>OX016541.1:153742236-158742236 GCA_943590905.1 Sphaerophoria taeniata
TGAGGATAGAAAAGTTTACAGTAAAATTTTAAAGTTTGAGCTATTTTTAAGCTTTGCTAGTTTTAGATGAGCATAATTTTTGTTGGGATGGTTAAAGATGCGGTTCGGCTTACTTAAATATTCATTGGAAAGTATTTTTGAGAGACATTGTGAGTGGATTTTTTTCTTAAGCACAAGGACGTACATAGAGGTCAATTATTTATGCTGTGGTAATTGACGTTAGAGTAATGTTATAGGATATGCAATTTCTTTTTTAAGAGAGCTATAGGATGGGCCAAGTAAAATTTTCTTTTTCAAAATGAAATAAAATTCCTTCTGTTGGCTTCATAGAAGCGCATTCTTACTTACTTACTTACTTACTTATGGTGGCGCTACAGTGTAGAAAAAACCAGGGCCTCTTCTACCACCTGTGTGCTCCACCTGAGTCACGGTCTTCCTCTTCTGCGACGTCCTTCCGGGTTAGATTCGAAGACTCTACGATCCGGAGCCTTATTATCCATTCAGTGTACCTGACCCAACCATCGCATTCTGTCCCTCAAATTTTAAAGGACTCTGTTGATGGTTCCAAGTTGTAGCTTCAATAATACTGGCCTTACTACTAGATTACTAGATTGCTAGCATAAAACTGGCATCATTTCACTGTTTCACACATAAAGTAAGTCCAAAGTTATCGAATCGAAGCTTCACTGGCCAATTCACACCAGCAGGACTGCTGTTACAGGTTTGGTAGTTTGAAGCATAAAATTGTGACTTGTACTGTTTTCCATGGCGCTCTATCCAACATAAACCAAAGGTCCATGTCTTCAATTATTGTCAGTGAAGAATCCACAAGATCCAGATAAAGACTAAAAAATAGTGGCCCAAGTATTGATCATTGTGGGATCCCGTGGATTACACTTCAAATTCAGTGAGGAAAAGTCCTGTTAACAAGTCATTCAACACTTTGTTTAAGTACATACCCATCCTTGCTTGGCTTCTGATTTTCCAAAAAACGTTACTTCCGTCCTATTTCCACGTTAAGTAAATTTCAAATATAAAGTCTCGTTCTAACTATTTTTTTTTAAATAGAAAACCCTTTTCAGACTGCATTTTCCTTAAAACAACGAAAGTGAATTATTTGTTTTAATTTTTGGTCCGGAACTTGCAAAGGGATGAACACAAGAACAGCTCAGACTGACAAGCCCCTTACGCATGGCCTAACGTTGACTTGTTGTTAAAAATATTCTTGTTCTTCTCGGGTTATTCAATACCCTCTATGTTGCGTCAATCTCAGTTATCGGCCATTGGCATAACATCAAGTTGAAATTTTGCAAACAATGGTTTATATTCGATAGTGCATGTATTTATTCAGAATATCAGGACATACCCTGGACATAAGGCAAGTTCCAGAAATCCTTTCAATTTTCATTAAAATCTCTATACTCATTCACCCTGACTAACGAGTATCGATAGAGTATTGATTCCTTTGGTGTCAGTTTGACATGCTTTCGGACAAAAATTAAGGAACCCCTTTGGGAAGGAATATGTTCCTGTACGATAAATAATTTAAGTAAAATCTGAAGAGCTCTCTTTTATCTAAGCTAAACCAAGAAAATCACTTTAAATATTACTTCCTGCAGGATTTTTATGTCAACCTTTGGTCCTTTCTTGATGTTCTAAAATTTTTGTTCTCTTCCTTTTTTCTGCAGGTCACAAAAAGTCGTTTGGCATGGATCGCATCGAAATGGCGAACTAGCTCAGGAAATGTATTGTGATGCATGGATGTCATCGTCCTTGGACAAGGTCGGTTTGGCCAGCAGTCTGCTGGGGAACAAATTAATGGACGAGGAACGTTACTCCTGCGATAATCAATTTATTATCCTATGCATTGAAGTTGTGCCGAAGAACCAACGAAGGAAACGAGATCTCGACACTGAAAGAAGGTAAGCTCGTCTTCTCTCGTAGAAGGGTTAGCTCAAAATTCCTTTGGGGCATGGCATTGTTGCATGTTTGTTTGTTCAAATGTGAGATTGTTTGTCATTCTTCTCCCGATTTATGTTGGGGAGCCATAAACAAACGATGCTGACGAGTTTCTATTGTTCGTGGCGGAAACTAAATTAATAACCATTGCTGCCGTCAGGGGTCGTCTGTAAGAGGCACATAAAGAACAACAAGATGAAAACAAACAAGCAAATAAGAAGAAAGAACACTAAGCCAAATCTCCGAGGAAATAATGGAGAGCAAGCAATAAAAATCCTTATTGGATTTTGGTCAATCACATGGTTCTAGTTTTCTCTCGTCACAACAAGATGTACGCCAGAGGCAGCAGCGTCATCGGCATTGATAAAGTGATATAGGTTATGTGTACAGTTAGTTTAGCACTATCCATTCGTCAGGGTATTATTGTGGTTCATGCAATTTGCTAAATATATTTTTTGTTTCCTTTTGTTTGAAGAACGATTAGCCATCATGATAAAGTGATGTGATAAAAACTAATAACACCCGATTTCCGGTAATATTGTAAGCTTCCGGTTTATTATTTGAAAGCAGTTAAGATCTCGGTGAGATATATGAGTGTGAAGGGTGAATCGAGTGAAATCAATTCTTCTTCCATTGGATTTCAGTTTTTTTTTCGTTTTTCTTTTGTGAGGAATAAAAGGATATTTTGTCTAACGTTCTTGCTGCAAAGAGAACAAAAGGGATGGAGAAGGAGAAAAATGATTTTATGGAAGTAATTATTTGCTTGTTGGCACGTGTAATTATTTTCTATTGAATTTGACCAAAATCCTCATATCATTTGGAATTGATTGCAATTTCAAGGAACAGAGCAAATTAACCGTAAGGATTCATTCGAGTTTAAGAGAAAGTGGGGATTTTTGTGTGTTTTTTTCTGAAGAAATGATGATTGTTGAATGTTGTTATAAACAAAAAAATAACCATGCAAGTACAAATTAGTTGGATAACATTTTTCTTACGAAATTAAAAATTCAACGATTTTCTCTTTGTGTTCATTAAGTTGAAACGATAATTTATTTGCAAAGATTTTTTTGATTTCTTGAAAATCCAAATAATGTTTTTTTAATCTGGGAAGGCTGTCCATGCTGTGGCCCTTTGGGTGAACGGTAATGAACATTCCATAACTAGATTTCTCCATTCTTGGAACCAGGATGCATTAGAGGTAATAAATAACAGACACTGCACCTCTTCGTGCTACCTTATCCGTCTGACCAAACATTAGCTTATGGATATAGTTGAATAGGAGTTCAAGTGCTGTTCAGTATAATGGAAAAAGTAGCATGTAGTTTGGTGTCATTTCAACAAAAATCTCAACACTTTTTCCAATAATTCACTTTTCTTCCACTCCCAAGATTATGCTGCATAAAACAATCGCGTTTGATGTATTTGTGAAAACCTTATATTTAGCGCTGAATTGGACATCTTTGTTGCAATGTACATTTTGCCAAACTGTTCCGATCGCGTTTTTGGATGTTTCTTTTCAAGAATCTCGTGAATCCCAAATACTGGTATTCCTTACCTGTTTCTATTTGTTCAGGTCCGTATCTCCTTCTTTAGTTCCCCGCTAGTCGCCCACTCTCTCTTCAGAAGACCATTGTTTTAGACTTGCTACAGTTAACCGTCAAACTTCATTGTTTGCAGTTTTCATGCTGTTTATCATCAGCTGGAGCGATTCAGGGGATTTTTCAATAGCACCAAATCGTCTGCATACATTAGCATTTTGATTTGTAACTTGTAAGTCATCAACGTTAATTCCACACGGCTAGATTTCAAAATATCCTCGATAACAAGCAGAAGATTAATGGGCTAAGGTTGCATTCTTCTATAGCTTCTATCACTCGACGAAACGAAACAACGAAACTTATTGATGCGTTGCCAGCATCCGCCACACAGCTTATACATTAGAGCTTTTCTATTTATTGCGTCAAAAACTGATTGAAAGTCAACAAAAAAAGTGTACAATTTCTTGCTTTTTCGCATGAATATATATCAGCTATATTCGTTAGCTAAAAATGTGGTCAACCGTCGACTAACCATTTCGAAAGCCTATTTGAAATTACTTGAGAAGATGATGACTATCAATCCATTCGACTTTCACAATTTAAACGAACAATTTTGAGCGGAGTTCAAAAAAGAAATACTGGGATAGTTGGATGGGTCTATCCTATCAGCTTTTTTGAAAATTGGGAAGATAATTGACTTCTTGATTTTTTGTAAGCTATACTTGAATGTGAAAAGAATTCATCTGAGGCATATTTAAAAATTTGTATGAAATTCGGTCACATCCTGCAGTTTTGTTATCCTTTGCTTTGCTAAGTACTTACGTAAGCTCTGATGGCGTGATTTCCCTATCTGAAATTTCGTTCTTAAAAGCTGGTTTAGCGTACAGGATATACTGAGACTGGAGGTGTGTATTGAAGTTTTGCTTATTAAAATATTCTTGAAGAGTTAAACAGTATAGGATTGAGATTTCATCAAATTGGTGTATTCCCTTGATATTTTTAATCGTTTTTTTTTTTTTTAATTCCGAAAAGCTTCTACAAACGAGAAGGTTTTGAACTTGTTGTCTCTCATAGTACTGTTTTTTCCGTTTACAGATATCTTTCTACTGAAAATTTGATTCTAGATAGTTTTTTCAGGCAACGAGTGCACTATATCAATTTTTCAATATTTTTGTACAATCTTAGCAAAAATTATAACAAATACTTTTATCTATATTTTTCATCTTACCTTGTATTACTTTTCCCTTTTTCAGAGGACGAGACTTTGCAACAGCAGAAGAATATGCTGAATATCTAAAAAATATCACTTGAGATGACTTTAATTTATCTGATTAAAACCAACATACCAAATAAATAAAAAATAATAAAACTCACAAAGAAAAAAAAGTAAACAAAAAGGACTGTGCCATATAATGAGATAGCAAGATTCTTCTTCAAAACGAATATAAGCGTTGTATAATCATAACCGAAGACCAAACCAAACATCACTCAACGCAACATAAATAAATAACAAAATATTTTAAACAAATCCTGAAGTAAATTGTTTCCAGAATGAAACAAAAACACCTCCTCATTATAGTTTTTTTTTTTTATATAAGAAAAAAGCAAAATCAACCCTGGCTATCCATTTAATAAAAAAAAAAATACAAACACGAATATAAAACTAAGACTACCAACAAAAAATCTTTTGTAATGATATTCTTTATGATGTCTCTCTATTATTTATATTTTATATATACCAACAAAAAAAAGTTAAAAAATGACTTATTTACATAATCAATATTTCTTCATGCATTTAAATTTATTTCTGTTAAATTAAATGAATTGCATTTAAAATAAAAAAGAAAAACAAACTGAAGAATAAAAAATGACATAAGAATAATAAAAAAACAAAAAATAAGTAAAAGTTAAATTGAAATAAGTTTTTTATACGAGAATAAAACATTTTTTAGTTAGTATACAATAAAGTGTAATAAAATAAATACTTAATTTATAACAATTAGAAATGAAACTAATAGAAATAATAACTAAACTTAAGTTATATAAATACTAGAATTAAATATTAAATTATACTTAACCTTTAAGCTACAAGAACATTCAAGTTTAAATAAAGCAAATAAATAAATTAAACAATTCGAATTGTATATTGTAAACGAAATTGTAGTATTTTTAAATAAAATATTTAAATGATATTTAAACTTAATAGAAAATGTATAGATCGTTTTTATTTGTGTTTTAAGATAAAAATATAAACAAAATTGAAATACTGTTTGTGTGTAAGATGTAATGAAACTCAAGTTGATAAACTCATTCTAGTCTTAAGGAGATTTTGCGATTGTAAGAATATTTGATGGAACTTTGCGCAGTTGAAATTCATTTTGTAATATTTTCTGTTTTGTTATTAAGTAAAATTTAAATAAAAAAATATAAATGTATATATTTTTGAAATATTTTGTTTTTTATTTTTGCAATTTTTGCAGTAACAAGACTAAAATGATTTTTTTCCACCTCTTTTAAGTTTCAATAAAACACAAACAAACCTACACAAAAACAGTTTAACAGCAAAAATAAATGTTTCTATCAATTTATCCAGTTATATTGTTTAAACTTATCTCTCATCCTTTTATTAAATACAAATAAATTCAATAACAAAAGCAAAACTGCGCATTCTTACACTGCCAAAAAGCAACAATTCACAAAAATAAAGAGATTCTCCTAAATAATTAAAAAACATATTTCTCTTATAAAGAAAAAAAACAATATTTATATATAAACACAAAAATATCTTAGCAAAATATCAGCGCAATACGTTTTGTACATATTAAGAATTTATTACAATATTCCATTCTTTAGTTGGTATTTTTCAATAAACAAAAAGGTGAACATTATTATTTATAGCCTAAGAGAACAAAAAGTCATAACAATTCATATCCTTCCTCCCATCATATTCTATTGTAGATGAAGTCATACAAAAATTATTATAGAGAAGAAAACTTCGAGCGATCATCCAACATTAATGGATTCATATCAAAATGGCAAAGTTTGACTAAAAATAAAATAAAAAATGCATTTCTATCAACAACCAATAAAATAACTACAGAACAATAAAATCAAACAATGAAAAAATATAGTAAAATATTATTAAATACAAAAACCAATTCAATAATGTATAAAAAAAAAATGAAAATTAAAAATAAGAAAACAGAAAAACTAACTCGACATGAAAACCAACTCATTTTCTCCTTACGAATAAGTTTTTAATTGTAAAGATTAAAAATAAAAATGAATAAAAATAAGTGAAAAGAACTAAAGACTTTTTAATTTTCATTATTTTCAAAGACTTGGAGAGCTTTAAAAAGCTTATCAATCAAATTCATAAACCATCATGACCAGTTGTGAATGAATCATATTTTTTGAAATAAAACTCGAGTTTATAAAAAGCTTACAAACGTTTAACTAAGCTTTGGTATATGAATTTTATGGTTAAAGCAGAAAGTACTAAAGCACATGCGTCTTCTATAACTTATCCAGAGTAAGCTTCTTTCCTTTTACATGTTGTCCTCGAACTAAAACTTAAACAATTTAACTTGCAGAAATAACTTAGTAATGAAAAGTTAAAAATAAGCTCTCAAGTTCAAAGTATGCCAATCTTCTATAGAACTGTATTTCAACTTCTAGTACAAGCATCACTCGTGAATTTTCTAGCGCCATCTACCTGGCCGTTTACGAACGAACCGTTTGAAATATTTTTGTCGTTGGTGCCACCAATTCTGCTGTCGGGTTATAGAAACACAAAATCATTCCCTTTTGTATATTTTTAGGGAGAGCAATTCACCTTACTTAATTTTATCTAACTGTAAAGCTTTTCTTAGAGCTTATTTTTGGAAGGAGTAGCAAATACGTAAACCTGGAAACCTTAAGCTCCATGGAAAAGTTTTCTATAAAATTACACCATAACAATTTTGTTTGTCCTACAGGGTGTTAGAATGAAGGGACAACAAATATTATGAGAAATGAGTCGATTTTATTAGAAACCTTGGACAGACGAAGGGGGGCGTCAAACTTATTCGAGTAGCGTTCAATCAACTCAGTTAAGGCCAGTAATTCAGGAATTTTCTCCTCTACATTGATATTAAATGTTCTCCAAAGTAATCAGTTGGGCATAAGACAAGCATCTTAGTGCCAAGCGATGGGTGGTGGTTGGGATCGGGGGAGTCGTATCACTGTTATGCTGCAGAAAGGTCAAGTTAAGTGCTAAAAAGCTGTAGTTGGGATATTCTCAATCTTCTTCTTGGTACCTTCTATAACTTGACGCAAGCAACAAATTCTCCATTTCTCACCTTGCTATTATAGGAACTCTTAAGAACAACAAAGCACAAGAATTCAAATAATCTCTTCAAAGATTTAAAGATCACCTCTAATGATTGCAACAGTACTTCTCAATCAGCCCGCGTAACCGAAGGATTCTTCGATGAGTTTGAAATTTGAATTCCAAAGTGAAGGCAGAGTGTTGTGACGCTTGTGTTCAAAGGCTGAGGTATGCTCGGTCTGTCCAAGGTGTTCTCGACTAAGCACCTAACGTCGAGTTAAAGATCCAAAACAAATAACACAACCAACCTTCAATATTCGTTTAACAGCTTTTAATTTAACCAATATATTAGGTCTAACAGAGTTTTGGGTCATGTGTCATGTCTATTTTACAAAAATTAGCTTATAATACTTATAATACCGCAGTGATGACAAGGCGCTCCCCACCTCTAGGCTCGGTATCTGAATAGTCGCGGCTCCTCGTGATGAATTGTCCGATTGTATCTATAACGTGTTGCTACTGAATAAACGGTGGCTTTTGCCCTGTCTTTGATACACAAGGAGGATGTGGGTCAAAGAATAAACCGATTCTAGTCAAAATCAAACAAAGGCTGTGAAATAAACGGTTGAGCAACAATTACTTCTGTTTGTATATTTTCAAGAAGGAAAAATACACAAAATAATCGGTCGGCCAAATATCGTATCACAGAGAAGTTTTGAATTTTTTTTTGATATTTTTTCATACACAATTTATCATTTAGTACTTTTTAGTACAAACAAGTTAGAGAATCGCACAATAGTAGAGTCAATGAAGCTCAAAAAAGGGGGTTTTCAGAAAGTCCTCAGAAACAGCTCGGATTTTGAAAATTCTTTTTTCCAAATTTTTTGTTTTTTATATTCTTTAAAGTCTGAAACAAATCATTTGGGGGAAATAATTGCTTATATTGTTTAAACAATTTTTATATTGTTTATAAAGAGAGATCCAAAAACAATATTTTTAATAATTGGAGTGTTTAGGTTGCATTAAGACAAGAAAAAAATCATATAGAAGGGGGGGGTTTATTGTCCCCCGTTTAGCCAGAAGGGGCAATCTTATAACACAAAAAGCTTATTTTTCAAAAAAATATTAAAAATCAATGGCTTTTCACCTAATGCCGTGTTATACCTTTTTGCAAAGTTAAAAAATGCTTCTTTCATTTTGCATTTAAATAAAACTTTTTTTAGGAATGTTTCTCGAAAAATTCATCTTCAAAGTGAAAATATTGAAATTTTCAACTTTTTTTTTCAACTTCGAACTAATTTTTTTTCAAAATTTTATGTAATTAAGGACTAACTTCTTTCACAATTAAATGCGGTTACAAGTTCTTAGTGATATCTAGAAAACCACATGCTTAAATTTCTTTTTGTTTTCGAGAAATTAAGAAAAACCCAAAAAAAACTCAGAAAATTTGGATGATATTTTGTTCTAATTATTCGAAAAAATAATACTTACAAGTAATTTTGTGAATTTTTTTCTGAGTGTTTTCTTAATTTCTCAAAAACAAGAAGACATTAACGCATGCGGTTTCTGGATCGCACTGAGAACTTGTAACCGCATTTAATTGTGGAAAAAAATAGTACTTAACTACATACAATTCCGAAAAAAATTAGTTCGAAGTTAAAAAAATAAGTTGAAAAATTCGATATTTTGACTTTGAAGATGATTTTTTCGAAAACTATTCCTGAAAACAGTTTTATTTAAATGCAAAATGAAAGAAGCATTTTTAAGCTTTGCGAGAAGGTATAACACGGCATTGGGTGAAAAGCCGTTGATTTTTAATATTTTTTTGAAAAATAGGCTTTTTTTGTTATAAGATTGCCCCTCCCGGCTAAACGAGGTACAATAGACCCCCCCTTCTGTATAATTTTTTTCTTGTATTAATGCAACCTAAACACTCCAATTATCAAAAACATTGTTTTTGGATCTCTCTTTATAAACAATATAAAAATTGTTTAAACAATATAAGCAATTATTTCCCCCAAATGATTTGTTTCAGACTTTAAAGAATATAAAAAAACAAAAAATTTGGAATTTTTTTTTTCAAAATCCGAGCTGTTTCTGAGGACTTTCTGAAAAAAAGCTCCCTTGACTCCACTACAAAGCGAGTTTATGAAAACAAAAATGAAAAGTCTCTATGAAAACTAAAATGATAAATTTCTTATCATTTCACATTATCACAGATCGGGAATTGACCCCCGGTCGATTAAGAATATATTTTGAAGAAATAGAATGTTCCCAAAGCAAAATATAAATGGGCAGCTCTAAAAATTAGAGCAAATTTCTCAGACGTTCACTCTACCGAAGCGGACTGAGAACTGATTGGAGACAACCCTTCCTCTTGTAGATTTTTCTGTCGATGTTGGGTGTGAATCGTATCACACCAAAATCATTATCATGTGTTGTCGCTTTCTATTGTTGCATTCGGTGTTTTTCGGTTGTTGGTTCTCTTTGTTTACTTGGTTATTTTTCCAGGGGCCGATTTTCGTAGGTTTTTTTCAAGGGAGCTTTTTATGCATTTTTTGCTTTTGTCGCGGGTCCGCTCCTGAAGTTTGTCCAACAAAATAAATTAGCTGTAACGCTTCGTTCCAGAGTGTTGCATTTTGTTACCAATGAAGCCTATAACAGTACCCCCAAACAATTCACAAGCTCCGGATGGAATTTAAAAATGCATATAGCCTCATTAACTTTGACAAAAATCCAGTAAGCTTTTCAAAAATGTTCTCTATATTCGCCCCAACACGGCACCAATGTCTACAAATTTTGAGTGGGAATGACAACTGTAATGAATAACACTTTTTTGTATCGCATTCTTTATTTTGCGAGATTGCGATCATGTCTTTTCAAAATAAAACACACTTTTCATTTTCATTCAAATTTCTCAAATCAATTCTTTTATTTCACTACTACTTTTATTTTTTATTTTTTGTATAAATTGTATTGAATAACTTTCTTCGTCATATATTTATCTCATTCCACAGTAATATAACAAAAACATTAACAAAACAGTCAAATAAAGTTTATCAATGCGGTTAAATAGACACAGCTCTTATAGTTTGTAGAAAATCTATTACTTTTTTTAAAGGAATTTGGCTTCACATTTTGTCTCAATTTGCAAGTACTTTAGTACTGTGTACTGAGCTTTAAAAATGTTCATTTTACTTTGTTATAATTTGTTAAAAGTGTACACATTTATAGAAATAGGATATAATATTTTTGTAGCATTCAATATTTTCATAGACACGGCATTGGATTATGTATGTTGCTTGTAAATATTTTAAAATAAATATTTTTGGTATTGGGTTCATTTTTTGTTCTTTATATCTCGGTGGTAATCGTCGCGATTGATAAAATGCTTTTTTAAGTTGGTATGAAGATATATCATTAAAATTAACAAAACTAAAATAAAACCACATCGATTTTAACTTTTTCTTTATACTTCAATAGACATAGACATTTTGTGTTTCTGGTAGCAAAATCTAAAACAATACGTTAATACATTTCCTTAAATGATTTCCTAACAATGACATCTATTCTAGCTTCTTAACGCTTTTTTGTTTATTCTGAATGAGCTTATAATTTTTATTTTTATTTTTAAATTTAATTTTAACTTTTAAAACGTATTTATCAAATACTATTTTCTAACAACAATTACATTGATCCGTTCATTTTCTTGTATATATTTTTTTTTTGTTATATAACTATTTTATTTCTTTTAATTTTATTTATTTCTGAAACAGCGTTCAAAATAGTAAATTTAAATATGAAAGTTATTTATTGTATTATTTACCGAATAATTTATTACATAATTTTCAATATAATGGTTTGTGTAAATGTCGACAACTTTGTGATTATAATTATTTTTCAGTTTCTTCTTAAATTTAAATATTTTTTATTAACACAGTAAAATTGTTTCTTTCTTGATATACATATTTTATTATATCTTTTCTTAGTATTTTTTTAGTTTAATTTGATATTTACCAATCATCATTTTCAATAATAAATAATTACGGTTTTGCTAATTTTTTTCATAAAATGAATAACAATTTCTTTTTATTTTTAAATATGCAACGAACAATTTTTTTTTCAAAAAGGTTTGATAATTTTATTTTCTTAAAATATTTTTTTGTTTTTATGATATGAATACAAAACTGCCAATTATAGTAAACAGGGTTGCAAAAATTTTGTAAAAATCACTTTTTTTAAAGCGATGTTTTTGTTTTGACTTTTCAAAATTCATTTTCTTGTTTATTATTGTCTTCCAATATTTTTTAATATTCAAGGATAAAAATTAATATTTAAGAAAGCATAAGAATTTAATAAAAATTAATTCTTAAAAAGGTGGAGCTTGTTTAATTTTTTTTTTTAATGAGCACGCACTCAAGGGGTTTCTATTGCCTTTTTATGCCAAAGCACAGTGCGAGCGTTAGGGAAAATTGATATATGGAGAGGGTTTAGGATGAGGTGTCGGTAAACATTGTCATTCCACAAGAGGTGGTCAGTGATGCACATACCGGGAATTTCGAGATGTTCGGTTTCACCGATGCAAGTGCCACTCATGAACAGTGGCAAGGGGGGTACACCTCGCTTAAACGATAAAAGACAGCATTGAGTTTTCGAAGCATTAAACTCTACTCGGTTTTTTATTCCCCGTTGTACAATGCTGTTTAAGTCAGAGTTTAATGAGCTTATCATATTTTGCCGTTGCAGTTCCACATCCGAAGAGGAGGGATGTGAGTCTGGAAACGAACATGAAAACCTAAGTCATCGGCAATTCATTGGATAAGAAGTTACAGACAAGAAATCATTTATGAAAATGAGAAAGAGGGTCGGAGGCAAAACGGAGCCCTGAGGCACACCACCATTTATTACTGGACTTCAGATCTTAACCCAGTGGACCTGTTGCTGCGAAATCCGTTCTGCCGGTCATTAACAAGCTTTCGGTCTTGAAGATATTTCTTAAGCTGCTAATTAATCAGCGTTACCATTACTCTAGAAAGAAGGGACGTTAGTGTAATTGGACGATTATTGGAGGGAAAGGAGGATCCACCTAGGCTGGGAGAATTACTGTTTTCCAACTACTCGGAACGAGCCCAGAAGAATAGGATAGATGGAAAAGCTTACGCAAGGGTTTTCCAGCCTTTTTTTTAACACTCTCGCCACAGCACGAGTGCGGAAGAAGATTTGACCCATGGAATCATTGACGCGCTCAAGAACTGGAGAAGCCATGACACTCTCTGGCAGCGAAGAGTAGCAAAAAGGTTAGCTTTACCGAGAGAGCTAACGATTGGAGTGTCATCATCAACGAGCGTTGGGACCGAGGAAGAAGAAGAATTCTTCATGTTTTTTCACAAATGACCAAAAATTTATACTGCCTTTGGGGCATTGCAGTATTTTTTGCCTTAATTTTTGGTCATGTAAAAATTTGGTCCGTCGAATATGGGCATTACAGGCCTTCCTGGTTTGTTTAAATTTATTCCGGTTTTCCGCAGTAGGGTTGGCCTTGTAACAACGGAAACTTACCTCTTTAACCCTGATAACCTCATTTACAGCCCATATCAAACCATGCGTTCTCTTTGGGGCTGATGCTTTTAACCCTATGCGGGTCCGCACTGGAATCTACGTCACTATCGAGAAATCATAGTGACCAGTTAATGATCCTGAAAAAATAATTGAGTCCGTCCCAGTCGGTCTTCTCGTACTGCCAAACGGAAATCTTAGGATTTTTTGACACGAGAAATTTGTGAATACAAATTTGTATTTATCAGGGTCAGAGGTAAGAAACAAGTCAAGACTGTTTTCTGCTTGGCCGTCAATGTCCGGTATTCGAGTGGGCTCGTTGACCAGCTGCGCAAGATGGTTAAACTGAGGAAAAATTTCAGCACACACTCCTTCGGGTGTTGTCTTGCTCGAATGGAGAAGCCAGGAAGAATTGTAAAAAATTTGAAATCGTGAATCAGACAGTGAATCAAATCCGTTAAAAGTTGAAACTCTGTCCAAATTTGGGTTTCTAAGGCTTCTTTTCTTCAATGTATGAAAGTTTTTAAAGCATTTTGTCGCTTTGACCAGCTGATGAAAAAAATGTCAAAGACAAATAATATGTAGAGGTATAGCTACATACTTTCGAAATTTGTCAACGTCTTTTAAAAATTTCCATGTCATCATTTTAAGCCAACAAAAAAAAAAATAACTAAAAACCACCTAATCCCCAATCATGTCCTTGCAAATGTGGTCTCTGTTGTCGCATGGAAAATTCTTTAAAAAAAAACTCGCTAAATCATCCCAATTCACGTTTACTTATGTAAATTGCGTAAAATAATAAATTTCCCCTTTCATTACACCGAAGAACCCTGCTGATTTAGCAAAAAGCCATTTCTCTCAAACCCTTTTTTTTCAGTTAAAAAGAAAAAGGCAAGCACCTACCTACATAATTCCCTAAGCTCCACAAACAGCGAAAAAGGCGTAATATGAGCACAACTCGTATTTCATTTTAAGTTCTATATCCAAATATTTTACCAAGGGAAAATGTAAATCACTCAACACGGTCCTCTTCGTCCTTAAAATTACCTTCGCAAAAAAAAGGAGCGAGTCATGATAGCAGCAGTGCCGCATGAAGAAACAAAATTTTGCATAAAAAACCTCTAGAGTCCTTTTGACGAGAGATAATATTGTAGGAAAAGCTGTTTCACTAAACTCGAGCGTACCTATGTAAATTAAGCAGGATTTAGAGAGTTATGTCAATAAGCATAAACCGGAAACGACTGACCAAATTGCGGCCAGGTGGCTCAGGGAATTTTGTATGCATAAATAAAAGGATGAGAAAAAAGATCAAAAAGCAAACTAAAATACAATCTCATCTTATAATCTAGTACAATTTTGTGTGTTTGCTTGCTGTAAGTCAAATTATTGCAATACACAACCACTTGCATTGCGTCCCATGAAACCGGCTGCATCCGAGCCAACTCCCTCGCCCAGTGAACAAGTCTTGCTCCGCATAATCATCAAATCCGTCCGAATGCTGGGTCGTCTCACATTGGGCGCCACCACCCCACAAGCATCACTCAAGCGTCGTTTAATCGACAGAGTGCACTTTTTGGATCGATTCGAGGCTGTATGTGGCGGTGGCAGGGTACATGGTGATCCAAAGGCCGTACTTACACGTTTATGATGGTTGGGGGCCATTTCGAGTGGCAGATTCGCCGCCAGAAACAATTCGTAGAACAAGTCATCGACTCGTATGTTCTTTTTGGCTGAACACTCGACAAATACACAGCAGGCATCCTGACCCGCACAATAAGCCATAACTTCTTCAGTCTGAACGGTTCTGTTTGTGGCAGAAAAAAAGAAAAATAAAAAACAAAATTTGTTTGAAGATGTCATGACAGCAGCGCTTGCGGCGGTTTTTTATGATTGAAAATGATATTTGATGAAAAGGAAACTCACTTCATATCTCGTTCACATTTGTTGCCGGCAATGACCATTGGTACTTTGGGGAGATTCTTTTTTGATCGTCCGCCGGACTGTGCGCTCCATTTGGTTTCGAGAATTTGCTCTCGCAACCGAACGACCTCTTCAAAGGATTCTCTTGAGTCCATGCTGAATACGAGGACAAAAATATCGCCTGCGGGATAGATACAAAAGAATTAAAGCAAAAAATACTATCAATCGTTGTTATGATGCTGAAAGTTTGTATTTTTGTTCGTTAAATAAATACTGGCAGGGAGATTTTTCTCCTTTGTGTGTCCTTTTGGTGGATATTCCGAAGGGAAATAAGCAATTTATTTTGCTGTATTCGCTCTGTTTGGTTTGTTATTATTTGGGGTATTTTTCGAAGCAAAATATTATTCTGATAAAAAGTCTGAACAAAGGTTATTTCGTTCAATATATTCTTCTCCTTCACGAGAACTGGTTCAAAAAACTCTCCAAAGAGGACTGACAGTCGTGCAAGGTTCCATGAATGAGGGTTTTCGCATATTGCAGTCATCTGTTATTTATTAAAGTTGCAATGGCAAAAGCAACTTAAATTTTAAATCGCATTAAGCAGAAAAAAGCGTTCCTTGATCCCTTTTAAATTTTGTATGCAAACCCCATTACAAAAGGTAAACAAAATGAAAGAAATTCTTCCTCACCCGAAATCCTTATCATTTTTATTCCTTCTTTTTAAGACGGCAGTAAAGAAAAAAACAACCCACGAATGAAATTAAGGATAACCAAGTTGTTTGCGCAATGAAAAACCACTCAAGATGCAAGCAAAGAAATCCCATTAAAAATCCTTTAGTCAACATAATTACATTTGTAATTATCTCTCCATATATGGCAGATACCGTTAAGCCAGGCATTTTGTCGACATTTGGGTAACAATGCGAGAAAGAATTTTCGTAAGAGGATGTAGGTGGTCTTGGTACATTAAATTTGGCGGATTTTTTATGACGGCAACATTTCTTAACCATAAAAAGATTATTATTTATTTAACTCTCTCTCGACGACTTGTCTGTGACGTACGACTTTGTGAACTTAAGGAACAAGGTTTAATGAGAAGGCGATTCTCTTATTGAATTGAAATTAATAGCAAATAATAATTTTTATGGTAGTTTATGTGTGTTTTGGGACATTCGAGATATGAAATGAAATGAGCGAAAAGGCAGAGAAGACAATACTACATTTTTATGTTCCATTCAGAAGCCAAAAGTTCCTTTCAAGCATTGTAAAGTCTGAAGTTAGTAAGCTCCTTTGCAGAAACACACAACTTGGATTATGTTGGGAAAAGATTTTTGGGTGCAACTTCGATGAGGTAACAGAAATAGCCCAACAATTAGGGGAAGCCCTGAACAGTTTAAGAATACAGAAGACGCATACAAAGAGACACCTCAAAGAAAAACTCTAGCCGACCGGTTCATGTCGAAAGCCTGCAAACGTATTCTAGTAAAATTTTTCTTACAAGGTTGAATACTTTTTGGAAAAAGAAATCTTACTTTTTACGGGCTACTTCGACTTATTTGAAGCCCAGGCCAGGCCGTAAAAGGAGCAGTTTTTCCGGCTCTTGTACTTGGAGTCACATCAAGTGTCTGGTACCTACTCCAGGTTGGGGGTTGTACGTTGGAGTGACTTCCCGACAACGTAGAAAAACATTTAGTTGCGGAGCATCAACAGGCCTCGGAGGCGAACGGATACACTGATGTATCCTCAAGCAAATGTTTTAAGGACAACGAATTTCGGATATGCACGTGGAATATTAGTTCCCTTAATAGACCACGTGCTGCGGAACAATAAGCGGATATCCTGAACTGCTACAAAGCGGACAATACCGCTATCCAGAAGGATGAAAAACTGTAACATATAGGTACTATGGTAATTGTTACCGAGAGCAACAACAGCGGCTCTTTTGATGAGGATTCGTCATGGGAAAGCAGACTCAGGCAAAACGTCTTGAACTTCAAATGCTAAATCCGGCAACATAGGCCTAATATGTGCGCATGCCCCCACAGAAGAGAAAAAAACTACATCAAAGACGAGTTTTCTACTTTCTACAAGCTCTGAAGGGTCAAGGTCCAGAGACTCAGATAGCTCGGTCATTTAAAGCGTATGGAGGACGGACACCAATGCTCCGGTCCGGAAAACCTTCAACAATTTTCCTGAGGGACTTTGAAGGAGAGGAAGACCGCGACTCAATAGTGGTGCACATAAGTGGAAGAGGATCTCAAACAACTTGGAGTGCAAAACTGGAGACAGCTACCTAGGGACCGAGCTGGCTGACGGAGACTGTTGATTGAGGCCCAAGTCAACAACAGACAGTGAGTCCTTATTAAAGTAAGAAAATCGAAAAAGGTACCAGATTTCGATCTCCTTACTTCTCATAACTTTGGGTTACGAAAAGGTTTTAATCATCATGAAAAAAGTAAGATTTTTTGTGGATAAATTATATGTGGGATTTTAATTTGCAGGCCCCAACCCTCACCGACAAAACAGAAATAAAAAAGGGTACATGAGAAGTGCGCGATCGAGGAGATAGAAGGATACAACAATAGACAACATAAGAAGTAATCATCTGTGCTCATCTCCAAAATATATGGTCGGAAATAGCATGCCTGATGAATCAAACCTGCACCGTTGTTCCATGATAGAATTAAATCTCGGTGCGCTTTCATGCGACTTTTTTAACGATTCTTAAAAAGATGGTGTGAAACTTATGCGTCAACAAATAAAGAGATACAATCTATCAAAAGACCACCCAGTTACTAGGCGTCTCCGGTGACTTTGACACAATTGGCTCACAGCCTTGATACCGATGCTGTCAACAAAAATAGACATACAACATTATTCTGATGTTCAAAAGCCGGAAACTGACGGAGAAAAAATCTTGCAGTGCTCCCTTCTGTCTTGATTTTGATAGTAGGATATCATCGTAGATTGCGCCGACCATGGGTTTGAATTGGTGGAAGGACTTTTTACTGTAGGCTCAGCATGAATGTCTGTTCTGGCAAGATTAATACCATTAACCCTTAAAATTGAAGCTGATAAATAGCTGCTCATACCTCTCTTAATTATAATTTATTAATCATATTTTGCTTGATTCCTAATTAGCAGAATTAAGCTTGAGGCAACCAGGTTATTTTCCGCAACGACAAAACTTTGTAAGAAAAGAAAAACTCAACTAAGCAACTTTAAACTGTCCAGCAACTTTCCTCTTCGAAGTTTAAGCAAACAAAGTTCTTTCGTCGTCCTTATTTTTTTAACTGAATCTAAAGTAATTTTTCTTCTCTCCTTCCAGAAACTTGCACATTCATAATCCAAGACGTCTTGTTTTAATTTAATAATTTTTTTTTTCATTTGCTTACCTGTAAGAAATGACAGTCTCCTCATAGCCGGAAACGGATGGTTACCCGAAGTGTCAAGAATATCCAACTGATGAACCTCACTTCGTATCCGATATAATTTCCTATGAAAATCTTCAATAGTCGGTGTGTAGGACTCCTCGAATTTACCACCAAGAAATCTTGAAACTAAAGATGTCTTACCAACTCGAGCGGATCTGTTTATGCAAAAAAGGTACAAGATGAAGAAAAAAAAATGAAATGAATACCTATCAGCTGTGTAATTAACCCAATTGCTTTGTGGGGCTTAATGTCCCCCTCATAAAAGATGTAAAAGAAAAGGAAAACAAGAAAAAAAAGTCCCTCGACCCTCTTTCGTTAATAATCTTGTTTAATTTAGAAGCCTTAGGGGCTTGACGGGATTTTAATTACCTTCAATAATTTTTGGGTGTTTGGACAGTTTTTTGGCTTGAGAATAAAAGGGAATTAAGATGGACAACAATATCCCTTTGGTTTATTACTTCTTCCCTTCTCACAAAGAAATTTGAATTTATGTCTTGATTGTTGCGTTGGTTCACAAATAGAAAAAAAATGAAAATAAAATAAAATAATTGCCCTTCTACCAAAGAACGACGTCATAAAAAAAATAAAATATTTCGTTGCTCTTTAAGGCCAAAAATTCCTAACTCGAGGCATCAAATTTCCCTCTCCTTTATCCTTGGCTCCTTAATAAAGCATAATTCGACCAAACTCAAAGCCGAGGGATATGCAAAATTGAATCATTCACTTTCATAAAAGATATTCATTTTTCTTTTATTTTGGGAAATTTTCACGAAATGTTGGAATTTGGAAACATAAAAAACCCCCCAGAGAACAATGCACAAAAGGGACTGAAAATGACTGTTGCTGAGCCAAATAATACAGTGCCTTGCATAAGTATAACCGCACCCGAAAAAATGCATTTAAAAGAAAACCTACAATAGGAGTGACTCCTTACTATTTTTTTTATTGAGTTGCATCACTGATCAAGCAAATTGAGAAGAAAATAAAGTACCGTTATTTCCTCTCCTGGTGTTTAAAAATTAAAAACAGATTTTAATGCATTGCAAAAATATAACCGCATTTTTTGTTTTTGTTTTTTTTCTGTTTTAAGTTAATTTTTAACAAAAAATTAATATGCAATTTTGTTGCCTCTATTTTCCATCAATCTTAGAATTCTTTTTGGCATACTATTAACTAGATTTTTCAATATGGAGTCGTCTAAAGCGTTCCATTCTGTCACAACTGCCTCTCGCAGCTCAGCAACACTAGCAAATTGCTTATTATGGGCATACATTTTGCGAGTTAAAATTCCCCAAAGATTTTCGATGGGGTTGCCATCTGGAAAACGTGACGGCCACTCCATCAAATTAATGTTTTTCGATTCGAACCAATCCAAACTTTGACGACTTACATGAATTGGGGCATTATCTTGCTGGAAGACATGCTCAACTCGGCGAAATCGTCTTAAATAAGGTACCAAATTCTCCTCAAGGACCGAAGTGTAGTCAGAACTGTTCATTCTGGTAGAGGTGAAGGCAAGTGCAACCTTACCACGCTCGCAGACGGCCCCCCAAACCATACAGCTGCCACCACCAAAGTTCCTCTTGGAAAAAAACTTTTTCTCTTTCCTCAAATCGTGCCAATATCCGCTAAAACCATCTGGTCCATCGAGATTAAACTTTTTTTCATCACTAAAAATAACCTAATAAAAAACATTCATTCCAGTATGCCATTTGGAATAACGAGATTTTAGTGTAGAATAATAGAAAGTCACTTACGGTTTTCCAATCCCGATTTATGTTTTGGCGGGCAAATTCCAATCTTTTTTGTTTGTGGGCTGCTGTTAAATTTGGAGCTGGCACCATTTTGCCCCGAACAATCACTCCACTGCTTTTAAAAGCACGAGAAACGGTTGAAACCGAAACTCCTAAACCCAATTCGTTACGAAATTCCGGCAAAGAATGCACCGAATTGGATGCAGCATTGATTAAACGCCTCTTGTCGCGACGTGTCAGCTTCTGCGGACGCCCGGGTCTTATTTTTGTCTCATAATATTCTGGATGTTTTAAAAAATTTCGAACGACACGATCCGATCGTGAAATTCGTCTTGAAATGGCCCTAAGACTTAGGCCGCTTGACCGAAAAGCCAAGATTTTGCCTTTTTCAATTTCGCTTAAATGCGTACCACGTGGCATTGTTGTTTTTTATTTGAAAGCACTTGACTGAATGCAGCTTCAAAGAGATTTGCATTGTGCGGTTATATTTTTGCAATACATCAAAATCTGTTTTTAATTTTTAAACAGCAGGAGAGGAAATAACGGTACTTTATTTTCTTCTCAATTTGCTTGATCAGTGATGCAACTTAATTAAAAAGTAGTAAGGAGTCACTCCTATTGTAGGTTTTCTTTTAAATGCATTTTTTCGGGTGCGGTTATACTTATGCAAGGCACTGTATCTCAATCATTTTCACGCTTTAATTAAGTTTCTTCAAGATTTTTTTTTCTCGCATTAAATTCAATTGAAAGGAAGCGGAAGTGAAGACAGAGAGAAGAGAAGTATAACAACATTCGGGGAGGCATGATGGAATGACAGACATCGTCCTGGTTGAAGAGAATGATGCTTGACTTTAATTCAGTGCTAAACTATTCTACAACTCGATGTTCAGTTGAAGGTTTGATGGAAGGATTTCAAAATAGAGGTGGCATGTTGCACGATGTTGAACTGTTGCTCTTCCTTTTAGAGGTACCTTCGGAAAGAGTGTATAGACATTGACGACGATGTCTTTTTTGAATGTAATACTCTCAAGACCGAAGCTGAATTGAATGATAGATAAGTTAACATGGATACGGTTTTATGTTCTGTTGAAAGCAGTTTTCTGTTGTGTTGTGAGCGACATTACTATTAAAATTTTAAGTATGTGTTAGACAGTAATTCTACTGAATGATGTTCATTTACGAGACATTCTTTCGCAATAGATGATATCTCCCGGGAGATGGGAACCTTTGGTTGAGAATCATCTAATCAGTTTGTAAGAGCATTCCCAGACGTTGTAAATTTTAAACTTTTTCTATTGAATTTTCAGAAATCAGTGTATAAGGGTTTGATTATGAACAGAACTCTCAAAGTCCGTAGAGGATATTTGTGTTTAAAGGTGACTTAATTTGAATACTGATAACTTGGGATACTGTCCAGAAGACTTAGGTACGTCACTGGAGCACGAGCCCAGACGTGGGAGTTAGACTCATGCTCAGGACGTATGTACGTTTTGTAGATCAGAAGGATCAGAAGATACCTAGACATTTTGCTGCATTTTTGGCGACATTCCACAAGAGGTGGTCAGTGAGAGGTGGCAGTTCCACATTGAAAGAGGTGGGATGTGAGTCTGGAAATAAAAAGCTAAGGGCACTTTCCTCAACGAAACAATTTATTGGATTAGATAGAAGTTACGGACAAGAGATCATTCATAAAAATGATAAAGAAGGTCGGAGACAAAACGGAGCCCTGGGGCACACCATCATTTATGTTGTGGGTTTCAGACTTGAATCCGTCCAATACAACTTGTATTAAACGGTTCGGAAGAAAATTTCTAATCCAACGAAGGAGGGATTTGTCGATATTCAGCATCGACGGATTTTCAATAAAAGAACAAGATGCCAAACTTTATGAAATGCCTTTGAAATATTAAGTGCAACAATCTGACTTTCTCCAAAACGATGTAAAGACTTGTTCCATCCAACCATCAGATCACCAGTGGACCTGTTGCTGCGGAGGCCGTACTGCCGGTCATTAAGAAGCTATCGGTCTTCGAGATATTTCTTGAGCTGATAATTTATCAGCGTTTCCATTACCTTAGAGAGAAGGGACGTAAGTGCAATCAGACGATAATTGGAGGGAGAAGAAGATTTCCTTTTTTTGAAATTGGCTGGAAAAATGTTGTTTTCCAACTACTCGGACTGAGCCCAGAAGAAAAGGATAGATGGAAAAGCTTAGGTACGCAACTGTTTTCTTAGCGTGGAAAAACACCTCTTAAGAATAATAGCTCCGATAATATCCGGACCAGTGGACTTATGTACGTTGAGATCTTTAAGGAGTCTCGCCACAGCACAGCGATTCCTCATGGAATCATTGACGCGAGAGTGCTAACAACTAGACTGTCATTTTCAACGAGCGTAGGGACCGAGGAAGAAGAAGAATCCTTCATCTTTTTTTAACAAATTACCAAAAGTTCTTACTGCATTTGAGATATTTCAGTATTTTTTGCCTTAATTTTTGGTCATGTAAAAATTTGGTCCGACGAATATGGGCATTGCAGACCTTCCTGGCTTGTTTAAACTTGTTCCGGTTTTCCTCAGTAGGGTTGGCTCTAAAACACCAGATCTCTACTCCTTTTTCCCTGATAATCTCCTTACACCTTGAATCAAACCATGACTTGTAAGCAAAAAAAAAAAATTGTAAGATCTCTCTCAGAAAGCAATCTAGAACACTAACACTAGCACATTAACATATGTAAAGGGCTGCCGTTAGAAGTAAGTAGGAAAAGAAAGAACGAAAAGCACGCCAACTGAAAACACACAGTTGATTTTGATGAGTGCTATCGTTCGGACGTGTTAATTTTATCTCGTATTTTGTTGCAAATAAATAAAAATTTAAAATTGAGTTAACGTGTATTTATTTATTGACTGTTTTTGGAAACTGTTTTAGAAACTCGCCATCCTAAAAATCAGAAGTGGGATTAATATCCACCAGTCCCTATCTTATTAAATAGCCATCGCGTTTGAAACAAAAAAAATTTATATATACTTGTGCGCTTTAGTGTACCCAAAAGACAAAAGAGTGTAGTATCTGTAAAGCCAGACAAATCCGAACATTATTAAACTGCATTCAGTGAGTGTCGAAAAAAAAAACCCAAAAGAACGAACAATAATATAAACTTCGACTGTTTTTATCATATAATTGTGTTGCGCAGTATGGAAAACGAAGAATCACGCGTTGAATCGTTAAGAAAATACACAGCCGTGCAGCTGCGTTCTTGGCTTGAGAGATTGAACAAAAAAACCAACGGCACAAAAGCCGAACTAATTTTGCGTCTGCTTTCCTTACCAGCAGAAATAAGGGGTGAATACATACAAGAACAAGCAGATGCTGCCGGCGACGACGACGACGACAACGATGATGCACATTCAGACATTTATATGGACAGCGTAAACATTACAACAGCAAATATGGAGAGCACACACATCGAGAAGGCAAACGACAACGAGGGAAATAATGAGAGAAGTTGGCAACAAAGAGAGAAACAATGGAAATAAAAACGAGAGACAGCAAAAGAATGAAGAAAAAACAAAAGAGCGAATGGAACAAATGGAGCGAGAAATTATACTACTAAAGAGAGAAATTGATATACAAATCACTGCTGTCGTTTTTGCTACTATAGTAGTATTTTACTCCTTTCGAGAGTCAAATGCTACTCTACTACCCTTAGACGAAATATACTCCCCAAACGTAGTGAACAAAATCTATCTAAAAAGTTGAAAACTAGATTATATAATTTGTAATGAAATAAATAAAATTCAACTGGTAGAATTACCTACTATAAATAGAACTGTAAGAAAACCTAACCTTTTTAATAAACCTTCGTCGCATGACAGCATTCAACTTATTCAAATCTGACGTGATATTTTCTGTGCAGTTCCGTTTTTAAATTTATAATTAAGGGACAACTTGGGGAACTTTTGAATATCAATTCGTCAGAAAAGTGGGAAAGTAGCGAAAAAGAATTATGGGCAAAAACAATTGATTTGGAGCCGTTTTCTTCACTTATTTCAACTTGTGAACCTATGCAGTTGACAAACTCAAGAGTTGAATTAAAGTCAAGCTGAGGATTGTTCTTCTTTACTTACGTAACTTTTAATTCAGAGTTTTGAATTTAAAAGTAGTATCCCCTGGGGAACTCATAACAATTTCTAGTAGTTATGTTAAAAACATAATTTTTTTTGTTAATGGGAACTTGATAATTTTTTTTTGTTTTTGGAGACGGTGAAAGCAGCTGCACGATGAAATTCTGAATCAAGAAGAAAAAAAACGACAGATACCTCTTCATAATGACATAATAGTCTCCTCCGGAAAAATAGATCTCTAGGAGGTACCAGGTCAAAATGACGATACAGGAAACTACTTTTGTGTTCGAAGACCCTCCAATCAAAGGAATCTCTTGGGAAAGACTATAAACCCTTAAAAATAAAGATAGTGCACAGTCACTAGTCAGTTAGATTTTCAAACTTTTTCTTTCCCTACTCTATTCATACTTTCAAAGCCCAAATTTTCATTTTTTTCTCTTCGCTTTATGATGATAACTTTAATATTTGTATAGTTAAAAAAGTGTTTTACTAAATGCAGAAAACCCACAAGATGTGACAGAAAATTGTAGGTATTTTTAATGGTCTAATAAAGTTTTTTGGCAGCTGAGAAAAACTTAACTTGTTAATTTAAGAATGACAGCCTCTAATGAAGACAACTTAAATCCAAATTTAGGGATAAAATCTTCAAGTTGATATCAACAACGAGTGAATAAAAGGCTCCTACAATCCAACAAGCACACAATTTGAGTTTTATAACTCCCAAGAATTTTTAAGAAACTACAGTTTGCTAATAAACTTCAACCATATCATTTTTGAAACTTCAAAACGATCTGCAAAACCCATTATAAGTGATAGTTTTTTCTGTAGGCGATTTATCGGGCTACGTTCCTATAGTAAACTATATATACCAACAGCCGTATTTATTAGATTCTCCTTATACATCTCTATACAATATTATAGCTATTCTATGAATAGGCTCTTATGTTACGTTGAATAAATTCTTATTTATAAAAATTTGTTCAACATAGCATAGTTATATTAGATCTCTGTCAAAAAAAAGTACCAAAACGATGATCTACTACATTCGACAGTCATTTGAATAAAAAAAAAGTATTATTTCCTGTCAACAGGAAACAACAGGTTGTTGTTTCCTGTCGATGGGAAACAACAGGTTGTTGTTTTTGACTAAAAATTCGAAAATAAAAATAAAAATAAAAGCTCATTGGGTCAAATTTTTGTTTTATTGACGTGTGATGTCTGACACATACGTATTATAGTACCTTATAATAAGCTTTATACACCCTAAACGTTTGTATAGCTTATTCAATCCCTATGTAGTGTAGCTAAAACTTTATAAATAAGGATTTTCCCTATACAGGCATTATAAGTCTTATAATAAGGCTATATTCGGTTTTTTAAGTTGCCCGTAGCTTAGTTGGTAAGTGCGTTGGCTGCTAAGCAGAACGTCGGTGGTTCGAGTCCTACTCAGGCCAAGTTTTTATTCATCTTTCACGGGTACTGCCTCTTGCAAAGAACTGACAAATCTGCCAAGAGTATCAATCTGTCATGAAAAAGTGCTTCTCAACTTTGCCGTTCGGAATCGGCGTTAAATTGTAGGTCCCCTCAATTCTCCACACGCACTCAGAGGATTGTTGATGAGAGTAAGCCACTTAGGCCTTGGCTCTTCAAGAGCTGTCGCGCCACTCTATTTATTTTTATTTTATTTATATTCGGTTTATAAATACGGCTGCAAATATATACTACCCAAATATAGAAAATACTCCCCAAAATAATTCAAAAATACTCCCCATTACATTTTTGAAACGACAGCACTGATACAAATTCGAGAGAAAGAACTACTAATGAGAGAAATGGAAATCCTAAAGAAGAGAGAATCCAACACCCCTAGTTCCAGTGGTGTCGGCGTACCTGTATCAGCACTAAAGGAACTCCTCCCAGAATTCCAAGGGGAGTATTTTTCGCACTGGGCTGCTCAGCTCAGGAATTTAGTAGAGGCATATAAATTAGATAATAATAATGCACGCATACTAATTTCGAGTCGCTTGAGTGGAAATGCTCTAAAATGGTTCCATTCGAAGTCCAATCTTGCTTTTTTGTCTACAGAGCAATTGTTGAGAGAGATGAACGATATGTTCGCGACAAATGAGAGCCGACTTACATCAAAACGAGCGTTCGAATCAAGAGTATGGCAGACTTCTGAATCATTCCAAAATTATATGCACGAAAAAACTATTCTCGCAAATAAATTGGATTTGGATGAAGAGGAAGTCTTGGAATGCCTAATCGAAGGAATCCCTGACTATGGACTGAGGACCCAAGCACGTATCCAGTGCTTCACATCGAAGCAACAGTTGGCTGATGCGTTCAGGCAAGTCGAATTGCCCAAGACCAGGTCAATGCCACCAAAGATGACCGTACCAGGCATGCCAACACAAGTACGCCCAACAAACCCAAAGCCAACCTATGCAGCCAACATGAACGCGGGACCTTCTACATCCAGACAAGTGACGATCCCAGGGAAGGTGGACATCAAGACAATCCGTTGCTACAATTGCAACTCACTCGGGCACTATGCATATGAATGTCGAAAGGAGAGAAGAGAGTACGGGGCGTGCCATGTTTGCTCCCAGTTTGGACATCGGGCTGCTGAGTGCCCCAACCGTAAAGCTGTCGTATTGCATGCCATGAATAAGGATGAAGAAGACGAATACGTAAGACAATTATATTTTATATTAAGAATAAATTTGTTAACGTATAAATTATCTTTAGGAACATTATTAGATACCGGCAGCCCTATATCAATTATAAAAGAACAACATGTGCCTTCTAATTTCTTAATACATGAAAAAGAATGTAAAATCATTTATGGTATTAATAAAAGTCAGTTAAAAATACTAGGTTTTGTCAATGTTTTCGTTTATTTTGATTTTGATGAAATTGAACTAAAACTGTATGTTGTGAAAGATGACACCCTGAAACATTGGGTATTACTGGGTAGAGATTTTTTAAAATTGGCAGGATTGAAACTAATGAAAGAGGAAAAAATGAGAGAAGATAAATTAGAAAAAAATGAGATTACACATGAGAGTATATTAAAAAAGGAAAATAATGAAAGCAATTATGAAGCTACAAATGAAGATGTATTTAAACCTAATAATAAAGCAAATAAAAAAGAAAACGATATTAATGAAGAATATCTTAGATTAATGAACATAAATATAGAAAATAATGAAAACGAAGTTTATTTGAAAAATAAATGTAAGCAACCTAATGAAATAAAAAAATCGTTTCAAGATATGTACCGGGACTTCTTGAAATGCAAGCGTCCTGATTATCCTGAGACCGGCCATCAAATGAGAATTAGGGTAGCCGACGATAAATTATTTAATTGTGTTCCACGGAGGCTATCATATTTAGAAAAACGCAGGTCCAAGAAATCCTAGACGAGTTGTTAGCATCAAAAGTAATCAGACCAAGTAAATCAGAATATGCATCCCCAATAGTTCTTGTAAAAAAAAAACGGGTGATATCAGGTTATGTGTTGATTACAGGGTCTTAAATAAAAACACATTAAAGGATAATTACCCACTTCCTTTAATTGATGATTTATTAGATAGACTAGTAAATAAAAAAATATTTTCGCTTTTGGATTTGAAAAGCGCTTTCTACCACGTCGAAATGGAAGAAGAGTCAATTAAATTGACTTCTTTCGTAACTCCAATGGGACAATACGAATTCTTGAAGATGCCATTCGGGCTGAGGAATGCACCTTCAACATTCCAACGTTTTATTAATAAAGTATTCGAGGACCTAATCCGAGCAGGTAAAGTTGCAATATATTTAGATGACATTATGGTAGCGACAGAAACAGCGGAAGAACATTTGGAAATTTTAGGAGAAGTTTTTAGGAAATTAATTATGAATAAATTAGATATAAGAGAAGATAAATGTAAGTTTATGGAGTCAGAAATAAGATATCTAGGATATATCATTTCGGGAGAGGGTATAAGGCCAGATGAAAAGGGATTAGAATCTATAAGGAATTTTCCTATCCCCAGGAATTCTAAAGAAGTACATAGCTTTCTGGGGTTGTGCTCTTACTTCAGAAGATTTATAAAAGGGTTTTCATTATTAGCTGAGTCACTATATAGACTAATAAGGAAAGGTGCAATATTTAAGTTTGAGGAAAAAGAAGTTGAAACCTTCCGCAATCTACAACAAAAGCTATTAGAATCGCCAATTCTGGCAATTTACGATCCAAGAGACGAGACTGAACTTCATTGCGATGCTAGTGCGTTGGGTTTTGGGGCTATCCTACTACAAAAAAAAAGGATGGTATTTTTCATCCTATCTTTTATTTCTCAAAACGAACGACTGAATGTGAAGCAAAGTATCATAGTTTCGAATTGGAAACATTAACCGTCATTAATGCTTTGAAATGTTTTAGAATTTATTTGCATGGAATAAAATTTAAAATTGTTACGGATTGCAATTCTTTGACATTAACATTAAATAAAAAAGAAATAAATCCTAGAGTTGCTAGATGGGCACTTGAACTGCAAGATTATGATTATACTTTAGAACACAGAAGCGGGAACAAGATGCAACACGTAGATGCATTAAGTCGAGTGCCAAATATATTAGTATTAGAAGATAATACGTTTGAGCAGACGTTATCAATTTGTCAGAATAAAGACGAGTTTATACAAAAGATTAAAGTGAGATTACAAATGAGAGAGGATAGAATGTATGAGCTTAGGAATGGATTAGTATATAGAAAAATGGGTGAAAAAATATTATTTGTGGTACCAAAAAGTATGGAACGCAATATAATGCAAAAGTACCATGATGAGATGGGTCATGTAGGTGTAGAAAAAGTTATAGACAATATTCAGAAGTCATATTGGTTTACGGAAATGAATAGGAAAGTTAAAGAACACATAAGTAATTGTTTAAAATGTATAGTATTCGCTTCAAAGATGGGTAGACATGAAGGACTCCTACATAGTATTCCGAAGGGTGATGTACCATTTGATACTATACATATTGATCACCTCGGACCTGTGACGTTAAAGACATGTAAGAAAAAGTATGTATTCCTAGTAATTGACGCATTTTCCAAATTCACAAGGTTGTATGCTATGCGAAGCACAGGTACTAATGAAGTGATTTCTTGTTTGAGGACTTATTTCAGTGCATATAGTAGACCGAGGGTTATAGTATCAGATAGGGGCAGCGCGTTTACATCCGAAGTGTTTGGGAAATTTTTAAAAGAGAATAACGTTCGACACGTAAAAATTGCCACAGCCTCACCCCAAGCCAATGGACAGGTAGAACGTGTCAATAGAAGTTTAGCACCAATGTTGGCAAAAATAACAAACGGGGGCTTGGAGTTTTCACTAGATAAAGCGTTATCTAAGATTGAGTTTGTCATGAATAATACTATACATAAAGGAACAGGATCTTATCCAAGCCAATTACTATTCGGAGTAAACCAACGGGGAAAGTGGATAGACCCTTTGAGGGAAGAACTAGAGGAGTTGAATGGGAATGAAAACGATAGGGATTTAGTAAAAATACGAAAGAGAGCTTTCGATAGAATAGTTTAAATGCAAGAGTACAATAAACTAAAGAAAGACCAAATGAGAGTATGTAAAAGGTATCAAGTAGGGGACTATGTGATGGTAAAAAATTTCGTTAGTCAACCAAATGTATGCAAAAAAAATAATACCTAAGTTCAAGGGGCCCTATGAGATAAGGCAAATTTTACCAAATGATCGATATGTGATAGGAGATGTAGAAGGGTTTCAAATTAGTCAAATACCATATAGCGGAGTATGGGAGGTAGATAACTTAAAGCCATATATGAATGAAAATGTGGAAGTCGACGATAATCGGGACGATTGTATATCAGGAGGGCCGAATTGTAAGCAAAAAAAAAAATTGTAAGATCTCTCTCAGAAAGCAATCTAGAACACTAACACTAGCACATTAACATATGTAAAGGGCTGCCGTTAGAAGTAAGTAGGAAAAGAAAGAACGAAAAGCACGCCAACTGAAAACACACAGTTGATTTTGATGAGTGCTATCGTTCGGACGTGTTAATTTTATCTCGTATTTTGTTGCAAATAAATAAAAATTTAAAATTGAGTTAACGTGTATTTATTGACTGTTTTTGGAAACTGTTTTAGAAACTCGCCATCCTAAAGACTTTTCCATGGGTTTGATGCTTTTAACCCTATTCGGGTTGCCAAGCAGACCAAACCTACCTACTTGTCACTTTTCCAGCAAGCATTTGAACCAAAATAAAAATCTCTACCTGAGTCTATTTTTAACACCCCAACTGTCATCATTCCCCATGAATGAATTCACATATTGAAATACATAAAAGAAAAGGAAATAAAACTTTAATCGCCTTTTCATTGTTCTGAAAATTTGTACTTACCCCAGCATTACAAGTCGATAGCAATTCTTTGCGGGTGGCTCGCTGTCATCACACGAACCCGAACTACCCGGACTAGGGCCGGGTCCCTGAACTATTTCATTCGTAAACGGAACTGGTTTCGCTCCATTTAGCTCGTTGTTGCCAGTATTGAATGTCATGTTGTTGTTGTTATTGTGATTATTAGTACGGGAACAAAACCAGGTGCTACATTTGTTCAATCGAGTGGAACATTCCATTTTGCAGGTCCCGATTCGGCTGGCTATATTTATAAAATGGTCCTTTGTTCGACACCAGAATGTATTATTTGACATTGGAGTGGTGCTGTTGCAGACATTGCCAGGTCGATGGTCAATTCGTGACATGAAAATCGATTTTTTTCTTTTTTGTTTTTGCTTCTACCGTGTTGGGTATGTCCCGTTAGCTGGTCGGTTGGTTCCTGCAGTAGTTATGGGAAAATCAAGAGCTTGTCTCCTTTGTCTCAGTATAAGGACTGTTGAATGCACTACAAGTGCTGGGGTAGTTAAAGGTGATGATTCAATATAACCATGGTTCTCTCTTCGATGAGATTTTTTTGTTTGCGGGATGGAAATTCTCTAAACACCTCAATCCGGCTAAAACAAGGCAGAACGGTAGAAAACTGAGGTACACCGACGCGGGATTGTAGTCTCGTTGTCGGCTATACTCGCATCATAAGCGAGGAATTGTGATTTCAATTAGTGAATCGATTAGTGAAACAGCAGAGAGCGTTATTTGTGTAATTGAATTTTTTTCTTTACCGAATTCTAATTGATTGTGAATAATTGAAGAAGCAGGCCGTTCGTTCACAGGTTTCCTTTTTTGAAATTTATTGAACTTTTGTTCGAATTAATGGGAATTCTTTTTTAAGTTAGGCGCATTGGTTTGTTGGTAGCTTTTTTATATTTTCGTTGTCAGTGCGATTCTGAAAGAGACATAAAATGGAAATTAATTAATTTTTATGACAGTGGCAGTGGGTGGCGAAAGGTTAAGAGAAAATGGAACAAACAGATGGATTGATGGTTGATGATTTTTCATTTTTTCTAAGGATGCCCTTACTTTCTAAATCAAAATTGTGGCTTTGATAAGTTCAAGGTTCATTCTATGAATGAGAAAGGATCTGAGTCAATGAAACCTTCGCACTGAAAAAAGGGTTACACTTTGAGATTGTTTTTGTTTTTTGAGAAAATGTTGTCAAATTTTTTTCTCAACAAACATAAGGTATGGATTAATAGCTCAGCAAAAAGTAGGAAGAAGTAACACAGACGAAACTTGTAATCGCAGAATTTTTTTCTGTTCGCGCTGTCCCAAAAAAGGTCGTTCTTTAGGATAGGAGACCGTATGAGATTTTGTCAAGATTGTGTCTAGTGCCAAATTGAAACCCCTGGTTTGACGAAGAATGTAAACAGGCGCATGCAGTCCAGGCAAGCAGGAGGCATACAACTGCTCGTGAGCTCTACGAGCAAAAGAGGAGAGAGGCTTCTCAGGAGAAAAAGGAGGGAGCATCAGATCGAGGATGTTGCGTGAGCCAACAGCAGGAATGAAGTTCGGAGGTTTCGTCGGAAGGTTAAACAGCTATAATTAAGGTTTTCGAGCAAGAACCGATGCCTGCAGAGATAAACATGGGAACATGATCTAGATAGAGCATGCACAAAATCATCTGTAAGATATGGTCGGAAGAATGCATGCATGATGAATGGAACCTCAGCTTTGTTTGCCCGATCCTGACGAAGGGAGATCCTCTAAACTGTGCCAAATACTGAGGAATCAGGCTACTTAACATTGCCTCTCTGCCGTAATATGTGAACGTATGAAGCCTTTCCTCAACAATCTGATTGGTCCTTATCAATCTGGCTTCAGGCCAGGAAAGCCAACCACCGACCAAATTTTCACTTTGCGGCAGATCCTGGAAAAAACCTATGAACTCCAAATCGGTATCCACCACATTTTCAACGATTTTAAGCCCGCATATGACAGCATCTACCGAGACGACCTGTATAAAGCATGTCTAGTTTTGGCATTCCTGCCAACCTCGTTCGCTTGTGCAAAATGACGATGGCGAACTCACGTTGCGCCACCAAGATTGGCAACGAGTTTACGGAATCTTTCGATGTCAAAAAAGGATTCAGACAAGGCGATGCACTGTCATGTGATTTTTTTAACATCGTTCTTGAGAAGATAGTGCAAAACTCCACCGTCAACACCAGAGGCACTATCTTCCAAAAGTCTGTTCAACTTCTCGCGTACAACCGAAGGTGATATTGATATAATGGGAAGAACGCAGCATGGTGTCACTGGCACCTTTGTGACAGAAGCGGAAAAAATGGGCTTAGCGGTAAATGAGGGAAAAACGAAGTATATGATGTTTTCGAGGAAGGACACACAACACCGACACGACACGGCTCGGACAGAACTTAAAAAAATGCATTCAACTTCGACGTAGTAGAGGAGTTTGTCTACCTAGGCTCCGTATAAACTCGGGCAATAACACCAGCGCCGAGATCAGTCGAAGAATAAATCCGTTAGTCGTTGTTGCATTGGACTAAGAAAGCAATTGAGTGGAAAAGCCCTCTTTACTAGGGTAAAACTATAAAACACCTTCATCATCCCAGTAGTGTATGTTGCAGAAGCGTGGATGAAAGTTCCTTACGCTGTTTTGAGACGAAAGTTCTTCGGATCATATTTGGCTCCGGATCATATTTGGGAATGGAGAAGAAATACAACAGCGAACCTTACGGGTTGTACAACGAAATTGACCCAGCCAGAAGAGTCAAGGTCTAGAGACTCAGATGGCTTAGTCATTTAGAGCGGATGGACACTAATGCTCCGGCCCGGAAAGCTTTCAACACTATTCCCGAGGGACATTGAGGTAGAGGAAGTTAGTATGAGATTTTGAACCTACTCATGAAGGGAAAAAGTAAATCGGCAATAAACGAAGACCCGATCTGAAGACTGTATGTACATAATAGAGAAGCAAAGTGATTATGAGAGTCTAAAAGTTTCCACAGTCAAGTCATTTCGAGACCTTTTAAAAATTAAGTTTTTCAACATTCATTTGAAATTATTGCGCAATTTTCAAAATTCTTTTTTCGTCAAAACTTAACAACGCTGATTTTGATGCAGAATCCAGGCAATTTTAAATTCGAAATAAAAACCACCTGATTCAGCACCCATAGACCTAATGTAAACACAAAAATAAACCCGGAAAAAATATAAATTAATGTATTCATGAAAATAAGCAAAAGTTCTCGGTTAATGTTGTTATTATTAGAATTTTAAGAAACCACAGTTACAGCGCTAAACAGGTTGTTAATTATAAACAATTAAAACTTTTTTGATTAGCAACAAAATGTTTAAAAAACAAATTAAAATATTGTTCACATCTGCGTCAAATACGGACAAATTAGCGAAAATTATTCATTCAGCCACCAGTGTGCCCAATTTTTTGTTTGCCTTCGATAATAATTTTTCAATAAAAGGTTTCTCTTGCGATTATGCGAAACGCATTTGTCATAATTTTGCAACAGCTACTCATCTGTCATAAAAATATTGATTATTGCAAATGATGTTTGAAGGTGAGATTGGAATCATTTGTGGCTCATTTGTTATTCACCTACTTTCTAGTCCTCTATAGAAAAATCCTATTTTTTTACAACATCAAGTTTACATTAATTACCACTTTAATGGTCACCCTTTCGATTTGTATGGTCACACCTTCAATAAAGCGAGCGTTTCGAAATGACGTATGGATGGACCACATGTTTAAGATAACACAGGCCTGTTTGAAGTTTGACTTAATCAAATCAAATAGGCTTTTGTGTCACTCTAAAACCAAAAACAGGTTGAAAAATATATTTTATTGTTGATATTAATCTAACAAGACTTGATTTCTGTCTAACATAAAAAAAATATTAACAATAAACCACAAAATTTATTGATTAACCACTCGTGTGGAAATATTACTGCGATACCTCCTATGTCATTTGTTTTACCTAATGAGTCAACTTTTGCGATTAACTTTGACATCTCATGTTCATGTCCAGAGTCAGATTGATGCTAATTTGAATACTAACTGGATTGTATGGGCTTGGGCGGTTTCTTTCTGTTTGCTTTTGAAGATGATAAACCTAATTGTTAGTATTTTGAGTATAAATAAATTTGACATTATTGAAAATCACTTTTCGAAGATATAAGAAGATTATTTTTTGAAAAAAACTCATAAGTTAACAAAAACTCACATCTAAAACTGACCACAAACAAATTATTGGTTGATGCAACAAAGTGTCAACTAGACAAACTGCTTTTTTGGAGCCATATACATTGTCTGTCACAATAACAATTTCCGTTGGCAGTGACCTTGACAAAGATTTATTGAAACTATTAAGCCAACGGACAAAATTCATTGATTCCGTATTTTGATGTTTCGAGTGCAACAAAATATAGTCAATTTAATATGCAGATTTATTTTGGATTAGACTTTAGTTGATAGGGTCGCTGACCACAGAGACCATTGTCATTCAAATCAAAAACAAAATCGATATGAAGAAAATAATAAAATTTTCCAAATTGAAGCCAAGAGCTCTTTGTTTGACTTGGTTTTGATGCAATAAAATAAATTAGTGAGTTTGTGTGGGCTGAAGTATCAAGGTCAAGGTCGTTTTGAATTTGTTACTTATTTTGTTTGACAGAAAATTATGAAAGTCTTTTTATTTCTTTTGAAAAGTTAAGTGTTTACTGGTAAATGTTGACGATCGAAATGCTAGTTTTCTTTGAGCAGTTTAACAGCCTTGGTTTCATGTCTTTTCAGAATAGAATGATACACAGAAAGCGTAGAAAAGTGGGGGCACCGCATACCTTCATTGAACTTAATGTAAAAATAGAGCTAAACACATTTAGTAAGCTTTAAGTTTTTTAAACACTATTTTTGTTCTTTCGGTGTATCAATGGGTCAATATTTAATAAGGAATTTTTAAATGCAACATTTACATATAATCGACTTTGCTGCAGCTCGTAAAACGGTGATAAGTAGAACTAGGCTTCCAAGACGAAAGATCTATACAGCAACCATCTTAAACATGCACTACATGTAAACTCCGACCACTTTCTGGTAGTGGCTAGGCTTAGAGCTGGTTTATCAAAATACAAAAAACACGCATCGCACAAAGAAAGAAGTTCAACATCGGTTGTTGTCGTGCGGAACCAATATCGCAAAGTAATTAAAAATGTATCCGAGACCACCATAGGGTACCCAGCCAACCGCCGAAGAACCCGTGGTATGATGATGAATGCGTGTTATTGAAAAGAGAGACGGAAAATGCACATTTGCAGATGCTGCAACGGAAGACAAGAGCAGGAAGAGAAGAGTACCGAACAAAAATGAGAAATGAGAAAAAGAATAATTATGTGAAGGAAGAAAAGAGCATCCGCAGTTTCTCAGCTCAAAGATCTAGAAGAATCACGGGCCAAGAACAACACCCGACCTTTCTTTGTAAGGTCAAAGCAATAAGCTTCCGGTTTCCGAACCGGGACACAGGGTCTTCGAAATAGTGAAGAAAACCAAGTCACCGAAGCACAGGGAATTGTAGATGTTTTCAAGCAGCACTTCCAACAGCGCTTGAATGTGCATAATGTCGAGCGAACCAATGACGAAAGAGAAGCAGGACCAGTCAATGAAGACCCAGTCCCAGCCACCAGCACTGAAGGGGTAGAAAGAGCCATCCAAAAGCTAAAAACGTAACAAGTCCGCCGGCTCGGATTGCATACCTGCGGTACTCGTTAAATATGGCAGAGGTGTTTTGATGAACCGCTTGCACCAGGTCATCAATAAAATGTGGGAGGAAGAATGGATGCCCACTGACTGGTCGATAAGCTCCATATGCCCCATCTATAAAAGAAGCGATCCGTTTTTATGCAAAAACTACCGAGGCATATCCCTACTTAATGCTGCATACAAAATGCTACCCAACGTACTGTGTCAGCGTTTTAAATCGTTCTGCAGCAAAATAATCACCTACCCTGGAACAAACGTAAATTTTTAGTGGAAATCCGAGGAAGAATAACCCTACCGAAACGCTGCTACTTCGGTTTGGCAAAACAATAAAACTCATCACTCGAAAGACAAAGTGTCTGCTATACAAAACTTTGATTTTAACAGTCCTACTCGACGGAGCCGAGTGTTGGACGATAAGTAAAAAGGGCACTTCCGAAAGAAAAATTCTTCGACAAATTTTTGAAGAAAAGATGACTACATTGGCTAGGCCACATCGAGCAAATGGACAACAATGTTCCAGCCAGGAAAATCTTCTCATGGCGGCCCCCAGGTTCGAGATGAGAAAGAAGACCGAACCTACGGTACAAGAACCAAGTGACTGCGGATACCGCTTGGTTTTGGCGACTGGAGAGTGCATGCGAGAGACCGTTCCTGTTGGAAGGCTGCAGTATCTCAGGCTGAGATCCTTCATGGAATGAGAGCCGGTTAAGTTAGTAAGTAATAATTACATAAAATCCATTATTCTTATTATTTGAAATTTAATCCAATTAAAATTTTCGAAATGAATTTTGTTTTCTTCGAAAAGTATGAATTTTTCGTTTGTAATAAACTGAATAAACTTTTAAAAACTTAACAATAAGAGAACCAATTTTTCAAAGTAAAACCGAAGTTCTTGCTAAATGAAAAAGAGCTTATCAGCTTAAATTCAAGGGGTTCGGCAAAGTTGAGTGGCAATACACAATTCTAATGAAATTGTGGATGATTGGTTGTAAGCTGTTTTGGCAAAAGCTATGAGAAGAATACTGATATGAACAAATCATAAATATCCAAAATTATAAAGAATTGTGTTCTCCAACATGATAAGCAACAAAATATCGATGTTTAAATGCGAAAAATGCAATGAATAATTAAAGAATCATTACTCTATTCGTCCATCAAACTAGCATATTAAACATTCGAATTCTTTATCATTCATTCATCACCATTATTTTCCGGAAGGCCTCTACAAATTGACTTAAATACCTTTTACCTCACTATCTGTCCTCTAAATTTGAAATGAAAACTTAATAACATCTCATAAAGTTCAGCAAAAAAAAGTTCGAATATTGATTAAAATTCACTAACGCCCAACAAAAATTCTGCTCCAGTTTTACAAGTCATAATCATCAATCTCGATCTCGATTATGGTGTCTCTTCTTCAGCCTTTCTAAACTTAATTCCCAGGCCCGAGTCAGATCTTATCGGAGCCCGATGGTCATCTTCATTCATAAAACACAAACAAGTGGCCCCTCACGTCAACTCCTTTGCCACCTACCAACGATTTCAAAATTAAAATAACCCTCTCCCTAACCACCGACACCTTTTCGACCAAATCTTGAGTCAAATTTTATTTTCATTAAAATCGATTAGTTATTGGATAGTAAAAATGAAGAAATATTTAAATCATAAAAAAACAACAAATTTGCATTAATTGCGTTGCCGGTCATAAAAATTGATCTCTGATAGGCGAACTCATATCTATCACCTCGCTTCCATTGACAGTGGTGTAACCAACGTTTTGTAAATATTCATACTCTTCAATTTGATTCGGTTTGAAGCAAAGAAAAAAAAAATTGTGCAATTTGCGAAGAAACTGAAGCCGAACCCGAAAAACCTACAACAACGCACGAGCTATTGAAGCTGCGTGAGCTGCGGTCGATCGAAGTATAAAAGTTATGTCCAACCACTAGGTCAACATCAGTTTAACGATCATCTTCTCAGAGCTTAAACCATTCACAAAATGTTCAAAATTGTAAGTGGCTCGTGTGTTAACTAGAAAACCTCATGGATATTTTTTTCTTCTATTTTCAATCTTCTTCAACGATAAAGTGTGTTTTTTTTTTCTCATACTAAATTAAATTCTTTTTTGTTGATGTTTGTAGATCTTAGTTGTGTGCCTTGTCGGTTCGGCCATCGCTGCTGGCCCGGAAGTTGAAGTTCTTCGTTTCGGAAGTCAAGTCGACAATGACGGTACCTATGGATACGAATACGAGCTAAGCAACGGCGTCACTGCCCAAGAATCCGGTATTGGAGGACAGTATGCCAACGGTGGCTTCCGTCACTATTCACCTGAAGGTGAGCTCGTCGAATTGGCCTACACAGCCGATGCCAATGGATTCCATCCAGTTGCCAGCCACTTGCCCACACCACCACCAATTCCAGATCACATCCTCAAGGCTATTCAGTACATCGAAAGCCATCCAACACCTGAAGAGCAACAGGACAGACAGGTCAGACAACAATTGGGACAGTAAGAGAGTTTCATGAGTGCGCTGCTGAATTTTGTTAGCACTGTGTGCTTTCATTTCTTGTTATTGTTGTAGATATCTAAGTCGTTCGTAATAAATTCCATTCGTGTTCTTTTTTTACAAATCAATTTGACAAACGGAAAAAAATCAATTCAGACCTTGTTTGCCTGTCCATGTGATCATTGATGTAAATACCAGAAAAAATATAAACAAAAATAGACTGACATTTTGTGGTACCACAAACAAAATATTTAAAAAAAGTGTTTTTCATTTTGACCACTGGATTGAAAATATTGCTGACCTTAAGTGGTCTCCGTGGTATGGAGTGTTCTAGAATAATTCGAGTTGAGTGAATGAAATGAGTCGCTACCCACATGTTGAAGCTGTAGAAATGAGTTGCCGACGACGCACCTACACACGGGCTTTAAATTTGTATTTCAAATCAGTTTGCCAGTTAAGGGACGTTACCCTTTTGTTCACTTAAGTCACGTAAACATTCCGCAAATAAACCAATAATGTCCACACTACACTTTCACATCCTTCAATCATTATGAGCCTTAACACCAAGAGTAAATATAGTTTACGGTAGGATATACTCAACTCTCAACTCATGCAAATAAAGATTTCCAGCTTAACCCTTTTTCTGTTCAGCAACGTTACGAAGCAGCACAAAGCTTTCAATTAAGGACATTTTGATAAACGACTTGTAGTTGTCCCTCACTCTCTTCATAGCCATCTCTATCACTGTATAGATGCGAAATTGCTTATTTATCATTATTTTGCATACAACTCACGTTCGCAAGGGGGAGGGTAGCCATCAGGAGGTTTGTGAAATCATAGTGAAGCATCAGCAATGGGATGAATATGCGTGACAAGAATTATTTCCTAGAGGGAGCAAACATAAAAGCCCACTAGTAATTCTCAAAGGCATTCGGATCAAAATTGCGAAAAAGGAGTTCGGGGAGCATAGACGGTTGTTTCCTTTGTGTCCTGGTGGGGTGACATATTTCACGTCTATTCATTTTGACATTAAAATATGGTAAGGTTCATCAAATTGGTGACAAAAAAAGTATGATTATTGTATTTCATTTGAGTTCGTGAGGATGATGAGCTAGAAAGAGGCAAAAACTCAAAAAGTGTCTACTTCATCGTTTTCGTGTTCTATCTTTTATCTACGAATCTAGTGAAAGAAGAGATGGTTTGGATTATTATTTTGTTTTGTTGCTACTTTGTTCCTACAAAGGAGACTTATTTTTTATTGCGATTGGCGTTGAATTGATAAGATTTCCTTTGTGGCGTTTGTGGAGTTGGAGGGACAAAAGATATTGGAAATTATTTGACGTTGACGAGGAAAATTTAAATTTATTATGAAAAGAAAATTTATTTTGATGTCATTTCTAAACAAAGTTAAACTAATTACGGTTCTTATTTGCCCTTAAGAACTTATTTTTTGTTCCTCAATAAAGTAAGATAATTTTGTGAATAACAAAGTCGGTACTTATTCTGTGCGGTTAGGTTAGGTTAGCTTATATGGGCTGACAGTTGGTTTTGTAACCGTCACACTTAGATCACTGAAGATCCCTTGTGAAGTTTTTTTACCTATGAATTCTATGGTTGTTCGAGCCATTTGGTGGACTTGACAAAGTTCAGTAGACGATTGCCTAGGAGTTCGGATAGTTCTTCTAGTTCCACAAAGAAATAGTTGCCTAAAAATGTATTTCTAGTTTGGCAGAGTGTCAGACAATGGCATATATGCTGCATACCAAGAACCCTTAGCTCTTCGCGACAGCAAAAAAGAAGCTTTGACTTGATTTGAGTGACAGAGATAGTTTTTATTGCTGCTTGGCTATCAATGAAAATGGTGCTATCAGCGTGTGATATCGTTACCATGGATATTTGATTAGCAGCGTTTTTCACTGCTAAGATCTCGGCTTGTTGGTGAGCCTGAATGAACTGGCAAGGTTTAGTTTTTCTGAGTGGAAACTTGTCCCAAGTCCAGTTATCATTTTCGAACCATCAGTAAAGAAAAGATGGTAAAATGCGATTCATAAGTGTAAAGGACACTATTTTCCCAATCTATTGCAGAAGCTAAAGGTTTTATTGAAGTCTAAATAAGGGGTCATGTCCAAACGTTGTTGCCGAGGTATTTTGTAAAAATCGTTGTATGGCCGTTTTGACTAGTTGATCAAATTTTTAATTTTTGGTATTTGAAAAGAGGGTATTTTCCTTCTATTGGTGAAAAGTACCAGTTCTGTTTTCAGAGGGTTTATTTTCATTCCATTTCATTTTTCGTTTTCATTTTTAAGACCGCATTTCTTGGTCCAGTTACTGACCGTATTTAATGCGCTTTCTAATTGTTCACTTACAGTGGTAAGTGCTTTTTCTATGGCACTGTTTTGAACATTAATAAATTCTCCTTCGATATCAAGAAATGTTGCAACCGTGTATTCTTTGACCGCAAGTGACTTCTCTATTGTTCTTACTGCACAGTGTAGAGCTGTTTATACACTTCTGCCTTTAGTATAGTCGTGCTGAAATTGTGATATAGCCCCCGGCCCGGTTTTAGGTAACTGCGGATATGCATATCGATTAATCTCTTAAGTGTTTTGAGTGCAAAGAGGTTAGACTGATTTGCATCAGTACTAAGCTGATCTATGTTCTTAATGATTTCTCCGTTGAAGACATGCCAATCGGTAAGTCTGCTATTTCTAAATGACTTGTTTTCCGAAGGTGGATGTGTTACCTCTGTTAGCCACCAGAAGGTTGTTATCAATATTTTTGCTGCGGTGCTGTCGGTTTCGTTAAAGGATTTCTGAATATCTGTTCTCCCGAACTTTTGCGTTGCTATTGCAAACCGAACCTCAAAAAACAGAATTGATTTTGGTAAATGTGTCTTCAAGGCATAACAACAAAAAAGTTTATTTTCTATCCAATCGAGAGAAAAGTTTTTGGACTCCATTAATTTCCTATCAATGAGAAACTGATAATAAGTGGATCCTACAACACTCAGACTGAAATGCTGTAGAATAATCCAGTTTTATAAAATTCTTCTTTTTCTTAATTTTCAACTTTACTTCTTCGTGGAAGCAGATAATCGCATCAGCCCTTGATTGCAGTGAAGCTGCTGTCTTGCTTGTTATATTTTCGTCAATACAAATAAAGCTAACATGTTAATGGGCCAGTTGTATGAATTGGAATTCTTTTGATGCCAATATTTGAACGCCTTGAACTCGCACTCAATAAAAAGAAAAAGAAGGCGAAGGCTTGCAGTAGGCTTTCACATAAACTAATTTTAGACTTTCCAATAGAGGGTTAACTTGAAATTGGTAATTTTTTTTCGGGAACCAAATACTGGTCCCATAATATGGCATCAACTGTCAGTAACAGCATTTTTTTGTTATTTTTCTTATTTGTAAACAAAAGATTTCTCACTGATAAGAAATACAATTCTCAGGCATTTGCAGGTTATCAAATTGTACCCTCGCAAAGGTCATCGCTGCTTGCTTCCAATATTCAATCATCACAAATCTCAGTCTCAAAGCTACTTTACACAGCTTCAAATCATTCGCTACATGATTTTCAATTAACGAATTTAAGTTTAATTTGATACCGAAAATTTATTAATTTCCAAAGTATAATGGGCGACCTTGACTGTCGAATTGTTGCAATGCTGGGCCTCGCTTTGTCCCTGCTCTCGTTATGCGGAGTAATTTTTGTCCGTCACCATCACAATGCCTACCATCACTCGGCAGGTGAGTTTAATTGCCGCTAAATGCTAAACAAAACAATTCAATTAATTCTGTATCCTACTCATATAGAAGCTTTTACCACTGAAAGTGAGTATGATAATAACGCGGACTATGACAGCGAGAGCACGACCGATGATGAAGCAGCTGACTTCACTGCTACCAATCTAAACAATGAAACAGACACTAGAGTAAGTGAAGCCTGTCTACAGTGCATTTGTGAGGCTAGCACCGGTTGTTTGCCGGTGAAGTGTTCAGGTTTGGACTGTGGCATTTTCAGGATATCCACAACATACTGGATTGATGCGGGCAGTCCAGTCAACCAGGATCAGGACAACACCGATATCAAAAGCGGTATGTTTTCGATTCGGCGTGTGAAATCGAGTTGACTCTTCAGAATGTTACTATATGGAAATTATAGCCACTTCAAAGTTCTAATCTCCACTTGGTTTTGATTATATTTTTACAGCATACTTACAATGTGTCAATAATCCGTATTGTGCGGCTCGTACTGTTAGGCGTTACATCGACAAATACATCCAAGACTGTGATGACGATGGATTGATCGATTGTTACGACTACGCAGTGTTACATATTCAAGGACCGAAAGGATGTAAAGTCGAAGAACTCAGTCCAACAATTTTTGGGCGTTTATATCGGTGCTTAAATGATTTGACAGTGAAAACAAGGCGTATTCCTATAGAAAAGTGACAGAGAGATGTCTCTTGTTGGGAGAGATGTGTGTGAAATAAAACAATATGAGCTGTGAAAATAAATGACGGTCTATTTTTTTATGTGCATGTTTGTGTTTATGGAGATAAACAAGGAGAAGGAGTTTTTGTTTGCCTTGTCTTGTCATAGCAACATGATGATTAATGATGAAATGACAACCGCTGCCGCCGTTGACAACACTCACTGCACACATGCCATAAAAAGTTAAAAATTGAAGGAATCTCTTCTCAGATTTTGCTTTCGTTGTTTTCCTTGCTGGTTTTATAGAAGATGAATCCTTCATAAATAATAAGGATCAGGTGATGTATAACATGGCTAATGTTTTATGTTCGTTGAAAAGGGTAAATTTAGAATGAGCAAGTAGAGAAAACTCATTATTATTGTGGCATAAAAGAGATCCGTTTTTGTGGTGCTTTTTGCAAGATAAAATGTCTAAAATTACTTTTTCCTGTTAGCAGACAAAACTGCTTTTCGAATAATTAAAATATTTTTGTTAAGAATTTAAATGGGAATCATTTTTGTAAGACATTTAATTACTTGAACTTCTTTGAGATATGGTTAAGGATAAATTTAATTCAGGGTTTTGGGAATTTGAGTTTCAATTTATTCAAGTAATCAAATGAAAATGAATTTGACATTTACTTATTTACTTATTTACTTACTTATGGTGGCGCTACAGTCCACGTCGGACCAGGGCCTCATCCAACAAGCGTCTCCAGCCAGCTTGGTCCCTAACTAGTTTCCCTCAGTTTCGCACGCCAAGTTAGTTCAGTTCCTGTACCACCTGTGCGCTCCACTTGAGTGACGGTCTTCCTTTCCTGCGATGTCCTCCCGGGTTGGATTTGAAGACTCTACGGGTCAGAGCATTGTTTTCCATTCGCTCTACGTTACCCAGCCATATAAGTCGTTGCACCTTAACTTTTCTGGCTAGATCAGTGTCACTGAACAGCTCGTACAGTTCTTGATTGAATCTTCGTCTCCAATCTTTATTTATACAGACTGGACCAAAAATCACTCTTAGAATTTTTCTCTCGAAGCAGCCGACAGGGTTTTCATCGGATATTGTCAAAGTCTATGTCTCTGCACCATATGTACATTAGAACCGGGATGATGAGGGTTTTGTACAGTGACACTTTAGTTGCTCGAGAGAGGACTTAACTACTCAATTGCGTTCAAGTCCAAAGAAGCAGCGATTGGCAAGAGTGATTCTTCGTTTCATTTCAGCGCTTTTATTGTTGTGTGAGCGGATCCTAGGTAGACAACGTCCTTAACTACCTCGAAGTTTAATCTATCCATACTGACTAAGGCTATGAGAAGTCAATGTTGGTTGTCCTTTCTTGTTGACAGCATTGTCCTTGGTCTTATCGTCACTAACCGCTAGACCCATCTTCCTGGCCTCCGTCTCAAGACTCACGAATGCTGTGTTCTTCCAATTATGTCAATGTCGTCTGCGTGTCCTAGTAGCTAGACGGACTTTTGAAAGATTGTGCCTCTGGTGTTGACGTTGGAGTTTTGTACACTCTTTTCAAGAATGATGTTGAAGAAATCGCATGACAGTCCCAGCGCATCGCCTTGTCTAAAACCTCTTTTGACATCAAATGCATCACTTTAGACGCTATCATACACAGCCTTGAAATCGATGAAAAGGTGGTAGTTATCGATTTAAAGTTCCTTGTTCCTCTCCAAGATCTGCCGTAAGGTGAATATTTGATCGATGATGGACTTTCCGGGTCTGAAGCCACACTGATAAGGGCCTATCGGGTAGTTGACGGTAGGCGATGTTAAGTAGACTTATACCTCCCCCTTTCCTCTTTCTTCGTCAATGTGGGATGGTTGGTGGTCTGCTTTACCCAAATTAGCTTGGAAAAGTGGTCTTTCCATAGAATTTGACATTTAAGAAAAATAATTGTCATTTCTTTGCCAAGCCAACAAATCTTTCTTTAAGAACCAGATGGCCATTTCAGAGCTTCAATTTAATTCAAAAAAGTTCGGTTAAAAAAAAAAGTTATTAGTAAGTGGATTCTCTAATATCTACGTGTTTTCTTTTTTATAAAAATAAACTGCAAACCAAAAAAATCTTTTACTGTCAACAAAGCCTGAGATCATCAATCATGATAGAGCAGTCATCGGACTTGAATTTTTTTCCTCCTTACTTAAAAAGTTTGGCAGTCATATAATAAAAGCCAGACTTCTTACTTTTGTTTTTGTTTAACGAAGGTTAAGTTTTCTGTTGGTAACACAAAAGGCAAGTACTTAACAAACTCCATTAGGTCCCACAAAAAGGAAAACTATTACCAACAACAAAATGTGTAGCCATTCCTAATTACAAGTTTCACTTAAAAACTTTTAAACAACTCGGCGCAGCGTACACAAAGTAACAACTCAAAGACATTCTTTTATTCACTAACGAGTGTCAGCTGTGTCGCTGTTTTGACAAATGGCAAAGAACATAAATTTAAAACAAAATTCTTTCAAATTAGGAACAGAAGCGTCTGCTGTTTCAAATTGACTGATTCACAAAATAATTATCAATTACTTCCTTTCAAGGTACTCCAGTCTTCTGTGCCTAATTCAGATGAAAGAAAACTAAATTTGACTGTCAAAGATAAAATTTTTCAATAACTCAACTAAGAAAACGAAGAGACAATTTGAGACAGGGTTGCGAAAATGAAAAACATTAATACCACAAGGCTGAACACTATCACCCATTCTTTTTACCACAAAATGAAATCCTAATGGTCCTATTATTATTTTTTCTTTTGCTAAACAACATAAACTGAAACTCCCATTAACTTCTCATTTGAAATAAACAAATTATCAACATATCTGATGTCTTGAGAGAGACCGAGTGTGATTTTCCAATTAAGCTTCAAAAACAAGTCAAGAAACTATTCAAACACATTATCTACTGCAGGCTAAAACTCATTTCGATCAATTTGCATTTGTAAAATATTCGATATCCTTGAAGCGTGTGCCAAACTGCCAATTACTTTAGCTTGGTTTCGTCCGACATCAGGTACGAAATCGGATGAATGCAATTTTGCAATAGCAGCATAATAAATGTGGCTGACGAAAGTGTGTTGTGTGTTTGTCGAATGAACGTTTATATCGTTGCTGCATTAACAGGTTGCAATTAAGTTATCAAATTACACTGCACTCTGTCGGTGACAAACAAAATCAAAAGACAAACGAATTCGCATTGCAATGAGAATAAAAGTTTTATGATGTCATAATTAGTACCGGGAATGGGGCTACACGTAACTTTCTAATTTTGTGACAGTTTGAGGTGAAATCGGAGATTAGAAATTAAATGTATGTATTTACATCACAGGAACTTAATATATGAGAGGATTGATTCGTTATAAGACGTTAATTAAGAGATTAATAGACGAATGGGTTCCAGGGCGTTCAGATCCGGAAATGTGGATATATAAAAAAGGAAAAGGTTAGTAGGTAGCTTTTAAGTTAAAACTTTGATTCAAATCATCATATAAATGCCATCAAATGGTTTACTTTCCTATAATTACGTCTTACTATCGATACTCCACAATACACATAATTCTGGAAAGGATACCATAAAAAGTAAAACCAGGAACCGTATGGATTATTTTTATGAAGACTTTTTCTGTTTGGGTTTTTTTGTTTTTCAAATCAACTTAATTTTTTAAGACCCACATTACTGCCTTCTTTGTTAACGAATTTATTTGCATTTTATTTCTTCCAACTGACTCCTTATTCTTTTTTGTTATTTTTATGTTTACAGCCAACGTGAAGGATGGACAAAAGCTGTCATTAAAAGTAAACCCTCTTAACTGTAATATGAACCAAAACGTCATTTTGCTTTGTTAACATGAATAAAAAGAATTATAACCCTAATCTTGCCCTAAAACCAAAATAAAAACGCAAATAACAGAGACAAAACCCTTTTCTCAATTCGCACACATCAAATTTAAGCGAAAAGACAAACTCACACAGGCACTTTACAAACTGTAAAAAAAAAAGTGAATAAAACGTTCAGTCCATCCAATTTATTCTCATCTTCGAGAGATAGAGTGTACATTATGAGTCTACTAAAGAATTCCACAAAAATGTCCATAAGTAAGTACAATTTCCTGTTGCCTTCAAAAAATATAAAAAAAGGGTTCATCTTTCTTTACCCTTTTTTTTAACTGGAAGTAAAAAAATATTTATTGTGTCTTCATGTCAAAGAAAATGACCTTCGGAAACATCAAAGCTCTTAAATTTGATATTTTTTCCTGATAAAAATGTAAAAGGGATAAATTGACATTCTATATGCTAGAGTACATCACGAGCGTTTCCGATGGGGGAAGGGGGGATTCTCTTTAAATATTAAAAACAATTTTTTCAGAGTGATTTTTACGATTTTCTTTTGTGATGTTAAAACCGAGACAGTCTTAATTTCCCCTTCCAAAAATCAATGCATACGGCTATGCTAAAAAACTACTGAGAGAGAGAAAGAGCTACTTATCAAGGTTTTCTCGTTACTTTAATGCACACATTTGCATTCATGTTAATGGAAATTCCGGACACAAAATGAATAAATCAAAATTCATTCCACAGCTGGCAAGGATTATTTCAGGAGATCCATAATGTGCATTAAATTTCAATCAAACTAGAAAATAACACACATTGCACACCCGACATTTCCATTCAGACGAACTCCTAATTACCATCATATCCCTATACGATGTTCTCCCTCGTACCGTTTCAATTATGTATTTCGGGAAAAAGCCAAAACTGATACCATTATTATGTTCATTTCGTTTTGGCCAAAAATTATTCCGGTCTGATTTTTCATTTTTCGTTGTCAATATCAACAGCATTGATAGACAGAGACGAGGACGATGACGCCCACGCTCACACACTCTAAACACAAAAACACGTCCTGATGGCATGGACTTTTATCGTCATCATGATCTCCATCCTTCGCATGGACTGGTCCGCTCGCTCTCTCTCTCTCTCGTTGAGCCAATGTCAATATTTGCAGCCAATAAAGCTAAAATGTTTTCCTAAAACGAATAGCTCTCTCTTTATCCCTGTGAAATACGCTCACGTTGCGGCAGACATAAAGATAAGGCCACTTTTATGGTACAACGGCTTTTGGCAAGCGAGCAAAAGGGCAAGGGGGTCAGCGGGAACCTGCGGAACAAATAAGATTTCATGTCAAGTTAAATGTGTTATGCTGTGATGAAAAAGAAAAACACGTATTGTGTGGGCTAAGAAAAATCAAACCAACAGATATTATCATCATATCATTACTCTCGGTTCACTCGTGCGTATACGTAATATTATTTTTCTCATTTCTGTGTTTTAATTTTTATTTTTATTCCCAACAATTTGGGGGATAATTCCATTCGTTTTTGAATTTTTATTTTTAGATTTTTTTAATATTTTAAGTGAATGCGGGGTTATCTTGATGTCATTTTTGGAAACGTTTATCGTATTAATCTTTTTTTAAGCGTTTTGGTGATCCTTTCGAGGATTGTTGGCTTTTTTAAAAATAATTTTATTCAGGGAATTGACGACGGGTGGTTAGGTTTTTTGTGTGGTTGTCAGGTCAGGTTCGTGTAGGTGTAGATTCTTGAATTCAATTAAACCGGATTTTGGCAAAAATAAATTTAGGCAAAAAACCCAAATCAATAAAACAAACGTTTTCTGTTGTTATGGAAATAGGCTTTCTTTCGGTGGAAATGCGAGTAGAGATGGCTCAAGGACATACATGCTTCTTAAGCAGAATCAACGATTAACGACTTCTTTTGTACCAGTGAATTGGGTGGTTGCGAGATAAATTTTATTTTAACAAGAGTTCATTTCTCAAAGGTCAAAAATTCAATTTAAATATTTTGAAGGTGAAATTGAATTGTCATTATCCTGCTCCTTACATGTTTAACTTGTACAGTGGAGTAGCTGGCGCATGGGAAAAATAATTATATACTGTGTGCCTGACAAAGCTTTTTTTTTGAAAATTCACTGGTAAGATGGCAAAATAAAATGACACAACAAAAAATATTTTTCATTGTTGTTTACGGAAGATTTAAGTCAACAAAAGACATCATGCATCCTTTTTTGATATTTGAAGAGAGAAGCATCGTTTAATTTGAAATCTAAATTCAAGGAAGAAAGGACGACAATTTTTAGTGTTACGCAGAGAATGGTATGATTTGAATACAAATTTTTTTGACTCTTGCAAGAGGAAAGGGGGTTGGCTTTTTCTTTTGCATTTAAATTGGAAGTACAAAAATTAAAACATTTGAATAGATATGACTGCTTTCATTTGAAAATTTTCGCGATGGAAGAAAAAAGTCATTCGGTCCATGGGAATTTGTGTTGGATTTTGATGAAGTCCTTCACGATTTCAATAATTGATTGTTATTCAAAGAAAAGGAAGTTAACAAAAGTATGTGCAAAATTCATTGAAAATTTGATGAGCCATCCGACAAATCATCCAAAGAAACAGGAAAAGCATTGCTGGATATTCTAAATAATTAAAAAACTAGGTATTTAAAACCCGACAGCGAATATCCGGACAACGGAGAAAACAAGGAAATGCTGTAAAGAAATTCGACGTCGGACGGCTACCATCGCAAGAGATTTCGAGATCCTTCTCTGATCGAGTAACCTCTTAAGAAGTCCTATGCCACCAACGTGAAGTATCGAGGACCAGTGAAAAAATTGCCAGAAAGCAGTTAATGATGCCGCCTCTAATGTGCAAGGTTCCACACAGCCACCAAAACTAAACGCCTGGTTTGACGAAGAATGCAGGCAGGCCCATATAGCCAAGCAGGAGGCATACAGAGCTGCGCTGCATAGAAGGACAAAAGCTGCAAAAGAGGAGAGAGAAACGCCGGCTGCTCAGGAGAGGTACTATCTTCCAAAAGTCTGTTCAACTTCTCGCAGAACATCACAATATACTCATACAACTTCGAGGTAGTAGAGGAGTTTGTCTACCGCCGATATCAGACGAAGAACAGCTCTTGCTAATCGCTGTTTCTTTGGGCTAAGAAAGAGTGGAAACTGTATAGTACCTTCATCATCCCAGTCCTGCTGTAGGGTGCAGAAGCATGGATCTTGACAAAATCGGATGTGCCTTAGGCTGTTTCGGCAGGAAAGTTCTTCGGGTCGTCTTTGGCCCCGTGTGCATTGATGGGGAATGGAGAAGAAAATACAATAGCGAACTTTACGGGCCTCAAATAGCTCGGTCATTTAGAGCCAAAGGACACCAATGCTCCGGCCTGGAAAGACTTCGCACTTTTCCCGATGGACGTAGAATCAGAGGAAAACTGCGACTCAGGTGGCGCACACAAATGGAAGAACTTGGAGTGCAAAACTGGAGACAGCTAGTTAGGGACCGAGTTTGCTGGCGGATACTGTTGATTGAGGCCCAAGTCCACAGCGGACTGTAGCACCAACTTTAGTAAGTAAGTAAGGTATTTAAAACCATCGTGAAGGACAATAAGACAAATCTTTTCTCTATTAATGCAAGAGAGAATTTTAAGCTTTTGCTTTCATTCTTTTATTAGAATGTTTTAAACACTTTAAAATCCTTCTTAAACAAAGGTTCTCTTTGGTACTTCAATCTTCAAATATTGTTTTTAGTGAGCATGGTAATATCCTGTCGATTTTTCTTTGTTCTTGGATTATTGTTTATCAGTTTATCCACAACCAACAGCAACACATGTGTTTGCTTATGCACAGGGTTACAACATAAGAAAAAAAGCAAAACATCTCCTTAATGCCTTCATTGACGAACCCTGAATGTTAAACAATTCAATATAAATTGCAGAGCTAATCTTATCGATCGAAAAATCATAACAGTTCAATTGATACACTGAACAAAATTTAGTTTTTATTTTTTTCAGTAGCAGAGGCCGCTACTATCTACAATCTGAATATGAGCAAGAAGATGCCACGTGGTTATTTGATCCTGAATTAGCTGGCGCTACTATTTTAGACTCAGTGAATGAATTCAACGTTGGTTTTGGTTGTGTACGCTGCTGTAGGTTGTCGTCGATTGGCGATGGTGGAGTGGGATGTATATTATTTGTACTGAGTGTTAACGAATCACCCATCTTAAAACAGTGTTTCTCTAAAAAACACAAGACATAACAAACATAATTATAAGAAATTAGCTTCTTATACAAAATAATTTTTTCAGTGCAGTACCTTCGGTTCATATCTCCAGATTTAACCCAATAGAAGCTAAGGCAAAATAAAAACATCATAAGATGTTTCTTTCTAAGCCAAACCCAATCGAATTCCCATAGGAGGACGAGAGCGTGCATAAAATTGAAATCCTTTTGCAATATGTTGCTATACAAGGCACTCTCTTACATTATTACTTCGCACATCCTCAAAAGAGTTTGCGAACAAAAGAAAAGAAAAACAAACCAAAAAAAAGTAATAAAAGAAAAGTGTGTTCGATATAAAAATATACAAAAAAAATATAACACTCCATTCTAAGATACTCGTTTCATTGAATTACAATCTCAAGGTATTATGTTCACATAACGAAAAGAAATAAGTTCTTCGTATCCTTTTTTTGTTTGTCGGTACACCACAAAATAACCGCCTCCGCCGCTACCATATCGCGCTGCGTGTGTGTTGTTCCTAATTTCGAATTCTTTCACGTTCTTAAAACGTAAATATGTACTTTTGGCCCAAAACTCGAATATATTTGCCACTTTATTGTAATGTTTGTGGCAAGGACTGACAAAAGGAACTCCTTTGAGACTGTCACTGTTTCAAAATCGCTCGAGTAAGGGCATAGAGATGTGTCGGTTGTTATGTGAACAAAAGTTGAACGACTTAAAAACACAAATAAAATAAAAGAGTGAACAAAAATACATCACACATTAATATTGCCATGGGAATGGCAATTCGTCCTTCTTTGTGATTTCAGCAGCCATTAGACAACATCTCACAGGTCAACCATGATTTTTCGAAGAATTTTTGTCTGGACCATTAGTGTTCTCAACAATGACACACACGACATGCCTGAAAGGTCACAAAGGTCGTTTATCGAAATCACACAACGATTTCAGTTAATGTTGACTGTTGGACACTTTGAATTTTGATTTGAGTTGACGAGCATGGTCAATGGTCAAGTATTGGATTACTTTACTTATTCTTCTATGGATTCAATGGAATGAAGATCACATAAATAACAAACATAATAAAAGTCATTTTTTTGTCTTAATTTTCTTGTCATCTTGACTTAATAAACTTTCTCACTAGAAAATCCTTTAATAAATTATTGTGGCATGTCATTCTCACGAAAATGAAACTATCCACCAAGAGAAGTAAAACCATCAAAATAACAAAAACTTAAATTTCTTATTACACGCTTAACACAAAATTTCAAAAATTCTAATCGTCTTCATAAAAGCCTCTATAAAAAAATTCTTTTTCAAGTTCGCACATAAAGTAACTTTCACCACCCACGCACACATATGATCCTGTCAAAAAAAAGAAAAACAATAACAAACTTCTTACATCCAAGCCATCAGCAAGAGAGCAGAAGGGTGTCCCAAGCTCAACACTTAAAAAGTTTTTCCCTTTTCAACATTCCCTAACATCATGGTATTTTGCCTCTGGACATTTTTATCCTTCTGATGACATTTATTATACTCCGATACCGCACATCCCTTACACAACTTACTAAATGAGGTTGAGTTTTCAAGGACGAAATAATTTGGTTTTTTGGTCGCAGAGTAGTTTGGTTTTTTCTCTTCCCTCGAGCAGTGGGTAACAAAAATTAAATTTAAGTCCCCAAATGCTTTCAGCACACATGAATCCTTTAAGATTTATTGAAATAAATGCCGAGAGGCATGTTATGTAGCTTGTAGTGTCGGGACGAAATGGTGTTATTTTAATTATGTTATGTTAAGTCTTGACAAGTCGGAGCTCTGGAGAATTGTGTGTCCTAGTCAGTGCTTTGAACTTTGTTTTAATTTAATTTCGAGAGAAAGTTAATTAATGCGTACAATGAATCCTAACCTTGGACTGTACTTTGAAATCGTATAGATCCTGGTTAAAAACCTAATTTTTTCGACGTCAAATAATTTCGCGCTTCATCAGTTTACGGAAACTGAGACTCAAATTTCGTATTAGCAATTGAGGTTTCAGAAGGTTGATTATGCACTCGTCAAGTTCATAGACTCACAAGAAGAACATTTCCCACAGAAGGCTGATTTTAGTAATACAGCTGAACATTGAATATCAAACCTCACGACCAATCACCCTTTACGTCCTTATTCGGTTTTAAGCAATCGCGTACCGTACAAAAAATCTTCAACAATATTTAGTCGTTTCCTTGTTTGGATTATAAAAAAGTTAAAAACTTAATGAAGTTGTTCATTTATGCGTAACATTTCTCCCAACTTATTTTAAAACTTTTGCTTGCATATTAATTTCCAACTTTGGAAAAAATATTACCGTGTAGTTATTTTTTATGCCCCAACGAAGGGAAGAAAATCATAATGAGAAGAAAGCTTTTCTTAGATTCCAGCAAAACAAAATTCTTATTAGTTTAGTTTCATTATCCTGCTTCTAGAAGGTTTCGATGCATATCAATAACCCTCATCATCTCAAGTTCGATCTGAGATTAAAAAACAACCATAACCACAGCAGCTGTGCTATTTTTTCCGTAGGGTCTCGGCAAAGGATATGATTTAACTTAAAATGATGCAAGAGGATACACATAACTTTTTCCTTTGATTAACAAGAAATCCGCACAAAAAAAACAGCAAGACATCATAGAAAAGGGAAAAACTAGGAGTTGAAAGGAAATAAGAGGATTTCCCTTCGACATGAAACTTATTTTGTTTTCTTTTTTCTTTTTGCAAACTCTCAACTCAGACCTGGATCCTTGGAGGTAGGACACATGAAAGTCAAAGAAATATACATCATCTTCCTAGCCATGGGCGTTCAGCGCCTGAGACTGACTGACACTTAACTGTAAGGGATTTTCACCGACCGACTGCTGTTACAAGAACGCGAATTGTTTGTCTTTTCATTTTGTGCTGCATTCAGCGGACAGCACGTGGGAATGCACATGGCAACAACTGATGCTGTAAGCAAGGATTACATTGTACTTGAACTCAAATGAAACAAAGTTCTCTGTTGGGAATGATTGTCAAATCATCGCTTATGGATGAAAATTCACCCAGACCGTGTATCCCCACAAAAAATGTATGAAGTAATTTTCCAGGATGAAATATGTTTTCCAATCGACTACAGACAGTATCAATAATAAACTCTTGACATCCATCGCATTGAAAATGTATGAAGCGAGAGTACACAGTTTCCGTGGCATACACCAACATATGGAGGCAATTAAATTTAAAAATTCAAACAAACCATCTGCAACAACAACGAACGTTGAAGTGAGTTTATGTTGTGTGAAGTTGTTGTCTGTCGACAGGACGAAACCGAAGATACGACCGACAACGACGCACGGAACAGGATACCCAAGTGGATCGAAAATTCGAATTTTTTTCTCTCTCAACCACTCGTCTCCCACTATAAGGTCTTAATTACTGCTGTTGTGGGATTTGTGCAACATCGAATCAATAGATGAATTTTCCATGAACAAATTGAATATTGCACAAGAAGCGAAACGGATTGGAGTTGGGAACATCGTCTTCGGTGAACTGAAAAAAAAATATTAATTAATTTTGTTGACCACTTAGGTCAGTGGTCATTCATTTTGCTTTCTTCTTTCGAGTGGGAACAATTTGAATTCTTTGAAATTTTATTAAATTTTGTGTTATTGATGGGAAATTTGAGAGAAAATTGATTTCATCGGAAAACTGCAATATTTGCTTCGTTATATGATCGAAGGTATTTGAAATAAACGCTGAATTTCTCTGAAAATCTTTTTCTCTGATAGGAACTTACTGTTTAGACATAAGCTCAATAGAAATTTCAGTTTAGAAGACACACTAAGTTGAATACATTCGGACTAAATTTGTTTTTTTTTGTTTTTTGCAAAATCCTTCATTGAATGATAATATTTCGGAATGCCGCATAGCATAGGTTTTTTCAATTTAAATTCAATAATCTGCAATACCTACTTCAGCAAAGTAAATACTTGTGTTTCAATTAATGGAAACCAAATTTTCAAGCTCTGCAAGGTTTGTTTTTAGAAATAAGTTTGTATCAACAGCAAACTTGGTCAGGACTCAGGAGCGAACTATGAATATTATGAAAAAGTTCGCTATCCACCTAGATAGTGAGGATACAGTCATAATACCAGCTGCATAATGCACACAAAAATGCTTCCAAAGTAAATTCTTAAAAGTGCAGCAAAATTCTGGTTTCGAACCAAAAAAAAAAAATAGAAACAGTTAATTGAAGCCATTGAGTTGGAAAGCATTTTTCCATAAATATTGTTTTTATACTCTTTCACCGCAAGCCTTTCTTTTTATAATAAATTAATTTGCATGTTTATTTGATGGGGAAAAAAAGGAATGAGAAACAGACCAGTTAAAAAGGATGCATCCTCGTGCACTCAAAAGCCAGAGAGTGCCTAACAAAGTTAAAAAGTATATGCAACAGGATTTTCTATTTTTCTTTTTTGTTCCACCTTTTTTGTTTCAGTAACGGATTTCTCGATTTTCAAAGCGAATATTTTAAATATAAAAAAAAATATGAAAGAACACCTGATGGAAAACTTAAGTTTCCCTGGTGCTATTGATTTCAGAGTGTCCTTTGACCCCAACTGTCGTTTATGAAACAGATTATTATGTTTGACTAATGTTTATAGATAATTTAAATGAAGAAGGAGAAACCGTTTTCAGGTATCTCAAATGTCAAAGAAAATAGAAGAACAAACAAGAACAAAATGAATAGATACTTAGTTCAGAATTCTGGACATGACATTCAGAAAAAAACTAGACCTATGTACCTATATATAAAATGTAATAATAAACGGAAATGTTGACATAGTTTTGGGGAGAGGATTAATCTTGATTAGTTATACAATTTTTTTCCGACAGATATCCTATAATCTATAACACCTTCAACAAAAATTGTCGGTACAGAAAAAAAAACTTTTTCCCAGAACCCCTAAGAAGCAGTACGAATTCTTCAGTCATCGAAAGACTCACACACTAAATGAGTCTCCAAACGGGTTGGTAATGAAAAACTGTAAAGCGAAAGTACTTTCTCGCAGGACTTTTGCCCGGAAAAAATCTTTTTTATGAGAATCTACTCCTTTTCGTCACTCAAAGTTATGAGAATTAAAGAGATCGAAATCTGGCATGTTTTTTTAATTTTTCTAATAGCTCTGAATTAGGACAAACCCTTTTTCAAAAACGGACATTTTATGAGACACCAAACGTTGAGAATCATGGAGAACGAAGCATTGAAATTCTTAGTTGGACTGATGATTAAACCGAGGAGAATATATTATAGTCAATTAAAAATAGGGGGATGATGTGGTGGAATGCAAAGTCCATATTTCTTCAACGAATTTGAGAATAGTAGAGTGGCGCGACAGCTCTTGTAGAGTCAAGGCCTAAGTTGCCTACTCTCATCAACAATTCTCTGGGTGCGTGTGAAGGGGACCTACAATTTAACGCCGATTCTGAACGGTAAAGTTGGAAGCACTTTTTCATGACAGATTGATACTCTTGGAAGTTTTTCAGTTCCTCGCAAGAGGCAATACCCGCGAAAGATGAATTAAAACTTTATAGGCAGTGGTAGGACTTGAACCTACGACGTTCTACTTAGTCAACGCACCTAACCCACTAAGCCACGGACACTGCAACGAATCTGAGAGCCACCTTTTATTTAACTTAAGAAGGAAGAAAAATATTTTGTCTTTGAAGTTTTTCCTTTATGCAATTTATTTTTGATTCAACAAAAATGCTTTTGGACATTAAATTGTCAAAACAAATCTCTGCTTTTCATCGCCGCTGAATATCCTCCACACAAATTTCCGTAAATTTTTACGAAAATCCGAAGAAGCCTCAGTAATTCCCTCCTTCATTAAGAGTTTTCACTGCAGACAAAAATTCTACAAGTTGCTTGAAGTGTGCTTCTCGAGCTTGTCGTCTAAATTTTAATTAAACGCATGAAATGGATATGAGATAGCTTTCAAAAGTGAGAAAAAAAAACATAAACGTTGAGAGGACACTAGGGTGAGTCAAAAAGAAGAAGAAAACACTTTCCAAATTTCCCAAACAAAACAATGGACACACACTTTGGTATAGTGTCGGGATCACACTCAAAACAGAAAAGTTTCAAAATCTAATTTCGTTTTTTTTTTTGTTCGTCTGTTTGTGTGTTGAACAACACAAAATTGTTGTTGCAAAGTGCGCTTCGTTGAACAAAGGGATAATATTTAAATTAGAGTGATATGCTGTAATGAGAAAGCATCTTTGTATCAACATCAAAATAATTTTTTGCAAGTAGGTGTTAGAGTGTTGGAGTATACCTACGTGTGATTGTGTAACTGTGGGGCGTTTAAAATCGTGCGAAGGGATATAATATCCGATTGCACGATTAGGGAAATTATGTGCCTTAAAATTGCCTTTGTTCTTCTCGGCATTTTCAACATTTTCGACAGACAACAGATGGTATTTATGTCGACGGAAAAAATGTCCTTAAGCGTTGAGGGCGTTTTTAATGAGTGGAAATGGTTTTTTCGATCGTTTTTTTATGATTTACATGAAAAATTGACACTTCTTGTGAGGAAATTAGGTGGAATTTCATTATTGGCTTTTGAATCACTAATACGTGATGTGTGGTTTGGTTTTGATATTTCACTCTGCTGACTGCTGGGGTGGCACACAGTAGCTTCGAGGTCAATTAGGGATTCTGTGCGTACATTAATTATTTAATCGAAAAATAAAGTTATTGTATTTCATCAATCAAAATGGAACGAGTGATATGCATGCGTGAAATTTAATTAGTAAACAAAATCATTATTCATTACAAATTACAGCTTTACAAAATCGGCCTTAATTGATTGTTTGTAGGCAGTGAGCAGGGTGATTCAATATAAACCTTGCGTTGGTAAAATATCTACAAGTTCCAATGAACCATTTCGACCGAATTGTCTGTCAAAAACGTTTACCTTGTACTCGCTCTCATGCATGTTGAACTTTATCATTTATTCAGGAGCACCTTGTGTGGATAAACAACATTTTGATAGAAAATAATTCGCTTTTGAAAATTAAATTCAACAGAATTCAACAATATTCATTTAGGTACCCACACATATGTACCTATCCAACAAGCCATTTGAACACATATTTAGAATTCGAGAAATATCTTTGTTCAGAGTTTCTATTTAATTTCGATAAACATGAGAATTTAATTATTCATGCGTGTTGTAGGTAATCAAAAATCTAAAATAGGATTTCAACTAAATAAGTATTGAATTGTTGATCGAGGAAAAGGAAAATCCAAAATCCATATAGAGGTATCCGAATTGGAGAACAACCAAATGCAGGAATTAATGTCAATGCAGGTTTCCAATTGTGGTCCATTATTAAAGACCTTTTCCATTTGATTTTGGTGAAATGAAAATCCAAATAAATTCAAACGTACGACTCGAAAATCGTTTCGTTATTTCAACAAAATCTTATGAATTATTTATCCGCTGCGAAAATACCAAAAGGCGTCAAAATTCAAACCAAAAAACCACATTTAATACCAATTACCTTCACCCAACACTGACTTGAGTGTTAGTGTTCAGGGTTCGGTAAATATTATTCGAGACAACTGAAAGACATTTTTTTTTTTTGTTCAAGCATTAGTTAACCTCTTAGTTCAAACAGAACCATTAATCATTTTATTGATCCATTAAGCGAAGCCTCGAAAACAAACACAATCAACTAAAAACACTGAATTGTCGAAGGAAGACATAAAAACGTCTAAAATATTAAAGGAAAATCAATTTCATTCCTTTTCTGTTGATTTAAATATTCAATATTCAAAGCGATTCATCATAAAAAATGAGACAGATAAATGTATATGAAAACCACATCAAGAGCGTGGCCCCAATCAAGACAATTCAAAGTCGTAACGCTTAACGATGGTCACACAGAAAAAAAGGAAGCGGAAACCTTGACCGGAAATTGGAGAATCTTGAACTAGAAAAAAGAAAATGTCTTACGACGAAATTGATGTTATCAATTTTCGTGTTTGTTTAAAGTTTTTCAACTTATTATTTATTCAGTTGGCTTTCAGGACATTCTTGCGAAAAATGCAACTTTTTAAGGAAAAGTCAATTTGCAGGAACTGACTGCCACTCTTTCAGTTATTTGAACCACCACCAGCACAACACAATTATTTCTAAGCCTCACAGTATTTCAAACACCTACGAATTCCACGAAACAAAAAATACATTACAAGAAAAAACAACTATTCAGCTCCTTGGCAGTAGTAAATTATCACAATTAGACGCTATGAATATTTCATTTTCACACATCACCAACTTCGGATGAAAGTAAAAGGTAAAATAATGTGAGAATGTCAAAAAGTTGTTTTCTCTAATTTGTGCTATCTATGCATCTGGGAAGTCGTTACAGTTAAGAAGCTCTTTAAGTAACAGGATAATGGGAATCATTGCTTAGGGAAATATGTATAACAGACAGGATTTCAGAAGCCCTATCCTTGCTATACACTTGCAAAAAGCACGAGACATAAGTAGAGTATCCTGGAGCATTTGTCTACATTTATGTTTGCTATGGCTACATACCTGTATTAGGCATTCACTTAATTCGGAATGTGAAAAATGAAAGAACTGAATGGCGTTGTCATGCCAATTAGTTTTAATACTTAAACCAGAAGAAAACATATGTGGGTGCCGCAAAGCATAGTTGTGGTAAGAGATTTATTTCTAGAATAGGCAATTTCCAATTAATATTTGAGAACAAAACCGTCTTGGTGACTTAAGTGATTCTTAAAGGGGTTTTCAGCAGAACTATAGTTTAGAGTTGAGACTATAGTAAAACAAATGTCCACTTGGAATTCGCGACAAATTTAAATTTTAACTGACTGAAGTGAAGGATCGATTGGCAAGATTTCCTTCGTCTAATTTAAGCCTATGGGTTGGTTTTTCATTGAAACAAGTTCCTAAAGGCAACTCCTCTAACTTTTCTTTCTGCAACATAAGCAACACGTAAAATTTTACTGGTTTCTCCTCTTCCTTTGAAAAATAAACACAATGAAATGTAAAACCTTTTCCGTTCTTAAATTTTCGACCTCAAACTTCACTTTTCAAAAATTTTATATCAGTACCTTCCATCTTCCCGAAAATTTTATTCATGCAAAAAAAAGTGAAGACAAAAAAAACTTTGTATTGTTGGAAACATTTTAAGTGGCGCTAAAACATTTCAGAAATCCACACCAAAAGTTTAACCTGAACATTTTGTGAAACATAAAACCTTGAGGATGAACAAGAATGTATAGGTACGTGTAATACCTACTGCCGTAAATCTGCGTCAAAATATAATATTTTTCCCCGAACTGCAATTTCGCGAACAACATGAATTCTTGTTATGACTACAAATTCGCGTTCTTATATCCAAGGCAACTCTCTCTCTGTCTCACCGATAGATCTTAAAGTCATACGCAAATTACTTTCATGACAACTTTGAAGGACGATGAATTGCTTTGGTTTTCAGCTGAACAATGAAAAACAGGAGCAGAATTTATATCGCCATAGGAACGAACAAAAAAGTACAAATTATTTTTGATTTGTCTTTGAAATATATCAACGGCGACAGCGTCTTTTTTTAGTACAATGGTCCTGCTGAGGGAAGATCACTACAGAAAATAAACTGAAAGTGGAAATAGTATGAAATTAGATGTTATGTGTCAAGAATTTTCCCTAAAAGTGTTGCTTATCTCATTTACCCAGTTTGAGATTAAAAATACAAATATTGATGTTGAAATCTTCAACAAGACTCAAATGCTGCAAATTGCCTTTGTAATATCGTTTTACAATCCAAAACTTTCAATTGAATTTTTTGTGTTAACATTGACAATATCCCCGGAATGGACCATCACTTACCAGGATCCCTCTTTTGTGCTTACCCAAGTGTGCATAACGTGGGCATTTCTACTTTAGTAGGTTTATTATACTGCGGTGTGGTCTCGAGAACTTATCTAAGCTCATAAGCTCCGGATGTGGTTTTGAGTTAAAAAGGATTTAACTTTGACTATTATGTGAGGATGTGGTGTATTCTGGTGCGTGCAGCCATAATCAAAAGAAGACAGTAAAATTGAGAAATTTTTCTATCCACAAGGCAAACAAATTGAAAGAGCTGCATTACATCAGCAACAGGAACACCACATTCGAGTTACCACAATGCGAAGTCACATTAAGTGCAACTATCTCGGTTTTGATAATAATGAAGAAAGGAAGTTATGTGACCTGGATGGGATTTGATGTTGGCAACAGGTGTGCATTTGTATCAGTTTCAGTGGCGCTGGTAAAGGGTCATTGAGGAGGAAAGGAAGGAAGCACTTTTACTTTATCATAACGTTCGACATGAGCAGTAACTCTAATAATGAAAATCTGGATAGCTATAACAGAAACTAAAATTTCAATACTCATTCAATACAACTTTTTTTTAAAAAGTACCCATACGTCCCTACCATATAACGCTGTTGCTACATGAATCCGATGGTGACGAAAAAAAGGAATTCCAGATTCAACACAAAAATGTGTTAGCAATATTGTCTCCTCCCTTGGTACAAACAATTCATTTATGTGACGGAAATTTCATATGTTACGCCATTATTGTCATCATCTCGGGCCCCGGAAACGGAAATACAGTTAACAGTAAAGACAAAACAAACAAAACAAAGCTGAACAGCAAACAAAAACACTTAAGCATTTGTACATTTTTACACAACATGACAACATTCTCGTCATAATGGACATAATGGAAAGGATATATAAATTCTCGAATGTGAGTGTGTAGTTGTAGTCAGAGATCGGTTGGAATAGTGCTTATGAGAATAATAACATTTACACTTTTTTTCCAACCAAAGAAACGACAGGAAGTGAAAGTTTGAGGATAAACAATATGTTTTGCTTAGCTAACTTTTAAGACAAATGCAACCACACAAAAATAGTAGTTAAATTACGGAAACCATCGCTTTATGGTTATCAACAAATTTCCTGACACCAGGTGTTAGCGTTAGGTACTGCGTAGAAACAAAAAGTGTGAATTTTGAAATCAAAGATTCAAATTAAATTTTCTCATTTCATTTGGTTTTTATAAAACAAATACATAATTTACATTTTTTATTAAAGCAAAATTGTATTTGCAGTTTCTGGACGAAAACAGAACAGTGTTTACTCATCTTTCGCTTGAGATCTTATTAAGAAACCAAAATATTCGTAGGTAGGTACCTACTGGAATAATTTGAGCATAATTTTAGGATATCCTTTTTGTGGGATTTTCAAATAGTTAGTTAGCACCTGTCACTTGCTAATATTGTATACAGTGAGGTTATCTCTATCTTTCATTAATGTCAGAGCTACCCCATATTGTGTGATGGGTATTAGCGTCTGCTCCGATGAGGAGATCCACTTTCTTAGAATGCGCGTCCGCAATTGTTCTCTTCAGTTACTGTCCGAGAATTAGGCTGTTGGTAGTGGCCGAGATATACCGAGATTAGCCGGTAATGATGACAGCAGTTGTTGTATCTTTGTCGCTGTAATTGGGGAGTAAAAATACATTAAGGTCTTTTTTTACTTATAAATACTCCTTTCTAATGAATGTAATAATTTGTTGCATGAGTCCTGAGCCCGTTGATGGTAGACTTTGATACCCACCGCTCCTGTATGAGGACGATGTCCTCTCTGGTCTCATGCATTCGGAGTTAAAGGTTTGTAGAGGCCATGATGGCGTAATGAAGATTAACATGAACTAATCGCAGCATTGTTACTTTTAGCTAGATCAACTCGGAGTTTACATGGTCTGAGGAGGAATGAAGTAGGGCTTCCTCGCTAAGAGTGATGCCCAGATTAGAGTCTTCAGTTGCACGTGTGGTGTTACATCGACCTCCGCTGAAGAGGCTTCTGGAGGGGTTGCATTCAGCGAGTTTTCATCTATCATGTAAATACGAACCATGATTTCGTTGAAACCGTTCTTAATCATGCGGTCGATCATGGAGCCAGTGATTTTCTATTGATCACCAAGAGAGCTGATCTATAGCGACCTACGGCTTCCTTCTCAGCCTTAGGGACTTTCCAGTCGTGAGTAGGCAGGTTTGGTTTACTCATTTTTATAAGTTTCATGATCATATTTGGGCAGTTGCGCAGCCAGGACCATTATGCGTGCTCTTTGTTGGCAAGGAATATTCTCCCTTTTAACAAAGTCGAGCTTGGCACCAGGCCAGACTTTTGGGAAGCCATTGGCAGCAGCCCTGCACAGGTCGAAAGATCTCTGATGTCCAACTCTCTGATCTAAAACCGAGATGAGCCTTGACGTCTGCCCATTGATCATGAGAGATGTTACCATCAACATGACTGCGGCAAAATAAATGACAGATTTATCTTCATCATTCATTTCCATTTGGCCAAAAATGGCTCTCAAAATGCCAAAACCCAGTTTTCCAGGAGGACACCAATGGAAAGTATTGTTGTGGAGCTAATGCATACAACTCCATTTCAAATTATGCACCGACACAAAGGTTCTTAGTCTTAGGCATTCAATATGTACTTTTGAAATGTTCATATAAATTCTTTAAACATTTTTTACCTCCATGAAAACATTTTCGAACGAAAAACCATTTTCATAAGACCTTTTCGAATGAAGTAATGAAGCCACAGGACTGTTTCATTACTTTGAGGACTTGAATTCAAAAACCCGAAACCCCTAAACGAAAATTAGTTTTTCTTCGAAATACGAAAGTATTCCATCTGTTGAATAATTTTGCATGTCTCTCTTTTGAATTCATTTCAATTTATTTGACTTTGCTGACAACTTTTTGACATGTCGAAAAAGTTTAATCGTTTAAATTCTTTCGTCTCGTTTTTGCAATTTCACTTAAAGTCTTTCAAAATCGGCATCGTTCGAGTTCTTTGTCGTCTGTCGTCACTCATGACAGAAACGAATGACATAATTTTCTCCGCTAAATTACTCAATCCTTAATTTGCATGAATAAAAAGCAATTTCCTGTTTATTTTTGTGTGAAGAAAATTTTAAAATTTTGGAATTTGACTTGACGACATTCTAGGACGCAAGAAAGACTTTATTAAAAATGTTTTATGCATGGGGATTAAAGTCTGAACAGAACATAATGTTTTTATTTTGACAACACTCATTGAAATTCTCTTTTGAGTTCATGATTGGAATGGGTCAGTAAACAGACTCGGGTTCTTGAACGCGATTCGGGAGTTGCAATAGGGCAGAAATACCAACACGACAACCTTCTGATCTCGTTTCTTTAATCTTGATTTGTTTATACCAACCATACAAGCCAATTTATTGACTTTGCTTAAGACCTGCCTGAACTTTTTCTGTTTAATCCAACCAGCACTTAAGAAAACAGGATATCTCTGTGAATGGAGAGAGCAAACAAAATTCCCTTTTCTCCATTTGAATCAGATTTGTCGCTTCGGGTAATTCACAAAGAAGAAGAAGAAGAAGTAGCCATTTTCTTCCTTCACTCCCTCACTAACAAACCAACAAAAAAAAGTAATACCATGAATAAGAGTTTTTCTAACACTGATGGTATTATTGGGCCTAAAAGCCGTTACCACTGGCATTAAGAAGGCTTCCAAAGAAATATCCTAAGTTGTCCTCTTAACAGCTTTGTTGCTTGTTTATTCCCTGCATCTTCCTGAAGATTGGAGCCAACTTTATTGTTCCATTCACAATTATTCAATCTGACTACAGAGATAATAATGGGCAAAGTGTGTGTCGTGTGTGTATGTGGGGGGGCATAGAGTCTTTTCTTTTTTTCTTTGTTATAATGAAGCTCATTATTGAGTCATAGAAAGTCTTAATGATAGTGTCGCCTGGTGTCCATTAGATTGAAACAAGACTGAGACTCATTTCTGATATCGAAGGAGACTTCTGTGGCAGCTGTACGAGATGGACTGAATCCAGGATGACCTTGGGAGAAGGAGAATTTTGTTGATTCCAGTCAGTCAGGCAAAAGAAATAAAGAAAGACAAACGATAAGAAGCAAGAAAGCATGCAACAAACGCAAATCACCATGTAGACAATAAAATGCTGCGATGTAAGGGGAACGGTTGTTTGGTGAGGATATATTACAAGCCTCATGATCAAAACGCTTTCGTGCTTAAATCGCTTAATTTCTCACCAGAGTCCTTGGTCTCCATATCACTCCACATGTTATGCGGGCTGATTAATTATTGTTTCCTCCCACGGTTTTCGGGTAGCTCGTAATTTTTTCCCCGGTTTGGGGAAGGAGTGCAGGATTATCCGTGGGAAGTTACTTTGTTACATTTTGTTTGTTATTTTTGTTTTTTTTTTATTATTTTGATAAAATCGTAGGAACAAGAAATTTGTACGTGAGAAAAATATGATGAATGTTTTATGATCTCAGTCCGGTTGGGAGTTAGCAGGACGATATTCTGAAACAATTGGGATTTATGTTAAATTAACGAACAAATTTGTCTTAGTTCTTTTCACTTCATATTCTTTGTAGATATTTTATTTATTTTTTTTTTTTTTTTTTTTTTTTTTCAAACTTTATTTCACATGAAGACTTAAAGCTAACAATATTCAAATATACTAGCAATATCTACATTAGCAATAGCTTCAAGCTTCATATAAAATAGTTAGGAACATCCTGTTGTCCAAGGACAAGAGTTGGATGCACCATCAAGATACAAAATTAATCTTAAAAACAATTGATGGGGATCATTTATTTTATGAAGAAAATTAATAAAATTAAAATAGAGCAAAATTCAAGCAAGGAAATTGAAGTTATTTTTTAAATTCTCAAATAATTACATGTAACAATCTGTCTATTTCACTGTAGTTCAAAGAAAATAGTAAAAGCTTAATATTTCTTAAGAAAGTAAGTTCGACTCTCTCGCATCTTATATTTTCTGGCAAGTTATTAAATAAACGAGGGGCAGTAACTAAATAAAAGTGAGAAAAGTGTGCTTTCTTAATATTAGGTACCGTGACTAGATTCATGCTGTTGACACGCAAACTATAAGATCCATACAATCTAGAAGCGGAATAACCAGAATTTTCGAAGAATATTTTCAATACTTTATAGAAATATAAGTGCTTTAGTGGAAGAATATTAAGATTCCTGAATAAACCAAAACTTGGAGTTCTGCGATTAACCCTAGCTATGATTCTTATAGCATGTTTCTGCTTAATCAGCAATGGTTCAAGTTTGTTATAATTCGTTCCACCCCAGCAAGAAAGTCCATATTGTAGCTTAGATTTAAATAGACCATTGTATACTAATTTAAGGATAGGCAAACTACAATACAGACTGAGATGGTAGATTTGCCTTACAACTTTGTTTAGATAATCTTTTAAGTTAGAAGTATGGTTTTTCCAGGACATCCGAAAGTCTATAAGTATACCCAGGTATTTGAAACTATCAACGCGCTCAATTTGAAAACAACCATCAGAGCAAAGCAGGTTTTCATTAAAGGAAGCAGTGGAATTATGCTGGCAATCATTATTAAGCCGATATCGAAGACATAAGGGTGAATGATAACTTAGTTTAAAATCTTCGCAGATATTACCTCTTAAGTTAAAAATCATAAATTTCGTTTTGTCACTTATTTGGAGACGATGAGTAAAAAACCATTTTCGCAGTAAGTCTAAATCATAATTTACATCAGTAAACAGTTGAAAATAGTTTTTGGAAGAATATGACAGAGCAGTATCATCAGCAAAAGCTGTGATACTGCCTTTAAAAGGTTGAACAAAAAGCGAATTGACAAAGATCAAAAATAAGATCGGTCCCAAGACGGATCCTTGCGGGACACCCATATTTACAAACCTCTCTGAGCTGATATTATCTTGAATTTTGACGCTTTGTTTTCTTTTCATTAAATAAGATTCCAGCCAATCATAAATGTTACCCCGGAAGCCGCATCTATATAATTTATCGAGCAACAAAACGTGATCTACCGTATCAAATGCCTTAGTGATGTCTATGAACAGAGATGAAGGTACCTCAGAATTGTTCAAGCTGCAATAAATTTCCCCGCAGAGTTTTAAAACAGCATCCTCCGTAGACCTCCCAGTCATAAAACCGAATTGGTGGTCACTGATAAAGTTTGTTTTTTTCAAAAAAGATAGTATTCTTAACTTCATACCTTTTTCAAAAATTTTAGAAAAAACTGATAGGAGGGAAATGGGGCGGTAATTATTTAGGCTTGAGGTGGCACCTTTCTTATGAATGGGTATAACTAGGGCTTTTTTGAGGGCATCAGGGAAAATTCCTTTTTGAACACTGAGATTAAAAATGAAGCATAAGATATCGGAAATGTAAAATGAAATATTTTTGAGAGTTATACTGGAAATCAAATCATAGGAAGAAGTGTTTGAATTTTTTAATGACATTATGATATTATGTATTTCTGCCGAACTAAAATTTGTAAAGTAAAAACTTCTTGGTTGAAAACTATCTTCAATTATAGTGTTATTACAGCACCACGTATTTTCAAGAGATGGAAAATATGATAAATTGGCACTAATGTTTGAGAAAAAATCATTAAACAGGTTAGCAACTTTTTTAGGATCAGTTTCAGTAGAGTTCTCCGTTTCTATTATGATATTCACCTCGTTTTTATTTCTGTTTAAAATACCATTTACTATTTCCCATTCTTTCTTAGAGTTGCCTAAATTTTCAGCAAGTTTATTACCGTAGAACGTGTCCCTACAAAGGGGAATTTCAGACTTCAGCTCAAGACAAATTTTTTCGTAGAGAGTTTTCAGCCTCGTGTTATTCGGATGTTTTTTAAGACAACCAAAAAGTTTTTTCTTTTTATTTATTTTTTTTAGCAGTGAAAAATTCATCCAGGGTTTGCGGCATGTTAGCTTTAAGTCTTTCCTTTCCTGAAAAAAACTATTATTCGAAATATGAAATTGAAGTTTGTCTAGAAAGAGATCGAAGGCAACTGACGGGTTCACAGCTGCATACACTTCATCCCAGAACTCATAAGTCAAAGAAGATTTTAGCGAAACAAAGTTAATTTTTTGGAATTTCTTGGAGTAAGACTGTCCTGCTCTGGAGACTAGATTGTCAAATTGAAGAATAACTAAACTATGGTCAGTTATATTAAGGTCTCTTACATCTGCTTTAAAGTTCATATTCGTATTTCTATGTAATCTTAAGAATAGGTATGACTTTAATTTGTTGCTGACCTGCTGATTGGTGTCGCCACAAGATGTGTTTTAATAACTAAAGCTTACAAAAAGTTTATTGTTTCGTAGTTACTTACTTACTTGCTACAGTCCGTTGTGGACTTGGGCCTCAATCAACATTCTCCGCCATCCAGCTCGGTCACTAACTAGCTGTCTTCAGTTTTGCACTCCAAGTTGATTGAGGTCCTCTTCCACTTGTGTTTGCCACCTGAGTCACGGTCTTCCTCTCTTTCTACGTCACTCGGGAATAGTGGGGAAGGCTTTCCGGGGTGGAGCATTGGTGTCCAACCTTCCATCCATCCATCTGAGTCTCTGAGTTTCTGGCTAGGTCCACGTTTTGTACATCCCGTATAGCTCGCTGTTGTATCTTCTTCAAAGATGACCCGAAGAAATTTCCTCTCAAAATAGCCTAAGACACATTCATCCGATTTTATCAAGGTCCAGCTCCTGCGCCATACAGCAGGACTGTGATGATCAGGGTGTTATATATATTTAACCTTAATTGATCGAGAGAGGGCTTTTCCACTCAATTGCTTTCTTAGCCCAAAGAAACTGCCAAGAGTTATTCTTAGTCTGATCTTGGCGTTGGTGTTATTGCCCGTGTTAATAGCGGAGCCTAGGTAGACAAAGTGCTCTACTAGCTCGAAGTTGTATGCGTCTATTGTGCCGTTCTGTCCGATTGTAGCCGTCCGACGTCGAATATTCTTGCAGCATTTCCTTGTTTTGGCCGTTGTCGGGATATTCGTAGCACTACCTTGGCTACGACGAGGCACTTTGCGTTAAAATTGCCGAGGACAATTTTAATGTCATAGCTAGGACATTGCTCAAACGTTGTCGAGGAGCTCGTAGAACTCGTCTTTGGTGTCGTCCTTATTCGGCTATATTCGTGCATATTAGGCTAATGTTGCCGAATTTAGCCTTGATTCGGATCGTGTTTCGCAGTTAGTCGTTATGTAAAAAGCTGTTTTCCCTAAGGAAACAGTCAAGTCTTCTTGGCCACTTGTGCCCTCTAGAATACATAGGTGCACTTTTACCCTTTGACCAGCGCCAGCGGTTTGGATCTCAAAACATACAACTCTACATAAGTTCCAAAAGACTGTATGTATTTGTTTAATTTCCTTAGAGAAAACATGACCATAAATAACGAATGCACAATTTCCAATCTCGATGACATTGCAGCCTTCCCCAATTTTTCAAAACGTACATTTATTTCCCATGACATCGATGTGAGGTTTTGAGAACTTAATTTTGTATTACATTAAATTGCATCAAATTCTCAGTCTTAAACTTTGCCGGAAGGATACTTGGAACAAAAAATACCTCAAAGGGGAAAAAGTACAACCATTGCATGGCGAATTTAGACTTTATCGAAGTTGCATGAGAAATAACAAGGTATTCTACCTTTTCCGTGACCCTTAAGCGAAAAACTCACTTCAGAAAAAGTAAAATGAAAAAAAGAAGAACTACTCAAGAAACTTCTGTGAAAAAGGATGCTCAAACAAAGTGTTGCAAACTACTAACAAACAACAAGCGGAATGCACCAGGACTCTATTTATCCCTCTTCGTGTTCACTGTACGTTGTTCGTAGACTAGCTTGTAAAAGTATCGACTCTATCCGAGAAAAAAAAGGAATAAAAAAAGTAAGTTTAGCTTGCTGTGGGTTTTGTCGTGTGGTGCTGCTGACAGCTTCAAAGTGGAGAAAATTTTGTTTTTATTTTATTTTATTTTTTCTTGCCGGTGTGTGTGAAATTTTTCGATGATGAATTTGAAACTTTTAACGCTTTTTTAACATCACGTATTTGCCGCTACGAAGTTGGTCTTTGATATAAGCGGAACACCTGTCATTGTGATAACAAACGTACCGTGTAAGCACGAAGAAGTTAGCAGGGATAAAGGCACTTGTTTTTGGGAATTTTAAAGCCTTGGGGTGTTTGTCTGTTTCTTGGACTTGAAAATCATAGAAAAAAATACATTTTGAGAAATTTAATGAATTATTAAAAATCACTTCTCCCAAGAAGAAAAAAAACACTCAAAATCCTTTTAGTCCTTAACCAAACCGTCATAACTCCATGGCGAATAAAATTTTATTTAAAACCCAACACCTAATTCTACCATGGCGATAACCCATTATTAGCATTACAGTAGAACACCAATATGCTTATCTATATTCTCATTTCGACCGTAATTAGTTTTATGTTTTGCTGTAAAAATCAATGGTCGATTGCGTGCTGTGTGGCAATGGGTATGGCGTCCTTTGGGATCAAACAAATAATAATGAAAACGAAGGAAAGAAGAGAAGAAAGAGATCTTCTCCATTTAGAAACTTATAGGGTTTATCTTAATTTTCTCAAACAGCTAAATCTATTTGAGCTGAATGAAGTGGAGAACCCTCTCCTCGAAGAATGTTGGGATTTAAGTGAGTTCTTCTTCGTCGGAGACGATAAATGGACTTGCTGTAAATTATGTATGCAAACCTTTAAGACAAAAGCATTTAATGGGTTAAGATTAGAGTTTATTTATTCATAGTGAAAATATTGGCTATGATAAGCTCAATCACAATTTCAGGAACGTAGCTTCAAAAAATTGACACTGAGGACCTGAAATAAACGTTCACTTAAAATCAGTAGAAGTAATCGCAAAGCCCTATGTAAATAAATATACATTCTTGAGAAAAATTAATCAACTTTAATTTTGCAATAACTTTTCATCCCACACCAAAGACCATTTCTTTTCTTTGCATGCAAGAAAACCATCTGTTAGGCTTTTCTCTCAAATCCACTACCGATTCCAATTAATCCCCAAAGAGATTAAGTGACTTCTTACTTCGTCCCAACGGAAAAACAAAATTACGAAGCAAATTATTCATACAAACGGAAGTGTTTTGTTCGTTTAGCGCCATGAATCATGCCACAACTTTCAAAAAATGTTTAATTCGTGTCCCATAAATTCATTAGAGCACCAATTATTCCAATTCACAATGTATACCACCTGTGAGTGAAAAGGAAATTTATTGCAATTTTTCTACTCAGTCCATAATTTTGTCAAAATTTCTTAATAATTTTTTTTCGACGTTAAAGACTGAAATCAAAAAGTTAATTACTTTAAACAGCGCCCTGAAGCCTTTAAGCATCGAATTTCTTGTTTCAATAATAAAAGACAACAATAGGAGTCAAATACCAATTCGGAACAAACAGCCATGACGTGACAAAAGCGAGAAGCGTAACGCCTTGTCGTTGTCCTGATTAAATTTCAATTTTTAAGAGGCAACGATTCTTTTGTGATAAAGAAAATGACAATCAAGTCGCTCTTTGACTTCGATTACACCTATTTTTAGAGATTCCAAAAGTTCACCAAATATCGTGAATTTTTATTTTCAATTGAAAAGCGATGAAACGCGAGAAATTCTTTATCTAAAATTAGAAATATCAATTTAATTTATTTGCCCGAATGGAAATCAAAATAATTAATTTCATAATGCCTCTTGGAAGAAATGTAGGAAAAATACCGTGCGTAGGTGTCGTTTGTGTTGGCATTTTGGGCAATTTTCGTTTAAATACCTTCGATGAAAGGAAAATTGAATCACTGCCAGAGCCATATTTTCTTTCCAAGTTGCTAATTTAGATGAAACAAAAAAAATTTTGAATAGAGTAATTTAACAGAATTATGTAGGCAGGTATTGGTTTTGGTCGCAATTAACTGGAAACGGAGATCAAAAAATGTATTTGGATGTTGGCATTTGAAAGGCTTTCACAAATGCCAAAGTTCATCTTCTAGAAAAATTATTTCTTTTATGATTTAACAGCGCTAAAGTAATTCTTCCCCACAACAGAAAACCCACTGACATCAGATGTCAACGGCATGTAGCATAAAAGTCTGACAGTATTAGGAAAGTAGCCTTAAAGGCCATAGGTAACCAAGCACCAAATAGAAACAAGGACATGATGATGAGTGCGATAAGAGAAAAACTTAAAAATTTTAAACCTTATTTTTATTTGTCAAATTATTCTTAAAACGCTTTTTTTGGCTTTTGATAGCTGCTGTTTTAAGCTATTTTTTGAGCAACTTCAATTTCTAGTATTTTGTCTTTTTTGATACCATTTTTTAGGTACTTTTGGTTCAGAATTTTAAACCATAATTTCGTATTTTATTAAAACACAAAAAAAAGCAATCAGACTCGTCGATTGCTAGAACAATCATAAACAATCTGGAACTGACTGATTTTCGAAAAAAGCAACTTTAATGGGTCGTTCTCCATGATTCTCAGCATTTAGTGTCTCATAAAATTTCTGTTTTTGCAAAAAGATTGTGGCCTAATTTAGGGCTATTAGTTAAACCGAAAAAGGTATTATAGATTTCGATCGATTTGAGTGACGAAGAGGAGTAGATTCTCTTTAAAAAAAAGGGAGGATTTTTGTGGTCAAATAAGTTAACATTTGCACAAAATTTTTGCGGGAAAGTAGTTTGCGATCATAATGGTGTTCGATCTTGCAACCCAATCCCATAAAATTTCTCAGCTTTATCGGTTAAGGTGAGTGCTCAAATGAAAGTTACGGTTGCCATTTGAAGAAGACTACAATCCTTTTTTACGATTGAAGCTATTTTTAGCAATGCCCTAGCCATGACATTAAAATTGGCCTTGGAGATTTGAATGCTAAGCTTGGCAAAGAACGAATCTTTGATGGAATAATCGGGCGACATAGCCTACAAAACAGCACCTCTGATAACGGATAACGTCTTCGCTGCTAGGCAAGACGTCATAGTAGCAAGTCCGCCATTCCCACATCTTGATATCCACAAGGGGACATGCAAATCTCCTGATCAATTAACCGTCAACCATTGATCACATTGCGATCGACGCACAACACTTCTCTACCATGCAAGATGTCCGCACATTTCGAATTGCCAACATGGAGGCAGCTAGCTAGGTATCGAGCAGGCTGGAGACGTTTGTCGGATGAGGCCCTGGTCCAACCTGGTCTTTAGCGCCACCATAAGTAAGTAAATAAGTAAGCTATTGTTAGCAATTTTGCAACTTTCTCGTTCTCAGCATTGGGGCTCCACAAGTGTAACAATGGCCCCAGCCTCCTCTTACCAAATTCAAAACGATTCGATATTCATAAATTAGATATTTAGCCATTAAGCTTTCCTTTTATTGGCAGGTCAATCCATATCTTGAACCATTGTTATTGTTTCTAAGCAGTGTCAATCAGTTTCTTTAAAAATAAATCGATAAATTGACATCTTAAGACAACATTCTTGTAACGAATTAAAATATTATGCTATCGGTTCGAGATAGCAACCGAGCTGTCACAGTACGAAATTAAAGTTTTTACTCCTTAACCAAGCAATTCCAAGGTTCACCGGAATCATTTCATATAACAAAATGCCATCTTGATTTCACCAACAGCTGTCGACCTTAAAAATTGAATTACTTACTTTCGCCCACAGATTTCGTTTCCGTTGTTTTCTTTTTCGTTTTAATTTCCCGCCCTCTTATTGTCCTTCAACTAAAAAAAGGTTTCAAACAAAATTTTAAACAGAAATGATTCCAGATACCGCCACACAATAAACTTTTTGCAACATTCCTTTTGCGAAAATCCATCAGACCTTTTCATCACAACAGCACTGGAAAAACCTACACATAATAATTTTTGCGCAAAAAAAAGGATTCAAACTGAAAATAGCTTTTTTCCTTTGAAAGCCATGCAGGAATTTTTCGAATTTTTCAAGGGCTTTCTTCATGCTGTCGACAACAGCGACCCAGCTGCGTGAATTTCCATAGTTTATTGAAGCTTTTTAATATTCGAGAACACTGAAGGACAAGAATATTTTGAAGTGAAGAAAAAGTAATCAAGTCTTTTCGCCATTCAAGACTTTCCAACAAAATGTAGCTTTAAATGACTTTATCACACCTTTCTACCTCCAGTGTCTCTCTTAAAGGTTTTCAATTAACTTTTCCTTTTCGAGGCACTCGAAAAAGTCGACTTTATCGATTTCCGCTCCTATCACTTCCGAAGTAAAGGACCTTGTTACATGCATGCGATATAAGGACACGAAAAAATTAATTCAACAAAGCTTCCACTTCGTGCCTTAATATACGATTCACAGGGCTGGATTTTGTTTTCACCAATAACAAGCTTCCTATAAAGGAAATGCCTCTAAGAAACGTACCCGGCCCTGATATTAACCCTAGAAAGCTAACCTATCTGGACTGCCATGAAAAGCTAACTATTCGACTTTTTGACGAACATTAACAAAAGTTTGGTTTTTTCAATAAAATATTTTTTTTTTACTCAAAGTAATTTTATTTATTAACAAATAAGAGCAAAATAAAAAGGAATCTTGAACAAATGTATGTATTTACTTCATGTTTTAATACAGAAAATCGTATTTTTCATAGCACTTGGATGTCTTAAATCATTCAGGCACTCTGAATCTATTTTAAATAATTAAAATTAAATAATAAGCAAGTATTACAAAAATATAAATACCACATAATACGCAAACCAAAACAAATACAAATTGACTAAAAAACTAAACAAAATCAAAAATTACCAGCGCCACCTACGCAAAAATCAATAGAATTAAAAGTTACACAAAGGCTAAACATTCGTCAAAATGACGAGTACACTGCACATATATAAAAAACCAAAGGACTTACAAGAAAAAAAAGTCCACCACACAAGACATACCACCCCCGACTGAGTTGGCGCGAACGTTCGATTCTGTAATACAAACAGTAAAGAGGGGAGAGGGAGAAATGTGTTCGATGTGTGCCATTTTGACGAACGTTAGCTTTCTAGGGTTAAACGCCTCTCTCCTAGACAAAATTAGGAGTTAAAATTTTCAAATCCGACGCGTGACATGAATTTTACCACCATTCCGATCGGAAAAAAATTACACCACAGCAAAACACACATGGTGACAGGGGGGCGTAGATCCTTCAACCGCCCTTCCTGCAAACACCCTTAAGCCAACGAGAAAATCCAGCCTTCTATTCGGCTGAAAAGGTTTTCGATTTTTTTTTTGTGTGAGGAAAACTCTTTTAATGTCTACCACCTCGTAAGACCTTTGAAAATGCCTCACAATAACTCCGAATTCGTGGTGTGGTGGCAAAAGAATGGTTGTCATAGAATATTCCAAATATTTGCCTCTTTTTTCCGAAATTGGTGGCAAAAGGGGAAAAGGCAAAATTTTCAATTCAATAAATAAAACGGAAGGTGAACAATATTTTTGTGGTAGGACCGAAAAAATGAGAGGAAGACAACAGTTGCCAAAGGTCCTTAAAGCTCATCAATTTAATATTAAAGTATACGAGGTAGACGTGAGACAATTTTCGTGCGCACGAAGCCCAAAACCAATCTCTAGTCAAATTATTATTAACTAATTGTGAGATGGAAAATTTCATTAAGTATAAGTTGTTCCGGTTGTAATTGGAGAGGCGTAGTTTAATTCCTAAAGGGACATGAAGCACGTAGCGATAAATATCGTATTTGACGGCAAGGACGTTCTTACTGTAAATAGAAAACTAAATACACTTGGGATCGTCAGATTGATGATGTTGATTAACAAATTTCATTTATGTGTTTTTTTTTCTGTGTGAAGGTCATATTTTGTAATGAGAATTGTCGTAGTGGTATAAGACTTGATGCTTGACAACCTTCTTTTGTGCCGAAATGCCTCGTTCAACAGTGGATCAATGATAGTGCCACCTTCTAATCTTATAAATCATATTTCATTTATCAACATTATGTCCTTGGAGGACCTGGTCTTGTCAAAAATGCCTCAACAGACCCACAATGATATCATCGACAAGCTCTCAGTGTTTCTGTACTTCTGTGTCGGAAACATAAAATATACTTTATCCTTTATCCTTTCCAGCTACCTTAGCCTATTAACATAAAAAGGTTTTTCTCTATTAAATCTAAAACGTGTCACATTTACCTTTTGCTTTTATAGATTTCAAACTTGGAAAGGGGATAAAAATTGACATTCCTGTGGCACCTTTGCCAATGTTTACCTTCATTTTTATTGACATATCGTAAAATTTTTCAAAACTGATTTTTGTGTTATTGCTTGTTTTTCTTCTGTGTGAGTTTTGATTTCTATTTGCGTGCGTGTTGCGTTGACAGTTATGCCAATTTCGTGCTTGACTTTTGGTGTTGAAATGTTTACAGAAATCATATCGCAAATAACTGAGTGCCTACCAGCTTCAAAATTATTTTGGATGTTTGTGTTTGATGCAAATTCATAATCACATGTATGAGAAAGGTATTCTGTGACTTTTTTCTCCACTCCTTAACGAAGGACTTTTAAGTATCCTCAAAACTTGTAATTTTTATTTAATTAAATTTCAAGCCATCAATTAAAATCAGTATTTTCAAGCTTTTTTGAAGACAATTTTAAAGACTTAATGACCTCAAAACAATTTGACAGATTTTGTGGGTGTTTTTATTTTAAAAGGACATTCTTGACGACCTTAGCTTCAGATGGCTACCAGTCTACCATAAAAAAAAGCAATTAATTAACTCGTAAATTTTATGACTTTTTAATGCTATCAGTTTTAGCTCAACCCATTCATTCTTAAACTTTCATTTAATCTTAGAAAATGTATTTTAAAAACGTATAACAAAATTGTTTTCTCCTTTTTATCGATTTCTTTCAAATCCCTTAAGAAAATTGTACTTAACAAAGTTTTAATTATTTTAATTCCTTTTCTTTAATCTTCTCTCTTTAACGCTGTTTCGGTAGATTTCTTTTAGTAGACACTCAAAGCTATTGATTTACCCTTTTTCCAAGATTTCTGTGTTAATTTTTCTCTCAGTCAATTCAAGTACGTTTGTGTGCGTATTTTTCAAGGAGCTTGCCTCGTTAGGGTCATTAATTACAGTAGCAATTATCCAATTTATGAACTTTTCTTTAAATGATTGAATTTAGTCTCGCAATTTGAGAATAATGGCTTTTTGAAAAATTTAAGTGCATTTTTGAGTTTTTTTTCACTTTAAAGAGGTTCTTCTAAGAGCAAGAATGAGTTCACTATTGAATGGACCTATTTGAATTTTTTCATGAATTAAATCAACGCACTTAAGCAAACAATGTTTACTTCCATTTCCGTGCAAAAGAAAACTAAACTATTAAGTCTTGCCTCAAACAAAATTTCTAGCGATCACTGCCTCAAGAAACTTACTTACTTAGCCGGCTCACAATCTATGAAGTATCTCAGCCTGAGATACTGAAGCCTTCCATGAGGAAGCACTCCCCAGTCTCCAAAACCAAGCCCTCTGGTATCCGCAGTCACTTGGTCCTTGTACCGTAGGTTCGGTCTTCCTTTTCGTCTCGAACCTGGGGGCGGCGATGAGAAGACTTTCTTGGCTGGAGCGTTGTGTTCCATTCGGTCGATATGGCCCAGCCAATATATTCCTCTTTTCTTGGATTTCTGGACTACGTCCACATCTTGGTACAGCTCGTACAGTTCGCGGTTGAACCTTCTTCTCCATTCGCTATCTTCGCATGCGGGTCCGAAAATCCGTTAAAGAACTTTTCTTTCGAAAGTGCCCAGTAGCAATTCCCCTTTTTTACTTATCGTCCAACACTCGGCGCCGTAGAGTAGGACTTTTAAAATCAAAGTTTTGTATAGCAGACACCTTTGGAGTGAGGAGTTTTGAAACCAATTGTTTTGCCAAACCGAAGCAGCGTCATGCGGCAAAAAACACGCCTCCAGAAACATTCCAGCGAATTCAAATTGCCATCACTCTCAATTTTTTCGAGTTGCCTATAGCAGATGATACTGAAACACAAAGCCCTGATTGCTTTCTATAAGTCACTGGAACCCAAAAGCATTTGAAAAGTCTGGTAACCGAGTTATGACCTCTAAGCCATTTTGATTGACTTTTTTTTCTTTTTTGTAATAATCCCACCTGACGACGCAGATATCTCGGCATCCAAAGCTCGGAATGGAGTTATAATCTGCACTCAATACTTTCATGGTCATTCTTTTAGTAGAGTTGCCTTTAAATGGACATACTTAATGTGTTTTGTAAACTTCTCGAATTTCAGACAGACTTTAATAAGGATTATTGCGATCAATTGAGTCTGATAAAGCACAATTCCCTTAGGTAGATTGGTAAGCAAAAGGAAGGGTGCAAAGCCATCTTAACCATTAGTCTGGAAAGTCAAGGATACAGTACAGGCTAAACGAAACAATGCAATTACCGTCGTCGTTTCAAGGCTATTTCTAACAAAGTATAAGAGACTTTTTTTCTTGAAATGCGAAAAACTCTTCAAATAGGCAAAAAAAAAACAACCACCTTACTCAACAATCTTTCCAAATTAGAAACTTTTCGTTTTTAAGATCCACTCATGCATTTGGGTACATTCTTCATTTTTGAAACAATTTTAATGAAATAAATACGCATGACTGAGAGCCAGCTATGATAGGCATGACAAAAATCACAGAAACTTTTCTTGGTCATCCGAAAAATAAATTTCTTTTTTGAAGGCAAACTTATGAGATTTTTTGGAGCTGAAGAATTGATGGGATCCATGGCCCCTTTATCAAATTCGTTACCTTGACTCGCATTCTCCTCGGCGCCAAAATAAACAACAAGCATACAAAGCAGACGTTTTTAATTATTCTCGTGCCTAAAAGCTAATTTTCATTCATTTGCGGATGATTAATTTTTATGCGACTCTCCGTTGGCATATTAAAAAAAAAAAATCATCAATCTTCCTTTGAATTCCAAGAGGCATAACCGTCTTATGGCCTCATTAGTCCTCCATTATGTGAATGAATTATATGAATTGAAATTATGTGACTTCATCAATTCCATAAACACTTTCTCCCATCAATTGCCATAAATTTCAAAGGAACCACAATTAAGTACCTTTCCACCCACGCACTTAAATCATTCGGTCTCATCGAAGGAATCCACAAACAAAAAAACACAACACAACCGCACGTGGCCCAACAAATCAATGCAAATTGAATTACTTTTTTTTTGCTTTCGGGAAGCCTGTTTCAATGCAATTCATATTTGAAGCTTTTATTTTTCATTCAAGTCGAACTCGACTTTTCCCAATAGAAAATTGATTGACGATGAAGCCAACAACTAAACCAATCAAACATTCCCAAATGGTATCGGCATGGCATCGGTATTGGCACCTTCCGAAGTGACTTCTCTTGTACAAACATACATCGACACAATACATACCTATAAATTTCCAATTGAAATCCTTTTTAACTTTTCGAACTTGGAAGGTCTCAAAGCTACTCGTTATCACACACGCACTAAGGAGAGGCTCTTTTGTTTACCGATTCTTGTCGACATCATCACCGAACTGTGGGACAACAGAAACTAAAAAATTGGAAAATTTTGCCTACTCTTTGGCTCTTAAGATCTGTGAATTTTCACTTCTTTTTCCAACTTTATAAAAAACCCCTTATACCACTGTCCACAGAATTCCCTTGCCATAACCCAAAAAAAAGGCTAGTCAACCGTCATTATATTACTTTTTCGCCACATCATTTTCGACATATGTATAACTTTCATTTTGAAAGTTTTTCGGAATACAAATTGAAAATTTGCCAAAGGTTTTGGGACCGATGCGATGCGGCAAGTTTTACACAACACATAAATTCCACATAGAGCGACTATGTTTAAAAAATCCTTTGGGGAATTTTTGTTGGGTCTTCATCAATGCCAGTTTATTTTTCCAATGAAGGGAATAATACAAAAGAAAAACGTTCGTTTGACTACACAAAAAGTACCCCCTGCGAAGCTCTGTTTATGATGAAGTTGCTTCCTAAGATCCTTGATTTGCCTTCGAAAAAGGCACAGTCTAGGAAGAAGGGAAAATAACTTAAGCAAGGATGTTTAAGCACTCAATATTTATTTGAAATAAGAAATAACTGACTTTTTTTTCTTTCGGTTGTATTGATTTGATGAAATTGTTGCGTAGGTCTGTCTGTACGTTGTCGATAGAATAGAAGAGATATCCTTTAAAGGACTCAATATTGGCTTGATTGTATACTTTGAGAACTTGCGATGGCAAAATTGTGTTCATATTCTTTGGATTAAGCAGACAGAACCTTGAAGGAGTAAACAGAATTCTCAATTCAAATACAATCGTCTTTCTAATCGGGATTCAGCTTGAAGAATGTAGAATGATAACTCTATCGTAATCATTATTTTTGATGATCTAGAAGTTTTTTGAGAAATGTTTATGTGGGAATGAATGACCTTATAAATCTAGAGCAAGTGGGTTAGTGCGGATTATGGCTGAAAAGTTTTGAAATACAAATTTTAGATCGTCGTAAAATATTTATGGACAAAGATGAATGTGAAGTTCGTAAAATTTTTTTAGTGCTTTCGTGCTTTGACATATGATGGGAATTTTGAAAGACGTGAGTTCTGGGATTTGCAGAGGATAAATTTTTATATTTCACTTGCAAACAACAAAAGGATTTCCTTCCTTTTTATGAGTGCTGTCGGTGAGTGTTATAGAAAAAATGCAAGTGTTGTTTTCATGTTTTAGGAAGACAAAACAAAAGGTCCTTCTTTAGAAACTTTTTCCAATATTTTAAATTAGAAAGATCAAAATACTAAAAAATACCACTTCACTGATGATTTGGGAAGAAAAAGAAGTGGTCTGATATAACTTCCTTGCGGAACTCCAGGAAAATTGTAAGAAAAAACTTTTCATAATTTAAAAAAGCATTTTTATCCATTCGTCGCAAAACTTGTAAGTGGTCAAGTCATCTTTAGAATTTTGCAGAAGATGACCACATCATAGCCAATAGCCGTGTTTTATTGGGAACTTAGCTCAGCTTAGCAATAGGAATTACATGTCAAACAACAACAACCGAAAGCTAAGTAAAAATAAGTTAGCAATTTTAGTTAGCAATTTCCTGAAGATAAGGTTTCAGCAATTCGACACTTGAGTTTTTCGTTGTGTTTTTCGTTTATCAAATGTCAAAACCTTTTGAAGAAAATAGTTTTCCACCATAGCAACTCAATATAAAAAAAATTGTTTCAGATAGGTCTCAAGATGGCGTTTGAAAGCTTTCGATATTTGAAAATAGTTTTTCACCATAGCAACTCAATGTAAAAAAAATTGTTTCAGATAGGTGTAAAGATGGCGTTTGGAATATTTCGATTTTTGACATTCTGGTGAACGAAACTTAATTCAAAGCTGACTATAGCGTTTTATTGGAATTCCTATTGCTAAGCTAAGCTAAGTTCCCAATAAAACACAGCTAATGTTACCCAAATTAGAGTTAAAGATCAATTTTAACAAATTTTCCCAAGAATTTAACGAAACTTGAAACCCTCTCGAACATCATTACCTACTCTTACACGAATCTGCTTGTTGCTAGTGAATCGCCATCAAAGCCCGTAAAATAAGTAGAGGACTCATGGCGCTTCCCTGGTGAACATATTGTACGATTTAGAATTCTTCTTCTTCTGTAAACAAGTAAGTCTTGAAAGAAGGGACATCCTCTACACTGCGCTAACTACAGAGGAATCAGCCTACTTAACATCGCCTACAAGATCCTTTCTGCCGCAATATGAGAATGTCTGAAGCCTTTCGTCAACAATCTGCTTGGTCCTTATCAATGTGGTTTCAGACCGGGAATGTCAATCATCGACTAAATTTTAATTTTGCGGCAGATCCTGGAAAAAACTTATGAACTCCAAATCGATACCCACCTTTTCATCGATTTTAAGGCCGCAAATGACAGCATCTACAGAGACGAACTGTACAAAGCTATGTCTAGTTGTGGCATCCCTGCCTAGCTCGTTTGCTTGTGCAAAATGACGGTGGAGAACTCACACTACTTTATCAAGGTTGGCTACGAGATTACGGAATCTTTTGATGTCAAAAAAGGATTCAAACAAGGCGATTCACTGTTATGCGATTTCTTTAACATCATTCTTGAGAAAATAGTGCAAAACTCCACCGTCAACAGCAGATGATATTGATATAATGTGTGTGTTCTCCACAGCTTGATGTCAATGGTGCCTTTGTGAAAATTGAGAAGAAGAAGAGGAAAGTTCTTCGGTTCATCTTTGGCCTCGTGTGCATTAATAGAGAATGGAGAAGATGATACAACAGCGAACTTAACTCAGATGGACATCAATGCTCTGGCCCGGAAAGCCTTCGACACTATTCCCGAGGGACGTAGAAGTAGAGGAAGACCACGACTTAGGTGGCGCCACCAAGTGGAAGAGAACCTCAATCAACTTGGAGTTGAAAACAGGATACAGCTAGCTAAGCACCGCGCTGGCTGGCGGAGACTGTTGGTTGAGGCCCAAGTACACAACGGCCTGTAGCGCCACCTACGCAAGTAAATAGTAAGTCTTGAAAATCCCATCCACTTTATTTTATCCAGACTCAAAACATACAGATTCACGAGATTTAATCAAGCAATGATCCTGATTAATTGTAAACTCAAGCTGCAGGCTCAGTGTCCATCATTTTTCGACAAGATAACATAAAAACTTATTATAAAACAAATCCCTAAAAAATACAATTTTGTCCATCTAATAACGTGTCAATCATTTTTGTGTCTTTTCTCTTGTCATTTTCGTTAAGATTACTCTTGTCACGAGTTCATTTAATTTTCACAATGAAATCGATATTTTCCCATCGCTGTTCTCTTTATCGAAAACATGACTGTTAAAATATGGTTCCATATGGAACGAAAGTGGGAAATTGCATTTCATCCAAAACACTAAAATTCCTCCTCTAGGATCATTCTTTTTTTCGTATGCATACAAAGATGTAAATGTATACTTTGATTCGATTATTTGTTGAAAGACAAAGTATATCATTACATTATGATCTTTCACACCCACACAATTGACTCTTATCTCTTTTGAGATATTCCAAGAAACAAACTTCTTCTAATCTTCTTTGGTATCCATCACACTTATTGTCCTGCATGTTTGATAAAACGAAAGATTTTCTTTGATTGCTAAATATTATGAATGTTCACTTTATTATTCCCTTTGACCTTTATTCTTGTTCTCTTTATGACGAAGATGACCAATGAATGAAATGTTAGCCAAATGTCTTGTCTGTCTTCTATCCCTATGGTTTAATATCGATATTTCATCTTTTGCCTTGGAAATAAACCATTTTTTGACATTCTGACAAATTTGAAATCAATTGATGTTATTTCGATACATTTTTGGATGTTGCTTTAGTACTATGACAAAAAAAAATAATAAAAAATACAAAAACGCTTAAAGAAGCGCAACCAATTTTTATATGAAATGTCCTTGTCAAATTCTATTTTGAAAGCAATAAGATGTTGAAAATTCACATAATGTTGGCGATAACAATGCTTGAGATTGCTATAACCATAAATTTCATGTTCAACAGCTGCTACTTTCATTCCAGCTACCACTACTGGATGGTATTGGTTGTACTCTACGACTGACTGATGCTATCCAATGTCGTTTAAGATACTCATTTTTATTTAAGTTAAAGATGCCATCGGGATGAATATCCAAGGTTTTATGGATGATTCTATATTCTTGACACAGTTCTATATCCTTGATTTTTTTCTCTCCCTTTAACAGATAGCATGTGGGCAATGTGTAATGCGAACATTAAAAATGTGAGTTTATATGCGGAATAATAAAAGTCCTTTTATGAAAATTGAGTGTGACAAATCTGGAAGTGGTTATGCTCGTAATTAAGGCTTTATTTTATATTAAATTGACACTATTGTTAATAATGAATGGATGTAGTTGTCGATTTCAGGTCCCGAAGCCTGTAGAGACCATCATAGGAACATCATAGTGGAACCACAGTTAGTGCTGAGGATATAAGGTGATACCGAGCACAATTCATCCAGGTATACAAAACCATTCAATTTGGGTGGATCAGACCACCAATTCCACTCACCCGACATTGACGAAGTGAAGATAGCGATATCTAAACTTAAGTCGAAAAAAGCCGCAGGAGCAGACGGTCTAGCCACCGAACTGTACAAAACAGCAAAACATCCCCTGAACTGCACCAACTTCAGAGGCATAACTCTCCTTATCATCGCCTACAAGATCTTGTTAGCCGTGCTGTGTGAACGTTTGAGTCCTTTCGTCAACGACCTCCAGATCTTGGAGAAGTCCCACGAATTTCAAATCGATACCTTCCACCTTTTCGTAGACCAACTACTGTATAGAGCAATGTCTTGTTTTGGCATCGCAGAAAAACTCGTCCGTCTGTGTAAGAAGACAAGACAACTCACGCTGTTAAATCATGGTTGGAAAAAACTTAACTGACGCATTTAATGTTAAAAAAAGGTTTTAGACAAGGCGATTTCTCCAACATCATTCTTGAAAAGATAGTGCAAAACTCCAATGTCAACACCAGAGGCACAATCTTTCAAAAATCCATCCATCTACTAGGATACGCAGACGACATTGACATAACCGGAAGAACACAGCGACATGTCAGTGGAGCGTTCATGAGTCTTGAGACGGAGGCCAGGAAGATGGGTCTAGCGGTTAACGATGGCAAGACCGAGTTAATGCTGTCAACAAGAAAGAACAACCAACATCGACGTCTTGGACCAAACGTCAGTATAGACAAATTAAACTTCGAGGTATTAAAAAACTTTGTCTACCTAGGATCTGCTATAAACCCAGACAACAACACCAGTGCTGAAATCGAAAACGAAGGATCACTCTTGCCAATCGCTGCTTCTTTGGACTTAGGAGGCAGTTGAGTTGTAAGGTCCTCTATCGAGCAACTAAAAAGTGTCACTGTACAAAACCATCATCATCCCGCCCCTTATGTATGGAGCAGAGACATGGACCATGACAACATCCTATGAAAACGCTTTGGTCTGCTTCGAGAGAAAAATTCTTCGAGTGATTTTTGGTCCAGTCTGCATAAATGGAGAATGAAGACGAAGATTCAATCAAGAACTGTACGAGCTGTTTAGTGACACTGAGTTAGCCAGAAAAGTTAAGGTCCAACGACTTAGATGAATGGGTCATGTAGAGCGAATGGAAAATAATGCTCCTGCTCGTAGAGTCTTCGAATCCAACCCGGAAGGACGTTGCAGTTGGAGAACACAGGTGGTAGAGGAGCTGAACCAACTTGGCGTGCGAAACTGGAGACGAGCTGGCTAGAGTCGTTTGTTGGATAAGGCTCTGGCCCGACTTTGACTATAGTGCCACCATAAGTAAGTAAATAACAATTCTCTTTTCGGAAATCATCGAAATTTCTGTGAATAGCAATTCTGCATGCCTCACAGGGTTACAGGTTTATCCTTCATTGTTCTTGCTACTGCATTTTATTCTAATTTTTTTCGCAATACTAATAAATTAAAATATAATAAATTGTGCTTAATAAAAATTGATATTCTCCATTTTCTATGCAAAACTCAGTAACACGGTTCATTGAATTTCAATTTAAAAAAAAAATGATAAAAGCAAAAATATTTATCTATTTTTTTTCCTGACACAAACATTTCACAAATCACATATTATCCAACTCCCTTTAAACTGTCTATAAATTCCAGTCAACTGAAATAATAACCAATTCAAATCGAAACAATAACTTAGATCCAAACTAATAATCACATCACATGCACGTGCTGAGGTTGGGTACACCATGGCGTATGAGTGCTATTTCAATGGTGATTGTGTGTTATTGGAAATAAGTTCATGTTTTATTCAGAAAGTAATTTCCTGTCTTAATGGAAGAGTATTAACAACAAATTTTCAAGGAACACAAAAAATAAATTAAATTTGAATAAAGTTTAACTATTATGGGAAAACCCATAAAGGGAGTTACACTTAAATTTTATGCAAGACGATTTTTTCACTGCGGGAGGGCAATTTGGTTGAAATTTTAAATTATGTTGCTCGAAAGCAAGAACTGATTTAGGAGACTTTGAAGTAAGGATTTCTTTCTAGGGGGTATAGAAATACATAAATATTAGCTTTGACTTTAAAATTAAATGAAGACATACCGAACAGTTGGTTGGGAGAATCAGTCACGAAAGAAGCGCTTCAAGGAAATATTCTATGACACCAAGAAGTGAACCAAAAAGAAATGATTTCAATGAAAAAAAAACAATATTTTTCGTTTAACTAAGTTCTCACTAATGTTAATAGACGAACATTTAAACGAACGTCATAATTTCTACTTCGAATCAATTAGCTGTCGAATTTGAAAAGATCTCTTATCCACTCAAAAACACTGCCAAAGCCACTCGGCCTTTCTTACAAATTACAAAACCAACTAGGCGAAGAAATTCCCAATCTTCAAAATATGCTAAGACCTTCTGATTAACTGTCTTACTTAAATAAGCTTTCGTTCCATTTAAGCCTTCCATTTCGCTGATAGCTGATACACAAACAATGCCAATACCATTCCACACAATAGCCTTTCATATTTATTGGCTTTTGCCATTCTACCATACTGACTGACCGACCGCCCCAATTACAAGCCAGGAAATGAGAGTGTTTTCCCTCCGTTTTGATAAACATGGCATGTCCTTTAGCTAGCTAAATAGTAAAGTATACCATTTGCTTGTAAAAAAAGAATATGACTGATCCGATACCTACGAAAACAAATATATTACCTTTTATGTTTGGTTTCCTTTGTTCCCAAAATTCTGTGGTTCCTTTGGGAAAGCAAAAATATTAAATTAAATTCACATTTTTCAAATTTCACTCGAATCCGAAAATTCTCTCTATCGTTGTGACATTCTTTTGTTTCCCGCTTCTTTTATTCTCTGTGTGTGCTTTAACACTCTTTTTTTCACTTTGACAAAATGACAAAAATAATTTTCCTTTAACCAGGACACAATACGTAAAACGCACACAGGTGTGTACTTCACACATTCACATACGAACCAGAAAAGTGGATACACAAACAACACAAAAAAAAAACCACTTATTCAACAAACATTCAACAACTTGAATGGAAAGAAAAAAGAAAATACTCCACTTTCACTCACAAGTCACATAAAATGAAATAAATGTGATTTCGTTTCGGCCTAAGTGGCTAGTATATTTATTTATTTATTTGGATTTCTTTTTTTGTCATTTGCTGCTATCTAAGGACAATTCTTTGATTGAATCAATCACATCAGGATACACACAGATTTCTGTTTGGCTCTTAAACTTGAATTTTGTTGGAGGATGGGACAAAAGAAAGTAGAAAGAAGAAAAGTTGGTTTTGATAGTTTTAGTTTTTTTTTTTTGTCTCAGTTGGCTTTTTCCATTGACTTTGAAGAAATATCCCGAGGAGACCGTTGTTTTCGCGATGCACGCTATCACAGTAATAGAAGTGTCCTACAATCAAATGTTGGGTTAAAGGACTCGGAATTTCTGTTGAAACTGTGTCTCTCAGAAATGTTCGCTCTCGCATTGAAAATTGCCAAAGATGACATGCGTAGAAAACTTCCTATAAACTTACTGTAAGGAGGAACAAAAAGAATACTACTTTCTTTTAGGAGAACGTTATCAAACTTGTTATTCAGCGCTGTAGCTGTAGGTTAGGTTAGGTTAAAGTGGCTGTCATGATGGTTGTGACTCTTAGGCCAATTGATGGCCCACTGTGGTACCACATGAATCTAAAAGGCTTTCTCCGAAAGCTCAATGAAAACAATTAGAGTTCCTTACGAGACGGATGTAGAAGATTAATTATATTAATGTGTTCGAGATCGTTTAGATCATTATAAAAGAATTTTCCTTAGTGAACCCTACGTTTATGAGCCGGAGCAGGACAGGCGCAGCGGAGGTGAAGAACTGTTTCCTCTTCCTCCTCATCCATGCAGCTTCTGCAGACATCGTTTGAAAATACTCCCAGTCGCGTGGCGTGTCTTTCCATTAGACAGTGTCCGGATATGACACCAATTAACGAGCTTATATGCAATCTGCTTAGAGATATCAGGCACCTAGATGTCCTTAGGTCTATAGTTTAGGCCAAATGTTTTTCGTCGCCTGATAGGTGGTTATGTTATTCCGCTCTCTTAGTACCATTTTGTTGTAGCAAAAGTTTACATGTTGGTAAACCAACATTAGCCACAAGTGGTACCACATATTTGGCGAGTTCATCGGCTTTGCAGTTTCCTGGAATGTACACACCTCCACCAACTTCATCACTAGTTTTCGATCCATCTGTATAAAAGTGGATTGCCTCGTCTTCGATCTGGAGGGTATAGAAATTTGGAAGTCTGTAGTTGGGGAATGGTGTAGTCTGTGTGCTCTGGAATTGATTGTAGATAATTAAGAAATAATAGAGTGGCCAATGTTATTGTCAGTCCACTGTGAAGAGACATTCAGGCGAATAGCAGAACTAGCAGCTGTTTGTTAGCTGATTATATCCAGAGGTGTCAGATAGAGTAGGGTGTCTAGTGCCGCAGATGGGGTCGTACGAAGTGATCCGCTTATACTAAGGACGTTGGACTTTGCTAAGTTTATCGCAGTTCATTTTTACGTCCAAGACAGTCCACCATACTGTCACATCATACAGATCTAATAACCGATATGTATAGCCAGTGAGTGATTCTGGATTGTAGACCCCATCTACTGCCAATGGCTTTCTTTCAGGTGAAAAGAGCTACCGTAGATTTTCTTATTCTTTCGTGTATGCTGCTCTTCCAAAGCTTTCTTTTCTAGGCGATCGAAAAGCGAAGCGATAGCTATCAAATTTAAAAAATGAAAAAGTATCGGTGAAAGAACGAACCCCTGAGGAACATTCGATTTAGTTTCAAATACATTTCAACCTTTCTATGACAACACTGGCAGGATGGTCCAATTTTGGTTCAACTGAACAATTGAGTCCCTAGGATTTGAAAGCAAATCATATTTGCTATAAAAATAAATTTCCCCTCATTTGGAGAGTGCCCTAGTCCTTTTGTTTTGGTTTAATTTCTAAGTGTCTGTGTCTCAATGAAAAAGGACCCTTTCTTTCTGTGTCACCAGACACGTATTGTTTATTTTCACCACCTTCCTCCTCGTTTTTGGTCGTTTGGGGTTAAGGTAATTGTAAGTGCGCGACTCACGTGGTTTTGTAGGTCTATGTATCTCCTCGCAAGGACACGACCCACAATTCGCTGCCATTGTAGATGGTGTAGGTATATTGTTTAAAAGAAAAAGAGGACACCATATCGATATTTATGTGTACAGACTGTCATTTTTGTAATGTGTATTTATAGTTTCTTAAAACAATATTGACAAGATAATAAATGATAAATTTGATATTATGACAAGTGTGACAGGATTTGTGTGTTATCCTTTGTCAAAAAATGTGCTTTGTTGTTTTAGGACGTTGCGTTTTCTCTCTCTCTCCCTGATGGCTAGGAATCTCTGCTAAAATGATGATAAAGTGTTTTTGTTATGTGTGCTTAATGGTTCACAAGTGGGAATGTGAATGACCGCCAGGAGACCAAATCAAGGCAACCCCATTCCAACACTTGAAGCTGGGATATGTAACGAAAGAGTTGTATTTCCCATAATATTTGAAAGATTAAGAAGAGAATTTATAGAAAAGAGAAATACCTATTATTGATTTCAAAAAGTTACCTTGGTCCTTCTGATGAGACAAATGAAGCCACCAATGAACCATACGAACTTTTTGCCAAATCGAAGGGCGAAAGGGCAAAAGAAGTGATTAAAAGTTTTAGCAAAGTGATAAATCAACTTGTTCATGACGTCTTCGTTGTCCTTGTCTTCTTGCTCGTCCGTGGTTCGATGGCTTTGTCTTTTCAATTTTCTTCTTTTTTTTTTCCTTGGTTTAAGACCTCTTGATGCTCTCTCGTCTCTGTGGCTATCAGAGTAGATAGATGTTAAAGGCTTAGAAAGATTTGTTATGCAAATTGAATTATAATTAAACCTTGAAGGAGGAAGATTATACTCATGAACGTGCTACTGGATGTTTTTTCATCTTCGTTTCGCGTGGCATGTCCGTATGTAACGTGGCGAGAACTAAACCACTTAAATATTATCAAGCTCGTGCCTTTGTTTGCCAAGGAAGATAGCGATCAATCTTTTTAACATTGTGAAAGTTGCCTTCCGAGGAACATAAGAACTCGGAAAAACTTTTCCGAAGGCAATTAAAATCAATGTTGGAAAACTAAAAGGGGGATCATAGAATTTTGGTTTGCATTTTCCTTGCCAATGTCTAAGTTTTGTGAAGGTAGCTTATGGCCACCATCAATGGTTTTTGTTTTCAATGATTTGCCTGTCGTACCTGGGCTTATGGCTGAGTGGGGAGGATGATTCGATAAATGGATAGTTTGGAAAGATTTTACCTGGGTCTCATTCGAAATGTATTATTATGATTATGATTATTATTATTCAGAAAACGTAACTTGGGAAGCACTTGGGAACTTCTTGACTTAACCATTCCACAGTAATATTAAGATGGAATTTGAGTTACAGTCGAGAATCTTAAACTTGGGTTGGATTGTTCTTTTTAGATTGCAAACTATTTGACATTATAGTGGGGATTTGTAACTTGAGATTTACTTGAGGCAGAAATTATTACTTTTTTTGTCAGGAAAAGGAATGAATGCAAACTCAGTTCGAAACTCTAAAAAGGAAACCGTCTGAACTGTAATTGCTACAAAGGCAGGAGTCGAGACATTAAAATTTCTCAAATGAAATCGACGACTTTTTATGTTCCGGTTGACTGGACATAGGTACATTGCATGAAATTCTTTAGAAAACTGAATTATGCAAGATTTAAACGATTTTTATGAAATTTTGACCAAAGGCTTCAGACGATCACATATTACGGCAGAGAGGATCTTGTAGGCGTTAAGTAGGCTAATTCCTCTGTAGTTGGCGCAGCTTAGAGGATCTATCCTTGCTTCAGGATCGGGCAAACAAGTAACCTAAACTTATACATATTTCAAAATAGAAATCACAAAACCAATTTTTTAATTGTGTTCAAAAGGACAATGTCTGTCGGGTCTGCTGGTAAAATAACAAAATACGGAGAACGTTAACAATGTTCTACCACAAAAAATGGTTTTCTCCAAGAGAAATATATTTTATTGATTATTTTTTCAATCTTGATTTCATATTTAAATTATTTATAAATATGTATTCCATCCCAATTCTTATAATGATCCTGTTTCGTAATCGGCTTACTACAGCCTGATGGATGACAGCGAGTCCCACTTCTGAGATTGTTTTTTGAGGAGTTACTTTAATTGTTTCAGCTGCTATTTTCGTTGAAATCAAGAAGAAAGAAAAGAAAATCTATTTATTCACAAACCAACCGAATCTTCATTCATTCTTCCTTAAAGACATTCTAATGGCACAATTGTCATGGGATTGAGTAGGCATATCTGTTGTGGTTTTGCCTTTGGGACTTAATGAAATCTAAGACACAAAGAGAACCTGAGTGGATCTCAGTAATAGGATTAACTATCACATTCTTTCTTCCTTTTTTTCGTAACAGTAAAATAGATTCATAAACATATCTCTTTGTCTTATAATGTTGTTGTGGTAAGAAAGCCAGATGTTGACGAAAAAGGATCTTAATTTTAAAATATCTAATTTATCAAATCAAAGCATGTCCTGGAGGAAACTGTAAGCCACATCATCCTCACATAACTCTTTGTTTTGGTTTAATTAATTTGAATGAATGCGTTGCGACACCGTACGAGGCCAGCCCCAAGAAGTGTCAACAACCTCGACAAGTTCCAGAATGCATGTAATTATAATCGCAGCTGTGCTCTGCACCAATGCCCCCAAACAACACAGGACGAGGCATGTCAAAAGGCAAGGCAGCCATAGCGAAATTGCTTTGTCGTTGCTAATGCGACCGCGTATCGTCGCATCGTTGCTAGAGATTTGAACAATGCACCACCCCCCTCCCAATTCAGTAACATCAACGATGATGATGATATAATGTAATTGTTATAGTTTGCAGCTCCATGGTGCATCATCAGCAGGGCTAGATTGACAATGATGACAAGTCGACAGGGATTTCAAACCAAAGACAACGCCCGCCATGGGAGAAACAGCACCTAGGGGTGTCTCAAAAGGGAAGCTCTTTTAACCCAATTCCAAACAGTCTGCCATCATCAACGGGGATATATGATGTAAACCAATACAAAGTGGAGCATTTTCTTCGACGAAATTCATGTTTATGTGTAACCCAATAAGGATGTCTCCATGACATCCTTAAGCTTAATGCTGCTGTAGCTGTTGTTATACACTGAACAGTACAGACATCACGTTATTTCTTATTTTGTCTCGGTAAAAAAAAATGGTTCTGCGTCTACAATGCATGTTGCCTTGGATCAAGTGTGATATGATATTAGATGAAAAGGAATTGTATTATCATGTTTTCAAGGCATGTCGCATTTTCTGCGGAACCTTTAAAGCATTTTATTAATATAAGGAATTCAAAATTCAGATTTGCATGAATATTTTTTGCAAGTGAAATAAAGTTGCGTGGGCGGTAGACTTTTCAGTTGAATTCTCGTTCACGGCTTTAAATTTTATAGAATGAGAATAATACCTTACTTTCTTAAAACTTCTTTACTTAAAGATCGAACTAGAACTCCATAAAGTAAGCACATCCATGCAATTCGGTCCCTTTAGCTAGCTAAATGCTGAAGTACCTGTCCTTCTGTTAATCGAATTGTTAATGTGTCAAATATTTACGATTCGTAACTATTCCCAACTCATCTCAAGGAGTGAGTGGAAAGTGTTGATCAAGCAAATGAAAATAGAGATTATACTTTTCAAGGAGACTCTATTTTATGACGGTATAGGGAATAAACGTCACTTTACTATTCCGGGAACAAATTGTTTTCATTAATGAGAAATGTTAACCTATGGAGTAACTCTTATTCTATTGGTTAGTTAACCTGTCTTTGTCCGATCCTGAAGTAGGGAGATCCTCTAAACTGCTCCAACTACAGAGGAATAAGTCTAACATCGCCTACAATCCCCTCTGCCGTAATATGTGAACGTCAACAATCTGATTGGTTCTTATCAAAGTGGCTTCAGATATTGGAAAAATCCTATGAACTCCAAATCGATACCCACCACCTTTTCATCGAATTTAAGACCGCGAATGACAGCATCTACACTAGCCATTCATCCAAAAATGCGCCTCGTCACAAACGATTCGAAGCACAGTCAGTGAACAAACGGCTTTGTCTATGGTCATGAACTTTGAGCTCCTGGGACAGTTGGATCTTGTACGGGTGTAGGCCCAAGTCCCGATGCAAAATTCGCCAAGTTGAAGTCTACGAAAGGCCGAGTTCTTGTGCACGGCGAGGAATACACTGCCTCGGGTTCTGCTGTACACGGCGATGTTCTCGGCCGATTTCGCGTTCCTTCAACGTACGAGTGTTGGCTTTGGCTGATTGTTTACTGAGCCGGTCGTGTCAAATTTGGCCTCCAAACGTTGAATAGTCGACTCTGAAGGGCCACCACTCGTAAAATGGGCGCAATGCACTCAACGTTTGCGTTAACGAACACTCATTTTGATAGTAACGTTTTATCATTTGAACGTGCTGTTCAATCGTGTTACTTGCCATGATGATTTGGCATAAACAACGGAATAATAAAGAAAAGATTTGACAGATGTCACCAAATCAAAATGGCTACCACGGAGCGCCAATTGAAAAACCCTTTAGTTTTACTCTTCAAATGTGTGGCAAGGGGATGTAATGACCGATCTGTGACCAGACTTGGACTTGGTTAGGTTGATGAAAATAAAAGAAAATTGTTTTAGCAAACTTCTTTTTTTTCACCCAGCGAAGATTTTGTTTCGGCATGCTGGCAATTGTGCAGCTAGTTCTCAGTCGAGGGGGGTTCTTTTCCGCCGTTCATGCTATCCACGAGCAAAAAAAGCCAAAGAAAGCCGTATCTAATAGGGAAGTAAACAGCTGAGCTGTTTGTAAAAAGGAAGGAAAGGGGAACACAACAGAAGAAGACAAGGTCTGGGTCGGTTGTTGTTGACCCAGGGCGTTACCCACCCAACCACTGACTATAAGTCAGGAGTCCATGGTCATCGAAAGCCGGAATTTTGTCGACGACCCCAAAATGTTGATTTATCTTTTTCTTACATTGTTGCCTGCTCTACATCGCATCGCCTCAATTAACTTGCTTATACCATATATGTTAAACTGAGCTAAAATCCAGAAAAATGACGGAAAACTATTTCGTTTCAACAAGGAATTCAACATAATTTATTTTTCTTATATCAAAGGAAAGTCTTAATTCATATTTTGTATTAAAGGTAAGTCTAAGTTTCCAAGTTTCGTGCAAGGTAAATCAAAGATTAAATTTTTATACTATAGGTAGGTACATCAAAAAACAAAAAAACAAAAGTCAAATCCGATATGTTCATCGCAAGATATTGGCTTTCCCTGATGTTCGTTCGTTTCGCAAATGGGTTGTTGCTGCGTGCAAGAGCTGCAAATTTGGCGTGGGCGATTTCAGAGGGCGTTTGAGTTCAGCCGCTCGGTGATGTTTGTTCGTTTCGCAAATGTGGTTTTGCTGCGTGCAAGAGCTGCTAATGATTTGGGATGGCGTCGGAGTTCGGTCACACGGCTCCAAACGATTTTTTTGTGCCTTGTGCTGTCGAAACTCGTCGCTTGTGGGCCGGATAGCCGTAAAAAATTTCAACTTACTTTATTATGAGAACTAAATTTAAATAAATTTCTTAGCAAACTATATAATTTTTATGAGTAGGGGGTTCAAGATGCTTTCCCTTCGAAAGATGAAGAAAAAAGGGACAGACTCGAGCTTGTCTCGTCATGATTTCTAACCTTCGTTCAATTCAAGGGAAAAAAAACGGCGTGGTTTTCAATTATTTAACGAAGATGACATGGCCTCGTTTAAAGACAAGAAGTGTTGCCAGAACTTATTTTTTTACATATGTGATGGAAGTCCGTATAGTCTCTGGTTCATACTACATTGTTATAGTTTTGACTTAGTGAGTGAGTCGATCCGCTACAAATGTCAAGAAACAACATAACGCAATTATTGTACAACACTTTAAAATTTATTGAAATATATTATTTAAATTAAGTCAATTTATTTATTATTTTGTTCTTAAATTTTAAATACAATAACAAAAGAAAAGATATTGTTTAAATATTTTTTTATTTTTATCTTACGTAAGGAAAAGAATAAGAAACTTGCAATTGCAAAGAAAAAAAAAAGACTTAAATTCAAAACCTTTCCTTCAAAGGCGTAAATATATTTTTTTAAGTTAAATTTTATTGTTTATGGTAAAATTTGAGTAAAAAATTAAGAAATTTATTTATAAAAAAAACAATAAGAACTTCCAAAAATCCTTTTATTTAAGGAATATCGGGTTTTTGTTAATTATTTAGTTTTTTCCTTAACATAATATATTTTTTCCATTTCTCTTGTGTGTTAATTTTAAATGTTGTAAGTAGTGTCCAACTGAAGCTTATGCTTCGGCTTCGGTCGAATTCGGCCAAGAAAACAACATTCGGCCAAACCTTCAGCTTCGGTATAAAATAGGCCGAAGTTTTGGCCGAAGCCGAAGAATTTGTTCTCAATTTCGAACATCGTAGTAGGCGCCGAAAAAAATCAATTTTTGAAATTGTTGGACACACAAGTTTGTGTTTATTAGTGTAAAATCGTAGTAGGCGTAGGCGAGGAAAAAATTTCCATTTTTGAATTCTTTGAATTGCCATAAACATTTTGTCACATCGTTTGTACTTTTATTTTATTCGAAATGAGAATTCTTCGCTTTATTAAACCTTCGGCTTCGGCCGAAAGTTTTCTGTTAGCCTAATATTCGGCTTCGGCTAATATCGACCTTCGGTCGGACACTAGTTGTAAGTAATCAACCACAAGTAAACACCTACGAACGACAAACAAACAAAAAATGACACTTTTCTAAACTTTGCAAGTACTTTTTTAATAGTTTAATAATAATAATAATAATAATATGTATAAGACTTAACATTTTAAACAAAGAACAAACAAAAAAAAATACAAAAATGAAAAATATAATAAATTATACTTCAGAAATTCACACTCTCCAATAAAATTGCTACGTAGATAAACTTTGAGTGCATTAACAAAAGAACAAAAGAATTTTTAAATTTATGATTCAATTTTTACTGTGGCGGCTGACTGGCTCTCCTCGACTTGTCCTTGTCCTTGTCTTTTCGTCCGAAGATGCGGAACATACCGCTGCGACGTTCCTCTTTGCTTTTGCTTCCTTTGACACCGGAAACCGATGATATGGATTGTGCCTCGCTTTCGCTGGAGCTCTCTGCCGATGCACGAGAGATGTTTATCGAATCCGGTTGCAGGGAGACGGGTCGAGTATTTTCATAGCGACTTGTTCCCCAACCTGAAATATTTTTGTTTTATTATTAATTGAAGGCAAAAGTTGTGTAAAAAAGAAAACATGCAAAAGGGGGGAAGGGGGTAACTTAGTAACAAAGGTTGCTGAAGCCGTTTCTACGGAAAGGATAGTCCGAGTCAAAATATCGGAGTTTTTACATACAGCAGGGAGTTAATTTTCCTACAGTGATTAGTCAAGGGTGAGAGGGAAGGAGAAATAACTACAAAGGTTGAAGCTTATTCAAACAGGTTTTTTAGGTTAGGTTTTGTCAATCATCGACCGAGATACCTTGAGCGCTGGTTCTAAGGTATGAACGGGTCAATTTCACCGATTGACCTGTAAAAAATAAATTCCGTTAAGTACTTAAGCCTCAAATAGAAAGAAAAGGTTAAAAATTAATTTCATTGAACTGCTTAAAAGTTAGATTCGTGCAAAGTTTCCAAACGCCACAGGTTAAAGTTCAAACTACACTACCAAAACTTTCGTTTGCATTCATACAAAAAAAAACTGAACCCAGATGATTACAATCATTTTTCAAGGATCAATCGGAGGAGAAGTTACAAACACACCAAAAGTTTTCAAACCCAAATCAAAGCTTAGAAAGTTAGAAGAAGAACAACAATTCTAACCAGCGACGTCAGCACTACTGATGCCCATGTAGCTGGGATTCGTCACTGAGTTATTGTCGGGCGAATAATGCCAAACGGTTCGACTTGTCGTCGTTGTTGTTGTTGTGGTTGTATTGATGTTATTCGTATTGTTGCCGTTGTTACTATCTGCGCCACCGAGGGACATTGATGTTTGGACAGTTGTTCGTTTTGTTGTTGAATTGTTGTTTTCGAAACGATTGGAATCGCTTCGACTGGACGCAGTTGAAGAAGCATTGAGGGAGGATTGTTTTTGTGGAAGTGAGAAGTTCCCTTGATGGTGTTGATTGTTGTTCGAGAATGTGCTGATTCTTTGGTGTCCTCCTAGAGGTGGCATTGTTGTTGGCAACGGTGGTGGATTTTCTGTTTTGAAATTAAAAATAGGGTAAGGGGGAATTTCAATCTTTGAATTCAGAAAGTTGGGAAACATGACTTCACCACGAGCCACGACACTTCAAATTCTCATACAAATCACTAGACGAGACAAATAGAACTAACACCCACCTGAATGCCTTGTTTCCAGTGTAAAACTTTCGTTACCATTTGGGATACCACTCAATCCAGCTGGAAGTGTTGACGACTGTAACCTGGACATACTTCCATAGTTTGCATTGGCATCTGTCATATCTAATGAAGAAGGTTCAAACATAAACAAAAACAATTATGAAGACTTTTGAGAACTTACCACTTCCGACGCTATTGCGATTTCGCATGATCACCAAATTATCTGTACTCTGTCGGTGTGGCACTGGTGGTGGAGCACCTCGTGGTGGAATTGGCGGTTTTGGATCATTGAATCCATAAGATCCAGTTGGAGAGGCGGGTTGATGAGCAGATAGCTAAATAGAATAGAAAGAATTTCAGGAATCTTGAAGAGAAGAAATGTAAAAAAAACAGTCTTACGCTGGCGTGTTGTGAATACTGTTGCTGTTGTTTTTGCAGGAAATTCATTTGTGGCGTTGTTGAGCTGCTTCCGGAGAGACTGCTGTTTATCGAGTCGTTTCTGCTGCGACGCTGTGAGTCCGGTGATGATGCTCGCGAACTCATCGGCGAGTCAATTTGGCTGGCGATCTTGATGTCCGGGAAGCTGGTTGATTGCTAAAAAGAGAGAACATGAAATAAGATCAAACATTTCACACTATTGAATAAGAGAAAACTCACTCTCACTGATTCGTCATAGCTCAAAAGTTGAAGATTTGGCGGCAGGCCAGCATGGAAGGAGATCTTTCGAATCCAATCGTTCATCGACTCAAGTTTCGGCGCTTCGAACAGGAATTCCGAGCCATCGGGTAGCTTCAATCTGAAGACGTACTTCTTCTTCGTATAATCTTCGGCTCGTTCGCACTTGGCGCCCAGAATATTCACTGGCGCTGTGGCGGTCTTCTGTTGAATGAAATCATTTTCGTCCTTGAAGAAGCACAGCAACTGGCCACAGAGGACTGTGTGGAACTGCTTCCACGATCGCACAGGTGCCTTCTTGCCTCCTGACTGTAGGCCATGTTTACGTTCTAGAAGTCCCTGAATTTCAACTGGTGGCAAATCGAATCCTTCACCCTTGCCGCCATTCTTGCGGAAGCTCTGCGCTCGTCGGCGAGTGGTGAACGATGGAGTTCGTTTGGGCTGTTTCTGGGGTACTTTCATACTTTCAGCCCGTTTGACGGTTGTATCTGAGCCACGTCGCAGACGATCACCAAATACACCCGAAGTCGGGGTTCCTGGTCCAGTGACAATGGTCTTTTGTGATGAATACTCTTCTTCGAAGGGACTGCGCAGGGGAGTAGCGGCCGGTGATGTGACCATCGGTGACGAGTAAATCGGAGTCTTTTCGGCCACACCATTGGCACGGTTTTCATTTTGCTTCTCGGCACGTCGTCGTTCTTCATTCAATCGTTGGAGTTCCTTTTGTTTCAGAATTTCGAGGCGTTCCTTCTCCAAACGCTCCTTCTCCATTCTTTTGGCAACCTTTTCATTCTCGACTTGCTTCTTGAACCGCTGTTCGAGGAGAGTTATTCTCCTAATGGCGTTGAATTTATCTTCCTGCGCTGCAACTGTCTTCTCAAAGTCTTGGTGCCGTCTGAGGAGATCCTCAACTTGTGGTATAGATTCGCCCAGTTTGGAGTCCTTGAGCAGTGGTTCTCGACTCGTTATCCAGTTCTCGAGGATTTCCGCATCTTTAAGGAACAAACGGGTGTCCAAATTAAGTTCGTAGATCTCCTTTCGCTGTTGCAAAGTCAATTCCAGCAGGTCATGTCGCTGTTTCAAAATTTGGATCTTCTCGTCGACTTCATGGGCCAAAAAGTGTTTCTCTTTGATCAGTTTCTGTCCATTGGCTGTGAAATTGGCAAATGTCTCATCACGAGCATGAATCTCTGCAGAGTGCTCTTTGATGCTTCCCAGAAGAGCATCAGCTCCAGCAACTGTTGTAGCCAGCTCTGGAGCGGTGATTTTCGCCAACATCTCATTGATCCAGGCAATCAGCTCTCTGTACTCATCAAAGTAGGATTGCAGTTGTTCGGCTTGTTGAAGTTTGCCGCGACGCAACTGTGTCTTTTCCTTGAGATCGATCCATGCTTCGATGGTTTCATCTCGTTTGACTTCAATGTGTTCCTTGGCGTCCGGATAGATTTCTCCCAACTTAGAAGCTTCTCGGATGACTGAGTCAACCTGCTCCTTGATAGCTGACAATTCCGATTCGAAGACTGCATGTTTGCGGTTCAAAGCCTGGATACTTTCCAAGTCTTGTCCATAGTCTTCAGAGATCAATGAAGATTCCTTTTCATTAATCAGAGAGATGGTTTCATCAGCAGCTCTGTCATAGACATGAACTTGTTTGGCTCCGGCTAGAGCATCTTGACGGGCACTGACTAGATCCTTGAGTTCGTCCCATAGCTGCTTTGTTTCATCACGTTTCGACTTGATCGATGATCGATAGGGGTTGTTTTCTTTGATCAGAGCTTCTCCCCGAGCAAGACACGCTTGAACTCTTCCTTCGTTTGCTGTCAAATTCGATATGAACGAATCAAAAGCTAGAATCAGTTGTTCGACATGTTCCACATCTTCGCCATAGTCCTCAGAGGCGGTAACGGTCATTTGATCCCCGATCCATTCGTGAAGGTCTTCAGTTTCTCGGAGGAATTCGAAGAGTTTCTTGCATTCGGCCAAGCGAAGTTCACGTTCCCGGCAGAGTTTCAGGAGCTCTTGGTATTGTGAGCTCACGGAAGTGTTCTTCGCACTGATGTTCTGACTATCGAAGTGGTTCCTCTCGATCAAATTCGTTGCTAACGTGTTCACCTTCTCAATGGAAGAATTGAATGATTGCAACTCACGATGGAGAACTTCGAGTTTCTTGATGTGGGACTGGACCGATGGTTCGTCTCGTCCATAGTCTTGAGATGCCAGGATTGGGCGCTTCTCCTTGATCCAGGCTTCAGCTTCGTTAGCTTCTACATAGAACATCTGACTCTCGACGGCATCAAGCAGACGAAGACGTCGAATGCTTGCCAAATCCCTCAAATTCACCAACTTCGATTGAAGCAGATCACACTTGGACTTGACCTGATCTCTGGCAAAGTGCTCTTCACGCATCATTTGTTGGCCACGTTGGATCAAGGCCAGAATGAGTGGTTCTTGGGAGAGAATTTCTGCCTCCAAGCCTTGGTGTTTTTTCTGAAGAACTTGGACAGCGATCAAACTCGTTCCAAGGTCATTCGAACCAGCAATGACCTCCTTTTCGGTCAACCATTGTAGCTCGTCCTCGGCATCGCGCATGAATTGCTGTAGATTCAATGAATCTTCCAGATTCTCTCGCCTGATGGCAATCGGCTCGTGGAGACTTCTATATCGCTTGATTGTTGCCATTGCCCGATCGTGGATCTCGTCCTTCAGGAAGTGATCGGCCTGCAGGAACTTCTCGGCCTTCTGTTTCACTTGGTCACAGATTTCGTTGTGATGATTGACATCGGCCTCCAAGCGCTCATGTTTCTTGATCAGATTATTTACAGCTGCCAGATCTTTGCCATAATCCTCGCTGGACAGATGCGACTCGACTTCATCCATCCAGTTATTGAATTCATCCATGCTACGATTGAAGGTTAGAGCATCGTAAGCTTGATTGAGTTTGTCCTTCTTCTCCTTGGAAGCTTCTGTTAGTTTTTCCCAGTCCGATTCGAGCATCTCCAAATGTTTGGCAATCTCTGTTTTTGCAAAGTGATCGTTCTTAATCAAGGCTTCGCCCTCCGAAATCACTTCCTTGACTCGAGAAGCATTGGTCAAGAGTTCACTGTCGAAAGCTGTGTGCTTCTGGATTTTGCTCTGCAGATTGCTTGGCTCTCTGTAGTTCTCGTCGATTGCGATCTGCATCTTCTGCACCAGCCAACGATCGATTTCGTACAAGCTACGCAGGAACTCCTGCAATTGTTTGGACTGGGTGAGCTTGAAGCGGCGTTCCTGTGAGAGGGCAATCAACTTCTGTCTGCGCTTGAGGACATACGAAAGTTTGTCTCTTATGATCGCAGCATCTTCCGGCTCACTTTCCAGAATCGACTTCGCGAACTTCTCTAACTCATTAACATTGTCGGACTCGAGAAGTTTCTCGAATGCATCATGCTTCTTGATCAACCTATCTACAGCTTGATATGAATCTCCAAGATCATCATTGTTAAGGAACGCTTCTTTGTTGGCTAGCCAGTTCTCGACTTGTTCCATTTGTGACTTGAATAGCTGCAATTGATGTGCCTCCCGCAATCTCTTGGCACGATCATTCCAGGCGTCGTGAAGAGTCTTGTGCAGATCACCAAGTGTCTTCAGATACTTCTTGGCATCATTGGACTTCTCCACACTCACCAAACTCTCTCCGTGCTTCTTCAAATCTAGGAAAGCCTTGTCACGACCATCGATTTCTGCCTTCCGTTCCTGATGGAGTTCCAACTGTGTCTCACACTCGGTGATGGTCATTGGGGCTTGAGCTGCGTTCATTTTCTTGATGATATCATTCACCCAGGATTCCAGTTCCTTAACGTCGGAGACGAACTTATGCACATCATAAGCGTCATTGAGTACGTCACGACGTTTGATACTGAGATCCTGGAGATTGTTCCAAGACTTCTTCAGCTCGTCCAGTTTCTTGTCAATGTCTTGCAAGCGATCGGGATATTTCTTCTTCAGGTCCATGGCGTCACGTTCGTGTTCACCGATTTTTTGCTTCACCGCTGTCATGTCACGTTCCAAGGCGTCCTCACGACGAATCAGAGTCTCGACAGCTGCCAGGTCACGGCCAGTATCTTCGGAACTCATTGCAAGCGCCTTCTCAGCGATACGGTCGGAAGTGTCGTCGACATCACGATTGAAGACGTGAATCTCATTTGCGCCACCCAGCAAGGCCCTGTAGGCGCTGAGAGCTCCCTGAAGTTGCCTCCAGCGGTTGTTGAAGTTGCTCCTCCTCTTGTCAATGTTCTTGGTCTCGGCTGGTACTTCTCCTTGATGAATCAGCTTATCAGCCAACTGGTTTATATGCTTTACCCTTTGGTCATCGACTCGCATATCCGAATCCACATCGTCAAGCTTCCTCATCAGGGCATTGCAGTGCTCCAAATCACGTCCAGTGTCACTAGCTTGAATCATCATCTCCTTGTCGCGAATCCAAGCCTCGATCTTGTCCAATTGATTGTTGAATTCTAAGATATCTTGTGCCTCCTCCAGACCTCTTCCTCGGTTATCCAACTCATCGAGCAAACTCTTCCAAGACGAAACAACACTCTCGATGGCTTGCTTGATCTCTGGTGATGATTCGTGCTTCTTGCCAATCAAAATCAATCCAGTTTCTTGGATTTCTTTGATTCTTCCCTGGTTGGCAGCGATTTCGGCTTGGAATGCCTGGTGCTTCTGCAACTTCTTGATCTTCTCATCCAGATTGGATACCTCGGAATAGTTGGCCTCGTCTGCTTCCAACTTCTTCTTCTTCTCGGAGATCCATGATTGAGCTTCAGCACAATCCCTCACAAACTGGGCATACAGCAGAGCATCCTCGAGCTTGTAGTGTCTTCGCTCGCAGAGATCCTTCACTCTTTGACGGCGCTGCAGAACACCAGTGAGGATTCCTTGAATATTCGCGCTGTCGTAATGACGTTGTTCAATCAATTTCCGACCATGATCTTGCAGCAGGGCAACCTTATCCTCTTGGGTCAGGATAACTCGTTCGAACTCATCGTGCTTCTTGATTTGATTCTGTACATCTTCCACAGTTTGGCCGAAGTCAGAACTTGTGAGTGCTGCTTGCTGCGAGCTGGACAGATTGTCAATTTGTTTTGCATCTCGCAAGAAACAGAACAAATCGATCTTTTGCTCAAGCATTATCTTCTTCTTGTTCCAGGCAGCGTGCAGTTTCTGGCGTTCGTCCAACATGGCAGAGCACTTCTCCTCAACTTCGGCGGCGGCATAATGGCCAGTTTGAACCATCGAATCGCTGAGTTCGTTGAGGAACCGGAATTTCTCTTCTCTGGCTTCGATTTCGCCATAGATAGCATCGTGTTGGATTTTCAAGGCAGTGGCTCCGGCGGCGTCACTCACATGTTCTTCAGCTTGGAGAGCTGCTCGCAGATTTGACGACCATGACATGATGTCGCGTACATCGGTGAGGAAGGATTGCAGATCCGAACTCGCGGCAAGCCTGTCCGAACGAGCACCCGATCGTTCTTTGAGTTCATTCCAGGCAGTGACCACTTTGTCTTGTTGCTGGGCAATCGCACTTGCGTTTGATGGATACTTGGCTTGAAGGCGAACTGAATCTTCAACGAGCACTTGAAGTTGAGCTTCCAAGGCAACAAGGTCGTTCTCGAAGCCTTCGTGCTTCCTAAGGAGGGTTAGGGCTGAATTCAAATCTTTACCGAGTTCCGATGAAAGAGCTGCATTCTTGTCTTGAATGCGGAACAGGGCTTCTGCAATGTCACGATGGAAACGATGGATTTCTCCAGCTGCATGGAGTTTCTGTTCACGTTGGTTTAGTAGCTTGAGTAGGTTCTCCCAGGATGATCTTCAAAAAAAGAAATTTCGTTAAACTCTGTCGCTGCTGCCCAACTGGTTGTCTAACTTACCTCAATTGTTCCTGGCGTTTCTCAACATCCGGAGCGTACGGGCTCTCAGTTTCTACCAACTTTTTGGCAAGCACTTCGCACTGGTTGACTCGGTCCGACCCAACTTCGACGCGATGTTTCAGGTCGTCAAATTTGTTTTGGAGAAGCTAAAAAAGAACATTTAGAACATTTCAAATTCATATCCCAATAGAACTAACCTGCAAATGCTCGTAATCCTGACCGTAATCTTCTGACGATGCAGCTTGATCCTGCTCCTTGATCCATTGTTCAACTTCAGCTGATTCCAAGAAGTATTCGTGCATGTACAAGCTCTCCATCAACCTCATCTGGCGCTGTGTGGCTAACTTCTGCAGACTCTTAAGCATTTTGTCGATCAGTGCTTGTTTCGAGGACAAGATCTTTCCATCTGGGTGACCAGCAGCAACCATGGCACCGCAGTTGTGTCCCATTTCGGTGACAATTCCCGAATATGTGTCCAACTCAAGTTCGATTGCTTTGTGTTTGGTCAGCAATTTGGTCGCTGAATCGCGATCGCGTCCATAATCTGTCGATCGGAGGACATTGTTCTTCTCTCCCAACCACGACTCAATTTCCCCGGCCTCTGACAAGTATTGTTGTGCCTTCAGGGACATCTCCAACTTCTTAGCACGATCGTTAGCATTGCTCTCTAGATCCACCCAAGCCTTCTCGAGTTTGTTGCAAAGATTCTTAACCTTCTCCTTCTCAGGATGCTTCTGATCGACCAAAGTTTGACCCGATTGAAGAGCCCGGTTGATCATCGGCTGATGACCCTTGATCTCGGCTTCCAATTTCTTGTGTTTCTTATACAACGACTGAGCTTGGTGTAAGTTCTGTCCCAGCTCCTTCGACGTCGCTCCCGGCATATGCTCATTGATCCATTGCATCTCGGCGTCAAGTTCAAACACAAACTTGTGATAGTTCAAGCTCTCTTCAAGCTCGCCACGTCGCTTACGGATTGGATCCTTCAGCAGATGGAAACGATTTTGAATGTCCTTCGTCTCGTCTTTGATGTTGGCTGCATTGAAATGTCCTTCATGGGCCATCTCCTCACCGGATGACACCAATTCTTCGATTTTCTGCTCCCACAGAGTAATCTCTGATTCCAGGATGTGATGTTTGTTTATCAGATCCTTGCAACTACGCAAATCATGACCGACATCCTTGCTCTTCAGGGCGTTGTCTAGCTCGTCAACCTTCTTCTTGGCGTCTTCAATTGCTCGATTGTGTTCGCGTTGCAGGAATGCTTGCTCCAATTTGCGACCTAAAATTCAAACATTTCATAAAACTCTTCCTAAAATAAAATTCTTTTCTTACCCTTGTCTTCTGAAGTCGTAAGCAGATCCTTCCATTTCTTGTTCAAATCGCTGACCTTGGCTTTCACTTCCGGTACACGGTTTTTGGCTGCAACCAAAGACTCAGCATCTTTGTTGACATTCCTTAGCTGACCTTCATTAGCTCGCAGTTCCCTTTCGAAAGCTTTGTGCTTCTGCAGCTTTCTTGGAAGGTTCGACAGATCCTTGTAACTGTCATCGCCAGCGATTTTCGTTTTGTCCGTAAGCCAGGTGTTCAGATCCTCAGCTTCAGCAGCAAACTTGTGATAGTCCTTTGAGGCTTGAAGTGATCGTTTTCTTTCGAATGCACGATCCTTGACGGCTCTTCGTTTGGCCAAAACTTGATTCCTTCGATTGTCGATGCTAGAAAATGGACAAAATGTTTGATATCTTCTGTTACATGAGGATAAATTCCTTACTATTTCGAGTCGTAATGATCATTGGCGATCAGCTTGTCAGCGTGATCGGAGAAGCCCTTCAAAATCTTGTCTTGAGCCATTAGACTCTTCTCAAAGTCGATGTGCCGCTTGAAGATAGCTTCAACTTCGTCCAGTGAGTTCTAAAATCAACAACAGTTAGACAGGGATCTCTTAGAACAACGATAGACTTACTCCCAAATTAGAATACTCCAAGAACGCTTCATGTCCCTTGGTAGTGGCGTCAATCTTGTCGGCTTCCCGATTGAAGATCTGCAATTCCACACACTGCTGCAGCCATTTTTGTTTCTCCACCCATCCTCGATGGATGGCATCTTGCTCGGCCTTCAGTCGATCAATGATTTTCACAGTTTCAGCCACATTCGGTCTTCCATCGGTCAATTGATGGCCCAAATTGATGACCTCGGCGAATTCATTATCGTGTGCTTTGATGTCATCACCCAGCTCGTTGTGCTTCTTGTACAAATTGTTAGCAGTTTCAACATCCCTGGCAACATCGTCGGCATTCAATTGATCCTTGACAGAATCAATCCAAGCCAAAAGCGTTTTGGCACTGTTATTGAAAATTTGCTGACCAACTGCGTTTTCGATGCGAGCTCGCAGTTCGATTCCTTTGGCATGGACTTGCTTCCACATGTCTGTGACTTCCTTCTGGCGGGCGGTTACATTGGCTCGTTCTGCTGGATAGGCGTTCTTTACCCTGAAAATGTTACCATAAAATCAAAACTCTCCAAAAACCTTTAATGAAGTCGACTTACGAATTTCCCAGGTAGTTCACCCGGTTGACCTTTTCCTCAACAGGAGCCAGTTCCCTTTCCAAATTCTGATGCCGTCTCTGCAAAGCTTGAACCGTCTTCAAATCCGGACTGATCACTGCCGTGTCCAACTGTAACATCTTCTCGCTCATCCAAACCTTGGCCTCATCGCAGGTTCTATTAAAAAGTTCCACACTCGATGCTCCTTCAAGACTCTTCTCACGTTCTGCCTTGGCATTATTCAAACGTTGCCAGATTTGATGTATCTGTTTTTGTCTGGCAAGGATCTTGTCCAACTGAGAGTGACCTTGGCGAGTGAAATTCTGCACTGCTGTGTCAATCTCCTCGACACGTTTGGAAGCCGCCGACAGATCAGTAAGGAATTTCTCAAACTTGCGTTTGGCATTTTCAACGCCATCAACCTCGTCCGATTTGATCATCTTCTCTTTGTCTTTCATCCATTTTTCGAAGTCATCACATTCACGATAGAATCCAAACAAATGAATCGAATCCTCGAGAAGGGCGTGTCGGCGCTGTGCCATTTCTTGGAGTTCGTCATACGTCACGTTAATGCGTTTTTGACGCTTCTCCACACTGTCGGCATTGTCGTTCATGTTGGTCGATGATCGTCGCTTGACCAGTGGCTTAATTTGGGTCACAGTCGAGGGTTTGATCCTTCGCACAGGCACCACCTGTCGTACTAGGATGGTCTTCTTCACCTTCTGCTTGGTTTTGACTTTCTCGGGTTTAGTTACGATGCAAGCAACTGGCTGGGGCTCGATTTCTTTGACATAATTTGCGGGCACAAATCCTTCTGTGCCATTGTCTTTACGCACACACCACCAATCGTTGTTTGTCTTGTTCTTCAGGAGCATGATCTGGAAAGAAAGATTTTTGTGGTTTTGGAATGGTATGGAAAAGGATAAGAACTTACTTCTCCTTTGTCCATTTTCATGCCCTGTCCCTCGAATGGGAACATGGCCTTCACATGTGGCAGTAACTTAGTTTCGGTGACTTTTTTGTGTTCCAGCTTCTCGACGAGCTCTTCTTCCCACACTTCTTTGGGCACTAAACGAGTTTCATTCACCCATTCCTCTTGTTCGACCTCAGGCAACTGTTCGGGTTCTGCTGAAAGCTATTTGAAAAAATAAGTTAGTTTCTGTCCCCTCTGGTGTCTTCAAATGTCTTACCTCTAACGTGCAGATTCCAGCTTTAATCAATTTCTCTGCCTGTTGATTGAGGTTGAGTATATCTCCCGAATAGGCATTCAATTCACCCTGCAAATCCCGATGTCTCTGGAGCAAAGCCTGTGCCGATGGTTCATCGGTTCCGTAGTCCTTTGAATTCACCAGCGCCATTTTCTCATTCAACCACGATTCGGCTTCATTGGCGTCGGTGTAGAACTGATAAGCTTCCGCGGCATCTTCCAACTGCTTTCTTCGCAACTCGACAAGATCCTCCAGAGCCTTCCAGTGTTCTTCGAGCGAATTTATTCTCAACTTGATTTCCGCCGATCTCGGATGCTTGTCGGTTATCAGTTTCTTGCCGGCATCACCCATTTGCTGGGATTTGGGCTTCCTCGATTTGATTTCATCCTCGAGGGCTTTATGTTTCTGTTGCAGGGAGAGAACGGCACGCAGATCTTTAGCAGAGATTCCGGTCTTACAGATTCGCTGCTTATCCACCAGCCAGCCCTCTTCGTTGTCGTAGTCTTCCATGAAGTGGTAGAAATTTCTCGCTTCCTCTAAACATGCTCGACGCTTTGAGCACAGGGTCAGTAATCTGGAAGAAGAAAAAGAATATAACAACCAAACCAGTTGGCGAGATCACAAAACACCTACACTTGATAAGCTTTGTCCAATTCAGCAAGCTTCTGCACTAAAATCGCTGCGTCTTTCTGATCTTTGTAGGCATGGCCGAGTCTTGTGAATTTCTTGAGTGTCTCCCCAAGGGTATTGACTTGAAGTTCCTGCAGTGAATGCGCCTGAAGAAGCTCTTCCACACCCAACAAATGAGGTCCCACATCTTCGGATGCGAACTGCACTTGCAACTCCTTGATGGCCTCCAGAGTGCTTGCAATCTCCCGCAGAAGATTCATGAGGTTACTCATCTGTGACAGATTATACTTGTGGTTCTCGAGAAGTTCGAGGAGCTTCCTCCACTTTTCCATCACTTCGGCTTCTCGTTTCTTCACTCGCTCCTTTCCATGATAGTTTTCTTTCTCCAGTTCATTGGCCATTGCAGTGAGGTCATTGAAACGTTCCACGCGAGCCAAGATATCTGCCGATATCGCTTCGTGCTTTTTCAGTGTTGCGTCCACTTGTCGCAGATACCGCGGATCGGATAGAACTTGGATCATTTCCTTCAAATAGCCCTCACGCAGAACGGACTTCTTCTCGAACTTATAGTTCAACTGTTCGAGTTTCTCTTGGCGCAACAGCTCGTCACGTAACGCCACCTCACGGTTGTGTTCGGCGTTTTCCAACTGTTGCCACGCTTTTTCAATGTCATTGACAAGTTGGCCATCTTGAGGAGTGTATTGCGGTTGATTCAGTGACTTCAGAAGTGTGTTGATGGTGAAGTACAACGCTTCGATTTCACTTCGTTCTTTGTATCTAAAAAAAAAAAAAAAATATCATGAACTCAAGGAATTCCAATGAAACACTTTCAAGATTCTTACTTTTCTGGTTTCTCGATGGTCCGGTACTCCTTGAATGACAATAGTTCCTTTTGAATGCCCTCAAGTGAATTGGGAAAATCACGTTTCGCCAATTCGATTGTCTTATTCCGGATCCAACTAAGTAAAGTTGTCGTCAGGCGTTCGTAGTGCATTTTCTTACGATCCGCATCCATGAGTTGGCCAACAATCTAGATGTGGTGGTGAGAAAAGAAAACGGAAAAAACACTATAATTAGAATATCTCCGGAGATAAGCGATTGAATTGCAATGGGTGTCTATGCAACTGTCTGCTGGACACGGCTAGTGGAACTCCAAAGGTATCAATGGATGAAACAAGTCTATGGAATACCATAAATTAACTGGAGCATGATATTTATGGTTATTGATATCGATGCAGCAGACAGATGTATTGGAGTTCAGCAACCTTAAGAAATCGAGGCGAGCTGGAGCTCAGTGGACCGTTAATCGTGGGAGATTTTAAGTTGTCTTTAGAGAAACACGGTAGGATTATTTGAGTTGAAATAGATGTTTGCTCTGTCGATCAGTTGCAGTTAGTTCCGAATCACAGTCACAGGCTCTAATAGCGACTCTTCGTGTTGTGGAATTCATAGAAAATTTATGGCCCTGGAGGGCCATTTGACTCATGATCGGAGTTCGAGATAATATGCAAAAATACTTTGAAAATTGTGTAGTTAAATGGGAAGGTAGTATTTTGTGTAAATTTGCATCATTTCAAAATAAAAAGTAATAGAATCGATTGGAAACAGAACCTTGTGGGACCCCACATGGAAACTGCATTTTCGCAAGGAAGAGAGACATCAAAATGATTTTTTGAAAGACGAAGTTTCGGTCCAGCAAACTGTTAACAGTTGATCTCTTTTAAACTGTCACAAAGGTGACAAGGACAGGAAATGAAGTTACTTAAAGAACAATTCTGTGAATCGCTCTTGATGGCACATTTTCGTTAAGAATAATGACACTTACATTGGCAATACGTTTTCCACTTTTCTGTTCATTTTTCATGCGTGCAAATGTGTGATAGTATGAGGCGACATATGTCAAGATTGACTTTTCATCTGGTCGGACACAATCGACATCTTCGGCGTCAAGTAAACTGTCAAAAAAAAAAATGATTCAAAAACAGTATTTCAAAAGAAATGGAAGAAACTCACCTTGGAATACCCAAATCATTAGCGGCAACATCGAACGCATGATTCAGATTGTCGATATTTGAATTTTTCGAATTGACAATTGTACTGTATTCAAAGAGATCAGGACGATGCGAGTGAATGAGGGCATTGAAACCCAAACCAGACCTCCACGATGATGTGAAATCCTGAATATTAACACCGGGATAACCATGAGTCTTCCTTTGACACCACAATAGAAGAGCATCTTTGGCTGAACGTTTCTCTGATGATTCGTTTTCTTCGTCCTGTAAAATGAAAATTCATAGAATTTCGCAAAGTCCATGAGGACAATAAGAACTTACCACATCAATTTCGATTTCTTGAATTTGAAAACGAAGAATAATTGTCCAAATCAGACCGAGGATTAATCTAGGGTTACCATCGACAATGTCTTCAGCACCAATTGATTCAAGACGAACCTAAAAAAAAAACGGAATTGGTCAAGCAGTTTATATTTGACTCAATTCTAGGTCAAGGTCATTTATAACAAAAAATATATTGGGTCCTTTAATCTGCAGTGAACATTGCCCTCAGTGAAAATACAATGTTGCAAGTGAGTACGTACCTAATTAATTTGTTGCTGACACTCCCATCCCAACATTGTGTGTCCGATAATATTGACAAACTCATCAACGTCGAAATGTTGACTGCACCCCTCTTCAAACCAAATATTGACAAGACTTCTCGCAACTTGTTCCCAGCACAAGATTACGCTAATAAAAACCACCAACACACAAATTACCCAGAAACCGTCTTGTCCCCATTTGTTTGCCAGTCTCACTGACCCATATAACCTGGCGAGCGTTTCTCGTTTTGTGACAATATAAATCTGCAACAATGTAACTGAAAATCCTCTGTCGATTTACAACCTCGCTAACCAATAAGACAAAGTATAATCTCTAAACGAATGCAATAAAGAAACAGACACAGAGGATGCACAAATTCCATCATCGAGAATTTTACAATCGCAGAAACAGCAGAGCACCTGTTCAAGCAAAAGCACAAGAGCCGCTGCGAAAACACATTAAAAAATTATCCCTGCCAATGGCGAGACAATCCACGCCGAACAAAATTGCAGCCCAAGTTTCGTAAAAGCTGTAAGCCGGTCGGTCGGTGGTGGCGGTGCTCGGTGGACGTTAATAATAATTCCATAAAATCAATTTTATAGCCGTGGCGAGGAGCCAGAGAGTCAAAACGTGAACTGAGCAATTTATTGATTGGAATTTTATGTTTGGATCGAACCAAGTAGACGTTATGCGATGGTCGGATGCAGATACAAGACATTCATTCAGATACAGATTCAATATCAGATCAGATGCAAAGGAAAAGTCAAGTTTTGTGCAATTCGTCCCAGGTTATAAAAAAAAAAAAAAACTGTGGCACATGGGTTGCAATGCTCGACTCGCACAGGTGTGTTTTACCTTGAGCGTTGATTTTTTTGTTTTTGATGGCTTGATTGTATGGATTAAGTTTAAGCCAGGTTTATCAAAATTCTTGAATAAACTTAAAAAGCTTTTGTTCCAAGTCCAACGATACATTATTGCATAACGAACAGATTCTTGGCGATTGCAAGGCAGACAACTCGGTTCAGGTTGGCATGAAAACAACGGTAAAGCAATTAAAAAACAAAAAATCGAAGCAAAGGGTGTTCCCAAAAATTTCGTCACAAAAGTTAAGAAATGTTTCGAGATTTTTGACAGCAATGCCTTTTTCGACAAAAAATTGCTGATACAACAACTACCAAGTTGCAGGCAAATTTGTGAATCCCTCTCTTACTCGAATTTCACCGAATGGAACACGCGGTCTGACTCGAACAAGACTGATTATCCCGTCAAAATTCGTCTTAAATTGTTCCGAATAGTTTCAGTGCAAAACGATTTCCAGAAATACAAAGTTGGTTTTGGAACACCCTCTGACAAAAGATCGAACCATAAACGTGAATAACTTTCAAGTTCCGAACCTTGATTAACCTAGAATTTAGTTTTTTTCTTTTCCTTTCAACAAATCGAAATATGCACCATAGCAGACTTGTTGTGATCACAAAGACCTGTTGAAGAGGAATGGCGGCAAAACGGACGCAAGTGGCTTAAGTTCGACCTACAAAATCGTTTTGCACGTCCACCGTCAATCGTCGGGTGCGTCGTCGCGTCGTCGAGACACGTGATTTCTTGCAAAGAAATCTCTAGCAGACTATTTAGCATTAAAAACTTAAACCCATTTGCGTGGCAATCAATTGGTGGCGGCCACTGGGCTGATTTCCAGCTGAGCTGAACAAAGACTTAAGAGAGTTGTATTGCAAATACTGTAACATTTCCGCAACAACTTTAGCAGCTATACTGCAGCTACCTGTTGCGACTGCGTCTATTGTTAGTCGTTATAGGGTAATTATTATTTTACTTATGCTCGAAGATATGTGAATGTTTGCTGAGAAAGGATTACCACAATTTTGAATTCAAAGTGAATGCACGATCATTGACGAGCGACAAGTTTAAGCTAAATTGAATTGAAGTAAAGGAGTGGAATGAGGTTACGAGGTGATGTTATTTTGTTTTGGCTTACTTATACCAGGCACGCGGTTTTTATGACTCATTTGATATTTTTTTATAGGCTGTTATTAATTTATATGTTGTTTTTGGGTTTTGAGGAATAATGGTAGGATACAACTAAAATATTGTAATTTTATATTTCCTTATAGTCTTTCATCTCCTTCTTTAAACAGAAGGAACATCGAAAATGAGAATTAAGACATTTCTTTACTTTGTTTGGAATTTTCGTAAGTATTCCTAGAGTAAGGTATTTCGTTCTTTTTCATTAGGTTCTAAAGCCAATAGTTGAATTATACACGTCTCTGAACGTATTTTCGACCCCGAGTTTAAGAACTTTTTTATTTCTCCAAAAAAAACGTCAACTTAACTCGAGCCAGCTGTGCAATATCTCAACAACTGGCTAGACAATTTGTTGACAAAATACTGAATAAAGTATCGACTTCGAACAATACATTATCTCGTGTCCGTTTGTTCGGACTGGTTGAGTTTGTTTATAAGGAAATAATAAACAATTTTTGTTTTTTATTATTGTTTTTTGCCTGAAATGTCCAGACCGACACTTAAAAATCAATGGAATACAGGGTCATTCATTTTTCGGTTGCGTCAGTAAAGCTTAATAAAACACACACGATACATTTTGATACATCATTATATTCTCATCTCTGGGCTGGTGTTATTAGCCATACTGTAAAGTACAAAGATTCGTTGAGTGGTACATACCTACCACGCGCTGGACCTACAGGCACAGGCTGGACACAATTCAGACCGCCTTTAAAAGGGAAAAAGGGAAAGAAGCAAGTGATGCACGTGTAGTCATTTCTTCTTGCGCAGGCAGTTTTACATAAGGAATTGATTTGACTATTTTCACTTACCTATGGCATTTTTGTTGTGTTTTTTTTCCGAAAATTTGAGGTTGTAGTAATTCCAACTACATTTTTAAAAGAGTTTCCCTACTCATTACAGAATCTCATACAGAAGCCCTAGTACCATCGGATAGTTTGACGGGAGAAAGGATAGAATGTGCTATTCACTCCTTTTTTACGTATGAGTCCCCTGTTTCCTTTACGTGGCATGAGGTAAAGATAGTTTTCATCCCTAAGGCTGGTAAACCTAGCCATACAGAGGCCAAAGCCTTTAGACCCATTAGTCTAACATCGTTTGAAAACTCTTGAGAGGCTGATTGATATGCACATTCGTAGCACCTTCAAACCGGACTGTATATCGGAAGCTCAACATGCCTACACAAAAGGAAAAAGCGTTGAAATAGCATTGCACAGTGTTGTCAGCGTCATAGAAAAACCACTGAACGACAAGGAATACACCCTTGCAACGTTTTAGGATATTGAAGGAGCCTTCAATAAACGTGAAGAACGCCTTGGACGACCACAAGGTCGGAAGGGCAATAATACAATGGATAATGTGTATGCTCGGGAAGAGACAAATCAACACTGAGCAAGCAGAGCAAAGGGTGAGAGTATCCACATCCAGGGGCAACCCACAGGGTGTAATTCTCTCACTGCTACTCTGGGTTCTTGTCATAAACGGCTTACCTACTCACTAAATTGAAATCAAGTGGAGTGAAAATAATAACCTACACTGATGATCTTGCATTACTAGCGATAGCGACTGGCAAGTTCCTACCCACTATCAGTGAACAGACCGAATATGCCCTCTCGTTGGTAAGTAAATGGACTAGGAACTGTGAGCTGACAGTCCATCCAACTAAGACTGAACTAGTGCTGTTTACTAACGAACTTAAAATATCCGATTTTAATGTACCTTCAATTGAAGGCTGTCCTCTTAAAATCAAATGCAAAGTATCTCGGTGTGATCTTACATAAAAAACTAAACTGGGGTCTGAACACCAAAGATAGATATAAAAAGACATCGACCGTCTTTTACTCCTGCAACAGAATTTTCGGGAAAACCGATGAATTAGCAAGATTAGGATCAACGCTTGACGTAAGCCAAGCTCAGCTAGTCAGCACCCCAACCTGTTATTTAAAGTAGGAAATCTCAAAAAGAATTTCTGTTGAGGCCGATGGAAGGTTGAACCTTCTTGACATCTGCGGCACTACAAGAATAGATCTGGCCCTGTTTTAACAAACAAAGAACGGAAAGAATTATGCAATTACACAAGCGAGCACTTTCTATGTCACTGCCCAAAGGAAGAAATTGCTCGCCAATTATTTCTTAGAAGAACTCACAAGTAATCCAGGTACTAAGGCCGTGTGCGAATTCAGTTAAAAATGGGTTGAAACTTGACGTTTGGTTAAATTTTGACACTTCACTAGCACTAGCTGCTGAGCAGGTTAAAATATGACAGTAGTGGTTAAAAATTCATCCAATTTAATTTTTTAACCACAATTAATCCAATTCGCGGCCTAACATTCTAAACTTCGTCAATGCCTCTAAATGGCTTGATTTACTGAACACATAGGTTTGTATTAGCTTGAGTAGCAATACTCACGGGTATCACAATCGACCTGCATTGAACTAAGTGTGACGGTTACGACATCAACAATTAGCCCCTTAACCTAACCTTACTTAAGTTATCAGCTACCACGCGAATGTGAAACTCTCTTCCATACAGTTCCATCTTTCTAGTAAATGAATACAGTGTTTGTCTACACAATATGTTGTCATATTTTTGAAATAACTATTTTTTTACCTGTACAAGCTGACCCGTCAATCTTCGTTCCGTAAAAAAAAAAAAATTTATAGACATATGTTTCTCTTTTTTTTCAAATTAAACAAATTATTGATCTTTAAGAGACATTAAGGTTATGTGAGAATCGACTGTCAAATGTGGATTAAACTAGGTCATCTGTCATGAGGCTTTAGATATCGAAGTACTGGAATTTCTCAAGAAAGTTGTTCATTCGAAATTGAAATGTTTAAAACATTTTTTCCTCAATAAACCAGCAATTGATGTTTGTCATTTTTATATCATTTTAAATGCTTCGACCGGAAAAAAAGAGAAAAGAAGCAATTTACAGACTTTATTTTATGATTTTTAAATTTTATTGATCCCGTAAAAATGACAAAAATCAGCAATTAAATCGCAATTGTTTTCCCTTCTATTAGCATACGAAAACAAAGCATAAAAAAGTCCAAACAACAGAAGGATGATAAAAAAGAAAATTAACTGTACAAAAAAGGTCTTTCTTCCCAAATAATAAAAAAAAATAGACCTCCGAAAATTAAATCCATTGAAACAACGACAAAAAAAGAAAACAACAACAGACGAAAAAATGTAAATACAAAAAAAATAAAACAAAAGAAAGCAGAATAAAAAGTAATAATTAAATTTTCATTCTCAATTGAACCAATCAAATGACATTAAGCCGGCAAGTAAAGTGGTTCACCCACAACCAATTTTTTTTCTTTTGCTTTTAGTTTTCTTAAGATGTTTTGAATCTCTGTTTTTTTCCCCGTTCTTCTGTTGTTCCATAGAAGAACGTTGCGTACTACTTGTTGTATCTATGGTAATTACAGCTTTTAATTAGTTCTGTTATCTGCAAGACGAGAAGGCAATTTAATGTGTGTCAGCCCAAAGTCTTTCTAGAAACACTTTAATGGTGTGAAAAATGGAAGAAACCAAAACAAATCGTAAAAAATATTCAATGAACCGCCTTTGGACGATTTTGAACAGGAAACTAAGCCAGACGAATGGGTCGCACGGTCTTGTCTGTCTGTTAAGAAAATTCTAATTGCTCACAAAAAAGAAAACAAGGACACCCTGTTTTCCGCTCGTTTTGACAACATTAATTGGAAACAAGAAAGTTAAACATCTTTTGCTTATTCGAACTAAATTCCACATCTTCGATTCTGTTCTCTCTTCGTTATTTATCGCTGATCAGAGGCAGAGTCTCGTTTTCTTGGCCGTTTGTCCTCAATTAAGGTCTCGTTTGATCTTTCACCGTCGCCAGTCCTTGAGGACGTTCTAAAAGAACGGAAATGTACTAAAATAAACAGCCTCCAAGGAAATGGAGTTCCCAGATCAAAAGTGGATCAACAAGTTTGCTTGACAAAACAACAACAACAACAACTTGAACTTGAATCAGTTTCGCGGGGTTGGTCTTGATCGTTGTTTTATCGCGCATCAAAACAGCACGCTTTGTACCTTTATGTCAAAACAAACCTTAATCGAGATTAAACCGCGATGTCGCTTCGGGTCTCACCGCTCAAATATAAGCCACCTCCACCACCACCGCTTCTTCTTGTGGTATACAATTCTGTTGATTGATTTAATATCGATACCATAACTTAGGCGTATTTGGCTAATAGGATCGCTCTCTAAACTCAAAAACAGGTTTATTGTTTTTCAAAAAAAAAAAAAAACCAGATGATAAAACATCCAACAAACTGGAAAACGACACAATACCAACTCACAGACTCGAGATTCGACCAGAGAACAAAAAATAAATAGAAATACTTTAAAAGATACAATATCTGTGTGAAAGAAGAAAAAGAAGAGAGCGAAGAAGAAGAAGAAAAAAAACTTGAAGTGGAGAATGCAACTTACCTTGGTGTGCAAGAATGCCAGACTCTTGTTGACATTTTCGATTTTATGAACACGCATGCGTCCATTATTTGGTTTGCCCAGCTTCTCCCCCGATATGATCTCCAGGAGTTTTAGTAATTTAATACCGTCGGCTAGATCTGTGAAAAGGTCTTCGACCTCCATTTTTGCCTACACACATGCGTGATAAAAGAAAAGAAAATGTTTTTTTAATTTTTCTTCTTGTTTAGTGCTTAAAAGAGGAGTATGGAAACTTGAAACTGATGGCAAATGATATACTTTATTACTGTTTTTTGGAATATTGTTCAAAAGTGTTTACCTTGATGAGGAATGAATTCATCCATTTTGTGAAGGTTTTCTTTTGGATGTGCAGCCGCTCCTCCTGGAGTGTTTTTATTCTTTCGTTTTCGAATTTTATGATGCCATCGCGTTGTGTCATGTTGGAATTACTTCGGTTTTGTACTTGAAGGGAGTAACCGCCCGGTTCATATTGTGATGCTGCAACAATAAAAATTAAAATTAATTTTAACAGAAAGCTTATTGCAGAAATTCTCTAGAACTCGCCGAGCAAGCTCTTAATAACATTTGATTTTTTATGAAAGATGATAGTGCGGTTTTGTTTTATCTCAAGAAATTTCTAATTGTTGATGTCGAAGAAGTAAAATTCTTAATCAGTTAGTGTAGCAAGTTTGCGGTTCCCACATTTCGATATCCACAAGGGGACATGGAATTCTCCTGATCAATCAACCGTCAACCAAATGGATCACATTGCGATCGACGCACGACACTTCTCTAGCATGCAAGTATACGTACATTCGACTCGGACCACTACCTAGTTTTAGCCTTTTAGCTTTGGACTTAGAAGGCAATTGCGTAGTAAGGTCCTCTCTCGAGCAACTAAAGTGTCACTGTACAAAACCCTTATTTTCCCGCTTCTAATGTATGGTGCAGAGACATAGACCATGATAACATCAGATGAAAACGCTTTGGGCTGCTTCGAGAGAAAAATTCTTCGATTTTTGGTCCTGTCTGCACAAATGGAGAATGGAGTCGAAGATTCAATCAAGAAATGTACGATCTGTTCAGCGACACTGATCTAGCCAGAAAAGTTAAGGTCCAACGACTTATATGGCTGGGTCACGTAGAGCGAATGGAAAACAATGCTCCGGACCGTAGAGTCTTCGAATCCAACCCGGAAGGACGTCGCCGAAGACTAAGACTGCGACTCAGGTGGAGCACACAGGTGGTAGAGGACCTGAACCAACTTGGCGTGTGAAACTGGAGACAGCTAGCTAGGGACCGAGCTGGCTGGAGACGCTTGTTGGATGAGGCCCTGGTCCGACGTGGACTGTAGCGCCACCATAAGTAAGTAAGTAGTCAGTAAAAATCTCTCCACTTCTTTGAAGAAGGACGGTCAATAAGCTCTTGTTCAACTTAGAAACCAAATGGACTTTTATTTTTATGGAACAGAAACTGTTGTCATACAACTTCTACTGTCGACTCTGCCTTAATAAAAGTTATTCTAGAAGAAAAAAATAGAAGAATCCTTAATCGATCTTAAAATCGGTGTAAAACTTGTCAAGAAAGTCAATAGGACCACTGGCTGAATCGACAAAAGAAATTGAAACAAGAGAGGGACAGAAAATAGAAAATGGCAAGTGGATTTGGATTAGCTGACGATGTGTTTAGACAAAATTCCTCTTAGGGTGAATTAACCCACAATGTTCAGCTTAGTAGTTAAATACTTCATTTCACGTGGAATCAATTTCGAACTTGAGTGCCAGTGCACATTTGTCCCGCATGTCATATCAATAACACATCAGTTCTTAACTTATTTCTTCAGAAACCTCCGACATCATTATCAACAACAAGTGCTCTTCCTACCTATGCAATGGTTATTTATAGCCCTCAAACCCGTTTCTCCAAAATCCCCTTTCAATAAACAAAATTCCACAAATTTTATTATCTAAAGAGCATGAGTGCGAATTTTATTGAACTTTAAGTTTAAAACTATTTAATCTAATTGTCTCTTTCCAAGAAATACATTTTTTAACATTATGACGACAATAAATTGGAACTTTTACACTTGACCAAAAAAAGCACACAACTGCGATACGTTAATGAATCGAGATTAGATATAAATGTTGTCTTGAACTTTAGTCTGCAAAAAATACATTCGATATTGAATAATACCTAAGCTTAATGCATTTTCGCAGTACGATTGTAAAAATATAAATTGCCTTCAATAAAAAAGAAGAAAAAACACATTTCATTGGCTGTTTTTTATTGATTTATGAAGAGACGACGACGATTTTCGATTCGTTGAAAATGCAAACAAAAATTAAGAAACACAAAAAATGAAAAGAAGAACACAAATTGAGGGTAATCTTGCTGCTTCTGTTACAATTTCCCATTCTCAGTGCATACAAAGGCGCCATCCATGGACATGCAATTGAAGAGCTATACCCTATTTTTCTATTGAATTTAAAATAAGAAAAAAAAGAACCTTCAGATTTTGCCTCTACTTTCGTTTTTGTTTTGGTTTCGTTTGTGGGTAGAAAAAGTTCTGTAAGTACATTTACAAAGTCGAATCGTTTAATATTGAAATGAAAACCGATAGATGCCATAAAAGTGAGCAAACAAAACAACTTGAGGTTGACGCTTTGTGAAATGGAAAATGAAATGTTAGAGAACTAAGGCAGCTGGAAAAGTTGACAGTCCCTGTATTTCAGAGTTCAATAAAATTGCAGGTACATTTCTGACGGCAGTAGATATGAAAGCAGACAATTTTTCTTGAGAACTCTACTAAACCCTTAAAGTACTTATGTACTAGAAAAAAGAATAGAAAACGAAAGGTATTGAAAAGAAAGAAAAACAACTTGGAAAAGGCAATGGATTTTAAAACACCTCGACTCGAAAAAAAGCAAAAACAACAAAACAAATCAAGATGCAAATGAATACAAATGGACTAGAATAACGATGTTCTTTTTTTTGCGAATAGAATGAAACAATTTAATTCATTTCTTTCCAACAAAAAAGCTAAAGATTACAACCAATTTGTAGTTGAAGTAAATTTCAAAATAAAAGAACAAGTCAAAGTCCGAACAGAAGGGTCTAAGTATTACAACTACCCCTTTAACTGAACTCCTAACCCAAACGTAAGGTGACATGATCCAGGAAGTTAAACTACACTCTCTTTGGGACTTAAGCCATTATACACTTGAATTCACTTACTTGCAGAAAAAAAACGAGTAAAAAAATCTTTCAAGTGGGAGAGTAGCTATATGGAATGGGATATTGTTTCATTAGAGAACATGGCTGTGGGAGGGACCTCGTTGGACATTGCAATTGAGTCGAGACAATCATGAATCATGTTACAGAATTTTAAATAAATGCGATTTAGATTCAAGTCGATTCTTTAACTTTGCTTTTCTGTTAAGGGAAGGGAACAGAATGGAATGCTAGCTTCAAATTAAATAAATTAATCATAGCTTATTTGTGAGGATGACCTAGCGATGGAGCATCTGTTTTATAATGATTTTTAACAAGCTTACTTTGCGAATTTTCTTAAAACCAAATGAGGGATAATTCTATTGAAATTATTATTAGACTTTTACACGCAACTTTAATTTGCAAAAAGAAAAACAGTTGCTAATGTGTGAAAAAGACTGTTGGAACTTTAGAACATCTTCCGACAGGAAATATGTATGATTCACTCAAAATTCTTTGATAATTACTATCAGCGCTTTGACATAGGCATTTGTCGTGAACGCCATGACATTTCGTTCGCATTTTTTTTCTGAATATTTTGTAGTTAATATTTCTTGAGTAGAAAATGCTCGTGATGGTGGATTTTGACTCCCGAAACTCAAACTTTGGAAGAATCTACGCGAAGGAGGAATAAGGAAGAAAAAATTCGCTAATCAAGGTTATTGTAATGAATTGAACTTATTATTTGTCTCCTCCGTTCCACAATCTTCATCTATAAGTCAAAATCAAGATGATATTTTTTCTTCCAATCGTCTGAATGGTTTCAACTTTGCAAATGTGTCCGCCGAAGGAGTTGTGGAGAATCTTATTTCTATCAAGAGTAACTCTGTGAGATTTGATGGCTTACATCCTACTTTCGTTAAAGCATTTATGCCTGTTATCCTCCCATACATAACATTTGCCGTCAACTCAGTGTTGACTAAAAGTGAGTTCCCCTCAAAATGGAATTTTTCCAAATTTTTGAAAATAACCAGCTCTTATCCCATAAGCAGTCTGGATTTCGGTCTCATCACAGTAGTACCTCTGCACTCCTAGATGTGGTTGAGCGGATAAAGAAGGCCATGAGCGATGATAAAGTCACATTCTTGATTACTCCAAGGCATTTGATACGATTGACCATAACACATTATGTAAAAATTATTCACTGATTTCGGGTTTGCTCCGGTAGCAACAAACTGATTCATTTTTACTTAGGAGGGAAGAGTCAAGCAGTTGTTTTTGGGAGTAAGGTTTCTGACTTTATTTCTATGTCGCGTGGTGTTCCCCAAGGTTCTATCCTTGGACCGCTTTTGTTCTTGGCATACGTTAATGACATTACCAGAATAATTAACTATGGGAATGTACAAATGTTGGCTGATGATGTCCAATACCTACAGAGTTCTACTATAGGTCTCATCGAAAACTGTGTAAGCAGCATCAATTAAGAGCTTGCCACACTGGTTTTAAGCATGTCTTTGATAAATTCTTATTAATATGAAAGTCAATAAGATCTGTATTATAATTCAAAAGCCTACTCATCCTTGTCAAGAGCTCATGCATTCCGTAATTGGTCCTATGTCTTTGCAAAGGCGATAGTAAAAAAGTATAGCACTTAGAAGGTCTGGTGAATCTGTGACGACTGTTATAAGTTGGTGAAGGAAAACTATATCATTGTTGGTCATTCTTTGAGACAACGTTTGCAGTTGAAGGAGTGATACTCGATCCTCATAAGAAGCAATATTCTGAGGACCATGCAAGTGATTCTAACCAGTCAATAATAATAATAGTAAGGAGTCCAAATCTGGGAAGCGTATTCAAGGTGGTGACGAACAAGGCAATTATAAAGAGAAAGGGCGACGTTAGGATCAAGAAATTCTTTTGACCAACGCTTAACGAACCACAGCATAGAATTAGTTCTATTAAGAATGTTGATAATGTTCTCACTAAGCTCTAGATTCGGTGTAAGAAGATCTCCAAGGTCCCTTTAAACACGAGAGAGTATGCTGAGATATATAATGCTCATAAGTCGAAGTTGCTCGTTTCTTTAAGAATGTCATTGTCTGACATTTCGACGGATTTAGATTTAAACTGATCCTACAGAGAACCTATTTATATTATTTGGCAGAAGAATGTGATCATTGTTAGATGTAATTTTCTTAAAGATCTTCATATCATCTGCAAAATTAAGAATTCCACTGTTTCGAACACATAACGGTGCATCATTTATAGATAAAATATATAGAAGTGATCCTAAATGACAACCTTGAGGAACACCAGATTTAGCAGTAAAAGTCTTCGAAAACATATCTCTAAGCTTAACTTGATAAGTTCTATCCTCAAGGTTCAAGGTAAGAAGAAATCCATGAAACAAGCCCAGGGGGAAAGCCTAATAACTGTAATTTCAAGTTGATAACTAATTGAGATAGTTGATCAAAAGCTTATGAAAAGTCAGTGTATACTCAATTGGTTTTCAGTCCATGTTCTAAACTGTTCAGACAATTATACCTAAAGGCAAGAAGGTTTGTGAGTTGATCTCCTTTCCATTAGGCCATGTTGCTCACTGCATATGATGTTTTTGCAGTAAAAGGATGAACTACACATACTATTTGTTCAAACAGTTTGGGAATACAAGAAAGCTTAGAAATTGGCCTATAATTAACAATATGCGACTTATCTCCCTTTTTAAAGACAGGCGTGATGTAAGCAATCTTCCAGATGCTAGGAAAGTCGCAAGGATAGTTGGAATATTTTACTAAGAGCTAAAGCTAAAACCGAAGAACATTTTTTCAATAATATGGGAGGATAACCGTCAGCACCAGAAGAATAGTCTTCTGTCAGAAGGGACAATGGATAATGGAAGAATTGATCGAGTTAGAAGAACAAGGACATGATTTTCAATGGAAAATGAGCATCAGCGGACAAGAGTTTTGTTCATTCCTCAAAAAGATTCTATAAGTAAAACGAAAGAATGAGCAATTAACCAACATTCTTTTCAGTCTTTTATAAAACTTTAAGGTATTCAAACTGTTAATTTATCAAAAGGAATTTGCGGTATATTTTTGTAGAAAAAATTTAACCACCATTCATCTTTTGTCACAAAAAAGATAAATTACCTACTTAAATATTTCAAAGAAAATAAGCCCGATAAAAAATTTTAATTTTCATTCATATTTAGATAAGAAAACCATTAATGTTTGAGCACTCTCAGCCAACAGCTTTTATGGCTTTTAAAGGCAATAATTAAGTATGCACGTATTCACAAAATCTTTTTAAAATTTTTTAAAATATATAAATGTATAACAAATCCACACTTAAACAATTGTGTCATTGCTGAATTTAACTCTTAAAACCACAGAGACAAAGTCCATTCATAACTTTTATGAAAAATAAACCACAAAACAATCATTTGATTACAAAATTCTATTCAAATTGTTTTTATTTAATTTTCCAGTGTTGAGATAAGGAAATTAACATTTGCTGTTGCTTTGAGATTGATAAATTCAAAATTATGTAATGATCCGATTTCACAGAAGTTTCTACCAAGTATTTCTGTTAGTCATGTCTCATGTCTATACAAGTTCTGCACATTGTCAATTTCGAACTTTTTCATCGTAGCAAAAAAAAAAACACCTGCCTAATCGAACGACGAGCTTCTTTTCGTACACTGCATATTTCTTGTAATCATTTCGACTGAAATTCGATTTCATTGTTAACGTTTTTAGTTTTTTTTATTTTGAATTCAAAAACAGTCCTTTTGTCATCACTTGCACTCGTTTTGGTATTTTTTGAAATATTTTTACTTTCAGAATTCTTAAAAACAATAGAATTAAGTAATAAATAAATTTCGTTGTTAACTTAACGTTAAACAATTATCCACTGAATCGTTGGCCTTACAATGTTAATTATTATTGAGAAAAAAAGCTTGCCACTGGTTATTTAGGCTCACAGGCGCTTATCACAAATATTTTATTTGTTTTTTCATAGGAGCATAAAGCTGAAAGGTGTTTTTGTTTATGTCCATATGTAGGTACGGGTACGCTTGTGAATTTTTTGTATTTGTTTTAGTTTTAACACATTTAATAAAAGTATATCTTCGATATAATGTACCTTTATTTGAATCGGTATTAAGCATCGGCGGCGGTATGGATTGTTTATCTCATAAAGAAATCTAACCAACACTATAGACACCGGGTATAGACATTCTTTGATAAGGTGCGAGATAAAGTGATAAAACAAAATTTTTATCTGCAAAAGCTTTTTGGCATTTTTCCTTCTTTTTTTACAATCAAGTGCGAGGCAAAGATGATAAACTTTACAGAGAATTAAGGGAAATACAAAATAACGTTAATTGTCGAGGTTATGAAGAACAAGACGTGCGAAAAAATGTTATTGGCGTACAATTTTTTAAATGCCCAGGGGTGGACGACATGGAAGGGAGCCTTTAATCATTTTAGAAAAAAATTAAGGTTCGTCGATCCAGCAATTAAAATAGGTGAGGGGCGGAATGGTGAAGGCATCAGAGACCCACGGCCGATAGATAGCTATTTTTGAGCAGCTTCAATATTTGTCTAATTTTTTGCCTTTTTTGATACCATTTTGTACCTTTTGTTCAGGATTCCTCCTCTATTTTGTAGTCGGTAGATACAAAATTTATATGGGAGCGTGTTGTTCAAGGACTTCGTTATTATACTTCGTCAACATTCTCCATAATCGAAATGTTCGGTTTAAACTTCACTTAGAAATCTTAGAGTAGAGGAAGTTAAAACCATCTTTACAAACATTTAAACTTACATATGCATGATGCAATGATGGGTTAATAACTCCATGCAAAAAGGACTGTAACAGTAGTTCGTAACTTCACTTCACTCACAAGATGTATTGGTCGTTTTGCTCTACGGTGCGACGAATGACATGGCATAAAACCACTTTTTTAACATCCTCCTTCACTATTGAAACCAAGATCACCTTTATGAAATGTTATCAGCCAAAACATCTACTCATGCAGTTTCAATGAATATTTTATGGCTTTCTAAGCATATTCATATTTTATCGCATTTGTTTGCAGAACAGACTTAAGTAAAAAGATAACATAGGTAAAAGCTCCCTCAGCTCAGCTGAAATTCCTTTTGTTATCGAAAAAAATATTCAGCAAATATGATTAGGTACTTTTTATTTTTCTGTGTGGAATAATTTTAGGCGTTCAAATTGTTCAAATAACCAATACGTTCTTTCTTCGGTAGAATCGAAGTTTTCGGTTAAAATTTCATCACAAAAGAATTTCCAGTTTTCCCTGGATCCAACTTTTCAACAAGAAGAAAAATTCCTACTTCCATTTAAAAGAAAAAACAAACAACTTTTTAATGACGTTCCACCTGAATAAACAACACTCCCAGCCAAAAGAATTATGAGCATAAACATTCACTTTCTTTCTAGCTTCTCGTCAAAAACTTCTTTTTCAACGAAACGTTTAATGACATTGACCGTGCGTTGCACGGCCCTTGAACTTCTTCAAAAGCAACAAAAATCTCCATCGATGCGCACCCAAATAGACCAACACACAAATCTCCTTAACTTCAAACATCTGCTGCTGCTGCACACAACAGAAAATAGACATTCCTCAACAAGAGCCCATTACGCATCGTTCCTAGACACAAGCTATAGCAATGAAAATGTTGCGCATACGCGCATAGTGCACGCGATAGTCGCAACACGTCTCAAGTGTAGGCATGGCCAAACAAACCCCAACGATGATCTAATTATAGCTTGTGGAAGTGCTACTGGATAAATTGCAGGAACACCAGCCGTCACTGTTGCTGCGTTAATTATGCCTTAATGCTTCTTCCTTGGGCTCGCTGTTGCTTCCTTTCAGAGTTCATCGTTACGTTAGCATTAGCACTTAAAATGTCCCCAACGGCATCAGGGTGCTACTGCAACTTGCCATACACAAATCCCGAAATAGAATAGGTACGTGAACGTATCGCGCCTTGTCAGATAGATCTCAGGTCCCAGCACTTTTTTGAGAAGACCACGCATGTTTATGTGTAGATTTTATTTTTATGATGTGCCCATTCGGAGCACCTTTTTGAGATACAAACAAATTGCTTCAAAGAGGAGGCAAAACAAACAAATCGGTTCAAGAAACTGAGTACAGAACCGTGTTGTTTTGTATACAAAGAAGGAAGTGTAGTTTGTTTGATTTAAAAATATAATTTCCTTAACTGACAATGTGTTGAAAACTGTTCTCCTGTCATTTCAAACAAAAAAATGTGATGAGGATGCTGACAGAAATACTCCTTTCTACCGTTTGTTTATTCACAAGATGACATCCTTTGTGTCAATCACTGAATGCATTTCAAACCGGTTCAATTTTAAACGCGGTCACGAACAATCGAAGCGTTAACTAATTCGATAATTTCAAATTTCCTATCCGTTGACATCTCGCAAAGCAAACTACACGAATGCATAAATCAAACATACCAAAGGTGACATCACATCGCAGCGATAGCAGCGAAGCGGTGCGCAGCAACATTGTGGTCGCATTTGAATATTAATATTAGGTGTGTTTTTTTGCACGCGTATATACGCTTAAAATGAACAGTGTACAAAAAAACGACAATTTTATTGTTTTAGTAATTTTGGCATCACTTTTCTGATGCTGAGCTGTAATTGGTCAAATATTCTTTTGTAGTTTCATCTGCCAAAAAAACAAAAACTCGAGTTCAGGGGCGCATTTGTTTTTGTTGATGATCGTTAGGCGCTACACAATTTCTTGTGCTCTTTAACACTTGATCAAGTTGTTCATAGAATGCGCTTTCGAATACGACCCGAAAAAGGACAATAAATATGATGAATTAAGGATGAAAAATGAAGAAAATGTAACGAAAAATAAGAAATAAAAAAATAAAAATCGTGCGTGTACACCTTGAACGTTAAAACACCATGTAATCCAAAAAAATAATTGAAATTGAAAAATAAAATTGATGCACAATCAATATAATCTTGATTCAATAATTTTTTCGCCTGGCGCCCCTGAGATTACTCATTCAATTGCAGACCAGCCCTGTTGTAATGCGTTTGTGAACAGAGAACAAAAAAAAAATATCCTGCTCAAAGAAGCAAACCAAGAGAATGGAAGATGGCACATACAAAAGGTCAACGTGATTTTGTTCTGTGTGTTAAATACACAGATCATTACTTTGTTTGTCTTTTGTGTAGTAAGAAAAACAACAAATAAAAAACAACAAAATCCTAGCTTGCTCGGATCTGTATGTAAAATGGAATGAATTTCGAAATGAAGTTTTGAAAATTCATCGCAGAGAGTGAAAAAGATATATGGAAGCACTGTTTTTATATCCGCTTATTTCATTAGCGTGGATAATTATCGCCGCTTACTAAGCGGATATAGAAATGTGTTGTTGTTGCATTTTGCATGTAAATATTTTTTTAAGCGTATATACGCGTGCAAAAAAACACGCCTATTATTGACTTAAATACACACCAGCGTACCAAAACGAGATAAAAACTGTTATTTTTATTCCACCACTAAAGCAAGCTTTAATCTTTCGAGAACGTTAATTTTGTTTTCTTTATTTTCTCTTCTTCTCCTTCTCCTTCCCTTCTTCTTTGAGTAATGTATGAATAAATCATTTGAAACAAATTTAAATGCCAAATTTGGGTGTAACCTTCAGTAAATTGATTTACTGCAACGATATTGTATTTGTGGAGCCTGGGGTAAATAAAAACAAATTCAGACAGATTGAATAAATGAGCATCAATATGTTATCGCATTCAATGAACTGTCAAAAGCGGCTGCATGTCGGTCGGTTAGTTGATTTTGTTTTTGTCTATGTAATTGATTATTCGTATTTATAAACCTTCAAATTAAACAGTATCTGGTACTGTTTTAGTTTTCTAATAGAAGTTGAGGACACTGACGTTTTTGGAATGTCATGGAAATGAAAATGTCAATTATTGAATGTCCATCAAGATTAAATCCTCCGTTGTCTGATTTAACGCGGTCTTATTAGAAGCTAAAATGACATATGGATGCTGTTGAACACTGACCTTTCGTAAGAGCTGTCCATTAGAATTAAAATGAGAAAGTGTCAATACCCGCAGTCAACGGATTAAGTTATAATCTTGAACCAAGCCTTAATATAAAACTGTATTTTGGTCTCATTAATAATTTTGAGGAACCAGGAACCCTATTCGTGATTAATTTTTTTGTCACTTTTAAATCACGTTGGCGAAAAATGTTTTGTCAACATTTAGAAGATTATAAGGGGTTGATAAAGAGGTATTAATCTTCCGAAACAAGTGTCAAACTGAACTGTCATTGGTTATGACAGTTCAATAAGTTCAACGTCTTAGAGAACAGATATTGAACACATGTATCAGCTGCCAAAAACTTCAGGCTTCATTCCGAAATGTTCCCATTAGCCATGTATTATTATTATGTTTGCATTTTTTTAACGCTTTATCTCCACATTTTGTGTTGAGTGCTGATCAGCAAGACTTAAAGCGCAAGTATCAGTACAAGACTACAAGCTCCTTTTTTCTGATACTGATATAGGTACTGTACAGTATTTAGAAGTATTTCGAAAGTAGTGACCCTTGTACTTCAAAATACTAGTACTGGTACTGATTCTTTAACAAGCTTGAAAGTACTCGTATAGTACCGAAGAGATCTGCGGCACAAGAACAGTACCAAAGTATTAAAGTAGCTTATAGCACTGGTGGAAGATTACTTCTGTCACATACTGTACTACAAGTCAAATTCATTGAACGGTTAAAAAAAAAGAAAACATTCAAATAAATTATTCATTGAAATGTATGTTCGCGAACAATTGATTAATATTTATGTAATCTTTTGTTCTTCGAAGAAAATTATTTAAGTTATTTTTGCGCGATCTAACGGTTAAGTTTTGACACAAATGATTGAACAAAAACATTTTGTACAGCAACACATGGCCATATTTTGCATAAATATTTCTCGAGCATAAGTGATTGGTATTCTTGCCTCAAATTCATTATACAAGATGATGATTTAATATTTATGAGTTACGATCGTCGTTATTATTGTTTATTGCGACACATGTTGACACTCGATTCGAAAAAAAAGAATACCATTCCAATGAGGTCATATAAATCAAATTGTCTATTTTGTGTGTTTGCTTTGCTACCCTATGGTTCAAGAAGGGGGAGTGTGGGTTTTCTTATTCTGTCAAATGTTTATTTTTTCAAACTAAGTTGTTGTAGAAGCTCTTATCGAGACCGATGATGTCACAAATGATAGCAAATTTATGTTTTTTCTTGAAAACACTTTTGAAGTTAAACAAATATTTGTGGGGAAGAAGAAAAAGTCTGTCACTTCGATTGCCACTTAATAAAAATTGATGGAAAACGAAGATACCATCGAAGTTTAACAGCCGAGTAGAGTGAATGTAAACACTAAACTGTTGCATGGAACATCATTTTTTTTGTCTAAAGAAACAAAATTAAGCACACAGTTTGTATATGAATTAGACCTTAATGAATGTTTGTTAAGTGTTAAGTGTTTTCTTAGTCGAGAGATAGCTATTTTTGTGTAGCAAAGCAACCTGCCTGATGGTGATAAATTTCATGGAATGTCTACGCCTAGGTGAGGATTAACCATGATAAATTTATTGCCCAAAGTTTAGCTCTGTACTCGATGATGGAAAAGTGGAATGGAACGACCATAGAATGTTTAATGGAGCACAGGTCCCTTGAAGCAGTTATGGAAGCATATTGTATTGCTTTGACTTTATCTAATTCTATTTTTGTAGGTATGTTTTTTCGACATTTATTTAACACCCTTCGGGTGAGAAAAAATTAAGTTGGAAAAAGTTTTACAAGATTTATTATGAAAACGAAAAGAAATCATGTTTTGGTGAGTTTTTGTTGCTTAGTTTATTTGATGTAATTGGTGGGTCGGAACGTGATTGATTTTTAACACGGAGAAGTTTTGGAATCCTGTTCATGGCAAAACTAGCAAGTTGTCAAAAGTTTTTTGTGCACAAAAAGTTTTGGAAAAGGGCAAAGGTGTCTAAGTTAGTGGCCTACTGCCAAAAATAGTATATTTTTGGTTGTTCAGGTTTATCAGGCTTTAGTTGAAGGTTTCCTTGTAAATTTGTCTGAGTTAAATTTGTTAAAATGAAAGAGGGGAGGAAACGGCTACAATAGCAAGAGATTGCTCCGAAAAGCTCCTCAAAATTCATTTGCTGCCAGCACAAAATGTAGAGAACCAGTGGCAACACTGCCAAGCAGCAGGAGTTAGGTAAGGAGCATACACCAGCTCATCTGCAAAATTTGGTCGAAGGAAAGCATGCCTGACGAATGGAACCTCAGCATCGTATGCCCGATCCTGAAGAAAGGAGATCCCCTGAAGATCTTTTCTGCATGATGTGTGAACGTTTGAAGCCTTTCATCAACAACCTGATATGTCCTTATCAGTGTGGATTCAGACTCGGAAAGTCCACAATCGATCAAATATTCACTCTACGGTAGATCTTGGAGAAAACTCAGAATCTTCAAATCGATACCTACCATCTTTTCATCGATTTCAAGACCGCCTATGACAGCGTCTATAGACCAACTATATAGAGCAATGTCTAATTTTGGCATCCCAGAAAAACTCGTCCATCTGTATAAGATGACAATAGAAAACTCACGCTGTTCCACCATGGTTGGAAAAAAAAACTAGCGGACGCTTTTGAAGTCATAAAAGGTTTTAGACAAGGCGATGCGCTGTCATGCGATTTCTTCAACATCAATCTTGAAAAGATTGTGCAAAACTCCAAGAACAATACCATAGGCACAATTAAATCAACAGGCCGTCCAGCTACTACGATACACAGACGACATTGACATAATTGGAAGAACACAGCGTGATGACAGTGGAGCGTTCGTGAGTCTTGAGACGGAGGCCAGAAAGATGGGTCTAGCGGTTAACGAGAGCAAGACCAAGTTAATGCTGTCAACAAGAAAGGACAACCAACATCGACGTCTTGGGGCCAACGTCAGCATAGACAGATTTATCTTCGAGGAAGTAAAGGACTTCGTCTACTTAGGGTCCGCTATAAACTCAGACAACAACACCAGCACTGAAATCAAACGAAGGATCACTCTCCAATCGCTGCTTCTTTGGACTTAGAAGGCAATTGAATAGTAAATTCCTCTCTCGAGCAACTAAGGTGTCATTGTACAAAACTCTCATCATCCCGGTCCTAATGTATGGTGCAGATACATGGACCATGACAACATCCGATGAAAACGCTTTGAGCTGCTTCGAGAGAAAAATTCTTCGAGTGATTTTTGGTCCAGCCTGTATAAATGGAGAATGGAGACGAAGATTCAATCAAGAACTGTAAGAGCTGTTCAGCGACACTAACCTAGCAAGAATAGTTAAGGACCAAGGACTTAGGTGGCTGGGCAAGTGGAAAACAATGCTCCGGCCCGTAGAGTGTGCGAAACTGGAGACAGCTAGCTAGGGACCGAGCTGAATGAGGCCCTGGTCCGACATGTACTACAGTATAGGGTCACCATAAGTAAGTAAGTAAGAAAGAGGGAAGCAGAAAAGTTATGGCGGATTAAGAATGCAGTGACTTGGGGGGTGAATTCCTCGCAATCATGATTGGATGATGAAGGGAATTGTTTGATCCCTAATAATTTTTCAAAACTGCTCGCTTTCATAAAATGAGTGACGTTTGTATAATAATTAAAATTTATAACGCACATTTATTCTAAACGTTCAATGGATGAATATTAAAATAAACACAATTGACATTGAAAACTTATTAGTTATTACTGTTCATTGAACACTTTTTAAGGCCATATGGGCGTGAGTATGGCTGTAAGCCTCATTTATTTCAAAATTATATACAGAACATGTTCTGTCTGTTATATATTTCAATTGAAACATTTCAATAAACCGCGAAAATTATTTGATCATCATTATTCTCAGCACAAGCATACAAAAAATTAATTATTTCAAGCGAAATTTCTATGACTTAGGCTGTTGTAAGCTTCCTCGCAGTGCTTCCAGTTCCAATTTCAAACCATGCCACTCCTTTGTAAGAATTTTAATTAAATCGTGTCGATTGAAATCACTCATGTTATCGACTCGACTGCTGTTATTTTTTTTTCGTTTGTAGAGTTAATAGAAACATGAAAATTGTTCTTAACGACTCCCAATGATGTCGTCAGCAGTACAAAAAAGAGTTGTTGCTCTGCAAGTTACAAATTACTAGCACACCTTTACATTTTGTTCTTCTGTTTGAAATGTAATTTCGATATCTTTCTTTCGTTCTAGATAACTCAATCCTCAATTTTATCGATGATACAGAAACATTATAAATTAACCTTTGTGAAAAAGAAGCAGATGGCAAGATGAAACACATGAAATCAATTCAATTTCAACTGGATGCAGTAAACTGGGTAATGAGGCACGTAATTGTTCTATTATCATCGATGATCTAAATCTACATTCTAATTGGAAATTATTCATCGATTGTTTTTAGTCTCGTTCTTTTTATTTATTTCATTTTGATTTGTAACGGTTGAGTCGGTGACTAAAAATAATCAATGAAGTCAATATTATTGCTTTATTTATTAATATTTCTAAAGTGCAGCGAACAAATAAAAGATTAAGCCTTAAAGCCGCTTGATAAGATATCGATTGTTGTTATTTGAAATTGTGTCATTGCATTGAAATTTGCAGTCGCAATAATAATGACAATTTCTATTTTTTATCAGTGGAAAAGCATTCAGTGTACGTCAATGCAATTTAAAGAAATCCTTGATCAACTTTGAAACAATGTAAGACTGTAGTATTTTTCTCCTTCGAATATGGGCATTGCAGGCCTTCTTGGCTTGTTTAAATTTGTTCCGGTTTTCCTCGGTTGGATTGGCTCTTAAACACCGGAAACTTACTTCTTTTTCCCATGATAACCTCTTTACAGCTAGAATCATACCATGATTTTTCTTTCCGTTTGATACTTTTAACCCTATTCGGAATAAAAATTTTCAATCCCAAAACAATCATATTAGTAATCATATCTGCGCTGGAGTCTACGTCACTATCGAGGAAGCATAGTGACCAGTTAAAGATCTGGAAGAAATTATTGAGACCGTCCTAGTTGGCCATACGGTTCTCTTAAGAGCTCATTATTATCTGATCTGCCTAAAGGCGTTAATACACAGATAATGTATTTATCAGGGTCAGACGTAAGGAACAAGTCAAGAGTGTTTTCCGCTTGGCCATTAATTTCCGATATTCGAGTGGGCTCTTCTTCTTAGCAGAACTTGTTTGGATCGTGCGTCGTCGCATCGCAGCAGATGCAGACAAATATTCATCTGCCCGGTGGACGATGATAAATTGAGAATGAATGACAATTAAATTATTTTAGAACTTTATGAAGTCAATGACTTCATTTGTCATCGTAGAAAATCTGTCATTGCTTCCCATGAGGGAAGGCAACAAATCAGCGATTCCAAAACCAAGAAAAACTTTCCCAGAGGAGAACAAATCTACACACAGTGATGTGCAAATAATGTGGAATAAAAATTATTTTTTTCGTTACCGTTTATTAATTTTATTATGAAAAACTGTCTGACAGATGCCAAGTTTTTTGCAACAGAAAACAAACAAATATTTTCACACACGCCTGTACCAAACCTTAATGCATTATGTGCCTATGCCTCGAAGTCTATAATGGCTTATTCGATAATTCCCAACTCTCAAGTAGCCCATTGTAATTTGTTTAGTTGGATAATTACCAACCATCATCCCATGAGCTTCCCTTTTTGTGAGGAACATTTCTCCGAGAGCAATTTATCCATTCTCAGCGTCTAAGATTCAAATAAACCACTCACGCAATATATCAAAAACCCTCGCTAATTACCGCTGAACAACAAGTAATTTAATTATTGCCTGAATGCGTTCTCTGCGATCGTTACTTTGTGTTATGCTTATGAGAAAAGACATTCGCTACTGTCACAATGACATATTATTCCTCGATGACATATCACACGTCATCATCATAATTATGATGCCATTGATTTTGGGATCACGTTTGTTCGCCGGCTCGCTCAAGAAACCCCGATAAGGTTTCACCTCTTTCACTTGAAACGGCAACACACGAACGAACGCGGATCCGATCCACAATAAAAAAAAGGTTTACTTTCTTTTTGCCCTTCGCTTTTGACACGAACGCAAGCACTCTATACGCACAACGATTTCAAATTTGTATGCTGAACGCACTCGCAACACCGCCGCTCACTGCTGCGCGAAAATGTATGCGTTCAACACTTAACATAGTTATTTCCATTCAGGTAGTGTCATCTGTATTCAAATTGAACAAAATAATATAGAACAGTCAAGAGGCGAGTCAAATGATGTGTGATGCATGTGATGGGGGGATTCCGGAATAATATTATGGGCGCGGAAAACACCGTTCGGCTTTTTTCATTTTGTAATTGGCAATTCAATATGCCGGCTTAGTGATCGTGTCGTGTCGTCTTCGTTTCAATTTGAATGGAAGATCTTCACGTAATGTTTGTTGTTGTCATCGGGAACACAAAGGTGCTGCATTGTTGGAAATCACTTTGAATTGTATGTTGATACTTTGTTTGACTTTCAACTTAAAGTACACAGTCTTGAATGATTGAAGTGCGTTCAGCAATTTCAAGAGTGGGAGTTGAAAAACTCAAAGTCACAGTTCAAGAACGAGGAAAATAATATTTTATGAATACATTTCAATTGAGTTCGGCATGATGATGTAGTTTTTTTTTTTGTATTCAAATGGGAGAAGAATGGCGCCGCACAGTGTAAAATTTTCACTATCTCGCGGAACTTAATGAAAAAATAAAGTTGAGTTATCAAGTGTAATACCAATTTTTACCAGTTCTCAATATAACAATGAAATTATTTTTGATGGTGAGAGATTTTTATAGCGGTTTGGTTTTGTATAATAAGTTGTCAAAGTGAGACATTATGTTAAACAAAAAATTAAAGTCATCACATAGCCGATAGGCTCAGTTTCGCAGTTTCTAATTGCGTGGTCCGATTAACAAAGTGACTTTTTCTTTTTACATATTGAAGCTTGCAGAACAGTTTGGAGTGAGTTTTACGAATTTAGATTTTATTTTTATATTTTTAAAATTAATTTTTTTAAGACAGTCAAAAAAATCATTTTTTTTCAACTTTGGAGGTAATTTTTTTACATATACCTTCGTGTCCCCGCGATAAATTTTACACATATTTATTCTGCAAGCTTTTCTCAATAAAAATCAAAGGTAATTTCTTGCAACCTTTTGCAGCCCCCATACAAATATTTTCCAATTGCAGAAAAATGTATAGGATGACAGTTTTTGAATTTTGGCACCAAGCTCCAAAAACCGAGAAATTTAGAAAAGTTTACGAGTCCATTGCTGCAGCAAATTGAATTGAAGGTCCCTGCCGAGAATTGGAGATGTTTGTTCGTAGACTAGTGGGCACTATAAAACAAAAATGGGAGCAGAGCTACAGAATTCACTCCTTGTAAAATAATCAGGGAAATTAAAACACTTATCAATTTTTTTGGTATGCAACATTATTAAGACATTGCATATTAACGTGCTGACGAATTTTTCAAAAAATTGGTTGAGCCGTTTTTGAGAAATCTAGAAAAAAGTGTTTTAACCCAAAAGGTACTACAAAAATGGATCTCTTTTCCGATTTTTTTGTTACTGAGGAATATATTTTGAATAATATCTTGGAATGAAATATCACTGAGGATAATGTTAAGTATAATTGTGCAAAATTTTAACGAAATCGGTTAAGCCAAAATGGAGATACACGGGAATAATCAAAAAATTAGCCTCAAAGTCCCTAGTATTAGAATTTCAATTCGAAATGTAAGCTGCTTGAGGAATTCGGAGTAAATTTTTGTTAAAAATGTTATTAATTGTTGTCTATTATTGTGTTTTTATATGTTATTATTTTTTACAAATCTAAACAAAAAAGAAACAGCAGGATTTTTGGTCAGAATTTTTTATCTGTACAAAAAGGACCTTTGTATGTGCACTAAATATGCACTTGCACAGGGCCGTTTGTTCCAAAATTTGGTAACTATACAAATCTTTGTAATTCAGTTATATTTTAATACATATTCATTATGAAAACTAAACAAAAAACTGTTTAGGGAGAAAAATTTAATTTTTAGTAAAGGTCTGCCAAATGCAAAAAACACGTGAGTTTAGATGTCTTTAAGTCAAAAACGTGTGTCGATATGTAAAAAAATTGAAGTTTAACTTATTTTTGTACATATTTGTTATGAATCTGATACATAAAATTTAAAAGAAGAAGAAAAATTACAACCTTAATTCACTCTTTGGTATGGGTCTAATCTAGGCAAAAAACATGTACATTCCGATCTCTGCAAATTAAAAATTTGGCTGTTTTAATAAATAGTTCTTGTTAAATATCATTCTCTGAAAATATTTGTTGAATCTTGCGAAAGAATCACTAAAAAAAAATTTAATTTGTAAGCGCTATTAATTTTATTCCGCTAGATGAGCCAAATTTCACACTGTGCGCCGCACCCAACAATGAAAAGCAGTTAGGTGAACGTTTAGGAATGCTTGCACAAGTATCAAGTACAAAGTGAACCGTATACGGAATGCATATCAATGGGCGGGTTTTCATATCATAACAGAACAGAATTATTATTGACTCATTTATCGTTAGCTAGTTATGTGCGCTTTTGGAGACAGTAAGGGTGACCCAGTTCCATTTTGTACTAACAAAAAGGGGGGATAGGTTTTGTTCAATGTTGACGTATGTTTTATCAAGAAGTTTCCGTAGTGTAGTGGTTATCACGTGTGCTTCACACGCACAAGGTCCCCGGTTCGAACCCGGGCGGAAACATATTCAATTCAACTTTTTTTTTTCTTCAAAATATTTTTAAGTTGTTGTACTGAACACAATCCCAACTGTCATGACAGAGGTGATTTACGTTTTTTTAACTTGTCTTCTTCAGTCCAAATGCATGAAGGATCTCAGCTTGAAACAATTCAGTCATCTATCGAACTTTAAAGACTGAAGCGAAAATTGAATACCAACGATAAAAGGAATACCCCTAAGCTTTTCCGACAAAGCCAAATACACTAGTCAAAACAATTAAAGGAACACTTGAAAAAACTCAAAAATGGAGTGGTTTTTTATAAGGCTGTATCTCAGTAGAAAAAAGTCGGATTGAAGTGAAATAAAAAGTTTTTCAAAGGTTATCATTTTTTCTCTTCAAATTATTTTGAGTTAAAAAAGTACCGTTAGTCGTTTTTGCTTGAGCGTAAAAAATGTTCACTCAATTTCAAAATCGAAAAAAACATAAACTTTGAGTTATCATAAAATGAGCGGAAATTTTTTTTTAATCCAACCAATCAAAGATTCAATTTGAGAATTTTGTTGGCTTTAATTCACTGTTTAGTTCAGATCGCTACGATTTTTTTTCTACTCAAAAAATGGGTTTACATGCAAAAACACAATTTTGACTTTGGACCCTAATAACTCTGCTAAATATCGATTTACAAAAAAAATAAAGACAGATTTGAAAAATTTATTAAATTTTCTACACGAAAACATTTTGAAAAAATAAAAATATTGCTTTTTTCAATCTTTTCTGTCACTTTCAAAAAAGGTCCAAAATACGCATTTTTCAACTTTTTAATAAAAACTACCGTTATTTTGTGCTTTTCAGTGATACAACTAATCTGAGGCTTAATTATTAAAGCTCATAAAATTTCCTTGATTTTGGTAAAAATTTCACATCAATACGATTAACCGTTTCTCTGTTTCGATCAATCAAACTTACAAAACACTTTTTTCAATTTTAATAAAAGTTTTCTTTTGTCTTATTTTTCTGTTCTTTTGAATTTGTTCATTTTTTTAATTTTTTTTATTTTTTTCATTACCATTATGACTTTGTGAAATTCGGACGAATTTTCGTCAAAATCAAGGAAATTCGTCCGAATTTCACAAATTTATAATGATAATGAAAAAAATGAAAAAATTTGAAGAGAAAAAATGATAACCTTTGAAAAACTTTTTATTTCACTTCAATCCGACTTTTTTCTACTGAGATACAGCCTTATAAAAAACCACTCCATTTTTGAGTTTTTTCAAGTGTTCCTTTAATTGTTTTGACTAGTGTATTTAGGCCTCATTTTAGACAAATACTTAATTGGAAGGAAAATATTGATGACAGAGTAAAGTAAAGTACAGTAGCCTTACTGTACCACGGTTTAATTTTAAGAAGGCCATAGGCTCAAGATGGGGCTTCTCCCCAAAAATTACCCAATACCTATACCCTTCGGTAATCAGACCGATACTCATTTATGGAGTAGTCGTATGGTGGACCGCACTGGACAAGATCGTAAATTTGAATAAACTCATTAAAGTCCAGCGGTCACCAGGTATGTGCATCACTGGAGCACTTCGCTCAACACCAACGGCAGTTATAGAGGTACTTCTAAGCCTAACACCCCTTGACATCTTCTCCAAAATTATGGCAGCAAACTCATGCATTAGGCTTAAAGCCACCTCTCAATGGATCAGTAACAACACTGGTTTTACTACAGATGGTTCTAAGACCAACTGCGGAGTTGGAAGTGGTATCTACTCGAAACAACTGAACCTCAGTCTATCATATAGACTTCCCAATCAATGTAGTTTGGCAGAAGTAATGGCGATAAAAGAGGCAATATCCTGGCTCAAAGAAAACATTATATCTTGCAAGGATACACGTATCTTCTCGGACAGCCAAGCCGCTCTCAAATCTCTCTCGTGTGTCTCCACTGTCGATCATCTCTAAATCAGGCAAATATGGATTTAAGTCAATCATGAATTCCTTAGAGCGCCCGGTTGGGGCCAGTAAGTTAAATATAAGATTTTAGTTCATAAGCTAGTTTTGAATTCATTGTCTAGTATGTATATCTAATAAGTGAATGAAATAAAATGAATTTTGAAAAAAAAAAAAAAAATATGGCCAAGCAAAGACCTGAAGCTGTCAAAAGGTTTAATTTGATTGTTGGCGTCATCGTCATCGACACTATAATGAATACTTAAGATTTATGGTCTACCGAATAATTTTTCTTGAATCAAATTTGCATGGACCTGTTTCCTTGTTGACTTTTAATGCAAAATCAAAGTTCTTGACCTCAATTTTGAACTGTTAAAAAAATAAGTGCTACGAATTGGAATCTATAACTTTTCGCTACGTTAAGTGGCAACTAAAACCACCATATTTGCTTGCGGTGCCTTTGACAGAAACATAACTGACTCTACCTTCGTGTCAATTGTCGGGCGCCAGTTTGTTCTTTCAAACTGACAGACGCTTGTCTAATTTATGTTAATTTACATCAATTTTGGAGCAATTTATTTCAATATTTAAAATAGTTCTACTCAAATCAATGTCTTACACTACACAGTCCATAAAAAAAGACAAACCTAATAATTTTCAAGAACAAGATGCCGGACAAAAACATGCCTACCTATCATAAATTTACACTTAACTAGTTTTAATTAATTCCAACGTTTGCCATCGTTCGTCGGCCGATTGTTTTGTTTCGCATTGGTATTCAGTGTGTTTATTGCTTCTTATTTATTGGCACATATTTTTATTTGCAAAAAAAGGAGTCCTAAGGCGACAGTCTCTGATTTTGCTGGAAAGAACATGAAGAAAACACCAACAATGGACTTGACTATTGAATGCGAGAATCATCGCATATAACAAAGAACCAAACAAATACAAATCTGATAGGAGCACCGACGACAATTTGTATTTAGATGCACTTGTTGTATTTGTAATGAAATTACATACCTTTGGGCATTTCTGTATGCGCTGTGACTGACCGCAAACGAATATTATACACTGGTCCCAATAACATGACACTTCGACTTTCAATTCATGAAATATTCTAGGTTTCTAGTCAGGCCGACTTTGCAAATAAAATGAGCAACTTTACGGCCACACGTTTAAAGACTCTTTGAGAGAAAAAAAACTCAACTCAAAGTTGCATTCCATTGAATACGTATATAGTTTTTTTTCGTCATCGCGCCGCCACAGTGCGAATTGCTAGTTGCGCCTCGGTGAAGTGAATAATGGCACACCTCAACTGAAATGGGCCGAGTTGGAATTGATGTGTGTAAGGTTGCCATGTAACCAGAAATGCAGGAAAACTCACTTAACAGCTTTTTGCAAGTTCAAGATTTCTTATAGTCAATGAGGTTGAAGCACTTTTGGTCTAAGTTTTTTGGAAAACGATAAAAAGTTGAAGGCTTCCATCTTGTCTCATAAAGAAGTCATGATACTAGCAAAGTGGCAACCTTGTTGATACTAAATTAAACGCAACTCGAATAGTTAATTGAGCTCGACTTAATACTTTTGCTAGCTTTTTTTTCTTGTTTAATATGGCATCATAGTTTTGTGTCATGATTCAAAGTACATATTCCATTTGATGTCTGAGTTATTTTCAATTAAATGCCTCATTAAATTCAACATTTTTAAAAAAGCAGTTTTTTTTTTTATTTTTGTTTATCGCCATTAATGTAAAATGAAATTTTTAACTATTTTTAACAATATTTTTTCTCCTGGCCTTCGCAGGAAGTACAGCAAGTTTAAATGGAGCTGATAAGCCGAACGACGAGGAATTTACAAAAATTCCATACTTTTTACGTAATTTAAAACCTTTTATGGGGTTTTATTTGTTTGTAAATATGCAGTCGTCGGTTGGCGACTAGATAAGGGGAATATGGCTTGTAACTTCTGAAGCAAAAAAATGCTGTCAATTGAGTTTTTTTTTTGTATCGGTGAATTCAAGTTTGTAATATGCGGCCGCGTCTAAGTTTAATGACAGGTGAATGATATTGCAACAAGGAGGAATTGATTATTCTATATTGTTTTTTTCGATTGCATTTTGATGTGTTATAGGAATGAGCACATGATTTTGATCGAACTCAAGACTGATAAGATAAAAAAATGTAACGTAGGTATGCAATGGGGAATTGTGAAATTGAATGACATTCCAGTAAACTTGTGGAGACATTTGAAATGATTGTCAATTCAAAACATGCTTCCTTTTATGGACTTAAACAAATATGCCAGACGAAAAAGGCTCGGCCTTTCACTTTTATTGCAATATTAATCTTAAATGAAAATCTAGTACGTTTTTTGCATGCAGACTGACAGATGAAACTCGAATTTAAGGAGAAGCATTACAGTTTACTCCTAGTTTATAAAAGTTGTCAGTCAACAAAGGTGGGTTTAAAGCACTCTCATATCATGCCTTCTGTCTCTTTCTTGCTTTCAAAGCACAGGATGTTTTCATTTTGACATTTCGCGAATTTTTAAAGTGGAACTGGGCTAGTAACCGCATTCAACTCTTTTGACATTTCGATTGGCACTCACAACAAATTCTAATTGATTTAAATTTGTAACCAACCGACAGTGACAGAAGACAATTTGAACACCTCATTTGCATTATTGCATTACATCTGTAAGATGTTCCATTACACAAATAACTTTGAATTTGAACAAAAAAGAGGCACAAAGAGGTTGCTAGACAATTATGACATTAAACCCTTTACAGAAATTCAATATTGTTCGCAGGCAAGAAAAAGTCGTAATGTTACTATTTTTAAACGATAACGAAACAATGCTACCCCAACCTAGTCCCCTGGTGCTTGACCACGAATAAAAGCAAAATGACAATACTCTCCATTTCCTTCGTATACCTATTGTAAGAAGTCAAAGAAGCATTTGTTCTCGTTCTCTGGAAAAAAAAAAACTTTTAAATTCTTTTCCACGGACGATGTTGTTTAAAAGGTGTCTTTGGGCATGGCAAGTAATTAAAACACAAATGTCATGAAATTGAAAACCGAAATTCAATTCTTATCAACAAAACCGCAGAGCTTTGTTCAAGTTCATAATTTGAACAAACTTGTCAAATTAATTTTTTTCTTCCTTTGCAATCAACCATTGCTTCCGGTTTAAATAGAAACAGCTGCCGTTTCAATCTTCTAGCTGTAGGTCGTACATTTCTACCTTTCCTGGAGTCTGGTTATTGGCAGTCACCAGTGAATGTGGAAGAGGCCTCTTAATCTTACATATATGGGGAGTGTGTTGTTCTTCTTGAATATCAAATAGAGCAAGACTCTACACATAACTGTAAATCAGTGAAAAAAGGAAAGGTTCTTTTTTTTCATCTTCAATTGGAAATTTGTTTCGGTCCACGAAACTCACGAACTAATGGTTTTGTTTTGTTTGCAAAAATAATAGCAAGAGGAGGTGGGTTACCATTTTATGAGATTTATTTTTGTAAAAAAAAAGAAGAATGGAGAAAAAACAGAAGCCACAATGTACTTTGTTTTGATTTAGTTTTCTTTTTATTTAGACATTTTTTGATCCAATTTTGATGAGTACATTGATGCAACTTACTTTCTTTGAAATTAATGTGCTGAAATGGATCGCGTAGTAGAGCTATACACGCAAGTACATATTTATATTTTGAAACTTATTTTTCGTTGTTTCAATATAAATTTAACATAGGGTAACGGCAATTGTCTCCGGCGGCCCCAGTCTCCGGACAGATCCCAGTGTCCGGAAGATTTTACACTTAATAAGGAATAAAAAGAGAAACTTAACACAAAATTTACAAACACCAACAAAATACATAATCAGCAACATTTTTCACATACACATACGAAGTTTCAACCCGATCGAATTTATAACCGAAAAGTTATGGGTTGTTTAAGCAGCAGCCGCTGCTGTTTTGCTATTTTTTTTAGCAAATAAATAGGCAAGGCAGACCTTGGAAAAATATAATGAGAATAGTTGATTTTGTGAGATCTTGTAATCAAATAGAGTTTGTTTCAATGAAAATATGAAATTCCAGAAACAAAAGAGAAAATTTAAATTTTGCTTTTTTTTTAATCAATTTTTTTAGTGTCCCGGGCTCTGGTCCCAAATATAGCGAAAATCTAGTCTCCGGACAGCTCCAAGGTTTATTTCATTATATTTATTATGTTAAAATTCTTTTTGAAACGTTTAATTTATTTGGCCAAAGTGCTCTTTTGTATCCAGAATACAAATTTTCCACTTATGATCCCTCTAATAGATTTAAAACGAAAAACAACAATTTTGTCTTCGATCGTCCGGGACTAGATTTCAATCGTCCGGAGACTGGGTAGAATTTTTGTTCGGATGTTTAAATGTCATTATCATCATCATACCAATTCAGACAGAAAATAGGTTCAAAATCGTCCGGAGACTCTGTTTTGATCGTCCGGAGACTGGTCCCGATTTTGTTTTTTTTTTTTTTTTTGAATTAACAATAGCTAGGAACTAACAACACCAGTCATCTTTCAAACTATCGCACTACGTCCCATTGATGTGTCGGGCGTGATTTTTGTAATTTCTTAATCAAGAATAGCCAAGACATACCTAATCGTCAAAGTGTAGGTAACTAATGAAAATATTGTGAAGAACATCCTCACCAAACACAAGACATGTTTCGCATATGGTCGGTTTTTACTGCAACTACAGGGAAAGCTCTATTTTCCGAACACATTCCCATCCAACTTTTCTTGTACCAGTTCTTTTATGGCAACTTTTTCTATCTGGCAAACAATTATAAATGAGCCAAATCACATTAAATTCGTTTGCGAATCTCTCCAAGACCATTCCCAGATTTCGAAATGCAAATATCCTGCTGGTCTTTTGTGCTGAGATAGAATTAACCAAAATCCCCAGGCTTAACATAAACAAATGCCAACAAGTCAGTACCCACCCAATGGCGACAAAATCGAACTCAAACTGCCCACCGATATGGTATGCGGTAGAGCTTCGAATTTAATCAATTTGATGCTCAAATCAGTTTGCCAACCCATTTCAGCTCGCCTTTAATTAAATAATAACAGATTAAACCATTAAAGTGTCTTTATCCCGTTGAAATCCGTACTACGGCCATCCTTCTACACCAGATACAACCCCCCACCAGTGAAAAGCCTCATGCGTATGCATGTATCGAGACTCAAAAGTATTTATTTACGTTAGAGTCTTCCGGGAGACATTTTGACGACCATAAGTGCAAGAACATTATCAACTCGTTCGCAACCTCGTAACTTAGATGAACTTAAAATCTAATTAAATTTAGCTGACTTGAGTTTGTTTTATTAAGATTTACCACTTATTTAGTGTGTGTGCGTCTTCGGCAGTTCAAACTCACAAAGCCACATACGAATGTGACTTTTAAATGAAATTAGGTTGACGAATGATGGCGGGTAGAGTATCTGGATCGTCCGTCATCGCGACGTCGTCATTGCTTATTAGCTCTGTAATGTGTGGTTGTGGATGGATGAAAATCGCAAGAGACCTCCACTTTACGTTTGGAAAACAAAAACAATAACGGCGGGGAATGAAGAAGAGAACCTCGAAAGTGTTATTGCATTGGCGTTTGCTGTTTGTTGTTTTTAAATTTTGCTTTTTTCTGTGTTTATAATTCTTTTCATTCTCCTTCATTCTTTTATTTAATTCTTCTTTTCTGTTTTTTGTATTGTTTTGACTTTTTTGTTTGATGGGAAGAAGCCATACAAAGGATTTTCCTTACAAATAAATTGCAATAGCTACCTTAACGCAGGCATACGTTTTACACATTGTTTATAAAACAAAAGGTGAGGTAAAGGGACTGGCGATATGTTGTGTAGTTTGTTATATGAGTAGGATACGAATCGCATTTCACAAATGTGTACTTACTCGGTAAACGGATGTTGACATTTATATGCCTAAAGGAACAATGAGTTTAACTGCGGTTTGCTGATGTGTTCATTTAATCAAACCGAAGTGTGGTGAATAATTTTCCCGAGCGTCCTAAATGTGAATGATGTTTTCCACTTCAAGACAGCTTGCATATCCTTTTGCTATCGCTGTCTTCTTGTCGCATTTTACATACCGTCAGAGCGGGTGACTTTGGCCAGGGCGGGTGACTTTGGCCACTGAATGGATACTTTTTAGAAAAATTGTTAAAATATGAAGGAGTGGTTTGATTTTTTCCTAACTTCTTTGTAAATTTGTATAATTGAATGGACTAAAAAATGATCATACTAGCCTTATTTAATTAACATTAGGAAAAAAAATATACCAATTTTTATTTTTATTAAAAATGTTCACAAAAAAATCACTTGAAAATGTTGGATATTTTCAACATGTTGCAGAAGCATGATTGTAAAATGACTTTACCTCCGATATATGTATTGTTTTTCAAATTGAATCCTCCTAATTTTACCCTCGTAACTATTTTATAAACAATAAATTTTATTTTTTTTATAATAAATGCCAAATGGGAGAGTGACTTTTGCCGGTATTTCGGGTGACTTTGGCCGGGTGGACAAAGTCACCCTCTTAAATTTTGCACTAGGTTTTGTTTGATAAATTTTAAGCAATATAGTTTATTGCTCTGCTATATTTGTGTGTTGGTATATTAGAACACTGCAGCTGCACTATGTGCATCCTAATTATCCTACCTGAGTGTGTGTGTTGGTATATTAGAAAACTGCAGCTGGACATCAGTAACTACGACGAAACCAATTTCTCAGACGATCCAGGAGCCAGAAAAGCCATTTTTTCTAGAGGTGTTAAATATCCAGAGCAAGTTATGGCCCATTCTAAATGTTCAACTTCGATAATGTTTTGTGGCACAGCAACTAGAACATTGTTACCCTTATACGTTGTTTATAAAGCCAAAAATGTTCATAACAACTGGATGGAAGGTGGTCCACCTGGATGCCGATATAATGCTACGTCTCATGGTTGGTTTGATATCAAAGTGTTTTCCGATTGGTTCCAAACTGTCTATCTCCCTCACGCCCGGAAGTTAATTGGTCTAAAGGCAATCATTGGTGACAATCTTGCGAGCCATTTTTCAGAAGAAGTTATCAAACTAGCTGAAGAAAATGATGTCAAATTTATTTGTCTTCCCCCCAATTGCACTCATATAGCACAACCACTAGATGTAGCCTTCTTTCGACCTTTGAAGGCATTGTGGAAGAAAAACCTTACAAACTGCAAGTTGGCAAACCCGAAAAACAAAACAGTGCCCAAAGAAATGTTTCCTAGACTTTTGAAAAAGTCTGGGAAAGCTTACATGCGGACAATAAGGCTAAGAAGAATTTAATATCTAGCTTCCGTGCAACTGGAATTTATCCATGTGATAGGCAAAAAATTATATCAAAATTGGAAAAAAACCGATCTAAACACGCCTGAAGAAAATATGATCACCCTAAGTGAGTCAGTTTTGGATTATATGAAGAGCCAAGAAAGAAAAAGGTTAACACTAAACCTGGCGCTAGTATCACTATGGTAGACTTCACAACATGGCCGAACTTCTTAACACAGGCTTCCAGTATACAAGGAAATGAAGATTTTACTGAAGAAATGTATACGGATAAGCCTGGTCCATCAAACATTATGTCGCAACCGGAAGCCAAGGCGCCGCAAGGTAAGGTATACCTATTTAACTATTTCATTGAATGAAATAGGTAAATTAACTAAGTATACCTATGTGTATTATCTTTGGATGACTCAGATAGTATTAACCTCGATGAATGGCAAGAACAACAAATCATGAGTGACGGAGATACAACGGCCAACGAGGATATTTCTATCAGTGTTGGTGACTGTTTTTTGGTCAGGTTTGCAGTAAAAAAAAAGGAACATTTTACGTTGGCTGTATCTTAAATATATACAACGATGAGTTAACAGTCTCCTTCTTACGAAGAGGTGCTGGGCAGAGCTTTATATATCCAGAAAGACAAGATGTTGCACAGGTTAACAAAAGTGATCTGGAGAAAAAACTTCCTGTTCCAACAGTGGATCGCCGAGAAAGACTGTTTTTTTCAATATCTTTTCATGGATATCATAACTTAAAATAAAATTAACATAACTATATATTTTTTTTTAACTGTTAAAAATCGAAAATGCAGTGTAAACTACTATTAAAATACCTACATATAGTGAAAAACTCTGCTCTTTCATTTGGGATTGGTGAAATTGACTTGCTGCTAGTAGTTTTTTAGAAAATAAAGAAAAAGTCCTCCCGGCCAAAGTCACCCGCTATGGAGGGTGACTTTGGCCACCCATATTTTAGCTTCTGTATTGGAAACTGTTTGATCAATTTGTTCAAGACTTAGCATACTTAAAGAGTGAGCGAAGTAGGTAAAAATGTACAAGTTTTCATAAAAAACAAAAAATTCTTGCAAAAGTTATTCACATTTCAATCTGAAAAGTGGCCAAAGTCACCCGCTCTGACGGTAATGTTACAGATTACATGACCCCTTACTTAGACTTCCACAATACCTTTATTAATAGCTTCCTCAATAGACAAGATTGAAAAACAGTGAATTGAATTTTACCATCTTTACTGATGGTTCGAAAATGATTACTGGAGTAGGGGCAGGTTTCTACTCAAAAAACCTTCATTCAGAGTTCAGACTTCCCGACCATAGCCGAGTTCTTGGCAGTGAAAAACGCTGCTAATCAAATATCCATGATGACGATATCACATGCTGATATCACCATTTTCATTCATAGCCAAGCAGCAATAAAAGCGATCTCTGCCACTCAAATTAAGTCAAAGCTTTTTTCTTGCTGTTGCGAAGAGCTAAGGGTTCTCGTTCTTGGTATGCAGCGTACCGTAAAACTCTGATGGGTTCCCGGTCACAGTGGTGTGCGGATGAGCTTTCAAGAGAAGGTTCAGTACTTTTATCCCTCTTTTACAGACCATAACATCAGAATCCCTCAATGCGAATTAAAACGAAACATTAGTAAAAATATCATTCAAAAATCAAATGATAGATAGAACCTACTAGAAACCTGCGGTAACACCAGGAAACTCTGGCCGTATTACGAAAAGAAAAAATCCGATAGGATCTTACTTCTTAAAAAAAAACCCTCCCTAAGATCCCTCATAAGCGTGATAACCGGACATAACCTACTTCGCACCACATAAAGAAGATAAGGCTTAGCGCAGACGACATATGCAGAGGCTGCGGCAGTGAAGAAGAGCACGAAAATACCGCTCACTTCCAATGCCACTGTCCAGCACTCTGCCAAACTAGAAATAAATTTTTAGGCAACTATTTTTTCAACGAACTAGAAGAGCTATTCGAATTCCAAGGCAATCGCCTACTGAACATTGTCAAGTCCACCAAATGGCTCGACCAACTATAGACTTCATTGGTTAAAAAACTTTTTAAGAAGTTACAATACTTCAGGGTATCACAAGGGATCTACATGATCTAAGTGTGACGGTAACAAAACCAACTGGCAGGCCATATAACCTAACCTAACCTAACCTCTGTCATTTCTTACGGCTAAACCGATAAGGAAAGGTCCTTGTTTCTTGCCAATAAAAAGCATTAGCATGTAGATGAAAACAACACTTTGACCGCCATTTTGTTTTGCATATTTTTGCTTGTAGCTCGTTTAAATTTGATGCTAGAAAAAAATTTTCCGGGACAATCTTGTAGCAAATTTAATTCTCTACAAATTATCATCAAACAGTTATTTCTCTAAAACCAACGGTTAATGAGATACAGTGGATTTACTCATGTTTACCTTTTCCTAGTGACCTTTATCTTTTTTTCCACAGAGATACCTACTCGTCGTCTAAAAAACAAACTCAATAACGTTTTTAACATCTTTGTTAAGACCTTTAGAGAAAAAATAACACACTTCTTAAACAATGAACCTTTGAAATGAACACACACGCTTCAAGTTTGCCAAAAGTACCGCCAGCGGTACGTTCGTTAGCCTAAATTATAAAGAAACAAAAAATAATAAGACCACATTACCATATCGATTTCGTTTTTTGTATAATTAGTAGATCAGACGAAACCGTTTACAAAAAAAGAGCGTATCTTATTCCTCATTTTGCTCGAAATGAATTTGTTTAAAAAAGTAATAACAATTTTTGGTCGTTTGCCGATAACTCAAGCCGCGAGCTATTAACCGACAAACACAAACTTGATGGTATGACCTTGACGTATTTTTGGATTTTTATTTACCAAGCTATTTTGTATCTATGGTTTTTTTTTTTGTTGGTGCTAATTAATGTGGTGAGTTTACTTTGTTTCTTTCCATCGGTGTTTTTGGGTTCTTAATGGTTTTATTTTTCTCTTTCAAATTTACATATCAGCACAAAAGATCCATCTCATGACAATCCCGAAATAGAAAGCTATCGAGGTATCTTGTATGAAAACAATAACTGTCTTATGTCTTTTGATTAGTTTTAATGACACAACCTTTCCAAAAAATAATGGAGATTGCGTAAATAGTAGCGGATTTATCGCTCCTTCCTCCATTCAAAAGAAATTAAATTAATAATGAGGAACAAACTCAACAGCTACCCGCTCTAAAGCTGTTAAAAAATGTCCCAAAGTTATGTCAGTAATATAATTTAAGCTTGCAGGGACGGACTTGCTTTTGCACAAACTCGTCATCAATTGACTTGTCAATATCTGCTTTCTTTGGGTTTCACTGTTAATTCGTTACCTTGCCGCATTTTATGAATCCTCCCATTTAAAAACTATAAACCCGCCGTAAAGGGAACCCTGAGGCACACCATTGATTTGTTTGCTTTAGCAAATCCCTCCCCTATCACAGAGTGACATTCACAAAATTGCACGACAACAAATTGTTATGCACGTCAACGTCAAGCAGTAGGTATGAAAAAAACAAAATAAATCAGCGAAAGTTTTTTTCTTTTCATTTTAATTTGCTACACAATCCAAGCGGTCATTGTACCTACCTCGCTTTCATTGTGTTGTCGTTGTTGAGCTCTCCAAATGAATGTGACGAGTGCCGACTCGGAATCCATAAAAGAAATCCCATCAACTCAAAAATTACCTCACCTACCTATAACTTATGATAACTTAAGCTCGAAAAGCTAAAACAGACTTCTTGTGTGATTCGCCCTCGCTATGTCCAAATGGGATCAAGTAAACCCATGTGCGTAAGAAGGCACAAAACAGAAACGATTCGACATCATCATAAAAATAAATTTATATTTTTTTTAAGTTTAACCTAAGCCACGTGCAAGAAGTTAAACAAATAAAAAAACAGTTGATAAAAAAATAAAAGAAATTTGTTAGTCAGAGTCGGAATGTTTTGTGTGAATTGTGGAGCGTTCCTTTCGTTAATCGCTGAAGCTGATTAAGCTAAACTCTGTAAATTAGATTGGTGTCATAGACATCTTGTCTTGCTGATGTAAATTTATGCATACCTATCTATTTCTTGTTTTGGGATTGCCAATTGTTTTTATTGTTTTAAAGAATAGAACCAAAAGCAGTATATCAAAAAATTAAGCTTTAAGTTTTTGTGTAAATTCAAATTCGGAGTGGAATCTTTTTGCGAATTATTTGAGAAGCATGACTTTTATTAGCGTAATCCTAGCTAAATCTGTTTCTTTTTTTTCTCTTTTGATTATTGCGAGTTTATTCAAATTAAATGTAATTTAAGGCTTATGGAGTATGAATTATGGTTTTTATTTGTTTGGGAATATAAAAATAAATTATTGTTGACTTCAAAAATGTTTGATGAAAAAAAAAGAACTGCAGCCCTCATCGCAGAGTGTACTCTGGATGCATTTAAGAACAGAACCATGACGAAAAAGTAGGAATTCTAAAAAGAGGCCGATTTTCCGGACGATAGAAATCTAGTCTCCGGACGATGGAACACAAAATTGTTGTTTTTCGTTTTAAATCTATGTATTAGGGGGATGATACTAGTAGAAAATTTGTATTCAAGATACAAAAGAGCACTTTGGCCAAGGAAATTAAACGTTTCAAAAAAAAATTTGAACATATAAAAAATAATAAAATAAAACCTTGGAGCTGTCTGGAGACTAGACTTTCGCTATATCTGGGGCCAGTGCTCCGGACACTAAAAAATCGTTTTAAAAAAGCAAAATTTAATTTTGCTCTTTAGTTTTTGGAAGTTCATTATATTTTCATTGAAACAAACTCCATTTGATAACAAGATCTCACAAAATCAACTATTCTCAGTATATTTTTCCAAGCTCTGCTAAGAAAAATAGCAAAACAGCAGCGGCTGCCGCTTAAACGACCCATAACTTTTTCGTTATACCTTCGATAGGGTTGTATCTTCGTATGTGTATGTGAAAAATGTTACTGATTGATTATGTATTTTGTTGTTGTTTGCAAACTCTGTGTTTAGTTTCTCTTTTATTCTCTATTAAGTGCAAAATCGTCCGGACTCTGGGGTCTGTCCGGAGACTGATGCCGTAACCTTACGTTATTTAAAAACAAAAATTGAAATATGTTTCAACAGATGTGTTAAAAGGTTTTGTCGAAATTGATTATGACGTTTGTGGGTTTCTGTAACGTAAGTAACAGAAACGTAACATACACATAAAATTGAACTACATTGATGAAACATAGTAATGGGTGATTCGTCGTAAGGTTTGATTTACTACAATGTAGAATAGGTATAACACATCCCCAGAAAAAAATAAATAAAATATGCAAAATATCTTAAAACTAAAAGTTTTCATCCTATCTTTTTTTTACTAAGATTTTCATCTTCATTGCTAAGACAATAAAGCTCAATTTGCGTGGCGTCTTTTTCGTGTCGTTTTGTGGTTCATAAAATCATAAAGTCATAACCTCAATCAGCGAAGATTGTAATAGCTCAGAATTTAAGGTTGCCACAATTTTGTATTGAAATTAATTAAAAGTTCATCAAACAATCGTAAAAGGAAGTCGTTTTCTTCACCTTGATGTAGAAGTGTAGAATCAACTTTTTTTTCTAGTTTTTAAGATTATCAATTAGAAAACTTATTCCAAAAGTTCAATTTCACAACCCTTCATCTCAAACTATGTCAGATGTGGACCTTTGGTATGATGTCAACGTAAGAATTCTATTTTTTCTTCTCGCACTTAAAGTTCTAATTGTATTTTTATTTCAGTCTTATTATTATTTGTTATTTTGTTTGTTTCCTTTTCTTCGTTATTATTGTACACGTTCGTTGTATTTTATTCTTCCCTCATGTACTTTTCATTCAGTGTGTAGCTTAAAAAATACATAAATGTATTTGGACGAACCTACAGAGAGGAGAGGGTTTGTATTTTTTCAGTTAAGTTTGAATTTTTTTTGCCTTTTTTTCGAGGGCGAAAGTGTGTGTATGAAGCGAGAAAACCTAAAAGAATTAAACGTAAAAATAAATAGAGCGAGTTCACTAAGCGTGGCATTTTAAACCGGTATTTTTACATTCACCTATGTGTGTGCATAATATTGCTCACTGTATCTCTAGAAGTTTAGATGCACGTAAAAATTGCTTAGGGTATCTTATCGTTTTTTATCGATATTTTGTTTTTGCTTTTAAGTTATGCAATTAGGTTCGTAGTGTTTTTTTTATGTAAAGTTGGAACATTATAGGCATTTTGCAAAATATGTTGAACCGTATCGGATTTGTTTCCTCTGTTTTGATCGCGTGCTGGGTTGGAGTTATTTTGAGCTCATAGGAAGAGAGTAATTAAAAATGAAATTAACGAATAACTTTTTCTACCGCAGATCTTCATCGTCAGCATTGAAAAAATATAACAACTTGGGTAAAAATCTACAAAATCTCTGATCACTTTTTAATTGGAAAGAAGATGAGAAAGTAACAATGGAGATGCTTCGCACGTTTTTTGCGAATTTCTTACTTTTATGAGACAGAGAAAAGAAAATTAACTGAAACAATGAAGCGCATACTGATTTGATTACGCTTTATCAACAAATTTAATCAAAGTCTTTCTTCTTAGTCTCAGGTATATTAGGTAAATAAGATCGTTGAGAGTTGAGATCATGAAAAATCCGGTACCAAGTGTTGTAATGTTGCATTAGCTGCATACATTACGAATGTGTAAAATAGCATGTGACAAAATATCTATAATTCATATCGTACCAGAAAGACTTTTGTGCATGAAATTTTACAACTCCACTGAATATAATTCATACCCAGTTTTTGTAAGAAATGTGCATAAGGTAGCGAGCCGTCGACAACAAAAAGAGGTTGAAGAGTGGTAACATACCCTGCTTCCTAAGATACGGAAACCGATAAGTCGGTCAAAGTATAAATCCCGGACCTGTCCGTTGAAAAACCACCGGTCAACCGCCGTTGATAGCCGGAGAAAGCTCGGTTGATAAGCCAAGGGAAACCTTGTTGATACACCGGTTAACCGTCGGCCGTTGATAGCCGGAGGCAACTACGTTGATTAACCGGTTCCAAGCCCTTGATGAGCCAAGGGAAACCTCGTTGATATCCGATTGAAAGATCGTTGATAGCCGGAGTAAACTCCGTTGATACACCGGTTCAAAGCCTCTGATGAGCCAAGGGAAATCTTGTTGATACAACGGTTAATCGACGTTGAAAATCGGAGGAAACGCCGTTGATAAACTGGTTCAAGGCCGTTAATAAGCCCAGGGAAACCTTGTTGATAGCCGATCGAACGATCGTCGATAGCCGGAGGAAACGCCGTTGATAAGCCAAGGGAAACCTTGTTGATACACCGGTAACAAAGCTGATGAAAGCCGGAGGTAACTCCGTTGACACACTAAGGAAAACCCTAACAGACGCACGCATACGTCAAAAATTCGAGAAGTACATGAATTATTTTTTTTACATGAAGTTCCCGGCCGTGAAGGAAGAAAATCATCACCAGGAAGAACTCTAGTTAATTTAGTCTGATACCGCAAAAGAAACTAGAGATATGAAGCCATATATTTTTAAGAAAACTAGAAATAATACCTATGTAGTTGAATAAATATAAATTTTGAATAAACATTTATCTTTCTTTCTATTGGACCGAACTAAGGTTTACTGTTCCTACCTTAGTAGACCCCTGAGGATACCCCAGCCTCTGATAACAAAGAACATCACATTGTTAAGGTAAAGGAAAAGTATTATGTCATAGTTTTTTGTTATTTTAATTCAAAAGCAAATGCTGGAGTCGTGTCAGACCTATCAAAATAATTCCATAAATCTCTTCTAAATTTTGTCGTTTGTTTGTTTTGTGTGTTTGCTGGCGAAATTTCGCTCTTTGAATTCTAATTCGATTTATCTTTAAATCGATAGAACAAAATACCATAAAGTTCATACTTCGCTGGCTTCAAACCAGAAAAATATTTCGAATTCAACAAATAAATAATTTAAGTTGGACAATTTTAAACCAAAAACGTGATTTGAATTGGCAAAATATTTGCATACATTGTCGTGATCAGAGCACGCCTGCTATAGGTACATTCTCTGATATATGTATTTGAAATTTTTGCAAAAATTGTAATTAATTTTTATAACATCTCTGTCTCACCTGAAGCAGAGACGTCATATATTTTGATGTGAAATAATTAACATGGGATTTACATGAGTGCAATTTTGTGAAACGACCCTGTTCTCCACAAAGAAACCGTTAAAATAAATGGAAAACTTAGCACATTAAAGTCAAACTTGATTATAAACATAAAAAAGTCCTAAACTCAAACCAACATTATTGGATTAATGCAAGTAGCATTTCTTACAAGAACACTCAAATGTCTAATAAATTAACCAACATTTCTGCCAATTGACCTATCTCTTAAACCTAATCGAACAGATCAAAACAGAAATAAAATGAGAGAGTTAAACAGCAACAACAACAACAAAAACAGGTAACAAAATGAAACTATGTCAGTTTGTTGTCGTCGTTGTTGTTGTTGTTGGTTGTTTTAAATTTTATTATAAATCGAAGACAATTTAATTAACGTTCATAACATGAGTCGTGCAAAGGCGAAGCATACCTATAATCTGGATTTGAAAAGTCGCTGAACCAGTACCTACCTAGTGCAGTAATACCTAATAGAACTTAATTCCATTCTGATTAGGTCATGCTGATTCAATAAAAAAAAGTGTCATTCTGTATTCAGTCTGGCAACATTTGTATAAAGATATATCTGTGCTGTTGTCTTTTTTTTAACTTTTTTATGTCTTTTGACATTTTAACATGTTTTTTTTTATTCATTTTTTGTGGGTAATTTTGTTTATCTTTTTTGAATGTGTTTTTGTTTTTTTAAGCAAACTCACCTACCCAGTTAGCAAGCGATCGGTCGTTTTGACACTTTCAAGGTCGTTTTTGATTTTCGATCTTGTATTATTTTTTCACTTTTTTTACGTTACGGTTGAACGTTTCTTGTTTATTTTTTATCTCTTGTCCATGTTTTCACTCAAATCGAACAACACATTCGAACTCATGCTTAACTCCTTTATTCTCACCAATTGTTGGCAATTTTGTGGACTTGAATTGCTAATGCGGTTATTTCATTTCTGAAATTCTTTGCGGTAATTATTTACTGGATAACAGGTTGGTAACCACTCACCACTGCATTTTTCCCGTGAAGAATTTTGACAGTTTTTTTTCAATGGCAATGGAACAGTGAAATGTAGAAAAAGGAACATACAAGTCAGTTCTATGGAAAATGGAATATTTCTGTAAATGCAAGGTTAACAGCTAAGTACGAAGTGGGAGTAATAATATGAATCAAGAAGAATATCCCAAAATATATCATTCGTTAACGTTATCGTTATTATTGCCTTTTGACAGGACTTGTTCTTGAACCGAAAATGACACAAAACGTTTCACTGACTTGCATTTCAATTGTCAATAATACGGAACGCAATCTTTTTAAGGGCTCAGTTATAGCTATCAGTAAAATCCATCAGTAAAAATTTTGTTTTGCTATTTTGAATACTTTAATCTTATATTTTGAGGAAAATTTTGATGAAATAAGTTGAAAATACATTTCGACTATTTTTTTTCAAAAAAAAAAGAATGCATTTAGTGTTAAATATTATTAAAAAATCCATTTTATAAATTTTACTGATGAAATTTCATTTTACTGAACAACTGACTGCCAAATGTCAAAAAAAATTCCATTTCGTTTTACTGATGGCATTTCATTTTTTTACTGTTTAAAAAAATTACTGATGAGATGAACAGTAAAAACGAATTTGTTTGCGGCGCGAAGGTGTAAATTTACTGATAGTTATAAACGCTCATCAGTAAAAAATTTCAGATTCCAGATGTTTCAATTTTTACTGATGGATTTTACTGATAGCTATAACTGAGGCCTAATGAAGTGTTCCACTTTTCATCCATTCACACCTAAACGTCATTTTTTTCCTGAAAGAACTGTCATTGGAATTGATGAGACTGAAACATAAATCAGTGGAAAGGCCCCGACCCATAGAATCCGTTTCATCCCTTGCGTCGACGTATTGCACTGACAGCTGGATTAAACACACACGTTTTTATGGGATGCTGCCCATAAGCAACGCATGCGGTGAACGCAACGGACAAAGTAGCCGAACTTTTAACTTTTCCCCTCCGGCAGATGCGATGAAAGTGACAGATTGAAAACAAAATATAACAAACAAACAAAATAAAACAAAATAGAACATTTTTTGCTTTTTTTTTATTAAGTTGCAAATCAAACACAACAATAAAAGTACTTTTACTTCACAAAATTATAAGAATGTGTCCACTCAACTTAATAATTCACAAATCTTCAACTTGTTTTGACAACAACTGTCAAAAACGTCAACGCATTCATTGGGTCACCTCAAATTCATCGCATCCGGCAACGTACACAGATGCGTTGCCGGAACGGATGAAACGGATTCTATGGGTCGGGGCCTGAAGGCTTCAATCCGATTTTTGGTCCAATAGAGTCAGCTGTTCAAGAAAATGAATTTCCGGATTTTTTTAGCTTCCCGGTTCTTTGATTAAAGGCTTTGTGCAAAGGGATTTCTGACAACTGTCAAATATTCTATTCCATACTGTTCCCCATTTCATTTTTGGTACGTCATTTTCTACCCTCATATTTTTCTAAAGGAAATATAAACATAAACCAATTTCTTTTACGAAAACTGAGTTTTTGACTCTGCTTACCTCTCGAAGCTTGATAGCCTGGGTCAATTTAAGAATACAGTATTCCCCGCTTAATTGCACTGACCATTTTGTCAGATTTTTCGGTCAATTATCCGGGTTGTTCAATTAACGAAACCCCGCTTAATTGACATATCTGATCAATTAAGCGAAACCCGTATAATTGAACGAGTAGGTCAACTAAAAAATAAAATATTCATCCCAGAAATTCACTTTATAAACATTTCAGTGTCAACTTACGAAAACCTGAAAAAAAATTAAAAAGAATACACAAGCAAATATGTTAAAATATTTCGTATGACAAAAAACAAAAACAAACAATAGCTATACTTCGTCCAAAACAAATCTGCAGTATTGCCGTGGAAATGATAATGCGTATTTTTATTTAGATTCTGTATGAGAGCTTTCAAGAATAGTAGCTTTTTCTAAGCTACTCGTTGCCGTCCCATTTTTTATTGATGCTTTGGAATAAAAAATCAAAAGTCGTTAAAACCGAAGCTATAAGACAAGTGCGCGATTTTTTTAGGTTTCAAAATGAACAGTTTATAATATCCTAAAAAAAACAAGACCAAAGGCCATATCTCCTCACCAAAAAAAAAAAAAAAAAATTGGAATGCAAATAAAGTCGACAACTTTGACAAATGCGTTATAAAGTAGATAGTCCATACGTTTTCCTCAAAAAATGAGCTCCCTACATTGGATAAGGTCTTAAGTGAAATTATGCGTAAAAACGACAACATCACTCAAATAATCAGGTCAACCCTTCATAACTTGACACTTTCAAAATATATAGTTAAGATTTCGAATTAAGTAATTGATATAATTCGGTTGTATAAATTAAGAAATTCAAAACCGTCTTAGGTTCGTATTAAATAATTTTTCTAAATGAAAATCTTTTTTAAGACAATACTAATAAAATATGCAAGACAACTCTTTTGATTTTTCGGAGAGCTTTTTACAGTTTAAGCACAGATTATAAATTTATACAGGTGTCTCACCCTTATGGCGAGAAATGATATATGAAACTGAGCTACCAAAAAAAAGCTTTTCCAAAAGCTTTAACATGTTCACTAAATGCATACAAAATCTATTTTTGCTCACCTTATTGCCTATAAATGAATACTTAGGCTTAAGAAAAAGCTTCCGAAAGCTCCTTGTGTGTTAAGGCTTTGTCTGTTAAGGGCAACAAATGATTCATTTTTTACTAAAGGGATGAGACATCTGTATAAGTTTATTATCTGTGGTCTTAGTATATCTATATAACCTACGGTAACCCTTGCCAATTGTTTCTTTCACACAACGTAATGGATTTCCTCTGTAGATAGAGTGAGATATGAATATCCTACGTTCCCTGAACTGCATATTTGATTTGGATAAAGATAGCTATCATTTGTTTTACAGCGAATCAGTGCTGACAATTTTAGTGCTTCCACTAAGAGAATTTATTTATAGGTTTGTTTCATTATAATTTTTTGTCCGTCCAATTATCCGGAAAATTTCCATCTATTTTGTTTTTCTGCTGCATATTTTTAAGGTCAATTAAGCGAGTAATTCAACTAAGCGGGGTTCAATTAACCGTCTAAAAAGCTTTGCTACTAATACGGGAAATTTTCGAAGCCAATTTTTTCGATCAATTAAGCGGGATGTTCAATTAAGCGAGGTGCAACTAAGCGGGGATTACTGTATATGATAAAGACGTTCAAAGCCGAAATGTCTAATATATTTGCAAGGACGCACATCGGCCACGGTTTGTTTTTCGTTTACTGCTGAACACGGATAACGTCTTATTAACATTATCAACGCCAACTCCTTAGTTTTATTATAATATTCGATAATCTCCGGCATCTTTTTGGGATCCTGTTAGTTTGCTCATAAACGAAACTAACTTTGTTCTTTCCGTAAACGCGAATGTAGACTGTAACAACGATTATTTTTTTCTAGTAAAAGTATTGGGGGTATACTTCTCTTATTCTTTCTGAGTGTGCCAACCATTGTTAGATTCATTTGCAACAATTTTTGGCCCAACTCAAAAGAAGTAAAAAAGTTGTCCATGGTGACGTTGTAACCCTTCAATTCCTGTATCTGTTACGTTCAGCAGTACCCCCAATTTCTTTATGAAGGAGCATTGTCCCATTAGTTTCTAATGGGAGCAAATTTGTCCTTGACCATTTCTTGGCTTTGTCGTCGACTGCTGGGATTGTCAAATCGCAATACCTTTGTAATATATTGGAATGTTTCTTTGGACATTAATGGCCAGAAATATTGGTCGCCCCAATCTGCGTCGAACAAATCTGTAATTCAACATGAAAGAGCACCAAAAAAGCTTAAGCCTGCTAGAATCAATGCACCAAAATAAGCATGCGCCGTGCTCCTGTCCACATTCTTGTGTTTATCTCCAAATTTTGAAATGCCAAAATTGTTTGTATTTTCAATAATTATTTTCTCGATTTGAGTGGGAAAGAACAGCAAAAATGAATCCAACAAAACGTCAATTCGCGCAATTGCGTACCGGCCACCGGGTAAATTTTAACTTCATCAAAAACGCGCCATGTATGTGACAACGTTGTAACTTACCTGATGGATGCAGTGGAGTTGGGCTCCAAATTTTATCGTTTTTAGAAATAAACTGAGAATCGCAAGATTCCGAAACAACGGGTGATTCTTCACCCTCAATCTCGGATTCAGCCGAATCGAACTCGTCGATTGTATCAACCGCATGGTTATAATCGTCATCACTACCAGCGGAAAAATTAATATCGCTCGAAAAACGTATATGTTTTTATTTATTGAACAAAAAAACAACACGACTCCCAAGCGAAATATCAACACAAAATGATTTTTAATATAACGGGTCGAAAACGACCCAATCTGACAGAAGAAACTCAAATTCAAAAAAATCATAGCCAACTAAATTTTTAAATAATACAACGGTTAAGTATGTTTCAACTATTTCACACCAAAGTAAACAAATGTAGGTAGGTAGGTACATAAAATAGACAATATTTAAATTGTTATCTCAGTTTTGTTTGTTTTCATATTTTTTATCTCAAATTATAGGTACGTCGTTAAACCTAAAAAATACTTAAACCTAAAACAAAATTCTCAAAAACACAAATTACAATTGCTTTTCATGCAGTTCTGTTTGTTTTGTTTTATTTTGTAGGTACACCACATACCACCTTTCAAATAACCTTTAAATGACATCATTTACCAATTTTATTCATTTCTCATCGTTGTTATTGCACGGAAAATTAAGTATAGCAATTCACCTGTATAAATATCGTCATTTTTTGTTTTTTTTCCTTCGTGATGTTATGTAAACTATTCGACTGTCATTTCTTATGGAAATAAGTCAGGTTTTTGCGAATTTCATTTGTTAAATATAAAAAACGTTATGGTTATGGATGATGAAGTAAGACAAACAGAGAATTCAAAAATTTTCTAGGAACACATCGACATTGATCCTCATTAAGTTTCGCCAACGATCGATGAATGAATACCTACTTGCCTGCCTTCTTCATATAAAATCGATGAATTAATGAGTAATTCATTGAGAATTAAGGTATTTAACTTTTAACGACTTCAAAACTGAGCAGGTGGCTTGCTTTTATTACGTCATTATTGACTTTATAGGAGTCGTGATTTTATAGGAAATTGCGAGGCATGTCGCATGTGTCATCGTGACTTACTTCCGGAATTCCGAGAATTTACCTATCATTTGTCATCTTTTTTCCTTCACATAAAATACCGTTAGTTTATGAAAATGTGGTAGGTGCTTTAAAGTCACTTTCCTGAAAAGTTCTCATCTTTCAGAAATCAAATTATGGCTTCACTTACAACCTGCCTCAAGATATTTGTTCAAGTGATCTTCCAACTTACAACAAACTCAATTCATTAATTTATTTTTGAGTTAAATTCTTCGATAATTTCTCCATATTGACCCATCGCTACGCATTCACACTCAAATGTGTTGCATCGGAGATCGAAAATGGAGTAGAGAGTTGAGGATGGATAACCATCGAAAAGGAATGCCCCAATAAATTAAACAACAACAAAACCAAGTACAAAACAAAAACATGATCAACCGGCTTATTTCGAGGCGGCGCGGCGGCGACCTCTATTGCCCGCCACAGAGGCAACATCCGTGGGTTGCTCGCCGTCGCCACCGCCACCGCTATGTTGTAGCCTGAGCCTCCCGAAACCTGCCTTGCTGTTGCCGCATTAAACACTCCAGTTGAGTTGTGTTTTGCTGATTATTATTATTTTATTTTTTGTGGTGGACTACTTCTGCGTCTTGTTTTCGGCGGGGCTAGCATGTTATTTGAGTTTCGCTGTGTGGTTGGTTGTTGCTGGCTGATCGGGTCTTGTCTTGGGTGCTACATCAGCAAATTTTGTTCCCAGCCAATTTATATGTTGAGCACATTTTTTTGTTTCTCTGATTGGCATTTTTACCACGTCGTCAATTAGGAAACAAAAATACGAAACAATATTGTTCATAACTTCATTGTTTCACTCAATCGATCAGTGATCCTCAACCTCTACTCAGAAATCAAATCAAAACCGTACATCGTTTATAAGATAGGAAAGAAATGGAATGTTGTTCTTTGTCAAGCTTACCTTTGACAGCTTCGTAATATCCTAAATCCAGTGTGATGAGTTATTTATGTCAGGTAATCCCAAAGAGAGCGAGAAAAAGAGATGCACTCAACAATAATTGTTGTCTTTCACTCAAAAATCGATCAACTCTACCGCAAAAACCAAGAAACCGATCACCGATCTTGTTTTTCAAATCAATTCTTTGGTTTTTTGGAACACAGCACAAAATTACAAAACCCAAATCACAATCAAATTGGAAATAGTTTCACTAGTGGATTGAATTCACCACACTACCGATCTTACACGGGGCTTTTCACTTTGTAACCAATTATCTCGTCTTATTCCTAAGATTTCCCGTTGGTTTGGTTTTAATTATTCTAATTCAACATTCAAATCCAAATCCAAGTGGAATGCTAGTTTTCTTTTATCATAAATTTTCCAATTCACGTTTCAAGGGAACACCGTCACCAACCAAACCAAACAACACCAAAAAGCAGAGAAAAGCCACGAAAAATTTCACCCAAGTCAGAGAAATTGTAAGGAACGCAAACTGGTTTTTCGGTTGTAGAGAATAAAAATGTGTTCACTCGTTTCTTTTTTTCCTTTTGTATCTTTTTTTTTTAAGTTGAACAAAAAATTGTATGGAGACTAAAACGCGCGTTACAATTCAACACCGCATGCACATTTGCACGGTTTGGAAAACAACTCAAAACTGAAACGTTAGCTAAAGTCGGAAAGAGCATCAAGTCTAGAGCTAGACTAGACAAACGAGCACTTCAACTTGGATTAGGGGAATTTTTGTTAACTTTGTATTTGTACACATATGGTCACATGTATGGCCTGATTAGGCATGTATTGAGTGGGAACTACTAATACATTGAACAGAGGTACTGTGCATATTGGAATATCTAGCTGGAATGGAACTGGAATGAAGCAACAGTTATGTGTGTTTGTGTTGTCAGTTGGAATGTTTTGAAAAGTTGAGTTTGAGTGTGAATTTAAATTTGGTTTTTGGTACGATTTTGGTGAGCAAAAGAAAGAGAAATAAGAATAACCGGTAAGTGGTAAGCAATCAAGAGACTGTGTTGTGTGACGAACACGAAATTCAAGATTAACATGAAATTTGATTTAAAACGAGAAATCGTGTATGATCGGCTTTAATATTTCCAGTTGTTCCATTTTCGAGTGTTTCTGTGTTGTTGATTTTATGAAATCACTGTTGATTTGGTCCGGGACCACCGCATAGGAATAGCACTGCCAGGTAGACCGTTAACTCATCTATATAAATAGGCGCGCGCCGGTTTTAGCGATCACAAAATTCACAAATGTTTTCATCTGTTTGAATTCAAATTTGGAAATTGAAAATTTGGACATGGAAATCTCCTGATCAATCAACCGTCAACCAGATTGATGACATTGCGATCGAATTACGACACTTTTCTAGCATGCAAGACGTCCGCACATTCCGAGGTGCCAACATCAACTCGGACCACTAACTTGTTGTAGCCAAGCTACGAATGCCAACACGTGAAAATGCTAGGGAAACATTCGAAATCACAAAGGATTGCTAGATCCTTTTCCGATCGTGTCTCCGAAAATCTCGTCAGAAGTCCTTTGCTGCCAGCACAAAATGTAGCGAACCAGTGGCAGCACTGCCAAGCAGCCATCAGAGATGCCGCCTCTGAAATCCAAGGGCTTACACGGCCACCACAACGAAACCCCTGGTTTGACAATGAGTGCCGGCGAGAAAATGCAGCTAAACAAGAGGCAAGGCTCGTGAGCTTACGAGAAGAAAAAAGGGAGCATGAGAAACGCGTGATCGAGGAGATAGCGGTACATATGTCACAACAGGAACGAGTTTCGAAAGTTTTACAAAAAGCTAAAACAAACCAACAGGGCTTATTCACCACGAACCGAAGCCTGTAGAGAGTGTAGAGACCAACATGGGAACATTGTGGTGGAACCACAATCAGTGCTTAGGATATGGAAAGACCACTTTTCCAAGCTGTATAATGGCGATAACGAGCAAAATTCCGCCAACTATACAGAACTATTAAAGGAGAATGGGCAAAAATGTATGGAAGCTGGCCTAGGAACCAATACCGACATGATATATATCAATGGAAAGGTTTTTTTGTCTACTTTAACTTTTACTATGGCAGTAAGTCCCAAATCGCTGTGTGGAAAAAGTTATTGCACAATAAAGTCATTCACAAGTAATAAGTGATTTCATGATATCACCTTGACCTTTGACCCAATAACGACATTATGTATATCAATTGAAAGGTTTTTTTGTGTACTTTAACTTTTGTTTCGGCAAGAAGTCAGAAATCACTGTGGGGAAAAAGTTATTGCACAATTAAGTCATTCAAAAAAAAAAGTTTTTTCTTGCTTTCATCATAATAGAAAAGCTTTGATAAAGAAAACAAAACATAACTTATTTTTATCCTTGAATCTCTTAATTTGCAATAACTTTTTCCCCACAGTGATTTCTGACTTCTTGCCGAAACAAAAGTTAAAGTACACAAAAAAACCTTTCAATTGATATACATAATGTCGTTATTGGGTCAAAGGTCAAGGTGAAATCATGAAATCACTTATTACTTGTGAATGACTTTATTGTGCAATAACTTTTTCCACACAGCGATTTGGGACTTACTGCCATAGTAAAATTTAAAGTAGACAAAAAAACCTTTCCATTGATATATAGCATGTTGTTATTGGTTCGTAGGCCAGAATGCCTATTCTCCTTTGGGTGGAGCAGATTACCAATTCCACCCACCCGACATTGACGAGAAGAAGATAGCAATATCTGAACTTAAGTCGAACAAAGCCGCTGGAGCAGACAAGCTAGCCGCCGAACTGTACAAAGAAAATGGAGATGATTTGGTTAGGAGCATGCACCAGCTCATCTGCAAAATTTGGTCGGAGGAAAGCATGGCCGACGAATGGAACCTCAGCATCGTATGCCCGATCCTCAAGAAAGGAGATCCCCTGAACTTAACCAACTACAGAGGTATAAGTCTCCTTAACATCGCCTACAAGATCCTGTCGGGCGTGCTGATGTGTGAACGTTTGGGAATTGTTCCGGCTTCAGACCCGGAAAGTCCACAATCGATAAAATATTCACTCTTGGAGAAGACCCAGGAACTTCAAATCGATACCTACCACCGTGTGACAGCGACAGCGTCTATAGAGACCAACTATACAGAGCAATGTCTAGTTTTGGCATCCGAGAAAAACTCGTCCGTCTGTGTAAGATGACAATGAAAAACTCACGCGTTTCCATCATGGTCGGAAAAAACCTAATGGACGCATTTGATGTCAAAAAAGGTTTTAAACAAGGCGATGCGCTGTCATGCGATTTCTTCAACATCATTCTTGAAAAGATGGTGCAAAACTCTAACGTCAACATCAGAAGCACAATATTTCAAAAGTCCGTCCAGCAAATATAGGATACTCAGACGACATTGACATAATTGGAAGAACACAGCGTGATGTCAGTGTAGCGTTCGTTTGGTGGCAACGAGGGCAAGACTAAGTTAATGCTGCCAACAAGGAGGGATACCCAACATCCACGTCTTGGATCAAACGGCAGCATAGGATCCGCTATCATCTCAGACAACAACACCAGCGCTGAAATCAAACGAAGAATCACTCTTGCCAATCGCTGCTTCTTTGGAACTATATAGAAGGCAATTGAGTAGTAAGGTCTTCTCTCGAGCAACTCAAGTGTCACTGTTCAAAACCCTTATCATCCCGGTCCTATTGTATGGTGCAGAGACAAGGACCATGAAAATATCGGATGAAAACGCTTTGAGCTGCTTCAAAAAAAAATTCTTCGAGTGATTCTGTCGAGTGGTCCTGTCTGCATAAATGGAGAATGGAGACGATGATTCAATCAAGAAGAATGGCCTAGCCAGAAAAGTTAAGGTCGAACGACTTATATGGCAGAATCACGTAGAGCGAATGGAAAACAATGCTCCGGCCCGTAGAGTCTTCGAATCCAACCAGGAAGGACGTGGCAGAAGAGGAAGAGTGAAGCACTCAGGTGGTAGAGGACCTGAACCAACTTTGCGTGCGAAACTGGAGACAGCTAACTTGGGATCGAGCGACGCTTGTCGGATGAGGCCCTAGTCCGACATGGACTCTAGCGCCACCATAAGTAAGTAAGTAATTTAGAAGTTTCTAAAAAATATTAAAAGCTGTTCAATTACGTTATTATTTTTTACATCATCAGAATTGGTCGTCTAGGCTTATAGCAAGCACCATATTACGACCAATGATAACACAGGGACTGTGTTATAACATCGGCTCATCACTTAGTGTGGTGTTATTTGTTAATAGGCACTACATTCCATCATATTGTTGACAAAGGTATTCGCCAATTTTCTACTATGTATGAGGGTAGTGGAACCGAATACTTAAGATGGTCTTTTCCCTGATGGAAATATTTCATTTCAACGAATGTCAAATAATGTTCATAAGATTCCATGTTCACCACATCTTTCTTCGAATTTCGATTGTAACTGGAATACTTATAAAAGGAAAAGCATCGAAAAGGTAGCATAACGTAACGTAAGTTATTTTTTTCTCCCGAGAATATGCAGCAAAATTTAATTGTTATCGACATTTTGCTTGCATACACTGCGGCGAAATTATCAAGTTATGTGAGGAAGTTGATCATTTGAAATTTTAAGAAATGTCTAATCCCACCAAAAACATTCTGTAAAGAACAAGTCAAGTCTCGATGGAGCTGCTTGATTATCTGTAAAAAGTAATGAAATCTAGACAAAGTCGTGCCAAGTTTAAGGTTCCTTACTGCGATTTCCTTATTATTATTGGTAATGTTGACGTCAACATATATGAGGTGCACCCCATGAAGATTGGTAGGCTTGGCCACAAGAGAACATGGAGGTGCCAATGTCCATGAGAGCATTTTTTAGACTTGTACCTTGGCTCTTGTGAGTTGTTACGTTGGCGTATGCCATACAGATTGGGAATTGTTCCCTGTACACCTATGTCCGGGGTATGTCGATCTCTAATAGTTTGGTTGGGCTCTTGTGTTTTCTAATCAGGGTCTCCAGGATCTTTGATTATCCTAGATTTTATAGTTTTCCTTTTATGTGGACATTAAACCATAACTCTGTACCAAATTTCAGCTTTCTGAGTTTATAGGAAGTACTAGTTCTATTTTGATGATCAATAGTGAGTGAGTGTCTAAAATGCGAAATTTTGCTTTCGCTTAACTTCGGAAATAAATGACCCACAGATTTTAAGTATTTTAAGTAAGCTTACTGGATGGCGAAATTTTCAGCGTCCCGGTCTTATCCAAAGGTTCTCAAATATGGGCCTGAAAATGCGGCGAAATGGTTCCTGTAAAGGATGGTACGGCAGTGTTTACTTCGCGATCGACTTGGCGGGGGCACTACCGTGCCCCAAGATAAGTTAAACTTATTTCAATTCTATAAATTTTATAGTCATCTACATATATGAACCTATTCTTCAAGTCCATTATGCGAAGTGCAATGTACAGTGCATTAACGCCCATGGCATTAACGCCTGCGGGTGTTAATTCCAAAAACAAATGGATTTTACTCCCGCGGGTATTAATTCCTTTTTTAAATGGTCCTAACACCCGCGGGGGCTAATTCCTTTTCTTGGTAGGCTTTAATTCGAATTTTAATTGGAAATAAACCCACACGTGAAACAAATGGTGACGTGAAATAACGTCCGACGAAATAAATCCGCATGGATCCTTATTTCAATTTCTTATGGAAATTAGACCCTTACAAGGATTGCGGTCTTATTTCCATTGCAACTTAGAAATAATGCCCGTGGGGCCTTATTTTGGTTTTTCTGTTTTGATTACAAACTTGGCGCAGTGAAACTCGTCCCGAAGTCAGAAGTCCCGAAAATGGTTTACGGAACTTCTGAACCACTCTGGAGAGTCAAAAGTACCGAATTCGTTTTAAGGATTATTAACGCACTATGGCGAGTCAGTAGTCCCAATTAGGGTTGCTTAAACATCGATAGCCTATCGATAGTATCGATAGTAAAAAACTATCGAATGTATTGATAGTTTCAAAAAAACTATCGATAGTTTTTTCGATAGTTTTTTAGTGTTTATTTTCAACAAACACATGCAATCCCAAAGCCATAAAACAGAGTAACGGCACCGACTAATTAGTTTTCGACTACCAGATGTTTTTTGGGAGCGACCGCAACAACAACTACATAGGAGCATTTGTCACTATCCATCCGACCGACCGACGACCGACGGCGCACAGTGGTCCGATTCATACATGCTAGACGTAAAAAAGTCAAGTGCGACTCACTATTGTCTGTGCAGTGGTAAACAATAACAATGCCCAACTGAACTTATAACTGCAATCCACATGGCGTTTGGTTGACTATATACAAAAATCTGTCACTTCAAAGTCACATTTTTAATTTTTAATCTTTTTTGAACAAATACTTGCAATTAAAGCTATATACAGTTTTCGTTATATTTTTTTTTTTAAGAAAATAAAATTTAAACAAATGGCAGGTGTATTAGTCGGTATGTGATCTTATATTTCTCCGTATTTGATGTCTTGTGCCCCGTTTAATTGTCTTGGAAATATACATTCAATGAACCCCTTATTTTAACGTCAAAAATATTAAAATGATCGTATGTTTTAGACAATCTAAATATGAGTATATTAAAGTGTCGAAATGAGTTATATGTTTTTGTAAAGTGCGTTCTTTCTAGTTTAAGAATATATGTTTTTTTTACTTCGCACTCAATTGCAAGGCATGTTTTTTCTTACATTGAATCGATAGAATTTGCAATTCCGCGTATAGAGTTTTATGGCGTTTGGCGTTCGAATGCAAAGAAGAATCGGAATCATTAAATGGTTGAATATAAACAAATGATAAATTTAGTATTCCCAGAGAAAATATAGAGATCTCCAAGCAGATTAAAAACAAAATTAAACTTTTAGCTGCAAATTTTGACAAAAAGTGGAAAACAGATGGTTAGAAAGATGACAGGTTTCGTTTTAAAATTTAATAAAATTACCGAAAATTGAAATTACCGAAAATTGTTTTTTTTTAACAAAGAATTGCGACATTTTGTGTCAAATAAAATTTTTAAGCCAAGCGAAAGAATTTTTTACGTCTAACATGTATGAAACTATTATATTAAACACGCAAAAATAATTTGGCAAAAACTATCGATAGTATCGATAGTTTTTTGCAGAAACTATCGATACTATCGAAATAGTAAACTATCGATGTTTAAGCAACCCTAGTCCCAATTAAATTTTACTCAAAAGTCCCAAATGAAAAAAAAGGGAAACAACGAATGTTCATGCTAAAAAATAAATAGGACCACGTTTCTTAATTAGCTGTCGACAAAATGGTCAGAGCTGTTGAGGTTTCCTTTTATTTGGAAAAGTAGTGGTTCTACAGTCTACACATCCTGTAATGCAATGAAAGATTTTTGCAAGCATTTCAATGACTCATTTTCAGCATCTTTACGTATTTCGACTAAGGATGAAGCCGATACGAAAAATTCAAGATCGATTTGATTTGATTGCGAGCGAAGCGAGAATTTTTTTATTTTCACACCCCAAATTGATTCTCTCTTGAGCAAAAATTTTTTCGCTTGTGTCATCCATCTTTCAATGTTATCGAAACAGCTTGGTTATTTTAGGTGACAGATAGATACAATACGATAAAATTGGCTTCAAGTATAGTGTGCTTGTAGAATGCCGTATCCTCACCGACCTTTGACATCCCAGAGATTTAATAGGTTTGTGAATTTCAGAAATGTAAAATTTGTAAACTTATTTTTTGTGATGTTTAATTTGTTTCTACTCACGTGGCCAAGGTGCCTAGGATGCCAGCGTAAGTGTTCACGTCCGAGGGTGAAAAGATCTCTTCCAAAAGAAAATAATACTCGCGGGTGTTAGTGTCAATTTCAAATGACATTAACACCCGCGGGGGTAAGTTCTTTTTTATGGTAGGCCTTATTGCCAATTCAAAAAGGAATTAATACCCGCGGGGGTAAATCCCATTTGCTTTTGGAATTAACACCCGCAAGCGTTAATGCCATGGGCGTTAATGCACTGCACCGTAGTGCAAGCCTATTGTTTTCATTTTAATTATAATTGAAATTGACCTGCAATGACTTGCTCCCGAAGTCCCAGCATATTTCATCATTAAATTCCTATTCTTAAGTTAAAAGACAAAAATAAGTTGCTCATAATTCATAACCACAAAATGCAAGTTAGCACCTTATTCGAACATTCAACCAACAAATAAAATGAAAAGAGTTTTTGGTTAGAATTAAAAAATACTATCACAGCACTTTATTTACAATGGAAACGTAAGTTTCCACATTCCACTCAATTCGAAGAGAACTTTTCTTTCACTTCGACTTTCTTAAATTAATTTCTTAAACTAACATCAGATAAAACTAGTTAACACAACAATTATTTATATGACAACAATGCCAAGGGTTGATTGGCCATTAAATTGATCAAAACCTGGAGTACGGTAAAGAACTAAAATAGAGAAAAAAAAAGCAAAATAAGCACAATTGCACAACTTGTTTAGCAATAAATTTGTATAACAAACCTGGGTTGGATTGAGCAATGTAGGTGCGTGGTGGCAAAGCAGCAGACAAAATATTAGTAAAAGGGCCATTGTCAGGAGCCAACAAAGGTAATCCAACTTGGTAGCCATAGTAATCAATCAGATTTGGATTGAGGGTCTGTACTGTTGATGCATCGGCAGCAACAGCTGCTGAAGCAGCTTCAGCAACTGGACTCATGCACACAGCCGAAACCAGGATGAAAGCGAAAATTTTGAACATTTTGAATATTAATTGATGACGACTACACAAGTGCACTAGGTCAACTATACTTAAATTTGTCGATGCATGTTCATTTATATAGGTAGCATTTTGTTTATAGTAACAATTTACGTGACATGTGATGCCCAATCAAACAATAGACCGATCACTATGGTCTTATCAAGCCGGGTTTCAAGAAATATTCATAAAAATCGATAAGGAACATTTTAAAGAACATCTGTTCTCGTGCGGCGTAAGGTTTTATCGTTTGCTTGTGTTTTTATTTCATATTGACGAAACAGTCAGATCTTGACTTTTTTTTGCGATCAATGAATGTTAACGATTTGTTTTGAGCTTCTTGATGTGGTTTCTCGCTTGTTTTGCTTATCGTTGAGAGGTGGAAAGAAATTTAACTCGTAGTGAATTTTGTTAAGTTTGTTAATTTGTTTAGCGAACATTTCTTTTTAAAAAAGAACTTTAATTTTATGTAGGCAGTCTTAGATTTGCTTAACTACTATAATGTGTCAGAAGTTTTCTTAGAACTTTTCTGATAGTAAGAGTTTGTAACTTGTTGAGATTGATATAAGCATAAGCATTTCGATTTTCGGCAGATAAATTTTAACTAGGAAGGAATAAGCTCTGCTGGGTTCCTGGACATAGTAATATAGAAAGGAACGAAATAGTAGATGAACTAGCCCGGAAAGGGTCAGAAGCAGATACAAGTAGTAGCGACCATTCAGATAGGGGACCACTCGTCCCGATTGGGGTACTCAAGTGGAAGATAGACCTTAAATCAAAAGTGAAAATCAATAACTCCTGTAAATCCAGGGACGATTGTGTAATCTCTAGAAGTTTATGGCTTTACACAAATGAAAAGGATACTCGGTATATTCTATCGCTGAGTAAAAGGAACATTAAAATCCTGATAGGTGTACTAACGGATCATTGCGCCATTGGCACAATGGCCAACAAGATAGGGGCATTTGCACCCGATTTCTGTAGGAGCTGTCAGGATGAAGAAGAAATAGAAACCATTAAACACCTGCTCTGTGACTGTCCGAACCTCCAAACTAACCGACTCCGTCATTTCGGGAACAGGTTTGTTGGGGAACTGGATGATCTAGCACAGGTCTCAATGGCAAACATGAAGAAATTTATAGATAGCACAGGCTGGTTCGTTAACGAGCCAGTCTACGTTAATCGGCAATTTTGAAGAGCATCGATCACAATGGACCAGTAGGCCCCCGTGTATGCAACAGTTTCACGCTGTGCACACCCCTTGTCACCTAACCTAACCTAACCTAACCCAAGCTTAGACCTTGGCTCTTTAGGAGCTATCGCGCCACTCTTTATTTTTTTTTTTTTAATTAAGATGTCTACTTCATGGAAAAAAAAGCCAAACCCGGATCTTGATATTCTAATCTATCCCCCTCTGAACACTGTTTTTCTTAAATTTCAAACCCTTTCAAAATCTGCATTGTCCAGTTCTTCTCCATTTGCCACACTACACATAAAATATCATATTTCAGCAAAATCTGAGTTAAATTTGAATTGAAATTGATACGAACAATTTTGAATATTTGATAGTCTTAAAAAGTCTCATTGAATAGAATATCTCTTAAAACAGCATAAGTTTGCGCATATCATATAATAAATTCATTCACTTTCATTCTAAACTCTGTAAGACCAATTTGATAAACAAAAACTCAAGTTGACTAAGTGGTAATAAATGCACGTACTGATAAAAGATATCTATTCACTTTCTGTTGCAAAGTTGATCGCACAAAGTTTGCATGTTCATTTCATAGCTTACAGAAGCCATTTTATCATTGAAACCAATCATTGTAATTTTTCTTATAGCAATTCTGTCAGTGAATGATTATCCTGGTGGAAATCCAGCTGGAAATTTTTTCCGGACAAAATTCTGTCATTGGAATTGTTGAAATTTTTTGTTTTTATAACTTGCACCCACTCAAGGGATTTTTTATACCCTTTTTATGCCAGAAACACAATCAGTGCTTTAGGGAAGAAGGTAGGGGTTGGAAAGGAGGTGTCGGGATATATATTGGTCTTGAATTTTTGAATATTGCAATGATTGGGAAATACAGAGTGTGGAAGAGAGTTCCACATTCGCGTAGTACGGCTTTTGAACGATTCTCTATACTTGAAGGTACGTCTAAAGTTGAGCTCGAGGGTAAACTGATGGGTATTCCTAGAAGCGCGAGTATTACGGGCGAATTGTTTGAGAGGAGGAATGCAACTGACTATTTCTCTAGAGTACTTACCGTAGAAGTAACGATAGAATAGAGAGAAACATGAAACGTTACGACTGTATTCTAACGAATGGAATGACGCAGTGATGTCTCTATCACCGATCATTCGTAAGGCTCTTTTTTGAATACCATCCAAGAGGCTTAAGTATGAAGCTGGAGCACCAGCCTAGAGATGGGAATTTTACTCAAGTTTTGGACGAATATAAGTCTTATAGATAATAGCCAGATTAGACGGGGAGAAGAATATCTTGCACCGTCTTAAGAAACCCAAACATTTTGCGGCATTTTTTGCATTTACCGAGAATCTCGAGATTTTCGGTCTCATTAATGCAAATGCCACTCATGGACAGTGCCAAAGGGGTATATCTAGCTTTAACGATACAAGACAGCATTGGGTTTTAGAAGCATTAAACTCTACACTTTTTTTATTCAGAGTCAGAGTTTAATGAGCTTACAATATTTTGCCGTTGCAGTTCCAAACCGAAGAGGAGGGATGTGAGTCTGGAAATTAATAAGTAAAGCTAAGGGTACTATCGTCAGCGAGACAATTGATTCGATAAGAAGTTACAGAGAGGAGATCATTGATAAAAATGAGAAGGAGGGTCGGAGACAAAACAGAGCCCTGGGGCACACCATCATCTATTTTGTGGGTTTCAGACTTGAACCCGTTCAATTCCAACTTGTATTGAACGATTCGAAAGAAAGTTTCTAATCCAACGAAGGAGCGATTTATCGATACCGAAAGCAAGCATTTTCAATAAGAGAGCAAGATGCCAGACATTATCAAGTGCCTTTGAAATATCAAAAGCAACAATATTACTTTCTCCAAAACGATGTAAAGATTTGTCCCACTGTTCGGTGGGATAAACCATCAGATCACCAGTAAACCTGTTGCTCCGAAAACCGTCCTACCGGTCATTAAGAAGCTTTCGGTCTTCGAGATATTTCTTGAGCTGATAGTTTAACAGCGTTTCCATGACTCTAAAAAGAAGGGACGTAAGTGCTATTGGACAAAGGAGATTCGCCTCTTTTTTGGAATTGGCTGGACAAATGCTGTTTTCCTACTGCTTGGAACGGGCCCAGAAGATAGATGGAAAAGCTTACGCAAAGGTTTTGCCAGCGTGGAAGAACACCTCTTCAGAATATTAGCGGGGATACCATCCGGACCAGCGGATTTATGGATGTTAAGATCTTTTAGGACGCTCGCCACATCACGAGTGCGGGAGAAGATTTGTCCCATGCCCATGGAATCATTAACGCGCTCAAAAAATGGAGGAGTCATGACACTCTCTGGTTGGAGGGAGGTGAACTGCCTAGCAAAAAGGTTAGCTTTCGCGAGGAGATACAAGGAGAACGTAAGATGTTCGAGAATTGACCCTTGAGGAACACCTTTCACGGATGGCAAACAATTAGGGTGACTTTTGTTTACCTCTACCGCTTGAATTCTTTTCGTAAGGTAGGAATTGATTAGTTTAACAGCACAAGGTGCATAGCGAATTCACTATTGAATGTTCGACACGAAATTGTATGATTTGCGGTTACAAGACCAATATGTATAATAAATCTGTTATAAATTGTATGATTTACGGAGTCGAATGCCTTTGTTCTAATAGAACATGAAAAGAGACTTTGTCTTCATCCATTGAGTGTCGCAAATCTTCAATAACATTCAATAGAGAAGTGATACAGCTGTATTATTCCGGAAGACCTATTGCCTTGGTGTTAAAAGATTAGCTTGTGACAAGAAAGTTTCCATTTGTTTTTGTAAAATTCTTTCGAAAGCTTTTGATATGAACGGTAAAATTGCTAATGGCCTGAATTCATCTTGCTTCGAATTTTTAGGAACATGTAGAATTTTAGCTAGTTTCTACTGCATCTAGGGTATAAACCAGACATGATGATGAACAAAATATGGGTTATACATATATGGCGAATTATTGGCAAGATTAATTTAAAAAAAGTGAGACCAATAGCGTTAGACTTTATCGAGAGTAAACTTTTTACTACTTCTGAACTTTCCGCTGCTCGAAAGCTGAAACTGGTATCGGTATCGAGGGTGGGTGGGTAAATAAGGGTAATTCACGAGCTTCTGCGTGACTTGAAGTAGTAGGAATTTCAGTTAATATGAATTGAGAATTGTTCCATCATTTACGACCCAGTTAGAGAGGGATTTATAGGCGCTGTGAATGCGCCTGAGATTTAACATCCCTTATTTCTAACGTTACCGTATTGCGAAGTTAGCAGTACCTACACCCGCCTTAAGTCTGTCAAGCGATATCTCTTCCATGATTTAAAGGCTTGATCCCTTTCTTGAATGAGAGCCCGGATTGAAAAGGTAAACCAAGAAGAATGAAGATTGAACAATGCCTTTTCTAGTTCCACCTGCACTCTATTTGTAAAAATTCGAAATCAAACTATGAAATCAATATCCAACGCAGAACTCATCCGATCAAAACTCTTAAAAAAAAAAAAACAGAACAAGAATTGCTGGCCAAATTTCAATAAGAAACAACGCTGCGCAATATAAACCAATTTTTACTAGAAAATAAAAAAAACATGATTTATTATTTGCAATAATTGATACTTTATTATTATTTTCTTCTTATTTTAAATAAATTACGTAAAACTTAAACAAACACAACAAAATAGTGATTACTCAGTCCATAAATTGCAACCCAATTTGAATTGTCAAATTTTAGTAGGTTGTTAAGGTATTCTCAGCCGTCTGCATTCTTTCCGAAAACAAAAACCACAAAGTCAATTCAATTTGATGGCAAACTTTGTCTTCCGCTTTGTTGCTTTTTTCACACACAACCACGTTCTCGTTACCAAAATACCAAGCATGGCACAAACAGAACAAAACCAAACCAGCAATAATTTGCAACTCGATTTTGATTCGCAAAAAAATACAAAGAGAAGATGTTTTTGTTTTTCTTTTCAAACTAAAATATTAGGCTTTTATTATCATTAATATCACCAATTTTTAAGGATTTATCGTTTCCGTTAATTACTCTCACTGGGGTAATTAGAAGGTTCTTAGAAGACGTAACCTAAAAAGTTGAAAAAAACCTCTTCGTTAGAAATCGTTTCGAATTGAGAATAGTAGTTAGTTAGTACCTTGTCCGCATGGGCCAACAGCGCCAATTGGTAGGATTTGGCTAGCGTATGGCGAAACCAATGGGCTGACGTATCCTTGTGGAACCAAAGGAGCGATTGGGGCAATTGGTGCGTATGGGCTAGCAATTGGTGCGTATGGGCTAAGGTATGGACCCAATGGCGAAACCAAAGCTGGGTTGGCAGTTTGGATGAGGGCTTGGTTGTTGTTGTTTGAGGCGCTGCTGGCAGCAGCAGAAGCAGCAGCAGCTGATGAAGATGAACCTCCGCTTTGTTGGTTAAGGAGGGTCGAGTACAAACCCGGGTAGGCACCGATAACTTGGCCGGAAGCCATGGTGGCGCACAGAGCGAACAAAGCGAGAGTCTAAATAGAAATAAGAGAATTTCTTGTTAGTTTAATCCGATTTTTGTTTTCTGTTTGTCTTTTGGTGTTGGTTTAAGCCTGTCTCCTTATAGGACTGAGTGTTTGTTAGAAGAATTTCGAACTTACGATGAACTTGTTCATGTTGATTGTTTAGTTTGATGTTGTGTCAAATCGAAGAAATGAAACTAATGATTTTGCAATTGGAGATGTTCTTTTTATACCATAAAGTAGGCTTTTTGAAACGTGATATTTGCGTGAAATGTGTGCAAGCGGAAAGTTGAATATTGTCTCATTTTTTATCTTATTACAAAGACCGAAGAGCAGATAATCGGTTTTTTTTCATTTTTGTGTAGTTTCTGTGTAAAAGAATTAGACAGTAGCTTTGAAGATATTAAGAAATCGCGTTGGAACACAAGAACTGAACTCAAATCGAGGTATTGGTGAACATTGGTTGGTAAGGCATTCCTGTGGTCTTCTTGTGAACAAATCTCTGTGCATTACAGTGAAGATGGCCTGTAGGGTATTTGAAGATATTAAGAAATCACGTTGGAATAACAAGAACTGAACTCAAATCGTATTGTTGGTGAACATATTGGTTGGTAAAGCATTCGTGTGGTACGTCTTTAGAACGAATCTGTGTGCTTTACAGTGAAGAAAGGCTGTAGGGTATACTGAAGAGCATTCCTGGAGTCACAAACTTTATGGTTAAATATATCAGCCATAAGATTTTTTTATGTAATGACAGCAACACATAACAGTTAAGCCTGTCCTTTCAACAAATCTACAAATGTCATTGCAATTGATACAACTATCTCCAAATTCGATAAGACAAGACAAGGTACAATGAGATAAGATCAGATCCGATAAGATTCATTCAGCCGATCTTCGCTTTCTTTGATGTCTTTTTTTCTTTCGGAGAAATTCGCAGATAAGAAGGTGATAAACAACTAGACTTAAGAGCGATTCAACAAGAAATAAAACATTCAGAAGAACACGTACAATTTCTGTTCACTCTATATTTTGGATTAGCTTCTTTTTCGACAGTCATTAAACCCATTTAACAATGAAACCAAACACACCTCAAAGATAAGTTTGAAATTTCATTGAAATCTAACACATTTCTTTAATGTATCAAATTAGTGTTCACCTTTTTACGCAAACCTTAAACCAATCAGCAAATATTTTCAGTTCATGATTCATTTTACTTCCACAATCAATTCTCAGCTGAAGTTGCTTCTTTTGTGATATCAAAATACATAATACAAGTGTTTTCCATATGGCTAAACAGCAGACTTATGACATGAACAAAAAATACTGTTTGAGATAGCTTTCCGATTAATTTCATAAAGTCTGACAAAATATGCTCTCGAAAAACCGATTTCCACTCTTAAACAACAAAAATAAAAACACAAATTTGATGGTATTTATGATGTTTTTGCCATCATCATCATTTCGATTTATTTCAATCACTTGTTTTCGTACTTAAATAAGTCCATATGGGCCATAGCCGTAAGCCAAGCCATAAGTTGGATTCAGAGCTCCTCCAAGAATTGAATTCAAAGTACCACTTCCAGTATTCGATGCTGATAGAGAGAATAAAATCACATAAAACTTGTGTTCCTCTTAACTGTCGAATTGCCTTAGAACTCACCGTCAACTACACCAAATGCCGTAGCATAACCGCCACCGTAAGTTGCATAAGGCGCACCATATCTTCCATATAGGATAGGATTTGGATTTGGTACCGCAGCAACCGAAACAACTACAACGCAAATGATAGCAAAAGCGATCTAGAGAAAAAAGTTAACAAAGTTTTAATGTGGGGGACTATTTTTGACACCGGGGACTCGATAAACTATGTTAACAACTACTTACGAGGAATTTCATTTTGAAAAGTGATCGATTGAACTAACTTGCTAGAATGCACTTTCAGCAGGTTTTATACAAAACATGGATTGATAGATTTCCAATAGTTACGTGTTTTTCCTCTAAGAAGCATTTTAATTGCGTCATTTTACTATTTATTATTATTTTTAACGATATTTTGTAAATATTTTTTTTTTTTTTTGTAGGAATGGGATATTGCCGTCTACAGGTATTTTTCGTGTTCGGCATTCTTTCATGATAAGTAAATAATTTTATGGTAAATCGCCTAAAAAACTATTTACTATAGTTTTCTGAACTCTTACACTCTGTGTCATTTAATTTGGTACACTGTTTTATTTGTGACAGTGACAAAGTAGGTACCTAGCTTTCGAAGTTTTGCCGTGGCAGTTCCACTAACCATATGGTTTTGAGTCTGAAATGTGAGGAGCTTAGGTAAAAAATATAATAAACGAGAAATTACAGGCATAAGTTCATATGTAAAGCTAAAGGAAGCAATTCGTAATAAGTTCAAGCATTTTCTTCATTAATTAATCAATTCTAATAAATAAAGGGACACTCTGACGTATACGTACTATTTACAGCACTTCAATAGAGAAACTTGAAATAGAACTTAAAAAACTCAAAACTCGTATAAAAATGTCGACTTTATTTGGTTTGTGTTTGAAAATCTAAAATCGACACAGTACAGATAGATATTTCTCTGAAAAACAGCTAGCTAATTGACTGAAGTTTCGCTTGCTAGGTTGGTTCAGCTCCTTGACGATCTGTGTGTTTTATCGGAACAGGATGTCCCACATACTCTAGAGATGTTGATTTGCACTTGACTTGACAAGATATCGTATGTGACTATCAAGTAGTTAATGATTTCGATTCATCAAAGATATCTTATTGACTAAAACCTCAACAACAATTAAGCCTGTTTTCGGGCTAGCCTTTGAAACGGAGATTTGAACACACCAATGGCACTTTGCTGTTTTCTTTTTATTCGTGTCAATGTTGCCAGCGTAATCGAGTTGGTGGCTGACATTTGAAAAATTGTACTTCAAATTTTGAATTATGAGCTTTAGACAATTTTCAAGATTATTCCAAAATATTTTTGACGCCCGTGAAGTTTTTTCTGAAAATTATTTAGCAATATCTATTATATTCCTCGTCATTGGACATGAGTACATAGAGATTGACAGCCAAGTTTTGCTGCGATCCCAAATTGAACATAGTAGTTAGAGTCTGTGTAGACTGTCATTACACCTACTTTAAAATTATGAATTTCTGCAAGACCTAAAAAATATTTGAGTAGAATATCGGCGAAGCCACTTTTTTTGAAATTATGTGGAAGTTTATTGATTTAAACTTTACTTACTTACTTACCTCACCGGCTTACATCTCAGCTTGAGATACTGCAGCCTTCCATCGGGAACGGTCCCTCGCATGCACTCTCCAGTCACCGAAACCAAGCACTCTGGTTGTTGTTCTTGGGCGTGACTGCGGATGCGCTCACTGTAGTCTCTTTCATTCTCCGGAGTGCTAAGGCAACCGGTGTTGAACTTCTTACTTTTGGCCGCACTTTATTTTTTTGTCATTTGATAATCGAGCTAAACTAAGCCACTAACAGAAAGTGGTCAGCATCGATATTTGCTCCTCGAAAAGTGCGCATGTTCAACATGTTGGATGCGGGCCTTGCGCCAATTAGCACATGGTCGATTTTATTGGTGGTTCGACCATCCGTAGATCTTTTGTCCTGGAAACCTAGTGCTACTTATCACCGTATTACGAGCTGCATCCAAGTCGAGCAATGTTCGATCGAAAGTCTTATTACCTTCACGGTACCCGAATCATTCTGACGGACTTCTTTGTTTTTTTGTGATTTAAACAAATGTTTTTATTTCTGATTCCGACACTTTTATGTTGCGGAGACAATCGGACAAACAAGAGTAAATAACTGATCGCAATTCATCGCATGAAATCGCTCTCATTTTGAAATTTAGACGGATATTTAAAATTTTTTTTCATAGACGTCTACGATTGACCTGTCGCCCTGTCGGAAAGGTGGTAGGAAATTCTAAGAAATTGTACGAATCGCAGACGATTTTGCTCCGATCGGATACGGTAATAAGGCTGATTGCTTGGATGAGGCGTCTTTTATCATCGATGATGCTTATTTGCATTATCTTATTCTGGCTTCGAAATCGAACAATATGATTCAAATACCTATTCATGTGTCACAGAGTGTAAAACAATTCCAACTGATAATTGAAATATTCAAATTTTTCGTTCGCATGTTCGCATGTGGGTGTCCACCCTCACATTTTATTTAAACTGATTCATTTCAATGAAGCCGTAGTGTATTGTTTACACTAGACACCCGCACTGCATTGTTATAATAATCTCAAAACTTAAATATGAACCTACAAAAATTCATTGTTTGAAACAAAACTCTACAATCGAACTCGCATTCAATTTCAATTCTAATCAATCGTGTTTGAAGCACGTTCAGTTAAAACTTTAATATAAAAAGTCGTCAATCAATTAACATTTTTATTTTATTTTCACAATTCAAACGGTGTTGATTGACAGTCATTATGGCAAACCTAACAGTGAGTGTTTTTAAAATTCAATTTTAATGTTTTTTTGATTTTCTAATAAAAAAATGCATTTATTTCTTAAAGGTATTCGCATTCCTTATTGCAATGATTGCTCTTAGCACAATTGTTTTCGCAAGCCCAGTGATGGACAGTGATTCTGTTGGAGTTACAAATTTGTTCAGTGATTTGCCATTAGAAAACCAACAGTTCAACGGCTGCGGTTGCGGTGGTGGCTATTAAAAGGTGAAACGCACCTTCAAGTCGGAAAATTTTGTATCAGCAAATGGAAGCTTGTGTTGTAAAATAAATAAAAGCGAATTGCTTGCTTTGTGACTTGAAAATGATTTTGTTTTAATTTTCATTTCTTGAACTAAAATTTGTAAGTGACTGGGTCAATGCTATATATTTTGGTGCTCGTTGTCAGCATGAAAGTGACACCTGCGTTAAATTCTACAAACTGCAAAGCAACGTACTTTAACGATTAAATTGTATGAACGATTTTGAATAACAGAAGAACGAAAAACATAAGGCAAACGTACATAGTTTTGCTAAGAAAAAAATTATTTCTAGGGTTGAGGGAGGTTTAATGTCGTTTTTAATTGGCAATCTGGAATCTAAAAAAAAGCATTCTGGTTTTAAAATCAGTAGGGAATTCTCTTCTTTTCAGAATCAGAATTATCACTTTTGCCCAATTGAACGCATTCAGAATGCTTTTTTTAACTTCTAGATTGCCAATTAAATACGCCATAACCCATAAGTGTCCCTATTTTTGGTTTAGCTATTTAAGATTAGAATCAGATGTACTGACCGCATTGAGGAAAATTTTGTATTCGTCAAATTGACTTGAAAACGATTTCAATTAACCATCACTGGAAATTCTTGAGTAATTTAAGATTTGAAGCTTAAGCAATTATGTGGGTCTAAATACGCTCTTTTGAATAGCAAAAAGCATTGTTGCACATAACGGTGCATCGTTGATAGCTAATATAAAGAGAAGGGGCCCCAGATGGCTACCCCGCGGAACACCTGATTTAGCAAAGTATGATTAAGAGTGACTATTTCTGAATTTAACTCGATAAGACCTATTTTCAATTTTTAAGCTGCTAAATGCATTCAGTCAGGATAATGGAATTGCGAATTTGAAATGTTTCACCTAACCTTACTTTTGGCATTAGATACACTTAGAAATGTGAATAAATAAAAGACAAATAGTTTCACAGTTTTGTTCACTCTTTCGATGTGAATTTATTTCGTATTTTCATTTACAAGAGTCCAAAACCGATGGGGTTTCCGTAGCCACCATAGCCAACATTTCCAACTGGGAAACCACCAACTATAAATGATTAAAAAAAAGGACGATTAGAATAGAGTTAATAAATAAACCCTTGCTTAATGACAACTCACCATTCTGCACACTCTGCAAACTATTGACTGAATCAGAAGAAGTTGAAGTAGAAGCTGCGGCAGAAGCTGATGCTGCTGAACTACCAGAATTAGTTGCTTGTTGCGATAATTGAGATACTGGTACTACTCCTGAATATTGTGGACCAAGACCGTAGTATGGTGAACCATAGTTAAGTCCCCCGTAGTATGGTGATGGTGAACCATAGTTAAGTCCCCCGTAGTATGGTAGTCCGTATCCTCCGTTGCATGGTAGTCCGTATCCTCCGAAGGATGGTACTCCGTATCCTCCGTAGAGGGTAGCCGATGCCAGAGCAACAACAGCAGAGAATGCAGCAAGAGCAACCTAATAAAAATTATTTTATAACAAAATAATTAGTAAACTTGTTCGTCCTTAGTTGTTGGTTTGTATATTTTTATTATTCAAAGTTTTGTTTAAAACACTTACAGTGAATTTCATTTTGTAAAGTGATTTTTTGGTAAAGTTATTAGGCGAACTAACTTAATTAGTTTTGGTCTCAACTGTTTTTATACAAAATTGAGAAGCTACCAAATCCCAAATTCTACGTGATGTTGTTCGAATTCAAAAACTACATAAGGATTGTTCTTTTTTTTGTTTTGTCGTTGATAAGAGGCTCGAATTGGGTTCGCAAACATAATGTTTAAATCAATGTAAACATGCGAACGAAAAATTTGAAAAATATTTCAATTATCAGTTGGAATTGTTTTACACTCTGTGACACATGAATAGGTATTTGAATAATAATGTATTGATCGAAGGCAGAATAAGATAATGCAGATAAGCATCATCGATGATAAATGACTCCTCATTCAAGCAATGAGATTATTACCGTATCCGATCGGAGCAAAATCCTCTGCGATTCGTACAATTTTTTAGAATTTCATACCACCTTTCCGACAGGGCGACAGGTCAATCGTAGACATCTATGAAAAAAAAAAAAAATTGAAATCTGCGTTTAAATTTCAAAATGAGAGCGATTTCATGCGATGAATTGCAATAAGTTAGCTATTTAGGTACTCTTGTTTGTCCGATTCTCTCCGCAACATAAAAGTGTCGGAATAAGATCTAAAAACATTTGTTGAACTCACAAAACAACAAAGAAGTCCGTCAGTACACGTCTTTATTTTATGAACGATTCGGGTACCGTGAAGGTAATAAAACTTTCGATCGAACATTGCTCGACTTGGATGCAGCTCGTAATACGGTGATAAGTAGCACTAGGTTTCCAAGTGGTCGAACCACCAATAAAATCGACCATGTGCTAATCGGCGCAAGGCCCGCATCCAACATTTTGAACATGCGCACTTTCCGAGGAGCAAATGTCGACTCTGACCACTTTCTGGTAGTGGCTACGTATAGAGCTCGATTATCAAATGACCAAAAAACACGTGCGGCCCAAAGAAGAAGTTCAACATCGGTTGCCTTACCATTCCGGAGAATGCCAGATACTACAGTGTGCGCATCCGCAGTTTTTCAGATCAAAGATCTAGAAGAGTCTCGTGCCAAGAACAACACCCGTCGTTTGTTTAAAAGGTCGAAGCAATTAACTTCTGGTTTCAGAACCGGGACACGTCAAGGAAATCTAGTCTCCGAAGCACAGGGAATTGTAGATGGTTTCAAGCAGCACTTCCATAAGCTGCTGAATGCGCAATAGAGCGAACGAATGATGAAGAAAGAGAAGCAAGACCAGTCAATGAAGGCCCAGTCTCAGCCCCCAGCACACAAAAGGTAGAAAGAGCCATCCAAAAGCTAAAAAAACATTAAGTCCGCCGGGTCGGATAGCATACATGCGGAACTCTTTAAATATGGAGGAGGTGTTTTGATGAACCGCATGCACCAGGTCATCAAGAAAATGTGGGAGGAAAAATGCCTGTCCACTGACTGGTCGATAAGCTTCATATGCCCCATCTACAAAAAAGGCGATCCTATGTCACGCAAAAACTACCTAGGCATATCCCTGCTTAATATTGCATACAAAATCTTATCCAACGTACTGTGTGAGCGTCTTAAACCGTTCTGCAACACAATAATCGGCACGTACCAATGTGGCTTTAGGCCAGGCAGAACAACGATAGACCAAATATTCACACTGAGGCAAATCCTGGAAAAGACCATCAAATTTCAAGTCGAAGCCCACCATCATTTCATCGACTTCAAACCTGCTTATGATAGCATCCACCGCCAAGAGCTTACGATGGCGATGTCTGAAATCGGGATCCCCATCAAACTGATCCAGCTGTGCCGCATGACGCTTAACAATACGCAGTGCAGTGTGCAAATGGATAACAGCTCATCCGAGTTGTTTCAAACATGCGCAGGGTTTAGACAAGGAGATGTGCTGTCATGTGATTTCCTCAACATAGTCTTGGAGCAGATAGTGCACGAGGCAGGTGTGGGCCTGAGCACGGAAAACAAAAACAAATCCACCCAGCTCCTAGGCTATGCGGACGACACAGACATCATCGGTCGATCCAAGAGAGCTCTGCTTGAGGCCTTCACAGCGATTGAAGAACAGGCGAAACTTGTTGGTCTTGAAATGAATGAGGATAAAAAAAAGTACATGCTATCAACAAACAAAGCAACATCTGTCCACCCCTGGGACAAAAAGTTACTGTTGGCAGCTGCAATTTTGAGGTAGTTAAGGTGTTCACCTTAACTTCCTAACTTCACTACCATGGAATAAACATCAATCCCACAAACAACACCTTAGTGAAGATCTGACGAAGAATTACCCTAGCGAACCGCTTCGATTTGGCTAAGCAGCTGGGTTCCAAACTCCTCATTCGAAAAACAATGTGGCTGCTATACAAAACTTTGATTTTACGAGTGTTGGACGATAGTGCAAAAGGGGAACTGATACTAGGCACTTTAGAAAGAAAAATTCTTCGACGGATTTTCGTCCCGTATGCGACGATGGCGAATGGAGAGCAAGGTTCAACTGCGAACTGTGCGAGCTGTACCAAGATGTGGATGTAGTCCAGAAAGCCAAGAAAAGACGACTACATTGACTCAGCCACATTTAGCGAATGGACGACAACGCTCCAGCCAAGAAAGTCTTCTCATCACAGCCCGCAGGTTCGAGACGACAAGGAAGACCGAACCTACAAGGACCAAGTGACTGCGGATGCCAGAGCGCTTGGTTTTGGCGACTGGAAAGTGGGTGCGACGGACCGTTCCCGATGGAAGGCTGCAGTATCTCAGGCTGAGGCAGTGCTGTCGTTTTCGAAAAGTCCAAAGCAGTACATTCCAAAAAATTTTGCATAATTTTTGGACAAAAGCAATACGCATATAATTTTTTTTTAAATTCATAATTATTTTTATTTTTATTTTTAACAAAAAATAAACTCAGATACATATTTACTTAATAAAGCCTTTTAGATCAATTACTACAGTCCGTTGTGGACTTGGCCCTCAATCAACAGTCTCCGCCAGCCAGTTCGGTCCCTAGCTAGCTGTCTCCAGTTTTGCACTCCAAGTTGTGTGTGCCACTTGAGACGCGGTCTTCCTCTCCTTCTACGTCCCTCGGGAATAGTGTCGATGGCTTTCCGGGCAGGAACATTGGTGTCCATCTGCTCTAAATGACCAAGCCATCTGAATATCTGGACCTTGACCCTTCTGGCTAAGTCCATGTCGTTGTACAACCCGTAAAGCTGTTGTATCTTCTTCGCCATTCCCCTTCAATGCACTTGTGGCCAAAGATACCCGAAGAACTATCCTCTCGAAACAGCCTAAGGCACATTCATCCGATTTTGTCAAGGTCCATGATTCTGCACCATAGGTACAGCAGGACTGGGATGATGAGGGTGTTGTACAGTTTTACCTTAGTTGCTCGAGAGAAGGCTTTTCTACACAATTGCTTTTTTAGCTCAAAGAAACAGCGATTAGCAAGAGTCTGATCTCGGCGTGCTTGTGTTATTGGCCGTGTTAATAGCGGAGCCTAGGTACACAAACTCTTTTACTACCTAGAAGCTGTATGATTCTATTGTGACGTTCTTTCTGAGACGTCGGTGTTGGGTGTCCTTTCTCGAAGACAGAATATACTTCGTTTTTCCCTCGTTTCCGGCTAAACTCATTTTTGCCGCTTCTGTCTCAATTCTCACAGGCGCCATTGACATAACGCTGTGTTCCTCCCATTATATCAATACCATCGGCGTACGCGAGAAGTTGAACAGATTTTTGGAAGATAGTGCCTCTGGTTTTTGACGGTGCAGTTTTGCACTATCTTCTCAAGAACGGTGTTAAAGAAATCGCACGACAGTGCATCGCCTTGTCTGAATCCTTTTTTGACGTGGAAAGATTCCGTAAGCTCGTTGCCAACCTTAATGGAGCAGCGCGGGTTCTCCATCGTCATTTTGCACAAGCGAAAGAGCTTGGCAGGGATGCCAAAACTAGACAAAGCTTTATACAGTTCGTCTCTGTTGATGCTGCCATACGCTGCCTTAAAAGTGATTGGATTTCATTGGTTTTTTCCAGGAGCTGCCGCAAAGTGAAAATTTGGTCGATGGTTGACTTTCTTGGTCTGAAACCACATTGATAAGGACCAATCAGATTGTTGGCGAAAGGCTTCAGACGTTCACATATTACGGCAGAGAGGATCTTGTAGACGATGTTAAGTAGGCTGATTCCTCTGTAGTTGGCGCAGTTTCTTTAGAGGATCTCTCTTTTTCAGTATCGGGCAAACAATGCTGAGGTTCCATTCATCAGGCATCGGGCATACATTCTTCCGACCATGTATTACAGATGATTTGGTGCATGCTCCTATCTAGATCGTCGCCTGCTGCTTTGAACAGCTCGGCAGCTAGACCATCTGCTCCAGGGGCCTTGATATATATATTTCAGCCGCTATATTGCCGTTTTCTACTAGGTCGGGCTCACGGAATTGTTGGCTATCATCGGGTCGATGAAAGGCTCCTGTCAGACGCCGGGGGTTTGTTGGTCGTTGCCGTTATAGTGTCTACAGAAGTGGTATTTACAAATCCCCAGCATTGACTGCGATTCTACTATGATGTTCCCTTGTTCTTGCTCGATGACCTTGAGCCAGCTGTTTTACGTTCCGATAAAACCGCCGAACTTCATTCCTGCTGTGGGCACTTTCAACATCCTCGATTTGACGCTTCTCTTGCTCAATTGTTTTTTCTCCTGAGAAACCGGTGCGGCGTTCCCCTCTCCTATTTTGCTCACAGAGCTCGGGAGCAGCTAAGCAGCGTCACTTTGTATGCCTCCTACTTGGCTGCATGGGCCTGCCTGGATTCTTCGTCAAAACAATGGTTTCGTTTTGGTTACTGTGTGAAACAGAGCACATTATAGGTGGCATCTCTAACTGTTTTCTGGCAATGTTGCCACTGGTCTTCGATACTTGATGTTGGCGGCATAGGACTCCTACGGCGATTATAGCCGTCCGACGTCGAATTTTCTTGCAGCATTTCCTTGTTTTGGCCGTTGTCGTGATATTCGTAGCATTACCTTGGCTACGAGAAGGTAGTGGTCCGAGTCGATGTTGGCTCCTCAGAAAGTTCGAACATCTAGAATGCTGGACAAGTGCCTTCCGTCGATCGCAATGTGATCAATCTGCTTGACGGTTGATTGATCAGGAGATCTCCATGTAACTTTATGGATGTTGAGATGTGGAAACCAGTTGCTTGCTACCACAACATTTCGCCCAGAGACAAAAGGACATCGGAAACTGACTAACGTTTTACCCTCCAGATACCGCAAATTTAATTTTTCCGTTACCTCGTGTATGTGAATAAATGGGAAAAAACAGCAACAAAAATGAAAACACGTATACTCTTGCAGTAAACTTGAACCATAGCTTGTAGGCATTGTCATTTTGAGAGCTTGGTTTCCCATCTCTTTTTTAAACTCATCTGTGATTTCGCCCCGAAAAATCAATACAAATGGCAATACAAAAATGAAAAAGCAGTACAAAAAAAAAGTGTGCAGTACGGCAGTACGTACCAAGCTAAAGCAATACAAATATTGCTTTTGCAGTACGTTCGACAGCATTGGGCTGAGGTCCTTCATGGATTGTGAGCCGGTTAAGTATGTAGTAGTGGAAGAATTTACATGCATGTCTTTTTAGAGGGGTGAACATATGGCTGGGGCATTTAGAGATTTAGACAAGTGTTCCGCCCCGAAAAGTCTTCGAATCCAACTCCAAACGCCAAATCGAAGACGTCGCAATCGAGGAACATACAAATGGAAGAAGATCTCGATGAATTTGGCTTCGAAAGGCTGAAAAGGCCATTTGGATGATGCTTAAATTTGACCGATTTTGTAGCTCTTAAAAGGAATAGGGCTGCACGACAACTTCGAAGAACCAAGGCGTAAGTGGCCTAAAGTGCGTGTAAACAACCGAGGGGACTTACAATTTTATGCCAATTTTCAACGAAGAAATTACCTAAAACAAAAAGTGGATCGGTTTTTGACACGCAAATAGTAAAGCCAATTATCTTCAGTTTAAACATTCCAATCGAAACGTCACCGTCTCACCGTACGAAAAACAATGCGTTCACAAACTAGCTAATCAATTTCATCTCCCCGAAGCACGTTCAGTGACTGCATATTCGTTTCTCCAATGTAAAGCCAAACAATGTTCGTTGGCACTTACAAATATCACCATTATCGATTTTGTTTAGTGTCCGACCGAAGCTTAGGCTTCGGCTTCGGTCGAATTCGGCCAAAGAAACAACATTCGGTCAATCCTTCGGCTTCGGTATAATAGGCCGAAGTTTTGGCCGAAGCCGAAGAATTTGTTTCTTAATATCGAACATCGTAGTAGGCGCCGAAAAAAAAAACAATTTTTGAATTTTTGAAATTGTTGGACACCCAAGCAGAGATTTAATCTTTGCACACAAGTTTGTGTTTATTAGTGTAACAGTAGTAGGCGAGGAAAAAAATTTAAAACCCATTTATAGCCGTTGTACCCAAGCTGGTACAAAAAAATAGACATTTTCAAATAGCCTTTAAGCCAAATAGGAGAGAGTTTTTATGCAATTCCTTTTTTGTTTCGATCACTCGAATCGCACTTAAGAACTCTGCGTACAAAAAACGCTTGCAGCTAAAACCGTTAATTTCTAGTTTGCTTTGATTTGAGTCATGCTAGAGATTTAAGTAGGCTGGTCATCATTTGTCATCGTCAAAGGAAAGTCGCATTGTAACTTAAATCATTTTAACTGAATTTTGAAAGCAAACAACTTGTGTTTTGATATTTAAAATAAGTTTTATAAAAAAAAATACTTTTGATAGAATTTGGTAAGTGACATAAGTACTGGTCTCGCTTGGGTACAATGGCTAATAAGGTACACATTTTTGTAGATAAATATTCACATTGATATGGCATTTCAAAGCATCAAACCATCAAGTTTTTATGGTAGAAACTTTCAAAACTTAGGACGTGCTTTAGACTACGTTGAAACGTCTTCAAGCCATAACAATTTTGACCAGGTCCAGATTACAATGCGACGCTGAAGACCTTGTTACTTGCACAATGCCGCAAGATGTTCCAGGTGAAGTTGAGGTGTTTAATAGCAGTGATAGCGAAGACGACTTACCACTTCAAGAGCTGCGGTGCAAAATGCATTTCACAAAACGTCAACATTTTCCAAAATGGTCCAAGAGACCATGTGCGATTGAAATGACAAAAAGTAGTTTTTTTTTGGGACAAAAAGTTAACATGATAACTGCATTGGATGGGAAGTCGGAACCTCTTTTCGACGAAGACGTTGTAAATTTAATCGTGAAGCAGTCCCGCGTCTATGCAGCACAGGCTAATGCGCATATTTTTCAAAATGGCAAAAATACGACCTCTAGCAACTCTTCTAAACCAAAAATTCTGCCAGTTTGGATACTTTCATGAAAAACTTTCAATTGATGAATCAATGGTTAAATACTACGGAAGCCACTCGTCAAAACAATTTATAAGAGGTAAGCCTGTAAGATTTGGCTTTGAAAATTGGATGCTGACGAGCAGCTGTGGATATTTGTACCAATTCGACACCTACTGTGGAGCCAAAAACGTCACTATGGAAAAAAAGCAAATGCCTGCCGCTTGGATCCAGAGTTGTTCCCCATCCTTCAGATCATATAGTTTTTTTCGATAATTTTTTTACGTAACATGATCTCCTTGTTCAAGAACAAAAAAGTGTTCATTAAAATCGAATGCAGAGTTCAAAAAAGAAAAAAGAGGATTCTATGACCACATATACGATACTGCCAATGAAATACTCTTCGTAAAATGGAATGATAACAGCGCTGTGAGTGTTGGCTCAAACTTTGAGGGTATTGAGCCGATGCATTCCGTCAACCGATGGTGCTCGAAGGAAAAAACGAAAGTCAGTGTAAAACAGCCGAAAATGATTGCTGAGTACAACTCAGGTATGGGAGGCGGCGTTGATCTCCATGATCAAGCAATCAACAAGTACTGAATAAAATTTCGCGGCAAAAAATGGTGGTGGCCACTGTTCACGGTTATGATGCATTCTTTGATAGTCAATGCATGGAAGTTGTATAAAACAGTGTAGGTGCAACAGCAACATAGACTTACTGCAGTTTCAACGTACTATTGTTCGTCATTACTTGCGAAACTACACACAACCTTCAACGTCAACATCCAACCGATCAGTAGTTCCATCTGCAGCAACTTCAGGTGGAAACCATTTCCCGAAGCGCATAACGAATCAACTACGCTGTCAAAAATGATGCCATAATCGAATTAGATGGATTTGTGAGCAATGCGACGACGTAGCACTTTGCTTAGAAAAGGAGTGCTTCAAAATTTTTCATTCCAAAACATGAACATGCATTGTGCCATTGTACCCGCTTGGGTACAGCCCCAAAAACCTGCTCCACATATTTTTTTTCTGTTTTGTATATTTTTTAGTTTTATTATGTGATATTCGGCACAATAAAAATAACTAACCTTTATATTTTTGTTTTTAAAAACATTCGGCTCTTAAATTCTTTAAATTGCCATACAAATTTTGTCACATCGTTGGTACTTTTATTTTATTCGAAATGAGAATTCTTCGGTTTATTAAACATTCGGCTTTGGTTTCGGCTGAAGTTTTTCTTGTAGCCTAATATTCGGCTTCGGCGGAAAATCGACCTTCGGCCGGACACTAATTTTGTTGAACCTCTGGTCAGCAATTGGTTTTATGCAAGCAAATCAAAAATGCACATGTAGCTTCATATCATATTTATTTAATTTCATTTCCCAAGCAAATTATGCTAATAGGTCAAATAACGCAACACCTTTCGATTACTCATGAAAAATATAAAGTTCACTTCATAAAAAAAAATGTTACACCTGCGGAGCTATAAACAAAACAAAATAAATTACACGCCAAGCGAGATTTTCAGACGCAAACATCACAAACATGTCAACTTAGAACTATTCAATAAAAAAACGATTAAAGCTAACAAAAAACCTGCAGCAAATCATTCATTTCGAGTATTCTGATTCAATCTGAATCAATTTGTTTGTTAGTTCCAGCAAATATGCTGCCAGAGCTCCGTCTGAATTGTCAGATGGTGCTTTGTTCTTCAAAGTCTCCATGTACATCTTTTTATAGCATTCGGCTAGTTTCTTAGGGTCCTTGCCACTGATGAGCAGTTTGATGAGGGTTTTGAGGGCATGCTGGAGTCTGCTTTCGAACAGAATCAAATGCCGAAGAAACTCATCAGATGATGTTGGATTGTCGCCTAGGGAATTGAGGGAATATTCAAAAATATCTTTTGACTGAAGACAAAGTTCTAGTCCGCCTTGGATGTGTTTGATTTTGTGATTCGAATTTGTCGAAACTGAAGAAGCAAAAATGTTAAAAAATTGTTTTCGGTTGAGACAAAAAATCGGTCTTACTCTCCGCCAGGAATTCTTGTAAGGAAATTCTCTCAAGCTGCACAATCAGATAGTCGCTGGCTTCTTTCAGGCTATCAAGGATGTTGGCTGCCTTTTCGTAATGGAACTTGCACAGCTGTAGGGATGTTTTTGGGAGTGATGCGATGTCGATTACGTTCGATCGCATTTGGTTGTAGTAAAACGAAGCAATTCTGTTATTCAAAAGGCAACAGTTAAGAACAGTAAGGAAACAATTAAAAGCCATCAAACCAACCTTCGATGCAAGACCCCCGATCGATAGGTGTACAGAATTTGCTTGGCCCCAGGTGTTTCAGTGTCACACAGTTTCAACGCCTTCTGTAGCAAATCGATCACTTCTTTCTCCAACTCAGATGAGTTCTGCAATCAAGAAATTTGCATCAAAATGACAAACGCACCCACAGAATGACTTACATTTGGACTAAAGTCTTGCAATTGCTTTGCTAGCGTAAACATAGCCGTCGACAACTCCCAGCTAACCAAATCCCACAAATCGGGATTACATTTGCGAGTTCCGAGAACGATTTTGGCCTTTTCGTAATATTTAAATGCTTCGTGGTACAAGGACTTCTGCTTTTGAACATATTCCGAGCTGAAATTGAAAATTGGTTAACCTCGGTTTTTCGCAAACTAAAATTCCGTATACGAACTGCAAATCAGTGACAAAGAGATGAGCCTTGAATCGCATATACCGTCCCATGTTGCAGTAAAGGAATGCCAGGTTCACATTGTCCTGAACCATGCTGAAGGACACGATGCCCTTGTTCAGGCAGTCAAATGATTTGGTTGCCAAAGTCTCATAGTAGGGACGGTCGATAGTTTTGTTGAGGTCATTGGAAATGATTTCGTCGGAGTTGTCATTGTTTTCCGACTTGGTTTTTGCCAGTTCTTCCATGTGTTTTGCGAATTCCTCTGCAATCAAATAAGTTGTAACCTTATCGGGGGAACCAAGGAATTGAACTTACCTTGAGCCCAGTACATGTACTTAAGACCGAGTTCGTTTCGGACATTTCCCAACCTCCGAAGGAGTTCATTCTGCGTATTGATTTCGTCACATGCGCTCACACAAAGCAGTGCAGTCTCATAACACTGGCAACTGGCCAGCATTAGCTCTTCGACATTTCCAGTTGGTTCGATGATGTCATTTTCTGCAAAATCAAAACAAAGTCAGTAAAAGAATAAAAAGGTTCTCTTTAGGACCAAACCAATATTATCGAGATCCTTTTCGATTTCCTCATAAATAACCACATCGATGGGATCCTCCTTCGCATATTCACTCAAGAACTCATCAATCTGCTCGCCGCTCTTGGCAATTTGCAAGAAACAGTCCCCAGCCCGTCCGAAGAGACAACTCTTCTGCGAGACCATAGTGGACATGTATTTGGCAACAACCTCCTGACATCGATAGGACATGTAGATAGCTTTCAGACACAGGCCGAATTTCTGCGCCAAGTAATGGTGCTCGGCCAGAGTTGCATAAGACAGACAAGCCTTCTCGAGGAGCAGTAGTTTTAGGTGGACGTTCCAGGAGCCAAAAAGTTGAGAATTGAACTTGGTTGCAATCTGCTTGCTAAATCCATCGTCCAGGGAACTTGTCTGAGGAATGCTGGCTGACACGGTCGCAGCTGCTGGTTCATCTTTGATGTCCTTGCTCTTGTTCTTTCGCAGCTTCTTTTTCTTGGGCTTTATGGATTTTTGTTCGTTGCTTAGAACTGGAAGAGTGGATGAGATCTCGGTGTCGGGACTCTCTTCCCTTGGACTGGCGCAAAGTGTCTCGTAGGGAAGTGGAATTGGCTTGCAAGGCCTTGCCATATTAGGATTCTGTTCTTCGTGCAGGATTCTTAGTTTCTCCTCATCCTTAGCCCGTTCCTCACTTTCTCTTATGAATTCTTCTTCGTTGGAGTTGAAGAACTCCAGACAAGATATTCCCTCGGAGATGTGCTTCAACGAGATACGACATCGATCCTCTACCGAAGCGACCAGCGGCGAAGGGGGACTAGGATGTTTGGCATTGACGTCCAAATGGAACTCCTTCAAAGTGTCGCATATGTTCTTGACAGCCACTTCGCCACTTTCGTCGACAACTTCGCCCTCGTAGGCATCATAGTCGAAGTTGTCGTCTTCATAGACCGATTGTGTGTCGGAATCCAGATCGGAATTATCGAATTTGGGGCATTTTGGATCGATTCCCGAGGGGATGTGCAAATCAGACAGAATGTAGTGTGACGAGGTCACAATTTGCGGATACTTCTCTTTAGGCAGAAGCTTTATGCAATTGTCAAGCAACGCCCGGATGGAGCCTGCCTTCTTTGCAGATACTTTGGAAGATGAATTCTTCATGTTTTTGGCTACAGTGTAGAGCAACATCGCCACTGGCACAGTAAAAGGATTCTCCAGCTTCGGCTCGCAGTTCGTTTCGTTCTTGCAAACAGTTGTCAGATCATAGAGCTTTACCACATCATCGTTGCTTGCCTTGAAGAGCCAGTAAGTGTGTCCAGCTTTGGTGGCATTAGCCTTCAAGAAAGCCAAAATGTTTTGAGCAACATTTCGAACGACCTGCGGAGCGAACTGACAATTCTCCATGTAGGGTAGATCTTCAGTCTTGACGAGTTCGTATTTTTGGACAATGCCGTCGAGATGGTAGCACATGACAACTTCGGGCACATTGCACATAAGATTGTCCAACCAGTAATCGATGCCAGTGAGGACGTTTATTGGCTTGGCCATATCACGTAGTCTCAAACTGATGCAAGGACGATTGGGGCCACCAAAAATTGGCATATCGGTGCCGATGAGCATACGAATGTCTTCGAATGTCCAGAGGACGTTGCGATTGAATTCATGAGAGGAATTCGGATCGGGGACGTTTTCATCGATCTTTGGCTCCGGCAAAACCGGTCCCAGAATTGGCAGAGGCTTTGCGCTGACTGGAGCCAAATTCTTAGGCTGTTTCTTCGAGGATTTGATACCTTCAGCACTGTGATAGAGAAATTTCGATTGAAGGTTCTTGGTTTGGATTGCCTCGCGACTTTCATCTCTTAAACAAAAATTGTTGTCGTTCTCGTGCAGGGAGACAATAGTTTCCAGCATGAACGTCTTCAGCCAGCGCCAATCGTCATCGGCTTTTCGGAACAAATACTTGTGCACGTCGAACTCATCGATGAGCAAGGTATTGCCAACTTTATGCACCATCATGCTGATGGTAGTGCTTTTATTCGAATATGCCAGTTTGAGGAGTTTTTTGATGTTCTCAGCGTCAGAGACGACATCGACTTCGCCCACACAATCTGGGAACATGTGAGCCATGCGAAAGCTGGAAAGAGCAGAGATATTTGTTCATAAATCGATATGACGTATGAAATTGTCACCTTGGAAATCCGGAGGAATGGAAGAGGGCCTTGTGAAGGCCATAGCTGTTATCCGATGTTGTTAGCCAGTTGGATGGAGGCAAATTCAGATCGGTATTACATTCGAGGCGATTAAATTTCACCGGAACTTGGACGGCGGAAAATTTTACGACGGCCTTCGATTTTACCGATGCAGCGTCTTCATGTGGTCCAACATTTGGACAAATTTCAATCTTAAGAAATATGGAAGCAAGTTACGGCATGTCAGATGGTTTGGAAAATTCTACTTACTTCGTCATTTGAGTCAGTCATGATTGTGAACAAAGTTACACATATTCTCGATAGATTTGGAAAGGCAGTTATTTATTCTTTTTGTGGTTTTCCTTTTCCACATGGATGTAGGGTTGTTGAGTAATTCTTGCGTCTTCAGAGAAAATTTCTTGTCTTCTGACGAGTTTTCTTTTTTGTAAACACCGAAAACCGGAGGCAGGAATTGTCAACTTTGACAGATAAAGGGTGATCCAAGAAAAGTGTACATTTTGGTGGTTTAGTACAATAAGTGCTTATAAATGCCGATTTTTTGCTTCGGACTATAATTTTGCGCCCATGACTTTCGATCTTAGCCGATTTCCCACGGCGAATTCGCATCCAAATATGTGCATTCTTTGATGACAGCTGTAATAAATGTAATGGACGTCCAATTTAAAACGACATAAAAAGTTTGTGTGTAAACGCATCAAGTACGTCTAATGTAGATCCAACCTAAGAACTGTCAAACGGCGCTATTGGAAATTTCCCTAAATATTCCAGACAAGCAAATTTGTTTACTTCTCGATAGAGTCTACAGTTACAAAATTGAAATAAAATTAAACAAAACTACAAAAAAAAGTCCAACTTATCTCCGGAGCAAAGTAGAAAAAGTTTCTTTAACATTAATTTTACAAGAAATCCCTTAGTGAACTTAACTGAAACGGCATATGCCTCAATGGCGCTTTTTTTCAACGAAGAAGAGGTCCTGCAAAAAAGCAAAGCATGGTCGGAAATTGTGGAGGTTTGTACAATTCAATCTTACTACCAGAGTTCACTCTTGATTGGAACACTTTTTATAGATTTTCCCTCAACAAGAACAATATGAAGACATGAAATTCCTTGACATCGCTTCAGGCCGCGATGATGGAATCAGTGATGATTGTTCACCAAACCAAACTGTAGTCGTCAATAACAATAACGACAATGAATGCAAGGCTTTGCTCAAGGTAGATAGTTTCGAGGGTGAAACCAGTTCGGATGACAACATTGATGAGTTTGCTAATCAAACGGCAGTACCAATGGTAAACGAACAAAAGAAAAAATGGAAAGAATGCGGCATGCTGGACGTTCTGGAAACGTTCGATTTGGATAAAATAACAAAAGTCGTAGAGAAGATCAAACACGAGAAATCCCAGCAGTCCTCATCGATCGATGAACACATAGTTCACATCGAAGAACATCATCATCGTCAAATTCATGTCGAATCAGATAATGAATCGTTTCATTCGATCGATACCGCAAACTACATTCGATCGAATCAAAAAAAGAAAGGCGCACGTTGTGCAACGACGACAATCAAGAAATTTAGCTATTTTAAGGGTTCGAAGAGACAATTGGCAAGGAAATTCGGTCTGGAGAATTTGGATGAGATTTTCAGTGACAAAGTTTCAAAAAACAAGGTTCCGGTGCTGCCTCAGCGCTCGCTCAAACGGGTTTTGGGATCTGAAAACTATGCTACACCTCCAACTCAACCGAAACTGAGTCCTTACGAACCCAAATCAGTACCATTACCAGAGCGACGGAGAAAGTCGCGTCAGATGAAGAGACGATCGGACATCTCTAAACGCTCAATATCGAGCAGTTCATCGTCGTCGTCCCGTTCGCCTGTTCGGCCTTTGAAACCGAGATATCGGAAGAGCCGAAAGACCAACTCACCGGAGGCTTTCAATAAATTTAAAAATGAATTGAAGAAGCCTAAAATAAAACCTGCCCCGCCGGCTAAACGGCGTGTACGATACAAAGCCGATCCCATAAATTTGATATCAACAGAAGACGAGGGTAGCCCAAAACGGCAACTACAGCTTCCGCGAACGATTCAAAATGGCAGTTCTAGCAATGAAACTTGCTTCTCGGGGGCGAGTATTATAAATTCCACTGCACTGAACACCGCAAATAAATCATCAAAACCGCTTACTGAACATATCAAGAAATGCCTGATAACACCAATCAAGAAGATATCAAAAGAACGAGAAGAGGATTCCGTGACTCTGGTTCCGGAATCTCTTCCATCACCTGCCAAGCCTCGAACCGTTCTTGCTATCAACTTAAAGCCACTAAAAGTCAAACTGAAACGAAATAAAAGAAAGACACCCGAACCCGAGACAGTCCGACAAACTGAAACAAGAGCTCCGGAGTCCGGCGCCGAACAGAAAGTTAAAGAGAGCACAAATGTGCCGGAGCCCATTGCTGAAATTCCCCGCGTCGTCGCCGAAGGTGAAAACAAGGTCCTACTGTACTTTCCGAATAACATCGAAGCGCACAAGGATGCCGTCTGTGCTGAGAAATTCTTCCTGACTAAAGAATACTTCCTGGAGAAAGTCGGCAAGAAGAACTCTCGCCGTTTCATCAAATTGAATTTGAAGAAATTTCCCTTCAAATTCAATTGCAATTCTCGAGTTTACTTTAAAGTGTACGACGAATCGGAGGTGGAGGAGAGTGCAAGCAGCGATGAGGATGTTGTGTCCATGTTTGGTCGGGAGGGCGAACTTATTGTCGAGGATTGCGCATGAAGTTCGGAAGACTAAAGTTTTTATTTTAATTTTTATTAGTTAATAAACCTTTTTATTCAATTTAAATCTAATCTACTCCATCTTCTTTCTCTTGGACAAGGTGGGCTTGTCGAACACCTGCTTCATGCCGCCGGACTTCTCATTGTGGAATTTGATGTTACTCGTTGATTCGGCATACCAGGGCGAGTCGAATTTCGTCGTATCCTGATCCACCAAATGAGTGTATTTCGTTCGGCCGCAGCGTCCAAAGTTCTTGACTTGCATGACTTTGGGTAGAATGGTTTTGTCAAAGTGATCTTCGAGTGTGGCTTGGGCAAAGTCACGCTTGAAGACATCGTTCTCTTCGTCTAGATAGAAGGCACCACGATGGTAGTACTTTTGGAGGAACTTGTACTTGCCCTTGGCTGCTTTGTTTGTTATCTGTTTGGGGTTTTGGCGCAGATCCTGGCGACGTTCTTCTTCGGTCATGTTGCGCATTCTTTCGATTTCCAGTTTTTCACGTTCGGCACTGAAATTTAAGGAATTCCTTTTATTAAGTAAACAACCGAAATGGACGAGGTGGGATACTTACTTCTCTCTCTCCTCGCGATCTCGTTTGATTCTCTTCAGCTCACGCAGTTTCCAAGCCTCATATTCGACCTCGTCATTTTCATCGTCAGTGCAGACATCTTCGATGTTCGGTTCGATGGCATCGGGCTTGATTTTTTCGAGGTCCTTCTTTATACTGTCCTCGACCAAGCGCAGAGTGTAACGTCTACGTTCTTTTGCGGCCTTTTTGGCTTCGGCTTCGACTTGCTTCTGTTTGATGGCTTCACGTTCTTTTTCAATGACCGTGGCTCGGTCGCGCTTGCGGACAAAGAGTGGCTTCAAACGAGGTTCGTTCTCCTCTTCGCTTTCGGTTTCTTCCTCATATTCTGAACTTTCTGATTCCGAGGATTCGGATTTGTTTTCGTCTTCTTTTTGAAGGACCTGCAAAACATACGGTTATCGAGATTTCATTTGCTTATGATTACCCACCTCTTCCTCCTTTTGTTGTTGCAACATGCGTTGCCTGAGTTTCTGTCTCCTCAACTCGATTTCGGTGTCACTGAGATCTCCATCCGATTCACTGTCCGAAGCGAGGGTGATCTTCTTTGATTGTCCCTGATTGTCATTATCCCTATCATCTTCCTCATCTTCTGAATCCTCAGATTCCTCCGACTCCGATTCGACAATTTCTGGTTCGTGAATATGTCGATGACGTTCCAACCGAACTTCGGTTGGTTCTTCTTCAATAACCAGTGATTTTAATCGTCTCAAACGAGGATCGTCGACGTTTTCGTCATCGATTTCTTGATTTGACTGACTGGTGATGGTGGAATCTTTTTCTGCTAACGCTGCTGCAGCCTGTGTTCTTTTGCGATTGTCAATGAAGTCTTCCAAGTCGCTGTCTTCGTCGGACGATTCACCGCGAGCGTATTCGGGACGTTTGCCAGAGATATACCGCTGGACTTTTACTTTTTGCATAGATATTTCGCCTGAAAGTTAAGGAAGACAATTTCGGAGTCAATTGGGCCTGTATGGAAGCAAAGATGTGGATTGGTTTACCTTTTTCATTTCGTACAGGGACGGCACCCGCTGTACAAACAATACTAGAACTCATTGTGGGAGATTGCTAAATGCACTCTTAGCTGAAGAAAAATATTGAAATCTGTTCAAAAGTAAAGAAACACAAATTATTTGTTTTTATAGAAAAGGTAAAAGCTAAAAACGTATTCTTTTATTTTGTCTATTTTTCGCAAGTGACAGTGACAGTGGTAGTTCTGTTCAGTTCAGTTGTGATTTGTGAACATCAACACAGGGAAATGGAACTGAATTGAAACAACAGACAGTTTCAGAATGAAAAGAGGTTTTAAGATTCCTCATAGACAAATTTTTAATAAAATTAAAAAGCTAATTGTTGTAAGAATTACAAGTTTTCGTTAACTAAGGGGTCGGTTATAGCTATCAGAAAAACGGATCAGAAAAAAATTCTTTTCTAAATTTGACTACTCTAGAACTTCATTTGAACGAAATATTTATGCAATTCGACCGACATTTATTTGAAATATTTTTTTCAAAAAGAATTAAAACATTTATGACCGAATTTAATTAGAAAATTGCATTTAATTTTTTTTCTGATGAGATTTCATTTTTGTGAACAGCAGCGCAAATTTTCAAACATTTAAACTATACTTTAAATCCACTTTAAAATAGGAGTCGACTCTAAAAACAAATTTTAGATTCAGGGTCGACTTTATCTCATTTTTGAACGACTTAAAGTATACTTTATCGTTAAAGTTGTCGTCTAACTTTAAAACGGAGAAAGCGTTCGTTTAACTCCTTAAATTATAGTTTTGAACGAGAAGATTTTGAGATTTTCGAAGATTTTGAAGTTAAAAGATAGCTAAGAGTTTGTCAAATTCGTGCATCCTCTTATTTAAATTCAAATATTCATTTATCATTTTTGTAAAAAAAAAAAAAATATGAACCATGGGACTACCAAGCTGGATTTGCTGCTTATTTTTTGACACTTCTTGCAGTTGTGTGTGTACGTTGTTTGCTTTTAATTTTATTACCTATTTGCCTTTTTTGAGAGTTCTAAGTGTAACAACTTACACTTGTAGGGACATTTATTCCTGTTCTAAAGGAATATTTTATACCCATTTCAGAGCACACTATTCCACCTTCACTATGACAAATAAAAACAAAACAATTTGGAACATCATTTGGATATTTATTGAAACACATTTTCACAAAGAAAAACATAACATTTATTAGAACTAAATATACAAACACTAAATAATCACATTTTTTCCTGTTTTGGGGAGATAAATGTAGTAAAAACCGATAAAAACTGCAAGCGTAAAATGACAGTTCACTTATTCAATTTATTGATGTGTCACATTTAGGCGAGTTCACACAACGTTATGTTTAAAGTCCAATCTAGTTAGAAGACTCGTTTAAAGTGTTTAAAAATAAGAAAAGTTAGAAGTGCTTTAAGTAGAGTAGACTTTATTGCTTAAACGAGGGCTGACTTAAAATTTGCGCCAATACATTTCATTTAACAGAGACGAAACGAACCTTGTACACAACAAATACATTTTTAACAGAGTCACTGAACAGTTCAAGTATGAAACAAGCATAAAATGGAACATTGCGTAGTGTCTGATGGAATTGGAAGTTTTTTGACACTCGAAATCCTGGATATGTCAAAAAGACTGGAAATATTGAAGAATGGAGTAGATTTTTTTGTTAAGGGGTAACAAACACTCTTTGAAAAAATTGTTACGTTAAAAACGTTGACAGAAGCGCAACTTGGAAAAATCGTTCTATGTAAATCCTTACACTAATTTAACGCTATTTTTATGAGTGTTGTCGCTTGTGATTTTCTCTGCGCTTAGGAGTTTACATTGAACGATTTATTTGGAGGAATACTTTTATCAAGAGATAAATGAAGTAGAAGGAAGTTGAATGTACAAATATTCCATTTATCTGTACAGTGTGTTGAGAATAAATAAATATTACGTTCGTTGGCTTCCTCGCAGAATATGTCAGTTTGAATCTCACAAGGGTGTCTTTCGAAGAACTGACAGAACTTCCAAAGGCACTTACTCACATACTTAAGCTGGTGCTACGGTCCGTTGTGTACTTGAGCCTCAACCAACAGTCTCCGAAAGCCAGCTCGGTCCCTAGCTGTCTCCAGTTTTTCACTCCAGGTTGATTGAGGTCCTCTTCCACTTGTGTGCGCCACCAGAATCGCGGTCTTCCTCTATTTGTACGTCCCTCGGGAATAGTGTCGAAGGCTTTCCGGGCCGGAGCATTGGTGTTCGCACTAAATGACCGAGCCATCTAAGTATCTGCACCTTGACTCTTCTGGCTAGGTCCATGTCGTTGTACAATCCGTTCGATATTGTTTCTTCTACTCCATTCTCCATCAATGCACACGGGGCCAAAAATTACCAGAAGAACTTTCAGCTCGAAACAGCCTAAGGCGCATTCATCCGATTTTGTCAAGGTCCATGCTTCTGCACCATATAACAGGACTAGGATGATGAGGGTGTTATACAGTCTTACCTTAGTTGCTCGAGAGAGTTCTTTTCCACTCAATTGCTTTCTTAGCCCAAAGAAACAGCGATTAACGGATTTATACTTCGACTGATCTCGGCGCTGGTGTTATTGCCCGTGTAAATAGCGGAGCCTACGTAAACAAACTCCTCTACTAACGCGAAGTTGTATGCGTCTATTGTGACGTTCTTTCCGAGCCGTCGGTGTTGCGTGCGAACGAGCTTGGCATGGATGCCAAAACTAGACACAGCTTTATACTGTTCGTCTCTGAAGATGCTGTCACACGCGGCCTTAAAATCGAAGAAAAGGCGGTGGGTATTGATTTGGAGTTCACAGGTTTTTTCCAGGATCTGCCGCAAAGTGAACATTTGGTCGATGGTTGACTTTCCAGGTCTGAAGCCACATTGATAAGGACCAATCAGATTGTTGACGAAAGGCTTCAGACGTTCACATATTACGGCAGAGAGGAGCTAAGTAGGCTTATTCCTCTGTAGTTGACGCAGTTTAAAGGATCTCACTTTTTCAGGATCGGGCAAACAATGCTGAGATTCCATTCATCGGGCATGCATTCTTCCGACCATATCCTACAGATGATTTGTTGCATGCGCCTATCTAGATCGTCTCCTGCTGCTTTGAACAGCTCGGCCATCTAGACCATCTGCTCCAGCGACTTTGTTGGATTTCAGCCATGATATTGCTCTTCTTCTAGCTCGGGTTCACGGAATTGTTGGCTATCATCGTGTCCGATGAAAGGCTCCTACCTGATGGCGGGATTTTGTTCGTCGTCGCCTTTATACCAATCTGTCAAAAAAAAGTGCATCTTGTGTCATAAAATTGTAGGCCTCTTAATTCTGTAATTCACGCGAACCCTTCAGGAATTGTGGAAGGCCTTAAGATTCACCTTGTCTTTTGTTTTCAGAGCTGTCTACTTCTAATGCGTTGAAAACTTTGATATTTTTTTAACAACAGTATCTAAATCATTATCATAAATTCATCATTCAAAACATTATTACATCAACTCACTCATGAACTACGTAACTTGCCGGTTTGTAAAATTCTTTGAGGCTAATAGCAATAACCTTACACAATAGTAAGTGCAAGCACTAAAATTTATTTACATATAATCTTGTAACATCAAAAAGGTTCTTACTGCTTCTTATAGATTTTTCAACTCATCGGGTGCAAACATTTAGTTTACACGTGCACCCCTCCGGCTTAAACTGGATATGAGCAGAAAAAAGCGGGGAAACCCTTGATTCAGCAAAAAATAATTCGTTAAAAGAAACTCTTTGAGCAAGTAAACAAAATTCTTGCTATTTCCTCTAAATATCCGATTTTCGATTAATTAATTATTAATTTTTCTAAGCTGTTAATCTTGACGCAAATTTGCTGTCGAGTAGAGAGCACAACAAATGTTTGATGGGACAACCGGTTGCTGTTTAACGGTAAAGTATTTGTTTGAAAAAAATAAGTTATTGGTTTTAGAAAATAAATAATTCTAAATCATATAACAGCGATAAAAGGTAACATAGTAAATGTTACGTATACGCCACAGGTACTCCACCCCCTAACTGAGCTAATAACAAAACTTCAGCTATTCCTTGCGACTTATCAAGAGGTTCAACGGCATTAATAGTAGCAATTAATCCATTCATTCAACAACAGCTAACGTCTCTTGAATGGCTTGTGTCTAGTTGAGTCAATTTGTGTAGTAATGGATTTGTGGTGGAATAATTTTATTAATTCTATTTACCATTGAATCATTTGAATGGTCCAACTTGCGCCACAGGGTTTGATCTATTCCTTCTCTACAATTTCAATTGTTTTCAATATGTAAACTTATTTTGAGTGTATGGTTTCGAGTCTGGGGACACTCATGAGATTTCAATTGATTGGTGCAGCTTTTGGCTTTGAGTGTTTTTTTTCTTATGTTTAAATTATAATTTATGTTGTTTACTTCCTTGTCGTCTTTTGTCTTCAATAAATGAATTTATGGATGAAAAGGTTAATAAATTCAAATAGATCAGATCAAAGATAAGCTTTTGGATACAAGTTCAGAAATACTATAAATAAGGAGGTTGCAATTTTGTTTGTGGGAAGACTGGCGAGGCTTGCTTGTTAAAAATAGGCACATGAGAGGTTAAAATAAAAATTAGTCCTGAAATATGTCCACTTTTCGGGAGTTTAATAAACATCGTGTGATGTCTTTAATGATATCACACATCTACTAATAATTCTTAAGACGGAAACCCCTGAAGTCTCGGAATCATTATAGAACGCTGTCTAATCGCTTATGGCGATTTATGAAAAGTTATGAAAAGAACACGACATTCTTTTCTGCTCCTGTCTTCCAGGAATTTTTTGTCTTCCCATTCGACGTTTTTCCAAAATTGGGGTTTTGGAGGGTTGTAATCTATGTACTTTGCTATAGAGCCGAAGAAGCTCAAAATGATGGCATGCCGCATATTATTATTATGTTGGTCCATTGAGAGGAGGCGTTGAGTCTTATAGCTGTACATGCTGCCACTTGTTTGCTGAAGATGTCGAGGGGTGTCAGATGGAGGAGAGTGTCTTACGCTCCTGAGGGTGTGGTTCTCAATGCCCCGCTTATGAAGCGATATGCAGTTCGTTGGACTCTGCTGAGTTTGTCGCAGTTAGTAACTTTCTCCAGTGCAGTCCACCATACTGCGACCCCGTACATGAGTATTGGTCGGATGACCGATGTATGCAAGTTATGCGAGGTTGAAATCCCCATTTTTCCTCCTATGCCTTTCTTGTAAGAGAAAAGAGCTAGTGTAGCTTTCTTAACTCTTTCTTGAATGTTAGGTTTCCAACATAACTTTTTGTCTAATAAAATTAGTAAAATTAGTAAAAATTAGTGGTACACCTTATATTGAAGGAGGTACAATTTCTGGAATTTTTAATTTCGTGTAAAAAGGACGAGGTCTGTTTTTTTGTTAAGTCCACAGTGATCAGCCCATCTAGTGAGCATATTAAGTACTTTTTGGATTAGGTCTCTCAAAGGTATTAGGATGTATGCCGGGGGCGGCGATAGCAACATCATTGGCATACGCAATTGCACTCTGTATCCTTCCTTCTCGAGGGATATAAGCAGTTCGTTATCTACTATGTTCCACAGGAGAGAGAACAGAACACCACCTTGCGGTGTGCCTCTGCTGACAAATCTTCTCGTACAAAAATCTCCCATCTTATAGAGTTGACAGTTGACGATCCTGCTTTTTAGCATTAGATTAATCAACTCACAAAGTGAGTATTCGACGTTCAGGGTCGTCATAGCAGAAGTGATAACAGATGTGTCAACGTTGTTGAAAGCAAGTTGAAGGCAACCATAGTGTATTCCTTTTGCTCTAGGAATATTCGATACTCTTACCAGAGTATGCAAAGCTGTTTCTACCGATTTCCCTTTGCAGTGAGCATGCTGAGACATAAAAAGTCTCTAATCAATGCTATTACGTAAATGGATATCGATCAGTCATTCCAGAGTTCTAAGAATGAATAATGATATGTAGATTAATAGGTCTAAGATCTTTAGGGTTGACATGCGAGCGATGGAGAGCATCCCCAAGGCGGGCAAATGCCTTGGGGATGCTCTCCATCGCCGAGGTATATGGACCAGATTTAGACAACTTTTGAAAATCATCTCAAATGAAATGGGCAAAGTTTCAAACGGGATACGGGAGGTTTACACATAAGTCTAGCTGCTGGGTGTCATTCAAGTCTATCAGTTTGTCTCAACAGTCTTCCGGCAGAGCAGTGGAATGCGATTCCTAGGAAGAATTCACATTTGAACGAATATATTGGAGGTTCATTTGACGAGGGGTTAACACATTCTTTAATATTTAATATTAACGCCATGACGTCTAACATGCCGCTTTCAACTGAAAATCCAAAAAAATGAAATATTCAAAATATTCAATTGAAGAAATTTATATTTGTTCAATTTTTTATTTAGTTAAACAATTTTCTTTCTATTATTTTCTATGTTGGATCTATTTCTCGATTCTTGTGACTTGCATCATCATTGGAATTTAATTCTGAAAATAAATGAAAAGAAAAAACGTTAGGTTTAGTTACAAATTTTTCTAACGCATTTTTCAACAGATAAAAACACATTTATACTGAAATTAATTTCAAACGCACTTTTTAAATCCAAAAGAAACCTAACTTAACCAATTCTCAAATATACTGCAACAAAAAGAAGAACAAAATCTGCATCAATGGATGGGTATGGTAATTTTGAAAAGAAGGAAAGTTCTTACTTCAACATAAATATTAAAAATACCAGCCTCATGTTCCAAAAAATTCGTCCGCCCTTGGACTCCAACTTTCCCCTTCAATACAAATCAAGACAAAAAACAACTAAAGGTCTAAATCTTGAAGAAAAGCTTAGTTTAATGTCCAAACAAGTCGATGACCAGGTGTGATGGAAATGTTTTGATACACACGAAGCGTGCCATTATGATGTCTCGATAAGACCTCAAACATGACTCTCATGCAAATGTTTCAACCCAAAAAGGGCAAAGTGATTCAAGTTTAGGGCCAGTTGGTTCAACGACTGGTTTTAATGAAATGTTGATTTTTCTTTCGGTACGTTGCACCACAACAATTTTAATTTATGGTAATATTCGTAAAATTGTTGAAAGTGAATTAACTGTCAAAACCGATTTGAACCGCTTTGAATTGGTTCACACCAATGGTTTGGCTATTGTTGATAGTTCTTGAGGTACCCACTCAACACATGCTTTGGAAAGGGCTCTAGACGGGCTTTCGATGGTTATAGCGAAGGGCAAAGAGGAATGTCAAATTAATCGCTTTTGCACATGGGTTCGGATAATGATTTGACGTTTTGTTGTTAGTTAAACAAGTTTTTGAGTCGAGAGTTTGTTTGGGTTATGTTTTATTTTATTTTGTTTTATGTATTTTTTTGCTATTGTTAATGTCTTAAATTGTTTTGTTATAAACTTTTGTTTTTTTTATTTGATGACGCATTTTTGAACTGAATATTTTGTCGTAAAAATTGAAAAGGTATGTATGTTTGTTTGTTTTAAATTTGGACGCAGGTTCATTTTTAGTTATTTTTTAAAGTACATTTACGAAAATGTTTCAAAGAAATGTTGAGGCCATTTTAAAAATAATATAAAATTACAATTTTTGTTTGTTTTTAGAGCACAAAGTAAGATAATCCGAAAAAGCGCTATCCTCAAGAAGAACGCCAAGTGGAGGCTTCATGCCATTTATAGAGAGAAAGAAATTACGAATTAAAACTCATTGGCACAAGTTTCTTGGAAGATTTTATTTTGCTCCATTTCAAAAGGTATGAATTTTGTTATTAAGTTTATTCTAAATACTTAATTATTTTCTAAGATTTTTGGTGTGGATGTAGAAAGTCAATACCAAAGTGACTATTGATGACGGATATGCAATGATTACTGCCTTATTGCCTTATAGTAACAAAGAAGACTGTCAAGTCAACTGGTTTGGCTTTTTAATTAATTCTGTGTTACAAACTATTCCAAGACGTAGAATCTTCCATTTAGATGTAAGTTGAAATGAGAAGATCAACAATAAATTAAAACAGAAACGCACAATAATAACGAAAATGTAATGCTTTCATTGACGCCGCCACAGCAAAGTAATAAGGAGGCAAATAAGTACTTTTCGGTTTCCATTGTTGCGTTCAAGATTCAACCGGATATTTTGGAATCCATTCATCAGTGATGGTGTTGTTTTTCAAGGAAAAGTTTCGTTTTAATTGCGTGTGTAGATTCTTTCTCCATCATAAATGCTTAGTCAAGCTCAGGAGTTATAAAAACAAAACAAAACAAAAACAGATTTGAACTGGTATAATCTGCTCCGTAGAAGGATGATTCATTTTGTTTTACTACTCAAGATCAATATCCTGACATTGTCAAACCATGAATGGATCTTACTAATTAATTTAAATTTTTTTGTTTAAAAATAACGAAAGTGGGAATTTGTTGACACTTCATAATAATCGTTGAATTTTTCATACTCAATTCAAAGCTCTTGGAGAAACCATACCAAAAATCAAACCCTAGATAAAAAATGATCTCTGAATTTTTATTATTTTTACAGAAGGGATCTTTTGAAAACCTATTCTTTTGCTTCATTCACTTATGTCGTTTTTTACGTTTCTTCTTCTACCTCCAATGGAACGAGTTATGATGTATGTGTCATTCTTCGGACAATTCTGTTTTCAAAACGGAAGACTTATGGACTTATGCTCTTCTCAGAAGCATTCCGTCTGTCAAAGTTAAGCCAATGGAGTGGTTTCTGGACTCTTCCGAATGCTTCTGGACGTCCAATGGAAAACGACATTATTGCGAAAATATTTTAAAGGACATCTTTTAAATTTTTCTTAATAAAGTTTGAAGAAGGAGTAAAAGCACAGTAATATTTCTTGAATTTTTCGTCAAACTGAAACAATGTCTCTAATTCGATTAAGAAACCATTTTTAATTTTAAAACAAACAAAACGTAATCGTTTTATATTTGCTTTTAAGCATCATCGCTTCTTTTAATTTTTTATTTTTTATTTCGTTTTTATAAGAGCACTTTTTGAGTACAAGACATAGTCAACACCAAATTTTATTGGTTGGAGTATTCATTAAATGTGAGCATTTAGTTGTGTGGATAAGATGTGTGGACAGATGCATGAAACGCAATTTAATGAATTAATTAACTACTGGACGTTTTTTTTTTTGGTTGAAGAATTTGTGAATCACTGACCTTACACTTGCCTGTTTGCTCCCAGCCTTTCGTCAACCCAAATCAAAGAACATTTTAGCTTCTTGCCTAAAAGGAACGTTACAAAATGAAGAGAACATCTCACAAATGTTTTCAAAAACCTTGTTTCTTTTTCCGTCATAATTTCCGAAAATAAAGGCAAAAAATATTGCAATGTCCCAAAGCCAGCAAAAATTCTTCTTCTTCCTTGGTCGTGGTCCCAACGCTCATTGACAATGTTACTCCAGTTGTTAGCCCTCTCGCGAAAGCTAACCTTTTTGCCACACAGTTCGCAGCCAACTCTTCGCTGCCAGAGAGTGTCATGACTTCTCTAGTTCTTCAGCGCGTCAATGATTCCATGGGACAAATCTTCTTCCGCACCCGTGCTGTGGCGAGAGTCCTAAAAGATCTTAAAATACATAAGTCAGTTGATCCGGATGGTATCTCCGCTATTATTCTGAAGAAGTGTTCCTCCAGGCTGGCAAAACTCTTGCGTAAGCTTTTCCATCTATCCTATTCTTCTGGGCTAGTTCCGAGCAGTTGGAAAACAGCATTTGTCCAACCAATTCCAGAAAAGGCGAATCTTCTTCTCCCTCCAATTATCGTTCAATTGCACTTATGTCCCTTCCATGAAAACGCTGATAAGCTATCAGCTCAAGAAATATCTCGAAGACCAAAAGCGTCTTATTGACCGGCAGAACGGCTTTCTCAACAACAGGTCCACTTGTGATCTGATGGCTTTTCCACCGAACAGTGGAACAAGTCTTTACACTGTTTTGGAGAAAGTTAGATTGTTGCATTTGATATTTCAAAGGCATTTCATAAAGTCTGGCATCTTGCTCTTTTATTGAAAATGCGTGCTTTCGATATCGATGAATCCCTCTTTCGTTGGATCATAAACTTTCTTTCGAACCGTACATTACAAGTTGTACCTATTGGACGGATTCAAGTCTGAAACCCACAATAAAAATGCTGATGTGCCCCAGGACTCCGTTTTGTCTCCAACTCTTTGTCTCATTTTTATAAATGATCTCTTATCTGTAACTTCTAATCCAATAAATTGTTTCGCTGACGATAGTACCCTTAGCTTTTCTTATTCGTTCCCAGACTCACATCCCTCCTCTTCGGATGTGGAACTGCAACGGCAAAATATGATAAGCTCATTAAACTCTGGCTTAAACAATGTACAATGGGGACTAAAAAACCGCGTAGAGTTTAATCAAAGACCATATTATAACAAGCTTGTTATATGGTCTTTGGTTTAATGCTCCGAAAACTCAATGCTGTCTTGTATCGCTCAAGGGAGATATACCCCCTTGCCACTATGTGTGAGTGTCAATTGCATCAATGAGACCGAACATCTAGATATTCTCGGTATGTGCATCACTGAGCACCTCTTGTGGAACGAGCACATATGCGATGTCGCCAAAAATGCAGCAAGATGTTTGGGTTTCTTAAGACGGTGCAAGAAATTCTTCTCCCCGTCTGATCTGGCTATTATCTATAAGACAATAAGACCTATATCCGTCCAAAACTTGCGTACAACTCTCATCTCTGGGCTGGTGTTCCAGCTACCTACTCAAGTCTCTTGGATGGTATTCAAAAATGAGCCCTACGACTGATCGGTGATAAAGATATCACAGAAATAGCTAGTTGCATTCCTCGATTCCTCCCCTCAAACAATTCGCCCGTAATACTCGCGCTTCTAGGAATGTCCATTAGTTTACCCTCGAACCCAACTTCGGACATAGTATAGAGAATTATTCTTTAGCCGTACTACGCGAATGTGGAACTCTCTTCCACACTCTGGCTTTCCCAGACCAATATACACCGACACCTCCTTTCCGACCCCTTCCCTTCTTCCTAAAAGCAGAAACACAATGGCGCTTTGCCGTCGATTTTGACAACTGCGAAAAGTTCAGCTATAGGAAATCTGTGTAACCTCACACAATGACGCTTTTCCTACGTACGCTTTTTTTGACAAACGTAAGAAAACGTAAAGAAGCCACCATCTGTCAAAAAAAAGTTCAACTTGGTTGAACTTTTGCTTTGTCTGACAGCTCAACAGCTGTTTGTTCATTTGTTGTTTGGAGCAGCGTTACCACTTTAAAAAAAAATGGAAGCGAAGTAAATTTGGGAATAAAGCGAAGTAGATTGAGAAAAAGCGAAAAAGATTTTAAAATAGTGTATTTTATATTGACCATGAATACATAGACAGATCTACAATTAGAGCCGTGTGTGAATTGTGTAAAAATGTGTATACAAACTTGACTTTCGATTTAATTTTGACACTACATGGTGGATATGATGTGTTAAAATTTAACTAGCAAGCTAAAATATGACACTAGTGCTTAAATTTAACCAACATTCTAACCCAAGTTGCGCACGGCGTAAAATATTAAACACTTTAATACAATCACGTAACTCATACTTTGCGTATATGTATGAGTTGACATTTCGTGTTTGTAAAGTGTGTCCGCTTATTGTTCGTGTATAAGGATAGAAACTTATCGATTATATATTTTCCTGATGAAAATAAGAGAACTGTAGGCATAAAATTACTCAATGAGTTAATCGAAGCAGATTTTGGAAATATCAAGTAAAATCGAGTGAAGTAGATTTCAAAACATTCTTGATGGTGCGAAGTTGGAATAGATATTCAAAGTTTTTCAAAAATCGAAGTAGACTACTTCGAAAGGAGTAAAGTGGCAAATCTGTTTGATGATGATGGAGGGAGAACTGTCATTCAAAGCACACGTGAAGCGGGTGCATCGTAACGCAACGACGCGTCTGCCTAAAGCGCCATTGTGTTTCTGCTTTAATGCACTCACTGTGTCTCTGGCATAATAGGGGTTTAAAAAATCCCTTGAGTGTGTGTAAATTATAAAAAAAAACCTTTTGTAACTATTTCAGTGGAAGGATATGCAGCAAATCCTTTCGATTCAGTAAAATTGAGTATCAAATTCGTGTCCAACTTTGTCATCGACTTCTGATGAAATGCAATGATTTCAGCTCAATTTTTAATTTCAATTCCATATATTTATATTGGCCTCTTTCCTAAGTTCAAATTGCCGACAAAAATATGTGTTTAAAAACAAAGCTTCTTTCAAAATCTATCAATTTTAATTGAACACATAACCGCTTGTCATAGATAAGTCATCAACAAATATTTTACACCATCAACTTGATGAGTGATCAACGATCGTGTAACAAGAATAATTTTGTATCCTTAAAAAACAAAAACAAAAACGAAATAAATTACATTAACCCAGAGTCTGTCTTTATATCATCAATTTTACAAAAGAAAAACCAATAAATTTTCAAGTGCAAGGAGGAATTCAATTTTTCACCATAAATTTCAAATTTGTTCTATATGATTTTTTTCGCCATTTATGCCATAAATTTACAAATACACTCGCAGTGAGAAAATTTGTAAACAAACAAACCCGATCAGTACCTATATTTAAAAATGCACGTATCGTTGATTGGACAGATTGAAGCGACTTCATTTCAACCTGCCAACCTAAGTCCAGCTTAGATATGCTACTTTCTTGCACTCACTTACAGATACTTTCTTACAAGCAAAAATTGTTGGTGTATGTGTACGTTAGACGAACGATATACCTACCTACTCGACATGCCTGGCGCTTTTCACACTACTCTCGATGGGATATTAAACATTTTGCTTTGGAGACACAGTCGTGGCCAGAACCAGACGATAGTGTCTTTTTTATTTCTCTCAATAGCACCCAAGTCTCGTTTATATATAAAAAGAAGGCCGATCGTTTCAAGATACTCATTCGTTAAAAGTTTTCTTAACCGTTTGGGTTAAAAGTATTCTCTTTACTCTTGTTTTCTCGATTTAAAAGAACTTTTTCCCAGTGAAAATTCAAGGATAATCGCCGAGAAGAAAGGAAATTAAACAATTTCCAAGTGAAAAGTGAAAACACAACAAAAATTTATCCATGAGATATTTTTAAAAAATAAACTAATTAAAGGATTTTTGTTCAAAGTTCATGAAATACAAAAATAATCGCGGCACAATACTTCAGTTACAATTTCGGACATTTTTATTGAACAAAAAATTATAAATCGACGTTTTAAGTTTAAGTGAGTATTTGCCCAACTAAGCGACAGTTACAGTTTATGAAAGTGATTTTTAAATCGATCGAGGCAACACCTGTATTTATTCAAATTGAGATATTTCGGAATAGACGAACATGTCTAAGATTTGATCTAATCTGTAGGTTGGAAGTGAGAAAATGCAAATTGTCGTAGAAAATAAATTTGCTGAGAAAAGTAAACAAAAGAATTCATAAATTGTTTGTATTTTTAAATGTACTAAGTTCATTGGCAGTACAGTGATTGATCGTCTAATAATGTTGTGACACTTTAAATTGAATTCAAATTTATGTGGACCAAACAAATTGAGTTAGCCTATTTCGTGTTGAAGTATAAGAGTATGAATTGAGGAATGTTGAATGAATGGAAAGTTTTTTTTCTTTTTCTTAAATCGAAATGTGTTCTTATTTTTGTTTAAGGTTCGAATTTAAAAAAAAATATTGACAAATTTCAGAGAACAACAAAAAAATTTACAAATTTGTGTTACTAAATTCTTAAATAGTGTTAAACATGTTTAAGATCTTTTTAATTCTGAATAAAATTTCAAGAAACATATTTATTGCCTGAAAATTTAAATTTCAGGTTTTTTCTTTTAATTCTATAAGAACAAAACATTAAAGGTAATCATTCACTTTTATTTGCGTCGTGAAAGAATATTAGTATAACATAGCTACTTTGATATTGATGAATACATTTCATTTGGCAATAATATGTTTTAGCTGATTAACATTTTTATAACATCGTTTACAATATTTTAAGAAAAATGCAAATAATTGGCGTGCTTCTTGACAGCATTCTACTTTATATAATTTTAAGGTTAAAACACGCGATCGACATATAAGTCAATCTTTCATATAAAGTCAATAAAAGACGTTCCATAGTTATCACGCAAGTAACTGCAATTTGTTTTCTGAATTGAAATATTCCGCTGTCAAATCATTTCAATTCAAAAATTGGAATCTATGCAATTAACTTTTAACGTTTTAACTGATATTTAAATTGGAACGTTGTTTTCGAGAACATATAGAAGGATTTATTGCTGTTTATAGGCAAACAAAAGTTGAGTGTGGTTTCATCGAAATTTACGTTAAGTACCTGCTATTTTCTGGTTTCGAAAATAATTGAATTTTTGTGAAGATTAAATAAAACAAAGAAAACTATAAAATGTTGCAAATAAGGACATCACTGTCATAGAGTTTTTGACCTGCGTTTGTGCACCTGTTCTTAAAAAATCATCTGTTTTCAATTTTTCTCAAAATTCCGTGAGTCCTTTTTTTCAACTGTCAGTTTACCTGTCATATAAGTGGTAAAAACTGACTTCTCTGTCTATTTGGGTGGTCTGTATTATAAAAAGGACAACAATGGGTTGTCCTTTAAGAATTCAAATTGTTCTATAATGACTTCAAACTACCAGCTATTAACCTTTGATGACAGATTTACAAATCTCAAATGAAGACCATACATATTTTTTTCAACACGAAGTGATTTGAAATTAGTTTTCGAGTTTTTCTTTGGTAAACCCAAGGTTCCTCTTTTCGTGCGTCATATGTGTGAAAAAATAAAATTCTTATTTTTTTAGTTATATCGAGTTTTTGAAATTAGATATTGCGGACATATTCTTTACTGAACTTTGAACAACCATCAAAAATGAGCTCATCTACAAAAATACAGCAAAATCAAATTTTGGTTGGTCATGATGACAAAACAAAAAAGTAATTGATCGAAAAATCAAAAAGGTAAACAAAATTAAATTCGCCGTAAAAATAAATCGAGTTTATACAGAAAATAATAAATTTCGGTAAAAAAAAAACACAGTCGATCGATTTAACTCTAGCGGCGGTACCTAAAGTGAACAATGAATGAAACTATTCTAAAAGCTTTTAAAAAACGGACAAATTATTGATTTATTAAATTAAAACAAAAATACTTAAAAATAATAATTAATGTATGGGTTTTGAAATACTCATAGTAAATCCTCGTTTGATAGGACTCAACATTAGAAAATTTGATTATAATAGGTATAAACCCCTAAACAGAATTCGCTCAAGTCAATAAAATGTCCAAATTTTAAGTCAATCGAATCAGGATTTAAGACTGCTGGCTGGTGCGATTGTAAGTCATATTTGATCAAAAACTCGAATAGAATTTTTATTTGCGACAAATAGAATACTAGCAGTTGCCCGCGACTTCGTCTGCCTCTCTCTCGTCCACCGGCCAGAGGTGCGTCTTCACTTGTGCATCATGCAAAGTCGAAACTCTTCTTAACTCGAAGCCTTCAAAAGGCTATAATTTTTCCATTTTAGCAACAATTTTCACTGATTAGCTTAAAGCCTTCCTCGATAAATAAACCATTCAATACAAAGAGAATTGTTTAATTTGATTTAGCAGTTCCTTAGGTCAGCGCGTTAGAAAAAAAAATGAATATTTTCTGCCATTTTTTCCACATTTTCCACTTATTCTTCGCTCATATTGGTCGTAGATTAATTTAGCCTAAAGCCTTCCTCGATTAATGGACAACAAGACACAAAAAGAATTTTACAATTCGAACCAGTAGTTCCTGAGATTAGCGTGTTCAAACAAACAAACTCTTCAGCTTTATATATTTAGTATAGATATAGATATAGATATGGCAAGTATTGAATTCGTAAAAAAAGTTGAGATTTTGATGAAATATGACATTACGATGATACAGAAGTCGAAAAAGGTGGGCCCGGCGATTCCGCCCGTCTATCTGTCTGTAAACGCACCTACAGCTTAAACTATTGGTCCGATTGACTTCAAACTTGAAAATTAGAGGTTTGTGCAAATTCGCGTAGGTCGTTTTTTTTTAAGATAAAAATTTAGGGTAGCCACCATACAATTTTTTTGGCCAACAAATAAAAAGTTAAAAAAAATACTTTTTTAAAATTCTGTATCTTGAAAACGGATTAATGTAAAATATCAAAGTTGAGGTGTAATACGTACATTAACATGTTCTTGAATACTGCATACCCAGATTAATTTTAGGATATTTTTCAAAAATTTAATATAAAAAAATGAATTCACTTCAAATTCCGTTAATAGAAAGTAGAGTCGAAGACAATTTTGACCGAAAATTATAAAATCTGTTTAAATGAACCATTGGAATCAAATTACTTGTTATTTTTCTTGAAATTTCAGTGAAATAAAACAAGGGGTTGAAAGAATACAAACAAACATTTAATTTATCAAGAATCAAAGCGAAGATCAACTTTTTTTTTTTTAATCATAATCTTCTCTATTATTAAAAATCGTAAGGGAGTTTCTTTCGAGAAAATAAAGAACAACCTTACTCAAGACAGTGGCCATATCTACTGTCAGTAATGTATCTAATGTAATGACAAGGTCGACTTTTCATACCAAATGCAGGTTTATAATTTTGCAAATATAAAAATCTTTTTCAGGAAGATAAATATTTTCATTTTTTTTTACCAACATGAAACAGAAAAGAAGAAGGTATCAAAAATATTGTTAACAATGTTGTCAAGAAAACCCTTCTTACTCTCTCTTAAGTGCAACAAAAATTCTCACGCTACCAACAAAATGCAAGAAACTGTCACTTTGTTCAGCCTCACCCACAAATTCCATTTTCAGCAAAAAAAAGATGCATCAGTAATTAGATACTATAGCGCCTCTTCAAAATCGTACTTTTGCTAAAAAATCAAACAAATTTATATAAACCGATGGAATTACTGTTATAAAACAAGCAGAATATAAATGCGCTGACACGGCTTATTGAAGCGACATGCGACGCCATCGGCCATCACACCGTCTACCGTCCGAGCCGATATATGATATGAATATTTATCGACTGCGTTCAACTGGATCGCGCCGGAAAGTCTGGCAATATCTGCATCAAACCAGATACCGTCGAATAGATTGATCTGCTTGGGACTCGCCTTCTCATGTAAAATTTTATTTATTATTACAAAACGATTATAGACAACTGGTAGACTCTGAAAGGTACTTGGAAGTAATGTGAGGAAATTTGAAACGTAACTGAAGGTTAGTTTCGTCTTTTGACCTAAGAATAAGAAATCATCTTTGAATTGAATGAGTGTGCAAGTTGGTTTCTGAGGTCAAGAAAATTCACTTCTGCAATTGATGGGAAGTTCTTTAGAAAGTGATATGCAGTCATTTCGGAATTTTACAGTCCAATAGCAAATCGATTGCAACATGAGAAGATGGAGAGAATTATAGAGTTAGATATTTTCTGTAGGTTCTGGTTCTATTGAGAGGAAACCAGATGAGAAATTATTGAGTACCAATAGTGTTTGTATTACTTAACTCATCATCAATGTGGGCAATAAATGAATGTGCATGACTTACACAAAAAAAGAGAATTGCTTTACGAGGAAATTTCAATTAATTAATTGCAAATCCATTTGTAGAAAGTGGAAGCGCTGAAATATATTTTTATAATTGAATAATTAGACCATCGATTGTCCAAGGCATTTAGTTGTTTTGATCTTGAAAAGACATTTTGACTCTTGATTACATAATCAAATGTTTGCAATTTGTTGAGTATTTTCTGCCAATTTTTCAATAAAGTACCAAACTAATTGAGCATTAATCAGCTCTATAACAGTGATGTTAAGAGTTTATAAATACCTGAATCTTATTCCACAAGTGCAATGTTATCCACGATTCACGAATACGAATCTCTTATGATGCACAAAATATTGAATTTCGAAGCTTTATTTTCGTGATACTCTCATATAGTTGGGAAATTTCATTTCACAGTCAAAATCACCAACACAAAGTTTTGAAAATTTCACGCACCTTCAAAAAATCATTTCAAAATACCGTAAAATCAGTTTCTTGAAAATGTTCACTATTACCGACATTCATTGAAATTGCCAACCGAAAACACTTAAAATTGTTATAAATTTCAATCTTGCCCGAATTCATTTTCTATAATGTAAACCCTTAGCGATCTTAACGACTCCACTTGCTACTTCGAACTGAATCACCTTTCGGCCTGTCTCTTTGCAATGTCACACCCAACAGCTTAACACTTCTCACTGGTAAGTTGGGAACTTGGCAAACACTAACGCAGCACTAAAGCTCTTTTCGCACAATGAACAAAGTCAAAAATGCTGACAATAAAAGAAGACGAAAAACATAATGTTACCTGTAAAATTCGCAAAAAGCCGGCTTTAACCAATTCGTTCGGTTGACGCTTAACCAAACCACAAGAAATGTTAAAATGAATCTACAGCACTTCTTTGAGTCTAGGATTTTGTTGTTTCTGTTATGGGCTATGTTGTGGTCGATCATGAGAAAGAAATAAGTTAAATCTGGAAATATTTGGTTGGTAGAAATAGGAAGAGAATATAAAAAGTTGGTATTAATGGATATTTAATGTTTTTTTTTTCGAAGAATGCGAGAACGATGTTAATTTTAATTTATTGCCAATTTGGTGGAAATAAAGCTTTTGGCGAAGTTTTCCAAAACTCGAACGAACCGGAAACAAAATTTTAGGGTAGTGAACACGATAGGAGAATAGCATTTTGGTCTGCCTATTGTCCCAGCAAGAAATAAATTCACATTGTTGGAAGACTTCAATTCAGAATGGGTTGGAGACATGAAACTGTTTTTATAAAAATCGGACAAGGTGTTTTTCAACAACTGGTGGACCTTTTCGAGTTAGAAGCCATACTGATAAGGACCTATCCGGTTGTTGACGAAAGCCTTCAAACGTTCACACAGCACTGCAGACTAGATCGCGTAGGTGATGTTAAGGAGAATTATACCTCTGTTGGTGCAATTCATGGGATGAGGATCGGGCATACAATAAGGTTTCGACACTCTTAAATTAAATTTAATGAAAATCCAAATGCTCCGAATTTATGAAAAAAGCCTTAAGACTATTTATTAGACTAGATGATGATTTTGTTAGTTTGTTTTTTGCTATTTTTATGAATAGGCTGAGCAAGTTAAACCCGGAATAAAATATTCAAAGTAGCCAAATCTTGATAATGTTGACATTTCCTTGTTTTAAGAAACCAACTCATTTGTTTTTTTATTCATTTCTTTCAGATTACCTTTTCTAACAATAAAATTTTCATCTTAATAACTTGTGATAATCCCGGAGATGTAAACAACTCGCCCCTAACAATATAAGAAACAAAACTTGACCACAAATCTTATACAAAATAAAAGAAAAGTATTAATAAATCTAAGCCCTCGAAAAGTAATCTAAAAAAATCGACAAAAGCAAAATCGTTTAAACTAACTGACAAATAAAAAACTCATCACAAAATGTCACCTCCAACAAGAATATCCCTCATCGCCATCATTATCCTCACACTACAAATCCTCAACACCCACTCAATACCTCTTCAAACCGACTTCGATGACAGTTTCCCGAAAATTTTCGATAACTCTGAATCTGAAGCCAATACCGAAAGCCACTTTGTGATATCCACATCGACCGAGACTACAGAAAGAAACTTTCTCACATCAATTCTATTTCCTGAAGATGACACAGGCAAGGAACAATGCAACGATCCCCAACACAGGCCAACCTTTTCGGCTTTTGACTATACAGTGCTTTTGACGATGCTTGTCATTTCCTTGGGAATTGGTAGGATCAACACATTTGACTTGTATCAATTAGGAAATTCACTTAAGTGTTCTTCTCCTTAGGCGTATTTTATGGATTCTTTAAACAATCGGGTTCGTCTTCAAGTGAATTCTTGCTCGGATCAGAGATGTCAATTTTCCCAGTGACTTTAAGTTTGACAACAAGCTTTATAACGGCAATTGAATTGCTTGGGAATCCCTCCGAAATGTACTTCCAAGGAACACAATTTGTTTTGATTGGTAGGTTTGGAACTCCAGAAAATTTGACTAATTTTGACGAAATTGCAATTTTTCGACAGTTATTCCAATGGTCCTTGTAATCCCAGTGGCTGTGAAGATCTTCTATCCGATTTACTTTAAAATGGAACTGACGAGTTGCTATGAGTACCTTGGCATCCGGTTCGGAAAGGAAATTCGAGTCCTTGGAGCTTTGTTGTATGTCATTCAGGTAAGGTTTACGCGATTTGATATGCCTTGAACATTCTGTAATGCTTGATTTGCTTTAGATGTGCTTCTATACCGCTGTAGCAGTTCTTGCTCCAGCGATCGCTCTCTCCAAGGCCACAGGACTGAATACCAGGATCGCTGTGGTGTTAATTTACCTTGTTTGTGTGTTTTACTCCTCCCAAGGAGGCATGAAGGCTGTTGTTATTGCTGATACATTCCAAGCCGCAGTTCTTGCCTTTTCGCTGGTTTTGATCATTATTCTTGGATGCTTTTATTCCGGCGGACCCAGTGTGATCTTTAACACTGCAGCTGAAGGAAATCGTTTGGAGTTTTTCAAGTAAGCTTCTCTAATCCAATCCTTTTTAGAGTTCTTAACATCTTTCTCCTCCTAGTTTCTCACCAAATCCAACAGACCGTCACACATTCTTCTCAGTCGTTATTGGAGGTTTCTTCTATTGGACCTCTCTCTTCTGTACCAATCAAGCGTCAGTGCAAAAGTGCATGTCATTGAAGTCTCCAAAACTGGCAAATTTTGCTTTGGGATTCTCAATTCTTGGTAAGGATTCTTCAGTTCAACTTAAGCCGTTGAAATAATGTTGGCTCTCTTACAGGTCTTGTGATTGTTTTCTTGATGAATTTCTACACCGGACTAATGGTCTACACCCACTATTCGGGATGTGATCCTATGACAGCTGGACAGATTACTGCTACCGATCAGTTGTTGCCTTATTACATAATGCATCTGTATGAGCATATTTATTCAGTTGCTGGCATATTTGTGGCTGGAATTTTTGCTGCTAGTTTGGGAACCGTTGCGTCGGCCTTGAATTCTTTGGCAGCTGTGACCTGTGAGGATCTTCTAGTGAATGGATTGAATATTAAGATTTCACCTGATAAGGGAGCCTTGTACGCCAAGTGGATGTCACTGGGGTACGTTTATAAGCGAAAATCAAAAGAAACCACGCCCACTTTTCTCTAATATTGATTTCTCTAAAGTGGTTTCTCGGTCAAATTAAGAATAATTGCCATGAAAGAAAAACTGATCCGACAAATTTTTGAAATCTTAAAAGGATGTCTCAGAAACCGTCGAAATCTTGAAAACGCTTTCTTTTGAAGAAGAAGTTGAGACTAAATTTTTTTATTTTACTTTGTTTTCCAGATATGGTGCTGTTTCATTTGTTTTAGTTTTCATTGTTGAAAAGCTAGGAGGGGTCCTTCAAGCTACCTTGACACTGAATGGACTTATTGGTGGTGTTACCCTAGGATTGTTCCTTTTAGGAATCTTCTTCAAACAAGCCAATACAAAGGTGAGTTAATTTTGTTAGTTTTTTGATTTAGAATTCGTCTAAGCTAATGATTTTGAATTTTATTTTCACAGGGTGCCTTTTATGGCGGAATAATTTCTCTAAGCATCGTAGTTTTCATTGGCTGTGTCGCTCAAATAGCCGATGTACACCAACCACAGCTTCCACTTGCCGCTGAAGCATGCAGTTGTTTTGTCAATACTACAACTTCAGAACCAATCATTCTTGCCACTGAAAATAACAGTTTTACGTAAGTCATGAAATTGCTTTCATAAAATTCGCTTCTAACCTCAAATTTGTTTTGTTTTTTTTTTTTTAGATCATTTCCACTTTTCAAAATTAGCTACATGTGGTATTCCCTCCTTGGTGCTGGACTAACCGTTCTTTTGGGATTACTCATATCTGTGATTATCAATGCCATTCAAGAAAACCGTGTCATGCATATAACCCAAAAGCCATCGAGAAATAGTCGAATTAGTACAATTAGCAATAGTAACACTCTGTCAGCGAATTTCCAAATGAGTCCTTCGATTGTGACGTCAAAGAAAACCGCATTCGAAAACCCTTCCCTGAAGATTGATGATGAATAATTGTCATTTGTCTTTTAATTTCACAAAACCAAATTGCTACCTATTAGATATTTATTTTATTATTATTTTTTATTAGAATAAGACAAAGTCGTACTACAGACAAATTTAATTAAAAAAATCAATTACAATCTTAATGTTAAATAAAATTTAAAAAAAGAAATAACAGTTACTGAGTGCATCATTTATGTAAATTGTACGAAAATTGTCCAAGGACAGTGTAGAAAAATAAATGCGCTTGAAATTTTAATGTAAGTTTGATGTTGATTTGTTTTCAAAAGAATTTTATGTACAAAAATCGAAAAATTAATAATTTTCTCATGAGACTATCAGTATTTGAAGAATCAGTGTTTAGAATTAAGAATTACAACGAACAAAGCACAAATTTTATTAAATTATAATTTTTAATTTATAAAATAAAGACAAATATATGATTAAACTAAAAACAGATCGTAATTATGGATGCTGTCTTCCCTGATGTCTTTTTCAGTCTTGTGCTCACTGCGTTGCGCATTTTCAAACCACTGTCAACGTTTAAAAAAGAACCTAAATAGAGGTTCAGAACCTGTTACTACTTACGGTGATCCCAATCCATTAAGGATCTTAGCCTGAGATATTGCAGCCTTCCATCGGGAACAGTCCCTCGCAAGCACTCTCCAGTCGCCGAAACCAAGCGGTCTGGCATCCGCTGCGATGAGAAGACTTTCTTGGCTGGAGCGTTGTCGACTTGTCGTGTCGTCCATTCGCTCGATGTGGACAAGCCAAGTCTTTTCTTGGCTTTCTGTGTTGAATATGTACCTGTAATTTAATAACATATAACTACTTTCTATTTCAATACTTGTTCGATCATATTTCTCTGTGAATTGTTTGCTTATGAAAATTATAATTTGTTATTTAGATCTTTAATAAACTTTCATTCCGAAAACATCAAAAGCTCTGCTTATTAAAAAGTCTTTATTCTGGACTACATCCACATCTTGGTACAGCTCGTACAGTCGCTGTTGAACCTACTCCATTCGCCATCGTTTATACGGGACCAAAAACCCGTCGAAGTTTTGTTTTTCGAAAGTGCCCAGCATGAATTCCCCTTTTTTATTTATTTTTTTAAATTTTATTTTTGATCACAAGAAACCATCAGTCATTCCATTAACACTAGATAGGGGCAAACCCATCAGCAATATGGGCGTCATATGAATCAAAAAAACATTCATAATCCTACGTACATCACTTGGTTTTTAAAAGTGTAAAAACCGTCAGTTTTTACTCTTCTGTGACAATTTTTCCACTCCTATTTAAGTCTTCTTATCAATTTTTATGAAAATACAGAATGTGAATTGAAACAAAGAAGAGCACGAAACAAAAAGGAAAATTTTTTGTTGTTGAAATTGTTGGTATTTGCATAGCAGATACACACCTAATTCAATGACACAGTTACTCTGCAGCAGTTAGCTCAAGCTGCTCCTGCTAGGTAGATGGTAGAGAATATGTGTGTACGTAGTACTACATACACAATTGTTTAGTTTTAGGGAAGGTTCGACCTTGTCGATGGCGACAAGGATGGCTGTTTAGCCGAAACGCGTCATCAATAAGCATTTTAAATAAAAAAGACTATAAGGCATTTATTGACTTATTTATCAATTTAATTACAGTCTTGTAGGCCGAACTTCTTTAATTTAATTGAACCCAGTTGTTTTGCCAAACTGAAGCATCAGCGGTGTCGTTCGTGGGATTGATGTATGTTCAAGGTAGGTGAACTTCTTAACTACTTCGAAATTGCTGCTTCCAATAGTGACGTTTTTTTCCTAGGCGGTTGCTTTGTTTGTTGATAGAATGTACTTTGTTTTGTCCTCATTCACTTCAAAACGAACGATTTTCGCCTGTTCTTCAATCGCTGTGAAGGCTTCAAGCACAGCTTAGGAGCTGGGTGGATTTGTTGAAGATAGTGTTATCCGTGCTTACACCTGCATTGCGCACTATCTGCTCCAGGACCTTATTGAAGAAATCACATGACAGCGCATCTCATTGTCTTAGTTATGCACATGTTTGAAACAACTCAGATGAGCTGTTACCCTTTTGCACACTGCACTGCGCATTGCGTCATGCAGCATTAAGATTATCGACCAGTCAGTGGGCATGCATTCTTCAGAACCTTTAGTCATCACTCATCATTAAATCCAACAGAAGTCTGAAAGATATCCTTGAACAAATTCTTACAACAAAAATACACTAGGAAGATCATTGATAATATCATAAAGAGCAGTGAACTGAGATGGCTACCTTGAGGAACGCCAAAAGACGTTTTCAGGCGTACGCTAGTCATCTCTTTGATTGCTCACCAAATTTAACTGGTCTGGTCTTGTGGTCTAACCTCTTTGCAGCATCTTATTCTTCTTGTGGTGAAAATTCTCTTTTTATTTGTTCTCCTTAATTTGTAAATTAAATGTAAGTTCATTGTCCCTTTTCCTTCAAATTTGAAACCTTTGACTTGTATCCTCTTAAGAAAATATACAAATCTTTTTTATAAACCAGTTTGATGATTAAAATTTCTATGTTTTGGTTGGAGTCTTCAATGCGATCTTAGTGCTTCGTCTATCGTGTGCACAAACCATTACTTAGTTTCCACATAAGACAAATAGGTGTCTCTGCTTTCCATTCCGTTTAAATTCAATTCGTTACAAAAACACTAATTCAAAACTAAATTTCAACAAACAAATAATATTAAAAGCACTCGATGTTTATTGTGTGATACACTTAAATTTATTTATTTATTTATTTTTTAAATAATTAAATTCTTGTTGTCAATAAATATTACAATGAATCGCTTAAATTCATGTGAAAACTTATTTAAGAAAGGAAAAACTTAAAACAAACACTTTAAGTTACATTCGCTGTTGATACAATTTTCAATTTAAAAAAAAAAGTTTCAACCAAAAAAAATAGTTTCATTGGTCAAAAGTTCGCTCTGAGAACCATTTGATCAAATCAATCTTAAAATCTAATTTTCCATCTAATTTTTTTCTATTTACAAATCGATTCACGGTTTTTCCCAAAAAAAAAAACTCAATTCCGTCACGTCACACTGATTTCCTCGTCACTGTCCGAATTCGAGTCATAATCATCGTAGTACATCTTCATAAATTCCGTATTTTGAAAATGCTGATTGAGACCCAAAGCATTGTTGCGATTAGCCGCGGCTGCAGCAGCAGCCCCTTCATACAGATCACTTATCATTCTTTGTCTCTGTTGTTGCTGTTGCTGCTGCTGGTGATGCTGCTGCTGTTGAATCTGCTGCTGGACATCGGCAGCGGACGTTTCAAATTTGAATTTTCGTTCCATCGAGAGGTGTTTTTGCATTTCAGCATTGAATTTGGCTTGAAAATCACAAACAGCGACTGCAGCGACGGCAGCAGAAGCAACGACAGCCGGTGATTGATCGTGATTCATTGATTGAACCTTGGACAGGGGCGGAGGAGATAGTTGTAGGTTTTGAGGGAATTTCCCACCGCCACCACCGGTCGATGTGGCTGCTATGGAACTGTTGAGTGGGGGTGGCGATGGAATGGCCTCCGATGAGCCAGCATTTGAATGTGGCCGCTGTTGTTGTGGGCCATTGCCGCCCGGTGAGAGATTCTCTGGTGACATGGGAGGCGGCGATGCCGATGATGCTCGATCACATTTGGCATCTGACAAATCGGGATTCGGGTTGTTTTTGTTCGGTAGAGTTTGATCGCGTGATCCGCCGTTGGCTAGGAGTTCACGTTCCTTGGAGTTTCTCCATTTCATCCGGCGATTTTGAAACCATATTTTGACCTGAAAAAAAAGTGAAAAGTCTTTGATTAATTCAATGAAATTATGGAGGAGAACATTGAGTTGAAAATACCCCATGTACTTGTACATCCCTTATCAAGTACCCACCCAATAAAATTAACCCCTCATACAACATTGCAACATTTATTGCTCCCATTCTATGTAAGCCTGTCCCCCTTTCTCTTGTTCATAACTAATCTCACTCAAATAATTAATTTCAATCAAAAACAGACAACATTTTGCCTCATAATCATTAATCTTATCGCCGCCTCCACATCGATGCCCGAACGAAACAAACTCATTGACCAGAATTAATATCCTTGTTAGGTTGAGTTGAATGACGACGACGCACGGCACGTGACTCTTGTGCGGTTAATTCGAACACACAACAGCAAGAAAATCACAAAAACAATCTGTAAAATGCATTTTCAATAACATTGAGCTTAAATAAGTATGTACTTGTACTTGAACATCATCGTCGGCGAGTGGGTGTGGGTCGCATAAATACATAAGTCTGATTTTTATGTTCCTTAAGGATTAGCCAAGCATTTGGTTTGTTTGTTCCCCTGGAAAATTCTTCACACTCGAATCGCACGCATAAGAACAACCAGAATTACAATCTACTTAAAATTTGGTGAAATTGAATCGCCATTCGCCAGCATTGCCTCGCCGTAGTTGAAAAGCGACCGGGTGAAAAGCCCTCTAGTTGTTTAAGGATAAACTCGACATGATCCAGCGTTTCTAAAAAGTTATAATTTTCCAAACTCCTCTAGCTAAACACAGGGGAGGAGGTTGAGTTTGTCTATCTATACAAGGATAATATGAACGGTGGTGGGTCCTCGGCTCTGCTAGGATGGAGTATACACAGTATAACACCCAGTAATAATTCACAAACAGCTTTGGGAACAATTCCCGCCTTTTCTCGTATCTGTCAGAAGCAGATTCCCAAGTCCACGGCACCCAAGGATAGAATTTAACGAAAAACGATTACGATACGGCTACATAACGCAACCCAACAAATTGTACATCATGTTGAAAACTGATGAGATTGGAGTTCTATGAATAGGATGGTACGCGGGATAGAAGGAAAAACTTTTCCATCCAATGAGTGGAACACACTTGCAAAATTCTATTGTCCTGTAATTATTGTGTTGCTAAATTTTGAGTTTTTAGTGGCAGTGGGTGTGGTGGTGTTGGATGATGGGGGGACTCTAAGGTTAACGAACAAAAACAAAATTACATGATTTCGAAAAACGGATAGAAGATGATATCAAGCGAGTGGCGTTGTCCTGTTGTGTTTATAAATTTTCGTATCAGGATATCCGACGGACAAAGTTTGTTGGACAAATATTTTGTTTTCTATGCACGCACGCACGAAAACTGATGGCCTGAGGCTGGGTATGGTCATGATTTGGAAATTTGGAAATTACGAAATGAGCTGAGAGATAAAATTTTGCAAATCTTCTGTTTGTGAGTTGTTTCGAGTTAAGTGAAAAAAAGGGAAACAAGGGCTTATGGGTCTAAAAAAAGGATAAGAGAGAATGAAGAATTAAGGAATTAAAATTGGAATTTGAGAATTTAATTTCTTCTTTCCACTGTTGACAACAACACCCAAAGGATATTTACTAAAAAACTAGGCTTTTGGGCCTATATCACAGGTACGCAATATATTCGGAATAGCAATTGAAGTCTGTACCTAATCACCATAACGCAGTGATAATGGAATAAGCATTTCCGGTTCCAGCAACTAGTCGAAAAAGGCGCTTAGAAGCGCCTTCTGGTTTGGCGAATATTAAGAAGCTGTTAAAAAAATCCTCAGGATGCATTCTAATGCATTCAAATGCCATCAATTTTCTAAAGGAGGTTTTCCAAACTCAGATCCAGAATAAGTAATTAACACTTTGATCGATTGCCTTAATTTTCTGATTGAAATCATTCAGTTCGTGCCAGTGGCGTAGATAGGGGGGGGATCAGGGGGATATATCCCCCCCCATTGGGATTCATAATTGTTCAACATAACCAAGTCATGCCAAATAAGTTAAAGAAACGCACTCTGAAATTTAGTACCTACTTCGTACGTGAATCAAGTCTTATTAGTACTCACAGGTTTCCTAGAGGCATTGTAAATTGTACATTCTATACCTACAGTCTACGGGGAAAACACAAAGTCAACTTCATCTGAAAAAAATTATTACTTCGGAAAATCACAAAATATTTTGAATTTCTATTTTATATCGATTTTTAAAAAGTATTTTTTAACGTCTCTCCCTAATTGATAATAATAGGTAAACGTGCAAGAAAAAGAGCTTAACTCCAGCTTTCCATAAAAGCCCACACCGTAACAAAAATTGAAAGATATTTAGATTTCTTCTCACCGTGTGTCACATTGTTAATTTGGTGTAAGAAACTGCCCCAAACACGCAACGCACTCATCCATACGAACACAAATGTTCGCACAACTGTGGTGAAGTTAACGCGAATCCTAACGGTAACGATAACTCACACTAGTTCATTTTAACCAGAAAGCAAAATGCGCTATTACCCATTACATAAAGCATGCCTTACACAAGCGGCAGATTGACAATCATTCGTCGTAATTTTGCGAGTTATTTGTGCGAATTATTTTGAGTGGCTTTTTTTTAAAATTAATTTTATATATATAAAATATTACGAAAATTTCCTAAAATTAATTTGGGTATGCAGTATTCAAGAATATGTAAATTTACATTTTATTAGTGAATTTCGATTTTAAATATTGATCCGATTTTGAGGTATAGAATTTTGAAAAAAAGTTTATAAATGTTTTTAAAAATACAAACAAATTTTTAAAATTTGTTTGGAAATAAAATTTTATTTGGGCAATTTATACGTACTTTCAGAAAAAAAACTAGTAGCTGATCAGGGTTTTGTTTTTCGAAAAAATCTTATGAGAAAAAAACGATTCTATGAGAGGTAACGTTTTGGAGGAAGTTTAAAAAAAAATCGTTTTTGAGAAAATTGAAACTTTTAGTTTTTGGCCAAAACAAATTGTATGGTGGCTTCCCTAAGTTCTGATCTTTAAAAAAGAAAATAAAAAAAGCACCAACGAACCTCTAGTTTTCAAGTTTTAAGTCAATCGGACCAGTGGTTAAGGCTGCAGGTGCGTTTACAGAAAGACAGACAAACACTCAAAACTTTTCATATATTCTATACTAGCAGTTGCCCGCGAATTCGTCCGCCTCTCCCTCACGCTCCGGCCAGAAGTAGTGCGTCTTGACTTGTGCATCATGCGCGTGAATTCGGTTGCGAAGTTATTTTAAAATTGTATATTAGTCGACTCTCCCTAAGTCAAAATTCTTCTTAACTCGAAGCGTTCAAATATGATTTATTTTCCCCGTTTTAGTAAGACTTTTCACTGAAGCTCTGCTCTTATTATTTGCAGCGTTTCTTTGTATAGCTTAAAGGCTTCCTCGATAAATGGACTATTCAACACAAAAAGAATTTTTCAATTTCATTTAGCAGTTCCTTAGATCAGCGCTTTCACACAAACACGCGTTTCACATTTTGCACTGATTCTTCGCTCCTATTGGTCGTAGCTTAATGCTATGTAGCCTAAAACTTTCCTCAGTTAATGGACTATCCAACTCAATTACAATTCGAACCAGTAGTTTCTGAGATAAGCGTATTAAAACAAACAAACAAACAAACTCTTCAGCTTTATATATTAGTATAGATGTCGGAAGTAAAAATGAGCGAACTAGATCTATCCCCCCCCATAGCGAAAAGCTATCTACGCCACTGGTTCGTGCGTGACCAATGCGGTAACCGTTTCCTCTTTTCTGCTTTTCTTTTTTCGAACTTCTGCCCATCACCAAGTCATCATCAGGATCATCATCACGCCACACACCCAAAAAAAGTGACAATTGATCAAAAAATCATAGCAATTGCGACAAATTGAATCAGAATTATTCCTTGGCTAATGATTCCACAATGGATGATCGATGGAATTGTGACACCATTCAATGCAGACAAAAATTAGTTACGCAAATTTATTACAACCGAATGGATATCAATGAATTCAATACACCATTTACCCCAGAGGCATTGTGTCAATTCATCCTGCAGACAATCTACAACGATGTTATGGTCCTTTTCTCGAGTTATCTTGTGCCTCTGTGTCTGTCATCATGCGTGCGTTGGTCGGTTGTCGTCGCTGCAGCAGAGCCAAGAGGCAACACGAACTAATTGAATTATGTACAATCTGAATCTCATTCATTCATTCAACTTTTTCCCCATTGTTCCTGGTGATTATTCAATTTATATTTTGTCTCACAGAATAACGGAACAGACATTTTCACTTGTGCATTAAAATGGAAAACATCTTATATTAAAAACATTTTCATTTAAATTTTGTTTTCACTTTTTTTTTGTTTTCAATTTAAAGATTTCCTCCGAGTTGTGTGTTTTGTCAAGTGGGCTGGAGGAACGAAGTTTAAATGGAAATGGTTGATAATAATTGAAAAAGTTTATGTTCTCTCTTTGTTTTGTTTATTTATTCGAATGGCAAAGAGAGAGGAACAGAAAAAAAAGGATTGTTGTCGAAGGATTCTTTGCATTAATAGGAAAGTTTGATTGTTTTCTTCCTGTTCCATGTTTTTTTTTCCTGATAAATTATTTTTATGCAGACGAAATGCATATTTTGATGAAAATTTTTTAAGGAAAAAGACTCAGTCTTTGGCAATTTTTATTAAAAAAGTTAAATGGACTGTTGATTGAAGTTTTATTTTGCTGAGTTTGTCGGAGAGTCGTTCTTTATTGACAAGATTAGTATTTAATTCTGTGGAATTTTGTTCTCGTGTTCCATAAGCTAGTGGTGCCTCCCAATTTTATTAACTAGCCTGCCTTAAGGCCCAACTAAAATTGAAGTAAACTTAAGCTTATGTCAAAAAACCGGACGAAAATTTCCTAAAGTAAGCAAAAGTAGTATAGGTTTGGCCTTTTCTTCTTTAAGCTGTGAAATTCACTCAAGCAATGAGCGCACTAATAAAATTGGAACGAAAAGTTGACGAACGTTGCTTAATAACATTATGGCGCTTTGAAGTAGGCAAGCGCATGCAGCCAAGCAGGAGGCATACAAAGCGGAGCTGCATAGAATGAAAAAAGCTGCTCGTGAGTTCTACGAGCAAAGGAGGAGAGAGGAACGCTGGCTTCTCAGGAGAAAAAAGAGGGAGCAAGGGAAGCGTCAGATCGAGGATGTTGAGAGAGCCAACAGCAGGAATGAAGTTTGGAAGTTTTATCGGAAGGTAAAACAGCTGGCTCAAGGTCATTGAGCAAGAACCGATGCCCGCAGAGATTAACAAGGGAACATCATAGTAGAATCGCAGTCAATGCTGGGGATTCGGAAAGACCACTTCCCCAGACCCCAGACCCCACCCAGAAAGGTCAAGGTCCAGAGACTCAGATGGCCCTGTAATTAGGAGCGGATGGACACCAATGTTTCGGCCCGGAAAGTCTTCGACACTTTTCCCGAGGGACGTAGAAGTAGAGGAAGATCGCGAAGTGGAAGGGAACCTCAATCAACTTCTAGTGTAAAACTGTAGACAGCTAGTTAGGGACCGAGCTGGCTTGCGGAGACTGTTGATTGAGGCCCAAGTCCACAATGGACTGAACGTGACACCTTAAGTACCTATAAGTAAGAATCAGGAAAAAAGAGGACGTTAAAACGAAATAGGAAACGGAATTCATATAGAACGAAAAAGCAAGGTGCAATAATATAATCTGAGATCCAGTCATTCCAACGAACAGACAGACGCCTCTTCAAAGCGAATGATTAATTCATAGTAGGTTTCATTTTAAGAAAATACATTTTTAAAAATTTCATACAAATATGTTTTTAATTTGAATCAAAAACAAATCATTTATTTCGAAACGAATAAATCATAACCTCTCTGTTATTCAAAGTAAAAAAGTTTTTTTTTTATCAAATCATTCCACCCTCGCCCATCAAATAAGTCACTGCTTAAGCGATAAATCCGTTTAAATATTTCAACATCTAATAAAAACGACAAGCAATACAAAAAGAAACAAAACAAAACACACAGAGTCAAGAAAAAATGAACCAAACATTGTCCTCACAGTTCCTTTGATAGAGTGCCCTCTCGCTTGGTTTCGGTCTAAATAATGTTCAGTGCTTTGGAACAGCTTGTGTAAACCAAATAACGATTAATGTGTAACATATTTTTCTGACGGTTTTTTTCCCTTTTCACAAAAGAAACAAGGAGTTTTTTTCTTCTCTCAATCCACTAGCACAAAGTCGAAGTGGTACTTTATGGGAAAGGGAATACGACTTCTTTTTTCTACCCCCATTTCGACTAAAGACATATGTTTCCTAATGAGATGTCTTTTGCATTCTTCCAAGCATCCCATACCTCTTGTAAATGGAGTGTAACCCCCATGTAACCGGATAGTGTGATCTTGGGGGGAGATATATGGAAGGAGCGAAATCAGATACGTGAATAAATGACTTTACTAATTGTATCTTATTGAGTGTGCAAATAAAATGTATACATCAGACGAATTGAGGCCAAATAACCACAAATTGATGACACATCAAATATTGATCAAGATTCAAGGACACATCGAAGCATATTGCTCTCATTCCCACAGGATAATATTTACACAGCTATTTGCAACAAAAATGATAAACCACAGTCGTCCCCCAGTAACGAAAACCAGTCCACTTGAATCGCTTGTAAATAATGGAATCATCTTTGACGACACGGACCCTTGGAAAAATCTGAATTTAAGGGTTTACCAATGGCTTAGCCATGTTAAGTCGAATATCAAAGAATAAATCACTTGCAGTCAACAAATGCTTTTAAATTGAATAAAAAGTCGATAAAAAAGCAGCCCCGAATGAGGGTGTTAAGTGATTTAGCAGTTCCAATTCCCAACTCTCAAATCCTGGCAAACAAAAGAAGTAAAACAGCCGTCGCCATATTCATCCCTTCTTCGTTGTTCCAGCATCGCATCGCCGCCCACATTCTACCAGGACGAATCTTTTATATAAAAAAAAGGCAGCATGCGGCAGATTTTGTCGACAGCATAGCAGCGGGCGTAGAGATATTCCAATTCCAGTGATTTTTTTGTTGTTGTCATCGCCGTCGTCGTCGTCGTCTACTTTTTGGCAAATCAAAAACAGACAAAACTGTTTTCGACATATTTTAAGGCTTTGGGTATTTCGATTGAAGTTTACTGATACTTGCTTTGCTTTTGGTATAAAAAAAACCTCAATATTCGGTTGGTAGATGTATAAAGATTGTTCAACGGGATAGAAAAATCGAATTTCCTTTTTCTGTGGTGGGAGGAGGTCTGGGACGATGGGAGGAAATAATTTTAAGCGATGGCATTTCCACAAGACGATTATTTAAATTAGGTTTAGTCGAAGTATTGGCTGCAAGAGGGTAGAAAATATTGCCTGCTGGTTTATTCAAGGAGCTTTTTGTTGGTACTTAAATGCGCACAGGTTTCGCTTTTGGTATTGGTTTTTATGAGTTTTTGGTTGGCAAACAGTGCCTGGAGCTATTTTTATTTATGGAGTTGATGTAATAATAATTGCGTTTGGTTTTAATTGAATGCGTGAGCTGAAGTTGCCTCAGGGAGACGTTTGATATCTATGTTAATCTTTTTGTAAAGCCCTTAAGTTTCTTAAACAAATATTCAATAGAAATAGACAGAAGTTTTCGCGTGAAATTTTTATCATTTGATGGATTCTATTCGACGATTTGTGGATTACGGAACTGTCATTCGGAGAACAATCATTCGAAAATTGTCATTTATAGAAATGGCAGGGAGAGTCAATGAATTTCTATTTTTACGAAAAAAAAATTGCATGCGAAGCATTTTGCATTTAAAGAACTGTCGTTTACCTTTGGAGAAGTGTCATTCGATAGGTTGTCCTTCGAAGAATTGTGGTGGAAGAATTGTCATCGGAAAAACTGCCATTCGTATAGTTTTCATTCATTATTGCTTTTATTTTTCTAAGAATATTTATTTGAAGAATTGTCATTTGCAGCATTTGAAGAATTGTTTCACGGCGAATTGAATAACATTCGAAAATTTGTTATTCGAAGAGTTGTCATTTGAAAAATTGTCATCCGAAGAATTATGCTTTGATGAATTGTTATTCGACTAATGTCATTTGGAAAGTTATAATCCGTAGAATTGTGATTCGAAAACAACTAATTCGAAGAAGCAGTGTCGTTTGTTTCAATAGCTGTCATTGTAGAATTGTCATTAGAAGAAGTGTCATTCGAAAATTGCCATATCCGAAGAATTTGAAAAATTGACATTTGAAGAAATGGCAGTGAGAATGAATTTCGTTTTTACGAAAAAATTGCGTGCGAAGAATTTTTATTTAAAGAACTGACATTTATCATTCGAAAAATTGTGGTCGAAGAATTGTCATCCGAAAAAATTTCATCCGAATAGTTGTCATTCATAATTGCCTTTCGTAGTTTTTTGTCGAACGATTATTATTCAAAGAACTGTCATTAGGAGCTGTTAGCACTGTCATTCGTTTGTTTCAATAACTATCATTTTCATTCGAAGACTTGTCATTAGAAGAAGTGTCATTCGAAAATTGCCATATCCGAAGAATTCACTCGGATTTCATTCGAAAAATTGCTATTCGAAGACATTGTCATGCGATGAATTGTCATTTGCAGAGTTGTCATTTGAAGAATTGTCATTCGCAAAATGTCATTATTCAGTCGGAAAATGCAGTAATCGTAGACCGAAGAACTAATATCATTGCTCTTTTTTATGTTTTCTCTCAAACGAAACAACCTAAGTTGCTCAAAACGACACTTTCCAGCCAATTGTTCAATGTAGTTGTCAAACAATTCCTGAAGTGCTGTCACTTCAAAAAATTACAAAACTTCAACAGGTTCTCCACATTTCAACAACAACTTTTTGATATTTTTTTCTCAGGCTAGTGGGTACTCCAAACCCAAAAAAATGGCCATCTCTCATGAGATTTACTTGTAAAAATGATGAATCACCTGAATTGCACCGTTTATCAAAACGAATTGCCCCTAAACGACATGGTAATAACTGCAATACTGACCGCAATGCAGCACATTCCCAATCCACATAAACCATTTCGAATATCACAGGGCACCCGAATAGCAGTGACAACAGCACTTCAGTCGCAATCCCATACTCTGATAACTCCATAAGGCATGAACGATGACCGAAAGTCCTTCGGGTATTTTATTACATGAGCATTCATCTATGTGTGTGGGGATAGAGGTGCATTTTGCGAAAATGTCCTTTCCCAATCGGGTCGGGTGCGTTGTGATGCTCAACTCAAATATGCAATACAGAAGTGCTCCAAATTCACACTGCTGTTGTTACCAGCATCATGCGGATGGCACGTTATGGTTCCGTTTATGTCCTTGTTCATTGTACCCAAACTCCGAATAAAATTCGAAACGTTATGCGATGTCCCCTCGCGCTATGCACATTTGCGGTTTTTGTCATGCCACTGGACATTTTCACAGGACAATGCCGCAGGGCTCATGCTCATCGGTAAACGATGTGTTGGAGATGGGAATGTGGGCTGAAGTGTTAAGTGTCCGGCGGCGTTTGCACCTCACTTTGGATTGGAAAAAATAAGTGTTGGGACGCGAAATTCATTTTAGTTCCGGGTTTTTGATGCAGAAAGGAAGACTTTTGATATATTTTTTGGAATCGCGATTTATATGGAATTCCATTTGAATGTTCTTTTTGTTGGGCTAGGAAATCCAGTTGCTGCTCCTGATGCTGCAGTTAGCACATTTGGACCGAGACAAAAATCAGATTGAAAACCGCAAGTGCATATGACAAATCATTTTCAGGAAAAAAACTGTCAACTCAGTCGAATGTTCATCGAGCTGATGATAGAGATTCGTATCATCAGTGCCGGATTCATGGGACAATGAGAGTCATAAGGTTTGCAATGGTAGTGTTGTCTGTCCGGGGGAATTGAACAATTTTTTGTTTTTCTTTGGTTGATGATGGACCTACAACAATCAATTCTTCTAGTTATGTGCAAGGACGATGGGATTTTCTGGGACAAAAAGAATAAATGCAACGAAGAACTGAGGCAGAGACGGAAAAGGACGACTTGAAGCCGGTTACTACATTGAGTGAAATGTCATGTGTGAATGCAGAAGATGAATTATTATTGCACTTCAGGAAGCTGAAAATGATTCATTGTTATGCATTTTGTAGTCATCAAGATTATGGTCATGTTTGTGACTGTGAAGAAAGAAAGGGCCTTTTTGAGGACCATTGTTTTTGAAGACAATGATTTTCAAAGGGGTTTGTTTTTTGTTGGTATGTTTGTTTTTAATAAAGGACAAACGCTTCAAAAAACACAAACATAGAGCTCAAAAACTGTGCGGTTTCTGTTCTGAACTTTTTAAGCAGTCTTTATCGATACTTAAATATGGTCTATTTGAATAACTTAACTGACAAACGAATCATATCTGATTCATTAATCATGAGTCATATTTGATTCATTAAATCTGTAGTGCAGATTTTTTAGGGTTCCGTACACAGAGTGTAAACGAAACCCTTATAACATCACTTCGTTCACTTCGTTTTCTGTTCATTCGTCTTTCACAAGCGATTTCTTCGGATCTGTTAGGCCGATTCCAATGAAATTTGGTACACATATTTAAGTATTAAGTAGTAATCTAAAAATGTTGTTTTCATGTTTTTAAGATAAATAGTTTCGAAGTTATTAAAGAGAAAAGATAAAAAAAATACAAAAATGACCATTCTCCCCCCTGATCTCCGAAACTACTGGGCCTAAAATTATGAAAAAGATACTGAGAAAAGGTCTTAACCTGTAGATTACAAAAAAGTAAATAAGAAGTCTGTACTGTTACATATAACACAGATATGACTCAATATTTGGAGTAACTTTTTAATTTTTGACTCAACTTTACAATTTATTTCCTCCAAAACCGTTATACCGATTGAGTTAAAAGTTGGCCAATATATCAACGTGTTAAGTAGAAATACAACCATATTTTTTTATATTTTTAAGAGAAATAGTTTTGTAGTTATACAAGAAAATATGGAAAAATAGGCAAAAATGTCAAAAACAGGCCATCCCCCCCCCCCCTAATCTCCGAAACTACTGGACCTAAAATTCTTTAAAAAAACTGAAATATAGGTCTATAACATGAATATTACCGGAAAAGTGATAAGAAGTCACAGTTATTTATGTAACATGCAAAATTTTTCAATATACTTATTTCCAATTTCATTAAATTTTAAAACCATTTTTTTGAACAGGTGGTAACCCTATTGACTTCAAATTAAGTACAATCATTCATTAATTGCCTGCGATGACAAACATATTTTTTTTTGTATTTTTAAGACAAATAGTTTTGAAATTATTCAAGAAAACACAACAAAAAAGGCCGAAAATGCAAATAACTAAACCTTACCCCCTCCTCATCACCAAAAAGGGTGGGCCTGGAATTTCCAAAAAAAAAAAATTCAAAAAATAGTTCCATACGTATAGATTACAGAACAACAACAAAAAATTGCAGTAATAATGTAAATAACGATATATTTTCAAGGCAAATGGTTTTGAAGTTATTCAAAAACACTCAACACAAAAATTCCCCCCCCCTCTCCCTTTACCCTCTTTAATGGGATCTTCTTTTGTGGTATTGATTTTGTACTGTAAGTGTTGTGAATAAAATTTTCGTACTGTTCCACCGGATTTGAACCTGGATCACTTCACTCAAATGCCAGACGTTGCTAACCATTCGACCACGGGCCCTAATGTACTCAACTAGTACAGTTTGAATACCATTATAATTTTTGAAAATTTGTATGCCCTCTTCTTAAATATAAGACATTTGTTACAAGACAATACATGTGTGGTGTTAGCCGGATTGTAGAGAACTCGCCTGATACATGGCCCTCATACGGCCGATGATCGTTTATGGCTGTCCAGTGTGGTTCAACGTTGCACCATCTCAAATGGAGAAGTTTCGGGTGTTCGAGAGGCAGTGTCTTCGGCGCTGTCTCGGTTTGCATCGGACACCGGAATCTTCTTATGTACATTACTATTCTAACGAGGTTCTGTACAACGAGGCTCGGATTAACAGAATTGACAATTTCGTGATAAAACTTATTCGGGGTCACATTGCGAGAGCTATGACTTCGACGAATAATTTGATCTTTGGGGCGTTCTATCCGAACGACGAATATTTTGATAGTGCACGCTCGAGCGGCTTCATTCCACCAGAGGCATTCCTCCACCTAGATAAATGCGGTCTGATACAGGACAGATTGGCGATCCCGCTAATCTACCACGTCAGGCGGAGAACCGTCGATCGGCGGCTCCTTTACCATCGAGACGTCCTCGCACAGGATGGAGCAGAGCTCCTCCGGTTCAGTAGGGCTGTGTCCGAACGGGACCGAATTGATAGGGTGAAGCAGGAGCACCAGTTCTGGTGGCTTCAGTCAGCACTTGATAATGGGTAGTCGGGGTGGGGTTTTAAGCCTTGGCCGGCTTGCATACTTGTTTTAGTCTAAGGGTTTTGGGTTTAGGTTTAAGTAGAGTAGGCATGGTGGCACACATTTGAAAAGGACAACATATAAAAAATACAAAAAAAAAAATGAAATACAAGTAATGAAAAAAAAAGAAAAAAAAAATTAAATATATATACAAAAAACACAAAAAGAAAAACATAAAAGTGAAATACAAAAAAAAAGATAGAGATTTGCTGCTGTGGTTGCTCTAGTTTGTAAGTAGTTGTTAGGTAGATTAGGTAGTTTTAGTTAATTTTAAGTTTTATTTTTAAGGACATAATTTTAAGTAGCACGTAAGGAACCATACAAATGATAAAGTGTTAGTTTTTCACAATTTTTCTAACAAAAACAATATACAAAAATTAATCAAATAGTTCATACGCCGAAAGGCAATAATTTTAAGAGAACATGAATTCCTTAGAGCGCCCGATTGGGGCCAGTAAGTTAAATATAAGATTTTAGTTCATAAGCTAGTTTTGAATTCATTGTCTAGTATGTAAGTAGATATAAGTGAATGAAATAAAATGAATTTTGGAAAAAAAAAAAGAACTCGCCTGATGCTCTTGATGTGCCTGGTTCGAATCTTGTCGGGGGATTCCTTTTCTTTTTTTTTGTATTCGTATTACAATGAGACTTAATTTTTACTATAAGTTAAACTCTTGTTTGGTATATACGAAGAGACAACCTATTCGAGTTATAATTAGTTTTTTTTTATTTAATATTGCAATAAAATCAATTGTTTATTTGCTGAAGAAAAAATAAAGTTCCTTCGTTTTTTTTGTTTCTTTTTATGGTTCTTACACAGGTGAAAACGAAAACCTATAAGATCAGTTCGTTTTCTTTTTATTTGTCTTTCACAAGCGATTTTTTAGAATCTGCTAAGCTGATGGCAATTAAATTTGGTTCTCATTTTCTAGAGTAGATAGAAGTGATCCGAAAATGCTGCTACCAGATTTTTAAGATACACAGTTTCGAAGTCATTGAAGGAAATAGGCAGAAAGACTATTCAAATTATTTTCCAAGAAAATGTTTGGTTTCAAATCTTAATCCTTGTATAAAAAATCCTTCAAAACTGAAAGAAAGTAGGGTCGGATAATCAAGTACGGAACCCTCCTCGAGCGAGTTTATCTCGCACTTGTCCACTTTTTTTCATTAATAATCCCACGTAGAACACTTCAACATTTTGAATCATATGTGATTCATCAACTAGAAAACTAAGAATGGCGAGACATTTGCGACATTGATGTTTGCCAAGGGAACATCATAGTAGAATCGCAGTCAATGCTGGTGATTAGGAAATACCACTTCTGTAGACTGTATAACGGCGACGACGAACAAAATCTGGCCCATCAGGCAAGAGCCTTTCATCAGACACGATGATAGTCAAGAATTCCGTGAACCCGACCAAGAAGAAGTGAAAACGGCAATATCACGGCTGAAATCCAATAAAACCGCTGGAGCAGAGGGTCTGGCTGCCGAGCTGTTCGAAGAAGCAGGTGACAATCCAGATAGGAGCATGCACCAACTCATCTGTAAGATATGGTCGGAAGAATGCATACCCGATGAATGGAACCTCAGCATTGTTTGCCCGATCCTGAAGAAGGGAGATCCTCTAAACTGCGCCATCGCCAACAAGATACTCTCTGCGGTAATATATGAACGTCTGAAGCCTTTCGTCAACAATTTAATTGGTCCTTATCAATGTGGCTTCAGAAAAGGAAAGCCTACCATCGACCAATTTTTCACGTTGCGGCAGATATTTGCCGCGTATGACGTCATCTACAGAGACGAACTTTAAGCAATGTCTAGTTTTGGCATCCCTGCCAAGCTCGTTTGCTTGTGCAAAATGACGATGGAGAACTCACGCTGCGCCATCAAGGTTGGCAGCGAGCTTACGGAATCTTTCGACAGGCGATGCACTGTCATGCGATTTCTTTAACATCGTTCTTAAGAAGATAGTGCAAAACACCACCGTCAGCACCAAAGGCACTATATTCCAAAAGTCTGTTCAACTTCCCGCGTACGCCCCGATGTTATTGATATAATGGGAAGAACACAGCGTGATGTCAATGGCGCCATTGTGAGAATTGAGACAGAACCGGCAAAAATGGGTTTGGCGGTAAATAAGGGAAAAACGAAGTATATGCTGTTTCAAGGAAGGACACCCAACACCGACGGCTCGGACAGAACGTCACAATAGACGAATACAACTTCGAAGTAGTAGAGGAGTTTGTCTACCTAGGCTCCGCTATTAACACGGCCAATAACACCAGCAGCGCCAAGATCAGACGAAGAATAACTCTTGCTAATCGCTGTTTATTTGGGCTAAGAAAGCAATTGAGTAGAAAATCCCTCTCTTGATCAACTAAGCTAAAACTGTATAACACCCTCATCATCCCTGTCCTGCTTTATGGTGCAGAAGCATGGACCTTAGCAAAGTCGGATGAAAGTGCCTCAGGCTGTTTGGAGAGGAAAGTTCTTCGGGTCATCTTTGGCCCCGTGTGCATTGATGGGGAATGGAGGAGAAGATACAACAGCGAACTTTACGGATTGTACAATGACATGGACCTAGCCAGAAGAGTCCAGGTCCAGAGACTCAGATGGCTCGGTCTTTTAGAGCGAATGGATACCAATACTCCGGCCCGGAAAGCCTTCGACACTATTCCCGAGGGACGTAAAAGGAGAGGAAGACCGTGACTTAGGTTGCGTACACAAGTGGAAGAGAACCTCAATCAACTTGGAGTGCAAAACAAGAGACAGCTATCTAGGGACCGAGCTGGTTGGCAGAGACTGTCGATTGAGGCCCAAGTCCACAACGGACTGTAGCGTCACCTTAGGTAAGTAAGTAAGAAGAAAAAAGTTGCCTTAGTACAGAAAATCGAAACTCATTGTGACCTCCAGTTTCAAAATTGTCCTCTGAAACTGAATTTTTTACTGACAAAAACGCCAACAACCATCAGAAAATATGAAAGAATGTTCTCCATCACAGTTAGTTTTGACAAAGTTGCAAATAACATGTCAATTTGTTACATTTTCCTCTCCATGAAGTAAGAAAGATTATTCCACATTCGTCACATCACTGCCAGGGAATAATGATTAAAGTTCCTATTTAGTTTGAAACTATTAATTTCATTGCACTCCTGTTCCTGACGCAACACCCAAGAGCACAAATAAAAACCTTGCAAGAAATCATTAATATCCTTTAATTCCTCTCAGCTTAAGACTGTTTATTTATTGCTCCATTAAGAGTTCTCTTGTTTATTTTTCAGTGAATTACACTTAATGCTCTTGAGTCATAAAACTTCCGAATCCAAATGTCCTTCCCAAGGTAAACTTTGTTGCACTTTTGATCTAGATTACAAAACAAAAGAAAATCAAAATTGCAATCAAATTGATTTTTCCATTGTTTTCCATTTGTTCGAAGAATTTTTCAAAGAAAGCGACTGCGCGTCACAAAAGAATGGGGATGGTCCTTGAAAAGGAGCAAAACAAAAAGCATAAATAAATCATAAATAAAAATGGAATCTTTAAACCTTCCTCTGAGAAGCTTTGCCACATTGAGTGAGAATCTTTCGAAAATCGTAAAACCAAAAAAAAGCATTCTCGCGGGGCGGAGTTTTATTCCTAAGGATATTCTGCGCAACCTCTTGCTTTAAGAGAGCGACTCTATTGTTATTTACACAAAGGGGCAAGGCTTCGTTGCCCACATACAATGTCGCGAGAACATAAAAGGACTTCATAAAGGAAAAAAAAACAACTCTTTTGTAGTTTTGTCGCCATGAAAATATGCGGCGGATTATTATGATCCGTCAATTGACTTGCTAACTTCGTGATGTGGTTTGCCAAAAAGAGGATATGCTTACCTGGGAGTCCTTTAGTCCTAGTCTCTCGGCAAGTTTTTTCCTATCGGGTTTGCTGATGTACTTTTGCTGTTGGAACCGCTTTTCCAGGCCTTTTCGCTGTGAATCTAAACCAACCAAGGACGAGACACATTTCAACGTAATTAAGAAAAAGGATGGTGCTGTTATGAGAACTCACCCGAAAACACTGCACGTCGCATCATACCACGCCTTGGCTTGCCTCGTGTGGAATGTGCCCACGGAAAGCCTTGTCCTGGCGGCAGCGGAAAGACCTGAGCCCCAACTACATGTAAGCAAATGTAACAAGTAAAATGTGTTAATTTACGAATTAGTCCCTTCACACACTGGCTGTGTTGGCTGTATATGACTTACCATTCATGTAAGGATTTCTGCAGTGCGCCAGCAGGGAATGCAAATGTGGATGGTTGAGGCCATGTGGTAGGAATGGTGTCGGCCTACTTGGCATGGGTTTCGCTATCACTTGCTTTTCCGTAGTGGCGCTCTGATGTCTTCGGTTGTCGTCGCCAGTACTGCCACCGCCACCACCTCCGCTAAAACACCCACCATTCTGATTGCTGTCAGTGTGGAGATGACTGCTGCCATTGGAATTGTTGCTATTGCTGCCGGTATTGGTGTTGGGATGATTGTCGCTATCACTAATTGTGCTGCCAGGTGACGATGTGGTTTGCGGTTGACAACTATTGCTATTGGTAAGGAACGCGGGATGTGGAAATTGTGTGTGTTGTATAAAGTTTTGTTGTATATAAGGCCAGATATGTTGGGGTTGTATAAATTCTGCAAACGAAGAAAAATTCAAGAATGTGTTAATTTTGGTTGTTTGCTTGCGAATTGAAAGCTTTGTCTAGCTAGATGAACAAAATTTGGTAATGAATTTTTCGATGGTTTTTCTTATCATAATTTCTTGTCTCTAACTTAACTAGCTTACCCGATCAACTTCGTTTGGAGGAATATTTAATTCAATTGAATTCGATTCGTTTAGATTAAACTAGTCGACCCAGCTTTCGAAATACGAGTGCGTTCATTCATGCAACAATATATTTATCAACTTTTCTCGTGTTGGCGGATTTCTCTAATGTGAACACCACTGTGAACGCACCTCAGTTCTAGATGACATTTCTGACACTTCTTTGCGAACACACCCTGCACAAAACAGGTGTTTGACACCACTGTGATTTGACATTTCAAATATTCAAATAAGAAGTTTGTCAGATTTTTTCAAACCGGAAATCCTGTTTGATTCTCTACGCCTGCAGAATCTTAAAAACGGAAAATATTGCGTGAACAAAATATTGTGTTCGAACAAAATCAAAATTTTCAAAACAATTCCTATACCAGTCTAAGTGTCGCAAGTAGTCTAAGCCTCTTTTGTCCTTATTTCAATCTACAAAGAACAATCAAGCACAAAAACCATTTTTGCTTCTTTCGGCCTACACCATATTATTTCTTTAACCGCACACAAAACCCACAAAATCACTGTGTGGGTGTAGACAAATTAATTATAAATTGCCAAAGTTCCTCTTTCGGAAAAAGGCGTTAAAATCAGACAGTAATGGCAACAACAGCAATTTCCGCATTTAAAAACATACGAGTGTAAATATAGAAAGCATCCTCCCCAGACACATTTGGAACTCAAAACCAGTCTTTCGTTCCTTTAACCCGACACTATGTGCTCATGAAAGGGTTTAACACCATCCACACACACAAACAAATTTATTTTCTCATTTGATGTTAATTTGTGTGAGATGTGTAGAATAAAACTCGTGATGTCTGATGTTGTAAAAGTCCTTAAATTAAATGAAAATTGCCTGTTCGTTCCCAAAAGTGCGAGGATACACCTTTCCCCAAAAAAGGGATCCAACAAAGCGACACGATGACGATGACGACGACGCACGAAAGGTGTTTGATTATGAATTTTGGGGATAAGGATGCGTATGAATGGGAAATTCATTTAAAGTTGCCTCACACAAAAGCTCCTTTTTGTCCTTTGTAGTGTCAGAGAAAACAACAAATAATTTAATTATGTATATTCAAAAGCTGGCGCAAAGCACTCCTTCAGGCATAAACACCTACAAAGAGGCAGATTTGTGGTGTTTTGTTTGTAAGTTTGGCACACACATTTGGGATGTTAGACGACACGACAGACGCCTAAGGAGCAATCAAATTGTTCAAAAGAAACAAAAAGCACCTCCTGGGAAAATTCAAGCATCACTGACGTTTGGGAGGAGGTTTTTAATTCGATTAGACGATGACAAAAACAATTAATGAACGATGTAACGCGTCCTTTGAGGGGCTCAAGCGAAACAGCAACTCTTTCTTTTTCGAGCAGAGGAAATATGTGTGCGTGGTAGTTTTTTAACGCAATTTGTGGTTTTCATGTGGTGAAAGCGGAAATTAATAGTCGCGTGATTTAAAATCATTGTGTGTGGGTGCTGAGTGTGGTTTGGTTAATCGGTTGACAGGTGATTAAAAATTAAGTGGCTGTAGTTTGGCGTACTTTAGTGGCTTTTGTTGTGTGATTAAGTTAATTGATTAAAAACATGTAATTGAGTTGTGAGCTTAAATTGCATTTTAATTTTATATGCTGGCAATAATTTGCTTTTAATTGACATCATGACCGGGTTGAACTATTATCAGAACGTTTTGCTTTTTATTTACATTTCATAAATCCTGTAGCTCATTCTTACAAGCTTTGAAAATAAATTTATTCATCAAACCTTCTTATTACAAAAACAATAATTAAATCATACGTTTTTTAACGGTCCTTAAATTTTACTGTTTTTATTTCTTAAAACAACATTTTGAAATTCCTGTTACCATTTTTCGATGTATTACAACAAGGTTTCAAATTAAATCCAAAACAAAAACATCCAATCAATAAAAAGAAAGGAAAAAAAGGATCTTCCGCCAAATACAAAGCAGTCCTTAACACCTTAGATAAACAAGCCTCAAAATATGAACTTATCGGCTTGTGTTTTCATTGTATTTGCCAATGTAACGACTTAAAATGACGCACAATCAAATTTGTATTATTCCTTTCTTCTATAAAAACGACAAACAATAAAAAACCGATTGCCCTAAATTCAACGTACATTTCGCCTATCCGGAGCTCTAGAAAAAGATTTCAATTTTTTTTTATGTGAATCATATTAGGGGTAGTTGTTTAATGTCGAGGGGAGGCTGTAAAAACATCATATTCCTAATCATGTTTAGATGTTCGTTCTATGTGAGGTTGTCTGCTGATTAAGGATTCGATTTGAGTTTCACATATGAAACAATCCCTGACCGGGAAAAATCCTTCAACTGGTTTTACGTTGTCTGTTATTTCTTTTTTATTGTATTTTTGGCCTTTATAATTCAGATAAGTATAAATAAGGGAAGCTTCGGGTGTTTTTTTTATGAGGAAAAAATGGGCGTAACTAATCAAATTCTTGCTGCCGTGTGTCTCTTTTTTTTTATTGTTAGCCTGTGGGCTGGACGAAAAGATCAAAAGATTTTTATTTTATTTTTTTATCTGTTATTTATCATTAAATTTATTATAGTCTATTTGGAGTGTATTTGGTATCGAAAAGTGCTAAAAAAATATGTTTGCCTCGTGTTGGAAACACTTTTTTTATTTGAGGGATTGGAGAATCCTACAATGATACTAAATGATCCTTTGTTTTTTAATCGAAATATTATTCGCCTTTTGGAGATGCGTGGGATAATATTTGTTTAGTATCTAAGTGAATAGTAGAGAGAGGGGTTCAAATTCCCATTATAAGTACAATAATATGAAAACGAATTTGTTTTTATTTGTTTTCCGAGAAGAGAAGGTGGACCTGGGAACAATGTTTTTTTTATTTATTCATTACATATAAATGTCATTGGTAAAGTAGGATGTGATTTTTGCCACAAAAAACTTATTTGAATTAAGTGTGAACAAATTTTATTCTTTTGTATTAAGTAATTCTTTACTCCCGATAATAACAGTGACCCGCAAAACAAAACTTGATTGTAAAAATTTATTACATATTGAACGAAAGTAATTTTTGTGCAGATGTGCAGTGACTGCATATTATTTGAAATTTTTTACCAGAGTTTTAAAAACAATAAATTAAAATTTAACAAAAGTGAAGTTATTAAAACTAAACAATTGGAAATGTCAAATTACAGCGATTCCAAACAGCTGTTTTGTGCAGGGTGTGTTCGCGAAGAAATGTAAGAAATGTCATTAACAATTAAGGCGAACAATGTTGTTCACATTACACAAAGAAGTTGATTAGCCATGTTGCTAAAAGTGAGCCCCCTTGAACGTGAATCAATGCACTCGAATTTCTGAGCTGAGCTCTGAGCTGGGTCGACTAGTTTCATTAAAATCATTGAATATCTTCGATTTTTGAACATTATTTCTGCTGATTTGATTTTAAAATAAATAGCAAACTATTACTAACTGGGTGTCAAATCGTTGAAAGTTATATTGGACTATCAAGTTTTATGCTTTTATATCATCCAGTTGCCAATATTTTATCTTAGACATTTTGCATCACATAAGAAGAAAATTGTTGCGTTCAAATTTCTTTTAGATAATCCTTATGTTGTTGTCGTCTGATAGAAGAGATAACATTAAATGAGAACAGCGATCATTAAATGACACAAGAACATGGACAAGTCTATTCGTTTCCAATGAGCACACTTTAAGGTCAAATAAAAATGTATCACAAAAATTGGTAAGCCACAAACGTCACAAAAGTATGACAATTACTTCTGACTAGTGATGGGCATTATCGAATGATTTGAATAATCGAATTTGATTTGAGTAGCAGTTGTAGCAATAGTAGACGATTTGAGAAATCATTCGAATGATTTCAATAATCAAATGATGATGAATAGTTGTCTCAATCGATAATAATCGATTAAATCATTCGAATGCGTCCTTCACTTCTCCTGACTATCACATAATATACACAGATTTTGACTGTCATGTATCAAGAGTATGAGTATCCAACATCGCACCTATTCACCTTACACGATTCTATTTCTGAATTCTGTCAAATAACAATAAGAAATAATAAGAATCGAATGTTTTACAAAACTTTGCTGAAGAGAAAATTGTAAATTTATTTATTTATTTCATTACGTTAAATACTAACGCTAGGTTAACAAAACTTATATCTAACAGAAACTTATATCTAAAAAATATGTATTATATACAAAGTAATATATTTAAATATCAAACACAAAATTTAGAATTTAAATAATGAAAGTAAAAATGTATTTTGAAATTATCTGATTTTATACTCTGATTGACAGAATTTAAAAGAAAATTATTTTCATTATAAATTTTTATTAATTGGTTAATTGGACTCTTGGAACCATAGTTTGATCGGCTAAGATTTGCTCGAATTGGCACTCGATTTCTTAAGTAAGTTTGGCTTATATTAAAGTGAAAACGACACAAAACTGATGGAGACGAAATGGATCCATTCAAAATTCCAACAATAAAGCAGAGTTGCAAGTACTTTCGGTGACTAGTTAGTGATGGAAGACCTATAAGTTGTTGCCTAAGGGAATAGGAAGGCAAAGCTGATTCATGAGACCATGGGAAAAAACGTAGAATAAATCTAAGGAATCTTCTTTGGACACCTTCAAGTCTATGAATATGATTCGAGTAGTAAGGGGCCCAAACTATACAACCGTATTCAAGGACTGATCTGACAAACGATACAAATAGAGTTTTAAGGACATACGGATCTCGGAATTCCCTACCAAATCTTTTTATAAAGCCTAGCGTCTTATTAGCTTTTTTTACAATATGGGCCCTATTTCATAAATATTGACAGGTGCGACAGGTGACAGGTGACAATTTGTAAATGACAAACCTGACAATTGTATAAATTCGGTCTTATAAAAAAATTGACAACTTTGTAAAATTCCCTGACAATTTTACAAAGTTGTCAAGATTTCGGATCATAAAAAAATTGTCATGACAATGAATTGTCAGGGATTTTTTTAAAAATTGTCACAAATTCCCCGACAAATATGTAGTGACAATTTTTTTATGAAACAGAAAAAATAGTACAAATTACAATTTTGTCAGTATATAGTTCACAATTGTGACAGGCAATTGAGTTTGGGTCGTAAGGTGACAATTTTATTTTAATATAATGTTTTCAAGTGAAAGTGACGACGAACGCGAGGTACGCCACCCTCGAGTTTTTAGACAAAGGATAAACAATGATTTCGCTTCATTAAGTGATTATCAATTTAAGGAAAAATTTCGCGTCTGCAAAACAGCAGCAGAATAGGTATATTTTGTACACAATTTGTAAATAAATAATACTGTAGATCAATTCACTTTCTTATGTACGTTAAAAAATAATTGCCAAAATATGAAAGTAACAAATTTGTCATTTGTCACGACGAAATTGTCATACCTTGACAACGACAAAATTGTCACGACAAAATTGTCATACCTTGACAACGACAAAATTGTCACGACAAAATTGTCGTTGTATTTAACTGACAATTATGTCACCTGTCAATACGTTATGCAATGAAAACTTGTCACATAAGTGTGACAAATTTGTAGAATTGTCACCTGTCAATGTTTATGAAATAGGGCCATGGTTATAATGGTCAGTAAAAGATAATTTTGAGTCCAAAATGATGCCTAAGTCTGAGAAGTGAGTCAATTTTTCCAGGTTTGAAGAGTTTAACGTGTAGTTATAGTCAATTATATTGTGTTTTCGTGTAAAACTCATAGTTTTACACTTGTCAATGTTTAACAATAAACGATTAGTATTGCACCATTCCCATAGACGAAATAAGTCATCTTGTATCAATTCACAGTCCGTTAGGGAATTAATTTTTCGAAATATTTTCACGTCATCAGCGTATATTAAAGACATAGAATTTCTTAAGACAGATGGGAGATCATTTATAAACAGAACAAATAACAATGGACCAAGATGGCTACTCTGAGGTACACCAGAATTGACAATAAACGGATTGGAATAGTCATTTTTGAACACAACACAATAATATCTGTTTGTAAGGTACGAAGATATTGGATTCAATAGTCCATTTTAGTAATTTTAAACCATAATTTTAATCTGCGGAAAATTTCTAGTGGGCTGAATTTTTTGTATACACCTTTATTACTGTGCTATTATAAAGGTGTGGAAAATTGACATTGATATCGCGCCGGCTAACAAAGTGACAATGGTCAAAAAAAAACAACGTGAAATTCAGCTTTTCGTGAATATTTTGCCACCAACTGTTCGACTTGAAATTATAGCTAAAAACAACGCCTTAATCATTTTTCTGTAAAATTAACCGTTTTCGGAGTAGAGGGACCATTGTTTTTTCTTCTTCTATATCTATATCAGTTTCTATTTCATTACCAGTGTCTGGCACATTGCCATCTTCGTCATTGGTGATTCTGTGTTCAAGCATAGTTGGCCGGGGCAGGGAATCTGGTCCCGAAGTCAGAAGTCCCGAAAATGGTTTTTGGGAGCTTTAACCAAAAAATGTAGGAGGTACAATTCCAAGCGAGCTAAGCGATCAGAACAAATTTTGCCCAAAAGAGAATCAGTTTGTTTAGTGAAAATAAAAAAATTCGCACCCATCGTAGTGGGTCATTCTTCTGACATCGGGACCAGTTTCCCTGCACCTAATTGGCCACGGCAATGTTGACAACTTTTTCAACATCACAATCCAATTTTGTTTGCATCCACATTTACCGCCACAACCTTTTGTACAATTACAAAAGATTGTGTTCAGTAGATTATCGTGTGATTTGGCCCCTTAAGACTTTTTCGTGTGATTGTCTTTACCGCAGGTCTACTCAAATAAGCCGTAAACTACTCGATGTCATCGGTCAATAGGTCGCAAAATATTAACGAAAAACTGAATTTCGCGACCAATTGACCTATATAACAATTTAAGTCGGCGTTTGATATAGCATCGACTTTTCACATCTTCATAATAGCACCGTAATAAAGGTGTATACAAAAATTCAGCTCACTAGGAATTTTTCCGCAGATAAAACTTAAAATGACCGGACTATCAAGCACTATCAAAAAAATACAACGGACAATTTTTTTTTTTTTTTTAACTGAATCATTTAGAAAATATCAGGTCAACAAAGTTTTTCTCAGTTCACTTAAAAGACAGTGTTTTATCAATTTTGTAAGTGTTACAAAAATTGTTGCTGTCTCATATAATTTTCTTGATAAAACCTTACTTACGACTTACGAGCCATAAGCGTTTGCTCTTTTCGGTTTGACTAGGACAATTCCCCTATTAATTGCTCTACTAAGTACGCGTTCAAATTTTAATCGGAACTGCAGCAATTACGTAAAAAAGTCTGATCAATGCAAGTATAGTTGAACATTTTTTTTAACGGCTTAATAAGGGTTTGAAATGATGACCTTTTTCAAGAGTTTTCTTGGTCTTGTGCATGACTCGTAATGCAAAACAACAACCGTACGTAACGTTTCTTTTTGTTTGGTTGGAAATACATCTACAATGTTGGAAACATGGCTCAAATCAGTGTTTATAATAACATAAGAAATAAGTAGAAAAGCCGTCGGAATGATGTAAAATGTTAAATCTAAGCTGATATATCAGTCCTTTAAAAGTGTCAGGTGTTTTTAAAAGAAAAGGTTTGTTCCGGTTTCCGAAACGTTTGTTCTGCATTTAAAACATTCCAAATTACCATTTCTAACTCGAACACCTTCCCGAGTATCCCCCAATATAGCGGATACGCTAAATTTCAGAATCGGCTTCGTACTACTATCCTTCAAAAGTGTCTCCTTGCTCTCGTCCTCATTCGCAATGCGAATTTCACTCAAACTCCTACCACAACACTTATCACATTTGAATTCGTTTTCACGTTTCAACAGCTCATGGCTGGTCATATTTTTCGTATCGACAATCACTTGATTGAAGTTTCCACAAATATTACAACACATTTCGATGCGATCGCCATCTTCTTCACTGTGTCCCGACGACGAAGCAACGCGAATCATTTCGTATGAGTTTCGGCCCGCTGGAAAACTATGATTATGATGATGGTGATGATCGTCCACCGACATATTCATGAAATTATCCTCATTCGATGAAACCGACGAATTTCTACTTAAAATCTCATTGTGGGGCGAATCGCAGATGGAATCCTTTAAATCCGAATTACTTTCACATTCACTGTCATCCGATAGGATGGCCTCGACATTGCTGGCCACATCCTTATCGTTTAAAATATTGTCAACCATAAATGCAGTTGACATTGTTTTCGCTCTTAATAATGCACAAACACCGTTTTAAATATAGTCACTCAAACTAACAATAAATCCTTGAATTTAAATGTTTTTAATCAAGCTCAAGAACGACACTAAGCGATATCCTCACGAATGCATCCAGCGCAAACAAAGAACTTAACTGGACTAAATTGACAACCGTAATGGGTTGAACAACTAACGGCAATGATGATGACGGTACAAATCCTGTTTGCATCGCACAATATGGTGGTTGGTAGACTTGGCGAGAGGATATAGTTTCCAATCAGGGGATGATTTTATTCTGCACCCTGTGTACAGTTCGGTATGAAAATTTCGCTCTTGCTGTATATGTGTTTGTGTATTGGGATTTCCCCTAACAGGATAAGAAATGTGAAATTCGTGGGTAAGTGGGTGTGTGTGTGAGTTTATGAGAAATAAAAGGGAGCGCTAACGACGTCCCTCTTTTTTGATATACTTGAACAAATAATAAAAACAGAAGATTACTCATTCCTGATGGGTACACTCACACAAATGCATTGTAGGATAAAATAAGTGCAGGAGGGTTTTCTTCAATGCGACAATAAAAATGGAGTTTCACTTCAGGTTAAGTGCAAGTCGGAACAGTGGTGTTGAAAAAATGCTTCCAGCAACAAAATTAGGAAAAATAATGGTACAACAATACACATCGTATGCATTTGGTTGGCCAAGTAAATTTTTCATCGATCGGTTTTCGATGGTCAAATTCTCTGCTTTTGTTGTCCAATTTTTTTCACCTTGTATACCAGTTTTTTAGAAGAAAGAAAAAAATGTTCCACGTACGCCACAGTGGACCACTCTTCAAATGCCTTTGGTGATATCGTCAGTAAAATAAAAAAAATCGTGTGTGATAAATATCGGTTGGATAAACAGAAATCCGGACTAAAAGACTGTCAAAGAATCACGAACAAATTTATTTGTCCTTAATTTTCACAACCCACTCCATATATTGCCAACCCTTTTGTTGAACTATAAAACTACGACACGGTGGCGTTGTCGTTGTCGTTCTAACTTGACATGCGAGACAGTTAAGCTCACCTGTCCTATGTATGTCTCCCATTACAAAGAATTTAAGTACCTTTTCCAGACCTCCTTAAAAGACTGTAAAAAGCCAACTCCATAAAACCCAACAACGAATATGTGCATAGAAACTAGGAGAGACAAAAAAAGTCAACAGAATGAACTTGTTAATCCTCCATTATCCTACAGTCTTTATTATCCTTGCTTTGTTGTGAAACTACACAAGGAAATTTTTATTTTCTATCAAGTCAGTGTGTGTGTTTGATGGTGAGTGGTGAGTGTAAAAGGGCAACAACCACCCTTTTTCTTGAGCCATTTTCATTTTGTGAGTTGTTTGGTGAAAGAAGAAAAGGCGTGGCTTTCGTAAGCACTATTATCCTATCCCATTTGTGAGAGAAGGTCGATTTTTTTTATTTTCGTCGGCATCGTCATGTACCCTATTTTTTTTGTTGTATCATAGTCTTCTTTCCTTATAAAAGGAACTATGAATATTTTATTCCTCCTTGGCTATATACATGCATGTATGAGTACCGAATTAATAGTGATTCGGCTTGACTTGGGGTTGAATTGAATTGGATTGGAGGTTTTTTTACAGGGCCCTTCTGGAGATGTTAAATAAAGTGATAATATCTGTTTAACTTCTGGCAATCATGTAGGAAATTTCTTAGAGAAATGCTAGATAAATAAATATTACAAGTCTATACCTTAAGAACTTAAAGCTCCAAGTTTCGATTCAGCAAACGGTGCTTAGAAATTGCACAATTTGTATTTAAATTTGAATTTAATCTTCGTGTTTGTTAATTTTCAAATTTCTAGTGGGATCTCAAATTTTAATTGATTTCCAAGTTCGTTAATAAATCGGATTCGTCCGTCATTGGTACTGGAATCCTCAGTCACTAAGCAAGTTTTGTTTATAGATTTACGAAGGGGATTCTAACGCATATATAAGATAAATCAGGAGCCACTTATAGCTAACATTGGTTTTCATCATCATCTGACAGGTCGGTTATACTCATCTTTGGAAAATAACTGTTAATGAAATAAGAGTCTTAATGTATCTGAGGTTGGAATTGATCTTTGAAAGGACTTTGTCCTTTCGTATTTTCAATGTCACAAAATCTGCATAATTTTAATCACTTAAATATGTGTCGAAAGTACTTGCGAGTAAACAAAAACTTTAAGAAAAATATTGCAAATATTCGAAGGACTAAATTGCATGATAAGCTTTTCTGCAAAATACTGTTCTGAGTACCTACTTCGGACGCCCTTATAACAAGAGAAAATATAGTCTAGGCAATTAAAACTTTCTTGCCATACAAATCTCCACGCCCTGATGGAATAATGCCTGTACTGCAAAACCAGCTTGAACTAGTAGTACCACAGCTTGACCTTGAGAGTATCCTTAAAGGTTGCCCCTTACTAAACCATATCCCTTTGTCTTGGAAACAGGAAAGAGTATGGTTTTCTTACATAGAATAATTGGTAAAAGAGGGCATGAATCTGCTAAAGATTATTATCGATCTATAAACCTTACATCTTTTCTACTCAAAACCTTGGAGAGAATCGTAGAATTTCATATAAGGAGCATTCTGAGTACTTGTCCCCTATCTTACTCGCATCATGACTACATGAGGGTAGATCTACAGAGATTGCTCTTCATGAGGTAGTGAACGATAGGAAATACGATTAATTTCAAGGAATATACCCTAGCTACCTTCTAAGACGTAGAAAAAGCTTTCAACAACATCCTAACTGAATCCATCACAGAATCACTTGAAGACTTCGGTGTTGAGAACTACATCAGAAGGTGGAAAATATCCATGCTAAGTAACAGGGCAATTCAATTAAAGTTAGTTTATTCAATGTGTACCAAATATGCCAGTAGAGGAACAGCTCAAAGTGGGATCAGTGAAATCAATAAAATGGCTTTGAAGAAAGTAACCACCTGGGCAGCGAGCTGACTAGGTATTAACAACAACAAAACCAAGTTGATGCTTTTCACCACCAAAACCAAAATACCACCCTTCACTCTGCCTATGTAAAATGTAACAATACTAACAGATAGTTAGGCAGCTATTAAAGCCACGGATCCAGCTTTATCATCCTCAAAATGGGTCCAGCAATGCAGAGAGGCCCTGTAGGAACTAGACTTGAGCGTTAATCTAATCTGGACACCGGGCCATAGTGACTATTAGGGTAATGAGAAGGCAGACGAGCGAGCTAGGTAAGCATCAGCCCTTTATCTTGACAATATACACATCAGAAGTAAACTATAGGTGGAATAGCTTAACCAGTTGCGTTATAATTTGGAAAATCTGGCCCACCTATAAAAACCCAAATCAATCAATTTAATTTCCAAACCAAGGTATGACATAGTCACGATTGTTGCAACTTGCACAGGGCACTGGCCTTAGGGGAACATGCGGCAAAATTGGGTATACCATATATCTAACACTTTCTGCCGTAGCTGCGAGGACCAGGATGAAAAGGAAACAGCCCCACACTTTCTCATTTCTCTGCCATTGTCTAGTCTTGGCTAGGTCTTTACCTCCACTCCACTTAGGCAGAGAGTTCTTCAATGGTATTTGATTCCCATATTAAATCAGAAAGTGTTTAAAAGAAAACATAAAACAACAAAAACAATATTCTCTAAAATTTATGACGCAAACTAAAATGAAAACAAAATACCTTTAATTGCAATATCAATACATCAAAAAAATATAAACGTTTCAATTCAATATCCTTTTTCTCATTTCTCTTATTTTTTATTTCAAATAAAAATAAAAATTATTGTTTATGCCATGGCCGTCGTCCTCCTCACCGGAAAGATGAAAAGCGGAGCGGGATATCACATCGTTTTGTCATAAATATAATAAAATCCACTCATAGCCATTAACACTGGATATTATCCTTCCACAAATCATGCTGCAATAAAAACTTTCGCAACAAATCTGGGCTCACTAAAGTGTGAAAGCAATTTTATACCAAAACGAGGACAAACATTTTTTTGATCGGAGAGCTTCTCTTCACACACCGACCAGGACCACCCCAGCAAGGATAAAAGTTGGTTATATTTTTAGAAAGAGAAACACATCCATATAATATCCATTCCACCCTCGCTCGTATAGCTCGTCCTCTAAACCAATCTGCGTCAGGGTAAATAATCGTTTCGTTTCTCGCATGAGGAGAGCATAGAGCATAAAACAATCTTTCAGTAATAAAGATGAAAATTTTATTAAAAGATGTCTGAAACAGATGTCGCCACGTATAATCTTTTATCGTATTCTTTCCACATCGTGACACAAAGAGTATTTATATGTGTGTGCCCAGCGGGGTTGTGTGCGCCCCGTACTGGGTTTTTGTTAGAAACGAAAAGAGAACCCTGAGAAGGTATAGCAGCAAATGTTCCACGATTATTATTATGAAAATCGATATGTTAGTCAATTTGGGTGCAATTTACTTGCCGCCCCCCAACAACTCCTCTGAAACAGCATCTCGGATCATTATTCTGCTCCGACATAACAGCGACAGCACCAGAGTAAGTCTTGAAGGTATTCCCATAGACATGTTCAAATGGTGATGTGTCGAATAAAGGACGTGTTACAGTCAAGGACTATGATGTTTATTTGTTTGCCAACTAAACCGACACCTTGTCAAAATTGAGCTTGCAGATACACAAACAATCAGCGTGACGTCTCTTTTTTTTATTATTTCGTCTTCAGCGACGACGACGTCAAATATTTGGCGTGCCCGTCATTTGCACTTGTGCGTGTCAGACAGTCCGAAAATGTCATTTATTACAGAAGGAAGATCTTAAGAGCCACTGAATGCGCAAACATTTATATCAAGACCTCGTTTTCAGATAGTATTCAGGTAGACGTTTTTCTTACTCCAAAGAAATGCGAACAGGCAGGATATGTCTGAGAATGACACAGGGAAATGATATTTGTATCTTGTCTCCATTGCAATAAATTACTTGACTTTTGTATTTTGTTTCTTTTGAAATGGCAAAATTTGTTTGTTTGCCTTGAATTATTGTTACACACGCAATAGGGCACAGGGAGGTTATGCGAATTGTACAATTTTTCAAACAAACGATTTAACCTCTAATGGGACTCTTGTGGGGTCGTAAATTGTACACTGCTTTTCATTTTTAGTATTGCGAAAGTGCGAAACCCTTTTTTTGGCAGAGCTATTGAGGCATGTTTTTGAATTAGTGGTGTGTGAAATTTACACAGTGGTATGTCTGATTTTGCTTTAACAGGAAAGGAGCGAAATGATGTGCGAATGATGAATATGTGGAAGACGTGAAAGTGAATCTTATAAGTGCTAACTTTCGAACATCTTTTCGGAAAGTTCCTGTAAAATTTTAAAACGGAAATATTATTTTCTTTCTAAAGAAGTAAGCTTTGCTAATATATTAATCACAATGAAGACTGAACAAGGACATTCACATTTGGAGTCACTTTAAGTTCTATAAAGTCAAAGAAAAACCAAAACCAACGGTCCAAACATAAAAGCCATAAATCAATGAATTAATTTGCCTAATTTATCCAATCCAATTGCAACACACCATCTAAATGACTAATTACCTCTAATTGTTGACAATCAAGCAGCAAATGAACATTTCGTTTATTCACATTCAAAATAATCCCAAAAGCTGGTCCATAAATTTTCGCATTCATTACACATGAGCTGATTTGAAAATTTACCCAAAATAGTCTTCATTGCAATCGTAATAAATATCTCCTCCAAAACATTTTTCAAATTAAAATTAATTTGACTTGCCAAAAAATTGATATCAAAACAGAAAGGGTTGAATTCGTTTTCAAAGTCAAAATCTCACTCGTTTCACACGTTATATCCTGAGCTCACCCCTTTTTTGTGTAGGTATCCTTTTTGTTAGCGACAAAATTTGTTGTCACCTTTATTAATCACTGGGACACATTTTGTAATCAAAAAGGACAAAAAATTGTCATAACAAGACCAACAAAATCAATTCAAGGGTCGCAGGACATTTTTGTAACATAAAATCCTGTCAAAGTCAAGTACATTAGAGGTATACACGTCGACATATTAGAAGGACTTTGAATGAAAGGAAAAAACAGAAAAATCTTATGATAAATCGTGTTCGCTGGCTTGAAGTTGATTTGAGTCCTTGCTTGGCTCCACATTCAACATCGGCATGATGTAAATCTCGTTCATGCTATATCATAAGGAAGCGGAGTCCTGCTGGTAGCACATGGACAAATAAATAGCGTAGTGTTTTTGTTAACTCAGTTTTAATTTTTTTTTTCTCAAACAAGATTCGGTTGGATGTGTGGGGGAGTAGTTCGCCCTTTGGTAGGTAGATGTAGCGCGATTACGGTGCAGACATGTTGATTTTTATTTACTTCATTTTTATATTTTTCGCTTTGTTCTGGATCAGATCTCAACCACCTTCAAAAAAGACAAAAAAAGCAGAAAAAATATATATTCTGTTCCCCGGTATGAAAGGGTTGCATTTGATGCACGGTTGTGGATGGAGCTTGGTTCAGATAATAAAGAATCCATCTCCAAATTTATATAGTCAAATATAGGAATACCAATTCCAGTACCGCAACGATATGACGACCTACGACGACACGATGGCCATATAACCAGAGTAAACGAATATAAAGCAGGAAAAATATCCCATTTTACACATCGCTTGATATGCTCTATCATGCATAAATCAATGCCAGGATGTTTGACTGCAGAAAAAAATGATGTTGGTTGAGAGCGAATAAAAAAAAAACTGAATGCAAAAATATCACAGAGAAAAGAGCCAACGAACGGAACGAGTTACAAACAAACAAGAAAATTTATAAAAAATTCCCCGACTGAAATAATAAAAAGTACAACCGCCATCTATGTTTGAATATTGTGCTGTTGGTTATCTCTACTTGTATGGTTCCAGTTTTCAGCAGAGCGAAAAACAAAGAAGGACGAAATATCATATCGACAGAAAAATTGTAAAATATTGAACAATTTTAGCACAATCCATTGGATGCATAAAATTAATGCAAATTTGTATTGGAAAAACAAATAAAATACAATGACATCGGTTTTTCTTTACCATCCTGGCAGATGTGGTGACCATACAGAAAATCTCATCATTAATATAATTTGTAATCATAAATCATGGACGGAAAAAGTGACTCTTTGAGCCTTTTACACAATTAAAAAAAAAAAAAATTAAAGTTTTGTGATAACCAAATGTTGGTCACCATAAAAATGCAAATTTTGTTCTATGTATAGTTTCAAATTGTTTGGAAATGATTTTTGTTTTTTGATTTTTTAGTTGTCTGCAAATGAATTTTTTTTTTTATTTTTTTTAATATATTTATTTTTCTATTTCAGATAAATGGCTTTTATAGTTTATAAAATTGATGAGCGGTTTTACAAAAATCACTGAACACATCAAATTTATCTCTCAAATAATATTTATATATTTTTTTTTTTTGGTACACAAACAAATAAATAAAATATAATAGACATTTTCTATTTCATTTGATTTCACATTTTAAATAACTTAATAATGTTCTTTTTTGTTTCTTTCGTGGAATTGAAGTCTGTTTTGTACATAAAATCGTGTTTTATTAAATGACAGTTTTTGTGTGTGTTATTGTTGTGCATATATGATTTTGTGATGCCTTATTATTTACACGGGCTGGGTATACTCGTCGGAATCCAAGGTCTGCCTGGATTGTAAAATTCAATATAAAGAAAGCACCGAACGCTTTCCAATTAGTTTTTAACTTCTTCTTTATTTAACCTTTTTTTATTAACATTCTTATATGCTACTAATCTTATAATATAATAAGTTAAGAACTATAGCGCCACGGCCTCGAAGTGGGCGAGGAAGGAGACAAAATATCCTATTGCCCAGCTTCAAGCTTCAAGGTGAGGGGGAATCTCGGAAGGAGGTAGAATAGCCGCTGCCTCAAAGTGGGGGGGATTATCGGACAAGGGTAAATTAGCCACAGCCTTAACTTAAAATGAGGAAGATTTCAGAAGGAGACAAAATATCCTATCGCCCAGCCTCAAGGTAAGGTGTGAGGAAGAATCTCAGAAGGAGGAAAGGACTAAATAAATATTCGATGAAAATCAGTAACAATCTATATTACCTTAAGCACATGGCTAATCAACTTGTAGCGGTGGGAGAACCACTACTATTGCAGAAATAAGTTGCTCGAATTTCTTACTTTATTTCACTTCTACTTTGCAACTTTTCTGTGAAAACTACAAGGGAATTATACAAAGACAAAAAAACTTAAATTATAAAAATATGTGTATTTATATTGTTCTCTTCGTTGAAGGTTGAAGTCACCTGATTTTGAGTCGATGTGATTTATAGTTTGGGTGATACGGCTACTTGTTGTTCTTATAGTCTGGGTGCACGGAATTGAAATTTTTTTCCTATATTTTCATTTCTGATGGCTGGTTGGTTGGGGTAGTACGGCGCGAAGTGTGACGCTTCTTTACAATTTAAGCAATTATTTGTTGATATGTAATGCGTTGCCACTCAAAAGTTAGTGTAATGGAGTTTGAATATGATGGAAAGTGAAATTATCTTTTCCCACGTCTAATCTCTTCAAACTAAGAACACCAACAAAATGTAGGTACAGCTTATTTTAAACTATAACATTGTATTTTATTTGAAAAAGCATGAACAATCCGGAGCTGACTGATTCCACAAAAAAAACAAAAGCTTATATGGAATTATTTGAACGAAGAATTATTTTGCTTCGGTCTCCATGATTCTCATCATTTGACGTCACCTAAAATATTAGTTTTATCGAACAAAACTTACGGAGCTCTGCTCCGTCTTGTGTTAGGACGTCACCTAATGTGGTAGATTAGCGCCACTACCAATCTGTCCTGTATCAGATAGCAATCTATCTATAAATAGGGGAATGCCTCTTATGGAATGGAGCCGTTCTAGGGTGCATTTACACTACACTTACACTATTTATAACTCAAGAACGGCTGAACCGATTTAGCTGATAGTTGGTAGCTAAAAAACAGGAATCGGCTATAGGATACTTTTTATTCTACTAGCTGACCCGGTAAACGTTGCTTTGCTATCTAAGAATTTACTTAGAAGTTAGAACGGCTATAAGGATTTGGCTGAAAATTTGTGCGTATGTAGCTTAGAACCAAAAAACAGATATAGGAAACTTTTGGTCATACTATCTGACCCCGCTGTTTTGTCATAAAAATATTTTCTCAGGTTAAAAAATAATAACTAGGGCAACCAAAAATATGCTCTATAAAAACCATTTATAGCGCTTTAAATATGCTCTTAAAAGCCAATTATATGCTCTAAAAATATGCTCTAAAAAATTTTGAAATAGTAAAAAAATCTTAAATTTCGTGTTTTTTTTTTATAGTTTATTGACTTGTCAACAAAAAAAAAAAAAACAGAGGTCAAAATATCTTTAGAGACAAATAAAAGAACAAATAAGAAAAACAAAACAAAAACATAAAAAGCTAAATAAATACCAAAAATCAAAAATCAAAAATATAAACCAGAATAATTACAAAAAAAAATATTATTTAAAATTTTTGTTGCAATAAAGGAAAACAGTTTTACTTAAAAAATTTTTCTCTGAAAACATTACATCATCTGCCAGTTATACGTGCAAACTTTAATGCCATTATTTCATATGCAGTTTTTTTTTTATACGAATAAATGCTGCCATAATAAACAATTTGAGCCCTCTAATTTTTCCGAAATATCGAAAAATATCAAGTCACGTTTAATGCCACTTCATTAAAACAATTTTTTAACAACTCGTATTGCAGCTGATTCCTCTTCATGTAGTGTTTCGAAAAGGATTTCCACTTTTTTTAAAACATTTCTACACAGTAAACTGCTTCCCTCCAAGATACCCAATTAGTCGGAATCGTTTGCGAAGGAAATGGTATTTCCGGTACAATATCTTTCAATACCCTTATTCTTGACGGAGCTTTTAAACACTTTTTTCACGTTTGCGATGAAACTATCAACTTTTGGAAATTGACCTCGAAGTGTTTCACAAGTTTTATGGAGCCTGTGGGCCTCACAAGTAATATGCGTTACTTTTGGATAAAATACTTGAATAGCATCGCGAATTTTTCGAAAAAAAAGTTTTAAAAAAAATATTTATTCTAACATTTGCAACAAAAATTACAAATATTGATGAAATATGCCAAAATATGCATTTTAAAGCAAAATATGCAAAAATATGCATTTATAACAAAATATGCTAAAATATGCTCTAACGAATAGGGTCCAAAATGTTTGTTTTTTCATGAAACGTATTTCTATCTTGTCAATTGTCAAATTCGACGTTCCAAAAAAAAAAACATGCTCGAGCATATTTTTGGTTGCCCTAAATAACTAACGCATTGTAAGGGTGAAGACGTTGTATATAAATGATAGAAGCTGAGAGTGCTGTGAGCGATATAAGAATAACAAACTAACAAATAATATCAACCCCTTTACCGAACATTATGTAATGACTAAAGACGTTTTGGAGGAGCAATGATTTTACTGCATGGCGATTTCTGCCAATCACTGCCAGTGATTCCAAGATCAACGGCTGCCGACGAAATACACTTCAGCTGGCGACAAATATGAAAGTTGCTTTCCTTAATGATCTGCAACTATATCTGCTGAAGATTTCTCTAAGCAATTGTTGACTATCGGTAGTGGTCGAGTTCCTGTCGACGATTCGAGCGGATTGAAATTTTATTTTCTCGAAATTTCTGTAACTTTGTCTCATCAAAAGACGAACTTATCAACAAAGTATTTTCAAACATTGTAACTAACTACAAAAATAATCATTGGTTGAGTGAGTGGGCAATTTCAGCGGCTAAGAATAAAGATGTAGACGACCTCAACTACACAATTCAGAATCTATTGACTGTGTAACAAATGAAGATGAAGCCTCCAACTATCCAGATGTGCCTAGCCTACCACCGCACAATTTACGCGTAATGGTTGGCTCCGTAGTAATCATGCTTCGAAACATAAACCTACCAAAACTGTGCAACGGTAAGTAAATTGATGAGCAATGTGAATTACGCGACTATACTCCAAGGAAAATCGAAGGTGAGAAAGTTCTCCTTCCGAGGATCCCGATGATCCCAACCGATATGCCGTTTAAGTTTAAAAGAATCCAATTTCCGATCCGTCTTGCATTCGCCATGACCATGAACAAGTCGTATGGGTAATCCTTGAAATTTTGTGGTTTAAATCTGGAATATCCATGTTTTTCCCATAGTCAGTTACATGTGGCATGTTCACGGGTCGGAAGACCATCTGCGTTCAAGTTTTGTTTGTCGAAGTTATAGCTCTCGCAATGTGTTTTATAAGTTAAGTTTTAACGTGAAGTTGGCAATTCTGCTGATAAGAGCCTTCGTTCGAAAAGTAATGTACATAAGAAGAACCGGTGTTTGATAAAAAGAGAGACAGCCACAGCCCCAAAGCCAGTGCATCTCAAACATCCGAATCTTCGAACCAAACTGGACAACTTTAAACGATCATTTGCAAAACTATGCAAATTTCCTTCACTGAAGTCAAGCCGACTAATGTGAAACAGCCGTTTCATCAGAGCGAAGGCTCCTCTGGCCCTGGTCAAAGTGTTCGGAGTTATAGCGCTAACCCTGTTATTATATTATTTCTCTCGGGTACATTTATTTGAAATTTATTGTACGAATAGATTCTAAGATTCTTATTCAACACGAAACTTTATCTCCTTGTCAAACAAGTTATCAATTTTGTAATGATTTCACTCTAATTGCTCACAACTCTATTGTTTTAATTTAATCTAAGTCAATAACAATAATTGACTTTGACATTTGGCCTGTAGATTAAATGTAGAATGAATTTGTAAACAATTCTATTTGAACTGAATTTCTATTTAATATTTAATCAGGTGTATCTTTTAATGTGTTTAAAGTTCTTGGATATATTGTATGAGTTTAGTAATGTAATGCACAAATGTTCTTTGATTGTCCATAAAGGAAACATGAACATTGGAACAAAATGGGATTTCTTTACCTAATTGAAAAATGTTTACCCTTATATGCATATCCAACTTCTCTTCTTTTGATTAAAGAGGAAACCCTTCAAAACATCCTGTCAATCATTTGCATCACTGAAATGTCAAATCACTGTCATATCGGTGTCCTCTTTTTGTGTGGAAAGGGCGTGATTTTCAGTTCAACTCTTTCATGTCATGCATAAATATAACTATGTATGATGTGGTTTGTTTTGTGCTATTCAAATATTTGTTTTGGTGTTTGAACAAATGCGTATTTATGCAAAATATATTTTTCATAATTTTGTTTGCTTTTCAAATGCAAATAAGAAAACGTATCCGACTTGACGTCACAACATGTCAAATGGAAGAAAGAGTAAAAGTTTGAGCGAATGTCAATTTTGACTTTCGTCAATTTTTTCACATATTTCCAAAATTAAGCATATTCCAAATTCAATCATTCTAAAATTAGAACCAAAACAAAAACTAATTCAATATGCCCCCAAGGTCGAAACATTTCATCGAAACCTTTATCACAAATTGATTGACTACCACTCAGCCGCAATCAAGCAGAAAAACTTTTCTTTCTCTATTTGAAAATTTAATTAACTTTATGTTTCCGAAAATGCTTTTATTTGACTGTACCCAGAAAATTCTTTGAACGAAAATGAACTTTTGGGAGTTTTCAACCACAAAATCACTTGGCAAGTCCCTTGGGCCATTTTCCGATGATTGACCGGTTCAAAACTCGATTTCGAACCAACCCGTGATAGCATAGTGCGGAAGGCTTCCCGCATGTCAGTTTGAATATTTTTTTAATTAAATTTCAACGTGTGCTCGGCTGAATTTAAACTCTCCTTCCTATTTCGGAAGATAACTTCTCTAAAAAGGGATAGAATGGGATCGGCAACTGCACTTGACATGATAATCAAACTGCGTTGAAAAATGCAAAATACAATTATTTTTCTAACAACTAAAACAGAATCGAAGAAATCATATTTGGTGGCCCTTCCCCATTCCACCTCATTGTTGTGGCAAATTTATGAATTTATTAGAGATCTATGTTTTGTGATGGTAGCAGATGCTTTTTAATTTTTTTTCCACTGTTGTGCCATCAATTCAGTTTATACCATGATTTCTAATCCCATTTTCTGTATGATAGCTGCCACGTGACCAGAACTGATTTGTTTTTATTGAAAGTTTTCATCCAGAATGTCGAATAAAAGTCGCTAAATACCTCTTTGGTTGGATATTTCATTACGATTGACTGCAAATCAACCCCTTTATTCAGAGGACATTGCATCAATAAAGCAGAGAAGAGACAATATGCGAAACAAATGATAATAGAATGGCAACAAAACCCCTGAGTGTAACTAATGCACACACCCCTAAGTTATTCCTTTTAATCATAACAAAGCATAAAATTAGGGCAATTTAAATGACTCTACCGAATGACTACTATCCGAGTGGTAGCTAATTAAACGAGCTAACAAAAACAGAGCTGTCGGTTGGATAAATATAAAACTGAATGTAGAAAATTACAAGAGAGAGACTTGGTTAAGTTTTCGAAAGTGTCACCGAAGCACAGGGAATTGTAGATGCAGCACTTCAAACAGCTGCGCAGTGCAGTGTGTAAGGGTTTAGACAAGGAGAGGCGCTGTCATGTGATTTCTTCAACATAGTCCTGGAGCAGATAATGCGCAAGGCAGGTGTGAGCACGGAAAACACTATCTTCAACAAATCCACCCAGCTCCTAGGCTATGTGGACGACATAATGACATAGTGACTGCGGATGCAAGAGCGCTTGCTTCCGGCGACTGGAGAGTGCATACGAGGGACCGTTCCTGATGGAAGGCTGCAGTATCTCACGCTGAGATCCTTAATGGATTGTTAAGTAAGTAAGTAAGTAACGTAAGGTCTAAGTCTTGATTCCAAAAAAAAAAGATTTTTATTGGTAGTTTATAAGAATGTACTTCTTTTGATACTTTTGACAGCACTGTTAACAAGGCAATTTAGAACCCAACAATACTGCACCGGATTTTCCATTGCAACCTGATCCGAGACAGCAGACAGCAGGGTTGATATGACAAAATCTCGTTATGAATTGGAAAATATGTTGTTTTGTTATTTTATTTAATATTGGATGAAGTTAGCGGCTGTCCGTGACGCGTTAAGCTTAATTGGGTACAAAATCAGTTCTTCCTTTTTATTTATCCATGGCCATGGCTAGAGCCAACCTTGCACAATATGTAAACGCGTAAATATTAAAATTTTCGATATGGAAGACCACAGATGTTTTGAGGGGAATAGATTTTAAGTGAGCAATATTTTTCTTAACCATTGAGGTGGATGCAACATAATAATGCAATTTTTTTCTCTCAAGAAACAGACAGAAAAAAAAGTGTTGCATACATTGCAGAACCTTGCGGTACACTAGAGTATTTATCGTTGTTCCAAAAGGAACTCTTCTATTAAATGATTTTTATGAGGAAGTTTCTTGTTATTTCGTTAGAGATTCATAAAACTTTTTCCGAGATCATTAGGGTGCATCTATCTATTTGTTCAGCACTAAGAAAAGTTCGACATTATAAGCGTTAATAAATCAGTCTAGCCCAATTATCTAAATCGAGAACATTGTACTCTATTCGTCTACCATCTCGTTGTGTCTTTTTTGAAAATTGAATCATCCAATTATGTAGATTAAACTTTTCTGTTTCCAGTCTCCACTTCCAAAATCTCTAAGCTGTATCCAAAACAAGTAAAATTTCTTAGGTCCCAGAAGAAAAGAAATTCACTTTCCGTATAGTTGGTCCCCAACATTGAACTAAAAGATCGTGCCCGCGGGATCAATTGGTCAAAAATACTAAATTAATTGTAATCAAAAATATTTGATTCGAGCTTTTAACTCAATTTGTATGTATCTTCATCTTCTTTGATATTATATTGTCTCGAGAATGCTCTGGTTCGTTCACACATCAATATGATGAACGATGTGAAAGAAGTGTGATTGGACATAACGCATTGCGGGTTCAAATTCGCGTTCGATGTGATATCGATATTCCTTTTCCTGTAATGGAATTCTAGTTGCTGGTGCTATGTTTTATTTAAACCAAAACTTCGGAGTGAAAATAAGTACCTTCGTTAATTTTCCGCACGTGTGTTATGATTGAGTGTAACTTTCTTCCCATTTTCATTGATAAACAAGTACTCGTTTCGGTTTCATGTCAAACAAAGATGCCATTTAAGAAACGAGATTGTTATTAGAAATCCGATTTAAATAGGTAAGTGATTTACATTTTTTTACGGTGCCACTTACTTTTTTTGTAGAAAATATGAATACTCGGAACGCACTAGAATAGGATTTACCTGTTGATTGACTTGTGAATAATAGGAATAATTAAAAAAACAATTAGAATTGAGATAAGTGCTCTATTTGATGGTTGATGGTTAACAAGAGACATGATAGAATTTTGCATTCGTAGAAATTATTGTTGATGAAAATTGTTATCAGTAATTATCTGAAAAACAAATATGAGGAAAAAACTTGAGTAATTTAGACAGACAATTGTAGGTCAAAACAAGGACAAGGACATTTGTGCACCTCGGCTACGAATAATTATTTTACACCTTTTTGATTTTGTAGAACTCAGTCTAATGCGGTCATTTCTTATTCGAGCATACCAATGTTTAAAGTGGACAACTCTATAAATAATTATTTCTTTAATGTTCAATACAAATTTTCGAATCGGAATAACAATTCTGAACGGTGTTCTTCAAATAAATCTCTTTTACGGCTACGTAAAGTGTGAATTTAATTTGTGTGGTCATGAATTGTTAAAGTTAAAATTAAATAAATTAAATTTGGCTTAGTTTAAGAGAAGTGTATGTCCTTGGTTTGTGTATACTTAACCCTTTACTTCATAGGAAGCCATTTATGGCTTGCTACAGTTATATCCTTTTTTCTACCTTTTTTCCAAAAAAAAAGAAGATTAAAACTATCACCCCTGTTCTGATTTTCGTTACGAATTCAATTCGTTTTCGAAATTGATTTTCGCAAAGCTAAAAAAACTGTGTTCCTAAATTCGTACGAATTTGCCTTCAATTTTTGACAAATATTTCTCTGAAATTACTTGAATTCTTAAATTTGCGATTTCAAATTTGGTCAGCAAAATCGAAACGGAATCAAAACGAAAAATTGAGAACACCTCAGTTTTAAAAACGAAAGTATTGTTATCGTAAACGAAAATCAGAACAGGGGTGTATGTTCTTATTGTTTTCTTTATATTTCTAAGAACTGATTAAGATCGTATTTGCATACCTGGGGTCATTTATAAAGGGTTTAATAATTATGGTTTAAAATCCAAGTGTTTTGCAATATTGATGATGAGAGTGGAAGTGTTAAATGTTGTGCTATTTCAAATATCAATAACTTTTTTGTTAGGTGAGTATATTTGTTTAAGAAAATTTATTTATGATTGATTGATTATATATTTTTGCAATAATTAAGTTAAGAAAAATATAATATTATTTTGTTGGTAAAAAGTGCAAATGTGTGAAAGCCATATTTGGCTTCGTATGCAGTAAAGGCTTTACAATATACATGGTGGTTTGTGGATAGAAATCTCGTGGTTTTTATGGACGATCTTTTCTTGTAAATCCCATTCCTGGAAATGAGTCGCTGATGAATTAGCAGGTGATTCGGATATGCAATTGCAGGCGGAGATAGATATGTAGATAACGAAGAGATAGATGTAAAAACAAAGAAGGAACAAGTTTCTTGGTGGAAACGACACTTTTCAGATAACGACAAGGACAAATTCATATTTTCAGGATCAGCTGATGTTCCAGAATCAGTGAAAATACTGAAGACCCCATCGGAATTTCTTAAATTATTGTTTACTAACGCAAGTTGCAATTTACTAAATGCTCACTATGAAAATCTAGATATATCTTTACCCAGAACTGTGTTTAAAAATATATTAATTTCTTTATTAAATTGAAAAGCTCTTTAAATTAATTTTAGTATTAGTTTTAATTTATAATTGAATTGAAATTAAAAAATCTGTTGAATGTAAATTCTAGATTGGAAAATAAATAAATAAATAAATAAATTTGACGAAAATGTGGCAACAATTGATGGCGTTCAACTGAGTTTGGTACCATCGATTGATAACAAAATGGTTACTCTGATGTCTTCATATGTTGGAATGAATCCTGTTACAGAGAAATCTAGGTACTCAAGAAAAGATAAGCAAAATACAAGTATTCCTGCTCCGCTAACTGTTGATGTGTACAACAAGTAGATATATGGGTGGAGTGGACCTTCCTGATTCGATGCTGGGCTTATACCGCATACAATTGCGATCGAAGAAATGGTACAAGCGCATATTTTTTCACATGATAGACCTTTGCATAGTGAACCCATGGATCCTTTGGCGTCGTCAAAATGACTTTCATCTTCGTTTATTTGACTTTGATGTAGCCGGGCAATTATGCAAAGCCTAAAAAATGCCATTGAAAATTTGTGGGTGATCTTAGAGTGCATCTAGACTTGGATCTCATGCGACTATCCACTACTTTCCGTTCGTTTCGACAACGGTGGTCCCACAAATGAAAAAAAAATCGACAAATTTGACAAAATCATTGCTCTTACCGTTCCTTTACTTATTGTACAAAATGCCAAGTTTATTTATGTTATAATGAAAAAATAAATTGTTTTTCTAAATATCACGTTGCTCAAATTCACGACTGTAAACTTCTTTATAACACAATTTAAATTCTGTTGTTGTGGAACCTTTATGAATTTTTACCGTGATTTCAAATCACCAGCATTGTCAATTTTTCAGGTAAAATGATTTACTTGAAGTGGTGCTACAGTTGAGGTCGGATTCTCAAATAGATCTTTGGTCTCCGTCTCAAGGCTCATAAACGCTTCACTGATATCACGCTGTATTCTTCCAACTTTTGTCGTCGGCGTAGGTATATAGTTATGGAATGGAGTTTTGAAAGATTAGTGCCGCTCATGCTGACGTTTGAGGTTTGCAAAACCAGCATGAATGAACTGCGTCAATTTGATTGTAATTTTTCTAATTTGAGTTTCTCGTTGGCTATATTGGGAACGGCCTTATTTAGCCGTAAGGCTGATTTGCAACTCAACATATCCTTCTTTAAATAATTTACAACGGACTCATAATTTTAATATCAAATATGCGATTTGTTGGTGTATTAAGCTTAGGTTAAAAGATTTAGTATATAAAATAATCATCTTAACCTGGATATTCTGAGACATGTCAAGCTACAATTTTAACGTTACAACAATAATTTGTGTTTATCTCTGAACCTGAGTACAAAATTTTGCCCGGAGGTTATCCTTACTAACTACGCATAGCGTTTGGGTAAACTGGAATGCATGTCTGTCATCCAAAAATCAAGAATTTTAAGTTTTGTTATCATTCGTGTAACGACATTCAAATCCAAAATTATTTATTTGTTTTCATTAACACGTTTTCCTTCATTTCAAAAGCTAATCAGAATTTGACACTTTGTTACACTTGTACATCCATTTGTCTTCATCTTTGCAACGTGACTTGCAACCATTAAAAACAACCTGACATTAACAATGCCGTCATAACTTCGAATTATGACGTTAAAATTTATCAGTTCTAACGCAAACATGCACTTGGTTAATTAATTCCTTTTTATAATTTAATAACCATTGAACCACTTCATACTTTTTATTAACTCTTAGAAATTTCCCCCAGCAAAACAAAGCGTTAATGTCCATTATTATCCCATAACACCAAAGGAAACAAAATTAATTATTCTTGTTCAACTTGAAAAAAAAAGAAAACTTATGTTGTGATTAAATTGTTAATCTTTCCGTCAAGAGGTCACAAATAATAATTACCGCCTATGTATTGCTTTATTTAAAACAACTTAGATTAGAACAATGAAATGCCATACTGCCCCAAAGTGATTTGAATGACACCTATCATATTGCTTCAATAAACTTGTCGTTCAAAAAGCAATTAAGATAAAATGATCCCCATGTTATTATCCTGTTGTTATTGCTGTTAATTGTTGTTAACGTCAATTCTTGGTAAACAATAGTCTACATTGAAAATTTCCTATTCGTCTAGTTGAACCTACGGAGTGAGGTCAATAGAGTCCAATTGTCATTCTTTGAATAAAATAACGTCTTTTCTTAAATCAATGCTGCCTTAAACTATGCAATGTTCTATACAATTCAGTGATTCTGCGATCGCTTAAACAATTTGATAAGAAAATCTTAAACGTTTTGGAATTAATCAATTCCGTTTCGAGATGATACAATGCTATTTTCTCTCAATGATTGTAGAACACCGATGTTGTCATTTGCAACATGAAAAAAAAACAAAAGACAAAAACTATTTATCACCAAGCAATTAAATGTGTCTATAAATATCCATTAGCCAATTAGACATTTGGACTTGGATTTGTAGGGGTAACCGGGGATAGTTGGCCTCAGGGGTAAGTAGACTAACTGCCAATAACTTCAAAACAAAACAATTTCTTTCAAATTTGTCCTTGTTATTACATTGAGCACAGCAGCCCGGTTAGTTCCATGTTGCCTTTTGATAAAGTCTAGAGCCGTTCAAGAGTTATCGCGAAAAAACACTTTTTTGCTTTCATGAGTAATTTTTTTGCTTCCTTTTATTTTTTTTCTTTCGTAAAGGTGTTTGCTTTAAACGTCAGTTTTTTTTAAGAATAAGAGCAAGTGAGTGTTTGTATTAACAACACCCAGCAGTTATATATTTATTTGATTTCTGAGTACCGAAAAATAATCATTAAGTGCTGAGAGACCGCTCGGGGTAAGTTGACTTTTTTTGTTCGGGGTAAATTGACTCACTGGTTTTTGGTAATTTCCAGTATGAAACACTACAAGGAGGTGACTGAAAATCAGAATTGGAGCTTATGTCCAAAAATTATTCTTGAAAATGGAAAAACCATACGTTCTGTTGCTCATGAGTATAGGTTCCCTTCAAAACGATGCAAAGATATGCCCAAAACGGCAAAAATTTAAGCAGAAGAAGTTGGGGCATCCTTCTATCTTTATTGTCGTGCTGTCTTTTGAACATTAATTTTTGTTTCAAATAAAATTAATTTAATTGCTATTTTCTTATAGTTTTGATATCAGAAAGATGGAAAAAGGATATAGTCAACTAACCCCATAGTCATAGTCTACTTACCCCGGGTTTGGGGTAAGTTGACCCACCTGAGATCGTTTTATAAATTTAGGAAAAAAAGGTCTTAAAATTCACCAATTTCAGAAGACATATTTTTTTATAAAGCCCAAAAAAATGTTTAGTTAAAAGGCATTTAATTCGTGTTGATATCTTCTGTAGTTATTTTTAAAAAAAAAAGATAAGTAAATTTTTAGTCTCCTAGCCCCGGTCTCCCCTATTCGTTTGTTTTGATTATTCGGAGTGAATTAAGTTGTATGTGTACAGTGGGCATTTGCATTTAACAATTAATTACTTTAATGCAAGCTACTTGACAATTCGCTGAACCATATGTAATTTATTTATTTTGTTGATGCAATGTACCGAAGTTGTACTTTGGTATTTATGATTGATGAAACTAGCTACTATTTTTTCCGTTAGAGGATCTTGTAATCACGTTTCAAAGAAGATCAGTTAAGAATTTTGATGCAAGTATGCGGGTATTTAGACAGTCAATCGTCCAAAGAAGTGTTCAGTAATTTGTTGTTTATTAATGCAGCTCCTTACAAATTTGAAGGTTTAAAAAATCTAGGCACTTTTGACTTCTTACTTACTTACTTAAAGTGGCGCTACAGTACGTTGTGGACTTGGGCCTCTATCAACAGTCTCCACCAGCCAGCTCGGTCCCTAGCTTAATGCACACGGGGCCAAAGATGACCCAAAGAACTTTCCTCTCTAAAAAGCCTAAGGCACATTCATCCGATTTTGTTAAGGTCCATGCTTCTGCACCATATAGCAGGACTGGGATGATGAAGTTACTATACAGTTTTACCTTAGTTGCTCGACAGAAGGCTTTTCCAATCAATTGCTTTCTTAGCTCAAAGAAACAGCGATTAGCCAGATTAATTCTTCGTGTAGGCGGAGCCTAGGTAGACAAATTCCTCTATTAACTCGAAGCGAAGTTGTATGCGTCTATTGTGACGTTTTGTCTGAGCCGTCGGTGTTGGGTGTCCTTCCTGGAAGACAGCATTTATACTTTGTTTTTTTTGCCACTTCCATCTCAATTCTCACAATGGCGCCATTGACATCACGCTGTGTTCTTTCCATTATATCAATATCATCGGCGTACGCGAGAAGTTGAACAGACTTTTTTAAAAAAAATGCCACTTGTGTTGACGGTGGAGTTTTGCACTTCTTCTAAAGAACGATGTTAAAGAAATAGCATGACAGCGCATCGCCTAGTCTGAATCCTTTTTTGACGTCGAAAGATTCCGTAAGCTCGTTGCCAACCTTGATGAAGCAGCGTGAGTTCTCCATCATCATTTTGCACAAGCGAACGAGCTTGGCAGGGATGCCAAAACTAGACAAAGATTTATACAGTAGTTCGTCTCTGTAGATGCTGTCATACAGGGCCTTAAAGGTGGTGGCAATGGATTTGGAGTTCACAGGTTATTTCCAGGATCTGCCGCAAACTGAAAATTTGGTCGATGGTTGATTTCCCAGGTCTGAAACCACATTGATAAATACCAATCAGATTGTTGACGAAAGGCTTCAGACGTTCACATATTACGGAAGAGAGGACTTGTAGGCGATGTTAAGTAGGCTGATTTCTCTGTAGTTGGCGCAGTTAAGAGGATCTCCCTTTTTCAGGATCGGGCAAACAATGCTGAAGGTTCCATTCATCGGGCATGCATTCTTCCGACTATACCTTACAGATGATTTGGTGAATGCTCCTATCTAGATCGTCACCTGCGGCTTTCTTGGATTTCAGCAGTGATATTGCCGTTTTCACTTCTTCTAGGTCGGGTTCACGGAATTGTTGGCTGTCATCGTATCCGATGAAAGGCTCCTGCCTGACAGCGGGATTTTGTTCGTCGCCGCTGACTTTTGACTTCTGGTTTCGAATATATTGATAATCATGAAATAACTGTCAAAACTTTTAAGAAAGGTTTCAAAATGTTAGTCATCAAATGTCACAAATGACCTTTAGCGTTGCTCATCTCGATAATCTCGCTACTTGCCAAGTTTGAGGTTAATAACCTTTTTAAATTTATCTGCAAAAACGCGACAAATCCCAACAAAAAATTAAATTATTTATCTCAAGTCACGTGTCCATCTTCAATTCGAATCAAAGTTTTCCCAATAAAAAAAGGTTCCCTCAAGACCTTAGGAACATTTTGCATTTGCAATTCAAATATTTTCCGCGGAAACTATTTTAATAACGTCATTAGACAAATTGCAATCATTTCTAATCGGTCATTTAGAGCAAAGGCAAAGCAAAAAAACAAATCTGTCACAATTAATTTATCAAGTGCAGGGTCCATAAGTTAATAAATCTGAAGGTTTCAACCAAGACAGGTTAATCACTGTTGTTAAGTGTTTCAAGATTGAAGCTATGTGTCAAATTTGGGTTATCACATTAAAATAAAAAACACACACACACACATGCTATAAATAGACGTTTGCAAATGGATCAGTGCAATTTTGTATTTTTTTCTAGAGTAGCAACATTTTGCATTATAAATTTTAAGAAACAAAAATAACAAAAGAGGATTTCTTAAAAGGTTCGAAGGTATATATCACTTCACTAAGCAGGCCTTGTTGTCAATTAAGTATTGTGGTTCGCTTAGACGTAAAATACGCGTCGCGAACTTGACGCACATTAAGTCATAACAAGAAAAAAATGATGGATGTTTTGTGGTTGCAAGAAAAGTTAAAAGATATCAACAGCAAGTGGTAAAGCTGGTAGACAGCAAACAGCGGCAAGTGCGGCGACGCATTGTGTGATACCTCCAGAAGCTAAGTGCTGTCACAGTAACACTAAAATTTTTGGCCATTGTTATGATGCTGTCATAAAATATTTGGTCATGTTTAAGATTTAATTGTTCAGATTGCTTTATCTAAATGAATTTTGATTTATGTAGATATGTGCTTAAATGCGGTCTTTGACAGTTGTTAAAAATTTACACATTTTTTCTATAAACCACAACAACTTATTATTATTTTGTTATGAAATATTAAGCTTTATCAAGGCAAATGAAGAAATAAATGGTTGCAGTTACCTGTTCCTCCGTCTGTCCTGAAAAAGGGAGTTCCTCTCAACTGCGCCAACTACAAAGAAATCAGCCTACTTAACATCGCCTACAAGATTCTCTCTGCCGTAATAATGTGAACGTCTGAAGACTTTCGTCAACAATCTGATTGGTACATGTGGCTTCAGATAAGGAAAGTCAACAATCCATCGACCAAATTTTCACTTTGCGTTAGATCCTGGAATAAACCTAAAAACTCCAAATCGCTAGCCACCACCTTTTCATCGATTTGAAGGCCGCGTATAACAGCATCTACAGAGACGAACTGTATAAAGCTATGTCTAGTTTTGGCATCCCTGCCAAGCTCATTTGGCTGTGCAAAATGACGATGGAGAACTCGCGCTGCGCCATCAAGGTTGGCAACGAGCTTATGGAATCTTTCGATGTCAAAAACGGATTCAGAAAAGGCGATGCACTGTTTAGTGAAAAAGCCCACTCTCGAGCAACTGACCCCCTCATCATCCCAGTCCTGCTGAATGGTGCAGAAGCGGACCTTGACAAAATCGGATGAATGTGTCTCAGGCTGTTTCGAGAGGAACGTTTTTCGGGTCATCCTTGGCCCCGTGTCCATTGATGGGGAATGGAGAAGAAGATACAACAGGGAACTTTACGGGTTGTACAATGACATGGACCTAGCTAGAAGAGTCAAGGTCCAGAGACTCAGATAGCTCGGTCATTAAGGATGGATGGATAACAATGCTCCGGCCCGGAAAGCCTTCGACACTTTATTCCCGACGGACGTAAAAGGAGAGGAAGACTGCGACTCAGGTTGCGTATACAAGTGGAAGAGGACCTCTATTAAGTTATTAAGTTATTGGAGTGCAAAACTGGAAACAGCTAGTTAGGGACCGAACTGGCTGGCGGAGACTATTGTTTGAGGCCCAAGTCCACAACGGACTGTAGCGCCACCTTAAGTAAGTAAGTAAGTCCTCTGTCTACCTCAAATTTTTGTTACCACAAGCGATCTGTTGTCATAGGCGATGACAAGATGATGCTTTGTTTGTTGATAGATATTTTACTTTGTTCTGTCCTCATATATAGGTACTCTTGTTCCTAAGCGTTCCCCATGTTCCTTAGCTTTTGTGGGAGCTGCAAGTTTAGAAATCCTGGAGGACTGGTACAAAAAATAGTTCCAGCCAGGAGGTTGTTAAACTCGTCCTCTATAGATATCGTCAATTCTCGGCTTCAAAGAATCGACAGCACAGCGTCAAAACGTCGCGTTGGTAGATTTTCATTTCAAATTAGAATTCTAACAAACAAAGAAATGTTGAACCAGCCTTAATCTGGTTAAACAACACAACACTTGCCTAAAACACATACAATTTTTATTGCACTCTTTAATTGCTTAAATTTTTATTTTCATATTTCAAAACGACCTTAGCCTAAGCTTACCTCTAGCCCTATTAAATTTATAGGTTATAACTTTGGCTAATTATATTGCAAAGAAGATCATACGTCGCGTCGTCGGTCGTTCAAAATTAAAATATTGAAACGAAGTATGAACTGGCACATGTAGATATGAAATTTTAATGCTTATCTCAACTTCACTAGATGAATTGAGGTTCAAAAGGAAGCACGGTTTTAAGGTTAATAGAAATCTGGTGGAGTAATAGAGACACAAATGTAGAGCAAGTTGAAGTAAAACTTCTTTTTATGAATACAGGTTATGGGTCGAAATTGTAAACGAAGTTGAAGGTAGTTCCTATTGAGTTCGTTTGAAGTCATGGCCTGAAGAAGGTTGACAAGACAACTACTGTTGCAGGAGTCATTCCGATATTGCACATTTCCTTGATTTCAATGTTTACTATGCAAATGATTAAACATTTTGATCTGTTTCTAGTTGTTGCCTCATCTCAGGAGTTGAGTCATTGGATAATGACTTACGTTTTCTGACAATGCCACCCGTAATTTTGGGAAGCCATAAGTTATGAGTGCCTGTGAGATTTTTGTGCATAGATTGTCAAATGTCACGTCCATTTCATATTCATTCGACAAAAATTCCCCGAAAGAGAAACATCGTAAATCGCACTTTTAACATCATAATATGATTCTACAAACAACTGGGCGGATATCATACATAACAGCCTGAAAAAATCACAATCCCTGCAATTACTTTACTTCCTGATTTGTTAGAATAACATCACCAGCCCCGACTTACCTTATTTGAGATGAACTTTGTTGTGAGGTTTGTTTGTTTGTTTTTGTTTGAACAGCGTTAGGTTCAAGCTCTAATTCCAGCTAATGGACAATGTCAATGCCAATGTCAACTTTGAATCACAACAAAAACTGAAAAAAGGCGAAATTGCTTGATGATGACGTGAAGCCATAAGAGGGAAATGCTATTTGCCCACTTTATGAAAGCAGTCACCTATTATGAGGTCCAATAACTTTGTCAATATGTAATGAACCGCTTTTTTTCTCAGCTGAGTTCGTTTTAACAAGTCGAGAGACCTAAATGTCTGGATGATTTTTATAGGTAAAACAAGATTTTTAAATGTTCATAATAATCTTAATTGATACTAATTAGGTTGACAAATGACAATGTTAAAGTTAGTGTTAAACAAACAAATTCAGATTTTTTTGTTTTACTAATCGTTTCTCAGATGTGGGGAGAGGGTAGTTCCATATTCTTTTTAAGGAAAATAAAAATGTCATAACTTTTTTAAAAGAATAAGAAAAATTAATATTAAAGACCTGAGGTTGAAATTTCTATTTCGATTGCTGGTGGTAAGGGAGCAACCACCTTCAAAAAGGCCACACAAAGAAGAAGTATTGCTCAGAAGTTCAATTAAAAGTGCTCAAGGCCGATATATTGTGAAAGACGACGAAATTCTTAACTTTTAAATGAAAATCATCCAACAGAACAGCTTCACCTTAGTGAAATATAAGACGTCAGACGCTAACACAACAATTCTTGGAGTATATTTGAATTATTGTCTCCAAGCATGTGATGATTGGTGATCTTATGCCAATTTAATTTAGAGGAAGTTTCCTTGTTCCAAACTATAAAGGAAAGGGTGATAAGCGAAGCTGTAATTTAATTTAGCTGATGTCACACACCATTAAATTGTTGTGCGAGTATCGACACTTGAGTGGTCGAATGCAGATGCAATCCAAAGTAAAGGGACCATTAGGGAAGGTCATCGGGATTCCGTGGAGAATTCGTATTAGTTGAGTTTGAAAAAGCAATCACAAGTTCTGAGAAGATCGGCCCTGGCCCTCAGGCAACGAGGAGTTCCAGAAATCTATGTGTTGGAACATTCCTGATGCACCGGTCAGCTGGAATCACAGAAGAATTCGAAATCATATGTAGGTGAACACCAGAGAAGTATCTTGAGTCCTCTGCCTTTATTACAATCCTTCATTGGCTACTTGAAGGTAAAGTGTAAGAAAATATTAACTAAAAAAAAACACTTTAAATTGATCACACAATGAGTCGGTTTCAATTATTAAAAATTAAATCAAATTAAAACAAAAAAATAACTAAACAATTGATATCTTACTTGGATGCATTTTGAGACGACCGACGTAACATATCAGTATTCACCACTGCAGAAAGGGACGCGAAGGACGCAAGTATATCAGTCATTCATTGCTAATAATGGAACTCCCATGCTACAATTTTCAAATGTACCGACCGCTTCCAAATCCCAATCTTGGGTCTATCATAAAAAGTGAAACTACCTACAACATACAAAAACTGAAGGTTTATCGTCGATTTCTGAGGTCAACCTAGCGAAACTCACAGGTGAATGGCTAATGTAAAGAACATCCGTGGAAGAGCTATGATCTCTTCCACATGGATGATGATTTCCAATTTCCGGTCTCTGGTGTTAAACTTTTTTAAGAGAGAAATTTTGGTCGTAAGATTCTGACAGCTATACAGAACTATTCCATTTGGGTGGAGCAAACCCCCAATTCCAAACACCCAACATTGACGAAGTGAAGATAGCGATATCTTAACAAAGCCGCTGGAGCAAACAACCTAGCTGCTGAACTGTAGAAAGCAGCTGGAGATTTGGTCGGAGGGAAGCATGCCCGACGAATGGAACCTCAGCATCGTATGCCCAATCCTCAAGAAAGGAGATCTCCTGAACTGAACTTTGGGCTGCTTCGAGAGAAAAATTTTCGAGAAATTTTTGGTCCAGTCTGCATAAATGGAGAATGGAGATGAAGATTCAATCAAGAATTGTACGAACTGTTCAGCGACACTGACCTAGCCAGAAAAATTAAGGTCGAACGACTAAGATGGTTGGGTCACGTAGAGCGAATGGAAAACAATGATCCGGCCAAGGAAGACTTAAGAACATTCTTGAAGCATTTCTTTCCAAATATCAAGTTAATCTCAACCAGTTGTTTTTTTTAATCTTTTCAAGCAATGCTACGCGATATATGATAAGAATATGGATTTGAACATTTTTGAAAAAAATTCATTCTTAGAAAATACTGATTTTGGAAAAATATAGTATTGATTTAAATGGACAAAAAATTGAATAAAACAACAATTTAAAAAAGAAATCGAGCTTCGAAGTTAAAAAGAAAGGAAAAAGGTTATTTGATTTATTGTCACATCAAACTACATTTTGTAATATTAATAAAAGTAAGTAAATAACATTTTTTTGCAAAGTCATACTAAGAGAATTCCCCTTCATCAAACACGTGACATAAAAGAAATGAATTGATTTAAAAATTGTTGATTCTATTTTCTCATACTAACCCTCGATTAAGATTGCCCTAGTAAAAGGTTCGAGTAAAGTTCAAGGTAGAAAAAATCTGCAACAATTATAAAGTTGATTAAAAGATTTGATTAACTGTTGCAGTTTGGCCTGAAGAATAAATTTGCAAAGATTTTTAAAATACCGACTTAATCTTAATTAATCGGTTACAAAAATAAATGAATTTTAAAAGGGTTTCAGCATTACCAATAGAAGTTTTTTTTTTGAAAACAAAGTCTAACAATGAAAGAGGTTCTATGGGGTTATAATTAACGCATTAATGTTGTTTTAATCAGTAAATTAGTTAATTTAGTAATAATCGATTAGACTTGTTGATATTCAAGAAAGTGACTTGATTTTATGTCATTAACTTTTTTTCTAACAAGGTACTTGAGGAAAAACCATGTTTTCTCTACACTCTAATCAACAGGTCTAATTACATGAAATTATTTAATCGTCAATCATATTTCCTTAAAATAAAAAACTAAGGAAAAGGCACGTGGCTTGACCAGTGTTGTGTTTCGCAGGATCGATGTACTGATTTCCCCTTACAAAAAGCCCTTCTACGATGTAAAAGTAAAACAAAGCTTCTTGTGGGATTTTTCTCATTATAAACATGGAGCTACCACAAATTGTTGACCTTCAAGGACTCTTTTTTGCTCAGTCTTTAATTGTTCTTGGTACAAGAACCACAACCTTCTCCGGTATCTACCAGAAAAACCCAACCATTTAAGTCTTAAGGCCATATTTTAATATAGGTATTTATTTATGGTCTCTTCCGAGATGCACATCAAAACTAGACTCTTTTTTAGATCATCTTCTTAAGAGCATCGACAATGGAATTTTTTGTCTTGAATCACAATCCAGCATTGGGACTTTCCATAACTTAGTTGTAATTAAACACAACGGCAGGCATCAGCGTCATCATGACATGAGAATACGCAACGCGCATATCCTCATGTGAATACTTAAACAAATAAGACGACATAAACTTAACTCAACATACCGGTTCAGATGAAAATGCGAGAATCTGAAGACTTTTTTGTTTGCAGTGTTTTAACGACCCTTTATCCAAGAAATCAATTTTGACGATTGACGTCCTTGAAAGTTCATCAGTTGTCTTGTCACTCGCTGAGCCGCCCGCCTGTGGCGTCTGGTATGGTATGTTTGTTGCCATTTCATTTCTAGTCATTTGTTGTTGTCTGAAGATTATCAACAACAACAAAATAAAACACATTTACACCAGTTTAATTCAGGTACTTAAATGTTCAACGAAGTGCTTGTATATATGCTTAAAGCAATTATAATTCAAAAATGACAATTATAGACGTCTTAAATATCAAAAGTTCAAGAGGCTAGAAAAACAAAAAGATAATCGGCCCAAATCTCCTCCCATAATGTGAATGAACAACCCCTCTAAGTTAATTCAAATGACGCATAAAATTGAAGCCAATAAAAAAAAGTACCTGCGTCGTCGACAACGCGAGGCGACGACACGGACTTGTTGATAAGGAAGTTTTTATTCTTTATCGTGGTTCGTTAGTCTTGACCTTCAAAACGGTGCTGGACTGCTGAAAAAAAAATCAATCTGCAAATATGTGGTGCGGGGAAATAACTCCACGGGAACTAACTCCACTGAGGGATTTACTTCCCACCAAGTGAGAACTTACTCCACTTTTGTAAAGTGTAGTTAGTTCCCATGTACAGTGGGAATTAAATTCTTCAAAAAATTAGTGGATCTAATTCCCTTCAAATTTGAAATAATTTGTCACTTTAATTGAGAAAAATTTAAAATAAGAATTCAAGTATACTGAGCAATTTTGTTTGTGAAATTAAAATAAATGTCTTAGAAACGAAGTCATTCCGAAATTCAGTTTTTAAGACTGAAAATAATTTTAAAAAATCGCATGTAAAAAAATATTGAGAAACTTACTCATTCGGAAACCCATTTTTAAGAATCTGACCCCCTATATGGTCCTTCATTAATTTTAAACATTTTCTAAGACGGTATATAACGATTGAAATATACCGCATGCTGTAAGTTTATGTGACATAAAGAAAACTTTTTCCAATGCAAACATTCTTCTGAAGTTTGGTGTTCGGTGAGAGTAGGGCATTCTACAAGCACACTGTACTTGAACCCAGTTTCATCTTGTTGCATCTTTTTGTCCCCTTAAATAACTGAGGTATTTCAATAACATTAAATGTTTCATCAGAAAGACATTTTTTTACTGACTCTATTAACTCTACAATCCCTCTCAAATGGTTTAAAAAATTGTATTATTAAGGATTTGGAGCTTGAACCAAAAATTGCAAGCGAGCGAAGCGAGCGGAAAATATTTTGCCCAAAAGAGAATCAATTTGGGGTGTGAAAATAAAAAAATTCGCGCGAATTTTTTTATTTTCACACCCCAAATTGATTCTCTTTTGGGCAAAATTTTTTTCGCTCGCTCCGCTCCCAATCAAACCAAATTGATTTGAGTGTTACAGATAGTCATCATCCTCAGACCAAGGTGAAAAAAGATACTCAAAATGAATCATTGCAGTGCAGCAGTGCTTTCCAGACACTAGCATGCTTTCCCAAATTAAAGGAAACGGCAACAGCTTTGAAAATGAATTGCTCTATCCATTTCGTCGACAAATAGGTAGTAAATAAAAATGATCTTATTTATTTATAAGTAGTTATGTATGTATACACGAATGACCCACCATAGTGGTCCCATCTTCGGGACTTCTGACTTCCGGACCAGTTTCCCTGCGCCATGTATAAATGTGTGAACTTAATTCCCATTAGAAAGTGAACTAAGTTCTCACCGTTCATGGGAACTAATTACACTTTGCAAAAGTGGAGTAAGTTCTCACTTAGTGGGAAGTAAATCCCTCAGTGGAGTTAGTTCCCGTGGAGTTATTTCCCCGCACCCAAATATGTAGGTAATGTAATTTTTTTATCAGGCTGGATTTTTTTTTGTAATTTTAAGCTTGAGCGTTATTTTTGTCCACTGAATACACAGAGGATTTGATAGAAGGAAAAAAATAACAACTGCCAGAGGTTAAAGAGTTCTGTCGAATCTGTTATGTCGTATGAGCAATGATACTTTGTCGGACAATAATATGACAAACGTTTTGAAAATACCTCTGTGTTTCAATTTCCATCAGCTAGGTATCTATTACTGATGATGACGACATATTCTCAATAGGAATCCGAATAAGAATTTGGGAATCGGACTCAGACACTTACTCGAACTTTGAGTCGGGCTTTCACTAGGATTCGGACTCGAACTTAAAACTCTGACTTAGCCTCGGACCTAGACTTATACTCAAACTCGGCCTAGCACTCGAATTTGAATTCCTACTCGGAGTTTGACTTGAATTTTAACTCCTATTCGGGTTCAGATTATCAAATTCAAACTCAGTCTCTTAATCGAACTTGGACTCGAACTCGAACTTGACTCAAATTAAGACCCGAACTTGGATTCGGACTCAGACTCGAACTCGGCGTTGGACTCGAACTCGTACTTGGAGATGGAACGAATTTGAATTCCTACTTGGAGTTGGACTTTTTTTTAATTCATATAAAGACTCGAATTCGAACCCAGACTCTTACTCAAACTTGGACTCGAACTCGAACTAGGATTCGAATTGAAACGTAAAGTACGATTCTGACTCGGACTCTTACTCAAACGCGGACTCAGAGCCAAACTCGGATTCAGAACTGAACTCGGACTCAGAACCAAACTCGGACTAAGAGTCGCCCTCAGACTCAGATTTGAACTGGGACTCACAGTCAAATTCGAACTCAGAGTAGAACTCGGACTCACACTCACAGTCAAACTCGGACTCAGACTCGAACTCGAACTGTAACCCTCTCTGTAACTCATGAATTTGTTTTTATTTCCAAAATCAGCAAAATCAGAATTTCTGAACAAACATTTTTCATGTCATTTTATTTTATAAGAGTTCGATTTATATTTTTTTTTATGTTGTGTCGAATTTAATCCACCCCTGGTTTATCAACACTTTCATTTAACGGAAACGAGGAAGAACACCCCGGTCTAAAGTTAAAAAAAATTCTTCGAGTCAACATGAGAATTAAAGCTACAAAAAGCCCCTTCCTTAACTACAAAAAGATCTCACACACTTAATACTTAATATGAAAAAAAAACCAAGTAGGTACTCAATTTTCAAAAAAAAATCGCACAGTTTAATCTCGTATAAGAGAGAACCTATCTCTAATTGCAAATATCAACCCGAAACAACCGATCGAAATCGTTCAACAGGAATAAAAAAAAAAAAAAACTATATCTCTTGAAGAAAAACTTGCAAGAGATCTACACGAGGCTTGTCTGGTGCACTGTGACACACTCACCACAACAACTTGTCTATGGAAAATGCTCAAAGAAAAATACAACGAAACAATAAACAGACAAGCAAATACAAACAGAGACAGAAAAAAAAATATACCAAGTCTGTGCGAAGACTTAAAACTACTTAAGGTGGTGGAATGGTCCGCACTGCGGTCTTAGTGGTAGTAAAGTTAAGTTAAAAGCATCTAGATGCGGGTCCATCCATTCATATGAGCTTTTTTTTAACATTACACTGCGATAACTTTAGATCAACAGACACAGAATTATACGCTCTGCTCAGTGCTCATGCGCGCGCGCGTTCTTTTTGTGAGTGATTTAATTTGGTTTTTGAATTTTTAAATTTTTGAATTTTTTTTATAAAACGAAAAGCGATCCTTGTTTCGAATTGAGAATTTAGAAATGTCCCGCAAGTCGAACACCAACTCGAAGTGATTTTGTTCTTGATTTTGGGATAGTTTGTTGTTAATTAAAAAAAAAAATCCTTGCAAATCGCTATAGTGATTGTGATCCTTGAAAAAAAAAATATTTTATTTAACGAAAATTGAAAGTAAAAAAAAAAATTGAGAAGAAAAGTGAATGTGTTTTCAAAAAAGGATACGTACGACAATTCTTTGTGTAAATACTATGACAATAAAGTAAAAAAAGGATACGGAAAGCAGAAGTTCGAAGTTGCTTGTACAAAAGTAATGCCCGTTGGTTGCAAAAGAATACAATTTGTAGAGTTTTGATGTAAGTTTATTTTAAATTAATTTTTTGTCGGTTTTTTGTGATCCTATGTTAAATAAAACTTGGGTTGACTGAAAGTATTTGGAAACGATTTTTAGTTTTAAAGAAAATCGCAAAAAAAGTTTAGTGTTTTTTTTTTATTTTTGTGAAAGAATGTTCGTTTATCTTTAGAGGATGTACAATGTACATGTACGATCGTGTCTATATTATATTTTATGAAACTGGAATCTTACGATTCAAAAATAGGGAATTTCGAAAGGACAATAATTCTAAATGTTGTTGGATATTTTTTAAAAACATTTTCTAAATGTAATACGTCAGTGGAATCCATATTATAATTTTGGATCACTTTTGGCGTGAAAAAGTTAATCCAAATGGTTTCCTCTGCAAACCAATCATTTAGAACATTTGTCTATTTTTTGGCAGTTGTGTTACTAGTTTAAGTTTTTTTTTTGGAAATATTTTTTTTTGTGGATTAAAGAAAAGACATTTTTTTTTAAATTGAATTTGTTAAATTTAAAATTTAAGATTTGCAACCTTACAAGAATTTTCGTTAGGTCCTTTCTGTGCCAAAATGTTACTTTCGTATCCAAGTCGTTATATTTATGATTCGTTAACTACAATACCAAGATTTCCTACAAGAGGCCCATGCCGGGTCGATATAAGATCCAGTCAAATTTTCGGCTAGATCAGCGATGCCAGCTTACGTTACGCTTACATTTCGTTACATTGTACATTGTGTGAACACTTAAAAAACTTATTTGTAATCGCAGTTTTGTCAGTAAAGAAAAGCACACAAATAATGTAGTGTCCGTGTGCACCTAGCGTTGGCTGTCAAGCAGAACGTCAAGGGTTCGGGTCCTACTAGTGCCCATTGTTTTTATTTCATCTTTCACGGGCACTGTCTCTTGCGAAGAATTGACAAAACTTCCAAAAGTATCAATCTGTCATGAAAAAGTGCTTCTCAACTTTGCCGTTCGGAATCCTCTTTAAATTGTAGGTCCCCTCAATTCTTTACACGCACCCAGAGAATTGTTGATGAGAGTTAGCCACTTAGGCCTTGGCTCTTCAAGAGCTGTCGCGCCACTCTATTTATTTTATTTATTTATACTCTGCACAACCTGCATCTAAAAACCATCACCCGGTCTCCATCTCCCGAAAGAGCTGTAAAATAACCTCATGCGTCCAATCCTTCTCAACTTCTTTCCTATTTTGAGCAACTCCTTTCCCATTTCATTCATTTTCGTTATTTAAAAATATAAATACTTTTTCAATTCTTCTGGAGTGCAAATAAAAATTGGACAAGCACTTCATCCAATAACCAATTTGTCGACAACCGTCCAATGGTTTGAAAATTAGAAAAATTGTGTGTTTAGCCGCGTTCACACGATTGGAAGAAGTCGGCCAATTTTTTGAAAGAAAATTGGAAGAAAATTAGCTACCATTTTTTTTTCTGTCACTTTTTAGGAAAAAATTGTGTGTTTACATGATTGAAAGAAAATTGGAGAAAATTTGTATCAGAAAATTGACCAATATTGGAAGATCTCCTAATCGTGTATACTTATGTAGCTTTAGATTTCTTTCCATAAGAAGGTTCTTAAATTTTCCATTGTAGGAAGGAGGTATCCAATTTTGTGACTAATTCTTAACAAAGAAGTTAAGTATCACACAATGTAACGAAAGTAATGGTAATTCACGTTACTTTCACTGCTTCTTGTGTTAAAGCATAAGAGGAAAGGAAAGACTAAGATGTATTATCAGTAACGATAGTTTTGAACTTTCGATGTATAAGTTGAGTAGCAATGTAACGAGTAGATACGTATTGATCGTTACATTTAGAAAATTAAAGAAATGTATGAATGGGCTTGGGCAGTGCTTACCGAAATGACATTTTCAAAGAATTAAAGTAACTCAAAAGCTTTTGGTGGAATAAAATTTGTTTTTTTCTAGACTTAAACTTACCATTTCCATATTTGTCTTACCCGTTAATCAAAACCTATAAACGCCAATGCGAGTATAGGCCTGTTACAGTGCAATTACTTTGTCATCATACCTTAAACATCAGCTGCAAAACACACAAACAATTTTGTAATCCAACTGATTCAACTCGAATAAATTAGTAAATAGCATAGATCGGAAGATTTGAAAAAAGTCATCAAACGATCGATGGAAGCTAGATTTACATAAAATTTGCTCAAATTAAATTTCCCATGCTGCAAATTCTTGCAATGTAATCTGTGGAATATTGTTATTCATCAATTTCAAAATGTTTATCATAATCCCACAACTTTGCCCGGTCATTCGCTTGTGAAACTAAAAGCTGAAGATTTTCGTCAATTTATCGATGTCGCGATAACAGTCAATTTGAGGGCACATCCACATGCTACTTCAATGCTTCCGCATGATCTCTTGTATGAAACCGCATTGATCTTGATAGCTTGAGTGTTATATTAAGCTTGAAGGATACAATTATTGTAATTGTTCTTTTGTTTCATAATTTTATCCTAAAAGCCACTTTTAAGAACAAACAGAACCGATGTGTGTACAAAAGTATCAATTCCGTTGTTAATATTATTTTAAGGAATTTTTCCTTTTTTTCGTGAAACGATCTTGTTATTCTTCTTTGTCACTAACCATCATACATACAGATTTATCTTTTACGACTTTTTCGACGACGACGGACGCCACATTATGAAACAATTTCGATCAGATACATACGTTTATCTTGGGGATTCCTAATCGCAGTGTTTGTTTTTGTGTTTTTTTTTCTTGATTCAGACAAGTTGGGATCTTAACAAATTAGAAATTTATTGTGTTTTGGTGTCGAATCGAATTGACTCATATCAAACCATTGTCGCGTGGCGTGGGTATAACAATTTGCGAATATGACGATTTTTCGATTAATATTGACGAAGGTATTGATTGGCCTTGTCCCAGATATTATTGTCAGGTGGTTGATCGGAAGAATTAGTAATCCAATAACGAGATAAGGTGATTGATCGGTGTGAGAAAGCAATCTGTTGTTCTTTTTTTTCCAGTAATTAAGGGGTGACGAATTTCAATAAATTTAATAAACACTGTGTGTTAAGCAAAAATATGTCAAAGAGATCAATAAAATGGGAGAACGTATTAAAATCGCAGCTAATCGCCTTCATGTTCACAATATATATTTCTTAAAGAAACATTACATGAAATTAAATAAACTATTTTATTAAAAAAATCGTGAATTCATAAGAAATTCTTGGCACGATTTCTTTAACCAATTTGAAATTCTATTAAACATTCAGAATTGTCTCAGTCTCGTTTTCAGAGTGGTTTTAAGACTATTAAACTTTTCCACTACTGTCTTAATACATTTCTGAGGCAAAGATTCTTCTAAATACATGGGCACCGCCGGCCGCCGCCGTTGGTGATTTCATTGGTCGAGTAGTGGGATGTCATTCATCATCTTGTGTTGTCGAGTTATACGCCAAGCAATATATTTTTATTTTGTCAATCAGAAGAAGACTAATCAAAACTAATCAATGAAATGCCGATGCCGTAAACAAATAGTTTTGTTTTTTTTTAGTTTCAACGCCTGCACTTTTCACATAGACATACTTAAAAATTAAAACCCATTTTTCGAATCTACTTAACACCACTCCACTAGCGGCCCCAATCCAGTACGCTTCTCCTTTAATAATTGACGAAATTCTTGATGTCCGATTTTCCTATCCAAAGTAGAACTAGCTATACAAAATTCCAAAGATGGCAAAGCCCCTGATGATGAAAGAATACCTTTCGAATTTTATAAATACCTTACGCCCGAATTTCTTTAACTCCTTAATTTCGAACTTGATAGAATTTTCGAGACGACTGTTGCTCCCGAGAGCTTTCGATCAGCAATCATCTTTCCCTTGTATAAAAAAGGCAACCTCTATGACCCAACAAACTACAGAGGAATTTAATTTTTAAATACTGCGACAAAGCTTTTTAGTTCTGTATTATATACTAGGCTATCAAACTGGATTCAAGTCAAAGGGATTCTGACTGAGTACCAAGCTGGGTTTAGAAGAAATTATTCAACAGTTGACCAAATCTTTTCTCTAGTAAATAAAGCTGAAATCTATAAGAAGAATGGCAAAAAGCTGTATGCCTTTTTCGTCGACTTTCGAGCAGCGTTTGAATCCGTCCCCGGGAAGCTCCACATATGGAATTTCAACAAAAATCACAGCAGCATAAGCGCTTGTATAAGAACAACGAGTGTGGGATGGCAAACAACTTTCGGATGAGTTTCAGACTTCGATGGGAGTTAAGCAAGGATGCGTCCTTAGTGCGTTACTCTTCAACCTATACATAAACGACATTATGAACTCAGTGAAAGGTGGTAGATAAAGTGGTGAGTGTTAAACCATTCTAGGACTCATGTATGCCGATTATATAGTTTTCCTTGCCGAATCTATAGGCAGAATGCAGCTTATGATGAATAGACTTTAAAGCTACTGCAAAGCTTGGAACCTATCGATTAACCTTTCCACGTCTTAAATAATGATTTTTACTTGTTAGACGTGGAGTTGGGAGTTACTCTAGAATTGATCAGTGGACGTATGAAGAGGAAGTTGTTGTAATATTTAAAGAGTAAAAGTATCTGGGAGTCTTGATTACTCCGAATTTGAATTTCGATAGACACCTTCGAGCAAAAGTGGCGGAAGCTAAGAGTGAAATGTGTACAATATGGAGAAGCTGCTATTTACAGAATAACGTCTCTTTCATAGCTAAGTATAAAGTTTTTCGTGCAACCGCAATTTCAATTCTTTTTTAAGGAGCGCAAGTATGGGGTTTTGGCTACTGAGTACAACACCTTACTATATGGTGCACCTAGAAACAGGCATAGGTCCCCTATTTTTGGATTCTCTCAAATTACACCTCAATTATATGTCTTGGCGATGGGAGAGAACAGATTTCCGAGACTTCTGCTAAGACACATCATTACTTCTGGTGGAGCTTGTGTAAGTGAGTGATATAAATTGGCGAATCGCTCATTAACATTGTCAACATCAACCGAAGACAATATTTCTTCACTTAAAACGAAATTTAATGATTTGTTGACGAAACTCGGTAATAGGATGTATGATGGGTTTATTGAGGAAGCGGAATCATCAATTTATAGAACCTACTGCAGTAAACTTGACCACTTTTTAAACAAAATGACCTACTTCTCGTCCGCTAACGCCATAGGTAAAATCAGTTTAATCCTTATAATCAGAGGAGAACTCTTTGGCTTAGGTAAACTTTATACCTCATCGTCCAGACCTGCCTCTAAGGTGTGATTTATGCAATCGAGGTGAACATGAAGACGTGTACTATTTTCTGGGAATTTTCCCAATTCTGAAAGAATTCCGTAGAAGATACTTTGGTGTTGGTATTCTTAGTTGAATGGAAGACGAGGTTGGGAAGTTTTATACCAATATTGCCTATGTGCTTCGAGATACAGAACATGTATAATTCATGAAAGTTTTGAATGTACCTATTGAAAATTGTTAAAGTTATTCCTGAAAGCACTTTAATTATTGTAATTATTTTGAAATTTATGAAATGTATTAAAATCTTAGAGTCAATAAAATTAAACTAAAACTTAACAAATATTTTTGTAAGAAGAAATGCTTACATGTCATAAAACCATTCATATCTACTGACTGATAAACAGACGTAACCGACCACATGGTCAAAACAATTTCTTTCAACCGCAAGCCTCGCATAACATTTGTCAAATCCCCCTTTACCATCTCAAACAAATAAATCTATCTTTTTGACAAAGTAAAACAAAGGATCTATTTACCATTTCATGATAAAAGAAGCATAACCATAGCTTACAAAAAGTTACGTTCCGCAACATTTATGCTTCCCATAAAATGTAACGAAAGAATTCCAAAGCACAAACCCACATAAACAGAAGACTATAGACATTTCATTTCGACACATTAACACCAAATTGACTCAATGGACAAACAGAACGTAATTACCATGACTATCCTAAGCAATGCAATCTTTGAAATTCAAATAGAAATATACTGTCCGTAGTCCGCCGACGTCGAGTCGTCGTCTTCGTCGTCAGTCGATTGAGTTATTAAAATGAATGTTCTATTGAACATTGATTCATTGAAATCAAGATTCCAAATCAATTCTAACAAATGAGACAACCGCAATTATATTTTCTTAACAATAAGCCAACAATGTACAAGATAAATTGCAAAATTGCTATTTTACTATAGTATGATCTAAGCATGCATGCACTCTCATATGAGCTTCATATTCAAAGCATTGGCCTCTGTAAGAAAAATCTGTGTAATGCTCTTTAATTAACCGTCTGCACGAGGTTTTCCATTCAAACATTACAACAACAGCAGTAAAAAAAGGAAAACAAATTATCATGCTCAAAGAAAAGAAAGACCTTGCAAGCATTTGAAGCTTTTTAAGCAAATATGCAATTTACAAATCGCGAAATTTTCGAGCTATTATAGTTGGCGGCGCTTGATTAGTTGATCATTGGGATGCAGAGGTTCGAATCGGTGCAATTGGAGCATTTATGGCAGGCGGTGGTGCGAATTCTTATATAATCAAAAAAATAAGAAATAGCAAATAAAATCAAAGTTGCATGAACACTTTTCTTCACTCTATATAGATATTGGTAATTTTTGTGTTGAAAATTTCAAAGAGTCTGATGTCTGCTTCTGTTTCTGATGGTGTGGTACTGTCTGTGCACTACTGGGCTGTGTAAATGGATGAATGCACGCGCATCGTTAAGTGCACGTTAGTGGAAAAGCAAAAATGTCAAAATGTTGGTAAATAAGAGAGTTGAGAAATTGCATCATTTGACACAGTTAAACAATTACAATTAAATAAATAAAAAACCGAAATCGAGAGTAATAATTTCCGTCTTGCTTACAATCTAGAGAGGGAAAACAACAAAATAAAGTTCGTTGCTCAGCTCTTTCGTTTGGCTGCAATGACAAGTTTACTGAATGGGAAAACTGTTGAAACGATGTTTGATAATTGGTCTGACAGGTTAAATGGGCTTTAGACACTTCTTAAACATTTGTTTTCTTAACAAACAATTAAAGAACAAAGATGATGATGACACAAAGCTTCAATTTGTAATTATAACTCTTTCGCTCTGCACGTTAAAAGAAACATTAAACAATTTGCCCTTTGCATAGTATTCAAATGCGGAAGAAAAACAAGAGATTAAAAACAATGGCAATTATAAAAATTTTCCTTACTCAAGTCAAAGTACTAAATGCTATTTTTTGCTGATTAAAAATGATATGCTAATTTAGACATCGATAATTGCACAAGTTATAGTGGAAAAAAATTCATTTTGTTTGTAATTAATAGGCTTCAATGACAGGTATTATTTTAACATGTTACAATTGATTACTACAATTGATTGTTGTGATTTTAATGAATAAATATTGGCCCAATTAGGCTACTGTATGATAATGTCCGTATAATTTTACAAACAAAAATACACTCATTCATCATATTCAAACGTTTAAACACACGAAAAATTTCTGAGAAAGTGCTCAAGAGTGTTGTAATAGCAATTAAATTTTGTTTCGGGTCGGGTGACATTGAAATCAAGAAAAAATAAACTTTCGATCTCATTGCCAAGCGGGCGTAAAAATCCCAATAAAAAATGAAACAAAGAAGATCGCTTTGTGCGATATTGTTGGTATGATGCGCCTGCGGAAAGAAATTTCTTGTTTTGTCGGAAGGAATGTGTGTCGCTTGAAGTTGTTGAAGAATTTGGGCTGGGTATTTAAAAAGCCCATGCAAGACCAGGTTCTTTAGAAGTATCTTCGCTGATTACTGCTTGGCATTCATATAAATCGGACTCGGATTTGTTAAGCGATCAATGCCAACACCAATAGAAGTGAGATTGCCTTCTGTTGGAAGTTTTCACAAGACTATTTTCTATTAGCAATTATCAGCATTCCGTTTCTTCTCATTGAAGAGCCTTAAAAATTACATAACTTCAAGTGTCACACATCTTCAATGAAAATTGTCTCCCCAAACAACACAAACAACTCGTTGACCTTCGATTTTATCTCCAGTCATCCATCCTCCCAGCCAGCTGAATGCATTCATCAAAAACAATCTCAATGCACACGTTGCTCCATTAAATTTGGCGTTGATGTCCATTATTCCTGAGCTCCATGATCTCAAACAACACCACTACCATCATCGTCAAGATATAATATCACGTTTCGTCGCATCGTCTTGTTTTACAATTTTTTTTAATGAAAACAGGTGCCTTAACAACAACAAAGCATATACCTAACCTACCCTAACCAAACCGACCTGTGATACCACCTTATATCAACACGAAAAATTGTTCACCTACCAACCTACTTATCGTGACCGACTCTCAGTCTTATGCCTTTCCTGATCTCAAGACACACAAACTCTTATACATTTTTTTTGCTGCACTGTCTGCATCGAAAAGTTGTAACAATTATCGTACTGCATGGTATAAATAAATCCGAAAAAAGTTATAAATATCAACTGTGTGGCACAGTCAAATGCCAATATCTGCATCGCCTAAGAAATGAGCTCGATCAAATGAAAGACTGTTCAAACTGCCTTGGAAAAAACTCTAAAACACGAAAAAAAATGTTCACTTTAACAAAGTCTCAAGGGTCTGCTTTAAATTTTCCATCAAAACAAGCTCTTAAAAAAGCCGAAAAGAAGCTAATATGGCATTTCGACTGTAAAACCAAAAAAACTCGCTTTACAAAAACGAGACGAGTGTGACTATGTCGACTAACAGCTTTGGGCACAGTGCTGTCGTTTCAAAAATGCAATGGGGAGTATTTTCGAATTATTTTGAGGAGTATTTTCTATGTTTGGGTAGTATAATTTTTTAACTATAGGAACTTAGCCCGATAAATCTCCTCCGGAAAAAAGTATCACTTGTAATGGGTTTTGCAGATCGTTTTAAAGTTTCAAAAATGATGTGGTTGAAGTTTATTAGCAAACGATAGTTTCTTATAAATTTTTGGGAGTTCTAAACCCAAATTGTGTGTTTGTCGGATAGGAGGAGCCTTTTATTCAATCGAAGTTGATATCAACTTGAGGATTTTATCCTTAAATTTCGATTTAAGTTGTCTTCATTAGAGGCTGTCTCTCTCAAATTATTGTTCTCAACTGCCAAAAGACTAAATTAGATTATTAAACATGCTTACAATTTTCTGTCAGATATTGTGTGTTTTTTTGCATTTAGTAAAACACTTTTTAATTTAACAAATATTAAAGTTATCATCATAAAGCGAAGAGAAAATTACGAAGACTTGGGCTTTGAAAGCATGAATAGAGTAGGGAAAAAAAAGTTTAAAAATCTAACTGACTAATGACTATGCACTATCTGTATCTACACAATTATGTATTGTATTGTATTTATTTTTAAGGGTTTATACACTTTCCCAAGAGATTTCTTTGATTGGCGGGTCTACGAACACAAAAGTAGTTTCCTGTATCGTCATTTTGGCCTGGTACTTCCTAGAGAACATTTTTGCCGGAGGAGGCTATTATGTCATTATGAAGAGGTATCTGTCGTCTTTTTTCTTCTTGATTCAGAATTTCATCGCGCAGCTGCTTTCACTGTCTCCAAAAGCAAACAAAAATCATGTTTTTAACATAACTACTCCAAATTGTTATGAGTTTCCCAGTGGCTACTACTTTCAAATTCAAAACTCTGAATTAAAAGTAAAGTAAGTAAAGAAAAACAATCTTCAGCTTGACTTTAAAAGAATTCAACTCTTGAGTTTGTCAACTGCAAAGTTGAAATAAGTGAAGAAAACGGCTCCAAATCAATTGTTTTTGCCTATAATTCTTTTTCGCTAGTTTTCCACTTTTCTGACGAATTGATATTTAAAAGTTCCCCAAGTTGTCCCTTAATTATAAATTTAACAACGGAACTGCACAGAAAATATCACTTCAGATTTGAAAAAGTTGAATGCATGCGACAAAGGTCTTGTGATTAAAAAGGTTAGGTACCCTGCCACGCTTCGCAGTGCCTTCACTTTTTTACCCTGCTACCACACTATCCGCTTCCCACCTACCCTCCAGAGCTACCTGCTACCTGCTACCCGGTCCAGTAGTTTCGGAGCCTATTCATTTCAAACAAACAAACAAACAAACAAAAATCAAAATCATTCCACCAGTTGATTTTTGTTTATTTCATTACAAAATGTTTAATCTAGTTTTCACTTTTCCTTTCTGTTAATGCTTATAATTTCGTTTCTGGATCTTCAGTGTAGGTTGTAGTGATCCAAAATCATTAACGTACCTACAAATACAGACTTAAGTGATCCTGATCATGATGCATAAAAGCGTGCAGGCTCATTTTTTCAACATTTTCGAGTTATAAAGGTGTGGAATTAGGTGTGTAGTAGAACCTTAAAATGTACGTTAAAATGTTTGGCAATTTTTGTAAATTGGTTACTTTGACTAAAATTTAGGCTAACTATCTCACTGATTGAACATAAATGAGCTAAGAAATGTGAGCATTTTGATTTTCGGTTCTTGTTTTATCTCATACTACATGGAATATAGGTAGATTTTGTTCACTAAGTTTGGGGAGTATATTTCGTCTAAGGGTAGTAGAGTAGCATTTGACTCTCGAAAGGAGTAAAATACTACTATAGTAGCAAAAACGACAGCAGTGTTTGGGCATCGGGCAATGGTCTTTCAAGTGAAATGGAGATAAAAAGAAAGCAAATCACAAAGATTTCGATACATCACGGGGATGTTGGGTAGCAAGAGGGTGTCTCTTGTTGGCCATTCCATACCAGTAACAGCTGGCGCATTCGCAATAATTGCCATTTTTTTTCTTACTGCTCTCACATTTTGTACTGGTCACAAAAATGCATTTATACCTAAATGTGAATGTGCCTATCAGATAGCTGGTAAATATTTTTTTGACTTGTATTTTTTCGGATTGCATAATCGCGGGAGAGTACATACTCCTATCTCGTACTCATACATATGAAAAACGTGTTTAATAAGTCTTTATCTCTCTTTAATGCATTTTTCCTTTTTTTGTGGTCTGCCGAGGCAAATGTTCCTTCACGCAGCGCTGTGTTAAGTCGCACAGTAATTTATTATTTAATAATAAAAATATTCATTTGTTATTAATTTTATTTTACGTGCAACAATTAAGTTTATTGAGAAATATCGCACTGCTTTATAAGACTGGAAAATGCAGTGACTCAGTTGCTTTTTTGTTTTTAATAGATGAGTGCAGGTGATAAATGCGATGGTTTAGGTCGAAGAATGATTTGATAAATGCTGACCTGTGTCTATAGAGCGGGGGTTTTTTGTGTGAAAACTTTCAAAGTGTAGTTGTAAATCGTTGTCTTAATCATTTTGACATAGAGGTTAGCAGCTGTGACCTGCAAATATCATGTATTAGATTCAGAGGATGTGGAAGTCGTTTTGCTTGCTTTGAATACGAAAGAGCTGACGTGCAAACTTTGCATTAGAACTGTTTGATTAATTTGCAGTCTGTAAGCACGATTAATCTATGTGATTTAGCTATTCAAATTTAGGTGACAATTTTAGCAGTCATTCGAGTTATTTTCTTAGCTTAAGGAGGTGAAAAAACCCCCGTTATGCTTCATAGTCGTTAAATATAATTTATCGAAAGTAAATTTGTTATGGAAATTGCAAAACTAGATTTTAAGAATAATTAGAATATATTGACCTAGATAGATTACTACGAGATTGACAATTTATCACTTAAACGAGTTAATGTTAATTTATTAAGAACTATTATTCCGTGATTGTTCTTCTCCAGTCAGACCTCCTAAGATGCCTAGTAAGTCAATTATTCGACATAATAAAATTAATGAGAACTTCAACCTTGAGAAGCAGATACAAATCGATTTCCATATCGATGTTCATGGGGTAGGATAAGCCCAAGTAACTTAAGAGCTTCAAGGTCATTATACTTTACAATGTTTTTACTATTTAATCTCCTTGCGAAGGAAAATAAAACTAAAAGTGTTTTCACATTCACTTTTGGTTAAAGCTTTTAAGATGCAAACTGGTCTGTCCAGCCGAGTCATCGATGCGACTTTATACAGGATGATATAACTCTCCAACAAAGTAGGTTGCAAAAACACTTAACACAAATGTACACAAGCCTCACATGGTCACCGCATTGCATCTGAGATGATGGCAACATGCACCAAGAAGATTTGCTGAATGATGGGGTGGCCAAGTGTCTAAGTTTTGAAGTTTTTTTTTTCTAAAAGACTTGAAAACAAAAAGATTCGGCAAACAAAACAAAAGTATAAAATTATTGAACTTAGAGCCGATTTTTCAATCATCGAGCTAAAATAAAAATAACAAACTGGCAAATAAACTTATCTGAGTATTCATCGGTCGAATAAATAAGAGCGTTTTTCTTCAGATAAAGTCTATCTGACGATTGAAAAATCCAATATTTTGTTATTTGTCGAATAAACACTATCTGCTTGATTATCTGACGATTGAAAAATCGGCTCTTAAGGAAATATTCATGTTCGGTAGTAGTTACTGAATCTACGAAATTTCAAAGGCAAACATCAAATTGAAAGAAATATGGTCACTCTTATTTGCTGTTTATCTGGATGGTATTTCACGAATTTGTGGTTTATCATTCTCACTTTTATTGAATTAATGTGATGATGATGGGATGACGAATTTAAACTCTTTTCCTCCTTGAATCGTCTTTTTATTGGGTTTGCAGTTTTTCGTTTTTTTCGTGATCAAACATCAAAATAAGTGTCACCGATGATGGTTGGGAATTCCCAATAGATTCTGACGTTCCTTTTTTGCTTAGACCAAAACTTAAACAAATGCATCTTGCACTTGCTTGTGAAGTGGTTGCATCAATATTTTAGAGCCCGAGTCTGTGGAAGTTCCAAAGGAATGTCAATAAGGTTCCGGTGACAAAATTATTCTAGACAAACAAAGAGATAAGAAAATATTACTTTGTAAATAAATTTGGACTTAGTTTGCTATAAGTGACGTTTGTGGTTTCGATTTTTCGAAGAAAATCGAATGCGATTTTTAGAATGTGTTTTAAAAAACGTTGAGCAAAAAGTCCCGTATGTAAGGGATAGTCGAGTGCTTAGGAAATATCATTACAAAGGGAGTTTTCATTCTAAGCGTTTGTATTGTCACACCTTGTTTAACTTGCAAGTTTAGTTAGCCAACCCCATCTTTTCGAGATCATTTTACTTGAGTGCATTTATAAATATTGACAGAGTGGATGATTATAGTGCAAGGTAATTAAATTTGTATTGATATACCCAGCGGTTTATTGATTCAACTATTGTGTTTGGGATCTTTGTTGATAGGTCAGTGATATCATAATGTTTATCACAAAATCGGCTGGTATGTTTGGACACGATCTTTTTCCGACAAATCTTGGCTCTGCACTCCTGTGAATTGAAATGAGTCAAGATCTAACTTGGTCTTGACCACATAAATCAGAACACCGATATTTACTTCCGTCTCAATCTCAAGGTTTCACTGTAAATGTTCCTATGTTTTAATCATTTATTTTGTTATGAAAGAAGAGCTGATGAATCTTAAGTTACATCTCTTCTAGCCTGGACATTCCTCCGGAATCAATTTCATTCCAAAACGCGCACCTGAATTGCCACTTAAAAGAAGAGATTAAGATCTCCTAAACGTGTCTTCTTCAATTTGTATTTACATCACGGTTGACACACCAAAATGACTAATTTTGTTTGCTATTCAATTTCGATAGACAAAACGAAACTAGTTCCTGTTGGGAACAGCAAAAAGGTTTTTGATCTCAAAACAAACAAAATGAAAATCAAATCAAATAACGACTAGCTAGTGCTTGTTGCCCAATTAAAGAAACTATTAACTAAGTTCAAGAGGTACCAGAGCATAGCCTTTTTAATTAGAAACAAGCTCATCGCACTTGCATTTGTTCAATGTTGCAATCGCAGTAATTAAGTTGTTCACTTCAAGTTCATTTTAGTTACAAAATACCGAAAGTATAAGAAGAGCGTTAATCAATGAACCGCGAATGAGGAAGTGTGAGTCCTTGCAGAGTCATCAGGTAGATTGTGTTTATAGTTTGCAATCATCTAGGTTAATAACAACCAATTTTCCAAAACACTCTATTTTTATTATTTTCGAAAATGGGTTTTTAAAATTTTTTAGCTGAAAATCGTATGACAATCTCCAAGCACAGGATTTAATTGGCAATGCCAATAATAATTAATAACACTTACATTCAGGATTATTATTCGATTTCGGTTTTATGGCTTATCACACTCGTATTTTCATTAACAGAACTGACAAAATATCGGCTTTTGGCTTTGTCATCTCTTGTTTACTTAACTCGCTTAATTCTTACACCATGCTTCTGTAAAATCGTTCAATATACCTACTCGTTTTTTCGAATAAACTACTTTGCCTGAACTTTTTGGAGGCCTTGCGATTAACAGCATTTATTGACGATGGGTTCGATGGGGCTTATTCGCGTGGCGTAATACAATCAACATGGCATGACTGCGGTTGAAGCGATGGTTGTGGCTGTGGAGGTGGAGAGTGGAGACAAAGAATGGATTTCAAAATTTAGCGCTCTAATTGACTTGTTTGTTTATTTTTCGGTTTTCTTTAGCCAAAAAATAAAATGATGGACCCACTTTGATAAGAACATATTTTAGTGATGAGTATTGGCTATATTTACTGTCTGTGTATGTCCTGCGTTAACCTTGAAAGTCAGTTAAGTAAAAGTTAAGAAGATAAAAGATCAGAATGGCGGAAGTTTGGGCTTGTAAAGTTGGGAATGTTGATGTAATACTTTGATGGGTCATGAACTTCCTTGAACTGTGTGAGTTTTGTTTTTTTCGTTAGTCCTAGCGATTGGTATTCCCATATTGTTACTTCTGGTGCAAAAGGTAAAATTGTGCCATAAATAGTAGGTTAGGGGGCTGACATTTAATGTCGTTAGCGTCACACTTTGATCAATACAGATCCATTGTGATACCCGAGAGTATTGCTACTCAAGCTTATAAAAACCTATGTGTTAATATGTGTTCAGTTAATCAAGCCATTTGGAGACATTGATGAAGTTGAAAATGTTAGTAGCTGGAGTACCAGAGAGTTTTTCTACCTCATCAGTAGAGTGTAAAATTTAGCCTCCAACTAATAGTAAATGACATGAAGTTTTCAAAACCAGTGGTCGGACAAACTTTTCCTGGGCCTTTTGGTGGCTTAATGGCACTTCCGGTTGCGTTTTTTGTTGTCAGCTTATACCATGGGGTCAATGGAAAAATTAAATAGAAGTCTATAGACATTTTGTCGTAGATACCGAATCAATTGGTCGGACAACAGAAATAACCCGGCCCTTTCCCTTTGTCCGACCATCTTAAAAACGGATTTTTGGTGTCTTCCTATCCCATCGGGTTAATAGGCAAATATGGTATCAAATGAAAGCTTAGAACATCTATATTAAGAATCTACTGGTCGGACAAACTTTACATGGACCAATCATGCGACCGACCGCATTTTTCAAAAAAAAATCTGTTAATTACTTTAATGTTTTTTTTCAACTCAGCATCATTGGCCCATGTAAAGTCTGTTCGACCAGTATAGATTCTTAATGTAGACGTTCTAAGCTTTCATTTGATACCCTATTTTCCAGTCAGTTAACTTGAGCGATTCAAAATGTTTACCAGCCTTAGGGATGAAAACTACCTTTACCTCACGCCACAATAAGGGAACATACTCCCATTCCATTATAGAAAATGCTAGTTAGGTCTGGGATGATAAGGTTTATGCTTTTCTTATACTTATACGGAGAAAAGGAGTGAATAGCCCATTCTATCTTTTCTTCCGTTATAATATCCGATAGTGATAGGGCTTCTCAATGAGATTCTGTTTCCGGACTACGGATATCAGCTGCAGCCAGGAAAATGAGTATTCACAAGGAGCTCAAGGGTTTCGCTACAGCTGCCTGTACGTTTTTTGAGAGATCCTAGTATGACTGAATCTTTGGTCAACATTGTTCTGAGTCTGGCAGAAGGCCCTCCATGAGCTACGTTTTGCTCGTTGCGTTTCGACCTTAAACATATTTTGACTGGTCTTATAAAGTTCCCAGTCAGTTTCTTTTCTGGGTTTTTCGGTGACATTGAAAAGTCTTTTAGTTTCTTTTCTTAGCTTGTCTATTTCATTGGCCACCCGTCCAACAGGGTAGTTTTTTCCTATCTTTTCCCATATGTTTGATGGAACAGCTTTTTTCTAAGTCGTGATTCAGAATAATTCTTAGTTTTTTTTTACGCAATATCGATGTCGGATGGTTCTTGAATTAAAACTGTGTCTTCCTGAAATTCCTAAAGGGTTTTGGAGTTTCCACTTTATTTTGTATCAAGAAGCCTATGAGTTTATGGTCCGAGAATGATTCTTCCTTGAGATCATTCCATTGGTCTATTGATATTGTGCTTGAGTTGTTGGTTAGGGTAGCGTCAAGCACTTCTTTCCTATTCTTTGTAACAAAAGTGGGTTCGTTGCCCCTGTTTCATACTAAAAGATTATGATCTAGTATAAATCCATAATTTGTAATCTCGTTAGTTTTATAATTGCTTCGGTTTTTCTTCAAGATGAGATGCGGATATCCATGCTCGTACCAGTTTGTTTTATGGGGACCAACGTGTAATTACTGGGTTTCGCGCACCTAAACAATCCTTGTGCATTTGCCTTCAAAATAAAATACGTTGTTCATAATTTAAAACTAGCTGACCATGATACCTTCGTTCCACTTAGAATTCTTTTATGATGTTGCTACCCCAGTCAAGCTTGTTGAAAAGAAGAAAGAAAAATAATTGTAGAAACTAATTAAATGTTAGATTATCTATTTCATTATCAATTTCAAGTACCTATCTCATCGATTTCCCCTTTTTCACGCTTTGTGTATAACCTCTTTTCTAATCGAAGGTCCGGTGTTCCGGTACGCCCTAGAACGCTGAGCTTTCCCCATAGTTAATCGCAAATAAATAAAAACTCAATAACAATTTGACTTTCAACTTTTACAACAAACATTAAAATTTAAAATTAAATTATACTAATTATTACTTACAACTATTCTCGACTAAACCCGAGTTATAAAAAACTATACTTAACCGAGGTCAAAAACGTTACAATAACACATCGCAATCAAACGTTACTAGTAAACATTTAGTAAACAAGAAATATTACGACAAGATAAAATCGGTAAAATATGAACAGAAAAAAATCAATTTCGCTGACAGAACAGAGAACCTGACCGTCAAATATTTATGTTTACCTTAGCTCAAACCTGTGCCTAAGTGGTAATTAAATTGGCATATATAGAAATGTGTGCTCGCTACCGAACCATTTTCCAGAACTCAGTTTCCTTCCAATCACGATTCCAATCGAACAACAAACTTGAAGAAATAAAATTGTAGACCAAGAAACAAATTGAAATTGATCTTGATCTAAGCATTTGCCCTCAAGATCAATTTTTTTTTTTATTAAATTTTATTAACTGTGAGGTATGATTTGTGTTTATTAATTTTTTGGTTTTCGATTTCAATTTCGAATTGCAGATAAAAACAACATGGGGCTAGAGAAACACTACCTGAGATATGGTCGGAGTGCGAGAGACCATATATTCGGGCTGGGCGGTGGTGGAGGAGGTGTTGCTGGTGGTGTTGGAATTGGAGGAGGTACTCCACACATAAGAAGCAGACCAACGCCCCTGTCGATGCTCATATCACAAGGAGCCAAAATCAATAACAGTAAGTGTTGGATTTTTCATTGAATATTGTAAAAAATTTATATTGAATACTGTGCAGAAAACAATAGGGGATGGAAGCCCATAAAATTGGTATCAAAAAAAATTTAAACTTAGCTTTGTCTGCAGAGCGTAAGCTGCACAAAATACTTCAACCTGAATTCAACCTTAACGGTACAAGTTATCAATGCAGTCACTAATTAGATAGCCAGCAACAATCTTCGACGAGACGCGATCTGTCGGACGTTTGTGCCAAAAACCGTAGCATATTGTCGCGCCACAACAACAACGTCAACAACCATCGCTTCTAAATTCTGCATCGACTGCTGCTGCAATGGCCAATTTTGGCCGGTTTTTCACTTCCAAATCTATAAACTTTTGGATTTTGTCTCAAATATAGAAGTGCACCAGCAGCATCTGGTTAAAGAAAACGCTTGTCCGAAGACAATCTCGTTGCTGTAAGTCTATCGAACTTGGCCCGCTAGCTCTGTAATGTTTATATATTATTTACAAGCGGTTTGAAATCAGTTTGTTTTGATATTTTGCAATGCTTATACCATTGAAGCTATTTGCCTGTGTTTACTTGCTAAATTCTGGTGGCGGACGACCGACCGACGGATGGATGGTAATGGCTAGCCTAGTGCCTATAGCCATGGCACGGAATAAAGTAGCATTTTACTTTAGTCAATGGTTAGTCGTAGTTAGTTTCTATAAAGTACAGTGGAAACAAGTAGAATACTATATGGTTAGCGTGTGTTTGTTGTAAGTGTATCTTATGGCTATTCTGTTGCTGCTGCTGCAACAAACGCTTCATGGCCAAAGAGTGGTGGTTCATTTGTTCAGCTGTGCAAAGCCGTTGTGGGGTGCTGGATTTCTTAAATCGAATTCCGATAGGTATGTTTTTTTAATTTTTTTTTTCTGGTGGAATAGACGGTTTTATTAATTTTTCATTGAAAAAAATGTCTAACCAATGCAATGTGGAGAATGTTGAAGGAAAATATATCAGACAACTGATATTTTTGTCAAACTGATTGAGAACTTAGGAGCAGTAATGAGGTTCTAATGTTAAAGTGACAATTGAGAGTTGTTTAAATGTTTGCTTAAATGTTTTGAATGGCCGAAAAATCCAACCTTGGCTACGACGACGACGAGGAGAATACTGGACAAGTGCCTTCCGTCGATCGCAATGTGATCAATCTGGTTGACGGTTGATTGATCAGGAGATCTCCATGTTCCTTTATGGATGTTGAGATGTGGGAACCATATGTGCTTGCTGCCAAAACATTTCACCCCGCAAAATCGATCAGCCTGAATTCGTTGTCGGAAGTGGTGACGTGGTGGCTGTGGTTTCCAACTGTTCCACCAAAGATGTCCTATTTTTCCAGCTTTGCGTTAAAATCGCCAAGGAGGATTTTAATGTCATAGGTAGGACATTGCTCAATGCTCATATGTTTTGTCAAGGAGCTCGTAGAACTTTGGTGTCGTCTTTTTTTTTCTAATGTTGCCGAATTCAGCCTTGATTCGGATCGTCGTGATACGTTCGCTTGCACATTTGAAGCTCAAGACTTAGTGCCTGAGTCTGCTTCCCACGACGAATTCGCATCCAAAGAGCCGCTGGCACTGTTGTTGGTAGCAATTACCATAGTAAATGTCGCAGTTTGTCAAACCTAAGAAAAAACCTTGCAGTCCATTAAAACACTTAAGAGTCCCTTTTGACACTGATGAGCGTTGAAAATTGAAAAATTATTATAATTACGTCCATTTTGATATACTACAGATCAGGAAAGAATCTTAATTGGACAGACAGTGAGAGACAGTTTGTTTTCCCATCGAGCAAATTAAATCCAGTTCCACCGTCCGTCATCGCCACAATACCAAAAGCTTGGCAAATTCATGGGTCATTAATGGGTTACTCCAAGCTGAGATTTTATCTCTCTGTTTTTGTTTTTGTTTTCCTTTTTTCCTTACTCATTTCGCGAATTGCTGAAAAACCACCGCCTCGTGTAACCATTTATTGAAATTGACTTAAACGTGTATTTTATTTGACTTGTTCCTGTCCGAGCCAGAAATGAAGTACCAAGGTGCAGGAGCCGGACAACGCAACGTCAAACATGAGATTACTTGGTATTCGCTTAAACGTACATAACCTTGATGGTTTTCCTTTAATTATGATCAATTCCGTCAGTTCTCAGAGGCAACCGAGTACAAGGTCATGTAAGCTTTGCTTAGCCTTTAATTTGATTAAAATTTATTCTCATTCGAGGAATAAAATAGTAATGGCTTGAATTATAAATTTAGAAAATAAAATCCCCTTCTGAAAGCAAATGGAAATTTTATTGTTTTTGTTTAAAATATGTGCAAGAATGCGCATCTTTTAAGATGAAAAGATTATGTTACAAAAAGCACCTTTTTCTCTCTGCATTCATGATAAGTTAATGATGGAATTTTTTTTTCTCTAGAATTTGCAACTACACATACCTACAAAAGTGTAGAGCTTTTGATGCACATGTTGACTTCACAATGCATAATTGAAACCTGATCACTGTTATAATATGTTGTGCCACTACCTACTATTCATTGGGTTATAACTTTGTATCTAATCAAAGGATTCCAGTTTTAAAATGCGTTACAAGCTAACAAGATATCATCTGTCAAACTTGAATGGTAATTTAACAAACAAACAAATTTGCATGTTGATTACCTTAGATATTGCTGATTTACTAATTCAATTTTAATTGGAGATAAGATGATTTGTTCTTGAGTATAACTTGAAAAAAAACTGATACATTTTCCTTAAAAAAATTGAATTAGCTTCTACAAGCTTTCCAACTTTGGCTTGAACTGTACTACTTACTTACTTAACCAGCTCCCAGTCCCAATCCATGAAGGATCTCAGCCTGAGACACTGCAGCCTTCCATCGGGTCAGTCACCAAACCAAGCGCTCTGGCATCTGCAGTCACTTGGTCCTAGTACCGTAGTTTCGGTCTTCCTTGTCGTCTCGAACCTGGGGGGCTGCGATGAGAAGACTTTCTGGGCTGGAGCGTTTCCGTCCATTCGCTCGATATGGCCGAACCAATGTAGTCGTCTATATCGCATATGGAGCTTATCGACCAGTCAGTGGCATGCGTTCTTCCTCCCACACTTTGTTGATGACCTAGATGCATGCGGTTCATCAAAACACCTCCTCCATATTTAAAGAGTTCCGCAGGTATGCCATCCGACCCGGCGGATTTTTTATTTTTTAGGTTTTGGATGACTCTTTCTACCTCTTCTGTGTTGCGGGCTGGAACTGGGTCGCATTTAGCAGCTGTTGGAAGTGCTGCTTGAAAACATCTACAATGCCCTGTGCTTCGTTGACTAGGTTGCCTTCACTGTTTCGAAGAGCCTTTGTCCCGGTTCTGAAACCAGAAGCTAAATCGCTTCGACCTTTTAAAGAAACAACAGGTATTGTTCTTGACCCATGAATCTTCTTTGAAGCTGACAAACTGTAGATGCTCTACCTTCGCAGGGTCTTTTTCTCATTTTTCCTTTTGTTAGGCTAGAACTATACTCGTAACTATTTGAGTTTCATTTTGCTGTTGCAGAACAAACAATATAACAAAAATAATCACACAAGCAAACGACAAAATTGAAGAAAAATAAAACATAGACACAAAATTACATAAAGTAATGTAAACTTCATGAAGCTCAATAACGATTCACCGAACCCCGATTCTTTTCTTCTTTACATTTCCAGAAGACTCTTAACAGCCTATCAATGCTCCATCTTTGATGTGTTCATTTAAATTGCCATTTACATTGAACACAAATTCTTACATCGCATGCGATTCAAGTTGATACAATTTAATTATGGTATGACTTCATGCTGTCATGGCATGGTAAGCATTTAGGACATGAAGACATTCAAATCGTCATCAAAAACAACAAACAACAAATACCCAATAGAAAATATAAAGAAAATAATATTTAAATGCTTATCAAAAGTCATTGTCTATGTCTAGTCTTGTTGTTAGATTTACAAACCTCTGTACAAGTTTGTCTTCATGATGAAGAAACAAAACTAACAACAACAACGACGACAAAAATTGTGTAAAAATGTCATCTTTTCATGGCTGAATTAAAAACTGATTGATCTTTGGCCTGGTATCTCACGTCTCAGTAAACACAAACTGAATTTCATATGGCAGCAAAATTTCATTGGTCTTACTATTTAGCACAGTCAATTTCTGCAAAACGCATCAAGATGCAACTCGAGTTAGCCAAGATCTGGCTTTAAGGGTAGGGAATCCAGTTCGAGATCTTTTTTTTGGTCAAAGTAGAAATGCTGGTTTTAAAAATGAAACTGAAAGAAAGAAGAAATCACCAGCTGCTAAATGAAAAGTAAATTCTCGTAGTGCAATCGTCATGATGATGTCTTAGAGCCTCCTTCAGCTAACCCCCTCGCAGCTCAGTGTTATGTAATGTTTCTGCAGCATATTTTATTGCCTCGATGACGATCATGTTGATAGAGAGTCAGAGCCGGGCGGACAAAGACTGGTTCTGTACAAATGCACAAGCACATGGCAGAATGATCACACTTAGAGCTCATTCACTTATAAGGGGCTGTCGCTGTAGTGAGGAGGACTTTGGAGCGTGCAGATTTATCATGGCTTAGTTCAGGTTAGCAGACACTAGTCGAATTGATTCGATACAACATACAAACAAGATTTTGGGGCTAGCATGCATCGGTAGAAGAGATTTTCTTGATTTTAGCAAGGCTTGAAATTTTGTTTGCCAAAATTTGTGTTAAGGTGTGTGCCAACTGCCAAGCATACATGCACGTACCGCTTTAGTTGCGAGTATTTCCATTAACATGTTTATTTGGTTGTTAGTTACTAAGCGATGGTAGACATGATTTCAAGTCGCTTTGAAATAGTGGAGTTACCAAGAGAAGGTATTTAGTTTTCGAAGGTTTTTGATAAGCTTTACAACTTCAAGGCAAAAAAGGATAGTTCTGGTTCGTAAGTGTTAGTATGATTTAGCCTTCAAATTTGAAAAAAAAAGTATGAAAAAACGGCAGTGATAGAAACTCCCCAAGATTTCAGACCAATTATAGTCTCTCTTCTTTTGTGCTCAAAACATTGGAAAGACTTCGGACGAGTATATCAGAGCTAATCTTGTTAATAATCCTCTACCTGAATCTCAACATGCCTACCTTGAAGTCAAATCCACGGACACCGCAGTACACGAAGTAGTACGCACAGTGGAGAGATCTCTTAATTATAAAGAATACACCCTTTATTGACGTAGAAGGAGCCTTCAATAATGTGCCCTGCCCTCCTAAATGCCAGAACAATGCCTTTGGATGCTCCTTTCCTACGCCCAGCTTAGTGAACTCTCAAATATTGGGATTAAGAACTTGATTCTTTATCTTAACAAAACCAAGTGGATTTCAACACTCCAAATCTCTATTATGTACACTACTGTATACTTTTACAATTTATTTATTTTTGGTAACACGAGTGTTGTGGTGTCAAAACGGCGCAATAAAGCGCTAATTGTGTTCCGTGGCAGAGGCTACCCAGAACAGCCATTCTAACCTACCTACGGATTTACTAACGAGTTAAATTTTGCCGCTTTTCTTGAGAATAGATTTGTGTCTTCGAACGAGTTTTCGAGTATGCTATATCATGATCGGAGAACTCAGGAAATTAAACAAAAATCAAACAAATTGTTTTTAAGACAAAAAAACTCCAAGTCAACTACAACTTAATTTGATACCAAAATAAACTGTCAATATCCCACAAACACACTTCGCTTCATTTCGCAGACGTTTCATTTTCATTTTTAGTTTTTTATTAATTTTTTATGCTGTCTTATGAACTTTATTTGAACGGTGTTGAACTTCAATTATTGCAAAAACAATAACAACACCAAACCTAAGAAAAAAAAGTCCGCATTTCGTGAAATATTTTTTTTTTCGAAATAATTTTCCTTTACTCAATATTTTCATGCATTAATTTGCATATTCATTCAGTCCGGCTCATTTGTATTCGATAAACGCAGCGATAAGTCATAATTTTACAATTTATTATTGTAGAACAATAAATTTCAATTTTTAAAACAATAAAATCAATTCCTGTTGTTAGGTTCTTTCTTTCTTTCTTGTTCGATATCCGCGCTCGTCAACTTGACAATCTCAAGGATAACTTCATCGAAAGGAAAATATAATGAGCTGTCCTTGTTCTATTAATTAATTACACTTCCTGGCACAATGACTCTAACAATTAAAGAGGAAATCGTTCGGCGGCATACGTTTTTGCGTAAATTAAAGCCACCGAAAACGACTACAGCACCATGCGGATGCAAAGCGCATCATTGTCGTTATTGTGAATACATTGAGATGTTTTCAATTGTTCGGAGTTTGGACAATGCAGGTTGGTTTTGGAATTCTTTGGTTTGAGATGTTGTTTGTTTGTTCGTTTGTTTGTTTGAAACAAAAAGCCGGCCGGTCGGTTGACCTGAGCCCAAGATCAAGACTGACTTAAAATTTATCTCTATGCCACGCGAGTGATTTTTTCAAAAGAAAAACACAAAAGTGAATGAATAATTACATTTGGGGACGCGTGCGGCCACAATAAATAGTGATTTACATACATTTTACTGCTTCAGTGGGTTAAGCTTAAACGGGGCCATGACTTAATTCATCTTTGGAGTCTTGTACTCACTAATTAAGAGAATGCTTGTTTTCATTTAAACCACAACAAAAAGTGTCAAATGATTATGGTGTCAAAATGTATTGCTTACAGAAAAACAGTAACTTGAGTCATGCGGGAATAAATTCAATAAAAAAAAAACTTTCAAGCTAAGTGACAAGTGATATTGATATAGGACGATACGGTTCAAGGTTGTGGCAGTGAAGTTGAAATTTTGAAATTTAATTACTTAAGGGGAAAAGTGAAAAACGTCATTGCAAGAATTCATGAAGGCCATAAGTTTAAATAAAGTGTGAAAGTAAAGGACTGGTAAGGTGAGGATTGCGACATCCGCTAATGCGTTGAGAAAGAACCGCCCTTTATGCCCTAAAAAAGATTTCTTTGCTTGAAGTCGTCAGCAAAAGTTTATGCTGAAAAATAATTCAACTTAACAGTGACGCTCTTGTTTTGCTTAAACAATAAAAAGGAATTTCCGTCTGCTAACTAAGCATTATCGAAGTTTTTTTTGCTGCGTGATATTTTTCTTTCTGTATTTTGTCTTTTTCGGTATTTTTTTATTCTTTAAAATATTCGATTACAAACAGGGCCACGTTTATGTATACAAAATTTGGAAATTATAAACTGTATCAGGCGAAAAACGGATTGGCGAAAATATTCAACAACCAAAACACAGATTATTCCAAAGCGGTGCACTCTATCTATCTATAGCAAACATAATTGGATGGTTAGTTGGAGATATTGTAGTTTTAAAATCGAATGATTTGCTTGTATATTAATTTTTTAATGTACACACACAATTCTTCTTCAGCTGCTTAAAGAAGCTCAGTTATGAACACATATTCTAGCACACAATTCTCACATGAACTGGGTGGGGGCGAAAGACCGAAAACCAAAATCTCGCAAGCTAGTTAACCGCAATCTACTTTCCTGCAGTACTCTTGCCCGAATGCTATATGACCCTTTTCCCATGACAATCTACTCCTTTTTGTCGCTTGAAGTAAAGAGAATTAAGGAGATCGATATCTACTACCTATTTCGATTTTTCTAAAAGCCCTAGGACACACCTTTTTCAAAAACAGAAATTTTGTGAGACACGAAATTATGAGAATCATGGAGAACGAAGCATTGAAATTCTTTGTTCAATTAATTATTTCACTATATATAAGTAATTGCTTTTTGTAAAATCAGTTAATTGGACATATTTCTTGCTGACGAAGCTAGGAAGATGGTTGCAAATGTTGCCAATCACCCTAATCCGTTGATGAGAAGGACATCCCGAACTAAGGTACTTGAGTTCAATGGATATCCTAAAAACTTTCGTAATCAGGTACAAATCTTAACAAAACATTATCTATCGGGTCAGATATTACTTAATTACTTACTTAACCGGCTCACAATCCGTGAAGGATCTCAGCCTGAAATACTGCAGCCTTTCATCAGGAACGCTCCCTTGCATGCACACTGCAGTCGCCGAAACCAAGCACTATAGCATCCGCTGTCACTTGGTCCTTGTACCGTAGGTTCAGTCTTTCTTGTCGTCTCGAACCTGGGGGCTGCGATGAGAAGACTTTCTTGGCTAGTTCGCGGTTGAACCTTGTTCTTCATTAGCCATCGTCGCATACGGGATCGAAAATCCGTCGAAGAATTTTTCTTTCGAACGTGCCCAGTATTTTTTTTACTTATCGTCCAACACTCGGCGCCGTAGAGTAGGACTGGTAAAATCAAAGTTTTGTATAGCAGACACTGTCTTTCGAGTGAGGAATTTTGAACCCAGTTGTTTTGCCAAGCCGAAGTAGCAGCGGTTCACTAAGTTAATTCTTCGTCGCATCTCCACTAAGGTGTCGTTTGTGGGATTGATGTTTCTTCCAAGGTAGGTGAACTCCTATCTACCTCGAAATTGCTGCTACCAACAGTGACGATTGGACAGATATTGCCTTGTATAACGAACAACAACGTGCTGATGATTGAAGTCATCGGCTGACACAAAATAAATCTAGCCAAATGTTAAGACCATACACGCCTGGGTAGACAGACGAGCGAACAGAACAGAACTTCTCTATCTACGTTATGCTATGTTTGATCAATTGTCATCTATTTTAAGCATCACACAAAATTTAAGTGCTTTCTTACTAATCAAACTATTTTTTTCATCTTTACAGATAGACTTGCTGTGATAATTATTGGAATAGTAACATTAATTTTAGGCATAGTGTTATCAACGATACCATGGTTAGATTATTTTATATTAAAGGTAAGTCCCAATCATATCGACTTGAACCTAAAAAAAAAAAAAAGTATTCCTTCATTAGGCCTAAAGCTAACGCAAACCTTTATTGATTCTTTTTATTACTACCTGATTAACAAATAATTTTTTTGCTTCTTATTTGCCTACCTTCAGAATTTACGATTATGGAATGATACATTAAGTTTTCATTACTGGCAGAGGCCGGGTGTAGTGCGATTAACCAGAGTTTACATATATAATGTAACAAATCCGCATGGGTTTTTAAATGGCGAGAAACCGAGGCTTCAAGAAGTCGGCCCGTTTGTTTACAGGTAAGATTTTTTTTTTTTGTATAAATATAATGACCGCAAAAATGTGGTTTTTCAGTTAGCACATATCTAATCTCATCAATTCAAATAGAAAAAAATAGAATTCCGGAGATATTGTTTCTTATTTAACGAACGTCAATCAGGTCTGGGTCATAATTGCTCATGCTTGACGAAATTCTTAATGTCACGAGAATGTTTGTTCTTTTTAGCAAAATTCTTTATCATTTTTAACATAGTGCCTATATTTTGAGACTCTGCTAAACTCACCATCTCTTAGAAAAGCGAAATTGGTCAAAACACTAACTAAGGAAGTAATACAACTTAACGCTCCTTCCATCAAATTTCATAACACCTCAAAGCTCAAAGCAATTTAGGCGTAGTTTACACTGAACTGAAAAGGTCAAAATCCGCTGCTTCGCCTTAATGTACATTTTTTTGGGTGCGCACAGTGAATATGCGCATGCGTTTGTCACTTTACTCTGACACTTGCTGTGGAGTAGGCCATTTTTATTGCTTTTTTTTCAAACCATCATTAATAGTCTATGTTTTGTCGCTTGTTTCATTAAGCGCCTCTCCCATTCCTCCGAGTAGGTTACCAAGAGGAAGCTTTGAAAAAAAGGTTTACCTACGGTTAAAGTATGATCTTGACATTCAACATGCACTCTCAAAAGGTTTATGACACTTTCAACATAAATTTCACATTATGTGTCATTTAAGTGGCGGTTAAGTAAAAAAACGCTTCGGAATGCAATGATAAACGCTAGCGAGTCAGGTGAAGAGTTCAAGACTTTCGGTTTTGTTTTAATCATCATCTTAAGTCATATTGCAAGGTGATTCTGTCACTTTTGTATTCATCATCCATCTCGAAAAACTGATGCATTCACTAGAGATTTATTGACACTTGAAGTGTCAGTTTGAGTGTGCCATATTAATTAACGTTTATTTTATTTTGTTTTCGATCATTAGGGAGGACATGGAAAAGGTAAATGTCAACTTTTATGACAACTTTACAGTGTCGTATCAGCACAAGAAGATTTTACAATTTGTTCCTGAACTGAGTATTGATAAGAATACGAGAATTATCACACCAAACATTCCTCTATTGGTAAGTTTGACGTTTATTCAATAATCTGACAGATCTGTCATTGAAATAACTTCATGTTTGTTTTTGTGTAGACGCTTACGAGTCTGAGTCCGAAATTAGGATATTTCCTTTCAAAAACAATATCGATGGTACTGACAGCTGCTAAATTTGAGCCATTCATAAGTGTGACAGCTGATCAATTGGTGTTTGGATATGATGATGCGTTGGTAAGCCTGGCGCATAGATTCTATCCGCGACATATGCGTCCAATGGCAAGAATGGGACTTCTCATTGGAGTGAGTTACCTTCATTTTTTTACATTACGTTGCGTGACGTTCACTTACAATCAAACGAACTGTCAAAAAACATAACGTAAGATAATGGTTTTTAAAGTTCCTACATGTTTCTCTCAATTTAGCGCAATGGAACACTTGAAGAAATCTCAACAATCAAAACGGGTCACACTGGAATGGAAGAATTCGGCTACATCTCTCGCCTCAACGGACTTGATCATCTGCCAACATGGCGTGAAAAACCATGCGTTAGCATAACCGGTTCCGAAGGATCGTTTTTCCCTCCCCGGGACATTACCAAAGCTGACACAGTTTATATCTACGACAAGGATTTGTGTAGAGTAATTCCCTTGAAGTACAGTATGGGCGTTGAAAAAGACGGTAAGTCGACATAATTCACTGCGATTTTCAGCTCTTATGAAAAATATGATGAATTTTAATAGGAATTGATGCTGACTTGTATCACTTGCCGGAAACCGCTTATGGTGACTCTGTGAAAAATCCTGAGAATGAGTGCTTCGATGCCGATGATTACGAGCCAGAGAAGGGACTGCAAAATATCAGTCCATGTCAGTATGGGGCACCTGTTTACATATCAAATCCACATTTCTATCAATCGCATCCGGATTTCTTGAACTCCGTCGAAGGGCTGCAGCCAAATAAAACTGAACATGAGACGTACTTTAAAATTCAACCGGTAAGTGTGATATGATTCCCCTATTCATTGGAGATTGCTCTAATTTGTTTGTTTCCAGAAACTTGGTGTTCCGCTTGAAGGTAAAGTACGAATTCAGTTGAATTTGAAAGTGACGCAAGCCAAAAATATCTTCCCAGTTAGAAACTTCCGAGATTTCATGTTTCCTGTTATGTGGTTGGAAGAGGTAAGACCGAAAGAGATCCCTTTTTTGAGATCGTGTGAATAACTTACACTTTCTGTAATTTTTAGGGAATTTCCGAACTAACGCCCTCTATCCGTCGCTGGATATATCTAGCAACAGTCTTTGCTCCATTCATGATCCCACTCGCAGCCTACTGCATGATTATCTCAGGATCCTTTGCCATTATATTTATATTCGTTCGTGCCTACCAGAATTTCGTCTTTGCCCGTGATCCAACACTGGAAATTCTCGAAATGGGTCGTCGTTCAATCCGGCGCAGCAGTAGCTTCATTTCGCAACAACAACACAAACTAATGCATACCCATCATCAACGCGATCATTATTTGCTGCTAAAACAATCACCCAGTGTGGTTGATGAGGAGAGCGAGAGAACTCCATTACCGTCTCAATGAAAATGCAGTGAACATTATAGTTTTAAGCTGCTCAAAGAAAACAATCATTAGTTTTTTCTTAAAAAAATAGCAACAGCAACAACAAAAGACAATGTGATTTAGGCAATGATAATTTATCTTAACAAATTTTCACCATCATCGTAAACATTCATAAAATAAAATTAGTTAGGTTAGGAAGAAAATAAAGAAAAATTTAATTTATTTTTCTTTAACTTAAGCCAAATGGAAAACAAAACAAAATAATTAATTGTCTTACACTTCATTCATCCCCTTCTCATGGCGCTAATTTACATTCAACAACAAAAAAATTAATTTCATTTCATTAGACTTAAAAATGTATTATAAAATATTGTTTAGTGCATAGTTATGTTATTTTTATATATTTAATTATTCACTAGTCATCAATGTTAGAGGACGCCCCATTAGGAAATTAAACAAAAAAATATTGCATTTTGTTAGAAAATGCTAAAACTGTAGTCAAAGTCATTTTTGTTGCAGGTGGTTTTTTCTTAAGTTTAAATTAAAAAATTAAAATATTTTGTATACATTTTAACAAACAAAAAATCAATGTGAAGGTTGTAACACATGAATTCTTCTTTTGTTATGATTTTTTTTAAATGACTGTGTAATTTAGAACAAAGTAAACATTTAACTTTAATTTTAATCTCATTAAAGAGATTTTATTTTTACTTTAATTTAATACTTTTAAATTTTGTTTATAAGAATGGAATGAATGAATTGTTTTTATGTAAATATAAAAATGAAAGTTGTGGGAAATAAATGACAAAATTTTAATTCTGCATTTTTATTGAAATAAAAAGAGTCAAGTTTCGAACTTGATATTTTCATATTTCATGGTTACATGAAAATTGATTGCCCGTCAAACAGTATTCGGCAAAGTATGCTAGATTTTTAGATCAGTCAATAGAAAAATACGATTTTTTTTCAATTTCAAATAAGGAACAGCATTAATTCTCTTCTCTCAGTACAAACACAAGAGACTCGAAACGATGAGAATCATGGAGAACGAAGGGAAAGAATTCTTCGCTTAATTCCTTTCTTCTTTTTAGTACAGCATTCGTCAAAACAATTATTATCTGTAATTCAATACATTTTTTTTTTTAATGCAGCCGTCTTACTTCTATGAGAAAAAGACCCTGTGAAGGAAGAAAAGAGCATCCGCTGTTTCTCAGCGCAAAAAACTAGAAAGGTCGGGCCAGTAACAATACCCTACGTTTCTTTAAAAGGTGAAGGAAAGTCACCGAAGCTCAGGGAATTGTAGATGTTTTCAAGCAGCACTTCCAACAGCTGCTGCGCATAATGTCGAGCGAACCAATGACGAAAGAGAAGCAAGACCAGTCAATGATGACCCAGTCTCAACCCCCAGCACAGAAGAGGTAGAAAGAGTCATCCAAAAGCTTAAAACTAACAAGTCTGCCGGGTCGGATGACATACCTGCGGAACTCTTAAAATGTGGAGGAGGTGTTTTGATGAACCGCATGCACCAGGTCATCAACAAAGTGTGGGAGGAAAAATGCATGCCCACTGACTGGTCGATAAGCTCCATATGCCCCATCTACAAAAAAGGCGATCCTATGTCATGCAAAAACTACCGAGGCATATCCCTGCTTAATGATGCACAAAAAAATCCTACTATGTGACCGTCTTAAATCGTTCAGAACCACAATAATCGCCACTTACCAGTCTGGCCTTAGGCCAGGCAGAACAACGATAGACCAAATATTCACACTGAGGCAAATCCTAGAACCCACCGCCAAGAGCTGATGACGGCGATGTCTGAATTCGGGATCCCGAACAAACTGATTCAGCTGTGCCGCATGACGCTAAACAATACGCAGTGCAGTGTGCAAATGGGTTACAGACCAGATCATCCGATTTGTTTCAAACATGCGCAGGGTTTAAACAAGAGGAGATGCGCTGTCATGTGATTTCTACAACATAGTCCTGGAGCAGATAGTGCGCAAGGCAGGTTGAGCACGGAAAACACTATCTTCAACAAATCCACCCAGCTCCTTGGCTATACGGGCGACATAGACATCATCGGTCGATCCATGAGAGCTGTGCTTGAGGCCTTCACAGCGATTGAAGAACAGGCGAAACACGTTGACCTTGAAGTGAATGACGACAAAACAAAGTACATGTTATCAACAAACAAAACAACATCTGTCCACCGACTATGACAAAACGTCACTGTTAGTAGCAGCAATTTCAAGGTAGTTAAGGAATTCACCTAAGCTTTCAAAGCTTGGAACAAACATCAATCCCAAAAACGAAACGACACCTTAGTGGAGATCCGAGGAAGATTTACCCTAGCGAACCGCTCTTGCTTATTGGTTTATCAAAACTGCTCACTTGAAAGACAAAGTGTCTGATGCTAAACAAAACTTTGATTTTACCAGACCTACTCTTTGTCGCCGAGTGTTGGACGTTAAGTAAAAAAGGGGAATTGACACTTTCGAAAGAAAAATTCTTCGACGGATTTTCGGTCCCGTATGCGACGATGGCGAATGGAGAAGAAGGTTCAACCACGAACTGTAAGAGCTGTACCAAGATGTGAATGTAATCCAGAAAGCCAAGAAATGGCGACTACATTGGCTCGGCCAGATCGAGCAAATGGACGACAATACTCCAGCCAAGAAAGTCTTCTCATCGCAGTCCCCAGGTTCAAGAAGACAAGGAAGACTGAATCTATACGGTACAAGGTACAAGTGACATGTAGATACCAGAGCAATTGGTTTCGGCGACTCGAGAGTGCATGCGAGGGACCGTTCCCGATGAAAGACTGCTGTATCTCAGGTTGAGATCCTGCATGGATTGTGAGCCAGTTAAGTAAGTAAGTAAGCATTGTAATGAAGCCCTCAAAGTCCGGAGTCTTGCGTCAGAATGAAGTTTGCAGCAGAAGAACACAGCAGGAGAGACGCACACCGACTCAGTTGTGTTAGAGAGTCTCAACCGTACAACCGGATATCGGTCTAACCCGGATACCTTTTTTTGTTTATGAAGTGAACTTCCACGACCTCTTTCAAGGAATTAAATTTGCTGTGATTTTTTGCCTTAAATGGTTTTGAAAGAGTTTTAGATTGAAATGAAACAAATTAATTATTCTCGCGAATTTCGGAATTTTGTTTATTAGCCTGAGGTCCTTGCCCAGTTTAAAAACTCTTTGAATACAAAATAATCTCTGCTGGAAATTTAATATAAAATTTTCTCTAGAAATCTGTTCAAGAACCTCTTCTAATTTATAAATAAAACCATCGCGGTGTCTATCCTTCCATTGTTCTATTTGCAGAAAAAAAAACAGAAATACTTGGGATAAAATAAATTATTCATATCTTTCGGGCGAAAACGGACAATTCTTTTTTTTCAGCAGGAATAACATAAAACTTTATATACACACCACCATGGCACTGGTGGGTGCTTTAAAAAGGTTTCAATTTAACTAAATGTCAGGAGCAGAAATTGAATTTGAATAGCAATTTGCCTCCATTTATTTTTATTTTATTTTATAAACCTACCGACTTACCATCGCGCAGTTTTTTGTGTTTTTTGCGTTTTCATTGCTTCCTCCATCTTCGGTCTTAAATGTGAATCTGAAACCCATCGAACTGGATGAAAATGCATCCTTGTTCGCTCATTTGGTAATTTTATCGCGAAATTATGGGAAAAAAATTACTATCCATATCCGTTTTCAGCCATTTTGTTTCCTTTGCAAAAAAAAGAACAAATTGGCACATTTTGCCTCTTCATTCTATTTTTTCTGTCTGCTTGTGCAAATCTGTAAATCTCACTTGACAATCTTTAAAACGCTGTTAATCATATTTTTTTTTTCGTTGAAAAAAATCCTTTTGAGGCGTTCCCATTTCTCGGCAAAGAATAACATACAATCCCCTATGTCGACCTTAAATGTCCTAAAAATCCGTTTCGTAGATTTGAATAGGATTTCGAGAAATCATGGCCACACCACAACCACCCACAATGCCCCAACTCCTTCGCGAAGGAACAATGAAAAAAATATAGAACAGGCCATAGAGAGAAAAAAAATGTGAAAATGCAAAGAAATATGATGACAGGAAAAAATGAAGAATGGCTAAATAAGGAAAAATCCGTTTCGAAAAAGGAACACTCCATGAAGCCAGGGGCTGATCAAGGGTTTTGACCGCCCTAGGCTAATTCTCTGGACGCGCCCCCACCAGGTCGTCAGCTTTCAATATATAAAAAAAACAGGTCTCCAACCGATTGGTTTGTATAGTATAATATTAATAAGACCAAAAAATCTTTTCAAAAAAGCTGTTTTCGAAAATATACATTCATAATAATGTATTTTTTTTATTTAAAAAAATAAAAAAATAATTATTGCAAAAATAGTTATTTATAGGTATAGGTAATATGTATCAATAAAAAAAAACTACAAATGCATTAAAAAAAGTATCACAAAAATAGGAAGATATAAATTATTAATGAATATAATATAAATAAATAAAAATAAATCAATTAAAAAAAAGAAAAATAACAAATGGTTAGAAAAATAACAATTTATTTATTGCAAAAAATAGTTATAAATTATTAATTAAAAGATAAGAATTCACTCAAAAAAAATAAATTATTTATTTGTTACTTTTTTCTTTATTTTATTTTCCAAAAAATAGACATCTATATCTAATATTTACAAAAAATAAAAATTTTTCCAAAAAATTATCATTTATTTATTGCAAAACAATAGTATCAAATATAAATGAAGAAATAATGATTTATTTTAAAAATAATAATTTTTTTCTAACAAAAAATTGGTAGATATAAATTATTCATAAAAAAATATCAATTCATTAAAAAAAAAATTAATATTTTTTTTTTTTCTAAAACATATCCAAATAATACCTACATATTTCACACATTACTAAAAAAATTACAATTAATTCAAAAAATAATAATTTATTTATTCAACATTTCCATATAAATAAATAAAATAGTAATTTATGGAAAAATAATTTATACGCTTTAAATAAAGACTAGTGTGATAGTAATTTAAGGCTTAAACAAATTGCCTTTTCCTTACTTTAGCATTAGCAAATTTTTCCACAATTTTGTCAAACTGTACGGTTTGTAAAAAATTACTTTCAATGTACAAATTAGAAAACGCTTCTAGTTTTTGATGGCGGAGTGTGGACCGCAAGTTATTTTTTTACCCTTTTCAAGGCAGAGAAAGACCTTTCACCGCTACAATTGGTAAATGTCATTATCAAAAAAATTCTTAAAATTATTTCTATATTCGGAAACATACAAGAAATATTGAAACTTTTTAACAATTGCAACAAACCCTTTGGGGTTCTCGAAGAAGAAAATTGCTCGGCCTCGATGTCACTTTTTAAAAACTGCGTAAATGGACGCATTCTATATATATATAGTGGCATATAGTTATTTTAATTCCTCTGCTTTACGTCTGATAAATTCTGTATCGTCGAGTTCAAGCAGTTTCCATAAGAAACCAAAGGAGTTGGCCCATTTTCCTATGAAGCCTGGGCCCAGTGCGTTCACTAACGAAATTGGTATCAAATGAAAGCTGTAGTGGAGCAGATTATTGGGGTGAAGTATTTCAGAAATCGTTGGTGGGGTTTTCGAGATATTTGAGTTTAAAGTTGGTTAACTCTGAAAATGACTTTTAGTGATTTTCTTGATAAAAGCGTTTATAGCGTGTGATCTAAGGCACGTAGAAAAACGATTTTGGTATCAAATGAAAGGTATTTATTTTTTCTTCTAATAATATTAAAAATTATTTGTCAACCTTCACTATATTTTCAAATATTTAGTTTTTAACTTTTTGAAAATCAAGTTTCTTCACTTACTTTTCGAACAACGATATCTCTAAAAGATCAACGGTCACATACAATTTTTTTTGCATCATTTTAAAGATTTATGTCTCACCTTTAATTATATATAAAATTTAGGACCCTGTCTCACAAAAAAAAATACGTTTTTACACACTTACTCTATCAAGCTTTTTTGTGGCCATACATTTTTTAAATACTGACTTGAGCTATAATAAATAATCTTCAAAGTAATTTATAAAAAGGTGATGCCATTCAAAAAAATATGCACCATATGCTTTTTTAAGAAATAGTTTGTTTAACTCCAGTGGGCGCGTGGTCTACGGTCGTAGACCAGTCTTTTTTAAAACGCCGCCGTTCGCAGAAAAACAATTTTTTCCCGCCATTGTTCACAATAGCTGTAGATAATTAGTTGCTCTACCTAATTAATATGCTATTTTTCTTCGGAGGGGGCATACGAAAGCGTTAAAGGTATTCAAAGTCTCTTGGTCTACCATCGTAGACCACGCGACCTCTCGTGTAACAAAAAAAAGTTGTCTTCAATTGTATTATTATAGTTAAGGGATTGTACATTTTTAGCTACTTTTAGTAAAAAATTAATTATTTAGTGAAGAAAATTGCTTCTACTATCTCAGGGACCTATTTTTGGGTCCGTGAGCTGACCACTAGAGTGAGGTGCGAAACAAGTGTTAAATCTGCTTGTAGGTACCACTTGAAATGTATATGCATTTATTGTGATTTGTAGTGCACATTATAATTTTTTTTTTTTTTTACTTATAAATGAATTTATGCTCTATGTTTTTTGAATAGTTTTTTATGTTTGCTGTACTGTTTTGTTTGATTTTTTGTGAAAAAAGACAAAAAACGTGAACACGAAAAACTTAATTTTTCAAGTCTTATATTTCTTTTGTTTTGTGTATAATTTTCCTTTTTTCTTATTCATCACTTCATTTGGTTAATCATTTATTGAAAAAAATATAGTTTTTTTGTTATTAACCTTTTTAAAGTATTAATTTATTTTTTATAAAAAATGATTACGAAAAATCGTAAAATTGGGATTGTTTTTTCATTCCGATTATTTTTTTAGTGTATCAATAACTTTTTATCTTTGAGTGATGAATATGAAAGAAAATATGTTCCTCTATGATTTGACCACGATTTGAATACTTAAAACGCTATAGTATATATATTTTTTTGCAAAACAAAATGGTCTACAGTCGTAGACCACGCGACCACTCGTGTCTCTCTTTGTTTTGCTGAAGAAGTCTTTCAAAAACACATAAATAATGTTAATTATTTGTTTTTCTTTATTTTTTTCAATATTGAGTTCTAGAAGATCTTAACGAAACTCCACAGCAGAGGCAAATACTAGTGCAACCATATTCGCGTATTGGATTAGGGTTATTTCTTAAACTGATTCTTTCCAGGATCAGAACGCAATCAGAACATATATCAAGTTATCAAGTCAGAATCAGATATCTTAAGTCGTAAAAAGGAAGGGATAGGAAGGGGTATAAGGATTTTGGAAATCTAAAACATTTCATTTGAGTTTTTTCGTACTCGTTTATTAGTAAAACCATTAACAAAACAACAATCATCAATGATTTATACGAGTTGTTTTTATTTTCCTTTTGAAACAATAAATGAATAGATTCTAGGTAATAAAAAAAAAACGGATATTGTAAATTGAAAACCTTAATTCTAATGATAATAATTTATTCCAAGTTACATTATCATGTGTGTATGTACATTTGCCCTATTATTATATTATATGAAGCAAATAGGTACATTAACTTTGGTTGTAAGAAAAGTAACGACTTAATTGTTCTGGAGATATCCAACCAACTAAAATTGTTCCAAGCGGATTAAGAAGCATTTCGATCCTGCGAGCTTGCTTACTTAGTTGGAAACGTATTCTGCAATTTACACAAAAGTTTCCTCGTACACTATTCATTTTCACTCTTTATTGTAACTGTTTTGGAACCAAACCTGATGAAACGATTGCAGCAAAGAACACCCTATATTTAACATTATTCGTATTTAATTTTTCATTTGCTCATTTGCTCATTTTAACTTTAACTTTCACTCATTCATGCGTTGCACTCTAACGTAAGCTTATTTCTTTCTTTTTCAATTCATTGTTGATTCAGAGCTTGTGTAAGACGTAACCTTTTTTTCCTAATCCTAGCCTTGAACATTTATACACACTACAATTACCCTTTTTTCCTTATCCTAACATTGAACATTATACATTTATATACAATACAGTAAGGTACCTAAAATAATTAAACCCGAACAGTTTTTATAAATACATTTATACAGTTACTTAAATTACATCAAAATTAAAATAGAGTTTTCGTTTGCTTTATTTAAAAAACAACCAATTGAACCAATCCTTCCTATCTCCTGATATTCCCCATCAGTAACAGTTCAAAGACTTAATGCTTTTATGTTTATAACAATTTTTTGTTCACTAATTGAAAACACCTTATAATTCAATTTGCAAATTACACTGGTCAACAGCATTTTTGTCACAAGGATGAGACACATCAATTCTAGTAGATTTTTTGATGCTGAAACTGAATCCGGACACAGAATTTTTCTAGCACGTCAAGTTTTCGAGATATGCTTATCTCAAAGTTCGAAAAACACGGTTTTTGAAGTAATTTTTTGAGGACAGAAAATTTTTATAGACATTTGTAACTACAGCATTCTTTAGAAATACTCTTTATCTTTCAAACCCATCTTAGTTTGTTTCGCTACTAGTCTTTTTTCTCAAAAAATTAAATCTTAGCTACGGTTCTTCGATATTACCTATGTTATATTCTGCGTTTTGAAAATAAAATGGTATATCTTGAGAAAAAAAATCGTAACGAAACAAACTAAAATGGATTTGAAAGATAAAGATTAGTTCTAATGAATGCTGTACTTACAAATGTCTATAAAAATTTTCTGTCCTCAAAAAATTACTTCAAAAACCGTGTTTTTCGAACTTTGAGATAAGCATATCTCGAAAACCTGACGTGCTAGAAAAATTCTGTGTCCGGATTCAGTTTCAGCATCAAAAAATCTACTAGAAATGATGTGTCTCATCCTTGTGACAATCAAAAAATGAAATTTTGTTGACCAGTGTTATTATTAATCACCAAAGTAAAGAGAGATATTTGGCTAAATAAATATTAGAAGAGTAAGTGCGTAAAAAGTTTTTTTTTTGTGAGAAAGGGTCCTCAATTATATATATAATTAAAGGTGAGAAATAAATCTTTAAAATGATGCAAAAAAAATTGCATGTGACCGTTGATCTTTTAAAGATATCGTTGTTCAAAAAGTAAGTGAAAAAACTTGATTTTAAAAAAGTAAAAACTAAATATTTGAAAATATAGTGAAGGTTGACAAATAATTTTTAATATTATTAGAAGAAAAAATAAATACCTTTCATTTGATACCAAAATCGTTTTTCTACGTGTCTTAGATCACACGCTATAAACGCTTTTATCAAGAAAATCACTAAAAGTCATTTTCAGAGTTAACCAACTTTAAACTCAAATATCTCGAAAACCCCACCAACGATTTCGAAAATATTTCACTCCAAAAATTTGCTCCACTACAGCTTTCATTTGATACCAATTTCGTTAATGAACGCACTGGGCCCAAAAGTGGGCCATGTCCTTTGTTGTTGACTGTATTATATATTATTTGATGGCTTTTTAAATGCACTATTAAACAATCAATAGCTGCATAATAATTACCAACGATGAAAGATTGTTTGCCTTCTAATTCAATGTGCGTGTGCGGTTCATTGCTCTAGGTGCCATCTAGTTGTACTTTGTTCTACGTCAAATGTCTCATGAGATAGCGTGCGACGATGGGAGGTTTACAGAAAAAAAGCCTCAATAACATAATTGATTTTGAATTGATTATAGATTTCCGAAACAAAATATTTTTTTTTAAAGTTAGGTAGATAGGTACTGTAATGCGCGAAAACGTAGTTCGAGGAAAAAATTGGATTGTTTTTTTTTTTAATATTTTATCGATTTATATTTTTATCTTCTTAACTAAGGAATCTGTACCCATGTTATGTAACTTATTCTCAAATCAAGAAATCATGCGAAAAACAGTGTGAACAGAGCGTAACTCATTTGTTCTGTATGAGTTTTGACATAATTTGTTTCGTTTTTTCGTTTCTCGACTGATTGTGAGTTACAGAACAGATAGTAAATACAACAGCGTCATCTGGTGAGAAAATCCAGTCGTTGCGCAAAAAAACATCATGGGATAAAGATTTGGGTCTACCACGAAACGCCGAATGCAAATATCTCGAAAACAAAAATCTCGAATGTAAAACCTCGAAAACAAAAATCTCGAACGAAAATAATCTCGAAAACAAAAATCTCGAATATAAAATCTCGAAATACAAAAATCTCGAAAAAAAAAAATCCCGAATAACCAAAACCTCGAAAAAATAAATAATTTTTCAGATAATGGTTCCATTCGCGCGCGCGAATTGAACCATTATCTGAAAAATTATTTATTTTTTCGAGATAAGTTAGGTTTTTAAGATAAAAATAAATGTTGTTTTTTTTTTAATTGTTCATTTGGGATAAATTTATCATTAAAAAAATAGAAAAAAAATTTTTGTTAAGCTCAAATGCTTAGCTTTGTTACTTCAGTGAAATTCGTGACTATTTCTATGCATTGAATAATCAATTTTCCGAAAGTAGAAAGCAAATTGGGAAGTGGGTTTTGACAGAAACTAGACAGGTACAAAAACACAAAAACCTATGTATTTTCGGTCTTTGGTGTTGTGCAGTTCAAACAAGAGAGATCTTAGCAAGAACTCAAAACAAAGTTAAGTATTAGCATAGAAGACTTAAGGTTTAAGTTGTTAAGCCGCACGCTGGCCTAAGCAAGCTGATTGATATCTTAGCGCAGGAGTCAGTTCAGGCAAAATGTAAAGTAGATAGACTTGAGATGGGGGAAGAATTTAAAGTCAGGCGGGAAAATGTCCTTAAAGAAAAAAAAATATTGAAAATAATGGAAGAAAAAGAAGAAAGAAGCCATATCGGTTACTTGAAGCTTAGCTCAAAACTCTTTTTTGTAAATTTAATATTTCGTTGAATTTTGTAAAATATTGTTGTATATTGTACAATTTTGTTGAATTCTGTTGTTTTGTTAAAAGTTAAAATAAATAAGATTATGAATTAAATTACAAAAACATATGTCCATTCAGAAATAGAATTTAAAAAAAATCTCGAAAAATCTCGAATTACCATTTTTTTTCGAGATTTTTTCGAGATATTGTCTTTCGACCTTCTTGTACGTTCGAGATTTTTGTACGTTCGAGATTTTTGCATTCGAGATTTTTATTTTTTTGTTTCGAGATTTTTTACATTCCAGATTTTTGTTTTCGAGATAACGTCATGATCCCTAAAGATTTCAATGCCACAATCTGTGTTTGTGTGTTGAAAAAAGAAAAACTGATACAGACTGGGTGCGTTCACTTTCTCAATGTATTGGCTATCCCAGATAACGAGGAAAACATACATTTTGTTTTTAATGAACGAAAATCTCTAATTAATTATATATAATAAAAACTTCACTTTGTAGTCAGTTGTGTCGTTATTAAGAAAAACTTGTATGTAGTTGAAATAAGTAGGTATGTATTATGACAGTGAATATACGATTCCCCGCCAGCGCCCTCGAAATCCTCACGCCCTAGGCTGCAGCCTAATTAGCCTATGGGCTAATCAGCCCCTGCATGAAGCGGCTTGGCCATGGCCAAAGGGCATAAAATCATTATTTCTTTCTTATGATTAAAATACGTCACATCCAGATGCCGCCCAATATATACTTTTTTATTGCGATTTTCCGGCTGATTTAATGCTCTCAAAGGACCCACTCGCCTTTTCATCTTGACGATGGTTTTTTTTTTCGTTTCCTTGCCTTGCAAGGACATATATTTACTAAAACCATGCCACCACTCTCGATTCTTATACATAAATATAACCATCATCATCATCATCATCATCATTCGTATAATATTCTTGACAAGCCATAAGCTTTTGCTTTGTACGCATTTAACTTTTGGGGATATAGACGGTATTTGGTTGTTGGAATGGAACTGGAGCGGCACTCATTTCATCGTCATCGTCCCATGAAAAGAATATAAATTACACAAGTGTTTGGCCAACAAATAGGAACTTAGAAAGGAGCACAGCATGACATTGATCATAAATGGTGTGACCGTATTTTTTTTGTGTCTTATACTTAAATTATGTATATATGTGGCGAATCGTCAAACAAACACAGTGGTTTTCTAGTTTCTCTTATTTCTGTTTCTGTTATTCACACAAGTTTGACACTTATCACTATTTATGACGCCACAGTCTTGTTTTTCAACTGCTGCAATCTATAGTTAACTATTGAACCTATTTTTTATTATAATTTTGTAAACTTTTACCTCGATTCAAACACCAAAAACCGTATGTAAGTACATCGTTAAAAGTTGGCATGGTCACACCAAAATATGAAAACACTACCCGAAGGTACATTAAGTTGTATAAAAGCGTTTCTAATGATGACGTCCTGAAGGCCTTCTAACGAGGGTTGTTATTCCAGAATTGCGTACCTAATTTACGAGGCGTTGCTTGCCGCTGTGCCAGGAAGAGGTTTATCCGAATATAATATTGAAATAATGTGGTTTTAATTAATTACTTTGGCGCATTATTTCGAAGTGGTTGTATATGGGGAATTATTTGGAGTTTAATGTATTTAAAGTAGGACCGTATTGGCCATTAGTAAATCGGTACATTATTTAATTTGTAAGCAGGATTGTTTATGTTTTGTAATAATTGTTTAATGGTTAGTATATTTTATTGTACGTATTTTGAAGACTTTTTGAGTTGGTACCAGCTGGTACAGACCTTATGTAAGTATTTGTATACTTTCTTCGCTTTAAATCCTTCAATTTTGTCGTTAAAAGTTTAAATTTTAAATAAAAAAAACAGCCGAAGACTTACTCGTAGTAGAAGTAGTAGTAGTAGTGGTAGTAAAAGTAGTAATAGTAGAAGTTGGAAGGCTTCCTTACTTACTTATTTACTTACTCGATGGGCTCCCAATCTATGAAGTATCACAGCCTGGAGATACTGCAGCCTTCTATTGAGAAAGGTCCCTCGCATTCACTCTCCAGTCACCGAAACCAATTGCTCTGCCATCCGCAGTCACTTGGTCCTTGTACCATAGGTTTGGTCTTTCTTGTCGTCTCGAACCTGGGGGCTGCGATGAGAAGACTTTCTTCGCTGGATCATTGTTGTGCATTCGCTCGATGTGGCCTAGCTAATGTAGTCGTCTTTTCTTGGCTTTCTGGACTACATCCACACCTTGGTACAGCTCGTACAGTTCGCGGTTGAACATTCTTCTCCATTCGACATCGTCCCATACGGGACCGAAAATCCGTCGAAAATTTTTTCTTTCGAAAGTGCCCAGTATCAATTCCCTTTTTTACTTAACGTTCAACACACGGCGCCGTAGAGTAGGACTGGTAAAATCAAAGTTTTGTATAGCAGACACTTTGTCTTTCGAGTGAGGAGTCTTGTTCCCAATTAAATTGCTAAACCGAAGCAACAGTGGTTCGCTAGGGTATTCTTCTTCGGATTTCCCATAAGGTGTCGTTTGTTGGATTGATGTTTGTTCCAAAGAAGGTGAACTCCTTAACTACCTCGAAATTGCTGATACCAACAGTGACGTTTTGTCCTAGGCGGTGGACAGATGTTGCGTTGTTTGTTGTTAGCATGTACTTTGTTTTGTCCTCATTCACTTCACGGCCAACGAGTTTCGCCTGTTCTTCAATCGCTGTGAAGGCCTCAAGCACAGCTGTCTTGGATCTACCGATGATGTCTATGTCGTCCGCATACCCTAGGAGCTGGGTGGATTTGTTGAAGATAGTATTTTCCGTGCTCAACCTGGCCTTACGCACTATCCAGGACTATGTTGTAGAAATCACATGACAGCGCATCTCCTTGTCTAAACCTTGCGCATGTTTGAAACAACTCGGATGAGCTGTTCTGTTACCCATTTGCACACTGCACTGAGTATTGTTTATCGTCATGCGGCACAGCTGGATCAGTTTTTTCGGGATCCCGAATTCAGACATCGCCGTCATAAGCTCTTGGCGGTGGATGCTATCTTAAACAGCTTTGAAGTCTATGAAAAGAAGGTGGGTTTCGACTTGAAATTCGTTGGTCTTTTCCATGATTTGTCTCAGTGTGAATATGGAGGGCATATGGAGCTTATCAACCAGTCAGTGGATATGCATTCTTCCTCCCACACTTTGTTGATGACCTGGTGCATGCGGTTCATCAAAACACCACCTCCATATTTAAAGAGATCCACAGAGATGTCATCCGACCCGGCGGACTTGTTATTTCTTAGCTTTTATGGCTCTTTCTACCTCTTCTGTGCTGGGGGCTTTGACTGGTCTTCATTGCCTGGTCTTGCTTCTCTTTCGTCATTGGCTCGTTCGCAGAGGCGGCGTAAGGCGTGGGCGACGTGGGCCATCGCCCACGGCCTCGCGGTACAAGGGGCCTCGCGCCTCAAAAATTTGTTTGCATTGCTTCAGTGAAAATTTAAAAAAAAAAAATTAACTTTGTTGTAAAATATTTGCTTACGTTGCGGAACTGTCGCGGGGAATCCCTTGTTTTATTTGTTTACATTCTTTACTAGAAAACCAACCAATCAAATCAAAGTACGCAACGCAGTCGCTTGCAAAGATTAACTAAATAATAAGATGGGAAACTGTTTTACGTCCCGAAATTTAATTTTTTTTTTCGTGTACATGAATAAATGTGAGTTACAAAAACAAAGAGATGAGGTGAGATTTGTCTATTTTGACAATTTTATTGGGATACTAGCTTAAAATCATTGAATTTCTATCTAGCTAGTACCCGCGACTTGGCAATCGATTGTAGTGCCATCTTGAGTTTATGTAAGTTTTTTTTTTTTTTTTTTGGTTTTGATCTGGCACAAAAAATCGAAAAACCCATTCTTGATTCTACTAGGTGATTTATATACAATGCTTAAAATGACATGACTCAAACGTCATTTTAAGCTAGTATCACACTAAAATTATTCATTAGCGGACTATAATGTTTTGCGCCATTGAATTTAGGAGATATCAGGTAAGTTTCTGTCAGGGTTGCTTTGTTTGTTTTAACCTGGACAAAACGTAAAAATATTCGGCATCTTTAGTTGCATTCAATTCAATTCGCTTATTTAAGATATAAAGAGATATAATGTAGGTACAATACAAATACGAACAATTTTAAGGTAATTATAAAGCATGGCAAATATGCCGTCTGCCGTAGGGTTTATCCCTTATTATTATTAATATGAATTAAACAAAAGTTGTAGTGTGAAAAACGAAGTGACTGGGGGCCAAGTAAAAAAAGCGAAACAATAGGCACCCGTTATTGTTATGTAGTAAATTGTGACTTTAAGTTTGATCAAAACAAGGATACATTGATTTCGGTTACATTGTTTAGCTATATTCAAATTTTTAAACATTTATACAAAAGTTTCAGGCATAGAAAAAACAAAAAGATAAAACAAATTAATCTGGACTTTTACTTTTGTCAAAACAAAAAAGGGCTTTTAGTTTAGCTAAAACGAAAATAATCTGCATTAAAATTGATAAACTATTCAAACAATCGTGGTAACTTTTTCTTCAAAACATGTTCACATAATCATCTCGATATTTTTTTTGGATGCGAAACATATCTTATAAATGACTGCCAGTCACGACCACCATGAAAAAAAAACGTACGGAAAAATGGAGTCTTCGGATCTCCTGTAAAATTGAACAAACAGCTATAAAATTTAAAACATTCTCATTCTCACCAAGGTTGCACAGCGAGCAGGTAGGATTTAAATCTGATCTATGTGGTCTTTAATAATTCAAATGTAATTGCATTACATAAACAACTTCTTGTCTCACAATTCAAATCATAAATAATATGTAGATTTTTTGTAGTTTCAAAACTAACATAAATGAACCGAACAATTGTTCGGTGTTTTTATAATTCATTTTTCCTTAGAACGTGTCATAAGTGACCGAGAGATCGTTTCCAAAAACGAATACAATTCAGTTTTTCATCGTTTTTGCGAAAGCATCTCTGTGTTAATAATAGATACTAATCTTTTAAAAAAGTTAAAAAAAAAATGTTTAAAATATTTGATCTTCATGCCCGATGATGGACGATCGTCCGTTACGCGTCGCTAATAAATTAAATATACTTGTGAAATTTATAAAGTTTAAAAAATATTTTATTTTTCGTATTAATTTCCAACAATTTTTTCATTATGAAATTTCTGTTCCTTTAATAAAGATTTAAATAAATATTTTAAATATACACTTTAAGAAATACATACAAAGTGGAGATGACAATTTAGGTCTGTTCTTTTAGTCCCTAAACCTGCCGAAAACTCACAAATTCTTCCACTTTTCTGTCCTTTTACTCCCGATTTTTGAAATTTCTGTCACTTTTGAAGGAGAAAAATATTTCCCCTATCTCACGATCTTAGCCACAAGAATTTCTTGTGGCAGCTCTTATAAGTTCTGTGTAACCATAAGTACATTGAATTTTGTTGATGTTTGATATAATTTTGTGCATTTGGGAGATTTTTGCTGTAAAGTGTTCTTTAACTTTTTGGGAAAATCATAAAATTTCATCTCCACTCCTCGTTTTGATACAGTTTTTACAATAACCGCGGAAAAAGAAAAAGAACGGACCTTTTGTATTCATGAATAAAAACTTTGCAGTGTTAATATGTTTTTTTTTTATAAAATCCGTCTTCCATCGCCATAGAACAGGGCCTCGCAAAATCTGTCTTGCCCACATAAAATTTTGATCTTGCGCCGCCACTGCTCGTTCGACATTATGCTCATTTAGCAGCTGTTGGAAGTGCTGCTTGAAAACATCTACAATTCCCTGAGCTTCAGTGACTAGGTATCCTTCACTGCTTCGAAGAGCTTGTGTCCCGGTTCTTAAACCAGAAGCTAATTGCAGAGTAGTCAAAATCTCTGTTGATCAAACATACGTCAATCAAAAGGACAAATAAAAACAAAACGTCAAATTATGTGCACAATACACTTGTACGTCCTTAATCTTTAAGCTTAACAAATGAACAAAAGGAAATCTCCTGTCTTCAAATTAAAATCCCCTTCCAAGTTCAAGAACATTTCCGATTGTTGCAAATCAATTCAATCTGCTCTACAATATGACGTCTAACTTTCTTTTAATTATATTCCAAAGGTAGTCATTTCTTAACATCCCCATCAAATTGTACAATTGCCAAAAATATTATTATATTGGAAACCAATTCAAATTATATCCCAACACGATTTTCTGTATTTGAAAGCCCATAATAACCGTTATTGACGCATTATTATTGCAAACTCACACACACACCTACTCAAAATACGAAGAGAACCAAAAAGTCAAACCATCATCATCTCCCATTCCTTGCACGTAAAACTCCGTTTATGGAATCATAAAAATAAATAATATTGTATCCTGAGCAATTTGCCACCACATTTTCAAATACGAAAGTATAACCCACCAATAACGTTTCCCTTAAGTCTTTTGTTGTGCTGCGCCAATTGACGGTATTTACACCCTCGTCATTCGCATTATATACACGTCTAATAGAGCAGCAAGCTGCTGTTTTCACTCGTCTGCGTTTCGCTGGGAGCTGTGTAATGTCAGCTACACGTCTATTGTGCGTCGCGATCGTCCGTTCGTCGTGTAGTTGTCGATTTGACTCAACTCTGCAACTTTGTTCCAGTTCAAGTCGAAATATAATAATCTACCCTAAGTTTTTCACCACCCACCAGTACTGCCACCCAAGTGAAGTCAAGAACTTACTGTTCCATGAACATGAACAAGGACGAAAAAATCCACCAGAAGAACTCATAAGAAGAAAAACAATAATAAGACGAAGAACAACAAAAAATAATCCCATCAAGTAAATAAATAACCTGTGAAGAGGAAGTTAAAGAAAGTTTTTTTGTTGAGAGAAATATGAAAAGGAAAATAATAGAAACCATCAGGAGCAAGCGGATGGGATGTAGAGAGGGATTTGCTGGATAATCCAATAAAGGGCGTCAGCTTGTTGCCCACTTAGGATATTTTAACGCATTCTGTTTGCGTTCAAGGCATATAACTTATGAATTATTATTTTATCCTCTTGTCTATGGCATTCATAAAAACATATCTATTAAGGCAACGAAAATAACTTTCGTTTTATTGGAAGAACTTTGATCGATGAAGATGTCATGATAATGGCTGAGAGTTTTTTTTTTCTTCGTAACGCATTTTAGGTGCATATCTTTTGAACAATTTTGCTTTGGAATCCTTAAAATCGTTAAAGATTAAACTGTTCTTAGCTCTAAAGTGTGTTTTGGAACCTGCGAGAAGGAAATTCTAATAGGTGAGAGACACTAAAATTTTGTAAATCTCTTACAATTCCCCTGTGATGGAAGTAACCTCGATTTGCCTTCATTACAGTCTTCAATGATTTGAGTGCACTTTTTTGTCCTATTGTCACGAACTGTACCTGTAACACGAAGTCCTTTTCTCCGTTATCGAAAAAATTACTTTCGTCACTTGGGGTATAGTTACTACTTGCAGTAAATAAAGCACCACGCGTGATCTAAGGGGTAAGCACTTATTTATTTGACTTACATTTTTGGCACCATAATACACGTCAAAATTGTAGAAATATCCATTCTTGATACAAAGCATATATAGTCTTAGTGCCCTCAATACAAGTTGTAGATTATTAAGACCTTCTTGATAAGTAAACCTAGGAATAAGTATATCATCCATATATTATACAAAGCAAGATTTACTGACCTTTGAAAAACTGCCAGTGCATTCGCTAACACGAAAGGCATCCTTAAATATTCAAAGTGACTGTCAGGGGTAACAAAAGCAGTTTTCTGGATTGAGTCTTCGTGAATTGGTATTTGATGAAAACCAGAGGCCATGTCCAAGGATGTAAGGAATCGACCTTTGCCTAATCTGTCAAGTTGATCATCAATAAAAGGAAGTGGATATCGATCTTTCGGTTGAGCTCTCGATAGTAGACACACATTCTATATTATACTCTGTTCTATATGTTCCATCTTTCTTTTTAACTAATATAGGACTTGCAAATGAAGATTCGCTTGGTCGAATAATATGAATTTTTGTGAGATCAGTTATTTTATTATATCGCGCACTGCTTTTCTTTCTAACCGATAAGGCGAACGGTTAACAATAACATTTTTTTTAAGTTTTATTTGAAGACTTGTATTTTTGACTGCATTAACATTATGTCCTTCAGTCAGCATTTCTGAGAATTCTTTTAATATGTCTTGTATTTGATTTTAAAATTCATAAGGAACAATAATTTCAGAAATTTTTTAATCAACATTTTCTACGACTTTGTTTATTTCAGGAAATTGACGTCATCTTATGACAACAGAACCTTTATGATCTAGCAAGACTATGATCTTCAAACAAATTTCTTCCCATGAAAACATAATCAAGACAATTGGCAGGAACAAAAACGTAAGATATAGACGTTTCAATATTGGATACTTTTGTATGTCCTTGAAGCTTCTTAAATGCATCAATAGTGACATTGGATATCCCTTTTAATAAAATATTACAATTTTCTGTTTTGTCTTTGAATAAATGTTGAAATTTTTGCGAAATTAAAGATAAATCTGCTCCCGTATCAATCAAAGCAGAAAAGTGATGACCTTTGATAAATACTTCAGTAAGGATAAACATTTGTCCAGAGCTACAGCTACAGATTCAATATAATCTAAATCTACCAACAGAAAATTCGCATCTTCTTCTAAGCACCAAAATAATGATTTTTGTGATATCCGGAAAAAAGCATTATGCCAACAAACTTTTTTAGATCCTCTTTTGTAAATAAGAATGTGTGACAGTTTTGGTCCAGTGCGTATATCCGACTTTGTTCCACAATTAAATTCAATATTATCATCATCGAAAAAGTATTCAAAGATTTGAACTTCGTCTTCAAATTCCAACTGTGCTTTTACTTTGGTTAGGTTTTACAATTAATTAAATGTTTCAGCCATTTCCGTAGAATAAACCACATGATTGGACCATTTTGGAGCAGTATTGAGACTCAGCTCTGTCGTAGCTTTATTCTCTCAGATTAGAAAGTGGGATATCGTCTTTGCTCCTGGGATATAAAAAGGTATATGGGTAAGGCGGCCAACCGTCCTGCATTCTCCGGGACAGTCCCGTAATGACAGTTGTAATCCCGAATTTCAATAAATAATAAAATAGTCCCGTAAATTATCTAACGTGTCCCGTATGTCCCGCATTCCTCGTATCCAGTCATATTTCTCGTATAAATATAAAAGTGTTGAACTCCACATCGAAATTACGAACGTCTGCAAGCTCAAATTGACGAACAGTGAGAGTATATGCGATGCGTGTGTAATACAAACATTTAGCTCAAATAACGAAAGGTGAGAGTGTTTGCGTGTAATAAAGGGCTTTCCAATAAGAGGTGTTATTTTGTTATTCAAAGAAAAATTGCATTTTTGAGACAAATGATGGGATGTTTATTTCATTATAAAGAAGAAGGTATGCCGTTAATGGAACACAACATCAGCCAAATGGCCGCCACGACCACGCTTACAGGACCATATCCTTTTCATGAAATTTTTCATAACCAAATCGCAAAGTGGCTGCCCTATGTCCTCGATAGCCTCACGAATTCCATCTTTGATGTCTTGAATTGACGCTGGGCTGTTGGCGTAGACCTAATCTTTCACGTGGCCCCAAAGGAAGAAGTCGCAAGGTGTTAAATCACAAGATCTCGGTGGCCAATTGTGATCACCTCTTCGAGAGATAACACGGTCCGAAAACTTTTCCCGTAAAAGATCGATGGTTTCATTGCTTGTTGCAAATTTTCACCATTTTTATAGTGAATTTTAATAATTTCAATGCGTTGTTGAAGCGTTTATCGTTCCATTTCTATTAATGGCGTAGTTTCTACTTGTCAAATGTCAAAAAGTGACAGCTTCAAAAGTGACAACTACCGAAATAGCGGGCTATTCAAAATAACACCTCTTATTGGAAAGCCCTTTACAAGCAAAACAAAGATCAGGAGGAGAGAGGAGTGGACAGGGGTCGGTGTCCCGCATTAACTTGTTATAAAGTTGGCCGCCTTATATATGGGGATCAAGCATGTCATCCTCACATATTATATCCTCTTCTTCTGTTTGTTTATCAACATCCGGTGGAATAACATCTACTATATCCACTTCATTTCCATCATCTGGGATACCATCAATAGCCATGTAAAGTTTTGAATAGCGCTTTACATAAAAACTCTGTTGTAAAAGCCATTTATCTACAAATCCAGCAAGAAAAAAAAAATAACACGGTTTTGGCCAGTGTATTCAAACGAGTACATCACTTTTGTGTACGACTTACCACTAACAAGAAGCAATACTTTTTATGAGATCTTTTTCCAGTATTTTTTTCTTGATAAATTACCTAATGAACATAATAGATTATTCACAAGTGAGTCAATAGTTAAAAATTTATTAAACCTTTTACTTTCGCAAGGACACAAAACGGCTTGAAAAGAAAAAATGCACGACACATATAATAGCACGATCTCAACGAAATTATTTCCAATGACAAAACACATGTTCATGCTTGCTTTTCATTCAAAAAATATTTAAATCAAAGCCTGCTTTTTGAAAAATATCAAACTGAAATGTTCAAAAATACTGTACTCAATTGAGTACAGTGGCAGATAATGGCTTCCAACTAGGGATTGCAATCCCAGGATCCCGGTACATTTTTCAATCTCTTAAATCCCGGGATTGTATTATCTAATCCCGGGATTTTCGGGATTGGTAGATTAAATCATTGTCTATAAAGACACCTAGTATAATCAAGAATGGGTTTTTCGACTTTTTGTGCTACATCATAACCAAACAAAAAAATCCCAATACCAAACTTATGTAAAAAAAAAAAACAGCACTGTGTCAGGTCTCAAGATGGCACTACAATCGATTGCCAGGTCGCGGGTACTAGCTAAATAGAAATACAATGGATTAAATATAAATAATGAAAACAACGATGATTTGGATCAAGTTCAAGACGCTGAACCAAGTCATAGTGACCAAAATGAACTCTCTTTGAAAGAAAAGTTGGAAAGAGAAATAGAGGACAGCCCCTAAGTTAGAACCGCAACAGATTGCAGAACCATCTGATGAAACTACATTGATAAAAGCCGTTAAAAGAGAGATGGTTTATTTTTCGGATGGAATCCGGGGAAATTATTTACAACAAGTCTATAAATATTTGATGTCCATTCCTCCAACAAGCATTCAGCCGAAGCCTGCTTTTTCTGCTGCTGCATGTTTTGGTACTAAAATTAGAAGCAGGCTTGCGGACGAAACCTTAGACGCATTGCTTTTTCTTCGGTTTTATTACCAAAATAAACCGTGATTTCTCAATGTGATTTGCCAACAATATGTTGTTGATAAAATTTATCTCAAATTACTACTTATTTTACACTTAGGCCGTGTGCGAATTCAGTTAAAAATGGGTTAAAAATTGACGTTTGGTTAAATTTTGACACTTCGCATTGAATAAAGTTATTAGACTAGCTGCGGAGCAGGTCAAAATATGACAGTAGTGGTTAAAAATTCATCCATTTTATTTTTTAACCACAATTCATCCAATTGTCACACGGCCTTAATACAGACTGAATTAAAAATTTTCGTTTGTTTTTTTTTTAAAGAGTTTTTATGAATTAGTTTTTTTAAGAAGTTAGAGGCCAGTTACAGCTATCATTGGTTTTCATCATTGAAACACATCATTGGAATTTTTCTGATAGGTCGGTTATAGCAATCATTGAAAATTTCTGTCAGGAAATTTTTTCCTGCCGTAATTCCATCATTGGAACTGTGAGAAGTTGAAACACAGATCATTGAAATTGTACAAAATTGAAACGCAAATCATTGGAACGATTTGTTTCACTTTTTGACATAATACAATCAGCTGTTCAGGAAAATGAATTTACAACCGGAAAATGGAAAAACACATTTTAATGAAAAAATAAGTGTGTAATTGAACTTTTTTATAACAATAAAAATTCTTGGATTGATTTCCGATCGATTGGTATATAATTTGCACTTCTAATCAAAAGCAAACATAGTTAAATATCCATTCAAAGATTTTCCGGATCCATTTCAATGATAGGTATAACCTCTTAATATTTTTTGTTAAATAATCATGGAGTTATTGCTTTTAAGAGTTTTTACTGAGTTATTTCTTTTTTTAAGCTTGACAACTTAAGCCTGCAAACAAAACAAAATAAAAATTACCACAAATATATTTTATTTTTTCTTTAAATCCCGGGATTATCCCGGTATCCCGGGATCCAAATTTTTAAATCCCGAAATCTCGGGATTGTAAAATCATTCCGGGATTGCAATCCCTACTTCCAACCTAAGGAGATTTGAATTTTTGATATTCGAATGTTATAAGATTTAAGAACAAAAAACAAGCAAATATTTTTGTTTTTAAAAATTCGTATAATTTAAAATAAGTCCATTTTAACAAAATGAGTTGTTTTCTTCTTTATATAAGATTAAAAAATAGATATAAATACAATTTTTAAAATTACTGTACATGAAATAAAAAAATAATTAAAATATTGCGAAATTTAATAAATCATAAAAAAATAAAGAGAAATATTTAAAAATAAAAAAATAGAAAATGATTTAAATTCAAAAATGAATTCACAATCACAATAACGCCTAACAAATTGTTGTGAATCTCACTTGTTTATGCGAGATTCAAACCAGTAGGACAGCGTTGGGCATTGTTAAGAGGGATGGCAACGCCATCTATCAAAATTGATGCATTGAGTTGTGGTAATCGGGTCTGTTGTAGCGATGGTTCGGAGTTCGGCTAGAAAATTGTGAAATCGAGTCGTCGCCATTGTTCATGTGGTGTGGTGGAGCAACTAGTAGAATCGGTTGAAGATTCAGAGATTTGCGTGAACCGGCTAAGCTAACTGCATCGGTTATGTAGGCATTGTTGATTTCGCCTGAAATTGAAATTTGAATTTTTGGCATTCACAAAAAAGTTAAGAAGACTGTAAGGAGTTTACCTTTGTAGAGTGAATTTTGATAGAGTGGGTCGGGTTGAAGCCGTACATGGCGAGTGGCTAAAATAAATGCGAGTGTGGCGAGAACGAGGCCGTCGATACAACCTGAAATTCAAATTCCATAAATAACTTGTGTTTTAAGAAAGATGTTTTCAAATGCTCACCTATTATTGCAAGTGGATATGCCCACCGTATTCCACAAAGTCCAAGTTCGAAGCGGTTTGCTTCTGGTCCACAGATTTTTCGGAACTCATCTGAATTCCAACCAAATGGGAAGGCGGCACAACTGACAATCATGCAAATTGCTAGAAAGAAGAAGGTTTCTTGTGAATCTCTTAAAAAACAGTTAAAAAATTATTAAAATCTCCTGTATTTAGGAGATCTCGCTGTCGAAATTGTAATGAAACCTTCATTACAAATAATAAATACCCCACTCCACCATCGACGATTGACTACAACCAGCAGCAGCACACAGTCGACAAACAACAGCTGAACAGTGCACACAAACAACCAAAACGAAGCATACTCAGTCGTTTTTTACAATAGACGCACGAAATTAACTAATAGAGGTGAAATTTGAAGGCAAAAACAGAACAATATCCCAGCGGTTTAGTACCAGACTTGTTATACTAGGGAAGGTCCTCTCGTACATTTTGACGGACTGTGAAATTCATTCACAGAGTCTTAAACAGTGGCGTCTTCTTTCAGACTGTAATTATCAGTGGCGTCTGCATTCAGACTGTAAAAATCAGTGGCTTGCTCAGTTTGTAATAACCAGCGACGTCTACTTGCTCAGATTGTAATATCCAGCGGTGGCGTCTGCTTTCAGACTGTTATAACCAGTGGCCTCTGCTTTCAGACTGTATTAATCAATGGCGTCTGCTTGCAGACTTTAAGAATCATGTGCGGCACACAGAAAAATTTGTTCAAACAACGTCATCGGAACTAAATGTTTAACAGCAAAATGACTCAATCTCAACTTTTCATCATTAATTCTAGTAATTTGTCAAAATTTCTTACCTGATACAATCTGCATCCACCCACAGATGTGAAAAACTCTCGTTGACTTCATGAAGATCATAAAAACTAAGAAACAAATTGTCAAAAGTGCCGTCACCACAGAAACAGCCATAAAAATTGTTGCCAGCTAAAAGACAGACAAAATGAATAAATTAAAAACCCATTTCTTATTAAAATAATTTCTTCATAAAGAAAAACAAACAAACAAGCAGCCGCCGACCCAACAAAACAACTCAATCAACTTACTTGGAAAGAAAATGCCGGAACTGCAATTATGTCTTCCCATCGTCTCTGGCAATTATTGAAAATCTCTTCCCGTTGACAAACCTGCCACAAACCTAATCGTCCAGCACTTTCATTATCTGGGTCACCAACCCATTCTATTGAAAAGAGAAAGAAAGAAAACAACAGAACAAAGGTTAATCAAAAAATATTTATATTCAATTACAGTAGAGATTTCATCACGTCCAAGAGTCAGATGACTTTTGTGGGCGACGCGACGGGAGTATGATTATCAATTACCATTCTGTAATGGGAGTATAACACTTACCGGGCGTGACAAATGCCACTATTCCAATTATTGCATAACAAATCGTAAAAATCGCCCACAATACTGCTATTGCCTTAGAATTTCGAATGTACTTGGTCGCGTACAACTGTGACGTGTCGACGTACTCGATTTTGGTTCCCATATTTGCATCAAGACCTGTAATTATGGAAGCAGAAATAATTGAAGGGGATTCGTTAAGTGTATAGAGAATTAAGAAAAGGTTACTTAAAATACGAGCTCATAGCAATTAATCTTTAAATCTGGAAAAAATTCACAAGCTTAGACAAAAAGATGCACGAAGACGCAAAAAGAGTGTAAGAATTCTCACTTATTCGTGAGTGGTGTAATTTGTAAGCCAAAAGTATCCATTAGACCATTAAGCAAACACATCAAAACGACCTTTAGAAACCACCTGAAGAAGGAGGAGGAGAGGGTGGTATTTAAACGTTTAAGAAAAATGATCAGGCCGGTTATAAGAGCAAGTACAATGACCGTAGATGTGTTGTTGGTTTTTTTTTAGTTGATCGGACGAAATGTGTGAGATTCGACCTTATAAAGTTATATATAAAGCAACTGTTGAAATTAAAAACGAGTTTATGTTGTTGGCTTAATGACATTTATTGTAATTGAAAAATAAAGTAAAGGGCGGGATCTTTTACTACTCGTCAAAAGCATACAATGCTGGGGATTTGGAAAAACCACTTCTGTAGACTGTATAACGATGACAACGAACAAAATTCCGCAGTCAGGCAGGAGCCTTTCATCGGACACGATGGTAGCCAACAATTGCGGGAACCCCACCTAGAAGAAGTTATATCACGGCTGAAATCCAACAAAACCGCTGGAGCAGATGGTCAAGATGCCGAGATGTTCAAAGCAGCAGGCGACGATATAGATAGGAGCATGCACTAAATTATCTGTAAGATATGGTCAGAGGAATGCATTATGCATGCCCGATGAATGGAACCTCTGCATTGTTTTCCCGATCCTGAAGAAGGGAGATGCTCTTAACTGCGCCAACTACAGAGGAATCAGCCTCGTATAAACATCGCCTATACAGGTTCCTCTCTTCCGTAATATGTGAACGTCTGAAGCCTTTCGTCAACAATCTGATGGTCTTTATGAATGTGGCTTCAGACCAGGAATGTAAACCATCGACCAAATTTTCACTTTGCGGCAGATCCTGGAAAAAACCTGTGAACTCCAAATCGATAACCACCACCTTTTCATCGATTTTAAGGCCGCGTATGACAGCATCTACAGAGACGAACTGTATAAAGCTATGTCTAGTTTTGGCATCCCTGCCAAGTTCGTTCGCTTGTGCAAAATGACGATGAAGAACTCACGTTGCGCCATCAAGGTTGGCAACGAACTTACGGAATCTTTCAATGTCAAAAACAGTCAGACAAGGCGATGCACTGTCATGCGATTCAGATGGCGTATACAAGTGGAAGAGGACCTCAATCAACTTGGAGTGCAAAACTGGAGACAGCTAGCTAGGGACCGAGTTGGCTGGCGGAGACTGTTGATTGATGCCAAAATCCACAACGGAGTGTAGCGCCACCTTAAGTAAGTAAGTAAGTAAAAGCTTACTTCGTCTACGAAAAGTAACAACAAACAACGGCTCCTGCAGATCGTAATACGGCGCGCGTTGGTAGAACTGTAGCCTTCCGTAATAAGGAATCTTCACAGCAATCTACTAATAAAAAGGTTACGTAACCATCCGAGTCGTTAATTGATGACACCAAAGTTCTTTTTCATGTTTTTTACCTTCAATTTTACAAATCCTCTCAAATGTGGCATTTGAAATGATGAGAATCAAGGAGAACGAAGGTCAGAGTAATTTTTCGTGCAATTTTGATTTGTGTGTAGGTGTAGGTAAATGGATTCTTGTAAGTTGTCAGAATTCGAATTAGAATTAGGGAAAAATCTATTACGTTTTTTTTTACGAAAAGAAAATGTAGTCTCTGACCTAGCAAGAGGAAGTAGGTATCTTGGAGGCCGCCAATGCCTAAAGTGGACCGAAGAGCGAGTCTCCAACGAGGAGACTAAGCAACTGTGTGCGGTGTGCCTCGTTTGAACTATTAAAACAATTTCATGCAACAGAGTCGTTTACTTATTCATTTAGTTTTTTCTTATCCTAAAAATATCATGAGTGACTTAAAAATGTTGCGCTATTCCTGATCAGAATAATTTTGTTTTTTTAATTTTCGGTAGCACCTCAAAGCTTTTTCAAACTGATTTAAAAGTTTTGATCGACTTCTAGTCAAAAACAAAAACCTACTCGCATTGCATGACCATAATATTGACAAGGTCGTGACAATTGTCGATCGTGATAAAAAAATAAAAAGATATAAAATTACGGCCTATGCCAAAACCAATCTTGTTTGTCTGTTTACGCCTGACTCAATGTCATTCAAGTTCGTTGTACGAACTCAACTCAAAACGAAATGTGACTGACTGTGCTACAATATTAGTACCAATGGCATTCACTAGGTTTGGCATAATAAGTAAATCTTTTTGCTGAGGTGCGCAGTTCTGCGTTGCGATTGCATGGCTGGCATGCTATGGGTGCAACTTGTTTGCATTCCCTTCTAAATGCAGACTGTTTCATTTTTTTTGCAGTTTTAATAACCAGTAAGTGACACTATTTCTCTATAGCTGTACTTACTCTAGCTAGACTGTAAGAAGACCTTAACGGGGCACAGAGAGATGTCAGTCTACCTCCTGTGTTCTGCATTCATCAGCGCAATTCGCGTGCGACACCATGACGATTCTGCGCATTTTATCGTGCCGCACCGTTGGATTTTGTATGTTACTGCATCTGCATTGTGCAGATTTCTGAACGTCAGCATCGAAATTACGACGACAGACGGCTTTATTAATGTTGCCAACAGATATTTATGCAGTGACTCAGAAAAAGTAGGTATATACTTTATGTTGTTTTTTTTTTAATATTCAATTTTTTTTCAATCAAGATGTTGTTTTCCTTCATTGTTAAGTCTGGGACCGGATTTCGTGTTGTTGTTGGTTTATTCTCAAATTAAAATTTTGGACATGTTGTTTTTTTTTCTGTTCAGATATTCATTTGTCAGCTAAGATTATTGTTAACGGCAAACTTGTTTACAATAGCAGACTATGTTCCGTATTTTCGGACAATAGCGAAACCCTCGAGGTTCAAGACAAGAAAATTGCTGATTCCCTGATTGCAATTATTGTTTGCCTAAATGTTGATGCTGCGATAATATTTAAGAAAAACACGAAAAATGAAACAGTAGTTACAATCTTACAATTGTAAACAAAGCTTTAAGGTGAGAAAGTGAAAAGAAAGCCAAATGAATGAAAAACATCAAGATTTGAGATTTGTCATGTTTTTTTTTTCTCCTTTTGGGAAATCAGATGAGTTGTTGTTGATCATCACCGATGTTAATTCAAGACAAGACAAGACAAGACAAGATGTCAGCGGACCTTAATAGACAATGGAAAGACAACATGAGAAACAAAAAACGTTTTTGAACATTAATGGGAGAAAAAAATTGATAATTACTATTAGAAAAGAAAATCCATCGACAAAGGTTAAGATGGGTAATGACTTGTTCCTCAATTATGGCTCAAAACAAATGAAACTTGCTGAGTGTATAGCCGCTCGAAAGACCAAAGATTCAAAGTTCATTGATACTAATGAATCCGAAGAAAGTCGGCCCGCTGGGCGTATGTGCGTTTCTTATTTTTTGTCGATGATGAATAATAAATTGAGGTGAAAGGTTGGATGTTGAGGTTGCTTCTTAAATATTAGGTGAGCTGATGAAGCGAGGAGGAGTTAATATTTTGTTAAATTTTTGTTTCCTTACAAAAACGTCTGCCTAAGGTATTTGACATAAAAGTCTTTAAACGGGTGAACAGTTATGAAATCAATACAAATAGTGATTCCTACGTGAACCGTCTCTCATGCATTGGAGCAAAGGTTCATCATTCAAAGCACAGCTGACGGATAAAAAGGGACTAAAGGCGGTGACCCAAACCAATATTCGTAAAAAATTTAGTGTAGAAAATGGACCTTACGAATTATTCGTAGGATTTAGGTACTCATTATTAGTAGAATGCAAATTCTGTATTTCTACATTCTACTAATTCTTCGTATTTCATAACCTCCATTGACCATTCGTACATTTTTCAAAAGCATTAGTATATTATATTCTACTAATAATGCGCAGTTCTACGAAATATTAGTAGAATGAACTAATGCTTTTGGTTGTTTTATGAATGGAGAATAAGTAGTACAAAGTATTAGTAGAATGTTCTCATGCTCTTTGTAAATGTACGAATGGAAAATTAAATATTGTGATTACATTCGTACAATGTGCAAAGCTCATTGCAGAAATACAAAATTAATACGAATATGAGTTCATTGTATGAATTTATTTGTGGCTGAAAACTACGAAAAAAATTCGTAACCTACTCATATTTTCGTACTATTTTATGCATGAACATTTTTCAGTGTAGAAAACGTAGGTACTTGAATTTATAGAAGAGTATTAGGATAAACTAATGGCGTTTTAAATTAGCAATCTAGAAGCTAAGAAAAAGCATTCTGAATGCGTCACATGGCAATGGCAGTGACAGTTTTTGTTCCAAAAAGAAGAGAATTTCTCGTCTTTTGACAGCTTCAATCTGAAACACAAACACGCCTTAGCTTCAATTCGTGCAATAACAATGAAGCTTCGACCTCACGTTTCGTACGTAATGTTACGTAATTTGACTCTAAACGGAAGCTCTAATCCAAATATGCTGAACATTTGTTTTGCTTGACAGCTGAACAGCTGAAAAAAAAGATTCAACAAACAACATTCATTTGTTTTTGGAGGGATGATTATGTGGATGGAGAAATGTCATTCAAACTCGAAGTGGGTGCATCGTAACGCAGATGAAGACGAAGCTTAAGTGTTTATGTTTCAGCCATTATCTCTGAAGTGCCACATTCGACAGCTTTGATTATCCAAGTAAGCCTTAGTTCATGAGAGCTGTCACACTGCAGGAATCTTTGCTTTAGCCACGAGCATGATTTTTTTAACAGGGATATTTTCATTTCGTTTAAATTAGAATTTGAAATTTCTTAAGTTTTTCTTTTATACTAAAATGCAATATCAAGCTCAACACATATTAAAATTGTCTCTTCAAGAATTGGCAAATTTTGCTTATATTTAAAACCTTATGAAGGTGACCCGTTTTTTTTTACGTTGCTAACGTTTGTTAGGCCTTAATATATTGTCTTTAAGAGATTTTTTACATAAATATGAATTAAAATTTGATGGTTTAATTTTCTATTTTGAGTTGTGAATAGCTTACTCGATCTCTTTAAGAAATGTTAGCAACTGAAGAAAAAGCAAACAAAAGAAACTATATTATTCGATTATGGAAAGATAATAAAACAGAAATGAGGAAGTGAGAAAGATTAAAAAAATATTTTTTTTTTGTTTTGTTCTTTGATTTATTTGCACATTAGCCAATAGTTCATGCAGAAAGAAACTGAAATGTTACTTTCAGTTGATGTTAACTGACCCGCCACATGAAGAGGTTTCTTAGTTTTTAGAGGTTTCTTCAAAAAAAAAAAAAAAACACACACACACATTGAATAGCTAAATTTTAATGCCAGAAGAGAAAAAACAAGTGGCATTTGCATAACATCGAAGTTTATACATGCAGTCTAAGAAAATGATGTAAGGAAAAGCTGTTTATGTTAATAAATGTAAAGGCAGTATAATCAAGGTGATTTACCTTCATTATATGTTAATATTGGACTTGCTGCGCAACACATCTTGTAAAAAGAAAATAATAATGTGGGTGTAGATCAACAATTGCAAATAGTTGTTACACGCATGATAAATTATCTCATGGTAGACTAGTAACGTCAAAGTGATTTTGACAAATAAAATAAAGGTTTTGACAGCGCCAACAGAGAATTCTTTGAGCACGAAGGAGGTTAGGTTAGGTTAGGTTAGAGTGGCTGTCTAGGGTCCATTGTAATTCCACTAAAGAAGTAAATCATGGGAGAGTAATGAACCTAAACAAACCATTTTGTACTTTTAATGAAATTAGAGAGACATCATGTATCGATCGTTGCCAGTTCACATGGTATTATCGAAGAAGGGATTACCGAGATAGTTATTTCTTCTATTGGATGGTGCCGGACACGTACATAGGAGGTGTTGAACTGTTTCCTCTACCTCATCGTCCAAACAGCTTCTACAGAAGTCATTATTATAGACACTTAGCCTCATAGCATGTCTATCTATGAGGCAGTGTCCTGTTATGACTCCAATTGTGAACCTTTTACTTTGTCTGCTTAGGGAAATCAAGCTTTTTGACCACTTCAGGTCAATGCTTGGCTATATTTTTAAGGTTGTTAGGCAGGTGGTACCCTGTGACCATGTAGCATTTGTTGATTCTAGAGCATATCGTTTGAGAAGATGTTTGCATGCAGCAAGTGGTGTTCCTATGTTGTGTCTTTGTCAAACAGTTGGCAGAAGTTTTCCGGTTTTGGAGAGCTCATCAGCTTTGCAATTTCCTGGAATGTCTCTGTGGCCAGGCACCCAAATGAGGTGAATGTTAAACTGTTATGTCATCTCATTCAGAGATGATCAACAGTCGTGGACTGTAAGAAAGTTTGTGGAGACAGACGCGAGAGATTTGAGAGCGATTTGGATGTCCGAGAGTATACGTACCTATATCCTTGCAAGATATAACGTTTTCTTTGAGCCAGGTCTATATGATAGACTGAGATTCAGTTGTTTCGAGAAGATACCACTTCCAACGCTGTAGTCGGTCTGTATAGAAGTGTATCGTGTTTTCTTCCAGAGGTCCTCCTTTTTCCCAAAAAGATCTTGAAGGCATGGAAACATGGAAGTTATTATCGAATACCATTTTTGGGTTGTTATAGTCTAAGCGATCTGGGATAGATCTGAAATTGTCTAAGATAGTAGTATGACCAGTATTGTCACTGATCCATTGAGAGGTGGCTCTAAACCTCACGCATGAGTTGAATGCCACCATTTTGGAGAAGATGTCAAGAAGTATTGGTTTTAAAAGCAGCTCCAAAGCTGCTACTAGTGTTGAGCGAAGTGATCACGTGATGTGACGTGAGTCGTCGGCAAAACAGGCCGACTCCACTAGAGATAATTTCTCTCAGAATACTCATCCTGACATGAAAAGTCTAATTGAGTCGCGTTGTTTCGTTTGTCGTCGTCGTTTGTTTCCTGACTTTTCATGTCAGGATGAGTATTCTGAGAGAAATTATCTCTAGTGGAGTCGGCCTGTAAGCAATCACCTTGAAACCCTCTGATTCCAATGATGATGATAATGATGAGCAAGAGGGAACATCGCAAAGAAATATTTTGGCTAAAAGAATATCCAATATTCGCATTATTTTTGCTTAGTTAAATGACAACATGAACGAATTTTTAAATGCTAAGTGTCAAATCGTATGTCAGTAAATTTCAATTAACAACAACCTTCTAATAATTTTTTGTTGAAAAAAAGATTGTTAATTCGTGTCTTTGATCTAAACAAAATCAAAAACAGGAAAAAGAAAAGCATTAAGAAACCAAAAGTCACACATAGATCTTCCGCAACAAGTTGCTCTAATACATTTATATGCTTATAAAACTTTGCCATTTATTATTTCAACTGTCTACGAAACTCTCAACCTGTCAAGCTACAAAAGCGGTTTTTGTAGAACAACAAAAAACCAAAAAAGCCAAACTTGTATCGTAGGATAGGTTTAAAAATAAAACGAGACAATACCGCAAGAGTTAAAAGTCAATTGCAACCCAGCAGACAATACCGTGACGGCATTAGGTTTATTACACAATTTTTCATTCGTCGAAACGGATATTATTTTTGCTATCTAGACAGTCTCAATCGTGATTGGCAAAAAAACCTTGATGCACCATCACTGCAAGTGTCTCACAAGCTAATCGAGATCGAGAGGAATGCAACTTTTCTTAAGACAACTCGCTTAATGGCAATTAGCATCAGTTTGTGAAAATGGAAACGCTTTCGAATTTAGTGATCTTCACTCCGACCGACAGGTTCTCATGTCCCATAATTTGCGGCCGTCATCGTCATTCGGAATGTCTGCGAAATGCGTGAGTTTCTTTTCTCTGTAATACTTTTTATCAGTTGCAATGTGAAAACGCTTTAAACTCAAACTTATGACGACACAAAAACATAACGACGCGAGTCTGATGATGCGTTATTGATCGTTCATCGTTCGAATAGAAGTATGTCGAGTTATAGCATCTGTTTCGAATCGTCGTCGCTGATCACCGATCACCTACGTATCGGTCGGTGGCTACTGGACCATACGTTTCGCACCTCATCGTTCTCATCAGAGCGGTTACACTTCTTTTAATTGGTAAAGAGAAATTCCCTTTCAACTCAAAATGTCCATTGGAAAGTAAGCCGTCAATCCGCCTACCTGGGGAATGTTTTTATTCTTTTTTGTTAAAAGGAACCAGGTGGTGGTGCCTGTTGCAGGTAAATGCATTTTGAGGGACATGAAAACCGATCCTCGGAAGTATGTCATGCAAATAAACATAGCTGCAGAGATACCTATACCTAACCTACCTATCAGGGCATGCGTGAGTTGAATACAAAAGGAGGAAACATAAACTGGGATAACTTGTATTCGCATTGTATGGCTTCTCCCAAGGGACAATGTATCTAGACATTTTACTTTTGCATCTACAAGCAGGTATGACTTTGCTTCGAGCTTCGAAATGCAAGCTGATACTTTTTATTCGCATTCGAACGTGATTTCGACATCGAGTTTAACATTGCAAAACCTTTGGGCCTGCAAGCGGTTCGACTACAATTTTTTCCTTTCATTTCATTTTACGAAAAAAAAAACGAAAGAAAACAGAACGACTTTTGTGACAATAAAGTCTGCTTCCGCCTTAAAACTAAAATCTACCGCTTACCTTTGAATTCCAAGAAACTAGCGGTGATTTATGAGAAGAAAAAAACCCAAATTACATCCAAAGCGCCTTCGCGGCTTGTGTTTACAAAGTAACAAAACTATTTACTTGTCAACAAATTTTTCACACGGAAAAATAAATCTTCTTTTTTCTTTTCAACTGATCTAGTTATGTTGAGAACTTTTTCACCAACATTTTTTCCTTATAAAATTGCGGTCATATAGTAAACTGAGCCGTGTAACACTTTGGCATTTTGTTTTTCTTCTTTATTTATTTTTTAGATCACTTAAATGGATCACGACTTCCATGTTGCGCATGCGAAGTTTGTATTAAGACACGAGTGAAGAAACCGCGAGTGGGGATCGAGGAGATTGTGGCAAAAAGGTATACAAACAAAAAATCGAATTTTCTAAAAATTATAATCACAAAAGAAACGAAAAACAACCAGAAGAGATCAATCTCTTGTGCGGTGGTCCGATCGGTCGGTTGGGAGATGAACTTTAGATCAGAGCAAGTGGCATTTACCTAGGTCTAGCTTGTCGATGACGCTGACACGATTGGTAACGAAAGTGCAAAAAGTGAGCAATCTTTTTGGTATGTAAGTAGGTAGCGTTAGATACAAGAGAGAACGGTTCAGATAGAAAAAGATTTTGTCTTTTGTATTCACTGAGTTCTGTTGGTGAAGCTGTATTTTATTTGCCACTTCATTCGGATAAGAGCTTAGACACGTCCGTTGTTCAGAAAGACTGCGAAGATACTGAAATACACAACATAGTTGGTTGGTAAGATCACCTGGTGACTTGAGCGATAGAGCAGGTAGTTTTGCTTAGCTGGACGAAGTTAAAGGTGGAAAAAGACGCATATATTTTTCACAAATGGTCTTAAGCTGGGTGTAAAGAAACTAAAATGGAATTGGGTATTTGTGTTGATTCTTTTAAATTCGTTGAGGTGAGTATAGCGAAAGAAGTTTTGAGTTATCACTCTTCTTACGAATATGTCGAAGTCTCGAAATAAAAACCTTGAAGTCTGGTTATGAAAGTACTCTATTGATGACACATGACAGTTACTCTTCTGCACAATATGACATTAAGGACGTGCGAAAATTGGTTTGAAGACGTTTAGTAAAAATGAATTTTCGGATGAAATCCCTTCAAGATTTGAGAAATTGTCGTTAAAGGTTACTTTTACAAGAAACTAAGGGCTGAAATGTATCAAAGTAAAAATTCAACCTGAACTAAATGATAATCTTAGTCTTACTTACTTACTTTAGGTGGCGCTACAATCCGTTGTGGAATTGGGTCTCAACCAACAGTCTCCGGCAGCCAGCTTGGTCCCTATCTAGCTGTCTCCAGTGTTGCAATCCAAGTTGATTGAGGTCCTCTTCCACTTCTGTGCGTCACCTGAGTCACGGTCTTCCTCTGCTTCTACGTTCCTCGGGAATAGTGTCGAAGGTTTTCCGGGCTAGAGCATTGGTGTCCATCAGCTCTAAATGACCGAGCCATCTGAGTCCCTGGACCTTGACATATTACGGCAGAGAGCATCTTGTAGGCGATGTTAAGTAGTCTGATTCCTCTGTAGTTGACGCAGTTTAGAGGATCTCTCTTTTTCAGGATCAGGCAAATAATGCTGAGGTTCCATTTAACGGGCGCACATTCTTCCGACCATATCTTAAAGATGATTTGGTGCATGCTCCTATATAGATCGTCGCCTGCTGCTTTGAACAGCTTGGCAGCTAGACCATCTGCTCCAGCAGCTTTGTTGGATTTCAGCCGTGATATTTCCGTTTTCACTTCTCCTCAGTCGGGTTCACAGAATTGTTATCTATCATCGTATCTGATAAAAGGCTTCTGCCTGACGGCGGGATTTTATCCGTCGTTACTGTTATAAAGTCTACAGACGCCGAAGTTTTCTTTCCAAATCCCCATCGCATTGACTGCGATTTAACTATGATGTTCCCTTGTTTATTCTTGCTCGATGACTTTGAGTCAGCGGATTTAACTTCCGATAAAACCTCCGAACTTCATTCTTGATGTTGGCTCTCTCAACATCGTCGCTTGAAATGTACCGATGTAAGCTGTCAAAAATTTGTAAAACAAAGAAATAATCACTTTTTTTGTTTCTATTTCAAGATGAATTAAGTATTAAGGACATATATTTTTAAACATCAAAATGTTAAAACTGAACCCATTCTACATTAACACAAGAACAAGTTTCAATATATACTAAACGCATTTCTAAATGTTGATAGCTCTGTTGATGTTTTACAAAAAAAAAAATTGTCCTCTGTGTCCCACTTAAAGTGTTTGCTTAATGAACGCTGCCCACGAAAGTTTGAAATGAACTCTAGTTCATTTTCAATTCATTCTTGTTTGACAACGCCGAAGCAGATGAGATAAATTTTGACAGCAATGCAATAAACAAATAAAGATAATTTTGAAATTTTCCTCAGGTAGTAAATTATAGTTGTAAAAAGTATTCTCTGTAAATAATTGTCCATCAAATAATCCTATTACCTTGTAAATAAATCTAAATACAATGAATTCCAACCAGAAACTCGAAGTCATCAAGCAACACATCGGCGTGTTCCCAGATTTCCCCAAAAAGGGAATCGTCTTTCGGTAAAGGTTTTCATTTGCGCTCAAAAGCGTAGTAGTTCAAGTTCAATTGATTGATATCAAATTCTTATCTTACTATTCAAGTGATGTTTTTGCTGCACTTACAAATGGAGACGTGTGCATTTATCTCAGAGATTTACTTGTGGAGCATATCAAAACCAATCATCCCGATGTCGAGTTGATAGTTGGCTTGGAATCAAGGGGCTTCTTGTTTAATCTGTTGATTGCCGCCGAACTCGGAGTAGGATGTGCACCGATAAGAAAGAAAGGCAAACTGCCTGGAGAGTGCATATCAGTCGAGTACACTCTTGAATATGGAACTGTAAGTTCTTACGTAGAACCTGCTTCATCACTAAATCTCTACATTTTTCTAGGACATCTTTGAGATGCAGAAAAACGCCGTCAAGCCAGGACAAAAGGTCATAATTGTTGATGATCTCCTTGCAACTGGTGGTTCAATGGAAGCAGCTATTAAATTACTACGAAAAGCAGGTGCTAATATTCAGGAAGGCCTCGTTATTCTAGAGTTGTCTGGTCTGAATGGTCGCAAACGCTTGGACTGCAACATACATTCCTTGATTCAATACGAATGAGTTCAAACAAAAGTTTTCCATGTTGTTGAGGCTATGAAGTTTTGTTGCTGTTTTTTTTTTAGTTTTAATACTTTCGCACAAATATACAAAACAAAACTAATTGAGTTAAATGTCTTTTTTTGCTTTCAATTTTAACCTGAGATACTGTAGGCTTCCATCAGGCAAGCACTCTCCAGTCGCCAAAACCAAGAGCTCTGGCATATGCACTATGCAGTCACTTAGTCCTTGTACCGTTGGTTCAGTCTTCCTTGTCGTCTCGAACCTGGGGGCTGCGATGAGAAGACTTTCTTGGCTGGAGCGTTGTCGTCCATTCGTTCGATGTGTCCGAGCCAATGTAGTCGCCTTTTCTTGGCTTTCTGGACTACATTCACATCTTGGTACAGCTCGTACAGTTCGCGGTTGAACCTTCTTCTCCATTCGCCATCGTCGAATACGGGACGTTTGTTCGGGATCCCGAATTCAGACATCGCAATCATAAGCAGCTTTAAAGTCGATGAAAAGATTGTGGGTTCCGTTTTGCCTCAGAGTGAATATTTGGTCTGCCTGGCCAAAAGCCACACTGGTACGTGCTGATTATTGTGTTGCAGAACGGTTTAAGACGCTCACACAGTACGCTGGATAGGATTTTGTGTGCAACATTAAGCCGGGATATGCCTCGGTAGTTTTTGCAAGACATAGGATCGCCATTCTTGTAGATGAGGCATATGGATCTTATCTACCAGTAAGTGGGAATGCATTCTTCCTCCCACACTTTGTTGATGACCTGGTGCATGCGGTTCATCAAGACATCTCCTCCATATTTAAGGAGTTCAGCAGGTATGCCATCCGACCCGGCGGAATAGTTATTTTTTAGCTTTTGGATGGCTCTTTCTAACTCTTCTGATGATTGAAAGACTCATAAGTCATAATCAACAAAAGTACACTACGGCGTATACGTACTATTTTTGTCAAGCAATTAATGATTCACGAAAAAGGTAACAAAAAAAGGCATTAAATTCCCTATACAGCAAACTATCTTAAAATTATGTCAAGCACCTTGATTCCGTCCATTAAATTCATATCAAACCCCACTCTGTCCCTCAAATATGAACAAACAAAACATCTAAGAAAAGCAATAACAATCAACCTTGCTTGCACTTTTTAATTAAATCAAAGCATTACACAAAAACAAAACAACCACAAAAACTGCTGAAGCTGACTAATATAAATATGACCGCAGTAGTATAATAACCCCCCGGCACACAATCGATAAACAAACTTCAAGAATCGCTGACCTAAACACACACCAAAAACATTCTAAGCAGATGAAAAACAAAAAGCTGATGGCTTCACTTCAACGCCACCAGAAACTAACCCCTCTTCGTTCAGTTTCTGTCTTTAATGGACACCATGATTGCCTCATCATCATCATAGAAATAAAATCCACACGTTGAACCTACAGGAGGTTTCGCAATTTTCCACAAACTTCCGGCAACAGTGTTGTGTTGCTACCGCAGTTAAGTCAGTAGCTGTAGTCAATGAAGAAGTAGTTCGACCAAAACAAAGATCAATGGTAAGGTCGGGATAATTTAATTAAGGAAGGTGTTATTTTCGCTGGTTGTTGTTGAATTAGGAGCGGTCTCTTCGTTTTGTTTGAATTTCAAATGAGGTCAGTCATTTTTTTTTCTTACAAAACAGAAAACTGCAAGACACTCTTCGTTGTTTTAATTAAACAATTCAATTTGTCATGGGAAGCCACTTGTGCACGGAGAATCTGGAGCGAGTTCCTGTTTGAATTTGAAATCCTTCGTCTTCCATGTCAAAACGCAGATTAATGATGAATACACGAGTTCAAGGAGTCTCCTCGGTTTACCCTCCTGACACTCTGACAAGAGATACAATGTTATTCAATCATTCTAGCGTTTTGTTTATTTTTGGTGCACGTTGCATTTGGGCTTAAGTGGTCTCAATCTGATAGCTTTTACTGAAGCTTTAATCTCTCTCTCTTGGTCTCTTTACTTTTCTCGAAAGGCTACCTTATGAATTTTGACTTCTGCGCTCACGGTTCTTCCGCATCAAATCATATAGACCATGTTTCTAGACATGGCAATTGGCATCGTCTTTGAGTAGATAAGCTCATTATTGTCTCCAAAAAGAAGTGCACTTGAAAATTGCCAGACATGTGCGAAGGAAAAGAATGTTGCCTTCCTGTGGGGTAATTTTTATGAGTGTTTCCCGTGTTTGAAATTGAAGAAATGTGGTTTAAATCTACTATAAGCGAGCACATCATTCACTACTGTTTTCTTTATCGAAGCCCAAATTTGGACAGGTCTTCAACTTCTCGCGGATTTGACGCTCTGTCTGACTCCATTCAAAGAATTGTATCCATGTATCCTCACACTGACATCGTTATTACGAGCGATTTCAATGTACACAATTCTTCGTGGCTTCTCCATTCGGGCCCGAGAACACCCGAAGGAATGTGTGCCGTGGTCTTTGCTGAGTTTAACCACCTTACTCAGCTTATCACCGAGCCCTCTCGAATATCGGACATCGGACACTAACAGTGTACTAACACCTCTAGGCAGATCAAACCAAAGTATTACACCTGCGCTAGAGAAAGAGCTCCGAAGAGAACCATATATGACAATACGAGAAAGCCAAGTGGGACGGTCTCAACAACTTTTTCCGGATCTTTAACTGGTCACTATGCTTCCTCGATATTGGCGTCGACTCCAGCGCTGATATGATTACTAATACGATTATTTTGGAAATGAAAACTTTTATCCCGAATAGGGTTAAAAGCATAAAACCCAAGGAAAAGTCATGGTTTGATTCAAGCTGTAAATAGGTTATCAGGGAAAAATAAAGTAAAGTTCCGGTGTTTTAGAGACAACCCAACTGAGGAAACCCGAAACAAGTTTAAACAAGCCAGGAAGACCTGCAAAACCCATATTCGACGGACAACAATTATGCATGACCAACAATTAAGGCAAAAAAATACTGCAATGTCCCAATTAAAGGCAGTTAGAATTTTTGGGTCATTTGTAAAAAATATGGAGAATTCTTCCTCTTCTTCGGTCCCTACACTCGTTGACAATGGTCCAGTTGTTAGCTCTCTCACCAAAGCTTACCGTTTTGCTAGGCAGTTTGCCTCCAACCCTTCGTTGCCAGAGAGTGTCATGACTCCTCCAGTTTTAGAGCGCGTCAATGATTCCATGGGACAAATCTTCTTCGAGAGCCCTAAGAGATCGCAAAATAAATAAATGGTCCGTATGGTATCCCCACTATTATTCTGAAGAAGTGGTCTTCCACGCTGGCAAAACTGTTGCGTATGCTTTTCCATCTATTCTATTCTTCTGGGCTCGTTCCGAGGAGTTGGAAAACAGCATTTGTCAAGCCAATTCCAAGAAAAGGTATTCACCTTCTTCTCCCTCCAATTATCGTCCGATTCCACTTACGTCCCTTCTTTCTAAGGTCATGGAAACGCTGATTAACTATCAGCTCAAGAAATATCTCGAAGAACTGCAACCACAAAATATGATAAGCTCATTAAACTCTGACTTAAACAGCTTGTACAAGGGGGACTAAAAAACCGCGTAGAGTTTAATGCTTCGAAAACTCAATGCTGTCTTTTATCATTAAAGCGAGTTATTATACCTCCCCTGCCACAAAACGGTCCATGAGTGGCACTTGCGATGTCGCCAAAAATGCCGCAAGATGTTTGGGTTTCTCAATTTTTCTCCAAGTCTGATTTGTCTATAATCTATAAAACTTATATTCGTCTAAAGCGTGAGTATAGTTCCCATCTCTGGGCTGGTGATCCAGGTACATACTTAAGCCTCTTAGTCAGTTTACAAAAAAGAACTGTAAGAATGATTGGTGATAGGGACATAACTGACTCATTCACCTTTTCTCTGTTCTATCGCTACTTCTACGGTAAATGCTCTACTCAAGTGAAATAGCCATTCCTCCACTTAAACAATTCACCCGTAATACTCGCACTTCTAGAAATGCCCATCAGTTTACCCTAGAGCCCAACTTCGCACGTACCTTTAAGTATAGAGAATCGTTCTATAGCCGTACTACGCGAATGTGGAACTCCCTTCCACACTCTCCCTTTCCAAATCATTGCAATGTTCAGAAATGTAAGACCAATGTACACCGGAACCTGCTTTCCAACCCCTTTCCACCTTCCTAAGGCTGTGTCTCTGGAATGAAAAGGGTATAAAAAACCCCTTGAGTGGGTTCTGATTTATATTATTCACGCTTGTTTATGATAATCCATCCACAAAGAACGAGAAACACACCTTTTAAGAAAATTCATCAAAATCGGCTTAGAAGTTCCCGTGTAAACGTAAGAGATTAACGTCGACTTCACACAATATCTTTGTTTCCATTTATTTCTGTGTTCTTTTCTATCGTGTTTCTTGTCATTTCCACTGTGAACTTTCCTCTTTCTCTCGCTCTCTTTTCTCACGCAATTTCTCTGAGCAAGAAAATCTAAATATTTTCCCATCATTCGGCAACCACAAAGCAATTCCACGCTAAAGCTTTCGCCACTTCTCAATTTTATGTGTTATCGAGCAAAAACATTGACAAACCAAAATAAACTTCCCCACCGCGCGCCGCGCCGCGCAGTAGAAGCGGCAGCCTCAACGACGACGACGACGTTGTCGACACTCAACAAAACCAAACTGAAATCTCAAAAGCATTCTGAATTCTGTTTCTTGTGCTCAGTAGTCAGTACAAATTCATAGTGATTCCTGAAACGAAGTGTTCGTTCATACGACGACCATCTTTGCTTCATGGCTGGCATTTTTCTTCGTTTAGCATTTCGGTTTATCCTTCCTTCTTTCATCAACTAACAAGAGGTTTTTTATCGATTTGCATTATTATTTTCGTTTTTGCAAAAAGAAAACAACGAAATACAAAACCCTACTCGGAATGGTGTGGTGTATGTCCAAAAAGGACTTTTGTTTCGTGATATAATCCAAGCATTTCAAGGCAAGTGCAACATTGCCACACACAGAAAATCGCACAAAGTGAGAAAATTCAATAAAACATCCTTCTAGTTTTTTTTCGACAAAAACAATCTCATCCTGCAAAATATTCGGAATATGTTCGATTCGGTCGGTGCTCGGGGATAACCGCACATTTTAATATCCCTGCAGATAGACCAGAGATATGCACTTAATGCGGTAGTGTCAGTGGGGCCAAAATAAACTACCCCATCCTCGTTCACTGTCGAATAAGACGTGCGGTAGAGAAGTTGCAGTGTATTGTGTGTGTTGTGATTTTTGTTGCTTTTCAAACAAAAAATCAATAAAAAATAAAAAGTTTAATCTCAAACTAGCTATTACCGCATCGAAGAACGAGAGGAAACAGGTCAACATTTTATTTATAAGTCGACAACAATTGCCTGAGTTGAATTATAATTGATAAGCGAACCTGTCCAGTTGGCCAATTGAATTAAATGAGTCTTTTTGATTTTTTAATTAGAAAATAGCGAAGAAAAACAACATTAAAAAGTACAATCACGGCTCAGTGCTGTTACGAAATCGGTCGGTCTTCCAAAAACGGATCTTGAAATCCATTCAGGTGCGAGTGTCAGTTCGCATTTATAGTTGAACATTTATGAGTAATTCGAACAGAAAATGTGTCTATTTTTATAAATAAGAAGTAAAGATACAAAATTTAAAATTTTAATTACTTAAAATTCACTTCTTCATGGTGACAGCTGGTGTGCCTCCACCTCGTTGTCGGTAAATCGCTTTCGCAACTAAATGTCGTGTATGTAATATACGTGTGTTGTCTTTGGTCTAAATTAAAAACCTGAGACCGTCCGACAGACGGACTGACGACGACTACACTGTGCACTTGACGACCAATATATTCATTAAAGGTGCTGGGCAAAGCAGTGCAGTGAGCAATGAAATTGCTGTGCTTCCATGAATTTTTGCAAATTAAATGAGATCAAGCAAGACACATTGGCGCGCCATCAGGCGGTATTTTTTGTTATTCACCGCTATTGCATTGTTACCGTTAGCGTTGGTGTATCTGGTTACCAATGATCAGATTTATAAAATCAAAGGATTTGAGGTGAGTTTTGTGGTTGTCAGAATTTTTGGTTTAACTTCAAATTTGCAAAGCATTTCGTTTACTGCATTTTAATTGGGAATTCTTTTTGTCTGTCCTTTTTCTTCTCCGTTATATTCATGCTTCAATTTGACTTAAGATTCTCATTCATTACATAACGAGATAGCGGTATCCGTTACGTAAACCTATCTTCTTACGATGATTTCCCGTTGTATTATTTTAAACGCGTTGACATCACTTTGGTTTGAAATAAAAATTGACTGGATGTTAGTAAAATGCTCGAAGCTATGATGTCCTTTGAAGAGATATAGGACCTCCACTGTAACTTACGCAGCATAGTGTGGGGAGAAATGAAAGTCCTGGTCCTAGTAGGACGAAAGAATCTTTTTGACAAATCTAATAGCTTACTTACTTACTTAAGGTGGCGCTTCAGTCCGTTGTGGACTTGGGCCTCAACAGTCCCCACCAGCCAGCTCGGTCCCTAGCTAGCGGTCTCCAGTTTTGCACACCAAGTTGATTGAGGTCCTCTTCTTCGTGTGCGCCACCTGAGTCGCGGTCATCCTCTCCTTCTGCATCCCTCAGGAATAGTGTAGAAGGCTTTCCGAGCCGGAGCATTGGTGTCAATACACCATCTGAGTCTCTGGACCTTGACCATTCTGGACCGTTACGTTCGCTGTTGTATCTTCTTCTCCATTCCCCACCAATGCACACGGGACCGAAGATGACTTGAAGAACTTTCCTCTCGAAACAGCCTAAGGCACATTCATCCGATTTTGTCAAGGTTCATGTTTCTGCACCATACAGCAGGACTGGGATCATGAGGCTGTTATACAGTTTGACCTTAGTTGCTCGAGAGAGGGCTTTTCCACTCAATTGCTTTCTTAGCCAAAAAAAAACAGCGATTAGCAAAAGTTATTCTTCGTCTGATCTCGGCGCTGGTGTTATTGCCCGTGTAAATAGCGGAGCCTAGGTTGACAAACTCCTCTACTACTTCTAAGTTGTATGCGTCTATTGATATCCGAGCCGTCAGTCGGTGTTGGGTGTCCTTCCTCGAAGACAGCATATACTTCGTTTTTCCCTCACTTACCGCTAAACCCATTTTTGCCGCTTCTGTCTCAATTCTCACAAAGACGCCACTCTGTGTTCTTCCCATTATGTCAATATCATCGGCGTACGCGAGAAGTTAAACAGACTTTTGGAAGATAGTGCCTCTGGTGTTGATGGACTTTTGCACTATCTTCTCAAGAACGATGTTAAGGAAATCGCATGGCAGTGCATTGTCTTGTCTGAATCCTTTTATGTGCAAGTGTGTGCAAATTCAGAATCGTTTTCTTTTCTTTTCAGAACAAGAACTTGTGCCAAGTGAACGAATACAGATTCATCCGGAGTCATTCCGAATGAATCGGAACGACGAAAAAAATCTATAAATGACATTTCTGTGTCTGTAAACAAGAGAATAATCTTCTCCAAAAGTGGGTTCCTTTCTGAACAAAAAAAGAAACACAGCAGCTAATCAAATCCAAAACAGGATACAGAAATAAGTGTTCAATTGGGATTCCGGATTAAAGTTCAATTCCGCAATTGTTTTTGCAGATTCCCTGTGACAGCTACAGTTTCTTTCCACATTTGACAGACATCAGTCAGTGGAAATGGAACAAAACACTTATCATCAAATCCAAAGTATTTCGGCAAAACCAAATCAAAATTTTGGACAGATGATGAATTAACTTAAAATGTTTTCCTATAAAATGATGAATGAACGTTAAGTTATTCGTTAGAAATTAATGCCCCACCTCTTTGTCTCGTTTCCTATAAATTCTCAGTCTGAAACTTTGGTAATTTCCCCTTAAGAAACTTTGAAAGACACAATCATGAATCATGTTGTCCTATTTTAGATAATTTGACAATTTACATAATTGCTGTGAAGATAATTTGAATGAGACGATAAATGTATGAAGTTTACTCAAATAGTTCTGACAATAAACTATGTTGGACTTTAATTCATGGAAACAGACTGAACTTCTCAAACTGTCAAAGTTGTTAAGTATCTCTATTATGGCTTTTTTAAGTGATAACATCGTTTTGTTTTGGAGAAAACAGAAGGTGGTTTGCTGTGTGCCTTGCCAAACTCACCTTCTGTCAACCCTTCTATATTTTATGTAAAATAAATTCAAGGTTTTTGCACTTGATTTAACCTAGATTTCATGTGAGGGGATGTTGGAAAGTTTTAAAAATAGAGGAAAGACAAGGAAAAGGGTTTTTCTTTCACTTTACGGTACGTGCACGGCTGCATGTATGCATGAATAATTATTGTGCTCGGGAAGTATGCTTCAACTAGTTAATATGCCTGGATTTCCACTCCCTCGAATGTTTGCGATTGAGTTCAAGAATAAGGGTCAAGGGAATTCACCAGCTCACTACATCTTTCGGTATGTCGTGAATTTGCACAAAGTAAGGGTATGTAAATAGGGTGCTTAAACATTCAGTGGATCCAGGGTTATCATGAAATCAATTTCTCAAATTTGGCTAATTCATCAAAAAGTGAAATTTGAATATCGTTTTAAGTCCCTGTCGACAGTAAAATGTGGCCAGCAATTTAAGGTAATCTTTAACCCCCAAAAGGATCAAGACCAAAGAACAAACTATCAACTCGATGAACAAACAATAAACCTAACTTAACTCCTTAATACCTTGTACATACCTTAATAGCCAACCGAACAGAACAGAACCAGAACGGAACAATTCTTACCTCCTTTCATGCCGTCAATAATGTCAAACACTCCATCACTCTAAAATAGCAATAAACCACCTCTTTCTGGTAGCTTCGTATCTTGTAGCTTGTATACGTAGCATGTAGCTTGTACATCCAGCTAAGCAAGCAAGCACAGATAGTAGCTACACACAAAAACAATGTCGAATGCAATAAAGTTCTTTTGAGAGGCGAAAGCCTTTATTTGATGTTTACTTGTGCATTCGTTTGTTTTAAACGACTTATTTTTAGTGGTTGAGGATGAGAGGCGGGAAAACGTTTACGTCACGTTTGTCGTTGTTGTTGTTTCGATCGTTGTGCTCGTTTGTAAGGAGCCACAAGACTGTGATGTTCGATTCAAAATTAGCTTTTTTTGTAAGCAAATAATAATGATTTACCCAATCTTGTCTTCAAGTGTTTTATTGAAAAGCATTTTGAATGAGCAGCAAAGAGATATTGCATTTTGATGATATTGTTTTGTGGTTTATTGAGCAGATAACACTTTGATGGGTAAGGAAGGAGTCATTTGATATTACATTCTTTATCGGTTAAATTTATGTTATTTGACGTTTTTTTATTTTAAATATTTCACGAAGTCACATGCCTTTCAATACATAAATTTTTATAATTCACACTTACTCCCTCTGAAAATACTATAGTAGCCTAGTACTACGTAACAAATTCGCCTCTACTACTACTGAATGATACAATAGTATAAATTCAGTTATATTTTTTTTTGTCAAAGGCAGCCTGAAGTAGTCCACCAGCAGTAAGGGGTTTCGATGTTGAAGATATTTCCGTTCGTTTTGATTGCCACTAGGGGCTTTGATTTCTACTCATCTACTGATCTGAGTCTCCAGAGCATTGTTCCTGACGATCCGGCGAATTTTACTTGCTGAGTGCCGAAACGTGCCACCAAGGGGCATAGTACCACACATCACAAACATTTCTTTTAATCTTAAAAATGGTTGCTTTGAACCAATAAGTTTTAGGTCTTCAGATCAAATTATACATTTTAATTTCAAAACTAGCTGATCCAGCAGACTTCGCACTGCCTCAATCAATAAAAAAAAGACCTAAGCTTTTGTAACCCGCTACCACACTACCCGCTGCCGTTCGAAAGTGTACAATATGCTTAAAACCTATCTATACGCCACAATGTATAATTTGAATGTCTTTGTTGTCCGGTCAGCTGTTGAATCATTTTGTACATGATAATCACAACAACAGAAAACCCAGAAATTTCAAACTCGTAGTATATGTGTAAAATCAGTGTACAAGTATGTGTAAATCCGTCTCCAAAAAGAGATTCAACAGGAATCAATCCTTCGAGAAAAAAATTCAATTTCTTTGTGAAAGAAATGCGTTTAAAGGAAAAAAATTGCCACTTTTACGTCACGGATCAATTCTTGGGTTGTAAGAAAAGCCACCTTCTAGTTTTTTTTCGACAAAAACAATCTCATCCTGCAAAATATTCGGAATATGTTCGATTCGGTCGGTGCTCGGGGATAACCGCACATTTTAATATCCCTGCAGATAGACCAGAGATATGCACTTAATGCGGTAGTGTCAGTGGGGCCAAAATAAACTACCCCATCCTCGTTCACTGTCGAATAAGACGTGCGGTAGAGAAGTTGCAGTGTATTGTGTGTGTTGTGATTTTTGTTGCTTTTCAAACAAAAAATCAATAAAAAATAAAAAGTTTAATCTCAAACTAGCTATTACCGCATCGAAGAACGAGAGGAAACAGGTCAACATTTTATTTATAAGTCGACAACAATTGCCTGAGTTGAATTATAATTGATAAGCGAACCTGTCCAGTTGGCCAATTGAATTAAATGAGTCTTTTTGATTTTTTAATTAGAAAATAGCGAAGAAAAACAACATTAAAAAGTACAATCACGGCTCAGTGCTGTTACGAAATCGGTCGGTCTTCCAAAAACGGATCTTGAAATCCATTCAGGTGCGAGTGTCAGTTCGCATTTATAGTTGAACATTTATGAGTAATTCGAACAGAAAATGTGTCTATTTTTATAAATAAGAAGTAAAGATACAAAATTTAAAATTTTAATTACTTAAAATTCACTTCTTCATGGTGACAGCTGGTGTGCCTCCACCTCGTTGTCGGTAAATCGCTTTCGCAACTAAATGTCGTGTATGTAATATACGTGTGTTGTCTTTGGTCTAAATTAAAAACCTGAGACCGTCCGACAGACGGACTGACGACGACTACACTGTGCACTTGACGACCAATATATTCATTAAAGGTGCTGGGCAAAGCAGTGCAGTGAGCAATGAAATTGCTGTGCTTCCATGAATTTTTGCAAATTAAATGAGATCAAGCAAGACACATTGGCGCGCCATCAGGCGGTATTTTTTGTTATTCACCGCTATTGCATTGTTACCGTTAGCGTTGGTGTATCTGGTTACCAATGATCAGATTTATAAAATCAAAGGATTTGAGGTGAGTTTTGTGGTTGTCAGAATTTTTGGTTTAACTTCAAATTTGCAAAGCATTTCGTTTACTGCATTTTAATTGGGAATTCTTTTTGTCTGTCCTTTTTCTTCTCCGTTATATTCATGCTTCAATTTGACTTAAGATTCTCATTCATTACATAACGAGATAGCGGTATCCGTTACGTAAACCTATCTTCTTACGATGATTTCCCGTTGTATTATTTTAAACGCGTTGACATCACTTTGGTTTGAAATAAAAATTGACTGGATGTTAGTAAAATGCTCGAAGCTATGATGTCCTTTGAAGAGATATAGGACCTCCACTGTAACTTACGCAGCATAGTGTGGGGAGAAATGAAAGTCCTGGTCCTAGTAGGACGAAAGAATCTTTTTGACAAATCTAATAGCTTACTTACTTACTTAAGGTGGCGCTTCAGTCCGTTGTGGACTTGGGCCTCAACAGTCCCCACCAGCCAGCTCGGTCCCTAGCTAGCGGTCTCCAGTTTTGCACACCAAGTTGATTGAGGTCCTCTTCTTCGTGTGCGCCACCTGAGTCGCGGTCATCCTCTCCTTCTGCATCCCTCAGGAATAGTGTAGAAGGCTTTCCGAGCCGGAGCATTGGTGTCAATACACCATCTGAGTCTCTGGACCTTGACCATTCTGGACCGTTACGTTCGCTGTTGTATCTTCTTCTCCATTCCCCACCAATGCACACGGGACCGAAGATGACTTGAAGAACTTTCCTCTCGAAACAGCCTAAGGCACATTCATCCGATTTTGTCAAGGTTCATGTTTCTGCACCATACAGCAGGACTGGGATCATGAGGCTGTTATACAGTTTGACCTTAGTTGCTCGAGAGAGGGCTTTTCCACTCAATTGCTTTCTTAGCCAAAAAAAAACAGCGATTAGCAAAAGTTATTCTTCGTCTGATCTCGGCGCTGGTGTTATTGCCCGTGTAAATAGCGGAGCCTAGGTTGACAAACTCCTCTACTACTTCTAAGTTGTATGCGTCTATTGATATCCGAGCCGTCAGTCGGTGTTGGGTGTCCTTCCTCGAAGACAGCATATACTTCGTTTTTCCCTCACTTACCGCTAAACCCATTTTTGCCGCTTCTGTCTCAATTCTCACAAAGACGCCACTCTGTGTTCTTCCCATTATGTCAATATCATCGGCGTACGCGAGAAGTTAAACAGACTTTTGGAAGATAGTGCCTCTGGTGTTGATGGACTTTTGCACTATCTTCTCAAGAACGATGTTAAGGAAATCGCATGGCAGTGCATTGTCTTGTCTGAATCCTTTTATGTGCAAGTGTGTGCAAATTCAGAATCGTTTTCTTTTCTTTTCAGAACAAGAACTTGTGCCAAGTGAACGAATACAGATTCATCCGGAGTCATTCCGAATGAATCGGAACGACGAAAAAAATCTATAAATGACATTTCTGTGTCTGTAAACAAGAGAATAATCTTCTCCAAAAGTGGGTTCCTTTCTGAACAAAAAAAGAAACACAGCAGCTAATCAAATCCAAAACAGGATACAGAAATAAGTGTTCAATTGGGATTCCGGATTAAAGTTCAATTCCGCAATTGTTTTTGCAGATTCCCTGTGACAGCTACAGTTTCTTTCCACATTTGACAGACATCAGTCAGTGGAAATGGAACAAAACACTTATCATCAAATCCAAAGTATTTCGGCAAAACCAAATCAAAATTTTGGACAGATGATGAATTAACTTAAAATGTTTTCCTATAAAATGATGAATGAACGTTAAGTTATTCGTTAGAAATTAATGCCCCACCTCTTTGTCTCGTTTCCTATAAATTCTCAGTCTGAAACTTTGGTAATTTCCCCTTAAGAAACTTTGAAAGACACAATCATGAATCATGTTGTCCTATTTTAGATAATTTGACAATTTACATAATTGCTGTGAAGATAATTTGAATGAGACGATAAATGTATGAAGTTTACTCAAATAGTTCTGACAATAAACTATGTTGGACTTTAATTCATGGAAACAGACTGAACTTCTCAAACTGTCAAAGTTGTTAAGTATCTCTATTATGGCTTTTTTAAGTGATAACATCGTTTTGTTTTGGAGAAAACAGAAGGTGGTTTGCTGTGTGCCTTGCCAAACTCACCTTCTGTCAACCCTTCTATATTTTATGTAAAATAAATTCAAGGTTTTTGCACTTGATTTAACCTAGATTTCATGTGAGGGGATGTTGGAAAGTTTTAAAAATAGAGGAAAGACAAGGAAAAGGGTTTTTCTTTCACTTTACGGTACGTGCACGGCTGCATGTATGCATGAATAATTATTGTGCTCGGGAAGTATGCTTCAACTAGTTAATATGCCTGGATTTCCACTCCCTCGAATGTTTGCGATTGAGTTCAAGAATAAGGGTCAAGGGAATTCACCAGCTCACTACATCTTTCGGTATGTCGTGAATTTGCACAAAGTAAGGGTATGTAAATAGGGTGCTTAAACATTCAGTGGATCCAGGGTTATCATGAAATCAATTTCTCAAATTTGGCTAATTCATCAAAAAGTGAAATTTGAATATCGTTTTAAGTCCCTGTCGACAGTAAAATGTGGCCAGCAATTTAAGGTAATCTTTAACCCCCAAAAGGATCAAGACCAAAGAACAAACTATCAACTCGATGAACAAACAATAAACCTAACTTAACTCCTTAATACCTTGTACATACCTTAATAGCCAACCGAACAGAACAGAACCAGAACGGAACAATTCTTACCTCCTTTCATGCCGTCAATAATGTCAAACACTCCATCACTCTAAAATAGCAATAAACCACCTCTTTCTGGTAGCTTCGTATCTTGTAGCTTGTATACGTAGCATGTAGCTTGTACATCCAGCTAAGCAAGCAAGCACAGATAGTAGCTACACACAAAAACAATGTCGAATGCAATAAAGTTCTTTTGAGAGGCGAAAGCCTTTATTTGATGTTTACTTGTGCATTCGTTTGTTTTAAACGACTTATTTTTAGTGGTTGAGGATGAGAGGCGGGAAAACGTTTACGTCACGTTTGTCGTTGTTGTTGTTTCGATCGTTGTGCTCGTTTGTAAGGAGCCACAAGACTGTGATGTTCGATTCAAAATTAGCTTTTTTTGTAAGCAAATAATAATGATTTACCCAATCTTGTCTTCAAGTGTTTTATTGAAAAGCATTTTGAATGAGCAGCAAAGAGATATTGCATTTTGATGATATTGTTTTGTGGTTTATTGAGCAGATAACACTTTGATGGGTAAGGAAGGAGTCATTTGATATTACATTCTTTATCGGTTAAATTTATGTTATTTGACGTTTTTTTATTTTAAATATTTCACGAAGTCACATGCCTTTCAATACATAAATTTTTATAATTCACACTTACTCCCTCTGAAAATACTATAGTAGCCTAGTACTACGTAACAAATTCGCCTCTACTACTACTGAATGATACAATAGTATAAATTCAGTTATATTTTTTTTTGTCAAAGGCAGCCTGAAGTAGTCCACCAGCAGTAAGGGGTTTCGATGTTGAAGATATTTCCGTTCGTTTTGATTGCCACTAGGGGCTTTGATTTCTACTCATCTACTGATCTGAGTCTCCAGAGCATTGTTCCTGACGATCCGGCGAATTTTACTTGCTGAGTGCCGAAACGTGCCACCAAGGGGCATAGTACCACACATCACAAACATTTCTTTTAATCTTAAAAATGGTTGCTTTGAACCAATAAGTTTTAGGTCTTCAGATCAAATTATACATTTTAATTTCAAAACTAGCTGATCCAGCAGACTTCGCACTGCCTCAATCAATAAAAAAAAGACCTAAGCTTTTGTAACCCGCTACCACACTACCCGCTGCCGTTCGAAAGTGTACAATATGCTTAAAACCTATCTATACGCCACAATGTATAATTTGAATGTCTTTGTTGTCCGGTCAGCTGTTGAATCATTTTGTACATGATAATCACAACAACAGAAAACCCAGAAATTTCAAACTCGTAGTATATGTGTAAAATCAGTGTACAAGTATGTGTAAATCCGTCTCCAAAAAGAGATTCAACAGGAATCAATCCTTCGAGAAAAAAATTCAATTTCTTTGTGAAAGAAATGCGTTTAAAGGAAAAAAATTGCCACTTTTACGTCACGGATCAATTCTTGGGTTGTAAGAAAAGCCACATAAGCTTTTCCATCTGGACATCCACCAATCCTCGTTTCTAAACTCATGTATGTATAACCATACTTTTTGAAAGTCGTGCATCTTGGTGGGAGAGAATCTTCACAATATAATCCGCTTGTAGTTTAAGCGAATGTGTAAGAAGTTTAGGAAGACCATTTTCAAGTGAAATTGCATAATAAGACGTTTTCAGTGGAAGTTTTAAAAGTTCTTTTTATGAAATCTCTTTGAAATTTTTCAATATCCTCATATTCGTCAATTCTCCACACTTGAGCCGCGTAAATCAAAGTAGACCTTAACACGGCGTCAAATGTTTTGTATTTCGATGAAAGTTCGATGCGTTTTTTTACGAATATGTTTCTCCATGAGACATTGATAAGACTTTGAGCACTTTTTAATTTATCTGTAGGATGTTTGGTGAAATCAAGAGAACTGTTCTATTCAGCTTCACTCCCAGGTACTTGTACTCATTGGTAACTTCTATTCTTGATCCATTAAAAGACCAATTGTAAGAGATCCGGCTTCTTGTTGATCTTGGAACACCATGACTTCTGATTTGTCTGAGTTAATGATAAGACAATATTCCGCTAATCGATTAATTTATCAGTTGAAGGTTTTCTGGTGATTCTGAAAGAACTACCAGATCATCGGCATACAAAAGAACATTGATCCTCCAGGAAGACAAGCTACAACATATCGTTAATGAAGAGTGCAAATAAAAGGGCAGTTAGCAGACATCCTTGTTTAACACCATACTATTTGTCTCGAACCATTTGGAGTAGATTGACCCATCCCATACAACTGCTTTCGTCTCGGTGTGTAATACTCACCTTCTCTGGCTCGCCAACGAATGCATCCGCACTGCACGAGACTCAATAGGGGGGTTTACATGGTCACACATTGTGTGACAACATGGTGTGAATATGACGATTTTGATCATGTAAACGCTAAAACAACCGCTTGACACACCATGTTGGATGGTTTTCCATTTTTTTTGGAAAACCTAGTGGTGTGTCACACCATCCAACCTTTGTAAACACATGTTGTACAACTGAAGCCATTTCGTCGACGTTAAATTCATTGCGTTTTGAAATTTTGGTTGAAAATGTTGTCAATTTGCAATAATGTTTTTTGGAGGGAATTTTTTGAAATTTACAAAAGTCATCCGGAATTGTGGAAAGTAAATTGAAGCTAAAATTTTACTCGCCATAGTATGTCCACACTCTAGAAGAAAAATCACAAACTGATGTTGTACAACATCGTTTTTCGTGTAAACGCAATGCTGTCATGCCGTTGTCCAACCATGTTGTCACACCATGTGTGACCATGTAAACCCCCCTAATCACTGACTGACTCTCTGTGGGTGCATACATGCGCTCGAGACAGTGACAGGTATACCTCTCTAAGCCGGTGTAGTGAGGGTACCTGAATAAAACTTACGTTAAGTTCAGCTTACGCATATACTACACGGTGTATAAATCTTTATTATATTGATGAAGTTCGAGGACAATCCTAATTGTGAAAGCTTATAAAAGAGGGCATTACGATTTTTGAGATCAAAGGCTGCCTTAAAATCAACAAAAAATGCATACATCTTTTTGTTTCTCACTTGAAAAGCTTTAAAAATTGAAGTCAATTGTTTAGAATATACATATTTTTGAATCCAGCCTGATAGTCTGATAAGATGTTATGTGTATTATCTTGTTTATCTTGTTTATCTTGTTTAGTAGTTTATTGTCAATCAGAAATATTCTTACAGACTCGATTACAAAATATTTAATAAATAGGACAAGAAATATTTACAGTGTAAAAATACAAAAAATTCATCTAAGTAAGACTAATATTGAAACGTAAAACTATGCAGAATACATTAAAATATACAGAAGTATTTTCTTAAAGGTTACTCTAGAACAGTCTTCAAAAAAATCAATTAAGTTACAGACTGAGTTTGCCTCTTTGATGCATCTTGAAATCGGTGCGTTTGATCCATAATTTGTTCTATGAAAACGTTCAAAAAATAAAAATGTAACTCTAAGACTTCTTAAAGGAACACGAAAACAAAATTTATTCAGAAGAAATGAACAATCAATACGAGACTTAAGAACATCGCGAACAAATATAATAGCAAAATATTTTCGTCTTAGAACAAGAGTTTGAATCCCAAGTAATAAGCACCTAGTATTGTAGCTGGGCATATCATTGTTTGAAAAGTTAATCTTAAAGAGAGCATATCTTGAAAATCTTCTTTGAACCCTTTCAATCCTATCCGACGCATTTGAATAGTAAGGATTCCAAATAATAGCGCAATACTCAACAACAGAACGAACTAAAGAAAAATATAGTGATTTTAGTGTGAAGATATCAGAAAATTCCCTAGAATTTCGTTTGATAAAGCCCAACATTGCATTGCTTTTATTTGATACATAATCAATATGAGCCTTAAAGGAAAGTTTTTCATCCAGGATGATACCGAGGTCTTTTTTTTTTGGGAAATTATCTCTAAAGAGGCATCATTCAACTTGTAAGTATAGCTCATAAAATCTTGCTTCCTACAGCATGTTAATACTTGACATTTAGTTACATTCAGATGAAGACAATTTAATTTACACCATTGAGAGAGCCTCATTAAATCCTCTTGAAGAAGTAAATAATCTTGTGAAGATTCGATTTTTCTGAAAAGCTTGAGGTCGTCGGCGTAAAGAAGGCATTTCGAATGAACAAAAATATCCGAGATGTCATTGATAAATAAGAGAAACAATAAAGGACCAATATGGCTACCTTGGGGTACAACCGAAGGAACATAAATGGGGTCCGAAAGATTATTGTCTATCTAAACGATTTGAACTCTTTCAGTTAAATAAGATTTAATCCAGTTGAGAAGATTAGAGAGAAAACCCAGGCAGGACAACTTATGCAAAAGAATGTTATGATTAACTCTATCGAATGCTTTGGCAAAATCGGTAAAGATAATATCAGTTTGCAGATTCTTTTCAAAGTTCGAGATTATATAATCAACAAACAGTGATAGATTAGTAGCGGTTGATCTGCCTGGGAAAAAACCATGTTGAAATTCCGATATGTGCTCACGAACAACAAAAAATATTTTATCAGTTATGATTTTTTCAAAGACCTTGGGAATGGCAGAGATTTTACAAATGGGCCTGTAATTTGAAATATCTTGCTTCGATCCAGATTTAAAAATAGGTGTTAAAAATGAATATTTCCATTCAATTAGGAATACACCTTTCGCCAGGGATAGATTAAATATAATTTTTAATGGTTCAGCAAGAGAGGCTGCTGCATTTTTAATAAAACCAGAGGAAAAACCAGAGGAAAAACCATCAGGTCCATCAGAATTCGAAGAATCAAATAATCAATTTGTTTTAAAGCAACCAACACATCATGAGTACTGGGCTGGAATCACGTAACGCGAAAAGCGATAGTTGATAATCAAAATCAAGGTTTTTGCTCTATGTAAGCTGATTATCAAATTGATAGTCAGTTATTTGCGATGATTTCATTCGACACCTATTTAGGTGTCGTTTTCAAATATTTATGTCGTTTTATTAAGAAATCAAGTAAAATATTGACATTGTATATGCTTATAATATATATTTAAACAATATCTGACAAGTTTGAAGCAAAAACAAATCAAATAAAAAACAAAATGCAAACGATCCGGTGCAACGAAAAGGTGTGAGATTGCAAGATTTTATTTTTGTGTGTAAGGCCGTGTGTGATTTGGGTTAAAATGTGTATTAAAACTTGACGTTTGGTTAAAATTTGACGTTTGGTTAAAAATGGGATCAAATTTAGCCATTTGTTGTATGAAATGCGTTAAAAGGGATTTTTTAAATCAAAATTTCTGCGTAGACCTAAGAAATGTTAACTACTCCAGAAAAATTTTACACCATTGTATTTTTCTGTAACAGGGTTAGGGTGTAGCAAAAGTGCAAAAAAGTAACAAAATTTTAGTCTGTATATTTTGTTAATTTAGTGCAAGAAAATGTTACACTTTTATCCTTTTGCAACGATACAAGACCATTTGCACCGAATCGTGAATACCCGTAATATTATTATTGGACTTTGTGTACTTTTATTAGTGAACAGTGTGACCTGGACCTTAGAAAATATTTCAATCCCAGTCTGAATCGGGGTTAAGACAAATGTCAAAACAAACAAAAAATTTTTTGTCAAAAACAGTAATGCCAACAAATCAAAGTTTTTTTTTGATCAGCTTACATAGACCAAACAAAAGTTGATAATCAAAAACGATAAATAATTGTTGATAATCAACTATCGCGTTACATGATTCCGGCCATAGAGAATATATAATACCTAGAGTCGCGACTTCGGGTGTTCGCTCTCTTTTTGCCTACAAGCTGAAATTTGTTCGTTTTATACTAACCCAGTGAGAATGTGTTAGTTTTCCAATGCTTTTTAAATGGGAGACTGCACCAATACATTCGCACTGACCTAGGCACAGTGCTCAGGTTTGAGTCGAGGTGGGTGTCCTGGGCTCAGATTTCAAAAATAAGATTCCGTTGAGCTCAAAATTTTCAAAAAAACTTAAACATACAAAAAAGTGCATGTAATATAAAAAATAAATACATTGTATTGTTTCTTTGCACTTGTTATATATATTTGCACTATTATTTACCAATATTTGTATCAAAAACTTAAAAAATCTTAAAAAGAACACAAGAAAAAGTCGAAATGGTATGCTTACATCTTAGGAGCATACAAGGAAAATGCAATCGTGCCTTAAGTCTCGCATTTGCAGTGGTGAAATTTTTGACAGCTAATGTCAACAATATTTGACAATTTGAATTTGAAAATATGAAAATTTATCAAAATATTAAAACTCGAATCGGATGCTCTTCGCTATGCGGATCGTTTTGAAGAATTTACCGAATTTACTGACAATGAACCAACGGAAGTTCGTTTGGAACATCATCGACACATTCACGAACCAGAAATTGTCGAGTCCGAGTCGGAGGAAGGATTCAGAAGATGAGGAACTCGATAGGGAAAATGACAATCAGGGACAATCGAAGAAGATCACCCTCGCTTCGGATGGAGATCTCAGTGACACCGAAATCGAGTTGAGGAGACATAAACTCAGGCAACGCATGTTGCAGCAGCAAAAAGAGGAAGAGGTCGGTAATCATAAACACATGAAATCTCGATAACCGTATGTTTTGCAGGTTCTTCAAATCGAAGACGAAAACAAATCCGAATCCTCCGAATCAGAAAGCTCAGAATATGAGGAAGAAACATACCTTGTATGAAGCCACTCCTTATCTGCAAGCGTGACCGAGCCACAGTCATTGAAAAAGAACGTGAAGCCATCAAACAGAAGCAAGTCGAAGCCGGAGCCAAAAAGGTCGCTAAAGAACGTACACGGTACACTCTGCGCTTGGTCGAGGATAGTATAAAGAAGGACCTCGAAAAATTCAAGCCCGATGCCATCGAACCGAACATCGAAGATATCTGCACTGACGAATAAAATGACGAGGTCGAATATGAGGCTTGGAAACTGCGTGAGCTGAAGAGAATCAAACAAGATCGCAAGGAGAGAGAGAAGTAAGTATCCCACCTCGTCCATTTCGGTTGTTTACTAAAAATGAATTCCTTAAATTTCAGTGCCGAACGTGAGAAACTGGAAATCGAAAGAATGCGCAACATGGCCGAAGACGAACGTCGCCAGGATCTGCGCCAAAACCCCAAACAGATAACCAACAAAGCAGTCAAGGGCAAGTACAAGTTCCTCCAAAAGTACTTCCATCGTGGTGCCTTCTATCTAGACGAAGAGAACGATGTCTTCAAGCGTGACTTTACCCAAGCCACACTCGAAGATCACTTTGACAAAACCATTCTACCCAAAGTCATGCAAGTCAAGAACTTTGGACACTGCGGCTGAACGAAATACACTCATTTGGTGGATCAGGATACGACGAAATTCGACTCGCCCTGGTATGCCGAATCAACGAGTAACATCAAATTCCACAATAAAAAGTCCGGCGACATGAAGCAGGTGTTTGACAAGCCCACATTGTCCAAGAGAAAGAAGATGGAGTAGATTAGATTTAAATTGTAAAAAACGTTTATTAACCAATAAAATTAAAAAAAAAACACAAAACTTTTAGATATTCTTCCGAACTTCATGCGCAGTCCTCGACAATAAGTTTCCCCTCCCGACCAAACATGGACACAACGTCCTCATCAGGGAATTAGAAGAACTTTGTAGTAGGTACTTCAGGTACTAACATTTTGAACTTCGTCCATGGCTGAACTGAACCCATAGGTTTGTATTAGATCTTACCTAAATCAAGGTATTGAGGGAATACTTCACAAGTACTCAGGTATTGTTGATGAGTGTAAGCCACTAAGGCCTTGGCCATGCTAGAGCTGTGGCATCACTCTATTTACTTTATTGCTTAAAAAAACGTTAAAATGTCTTGAATATAAAAATCTTGTCTTAGGTTGAAGTATAGAGTTTTCAGCAAAATTCTCATAGGAAGGCATGAGAAGCATGCCCTTCTGCACACCCAAGTAAGTACTTGGCTTGAATTCAGAGCCTGCAATCCACAAGTATCTGCATAAACCTTGCGATGAGCTTGTAGATTCGAACTGCACGTAAATCGTATGCTACATCCATTGCACGAATACCGTTTGAATCCCATATGAACAGTCATGTGGGTTTAGAGACTCTCCCGATAAGGATATGCTTTGGGACAGAGCTGCAATGATAGTTAAAAACACACAAAACTATAGACACGCTAGAGACGCAAATGAAACGAACCTACCTCACACTTAAGAGGCTTATTATCAGTGTGCTTCATTTCCCCATCTCCTCTTCCTCCTTCACTGGCTGGGGGTCAATAGGACCTATAGGGACGTTAAATTTTTTCCAAAGGTTCTCGCTTGACCAATGGTTTTTCACTGTCCGATGAATCAATCGAGTGCATTCGACTTTCAAAAAGTGGATCGTCGCTGTAATTGTCAGAATCAACGTCTTTAGAAGGTGATTCTGGGCGAGGTTCAACATCAGCGTTGGGCTCTTTTGTGCAAAGACTCCGTCTTGCGCGAATAATTATAATTTCTTCTTTGTCATCGTTGTCGTCGTCGTCGTCGTCGTTATCTTCTTCCTTCTTGATGGGTTTGTTTTGCTCTTCGCTGGGCTTAATAACTTTACTCGCTTGAACAATTTTGATCTCCGAAGTCATTAAACCAGGAGGAACTGAAAAAAACACATAGACGTTCATTATGGAAAAGATTTTTAGTGAATTCTCGTCCTTACTTCTTGAACTTCCATTTCACTTTGTTTCCTTGGTGGTATTATAGATTGGCAAGCCACATGTGTAGGGTCGTGTTCGTCTGTGTTTGATAAGGTTCGAATGGCAGGAGAATCTTGAGCCACAGCACTTTCTACAACAAGTTTAACTCCGGTGTGAATCGAGGAATGAGTAACGATGCTTTCGCGATGAGCAAAGCATTTCCTGCAGATCTACAGAAATCAAAACACAAAATTAGTTTGAATGAGGAATCCAAAGAAATTTCAAACTCACATCACACTTGCACGGTTTCTCCCCGGTGTGACTCCTCTCGTGTATGTATTACCAATCGTCCGTTGCTCAAAAAGTTCTTGCCACAATAACTGTAGCAGAATTTCTTCTCCCCCGAATGGTTCTTCTTATGTTCGGCTGAATTATATTTCGTATAAAAAGCCATGTCACACTGATCACATTTGTGCGCCTTTATCTGGCCACATTGAGTGTCGGTGTGGCCGTGGCGTTTGGCGGCTTGAGCCGTTTTGAATTCCATGCTACATTTTTCACACTTAACCATGCGTCTGTCTACTCCTTGATGGACGTATTTGATGTGAGTACGCGATAGTCTTGTAGGGATTCGAACGTTTGAAGGCATATCTGACATGCTAGGGTTTTGTGATTTTCATCTTTGTGTTTTTTGAGATGATCTTCGAGGCAGAAGCGCTCATCGCAGTAGATGCAGAGATAGCCACCGGGGGGTTCGTGTTTCTTCAAGTGCTTCACGTAGCCATTGAGTGATATGGGTTTTCTGGAATCAAAATCAAGCACAAGAAAATTTATTTTGCCTTAATTGAATTTCAACAGTGCGTAGCTTTTATGTAGTAGGTATGACCGGACATGATTGATTTTGGCTTGATTTGTAATTTTTTTTATTTACAAATTTTATCTGTCACTTTGGGCAAAAGGAAAAAAATTTTGCCCACGGCTGAGTATTCACTTTTTGTTTTCACCTCTTACACAGATTCACGGACACGAAAAAAAGAGAGGATTGTGAGAGTTCACCTCAGAAAAATTTTGAGGGTGTTTTCGGCAAAGGAGGAAAAGGTCGCGACTCTAGGTATTATATATTCTCTATGATTCCGGCCCTGACTTCAATATTACCCAAACTTATAATCTCGTTGACGTTAGGAATATTTTGAGCATGCACATCATGAGAATAAACTGGGGCCGAATTACCGCTTCCGCTATCGAGTGAGTGAGTCTCATCCGTTATCGAACGAACGAGTAACCCCATTGGGATTATGGCACTCGTTAGGTCACGTATCGTTTGAGAATAAAAAATTGTAGTAGTTTTTATCGAGTCTCGATTATTTTGAAGGAATTTTGAGAGGTTTGACAAATAAAAAACAAAACTTGAGTGAAGTATTGAAGGCAGAAATATTATTTTTTTTATTTTATGAAAAAAATATAGTTGGACTGTTAAAGAAGACGAGATTTATGAAGGTTTGGAGCAGAATAACTTGACCTAAATAGATTATTGGCAAAGAATTTTATAATAAAAAAATTCAAGTTCTCAAAATAAGTAACATTTAATTTTTTTCTTATAAACATCCTCTCATCAGTGAGCTGTTTGTGTGTCGAATGAAATTAAGTTCGATAGCTGAGCAGAGAATTTCAAATTATTGTACTAGAAGCTCGATACATAGCTCGATATCGTGAGAGGTAATGCCAAACACACACAATTCAGTATCGTATTATTCGATAACGGATGCCGTAATTCGGCTCCTGATTCGAAATATTTGGCGAAAAGATTGCAAATCTCAGAAATATCGCTGGATGAAAAACCAGAATACGTCATACAAATAGGAAAACCTGGGGTGGAATCGTGTAAGGTGATTTGTGATCGGCGATAATCACAAATCACAAATTTTGTCTGCGTAAGGTGATAGTCACAAGTGATAATCACCAATTTGCTACTTTTCCTTGTGACAACTATTTTGCTATCACATTGAATAAAATTTTTTGTTTATTGATACTTGAACAGTCAAATAGAATAAATATATTTGAACTTCAAATTTGAATTTCAATTTCAAAAAAGAAACTTTTTCGTTTCCTAATTTTCTGTTTTCCTAATTCTCTGCCCCGCCGTTTCTTTTTCAATATCAACTCATGTAGTAAAATGCTTGCACCCCGGGGTGGAATCGTGTAAGGTGATTTGTGATTATCACCTATGTGACAATAAAATGTGATCACATTTTATTTTCCTTCTGTGTAAGGTGATCACCAAAAATATTTCGAAGCTTGGCATCATTTCCCAAAAAAACAAATGACATATTATGACTAGTACAATCACTCTGGCAACCGATTGTAGCGCCACTATTTGCAAGCATTTTATTGAATGAGTTGATATTGAAAAAGAAACGGCGCGCGGGGCAGAGAATTAGGAAAACAGAAAATTAGGAAACGAAAAAGTTTCTTTTTTGAAATTGAAATTCAAATTTGAAGTTCGAATATATTTATTCTATTTGACTGTTCAAGTATCAATAAACAAAAAATTTTATTCAATGTGATAGCAAAATAGTTGTCACAAGGAAAAAGTAGCAAATTGGTGATTATCACTTGTGACTATCACCTTACGCAGACAAAATTTGTGATTTGTGATTATCACCGATCACAAATCACCTTACACGATTCCACCCCTGTATTATTCCGTTTGGAATTGATAAATTTCCAAAAGTGGCGCGAGTCCTTTTTTATCTTTGACTCGGTTGATGAAATATAATTATTATATAAAAACATGTTAAGAGAAACAAATTCCCGTTCCAAGGATAAATATTTGTGCCGTAGCGTTTCACTTTCCTTATTACTTTTGAAATTTTTATACGCTTTATTTTTCTGATTTTTTAACCTAGATAGTCTTTTGTTAAACCAAACAGGATTAGAGTTACACTTTACTATTTTCTTTGGAACAAATTGTTCGATCGCGTTTCTTAAAACAGATTTTAAGTTGTTATACGAACTATTAAGATCAGATTGACTCAAAATCTCAGTCCACGAAAAAGAAGCAATATATCCATTTATTGCATCAAAATCAGCATTCTCATAACAATAAACAGTTTTGGTGTTATTAACTGAAGGCTTTTTTACGAAATTATAAAAGTTAAGATTGCTCACTAAAGCACAATGATGAATAGAATTATGAAGCATTGGTAGTACACATTTTTCAACATCAGCATTAAAATATTTGTCAACGACAATAATATCGAGTATGCGATCAAGATCATTATGGCAATTATTAATTTGAATCAAATCGAACTGGCTGAAAAAGTCTACTACCATTGCTTCGATATCAGATGTAATATTAAAAGGAACTAGATGTTTCTCTTCATGATCAAAAATCCAATTAACATCACCCAAATTAAAATCTCCAGCAAAAAATATGTGCTGAGAATATGAAAGATTTTCTAAAATTCGCTTACAATTACTGAGATGGATGTCATATAATTCTATAGAGCTTCTTGGAGGTATATAACTGCAGACAATAAAAAGTTCTTCTTTATTACACAATGAAACATTAATAAATAATCAATTGATCAACATCATATATACATTGAACGGGAGGGTTGTTAGATACAAGTTCAACATTTTTACAAAATAAAGTAGACCTAATAGCAATTAAAACTCCACCTCCACGTTCAAATCCAGTTATATTAACACGTCTGTCTTTTCTAAATATGGTATAAGCAGAGTTACATATTTCAGAGTTTAAGAAATCTTCGTTTAACCAAGTTTCAACTAAAATCACAATATCATATAACTCAGAAGTAAGAGATAAAAATATTAAAATTAATCCATGATTCAAATCTGTTGACATGCACACAACAAAATAATTTTGCCAGGACATTGATAAAAGAGATGCCTCTATAATTTTCAACCCTGTTTCGATCTCATTTTATTGGGGATTGGGAAAATGACAGATCTTTTGAAAGAAGATGAGACTTTTCTCACAAGATTATTTTATTAAACAATAACTTAAGTTGTAAGTGAAGAGTAACAGATGCATTTTTGATGAAGTCGTAAGGAATTCCGTCTTCACCAGGGGCTTTTCCGTTTTTGCCTTTATTACATTGTTTAGCTTGAGAGATTTCAGAATCAAGAATCTCATCCAGAATCATCGGCTTATTATAAAGAAGACTTTTGAAGTGGACAGACAGATTTTCAGCAGATATTCCTATTCCAATTTCTAAAACTCGATCCATTGGTCGATCTTATTTGACCTAGTTAGCCAGCCTGGTAGTTTTCTAATTCTTAGGCACAACGTACAATTTATTTTAACATGAATTTTGCAATATTTTAGCAAACCGAAAAGTCTCGACGTTTTGAGCGTCATTGACATGATTGCAAGAAACATGTGTAAACAGCTGGGAACAATTTCAAAATATAAATTTTTCAATAAATTGTCTCTGAAGTGTCCAGACAATACAAGAAACATAAATAAAACTGCGAAATTACCGCTTTTGTTTTAGATCGTCGCCCAATATTTTGTAACATATTTTTGTTGATCAGAATTGTTGAAAAACATTTTAATATTCATCCAAAATTCCTTCCGAGCTTTTTCTTTATTTTCTGAATGAAAAATTGAAACAATTAATAATTTTTCTTTTATTCCGATTCTATTAATACATTTTCTAAACAAAAAAATGTATTTCCTCGACTTTCAGTGAAAAACAAAACGTTTTTTTTTTCGTCTAGAAATAATTTAGACATCAATACGTTTTGGGTCCATTTGAGTATTTTGAAAATTTACAGAAATAAATGGGAGAAGAAGAAATAATATTTATTTAGAAATAAAGAAGTGTTTACATTACAAGAGAAACACAACAATTTTGAGAACACGTGTCGTATTTGTTGTTGCTGAAATAATAGGGTACCTATTCAATTATTGTTAATGATTCGTCTGATTAGAAACTAGAAACAGGTTTCCTTAAGTTCAAAGTCAAGACGTAACATATTTTCATTCTCGGGAAAAAGTAAACAAAATATTACTAATCGATGCGTATTCAATGAAGTTGAAAAAACTTGAAATTCATTGAATCTACACATGGAAAATGATGTATAGATAAGGAAAACGTTATAGTTAATAGTATTTATTTGAGAAGTCGTTGAAATGGTTATGAACCTTTGGTTCAACATATCAGCCTTCTTCACAAAAATAAAAACAAGTTGTAATAGGGATTGGGATAACATCAATAAGACGTTATACCTGCAGCTATATTGTAGCTGTAATCATTTACTTGGGACTCATTTTTGCCTAGCCTCATATTTGTTGCTAATAATTCTTTTATAACTAAATTGTTACACACATTTATCTAAGCCAATTGCATGTGTTTTTAAGTATTTTATTATTCAATTTTCAGTGTTTCATTAAAGTAGTTGGCACTCTTCATAACGATCTCCCCTCTTTATGGCTCTAATATTCCCCTAATCACACTAGATACCCAACGACTGCCAACAACATATCATAAATTACGTTTTTATCTAAAATTAAAGCAACCGCTTACTGATTCAGGAAGAATCATGTCAAAAAATCATTACACTTAACAAACATTCGTTTATATCCGAGAACACGAGTTTATCCAAGAACAGGCACCTGCCCAGCACCGCACAATGCGAACATTCTACAATATCGACTTTCATTCCGCAAATAACATTAATCACAGAAATTTATCAGTCACGTTAAGGTTCCATTTGTCTTCCGTTGGTGGTGTCACAAACCGGCCCCAACTATGTGCCTGACTCCGATGACATCCCCACGCAATTTCATTGAATTCAACACGAGCTCCAGCTCCCTCCAACTCTTTTCCATTGTCATGCGGCTCAACAGAAAACCAAATAAAATATAATCAACAGAATGACACACACATTTTCTGCAATAGTTTTGTTATTAAGGACTTTCTGTCAGAAAGGACATAGACGAATTATGAGTCTATTGATTTTTTATCGAGTTGCATTAACTTGAAGAGAGGAGGCGTGGAGAGTTCTGAATTGAAATATGACTAAACGATTTTTTATTCTTCATCAAAGGACCTCCTTTGTCCTTTGTCGTTTGGTGTTTGTGATGGCTTTGACGTCAATGTCAATGGTGCCGCCTAATTGCCTTCAATTAAAGACATTTTTCTTTATTCGTTTTTCTTTTTTTTGCGAATGATTTCCTCCGCCCTCATGATCAAAGGATTCCATCAGCTGTAATGGCTTTGGTTATTATTTACATTAACCCATTTGGATCAACTGTTAAGTGAACAAATCTATCGATTACACATTAACATTTATGCCATTTCTGAAGGGAGACAAACAAAAATACGCCTGTTATGGAGGACCAAATGAAATAAGGGATTCTCTGGTCGCATGTTGTCGTTGTCATTTTAAAATTGACCTTAAAGGTCTTTTTTTCTGCATAATAACTGTCTTATCCATTTCATATTACAACTCATAGGTACTCCTTGATCCTTTCGAAAAGCAATCACTGAAATGCTTCATTTGCCAAGCATTTAACTAACCTTTAGGGTCTCGGCCTAAGCTATTACTTACCTAAGTGGCAAGAAACCTTCTATCAGAAAATGTAAAAATAATTTCCTTTTTGTTTGGTCGTTGTATTGATTTCGGTCTTCGGCGATGATTTTCGTTATTTTATTCATATTATTCTGAATAAATAATAATTATGGGTTTTGCTTTCAAATAAAAAGCAGATGAAATAATAATTCGGTAATGAAAGTCTAATGAGTCAACCAATGAATGTAGTTATTGATATCAAACAAAAGGGCCACACCTTGAAGTCAAAGCGGGAAATTGGTTCGGAAGTTTTATTATTATTGAATAAACAATAGAAAAGTAATAACAATGCAGAACTAAAGGCTATTTTTAGTCATAGTATGTATTTTTATTTTCGTAGAAAATCTGTAATCAAACTAACAACTTTTAAATGTGGGGTGTTCTTAGAGCAACAACACAGTATTATTTACATAATTGATGGAGCTGAACTTAGGAACGGGTCGTTTACCTGTGGTTTTATTGAATTCAATCACAAAACTGTCTGCAAGAATTTTATTCACAGAAAGGAGATTTTAATGAAGCGAACGCACCATGTCTGACAAATGAACAAAAAGTTATAAAAACCTCATTTAGCTAGATTTGTACTATAAGAATGACATAGATCAGCATCAGACCTCTCAAGCCTTGGCATTCCAAGTAAGACGGTATGGGGGAAATGACCGCAATATGTAGAAGAATTTGTTGAAAGAGGCTTAGGTCCCTGTTATGCATGCAAGGTCTATGGGGTACTGACCTATGATCAAAAATCTAGATAGAATATCTTCGGATGCAAATATCTCCGCAAGGAGAACTCGGATTTGAGTTTGGCTTTTAGTGGAAGGTTCAGGATAATGAGACCTATGAAATATGTTGAATTTAGTGAAATTGGTTCTCATTGCAAAATTTTGGACAGAAAAAAAATTCTTCCAAAACCCATGGAAAAAAGGTGTGCTCGAAACCAACTCATCAAGTCGGTATTTCTCGCAATTTTCCCTCACAACCATTATACAATTGTATACATCAGAATAATGGCCTGCAAGTATTCTATCAGCCATTAAAAGCAAATATTTTGTGTAGCATTCGGTTATAGAGTCTTAATAAAAAAATAACTCTTTTTGATTTCTGCCTTCAGAATAAATATCAAAAACTATCTGTAAGCCCTGGTTACTGAGTTGTGATCTCGATAATGTAGATGAAAAAACGTTAATCGGGTCGTCTAGTGTCCTAGCTTTGGTCTGGATAGCCGATTTATCGAGGAAGGGCTAAGACTATATTAGCTGACCCAACAAACACTGCCTTATAATATAAATAAAATTACTCAATGTGAATTGAATAATGATTGTGTAATGTCTTTCCTTCAAATTTATTTTAGTTGGTGGCGTAGCAACGCGTGCAGGGTACAGCATATGCGTTATGCAAAATATTTTTACACTATATACTTTAACAAACGCGGTTGAAAATACAGGGAAAGTTATTCTTTATATAACATTCTACTGTACGTGTGTATGTCACTGAATTCCTCCTAAACGGCTAAATCTATTTTAATGACTTTTGTGGTTCTGGTGGCACCCTGGATGGTTTAGATTCACAAATCAGCAACGACTGTATGTCACTGAACTCTTCCTAAACGGTTGGACTGATTTAAATGATTCTTTGTCGTATGCGCTCGGATGGTAAAGAATAACAAATCAGCCACATTAGCTGTCCTGGTAAGTGTTGTTTTGCCATATAAATAATTTCTAAGAGCGGCATTACCGATGTGGGTTAGAATTGGTGGAAAGGTAGCTTAGAATCCGAAGACGGCTATAAGACGCTTTTTGTTGTATCGATTTGGTCCAATTTGATGGGGAGGTCGCTAGGAGACAGGGGATGGCTATAGAAAACTTTTTATCCTACAAGCTGAACCGTTAAACGCTTTTTTATCACACGAATTGCTGAATCTATTTGGTTCAAAATTGATTAGCAGGACGGCTATAAGATGCTTTTTATCCTACAAGCCGACCCGGTAAACATTGCTTTGTCACATACGTAATATCTTAGAACAGCTGAACCGATTAAGCTCTGTTTGATGGGTAGTAAGCTTGGAGCCAGGGGATGGCTATAGGATACTTTTTGTCCTACAAGCTTACCCGTTCAACGTTGTGCTATAATATTTAATAACTTCAACGAACGGCTTGACTGGTTTGGCTCCAAATTGACAGGGAGGTTGTTTAGAAGAAGGGAGAAGGCTACAGGCTACTTTTCACCCTACAAGCTGACCCGATTAATGTTGTTTTATCATATAAATAATTTGAACGAGCTATCTAAGCTGCAAAAAATATCGATGTTGACGCTATAAACTTCAAAATACAACATTCATTGCCTGACAAAGAGATATTGCTTAAAGCAACTGGCACTGTTAACGAGCCATTTTTACAACCAAAGTAAAGCCTTTATTTTGGGCCTTTACCCAGAAGTTGAGGGCAACTTATACAAAATAAGTGTATGATATGAAACTGAAAATCATTTAATTAATTAAACATTTATCCAAGCCGAACATATTAAATGAAATTGTAACATTCACAATACCAATAATAAAAAAAGAAATAAAAAGAAAGTACTCATGCGCAACAGTGTGTCATCATAATCATAATCATTAATTGGATTCAAATAAGTATTTTTGCATTTTGATGGATTCTGTGTTACATTATACTATTCTCTAATTGATCTGAAAGAAGGCGAGATGAGGTTCGCAGTGTCAGCTAGTTTTATATAAAATGACTTACTTGTGCTTGAAAATTTCAAACTGCTATAAATAAAGAACAAAATGTCAAAAAAAATCATCCATGAAAAAGCCTGAAAATAGCTCAATGGAATTATTCTGGCTGCATTTAGATCCGTTTGTGCTATAAATTCTATAAATTTTCGAGTCATGGTTGGTATAGATATTAATAATCTCACAAATGAACTGAAATCACTTACATTTTCCTCCAAAGTGACATCAATCATATCAATCCCATTAGTCGGCTTTTAAAGCAGATCTATTTTCAATTAGGATTTGTTTGCAATAAGAGTTCCAACAAAAATTTACATACAGTCTCCATTTCCATGGTGTTATAATGAATGTAACAAAAGTGGCTTGGTGATATAGGACAATTTCAATTGAATCTTTTCTTTGATTCATGTGCTTTTTTTTGTACATCTTGTCTTTGTTACAATTTAAAACTGCGCATTTGAATTCAAACACTGAATGTCATCAAATGTACAATAAAAAACACGAAATTATTGTCTGGTGTTGACTTTGATGCTAATATACTGTGGCGAGAAATGTCTATAAAGATAGACATTTGCGTATAAATTTAGCCCACCACTGGATCTCGTAATATAAATAAATTAATCTAGATGCTGTAATGCCTTCAAGTTCATGATATAAAGTGAAAGATTATGCGGACAAGCGAATAGGTTATGAGATGCGCTGCAACGAAAATCTTACAACGTAAACAATAACCCCATCAATTTATTAGAAATAAAATCCACCATGAAATGCTTGAAAATTCTGTCTTCTTCAATCGATCATAAACAATCTTTCTATAGCTTTAAATATACTTTGAGCTCTGCTTTTGTTCTATTTTCCACTGTCAAATTCATTTCTCTTCTTTCCCATGAATAACATTTGTCTAAATTAAGATATCGCACTGTAATGACTCTCAACATTTTCACATTTTCCCACTCTGCTTTTTCTTCTTTTCAAAAAAAAAAATGAATAATAATAATAATATAACGATTGCACATAAAAAATAATTAAAAATTAAAATAAATGATTTGAACAAAAATATCACACACACATTTATACAACACTACCGAGTATACCTACTTAAAAATAATAATGCCATTTTTTAGGGATATAAAAAGAAACCCTTCTCAGACAATTCGTTTCGATATCCTTTAATGCTGATTGGACCATCCAAGCAGCTGCGAGAGAAGATTGTCGGCGGTCCTACGAAAAAGTTCCCAAAGAAAAAAGACGTAAATATTAATATTTAAGAGAATTTTATAAAAATGTACTTTTTTGCTTAAGTTTCATGTAGAGATAGCACCAGTTTCAAATTTAAAATGAGACAAGTAACTTTTGGCATATTGTTTTCGGTTTGGCTTTTATTACTTTATTAGTTTGCAGTTTCATATTATTAAGGGTGATTCATCGTGAACAGTGTTGGCAAATACTTACCTTACCTAGAAGATTTAGTAAAAATCGTCTTTCAGTAAACTTAATTACATAAACAGTAAGTATACGCCATAGTGATCCTCCACTAAAATTGTTAATATGTACAATTGTAGTTTCTAAGTTTTAGCCGAATACAATCCTTAAGTCGAATATAAATCTAGCTTTAAGGATTACTATCCCAAAAGTCCCAACTCCCAAGACAAACATAATTAAATTTAATTGCAAACAAAAAAATATGAGAATCCTTTCCAGGACTCGCATAATATTATAGCACTCTTCAGACTTAATATTAGAAACATGCATCATGTTTGTTTTGATTTGTCACGTTTCTTCGTGCGTCCAGCACTTTGTCTTAATTGGATTTTATTTGCTTTATACTTTCTAGAACACACCTCCAAAGAGCTTTCCGAATAAGTCGCTCCAGCTATACTAAATGACATGTTTATCGTCTTTATAAGAAGCATTTTATTCCTGTTATTTATGGAGATTAGAGGGGAAATGACATTCATGTTGGCTTATTGGATTAAGACCGCAAAATCCTTAAAATTATGAAAAAATTAAAATCCACTTTGGTGTCTAAAAATAAATATTTACATAACGAGCAAATTACTATGTGGGACTTTTCATATTGAAAATTGGTTACAGGGTGAGATGGTTTTTCGTGACTTAAGGCAGTTATTTGGGACTTTTGAATAATCGTCGATTTTTGGAACACATTTTTTTTGACACTAATTTTGCATCCTGTTTATAAACATATAACAAGCTATAAAGACTCTTGTGTAGATTAAGTTTTAGCCTCACGATTACATGGACGTCATAAATTTACATATAAAGAGGGTCAGAGTATAATTATTTCACGGTTCGTGCAAGTTTTGTTAATTCATGAGAGGTGATCAAATTATCCATAGAATGACATTCTTTTATGACCGATGGCGATGGTGGTACAAAAAATGAGAACAGAATAAATAATTGTTGTGGCGAATCCAACAAAAAAAAAGCGCCTAAATTGAGTTGTTTAATATCCTCTCTCTGTTAAGGTAAACTGACGTAAGTTTGTGAAATTAAATTTTTGTAATTTTTCCTTTTAATAAATTGTGAAGTTTTGCTGGGTTAAACTACCTTACCCAACTTGTCACAGATCCCACTTGAATATTGGACACTATAACGCGGCCAAGCGTAAAATACTCTTGACTTGCTACTGAGTCCTTAGCATGGTGTGACCCAGGGCTCAGTTCTGTGGCCCACACTTTTCCTCAATTTTTAAAAATTGATTTTTTTATACTATTCCTTCTCTTCGGATATGGAACAATGGAGCATGCGGCGTGCGGCACAACTGGATCAGTTTGTTCGGGATTCCAATTCCGACATTGCCATCATAAGCTCTTGGCGGTGGATGCTACAATAAGCAGCTTTGAAGCCGATGAAAAGGTGGTGGGTTTCGACTTCCCGCAGTGTGAATACTTGGTCTATCGTTGTTCTGCCTGGCCTGAAGCCACACTGGTACATGCCGACTATTACGTTGCAAAGCGGTTTAAGACGCTCACACAGTACGTTGGATAGGATTTTGTATGCAACATTAAGCAGGGCTATGCCTCGGTAGTTTTTGTATGACATAGGATCGCCTTTTTTGTAGATGGGGCATATGGAGCTTATCGACCAGGGAGTGGGCATGCTTTCTTCCTCCCACACATTGTTGATGACCTGGTGCATGCGGTTCATCAAAACACCTCGTCCATATTTAAAGAGTTCCGCAGGTATGCCATCCGTCCCGGCCTTTTGAAGGCTCTTTCTACCTTTTCTGTGCTGGGAGCTGGGACTGGGTCTTCATTGACTGCTTCTCTTTCGTCATTGGCTCGCTCGACATTATGCGCTATTGGAAGTGCTGCTTGAAAACATCAACAATTCCCTGTGCTTCGGTGACTAGGTTTCCTTCTCTGTTTCGAAGAGCTTCTGTCCGGGTTCTGAAAGCAGAAGCTAATTGCTTCGGATTTTTTAAGAAACGTCGGGTGTTGTTCTTGGCCCGTGACTGTTCTATGTAGATCTTTGAGCTGAGAAACTGCGGATGCTCTCTCTTCCTTCGCAGGGTCTTTTTCTCATTTCTCCAGGAATACACATCGGATTATTCTCAAGTCCAATTGCAGACATACTGTTTTCAGAAATTCATTGTTAAGCGGTACTACGCGAATGTTGAATGCCTAACCAAACTCTGTCATGCACATTCTCTAGATAGTTAAGGACAATGTGCAATTGATGAAAGCTTATGCAACAAATCCTGCCCGATCGGCAACCGACCACCCTTAAATGATAATTATTTAATTTTTTTTTTTAAACTTATCAAAGAGTTGACAGGTGCAAGTCATTATTTAGGGCATATTTTGAAATCATACAATAAACACTTGTAATATCTCAACAGCAATATCCCTTATCTAAGTTTCATTGTAACGTCAAGTCACAGAAATACCAATCATTATTTCACCCTTAGGCTTTCAAAACAATATTTTGGTAGGATCTCCCATTTCCCATTTCCCATACTCAAACTGTATATCTCTGTTATTTACGTACCAATATATAAGATAACAAACGTATGTTTCGTCCATTAATAGGGGACAACCCCCCAGATAGATAAGATAAGAATTGGAAGCGTTCAAAACCACTGTATACATCTACATGAAATATTAATTGAATTTCCTTTGACAGGATATTTAAAAATACCCAAACACTCACCTCTTCACATAAGAAATAACTAAATTACACCCCACTGATGATATCCTGATGAGCAGAGCACATAGCCTTCTTCCATTAACCCAATTTTGTATCGTCCTTCTAGTGTGATAGCATAGGGACTGTTTTTTTTCTATCTGCCTCTTGCATCATATAAAAAATACATTGTGTGCTTTTACAGATGGCATCTTTAAAGGCAACATTAAGTGTCCTCAAGTTTTTTTTACGAGTATATTCGCTCTTACTTAAAAAAAGGAAGCTCTTCAAAAGGACTAGGTACAACGGAGCATATTGTTTCTGTTATTTTGTCAACGTTATGCAAGAATATGAGCTTGGTTATAGGAAAAGTTTTATCTTTTGTTTTTAGAATTTTAGGACATTGACATTTAATTTTAATTGCAGTCAAAAATGAAAACAAACTGTGTGTCTTTAGATTTTATTCATTGCCCTAATGGGGTATTAAAAACAAATGATATTTTTTAAGACTGCGACAGGACATGACCTGTGGTGTCGTTAAGAGATATTTTTACGATGTCGTCAGCATTATTCTTCCTTTTTTTAAGATAACAATAAAAACCATTAGGTACTTAAGCAAAGATGTTTAGGGGCTTTATTGGCAAAAAGCAGCATGTTCTATTTGAGTGAGGTATTCAACCTCAAAATGTTTTTTTTTTCTTACCAAATGACGAAATTTTTTAGTGATCAAACTTTTTACTACGTCATACAAATAAATCAAAGTTTCAGTCACTCTAGGAACCTACAGGCAACTGGACTGATTCCTGTAGTTAAACAATTGAGGTCCTTCTGAATACTCATTTTCCTGGCTGTGAAGCCGCAGTCCAGAAATAAAAACTCATACTGAAACTCTAGTACCATCTGGTATTATAACGGATAGGCTATTCAATCCTTTTTTCCGTATAAGTCCCCTGGTCTAGATGGAATCTTTCATATGATGCTTCAGAAAACCATAAACCTTATCATCCCAAACCTAATAAGCATTTTCTATAACAACCTTAAATGGGGATATGTTCCCCTATCGTGGCGTGAGTTAAAGGTAGTTTTTATCCCTAAAGCTGGGAAACCTAGCCATACAGAGGCCAAAAAACTTGGACACATCAGTCTAACATCGTTCATTTTGAAAACTCTTGAGAGGCTGATTGATATGCACTTGCACATCCAATGCACCTTACAACCGGACAGTATATTGGAAGCTCAACATGCTTTCACAAAAGGAAAAAGCGTGCATAGTCTTGTCAGCGTCATTGAAAAATCACTGAATGGCAAGGAATACACCGTTGCAACGTTCTTGGATATTGAAGGAGTCTTCAATAACGTGAAGAACGAAACAGTTAAGCAATCTTTGACTGACCACAAGGTCGAAAAAGCAATAATAGTATAGAGTAGATTATGAGTATGCACAAGAAGAGACAAATCAACTCAGAGTTAACAGAGGAAAGGGTGAGAGTATACACATCCAGGGGCAACCCACAGGGGGGAGTCCTCTCTCTGGCTGGGTTCTTAGGTTAGGTTAGGTTAGGTTATGAGTGGTGTGCACAGCGTGAGCTGTTGCGTACACGGGGGCCTATTGGTCCATTGTGATCCCCTATAAAAAAATAAAAGTAAGCATCGATGCTTCTCAGGGTCGATTAACGTAGACTGACTCGTTAACGAACCAACCTGTGCTATCTATAAATTTCTTCATATTTGCCATTGAGACCTGTGCTAGATCATCCAGTTCTCCAACAAACCTGTTTCCGAAATGTGGAGGCGGCTAGTTTGGAGGTTCGGACAGTCACAGAGCAGGTGTTTAATGGTTTCTATTTCCTCCTCATCCTGACAGCTCCTACAGAAATCGGGTGCAAATGCCCCTATCTTGTTGGCCATTGTGCCAATGGCGCAATGACCCGTTAGTACACCTATCAAGATTTTAATGTTCTTTTTACTCAGCGATAGAATATACCGAGTTTCTTTTTCATTTGTGTTAGGCCATAAACTTCTAGAGATTACGCAATCGTCCCTGGATTTCCAGGAGTTATTGATTTGCTATTTTAGTTTAAGGTCTATCTTCCTCTTGAGTACCCCAATTGGGACGAGTGGTCCCCTTATTGAATGGTCGCTACTACTTGTGTCTGCTTCTGACCCTTTTCTAGCTAGTTCATCTACTATTTCGTTCCCTTCTATATTGCTATGTCCAGGAACCCAGCAGAGCTTTACCTGGTTAGTGTGGCAGATTTTATTTAATTCCTTCCTACAGTTTAAAACTGCTTTTGATCTTATGGTCTCACTGGCTAAGGCTTTGATAGCAGCCTGGCTGTCCACGAAAAAAGTGATCTCCGAAGAGCTTAGCTTTTCGTGATGTGCCAATTCAGCTGCTTTTTCAATGGCAAAGATCTCGGCCTGAAAGACACTACAGTCAGCTGGGAGTTTATACGATGCTCTGATGTTGAGAGATTGGCAAAACACTCCAGCACCTGTTCCTGATTCCATTTTTGAACCGTCAGTGTAGAAAGGGATACCCTGTTTACTTATAAGTGAATTAGGATCCCAACCCTGTCTTTCTGGTATAAAAATAGAAAATTTCCTATCGAAATCTAGTAAAGGGGGAATGTAATCGGTGGTCTCCATCAGTCCTGGAATCGTGCCATATCTTTGTAAGATTGACCCGTGTCCATAAGTGCTGTGCCTCCAAAAACTCAGTTCTTTTAAACGAATTGCAGTTTTGGCTGCCGTGCATCTTATGAACTCATCCAGAGCCGGGAGGTCCAAGATCATTTCCAACCCAGCCTGTGGCGTGGATCTTTGAGCCCCTGTTATTCCTATACAGGCTAGTCTCTGTATCTGTACCTTATTCAGGTTCTTGAGATAGCTTGATTTTTCCACCGCTTTCCACCATACAATAGAGCCATAGGTAAGAATGGGTCTGACAATCGCTGTGTACATCCATTGGATGACTTGCGGTCGCATACCTCAACGTACACCGAAGGTTTTTTTGCATGTGTAGAATGCACATAGTGCTTTTTTCATTCTTTCCTCAGTATTACGCTTCCATGAAAGCTTGGAGTCAAGGATCACTCCTAGAAATTTAGCTTCCTTAGAAAGTTTTAGAGGAGTACCATTTAGTTTGGGAGGGTTGAAGCCCTCCAGTTTCCGTTTCTTCGTGAACAAAACTAACTCCGTCTTGGTGGGGTTGACCCCGAGACCGTTCTTAGTTGCCCAGGAAGATAAATCCTTTAATGCGTTTTCCATAATGTTTTCGATGATGGTATAAGGAACTTGCCTGATACTAAAACCACTATGTCATCTGCATATGCCACGATTTTAATGCCCTGATTTTTGAATTTTGTGAGAATTTTGTTGACTACGAGGATCCAGAGCAGGGGTGAGATAACTCCTCCCTGTGGTGTGCCTCTAGTAACTGTTTTCTCAATAGTGCTAACTCCTATTTGAGAGTTGATAATTCTGCCATTTAACATGGTGAAGATCCAATCGACAATGACAGATTCAACTCCAACTTCAACTAAGGCAGTTTTGATTGATTCCGTTTTAACGTTGTTGAACGCACCCTCGATATCAAGAAATGCTGCCAGTGTATATTCTTTATGTTCAAGACTTTTCTCAATATGTGAAACCACTTCGTGCAGAGCAGTCTCCACTGATTTACCTTTAAGGTAAGCGTGTTGGTAGTTGCACAAATTGTTTTCGTTGAGAAGTTCTCTAACATGTAGATCAATTATCCTCTCTAGTGTCTTAAGGAGAAACGAGGAGAGACTTATTGGTCTATAATCCTGGGCGGTCGAGTGAGTCGGTTTCCCTGCTTTTGGGATGAAGACTACCTTGACCTTCTTCCAACTATTAGGGACATATCTAAGTTTGATACAACTTATGAAGATTACCCTAAGCCACGGAGTTATTACTTTGAGAGCATTTTGAAGAAGAGCTGGGAAAATCTCGTCTGGTCCCGCCGATTTGTAGAGTTTGAACGAGTTTATTGCCTAGATAATTTTCTGCTCAGTAATAACCTGTTTTAGTTCTAAATCTGATTCTGTATGAGTAAAATCCAGCGTGTTCGATTGCGAGTAATCAGAACTTTCTGGGTTTTTACAACCGGGGAAATGGGTTTCCATGAAGAGTTCAAGCGTTTCTAGGCTTGAGTTCGACCATGAACCATCAGGGTGTTTTATATACCCCGGGACCGTGGGATTAAGGGCCAGGGTTCTACGGAGCCTCGCCGCCTCGCTTGTTTTTTCAATGGATTCACAATGCTTAGCCCACGAATCTTTTTTGGCCTTCCTTAACTCTTTAGTGTAAGTATTAAGTGCGGCTCTATAAGACTTTAAGTCCTCTTCTAATTTACTCAGTTTAGCTTCATTGAAAAGTTTTCTAACCTCTGTTCTACGTTTCTTTAGTACACCATTCCACCAGGGTGGGTTAGTGGAGTTTTTGGAACGAGATAAAGGGCAGTGCTTTTCAAAAGACGTTCTCATTTTACTAGACAAGTTTTGGACAACAGTGTCGATGGTTGAAATGTTTAGACTTGTATTGTCCCCTGGAGGATCAATACAGTTTTTCAGCCATCTTCCGTACTCTGTCTGCTCTGGCTGGGTTCTTATAATGAACGGCATACTCTCTAAGCTGAAATCAAGTGGAGAAAAATAATAGCCTACGCTGATGATCTTGCATTGCTAGCGACTTGCAAGTTCTTATCCACTATCAGTGAACAGACCGAATATGCCATCTCGTTGATAAGTAAATGGACTAGGAACTGTGGGCTGACAGTCAATCCAGCTAAGACAGAACTAGTGCTATTTAATAACAAACGTAAAATACCCGATTTTAAAAGACCTTCAGTTGAATCATGCAAAGTATTTCGGTGTGATCTAAGATAAAATACTAAACTGGGGTCTGATGTCTGAACACCAAAGAAAGTCGATCGCATTTTACTCCTGCAATAGAATTTTCGGGAAAACCTGGGGACAAAACCCTAAAATTATCAGATGGATGTATTCGGCAATAATTAGACCAATATGGTAATCTGGTTTGGTGGAATGCTGTAGAAAAAAACATGAACCTCAAAACTATGACAAAATTACAAAGACAGGCATTACAGGGGCAATGAGATCCACCCCAACTGCGGGACTGTAAGTTATCCTCAACTTAAAACCCCTAGATTCTTTGTTCAAGAATCTGCGGCTAAAAATCCCTTGAGACTTAGTCAGACTAAAGTCTGGAAGAACAGTCCTATATGACTTGCTCAGATCCTTCATAAAGTACTACGACCGACTATAAAATACCCGAACTTGATTTTCATAAAATATTCCAGGCAGTCATCCCAAGCAGAGAGGAATGGATAGATAACATACCATACGCCAGTGAGTCGTCAATAGCTGTCTATACTGATGGCTCTAAGATGACTCGTTTAGGCTTCCAGACTACAGTAGTGTCTTCCAAGCGAATGTCTTGGCAGTGACAAAAGCTGCTAAACAGGTATTAACGATGGCGATACCACAGGCTGATAGCGGCAATAAAAACGACTACCTACTGCAACTGAGCTAAAATCAAAGCTTGTTTTATGCTTGGCGCACAGCAAAACATAAGACTCTGTTGGGTCCCAGGCAACGAGAAAGCCGATGAACTAGCAAGATTAGGATCAACGTTTGACGCAAGCCAAACTCATGTAATCAGCATTCCACCCTGTCACTTAAAGCAGGAAAGCTCAAATAGAATAGCTGTTAAGGCCGATGAAAGGTACAACCTTCTTAATACCTGTAGCAGTACAAAAAAGATTTGGCCCTGTTTTGACAAACAACGAACGGAAATAATTAGACAATTAAAAAAGAGATCACTTCGATCTATTGTACGCATAATCACCGGACATAATCTGTTAGGATATCATAAGAAAAAGATGAGAATCGGTTCAGATGATCTATGCAGGGGACGCGGTGACGAGGAGGTGCATGAAGACACTTCGCATTTTCTATGTCAATGCCCCGCACTTTCCCACCAACGGAAGAAATCGCTCGGAAATTATTTCTTCGGGGACTTAGAAGAACTCTCAAGTACTCCAGTTACTAACATTTTGAACTTCATCAATGCCTCCAAATGGCTTGATTAACTGACACATAACAATACTCTCGGGTATCACAATGGATCTTTATCGATCTAAGTGCGACGGTAACGATATCAACTGTCAGCCCCTCAACAATTTGTCACATGAGAAATGTCAAACAAAGTTTCTTACGCAAAGTTGGTGGTGGTCCGCTAATATCTAAATGTTCAACGGGAGGTAAAATCAAAAAATTAAACAAAAAAGAAAACATTAAATTAATTTTCTGACTAGCGACCTCCTTGTAAAATATTGCATCTTTCATTAGTCGTTGTTCAAGCCCAAAACGCAATTTCATCAGGAATTCAGAAGATTACAAAAGCCCTTAACCTCTTTTCTTTATTCTCTCAATAGTTTGTCAATGACACGAAAATCCCAATCATTCCCGATGAATCCATACAAACCTTATCACAAAGCGATATGCTTATGGTGGAACAGCGTATGGACAAAAGGCGAAAACACTTGACTGAGAAGTGTTCCGAGCACGGTTTAGATTCAGCAGGTGAGTTTATCGTTTATCCACCCACTTATCAGCCCATCTCGTCTTTCAATTTGTAATTAATTTGGAATTAAATTAAAATTTCATTTAATATTTCTTCTTTCAAAGGAAACGACTCCTGGCACAAACCCAATCCATGGGAGTTCTTAGTCAATCGAAAATATCATATAATTTGGTACGTAAACAATAAACATTCATAATTCAAAGCAAAAACAATAATTCTACCACCTGCGGATGTGCTGAATGAGATTTGAAGAAATTTCAATTTTACTTGTTTTTCTCTTTCGTTTTTTTTTTTGAATTTCTAAACAGGTGTAATGTTTTCAAGGCGGCCTCATCGTCATGGATGTATAATTTCAACATCTTAGCGGGATACACGCCGGAGTTTCTTAGGAAAACAAACGAAGTGCCATTGGTATTGGCGAGGAAGCGATACCCCAGGGTATCTCTGGAGGAGGTGAGTCTACCTAACTAGCAGGCTGGGTGGTGTTTACATTTTCTGTGTTTTTTGTTTTGTATTTTGCTGTGATTTTCCCTTGGGACTTTTTCAAGTTTGTGTTTTTTCATTACGTTAACGTTTTTATGGGCTTTTTGTGTTTACTTTTGCATAGTTTTTTTTTTGTACGAATATAAGCAACAAATATTTTTGGAGGCCTTAACGTTGGTTCTTGTATTTCTCCTTTCATTTTCCAGTTGCAAGAAGCACAAAATGATTCCCTCACATTTATAATAGCAAGACATCCTTTCGAAAGGCTCCTGAGTGCCTACAGAGACAAATTTATGTATGCAGTTCCGCATTCGTTTCATGACAAACTAGGAAGCAAAATTGTGCGAACCTATAGAAAAAAACATGTAAGTTCTGTCTGAAGTGTCTGTGGAAGAAAGATCAGAATTTTAGTTTTTTTGTAAAACCCTTTCAGAGACCCGATCATCATACACCCAGATATCCAACTTTTGCTGAATTCGTGAATTGGCTGCTGGATGAAATTCATCGCAACAATTTCATAGACATGCATTTAGTGCCTGCTTCAAAGTTTTGTACACCATGCTTGATTAATTTTGACGTCATCATCAAATTTGAGACCTTGGAACACGATCAAGTTTATCTAATCGATAAAGCTCATTTAAAGCATATCATCGCACCTGAATGGCGCAACTCCGGCAAAGGCAAAAACACACTCGATCTCTTGCAGGCATTTTATTCACAATTAACTCGCAAGCAGTTAGATGGCTTATATGAATATTATAAGTAATGCATTTTCTTCAATTTAAAATCATAACTAAACCAATGTCTGTCTGTCTTTTAAAGGTACGATTTTGAAGTCTTCAATTATAACGCAGCGCCTTACTTTAGTATTGCGAAGAAAAACGAAGAGGAAACACCAATTGCTTCATAATCAAAATTTATTTTTAAGTCAAACAGTGCCGCTAATTATATAACTGGATGTATTTTAACTCTCTTTTAAGTATATTTTTCTATTTTTTCTATCCAACCTTATTATACACTCTCTCCGTGAGTAAGATCATGCAGTGAAAAAGTCCCGTTTAATTATTTGGTGTGAAAATACAAAGAGAGTGTTTTAGAGCCAACCCAACTGAGGAAAACCGGAACAAGCCAAGAAAGCCTGCAATGCCCATATTCGTCGGACAAAGTTTTTACATGGCCAAAAATTAAGGAAAAAATTACTGCAATGGCCCAAAGGCAGTAAGAATTTTTGGTCATTTGTAAAAAATATGAAGAATTCTTCTTCTTCCTCGGTCCCAACGCTCGTTGACAATGACACTCCAGTTGTTAGCTCTCTCGCGTAAGCTAACCTTTTTTTGCTAGGCAGTTCGCCTCCAATTCAACGCTGCTCGAGAGTGTCATGTTTCCTCCAGTCCTTGAGCTCGTCAATGATTACATGGGACAAATCTTCTTTCGCACTCGTGCTGTGGCGAGAGTCCTAAAAAATCTCAACATACATAAATCCGCTGGTCCGGATGGTATCCCCGCTATTATTCTGAAGAGATGTTCTTCCACGCTCACAAAACCCATGCGTATAAGCTTTTGCATCTATCCTATTCTTCTGGGCTCGTTCCGAGCAATTGGAAAACAGCATTTGCAAAGCCAATTCCAAAAAAAGGCGAATCTTTTCCTCCCTCCAATTATCGTCCTTTTGCACTTACGTCCCTTCTTTCTAAGGTCATGGAAACGCTGATAAACTATCAGCTCAAGAAATATCTCGAAGACTGAAAGCTTCTTAAATGACTGGCAGTACGGCTTCCGCAGCAACAGGTCTACTGGTGATCTGATAGCCTATCTCGCCAAACAGTGGAACAAATCTTTAAATCGTTTTGGAGAAAGTAAGATTGTTGCACTTGATATTTCAAAGGAATTTGATAGAGTCTGGCATTTTGCTCTCTTATCGAAAGTTCTCGCTTTCGGTATCGATGAATCCCTCCTTCGTTGGAATAGAAACTTTCTTTCGAAACGTTCATTCCAAGTTGTATTGGACGGATTCAAGTCTGAAACCCACAATATAAGTGCTGGTGTGCCCCAGGGCTCCGTTTTGTCTCCAACCTTTTTCTCATTTTTATAAATAATGATCTCTTCTATGTTGTTGTTTCGCTGACGATAGTACCCTTAGCTTTTCATATTCGTTTCAAGACTCACATACCTCCTCTTCGGATGTGGATCAGCAACGCAAAATATGATACGCTCATTAAACTCTGACTTAAATAGCATTGTACAATGGGGAATAAAAAACTGCGTAGAGTTTAATGCATCGAAAACTCAATGCTGTTTTGTATCGTTAAAGCGAAATGTCCATGAGTGCCACGTGCATCAATGAGACCGAACATCTTGAGATTCTCGGTAAGTGAATCACTGACCACATCTTGTGGAACGAGCACATATGCGAGGTCGCCAAAAATGCCGCAAGATGGTTAGGTTTCTTAAGACGATGCAAGAATATTGTTTCCCCTTCTGATCTGGCAATCATCTACCAAACGTTCATACGTCCTAAGCTTGAGTACCTATAACTCTCACGTCTGGGCTGGTGTTCCAGTGACGTACTGAGCAAAAAAGAGCATTCAGGATGATTGGTGACCATACCATCGTTGAGTCACTTACATCTCTCAAACATCGGCGTAATGTCTCATTCTCATGCCTCACCCTATGTTACCACTACTTCAACGGAATCTGCTCTAGTGAAATAGCCAGTTGCATTCCTCCCCTTAAGATATTCAACCGTAATACCCGCGCCTCCAGGAATGCCCACCAGTTCAGCCTTGAGCCCAACTTCAGACGTATTGTCATGTACAGAGAATCGTTCTTTAGCGATGTGGACCTCTCTTCCTCACACTGTCTTCCCCAGTCATTGTAATATTCAAGAATTCAAAACCAATGTTCAACGACACCTCCTTTTACATCCTCTATCCTTTCCCTAATACTCGCACTGTGCTCTTGGCATTTAAAGGGTAATGAAAAAAGCCCTTGAGTGTGCATTGATTATAAAAAAAAGAATACTTTTTGGTTCATTTGAATAGAACCACCTTCTTTGTTATTAGTTTTCGCGTGGAAAGCAAACCAGGTCTGCTAACAATTAAATGGGTCGCGGTAAATCGTTGGCGGAGAACGAGAAAGCAAAAACCTATTACTAAATAGCAAAAACAAGCAACGGAGTCGAAAGGAAAGCTGGATCGCAAGTGCTGTTGACAAAAATTTGAAGCTTGTTTTGAAGATATTGACCAAAAGATTCGAAGCGAAAATAGAGTATTATTCAAGTTAGCGGCACTAAACACAGCTCAGTTCTCAGAATAAAATAAAATATAGTAATCCAAACAATAAATACAATAAAAACATATGTAATCGAACAAAACACAGCGACATAAATTACTGTTTTAACTATCAGAAACAAAACATTGAAATTTCTATTTAACTTAAAATTGTAAAGTAAATTAAAAAGTTGTTATTTTCTATTTTGATTTGCAAAAACAAAAAATTAAAAATAGGAAATGAATTAAAGTTAATCTTGTAGATTAATAGACGTTTAAGTTAAAAATGCAAATAAAATTAGAGTAGTTGAATGAAATACAAAAAAATACGTAGGAATGTATGGAAATGAGATAAAAATGCTTAAATATTAAGTAGATTATTACTAAAACTATTAATTGTTTATTTTTTTCTTTTTCGATTTGTCAAAAAGAAAATTTGTTACCAATTGAAAATCAAACACGTTATCATAATGATAATTTTGTTATAGAAAATATAATTTCAAAAACCAAAAAACAAATTGTCTTTCTATTTAAAAAGATTAGAATACATCACACTTCCCACTAATAAAGGGTCAACCATCTTACGTTCTTTTTTTCAACTTATTTCGTGAATGGTAACACTTATGTCGTTTTCTATTGGTCTCTTTTTGACATTTCTTCTTCTACCGCCAATGGAACGAGTTTTGATGTAGGTATGTGTCATTCTTCGGACGATTCTGTTTTCAAAACGGAAGAGTTCTGCTCTTCTCAGAAGTCAAAGTCAGTCCATTGGAATGGTTTCAGAAGACTTCTGGACTCTTCCGAATGCTTCTGGACGACCAATGGAAAACGACATTTGCTCATGTCTGATTTGACAGATAATTAGTTTTATCCATTGTATATGAAACCACCTAGTACAATCAAGAATGGGTTTTTCGATTTTTTGCGCCAGATCGAAACCAAAAAAAAAAAATCCCAATACAAAACCTATGTAAAAAGAGTTAGCGCTGCGCCAGAACTCAAGATGGCACTACAATCGATTGCCAGGTCGCGGGTACTAGCTAGATAGAAATACAATGGTTTTATCCTTCCGCTGAACGAATATGGTTGTGTATACGTTTGAACAACGCTGGGAAATATTAGCTTTGTTCAGCGAGAAAAAAGACAGCACAGTACAGCACAGCACAGCACAGTACAGCACAGCTTCATGAGAAATGTCAGAACAGTTTGGAACAGTTTAGAACACAAAATGTGTTCCACCTAGTGTTGCTTAAACATCGATAGACTATCGATAGTATCGATAGTAAAAAACTATCGGATACATCGATAGTTTTGAAAATACTATCGATACTATCGGAATTTTAAAATTTTGTTTCACAGCGCCATCTAAAAATAATTTTCCTTTCCTTTTCGTTTTGTGTCCGCTTTTATTTTTGTTTCTTAGTGAACACACACACCCATATTATATATATATGGTATAAAACGCTTTGTATACTCTGTATTGATATGCGGATGTGTTATTCAATTGTTGTCTGCGAAATAACGGGATTGGGATTCTTGCACTTGCATTCGGGATTTGGTCTTGCTGTTGCGTTCAGTTTCAAAATTCAAATAAAGGGTTTTCCAATAAATGGTGTTATTTTGATATTCAAAGAAAAATGGCATTTTTTGAGATAAATGATCGGACGGATGTTTATTTCATTATAAAGAGGAAGGTATGCCGTTAATAATGGAACACAACATCAGCCAAATGGCCGCCACGACCACGCTTACAGGACCATATCCTTTTCATGAAATTGTCCATAACCAAATCGCAAAGTGGGTGCCCTGTGTCCTCGATAGCCTCACGAATTGGATCTTTGAGGTCTTGAGTTGACGCTGGGCTGTTGGCGTAGACCTTATCTTTCACGTGGCCCCAAAGGAAGAAGTCGCAAGGTTTTAAATCACAAGATTTCGGTGGCCAATTGTGATCACCTCTTCGAGAGATAACACGGTCCGGAAACTTTTCCCGTAAAAGATCGATGGTTTCATTGCTTATGTGGCACGAAGCGCCGTCTTGTTAATGATTTCAATGCGTTGTTGAAGCGTGTATAGTTTTATTAATGGCGTAGTTTCTACTTGTCAAATGTCAAAAAATGACAGCTTCAAAAGTGACAGCTTCCGAAATAGCGGGCTATTCAAAATAACACCTCTTATTGGAAAAACCTTTATAAAAGTGAATTTACAAGTGAATGAAATCAAATTTTTCTATAAACAAACTATTATTTAATTACTTATTGAAGAAAAAGGAATAAAGTCTTATTTAAAAAAAAAACTTTACGAATTTCCTTTTTCTAATGTATACTTAATAATTACCTAAGCTGTTTTAAAGAAAAAAAAATGAATTCTTAGGGGCCAGTTATAGCGATCATTGAAAACTATCATTAAAAATTTTCATTTGGATAATGTGGTGTGTTGTACTTTGATTTTATATATCAATCAAATCCAAATATACCAATCGATGGTAAATCCATTGAAATATTTTTTTCTGGCGAAAAATAATCCTACACAAGAATATTTTTGGTGAAAAATGCATTTATTTACTTTAATGATGAAAATTCGTTTTAATGACAAGCTAATAATTAAATTGCAAAAAATGAAACACTTTGTTCCAGTGTTTGTGTTCCCCTTTTTTAATATTCCATCTTTCATTAAAAAAAATAATTGAAGGATGTTCTATCATTAAAAAAAAATTTGGTGTCAGTTTATTTAATAAATATTTGAATGACATTTAAATAATTTAATGATCGCTATAAACACACGTAAGTAAAAAAATCCAATTTTCTTGTGTTCCAACTTTTAATGATAGTTTTTAATGATAGCTAAAACTGGCCCCTTAGTGAGTGTGAAAATAATTGTTTTTGAACAAAAAATCAATTCATTTGTAGTTTCAAAATGTTTATGGAAAAAATATTGAAGGTATAAACAGCTAATCGATTCGTTGAACGTTGCGAATTCGCGAAAAAATGCCATAACAAGAATCAAACACTTTCAAAAATTAATTAGGAAAACTATCGATAGTATCGATAGTTTTTGGTCAAAAACATCGATACTATCGAAAACCGAAACTATCGATGTTTAAGCAACACTAGTCCACCTAAAAAGATGGAATAGAAAATCCTGTCCTAAACTGTTCCAAACTGTTCTAGACAGACTCAATGAACACCAAATCAGAACAGTTTGGAACAGCAAATGTGTCAATGAACACCAAAAAGCTGTACTTTTCTGTTCCAAACTGTGCCAAAGTGTGCAGAACAGTGTCGCTGAACATACCTATTGCGTCATTACTTTGAAAATCAAGGTAATGCCGATGCCGATTTTGTCAAGAAAATCTAGGGATGTCGAAAAAATATCGATATATCGATATTTTTTTCTGGATTTGTTGATATTTTTGAACGATATTTAATTTTTCGATATATCGATATAAAAATCCGAGTATCGAAAAGGTATAAAAATTCGATATTTTTTATGATTAAAAAAAAAAATCTTCAAAAGGAATGCTACACAGTACACACTGGACTCAATAACATGAATAATTTGAAAACACAACACATTCTCAACTATGGTGTTTTGTCTCACCATTCGCACACAATACATTCTCAACAAACTGCCAAACTCAAAATTGTGTTTCTTTTATCGTTCAGAGCACTGATTCTGGGTGTTCGGAGTCGAACCGACGCGCTCGGAAAAAAGTGATCGAGCATTGTGTGCAAAACGCCTGAACAAACAAATATCAAGCATGTAAGAGATGGAGGAAGATTTATTAATACAAATATACAAACAAAAAATTCCTGAATATTAAGTGCTCAATTTTATTTCAAAATTACTCAAATGCTATATCGTTGTTCTTCTTATTTTATTTAAAATTATGTCTCTTGATAAGTCTAGTAATGTTGATGATTGAATTTGAAGTAGAATAGGCAAAATTATTTTTTTTTGTCATATTGTACCGATATATCGATATATCGATATTTTTTAAAATAAATATCAAAACCGATATTGATATTTTTTAAAAATATCGATACGATATATATCGATATTTTTTTGAATTTCGACATCCCTAAGAAAATCATCATTTCAGATGAAGCTCATTTTGATCTTGGCGGGTATGTAAACAAGCAAAATTGTCGCATTTGGGCACAGAAAACCCGCACGCATACATTGAAAAGCCGATACACCCAAAATGTGTCACTGTTTGGTGCGGAATGCGGATTTTGGTCCAGAGGCATAATTGGGCCATTTTTCTTCGAAAATGAGCAAGGAGTGGCCTTGAATGAAATTATTTTCCATTATTAACGGGAAGGATTGTACTTTCAAATAAAAAAAGAAATTTGAGAAAATATTCAGTAGTTTTTTTTATAGCATTTTCAAAAAAAAAAGTTATTTGGCGGACCCTTTACATGATTCAAGAAAAACTATGTCGTTTGCGATATTTGCTACAAAATTGAAATGTCGCTTACGATAAAATTGACTTTCTCTATTACTTTTCGTGGAAAACTTTTTATGTTAATTAATGATGTATGTAGTTAGATAGCTGCGGTATAATGTAAGCTTTCGAATAATAAAAACAGTTTTGTTAAAAATGTCACTTACGATGATTTTGCGGGAAGGTCTCGATTAGTGCACTGATATCTACCATTTGACGCACCGAGAGTAGAAGAAGTAGAACTAAAATTTAAACAACAACAAACACACAGCCAAAGTATACAAACGACAAACGCCACGCGCCGTCAATAGCAGAGTACAAAATGAAACAACAACAAACACACGAACAACGAAAACAGACAAGAGGTGCGTTTTTGCGCTGACGATAGTTGACTATAGTTATCATGTCAAAAAAACATGGTTGATGTGTCATAGTTGAAATAGTTAGAAATAGTTGAAATAATCCAAAAACGCTTTTTAGTTAGGTTTGGTTGAGCTGTCAAACAAGAAAAACAAAAACAAATCTTTTGAGGTTACATTTTCCTTTTCTTTTGATCATAATGTTATTGAAATGGATAAAGAGACAACAATTTTCGTTGCTCTAAATTTATTGCAAAAACTCAAGAACGATCTTGATATGGTAAGTTTTTGAAGAAAATTAAAATAAGAAAATATTTATTTATCTTTGAACAACCCACAGCAAGAAAGGCTAATGGCATATTAGAACTGAAGACCACCCTCCATAAAGAAATCTTCAAGCTGTTCCAAGCAAGCCAGCTCCTGATATTCTCCTAATTGCTGCTTCCAGATTCGCTTAAAAACTATCAAATCCATATCTAGTTCGTGCTTTTATAGAAATAAACGGAGAAAGTCTTTATTTTTTGAAACCAATTAACAAATTTTTTGATTGAGGACAGAATACATGAAAGCAATAATAATAATAAGGATTTCCACTTTTTCTTGTGTCTCGGTTTCACCGTCCTTCGCGACGAGTTTGTTCGCATGTTTCTCGTTGATTATCTTCCTCAGCTTACTGATGGCTTCGTCCTTCTCTCGGACATCGATTTTCTCCTGCGACGATTGACTGCGCTTCTGTTCGGCTTGCAGCATTGCCTCGACTTCGGTCAGCTGGTTGTCGGTGATGTTGCATGCTTACTTAAGTCGTTCGTAGTTGTCTTCGAGGTTTTTGAGCTTGATTTCGATAGCTGAAGCCGCATCGATGGCGTTTGAGGACTTTTCCCGCTCTTCGTTGAGTTCACGAAGCAGTTTCTTGTTCTTAAACGATGAGCAAGTGAAATTTGTTCGACGACCTAAAGAATACAATAAAACGTTATATGAATTCTATTTGGAGATGAAAAACCTTACCTCAGATTTCTCCTTCAGCCTCTCCTGCTCGGCCTTTTCGCACATTTTGTGCTCCAGTTGCTTCTCCACCTTCCACAGGTTTAAGTTTGCCTTTCGTGCCGACTGACGTTCGACAATCATCTGGTCATGGGCAGCGGCCAACTTGTCCTCCAATTTTTGGTACTGCTTCTCGAGTAGGTATATCGCCGACGCTCTTCGGTCGTTCACTGAACTTCACAGCCATGTCCTCCCGAAATAGGGATGTTTGCGGATTGCAGTGTAGTCAATTCGATTGGAAGAGATTGTGACCAGGGAGAGATTGAGATTCTTGAAATTGGTGCTGACTTTTAAGTCACTTGGAAAGGCGGTCATTTCCTTGGCGTAGCAGTGACTGAGGATTTTCAAGTATGTCTCGTGGACATTGTGGCATTGTCCTCGTGAAATGGTGTGACTTCGCAGATGAGTTCATAGCCTATAATACCCATGGACCAGAAGTCACAGCTGACCTGTAAGTAGTTTTTAGCATCAATGTTTTGTTTAAAACTCGAGGTTTGAAAGAACTTACGCTCTGCTGGGATTTGGTCAATCTGCAATAGGAAATTGTCTCGAGCAGTTCTGGAGCAATGTAATCGTAGTTCCAACCGGCGAGGAACTGTGCACATGCCCGTCACGACTCAAGGCAGCGGGATTTCAAAAATCTTCCAGTTTGATGGCGGTCGACTAGAATGTTTTCCGGATTGATGACGCGATGGACATAGCCCATGCAATGGAGAGCATGAATTTATGAAAATTTTGAAATTATGAATTTACTCTGATTTTGAAAACAAGAGGATTCCCTTCGGATTTTAAAACCAGAATGTTTTTACGAGCACAAACTACACTACACATTTTGGAACCAAAAAAAAGTGCACGAGAGAAATTTCTTCATGATTTGTTTTCGTTTTTCTAATGAAGTTGAATATTTCAAGTTCCTTTTGCAAAATCTCCGGCGAAATAAAGTTCTTTTTTCCGATAATTTAAAATTTGTAAGGGGAACCTTATTTTCTTTATTTTGTAATGAAATAATTGAAGACGAACAGAAATACTTTGATTGTAATTAAATTTGCGGCAGTACGGATACGGACGACTACGCGGTTGTAAAAAATGCACAAACAGAACAGAATGTTTTTTTTTTTATATTCCAGATTGACAAACGCCATTATACAAAAAAAAAACACTGACACACCAACCACTTTCAACTCACCTCCTGAGATGGATTGGAAATAGTTACGGCCAATTTCTTCACACAAGTCCTAAGTCAGCCTAGTACCCGGTCTAGCTAGACCAGGTCCTAGCACTAGTACTCGGTCCTAACGAAAAGTTAGTACCTGAGCATTTCTTCACATTTATAGAACCCGACCTAAAATCACAAGGCAGTACTAAGAATTAATACGTCTAAACTGGTCTAACCCTGATTTTGACAATATTTTGACTTTTCAAATAATTTATTTTGATATTTCATACAAAAAAAAGAAGAAAAAAGAACACAAATTGTGATTTTTCAAAATATCCAAGAATTAAAAAACAATAATGATGGTGCGTGGGAGCGAAATACCCAAAATGTTTTCATGCTATTATGTAGTATTGCACAGGCAGTGATTATTTTTTGTGCCGTGTTGATCTTAAGTCGCATTCCATAAGCCAAAACAGGAAATCTTCGTTTCCATACACCGTATTGGCGCTCCACAACATTCCGAGTACGTATGATACGTCTTTGATAAATCTGCATACTCTGATTTTGGCGAATATCCGGATTGCTTGCTGTAAACGGAGTTGCCAAATAACGGGTATTTGCGTATCCCGAGTCCCCGATCAATATATGATTCCCGAATTCACCGCCTTGTAAATATTTTATTTATTAGCACAAGTTGCTTAATAAAACTCAGCAAACAAACCTTCAAATCTTGCTCGGACATTAGAATGACGGAATATTGTTTGGTCGTGCACAGATTCCGCCCAACGTGCAACAACGTTCAAAATTTTTAAATCGGCCGATGATATTGTTTGCACATTCAGTGAAAACCATCCTTTACGATTTCGAAAACCTTCGCTCTAAAAACGATATGATTCCAAAAATACAATGAATTCTACATAATTATATAAGTATTAGTGCCATCCATACATACTTTTGGTAAAATGCGACAAACGCTGGCAACCGAAACGCCAATAAAATCGGCCACTGCAATTTGCATCGAACCACTTGCCATGAGTTATGAGCAATTGTTGTTCAGGTGTTATATAACGAGAACTGATAGTAGAAATGGTATGAAAAATCTCATGCTAAAATGTAACATTGAAATTTTTTTTACCGTGTCTGTGGATGTTCCAATTCGTATATGGTAGTACAAACAGAAATGTTGTTTTTGACACCCGAAAACGCCAAATGAAATCAATATCATCCCAATTGTCGACAGTATGGCGTTGAGGCATACGGTAAATGCGACGTACCAATTGACGCAATTCATCGTTTTCGAAGTCGCGAAACAAATTGTCCCCATCAAAAATTAAATCCATTTTTTTTTCACAAAAGAAATTCAAATATGTAACAAAATGCAGAAATCTGACAAAAAACCAAATGCTAAAATTATAAGAAAAATCAATTTATAGTTTTGTTTTTGTGTTATTTAACACTGCAGTTAGGCTGCGTCCGTTATTTCCATTTATGTTGTTTGAACAACGATAGCAACTTAGAGGTGCTTCCACCAATGGTTTTTTCCGTCAATTTCTTTGTTTGGCTGGAGTTATAGCTATTTCACGGGTGCCAAGCCGATCATCAGACTCCTAGGCAGCACCACTAACAAAGGAGTCTGATGATCGGCTTGGCACCCGTGAAATAGCTATAACTCCAGCCAAACAAAGAAATTGACGGAAAAAACCATTGGTGGAAGCACCTCTAAGTTGCTATCGTTGTTCAAACAACATAAAAATCAATTTAGTCAAAATTTACCTATTTGAAAAGACACCAAATCTTAAAATTGCTAGATAAATCTTTAAAAAAATGGACAAAATCAAACTGTATTAAATATTATCGTCGCTAGACTGTCGATTTTTAGGTTCTAACTTTTAGGACGTCCTAAGCAAAAATCGGTACCAATTTGACAGTGCTAGGCCTTAGAACTTGTGTGAAGAAATCATTTGGTACCGATTTGAGTCCTAACAATTGGTATAATAACCAGGTCCTAGCTGATTTTGAGGAGCTAGCTAGTACCGAGTCCTAACTAGTACTCGGTCCTATGTTGACAGTTCTAAGGCTTAGTACCTGAGTGAAGAAATGAGTTGATACCGATTTGAGTACTAACTTTAGGACTAGGACCGGTACTAGTGCTAGGACTCTGTGAAGAAATCGACCGTTAGAGATAGTTACGATTTGACACATCAACACAGACCGCAAAAACGACAATTGTGATTACGAATCGTAACTATTGGCGTGCAAAAACGAGAAATAGTCAACCATTGTTGATTATAGTTGATTATAGTCAGCGCAAAAACGCACCTAAGCAGCAACACAGAAGTTACATGGTCGCATGTGCAACTGCATGATTGGTACTTTTCTGTATTCTTTCAATTCACTCCTACTTGTTACTCGAAATATATCAAGTAGGAGTGATATCGACCATGAAAATCAGAATTCATTCGGTCGTCGACCGTCAAGGTGCTCTGTACAATAAATATTTTTTTATTCAGACTTCAGAGCATTCCTGAGGCATCTTTTGGTTAACGTCATAAGAAGCCTCGAATAAAGTTTTGCTTCGGCCTTATATCGCCTTGACTAGGGATTGAATTTGAATCCCAATTTTTCGTCAAGGCTAGGGAAATTATCCCACTGTTAACTGTTTTCGTTATCGTCTCGAGTCTCGACTAGGGATAGGGACTAAATCCCATGTACCGTCGAGATTAGGGAAATTATCCCACTGTAGGTATCGCTTTGACCGACGAGGGGTTGAATCCCATATACTGTTGAGGCTAGGGGAATACCCCACCGTTGGCTCGCCTAGACTAGGGATTAAATCCCATCTTTCCGTCAAGGCTAGGGAAGTTATCCCATTGTAGTATTAGTTGTATTATTGTTGTTTTGACTAGGGAATGAATCCCATACACTATCGGAACTAGGGAAAACCACCTTTAAAATCCTAGAACTAGGGATTGAATCCCATCCGCCGCCATTTGTTCTGGGAATCCGACGTTTATAATTTTTTACTTCAATAAATATATTTGAATCGAACCTTTCTTTTAAAAACGAGTTTTATTTTATTCTTTCCTCGGAGAAACCTGGAACCGCTGACGTACCTCAGCTGAGAAAAACAAAAGAACATCACAAGATTGAATAAACCACTTCTTGCTAGTCTTTTTAGATTTACTCATATTTCTGACACTGCAAAAAACGACCTAGAAAACTTTAGAAAACAAAACAAACGTTCATTTATAATTTTTTCATTCTTTTCTTTAATTTTTACCTATTGTTCTTTTTTTTGAAATACAATTGTACATAACTTATAATTAAAACTTATGCAAACCACATTCGTTTCTGAATTGTATATATATAATTTTTTTGTTTTTATCAATCTTAATTAATTTATGGTATTTCTACATATTTCTTGCTGTTGTTATCGTTTTTTTTAATTTAACATAATAAAAATTGTTTTCGCGATTAATTACAAAAATCAGTTACAGTATTTTAAAATTTAAAGACTTGTAGATTTAAATTACTGTTTTTCTTTTCTTTTTTGTAACCATGCTCGGTGTAATTTATATTAAACATAACCTAAAAAAGATGTGTCAACTTTGTATGGTAATTTCAATTCATTTTGTTATTGTATTTCGCTGGATACATACCTAAAATAATTTACAGATTAACTTGTTCTTGTTTATGTTTTTTGGTTGATTTGAGTCTCAACACATTTTTCTGTTTGCATTTTATTTAAATAATTTTTAATCGACACAGGATGTCGAACATTTTCTGTGTTCTTTGATTCATTTCGATAGTTTATTATTTTTTAGTTCATTTAATATTTACGAAATAAGAAAATAACATTTTTAGTTTAATAATAATTAATTTAATGTTAATTTTATTTTGTTTATGTATAAAGATTTTCGGTTGTTGTTTTTTTTTTTGTATTTTTAATTGTAATTTTTAATTTTTCTGGTTTTAAACCATTGAAACACTATAAAGTAATTTTATGTCTATACAAGGTATTCATACGAAATAATTATTTATAAACAAAAGTTTTAGTTTTTTTGTTTTTTGAAGTGTGAACAAAAACTCCCCAGAAGAAAAAAAAAACTAGACATAATGTTCGATCTCTTCTAATTTTAATTAAATTTGATTTTTTTAATTTATTTAAATAAGAATTAAAATTTAAATACTTTGTTATAAGGCCATACATTACTATTTTATTAATAAAAACAAATTTAACGCAAATATTTATAGACACACATTCAGAACTTAGGCTGGCGGCGATGATGATGAAGAAGAAAGTAAAATTAACACACAAAACTGAAGAACAAAATAATTTTAATCCCAGAGGCTAGAAGAAGAAATATTTACAACAGAATCGATTGATTGTTTAACAAAAAGGCCATGTCTCTCCTTTGTTTTTTGACTTCAACACAATGAAAATGATTTTGGAAGCGAAAGACGCACTCAAAATAGGAGCAGTGGGGTCTTCTCGAGAGAAAAAGAATCCAATGTGTGTAAAAATAAAAAATATATATATATTGCGTGTGAAGAGAAAAAAATAACAACTAAGTTTTTTGTGTTTGGAAATGATATTAACAAGTAAACTATAGATCACTTAAGATACGCTTTATAGAGCGTTTGACTTCTACACGTTTCACGTTCTTGTTCCATAAAGAAGAGCATGTCTCTTAGATTGACGCGTTTGATGCGCGGTCTGAGTGGGGCTGGTGATATGCCAGTTGTACCAGTTCCTGTGTTGCCCGATTGCTTTAGAAGAAGAAAAAAAGAACAATCAATCTCTGAGGAAATTGTTGGATTTATAATACTTACTGCCCCTATTGTTGTAACATCGCCATCTAGTTTCAGTTTTTTCCTTGGTCCGATAGCTTGTAACGCTGTCATGTTGGCGTCACGTTGCCGTAATTCTTCCATTTCGGCTTTTTGCATTTCCTTAGCCTGAAAGTAGCAGATATTGGGTTAGTGGGTTACGTTTTTAGACAAATTTGAAGAGGGCTTGATGAAGAAAAAAATTAATAAAATGTTTCTGTCTTTGTTTCCTTTGACTTTCTAAGCCCCGTCACAACTTTCAGAAGTCACAATTCCTACAATTCTTTAAGAGCAGGAACTGAACGGATCGGATTTCTTCGCAAAAATCTTAATGGCTATTATTAGACGTTGGAAGGGTAGACACAGCGCATTAAAGAGGACACAAGCGTCCACAGCAACCTCTGTATATCAACTTCTACTCTACCTCCCTGCGGTGACCATCGGGTGCCTAGTACCTCAACCGAAGATTTGGTTCCAACTCCAGTGGGAAGTTGGTGCCGGCAGCAAAGAGAGAGAAAGAGAGAGAGGGGGAGGAGGTACGCGTCCACTAAGGTATGCCTAATTTTCAACAGGCCGCAGTGCAAGAACTACCAAGATGGAATCAACGGTCGCGTCTGTAGTTCCAGTCAGGGTGAACTACTTAGTGAACAGCTTATAGGGCTACTACGACACATTCGCAGCCCAGGCCTATAAGGAGCGGTTTTGCCGGCTCTTCGTCTTAGGGTTAAACTAAAGATCTAGCTGTCCAGGTTGGGGGTCTTGCGTTGTGGTGACTGCCCGGCCACATAAAGAAAATGTAGTTCCGAAACACGGAATTAATGATGACGACCCACGCAAACGATTAAGGACAAAGAATTTCGTTTTTGCACTTCGAATTTTAGGTCCCTAACAGACAACGTTCAGCCGAAGCCCTTACCAGCTATAAAGCAGATATAACCACCAACCAAGAAATGTGATGGGGTGGTCCGGGCCTACGTAAAATGAACAAGTGTGATATCTACTATGGCGACTGCTACCGGGAACAAAATCAGCCTCTATTTCGATGTGGATTTGTAGTTGGGACTACAGGAGTAAGGTCTTGGGTTTCAACTCAGTGAATGAGCGCATCACGACAATCCGCATCAAGGCTAAATTCACCAACATGCCTCATTTGCACTCACGCCCCCCATGATGAAGATACCAAAGACAGGTTCTACGAGCTATGACATTAAAATTCTCCTTGGAGATTTTAATGCTAAGCTAGGCAGAGAAGAAATCTTTGGTGGAATAATCGAACGACATAGCCTACACGACGGCACACGGTGCCAACATCGACCCGGACCACTACCTTGTTGTTGCCAAGGTACGAATGCGGATATCCCGATCAAGGCCAACACATGAAAATGCTAGGAGAAAATTCGACGTCAAACGGCTACAATCGCAAGTGATTGTTAGATCCTTTTCCGATCGTATCTCAGATGCCGCCTCTGAAGTGCTAGGGTTTACACGACCACATGCAGCTAAACAAGAGGCAAACAAGGCGGCACTGCAAAGAAGGACACGAGCAGCTCCCGAGCTCTACACGAGCAGAAAATGTGCAGTGTGAGGATGCGAGGAAGCAATTCACGCCAAAGTGTCTTGAAGAGTAAAAAAGTTACCTTTTGTTTCAGCTTCAATTGTTCAGGATCCTCCATTTTCGATCGAGACTTGGCAGCTCTCAACAGCATTTCCCTCTCCTGTTCCTCGTGTCGTTTTTGTTCAGCCTTGTCCAGTTCTTCGAGAAACTTTATTTGTCCACGTACATCTTTAGTTACTTCATACCTTGGATCCAGCTACAATAAAGAAGTTTGGTTAGAAAAGAAAATCGCAATCAAAAACAGAAAGAACTTACTTTGATAATATCAATCCTGTGCTCCGCTATCACAGCTAATTTTTCGACAATATTTTTCAGCCTTTCTTGGCACGCATGCGAAATCAACACGGCCACATCCTGACTTGGCTCCTCGAGTCCCCGCTCAGCGACCATAGCACGAATTCGATTCTGCAGCACTGGCAAATGCAGAAACACCTCATCCTTGCACGAACGAATTTGTGTGCCAATGTTTTCCGTTGAGCCAAGTATACGCTGTGATTCTTCGGCCAAATTTACACCACCCATCGCAGCGACATCATTGATATCATCATCTCCATACATGGACGATGACATTGATATGGAGGGTTGTTGAAAAAACGACGATGCCGTTGTGGCAGCCTTTTCCTCTTGTTGTTGTTTCTTTTTACTCGATGCCTTGCTACCCGATTGCGAGACTTGTGCCTTAACGGTGACAATTTTGTTGGTCGTTACATTTGCAACAATTGTGCCCGATGATGTTGAGTTGACAATTGGTGTGGCAGATGAGCCAGCACTGCCGCCAGCCGCAGGACCGGTCGTCGAGCTAACCGATGAATTGAACGATGTATTTATGCTCGATGGGGCTGAATTGGTTAATGGTGGTGGCGGAGGGGGAGCACTCATTGCGTTGGCAGTTGGTGTCGACGAAATGGACGCAGACGCTGATAGGTTGGAATTCGTTGGCGTTAGCAATGATACTCCACCACCAGGGCCTGATGATGAAGAATTACCAGCGACATTTGCTGATGCTAGACTATTTGTTTGGGACATTTGGGTGCTGGTGATATTTGCAGATGATGTTAGGGTCGGTGTTTGTTGATGCTGTTGCTGTTGCTGATGCAGTACTTGGGGTGTTCCGATTGCTTTGATTTGCGTTTGGCCGACTTTGACGTGGGTAACGCCGCCAGAGTTTTTCGTCTTCGAGACCGGCGCCGATGTGCGAATTTGAACGGTGGCCGGTGAGCGGTTAACATGCGCAGTCGGTGTTCGTATCTGAACAATGTTCTGAAGAGGCGAGTGGAGTGTTAATTGTTTACTTGTAAATAGAAATTTGAACTTACCGGCTGTGAGACAGGCTGCAATTGAGGTGGATTATTTTGCATGTTTGTCGCATTGCTTGCATTGACTTGACGTATTTGAGCGGCGTTCACCAATCGCGGGCCGCTTGTTTGCAGCGGTCCTTGAATCCGAATACCACCGGTTTGTTGCTTTGTTATTGTCGTATGACCAACGGGTCGCGCTGTAGCCGGCGATATCATCCGGACCTGAGTCTGACCGATGGTTGTTGTTTGTTGGCTTATGGGACGGATCTGCGCTTGAATTTTCTATAAAGGGAAACTCAAGTGAGCTGTGATTTTTAGTGATAAATGAAATTCTTACGGGTAATTGCTGCGTGAGTGTTGTCGATCCGATCATGCCAACAACATGTTGCGGTGGTGGTTTGATTCCTTCAATAATGAGCTCTTTCGTGAACAATGACTGCCGCAGTAGCGGTAGGCTTTTCTACGAATTCAAAACGAAAATTTGAGAATTTCAGTAAACCAGCCAGGGGGCGAACTTACTTTCAGAAATCCTATTAGACAGGGCTGAGGACTTGCATTTAGTAGACGCTCCAGCCTATCACAGAACTCTTCTGGTTCGACATTGGCATCGACCAGTTCTTGGATAAGAGTTCGCACGTTCTTCTCCACAGGTTTGGGCTCTCGAGTTGATAGTTCTATCAAATTTGCTAAAAATTTTCGGCATTTTTCTTTGGTATTTCCCTAAAGAAGATGCGACACTTTCAAATGCTGATTGCCTCACAAGAATCCACAAGTAGTTCCTTACCTGAGCCGTATTCTGTGTGGTGGTAGTCGTGGTAACTTGGTTGTTTGACACGTTATTGATAATTGTAGCTTGTTGTTGCTGCTGCTGCTGTTGCTGTTGTTGCTGCTGCTGCTGTTGTTGTTGCTGCTGCTGCTGTTGCTGCTGAACAATTTGTGTAATTTGCTGTTGCGTTGTTTGTTGCTGATGCTGTTGCTGGATTTGGTGGTGTTGAATGGCAGTTATTGGAGCCACAGAAGCTGTGGACGTCGGATGCTGTTGCAATGAGATATTCGCTTGGCTGGTATAACATTGAGCCGCATTTGAGCCAGACACTGAATTTACAATAATATTGTTGGCCGATGTCGCCGCCATTGACTGAAGATTCACCCCAAAAACATATGATTATTAGAATAATTTAAATCGAACACGGTACGGAATACAACAACCAAGTTTTGCAAATTTAAATAACTTTGAAAATATTTAATGCAAAAATAGATTGCAAATAACTAAGCGGTAAATGTTCCTTTTCCTCTGCTTAACGTATTCTGTGCGGAATTAATTTTCCTTTTGAATCATTTGAATTATATTTTAATTCAAAAATTGCATACTATTTCACGGCATACTTATTCTCCGTCAAATTTGATTTGAAACAAAAACAATCATAGAAACACGGCACGAGTGCGAGTGGGAGTGGGAAAAAGGGAAATTGTGTTCCTAATTTCTCAAATAACTTAGTTAGGATTTTAATACCTCATTTCTCATTAAATATCGATCGTAAAAAAATGAAAATCGATTGGGGTAGGTTTGATTTTCTTGGTAACAATAAACGTTAACTACTGCCAAGATGGAATGATGGAAGTATGACGAGCTGAGTTGAACTAGCTTTAACGATAGAAGACATCAGCGTTTATGTTAAGGTTAACTTAGCGCTCCGCCCAATCATTGACTGGTATTATTGCGACCGGCTTGGCTTGAAACGCATTCGCCCTCGGCGTTTTTTTTTTCTTTTTCAATTGGTGTGGAACTCAGACAACTACTGGTGTCGCAAATTAGTGATCTTCTTTTATTTGAAACAAACTAAACTTCCTTGTTTGAAAATGCTTCCTTCAAGGTTTGAAGGTTTGGAGTTCGATTTTCAAAAGGATTTTTTTGACAGATAACTGCTATCAAACTGCTTTGTTATTTTGTTCAGTATCGTTAAGCAAGTCATCAAGGTGCGATTTTGAGTCAGTGAATAATACTTTACCACATCCAGCACGTAGCAATGGGACTACAGCAGCTGAAACTGAGAGGGTACCGTGACCAAAACCGTGACGAATAGATTCGTCGTCGTTCTCAGCGCTTGCCAAATTTAATAAATTGGCATATTTTTCGTGAGGATCTCGGTTTCAGGTTAGGTTAGGTTAAAGTGGCTGCGGATATAGGATCCACACACTTAGACCAATGAAAAGGCCCATTGTGATACCACATGAATCTAGGGAATTACTTCTTAGTAGTCGAACCATTTTGAGCTTTTTATAAAGCGAAGAAGATATTTAATTTCCTTGTTAGCTTGCTCACTGAGATTATCGTAAAAATATTCTTCCAGATGAAGTATGCGTCTTAGGGAAAGAGCAGGGCATGTGCAGAGAAGGTGATAGATTCATTCCTCTTCTTCTTCGTCCACACAGCTACATCAAGTCGTATTGCATGTCTCCCTATAAGAAAGTGTCACGTGAGGACACCTAATAGAGAGCTAATATAAGATCTGCTTTGAGATAACAAGTCAACAAGTTTTATGGCTGCGCACGTTTTTTTTTTAATAATTTTCATCCACTCAAGGGATTTTTTTATCCCCTTTTTATGCCAGAGACGCAGTGAGTGCATTAGGAAGAAGGAAAGGGTTGGAAACGAAATGTCGGTGTACATTGGTCTTGAATTCTTGAACATTGCAATGATTTGGAAAGAAAGAGTGTGGAAGAGAGTTCCACATTCGCGTAGTACGTTAAACTGATGGGCATTCCTAGAAGCGCGAGTATTACAGGCGAATTGTTTGAGGGAATGGAACTGGCTATTTCACTAGAGCAATTACCGTAGAAGTAACGGTAGAACAAGGAGAGACACGCAGCGTTACGACGGTGGTCTAAAGGGGTGAATGAGTCAGTGATCTCTCTATCACAAATCATTCTTACAGCTCTTTTTTGTATTCCATCAAAGAGGCTTAAGGAAGTAGCTGGAGCACCAGCCCAGAGATGGGAAATGTACTCAAGCTTTGGACGGATATAGGTTTTATAGATAATAGCCAGATCAGACGGGGAGAAAAATTTCTTGCATCGTCTTAAGAAACCCAAACATTTTGCGGTATTTTTAGCGATATCGCATATGTGCTCGTTCAACAAAAGGTGGTCAGTGATGCACATACCGAGAATCTCGAGATGTTCGGTCTCGTTGATGCAAGTGCCACTCATGGTCAGTGGCAAGGGGGTGTATCTCGCTTCAACGATACAAGACAGCATTGAGTTTTCGAAGCATTAAACTCTACGCGGTTTTTTATTCCCCATTGAACAATGCTGTTTAAGTCAGAGTTTAATGAGCTTATCATATTTTGCCATTCCAGTTCCACATTTGAAGAGGAGGGATGTGAGTCTGGAAACGAATAAGGAAAGCTAAAGGTACCATCGTCAGCGAAACAATTTATTGGATTAGAAGTTACAGACAAGAGATCATTGATGAAAATGAGAAAGAGGTCCGGAGACGAAACGGAGCCCTTGGTCACACCAGTATTTACACTGTAGGTTTCAGACTTGAAACCGTCCCATACAACTTGTATTGAACGATTCGAAAGAAAGTTTCTAATCCAACGAAGAAGAGATTCATCGATACCGAAAGCACGCATTTTCGATAAGAGAGCAAGATGCCAGACATTATCAAATGCCTATGAAATATCAAATGCAACAATCTTACTTTCTCCAAAACGATATAAAGATTTGTCCCACTGTTCGGTGAGATAAACCATCAGATCTTCCATTAAGAAGCTTTCGGTCTTCGCGATATTTCTTGAGCTGATAGTTTATCAACGTTGCCATGACCTAAGAAAGAAGGGACTCAAGTGCATTCGGTCGATAATTGGAGGGAGAAGAAGATTCGCTTTTTTTGGAATTGGCTGGACAAATGCTGTGTTCCAACTGCTCGGAACGAGCCTAGAAGAATAGGAAAGATGGAAAAGCTTACGCAAGGGTTTTGCCAGCGTGGAAGATTTATGTAAGTTGAGATCCTTAAGGACTCTCGCCACAGCACGAGTGCGGAAGAAGATTTGTCCCATGGAATCATTGACGCGCTCAAGAACAGGCAGCGAAGAGATGGCGGCGAACTGCCTAGCAAAAAGGTTAGCTTTCGCGAGGGAGCTAACAACTGGAGTGTCATTGTCAACGAGCGTTGGGACCGAGGAAGAAGAAGAATTCTGCATATTTTTTTAACAAATGACTAAAAATTCTTACTGCCTTTGGGACATTGCAGTATCTTTTGCCTTAATTTTTGGTCATGCAAAAACTTTGTCCGTCGAATATGGGCATTGCAGGCCTTCCTGGCTTATTTAAACTTTTTCCGGTTTTCCTCAGTTGCGTTGGCTCTAAAACACCGGAACTTTACTTCTTTTCCCCTGATAACCTCGTTACAGCTTGAATCAAACCATGACTTTTCCTTGGGTTTGATGCTTTTAACCCTATTTGGGATAAACGTTTCCATTCCCAGCGTCAGATAACGTATATATCACAATTTCTGGGCATATTAACGAGGCATAACCTACAAGCGATGTGGAATATTGATAGTTTATGCAGAAGAGGAACGTTTTGAGAAACCAATTCCGCACAGAATATGAACAAGAAAATGAAACTTAAAATAACTAAAATTAGCACTACACAAAAGGCGAATGAAAAATAATAAAATTTCAAAGAAACAGTAAATCAAAATGTAACTGAAATGCTAAAAGTATTCGTTCATATCATTTCGAAAGAAACAAAAATAACAATTTGTGTTTTTCGCAAATTCTACAATTCTTAAAACAAAAGTGTAGACTTTTTCTTCAATGCATGCAATCTGTACCTGTTTTTTCTAGAACGAGAAAACAAGGAATCACCAAGTGTACCAAAAGAAATACAAAAATAAACAAATACGAATGAGTCTGTGAGACAGACGTGCATTTACGGCGGCAGGCAACAAGTTCAAAAGCGCTATTCTTCACAATCCAAATCCAAAAACGATAGAAATACAAATTCGCGCTCTCCAACAAACCAAACAAAAAAATAGAATCTATTCCTTAAAGCAAAAAAAGGCTTCTCCGAAGAGAGTCTTCAAAACATTCATAAACTAAAAAAGTTCTAAGAGAGACGACAGATGTATTGAAGATTTGGTTTTGGTAAATATTTTGTATGTTTTAAGGAGAAGAAGAGTAAAAATGGAAGACTTGAATTATCGAATTACATTTTGTTTCTGTTTCTGATGCTGTGCTGAGGACCTTACAATCGTTTTACGTAGTGCTAAAGGTGGCCCTGTAAATCTACTTACAGCAGCTGGAACTGTTTGCAAGCGAATTGTTGGATTCGATGAGTTGGCGCCAATTTGCTGGTTTACTGGATTCGATGGGGCCGTTCCGACGCGCAGCAATTGAAATCCATTCTCCGTTTTCAATATTAAGGCTGGTCCTGTTTGGCCTGGTGTCAGAGTGCTTAATGTTATCTGGAAAACAAATCAGTTAGTTCCTTGAAACTCTTTTTTTAATTGAGATTAAAACTCACCGCTGGACTTGATGGTCTCGTTCCAACCATATGCTGTCCGCCAATGACCATGCGGCCGAGTGTGCCAGTTCCAACGTTTTTATGTTGATTCTGTCCCTGCGGGCGCATTCCTACAACTACACTAGCTGGAATCATTGAAGTTCCTAAAATATTCTGTTGATTACCCTGTTGCAAGCGGATTAGATTTCATTAGATTATTGTTTATGCTCGGAATGAAAATGCACAAAAATTCAAAAGTTTTTTTTTGTTTTGTTTCAAAGATAGAACTAGACCAAGTTGGTTTTTGTTTGTTTTGTTTACACATGCAGTCTGCAACCTCTACAGCGAAAGAGTCAAAAGTGCACACCTATTAGATTAACATTGTATTTTTCTAAAAGAATAAAACAAAAAATTAGGTTTAATGTTTCTTAAAGACAAAAAGAAGTTTGAGAAACAAAAAAATGAAGATAAGGAAGATTGTGTTTTCATGTTTTGTGTGTTGTAGTGTGGAATTGCGCGCGCAGTCTGGACTCAGTTTGCAATTTGAAGCGAGGGAGATAAAATTATCAAAAGTTGCTGAACATAATGTAAAGCCAGACTAGCTTTGGGCTGCCAGTTTTAAATGTTTAAATCAAGAGCGCGGTCGCGCTCTTCGTCAGAGACGAAGTTTTAAGAACTCAAAGCGATCGATCTACTCTCATCTTTTTTGTTGTTTCAAATTATGTAACGAGGAAGTAGCTTTCATTAAAGGATTAATCTTCTTGGGCAACTAAGAACGGTCTCGGGGTCAACCCCAGCAAGACAGAGCTAGTTTTGTTCACGAAAAAACTGAAACTGGAGGGCTTCAACCCTCCTCAACTAAATGGTATTCTTCTAAAACTTTCGAAGGAAGCTAAATTTCTAGGAGTAATCCTTGACTCAAAGCTTACATGGAAGCGTAATACTGAGGAAAGAATGAAAAAAGCACTATGTGCATTCTACATGCAAAAAAACCTTCGGTGTACGTTGAGGTATGCGACCGCAAGTCATCCAATGGATGTACACAGCGATTGTCAGACCCATTCTTACGGTGGAAAAATCAAGCTATCTCAAGAACCTGAATAAGGTACAAATACAGAGATTAGCCTGTATAGGAATAACAGGGGCTCAGAGATCCACACCACAAGCTGGATTGGAAATGATCTTGGTTCTCTCTGGATGAGTTCATAAGTTGCACGGCAGCCAAAACTGCAATTCGTTTAAAAGAACTAAGTTTTTGGAAGCACAGCACTTATGGACACGGGTCAATCTTACAAAGATATGACACGATTCCAGGGCTGATGGAGACCACCGATTACATTTCCCCTTTACTAGATTTCGATAGGAAATTTTCTATTTGCATACCAGTAAGACAGGGTTGGGATCCTAATTCACTTATAAGTAAACAAGGTATACCTTTCTACACTGACGGTTCAAAAATGGAATCAGTAACTGGTGTGTTTTGCCAATCTCTCAACATCAGAGCGTCGTATAAACTCCCAGCTGACTGTAGTGTCATTCAGGCCGAGGTCTTTGCCATTGAAAAAGCAGCTGAATTGCCACATCATGAAACGCTAAGCTCCTCGGATATTACTTTTTTCGTGGATAGCCAGGCCGCTATCAAGGCCTTGTGAGACCATAAGATCAAAGGCAGTTTTAAACTGTAGGAAGGAATAAAATAGAATCTACTACACTAACCAGGTTAAGCTCTGCTGGGTTCCTGGACATAGCAATATATAGAAGGGAACGAAATAGTAGATGAACTAGCCAGGAAAGGAAAGCAGATGCAAGTAGTAGCGATCATTCAGATAGCGGACCACTCGTCCCGATTGGAGTTCTCAAGAGGAAGATAGACCTTAAATCAAAAGAGAAAATCAATAACTCCTGGAAATCCAGGGACGATTGTGTAATCTCTAGAAGTTATGGCCAAACACTAATGAAAAGAAAACTCGGTATGTTCTATCTCAGTAAAAGGAACATTAAAATCCTGATAGGTGTACTAACGGGTCATTGCGCCATTGTCACAATGGCCAACAAGATAGGGGCATTTGCACCCGATTTGTCAGGATGAGGAAGAAATAGAAACGATTAAACACCTGCTCTGTGACTGTCCGAACCTCTAAACTAGCCGACTCCGTCATTTCGGGAACAGGTTTGTTGGGGAACTGGACGATCTAGCACAGGTCTCAATGACAAACATGAGGAAATTTATAGATAGCACAGGCTGGTTCGTTAACGAGCCAGTCTACGTTAATCGGCAATTTTGAAGAGCATCGATGCTACCTGTTATTTTTATAGGGGATCACAATGGACCAGTAGGCCCCCGTGTATGCAACAGTTTCACGCTGTGCACACCCCTTATCACCTAACCTAACCTAAGTAGCTTTAACATCAGTTTCCTACCAAGTTTTTTTCGATTTAACCAAATGTTTGAATGAAAGTTAAAATTAACATTTTCAAATCAAATTTTGCAGGTTATGAATATTTATTACTTCATTTTTCGTACATTTTGTGTAACCAATAATTTATGAAGTTCAATGGCTTTCGCTGTGACATTGAATTTTCTTCTAGACGACAAAAAGTGGAAGATAACGCAAGCTCTGACTTTGCAGAAGACGCATGGAGTAGGAGAAAGATTAAACATTTCAATTCATTACCCCTGCTGGCTCGAAACTGGCTTGAATTCTAACCCAGAGGACAGAGCATCAAAATCGACAGTAAATGTGACGAAGTGTATTTCAGTGTTTAATTGTTCATTTGCTGAATAGAAAACCTACGTTAAACAAGTTTTGTTCTTAAGTAAATGTAGGACTGGGTTATGGGTACTGCATGTCTTTGCATAAGCGGGGCATTGATAACCACCCCCTCAGCGGCGCTAAACACTCTCTTCCATCTGACACCCCTCGAAATCTTCAGAAAACAAATGGCGGTGAGTACAGCTATAAGACTCAACGTCTCTCCTCAATGGACCAACAAAGCAACAATAATGTGGGACATTCCGTCATTTTGAACTTCTTCAGTTATATACCAAAGTACATAGACTACACCATTCCAAAACCCGAATTTGGGAAAAACTTCCAAGCCTGTACGAGCTGTGGATGTAGTCCAGAAAGCCAAGTAAAGACGACTACATTGGCTCGGCCACATCGAGCGAATGGACGACAGCGCTCCAGCCAAGAAAGTCTTTTCGTCGCAGACCCCGATTCCAGACGACAAGGAAGACCCAACCTACGGTCCTAGGATCAAGTGACTGCGAATGCCAGAGCGCTTAGTTTCGGCGACTGGAGAATGCATGCAAGGACCGTTCTGGATGGAAGGCTGCAGTATCGCAGGCTGATATCCCATTTTGTCATTCAATGAAATGACAAATTTGATAAATTCAACTTTACGAGGTGAACACAATCGAACTGGTGCAGCACCTGCTTGTAGAAGTGAAAAGAGAGTAGCTGTAGCTGTTCCTATCACCTATCACTGTAGTAGAATTATTTCAACTCTTAAATAAATGTATTCAAAAATATTCGGAAGATCATCTCTACGGAACAACCAAACATGACAGCAAAAACCTCTCCGGGAAAGCAAATGCGGCGTTCAGTTTGCAGCCCAGTATGCAGAAGTGTGACTCTCTGATCTTTAAAACCAAGCTTCAACTGCCCTGCTTTTACATCGTTGAATATGTCTTTTGGACCGATCGAATATAGAATACGCGGGCGACCGGAAAGCATTTGGTGTAAGAAATTCGAGGAGGAATCAGTATCTCTAGAAAAAAGTTAGAGAATTCTACCACACATTTTTGTAAATTGCTTATCGTTGTCTATTTCACAGGAATTTAAAGAAGCAGGTAGACCAGAACTGTAGTGTACGTGAATCAGAAGCCAATGTACCACGAACTGCGCTTACGAATCCAGTAAATCTGTAATTGAATACCGTTAATTCGGATGCAAACCATTATGAAAACAGCTGATTATTCGTAAACCACTTATTATTGTTTCGACATTTCAATTACAAAGTAGAGGCTTCAGTTGGAAGCTGAAAAACTGTAGGTATGTCAACTGAATCGAATCATGACGCCCATCCTTCCAAGTCATGATCTTGCTTCATTTGCCAATGGAGTTTCCTTATGTTTGGATTTCGAGCAAAAGAAATGCTCAGAAGTGAACACATTCCTAGAATCGTCAATTTCGTTTGCGAAGCTCGTGTTTTCTTCTTCTTCTTTTTCTCAAATGAAAGAATTTCCATTACCTACAAGGAATTGGTTATAAAACGGGCAAGTTCCTGGACAATTTAGAATAGAATGTGTGTGGTTAAGTGTTGTAAAATTAAACATACTAATTGTAATTATTGCATTTAAGCCGTAAGCCGATCAATAGTGCCCGACCGAGGGTCGATTTTCCGCCGAAGTCGAAGGTTTAATAAAGCGAAGAATTCTCATTTCGAATAAAATAAAAGTACAAACGATGTGACAAAATGTTTATGGCAATTAAAAGAATTCAGAAATTGACATTTTTTCCGCGCCTACTACAATTTTCATTTTACACTAATGTCGTTTTCCATTGGTCTTTTTTTGACTTTTCTTCTTCTACCTCCAATGGAACAGGTTCAAAACAGAAGAGTTCTGCTCTTCTCAGAAGCATTCCGTCAAAGTCAGTCCAATGGAATGGTTTCAGAAGACTTCTGGACTCTTCCGAATGCTTTTGGACGACCAATGGAAAACGACATAATAAACACAAACTTGTGTGTCCAACGATTTCAAATTCAAAAACTGATTTTTCTTCGGCGCCTACTACGATTCTCGATATTAAGAAACAAATTCTTCGGCTTCGGCCAAAACTTCGGCCTATTTTATACCGAAGCCGAAGGTTTGGCCGAATGTTTTTTTTTGGCCGAAGCCTAAGCTTCGGTCGGACACTACCGATCAATGCCTAAATACATTTACTTCTATGAATAAATAAAGCAAAGCGGTGAGGCCTTAATTCAATTAAAACTACGTTTAAGCCAATTTTAAGCAAACTACAAGCATTAAATCTAGTTTCGACTATTCTACTGGACAAAACCGATTGACAACATTTCTGAAGACGGGAAGCAGAAAGATTTAGTAAATTTTGTTTCAAATAAAAATAATGATGACAAGATTAATTTTTTGTTTATAAACAAAAAACGTTTAAACAATAAAAACTACAAGAAACGGACGCAGCTTTTCTATGACGCAAAAAATAACAAAAACAAGACTCTCGTCAAGAGTTTCTACAGTCTCTGGATAAAAGTAGCTAGTGTCGTCTACAGCATACGAAAAAAAAAAATAAACAAAAAGGAATTTCCTTTAGGAACAGAACAAAACGGAAATGGTGTTGACTAAGGCCAGGGTTCTAGTGGGAGTGGGGTGGGCTCTAGATAGAGATGAGACATGGAAGAGGAATATACCTGATTGATAGTTTTGGTCATAGTTACGATTCCTGGTGCACTAGAGACTAAGCCCGCCGGCAGGGAGACTGCGTGATTTTTAATTACCAAAGTTTGGGTGGCACCTACTGTTTGCGAATTCTGCTGCTGTTGTTGCTGCTGCTGCTGTTGTTGTTGTTGATTCAACTGCTGCTGCTGATGATGCTGCGGCAGACCGGCAGCCGATGTTATTGTTTTGATGGTTGTTGTGTTGGGCAGTTGAGCGGTGGACACGGCTTGAAGAATGGAGGCGGCCTGGCTCTGCGAGGCGATATTGATTGTGCCATTTGGTAGCGACTGACTGGTAAAGGTAATCCGATTCCCGCCAGTCGCTTGGTTGCTCGAATTCATGGTTTTGGTGGTAGTTGTTCGGATGAAGCTGTTATTCGAGAGCTGGTATTGGGTTGTATGCTGTTGTTGTTGCTGTTGCTGCTGCTGATGTTGCTGAAGCTGCTGTTGATGCTGCTGCTGCTGTTGCTGGGATTGTTGCGATGCTGAGAAAGCTATCTTAATCGGTTCATTGCTCTTTGGCATATTCCGCTGAATTGATTGTAGATCTTGAGCCGATGAAAGTGTTTGCCCACCAGTTAGCTGGTTGCTGCTCTTAGGCTTGACGGTGGATGATGTAGTGGGCTGCTCCTCCACCTGTTGAAAGTCGCTATTCACAAATAATAATTCGTCTCCTTCTTTTTCACTTTGTTCTTGTTCACTTTTGGGTTTATCTACACTTCTACTTGTTGTGCTTAATTTTAAATTATCAAAATTAATATTATTGTTATTTAGCTCGCGGGTTGTTGCAGGGATAACACTTGTATTTTTGAGGTCACTACCGATGCTATAAGTTGACGACGACGATGATGTCGACGATGAGAATTTTGTAGCACTTTGTGGGTCGCTTGTTGTATTACTTTGGCTCCTATTTAGTTGTTGTTCAATGCCAACAGAAGATTGTTGACCCTGTTGTTGAATTTGTGGGTGATTGTTGATTATTCTGCAATTATTAATAAATTCATTTGATTGATTTTGATTAAAGGAATTCACACAATTGCCGAGAGATTCACTAAAATTGTCTGTGACATGAGTATTTGCTTTATTTTGATTTGGATCTATCAGAAAATTGGCAGTAGGCGACGCCATTTTGCTTTTTACTTCACATCACAACTGAAAATGTACTCATTTTTGAGAGCAATTGAATGAGTGTATGCGTGTGTGTGTCGTTGAAGGGGAATTTTCTTCTATGAATACATCAATAATTGAATTGTAGTAGATTTTTCAGAGCAAAATTTTGGTGGGGTGAATTATTTTGTATGTATTTGTGAAATGTCAGCAGTATGAAAAAAAGATTCGCTGGCAAATAAATTAGATAAAAAGCATTGCCAGGCTTAATGAATGAGAGAAGTTTTTTTTAGAAACATGGCAATAAGGTTGGATTGCTCGTAGAAACTCCAGTTCGAAAAGAATTGAAATTCAACTTAGAATGACCAGCGACAAGAAGACAAGAGGACAACCGTTTTGTACCACCTTTACCTTATATGAAGCAGTTGCCCCTGGCTTAGTGGTTAAGTGCGTTGGCTGCTAAGCGGAACGTCGTGGGTTCGAGTCCTTCTCGTACCCATAAAGTTTTCATTTCATTCTTCACAGATACTGCCTCTTGTGAAGAACTGACAAGACTTCCAAGAGTATCTGTCATGAAAGTGCTTCTCAACTTTGCCGTTCGGAATCGGCGTTAAATTGTAGGTTCCATCAATTCTTCACATGCATTCAGAGAATTAGTAAGCCACTTTGGCCTTGGTTGTCACGCCACTCCATTTTTTTTACTTTTTTTTTTTGTTTACCTTATTTGAAAGTCAAATTTGATTTTACATCAAAATTCGTTAATATCGAAACAAGCGTGAGCTCATTCCATTTTAAGTTTTGAAACATTGAAAAATCATTTTGTAGCAAGCAATTATTTTTGAAATTTTGCAACATTTATCAATGCACTGCTGGCAACACTTTAAATGACTCGCATGTACTAGAGACGCCACAAAAACGTCAAAATCTGGTACAATCTGACATATCAACAGAAAATGAGAAAACTACTAGATTTCCATTTTCCACTACTAGAGCAACATTAAAAACTCATTATTCCCCTGCTTTTTCTGTCTCCTGTAGCTATTCTATCTTATCATTTAATCTACCTGAGCAATAATTATCATTTTAAATGAGTTTTAAGAACCTTAATCAAATATTTTTATTGCTTTCCCCGGTCTCTACTTAGTTTTCTTTTCAGCAACTTTACGAAACGAGATACAGAATACACTCAGGCACAAAAAAGGGGCATTGAATTCGAAATACATACAACGACAACCATACAAAAAGATGTTGAAGAACGCAAATCGAAAAGCAACAAAAAAAAATTAGATAAACTTGGGGAAAAAATGAAATCTCTCAGCACAATATAAGCGACCTCTACCTTAGAATTGGTAAAAACTCTCTTTGATGGCATTATGGCAGACGGCGATTACCGCGTTACATACATCGCACCGAATTGATTTTACTGTAAAGTGAAAAAAATCACCCGCACAATGAATTTTATTAACAAAATTTCTAACCAAACAATGCGAAAATACTTGAACTCGCATTTAAATTCACTTTTTCACAATTTTTCAATGATTTTTAACCCAAATTTAAGCACTTCCTTTGGACACTTGAGAAATTTTTGCACACAATAAAAAATGATGGAAAAAAAGGAACGAAGCAATAGCAGAAATATGTAGGGAAAAACTTGTGTGTTCGGAGGAAAGAAAAAACACCTTCGGTATTTTGCAATCGAGATTTACGCGATCAATTTATGATTTTCATGTGAAATTTTATCGGAAATCGACGGGGGAAATATAGAGGTGCATTTTTATGGGTAATTTGTTTGATTTAGATGAGAAAATTACGGTAAAATCGGTGAAAAACTTGTTTACTAATTAGAAGCAGCGACCCGCACTTCGCATTGCAATCACACAAACTAATATGTCGGTAAGGTGGTGCGCTGTATAGCTGCCTGCTGCCATCAAATCAAATGTGAGTGTCATAATTTTGTTTGTTGGGCTAGTTTGAGGTAGATGGCGGAGGTGTTGTGTCGGTAAGTGGAGTTAGATATCGACATAGCGTTAGGGTGATGACACATGGGGTGGAAACACATTTTTGTGGTTATTTCATGAAGTTGTTATAAAACCATTGGCCCAAAATTATAGTCCGCTAATGAACAACTTTAGTGTGATACTAGATACAGTGGTAACACTGGTTTTATTTCAAGTGGTCGTGTTTTGTTTGTGCTCTCCACAATTAGCTTTTTTTTGTAGTTTTTCAATTTGCATAATTATGAAATTTATAAAATAACTTAAATTTTGACTATTAATTGATAAACAATTAAAATTTTGAGTACTTGTGGTTTTTCAATATCAAATTTAATGGCGCAAAATTATAGTCCGCTAATGAACAACTTTAGTGTGATACTAGCTTAAAATGACATTTCAGACATGACTCAAACGTCATTTTAAGCTTAGTATCACACTAAAGTTGTTCATTAGCGACTATAATTTTGCGCCAATATTTTTAGTGAACAATTCAACTTGTAACGTAAGTTTGGTGTTTGTCAGTTTTGAGTTTTTTCTCCTTCGTGTCAGTATTCTCTCTTACGAATTCAAACTCAGTGCATAGTTTTTTTTTTTTTAAATAATTTCACTCCTTCTGCATTCGCCTGAAAGTATACCATAAATCTGAGTTTATTTTCTCCTTTTCTTAAATAGCCCATTAAATTTCCCTGCGTCATTCCCCTTAATTTAAACCATTAAAAAAACCATCTAACTCATTGTTATAGGTAATAAGTTTCGCATTTTGTATTCACTACCGTGGTTCTGATTGTCTAGGCGTCGGACATCAGTTATACAAATAAGAATATTGTAATATTCGGCTTGGTCCGACAATTAAAACTTATTCACTTTTTAAATAAAACACAAATTCACTTTATTCAAATCACTCACAAACTTATTTATTCAACACTTTCAATTATAACTTTTCAAACACAGTGTACTTTACTTATCGCAGTTCACAATCAACTAACTCGCCTCGCCACCAAACGGCTATTTATATCAAAAATGATGGGTTCTAGAAACTACTATTGGCTCCTATTGGTTCTTGGGGAAGCTGAAAGTTCGAGAGAAAATACTGGGATTTTTGTAGGGGCTAACGTTCTTAATGCTAAACAAAAAGTTTCTCTTAATCTTAATTAATTATTGCCTCTCACGAGTGTTTACTACTACAATTAAACGATATTAAGTAAAGAGAGTATGTACATTAAATAAACAAGAGATACAGAGTAAGTAAAGAGATAATAAAGTATACACATTAGTATTAGACATTACAATAGAAGGAGATACAGAGCGTATGAGATAAATAAAGTGTATACACATTACATTGCCCCCTCCTTAGGATTGATCGTCCCGAACAAATCCATCATCTTCATCACCACTGTAGCGATGTAGTCGGTCGCGATGTACGACTTTAAGTTTACCTCTGACTCCTTTTTGTATCCGGTACACGACGTCGTTGATTTTGCTAATCACTGTATATGGGCCTTCCCAGTCCCGTTGAAGTTTCGGTGATAACCCCTTTTGTCGATGGGGATTGTAAAGCCACACTCGATCTCCTGCTTGGAACTCTGTTGTTGTCGCTCGTATATCGTAGCGTGTCTTCATTCGGTCACTGAACATCTTTATTTTTGACCTGGTATCGTCGTGGATCTGAAGGAGTCTTTCCCTGAGGTCATCCAAGTAAACATCCTCGGCTTGCGGTTCCGACGTGGGACATCCAAATTTGATTTCGCTCGGCAGTCTGATGTTCCTTCCCATTAAAATCTCAGACGGTGTATGGCCAGTTGAGCTATGTCTTGCACTTCGATACGCCATCAAAAACAGTGGAATGTGTCGTTCCCAATCTCGCTGGTTGTCGTCCACAACTTTGCAAAGATGTTCCTTCAGGGTTCGGTTGAACCGTTCGACCATGCCATCAGATTGTGGGTGGAGTGGTGTTGTTCTTGTCTTCTTAATGTGAAGAAGCCCACAAACTTCCTGGAATATGTTTGATTCAAAGTTCCTTCCCTGGTCGGAATGCAGTTCTAATGGAACACCGAATCTGCTCACCCAGTTGAACACAATTTGGTCTGCGACTGTTTTGGCTTCTTGATTCGGTATGGCGTATGCTTCAGGCCACTTGCTGAAGTAATCCATGACGACCAGAATATAACGATTTCCATTATTTGTTTCCGGAAATGGACCCGCCACGTCTATTGCAATCCTTTCAAAGGGTGATCCGACATTATACTGCTGCATTTGGCTGTGATTCTTTTTGTTCGGGCCTTTGGTGGCAGCACAGGTATCACATTTTCGGCACCACTTCTCGACATCTTCCCTTGCATGTAGCCAATAGAATCGTTGTCGAACCTTTTCTAGCGTCTTGTTTACTCCTAGATGGCCTCCCGAAACTCCATCATGCATCTCTCGCAGAACGTCCACAATCTTCGATCTCGGTAAGACTAGCTGCATTACATAGGACTTTCCATCTGCTGATTCCCATTTACGTCGAAGGACACCCTCTTGGACATGCAATGAGTCCCACTGTGCCCAATAGGCCTTTAGAGCCGGACTTCTGTCGGAGATATCGGCCCATTCTGGTTTTTCCTGGTGTTCCTTGCATGCGAGGATGGGTTCAATATCTGGGTCCTCTTGTTGAGCCTTCCTCAACTCGTCGTTGCTCCAGCCATAAATAGGATCGGTTCTGGTTCGTTGAACAGTAACCACTTCTTTTTCTTCTTGGCGTCTGCAATGCTTACAGTCTTGCTTACATGGTCTCCGAGACAGTGCATCAGCATTTGAGTGAAGCTTCCCCTTCCGATGTTGAATTTCATAATCGTACGTCTGCAGCCTCTCAATCCATCTCGCCACTTGACCCTCTGGATTCTTGAAATTCAAAAGCCAGTTTAGTGCTCCATGGTCGGTTCGGAGAAGAAACTTCTGTCCATAGAGATACTTATGGAAGTGCTTTGTTGCCAAAATCAGTGCAAGAAGTTCTCTTCTGGTCACACAATAGTTTCTTTCCGACTTTGAGAGTACCTTGCTGTAATAGGCAACCACCTTTTCTTCGCCATCATGTACCTGTGACAATACAGCACCAATCCCGACATTGCTGGCATCAGCATCAATGATGAACGGTTTTCCTGGAGTCGGGTAGGTCAGCACTGGTGCATTACACAAGCGTTGCTTGAGCTCTTGAAAGCTGCGCTCGCACTCACCTGACCATTTAAACTGCTTTCCCTTTTCCGTTAGCTGATGTAGACTCTTGGCGATCTCAGCAAAATTCTTGACGAAGCGCCTATAGTAGGTGGCTAGACCCAGAAAGCTTCGGAGTTGATGTTTGTCCTGTGGTGTTGGCCAATTCTTCACGGTGTCAACCTTATCAGGATCCGTCTTAACTCCTTGGGATGAGATGATATGTCCCAGGTATTTCACTTCGGTTTTGAAGAGTGAACACTTTTCTGGATTGAGCTTGAGGTGGGCTTCTCGAAGTCTTTGAAACACGGCTCTCAGATTTGTACAATGTTCGTCAAATGTTTTCCCGTATACGATGACGTCATCCAAATAGACCAGGCAAGATTTCCAAGTGAGTCCTTGCAGGACGCATTCCATAAGGCGCTCAAAAGTCGCTGGAGCATTGCACAGTCCAAAAGGCATCACTTTGAACTGCCACAATCCGTTTCCTGTCGAGAACGCTGTCTTCTCTTTGTCTTCAGGATGGATTTCTACTTGCCAGTATCCACTTTTCAGGTCCAAAGTTGAGAACCATTGTGCTCCTTCCATTGCGTCCAGAGTATCGCTGATCCTAGGCAGAGGGTAGCTATCTTTCTTGGTCACATCGTTCAACCTTCGATAGTCCACGCAAAAGCGGGTTGATCCGTCTTTCTTCTTTACCAGGACCACTGGAGACGCCCAAGGGCTTTTTGAGTTTTCGATAAGACCCTCTTCTTTCATGGTGGTTATCAGTTCTTCAACCTCACCTTGTTTGGCTAGTGGAAGGCGTCTTGCAGGTTGACGAATCGGCTTTGCATCCCCGGTGTTGATTCGATGTTGAACCAGTTGTGTTCTGCCATATTTCCCTTGCGATGATGAAAAGATGTCTGCAAATTCTTCGAGGAGACCTTCTGCAGTTCTTCGTTGTTGTTGGCCAAGATTAGAGGACTCGAGAATGTTCGTCTTTATGGAGTTCAGCTCTTTGGACTTCAATGTTTGCCTTGGGTCTTCTTCGCTGATCCTTGTTATCGCTGATACAGATTCGCATTGTCCGACAATCTCACCTTTTCTAAGCTTAACTTCGTACGGCTTGATGTTGAGTATTCGTACGGGAACCATGTTCTTTACAGGTCTAACAAGAGTCTTCCCAATGGTGACGTTTTGGGAGGACTTTACAGATGCTGGTTCGACCATGAGGTATCGATGGCTGCCAGGCTTACCTTTCAATTTCGTCCACACGAATACTTCTGAAGAAGCAGGCAAAGTCAGATCTTCTTTAATGACGGTTTTCACAGATAGCGAGGTCTCATACGAGTGAATCCCATAGATCATCGGAATCTCGATGTTTCGATATTTCAGGACTTGGTTCCCGATGTCCAATATCACTCCGTGATCTTTCATGAAATCGACGCCGACAATGCACTCGTCGCACATATCTGCTACCAGGAACAGGTGAGAGAATTCCAGCTCTGCCATCCGGATCTTAAGACGTACCTCACCATAGACTTTTGCGGATTCTCCAGTTGCAGTCCTTAGACGATAGCTATTGGTGTTGTGGAGCCATGTCTTCTTAACGAGGTCCTGCCTTACAATGGACGCCGTGGCACCGGTGTCGATGGTAGCCACACATTTGTTGCCGTTTATACTTGCTTCCACGGTCAGGCTCTTGTTGTCACGTTTCGTTTGAGAAACCTGGATGGTGTTTCTGTAGCTATCGGTACTAGAAGCCAGCTTCTGTCCCTCGAAATTGGTGGGGTGGGAAACAACTTGAGAAGCAACATTGTTGTAGGTGTAACTTTGACCAGTTGACATATTTCTGTGTTCACAGTGTTGGCATGCGGTTCCTCTTCGCGGTAATCTGCACTGTCGTTGAAGATGCCCGGTCTTGTTGCAGTTCCAGCATCGTGCTGGTCCGTCTCGCTGACTCCTTTCCAGAGTAGCCTTCTGACAAGAGCATTCTTGGACTTCCAATTCTCTCACGCGATGCACGTTTTGGGAAGCTTGTTCTGCGGCTTCCATTGTTAGAGCGAAAGCCAATGCTTCTGGTAGTGTTTGTTTTCCGGCAGTGCGAATAGCCCTTTGGAGATTTATATCGCCCACAGCTCTCACAAAGGCTTCAACAGCAAGTTGATTAATTATCTCGTTGCCAGCTGTTGGGTATGCCAGGTGAACCAGTCGCTCGATATCTGCCTGAAGCTGCTGCAGAGTTTCACCTCTTTTCTGTGCTCTATTGTTAAGCTGAACTCGGAAGACTTCTGTCATGTGGCTATCCCCAAACCGCTGTTCGATTGCGTTTACCAGAACTTTGAAGTCACCGTTCTTCTCTGCTGGGATGGTTTGTAGCAGTTCAGCAGCTGCTCCTCTCAAGGCAAGCGTAAGGGCAATGTATTTTTCGTCATCGTCCCAGCCGTTTGTTAACGCTGCTGCTTCAAACTGTTTCTTGTAGATTGACCACGGTATCTGACCATCAAAGCTTGGAGGATTCACTTCTCTCTTCCTTGAGCACTCACCAGAAGGTTCTCGAGCTTTCATCTTTCGCACTTTTTCCAGTTCCTTTGTGATGGTATCGATTTGTTCGTCGATTTTCTCGATACGTGCATTTTGTTTTCCGACGCACTCGTCGAGAGTATTGATTTTCTCTTCGAAGTCCGCAAACCTGCCTTCTAGAAGATTTTTCTGTTCATCAAAACGCTCTAGAACATCATTCCTTTGTGTTTCCAGTTGTTTGAGGACATTCTCTTGCTCGGTCTTCTGCTCGTTTCTTTGAGTTTCTAGTTGCTCCAGAACATTCTTGTTTTGAGTTTCTTGCTTCTTTTGATTCTCTTCAAATTTAGCTAGAAGAAGTGTCATCATGGTAGATAAGTCGGCAGTTGCATTTACCTCTTCCGATTTTGCTTCCACTTCGAAAGCAAACGTATCTGGGTCTTCATTTTGTTCTTCCAGATATTCCTGTAGCCGTTTTACGAGTTCGATTTTATATCCTGCCGCACTTAAGCCACGTTTGCTTAATTCGGCCTTTAGCTCAGCGACAGTTAAGTCTTTCAAAACTTTACTTATCATTTTTTAACTTCACTATTTCACACAAAATAGTTTAATCACTGTTCACTGTTTTATTCTCAATAAGTTTTAATCCCACTTCTGACACCAATGTAATATTCGGCTTGGTCCGACAATTAAAACTTATTCACTTTTTAAATAAAACACAAATTCACTTTATTCAAATCACTCACAAACTTATTTATTCAACACTTTCAATTATAACTTTTCAAACACAGTGTACTTTACTTATCGCAGTTCACAATCAACTAACTCGCCTCGCCACCAAACGGCTATTTATATCAAAAATGATGGGTTCTAGAAACTACTATTGGCTCCTATTGGTTCTTGGGGAAGCTGAAAGTTCGAGAGAAAATACTGGGATTTTTGTAGGGGCTAACGTTCTTAATGCTAAACAAAAAGTTTCTCTTAATCTTAATTAATTATTGCCCCTCACGAGTGTTTACTACTACAATTAAACGATATTAAGTAAAGAGAGTATGTACATTAAATAAACAAGAGATACAGAGTAAGTAAAGAGATAATAAAGTATACACATTAGTATTAGACATTACAATAGAAGGAGATAGAGAGCGTATGAGATAAATAAAGTGTATACACATTACAATATCAAGGGTTCGAATCCCAGAGAATACCATCTAATTTTTTTTTTCTTTTTCTTACTTTTTTTCTTTTCTATAATCTCCTTTATTTCAAATCGGTATGACTTGTGCCAACACTAATTGTATGGACCGTACCGGTTCATCTCTATTTGCCTGTTTTGGCCCTTGCGGCAACCTTTTCCACGCCAAATGTGTTGGATCGAACAATGCGTTTTTGGATAAAATTACTGCATCTAATCTAGCTTTTTGGTACTGCCCAAATTGTAAAAAAATATCTCTTGCGCATTTTTCATTTAAATTGTCCACACTCAAAAGTGAACTTTCTAAAATCTCCAAGGGGTTTGAGGACTTAAGCAAACATTTTGCTAGTATTGCAACAACTGCAAGTAGCATACCCTCCCCCATTTTGTCAGCTGATAAGTCATCTTCAACAGATGATATAAGTCCACCTGAAAAGTGTCCCCTTCAAGAAAATACTAAAAAAAGTAAGAAGAGAGAAAGAGATTCAGCCATGGCACCAGCCAACCCAGGTCCAGCTCCTAAAAAAAAATCTCCTTTGATAAATAATGAAACCAACTTTATTGAATCGTGTCTTATTGCTTCCACACAAAATAATTCTGTTAAAATCTCTATTGTCGAGGAAACCACCCCTGTGGATAAAGAAACCACCCCTAATATCGTAGATCCTATCGTCCAAGAAACCGTGGCTACGCAGCCAAACGTTACTCTTCAACCCAAAGTTTTAACATCCGTCCCCAAACCTAAAACTATTTTTGTTTCACGTTTGTCTCCGGAAACCGAACCTGAGGATATACTGGCTCATTTGTTTGCTTCTCAAACTATTCCGAATTGCTCTAATATTAAGTGTTCTAAAATTAGCAAACCCGGTAGTTTTATTTCTTCCTTTAAAATAATTGCCCCTAATTCACTATTCGAACCAATATGTAACAGTTCCTGGCCACCAAACACCTTGGTTAAGGAATTTACTGTTCCCCTAAAACGTAAATCTCAACCAAACAACATTCCAAGGCTCCATTCAAAAAACGACAAAGGTTCTCCCTCTACTACCAAAATGTAAGAGGACTTCGTAGTAAAACTACTACAATTTTTAAAAATTCACAAATATTTCCACATGACGTGTTTGCTTTCTCCGAGACTTGGCTCAATGCCACAATATTGGACACAGAACTCTTTGATCAAGAGTTCGTAGTTTTCCGAAGAGACCGTCATGTGGATGTAGGGAATTCAGTTGGTGGGGGAGTCCTTATTGCCGTTAGAAGTAATTTCTTTGCAGTTCAAGTTGTTTTCCCTTTCAACATATCAATTGAGCTCTTATGCATAAAAATAATCTTACAAGAGAAATCTATCTTTGTATTAAATGCTTACATTCCACCTAAAAGTCCAATAGCCGTGTTCATGGAACTTTCCGAGGCACTGGACTTTATTCTTGGTATCGCCAGCATTGATAGTTGTGTCCTCCTTTTAGGCGATTTCAACCTTCCTAACATCGATTGGGTTAATTCTGACGACGAATCCTATTTCGAAGCTTCCACTTGCTCACCACAACTGGAACTTCAATCACTGGATAATATTATTTCAGCTGATTTACATCAAATTAGCTGTATTAAAAATCATATGAATCGAGTGCTTGACCTAGTTTTTACATCTGACCCTGTTAACACAGTAGTGGTAGAATCTTCCTCTGCTATATCTAACATAGATAAATTTCACCCTCCCCTTGACATTTTTCTTGACTTGAGCGATCACTTACTAGCCCATAGTAATTCTCATGATAGCTCATACTCGTTTGACTTTCGGAAAGCCAATTTTCAACAGCTTTCTGAACTTTTGAGTAATTCCGGTATTGAACAAGTACCGGTACTATCTGATACTGAAGCAGTTGTTGAAAGGTTTTATGGTATCTTAATGAAATGCATATATCAAACTGTTCCCATAAAAAGATCCATACAATCTAATGGTTCATGTCATCCTTTGTACTCGAAAGAGCTTATAGCTCTTCGCAATAAAAGAAATAAGGCTTGGAAAAAGTATATCAAATCCATGACCTTTGAAGACCAAGTGGTATACATTTCTCTTTTTGAAGAGTTCAAGAAAATTTCTTACGAACTTTATAGCGAATACATGCTCACTGTAGGAAGCTCTCTGAAATCTGACCCAAAAAGTTTCTGGAAATACGTTAATTCGAAAAAGAAATGTGATGGTTATCCAGTTAATTTTATTCATAATAATGTTACCCTTACCACAAGCCCTGAAATCTGCGAAGGTTTTGCAGATTATTTCAGTAAATCTTTTGCTGATTCTCCAAATGCAGTTGACAAACTCTACTTTCAATATTTAAATAACTGTCCTCAAGTTTTGTTTAGTAGCATTTCAATAGAGAGTAATAGAATATTTGAATTTCTTTCACTTCTTAAAGATGATTATTCATGTGGTCCAGATGGCATTCCACCTATTGTTTTAAAAAAATGCAAATCTGTTTTAGCTCTTCCTTTAAGGAATATATTTGAGTTGTCCCTGAAAACAGGAATATTTCCTTCAATTTGGAAGAATACTTTGGAGATAAAACTAATATTACAAATTATAGACCTATATCCAAACTGTCATGCATCCCTAAGCTGTTTGAACAAGTTGTATGTGATACGTACAGTCACAAACCTTCTTGTCTTTGTGAACAAATGCTTGAACTATATGGAGTGTGGTCAGGAAATAGATTGTGTCTATACTGACTTCTCGAAAGCTTTCGACCAGTTATCCCACGCGATTATAACGTTCAAGTTGAACGCATATGGGTTTCCCCCTTTTTTCATAAAATGGATATCTACATATCTTGAAGACAGGTCCTATCAGGTAAAATTCAGACATCATGTCTCTAAATCATTTATTGCTAAATCCGGCGTCCCTCAAGGCAGTCACTTAGGACCCCTACTTTTTATATTGGCTATTAACGATGCTCCGCTGTGTGTTCAGAATAGCGACATTCTTATCTTTGCAGATGATATGAAGTTGTTCAAAAACATATCTTCTGCGATTGATAGTATTCTTTTGCAAAATGACCTTGACAGGTTTTCTCTGTGGTGTGAGAAAAATAGTTTAAAATTGAATCCCATTAAATGCCAAACAATGACTTTTTCTAGGAAGCGAGTACCGACTTCTTATGACTACACAATCTCACAGCACATTTTGACTCGTCCTGTCACTGTCAAAGATCTCGGTGTTTTATTCACATCTAGTTTAGACTTTTCTGAGCATATTAACAGCATTGTTAATAAAGCCAATTCAATGTTAGGATTTATAAAGCGTTGGTCAAAGGAATTCCGTGATCCGGCTGTCACTCGTTCTCTATATAACTGTTTTGTTCGTCCTCATCTTGAATATGCTTCTCAGGTTTGGACACCTTTTTATGATACTCATATTGAGAGGTTAGAATCCGTTCAACGGAATTTTACTAGGTTTGCCATCAAAGGTATTCAATGGAGCGATTCTTCACACATTCCTCCTTATGAATATCGTTTGTCAACTCTCCAGATGGAAACATTGTCACAAAGAAGAACCAACAATGACATTGTATTTTTCCATCAGATAATTATGGGTATAACTGACGCTCCGGACTTGTTAGGCCTTATTTCATTTAACCATAGAGGAGGAGGTTACAACTTTCGTGGTAGGGACATGACTAAAGAACCTAGGCATCGGACAAATTACGGTATGCATGAGCCCTTGACACGAATGAGCAGACTTTCTAACTGCAACTCAAACTTATTTGATTTTAACTTAAGTAAAAATCATTTAAAATCGTTATTAAAAGCCAGTGTTCCACGCGCTTAAGTGTTTTGTTTGGTTATGTATTTTAGTTGTTATGTTACTTTTATTTTGTTGTTTTGCTTGTTTAAGTGTTTGTTTGTCCTATTGTTAAAAATTTTGTTTTTCCTTTTTGTTCCTGCTTGTATTAAGTAGTCCCTAACTCTTATCTTCCTGATATTCGTACCGCCATGACTTTTTTTTTTTATTTTATTTATTATTTCTAATCAAGTGCCGATACGACTAGCAACGCAATTGCAATCGTACTCGGTGAAAATGGACCCCAGCGCGTGCGGTATCTGGGGGGGAAAGAGGCGGGGAATTAAAAAAAAAATGACGTTTCACTCATGACTCAAACGTCATTTTAAGCTAGTATCACAAAGATGTTCATTAGCGGACTATAATTTTGCGCCATTGACTTTCTTGTATACATTTCATCGAAAAATTGTCGTCAATCCGATTTAAGGCAAAGCTAATTCAGAATTTGATTTCACCGATAAATCCGAAATTTAGAGACTTGAAAATTCATAGAATTTTCGATTTATGGCTCGTGAAAACGTTGAATATGCCTAGGAGTATAACAAAGTAGATTCAAAGTTAGTCCTAGTTTTTAAACCGGTATACATTGGCCAATGTTGTTCGAAGGGTAGACAAAGTGCATTCAAGAGGACACAAGCGTCCACAGCAACCATTGTCTATCAACTCCTACTCTCCACCTCTCCGCGGTGAACATCTCAAGTCAGGGTGAACAACTTAGTGAATATTTTATAGGGCTACTACGACATATTCGAAGCCCAGGCCAATAAGGAGGCGTTTGGCCGGCTCTTCGTCTTAGGCCGTGTGCGAATTGGATGAATTGTGGTTAAAAAATAAAAATGGATGAATTTTTAACCACTACTGTCATATTTTAACCTGCTCAGCAGCTAGTCAAATAATGCGAAGTGTCAAAATTTAACCAAACGTCAAGTTTTAACCCATTTTTAACTGAATTCGCACACGGCCTTAGAGTTAAACTAAAGACCTGGCTCTGCAGGTTGGGGGTCGTGCGTCACTTGGATCGTTAGGTCCCTTAACAGACCACGTGCAGCCGAACAATTAGCGGAAGCCCTTGACTGCTACAAAGCAGATATAACCGAACCAAGAAATGCGATGGGATGGTCCGGGCCTACGTAAAATGAACGTCATAATATCTACTATGGCGACTGCTATCGGAAACAAAATTAGGCGTCTATTTGGATATGGATTTGTAGTTGGGACACGACTCAGGAAGAAGGTCTTGAGTTTCAACTCAGTGAATGAGCGTATCACGACAATTCGCAACAAAGCTACACTCACCAACATAAGCTCAATCAGCCGTCAACAAAATTGATCACATTCCGATCGAAGCATGACACTTCTCTAGCACACATTCCAAGGTGCCAACATCGACTCGGGCCACTACCATGTTGTAGCCAAGGTGCGAATGCGGATATCCCGATCCAGGCCAACACGCGAAAATGCTAGGAGAAAAAATCGACGTCGCTACAATCGCAAGAGATTGCTAGATCCTTTTCCGACCGTGTCTCCGAAAATCTCCTCAGAAGTCCTTTGCTGCCAGCACGAAATGTAGTGGCAACACCACCAAGCAGCCATCAGAGTGCTAGGGTTCACACGGCCATCATAACGAAACCCCTGGTTTGACGATGAGTGCCGGCGAGCACATGCAGCTAAACAAGAGGCATACAAAGCGGCGCTACAAAGAAGGACACGACCAGATCGCGAGCACTACGAGGAGAATGGAGACGAAGATTCAATCAACAACTGTACGAGCTGTTCAGCGACACTGCCCTAGCCAGAAAAGTTAAGGTCCAACGACTTGATGGTTGGGTCATGTAGAGCGGATGGAAAATAATGCTCCGGCTTGTAGAGTCTTCGAATCCAACCCGAAAGGACGTCGTAGAGGAGGAAGACTCATGTGGAGCATACAGGTGGTACAGGATCTGAACCAACTTGGCGTGCGAAACTGGAGACAGCTAGCTAGGGAAGAACTTCTCAATTAAGCCGTTCAAAATTGGCTTACCATTGTACGTTTCCTCAATTCTGTACACACAATCTGGAATTTTTTGTCAGTGTCAGTCAGCCTCAATTTCATGTCAAACAAAATCCTTTTTGAAATAAGTAAACAAAATTTTATTCATAATTAAAATTTATTAAATAAGTAAATAACAAAGTTTCCGTTCTTAGGCCGTGTGCGAATTGGATGAATTGTGGTTAAAAAATAAAAATGGATGAATTTTTAACCACTACTGTCATATTTTAACCTGCTCAGCAGCTAGTCAAATAATGCGAAGTGTCAAAATTTAACCAAACGTCAAGTTTTAACCCATTTTTAACTGAATTCGCACACGGCCTTAAAATAAAACAAAATATAATCACATTTATATTTTAATCACATTTTCAGTAAAATTAGTTAGAACAAGTGAAATGATTGAAGAATTCTCATACAATGGAAAATGCTCATCCTAAAATTAAATTTCGATGAGATTCCTTAAAACAAATAAACGCAAATCTAAAAATATAAAAAATACACTTAACTTAGATCAAAATAGAGCGGGAAACACAAAGCTGCTTTACTGTTAGCGCTGACTTCGTTTCGCTACTCTGCCTACTTCGGATTGAACTTTGAGTGACATCTGTCATTTTACTAAATTCATTTTTTCTCAAAAAATTATTTTTTTAAAAACAAAACCGACAGCTTTAGCAAAAAGGATGTTAAATTCGAATAAAATCTCATACAAATAAACAAGAAAACATGTCGCTGAGCAATTCAGCTTGTGCCACGTTACGTTACGGGGTTCTCGCAATATGTCATATTGAAGATTGAGCAACAAAGCTGCTTTGTGCTAGGTTGGTAGCAATTCCTGTGCTTCAACTTTATACGTCACTCCACGCTAACGGAAAAGCAGCGTTGTGTTTTCCGCTTAAGAAAATAAATGTCAATTTGGACTTTTCACAAGGTGTCTTTTTTGTTCTTAGAATTTATTTGCTTAGGTATACTTTTGATGGCTCTAATCAAGAACCTTGCTTTCATCTTCGGGCTTATTTCTAAAAGCAAAATAAAACATTGTTGAGGTTACGGTGAGCGCGAGACCAGCACATAAAAGTGACCACTTAACAATATTAAGAATGTTAAGTGTATTAATAAGCTTTGATTTTATAAGCTGAACTGATTCTGCATTAAGTTGGATTCCCTGTCAAAACAAGAGAAAACGTTAGCAAGGATAAAGAAACAGCCAAATCCATGTCATGCAAACCTCATCAACCCAAATTGCCGGCATAAGAACTGTTGTCAAATTTTCTGTCAAAGTAATTCTATTGATACTCTTCAGGAACATATTGAATTGTACTCGTTTACCTCCCTGGAGTGGGGTTCCAGTTAACTGTAAAATAAAATTTTAAACAAAACGTCAAGTTGACATTTATTTTGCTGTCAAACTTACATATTGAACATCGACGAATGTTTGATGTTTCTTTTCGTCTGGTTTAAGGCCTCGTATCATTTTACTGTATTCGTTTGATGCGCCTAACATGTGAGGTAGGGTCAGAATAACTGGAGCATCTGCAATACAAAGTTAAATCATCAAATCAATATAAAACCAAATAATCCTAGAGAAGTCCTGATATTGATATTTTTCATTTTAATAAGGTTGAAAGTGCAGACGACCCTCAAACGTCACTCAAATTCATAAGCAAATTCTCTTAAATTCCACCTTTGTTTACTCGTTATGTAACGATCATAACCTATAATTTTATGTTTTTATAATGCATTATGGTGGGCACATTTTATTTAACTACTTTAGTGCCTTTTTTCATTTTTTTCATGGTCATGGTTATGGTTCGAAGTATAAGACCTTCTATCACTTAAGCTATCCAAACACGTACCTATCCACTCACCTCGATCACCAAATATGTGCGTGACTTAAATTTAATAGGATAAACTCATTCAGTGTCATTTCTAGTTTAAAGCTGAAGTCAGATGCATTTGGTTTTAACAAAATATGTAAAACTGTGTTTGCTATTATTTGACTTTTTTGGAATGTGAATTTTCGGTTTTGTTTTCAGCGTTTCCTGTCAATTCTCCGAATTATCAAAACTAATGGATACAAGAAATCTTACTAATCAATTAGAACCACTTTGAATATTTTGAATTTTGATCCTTTTCTTGTAAAAACAAAATGAATCACGGCTTTTATCTCGAATACCAAAAACCACTTAAATGAGCATAAATTAGCATGTTATTAAGAACTGTTCTCATAATTGTGGTTGCGAATCGGAAATGAGAGTAAAAGCATTTACCACAAAACGATTCTTTATGTAAATAAAAAAAACTACTCTTTCATGCATATTCATCACAAGAACATCATTTTCATTGACACTTATTGAAATGAGAGATGACGGTGATTTTCTTACGCTTATGTCATTCTCATATTTGACAGTGATGACAGCTTACTTACATACGTAAGGTGGCGCTACAGTGCGTTGTGGACTTGGGCCTCAATCAACAGTCTCCGCCAGCCAGCTCGGTCCCTATAGCTAGGTAACTCCAGTTTTGCACTCCAAGTTGTTTGAGGTCCTCTTCCAATTCCTCTCGAAACAGCCTTAGGCACGTTCATCCGATTTTGTCAAGGTCCATGCTTCTGATGATGAGGGTGTTATACAGTTTTACCTTAGTTGCTCGAGAGAGGGCTTTTCCACTCATTTGCTCTCTTAGCCCAATTAACGGCGCTGGTGTTATTGCCCGTGTTAATAGCGGAGCTTAGATAGGCGAACTCCTCTACTATCTCGTAGTTGTATTTGTCTATTGTGACGTTCTGTCCGAGCCGTCGTCGGTGTTGGGTGTCCCTCCTCGAAGACAGCATATAATTTGTTTTTCCCTCATTTACCGGTAAACCCATTTTTGCCGCTTCTGTCTCAATTCTCACAAGGGCTCCATTGACATCACGCTGCAGCACGCTGTGTTCTTCCCATTATATCAATATCATCGGCGTACGCGAGAAGTTGAACAGACTTTTGGAAGATAGTGCCTCTGGAGTTGACGGTGGAGCTTTGCACTATGTTCTCAAGAACGATGTTAAAGAAATCGCATGACAGTACCTCGTCTTGCATGAATCCTTTTTTGACATCGAAAGAAAGCTCGTTACCAACCGCGCAGCGTGAGTTCTCCATCGTCATTTTGCACAAGCGAACGAGCTTGGCAGGGATGTTAAAACTAGACATAGCTTTACAGAGTTCGTTTCTGTAGATGCTGTCATACGCGGCCTTAAAATCAATGAAAAGGTGGTGGGTATCGATTTGAAGTTCATAGGTTTTTTCAAGGATCTGCCGCAAAGTGAAAATTTGGCCGATGGTCGAGTTTCCTGGTCTGAAGCCACATTGATAATGACTAATCAGATTGTTGACGAAAGGCTTCAGACGTTCACATATTATGGCAGAGAGGTTCTTGTAGGCGATGTTACGTAGGCTGATTCCTCTGTAGTTGGCGCAGTTAAGAGGACCTCCCTTTTTCAAGATCGGGCAATAAATGCTGAGGTTCCATTCATCGGGCATGCATTCTTCCGACGATATCTCTCAGATGATTTGGTGCATGCTCCCATCTAGATCGTCGCATGCTGCTTTAAACTGCTGGGCAGCTAGACCATCTGTTTCAGCGGCTTTGTTGGATTTGCCGTTTTCACTTCTTCTAGGCCGGGTTCACGGAATTATTGGCTATCATCATGTCCAATGAAAGAATCCTGCCTGACGGCGGGATTTTGTTCGTCGTTGTCGTTATAAAGTCTACAGAAGTGGTATTTCCAAATCCCCAGCATTGACTGCGATTCTACTATGATGTTCCTTTGTTTATCTCTGCAGGCATCGGTTCTTGCTCGATGACCTTGATTCAGCTGTTTTACCCTCCGATAAAATCTCCGAACGTCATTCCTGCTGATGGCTCTCTCAACATCCTCGATCTGACACTTCTCATCCTCCTTCTTTTTTCTCCTGAGAAGTCGGTGTTTCTCTCTACTCTTTTGCTCGTAGAGCTCACGAGCAGCTCTTCTCCTTCTATGCAGCGCAGCTCTGTATGTCTCCTGCTTGGCTGCATGGGCCTGCCTGCATTCTTTGTCAAACCAGGGGTTTCATTTTGGTGGCTGTGTGCATCTCTAACTGCTTTCTAACAATGTTGCCACTGGCCTTCGATACTTGATGTTGGCGGCATAGGCCTTCTTAAGAGGTTACTTGACACTCAATCAGAGAAGGCTCTCGCGATTTCTTACGATTGTAGCCGTCCGACGTCGAATTTTCTTGCAGCATTTCCTTGTTTTGGCCATTGTCGGGATATTCGTAGCACTACCTTGGCTGCGACAGTAATGACAGCTTCTATTGGAGAAGTCAAACTTGTCACCTTCAAACTGAAGCAACTGTAAGGAAAGTCCTTAGTTTAGTTCTGCCACTGTCGCTTTGTTTACCTTAACAAAATCTCATTCCTATCTTATCTGACAAGACACATAAAACTCACTCCAAACACAAACAAAAATTATGATAATGATCTGTCCTTCGAAAATCCACTTGCTTCTGACCCAAGTTCAATAAAATCACCAATTAAATCGCAAACATAAAATTGTTAACGGTATTTTATAAATCCCATACAAATCATTGCTCCTCTGGCAAATTCCAACAATGTTAAGGTCATCCAAATAAGCCAAAAATGCAAAAAAGAAACTTCAAAACCAACCTGTCACATAAAAAATCTTGCAATATTACTTAACCAACATAAAAAAGCAAAACAAATTCTACAGACATTCTCCATTAAATATGCAAACAAAGACGCAAGCCGCGCACAAGCAACAAAATCAACAATTAAAAACGTGTATTCCACAATGTTTACACAGTGCCTTGTCCAGTAATTTGCGTGATTTACGGTACATAAATTGTCATTCTTAAAATTCATTTCAATAATTCTTCTTTGATGTTTCGTTCTATTCTTAGTCGATTGCAAGTTACGAATTCCGATGAATTCATCTAGAAGATTTTTGAGTGTTCATTTGAGTGATGAACATCACTCCTGTGGTCAATCTCAAATGTCAAATCATTAATCTAATAAATTGATATGTCTCAGCTGACAAATCATTTTGACACTTCCATGAGCTGAGTTTTTGTGAATATGACTTTGGGTTCTTTTCATGTCCCGCTATCAACAAAAGAGCTATTAATCTTTATTTATGATAATTTCGTCTGGTCAAAAGTTGTGTTTTTGTTTTAGAACCTGCTTTTGACTCTGGCCAGCTCGAGTCTGGTCAGTCAGTATGTCTGAGTCTGGTTGTGAGGAAATAATAAATTGTGAGACAGGTTAACATAGCTATCGACTTGAAGATAACATCTATCTACTGGGCAGATGAGCAGAGAAGTAGGTACGATCTTAAAAATTCAGTTGGAATTTAGTCGTGAACGCGAACGCAGGTCCGGATAAAACAAACGTCTTCCCTCCATTCTTTCTCGAGTTGATTGGATTTTAAATTCAAATTTAGTCATAATTTTTTTTTCTCTTGCCTTAATTGACTTTACTTACGATTTTGATTGCATGTTATCGATTACGTTTGCGTTACGTTTTCGTGTGCACAATGAAGCGGTGTCTCACAAACGTCACTGTCGCGTTAGTGGTTTGCTTTCATGTCACTTTGACAGATGCAAAAGTCTTTGAACGTTGCGAATTAGCACAAGTATTGAGGTATGGTCATGGTGTGGACGTGAATGATGTCGCTAATTGGGTTTGCATTGCGCAACACTCAAGTTCGTTGAACACATCAGCCTTTGCGGGCAATGCGAAAATCGGTACTCACGGAATTTTTCAAATTAGTGACGAATTTTGGTGTTCGCCGCCGGGTAAAGGGGTCGCTTGTGGCGTTTCGTGCGATCGGCTGCGTGACGATGATATTAGCGACGATTTGGAGTGCGTTCAGAAAATACATAACGAGCACCAGGGTTTGTCGGGTGACGGTTTTAACGCTTGGAATGCGTATCGGACGTATTGTAAGGATAATCCCTACGAGTATATCGAGGACTGTTTCGGGAATGACGAACTGGAGCTATTCCGTTCGAAGTCTATTACAACGAACTATGTTCGCGATGAGGTTGAGGATTCCTACGAGCAACCGCACTCCCGGGGAAAGGTCTACGGAAGGTGTGAATTGGCAAAGGAATTATTCCTCAAACACAAAATGCCGATGGAAGAAATTCCAACTTGGGTGTGCATTGCACAGCATGAATCGAGTTATGACACCTCAGCGGTGGGTCGTCTGAATGCCGATGGGAGTGCCGATCATGGTCTGTTTCAAATAAGCGATCTGTTTTGGTGCTCGAAGAAAGGTGGCCAGAGGAAGGCTTGCGGGCAGCCGTGTAGCAAATTCCTTGACTCTGACATCACTGATGATGTAAAGTGTGTGAAGCAAATTCACAAAGAACATACAAAGATTTCGGGAGATGGGTTTAATGCATGGACCGTGTATAAGGCTCATTGTCATGGAGCGACGGAGAAGTATATTCGTGGTTGTTTTGATGGAATTGATGCTGAAGAAACCAAGCTTTCAGAACAATATAAAGACTATGCCAAGCCCATTAGGAGTAACAAGATCAAGCCCCATGGGAAGGTATATGATCCCTGCGAACTCGCCGATGACCTGCGAAACAAATATCACTTGCCGGAAGATCAGATTGCCACTTGGGTGTGCATTGCGAAACATGAGTCCAACTACAATACTTCTGCCATTGGTTATGGAGATCATGGGCTCTTTCAAATTAGCGACATCTATTGGTGTTCTCCACCAGGCAAGGGCTGGGCATGTGGCTTGTCGTGTGCAGATCTCGAAGACAGTGATATCAGCGATGATGTTAAGTGCATCCGGAAGATCTACGACGAGCATTCTCACTTGACAGGAGACGGGTTCAATGCGTGGACAGTATATCCTAGATATTGCAGCAATGGCCGAGCAGAAAAATATATTTCCCACTGCCCCAGCCGAACCACTGAGACACTTCAGGGTGCTGCTTCATATAACTCTTACTCCAAGGCTATTAGCTCGAATTCTATAGAAGAATACAATCCTGTAGGCAAGGGAAAGGTTTATGGTCGTTGTGAACTGGCAAATGAACTCCTCGACAAATACCATATGCCAATGGAAGAGATACCCACCTGGGTTTGCATTGTTCATCATGAGTCGAATTTTGATACGTCAGCAGTGGGACGCTTGAACGCCGATGGAAGTGCTGATCATGGACTTTTCCAAATCAGTGATTTGTTCTGGTGTTCCGATGCGGAAGATGATTATGGCAAGGCATGTGGACTTCCATGCAGCAAGTTGTTGGACAGTGACATCAGCGATGATGTTGAATGTGTTAAACAGATCCACGATGAACATACAAGGATTTCAGGTAATGGATTTAATGCTTGGACGACTTACAATGCCTATTGCAATGACAGAGTTGAAGAGTACACTCAAGGATGCTTTGATGGCAGTGCTTCGGTTGAAGATTTCCAGCCCATACAGAGAGCAATTGATTTTAGCTTCAGGCCAAAGAACAAACCCAAAGGCAAAGTCTATGAGGAGTGTGAACTGGCCAAAGAACTTCGTGAAAAGCATCGTATTCCCAAAGATCAAATATCATCCTGGGTCTGCATTGCCCAGCGACAATCAGGTCTCAATACTTCAGCTGTCTCGGCTGATTCTCATGGAATGTTTTTCATTAGCGATGAATTTTGGTGTTCACCGCCTGGCAAGGGCAAGGCTTGCGAATTGCATTGTTCCGACTTGGAGGACAGTGACATTACCGATGATTTGCAATGTGTGCAGAAGATCTACGATGAACATCAGAAGATATTCGGTAATGGATTCAACGCATGGAGAGTTTACGATCAATACTGTAGCAATGGCCGGGCCGATGAATATGTAAGCCATTGCAGGGGCTTTGAATCAACTTCCAGGAATTCAATTGGCTATGGATCTCAAGAAGATCAGTACAAATTCGGTGGGCGTTCTATTGCGATTAATAAGCCCGTCTTCAATCATGAATTCCATGCAAATCCTTTCCTCAAACACGTCGATGTGGTTCAAAAACCAGCAGCAACATTTGGAAATCCTTTTTTCAACAGTTTGAGTGAATCGTTTATTGGTAGTGTAAACGCCGAGACTATGACTCATAACGAATATGTGAGAAATCCATTTTTGAAAAACTTACAATCTGCAGTCCAGAAACCCACAACAGTGGCGTTTAAGACTACGACTTCAGTTCCACTTTGGAAGAATCCTTTCCCACAGACAACAAGTCCAGCTCCAGCTTGGAAGAACTCCTTCATACAAACGACAACTCCAGCTCTAGCTTGGAAGAACCCCTTCATGCAAACAACAACAGTTTCCTACCCGATCGTCAACAATCTCAATTTTCAGTCAAAGAAACCAACGACTCCAGTCAAATCATTTGCCTGGTCGGCACCGAACCCTACAATGAGTGAAGAAAAAGCTAAATATGAGTTCTTTAAGACTTTTACTACTCCCGCACCGCCTGCTTACACAGTTACACCGCGAGCTAACCGCCTGCAGCCATATCACTTGAACACCATCAAATCGTCTTTCGAAACAACCTTGACTCCATTCTGGTTGACTACAACTACTCCAAAACCCACAAGTCGTGGTATTGATCCAACTCCGTTTTGGTTGGCCTCAACAACTCCGAAACCAACTAATCGCTTTCAATTTATCAATTCGACCACTCCTAAGGCCTTGACAACCATTCCTTCATGGCAATCATGGACAACATCGAAGCCAACAATTCGTCCCCAATGGTATGAGTCGACTTCTCAGAAGAGTGTCGCAGCCACACCCTTCTGGTTAACGACAACAACACAAAAGCCTACAACTAGAATTCAAACTTCATCAAACGTACCTTTTTGGCTGACCTCAACAACTCAAAAACCGACTTCGAAATCATTTTACGAGTCAACTTCCAAAAAGAGCGTGGCCGCGATACCAGCTTGGCAAACAACAACTACACAAAAGCCTACCACCAGGCTCCAGTCATCATCAAACGTACCCTTCTGGGTAACTTCAACAACTCAAAAGCCAACACCAAAAGTTACTACTACCCAAAAGTCTACGACAAAGTTCCAGTCATCGTCAAACGTGCCCTTCTGGGTAACTACTCAAAAACCAACTTCAAAACCTTTGTACGGTTCAACTTTCCAAAAGAGTGTTGCCGCGACACTATCTTGGCTTACAACAACTACACAAAAGCCTATCACGAGATACCAATCATCAACATCGAACGTTCCCTTCTGGGTAACTTCAACAACTCAAAAGCCGACAACAACTACACAAAAGCCTACCACGAGATACCAGTCATCATCATCGAACGTTCCCTTCTGGGTAACTTCAACAACTCAAAAGCCGACATCCAAGAAATCTGTTGAAACCACACCATTTTGGTTTGCTTCAACCACTCAGAAGCCAGCAACTCGACTGCAGACATCAACAACTCAAAAACCTACAAGTCGTGCAGGTACGGTATCAACATTTGGTGCTGTTCCATTCTGGCTTGCTTCAAAGTCGACAGCAGTGCCACCTACAACAAGTCGTTTCCAAAAATACCAAATAAGTACAACAACCAAGTTGCCAACAACTTCGAAGATTAATATTTTACCACTGCCAACATCCAAAACAAATTTTTATACTCCATCTTCTACAGCAAAGCCCTCTGGACAGTATAATGCTGGACAATACAATTCGGGAAGATATGAAGCCCCGAAAAGTAGCCCGAAATCAACGACAAAACTGCCTTCTTCAACTTCAACAACAAAGTCTCCATGGAACTCTAAGCTTATTGCTTCAACGTCAACTTCCAAGACAACTAGCTGGTATTCCAAGGCCCTGTCTACAACGACAGTAAAATATGATCCCTTCCGCCAGGTTTCAACAACGACCACGAAGCCAAAAACTACCACAACAGTGTCAAAACCATCCAACCTAGGGTTTTATGTTTCTTACAAATCACCGACAACAATCACAAATTCGTCCTCGAAGGCTGCAACAACTAAGAGCTGGAACTCGTGGTCAACAACAAAATCAACAACAACTTCGCTGCCTTCTACTACCAAAAATTGGTTCCAATACAACTCGACACCAACAACTAAAAGTACCATCAAACCTTCATACGTATTTTCAACAACGCCCTCAACCAAATGGACAACTCAATCAACAACAACAACTGTCAAACCAAGCTTGAAAACAACCACCAAACGAACAACGCAGAAAAATTCATTCCAATATACTACCCCTCTGCCAAAAGTGTCCTCCAGCACAACACGAGCCATAGCAAATTCAACAACTCCATGGACTTATGTGGCCCCAACTAGAACCCAAAAGTCAACAACCTCAACTCTACAGACAATAATTCCCCCATGGGCAATAACAACAACCACACACGCTCCAACCACGACCGTTAGCAGTCCAACAACAAGCCCCACCTCAAAAAACAACCTTTACGATCTATACCTAAAATTATATGGCATCCAGCTACCTAGCGGAACGAAAACCGCTTAATAAGAACTCATTAGAACCGCAACGAAAAACTATAAATATAATTGCTCCAATGACAATTGAGTGGATCTAAGTCGTAAATATAAAAAAATCAAACAGGTCTTGTTCTAGTTAAGTCAGATTTTGTGTTTTGTTTCTTAAAGTTCCCGTCAACAGTTATGTTGGATAAGCGATAATTATACGATCAAAACTCGACGGACTGATTTTAAATATGCCATAATTAATAGAATAACAAAAAACTATGAAATTAAATTTAAATATTTTAATGTTTTGTCTTTTATGTGCCAGTTTATTTGTTAATTCATATAAAGTAGATACAATTTGACTAGCTAGTTAGCTTATTGATTAAGTATTTTGTTTAAATTTTAAGTAATTTTTAGATTTTCCTGTTTTTTCTTGTGTTATAAATATTGTATAACGGAAAATATGTGTTCAAGGATTTATATTTTTATATTCGAAAATAAATTTGACGTTTCGTTCAAAAGTGAAATTGTCGTGTTTTGGTTTCGGTTTCATTCCAGTTTATGTCAAACATGACGTATGGAACAGCTGTCACATCGATATTATTGGAAACTTTGTCATATTATGGAAATTAGTACAGATACTCATAAAATAGTCGGATTCTAGTTACTATTTTATTGAAGATGACTGTTCTCTTGGGTACCCAATAAAAAATGTATAAATTAATTTAATTGACAGTGTTATGACAGATGTCGTTGTAGTCCATAACGTCATGGGAAATATTGGAAATAGAGAATTAAAGGTCGTTGCTTTATCTAAACAGAAACTATAACCTAAGGCAGAACACGTTTTGAAATAAATTTTATCATTCATCTCTAGAAATAATGAAGTAAAAATGAATAGATTAAAAAGTAATTAAATGTCACTGGAACTAGTAAGCTTATAAATCAGCAAACGCCACTAGCACGCACCATACGTTAGTATTTTGACAGGACGAACGTACTTCAAAATGCGTACTTACGTGACCTAATATCAAAAAACTTACCGTGCTTTTAACACAGTACGCATACACATCAGACGGAACGCATGTCAAAATGCGTTCACTGAAACTATTGAGATTGGTCGCATAGAATGTCAAAATTAATCGGATGCGTGAATCTTGTGTGAACAGGGTTTGTTTGAATAAATCAAATTCAAACGAATACCAGTTGATTCAATAAATTCCTAACAAGGTCTCACGCGGAAATAAAACCACCAATCAATGTTTAACTCCCCCAAGATCATAACTGAAGCTTTTTTAATAAATTGTCTTTAACAGCTTTTTTGCCACGTAATCTCATTAATAATTCTTCTTGAATGACAAATGATTTGATTGATTTATTTATGCACTCCTCAACTTGAAAACACAGGTATTGATTTAAATCTGTTGACGTACCATACTCTTTTAGTACGAAATACAAAAGGCGGGTACCAGATTTATTTTTGAGAGGGTAATAGTATTAGTTTTAGACAATTTAACGTAACGTAGCGTAACATAATAATGACACTATTGATAATATTATTATGTCTATCCCGCTGGTCGGCAGGCTAGGGCACGAATCCGCGAGAATTTTAGACCAATACATGAATACATCCCAAGGGGATGTTCTGTCCCCCCTTCTTTGGCTTTTGCTCATGAATAAAATTCTTGTTAAACTAGAAGTACCTATGTGGTGTGAAGGCTGTTGCTTACGCAGATGATTTGGTGATATTGGTGTCAAGAAAGTTCACTTCCGTGATTAGTGAGATTACGGAGATGGCATTACTAAAAGTTAGCAATTGGGCTACAAGCTGTGGCATGGAGGTCTCTCTATCCTTGTCTTCCAGTGCTAGATATTCGGGAGTAATACTCGACCCAAAGTTAAACGTAGTCCGTCCAATCTTAACCTATGGTTCGATTGTTTGGTGGCCCGCACTTATAGCAAACCCTACAATATTACAAAATTAAAAAAGGTTCAGAGAACAGCTAATGTTGGCTTAACTGGCTTTGAGCTCATGTCCGCCGGACGCCCTAAACGTTTTTCTTTACCTCTTGTCAATATCTTGCAGCGCGTTCAGACTCAGGGAATCCAATAGTTGGTATTCTATTGGGCATAGTAATATTACTAACATCATCCCAGTGGACATATTTTCGACAAAAACCGACTACTGCATTCCTACTGTGGGCGGATTTTAAAGTTTTCATGATGACTTAGTGATGAGAGGCTTCGACACAACTATTTTTACTGACGGACGGTGGGGTTGGTGCAGGAATTTTCTCCGAGTCTTTAAGTGTCTCCAGGTCTTTTTGGCTTCCTTATTTTGCTATTGTCTTTCAAGCTGTACCACTTGCGATTACGGAATCATGCAAATTACTAGAACCAGATCCAAATCCAAACCGCAATAAGCTCTCTTTTCGAACAAGCGATTGGCTCGTTCACATCATCCTCCAAATTAGTCCAACAATGCCGAAGTGAGCATTGAACATTGGACTCAGTGTCACTCTTGTCTGAAATCCGGGTCATAGTGGCTTTCGAAGCAATGAACGGGCTGACGAGCTGGCTAGGCAAGGATCAGTCCTTCTCAAGGTAAGACCTTCTCAATTTTTCTCGCCCAATCAAACTACAGGTGGAGTATTCTTACCAACTGTATCATATCTAGATAGATATGGCCCACCTACAATAAATCCCGTACGAATAACCTTGTTTGCAGACCCTGGCAAGACATAGCCAGGGTCGTTGCAACATTCACCAGTCACTGGCCTGTTGGGGAACACGCACTAATTGGGTCACCGAGCTAGACTGCTAGTGGCCACCATTACTGCTACTGATTATTGATCGATTATTGGAATAAGAATTTATTGAAGAATCAATTTAAGCTAAATCCGTAAGCATCGAATATAGAATATGACAATTTTATTTTCATAGTTCTTGTAATGTTTTTTGAATAATTAAAGATTTTCCATTTGAAAAAAATCGACCCGCTCCTGTCGAACAACTAAAATATTGAAAAATTAAAATTTCATTCGACACCATGACGCACGTTAAGAAATTTATCATATTAATAAATTAAATAAGACGTTAACTTATGTTTCTAAGCCCGGAATAAGACATGGCTTAATGCTTTTATGTTTGACTATTTATACCATCTTAAAAATTTAAACAAATAGTGATTGATTAACTTATTATACAAGAGTAGTAAAGCTTGAAAAATACTTGAGTTCTTGAAAACTCTTTTCGGTAAAGTAAAGAAGATTTGATTGTGTAGGTGTTTTAGTTATTTTGGCATTTTTATTATAATTTGAAATTAAGATGTCCATTTTTGATTCATTAATCATGCTTCTTTATTATTAAACTTTTTTCTTTGAGTTTTATGGACAACAAAATGTGTGGTTTGGTTTGTCCGAACGAGTTTTTATTATTGGGTGTTTATTTCTTAATCTATGCAGAAGAGTGTTGCAGATAGTTCAAGGTCTTGAAATTTAATATCCCTCGCGATTTTGACGAGTTTATTGATTTTAAAGTGTTTTTTATATCTAATCAAATTATTTCAATTTCACAATATTCGCTTGAGTTGTTTTGAATTCAATCTAGAAATTGCGAGTTAAGTAAGAGTTTATTATGACTTACCCAAACATGTTGACAAATCCAATGCCCCCGTGTACAAACATCCATTCTTCCGCTTAATCACATTTGTCAATTTGTCCACACAAAAGCATCCATTCGAGTATTCCGGACCGATGTCATTCACAAAATTGTCACCAATTGAATAGCGAAATCCTGGAATGCCCTTGTAAACGACATCACCTTGATAGAACAGCTCCACCGACCGGCAAATATCCGAACTAAATATAAACATTGATTCGCCACGCTGCCTGAATGGCGGAAAGGCGGAAGCATCGGTGCCATTAATTAAATTGCAAATTGATGTTTCGCTGTCGCTGCCATTTAGCCAGACTTGCAGGGTGTTGACCTCGTCAAGCTTTTGTATTTCCATCAATTTCATTGCGTCACCTCGACCCGTATGAACTTCGTACACTTCGTCTCCGGTTCGGTTTTTCTTCAAAGAAAATAAAGTAAAATAAAAACAAACACATATTTGCATTTGAATGCAAAGACAACAATCCACTTGAGTTGAGATGACAAAGAAGAACAACTTACATGAGAGAAAAATGAAAATGCCAAGCTGCCATCATCGAGTTCTCTAATTGTTCTTGAACCTTGATCCTTTATTTGTTTGCATATGGCTCGGGCAAGTCCTTGTGGATTAATACAAAAGCGTACTCCATCGAATAGATATTGTTTGACAGTTGTTGTGACAAACATTGACCTCGGGTCATTGAATATTTCTGGTAGATTGGTATTCAAGTGCATCAGCAACAGCGAAAGGCCTGGATCATTTTCGGCTATCTGTAAGAGAGACTAAAATCGAAAGGGGTTATGAATAGTTTAAGAGCTTTAAAAACAAACAAATCTAAAATAAGTTTTTAGTTTATTAATAAAGCAAGCGCGAAACCAAAACCGAATGATTTTCTAAAAATGGTTAAAATTCTAATTTGAAAAATGATTTCAAGCATTTCAAAAAAGATACTCTACCAATATCAGTTTTTAGAAAAAAGGCTTTTAAAGCTGGGGGACGGATTAAAATTGTTATAAGCAGCAGCTTTGTATTTACAAAATGCATTTTGAATTGTTTAAAGAAGAGCTTGAAATGCGAAATTTACAAAAATGAGACCAAGAACCTTAAACAAAAAATAATTTATTAGTTTTCAATAAATCTACTTTGTGTTCCCTTAGAGCCATATTAAACCTATTCTACTCTTATGACACAGGTTAACTAAGCCATAGATTAAGAATTAATTTAGAGGTTAACATTTATGTTTAATACCAATAATTTGTACCCGGAAAAGTAAAGTGACGTTTATGAAAAGTTCTCTTTGAAAATATTTTTGGGTCTACCGATTTGTTGTTGTCTAAAAGCCGTGTTTTTGTCTTTACTCAGTTACCAGCACAGCAAAATTGCCTCTGGCAAACAACAACGACTCGGATTGCAGTCGATAAAAAGGCCAGTAAAAATTGACAGCTGTGCCGGCGATGAACTTTCTTTTGTTTAAATGAAGACAGCGCTGATGGTTAGGTTAGGTTAAAGTGGCTGCGGATACACACACTTAGGCCAAAGGAAAATGCCCATTGTGATACCTACCACATAAATTACTAAGGAATTATTTCTAACTAGTCGAACCATTTTTAGCTTTTTATAAAGCGAACAAGAAATTTAATATCCTTGTTAGCTAGTTCACTGGGATTATCGTAAAAATATTCTCCCAGATGAAGTTTGCGTCTTAGGGAAAGTGCAGGGCATGTACAGAGAAGGTGGGAGATTGTTTCCTCTTTTTATTCGTCCATACAGCTCCTGCAGAAATCATTTGAGGCTTAACTAAGTCGTATTGCGTGTCTGCCTAAGAGAATGTCTCCCGTGAGGACACCTATTAGGGAACTCATATGAGATCTGCTTTGAGATAACAAATCTTTAGAGCGCTCTAGGTCAAGTGACGGCCATATGAGTTTTGTGGCTCCGCACGTTGGTAAATTATACTACCTAGAGCTTGTTATCGTTAAGGCTGTTTCTTTTAGTATAAGTTTACATGTAGCTATCGGTATACCTATCTGTTCCCTCTCAGGTGAGATAGGTATGGCGTTTCCATTTTTAGCGAGTTCATCGGCTCTACAGTTTCCTATGAGGAAACGTTGAGAGGAGGCGTTGAGTCTAATAGATGAACTAGGTGCCACTAGTTTGTTGAAGACGTCAAGGGGTGTCTGATGGAGGAGCGTGTCTAGTGCCGTTGAGGGTTTGGTTCTCAATCCGCCGCTTATGCAAAGACATAGATTGCGTTGGACTCTGCTGAGTTTATCGCAATAAGTGACTTTCTGCAGTGCAGTCCACCATACTGCAACCCCGTAAATTTGTATTGGTCGGATAACGGATGTATATGTCCAATAGGTTATGCGATGTTGGAAACACCTTTTGCTTCCTATGGCATTTTTGAAAAGAGCTGCTGAAGCTTTCTTAATTCTTTCTGGGATGTTAGGTTTCGAACTTAATTTTTTGTCTAATATCAGACCAAGATATTTGGCTTCATTGGTAACAATTAGTGGTACCTACACTTTTTATTGAAGGAGGTACAATTTTTATTTCCGTATAAAAAGGACAAAGTCTGTTTTTTGAGAAAATTTTCCTATGCGAATCTCGTGATCTGAGTTGTGAACTCTCTTAGGTTGAAGTATTTGCTATTTTTGTTTATCCGAGATGCAACCCTCTGGTCAATTTTTTGACGTAACTATTGCCATATCAATTGAATATGACAGATAGAGTGAGTTGGAGCATTTTATTCGCATTTGAATACTGTGCTGGCTACTGAGTAGTGAAACAAATGGGGCTAATGTCTATGTTATATTATATAAATGCCCAACTAATGCACTGATAGCAAAACATTTTTGTATTCAATCGTTAAACCACCCTCCATGGTGGGTAAGTTTGTAAACGTCAGTAAGGATAAACAGACCTTATCTGAGTTGTTTAAAGTTTGTCAAATTTTGCACTGTTTATTCGGATTATATATAGGAAATTCATATTTTGAATTTTTGATGAAAAAAAAACAAAGAGACGATATTTGTTGAGCAGCATTTTGACAGCCAAATGTCAAATGCTATGCCAATGACAGCTGATCAAATGTCAAAGAAATGAATAAAGCCCTTTACAATATAACAGTTCAATGAACCATTCTTAATGGCGCCACTGGGAAATGTCAAAACTCTGATGACAAATTTCTAAATGGTTGAGGTAAATTAAATTATCCCCAGTGCGCAAATCGAACATACCTAATAATACAATTAATAATTTTTGAATTGATTTAAAAATAGAAAAATTTGTTTCTCGTTTCCTCATCAAAACACCATACATTTTCCAATTAATAGTTAAGTAATCAAGCATCTTCATATCGTTTTCTTACAGTTTGTCTACTTTAAAAAACGGATTTGTCAAAAATATTAAAATCTACATTCAATAATATACAAATCAATAATTCATTAATCTAAACAATAAGCCACATGCAAAACCAACACAAAAAAATTATTATTATTGTTTGATATTTTCATTTCTATTCTAAAACCCAAGTTCGAATAAAGCCCTTGTTAAACAATTTATTCGTTGACAAAAATAAAAACTTAACAAAAAATTATTAAAATAACCCAAATGTATTAATCATGCAAAATATCGAGTATTAAATTACCATAGCAAAATGAATAACTTAATTACTGGCGAATTATGGTTAGAAAAATGTTTTAACTTGATTTTGTTTTGTTGGCTAAGGAGAAAAAATTTAGTCACCAGCATTCTAGAATAATTGCGTATGATAAAATTACTTTACGTTTCCCTCGAATTCGTTCCATCAGTCGTTTGAGAACCCGAACGCCCGGCGTTCGACTTAGTGTTCGATTAAATCTATTTGCGAAACCTTGCAATATATCAGTTACTTCTCTTTCGAAAACTTGTAAAAATGCCTGCAATTGGGTTGGTTTGTTTTTGTTTTTATGAAATACACAATAAATCAAATCATATATTAAAATTTGTTTGGGACTAGACAAAAATGGATAGAAAAGTCTTTTGAGGCCCAGGGAGATGGATGATTTTTTTAACTTACATTCATATGCACATTTAAAGCTACTATTGTATCTGATTCGGTGTAAGGAGCAGATGCTCGCTCGTCGAATTCAAATCGGATGTCCTGGACGTAGGACACTTTGGACCCGTCACGAGAGAATTGCTTCACTTTTTTGTTTCTGTACTGTCTATTCGGATATTAAATCAAATTTAGTACGAAACATTTAATCAAAGGATTGATGGTGCAAGAAATATACTTATAGATATATGGACCGACTTCTTGGACAATTGGTATGGCTCCTTGTTGAATTCTGTTCACATTCGTCACATTGAAGATGTACACTTTGAAGGACAGTGGTTGTGGTAGCGTAACGAATCTTTCGTACTGTTCTGTGTCTTCTAATAACACAACTCCCTGAAAGTAAAAATATGTAATATTGATTAGTCACTATCGACAATGATAATTCAATAATATTTTTGCATAAACATTTTTGTTGCTGTGAAAACCATCGCTCGTTGGCAAGTTCAGTCAGTGGCAATTTATTTACATATTAATTAACTAGTAACTTAAGAAGTAACTGAACAAAGATCAATTGCCACAAGTCGTGCGGATAGAACAATAGTCATGATTGTTATTGTTTGATTCTAGTTTCTATTTCTCAATTACATTTGTTACTATCTACACGATCGAAGATGTTCGAAGCGCAGCAGTCAATAATCTTACATCCGAGTTTGGGTTTGGAAAAATCTAACCATCAATCAGTCATAATCCGTCAAAAAGCAATTATGCAATTTTTTTAGATGAAAGTCTAATTAAATGTTTGTTTGTTTGATGATAAGTTGATTAGTTACAAAAATAGAATGTATCAACTTGTGGTTTTTGCAATTTAAGATAAAAGAGAAAAAAGTAGAAAATAAGACACAGGGTGCGTAGTAAATGTTGTGGTATTAAGTACATGGTTTAAACATCTCAACATTCATAAAGGAACATGGAGATCTCCTGATCAATCAACCACTCTCGCCATCAAGGTTGGCAACGAGCTTACGGAATCTTTCGATGTCAAAAAAGGATTCAGACAAGGCGATGCACTGTCATGCGATTTCTTTAACATCATTTTTGAGAAAACTCCACCGTCAACACCAGAGGCACTATCTTCCAAATAATGTCTGCTCAACTTCTTTCGTACGCTGATGATATTGATATAATGGGAAGAACAAATGCTCTGCAGCGTGATTTGAATGGCGCCTTTGTGAGAATTGAGACAGAAGTGTGAAAAAAGGGTTTGGCGGTAAATGAGGGAAAATCGAAGTATGTATATGCTGTCTTCGAGGAAGAACATCCAAGACCGACGGCTTGGACAGAACGTCACAACACACGCATACAACTTCGAGGTAGTAGAGGAGTTTGTCTATCTAGGCTCCGCTATTCCTATTAACACGGGCAATAACACCAGCGCCGAGATCAGAAAAAGAACTCGAGCTAATCGCTGTTTCGTTTGGCTAAGAAAGCAAATGAGTGAAAAAGCAAGTAAAGTAAAACTCATCATCCCAGTCCTACTATATGATGCAGAAGCATGGACTTTGACAAAATCGGATGAATGTGCCTTAGGTTGTTTCGAGAGGGAAGTTCTTCGGGTAATCATTGGCCCCGTTCGATTGATGGGAAAATGGAGAAGAAGATACAACAGCGAACTTTACGGGTTGTACAACGAAGTGGACCTAGCCAAAAGGGTCAAGGTCCAGAAACTTCGCTCGGTCATTTAGAGCGGATGGCCACCAATGCTCCGGCCCGGAAAGCCTTCAACACTATTCCCGGGCGCACACAAGTGGAAGAAGACCTCAATCAGCTTGGAGTGCAGAACTAGAGACAGCTAGCTATGGACCGAGCTGGCTGGCGGAGACTGTTGATTGAGGCCCTAGTCCACAACGCACTGTGGCGCCACCTTAAGTAAGTAAGTAAGGCGTAGTAGTTTGAGTCGTACCGAAGGTTCCGTTGCGCTATAAATTTCAAATCCACTTTCCATCTCGTAGTGTCGCTCAGAATTTAAAAAAAAAATTATCAATTGACAACAAGCGAACTAAATAAACGGTTTAATCGCTTAGAAAAATATTGGTCACTGTGGCGTATACTTATTATTTTAATGATGACATGAAAAACTATTACATTAACACTTCTTCAATTCCAATTAGTTTCGCAAATGTCAATCTCAAACCCGCCCGCATGCCGAATGGGAAATTCATCAATCGCTTCAAAATCAAATTAGCATGCAATAAATCTATTTCATTTTGGAAATCTTCCAAGATTCTTAGCAAAACTCTTCTTCTAATATGTAAAACAAAATCCAAACCAATAAACTTATGACCTCCAATTCCATATGAAAAAAAAACATCTAGAAAATTCATTCAATTCGCTGAATATAAATTCGCTATTAAATTCATCGTCATTCCAAGCCAGTCAACTAAAATCAAACTAATCAAGGTCAAAAGCGATCAAACTTTTAAAACCTTAAATCAAAATGTTTGCACGCAACGACACTGGCCGATATTTCGTATGGTCTCGCCATCACCAAAGACATCAAACACTTTGAATATTAAATTGCGAAAGAAGTAGCTATACTCGAATCTTTACTGTGACCTATTCATATTTTCGTCTTTGTATAGTTTTTTTTTTCATATTTTCCAAATGCATTCACCGGCCAATAAAGAGACATGACAAGCAGTAGCACTTTGTCGATTTGCGAACGGAAAGAATTTACACATGGGAGGCCCCAAAACCGGTAGGTTGGTCGGTCAGTCGGCACTCTTGACCATCCGCATTAGTCGTTCGGCAAATTAATTTTGTTTTGGCATTTTGTTTTGTTTCTTTTTATTTCTGTTTGAAATTCGTTGTCGTGTTTTGTTGCGAAACATTTTATCTGATTTTGCAGCTCAGTTCGGTGAATTGTTTTTGTTTTATTTTTGGAGCTCAAGTTCAAGACATGGATTTGTTGTTTGACGTGAGCTTTGAGTTGAGACAAATTAAGTTTATTACCATCGTTCGGGGTCAGAGGGAAAGACTTGATGGTGGGAAAAGGTTTAATTGTATACCAAAAATATTCCATAGAGAGCACGCGTTCGGCCAGTTAAATTGTTTTGAGTTTTATTAGGTAGATTATTCGCACACAAAAAACAAAGCGTTTGGAACTTCAAATTCGCTTTAAACGATTTCTTATAATTCGACTAATTCCACAGAATCAATGATTCGAAGAACAAAAGTCTTGTTCAAATTTAACACTTTAGAGTGACATAGTTTTGATGTGTCAAGTTAAAATATTTAACTGTCAATTTATGACAAATTATCACCTTAAATAAGAATTCGATTGACGCATCAGACACTTCCGTTGCATTATTCATTTCGATCTGATTTGGCTTTATTTGATTTATAATTGTTTTAATTTCCAACGACCGGAATAAGATAAAACTAGAATGCAACATTACGCCGATGCTTATCTATCTTAACAATGCAGAACATTGTGCATTGTACATTCAATAATTAAATGATGCCAATGAGTAAGCTCTCTGAATCACAACTCAAAAATTGCTTTCAGTTTTAAGATATCAAAAATGAACTTTGATTTTTCATTTGTCAGTGCATGTTTATATCTTTTTTTTTTTTAATTTTTTTTAAATAAATCAGTCCTCTGTGATATAATAGGTTAATAATTTTTTTGTGGTTAGAAAACCACAATTCGTGCTCTTGTTTCAATTTCCTATCATTCACAATTGATTGAACAGTAGTTACGAGCTGATAAGTAAACAAAGTAAAATGCTGAGCAAATTTATCAGTCATCTATTGAAGTTCAAGAGGTCATTAAACCATTTCGGGTCAGCGACTGTGATTTGCATAAATTGAATAAAAATAATTGTTTCCTCATTAAATTGGAACAACAAACTCTTAATTGAAGTTTCATGATTTTATTCATGTTCTTCATTTCATAAAAGAATAAACGACATCGACGTTAAAAAGAAAGACGTTCGTGTCAGAGGCATTCGTTTTCGATCCTCCAAAAGGGTCAATTGAGATTGTGCGTGAGTTAAAAATAGTTTTTGCACGCAAATATTTGCATTTTATATGTTGACCAAAATAAGGGTCTTTTTCCATTAACAAGCATCATACAAAAATACAAGAACTGCTAATGATGATATTTACCACACAATTATTTTTAATACTAGGACTTTTCAGGATCCATTTGAATTAATGCTTCAGGATATCTTTCTTGTAACATGACAAGTTGAATATGTTTTAAAATGTTGACACGACATAACGATGTCAGTGCGCTTAAATACTTTAATTCATCATTTCATATTTGGTCGATTGTAGTAGGTATATGACTGAAAAGTTCAAATTTTCGAAACATAAAAGCTAGTTACTGTTTGTAATTGCACATAAGTCGTTTGATTGCAAGTTTGGAAACCTAAGCGATTTTTATTTATTTTTATAAAACCAAGAATATGAATAGATTCCCTACACATTGTGTAGATTCTTCTCTTTTTTATTTTTTGCTTTCAAATTTTTTATTGGGCCCTTTCGGGAATATCCCAAGTAATTTTGTTTCTCACGGAAAATTTTACCCCATTATACCCCGTTATACCATGTGATATCACGTTTCTTTCCGCCCCATTTCGCTTTAAAATTGATCGATGCATATTCTCACCTTCACCATTTTCCTGGCTGATAGACAATTCCAAGTTTAAAGGACTGAAGCTGAAGATCCCATCTTTTGATTGAAGCAGGTGTTTTAAAGTAGGCTTAAAGATTGCTTCCAAGAATTTGTGGATCGTTAATAGTTCGAATTCTATTCCTGCAAGGTAATAATAAAGACGTCCTGCTCCCAAAACTGTTGCCAAACTCTCTTTTTCAGTCCGTAAATGTCTTCTTTCTACCTCAGAAAGGCCTTTGCTTGCAATTTCTCTTTCAAAATAAATGGGAAAAAACTCCAGAGAAATCACGAGAAATTTTTCAGTGGAAAAGTTCATGATCGCAATAAATTTCTAGGGTAATTTCGAACATCGTTCACGATACGAATTTTCCGAACGTGGGAAATGTTCCCATGGAAATCTTATACCCGATAGGGGACATTGTCTAAATATCAACAGGATGGTTTTAAGGACAAGTTCTTGGGAAAGATATTTCCCTGGAAATATTTCCCACATTCGGAATATTCGTATCGTGAATAAGAGTTCTCTGGAAATATTTTCCACGTTCGGAAAATTCGTATCGTGAAAGATGTTCGAAATTTCCCATGGGAAATTTCTCGTTATTTTTCTGGAGTTTTTCAAATTCATTTTGATGGAGACATTGCTAGCAAAATCCTATCTGCGTTTTAAAGAATATATAAACAGACTTTAAAAGAGTGTTTTGCTTTAGTAGTAGTTGTAGTAGTAGAAGTAGTAGTAGTAGTAGTAGTAGTAGTAGTAGTAGTAGTAGTAGTAGTAGTAGTAGAAGAAGTGGTAGTAGTTGTAAGGAATAGAACATTTGTACTATTACTTGGCTTGAATAGACCACAAACTTTTGGAATCAATATTTAAACCCACTTCAAAAAAAGTGTAAGAATCGAAAGATGGGTTCATTCATTAAAATTTAACATCGATCAGCTGAAATGTAATATAGCAGATTTTTTGTCAAGATTTTTTAATATTCATATTAAATGCCGCTGACCAAGAGATTATGGAAGCTATAGAAAAAATCAAGAAAGTTAAATTGGACGGCTAGTACTACAAAATAGTTTCAAGGCCAAACCTTCAGAGCTACTATTTAAAAGATGATCAACTAACGATATAATCCCTTCTATGCAAGACAATATTTAAGACTCCGAGGCAAGAGACTTGAACAAGGTTAACAAAAAGGATCTTCGTGGTGCGAAGGAAGCGGGTAGGTGTTTCCATTTGCGACTTGCTTCGTAATTTAACTATCTTGAACAAGTTTGTTAACAATCTTCGATCCTATTGACACAGATAATATAGTAATACAGATGTATCATTCGTGCAGAAAAAAATGAAACATTTTTTGCTCTTAACAGACAAGGAGCTTTCGGAAACTTTTTTCCTTGCCTAAGTATTCATTTATAGGCAATGAAGTGAGCGAAATTGATCTTGAATGCATTTAGTGAATGTGTTAAAGCTTTTGGAAAAAAGCTTTCAGTTTCATATATCATTTCTCGCCATAAGGATGAGGCATCTGTATAAATTTATCATCTGTGCTAATGATTTCATTTTTCTTGTATTTCCTCCTTCATCGCAAATAATAAAAATCCCTTGCGTCAAAACAAAAAAATTAAAATTCCGTCCGACAAAAATACAAATTAATCAATCAAAAAGAAACAGTTCTGTCAAAAAATTCGAAATTGATTTCCGAATATTATTTTGTTTATTTTTTAAGTGGCAGATTATTCCCTGTGAAAAATTCATTCCGAAGGAGTTTCACGATAACTAGAAATTCAACATTAATTTTAATGTTTTGTTTTGTGCTCTTTGAATCTTTTTTAAATGGGTTTCAGCACAGTCAAACCAAGTCGTCCAAAGATGGGAAATCAGGCACATAAATGTTAAAAAGTATGGGCCCTAGCACAGAACCCTGTGAAACGCCGCTGTCTATGTTATAAAAAGAAGATTTAACATTTCCTGCATAAACAGAAAACTCTCTGTTAAGTAAAAAGCTCCATACTAACTGTATGAGATGTGTCGGAAAATTAAAGATAATTAGTTTGTAGGTCAACCCCTAATGCCATACTGAGTCAAATTCTTTTTCGATATCTAAAAGGACTAGGCTAGTAGATAACTTTGAATTAAGTTTAATTTTTAAGTGATTTTTGATTCTTAAAATTTTATGGTTAGTGAAGTTACGTGCTCTAAAACCAAACTGCTCACTTGGGTATATGTTTGCAGTTTCTTGATTTACCAAGTCATGTTTTTACTATACATATAATAAAGTTGAAATTTTAATATCTGACAGCAATACGTTTTAAATAAAAGAAAAAAAACAGTTTTCGTTATCAAAAATATGATTGAAAAATCAATACACAAACGAGCAATTAAATGCATAAACCCAGAAAATAAACTGAAACACGGAAGACACGAAATATTTAAAATCGTGAACGTATAATTAAATGAACTGCAAAAACGAAGAAACAATTTTTCTATCATTGACGATTCAAACGTGTCGATAGCAAAAATAACATTTAAATCCATTTAAACAATTATAGCCCAAATGCCACTTTGCCATATCGTTACATTACTTAAAAAGTGCACAAATAGTTTTAAATTGATTTGTGTACTAAGAGCCACTCCTGATATACCTCAATTTACTGTAAAATAAAGAAAATTCAATCTTGTTACAAGGCTCCCCAAGCACATCAATTCGCTTACGCATTAGCCTCAACAACTTGATAAATAGATTTGTCAATCTATTATTGACACCAAAAAATAACAACTTGCCATACTTGCCACCAAGCAAAGCACTTTGTTCTCAAAATATTTAACAACGATACGCCCGACGAAGCCGCATCACGGAAAATAACAAAATTCATCACTTCAGTGATTTGCCTATCCATCATCATCATTATCATCATTTTCGCAGTCAACTCACCTCTTCAACTTTTTTGTGAACAGCCGATGGAAAGAGATGCCATCCGAGAAATGCTCCCGCAGCAGCTACAAGTATTCCAGTTACTCCCAAAATAATTGAACAATGGACCATTTTGAATTCGAAAAACAAAAAAACAAAAAAACAAAAAAACAGAACAAATAGAAAAAACAAGTTTTTCGGTTGTTTTTATTTTCACACTACACAACAATGCAATCGCACATTTGATTGATTTTATATTGAAATTCCCATCAATAAACTATTGAGTAATTAATTTAAAAAAATTCGTCACTAAACTTGTTTCACTATGCGAATAAAATAATATATTTCACAGATTTTTTTTATTTCGTATTCACAAATTCATTTACATACATAGATACGAAATTTGTTGCAAAATTTAAGGTTAACAAACACCACTGACGTCTCACAGAGTTGAGATACTCTGGGGAGCGCTTGCACACAACAAACAGTTGGAAACCAGTTTCAACGGTCGACCAGAGTATACAAAACATAAAGTGAAAGTGAAATGGCTAACACTGAAATTCAGTCCAAGACCAACACAAACTATTCACCCCAGTCGAAAAATTTAACAAACTTCGACTAGAAACACTTAAGCGAGGTCCGATTTTATCCCAAAAGCAAAACGAAATACAAATTGGACAACAAACTACTTGTGGCTTTTGGGTTATGAAATAATTCAAATATCTCAGATACCCGCACTAATTCGAATAAAGGTGATTTCAATCTTTCCGGCTAGGTTCAATTTTAGTTGCTCCTCGAATTAACCACGATTGCATTAATTTTTCACGGGCAGTGTAAGGATGACCCGTATCCAAATTTCGGAGACACTGAAGTTGATTTGATGGAACCACCACCGATTCTAATAGAACTTCACTGCACTATCAAGCACAATTAATCGGCGGGTTACATGACATTTCGGATATCAATTTCAATTTCTTTGTTTTACAAAGGACACGATTGCATGTGATAGGGAATATTCAGATCCACTATGTTTAATTACAGTTGATGGTAATTAAAATAATCCAGTTATTACGGTGGAATGTAATGTAGATACGTGGACGCGATTGCTGTTAACTTTGAACGGACCTCAGGAGGTACGACCCAGCTTGTAGTTAAACCACGAACGAATGTATCTTTTGCACCTTACTGCGTGACTATAGATTCGAAACTAGCAGTGCCCTAGTAGTCGAGTAGCGATTATTGCGCTGGCAAAGTTCACCATGCCTTGAGAGTATGTAAGGTTGTTTGCTCTTTTTATTTTTGTTTTGTTTTTGTATTTTGTCTTTTCGATCGAGTAGAGACACAGTGTAGTTTTTTTAATGACGTTTGTGACTATATGGACGATCTTGGGACAGACCTGCATAGAGCTTTTTTTGGACGGAACGATCTTTGGGTCGATTGGTTCGGTTGGATTGGTTGCAGCAATTTGTTTTTCTACCGCAGCGGGGGCGGGGTGATTTTGTTTTTATCTTTCAAGGTCTTTTGAATGACCGATCGCTATTGTTTCGGATTTTCATTTTACTTCAATTCATTCATGAATAAAAATTTGTTCGAAATATTTCAAGCTTCAGAGAGTGTAGCATACTTTGAGTACACTTAAGTTGACTTGTGTAGCGGGGTCGTCATCGATAAAAAATTATAATTACTGTAGTTAATAAAATTATTAGTCATACAAAATAAGAGCAGATATCACGTATTTGGATGAAATATTATTCATTTATTTGTATTTTGGTTTTGTGTTGGCGGTTGGGATTGTGAAAGAGTTGCTGTTAACAAGGGGTGGATATGAGTAGGTTTTGGCTTTGCTTGGAAAATTCTAAACAGTTAAGGCATTTTCGCCTTGGCATCAAATTTGTTATTCAATTCAAGTGCTTAGAATTCTTTGGTATGGAATTATTGTGCAAGCATACTTAATTTAACTATTTTTTGTCTCGGTTCTTGAGCAATTAAATGTTCAAGTTAAATGCTTAGAGTTTTTTTTTGCTTGGAAAATATGTTTAATAGTTTTTTTTATCTCTTAATACATATTTTTTTTTTAATAAAAAATTGTGATACAAATTTTTTTACCAGTTCCGAAAATACTCCTAAGAGTCGTTTGGCACAAAACAAAAACTCAGGTGTGCCTCAGGGCTATGAATTGTCTCCTACACTTTTTCTCATTTTAATTAAAAAATCTTCTGTTGCATTATTTCCCTGAATTTAACCGTATGGCAAGCGCTTTCAAGAATGCCCATCAGTACACCTTCGAGTAAAGCAAAGCGTCGAACCGAAGCCTGTAGAGACCGTCATGGAAATATCGTAGTGGAACCACATTCAGTGCTGAGGATATGGAAAGATTACTTTTGCCGATGACGAGAAAAATTGCCCTAGCTATACAGAACCATTCAATTTGGGTGGAGAAGACCATTAATTCCACCCACCTGACATTGAGGAGGTTAAGATAGCGATATTCAAGTTTAAGTCGAACAAAGCGGCTGGAGCAGATGGCTTAGTAACCGAACTGTACAAAGCAGCTGGAGATGATTTGGTTAGGATTATGCACCAGCTCATTTGCAAAATTTGGTCGGAGGAAAGCATGCCCGACGAATGGAACCTCAGCATCGATCCACAAGAAAGATCCAACTATAGAGGCATAAGTCTCCTAAATACCGCCTACAAGATCTTGCCTGCCATGCTGTGTGAACGTTTGAAGCCTTTCATCAACAACCTGAAGTCCTTATCAGTGTGGCTTCAGACTCGGAAAGTCCACCACCGATCAAATATTCACTCTACGGCAGATCTTGGAGAAGACCCAGGAACTTCAAATCGATACCTACCACCTTTGCATCGATTTCAAGGCCGCGTATTGCAACGTATATAGAACAATATCTAGTTTTAGCATCCCAGAAGTAGTTGTTCGTCTGTGTAAGATGACAATGGAAAACTCAAATTGTTCCATCATGGTCGGAAAAAACCTAACCGGTGCATTTGATGTAAAAAGAGGTTTTAGACAAGTCGATGCGCTGTCATGCGATTTCTTCAACATCATTCTTGAAAAGATTGTGCAAAACTCCAACGTCAACACCAGAGGCACTGGTCGCACACCGCGACTCAAGTGGAGCACACAGTTGGTAGAGGACCTGAAGAAAATTGGCGTGCAAAATTAGAGACAGCTATCTAGAAACCGAGCTGGCTGGAGACGTTTGTTGGATGAGGAGCTGGTCCGACCTGGACTATAGTGCAACCATTAGTAAGGAAGTAAGGTTAAACGCTTAAGGTTGTACTGTCGAAGACAGACACAGTTAAGTAGATTTTCAAAAATTTAAGAAGGTTTTTTATGAACTCTGAACGCTTCTTCCCCAGAGTGTACTTTAACCAAATATGAAACTACAGATTTAGCCAAAAAATCGGATTTTTGGCTTTGAGCCAGAAGTTGTTATTATGCTATATTAACATCAGTTCTTGAGAAAATTAGTAGTGTATGCGTAAGTCTTCTTTTGGGCTCCACGATGATATTTTGTTTGGTTTCATAATAAGAGCACTGAGCACTTAGTCTCTGCAGCATCTTGCTTATTAGAGTTGTATTATCTGCCTGGTGAAAACACAGCGTCGCTATTGAAGAAGCTATTGTGTATTCGCCCTAAGATCTTACGTGTTCAGCCTAAATGTCTAATGAAGTTTCTCGATTTGTCACCCAGAGGGCAGTTCTGTTGCTGTCAAACACTGCAAGCGCCTACCAGGTGTAAAATTCCTCATAGCGTTGTGTATTTCGTCGCCGTTAGGTCGCAAATCAAGTTTGATCAAGTTCAGAATTTTTTTTTTTATAAAAAGTGAAATATTAAGATTTTTATTGTTCATAAACATTAAAATGAGTTCATCGCCGTGTAAATCAAAGAAAAAAGATATGAGCCCTCGCCATTCTAAAAGGAGCTCATCGTCTTCGAGTTCTTCATCCTCGCGCAGTGAGATGATTGCTTCACCACCACCAAACAAACGAAAGAGAGAATCTAGAACTCGCGAGCCGACATCAATTGATCAGCGGCTGGGTGAACTAGCAGATCAGGTCAGTTATCTGTCCCAATGTATGGGCATGTTTGTTCCACAGGAGGAGGAGGCGAGCATCGGACTGCACATGCCAACATCAGAGGATTTTCTCAGTCAGCCAGAATGTTCCAACAGATCACTAGATCTGGGTCAGTTGCAGACTGAGAGCGATGCAAGAGTGGTCCAGCCAGCGAAGAAAGAACATCTTGAAGCGCTTGTCAGGTTGCAACATTTTGGACTTCCAACATGGAAGAATGTGAGATATTCCAAAGCAATGAAGATGCTGGCGGCTTCTCCAGCTTTCGTTGAACTTCAGGTAAATGATGAGCTCTGTTTGCTCGGTAAGACAAAGGATTATTTAGTTTCCACAGAGCAAGTAATGGCAGCTCTTTCTAATTCCTTGTTGGAACAAAAATCTTTGTTGAAATCAGGACTTCAGTCAATTATTGACTGGGCTTTCAAGTCACCGGATGACTTGAACCCAAACTCGTTGTTTGACAAATTTACAAATTTGTTTGGATCATCCTCTGAGTCCTATAAAAACACAGAACTAGCCTTGCAGGTGATATGTGGTAAGAGAGCTGAGTGCATAGAGGTGAGGCGTGAGAGATTAATTTCTGAGATATCTAATAAGAACATTCAGTCTGCGCTTAGAAACGTTAATCCAAGTGTAGAGCATCTTTTTGACAAACAGGCGCTACAGGCCTTAATGCAATCGCTTGGTGGATCTCAGTCTTGGCTAAGCACTCCTTCTTTTTCTAGGGAGAGAAGGCCTTTTCAGAATCAACGGTCGTCTTACAACGACAGAAAAAAGAAAAGTGAGACCAGGTATAATTATAAGAGATCTGCACACAGAAACAATTACAAAGAGAGGCAGGGAGATAGCAAGCAGGACAGAAGGGGAGCGAATTCCTTTCGCTCCAAAGAGAACACCAAGCCCAATAAATGACTCACAGACACCTTTCAGGGGAGGGCAGCTTAGGTTTTTCAGAGACAAGTGGCAGAACCTTGGCGCAAATTCTTTCATCCTACAAAGCATTTCTGGAGCAAGGATCCCGTTTTGTTCCAAACCCCTTTTAGTTTTTCCAACAGAAGATATTTTACAGAATTTTTCGACAAACCCATCTCAAGAGATGGATCTTCAAGTACAAGAGATGAAAGAATCAGGTGTGTTAGAGCCCTCCCCTCAAGTCAGCCCAAGTTTTATTTCAAAGATGTTCCTAATAAAAAAATCCAGTGGCGGAGTTCGTCCCATTTTCGATCTGAGAGCACTGAACAACTATGTAACAGAGAAGACTTTCAAACTGATCTCTCACGCCTCCGTCCCAGACTTTATACAGCCAAAAGATTGGATGGCAAAGATAGATTTATCAAAGGCATACTTTCATGTGCCAATAGCAGAAAGCCATCGACCCTTTTTGAGAATAGTGTACAGAGGCGAACTCTTACAACTTACATGCCTCCCATTTGGCCTGTCGTCAGCTCCCAGGCTGTTTTCAGCCCTAACTTGTTGGATCGCGGAGATTCTTCGAAACAGGGGTATCCGAGTTTTAGTCTACCTGGACGACTTCCTTTTGGTAGGTCAAGATTTGCCCAAGCTTACAGTTCAGGTCGCGGAGACTGTAGAACTTTTAGAGGCCCTCGGATGGGTGATAAATCTAAAAAAATCGGTCGTCATACCAAATCAGGTTATGGAGTTTCTGGGTATTCAGTGGGATTTGAAAGTGAATCGTATGAGTATTCCAGAGTTAAAGAAAGAGAAGATCAGACTTTCTCTTCAGACATTGGTTCAAAAGAAATTTTGCAACCTGAAAAGACTTCAGAAGCTTTTGGGACAGCTGAACTTTGCAAGTTTTGTAATACCAAGGGGAAGATTAAACTGTCGCTGCCTTCAGATCTTCCTTCGAAGATTCAACAGACGTGTGAGACATATACTCCCCATCCCTCGGAGGGCCATGGAGGAGATCACTTGGTGGCTCGGAGCCACAGACAAGTTCTCACCAATTCACAAACCGGCAATAACAAACTTTTTGGTAACAGATGCGGCAGCCTCAGGTTGGGGTGCTCAATTGGACGACACTGCCATGTCAGGTCGATGGTCAAGAAGACAGGTAAGGTGGCACTCCAATATGAAAGAGATGTATGCGGTGTACAGAGCTATAAGTGCCCGAGCGGATCGGCTGTGGGGCTCGCACATCTTGCTTCAGACAGACAATCGTACTCTCGTGGCTTACATTCGCAAGGAGGGGGGAACCAGGTCTATTGGCCTATTAGATCTAACTTATCAGATTCTTCACCTCGTAGATCAGTTCAATATAACCATATCTGCTTTCTACCTTCCGGGAAGGTACAACGGCATAGCAGACAGACTTTCAAGGGGTCGATCTATACCCGAATGGCATCTTCTACCCGCAGCAAGGAAACTCATCTTCGAGAGATGGGGGGTACCCGACATCGATCTGTTTGCTTCAAGGGACACAGCTGTTGTCAGAAGATATGTGTCGATAGATTCAAGAGATCGTGCGGCAGAGTTTCTCGACGCATTCAGTCGCCATTGGAAGTTTCAACTAGGGTGGATATTTCCTCCACCAAATCTGATGCCAAAGGTGTTAGCTCACCTAAACCAGTCACAGGGAACCTACCTCATTGTAGCCCCCGAGTGGGAGCAAGTGTTTTGGATGCCCGACCTGAAGGCTCGGGCGCTAGAGCCACCACTAGCAATCAACAACCTGCGGAAGGTATTGATAGATATGACCACCAGACGACCACCTCCACAGGTCGAACTTTTGAGCCTGAACGTATGGAGAGTTGGGGGTGGGGTAATCAGGTAGAGGCTTGGTCGAATGAAGAAAAAGAATTACTTAAGAAAGGGTGGAGAGCTTCGACTTTAAAGACATACTTACCAGCTATAAGAACTTGGATAGCTTGGTGCAAAGTAAATCATTTTAATGCGAATTCTCCATCTGGTACCATTTTGGCTAGATTTTTGGCCTGGTTATTTTTAAAAGAAAACTATGCACCAAGTACTATTCTTGTCTATAAATCTGCAATTTCAACATTTTGTGGCCCAAATGCAGTTGAAAATCTTTCTTCACATTTCTTAGTGAAACAGATTTTAAAAGCAGTATCATTAGCTAGACCTGCTACGAGAAAATTACAGACTTGGGATCCCCGGACTGTAGTAGATTGGCTGGCATCAACAAAGAGCAATGAAACCCTTTTTGAAGCATCAAGGAGGGCGGCTATCATTTTGCTACTTGCATCTGGACGAAGAGTTCATGATCTTACATTGCTTAGAGTTTCCCCCGACAGTTTTATAGAGGGTAGAAACGAAATTATATTACATCCGTCTTTTAGTTCGAAGACTGACTCAGCCACACATAGACAGTCCAGTTGGCAGTTACTCGAGCATTCAAACAGAAACATCTGTCCAGTATATTGGTTAAGGCGTTTAATCACATTATCCGAGGAGAGAAGAGCAAGTGTGGATAATCTTGAGTCTTTTTATAAGCGTAAAGGGACCAGTCAGACCAGCATCAAGAACATTGATCGGCGGTTGGGTGCGGTCAGTTTTACGAGAGACCGGAATAAGTGATACACCTGGTAGTGTGCGAGCCGCGGTTGCTTCACTAAGTTGGCTCCAGAACCAACCTGTTGATGAAATTCTTTCAAGAGGAAATTGGAGGGCGGAGAATACTTTCAGACGACACTACTGCAAGAATATAAATCCTAATCATTCCGTGAAGGGAAACCAACTTTTTCAGAATTTTAAAGCAAAGTAAATATGAATTGAATTTTTATTTTTTGTAACAATAATACTTATTATACAAGAAGAGCAACTTAGTTTGTCAAGTCAATAGTATATCTCGGAGATATGATGTTAAATGGACTGAATTGATTAAAATATATTTTCTTTTATGGGAATAAGGTTCTTAACTATTTTTATTAGAACTATTTCTAGTTTTCATCATCATAGCGTTGTGTTCAAACACCAGCAGATAACAAACACGTCTTCAATAGCGACGCTGTGTTTTCACCAGGCACATAATATGACGGTTTTACACTAAAATAAAACCGTTATTATTTGCCGACAGAAAACACAGCGTCGCAGTAAGTTCCTTACTGGTGAAGACGCTATGAGGAATTTTACACCTGGTAGGCGCTTGCAGTGTTTGACAGCAACAGAACTGCCCTCTGGGTGACAAATCGAGAAACTTCATTAGACATTTAGGCTGAACACGTAAGATCTTAGGGCGAATACACAATAGCTTCTTCAATAGTGACGCTGTGTTTTCTGTCGGCAAATAATAACGGTTTTATTTTAGTGTAAAACCGTCATATTAAATGGAAAAGACTTGTCCTACACCTTTTTTATGTTGCATCGTAACTTAACTTGAAAAAAAGAAGGGTGAAGGTAATTCATTTTCATTTTCTTTACTGAAGGGCTTAAATGTGGCTATTAAAAGTTCTTGTGCGCATTACTATTAATTTTTTTAAGTAACTGAACTAATAAAACCAACGTTTAATGTGTGGAATAAAAATATAAAATGGTCTTAGGTATATGAAAAGAAAAAATAAGATGAAAAAGTAAAAGTCTTACAAATAGTAAAGTGAAAGTTTATCAAATTTACATGAATCCTATCCGATGCTTAAATCCATTTTAAAATGAAGTATGCACACATACGCATTAAGATTAAATCACATGTAAACTGTTAACCTACATTACTTACAAGATTTATCTTTTTGTGCAGCGATACCTTTATATTAATAAATAAATAAATAAATAACACTTTGTTGATTTTATAAGAACGCAAAGCAATTTTTGGCCTCACTGACCTATAAAATTTCTTAACAATCGTTGTCATTCCATAACCAAACCCATATTACAGTCCTCATAAATATGCAATCGTCAAATGGAAATACGTTATATTCTTGTTTTCCTTTTTTTGCATTTATTTCCGCAGCCGTATGACCCCGTAGGTGAACTCTTGAATCTTTTCCCCCTAGCTGCAACCCTATCTCATTGCTATTCGCTAGAGTAAGTAAGTTGGCATGCAATCACACAAATTGATTGCAACCATTATCCAGTGGCTCACAATACAATACTCTGAATCTGAATAAAAATAGTCAAAAGAGGCAGCAGAAAAAAAACAGAATACTGCATTCAAAATAGCGATAGGGATCGTCTACCCTGAATTTTAGACCCACTAATCCATTTGTTGCTTTTGTTTTCTTTTGTACAATTTTTTGTGGCTAGGAAAATACAAAAAAGAAATGAAAATGAATCGGATATCGAGTGATTTGGCAGAAAAGGATATCAAAGAATTTATTTATTAGCTTTGGTGGCTATTCCATCAGGATTTGAAATTTATTATTATGGTGTAAATGGATTTGTAATTGTCGGTAGTCAAAATAAATTCGAAAGGAATTTTTCAAAGTGGTCATTGAACTTCAATTTATTGAATACATAATTTTTTTGTTCAATACAATAAATTGGTTTTATGAATGAATTGAGGGGATTTATACGAAAAGCGATGACGTTTGCTCTCTGTAAGCACGGATGACGGTTGAATGAACATTGATCTTTGAATGGACATCAAGTCTTTGATGTCGTATCTGCTTAAAGACTTTAAGGATATTGACTGGAATTGTCCACAAGAACAGAAAAATCAGTAAAATATACAATTAAACTTAAATTGAAAAAAATAGCACTCATACGCCGCAGTGAACGAAGCAATTAGTTTTATTTTGAGACGAAAACACTCCATTGAATCAAGTAGTGGTTCAACATGCCAGACGTACTGGTAAAAAATTTGCATACCCTTTTTTCTTGGTTGTTTAGTGTCAACCCCACAAAAAATACTTCACAGCAGACTAATTAAATTCGTTCTTTTTTATGACGAAAATTGTTGGGTGTCAACCAAATAAAAATATGCAACGTTCGAGTTTTCAATTTTTCTCGCCTAAGAGTGCGCTTCAAAAATTGTTCAGCTGCTTGATTTGATGATTCATACCTAATAATTGAATGCTCTTTTTAAATGACACCGACATTTGTGAAAAGTGTTTGAGAGTTCGAAACAATTATTTCACGCCGTTGAACTTTCATTGCCAGTTTTAAATAATTCGACCATGAAAAATATTTTAAGGCTCGTCACTCAAAAAAGAGATCCGTGGATGTGCCTCTAAGACATCGTTACACTAAATCCCTTTCACTTAAAACATACCCCGAGGCTGTTCTTTTTCTACGAATGCCTTCCCCATGGCTATTGCCTAAAGTGGCATTGAGTAGAATTATAGTTCTTCTACGTGATGTACAAACAAATTTCATGCACGAGAAACCTTGAAACTTGGAACACCATCCGTTTTCCAAGATTCATACAGAATCAACGAAAGTATCAACAAAATAGTAAAAAAACGAAACTTTTCAATGTGTCGCAGTAAAACATCTCACCTAATTGCTTCATCTTCGTCTCACTCTCTCAAAGTAGTACTCGAAAAACTGACAGGACCAGAAGCATCCAACGACCTTGACATTAATTGTTTCGCTAGTGTAGCGTGTGAATTAAGAGAAACACGAACTCAGAGTGACAATATTGTTTGAAATAGACAAATAAAGTAAGGCCTGTCACACTCCAACTGCCACACTAACGAAATGTAAACATTGGACACATCCAATTGAGATTTCAATGCCCCTTTGGGAGGACTAACCACATAATGCTTGTATCCCCATACCTCCATCCATCACTCAAACAATTTAAAGTTAAACAGAAAAATAGCAAAAAGAAAAGCAAAAATGAACAAAGACAAGAAGCAAAAAAAAAAAAACATAAAAACACAAACAAAAGATAGCTTGGGAAATCCTGCCTTCATTCTTGTGCACAAAGACCACTTAAACTGAGAAAAGTACATGCGGAAAATGTGTCAAGCCAATGTACTTTGGGGTTTCGTCTCACTTTTTCTAGTATTTTTTGTTTGCTTCCTTCGTCTTGCAAGGAAAAATAATTGAGGCCGAGGCGATTAATTCTTTAACCCCAAGTACACGGCAGCGCACAACACCCCACTCTCTCGTCCTGTCTTGTCCTTCTTCCAAGAAGCCTATGCAACATAAGTGGAAATATGATGGACACTCATGACTGCATAATCACTCTCATAACTGTAGATAGGTACAAAACCTTCCGAACACTCATAGAAATTGACTCTTTGAACCCAAAAGATGAGGACTTATGTCCTCGTGGATTTTGATTCTTTTTTTCTTTTTGGCATTCGTATTCGAAACCATTATTCTGTCTCTAGTGTGTTGTCCTGGAGCTGAAATCTAATGCGAAGTACCAACATCCAGTTTAACATATTTTTTTTTATCTCGCTCTTCCATGATTTTCTCGAATGAATGAACGGAAAAATTGTCTTGTTTGTGTTCTACTCATTCCCTTGCGTTTTAACACGCAATCTCCTGAAAATTCTGTTGGTTCTTTGTGGGAAAAATTCTGTGTCACCAGAGCGCACAACGCAATGAACATATTTTCTCTTGGAATTTCTTGCAACATCTCTTTTGCTCTCACTCTCGCTCTCGCTCTCTCTCGTATGACTGTTTGAGGGAAGGATTTCTTTTTTAAGGGTGAAATTCACTAGGAAATGTCTTTGATCATGTTTTTATATTTTTGCAAGATTTTTGACTCAAAATAACGTATTTATTCGTATAGAACTAAAAATTATAAAAATGATAAGTATACGCCACAGTGAACAAAACCATTGATCCTTTCACTTTCTGTTCAATTTTTTGACAGGATTGCATTCTTGAGCAATCTTTTGATGTCAGAAATATATATCCTGTCAAAATTCACCTCCACATTTATTGGAATTTCAAATCATAAAATTGAAATTCAGTGCACTTTTCCTTCTTCTACCCCCTAAGCAGTCGTACCTTTCTAGAATAGTTTAAATCACTTAACAGAAGCATGGAAAAACACTACAACTTACCAATTACTGTGCCACAATCCTTCTGTAAAACTGTACCTGCTCAACAAAAGAAGAACACCAACCAACCACATCACAGTGCAAGGAGTTTAATTTAGGTGCACTGGAAATAAACCCAAACTGAGAAAGCTCTTTTCTCATGATGGAAAACAACGATATACACAACATCAGAGTTCTTCCCATTTTCAATTTTTCAGTCATTCGAAGGCTTTCAAACAGACAAGTTGTGCTTTCTCGTGCTTAAAGCAAATTGTGCGTGTCCCGGTACATACCCCAAATTTTTCTTCTGTCAAATGAAAACATAATCAGAATTTGTGTGCCTTTTGATTTTTGCTGAACAAAACAAAGTCCCCAAAAGAAATCGAAGAACATAACAACCAAGAACAATGTCCACACTACCGTTCCTATTAAGTGTAGCCGATGAATTGGACAACCTAAACTCGCAAACCTACATGGACGATTTCGGTTTGGGTTTCCATCCGCATCGTCACTATTATCGCAATCCGAATCCATCAATTCAACTCTCTTTGCCAGCAAGCACCGATTGGATTGAAGAAAAACAACGCTATCGCAGCCATAAGTTCGCCACAAACGACGATGAATCACAAAATAATTGCGATGACGAAGGCAATAATGACGACGTAAATCACGACGATGAGAACACCTCGAACCACACCTCAAATCGAAATTCAACATTTGGCAATAGTTCGTTCAGTGATCAGGATAACATCGATAACACTGTACACATGTATAATCTGTCGAAAAAATGTCAAAAATACAATTATGGTGCATCAACATCGCAGGATATCACAACGCCATCATCATCGTCATCGATGGCAATTCAGCCAGCACTTCCGACCAGAAGTAATCAGCGGAAACCGAACAAACCATGCAAATCGTTGTCGTGTCCATCGTCGTCGTCCGATGAAAGTTTGCAAAAGACATCGATGACACTGTCTTCGCTCACATCGATAGAGTTCTTGACTTGTTTTCCAGTCAAAAAGAACAAAACGCCAAAGTGCAGCAGCACTAACAAGAAGTCGTAGGGTATTCTCAGCCCGCCCCGTTCGCGCTGCATGCCGTCGATTTCGACGTTATTGAAAAGGCTTTATGTGAGGTTGCATGCAACCTTGTTCTATTTGTATGTCATCGTCGTCGTCGTCGAGAAAGTCGTCGTCTTTGGGCCAGCAGCTGTATACGCCCGCGCCCTCTATCCCGCTCCTGCTGAAGCCACTTTTTCTATCGACAATTGTTATTATTAACTTCAATTCTAATGATTGCAGAAACATATATAATTTAAAATACTAGTATACTGACATATATACCAATTTATATATATATAAATGAATTTGCTAAATCTTTTGTGTATATTTACAAGAAAACAACAACAAAAACTAAAATATCTCGCCCCATGTCCTTGCACCAAATTCTAACCTCAATTTGCACAAAAACAAAAACAAGAAAAAAAAAACAAAAATAATCAACAGCAAAAGTATATTTCGCACCAAACCAAAAAAAAAGAAGAACAACAACAAACCAAGTGTGTATTGCTTTTTGCTGCCGCTGGTAGTGCTAGTGCGCTGCTGACACTGCTCCTGCTCCGCTTTCGCCACCATCGATAGATGCACAATACGAGTATCATGTGTTACATATCTACCTTTAGAATGAAAATTAATTGCTATAAAAAAGGATACCATCAAATTATTATTATGGAGGGGAACTCCTCCAAGGATTTGTACATTTTTAAAATACAAAACGGGACAAGGTGGTTAAATACAAATAAAAGTAAAATAATATGAGCTCTTTGGTTTCGGTGAAAGTGGTCGTCGCTGTCGGTCGATGAGTGGTTTTTCCTTCAAAAATTCAGGACATCAAAGGACGGTCACATTAAAAATTCTATAGTGGATCGTCGTCTTGTGTGTGTGTTTTTAACTCGCTCTTATACAATAATTACCTACAGATACACACGTCCATATATGGACAACATAATAATTTTATGGAAAAAAAACAAACAAAAATGTTGCATGATTACAGGCGAGCAAATAGAGCAAAACCTCATAAAAAAACGAGCATAGGAGGCAAGGGAGGCGGAACAATAATAAGAAAACAAAAAGAAGACAACGAAATTGAATAAACATAATATCGTGTCTGCATTGCAGAACGGGGGCAAGGATGTTCTATTATACATAATGATGATGAAAAGTAGATGCATTTTTAATTGTTGTTTGTATACAAAATAAATTACAAAAAAAAACATGATGATGAAGATAAACAATGAATTCAATAAAAAGGTTCTTTTTGCATAATTATACAGTTAAAAGGTAAACAAAAACAAAAATGTGTTTAAGTGTTTTTATTCTATGGAAAATGAAAGCACAACAAACAGCACACACACGCGTATATCCTTGCGAATCGACATTGTGCTCGTATTTACTTTGCTTTCTCTTTTTCGTTTTTTGTGTGGGCGGCATAGGAGGATAAATATTGATGAATGTGTACATATTTGATTTTGATAATGGATTCAGAACTGTGGACGGATTTTGTTTTTGTTTCCTTTTGAGGGCAAGGACCCTTGAAGGATACTTTGAACAATTTCAATTCGGTTTTTGAAACTTTTCCAATTAGGTTCATGGGGCAAGAACGTAATTGTCTGTAAGCATATGTAATGTGGAGGAACTGTTCAATAAAATTCAAGGTGGATTAAAGTTTTATTTTGTTTTGTGGGAATCTTGAAGTTTGCCTGAGATTTTGTTTGATTTCAAAATATTGGAAGGTCTCACAACGTTCATCCTATACATGTTTTTTTGAAGATAGAAATAACGGTTATTTCCCAGAGTTATTTCTCGAAAAATCCTCCTCATTAACGACTTAACCGATATGTGTGATTTGTATTGAGAAACGTTTTTGTGAAAAAAGATAAGAAATTCAACAAATGTTATCCTAAATGGCTAAACAGATGTTGAATAAATTGACAAGTTTTTTTTATAATTAGCACCCACTCATAGGGTTTTGTAAACCCTTTTCATGCCAGAGACACAGTGATTGCTTTAGTCTTAAATTCCAGAAAATTGAAATGATTTGGAAGGACAGAGTGTGGAAAGAAGTTCCATGTAGCTGGGGTACCAGCCCAGAGATGAGAGTTGTACTCAAGACTTGGACGGATATAAGTCTCATAGATAATAGCCAGATCAGACGAGGAGAAGAATTTCTTGCATCGTTCAGAAATCCAAACATTTTGCTGCATTTTTGACGACATTGCATATGTGCTCGTTCCACAAGAGGTGGTAAGTGATGCACATACCGAGAATCTCGAGATGTTCGGTCTGCAACATCAACGGTGATGCAAGTGCCACTCATGGACAGTGGCAAGGGGGATATATCTCGCTTTAACGATACAAGACAGCATGGTTCGAAACCATTAAATTCTATACGGTTTTTTATTCCCCAATGCTGTTTAAGTCAGAGTTTAATGAGCTTATCATATTTTGTCGTTGCAGTTAAACATCCGAATAGGAGGGATGTGAGATGGGAACGAATAAGAAAAGCTAAGGGTACAATCGTCAGCGAAACAATTGATTTGATAAGAAGCTACAGACCAGAGATCATTTATGAAAATGAAAAAAAGGGTCGGAGACAAAACGGAGCCCTGGGGCACACCAGCATTTATATTGTGTGTTACAGACTTGAATCCGTCCAATACAACTTGTATTGAAGGGTTCGAAAGAAAGTTTCTTATCAAACGAAGGAGGGATTCATCGATACCAAAATCAATCCAATGCCTTTGAAATATCAAGTGCAACAATCTTACTTTCTCCAAAACAATGTAAGGATTTGTTCCACGATGAGATAAACCATCAGATCACCAGTGGACGTGTTGCTGCGAAAGCCGTATTGCCGGTCATTAAGAAGCTTTCGGTCTTCGAGATATTTCTTTAGGTGATAGTTTATCAGATGGAAAAGTTTACGTCAGGGTTTTGCCAGAGTGAAGGAACACCTCTTTGGAATTATAGCGTATTTATATATGTTGAGATCTTTTAGGATTATCGCCACAGCACACGAGTCATGGAATCATTGACACACTCAAGAACTGGGGGAGTCATGACACTCTCTGACAGTGAAGAGTTGGAGGCGAACCTTTTTGCTAGGCAAAAGGTTAGCTTCTGCAAGAGAGCTAACAACTGGAGTGTCATTGTCAACGAGCGTAGGGACCGAGGAAGAGGAAGAATTCTTCAACCAAAAATTGTTAGTGCCCTTGAGGCATTGCAAAATTTGTTGCCTTAATTTTTGGTCATGCAAAAACTTGGTCCGTCGAATGTGGGCGTTGCAGGCCTTCCTGGCTTGTTTAAACTTGTTCCGGTTTTCCTCAGTTGGGTTGGCTCTTAAATACCGGAAACTTACTTCTTTTTCCCTGATAACCGCTTTACAGTTAGAATCAAACCATGATTTTTCTTTGGGTTTGATACTGTTAACCCTATTCGGGATAAAAGTTTTCATTCCCAAAATAATCATATGAGTAATCATATCCGCGCTGGAGTCTACGTCACTATCGAGGAAGCATAGGGACTAGTTTAAGATTCTGAACAAGTTATTGAGATCGTCCCAGTTGGCTTTCTCGTATTGCTATACGGTTCTCTTCGGAGCACTTTCTTTGACTGGATTAGTTTGACACGATAAATGTGCAGATATAATACTATGGTCTGATCTACCTAGTATAGTTAACATTTAAGACACGAATAGAATTCGAAGTTCGTATGACTTAGACCCACATAAGACTCAAGTGTTCATACTCTTCAACAACTGTGTGTAAGGTATTAAAGGAAGCTTTAACAGTTCTTAACAAGAGACATGGATGGAATTCGAACTCGCTTTCGAAGTCCATATGACATAGACCCACATTTTAATATCACATATGTCAGGTATTGCTTATCTCACTTTTAAGACTTCAAACACAGCCTTGAACGTTCAAAAATAATAAGTCTCTCTTTACACTCGATAGCGAAACACTCTTCTTCTAAACAGGAATAGAATAAAACAGCTGCTTTTTCACATTTCAATTAAAATTTATTAATATTAAAATTAAATAAACTTCCTTAAAACAATGTTAAATAAATATTAGCATAAGTAGCTACTTTAGTTGACTAAATTAAGAATAAATGTCCATAATAACGAATTTTCTTGCAAAAACACTATCAATGTGATATTAGTCCTTTAAACGGTTCTTTCACAGTTTTTCCTTTCGTCAGGAAAAAAAGAAAAAAAAAATACACTTCACGCATCCTTCTTTTCCATGTTAAACCAACAAAAAAAAAAACACATAAATTTAATTTTTAATACTTAAATACGATGGCCCCGTTTGTCGAACATAAACAATCCTCTCATGGGCAGCTGGCGGAGGTGCCTTAATTGTTAATATTCCATCCGATGACAGCGACGAGGACACATCATTCGGATAATATCCTCTTGGCAAGACAAATCGCTTCACAAGGTGACGACCAATAAAATTATCCCCATCACGACGTTTCTCGTGTTTGGCCTCGACCGTAATTGTATCACCAACTGTCTTTACGGTCACTTCGTACGGCTTAAATTGATGCACATCGATATTTGCCTCGAAACCATCTTTGCCAACGGTGACACGACTTAAATCCGGCATTGATCGCATCCTGGCGATGCGTGACCATGCTGGTACATCCCAATCGACCAAATCCCAATCGCGCCACAATCGTCGGCGGTAATCCCACGAATCGTAGTCGGTGTTGTAAGCTGGTACTAGGGCCATGTCCTTTTTGTTGTTATATTTAAATCGATTCAACGAGAGATTGATTTTCACACGATTGGTTTTTCTCTTCTTCTTTTTTTTTGTTTTATTCAAGCGTAGCGCGACCGCGATTCAACGTTCGGGAACACAAATAAAATTGAAAAAGGTCTACACATTCTTTTATAGCCCGTTTGAGAGCAGAATGAATAATATCTCGAATGTGACGCTAAAATTACGTAGCAAAATTGTAGGCAGTCATGTGGGGCGGTTGGAGTCTGAGTTTGTAGTATATTTTTACTATTTACAACTACTCACAATGGCTCTGTGGTTTGAGGACTTCCTTTGACTGAAGTACAAAGGTGTGCTTACATTTTGTTTGTTTTGTAAACAATTGGCACCCAAAACATAGACCTTGTCATCGTTATGTCGCAGTCGGATGTCCATAAAAAACAAACTTTGCGAAAAGTCGCTTCTTCTGTTTTGCTGTTTTGCATAAAAAGTCGTACCTATGCAAAACAGAATTGACCCGCCTACGGAAGTTTGTGACGACATATTTTTGTTTTTGTGATTTTGCTGTTCAGCAGCAAACACACTACTTGCTTGTACTTGTATAGAATTTATTTTTTTCATTAGCAAATTTGAATATAGCGCAGCGCGGATAAAATTCCATTAGAGAAGACTTCATGAATAAATTGGAACAAGTCGAGAGAGAGAGAGAGAGAGATTCAATTCCCATTTGGGAAGAGTACTAGTTTCGGAGACGATAATATGATACAAACGACGACAGAGGTGTTGTTGACAAAACATCTGATTAAAGAGGCTATAGAGGGGTTAGGAGTGAGGATTAGCTGGTGTGGAGGCTTATTTGTAGTTATACCATTTTTGTGTTTTGTTTTGTAATTCTTCTCTTAATTTTTTGAAGCCATAAAAAGGTATTCGGTCTTCTAGCTAGGGTAATTAATTAATTGTGTTTGGGCTATAATAAAATGGGTGTAGAATCGATTAAATGGTATTTGTGGATGTTTTACGAGGTGCTTTTAGGAGACTGTGTTAAATGCTTTAGGGCATTTGGAAGACATTTCTGGTGGTTTTTATAGCCGTCGTTGAAAAGGAGATGAGTTTGGTTATTTTTCATTAGGAAAAAAAAAGTATCTAGAGAAGAAGAGTTAAGTGATGGGAGATTCTTATGTTACGGTTGCACTATTTGGACTAGTTGTGGATTTCCGCTTGTAAGAGAACTTTTTCAGTACTCTAGCTGTAATTTAAAGTGCATTGGTATAACAAAACTTAAAACAGTTTAGATCTTTCATTGAAGAGGAACTAGGATGAGTAAGAATGTTAATTGATAAGAGAATAGACAGATATTCTAGTTTAGAGTACGATTAAAACATAAACCAAGATTCTTGACAATATCTACAAAATCTATTCGGGTATTGCTTAGTTTAACATTTAACAGACCAGTTTTTAATTCATACAAGGTCCTCATTAATCTTTCTCACACAATTCTCAATCATATCAAATGAACAGCTTTTCAACATTTAGATGTCGTCTGCAAATAAGTACTCATCACAGTGGCGAATTGCTCTAAGAGCTTCATTAACGTAAATGGAGAAAAAAGTTGGACCCAATATTGATCCTTGAGGGACACCATATTGAAGGGACATATCTCCAACTACAACCTACAAAGGCTTGGTGTCTACCAGTTAGATATGAAAATATCAGCTTCACTGATTCCGGAGAAAAATTATGCACTTTAAGCAGCTTGTTACACATAATGTTGTGATCAATGGTGTCAAAAAATGCCTTAGAATAGTCTAAGAGAATCAAAAAAGATACTTTGTTTTCGAGTGAGGCTGTGGTGTTCCTGTGACATGCTCAAAAACCTGACTGCTTTGATACAAGTAGACTATTACGAGCAAAGAACGTTTGAATTTGATTCTGCATCAGTTTTTAAGGACTTTAGACAGGACCGGTAAAATAGAAATTGGTCGAAATTCTGTATTTGCACTGTTTCTGGAAATTGGTATGATTTAAGAGTACTTCCCTTGCGTTGGAAAAATGCTTTTTGTAAGTATTGTACTGAAGATGTGCGTAATGTATGGTAGAATAATTGGAAGTATTGCTTTAATAAACATAGGATGTAAATTGTCAAAATATTGTAGCATTTGATTTAATACTTAAAAAACATTCGATAACCTAATTTACATTGACTCCTAGGAAACAGAATTCAGCTCCCCTAAAGATAGGGGTAAACTCTTCACCTGAGAGATTTTGGCATTTGTTCTGTGTTGCTGGAATCGATGAAATGAGATTGGAGTTGATTTGATTGCAATAAACATCCATGGTTTCGAGACTCACTTGTTTGCAGACAATTTCCTTAAGACTGGTCCACAATTTTCGTCCGTGCAGGGACAAGATCAGGCGCTGTTGATACCATGTGACTTTTGAAGCACGTATAAGGTGGCCAGTTACACTACGAAGCCGACGATACTCTTCTAAAACGCTTCCACTTTTTAAACAAAAGATTTCTTTGGTTTATACTCCATCTTATTCTTTGGTTGAACCAAGAACACTATCCGTTCTTAACGGATATGGTTTTTAACGGTACGTGACGATCAAATAAATCAAGTTAATTGATCTGTGAAAACTCAACTTGGTCGTCAGGATGCTGAGGCGTATAAACTCGTTCGTAATTGATTGCACTTAATTCGAGCTCCAAAGTACGGTTGTCGATGTTCTGAAAGTCTCTATATTGAAAAGTTTTTGTTTGTCTGCTTAGGACTGAAGTCAAAGGAAATATGAATCAAATCGTGTTTGGAGAACCCAGAAGCTAAAAATTGTTCAAAACGAATTACCTTATTTAAGTCACTTACGTAAAAAATATCTAGTAGAGTAGTGGAGTTCTACGAGAAATGATTAGGATTAGTGATATTAACTGCATGCAAGTTATAAGTACCTACACTATGTGTAAGACTCTGGTCAGTAAGAAGATCACTATTAAGATCTCCGGAAAGCAAAAAACTAGAAAACAAAAGGAATTTTCTTCCAGAATATTGGTAAGCGGAGATAAATGTGCCTATTAGGTCTATAGACTACTCCTAAGAGAAGATGTTCCCGATGATTAGTAATGTCAACACAAAGATATTCTATAGGACACTCAGCTGAAGAGATTATATTTAATTTGATATTTAATAGCATGCCTAAGATAGCTACTACCCCCCCCCCCCCAAGACGACGTGTTCTATCATTCCTTATCAGTTATAGGAATTTTATTACTTAACCACGTTTCACTAACACAAACTGCATCATACTTTGAACCTTCAAAAAGATCTCTAAACTCATCAATTATCTTGCATAAGCTTTGAGCATTGAGGTGGCAAGCTTGAGTTACTAGCTAACCCAACAATCGTTGTTTTACCAAATTCATTATTTTTCCTGAATGTTGTTTGATCTATTTAAAATGTTCTGAAGGGTCATTAGGATCTTCAATTAATCAGTTAAAATACTTTAAAATATTATTCCACACAAAATGTTAGCAGAAAATTGACTGTCATTGGGAATTTCAATCTGTTGTTTTAAATCGAATGTTTTTATTAACAAACAAAAAAAATATCTCCTATTTCTTTGGTTATTAAAATAAAACAAATAAACATAATGAGCAGAAATAAATGTAAAAGTTTTAATGAGTTACGATTGTCAAATGGTTGTTTGTTTGGGTTATTTGTTTTATTTTTTTTAGATTTTTTTTTTTCAAAAATAACATTTAATAGAATTTTAATGTATTACTATTTAAACTCTCCAAAGACACCATAAATAATTCATTCTAATCCAAGTATTCCACTTGTCAAATGAAAGTGATATATGTTTGAAACATACAATTTTTCAACAGCAAACAATATAAATTAAAATCTTAAATATTTCCTTTATTTCTTTTTTAAACAAAATCCGATGACAAATCCAAAAAAATCAGAATGAAAAAAAACCTTGCGTACCCCAACGATTCGGACAAACAAAATAAACTCACAGTCAGAACCAATTAAACTCTAAAAATAGACAAAGCAGAAAAAAAAGTCGAAGGAAGGCAATTTTCATTTCAATTTGAATTCACCTAAATCATTAAATTAATTTAAGAACATTGGATGACAAATGCCATTCATGGCATAGGCCTTCCAACTTGACAAAGGTGATAATAGTTCTTTCAATTTCCACTGGTTGTTCTATTTTTGAAAAATAAAAAAAAATGGAATCGAATTTAAAGAATTTTATTTAGATTCATTAGATTAAAGGTTGGTAATTCAATAGGTGAGATAAGGTTCAATTTATTGAATGGAACTAGACAAATTTCTCTTCCTGGTTCAGGAGGGACGGGACGCAACAAAATTGTCAGTCATTCCAAAGATAGACACATGTACAAAAGTAAGGTGTGTTTTTGTTGGAGAAAATGGTAGCTCGCAATTAAATAAGAGACTGCAACTGTTCGAAAAACCTCATTCTATAAATCATACTTTTGAAAATTTCTTCTTGAAGGCTTCAAATTAGTTTCACAAAAGAAGAACGATAATAATTTAAGTAATATGAACTTAAAGCGATTCTAGTTCAACAAGAACCCGCGACCTATTTTGCGGGCTTTCAAATGACTCCAACAAAATTAATTCATTGAATAATTCTCTAAAAATTTGCATGTGCAAGTGGCGGCAGATTGAAGCAGCTGGAATTTACATTATTCAATTTCTGGCATTTATAATTTTTATTTGCCATTTTACAAATTATTTCCACACGCGCAAGTTAAATGCAACATTAGCGGGGATCAATTTGAAAGAACATCGCAATTTATTTGTCAGTCAACCATAAATGTTCATTCGTATCGAGTAGTTTTGAATTGTTTGTAATCGAACATTCTTTTCGCCTAAAATGGGGGCGCACAGTTCTGACTGCGTTCTGTAACCCCACCCACGAAGACGGTCGACAACGACGACGATATACATACTGATGGACCGTGATCGCAACGACACACAGCAGCAGCTCTTGGCGGTTTGTTTGTTTATAGATTTACGATTTAATATACGAAAATTATTCTGCTGTCATAAGATACCTCGATTCGCACACATACAATCACAATTCACAATAATTTTTATATTAAAATTGTTAAGTTTATTGAGCTTCTTGGTGGGATTGGATTTTGTATACAGAAACAGATACAGTTTGGTAAACAATTCAATTTCAATGTCAATGTCAGATTGTGACAGTGACACGATTTAAGGTGACCGTCTGCGTCTTATGAAGGAAATTTTAATTTTGTTTTTTATTTATTTAAAGTAGAGCTGCATTCCTAAAATAAAACTTAATAAGAGTATTGTAATCCTTATTGTTCAGGAGTAGAACGTCAACAACTGTTAAATTAAAGATTTTAAGATCGAAATATCTCGTAAAATAGTCACCCATTACGAGATAGAAAAAAATTACTGTTAGTGACAATAATATTTGTTTAGATGCTGAAGGAGCATCAACAACTCAACCAAAGTCAAGTTAACTTTGAACATTTTTTCTTAGCATTCGAATTGGCTCAATTTTTACTTAACTTACGTACCAGTCCATGAAGGATCCCAGTCTGAGATACTGCAGCCTTCCATCGAAGCGGTTCGTTAGGGTAATTCTTCTTCGGATCTCCACTAAGGTACAGTTTGTGGGATTGATGTTTGTTCCAAGGTAGGTGAATTCCTTAACTACCTCGAAATTGCTGTTACCAACAGTTACGTTTTGTCCTAGACGGTGGACAGATCTTGTTTTGTTGCATTCAGTAGCTGTTGAAAGTGCTGCTTGAAAATATCTACAGTTCCCTGTGCTTTGGTGACAAGGTTTCCTTCACTGTTTCAAAGAGCCTGTTTCCCAGTTCTGAAACCAGAAGCTAATTGCATCGACCTTTTAAAGAAACTTCGGGTGTTGTTCTTGGCCCGTGACTCTTCTAGATCCATGAGCTGAAATACTATAGAGATGTTCCTTTCTTCTTTCGCAGGGTCTAAGGTCTAAGGTGTTGGATGCGTGCCCTGTGCCGATTAGCACATAGCTCAACTTTTAACCAAGATTTATTTTGATTGTTAAAGTCATTTCAACCCAAAAATCAGAAAGTCAAAATATGAAATATGGTATGGTAAGAGGCACCGATTATTTATTGTAGGTGGCTTTTCAATAAAATTTGATGATGGTTTTCATATTCTCATTCTGGCACGTACAAAATGAATGATTCAAGAACTTGAACTTATTTATTTAATGACAATAATTGGCTCAAATAAAATATGAATTTTCTGTAAGCAAACGAATTTCGGATATTTGGTTTTTATTCTTAAAATATTTTGAATTTTTTTCACAAGTTCAAATTGTGTGGCAATTAACGTCGATTATGGTTGCCCAAACATATGAGATATGAGAAGCTCAACAAAAAGGTATTCCCGTACATATATCATTGGGCCAGTCGGTGTTTTCCTTAAGGAAAGCGTTTATTCTAGTCCAAATGGGAGTTGACACCATCATGAAACAATAAAAACACTTTATGGCGTCATGAATCACGGATATAAAGAATTCCTTATGATCCAAACTTCAAGTGTAAGCAACATTCATTGAAGCTCCAAGGGAAAATAAAACAAAACAAAAGTTAAATATGGAACAGAGCTAAATAGGAAACTCTTTGAATCTATATTTACAGTGTTTTCCATTCTCTCCAAAAAAATCTCATAAAGATAAATAAGTTGGTAGATACATCCCGCTCGAACTCCCCGGAGATATGAATTTATCATAAAGAACCTACAAAAAACAACTGGAAGACAAGAAATCTGAATATAATGAAACGCTTCTTCTATCTGGACCAAGATCATGTCGCCGATCGTTCCTTAGAGAGAGGTAGCATAAGCATAGCAACAGTGACACCGTATGTCAACGTTGCCATCGTTCGGTGGCTGTGTGAACTTCTGCTCCAATCTAGCTAGGCGATCTTAAGCATAAGTAGTAGCGGTGTGTCATCAGCATGTTGCTACAAAATACGTGTGTCTATCTTTAAGATGATGTCGCCTGCGTGTGCTCCTTATCGTTTATGTTCCCGGTAGGTAGTGCGACCGGCAGCAGAGTCCACATAAATATCTTAATTTTGGTGTGTGCTTTTTTTCTATCTCACAATCGGATTTTTGAGATATATATTTTTTGGGAGACAATTTTCCCGACGATCAGATTTTTCCAAAGGAAAAGCATCTAGTCTTTTGCTGTTCGTCGGATGGACAAGTCCAGGTAGCTTTTCTTTTGAGTATAAATTTTTAATGAATTCAAAAATTTGATTTTTTTTTTGTGTGTCGTGTTAAGATTGGCCAAGTTTTTTATTGTGTTCACGATTTATTGACCGTTGAGTGAAATCTGTAAATTTGTCCGCTTGTTTTAAAAAAATAAGATAAATGGTCGCAAGAGTTCGGAAATGATTCAGAAGTGATGATGGAATAGTTGAAAAATATATATTTTTTGTGTTTCTATTAATATTTCACACAATTAGCTAATTTTTCAAAAAATAAATCATATAGTTTTTTTAAACAAAATATAATTATTAAAAAAAAAATAAAACAGTGTAGGTGGTGGACACAATTTTAATGTATCTAACCCATTTTACACTCTTGCGATAATAAGGATACAACATGACGAGTCACATTTTTTGGATTATTGCACTATCGCTATTTGTTGGTAAGTTTGAACTCTTGACTAATAATTTCATTAATTTATTTTGTTTTAAAAATAAGTACAATTTTGTATGCGTGTATTAGCTCACGCACACTTTTTATTATTAAAAGAAGATTTGTTTCAAAGGGCCTTTGGGTTTGTACTAAGAAAAGAAAACATTTTTATTTCATAACATGATTTTGGTCTATAATTCTTAAGGAATGTTATTTTTTTTTTTTTTATTTGTTAAATTTTATTTCAGCCTCAAAATCACAATCAAGAAACTTATAATTTGGGAAGAATTTTTTTTTAACTCATAAAACTCATTTTTCTTGAGTTGTGTAATGAGAATAGATGCTTATCGATACAGTATATCATCCCTTATAACACTCATTGAACAAATGTCAATCTCATACCCAAAAACTGTTATCTGCTGTGACTTAAATTGCAATTTGTTGAGCGAAAACCATTTTGTTGATGAACTTTTCACACTAAACTTTAATTCAGTGAATACAACTGTTCCAACTCACTTTTCAAACTATGAGCCTACTTTACTCGATCTTTTCCTGGTAAGTGATACAAATAATGTTGTTTTTTATAACCAGCTCTCTGTACCGGCATATTCAAACAAAGCATGATCTGATCTTATTAATTTTCGACTTTCAAGTCGTTAGCTCAACTAAAGTTTTTGAATATAGAGATTTCAAAAACATTAGCTATTCTTTGCTTGAAAGAGATGTGCATAGTATATAGATTTGAGAAGCATCTTCTTTACTTCATCAACTCATGAGCAGGTTCAGGTTCTCAATGATAACATCTTAAGTCTCTATGACAAACATGTTCCTCTTAAAATAAAACATGTTATACCACGCAATAAACCCTGGTTTACAAATACCATTCGGGATTTACTAAAGTGGCGTGATCTGGTATATGACCGTTGGAAAAGATTTCGACTGATCGAGATATACCTATATGATTTACCGTGCTTTGAGAAATAAAACTGTTCTTGATATTCGGAGAACTAAATCTCAATTATATTCTTATAAGTTCAACTCTTGTTTAAATAGTAAGCATATCTGGAAAAACTTGAAAAATTTGGTATAGGTAAAATCGCATGCAAAACCCCCGAATTAGTTAATGTTAACTCACTTAACGAGAAGTTCGCTGCATAACTTTCCGCTATCTCCGATGTTCAAGACAATTTTTTACAAGAAAGAAGTTCTGAAAACGAGTATGTTTTCTCTTTAAATATTATAACAGCTGAAGATATGGTAGAAGCGATTTTACCTAAAATCATCTAAAAAAAATGATAAAATTCACCTTTCTTTTTTAAAGTCGCTTTTATCCTTTCTTCTTCCTTATTAAACTTTTATCTTCAACGCTATCTTATTAATCGGAGTAATTTGAATCCAGTGGAAAATAGCTAAGATTATTCCTGTTCCGTGTTCCTGTTAAACGAAGCTCAGTCCAATTTTTTACCACTCGCTAGTGGAGTTCAACAAGGATTAATTTTGGGACCACTATTATGTTTACATGTATGCGGATGATGTTCAGATTTATGTTAGTTGTCCTTTGGGGGTTATCGAACACTTTTTAACTCGTATAAATGAAGATTTAGCAAGGATCGTACAGTGGTTATAAAACTTTGTTCTTATACTCAATCCCAAAAAGTATAAGTGTTTAATAATATCAAAAAATATTCATGACCTCTCCTACTTTCCTTCAATTACCTTAAACGATTCTTCAATAGAATTTGTAAAGTCGGAAATTTGGCATGAAAAGATCATGTAAGTTATACAATTAGCAAAACTTATGGTGTGCTCCGTACTCTAGGGCGAACACAAAACTTCCTTCCTACTATAATACGTTTAATGCTTGCCAAAAGTCGAGTTCTTCCGCTGCTGGCATACGGTTTTGAATTTTTCGGTAAGTTAAATTAGGTATATAAGGAAAGTTAAGGTAGCCTTCAACAGCACCGTCAGATATGGATATGGATTACGCCGCTACGACAGAGTATCTCACATTGCCCCAAAATTACTCAATATGACAATCGACAATTTCATAAATTTTCGCGCTATGGTCTTGTTTTCGGATATTCTTCTAACCAGTCAACCTGTGGATCTATTTAAGGAACTACAATTCCTATCAAGTTGAAATAACCATTCAATTCTCCCTCGTTTTAACTGTTCAGCGTCATTTGCTTGAACACTCAACTCGAATGTGGAATTCATCGCCCCGAGACATAAGAAGAATAAATAGGACTATAAAAATGAAAAAAGAACTTAAACTATTTTGAAAACTACTAATTGAATTTATTATGTTTTTTTGAATTTGTAGATATTAATCTGAAAATCTCTTATTTAGCTTTACCTAGGTTATAAGATATTGTATCTTACTGTGCAAGCTTTCAAATTGAATAAAAATACTAAAAAAATTTAAGGTTTTTTTTTAATTAGGTAAACTTTTCTTCTAGTAATTTTTTCGAAACGAAGTGAACGAAAAAAAAGGAAATTGGCTACAAATTCTACATATTTGATCACTCTGAGCCGTGACTGCAAATAAAAACCTCACAGACCGAAATCTCGCAAGCCATTTGACCGCAATCTGCTCTCCCGCAATACTTTGCCCGAATGCCATGCGACTGCAAGATATCCTAACTTTTTTCATGACTATGACTATCTACCCTTTTTTGTCACTCAAAGGTTGAGAATTAAGGAGATCGATACCTGCTTCCTTATTCGATTTTTCTAACAGCCCTAAACTAGGCGACAGAAATTTAAGGAGACACAAAATGCTGAGAATCATGGAGAACGAAGTAAATTAATTCTTCGTTCAAATAATTCCATATAAGCAATTATTGCTCCTTTATGAAATCAATTCATTTCAAAAATTTAACAAATAGCAAACAAAATTTTTACCAGCTACTTTCTAAATCGTCGATACTTCTTTTTGAGGAAATAATATCTTACATGCAATAGATTTTTGTTTTAAATGTTTTCTATAAAAAAAAAAAAACTGAAAAAAATCCATTTTCTTTTTTGTTTTACAAGAATTCTTCTAATTCATTTATTTCCTAAGCAAAAATATGTACCCCCAAAATACATCAATAAATTATTTTTTTAATATGCAAACAAATATGTAACTTGACTTTTCCATACCGATAGCCGAGCATCATGTCAATTGTCAACTCTTTAAATTTGTTCCTTTCGCTTCTAAAGTACCAATTCATTACAGAATTCCAATTCCAAAGTCTAATAATAGCCTTTAACCTATAGAGAGACAAGTTCCCTTAAGATATAAAATAAATCTCATGTCATATTCTCAAAGTGCCTTAACATATATTTTTTAATATCACAATTCCTCATCGACTCTATATGCTTATGGATATAGACCAACTTAATACGACTCTAAAGATGTTCGTTTAGGTTCGGCAAAATAACCATTCGTTGTCAGATTATATCAATAAATTGAATGAAAATAAAACAGTCGGGTTTAGGTGAGGAGGATAGAGGTGGAATTTTTTTTAAAGAATTTCGTAGGCGTGTGTTGTTTGAGTTATCATTAAATTTATTTGTGAAATAATTTTTTTAATTGTTAAAACAATAAATAAGTTTTTCTTCTTTACGAAACAGTACATTTTTTAATTTGTTTAAAAAAAAATCAATTCATTCAACTCGAAAACGCATGTTTCTCATGAGTCATTTGAGGTGAATTATGTACCGTCTTGGATATGCTTTTTGGCTTTTTCATTCATCTTTTGATTTAAGTAACCATAATCTTTATTTAGAAATGGGTCTTTTTTGAAACTCAAAGTCAGACAAGAGCCATAAATTCATCAATGACAGAAACTGTTTTTGGAATTTATAACACAAACAACCATTGCACCCAAATCATTAACGAGATAGTCAATTCAAATGACAAAACTGACAGTTATTTTTACTTAGAAGTCTTATAGCGTTTAATAGCCCTTGATTACAGTGACAGTGTCAAAGAGTTTCCTCTTCTTTTTTATTTTAAAAATTTAATTAGCAATTAAGAAGATGTGTTTACCTTAAAACATAAATAAAAATAATATTGACACACAACGACAAAAAAGCTTTTTCCTTATTTACATCCTGTTGCGTTAAAAAAAAGTAAAAGCTAAATAGATTTCCCGGCATTTTCACACTGTCAAGAATGTCAAATCTGAAAGCAAATAACAAGAATAAAAGTGTTTTCATTCTTGTGGGCGGATTAAGCAAGTTGTTGAGGTTGGCGATATCTTTATGACATGCAGTCTACAGAGTTTTGTTTATTGTGGCTAGATGCAGTGTGCCATGGCACTCAACAAACAGAACGTGGGGTTCTTTGATAAACAATTTAAACAAACATAATTGTTTATTTTCCGAGGTTGGTGTTGGTTTTTAGTTTATTGAAAAACGCACTTCCTTGGGTTATTTGAAAACAGTAAAGTTTTTCGGTTTGTCACTATTTTGTGATGTCTTAAAATATTTAAAATTAGAATTTGAAAAATTTAACGACATTTTTAGGATTCTATGTTTTTTCTGTAGAAATCTTCAAATATTGTTTTGATTGTATTCCGAAGAAAAACAATTTGCGGTTACAGTTGCAGGATTTCTGTTTCATAAATGGGGGAAATTTAAGGAGGATTAACAAGTCGTTAATATTTTTATAGCAGCAATAAATTTTTCGATTGAACCTGGAGGAAACTTTCACGAGTTCTTATGATGAATTAAGATCCTAGTTCTGTATAGGGAAAATAAATTCTTAAGTTACTATGGTATCCATCTCCAATATACAAAACCAAGCGATCTGGCATTAGAAGTTGTTTTGTAGCGGAGGTGCGGTCTTTATTAATCGTCCCGAACACTTGATCTTGATCGTCTGTCGTGGAGTGTTTCTGCTGATGAAATTTCTTCTGTCCCCAATAACGCTATTTCCGAAAAGGAAATTTTATTCACCGACTGCCTTCAAGCCTCCGGACTTTTCCAGATGAGCAGTATCAAAAACAACTTAGATAGGCAGCTAATTCTGGTGTTCAGTTCTGACCCTGGTAACTCAAGTGTATCTGATAGTCAAGTCCTTTTATCGAAACTTGATGCGTACCATTCCTCAATTTGTATTCTATCTTTGCTTACGTTAGTATTATTCCCGAAGTTCTGAACGAACACAAATTCAACTTCAGTAAAGCCTATTTATTTTCCTTAACTCAATGACTTAATTAATAGAACTTACTTTGATTTCTTATCTGACCAAAACGTCCACGTTGACTTGACCATAACTAAATTTTATAAAGTGATTTTTGATCTAATCGCACAGTCAGTTCCGATTATTCCCATACGTAACTTAACTTCTCAGTTTCCCCCGTGGTATACTAAGTAACTAAAGCCACTTCGTAACCGATGTAATAAGCTTTGGCAAACATTTTTTAAATCCAAATCAAATTCCGACTTCTGCAATTGTATTTCTGCTTACTATAGTTTTTCTTTTTTATGTGAAACATTGTATTCGGACTACATCTTAAAGATGCAATCTGACCTTATACATAACCCAAAATTATTTTATCAATTCATAAATAGTAAAAGAAAATCTGATGGTTACCCCTCAATTTTAATGTTTGACGATGTCGATATAACTTCTGCCGATTCTTCTTCTGTTTCTAACTTTTTTGACAAATTTTAGAGTAGTGCCTTCTCCAATGATAATTTTAGCACAGATAATAAATTTATACAGATGTCTCACCCTTATGGCGAGAAATGATATATGAAACTGAAAGCTACCAAAAAAAAAGCTTTTTCCAAAAGCTTTAACGCATTCACTTAATGCATTAAAAATCTATTTTCGCTCGCCTCATTGCCCATAAATGAATACTTAGGCAAGGAAAAAAGCTTCAAAAAGCTCCTTGTCTGTTAAGACGTTGTCTGTTAAGAGAAAAATATGTTTCATTTTTTTCTGCAGGGATGAGACATCTGTATAAATTTATTATCTGTGATTTTAGTTTCTTCCATTACATGAATGGCTGTACTGAAACTTCTTTAACTTTAATGAACATTGGCACTAGTTCGGTAACAGACAGGATAAAAACCTTCAAAGATGATTACTCTGCTGGCACTGATGGTATCCCGCCTATAATTTTGAAAAAGTGTGTTGATAGTCTTGCTGCTCCTTTTACTGTTGTTTTCCAACTATCAATTTCTACTGGTATCTTCCCTAAGTTATGGAAAGAATCTTTTATTATTGCAATCCACAAAAAAGGCCCAACAAACGACATTGCGAACTAAAGACCAATTGCAAAACTTTCTTGCATTCCTAAATTATTTGAAAACATATTATTTATAAATTCATGTTCTTCCATTCCAGACAAATTTTTTCTCCTAGTCAGCATGAATTTCTTAAGGGAAAATCTACAACTACTTACATACCTAGTTGACTTTACTTCTTTTTCTCTGTGCTTTCGAAGAAGGTTATGAAGTTGACTCCATAGATACAGACTTCAGAAAATCTTTTAGCTACGTGGCTTTGAGTCACCGTAAGACGCGCCGATGGGTTGGGGGTCGATATACTGGAAATCAAAATCCCGGAAAGTACTTCCCGCAGTACTTTTGTCCTTGTAACATTTGCCCGGAAAAAATCCTACCTTTCTTCATGAAATCTATACCTTTTCGTCACTCAAAATTAGGAGAATTAAAGTGATCAAAATCTGGTACGTTTTTCGATTTTTCTAAGAGCCCCGAATTAGGCAACACCCTTTTTTAAAATCAGATATTATATGAGACACCAAATGATGAGAATCGTGGAGAACGAAGCATTCAAATTCTTCGTTCAAATAATTCCTATAAGGAAATCAGTCACTTCCAGTCAGAGAATTTGATATTTTTTAAGTTCTTTCATTTTTTCAGAAATGCTTCAATTACGACGTGGTCAATTTGAATGGCATCCCGACCATCCGGAGATAGCTGGTTTGATGTTAAGAGCCTTCGTCAAGATACCCTATTTCCTTTTTATAATAACGAGCTACAGAATGCAGTAAAGTCAATCAGTGGGAAACTGCTGTCTGTTGTAACTTTTTGAAGGCTGTGTTCACCCCCTTATCCGCTTAAGATGTTGAAGTCCTTAGCCCCACTTTCGACTTTTGGTCCAAGTCCAAATCAAATGTGCATTCTGGGAGTCTTTCAACTCATTTTGCTTGCAACAAAACCAAAAGCCTTACACCAGTGTGGGACAGTTTTTTTTCCACTGTAATCTCATACGCAAAATGCACTTTAAAGAAGAAAATAGAATTTATTCCCCCAAAACAAAAATAATAACATACTTCTAACCCTCTTCTCATTTCCAGGAACACTAGGTCAATATGAGAACTGCGAAGTGCCCCCTACTGTCAGCTATGCCACAGTCCGCATGGAAGATGACGACGACAATGTACGAGCAATTTATGCCTGTAACAGTGGATACATTCTAGAAGGAGAAACGGAACTCATTTGTGATTTAAACACAGACAAGTGGGACAAGAACCCTCCAACCTGTGTTAAAAGTAACATCCTCTTCATCAGACTTGCAAACTGTAAACTTCTTTCATTATTTTAATTCTAAACTCCCTCCCTAGTCCAATCTGAAGACGATGCTGATGAAAACGACGAAGCAAACGACATCAATGAATCCTCAAATTCCCAAACATCCGGCCAAGGAAGGAAGAAGAAAACACAAGACATACCAGAGGATCCTTTCATCACAGCCGACTTTGCAGAGAAGTTGGATATGTCTTGCGTCAGTGCCCGCATAAAAGCACCAGAAATCCCAAATGGATTCGTTCAAAAATACGATAGGTAAAAAAAAAAAAAAAAAAAACAGCCTAATTCTGAAGTATGTATATCCTTTGAATTATTCATAATTCGTTGGGGCATACAATTTTCAGGAGGCGCAAAGGCGAGAGTACTTTCATCACCGCATTCTACTCGTGTAACGATAATTTTGAACTCGAAGATTCCGAACAGAATATGGTCTATTGTAGCAAGAGGAAATGGCTTGGCGAACTGCCAAAATGCATTGCCTTGAATGACTACAATGAAGAGGGTAAGGCAGGCAAATTGAAATAGGTGTTTCCTTTTTTGTTTTTGGCCATCCGCTTTATGGGCAGTTCACTTTTTGACTTGGCAAAAATGCTTTTACCTACTTTAGATTATGAAGAGTATGATGAAGGCGGAGAGGACGAGGATGACGATGAAGTTCCGGAGGAAGACGTGAAGAAACATCCGCCCAAGAACCCCGAAACGACAGTAACAGAGCCTGAAATTGAGTACACCGTTAAGGTTAGTGGAGAAGTTCAGGATGAAGTGTCCACTACAACGACCACGACCACAACTACTGCAGCTCCAGAAGTAACTGCAGTAACAGACGTCAATATCGTTGTCCAGCCCACTGTGGATCCCTACACTCCAAGGGTATTGAATCAGAGCTGTGGCCCTGATAAAGGGGGTTGTGATCATAATTGCGAGATGGTTCTCTACCCTGGAGAGAACGAACCTCGTGTCGTGTGTACCTGCTATTCAGGCTTCACATTAGATCCTTACAACTATCGTGGCTGTCATGGTAAGGAGTAATCGATTTGATTTAGATTTGTCTCATTTCCTTTCCCCAAACAGACATCGACGAATGCAGCATTAACAATGGCGGCTGTGAACAGACATGCAAAAACATCCCCGGATCCTTTGAATGCACTTGTCAGGAGGGATTGCAAATCGATACAGCCACTGGGAAGACTTGCATTGGTAAGTTCCTGATTTGAAATTTATTGCTATTGTTGGGAATCTAAAGCTAATCGAATGGTGATGGTGGCAGTTGAGAGATGTTGGTTCCGGAAACTAATTTTCTATTTGTACAAAATGTCTTGTGGCTTCTATTGTATAAATTTTTGGTGTTGGTGTCGCTCTCTGATGCATGGTTTTCGATAGACTGAATGTCCTTTGATTTGTTGATTCTCTCACTTCCTTTTGTTGTTGTTATTTACTCTCTTCATTGTCGCTTGCGATGGATGTAAACAAAAGATGTAAACGAATGTTTATTGCGAAATGGACACGGTCCTTGCCAGGATACTTGCTACAATACTTGGGGCAGCTTTACTTGCTCTTGTGATGGTCTACCTGGAACTAAGTTAAGTGATGATAGGATCTCGTGTGAGGACAATGGTGAATGTGCAATAAATAATGGTGGATGTTCGCATATTTGCTTGGCAACATTGGGGCGAGTGTTTTGCTTGTGTCCAAGTGGTTTTGTGCTGTCGAAAGATTGGAAAAATTGTCAAGGTTTGTACTGTTTTGTAATGTTTCAAATTCTTAATTTATTGGCGGAAAGTGAAAGGAGATTGATCTTAGGTAGACAGCAAATTTATTGGAATTGAAGATTGAACAAAATTTGTTCTCAACAAGGGCAGTTGGAGGACATATGGCACTATGGTTGATAAATGAAAGAAAAGTTTTTGAACTCGTCTCGTTTTCATGAAATATACTTTTTGTCCAGTTATAGACAAATTTTCTAACCCTTGATTTTTTGAACAGATATCAACGAATGTGAATCATCGGACATAGCGTCAAAATGTCCTGGAGGCTGTGAAAACACTCCAGGATCCTACAACTGTCTACCGAAACCAACTGAAGAAACTCGCAGCAACGAAGTCGTCACTGTTCCCACTCCAACCCACACTCTGCTGTGTGAAGAAGGCTTCCGCCTCAGCCCTGATGGCAATTGTGTCGATATCGATGAATGCACTGAAGGAATCGCTAAGTGTGACAACTGTCGCAATAACCATGGCAGCTTCGATTGTCTCTGTCCACCTGGCTACGAACTGGCAGATGATGAGCGGACTTGTGTCGATATTAACGAGTGTGAAGCCTACACTGAAGACGAAGGCAATACCTCAATATGCTCACATGAATGTGAGAACACCCAGGGATCTTTCATTTGCAAATGCAAGGAACTCTTCCATTTGAGCGATGATCGTCGAACATGTGTTAAGGATTCCTGTCAAGATATGGGAACAAACAAAACTCAGTGCTCGCATTATTGTGAAGACACTGCTGATGGACCGCTTTGTAAATGTCCCGATGGGTTTGATTTAGCGGCTGATAAGTCGACCTGTGTCGAAAAAAATACAACCGATGCCTGTCAAGAACTCGGTGGCAATGAGCGCTGTTTTCCAGGAAGCTGTGCGAGCTCAGGCGATGGCAACTACAAGTGCAGCTGCCCAGGTGGATTCAGAGATGAGGTCTACTTCTGCAAGGATATCGATGAATGTACAGAGAACACACATAACTGCTCGCATATCTGTTTCAACACCGATGGATCTTTTGTGTGTCAGTGTCCAATTGGCTTTCAGACGATGGAGGGTAGTCCCAACAACTGTGTCGACATCGACGAGTGTCAAGAGAAAGATGGAGTCTGTGGTGACAGAGTGTGCAAAAATGTTGACGGAGGGTTCAATTGCGTATGTCCTGATGGCAGCGAACCAGACACGAATAATAAATGCCCAGAAGCTGATCTCTGTTCGGCCAACAGTGGTGGATGCTCCCACAGTTGCTCTTCCTTCGATGGACGAGTTTCTTGCCAATGTCCATCTGAGATGAAACTCTCCGAAGATGGCTTCACATGTGTCCATCTTGATCCTTGTGCCAACAACAACAACGGCTGTTCGCAGATTTGCAATAGCCTCCTGCAGGGAATCTGCTCCTGTGAGCCTGGTTTCGAGCTCCAAGAAGACGGCAAAAACTGCCGGGACATCGACGAATGCATCGAAAACAATGGCGGATGTGAGCACATCTGTGTGAACAAGATCGGTGGGTATGAGTGCTTGTGCAAGAAGGGTTATGGTCCTGGCGAAGGGAACCGCTGCTTTGATATCGATGAGTGTGCTTTAGATACGCATAACTGCGCCATGGGCTTGCTTTGCGAAAATGTAAATGGCTCTTATGCTTGTCAATGTCCGCGGGGTCTTGCTTTTACTGGAGCCTCATCTACAGAATGCTCTGACATAGATGAGTGCTCCTTGAACAATGGCAATTGTTCAGATTTTTGCATTAATTTACACGGCAGCTTTCAGTGTTCTTGTCCGAGCGGCAAAGTTTTGACAGACGATGAACGGACGTGTGACTATGTCGATGGCTGTCTAATTGACAATGGGGGCTGTTCGCATACGTGTGTTTACAATAGACCGCATACAACTTGTGCTTGTCCATATGGCTATGCTTTAGAATCGGTTGGTGGGAAGGTCTGCAAGGATGTCGATGAATGTGCCATGGGTATGGCGAAGTGCTCACATCAATGCGTCAATACTGTTGGTAGCTTCGTGTGTGCTTGCTCTGAGGGATATCAGCTTGATGAAAATCAACGCGACTGCCTTGACATGGACGAGTGTGTCAATAACAATGGCAACTGTTCCAATATTTGTATTAATCTTTTAGGTTCGTTCTCCTGTGCCTGCGATCCAGGCTTTGAGTTGAGGGACGATCTGCGAACTTGTACTGACGTCGATGAGTGCTCTCAGGCACTTCATGACTGTTCGCACTATTGCGTCAATAAAATTGGAAGCTATGACTGCTCGTGTCCAGCTGGATTTGTGCTGGGACCGAACAAACGAACGTGCATTGATGTCGACGAGTGTTTAGGTTTCTCCAGCTGCAGTCATAGCTGTCGGAATACTTTGGGCTCGTTTGAGTGTGAATGTCCACCTGGTATGATTCTTGACAACGATAAGAAGACCTGTCTGGATGGAGACTTCTGCAGCCGTTTGAGACCGCAGTGCTCACATCACTGCAAGAACCTGGATGACGGATTTGAGTGCGCTTGTCCACAGGGATTCAAAATTGGAAGCGACTCACTCACCTGTGTTGACATCAACGAGTGTTTGATCGGAAATGGAGAGTGTTCCCACACTTGCACCAATCTGGAGGGATCCTACAGCTGTCTGTGTCCAGTGGGTTACAAGCTCGGAGAAGATGGGAAAGCCTGTCACGACATCAACGAGTGTGAAATCGACAATGGTAGGTGTGCCCACTACTGCATCAATTCAAGAGGAAGCCACTCATGTGAGTGCACTCAAGGATTCGCCCTTCAAGCCGATAGAAAATCTTGCCGTGAAAGCGATCCTTGCCGCCACAATAATGGTGGTTGTGAGCAGATTTGCCTCGCCGATGGTAAGTGCGCCTGCAGATCAGGATATAGCGTCAATCCTTCAAATTCCAGCCTTTGCTCTGACATCGATGAATGCCAAGTGGACAATCCGTGTCCCAGACAAAATTGTCGCAATACCCAAGGCTCCTATGAATGCTTCTGCGAGCAAGGATACACTAAGGATGCCTATGGACACTGTATTGACATTAACGAATGTGACTACCAAAATGCCGGTTGTCCGGGTGAATGTGTCAACCTGCCTGGCAGCTATGAGTGCAAGTGTCCCCGAGGACTTCGTCCAAGTGATGATAAGAAGACATGTGTCCGAGTGCGAGATCAATGTCAACCATTCCGTCCTCCGAAATATGGTGAAATCCATTGTACTCGGTCACGTCATAGGACTCATCTGTACTACAAGACGAAATGTTCGGTGTGGTGCATACCCGGCTATCAACTCGAAGGACCAGCAGTCAGACATTGCAGTGGCAATGGCCAGTGGGATAACTTTGAGAACCGTTGCGTTCGTAAGTTTTGCTTTTCTTTTCTCTTTTCAAAGATGAATTTCATATTTTTCGTTTTTTTGTTTGCAGCTCAAATGTGTCCCCGTCTGCCTCGAGCGGAACATGGAGTAATTCTGCCAGCCAATTGTTTGCTGGGCAAGACTTATGTCGGCGAACGTTGCCTGTTGCACTGCAATCCTGGCTACATGCCAATTGGAAGAAAAGTTAACATTTGTAATGTCGACCAGAGTTGGTCGTTCAATTCGACATTCGATTGTATTCCCATCGGAACGCCTATCTTTAATGCTCCCCATGAAAGAATTGATACGAATGGACTTTATGGATTGCCTGTGCAACGTCCATTTATTAAATGTCCTCGCAATACAACTGTTTTGCTGCCGGTGGGACACAAGACGGCACATATTATTCTAGAGAAGCCAAAAACCAACATGGATTATCGCAATGTTAAATCGTTTCCAGCATGGTCGAGGAATTTACAGGCACATCTGGGCGCTGGGGTGCATGTTATCACTTTCCGTGGTCATGACCCACACACGCGGCGTGGGGCACTTTGTCGCACAGTGATTACTGTGAAAAACAGTCAGCCACCGAGGGTGACTTTCTGTCCACCTTCGTTCGAGGTTACTTTGGCCAGTGCTCAGGAGAAGCGTTCGATTGTCTGGAAGGAACCCGAATTCGACAATTTAAGTCGGATTAAGAATATTCAGAAGTCAAATGTGAGTTTGGATGAGGGTTGACTTTTCGAATGTTGTTACACCTGTTTAAATTTTAGATCCCAGGACAACTCTTCTCGGAGGGTGTCCATAGGATTTCCTATGAGGCTACCGACGAGGACGGTTTGACAGCAAGGTGTGAGTTCAATGTTGTCGTGAAAGGTGAGTTCTTGTGAATTTTTTTGAGGTTCTTAATCATATTTCCTAAACATTTTTAAGTCCCCCAAATGCAGTCGATGCCATACACCTTCGGTTACCGCCCTCAAGTTGCTGAAAGAAGTTCGAAGCTATTGGCCGGCCACGATTCTTACATTATTTGCCATGGACAATCGCCTGTAAAGATTTATGGCACTCAACCTGTAAGTATTCCGTATTGGGTGTTCCAATTGCTTAGAGTTCGTCATAATTAACAAATTATGTGTTTGTCAATTGTGTTTTTGTTTAACTAATAAAGTCTAACAACATTTAATATTTATTGAGTTCAAATAAAAATACATGTTATTCATTGTTTTGTGTTTGTGTTTTGTTTGCCTCTTTTTGTTTGTTTAATAATTAAGACCGTTAGCGTTTGAATTTTCTACAACGATCAAATTTTGACGTTTCGTAAAAAATGTACAAAATGACATTATAGGTATTTAGGAGCGTGTCGCATTGAGAAAATAAATTACAATATACTTTAAAAACTATTTATTCTTAATCGATTTATTAGAGAACAACTTTGCCGCTCTACGCACAAATGTGTATTGACAAAAATGAAAGAAAGTTAATACACAAATGTCTTATTTGCAGAGACTCACTCTTGCGGCCAATCCCCGAAGCTCACTATTATTTATTTGAATTTTGAAATAACGTATGATTCCTAGAGCACTCCTACATGTGATTTGGTCCGTTCCTTTACATTTTGGGCTGTTCTGTTAAAGCTGTCAAATTTCATGGAATACAAAGTTAAATTTTGTGATACCTTTAAAAACAACGCTCTACAGCAAAAATCAGAGAATTTCAGACGATTTTTTTAAACGCCAACAAAGCTCAATGTATTTTTTAGTTTTTACTCAAAAGTTATAACCTCAAAAATCATTCTTGTTTTGTTTTGACGACGAATTAAAAACTCTCATATGAAAGAAATGTCAAATTTGACGAATTTTTGTTCATTCGTTGGCGTTGTTCGTGCTCATGTGAACAGTGCTTTAATGTCAAAAATTTAACTAACATTCTAACACAATCCACACACGGCCTTATGTTCACTGATTAAGAATAAAACACCCTGATAAATGCAATAAAATTGAGTTCTAAAAACTATTGCAAAGCGGAATTTACACTGTACGATTTCTTGTACTCTGTTATTTATGACGTTTAGATATAGCTTTGACGTTTCTAGCTTTGATTTTGACAGCACTTCGCCGTTCTTTGCTAGTCTTGTAACTTAGCTTTGAAATATAAAAAACCCTAAACAACCAGAAGAAACCAAAAAAGATGTTGATGCAAATCGACGCCAGACAGGTCTAATCAATATGAAAGTTTTCACTTGTTGAAAGTCTGATAAGGAACTTTGTAACAAAATTGCAATTTAATATATTTTTAATTTATGTAACAAGAAAACACATTGAAATCGAATAAAAGCGGCTCTTTGTTTCTAATTATGATGATCTTTCATTAATTATGAATCTGTCAAGTAGTTGCTATCCTTGAAAAAAAAACGCTATGTGTAAACATAAAACAGAGATTCCCTCTAATTGGATGAGATTGAATAGTTACCATTGTGACTAGGACCAGTGATCACTTATACCAAGATTGGAAACCTTGCTGTCAAAGTGACACTTGCCTACAAGCTGAGGGGCCAGGTTAGCTGAAACAGTATGCGTGTAATACAAACTTAAGGGGCCAGGTTAGCTGTAAGAGTATGCGTGTTTTTGTAATAAAGATACAGTTGCCTACATAATAAAAAGCAAGTGAGCTGCAAGAGTATGTGTGCATGAAAAAAATAACTTTTGCGGTATTTGGAGGGTAAAACGTAGGTAGGTTTCCAATCTTGTTATAAAGTGATCACTGACTAGGACGCTTATCAGCTTGCGTTTTCATATAGTTTCCCATCATAATACGACAAATTATTCCATTCACTTGGCATTAGATGATTTACCTATAAATATGAAAAAGGCTTTCTTTTAAACGTTTTTTTCAAGATTAAGAGATGATCGTCAGTTGAACTCTGTCACATGCATTTTCAAAAATGTGTTTCCATGCAAATTTTTTTGTTATGTAGGTACTTTGCACAAGCCTTTCATTATTATCATTATCATTATTATTTTTACTTACTTACTTGAGGTGGCGCTACAGTCCGTTGACTTGGGCCTCAATCAACAGTCTCCGCCAGCCAGCTCGGTCCGTAGCTAGCTGTCTCCAGTTTTGCACTCCAAGTTGGTTGAGGTCCTCTTCCACTTGTTTGCGCCACCTCTCCTACTCGTCTTTCGGGAATAGTTTCGAAGGCTTTCCGGGACGGAGCATTGGTGACCATCCGCTCTAAGTGACCGAGCCATCTGAGTCTCTGGACTTTCACCTTTCTGGCTAGGTCCGTGTCGTTGTACAACCCGTAAAGTTCGCTGTTGAATCTTCTTCTCCATTCCCCATCAATGCACACGGGGCCGAAGGTGACCCGAAGAACTTTCCTCTCAAAACAGCCTAAGGCACATTCATCCGTTTGGCAGGGATACCAAAACTAGACATAGCTTTAAACAGTTCATCTCTGTAGATGCTGTCATACGCGGCCTTAAAATCGATGAAATGGTGGTGGGTATCGATTTGGAGTTCTTAGGTTCTTTCCAAGATCTGCCGCAAAATGAAAATTTGGTCGATGGTTGACTTTCCTGGTTGACTTTTTTGGTGGCATAGGACTTTTTAAGAGGTTTCTTGGACAAGTGCCTTCCGTCGATCACGATGTGATCAATCTGGTTGATGGTTGCCCCGCAGCAAAATCGATCAGCCTGAATCCGTTGTCGGAAGTGGTGTCCTCCGGGCTGTGCTTTACGACTGTTCTACCAAAGATGTTCTCTTTTCCCAGCTTAGCGTTAAAAACGCCTATTGGACAATATTAATTTGATAGCTATAGGACATTGCTCTTATGTTTTTTCGAGGAGCACATAGAACTTGTCTTTTTCTCTTCTGTGGGGGCATGCGCGTATTAGGCTAATATTGCCGAATTTAGCCATAATTCGGATCGTCGTGATACGTTCGCTTACACATTTGAAGCTCAAGACCTGCTGTTCGGCAGCACGCGGTCTAAAATCCTGCGTGCATATCTGAAATTCGTTGCCCTTAAAACATTATTTGCTTGGGTCGTCATCAGTGTATCCATCCGTTTTCGAGGCCCGTTGTTGCTTCGCAACTAAATGTTTTTCTACGTAGTCGGGAAGTTACCCCGACGTACAACACCCAACCTAGAGTACCAGGCACTTGATGTGACTCGTAATGCAAGAGCCGGATAAACCGCTCCTTCTACGGCCTAGGCTTCAAAAAGGTCGAAGAAGCCTGTAAAGATGTTCATCAAGAAGATCGGCCTAATTGGAACTGAAGACGCCACCGTTGATTCAAAAAAAAAAAATTCATTCGCTGCCATCCTTCGTTGGGAAATTATTATTGTTACTTTTATTATTATTAGATGGATAAGGTTTCAATTTGAGTTTGAAGAAAGTGGATCTCGTTCTCAAAGGTTGGCATACCTACCTTTCATATCTTCAAAAGGAGAACAAATTAACAAATAATTTTCCTTGATAAAATTTTCTTATACTCCCTCCAGTGCAATAATTTATTGAGACAGGGAGAAGCTTTTTTTTAATATACTAGCTGACCCTGCAGACTTCGTACTGCTTCAATCGATAATCGATAACCCTCTTCCTCTATCGTTTGCATTGTTTTTTTGTTAATTCGTATGTATGGATCCGTCTTTAAACAAATAAGCGATATCAAAAAACAAAACAAAATAGTAAGTATACGCTCCCTTGCCTGCGGTGCACGGATTTGTAAAACGCGAATCATTTCGGTTTCACTTCGCTCCTCATGTTGCTGTTGTGTAAACATTTCGAGTTCTTCGACCCTAATTGTTGCGTATAAAACACATTGACCATGATATTGAATGAAAAAAGGATTTTTTATGATTGCTCTGAGAGTTACCGTTATGGAGCAATACAGCAAAATAATTTTTTTACATTAAAAATATCAGTGTTTCAAAAAAAAATTACCAAAATCACGAATTCTCTATTTTCCCATTGTTTAAAATCCATTCTAAATTTGACTTGGGATTTGCTTGCTCTTCTGGAGTTTTCCATTTTACCACTCATTTTACCACAACTAATGCATTTCATATGAAAGAGTGTTTTTGAGATTTTTGTTTAGCCAATTTTTTTTTTTTTGCATTTCAAATTTTCCATTTTTCCAATTTTTTGTTTACTTTTTCTTGCTTTCCAGTTCCCCATCACAAATTTTCCAGTTTTCCTTTGTAAACCAATGAGTTTTCCGAGTTCCTTTCGAAAATCCATTTTGAAATTTTCCAGTTTTCCATTTGAAATCTTCCAGTTTTCCATTTGAAAACCAATACATCTTCAATTTCATGCAATTTTCCATTTGAAAACCAATGAGTTTTCCGAGTTTTTCATCAAGAACTTTCTATTTTTCCATTCGAAAACCCATTTTGAACCAAAAAATTACAAGCAAAAAATATCTAACTTCCGACCTTTGTTTGGTTTTTCCAGTTTTCCCACTCTTCCATGAGGTTTTTCCAATTTTTTTTCACAGAAATCATCACTGAATGTAACAGTATGAACCATGAAAATTTCACAAATATCTGTTGGGCCATTTCGGAGTCTATAAGAGACATACAAACAAACAAACACACTTCCATTTTTATATATATAGAGATTCAAATTTAACATTTTGCTTACTGATTTATCCTAATCTTTTGTAAGAACCCCACAGAACACAGCTGAACCGGCTGACGTAATGCACAAATAGTCTATATTAAAAACTTAAAAGAATATGGTTATCTAGAAATTTTACTAATCAAGTTGTTTAAAAAATAGTAATTGAACGATTGTGTCTCACCAAGCCTAGACTAAATCAGTAGCCACAGTTGTATTCAAAAGCTGCTTAGCATCATTTTGTTGATAAGACTGGGCTATTTACGCCACGATAGCGCTTATCAACTAAACAAATGCATTAAAAATGACAAAAAATAATATGTTTCAAATAATGGCGAACACTTATATTTTATTGAATAATATGCGATAACAAAAACAATAAAAAAAACACAAAACAAATTAATAAATGAAGCTATTTTTAAGAATATCCTCAAAATTCTCATGAGAATTAGTATTCCATAATAATCACTGATTTTGTTGTTTAAAAATTATTCACATAATTTTTATATACTTACTGGAAAAAATATAAAATAAAATCGTTTTTCTTCCTACAGATAAATCTACCCCCTGGTTGTGTTATCAGAAATGTTCGTGTCAATCCAGTAAGGCACCATCATGAACGGTATTTATCAAGAAGATTAATTACCCAACGATGGACACCGTTTAGCAATTTTTAAATAATGTTTAACTCCCAATTGCTATCAAATCATTTCATTAAAACGAGTTTGTAAAAATGCATAAATTCACAATTCTTATAGTTAATTTTATTCTTTTTTCTTAAATTAAAAAAAGGATCGACAAATTGAATTTACAAAGTAAAAATGTAACTCTATACGAAATAAAAGTAAAATAAAATTATTTAAAATAAATTGTGCTATTTTCATTCGACAAAAAAAATATTGAGGAAGCTCTAAGAAAAACGTCAAATCAACAAATTTCTTACGTAATTTGTTCGCATCATTGCAAAGATGACCTCCTTCACATGCTCATCTCATTTCATCTGCAAACTCACATATAGGATTCATGGACTGGTTAGCTTTTAGAAAGTGTCTAGCATAAAGATCTTACTTGTACCATTTAAATCTTACATCAGCTATTCGTTGTTATTGTTTTTTGTTTGTTTATTTTAACGAATAAAAGTTATTTAAATAATTTTGACTTGAAAACAACAAAATTCTTCACTCATTTCTTTTAAAAAAACATTGCATCAGTTATTTATGTTTTGTTTGAATAAATTACAAACTCAAAGGCTAAGCAAACAACATGGTTTGTTATTTTCCAATGAAAAACCCACCGTGGAATTTTACTTCTTTTGTTCCAGTAAAATGTTATGTAAACAATAATATTGTTGTTTGTCTTAATGCATAGCAAAATATTAGAACGAATCTTGTCTCGCCGCAATTCCAAGCTTTCACAATGATAAAACACAGATTCTTCACAATTTCGTACAAATCCTTTGGGGACCAGTCAAACAGACAAAATAAACAAGAATACATCCAGTTCCATTTGTACAAACGTATAAAAATACAGCTCCCCCATCCACTTCCTTACGAGTTTTCGACGAAAAAAGGCTGTAAGCGATCTGATGCCATCCATTCAAAACTTCTCCCAATTTCAATTAATTGAATCAATGAGAATTCATTGAACTGAAATCATTTTCCAACTTCAATAAGTTCTAAGAAATTATTAACATAAACGATTGCATAAGCATTTAATTTACATTTATTGTGCAATTAAAATTAAAATAGTTGTTAAGTACGTAACGAAATAAATACAAGAGCTGTGATTAAATATGTCCAAGGGCGAGTAAGGAATAGTTTAAAGAAATTTAATAGTGGATTCGGTGCCTGGTTTCTCTACAAAATGTAGGTACTTAGAGGCATAGAAAGATATATATATGTAAGTCAAAGGGTTTAAACTTCAAAGCTATGCAATCAATGCAGTTGATGTTGATTTTGACTCCAATATTTTTCGGTCGCAACTACCGCTACTTGAGACCGAAATGAGTGGTTTTCATATTTGGATCAAAAGCGATGCGACCAACGGAAATGGCCGTAGCGGTGGTTTGTTGTTGTTCATGTGCTACGCCTAAGTTTGCCACTTTTCGGTCGCAACTACCGTTAGTTGCTTGGGCCCGTTGGATTTCCTTCCTTCAGTATAGGGAATATGATGATCTTATTGAATCTTTATGGTACCTCACCGGAGTCGTAAATCCGGTGGAAAGTTCTTCTTAACTCTTCTCGAAAGGAGTTCGTTGCGTTTATGAAGAATTCGTTAGGAATCTGGTCCTCTTCCTGGCGCTTTTTTTCGGTACAACGATCAATGATTCTGGATGCTTGTAGCTGGGTAAATTGTTGGTCTAAGGTATCGTTGGTTATAAATGATTCTAAATAATGGATTTGGTTGCCATTTAATTCTCTATTCAAGAGATTTTGGAATTATTCAGCCAGAATTGGGGCATCTACTTTTATGGAGAGTCCGTTATCTTGTTTTTTTAGGGTTCTTACTATCTTCCACAAAGCTTTACTATCCTTGGCATTGCTAAGTTTTTTTGTTTCGTCATACATATCTTCTTATAGGCTTTGTTTGCTTCTTGATAGTTCAGTTTTGAGAGATAAGTTCCTTTTTTTCAAGCCTGCCTTAGACATTTAAAGGATTTTTTCCTCGCCGATGCGCACTCCCAATCGTACCAACGTTGTTTCCATTTACTTTTTGGTCTGTTTTAATTTCTCGCAGCTGTGATAATACAGCTTGTAAAAGTAACTATGTTTTTTACTGAGTCAGTGCAACTGTCTTGCTTCCTTGCTACATGACAAACTTTTAATGTATTTGACTTTCTGAAATAATTCATTCAATTTTAAGGAATCTATAAATATGGAAAACCTTGTTTTGAAAACTCTTAAGGTCTTCTTTTTGTTATTGCAAGTGCACTGTTGTTTTTCTTCTCAACAACAACTGAACCTGTTTGCAAAAAGAACATATACCTACAAAGAGGCCACTTCAAAACATAAATAAACAATCTGTATCTGCATTTTACCAGACACCATAAGAAAGGTGTGTTACAGTGCACCAACAGAATTGATTTGTTTTTAATATCTCAATCCGGTTTAGCTCATTGTAAATAAAATTATCATTAAGATGCTCGATTTATGGCTTAAAATTAAACAAGTCATTGATTCATTTGTTGTTTAAGTTGTGCTTATTGAAAGAGGGAGGGTTCATGCATACCATTTCCAGTTTTCATTTAAATCTGGAACACGCGAACAAAACAAAACAAATCTTTATTTTGATGAAAAATATGTTGTGTGGCCCAGCTACTTGCAAAAAAATATACAAACGACGTCATTTTTGTGGCTATAATCACACAATTTCTTGAGCCAAAGACAAAAACATGTTTTGTCGTTTGGTTTTTTGATTTCTTCTTAAGTAGGTAATTAAAATGTAATAAAAATAAACAGAGAGAATGTCTTAACATTCAAGTTTTGAGAAAAGGTACAGGGCTGAATTTTGAGATTTTCTCAAATTTTGTTTTGTTTGTTTAACGTGAGCAGTGTGAAAAACAAAAATTCTGGCAGAATATCGGAGTTTTCTTATGGGAAAAAAATGATAATTTTCTTAATCGCAAATATTTACCTTTTTTTATTTATTTATTTATTCATTTCGTTAACATCTAACGTGAACAGTAGGTACTTAATCTAATTCTTATAATCTAGGTTACATATTATACACAACTATTAAAAAAGGAATCTTTAAACTTTTTGCATTAGGGGATACTAAACAAATGTAAAATTCATTATAAATTGTTATTAATTGATTAAGTGGGCTACTTACACCATAGTTTGATCTACTAAATATTTGATTTAAAGGTTGCTGTCGTCTTAAACTTGAGCGACTAAAACTGAAATTTAATTTACTAAGAACTGACGCTGAAGATATCGACCCATTAATTATTCCAGCAACAAAACAAAATTGTATATATTTTCTGTGATTAGTCAAAGATGGAAGATTGATAAAAGTTAGTCTATCAGAATAAGGGGGGAGGAGAATCCCTCTAAACCAAGGAAGAGATCGAAGACAGTAACGTAGGAACTTTTTCTGGATTGACTCAATTCTTGTTATATGTATTGAGTAATATGGTGACCATACAACACATGCGTACTCTAGAATCGGTCTTACAAATGAAACAAACAAAAGCTTGAGAACATAAGGGTCGTGGAAATCACGACCGAATCTTTTAATGAATCCAAGAACCCTATTTGCTTTTTTAATTGTATAATTTATGTGATCAATAAATGTTAGTTTTGGATCAAGAACTACACCTAAGTCAGAAAAAACAGAAACCTTACTTAATGGACAAGAATCAAACGTATAGCAGTACGAAAACGGAACTTTTTTGCGTGTAAAACTCATGGTTTTACATTTGTCAACATTTAAGACGAGACGATTATTATTGCACCATTCCCTAAAAGTTGTCAAGTCTTCTTGTAGTAGTAAACAGTCAGTGTTCGATTTTATACTTTTGAATATCTTAATATCGTCCGCATAAATAAGAACAGAAGAGTTTTTGATGATAGTAGTCAAGTCATTAATAAATAAAACAAATAAAATAGGTCCAAGATGGCTCCCCTGAGGGACGCCAGAGTTCACAACAAATTGGTTAGAACACTCATTACGAAACAAAACACAGTAACTACGATTTTTTAAATATGAACCAATCCAATTCAAAAAACGATTATTAAATCCTAAAAGCGTTAATTTACGTATAAGTGTATAATGACATAACTTGTCAAATGCCTTACTAAAGTCGGTAAATATGCAATCAACTTGTTCACGTTTTTCAAACACATCTAAACAAAAGGACACGAAGTTAAATAAATTAGTGACTGTGGATCTTTTTTTAACAAATCCATGCTGACTATCACACACAATTGAACTACAATGAAAAGAAAGGACATTACTTACAATTGACTCAAACAATTTTGGTATCACAGATAATTTAGCAATAGGTCGATAATTCATAACCTCATTCTTAGGACCTTTTTTATATACAGGAATAATAAATGAACTTTTCCAGATATAAGGAAAGTTTGAACTTCTTAAAGACGTATTGAAGAGAATACACAACGGATATGACAAATATGAGACACATTTTTTTAAAATAGAAGATGGCACACCATCGGGGCCAGGACTGAAACATTCATCGAGTAGTAAGATACTTTGAGTAACCGTTTCCTCACTTATTTCAAAGTTTATATCGTTTAAATGAGCATAATTTTCCGAAAAACAAGAGAAAGAAGATGATGCGTTAAAGTTTGATTCTTCGAATGATTCCTTGAAGTGATTAGCAAACATGTTTGCAATATGTTTGGGTTCATGACTAGTTGATAATTTATTAGTCATCAAATTTGGGTAGCCACAAGTTTTTCTTTTGTTATTAACAAAATTCCAGAAGCTAACTGGATTAGATTTAATGTCAGCTTCTATTTTACAAATGTAATCGTCATATAATAAGTTAGAGTAATCAGTGAAAAGTTGTTTTATAATTAAGAAAGTTCTATAATCTTATTATCTTCTTATCCTTGAAATTGACGTTAAACTTCTCTTTTAAGGAATCTAATATCCATGGAATCTTCTTTTTCACGCCTTAAAATCTCTGCCCCCTTCTTATCAGAACAAATCCGCTCCTGGTTGTGCAATTGAAGTTATTACTGATATAATGCAGTTTCAAGCGATATACCGCGCCATTCAATAATTTCAATAAACAGGATTATTTGTGACTGCAATGGCTGGCCTGGCCTACCGGTAGCTGTGGTGGCTGCTGCGGTGATAACTTACCCCGATAACCTACGGGGGAAACATTATCACCAAAACTAGCTTTGCGTTCGATTTCGATCTCACAGTCTCTCGGTCTATTTAAGTATAAGCGGTTGTGTTTGATTCTTTTAGTGTTTAATTTATGGTCCAAAGCAAGACTTCGTTCGGAATTCTGAAGTGATTTTTAAAATAAAAAAAAAATATTTTACGAAAAACATTAAAATAAAGGAAACTATTTAATATAAATAAAAACAATAAAACTTTGAAAGAATGTACGCAAGGCAAACATCCTTTGAGAAGGTAAGGAGTCGTTTTTACTCGAACGATCTGTTTGTTGTGTTTCAAAAGCAAAATTATGAAATAGTGAGCTTAAGTGGTCGTTAAATTCAAAAAATTGGCACAAAGTAATGAACAACCGTCATATCTTCGCAATGCAACAAAAAATCATAATCTTGACCCTTCAAGGATAACGTATCTATAAAAATTGCAATGAAAGTAAATAAGGTGTTCTTCAATATTCCTATGAAATTGCATCATATACAAGAAATTGCTTACACCACTGGAAGTAGGAAACTGGTGAGGTGGCTTGTTATTTGAGAAAAACATCACCTGAAGATGATGGCAGTCAGCAACACAGTATAATATCGTATAGTTTTGGGGGCAGGTATCTTCTCAAGCTGGTTATACTCGTTTACATAAAAATGCAGACAAATTATTTTTGTCTTCGTGCCGAAACGTAAATTAGATTAAAAAAAGTGAGAAATGATATCAAATTCCACATGTTTTCGTTTTGTAGTAAAAATAGTGTCGGTTGAATTTGAAAATGGATTTAATTCAAGAAGTCATAATGAGTATGCGAGGTGAATGAATTGTGATTTTTTTTTTTTAAAGAAATCACTGCGGTTCATAGTGAATTTTTTTTTTGTATAATTAAAAATTTAAATTCCGGGAGGCATTTAAATATTTTTTGGCAACTAGCTAATTAGTTATAATCAAAATAATAAGAATAAAAATTACAAAAAAAAATATTTTTTACAGTTTTCTGCAAATGTAAAAAAGACAATATTTGGCCTCTAAGAGTTTATATTGTTTTTTTTTCTCCCTAGATATCGGTCCTCCCAATTTTAGAGTAAACAAAATGTTTAAGGGGAAAAAACAGTGAAATGTGTGATATTTCTTATTTACTAAAACTTTGGTTTTGTTTTTGTGATTGTTAAAAAATTTGTAAGAAAATGTGTAAAAAATCTTGATAATTTAAAACAAAAATATCAAAAGAAATTATTTTAAAAAGAATTTCATATCTTCAGCAAAAAACAAATCGAAATTTTGCAGTAAAATATGTTCGGATTAACTTTAACAACAGAGTTAATATTTAAATATTTAAAAAAGTTAAAAAAAGCTTTGACAAAACAAGTCATGCAATTTCTTAAACGTCACCAATCAAAATGGAAAAAAAATCGACCCCGTGTTACAAATTTTTAACCAAAATTTGCATGAATTAGAAGAAAAATTCTGAATCGTAAGGAAAACTTGAGAAATTTGTTGTTTCAAAATACATTATTTGCGTAAATTTGAAAGTTTTCAGGACATTTAGGAAGTTACAAACAGGCTTAATAATTTGAAAACAATGGCGCAAAATTATAGTCCGATTTTAAGAAAATTTAGTGTGATACTAGCTTAAAATGACATTTGAGTTATGACTGAAACGTCATTTTAAGCTAGTATCACACTAAAACTGTTCATTATCGGACTATAATTTTGCGCCAATATTTTTATGGAGAAAACAATATTTATGGAGAAAACCAATTTGAGAACTTTTTTTAAAACAAACAATAGAGCAATGGTGGCTAAAGCTTATACCCTGATTAGAGTCTTTCATTCTCCACGCGCACCCAGAGAATTGTTGACGAGAGTTAGCCACTTAGGCCCTGGCTCAAAAACTTGTTTTGTTTTTTGTTTATTTTGTTTTTTCCTGTTTCGCGCCAGAATTATTTCGCCCTTTTTGTTTTGCCATCAACTCTCTCGCAAAATTGTTAATTTGCAATACGATTGTTTCGCCACAGGTTATCTAACGGTTATTTCGCATTTTTTTCTGAATTCTCTTGGGAATGTAATAATTGTTATCTAATTTTGCTTTTAGTCTTTGAAACCGCCCGCGTAAGGTTAGAATACAGTGAAGTATTTTAATATTGTCTTTAAATTAAAAAAAAATGGAAAGTAAAATCATATGCGATACTTTTAAATCAATTTGAGGAAAGGATAAACTAAGTCGTGAAGGATTTTCCCATTATTTTGAAAAAATCGTCAATTCAAGTACATATTTATGTACTTCGTCTGTTTTTTTATTTTTTTAATTTTAATTTTTGTGTACGTAAGGATCCTGAAGACTCTACAAGACACATGCCTGTCGGGAATACAATCACGTTTTCCCCTTGCTTGTGGACAATTGTGGCTACAGAGAGGATAATATTCCACAGTTGGAAGATGTCTCGAAGTTCTTAAAAGGTTTGTCGATACCCTTGACTATACTCTTAGAATGTTCGAAAATTCGCGCGAATTTTAAAGTCTTCAGGATCCTTACGTACACAAAAATTAAAATTAAAAAAAAGAAAAACAGATGAAGGCGAAACAATTAAAATCAAAATAATAAAAAAGCGAAATAATCGAAAAGCGAAATAAACGAATGCAAAATAAACGAAAAACGAAAAGACTGAAAGGCGAAAAAAAATCAGCGAAATAATCGAAAGCGAAGCAACTAAAAGACCAAACGAATGAAATGCGAAATAACAAAATGCAAAACGACCGTGGCGAAACGACCAAAAGCGAGATAAAAAAAGCGAAATAAACCATACCCGTTTTGGATCGTTATATAGTTGAAAGTAGTTATTATTTAAAAGACCCAGTTTTCTCGCACTACCCTTTAAATTCTCTTTGAGAATGTTGAGGTAAATTATGTTGGTCCATTGGTATACAGCCCCATACCATTACACCTCCAGCACCGTGTTTTATTATCTGAGTCCTATTTTTCGGATCGGACGCGACCATCTGAGATCGTCTGTTTGAAAAAATTACCTTGCACTTGCACCAGAAGTCAGGAGTCTCATTTACGTACTGTTTTGCGAACGCAATCCTCCTTTTTCTATTACCTCACTGATTAAAGACTTCCGTCTAGATAAACGAGACTTAAACCCAGCTTCAACGATGGCATGGCGCATATTTTCATTGTACTGTTCAAGATCTCCACTTATCTTGCTCGCACTTATAAATTGATCTTGATACTTGTTTTTTGTGTTATCCCGAGAAGAAAGCTTTGATGGTCGGCCACTACGCGGCTTGTTTTTGACGTGTGTTCGTTTAATGCGCTTAATAACGTTTTGAATGGTGCAACGGCTTCTAGAAATAATTAATCATATTTTGGAGTAAATTTTGTTCTGACTTTTATGAAGATCGATGATCAAGTGCCTTTCATCTACAATAAGCCCCTTTTCTCGCGTTTTCATGACTTCTTTCACCAAAAATTACGCACAAAATTTAAAAGACAAAAGACAAACAATTGTTTCGCATTTCAAACTATTTACCGTTGCACAGTTGTTTAAAAACCTATAGGAATTGCCAAGTGTAAGGAACAATAATTGAGAATCTGCTAAATTAAGTTGAAAATCTTTGAAATTTGGCTTTATTGCGGAATATTTTAAGCATTTTGACTAAAAATGTATGCTGTACCATGACTTTTGTGGAACACTGTATATTCTTTTTACCTTTCGATGCCTTAATGTGAATGTCCGTGACGTTTTCTATCGGTAATGAGCATTTTCAGTGCACAATTTTCCATTTTTTTGACCCGGGCGACGCGAAACCTTCTGCATACCATTCTCCTCCACACCGTCATGTGTTTTTTTCAAAAATACGTGTTTACTGTGATTCGGAACAACAGGTTGAATAAATGACAGCCAATTTAAAATTTATTTGTTAAAGTGGACTCGCCCAAAGTTCAGTCTTACTCAAAATGTTCGCGTATTTACAAAAAAAAAAAATAAAAACAATTTTAATTTCTTAAATTATACCTAAAACAATTTGTTTGTCTTGAAATAGGAAATTTTGCAATCAATTTAATAAATAATATAAGCGAACGACCCCTCCCGTAATTACCCTCTGTTTAAAGGTTATCGTCAGATTTGCAAATTTGTATCAAACTACAGTGATGCCTTGGTCATGATTGCACTATTTCAACGTCCCATTCAAAATAGTTTAACAGTTCATCAAGAATATCTGTTATCTTTAGATTTAATTATCAATTAGTTTATTGTTGATTTGTCGAAAACGTTTCAACTATTTGACTCTATGTCTATATGCCAATAATTAGTCTGAACGATTCCAACTGTAAAAAATGATGAAATAATATTATAATGATAAGAGATTCGAAAGTAGACAACTTGACCGTTAATTCAAAAAATAGTCTATTAAAGGCGCTCGATTACTACAAATTATGAAATTGATAAGAACTATGACAACGCGGGATCTATCAAAAGATTATTAATTAGTTGCACTGTTTTTTTTTTTTTTGTATTTAGCCCACTCGGGTCGATGGGACATCTTATATTGCCGAAGGCATTGATGCCAAAGAAGCCGGCAACACATGCCTTCTCTTCTCTCCGAAGACCGAAGCCAGCGGTGCTTTGGCCAGTATGTTGAAGATCTTCAAGGCCCACAATGTGAATTTATTGCACATTGAATCAAGATCATCGACTCGTGTCCCTGGTTATGAATTCTTTGTGGAATGCGATGGTGGCTGTGGATCGCTTGGCAAGGCTATCGATGATTTGAAAGAGAATGCCAGTTACTTCAATGTGATTTCGAGAGATTACAAGGATAATATGTCAGCAGTGCCATGGTTCCCGAGAAGAATTCGCGATTTGGACCGTTTTGCTAATCAAATTTTGTCATATGGATCCGAGTTGGATGCCGATCATCCTGGATTTACAGATCCTGTTTACAGGGAAAGGAGGTTGGTCCTTCGAAGAATTCTTTTGTGTTTTTGAAAATTTATAATGGCTTTTTTTATAACTTCAGGAAGTACTTTGCTGACATCGCCTACAATTACAAGCATGGCCAACCATTGCCAAATGTTGTGTACACCAAAGAAGAAATTGAAACCTGGGGTACGATCTTTAGGAATCTCACAAAGCTCTACAAGACACATGCCTGTCGGGAATACAATCACGTTTTCCCCTTGCTTGTGGACAATTGTGGCTACAGAGAGGATAATATTCCACAGTTGGAAGATGTCTCGAAGTTCTTAAAAGGTTTGTCGATACCCTTGACTATACTCTTAGAATGTTCCCCATATCATTCATCAATTTAATTTAGATTGTACTGGTTTCACCTTGAGACCCGTCGCTGGTTTACTATCATCCCGAGATTTCCTCGCCGGTTTGGCATTCCGAGTATTCCATTCGACCCAATACATCCGTCATCCAAGCAAACCAATGTACACCCCCGAGCCAGATGTCTGCCACGAATTGCTCGGACATGCACCTCTGTTTGCCGATCCAGCTTTCGCCCAGTTCAGTCAAGAAATCGGATTGGCTTCGCTTGGTGCTCCCGATGATTATATTGAACGACTAGCAACGGTATTTTGCCTTAGAAACATGAATTGTTGCATGAAAACTCAAAAACTATTTTTGTAGATTTTCTGGTTCACCGTCGAATATGGACTTTGCCGACAGGAAAACGAGCTGAAGGCTTATGGAGCTGGTTTGCTATCATCCTACGCTGAATTGGAGTACTGCCTTACCGACAAACCCCAATTGAAGGACTTTGATCCCGCAGTCACCGGGGACACCAAATATCCAATTACAAAATTCCAAGAACTTTACTATGTTGCCGATAGTTTCGAAAGTGCAAAGGAGAAAACTATGTTAGTTAGCTTAGACTTCCCAATGTTTAATTTAGTTTTCATTTGTTGTTTTACTTATAGCAAATTTGCCAACTCAATTCCCCGTCCCTTCGGAGTTCGATACAATCCTTACACCCAGAGTATCGATATTTTGGATTCACGGTTCCAAATACAAAATCTTATGAGTATCATTGGAGCTGAGTTCTCAGTTCTACAGAATGCCATGATGAAACTTAAGGTTTAATATTTTCTTAAAAAATTTTTTTTAATAAACAATACTTACACTTTTATTATAATTTGAAAATATAAAATTTAATAATTGATAAAATTTATCATTCCCTCATTTTTTTATTAAAATTTATTTAGGGTCCTCTCCTGAGGGATTCTGTGTCCGGATAGATGCCGCACTCAACTTTTGATAAAAATACATCGAAAAAATTGGGAACAACAACAAATTATATATCTTAGCCGTATGAGAGCCCTCGAGGGTCCAGTGTAGTTGGGACACATAGTTCTGTTTATTGGAAATGTTTTAAATTAAATCAAATGAAGGTCGTTCTTTTCTAATCTCCGAAACCACACAACCGATTTTAATGGATTTGTACATAAGCATTGCTTAGCAACAGACCAACGACTGGGTAGCATGAAATATATCCTTCACCAAAGAGGAATTTATTTTTAAAGTACCTAAAGTATAATAAATAAATAAAGTTAATAAATATGTATATTGTATTTTATCTATATACAATTATGCATAATAAACTTAACTAACAATAATATATTCTAAGAGCCGTTTTTTCAATCGTCAGATAAATAAGCAGATAGTGTTTATTCGACAGATAACAAAATATTGGATTTTTCAATCGTCAGATAGACTTTATCTGACGGATAACGCTCTTGTTTATTCGACCGAAGAATACTCAGATAAGTTTATTTGCCAGTTTGGTAATTGTAGATTTTTTCGATGAATGAAAAATCGGCTATAAATGTACTAACTTAACTTAGTTTCGTTTTGAAAAGCATTGTAATTTTTTTAAGATCTTAAATATTAAACGATATTTTAATGTTTTTAAGCTTTTTTCGCAAAAGAAAACAAAAACATTTAAATCGGTTGGAAAGTTTCGGAGACATTCGGAAGACAATGGGGAAGATATGTGTAAGCTTTTGCTTTCTAGGTCTAAAAGCATAAACAAGGTTACGTTGAAACGGCTTATCCCTACGTTATGCAGATATTTTATTTTTTTTCTCGTGTTATGCTTCGGACGGTAATGAAAAGATTTGTCAAGATTGAATTTTGTTTTTGTATTTTTTTTACAGCTGTTGAGCTGTCAGGCAAAGCATAAGTTCAGCATATATGAACTAGAGCTTCCGTTTGGAGTCACGTTACGTAATAAAGCGGAAACTATAGCGTGTTTGTGTTTCAGCCTTGAACGATTCATTTTCTTCGCATCTGTCAAGAGAAATAAAGGGTGACACCACATCAGCCTTGAGTACGAATGAAGAACTGAAAGAGCCTCCTATAATCTATGTCGATTCTAAACGGCTTGGTTAATGAACCCTTTTTTATAACAGATCTTGCTGTCAGTTTTTTGCCATTTCCCTTAGTCTGTTATGACAGCTCTTGACAGAAAATAAGAATATTTGTTGTTCAATATTTGTCTGAAGAGCGAAAAAAATAGAAAAGAACTTGATCTGACATTTCAAATTTAACTGTGATGGACTGAATTGTTCTGTACGTACTTATCTGTCTCCTCCCTTTGTGAGCTAACATATCTTACGTCGTTTTCCATTTGACGTCCAGAAGCATTCGGAAGAGTCCAGAAATCTTCTGAAACCATTCCATTGGACTGACTTTGACAGACGTAATGCTTCTGAGAAGAGCAGAACTCTTCGTTTTTAAAACAGAATCGTCCAAAGAAAGACACATTCATACATCATAAGCCGTTCCATTGGAGGTAGAAGAAGAAACGTCAAAAAAGACCAATGGAAATCGACATTATATGACTAAAACACAAACACGAAACACGTCTTAGCTTTGGCTTCGCCTGACGTTTACGAGTTCGGCCATAGGAATTCAAAACATGCTATTACAATGAAGCTTCGACGTCACGTTTCGTACGTTGTGTTACGTAATGTGATTCCAAACGGAACTATGCTAAACATATGCTTTGTCTGATAGTTCAACAGCTGAAAAAAGTCAACAATCATAATTCATTTGCTTTTGGAGGGATGTTGATGATGGAGGGAGAAATGTCATTCAAAGAAAACTCTAAGCGGTTGCATCGTAACGTAGACGAAGACGAAGCTAAGGCGTGTTTGTGTTTCAGCCATTAATTTTTCTTTTGAATTTTCCTCAAACTGAACGAAAGTGAGCAGACGATGATTATGGATTCACAATAAGAAATTCTGGACGGAAGTTACATTCATTAAACAAGATTTCGTATAGTGTGTCCACAAACCGGAAATCAGAATGAGAATCTGTTCTTTATCGAAACTGTTAACGGAAAATATGTACAATTGATCGAATGACGAAATAAAAAACTAGGAGTAAACCCGAAATCGGGAACTGTGTTGTCTGTTTCTGTTTGATGCCCAGAAAACTAAGATAAAATTCAGTCCGGTTTTTGTGTTTACAAAAAATTTAGTTCAGTTTCGTGTTCAGGAATGTAAACGGGAAACAGATACATATTTAAACGAAGAGTCAGTTGGGGGGTTTGAATTCAAAACAGCACGTTTGCAGATGCTGCAACGGAAAACAAGAGCAGCAAGAGAAAAAGACGACTACATTGGCTCGTCCACATCGAGCAAATGGACGACAACGCTGCAGCCAAGAAAGTCTTCTCATTGCAGCCCCCAGGCTCGAGACGACAAGGAAGACCGAACGTACGGTACAAGGACCAAGTGACTGGGGCCTGATTATGGGATTCGCGGCAAATCGTTTTGCTAGCGAGTTTGACATTTTTCAATTATTGCGTTCGCTTTCGTCTTCTTCGTTTTGAATTCGACCAATTAACGAATTCGAAGGCGTATTTGAAATGTCATAATGTTTGCTGGCGAGTTGAAATACGACAGCTTTTTATTGGCGGATTCACAGACGAAAGAGTGTTTATTCAGAGTTACCACCACTCGGCATTTTCTGATATTCTTCTTCACATGCAAATAATTATAGCTTGTAAGCAATACTCTTACAAAACAGACTGAATTAATGATAATCCAACAGATGTAGCTTCAAAAAAGGCCGCTATCAACTGCCAAAGTTCAGAATCTTCTATTAGAAGAACCTTTGTTTGAAAAATAAAATTTATTTTCAAAATGACTAATTTTTTCAGCAGCGGGGACTCATTTAAATTTTAACACGCCGGCAACACTGTTATCATTATTAACTGGAATATTAAGTGTCAAATCACTGGAATCACTCGCTTCGCCGCGAGTTCGTTAATAAGGAAATACGAAGCGAGTCGAATTTGAAAGGTCGAATTGAAAACGATCCGCCGCGAACCCCATAATCAGGCCCCTGCAGATGCCAGAGCGCTTGGCTTCGGCGACTGGAAAGTGCATGCGAGCGACCGTTCCCGATGGAAGGCTGCAGTATCGCAGGCTGAGCCGGTTAAGTAAGTAAGCAAGCAATGCATTTGTTGGGGAGTAAATAAAAGTTAAATAAACTCAAGTTTTAATAATTTTTCGAATTAGACAATACATTCATTATAATACACGTGTGTAATCAAATATTTGTTATACTTAGAAAAAGGTTTGTAATATAAATAAGAGGCAACTACCATGAGCTTCCAGAGCGCTCACATCACGTCCACACGACACTTTGCATTTTACTTTTAGAAACCACTTAGCCAGCCTTTAGGTTTACTTTGTGTTGTTGTTTGGTTTGTAAAATTACAGTAATTATCAGTTGGGTCCCTGATTCGGAGCCATCGGATAGCCCTGGGGTGGCGGTCCCACCTGTCCCATCGGAGGCATCGGTGAATGCATCATGGGACCGGGACTTGAGCCAACCGGCGATGGGACAATTGTCTGGCCCCCAGGCATTTGGGCTCCCGGTGGAGGAACGTCACTGGGAAGCGTCAAATTGGTCAATAGATCTCTGACGGCTGGGAATAGCGAACATTCGCCCGGTTGAGGGCCGTATTCGGCAAACCGCCTCAGAAGATTTCCAGCTGCATTGGCTGCTTGTGATGGTACTTGTTCTCGTCGCTCGGCCAGTTGGGTTATATTCGAATTCAGATCATAGATCATTGGCAGCACAAGTGAAGGACTTTGACCGCGATCCATGCCGGGATATGGGATTCTTGTGACTTGCAGCTGAAAAATTAAAAACTCACATTTACTCGGGATATTTCAAATGAAAGGATTGGGCTACTTACGAAGAAAAGAATTTTCAATCGACAAATCAACACGCCAGGACTTCCGATGGGGACAATTGGCGGCGCTGATGGTGGAACTCGCATACACAACTGCACGGTCCACTTGAGAGACCCCTGAGCTAGTTCCGGCATCATTTCGAGCCTCATAATCTGAATGAAGTCCTTGAGAACCTGAATGGGACAGTTGAGAGCCCGACAGAAGCCATGCAGAGCATTTGGTCGATATGGTGGCACTGCTATCCGCGTCTCAAAGAACTGCTCGATCACTTGCAAATCGTCCGGATTCCATTGGAACGTCGGCTTGCCATCGGGCAAAGGCTGAACGGGTATTTGCGACACCTTCAAATGCAGTGATTGCATGTGAATTTGATTCAGAACCACCTGACACTGGAGACCGTCGACTTTGAAGAGAACCACACCTGGTTCATTGGAGTTCAGCGCAGTGAGGGACTCCTCAGATTGGATGTTGCGTTGCAGTTGCCTTCGCATGTACACACAGCCCAAGAATCTCTCCAATGGGCAGACTTCTGGTCCACCGATCTCCTTATTCGGATGTGGACATGGTCGACACAGAGTCTCCATAGCTTCATGGGTGAGCAGAGTCGGCACAGCTCCGGCCCATGATCGATTAGGTAGCACTCTCGACAAATGCGTCGTCGAGACAGTCGTCTGTGATTTGTGTTCTGGACTCTGGCCAGGTCTGGGCGAAGGCCGAGGCATACTTGGCGATCCAGGCCAGTTGGACGTGGCCGGCGACATTGCCGTAAATGGACTGCCATCGGTATGCTGTTGCATGTACATATTTGGTCCCGGTGAGTGCGCCATCGGACTGGGCTGTGGATTCAAAGGCGACGAAGGCATAAGACTACTTGGAGACGGATGAGGCATGTGGGGAGCCGGAGGCGATGTCATGCTGAAGTTCGGATGATTCTGCTGGCCTCCGATGGGATGAGGGCTTGCCGGAGTGTGAGGATTTGAACTTGTCGGAGGAGTAATGGGTGGTGCAAATCGCAATCCACCATCTCGAGGACTCTGCGGACCTCGAATATTATTACCACTTAGGAACGGTGATGATCCTCCAGTAGCCTGGGTGTTGTGAGTATCTTCCATAGTCACCGGCGAGGGTGGGTTGTCATCTTCGCTCTGGGAACGTCTTCGATACACTGCATTCTCGTCGACGTATTTCGAGAGGAAGCCCTTAAGGCCTTGTGTGGGAGTAAATTCATCGATAACATTGCTCCGGTCGAAGCGGCTGTAGGCGCCATCTCGAATGGACACCAATCCACCAGCCCGGAAGCGGATTTCCAAGCAGTACATGGCTTGATAAGCCAGTCGCAGCAGTGTCGGTGATTGTGGGAGGATACAGAATGACAAAACTGGCACTTGAGGGCGCTAGAGGAAAAAATGGAGTTAGCTTTCTCTGAAGTAATCAATAGGTCGCTAAAAAACTTACTGGAATTCCCAAATGAGGGATAATCGAAAGCTTCGCAATCGAGCTCAACGGCTGATAGGTCTCGTGGAGAATGTGCACGATGTGAGTGAGGTCCTGATGCCGATTCAAATGCGATTGCAGTTGTTCCCTCATCATCGAGTGAGCATTGATGGCGGGTAATCCTCCAACGAAGACTAGGCGGAAGCCTTTCAACTGGGCCGACCAATAGACGTTGCAAGTAACTTCCTTGTTTGGTCCATAGCCCATGAGCAGATTCACGTAGCTGTACGACTTGACACTCACCATTTGATGGAGGTTATATTTTTCTAGAAAAAGAGAAAACTTAAGAGAAGTTCCAGGCAGATCTCCAAAGGAAGACAAACCTGATTTGAAGTGTTCCGAAAAATTGTACACCAAAGTGTAGAGATAGACAATCTTTGACCAGTCCTTAAGCAGTTCCTCCACCGTCTTCCCGAAATCGTTTTGGGTTTGCTCATACGTCAGGTAGACAGTTCGTCGATTGCCCTGCTCCTTCTGGTGGGTACTCTGCAGCGGAGTGCTGTAGAAGACGAATTCCACCACCCACGCGCGACTCTGATTGTTCTTGTTCATCTGAGACCGAATCGAGACTGAGAGAAGTCGCTTCAGCAGATCATTCCACACGTGCTTCTCGATAATCGGCAAAGCTGTTGTGGACTTTTGATTAGGGTCAGCTGCCGTAGTTGGCATCGGCAATGTCAACAACTTGAGAACCAACGAAGTGGCATTCGATTCAACCTGCAGACCGCTGTGAGGGATGTTGTGTTTGGCGAATTCCTGAGCCAAATTGAGGAACGGAATCTTCTCGTCACACATTGCCACAACGTGAGCCAACTCGGGTATGAAATAAGCTGGAAATATGGTTTTTTGTTGTTTTGATGGGGGACCAGCGAGTTCCAATGACGATTTACGTTTGTGTGGAGGGGTATCTGGAGGGAGAACGTGATTCAATTTCATCTCAGAAGGGGCTGTGATTGCTTCCTTACCATCGACATGAGTTCCGGGACCGTGAGTCGCCACGAAAGTATCGAATTCAATGAGACGCAAGAGTTTTGTGTACATTTTCGGAATTTCTGGTGGCGGTTGGTTGTTTGGATCTTCTGAATCGATAACGTTGTGGCTAACGAAACCCAGGTGGAATGTGTACTCCATTTCACTTGTAGCCGTTGGTTTCTCCTTGAGTTGGACAACCTAAGGTTAAAGAATTAAAGACCTTCCTCTGTTGATAAATTGAGGGGAAACTCACCAGAATAACATTTGGATGACGGTTAAGCTTGACAAAGATTTTGTGGCGTCCATGGGCGAGCAGTGGATTATCAGGAACAACCAAGAACGGAAGCGTTTCCGTTGCCGTAGCTGGGAGATGTTGCAGTGTCTTTTCACAACGACGATGTGTGATCCAGAATCTGGAAGAGATTTGCTTTTAGATTCCATTGCAACTTGTTAAAGGTTTAAGTGACTTACCGCAGTTCCGATATGAGATGTTGCAGCTTGCTGTGATCGCCATTCAACGTTGTTTGGAGATCGTTCATAATTGGACAGTCCAAGTGCTTGGGAACGTGGCACTTCAACATGCCTGTGTGGGTGTCGATGGTTATGTGGACTTGTTCGGCTCTGAGACATGGATTCAGAACTGGAACAGTTAGAATTGCTGGCGTTCCTTGGAGATTAACTGAAAATACAAAGCCAATCAGTCAAGAGCATTCTCGTCCCCTGCCTTTCCATCCAAAAACTCACAGTCAACATCCTTCAAGAACGCTTGAAACTCAAGCCTCAAGTCACTCAATCGTGAAACCGAGCGAATATACACTGTATGGACGATTAGACGCTCCATTGAAAGATGTTCCGTGCGCACGGCTCGATCGGCGACTTCGGATGACTCCTTAGCTCCTAACGAAGGAACATGCACCACAGCCAGAGGACGTCCGATTTCATTCGGATCACTTTGGACTGTCAGCCGGTAGCCGAGTTCGGATTTGGGATCAGCTCGAGTTAGTTCGCGCCAATAGGAGACGGTCACTTTTACTCCGGGAACGTATTCCTCAACGTAGATGTTGTCCTCGAGGCGCTCGTAACTCAAACGCAGAGTCTGAGTGTAGAGGACTTCGAGCTGCAGCGACTGACAGAAGTAATGCAAGCAATTGTAGACTTCACTGAGAGCATTCGGATTCTCGACGAGACGAGCTTGGATCAGACGGTGGATGTAGTTTACTTGCAACGGATGGACCAGGGCTTTACCATCTTTAAGACAAAAGTGTTAAAATGAAATCTTCAACAAGGGACCGTTCCAGCTTACCTCCTGTTTCCTTGTCTTCGACTAGGATGTCGATATCCAGCAATCTCCATGGAACTGTTGGCCCATCACCCATCACGGTGAGGGACACGTTGAATTCATGCTTCACTTCGAACGTCACACGTCCATGCTTGATCTGAAAGCAAAGAGAATTTCCAGCTTACGCTTTAGATTGATTTTCTTGCAAACTAACCTTGAAATCTCTCATTTGTGGCAAAAGTTTTCCAGTCACCAGTCGATGTTGGATGACTTGGTTCAGTCGCAACAGTGTTTGCTTTTTCTCGCTTGGGGTGATAGGGTCTGGTGGAACGATTCGCTCTCGAATGCAAGCAGGCAAGCGATTGTAGGTTCCAGTTGTTAGAATCTCTACAGCAGCCGGAATATGGAAATTCGGCAGCCGTGCCCGGACGAGTGTTTCTCTCGACATTCTAGCCAACATGTCAGCCGTCTCGACAAACAACATGTTCTGTTTGTCTAGAATACTCATAATGTGCTGCAAAAGGGAGAAAGTTTTTTAGGGGCTACAGTTTTCAGGGGGGAAGCAAACTTACAGCAGATTTGTCAACTTTAGAAACTGAATTCGCCCACTTTACCAGGGCAATGAGTCTGATGAAGAGCTGTCGAGTTCTAGCTGAGAAGTTGTAAATTTCTATCTTTCGCTCCATGTCTGTCTTTCGTGGAAGCCTATCACGAAAAAATAAAAGATTTTTGGAGCTTGGATCGACTTGTGGAAAAATGAACTTACAATTCAGCTAAAACTGTTAAGTCATGATATGTTCTTTGGATTATGAAATCAATTAAAACAGCTAGTGAAATTGTATTCCGACAGGAACCGCCTCCTTCTTGTCCGGGTGGCAGAAATCCCGACATGGGGCCTTGCATGCCCTCAAGTGGTTGTGGTGCCATAATTTTGCTTGGATTTTCACTTGTTTGCGTTTTTCTTATCCACTGGCTTTTTTAATATCTGTTTGAAACACTTATTGAATTGTTTATATTTAGAATAATATTTATTAGTTTTTCATTTGTTTATTGTTAAAAAATGAAATTTTATTATGAAATTGAATTTCAGTTTTCTGCATCGCAAATTCACTTTCACACAGCGGCATCGATTTGAGATGACGGTTAGATGACAGGTGACAGTTGTAGTATGCGTTCAAGGGTAATGATATTTTTTGGAGTCGGTAAGGCAGAGTGGGTATAGGGCAAATGGGTGGATGTTTTTATTAATAATATTGGAACTGGGAATTTTAAACAGAGATGAACAATTATAATGGCGCAAAATTATAGTCGCTAATGAACAACTTTAGTGTGATACTAATAGCGTTTTTTTTTGGTAATCCGGAATTGTACACAGAACTGTCCGATTCCGGATTCCAAACGAAGAGGCAAACACATTTTTTTGCTTCTAAGGGTTGAATGGTTGTGTATTTGTGAAACCTCATATGCAGAATTGCAGATGACATGACATTGTTTTTCATTTCTTTATTTGTAAACATGGCAGCGAGTACGTATATGCGAGTGTGTGCATGTATGCGTGATTCTGTTTTTGATTCTGACTTCAAATTCGGAATCGTTTTTCTGTTCTATTCAGAACAAGAACTGTCATCTTGTGCCAAGTGAACGAGTACAGAACTGTTCGGAACAGTTCCGGACGACCAAAAAAAAACGCTATAAGCTTAAAATGACGTTATTTGAGTCATATCTGAAACGTCATTTTAAGCTAGTATCACACTAAAGTTGTTCATTAGCGGACTATAATTTTGCGCCAATGAATTTTAGGTGGATGAGTAAACAAAAACATTATGGTCTGCGGTGTGGCGTGTTCGTCTGCAAAAGTTTCCTATAGTTTTATCGGTGTTCTTGAAAAAATGTTGTAGTAAAATGAAGGGAACGAACTTTTATGGAATCTTCAAATGTAGAACCATTTGAATCAACATTTATGGTGTTTATTTTGACAGTTCGATTGGAAAACGTCAAAATTCCTTTAAGAGTTTTTCTTTTAAGGACGTTCATGACATAGATATCTACTCTTGGAGATGAGAGGAATAGGTATTGGATTCTGAAAAGCACAGAGCTTGGAAAAAGAATAAGATTGCACGAGAATTTTACTTCAATCAAATACTTCAATGCTCCGGATGATAGTTTATTTCTCCCTTCAATAATGCTTAACGTACCAACCGATCTTTTCAAGAATTCTAAAAATAGATCAGAAATGTAAATAAAAACAAAACCATCGCTTTCAATATCCCAATGTCAATTCAACCACCACCGGGAGAGCGTACGTTCACGTCGATTGCAACCACCAGCACACCTCGATCGAGCGAACAAGTCGCCAGCAGGAGGGAATTTAGCAGCATCCCGACCACGATTCCGATCTGTTGCTTCGTCTATCCTAAAATCAAACTTCTTACCGCCGCCTTTTGTGTACGCAGATATATTTCTCGCATCTTAAAATCTCTATTTAAGTTAGTCATTCTTTGTTGAAGTCGCCGTCATCGTCGTCGCGGTCGTAGCTGAAGAATGCACGGCAGCCGACAGCAATGAACCGAAGCCAAAAATAATTTTATTTGCCTTCTTCTTGATGTTAATGTTTTATTGTTGTTGCAGTAGCTGGTGTTGGGCCTTACAAAACAGTGGAAAATGTACTTCTTTTATTATTTGTTATAGTCTGCAACTTTGGCAGCAGATACCAAGATTTCTATCTTTTTATAGACTTTTCATCGCAGCAAGGAGTTCATTACCTCCAGGAGATGAAGCGGCCGTTTCTTTCTGGCTAGCTGCTGCCTGCCACACAGAGTTTGACTGAAAACTGAAATAAATCGTGCTTCGTTTTCACTGTGGCGATTTTCTGTTATTTTGAATTGAGTTAATTTTTTTTCTTTGTTTTTGGTTAAATTTATTTATTTTCCTATTTCGCATTGACTATTTGCAATTTCGACAGATTTATAGCTTCGAGATTGTTTTTTTTTTCGAACTGCGAAATTCGATTTGGAATTTCTTGTTTATTGTTTTGTTTGGGAGGAAATAACTGTCGCTCTGGGATAAAGGAGATCAATATGCCAGGAATTTGAGAATTTTGGATGGAATTCACTTTTTAAATGGAGTAGGGCTTCTTTGTTTTCGTAGTTGGAATCTGAGAAAATGTCTATTTTCGAAAATTTTGGTTAAACTAATGTTTTACTCAAACGCATGGGCAGAATACTTAGTTTTTCAACTACATATCAGCCTTAGTTGTTTTATTCATTTTTGAGACAATAAGATTGTATGGAAGGCCATAAAATGATTATTTTGCTATAAATGCCGATAAGGTAGTTTGGCCTGACAGACTTTAATCGATGATTATTCTTCTGTCTGCACAAACGGAGAATGAAGATAAAGAATCAGTCAAGAACTGTACGTGCTGTTCAGCGACACTGACCTAGCCAGAAAAGTTACGGTCCAACGACTTAGATGGTTGGGTCATGTGGAGCGAATGGAAAATAATCCGGCTCGTAGAGTCTTCGAATCCAACCCGGATGGACGTCGCAGAAGAGGAAGACCGTGTCTTAGGTGGAGCACACAGGTGGTAGAGGACCTGAAACAACTTGGCGTGCGAAACTAGAGACAACTAGCTAGGGACCGAGCTGGCTGGAGTAAGTAAGTAAGTAATCGCATGTCATCAAACTTCCTATAAACAAGATTTCTATTGTTTCCTATAATTTGCATTGACATTTTGTTTAATGAGTATGCATGAGCATACATTGAAAAATAATTAATAAATTGAATAAAATAAATAAATAACTGTCTGGAAAAATTGTCTGTCAATCCAGACATTTATTTTAAATGCGTTCCTTGTTACATAAATTATTTTAAATAAACATTCCTTACTATACTTAGCGATTTTAAACAAAACAAGCACCTTATTCTTTCGAATTTAATAAAAACCACCACCTGACCTTTAATTAATTTTTATTTACCGACTTTGACAGAACAAGGTCAAAAATTTCGTTGTTAATTTTAATGGCGCCGCATAAAACAGGGCAGCTTCCTCTTTTCCTATAGACAATCGAAATTTATTTGCGACCACCGGCCTTATTTTGTTCAAGCTATTTGTACGATCTTGACACGACCAACAGGTGATCGTCAATTGTCAAGTTATAATTTCGCGCATCTCGTGACGATATTTTGCCGATTGATCTTATGAATCTTATTTTAGGATCAGGTGGAAAAAACCACTGCTCTCGCACCCACTTTTGTGTAGGTTTGTTGCCTTCAAAAATGTTGAAAAATTCATTCGAAAATAAGAAACTTTCCAATGAGTGATTATGTGTCACAATTAAGCCAGACTGTTGTCAGTTGTCACCCGGAAATATTTTTAAAAGAGTCGTTTATGTGTATGTGTCAGTTTGACATTTGAATGTAAACACTGCTTACGAAAACGTAGACATTTAAAAATGAATTCTATTCGAAAACAAAGGGAAACTTTTAGATGATGTTTCTCAGTGCTAAAATATGTCGGTCATTAAGAAGGCGGATATTTTAAAATGCGTAATGTTGAGACTTGCGACTCATTCAGAAAATGTTACCATAATTATTCAGCCAACGCACGACTAACTTGACGTGAGGCGTTTCACACTTTTTAAAAACAAAGACAAAATAAATGAACAAAAAACTTGCACAGACAACAAAAAAGAGGATGCGATGATCATGTTTTAATTTATTTATTTCCGAATGGATCAACCATCAGAATGGCACGCGCTAAACATTTTTGTGTGCTCTTGTTCTCCCTCGTTTCGTGTGTGTGAAAACATCTGTCGCTTTTAATGTGGGGACAAAATTGCAATGATTGGTTTTTTGTTTGTTTCGTTTCGAGTGAAACCCAGAAATAGCATCTTAACTTTGGTAGGTTTCCTTCTTAAAACAGAAGCATGACAAAAGACAAAGATCCTTTGACTTTGATTTTATGGCAATTATTAGGAGTTGAATAGTTGTGAAATTGACAGATGTTTGGGTGATTGATCTACTACAATAAACTGTCAGTCATTTAATTGTTATTACAATAGTTCACACAGTCGACTTCCAAGGACCCTGCTTCTTTCAAATAATTTTCCAACAAAGGATTTGATGACAGAATTTTGACATTTGCCATGCATATAATTTTATAGCAAGTTACAAAGTAAGGTTAAGGCAATCAGCAGCTTCATAAACAACAAACCATAGCCACCGCCACTGGCTGCATGTTCTGACACGATTGCAGATTGCAGCCACTGCATGCCGATGACGACTTTTACCATCTGTCTTTTTTGTATCACGTTCATAATTCTTTTTGTGTTCTGTGTTTATCTCAAACGATTTTGCCTTTTGGCAATCGTATTGTGCTTCTTGTGAGTTGTTCTGCCCTTCTTATGTCACTTGTCATCATTAGCACTATGCAATATGTCAAAATTTATATATGTTTGCGTTTAATTTTCAGAACTAAAAATCAAATTGAGCTTGAAAGATGAAATCGTTTTTTTTTCGAGACACGTCCACGTTTTTGTTGTGATTTAATTAATATTATATTCACCTGTCCGCAATGAATGTGGGCAAGGTAGTGCCAGCGGATGTAGAGGTGAAACTTCAACAAAGCATTTAAATCAACCGGAAATCCAGATTTATCCAGAAAGTAAAGAAAAGAGCATCCGAAAGTAAACACATGATTGCCTGAGTTGTAACAACTTACAAAAAAAAAACAACAACATTCAAAAATCAAAAATAAATTGACACATGTTAAACACACTTGAAAGCACACAACGAATAGTTCCATGAATTACCGTCTACACAACAACACGGTTTTCACGTTTTTTTTTTCATTTCATAAATAGAACAAAACAAGAACTTTAATGTGTTGCAGTTTCCTTCGTTTAATTACAGTTTTGGATTCGTAGGTACGTTTGCCGTTCTTCACATTCCCTAAAGCAGCTGTCATTCCAATGTTGGGTGGGTGGTTTTGAAGATTCTCCACCGATCGTATTGCATTAATTTTTAATCCAAAGAATGTATCTCGACGTGCTCTCATTACAAAGAAGAAAACAAAATAAAAAAACAAGCACACGACAACAAGCCCATGTAAATGCTCAAGTCATATTTTTGGAATATTATACGATTTTGAGGGGAAGAAATTATGAATGCGATCGCTCTGCCGCTCGGTACGGTGGATATTTTGAAAGTGGATATTAAATACTTAATTGCTGACAGGAAGGAAAATACTATATAGTGAGGTATATCTACAGAGTATTATGGATACCACGTGCCCACTTGTGGCTGCACCCCAATTGAATTACAGGATTAAAGTCTCATAATCATATGGTTAACATATGAGTTTTTTAATTGGAACCCTGTTTGGTGAAAACTTTTGGTTTTGTATAACTTGAAAAACGGTGAGTTGTTTTCGATAAAACTTAGTTTAAGGCTCTTTGCTGAGTCGGTACCAAATTCGTAAGGTGACGTAAGAACTGTCACTTTAATGATCTAACATCTAACGTATTCGTATTGCATTGCGTTTGAGCCTGAATGATGAACATCCCGTCAAATGTCTTGGATCCGTGCGCCGCTTTCTTGAACTGGAGCAAAAGGATTGAATAAATCGGTGACAGATGGTATGATGGAGGTATGCGTCCACTAAGGTATGTTTCCTTTTCAACAGGCGGCAGCGGAAGAACACCCAAGATGGAATTAACGGTGGCGTCTACAGTTCCAGTCAGGATGAACTACTTAGTGAACACCTTGGCTTCTACGACATATTCGCAGCCCAGGCCTATGAGGTGCGGTTTGGCCGGCACCCTGTCTTTGGAGTGTGACTGTCGGGGTGACTGCCCGGCCCCATGAAGAAGAGATAATTCCGAACCACCAACAAGACTCGGATACGGACGGAATTAATGATGACGACCCACGCAAACGATTTAAGGACAACGAATTTCGGTTTTGCACTTGGAGACCACGTCCAGCGGAACAATTAGCGGAAGCCCTATAAAGCAGATATAACCGTCATCCAAGAAATGCGATGGGATGCTCCGGGCCTACGTAAAATGAACAACTGTGCTATCTACTATAGCGACTGCTACTGGGAACAAAATCAGCGTCTATTTGGATGTGGTTCGTAGTTGGGACTCGACTCAGGCAGAAGGTCTTGAGTTTCAAGTCATTGAATGAGCACATCACGACAATCCGCATCAAGGCTAAATTCACCAACATAAGCCTCATCTGCACTCATGCCCCCATTGAGGGAAAGGATGAAGACATCAAAGACAGGTCACAGGTTTTACGAGGTCCTCGACAAGACCTATGAGCAATGCCCTAGCTATGACATTAAAATTGTCCTTGGTGATTTGAATGTAAAGCTGGGCAGAGAAGAAATCTTTAGTGGAATAATCGGACGACATAGCCTACAGAACACCACCTCCGAATCTCCGATAACGGATTTAGGCTAATCGACTTCGATGCGGGGCGAGACGTAATGGTAGCAAGTACGCGATTCCTGCATGTCGAAATCCACAAGGGGACATGGAAATCTCCTGATCAATCAACAGTCAACAAGATTGCTCACATTGCGATCGACGCATCAACATCGACTCGGACCACTAACTTGTTGTAGCCAAGGTGCGAATGCGGATATCCCGATCAAGGCCAACACGTGAAAATGCTAAAAATTCGACGTCAAACGGCTACAATCGCTTGAATCCGAAAACCTCCTCAGAAGTCCTTTGCCAGCACAAAATGTAGAGAACCAGTGGCAACACTGCCAAGCATGCATCAGAGATACAGCCTCTGAAAGGCTAGGGTTTACACGGCTACCACAACGAAACCCCTGGTTTGACGTTGAGTGCCGGCGAGCACATGCAGCTAAACAAGAGGCCTACAAAGCGGCACTTCAAAGAAGGACAAGAGCAACTCGCGAGCTCTACGAACAGAAAAGGAGAATGGAGACGAAGATTCAATCAAGAACTGTACGAGCTGTTCAGCGACACTGACCTAGCCAGAAAAATTACGGTCCAACGACTTAGATGGTTGGGTCATTTAATGTTAGCAGGGTCTATACTACATCAAAGATTTTCAAATAAAAAACTCATACGTTTGTCATTATGATACGAACTTTGAAGAACAGTTCATTCATTTGACATTAAAGGCTGAATCACAAACACGCTTCAACTTCGGCTTCGTCTGCGTTACGATGCACCCGTTTCGAGTTTTCTTTAAATTACAGTTCTTCCTCCATCATCTTCATGAAATGAATTTTATTGGTGTACTTTTTTTTACAGCTGTTGAGCTGTCAGACAAAGCAAAACTTCAGCATATTTGAACTAGAGCTTCCGTTTGGAGTCACATTACGTAACATTACGTAGGAAACGTGAGGTCGAAGCTTCATTGTGATAGCATGTTTTGAATTTCTATGGCTGAAGTCAGGCGAAGCCAAAGCTAAAAGGTGTTTGTGATTTAGCCTTTAAAATCAAACGTCTTCCTCAGTTTAATCGCAATAACATTTTTGATTTTTCTTCTGTCAAAGTGTCAAATGTCATTTCAGTTTAATGTCATTCATCCAATCAGAGAGAAAGAAAAAGTTTTATGGCTTAATCATTTTGACTTAAAATAGGACACAAACAAATTACGTTATCACAATTTCAACAAATCTGAAAAATGACATATTTTATAGGTACATAAATTTAAACACTTTTTTCCGAAATAAAAACAAATATTCATCAAATTTCCCAAAACACAAAAATTATCATCATCTAGGAAACAAAATTCTAAGAAAATCATAGCGAAAACAACAATCATTGGAAAACAAAACATGAGTCATCAAAAACATTCAAATCATTCGTTTTTCCAAAACAAAAACACGCAGCAATATTTTGAAAACTTCCCGATGCTGGTATAACAGTAGTTTTCTTAAAAAACTTCAAAAGTCTATGATATAGCACCTGTGTCTTGTAGAAAAGAAAGAAGAAGGAAAATCCTAAAAGTGGTCGAGTTCAATGAACACATTTGAAAATATCTCTCGTTTCCCTAATCCAAATTTGATTCCCCTTTGTCTTCAAGAATTCATATGAATTTTCTTACTTCCCGTTCAAAAACATTAATTTGTTCAAAAGAAAATTAATTTTCAAACAAAAGTTGATATTTAGAAATCTTTTGGCTTCCAAATAGATATAGAAAGCAAGAAATAAACATTAACGCACTAGAGAGGGATAATTTTTCTCTTTCCACCTGTATATGAAGGCAAGATCTCTCGCTCTTAAAATGAAAATTCGGTCGAGTTCAATGGCCACCGATCCGACCGGTCGGTGGTGTTAGTGGCGGCGGTGGCCATTTCACGATTTTTTTTTTCTTTGAGTTTGTTTCGATTAAGATCAACGCCCCATCATCCCATAGCCATTAATCTTATTTCCGGGACAGTTTGAGAACGATCGTTTTGAAAGATTACGGCCGTTTCGGACCTCAAAAAGTAAATACTATATGACGCTTGCCAATTAATTAATTCAAACGCGTGCGTCAAAAAATTTAGAGTGTGATGATCATGTTCTAAGGACCGAAATAGATCGATGGTTGACCCTCTAGCTAGCAAACGAGACATCACATCAATCTATCTAATCCAAGCGGTTGAAGGGATGCAAGGACTATCTTCACTCACTTGTTGTGAGTTGCCAAAGCAGTGATGCCACCACTCGTTGATCATATTTTTTTAGGATGCTATTTTTAGCAAGATCGTTTTGAGTTGGCTGTATAATTGTCGGCTGTGTGTGTTGGAATTGGAATCTCCCAGAGCATTTCTTTGGTTTCGATCTTGTGTTTTTTGCTGTCGACAGGAGAGAAAATGATCTTGCGCACGATCGAAATTGAATTCAACGACGACCGACGGTGTTTTAAAATTAGAGTTGCCTCTGCTCAACCCGAAGAACTCGAAGAAGGGCCATGACGTAGTCTTTTCGAAAACACATTATAATAGAAGCCCACGAAGATCACTCATTGCGGGATGATCGGCATGGGGCTGATTCATACAACAAGCCATATAAATGCTCCGTGTGAGGGAATATTATAATTCCTTTTGGTACAAAATATCGGCTACTGCCAATGCTGAGTATTTTCAGAAGTGCTCAGCTCTGCCCAACACGATCATCGCGATCGGTACACAGGAGCACTAATGTTGTTGTTTTTCGAATACGTTTTTTTTTGTTCGTTTCTCTGAGGTGGTAGTGACTTATTTTTAAGTACACTTGCGCGGTGGGATATTGGGGCAGTGAGTGTTGAAAATCTTCGAAATACGGATCAGTCCTTTGCGAGATCTTCAAGTGTTTAAACGTCCCGGTATTCTGATCATACCTCAAGATCATCTGATAGTACTTCATTCAAAGGTGCGGCTTTGAAACAGAACAAATTCAATAAATTTATAAGATTGTGAAATATTGTTTTTCAAAATGGACCAATAAATTTTCAAAAGTGATATTTTCGAAACACAAATTGTGAAAAATTTGAAATCAAAACATCAGATTGTAAATTTATCATTGGACTTAATATTTTTGGTGAGTCATTGGAATAAACCGTTTATAAATTGCCTTCCTTTTCCTAAATAAACACTCATCGATCTGAAGAATTCTTGTGCGATATTAGAAAAAGCCTTCGCTTAAGAATGTTGATCACACGATCCAATCATTTATTGTGTCAAACAACTGTCATTATTCGTTTGGGGGAACTGTAAATTACAATTTGTGCAAATCGGTTTGTAGGTTATTAATTGCCAAGGTGCTAGACAATATGATGCGATAGTTTTTAAAGACTTTGAAGATCGTACGTAAATATTTTTTTTGACGTCAGTTTGAAAGTGGGGAGGAGTATAAACGTGAAATTAATTGTCAGTTGGTTAAATTGACGTTGTTGCTGTGCTTATTAAAAATTTCAATATTTTTTGGTTTGGCAATTTAGGCTTGTTCTTTTTTAAACTTTTATTCAGTTGAAGAATCAAATTTTTAACTATTTTTCGACCTCGAACTCGAATTTTCCCCAGATCTAAAAAGTTAATTAGATCTAAATTTTCGACTTCTGTTCTTCTTTTAGACTAAACCAACATTTTCCTTATTCAGTACTGACTGACCCCTGAACCTTCGTTCCGAGCAGTAATTAATTTAATTTTGTAAATATGTTCATACAATATAATAGTAAAGGATTGAAATCTAACTGTGTAACGTTCGGTCGATATCGCCATTTGCGAAGGCGTAAACTGATTTTTGTGTTACCTCAAATTAAACCGACAGTAGAGAAACCTTCTATCATATTTCATTTAGAGACCGAGTGTGCGTCTGCAACGCCATCTATGAAAAAAAGTCGCCAATTACGATGGACCAAAAGTCACTGTCCTTATTGTAGGTAAGGTTAGGTTAAAGTGGTTGCAGATACAGGATCCACAGACTTAGGCCAAAGGAAAAAGCCCATGAATGTAGGAGAATTACTTCTTACTAGTCGAACCATTTTGAGCTCTTTATATAGCGAAGAAGATATTTAATATCTTTGTTACTGGGATTATCATACAAATATTTTCCCAGATTAGGTTTGCGTCTTAGGGAAAGAGCAGGGCATGTGCATAGAAGGTGAGAGATTGTTTCCTCTTCTTCTTCGTTCATACAGCTCCTGCAGAAGTCATTTGATGCTACACACCAGATCGTATTGCTTGTCTGCCTATAAGACAGTGTCCCGTGAGGACACCTATTAGGGAGCTAATATGAAATCTGCTTTGGGATAACAAGTCTCTAGAGCGCTTTAGGTCAAGTGACGGCCATATGAGTTTTGTGGCTACGCACGTTGGTAAATTATACCATCTAAAGCTTGTTATCGTTAAGGCTTCTTTTAGCATATGTTAATGCAGCTATCGACAATCGAGGTCCGTTTGAAAGTTGAGACACCGTAGAGAGATTTTATTGCAGCCTGACTGTCAGAGAAGATGCGGATATACAAGTTGATATCACGTTTTCTCTTAGCCAGGATAGAACCTCTTTGATCGAAAAATGTCCGCTTGGAAGAACACCATCATTTGTCTTGGATCCATCAGTATAAAAATGAATGCTTTTGTCTTCCCATTCATCTCTGAACGGTTTTTGAGGATTAATATTATGTCCAGAGTGATCAGCCCATCTAGGGAGCATATTTAGTGCGTTTTGCGGCGATAGCAACATCATCGTTATACGCAATCACTCTGTGGCCTTCCTTCTCGAGGGATATTAGCAGTTCGTAAACTACTATGTTCCACAGGAGGGGAACAGAACATCACATTGCGGAGTGCCTTTGCTGACAGACCTTCTCGTACAAAAAACTCCCATTTTAGAGTTGATGATCCTGCTTTTTAGCATTAGATTAATCAACTCGTACAGTGAGTGCTCGACGTTCAGGGTCATCATAGCAGAAGTGATAGCAGATGTGTCAACGTTGTTGAAAGCGCCCTCAATGTCCTGGAAGGCAACCATAGTGTATTCCTTTTGCTCTAGGGAGTATTCGATAGTTCTTATCAGAGTATGCAGAGCTGTTTCTACAGATTTCCCTTTGCAGTAAGCATGCTGAGACATAGATAGTCGCTTATCAATGCTATTACGTAAATGGATTTCGATCATCGATTTATCGATGTCCTTATTGTAAGAATTTGAAATCCTAGAATATAAGCTGTAAGTATAGGCTATCCGAGACGCTATTAAGCTGAATTTTGAATCCAACCCATTATCGAATCCATAAACCAAAATTGTATCAACCGGTCCAGTTTTTTATGAGTCAGCCAGTCAAAAACATTTCTCTAAAGTGTAAAATATATTTATTTTTATTTTGTTTCCGGCTAGAAAAAAAAGCCCCGCAAGGTGGTTGTGGCAAAAGATTCCAATTGGATATTTCCAACCAAAAAATATAAATATTAAAATCACGTGTCAATAAAAAAAAAAATCAACTTGAAATTATTTTTACTTAAAACTTAAAAACAATAAATAAAATTTTGCATCTTCAACCTTCAAAAGAAACCCATATTTTCTGAATACTTTGATTATTTTTCGCTTCTAAATTCAATTACTTCTGCTTAGTTTTCTGACTCAGATCATATTTAAAATGAAAATCAATAAAAAAAGAAAAAGAAGAACCAATGAAAAATGGAAAAGTGTCTGAAAAAGAGGATTTCAAAAAGTCAATTCGAAATCGAAAGTGTTTATATTTGAAAGATACCGGCCGTTTACTGTCTCACTGAGTGTATATTTGTACATATATCTGCGAGCGTGTGATCCATACAAGATCGTCCAAACAAACATTGAAAAAACATCAATCGATTTCACGATCGTGTCGGTTGTTTATAGAAAATTTTCTAAGAAAGTATAAAGTAAAAAATGATTAAAAAAAAGGAAAATCGATGTTCACAGGATATCTGTTTGTATTTTACAATCCTTATTCAGACATACTGGAATTCAACTTGTAAATATTTATACAATATCCTCTTCTATGCGACGACCGACGACCGCGACCGACTCACAATACTCGACGTTCATAGACAACATTTTCTGAATTGAACTTTTATTCTGAATGACTGAGCCACCATCCATCTCGAAAGACTTTGTTGCGTATTGTTTGGAAAATTATAAATCTGTTAACAGTTGGTTGGGGTAATTTTCAGAAAAAAAATGTTTATTTCAATTTCATCGAAATGCTTGTTCAAATTCTTTTAAATGCGTTGAATGCTAAAGGTGAAATCCAAGGCACCTAAATATATCACACATAATTAAGTTATGTAAACTGAATAACTGATTTATTTACATAAAATTCACCGCCACTTTACACACCGACACATGAAGATTTTATAATCAATCTAACGGATTTGATAGATGAAAGTGCAAATCTAATATAATTGGGCCTTTGCATTTGATTTGTCGAGCACAGAGAGATGAAAAAATTAGGGGATAAAAATAATAATTAATAAATAATATTGCAAACAAGTTTCCTGTTGTTCTGTTGTTCTGAGGCTATAAATAAGTAGGTATCTAGGTATGATTTGATCAATAGCCAAAATAACCAACTTGAAAAACAAGGATATGACTATTTCTTAAAACAAAAAAACTTGCCCTATCTTCAACTGATAGCGGATGGTCATCTAGCATAACCCAATGAACCTTCTGAATGGACCACCTTAATGGCAAACACTTACATGGTATCTAGTTCTAAAAGTTAACGCCATTATTGTTCTTTTGCTTACTTACTAACTTACTTATGGTTGTGCTACAGTCCAGGTCGGACCAGGGCCTCATCCAACAAGCATCTCCAGCAAGCTCGGTCCCTAGCTACCTGTCTCCAGCTACGCACGCCTTGGTCTTCCTCTACTGCGTCGTCCCCTGGGGTGGATTCGAAGACTTTACGGGGCGGAGCATTGGTATCCATTCTCTCCACGTGACCAAGTCTTCTGAGTCTTTGGACCTTCACTCTTTTAGCTAGGTCAGTGTCGCTGTACAGCCCGTACAGTTCATGGTTAAATCTTTTCCTCCATTCACCGTGTATACAGACGGGACCATAGATCTTCCGTAGAACTTTTCTCTCGAACCGGCCTAGGGTGCTCTCATCCGTTTTTGACAAGGTCCATGCTTCTGCACCATATAACAGGACGGAGATGATGAGGGTCTTATAGAGCGTCACCTTAGTTGTTCGGGAGAGGGCTTTTCTATTCAATTGCTTTCTTAGCCCGAAGAAACAGCGATTAGCAAGAGTTATTCTCCTTCTGATATCGGCGCTGATGTCATTGTCGGTGTTGATAGTGGAGCCAAGGTATACAAAATCCCTAACTTCATCGAAATTATTAGCGTCTATCGTGACGTTTTGTCCAAGACGTTGGTGTTGGGTGTCCTTTCTTGATGACAGCATATACTTTGTTTCCCCCTCATTGGCCGCTAAACCCATTTTTGACATTTATGCATGAAAATTTATAACAAAGACATTAGAAAGAACAAATGAGTGCTTCCGTTAAAGAGCTTATCTTATTTTCAAAGTTCGGCTACCATAATGTTGCCTTTACTCGTATCCTTTGTGTTGTGTGTACATAATGTTGTTCACATCAATTTATAAAAGCATCGATTGGCCTCAATTCAAGATCCAAATCCAAACGAATGATCATGACGCATTTTCATTACAAATAAAATTAAAGAGAGCAAAAACACAGCAGGTTGTTTTGTGTTTCCTTTGTATGATCATGTTTTTGAAAACGATGGCTAATTAAGCAACAAACTGCAAAAAGTTGTGAGTTTTCTTTTATTTTCAAAAAATATGTAAAAGAAAAACACGAAACTGTGTTTCAATTAAACTCAAACGAACAGTTGTTGGTGATGAGAAGTGGTTGTTGTGCCTGCCTGCAAATAAAAACGAATATTTCCTTTGCCGCATTTTCCTTTACAACACAACAAGTGGGCTGACGTTACATTCTATTTCTCCAACTGTCTAACTATATAAAATTTTAACAAGCGAATATATTATATTTCTTCTTAATTAGAATACACACTTGTCGACAAGTTCACAAAAAAAAAAAGAAAAACTGAAAATATAAATCTGATCGAAGGAAAATATTTTCTTAATGATTTCACCATTCACATGTTTAGCCGGCAGACACTTGCTTCGGTTTATTTAAGATTTTGTGTGTCTGTTAATTTTGAGTTAAAAAAACCTACGCATGTCGATTTTTTTCGCACATACAAAAAATTTTTCATGCATTTAGATGCTGACATAATTTTCACATTGAGTAAATAAATTAATTCGAAATGCTATTAAAATGTAGTAAATTTAAATTCAAAGCAACTTTTTGTTTAGATTTTTATTGTAGCTCTGAAGCTTCTTTTTTTTTTGAGGAAATAAAAATTTGTAAACAAAAATTAGAACAAACGAAATATGTTTAGCAAAAAAGTACATCCACACATAAAGTTTGATTGGGCGCCATTTTTTGAAAGACAAAACCCAACCACAACCTTTTCCTCAATAAAATCAACAGGTACTTTCCATTCAACTTTCAAACAACCAAAGCATAGTGCGTGCTTACCGTTTCTTGAGGTTGTACTTTGTAAATTAAATACACAACTAGAATTGTATTACCATTTATAATTTTGCAATTGGAACACAGCCTAATTCTGCTTACAGGTGAATTTGTCATTTTCAATCCACCTTAAGTAGAACTTCAGTACATACCCGAATAGTCTTGAAATATATTTAGCTCGTCAAGGTTTACTCAGCCTTGATGTACTTTAATGTATAGCGTGATGCCAACTGACCATTGATTTTTAACTTAATTAGACTTTAAAATTATCATCCGTCAACTCGCTGGTATTAGGTAAGAGCTCGGGTCACGGAATTTACTGAACTTTTCAATCGCACCATTTGCTAATTAGAATTAAACCTAATCAATGTGTTTTTGTTTGTTTTTATTTTTTACAGAAAATCACATTCAAGTGACACAGAAATGACTAAAGAACAAACAACCACCCCTTCGGGGGCGATTCCCGAAGAGCTGTACAACCTAACCCAATTGGCAGAAGTAACTCTAGCAGCTGGCCGTCTGAGCACAACAAACATAACAGAAATCACAGACTACATTAATAAGGAACGCACTATTTTCTCTCCGGAAGATGGCAGCCCTGAAGAAAAGCACACACCTCACCATCAGCATCAACAACAACAAGGAAACAACTTCTTCTCGTCCTCGGATGACGATTCAAATTATTACAGCCACAAAATTTTCGATCGGAAGAAATCACGACGTTCGACAATTTCCGAACAGTCCCGCTTTGATGACTTGTCTTGCAGTAGTCTTCATAGCAGTGGAGATGAACACTATTCCGGATTGGGACATTCCAGTAAGGTTTCCGAGAATTCGATGAGCGGTGATGATGATCATGTGTGTCCGGAGTGCGGTAAAAAGTATTCAACGTCGTCAAATTTGGCTCGACATCGTCAGACACACAGGTAAGGGGTTTTTGGTATGTTAAAAAAAGCATGAATCCTTCATGAGTTTATTTTGATGTTTTAGATCGATTTTGGACAAAAAAGCTCGTAGATGTCCACATTGCGAAAAAGTGTACGTCTCGATGCCTGCTTTTTCGATGCATGTTCGAACTCACAATCAAGGCTGCGAGTGTCAGTATTGTGGAAAGTGTTTTTCTCGACCTTGGCTGTTGCAGGGACACATTCGGACTCATACAGGTACAATTAACACCTTAAATTTAAAAGGGATCATGTGTTTCAATGGTTTTTTCTTTAAAGGTGAAAAACCATTCAAATGCACAGTGTGCACCAAAGCCTTCGCTGACAAGTCCAACCTGAGGGCTCACATTCAAACTCATTCGAATACCAAACCACATTCTTGTGTCCGCTGTGGCAAGTCGTTCGCACTGAAATCGTATCTCTACAAACACGAAGAGTCCTCCTGCATGAAGAACCATCCCCAGAAGCCAGAAAAAGACAAACCAAGTAAGTCGCCAAAATTTGACTCAACCAAATCGACGCTGGCTACGAAAATACTCCAAAAAGAAGCTGCTGCTGCAGCTGCAATGACTTTTCCACCTCTGGAAATAAGTTTGGAAGGAAAATCAGAAAATGAAAAGTCTTACACCAATTTGACAAATTCCATGTCACAAGAGGACTATGATCGTTTTAAGCGAATCAGTGTTATACGGCCACCTCCAACGGTGAATACATCGAATTATGAAGGTACTATGACAGTGACAGTGGCAACACCGACTAATACCGTAATGCAAATGAATTTTTACCAAGAGTCTCCAGTTGATTTTTCACCCAAAAATAATTTTACACATTCGTCAAAGACAAGTCCTTTTGAATTGACAGGAAATTATGCAATCGTTGCATAAATTAATTTGTTTTGTTTGTAAAAAAATAATTAAAATAATATTATGTTTCTCCTTTTAAAATTTTAACTATAAATTGAGTTTTTGTAAGTTTAAGTTTAAAACTGTTTGTCAATTACTTTATACAAGAACAAATATATAGAAAATAAAAATATTGTGATAAATTTAGTGACTAGTTTCCAAAGAAAATAAAAAAAAAAAATGAAAAATGCACTGCTTAGAGTTTAAGTTTATTTTATTAATTTTTTTTTAAACTTTTAAGTTTAAATAATAAATGCACACATTCATAAATATTATTTTTAACTTAGAAAGAGACTTCAAAAAAATCTATTCAGTATTGTAAAAAGAAACCAAACCGTTATTTACTCTTAAATTACATTTTTAATTGTTAGTTTTAAAAATAAAATAAATTATGTATAGAAAAATCATTTTGTAAGAGGAGTTATTTTTGAAAAAAAACACTTAATGCTCCTCGAATGCATCATGGACGAGATTGTCTAGTCTTAGTATTTTTTATTTTTGGAAAAGTGCCAAGTTTAATTTGTTATAGTTGCAGTTATTCAAAGCAAATATTGTAAATAATAAATATGAGCAACAATTTAAGAATCTGGCATTTTAAATAATAAATGGCCGAAAATGGTGCAATAAGGGTTCGTTTAATTTTTAAGGTTTTTTTTTGTATTGCATGTCTATAGTAAATTTATCAGAAAACAAGAAAAAAAAGTGTGAAAGGCTTTTAGCAAAAACAAAATAGAGATAGTATTGATTGACAGCATTTTTTGTACATATTTTATGCTTTTATTACTTTTTTTTTTAATTTTTGAAACACAGCTAATGAAACCAAAGATTAAAATACACTCATACATATATGAACAAAATGGTAAAAATGTTTTTTTTTTGTCTTCAAACACTTATTTTTAGATTCTTCTGTCATAGATAATAGTTGCTGATAGAGAGTACTCGTACCTAAGAATTGTCTGAATGGAATCTCTTTGACAATGTGCTAAAAACTTACCAAAATAATATAGAAATCGGCAAACTTGTGAATTAAAAATGCTTATCTTAATCTGTTTGGCCCCTTCAACTTGCTTGAGATATATTATATGAGAATGATTTTTTTTTCCAAGTTGGCACATGTGTTCAATGGTTTTTTCATTCATTCATTTGAGAGCTGTATGGTCACTCTGTTATTGCCTCAATAAAATCATTACAAAACTATTTATCGATTTTTGTTCTCAAGACATTAAGAGCAAAACAATATTGTTTCCATTAGAAAATCTCAAGAGATAAAGATCCCTTAAATTGTTAATGTTAAGTGATGATTTGATGTGTGACAGATGGCTGAGTTGACTCAACTCATAAGCAACGTTGTGCCTTCATCCTAATTGGCAATAATCTTTATTAAGACAATAAAAATATCCCATCTACATATATAAATGTTGAATTTTCCCAATTCCCAAAAAATAAATATTCATTCGAATAAAATGAATTTTTGCCCATTTTCAAAAATTTTATTTCGGTTTTGATTGACAGAATTGATAACTTCAAAAGTTGACAGGAGGAGTGTGGACCCTTTCGAGTTGTTATCCCTTTTTTACACTATCAGAATTGGTCGAAGAGAGCTTATAGCAAGCACAGTCTACCGAACAATGGTTTGCCTCATCAGTTAGTGCAGTATTAGGTATTAGTAAGCAAACATAGCATAACAAACACTCACATAGATGAACAAAAACAAGACAGTTAACAAAACAACATTAATACATAAATACTTAACTAATAACATTAATTAAACAAAAAAAATCATTTAAAAATGTAGAACACTGGTCTTGAGCAAATTTTTTAATTTATTCTTGCTAAGATTTAAATCGAATAAGTCTGAGTTGCAGTTTGAAAGCCTACTCATACGTGTCAAAGGCTCATTAAATCCATAGTTGGTACGATGTTTAGGTTCTTGTACCATGTCCTTACTGCGAAGATTATAACCCCCACGCCCATGGTTGAAAGATATAGAGCCAAGTAGTTTCTGTTACACCATTTATAATTTGATGGAAGAATACCATGTCATTGTTGTCTCGTCTATTTGACAATGTTTCCATCTGGAGAGTTAATAAACGGTTTTTAAAAGAGGGGACATTTAAAGGATTCATTCATAGGATTCCTTTGAGGGCAAAACGAGTAAAATTTCGTTGGACAGATTCTATCCTCTCAATATGAATATCGTAATGAGGTGACTAAACCTTTGAAGCGTATTCTAGGTGAGGACGAACATAGCAATTATATAGAGCGCGGGTGATATTTGGATCGCGGAACTCCTTTGACCAACGCTTTATAAATCCAAGCATTGAATTGGCTTTATTCACAATGTTGTTAATGTGCACAGAAAAATCTAGCTTAGGAGTAAAAAAAAACTCCAAGATCTTTAACGGAAGTTACACGGGTTAGAATGTGCTGTGAGATAGCGTAGTCATATGAAGACGGTGCACGCTTCCTTGAAAAGGTCATTATTTGACATTTTATTGGATTTAGATTTAAACTATTTTTCTCACACCACAATGCAAAAATATTAATGTCATCTTGTAGCAGAATATTATCATTACTAGAAGAGATGTTTTTGTAAATCTTCGTATCATCTGCGAAGATTAGAATTTTGCTACTACGTACACATAACGGAGCATCGTTTATAGCTAAATTAAAAAGTAGAGGCCCTAGATGGGTACCCTGAGGAACTCCCGAATAAGCAAACAATTACTTAGAGATAAAATGCCTTAATTTTACTTGATAAGACCTATTCTCAAGATATGAGGACATCCAAGTGATGGAAAATGGGGGGAAGCCGTATGCATTAAGTTTGAATTTTATAATAGCGTAAGAGAGTTGGTCGAACGCTTCGAAAAAATCTGTATAGACACAATCGATTTCTTGACCACATTCCAGATGTTGTCTGTATTGCAATGAAATGCCAAACTGTAACTTGTTCAAACGCCTTAGGAATGCAGAAAAGCTTTCATGATATTGGTTTATGAAAGGCCATCCAAATTCCAAATTGATGAACATTTTCCTAATTTCAAAGACAAATCGAAAATATTACAGAGGAGAGGTGCTAACACAGACTTACAATTTTTTATAACAACAGGTGGAATACCATCTGGACCACTCAAAAAATCTTCTTTCAGGAGAGAATGAATGTTGATAATGTCGTCAGTCTCTACTGAGATGTTGTTAAACAATACTTGTGGACAGCCACATAAATATTGAAACAAATCTTTATCCACAACAGCCGGAGAATCGATGAAAGATTTGCTGAAATTATTTGCGAATTCTTCACATATTTCAGAAGTTCAGTTGAGGGCTACATTATTGCTAGTTAAGGTCATTGGATAAACATCACATTTACTCTACGAATGAATGTATTTCCAAAAAAATTTCGGTTCAGACGTCAGAGAGCATCGAATTAAGGTTGTGAATACGAATATACAGAGCACACACAGCAGAAGTTTAATCAAAATCACTGAATCCGCGTAGAAGGATTCTAATCTCAAATGGAGAAGACCTCGGTTCCTTAGAGCAACTAATTCTTCTCTGGTTTTCCAAACAATTTATAGAACTGTGTCATTCCGTCTCGAACGTTAATTTATTCTGAACTCCTGCAATTTTTAAGAACACGGAGTTCTTTTCCAGACACTTGCAGAAATTTCACCTACTTCATATTAGTCGGCTAGACGAAAAGGCAACCAAACATCAACTTTCCCATCGCACAAACATAAAATAAATATCACAAAAACATTAAACTGATCGTCAATCAACTCAAATCGATCTTTTCAATGCAACTTTAATTCTTATCGTATCCAATTTCATAACATTATAAAAATTCAATTGATGACCTGCATTTATTTTTATTCTGCGTAAATTGACAAAGTTCTAAATGAAAGTGGGTAAAAGTACACAAACCGCCTTGTTGTCTCACGTCTATGTTTTGACATCAAAACTCTTAAGTGATGACTTAAGTTGCAAACATGTTGTGCATCCAATCTTCCATTTGATCAATAAAACAAAATGTTCATAAATAAAAGAAAAGAAACCGAAAGTGCTTCTATACATGTATGGACTGAGACCAGTAAATTGTGTAATAAAATTCTCAAGACCGAAGCCTATAAGGGGTGGACGAATTATAATTAATTACTCTGCATGCCACCCTAGTTGAGGATCAGACACTTGCGCGTAGTCGTAGCGCCATCCATCAAGCCGGAGTGTTGCTCTTTTCATCAATTTAAAAACAAAAACTCAATACACGCAATGCAAAGAATTGAAATTGAAAGCACAATAACGATCAGAGAGTGGAACAGGGTGACCATGACCATGTTTAAAACTTAAACAAAGAAACAAAATTATTCGCTTGAAGGAGATGACGTGAAGATTAGTTTGAATGGGGACGTCAAATATTTAATATGTTTTCACTGAAACACCCTGTGTTTTTATTCCTTCTAAGCCGCATTTCCATTTGTATGCGTACAAACACTTTAATAATTATATTCAATAGTTGCCCCAACATTTACTTAAAATGGGTCAAAAGTCTTATGCTTCGTTTTATAAATAAGGGGCTCTCGATTTCTTGTCATTCTTGTACTGACATCGACGCGACAACGGATCGTCATCGCGCTTAGCTCTTCCGATAAGTCAATTCTAGAACGGATTATTCGCAAGCTAGCAGTTGCCGCGATCGGAAGCAGGAGCGTTCGCTTTTATTCCTAGCTTGGGTCTTTTATTCGTTAAGGCTGTTGTCGGTTTTTTTTTTCAAAACTCTCCTTATCTCACCATATCGATCATCATCCTGACCAGTGAAAACGACATTGTGTGTATGAGAGTGCACTCTCTCAATTTTTAAGTGTTTCGTTTAATAAAAATTGTGATCAATTAAGAAAAAATATAAATTGATAATGAAAACATAAGGAAAAGAAGTGACAAGTGAGAATCTGAGAGAATATTTTTTGTGTTGAACACGCAACAAGAAATCGAAAGAGTGCGATAAAGTTCATCATCGAATAGTTTTGAAATTGGACCGCGATAAGAAGAAGTGTTTTCTACCAAGTTGGATTATTATTGCTGAAACACATTAATAAGAAAATAGTATCTATTTGGGAGGATTGCCTTAACCTCATCAGTGAAGATATATTTCCGTTTTCTTGGGAAAAAGTACTCGGATAAATTAGAAAACAATGTTGCCCTTTCATTGGGTAGCATTCCTTGGGACTGTGATTGTGATAGCTGTTTCAAATGGTGCTCATATTTCGGTAAAGGAATCCAAAAAATTAATTTAAAATTACGTCAACAAATGTTAAAGTGAATCTGGAGGACTTTAAGAATTGGCCTAATGGTTTAAACAAATAGAATGAAAAGGATGATGCTCAGATTTCAATAGTTTTGTCATTAAAAAATATTCACTGGAAAATGAAGAAGGTTTTGAATTTAAAAAAAGGAAGAAGGATTTCCAGAGGATACCTATCAACATTTTCAAAAAATATTTTTTTTTTATTTAAAAACTTTTATTTTTAACAACCCTGCAATTTTAACAGAAATGGGATTTATTTGATATTATTTTTGGTAGATAGGACATAATATTGCAGATACAAAATTTATTTTACAAATGATAATTTCTTTCTTCCGATTTTTCTAACATTTTTCAAAAGGATTTTTAAATTATATTGTTCTAATGGTTTTATCAAAGAAATTCAACCTTTTTACCTTTTCTAATGAGGAAATTTTGCGGTAATTTTCTTCTATATATACTAGAATTAAAAAACCCTCTTTAAAGTTTAAGAAGCCAGTTTTTTCGGAATAGAAGATCATCTCCTATTCGATTGGAAATAAATCATGAAAATTTGTTGAGAAAAATTTGTCTTATTTTTTTTTTTTTTTTCTAATAACCTGACAGAAATTCATTTTTCTGAACAACTGATTTTAATTATTTTTAAAACTAATCTAACTACATATTCCACTGATTTGAGTTTAAGTTTTTAGCTTTCCAATCTTTGCTATCATTTAAAATTATCCGCATGGATTTTAGTCATATTACTATTATTATTTTCCTATAATATAATATTTTTGTATATTTGAAGAATAAGCATTTTCATTGGATGGTATAAGCGATTAATGTCCTATGACTTCCTATTAAGGAAGTCAATAGGTGTGTTTGTTAACAAAATTTGTATAGGAAAATCCTTAAACTGTTGTTAATACAGATTCCGTAAAGGACTTTTGGCCCACTAAGGTGGGTCAAAACTTCATAAATCGATTATGAACATAACTCACGTAAGTGAGTCAAATGTAAGCAATAAAAAGAGCCATAAGTTCTTAGAAAACTAATTTTAAAAAGTATGGCAAAAATTAATTAATTTTTTTTTCTCTTATGAACCTATCATGATACAAAATGGAATTTAGAAAAAATATTCTTGCTCTTTGTCACAATATACCTGCAAAAGGGGCACAAAATTTCATTTTTGTAATGATTTGCTGTTTCAAATTCTCGTAAACATTAATTTTTTTTTTAGATTTATAAACAAACAATGTTCACACTCTTTTACTCTTTGAAAAAATAAAAACAAATTATTTATTCGCCAGAATTTTTTTAATTTAATTTACCTATTTTAATTAATAATTTTGGGAAGTTTTAAAATTTTTTCAAGATTTTTCCGTGTATAACGGTTGAAATATACCCAATGCTTTATGTCTATGTGACGTAAGGCAAATATTTTCCAATGTAAACGTTCTTCTGCACTCTGGGATGTCAAAGTTCGGTGAGAGTAGGGCACAAGAATGGACACATTTTATCAGACCCTTAAAATTTTGAGTTTCATCAACTTAAAATGAGAAATTTCAGGAAAATTTTTGTCAAAATGGACATCTTCATGAAAATTATGTGAGAAAAATGAGAAAGCGTTATAGCTATTCAGTTTTTAAAATATTCAATGAAACTTTTAAAATTCAATGAGCCAAAAATGGACATTTATGTAGTTTAAAAAGGTGTTTAAAAGCTTGTTTACTTAAAAAAACGCTTGGTGAAACCAAATAATCTTATTTTAGGGCTTAACAGCCTGTCAAATGTTTAAAAGTTGATTATGAAATTGGGCATTAGTTTCTAACAGAAATTTATTTGAACTTTACAAATAACATTGATCACACCTTGAATTCTTATTTAATTTTTCGGTTAAAATGGCAATTTATTTCACATTCAAATGGAACTAGAACCACTATTTTTTTAAAGAATTTAATTCCCACCGTTCATGGGAACTACACTTTACAAAAGTGGACCAAATTCCACTTGGTGGGAACCAGATTCCTCAATGGAGTTAGTTCCCGTGGAGTTATTTCCCTGTACCGCTCGGAGTCGGAATAAGCAGCAAAATTCTGAGGTCAGAATTTCATGTGAAATTTTGACGTACTTTTGACTCACTTACGTGCGTTATAAGTTCATAATCTATTTATGAAGTCTTTTACGGACTTATGACACTGCGCCGCTAATTGTATGTTAAACTTAATGTGTGCCAAAAAGAAGTTTCAACATATTTACAAATTACAGAGTCTCACAAGGTACGAAAAAACAAAAAAAAAATGTTTTTTTTCCCTTATATTCGTCGAACAAAAGTGTAGGTACTTTTAAGAGTGAAACATACTTTTTAGCCATTTTGTTTGTTTTGGATAATTCACAGTTCGTTGCATTTACAAACTGTATATCAATGGAGTTTTATGAGATCAAGTCCCCTGGTAACGACTGCTGTATATTGATTGAAATTACTGATGTTCCCGTTTGCAATTTGTCAATTGAGAAAGGCTGGGCCGATTTGGCTCGGTCTTCGTGAAAAATTGACTGATTTCGCTGGGCGTGCTAGTATATAATAAAATTAAATGATTGCTTCTAATTTTACATGTTTTTTTTTTCTATAAATATCTCGAAAACAGGTCAACGTTTGTTTAATTGCAAACATTGCATACAGATCCAACGATTCTTGTTTGAAATAAAAAGTTTATACAAAAATGAATTAAGTTCCCAGCTAAATTATTTTCTGTCCCAGAATTGAAATCAAATCGAATTATATATATTGTATACTGAACCTTGGCTATAGGCATAAAAATTCAAAAACCATAACTGATTGACTGATTTATTCACTCAATATTTTGACCATGGTATTTCAAAATTTTGAAACAGTGTTTGTTGGTTGTTCTTGTGATTGGAAAAGAAGCTGTTTTAGCACTAGGCCCAATTTTTCAGTTCTCCTTCTTCAAAATGTATACTGTCTTCGGATCACTGCAATGTCATTAAAAGCTAACAATTCTCATGAATCAAGATAAATATCCAGCGTTACCATTAATTTGATTGAAGTACTTTTTATATAACTTCAACATAATTTAAAATAAGATGTGATTCTTTTTTTTGATAAGTATCTTTAGCCTATGTTATTCACAGTTTGTAGAAAACACAGAAATCGTCTGCCAAAAGACAAATAATACTTTGTCCGAATCAAATGTGCGGTACAAGGAATATAAGACACCTTTTTCTTACTCTATCTGCAAAGGAATCTCTTTGATTCGTGTGAAAGAAGAATTGAGCGTAGTATATAAAAATATTACCCTCAATGATTTTGGGGCAGATCTTGTGAATCTCCAGATTTTGCACATCTCATAAATTGTTTGTCAATAATTTGTTATAAACAATTGAAAATTAGTTTAAGCGGATTTATTTTCGTGGTAACAAGGATAAACAGTCCATACGAGTACAGGAATAGAATATTTATGACTTTAAATCGGTAAACATTCATTGTATAATTAACAACAGTTTGATTTAAACAATTGAAAATGAATTTCAAAGGTTATATTTTATTTTACTTATTTTTCTACTCTGGGAAGTTAATCGTGTGGAACGCATGCGTCGCACTCATATTTTTTCTTCGGTATTTACAATTTTGGTTAACTTATTTACATCGATGATTTTGGTTCAAGTGGTAATGCGGTTAACCAAACATCTACTTCTTCTGGTTTATTTACCCAAAGAATTTTTCGCATTTAGAGTTTTTGACTCAGAACTAAATGTTGGCTTAGTCAAAAACATTCAACTAAACAGAGTAAACTCTTCACTGCAATTGTGGAATGATATCGCATTGAAAATCTTGTCCTTAGTAAAAAAAAAAAAAAAATGTAAAAAGTCGTGGCAAATTATTTCCAGCAACGAAAATTTCATTTTAATGTGTATTTTGTCCTTTATTTGCAATCTGTGTAACAATTTGTATCAAGTGTAGTTTTAAGGCATATGGCATAACAACAATTTCTTGCGACATAAAAAATTTACACCTCTTGTAGAGAAGAAATGTCATATTAAAGCCAGGATTTTGAAATCTAAAACCTAAAATTTCGAAATTAAAACTAAACAATTCTTGGAAAAACTTATAAGCATGTCTTTTTGAAACTAGGATCCATTCTTTTTCGCATACTTTTTTTTTTAATAAAAAATAACCGAACAGTCTTTCCTAGAGCAAAACTCTACATAACGCTTATTTGAAATACATTTTTAAACTGCCATAATCAAATTCAAATTAAGCTCAAGGACGATAGAAATTTATGTAGCTATTCATTTTACAATTACAGTTCCATAATCAATAGAACGTTTTGTCCGTTTGATGATGAAAATCACTAATCATATCATCATGTCATGCAATTAAACTGGAACAGAGATCAATTCTAATGTCAATCGCTATCAATCTCTTGTTGCAAATCGTTTCATATTTTTATGCTGCTGGAATTTGTATTTATTAGTTCTTAGGGCGTTTGTTGCTGTGTAGTGTGTAGCTATAGATTTTGACTTCCGTTCAAATCTGTTGTACATTGAACTTGATGCTAGTTTTTTTTATGCTTTGAATGGTGACAAATCCTAATTTTTGGAATTATCAAGTACAAAGTTGTACACGGGTTTTGTTATTGAGAGATAAGGAGCCACCATTTTCATATTCAAAAATTTCAATGTCTTTCTGTTAGGTTAGGTTTTCCAAAAAATACAATTTCAAAAGATAGCAATTTTTCGGGCCAAATGGAATTATCATTAAACTAATTTGTTTTCCAGCAGCATGGTTTGATTGATCCAAATGCAGTTTTCGGGAGTGAGGAATACTTACAAGCTGTGGGCAAACTTCATCAACGTTTCAAAAGGAGCAGAGGCTAGTAAGTTCACTTATTTTATCCATAACTTTTCTTAAATGATTTGTTAACCAATGAGTTTTTGAAAATCTCAAGTGCCCGCGGACAGACTCAATCTCAGTATCTGAACTTTGGCAAACCGGAACAAGATGGAAAAGCTGAAGCGGAAGCCTCCGAAACAGGATCAAGATCGACAGTGTGTAAGAAATTGTAAGAAATACAACTTAACATGGAAATAAGTAACGTTCCCTTTACAGCTGGAACACATGGAATGGGACAGGCTCAGAGTCAGTTCTCTTCATCTGGAGGATGTGAAGCTTGTGGTAAGAGCTGTTTTTTCAAATCCTGTTTACCTTAAAACGTATGAACTTCTTTTCGTTTTGAAGATGTTGGAATAGGATCACCAGACCCGTACCGAATTTCGAATGATGGATTAGGCCAACTGAGAACACCAGGCGCTGGCTACAGCGATGGACGAGTTGTTGGAGGAGTTCCAGGAGGCGGAGTTCCGGGAAATATCCAAGGTTCTGGACGATTTGATGGAACCCGTCCAGGTGCCGGTGCTGGAGCCGGAGTTGGACCTGACGGAGGATACGGTAGAGGAACTGGTGGTATTGGACCAAGTCCCTTGGATGGATCCCGACCGGGAGGTGGAGGTTATGGACCAGGTACAGGGGCAGGAACAGGCACAGGAAGCGGAAGACCTGGTGATCAAGGCCAAGGTGGGTATGGTCCTGGTGGAAGAGGAGGCCCAGGTGGTTTAATTCCAGGTGGTGGTCCTGGTCAAGGTGGTGCTGGACGTGGTGGTGCTGGTCCAGGAGGCTACGGTCCTGGCGGGGCAGGCACAGGCAGAGGTGGCCCAGGTGATGTTGGTCCAGGTGGCTACGGTCCGGGTGGCGATAGCCCTGGAGGAGTTGGAACTGGTTCATTCATGCCTGGAGGTGCTGGCCAAGGTGATTATTCCAGACCTGGATCAGGTGGTACAGGACCGACAAGTGGTACTGGTGATTCTGGCTTAGGAAGAGGTGGATATGGTCCAGGAGCAGGAGGCGCTGGTGGTTATAGTCCCGGACAGGGTGGTCGTCCTGGTTCCACAGGAGCCGGAGCTGGAGGAACTGGAAGTCAACGTCCAGGAGCTGGAGGAATGGGACCTGGTAGTGGTGTTGGATCTGGCGGCGGTGTTGGACCAGGTGCTGGTGTTGGACCTAGTGGCGGTGTTGGACCCGGTGGTGGTTTTGGACCTGGCGGTGGTTACGGACCAGGTGGTGGTGTTGGACCTGGTGGTGGTGTTGGACCTGGTGGTGGCGTTGGACCAGGTGCTGGTATTGGACCTGGCGGTGGTTACGGACCTGGTGGTGGTGTTGGACCTGGTGGAAGTATAGGTTCTGGCGGTGGTATCGGTCCTGGCGGTGGTGGTCGACCTGGTGGTGGTATTGGACCTGGCGGTGGTGTTGGACCTGGTGGTGGAGTTGGACCTGGCAGTGGTGTTGGACCTGTTGGAAGTATAGGTTCTGGCGGTGGTGTTGGTTATAGCGGTGGTGGTCGACCTGGTGGTGGTGGTATTGGACCTGGTGGTGGTTTTGGACCTGGCGGTGGTTACGGACCTGGTGGTGGTGGTGTTGGACCTGGTGGAAGTATAATTTCTGGCGGTGGTGTCGGTCCCAGCGGTGGTGGTATTGGACCTGGTGGTGGTGTTGGACCTGGCGGTGGCTACGGACCTGGTGGTGGTGTTGGACCTGGCGGTGGTTACGGACCTGGTGGTGGTGTTGGACCTGGTGGAAGTATAGGTTCTGGCGGTGGTGTCGGTCCCAGCGGTGGTGGTCGACCTGGTGGTGGTGTTGGACCTGGTGGTGGTTTTGGACCTGGCGTTGGTTACGGACCTGGTGGTGGTGGTGGACCTAGTGGTGGTATTGGACCTGGTGGTGGTGTTGGACCTGGAGGTGGTTATGGACCTGGAGGTGGTTTCGGACCCGGTGGTGGTGTTGGATCTGGCAGTAGTTTGGGTCCTGGCGGTGGTGTTGGACCAGGGGGTGGTTATGGGCCCGGTACAGGTGGCTCGCGACCAAGTGGTTCTGGTGCAGGAAGTCCTGGAGTAGATCAATATGGAAGATATACAGAACCAGGTGCTGGCGGAAGATACGATCAACGGCCTGGTGTTGGAGGAGGTGCTAGTTTACCAGGTACAGTACCCACAGAAGAGTACCCAAGATACAATTTACCTTCCGATTCAGCCGCAGACTTAGTCCATCAAACAGGCCCTATTACAGGGGGTACTGAGAATTTTTATCCGGATGGAGTAACTGTAAGTGGTTCTCCGGAAGGTGGGTTTTATCAGGGTGGTCCTTTGCCAAGTGAAATTCAAAAAATTTCACCTGACTGTGATCCAAATTTAGGTGGTCGCACGCCTTTGGGAGGAGGTGGAACAGGTGGAGGTGATAGATATGGCCCTGTTGGAAGTGGCGGTGGCGGACGACCGGGTGCTGGTTATGGTCCTGGCGTTGGCGTTGGCGGAGGTGGAAGTTATGGACCAGGTGGTGGTACTGGTGGTCAAGGTTCAGGTATTGGCCCAGGATCAGGTATAGGTGGTGGTGGTGACAGATATGGACCGGGAGGTGGTGCTGGACAAGGTACTGGCCCAGGTGCTGGTTATGGCGATAGGTATGGTCCTGGAGCAGGAAGTGGAGGTGCCGGATATGGACCTGGAGGCAGGCCTGGAATTGGTGGTGGTGATGCTGGTTATGGCGTAGGTCCTGGAACTCGTCCTGGATATGGACCAGGAGCAGGAACTGGAACTGGAGGCCAAGGAGGCAGACCTGGAGGAAGTGGAACCTATGTTGAACCTGGCGCAGGCGGAGGTTACGGCCCGGGTGCTGGTGGAGCTGGGAGAGGGGCAGGTGGAGGCCCTGGAGCAGGGGGCTCGTATGGCCCAGGTTCAGGAGGCATGGGTGCTGGAGGTGAAAGGCCAGGTGGTACTGGAGGTTATGGCCCAGGCGTTGGTGGAGGTCAAGGAATTGGACCAGGCAGCGGAACAGGAGGCAGTTATGGCCCAGGCGCTGGCAGCATAGGAGTGATACCAGGAGGTGGTAGAGGTTACGGACCTGGTAGCGGTGGAGCAGGTGTTGGTCCAGGAGTCGGTGGAGGCTTCGGTCCTGGTGCAGGTGGATCAGGAATAGGTCCTGGCTCTGGAGGAGGTTACGGCCCTGGAATGGGAGGAACTGGTACAGCACCAGGAGCTGGTGGAGGTTATAGTCCAGGTACTGGCGGTTCCGGAATCGGACCAGGTACAAGCGGTTCACTTACAAGACCTGGAGCTGGCGGCTATTACGGACCAGATGCCGGTGGTGCTGGAACTGGAATTGGACCTGGTAGTGCAGGAGGATATGGTCCAGGTGCCGGTGGAGCAGGAATGGGACCAGGCACTGGTGGTGCTTTGACAAGACCTGGAACAGGTGTTTATGGACCAGGTGCCGGTGGTGCAGGTGTTGGCCCTGGTGCTGGTGGCGCAGGATCTAGTGGTGGTTATGGTCCAGGTGCTGGTGGATCAGGAATGGGACCAGGCACTGGTGGTGGTTATGGACCAGGTGCCGGTGGTGCAGGTGTTGGCCCTGGTGCTGGTGGCGCAGGATCTGGAATAGGACCTGGTGGTGCTGGAGGTTATGGTCCAGGTGGCACTGGACAAGGGGTTGGCCCTGGTGCTGGTGGATATTATGGACCTGGTGGTGTTGGTGGAGGTACACCTGGTGTTGGTGGACAATATGGACCTGGTACTGGAGGTGGTGGTCTATATGGACCAGGTGGTGCTGGTTCTGGAATCGGACCAGGTGATGGTTCTTATGGACCTGGAACTGGACCTGGAGCAGGATCTGGTGGAATGTATGGACCTGGTGTCGGCACAGGAGGAGTTGGTAGTGACGGGCTGTATGGTCCAGGCTCTAGTGGAGGAACTGGTGGTGGACCAGGAGCAGGTGGAGCTTATGGCCCCGGTGGCGGTGGCGCAGGAAATGGAGGTTTATACGGTCCAGGCACTGGAGGAGCTGGAGGAGGTTCTACACCAGGTGCAGGAGCATTATATGGTCCAGGAGCTGGAGCAGGTTACGGTCCAGGTGGAACCGGTGGCACAGGTGGTTTGTACGGCCCTGGATCAGCGGGTGGTGGCACAGGTGGACTCTATGGTCCTGGCGCTGATTCAGGAATAGGAAGTGTGAGCGTTCCTGGAGCAGGGTATGGGCAAGGGGGTAAGCGCTGAATACATAATCTCTCAGTATAATTTGCTAAGCCCTCTTTATTTAAAAGGTCCTTCAGGATTGACAGCCCCTGGTGGTGTTGCTGCAACTGGAGACGTTGGCGTTGTTGGTGGTGACGGTGCTGATGACGCTTTCTCACAAGCAGAGTCAACTGTCAAGGATGGTCAAGCTGCCGCAAGTGCTATGGGCAAAAAGAACGGAGGAACAGCCAAAACTCAAGTTTCAGGAACCTACACCTCGTCGGGAACATTTAGTGCTAGTGCAATGACATCCGATGCAGATCGTTCTGCCAATGCTCAAGTCAGTGGAAGCAATGAAGGAACAATGACTCAATCACAAGGTCAAGGTGGTGCAGCACAATCCCAGTCGCAGGTGCAAGTGAACTCTAAGACTGGCGGAACAAAGGCTTCATCTCAAAGCGGTGGATTTGTTCATCAAAGTCAAAGCGAGGTAAAATTAAGAAAAACACATTACACTCTCCAATCTCAACTCAAAATGAATTTAGGTCCAAGCAAACGAGAAAGGTGGTCTAGCTGATTCACAGTCCAGCGGTCCTGGCCAAACATCATCTCAAGCTCAAATTGGTTTCAGGCCTAAGCAAGAAACCGATGGGGAAATGCAATCCTCAGGTGGAGGACAAGCTTCTGCACAGTCTTCAAGCTTTTCAGGACAGTCTCAATCCCAGATTCAAGGTCAATCAAGGTGAGTAAACTTACTTACATTCCTAAGAAAGGTCCTGCATTTGTTGACACTTTTCAGATTTGGAATCTCATACCATGGAGCTGCTCAGTCAGCTTCTGGAACAAAGGAACAAGTCGCCACCTACAGAGAACAAAATCGACAACTCTTTCAGACCATAAGTGATTTTGGAAACACCGACAGGTTTGGGACAGTCAGGGGCAATCTTCAAACAAACACAAATCTAAAACCTCTTTACTTTTAGTATTATCGATAAGGTAGACAGTGCCTATGGTCCTCCAGATGGCGTTCCACTCCCAAACAACGATGTTCAACTTCGTTCTGCTTCCAAATCAAAAGACAGTAAGTCAAAGCATCACATTTTTCTATAACAAATCTCAAGTGTTTCATTTTTCCAGCCAAGCCAATCCCCCATATTCCCGTCAAGGACTCCAATGACCCCATCGAAGAGGACGAGGAAGAAGAAGAGGAATACGAATATGAAGAAAACGAAGACTACAACTACAACGAAAATGCTGCCGTTAAATTGGAACAAAAATCAAGCAAACCCTCTTCCGAAACAAGTACCACCGCAAAACCAGGCAGCGCAACGAAAATCTTCTCCCAAAACACTCCATCCCAAAGCCAGAAGGCTGCTGTCGCAGATCCCAAAGACAAATTCTCACTCATTCAAAAACAAAATGGTCGAACAGTTAACTTCATTCCCCGAACAACAACCGAATCGATCCCGAGCGGTTTCCGCGGAACCGTTAATGTCGAAAAGAAATTCCACACCAAGTCACTGGATTCCACCAAAGACGAAACCGATTCCGAAGGCAAGCCAAAGAAAAAACTTCCCGGTCCCGATAGTTATGTAACCGTTACAAAATCTGTCACCGGAAGCATGGACAACACCAAGAATCCGCCCGTAGAAAACAAAAACTTCCAATCGACCTACTACACAAAGTCATCGACTTGTGGGTACTTTACATTCTCCTGCAATATAGTCTATGGAGCAAATGGACGAAGCAAAGTCTGCAGGCCCAAGGCACCAGCGAATGGCAAGTGCTAGAAGTACTCACACACTGAGAACGACTTTTGTAAAATTAAGAATTTTAAGTTAATTTTTTTTAATGCAAACAAAAATTTGTTTTTAAGTAATGCACTCAGAGAATTTTCTTTATTTGTTTTTTCTTGCTTTGATCCTTACTGATCCTTGTATTCATTCATTTAAAAAGTTATCATGACATTTTGTAAGTAGAGATTAACTGCCATAGAATTTATGAATAAATTACTTATTCTACTTTAATAAGTCTTATTGTACAAATAAAAAATCACACATTTAAATAAAAACATTAATAATAATAATCTTTATTGTAGCTGAATTTGTTTACATTTTGTCATATTACAAGATTGCACAATTTACAGAGAAATGGTATTATTCTACCTTACAACTGAAAATACGTAAAAAATTTATACAATACTATATCACAGATTCATATTTATTTTGAAGGAAAAAGCTACAAAAAAAAAACCTTCATTGAATTAGACTAACAGTCTTTCTGAGAAGAGAGAGGAGGTGTTGGATGATCACAGATAAGGTTTTTTTTACATAACGGATGGACATAATAAATAAATAGACATATGTATGTATGAATTTTTAAAAAACATGAAAGAAAACAAAGAAGAAAATTACATAGATAAACAAATGTTTAGCAATTGATATAAAATGCAATGAAAAATAAAAAACATACAAATAAATAAATAAATAAATAAATTAATTAATAAATAATTATAAAAACAAGTAACATATAAGTAAATAAATAAATAAATAAATAGTAAATGAATAAATAACAAATATATGAATACATGATTAAATAAATAAATAAACAAATAAATAAATTAATTAAATAAATAAATAAATAAACAAATAAATAAATAGATAAATAAATAAAAAAAAAAAAAAAAAATAAGGAGATAACAAAGAAATATAAATAAATAAACGTATAATGGAATATATAAATAAATTAGTAATACATAACAATAAACAACAAAATGAAAAATATATAAACATATAACTGTACAACTCCTTAATCTGCTAAATTTACAATTAAGCTGTTATCAGAATAACTGCACGAGATTTTATATCGTTCAAATAGTTTGGTTATTCGTGTATCAACCTTTTCAATTTTTGCTAATTCGTGGAGATTCTCCGTGGGATAATGCCAAGGAAGGTTAAACATCATTTTTAAAATTTTATTTTGCATAATTTGCAGCCTACGTATATGGCACTTAGCACATGAACCCCAGACTGGAGAGCCATATAACATAATACTTTGAAAAATTACTTTATATAATATCAATTTGTTTTCAACACTTAATTTGGACTGACTGCTTATGAAGGGATATAGTGTTTTAATCGTTACATTAAGTTTATTCAATGTTTGTTGTATGTGTAAGTTAAAGGTTAATGTTTTGTCTAGATGTACCCCAAGATACTTTGCACTCGATTTCCATTCTGTTTGAATTCCGTTTAACTGAAGTCTATTGCTTGGAAGAAAACAGGCTTTCCTTTTTCTAGTGAAAAAGAGAGCCTGTGTCTTTGAAGCATTCAATTTTATTTTCCAATCTTCGCAATAAGATTGAATTAAGTACAGAGCAGATTGCAGATTGGTTTCAATTACAGAACCAATTGAATCTGTTGAGTAGATGCAAGTATCATCCGCGAAAATTGCGGTCTTGCAGTTCGGAGGTTTCGGGAAATCATGCGTGTATATAATATACAACAATGGACCGAGAACTGATCCTTGGGGTACACCTGCTGTAATTTCAATTAATTCAGAATAACAGTTGTTCACACAAACTTTGAAACTGCGTTTAGTGAGGAATGACAAAATTATTTTAACTACATAAGATGGGAAGTTTAAAACAAGGAGTCTGTGAATCAGTCCTTGATGCCAAACAGAATCAAAGGCTTTTTCTACATCGAGAAGGACCATTCCCGTACTTTCACCATTCGAGAGACTATATTTTATATCTCTTGTTATTCTGTCAACCTGATGAACAGTACTATGATACCTTCTAAAGCCAAATTGTTCATTTGTAATAATCTTGTATCGATCAACGTGTTGCAATAATTTGCTTTTAATGAGTTTTTCTAGACATTTACTCAATGAACTTAGTAAGCTTATCGGTCTGTAACTTGAGGGTAGGCAAGCATTTTTACCAGGCTTGAAAATTGGAATAACTTTCCCCGTTTTCCATGAGTTAGGAAAGTACCCTATCCTCAAACAAGCATTGAACAGCCTGGTTAAGTATTTCACTCCTTTTTTAGGGAGATTTTTTAAAAATGCTGTTTTTAAACCATCAAAACCAGGTGATTTGTTGTTTTTGAGACATCTTAAAATTTCACTGACATCTTCAGAAGACACAAAATTTTCTACACTATCAACAATAGTTGTATTGAGCGATTGTAATGATTGATAAACATTACTTTCAATACCTCTATTAGTAGTTTGATGTCTTGCAACTAAATGGTTTGCACTAAATTCAGATGCTAAGGCATTCGCTTTTTCTAAGTTGGAGAGCAACACTGCATCACCTACTCTGAACGCTGGAACGTGTACTTTTTTCTTCTTAACAACTTTAGTGATATTCCAAAAAGGTCTACTTCCTTTATCTAAACCCTTAAGCTTCTGGTTCCATGAGTGATTTCTAAAATCAAAAAGCATTGTTTTGATAGTTTCGTTTAAAATTCTAATTTCCGTATGGTAATATTGATCTCTTGTTCTGATCCATAAAGCTCTATACCTATTCCTTATTTTAATAATTTCAATAATTTGAGGTGGTAGTGCGTTTCCACTACCGCGATTTAAACTTTTTTTTGGGACAGACCGTTCTATACTTTCTAGAACAGAGTTTGTAAAAGCATTGACAGATTCATCAATTTGAGCAGAATCTATATGATTAGAGCTAATGATGGGGGTAACTCTCAGTTTTTGCCGCAAATGGCTTTTATAAATGGTCCAGTTAGTGTTTTTGTAGTCATAGAATATGTTGCTTTTTTCTAGCGGGGTGGATTTAATTTCTGTCAACACTGGTAAATGATTTGAACTCAAATCATTGACAACGTAGGGTTGAGTAAAAAGTTCTGGCATGTTTGTAAGGAATAAATCCAGTGTAGAGGGGTTAGTTCGACTGTTTGTTGGAATACAGGTGGGATGAGGGGGATATAAAATATTAAATGGATGTCGGGAATTTAAATCCGATAGTATATTGCCCCAAGCATTTGCTCTAATGCAACCCCAATTCCTATGCCTGCAGTTGAAATCTCCACCAATAAGAAAAATATCATTCATTGTTACTAATTTACGTAAATCATTCCTAAACAGAAGCCTTTTACTCTGCGAAGAAGAACCACCAGGAAAATAAATTGAAAAGATTTTAATCGAACGACCATTTTCTTTGCAATGGGCGCCACTGACACTAGGTCAGTGTGGCAAAGTTGGCATAAAAATCGAGAAAAACTACTAGCTGATAAATATATAATGGGCCTTAAAATTTTTCTGCGAGGGTCAATATAAAATAAACTGAGTATGTATTTTAAGATCTACTTCCCCTTTTCTCAATCTACTTCGCTTTTTCATAAAATCTACTTCGGTTCCTCTTGTTCAAATGGTAACGCTGGGCTTTACTCTTGAAGTTTCACTTTTATCCCGAATAGGGTTAAAATCATCAAACCAAAGGAAAAGTCATGGTTTGGTGCAAGCTGTAAAGAGGTTATCAGGCAAAAAGAAGTAAAGTTCCGGTGTTTTAGAGCCAACCGGACTGGGGAAGGGGTAGTGCACGTGGCTTAGTGGTTATGTGCGTTGGCTGCTAAGCAAAACGTTGTGGTTTTGAATCTTACTTTTGCCCATACTTTTTATATTTTATTTCATGAAAAAAGTGCTTCTCAACTTTGCCGTTCGGAATTGGCGTTAAAATGTAGGTTCCGTCAATTCTTCACACGCACTCAGAGAATTGTTGATGAAGGCCTGCCCTAAGAATTTTTGGTCATTTGTAAAAAAAAAAAATGTAACCTTTCGCTATGCAGTTCGCCTCAATTTCAACGCTTGCCGAGAGTGTCGTGTCTCCACCAGTTCTTGAGTGCGTCAAAGGTTCCGTGGGGTAAATCTTCTTTCGCACTCGTGCTGTGGAGATAGTCCTAAAAGATCTCAACATACATACCTACATAAATCCGCTGATCCGGATGATATCCCGCTACTATTCTGAAGAGGTGTTCTTCAACGCTGGCAAAACCCTTGCGTAAGCTTTTCTATTTTTTCTTTTCTTCAGTGCTCGTTCCGAGCTATTGAAAAACAGCATTCCAATTTATCGTCCGATTGAATTTACGTCCCTTCTTTCTAAGGTCATGGAAACACTGATAATGATAAACTATCAGCTCAAGAAATATCTCGAAGACCGAAAGCTTCTTAATGATCGGCAGTACGGCTTTCGAAGCAACATGTCCACTGGCTTATCTCACCGAACAATGGAACAAGTCTTTACTTCGTTTTGTAGAAAGTAAGGTTGTTGCACTTGATACTTAAAAGGCATTTCATACAGTCTGGCATCTTGCTCTTTTATCGAAAATGCGTGCTTTCGGTTTTGATGAATCCTCCCTCGCTGGATTAGAAACTTTCTTTCGAACAGTTCAATACAAGATGTTTTGGACGTATTCAAGTCTGAAACTCACAATATAAATGCTGGTGTGCCCCAGGGTTCCGTTTTGTCTCCAACCCTCTTTCTCATTTTTATCAATGATCTCTTGTCTGTAACTTCTAATCCAATAAATTGTTTCTCTGACGATAGTACCCTTAGCTTTTCATATTCGTTTCTAGACTCACATGTCACATCGTCACATCCCTCCTCTTGGGATGTGGAACTGCAACGACAAAAAAATTATTATCCTAAAGGCAAAGTAGGCATTTGCCTAGGGGCGCGAGGCAACAAAGGGGCGCGCGGGCGAAGTAATTTTGAGAAGTGGCAAATAATGCGAGTTCATACGTAGAAAACTTATGAACTCGATCCGCACGTGCCACATTTGTTAAAATAATCGGTTATGAGCAATTCCACTTACAGAACAGAGTACCTACCTATTCGGTTTTTCAACTCTGCAATTGACTTTCTTTCCTTCTAATTTTGTAAGTGTTTTTGAATATTGATATTACTTATCGTAGGGGCAAATAACCCAATGGTCGGATGAAAAACCTCATATTTCTGGTTTTAAATATTTTCTAGATTGATTTTCGGGGCAATCGAGTTGCAACTCGGATTGCATAAGAACCAAGTCCAGTTAACTCGGCTTACAAAATTTACTGTTCGGCACATCATTAACTTAAATATTTCAAACCGAACCCGTAAGATCTTTCGGACAATACTAATCGATCTCATGTAAACTAAGTCTCTTTTTCCTTGGCCCCCATTTCAACGCAGTGGAGCAGTTTCGGTCAAACTATAGTACGAGGTATTTTAATGAAGGGACGCCGATGCTATGCTTGCCTATGGCAGCCTCAACGCTTAATCCGCCACTAGATAAGTTAATTCAACTCTGACTTCCCTTTAAGGTGTTCAACCGTAATAACCGCGCCTCCAGGAATGCCCACCCTTGAGCCCAACTTCGGACGTACTGTCATGTACAGAGAATCGTGTTTTAACCGTACTACGCGAATGTGGAACTCTCTTCCACACTCTGTTCTCCCCAGGCATTGTAATATTCAAGAATTCAGAACCAATGTTCACCTACACCTCCTTTTACATCCTATATCCTTTCCCTAATCCTACTCGCACTATTCTCTTGGCATATAAAGGGTATAGGGTAATGAAAAAAGCCCTGGAGTGCGCGTTGAATATAAAAATAAAAAATATGAGTGCGACCCATGGAGTCCACACGACTAACTTCCCATAGTAGTAAAATACGTAAAACATTAGTTGTTTTGCAAAATATTTAGCCGATGCATCCCGTTGTAGTTGTAAACGCACGTTGGTTCAAAGTCAAATTCCATAAAACTGATGATTTTATGAAAAACATTAAGTTTATTGAATAACAGTGGCGCCATCTGCCAAAAGTTGATCGTACCATTTCGTGGACTCATTCACAACTACTTTGCACAGTAAAATACAGCCTATATTGCTCCTGAATATTGTAGTTTTCTATTATTGAAGCAATTTTTCTAATCGGATTAGTATTTCTGAAAATTAATATTTATACGGCAAAGCAGCATTTGGTGGGTCAGCTAGTAATCAAACATAGTATATGATACTCCTGAGTATTATTTTTTTCCCCACTAACTATAAGATTTTTTGCACTATTATTGAAATTATTGCAGAAATTATCATAATTTTCATTATATTAGGGTTGTCTTAGATTTTTGATTTCCATTAAAAAACCGCTGAGCCGATTTCGCTCAAAACCTAATCAGCTCTTAACAACACAATACAGCGTCGAATGAGATCAATTCGATGAGTGGTTCGCGAGATAATTGAGCTGAAAAAACGTAACGCGTAACGAACACACATACACACACACAGACATCATCATAAAAACGCTTGATTCGGATTCTAGTGACCTCAAAACATCGAGAAATGCGAAAATTGGAGATTCACAAAATCGGACCCATTACAATAACTTCCTCTGGGAAGTTAAAATCATTAATCATCTCTCGATAGCGCAATCCATTGACCGTAACTGTTGCTCCAGCCTCATTTTCGAAAAAGTAAGGTCCAATGACCCCGCGGGACCATAAACCGCACCAAAAAGTCACGCGTTGAGCATGGAGAGGCTTTTCAACAATAACTCCTGGGTTTTCCGAGCCCCAGATGCGACAGTTTTGCTTGTTGACGTAGCCTCCGAGGTGGAAATGGGCCTCATCAGTCAAGATGATTTTTCGATGAAATTCCGGATCATTTTCATGCATTTCAAGGACCCAACCAGCAAAGACACGAAGTTATTGATGATCAGCCGGCTTGAGTTCTTGTGTTAACTGAATTTTATAAGCCTTAAGACTCAAGTCTTTATGCAAAATACGGTGTAATGACGTTTGTGGAATGCCTTATTCCAAAGAACGACGAGGAATGGACAAACCTGGGTTTTCTTCAACACTTTGGGCTACAACAGCAATATTCTCAGTTGTTCTTGAGCGACGTGCACGGGTTTTATTCTTCACATCACTAACTTGTCCCAACAGCTCGAATTTGTCCACCAATTTCTGTATTGCGGTCCGACAAGGTGCTTCACGACGATCCTAAAATGTTTTATTTGTGCGAACCGTCTCTGCCAAATTTTCACCATTTTTTATAGTGAATTTTAATAATTTCAATGCGTTGTTGAAGCGTGTATCGTTCCATTTTTATTAATGGCGTAGTTTCTACTTGTCAAATGCCAAAAAATGACAGCTTCAAAAGTGACAACTACCGAAATAGCGGGCTATTCAAAATAACACCTCATATTGGAAAACTCTTTTTTATAATAAAAATAACTCATTTTTTATAAGGTTGTCTTAGATTTTTGATTGCCATTTAAAAACCGTTAAGCGGATTTCGCTCAAAATCTAATCAGCTCTTAACAACACAATACCGCGTCGAATGAGACCAATTTTATGACAATACGATGAGTGGTTCGCGAGATAATCGAGCTGAAAAAACGTAACGCACATACGAACACACATACACACACACACCGATGTCATCTTAAATGCGAAAATTGGAGATTCACAAAATCGGACCCATTACAATAACTTCCTATGGGAAGTTAAAAAATAGATTTATTGATCACTCTTGCTCTTCCTTTAAGACTACTTACCTCTGATCAAATGGTCGTCTTCTCAAAAAATAAAAACACAATTTTCATTCATCTATTTATGTATATATGGTTTTTTTTAAATATATTTATTGGACACAGACATCATCAAATATATTTTTTTTTCTATTTTGAACAAATATTCATTACATCCATAGCGTTGCGTTATTACAAATAATGTTGTATTTAATTATTTTGATGTCCTACAATGGTTTTATTTTCGTTTTTTTTCTGTTTTTTATTCAAATTTCTTTTTGTTTAAAAATGCCCCTTTTTTTAATTCTACTTTACATATTTGTCTTCTAAAAATGTTACTTGCCTTTCGCCTTGATTTTTTTTATACACATCTGTTTAATTATTATTTATTGTAATACACTAAAATTGTTAAAACAGCCATAGGTTAAATATTTGTTATGTTTAAATTTGTTTTGTTTTATTAATTTTGAGTATTAAATTTCTAATAAAAAAAAACACACATTTACATTTAAAGGTACGGAAATTCATATAATTACTATTTATGTGATTTGTGTTGTTTTATTTTATTTTATATGAATTTTTTGTTTATTAATATTCTAAAACTGTTATTGAAGTGAAAATGATGGAAAGGAAAAGATAACGTATGTTGTGTATTTATTATTCGTTTATTCTATTTTTCGTCTACTTTGTCAAATTGTTATATTTCTTAAAAAGTGTTATACATAAGACAGAAACATAGATCAAAAATTCGAATCTTTCGAATGGTGGCAAAATTTAAGATGATTCAAATTTGCTCTCTTTAAATGGTTTATAATAAAGTTTTTTAAATGTTTACAGCAAATATATTTAGACACATGTAGACAATGCAAATATTCGATTGAAATAACACAATTAATACAATAGTTAGTAAAAGTTTTGTATTTTGTTAAAATTCATGGAAAATACACGAAGAGAAATATTCCTTGAAATTTAGATTTTAATTCTTGTGAATTATTTAACACTTTTGTTTACCAATTTAATTTGTTTGTTTAAGTGTACGCTAGTTTGTCATTTATTTGATTAAAAACTTTATTTTTGAACTAAACAAATATGGAATATACATTTATAGATGATAGGTTGTTGAATATATGCATGTTTAAGGTTTATTTGTGTAATGTACACTGCCAGTCACCAGGTTAGAAGTACCTAGACAAATTTGAGAAGTAAAACTTATACAACAAACGTTACATGATCGAACCACGGTTGCCAGTTTGGTCATTTATGACCAAATCTGGTCTTTTTTTTCCTCTTGGTCCTGTGGTCCTTTTTGTTTCCATTTGGTCATTTTTTTTTTCTAGAAGAAAAGACCATTTAATTTTGTATGTTCTAAGAAAAAATTGAATTAAAAAAATATTTCGCGTAATGCGAACAGATCATTAGTGTCAGCATAAAATGTGTGATTGTAACAAATAAAGTTTATGAACGACAAATAAAGTTTATGAAAACGAGAAAAAAATATTCCATCTAACCTTGTGGATTCAGTCGTGTAAATCAGCAAGGTTTGGTTCGAAATGTATCTACATACAAACTGCAATATCTTAACATCAACTGTTAAAAGACCATAAGCATAAGAGAGCTCAGCTTTATACTAAACATAAAAGAATAGCCAAAATGCAGTAACGGGTGGTGCCTTTTAAATCATAGGTTTTTTTTTCACTGACAGCTGTCTCCCTCTCGAAATCTTGATAGAAAAACAGTATCATTAGGGGTATTCACGTAAACGCGGAAAACCCATAGAAACCGTAGAAACCGTAGAATTTTCTATCGGTAGAAATGAGCTGTCAAAATTTGTATGGGAAAAATTTTCTGCAAATCGTAGAATTTTATCTCACAAATTTGAAGCAGAAACTGCAGAAAAAAAACCTGATAAAATTTATGACGTTTATTTTGACGTTTAATTTGGCGCTCATTTCATCTTTTCTCCAACTGAACTGACATAAGCGGGAAGTTCTCGTCAAATTAAATCATTTAAAGTGATTTGTTCATACAATTGAATGAATTTTGTTTTAAAACTACTTCTTGGCATCTTGAAGAGCAAAAATTAAAATGTAATTAGAATAAAAAAAAAGAATCACTGTAACATAAATTATCGAATGACGTGAATTGAACAAATTCACTTTGACGTTTAACAAACAGCTGTTTGTTTCCCTTGTTTACGCAACTATTTTCTGCTGGGGTGTTCATTTAAGTCTTTTGCGGAATTTTCTATTTTTCCGCAAAGTAGAAAATTATCTCGTTACGTGAATACCCTTATTATCATCCAACTTCTTTTGTACTGAAATTGAAGGCAAAGATTTCGACGACGACGACCCCTGGGTCATGCAATATGGTTAACCATGCCACATAGCCAGTGCCACAATCGATTTTTTACAAGCCAGATTCCCAAATCTTGTTTTGGTTATGTCGATTGGCCACTCGGAGCTGCGATTTCACGCCTTTTGACTTTTTTTTTTGTGGGGAACCGTAAAGGACCGATGTTTTGTTAACAATCCAGAATCGATTTATGCTCTTAAGGTCCATTCATATGGAGATACGACCTGCGTCTGTGAATTGCGAATGGTTGCTGTATTTGCTACTTCATTCATATGAGTAGTCGCAGAGAGCTGCGAACTGTCATAAAAAACAAACCAGACATACAGAAAATATTTATTTATTTGACTTTTGATTTTTGTTTTTTTGAAATCCGAGCGAATTATTTATTCGTAGCTTTGTGGAAAGCGTTTCGTATTTGTGGATTACGAATTCTCATTTGAAAATTCGCAATTCGTAGCTGTTGGTCGCATAGAAAATATTAAAATGTGTTTTTTGTGCACTTTTAACTAGTTTTAGGCAGTTTTCTATATTGGAATATGTAAATACGGTCATTTATTAACTTTATTAATCAATTAAAAAAAGAATAGGTTGCTATTTACTTTAGAAATAGCTTTAAAAGAATAATTTGCAGACGCAGGTTGCAGCTCATATGTACGGACCCTTATGGCCAATATCAACCAAGAAATTCGTGCGCTACAGCTCGAAATCATCAACAAGGTCTTGGAAAATTGGAGTGACAGAATGCGCTACTGCTACTGCGAAACCAGTCGGGGCGGCCACTTGACCGAAGTTCTGTTCCATAATTAATGAGAATGTTAGCTCTTAATGATAAAGCCATAATACATGGACAACAATTTAATTTTGTTCGTTTAATTACATTTTGCAAAGAAACCACCCTGTATACGTGATTTTCTCTTGCTATCATAAGTAATTTGTATTCATGTGAATTTTCATTAGTGATTCCATCGAGCGTATTGGTTTGAGAAATCGTAAAAAAAAAAAATGTATTAAAATAATACAGTTCATTATTTTTTACTACGTTTTCAATATTTTATAATATGATGGTCTTTTTTTGCTGCATTTGGTCATTTTTCTTTCTAATTTTGGTCATATTTTAAATTTCCAAGTGGCAACCGTGGATCGAACCAAGAAAAAAGAGAATGGTGGGAGAGAGACGAATTGAAGTTCAACCAAATTTAAGATTTGTAAATTTTAAGAGAACAAGTTAACCGGGCTTTCAAGAAGGCAAATAAAGGGTTCGCCATCTAACGTTTTTTCAACTAGTGCTTATTTCGTGAATGGTAACACTTAGCTCATGTCTGATTTGACAGATAATTAGTTTTATCCTTCCGCTGTATATGCTTGAACAACACTGGGAAATATTGCGACATTACTTGAAAATCATGGTAATGTTGCAGAATGTTTGCGAATATTGCGTACGGATTGTGGAATAAGAGAAGCACAGTCAGCTCCGTATGTTCGTTATCTTGTGAAAAAAGTGAAAGAAACTGGCATCCTCATCGGTCATCGATAAACCAAAGCGTGAAAAGCCAAAAACAGTGCGTACACCCGAGAATATTGCTGCTGTATCAGAAAGTGTGCGTAAAGCGCCATCAACATCAATTCACCGTCGTTCTCAACAATTGAACATTTCGGAGACATCATTGAGACGAATTTTGCATAAAGACCTTGGTATGATACAAAGTCCAATTGGTTCAGGAGTTGAAGCCAACTGACCATCCAATGCGTTTTCGCTTCGCTAAGTGGGCCTATGATCGACTTAGAGAAGATGCGGATTTAGCCAAAAAATATCATCTGTAAACAAGCAAAATTGTCGCATTTAGGGCACAGAAAACCCACAGCATACATTGTAAAGCCGATGCACCCAAAACGAGTCACTGTTTGGTGCGGATTTTGGTCCAGAGGCATAATTGGGCCATTTTTCTTCGAAAATGGGCAAGGAGTGGCCGTTACAGTCAATGGCGATCGTTATCGGGCCATGTTGGACGAATTTTTGTTCACAAAAATTGAAGAGGAGGATATTGGCAACATTTGGCTTCAACAGGACGGCCGGCCGGCGCTACGTGCCACACAGCCGAAGCTACACTCGATGTTTTGCGCCCTGTTTTTGAAGATCGCATTATCAGCCGCAGAGCTGATGTCGTTTGGGCACCTCGAAGCTGCGATTTGACACTGTTGGACTATTATTTGTGGGGTTCCGTAAAACATATAAGTGTTACGCCGCCAAGCCAGAGACAATTGACGCTTTAAAAGACAATATTGAGCTGCACAGTGCACACAATTGATAATGTGCTTAAAAATTGGACCGATCGTGTAGGCTACTCCATGGCCAGCCGAGGCATAATTTGAATGAAATTATTTTCCATTATTAACCGGAAAAATTTGAGAAAATATTCAGCAGTTTTTTTTTATAGCATTTTCAAAAAAAAAATATTTGGCGGACCCTTTACTTCATCAACAAAAACCTGGTTAATTTGACTGCTTCTAATCTTATGACTCAATTTATTTGCCTTCTGTTTTTACTTAATTTCTCTTTAATCTTAAAAGTCCTGTAAACTTGCTCTCTTAAAATTTACAAGTCTTAAATTTTGTTGTACTTGAATTCGTCTCTCTCCCACCATTCTCTTTTTTCTTGGTTCGAACATGTAACGGTTGTAAATGTAATATCAGTTTTGCTTCTCAAATTTGTCTACTTCTAACCTAGTGACTGGCAGTGTAGGTAGGTACCAAATATTTATTTTTTTTTTTTTACAATTCTAATGTTTTTTTTTTAGTTACTTATGTATGTTGATGAGTGTCATTTCTAGTTTTTTTTTTTTATTATTAAACTTGTATAGTATTTGCAATATAAAAATATTTATCAATTTACAATTTGTGTTTGTTTTAATTAATATTTTTTTTACTTAATTCACTACATACAAAATATTTATTGTTATATTTAATTTTTCTGTTCACAATACACAAACAAAAGCTATAAGTTTCAAATATGTTTCTATTTACAAAGTTTCACTTAGATTAGTTGTTTTTTTCTTTATTTTTGCACTACATCAAATTTTTGTTTGCTTTTATTGCAATATTTTTGTTCTATGTTAATTAATAATATTTATATCTATAACACATTGATATTTCGAATTTTGTTGTTAAATATCTATATCTATACTTTGAGGGGGAAAGTTTGCATAGGTAGGTATATAAAATTTCAGTACATTTATTAAATATTTTTAGATTTTAGTTACATTAAAAATTAGTTGTACATTTTTTCTGTCACTGTCAAAAACACACTATATCGCTAGAAAAAAACTTTATTTACACTTGTAAGACAGATGATTATTATTTAACTTTTTGTTTATAGTTTGGTGGCGTTATTTATTGATAAGATTTTGTGTGTGGTGATAAATATTGTTTTTTTTTAATGTTAAAACTATTTTTTCAATTTTTTTGAGTCAGCCTATATTTTTGCATTGAACTACTAATAACTGTGTTTCATTTAAAAATCCAAACAACTTTGTTTTTTTAAGATATTGGACATTTGATTAATTTTTATAATTTTAATTTTCACATTTTGAATGCATCATATCGTCATAAAATTGTTTTCATTACATAGCTTCTAGTACATATTGGACGGGTTTTTATTTTTCTTCAATCTTGTTTATATTTCCTCAAGAAAAAAAGTTAAATATTTTTAAGTTTGGTTTTCTTGTTGGTAGGGTTTGGTTAAGTGAAGGATTTAAAAAATAGGACAGTTATTTTGTTTTATATTTTTATTTATTTAAAAATGTTATTGCAAAACATCGCAAAGAGAATAGTTTAGAAAAATTATGCAGTAAAATTTATTTGAAGCTCTTAATTGCATTGTTGGTCTTTTATTTATTTATTTTTTAAATTTTCGATGGCTTGATTTTGGCTTTCAGAACAACTACCGTTTTTGGGTGTTTTATTTTTTTATTTAGCTAAAAGTGATTTCAATATAAAAATAACTCGTTAGCATCAAAAAGACTATTTTTCAATATGCAAATTTGAGTTCATTATTAGTAGAAAATAAAACAAGAAAGTGCTGGATGAATTATTGTTTTTAGTTATTATTTGGTTTTCTCTTAAAACATTTTTATTGTATTGTTTCCTATAGTGACTTCATTTTAATTAAGTTTTATAGTTTTAATAATTATTTTTAAAATTGTATACAAATTAAAATGGATTGAGAGCAATTGTGCAGTATTTCTATACAAGACTTTCAAGATGCTAAGTCATGCTCCTGCTAAATGGTCCGACAGCAAATCATCGCAAGAATCATCATCAAGGTTCCTGCTCTTGAAATCTTCAAGTCAAAACCGAAACATGCGTTGTAGTAGAGGAGGATACAAGTAAAAGGGTTCCTGCAAGATTTTAGCTTGTTGAAGAGCATTTGACTAGCTGACCCCACAAATGGGGCGAAGGGGCTTTTTATACCCTTATCATGCCAGAGACACAGTGAGCGCATTAGGAATTAAGGAAGGGGTACATTACTCATGAATTCCTCAAAATTGCAATGTTTTGGAAAGACAGAGTGTGGAAGGAAGTTCCACATTCACGTAGTACGGCTAAAGAACGATTCTCTATACTTAAGTGCACGTCCGAAGTTAGGCTCGAGGGTATTACGGTTGAATTGCTGTTTAAGGTGAGGATTGCAACTGGCTATTTCTCTAGAGACCGTAAACGTATCGATAGAAGAGAAAGAGACATGAAACGTTACGACGGTGTTCCAATTAAGTAGATGAGTTAGTGATGTCTCAATCATTCTTACAGCTCTTTTTTGTATACCATACCATCCAAGAGGCTTGAGTATGTAGCTAGAGCACCAGCCCAGAGATGAGAATTATACTCAAGCTTTGGACAAATATAAGTCTTATTGATAATAGCCAGATCAGACGGGGAGAAAAATTTCTTTCACTGTCTAAAGAAACCCACATGCCGAGAATCTCGAGATGTTCGGTCTCACTGATGCAAGTGCCACTCATGGACAGTGGCAAAGGGGGTATCGCTTTAACGATACAACACAGAATTTGGTTTTCAAAGCATTAAACTCTACGAAGTTTTTTATTTCCCATTGTACAATGCTGTTTAAGTTAATAAGCTCATCATATTTTGCTGTTGCAGTTCCACTTCCGAAGAGTAGGTATGAAAGTCTGGAAACGAATAAAAAAAGCTAAGGGTACTATCGTCAGCGAAACAATTTATGGAGTCGGAGACAAAACGGAGCCCTGGGGCACACCAGCATTGTGGGTTTCAGACTTCAATCTGTCCAATACAACTTATAATGAATAGTTCGAAAGAAAGATTCTAATCAAATGAAGGAGGATAAAAGATAAGATGCCAGACTTTATGAAATGCCTTTAAAATATCAAGTGCAACAATCTTACTTTCTCCAAAACGATGTAAGGACTTGTTCTACTGTTCGGGGAGAAAAATCATCAGATCACCAGTGGCCCTGTTGCTGCGGAAGCGCACTGCCGGTCATAAAGAAACTTTCGGTCTTCGAGAATCGAGATATTTGTTGAGCTGATAGTTTATCAGCGTTTCCATGGCCTTAGAAAGAAGGGACGTAAGTGCAATCGGATGATAAAGTGGAGGGAGAAGAAGATTGGCCTTTTTTGGGGATTGGCCAGTGATCACTTTATAACAAGATTGGAAACCTACCTACGTTTTACCCTCCAAATACCGCAAAAGTTATTTTTTTCATGCACACATAATCTTGCAGCTAACTTGCTTTTATTATGTAGGCAACTGTATCTTTATTACAAAAACACGCATACTCTTACAGCTAACCTGGCCCTTAAGTTTGTATTACACGCATACTGTTTCAGCTCACCTGGCCCCTCAGCTTGTAGGCAAATGTCACTTTGACAGCAAGGTTTCCAATCTTGGTATAAGTGATCACTGGGATTGGCTGGACAAATGCTGTTTTCCAACCGCTCGAAACGCGCCCAGAAGAATAGGAAAGATGGAAAAGCTTACGCAGGGGTTTTGCCAGCGTGGAAGAACACCTCTTCATAGTAATAGCGGGGATACCATCTGGACCAGCGGATTTACGTATGTTGAGATCTCTTAGGACTCTCGCCAAAGCACGAGTGCGACAGAAGATTTGTCCCATGGAATCATTGATGCGCTCAAGAACTAGTAAAAAGAATAGCTTTCGCGAGAGAGCTTACAACTGGTGTGTCATTGTCAACGAGCGTGGGGACCGAGGAAGAAGAAGAATTCTTCATATTTTTTACAAATGACCGTCATTGGGACATTGCAGTATTTTTTGCCTTTTATTGGTCATGTAAAAATTTGGTCCGACTAATATGGGCATTGCAGGCGTTCCTGGCTTGTTTAAACTTGTTCCGGTTTTCCTCAGATAGGTTGGCTCTAAAACACCGTAACTTTACCTACTTCTTTTTCTTTTATACAATTTGAAAATATTTTTGGATGAACAAAAGTCTTAATTCTTTCTGTTTATTAAATGAAAACAAAAAAAAAATAAAAATATGAATGAAGTCACTCGAATTATACTTGTCAAACTATTGTCTACATTGTCTGTTTATTTCAACTCCCAAAACTGTTATGACTCTAATCTTACAATATTTTTTTTTAATTTTTGTATTTAAAATTTAATTTTTAAGTCTATTGAGTTAAAAACATATCCAAAAATCCCTTTACAATCTACTTACAAAGTTTTATGTTTATATGTTTAGGTGGGAAAATATTTTTTCGCTTTTTTTTGTTTAATTATTTTTCAAACTTTTATTAAGAACTATCGTAAGGTACATTATTCATGGAAATTGATATAAGAAATTCTATATAAACTTCTATCGTGAGTGCCTACAAATTACTGTATAATATTTTTCTGTATATATATTTATCTGTATATAATAAAGAGCCTATGCTTAGAAATCCTGAAGCAATGATAACCAGAGTATTTTTTTACATTTTACTTTTCGATTTAATAATGTATATATATTTTTTATTTTACTGTTTATAATTCTACTGCATATGCTTATTTTTGTTTTTTGAATATGTTAATCATTAAAGCGAATCGGTTTGATTTTTTGTATAAATGTTTTTATTTTTACATTTAAAACATCGAATTTAAACAGTTATTTAAACAAAAAAAAAGTACGAGTTGTTATTAGTTTTATTTTGCGTTTTTTTAATCAATTCAATTTTATATTATTTAAATTCGTGCAAAATTTTAATTTCTATTTTCTTTTTAAACACTTGATTTTGTTTGTGAGATAGAACTATTTCTTTAACTAATTCTAAGGTTAAGTCATTTGATCACCATTTTTGTCAATCAGTATTTTTTTTTAACTTTAAGGAATTACATATAAATCTATTACACATACATACATATATCAGCAAAAGATAGGTATACATTGGTTACACACCTTATATGAAATTTGACTCTCTGTGATCGTCAACAAGTTATAAGCTGCAGAAATACTTATTTCGTGTTTTGTTGTTGTTAATCATCAAATTCATAATTTTAACACCTATTTTTCTATTCACATCGATTAAAAAAAAAACTAGTAACGCTTCTAACTTTATAATCAGGGGTTTTCTGTTAACCGTGTTAAACTAACAGCAAGGCTGGTAAAATCTACAAGAGTTAGTCTCAGTTACTATAAGATTCTGTGAATTACAACATTTTTCTTTGGTTATTTTGAACACGAAAATCTTTCAATATTAATTTAATGTATGTATGTATGTATGTATGTGGTGGACAAAATAAACAGGAACAATAGTCCAACTTCATTTTTTTTATTTTATTTTTGAAATTTGCAGTCTATGCTGTGAGTGTGTATTTTTATTAAGTAAGTAAATTTCTTAATACAAAAGATTTATTTTTTTTTATTTGATTGATTAAAAATATTTACACATCATTTGGCATTTTTTATATTTACAATTTTGTTTTTGCATGAGTTTAATAATTATTCTTATTTAATTCTTAAAGCATAAGTACTCGTCGTTAGTGTAGTCTATGAAAATTTCTGTTAATAATTAAAAATCACATTTATAATATTTTAACACATATTGTATGCATATATGTTTGTATTTAAAGAACCACATTAATCTAAAATTAATTCCCTTTAATTATTACTTAATTATTTTTGTTGTTTTTAGTTTTTCTCATGTAACTATTTTTAATTTATAAATTTAAGTAATAAATTGTATTTGAACTCTTTTTGGTTTTACATAAATTAATTTTTTTTTCTTTCTTATTTGATTAAGGCATTTGTAAATGTATTATTTCCATTTCTTTTTTTCTGTTGATTTATATTTGTGAGTAGTTTTATAAGAAAATTGTTAATTTTTTAGATAGCAATTAACAATAAAAATAAATGCATAAAAAAGTATGAAAACAAAAAGAAGAATAAGCAAGAATGTTAAGAAAAGGAGGAAGAAAATGTGTCATTTTCCGTGTTGTCAAAAACTAGCATTTTTACTACAATCTGAGTTTCAACATTTTGGTTAAAACGGCATCAGGACGAAGTGTCGATAAATTACTGACATTTTGTTGTTGTTTTTGTTCTTCAGTACAAAATAATGCATCTTTTAAAATGAAATCAATTAAAATTTTTTATCAGAAATACATGTATTTAAAAAAACTCAATAATTTTGCTTTCCGAGATGTTGTTGAAAGAAGTGCTTATTAACAATTTTTTTAGACATATCATTACATACAAAATTCTTCTGTACGTGTGAATGTCACTGAACTACTCCTGAATGGCTGGTCCGATTTGAATGATTTCTTTTTTGTATGAGATTATGTGGTGCCCTGGATGGTTTAGAATTGCAAATCACTAATCAGCTCGGCAGGTGACGCTCCAGTCGTTATCTTTACTGGAGATAGTATGCGGAATGAATGTAAATAAAATCCAAATAGTACTTTTCAATTAAAATTTGGCAACCCATGTTTCTGCTCTTCGAATAAGGAGGGAAAAAAAACAATGTTGACATTTTGTTGACCTTAACTCGAGTAAACGTACCATAATTAAGCCGGAAGCAAAGTATTTCAATTAAATTATGAATTCTTTTTCATATTTTGCTTTATAAGGTTTGGGCACCCTGCTTTCGTGCAACGTAGTTAAAACCTTTTACGATATACATGAATTGCGATCCTCATAAGAAGGGATATTATTGGGGTCAATCCATTGGAGCCCTTTAAAGGCGAAACGTGTAAAATTGCGTTGAACTGATTCTAGTCTCTCAATATGTATCTCATAAAGGGGAGACCAAACTTGTGATGCATATTCGAGTTGGGGTCGAACCAAACTGTTGTACAAGGTTAAAGAAACGTTAGGTTCAACGAATTCCTTGGACCAAAGCTTAATAAACCCTAACATTAAATTAGCTTTATTGACGATGTTGTTAATGCGTTCTGAAAAATCTAAATTAGATGTAAAAGAACTCCCAAGTCCCTAACTTTAAAGAAACGGGATAAGACGTGTTGGGAGATAACATAATCATAAGATGTAGGATTACGCTTTTTGGAAATTGTCATTGTCTGACATTTTTGTGTGTTTTTGTAAATAAATACGTCATGCGGTAAAGCTTGTAAATTTTTAAAGATTTAAGTAGTTTTACTACGAAGTCTTCTTACGTTTTGGTAATCGGCCTTATTACCGTACCCGATCGGAGAAAAATTCTCTCCGATTCGTACAATTTCTACGAATTTTCTGCCACCGTATACTTTCGGACAGGTCAATCGTAAACATCTACGAAAAAATTTGAAATCTGCGTCGGAATTTCAAATTGAGAGCGACGTTTCGCGATTTCATGCGATGCATCACGATTTGTTACTTACTGTTTTCGTCCGATTGTCTCCGAAACAAAAAAGTGTCGGAACTAAAAATATTTTTTGACTCACAAAACAACAAAGAAGTGCGTCGGTACGCTTCACTAATTTATGTACGAATCGGGTACGGTGAAGGAAATAAAACTTCCGATCGGTCATTTTTTCCGATCGGAGAATTCTCCGATCGGGCACGGTAATAAGGCTGAATAGAGGAGGATCCTTGCAGTTTGTTGGGTCTTCTTCTGTACGGGAAATCGGATTTTGTAAATTTCTCCGTCGATTAGGAATAATGAATTCCTTTACCAGGGTGTTTGGTGGCCAAGCCGAATGTAAAATGCTGTCAAATATGGAGTTTGGCGCGTTTATTTTAAAAGATGCCACAAAACTATTTGGTTTGCTTATCATCTGGTTCAGTCAAATATAAAATTTGGCGGTGCCTGCCGGATGACCGCAATAGAAATGACCGCTTGTCATAAGACCGCAAAATGTTTACTTGCGAGATTGACTACTATTTTGAAAAGAGTACTACTTTTTGCGGGATTTAGCACTATTTTGGAAATTTATTACGAAAGTGCATTTTCGTATTGGAATGTATGATATGCAAAATTGTTGGTTTTTTTAATTTTGTTTTCTTGATTTTAGGTAGAGGTTAATAATTTTTTTAGATTTGTTTATGCTTTGAAGTACACTTTTTTGGAGGAAAAAAAAATTTGGTTTTTCGACATTTTTTTTTCGTTTGGTATGAAAAAATTGAAAACAGACATGATGATGTTCGGGAATGTTTGGGATTTTGTTGTTAACAAATTACTGGAACATTGTATACAGCTAAAACAACAATTGGATGACGTAGGCCGCAAAAACCGACGTAAGGTCGATTGATTTTCTTGCGTTTCGGTAAAAATTGTCGTTTTTTAATTTTTTCTTTTTCGAAATTTTTTTATTTGTTTATACTTTGCGGTACAGGGGCCTGATTATGGGATTCGCGGCGGATCGTTTTGCTAGCGAGTTTGGCATTTTTTCAATTATTGCTCTCGCTTTCGCCTTCTTCGATTTGAATTCGACCAATTAACGAATTCGAAGGCGAATTTGAATTGTCATAATGTTTACTGGCGAGTTCAAATCCGACAGTTTTTTTTTTGGCGGATTCACAGGCGAAAGAGTGTTTAAATCAGTGGAATATTAGAAGAAATAGTCAAACCAAAAGTGTGAAATCACAGGAATATTGGAAGAAATGTTTTCGCTCCGCCGCGAATTCGTTAATAAGGGAATACGAAGCGAGTCGAATTTGAAAGGTCGAATTGAAAACGATCCGCCGCGAATCCCATAATCAGGCCCCAGGTTCTTGGAGAAATTAAAATATTTTTATTTTCGAAAACAACAATTGGATGACGTAGGCCGCGAAAACTGACAAGATCATACAACAATACCGGAACAAGTATCACAGATACTTGTTTCAATTTGGAACATTTATTATTAACAATTTAAGGTCATTTATCTCTTTAAGAATTAGTCTTTTTTCATTTACAGGAAGAGAAGACATATCGTTAATAAACAATTATTACAAAATTATTGTTTGTAATTCGCGTCAATTTTAAACTATAACTTTGTATTTTATTTAATTGTTTATAAACACACAAAAAAGCATCCGCGTGTCCTCTCCCTAGCATGTGATATTTGGAACTGACTGATTTGATTTCCCAAAAAAGCAACTGGTTATATAGAAATATTTGAACGAAAAATTCAAATGCTTCGTTCTCCATGATTCTCAGCATTTGATGTCTCATAAAATTTCTGGTTTTTTTTTTAAAGGGTGTGGCCTAATACAGGGTTGTTAGAAGAATCGAAAAAGGTACCAGATTTCGATCTCCTTAATTCTCATAACTTTGAGTGACGAAAAGGAGTAGTTTGTTATGAAAAAAGGGAGGATTTTTTCAGTCATTTGACATTCGGTCAAAAGGAGTGCGGGAAAGTTGTTTGCGGTCATATGGCTTGCGGTCTTTTGTCTTGCGGTCATGTGGTTTGCGGTTTCGTGACTCCAACCCTAAATTTGGTAGAAGAGCGGCCATATAGAATCTTGTTGACAAATCGGACAGCGGAGGATATTCCTTTTCCTCCTAGCACGTCACCTAAAAAATAGCTTCCGTGAACGATTTTCTCGATTAGCATTGCAAAATAAACAAAATAAGTGAAAAACCAAAATAAACCAACAAAAAATAAAACAAAACAAATAAATTTGCATTTTTTGTGATAATTATTATGCTTATTGTTTATTAATTTCCCTTTTTTTTGCATCTTTTCATATTTTCAAATAGTTTTTTTTTTCTTTAGACATAAGACGTAATTCCATAAATTCCAACAAAAGTAAAATAAAATAAAATGATAAAAATAATAAGGTAATAATGTTTTTTGTTTAATATAATAATAATTTGTTTTTACTTGAATAGGTTGAATGTAATATTATAATAGTGCACAAAGCAACTAACACAAACAAAAATTATAATATTTTAAGACATTAATTAAGATTAAAGATATTTTTTGTAGTTTTATGTGTAAGATAATTTATAATTTCTATAGTTAGTTTGTATGTTTTTTTGTTTTGTTTTTAATTAAATTCTTAAAAGTTTCAGTACATGCAAATTAATTTTAATTTTAATAATAAAATGTATTTGTAGGTTTAGTTCTTGTTTCTGGTAATAATAAATCAATAATAATATTTATAGTATAATAAAACAGTATACAAATCCCTTTAAATGTTAACTAAATTATATTTTTGTTTTTTTATTATTTAATCTAACACAAATTGACATTGATATTAATATAACTATAGATAGTACATTGAGAAACCCAAAAGAATATTGATAACTTTAGTCAAATATTTAAATAAATTCAATTATTTATAAGTAGAATAAGTTTGTATGCAATTTTTATTTTCTTTAAACAATTTTTAAGACAACTTAAATTTCGGTGTACAAATACTTTGTCTGTGTTGGTTATAAGATTATGTTTTTGTTTGTTAAATGTTTAATTTAAGAAAGCGATAGTCCATTCAGCAGTAAACAAAATTATGTATCTAAAATGTGAGTAATAATAATATTTTATTTATTGAATTATTTGTATAAGGTTTATGTTGAGTTCTATTATTATTGTTGTAATATTGTCTACTAACTGATTTAATTCGAACCAAAAGAACATCAAACTGAATTAAAATATTACTGGAGGAAAAGGAAACTTTGTGTTTATTATTTTACTATATCCACGGTTATTGTTGTATGTGTATGTTGCTATGTATCTATAATTTGTTTCCAAATACTATCAAATAAAATACTTAATAAAAAAAGAACAATAAACAAATATCAATGCTTTAATTGTTGTTAAGGTTTATTTATTAATTAAGATATTATTTTAATGTGGTCCATGAAACCCTCTAATTTTCTTCGAAATAAACATGTACAGTTGTTTTTTTAATTTTGTTTAATTTAGTATCTACAATTTTGTACACATGATTAAATTTAAATACTTTTACATTCATTTAAAAAAAATGTATTTGTTTACTAGATTTTTGTTTTGAACTGATTTTTGTGTAGAGTCTTAAACCACCTATGAACTTTCATCTCACAAATTCCGAGAAAAGTTTCAACAAACCGAACCTAGCTTTACCCACAAATTCAATGAACCAGAAGAGTCGATTTTGTGTGTGAAACTCGTTTCAATTATTTACAGTCGCTGCTTATGTTTGAATTTTCTATGTGGGAATTCAAGAAAGTACCGATCGATTGGGAAAGAAATGTAAAAGGATTTCATTTGAGTCATTTCAGTACTGAATTCTGTCTTTTGAATTGGTGAAATTGAAATGCAAATCACTGGACCATAAGATCCGTTTTTAAATTGAATCCAATTACACTATGAGAGTAAGCCACTTTGGCCTTGGCTCTTCAAGAGCTATCGCGCCACTCTATTTATTTTATTTTTTTAATTACACTTTACCGTGTCTATGACGTTTTGTTCTTTAACTGATCTTGGAATTTATAAATAGCCTACATCTCTAACCAAGGTCCAAGGATCTGTTCATCGGTGAAATCAACATAGCGAAGGTTATTGAATTCGCAAACGATTACATTTGCTTGAATTGATCGACTTTCGACTTGTTGGGCTAAGATGGCAAAGCTAAGAGCAACTGTGATAGGTTTGGGGTTGCTTGGCAGCATTTTACATTTACACACATCGATTATATACAAATAGGCCAAAATTTCTTGTACCGCAATCTTCTAAACAGAGAACAGACTTAGGCGTAGAGATTTTATGAAAACAACGAAATTTATGTAAACTCCTCTCCCGAGCAACTAAGGTGACACTCTAAAAAATCCTCATCATCCCGGTCCTAATGTATGGTGCAGAGACATGGACCATGACAACATCCGATAAAAACCGCTTTGGGCTGCTTCGAGAGAAATATTCTTCGAGTGATTTTTGGTCCTGTCTGCATAAATGGAGAATGGAGACGAAGATTCAATCAACAACTGTACGAGCTGTTCTGCGACACTGACCTAGCCAGAAAAGTTAAGGTCCCACGACTTAGATAATAATAGAGAAAATAATGCTTGTAGTCTTCGAATCCAACTCGGAAGGACGTCGCAGAAGAACAAGACCGCGACTCAGGTGGAGCACAAATGTGGTAGAGGACCTAAACCGATTTGGCTTGCGAAACTGAAGACAGCTAGCTAGGGACCGAGCTTGCTGGAGACGCTTGTTGGATGAGGCCTTGGTCCGATCTGGACTGTAGCGCCACCATAAGTTAACGAAAAGTATGTGGGTTCTTGTTTGCTGTACCATTTGCCGGATACTATCATCACTGACATTTTTGGAGCTATTTCGTAGGTAAGATCAAATCTTATTGCTACGTAAAAAGACCTTATGAAGGTCCTGCTAGAGACAATCGGCCCAATCGAGGGAACCGTCGGAGCGGAATTTCCTCCGAATCGGAGACAGTTTGCTTCAAGATAGTTCACTGAAAAGCAAAATATCTCCGACGAAACTAAAACATTGTACGAGTTTAACTTTGAAACGCTGGTATCGGTAAAGGAACAAGCAGTTGTTCAAACTCCATTTTTGGATAGATTTATGAGAATAAAACACAAAAAAAACAAAATGGCAGAGCGACACTAAGCTGTCAGCATTGAATTCGATGCCTTTGGAAACGAAATTGAACCAAGAAGCTCAATTCCCGAAGGCTTTCACCCTTAAACTTGTGATAAATTACAAATAGAGTGATCTTACAATGTTACTTAATTCTATACTATAAAAAATCATTTTGAAAATCAAAATATGTTATCGTTAAGGCTTTACTTTCCTTTAAGGGATCCTGAATCCCGAGATGCAAATATGTAGATTTATTCGACAAATAAGCACTAAATTAGCCATAAATGTAATCAAAGTTGTTTTCCAGAACCATCTTACAAATTGTAAGCAAATAACTTTTTATGTACCCGAACACGCCCAAAAAAGTAATTCGTAGTTAAAATTGATTTTAGAAATAACAACGTACTAGTGATCATTTAAAGTTCTCCCAAAAGACAAAATCTCGATAGGTATTTCCAAACTATTGATTGTTGTTCCTACACTTGATGGTTCAAAACTCTACACACTACCATTTATATTCACTAATAAAATTTAAAAAAAAATGAAAACCAAAAGTCAACTTTCAAATTAGCCATTGTTTAACACCCCTATTACCGCTGGCGAGTCGAACATACATGCACATGTGAGTGTGAGATTTTCGTATTACGTTTGGCGAATCGAATTTGTATCTTATTGTATTGTGAGAATCGAATTTTCGTTAATTTGAACGTCGTTCGTGTTTTAATTTGTCGAACGCTACACATTGTGTGAGAAAAGGTCGAACCTTGAATAAAAGTAATAGTTTTTGTCCGATATCGCCAGATTTGCGAGAAAAAGTTATGAAATTCCGAAAGAGAAACTTCTTGCTGTATAAACAGCAGCAGAAAAAATAAAATAAAATGAAAATCTAGACAAAAACCCGTCAACAAATTGAACAGGTACCCAGGAATGAACTTGACTTGAATTGCATTCCAATGTTAGTTTTTATATTCTGTAAAGATTATTTCCTCCAAATCGGAGACATTTTGCCTGTCGGAGAACTACCTCGAATCAAAATTCGGGCGAAATCGAAGAAAATTCCGATTCGACGGTTACCTCGATTGATCCGAATAGAAAACACTTTTTTTAAATAGTTTTGGTTTGAACATTAACCCTGAGGCTCCACAAGAGTAAAATCCAATCCAACTTCTCTTCCGCAATCTCATCCACAATCCAGTGCTTTTTTTTTTTGACTGGGCGTGGGCATATTATGTCTTGCCATCAGCAACATCAAATTGCCACATTTCACATTTGTCACAAATTATGTAGGTACATATGGATATGACCGCACTCGACGACAAATTAAACGAAATGAAATTCGAATGTCAAAAAGTCTGTGGAAAATGGACGCTCACCACTACATACAACACAAACGTCAAATTTGATGACAGGATTTTGATCCGCTCGAAAAATCCAGACTGCGATGACCGGATCATGGACTGGATGTTTTATTGTTGGTCCCTATTGGATTATCTGATGACAGGCCGATAGTCCTATCATCGGAAATGTTCAATGGAGACCCCAAGTAATGAGTTGATGTTTTTCTTATTTTTTCGAACTCAGTTCGAACTGGAATTGTTAAGTTCGCCGACCGTAAAACGTCGAATGTGTTAGTTCGCTAAGTCGAACGTTCGACTTGCCAGCGATAATAGGGGTGTAAGACTTTAAATTATCCCAAAATGTTTGTTCCAAACACGTTTAACTTGGTTTTTACTACGTGATCTCATGCCACTATGTATGTACACTACCCACAAAACAAATAAAGGGTTTTATATATGTATTTTTTGTATACAATAATAATTAAACTTGTGAAAATAATAATGATTTCTTTTTTTTTTTAATACAAAATTTATTTTGATTTTGTTTTCTTTGTTCTTCCATTTCCGTCATCCAAATAGATGTCCAATAAAATTATAGGTTAGGTATACATTTTCGCTTAAATTTTGTTTTCAATTTATTTACTTAATGTCTTGCATATATAAATTGTTAATCCAACATTTTCTGCATGTCTTGCATTTTTAATAATAATTCGCATTTTGTCTCACTTGTTTTTTATTTAAAATCTACTACTAGTGTTAAATATAATATAATATTTGTTTGTATTCTTTTTTGTTTGTATAATAATAATAGTAAGTATTATTTTTTTTGTTTTTGTTTAGACGATCATTATAAAACTACATCACATTAATATATCTTCATAATAGTTATTTTTATAATTTTTGTTTATTTTAATATATATGCATGTATATAATAGTTTTGTTTGTTTTGCAAAGTACATTGTTTTTTTTTTAATTTTTTACACTTTTCTATTAGAATTCTAATTTGTTCATACAAATACAATTACAATGCTAAGTGTTCACTTAAGGAGAAAGATAGAAAAAGAAAAAAAAAGATAAATCTACTACATTTTATCATATAGCTACTTGGTTATGTTAATTAAAAAATATTTAAAAGCAATTTCTTCAATCCACAGTTAGAGTTGGTTAACAATATGTTTTTTTTTTTCCATAATAATAATTTTACACCACACTAAAAAGCTAACTACGTTTTATTTGTATTTTTCGTTTAATTTAGAAAAGAAAAGCAAAATTAATTAATTCTTAAACTATAAATTGTTTTCACAAATTTTTAAAAATAATAATTTCGTTTTAAATCTAACCAAAATTCAAACATTAATATTTTTTATAATTTTTTATATAAGCTAATTAATTAATTAATTAATTTAAAAAAAAAAAGAAATTTGTTTAACCCATGTTGCCCATGTTGTGCTCTACGAAACGTGAATCGTATAACCTTACTTTTGTTGCCTACATCTAAGTTTAATTATTTTTCATATAAGAAATAAATTGTTAATACGTTTTTTATGTTTTATCCTTTTTGCATTTTTGTTGCTGGTAGTGATTAAAAAATTAAATTTACATTTTGTTATTTTGAACTTATCAATAACGATAAGGTTGGTAATTATATAAGTAAAAAAAGGATAACACTAGAATTAATTACATAGATTGAAAGATTTACAATTTGTTGTTTGTATTTGTTTAAACTCCACTACAGCCTAAGTTCCATATTTTAGTAATAATAATAATTTGTTGTATATATTTGTTTATATAGCAAACGTGTATGTGTATTAAATATTGAACAAAAGTATTCTTGATACCAAAAAAAAAAATCCTAAATATTCACCATAGTGTGTAGGGGGTTTTATGATTTTTTATAAAAAAGAAACTATTCTGTGTAAGCAATTCTTACACACCAAACTTTTGAAATAAAATCTAATTTTCTTTGTTCAACAGACCAAAACAAGAAATTTTAAAACATTCTTAAGACTAAAAATATTCTCCTCTTTCGCCAACACTTTTCCGTTAACACTTTTCAACAGATCTCATTCGTTTTCTTTTTTTCAGAGTCGTTCTAGTTGGATTTTGAATTTCCAACAATTGGGATTGTTGACGTCTCTGTTGACGTTTCTGTTGACATTTCAAATTGATTGTTTGTTGGAGCAGCGTAAACCACCACTGCGTTATTTGCATATTGGTTTGGTTTGATTCAATTTGTTCATCTAGCTGTTGTTGTTGTTGTTTTTGTAATAATTGTTGGTGTTGGTTTCGAAGAAATTTACCAAAAACTTCTGAACCATTCAGAAACGATCTTTTTTCATGAGGGAGAGAGAGAGAAAAAATTAGTATTGAAATAGAAAAAGAAAAAAATGTTGTGAAAGACAAAAGGCATTTCAATGTTTTCGTGGGAAACCAAATGCTCTGTTAACTCACTCGTTTGTGTGTCAATTTATTCTCCATACCATATGTTCGCAGGTGCGTAATGGCCATGCTTGCTGGCTACTTGGGCCGGACTTAATGGACCAAATTGACTGTACTGTGTTGGAAATTGAATGTGCGCTGGTAGGGGATGCGCTGGGAGTACCTGAAATAAAATAATTGCTTTCATTTCGCATAACCAAAAGAATATTTTTACATTTTTAGTGCATCAAATGGTAGATTGGGTAGATGCTAGGTTTCACACAGCCACAGCTGCATAGAAGAGCTGCTCGTGAGGTCTACGAGCAAAAGAGGAGAGAGGGAAGAAGCCGGGGTTCTCAGAAGAAAAAAGAGGGGGCATGAGAAGCGTCAGATCGAGGATGTTGAGAGAGCCAACAGAAGAATGAAATTCGGAGGTTTTATCGGAAGGTAAAACAGCTGGCTCAAGGATATCGAGCAAGAACCGATGCCTGCAGAGATAAACAAGTAGAATCGCAGTCAGTGCAGGGGATTTGGAAAGACCACTTCTGTAGACTTTATACCGCCGACGACGAACAAAATCCCGCCGTCAGGCAGCAGCCATTCATGGGACACGATGATAGCCAACAATTCCGTGAACCCGACCTAGAAGAAGTGAAAACGGCAATATCACGGCTGAAATCCAACGAAGCCGCTGGAGCAGATGGTCTTGCTGCCGAGCTGTTCAAAACAGCAGGCGACGATCTAGATAGGAGCATGCACCAAATCATATGTAAGATATGTTCAGAAGAATGCATGCCCGATAAATGGAACCTCAGCATTGTTTGCCCGATCCTGGAAAAGGGAGTAATATGTCAACGTAGGAAGCCTTTCGTCAACAATCTGATTGGTTATTAGTTTCCTATGAACTCCATAACGATACTCACAACCTTTTCATCGATTTTAAGGCTCGCTTGTGCAAAATGACGATGGAGAACTCACGCTGCGCCATCAAGGTTGGCAACGAGCTTACGGAATCTTTTGATGTAAAAAAAAGGATTCAGACAAAGCGATGCACTGTCATGCCATTTCTTTAACATCGTTCTTGAGAAGACCACCGTCAACACCAGAGGCACTATCTTCCAAAAATCTGTTGAACTTCTCGCGAATGACGATGATATTGACATAATGGGAAGAACACAGCGTGATGTCAATGGTGCCTTTGTGAGAATTGAGACAGAAGCGGCAAAAATGGGTTTATCGGTAAATTAGAGAAAAACGAAGTTATCCTGTCTTCGAGGAAGGACATGCAACACCGACGGCTCGGACAGAACGTCACAATACACGCATACATCTTCGAGGTAGTAGAGGAGGCCCCAGTCCACACCGGACTGTAGCGCCACCTTAAGTAAGTAATCAAGTAAAAGAGTATATTTTGAATGAATTTACCTGTCTATTGGATGCATTATGCGCTGGCGGCGGAACTACACGATTGTAGTTCTGATATGGAGCCTGCGATACAAACACCGTCGGTCGACGGTACATGTCGCCCTGAGCGTAGATCTCCTGTTGGAGAATAGCCGCAGGTGATCCGCCGATGGGTGTATTCGACTGATGTTGCTGACGATAGATGGGTGCACCCCAGGAGGGTGCCGCAACTGTTGTTGTGTTGGCGGCTGTGACGACGGCCGCGGCTGCAGCAGCAGCCGATGATGTCTTCGAATGCGCCATTGGTGGTGGAGCGGCCTGCTGAGCGGCGACCATGTACGACGACGATGTCTCACGCTTGTGATGAGTGTTGTGATGGGCTGGCGGAGCCCATGAGGCGCGCTTATCCACTTGAGGGGGATATTCGTAAAATTCAAGCGGCTCCTGCTTGGGGATGTGAAGTTGCTGCTGCTGTTGTTGTTGTTGTTGTTGCTGTTGCTGCTGCATTTGTGGAGCTTGTTGCTGCTGCTGTTGTTGCATTTGAAGCGATGACGAGCTCGAAGTTATAGCACCAGCCACCGTACCGGAATTCGAAGCTGCATTTTGTCCAGAATTGCTGGCGGCAGCGGCAACAGCCGCCTGCGACAAGAAACACTCATTCTGGGCCATTGCAAGGATGCGCTTCTTCTGCGACTGACCCGGCTCGTATTTGATGTTGGCGTGCTGGTATTTGGGACTGTTGCCGGTTCCGGCGCGTCGATGTTCCTCATTGTCACTGTCACCTACGGTTACGCATGATATAACATTTTTGCGATGTTTACTAGATGTACTTGATGTTGATAGAGATGCAGTAGATGCAGATGCAGATACGGATGTGGAGGAGGAGGAGGATTGATGGTGGTGGGATGGGATGACACCTGGATTTGAGGCATTCGCATGATGCGTGATGCCGACGCCTCCAGATGACGATGAGCAATGATTATTTAAGCTATTGCTGTTATTGTTATTATGATGCTGAATCATTTGATGTTGCTGTTGCGGTTGCTGCTGTTGCTGCTGTGAGCCAGCTACATGAGGTAAATGATTTAAATTCTGATTATTACCGTTGTGGTAACTTGTACTGTTGCTGGCAACATGGTGTTGCTGTTGTTGCTGCTGTTGATGTTGCTGCGGATGGTGGGATTGTTGCTGCTGCTGCTGCTGCAACTGTTGCTGATGGTGTTGTTGGTGAACTTGTTGCTGAGCGACTTGTTGCTGATGTTGTTGGTGTTGCTGAGGGTGCTGCTGGTGTTGCTGATGCACCTGCTGTTGCTGTTGCTGATGATGCTGCTGCTGTTGCTGTTGTTGTTGCTGCTGCTGCTGTTGCTGCTGTATTTGCTGATGCTGGGCATGATGTTGCACAATATTCGATGCAGACGAAGACGAGCCCTGATGGGCGGGTTGGTTATTTGTTGGCATACCAGCCATGTTGTTATTACTTCGGCACGACAGCGATGACGACGAGGCCGATGTCTGCAACATGGACGAACTAGTCTGCGAGTGGGCATGTGCTCGCTGTGTAGACGATTTATGGTGGCCACTGTGAGCTGCCACAACCGCCGACGGAACATCGGGCGACTCATCTTCGCTGTCCGAAATTGTAATCACTGCCGTCGGCGATGGAGTGTCGTGAATTGTAATCGTCTGTTGCTTCACAATCGCACTATGACCCATCGGCTGACCAACAACACCGTTGCCACACGACACCACATGATGACCTCCGCCACCATTGGCGGCTATATAAGACGATGACGACGGGTGACCACCACCGGCTGCAATGAGCTGCACATTGCTACCATTGCTGCTTCCACCATGATGGTGATGTCCACTGACTATATCTTTTAGAGGAAAATTATGAGTTTTGTTTGCTCAAACTGAAAGTTCAAAGGAAAACTTACTGCTTGACGATCCAGTCACAATAGCTGCTCCACTGCCACTGTAATAGTTGCAGTTATGCGAGCCATGATTGTGATACTGTGGCGAAACATGGGCGCGATTATAGCGCTGCTGATGAGGCGGCGAGCTCTCCTTGACACGCTTCTTAACCGGCGACAGCTGGTTGGCTTCCTTCTTTTCGTGACGCGGAACTCTGTAAGAATTTCCTTTACTTTAGAAAGGATGAAATGCAAAAGATAATGAAATATGAATTACTGCCAGGCTGTGGACCACATGGACACTAGCTACGTAAAGAGGTGGGGTACTCTGGTTTAAAGGGTTTTCTTAGAAAATAACTTACACTAAATGATGCACCGGAGACTCTTTCTTGAGTTCATTGCGTGGTATATTCAAATGATGTTTGGGATAGATTTCTTCGACATTGAGGAATGGCGCAGAATCGACAATTAACGAATGCGATGGAGCCTGTTGTGGCCATGATGGGACGAGTGCCATTTGACGTCCGGTATTTGGCCAAGCTACACCGCTGGCTTGTACTCGATTTGTTAGCAACATTCGCTGGCCAGATGATGGTTCAACCATTGACACCGGCACAGGCACATTCACGTATTGTTGAGGAGGAACCTAAAAAACAGAGAAATCATTAAAGGAGCTGCTTCAAAAAACGAGAAAAATAAGAACTTACTTGTAAAGGAGGTTGCATGGCTGCACTGCCAACAACGACATGCTTGGTGGGACTCGGCATTGTTTGATAGGAGGGCGGGCAGAGTATATTCGATACCAATTGGTGTTGGAAGGTATCCGTTCGACCTTGGGTATACTGACGACCAACATTTCGTCCCCCATAGATTTGATAGAGACCTTCGTATGTAATCGGACGATCGCGAACTAAACGCTGCACCTGACTGGTCAGTTGATTGTTGATCGTAAACGTCATGTTTTCAGTTGTATTGGGGACAAAGTTCGTGACCAATGTCGACGTTGGTTGGACTCTAAAAACAACACAGACGAAATCATTCTGATTAAAGTTATCAAATCTGAGGTTTGAAGCAAACTTACGTATGGAAATCGCCACGCCGACAGACCTCCATCATCTGAACAGAGGCCTTGACATTGTTACAATAAACATAATCCACTAAATGTGTGAGCCTTACAAACGAGTGATTCAATGCTTCGGCAGGCGTTAGCCTTCGTTCTTGATCAATCGTAAGCATTCGTTTGAGTAAATCGATAAATTCTCGACGATCGGTCTTCTCGGCCAACAATTGGCCACCCTCGAGATCAGTGGGCACATTCACTTGACCAATATCGTCCAAACAATTAAATATATATTTGCGAGCCTCTTTACTCTTTGTATTCGTTTCAGCCTCGTGCTCTTCGGTTGTTTTCAGTCTCCAGAATGGGTAGGTCGAATCGACGTCGCGATAGAAGAATTTCGAGGTCTTCGATGCGCTATTTAGCATGTGCTCGGTGGGTAGACCTTGTGTCTGTGATATGTACCTGAAATCGAATCATATTCAAAGACTGTTGGCTGAAATGAAAAGCGATTCTTACCTTATTTGATCAAATTCTGACGATCCCGGATACAAGGGCCAGCCCAAAAATAACTCAGCTACCACACAACCCAAGGACCACATGTCAATTGCCTCGCAAAATGGCAAACCCAGGATTATCTCAGGTGCACGATAGTAGCGCGATTGTAAGTATGTATTGCACACGGTTTTGCTCACATGTGATGCACTACCAAAATCAATCACTTTGACTCTGAAATTCAAAACAAAATTGAGGTTAGAAATGGCCTTGCATGTAAATTGGGTGATAAACAAACCTGTATGGTTGTCGAACAGGATCGACCAACATAATGTTCTCTGGTTTCAAGTCAGCATGAATTAATCCGAGTTGTTTAAGTTTCAACAACGCCGTTAAGACCTAGATTTCCAAATAAACCGTTAATGTGTTATAGAAAAATCGAGATATTCTCGACTTACCTGCTCAAGAATCGGTCGAATATACTTCAAGGGAAGCGGTGAGAATTTGTTTTGCTTCAAAAAATCATAAAGATTCTGCTCGAGCATCTCAAACACCAAACACGTGTGATTTTTATGTTGGAAACATTCGAACGCCCGAACGAAATTGAATTCGTCGGCATTCTCCTGACTGAGACGGGACAAAATAGAAACCTCGATTTGACCTTGTCGAGCGTATGATGGATGGTTTTTAAGAATTTTGATAGCGACTATTTCGGATGTGCCACGTTTCCAGCATTTTACAACTTGTCCAAATGTGCCACGTCCCAAAAATTCCAAAACCTTTTAGGGGGAAAGTAAAACACAAACAAATTAGCAACATCTTTTGGTAGGGGATGTGAAATTTAAGTTTACCTCATATTCAGCAGAGAGTGAATATAGAACTTCATGTTGCACTAATTGATAGTCACCATCGGCACCGCTACTCGACCGTTTGCTGGGGGGCTGCGTATTCGCATGCCCCCCAGAGGTCGCAACTTTCGTATGTGCCGTTTTGGAAATGTTGCTGTTGTTTGTCGTGCTTGCCGTTGAGGGTGCCGTCGTGCTGATTACAACACTACCAGATTTTGAAGAATCCACACAACCACAGTCGCACTCTGAAATTAAAATTGTTACAAAAAACAATTATTAAAAGTTCAAATTATACAAAAAAGTGTTTCTACAAGAAGAACAAGGTTAAGAAATGTGAATCGACTTTTTTCTTGGGTAGGAACTCGTGTAGACATTTCGTTTGGTGTAGAAACTGAAGGATATCTCATAGCAATTGAATAACGTTCATTGAAGTGTACGACGCACGCGATCTAACAAACATAGCTACATCAATCCTTTGGCCAAAGACACTACAGACAGTATTTAGAATAACCAAGGCAATTCTGACTTGGCCGAAGCAACTTACGTGCTTTTTGAAGTCATTATTCTAGGTCGGAACAGAGCCTCAACCAACAAGTATATCCAGCTAGCTCGTTATCTAGCTACCTATGTCTCCAAGAAGTCAGTAACTCTATCAAGCCGAGTCTAGCACAAAGAAATCAGAACAGTAGTGGAGGCATTGACTCTCCTACCTTCTCCAACCCCTATGGTTTGGTTTGGCTAACCGGCCCACAATACATGAAGGATCTCAGCCTGAGATACTGCAGTCTTCCATCGGCAACGGTCCCTCACAAGCACTCTCCAGTCGCCGAAACTAAGCGCATCCGCAATCACTTGGTGCTTTTATCGTAGGTTCGGTCTTCCTTGTCGTCTCGAACCTGGAGTCTGCGATGACAAGACTTTCTTGGCTGGAGCATTGTCGTCTATTCGCTATTCGCTCGATCCGGTCGAGCCAATGTAGTTGTCTTTTCTTGGCTTTCTGGACTACATCCACATCTTGATACAGCTCGTACAGTTCGCGGTCGAACCTTCTTCTCCATTCGCAATCGTCGCATACGGGACCGAAAATTCGTCGAAGAATTTTTCTTTTGAAAGCGGCCAGTATCAATTCCCCTTTTTTACTTATCGTCCAACACTCGGCGTCGTAGAGTAGGACTGGTAAAATCAAAGTTTTGTTTAGCAGACACTTTGTCTTTCGAGTGAGGAGTTTGTGGGATTGATGTTGGTTCTAAGGTAGGTGAACTCCTTAACTACCCCGAAATTGCTGCTACTAATACCAACAGTGACGTTTTGTCCTAGGCGGTGGACAGATTTTGCTCTGTTTGTCGATAGCATGTACTTTGTTTTGTCCGCATTCACTTCAAGACCAACAAGTTTCGCCTGTTCTTCAATGGCTGTGAAGGCCTCAAGCACAGCTCTCTTGGATCGACCAATGATGTCTTTGACGTCCGCATAGCCTAGGAGCTGGGTGGATTTGTTGAAGATAGTGTTTTCTGTGCTCCCACCTGCCTTGTACACTATGTGCTCCAGGACTATGTTGAAGAAATCAAATATGACAGCGCATCTCCTTGTCTAAAATATGCGCATGTTTGAAACAACTCGGATGATCTGTTACCCATTATTTGCACGCTGCACTGTTTATTGTTTAGCGTTTTGCGGCACAGCTGGGTCAGTTTGTTCGGGATCCCGAATTCAGACATCGCCATTATAAGCTCTTGGCGGTGGTGGATGCTATCATGAGCAGCTTTGAAGTCGATGAAAAGATGGTGGGTCTCGACTTGAAATTCGTTGGTCTTTTAAAGGATTTGCCTCAGTGTGAATATTCGATCTACCGTTGTTCTGCCTACGTGCCGATTATTGTGTTGCAGAACGGTTTAAGACGCTCACACAGTATGTTGGGTAGGATTTTGTATGCAACATTAAGCAGGGATATGCCTCGGTAGTTTTTGCATGACATCGGATCGCCTTTTTTGGAGATGGAGCATATGGAGCTTATCGACCAGTCAGCGGGCATGCATTCTTTTCCCACACTTTGTTGATGACCTGGTGCATGCGGTTCATTAAAACACCATCTCCATATTTAAAGAGTTCCGCAGGTATGCCATCCGACCCGGCGTACTTGTTATTTTTTAGCTTTTGGATGGCTCTTTCTACCTCTTCTGTGCTGGGGGCTTGGACTTCAACCCCTATACTTTTTAAACAACGAACATCCCACAAACACAACAAAAAAATCCAGGGCTCATCATAAAGACTAAATTAAAACAAGACTTTCGAGCAGATCATGTTCCACAGCATCCACCACATATAATTAACCAATCCATTTGACTTTTCTGATGTAATTATTTTACATTAACAACAATGTTTATGTTAGTCCTGTTCGTGTGTTGTGTTTTTTGCAGTATCGAAAACAATAGAACCCAGAATCTAGTGCAGACAGAGCGCCACTTAATGAGATTATGATTAATGCGTTGTTAATCTAATTAGATATTGCGAGACAATACACGTAATGAATGTCGAAGCACACAAGCCACATGACATACGATGAGCAGTCGCCCTGTAATTACCAATAAATGAAATTCAATGTCGGTTTATTAAAATTTGAATTATGGCAAATAAAATTTGAAATTTGCCTTTTCTGTCCTTTTTTTGCAATTAGTAATTTGATTCCAGCAAAAATGGAAAATAAAAATATTAAACGAAGATGAGTTGACATACCTACCATACCCCACATCCATTCTGTATGGAATATCTCTATGGCTGGGGCAAGTTGTTGGCTTTGTGTAAGTAAGTTCTTTTATATTGTTTTTGTTTTACTGTGTGTTATGGTGTGTAATGTATCAAGCATAGTGTCATATGAAACCTTGCACTCAGCAAAGCCAATGTCTACTTTGTCTTCTTGCTGGCCTGTTCAACGAGAGTGGGGAAAAAAGAGGGAGGGAGAGAAAGAAAAAAGACATTTCAATGTCAAGGTGAGAGCCATGGCAGCAGTCGGAATGGCAACGGCTATGTAACGTTTAACGTCGTTTTTGGCGTCGCTAGTGTCGACGTCTATGTCAGACGTTGAAGGCAACAGCAATATACGCACAAAAAAGTGATTCATTAACTCCTCATTTGTGTACAGGTACATTGAGAGAGAAAAGGGCAGACCCTCCATAACGTTTTGGAATGGCTTTATTTTCTGAGAAAACAATTTGCTTGTATAAAATTGTACATCAAGGACGATTAATTGTGAAGAAACTTTCAGGTTGGGTCACAATATTTTTATGGATATGTAAATAGTGAATTGAGCATAAACTAATGAGAGTTAAGTTTGTACATAAGAGAGGGAACTTAAAAAGAGTCAGGAGACGTTTTCTATGATCTGAACTCCGCGAATGTGCGAATAGTTGCAAATGTTGTCCAATGAGGAAGTACTAACATTGCAATCATCCAACTTCCTTTCACCAACGACAACAGAACGATTAGCTCAACATCCGGAACCAGCAGGTGCCTAAGAATCAAATATGCATTACAACACAAAACCAACCGACACCACGCAATTAAAATTAATTCTCTTTGTTAATTTAATAAAATTATAATAAATCCCATACACTATGACTGTGAGTACACTTCAATCTGTGTCGCTCTGATGTAAACAATTGTGTGTCATCAAACTGGCCTTCAACTTTCTTATAAACAGACGAAACTAGTTTCGACTTGAAGCATAACTAATTGTCTCAGAGGATTTGGTAAACAAAACAAACAAAAAAATATAAAAACTCGTAAAAACTGTCTGTATTTTTTCTGCTTTAATGAGATTTGATTTTTCTGTTAGTTTTGCGTGAACTGAACAGTAGAGTCTCTTTTTTGGGTCAAAATTAAATTGCAATGATTGGGAAAGACAGAGTGTGGAAGGGAGATCCACATTCGCGTAGTACGGCTGAAGAATGACGCTCTATACTTAAGAGTACGTCCAAAGTTAGACTCGATGGTAAACTGATGGGCATTCCTAGAAGCGCGGCTATTACAGTTGAATTGATCTTTAAGGGGAGGAATGCAACTGGCTATTTCACTAGAGCAATTACCGTAGAAGTAACGATAGAACAGAGAGAGAGACACACACAAGAAACGTTACGACGGTAATCTCACGAATGGAATGACGCAGTGATGTCTCTATCACCGATCATTCGTAGGGCTCTTATTTGAATACCATCCAAGAGGCTTAAGTATGTAGCTGGAGCACCAGCCCAGAGATGAGAGTTGTACTCAAGCTTTGGAGGGATATAGGTCTTATGGATAGTAGCTAGATCAGACGGGGAGAAGAGTTTTTTGCACCGTCTTAAGAAACCCAAACACCTTGCGACATTTTCGGCGACATCGCATATGTGATCATTCCACAAAAGGTGGTCAGTGAGAATCTGAGAATCTCGAGATGTGCGGTCTCTTCGATGCCAGTGCCACTCATGGATAGTGGCAAGGGGGATATATCTCGCTTCAACGATACAAGACAGTATTGAATTTTCAAAGCATTAAATCTACGCGGTTTTTTATTCCCCATTGTTTAATGGGCTTATCATATTTTGTCGAAGCATTTCCACAAAGATGTGAGTCTGGAAACGAATAAGAAAAGCTAAGGGTACTATCGTCAGCGAACCAAGAAATCATTGATGAAAATGAGAAAAAGGTTCGGAGACAAAACGGAGCCCTGAGGCACATCAGCATTTATATTGTGCTTTCATACTTGAAGCCGTCCAATACAACTTGTATTGAACGGTTCGAAAGAAAGTTTCTAATCCAACGAAGGAGGGATTCATCGATACCGAACGCACGCATTTTCGATAAAAGAGGAAGATACCAGACTTTATCAAATACCTTTGAAATACTAATGTATTTTCTCAATTCCGTGATTTTTCGTCAGTAGATGTCCAATCTATGTTTAATGATTGTCAAAACCTTAACTGGTCGCCCATTTACTGCTCATCTGACGTTAATGTTCAAATATCAGCGTTAAATACTAACATCAAGTATTTGTTTGAAAGATATGTCCCTATTAAAACCAAGAAAATTAAAAATACTGAGATGCCTTGGCTCACCCAGATAGTTCTTAATAAAATCAAACAACGAGACCTAGTGTTTTACAGGTGGCGAAGATATCGCTGTCCGTCTTTACATGCTGAGTTTAAGCGTTTGCGCAATGAGACAACACAATTAATTCGCAAAAATAAAAGCCTTTATTATAAAAACAAGTTCCAAGGTACTAAATCGAGTGCAGATTTTTGGAGAATAGTACGAGAAACAGGCATCAGTACAAGTAGTTCAGGTATCCAACCATCTCAACTTCTGTTGATCAATTAGATATTGGTGAAATAAATACAATTCGATCATTTTCACTGCAGTGCGTAGACGCTTTTACTGTTGGAGAGATAATTCTCTCGATCAAATCAAAAGCCATTGGCTTAGATGGAATTCACCCAAATCTTATTAAAATACTCCTACCCTTTATTGGAAAGCATATAACCCATATTTATAACACTATTATTACCACGTCTACTTACCCTGAAGAATGGAAGAATGCAAAGGTCTTACCGATTCCAAAAAAACCTTCGTCTAATAATACTGAGTATAGACCAATAGCTATTCTTCCATTTCTTAGTAAAGGTTTCGAAAAAATTGTGAGTCGCCAAATAAAAGTATTTCTGGAAGAACAAAAGCTTATAACTGAGTTTCAATCGGGGTTTAGGTCCAATCATTCTTGCATTACTGCACTAATGAAAGTAAGTGATGATATTCGTGAAGGATTTGATGAGGATTCAATGTCTTTTATGGTATTGCTGGATTTCTCTAAGGCATTTGACTCGGTAAACCATTCAATTTTATTACACAAGTTTAGAACTCAATTCGCCTTTGAAGATTCGGTTTACAATCTTATGCAATCATATCTTTTCAATAGAAGGCAAGCAGTTTACCATGATAATAACCATTCAGATATGCTACTTGTACCCACTGGCGTTCCTCAGGGCTCAATTTTGGGCCCACTATTTTTCACGCTTTATCTTAATGACCTTTCAAAATGTATCGAAAATTGTAAATTTAATTTTTTTGCTGATGACGCACAGTTGACTCTTAATTTCAATAAATCCAATTATTCATCTGCTGTTGAAAACATGAATAACGATTTACACAAAATCCACATTTGGTCTCAACGTAACAAAATCAAAATCAACGCATCTAAAACCAAAGCTCTAATGTTATATAAGGGTCATCATCCTAACTTTGCACCCTTACCTTTGACAATAAACAACTCAACCATTGAATTTGTGAGTAAGGCAAAGAATCTTGGCATTTATTTCAACCAAAATCTCAACTGGAAGGATCACATAAATCATATAGTGTCGAAGATATATTTTATTCTTCGTGGTTTGAGCCCTACCAAAATGTTTCTTCCAACAGATGTTAAAATGAGGTTGGTTAAGAGTTATGTTGTACCTATCATCATATATGGCTGTGAATTGTTCTCAAATCTGGACTCTGAATCGTTTAGGAAGCTGAATACTGCATTTAATAACTGTGCAAGATACGTTTTCAACTTGGGCCGTTACGACCATGTTTCATTTTATGCTAAGCAGATAACTGATTGTTCCCTGCATGCTCTTTTACGGTATAGAACAGTTCTAGCTTTGCAAAAAATTAAATCAACCAAAAAACCAAAGTATCTTTTTGATAAAATTCAATTTAGTAACTCTGAAAGAACGCTCACAATAATTCCACCCAGGCATCGATCATTAGTCAGCAGCAGACAATTTTTTGTTCATGCGATTCAACTATGGAATAATCTCCCTCAAAATATTCGAAGAACTAATACAGAAGGAACCTTCAAAAAGTTATTATTTGAATATTTCGCGAACACCCTTTAATTGAACAATGACTGTTGACTCTCTTTTTTTTCACTTTCATAACTTTCCTCTTCCTCATCTTTCTCTCCACCTATAACTTGAATTCATTTTTCACTTTTCATTTTTCTTTCTTTTTTTTTAATATTTTGAAATTATTTCTTAAGTATCTAATGTAAGCAGTAAAATTGTCAACTTAAATTGCTGTGCAAACTCAAAAGAATATGATTCTTAATTATGTACAGCGTTATATGATTATATAATAAATAAATAAAATAAATAAATATCAAGTGCAACAATCTTACTTTCACCAAAACGATGTAAAGACTTGTTCCACTGTTCGGTGAGATAAACCATCAGATCACCAGTGGATCTGTTGCTGCCAAAAGCCGTTCTGCCGGTTATTAAGAAGCTTTCGGCCTTCGCGGTATTTCCTGAGCTGATAATAATTTATCAGCGTTTCCATGACTTCGATATACAAAAACTGGAGATTAAAAAAATCGGCCCATTATAATAACTTCTTCTAGGAAGTTAAAAATACCAAAACTAAACTTGAGTCTAATTCAATTTTCTCTGCAACAAATTATAATAACAAAACCGATAGCGATCCTCTACTGTATATTTGTGTTTCGCATGTCACGCTAACGCCTCCCGTGTGTCATTCAAGTATAATTCTGTTAATAACGTGTGTGTGCATTATGCGAAGTAGACAATATAATGCGAATGCTACTGACTGAAGAGACACTGAACGCCACCTTGAGGCATGTTTATTTTTTTTAATATAATTTTTTTTTTTGTCTCGTTTATAACTTTCTCTTCACACTGAATTGACTACGTGTGTTCATAATATACGCATTTTATTTCTAGACGCATCAAAAACTACGAGCACACAAAGCAGTGGCGATAAATGATGAAAAAAAAAATCAGTAATAAAAATGACAGCAATTTAGGCCTCACATTTATGAGTAAAAGATAATCTAGGCCAGCTTTAATATTCGAAAGAGAAAGACAAGTTTTGAGATAAATAACGACCAAAAAAAATATAAATAAACAGAAACACTTTTGAAAGTTAAGGTTTGTTTTATTTTTCTTCGAAAAAAAATAAATAAATAAATAAACCGAAGGCTGCAATAATTATGTGCTAAAAGTGTGTTTAGTCAGCATAATTAATTTTTTTTTTTATTAAAAGTCAAAGTGGGTTTATTTTATAAAGAGGATTAGGAGGCAAGATTTTCCGGTGAATATTGCGATTAGAATTACTTGGCAATTTGTTGACTGTGTTGAGTGGAAGAGAGTTTCCGCAACAAAAAATAAAAATAGCTGTTGCACGTTTCGCAGAATCATGACGACGACGGAAGATCGATAGCTTAGTATAAATTTTGTTTCCGCAAGACAACTTTTCAAATTAGAACTTGAATTTTTATTTATACTTTAAATATAGGAAATATATAAATTTATCCACTTCAGGAACAAACAGAATAAGTATGTTGCTGCTGTTTTGCGAAAAGTATGAATCAGATTAATAGTGAGAAATTTCTTGCGAGGCTTTTTTTTCAGATTTGGAGGCCTTTTTTAAGAAGCATCATCTGTTAACTGAAGTATTTCCTTTTTCAGATGGAAAGGTTAAAGTTTAGTAAGCAAGGAAATCAAAAAGTGGCTAAGCACTTTGAAATCGAAGACAATCCACTGACGTCAAGAGGTGATTTTAAAAAAATCATCAAATTTTTGTTTCCAGTATAAACTTTGACATGACGCGCAAAGTTGAACTCAGCCACTTTACCATTGTTTCGAGCCAACATTCTTAACTCTTAGCTTCATCCGGATCTTTAACTTGTCACTATGCTTCCTCGATAATGACGTAGACTCCAGAGCAGATATTATTGCTAATATGATTCTTTTGGGAATGAAAACTTTTATCCCGAATAGGGTTTAAAGCATCAAACCCAAGGAAAAATCATGGTTTGATTCAAGCTGTAAAGAGGTTATCAGGGAAAAAGAAGTAAAGTTCCGGTGTTTTAGAGCAAACTCAACTAAGGAAAACCAGAATAAGTTTAAACAAGTGAGGAAGGCCTGCAATGCTCATTTTTACATTACCAAAAATTAAGGCAAAAAACATTGCAATGTCCCTAGGGCAGTAAGAATGTTTGGTCATCTGTAAAAAAAAAAAAAAAATGAAGAATTCTTTATCTTCCTCGTTGACAATGACACTCCAGTTATTAGCTCTCTCGCGAAAGCTAACCTTTTAACTAGGCAGTTTGCCCTCAATTCAATGCTGGCCGAAAGAGTCATGACTCCTCCAGTTCTTGAGCGCGTCAATGATTCCATGGGGCAAATCGTCTTCCGCACTCGTGCTGTGGTGAGAGTCCTAAAAGATCTCAACATACTTAACTCCACTGACCCGGATGGTATCCCAGCTTTTATTCTGAAGAGGTGTTCTTCCACGCTGGCAAAACTCTTGAGTAAGCTTTTCCATCTATCCTCTTCTTCTGGGCTCGTTCCGAGCAGTTGAAAACAGCATTTGTCCAGCAAGTTCCAAAAAAAAAGGCGAATCTTCTTCTGCCTCCAATTTATCGTCCGATGGCACTTACGTCCCTTCTTTATAAGGTCATGGAAACGCTGTTAAGCTATCAGCTCAGGAAATATCTCGAAGACCGAAAGCTTCGTACGGCTTTCGCAGCAACAGGTCCACTGGTGATCTGATGGTTTATCTCACCGAAGAGTGGAACAAGTCTTTACATCGTTTTGCAGAAAGTAAGATTGTTGCACTGGATATTTCAAAGGCATTTGATAAAGTCTGGAATCTTGCTCTTTTATCGAAAATGCATGCTTTCGGTATCGATATATCCCTCTTTCGTTGGATTAGAAACTTTCTGTCGAACCATTCATTACAAATTGTACTGGACGGATTCAAAAACCCATTGCTGTCTTGTATCGTTAAAACGAGAGGAAGAATAATCTTCAAGATTTTAAGTAGGTAAAACAAAAGCAAAAAAAAAACGCAAATTCTCTCAACCTAACTAACAAAGTTTGAAGGTTAGACATACGATACGACGAGGACCAACATCTTTTAACTAATCAATACCATCTTACAAGGTATGACAATAAAGTAATGAGACTGATTTTATTGCCGCGATTGTAGTAACCCTGCGACCTTGAAGTTCCCTTTCCCTCCTCCCGGCATCCTTCCCCTCTCCATTGATATATTTGCCATCGATCTAGCTTGTTTAGTTCGCCTGCTCTGTCGTGTTGAGTAAACGTGTGTTCGTGGCGCTCGTCACGATAATGGAAAAACGAAATCAAGAGCAACGCGTCGCGATAAAATTTTGCGTCAAATTGGGCGAAACAGCTTCGGAAACGTACGCTAAAATTGTAAAAGTGCATGGTGATAGTGCGCTTAGTCGTGCCCAGGTGTTTCGATGGCATAAAGAGTTTAAGGAGGGGCGTGAAAGCGTGGAAGACGGTGGAAGACCAGTCGAGGTGCGGACTGACACGAATGCGCAGCGTGTGCGCGCCCTGATCTGTGAAGATCGGCGTTTAACAGTTCGAAAGTTGGCGTCGGAACTGGGTATGAACGTGAAACAGTCAGACAAATTTTAACCGACGATTTTGGGATGAGAAAGTTGTGTGCGAAGATGGTTCCAAGAAACCTTTCCGAGGAGCCCTCAGCGTGTCCCAGTATTTGGCCTCTAAAGGGATCGCCGTGTTGCAACAACCGTATTATTCGCCCGATATGTCACCCTGTGACTTTTTCATGTTCCCTAGAACAAAATCGGTGGTCAAACGAACCCATTTTGAGTCGATTGAGGACATCCAGGCGGCCTTGACGAGGGTACTCGCGGACATCCCAGTCGAAGCGTTCCAGAAATGTTACGAAGCATGGAAAACGTGCTGGAATCGTTGTATAGCTGCCCAAGGGGACTTATTTGAAGGGGATGGCAGAGTTGTAGAATAATTTTGAATTATACGGTTTTTATGGAATCAGTCTCATTACTTAATTGTCACACCTCGTATATATACCTCTCGCATTGCCGTAATGGATAGATAATTAACCTAGTAACATTTTTGCCGAAATGCAATTATGTACAGTCGTTTAAGAGCGGAAAGTTTCACATTTAGTGAATATTTCAAAAGTATTAAGGGTAAGTCCCAATAGATTTGAAATGAATCATCACTTGAAGATGTTGAAGATATTTTTAAATTCACCATAAAATGCCATAACGGCAACTCCAACCATTTCATTAATCACACAAAACCACCAACATTTTCAGTCGCTGATAGTAATTTATAATGACGAAGTGTCACACTGTAAAGAAATGTCACCACTCTGCTATATTTAATTGTCAAATTCGCTATCTTTGTGTCTAAATTATGTTCATTAAACAGTAAACATCACAAGCAAACCTCCATCGCACCGCTCGATCATTATTTGTAATGATTGTTCCGCCACAAGAGATATAATCACAACATTTAACTCTTTTCATTTTAATGAGAAATCGCTTCAATTACTATGTAATTTTCCTTTTGCTCTGGTTTTCCTTTCCCGAGTCAATTGGTCGTCAATCGGACACCAGTTCGACGAACATGAACACACACATCAAGTATGATCATCATTATCACTATCACGGTTCGACAGAAGAATATCTCTCTATTATAATCTCATCCAGAAGTGAATGCTGTCGATTCTGGAAATAATCAATCAGTGCTCTTAACGCTCGCTCGCTGACCGACCGAACAGAGTCCCCTTGCTTCCCTTTTGAGTAGCTCTGGTGTGTTTTAATACTGATTGACTCCATCAAGCCAATACTTAAAGTTAATACCAGGAAGCAGTTGATTGTTGCTGTTATGAATAAAATAACCATCAAGTGCTATTCGCTCTCTTTTCCTCAGTATTTGCGGCTTTAGCCGACATCAACTTCAATCTTCAACTATTAAAAAAAAGGAAGACGACGATGACGATGACGATGACGAAGACGACCGACCATCAAGAAAAAAGCAAAGAAGAAAAGTCATTGACAGTTGCCGCATTTAGTGTTTGGAAAATCCAATAGAAACGAAGAAAACTAGATTGCTCTCCAACTGCGGAAATAACTTGCGTGGTTTTTCACAATTTCCACGAAAAAAATTAAAACACAAAACCCCCAACCCCGCCGGCTATGTTCGAAATGAAAAATACAAAAAAATGTCACAATTTATAGCACCACAGAGACATTGTCGTCGAAGTGGAATAAAGTATACACAGCGACTGCTGAGTTGGAGTTTTTATTTTATTGATCTGTCATGAGTTATTGTTCCCTTATTTGCAGTCGCTTTCCGAGAACCTGAAACCTGATTAATTTATCACGATACCGCCAAGGAACACCTCACAAACAACCTACGCCCAACCCCACTGAATATAACATGGCACCAGTTCGGAGAAGCGAAATTTCGTAAAGCGATTGCTTGGAAGACTATGAAAAAGCAAAGACCAAACAGCTGAAACACACAAACAACCGAGAGATACACTTTAAACTCAGATACAAAAATATTGTGTGAGTTTTGCAATGAGGAAGATAACCCAAAAACAAATTCTGAAAAAAATATAAATAAGTAAACAAAAATATTTTCCTGCTGCCAAATTACACAAAAGCAACAGCTCTCAAAATTCTATTTTAGCTAGAATGAACTGCCAGTCGACAGCATGTAAGTTTTTTCCTTCACTCTGCTGGCATGTCGAAGAAAATTGGAAGAAAATATATAATTGGGATGTTTTTTTCTTTTCGAGGTTTATGTCTTATTTAAATTCTGAGATTCTTGGAAATTATTAAAATTACACGCACAATTTGCGTAGTTAAATGTGAAAATGGAGAATTACGCAAAGGAAAATATTCTTATTGACATGAAAAGTTGGGCGAGGGAAGTGGTGTGTTTCATCATTTTGGATGTTATTTTAATTGGTTATTAATGGGTCTACCACGAAACGCCGAATGCAAATATCTCGAAAACAAAAATCTCGAATGTTAAAATCTCGAAAACAAAGATCTCGAACGAAAATAATCTCGAAAACAAAAATCTCGAATATAAAATCTCGAAATACAAAAATCTCGAAAAAAAAAATCCCGAATGCCCAAAATCTCGAAAAAATAAATAATTTTTCAGATAATGGTTCCATTCGCGCGCGCGAATTGAACCATTATCTGAAAAATTATTTATTTTTTCGAGATTAGTTAGGTTTTTAAGATAAAAATAAATGTTGTTTTTTTTTTTAATTGTTCATTTGGGATAAATTTATTATTAAAAAAATAGAAAAAGAAAATTTTGTTAAGCTCAAATGCTTAGCTTTGTTACTTCAGTGAAATTCGTGACTATTTCTATGCATTGAATAATCAATTTTCCGAAAGTAGAAAGCAAATTGGGAAGTGGGTTTTGACAGAAACTAGACAGGTACAAAAACACAAAAACCTATGTATTTTCGGTCTTTGGTGTTGTGCAGTTCAAACAAGAGAGATCTTAGCAAGAACTCAAAACAAAGTTAAGTATTAGCATAGAAGACTTAAGGTTTAAGTTGGTAAGCCGCACGCTGGCCTAAGCAAGCTGATTGATATCTTAGCGCAGGAGTCAGTTCAGGCAAAATGTTAAGTAGATAGACTTGAGATGGGGGAAGAATTTAAAGTCAGGCGGGAAAATGTCCTTAAAGAAAAAAAAAATATTGAAAATAATGGAAGAAAAAGAAGAAAGAAGCCATATCGGTTACTTGAAGCTTAGCTCAAAACTCTTTTTTGTAAATTTAATATTTTGTTGAATTTTGTAAAATATTGTTGTATATTGCACAATTTTGTTGAATTCTGTTGTTTTGTTAAAAGTAAAAATAAATAAAATTATGAATTAAATTACAAAAACATATGTTCATTCAGAAATAGAATTAAAAAAAATCTCGAAAAATCTCGAATTACCATTTTTTTTCGAGATTTTTTCGAGATATTGTCTTTCGACCTTCTTGTACGTTCGAGATTTTTGTACGTTCGAGATTTTTGCATTCGAGATTTTTATTTTTTTGTTTCGAGATTTTTTACATTCGAGATTTTTGTTTTCGAGATAACGTCATGATCCCGTTATTAATTTTTTGAGAAATTCAAGTTTTTAACAGTGCGGGAGGATGCAGTTAAGTTTTTTTGAATACAGCAGATTTGAATAAAATAGTCAGGAAATCTCTATAGGCAGGTTTTTGAGAATGACTCCAACTCGAAAGATTACAGAAACTTAACATCATCCGTCCACGGAATGAAATAAGACTCTTTAAGTGCTCTTATAAAGTTGGAAAAAATATTGAAAACTTTTTTCTAAGTTTGCAATTGATAAACATTCATGGTCCCCGCTGTCGTACAGACGGAAATTTGGTGGTGGAATGTCATTCACTCTTCACGGACACGAACATTTTAACAGCTCAACAATTTTTGATTGTTTACCTAGTTACAAGGCCATCAAGGGAAAAATTAAAAAAAAATTTCTTTAATCGATGTTTTCAGTGTCCGGGGCACTGGTCCCAAATATAGCGAAAATCTAGTCTCTGTACAGCTCCTCTTTTCTATCCAGAATACAAATGTTCCATTTATACGTCCCTCTAATAGATTTAAAACGAAAAACAACAAATTTATCTTCGATCGTCCGGAGACTAGATTTCAATCATCCGGAAACTGGGTTGAATTTTTATTCAGATGTTAACATTTTATTGTCATTATTTATTCTTTGTCAGACAATATTTGGAAATCATATGGATGTCAGTCGCTGGAGAAATATCAACAATTTAAGGAAGATTTTCTGAAACCCGAACATGGGAATAATAAAACCAGTTTCTTTCCTCAACTTTTCTATTTATTTGAAAATAACGTTATTCTATATTGGCATGTACAAAAAAAAAAGAAACCAAATAAACGATCAGTACGACTTTTGACGTTTTAAAAAAGGATTATGTGCACATGGCATAGAATACATCAGTTGAGTGTTGAAGGCTTCGTTCCTTTTGAGGTGAATTTTGGAAACAAGAAACAAAAATTAGTTGACCTTGGAACATGTAAGTATTACAAATACAAGTTCAATAAGAAAATAGGATAGTTATGCGCCATTTAAGCGACGAGTGGTGAAATAGATTCAAAATCGTCCGGAGACTCTGTTTTGATCGTCCGGAGACTGGACCCAATTTTTATATTTCGTCTGAATTAAAATAACTGGGAATTTATTATTTTTTAAATTATTTGGATGTCAAACAATCAGGCAATAACTACAGATGCAGACCAAGAAATTGAGTTTTTATTTGGAAATGTCCGGACACTCGATTTTCAGTTGTCCGGAGACTAGAACTATCGTCCGGAGACTTCGGAAAATTTCCCTTTTTTAGAATTCATCATTTTAAATTAATGTTATGTTACTTTCAATTCATTTATACACCAAACTACTGGGAAATATTTACAGTTTTAGAAAAAATATTAAGATTTGAATGAAAAACTAATAGAAAAAAAGATATAAACATTGAAATAAAAAAGGTATCTGTCCGGAGACTAGTGCCATTACTCTACAGCCCTACCTCTACAAGGTTTGTGTAGCTTGTGGTTCCCCATAGAAGTCGATGTTTTCTGCATGAACAGGTGACAATAAATAGCTCTCTCGTAGAGTTGAGGATTGCTTTCTCCACTTCTAAAAAAAGCCCTTAACATCCATTAAATGCTCTTAGGTATATTGAGTTGAAATCGCTTCAGTTTTCTCTTTAAACTATTTTCAAATTTCGAGGCATTTCAACAATATATATTCATACATGAAATAATCAGAAGAAAAAAACCCATATCGAATTGATTGGCCCTTCCATGAAGCGCATACAGACTTCTGTAGAACCCGACTGCAGTATAATGCTTGGTTTTTGATTCAAACCTCAAACATTATTTTGTTTACCTATACCCCGCATAGAGAGCAAGTTAAAAATCAATCATTGAAAATTAAACACCACCTGGTGTTTTATTTCCCTTCCATTAATACGGAATCCCAAAATCAATACTTCACAGAAATAAAATCAGAAAACAAGACTTTTTTTCGTAATTTTCCCGTAAATATCACAGCACAGCATTGCATTACGTTTTACGTTGCATAGTTGCGAAGCGAAATTTCCCAAAGCACCCAACACACATATACACCATTCTACACCATCATCATTATTGCTTTGCTTACATTTAAGTGGAACAAGAGTTGGAGTGTTTTTTATTTTTTTTAATTTTCGTTTTTCAACTATAGAATTTAACTCCCCAATGCAGTTCGTTGCCACGATTTTATGCCCGAGAGATTCTGATTCTCACTAGCGATATATATGTTGATGATGATGGCGGTGGTGGTGGCATTAAATTACATTGACATCAAATCGAAATGTACATCACATTATGTGAATTGTGGATTTTTCTATTTAAAATTGTGTTTGTCTCTCGTTGCAAACATATGGTTAAATGTGGATTATAACAAATTTGTAGCAACCACACTGCAATGGGCCGCGATAAATAGACTTTTTTGTTCTTGTCGTTGACGACAGTATATTTGACAAGGGCGGTGTTCATAAAGTGAGGGCCTTGTGTTTGTAAATACTTCCTCATCAAGATTATCTATGAGGCATTCTGTGGGCCCCCTATCCCTACAAGGCCTTTATTTCTCACATCCATGATTCCAATTGACAATTACAAAACATCGAGTGAGATGATTTTTATGCTCGTAGAAAACAAAACAGATACAAAGTAACCATTTTAAGTCCAACATGGCAATTTATATAAACGAGTCTAGTCGCCTCGTGTGCTGTCTTGTTCAAGTATCTTGAAGGCAATAAACTTCGTTAGCTGTGCAATTAATTGATTCTATTTCATTGCTATTTTGTTCTGTTTCAAAAGATAAAGAGTTCTTGTCTTCCTTCGTGCATGTTTTGTGTGTAGTCATATCGACAGCATTGGAGAGCACGAGCACACATCGAAGACATTGTTTGTCTATCTAACATGGAAGATGGGACGTAAGCAAGCATCTTTAACTGACTATAAAAAGTAACAAGTAACAAAGATGAGAAGAGAGTTGTTGCTGTAGGCACTTATCATCGCACTTAATAACAAAGTTGCTTAAGTGTCACAAAGAAAATGTTTAATTAAATAGAAATTATATGATGGGGGGTTTCAATCGCGAACAACAAAAATAATAGCGCAACAGAGAAAACAATGGGAATGCCTGAGAGAAAAACAATTCGCTTGAAACGGTTTTTTCTTGAGATAACTTTTTCAGACGAATTATTACTAGTGTTTGAAAAGAAAAAAATAACTGTACGAATGGACATTGATCATTTTTATTAGTGAACTGTCATAAACTACAAAGAAAAAATGGGGTACCAGAAGGTTCCACCTTGTCACCCTTATTTTTTGCAAGCAACTACGATTTTCGTCGTCATGATCATGACTGTTAAGAGTGTTTTAAGGCTCTTATTTTGATTCATATTTAAACATGGGGCATCCTCTCAGAGGATAGCAGTCGTTAAACCAATTATTGACTGATTTTTATTTTGAAATATTGCACTGCTGAAAACCGGACTTTATTTCGAAGTCTGGTCATCGGATGATTATTCAAAATTGATATTTGTTTAGCTGACGCAAAAATTGCTCTTTTTATTTTTGACAGTGACCGGAAAAGGGAGCAATCAACATTTGAATTTCTAACGGTCATTGTAGACAACTCTCAGGGGAGTTATTCTCGTTTTTTTTTTTTAATTTTCATGATATCGATATTTTTTACTGAAAGGCTTTTTATCGAGAGTTGTCTGGAAAGGACTTTTCCCATTTTCTTTTTCTGAATCATCCACAAAATGGCCTGTTTAATCTCTAATTGGTCTTCTTTTGCCAGTAAACGTGTCGACTTCTCCGACGTCAAACCGAGAATCCATAGATTTTGCTGACCAACCAATACAAAAAGGCAACATAATCGATTTCCTGCCTCATTCGGTTTTAATCCAAGCTTTTGCAGACTACCAAACCTTATGTGTACAAGTAAAGAATACCTTCAAAGAATTGTGTGGTTAAGTTTTTAATTAAAATCCAAAACAATTTCCCAACGAATGCAATGTTCTAAGGAATTACTTTATTTGTTGTTAGTGACAATGTGCATGTGTCAGGTGGGTTTTTCTGTATTCTCATGTGGCAAAGGCTACTTATTGTTGTACTTTTTTATTTGAAGAAAGATCAAGGTTGTGCAATTTCAAAACCACAGCACCACAAAGAATCTGCTTGTATTTGAATAAAAGTGTTCGCATTTCTGTTATCACAAAATGGAAAACAAACATTTTGATGGATGAAGAGACACGAAACCTGTGTTTGAAGAAGCTTCCTTTCTATATTGACAGATTCCAAAAATAGCATAAAACGTCATTAAAAACAATTCGACCCAATTGAGCTTCCTCTGAAGAAAATTGATTCAACCACCCACCTAATTCAAAGCCTTCGTGCAATATTATTTTTATAAAATTGATTTACGTCAAACTATCGATATTCTGCAATGGTCTTCTTCTCTATCTAAAAATACATAATTTTCCATTAAGTCTATAAATATTTATTCCCAGCAGCGAGCCACTTTGGCCGTGTGTCTGTCTTTTTCCAGTAGCTTTCAATTTAAAACACAATTTTCTATTTACCTTTCAATGAAACTAAATTTCTTTACCCTTTGTTCGCACTTAATTTCAGTTTATGTCTTATTTTTGAAAATTTCAGGGGTTAAAGGGTATTTGGGTGGCTTGCTTTTCAAATTGATATTAACTACGTCTATTTGTCTTAAGTCAACAACTTTAAGTTGCCACACTATCATGTCACCAAGTCACTAAGGAATTAGTCATGCACCCAAACTGGCCTCCCCTTTTTTGCTACCTTAAAATGAGTGATGTCTGGCTCGCGGTGAAAATTGCAGGTTGAGTGAAATGTGTTTTTGTTGACGAAAAAATAAAAACAAAAGTAAAACCCATTAAGTTATGTAACCTTTTACAATGTGTACTGCTTGTAGTTACAGTTTTTTTGTTTTTGTTTTAATTTTTGTTTGCAAAATTATAACATTGGGGACACTGCACTCGCTCGTTGGTTCTAAGAACGATGACGAGCGAGGTTTGTTGTTCTCTGGCTTTTGAAAGCACGTTGTATTATTGTGAATGCATCCCACACAATAACACAAAACGATGTTTAATAACCAAAAGGAAAACAAAAATAACAACAAAAGTATCCGAGGACTTTGAACTAGGGTTACCCTGATGCGCAATTTGGACGAGTATTAAAGATTGTGTTCCTTTTGAAAGCAGACCTTTAAGTCCACTGTTTAAGGGAGTGAGTGTGAATTGAATAACGAAGTTCAATTCTGTATGGATGGAAAGTATTTTATATGAAAAAGGCATGGGACTTCGTTACAGGATCTGTGTCCCCATTTCACCATGGAGGACACAGCTCTTCACACCCGATCTATATCCTCGGAAACGGTCTGAACAATTTCGACTCTCGAAAAAAAAACCTGTACGTGTCGGTCGTCTTACAGCTAACATTTCAGTGACAGAACTTTCTCCTATCGGCAACTCTATTTCGCAAGAGGACCTTTATTGCTTCGCAAAGAAGGACTCTAGTTGTCGCGCTTAAAGGGAAAGGCCCACCGCGATTGAAGAGCAGCATAAAACACAAAAACTTCGTTTGACTTATTCTTTTTCTTCATCCACATTTTTTTTTTTTTTCGTTTGAAGAATAAACAATTTTGTTCGTGCTTCTTTGCCTCTTTTGTTTTATTTTTTTGTTCAAATATTTTTTATATACAAAAACAAACATACCGACAAACTTATATTATTATTTTTCATAAGTGTATACGTCGTTTCTGCGTTCATTGACATTTTGCCGTGAGCTAAAGAAGAATAAGAAGAAGAGAAAAAAAAATCATAAACGAGGTAAGGTGGTCGTATACCCCTTGACGACGACGACAACGAACGACGATGTTCTCAAAACCTCTTATAACCAAACCAACGATTCAACAGCAATAGCAGCTAACCAACTATAAGCACAAGAACAGGTACATACTTATACCAACGAAGATAGCATATTTGCGCAATTGGTAGCTCGGCTAAAAAGCATCTAGCACAAGACTGAATTATTATTGCGAACAGCACATCTAACAGCTAGCAGCATTACGCCGTGGTTTAATGAACAATTTTATTAGCCAATAACAGCCATCGAACATTTGACAAATTGGGAATAGAAATGTTTTCAAAAAAGGTTCGATGACAGGCTGAGATTTTTTTTATTTATTTATTTTATCTATTTCTTACTTATTTGTATCTGTACAAGTATGAAGTTTATTTTGTGTTTGCCAAGCATGCGTCAATTAAAATTATCCGAGGTTGTAGCAGTGCGATTGGGTAAGAATGCCAACAGATAGGTTTTTATTTATTTGTTTATTTTTGCGTTTGACAAACAATGTATCATCTCAATTAGGTTAAAATTGATTGGATTATTTTTGCATGTTGTTTGCTGTTTAACTAACAGGCAGGTTGATTAGAACGATCAATTAAATTTAATTGTGTACCTTTGTGAAAAGACAAGAAAAGAGTGATCGATGATTGCTTAACTTGTTGGGCATTCAAATCTGAAAAATTCTAGATGTAATCTATTTTGTAGTTAATATGATCACAATCAAGGAGAACAACAGATAGAAAACGATGCTGAAATCTAAGAAGTGTCTTTCTTCCAACCAACAAAACTTTGAAGCCAAAATGTTGCTTTAAAAGTTGATGCAACTTAAAACGTTGTTATTGTTTTTAAGTTGATAATGTTGCTATCTGCTTGAAAAGAATATCAAAAGCGAAAAAAATAACAAATCGTAATGCAAACATAATAAATTGATTTTTTTCGTTTATTTAGTTCGTTAATTATCTTAAATCAAGTCATGTACTTTAAAAAGCTTTCGCGTGATTTGCGTTCAATTCATCTTATCAGGTTTTCAATAATAAATATTTATTTTATTAGGCATTCAGACTAGAGGTGGGCGATATATCAATAACCGTTACCAATAACCTGTTATTCGTGAATAACTGCTATAACTAGTTATTCAATATCGATCTTAACAGTTATTCGGTAACAGTTACTCAGAATATCCGTTACTCAGAATAACCGTTATCAGAATAACCGTTACTCAAAATAACTAGTTATTGAAGGAACAGTTACTCAGAATAACTAGTTATATAAGGAACAAGTTACTCAAAGTAAATGGTTACTAAAGGAACTAGTTATCAATAACTGAATAACTTTTTGTTTTTTTGAACAGTGTTTTTCTATTTTAATAATTTATTAGGGAAAAAAAAGTCAGTTAAAGGGAAAAGAAGCATTTATTAAACAAACCAATTCTCTTTTAAGAAATCGATGTTAAATTACCCCTAAAATAAGAAAATAGTGCAAAAAGATTAAGTAAGAAAAAAAAACCATCATATCATTCAAGAATACATACTTGTAACTAGGTAGACGCGAAATTTTCAGAAAGCGAAAAAAGAGGTCAAGTTAGAGGTAGATGCATTATTTTTTTATGAATGTAGGAAAAAAGGGTTGCATTATTATTTACTCATTATCTCAGCAAGTTGGCTAGAGATAGATTATGTCCACAAGCGTCTTCGGTGCCCTGTGAAAGACTTTTTTCAAAAGCAGGTCTTATATTAACGGACCGCAGGAGTCGCCTGTCCCAGGGGAAAGTTAAACAATTACTTTTTTTAAATATAAATTCTTGTAATTCTTAATATTAAAATATGTTTTTTTATTAATTTAATTTCTAAAACATGATAATTTTTGTTTATTATATTTTAAGTTCAAATGTTTTGTTTTTCCTTTTTATGAATTATTTTTTTTTGTTTTTATGGTTTTGTTTTTCTTGAAATTCTTTTTTATGTTCTTAAATTTCCCAAAAGTTTAATAAATTTATTTTTTGCTATTCTTTATTGTGATAAATAAAATGTTTTTCATTTTTAAATATTTTTTTTTGTTTCGTATAAGTATATGGATAACCGTTACTGAGTAACGGCTAAGAATAACAGTTATTCAGAAATAACTGTAACTGTTATAACGGTTACTCAAAAATAACTGCTAAGGCCATCACTAATTCAGACGTTTGTACGTTAATGAGGTTAAAACGAGGAGACGCTCAATACACATTTATTCACCTTTGATTAACTTTAATTAAGCTTTATTTTATTTTTTGTGTTTATTGATTTTTTTATGTAAATTAAAATGGCAAAAATTGTTGAATACAAACACAAATAATTCTTTACACGTATTCAAACAATTCTGGTCAATGCTATTTGACGAATTATTCACAGGTTGATTCTGACAAGCCTAATTTTGTTCACCAATCTCTGAACATGCTCTGAGCGCGGTGTTTTCGCTCGGCCGAATTTGACCAAACAAATGAAACGAAACTGAACCAATTTAATTCTTTACTGAAATTGTTTAAAACAATAAATTAAAATTTAAAAAAAGTGAAGTTATTAAAACAAACACATTTGGAAATGTCAAATCCTATTGGTGTAAAACAGCTGTTGCGGGAATCTGCGAGCTCAGAGCTATTTTTGTTTAGAGAACTCAGAGCGTGCTCTTTTTGTTCAAGCTCAGTTCTCTCTCATCGAATATTTGAAAACGCCTTATTCGAGCAGGAACAAAAGCCTGTTTAGACACAAAGGTGACCTAGGGAATGATAGCAAAAATCACATCGTAGGGTATCGGCATTAGTCTCCGGGTTATCGAGTCACAACTATCATCACAAGAAATCAATTCAAAAGAACTTGTTGCTTGTGACCCATCAGCCATCACAACAGCAGAATCGAGCTTTTAATCAAAAGGAGAAAAACGAAACACTGTCAAGTCCATTTTGTATTTCTTTTTTCGAATCGCAAACAAAACTATTAAGTTTTCAAAAATCTATTATTTAAGTTCCCATTAACTGTTTGATAGCGATCGAGAACGATTAAGTTTCCATTTCTCATTGTTATCAAGTTATTTACTTGAAAACATTAAGTAAAGACTTTCAAATTGGAAACAAAACAAGATCTGAATGATATGATAAATTGTGTGTTTATAAGGTAGATGTAAGGTATTATTAGTCATTTACGAGTTGTGAGTTATAATATTCCGCCAGACGTCACGTACTCTGACTTTGAATTAATTTAAAATGCATTTATCGTTTTTTTTAATTTTTTTGAATATCTAATAATGATCCAAACATAGATATACCTACAATTTGAATAAGCCATGACTAGGTACACTGACAGCGGCGATGTTGTTGGCGTTGCTGACGGCCAATCTAAGTAGCTTGGCAAGATTAGAAACAAAAACAAAAACAATAACTTGATTCATATCCAAGGTGTTCTTGTGAAACTGAACTGAATTAAATTTCACATACATCAACTGGGTATACCAAAAGCGAATCACTAGTCCCCGTCTACAAAAAAGCCGCAAGCGAACCAGAAACATCATTAACGATACCAACCGCACTGCCCAACTACTATATGAACCTCAAAATGTTGCGATGAAATTAATATTAGAGACGAAAACCTAATCTAATAGGTTTTACGTCGTTAAAGCTAGCAACAATGTGCTAAAGTCATTTGCTTTTTTTTTTTTAACGAGGATTCGTTCCAACTTTTTGGAGGGTAAGCACTGAGGCTGGAGGTGAAGTTAGGGAACTGGTGGCTTGCAACTTATTGGTTTTAGTTGATGTTGATTTTTTTCCACATCGAACACACTTGTTGCCGTTACCTGCCAATAGTTCCCTTCCTGACTTTCTTCAAAGCAAAACGAAAAATTATTTCTATTTAGTGCCATCAAATTCCCATAAAAAGTTTGCCAAAATATATTTCACTTCTACCACTACAACTAAACATCTGTGGAAACACACCCATCGAATCAAATCGATACTCTAACATTTTCTGTATCTCTTCTCTGTAGAGAGCCATAAACAAAAAGCCATAACAACTTTTGTAATAAAATAACAAAATAATATTATATATTAAAATTTTTACGGTTAAGAGGGTTTTCGAACAATAAAATAAAAAATACAAAAAATACGAGTAGTAAGCAATATGCGTGAAAAGCAACAAAAAAAAACTAATAACATACAGCTTTGTGGATAGTTATTAAAATAAAATTGTTGTTTTTGTTTTTGCGCATTTAGATAAACAAAAACTAGGTTTCTCCGTTTCTATTCTCACGTATGCCGATACATATTTGCTACAAATTTATGAGGGTTCATTTGATGGATTGTTTTGTTGTTGTATGAACGTGTCGTCGGTCTTGTGTACCTATTTTGTGTGGAAAAGTAGGTAATTGACAAAGTCTGAGAAATTTTAAATTGATTAAAGGAAAACAATTTGATTATAAGGATAGGGAACCTCTTTGGAGAGATAAAATCAACAAGGAAATTATTCATTCGATTTTGGAAAAATGTAAACAATTGAGAATTTATTTGAATAATGAATTTTGTTAACATTTTTATAGCTTCATTCAATAAAATCACATTAATCGACTTGAGTGTTTCAGGGGAATTCATCTAACTCACAAAACAGTCGACGATGATTTGAAGATGAGCAGGGTAACGGTACCGGTACCGACGGAAAATATTCCTTTCAGCTGAAGATATTTATAAGTACTTTTGACAAGAAAACTAAGAATTTGAACATACAAAAATAAATAAAATAAAACCTTGGAGCTGTCCGGAGACTAGATTTTTTGGTACCAGTCAGTGTTCCCAACACTTAAATTGACATCCAAGTGATCTCAAAATATTGTCTAACAAAGAGTAAATAATGATAGTAAAATTATATCCGAACAAAAATACTACCCAGTCTCCAGACGATTGAAATCTAGTCTTCCAGACAATTGAAGACAAAATTGTTGTTTTTCGTTTTAAATCTATTAGAGGGATTATAAGTGGAAAATTTGTATTCTGGATAGCAATAGCAAAGAGCACTTTGGCCAAGGAAATTGAACGTTTCAAAAAGAATTTGAACATATGAAAATCACGGAGCTGTCCTGAGACTAGATTTTCGCTATATTTAAGACCAGTGCCCCGGACACTGAAAAAATCGAGTGAAAAGAAGCAAAATTTGATTTTTCTTTGTAGTTATTGGAAGTTCAATATATTTTCATTGAAACAAATTCCATTTGATTACAAAATCGCACAAAATCAACTATTCCCAGTACATCTTTCCAAGGTCTGCCACTATTTTGTTGCTAAGAAAACAGCGACTGCTGCTTAAACGACCCATAACTTTTCCATTATAAATTCGATTGGGTTGAAACTTTGTGTGAGTATGTGAAAAATGTTACTGATTCTGTATTTTTTTTTTTTTTGCAAAATTCTATGTTTAGTTTCTCTTTTATTCCCTATTGAGTGCAAAATCTCCCGGACACTGAGGTCTGTCCGGAGACTGGTGCCGTTACCCTACCTTGATGTTGCACTATTTCTGTCGTGTTTAGGTTATTTTTTTTACAGTTACAAAGCTTATGCCACAAGTAAAAAGATGTCAACCTTGAGGTCAACCCAAACATGAACCTAATTTGTTATTTTTTCATTTTCTAACTTATCAAAGTCGACTTCATTTGCATTTTTGGTTTACCACATATAAAGGCTCCAGAAGTTCGTTGAAGTAAACAAATTAGCTGATAAAAAAAAAAACCTCACATACCTTGTTTTTGAGTTTCTATCTACTCGCAACCGCCATGAAAACTTTGATTGAACATTGTCATAGTGTGATTAAATACGACTTTTATTTTAATTAAATTCAAGTTTGATTAGAAAATTTCTATCAGAAAAAAAAAACACACACACACATAGATAAAGACAATTTACATGATTAAAATAGAAAGAAACTTTGACAATTAACATTTTCGTAACTGTTTTTAGTTGAGCCAGTTGGGGTGCATGTGAATTAGTGACTGTAAGTTATTTTGAATATTTTAAAACTTAACCCAGCTGGGCTGACATTTTGTCCGTAACGTAACATGGTTCGTGGAAAATGAATGATTTATTACTGTCGCACAAAAGGTCTGGTCAGTTGTGCTATTTTCGATTTTGTTTAGGTTTTGGTTTCCTTTAGAGTTTGACATGACAAATGAACTGTTGTTTGAAACAACGAGCCCAACCTATTACTTATGTAACAGTCAGTCTTTCGAATATTATAAATCGAAAATATTTTACAGAAAAGTTTTTTACACGAAAGTTTAATTTTAAAAACGTTTTATGATTAAAATTTATTACTACTAGCTTCTATTTTGTATGACAGTATAACACTTTTGGCAGTATACCAACTGTAATAGTTAGTACAGGCGACAAATGTTTTCCTGGGTTGAAGAACAACAAACACGTACAATGAAGTTAGGTGCAAAACCAGCTTTTGCATTACGTGCTACATTTAAACAGGCAACACCTTACTTTTATAATTTACATTTACGGTGTACATTGGTCTTGAGTTCTTGAACATCGAAATGATTGGGAAAGACAGAGTGTGGAAGAGAGTTCCACTGGGGGAAACATGACATGAGGGAACTTGCCTAGCGAAAAAGTAAGCTTTCGCGAGAGAACTAACAACTGGAGTGTCATTGTTAACGAGCGTAGGTACAGAGGAAGAAGAAGAATTCTTCATATTATTTTTACAAATGACCAATTCTTATTGACTTTGGAACATTGCACTTCTTCTTCCCTGATAACCTCTTTACAGCTTGAATCAAACCATCGCTTTTCCATGGGGTTGATGCTTTTAACTATATTCGGAGTAAGAGTTTTCATTCCCTTAACAATCATAATAGCTATCATATCTGCGCTGGAATCTATGTCACTATCGAGGAAGCATATTGACCAGAAGATCCAGAAAAAGTTGTTGAGACGTTGTTGTTGCCATACGGTTCTCTTCGGAGTTCTTTCTCTAACTTGATTAGTTTGACACGAAAAATTTGCAGATATAATACTATGGTCTGACCTGCCTAGAGGATTTAATACATTGACAGTGTATTAATCAGGATCAGAGGTAAAGAACAAGGCAACAGTATATTTTCCACTTGGCCATTAATGTCCGATATTCGAGTGGGCTCGGTGACAAGCTGAGTAAGCTGGTGAAACTCAGCAAAGATTTCAGCACACATTCCATCGGGTGTTTTCTGACCCGATTGGAGAAGCAACGAATAATTCTGTACATTGTTTCAATTTATTCCACGCTTATTCCACAGGTTAGCTAACCCATAGAATAAGAGTTATTCTATTAGAAAGTTTAACTATTAATTTTTTTTAATAAACTGCGTAAATTCTCTTGAAATTCAATACCAAACTTCTCCTTGTACCTATTTTTATAATATCAAACTCAATTTGTTTTCCACCAATACATCAAATCCTAATCGAACAGGTCTACAAAATTTCCCTACCACAATTTCCAAAAATAAACCGGATGGCGAATGGTCATCCTCTTCAGTTCCTTTTTTTTCTACTTTCTACAGAAACAGCTCTGTAAAAGCAATATGAATGTTTACCAATCCATTTGAATGTCAAACTTCGGAGCACAAAAAAAAAACTAAAACAAAAATATCCAAATGGAAAAAAACCTTAAGTCTTTGATGGATTTATTCTTTTAAGAAGATACGATACTATCTGGTTAACATATAGCTTTTGATGTACAAACACGTTTGCAAGTCTGTGGGTACTTTAGTTATGATGACTAAGACTCTCACAAATTCACAATCTAATGGATGCACATAAAGTAGATTGATGATGTTTGCCATTAATCCAATCAAACCGTGAAATGGTAATCCCTGCTGTTCTTTTTCGAACGAGCTTTCTAATTCTCATTCGGTGGTATACAAATGAGATTGCTAGAGCAACAACTACCTTTATAAGTAGAGCTCAATCGTCAAGCCTTTTTTAGAGAGCAAGCAGATGTATGGAAGACTTACTTCCTATTATATCAAGTCATTGTACCGAGCAGCTAGTTAGTTTGACCCTTTTTTTGTTGTTTTCCTAACCACACTTTTCTGTCTTCATTTCTTATTTGGAATGCAGTGAGTCTACAGTCGATTGAAATTGTGCATTTCCGTGAAGCTTAAGGTTTTGCCCTTAATTACCAGCTGCAGAAATAGCAGCGGCAGAAGGAACTTCCTCTACAAATAGCTATAGACTCGCAATGTGAATTGAGACTTCCAACTGTAGGGAATAGGGAAAGACACGAAAATCTAAAGTGGTTAACCTTTTTTACAAATTGTGTAATCATTGTTGGAATTTGTCAAATCTACACGGGGGTGAGTGTGTATTTGAGAAGGCAGAAACTCATTTGCTTGAAAGTAACTACTGGCATTGTGTTCCAATCGACTTTTTTTTTGTAGGTATGCGAAATGCGATAAAGAGAAAGTAGGTAAGTTCTGCCAAATTTGGTTATGATTTATTTATGACCAAAAAGTCGTGTTAAAAAACAAAAACGAACAGACACTGCACAAACAATGAAAATTGACTTGAATTTTATTTGAAACTCAACTGCATGCAACAACTGCTATGTAGGGCATCAGAGACGAGAGACGTCGTCGTCGTTCAGTTTGGTTCGGTTTAACAGTAAGTACATATTTTACTTTGTTTAAATCCCTATGCTGCCAAATACTACAATGTCCGTCATTGTGAATATTTTATGGCTTCCATGGCAACAACCGACAATGACTACCACCGACGACGACTTCAACTAGTTCGGAAATGTCCTAACGAAAACAAAACGTTCGCTTAGATAGAATGACTTGTTTTTCATTTGCATTCCTCAATTCGATGATTTAAAGCAAAACAAACAGACAAACAGGCTGAGATGAAGCAGACGAAAAGAAAAACAGATCCATAAAGATATCTAAACAATTTCCATCTTAATGCCCCGATTACATCTCTGTAATACATAGACAGATTGACGCACATACTCATACCAGATTACATCAATAAATTTCTATACGGAGAGTTTTTTTTAATAATTCAGCAAATGGCATTACAATTGCGCTGTCAATGCATTTGCAACACTTTGTTGACATTCTGCTGTCAATAGTAAACATATTGCAATATTTAAGCTTGTTGACGCTAAACACATACAAGGAAATGAACATTGTACTACTGGAGAATATTCCGTTATTGATGAAATTTGTTTTTGTTTTACGATCGGGTTTCATTTGCAACATGTCATATTTGTGTCGAAAATAAAACAACATCATTACATTATTATCGTCATCGACTTGATATGGGCCTTATTGTAGTTGTGAAATGCAGTTGTTTATTTGTTTATTCATGCGGAAGAGCTTTAAAGACTCGTTGGGAATAATACGAACTGTTGACAGTTCGATTAATATAGCGACTGGGGATTCATCAACAGGGGACACTGAGAAGTGACGTTCTCTCGTTTTTTTTCAGTCCAACTTATTTTGAATCTTGAACTGTCATCTTATACAGTGGAGTTTAAAATTGGATGGCGTCGCGACGCGTCTTCCAACGAATCAAGTCCGGACCGGATCGTATTTATTGTTTTCTATCTAGTTTTGGAGAAACTTCTGTAGTAGCATTGAGTGTACTAACCACTCAGCAAGACTAAGGAAAATACTCTCCAAAGTAAACACACCCATAGGCTCCCTAAAAGGACCTAATGATCAATGGACAGAGTCTTGTCAAGAAAGCCTAAAACTCCTGGTTCAAACACACTTCCCAGGATGTAGTGCAGACCTAGTAAACGAGTCAATAAACACCATATACTCGGTACCTGAAATTCCTAGGGAATTGATAACAAAAGAAAAGTTAATCTGGGCTATTAACTCATTCTCTCCTTACAAATCCCCAGGCCTAGACGGCATCTTCCCCTTGATGCTGCAAAAAAGCAGTGATATCATCACTCCACATTTGATAAACATATTCCTTAACAGTCTTAAGTTAGGATATGTTCCAAAGGCTTGGCGTGAAGTTAAAGTCGTCTTCATACCAAAAGCTGGCAAGCCCAGTCACACAGAACCAAAAGACTTCAGACCTATCAGTCTAACCTCTTTCGCACTAAAAACACTTGAGAGATTGATTGATATGCACATCCGTAGCAACTTAAAGCCAGAATCTTTATCACCATTTCAGCACGCCTATACAAAAGGCAGAAGTGTAGAAACAGCCCTACACTGTGCAGTTAGAACAATAGAGAAGTCGCTCGCGGTGAAAGAATACACCCTTGCCTCTTTTCTTGATATCGAAGGAGCATTCAACAATGTCCACAACAGTGCCATAGAAAAAGCTCTCACTGATCTTAAAATAGAACCTACACTTATAAAATGGATTACGTGTATGTTGAAAAGCAGACAAATCCATTGCGTACTAGGTAGCACTGATATAAAGATGTACACATCTAGAGGGACTCCACAAGGCGGAATCCTCTCACCCCTCCTCTGGACTTTGGTTATGAATGAAATTCTCATCAAACTCAAAAACAGCGGTGTCAGAATTATAGCTTATGTCGACGACTTAGCGCTTCTAGCGACGGGTAAATACCTGACCACGGTAAGCGAACAACTAGAAGGCGCATTAACTATGGTCAACAACTGGACCAAGAAATGCGGTCTGAAGGTTAACCCCCGGAAAACAGAACTGGTACTTTTCACCAACAGAAGGAAAATACCTTCTTTTGAGATACCAAAAATTGACAACACCCCACTTATAGTTTCAGAAAAAGCAAGATACCTCGGAGTTATCTTGGACAAGAAACTCAACTGGGGTCTAAACATATAGGAAAGATACAAGAAAGCCATGATTGCACTCTACTCGTGTAACAGGATTCTGGGAAGAAACTGGGGGCCAAATCCAAAGATAATCATGTGGATGTACACAGCCATTGTTAGACCCATTCTAACTTATGGCAGTTTGGTTTGGTGGCAAGCTCTGGAGAAATCCACGAACTTAAAAACCCTTACCAAAGTACAAAGAATGGCATGCATTAGCACTACGGGGGTGATGAGGACTACCCCAACTGCGGGTCTCGAAGCGATCCTAAATCTCACCCCCATAGACTTATTTGCACAAGAATCAGCAGCAAACAGCGCTCTCCGACTTAGTCAGACCGATATTTGGAGATCTAGTCAACACGGCCATACCACGATCCTTACAAAATACGTTGGCAATAACGTTCGTACTGATTACATGACCCCTTATCTAGACTTCAATAAAAACTTCACTACCAGCTTCCCTAATAGAGAGGACTGGGAAAACAGTGTACCCTACACTAACGAATCAAATCTTACCATCTTCACCGATGCACAGTGGCCCGTTTTCACTTTTTACCTTGCAAAAATCATAGCTCCCAAACGAAAAAAGATATCGCTTCAATTTTTTTTTTATTTAGCAGGGAATTTCCAAAGCTATGTTTCGTGAAAATTTTAACAAAATATGTTCACAGGGTGTTTCAGAATTAAGTCCCAAAGTTGGAAGTTTTTTCAATGTCATAAAAATTGTTAAAAATATATCCATAATGGCGAAAAATTTGTTTTTGTGAATAATTAGAGAACAATTAGTTTTAGTATAGCAGGAAAAAGAAAAAAAATAACACTTGAATAGTCATAAAAGCAAAAAAAAAATTTTTTTAAATTAAAGTTTTTAAGTTTTATAATTTTTGATATGCAACCAATCAATCCATCAATATTTACATTCAAAATCAAACAGGGTGTTTCAATTTAACAGAAAATTACCATAATTTCTATATTTCAATGAAAAAAACAACCCTCAAATTAGAAAAAAGTGTTTCAAAAGTACGAATATGGAAAAAAATAAAGCATAAATGTTAGATTTTTATCTTGTTTTATTCTTAATAATTTACTTATATTATTTCTTGAAAACTATCATCTAAATTCAATGTTGAATCTAATAGATCTAACATTTCTGGGGAGTAGTGTGCTTTCAGTTCTTTTTGATTTCTAGCATGCCTTTTGGAAGAAATAAGTGGATCTGATGAGATTGCTAGCATAGTAAACAGGTCTTCATTTTGCCGAATTCTTGAAACCTTGCATGTATTTTGATACCTGTATCTTTTGTAGTCCTTATTTTTGCATTCCTGAGCTTCTTCTGATAATTCCCCAAGTGGAAGTGACTGATACTCCATAATATTTTGACTACGAACCAAAATTTTATGAAGAGTAGGGGTGATGAGTTGTTTTTCTGGATAAAGTTGTCTTAATAACACTTTTTTTTCTCTTGTATACTCCCCAAACTTTACTGTATTAACTTTTTCTCGACAGTTTAAGACATTAAATATTATTTGAAGCCTTTTAATAATTTCTTCATTGACTCCAGTTAATCGAGCAGCTGCATCCGGTTGTTCAAAGAATCGCCTGGAAGTATTGCCATCATTGGTATTTCCAAACCCAGGCTTAGGTTTATCCACATCAAGTCCAAGTTCTTCATGGAAACGCTTTTGAATATCCTGCTTCCTCTTTTTTTCTAACTCTTTGATTCCAATAGAGCTATCCTCTCCTTCCTTAGCAATCGTATAGCTAAGTTTCAAAATGAATTCCATGCACCTAATTCTAGCATGCAATGGAGAAATCCCATACTCGTAATTATGTTCGTCCGTAATATCTCCTTCATCCTGTGCATTAAACTTCTTTTTCCGTTAGTTCATTTAAAACTTTCCCATCAATCATAGTTAAAAAGAACTCGTGTTTAACTATTAATGTTACTTCTTCATTCACTTTATAAGCTGTTGGTTGAATATTTAATATTTGATTCCGAATATCGTTGACTGTCATATTTATAAGATCGCCAGTTTCCTTAGAATATTGAAATTGAATAGGTCGACAGAAATGAACTGATGATGGGCGAGGGTTCTCCAAATTTCACCATTTGGGCAATTTAACCTGAGTGGAACAACTGATGCCATAAACATGTTTTCGTCCGATTCATTTCTTGTTGAGTTAATTTTTTGCTTGTACGCACTTTGGTAAGATGATCCATCGCAACCCCATTTGCCCCTTAATGTAAGATCTGTTGGTAGTTCAAGAAGCTGATTCTCGGTTTTGGTTTGTAACAACCTCTTTGCTGTATGATCCATGATGTCCTGAAGCTTAACTTTTGCCGATACTTCCGTGATTTCCAAATTTTTTTTTTAGCTTTCCACTCATTGCACTTATTTATATACCTAAATTAAGTCATGCAAATCCAAAATAAAGGTTGCGACAAAAAGATTAATTATATTCTTTTCATATGAAAAAACTAAAAAAAATGAATAATCACTGACTTGAACCAATTAAATTGCCATAACTCGGCTTTATGCAACTTTACGCAGCTGATTTTTTGAGGACATGTTAAGGAATATGTGGGCATTCATCCCTTACTTAGTTTGGTTTGACGGGTTTTGACGTTTTTTATATGAGCCAAGTTAAAATTCAAAAATAGGTGCAAAAAGTGATTTTTTTTTTCATTAAAAAAAAGATATGCATTTTTTTTCCAAAATTTGATTAACATAATGTCAAACTTTTCAACAAAAAAAAAATAAATGGATTTACTTGCACCGTTTTTCTAATATTCAAGTTCGAAGTGCAACAAAAAACAAAAAAAAATATTTTTTTTTTTTTTTAAATATTTTCTGACTTTGATCGGCTCCTCAAGCCAAACCGTTCATCTAATATTCTATTGTTTTTGGATTCTTACACTTTAAGCAATTCTAAACAAAATGTGATTTTTACTTTTTCAAAATAAAATCACGCGAAAAATGATTATTGCCACGTTCCTCGCCTAAACGGGCCACTGTGCGATGGTTCGAAAATGAATACTGGGGTAGGGGCAGGTTTCTACTCAGAAAATCTCAGCCTTGCTAGTTCATTCAGACTTCCTGACCATTGCAGCGTCTTCCAAGCTGAGATCTTGGCAGTGAAAAACGCTGCTAATCAAATATCCATGATGGCGATACCACACGCTGATATCACCTTTTTCATTGATAGCCAAGCAGCAATAAAAGCGATCTCTGCCACGCAAATCAAGTCAAAGCTTGTTTCTTGCTGTCGCGAAGAGCTAAGGGTTCTTGGTATGCAGCACAACGTAAGACTCTGCTGGGTTCCCGGTCACAGTGGTGTGCCAGGAAATGAAAAAGCGGATGAGCTTGCAAGAGAAGGCTCGGTACTTGATCCCTCTCTCATAGACCACAACATCAGAATCCCTCAATGCGAACTAAAGAGAAACATTAGTAATAACATCATTCAAAAAGCAAATGATAGATGGAACCTACTAGAAACCTGCGGTAACACCAGGAAACTCTGGCCTCATTATGACAAGGAAAAATCCAAAAAGATTCTACTTCTCAATAAACCGTCCCTAAGATCCCTCATAAGTGTGATAACGGGACATAACCTACTTGGCTACCACAAAAAGAAGATGGGGCTTAGTACGGACGACATATGCAGAGGCTGCGGCGATGAGGATGAGCACGAAAACACGGCTCATTTTCTATGCCACTGTCCAGCACTCTGCCGTACCAGATCAAAATTCTTAGGCAACTATTTCTTCAATGAACTAGAAGAACTATCTGAACTCCCAGGCAATCGCCTATTGAACTTTATCAAGTCCACCAAATGGCTCGATCAACCATAGAATTCATAGGTTAAATCATTTTTTCAGAAGTTACAACACTTCACAATGGATCTACATTGATCTAAGTGTGACGGTAACAAAATCAACTGTCAGCCCATATAACCTAACCTAACCATCTAATTTTTTAGATAAGATTATAAATTAATAATAATAATAATAATTACAAATATTCAATTTAGGTTCAATCATTTTCAAATACCAAGCGTTCAAGAAAACAGAGTTCAATAATTGAACTTTTTATGACAACTTGTTGTGGTGCCCGTTGTTTTGACAACTTGTCATAAATGAAGGCTAACTGTCAAAATATTTTAATGGTGGCCAAGCTACGATGACATTTTGTGTGCGTTCAGCATCCGATTTCTAAAGAGCGCATGAAATGCCTGAAGATTCAACAAAATATTATTTGGAACCTGACTTAGTTTTAAGAGTTCTCGCGAAAAGAAACATTTTGTGAAACGTCAATTTTTTTTCTGGACAACGGTATTCGTGATTCTTTGAAATTCGTTTCGTTCGACTAAGAAACTAAGATGTCAACACTCCCGTATTGCATATGAAATAAAATTCAACAGAATGCATGCTATCGGATGCCAAAACATAAATGGACCGAAAAACGTCTGCTTTTGATTTTTATTGGCGACACACAAAAACAATGTCAAAACATTGGAAACAAGTAAAAATAATAAATCAGTTAATTGGTCTCAATAAATCACACTCGTCTGTCAAAATGATTTTCTTTTTTTTTCACTTAAAATCGTGAACATGTCTGGACTTGATTTTTCGGGAATGCTTGAATTGGCATGCCTGTGTATGCAAAGATTGCAATTGACATTAATTACAAAATAAAAATTACTATTCAACTTCACTCTTCGTGACGTTTCGAAATTGCATTGTATGTAACGGTGGGGTTGTTTCTGTGCTTTTGATGTGAAATTGAACACAAATATTATTTCTGATCTGATTGATTGATTTTAAATTTACATGACACAATAATGAAATCATGTAAAAAGACATTGTTCTGTCAAAAAGCTTACAAAAATGAGGTCTTGCATGTTTTTCAGCAGAAATTTGAGAACTGAGAAGTTTCCCACGCTGCCTTATACAGATAATAATCAGAAAACTTACAACAAACATTTTTTTTTTTGCGAAATCAGCTTTAAAAATTAACAATATTCAAAGTGGGCGATGATGATTAATTATATTTGTCTACCGACAGATTTAAAGCCAAATCGGGCGTTCAATCTCAACGATCTTGCAAAGCCCACGTTGCATGACGACACAGCCAGCCAGCCAGCGCCGCACAGTTGTCCAAAATGACTTATCTCGTTGCAAAAATCATAACTTTTGAACGGATTGAGGTAGCGGTACAATTTTTTTTTTAATTTGAAGGAAATTTCCAGGGCTGTTACACCAATGAATTTCAAGAAAATTATTTCACAGGGTGTTTCGGAATAATCGGCCGAAAACAAATTTTCTCAAAAAACTAAGTTTATAGAAAAAAAAATTGAAGTAAAACTTTAAAAATTGTCTTTTGTTTTGCAAATGTTGACAAAAACAAAATGATGGCCCCCTAAGTGTTTATAGGGTGTTCTAAAATAAAATTCATCACAACAGTGGATGCGAAAATTTGGCAAAGAAACTTTTTTTTTTTTTTGCTTCAAGCGGTTTATACCTTTTTAAGTGACATATTTTATGTGAAACAGTAAAGGGAAAAAATAAACGGACCAAAAATTAAAAAAAAATCAAGTATAATTAAAAGGTCTGTTTAATGAATCTGTTCCGCACAGAAAAGTACAGAAAAGATCCAAAAAGTACACGTTTGTGTGTTCCATGAGTAAAAACCTTGCCCCAAACTGTTCTACAATCTGTCATTTTGTGTTCCATGAAGTTTTCTATCTCAGTTAAGAACACATTTTTCTGCCCCTACTTTTTTGCTGGTGTAGCTTTGTGAAAACTATCAAATGTCAAAATTTCAAATGCCAAATAATTTTTATTTTTTTCCAATCAAACAATTTTTTTAAATTATCTCGATTGAAGGGTTTTCCGAGGAAGTAAAAATATTACTACTACACTCCCAAGTAAAAATTTCTCTCAAAAAAATAATAAGCTATTCAGATTCAGAATCTTATTTCCAACAAATGAAAATTTGCTTCAATTTAGTTTGACTTGGAAAATTTATTTAACAGCTGATTTTATTCTGTCAAAAAGATTACATAGGGAGCTGATCTTTTCTGTTCTTACTTGTTCTGACAGTTTTCATTTACTTGTGCTGTTCTGTGCTGTTCTGATCTGGTTTTTCTTCATTAAACAGTCCTAAAAACATATAGGTATACATATATTAAATAAAAAAATATACATAAACTATCTTAAACAATAATTATAAATTTTCAGTAAAAAGTTCACTGCCATCATCATCACTTTTAATATTTAATAGACTAATCAGCTCTGGACAGTAGCTTTTTTTGGGCTCTTTTTGGGATCTAACGTGTCTTAAATATGAAACAAGTGGATCTAATGATATGGATAGCATAATCAATAAATCTTCATTTTGTCGTTTCCTTGAAACCTTGAGAGTATTGGATAATCGATATCGCTTGTAATCTTGTAATTTTCCTTCGAAATATTGCTCGTTGTTTCCATTAGTTTCCTCCTTTTGGTGTATTCCGAACATGCCTGCAAGGATTTCGAAGGCCTTCCTCTTGATGTACTTGGCCCTCACTGTCTTCAATTTCAACCTCTTGCATAGTAAATGTTCCATTCAAAAATTCTTCATTTTTAGTTTGAAAATCTTTCTTTGTGTCTACTACTTTGTGTTCATTTTTGCTTAAATAAAGCATATAACTTTTGAAGTTTCTTTCTAATTCCTTCATTAACACTAATTTCTGAGTATTGATTCTGAAACAATTGTACAAATTCTTCAGAATTCGAAGCATTGTGAAAATGTTCCAAAAGGACTTTGTTTGAAATATTCATATTCGAATTAAATTAACACGATCCGATCTTTAGTCAAACGTTTTGAAAACTAATGAAGTTTATCCATTGTCAGAGTTTATATAACAGATAAACATGCACATGCACAAGGATTATTTTACCTGTGAAATTTAAGCTACCCAAAATACATTACTTATTACTTTATTAGCTCTTTTGGGTAAGTGAAAAAAAAATAATATTTCCCTCTACCTGTTTTATTGGACCATAAAATAATGATATATAATTAAAAATATCCTTCAACCTTAAATATAATTAGTAGGTATCAAAAAATTAATCTCTTGTTTACCTAACTTAAGATTTATAATAATCCTTTTGGCTTAGTAATTGCAGGAATCTACTTAAATAGGAAAATGAAAGTAGGCAGATTATAAAAATTGGTAGATATGGTAAAACATTTTGCAAAACCTATATCAATTTATATTCGTAATAAAATCCGAGATAATATTTTTTTTTATTCTAATGCAAAAAAAAAATTAAAATTTCATCCTCTGCTGGTTTTTACAAGTATCATACATTTTATGATACTTTTGGGTTTTTCGACAACCTTATGAATGACTTTTTTATTCATTATTATTATCATTATTAAAATAAATTAAGAAAATGTTATGTTTACGACGCATTTTTCGAAAAAAACTGACATCAAAGTAAAAAATTAGCACGGACAAGAACAACGAAACATCCTTCAAAAAATAATATCTGACCAATAAAAAAAAGATAAAAAAATTTGTAAATGCAGTTACAATGGATAATATTTCTTCTAAAAATTAAAACCTTAACATCGTTGCTAGCATTACTATTAACAGAGAACTAAGCGTTTACGTGGATCAAGGTATGCCAAAGTAAGCGTTTTTCTTCAAAGTACAAAATCTCGGCAGTGCGCAAGTATGCGCAGCTAAATATTTTTCTTTTGGCTCAACAATTGGTTGATACACATACCCTATTCGGCTTAATGCATGGACTTGGATGGATTTTTTTGTAGCTCTATTCAAACTCGATAAATTGTAAAAAAAATGGTGTTTTTTTGTTTCATTTATTAAAACCTTAAAAATTATTTTTTTTGTTTTTCAATTTCAAATTTAAATTTACTTATAAGTAATTAAACCAGGAACTATTAACAAAAAATAAGATTTTTCATTCAATATGCCATAATCGCAAAAATGAAAATAAGGAATTTAGTTTTTTTTTTCTTTTTTTTTCTCTAGAAAAAAATTAACTAACTTTGAAGAGCCCTATAAATTAAACTAGTGATCAAAAAATTATTTTGTTTGCTGTTTTTGAAGCTCTGTCTATATTTCTCTTAGAAATAAAAAACAAAACGATAAAAATAAAACATCAGATTTTGTATTTTTGCCACGACTTTTCCCTTTTTGGACAACTGTGCGCCGCGCCGGCATGGCGGCAACGCCATTGAGGTCATCAAATGCTAAAAGATGACCTTTGTTTATAGAAAATTTATACTAGAATCATCTTTTGAGATGAGAGAAAAAAATTATAAATAAGACAAATCGCTTTTCTTTCGTATTTCAATCAGCAACCGTTGGCGAATAAAAAATATAGAATAACCTTCCGCTCTTCACTTTGATTATTTATTTATTTTTTTCAATCGAATTAATGGAAATTGTGTATTAGGAACGAGGTACGACGACCGACGTGAGACGCTCCATAACGCAGATGTATTTTATTTGATGGGGAAAAACTTTCGTCACAAATAAACGGTCGTGTGTTTGTTATGGAATGAGATGCAGCTGTGTCTAAGTGGGTTTCAAAGATTAGTTCGGTGTGAGTTGTTTACAGAAAATAAATAATTTTAAAAGTTAATTGTTGTTAAATATCAATTTAATCATTTATAGAAAAGGCTTTTAGAGAGATTTATCGAACGAAGTTACATCGCATTTAATGCTGTTCAACAAATTAGTATTGAAAGTACCTGTCGGAAAAGCTTCTGACATACTTAGGACTGTGTATAGGCTAATTATGATACCTAAACTCTAGAAACAGTGATAACTTACTTACTTACTTAAGGTGGCGCTACAGTCCGTTGTGGAAACAGTGATAAACTACCCATAAATCAGCTATTGCGAACTCTTGATTAAGTAGTGGTGTCTGCTGTTTCACTTGGCTCAAGTTTATCAAGAATGAATTGATAACATTTTTGTTCCTTTGGTTCAAGATTCCTCAAAATTACAAAATTTAAATGGGAGCGTGTTGTTCCAAAAATTCTATAAAAACATATTTTTTTGGCTTTTGACAGCTGCTGTTTTAAGCTATTTTTGAGCAACTTCAATTTTTTGATACCATTTTGTACCTTTGGCTGAGGATTTCTCCTCTATTTGGGAGCGTGTTGTTCAAGATTCTCTAAAAACGTTTTTGTTTACGTTCCTCTTGTAGGTACATATACAAACATTAGGGTAACTGCACCAGTCTCCGGACAGGCCCCAGTGTCCGGACGATTTTGCCTTTATTGGGAATAAAAGAGAAACTAAACACAGAATTTGCAAAAAACAACAAAATACAGAATCAGTAACATTTTCCACATATACATACGAAGTTTCAAGCCGATCGAATGTATAACGGAAAAGTTATGGGTGGTTTAAGCAGCAACCGTTGTTGTTCTGCTGTTTTCTTAGCAAAAAAAATAGTGGCAGACCTTGGAAAAATATACTGGGAATAGTTGATCTTATGAGATCTTGCAATCAAATGGAGTTTGTTTCAAAGAAAATATAATGAACTTCCAATATCTAAAGAAAAAAATTGGATTTTGCGTTTTTTTAATCGATTTTTTTAAGTGTCCGGACACTGATACAGAAAATAGCGAAAATCTAGTCTCCGGACAGCTCCAAGGTTTTATTTTTTTTTCAACTTCTTTTTGAAACCCTTAATTTACTTGTCAAAAGTACTTGTTTATATCCAGAATAAAAATTTTCCATTATCTTCCCTCTGATGATTAAAAATGAAAAAAAAAAAACCTAAAAATTGTATTATAAATTTGTATGCTTTGTCACACAAACGCAATATTTTGAAATCAAAATGGTGTTAATCGATCGTGCGATATCTACAGCTGAAGGGAATATTTTCTTTTTTTTTACCGAAACCTGAAAATGAGAATAATAAAACCAGTTTCTTCCTCCACCTCCACTCCTCTATTTATTTGAGAATAACATTTTTCTTCACTGGTTGGTATGCACATGCATACAAAAAACACCAAAAGAAACCAAAAGAAACCAACCAGAACCACCCTATCGAAGGTTTAATATTTGAATGCAGTGCACAAAAAACAGTGCATCAGTTAAGTGTTAAAGGATTCCAAGTGCCTGAAAACGGGTTTGGAAAAAAGAAACAACAACTAGTTAACCTTGAAACAAGTAAGTAGGTATTTCAGATGCATGAAATTGCCATGGTTTAGTTGTGTAGCGTAGATAGAGAGGATATAAATATTCTTAAATTTTATTTGATTGAAGATGAAGGCAAGCAACTTAAAAGTAAGCTTTACACGACATTAGATCGAAGAATTGAGGTGTCAGTCAAGCAGCAATCAAGTATGACGAAGTAGGGTCAAAGTCGTCCGGAGACTCTGTTTTGATCGTCCGGAGACTGGTACTGATTTTGGTTTCTTTATATTTCATCTAAAATAACAATAACAAGGCAATATTTTTTTAATTAATTACATTCCAAACAATCAGGAAATAATTATCAATGCAGAAAATGAAATGCTCTATACCCAACACTTAAGAGAAAAAAAGATATTGAGTTTTGAAGTGGAACTGTCCGGAGACTCCATTTAAAATCGTCCGGAGACTAGAACAACTTGTAAGAAAAATTTATTTTTCCAAACAATATCTTCTGTCGCATTCATGAAATTAATTCATGAATGTGAACACTCACCAACATTATTTAGTTTTTCGAGATTATCCTTCACGGATTATATCAACTGGGTTATTAAAACCCTCACATGAAAACCGACCCTTAGTTATGACGCACGCCATCTACCAGTTCGCACTATAAGCGAACGTTCATACAGAAAAGGTAACGCAGTTTCTGTGCTGTCAGTTGTCATTCCTGCAAACAAATTGCCAACGTGGCAATTACAACAAAAATGTAATGGGACCACTGCAAGAATATGAATAACGGAGTGCAATACCGACGCTAATTGCCAACACGAAATCTGATTGGGATTTCTTTTTCTTCGAGCAGCCGAACCATCCAGTACATAATTTTTCCTACAAGTCTGAACTAGTTAAAGAAACGTTTTATCTGAATACGTATATTTTTTCCATTTGTGTGGTTTTATCTTTTTGGTTGAATTGAGAGTGGCGAATAAATCAAGTAAGTGATTTCGGGAAAATTAAGCAAAAATGTGAAAAGCAGTTTACCAAAAGTTATTCCTTCTCCGGGTTGATTAGAAATCCTTACCGCGTGCCCGGGACACGAGTTCCTATTCGGAGGGCATTCCATCGTTCCCTGCAATTGAAGCTGCTGTCTGACAAACTCGAGGACGGAACTCCGTCCAACAAGAAACCTCAAGATAAGGAGTGAAAGATTCCTCCCCAAGAAAAAAAAAAGCTACAGGTAATCATATCATTTCTTATCCGTAAAACTTAGGGGCTTAACCCCAATCTCAGAGAGAACGAGACTTCCGTGGACGTCACTAATACGAACCCAAAAATTTCCACAGGTGACGCCCCCACGGACAGTATCCTGGCACGCCCAAAACTTTACCTATCAGCGATTTTACTTAACCAACAGCAATTAACATTTCAACAATTAACCAGAATTTTCACCCATCAGCGAATGTCTTTTAACAAAGTGCGAAGTATTTTAATAAAGTGCAAATTGCGAAGTATTTATCCTACAAAGCACCTTGATCAATCAGCACCCACGCTTTTGCGTTTTGCGAGTTTTACCTTGATCACATGAATTCATCGAATTTCACATTTTTATCCTCGCCTCAAGCACCCACAAATTTCATCATATATATATCTATATGTCGTATGGAAAATCCGTAAATATACGTAGAATCCTCCGCTACCTTCTTAAACTCAATTGTCGGAGTGTCATAGTTGTATGGAACACGAAAATCACGTCCTATATATCCTTTAATTGGACGCCTCATCCTGGTCTCAGTGGAGCGCCCAGAGACCCCAAATCAAGCACAGTCGTACATATCGAGATACTGGTTACCGCCCCTGGCTGTATCCAGCATCGTACCTGGACATCCAACACCTCGTCGAAAGCTGCAAAAGAATAAGTCGGTACTGGGAGTACCCAAATGATTTCTCCCCAAGTTATCCTTCGGAAGACGAACCCACCTCGAAGGATCGGATTCCCCTGGAATCCCCGATCAACAAATCTGTTCATTTATCACTTTTATGTTTGTTTTTGTTTGGCACTGTTAATCTTTTAATTTCTTATCTTATAATTTTTGCACTATTTTATGATTTTTCACTTAAATATCCTCCTGGATATGACTCAATAATAATTAAATTTGAAATCGAAAGGAGTCTGTTAATGTATCTGTAAATGTAAGAACAAGAAACCATCAATCAAGTCATCTCAAATCAAAGTTACGAATACCTCAAGAAAATCATATTTTAACATCATTCATAGAACACAAAGTCAACACCCACAACATCCGAGTACGGGCAATGTGCACATTACCTCGAGGGATGAAGCAGTTAAAGTTCAACGGTTTGACGCCGTAAGTCAAAAGTATGATCGGTGAGTCGTTTTGAAATTCTATTTCTTATTGGATTTAGTACCTTTGAGAATGATATTTGAAAATTTGAAAATTGAGACAAGAGTCGTAAACAGAAATTTTAAAGCGTAACGTAAAACCTAACGAGGTTGAGAAAGTAGCTAAGCGCTACCCAACCGCCAATGTTTTTTTTTGTATTGTGTGCCATTTGAATTCATAAGACACCTGGAAGTGTCCAGACCCTCCATAGGTCCCGTGTACCTGAGGGATTGATAATTTAACACAAGTCTTTGACCATAGAACCAAATGATATCGTGAATATGATAATGAAATTTTTACGATCCTTGACCGTAAGAGAAGATATTGTTTTAATGAAATTGATGTTAATGAAATTTACTAGTAGATATTTGATGGTCATTAAATTTAGTATGATATTATAAGTTTATTTTTGTTATCAATAAAGTATAAAGTAAAGACAAATCTTTTTCGTTCCTTTTTAAGTAATCTGAGACGAAACAGATTACCTGCTTAGTATTTAGAACATATTTCCTTTTGATATAATTTAGGATGAACTTAAATATGGTTTAAGTTTTTTTTTGGAAGTGAGTGAACCTGGAAGACGAAGAGCTGGACCGAGAGTTTTGAAATGTAAGTTAAGTGATATGTAGTATTGAGTTACATATTAGTATTGTTTTGGTAGGAGTTAGTTTCAGTTAGGTAGTGTTTAGTATTCAGTATGTAAGTATATAGTAAGTTTTCTTTTTTTTTATTCTTTTTATATTGGGGATTTGCCTTAGCCTTCAAATAGCAGTCACGCAAATCATAGGTTGGCTTGACCTAAGGATGTGTGTCTGGGTCAAGTCAACGGGTGGGTTTTGAGACTGCGAGGGGGAAACTTACCACCTTATCTCCCCCTCACCCTTCTGTGACACATCTACACTTATAGCCCAGGGATTGTAGATGATGTCCGTGGTCACGTATACCCTGAGGAGACACGAACACCTATGTGCTCCAATGCTGTCGACTCCACTCTGCTCCTCTCCGCTTCTCGGGGTGTAGCAGAGCTTTAAGCTTTACTGTAATGAGACATTAGCCTGGTTTTACGTGGACTGGCTAATCATTTTCAGATCCAATCTCATTCGCCGACGTACCTTCCTTTACGGACCCTTCAGAATTGGACTCAACGGTATTCGGGCCTCAGCCTAATCTCAACATTCTTCCGCCAATACCATCCGGCAGGTCTGCTTATTTAAACTGTAACACAGCCTAGTACCCAGCACAAGATCCCCCCCCCATCCGGCGAGTTTAAGCGATGGCACCCAGAAGCAGGCCGCTGCTGCTAAAGGGAACTTAGGCAGCAATTCCGTTTCTTGCGTGGACGGGCCAATGAAGACGTAATCATTGGTCCTAAATGTCTGAAGCGGTTTTGTTTCGAAAAAGAACGACCCAAGTTGCTATGAGAAGACATGTACCTATGGTGATTTCTCATTTATGCTTGGGATATCTAGAACTGTACTGTCGTGAGGTCAAGTTTGTTTTTCGAAGTGTTAATGATGTAACGGAATGCGCTTAACAGCAACGCGTATTCAACCCTTTAAGGTAGAGGGGGTAGGCAACCCTCTACTATCTGTGCCTTGAGTTTGAATAGAATTTTTGTACGGTTATTGAGTTTAGTTTTGAGGTCGAGTACCCTTGGTTTTTTTTTGTTTTTAAGTACAGTCTCTTGTTTTATTTGATTTGTATGTAATGTTTCTAATTATTACATACAAATCAAATCTTTTTCATCGTTACAGATGGCGCCCAACGTGGGGCTCGATACCGTTAGACCCCGTTGGTTCCCAACGTGGGGCCCGATACCGTTAGTCCCTGAAGAAAACGTTTGTAACAAACATCACCATTTCCATCTTAGTGATGACCCCGTTGGTTCCCAACGTGGGGCTCGATACCGTTAGTCCCTGAAATTACGTCGGTTACGATTTTCGCCCTTTCCACCTCGGTGAATTCAGTCGTACCGAGGACCTGACATCGTTAGTCCTCGAAGTCATTAATGAGACTGATTTTTGAAGATGGGTAGTGTAGGCAAGGTAACTTGCTTTTGTCTGTCTATCTTTGATGATTGTTCGAAGGTTCTATAGTGTCCGTATTTTGTTTCAGTGACCGGGGGATCGATTAGAAGTATTCTCGATTCCAGCCTGCTGCATTGAACAGATGCGATCGCTCGGTTCCTTCAGTTTAGTTCACCTCTTATATATTCCATGTCCTAGCTGAGTAGAAGGTTTGCTCAGTTGTAAGATGCAGGGAATTTTTAATAGCCGAATTGAATAGGAGTAGTGAGGTTGTTCAGTATGTCTTTAGACCGGTGGTTGATGAATTTCTTAACGCACGTCTGTTGCTGAAGGTACTGACCAACTTAGCGAATCCGCCTCAAAGAAGATTTTGTTTTCCGCACTTGTTTTTTTCAAGATGTTTATAAGTAACTACAATTGCAGTAATGAGAAGTTTAGTTTTACTTAGTGATTGGGATATGTCCCGCACGTTATCCGGTACTTGGTGATTATTCCCGAGATACGTCTGTTGTAGCGTGGAGACCAATTCCCGAAAGCTTAGTCAAGTTTAGGCTCTCCTAAGCTTGGAGAGTCAGCCATCCACACAAGAAAGAATTTTTCTTTCTTTTCCTTTTTCTCTCGTCATGTGGAAGTAGACATGATTAGAAGTTTAGCTCAAGTTTTCCGGATTCACTCACTAATTATGATTATTTAGTTTTTCGTATATTTTCGATTTATAAGTATTTTTGCCTGGTGGCTTATTTTTGATAGTTTTTTTTGATTAAGTATTTTTGCCTGGTGGCGCTATTACGTTTTATAGGTAATTTGGGACGTAACAAATTACCTTGGTTTCGTTTTTGCGAGGTAGATTGGGACGCAACAATCTATCTCAGATTTTCAGTATATTTGCCTGGTGGCTTATGTCATTTAGGGTAAATCGGGACGCAACGATTTATCTTGAATGACTGGTGAAGTAAGTTGGGACGCAACAATTTACTTCAGTTTTCATTTATTAATTTTTTTTTATTATTATTAGTTTCTTTTTGCCTGGTGGCACATTTATTATTGATAGTATTACGTTATATTTTTCTCTATTTGCATTTAAGTATTTTTCTTTATAAGTATTCAAGTTTATTTAGTTTAGCACTCACATTTATAAATAGTATAAAGTGATTGCTACACCTTTAGTTTCTTCAGTAGGAAGATTAACTAATGATATTTCGGAAGTTTTTTTTTCAGACCCATATTATTTAGTTTATTAAGTTTTTTTTTGATCATTATATTTACTTGACAGTCGACCTTGCAGTAAAGAGTAGGAAAATGTCCCAAGAAAACTCAGATGTTGTCGTCGACGATGATAATCGCGACAAAGAAATGGAGCAACTGGCTATGCAACTATTGTTAGGTGATGAACAGTCAGGTAGTAATCAAAGCAACCAACAGCAAATTCAAATTACTAATTCTGGTAACAGCCCAGTAAGAGAAATAACAGCTGGTGAGGTAAACCAGTGGTTTGATTACATACAAGACGCGGTTACTACCTCTCTTAGTACTCAACGTGAAGAAGAACGTCAGTTCTTCCAGGAAGAATTAGCTCGGAGCCAAGCGAAGATGTTAGAACAAGTTATGGTACAGCTGCAGAATATGGCAAAGCCAACGAAAGCAACTTCGCAGAGCTCGGCGTCTACACGAATGCCAACTGTTGCCAATACAGCCCCTGTCTCATCAGAGCCCTCCATTCCTCCAGTTACAACGAATGTAGATTCTGCTAGGATATCTTTTAGAACGCCCGTGATTAATAACAGACAGACGTCAAAAGAGTCTGTAAGTCACGGCCATCAACCGTCTACGTCCAACCCTGCTATAAAGAGAGCGTCTCAAGTGAAGATACTCGATACTGTGACAATAGTACCTTCTTCCACTTCCCCTGTTGTCCACCCAGTGGATATGGCACAAGCGAAGGATCTGGATGATTTCTTAACGAAAATGGGAGCGATGAATTTCGACAACACGTCTTCGCCCTCAGCTTCCCCAAGAGCTCACACTCCTTCGTCGTCAAATTCCACCGCGAGATACCCAATGTTCCACAAATGGGGTATTAAATTTGATGGTCGCAATATGCCCATCGATGATTTTTTGTTTAGACTTGATAGAATAAGGAACAGTTTTAACGTGTCATGGGATGAAGTTGTAATCAACTTTCACCATTTCGTTTCCGGCCCTGCAGAATCGTGGTATTGGATGTATATTAAGTCCAATCCAAATGCACCGTGGCTCATCCTTCAAGGAGCTCTTCTCGAACAATACCGAACCCTTGAAACCGATTCAGAGCTATCACGTAAGATGCAAGATAGGAAGCAGATGGTGGGAGAATCTTTCAATGAATTCTATGATGCATTGATGCAACTTAATTCAAGATTGCGAGTTCCGAAACCACCCAGCGAAATCATCGAGATCATCAAGACCAACGTGAAGAGGAGAATAGGAGAACACTTGATCACATTCAATACTAGTAGCTTGGCGCAAATGGCGTATGTTTGCAGAACTATAGAGAAGTTCATGGAGAGAGCTCCAGATGTTAATAGATTCAGGACTATGCCTAGTCATTTCAATGCTCCGCCAAAACGGCATGTCAGCGAAGTAGGAAGAACTAGTGAGAGTAGAGAAATTGCGACACCACAACAAGTCGAAGCTATTAAACGCGAAGTACTTACTGAGCGATGCTGGAACTGTAAGGGCGTGGGTCACAGTTTTCGAGACTGTACAGATCCTACACGGACTCTATTTTGTTATAAATGCGGATTGCCCGAGTTTGTAACACTCAATTGCCCAAGATGTTCGGGAAACCTGAACCAGAACGGTCTTCCTTCCGGGGTAAATCGTTCGGGGAGGTCATACCCGGAACAGTAAAGACACATACTCCATCCGAGACAAAACCCATCAAGATTTTAAAACCTAGTAGTGACAAGTTAAGTAACCCAATAGCAAGTAACAAGACCAATGAAGTAAAAGTTGAATTACCGCGTAAGACATTCCACGAACGTCTTCGGAATTATTATGCGGCAAGAGAAAGAATTTTATCCGTTCCCACATTGTCTAAGCGTATTAGGAAGCTCAGAGACCGCTTTCGAATTAAACGACTCAATTATAAAAACATCGCAACCACTACGTTGCAAAAGGATTCGAGTGATCCACGACCATATGTGTCGGTGGAAATCTTTGGAGACCAATGGTTAGGCTTATTGGACTCCGGCGCAAGCATTAGCTGCCTTGGAACCAATACACATAAATACCTAACTGAGAAAAATGTCGTTATTCGGAAAGTCGCGTCATCCGTGTCCACAGCGGACGGTAAAAAGCAAGACATTGTTGGGAAGGTTACAGCAGATGTACTCTACAAAGGTATGGTGGAGAGTATTGACTTTTATGTCGTGCCCTCGTTATCTCAACGCCTATACCTGGGAGTAGATTTTTGGAAGAAGTTCCACCTAGCCCCGCAAATAATTTCAGAGATGTCCGTAAGTCCATCCCCGATCGAAAACGAGGATTACAAAAATCAATATATTCTGAACAACGAAGATTCAAAAAGGCTACGGCAAATAATAAATGGATTTCCGTCCTTTGCCACGAGAGGTTTGGGAAAGACCCACCTTTTGGAGCACAGGATTGATACTGGAGATGCAATGCCAATTAAACAGCGGCATTATCCCGTATCTCCAGCGGTGCAAGCCCTAATGTATGCGGAATTGGACCGCATGTTGGAGTTAGGTGTGATCGAAGAGAGTTCAAGTGCATGGAGTTCACCGGTTGTGCTAGTGCGCAAACCGGGTAAGAATAGATTGTGCTTGGACTTTCGAAAGGTTAATTCCGTAACGAAAAAGAATGCAGGCCCAATTGCGCATATTGAGGGGTTGCTAGCGCGCCTTTCGGATACCCACTTCATTTCGAGTGTGGACCTTAAGGACGCGTTCTGGCAAATTCCGTTGGAGAAGGGATCCAGGGAAAAGACAGCCTTCACGGTTCCTGGGCGTCCCCTTTATCAATTCACTGTTATGCCATTCGGCTTATGTAACGCTCCACAAACCCTCACCTATCTCATGAGCAAAGTGATTCCATCGGCCTTAAGAGATCAAGTGTTTGTTTATTTAGACGATTTACTCGTCATTTCAAAAACCTTCGACGAACACTTGAAAATTTTAAAAACCATTAGTGATCGTTTGACAGATGCAGGTCTCACGATAAATGTCGGCAAATCGAAGTTCTGCTTTAAAGAACTCCATTACCTCGGTTATAAGGTAGGACAAGGATGCTTAAAAGCTGATCCCGCCAAAATAGCAGCCATTGTAGATTTTCCGGTGCCAACAACCCAACGCCAAGTAAGACGATTCTTAGGTATGGCCGGTTGGTACCGACGATTCGTCAAAAACTTCTCTACTCTAGCAGCACCCTTGACCGACACCCTTAAGAAAGGAAAAACATTCAACTTCGGTAGCGAAGCTCTGTCAGCATTTCAAGACATTAAGTTAGCCCTGACAACCGCACCCATATTGATCAACCCAGATTTTACCAAAGAATTTGTTATTCTTTGCGATGCATCAGCGTCCGGTATCGGATGTGTTCTCTGCCAAAGGGATGAGGATGGAACTGAACGTCCCATTTATTATTACTCCCAAAAGCTAAACGCGGCGCAGAGGAAATACTCCGTTACCGAACGCGAATGTTTAGCAGCATTCCAGGGGATACAAAAGTTCCGCGCCTATGTGGAAGGATACAGATTCAGAGTCATCACTGACCATTCTAGCTTGAAGTGGTTGATGAGTCTGAAGGATCCTACTGGAAGATTAGCTAGATGGAGCATGAGGCTCCAAGGTTTCGACTTCGTAGTCGAACACCGCAAAGGTACACTTAACGTAGTACTAGACGCGCTCTCAAGAGTCTATGAGAACGAAGCGTTAAAGTGCAATTTTCAAATGTCTAGCGTGATACAAGTCGATCCCTTGGAAGTCCTCCATGTGGATCTGAAAGATCCTCAATTCCAGTCAGAAGAGTACACTCAGCTCATCGACCACATCAAGGCTAACCAAGAACGGTTACCTGATCTACGAGTTTCAGATGGTTTCATCTACAAAAAGACCAGACATGCAGTGGGAGATCCGTTGCATGACGATCTGGTTTGGAAACTCTGGATACCGTCGGTGATGACAGACGATCTGATCACCCTCGCTCACAATCCACCACGAGCAGCGCATGGCGGCATCGCCAAAACTTTGTATCGCCTGCGACAGCAATTCTATTGGCCAAATATGTTTGTGCAAGTCAATAACTATGTAAGTCGTTGTGAAGTTTGCAAGGCGAGTAAAGCCTCTAATGTAACCCTACGAGCAGAAATGGGACAAGGATTCAATGTAGAAAGGCCCTTCCAGCATCTCTACATTGATTTCCTCGGACCCTATCCACGATCTAGAAGCGGAAACACCTTCATTATTATTATGGTAGACCAGTTGACAAAGTTTGTCTTATTGAAACCGTTGCGCAAAGCTAATGCAGCTAGTGCCATTAAATTCCTTCAAGAAGATGTATTCTTGATATTCGGTGTCCCGGAGAGTATTCTCTCCGATAACGGAACACAGTTCATAGGACGAGAGTTCTCCAAAATGATAGAAGTTTACGGCATCAAGCACTATCGCACGGCAGTCTACTCACCGCAACCGAACGCAAGCGAACGAGTGAACCGTTCAATATTGGCAGCCATTAGGTCTTATATAGACCCAAAGCAAACTACATGGGACTTACACTTGTCATCAATAGGAAGTGCCCTTCGAACAACCGTTCATTCAGCACTTACAATGTCTCCATACGAAGCCCTTTTCGGACAACGTATGGTGGAGCATGGTACAGACTACCAACTACTCAAGAAGCTAGGAGGTTTAAATCACTCGGAAATTGATTGGTTACCCAAAGTAGCAAAGTTAAACATTTTACATTCTTATTTGAAATCTACTTTAGAAAGTGCTCACACTAGCTATGAAAAAACATACAACCTAAGGAGTAGAAATATTTCTTTCAACGTAGGAGATACTCTCTATAAAAGAAACATAGTTCTTAGTGATGCAAGCAAGCATTTCAATGCAAAGTTAGGACCTAAATTCGTTAGAGTCACAGTTACTAAGTTAATTGGCAACAATTTATACGAAGTAGTAGATAGCAAGGGACATAAATCAGTGACACATACGAAAGATCTTAAAAGGTAATTGACTTTAGCATTGCCCGGCTGCAGCTGTGCATGAGACTCTAGTAGTATTTCAGATTAAGATATTATACCATCACTAAGCTACACAATTTAATGACCATCTTGACTAGGATTTTTCCTTCCTTGTTTCTTAGGGTAAGTCGTGGACTGACCCGAAGCAACAAGTTTTGTAAGAAAAATTTATTTTTCCAAACAATATCTTCTGTCGCATTCATGAAATTAATTCATGAATGTGAACACTCACCAACATTATTTAGTTTTTCGAGATTATCCTTCACGGATTATATCAACTGGGTTATTAAAACCCTCACATGAAAACCGACCCTTAGTTATGACGCACGCCATCTACCAGTTCGCACTATAAGCGAACGTTCATACAGAAAAGGTAACGCAGTTTCTGTGCTGTCAGTTGTCATTCCTGCAAACAAATTGCCAACGTGGCAATTACAACAAAAATGTAATGGGACCACTGCAAGAATATGAATAACGGAGTGCAATACCGACGCTAATTGCCAACACGAAATCTGATTGGGATTTCTTTTTCTTCGAGCAGCCGAACCATCCAGTACATAATTTTTCCTACAAGTCTGAACTAGTTAAAGAAACGTTTTATCTGAATACGTATATTTTTTCCATTTGTGTGGTTTTATCTTTTTGGTTGAATTGAGAGTGGCGAATAAATCAAGTAAGTGATTTCGGGAAAATTAAGCAAAAATGTGAAAAGCAGTTTACCAAAAGTTATTCCTTCTCCGGGTTGATTAGAAATCCTTACCGCGTGCCCGGGACACGAGTTCCTATTCGGAGGGCATTCCATCGTTCCCTGCAATTGAAGCTGCTGTCTGACAAACTCGAGGACGGAACTCCGTCCAACAAGAAACCTCAAGATAAGGAGTGAAAGATTCCTCCCCAAGAAAAAAAAAAGCTACAGGTAATCATATCATTTCTTATCCGTAAAACTTAGGGGCTTAACCCCAATCTCAGAGAGAACGAGACTTCCGTGGACGTCACTAATACGAACCCAAAAATTTCCACAGGTGACGCCCCCACGGACAGTATCCTGGCACGCCCAAAACTTTACCTATCAGCGATTTTACTTAACCAACAGCAATTAACATTTCAACAATTAACCAGAATTTTCACCCATCAGCGAATGTCTTTTAACAAAGTGCGAAGTATTTTAATAAAGTGCAAATTGCGAAGTATTTATCCTACAAAGCACCTTGATCAATCAGCACCCACGCTTTTGCGTTTTGCGAGTTTTACCTTGATCACATGAATTCATCGAATTTCACATTTTTATCCTCGCCTCAAGCACCCACAAATTTCATCATATATATATCTATATGTCGTATGGAAAATCCGTAAATATACGTAGAATCCTCCGCTACCTTCTTAAACTCAATTGTCGGAGTGTCATAGTTGTATGGAACACGAAAATCACGTCCTATATATCCTTTAATTGGACGCCTCATCCTGGTCTCAGTGGAGCGCCCAGAGACCCCAAATCAAGCACAGTCGTACATATCGAGATACTGGTTACCGCCCCTGGCTGTATCCAGCATCGTACCTGGACATCCAACACCTCGTCGAAAGCTGCAAAAGAATAAGTCGGTACTGGGAGTACCCAAATGATTTCTCCCCAAGTTATCCTTCGGAAGACGAACCCACCTCGAAGGATCGGATTCCCCTGGAATCCCCGATCAACAAATCTGTTCATTTATCACTTTTATGTTTGTTTTTGTTTGGCACTGTTAATCTTTTAATTTCTTATCTTATAATTTTTGCACTATTTTATGATTTTTCACTTAAATATCCTCCTGGATATGACTCAATAATAATTAAATTTGAAATCGAAAGGAGTCTGTTAATGTATCTGTAAATGTAAGAACAAGAAACCATCAATCAAGTCATCTCAAATCAAAGTTACGAATACCTCAAGAAAATCATATTTTAACATCATTCATAGAACACAAAGTCAACACCCACAACATCCGAGTACGGGCAATGTGCACATTACCTCGAGGGATGAAGCAGTTAAAGTTCAACGGTTTGACGCCGTAAGTCAAAAGTATGATCGGTGAGTCGTTTTGAAATTCTATTTCTTATTGGATTTAGTACCTTTGAGAATGATATTTGAAAATTTGAAAATTGAGACAAGAGTCGTAAACAGAAATTTTAAAGCGTAACGTAAAACCTAACGAGGTTGAGAAAGTAGCTAAGCGCTACCCAACCGCCAATGTTTTTTTTTGTATTGTGTGCCATTTGAATTCATAAGACACCTGGAAGTGTCCAGACCCTCCATAGGTCCCGTGTACCTGAGGGATTGATAATTTAACACAAGTCTTTGACCATAGAACCAAATGATATCGTGAATATGATAATGAAATTTTTACGATCCTTGACCGTAAGAGAAGATATTGTTTTAATGAAATTGATGTTAATGAAATTTACTAGTAGATATTTGATGGTCATTAAATTTAGTATGATATTATAAGTTTATTTTTGTTATCAATAAAGTATAAAGTAAAGACAAATCTTTTTCGTTCCTTTTTAAGTAATCTGAGACGAAACAGATTACCTGCTTAGTATTTAGAACATATTTCCTTTTGATATAATTTAGGATGAACTTAAATATGGTTTAAGTTTTTTTTTGGAAGTGAGTGAACCTGGAAGACGAAGAGCTGGACCGAGAGTTTTGAAATGTAAGTTAAGTGATATGTAGTATTGAGTTACATATTAGTATTGTTTTGGTAGGAGTTAGTTTCAGTTAGGTAGTGTTTAGTATTCAGTATGTAAGTATATAGTAAGTTTTCTTTTTTTTTATTCTTTTTATATTGGGGATTTGCCTTAGCCTTCAAATAGCAGTCACGCAAATCATAGGTTGGCTTGACCTAAGGATGTGTGTCTGGGTCAAGTCAACGGGTGGGTTTTGAGACTGCGAGGGGGAAACTTACCACCTTATCTCCCCCTCACCCTTCTGTGACACATCTACACTTATAGCCCAGGGATTGTAGATGATGTCCGTGGTCACGTATACCCTGAGGAGACACGAACACCTATGTGCTCCAATGCTGTCGACTCCACTCTGCTCCTCTCCGCTTCTCGGGGTGTAGCAGAGCTTTAAGCTTTACTGTAATGAGACATTAGCCTGGTTTTACGTGGACTGGCTAATCATTTTCAGATCCAATCTCATTCGCCGACGTACCTTCCTTTACGGACCCTTCAGAATTGGACTCAACGGTATTCGGGCCTCAGCCTAATCTCAACATTCTTCCGCCAATACCATCCGGCAGGTCTGCTTATTTAAACTGTAACACAGCCTAGTACCCAGCACAAGATCCCCCCCCCATCCGGCGAGTTTAAGCGATGGCACCCAGAAGCAGGCCGCTGCTGCTAAAGGGAACTTAGGCAGCAATTCCGTTTCTTGCGTGGACGGGCCAATGAAGACGTAATCATTGGTCCTAAATGTCTGAAGCGGTTTTGTTTCGAAAAAGAACGACCCAAGTTGCTATGAGAAGACATGTACCTATGGTGATTTCTCATTTATGCTTGGGATATCTAGAACTGTACTGTCGTGAGGTCAAGTTTGTTTTTCGAAGTGTTAATGATGTAACGGAATGCGCTTAACAGCAACGCGTATTCAACCCTTTAAGGTAGAGGGGGTAGGCAACCCTCTACTATCTGTGCCTTGAGTTTGAATAGAATTTTTGTACGGTTATTGAGTTTAGTTTTGAGGTCGAGTACCCTTGGTTTTTTTTTGTTTTTAAGTACAGTCTCTTGTTTTATTTGATTTGTATGTAATGTTTCTAATTATTACATACAAATCAAATCTTTTTCATCGTTACAAACTGTCCGGAGACTCCAGAAAATCGCCCTGTTTTAGAATTTATCCTATTAAATCAATGTTTAAAGTAACTTTCAATTCATTCGTACACCAAACTACTGAGAAATATCTATAGTCTTAGCAAAATATTAAGATTTGAATGAAACAGTAATAGAAAAAAAGATATTTACATTGAAAGTCGAAAAAAAAGTTATCTGTCTGGAGACTGGTACAGTTACCCTATTTGGACATAAATTATTTTACTCTGAGTAACAAAAATGTCTGAAATAAATCACAGGAATAAAAAGACGATCTGTCCTGAAGTCTACAATCGAATGAAATGAATGTTTTGTTTTCTCTCTACTCTCACTATCCTACACCTACCTTACCGACAGTCTCTCTTTTTTTATCTGACATTTTATACTTGTTTCATTTTCATTTTATTTTGGAAGTGTTGCCACAATAATGTAGATACATATTTTATCAATTTCCTTGTTTGTAAATTTTCAGGGACTTTTTTTTCACAATCTAGTTTTTTGGATCCCCTATTCATCTTTACCTCTTTTTTTCAAATAATTTAAATGCAAATTAGTCGTTTTCAATTGAATCTTCGGGGCAAAACATTAGATAGCAGGAAATGCAATTAGTAGGTTTCTGCTCCCTAGAACTTCGAATCTAAAATTAACATCGCATCAATTATGCACACACAGGTAGCTCCAAGTTCTATTAAGGGTCAATCACATATCTTCGTTTCTATGCTTGTTAAAGCTCCCCTCAAAGGTATACAACTCATACATAGAACATTGTCATCCCTTTTCCAGGAGCAATGAACTCATTTATAGAATTTTGATTTGAAATAAAATTTGTACGTCACTTTTTTAGGCACGTTGAATTGCCTTCGTTTTTCATTGTCAAAAAAATAATTCAGTTCCAAACGGTCGTGTGTCGCCACGTGACTTGGGAAATTTCCATTTCATACCAGAATATAAACTATCAATTCAATTTTTGCAAACTGTCATTCCTAATTTATTTCTTTGTTCCAAATAACACAAAAAAGAATACCTGTAGTCAAGTACAATCCCTATGCATTCGATTTAGTTCAACAAATAAAAAGAGGTTTGATGTTCTAAAAAAGAAACTGTCAATAATGCTTACCCAAGAAATCCGTCATTCACATTTCCTTTTTTCATTAAATACAAAAAACACGAGTCATTACCTGGAATTAGAAGAGAAAAGAGAACAAAATGTTAATAAGTCGATACATGAAATTGCTACTTCTTAAATAAGAACTAAGCTCAAGCACACAAATTATATTACATATTTTTTCTGCCTTTTTGACTTTGTTCAGTACATTCATCAGAAGAAAACAAAAAATACTCAACAGGAATATTGTCATCATATCCACTCAAACTCCCCAGGAGCCAGGACACCCTACAAGCTACAACAACCTACATTCATAATAATCACCACCTACGAAAATCTTCCCCCATCTCGGATGACACACACACACACAAAAAAAGCAACTTTTTGCAACAAGTAAAGTCAAATTGAAAAGAAAGGAAAGAAGTATGAATGACAAAAGCATAAGTTCCGCCTCCGCACACAGCAGCGAGGCCCTTTTGTATATTGTAGAAGAAGGAACACATGCCGTTTGCCACGTTCGTTATCCTTATTGCTGGTTCATCATTGTCAAACATTTCCTTGGCCGGCGTCACGTTGACTGAATTTTTTTTTTTTTTTTCAAACAATTTCAAAAGAAAGGGTAGGTAAAACGGTTATGTCGGAATTGAGCGCGAAACCTAATCAATATTTGAATAAAAAAAAAAAAGAAAGAACAAATCCACTGCTGTCGGTTTTCCCCTTCAATACACAACTGTTGCTAATTCATTTGGCGGAAAAATGAAACGAACTGAGAATCCAGTCATCAAAGCAGTGAATGAGAAAAATCGATATAACTGACGCAAATGGCGCATTTTGCGTGGAAACATGCAATTTACCAGAAAGTGTGGTTGGAATGAACATTTTTTTTTTTTGGTATAAAATCCTCTTAGTGAACTTTCTTTGTATCAACCTCGGGAATATATTCGAAGAAATAGTGTGCTTGAAGTATGGTCTGCAGGGAATATTGAATAGAATGGTGACCATACCGATACTATAGTACTTGTACTTATAAATTAAAGTATTAGTATTTTTTAACAGAGTTAAAAGATTCCAAGTACCCTGCCTTGGTACTGGAACTTTCAAAAGTCAAATACCAGTATTTTGCAAGCGCACATATCTTACAAGCATTTGTTTTTCAAGTACAAGAACAAGTTCTTTCAAGTAACATCAAAAGCTCTTTGAAGTAACAGTTCACATGCTTTGTACGAGGACCTATAGCTTGAATTATTTGAGAGAATCTAAGTACTTAAGAGTCTTATACTTATTAATACTGGTATCGCAACTTGAGAGTATTAGTATTGGTTCTTGAGAGTACCAGAACTGCTACTTTTAAAGTACCTGCTCAAGTACTTGTTTTGTTCTTAAAGGCAAAAAGGGCTAAAACAAAATATTGATACTTGAATTTTCAAAGTACTCTTACTAGGGTGCCTTACTTAAGAACTAAAGTAAAGTACCCTAGTAGTAATAGTACTTTGAAATTTCAATGTCAATTTTACTTTACTTAAGAACTTTACTTTAGGACTTAAGAACTTAAGTTAAGTATCCTAGTACTTTGAATAACTTGCTTTTGTAGTCTTCTTGCTTTTAAGAACGAAACAAGTACTTAAGTATTTTCAAAGTAGCAGTTCCGGTACTCTCAAGAACCAATAGTAGGTAATACCTAGAACATAAGCTTGGCAGAATCAAAATATTTTAATTCTTTGGAACTCTTCTTTGAAGTAAAGTACTTAAAGTAGGTACTTGAACAAATGTAAATACTTGGATATACCTTTAAGTATTGTGACTTTAGCAATTGATACCGTACTTAAAAGAACAGGTAATCGTAATAAGAAGTGCTTAAGCTTACAGATTCTTCAAAAAAAAAAAAACTTTTAAAACTTGACAAGTGCTTGTACTTGGGAGAACTGCAATACTTTAATAACTTCGACAGGATGATTTGAGCTGTTAAGGGGATTTTAATTCAAACTGATGGCTTCTTAATTAAGTTTAAGCTCCCTGAGTAACTTGTCCAAAATATATATGTTGACCACCCTAATTCTGAGTGGGTGTCACTTTGATACATCCTCCCAAATGAACGGATAAAATTGCAAAACTAATCCCCCTTACACCCACACATCTAGCAAAATATGTTTTGACCAGATTGCATGCAAGTTAAGGCTCAGTTAATACCTCAGCTGCATTTAATCCAAAACTAACTAACAATTTTAAAATAAGCGCCCGCATCCAGAACACACACTAAACAAATGATAACCGCCCCGACCGACCAACAATGGCAGTTAACTATGAGCTGCTCCCAGTCACTAGGAAGGTCGTCGTCGTCGCTCGGTCGGTCGGTCTCATCATCGTTATCGATGTTATTTTTGTTTTTGTTATCGTTTACCATCCTTTGAAGCCCGCATTGCATTTTCGTGCCTTGGCGTGGTGCAACCACATAACCATCAACTCGGTATAGTAATAGCATGTATGTGTTGCATGTACAATGATGGCAGTCTCTGTCCCCCAAACAACCAGTCAACCAAACAAACAGCTATAGCCACCAGCACGGCTATAGACAAGAAGACTCATAGTGAATACCCAAGTTGGATTTATCGATTTGGACAGATTTTCCAAATGAGTCATCCATGGTTCCAAAACCGGCAATGGCACAGTACACAACACAGCACACAGCTATACGGCGCGCAACAAACAACCAACGAACGTTAGTCGCTCATGACGATGATGATGAGGAAAGTCGTTCGAATCAGTCTTTTGTGTTGTCGGACAAGTGGCGGAGGGTTGGTATGGAGAGAGACGGGATTTTAAAGAGTCTACGTATAGATAGATTGGAGAGATGAGGTTGTTGCTGCAACATAGAAAGCCAACTAACGAAAACAACGTGCAGTGCAGAGTGCAGTGCACGGCTTGCTAGTAGGTTTGAATTCGTTTATTCGACAGCAAAAAAAAAGAATAAAGTAAATGAAACCTGGTCAAAGCATTTACCTACTGCTTTTAGAGCTGTTTTTGAATTCGTTTTTGTTTTAAAGAGCAGGCTGGGCTGGCAAGGGTTTTATTTTTCTTTGATTTGAGTCTACAGGGTGGTTTTGTTTTTTTCAAAACTAATATTTTTCATCTCATCTTTTTGAGTTGTTGAAGTGCTGAATCGTATTTTTGACAGCACGACATTTTGCAGTTTGCTGCTGTCGGATATAGTGGCACTTGTAGAGGGACAGCACTGCCTTGAGGACATCAATAAGTCGAAGCCTTGCCTCAGGTGTAATTTTTCCCAAAATTGATACGAAGTCACATTCTTTTCTTGCATATAATATTTTCCTGTGCGGAATTGAACCTTGCATCATACAATTCACACTCACTCCCTTCGGAAAATATTATAAGTAGAACAGTACGATAGTGCCAAAATGGACCCTACTACTACTACTACTACTACTACAGAATGATACTATCGTATCAGCTAATAATATTGGTCAAAGATTTAGTCTGAAAAGGTTCGACCATTTCATAATTGGAACCAGCGGTAAGGTTTTTCGATATTGAAGTCTTTGTCCCTTCTTGATTGCCACCAGTGGCTTTGGTACCTATTAATTCGAGGTTAGTGTTACGGCCGTCCGTATTAGATTGCAACCAGGGGCTTCGTACTCGCCGATCCGTGCCACCAGGGGCATTATACCTGCTGATCCATGCCACCAGAGGCATTATCCATGCCAATCCGTGCCACTGAGGGCATCATACCTGCCGATCCGTGCCACCAGGGGCATTATACGTATACCTGCCGATCTATTCAACTAACCTCAAAACTTCAGTATCTTTTGATCACCCTGTAACAGTCATTGTTTGTTCCCTTTTACTTTAAGACCCTTAACTGTGATGAATTTGGCAAAAGCCATAAATTGGATTTCTCTTTAAATCAAATTATGGAAAGGTTCCGTTGTATAGTTATTCTGGAATTTAATTTTTCTGGTTTCGTTTTCTTTTTTTTTTGCCGACTGCAATAATACAGTTCGCGTTACTTTACCAGAGGTTAATACCTTAGCGATTATGTATTCCGTCCGGGGTCGTTATTATTTTAGTTTTTGGCAATGTTTCTTTTTTCTTCGTTTTGTATTATCCTGAATCAAGTTTGAAAAATCTGCAGTAGGTTCTGTGTTTTAAACAGGACGGTCCGGTCACTAGAAGTGATTTTCATTATGCAGTAAGAAGGGAGAGAGATTGAACAAGATAGAGCAACAGCACAACCAGTTTTATGACCTCCTTTAAAGGAAATTTATAATTCTTAATGGCTCTCAACCGTTAAATTGATGCTTGACTTGATTTGACTTAAAATCTGGAATGTCATGTGAAGCGGGATAGAAGTCGGATGTCAGAACAAAGCCTTAATCAATACCTAGTTGCCATCGCAAATCGCATTAATCTTGCTTTATCTTTCAGCAGAAATTTCATCGAAATAAATAAAACAAAAAATTAAGACAACATTTCATAAATTTTTCTGAGCCATACGAAACCCTCGAGAAAATATCACGATTTATGATCGTTTTTTACAATGTTGACAACAAATTGTCAAAAAAAAGCTGTGATTTATGATTTATACTGAAGACCATATCTCTATTTCTCTCTCTCCTGCTTTCCAGTGCAACGGGATGTGTTCTCTTTCCTTCTTCTATTTGTTTAACAATGCGAACCATGTACCCTTGTGTTAAATCCAATATTTAACATGATTACAATCTTCATGTTTCATTCGCCTCTGTCGAACCGTACTCTCAGCTTGAAATTGCAACATTAATTCCTTAAAATTTCTGAATGATTCTCCATTACAAAGGATCTTATGAAGGACCGAAAAAAAAACAAGGGACCATACCAAACGCACCGTCAAGCTGAAAGACGATTTTGCTTAACAAAATACCGCCCCATTTCTTTGTGGTAATTTTTCAACCTTTCTTGCTTCTACTACCGAAAAGGTTTTGAAATTCGTTTTTTTTTTTTAATTTGAAACTGAACATCAAAATGAGGGTTGGTTGTTTTTGGTTTTCTTTGAACGAGTTCATCATCAAGACAAGAGGGTTGCGTTTATGAAACAGTAGAAAGAAATTATTTTGTGCAGCCTGTTGAAGACGAGAACAGGCAAGCCCACATGGGACGATGTCATATTTTTTTTTTCGTAGGTAAGAGTATTATTTGCTTTTTCGCATCTGCTGCCATCTGGCTTTGTGGTTTAACGGAAGCGAAATTATTTTTCTCGAAAATATTATTCACAATGGACAAAAAGGATCGCTTGATGGGATATTTAAACGAGAATGGTAGAATAGTTTTTTTTTTTTTTTGCTGCCAAAGACAGGTTCGGGAATCAAATTTTTTAACGGATTTTTGCAACAGCCTTCATTTATTGTAATCAAAAGTTTGTGAAAATGAATTCCTTTGGCAGAAATTAACAATTTGGAGTTCTAAAATCAGATATTACAGTTCAGAAGTGGGATGTACCTATGCCAGAAGCTCTGTTTTCTAGGTCAATTTTCAGCCGAAATATTGAGAACCTTTTGAGGATCTTAACAACCTTCACTGCATAGAAAAGCCAGCGAAAATGCTATCATCAGCTGCTGTTTTAAGCTAGTTTTCTGCCTTTTTTGATTCCATTTTGTACTTTTGGGTCAGGACTCCTACTCCATTTTAAGTAGTAGATACAAGCAGCCATCAGTGATGCCGCCGAAGTGCTAGGGTTTACACGGCCACCAAAACGAAACCCCTGCCTGGTTTGACAATAAGTGCCGGCGAGCATATGCAGCTAAACAAGAGGCATACAAAGTGGCGCTGCAAAGAAGGACACGGGCAGCTCACGAGCTCTTCGAGCAGAAAAGGAGAGAGAAGCACAGGGAGAGGCAGCATGAGAAGCGCGCTATCCAGGAGATAGAAGGATGTCTACGAGAGTAGAAAGTTTTACAAAAAGGTAACACACCTCCATGGCTTATACACCCCGAACCGATGCATGTAAAGACCATCATGGGAACATCGTAGAGGAACCACAGTCAGTGCTGAGGATATGATATGACCACTTTTTCAAGCTGTATAATGGCGCGATTCTTATTGGCAGTACCCCTTTTTTTCTTCACAAACAACAAACAAAAAAAAAATATCAGAAGTGGGATATTGCATGCAAATTTTCCAAACAAATTTTCAAGAGGTAGAAACTCAAAGCTGACCAGGTCAGGGAATTGATTATCTTTGTGAAACTAGAGGAACCTTTTCAAACACTCAAAAAGTGAAAACGAGATCAAGAAATTTCACAAAGAAAAACAAAATTTCAAACTTTTTGTAACCACAACGTCTTTACATTTTTCCTCATAGACTTTGATGCAAATTAGTTTGTGTTTGCATTTTGCCTTCTCCGTTAATTATGATATTCTAACGGTTAAGATTAATTTCCAGACCAAAACACACAGCTTTCGTCTCGAAAACAACATCTTTTAGCTGCCAAAACATTTGAATATTTTGCGGTTCTATTTGCATATTTCCAAAGAAGCAGGGCTGGAAAATAAAAACAAAAAACAGCAAACAATTTCAAAGCAAATTGAATTTTCTCTTTGGCTTTGTCTTGTGTTGTAGGTGTATTATAATTATCCAACAAATGCAGTTTCTGTTATAATAAAAAAAACAACGTTACAATCATTAAAAAACAACAAACATCTTGCTTAAAATTGAACGCATTTTTCATTTTAACATCACGCAAGAAAAAAACTCAGCCGCACACAATTTCCCTATAACTAAAAAAACAAAAAAAAATATTCTACAAGGCGAAAGGGGGACTGCGCTGGATGCGTTCATTCATCCATATAGCGCACTGTTGCGCGCGAAATAATACCATTAAATAGAATTAGTATAACTGCTGCTAGGCAAAGCGGCAAAAAATTTATAGCTGAAATTTTCACGGCATAATAAATTGAAGGCAATGCAAAACACAACCAACAAACAGAGAAAACACAACAGCAAGCAAAGAAGAAAACTTAATAACCATTAAACATAATAACAGTGATAGATACACAGGCGACACAGAAATGCACTATGGCGGGTTTTTTCAACGAACGAATTTATCTGGATACATTCAAATTATTTTTTTCTCTCTGAAAGCCTTTAGAAGGTGGATATTTTACATATCCCATACCATCATTGTGCCACCAACCTAACCAACCAGCCAACAAAAACACAAAAAAAAAGCTGTGTGGTGTGACTGAACCACTGAACATATAAATGGCGGAGAGGAGATACGCAGCCATGGTTTTATATCACAAACTCAATAAATTGGAATGGAAATTGCAAATTTTCACTTTGACTGTACAAAACAAAAGCGCGCAAGAGAGAAAGAGATTTTGTAGATATAGAAAAGCGGTGGTGGTATCAGGGAAGGCCACCAGGGAAAATCCTCGATAGAGCGATATTGTAATAATGATGTTTTACGGTTTTTGTTTTCATTTTTGCAGCGGCAGCAACAGCATTGCAACTAATAACGAACGTTGTAAATGATGTTAATGTCCTTTTAGCAGTATCATGACCGCTAATGGGTTTATGTAGGAACTTTTTTTGTACAATTTGTTGCTTTTCAATTTGAAAATTAATTACTTCTTGTTAAGGTTGGCGATTGGAAAGTAAAACTAATGAAATATTTACTTTATAATTTGTTACAGTGGCTTTTCTCTAAGTCGAACTCAACCAACTCTGTCTGACTCGAACTTTTTCGGCTCATTCAATAGTAATCATAAACAAACAAACCGTGTAGATAGTACTATTTATGAAATTGGAAAGACATCTTATGTCGATCGTTGCCAGTTCACTGGTATTATCGGAGAAGGAGTTACCGAGATAGGTATTCCCTCTGTTGGAGAGTGCCGGACAACTTTGCAATTTCCCGGGACGTCTCTGTGGCCCGGCACCCAAATGAAGTGAATGTTAAACTGTTCTGTCTTCTCATTTAGAGATGTTCGACAGTCGTAGACTATAATATAGTTTGTGGAGACAGACGCGAGAGATTTGAGATTGGCTTGGCGTCCGAGAAGATGCGTATATCCTTGCAAAATATAATGTTTTCTTTGAGCCAGGATAGTGCCTCTTTACCCGCCATTACTTCTGCCTGGAACACACTACATAGATTGGGAAGTCTTTATGATAGACTTAGATTCAGTTGTTTCCAGTAGATACCACTTCCAACGCCGCAGTCGGTCTTTGAACCTGTCTGTATAGAAGTGTATCGTGTTTTCTTCCAGAAGACCTCCTTCTTCCCAAGAGGATCTTGAAGGGATGGAAACATAGAAGTTATCATCGAATGCCATTTTTGGTGTGGTATAGTCTAAGCGATCTGGGATAGATATGAAATTGTCTAAGACAGTAGTATGACCAGTATTGTTACTGATCCATTGAAGTGGCTCTAATCCTAACGCATGAGTTGCCTGCCACCATTTTAGAGAAGATGTCAAGAGATATCTTATAAGTACCTCTTAAGCTGCTGTTGGTGTTGAGTTAAGTGCCCCAGTGATGCACATATCTGCTGGCAGCTGGACTTTAATGAGTTTATTCAAATTTACCATCTTGTCCAGTGCGGTCCACCATGCGATAACTTTATAAATGTGTATCGGTCTGATTACCGAAGTGTATACCCAGTGGGTTATTTTTGGGGAGAAGCCCCATTTTGAGCCTATGGTCTTTTTACAAGTAAAGAGTACTACAGTAGCCTTTTTTACTCTTTCATCAATATTTGCCTTCCAATTTAGGTTTATGTCTAAAATGAGGCCTAAATATTTGGTCTTTTGAGTAGCCCCACGAGACCAGGAATTAAGCCATAATTGGTCATGTTGTATGGCTTGTTGCCCCAACTTGTTGGAATCACATATCGTCCAAGTCATGTTCTTCATTCGCAGGCCAAAAAAAAATCTGTTATCATTCGACGAACGCACAATTCATTCACCACAATTTACTCTATTGCTTGCATAGTCGGTCGATTATGATGACCATTATCATCGCGTAGTGGGCGGAAGTTTGAACAACCACTTTTTAAGTAAGTTTGAATAATTTTAACGCGTTGTTCGACTGCCAAGCGATTCATAATCGTAAATGGCAAACATTCAACTAATAAAATGACACTTCAGATGACAGTTGCGTTTAACACGTATCAAATGCCAGCGCTTCCATCTTGAAACCACGAACTGAATGACCCGGACACCCGGTACATATTTTTGTAAATCACTGCTACTTTGCGTTCACAACTTGTAAACTGCTTGACGAATATTAATGAAATCGCTTGTATAATTACTAGCGGACCAAACAGACGTTGTTTTGAAGGCACTCAATAAATTTCAATAAAACCTGTTGGATCGATACCAATGACCGACCCAGCAAAGTCACTGAACGTTGTTCGATTCAACAAACGAGCTGGACTATATTTTTGTCTCTTCCTATCATTCAATCTTAAAGTCATTAGTTGAAAATGCATAAATTTAAATTAAAGGGAAAAGAAACGTCATTTAATATGCAGTTCCAACATCCGGACCGAGTTCACAAAACACATGTGCACACTGTACAAAATGTGTCTATTTATTTTATTACTTTCCGCCATTGTGAACTTAACCGTAAAAAGGCGTTAGTATCGTTCGTAATAATGCAACCACGACCAACGGCTTTTCCTCCTTTATGACAAAAGAAAATTACCATACACCACTGACACTGAGACGGACGTCAACTAGATACAACAAGTAGGAACTCTGGGAACTCTAATTTCGAGAAATTGCTGGACATTATGGCGGGTTCTCAATATTGGACATGTGAATTGTAGTGTGAAAGATATAATGCTCATTCTGTTTTGTGTGTTGTTGTTGAACCGTGGCGAGAAATTGTGTGCCACCACCACCGAACCGCCATAACATCACTGACACATCACATGTCTGTTTATAATTTAATGGACTTCAAAATTGGAACGTTATTTGTGTGACTATTATGCCCTCACTGTTAGAGACTCCATCTAGCTCGCGCTCTTACACAGCAGCCGACAAATAATAATGCCATACAGTTGGATGCGTCTAATATTGTCTGTTTGGTTGCAGCCGCAGCAGAGAGCCTAAGTAACTGATTGTCGACAGTAAATTCCTCACTTGATTCTCCATCAGACCGACCCATCATCATCATCATATAGTTGAGGCTTCTGAATTATCTTTTTTTTTGTCTAGCTTTTCGTTTTTTTTCTGGGAGAGAAAATGCGCTTCTGGTTTCTCTAACCATCAGCATCGTGAATCGTGCTGCTGCTGATGATGGTGAATGACTCAAGTTGGGTTGGGTGGCGTTCGGTTGGCTGTAAGTTTCCTTCAAACGATGAATGATGACTATATTAGCCTCACCAGCATACTAATCTGGAGCACCAACTAGCTATGTTCCGCGTCGACCGAGCGTCGTCGTCGACATCGACGACGACGTTTTTTGTTTTTAATTTTTATTTTGAAACTAGAAACTGAATTATACATTTGCTTGAGCTATAGAGAGGAGAGTTCTAGTTTGAGAGTGAAGCACACTGATGGGGCTTGCATGTGACCTCCTTTCCGAGCACATTCTACTTCAAAACAAAGCTAAAGAATTAAATGCATAAAAAAAACACTATGTAGGTTGTTGAAGGGGTTGTGTGTATATCAGTAGCAGAGGGGTTATTACAGTGCAATGACACCATGAAGGACGATATGTGTTCTTTGTGTATATGGTGATGAGTTCTCGTTTTATTCTTTGCTTGCAACATTGCTTCTCCCCTTCTCCAACCCCCTCAGGTTGAGCTTTATTTTTGTTCAGTGTTTCGTGCGAATTTAATTAATTTTATTCTCAGATTGCGCGACTGCACTCCTCACTGACTGATGCAGAAAATGTTTGTAAAGCGCTTGGACATTTATAGTTCAGTGCAGTCATATAGGCGAGTATGAGCGATTTATATAAAATCTGTGGGTAAAATGTGTCAAAATGTCACTTTTTTTCTGGCTCTCAAACGTTATATTTCATTGAGGGTATGACTGGCCCCAGTTTTACATTGAGAGCATACTAAAAATATTTGGCGGGCAAAAATAGTTTTATGAATAAAAATTTGCATTTTGTTTAAAACTTTTGTGCATTCAAATGAAAGAATTCGGTTGACAGACAGTCGATTTTTGCTGCTGTTGATTTTGCCAAAACGTTGTCAAACAATTTTGTTTGGTTAAATAGAAAGTTTTTGTTGTTTGCTTTGCATAATTTGTTTAATGAAGAGTGACAAAGGTAGGAAATTTTGCACTAAAATTCAAATGCGAATTTTCCAAAGCAGACTCTTACTACCCAAAGTTTCCTAATATCATTTTTGACAGATGGTATGATGTATTCCACTGTGTATTTATAGCTCTATGAGTCGACATCCTTTTTAATCACATAAAAACGTTTCGTTCACAAACAGTAATTTCATTAATCTTCTTAAGCATCAACACAGAATTTGTATCCGAAAAAAAAGAAGAGGATTAACTTTTGCCCTTAATTATTGTCCAAGGAATAAATCCAATTTGCAGCTACAATAAGCACAAGTCCCGTGACATTATTTATTTAATATATCCCAAATAAATTAAAACAACAATTTTTTTTGCATGCCGAAATTAATGTTGTATCATTTTGTGTGCGTTAATAATTCACAACTGGGTGAATTAAATTTACAATTTTTGTCCTCATTTTTCCCTTCGGGAGTGGATTGCTACATAACTGGACAAGTAAGAAGAGGGTACAACACCTTCGTTCTCTAAATCAAACAAGTTCAATTTGAATACTTTTTATTGTTGAGAAAGTACGTCCACCTTTTTCGCTATTTGTATGGCTTTCCTGACAGTTGTACAGATTTGTCATACTGAAATGTCAAAATGTGCCAGAATTCACTTCATTTTAAAGCAACTTTCTCCTAACAGCTGCACGTTCGTTCTTCTAAAGAAATCCTGTAATTTCCTACATCGTCCCACTTAAACTCAATTATATGCCACTTCGCGTCAAATCAATTAAGCTTTCCCTATCATTCTGTTTTCTATACGCCCTCACACACAGCAACATTCAACCAAGCCATCGGTATCGCATTTATCTTCTTATTCTTGCAAGCCTCTCCGTGTCATGCCATCTCACAACTCTGATCCCTATCTCCATGTCTATCCTTCTTCTAAACAAGTCGTGTTTGGTGCCAAAAAAAGGGATCAAGCAAAGAGTATACACTCGCCCGACAACATGCTTGCAGATTATAAATGACGAATAAAAAAACTTACTTTAAACAAGAAAACTATGGAAGTGGAAGAAAGACAAGATTTTCATACTCTCTTGTTGGTTTATTGTGGATGTATTACAAACTCCTCGTTGTATCCTCAATTTCAACTACTTCGAAGAAACGAGAGAGTGAAGCAGACGACGACGACGATGCATGTTGACTATGGCTGTGCTCCCATTCACGGATGCATCATGCCAATACCCGTCATACAACATTCGAATTATCTGAACCCACAAACCATCCAACTAACCAAGCAATCAACCAAGAAGCCATTGCTTGCATGCTGTTACACATTTACAGATACACACGTGAAATAAAAAAAAAATATGCAAGGAGGTCCCATGCTTCATGAAATTGAAGAAATCAAATCGAAAATGTATGATTTGATGTGGGTCAGGTCCAGAGCTGCCATTAGGCAAATAAGTAATTGACTTTACTTTCCAAATAATTCAAAAGAAAAGTCGTTAACTTGAGAAGAATTCAACGAAAATATAAAAAGTTCTGACACAAGTTTCTTCTGTGAATCAATATTCCAAGAATTTTTCTTGGTATGAAAACAGAAAGGGCTCATAAAAATTTAACGAACATTTGACGGAACTAAGAACTCAGTTAGGCACTAAAGACAACTTTACACAAGGCACAATGTTAGAAATATGCGACAAAGAAAATTAGTACTTGTATTCGTTGTATATTTTGAACGAAAATGTCCAAACAAAACTGAACGAAACGTCAAAATCGGTTTAATACTCGTAATACGCATAGAAAACGAACATTTAACGAAAGTTTGTTAAAAAATTAAATTGGATACAAAACATATTAAACGAAAGATTTTAAGCACATTTTTGACGAAAGTTTGCACAGTATTCAACGATAATTGCAAATTACCAACAAGACACCGAAAAAATAAATCTTTTAACTCTTTCGTTGTGGTATTTTGAATGAAAATTGTAAAACAATATTTAACGAACATTTAACGAAGCCTCTCAATAGATAAGAGACATCGAAACACAAGCCTTCTGAAGGGGAATATGGTTTCGCCTGTTGATCTAAATGTCTTCATTAGGGTCGAAATTTTAAACGAAAATTTTTGACGAAAGTTAAACACGATTAAACGAAATTTTAAAATAAAAAAAATTTGACGAAAAATGTGATATAGGTATTTAACGAACGTTTTAAAAATGTAAGAGGTTTTAATGTTTTATTGAATTGTAATTGAATGGCTTAACGAAACTCAACGAAAACTCCAAAATCAGCTTGAGAACATATTTTCGGAACTCTTATCGCAAGGTTTGGTTTCTTTTAAACGTTTTTATCTGACATATTTTTGCCCTTGAGTTTCTGCAATCGACACAGATATTTTAATGCTTCTGTTGGCAAGAATGTTGTTTGGTTTCATATTTTTTTTTTATTTGCATTTCCCTTAACAGTTTTTTTCTTTCTTTGCAGATAACATCGTGATTCTGTATTTTCTTTTATTTTTTTAGGCGGCCTGAATACTGTGAAACACTATCTCCTCATTCGCATGAACTCACTGTATGCTGGCGGCATGCTTGGCGGCAAGGCATTTCTCCACACAAACATACATAAATATTGAAACACCCAATGCAGCAACAGCAAGTAGTCCAAATAAGAGAGATATCACAAGTACATTTTTTGTTTAAGGAAACACCATGTTTAATTCATAACTGTATCTCACACCACATGTGGGAGCAGTTATTATTTAAAAAAAAAATACAAACGTATGAAGTTATACAAAGGCTCACACAGTCACACGTCTTACCGTCTTCGTTTAATAATGCCTACAAGAAGAAAACAATGATACCAGTTATAGGTGAGTATCTTTCTTCACAAATAGGTAGACAAGAAAACAATGTGATGATAAATAATAAAACAAATATGGTGGTATAACGGGGATAGCGCGTGATGTTTGTCATATTTCTAGCATTCTTTAGAGATATTAAATTAAAAACAAAACGATATCGTTATTTTTTGCAGACTGGCGATTAAAGTTGTTATGAATAGTGGAAAGAAATTCGGCAAATACAAAGCACCGTTATCAATGTCATTGGGAAATATTTTTTTTTTCCAGATAAGAAAAGTCACACTCTTGTTTCCTGTCAAACGTCAAATTTTCACACTGACACTTACGCTTTTTTTGAGCAACTTCAATTTTTTTCTAGTTTTCTTAAGGTTGCTTCTACTACAACTTGCTCAAATATTACTCAGCAGTTACATCTGCCATTACGTTATGAGTATTTTTTGCATGGGAAAAACCTGTGACGAAAACAAAGTCGTTAACCCCCAGACATATTAAAAAAGAGTGAAAGAGATAGAGAGAACGTAAGTAAACTAAATCATAACTTTAATATTTTTTCAAGCACTGAGCACTGCCATTGATTTATTTGGTATTCCATTCGAGTTAAATTTTCATATTTCTCTTCCACTTTTTCTACCCGATTCTTTCTACACAGACAAACAAAATCTACTTAGCTTTTAAATATGCTAAATTCATTGACCTCCTCTTACTCTGCAACTACTATTCTATCGCAACTCAAAAACAGTGCAGAAAAAAAGAAGAAAACAAAGAAAAACAACACCTCTCCTTATTCCTCAATTTGAGCTATAGAAAATCGACCGAAGCGAAAATTATGACATAAAGTGTTCTATTAATATGTCGATGCACTATATCACTCTCCCCACTGCCACACCTTCTTCGTTCCACAGAAAACACATTGATAGCTCTCTATGGCAGAGAGTTATATCAATAGAGAGGGTTCTTTGTTTTTCCTCATCAAACTAGTAGTCGAACTCCTCCTCTTCCTTCTCTATCTACTCCCAAACGGTACCGAACCATAAATCACCCATTTTTTTTGCATTGGACTTTGGGGGGTGATAAGGTTGAAAAATCCATATTCCAGATAAGTCATTTAATTTTCATCACATTCGTAATTGGTGTATATGAGTTTTAAGGGTTTAGTGATGTGACAGGGAGGGATATGCTATCGGGGCATTAGTCAATGACAGAAGGATACGGTTATCCAACGGCAAGCAACCCTAAGGTCCGTGCAAACTTTATCATGGGTAAACGACAAAGTAATGATGGGGATATCGAACGGTATTCATTTTCATAAAAGAAAAGTCGTTGGGGTGTTGTTTAGTTTGGCTCAGTTTTGTCTCTACCTGCTTCCCTTTTTTTGGTACATAACTTCTTCCATGAAAAGGACTGACAAAAAGGCAGAAACTCCTAGTCAGATAATGAAGTTGAAAGGAATTTAAATTTCCTGTAAACGACAAGGGATTAAAAGTATTTAAGTGACGATTCAGAGAATAGGTGGGGAGCCCCCATACAAGAAATTCCCGTCATCGCGCCCACTAAAATTTTTGATGAGGAATAAAAGTTAAGGCCAAGAAGAATAAGATTCGCTTGGTCGGCGTAAATTTAGTTAGCCGGAAAGGCCGCACATACCTGTTGCAATTTGGTGAATGACTGTGAAATGTCTCCAACATCACGGATTTTATTTCTGTTTCTTTCATTACACGAGTCCTTATGTTAGATGTAGAAATACCTTGGATTGCTTGCTTTCAAGCTGGCGAAAGTACCACGCAAACAACGTTTTATTATGACCTAAAGTACTGTATTTTTATTAAAAACTACAGTAGTTTCGTTTATAAAAAATCTGGTTTGCGCAATACTTTCGGCAGCTTGAAAGCAAGCAAACCAAGATATTTATACATCTAACACAAGGACACGTGCAATGAAAGAAACAAAAATAGAATCCGTCATGATGGAGATATTTCACCACATTGCAACAGGTATGCGTGGCCTTTCCGGCTAACTCAATTCACGCCGACCAAGCGAATCTTATTCTTCTTGGCCTTAACTTTTATTCCTCATCAAAAATTTTAGTGGGCGCGATGACGGGAATTTCTTGTATGGGGGCTCCTGGGCTAGAAGTAAAGGTGGAAATCTCGTTTTTTACAAATTTGCATGCGATGATCAAGTATAGTTTTGAATAAAAAACAGTTACTAGAGGAAGCAATTGAATATAGAATACGAACAGCTTATTGACGACTTCTGCTGGAACCGCACCAATACTCTGTAAAACTTCTTTTATCCGCTGGGAGATTTTTCTTTTCAACTTGAAATAGTGACTCTTCAAAGGAAAGAAAAGGTCAAGGACAAAAAAACAATTTCTGACAGTGGAATGGTATGTCGCCAGTCTTCATTGGACATGTGAGAGGTAGGAAACAAATAATTTATAGCATTGATCATGTTCAACCAAAAGAGAGAATGTGGTCTTTGGTTCCCCAATTCCTTCACAAGAAGTTACATAATTGAATCAGGGACAAAAAACTTGCACACAAGAGCATAGAGGCAAATGTGTAATTTAAGTGCGGATGTTGGAAGTAATGTTGACATGAAATCGAAAAACGAAAGGATAAAATTCAAATGTCAAAGGGGCGATTGCCAAAAAAAAATCTTTATAACCTTTGATTTTAAGGTTCTTTAGTTCTTCGCAAGGATTTTTTTGTAGAAAAACAGAATGAAAGGAGCGTCGGAAAAATGGCGGTTTTATTGTCACAACATTTATCCAGCAGAATCATTTCGAAAACTGAAAACTCTCATCCTACAGCTCAATTCTAATAAACCTTTTTTTCGATTTCAAGGCCGCGTATGACAGAGTCTATAGAGACCAACTATAAAGAGCAATGTCTAGTTTTGGCATCCCAGAAAAAACTCGTCCATCTGTGTAAGATGACAGTGGAAAACTCACGCTATTCCATCATTACAGATGCATTTGATGTCAAAAAAGGTTTTAGACAAGGCGATGCGCTGTCATGGATTTCTTTAACATCATTCTTGAAAAGATACTGCCAAACTCCAACGTCAACACCAGAGGCACAATCTTTCAGAAGTCCGTACAGCTACTAGGATAATCAGACGACATTGACTTAATTGGTAGAACACAGCGTAATGTCAGTGGAGCGTTCTAGCGGTTAAGGAGGGCCAGACCAAGTTATTGCTGTCAACAAGAAAGGACAACCAACATCGACGTCTTGTATAGACAGATTAAACTTCGAGGTATTTAAGGACTTCACCTAGGGTCCGCTATAAACTCAGACAACAAAATTAGCACTGAAATCAAACGAAGAATCACTTTTGCCAATCGCTGCTTCTTTGGACTTAGAAGGCAATTGAGTAGTAAAGTCCCCTCTCGAGCAACTAAAGTGTCACTGTACAAAACTCTCATCATTCCCGGTCTTAATGTATGGTACAGGGACATGGACCATGACAACATCGGCTGAAAACGTTTTGGGCTGCTTGGAGAGAAGAATTCTTCGAGTGATTTTTGGTCCTGTCTGCAATAATGGAGACGAAGATTCAACCAAGAACTGTACGAGCTGTTCAGTGACACTGACCTACCCAAAAAAATTAAGGTACAACGACTAAGATGGTTGGATCATGTAGAGTGAATGGAAAATAATGCTCCGGCTCGTAGAGTCTCTAAATCCAATCCTGAAGGACGTCGCAGAAGAGGAAGAATGCGACTCAGGTGGAGCACACAGGTGGTAGAGGGCCTGAACCACCTTGGCGTGCGAAACTGGAGACAGGTAGCTAGGGACCGAGCTGGCTGGAGACGCTTGTTGGATGAGGCCCTGGTCCGACCTGGACTGTAGCGCCATTATAAGTAAGTAATTAAAGTAAGTATGTAATAGCATTATCCAAGTATTCCACTTCGTTATTCTGTGTTTATTATTTCGGCTGTTAGTGATTAATACTTGATCGGTACACCCTATAGAAAAACGGCGACGATATAGAAGTCACAAAAAACAGGCAACAACGAATGAAATTATTGAATTGCAACCATTGAACTTCTTAAGGAACTTTGAAAGCAGCCTGACATTGACTCATTAAACAGTGAATTATTCAACTGTCAGAAAATTTGATTGATTTAATTCTGCAACAAGTGTATCAGTGCAAAATTGAGAAAGCTAACATCAGGAAAACACTCTCATGCTGACTTTTAAAACAAACCAAACAAAGAATTAGTCTGACAACTTTTCCAATTCAATTTGTTCCTCTCTGACACACAATCACATATGCTACCACAACTTGAGTCGTTTGCAAATAACAAATTATAAATTCAAAAATTGATCAACGAAAGCCAATTTTTGTGACTCTGATGATGAACGAAGAGAAAACATGTTCATTAAATTAGTTCTGTTTGCTTAAGACTGAATTTGAGTGAATTCAGGCATGAAATATTAAACCAAAAACACAAATTTAAAAGACCATTGTTTCTATTATGACATTTGATATGTCAAAAAAACCATAAACGATATAATTTTTGACAGAAAAATATAAATGTCAAAAGATATGTTTGACAACAAAACCGAAACTGAAAGAGAAAACTTGTTGAATGACAAAAAAGAAAAACGATAAAGAAAAAACACATTGAAACCAAGGACATTTTCTTTGAAGCCAAAAAAGAAACCAACAAAAAATGAAAGCACAAACTTTTCTCAAATGACATTGTCAAGATTTTGTCACTTAAAGAAGCAAAAAACATTTTACGTACTTCTCCAGTTATGTTTCTTGCGAAAACAAACAGTCAAAACATCCTTGTGGACAAGAAACTTTTTCAGGAATTCTTAAAACTACCTCTGATTCAGGGAATTCCTTTATTCGAAACGTTGCTTTGTTTGTTAGAAAGAAAGATAACCTTCCAGTGCCAAGTTTATTTTATATTTCGTCAGCAATTGTTGCTTTCAAGAAGAACCAGCTGATAATTTCGTCACACAAAAAAGACGTCAATAGTTTTGTTCAACCATGAGCCATGGACAGGACACGTGATGAAACACAAGGACCTACCCGGCTAAGGCACACCTATGTGGAATATTATGCAACAAAAATTGAATGACATCAATTTTGTATGAGGTTAAGTTGAAAAGTGTAGATGATATTCTGCTTTTCTATGGAAGAGAAACATGTGACTAGCTGACATAGGTAATCATCGCAGTCGTTGTTAGGAGGAATTTGGAAGGATGTAATGCTGTTGCCATCAAATTCGATACGGTTGCTATGGTATTAAGAGTTTCAACAAGTAATAACACAAAATTTCATAGAAGAAAATCTTGTGATGAATGTGATACAGTTTTTGTGTTACATAAGTGTGTGGATGAGGTTTTTTTTTTGACAATAAAAGTGTTGGAAATTGCAGGTGCTGAAGGGACGTAATTTGATTCACAAAATATGTTCTATTGACTTAGATTTCTGGGAAATTTTTGATTAGGTACGTGAGGGCTGTTCAATTTGCACAACAAGAGTTTTGACGTTTGCAATCCAACAGTTCTTAAGGATACAGAACTGTCATTTGAACCCGTTTGACACATCATCTTAAAAAAGATCTTTTTGATTACTATTTGATCACTTATTCAATCATGAAAATGCAGAAAATGCATTTTAACGCGAAATAAAAACAAAAGAATTTAAAATCGATTTCTTCTCAAAAGATGCAAGCAGCAATCCCTATCCCTTTGTCTATTTTGTATACAGCGTTTTTATTTTTAATATTCTTTGTTATTTCGAATGACGTGTCTATGACATTTCCTTATTTTGTATGCGAAAATACAACAAAGCCGACCAATGGCCAACAACAACAAAAAAATCAAAAGAAAGAACAATCCAAACAAAGAATATCAATCTGTCCAGTTGATCTATGCATTTGAACCTTTTGACAAAGGAATAAATAAAAATTTTAAAATACAAATTAAATATTTAACTGAAAAAATACAATTTAAAATTGTTTCATATACAAAATTGAAACTGTATGCGCCTGAATATTTTCGGTTGTTTTATTTTTATCGCAGACGCACACACAATACAATTGGGCCTTTTTTCTGAATTTTTCAGTAGCTCGGGGTTTTTTTTTGCTTTTATTTATTTAGGTTTCGCATAGGTAATGGAATGTAAATTTTGTGTAAAGAAACAAAATTGCGCATACGAGAAGCAAAAAAAAAAAAAAAAAAACAGAGAAACACAAAAGAATGAAATCCCGCAACTTGTAGGTATTGTGCTCTTTTGTTCGAAAAATGAGTCTTTTTCAAAAAAGCTGGTTCACAAAAAAAAAAAACAACAAGAAAATCATTTAAAAGTCGAAAAATGGAAGACACAGGGTTCATTTTTTTTTTATTTAAAGGTGGAAAAGTTAACAATTAGTTTTCAAAGATAAGAAGGGTAACGGCACCAGTCTCCGGACAGAGCCCAGTTTCCAGACGATTATACACTTAATAGGCAATAAAAGAGAACCTAAACACAGAATTAGCAAAAAACAAGAAAGTACATAATAATTTCACATACACATACGAAATTTCAACCCGATCGAAGGTATAAAGGAAAAGTAATGGGTCATTTAAGCAGCATTCACCACTTTGGAAAAATATACTGGGAATAGTTGATTTTTTGCGATTTTGTCATCAAAAAGAGTTTGTTCCAATAAAAATATAATGAACTTCCAAAAACTGAAGAGGAAAATTTAACTTTCCTATTTTTTTAATCCATTTTTTCAGTGTCCGGGCCACTGGTCCCAAATACCTATCTAGTTTCTGGACAGCTCCAAGGTTTTATTTTATTATTTTTACTATGTTCAAATTCTTTTTGAAACGTTTAATTTCCTTGACCAGTGTTCTTTTGTATCCAGAACACAAATTTTCCATTTATCATCCCCCTAATAGATTTAAAACGAAAAACAACAACTTTATCTTCGATCGTCCAGAGACTAGATTTCAATCGTCCGGAGACTGGGTAGAATTTTTGTTCGGATGTCAAAATTTTATTATCATTATTTATCCTTTGTCAGACAATATTTTGAAATCATTTGGCTGTCAACCGATGGAGAAATATCAACAATTTAAGGAAATACATATTTTCCTTTTTTACCGAAACCTGAACATGGGAATAATAAAACCAGTTTCTTTCCTCTACTTTTCTATTTACTAGAAAATAACGTTATTTTGTATTGGTATGCATACAAAAAACAGAAAAAAAAACCAAATAGACGATCAACATGACTTTTTACGTTTTTCCTCTATCAAAGGGTGCACAAAAAGCAGTATACCTCAGTTAAGTGTTGAAAGCTTCGTTTCATTTCAGGTAAATTTTGGAAACAAGAAACAAAAACTAGTTGACCTTGCAACATGTAAGTATTACAAATACAAATTCAGATAGAAAACAGGAGAGTCATGCGCCATATAAGCGACGAGTTGAAGTAGGTAAATCGTCCGGAGACTGGTCCCGATTTTATTTTTTTTTTATATTTCGTCTGAATTAACAATAACTATGAATTATTTTAAATTATTTAGATGCCAAACAATAAGGAAATAACTAACGATGCAGAAAATGGTTTCCCCTATACTCAACACTTAACAGAAAAAAAATATATTGAGTTTTTAACTGGAAATGCCCGGACACTCGATTTTCAGTCGTCCGGAGACTAGAACTATCGTCCGGAGACTGCGGAAAATCGCCCTTTTTTGGAAACCATCATCTTAAATATATTATGTTATAAGTTACTTTCAATTTATTTATACACAAAACTACTGGGAAATATTTTTAGTTTTATAAAAATATCAAGATTTAAATGAAACACTAATAGAAAAAAAGATATTAACATTGAAAGTACAAAAAAAAAATTAATCTGTCCCGATACTAGTACGAGTCACGATCCTATACAATCTTTCAAAGCTAAGTACCTAGTTGATAATTTTTTTCCATCAAACACCGTGAACCATTTTCGAATGATTGATTGATCATATGCTGAAATCATATCTCCCTCAAAAGTGAGGAACGGACTAGGTAATGTGTGTTATGAAATTTTTAATTTATTTCCTTTCACCAAACCACTAACACATCAATCCAATCTTAAAAATTAAATGCAGGCATTTTAATTTCATACATAGGAACTGTCAAAAATGAGGAAATTGTTGGCTAACAGATGGCATCTATGCAATGTTGCATTTTACAGCATTTTTTAATTAAAAACGCAACAGCTATATATATAATTAAAAAATTGTAATTCACTTTGCTTTATGCATCGTTAAGGCACCCACGTTGTCTTTTCAAATGAAAATTGCTTTCTCTTTGGTATTAGTTTCTAGACATCTTTCCATTTTCAACGAAAATAACAATTTACTTCAGAAATCAGTATTGGAATCAATTTTTAATTAAGTTGAAGAGGAAGCAACATATTAGAAACATTTTTTCTTGATGTTTGTTGATGTGACTGGTAAACAAAGAAAAACAAAATAAGCAACGCAGCATGTGACCTATTCATGAATAATTTGAAGAACTTTAAGCAGAACGTAGGCTGAATGGAAAGTTCTCTACTCTGACGAGTCAAATCAGAACCATACAAAATCAAAATCTAAACAACTTCCATTTGTATCAAAAATTAAAATATGTCAGCTAACAGCATACAAATTAACTTTTAACAGCACCTTCATCAAATTCAAATTGGTTTTGTTAGTAAGTCGAGATTTCCATCACGTACGCCGCATTGTCTAAGTTTGTATCGCGTTTTCTCGGTAATACAATGGATTCATAATAATCGACTCTAGTTTCAAAGACTTGTTGACCCCCAATGCGTCAATCAAAGATTCAAAAGGTGTAAAACATGTTGATTGATAAGGTACTGTCAAAACCTTTATTTAACCCTTTTTATGGAAACACAGTTTGTTCTCTGTGACAAATAAAATTTGACACTTTAAATCAAAGGGAAACTAGGCACTTCCTGAGTTCTGTTTGTACGCACTGTTTGTACGCAAACGGTCGTTTAGTGTTTTCCTTTCAAACATCAATAATTGCACTATGTGAAATGTGAAAAGAGCTAAACGGTCTTTAATCGACGCTCTAGCAACATGTGTCTTTTAAAGCCTTCTCTTTCATCAAATTGTCTTTTTATTTATTGATAGCAAGTATTCTTCGTGTCCTCAATGAAGAAAGTTATTGTGCCTAATTACTTTTAAATGGTTTTCTTTATTTTCAAGATGTTGCTGTTCTTGTTGTTGTTTTTGTAAAATCGCAGACATCTCAATGTCATGTCATCCGGAAACAGTACATACAAAAAAAAAGACAACTTTATTATGCTCGTCATTATCAGACATTATTATCAAGACCCAGCACAATATTGCGAGGAACATTCTTTGTGATGACAGGAAATAACTTTTTGTGGAAAAAGTATTGACATACAAAAATATCAAAAGGCTCATCACACTTTATATGACAGACAAGACATACTCAACTAGAAAGTTTCAAAATCAATTTAACTTTTGTTTGACGACATTCCAATTCTATTTTCGTATTTTCCGCCACCTGGTTGATAAACATATGAATCACATTGTAACGAGTCGTTAAGTTCTTGACAAACAACAAACGTGTTACGCAATTCAAGATTAAGGATTAAGCGCCACGTTTAACCCACGCGACCTTAATTTAATTTGCATAACATAAAAGCAAGACGAGAATGTTTCAAGTTAGTCTTTGAAATGGTATGCATAGGTAGTAAACAACAATCCAGTCAAAAGATAGAATCTAGTACAATTTTTTACTAAAAAAGCAGAATAAGTTATGTTAATCAATTTCATGAAAAGTTTATTAATTAGTTAACGTTTATTTTTCATCGAAAACAAGTTCCCGAGAAGTGAAGCTGTTTGATGTGTCATTTTAATAAGCGTGGGAATAAAATCGCTTGATGAATTAAACCCTTGTGAGCAACTTAAAGCATTTTTTTAAACATTGAACTTCGACTAAATACTAGCCGACCACCAGCACGTTGTACCCTCTCTAAAGAAATTGTTAGTGGTAAGTGGTAACTTAATGCTTGTTTCTAATACGTAGGTTTTCAAAGTCAAACTCCAGAAAAGTTATAATTTGATACATATTATCGGATAATCAGATTAGAATTCCCGAACATTATCATACATATGGAAAAGCAGTGTTTGGTGGGTCTGCTAGTAACAAAATAGGGGCCGTCCATAAACTACGTCACGCTGTCACACTTGCTGTAACCCCCCTAAAAAATAACGTCACAAAACAAACCCCCCCTTAACAAAAAAAAAAAATCAATTGATAAAACACAAATTTCCACACATAAAATAATATAATAAAGAGGCAATAAACTTAGGTTTTTAGTCTAGCTTTGGCGAACGTCAGGTAGACCCCCCTCCCCCCTTGTCACGCTCAGCGTGACCCCTCCCTCCCCCATAAGTGCGAACGTATTTTATGGACGGCCCCATAAAGCCTATGTTACTCAGGGTGAATGTAGCTTTCTAATGGTGAAAAAATCTTTAAAATTGGATCAGTAGTTTTTGAGTTAAGTGGTATGTTAAAAACTGAAGTAGCTGTCTAAACTTGTATGAAAAAAGTACTAGATTAACTTAATTGCTTATCACAACTACAACAAAATAACATTTCATACTCACGTTATATGTACAAACATTTAAAATTTTGATGTTTACCTGAAATGAAAAGGAACATTTGATTAGTTGAATTTTAAGAATTTACGTTCATCTACTACTAAAAATATAAACACAGCTCTAAAACAGTTTTCTTACAATTTTAAGGCGACTTTGGAGAGTTATAGTGCTTTTACAAAGACAGAATTCGAAAAAGAAGGTATCAAAGAAAATTGTTCTTTAAACGAAACGCTGTTCTAAGCAATGCGAGCGGAATGGTGGACATTCCTTGAACAAGAAGTTTCAGTCAGGAAAAAAATGGGAAAGAGTGTAGCAGATAAAACGGACTCTTGAGGTACACCAGCATTTGTCTAAAGGTTGAAACACATTCAATGGCGGGAAAGGTAATTGCTAACGAAAAAGATTAAAGTAATCTAAAGACCGAAACACGAAATTATTCATCAAGTTTTCCTATAATAATTAATCCCACGGTGAACCGATCTTAGAGAAGCGAGTTACTCATTGCGTCAAGGAGGGCGCAAGATTCTGTAGCACCAGATAAAATTTGGTGCACGAAAATAAAATCGGCAACTTCACGACGTTTTTCAAGAGATGTAAGTTTATAAGCCGCAACCGTTCTTGATAAGGAGGTAAGTTGAACTTGTCAACCCATGAAAGTCCTCTTAAAGCGAAATGGAGGAATCTACGTTGTATTGCTTCAATTCTTTTTATATGGATTTGGTGATAAGGGGACCATACCTGGCTGACGTATTCCAGCAGGGGCTTTACAAACTTGGTATAAAGAGATTTCGTAACGTAAGGTTCTGAAAATTCCTTGGAGCAACGTTTGACGAAACCTAAAGCAGAAATTGTTTTTTTGACACCAAACAAAGAAATTGTTTGAATCGGTCTGCAGGGGTAAGGCATCATCGGGTGAAGAAATCATTCTAAAGATTTTCATGTCATCTGCGTACATTGAAACTTGTGAATTTTCAATCACAGATTTTACATCATTAATAGTTAGAATAAAAATAATAGGACCTAGATGCCTACCTTGAGGGACCCCCTTCTGATATTGAAGAGAACGCGATATTTACGGTCGGATAGGTATGATTCCATTTCATTCTATGAAACTAGGAGGGAATCTAAGAGCGTTTAGCTTGAAAGATATGATATTGTGGGAGATTTTATCAAACGCCTTGCTAGAGTCCGTTGATTTCCCTTTAAGGAACCCATGTTGCTTGGACGAAAATAATGATTTACAATGAAAGTACAATCATCAATGTTAAGTTCAATAAAGGTGTACCGTGTGTAATATAACAACTTTTTCGGTTCTTCAACTTTCAATTAGAAAGAGAAACTGTCTGAAGCAACGAGCAAATCATTATAATCGTAAAAAATACCAATAATTCCGGTTTTATTGTTAAAAAGTGTTTAAAAACAAACATCTTTGTAATTTTTTAAACATTTCAAAGTAATTGACCTCAACTGTAACCATGGATCTTAATTTATAAAAAGATTTGATAAGTTTATTGACGTTTGTAAACAACCAAAAAGAAACACAAACCTGACAGAGTTTGTCATTGTTTCACAAATCGTAAAAAATAAGTAAAACCAAGCAAGACCAGTCATCTATTTTTGAACATAATACTGTTTAGACTACGCAATTAGTGTACTACTTGGAAGTGAACAAAAAAGTCAAGACACATTTCAAAACTTAAGATCTTCAGTTTGGTTGTCATGACGACGAGCGACGACCACAAAGACGGCAAACGCAAAATAAAATGAAAAATATTCTCTATTTCGAAAATGTATAACTCCTAGCCAAATTTTTGCGTGTGACTAAATTGTTTGTTGATGTTTGAAAAAGAAAATTAAATAAATCATAAAAACAAACAAGGAAATACTATTCTCCTCCGAAAAACTAATTAAGAAAATATTTCGTGTGTTTTATTTTTCTTTTTTTTTCCTAAAAATAAATAATTATATTTTAGTAGTGTGTGACAGCCAGTGTACAGAAATTTTCTTGAAATACAAAAAAATACCTAAATGTTTTCTTTCTTTATGAGAAAACGATTTCAGAGTTCTTCATTCGTCAGCAAATTATGATGATGTCCAATTTTAATGAAACCGCTCGTGGGAGTCATCTACAATTCAATGTAGGTAGGAGAACACACAGAAGACACAAGGCACCATACATGCATACATTAAGGAAAGAGAATATAATTACCTCCGCAGGATTCAACGTCCACGCATATAATATTCATTTATCCGCTTCCGCATAAATATGAGTCATAAATGTCAAATTGAATGGAGGGCGGGACAAATTAGGTACTTGAGTGCAATGTAGTGTTGTGAAATGTAAAATCTTTTCGAAGAGCGCGCCCCCAACTGCAGCGCGATTCATGATTATTTATTTGTAAGTAAGGAAAATGAAAATCCAATCGTTCTTGTTTCATCATAAAAAAACAATGAGTGCCAACTGCCAACGACACGACGAAGACGACGAAAAGGTAATAGGCAATTCCACCTACTTTAAAGCCTCCGACATGATTTCTTCAGATTTACGAAAATGAGAAATAAATAATAAATAATGTGGGTGCTTCGGTTTTTTCTTCATTTTTTTTGATGAAACAAAAACAAGCCATAAAGGCAGCCAAATGTTCATGTACTTATTTGGCAATCTGCAGGTTTTCTATTTTTGGTTCATGGCGCTATTTTTAAAGACAATTTTCTCAATCTTAAGGTGTACTTGTTTTTAGTTTGGTTGCTGTGGGGCGCCTTAATTACAATGAGAAAATGAGTTAACAACAAAAGAAGCCATTTATCTTTATTCACAATAAAACAGGGTGGTAAGTAGAAACAGGGTGTACAAGACCCTCCATAAAAGCTGTTAATGCAGTTGGAGAAGTTTAATTTTTCCAAACTCAAGGAAAATCTGGTGCTTGCACAATTTTTTGATTAGCAACAAAAAACAATAAATTAATAACATTGGAATAAATTACAATGCGGCCGGGTGCGTCCTTCATGAATTTTTGCAATTTGTGTTTATAAATTGGCGAGAATCTAGAACAACTTTTATTTCATTAATTTTTGTATTCCTTTGCCTTTTCAATAAATTCAATTGCAAGTTGTTTAAACCTGATATTAGTAGGTTAGCACGGGCATCATCAGGCAATGAGAGTATAATATAATTCACAATCACGATTTATTTTGTTGTTTGCCGTCGAGCGTCGCGTCGTTGTTGTCGACGTTGTTGCTTTCGACTCGTTGTTTAAATACAAGGCAAATAATAAAATCATGTGATGATTTTTGCAACTTTTTAGATTAGTTAGTTGATGGGGTTCCAGACATATTTATATCTGACTTCATTTATTTTTGTTCTTTTTTTTTACTTTGTCAAATATTTGAGTAAATCAGTTGCTTAAAAATATTTGTTGCAACAATTACTGGCTTGTGAATTCAATTATTAAGAATGAGATTATGTCTTAATTTTTTGGATACACAAAGAACAAGCACATTTTTGCTGAGAATGTTGTTTCACAGTCAATTTGGGGACCAAAAAGAATTTTGTGGAATTTGTTTATCTTATAAATCAAGCATCAAGGGAGGTTATAAACCCCTAATGTTCGAAGTAACGCGCAGTGCTATCATTAGGAGAAAAGAAGATATCATTGTTCGTTCCACATTCACGAAGTACGGTTTGATAACGAATCTCTGTAGTGAAAAGCACGAACAAAGTAAGGCTAAAGGTTTATCTGGGAGTAGTCCTTGATTCCAACCCAACTTGGAAACGTTATACTGAGGGAAGAATGAAAAAGCGATTGTCCGACCCATACTTACGTATGGTTCTATCGTATGGTAGAAAAAGGGTTTGATAAATCAAGCTACCTCAAAAACCTGAACAAGGTACAGAGGCTAGCTTGTATAGGAATATCAGGAGCGCAAAGATCTGCGCCACAAGCAGGGCTACAAATGATTTTAGACCCCACGACCCTGGAGGAGTTCATAAGATGCACGGCAGCCAAAAGCGCACTTCAGCACCTATGGACATGGGTCTATCTTGCAAAGATATGACACTATTCCACTGACTACATTCCACCTTAAATAGATTTCAATAAGATCTTCTCTATTTTCATATCCGAAAGACTGGAATGGGATCCCAATTCGATCGTCAGTATACGGGGCATCCCCTTCTTAACCTACTGACGGACGGACGATTCAAAAATGGATTTAGGAACAGGAGCTGGGGTGGTCTGCGAACCTCTCAATGTAATAGAGTCATACAAATTCCCAGATGAATGTAGTGCGTTTCAGGCTGAGGGTTATGCTATTGAACTGGTGGAGGTTACAATTTTCGTGGACAGCCAAGCAGCTATCAAAACTTTACCCAGTGAGACCATAACATCAAAGGCAGTCTGGAACTGCAGGAAGAAACTAGGTAGCAACTCGTGGGTCCCTGGACATAGTAAAATAGAAGGGAACGAAAAAGCAGATGAACTGGCAAGGAAAGGGCCGGTTGCAAATAGAAGTAGTAGCAACCATCCAGTCAAGGGACTATACGTCCCGATTGATGTGCTCAAGAGGAAACTAGACCTTAATACTAAAGAGCGGATCAATAACTCCTGGAGGGCCGGAACGATAGTGTTATCTCTAGAAGTTTATAGCCAAGAATTAATGAAAAGGAATCTCGATAATATCTTATCGCTGAGTAAAAAGAACAATAGAATCTTGATAGGAATCACTATGACCGGTCGCTATTCTACTGGGTTAGTTACCAAGCTGAGAAAGTTGGTTAAACTCATTTCGGATGTTGTCTTGTCCAAACAAAATGACAGAACAAAATCCTTGTACTATTGAAATGTACACGGGGCACAAGATGAAATCACGATTTGAACTCATTAATGCCGCAAGTGTATTTTTACAGTTTTCATTAAAAAAAAAACTTTCAAAACAACCATAAATCGTCAAGTTTTTCCGACGAAGACGGTAACTAAAAGCTCAAGAATTACCTAAAAACCCATCGAGATCAAGCACGATAGCAATAAATCCAACATTAATTTATGACTATCCTCCATTCAATTACAACAACGTTACCAACCATACTTCTTTTTTAATCCACTTTAAAGTAAGATAGACTTTTATTTTTGTAAGTCAAGTACCTAATAAATTTTATTTCACATTAACCAGCATTGAAGGTAAGTATTTTGTTGTTTTTCTTGAAATCGGTTAAAAGCCATCCAAAGTTGCTTCAAACTTGACTGGTGTGCTCCTTTTTATTCTGTTCAATTTATAGTATAAATATATTAAGATGTACCCGGTTTAATGAATTTATTCTTTTTTTGTTCGTTCTTAAGTGCAAAAAATAAGCAACGAAAGAAAGAACAAAAATCGCACAACATCACGCTATATTGTATTTTCCTTTTCAGGTCAAGGGATAAGTGCTGGTATTCCACTTAATATGAAGGTACTCGGGTAAATTAATTCTACTTCCTGCTGAACCAGAATATAAGAGGACGACAGGGGAGAAGAAGGAAAACAAAAACAAAACAAAAAGAAGGATACGATCTCTTGATCGTGGTATTGAAATGAACCTCCAAACAATCAACAAGCCAAAACCTTCTAAAATGTATTTGTATTTCGAAAACAGCTGGCAACCATAAACCTTTTATAAAACGAGATGACTCTCTGTGTATTTACAAAGCAATGCGATGCGTCTCTGTGGTTGTCATCGATTCAATTTATGCACATACATGGGTAAAAAGTAGTATTCGAGGTGACCGGTTTTATTTACTTTATTTTTCGTTTTTATTGTTTTTTTTTTTTTTTTGAAAGTATACCGACATCAAAACAAAAAACAAAAACAAGAAAAATTAAACAATCCAAACTTGAAGTTTTTTTGGTTATTTTTTTGGGGTATTTTTGTTTTTACGGCCGAAGGTGTACGTGTTCCAAGGTACTTGGGCATGTATCAGAATTGCATTAAAACGAAAGCAAAAAATACAGATTCAAACTTCTCCCGTGTAAACACAGTTCCGTCAAGGTGACTTTTTATTTCGGGCAGCAAGAAGACCGAAAACGGGAAGAAGAGGGAGATAAGAGTCGGCACAAAAAAAGAGAGAGGTAATTTGTGTTTTGTTTTCAAAAGCTGTTCCTTTTCCCAATGTTGTATAAATTTTTTTTTTTACCTTTCAATTATTATTATCATTTTTGAAGGTACCCTCTACTTTAATGGGCAAAAAAAAAGACCATCACTGTTTTCGCTTCAGATTCTGGTTTAATTTGATTCTCCTCTTAAAGTTTCCTATTTTTTTCTGCTGATGGCGTGCTCATTTCGTGCGGGCTGTTATTTTCGAAATCAGCTTTAAAATTTTGTTGCAACTTTTTTTTTCAAAGATTCGTTCTCTGAAAAGAAGAAAAAAAAGGCGAAACAAATCTCATTGCGACTTAGCGATTGGGGATTTTTCTTTTTTCTTTAAGAACCTTATAGATACTTTCAGCGCATGAACTCAGTGGCTATTTAAATACGAAAAAAAATCGAATCAAAAGGCAACTTAAAGATATTCAATACCTCGCTGATGATAATAGGATGTCCTTGAGGAATAGCGTTATTTTGACTTGCATTGGAAATTGAAACTTATAAATCAATGAAGAGCACATAATTATTTAACTGTAATAATGACTTTTATTGCTTCTGGGCCAGCAACGAACAATTTTTAGTCGTTACTAAGAAAGATGTTATCACCTTTGTATCGTTACAATCTATTTTCGAGGGTGACGTTACATTTGAACTATTCATCGACCACTTTACTTTCGTTACTTTGCATTTTTCGTTGTTTTAGCAAAAGTTACACTTTTCGTTACAAGCAATGATATAAATCTTTGGCCCTTTAAAAGTAGATTTTGCGCACCTTCAATTTTTGTCTTGTTTTCTGCCTTTTTTGATACCATTTTGTTCCTTTGGTTCAGGATTCCTCCTCCACTTTAAGTAGTAGATACAAAATTTAAATGGGAGCGTGTTGCTGAAGACACGCTCTAGAAACGTATTTTTTTTTTGGCTTTTGATAGCTGCTGTTTTAAGCTATTTTTGAGCAACGAGTAACGAAGTAACGTTTCAAACTTTTTGATACAAGCTAAATAGCGAATACAGTCACATCACCTTCTTACCGATGTAGATGTTCGTTTTATTCGTCACTACCATTCCAAATACCACTGTTTCGCCATAGGTACTAGTTTTTTTTAAAGAGTACAAAGTAATTTGTAACAAAGTCTGAAAAGCACAAAAAACCGAATAGGTCTGAAGAGTAATGTTTTAAAACAAATTTTACAAATCTTTCGAGGTTTTTCCAATAAACAAGATTGTAGTAATGCAACAAATTACGATCCTTCTGTAACGAGTAATGATCCTTGTGTAACAAGTAACGATCCTTGTGTAACAAGTAACGATCTTTATGTAACAAGTAACGATACTTTTGTAACCAGTAACAATCCTTGTGTAACAAGTAACTACCCTTGTGTAACAAGTAATGATCCTTATGGAACTTACTTACTTACTAACTTATGGTGGCGCTACAGTCCAGGTCGGCCGAGCGCCTCATCCAACAAACGTCTCCAGCCAGCTCGGGCCTTAGCTAGCTGCCTCCAGTTTCGCAGGCCAAGTTGGTTCAGGTCCTCTAACACCTGTGTGCTCCTCTTGAGTCACGGTCTTCTTCTGCTGAGACGTCCTTCCGGGTTGGATTCGAAGACTACGAGCCGGAGCATTGTTTTCCATTCGCTCTACCTCACCCAACCATCTAAGTCGTTGGAGACTTAAACCTCTGTAGTTGATGCAGTTCAGGGGGTCTCCTTTCTTGAGGATCGGGCATACGATGTGGAGGTTCCATTCGTTGGGCATGCTTTTCTCCGACCTTATGTATACTTCTAAGCAAATTATCTCCATGTGCTTTGTACAGTTTGGCGGCAAGGCCGTCTGCTCCAGCGGCTTTGTTCGACTTAAGCTTAGATATCGCTATCTTCACTTCGTCAATGTCAGGTGGGTGGAGTTGGTGGCCTGCTTCACCCAAATTGAATGGTTCTGTAAAGCTGGCGGAATTTCGCTCGTCATCGCCATTATACAGTTTGGAAAAGTGGTCTTTTCATATCCTCAGCACAGACTGTTTTTCCACTATGATGTTCGTTATGTAACAAGTATTGGATATTTTGGTAAGGAGTATGCGATGAATCTTTATTGAGATTTTGTTTGAAACTCAAGAAAACAAAAATCTAGTAAGAAAGAAAAATCAAATGCATTCCAATTGAAAAGAAAATAGCAAACCCAAAAGCAAAAAAGGTCATTGATAGATAATTTTCCACTTGGCTGACGGAAATATTTCTATCAAATTGATATCCCTTTCATTCTGTGACCCACACTCAATTTTGCAATAAATAAAATATTTCTGAATGTTTTCTCCCAATTAATGTCGAAGGTTTTTTTCCTTATATGTAAAATATTTAAATTATCCCAACATACTTCCGTCAAAGACCAAACCCAAAATAAAAAAGAAGAAGAAATACTAAGCAAACAATGATATAGGTACAAAAAAGGCAAGGACTTTCAACTCATTTCCTTCGGTGGCGTTTGTTGTACGAAAACCAACATTTCGTCCTTTATTCTTGGTCAAGGTAAAATTGAGATATTTGTTTGCACATTCTTCTTATTTTAAATAAATACACAGGAACACAATACTAATAGAAAAGAAAATTTGGTTTTGTTTTCTTGCTTGTTCATCATAAGATTTAAGTATGGAACCTCTTCAAACACACATTATAGGTTTTGACAAAATTTCACTTGATGAGAATGATCTGTGCTTAGGGGTTTTATTTGTAAGAAATTTTGATGAATTTCGTAAACAAATTTCAATTTAAGGAAACAAATTTCAATTTAAGGAAATAGATGCAATCGATTTCGATAACTTTTAATATCTACGTCCTATTTTCTGAGCTCCAAAAGCGTTTCGCCCATAAAAGTTTAACAACTTCATTTTCTTGCAAGAGTTTCATTTCCAAGCAAACAAATTACAAAAACTCCATTAAATTGCTTTATTTGTTAAGGATCCTCAGGTTATAGCAAAATTCATCGATTTATATCGAAATCGATAGTAAAATGACGTTCTTTCAATTTCCATCTCAAACCCCTTTCCCGTTGTGTTGTGTGTAAACTTGAAGAGTCATATAAAATGTATTTAAGCTCTACCTACCTCAATTTCTTTATTAGCCATTCATGCTAGAGTATCGATTAAGGAAAATTATTTTGAGTCGATAGACGAGTGAAAAACATATTTGCATAGCCCCAAGTTTGGAAGAGAAAACAAAAAACTATAATTTAATGGGTTTGTGTACTTTATTCGAGCCTCGGTCATGACAGCTCAGGATGAGAACTTGGGGGTTTATTGAAACAATTACGATTATGAAATAATGGTAATGGCTAGCTCAGGGTTAATCGAGCTATAAACTTTTATGGAGAATCAACTTCCCATTGAACAGTTTGACTAATAAAGTGATAAGAAAATGTCGTTACTTGAACGTAGGGAAATAAAAATCAGCAAACTTTACAGTTTTTGCTACCTGAAATAGGCGATGTATTCATATAAGCCTAAATAAAACTTCTGCAAAACAGAAATGCGCTTTTTTATGGTTGAACTGCTGAATCGAATCAAATAAAATTTCGAAAATGGGTTTGCAACCTCTTTTAGGGTTAAACCACTCAACCGATTTTGATGACATTCGGTATGTTGGTAAAATGAACTGAGGCCAAGAATAAAGAAAAGTTTTTATGATTGAAATCACCTCAAGACTGCATTTGAAGAGGTATTGAAGGTATAAAAGTAAATTGTATAGCAATACAGTCATACTTAGCAGTTTGAAATTGAAATTAAGCAAAATTTATTTGCGGTTCTCATGTTACCAGGGTTATCAGTTGACATTAAATGTTAATTTAGTTGCGGCTTAGCAAGTTTTTGTTCATGCTATTAAGTCGTGGGAACTCCTACTTTTTTTAACTGCGGTTTCATAGTTATCTTTTTTCAGAACGCACTTGTACGATAACAGATAAGGAAATTAAGTAAAATACTTGTAGATGTAAGATTTTTAAGCAGTTAGTCTTTTCAGGAAGAAGAACTACGAAGTGGTAGGTACTCTACTGCTGGTACATAATAGTTATAGCACAGGCGTGACTTATTCAGTACTTCGTAAGTACTTGAGTACTTCATCGCTTTATACCACTGAATTCCATTGCCAGTACTAGTACCCTAGGTTAGGATAGGTTAAGTGGGCTGACAGTTGGTGTTGTAACCGTCACACTTAGATCGATGTAGATCCATTGTGGTACACTTATGTATTGTAGCTTCCTGAAAAATAAATGTGGTTGGTTTAGCTATTTTAAGGTCTTGACAAAGCTCAGCTCTTTTAGCTCTTGCTGACAAGAAACAAGCTACGACTCGATAAGTGTGGCAATTGGCAATTAGCAAGATTGAAGCTTTCCGAGTAAAAAACTGCAGCTACTCCAGTGTTAATTTTTGAGCCATCAGTGTAGATGGTAAAAGTCGAGTCATTAGTGTAGGGCACACTATTTTCCCAATCTAGTCTATTGGGGAAGCTAGTACTAACGATTTGTTCAAATCTAAGTAAGGGGTCGTGCACCTACGTGTTTCGCAAGTATAGCAGCGTGGCCACTCTGGCTAGTTTTCCAGATACTGATTAGACTAAGCGTAAGGGCGCTGTTCGCTGCTGATTCTTGAACAAATAGATCTATGGGAGGGAGATTGAGAATTACTTCTAATCCAGCAGTTGGAGTAGTCCTCATCACACCCCTAAAGTACTAAAGCAGGCCATTCTTTGAATTTTGGTAAGGGTTTTTAAATTCTCCAGCACTTTCGACCAAAACCAACTGCCGTAGTTTGGAATCGGCCTGACAACGACAGTGTACATGGTAGGTACATCCATATGACTATTTTGGGGTTTGGTCACCAATTTCTACCAAGAATCTTGTTGCATGAGTAGAGAGCGATCTTGGCTTTCTTGAATCTTTCTGGGATGTTTGGACCCCAGTTAAGCTTTGTGTCCAATATAACTCCGAGGTATCTCGCTCAGATTCAAAACGCGGTTGATAAGGCGCTTTCTAATTGTTCGCTAAAAGTGGTAAGGTTCTCGTCGCCTCAAGTTTTATCAGGATCTCGTTCATCACCATGATCCAGTGTAGCGGTGAAAGAATTCCACCTTGCGGAGTTCCTTTAGATGCGTACTTCAAATAAGTTGTTCTTGCAAGTACTTAAGAGAACTGATACTTGCTAATTACCTATTTTAAATAGTCTCTCAAGAAATGGTGTATTTGTTCATAATTTATTAAAAAAAAAAAAACTAAAATCTTTAAAAATACTTGTAATTGGCAATGAGGAATGGCACTTGAAAGATGGAGTACAAGTACCCATTTCTCTTTTTCTCGTACTACGTTTGTTTTCCATTTAACAATTCCAATTCCACAAAATTAATGAGGTTCCTACATCATGATATTCTTTTCTAACACGTAATGTAAACGACACCTTCAAACAAGCGCTCATGCAACTCGAGCGTGTTCTTAACAGTTTCTTAATACTACTTAGTACTTATTCAACAAAGGGCAATAAACATGTGAAATCAAGGCCAGATGTAGGTCGTTTTGCCAATAGTTTTATTTTTTGATTTTTTTCCTTCAATCCTACAAAGAAACAAGAAAATAAAAACAAATTCACAGCATATCTCTCTCTAAACTAAATGCGTGCCATTTCGTCACGTTTACCATTCTGCTGGTGGTGTTGGCCGGTGCGGCGGCCGAGGCGACCCGCCCACAATAATGGCGCTGCTAGCTGCTTCTTTTGCTTCTGGCACAAGAACACACATGTGTCTTATCTGCGAACCAATTTGTTTAATTTTATTTATTGTTTCGTTGTCTATAAGTTCGATCTCTTAATTTTTGTTTATGCGCATTTTGGTGCTTTGGTGCTCGCTTACAACATCACACTACACACCTTTAAGCCAATTGGTAATAATGATAAGTCGGACAAATGAACTGACAGAAACACGCGGTCGGTGTGTGGACAAACAGGGTGTCTTTTTTTTTTTGTGGAGATTAATTTTCGTTAATGTTTATTTATTTTTGTGTTGTAACTGGAAATGAGGGCTTCTTCAACAACCACAAACACAGCCACACACTTTGAATGACCTCAAAGAGAGACAACAATTTTTTCCAGCTTGTATACATTCATGTGGTTTTCTCATTACTTGTAATTTCGATGTGCGATTAACTTGTATGTAGACTCGTATGTCTTTTTATTTCAAGGATTATTCTGGCTCGTGAATGTCAGTGTAGATGCGTTGAGGAGATCATATAAGCGACTTCAAGAAACTGCGACTTTTTTCTTTTGGATTTCTCGTCAAAAACAAGTTAAAGCCAATTTTGAAGTTCTCTCGTGCAGATTAAGTAAGTACTCGCCCATGTTACAAACCAATACCAAGAATCACGGAATGTAAGCAAACAGCGCGTCTTCAGTTATGACGCGCCGGTTCGGTATATGAAACTTTGATGAGCCCGCAACTGTGTATTGATGCATGCATGTTGTATACAAGCACATCTGCAGGAAAGTATGTCAAGCGTCTGGTTGTTTATTATTTTTATTTACTTTTTTTTTGTTTCTGTTCAACAAGAAGAATAACTGAAGAGGAAGCGTCGGTAAGGAGGTGTGGATACTTTAACCAATTTGTCGGTATTTTGTGTCGCAAACAGATGCTTTTCAACGTCAAAATAAAAATCGGCGCAAAAAAAAAGGAAGCAAGAAAAATTGGCGAAGTGCAGAGGTGTAGAGGGAAGTGTTACAAGGACTCCTTTTGTTGTTTTACATCCTTTTTGAGATTTTTTATCATCGACAGGTGTGGAAGAGTTTTGTAACTTAAAACGGGCAGGGTTTGTCTATGTTTATTCAACGGATGTACGAAAGGATGGTGACAAAAAATAAACAAAATATTTGCAAACTTTTGCAAAGATATCTCCTCAATTATACTCGAGTCAACCTCCAGAATCGAAATAAATTCACAAATCAAATTTGGTTAAATTTGGAAATTCAATATTCCATCAGCGGCGTTTGCCACCACTCAAGCGAACATATCGATGATGAAATTATCTATTCCAAAATAACAAATGCGCATTATTGGATTTTCCTATTAAATATCTCCCCCTCATCCTTTCAATTTTCGAATTTCGAATTAACTTATGGAATAGATTTTTGTGTGCCTACGTATTCATGTGCCAAAGAAACCACAAGTGCCTGAAATGTCTGTCTTACATTTCAAGACGTTCATTTTAATTCCATTATTCAAGTGTAACTAGATACGAGTACAATTTATACCGAACTTTGTGAGTTCACTTGCTTATCTTGTGATAATATACGAACAATATGGTTTTTTTGAAAAATTCAAAACAACAACAAAAATAAATGTTCATTGTATATTCTTGTCCTGGTTAGGTTTCATCATTTCGATGATATTTTTTTCTTTTCTTTTCGTCGTTGAGTGCTTCTCTGATGGAATAGAATCCATCGAGTGAATTTTGCTGTGATAACGAAATACAAAAACAAAAACATATCAAGTCACTGTAAACATGTCTTCAGTCTGGTGGCTTAATTGATAGAATTTTTTGTTCTCTCATGTTGGACCACTTTATTCAGCTCGTGTAGCTTTTAGTTTAAATGTATCGTTCGAGCATGAGAAAAAGTAAGACGAAATCCTGAATTTCGTTTCGTCGAGATTATCATTACAAGTTTTATTTTTTCATTTTTTTCCCTCAAGTTTTATGTTTCACATGAGGAAAAAAAAGTACAAAAACGAGTCGGGAAGAAGACCGAACAATAAAACATCACAAGGAAAAAAAATACGCAAAAAAACCTCGAAGTAAATTTTGTATACGTATATGAGGCAGATAAGAAAAAAAAACATGTTTTTTCGCGCACGTTTTTGTTATTGTCCAATTTTTATGTTGTGTGGTTTTTTATTTGGAAAATACGTAAAAGTCATAAACATAAAAACATTCATGTTTCATGTTGTTGTTTCTTTTTTCGCCAGCGGGATGAGTAGTTTGTTTTTGTTTGTATTTTTAGCTTCTTGTAAGAATTTTGTATTGGAATGATGGTATAGTTTCATAATCAAACGTCCGAATTTAATGTACAATTTGAGTATGAGTAACAATTTATCTATGAGAGAACCACAGTCATAAACATAGCGAGCCCTTACCGTCAAATTATCGTAAGCGACACTTCGAAAATGCGTTTTTTCCAACTTTGTAAGCGCAATAAATCAAATTTATTAGTTTTGTTTGTGTTTTCTTTCTTTCTGTAGTAATTCTTTGAATTTAAACATTTTTTTATAACGAATTATATGAAAATATTTCAGGCCTGATCGGAGTTGTGACTTAAGTCCGTATAGCTGTTGAACAGCGTAAGTGATAATGATAACAAACCAGAATAGCTTAAGAAAAATTTTGTTTAATGGTAGTAGGTAGGCAGTAAGTTCCAGAGACCGAAAAATTCAAAATCACAGTAGGTGTACCCCAAGGAAGCGTCTTCAGTCCTCTGCTCTTTATTACTATCGTTGATGCCCTGTTCAATTATAAAGTGACGTGGCTAGCTATTAATAAAATTATTTCGACTCTCGACAGTTTGAATTCATTATGATTGTACCAATGGTTTTTAGAAGCAGTTTTTTTTTGTTGAGCAAAATAAATGTTACCTACGCTCTGTCAAAGTTTTTTTTTTATATAATTAGCACCCACTCAAGGGGGTTTTTACAGCTTTTTTATGCCAGAGACACAGTGAGTGCTTTAGGAAGGAGGAAAGTGGTTGAACATTGCAATGACGGAAAAAAGCCATTAGTGGAAGCACCTCTAGAAAAAGTTGTTATTATTCACATACTAAAATCAAAATTGGCAGATGCACCAAATAATGCAAACGAAAAAGTGTTGAAAAAGCACAAAAAATAATATGTGAATAAAAGTTCTCATTCATAGAAGAATTAAATTTGTGAGCATATTCGCACTGGAATCTACGTCACTATCGAAGAAGCATAGTGACCAGTTAAAGATCCTGAACAAAATATTGAGACCATCCCAGTCGGCTATCTCGTACTGCCAAACGGTTCTCTTAGAAGCTCTTTCTTTAAAGGGAGTTTTTGGCACGAGAAATTAGCAGATATGACACAATGGCCAGATCGGCCGAGAGGCGATAATTCACTTATTGAATATTTTTATCAGGGTCAGAGGTAAGGAAGAAGTCAAGAGTGTTTTCTTTTGATTTGGTTGACTCAGACGTCTCAGCTGAAACATTTTGACTACGCGGACAACGTATGCTTGCTCTCGTATAGGGTCATGAATCTATATTACATGACAACAATAATGGAGAGAGAAGAAGAAAAGTTTGGTCTGAATGAACTCCGACAAAACCAAGATGATCTGCCTCGCAACCCAGTAATCTTCTCTCATATCGGAAGCATTATCTCTACCGTGGGCAGCAAAAAACGGAACATCAACAGCCGAATCAGGAAAGCAGGGGCTGCTTTCAGTATGCTTAGAAATAAAGGGAGGAATAACTCACTTAGCTTAAGAACCAAGCTACGTCGAATCTATTTTACTTTACGGTAACAGCAGCTGTCACTAAGAAGCGGCACACCTTCATTAATAGTGGAATCCGCTCACACAAGAAGGAAGAAAAGCCAGACGACCGAGAAGCTCATGGTTCATGGACAGTCGAGGAAGAGTTAGTCCAGCTGGGTAAGAGCTGGAGAAAGTAACCTCATATCCAGTAACCGAATGAATATGATGGCGAGCTGGCGTTATGGAAGCCCTATGCCCCACTAGGGGTCCCCCACACAAAAGGTGTTGAAAGCTATAAAATTTTAAGAATTTTAGGACAAACATTTGCTTGACTTAAAATTGTAGGTCCTTGAGAAAAGCATTTAATACTTCGCCGCTTAATTTAATTTTAAGTCGGTTTCATGAACACAACTTCCTTCATTTTTAATTTCCTTAAAACCTTTAAAGTTCTGAAATACGTAGGTTTCTAGGTATAAACATAAAACAAGAAAACCACTTCATCCATTTGCATAACTTAATTTTATTAATTTTTTGTTTTGCATTTGCGCCAACGAGAATTCCAACCAGCTGAGAATTTATATTCGAATTTTAGACCCGCTTTGAATTTTCGTTCTTCAGAAGTCTGTCTGTCTGTCCAAAACCAAAAACCACAAAAAGAAGAAATTTTAAAACCAGCCAAAGTTTTTTTTTTCAATTTTTTTATTTTTACTTCGCGTCCAGTTTGTTTGTTTGTTTTTTTTTCGATTTCTAATCAAACTTATAATTGCGTCGTGCTTTGTATCGTCTACTGCTTTTTTGCCGTTTCTTTCTTCTTTAATTTCCAACGGAAAGTACGTGGGCTTTTCGAAAGCTTGGCAACTATTGAACTAGCACTATCTTGTGTTTTCTTTCTATTTCTATTGATATTTATCTTCTCTTGTATTTTTTATTGCCATTTGCTATCGATAAAATACAATTTCTTGTTTTTTTCTTCGTTTATTGTCCTCCTTAATTAAATTGATTAATCCAAGAGGATGAGGAGGCGGTAGACAAATAAAAAAAAGTTTTTTTTTGCTTTTGCCACTAAAAATTCTCCATAACAACAACAAAAATAAAAGAAAGAAAGACAAAACAAAAAACCAAAAAACTGCGACGTATATTTTTCAAAGAGTAAATCGCAGTTTAGCGGTTTAGTTATAAAACAAAAAATATAACAACTTTATTTGCGAAATAAAAACACGAGGTAGAATTTTTTGTGTGTGACTGTGACAGTCATGTGGTATTCGCGAAGTTGGCTTTTCGGTTCGCAAGTTCCCTCGTCCCGTCGTCGCGTCATAACAACTCACATTAAATTTACTCAAATTAATTTCATTTGTCCAACTAAATAATGCAGAGGATGAAAAATAAAATTGAGTTTAAATTGAAGTAATGGCAGCAAAAAAAGTCTTTAACACTAAAAAGGAATGTTTTTTTTTTCTTTCTCTTTACTGCTCAGCTCATGAATTATATTCAACTATTTAATTTGATGTTTTTTTCTTCTTTTTTCAAATGTTTTGTATTTCATTTGAAATGAAACTGACATTTTGATCGGGCTACAAGGTCAGGGAATGTTTCTGTTTGGCGTTCGTGTTCCAGCGCTTAGTGGTGGATTTTTTTTATTATTCTGTTCGCCAGTAAACAAATAATTTCGTGTCTATGAGGTTTGATGGTGCTTTGGAGGACTTTTTTTCACGTCCACAAAAAAAAAAGATAACAAGAATAGAAAGACAAAATAAACTCGAAGAAGACATAATAAAGATAAATAAATACACCGAAGGTACCAGTTCATCATCATAATCATCATTATCATCGTCAATGTTTGCGAAATTGATTGGAGAGCAAGAGCAGGCAGAGCTGTTAATAATTCAGTTTGTGACTCGATTGATAACGATTCCATCTGCCGTTTGGTCATGGAAATTTTGGTATTTGCTTTATTTTTAAATGGAAAATTATACGAAATCACATTGTAATGCGTAAAAGCTAGATATCGACGTATTTTTATCTTTGCACGGTGCTCTGGTGCACGTCTTGATGCGAAATAGATAAAAATATAACGAGAGGTGATTTGAGTTCAGTTTTAGAGCTGATAAAAGAATAATACGTCAGCGCAACAGTCCGGGAGTTTTTTTTTTTTTTGTGAAGAGAAGTCCTTGGAATATAAATGGATTTTTATTTAAGGCGTTTTATTGATGGATGCCTTAATGTATCCTAAACATAGACCGAGTGACAGACAGAAGAGGAGAGATGGGAATTAACTTCAGACCTAAATTTAGATTTCAATGCATAATCAAAGTCCTCGGCCTCACAAAACCAATTAGGGTTACGGCACCAGTCTCCGGACAGCCCCGTGTCCGGACGATTTTGCACTTAAGAGGGAATAAAAGAGAAACTAAACACAGAATTTGCAAACAACAACAAAATGCATAAGCAGTAACATTTTTCACATACTGATACGAAGTTTTAACCCGACCGAAGGTATAACGGAAAAGTTATGGGTCGTTTAAACAGCAGCCGCTACTGTAGTAGCAGACCTTGGAACAATATACTGGGAAAAGGTGATTTTGTGCGATCTTGTAATCAAATGGAATTTGTTTCAATGAAAATATAATGAACTTCCTAAAAGTAAAGTGAAAAATTAAATGTTTCTTTTTTTTAATCGATTTTTTTCAGTGTCCGGGGCACTGTTCCCAAATAGCGCGGAAATCTAGTTTCCGGACAGCTTTAAGGTTACATTCTTTTTGAAACGTTTGACTTCCTTGGCAAAACTTTTTTGTATCGAGAATACAAATTTTCCACTTTTAAAAACAACAATTTTGATTCGAACGTCCGGAGACTAGATTTCAGTCGTCCGGAGACTGGGTAGAATTTTTGTTCGGATGTTAAAATTTTATTATCATTATTTATTCTTTGTCGGACATAATTTTGAAATCATTTGGGTGTCAATCGATTGAAAAATATCAACACTTACTTTATTTTATTTTTTAGTTTGTTTTATAATATTTCGTCTGAATTAACAATAACTAGGATTTTTTTTAAATTGGATGCCAAACAATCAGGAAACAACTACCGATGCAGAAATTTTTTTCCTCTATACTCAACACTTGACAAAAAAAAAATATTGAGTTTTTAATTGCAAATGTCCGGACACTCGATTTTCAGTCGTCCGGAGACTGGAACTATCATCCGGAGACTCCGGAAAATCGCCGTTTTTAAGAATTCATCATTTTAAATGAAGGTTATACATAAGTTACTTACGATTCGGAACTCGGACAGTAGAGGAAAAGAACGATTAGAATGACAATTTCACCAGCGTAGTTTCGAAGTTTCAGGACGCGGAACACCGAACATTTACGATTAAAATATCCGATCGTTCGTCGCAGGTTACCCATGGTGCAAGCATCGGAAACAATTTAGATGCTTACGTTCGAACATTGAGGTTAAGTTCTGGAAATTTGAAAAAATCAAAGAAGGCAATGACACTTCTTATATATTTATATTTCTTCCATAATTTCGAAAATTTGGACCAAAGACGTACTCGCCAGTTATTCGGCGACACTTGGTGCCAACGATAAATGAGATTGTAACTTCTCGCCTCCTCTTATTTTATAGGCAGTTGTAATGCTTCGTGAACTATTTCGATCTTTGTTAAGAGGTGATTCTTAAAGCAAATTCCCTGGGAGGATCTGAAACACATTTAGGTTGAAAGTGGAGCACATCGGAGTCCACATTAACGACAATTTCAAAATTACTGCTAATTCGGACATTTCAGTTGCTTCGGTAGCCGTAAATGTCTGCACTCCCAACTCGCCGTTCTTCGCTCAACGAGTATGTAGCAGGATTGAATAGACTTATCCCCATTTAACCATTAGAGCAATCAGTTCTGATTGTGGAGCCAAACAAGTGTCCCAAAAAATCAGAGAAACCAATTCCAAAAGGCGTTTTACCCCCCTCCAAGCTTGCCACACACTTCTTTCTAACAATTAGGAATTTTCCAAGCCATTTCTTTGTCTCTACTAGAATGATTCATCAAATTTTCCCCCAAAAAAAACAGGGAAACCACTCATTGCAGTGAAAGGAAAACACACGCAATGTCCTTCATCCTATTCTCTCTTGAAATAGCTTTAAAGGCCAAACCGAAAAAAAAATCAATAAAAAAGAAACCCAAGATTATTATCTTTTGTAATGCAACGCAATTCTGACGAAAATCATGACTAAAACAACTGCGGAAAATTTCCTGGGAAATGGACTTTATTCGCGCGCTAGTTGGACTTTGTCATCGAAACTATTTTAAATGGCAACCAAAAACTTCTACGACACACATTGAAAAAATTACAAATTAGCGTGAGAAAATTTTGTGGAAACTCACTGGACTTTCCTAGTGGTTCTGGCTATTGAAAGGAAAAACCTCCCTTGAAAAATAGAAAACCAAACTATCATCGTTGACAAATTACCCCTCGGTATATAATTTATGGAAAAACGGGCGGGGATGGAAGTAAAATAAAATGTGAAATAAAAGTCATTCATTCTCACACCAAAAGGAGGATTTAAATATCACCGACAACCACGACACTATAGAGCTGAAGAGGTACGGAAAATGTCCGACCAAAGACGAACGAGGCGACGACCCACAATATATGAAGCACTTTAATATTTCGAAATCGTGAATAGATTTTGGGTGTTTTGCTTTTGTCTGTATTTAGTGTTATTGGTGGATATTTTTGGGTTGTTTTTCAAAATCCATAGGGTACATGCATACATTAATGAATGTTCATGTAAGCCGCATTTGAGTGGCAGACTACACTGGCATATGTGTAAAAATAGGCCTAGAAGGGATTTAGTTTCATTGTGAGGCGGCACGTACAAAATGCATGACTCTATAGCATAATTTGTTCATGCTCGTTTTTTTTGGTTTCATTTCTTTTTGGGATAAACGCCAAGAAAGAAGAAAAAAGCTATTGGGCGTGGCGAAAACTAAGTAAAAAGGTATAAAATGTGATGACAAGTCAGTAAATGCCACACTGCTATTGGCAAAGTTAAAGCTATCTGTAAGTATGTTGGTAGGTGTACCTGGGAGAGAAATTAATCAACCAACTTACGAGCGGCAGCGACAGCAATGATGATATGGTGTTGTACCAGGAAAGCAAGGCAAACGACCGACACCACGGCGAGGGCGACGCAAGCAAGGTGTGCTTGGGAGCAAGGCTTAGAGAAAGGTGTGGAAAAGGGATATTATTTGTCATTTGGTTAATATCCATTTTGCTGGATTACGTACGAAATGAGGCTTTGGTCGGTTGAGTGAACTTGCGAAGTGAGCTATGAAATTGTGTGCGCTCGGAAATTCTGGCTGGATTTAATGTGGTTAAAGCTGATTGTTTGAAAATTAATCAGAAAAAAGCATTGCGATGGAATTCCGGGAATTTAAAGGCTTAAATCGGCTCAAATTGAAATTTTGAGAGATACATATGTAGAGTATCACCAAAAAAAGGAAGTATCGGTTTTTCGGTACTTAAATATTCTCACAGAATCCAATATCAGTACTTGTAAGTATTTGAAGTTGTGAAAGTACTTGAAAGTTCTGCACGTGACTGGTAATGGTTTCGAGTAAGCAGAGCTGTAAAGTACTTGCTTATTTCACTACTAAGGTGCTTTCAGCACAAGTACTAACATTTAGAGAAGTCGTTCGACTCGTTTAGTACTTAAGAAATTCATGAAAACTGAATTTTACAAGTATCAAATACAAGTAACAGTACTTTGAAGTACTTTCCAGTATTTTCAGATACGAGTACAAGAACTTAGAAGTAAAAATACTTGTACCATCAAGTACTTTAGAGTCTGTTTCCTGAAAATAAGTGTACTGGTACTTCAAAGTAGACAAGAAAATTTAGTACTAATACGAGAACTTGTACTTCTGTATTCTATATAAGTACCTGCTTGAAAAATGTAAGTATTGGTTTACATATGCTTTCAAGTAGAAGTATAAGTATTTCGAAGTACTTACACCAGTACCTACAAGTTTTTGAGAAAATTTGAGTACTGTGTTGTACTTGTTGTTGAAAGTACTGATAAAATTAGTTGACAGATATGAACACGGTTTTTCCAAATCCTTGTAATCCTTCTTGAAAGTACTGGACATGCTTCTTGAACTTACTGATAATGGTTTCAAGTAAGCAGAGATGTTAAGTACTGATGTATACCACTACTTAGTCTACTAATGTCCTTTGAAGAAGATGTAGTACTGATAACGAGTACTTGCACTTCAGTATTCGAGTTTTTGCAAGTATTCGTATATTATGCAGTCACTCGGTACTTAAGGAAGTCATAAGCACTAAAGAGGTTTAAATGTACTTTCAAGTTGAAGAACAAGTACTTAGAAGTACTTGGTACTTCTTAGTACTTAAAATCTAGTACTGGAAAATATGAAATATTATACATACTTGGAAAGTACAGATATTGTCAACAGAACATGGTTTTTAAAATGACTAGTAATTGAACTTGAAAGTACTTTTGAAGCACGGACTTGCACCGAACTACTTGAAAATGGAGGTACGCAAGGTTGATTGATTTAAATCAATTGATTTAAATCATGATTTAAATCAATGATTTAAATCAAATGATTTTTTTGAAAAAAATCATGATTTAAATCAAAATTGATTTTTTTAAACAAAATTTAGACAGAAACTTATTTTTAACTCGGCTTAAAATTATCAAATTTTTTGTTAATTAGGAACTTTAAAAAATAAGTTAAGAAACTGAAAACTCACACTTCAAAGCAAATTGAAAATGATTAATTTGTTGTTTAAATCTTTAAAAAGAACACCATTTTTGCTGCCTTTTCATACCACAGCTTGTTTCGTAGCTAAGACAGAACCAAGCCAAATGTAGAAAATATCCTTTTCACAGACGCAGATAGTCAAAGTAAGGCATAAACTGGCCATGCTCATCACTTTTTTTTTGTACCCGAATGAGACTTCCACCACTGTAGTTCTTTAAATTTTGAATATAAAACTTTTTTAAAAGGTTGAGCCTTGCGTATTTGCTTTGGACATACTCGAGGGCTGTTTTCTTCTTCAGCTCTCAATCTATACAAATAAATGCCGTCTTGAATAAAAAAAGTCGTATTTATAATACGGAGTAGTTAGTTAAAATAAATCTATCATTTACGATGAACAATTAGACAGGTATCTTGCGAATACAGAAAAAAATCAAAAAAATCAAATAAATCAAAAAAATCATGATTTTTTTGAAAAAATCAAAAAAATTTGTCAGAAACAAAAAAATCATGATTTTTATCAACCCTGGAGGTACGTAAATATTTGTCTTTTTAAATTGCCCATGAAAGAGAGCTCTCATTAATACAGTGTGACAAAGCGTCACACTTTGCGCCCTCGATTCATAAGCTAAACTAATGGAAACGAACTAATTGGGAAAAGTTCGGTGTTTTCTTTAGACTGAGGTTAACAGTGCTTTCATCAGGCGGACCTTGTATTCCGCGAGTATACCCCAGCCAGTGTAAATTAAGCATCACAACAGGTACTTGAACTAAGTTCAAACTATCAATATACCTAGCTGACTCACGGATTTTGAATTTAATTTCTGTCGTAAACTAGAAGTTACAATTTCTAAATAATGTTGTTATTTCCGTTCTTGCAATTAGTTATAACGTTGCAATAAGTAAAAATTTAACATTAATGTTGCGCAACACTTCACCACTTGTAGAGCCCTTTTAAGACTTATTTGGCCATTAAAATCACATGTTTACGATCTAAGGATCCTGTTATTTTGTCTTTACGATGCAATTCCACGGGCTTGGCTTACAATATCATTAAATAATGTACTTAAATTGTTTTTATATGATATTTCTTTCAAGTGTGTGCTCACATGACCATGATGGCGAGTCATGGCGTTGTGTATTTAGATCCTGAATTAAGTGCCTATTAATCACTCATAAAAAAGAAAGTGGAACTCATTTGACAGCAAAGTTCACTTAGCCTCAGTCGGTGGTCAAGTACAATCATGGAATAATCCAACTTCGACATGAGACTTGAAACCTTTAAAACTGATTAAAATCTTCTTCAAACCGTGTTGCGCATACTAAATTTCGAAAGATTGTTCTCAAATCTTTTCAGAGAACCCTGAAGGATTAACAGATTAAATTAATATCCTCTCAGTGTGAAGACGAAGAGTAACCCCCAACCAATTCCATGCTCATCACAAAGTTTCAAATATCAAACAACAAGCATTTGCAATTAAACCTCTCTTCCACCCATTTATACGCATAATCCTCACAAAACATTTAACACAACACCTAACTGGGATATTTCATCATCATCACAAGCAGCAGCAACATCCAAAAGTGTTCCAAGAAATGTGAAGTGGCTGAGCGAGAGGGGGACTTACAAAAAGGTACCATAACCAACTGGGGGTTATGGATGATGGGTTTTGGAAAATTCCTCTCAATTTCACAATGATTTTCAACATTTCCGTATGTTCTGTACACAAAAATTAAATGAGAACTTAATACCCCCAAAGCATGGAAAAACAAAAAAAAAATGCTTTAACACGACAAGAATAAATTAAAGTTAGCAAAACATCATTTCAGACATTAATCCTGTAAATTTATTTGTTTTTCTTCTTTTTATTGTTGTTGTTGTAGCGTCCTTTGTTTCTGGAGATTAGATTATTGTTTGAAATTATTATCATAATATAGGGACAGGGAGGCAATGGTGACGGTGATGGTAATGATGATACACAGTGGAATTTGAAATGCCAAAAATTATGGACATAATCAAACGTTAAGGATACCATCGCATAATTAAGCCCATTTATTTTTGCTGATAAGTGATTAGGTGTGGATGCTCACATGTATCAATTTGTGCCTGTCTATTACCCCGACTACAGACCCAATATCGAACAAAACAGATACAATTTCTGTTCCTGCCCTATCGGATACTCCAAATCGATCACGTCTTTGATCTTTCTTTTCTTCTCAGGATTGTTTTTTTTCTCTGAATTTTACGAAGTTATTTGAGTTATTTCGACGACGAAGCTGATGAAGAAGAACTAATATCCAAAACCTCTGTCAAAGGTGCATTTGAGGCTGAAGTAATTTTGCGATTTTCTATTGCGTTTTCTTTCCAAACCTTTTCGAAGCTTTTTAGTATTTATTATGTCGATACCTCCTATTGCCATTCTTCTTCCGTTTCTTTGGTCTAATAAAAACACTTGTTCTTGTTTCGGAACCTTTTTACCCTTAGCAGAGATGCATTGAGCAGAGTCCTTGCATTTGCATGCCGCAATGTCAAAAAGCAACTTACCGCTTTGCCGAAACTTTTCTAAGGAGAGCCTTTTGATGGACTTCAATAAATTTTTACATTTAGAGCCGATTTTTCAATCATCGAACAAAAATAAAAATAACAAACTGGCAAATAAACTTATCTGAGTAATCATCGGTCGAATAAATATGAGCGTTTTTCTTCAGATAAAGTCTATATCTGACGATTGAGAAATCCAATATTTTGTTATTTGTCGAATAAACACTATCTGCTTGTTTATCTGACGATTGAGAAATCGGCTCTTAGTGTGATACGCTTCTAGCAATTGAATTATTCTTGTGTTATGTGTTACCGTTGGAATAGAAGCAGATTGCGATATTTTTTCAATCCAGGATGAAACTATACCTGCTATTTCTGGAAAGTTGGGTTCCTTTGAAGTCCCATTTGTAAAGGGGCACTAGGATGAAGGTTGTCTGCCGTTGAGGCATTTAGGGAAAAGAATATTCGGCGGATAGGGTCGTTCGGTTCGAATCCCCCTAAGTTGGCAGCATATTGTCTTTCAAATCACTTAAATCACCAAAAATAAGACATTTAAACAAGCTTCTAGTTCTTTGCATACTTTATTTATTTATTTCAGAAATTGACTATCCGAAATGTGAGTATAACAATGCAATTATGCAATGACACGAACAAATTATAACGATAACAAAATGGTATGAAAACAAAACCATGGCCTACTAAGTCTTTGCATTGATTTGAAATTTTTTGAATTTGAAAAAGTTTGAAAGTGTTTGCGGAGGTAGTTATCATTTAATAGAACATAAGTCACAGCTTCAGCTACGGCTACGTTACGTAACGTTCCTAGTTCTAACTGGCTGAATACAATGAGATGTAGCTGTAGCCGAAAAAAATCGCTGTCGCCAAAACTGTCATTAAAATCGCTTATTGTGTAGCAACAGTGGAATACAATGCGTAGCGCTACAAAATAGGTAGCTGTTAGAATAAAAAAAAATGAAATTCTAAACTGAAAATTTAACTGTGTTGTGAAACTATTTGGCTTGTGTATGCTTGAAAAAAACTTAAAAAATGATGAATGAAGAAGAAGAAATTGCATTTATTGCACTGTGTTCAGTAGATCTGATGAACTGTCAAATTTGTAGCCCAAAAAGTTGAAGTTCGCTCAACTTGTACTACACTTCAAGCTACAAGCTTCAGCTTCAGCTGCACATTGTATCGCATTTCATTTATTTTGTACCTTTCAACTTTGACAGCGCTACAAACTACGGCTACAGCTACACCATTGTATTCAACCAGTAACTCTACAATTTTCTTCACAAAAAAGAAGAGAAATATAAAAAAAAATCAAAACAAAACAAAAACTCACCTGTATCACGTTTCCTTTTGCTCGCTTTGTGTAGCTGGTGCTGTTGTTGTTGTTGAAGTTGTAACTGCTGCTGTTGATACTGTTGATATTTGTTTGTTAAAGTGCGAATATCTGTCTTGTCACTATTATTAGCTGCAACTGCTGTTAATGACGATGATGCCGACGACGACGAAGACGATGTTGCCTTCACCAACAACTGACTATTCCCGTATTTCACTGACTTATCGACAAAAATTATTCCGGGACGCTGTTGCTGCTGCTGCTGCTGCTGGTGATGTTGATTATGATGATTATTATTATTACCGTTGTTTATGCTACCTGTCAAGCTACCGTTATGAGAAACGACTTGTTGCTGTTGTAGTTGATGAGGCGTAGGCGCAACAGCTGACGGTATTGAATTGTACGAGGAAGCTGCGCTCAATGTGACAGCGCCGCTACCATTACTGTTACTGGCCTTAATTTGACCACCAGAAGAAGCAACTTGAGTGTGGGCCGTAGACAACGGCGATGTCGACGACAAAAAAGGTGACGGCAAAGAGTCTAAAGACACTGTTTGCTGTAATGTTCGCCCAGGGCTTACAACGTGATGATGACGATAACGATGGTTGCTAGCTGTGGCAGCAGTACTTTTTGTGGTGGACAATGATGACGATGTTGATGAGTACTGCAATTCTTGTTGTTGTTGCTGGTGATGATAAAGAGGAGTTTGTTGCTGCTGATGATGAGGATGGGAATGCGAATGATGATGATGATTCACATCGACCAAATATTGCTCATTCAAATTCTGTTCGTGCTGCTGCTGTTGATAGACGACAGTCTGGGAGCCTGTGTCGGCTGGCTCAGTGGACGATGATGACAAAACAAAATTTTGTTGCTGTTGCAATTGTTCGTCGTCTAGCTCTTGCTGCTGGACACACGAGTTTGTAGTATCGTTGTTTTGGTAGTTTGTTGTTGACAATGATGATGAGGACACAATTTGGAAATTGTTATCAATTTCTGGACAATTGTTGTTGTTGTGTGTGTTATCGCTGCTGCTGGTGTGCTGTTGGCATTCGCCCTGTATATTGGAGCGACTCGAAAAGTCGTAGTTGGACGACAAAAAATGCGAAGTTTTCATTTGCGTTTGAAAATTCCAATTTATATATTTTTTTGTCTGCTTGTTGTTTTTGTTGTTTCGTCTTATACACTACGTCGCGTCGTCGTTTGTTATCTCAAACTGTATTTGCGGAGACAGAGAGCGAGACAGACAATACACATTTATGAGATCTTGTTTGCGTTTGATTCTAATTTCTTTTACCTTTTTTTTTCGAAAACACAATTTTTTGGTGTTGTTGTTGTTGTTGCAAAAACCGAATATGCTACTTTCGAAGTCACACTAACACTCACAATTTATTTAATTCCAAAAAATAATAATACACACGAAGAATGAAAAGCTGAAAGAAGGAATTTTTGTTTTATTAGAAATATTCGAGCTCAAATGACTTTTTTCGTGAGAAATCTCTTAGATGCACACAACACAATCCTTGAGGAAGATTGGGACAGCACCTTGACGGGAAAATGCTACTCGTCGAGTGGAGGAGAACCAATAAAATACGCAATTTTCCAGGCCAGACAACTTGAGAATGGTCCTCTTACCGTTGCAGACGCGCCGCATAGTTGTTTTTTTCTTGTCGATTGTTCTTGTTATTTTTTTTAAGGTTTACAGAGATAACGTTAGTCGAGCACGGCGGGTGAAGAAAAATATACTGCGTCGTAGGTCTCTACACCGTTATGTTTCTACCTACTGTCGAGGCTGGTTGTTTTTTGTTTGCAGCTGCTCTCTCTGTTATAAAGAGCCCAGAGTTCTTGTGCCGACACTTGTGAATGGAGGATAGGGAATCCCTATGAGTCCTTCGTGCCGTATTGTTATGATTCATTCGGGGACTTGCGCAGTGGCGATATTTGTTGGGGAAAGCTCTGTTCGAGCTGAGGCAAGAGTGTGAGTATTGCCAGACATGACGAAATAACCGAATTAGTATACCTACACTGGGGATGTGGTGTGGGATGGGGGAAGCCTCTGAGCTGAATGAAATTATATTGCATAAAATTATGTGTCATGTTTTCCAAATTCGATTGGGTCGTTTTGGTATAGGTTCCCGGGATAGGTAGGGTCTAGTAGCAGAGCTTTGCTATGGTAGACAACAAGCTTGCTAGATTGTGAAATGGTCCAGGACTAGGTATGTTGGGAAAAAAGAAATTGCTACGCAACAAGTTGAAGCTCTCTGGGTTGAATTAAATGATATTTTTGTATTGCCGTGAATACAAGCATGAAGTATGATGATGAAAACGTTACAAGGATTTCTTTGCCGGCAGTGTTTTGTGTAATAATACCTTTTTTCGATATAATTTCTTGAGGGATAAATGTATCTCAACTCTCAAGGTTGAATGAAATTACAAATAAAGCGTCCGTCTGTGTGAAAAAAAATTAAGTCTAGGAGGCAAGGACATGAAGGAGAGTTTTAGACTGAAGAAGAGGGAGAAATTGAAGGGATGTGAGTTTGATCTTGAGTTTGAGCTACGGTTATTTCGAGGGCCTACTTGTTGGTTGTACAAGCCTCTTTAATTGTCCAAAGTTCAAGAGATTTGCCTGGTCCTATTGACTGTAGTTGAATTTTACTTTCTCGCAAATGTTTCCCCTTCTAGTCGCTTATTACAACAGCAACTCAATCTGATTACGAAATCTGATGAAAGAAAGTTTCTGTTGCGAATGGAAAAACTGCACCAAATTGAAATCACGAAATAATAAATTCGTGCAAAACAGCAAAACTGAATAAGATTGCATAAATGTTGTGATTGTGACTGCACTTTTATCAAATAAAATTGTGCGACGTTAATATGAGCAAAGCTACAAGCAGGTAAATGTGTGATGATTCGATTTTGTCAAAACGTGTGTAGCCAGCCAGCACGACAAAGACGACGACATGAAGTTGCGACGATGATGTGACGAATGCAATTGATCATAATCTACTGTTATGAAATGTACCTCCTATCACTTATTTTTTTCTTGCTAAAAAACGTCAACATATTTTTAAAAGGAAAACATGATAGCCGTGGTTTTGGGTACCATTTTTAATTGGTCTTTTTTAGAGAAGTGATTGCACCGAGCGAGCAGCAAGGTACACGCTTGATAGCTACAAGGTATCGGAAATGTGTTCACCCGATTTTATTCTATTGCTGACTGATCCCTCCGCCACACTCATCATATGGACTCATCCCTTAAAGAGACTTTGCAAACCAAATAAAATGAGGGATTTTGCGAAGCGGAAATTTTAGTGTGCCATGTAGAGTGGGTGGTGTAGGAACAATATGCACTATTCCTACGGAACAATAATATGTTCTCAAGGTGTATTTGAGTCTGAGCTGGAACTCTCAATTCGAATTTTAATAACACGTGTAGCCGTTTCACATGGACACGTGTCCCTCTTACAAGTCCGACTCGACTGTTGCGTAACGAACTTTTTGGCTTGGGGACATTTTTGTGTATTTTATCGAAATTTTCACCCGGGATATGATTGACAAGAAAGGTTAATTTTTCATCATCAATAAAGTTTTTAAGGTATCAGACTATCGACTCCAAATAAGGCATAAGTCGCAGTGATCAGACCGACTTTTTTGATGGAGATTGTAAGCTGGCGAGTGAACTGGACCAATCTCAGAACGCTGGCATGCGAAAGGAATATAAGACTCAGGGAAGAAGAAAAGAAGCTTCGCATACAAAAGACAACAGTCTGGGAAAAATACATTGCCTGTGGAGAGTGAAGATAGCACCAGAGGCAGAATAATCGATAGTTAATGAGAATTAGCGAGGGCAACGAAAAAGGAGAGAGGAGCACAAACTTCTCAGAAAGAAAAAGAGGGAGCATGAGAAGCGCGCGATCGAGGAGATAGAGGGATGTCACAACAGGAACGAAGTTCGAAAGTTTTACAAGAAGGTAAATCAAACCACCAGGGGTCTTACACCTCGAACCGAATTCGTAGAGACCATCAGTGGGAACATCGTAGTAGAACTACAGTCAGTGCTGAGAATTTGGAAAGACCACTTTTCCAAGCCATATAATGGCGATGACGAGTTAAATTCCGCCAGCTATACAGAACCATTCAATTTGGGTGGAGCAGACCACCAATTCCACCCACCCGACATTGACGAGGAAGTGAAGATAGCGATATCTTAGCTCAAGTCGAACAAAGCCGCTGGCGCTGAAGCAGACAGCTTAACCGTCGAAGTGTACGGGAGCTAATTTAGTTAGGATCATGCACCAGCTAATCTTCAAAATTTGGTCGGAGGAAAGGATGCTAGACGAATGGAACATCAGCATCGTATGCCCAATACTCAAGAAAGGAGATCCCCTGAACTGCACCAACTACAGAAGTATAAGTCTCCTTAACATCGCCTACAAGATCTTGTCTGCCGTCATGTGTGAACGTTTGAAGCCCTTCGTCAAAACCTGATAGGTTCATATCAGTGTGGCTTCAGATTCGGAAATTCCGCCATCGATCAAATATTCTCTAACGGACGCCAAATAAGGTTTTAGACAATGCGAAGCACTGTCTTGCGATTTCTTCAAAATCATTCTTGAAAAAATTGTGCAAAACTCCGACGTCAACACCAGAGGCACATTCTTTCAAAAGTCTGTCCACATACTAGGATACGAAGACGACATTGACATAATTGGAAGAACACAGCGTGATGTCAGTGGAGCGTTCGTGAGCCTTGAGACGGAGGCCAGGAAGATGGGTCTAGCGGTTAGCAAGGGCAAGACCATGCAAGTTAATGCTGTCAACAAGAAAGGACAACCAACATCAGCATAGACAGATTTAACTCCGAGGTAGTTAAGGTCTTTGTCTACCTAGGAACCGCTATAAGTTCAGACAAAAACACCAGCGCTGAAATCAAACGAAGATCACTCTTGCCAATCGCTGTTTCTTTAGACTTAGAAGGCAATTGAGTAGTGAAGTCCTCTCCCGAGCAACTAAAGTGACCGTAAAAACCCTCATCATCCCGGTCCTAATCTATGGTGCAGAGACATGGACCATGACAACAACGGATGACAACGCTTTGGGCTGCTTCGAGAGAAAAATCATCGAGTGATTTTTGGTCCAGTCTGCAGAAATGGAGAATGGAGACGAAGACTGAATCAAAAACTGTACGAGGTGTTCAGCGACACTGGCCTAGCCAGAAAAGTTAGTGTCCAACGACTTAGATAGTTGGGTCATATAGAGCGAAAGGAAAATAATGCTTCGCCAGTTTCCTAGTGTTACCGCAGGGTTCAAGGAGGTTCCACCTATCATTTGCTTTTTGAATGATATTGTTAATAATATATATTTCGTTTTATTTCGAGTTAAGGGATTGTGATGGTTATGGTCTATGAGAGGGGGATCAAGTACTGAGCCTTGCCTTGCAAGCTCATTAGCTTTTTCGTCAGCACCTGTCAATTAAGACTTATCCTACGCTGAACCATTTCACTTGGGACCGTATTTTAGTGACGGCCTTAATCACACTGTTTGATCTTCCCCGAATTTCAAACAATTATATGCGCTCTATTCCTTCAGTTTAGTTAGCGAGAACCAATCTTTCGACAACCATAGCCACTCTGAAACTCCCACAAGGGGGCCTTGGGCGACTGTAGTTGACATTCATATGTAAGACTATGAATGGGTAGCCAAATATTCCGGAGTAACAATGTTTTTCTGAAGGATTGCTAAGCCTCCATTTCCAGCTTAGTTTCATTTATATTCAACATGGAACACTGGTGTCCATTGTCCCGAAGTCTCTTACCAGTTGTAGTCTCGGTGGACAAAGCTGGGGGACTACATGACTTTTAGCGTATGTTCATTAGCCTAGACCGAAGTCTGGTTTCCACTGCACTTGAGCAGCAATGAATATTTACTCGAAATTGCAAAGCAACACTTTCTAAATTCCTCACCTACTTTTCGTAGGGCAGCTCATCGCGACAGAAAGAAACAAGCTTTGATTTGATTTGAGTGGCAGAAATCGCAGCTGGGCCATCAATGAAAAAGGTGATATCAGCTCAGATACTCTGAGGCAAACGGTGGATAAATCTCTAGGATTTAGCACCCCAACTAAACTAAACCAATTATTTTTTGACTTCAAATCAGGACTAGCCTGTCCGCTCTTCAATCTAACGTTAGGGAAAGCAATTCGTGACCACCCAATTTTTGACCTCTGCAGATAGCATTAGAAGGAACCCACAAGCTGTATTACAGATCGAGTAGGCGGCGAAAACCTCGGGCTCCATTATATGTAAACAAAAGGAAACCCAACTTCGTGCCTTCGTGGACCGAAGAACAACTATTAAAGTTTAAGATTTATTTACGAAACCCAAAGACCTACTAATCTTTCAAATCCACACTCATTCCAATATGGCCATATTCTATGGATAAGGGTATTGAAAGTTTGTTAGTTGAGCTCAAAAACTGTTAATGGGAAAAACCTTACTAGGTGACATACAAGAATGATAAATCTCTTAACTGTTGCTACCTTCTTTGTACTCACTTCCAAATTCAGTTACCGTCTGTCACTAGTTACGAAGCCTCATTATTCCTAACTCAATTATTTGTTGCTTTTTTTCAGTTAAACGAATATCCATGAACCAAAATTGCTGATACTCACTCAGCCATTCCTTAAAAGAAATTCAAAACTCTCCTCGTTGTCCCTTTTAGCTAACAAAAACCCAACAAAATATCTGATTACATCAATCTGCCAAAATCAGAACCTAGGTGCCTACCTGCCAAACAAAAACCTTATCCTGCCCTTAGGCCTCTCCGACATGAATCAAATTCAGAGACTTATAACTTTCGCACACAAAAGCAAACAAAGGAAAATCAAGATCCCACATGAACACGAAGACCAGATACATATTGTATCAACATTAGGAAAGCATTTTAGTGAAAAATTATCGCCCAAACTTTTCCAATAACAACGGACGACGACGCAGCCATAACCTCAACCAAAAATTAACTTCAATTCCATAAAAATTGATTTACATCAAAATTACAGGCCAAGAACAGAACAGAGAAGAAAATTTAATGGTTAAACTATTCGCTGCCCAACCATATGGAAGATAGAACAGAAACATGACTTCACCTCTCCAATCTGTTCTCAACTGGCAACACCTTCGACTTGGACTGGGAACAGAATCTGTGGGCCTTTCACCGCAAGGCATATGGAGTTCATGCAGTGGGCCAAAAGAAGAAAGAGGAAATGCCTCCTTTGCTTCTTCCGATAGCCGACAATTGAAGTTACTTATTGTTATGGGGTTACCTTCAATTCGAGGGCACCTTATTCTTTTTCATTTTTATGGCAAAAAGAGCCCAGCCAGAGGCGGAAAGAACAAATTTTAATACAGAAAACTAAACAACCAGAACCACACCGACAACGATAACCAGAACGAGAACCACAAAACCTATAAAAATAAATTCTGTATGCGTGGCGGGTATGCATAAACTTTCACGAACAATACAAACAGAACACAAAAAATTATCTCAATGAATCCAAAGTCGTTTGTTCTTATTTTTAGGAGCAGAGGAATAGGCTTGGCCTCATAATAAAGACTAATCGGGGCCGGAGGTAGGCATAATTAGGTAACAGGTGTGTTTCCATATGGAAACTCTTTTTTGTCCACTCCACCAAATGGTGGAACAAACTGAATTCTCGATAGTATAGTGGTCAGTATCCCCGCTTACCGATGAAGAATTACTGTCGTGGCGTGTCTGACGTTAGTTACGATGGCCGTTCAATGACGAAAGCCGGCATCGTGGTTACAAACGAGTAGCAAAATGTCAACCAGGTCATTTCTGGGCAACTACCAACTTACCTAGAAGCTAGAGGAGACTTGCTACTCAACAATATGCTTCTGAGAAACACACCATATTGTTGTTGTTTTTTCTACCGTATGTTTGTTCGTTTTGTCATTGAGCGAAAATAAACTTTTTGGCGTTGGTTTAATTAAATTTCACTTTGTTTTTTGTTCTTTTTGCAATACACTGTTATATTTTGTGAAATTAAAACCACATCACACACGTTTTTGTTTTTCGTTTGGGATTAGTGTGACAGCTGCCAAGAAAGATGGCAAAAACGACAATGAGAACGACCGACCACCAGGACGAAGACGATCGAGATCGACGGACGATGAAGAAAACCACAGCCAGAAAGAAAGAATTATTATGGTCTAGTCTGGCCCGCCCGGGAAAAATGCGACCGCTCCCGAAAAAAATACATAATCTTGTTCAATCTTCCTCCCTGACGTTTTCTAAACAAGGTATACACACACAACTACAAGAATTTGTAAATCACCATGCATACAGTCAAGTCCGCTTTGATCTTTATCATTTTATTTTATTTTTTTCCTTGACAGTCTTCAATGATATAAAAATGAGGCATGAAAAGGAAGGTGTTAAAAACTGACATCTGTCACTTTTTCGATTTTTAAATTTTGACAGGAAAGACGATTTAAAAGAAATTCTAAATTATGAATTTTAATTAAGCGGCTTTGACTGTACAAAGGCAGATCCAACAAGCTACGAACTTGTATGTGTTGGTTTATGGTGGTGGATTATACTTTGCCGTTTCTGTGTTTTCCCCTAGGACGACGAGTGTACAAACACAAAGAGATTCCTAATAATATTTTTTTTCACCATTTGTATGGCTTAATATTTTTTGAGAGCAAAAAAAACACTTACGAGCACTTTAGGTTGAAAATTAACGATTGGTTATCTTCTTCTTCACTTTTTTTCAATCTGCACTCGAGAAAAATAAAAAAAACTCGCTTGTACGTTTACAAATTTTCCATTTCCAAATTTTGCATTCACTTGAAAATCACACAATTTTTAGAGAGAAGAGAAATTTCTCGGTTTCACCACACACATTCCAAATAAAAAAAAAAATGGGGGAAATTAGAAAGATTAAACTATCGCAAATAAAATCCGAATTAAATGAAATTTGAATGTAAAATTAGATTAAAAAACGAAGGGAACTACTTTGAGTTTAAATTTGTGATGGTTTCAATAATTTTCAAGGCGTTTGTTCGTGAACGCTGGCCATTTTAATTTTTTCTTCTTTCAGGAATCACAACACGGTTTTTTTTTTGTTTCGCGTAGCGTATTTCGGAGGTACACCGACGATGGTCACCACACAGTCCCGTCTCACATTCGTTTGTGTGGTATGAAATTTTGTGCTACACTCGTTTGACTTGATTTGGAAATTTTTGGTGTGGTGTGTGGATGAAGACGAAGACGTGGTGTGGTAGAAGAAGATGCGACACCATGGTGGAGAAATAGGAGGAAAAGAAAATGGGAGTGCTCGAAATTCAAAACAACTGCACGAAAACAAAATGGTTGTTTGACGTTTGCGTGGTGAATATGACTAGTGGTATCTAGTGGCGAGATTGGATGTTTGAGTTGAGACATCAACCATTAAGAAAGTAGTAGAATCAAATGATACACGTGATACGTGAACGACAGCGTTCAGTGCTTGTAACTGAATTCTATTTTTATTGAAAAAGTATGTACAATTTTAAAATTATAACAAAATATCGAAAAGTTTTCACATCACAACGAAAAAACAAAACTGACTAACTATAATGAATGGAATGGAGCAGACGTAGCCGTCCGTAACTGAGCGAATACAAGGATATCGTATATTGTGCCCTAAATAGCGTATTGCTCCGTTTCGTTTCGTCAATTTTGGTTCAGTTTTGCTTAAGGACGTAAACTGCGCTCCCATCGCTTTTTACGGACGAAAATTTGACAGCTGACTGGATTTTTTAATTTTTTTGAAGAGGTTATTCATTTTTTTTGAAATTGCTTGTTTGTTGCATGGCAACCGAAATTCACAAATTATTGAAAATAATTAACATATATTTTATTTTGAGAGATACTCCCGTAAACGTCCGTCCATTATGGGTAACTTTCTTACTAGACAGTTCGGAAGGGAGCGTTTCGTTCTGTTCTGACACTAGCTTCCACTCATTATAGTTAGCCCTTTACTATAATGAGCGGAAGCAAACGGAAGCGAACGAATGAAACGCTCTTTTCCGAACTGTCAAGTAAGCCAAGTAAGCAAGTTACCCATAATGGACGGATCACGGATGTGTACGGGAGTATCTTTCAAAATAAAACATCTGTTTGTCTTTTTCAATAGTTGCGAATAATTTTGTTGGCCATACAACGAATAAACAATTATCTCAGAAAATAAATAAATCCAGTCAGCTGTCAAATTTTCGTCCGTAAAAAGCGAAAGGAGGCGCATTTTGTGTCCGTAAGCAAAACTGATCGAAAATTGACAATCCGTCATTTAGGGCACAATATATGAATTTCTTGTTCTCGCTCAGTTACGGACGTCGTTCCGTTCATTACAGTTCTGGCTTTAGCTTTATTAAAAAACTGAATAAGCTATCGACATTTTTCTTTCATTGGTCTGATGGTTCAGAACTGACCCTCGAGAACCCTTAGTTTAACTCATTGCTGTATTGGATATTAGTGAGAAAGTTCAAGTTCAAGGAAAATTGGGAGCATTATTTGTTGTTTAGTCTGTTAATCTTTCTTTTTTCTTTTCGAACCGTCATTTAAACCTTTAAACGACACGAAAAGCTACCTAACTTTCACTTTAGGTATTTGGTGTAACTAATTTTCCCGTTAGAGCAAAAATAATAGATTTGAAATAGATTGTTAATTATTGTTCTGAGTGTATAAAAGCAACGTTTTTTTTAATTAAATGTGTAGAACTAATTTTTCCGTTTTCACGAAGAAGGTCATAAAATGCTCTGAGTATAAATCCAACGGCAGGAAAATTGCATAGATCAAAACAAACACAACTGCTAAGCGCTAACGAAGTAAAAGAAAATGAACAAATTAGTAATTACAACTTCATAATCATTTAACTAAAGTTTTACTTTATTATTGTTTTTTTCATTTCTTTAGGTTTTTATTGCTGTGATGGTTTGTTTGATAGGAATGGTTCATTGGAGCAAACAAAGAGGTTTTTATTACACAAATGGTTTGTTATCAAACAAAGATGTTTAGTTTGAACAAACAACATGATGATGCGGGAATAATTCCACTTCAACAATTGAAACAACTCCTGTAATAAACATAAACTGTTTAAAATAAATGATGTCTTTCCATCTAACTGTTCAAAACAAGTTGTCTTTTTTACCGGTGTTAACAGTGGGGTTTATCACTTTTATTTTTATAGCCTTTTCACATCAGACGCAAAACGCGGTTTTGCAAAACTTTTCAAAAACTTGAAGGAAATCAAGTGTTTTCCCATACAAACTTGTTGACAGCCCTGTTTTGCAAAACAACAAGTTTTTGTGAAAACCAGTCAAAACCAAAAAAGTGAAAGCATTCAGCAGTCTATAATTCATTATATCGTATATATCGTATGTATCGATCGTATATATTTCTCCCTCCCTCCAATAGCAAGACTAGATTGACAGTCTGCTTGCAAAATTGTTCACGACTACACGTGTCAGTTGATATAGGGTTGCCATTTGAGAACATATAAAAATACAAATGAACAAATTCTTAGCAGCGACAAACAAATATTTTTTTCTTTTGAAAAATCGATGAGGAAAACTTTTTCATCCATTGGTTTTCAATTTTTAATATCTTACACTAACGTGAATCAAACTTGCAATCAAAAACAAAGAGCGAATGTGTGTGAAAAAAAGTGTGAATCTTCTAAAAAGAGAACATATGGCATCCCTTACTTGACATCAAAGATTTTTAATTTCAAACAAAAACCTGAAATTTAGGTGTGAACAGATTTCGAGTTTTTGAAAACTGACAGCTGAAAACAGCGTTTTGCGTCTGGTGTGAAAAGGCTATTAAATTAATAAAAGGATTATTCTACGTACTTGAATGAACTACATACTGCTGAATGGTTTCACTTTTTTGGTTTGACTGATTTCCACAGAAACTTGTGTTTTGACAAACAAGGCTCTCAACAAATTTGTATGGAAAACTCTTGTCTTCGTTTCGGTGTGAATAGGCTATAAGAATGGTTTTCACTACCCCGACAATGAAAATGACAGCTCGTCACGCGAATCCAGACAAATTTCAGCTGTCACTGTCATTTTTATCGTCGGGTGACGGGCAATGCATTCTGTTTAGCTCTTAGGGCCGTATGCAAATTGCGTTAAAATGTTGGTTAAATTAAACCACTAGTGTCGTATTGTAGCCTGTTCCTGTCAGAATTTAACCAAATGTCACGTTTTAATACACATTTTAACGCAATTCGCACATGGCGTGAAACGCTAATTTATTTTCATTTTAATGGCTGTTACTAATTTTCTCTTCCGAGCGAAAATAATAGATTTTGAAAATAATTGTTATGGAAAAGGTCATAAAATGCTCTGGTTTGGAGTTGTATAAATACAACGGCATTCAAACTGCACAGATCAAAACAAAGGCAACTCCTGTCAAATTAGATCCAAGCGCTAACGAAACCTGCCAGCATAATGAACAGATTAGTAATATTATAACCTCATAATCGCTTAACCCACATTTTACTTAATTATTGGTTTTTGTTTTCTTTAGGTTTTTATTACAGTGATGGTTTGCTTAATAACAGTTTTCAAATGGAAAAAAAATGGCGAGCCACAAATTATTCCTCTAATGCAATAATTGAAACAACTATTGCGATCTATATAACTGTATAAAATAAGAAATTAGAATGGGGCTTTAATTTTTATTCTTATACATTTTTATTTTTTAAAATAAAGCATTATGTGTGTTTATGTGTTTATGTTATTACCTTCTTATAGTGGGGCTACAGTCCATGTCTCACCAGGGCCTCATCCAACAAACGTTTCCAGCCAGCTCGGTCCCTAGCTAGCTGTCTCCAGTTTCGCACGCAAAGTTGGTTCAGGTCCTCTAGCACCTGTGTGCTCCACCCGCGTCACGGTCTTTCTCTTCTGCGACGTCCTTCCTTCGAAGACTCTACGAGACAGAGCATTATTTTCCATTCGCTCTACATGACCCAACCATTTTAGTCGTTGGACCTCAACTTTTCTGACTAGGTCAGTGTCGCTGAACAGCTCGTACAGTTCTTGATTGAATCTTCATCTCCATTCTACATTTATGCAGACTGGACCAAAAATCACTCGAAGAATTTTTCTCTCGAAGCACGAAACATTAGGACCGGGATGATGAGGGTTTTGTAAAGTGACACTTTAGTTTCTCGAGGGAGGACTTTACTCCTCAGTTTGCTCCAAGACGTCGATGTTGGTTGTCCTATCTTGTTGACAGCATTAACTTGGTCTTGCCCTCGTTAACCGCTAGACCCATCTTCCTGGCTGGCCTCCGTCTCTAGACTTACGAAAGCTCCACTGACATCAAGCTCTGTTCTTCCAATTATGTAAATGTCGCTGTCGTCCGCGTTTCCTAGTAGCTGGACGGACTTTTGAAAGATTGTTGCCTCTGGTGTTGACGTTGGAATTTGAACAAACTTTTCAACAATGATGTTGAAGAAATCGCACAACAGAACATCGCCTTGTCTTTTTTCCGACCATGATGGAACAGCGTGAGTTTTCCATTGTCATCTTACACAGACGGACGATTTTTTTTGGGATGCCAAAACTAGACATTGCTCTATATAGTTTCTCTCTATAGACGCTGTCATACGCGGCCTTGAAATCGGTGAAAAGGTAGTAGGTATCGATTTGAAGTATCCAAGATCAGCCGTAGAGTGAATGATCGATGGTGGACTTTCCGGGTCTGAAGCCACACTGATAAGGACATATTAGGTTGTTGATGAAGGGCTTCAAATATTCAAACAGTACGGCAGACAAGATCTTGTAGGCGATGTTAAGGAGACTTATACCTCTGTAGTTGGTATAGTTCGGGGGATCTCCTTTCTTGAGGATCAGGCATACGATGCTGAGGTTCAATTCATTGGGCATGCTTTCCTCCGACCAAATTTTGCAGATGAGCTGGTGCATGCTGCTAACCGAATCATCTCCAGCTGCTTTGTACGGTTCGGCGGCTAAGCCAGCGGCTTTGTTCGACCTAAGTTTAGATATCGCTATCTTTACCTCGTCAATGTCGGGTGGGTGGAATTGGTGGTCTGCTCCACCCAAATTGAATGGTTCTGCAAAGCTGGCGAAATTTTGCTCGTCATCGTCACTATACAGCTTGGAAAAGTGGTCTTTCCATATGGTCAGCACTGACTGCGGTTCCTCTACGATGTTCCCATGATGGTCTCTACAGGCTTCGGTTCGGGGTGTATAACCCCTGGTGGCTTGTTTTACCTGTTTGTAAAAGTTTCGAACCTCGTTCCTGTTGTGACATCTCTCTATCTCCTCGATCGAACGCTCCTCTCTCCTTTTCTGCATGGAGAGCTCGCGAGTGCCTCAAGTGTCAAGTCCAACAAAAAAAGAAATTAAAACTCTCGCTTCAACTAATATTCTAATTTAATTTTATTCATTTTGATAAATTTGGCAAAACCTGTCAAATTACTTACCTTTTTACTTGCTCGTCTACTCGTTTCCAAATTCGCAAGACAGTTGACTGGCCAGTACTAAAAGTTTGAGTGTGTGAGTAAAATATTTGATTGTATGCCAACTTGCTAGCAAGGGGCCTGATTATGGGATTCGCGGCGGATCGTTTTCAATTCGATCTTTCGAATCCGACTCGCTTCGTATTTCCTTATTAACGAATTCGCGGCGGAGCGAAAATATTTCTTAGAATATTCCTGTGATATCTCACTTTTGGTTTGACTATTTCTTCCAATATTCCACTGATTTGAATAAACACTCTTTCGCCTGTGAATCCACCAAAAAAAGCTGTCGGATTTCAACTCGCCAGTAAACATTATGACATTTCAAATTCGCCTTCGAATTCGTTAATTGGTCGAATTCAAATCGAAGAAGGCGAAAGCGAAAGCAATAATTGAAAAAATGTCAAACTCGCTAGCAAAACGATCCGCCGCGAATCCCATAATCAGGCCCCAGAACTTGCTCGTGTGGCCGCCGCCGGCCGCCGGGTTAGGTTTTTATTACAGTGATGGTTTGTTCCCTTGATGGGACCAACCCACCAAAGCCGGTAGAATTATAATAAATTGACCTCTAATATTTTGGCAAATAAATGAAAAAATAAAATCTAAACCCAAATAAAAAATGATGAATATCGCAATATTGAACTTGACAATAATTTTTGTAATTTGGGCGTGAAGCCGTTTAGCATAAAAAAATATTAAAATTTATTTATGCATAATTTTGTAGTTTTCATATTAAAACAAAACGGTTATTGCCAAATCATTTCACCTACGCACAACAATCCGAAGCAAGCAATACAGAGTTGTCACCGAAGATCCATTCCATATAAATAGGTGGTTCGTATGCAGTACAATATCATTTGTTACCAAATTATCATCGTCGCTGATGTGCTTATAAGATAAGAGATACCTTCATTCCGTGAAGACTCAACAAACTAAACGAACAACATGCAAAAATTAGTAATAAACTTAAAACAGTGTTGATAAACAAATTATTGTAAGCGATCTTGTTTTGTTTTTGTGATTTCAGATTATTATTATTGGAGTCTTGGTGGCAACAAGTTTGGCAAGACCAGCAGATCGAATCATTGCCGAAGATTTTGGATTTCAAGTCTATGACATTCCACTGGCAGAAATTGATACAAGTGCTGTTGCAGAAAAACGTGAAACTTCGGATTCGGATGCGGCTGACATTAGTGCCATTATTGACGAAGGTGACCTTGCGAGGATTAAGGCTGTAAACGACTTGGCGGAGACGAGTAGGAACACTCGATCTATTAACGAAACGGATCACAAGCTACCAAGAATTACCTTAAAGGAAATCTATGGCAGATCGGCTCAGGGTTGAAGTGTCAAACGTTTGTGTTGTTAAGTTTGTGTTATAAGAAAATCTGTATACTCTGAGTACCTTATAATTAAAGTTGATGGAAATTGAGATCAAACAAAACGCCTTCTAAATGGGTTATCATTTTCAGTTCTACAGTAAACGTTTGTGTTTCTAAGGGCTTCAATACAAAAACGCTTTAGCTTCGGCTTCGCCTGACGTTAACGAGTTCAGCCATAGCAATTCAATGCATTCTATCACAATGAAGCTTCAACCTTACGTTTCGTACGTAATATTTCGTAACGTGACTCGAAACGGAAACTCTAGTTCAAATATGCTGAACATTTGCTTTTTCTCACAACTCAACAGCTGTTAAAAAAAAGTAAACAAACAAAATTATTTTTTTTTTGTGAGGGAGAGAGAACTGTCATTCAAAGCAAACTCGAAGCGAGTTCATCGTAACGCAGACAAAGACGACGCTGAAACGTGTTTGTGTTTTAGCCATAATTCTTCTATGCGGACTCATTTGAAAATTACCACATTGTAACGTTACGTTACTTACATTGCTTGCTACGCGATACCGAAGGCTTAAATTCTCAATTTTTAAGGGCTAACCATAATAAGCGGAAGCAAACGGAAGCTAGTGTCAGAACCAAACGAAACGTTCCCTTCCGAACTGACAAGTAAACACTTTACCCATAATGAACGGATGTGTTTTCAATAACTTGTGAATTTCGGTTGCCATCAAATAAGCAATTTCAAGAAATTAATTACTTAAAATCAACAAAAAATCAAATTCCACTTCAGAAAAATCAAAAATCCAGTCAGCTGTCAAATTTTCGTCCGTAAAAAAGCGTAAGGGAGCGCGTAAGCAAAACTGAATGAATATTGACGAAACGGAGCAATCCGCTATTTTGTTCTCGGTCAGTTACGGATGGCTTCGTCCACTCCGTTCCGTTTATTTTGGCTCTCCAAACGCCACAATGAAGCCCATATTTAACGGGCTTTGTAAATGGTCGATTTTTAAATCTGATCGTTGGTGTTTTTTTCTAGAAACACAAAACAAATTATCTATAATAAAGTTAACAATTATTGTCTCTAGAGGTTTTTGAATGACATTTGAAAAACACCCGTCAACGTTTAAAACGTCAAACTAAATTTCATCTCATGCCAAAGTTGAAAAAGAAGTGGTTTATCACGGATTCAAACGGACCTTATGTTTAAAGTTGAATTCTTGTTCTGAATTTAAAGTGCTTATATTTGGCAACCAATCAAAAGTTTTGACAGTTTTTAAAGCGTTCAACTGGATAGTGACAAACAGAAGAAGAAAAATAGTTCAGTTGGAATTCCGAAGGAGAAGATCAATTACGTATTGTCAAACAGGAACACTACTATAGTCACTGTTTGTTTTTATGGTCTAGAGCCAAATGTCAGATATCCTAAGGGGTTCAAAAAATTCACAATTTGCCAACATGCAAGCTTTCACTCTCACTCTGTCATCAAAGAAGAAGACAGAGAAACCAAAATGCGTCGGATGTCTAATTCCTGTGTCCGAATAGGTTCTCAAAAAGTCAACTAATTTGCAAATTTGAAATACGCCCACACAAAAATTACCCTGTAAGGAAAACCACCATGAATTTCATTTTCAAGCTCTAATGTCTGGGTCAAGGTTAAGATTAATCAAACTGTTTGAAGTGGGTGTAGTTTCTCATAAATAAATTAGTTGATAGATTTAAGACAATTCATTCAAATCTTGTGGTTTTTAACCACACACACATTTTCCTTAACATATTAACATTCAAAACTTCACTTGTTGTTTTCACTTGTTATAAGAAAAGGTAAACAAAATTATCAAAACAAATCCAACACGATTTGATTACCTTAAGTTTGACTCACAACCGATTAGCGAGTGCCATCTAAATTGCTTACACCGTCAAAGTAAACATGATTATTGATCTTAAAGCAATTTCATGAGCCATGATTGGTCAAGAGCTTTCCTCACTCCACAAACAATTTAAGCTCTGTGCAAGAGAAAAATCAATAAAAAGCTGATTACCTCAAAAATATCAACTCAGATAAAGTTTTGAGATTGAAAGATGCAGAGATTTGTAAGTGGTTGTTTTTTTCAAAATTAAACGGTAATTTACTGATTTTCCATTACCAAACTTTTTAGGTTATTATTTTTGCGTTGTTGGCATGCAGTTTAGCTGCTCCTTTGGAAGATTCAAACGAAACTTCCAAGCCTGAAGGCTTAACCCGACCAAGCCCAATCAATCCGGATATACCGAGTGACCCGAAACCAGAAGAAAAGATAACCCTCATAACCGATCCCAAAGTTGTGCCCTTGAATGCAACCGAACCAACACCGGGTCCTTTGGTCGTCTCCAAGCAATCAGTGTTGCGAACAAAACGAGAGCCCAAAGACTCATCGGAGAGTGATGAAAGTAGCAGTGAAGAGGATAAGAAGCCATCTCGACCACTTGCTGTACCACCAACTAGTTCATCGCCAAAATATCCCACACCCGTTCCAAGTACTTCATCACGGCCAAATGTAGGAGCTGCCATAGCTTCTCCTGCTCATCCCAAATTACCATATTCCCCGACAATCCATCAACATAACGAACATCTATTCAAGCCGGCAACAGAGTCCCATTTAACTTCAACATCGACTAGCACTCCTAAAAACCACGGTAATGACAAGCGCGATATTCCAGTGCCATTGACACGTAAGTTGCATAACAACGACGACGATGATCAAGATGAACCCAAACACAAAGAGGAACCATCATCAACATCACCATCGCCATCGACAAAAGTGCCAATAGAGGCAACTAAACAGGAAGAGAAGATCGATGCAGGCCACAAGGCTGAGCCAACAGCAGCGGTGGCTGATCACGATCAGCATCCAGCAGCCACATTCGCACGTCCCATACCGGTTGCGGAACTATTTGCAAAGTAAGTTAATTTATTACAAAAACGAGAGAAATAAAAATCAGTGATCATTCACTGATTCGACATCTCCCATCGATCGGTTCGACCTAATTTGATCGTGATTTTCTTCTTTTCAAGGAAACCTTCAACCGAGTGAGTTGGGACCTGTTCTTGTGAATTCAGGGCATAACGACAATTATTGACGAATTAACTTGGTACTCCTGCTGGTCAATTTTTGCTTTTTAATTTGTGCTGTCAAGTTGAAATTAATCTTGTGATAATGTTTGCATGAAAAACATGCAAGGACAGATATAATTCAGTAAATAAATATTATTTCATAAATGAAATTTCAGTTGTTGTTGATGGTTGGTCTTTTGATTTTCACAAGTCGTGAATTTGTGGTTAACGTGCTGTTGGAGTTTGTGTGGGTATCTCTCTCGATTTGTTCGAGTAAGGGAAATTGCAAAAATAAATTATAGTGAAAGGCTGGTGAGGATGTGTTATTTGTTTGTTGACACTTAGGTGCTAATTTGTTAAGAAAATTAAATCATGTATTTTAAAAACGTTGAACTATCTGTTATCGTCAAAACCGAATTTCAATTTATAGCATAAACACAAACACGCTCTAGATTTGGCTTCGCTTGACGTTTATGAGTTCAGACATAGCAATTCAATGCATGCTGTCACAATGATGAATAAACGACCTCACGTTTCGTACGTAATGTTACGTAACGTGACTCCAAACGGAAGGTCTAGTTCAAATATGCTGAACATTTGCTTTGTCTGACAGCTCAACAGCTGTTAAAAAGAGTGGAGAGATGATGATGATGGAGGGAGAACTGTCATTCAAAGCAAACTCGAAGCGGGTGCATCGTAAGGCAGACGAAGCCGAAGCTGAAGCGTATTTGTGTTTCAGCCTTTATTTTCTATACCATTTACAGAAAATAAACCGACGACGTCTATCGTGAGAAACTTCGAGTCTTTTTTTGACGTTTAGTTACGTTTCACAAAAACCGAATCTTTTGTTGATCAATAGACAAACGTTATCAAACACGTTTCTTATGAAGTTTATGTTCGCAGTTCGCAGATTTATTAGCTTAACTGTAGTATTTTCTTGTGTCGGAAATTGAAGTCTTGCAGAAAAGTTCAGCTTTACATCGAGTAATGGAGTATAGACAGAATGATATTCTTATGTACTTAAAATCGACAACAAATCGGCTTTCTCTTCAGAAAAATAAATAAATCCAGTTTCGTCCGTAAAAAGCGAAAGGGAGCGCAGTTTACGTCCGTAAGCAAAACTGATCGAAAATTGACGAAACAGAGCAATCCGCTTTTTAAGGCACCGTATACGAATTACTTGTTCTCGCTCAGTTACGGACGGCTCCGTCCGCGCCTTTCCGTTCATTATAGTTCTGGCTTAAGGCCCAACTATAATAGTCGGAAGGGTGCGCACGTTGACGTACGAAAGTTCCCAAATACATGCAAATCAGATGTCACAGCCATAATAGCGGATTGCTCGGTTTCGTTCAGTTTTGTTTTCGGACGTAAACTCACTTTTCTTTCTCAATTTACGCACGAAAATTTGACATTTCAGTTTGTTATGCAGTTTGTTATACAGTTCTAAATTCATTCGTGTATAAATGAAGAACTGTTCTCTGTCCAGACTTTTTATTTCTATAAATGTAACATTGAAAAAAATCATTTTGGTTTCTATCGCGGTTGATGGGACGCACACAGCAGGACCTATCTCTTGAGCTCTTTTTAATATAATCATCTAATTCTTTTAATGCAAAAAATGCCTCCATTAAGAAGTGCATTGATTTTAAACTCTCATTTTAAATTGTCTATTTTTATTCATTTTGATCAAATTCGTATGCCTGAAAAAACAAAAATCGAGTGTATCTTTCGCGCGCTTAAAAAAATTTGCCCAACACAGAATAATGACAGAAAGCTTTCCGTTCAATTATGGGTAAGCGGATGCAATTGACAGTTGGAAAGAAACGGTTCGTTCAGTTTTGACGCTAGCTTCCGTTCCCGTCCGTCTATTATAGTTGGGCCTTTAAGCCTGTACTTTAATCTGAATTTTTCTGATGCGGTGTACATATTTGCATCTTTGCATTTTTCTCTCTTTCACTAACAAAGTAGATTTATTTAAGATTACCTTATCATTTGTCAAAAATAATTGGAAAAAGACAAACGAGATAGTAAAGCGGAAAACACAAAGCTGCTTTGCTGTTAGCGTTGAGTGACGTATAAAGTTCAAGCATAGGAATTGCTAACAACCTATCACAAAGCAGCTTTGTTGCTCAACCTTTGATTTGACATACTGTGAGAACCCCGTAACATAAACGTAACGTCGCAAAAGCTGTAGCTTACTCACCGACATGTTTTTTTGTTCGTTTGTATGAACATTTCATTTGAATTTTAGTTCGTTTTCGCATAGCTGTCGGTTTTGTTTTAAAAAACAAATAAAATTTTTGGTAAAATAAATTTAGTAAAATGGCAGATGTCACTCAAAGTTCAATCCAAAGTATAGGAGCGTAACGCAGTCAACGCTTACAGAAAAGCAGCTTTGCGTTTTCCGCTTAAAATCGTCGCCCTAGTATTAAAGTGCCGTATACGCCATTTTTACATTTTTGGGAAATCGCTTTTGAATGTTTGGAAGTCTATTACGAAAAAACTAACCGCTGACATTTTTTGATTTTTTTGTATGATATACAGTTAAGAATTCTCTTTCATATACATGTTATTTATCATCTGTTAGTCTTTTAGTTTTTAAAATATTAAAATATTTGTCTAAAATGAGTTTGCCGTATACGCCATCAAAATCAGAAGTTATTTTCCTTTTCATACACATACGTCAAAAAAAATAAAATAAGATTCTGTATTCTCACTTTGTACAGGATCGAACTCAAGCACATTTTTAACCCCCCATAACTTTTGAACCCATAGAGTTAGAAGTTTCAAATTTGAATTACGTATTAACTTCATGGGCAGAAAGTCCTGTAAAAAAATAATTTCTCAGAACCACTAGTTCCTGAGATATTGAACAGTAAAAATTTCAAAAAACGTACTTGACTCACTCTCTGACTCACTGATCATCAAAATTATTAAGCTTTTCTAACAACAGCAGAGTCTTGAAATTTGGTTCAATGGTAGGTTTTTGGGTCTTTACAAAGGAAAAAATCGAAAATTTCAAATTGCTCATTCAGGGGGCGTGGTATCTGCCCACTTTCTAAAAATGGTCGTAGGATGTTGAAATTCGGAATTCTAATAGGGTTTTGGTTGAGACATGGAAAAAATGAGAAAAAAATCTATTCTCATTTAGGGGCGTGGTACCCGCCCACTTTATCAAAATGGTTGAAAACGTTTAGGTTCGAAATTCCCATTCCCATGAGTGTGGTTTCACAATGGACCTTTGTCAACATGTGAAAAATTTGAATAAAACTTCATTCCATATGAATTTATGTAATTCTTACAAAAGAAGTTCAGTCACTGGAGAATGCATTTTCGCACGTCCTCTCTTCACGAGGCTTAGCAGACTGATAAATATTTTTCGTCCAGTAGTCCAGTATTCACATCGGCAAATAAAATAAATAAAATATTTTTCGTGACTGTGACGTATGTATACACGATTTCTAAGCATTATACTGAAATTTGTATGCACATACGTCAAATCAATGCTGAACGATCATTTGATTTTCGATGACTTATGTTCTTAGACAATAAGACGTACGTCAAAACAATTCTCAAATTTTTTTTTTCGTAAACTGCATGAAAAATTTGCCGTAAATGCCAAAATTTGGCGTTCACGTCAAAACAATACTTGAACTAGTTGATTTTGATGGATATACGTCAAAACCATTCTGAATATCTCAGCAACGAAAAGAGATAGAAAAAAACGGACAACAGATTTGAAAAGAGCGCCCTCGAAAACATAAGACTGCATACCCAGTTCAAAATATGAGTTTTGGCGTATACGGCACTTCAAAACTAGGGCGACGAAATATAAAACGTAATAGTAATATTTTCAAAATTATTTTCCGTTACAAAAATAATTTTGCTGAACGTTGCCGCTCTTCAGAATACTTTTTGTAAACCCCAACCAACTTCACAAAAATTTGTAGTGTCATTTTGACGTAATTATTTGACATTCAAAATTTCATACACACTGACGTAGCCAAAGCCGATTATTCTTTTGATAATTGTTGTGTTAAGTTAAAGAAAAATGGCAAAAATGTTATTTATATTTGCAATCATTGCCATCGTAAGCTTTGTAAGTCTAATAGACCTTTATCTGGTTTTATTTATAAACAATTTCCCTTTCAGAGTGCTTCCAATGCCGAATTTACAACACAAGACTGCCGTGAATTGGGTTACATCAAGAGCCAATTGATGTGCTCATCCTGTGATAAATTGGATGAATTTGGACTTGAGAGCCTAAAGTAAGATTATATTCTCATTCCTGCATAAAATAGAAACTTTAGTTAACATCTTTGATTTGTTAACAGACCTCATTGCTCTGAATGTTGCCAAGAAGACAAGACTGCTCCATCAGAAAAACGCTATCCAAGAGCTATCCTTGAGGTATGCACTTGCAAATTCCGTGCATATCCCCAGATTCAAGCATTCCTTCAAAGTGAACGGCCAGGAAAGTTCCCTAATCTTGAAATCAAGTATGTTCGAGGCTTGGATCCAATTGTTAAATTGCTTGATCATAATAGAAAAGTGAAAGAAACTCTTTCGATTACAAAATGGAATACGGACACTCTGGAAGAGTTCTTTGAAACCCATTTGGAGAAAAATCCAACGATATCGAATAGTTTGTAAAGAAAAAAGAATATATTCACCAATTAAAAATATTCTAGAGATAAAATTATATGTTCCTTGTTTCTTATGTTTCAAGAAATTAAGGCCCTCCGCACACGACTCTAGTTGCAAAACAGTTGCTTCGTGTGCGGAGATCCTAACTTAACTCTTATGTCGTTTTCCATTGGTCTTTTTTTGACGTTTCTTCTTCTACCTCCAATGGAACGGGTTATGATGTATGTCGTATGTGTCATTCTTCGGACCATTCTGTTTTCAAAACAGAAGAGTTCTGCTCTTCTCAGAAGCATTCTAAGGTTGGATTCTAAGATTCAGGTGGGATTCTAAGATTCAGGTTGGATTCTAAGACTCTACGGGCCGGAGCATTGTTTTCCATTCGGTCTTCATGACCCATCCGTCTAAGTCGTTGGACCTTAACTTTTCTGGCAAGGTCAGTGTCGCTGAACAGCTCGTACAATTCTTGATTAAATCTTCGTCTTCATTCTCCATTTACTGCATTTACTGGACCAAATATCACTCGAAGAATTTTTCTCCAGAAGTAGCCCAAAGCTTTTCATCGGATATTGTCATGGTCCATGTCTACACCATACATTAGGACCGGGGCGATGAGGGTTTTGTACAGTGACAGTTCAGTTGCTCGAGAGAGGACTTTGCTATTGAATTGCTTTCTAAGTCCAAAGAAGCAGCGATTGGCAAGAGTAATCCTTCGTTTGATTTCAGCGCTGGTGTTGTTATCTGAGTTTGTAGCGGATCCTAGGTAGACGAAGTCCTTAACTACCTCGAAGTTAAATCTGTCTATATTGACGTTAGTTCCAAGTCTTCGATGCTGGGTGTCCTTTCTTGATGACAGCATTAACTTGGTCTAGCCCTCATTAACCGCTAGACCCATCTTCCTGGCCTCCGTCTCAAGACTCACGAACGCTCCACTGACATCACGCTGTGTTCTTCCAATTATGTCAATGTCGTCTTCCTATCCTAGTAGCTGGATGGCCTTTTGAAAGATTGTGCCGCTGGTGTTGACGTTGGAGTTTTGCACAATCCTCTCAAGAATGATGTTGAAGAAATCAAATGTGAGCACATCAGCCTTGTCTAAAACCTTTTTTTGCATTTGATATGCATCCGTTAGGTTTATTCCGACCATGATGATGAACAGCTTGATGGCGGTCTTGAAATCGATGAAAAGGTGGTAGATATCGATTTGAAGTTCCTGGGTCTCCTCCAAGATCTCCCGTAGAGTGAATATTTGATCGATGGTTAACTTTTCGAGTCTGAAGCCACACTGATAAGGACCAATCAGGTTGTTGACGAAAGGCTTCAAACGTTCACACAGCACGGCAGACAAGACTGAGGATCGGGCATACGATGCTGAGATTCCATTCTTCGGGCATTCTTTCCTCCGACCAATTTTGCAGATGACCTGTTGCATGCTCCTAACCAAATCATCTCCAGCTGCTTTGTACAGTTTGGCTGCTCCAGCGGCTTTGTCCGACTTAAGTTTAGATATCGCTACATTCACTTCATGGCTTCGTCAAAGTCGGGTGGGTTGGAATTGGTGGTCTACTTCACCCAATGAAACTTATAGCCTTTTTTGTTTTTTGGTAAGCCGGAATTGGTACACAGAACTCTCCGATTCCGGATACGAAACGGTAGTCGAAACAAAGGTTGATTTTCCGCCGAAGGCGAAGCCGAAGGTTTAATAAAGCGAAGAATTCTCATTTCGAATAAAATAAAAGTACAAACGATGTGACAAAATGTGTCAGGCTTCAGGCAGGTTAAAGAATTCAAAAATGGAAATTTTTTCCGCGCCTACTATGATGTTACACTAATAAACACAAACTTATATGTCCAACAATTTCAAAAATTCAAAATTTATTTTTTTTGCGCGCCTACTTCGATGCTCGATAGTAAGAAACAAATTCTTCGGCTTCGGCAAAAACTTCGGCCTACTATAAACCGAAGCCGAAGGTTTGGCCGAATTTGATCTGATTCTGACTTCAAGTTCAAGTCCGGAATCGATTTTCTGTTCTTTTAAGAACAAGAACTGTCATCTTGTACCAAGTGAACGAATTCAGAATCGTCCTGAATGGTTCCCATTCCCAACGACCAAAACAAAAAAAACGCTAATTCTCACATTTGCTCACTTTTATCTCGCTCTGGAAGATTGTTGGTATTCAAACTATTTTTGTAATCATTTGTTGAAAATTGAAAAATCCGCTTGACCTAGTTTTTTAAACTTGCCACAATCACAGGTTTGTTTGGTGACTTTTGCACCGAGGAATGACAACGTTATCGCTGTGTTATGACAGTTGAACATAAAACCCACCCATCGCCCCATATCTATGCATTGATAATTTTTTATTTCAAAGGCCGCCTGAATACAATCTCAGGGGACCAAAGCTACCAAGTTCCGGTGACAATCCGGAAATTCCTTTCTATTAGTAAATATTTACCATACAAAGCCAAAACAGGCAAAGCAAATAAACCAATTTTCTTGGCTCATTCATAAGCTCGTTTCCAAATAAATACCCGCCTCTCTAGCAGGATTCCAAATCGAATCAAAGAATTCAACGAACGCAAATAACTCCTTATCTGGGCAGCTTCTTATCAGTAATCATTCGTTCAAAAATAATGATTCACAGTTGAATAAATTGTTACTGACCCTCCTCTAGCACTTGCATATATATTTATAGCCTTCCAGGGGAGCTTTGAAAAAAGATAGAGTGGGGGGGGGACACACAGATGATCATCTACACTCAAATATTTTCTGTTTGAAAACGTGTGCGGTCTTCGGTTTCAAAATTGATATTCAAACACGTGTGTCTGCGAAAAAGTCATAATCACCCTCTCTCTGTCTCCCGCCAAAAAAAGAAGAAAAACAGACATAAACGAATAATATTTACAAAAGCACACAAAAAAAGAAAACCGAAAAAACAACAACAAAAGAGTTAATTGTGCTAACAAAACATATCACCGATCGTGTGACGCTTTATCAGCGGAGCTAATAATGCAACTATTATTTAATTCGCAGCAGCAGCGCAGCGCCAAATTTAAATTCGAATCGCAATTAGCATTCGGGCAATTTGAATTCATAAAAAATCGATAAAGCATTTTCAGTTACAAAAAAGCGCAAAATTTAAATTTTATTTTTATTTTTCGATTCGAGGCTTATTAAAGTCGTTCGATGTTCGATTAAATATTTTTGTTTTTGTTTTTTAAATTTAAAATTCCGGCACGTATCTGTGAGTGTTGTTGCTGTTGGTTCGCTTTGTTTTATTCATTTTTGTTTGTCAATGGACACACCCTACCAACATTTGGACGATTGATAACAAACCGCAGAGTTGAGAATGCCTCGATCAATTGACGACAGTGGTGATTTTCACTTTCCTTTCTGGTTCCAGAATAGATTCATGATGACGGGCGTTAGAGCGAAAGAAACAGAGCGAATGTGATAAGAAAGTTTCTAAGCCAGAGTTTGTTTAGTCAAACTACTACTGACGTGCGTTGGTTGACCGTAAGCCGTTACGATGTTAGTTCTATTTTTAAACGAACGACAACACTTCGGAAACCAGATTAATCAGCAGACCAGACCTTGGACATTATTTTATCATCAAAATTAAAACTACTCCCCTCCTCTTTCACACCGTCAAAATGACGTTTCTGAATTTGTATAATTTGGTGAAGTTTTCATTACCGTTTAAATTAACATGAACAAATCGCAATACAATCAACATTTCCTGTCTCGTTTATTGACGTTTGAAACTTGTAATGGACGATGACGATGGCTATTTTTATGATGAACCGAACCGATTAGCCTACAACTAGTCGAGTCGAAGTTTGAAGACAGCGAGTGACAAGAAAGACAACCACCACAACACTCGACACAATGGGCACTTATGTGTTTTGCATTTGAATAGGTCACTTAGAACCCAGTTGGGTTGGGGAGGATTGAATGAAAGAAGCTAGACAAGTTGTAAACTATATTCGAGCTCGTAGAATGAAAAATATTGCGCGGGCATTTTCATATTGTAGTTGATTTTGTCTCGTTTGTTTTTGTCGTTTTTCCTTACAACTTGAAAACTTGAAAAGATTAACACAACTACGTCTTAAAACTTTGGGGTAAACTGCCTTTCGGATTGTTTTTTTGTTTCTGTTTTGTTTTTGTTTTTTGTTTGAAACGAACGCCTGCCCTTTTGTATGGTGTTTGCTTACTTGTTTGTTGTCTATTGAGGAAAAACAGGAAAACAAAGATACAAGTTCAACGAATGATTATTATTATTTTTCTTATTCATGCAAAAAAAAAAGAAAAAACTTACTGGAAGGATGAGTGAGCCAATAATGTAAATATTGTTATTATTAGGTACAGTTTTTTTGTTTTATAATTTTTGCTTGTTTTTTTTTTTTTAGTAAAATTGATAAGCCACACAATCGTTTATCGACGGAACAGTTATTTAGGGCACAGTAGAAAAATATGTTAATGCTGGGAAGTAAACGAAAATAAAAAATATTATTAAAACGGGTGAATGGAAGATCGTCATAGTTTTATTATGACTAACTTTGGTAGTTTGAACTGTGCCTTTTTAAAAAATATATTTTGTTGATATAATTTATAAACAGTTGGTCAAAGAATTTTCTGATGATTTCCGGTTACATTTATGCGGTTTATTATGAAAAAAAAAACATAAACACATTTGAGCTTCATTAAACTTCGACCGATAAAGTGTTTGTCGTTTAAGGCTACCTTAAGCGTAACCATTCCCACGACCACGGGGTAGTTCCAAGAATTTTTTTTAGATTTCAGGAATTTCACAATGAGTAATGATATTTTTATGATGAGAAGTCACCCCGCTAGTTGGAGTTGGATTTGACTAGGTATCGGGCAAAAACACTGCTGTCCATACGCTCTACCAGGACTCAGCCAAGGTCAAAATTTGTGTGCCTTGATTCTTCTTCTTGCATGTACAGACAGTAGAGCCCTTGTCCTTCTCCTCGATTATGCAGACGGGACCGAAGAATTTTCCAAAAGGACAGGAACACGAATTAGGAGTTTAGTCTTGCCTTATCATCGCCCCCGATCAGAACAAATTTCTAAGAATCTAGTACCACGCACCGTACCCACAGGTCAATAGTAGACATCTACGAAAAAATTTGAAATCTGCATCTTAATTTCAAAAGAGAGCTACATACACCTTGAGATTTTATGCGATGCATTGCTATTAGCAATGTATTTTTTTGCCCGGTTGTCTTCGAAACAAAAAGGTAACGCAAGTGGAAATCAGCAGATGGAAAGTCTCATGTAATGCAGCTAGTCTTGCCGAGATCGAAAATTATGGACGTTCTGCGAGAGATGCATGATGGAGTTTCGGGAGGTCATCTAGAAGAGTAAACAAGACGCTAGAAAAGGTTCGACGACGATTCTACTGGCTCCATGCAACGGAAGACGTTGAGAAGTGGTGCCGAAATTCGATACCTGTGCTGCCACCAAAGGGCCGAATAATAAGAATCACAGCCAAATGCAGCAGTATAATGTTGGAGCACCCTACGAAAGGATTGCAGTACTCGTGGTGGGTCCATTTCCGGAAACAAATAATGGAAATCGTTATATTCTGGTCATCATGGCCGATTCAAAATCAAGAAGCCAAAACAATCGCAAAGCAAATTGTCTTCAATTGGGTGAGCAGATTCGGCGTTCTATTAGAACTACGTTCTGACCAGGGAAGGAACTTTGAATCAAACATATTCCAGGACGTTTGTGGGCTTCTTTCACATCAAGAAGACAAGAAGAACACCGCTCCACCCACGATCTGACGGTATGGTCGAACGATTCAACCGAACTCTGAAGGAACATCTTTGCAAGGATGTGGACGACAACCAGAGAAATTGAGATCGGAACATTCTGTTGTTTTTGATGGCGTATCGAAATGCAAGACGTAGCTGAAATTTTGATGGGAAGGAACATCAGATTAGAGCGAAATAAAATTTGGGTGTCCCTCATTGGAGCCGCAAGCCGAGGATGAATACATGGATGACCTCAAAGAAAGACTCCTTCAGATCCACGAGAATACCAGGTTGAAAATAAAGATGTTCAGTGACACGCTACGATATACGAGCGACAACAACAGAATTCCAAGCAGGAGATCGAGTGTGGCCTTACAATCCTTTTCGACAAAAGGGGCTGTCATCGAAACTTAAACGGGAATGGGAAGGTCCCTATACAGTAGTTACAAAAATCAATGACGTCGTCTACAGGATATAAAAGGGAGTCAGATGAGAACTTACAGTTGTACATCGACACCGGCTGCATCGCTAAAGTGGTGATGAGAACGATGGATTTGTTCGGAACGATCAATCCTAAGAAGGGGGCAGCGCTGTCGTTTCAAAAATGCAATGGGGAGTATTTTTGAATTATTTTGAGGAGTATTTTCTATATTTAGGTAGTATAATTTTTTAACTATAGGAACTTAGCCCGATAAATCGCCTCCGGAAAAAAGTATCACTTATAATGGGTTTTGCAGATCGTTTTGAAGTTTCAAAAATGATGTGGTTTATTAGGAAACGATAGTTTCTTATTAATTTTTGGGAGTTCTAAAACCCAAAATGTGTGTTTGTCGGATAGGAGGAGCCTTTTATACAATCGAAGTTGATATCAACTTGAGGATTTTATCCTTAAATTTCGATTTAAGTTGTCTTTATTAGAGGCTGTCACTGTCAAAAAACTAAATTAGATCATTAAACATACGTACAATTTTCTGTCAGATATTGTGTGTTTTCTGCATTTAGTAAAACACTTTTTTTAATTAAACAAATATTAAAGTAATTAACATAAAGCGAAGAGAAAATTACGAAGACTTGAGCTTTGAAAGTATGAATAGAGTAAGGAAAAAAAAGTTTAAAAATCTAACTGACTAGTGACTACGCACTGTCTGTATGCATACAATTATGTATTGCATTTACTTTCAAGGGTTTATACTCAAAAGAGATTTCTTTGATTGGCGGGTCTTCGAACACAAAAGTAGTTTCTTGTATGGTCATTTTGGCCTGGTAGGTACTTCCTAGAGAACATTTTTGCCGGAGGAGGCTATTATGTCATTATGAAGAGGTATCTGTCGTCTTTTTTCTTCTTGATTCAGAATTTCATCGCGCAGCTGCTTTCACCGTCTCCAAAAGCAAAAAATCATGTTTCTAACATAACTACTCCAAATTGTTATGAGTTTCCCAGTGGCTACTACTTTCAAATTCAAAACTCTGAATTAAAAGTTACGTAAGTAAAGAAAAATAATCTTCAGCTTTACTTTAAAATTCAACTCTTGAGTTTGTCAACTGCAAAGGTTCACAAGTTGAAATAAGTGAAGAAAATGGCTCCAAATCAAATGTTTTTGCCTATAATTCTTTTTCGCTAGTTTCCCACTTTTCTAACGAATTGATATTTGAAGGTTCCCCAAGTTGTCCCTTAATTATAAATTTAACCACGAAACTGCACAGAAAATATCACTTCAGATTTGAAAAAGTTGAATGCATGCGACAGAGGTCTTGTGATTAAAAAGGTTAGGTTTTCTTACAGTTCTATTTATAGTAATTCCACCAGTTGAATTTTATTTAAAGGGTTTTCCAATAAGAGGTGTTATTTTGAATAGCCCGCTATTTCGGTAGTTGTCACTTTTGAAGCTGTCATTTTTTGACATTTGACAAGTAGAAATTACGCCATTAATAAAAATGGAACGATACACGCTTCAACAATTGAAATTATTAGGTAATTATTGGCGCTACGTGCCACACAAGCAATGAAACCATCTATCTTTTACGGGAAAAAAGTTTCCGGACCGTGTTATCTCTTGAAGAGGTGATCTCAATTGGCCACCGAGATCTTGTGATTTAACACCTTGCGACTTCTTTTTTTGGGGCCACGTGAAAGATAAGGTTTACGCCAACAGCCCAGCGTCGATTCCTCAACCTCAAAGATGGAATTCGTGAGGCTATCGAGGACATAAAATTTCATGAAAAGGATATGGTCCTGTAAGCGTGGTCGTGGCGGCCATTTGGCTGATTGTGTTCCATTATTAACAGCATACCTTCCTCTTTATAATGAAATAAACATCCGATCATTTTTCTCAAAAAATGCCATTTTTCTTTGAATATCAAAAATAACACCTTTTATTGGAAAACCATTTATTTCATTACAAAATGTTTAATCTAGTTTTCAACTTTTACCTTTCTGTTAATGCATAATTTCGTTTCTGGATCTTCAGTGTAGGTTGTAGTGATCCAAAATCATTAACGTACCTACAAATACAGACTTAAGTGATCCTGATCTTGATCCATAAAAGCTTGTTTAAAAAATGCACGCTCATTTTTTCAACATTTTCGAGTATTTAAGGTGTGGAATTAGGTGTGTAGTTTAAGGAACCTTAAAATGTACATTAAAGTGTTTGGCAATTTTCGTAAATTGGTTACTTTGACTTAAATTTAGGCCATCTATCTCACTGATTGAACATAAATGAGCTAAGAAGTGTGAGAATTTTGATTTTCGATTCTTGTTTTATCTCATACTACATAGAATATAGGTAGATTTTGTTTACTAAGATTGGGGAGTATATTTCGTCTAAGGGTAGTAGAGTAGCATTTGACTCTCGAAAGGAGTAAAATACTACTATAGTAGCAAAAACGACAGCAGTGGAAGGGGACAATGTAATGTGTATACACTCTATTGGCAACAAGAGGGGAATATTGTGTTGAATAGAATAAGTATGTAGCAAATGTAACATAATAGAATAAGGGCAGAATCTAACGGTTAAGAGGATAACATTTCGTCAAGCATCGAGAACTTTCAGCGCCTACAAAAACCCAGTATTTTCTGGAAGTATTTGCGATACATAAATAGGGGCTCGAAAGCGAACCAATGAATTGATTTTGAGCTGCGATAAAGTAAACATGTGTTTGAGAAAATTGAAAGTGTTGAATAAATAAGTTTGAGAGTGATTTGAACAAAGTAATTTTGTGTTTTATCTGCAAGAGTGGGAATAAGTTTTAATTTCGTAAATCAGCAATTCTTGGAAAGATTCTGAAAGTAACCTCTATCCTCACCGTATGCGATCATTGTCCATCTAATCTTCTAAGCATAAAATAATTACTCATCTAGAAATGAACAAAAAGCAAGATCTCTTCCGACGCATAATTCATTCGTACATCTCTCATTTGAATAATTGCTGAAAGCACACAAACATGCATACGACATACGCATAGTCGCATACCGCATGCAAAGTTAAAAATTGAAAGACCAGTTGCTGTTGTTAATGACACTTCCAGTTAATTAATAGCCACTACTCGGTAGTGTGCTCAGTTAATTTGGGAAAACTTGTTTCAATCAAAAGTAATGAATACAAAGCGTTCTGGCTATCTAAAGTTAACAGGTGCATTTAGAAAAATAGCAAAGTAGAACTAATTAGAATTGTTTAGTCAAATAAATATTAATTTAAAAGAGCCTAGGGCCTACGGCCTAGATTATTATATTTAATGGCAAGAGAAAAATTAATTAATTAGGTTTTCTGAAAGTAGAATTGTAGAAAGCAATTTTGATCGTATCGTTGTAGCTTTAAGGGGGATTCTAGGTCCTAGAAAAGAATTGTTTGTGCTCGATTGGAAGAAATCTAAGCAGCAGAACTGTCACTATTGATCAAATTCATAATGGAACGAATTGTGCAAGAATCCAACATCTACATTATACAGAAGTACAATATGCTCTGCCAAAGCTTAGACACACCGACGACATTGTCATATTTATCAGCCTTATTACCGTAGCCAATCGGAGCAAATGTCCGATCGGAAGCAGAGACAAAAGGAGATCGGAAAACTTACGTTTTACCCTCCGGATTCCGCAAATTTTATTTAACCGTTACCTCGTGTATGTGAATAAATGAGAAAAAACAGCAACCAAAATCAGGTGGTATGTCGAAGTTTACTGAGATAGTATTGGTAAAAACACGCATACTCTTGCAGTAAACTTGGACCGCAGCTAGTAGACATTGTCATTTTGACAGCTTGGTTTCCCATCTCCCTTTTAACTCATCTGTGATCGGAAGTTTTATTTCATTCACCGTACCCGAATCCTACATAAAATAAAGACGCGTACCGACGCACTTCTTGGTTGTTTTGTGACTTGTGAGTGAACAGTGAAAACATATTTTTCTTTCCGACACTTTTTTATTGTTTCGGAAACAATCGGACAAAAAAGGAAATAAACTAATCACAATGCATCGCATGAAATCGCTCTCATTTTGAAATTCCGACACGCGGATTTCGTCGATGTCTACGATTGACCTGTCGGAAAGGATAACGATGAAAGAACATTCTTAGAAATTTTACGATTGCTCCGATCGGGTACGGTAATAAGTAGTGTCGGCTTCGGCCCAAAAACAACGTTCGGCCAAACCTTCGTCTTCGGTGAAGTAGGCCGAAGTCGAAAAATTTGAATATCGAGCATCGTACTAGGCGCGGAAAAAAAAAATCAATTTTTAAGTTTTTGAAATTGTTGGACACACCAGTTTGTGTTTATTAGTGTAACATCATAGAATTCTGTAAATTGCCTGACACATTTTGTCACATCGTTTGTACATACATTTTATTTTATTCGAAATGAGAATATGTACTTTGCTTTATTAAACCTCCGGCTTCGGGGGAAAATCGGACACTAGTAATAACAATAAGGCAGTATATGAACCTAACGTTTTCCTTGAGATGGACGGAAGGGAATGAGTTCAACGGCCAATAATATCCGCGTTCGTGAGGCAAGTTCTATGAGGAATAATTGGTAACTTCTGTAAGAAAGATGGATTCCTGAGTCGATATTGTAATGAAACAGTAATTACAAATAATAAATATCCCTATCCACAATCGATGATTGACGACAACCATACGCTGTGTATTAGTGATACAAAATGTATATAATTCACACTCATGTTTTGGCACGAAATTGACTAATAGAGGTGAACTTTGAAGGCAAAAGCAGAGAACAATATCCCAGCGGTTAAGCACCAGACTTGTTGTACTAGGGAAGGTCCTCTCGTAAATTTTTATAGACTGTGAAGTTCATTCACTGGGTCTTAAAAAGTGGCGTCTGCTTTCAGACTGTTAGAGTGAACCATATGAATAACTAATAAGACCATTAGCTATAAGAAATTGTGTAATGTTAAAAATGAAAGTTAAACGAATTGTATGAACTCTCAAAGAGCTAAAGTTTTGTTATTTCTTTAGTCAGACCCTGGAAGCCCCTGAGTCCTACCTCAGCTCTTGTTAAAAAATAAACCGTCTTACAATATAATAATGAACTACTTTTATCAAGCGAAGCAGAAGTGATGACAAAACTTAAGCTTGGTAGATTCCTTTAGGCTGGAATGAGGGAAGAGGAATCCGCATAGAAAGTCTTGCTGTACAAATCATGATAGGAGAGAGTGTGGCAGACCAATTCGTGTGACTGAGTCATCAATTTTATTTTAATTCAGTCAACAAAATTTTGCTTCCTCTTGCTGTATAGATGGCAAACAAATTATTCAACCGGCCCAACCTTAAGACTCTGGACGCACAATAAACTGGGAATTCCGATTGACGTCTTTGATGTTCTATGTTTTTGTTCCTATAGATCTCTTCATAAGAAGATTTACGTTGAATTTTAAAGGATTTCGTAGGTTTTCTTGATTCAGAGCTTCGGAGAACCCAAGAACACAATTCTTATCTGATTTTCCTCCACTCCATCGCTTCTTATTGAAAACACCCAGACACTAAAACCGTCTTAATCATCATCAATGAATGAACGACCAGCAACGACATATTAATTAATTCCATACTGCGTTTTCCGAGAGTCGTAAAGCCACCTAATCAAGCCATATTTTTGTGTTACTCATAGGCAAAAAATTATAATTCGAGTCACACTCCTCCATTGGGTTCGTTTTTAGAGTTTCCTAAGAAGCAAAACCCCACAAACACAAACTAACAACTGATAATCACAGACAAAGCCTCCTTTTAAGTCGTGCGTCGTCGTTTCGATTTGATTATCAGCAATCAAAGATGACACTCTTTGGCTTATCCAACTGCCGATCTTGAAGAAAAACAAAAACAACAAATTCTCGTCGCATTTCATAGTACACATAAGTATATTATTTTTATTTAATGTTTTTGGCTAGGAATTATGTTTTTTTATTTGCAACAAATAACGGTGTTATTTTGTCGTTTTTTGATTTTTAACTTCCCAGAGGAAGTTATTGTAATGGGGCCGATTTTATGAATCTCCAATTTTTGCATATCTCCGTGTATCGAGCTCACTAGAATCCGAATCACCGTTTTTATGATGATGTATGTGTGTGTGTATGTTCGTATGTGCGGACGTGCGTTACGTTTTTTCAGCTCAATTATCTCTCGAACCACTCATCGTATTGTCATAAAATTAGTCTCATTCGACGCGGTATTGTTGTTAAGAGCTGATTAGAATTTGAGCGAAATCCGCTTAGCGGTTTTTTAATGGCAATTAAAAATCTAACACAACTCTAATAAATGAAAATTATGATAATTTCTGCAATAATTTCAACAATAGTGCAAAAAATCGTATAGTTAGTGTGAAAAAAAAACAAAATTCAGGAGTATCATGGACTATATCTGATTACTAGCTGACCCACCAAACGCTGTTTTGCCATATATTATTAATATTCGCTATTCGGAAATACTAATCCGATTAGAAAAATGCTTTCACTAATAGAAAACTACAATATTCAGGAGTAATATAGGCGCCACTGTTATTCAAATGAACTTATGGAATTTAACTTTGAAAACAACGTGCGTGTACAACTACAACGGAACGCATCGGCTGGAAATTTCGCTCTGGGAAGTTAGTCGTGTGGACAACATGGGTCGCACTCATATTTTTATTAAATTTAAAATTATTACATTTACAGTTTATAACATTGTCATAATTATTACCGTACGCAATCGGAGCAAATGTCCAATCGTAAGTTTTATTTCCTTCACCGTACCCAAATCGTACATAAATAAAGACGCGTACCGACGCACTTCTTGGTTGTTTTGTGACTTGTGAGTCACAAGTAGAGATGCTCACAACATGTGAGTGAACAGTGAAAACATATTTTTATTTCCGACACTTTTTTGTTTCAGAAACAATCATTTTGAAATTCGGACCAGCGTTGCAGCGAAGAAAAAAATTTTAAGGGCCATTTCCAAAATGTGCGGGCCACTAGTCCACTACCCTAGAGATAATTTGTTTTAAAAAAATAATAACAATTTGTCTTTTTTAAATAAACTAAATCATGGATTCACAACTGTGTCACACGGACACAGCTCTGGGTCGGTCAGAAAGAGGTCTATGAAGGTACAGGCGATCAAGATCAGCGTAATACTATGCGAATTCTGGCCGCAGTCGGTATCTTACCGGCGGCGGCGGAAAGAACCCCGGAAAAAATCCGAAAACTCGAGTGAGCAGAACCACAGAACGGACCTGCAGTGACTCAACGTCAAAGCGATATAGGTCTTTTGAGGGCGACAAGTCTGAAGCGAAAAAGCAGAAGGTGCATTCCAGCAGCACAACAGCCTCAACGCGCTCAAAGGCAAGATCATAGCCGCGGTCATTGACAGGGGTCATGGGGATAGTAACATATCTCATGACATGATCAATGGACAGACGTCAAGGCTCATCTTGGTTTCAGATTTGTATCTGTCATCGAGGAGAATCTGGGACCTCTCCCAGACACAGCGGATGCAGGATGGTACCAAAATCGTATCAAACTCATCGCCTGTGGAGATAAGAGATCTTACGATATGTACAGGGCTGCTGTCAATGGCTTGCCAGAAGTCTGGCCGGTTGCCAAGCTCGAGAATATTCCTTTAAGACCAAGAGCACGCTTAATGGTCCCAACTCCACACAACTGCCCAAATATGATCATGAAACTGATTAAAATGAGTAATCCAAACCTGCCTACTCACGACTGGAAAGTCCCAAAGGTTGAGGAGAAGGAAACTGTGGGTCGCTATAGATCAGCTCTCTTGGTGATCAACAGGGAATCACTGTCTCCACTAGCCACGACCGAAGGCGTGTTTACAAGAAAGACGAAGACTCGCTAAATGCAACCCATTCAGAGGCTCATTCAGTGTAAGGAAATGCTGCAAAGAACACCAATATGGAGATCGATGTACCACCACACGTGGAACCATCGACCTCCTCAGCCTCTAACAAACGTCAAAACTGATCTCGCAGTCGACAATAATTCCGAAATGGAAACAGAAGACACTACTCTAGACATCACTCTAAGCGAGGAAGTCCTACTTCATTCCTTCTCAGACGATGAAAACGCCGCCGATAAGACAGTGGTGGAGGTTGATCTGGCTAAGAGTAGCAGTGCTGCGATTATAGTTCAGATAAATCTTTATCACGCCATCATGGACTCTACAAACCTTTTACTCCGGCTGCATAGAACCAGAGAGGAAATCGTCCTCAAACAGGAGTCGTGGGTCTCAAAATCCACCATCAACGGGCATCAGGACAATAACAGTAAACGTATGACAACGACAAAACAAACAGACGAGATACGTACTAGGTAGAGAAAAAAAGATTAAAGTGGCGATTGACGAAAACAAACGAAAAGCAAACGTCCGTCAGTCTGATCACGGTACTGCCGATAAAAGTAGAAGTTGAATCATGCTGCGGATAGAATTTAGCAAAAATTCAATAATCGCCTTTAAAATGATAGCAGCGACCAACTTCTAAATACAAAAATTTAACAACTGCAGATGCGTTTTTTCGGTAAATCTTACTGCACTGCGGATAGATTTGCCAAAAAAACACACCTTATAGAAGTTCATGTAAGTATCTGAATTTTAGTATCAAATCAAAGGTAGAAATTTAATTTCAATAGCATGCAGTGTAACACCAACAACTTCTAGAAAAAGAAAGAGGAACCCATCGTTATGGAAACAAAATTTAAGAAAGAGTCTTCGTGAGCAGGGTCTTCCGTATGATGGAAAAAATGGCATAACAAGACCTGCTAGAGCATTGTGCCCGACCTGTACATCACTTTGTTTCTATAAATTGTTGCAATCATATTACGTTTATTTCTTTTTTCAACTTCATTAATGTCGTTTTGTCGTATGTACAAGACTATTCTATTCAAGCATTTGATAAATTTTTGTCGCATGTTTAAAAATTTTGTCGTATGTGTTTGGGAAACTAACAGACTTGGTGAAATTGTCACATACGACAAGGGCATTCTGAGCAAAATTGGCTCTAAATTGTTCCTTAACAACTATTTCGATTTTATTTTAACGTTATTGAACTAACAACTTTTTTTTACATAAGTCATACAATTTTCAAGAATATCTGACGTAGGGTTTCTGAGAAAAAAAATTCTGAACTTTGATGTCGTTTTCCCCAAAAGTAGCCAAATGTAACATACGACAAACATTTATCCAAGCGACCGTGACGATTTGTTACGCATGTTACCTACTTAAAAAACTTTAAATTTCAAAAATATGTGAGCAAAAAAAATATTAACAAGTGAAAAACTTTGGACGACTGTAGGTTTTATAATTCCGTATTCTATATCTCAACTCAGTTTTATTAGAAAAAAAATGTAAGTCGTCTTTCTCAAAAAGTATTTGTTATTGGGCTGACCCAGTCAGTTAGATTTTTGCAGACGGAATAAGCAATTATGGAATTTGACATTTAGTTAAAATCATTTGTTTTGTTTTTGTCGTTCATTACATTTATTCACAGATTCAATTTTAGGTTCCAATTTTTAAAATAAGAGAAGAAACACGAAGAGAAAGTGATTTGCCTCTGACCGACAACACGGGTGAAGACAGTTACCTATTTCGATTTGAATTTGAATTTGACGTTAAGTACTACGTTTGCTACGTTAACTACATTTAACTACGTTAACTTCCTCATTCGTGTAGCGGACGTAACAAATGTAGCAAATCAGAAAAAAAAACAATTTCTGCCATCTCTCACATCGTTTGTACTTTTATTTTATTCGAAATGAGAATTCTTTGCTTTATTATTCGGCTTCGGCCCAAGGTTTCGGGGGAAAATCGACCTTCGTTCGATTATCAGCAATCAAAGATGAAACTCTCTCGCTTATCCACCTCTCGATCTTGAAGAAAAACAACAACAAATTCTCATCGCATTTCATAGTACACATAAGTATATTATTTTTATTTAATGTTTTTGGCTAGGAATTATGTTTTTTTATTTGAAACAAATAACTGTGTTATTTTGTCGTTTTTTGATTTTTATTAAATTTAAAATTATTACATTTACAGTTTATAGGTACATCGAAAAAATAAAAAAAAGAAAAAAACAATTTATTTAAATATATATAATTTTTGTTTTTAATATTTAGATAAGAATATTAAATATATATTTTTTGTGTTTTTGTTTTTTAGTTTTTAACTTTGCTGGTTCATTAAGTTTCATAGTTTTTTTTTGTTTTACCTCCCGAGGAGCGAGACTTTTGTTTTAGAAAAATAGCTCCGCGGGTTCGCGCGTCTTGGACTCGTAAAATTTTATTAAATTTATTTATTTCCTTGCATAACTAATTTAAATTTTTTGTCGACTGACTTCATCTCAGAAAAATATTTTTTTTTCGTTTTTTTATAAGAAAAAATTTATATTTTTAGTTAAAATCTTTTTTTTTTTGAATTTTTAAAATTTGAAATCTTAAATTTAAGAAAGTTTGAAACTTTTCTCGTTTAATTTTATTTTTGAAAAAAAAAATGTTTAACGTGGTGCTGCATCGCTTTGAATCCCTTAAATTTCCTTCTAATCGCTTCTGTTTAGCTTAGAGACTAATAATTGCTTCCAAAGTAGCTTTCCTTAACCTTGTTGCTTTTATTTGGGTCGTCGTCGTCGTGAGCGACTTAACTTAGAACTAACTCACCTTGGCCATCGTATTGTTCCCATCAGTTGAGGTCTCTTCGAAAGCTGTCTTCAATGTTGGGATCGGCAATCATGGAACTTGGGTCGGAGAGCATTTGCAGTCCGACGGGGTCCATCTGGCCGAGATCCAGATCCAGTGTGTCGAAGATCTCCTTCGAGTACTCGGATGAGAAATCAGTGAACACAATCGACGGTATGTTGGGCGTCGTCGCAGCGCTTGGTGTAGAGTTGTGCATGTTGGAACCACCACCGGTGTTGTTGATTACTGTTCCTCCTCCGCCACCTGCATCGTTTGTATTGTGAGACTTTTGTTGCTGCTGTTGCTGTGCTATCGATGCGATGTCATTGACTAAGTTCGAGTTGTTATTGCTGGGACTATGCGGATTGGGACTGTGCGGACTGTGCAGAGGCGAACAGCTGGCACTGGCGGTGCCCGCTGCCGTTGTCTGGCCGACTGATGAATTGTTGTTATTGTTGCCACCGCCGCCACCATTTTCCCCGGAATTGCCACCACTGAGGCCAAGATTACTGCTGCCGCAGTTGTTAAGTGAATTCTGATTGCTCAAACTTAAGTAAGGATCTCCTCCTCCTCCGGATGTGTTCGAGCTGCTGACCTTCACTCCGCCATTAGAGCCACTGTTACCATTCTCAGGACTAAACGGCGAATGATGCCCGAAGATAGAATCGTCAAATTGCAGCGTCTGTGAATAGCTGTTCGGCGAGTGGAGGTCCTGTTGCAGACTGGTCGGCATGTATTGCGTATCGGACTGCCCCGCCGCTGTGTCGACCAGCGAGAACTCCGCAAAGTGATTGTGGAACGAAGGATTCAGGTTGTTGCTTCCATTGCTGTATTCGCCACTGGGCGAGAACCTGTCGTAGGTCTGAATGTTCTTGTCGCTGTACTGTTGTTGCTGTTGTTGTTGCTGCTGTTGCTGGTGTCGGATGGGACTGTTGGGTGCACTGTGGTGTATGTCATGTGGCGAGTTCGCCACCATTAATCCTGGACTCGCTGAGTCCGCTGGCGAGGGCGGATTGTGGTGCTGGGGATTTCGGTAGTCCGTCAGGTTGGTAGTGCTTGTCGCTATCGTGACATTGTTTGAGGCCGAAGGCAGATTTCCATATGAGCTGTGTAACGTGGATGATATGTGATTGGGCGATGATTGCTGATTAACCATCACGGGGAGGTTGCTGAAGGACAAATGCGTCTGGCCACCTCCGCCACCAGGAGAGTGCAGTTGTTGTTGTTGCTGTTGTTGGGCGTGCGTCTGGTACGATTGGTTGCTAAACGGACTCTGCGACTGTTCCCGTTCGTTCCGCATGTTGTTGTGCTGTGTAATGGAGGTCGGTGAAGGCGATGGCACATTCGAGAAATGCACAGAGGTGAGGTCGGGCAGCGAGCCCGTATTTGCCATGGCCATGGCCTGCTCCTGGAGCGACTTGAAGACGCTATTGGTCGGACCACATGCATTGAACTGCAGTTGAGACTTGACGAGCGAGTTTTGCTGCTGGTGCAGATGCAGATGCATATTGTGATTCATCTGCGGTGCTTGCTGTTGATGATGCTGTTGCTGTTGTTGTTGCTGCTGCTGCTGGTGATTGTGGTTCTGGTTGTGGTGCTGCTGTTGGTGGTTCATTTTATGGTGATTGAGCTGGTCCTGCTGGAGCTGCATCTGCTGAAGGTTGCTGCTGCTGTGCGAGTGCTGTTGCGACACCATTTGCTGTGCTTTTCTTCTTTGTGCGGTAGGACTTAAGCCTACAGATGCGGCGGGGGAATGAGATCTCTGGTTCGGATGATATTGCTGCTGCTGCATATAGTGTTGCAGTTGCTGTGGTGACGTGCCATAAATCGGATTCTCTGGACCCAGAATCACGCTCTGGTGAATGGCCGAATCCGAGTTGGAACGACGCCAATTGTTATCCATCGATGGCGGCGACAAGTAGATCCCCTGATTGCTATATGGGGAGCGATCTGTTTTGCGGTCGGAGGGTCGCCGCATAGGGCCAACTCCGACACTACGGCCACGAGATTCCCGATAGGCAGTTGGGGAACCGCTTCCTCCATTTCCATTGCCTCCACCACTTCCCGGAATCGGAATCCCAACACCCGCATTACTCACCCCTCCTCCACCAGCATGCTGCTGCTGTTCCGGGCTCAGGCAACAATCGATTCGCTGCTGAGAGCTGGACAACGGCAAGGCATTCACTTCCTTCATGATTTTCTCAAACTCAGCCGTGCCCTCGGCTTGTTTTTGTTTTTGTAGAGCGATCTTCTCGCTAAATTTGCGCGGATTTTGCATGCTGTCAAATATCTCTTACCAGTTCCTAAACTTCAAGGTAAAAATATGTCCACAAGCTTACTTGCGTCCCTTTTTGCTCGTCAACGACAAAAGTCGTCTCCTCCTTTTCATCCAATGCTGCCGCAGTCGCAGCGCAGCGCCTGCTTCCCTCGCGCTCCCTCCAATCGCAAGCAGAAGCAGCAATGAAAAAATGTCGCCTCTTCCTTGCCACCGTCTCTTATTTTTTCGATTTTATTTTTATTACTCGTTTTTCACTTTTACTTGCGGGGATTTCGATTTCTTGTTTTTCTTTTCAACTATTTTTTCGAGCCTATTTTTGTTTTTAACTTTTAATCGCTTTCGAGTTCGCACTGTTTGTCAGATTGTCGTCGATTTTTCGGGGGCTGGTCTTTTTCTTTTCCGATTTTCTTTTTGTATAATTAGACAGTTTTTTTTTTCTTTTTGCCTTTTGCGTTTGCAAGAGAACAAAAAATATATTTTTCTACTTTTCGACTTCGATTTGACACACAAAACTAATGACACACACTTGGTTTGGTTGGTTAAGAAGAAGGGGAGCTCAGAGCTGCTGCTGCTGCTGGTACTGCTCTGCTCTTGTAGAGTTTTTGTCGAGTCGATAACCAGCCAGCAGGGGCCAACAAAAACGACGACGACGACAACGAGAACGACGACGACAACGACAACGACGGAAAAAAATAATATTCTGCGTGTTTTTTTATTTCGTTTCTTTACTTTGGCTGGTTAGAGAGGAAAAATATTTGTTCTGTTGGTTTATTTATTTTTATTCGATCGAAACTCGAAGGTATGGGGGAGAATATTCTTTTTTCATTATTTTTACTTTTTCTGGTTCTGATTTGAAGTTAAATAAAAAAAATAACTACTTGCACTTGCACTCCACTGTGTTTCACTGGTCATCTCTTGCTTATTTTTTTTTTATTTTCTTCTGACTGATAGAATTTTATTTTCGTGTTTGAGCGAACAGAGAGATCTATCTCTTGCGCACTGATGGTTTAGAATAAATGGGATATAGAATATTTTGAATACACCAGCGTGTTTGCAATTGGTATTTCTTTTTCTAAATAAGAGAAAAATATATGAGAGCCAATAAGAAAAAAAATGAAAAGAATTTTTTCTGCTGAAATTCTGGCTGTCAGATTTTCGGATTTTGTCATGTGAAGTTGGTTGTGTTTGAGAATGTTGGGAAGTTTTCATGACGATGAGGTTGAGATAATGTTGGAAACTGTTTTACGCAGTTGTTAGAGAAGTTTTTATTTTAAAGGGTGATATTAAATATCACCCTTTAAAATAATAACACTTACAACTATATTTTAGTGAAAATTCTGTCAAATTTTATAAAAAAATTACTTACAATATTATATTTTGCATATTTTTTTACAAATTTATATCAATAGCATATCAAAAAAAATATGTATAATGTGGCGTCGTAAGTTGTTATTGTTGTCCTTTTCTATTTTGTTGAACAATCAAGGTTTAACTTTGAACCTAGTTCAGCAACCAAAATAAAACATTTTGGTTTATTTCTCAATTAATCTTCTACTTAACTTCTGTTTTTCCTCTAAAGTATCTATAATGCAGAAAAAACCGAAGATTGGGTTCCAACCCCAGTGGGAAGTTGTTGGCGGCAGCAAAGATGGAGAGGGGAAGGGGGTATACGTCCACTAAGGATAGGAATGCTTCCTTTTCAACAGGCGGCAGTGGAAGAACTCCCCAGATGGAATCAACGGTGGAGTCTACTGTTCCAGTCAGGATGAACTACTAAGTGAATACCTTTTAGGGCTACCACGACATATTCGCAGCCCAGGCCTATAAGGAGCGGTTTGGCCGGCTCCCTGTCTTTGGAGTTGAACTAAACACCTGGCCCCTCCAGGTTTGGGGGTTGTGCGTTTTTAGGGGATTGCCCGGGCCCATGAAGAAGAGATAGTTCTGAACCACCAACAAGCCTCAGATACGGACGGAATTAATGGTGACGACCCATGCCGAAAAATTGCCGAACCTCAAACTGCTACAAAGCAGACATAACCGCTATCCAGGAAATACGATGGAATGGACTGGGCAAAAGGAGGATGAAAAACTGCGACATCTACTATGATAATTGTTACCGAGAGCAACAACATCGTTTTTTTTTGGAAACGGATGCGTCGTGGGAAGCAGACTCAGGCAAAAAGTCTTGAGCTTCAAATGTATAAGCGAACGCATCACGACGATCCGAATCAAGGCTAAATTCGGCAACATTAGCGTAATATGCGCGCATGCCCCCACAGAAGAGAAAAAGGATGACATCAAAGACGAATTCTACGAGCTGCTCGACAAAACATATGAGCAATGTTGTAGCTATGATATGAAAATTGTCCTCGGCGATTTTAATGCAAAGCTGGGAAAAAAGGCCATCTTTAGTGGAACAGTCGGAAAGTACACTCTGCACGACACCACTTCTCAGCATCCATAAAGGAACATGGAGATCTCCTGATCAATCAACAGTCGAAGATTGATCACATTGCCATCGATGAAAGGCACTTGTCCAGCATTCAAGATGTTCGAACTTTCTGAGGAGCCAACATCGACTCAGACCACTATCTCGTCGTAGCCAAGGTAGTGACAACGGCCAAAAAAAGAAAATGCTGCAAGAAAATTCGACGTGTCCGACGGCTACAATCGCAAGAGATCGCCAGATCCTTCTCTGATCGAGTGTCAAGCAACCTCTTAAGAGGTCCTATACCGCCAACATCAGGTATCGAAGACCAGTGGCAACATTGCCAAAAAACAGTTAGAGATGCCGCCTCTAATGTGCTAGGTTTCACATAGTAACCAAAACGAAACCCCTGGTTTGACGAAGAATACAAGCAGGCCCAATGCAGCCAAGCAGAAGGCATACAGAGCTGCGCTGCATAGAAGGACAAGAACTGCTCGTGAGCTCTACAAGCAAAAGAAAAGGGGGAAACACCGCCGGCTTCTCAGAATAAAAGAGGGAGAGCATGAGAAGCGTTAGATCGAGGATGTTAAGAGAGTCAACAGCCGGAATGAAGTTCGGAGGTTTTATCGGGCGGTAAAACAGCTGGCTCAAGGTCATCGAGCAAGAACAGAGCCTGCAAGGATATACAAGGAAACATCATAGTAGAATCACAGTCGATGCTGGGGATTAGGAAAGACCACATCTGTAGACTGTATAGCGGTGACGACGAACAAAATCCCGCCGTCAGGCAGGAGCCTTTCATCGAACACGATGATAGCCAACAATTCCGTGAACCCGACCTAAAAGAAGTGAAAACGCCAATATCATGGCTGAAATCCAACAAAGCCGCTGAAGCAGATGTTCTAGCTGCCGAACTGTTTAAAGCAGCACGCGAAAATCTAGATAGAAGTATGCACCAAATCATCTGTAAGATATGGTAGAAGAATGCATGCCCGATGCCCGATCCTGAAAAAGGGAGCTCCTCTAAACTGCGCCAACTACAGAGGAATCAGCCTACTTAACATCGCCAACAAGATCCTCTCTGCCGTAATATGTGAACGTCTAAAGCCTTTCATCAACAATCTGATTGGTCCTTATCAACGTGGCTTCAGACCAGGAAAGTCAACTATCGACCAAAATTTCACTTTGCGGTAGATCCTGGAAAAAGCCTATGAACTCCAACCGCCTATTCATCAATTTTAAGGCCGCGTATGACAGCATCTACAGAGACGAACTGTATAAAGCTATGTCTAGTTTTCGCCTCCCTGCCAAGCTCGTTCGCTTGTGCAAAATGACGATGGAGAACTCGCGCTGCTCCATCAAGGTTGGCAACGAGCTTACGGAATCTTTCGACGTCCAAAAAGGATTCAGACAAGGCCGAGGCACTGTCATGCGATTTCCTTAACATCGTTCTTGAGATAAAAAATAAATAAATAGAGTGGCGCGACAGCTCTTGAAGAGCCAAGGCCTAAGTGGCTTACTCTCATCAACAATTCTCTGGGTGCGTGTGAAGAATTGAGGGGACCTACAATTTAACGCCGATTCCGAACGGCAGAGTTGAGAAGCACTTTTTCATGACAGATTGATACTCTTGGAAGATTTGTCAGGTCTTCGCAAGAGGCAGTGCCCGTGAAAGATGAAATAAAAACTTGGCCTGAGTAGGACTCGTGTTGGTTACTGTAATTTAACATGTATATAACTACTTTAAAACTACTTTGAAACTTTTTGATCAAAACTTGTTTTGAGACTTAAGTAAATATATTTTACTTTATTTTTCACTCGTTCTTAAGAAGCTGTTCTGATAACATCAAATAATATTATTTTTCTTTTACTTAAATAAAATACTTTTTCTAACTATTTCTCGAATCTAATTATTTAACTCTGGAATATCTTCGTTTGCAATTTCTCAGGTTATGGGCCCAGAGCCATTATAAATTAGATTTCGTTAAATTTGGTTTTTGAATTGTTTTGAATTTTTGTAAAGAAAAATGGCAGACAGCGAAAGAGTCGTTATCCCGAAACTCGATGGTACGAATTTCACGCAATGGAAATTTCGTTTGGACTTACTCCTGGAAGAAAAGGATATGAAGAAATTTATTGAAAATCCATCGGTATCCTTGCAAGAAACGGCTACGGATGATGCGGAGAGGAAGATATTGCAAGCGAAAGATGCAAGATGTAGAAGTCTAATTGCGCAAACTATCAACGATGAGCAACTCACATACCTACATCATGGACAAAACGAGTGCAAGAGACATGTACGTTGGACTTTTGAATATGTTTCAACGAAAAAGCATAACTAGTCAATTGGTTTTGCGGAAGCAACTTATGGTGATGAGGTTTGATGGAGTCGATATGCAGAAGCATTTTGTGAAGTTCGACAACATCGTAAGTGATTTGCGTTTGGCTGGTGCCAAACCTGAGGAACAGGATCTAATCGTAAGTTTATTTCTTACATTGACTGAGAAATACGACGCTTTAATTGAATCTCTCAACGGCATGGATGAATCGAGGCTTATATTGGATTATGCCAAATCTCGTTTGTTAGATGTTTTTGCTAAGCAAAATAATAACACAAGACCTTCTAATTCAAATGAGGCATATGCAATGCATATGAAGGTGAAAAATCCTAATAATATCGTTTGTTACAAGTGTGGAAAGAAAGGACACATCAAGTCTAAATGCAGAGTTAAGGTCAAGAATCCAAAAGCATATATCGCAAAAGCTGAACAGGACGAAGAAGATGTCAAAAATGCTGCAAGTTATCCTTCAATCTTATGTGCGATCAGAGATTTTGAATTTTGAATTTTATTCAAGACTTAATCCAAGCCACAATAAATAGATCTTAAAAACTAAAAATAACAATATTTACAATAAATAATATATTATTTGTAATACAAATTTGATTTAAAAAGAAGAATAAAAACAGGAATAATTTAAGTTAGAAAAAACATAAGATAATAAAATAAAAAATATGAAGTCAGGATTAAGACGGAGAGTGTCGGGGAGTGGAGGTAGCTAGGAGATTCTTCAGGGTGGTTTTGGATATATTAAGGTCAAAGACGGGTGAGTTATTAGCTTTAGTCATCATTCTGGTTAACGGTTCGTTTCGACCATAGTCAGTTCTGTGGAATGGGGTTCGAAATAGAGGGATAGATCTGAGTCTTCGTGAATTTATGAATATAGGGATCCTTGAAAGCAAGTCTGGGCAGTCAAAGGAACCAGTTATAAGCTGATGAATGAAAATAATGTCAGCGTTATCCCTTCGTATGTATAATGGTTGCAAGCCCAATAGTTTAAGACGTTCTTCATAAGGAGGAAGGTGGAAGGGATCATCCCATCCTAAGCCACGTAATGCAAATAAAATGAATCGGCGCTGCACGGCTTCAATACGTTTAATGTGAACTTCGTAATGAGGACACCAAACCTGTGACGAGTATTCAAGGAGAGGCCGAACAAAAGTCATATACAAAGATTTGGTTACATATGGGTCAACAAATTCCTTAGACCATCGCTTGATAAAACCTAAAGTGGAATTTGCCTTATTGATAATGGTATCGATATGAGAAGTGAAGTTGAGTTGAGTGTCACAGAGCAGTCCTAAATCATTAATAGAATGAACAACAGTGATTGGTTGAGAGTCAAGAAAGTAAGATCTTTGAGGTAATGGAGGTCGCTTTCTAGAGAAAGTAATAGCTTGACATTTCTTAATATTGAGCTCTAAGAGGTTTGCTTTGCACCAAATAAAAAATTTGTTTAGGTCGTTCTGAAGTAGTTCAGCGTCTTTAGGGGAAGAAATTTTTTGTAGATTTTCATGTCGTCTGCGTAAACAAGGAGTTTGGAGTCAGAAAAGATTTGATCGACGTCATTTGTGGCCAAGACAAATATAATTGTGCCGAGGTGGCTACCTTGAGGAACTCCAGAAGATGCAATAATTGAATTAGATACACAATTCCTGAAGAGAACGTTGTATTGTCGATTCGAGAGGTATGACTGTATCCAGGATATGAAAAAACGAGGAAACTTAAGTTTGTCAAGTTTAAAAAGAATTAAGTTATGCGATATCTTGTCAAAAGCTTTACTGAAGTCTGTGGCAATGGAGTCGACTTCATAACCATCTTCCAGAGCACACAGAGAAAAAGAAATAAAGTCAACTAGATTGGTAGAGGTAGATCTTCCCTTGAGAAACCCATGCTGACTCGGAGAGAAAATTTGTTTGGAATGAAAGAACATGGATTCATAAACTATACTTTCGAATAATTTAGGAATGCAAGAAAGTTTTGCAATTGGTCTGTAGTTAGCAATGTCATTTTTCGGGCCTTTTTGTGGACTGGAATAATAAAAGATTCCTTCCACAACTTAGGAAAGGTACCAGTACGGATTGATAATTGAAAAAGAACAGTAAGAGGGGCGGCAAGACTATCAACACATTTTTTCAAGATTATAGGTGGGATACCATGTTGAAAAGGAAGCTCTTATAACAGATGTAAGCAATGTTGGAATAGACAAGGATGGTTTATCAGCGAACAAATGTGAACCGCTTCAAATAACGTTTACTTTGGATTCTGGTGCAACTGATGACCTATGTAATGATAAGAAATTTTTTAATAAATTGGTTGACATTGAAGAATTGCATATTTCTGTTGCGAAGAAAAATGAAAAAAATATCTACTACTCAACAAGGTGACATTCACATTAGGACTATGCACAATGATGACGTATCAATCAAGATAATTCCGAACGTATTATATGTTGAAGATTTAAAATGCAACCTACTTTCACTTAGAAAACTGGTGAAGAGGGGGTACAAGATTGTTTTTGAAGATGATTATGCCTATGCTATCAAAGATGGTGAAACGAAATTCATCGCGTATGCAAGAGGACAATTATACGAGGTAACATTTTATGTAGAGCGTAATTTTTTTGCTGGGTTGACAGGTGAAGACAACTTAAAAAGTCTTTCGCAAGATTTATGGCATTACAGACTTAGCCATTTGAATGTTTTTGACATGAACAAATTACTTAAATATTCAATGGTCGATGGTATTGATGACATGAAAGTTAATACTGACGAGAAATTTTGTGAGCCATGTGTTTTAAGCAAACAAACAAGACTACCGTTCAAGAAATGTGGCAACATTCGATCATCACGAATCCTTGAATTGATTCATACCGATGTCTGTGGGCCGATCTCGAAACCAGCTTATGATGGATCTTTGTACTTCGTATCATTTATAGATGATTACACGCGAGCATCTATGATTTATTGCATGAGACAGAAAAGTGACGTATTCAGTAAGTTTCAAGAATACGTGTCGATGGCTGAAACAATGCACAACTGCAAAGTTATGAAAGTACGTGCTGACAACGGTGGCGAATACGTATCCAATGATTTCAAGAATTTTTGTAAGACTAAAGGAATCCAAATTTCGTATATAGTTCCGTACAACCCGGAAATGAATGGCATAGCTGAACGACTTAATAGAAATCTGCAAGAAAAGGCTTTAGAAATGCTATCAGCTAGTGGTATGGACCGAAAATTTTGGAATGAAGCCATAATGATAGCAAATTACATCAAGAACAGATGCCCGACAAGCGCAACAGGCAAACAATTCATTGACAAGACTTGGTTCAATTTGTTACAACCACGTACCTTCCGAAAAAAGACGAAAATTGGAACCAAAAGCAAGGAAATGTTTGATGATGGGTTACATGTCGGATACTTGTTATCGAATTTGGGACATCGAAAAAGAAAAACTGGTTGTTGGACGAAATATAACATTTAACGAGAAGTCAATTTTATTTCGAGAAGCTAACAAACAAAACAACAACAATACCAACGGAAACGGAAATATCGATGACAACAACAGCATCTGTAAATCAGAGGCTGTGATTGAATTTAAAGACGAAGGTAATTCATCAATTGAAGAATCGTTAGGAACCAATGTTTTATGCAATGGAAATAGTGAAGATGAAGATTTTGAAGATGCTCAAGATGAAGAAGCTCAAGCTCGTCCTTCAGGCAGTGTCGAAGACGTCGTAGTTCCAGTTCGACGAAGTGAGCGAATTCGAAATCAACCAAATCGCTTGAATCTTTTAACTGTGTCTAACTTTTCTCATGAGACATTTGCTCTATCTGCACAAGGATATGTTGAGGACGATCCTACATCTATTCAAGAAGCAAGAAATCGTCAAGATTGGGATCAATGGAAAGCTGCAATCGAATGTGAGTATGAATCTTTATTAAAAAATAATACATGGTCGTTATGTGAATTACCGAAAAATCGGAAAGCTATTCCGAACAAATGGGTTTTTAAGTTAAAGCGTAGATGTAACGGGGAGATTGACAAATACAAAGCAAGATTGGTTGTCAAAGGTTGCTCGCAAAAAGAAAATTTCGATTATAACGAAACATATGCACCTGTGGCAAAACTTCCCACTTTACGTATACTACTGGCAATTGCTGTACAGTTTGATATGCATATACATCAGATGGACGTGAAAGGAGCATTTCTGAATGGTGAATTAAAAGAAGAAATCTATATGCGCCAACCAGAAGGTTTTGCTAAAGACTCAAGAGTTTGCAAACTAAAAAAATCCTTATATGGTCTTAAGCAAGCTTCGCGCGTATGGAATGAGAAATTTAATTCATTCATTTTACGAATAGGTTTCAAACGTTGCGCTTCAGACTATTGCCTATACGTGAAACTTGAAAAAGATACCCATTGTTTTATCCTTATCTACGTTGACAATGTGCTGCTATTTAGCCAAAGCATCGAAATGATTAATATCGTCAAGAAACTACTTTCCCAAGAATTTGAAATGACCGATATTGGTAAGGCAGAATCTTTTCTTGGTATGCATATTGAACAGGATCACGAAAAAGGAATAATCAAATTAAGCCAGACTGAATATTTGAAGAATATGGTGCAAAAGTTTGGTATGAAAGAATGCAAACCAGTCGCGACACCAATCGAAAAGGGTCTACAGTTAAATTTCGGTGACAAAATCTGTGATTCAAATATTCCTTATCGAGAACTAATCGGATGCCTTACATATGCAACGTTAACTACAAGACCGGACTTATGTGCAGCAACAAACTATTTTAGTCGATTTCAAAGTTGCTACACACATGAGCATTTTACTCATGCGAAACGAATCCTACGCTACATTCAAGGAACTTTGAATCTTAAACTAGAATACCGGAAGGGACAAAAAGATGATATTTTGGTTGCTTATGCTGATTCCGATTGGGCAGGAGATAAGAACGATTGAAAATCAACATCAGGTTTCGTATTCAAGCTCTTTGGAAATACGGTGACCTGGTCTACGCACAAGCAAAATACCATCAGTCAATCATCTACAGAAGCCGAGTATGCAGCTCTGGTTGAAGCAATGAATGAAGCCGAATGGATCAAGCAGCTACTTCGAGAATTGGGCACTGAACCAAATGAGCCAACCACTTTATATGAAGACAATCAATCATGCATAAGCGCTGCTGAAAAACCAAAGAATCATAAGAGACTAAAACACGTGCTGTTAAATACAACGTTGTTCGCGATACTATAGAAAAAGGACTTGTTGAACTTAAATATATTCCAACTAGTGAACAAATCGCGGATATAATGACAAAAGGACTTGGTAGAATTCAATTTGAAAAACTACGTGATTGTTTAAATATGATTTAATTTTTTTCTTATTTCTGTTATGATTTCTTTGTTCATTATGTGTTGATTCAATTTGATTTTTGTGTTAAATTTTAAATTTGTTAATTATTTAAGTAATTTTATGTCCATATTAAATTAAGAGGCGGTGTTGGTTACTGTAATTTAACATGTATATAACTACTTTAAAACTACTTTGAAACTTTTTGTTCAAAACTTGTTTTGAGACTTAAGTAAATATATTTTACTTTATTTTTCACTCGTTCTTAAGAAGCTGTTCTGATAACATCAAATAATATTATTTTTCTTTTACTTAAATAAAATACTTTTTCTAACTATTTCTCGAATCTAATTATTTAACTCTGGAATATCTTCGTTTGCAATTTCTCAACTCGAACCAACGACGTTCTGCTTAGCAGCCAACGCACTTACCAATTAAGCTACGGGCAACTGTCTTCAGATGAGAGTGCAAAACTCCACCGTCAACTCGAGAGGCACTGTCTTCCAAAAGTCTGTTCAACTTCTCGCGTACGCCGATGATATTGATATAATGGGAAGAACACAGCGTGATGTCAATGATTGAGTCCACAACGGACTCTAGGGCCACCTTAAGTAAGTAAGTATTTAATACCCAAGTATTTTTTCCGGCACATTGAAACTCATGTTCTAAGATTTGTTTTAACAATTGCTCTTGATTCACTCTCTCTTTGTGAATCAAGAAAAGCTGCGATAAGAGAATAATTCTCAATACGAAAAATACTATTTCAATGAATGAGTCAACAGGATCGGATATTTTTGAATCTTTGAAACCATATTCAGCTTAGAAGATCTAAGCTTGATTTATTTTAAATCTACTTCTGACATTTAGATCTTAATCTTAATACAAGAGATTCAGCGGGTGGAGCCCTTAGCGATACATTGTAAGAAGTAACGTAGTTTCAATTCTTAAATCTAAACAAATTCTAATCCTAAAATTCCTTAAGTAATTAGTCCTTAGAAAAAAAGTTATGCCTTTTTTATCTACCATCTACATTTTTAAATGTGGTCAATTTACCAATGAAAGGTTTTCACTTTATTAATTTTCTTCCAATTTGATTAAGTGTGCAGATATGTAAAAAATATGATATTAGTATAATGTCAAGAGAAAATTTTGTTGTTCTATAATTTATATTTTTAAGTGTAGGTATGCAACCTTTTCCGATAAAAGGATCATAGTGTAGAGGGTACCTACTAGTTTTTGACCACTTGGGCATTCTAAACATATTTTTTCCAGCTGTTATGTTCTCGAGGGATTTGGAACTCAAAACAGCCGCAAATGCAAAGTGTGTTTTAAATTAATTCAAAATACAGGGTGATACAAAAAAGCCTTTTCAAACAATGCATGGAGCGGATTCCTCGTTTTTTTAAGGTCTCGACGAAATAAAAAACTGCACAAACTTAATCAGCGAAAGATTTAATGTTGTTAAAGGTCGTAAAAGGGAATTCTCAATCTGTTTTAAAATCCCCAAATATTCCCTTGGAAATCCAACCGCCACACCATATTGCCCCATAACCACCACCGCCACCACCTCCATCCGTCTACCGGAAGGAAAAAATAATTATTTTCAACAATATTTTATGACATAACGTATATCCACTTACACAATATGGAAGCGCTTCGGGATCAACAATAATGACATATTCACCCCTGAGGCACAGTCTTTGATTTGTATGACAGAACATCCATATCATACACACCTTCTGCGTCCGTCCCGAGGGCAGTGCAGTGATCCGCATCCGATAGCAACATCCAAGGCTGAACGTCAGCTTAACTTCCAACCAACACACACCATCATTTTCATATTCCTCTTGACATCTTGTTCACTTTTTAATATTGCACAGAGCACAGCAAAAGATGAAATTTTCACACGCTCATTCAACCACACTTCATGGCGAGGAATTGCATACAGCTTTTCTGCGTTGTTGGGTTTGTGTTTTTTTTCTCTCTTTTTGCTGATTCTGTCCCGATAAGGATCTTTATTTATGTTTGTTTGCACTCGACTGTGCGAAAAGGAAAAAAAAGAAATGCAATCGCTTCACTAAAACGAAAAATCAGGAACACAAAAAACAAACGAACAAAATGAAGAAAAAGCTGAGCAAGAATTCACCTCGAGGGAAAGATAAGCTGGGTGTCGGTTTTTGCACCTTTTCATGACTTCCACCAGCCGGCTCCATGCCCGCCCCCGGATCGACGAGAATGCCATATTCTAGCTTTTGCTTGGTTGGTTGGGTGTGTGTTTTATGTCACCCTGGAGGAGGATGAAGGCGATGTTCTCTTTAAATTGGAATGCACTTGGTGACGCTGTTGGCATGAGCTGCGAGGTTTCGAAGGTAAACCAGTTGAATTGTGTTTGTTGATTTTTCTTACATTTAAAAGAGGACGACGACGATGGTGGCTCTTTAAAGAACATCATCAGAAACTACTGTATTGGAATATAAAAGTGTCCTGATGGAGCTTTTCGTATTTTGGGTCCTTACGCGACGGATGACGGTTCGAGTAAGTGCATATAAATATAGAGAAATGGTGTCTTCACACCTGCCATTTCGTTTCATCCGGGGTGTTAAAAGTAAAACGCTTTCAATTTTTTTCTGAAGTAAGTAGTTTGCGAACGAAATGAGCACAATGTTGGCATTTGGTGTATAAATTTATTTTGTGTGGGTAGAAAGCCATAGAGCTTGAGTTCGTAAAGATGCATTTTTTGAAGAACCAATAAAATTGAGTACCGATTTGTTGAATTTAATTTACTGACAATAGGTTCATCTTTTGTAAGACTTCTGTTACTTAAGACAATGTGCCTTTTTGTGAAAAGTCGATAAACTGTCAATAGAGCAAATGCTTCCTAAACTCGATTAATACACCAGAGCCAAACTCAATTGACTTCAATTTCAGAAAACAAGAAACCAATAATTGAGAAATAATTTGTCTCATAAAATCACAATCAATTAACATTTCGGAAGGCAAATCAATCATAATAATTGATGCCGCTTCACACGCTTCTTTGAAACTGTCTTTTCCCTTTTTTGTGACTTTTTGTTCGTGTTATTAATTTTCATTTTAATTCAACAGCAGCATCATGCCAGCACAACAAAGTAAACAAATTTATTTCCAATATATGTGCGTACAGCACAACAAACAAGCCAATATGTCAATAAAGTCGTTGCGGCCACTCGGGCGTATACGTATTTATTTTGTTCGAATTTAATTTCGCATTTTACAGAGCCTCGAAGGGCTTCATTCTTTTTTCTCTTTGTATTCAGTTTTAATTAAGACGTCTTCCGATGAATTAAAACCAAATAAACTACATTGCAGAAGGAAGAAAAAATGAGTAAACAATGTCTTTATGACACGAATATCATTTTAATTTGTTTTTTCTTCTTGAGGACATTATGAGTTTTCCATTTCTACTTTAATCTTTTTTTCGCGGGATGTTCATATCTCTCTCCAGTCAAAACACATACACTAGCAGAAATATTGAAATATCGCTTCCTAGACTTTCCAGTTTCCACGCATATTCAATCATCAACCGAACATTTGTCCTTGCAGCTAGCACTGCAGAGGAAAACACAACGACATGAGCTGTACGCAAGCACACATTATTCAGCTGGGCAGACGGGACTTCAAATTGGTGAAAAATTGCTTTTGGCGTATTCTGATAGGAAAGGTACAAAAATTTGCCTTGTTTGGCATTAACACGGGTCCTGAATTGAATTCTGTTTCCATACGAATGAGCGGCGATACTTTTGGTTGAGGTTAAGGCCATACGAACCTCACACTTTGCGGATCCATACAAAAAAGTAGACGAGAAATAGGGTAAAGTAACCTTACCTCAGTAATCCCCACTTTTTAATCACCACGGCTCATCTCGCACATCGTTCGTCTGCGTGCACGACAATTAGGCGAATGTTCGCAAGCTTGACTGGGACCTAGTCTGAACCAATCTGGAGCATGCTCTACTGGACCAGCACTTTGAACAGTTCAAGGCTGCCCATGAGGCTATCCTTTCAAGAACTAGAGGATCCAACCCAGGAGGACTTCGAAGCCCACGATCAATTACTGTTGGTGATCGAGCAGCAGTATATTGAGGCGGTAGCTGTAATAGGGCGCGCATGAACAGCGGCTACAAATGCATCGCCAACTCATGAGAAAGCGCAGCCGGAGATAGGAATGGACGTCCTATTCTTACGGCGGGCGGCGTTCAGCCGCTATTACGGCTCTGCAACAGTGATCATGACAACAGATCTCAATGTCTGCGATCTTTAACACATCCATTTGGCACTTCCAGTCTGCTCACGACTAAACTGTGGCAGACCCAAACTTCGACATCGAAACGCATGATGAGTTGAAGAGGGAGATAAGGCGACCCTCTACCACGAAGCAGTCGAAGCACTGTAGGGGCGCGTCGAGCCCGTGGAAGTAGCCCCAGTCAGTCCGATGCCCAAAAAACTGGAAATGAAGTTGTAGTCGATCCACAAACCAAGCTTCACGGGTGAGTTACATAACTGGCTTCGGTTTAAGGATGTTTTTGAGACCCTGGTGTACCACGCCGATCTGCCCATCGCTAACAAGTTGCAAAAGCTGCGTGACTCGATCAAGGCGACCGACGACGTCGGACTGGTCGGCAGCGTCCAGCGCGTGTGTATTCGGGAGGATATCAGGAGCTTTGGTCAGCACTCAAGGAGCGTTACAATCTAAGACCACTCGCAGAGGCGCATATCTCCCGATTCTTGGAAGTGCCACCTGCCAGCGAATAAACTCCTCGAGAACTTATATGCGAATTAGAGATGAAGTAGATAAATCTTTAAGATCTCTGAGGGTGATGGACCAGCCAGTGGACTCGTGGGATCATTACGAAGCTCCCCAAGGTGACTCAGCAGGCATGGAATATGCACTGTCACCTCCGAGAAATATCGTCTTTGGTCAAGCTGCTCCAGTTCATTGAACAGCACGGACACAGCCTAGGAGCGGAGATGGTGCGACAACAATTCTGTCAACCAGACACGATGGAACCTACTCTTTCACACAGGGCTGCTAGACCTAGCAGAACCGGTAGGAGCCACGCGCACCGTTGCCAACAGATTCCGCGCTAGAGGACCTATTGCAAAGGTTTTGGAGATTGGAAGAGGTCTCTCTAGACTAGACGCGAGAGGATGAGTACAGTCGCCACTTTGACTTAACCTACACCCGGACCCAGGACGGTCACTACATGGTACAGATACCGTTCAGACAGGATGCATCACAGCTCGGCGCGTCCTATCGAGAGCATTCAGGCCAACATATTAGCACTTTTTAAGTTTCCAGAATTTATGTTTTTCTTAAAAACTATTAGTTTTATTAAATCCTACAAATAAACAAAACCGAAAAGCAATATTTAATGCATGAAATTCATAGAAATTTTCACTTATTTGCATTTTATTCTAAGGTACTCTAAAACAACTAACCAAAATCTAAAGTAACTTCCTTTTATTTTTAAACCCAAACCCATTATCTAGACGGACACACTTAGTGGTGGCAATGAGTGGTAGCCGTTTTAGCCATCGTCATTCAGTTCAGCGAGTCCTCTGATAGACAAGAGTGGCTTTCAGATTACTGCATTTAAACTGTACCAAGGAAAACCAATTTAACTCCGCAAAAACAGTTGTTGTACAATTCAAACGAGTAGGTATAACCCTCTTCCATAAAACCTAGGACCATGATAGACTGTGCCTGCATTTTTCTCTCAGGCAAAGTTTTCGCTTTGAATGTGTAAAATCCCATGCGCATCGCAAGGATTATGGTTGTTTTAACAAAACCCTCATGCTTTTTGGTTGTTTAAAAATTAACAAATCCATAATTCAAGTGTTTTGCTGTTCGGGGGTTTTTATTTTCAAGTTCTTTATTTTTTGTTTTTATTTTAGAGCTTTTGCACTGTGGTATAATAGAATTTCAATTGGGTGAATATGGGGCTCGTTCGGGCTTAAAAGTCCTTAAATCCTCGAACTCGATTTGGTGAAATAAAATCGACAGACAAAAAATGCAATAAAAAAGGAGTTTCCGTTGGGAGATGTTTTTGCCAACGAAATGATTTGCAGAGTAAAGGGTGCTCTCTTCGTAATCGTAAAAATGACGGTAGCTGTCAAAATTATCATTTAAAATTTCGCATTAAGAATTTAGATTGACACATCGCGACACGTCTACTTTGAATGTTTTATGTATGACAGATGACATTTCACCTGGCAGAAAAGAGAGATTTTCTGTTCTGAAAATGACATAGAAGACTATTTCCTTGAAAAAATGAGTCAGCTGTCAAAATCAAACCAAGAAAATAGACGGGCGTTCAATGCCAATATCTGACAGATTATAATCGTCCTATTTGTTATTAGTCATCTCATAAGTCAAAAAATAATAGAGTGATGGGACAGCTCTTGAAAAGCCAAGGCCTAAGTGGCTTACTCTCATCTCTCTGGGTGCGTGTGAAGAATTGAGGGGACCTACAATTTAACGCCGATTCCGAAGAGCAAAGTGGAGAAGCACTTTTTCATGACAAGAGGCAGTTCCCGTGAAAGATGAAATAATGATGACTGGAACCCGCGACGCCAACGCACCTAACCACTAAGCTACGGACACTACTAAGTCAAAAGTCAGGAACGTCAAAATGGGTGACTGTGAAAACGGATCAAAAAAATGTTCTTTCAGAAGTGTAATAATAACTAATAAGATTTCTGGCGTATTCTGACACATTTTGTTGCCTCCAAAAACGGATCAAAAAAATGTTCTTTCAGAAGTGTAATATCTAATAAGATTTCTGGCGTATTCTGACACATTTTTATGTTGCCTCCAAAAACTTATGTCGTTTTCCATTGGCTGTCCAGAAGCAATCGGAAGAGTCCAGAAGTAGTCTGAAACCATTCCATTGGACTGGCTTTGACAGGCGGAATGCTTCTGAGAAGAGCAAAACTCTTCCGTTTTGAAAACATAATCGTCCAAAGAATGACACATACATCACAACCCGTTCCATTGGAGGTAGAAGAAGAAACGTCAAGAAAAGACCAATGGAAAACGACATTAAGGATATCTGGGAATCACCCTGTTAGTAAAATGTACCCACACTACAGCCAACAGCTAAATTTACAGCAATTGCAGGAAAAGCCAGCACCAATCAATAATTTCGACTACTGCATTGAAAATAACGAAACGATGTGAGTGTTTACAAGGTGATAGGTTCCCGGGTGTGTTTTTGTTATTGTTGTTGCAAGGCAATTGTTCCTGATTGTGCTGCGGGGCCAATCCGACATGCAATAAAGTTCAGTAGATTTCATTCGACGATTGGCAACAGCATTGTGGTAAGGGCACGTAATTTGGTCAAGGCTCATTGCATGAGTTTCGTTTTTTTTCTGTGTCCTTTTTTCCAATGAAATAATGATGATGATGTGTTTAAATAAAAGTTAGATGATAAAAGGTGGATTTAGGGGGTTTTGAAGTAAATTACAGTCAGAGGTTTGATTTGAATAATTCAAAGCTTTGAGGAAGTGCAATATTTGTTCACGTGGAATTCGAAAACATCCACTTTAAAATACTCTTAAGCAAACAGAAGCTTCTATATTCATTGATAGAAATAGAGATAGCAGTCTTTAATTAACTCTTTGATTGCTGATAATACACGGCAATTAATTGCTTCCCCACGGCGGAGTACGTACACTTAACCAATTTTCGAAAACAAAAACAACCCTTTTCAGTTTATTTTCGAACATACACACGACCATCACTTTCTCAAGTCTTGTGGAATTTTGTTAAACACAAAAAGAGATAATTCCTAAAAATTCAATCACGAATTTTGTCTTTTTTTTATCGCGAAATCACGTTTCTTATCAACTCCCCCCGTTCGTTGCCTTTTTCACTTTGTTCTCTTTCTTCTTGAAGAACTATCAACATCAATTCAGACAAGGCAATATGTCTGTGGTAAATTTACTTATCAATTCCTTGCTATCTACAGATATGTCTACCTCTTCATTTGGGTGGAAAAAAAAAACTTCAGTTATACCGTCACCGTTGCCAAACGATAACGTGCCATCGTCTGGTTTTGTAGACATGAATCCGAACTAAATTTTACAATTCCCGCCGTAATCACACTTTTAGAAGACGCCACAGTGCTGTTTCGCATGTCAAGTTCTTAAAAAAGAAGGACGAAAACCCGTGTAGAAAAGTTTTTCCTTATTAAACTCACACTGCGTAGTCGAAAAGTGCGGGAACAACCAACAAAGAAGACGAAATCGACGAAATTTTTCGGTTAAGTCGATAAACGACATCGTAGTCGTCATTTGCCAGAAGGAATTTTCTCACAAACGAAAAGCGCAAAAAAGAAATTTAAAGAAAAAAAACTGATTTAAGCGGATTTAACTGAAAATGACTTCCTCTTAAAGTTGCACTTTTCATCAAGGACAAAGGGGATCTACCCGTTTTATTTTTTTTTCTGTTTACCGATTCGTGCCTTTCTTCGCGAATTACTTCAAGGACATCGTCTTTAAGCAAATATACCTCTCTATCGGCAGGGTTAACGAACACAGGAAGAGCGCAGGAAAATAAAAATCAAGTCAAGAAGGATACACCCCTCCAAGGACATCAAATAAGCAAAGAGGATTTTTCCCTAGCAGCAATTGACATTAGTTCAAAAGAGTTTTGCTCAGTGTCAAGCGAGTCTTGTCGTATTTTGCATTTTGTTCGCCTTATTTAATTCCTCGTTCACCTGGAATCTATTATCCTCTTTGGAGCAGCAAAGTCTATAAAGTGCCTCGTCTGACAGCAACCTCTTGAGATAACCTATTTTGAGATTTTCTAATGACATAAAGTGCACCATGATAATAGTGCAAGGGAGAAGAAGCAAACTTATCAACAGATGTCGCTTTTATGAATCAGAATTTGGCTTTCATGATCTGATACGATTTCTAACAATTGCTGTGTTAGGTCACTTGGCATTGTTTCAATTGGTTGATGCATCAACACAATCAACATCATCTTCAATAGTGACAGGAGCATCAGCTAGAATGTCCTTACCACTTGGCAATGGCATGGGCAAGCACGCATTAACTAAGGGACGATGTCGAGGACAGGATGTGATAGCTTTGGTACCGGAAAAAGGTGAGTGCCAAGTGGTTTGAGACCTTATGCGAGTATCTTGTGTTTTTAAGAACTTTCTTTGTCGAGAAGAAGATTTTATTATCTTGTGTCTTCCAATCTAAACATCACGCTGCTGCAAGGTTACAGAAAAAAAAGAGATAGGATACACGAAAATATCGTCGTTGCACAAGGGTCATTCCGATGCACGTTCCTTTTTGGTTTCGCAATGTTGGAACATGGATGTTAGAATCACTCGAGTGTAATTTTGTACAGTCAGGAAGATTTTATTTGATTCAGAGAAAATTTCGTTGGCTGAAAATGTACCAAACGAAACGATTTCCATCATTTTGACGTTCTGTTTGACAGTTAAAAAAGGTTCCAATGAATTCCGCCGGTAACGTCATACATATTCCATTAAAAAAAGATCAGTTAAAAAAGAGATGAATAGTTATTTTTGTTCAAATAGAAATGACAGTTGTAAAATACAAATGTCAAAATCCACTTACAGGGTGTGTCAAACTCTTCTGAAACATTACTTTTGAAAAACAAAAAAACTAAATGAACCAATTGCAATAATCCCAACTGTTGATGTTTGGCAAGTGATATGTTTTGTGGGATGACTTTTTGCCTTGGCTTAGTTCTTTCAGCTCTTCAACCTAAGCGCAGCGCAGCGAGAGTAAAATTGTGTGATTCTGTATTGTCTACTTGTGCTGAATTGTGAAGTGGTTTTTGGGGTGTATTGTTTATATTGTTCATCGTGGTTAAATCTACTTGGAAAAATTGTTCACGTGTTTGCCTGTGTAAGGAGATGAGCAGATGGGTGGGTGGGTTCTGTGCCTGATGTGTGATATTGTTCCGAAAGAGTGGTTCTTTTTTATTTTTGTTTATGTTTCTTTTTCCGGATCCTTGCACTCTAATTAACTTAGAAACTAAAAAAGAACCTACTACAGAATGTTATCTGGGGGTAACAAGTGTGTAACACACATTTTTTATGTATTTTGTCTGTTGTTAGTTTTCAAAGCCAAGAGAGGAGAAGAATATGATATGATAGGCTCTTTTATTAACTTTAATTAAGTTTGTGTTTTGTTGAGAGATAATCTAATTTGGAATATATTTTCAGAGCAAGCACTATTTCTGGTTAATAGGACGGAAGAATTAGACTAAGACTTGAAATGATGGAGATCAGTTTGTTTTTGCTGAGAATGTGACTTTTGTAGGCTAATTTTGTTGTGAGCTTTGCTACTTAATGTGGTGAGGGATACCCTTTACTAATAGCTGTTTTGTTTAATTTTTGAATATCAGCTTTGTTCCACGAGAATAAAGTCACAGCTTCATGAGAAATGTCAGAACAGTTTGGAACAAGTTAGAACACTAAGCTTTTTGACAGATGACATTTGTTGATCTATTCTGTTGTTTCTGTTCTAAACTGTTCCAAAATGTTCAGAACAGTGTCGTTGCCGATTATTGTGTTGCAGAACGGTTTAAGACGCCTACACAGTACGTTGGATAGGATTTTGTATGCAACATTAAGCAGGGATATGCCTCGGTAGTTTTTGCAAGACATTCGATCGCCTTTTTGAAGATGGGGCATATGGAGCTTATCGACCAGTCAGTGGACATGCATGTTGAACTTCTTTCTTTGGGTCGATGGTCGATTTGATTGGTGGTTCGACCATCCGGAGATCGCCAGTTTGCTGTGTAGATGTTCCGTTTTGGAAACCTAGTGCTACTTATCACCGTATAACGAGCTGCAGCAAAGTCGAATAGTCGGAAGCCGTTATCTGTTGTAACTTCGTGGAGGCTGTGCTTTTCAAATAATTCGCCAAAGATGTCTTCCTTCCCGATTTTGGCATCGAAGTCTCCGAGTACTATTTTGACGTGGTACTCTGGTCAGGCTCCGTTGGCTCTATCCATGAGATCGTACAAATCCTAGACTCCTCAGTATGATCGGTATGGACGTGTGCCCATATTAGACTGTTGTTTTGTAGTGTGGCCTTGATGTGGATTACAGCCAGGCGATCACTAATTGGCTGAAAAAGTAAATGTCATGAATTGCTTGTCAAAATTATGTGTTTTTCGTTACATTACAAATAGACCTTACGATGAGTCACCCTTTAAGAACGTGATTGATGCGATTGAAGAAGCCTGGGAGACTGGTATGCTTTTCTGTTTTTGATCAAGAGTTAAGGATTTTCAATTGTTCTATGAAATTTAAAACGAGAAATCTTCTGTGCTCTGAACATGATGAGTTCTTCATATTCTCTTCTTTTCTATTTCTTGTTTTGGTCTAAGGTCCCATGATGCATGCAAGTCTTTCAGTCTTTTAGGAATTTAATTATTTTATCCTTACATCCAGCACACTCATTATTTACTCGTTTTTGTCTTGCACTTTGTTTCGGTATTTTATTGTCTGCATTCATCCACTGCATTCATATTCACCTTTTGAATACTTTTCAAAACATGCATTCAAACATACTTAATTCCAAATTGCTCTATGAACATAATTTTCCATTTTCAATATAATCTCAAATTGATGTCCTTTAAATAAATTGCAAGAAATCAGCTTTTATCTATAAAATACCACATTGCAACCATATCAATTGATTTAACTTTTCAAAATTTCTCACACGTTCAAATTCAAGAGCAAGAACACAGACACAAAACAGAGGAATAAAACACCAAATTTTCATTCGAAAAATAATCATCGCACTCTCCTTAATTGCTGGACATTATTGCATTCAATGTTATGTCAGCCATTGAAAAAGGATTTCACAAAATCAGAGAATCCATTTTGAAGTCGTTTTGTGATGGCTTTTCCTGTGTTTTGCAATTCCTCTGCCTCTTGAATTCCATACAAAATGCCATATACTCTTCTTGTCGTTGAATCACTAAATTTGTCGATAAAATGAACAAAAAGGACGAAACAAAAAAACAACAACACAACAGGTCTGTTTATGCACCTCTATGGATTCAGAGTTTGTGCTTTTGTTAAGGAGTGTCAGAGTTCGGAGTTCTTTTCGGTACAGGAGTGTGTATTCCGACATTAACATTTTCATTTCATCAGAATAAGATGAGTAAGACAGCATCCATCGCCCTGGACACTTAGTTATGCCCCACAGAGATCAGTTGTAATAAAATCAAAACTTTTTGTCAGAACCTTATCTCTTAAACAAGCACAATACGGACAGACTCAATGGTATTCGAAACTATCTTAACTCTGTTTGCCTTCAGTCAACCGAATTGACAGAGCACAACCTCTGCTTCTGTGTTCAGAACCAAGGTAAAATTACTCACCTTTTTAAGTGAAAGTCCTGATTTGATCTGATAATGTCCTCGTCTGTCATCTCATTGTATTCGTTGCGTTGGTTGGTTGTCGTCTTCGTTCGTTACATATAAAACCTCTCGTATTGAATGTAACACCTGCCCTCGAGTGTTTGCAGGCTTGAGAGACCGAAATTGACTTCTCTCAATGGAATAAGAATGATGATGTTTGCATAGAAATGTGTTTTTGCAATTCGAGCCACAGAAGTCTTTCTTCGAAGCCGACCAAGTCCTCAATGTATTTCCAAAGGCAATTTCGATATATTGGTCTTTAATTGGTGATTCGAGCATGGGATTTCAGGGAAATTACTCCTTTCATGTTGTGTTGGCAATTTTCGAATGAATATTTGATTAGAGATGTCTATACGTCGTCGGTTGTCCTGTTTCTGATGCCAAACTCTTTAAGGTTTCGCACTTTTGCACGTGTATAGGAAAAAGTTCCCAAACAAACTTCGATCAAATCACACTCAATCTAGAGCAACTTCAACAGGGATACATTTAATCCTTAAAGACCTAACACTCCCGTCAAGCCTTTTTAGCTTTATTGAAAGGATATATTGGATCGATATTTTTGGATGTGTATACGCTTTTGTGTGTTGATGTTTATATATGTAAGAAATTTGTTCAAAAAGTAACGTGTGTATAATGCTAAGCGATAATTTATTTCATACTAAACTGCCATCGATTGGCCTCCTTGGATCCTTGGATCCTTTTGGTGTGTTATGTGTTGCTTTTCGGCATACAAAATGAGGCTAGGTGCCGATGCTGAAAGGATTCACCTTATATGTTATCGAACCATGGAAAAAGGGATTAAGTAGTTTATTCAATTGGATTAGAGGGCTATTCATATGTGTAGATATTTTGCTGTGCGATTTGTTCACATAAGTCGACTCTTCCTAACTTTTTTTTTGTGTTTCCTTTTTTGTTTGATGGGAGCGTGATGTTTGTTAAGGAAGAAGTAGACTAAGGCTTGTGCATGGGAATTCGGCATTCAAGGGTGCTCTTGATGTGAATGGATTCTTTTCTCTTGTTGTGTAGCGACAGACGAACGAGAGAATTGATTTATTTGGATTATTCTGGGATAAATGGACCGTGAGTCTTCACTGTGCGTCGTCGTCGTTCGTCGGTCGTCGTGTATAGTCATCGATTCGGTTGTTGAGAAGTTAATTGGTGACCGGAATGCGTAATGCTGGCAATATTTCAATTGAAATTACTTATCGACTGAAACGAGAACACGTGGATGTGTTTTATTAGATTTTTGTTTCTTGAATAAGAATTTTATTTGAGGAGAGTTTTTACGACTTAGGAGTCGTGAAAAATTGCAATGCAGTGCTATTGGGGTTGCTGGTTTCCTTAAAAATCATTCCATTCATTTCGATTCACATAAAAGTTCACTGTGGCGTATACGTACCTTTTTTATGTTGAAATGTGCAATGCGCTGATTGAATTTATTTAAGTATTTTTTTGGTTTATGTTCACATTTTATTGTGACGACAAGAACGAATTAAAGGTCTCAAACACTCGGTTAAGAGAACTTATTCATTATCTTCGTTTTAGAAAGAAAATAAACTCCCCTTTTTTCTTTTCCCAGATCGTGAAATGTTCGTCCTCTACCATCTGACGAAGGCCCTAAATTCCTCATCCGCAAGTAGAAATATCATATCGCCCCAAATAAATATTGATTCAAAAATTCCTGAAACAAAGATCCAAGCATTTAAGGTGAGTACCTGAATTTGAACCTTTAACCGCTAAAACCATCAAGCTAACAAACTGCCGACCTCCTCAATACATAAACCACAACCGACTCCACGACCTAAACAAATAAAAAATGAAATTGAACTTCTCCACGCTTTTTTTCATTTGAATTCTCAAACCTCATCCGTCTTGTTGTCCGATTTCCATTGAGAACAACTCACAATCATATAAATAGAACGCCCGCCGCACCTAATAAAAGGTGAAATATGAGAACAAAAAATTCTCGTTTGGTCCTTTATTTTCATCCCACCGCAACACTGACGTCGACGCGCTGTCACTCTGCCTATAATATAACAAGCCAAGAATTCATTTCCGCTTCCTTCCTTCAGAAAAGTTGAAGGCGAGCCTTAAGCACGAGCGACGCAGCACGAGCACAAGCCAGTCAGTCAGCCAAACAGCAACGGCAGCAAAGTTTTTCGTTCAATAAATCTCTCATTAGCTATGCATAGAATGCGGGATCGTGGTTATGTCTTGGCGAATGCACGGAATCCTTACGAATTGGAGCTGAAAAATTTAAGGATACCGTAAGGAAATTAATTCGAAACGAAGGTGGCTCTATCTCCTCTCTCTGGCTGAGACAGTAAGACTAGAAACCTACCACAAAGAAAAAACGAACATTCCCCAAAATGCTAAAGAGAAAATAGACAGACAGATAGAAAGACAGACAAACAGACAAGGATGTGAACGCTTTTTAAAATTCATGTAACTTTTTGTTTGGTCGTTTCGGTATTTTCATTCATTCTTCATCTCGGTTTTGGGTTTTTTTTTTTTTTGGTAAAAAGTTCATCCTTCTTATTTAATTGGGATAATTTGTGAAAGTCTCTGTGAATACTTAAAATCCCCCCCCCCCCCCGACAAGTAAGAAGAATCGGATTTAAATCGAATTTCTCGAGTCATTCTCCATTAGTTTCGGATCGAGTTTAATTTGCCAGAGGCTCAAAGTCGAAGGCAAATATTGGGTCGTATGCAAAAAGATGAGATCAAACTCTTTACTCACTTTTTTGAGAACTTTCTTAAGGTTGTATGCAAAAAACTAATTACTGACCGAGTTAGATCTCAATTGGTGAGTTCAATCTCAGAGGGATGAGATCGATCTCAAAATGAAAGCTCGCCATGAGATTGAGCTCGTTTTCATATGCAAAAAGATGAGAAAACACTTGGTTACATGAGATCGATCTCACAAATTGTTAAGCATGGCATTTCTCGGACTCAGTTCACATAAAACTGTAAGGATTGCTGAGTTTATTGTTAATTATGTCGGACAAAGAATTTATAAAGAAAGAAGGTGTCCAATTGGAGAAGATTTTCGCCGGTTGTATCGGTTTACCCCAATAGAGAAGATTGGGAAAACAGGGTACCTTACACTAATGAATTGAACTTTACCATCTTTACTGATGGTTCGAAAATGATTACTATAGTAGGGGCAGGTTTCTATTCGGAAAATCTTAACCTTGCCAGTTCATTCGGATTTCCCGACCATAGGAGTGTCTTCCAAGCCGAGATCTTGGCAGTGAAAAACTGCTGCTAATCAAATATCCATGATGGCGATATCACACGCTGATATCACCTATTTCATTGATAGCCAAGCAGCAATAAAAGCAATCTCTGCCACGTAGGTAAATCAAGTCAAAACTTGTTTCTTCCTGTCTTGGTATGCAGCATTACGTAAGAATCTGCTGGGTTCGTGACCGGGAACCAAAAAAGCGGATGAGCTTGCAAGAGAAGGCTTGGTTCTTGATCTCTCTCATAGACCATAACATCAGAATCCCTCAATGCGAATTAAAAAGAAACATCAGTAAAAATATCATTCAAAAAGCAAATGATAGATGGAACCTACTAGAAACCTGCGGTTACACTAGGAAACTCTGGCCTTATTAAGACAAGAACAAATCCGATAGGATTCTACTTCGTAAAAAACCGTCCCTCAGATTCCTTTTATAACCGTGATAACGGGACATAACCTACTTGGCTACCACAAAACGAAGATGGGGCTTAGTAAAGACGACATATGTAGAGGCTGCGGCAATGATGAAGAGCACGAGAACACCCCTCACTTCCTATGCCACTATCTAGCACTCTTCCGTACTAGATATAAATGTTTAGGCAACTATTTCTTTAATGAACTAGAAGAACTATCTGAACTCCCAGGAATTCACCTACTATGAACTTTGTCAAGTCCACCAAATGGCTCGACCAACCATTAAAACACTTCAGAAGTTACAATACTTCAGGGTATCACAAGGGATCAACATTCATCTAAGTGTGACGGTAACAAAACCAACTGTCAGCCCATTTTACCTAACCTAACCTAACCTAACCTAACCTGTACCTATGTATGGTGGTGTTTTCACAAACCAAGAAAAAATAAGAATCTTTCTGCAATATAAATAGGAGACCCCGGGTTCCAAATTAGTGTTGGTGAAGACGTTGGAGTTCATCAATCAACAGTGTTCATCGTTGGACAGCAAGTTTCTTCAGATATATCAAGCCATGCACAGAATTGGATTATATTCCCACATAGTGTGAAAGAAATCCAAAAGCGCAAAGGTTATGGAGCAGGAAGTACGAGTTTCCTTATGCTATTGAATTGAGTACATGAATCGTAAAGGATGATACTCCATTAATGTTCAAGCAATGCAATGCGGAAGAAAAGTTTACAAGTGTTGAAGTTTGCTGGCCAGGATCCTTACACGACTCCCGTATTTTGAAAAACTCTTTACTATAAAGTCACATGAATAATAATAACTTCCGATTCACTAAATATAAAATATTATATTATAAGCATCATTTTCACTTTCTGACGGCATTTTTTTTTTGCACGCGCTTCCCAAAAAGTATAATCATAACTAAGCCACGAAAAGAGCTTTGAGATCGATCTCAATTTCAACGAGTTATAGCTGTTGAGCTTGAACTCATTTTTTTGCATACAAAACTGAGTCTGAGTTCCGCCCTGCTCGATCGATCTCACAGGTGAGTTCAAGCTCGTCAGCTCAGACTCTGAGCTCTTGCTCATCTTTTAGAATATGACCCATTGTCTAAAAGCTCTTTCTCTCCTTCTATACAGAGTACACTTTGTTGACTCGAAATGCAAGGAATATTTTTATTGCTCAGCTTTGGATTAAAGGACACTCATGGTATTATCTGGGATATATTCCTTTGATATTTATAGCCGAGACACTGGCTTGTTTGCAACTTTTCTACTTAAACCCTCGAGATATTCACAAAACTATTGTGCAAAGAATAGTTCTTCTCTTTTCTTTTCTACAAACTACGAGAGTATGCAAATACACGTCGTCGGTCGTCCCTTTAGTTTGAATAAACTTTTGCACACCCTTAAGGTCTTCCCAAAACTAACATACACTCTCGCACTTGCTGCTGCTTAAGCTTATCCCTGTTCGTAGTTTTAAATAGATGGTTAGGTGTGTATAGCTGAATCTCAAACATATCATGGTAAAGTCTTTAAGTCGAATGGTGTTTGTGTAACTTGGATCTATATTTACCTTTTTGGTCGACGACAACGACACAGCCCCGACATATTTAATCCGTTCGGAGCGACATGTATATTTATGGTGACGATGACGACGCCAATATTTTGTGTTGCTTTTGTGCGTATTAATGTCTTTAGGGATGCGTTCGAAAAGCAAAACCACACAAACAGACTGAGGTCGGTTTCAAATTCAAAAGAAAGATTTGAGAGAAAAAAAAACAAGAAATGAGGACTTTTATCGTGACATCTTAATAGGTATTCGTCACATCACCATCTACAAATGAGATAACTCTGTTTATTTGCATTTAAACTAAAGTTGGAGAATGTTGGGGAGACGATATGAGGCGAACACACAAGATGCTGTGTGGATAGTTGTGGTGGCAATATATTTTCAACTTCAATAAGCAACGAACAGAGGAACAAAGAGATAGAAAATAACAGCGAAATAGAAATCCCAAGATAAAAGATGTTGCCGCAAGTCAGAAATCTGTTGAACTGCTGGAAATTACCCAATGGGGACTTTGCTTGCTTTAAAAGTTATGGTGATTTTTCAACGATGGACGGATTCAACAGTTTTAAATACTTAAAAAGGACATTGAGTGAGAATGAAGTCTGTGTTGTTTAATAAGAGAATTTGCCTTTAAAAGGAAGTTTGATTGTATAACCAGCGAGGGAATACTTCTTCTTCTTCTTTTATGGTGGCGCTACAGTCCAGGTCAGACCAGGGCCTCATCCAAAAAGCGTTTCAAGCCAGCTCGGTCCCTATCTAGCTGTCTCCAGTTTCACACGCTAAGTTGGTTCAGGTCCTCTATCACCTGTGTGCTCCACCTGAGTCACGGTCTTTCTCTTCTGCGACGTCCTTCCGGGTTGGATTCGAAGACTCTACGAGCCGGAGCATTATTTTGCATTCGCTCTAAATGACCCAACCGTATTAATTAGTTAATTAATTATTCCCACGCCTCTTTCCCCCCCAGATACCGCACGCGCTGGGGTCCATTTTCACCGAGTACGATTGCAATTACGGTTGCTATTCGTATCGGCACTTAATAAGAAATTATTTGTAAAAAATAAAAATAAAAAAAGCGATGGCGATACGAATATCAGGAAGACAAGAGTTAGGGACTGCTTAATGCAAGCAGGTACAAAAAGTAAAAACAAAAAAAATTCAAATTTTAAATTTAAATCTTACAAAAAGCAAAAAGCAAAAAAAAGAAAAAATGCAAAAATTTTAAAATCGAAAAATTTTAAAAAATTTAAAGTCAAAAAAATTATAAAAACGCGAAAAAGAAAAAAAAAACAATAAATAAGCGTGTAGAAGACACTTGTCAAGTCCGTAAAAAAGAAATTAAAAAAAGAAAAAAAAGAGTATGTTTCCCTCTACTACAAATACGTGTTTTTTTTTTTTTTTTTTTTTTTTTTTTTTTTTTTTTTTTTTTTTTTTTTTTTTTTTTTTTTTTTTTTTTTTTTTTTTTTTTTTTTTTTTTTTTTTTTTTTTTTTTTTTTTTTTTTTTTTAATTAACGCGCACTCAAGGGTTTTTTTTTCTTACCCTTTATATGCCAAGAGCACAATGCGAGCATTAGGGAAAGGATAGGGGATGTAAAAGGAGGTGCCGGTGAACATTGGTTTTGAATTTTTGAACATTACAATGACTGGGGAAGACAGAGTGTGGAAGAGAGTTCCACATTCGCGTAGTACGGCTAAAGAATGATTCTCTGTACTTCACAGTACGTCTGAAGTTGGGCTCAAGGGTGAACTGATGGGCATTCCTGGAGGCGCGGGTATTACGGTTGAATGTCTTAAGGGGAGGAATGCAACTGGCTATTTCACTAGAGCATATACCGTTGAAGTATCGGTAAAACAGGGTGAGACATGAGACATTACGACGATGTTCTAGAGATGGAAATGACTCAACGATGGTATTGTCACCAATCATTTTGAATGCTCTTTTTTGGATACTGTCCAGAAGACTTAAGTACGTCACTGGAGCACCAGCCCAGACGTGAGAATTATACTCAAGCTTAGGACGTATGTAGGTTTTGTAGATAGTAGCCAGATCAGAAGGGGAAAAAAATTTCTTGCATCGCCTTAAGAAACCTAAACATTTTGCGGCATTTTTGGCGACATCGCATATGTGCTCGTTACACAGAAGGTGGTCAGTGATGCACATACCGAGAATCTCGAGATGTTCGGTCTCATTGATGCAAGTGCCACTCATGGATAGTGGCAAGGGGGGTATATCTCGCTTCGACGATACAAGACAGCATTGAGTTTTCGAAGCATTAAACTCTACTCGATTTTGTATTCCCCATTGTACAATGCTGTTTAAGTCAGAGTTTAATGAGCTTATCATATTTTGCCGTTGCAGTTCCACATCCAAAGAGGAAGGATGTGAGTCTGGAAACGAATATGAAAAGCTAAGGGTACTATCGTCAGCGAAACAATTAATTGGATTAGAAGTAACAGACAAGAGATCATTAATGAAAATGAGGAAGAGGGTCGGAGACAAAACGGAGCCCTGGGGCACACCAGCATTTATATTGTGGGTTTCAGACTTGAAACCGTCCAATACGACTTGTATAGAACGGTTCGAAAAAAGTTTCTAATCCAACGAAGAAGGGGTTCATCGATACCGAAAGCACGCATTTTCGATAAAAGAGCAAGATGCCAGACTTTATCAAATGCCTTAGAAATATCAAGTGCAACAATCTTGCTTTCTCCAAAACGATGTAAAGATTTGTTCCACTGTTCGGTGAGATAAACCATCAGATCACCAGTGGACCTGTTGCTGCGAAAGCCGTACTGCCGGTCATTAAGAAGCTTTCGGTCTTCGAGATATTTCTTGAGCTGATAGTTTATCAGCGTTTCCATGACCTTAGAAAGAAGGGACGTAAGTGCAATCGGTCGATAGTTGGAGGGAGAAGAAGATTCGCCTTTTTTTGGGATTGGCTGGACAAATGCTGTTTTCCAACTGCTCGGAACGAGCCCAGAAGAATAGGATAGATGGAAAAGCTTACGAAAGGGTTTTGCCAGCGTGGAAGAACACCTCTTCAGAATAATGGCGGGGATACCATCCGGACCCGCGGATTTATGTATGTTGAGATCCTTTAGGACTCTCGCCACAGCACGAGTGCGGAAGAAGATCTGCCCCATGGAATCATTGACGCGCTCAAGAGCTGGGGGAGTCATGACACTCTCTGGCAGCGAAGAGTTGGAGGCGAACTGCCTAGCAAAAAGGTTAGCTTTCGCGAGAGAGCTTACAACTGGAGTGTCATTGTCAACGAGTGTAGGGACCGAGGAAGAAGAAGAATTCTTCATATTTTTAACAAATGACCAAAAATTTTTACTGCCTTTGGGACATTGCAGAATTTTTTGCCTTAATTTTTGGTCATGCAAAAACTTGGTCCGTCGAATATGGGCATTGCAGGCCTTCCTGGCTTGTTTAAACTTGTTCCGGTTTTCCTCAGTTGGGTTGGCTCTAAAACACCGGAACTTTACTTCTTTTTCCCTGATAACCACTTTACAGCTTGAATCGAACCATGATTTTTCTTTGGGTTTGATGCTTTTAACCCTATTCGGGATAAAAGTTTTCATTCCCAGAATAATCATATTAGTAATCATATCAGCGCTGGAGTCTACGTCACTATCGAGGAAGCATAGTGACCAGTTAAAGATCCGGAAAAAATTATTGAGACCGTCCCAGTTGGCTTTCTCGTATTGCCATACGGTTCTCTTCGGAGCTCTTTCTCTAACTGGATTAGTTTGACACGAGAAATTTGCAGATATAATACTATGGTCTGATCTGCCTAGAGGCGTTAATACACAGATAGTGTATTTATCAGGGTCGGACGTAAGGAACAAGTCAAGAGTATTTTCCGCTTGGCCATCAATGTCCGATATACGAGTAGGCTCAGTAACAAGCTGAGTAAGGTGGTTAAACTCAGCAAAGATCTCGGCACACATTCCTTCGGGTGTTGTCGGGCCCGAATGGAGAAGCCACGAAGAATTGTGTACATTGAAATCGCCCGTAATAACGATTTCAGTGTGAGGATACAAGGATACAATTCTTTGTATGGAGTCAGACAGAGCGTCAAATTCACGAGAAGTTGAAGCTCTGTCCAGGTTTGGGCTTCGATAGAGAAAACAGTAGTGAATGATGTGCTTATTGACGGAGAATTTAAACCATATAAAATTGAAAAAAGAGTTGGAACAACGTCCATATTGAGGCAAGAATTGATAAGCTACATCATCCCTAATGTAAACGGCGAGACCATGGTGGGGAAAGAATAATGGCACTAAGCTATACCCATGAATGAGAAATTCAGTAGGATCGGAATTCTCACCTACTTGGGTCTCGCTTAGCGCCAAAACAGCTGGCCTGTGGGATACAGTGTGGATGTATGCAGCCAGAAAATTGATTCGAAGCCCGCGAATATTACAATAATCGACTCTGAAGTCTTCAATCATTGCAATATACAAAAAATAAAAACCAAAACAGACGGAACTCTAAGAAAAACTACACAATGAAACAAGGCATCTTTTCGAAGCAACGCCCCCGTTAGTGTTATGCCTTAACGGTGGCGTGAATCGATCCGACCCTGGAATTCTAATTGTAATTTCTCTATTCATCTGTTATTGCCGACCTAGCATATACATACACACACTGCGTGAGCAAAAAAAAAAAACTCATTGCAATGTGATGCATATGCTAAGTCATGCAACTGTTATAGAAAGTACAGTATAAAAGCTTCCTTTGTGTGATCTTGCTAAGGTTGAAATCAAAAAGATTTGAGTTTTCGTTCATCTTACGTAACATTCTCGTAATTGGTTCATTACTGCCGTAATCAGTTCTGTGATGAGCTAGATGAAATTGGGGAATCGATCTTAGAGAATGAAAGTTAACATTAATACTCATTGCTTCAAGGAGGGTGGAAGATTCTGTAACACCGGATAAAATTTGGTGTACGAAAATAATATCGGCAACTTCACGACGTTTTTCAAGAGATTGTAGGTTTATAAGCCGCAACCGTTCTTGATACGGAGGTAAGTTAAAGTTGTCAACCCATGAAAGTCCTCTCAAGGCGAAACGGAGGAATCTACGTTGTATTGCTTGAATTCTCTTTATATGGACTTGGTGATAAGGGGACCATCATCATAATCGTTGGACCTTAATTTTTTGGCTAGGTCAGTGTCGCTGAACAGCTCGTACAGTTCTTGATTGAATCTTCGTCTCCATTTTCCAATTATGCAGACAGGACCAAAAATCACTCAAAGAATTTTTCTCTCGAAGCAGCCCAAAGCGTTTTCATCGGATGTTGTCATGGTCCATGCCGCTGTACCATACATTAGGTCCGGGATGATGAGGGCATTGAATAAGAAGTACAGGAAGCGGTGTAAGCTACACGTACAGTGTACGTGAGTGAAGCAACAAAAGTTTCGGATGATGTAAAATACTGGGACACCATCTGTCAAAATACTGGGACACCATCTGTCAAACTGGGCATGTGCTGTCATTTTGCTGAGCTGTGATTGGTCAAATGTTGTTTTGTAGTTTAATCAAAAAAACAAAAACTCGCAGGGGCGCATTTATTTTTGTTGGTGATCGTTAGGCGCTACACAATTTCTTGTGCTTTTTAACACTTGATCAAGTTGTTCATAGAATGCGCTTTCGAATACGACACCAAAAAGGACAATAAATATGATGAATTAAGGATGAAAAATGAAGAAAATGTAACGAAAAATAAAAAAAAAATTATAAAAATCGTGCATGTACACCTTGAACGTTAAAACACCATGTAGTCCAAGAAAAAAATTGAAATTGAAAAATAAAATTGATGCACAATCGATATAATCTTGATTCAATCATATTTCGCTTGGCGCCCCTGGGATTAACCATTCAACTGCAGACCAGCTCTGTTGTAATGCGTTTGTGTTTGTGAAACTCACACTACTTAGAAAAATGCTTCACTTCTTTTTTATAAGACCCCTTCCTGTACTTCTTATTCAATGAATGAGGGTTTTGTACAGTGACACTTTAGTTGCTCGAGAGAGGACTTTACTACTCAATTGCCTTCGTTTGATTTCGGCGCTGGTGTTGTTGCCTGAGTTTTTAGCGGATCCTAAATAGACAAAGTCCTTAATTACCTCGAAAGTTAAATCTGTCTATGCTGACGTTTGCTACAAGACGTCGATGTTGGTTGTCCTTTCTTATTGACAGCATTAACTTGGTCTTGTCCTCGTTAACCGCTAGACCCGTCACCATAAATTTCTTAGAGCGCCCGGTTGGGGCCAGTAAGTTTAATATAAGATTTTAGATAATAAGCTAGTTTGAATTCATTGTCTAGTATTAAGTAGTCATAAGTGAATTGAATAAAATGAATTAAAAAAAAACCCCCGTCTTCCTGGCCTCCGTCTCAAGACTCACAAACGCTCCACTGATATCACGCTGTGTTTTTCCAATAATGTCAATGTCGTCTGCGTATCCTAGTAGCTGGACAGACTTTTGAGAGATTGTGCCTCTCGTGTTGACGTTGGAATTACAGTGCATTGTGCCTTGTCTAAATCCTTTCTTGACATAAAATGCGTCCGTTAGGTTTTTTCCGACCATGATGGAACAGCGTGAGTTTTCCATTGTCATCTTACACAGACGGACGAGTTTTTCTGGGATGCCAAAACTAGACATTGCTCTTTATAGTTGGTCTCTATAGACGTAGACGCTGTCATACGCGGCCTTAAATCGATGAGAAGGTCGTTGGTATCGATTTGAAGTTCCTGTGTCTTCTTCAAGATCCTTTCCTCCTTTCTTGAGGATCAGGCATTCGATGCTGAGGTTCCAATCGACAGGCATGCTTTCCTCCTGCCAAATTTTGCAGATGAGCTGGTGCATGCTCCTAACCAAATCATCTCCAGCTGCTTTGTACAGTTGGGCGGCTATGCCGTTTGCTACAGCGGCTTTGTTTGACTTGTTTGACAAGGGAAGACAGCATCTTAAAATTCCTTTTAAAATACATAAGTTGAACACTCTAGCAGACTTTACACATCCACCATACATATCTAATATGTGATAGATTGATTCTGTATGAAGAATCAAATTCAAAATTCTAAAATTTTATTACCAAAACCATCAAGAAGATGTCTTATGTTCGTTCATAATCGTACCACTCCCCAAAAGCCAGTATTAACCAAACAGATGGATTACAGTGTATATTCAAGGTCTTAACGTGTTTTCAAATAAAATATATGTACCAACAGAAATAGGGAGAACCAAGAAATGTGATACGACATTTGAATCTAACACAGCGATTCTGGCAAAGACGGCAAACGACAGCGGCGAAAAAAAAGTTATAAATAATTCCGATATGGACATTATCCTGAGGCAGGATGGGAGAGCTTGGGAGCTCCGCTCGTTGCTTCTATTTCTTTTTGACATTGATGAGAGAGTGTCCTGTGTCCATGGTATACCATGTCATCGGTGATTTATTGCGTAAATTAATTTTTTCCCGTCCTCCTTTCGTTTTGATTCTTTTTTTGCTTTCAAACGAAAAAAAAATAGTTCAACAAGAAATGAGAAAGAAGAGACAAGAAAGTGGAATAAAGTGTGGTTCATAGAATTTAATTAAAAAAACCATTTTCCTCTCAAGAGGCGATTTATATTTGGGGAATTGGGATACAAATTTATAAACTCCCTCACCCCATCAATATTCTCTTTAAAATTTATTGATTTTTTCCTCCCTCCTCTTTTCAGTGAAAAAAAAATCCAATGAAGAAACTCAACAAGGTGTGTAAATGATGATTTTCGGGAAGGAACCAAGAGTCCCCCAAACAAAATAGATAAATACAAAGTTTACCTAATTTCTTTTCGAAGATGTGAGAACGGACTTTGGTGGGATAAGATAATTTAAATGACTTCATTAAATTTGGTTTAGCAAATTTTCGATATGAGGGGTCAATTAAGTTTAACGAGGGAAGTAATAAAATTCGGGCTATAAATAAACCGAAAGCCAGAGATTTATCATAACAAGGTTGATGATGAGGTTTTGATTATATTTGGTTTTGGGGAGGGTTTTCTCTTTTTTTGTTTAAATTTTAATGAGTTGTTGGTGATAATGCGTTAGGATTACTTTTGAATCAAAGGAAATTTTACCTTCATTAAGGTTTACATTTCTGAAGGATCTGGGATTACAGTGATGAGGACATCAGAGGAAGGTTCAAGCATAAACAAAAAACAGGATCGGAAGGCATTACAAGGTCAAATATACTGCAGGTGGATGATGAAAATGCAGCCTCTGGCAGGTCAAATATACTGCAGGTGGATGATGAAAATGCAGCCTCTCCAACAATTGGGAGTCAGTTGAGTAGGATAAGCCTCAACAATACTACAATATGACTTCCATAAGTCATATTTTTCAGAAATGCAGAGGAATGGGAATACCTCAATCGGATTTAAAATTATATCTTCCCAACTTCGTTCCGAAGCAAAATGATTTATCGTTAATCCATCAAAATCATATTTACGAAAAAAAACCTCTTCAGCCACAGAAAACGATTCCAAGAAATAAAACTTCTTTCATCAAATTTAATTTCGATTTTAACAAGAATTCGAGTAAAAAAAATCCACAGCTAAATGACAGTCCTTTTATCACTACAATACGAAGGAAGCTACACACCTCTTCTCCTCCTCGTTTATAGATTCAAACATTCGTCAGATATTCGGTTTTCATATTTATCTGCAGGACAAACAGGAAGGCAAAAAAGGAAAAATGAAAAAAGCATTAATACCTCAACGTTTTTATCTCAAACAATAATACTTTTCTCATTGCATTCGTAGAATTTCTTTATTGTTTTTTATTTTTTGCATTCCCATTCAATATAATTGTATTCCATTTTGCCGAAGGATAAATAATGCAATTGCGACAAACAGCACCGCTTCGGTTCAATGCGGATTGCATTTTTGCATTCAACGGAAATTGGAAATTTAACTCTTGAAAAGGCGAAATCCGGCACCAAATGCACAGCCACCGCCGCTGGCCGCCCATCCATGGATGCATGATCATCGCTCTAGCACGAGCTGGAGCTCCTTGCAAAAATGACCCAACGGTGACAGACGACCACGCTCCGTGTGCTATTGCCACCGTCACCATCATTCTCGAAACAGATGATGGAGATTGAGAATAAGTGATATAAAAAAAAATATTCGCCTTTCACGGATGTGGTCGGTCGATTGTTGTCAGGACGAGCATCCTGCAAAAAGGAATATTTTTCGTCGTTGAAATATGCTAAAGGACTTTTGTTGTGCATATTTTTGCAAAACTTTTTTTCTGTTCTTTGTCGAACGACACAACAACTTGTTCCCATGATGTCAATTTTGGTGTTTTTATTTGTGTTCAAAAGTTTTCCTTTTGTCATTTTGTTGTCCTGATGTTGTCGGTATTGATGTGGTTTTTTTCTTCTATTTTTTGTTCGTATGGCAAAGCATATTGAGTTATCATACCTTTGTGCTTTTTATTAATTTCTTTTTTCTTATGAAAAATTTGAAAAATTGCTATGTCCTTGAATTCATAGTTAAAAATACACGTGGTTGTAATACAAAGTAGCGTCCTCCTTGGATGTCGAATTAGCCATTTTTGAAGCATGAAAAACCTAAATTCTTGTTAATGATGTTTATTGCAATGTTTGTCAAAGTATTTCATTAAATCAGCACTTTCTCTGTTGAGCAATCAACAATAGATTTATTTAATCAGCTCAGCATCGTTTTACTGGCACCTTTCACAAAAGTTTGCCCTCTGCAACAATCTGTTCATTTTACATCTAACTTGGAGATTGTTAGGTAAACGGAAGACATGCGACAGAGTTATTTTGCAGTTTATGCGTTTGGCTAACTTTTGAGTTAACAATTATTTGCATTGCAAGATATCCTACCAACCATTGGAAAGGAGCATTCTAAAGGTCCTTAGAGAATTTGTTAGAAAGTCAGTTGAAAACTTTGATCAACAAGAAACTTTCTCCAAAATAAACTAGTCCTCAATGTGGAGTAAGTGAATTAAAATTTAGGTATCAGAAGTGCATGTTAAAATGTGTTTTATTAAGTTAAACAATTTTGAAGAATATTTACATGCAAATGTAGGAACCCTGTGTTAACTTTTGATTGAAGATGGAATTTTAAGTAAATTGACAAATTATTGAAGAAAATGATATGCATCAAATTGTTAGAAATTATTATTCAGGAAACTCATTTTGCAATAAATTTTTGAATTTTATCAAAGTGTAAGAACTTAATATTAAAATCGCTGGGTGCTACTGAAGAAGAACATTAATGTTTCGCAACCATCCTAACTAATTGATCGATTAAGCTATATTTTTTGTCGTTGCTCAACAAAATTTCACTACCGACAACGGATTTCTATCTTTGCGTTCTGTTAATAATCCTATTAACTAAAGTTAATTTACTGTTAACTCTTTGTCTTTCTGAAACACAAATAGTTACGATTCGTAACGAAAATTGATCAAGTCGTTCTGAAGCGCAATTTTAATGTATCAAATAGTTAGGATTCGTTACTTTTCGAGGAGATAGAGGGATGTCATAACAGGAACAGGAACGAGGTTCAAATGTTGTACACCTTGAACCGAAGCCTGTAGACCCCTTAATGGGAACATCATAGTGCAACCACAGTCAGTGCTGAGGATATGGAAAGACAACTTTTCCAAGCTGTATGATGGCAATGACGGGCGAAATTCCGCCAGCTATGCAGAACCATTCAATTTGGGTGAGCCAGACCACCAATTCCACCCACCCGACATTGACGAAGTGAGGATAGCGATATCTAAGCTTAAATCGAACAAATGCCCTATCCTCAAGAGAGGAGATCCCTTGAACTGCACCAACTACAGAGGTATAAGTCTCCTAAACATCGCCTATAAGATCTTGTCTGCGGTGCTGAGTGAAAGTTTGAAGCCTTTCGTCAACAAATTGATAGGTCCTTATCAGTGAGGTGGGAAGTCCACCATCGATCGAAAATTCACTCTACGGAAATCTTTGAGAAGACCCAGTAACTCCAAATCGATACCTACCACCTTTACAACGATTTCAAGGCTGCGTATGACAGCGTCTGTAGAGACAATATAGAGCAATGTCTATTTTTAACATCCCAGAAAAACCCGTCCGTCTGTGTAAGATGACATGGTCGGAAAAAGCCTAACGGACGCATTTGATGTTAAGAAAATTTTTAGACAAGGCGATGCATCATCATTCTTGAGAAGATTGTGCAAAACTCCAACGTCAACACCAGAGGCACAATCTTTCAAATGTCCGTCCAGCTACTATGACATTGACAAATTGGAAAAACACAGCGAGATGTCGGTGGAGCGTTCGTGAGCCTTGAGACGGAAGCCTGGAAGATAGCCAAGTTAATGCTGTCAACAAGAAACGACAACCAACATCAACGTCTTGGAGCAAACGTCAGCATAGACAGATTTAACTTGAAGAATCGCTCTTGCCAATCGCTGCATCTTTGGACTTAGAATGCAATTGAGTAGTAAGGTCTTCTCTCGAGCAACTAAAGTGTCACTGTACAAAACTCTCATCATCCCGGTCCTAATGTATGGTGTAGAGACACCGACCATGACAACATAGGATGAAAACGCTTTGAGCTGCTTCAAAAGAAAAATTCTTCGAGAGAATGGAGACGAATATTCAATCAATAATTGTACGAGCTGTTCAGCGACACTGACTTAGTCAGAAAATCTGAGGTTCAACGACTTAGATGGTTGGGTCATGTTGAGCGAATGGAAAATAATGCTCCGGTTTGTAGTGTCTCCGAATCCAACCCGGAAGGACGTCGAAGAAGAGGAAGACCGTGACTCAGGTGGAGCACACAGGTGGTAGAGGACCTGAACCAACTTCGCATGCGAAACTGGAGACAGCTAGCAGTAGCTATGGACCGAGCTGGCTGGAGATGTTTGTTGGATAAGGCCCTGGTCCGACCAATAGATTGTAGCGCCTCCATAAGTAAGTAAGAAAGTTAGTAAGTAACCTCAAAAATAAGATTTGTTCTTTTCTTGTTATTATAAGAACGCATCAGTTTGTTGTGAATATTTTTTCAGTGCAAGATAAGATAAGATCTAGAAAAAAAAACTGGGTAGGTACTTTCAACGTTAAATTCCTTTTTCTTTTATTTTTCGCCATCTTTTGGTTAACACTTCTTTGAATTAATGTGTAAGATAAATCTCATTGTTCTAAAAGACGATTTATTTGCACTCAAGCTTTTGTCAAAAACTGAAAACCATTAAAATAAGACTTTGTCCTGTTTGCAACCGAAAATGTCGGCTAAGCAATAAATAAAGAACGAATGCAAAAGTCTTAAGAAATACAATCCTGGTCTTAACGTTCTTCGGTTTTCTCTGGCTTTTTTTTTGTTTTTTTTAAGGAGGTTTCAAAGAGGGGTTTGAATTACCGTCACATTATTTTTTTTTCTTTTCTTTTACCAAAGTTGTTTATCACACAAAGATGACGTTTAAAAGGATTTTCCGAGAAGAGCGGAGCATAATTATCTTGCGGTTCATCGTCCTAATTACGATTTTGCCTTAAATTTTATGTTGGTGTTAATTTGACATCATGTTTAGTTAGTCTTGTCAATTTTGATCTACAAAAAAAACACCAAACGAATATGAAGGTACTTACCATTTTGTTTTGTCATTTTTAATGTTGTTTAGCTTTAGGTTTGACATTACCAAATCAACATCCTGTATAGTGTATATGTAGGTACTTTTGAGGAAATTGAAAATTTTCTAGCTCGAAAAAATTAAACGTTTTCGCTCCAATTTTCTTTCTCTGCATCATAGAAGCCCCGCACACATTCGCTTAAAAAGAAAAAAAAGGAACACACTACCACACAACTTTGATTGACCAAACTTTTCGCCTTTGAACGAAAAAGTTTTCTCAAGTTTTTTTTTTGTATAGTTTTTCAAACAAAATTAAAAAAAAAAAAACAACCCGTGTTGCGAAAAAAATAAGAAGCTAAAAGGCAAAAAAGTCAACATAATTGTTTCGAAACTACTTTCAATTAAATTGTTCATCATTATGTGTCGTCGTCCCGTTCACTGGGTTTCGCTTCACGTTTTTGGCTTTGCCATAGGAGCAACAACATCATCAACGGCATCAACAACAACAACACTAATAGCAACAATTATTGTTGACTCTCTTCTAAAGTGGCCTTAAAGAGTCGAGTGGATGATGCTTGAACAAAGTTTCGTGTCCTAGAATTTGCTGGGCTGCCTTTTGAAAGTGTAATAATTTTAACAATTCTTCCTGCATCTTGTGTGTGTTTATGAGCTTTGGCCAACGATACGACTACGATGCACTGATGGGGTTGGGAATCCTTTCTAATGTACGGAAACAGGGAAGTAGACAACAGTTCTTCTTGGAAGGGGATACAAACAATCTAATTTTGAATTCTTTTGATTTGAAAGAATTACGTACACTTCATGTGAGTCCTGACAGAATTCACGAGAAAAAAGCTCTTATCTCTTTTGACCTTTTGCAAACGTTCCTGGAGTCAAATGTGACGAAGGGACTAATTGGGAAATTCAGGAAATATTTATCTTTTCTTTTGCTGTCTTCTAGGTACAGGTTGTCTGTTCTTCCATTTTCTTTTCGTTTCCAACAATTTTTACGGAAGGAATAAAGCTTCGACCTTAATGATTCTGAATAAAAAACGCACCTTTCTTCTTGGGAATAATATATTAAGTCCTTTTTGTTTTACATATTAAGATTCACTTCCAGATTGACTCCACTTTCCTCTGAATCATTCTGTCATCATAAGGCCGCAAAATTAAGACAAGACCGTTTTATTAAAACATTACTCATTTCATTCAAGTACCCCTTTAGGCCTAATAGCCTTAAGACACAATGTTTCCTTAAAGACTGTAATCAACGATCAAATGATAACACAAATCACAGGATTTCATATGAACGAAAATATGTCCTTGCGGGTATCCTACAAATTACTTATTAGTATTTTATTACCCTCATTGCATTTTCTCTCCATAAACCTTAAGGACAACATACAAGACATAAAACTTACTAATTAAAATATCAACTAAAAACACATTCATGCAAGGAGTGGAATACTTTTGGCATTTTTTTGCCATACATCTCTAACTAAAGTCCTTAAAATGAAAATTTTAACGCACACATCCATCATCTGGTGTTGCTGAAGGGTTACGTGCTGCTGGTGTAATGCGGTACTAGTTAGGTTCATCCATCAAGTTGAATACCGCGACAGATGAAGTTAATGCCCCAATGTTTGTCCTTCCGGTTTGTTGTTTTTGTGGTTGCTAATGAATGACGAGAAGAGAGAAGAATAAAGTGAGCCAGGAATAGAAGATTTCTGAATGCTGGGTGGTTTGTAATGAACTTGTGGGGATGCTTTATAGTCAGAGTCTGATGTTTTGCAAAGCTTTTTTGTTCCAGCCTTTAGACTTGCGAATCAGAGAATTTTAAGAAGCTTGCCATCAAATCAAACTTTGGCTATAACCCCATGAATAGATGATATGAAAGCCAATAAAAGTCTGGATTCTAATGAGATATGTTTAACACTCAGTAGTTCGTCGCCATCGCTGATACGCTCTCCCGCCACCGTCATAAAACTTCATGGAGCATAATACGCAAGCAAACATTAGTTAAGGATGCGCGCTTTTTAGTGCGAGAGTCAGGGATCTCGCACATTTATGCATAGTACATGTGTTTGTTTTTGAGGGGTTTTCGAGAGGAGATATAGATAATGCTAATTAAGATAAATTTCGACACCACATTTGACACTTTGCCATCATCATCATGATGATCATCACGAGAAAACGTTTACAAATGTTTAAGTTCGTTGATTTTGCGGTGCATGCATATATGCAAGATTATATCAGGCTAATATGGGAGGAATGTACGAACAAGCTTTCTTGTTTGCTTTTGAACTGATATGGAATAAGGATTTGGAGTAGTTTTACATTAAAAATATTTAACGCGTTGGTGGATGTTAAATGGGAAATTTTTAAATGAGTTTGCACTTGGTGGAGAAGTTGAAGGATGAACTTTAAGTTAAATATTGAGAAAAATTGGGTTTTGAGATTTGTGTTAATGAAAGCAAATTTTGCTAACTCTCGTGGTCTTAAAGACAAACGTTAACATTTCAATGAAGGTTTATTAAGATTTAAAAGCAATATCTTGCGATTATTTGCTTTTATACTTTTAGCTTTAGAGATTCATGAACTCTACTGCAAGAAGATGAAAAAAGAAAAAAATCAAACTAAAGCTGGTAAAATTAAAAGAAATAGAGAGTGGAATCTGCAGAAAATACTGTGCTCCACTTAGTGACCCTACCAGTTCAAGAAGACAATTTCGTATTAGCTATGAATCAGTGGGGATACCCTATTGACAAGGCAAACGAACGACACAAGACACAAGCGAACGGACGGACAAAATAAAATATACATCCCCTTCCACTCATTTTAACTCTTCTTTTCCTTCTTTTTAATTTACATTTTGAGTTCAAAATCAGTTGGATCTCAGACACGATAACAAGCGGACGTGCATATAAAGTCGGTTTAGCGACAACTAAAGGAAACAAGGGAACATCATAGTAGAACCGCAGTCAATGCTGGTGATTTGGAAGGATGACTTCTGTAGACTGTACAACGAACGTCAACAACGAACAAAATCCCGCCGTCAGGCAGGAGCTTTTCATCGGACACGATGATAGCCAACAATTTCATGAACCCGACTTAGAAGAAGTGAAAACGGCAATATCACGGCTGAAATCCAACAAAGACGTTGAAGCAGATTATAAAGCTGCCGAGCTGTTCAAAGAAGCAGGCAACGATCTAGATAGGAGTACGGTCGGAAGAATGCATGCCCGATGAATGGGACCTCAGCGCATTGTTTGCCCGATCCTGAAAAAGGGAGATCCTCTAAACTGCGCTAACTAGAGGAATCAGCCTACTTAATATCACTTAGAATATCCTCTCTGCCGTAATATGTGAACGTCTGAAGCCATTCGTCAACAATCTGATTGGTCCTTATCAAAGTGGCTTCAGACCAGGAAGTCAACCATCGACCAAATTTTCACGTTGCTAGTGCCTACATTAGATATAATCATCATTTCATTAGTATTATTTTGGTTACGTATACGCCCCAGTGACCATTATCTTCTGTTTCCGTTTTTTATTCAATGCAATCAAGTTTAGTATAACAAGTTACATTCAGTACGGATAAGGTAGTATACAGAAGGCAGCTGAAGCAGGAAATTCCGAAGTTCTCTTGGCGTAGTAACTGGTCAAACATGAGCAAGTCTTCATTACTCTTCTCGATTTAAGCTGCCCTTAAAGTAAAAAAGTAAAAAATTAAAGAAGAATTTTATTAACTAATGCATAATCAAAAAGTTACATGATAAGGAAACAACTAGAAAGTTAAGTTAAAGAACAAAAAAAAAACCGATACATATAACTTGCAAAATATTTCAACAAACATTCCAAACAAAAACCTAAATTTATTCAAAATAATTACCAAATGCGCAACATTGCAACATTATTTTCAGGTTTTTGTAACTGAAAGATATTTTCCATGAACATTTCCAGAATACTTTTGCCAATTTTTGTTAGCGTAGGTGGCGAATGCACTAAAAGTTATTTTCAAAAACAACTTTTTGGCAACTCAACAACAATTTTAGTTTCCTTTTATTTTCATTTGGTTATAAGAAGTTCTGCCAAAAAAAGCTAGAGTAGGATTTTCGTAATTATCGGAGCATAGTTTGCAAACTATCTTTTTGGAAATATTAAAAAACAAACACAACTGTTCACATATCAGTGAAAATTGCTGTATTTAAATGGAAAGAATGAACTTTCCGGTGAAACACCTTTAAAAAGCAAACAACCCCCGGGATGAGTTTTATATGAGTTTAACCGGAAGTTCAAAAAGAGAAAAAAATCCTCCAACAAACAAACCAGCACCCATAATTAAGCGCTTCACCATACATTGTCTGTCTGGGATAAATTACATCCGGCAGACTGTGTCCGTTAAGAACCGCACTAAATAAACTATCCACAATCTCATGAATCCCTCTTTATATAAAACCAACAAACTCATTCTGAACTGCCCACAGCAACTAGGAAAAGTCCGATGAAATCTGGATGGAAATGGAACCAAAAACCGGTACTAAAGTAAACTGATTGCAATTTCATAACAAGTCCCGAGAATCCCTATCTCAGAAACAACAACGACAAATTATTAAAACAATAAGAAGCATGAAACAGGAAAAAAGGGATACAACTGGAGTATAATGTACTTGTAGTCCTTTGCATAATTACACACTCGGTTGGTTAAGGAAGGATAATAATACGAGTGGCTAGGCTGGTGTATTCGGTAGAAGGACTCTTTGTATATTATTCTAACCTCGGTCGCTCTCTTATACACAAAAGGATGTCCTTCATGTCCGTTTTTCTTAACTTGATGCATTGCGGCTTCATTCGTATTTTTTTCTTCTTATGTTTATGTGTACAATGTCATGGAATAATAGAACATTGTATGCGAATGAAAATGGAGTCGAACCACCCAACGACGACGACAAAGGACACACTTGACTTGAAGATGAATTCATATGCTCTGGATTACACTCCAAATCACTCGGCTAAGGTCACATATTCTGCAAAATCTTTAACATCTCGATGGACTGTTTTATAAAACAAAACCTTTTAGAACAGTTTCTTACCACTTTGTTTTAGGAAACATTTGATCTTCAATTTGAAACAGTTTGCCAGAAAAAAAGTGAGGTTAACTCGAATAACACTGAGTGTACCCGATTCAATTATAGGGTTTATTTTATTTATTAACTTTCTAGTCTCGTATCCAGCCAGCCATCATAGGAAATATTGACACAAAGTCGCAAAGTCGTCGCAGAAAAGACGAGACCATTTGTCATATTTTTTTTTGTCATACTCTCACACACACTGTCATTTTTCTATAAGTTTTTCCTTTGCTTTTACTATTTTTGTCGCTTTTATCTTTTCGATTAAACTTATTTCTCTTTTCTCATTGTATTTCTAGAATATTTGGACATACGACACATTCTCGGCTGATTTATTGAAGTGGACAATGCAAACATTCGAGTTGAGTCAATTCGATGTGAACAATAATTTGCTCTTGAGACGATATCGACGTGTCCTATGCACAGCCAAAGGATGGTGCTTCAGTCCGACTGACATAGGAAATATGTGTTGTCCGTTTTGAATTATTTTTGTGTTATTATTGCTGAGAATAAAAAAGTTTTGAAATGGAGATATCAAAGGTTATTATTATTCTTTTGTGTGTTTCCTCGGGAGAAAAAATATTAAGAGAACATAAATTCGGTTTTTTTCTGTAATAAAATAATCGCAGAAAAAAATGTCTTTTTATGAAGATGGATGGAAGAGAAATTTTATGCTTTAGCAGAAGAGACATGTCTTTTGTCTTTCGTTAGATAGAAGAACAGAAGGTCTGTTTTCGCCTTTGTTCATTTTTGGAAACATTCTGTTTCTAAACATTAAGGAACCTTGAATTTTCATCAAAATTTGGATACGTCGACTATAGTTAAATGAAGGTATTACATCTAATTCAAAAGAAATCGTCGTATTGCATTTGCATCACCCAAAATCTTCCATCGATTTACCAACGTCATCCATTCAGTTTTGCACCCAAAGTACGTGTCTATCATGACCAGGCTAGGTGCAGGTCCTTCTGACAAGTCCATGGTAGGAAACTTTTTCGGCATCTCAAGAGGTCCAATCAGGGCAAAGCTTGTAACGAAGTCACATGCCTTTTTCATATAAAATACTTTTCCATACAGAATTGAACTTCGTTATTCAATTCACACTTACTCCCTTCGGAAAATATTATAAGTAAACTAGTACGATGGTGCTAAATTGCCTCTACTACTGCTACCGAGTGATACTATCGCATCAACTAGTAATATTGGTCAAAGATTTAGTCTGAAAAGGTCCGACCATTTCATAATTGGAACTTCCCTCCACCAGCGGTAAAGGGTTTCAATATTGAAGTCATAGTCCGTTTTTTATTGCCACCAGGGGCTTTGGTACCTGCTGATCCACGGTTAGCGCTACGGCATTCCGTATTGATTGCCACCATAGGCTTCGTACCTGCCGATCCGTGCCACCAGGCGCATTATACCTGCCGATCCGTGCCACCAGGGGCATTGTGCCTGCTGATTCTGCAGATCCGTGCCACCATCTCTGCCGATCCGTGCCACCAAGGGCAATATTCCAGCCGATCCGTGCCACCAGGGGCATTATACCTGCCAATCCGTGCCACCAGGGGCATTGTACTTAATGATCCGTGCCACCAGGGGCATCATACCTGCTGATCCGTGCAACCAGGGCATTATTACTGCCAGCCCGCAGCCGCAGAGTATAACCCCCGATCATCGCATCATACCGATTTCATCCAAGGACCTGTTAAAACATACCGGAACAGCAACCAACGGCCGTCCTATAGAGATAGCTGAGACCAGACCACAACAATAATAGTAAGACTTATTTCATATATTTATATTAAGCCTTAATAGTGTAAGGTCTGTTCTTAATAAAGTTTGTCAAAGGTGTCAGAAGACCTAAGATTGAAGTTTCGTGTTTTTTCAATAAGACCTTGGTGAGACCGGCGAAAACTTAGACTGGAAACCAAAAAGCACATCACAAGCTCTGATTCTGCACTTTGTGTTAAACCGTCTTAACCATTTAGCTGTTTTTGTTGCTTTAAATATTTCAGTATAATTCAAAAACACGTATTGTTCTCCTTTAACTTTTATTGCCAATAAAACCGAAAGATTTCACTCTAAAAAATAAAATCGTCTGGAGTTTATCAAAATTGTTCAGCAACGCAATCCTCCGGGAACATGTTTAAGCCAAATTAAGTAGGCAATAATAAAAAAAGGACTAAAACGAAATAAAAAACGGACACACGTCCTCCGATATGACTATGAAACTCTCTTAATGGATCCTTAATAGCGCTGCCATTACAAATCCTTTGCAAACATTAAACAAACGCCAAAATAAACGGTTGGTAATAAATTTTCAAATCTGCTCGCAAATTTAGTTTGAATAACTAGCGGTCTGCTGTTTTTATTATCCTGTGCCGACAATGTGAACAGCAATGGCGGTGGCAACAGCGACACCATCAACTTTCAACATAATGCACTAACTAATAAAATGCCACTCGATTTGGACCGCAGCAAGGACCTCGTCATTACAGGAACACGTCCATAAACACCATGAACACACAATACCCCAAAACAAGGACGACAACAAGGACAAGGTACTTCGAAAGTAGAAGCAGAGGATCCAGAGAGCATAGAACAATCAAAAAGACAAACATCGGGTTATAGTCGAAGCTTTGAATATTTCATGAATATTTTTATCACAGCCATTAAATAAATTTGTCGTCGTCCTTTCCATATCGATGTCGGAGTTATGTTCTGCAACCCTCTTCCGGTCGATTGCTCTGTTCTGCTCCACTCTACAGAACGTCTTCAAGTGGGTGTTATGGGAACGCGACCTTATAGCGTACTTAACATAAGGTTCTGATCTAGTTAAGAAGGTAAATTGTACTTTCACATTACTCGTGCTCAAAGGTGCGGAGTCGCGTCCTAAGCAGATTCTTATTATGTTTTTATGTTAATAGCAAAAATATGCTTTTTTAACTTCAACTTGAAGATTGTTTCTTCTTTTTTTAAGTTTAAGTAATTGCGAATAACTTAAGCTCAAGTATTATGCTGCAATTAAGGCAAATTAGGTTCTTTTTTGTTGTAATGGTTCGGTTGCTTATGTTTCTTGGGGGTTGGGACGATTTGTTTGACGGTTGAACGCTTGGCAGACATGGGCTTTCAGAAGCAATGAAATTTATTAGAAATTCAAGCTTAACACGCGACGACGATTAAGTGCAGGCATAAATAATATTGCCTGTTTCGTGGAAACACGCATATCAATGGTTGTTTGAAAGCCTATTATTGATATTGATTGTATAGTTTAAGGAAGCTAATGGTACGGCTTCTGGCCTATAAAAATATGATAAATGGACGATTTTAATGTTCATAAATAGTTGTTATTATGAGTGATATTTGAAGCATTTGACAACGACTATTTGAAAATGAATTCAGATGGTTTGAAACAAGCATTTTATAGGCACTCTCTTGACCATGTTTAATGATTTAAAGACGAGCCAACTTTCATATAGACGCATGCTCCAGTACTATGTTGAACAAATCAGAAACCTGTGCAGGGTTGCAATATTTCGGTTAAGGTAGTTCCCAATTTGAAATCCCGAAAAACACATGAACGAATACCAAAATCTCACAAAATTTTCCTTGTGAGATTTACTAATTTTTGGACGATCGGAGTTGAAAGACCGGAAACTACTTTCCCGCACTATTTTTGACCGTATGTCATTTTACCCCAATAAATCCTTTCTTTTTTTCATGAGAAACTACACCTTTTCGTCACTCAAAGTTAACATTTTCGATTTTTCTAACAACCCTGTATTAGACCACACCATTTTTCAAAACCAAAATTTGTATGAGACATCAAATACTGAGAATCATGGAGAACGATGCATTAAAATTCTTCTTTAAGGTTATGACCTTAAATTGTTAAAAAGTAGTATCGGAGGACACGGCAGTGCCCCCCAAGTCGAGTGCGAAGCAAACACAATGCCGTACATCTTTTACTGGAACCATTTCGCCTCATATTCAGGCTCCTATTTGAGAATCTCTGGATAAGACCAGAACGCAGAAATTTTCGTCATCCAGTAAGCCATAATCACATACTTAAAATCTGAAATTTCAAGTCTGTATGTCATTTAGTTCCGAAGCTAAGCGAAAGCAAAGTTTCTCATTTAGGGCCAGTTGCTCAATCGAATCATAAATTTAAGTTCTACATAAAGTTCTACTTTTGTATGGGGATTTTATTTAGAACTTAAGGATTCCGGAACGTCTCATACAAAAATGAAAACTTTATGTAGAACTTAAATTTGTGATTCGATTTAGCAGCTGGCCCTCAATCACTCAACTCACATACTCACTGATGATCATCAGAGTAGAACTAGTACTTCCCATAAACACAGAGAGCTGAAATTTGATACAGAGTTAGGGTTCAATGGTCACATAAAGGGAAAACTATAAAATCTGGGATAATCGAAGATCTGCGGTACCTGGTGGCCCTGATTAGAAAACACAAGAGCCCAACCAAACTATTAGAGATCGATATACCCCGGGCATACGTGTACAGGGAATAATTCCCAATCTATGTGGCGTATGCCCTAACGATTCACAAAAGCCAAGGTGTAAGTCTTAAAAATGCTCTCATGGAGATTGGCACCTCCATGTCCTCTTGTGGCCAAGCCTACGTGGCGCTTTCACGAGTAACCAATCTTCATGGGGTGCACCTCATATTTGTTGATGTAAAGAGTATAAAAGCTCAAGTTTCAGCGATCACCGAATACAACCGGCTTAGGCGTAAATACCGCGCCGATCTTTCAGAAATTAAACCGTCTAAAAGAATAAATAATGAACGCTAATGGGCAATACAAAAAATTTTGCTATTATACAAGAATTAGAACCGGAAAAAAGAAAAGACAGATTTGTAATAATAAAAAAAAACTACTCCTGAATAGAAAAAAAAACTGTGTCAAATAAGAAAAGTTAATAAAATAGACCAATATGCCTATCACAACTCACACATTAACTATAATAATAAAGAAATTGCAGTAAGGAACGTTAAACTTGGCACGACTTTGTCTAGATTTCAAAACTTTTTAGGGAAAAACAAGCAGCTCCATCGAGACTTACATAGTTAGTTTTTTAAGGAATGTTTTTGGTGATGGGGTTTCTTTTGCCAAATGATAGTAAAATCTAGCAATTAAAAAATTTGCGGTCTTATGACATGCGGTCAACTGCTTTTCGTGCTTTCGGGATGCACTGCATTTTTTCATGGGCATCTATCTGAATTACGCCACACCCTTTTCCAAAAACAGAAATTTGAGGAGACACCAAATGCTGAGAATCATGTTCTCCATTATTAAAATTCTTCGCTCAAATAATTCTTTATAACCAGTTGCTTTTTTGTCAAATTCAAATCAGTCAGTTCATGCTAATTGGGAGGACGCTTGATTACTTTTTTTTTTTTATAAAATACAAAGTTATAGTTTTGAATTATCGCGGATACCGTAACATGAACAATCTGAAACTTACTGATTGGGATTGCACAAAAAACGATCTGGTTGTATAGAATTTTAACGAAGAATTTAACGCTTCGTTCTCCATGATTCTCATCATTTGGTACCTCATAACATTTTTGTTTTTGAATAAGGGCTAGGTCTTATTCAGGGCTTGATGAAAAATCGATAAAGGTTCCAAATTTTGGTCTCCTAAATTCTTATAACTTTGAGTGACAAAGCGAGCAAATACGGTCTTTTGAATTTGGGTGTGTTTCCTTAAGACATTTTAGATTTTTGATTTGAGGTGTTGCCTTTTTGGCTTTGTCGATATTAAAGTTTTCCTATACTCTCTCTTTTGGATATCTGCTCTTTTTGATCTTTTTTTTTACTTTTTGGATGTTTGGGCTTTTTACCCTTAACTTGCTGTGTTAGCTTTACCAAAAGAGATAAGCTAAAGTATAGAATAAGTGAGTAATAGGTTTATTCACTTAAAACATTAATTATGAAAGACTAGAAACAAATATTTTGTTTTTCTTCTATCCCACATGTTCTTATGGTGATAAATTATTTTTATTTTATGTAAACTAAAAACAAGACAAATTGAAAACAGACAAAAAAATTCTTTTAAAAAGCAAAATAAATCAACAAACGAAAGCTGGTGAGGTAAATTAAAAATGATGTTTATATGATAAACCGGAAAGTGCAAAATAATCAGTTTACATCTGTTAACATCAACAACCAATTTGCAAAAAATCTTCCTTTTATTACTATTTATTTTTAAAAAACGACACAAAATAAATTTTTTTTTTTTTTTTTGAAAAGTTGGTCACCCGCAAACAGAGGAACACAAAAATATAAAAAATGAGAAATAAAATAATTAAAAGTTTATTTTTCCTCATTCGAATGGAAATACCGTAGGAATGAAAATTTGCGGGATCGTTCAAATGTAAGATACAGGGTGATTATATCTTTGAATGACTCTTTAGTGCAAATCTCTTGGAAAATAGAACTACTGTTTTTTGGGCTTATCTCCTGTCTTGAAAAACATCCTGTTTGCCTTAAATGAATACAGTTTTTTCGCTTCAAATCTAATCCTTAAACACCAAAATTTTTGTAATTTTAATCCTCCTGAACTTATGTTACCCTGTGCCAAACAACATTTCACTAACCCATTACCTGTTATTTTATGATTTTATCCGCGTCTACAACGTGGTCACTGGCGAGCGTAGCAGGACCTCAAATACATACATTGGCGCTGGGTTATCCTCCAAGGTACATACATCTATCTCCATAACGACTGTGTAATTTTATTTTATTTAACAACTTGCTTAATGGGAAAACACAATAAACCGCACCATCTGTTACAGAACACATGAACTACAATGTCGATGACGGTCCGCAGCTAGTGGTTTTTTGTTTTCGTCCAAGTAAAATGATGGAGCCACTCTTGGGCAATTCATGTTGTCATTTGGCAACAAACTGCCAAAAAGGATGTGTGGACACATCGAATGTGGACAAGTGGACAAATGGGCTCATTCGCTATTTTTAATTGACCGTCAATATTATAGAGAAACAGCGACAGACAGCACCGCACCAGTGGAAATTTCACCTGATTTTTTTTTTGGCTTGTTTGTCTGTTTTAATTTTATTTTTAATTTTCCTGGTTTGCTGCTTTTGTCCTGCATTGGAGTTTATTTTAATTCCTGATTGGGAATATAGTGTATATTCATTGGGATCTGTCCAATATTTATTTTCGGTTTTTCAAATAATGACGACAGGCAGATATATAGAAATAGGAAAGAGTGAAGTGGTTGATTTGGGTTTTTACATCCGAAGTGTGGTTGGTTTGGTTTGGTTTGCGGCTGGCAAAATTGGCGGTCGTAGTTTATATAGTCGACAGTCGTAGAGGGTTGAAAAAGCTACGCCACTGCCAATCAAACGAAGTTAGAATTAATAGCTATCCCAGTGGTAGCAGAAGTGATGACCTTAGTTTTTTTGAAGTTTTAGAAAAATTTAAATAATTGTTTTCTTTTTTTTTCTGAAAGTTGTAGTTTTTATACTGACCACTGTGTAATGGAATTTTAATTACATTTAGATTGGTTAAATGGGCGTGTTGACTTTTGCTTTGAAAAAGGTTTATTAAAGTTAAAACAAACAACACTTTGCTTAAAGCGATCCAGAAAATTGAAAAAAAAAACTGTTTCACTTACTCAGGATCCTCAAACTTATATTAGGTCCTTGCCATTTCTTGAACCCTACCCAGTTTTTCTTTAAGGCGCTGATTCGATTCCTAGGGCAGACCTTAGACCTATGTAATTGACTTACACTCTTAAGCAATTCTAGAGTGATTTAGAAGAATTTAGGGGTCTATCAATTTAAGCCGATTCTGAACGGCTTATTCCTGAATTACTTTTTTGGTTACAGATTGATACCCTTAGGAGTATTGTTAAATCTCCACAGGATGCAGAAGTTGAATCCAACAACTCCATGCACAGTCTGTTTACTCGCAAAGCACCAGGTACCACTTAGCCCTGTTGTTGGTCTTATGATCAACAATATCTCCTAACAATAATATTAATCTCTTCTACAAAATCTTCTTTCCTGCAATTTTGCAGCAGACACAATAGACATTGTAATAAATTCTTATGAATTCTGCAAAAAATAACCCTCTCACGTTAAGCTTTGAAGATTCTTCTTCAACTTAAATGCAGCAAAACCCATCTGTTCTCCCATTGTTATATCAAAAACATAAGATAGGCTCTCTCATACAGGTACCAACGTCTGTTCTGAGTCAAATCAGGAATATTTCAACTTCATGCACGTTTACGAATGAGAAAACTACTAGTCAGTATACCTAACATAAGTTCAACAGAAATTGGAATTTGCAATTCTCCAAATTTATGTGTAGGTGTAGATGCAGCTTGTATGCTCAGGTAATTTAGTGCAGAAATAGTGTAAGCAACACGTAATCTAGAAAATTCCGAAAACACTTGCAATGTTTGCTCTGTACCTCCTCCTCTTGCTTTCCTTCACACTTTCTCTATGACATTTGTAGAGAAAAGTAATGAAAAATAAAGAACCCACCTTTCTCTCATTCGTTTGGCTATGAATTTAACATTTATCCGTTTGTTATCCTTTCAAACTTTATGGTCATGTACGGTACCTGCCTTCTACTACCCACATTACAAACATAAATGTAGTTACACACTCAGAAGTGGGATATTTTGTATGAAACTAGGTATAGCCATTCGAGTTTTCTTTGTGTTTTGGAGAAAACTTCCGTTAGAGAAGGTGAAAAATGGAAGGCAGAGATTTTGTTGTGTTGTTCACTCAAGTCCTTAATTAACTCCATTCGAGTGGTTTGTAAACGTTGAGTTAGACACAGACAAACCTAACGTTGATTTAAAGTCCTTAAGAATTCCCAAAATTCAAAAGCTAGAGAGTGGGTAAGTAAGTGACTTATGAACGTTAAAGGTTTCAGTATTAAGGATAAAATACCGTTAAAATTATGGTTTACCAACGAAAAACAGAGATATCATTTGTTTCAAGCTTTTGAGATTAAGACGAGTCTTTTGAGTTGAGAAGGCCCCAGAACGATCAACGACGAGTGGCTCTGAATAATGGTCTTTGTATTGTTTATCATTTTTTTTCTAGCAAATTCACGTTTAAAGTCCTTAAACTTTTTCCCTCTTCAACAAAATATTCGAGAACTAATTTCAAAATAAGCTACGAAATTAATAATACCCACATGCACATTTTTGATGGCTGTTCATTCTCATCGATTTTAATGTCTGGAAAAGCGCAATGAAAATACATCAGCAATATCATCGATTGATTATGAAATGGAGGCGTACCTTGGTTGTATTGTTGTGGCAGCATATTATAATGTCGGACCCAAGGACAAAGCGCAATGTTTGAAAAAGCCAATTATTATGTAAAATCAGTTGGTTTCTAGTTAAGTCCTTTTGGCGTTTATTAAGAGGCTTTAGGAATCAAACGGTCAATGTTGTGGTGTGTGTTGCATCATGTTTGTTTAATGTTGTTGAATATTTGAGGTTGATGCGGAAAACCGATGTTATGATTGGGTTTCATATTTCATGTGACGTAATGGGGAAAATGTTTGGCATCAGTGAATGAAGGGTATATGATTTTTGGCTGTTTGTAGAATGGATTGAAATTGATTTGACTGCGGAGGCAGACACAATGGAATTTTGATTCTATGCTAAATTAATGAAAAACTGGACTAATGATACTTCAAAATAAATATGTGCAGCTCTTCAAGTTTTGAGACGTTAAATTTAGGTAAAAAATAATATAATCAATTTGAAACATGTCCTAACCGAAAAATCTTACATTTTCTGAAAACCAAAATTATTTAAAACTGTGGCTATTGAGTTATGCCCTTAGGCCTAATTTTTATGGTTTTCACCGTTAACTCTTGGAAAAATTTGTTTCGTTTTAAGTGCGTTTGTGAGAGCTATACACTGTTTTGGACCGATATATGTAGAGAATAGCCCGATCAAAATTTCTACTTTCTAGCACCGTTTCGTAGAAGCTAAAAAAATGTTGTGGCATTTCTGGCGTGATGGCGTCGCGTCGGAAAATTGTAATAGGATGCTAGCTAGAGCAAACTTCTCAGATGTTCACTCTACCGAAGCGGAGTGGGAACCGATTTTCGTTGGCGATAACACTTCCTCTTATAGATTTTTCTGTCGATGTTGAGTTTGAATCGTATCACACAAATGAATATCATGTGTTGTCTTTTCCTACTGTTGTTTTTGGCGTTTTCATGCTGTTGCTTCCTTTTGTTGTATTCAGTGCTTTTCGGTTGTTGGATCTCTTTGTTTTCTTGGTTATTTTCAGGGTCGGATCTTCGTAGGTTATTTTTCAAGGGGGTGGTTGGCTGTTTTATGCTTTTGTAGTTTTTGTCGCGAGTCCGCTCCTGAATTTTTTCGAACAAAATAAATTAGCTGTAACGCGTCGTTACAGGCTGCACATGTTCGAGAATGGAATCCTGTATAAGTATAATATAACTTGCATAGGTATTTGCCTGAAAATGTATTCAGTTCCATAATTCATGAATTTCCCTATACGTTTTAAGCACACTACTGGTTAGAAACGAGTTCAATCAACACTTCTGATTGGGAGTACGATATTCTTCAAGCTTAAAGATTAAGTAGTTCCCGGATATAAGAAGATTTCTTCATACAATGTTAACGTGTTTTTAAATACTGGCACTTCGGTACTTCGTTTAATGCTCTACATCAGTATCATCAACTTTACATCATACCCTTGACATATTTGCTTTACCTGGGAAAAAAATCAATTCCTATTTTTTGCCAGCTACATCCTTTTCTCGTCATTTCCATGAAATCATAATCACGCTAATGCACTTGCAAATCATTCAAATCTAATTACATCGAATTGCCAATGAGGAGAAAAAGGAGAGAACTCTTTGTTGATGGATCCATTCAATATGTATCGTTTCTGTGATGAAATTACTCATTTTTTCTCTGTCGAATTCTAATTTCCGATGAATTTCTAACTCTACAAAAATAGCCAAACCTATAGATCTGATGAAAAAAGGACTATCTCGCTACTAGCTGAAGCCTATACAATAGTCATGGCAAATTCGCAAAAGTAGGCAAATAAAACTTTGGCCATTCATCAAATTAATTCAACCAACAGAAGAGAGAGAGATATCCTCGAATATCGATGACTAAAGTTGATGTTTCCGAACTTTGATTCCACGTTCCACCTGCGTTGGTTCCCGTCTTTTCCAACGAGCAATGGTGACGGTGGTGTCCCAGAACTTATGTAATCATGATTTAACTAATGGCAAGGCTATTATCGTCCTGACATGAGTCCAGACGAAAAACCAATCAGGAAATGACAGTCGATGGATGACTGTATATAGTGATCAAGTAATGGAGGGTGGTTATAGTTAATTTTAAACACCACAGATAGCTAGTTGAACTATGCAAGGCCCATACACATATATTGTTAGCTGATGATTGGATTAATTAAGTTAATTGGCAAATCCGCTTTTCAGTGGATATCAATGATGCACGCGGGACAGCTCGAACTGGATTGGAGGTGGCTTACATTTACAATGCATGGCATTGATTTTTGTCCAAATACAGTATCGAAGTGACATCCGGCCATCCCCAGTGTAACTACTGACAAACCTTAGAGTGTTGCAAAGTTCAAATAACTAACTTTGATTTTGCACTTTCAGCAGCTTGTATTGTTAGAACTTAGAAAAACAAAAATAAAACAGCTGGAGTGTGAAACAGCCTTGGATTGAGCTGTTGAATATTAATTTGGACTTTGTTTACGATCTGGAAGTCTATTTTTTATATATAAAATTTTATTGCACTCAAGTTTCAGATTTGAGTGGAATTTAAAACGCCAGATTAAGAGGCAATTCAAGACTGCTGCTTGTTTTTTTTTTTTTACAGTGGAACAGACACTAATTGAAAGTAAGACAAAAATTGAAAATGAGTTTCAGATTTTGTTTAAATTCGTAGTGTCTAAGGTTAAAATAAACAGAGAATTTCTAATCCAATTAATGAGATTCAAAAATTGTTTGAAATTAAATTAACGCCGCCCCAATGTAGAAGAGTGTGTTTAATACACACCACACCGGTATCAAAGTCACGTTCAGACTTTTTAAATCAAATTAATTATGCTAATCACAGATGGAAGCCCTGTTAGCGCTGCTACCTACTGATGACGCGACAAGCAGTGGTTAAATTCATTTGCGAATTATTATCTTCAACCAATGCGCGAGTGGAATATATTATTCAAAGAAGAAAATTCTTTACTACCTGCTTCAAGGCACGCTTTAGGAGAAGAATCTTGAGGTAATTTAACACATAAATACATCGTTATGGTGTTATGAATTAATTATGCAGGATTTATTGAATTATACACCGAGAAACAGGACGGCGCCGACACCGCCGCGGCGGAGGTGGAGGAGGTGATTCTAAAGCACTTTTGAGCAAATGCAGAGAGAGCACAAAGGCTTATGTATGAATTTGTGTTGTCTGAGATCACACAAAAATAGATTTTCAACTAAAAACAAAGAACGAGCAAAAGGAGATGTTTTATTATTTTGAATCTCTTTCCAAAAGTGTCTGTAGTCCTGACTGTTTTTGGAGACTTTCTTATACCGTTTTAGGTTGCTCAAAATTTCTTTAAGAAAATTGTTGTACTTACTTGCTTACTTACTAAAGGTGGCGCTACAGTCCGTTGTGGACTGGGGCCTCAATCAACAGTCTCCGCCAGCCAGCTCGGCTTGCTCTAGTTTTGCACTCCAAATTGATTGAGGTCCTTTTCCACTCGTGTGCGCCACCTGAGTTGCGGTCTTCCTCTACTTCTACATCCCTCGGGAATAGTGTCATAGGCTTTCTGGGCCGGAGCATTGATGTCCATCCGCTCTAAATGACCGAGCCATCTGAGTCTCTCGACCTTGACATTTCTGGCTAGGTCTATGTCGTTTTACAACACGTAAAATTCGCTGTTGTATCTTCTTCTCCATTCCCCATCAATGCACACAGGGGAAAAAATGACCCGAAAAACTTTCCTCTCGAAACAGCCCAAGGCACATTCATCTGATCTTGTCAAGGTCCATGCTTCTGCACCATACAGCAGGACTGGGATGATGAGGGTGCTAAACAGTTTTACCTAAGTTGCTCGAGAGAACGCTTTTCCACTCAATTGCTTCTTAGCCCAAAGAAACAGCGATTAGCAAGAGCTACTCTTCGTCTGATCTCAACGCTGCTGGTGTTATTGCCGGTGTTAAAAGCGGAGCCTAGGTAGACGAACTCCTCTACTACCTCGAAGTTGTATGCGTCTATTGTGACGTTCTGTCCGACCCGTTATTGTTGGGTGTCTTTCCTTGAAGACAGCATATACTTCGCTTTGCCCTCATTTACCGCTTAACCCATTTTTGCCATTTACCTATGTTTCAATTCTCACAAAGGCGCCATTGACATCACGCTGTGTTCTTCCCATTATATCAATATAATTGGCGAGAAGTTGAACAGACTTTTGGAAGATAGTGCCTCTGGTGTTGACGGTGGAGTTTTGCACTATCTTCTCAGGACCGATGTTAAAGAAATCGAATGATAATGCAACGCCTTGTCTGAATCCTTTTTTGACATTGAAAGATTCCGTAAGCTCGTTGCCAACATTGATGGCGCAGCGTGAGTTCTCCATCGTCATTTTGCACAAGCGAACGAGCTTGTCCTGTCTAGATCGTCGCCTGCTGCTTTGAACAGCTGGGCAGCTAGGATTTCAGTCGTGATATTACCGTTTTCAGTTCTTCTAAGTCGGGTTTACAGAATTGTTGGCTATCATCGTGTCCGATGAAGGGCTCCTGCCTGACGGCGGGATTTTGTTCGTCGTCGCCGTTATAAAGTCTATAGAAGTGGTCTTTCCAAATCCCCAGAATTGACTGCTTTTTGTTTTAAAATAAACTGTTGCAAGAACTTTAATCGCTCTCCTCCTTTATCTCTCTTTTTTTTCTTAAATAGTGTGTAAGTAGTTTAAGAAGAGTCAGTCTTCATTTGTAAATTAATTAATAAAGTTGTACGCTGAATATAAAAGGACTGGCCTATTAATTTTACATGGTGTCAGGTGTGCTCAATTTAAATTAAATTTTAAAATAAAAAGTCTTCGAAAAAAAAACAAAAAAAAGTCTAAGTCTTAAAGTCAATTATTAAAATATACCTATATAAAAAAAATTCAATCGTCTGTAAAAAAAAAGTATCAAAATGACGACCCATAAATCGGATGAATCACAAATCACCCCGTCTATATCAACGTTCACACCGTCGATTCATCACCTGGATCTCAAGTCAACGAATATGCCATTAACTTGGAAAAACTGGTTTGCCCAGTTCAAAATATATCTTCGTGCTTCCTGTCTAGACTCTCAACCAGATCAAAGAAAGGTGGCTCTGCTGCTACACCACATGGGACCGTAGTCTCTGGAAATCTTCAATTCGTTCAACCTGGATATCGATACAGTCAAATTCGATGAGCTCGTGGTGAAACTACAATCTTATTTCTTGCCGAAAGTTAATATTGCCATCGAGAGACACAAGTTTTTTACAAGAACTCAACGTGTTGATGAGTCTATCGATGAATTCGTAACAGCGCTTAAGAATTCAAGCCTTTCTTGTGAATTCAGGCATCTTAGAGAAAAACTGGTAAGGGACATTTTTGTGTGTGGTCTAAATAATAATTGGAATAGCATAAAGGAACGTCTCTTAAGTGAAGGTGATAAAGACCTAACAGTCGCTCTCACAATACACACAAACCCAAACCAAATGCGCACAATCAAACGTATAACAGTCATTCTTCAAATACCCAGTATAATATGCAAAAAACTTGCTCTCGTTGCGGAGAAGTTCACCGTTACCGATGCCCTGCAATTGGAGTCATATGTAATTTTTGCAAGAAAAAGAATCATTACTCAAAAATGATGTGCCGTTTGAACAAAACAACAAATTCTAAACGTGCCTTCGTACGCAACGTCGATGCTGTTGATGCCGAAGATGATGATGATGACGACGATGATCACGCTTTGTTCTTGGGAACACTAGACCAAAGCACTCGCACTCCGAAGAACATTTGGATAACCTCTCTTAAGATTCAAGACCACGTCATCGATTGCCAAATTGACACAGGGGCCCAAGCAAACGTTATGTCGCTATATCAATTTAATCAAATTCGCTGCTCATCTACACAGTTAAATCCATCATCAACTCGAATAATGACATTTAGTGGAGAATCGTTACCCGTCATCGGCTGCACAAAATTGGAATGTAAATTCAACGATCAGCATTTTTCAATTCTTTTTCATATTTTGAACCTGAAGTGTCATGTAGTCATAGGACTGGAAACATGCGTAAGGCTTAAATTAATTAATAAGGTAGATGATATAAAACTTGCATGCATTACTAATTCTAATTTTAAAGTTACAGTTAATTCGAAAAATGATCCAGATATTAATTCTATTCAAATTAAAAATAGTTGCAAATCAATTTTAGATAAATGTAGTGATGTTTTTCATGGTCTCGGACTTTTAAAAAATGAATGTCATCTTAAGCTTCGTCCAGATGTGTCGCCTTCAATCGATTGTCCTTGTAAAATTCCATTCGCGTTAAGAAATTTACTTAAAGATGAGTTAGATCGCATGGAAAATTTAAAGGTTATAATTAAAGTAGAGGAGCCCACCGAATGGGTTAATTTTATAGTTTTGGTCAAAAAAGCTAACGGAAAATTAAGAATTTGTCTAGACCCGCGTAATTTGAATAAGGCTATACTCAGAGCACATTATCTTTTTCCAACGATTGACGAGATTAGATCAAAATTAAGTGGCTCAAAATATTACAGTACGTTAGACGCAAATTCCCCAGCTTCAGCAGCATTCTTTTTCTACAAAAATCGCCAGCTTATCTGAGGCCACCTGTGCGATAACATGAGACAATACAAATCTAAGTCTCCTCCTTTGAGCCACGTAGGTTTCTGTTATGTGTGCTTTCTTTCTATGTGTCTATCTGTCTCTCTCTGTTGTATGTCTTGTTCTGTCCCAGCCCATGGTCTCAGTCACCAGTGCTGCTATGTGTCTGTAGTTCGTTACATCGTTAATACAATTTTAGATAAAGTTTTACAAAGAGCTTGCGAAATTGGTCTAAAATTAAATAAAGAAAAATCAAAAACTTGTCTAAATGAAGTCAAGTTCATTGGCTCAAAAGTCAAAGCAATTTGTGAAATGCCCCGTCCCACATCCGTTGTTGAATTACAAAGATTTCTTGGCATGATAAGGGGCCGGTTATAGCTATCAGGAAAATTCCTCAGAAAAAATTGGAACAGTGAAAACTTGAATCATTTTTCTGATGAATGTTTATAGCAACCAAGAATTTTGTGTCAGAAATCCAGCTGCACGCTTTGTTTTATGACATCAGAATTTTTTTTTTCATCAGAAAAATTTTTTCTGATGTAATCGGAACAGAAAAAAATCGAAACACATCAGAAAAACGAAATGAAATATTTTTGAAGTTTTTACAATCAGCTGTTCAGAAAAATGAAATCTCATCAGAAAAAAATTTAAATTCAATTTTCTAATTAAATTCGGTCATAGCTAAATGTTTTAATTCTTTTTCAAAAAAATATTTCAAACAAATGTTCGTCGAATTGCATAAATATTTCGCTCAAATGAAGTTCTAGAGTAGTCAAATTTGGAAAAGAATTTTTTTTCTGATCCGTTTTTCTAATAGCTATAACCGGCCCCTAACATACTTAGGTAGTTATGTGAAAGACTTGTCGGTTCAAAATAGTAATCTTCGTCAGCTCCTTAAAAAAGACATAGCATGGCATTGGAATGATGTCAAAATAGTAATCTTCGTCAGCTCCTTAAAAAAGACATAGCATGGCATTGGAATGATGTCCATGAAAATGAATTTAAAACACTTAAATGTCTTATATCAAGTGCTCCAATACTAACATTTTTCAATCCAAACAGAAGTATAACCTTTATCAGTCGATGCGTCAAAAGCGGCGGTAGGTGCTGTTATTTTGCAAGATAAGAATCCAATAGCTCATGCTTCTGCGACTTTAACATCCAGTCAAAAAAAAATATGCTCAAATCGAGAAGGAACTGTTTGCCATTCTCTTTGGATGTACCAAATTCCATCAATATGTTTATGGAAAACGTATCTACGTCGAGACTGATCATAAACCGCTTGTTCCACATGATCTAGATGTAAATTACAAGCCCGGCAAAGATATGTATACAGCAGACACTCTTTCCAGAGCACCATTGCCGGAAGAAACTCTAGCTGAGTTTGACAATGACTTAACGCTGCATTGTAATTTACTAATTTCTATGTTATCTGTCTCGTCTGAAAGGTTACAACAAATCAAAACCGCTAGCAAAAGCGACACGGTTATTACAAAAATAAAAACATACATTAAAGACGGATGGCCTAATGATAAAAAATCTATCATGAAAGATTGCATGCCTTATTTTAAGCTTAATAGATGAGTTGCATGTTATTGACGATATTTTATTTATGTCAAACCGTATTGTGATTCCTTCTTCAATTAGATATGATGTCTTAAAACTTATTCATGAAGGGCACTTAGGTATTTAAAGATGTCAAAACCTAGCAAAAGATCTCGTTTATTGACAAAACATCAACAATCACATTCAGAATATGGTTTCCGATTGTGAAACATGCATGCGTTATCGTTCATCTCAGTGTAAAGAACCTTTACAACCACATGAAATCCAACCAATTCCTTGGTTTAAAGTCGGTACAGATTTGTTTGAATTTAATAAACAAATATATTTGCTTGTTGTAGACTACTGGTCTAAATATATAGAAGTTGAAAATTTAAGTTCCGGTTATAAGAGTCAATTCGTCAATCCCGCCACGGGATTCCACAAATTTTAATTTCGGACAATGGCCCGCCATATAATTCCGAAGATTTCAAAACTTTTTGCCACCAGTGGCAAATAGAACACATTACTTCAAGTCCGTATCTTCCTCGTTCCAACGGGTTAGCAGAACGCTCAATACAAACGATTAAAAAACTGTTTTTGAAATGTAAAGAATCGGGTTCAGATCCTTATATGTCCTTATTGCATTACAGTTTACAGAACAATTTCCAAAGGAAATATTCCTTCTCCTTCAGAACTCCTAATGTCTCGAAAACTACGAACTAAAATACCTGGCTTGTCAAAAAATTATATCTCAAAAGTGATTGATATTCATGAAGTTGAAAAAGCAATACAAAAAAATGTCAGCAAGTCAAAGTTCTATTACGATAAATCATGTAAATCCTTAAGTTCAAAACTTTTATAAATTAAATAACTATGTATTTGTTAAATCTACATAAATGTAAGTAAATGAAAAATATGTTTAATATTTTTTTTCAATAACTTAGTTAACTCTTATACTTATTTTTAGTTTTTAGGGTTCCGTACACAGAGTGTAAACGAAACCCTTATAACATCACTTCGCTACTTTCGTTTTCTGTTCATTCGTCTTTCACAAGCGATTTCTTCGGATCTGTTTGGCCGATTCCAATGAAACTTGGGACACATATTTTAGTATTCAGTAGTAATCTAAAAATATTGTTTTCATGTTTTTAAAATAAATAGTTTCGAAGTTATTAAAGAGAAAAGATAAAAAAAAATACAAAAATGACCATTCTCCCCCCTGATCTCCGAAACTACTGGGCCTAAGATTATGAAAAAGATACTGACAATAGATCTTAACCTGTAGATTACAAAAAAGCAAATAAGAAGACTGTACTGTTACATATAACACAGATATGACTCAATATTTGGAGTAAATTTTTAAATTTTGACTCAACTGTACAATTTATTTCCTCCAAAACCGTTATACCGATTGAGTTAAAAGTTGGCTAATATATCAACGTGTTAAGTAGAAATATAATCATATTTTTTTTTATATTTTTACGAGAAATACTTTTGTAGTTATATAAGAAAATATGGAAAAATAGGCAAAAATGTCAAAAACAGGCCATTCCCCCCCCTAATCTCCGAAACTACTGGACCTAAAATTCTTTAAGAAAACTGAAATATAGGTCTATAACATGAATATTACCGGAAAAGTGATAAGAAGTCACAGTTATTTATGTAACATGCAAAATTTTTCAATATACTAATTTCCAATTTCATTAAATTTTAAAACCATTTTTTTGAACAGGTGGTAACCCTATTGACTTCAAATTAAGTACAAACATTCATTAATTGCCTGCGATGACAAACATATTTTTTTTGTATGTTTAAGACAAATAGTTTTGAAATTATTCAAGAAAACACAACAAAAAAAGCCCGAAAATGCAAATAACCAAACTTTACCCCCTCCTCATCACCAAAAAGGGTGGGCCTGGAATTTCCTAAGAAATTTCAAAAAATAGTTCCATACGTATAGATTACAGAACAACAAAAAAAATTGCACTAATAATGTAAGTAACGATATATTTTCAAGGCAAATGGTTTTGAAGTTATTCAAAAAAAAACCAACAAAAAAGGACTATGAAAAACACTCAATTTCACCCCCTCCTCATATCCGAAAGGGCTTGGCCAGGCATTTCCAAAATAATTTCAAAATGTAGTTAAAACGTGTAGGTTACAGAAAATACAAAAAACATTACAGCATAAATCCGAATATGTATTAGGGTTCCGTACACAGAATGTAAACGAAACCCTTATAACATCACTTCGCTATTTTCGTTTTCTGTTCATTCGTCTTTCACAAGCGATTTCTTCGGATCTGTTAGGCCGATTCCAATGAAACTTGGGACACATATTTTAGTATTCAGTAGTAATCTAAAAATGTTGTTTTCATGTTTTTAAGATAAATAGTTTCGAAGTTATTAAAGAGAAAAGATAAAAAAATACAAACAAATTTGCCCCCCCCCCTTTACACTCTTTTATGGGATTTTCTTTTGTTGTATTGATTTTGTACTCTAAGTGTTGTGAATAAAATTTTCGTACCGTTCCACCGGATTTGAACCTAGATCACTTCACTCAAATGCCAGACGTCGCTAACCATTCGACCACGGGCCCTAATGTACTCAACTAGTACAGTTTGAATACCATTATAATTTTCTGAAAATTTGTATGCCCTCATCCAAAATATAAGACATTTGTCACAAGACAATACAAGTGTGGTGTTAGCTGGATAGTAGAGTACTCGCCTGATGCTCTTGATGTGCCTGGTTCGAATCTTGTCAGGATTGTTTTTTTTTTTTTATGTGTATTTTATGTAAGAAAAAAGTTCCTTATTCCTTTCTTACTGTGGTGGTTCGTTTTGTTTGCCGATGGCCAAAATTTTTGTTTCGTTTTAGGGTACTTACACAGGTGAAAACGAAAACCTATAAGATCAGTTCGGTTTCCTTTTATTTGTCTTTCACAAGCGATTTCTTAGAATCTGCTAAGCTGATTGCAATTAAATTTGGTTCACATTTTCTAGAGTAGATAGAAGTGATCCGAAAATGCTGCTAGCAGATTTTTAAGATACACAGTTTCGAAGTCATTGAAGGAAATAGGCAGAAAGACCATTCAAATTATTTTCCAAGAAAATGTTTGGTTTCAAATCTTAATCCTTGTATAAAAAATCCTTCAAAACTGAAAGAAAGTAGGGTCGGATAATCAAGTACGGAACCCTCCTCGAGCGAGTTTATCTCGCACTTGTCCACTTTTTTGATTAACGAATGAATTTGTTTATTATTGAATTGAATTTATATAAATTAAAAAAAAGGAGATGTTGTATGAACTGTAAATCGCTCTCCTCCTTTATCTCTCTTTTTTTTTCTTAAATAGTGTGCAAGTAGTTTAAGAAGAGTCAGTCTTCATTTGTAAATTAATTAATAAAGTTGTACGCTGACTATAAAAGGACTGGCCTATTAATTTTACACAAACAAAAAAATCCCGCTTTTAAGCAGGTTTGACTGTAAGAAAAAAAGAACTAAACCCAAACAAAGGTTTTGTTTCCCTCTCATTCATTATAATATCAAGCCCCTGTGCCTGTGTCCAAGCCCAGCTGAACTGATCTTTCATTATCACTGTCACGGTCGTTATTGCTTATTTTATTGTATTCACTTTCCTCATTGCCTAGCCACTTATTCCGAAACGCATACCGAAATCTTAGTATTTCATCGACCGTTGATCATTGCGCACGTTTTCGTTTCGGACTCCGTTTTCCATGTGTATTTCTGAGCTATGCCAGCTGGTCAATGGTCATACAATAACACAATTTCTGGTTTTCTGGCGCTACTCTAGAGTGAATGACCAGCGCTTAAGAGATTGTTCGCTCTATAGTTTTCTTTTCATTTCTACGATCTGATTTAAATAAAACGAGAACTTTAATCGGCGTCGGCGTGACATTCCCAACCCGTAGGCTATCGCGGGTGAATAAATTTATAAAATAAAAGAAATAAACAACAAATTTGGTCTGCATTTTTGGAAAAAGGATTTTTTTTAACACGTGTGTTGGTAGGCGTGCGTCGGATTTGTGCATGCGGGTACTGTCAAAGTGTTATTTTTAGCACATTTTTCGGAAGCGAAAAAAAATAAATGTGCAAAAAGTGTAAAGGTGTCATAAATGTCTCGAAGCACAACAAAATAAAAAACAGTTTTTGGAGAAACGGGAGAGAGGTGCTGCTACACATCGGATCGGTGATTTATATTGAATTTTCCAATTTCCGTCTGGGTGTCGTTTATAACATTTAATGATAAATGAATGCGATATACGCCAAGTGTGAGATTTTGTAATTGATTGTGTCGCTGTGGTTTTATGTCCGTTGGTGTTTATTAATTTAATATCGGTTTGTGGGAAACATCTTCAACAGATAGGTACAATAAAATAATAAATCAAACAATTTACGAACGCACTCATAAGGAAACTAGCGAAATTGTTTATTTAGCAGAAAATTAATACAAGCTGGTGTTCCGGAGAATTGGATAATATTGTTATTATTTGATGGTGAGTTCGAGCTTTTGTGTGTTCGAGGTCTGCTTTGATGTCGCTTCATAAAAAAATAATAAGTTTTGCCAAGTACTTATACTTACGTGAGTTGAATTTTTGTAGATTAATACATTTTTCGTCTGATGAGGATTGAAGAGTGTTTCCTCTATCGGGATTGGGTTTTCTGGCTTCCGGTGATAAACTAGAATAAACAGTGCTTGAAGCATCAAAATGGGGCACTAGTTTTCTACTAAAACTAACATTTTGTTTTGACATACTATATAGTATATACAATACATATATGGAATATGGACTGTCAGTGCCGGTGGTAACGGACAACGTACTTACAAAAAATATTCTATTTCGAAAAATTTTGTATTTCGACTTCTTTTACAAGCATGGAGAACGTCCACAGAATTGGTGTCGCTAGTTGTCTAGATGTCGCTAACGTATAACAGTGCCATGGTTGTACTAGAAGTAGAGTCGAGTTACGAGGTGTAAGAGCCGATTTTACAATCGTCAGATAAACAAGTAGATAGTGCTTATTCGACAGATAACAAAATATTGGATTTTTCAACCGTCAAATAGACTTTATCTGACGAATAACGCTCTTATTTATGCGAACGATGAATACTCAGATAAGTTTATTTGCCAGTTTGTTATTTGTAGATTTTTTCGATGAATGAAAAATCGGCTATAAAACGAATAAATTCTCTGTGAAGTGAATAGGTTCCACTCCAGTATAGTGTGGAGAGGACAGTGTGGAACGGAAGAGAATGAGAGAAAATCCGCCTCATCTTGGTAGATTTTTATTTAGGGGATGAACTGGTCTGTGAGAGTACAGCTCGGTACTGTGGCTATGGCGGTCATTCGTTCGAGTGCAAGTACAGCTCAATCAAGTATGTAGTTCGTGTCGGGCGCAGTACAGAGTTGCTTAGAAAGTTCAAAGTCTTAGAAAATAAACACTTTGTGAACATTTTAAAATAAAATAAACACTTTATCTATCTACATCGATACTAATATATAAAACTGAAGAGTTTGTTCGTTTGAACGCGCTAATCTCAGGAACTACTGGTTCGAATTGTAAAATTCTTTTTGGGTTGGATAGTCCATTAATCGAGGAAGGCTTTAGGCTACATAACATTGAGCTGCAACCAATAGGAGCTAAGAATCAGTGGAAAATGTGGAAAAAACGGCAAGAAACTATACAATTTTTTGTTGAACGCGCTGATCTAAAGAAATGCTGAATAAAATTGAAAAATTATTTTTGTGTTGAAAAGTTCATTTGTCAAGGAAGGCTTTAAACTATTTTAAACTACGCTGTGACCAATAGGAGCGAAGAATTAGTATAAAATGTAAAAAGGCTGTTCTCTGATCTCAGGAACTGCTAAATCAAATTGAAAAAATCTTTTTGTGTTGAATATATGTATGTTCAATATATGTATATGGAATATATCCTTTTATAAGCTATACAACGTTGCGCTGCGAATATTAAGAACAAAGCATTAGGCAAAGTGTTGCTAAAACGGGGAAAATTCTAAATTTGTAGGCTGCGAGTTAAGAAGTATTTCGACTTAGGGAGAGTCGACTGTTATACAATTTTAAAATAACTTCGCAAAAAAAATATTCCCAGGCGTGCATTATGCACAACTCAAGACTCACCTCTTGCCGGTGGACGAGGGACATGCGGACAAAGTCGCGGGCTACAAAACAAACAAATAAATGCATTTTTTTCTCATTTATTCACATACACGAAGTAATGGAAAAAATGAAATTTGAGGTACGCGGAGGGTAAAACATAGGTAGGTTTCCAATATTGTTATTTCTGATCTATGGAGTGTATAATTATTTGCATATTTTGTACCGAAATTGTTTAAAACAGTAGGGGAGAGTGGGTATGAATGGGACGCAGGAGGAATGGGACACAGGCATTTTCTCAATTGCTACATTTTTTCCTTTTTTTGTTTGACAGATTCTGTCCTCAGTCTGTTCCCACTTCCCACCCCTTAACAAAACAAGTTGTGTCTTAGAGACAAATCGCGGAGTGGAAATTGAAAAAAGGTAATGCAGGTGCAGGATGATTGGGACACTGTGACCAGCTTGTATCTATAAGGGGAGTGTCATTTAGAATTAAGGTGGGTTCACAGTGGCGTTAGAATATGCTTTGAATCTATTTGCACAACCAAATTGTGTATTTCACGATTGACAATGGTATATGTATTTCATATTTCCACATGAAATATAGACTCATTTAACTTTTTTTTAATGACATTGGATTGTCACAATTTTTGTCAACCTCCCCCGTCATCACTTGGAAAACTAAAAACAAATATATAATTAAGAAACTAACCTTGTTTTCTATTAAATGTAAATGTAACAGATTTTTCAACCCACTCACAAGTACTAATTAGCATTATCATAAAACACATTAAGAACTTGCTGTCGAAAGTATTTTTTCATAATAATTTTCCCAGTAATTTATTTTATTTATCCCATCAAGTCACCAACTTACTACCAATATACTCATGCGGTAAAAATCAATTCATTTAAATTAAGTGCCAAACAATTATTTTTTTTATTTATGAAATTTTAAAATTGTACACGTTTTTGATTTACATAGATTTACACAAGTGTTTTAAGGGTTTTTTTTTATTATAAGTCACACATGAAATTGTTTTTTGATTAATTTAAAGTGCTGCTTCAATTTCAGTCATTATTTGGTTTTGTTGTTCCAATATAACTGATAATTGCTAAGCGTTCAAATGACTTTGACGATGTCGGTGCATCCTTACGAAGTTCCATTTTAAATGAACAAGTTGATTTTAAAGCAGCCTAGATAAAAAGTTTTGGAAATATAAATTAAAATTTTTGAATAGCAGTTTGTTACAGGATACCAACCAATTCCTTTTCTCCATCTACTGCACCGCTTATAGCTTCTTCGGCATAAGAAACATTTCTGTCGTAGAGATTCATTTTCTCAGCTTTAAGCAAGCAAGCGATGGATTCTGTGAGCGGAGTTTCCGGATAGCTTGCCACCCTTGACGTCATGTCAATATCAATTGTACTTGCTAGTTTATGATCATCCCGATGTGTCCTAGAAATTTTTTGTTCAAAACACTTCAAATGAATAGTTAAGTGATAAAAATTAACCATTGTGGGTAATTATCATCAATATGTTGTTGATTTTCCTGATTGGCTGCTTGTTTTTCTTTAAGAAATTCTTCTGAGCAAAAATATCTTCGCCTTTCAAGATCATCTCTTAACTCTTTTTCGTACGCGATTCGCAAATCAAAAGCTTCCAGTAAGGACATTGGTACTGATTCAGGGTCAATTTCTTCTGGGGTGGGGAGACACCTAAAAGTAGCTGAGAACGAAATTTCGTTGAAGTCAGTTAGTCCATTAACAGAATCAACAATCAATCCTGGGTAATAGGTGTCCTTTACTAATTTGTCGAAGAAAGGATGACGTCCTGCAAGTGCAATTTTAAAAATGATATTAAAAGAAATGAGTCGAGCAATTTAATTTAATCAACTTACGAATAGGTGGTGGTGGTGGTGGTATTTCTGAAGTCTGTGGCTAAAATGCAAATATTTTTAAATCAATTGAATTAAAGTACAAAAGTAGGGTATTCAAAACTCTTACCCTGGAAGCAGTCTGGGAAATACTCCTTTGTGGGAACTTAAAAATAAAACAAAATTTAAATGTAAATTACTTTTGTAAATTTGACAGAAATTATTATAATATTTGTATAACCCCAAAACATACCTGACATTGATCTTGATCAATAGTGCCGGACTAGGTAAGATTGATAAAAATGATTCTTTGAAGTTCTCAAAATGGTCAATAAATACTTACGGACAAAGTTTGTAAAGCATTGTATGCGAAATCTGATAGTGGCACCGGTCTTGCAGTTCTATCACATTCCTTGTTACATATTAAATTAGAAAATAAGATACATTTCTCTTTTTAGAAGTTTATATATACCTCTCCCTGAGAACTTTGTCCTCCTTGAGAAACATTGGACATGGTGAATGTACGATACAGTGCAGACGATGGTTCCTACAAAAAATTCAAAAATTAAGTCTCAGAATTAATTGGAATAAGCAAAAAGATTAAGCAAATTGAAATAAGATCCAAGGAAGATAATTTGTTTAACAGGACAGACGATAGTCGGGTCAGCTAGTCAAATGCAATATTGCTTAATTGATGTCATTTTATGAATATGAACTTACTGGCAAGGCATCTCCTGGAGCTACTGATGTTTGCATCATCGAACCTCCATACACTGGTAAATACGACAACTTCATAAAAATTAAATGAGAACATAAGACACATTTTTTCCCCATAAAACTCCATATTTACCTCTCTCGGAGCAATCTGATTTCGACAAACGACCTCAGGTGTACACTACATGAAAGTTCGAAAATTTAGTCAGTAAATTTTGTCAGTAAAGATTGCATTTTTAATTTCAGCGAAATTTTATAAAAAAATTATGAAAAAGCTAAATGGGTATGAATTTAAGCAAATGTAAACACAATTCAAGCAAAAAGCGTATGAAAAGTGAGATTGCTTAGTTATTATTTTGTTTAAAGGAACACCGATAGTCGGGTCAGCTAGTTAAATGCAATATTTCTTAATTAATATCGTTTTATGAATATGAACTTACTGCTGGTGGTAGTCTGGCCGGCGACATTCCGAATGACAGCTAGATAAATATTTAACAATAGAACAAAATTGAACATAAGACACATTATTTCTCCTTAAAACTCAATGTTTACCTCCCTTTGGAAACTCGGAACTTGCAAATAGTTGTTGGACACCTCAGACGGTTGATCCTACATGGAAGTTCGAAAATTTAGTTTCAAAATTGTCTGATATGTCTTTTTATAAATATGAACTTACTGGTGGTCTCGGTCTGGGCGTCGAATGTCCACATATAGTAAATGACGGCTAGATACATATTTAATTAGAACATAAGAAACATTTTTTCCCCTTAAAACTCAATGTTTACCTCCCTTCCTCTTCCGAAACTCGGAACTTGCAAAAAGATGTTGGCTTCCTCAGACGGTTGACCCTACATGAAAGTTCGAAAATTTAATCTCTGTCAGTCCCCTTTAAATTCAATATTTACCTCTTCCTGAGTACTCTGATATTGAGGGTTGCTGGCATCTTCAAAATGCGAACACTACATGAAAATTCGGAAATTAAGTGTCAAAATTGTCAGTAAATATTACATTTTCAATTTCAGCGAAACTTTATGAATATTATGAATCGCAAAATAGGTATGCATTTAAGCAAATGTAAATACAATTAAAACAAAAAGCGTTTGGAATCTGAGATTGCTTAGGAATGATTTTGCTTAAAGGAACATCGATAATCGGGTCAGCTAGTTAAATATTTCTTAATTGATGTCATGTTATGAATATGAAACTTACTTCCAAAGTCCATGGTGTCTGTGATACATATGACGAATACTCAACCATATGAAGTGGCACCTGTATAAATTTTAAATTAGAACATAAGACACAATGTTTTTTGTTTAAACTTAATATTTACCCTTTGCTGACCAAATAAACCTTGAGGAATCGCGTCAAAGTTATATAACACTTGTTCAGTTGCTTGACCCTACATGAAAGTTCGAAAATTTAGTCTCAAAATTGTAAGTAATTGATAATTTGAAAACGTAAGCAATTTAAGCAGCAAGAAATGAAGTTCAGGAAAGAAGTGTAAAAGAAATGAAAACGATAAATTCAAAATTCGTTTTTTAGATCGACGAAAGTCGGGTCAGCTGATAAAATTCGACATTTCTTAAGTGATATCGTTTTATGAATATGAACTTACCGGTGCAGAACCGTCTTGAACTTGCGATACGGCCAAAGGTCTTCCAGCACCGCCACCTGTCCCAAATCGCGCCTTTTCAAAAATGAAATAAGAACGTAAGGCACATTGTTGTTTACGGAAAGTAATTTAAATAAGAAAAAAAATTTGAGCAGCTGTCAATGTAGTCCAGGAAAGTTATGTAAGAATAATGAAAACGATAAATTCAAAATTTGTCTATTACAACGACGATAGTCGGGTCAGCTTGTCAAATGCAATATTTCTTAAATCATTTCGTTTTTTTTGAATATAAACTTACTGGCAATGAATGGCCACGAACTGTTGATGCTGGCAACGGTCTTCCGACAGTGGAATGTTGTCCATATTGCATCTTTTCAAATATGAAATAAAAACAAAAAGACACATTTTTTCCCCATAAAATTCAATATTTACCTGTCTCTGAGCATTTTGAATTTGACAAACGTTGCTGGGTTCCTCAGACGGTTGACCCTGCATGAAAGTTTGAAAATTTAGGCTCAAAATTGTCAGTAAATATTGATGATGAGTCTCATTTTTGATTTTAGTGAAACTTAGATATAAAAAAGCAGAATGTGTATGTATTTACGCAAATGTAAGAATAATTCAAGCAAAGACCGTTTGAAATGTGAGATTGCTTTGCTATTATTTTGTTTAAAAGAACATTGATAGTCGGGTCAGCTAGTTAAATGCTATATTACTTAATTAATGCCTTTGTATGAGTGTGAACTTACTGCTGGTCTGGGTGGCGAATCTTCACATATTTGAAATGGCAGCTAGAAAAATATTTGATTAAAACACAAGACACATTTTTTCTCCTTCAAATTCAATATTTACCTCCCTTTGAGCATTCTGAATTTGACAAACGTTGGGTTCCTCAGACGGTTGAGCCTACATGAAAGTTCGAAAATTTAATCTCAAAATTGTCAGTAAATATCAATGAGTCGCATTTTCAATTTCAGCAAAACTTTATAAATAATATCAAAAAGCAAGATATGTATACATTCAAGCAAATGTTAATTGTTGTGCTACATGGCGACCCTGCCATTCAAACCTGAACTGAATTTTTTCTGAGAACAAGTTGTACCTACATTAACTTACATTAGTAGTACAATTAATGGCAACTTTTGAAGATATTGACAAAATATTCAACAAGTGGGAATCGCTCACGAAACATTGTCCAGGAGAGATTCCAGAACACATTCCGAAATATATACCAACGCTGGAAACCGCTGGACCAAAAGCGATCGAAAAATATAAAAAATGACAACAAAAATACAGACAAATAGGATACCAAAAAAGAAACGTGGAGGACGGAAGCGTCAGTTCCAGCGAAAGTGTGCTGATTTTCAAAGAATAATTAATATAAGTGAAAGGAAGACGAAAAAAACTGATTGAGGAAATAAAACAACTAAAAGACAATGGGTGGAAATACTTCGAAGGAGGAGATCATTAAAAACAATGAATCAAATAGCGAATTTTGATTTAGTTACTGCTATATAAGTAGTCCCTGAAGTTCAAGGTGACTTTAAAGATCTTAATAATGTGTTGGGTTTAGTTGAATTCTATTCCAACACTATAAAAGAACTTTAAATTAAGTTCATTTTGGACACCAAACTTTCAGAAAAAGTTGAGAATAAAATCCAAACTCATAAAATATCAACAAAATTTGATGATTTCAAAAATGCCTTAACAACTGTACATAGATCTAAAACTGCTTCTAGATTACATACTGATATTACAAAATGCTGTCAAGGCAATCAAACAATTCTGGTATTTGCTTCACGTTGAGAATCATTACTAGCTTCATTGAATGAGTTACAAATATCTGAGCAAGGCGATAAACTTATCAATAAAAAAATATCATAATGACAAGTTAGGAGAAAATATTGGTATAAGAAGATGTATAGCGAAACTTAAGCAAAAATACGTATGGAAAAATAAGATGGTTGGAAAGTATATAAATAGTTGTAGAGTTAATATTAATAAATACACTAAAGAGCAGTTCATAAGAACCGAAACACCTTGCACATCATTTGAAGTAATAACAGTAGATACAGTAGGACCACTATTGATTCTTGTTTATGACTGCACTTCTAAGCTTCACATTGGGTAAACAATTGGAATGCATGTGAGGAAATACAACGAAGGTTTATTTTGTCAAGTGGACATTTAACTCTTACGCCATGTGGAGAATTGTATTTGTTGGTCATAGGTATTCCATGAAATGTAACAAAACTAAATTGGAATTCTTTAAGATAGTCTTAAGTATAAATAGGAGAAATCTTTTAACAATGACATCAGTCTATTTTAACTCTAGCCCAGGAGTCATTCACCACATTGCGACAGGTATGCACGGCCTTTCCGACATACTAAATTCACGCCGACCAAGCGAATCTTATTCGTCTTAGCTTTATCTTTTTTGCCTCAGTTTTTTGTCATCGCGCCGATGACGGGAATTTCTTGTATGGGGCTCCCCGCCTATATCAGAAAACGACTCGTCATCGTCATTATTTTGGGTCTTGAGGGATGTAATACTCATATCCAAAAATGGTGCATTTTAATGCTCGGATACATAAGCGGCTTTCATAGCTAAGAACATCTTTATCATCCCCACCTGCAACACGTAATACAATTCAAGCAAAAAGCGTTTGGAATCTGAGATTGCTTTGCTATTATTTTGTTTAAAGGAACATCGATAATCGGGTCAGCTACTTAAATATTTCTGGATTGATGTCATGTAATGAGTATGAAACTTACTTGCATTGAATAGTCTAAGGGATCATAAAAGACCGACAAATCCTCAAACATCTGACGTGGAAGCTGCATAGATTTTAAATTAGAACATAAGACACAATGTTTTTTGTTTAAACTTACCCTTTCCTCACCATACACGTTTTCAGAAACCGGGCCACAGGTATGTAACACTCGTTCAGGCGGTTGACTCTACATGAAAGTTATAAAATTTAGTCTCAAAATTTTAAGAAGATAGAAATTAAGTTTAGGAAAGAAGTGTATAAAAAATGAAAAACGAAAAAATTCAAAATCCAATATTTCTTAAGTGATGTCGTTTTGTGAATATGAACTTACCGGTGCAGAACCGTCTTGAACTTCTTGCAACGGTCTTCTAACACCCCCACTTCCACCTGTCCCAACTCGCGCCTTTTCAAAAAGGAAATAAGAACATAATGGAAATAAAAAAAAAAAAAACAATTGGAGGAGGTGTCAATATAGTCCAGTTTAAAAGTGTAGATAACAAAAATGAAAACGATAAATTAAAAATTTGTCAATTACAACGACGACAGTCGGGTCAGCTCGTCGAATGCAATATTTCTTAAATCATGTCGTTTTATGAATATAAACTTACTGGCAATGAATGGCCACGAACTGTTGATGCTGGCAATGATCTTCCGACAGTGGAATGTTGTCCATATTGCGTCTTTTGGAATATGAAATAAAAACATAAGGCACATTTTTGTTTATTAAAACTAAGTAAAAAAAGCAAAGAATTCAAGTAGATGTCAAATTAGTTTAAGAACGAAGTGTATGAAAAATGAAGATGATAAATTGAAAATTGAAAAACCTGGTTTAATGCAATATTTTGTAAGTGATATCGTTTAATGAATATGAACTTACTCTGGGACAATCGTCTTGAAATTGTGTTATGTCCAGCGGCCTTCCACGACTGGAACGTGGCAGCTTTTCAAAAATGAAATAAGAACATTAGTTTTATTAAAGCTGATTTGAAAAAGTGAACAATTGAAGAAGATGTCAATGTAGGAAAGAAGTGTTTGAAAAATGAAGACAATAAATATAAATTCGCTTATAAGAACGACGGTTCAGCTGGTTAAATGCAATATTTCTTAAATGAAGATGAATATGAACTTACTGGCAAAGACTGGCCACGAACTGTTGATACTGGCAACGGTGTTCCGGCACGTAGCGGACATGGACATGTCGACTTCATAAATATTAAAAAATTACATAAGACACATTTTTTCCTTTGGAGACTCAATATTTACCTCGCTCTGCGCATTTTGAGTTTGGCAAACGTTGCTGGGTTCCGTAGACGGTTGACCCTACGTGAAAGATCGAAAATTTAATCTCAAAATTGTCCGTAAATATTCATGAGTCGCATATTTAAATTCAGTGATACTTAGATATAAAAAAGCAAATAATATAAGCAAATGTAAGAATAATTCAAGCAAAGACCGTTTGAAATGTCAGATTGCTTTGCTGTTATTTTGTTTAAAAGAACATCGACAATCGGGTCAGCTAGTTAAATGCAACATTTCTTAATTAATCTTTGTTTATGAATATGAGCTTACTTGTTGTCTGGGCGGCGAATCTTCACATATTTGAAATGGCACCTAGATAAATATTAAATTAGAAGACAAGACACATTTTTTCCCCTTAAAACTCAATATTTACCTCCCTTTGAGCATTCTGAGTTTGACAAACGTTGGGTTGCTCAGACGGTTGACCCTACATGAAAGATCGAAAATTTAGTCTCAAAATTGTCAGTAAATATTAATGAGTCGCATTTTTAATCTAAGCGAAACTTTATAAGGAATATCAAAAAACCAAGATATGTATACAGGGTGTCCCAAAATTCAACGATAAGCTGGAACCAGGGGGTGGTCTGGTCCTATTCATGACTGCATGGAAAAAAAATATAAAAAAAATCAAACGCCATTTTGTTTCAAATTACAACAAAAAACGTAAATTCTCAAAATAAAAAATTATCTCTTGACATTTTTTGCTACTGTGACCAAAACTTTTCATTAATTTTTGATTTTATATTTTTATCAGAACCTTAAAACATAGAGCATCCTTTCCTAGTTTCCAAAAATTCCAAATTTTTAGCGGTTTTTCCACGACAATTAATAAAAAAAGTTTTTTTCCATAAAATTTTATTTTTTTTTAGTTTCAGTCCACTTTCAGTCATCGTGGTTATAAAAAAAATGTATGGACACTACCATGGCATCTTTTTTAAAAAATTGGCGCAGGTTATCAAGATTCTAAAATGGTGTAACACTTTGGCTAAACTTGCCAGAAAAAGAAGTAATGCATACTTTTTCATAACAACAACCGATTTTCAAAAACTTTTTCTATTCAAATAAATCACTTCCTTATGAGTCTTCAGAATGAAGCACGTTTTATTTGGTCCCAAATATTTTCTGTTTGTTTATTTTAAATCGTCATAATGTTCATTTAATTAAAATACAAAAATTCTAAATAAGAAAAAATGCATAAGTGCCATTTAGGAGTACAAACATATTTTATTTATTTTTTACAGTAAATGTTCGAATTTTTTGCCACCTGCATCAATATACGATGTTGTTGAATTGTTTTCAGTTTCCGTGAATTATCAATACCATCTGCTCTTGGTCTTCTAGCACTTCTTCTATCTAAACGCCCTTCCAAAAACTCTTGATGCACATTTATAAAAACCAGATAATCTGGATATCTTCCAGCATTTTTGAACCTTTCTCAGTATATTCGAGTAGCAGAATTAGCATTTCACCGGCATTCTCCGTACACTATGTGCATGTTTACGTATCCAAGGGGGCATACGGCAATGGCATGATAAAAATGATGAAAGTTCAAGGATTTTTCAAAAACTAGTACCCAATTTCAAAATCACACGTGAAATTAACACATTAATGGAATAAAAAAAAAACAGTGGGAACAGATCGTACTAAATTTTGAAGAAAGCGCATCAGAAAACCAATTTTTTAGATAAAGTGAAGTGATTTCTCTGAACAAATTTTTTGTTTGAAAATCGGTTGTTGTTATGAAAAAGTATGCATTACTTCTTTTTCTGGCAAGTTTAGCCAAAGTGTTACACCATTTTAGAATCTTGATAACCTGCGCCAATTTTTTAAAAAAGATGCCATGGTAGTGTCCATACATTTTTTTTATAACCACGATGACTGAAAGTGGACTGAAACTAAAAAAAAATTAAAATTTTATGGAAAAAAACTTTTTTGATTAATTGTCGTGGAAAAACCGCTAAAAATTTGGAATTTTTGGAAACTAGGAAAGGATGCTCTATGTTTTAAGGTTCTGATAAAAATATAAAATCAAAAATTAATGAAAAGTTTTGGTCACAGTAGCAAAAAATGTCAAGAGATAATTTTTTATTTTGAGAATTTACGTTTTTTGTTGTAATTTGAAACAAAATGACGTTTGATTTTTTTTATATTTTTTTTCCATGCAGTCATGAATAGGACCAGACCACCCCCTGGTTCCAGCTTATCGTTGAATTTTGGGACACCCTGTATATGTATATTCAAGCAAATGTTAATACAACTCAGCTAAGCTATTATTTGTTTGAGGGAACATCGATAATCGGGTCAGCTAGTTAAATATTTTTTAATTGATGTCATGTTATGAGTATGAAACTTACTTGCATTGAATAGTCTAAGGGATCATTATAGACCGACAAATCCTCAAACATATGACGTGGAATCTGCATAGATTTTAAATTAGAACGTAAGGCACAACGTTTTTTGTTTAAACTTACCCTTTCCTCACCATACACGTTTTGAGGAACAGGGGCAAAGGTAAATAACACTCGTTCAGGCGGTTGACTCTACATGAAAGTTCGAAAATTAAGTCTCAAAATTGTAATTAATTGATAAATTTGAAAACGTAAACAATTTAAGCAGAAAGAAATGAAGTTCAGGAAAGAAGTGTTCAAAAAATTAAAACGATAAATTCAAAATTGAAATGAAGTTCAGGAAAGAAGTTTTCAAAAAATGAAAACGATAAATTCAAAATTGGTTTATTAGAACGATGTTCTACTTACATCAGCTGGTTAAATGCAATATTTCTTAAGTGATGTCGTTTTATGAATATGAACTTACCGGTGCAGAACCGCCTTGATCTTGCAATACCTGCAACGGCCTTCTTACACCGCCACTTGCCCCAAATTTCGCCTTGTAAAAATAAAATAAGAACATAAAGCACATTTTTGTTTATGAAAAATAATCAAAATAATTAAACAAATTGAGTTGACGATAGTTGGGTCAGCTAGTCAAATGCAGTATTTCTTAAATCATGTCGTTTTATCAAAATGAACTTACTGGCAAAGAACGGTTTTGTGATGATGATACTGGCAACGATCTTCCAACACCGCCACTTGTCCCATATCGCTCCTTTTCAAAAATGAAATAAGAACATAAAGCACATTTTTGTTTATGAAAAGTAATTTAAATAAGCAATCAATTAAAGCAGATGAAAATGTAGTCCAGGAAAGTAGTGTTAGAAAAATGAAAACGATACATTCAAAATTTGTCTATTACAATGACGATAGTCGGGGCGGCTAGTCAAATGCAATATTTTGTAAGTGATATCTTTCAATGAATATGAACTTACTGGCAAAGAACGGTCATGAACTGTTGATGCTGGCAACGCTCTTCCGATACGTAACGGACATGGACGTGTTGACTACATAAATATTAAAAGAGAACATAAGATACATTTTTTCTTATTAAAACTCAATATTTACCTCGCTCTGAGCATTTTGAGTTTGACAAACGTTGCTGGGTTCCGCAGACGGTTGACCCTACATAAAAATTCGAAAAGTTAGTCTCAAAATTGTCAGTAAATATTGATGAGTCGCATTTTTAAATTCGGTGGAACTTAGATATAAAAAAAGCAAAATATGAATGTATATAAGCAAATGTAAGAACAATTCAAGACCGTTTGAAATGTCAGATAACTTTGCTATTATTTTGTTCGGGTCAGCTAGTTAAATGCAATATTTCGTAATTAACGCTTTTTATGAATATGAACTTACTGCTTGTCTGGGCGGCGAATCTTCACATATTTGAAATGGCAGCTAGATAAATGTTTAATTAGAAATCAAGACATTTATTGTTTCCCATAAAACTCAATATTTACCTCCCTTTGTGCATTCTGAGTTTGACAAACATTGGGTTGCTCAGACGGTTGACCCTACATGATAGTTCGAAAATTTAATCTCAAAATTGTTAGCAAAATATTAATGAGTCACATTTTTAATTTCAGCGAAACTTTATAAATAATATGAGAAAGCAAAATGTGTAGAGGAAAAGGTTGTTAAATAGGAACCCCTCTCTTAAACCAAAATAGATATGTAGTTCCTTCTTTTAACGAGTAGTATCATTTCTCATAGCAAATGCTCATATTGCCAGATACACGCAACTTTCGCCATGATCATTTCGCCGTAAAGCTGTTTCCAGCAACCGTTCATAACGGGTCGTGTTTTCGTCTAGTTGAAAATTCATAAAAATTTTAGTATGGAACTCGTAGAGGAATCTATTACGGAACCGTATTCCATATTACCCTTACGCTTTTTATTTACCTAAACATTTCGTTATCCTCTAGCCAACAACATGCCACAAAGCCAAATCAAAACATCAAACAATCCAAAAAGAAAGTCGTGAGACTAAAACAAAATGATTAATGCAATCAAGGAAGTTATGGGGAACAGAATTAGCCTGAATAAGGCTGTGAAGTTATTTTCAGTCCCTCAAACAACCTTGCAGAGGTTTGTTCATAGTGGACAACCTGCAGAAGAATGCGTGAACAACAATTTAGGAAGAAAAACGATATTATCACCTGACATGGAAACCAATTACGATTTTATTCAAAGTGATGTGATGAAATTGGCGTTCCAAATAGCCACAAGAAATGGAATTCAGCATCCATTTCAAAATGAATTTGCTGGGCGAGCTTGGTTGGACTTTTTGCTGTGAAGTTATCCCTCCTAAGACCAACTGGGACCTCTAACGCGCGAGCTTAAGGAAGCAGGCGAAAGCTTTTATACAATTTTGGAGAAAAAATATAGTCAGAAAAACTTTTCAATGTGGAGGAAAGTGGTATATCGGTGGTTCAGAGCAGAATACCACAGACCATTGCTTCACGAAGAAAGAAGCAAGTAGGTGTATTAACTGCTGCAGAAGGGGGCTCATTGATTACCATTGTGTGTGTCATGAATTAACGTACCACCTATGCTGATTTTTCCACAGAAAAACAGGACGGATCCTTTGATGAAGGGTGCTCCACCAGGTTCCATTGGCAGGTGTCATCCTACGACTTGGATACAAATTAAACAGTTCACCAAATGGTTTGAACATTTTATTGAAAAAATTAGACCATCTGAAACTTCGCCAGTTCTTTTGATTCTCGATGGTCATAACACACACACACACCAGAAATTTTGATGTTCTAGAAAAGGCACGGAAGAGTCATGTATCCATGAAGAGATATGGCAATGGTATCTATCTACATGCGGAATAGTATATCTTAGGTTTCAAAACGTATTGCAGTAAACGGATTTAGAGTCACAGGGATATTTCCTTTTAACAGAAATGTTTTTTCTGAGACTGATTTCATTGAAGAAGAAGCTGTCAGAGGTTTCAACTATTATTGATGGAACTCCCGGAATATGCCAGCCTTCTACTAGTCAACAACCTGCTGTTGTTGTCTCTGATGTCAGTGGCATAGCCGAAGATTGTCAACCATACCGAAGCTTAAGAATAAAAACTTCATACAGAGGACGTAAGGCTTCATCTTCTGCGTTTTTAACAGGGTCCCCATACTAAGCCATAAACATATCGCAAAAAAGAAAGGGAAGAGGCCGAGGTAATGCAAGAAATACTATAAGGGTGGTGGACGTGGTAGGAGTGGTTTGAACACCGTGAATAGAAGTGCTGATCAATTGGAAACGTCATCAGAATCCAATACTGCAATATCTTCTGGTGATTCTGTTCTTTCGGAAACCGGCAACGGACGCACACCAACAGAAGCTGACAATGATGTAAGTTGCATGTTCTTGTCCCAAAGGTATGCGAATCATCATCGTGATGAAGTTTGGGTGCTGTGCCAATCCTTTGGGCAAATAATGATTGCGCAGGATGCGATCATGAATATTATGTTTGCAATTTTTGTACTCAGAGGTGGAATGTTATTTTAACACGGATTAATACAGAACCCAGGGTTCCATAAAAAAAGTACAAAAATCAAAAATGTTAGAAGTGCTTTTTTTGAATAACGTAAAAAATTAAATACAAAAAGTACTCAGAACATGTTTGTTTTCCTTGTATTTATTGGTAAAATATAAACTTTTATTATTGAACAATATTTAATGTCCTCAGCTAAAAGGCATGGAAAAAAAGCTAAGAAACCTTGTGGGGTTCCATATTCCCACCTTCTCCCCATATGCATGCATGTGTGTAAGGCAATGTTAAAATAATTCAAGCAAAAACCGTTTGAAATGTGAGATTGCATAGCTATTATTTAGTTTTAAAAAGCACTCGGGTCAGTTAATTAAATGCAATATTTCTTAATTATTGTCTTTTTATGATTATGAACTTACTTGTTGTCTAGGCGGTGAATCTTCACATATTTGAAATGGCTAGATAAATATTAAATTAGAAGACAAGACACATTTTTTCCCCTTAAAACTCAATATTTACCTCCCTTTGAGCATTCTGAGTTTGACAAACGTTGGGTTGCTCAGACGGTTGACCCTACATGAAAGATCGAAAATTTAGTCTCAACATTGTCAGTAAATATTAATAAGTCGCATGAAACTTAATAAATAATATCAAAAAACCAAGATATGTATATATTCAAGCTATTGTTAATGTAACACAAGCAAAAACTGTTTGGAAACTGAGATGTTTAGCTATTATTTTGTTTAAAAGAACATCGATAATAGGGACAGGTAGTTAAACGTTTCTTAACTGTGTCATGTTATAAGTATGAAACTTACTTGCATTGAATAGTCTAAGGGATCATGTATGACCGACAAATCCTCAAACATATGACGTGGAATCTGCATAGATTTTAAATTAGACCATAAGACACAACGTTTTTTGTTAAAACTTACCCTTTCCTCACCATACACGTTTTGAGAAACCGGGGCAAAGGAAAATAACACTCGTTCAGGCGGTTGACTCTACATGAAAGTTTGAAAAATTAGTCTCAAAATTGTTAGTAGATAGAAATGAATTTCAGGAAAGAAGTGTATAAAAAATGAAAGCGATGAATTCAAAATTCGTTTATTAGAACGATGATAGTCGGATCAGCTGGTTAAATGCTATATTTCATAAGTGCCGTCGTTTTATAAATATGAACTTACCGGTGCAGAACCGTCTTGAACTTCTTGCAACGGTCTTCTAGCACCCGTGGGGGTGGTTCCACTTGTCCCAATTCGCGCCTTTTCAAAAATGAAATAAGAAAATAAGGCACATTTTTGTTTTTGAAAAGAAATTAAAATATACAAACAATTGGAGGAGGTATCAATGTAGTCCAGGGAAAAAGTGTAGATAACAAAAATGAAAACGATAAATTAAAAATTTGTCAATTACAACGACGCACAGTGGCCCGTTTCGGTTTTTTTGGTTCCAAAAATCATAGCTCCTAAACGAGTAGAGATATTTCCACAATTTTTATTTTATTTTAAAGGTAACATCCAACGCTATGAAATTGTTGAATTTCAAAATAAAAACATTACAGGGTGTTTCGGAAATAGCTGTCAAAAAGCTTAGTTATATTAAGTGAGATAAAAATGATTAAATGTGAATTAAACAAACAAGAAAACTCATTTTCTGGCGTAAAACAAAAGGAATTGACGTTTAACAGTAGCGCAAAAAGTAAAACACCGATTTTAGAGGAACAGTGGCGAAAAAAAGTTTTTCTATTTTTTTTTTTTTTTTGTAAATTGACATTAGAATAACAATAAATAACAAATTGAACAGCAAATTATAAAATGAAAACAGTTAAAATGTACGTATAAACATTAGATTTTTTGAAAACTATCATCTTGGTCCGTGGTGATATTCAATAAACTCAACATTTCCGGAGAATAAAGTGCTTTCATATCTTTTTGGGTCCTTACGTGCCTCAGAGAAAAAATAAGCGGATCAGATGAGGCTGAGGCTGTTGTATAAGTCTTCATTCTGCCTTATTCTCGAAACTTTGCAGGTATTTTGATATCTATACCTTTTATAGTCCATATTTTTGGACTCCTGGACTTCGACTTCTTCAGATAATTCTCCTAGGGGAAGTGATTGATACTCTATAATATCTTGACTGTGAGCCAAAATTTTGTGAAGAGTAGGTGTCAGTTGTTTTTCAGGATACTTTTGAGTCAACAGAGCTGCTGTTGCTTTAGTATACTCCCCAAATTTAACAGCGTTCACAACTTCCCTGCAGTTCAAAACATCAAGTATTATTTTCAGCCTAGAAATAACCTCTATGTTTACTCCAGTTATTTGAGCTGTTATCTCCGATTGCTCGAAAAATCTTCTCGAAGTGTTCCCATCATTAGTATTTCTGAATCCCTGCTTTGGTTTGTCTACATCGAGTCCAAGCTGATTACGGAAACACGTTTGTATCCTTTCCTTTCTTCTTTTTTGTGCTTCTTTGATCCCAATCGAAAAAACCTTTTTTACCTAAAATTTTATGACATCGAGCAATAAAAAATAAACATTTAATCCGATTAAAAATTAATACCTACATAAATAATCACTGAACATTTAATCTCCTTAAGTCAAAAGTAACTGCTAATATTTTATTATGGATATAATATAAACCCTTCAATTTAATTTTTTTATTGCCTCCGATTTATGTAATATTTATGACATATCGTATTTTAAAATATTTCCGTCATCAAAAACAAAATTGTGGTGAATTCATTCCCCATTTCAGATAATTTTTTGAATTTGAAAAAAAAAAATTTTTTGTTCGAAAATTCTGGAACACCCTGCAAATGTAATAAATTTAAAACTCATCATATTGTTAGCCGTGAACATTTTCTTCGAATTAAAAAAAAAATTGTGGTGATATCTCAACTAGTTCAAAAGTTACAGTATTAAACATTTTATTAATTTGCCATTGAAAAACCAGAAAATTGAAAAAAGTGCCTGCCATCGATTAATAAAATCGCTCTAGCTCAGAAGGGCGCAAGTTGGCGCAAGTTATTTCTTCAGGATTATATTAAGAAATACTTCAGCTTTCATTATGCGTTGAGCTTTGCTTAATGCTTTTTGAAGCTTTTTTTCCATGCAATGTAAAGTCAGAAAAAGGTACAAAAAGTGGTGTCCCAAAAAAAAAAAAATATATATAGACATTTTTTTGTTTTTTTGTAATATTTTTTCCAAACATATATTTTACCGTATTTGTTAATTTCAGAAAGAAAAAACAAAAATTCTTTCCCCACGTTCGTAATATAGCTTCTCAAAGTCAAGAAAAAGAAAAAAAAAATGTTTGTTATTGAAACTGAAAAAAAAGTTCAACTTTGACCCCCTCTCAAAACCAAACCGTTGGGAAAATTCAAAAAAATTTAGGTTTCAAGAACTTCAAATATTTGTTAATTCAGCGAAATAACAAATTTTGAATTCTGGAACAACGAAAAAAATGAATTTTGGAATGACTTTAGCCTAAATGGGCCACTGTGCGACGGCAGTCGGGTCAGTTCGTCAAATGCAATATTTCTTAAATCATGTCGTTTTTTGAATATGAACTTACTGGCATAGAACGATTTTGGCCTGTTGATGCTGGCAACGGTCTTCCGACAGTGGAATGTTGTCCATATTGCGTCTTTTCAAATATGAAATAAAAGCATAAGGCATATTTTTGTTTATTAAAACTTATTTAAAAAAGCAAGGAATTCAAGCAGATTTCAATGTAGTTTACGAATGAAGTGTATGAAAAATTAAGCTGATAAATTTAAAATTTGTTTCTAAGAACGACGATAGTCGGGTGAGATGGTTAAATGCAATATTTTTTAAGTGATATCGTTTAATGAATATGAACTTACTCGGGGATAATTGTCTTGAAATTGTGTTATGTCCATCGGCCTTCCACGTCTGGGACATGGCATCTTTTCAAATATAAAATAAGAACATTAGAATTATAAAATAAGAACATTAGGTATATCAGGAAAGAAGTGTTTAAAATGAAGACAGTAAATTGAAATTTTGTTTATAAGAACGACGATAGTCGGGTCAGCTGGTTAAATGCAATATTTCTTAAGTGATGTAATAATAATAATAATAATAGAGTGGCGCGACAGCTCTTGAAGAGCCAAGGCTTTCTCTCATCAACAATTCTCTGAGTGCGTGTGAAGAATTGAGGGGACCTACAATTTAACGCCGATTCCAAACGACAGATTGATGATTTGTCAGGTCTTCGCAAGAGGCAGTGCCCGTGAAAGATGAAATAAAAACTTGTCCTGAGTAGGACTCGAACCAACGACGTTCAACTTAGCAGCCCAACGCACTTACCAACTAAGCTACGGGCAACTGCACATCACTTAAGTGATGTCGTATTATGAATATGAACTTACTTGTGAAGGACCGTCTTGAGCTCCTCGTGCTGGAATGTCATACCATCTTTGAACATCGTCTCGTCTCTCAGGTTGCTCCTTTTCAAAAATGAAATAAGAACGTTAGGCTTATTTTTGGTAAATAAAACTTATTTGAAAAAAAAAACAATACAAGCAGATGTCAATATAGTTCAGGAAAGAAAAATAAATGAAAAATTATTACAATAATTTAAATATTTGTCTAACAGAACCACGATAGTCGGGTCAGCTAGTTAAATGCAATATTTGTTAAGTAATGTTACTATCTAAATATGAACTTACAATTGAAGAAGTGTCAAGCTCTGAGCTGTGCGGTGATTCAGCTTCAGCACCGTCATGTGTCCCAGATTGCTCCTTTTCAAATATGAAATAAGAACATAAGGCGTATTTTTGTTTAGTAAAAATAATTTGAAAAAGCAAACAATTCAAGCATATGAAAAGTAAAACTGATAATCTAAATTTCTGTCTTACAGAACCACGATAGTCGGGTCAGCTAGTTGAATTCAATATTATTTTAGTGATGTTAATATATAAATATGAACTTACCACTGTAGAATCGTCTTGAAATTCTGATAAGTTGAGAGATCTGTTCCAACCTCTTGGGCGTGTTTGCCTCTTAAATATTAAAAAAGAACATAAGACACATTTTTATTTTTACATTAAAACTGAATTGAAAAAGCAAACAATTCAAGCAGATGTCAATTCAGTTCAGAAAAGAAGTACATGAAGAATGATGACGATGAATAGAAAATTTGTGTTTTAGAACGACCGACGATAGTCGGTGAGGTGGTTAAGAGTAATTTTTTTTTCATTAATTCACTTAAAGATTGTGATCTTACTGGTAAGTTAACTCTTAAAACTGTAAGTAGTGTAGTGAACAAGCGTGTGAAAAGTGAGATCGTTTAGATGCAATAATTGTTAAATGATGTTGTTACATGAATTTGAACTTACTTCAAGTTCTTGCATTTCTGATACTTGCAACGGTCTTCCACCAAGCGTATTTGGCGCCCTCTAAAAAGAACATAAGGCACTTTTTTAAAAAAAAAAACTAATTTGGAAATGGAAATAATTTAAGCAGATGTCAATGTAAATTAAATGCAATATTTCTAAAATGATATTATTTCATGAATATAAACTTACTCGACGGTTATCACGAAAGTTGTCCATGTTAAGCTGCCTTCCACGAACGCCATATGGCCACTTTTAAAACATGAAATAAGAACATAATGATACAATTTTGTTTATAAAAAGAAATTTAAAAAATGTTGTCCAGGAAGAAGTGTAAGAAAAATGAAAACAAAAAATTCAAAATTTGTCTATTAGAACGACGATAGTCGGGTAAGCTTGTTAAATGCAATATTTCTCAAGTGATATCGTTCTATGAATATGAACTTACTGGCCGATTAGCGTTTTGAAGTTCTGCTGGGGGCAACAATCTTCTATCATATTGTTCCTTTGCAAATATGAAATGAGAATATAAGGTTTATTAAAACTGATTTGAAAAAGCAAACAATTTAAGTAGATGTCAATGTAGTTCAAAAAAGAAGTGTTTGAAAAATGAAGACAATACATTGAAAATTTGTTTATAAGAACGACGATAGTGGGGTCAGTTATTTAAGTGCAATTTTTCTTAATTAATTCTAAGAACTGAGGGTAGTGTAAGTGTAACCTGTAACTTAATGAACAAGAATATGAAAAGTGAGATTGTTTAAATGCAATATTTCTTAAGTAATGTTGCTATATGAATTTGAACTTACTTCTGCCTCACGGTCTCTTATTTCTGATACGTCCAACGATCTTCCTTCATGCCCATATTGCGGCCTCTAAAACATTAAATAAGGCATTTTATTTTTTATAAAAACTAATTATGAAAAGGAAATAATTTAAGCAGATGTCAAAGTAGTAGGGGGAAGTAGTGTATGAAAAATGAATGGAATGGATAATGCAATATTTCTTAAGTGATATCGTTGAATGAATATGAACTTACTTGCCGCTCAGCTGGAGTTGGATCCCTGTGTCTTGGAGATTGTTGAGGAGAGGGGCTCTAAATCGGAATTCAAGAATTTAGTTGCTGTCAGTTATATTATAAAAAAGGTACTAAGCAAAGTAGATTGATATAAAACCTTTTGCAAAATTAAAATTTGCGAGTGCAACTCTGAGAAAATATGTTCACTCATTTTTACTTTGATGTGATCACTAATCAGTTCAGTGTTTTGTTAACCCTCAACGCATACAGACCGGTCTTAATAATAATGATAAAATAAGTAATAACAACAAATGTCAAAGTATAGAAACAATAATAACAATGTGCAGTCGGGTTTTTTGCCACACTTTTCCCGGCTCTAAAAATCCGCGTTTTTATTCTTACTATGGAATTACACTCTCGCCACCTTTATTGAGCCTTCAATAATATGCTCGCAGAAGCTATCAGGGTAGCACTATCCATATTAGATTTGGAAGAGTATATTATTAGCTGGATTGCCTTCATGCTCCAAACCGGAGTCATTCAAGGATCGATGGGTAACCCCAAGGCGGGGTTCATCTCCCTTCTTGTTGCTACTAGTTTTGAACGAAATCCTATGCAATCTTGATAACAGTGGAGTTAAGGCAGTAGCGTATGCCGACGATCTGTTGCTGATTTCCTCGCGTATTTGCCCGATAGTACTCATTGAAAACATGGAAACAGCTCTTAAAAAAGTTAGCAAATGGGCCAATGGACTTGGAGTTAACGAAAACAAGACTGAACTGATGTTGTTCACTACTTTATCCAAAGAAGCTAAATACCTAGGAGTTATCCTAGAAACCAAGTTAAATTTGAAAAGTAACAAAGAAGAAAGAGTAAAGAAAGCTAGTATCGTCTTTTACTCTTGTAATAAAACCTTTGGTAAAAACTGGGGGCAAAGACATTATATGAACCTCTGGATCTACACGGCGATAGTTGGTCCCATTCTGACATACGGATCAATTGTTTGGTGGCCTGTCCTAGACAAAAAATATAATATCGTAAGTTAAAAAGAGTTCAAAGAACTGCCTGCATTGGACCTATGGGAGCAATTAAATCTTGCCCTACTGATTACGGGTAAGTTCATAAATGTCAACATGCAGCAGTACTGCAAGATTTGCGTTCATATTTAAAAATAAATTGTATTATGTTTGCAGTATAGCAGTCAGGCAGTGCGTTCATAAAAACAAACTTACAGCTAAACTGCGATCAAGTCTGCAGTCGTTTTATTTCTGTTGCCGCTCTGCAGAAAATTGTCGGAACAAAATGAATAAGCAAAATAATTAAATTTTTGGCAAAAATAAAATATTTTTGTTGTTGATAATTTAAGATATAATACTTTTACTTCATAGATATGCCTGTGGTGGCCAAAAATTCTGGTCAGATGCAGACGTTAAGCTGATAACAGTTCGTCTGGCGATGGAATGGCAATTTGCATTTGTTTTGTGGGGAAAATGTTTAACGGAAATAAAAACCGTTTTGTCCTTGTTTGCCCACAGTCAAGAGGACCTTCAAAAAAACAAACAAAGACCACATTCATAAGAATTAAAAATAAAATTTGTCTTGCACGCTTCCAAAATTGATTCCATTGAAAACATTTAAAACTAGTCCTTATACAACATTTTTATTGGACATTTAAAAAAAAAATTGTTAAGACCCAGAAAAAAACTTCTATTTTTTTTATAGCCGTCTTCTTTATTTATGAACAGTTTTTTGATATTGTATAGCTGCCGCATTCTTGCAGCAGTTTTTCTGTTCATAAATGCATTGAACGAATTTTTTCGGCAGAGCATGAGAAACTAGGCTGCATTTATGAACTCACGGTACCTAAATAAATAAAACTAGAACCCTCTGACTACACGTTACGAATCTTAAACTTTGGTAAGCAATTTAAGGTTGAAATTCCAACTAGGCAAAATTGGAAAGAATCATGGTTTACTCTGATGGTTCCAAGATGGAACTCGATGTCGGGGCTGGTGTCTTCTCCGAAGAACTGGGTATTAAAAAATCCTCAAGACTGCCCGATAGATGAAGCGTATTTTAAGCTGAAGTTCTAGCGGTTATACAAGCATGTACGATTTCAAAACAAGCGCAGTCAAATCTGACGAAATTATAAAAAAGGTCGCCATCTTTATTGATAGCCAAGCAGCTATCAGCGCTATAAACAGCAACCTGACTAAGTCCAGAATCGTTAGAGATTGCAAGCAAGAGCAAGAACAATCTAGTGTGGGTACCAGGGCACAGCGACATTCAAGGTTATGAAGTCGCTGATGAACTGGCCAGGACGGGATCAAACCTTCAAATATCCCTTGCTGAGGAAGTCAGGATTTCTTAAGGAGTCATGAAAACGGATATTCAAAACCATTTTCTTAAAAATCTAACGTAAGATGGAAAAACCTACCAACTGCAATATCTCGAGACAGATATGGCCCACTTACGACCACAAACGTACCAAGGAACTTCTGACGTTGGCAGAGTAGTTGCCATTTGCACAGGCCACTGGCCGGTCGAACAACATGCCTTGAAGCTTGGTATTCCCCAGAATGAATTTTATCGTAGCTGTAGAGTACAGCTAAGAGGGAAACACTCCAGCACTTTTTGTGCAAGTGCCCGGCCCTACTAAATACCAAAACAATGGGTTTGGGTGATTACTTCCTACGCGAGCTTAGGGAACTCACAAATATTAAGATTAGGAAAATGATTCTCTTTCTGACAAAACAAATTGGGTTTAAACACTCCAAATCTCTATTATGCACTGTACTGTGCGTACATCTTTTTATAATTTATTCTTTTAGGGTTACTTCGAGTTTATGGTATCAAAATGGCGTAAATTGAAGCGCTAATTGTGTTCCTGAGCAGAGGCTGCCCAGAACAGCCATTCTAACCAACCAACCAACCATGGAATTACAGTCCCAATCGATACAAAATTCATAACAATGCTTTTACTAAATAAGGAGCTGGGTCAACTAGTTTAACAAATTCGTTTGTTAACTTCTTGTATATAGAAAATTCAATGTGAAAAAACCTTAGATCCGATAGCACCATCAAATAATATTAAGTTTTTTAAAAGAAAAAGGTTTGAAGTATGTCTTGTTTGAGAACGAAATTAACTTGATTGAATCGTGCAAAATTTAACTTGTGTTTGCAGCTCTTATTTTTGCAAAGTTTTCATTGATAATTATGTTTTTCAGAGTGTGCAGTGAACAATGGTTTTGGTGCATGCAGAATCGCTTAAGATGTTCTAAATAAAAGTATTGATTTTCCAGAACTAGCATGTAACTAACAATGAGGCTTGTTATATATTAAATAAGCAAATAAGAAACATTTTTGTCTTTTAAAATTAATATTTACCCTTTCACGCCTGTGATGTTCTTGATTAGTTAATGGTATTGATGAATTACTGAGGGATCTCCCTTGACCACTAGGAGCCTGTTTTAAATTTAAAAAAATGAGATAAGAATGTTTGTCAAGTATTTTTTGCAGATCGGCTCTATTTGGGTCAGCTAGTAAAATGTAGCTTTAACTTCCTTAACTGTCCGATTGAGTTCAGTATTTTTTAAATAACTTTTTTAATCATTTCATTGGAATTGAACGAAACATTACCAGGAAGTATAATTTCTTGGAAATATTAACCATCTCGTCGAGCTTTTTCAGGGACCGACGAGATTGTTAAGTTATCAGTACAAATAGTTTTAGTAAAAGAATTAAGGTTAGTCATATTAAAAAAAGGAAATCATCTCAAGAAACATATAACTTCAAGTTTTTGAAAAAAAGGACTTACAACTGGAAGAGACAAATTCCGCCGTTCGGCGATTCCAGTGGAGAGCTAAAAAAAAAAACCAATAACTGAAAAATTCTTTGAAAATGTGCTACCAATTAAATACGCTTCTCAAAGGCAGACTCCTATTTATAAGAACATCTCGAGGGGTTGGTCTAGCGCTATCTATAGGAAATCGACTACATGGGGCAGCGTTTCTTCCGTCCTAAAATTAAATTAAGCATCAGTTATTGATTGAGGATTTTCGATTTCTGGAAAATATAAAAATTCTAATAGTAGAGTCAATGAAGCTCAAAAAAGGGCGTTTTCAGAAAGTCCTCAGAAACAGCTCGGATTTTGAAAAAAAAAATTTCTAAAGTTTTTGGTTTTTATATTCTTTAAAGTCTGAAACAAATCATTTGGGGGAAATTATTGCTTATATTGTTTAAACAATTTTTATATTGTTTATAAAGAGAGATCCAAAATTAATGTTTTTGATAATTGGAGTGTTTAGGTTGCATTAAGACAAGAAAAAAATCATATGGAACGGGGGGTCTATTGTCCCCCGTTTAGCCGGGAGGGGCAATCTTATAACAAAAAAAGTCTATTTTTCAAAAAAATATTAAAAATCAACGGCTTTTCACCTAATGCCGTGTTATACCTTCTTGCAAAGCTAAGAAATGCTTTTTTCATTTTGCATTTAAATAAAACTATTTTTAGGAATGTTTCTCGAAAAATTCATCTTCAAAGTGAAAATATTGAAATTTTATACTTTTTTTTCAACTTTGAACTAATTTTTTTTTCAAAATTTTATGTAATTAAGTACTAACTTCTTTCACAATTAAATGCGGTTATAAGTTCTTAGTGAGATCCAGAAAACTGCATGCCTAAATTTCTTTGTGTTTTCGAGAAATTAAGAAAAACCAAAAAAAACTCAGAAAATTTGGATGATATTTTGTTCTATTTATTCGAAAAAATAATACTTACAAGTAATTTTGTGAATTTTTTTCTGAGTGTTTTTAGTTTTTTCTTAATTTCTCAAAAACAAGAAGACATTAAGGCATGCGGTTTCTGGATCGCACTGAGAACTTGTAACCGCATTTAATTGTGGAAAAAAATAATACTTAACTACATACAATTTCGAAAAAAATTAGTTCGAAGTTAAAAAAAAAAGTTGAAAATTTCGATATTTTGACTTTGAAAATGATTTTTTCGAACACTATTCCTGAAAACAATTTTATTTAAATGCAAAATGAAAGAAGCATTTTTTAGCTTTGCAGGGTCTACCACGAAACGCCGAATGCAAATATCTCGAAAACAAAAATCTCGAATGTAAAAATCTCGAAAACAAAAATCTCGAACGAAAATAATCTCGAAAACAAAAATCTCGAATATAAAATCTCGAAATACAAAAATCTCGAAAAAAAAATCCCGAATACCCAAAATCTCGAAAAAATAAATAATTTTTCAGATAATGGTTCCATTCGCGCGCGCGAATTGAACCATTATCTGAAAAATTATTTATTTTTTCGAGATTAGTTAGGTTTTTAAGATAAAAATAAATGTTGTTTTTTTTTTAATTGTTCATTTGGGATAAATTTATCATTAAAAAACAGAAAAAGAAAATTTTATTAAGCTCAAATGCTTAGCTTTGTTACTTCAGTGAAATTCGTGACTATTTCTATGCATTGAATAATCAATTTTCCGAAAGTAGAAAGCAAATTGCGAAGTGGGTTTTGACAGAAACTAGACAGGTACAAAAACACAAAAACCTATGTATTTTCGGTCTTTGGTGTTGTGCAGTTCAAACAAGAGAGATCTTAGCAAGAACTCAAAACAAAGTTAAGTATTAGCATAGAAGACTTAAGGTTTAAGTTGGTAAGCCGCACGCTGGCCTAAGCAAGCTGATTGATATCTTAGCGCAGGAGTCAGTTCAGGCAAAATGTAAAGTAGATAGACTTGAGATGGGGGAAGTCAGGCGGGAAAATGTCCTTAAAGAAAAAAAAAATATTGAAAATAATGGAAGAAAAAGAAGAAAGAAGCCATATCGGTTACTTGAAGCTTAGCTCAAAACTCTTTTTTGTAAATTTAATATTTTGTTGAATCTTGTAAAATATTGTTGTATATTGTACAATTTTGTTGAATTCTGTTGTTTTGTTAAAAGTTAAAATAAATAAAATTATGAATCAAATTACAAAAACATATGTTCATTCAGAAATAGAATTAAAAAAAAATCTCGAAAAATCTCGAGTAACCATTTTTTTTTTCGAGATTTTTTCGAGATATTGTCTTTCGACCTTCTTGTACGTTCGAGATTTTTGTACGTTCGAGATTTTTGCATTCGAGATTTTTATTTTTTTGTTTCGAGATTTTTTACATTCGAGATTTTTGTTTTCGAGATAACGTCATGATCCCAGCTTTGCAAGAAGGTATAACACGACATTGAGGGAAAAGCCGTTGATTTTTAATTTTTTTTTGAAAAATAGACTTTTTTTGTTAAAAGATTGCCCCTCCCGGCTAAACGGGGGACAATAGACCCCCCGTTCAATATGATTTTTTTCTTGTCTTAATGCAACCTAAACACTCCAATTATCAAAAACATTAATTTTGGATCTCTCTTTATAAACAATATAAAAATTGTTTCATTGACTCATTGACTTCATTGACTCTACTATAAGAGTTTACTTTAAATTATTTTTTAAGCTTAGGGGAGAGTGGGTATGAATGGGACGCAGGCATTTTCTCAATTCCTAAAAAAAATTTCTCTTTCTTTGTATGACATAATCTGTCTTCAGTCTGTTCCTATCACCCCTCAACAAAACAAGTTGTGTCTTAGAGACGAATCGCGGAGTGGAGATTGTAAAAAAGGTAATTTGTGCATTAAAAGTAAAATATCTGCGTAAACTTTGAGTGACCATTATTTTTAAACGTGTGAACTTATGTACAAAAGAGAAAAATAATTAGATGGCAACACCATTTTTGAAGTGAATTAATCGTTGTTTTGTTTGCTTTGAGCCACATTAAAAGTGATATTATAATTATTTATTTATTCAAAGTGCCATGCAGGATGATGACTGTAAGTGTCCCAAGTTATCACAGCCTCATCAGCTTGCATCCAATAAGAGGAAACCAAGGGATATTTTCAATTTTAATACATTAATATTATTAAAAGTGTCAAATTCCGAACCATAGTTGTCCCAAACCTCCTGCTCGCAGAAGGAATGGGACGAAGTGCATTGGTTCATGAAATGATTATTTGCTTTTTTTGTCGAACTTTCGCCTCATTTTTAACTGAAAATAAGTTGACAAAATGTCTTAAGAAATCTATTTTGCTCAAATGCGATCTATAAAATCTGAGCAAATTTAATGTATTCTATAAGTGTCCCAAAGATATCCACTCTCCCCTACACATGAGACATGACTCATGTTTCTTGATTAAGAACAACATTTTGAAAAAAAAACAAATACACGATTAACAATGGACCGACTTACTTCTCCAGAATTTGAATCCGGCAGTAATAGGTGTCTGTAGCAAGTACCCTCTTCCTCTGCAGTTCGCTAAAAAGAAAAAAAAATCTATTACTGAAAAATTCTTTGAAACAAACCAGCGAAGTCAGTAAACGGCCTATGGCAATGACTCAATGTTACTTGAGGTTATTGGAAATAAGGACTTACGGCTGGAAGAGACAAATTCTGCCGTTCGGTGATTCCAGTGGAGCCCTAAAAAAATACAATTACTAGAAAATTCTTTGAAAATGTGCTGACAGTTAAATACACTTCTCGAAGGCAGACTCCTATTTAGTGGAAAATCTCGACGGGTTGGTCTAAAGCTCTGGTCTGCTGGAAACCGTCTACATGGGGCTTCATTTTGGGCTTCCTAAAATAAAATCTAGCATCAGTGATAAATGCAATTATAAATATTGTTTTTTGAAGTTTCGCCATCCAATCATTTGATTAAAATGAAAGAACAAAATTCTACAATAATTCTCAAACTTACTTCTCTAGAATCCGGCTCAGGGAGTCTGCTGCAAGTACCTTCTGTCTCTCTAGATTGCTTAAAAATAAAAACAAAAACAAAAAAGTAAATGGAAAAGTCTTTGAAAGCAAACAGTGAAGTCAGTTAACGGCCAATGGCAATGTAAGACTTAATGTAACTTGGTTTTTGTGGAAAAAAGGACTTACTCCACCAGAATGTGAACCCGGCTCAGGGAGTCTGCTGCAAGTACCTTCTGTCTCTCTAGATTGCTAAAAAAAAAAACAGTGAATGGAAAATTATTTGAATGGCAATGTCTCAATGAAACTAGGCTTTAACTGTGAAAATAAAAGGACTTACTTCACCAGAATTTGAACCCGGGTCAGGGCGTCTGCTACAACTTGCCTCTCTAGGTTTCTGAAGATAAAAAAAAAAGTTACTGGAAAACTCTTTGTGTGCTTTAAATTAAATACACTTCTCGTTTGAAAAGTCCTGGCCAGTGGAAAAGCTTGCCGGGGTGACCTAGCGTATTGTCTTGGAAATATTCTACATGGGGTCATAACTCTGGCTTCCTAAAATTTAATTTACCATCAGTAAAAAATCAAATTATAAATTTATGAAAACTTTTCGACGATTTTCGATTTAATTTATCATCCTGAAAAATATATTTGTTGACCAACCAAACGGCCAATGGCAATAACTTAAAAGTCACTTTTTTGAAAACAAGGACTTACTTCTTCAGCATTTGAATGTGTATGGTCGTGGCTGCTGGGACTGTCTCTTGGCTCTCTGGGGCACTATTGACAAAAAGGGCCAATGGCAATGACTTAATGTCACCTAAGGTTGTTTGAAAATAAAGGACTTACTTCTTCAGGATTTGAAGATGGCTGGTCGTGGCTTCTGGAAGTGTCTCTTGGCTCTCTGCGGCACTAATGACAAGAAACGGCAAGTTGAAATGACTTAATGTCACCTTAGTTTGTTTGAAAAAAAGGACTTACTTCTTCAGCATTTGAAGATGGCTGAGCGTGGCTTCTCGAAGTGTCTCTTGGCTCTCTGCGGCACTAATGACAAGAAACGGGAAGTTGAAATGACTTAATGTCATGTTAGGTTGTTTGAAAAAAAAGGACTTACTTCTCCAGCATTTGAAGATGGCTGAGCGTTGCTTCTTGAAGTGTCTCTTGGCTCTCTGCGGCACTAATGACAAGAAACGGGAAGTTGAAATGACTTAATGTCACCTTAGGTTGTTTGAAAAAAAAGGACTTACTTCTCCAGCAGTTGGAGATAGCTGAGCGTGGCTGCTGGCACTGGCTTTTGGCACTCTGGGGCACTAATGACAAAAAACGGCAAGTTGCAATGACTTAATGTCACTTAAGGTTGTTTAAAAAAAAGGACTTACTACTTCAGCATTTGCAGATGGCTGGGCGCGGCTGCTGGAACTGGCTCTTCTCTGTCTTGGGGACTAATGAAAAAAAAAGAAAAACAGTTACTGGAAAATTCATTGCAGAAAGTGCTACAAATTCAATACACTTCTTTGCATTAAAGTCCTACAGATTTGTGATGCTGGACCTCTGGTTCCAGGCATATTTGATGGCAATGTTGGGAATCGGCTACACGAGGGTACATTACTGTCATTCTAAAAGTAAAGCAAGCATCAGTATTATATCAAATTATAAATATCCGCTAACCAGAGGGTTTTGCCTTGGATTTGGAAATAAACATTTCTTCACTGGATCCCGATTTATTTTTGGCTGGGCGCGTCTCCTGTAATTGTCTCTTGTCTCTATTGGGCACTAATGACAAAAAACGGCCAATGGGAATGACTTAATGTCACTTTAAGGTTGTTTGAAAAAAAGGACTTACTTCCCCAAGAAATGAACGTGGCTCTCCAAAAACAGGCGCAGGCTGGGCGCGCCTGCTGGAACCGTCTCTTTTCTCTATTGGGGACTAATGAAAAAAAAAATTAAAAATAGTTATTGGCAAATTCATTGCAGAAAATGCTATAAATTCAATACAATATTTCCCATTAGAGTCCTACAGAGTTGTGATGGTGAACGATTATAGGTTCCAGGCATATTTTGTGGGAATTTTGGGAGTCGGTTCACACTGGCACTGTCGTCCTAAAATTATATTAAGCATCAGTATTATGTCAAATTATAAATATCCGCTAACCAGAGGAATTTGTCTTCTAAGTAAACCCTTCCTCATAGGATTCCGACTTAAATTTGGATTCTGGAAAATTTACAAATCTTAAAGGTCTTCCTTAAGTTGTTATTTAAGCTTACATATGGCACATTAACGTCCATTATTATAAAAAGTGAAAGTCTTCTTGATTTAGAACAAAATTTTGATTAAAAAAATACAAAACTAACAAAAATCTAAAAGACTGCTACATCAACGAAATTATACTTCGTTGAGAAAACAAAATAAAAAAATAAAATTATTTTGATTGAAACTTGATTTCCCAACCTCACTCTTCGTGTCTCGATTTGAGTCCAAACCTTAACATCTTCTTATCGACGATAAAACTGGTGTCCATGACCTTGTTGGCGTTAAAAGGATTTAGCAAATATTACACAGATTTATCATATCTCTTTTCCCTTCTTATCTTCGTCGGCGTGTCGTGTGGTTTTATGATTATTAATCGATAAAAATCTTCACTTAACGACTTAACCCATATAAAATCGATCAAAACCAAAAAAGCCTAAAACACCACTTAAGATTTTATTTGGAAGAGTATATACCAAAACCCACTATAAACCCAAACAAAAATTGATGAAAAATACATATACATACACCATCAGCATTACGAGCTTACCAGAGATGTTCGACCTTCCATAAACATAGAAGATTATGACCCTCCTTGGCCCCTATTCCATTACACACCTTATACTTTATTGTGCCTGATATGATGTTCGATCGACTGTGTGCTTTAAGACAAAAAACTCTTATTTTGCCGGATACTATTCTCCTCATCAGCAAGAGAGGGCGTTATTTCGATTTCCTTCTCCAAACAAGGATAGGACAAAACGACGACGACAAGAATGGACAAGAGAACACTAGATAAATTCCAGTTTACACTAAATTTTAATAACAACATTGCAATATGAACGAGTGTTTGTGTTTAGATTGGACTTAGGGTTGCCGTAGAGTTATTACAACTTACTTACTTACTTATGGTGGCGCTACAGTCCAGGTCGGAACAGGATCCAACAAACGTCTCACGCCAAGTTGGTTCAGGTCCTCTCCCACCATGTGTACTCCACCTGAGTCGCGGTCTTCCTCTTCTGCGACATCCTTCCGGGTTTGATTCGAAGACTCTATGAGCCGGAGCATTCGTTCTACATGACCCAACCATCTATGTAAGTCTGAACAGCTCGTACAGCATCTAAATCCTTTTTTGACGTCAAATGCGTCCGTTAGGTTTTTTCCGACCATGATGGAACAGCGTGAGTTTTCCATTGTCATCTTTCACAGATGGACGAGTTTTTCTCGGATGCCAAAACGAGTCTTTGCTCTATATAATTGGTATCTATAGACGCTCTCATAAGCGGCCTTGAAATCGATGAAAAGGTGGTAAGTATCGACTTGAAGTACCTGTGTCTTCTCCAAGATCTGCCGTAGGGTGAATATTTGATCGATTGTGGACTTTCCGGGTCTGAAGCCAAACTGACATAGACCTATCAGGTTGTTGACAAAGGACTTCAAACGTTCACACAGCACGGCAGAAAAGATCTTGTAGGCGAAGTTATGGAGACTTATACCTCTGTAGTTGGTGCAGTTCAGGGGATCTCCTTTCTTGAGGATCGGGCATACGATGCTGAGGTTCCATTCGTCGGGCATGCTTTCCTCCGACCAAATTTTGCAGAGTGATAACAAGCCATTTAAAATTCGGAGGAATTGCAAGACTCAGCAATATGGCAACTCATCGATTTCAAGAATCCAATAACGATTGAATTCCTGAAAAACAGCAAACAGACATTTTCTCTTTATTTATTTTTTTTACTATTTTTGTCTTCTTTTCTATTTTTAGTTTCCTTAAACGTTTTCTTTTCGATCCGAATGGTGTGCAATGGTTCATGCTGTGTGTCCTGCTGCTTCCGCTCGGATTGGTTGGGTGGGAGGGACGTCAAGATTGATATCTGCATTCCGGTGTTTAACCCTATGAATGAACGGGTGAACGGATAGGCAAATATCCGGCATTCAAGTGTCCTTTTAACGGAAATTGTATTTTTCGTTTATATCTGTACTCCTTCAATGCGATTAAATATGATGTTCTCTTTTTCGAATTGAGATTGAGTAGAGTCGAGATTTTGCTTTAACCCAGGACATCGGAGAAGCCCTGAACATTGATATCCTTCGCTGGTTGAAAGAACTTTAGATGAGTCTTATAGGATTTTCCTACTCTACCATACCTACTTTCTTTCAATGTATTCTTAAACACTGTTTGATATTTACACACACATGTGCAGATAATTTGGTTTAAAAAAACCTTGGCGTGTCCTGTGTGCCTGCTGTCTTCTATATGGGGGTGTACGTCGTTGTAGACGACGTTGCACTTTTCCGAACAGGAATGTAATCATACTCCTTCCAACGACAACGACAACTGTAACTGGAGGTTAAAGTTCATCAACAGGGCCAGAGACGGAGCATGTACCCTACCTTAACGTTTTGAATTTAATGCGAAAGATATCTTGAATGGCTTTGCCGATAGAACACGACTGTGTAATGTATGGCGGAGGTGGAAGGAGTGCTATCGTGTGACAGGATATTACGTCCCCTTAGAATTTGCATTTAGATTGTCTATGGTTCTTTTTGTCCTTGTCGCGGTGTCCTTTGGCGCAAAAAGTAAGCAAGTTTCCTTATTCACGTAACTTCTTATGTTTCCTCTTTGTTTTCTGTCAAGTAGAGTGTCGTGTGAAGTTTTTCCTATCGGTTTAATTTTCCTTAATGCAAGAACACTTTGTTAATTACTATCGAGGTGAGTTAATGAGGGGAAACACACCAGAAATTTGTGTTGCATATCGTGTTTGTTTTCGCTTTTGCTTTAAACTGGCTTCACGCAATTCTATCACATAATGACTTTGTTTGAATTATTGAAGAGACAGGGTGGTTTATTTTTGTTGGTTGAATTGATTTGGATGAAGCTAATTATCAGAATAATCCAAGCAAATATTTATTCAAGAACTTTGTTGACATTTCAGTTTTGTTTTCATTTTGAGGGGTGGAAGAGGTTCGTTTTTGAAATATGTTTCAATTATTTAAATGGATGGCGAAATGTTAAATATTGATCGTGGAGATTTTTTTTTTATATATATTTTTGTTTTAATGATGGCGGGTTGAATTATTATCCAAAATTATATTACTGGTTTCTTTTTTCCAGAGGTAAATTAATAAACACAGAATAGAGAGGGATTAATCCTTATTCTGTGGACTAAGTGGAAATGCTTTTCATGAAATAAAATTTCTCTTAACTGAGGTTACTAACTTATTCCTCCTTGGAGGATGGTTTAGCGAAGGAATATAAAAAAAACTACTTCTCTGAACTGACATTAGACGCCACAGTAGCTTGATATGCATGCTAGGTATAGCAAAGACAAAGCAATAAAAGAGTGGATTATGTGTATGCTCAGGAAGAGACAAATCATCCAGAGTTAGCAGCGGAAAGAGTGAGAGTATCCACATCTAAGGGCACCCCACAGGGTGGCGTTCTCTAACCGCTACTCTGGATTCTTGTCATAAGCGGCATAATCACTAAACTGACATCAAATGGAGAAAAATAAGAGCCTACCCTGACGATCTTACATTGCTAGCGACTGGCAAGTTCTTATCCAGTATCAGTGAACAGTGACAGTCCGAGTCCATCCAGCTAAGACAGAACCAGTGCTATTAACAAACAAACGTAAAAAACCCGATTTTAAATGCCTTCAATTGAAGGCTGCGCTCTTTAAATCTCCGATCATGTAAAGTACCTTGTTGTGGTCTTAGATAAGAAACTAAGCTAGGGTCTGAACACCAAAAAAAGATACAAAAATGCGTCGTTCACCTTTTACTACTACAACAGAATTTTCGGGAATACCTGGGGACCAAACCCTTAAATTATCGGATGGATGTATTCGGCAACAATCAGACCTATGGTAATCTAGTTTGGTGGAAAGCTTTGACAAAAATGCAAATACTTGCGTGCACAGGCATTACAAGGGCAATGAGATCCACCCCAACTGCGGGACTGGAAGTTAACCTCGATTTAAAACCCCTATATCGCTTTGTTCAAGAACCTGCAGTCAGACTAAAGTCTGGAAAAACAGTTGCATAGGACATGTTCAGATCCTTCATAAAATTATGGCTCATAGTACTACGACAGATTATAAAATACCCGAACTTGATTTTCACAAACCATTCCAGGCGGCCATCCCAAGTAGAGATAAGAGAGCAATGGATAAATAACATACTCCAGTGAGTCGTCAATACATATCTATACTAATGGCTCTAAGATGGATACTGGTGTAGGTGCAGGCTTCTATTCTGAATCTCTCACGTTAACCGAATCACTTAGATTTTTAGACAACAGTATTGTCTTTCAAGCGGATGTCTTGGCAGTGACAACAGCTGCTAAACAGGTATTATTGAGCTATCCTGTGGAATATGGGTAAGATAGGCGTTTTTTATTAATATGGCTGATAGAGATTTGAAGTAGAATAAGGCAAAGATAATAATCTAAAATTAACTTTATTCGAAAGATAATCTTCTGGTTTAGGTTTAACCATGATTAAAATATGATATCTGGCATATGGCCGCTACGGATGGTTCGGACCAATTTTCGATGACTTTTCTCAACATTTATGGCCCAAGCTTTTGCCTTTTGCACATATTTTTTTCGAATTTTAAATTTTAGTTTACATCCCACCTCAAATTTTTTAATGAGTTGCTTGAAGATATTTGTTCTCTTGGTCCCAAATGCATTCTCTGTGGTGATATTAATCTGCTTAGTAATGTATCATGTCCTCCATTGATTGAAATGGCTAGTTCATTGAATATGTCTTTTGTTGACATGACTCAAGCAACTCACTATTTGCCGGAAAAGAATCCTTCGTTGTAATATGTGATCCTACTTAGTGATGCTAATATGCTTAAATACTATTCTCAGTTGTCCATTCCCGCTATTTCCAATCATGATCTTGTCTTTGCAACAATTGACTGTCTAACCCAAGCTTCTTTAAGTCCACAAACTTAGCAAAAATTCGATTTTAAGAGAATCGACAACATGGCTTTATTAACTGAATGCGATTCTTGAAAAAGGAATTGTATTTTTTATAAATCTTATGTTAACGACCAAGTTGATTACTTAAATGACACCATAACTTGCTTGTTCTCAAAGTATTTCGATTCCCAAAAATACAAATAGCACAGAGTTTCGACCAATTGCAATTCTTCCTTTCCTTTCTAAGGCGTTTAAAACTATTATTAGCGTACAAATTAAGCAATAAGAATCAAATAATTTATTGACGCCTTTGCAGTAAGATTTTCGTTCAGGTCACTGCGTTACTGATGATATATCGATCAGTCTTGTTACCTAATTGAATTTTTCCAAGGCATTTAATTCTGTTTGTTCTGTTATTCTTTGTAATTAAACTTGTATCTTTTTTCAATTTTTCTCACCTTTTCACAAAGTTTATTTTATCTTACTTAACTAGTAGAGTCCAATCTGTTTTCCATAACCAATGTGTTTTACCTGTGTCCTGTGGTGTTCCACAAGGCTCTATTATTGGGCCTCTGTTATTTTCAATGTTCATTAACCACCTACCTCTTGTATTAGGTGCATAACCGTCAATTTCACATTTACGCTGACTATGGATGATGCTGTCACAAGAATAAATGAGGATCTAGTTTCTACTTGCTGAACACCTATTTTATTAGACGGTACTGAAGTTGAAGTTGTTTCCAAGATTAAAAACCTTGGCATTATCGTATCATCAACAGAAATCTAACCTGGAATGTCCATATAAACTCTGTGGTTTCAAAAATCTATGGAGCTGTTCGGGGACTATCTTTCAGTTAAAAAGCTCTGATAGTTTCTCTAATCATTGACGGGTGTGAGCTGTTTGCTAGCACAGACGCTTACTCAAGACGTTGCCTTTAATTCAGTCGCAAGATTTATGTTCAAAGTGCGCAGATATGACCACATTTCGACTAAATCGCAACATATAATTGGATGCAGTGGTATCCAAAGTTTTAAATGAAAAACAACCATTTTATATGTGTGATTATAACCTTCTCTATCTGTTCGATCTTATACCATCAGACCTTATGTTTACACTTGTAATAAAAAATATAGAAACTAATCAAAAACTAATCACGACTCCAATGAAATCTATTCCGTCCCCTTAAGTGCATCATAATAAACACGTGTGCAAACTACTCAACGTTTAATAAATTTATTACATCCTGAAATTGCTTATCTTATGAAAAATTAAAATCGATAAACGAAATACCCATAAACCAAATATCTGCGATTTGAGGAAGAACTTCAAGTGGCACTCAAGAGTTGATTATTTCTGTCGTTGAAGAAGATAACTTTAAATAGGTAAACAAATCAAAGTCTAGAGCGCTTAGAGAGTCCCCAGATACATCGAGTCTTAGTTCATTTCTTCAGTTAAAATCGACTCATTTTAAAACCCCGATACCTACATAAATCCAGTAGCAATACACAATATTTCTTTTATCACTTTTTCAATAGTTTCTTTCACGAACTTACCTATTGATGATAAGGTTTCACACATTACTAAATATTCTATCTTATCTGAAAGATTGAACAAGATTACTGAGCTGAAACTTATTTTTAAAAATTTCAGATAAAAATCCATTCGAAAACCGCTTAAAACTGTGGCCAGGAAAAGTGCACGAAACAGTCCACCAGCATGGGTCGCTTGCTGCTGATCGATATTTTCTGTTGCGTCGTCATTCTTGCCCTTGCATCGGGAACTCCGTACAACGCTAGTTTCCGGTCGATACAAAATGTCAAACGAGACACATTTCACAGTCATGGTTTTGGCCAGCCAACTCTAATTGAACGTGCTGCTTCCAAACGACCGTCACTTGAAGAATACCAAAAACTCCGCAGCAAATTGGTGCAAAATGAAGAATCGCGTGGTTTTGGTTCGCAGTTGAAACTAACTGCTAACGAAGTTGAAGCAAATAAAATCATCATGGCGGCAAAGATGAAGGAATTCGACGAAGGTCTGAAGTTTCCCCATCTCTTCACACCGTCTCAGCATTTTTTTAGTGTTTTGGAGAAAATCCGGAAGTCAGATTTGTTCAAATTGCTCGAAGCAATGCCAAAAGGGGCGGTTCTTCATGCCCACGATACGGCTCTCTGCAGTACGGATTTTATTGTGAAACTAACCTACAAGGATAACCTTTGGGTGTGCAGTGACAGTGACGATGATGCTAAGTTGTTCCTATTCTCGAAGAAGAAACCAGCGGAAGTTGAAGGCTGCGCCTGGGAATTGACATCAAAAGTTCGAGCAGATCGAGGAGCTGAGAAATTCGATGAATATTTGAGAGGAAGGCTGTCACTCTACCCGACTAAGAAATTCGATGACGTGAATGCTGCTTGGGTTGAGTTTGTGAAGATATTCGGACTGCTTGATGGTTTGTTGTTCTATGCACCAGTTTGGGCTGAGTACTACTATCAGGCTTTGACGGAATTCTATGCCGATGGAGTTTTGTATTTGGAATTCCGGACAACGTTGCCAGTTGTAAGTTACATTCGTTTTATCAATTTTCGTCTATTAAATTAAGACCTTCCAGCTATATGATATGGACAACAATGTCTACACCTCAATTAACACCTCCCAAATTTACGAGAAGACACTGCGATCCTTCAAGAAAGCCAATCCTGGTTTCGTTGGCTCGAAACTCATTTATGCCCCACACAGAAATGTTCAGAGCCTCAACGTCAAGGAGTACATCGCTAATGCAATCGAATTAAAGGTAAGATTCTTTAAACTCTCCAAAAACCCTTATTGATATGTCCTTGTGAAATTTCAGGAAGAATTTCCAGACTTCTTTGCCGGCTTTGATTTAGTTGGACAAGAGGAACTCGGCAAACCCTTGATTGATTTCCTCCCCGAACTCCTCGGAATTCCCGATGACATCAATTTCTACTTCCACGCCGGTGAAACGAACTGGTTCGGCGCATCGACCGATGAGAATCTCATCGATGCAGTCCTACTCGGAACCAAGCGGATTGGACATGGTTTTGCACTTGTCAAACATCCAGCCGTCCTCGAACACCTCAAAGTAAACGACATAGCTGTCGAAGTGAATCCGATCTCCAATCAAGTCCTCCAGCTGGTCAGCGACTTGAGGAACCACCCGTGTTCCCATCTCTTCGCTGACAACTATCCCGTTGTGATTTCTTCGGATGATCCCTCATTCTGGAGAGCTTCGCCTTTATCGCACGATTTCTATGTTGCTTTCCTAGGAATCGCCTCGGCTCATGCCGACTTGAGGCTTCTCAAACAATTGGCCATCAACTCAATCGAGTATAGCGCCTTGAGTGTGGAAGAAAAGGAACATGCGTTTACCATTTGGCAGGCGAAATGGGACGATTACATCGATTGGGTGCGAAACTCCGGAACGATGTTATCAAATCATATCGATTGACTAGGGGTGGTGGTGCGATTCGTACCGCCACTCTTCATTGTTGCCAGGTCAACGTTTTTGTACAAATGAAAATTTATTAGACTAGAGGAGCTATACATAGAAATATCTGATAGATTAAGCAAATTATGGACAAGAAAAAGGACATTCCTGGAATTAGAATACGAGTGGAACAGAATAAAATAAAACGAACTGCATTTTAATATAAGCTTTAATTAAAACAGAGTGTTCTTTTGTTTTTGCATTTTGTCTCAGTGCGGATGGAATTTTTCTGTTTCGTTATGCTTAAGGACATCAGGGGACGTCCGTCAATGCGCAAAGGATTTGCAATCGTCCGTAGTCTACATGGAGTTCGTGGAACGAACGGAACTGTGAAGAAATAAGTAATTAAAATGTCTTTGATCAAAGGACATCCCAAGAGAGACCGAGAGTTTCTGTTAATTAGATTAAGGACATTCAAGGAGTTGTGTGTAGGTGCGGTACAACTCTCCTTGTTCTGCTATTAGCAAATAAATTAAATACTTTAGGTGGCCGCATCTTACTTCGAACATAATTACAATTGGAAACGAAGTCAATTATGATGTTAAGTTGGGTTAAGTTGAATTCGATGAACGAAAGTGTAGGAGGATTTTGAAGAAAGAAAACGATTGAAGTGGTTTAATGGAAAAAGTCGACGAATTAGACAGACAATTTAAAGCGAATTTAATTTTTATTGTGTAAGGAATAGCACTTAAGGGGGCAGGAGCAGTTGTTACTAAGCTTTTATCGAAGGATGGATTTGCTGTAGGGATGTCGTATAAGAACGTTGACTTTTCCTGATGGTGTATCTGTCGTTATGTCAAGAGGAATGGTTGAAATGGATTTACATAGACAGAGGGATGAATCTTGAAAGGAATTTTCTTTAATGAAGTTCGAATCAGTATTCATTCAATTTAAATTTGATTTCCAAGAATTTTGAAGAGTAATTTTTTGATCTGAATGCTGTACGAAAATTGAATTGTACAAGCTTTTTGAGTTTGCTGATTTCTAAAGAATGATTTTGAAGTCCAAAAATGTCAAGCTAGTCGTTTTTAAACGAATTAACTCTTTAACCACTTGAAATTCCAATCACCCCAAACTAATAAGACTATGTCCACTAGTAAGCACTTACCCTTTTTGTAATCGAAGTCGATCCAGCAGTTTCGGAGGAGTTCAAACACATACACACGCACACAAGTTATTAACCTAGAGCCAAATTAATAAAAAAACACTTGTTCTACTCTTATTCCACAGATTAATCCTGAGTCATTACTCCAGCCGTAGACAAAAAGCATCACAACAACTATTTCCGTGACCAGTATTCGTTAAACACTGAGCTGATACGGTTAAACAACTACCAACCATATGGCCCTGAAGAAAACACGGAGTGTACCCTTTGCAACAACAGAACGGTGGAAAACGTACTGCACTTCAAAGGGATCTGCCCTGTATTGTCATCAATCCGTTGTGCGCATTAGGAAAAAAGCGTAGGGTGGTGGCACCTGTTACCGAACGTCCCCAGTTCCCGAACACTTTTGAGAAATATGGTTGTAGTTTCGTTATTTTAACGTTTTTCGTAATGAAAACTTCACAAAAACCTGTGGGCATTCTTTCTTTACAAATAGGTAAAACGTTTCATTTAAACTAATATATCTTGAGAGAGCAAAAAATTCAGTTCAGTGGTAGGTTTCTCTCGGTACGGATTTGATACGTTTTTCAAGAAAAAAAAGAACTAGATCAGGACTTCCTGAAAAGTTGTTTTGAAGAAAAAATATTTGAGTAAATTCTTTTCCCAGTGTTTTAAAATAATTAAGTATGCCAGATTATTGATATTTTAAATTGTTTAATGAAAAAAAGTAAAATTATGGTATGATTTTTGACTGTTCGAAGAAAGGAAACTAAATATTACCGAGTTGCCTATTTCCGAACAAGTGTGTTTGGAAATAGGAAACAGTAAAAAAAGACAAAATCCTATTTTCGAACACCCTTTTCTTTCATGTTCAAGATCGGGATTGGAATCAGTAAGTTTGAATTAGAGGTTTTTTTCAATATGTGCCTTCGATTCGATTAAAGTAAATTTTTTCTGATGAGAAGAAATTGAACTGAAATGATCTTGAAGGATTACATATGGATACTTGAGTGATTTACGAAAGGAACCAAAATGTTTCGATGGCCTAATTTTGGTGGAGGTTCACTGATGATATGGTGATGGTGAGCTTTCTCTTCAGTAGGGTGCTTCGAAATTCGATTTACGTCAGCAAAAATCAACAGTTGGGATGATGTTTCAGTGCTGCGCATCAGTTTGATACCTGTTTGGCTAATCACTATGGTTTTTCAGCTGGAGGCGGGAAAATACCAAAATTCATACAAATCGGGAAACAACTCATTGGTTGGAGCTTAATTCATAGAAACAGAATCTTTGGGTAATCAAAGACAGAGGAATTTATGGAGAAGGAAGAAGCTACGGATCTGTAGGAGAGCTTACGAACTCTGCGAAGAGAATGGCTTATAATTTATAAGTCAGTTTTAACAAACTTGGTCAAATCCATAAAAATTTCAAATCAATTCCTGCTAAGGATGTATAAAAAAATACACAAAAACTATTAAATTAACAAAATTAATTTTTTGAAAAATGTTGTTTGTTTAAAAAAGCTGTCAAGCCCCTAACTATTATTTTAAAAAAATTTCTCGAAACTTGATGTGACAACTACTTCCTATATATTGAAGATTTTCAATTATAAATCGCACTGACTTTTTAAAAAATAGAACTTTAATACATATATTTATTTTTAAGATACGATGCGATATTTATTTATTTTATTTTTGCCAATGGATCATTCGATTATTTACATTTTTATTTAATGAAAAATATGCAAAAATAGAGAAAATTTTGGCTTTAAAATGGTTTTCTAACCACTAACGACTTTTTGATTTCAGTGTTCAAAAATAGGAAACTCCGTGTTCGGGTTTAGGAAACAATCAAAATAAGGTGTTCGAGAATAGGAAAAAATGCTTATTTTCAATAAAATCTTCTTTTAATATTTACTGATAATTTTTATGGAAAAAAAGAGTATCAATCCTGAAAATATTTGAGATAATAATTCAAAAAAAACTAAAATTATAATACTAAACTCAGTTAAAGTATTTTTTGCAACATGTTCTTTCCTCATAGTCCGTTAACTGTTCGGTAACTGGTGCCACGACCCTATAAATGAGTACTATTTTTTTTCGGGCTGATGCTTAACCACCCTCCACGGTGGAATAAGTTAGTAAACGTCAGTTGAAAGAAGTTTTGTTTTATTAATAGCATTTTCCACAGAATAAGGTTAAGTCTCTCGTTATTCTGTGCTTATTAATTTGGCTGTTGGAGATTTTGTTCGTCTATTCCAAATTCGTGCTTAAAAATGTTCAACACAGTCCACCCACATAATGAAACTGTCCATGATTTGCATGTGATCAAAGGCAGTATTAAGAAGGATATGTCTAATTAAACAGATAAATTGAATGTATTAGAAACAAGGACGAAATTCCCTGCTAGCAGAGTAATCTGCCATTGCATAATACCGAAGCATAGTGTAAACCTAATGAGATTGGTATAATTTTCGTCGATTGATAGAGTTAGCAAGACAAGTGGCATGTGTGTTAATTTAAACACACACTAATGACTCCCAACTCACAAGTCCTAATTTTGGAATTCTCGATACTAATTGACTTTGATGGACCTGAAATGGGATTAGAAAGTGGGTGGGTATCAAGCTTTTGCTTTGAGTGTTGATTGGTCGGATTAGTTTGTAACGGACAGTTACAAGAGAAAAAACATATTTTCAGCTGTGTTCTTATAGGCGGGGAGCCCTCAATCCTGAAAGTGCACTTACACGGATTTCAAAATTTTTTATATTAAAAGATAGTTTAGGGAAATACCAACAAATTAAGCCCGGTATGACGAGGCCTATCCTGGCACCAGTATTTTTTTGCAATTTTTTGCATTATTAATAATTATTGATAATTTGCACTTATCGCGGATTTTAATTTTAACTAGCGCATATTATTGGAAATTTAATGTGCTTTCAGGAAAAAATGGTATGACAGCTGCCATCCTGGCACCAATGTCTGTCATACCTATTTTAAAATTTTGTCACTCATATGTTTTTAAAATAAGTATGACAGACATTGGTGCCAGGATGGCAGCTGTCATACCATTTTTCCCTGAAAGCACATTAAATTTCCAATAATACTAGTTAAAATTAAAATCCGCGATAAGTGCAAATTATTAATAATGCAAAAAAATGCATAAAATACTGGTGCCAGGATAGGCCTCGTCATACCGGGCTTAATTTGTTGGTATTTCTATAAACTATCTTTTAATATAAGAAATTTTGAAATCCGTGTAAGTGCACTTTTAGGATTGAGGGCTCCCGGTGTATTAGCAAGAAAAATAGACAAAAATTGAAGTTGCTCAAAAATAGCTTAAAACAGCAGCTATCAAAAGCCAAAATATATGTTCTTAGAGAATTTCTGGAACAACACGCTCCCATTTAAATTCTGTATCTACTACTTAAAATGGAGGAGGAATCCTGAACGAAAAATACAAAATAGTATCAAAAGAGGCAGAAAACCATGTTCAGTTCTGAATTTCTGAATCGATTCTAAAACTTAATTTTCCACAAAATCATTTCAACTTCACATATCCTGATCAAATCCCAATTTCAAAATTAAGGACCCAAAGAAGCCCCCAAGGGCTACAGCTTGTGATTCGTGGCAACCATAATCGATTTGTCAATTATTTTAGGTCTATATTTCATTTGTCCAAATTTCGTATCGTCCATCCTCCCCCCTGGTATAGATTAATTGAGTCTTGTGAAGAAAAGTCATCCATCAGGATGTTGTGTATGTGGTATTTGTACAAAATTCCATTTAAACATGACTGAAAAAGTCAATTTCGTGTCCACCGTTTGTCGGCCGAATCGATATGGTGGCACGGAAGCAGAAGAAGCAGCACATCTTCCACTTCCACCAGTGCTTGACACGCATCCACCAATTCTATTTGACATTCACATTCGATCTTATCTTGTTCCTTTTCTGTATGGATATGTCATCGGCATCTGACCACACAGAGAACAGTATAGTAGTTTGTCTGTTTCCGGTTCGTTTTTGGCAATAGTTGGATGATAGCTTCCCGCCATCATCGATGGGTCGATTGCTTGGTCAGGCGGTCAGTCTATCGGTCGCATATCTGATGGACATTTATGGCTTTGCTTTATGTTTTATGTGCTGTACATGCCATTTTGGACGTTGTCGTCGTTGTAGTTGTCATTAATCTTCATGCCAAAGTTTGCTCATCTTCTGTCGGAATGTCTGTGGGTGACTTGTTTTTTGTTCTAGAATTGAAAAGGAAGAGGGAGTAATGGGTCATATGTGAGTGTCAAATAAATCGATGGGAGAGACTTCTTTATCTTTGAAACCCACAGCACTAAAGAGAGACCAGACACATTCACGAAATGAAACTGCAGGAAGAAGAAAATGAACACTCAAGGGAATTATATTTGCTCGCAATGTGGCTTTGGAGTATTTTGGCTTGGTCCTGACTTTTTCACTTCATTTGGAATTTTGCCCAGTCTGCTATTCTGCACTGGATGAAAAAAAGAGTTGGCGGCGAAGGCGATGGTGGTGACCTAATTAAAAATTAACTGAAATGTTGGGATTCTTTGGGGTTTCCTTTTGTCTCAGCTTTTTAAATTATCACATTGCTAATTGAAGTTGAAGCTATTTCAAAACCCATTTTTAGAGACCAGAGCTGTCTCCTGTCTTAGTTGAAAGTTTAATTCTTAGAAGGAAAAGTGGATTGGACCTGCAGCTAAAGAAATTAAAAGCTATAGCAAAAAGTGCACCGATTTCAAGCGACGTTGAGCAGGTTTCTATTACTTTCATAAGTCCAAAAGTAGGTACTCCACGGCACAGTTAAATAAATACTAAAGCAATTTAAAAGAGGAGATTCATGAGCGAAAAAAATAAGGAAACTATGAGTCGCTAATGAGGCCAGCCAAACTCATTAGTGGAGCCATTTAATTTCTGATATTTTGTATGCTTAAGTACAGTAAAATTATGAGACAGTTTTCGTACATCCGACAACATTCTCGTACAGTAAAGTCGAAATAAGTATCGAATTGTTACCTAGAATTGAGTTCTGAATTTGAATTTTTAAACTTGATGAGTTTTGTCTTACAGATTTCAAATTTCTGAACTTTTGTCGACCCTTTCTTGTTGGGAAGTCCTTATAGTTTGCTAACTCTGTAGCCGGATTCAACATTTGATTGACCGGAACTGTCCGTTGGTTGTCCATATTCGTCCGTTGGTTGCTTTTCTTTTGTAGAACTACAAAACAGATTAAATTATGACAAAACTTATTCATTTACTAACTCTCCATCCTCATTTAAATTTAATTTCTAAAACAATTTCCCAACCTTTTCCATACAAATTCACCATTTACGACCTTTTTCCTACATGTAAAAGAGGACAAACCACAAACCACACGTTTTAACACTGTGTCGCTCTTAAAACAATAAAAACCTTTTAGCAAGTTCGACCAAAAAAAAATAATAGCCTGCGGAATAATACAATGAAAGCAGTAGTTAAAACAGCAACACCAACGCAAAATAAACTACGAATAAAACTCCAGTCCAGGCTGTTCCAATCGTTTGTCCCCATGTCCGTGCTGACACAGATATTACCTGCAATTGAATTATAGATCCACTCTATCCATTTGGCACTTAAGTTTCAATGAAATCGTTGCCCGTGTCAATCCGTTCATTGTGTCAGTCGGTCAGAACGTTTTAGTTCGGGTCAGTGCCAATTCCATGTTATTTTTTCTTTCCTTTAATTTTGAAGAATATCCAAAGGCTTTTTTTTATCTGATAAAGCTGACTGTCGAATGGACAGGATACCAATATCCAAGCCTATTCAATATCCTCTTCATTTCGTCCTGTTGAACAAAGGAAAACTTTAAAACTTTTACGAGCTGTATATCGATTCAAGAGATAACAATAGCACTTTCAAATGTCTCGATTTTGTTTTTTCTTTTGGCTGGATGGAGACTTACAGTGGGGTGGCTGTTTATATTTTCTTAAACCTTATCACAGCTTAATAACATTTTTTTCTTCATGAATTCGTCTCAAAATAAAGATTCCTCTATCCCACTGTACGAATTTCGTTAAAGGCTTTAATCTGATGGGTTTATTGGGTGGAATAAGAGGGTGGGTGGCTTGATTTGACAGCGGTGACTTCTCGATTGAGGGTGTGGCGAATCCGGCCCATTAAAGTGTCAACTTGTCCGTGCCTCCGGCTTGTTTGGCAAATGATTTTTCCCATTTTTCGGCAAACATTAACAACACCAAAACGATGTATACATGTGGAAACTCATGGTGCTGACAATATAATGCCTTATGGCATCAGCGATTGGTGCGACTCACGCTCGGAGACTTTTAATGCGCCACTTGCACAGACATCAGGCAGGGCGTGTAATTTAAACGCAACTCGACAAGGACATTAAACGTTTATGATGAGAGGATGTCAGCAAATATTGCGTAGGCATATAATAACATGTCCGGCACATCCATGCCAACGATCTTGTATTATGTGGCCGCTTAAACAAGAGTCTACTTCATATCAACATAATTTTATTTTTATTTTTTTGAATGGGAGAAAAATTAAATGAAAGGAATTTATGATGAGGACATGTATGCTACCACAATTTAATGGATATTGTGCGTTTTTAATGAGTTTTACAAGGTAATTCACTTTATTTTCCGCATCCTCCTGCTGATGATAAGTAATAAGGTAAAAAAGGATCTGCCTGTTGACAGGAGGCAGATTGTCAGCTGGCAAACATAATTGCATCAATTGATTGTATGATTAAAATAAATGTAATGAAATTAGTCATTTTGAAACAATGTCTTACCAACAGGATTTACATTTTAATGGATATTAAAGGAAACGCAATTAGTGTGACTATTATCTTACTCTCATGTTTAATGCATTATGAACTGTTATTTTTTAACCACCCGCCATCTTTAACCGCCTGATAATGTATACCTATGTAGGTACGATCAGATTCCATCCCATATGTGGACCTTACGTCCTACCTTTTTTCATGAGAATCTACTCCTTTTTGGCACTCAAATTTATGAGAATTTAGTACATCGAAATCTGGTAGATTTTTCGAATTTTCTTACAGCCCTGAATTACGCCACACTCTTTTTCCAGAACAGAAATTTTATGAGACACCAAACATTGAGAATCATGGAGAACGAAGCATTAAAATTCTTCGTTCAAATAATTTTATATATGCAATAGCAATTGCCTGTTTGGGAAATCAGGCAGTTTCCAGTTTCCAGATTGTTCGTGTTAAGGGGAGGACTTGCCCATTTTTAACTTGAAACGAAGTTATAGTTTAAGGTTGCGCGAATTTAAAACTATAACTTTGGGTTACATTTAATTGTTTATTAACGCTGTGTCTTCTCTTCCTGTAAAAGAAAAAAAAACGTCGGTTTTAGAACGATAAATTAATTTAAAGAGCGATATGGCCTTAAATTGTTGTTAATGATATTTTTCCACATTGAGACAGTGTCTCAGTCTCAGTAAGCAATTATAGAACTATCCCTGATCACGCACTTTTACCTAAGACTGGTTCTCCAAAATTTCCAGATCTCCGTTTAATCTTACTTATGGCCGGTGGTTAGGTGCGTTGGCTGCTAAGCAGAACGTCGTGGATTCAAGTCCTACTCGTGCCCATTCAGTTTTTATTTCATATTTCACGGGTACTGCCTCTTGCGAAGAACTGACAAAACTTCAAAGAGTATCAATCTATCAGGAAAAACTGTTTTTCAACTTTACCGTTCGGAATTGGCGAATTCATCACACGCACCCAGAGAATTGTTGATGAGAGTAAGCCACTTAGGCCTTGACTCTTCAAAAGCTGACGGGCCACTCTTTACTTTTTTTTTTTTACTTTCTTACTTAAAGTGACGCTACACTCCGTTGTGGACTTGGGCCATAATCGTCAGTCTCTGCCAGCCAGCTCGGTCCCTAGCTAGCACTCCAAGATGATTGAGGTCCTCTTCCACTAGTGTGTGTCACCTCAGTTGCGGTATTCCTCTACTTCTACGTCCCTCGGGAATAGTGTCGAAGGCTTTTCGGGCCGGAGCATTGATATCCATCCACTCTAAATGTACGAGCCATCTGAGTATCTGGACCTGGACCCTTCTGGCTAGGGCTGTGTCGTTGTACAACCAGTTAAGTTCGCTGTTGTATCTTCTTCTCCATTCCTCATCAATGCACACGGGGCCAAAGATGACCCGAAGAACTTTCCTCTCGAAACAGCCTAAGGCACATTCATTCGATTTTGTCAAGGTCCATGCTTCTGCACCATACAGCGGGACTGGGATGATGAGGGTGTTATACAGTTTTAACTTAGTTTGCTCGAGAGAGGGCTTTTCCACTCAATTGCTTTCTTAGCCCAAAGAAACAGCGATTAGCAAGAGTTATTCTTCGTCTGATATCGGCGCTGGATTTATTGCCCGTGTTTATAGAGGAGCATAGGTAGACATATTACTTACTACCTTGAAGTTGTATGCGTCTATTGTGACGTTCTGTCCCAGCCGTCAGTGTTTAGTGTTTGGGTTTTGCCACTTCTGTCTCAATTCTCACAAAGCCGCCATTGACATCACGCTGTGTTCTTCCCATTATTTCAATATCATTGGCGTACGCTAGAAGTTGAAGAGACTTTTGGAAGATAGTGCCTCTGGTGTTGACGGGGAAGTTTTGCACTATCTTTTCAAGAACGATGTTAAGGAAATCGCATGACAGTGCATCGTATTGTCTGAATCCTTTTTTGACATCGAAAGATTTTGTAAGCTTGTTGCCAGCCTTGATGGCGCAGCGTGAGTTCTCCATCGTCATTTTTCACAAGCGAACGACCTTGGCAGGGATGCTTAAACTAGACTTAGCTTTATACAGTTCGTCTCTGTAGATGCGGTCTAAAAATCGAAGAAAATGTGCTGGGTAGGGTATCGTTTTTGAGTTCATAGGTTTTTTCCAGTATCTGCCGCAGGTTGAAAATTTGGTCGATGGTTGACTTTCCTGGTCTGAAGCCACATTGATTAGAACCAATCAGACTGTTGACGAAAGGCTTCAGACTTTCCCATATTACTGCAGAGAGTATCTTATAGACGATGTTAAGTAGGCTGATTCCTCTGTAGTTGGCGCAGTTTAGAGGATCTACCTTTTTCAAGATCGGGCAAACAATGCTTAGGTTCCATTCATCGGGCATGCATTCTTCCGACCATATCTTACAGCTGATTTGGGGCATGCTCCTATCTAGATCGTCGCCTGCTGCTTTGAACAACTCGGCTAGACCATCTACTCCAGCAGCTTCATTGGATTTCAGCCGTGATATTACCGTTTTCATTTCTTTTAGGTCACGTTCACGGAATTGTTGGCTATCTCCATTTAATCTAGATCACTTTTTTGAAGACGAAAGACCAGCTATAAAAGATGATAAGGGAACTGCTGCAGTAACTAAGTTAAAACCTCATTCTTATGTCTCTACAAAATCATTCACGTTCAACCACTATCAATTATCTTTAAGATTTGGATAGATATTCAAATGGTTGCCAGATCATAGCGACTTGCCACGCCCACTTTCTGAAAAAGTACAAAATTGCTCAAACCAGAAAATAAAACACGTGAAAGTTCTGTGCTAAAATGTGTTTCCATTATTCCATCTTTATTTTATTTTTTTAAATTACATACGAAATGTTAATTTATTTTTTAAATTATGTTTATACAATCTTATATTACTACAATTTTTTCTTCTTGTTATTTTACACTAAAAATCTTCCAATTCAATAATTCTATGATGTTTATTTTTTGTAACCAACTTATTCCTTTTACAATTGAATACCATTGAAAATGTTGTATATTTATTTATTATAAATCACGTCCCTTTTTTATATATGTATTATGCAATAAGTTATACATTTAGAAATTTCTTAAATTTTGTTTTATTTTTACACTTACTTGCTTGTTTTTTCTGTTTGTTGTTTTTATTTTAAGGATAAAAATATTATTGAGAAAAAAGACAAAAAATTATATATAAACATCCGAAATAAATTATAATGGTTTTTGTTTTTTGTATGAGAATTAAGAAGCGTTAATATTTCTATAAGCAAAAACTACAAGTAAAATAATTTTTTTCCAAAAACTTGTTTTTCTAAAATATAAAAATAAATAGAAACGACTTTCTGGTATTTGTGTTTTGTTTGTTGTAAATTTTAAAGATTAAAGTTAATTTAGATCTTTACACGCTTTTTCCTGTTTTGGATTCAACAATTTACATTCATTTAATTTTTTTTATTAATTTTTGTTGTTAATCGGAATAATATGTTTGATAGCTTAAACATCTAATTTATTTTCTGTTAAAATTTGTATCCCCATTATTCTAGGATACAGTATATATATAATTACATTTATGTTTTGTGTTTTTTTTTTTTAAATGTTTTACTCCACTTAAAGCTTAAATGGATATCCTGTGTTTTATGCAGTTTGTTTTAATTATAACAATTATAATATTTTTCTGTGTTTTACTGTCAGATATGTTTTTGTTTTTGTGTTGTATACGTTGTGCCCTTCAATTGAATAAAAGGTGATACACAAGGAGGGAGTCCTTGTGATACATAGATATGCCTTGTTGTTGTTTTGTGAAAGCGAGTTCTTATTTTGCGTGTGCGGATTCAAATGAAGCTTTGAAAAAGTGAAATAAAATATGTAATTAACTTTCAGGAATTCAATGAAACCCCTGCTCCTTGATATCTTATTGTTATTGCCATAACCCGCAATTCAATGAATTGAAATGAAAATCCTTGAATGAAGGATGAACACACAGAAAAAAATCAAATCAAATTCTATGAATACTCGAAAATCACAATTTTACCCCTCATTAACCGTCAAACATTCAAATAAGCTTGTCCGCCCTTTTGCCCTATAGCCAACAGGCAGAATAGCCACAAAAGGATCCTTTTTTCCATTTTGCTCCTATTTCAAAAAACATAATACTCTCGCACTCAATGCTCAACCCATATTCACAATAAACTATGAAGAGTGTATAACTGTGAAATGAAAACATAAAACACACATCGAAATGGTCAATAATGACCACTAACACCCTGACCGCAAAAACCATGCCTGTGCCACTGAGTCGGTCAGTTGCCGCACTATCCACTTCCATTTCCAGTTCCGGTTCAAGTTTCAGTTGTTTGCAAGGGAAACGTATGTTTTTCGGTCGAAAACCGAAGGGATGAGGCTTCATTTTCATTTTGTGATGATCCTTAACCGAAATATCCTGGTTTCACTTTTATGCATGCATATACTATTCCATTGTTTTGTATCGTTGTGTGGCTATTTGTATGTGTGTAAGGAGGGAAGTTCTCAGAGGACCTTGTCATCATTTCAGTGTGTCGATTTTGTTGTTGTCCCAAAAAACCACAACTTTACTTACATATGTATGTATGTCTTGTCTATATTGTTAAACTGTACAGCCCGTCCTGAATTCTGATCCTAATGGGCTTCTTTAGAGAAAAGTCCTTTTCACAACTCCCAACTCCATAATAATAGCAACACTGGAATACTCCTTTCTCCTTCTTGTCCTTTCTAAATGTCGATGGGGCGTTTTTTGGGGGCATAATGTAAATTGGAACCTTGAATGCGGTCGGCCCTCTACACCCGATGACGAGTATTGTGATGCTATGTTCGTTTGTGAGTCCTTCGACGATTTGTGGTCGAATCGTGGTGTGAATAGCTTGTTGTGCGATTATTATTGCTTTGATTGCAGTATTCCGCCTGGAAATATAGAAAAAAAGAGAGTGAGAGAATGAGAGAGGGAGAAAAAGGATACAATTGAGTAAAATTGGTGTTTTTTTGTCAGGAGGATATAATAATAATCGATATACGAAGCAAAGTTAACAAACACATTCAAGCTGATAGTGTGTTATAGCCACAAAACATTTCTGATAAATATTTATGAGAAATTAACACCTACACTAAAGGACCTTTTTAAGGAGGTTTTAGTAAAACCGAAAATGGACATGAAAATCTGTGTTGGCAAATATGCGAATATCCTGGACATATGCAAGAAAAGTGTCATGCATAGATCTCAATGCGGTCAATTTTGTTGGTAGTTTATTCATCACTTCGATTTCCATTCTTCAAGCTAATACCCTTAGCCCCACTGCGATGGTCGTTGTTAACGTTCAAATTGTGTTCAAAAACCTCTTCTGAAGTTTAAGCAGACTTCCTCTGCCCTCAAAAATTCACAAGTGTATTCAAGGTACAATTTTATAAGTATTTTTAAAGTAGTTAAAGGAAGCGTAGGTTTGATACGTGATTTCAAGACTTCAATTTCAGTTAAAATGCAAATAATCCCGACTCTGTAACGAAGCGTTACAGCTTATTTATTTTGTTCGACAAAATTCAGAAACGGACCCGAAACAAAAACTAAATATGCAGAAAATAGCCAACCGAGTCCTTGAAAAATAACCTACGAAAGTGTGCCCCTGGAAATAACCAAGTAAACAAAGAGAACCAACAACCGAAAAACACCGAATACAACAAATGGAAGCAACAACATAAAAAAAACACAGAATAGAAAATACAATAATAGGACGCGACAACACATGATTCACAATTCACACTCAACATCGACAGAAAAATCAACAAGAGGAAGTGTTGTCGCCAGTGAAAGTCAGTTCCCACTCCGCTTCAGTAGAGTGAACGTCTGAAAAGTTTGCTCTACAGCTTTAAGAGCTGCCCATTTATATTTATATTTTGCTTTGGGATGGGAATATTATTTCTTCAAAATATATTCTCAACCGACAGGGGCTTCTCGCCGATCCGATATTTTGCCGAACGATTATTTTGTGTATTTTCCCTACTGGAGGAGTAAGCGTTGGTCAACCGTTTATTTCACAACCTTTATTGTGAACAGGAGTCTGATTTTGACTAGACTAGCTGTATTTTTTGACCCACACCTGTGCGTATCAAAGACGGGGCAAAAGCCACCGCTTTTTTGGTGACAACACTGACAGAGGAGCCGCGACTACCAAGACACCGATTCTAGAGGCGAGGAACAGTTCTCGTCGCTGCGGTATTATAAGCTATTTTTTTGAAAAATTGAATGATATAAAACTCATTTAGACCTTAGATATTGTTAAACAAAAACCTGCTTAACGAATAATGAAGCTTGGTTGTGTCGTTTGGTTTGGATCTTTAACTTGACGTTAGGTGCTTAGTCGAGAACACCTTCGACAGACTGAGCATACCTCAGCCTTTGAAAACAAGCATCACAACTCTCAGTTAAAACATCAACAAAAACAAGTATAATTGCTTTATTAATATTGTGCTATGGTTTCCAAGGCATTAATCATTCATGGCAGGTGAAAACGTTCCAGCAAAAACATTGCAGTGAAACAAAAGTGTTACCCAACATTCAAACTTATCTACCCTTCCCTTAGAGATCTAGAAAAACATTTCCACATTCATAATTAATTTCTTCTAGTTGTTGAATTTTATTTTTTGCTTAATCCCAGCTCCAGTATTATTTCAATAGCTCATCCATTTGGTATTTTTAATTAAGGAATACTGCTGTTCTCCTATCCCTAGAAACACCAAACCGCAAAACGCTCTTAAAGCAACTCATTAATTCCGATTCATCATCATAACAAACTCCTACCAACCAACCAACAAACCCTCTACATAATACACAAATCCCAACCTCTAATGCTCACAGAGACCTATCAAAGTCAAGCTGAAGGATCACTGCGAGCGATGGCGAGGGGGTGTTGCATTGCAGCATCAGAAAACCTCCTTTCCGGAGTGACCACAAAATTACTTGTGCATGATCCTTCAGAAATCGTTCGTCTGCCTTTGCACAAACAGAAAGTCCAGCCAAATGCAACAGCGAAAATATGAAATATTCATATTTTATTCACTTCTTCTCAACCCCACTGTATGATGGCACAAACCCCATCAAGAACTGATGCAATGCACTCTGGATGATTTCAAAGCAAAGAGGTGAAAATGTGGTCATGATGGAAGTAAGCAGCAACATCATCGTCTTCATAGCTTACCATCTCGCGCTCGATCCTGTGCGAGACATCACAAAAGCAACCGGATATAGCTTCACATTAATTCCTCATAATGCAGCTGAAACTGAAACAAATATCTGTCTAATGATACAGCAAAGAGCAGCAACGAAGAACGGTATACGAGTGGTTTCTTAATGATTCCCGGCAGTCCATCTTTAAAGCTCGTCAAAAAGGATGAGGGTGGAATAGCTTGCGACATAATAATAACAATAACAGGGATCTACGAGATGGACGAACGGATGGTGGACTTAGAAATTATAATCAATTTTCTAGAATCTGCAACATTGTCAAGCCGGTTCAAGTTGGATTTGAGCAGCTACGACAACTATATGACATTGAAACGAGACTGTTGTGCTTTGGTTGGCTATGAAATGGTTTCCCGGTATCGGTTGGTGTGGCAATTTGACAGAAACATAAATCTGGCATTGGTTTTATTAATTTTAAATCATTTCAACATGGCAACCGATTTATTGTTTCGATTGAGCGGAGGACATAAAATCGAGGAGGATTATGAGATGCTTTGTGAAAGGCGAAGTGGGAATTCATCTTTTTGTTTTTTCATTTATCGTTGTGATGGGATCAATGATGGGGGAGTGTAAAATTTGAAATTCAAATTATTATACTTCGGAAAAGTGTTGTTCGATGACAGTAAAGAGGGAAAGAAGAGATATTCCCCGCAGATGGGAAGACTGTCATAAAAGATTTTTAACATTATTCGGTTAATAAAATCGGGAATAAGATTATATCGTCTCAGAGATTTACTTTGTAACTTTCGTTGGAGGAAGTTCAGGTTACTGTAGCAACTTCATTTACGAGGAAAAATTTTGTATTGATTTTTTTTCTTGATTGCAGAAGAGAGTAAGGACTATGAGGGTTCTGAGGAAAATTAATTACTTCCACTTAAAGATCCCTTTTGGAGGATTTAACAAAGACCAAGTTTTGGACTTTCAATGGATTAAGAAAAATGATTAAAATAAAATAAATCTTTTAGTTTTTTTCTTGTGAATTTAAATTTTGTATCTACCTACTACTCAAAATGGAGGAGGAATCCTGAACCCAAGGAACAAAATGGTATCAATGAAGTTGCTCAAAAACAGCTTAAAACAGCAGTTATTAAAAATTTTTCGAGTGTCCAATGGGATGCACTTTCTAGTTGGCCACAACAACCGCAGAGCCCAATAAGCTTTCCCAACAATTTGATTGATATGGTCGCTGAGGCTTAGGGTTATATTGAAGTAAATACCAAGGTTTTTAGCGGTATCCACGAATTCTATTTTTGAGTCTCCAAGAAGAATATCGAGAAAACCGACTAGTTCCACTGGCCTTTTAGAAATGACGAGGCACTTGCTTTTGAGTGGATTTAAAGTGAGACCAATTACTGACCAATTTAAAATCGATAAGAGGTCCTTGTTTATTGCATCAACACAATTTTTCAGCATGCCAACTGGGCAACTTTTCATTAGCTGAAGATCATCCGCTAAGAGGTGTTCATCACAATGGCGTAAAAGTTTTGGTACTTCGTTCACGTAATGTAAACAGTGATGGACCTAAAATTGAACGCTGTGGAACTCCGCTAGATATGGGCAAAAAATTGGAAGTTTTATTTCCCAGTACAACCGCTTGACGTCTCTGGCCGAGATAAAAGGATATAAGTTTAACTGCGTCAGAAGGAAAATTGTAAATTTTTAAAATTTTTTGACTTCCAAGAGTGCTGATGTACTTTTGTGGCAAGGGCGAAGCTAGGATTGTTTTGAAGCAAGAACACCATTTTATAAGAGAAACCCAGAAAGTTGTTTCTGCATTATTTTTTCCAAGACATCGGATATAGGAAAGGAAGTACTGCAATTGGCCTAAACTCCGTGTTGGCACTATTTTTGGGATGGGTACAATTTTATAGTCCTTCTATTTTGAGGGAAAGTTTCCCTTTGTAAGAATAGAATTATAGACGTTTGTGAGATGTGGCAATATTATTGGTAGTATTGCTTTTAGATAGGTGGGATGGAGGTTATCAAAACCAACAGCATTGGATTTCAATGAAATAAAGCTCTCGACAACATCTTCAGAGCTAACACTTGAGAACCCAAAAGCAGCTCCATAGTACCTACATTGTAGAGACCTCTTATGCTGAAAAGCCGTGAATGGAGTTTACAGATGGTTGGGGGATTGATGCAATGAAGGAGTTGTTTAAAGTATTACAATCCAGCTCACCTACACAGAGATTATTTGGACTGCTTACCACCTCTTTTAAGTTTTTCCACAGCTTTCATCCGCCGAAAGAGATATTTAGGTGGCGCTGGTACCATTGGACTTTAGCCACACGGATAAGACAAATGGCCGTGTTACGCAAGCGCCGATATTCTTGGAAATCATCATATTAAAACGTTTCCACCTCTTATAAGCCAAATTCCTTCGTTGAATCGGCATTGTAGGTCCCCTCAATTGTTCACAAATGCTCAAGAACTTAAATTCAATTTGATAAGGAATAATTGAAGCCTTGTGTGAATTTTCACGCTGCTCCTTTCAATGATCTCCTCAGCCAATTTTCATTAAGTCCTTAATCATTCGCTTCCTATTATCAACGTGCTTTCCATACCACTTACAGCCCCCAGCATTTCAAAACCATTACAAAATATACAAACAATTAATAAGTTCGCTTCCAAATCGACTGTCAAAAATCTCATCATTTCCAAATTAAATTTCCCCCTAACCACAATTGCAGTCTCACATATTTTTGTTTAAACTACACAAACAACAGGATGTTGAATCTAAAATTGGATCTCATTTTCTCAATTTCCAAAATTCAATAGTTACAAAGGGAGAAAGTTCCTCCTAAACCGCACACAAAGCAAAATGAAGATTTCCCAAAATTTCTTCCTTCGACAAAATTCAATTTTCCGCTAAATTAAAATAAGCTTAATAACTTTGTGCGAAAGATTATACCAACACACACACGCACAAACTATTATTCTCTGTGTCTCTTCTTTGCAAGGGAAATTCCCATGCCAAGGAGGGAAACTCCTGATTTCAATAATTGGAAATCGGGAAAATTGAACCACACTAGGGTTCATCATATTGTTCAAACAAACAACCTTATTTGAAGCAATCCGGAGAAGAGGACAAATACTTGAGTGGGTGCATATCAAAGGATCACTAAGCGAACTATTAAAGACTGAGCTGCAACATGAAGCCATTGACGTGCTTATAATCCGAGACGAGAGGAAGTGCATCCAGGAGAACAGAAAACAGAAAACAGAAAACAATGATTGCGCGTCTAATGAGTTTTAAATTGATATTTGCTATCGTTTTCCAGCCAACGCCCGCAAATTGTTGTTGTCACTCTCAAATTTAATATATCCACCCACACCATGTCATTTGAATGCCTCACAAACAGATGATGCAATTTAAAGCAAGCAAACTAATGCCCCGTAGGACGCATAGTAAGTCGAAATAAGTTCTTTTCGGAATGTGAGAATCCGCGAATATAGGGTTTAACGAAGGAACGTGCTCACAACCGTATACCATGCACAAACACAAATTGAATGATTTTGCACAAGTGCATCAGAGCTCTGGGAAAACTATTATTTCAACCAGATGCTGACTAAGCCAAAAACACAGGATCATTACTTTCGCAAAAAATAACGAAAAAAGGAAGAACTTCACATAAGGAAACAGAATTGGGAAATTATTTCTGAAAATTCAGCAACGGAAGGACTCTTGAGCCAAGGACCCTTTTCCATATAAAGTACTCGTTTACTTTCATGCGGTAATCACGGTGGAAACGTCAGTAACAAAGTACCTATTCCTTCTTCACATAGCCAGCGGCAAAAAAAAATCAAAAAAATCTTTAAAAAAAAAGGACGAAACGAAGGAAGAACCGAGCACACTCTAATAAATGTAGTTAGGAGAGTAAGTACTTACATTCGTCCTGCATTCACATTTAAGGACCCACTGAACCGCAATGAATTTATTTTCGATTTGAATTTGCCGAGATTGCAGCAGTTCCTGATCGATTGGCTCCAGTGATTCACTGTCCCATAGATCCTGTCCACTTTCAGCAAAATTAAAAGGGTCACCCGTTTTAAGTGGACATAAGACTTCAACCTTGATTTAAAATTAAGAAAAGACAGAAAGAGAGAGAAAAAAATACATTTCAATTTGATTGCCTCAAAGGACATTCGAAAGGATGTTGGTAGTTATGCGAATATACATAAAAGGGAAAGGAATCCTTTGAAAGGTATATACTCACTTGTATTGTAGTTGACACAGAAGGCACACAACATTTGTTTGAATGATGACATCGTCCGCATGTCTTTGGACGATACAATTTCCTTGAGACACATGGTCCCAGACGGATTCTCGCAGGACCTAATCTTTGTATACTTCGGCACTCGTGTCCTTTCTAAAAGCCAAAATAAAAACAAAAATTGAAAACCAAAATCAGAGAAAGGATGAAAACAAATAGAATTTCAAATTGATTTAGTTTTTTGTTATTGAATTTACATTTTTATTGCTCCAAGTTGTATGTCCTTACTCTAAGGAATATCTCTAGAGAAATCGATAGAGAAAGTGAAAAGAGTGAGGATTTGCTTACCCTTATTCTATGCTGGTGCGTTGTCAGTGCAGCAAAACTACTATCGACTAAATTACTAAATTTATTGTCATCACATTTGCGGTTCTCACAGAGGCGGATATTGCTCAACTTGTGGCATCCGGTTGTTGTGCTTGTCACTCGAGTTGATATACCAATGCCGCAAGTCTCCGAGCATGGTGTCCACGGACTTGATGATGTGTTGTGGCATGTTGCGGTAACTGAGAAAGACGATAATGAAGAAACATTGATTTTCGTTTGAACTTTAAAAGGAAGTGAAAGATGAGGTTTAAGATTTAAGTGGCCTTTTTTTGCAAGCTAGAAATGAAATTTAATAGTCGGAGGAGTAGAAGCCCTTGTTCTTTTAGAGGTCCCACGTGAAATATTTCTTCTAAGAAAATTATTGTCCGCCTTTCCCTTACAGCAATTTCAATTTGCTTCACTGCCACGTTCAACAGCTTAAAGTCCATTTGCTTGGTACCATCTTTTATCGTAAGCAAAATTCATTGCTTGAACATCCTTTCATGCTTCCTTCCAAACCATAATTGAGTCATCCTTTTCAACACAAACCATCACACCCATGTCGGTCGTCCAGCCACAGTAAAAAAAATCTCTTGGATATTTCAGAAATTACTTAAATCTCATCCAACAAAATTTGACGTTGAGGTTATGTAAATAGAGGTTAGGGCACACCTCAACTCATCTCGTCTCTAACTACACATGTGTACTTTAAATCATAAAATGCAGACCGTATGCCAGTTTTTCTAGGTTTCTAGGAACTGCAGCACGTTCCTTGATGGGAACAGCAAACTAACCATTGTTATTTTATGTTACGCCATCTGAAGCCATAGCAGAGAGACCATTTTGCCAAGCGTACATGCATTCAAAATTTTAGCACCTCCCCCTGAATTTTCAGAGTTCGTATCTCTCCAGGGAAAAGGAACGAAAAAAACAAAAACATATTACTTTTTTTCTTACCATCAGCTGTTGGATTCTCACAGAGCCACATTTTACAACAATGGCCAGGCACTTCGACAAGACGTGGTGATCTGCATGAGATTGTATCCTCTGGCGCTGGCAGTTGCTCCTTTGGACATAGCGACGAGCAAGCATGTCGTCCATTCTGTAAAATATACACTTTAGAAATACACACATACGTAGGAGATGAAATAATGAAAGCAACAAATTACAGTAAAGGACCAAAATAAGGAACAGAATCTGGATGGATGTAAGTAAGTACATAGCAGTAGAAGGACATCTATGTACCTAACAACGATCGCAAGCTTTTAGGAATGTGAAAACAGACGTTGTTTTAACTGCTTTCTGGCTTCTCATCTCATTCAGCTGTTCGAAAGGATTTCAGGAGAGGGATAGCGGACAAGTAGTCCAAAATGTGTAGTCAATCGAGGGAAGGGACTTGGAATGCTCCCACTCGAATGAACACAAATTCAGGGACTCTCATATATGTGATTCATCAGACGAGTGGGAATGGATAGGGAGACATTAGACGACTCTTTGGCTTTGTCCTTTACGGAATTGGCTGCATAAATCTTACCTCGCAGACACATTGTGTTTTACAATCCAATTTGAATGTCTGTCCATGTGAATAGGTGATGCTTCCAACTGTGCAGTTCGCTGTTTTTTTTTTAGTCCAGTTTTGTTGTTGTTTCAGCAGTCAGCAACGATGCAACATGGAAAATGGGAAAGAGACAAAAACCATACAATAATAAAAGATTTACCATGTGAAGCGGAAAGGTACCGTTAAGGACGGTAATATGTAAATTTTTTGGTGCATTCATGTTTTTTTTTTCTTATTCGAAAAAGATTGGACTAGAGGACACGATAATTTAGCAGTAAATTGGCCAACACCACAGGATGACATGTGGATTAAAAAAAAAGAAAATGTACAAAATGTTTTCTTGTGGAGTTTTGTGCTGGTAGGTCTGTTCTTGCGGGGGAAATGTGAGAATTTTTGTGATTGTGGCCAAATGGGTATGTAGCCTGAAAGCAGAGTCAAAATTGGTTTTTTAATTTCTTTTTCGATTTTTTTTTTCTTTTTTTGGCTTTTAATCAAAAGAGTTTTTTTTTCCCGCACTACGATTGCTCGAATGTTATTTGACCGCAAAAAATCCTTCAGAATCTACTCCTTTCCATCTTACCTAAAATTGATAAAAGAGGGTATGAATCTACTAAGGATTATCGACCTATACGCCTTACATCTTTTCTACTCTAAACCTTGGAGAGAATCGTAGAATCTCATATAAGAAGCATTCTGAGAACACTGGCTTATAGGGGAAAATATAGCAAAATTGGGTATACCATATAACACTTCCTGCTGTAGCTGTGGGGACCAGGATTAAAAAGGAACAGTCCCACACTTTCCCTGCTACTATCTGGCCTTGGCTAGAAAAAGAGCACTCCAGTTAGGTAGAGAGTTCTTGAATGGTATTGAGGAACTCTCAGAATTCAAGATCAAAGACATGATCTTATACCTCAATACTACAAAGTGGTTTTAGCCCCCCTCCCCCCCCATCTTATTCCTCATAAACTAAATGGCACTATGCGATAATAGGCCTTAGTTTTTGTAGCAGCCCTCCCCTTCTTCAAAACCAGAAACTTTATGTGACACCACATGCTGAGAATTATGGAGAACGAAGAATTATAATTCTTCGTTCAAATAATTCCTTATAAGCAATTGCTATTTTGTAAAAATCGATTGTATTTTCTTTTTCTAATTTGTCTAGAATAAAAAAGAGATATGGCCTTAAATTGTTATTGAATAATATTGTCCATAGTAAACAGCTTCTGTAATACTCATTAAAAAGCAAAGCCACTTTTTCAATGCACATACATATAGCAGTAATCTGATTTTATTTTTCTCAAACTGCAAGATCTGAGTCAAAGGAACTATTCACAAGAGAATTAGAAAGCCCCATTTCAAAAGAAATGCCGAGTAAATATCATCAAAAGAATACATAATAGCAGAGTCCCTGTCCGAGTTCCTTTAACACAAAGTCACAAAGCCCTTGTTGCACTTTTTTCTTCAAAAAAGAAATTTTCAAAAAAATCATATAAATTTGCCATTTCTCTCAAAGATTTCTATTTTCTTTCTCTCACGTGAATTCCATTTTCTCACGTGAATTCTATTTAGTTTCCTTTTTATGTAAAGTACACAAAGTATATCATATCAGGACATAAGATCTGCTTTGCCGTAGAGTGAAAGGATTTCTTCTCAATGAAACTCAAAGGATGTCTGGGTTTTTATCTGTATAGTGTGTGTGTGTGTGTGTGAACACGAAATGCCTATCACTACATCAAGAGCAGGTCGAAGGTGTAAAGAGAAAAGAAAAGAAAAAATCAAAACAAAAAGAAGGAATCTCTATCCTGGTCATGCAGGGAATATATTCATTGTGCATGTCCTGAATACCGGATGCCAGTCAATTTTTATTAAAGCCTCATCTCATTCGTGTATTCTGTCTTATACTTTCTAAGGATCTCAACATGAAGGTACATACCGCACCTATGCTCCTTTTTACAATGTCTACACAGCAACTTATCATCTTATGTATGTTATGACCTATACCGACCAAAGCTTCGATGTAAAAAGTTTAGTGAAGTGATGACCTAGCCCGCATATCAAATATGCGAAGGAAACTCTTTGGAACAACAAAAACCAAGTAAAAGGATCAAAATTACATGGCGATGATGATGACATGGAGAGGCATGACCTGGAAGACGATTTACACACATTTTGCCCTTCTTAATCTTTTCCCATACTCTCCGGGCATATGCGAATACTCTTGGGCATAGTTTAGGTTTGGGTCGCTCTATCTGATGGGTTTAAGTATGTTTCTTGGGAACGTGCAACGCAGGACATCAATGGCTAAAGTTTTATGGCAGAATCTTATGGCCATCATTCACATAAACAACAAATCAACGTACAAATTTTTGTTTGCCTTGGCTGTGATCTTTCTATAGGGACATAGAGCTGGACCTTTTTTTATATGTTGAACTAAGTATTCGACTGTGATTTGCAGTTTAGCACTTTAATAAACTTCCCTACACACTGCGTAACCCCAGCAGCGAAACAAGGACCAACCAACCGACCGACCGACGCACGACCCAGAAAAAATGTGTGTGATTTTTCTTTGCTTTTTCATCCTTCATTCGGGATGAAACCCGATAATTAAATTAGAATTAAAATAAATTTTTAATTTTTATTGCAAAAGTTGTTTAAAAGTTTGTTTTAGAAATTGTTCCAAGAAAATTCGAAAAACCAGATTCTCGAAAACATCAACATAAAGAAAAACGGAGAATTATCTTTACTTTTTCATCTCTTCTGTTCATTATTATGAAGGTTTTATGAGAAAAGGGTTAATGAATGCTGTGACTGGACTCTTGCTGCTTTTGTGGGTAGTTGTGATTTTTTTACGACCTAACTGACAGGACGACGTTTTCATTATTCGTTTATTTTTTATTATGACGGAAGCTTTTAAGTAGGTTTTTTTAAGTTCAGGAATTCGTAAAGGGCGAGTCTCAGTGCTTTTAAATATGCGCATAATTTTTAATTGAAGCATTTGTGGCCAAGATTTATGAGAGATCTAACTAAACATCTGTCTTTTTACTTTTTTGATTTAATGTTTTGTTAATTGTTGTCAGAAAGCACTTAAATCAACAGCGCTAAGGAAGCCGTGGTATGATGATGAATACCTACGCGTTATTGAAAAGAGAGACAGTAAATGCACGTTTGCAGATGGTGCAACGGAAAACAAGATCAGCAGAAGAAGAGTACCGAAAAAAAGAAGAAACGAGAAAAAACTCCGCGAAGGAAGAAAAGGGAATCCGTTTCTCAGCTCAAAGATCTAGAGTCTCAGGCCAAGAACAACACCCGACGACGGTTTTTAAAAGGTCGAAGCAATTAGCTTCTGGTTTCAGAACCGGGACACAAGCTCTTCGAAACAGTGAAAGAAACCAAGTCACCGAAGCACAGGGAATTGTTGATGTTTTCAAGCAGCACTTCCAACAGCTTCTGAATGCGCATAGTGTCAAGCAAGCCAATGACGAAAGAGAAGCAAGACCCAGTCAATGAAGACCCAGTCCCAGCCCCAGCCCTAGCACAGAAGATGCAGAAAGAGCCATCCAAAAGCTAAAAAATAACAAGACCGCCGGGTCGGATGGCATACCTGTGGAACTCTTTAAATATGGAGGAGGTGTTTTGATGAACCGCATGCACCAGGTCATCAACAAAGTGTGGAGGAAGAATGCATTCTCACTAACTGGTCGATAAGCTAAATATGCCCCATCTACAAAAAAGGCGATCCTATGTCATGCAAAAATTACCGAGGCATATCCCTGCTTAATTTTGCACACAAAATCATATCCAACGTACTGTGTGAGCATCTTAAACCGTTCTGCAACACTAGAAACGGCATGTTTCAGTGTGGCCTTAGGCCAGACAGAACAACGATAGACCAAATATTCACACTGAGGCAAATCCTGGAAAAGACCAACGAATTTCAAGTCGAAACTCACAATCTTTTCATCGACTTCAAAGCTGCTTATGATAGCATCCATCGCCAAGAGCTTATGATGGCAATGTCTGAATTCTTGATCCCGAACAAACTGATCTATAGCGCTAAACAATATGCAGTTCACTGAGCAAATGAGTAACAGCTCATCCGAGTTGTTGCAAACATGTGCAGAGTTAAGACAAGGAGATGCGCTGTCATGTGATTTCTTGAACATAGTCCTGGACCAGATATTGCGCAATACAAGTGTAAGCACTACCTTCGACAAATCCACCTAGTTCCATGCGGACGACATAGACATCATCGGTCGATCCAAGAGACCTGTGCTTGAGGCCTTCACAGCGATTGAAGAACAGGCGAAACTCGATGATGTTGAAGTAAAAGAGGACAAAACAAAGTCCATGCTATCAACAAACAAAATAACATCTGTCCACCGACCGCCTAGGAAAAAACGTTACTGTTGGTAGCAGCAATTTCGATGTAGTTAAGGAGTTCACCTACCTTGGAACAAACATCAATCCCACAAACGATACCTTAGTGGAGATCCGGCAAGGAATTACCCTAGCAAACCGCTGCATGCTGCTTCGGTTTGGCAAGACAACTGGGTTCAAAATTCTTCACTCAAAAGGCAAAGTGTCTGCTATACAAAACTTTGATTTTACCAAACCTACTCTACGGCGCCGAGTGTTGAACGATAAGTAAAAAATGGGAACTGATATTGGACACTTTCGGAAGAAAAATTCTTCGACGGATTTTCAGTTCCGTATGCGACGATGGCGAATGGAGAAGAAGGTTCAACCGCGAACTCTACGAGCTGTACCAAGATGTGGATGTTGTCCAGAAAGCCAAGAAAAGACTCCACATCGAGCGAATGGACAACAACGCTCCAGCCAAGTGATTGTGGATGCCAGAGCGATTGGTTTTGGCGACTGGAGAGGGACTGTTCCCGATGGAAGGCTCCAATATCTCATAGGCTGAGATCCTTCATGGATTGGGAGCTGGTTAAGTAAGTAAGTAAGTATAGTGCTAGTGGACAACATTCATTGCCGCCGTACAAAAAAAAATGTGCAGAAAATAGATGTCAAACTCAATTGACAAATATAAACTCGCAATCGATCTCAAGATGCAAGGACAGACAGGACAGACCGTTAAAAAAAACCCTTAATTGGTCATGTTGATGCGAATTACTTGAAAGAATATTATTTTCCACAAACAAGACCCAACTTAACTTTTATTTCCTGCCATATTATCAATGCTCTCGAATTACATTCATTAACTTGAAAAAACACAATTTTAATCTTACGATCCCAAAAACAAAAAACAAAAAACCCAATAACCAAAATAAAAACCAAGGTTTTTTCTAAATGACTTCCTTTCGGTTCATTTCCATCTACAACCTTTATACGACGTGAACACTTTAAGGATAACAAGAAAGACAAAAAAACTAAAAACAAAAATTCCATTAAATCCCTAAATAAGGCAACAACTCCAGAACAACCGAACCTCATCCCAAAAAAGCTTAGGCACAACCTCTAGAGAATTAAATACACACAGTACTGGGGATATGATGAAAGGAAAATACCAGCACAGAGAGGCGAAGTGAAAAAGAAAAAGAAGACAAAAAAAAGGAAGTGAAAACCCGCCCGCACATACAGTGACCCGTCTCCTATAGCTAAAGCTACCTTCGATCCCGACACAAGCCCCAATTTCTAGTCTCTACACAAAGGGATAATCCTTAAGAACACACAAGGTGGAGATTATACAAATCTATATGTATTTTTATCTATACTCCTATATGTGTAACCGAATTCATTTGATCCTTTATTTTTTTCCTTACTTTTGTTGCAAAATATCTACACAACCATAGATATGGGCTAGAGATAGTGCCGTTTGGCAAATAGTGGCTTGTAAAGGTTGTGATTTAAAAACCATCTACACGCCAAAATCTCATGACACGCAAATGAACACAGAACCAAAAAAAAAAACCTTAGTTGGTCTTTGGGTAAACCTATAGACCTGGCCATGGCACTTTGACTACGTCAAAGTATAAAGAGACGTGTTTTCTATGTAAATTGAGTTTTAGTCCTTTTTGCAGTTAACTTAGACTCTAAAAGGCGTCGTTGTCGTCGTGTCGGTTGTCTTTGTCGTCGTCTCCTTTTCAAACCATTGGCTTATCGGCGTAATACACAATCAACATTATCATTAGCCCTGTATTGAGACTAGGTGTGGTGGGTTTTTTGGCTTTTCGTTTGATGGCAACACGAGGGACAGGGAAAAAAAGTGCTTGCAATATTATATTAAATTGCTTTCTCTTTGTGCTGATTTTGGTTGTTTTTTCAAGGCCTTAAAGGTTCAGAACTTTATTTTTGGAGGATTTCAGCAATTGCTTCGTAAGAAACTTCGAAACAATGCGAGTATAAAGAAAATGGTTTAATATCCTTCGATTGCGAGAGGAAAAGGAATTCCCTGGCGGAAGGATGTTCAATGAAGAAAAACTAACTAGCTTTCCTTCTTTTCTAATTCAAGGACAGGAAATTTGATTTTTCAATTTGATGACAAAGTGAATAGGGTTCGCTTATATTCTGATTGATCCTGTTAGAGCAGATCTATTCTACTTAACTGTTTGAATCAGTCGGAAAGTGTCTGATGATGGTTGGAAGAGTAAATGAAAATTGAATTTAAAAGTTGCAGAAACAAAACTGAAATATGTCTCGTTCTTATCGTTGGATCATAAAAAAGGACGACAAATAGTAATGGTCTTTGGAAAATGTGTTTTAAGCCCTGCCGGGGATTAAAGGATTCTCTTAAGCGACAGTATCTTTCGAATTTATGCGACTCGAAGAAACTGTGGATTATTTTCTATTTTATTGCTCTGTTTGTTGCTTTTGAGAATGCTTTAGACACACGTTCACTTAAAAAATGATTTAAATCCTATTAAGACATTTTAATGGTTCTTTATTTTTTAAGGAGAAAGGAGCAACAAAGGATTGGTAACGTGAAGATGTGGTAGGGTAAATAAGTTATGCCAGAGATAAATAAATAAATGAAATACCTTCTTTTATTATTAAGTGGAAGGAACACTTTACTAAGTGACAGAAAATGTGATTTATGTTCCGAGATAAGGGTGAGAAAGGAAGAAAAAACAAAGGACAGGAAAGAAATCAATTAAGGAAGAAATGGAAGTTTATTTTCTTTAAACAAGAGGTTAAGTGAAATTAAGGGAAAACGTTAAAAGCCAGAACAAAGAATAAATAATGCCCGGTAGAACTGAAAACATTTATTTTGTCACGAGATTAGGAAGCTTTCTAAACATGCATTCCAGGATTAAAAGGACAGAACAACAAATCCTTTTAGTTCCATTTGAAAGGTCTTTATTCTAGCAGCAGATGTGCTGATTTGCTAAGAAGACAATATGAGAGCATGAAACATTTCTTTTATAGTTTTGAATAGAAAAAGATTTGTGCAGCTGTTTCCTTGGTGGCAGCAAGAATGATGCAAAAGATCGACCTCAGCACAGCAATAACTGCTAAGAATCGTCCTCAAAGAATTTGGTAAAGGAAAAAGGACGAGGAGTCTCTGTCTGTCAATAAATGGGTTTCAAATTTCAATGCTTTATGACGATAAGACTCTTTCTGCTCCTCTCTTTCCAGTCTTATGACTCAAAACCTACAATTCTAGTTCATATGCTTTTTCTAAACGTTTTCTACAAAATTTACTGAACAGGAGGATTTTTTTCTACAAGAAGAACCGTGATGTCAAGCGACCCTTCTTTCCACTTGCCACCATTAGTAAAATTTCAGAATAACAGGGACCTCATTTTCTATCATAAACAGCCATGATTTGAATCACTCATTTCCAAGAGAACGCTGAATTAAGAGACTCGATACGATGAGAATCATGGAGAACGAAGTATACAAATTCTTCACTCAAACATTTTCATTTAATTTATTGCTTTATTAATTTGGGATTCTTTAAGACAGATGATTCAGTAATTCAGGTTTTTTTTATAAACAAAAGTGATTTGGCTATAAATTACACAGTAATTGAAATAAGTGTACAATAATTTTGGAATAAGGTCTTGTTTGGAGACCGATGAAATGCATAAAAGTCTTAACAATGTTCAGCAAAAGAATCGGCTGGTAATTACCTTCCAGGCAATAAAAATGCATGGAATCAAGCGTTCTGCTTGAAAACCAATCAACTGCCAAAGAACTCTCCTTTTTGTGAGTTTCATGTTTAAGTGCAACAAAGTCTTAAGCACTTAAACACATAAAAACACAAAAACTCCTTTGACAGCTTTTTTTCAAGAAATGTAATTTACATCTTCAACAAACAAAAGATTACCTCTCTAGACAGTTTTCCTGTTTTTAATATTCTATGAGTATGTTAAAAATTATTTTTCTTTTTAGTTTCCCTATGCGCCATCACTTTTAAAAGGGATAAAAGTTTTTACACAATGCCTTTTTACTCCTTATGGCAATATCCTTTCAATAAAACCCTTAGCTGTTGTAGCTGAACATTGTATCCTTTTTGCCTTAATTTTGTGTTGTTCTTTTGTTTTCTTTTTGCTTCTTCTACATATTGACAAAAAGGTAATTTCCGGATTGTTAAAGACATGTAAACGGGCTTTCAAGGAGAATTCTTATTATACAAAGGAATTTTTCGTACGACCGAAACAAAGGAGGTAGATATACGGAATTTTTATATAGAAAACTTAAGACACATATGTGTATTGTCGTGTCATAAAAACTGAATAAACAGTTGAGGGATATTAGAAGTCTTAGCAAAACTTTAGTGTCCTTAAACTATTTTTGGAAAAGATGGGCTTGGCAGCTGCCATTCACAGAATGAGTTTTTTTTGTTACCTAGGGAAAAGGTTTAAACATTTTATGTCACTTTTCTTTATAAATTTTCGGTGACCTTTTCTGGACACTCAAGAAAATAATATAAATTTTGTATGAAATCCTTCGTAAAATTATATGCAGTTTGTTTTATTTTCTTTTTGTTAACTTTTTTTTCAAGACTCCTTTAGACTTATAGAAATAACCAATCGCCTTCAAAAATATTTTGTATGTGTGAAAAGCCTAACGGTTAACATCTCCCTCAGTCCATTTAAAAGACTCGATCCGATGAGAATCATGGAGAACAAAGAATACAAATTCTTCATTCAATTGTTTCTATTTAATCGATTGCTTTTTTGAAATGGAATTTTGTACAAATTTACGTTTTTTTATAAACGTTCTGGCTCCGAAGTCTTCTTAAGAAGCGGTTCAAAATCATGAGTTCAAAAACCTGTTCTTTATTAAATTTGTGTGTTTTTGGACCTGTGCGTTCCTTATGTGTTTGTCAATAAATTTCAGTCACATTGTATTGTATTAACAGTCACATGTGTATTCCCTCTTCTGTTAATTTACTTTCGTAAGATAAAAACAAAATCCTCTTGTGTCCAATCTTTTAATATTAAAGAGTGTGTAAGTAGGTAATTCAAATAATTGCAAACACCTTACCAGGATAATATCTTCCATCTGGGTGCTGAAAAAAGTCGAAAAAACAAGAAACTATTTTTATTCCGAAATCAAATCATAAAAGTAAATTGTACATTTTTTTGTCGAACACCCATATGTTCCCAAAATGCAATAAAAACTCAATCTTACCTTAATGTCCTTGCCGCTTATCACATTTGCCTCAGCCCAATTCAGCAAACTGTTGAAAAGTATTCCAATCAGTGGCAGGAGTATCAGCATTTTCTGCAATCAAAAAAGGGATATATTTGAGAATAAAACCTTTTTTTTACAAAAAAAAATAAACTCAAACATGGATGTTACAAGCGTTGCCAAAAACGTGTTAAAAGATACACACAACTTCAATCCTACTTCGTCCTCCTAACTAGATGTCCTATGCATCACACTTTTCTACCTTCTCCAATTTATTATTGCAAAACGACTCACAAAAGAGCTGAAGTTCCTTTTTATGTATCGTTTCGTTCGTTACTTCTTTCAAATGGCATAGAACGCTCTAACTATCCCTCAGGGAGAACAGGAGACAGCATCAGACCTATTACGAATACGAAAAATGGCTAAAAATAAATTGCTTACGTATAAGAAAAAGAAAAATCTGAAGCAATGGCGAGAAGAAGAGGATATTCACTTGGTTTGGGATTAACCCCTGCGGAAATTCCAGCCACACCATTCCCTTTCCATCCCAATTCAATTCACTCTCCAATCCACTTACAATCCAACGAAAAAAGGAAACTTCTTGAATGAAATTGAAGTTTCTGGTCGAACGCCCGCCCCGGTCTGTCGTATAGTTTGCCGGCTGATGTTTGCCTTGTAATTTCTAAGAAGACATTGAGGAGGAAACTATTATGTGCCTTGAGGAAATTTTCTGAATACCGTCGGTCACGAGAGGAATGTGACTTGTACCAAAGGGTGTTTCCAAAAAGTACCAGGCTTTTTTTGAATGGCCTGAATATTTTGAAGGGAGGCCACCCTGTATTCCGACTCACGTGCTGCATGAATGCCCCATTATAATATTGGTTTTATTAGCTCTGCTCAAGCCCATCACATCAACTCGCAGCCCCAAAAAAAAAAGAAACGTTAACGTTAAGAAGCCTTTGAGTAGGAGTCGACAAAGATGATGGCCCAAGGGTTATAAGAGTTTGTTATGGCTTTCATTGAATTCAATGTATTCCCTGTCGATTAATGAAAACATCCTTTGGAGCAACGTTGGAAGAAGAATGTAGTCAGCAATGGGAGAACCTTTTTTCGTCATGCTTCAAGTTGTCGTGCGTCGCGTCGTGTCGCGGTCCCAATTCCAACCAACAATCGAAATTGAAAGACTACGAGGTCGTGTTGTTATTGAGGAAGTCGATGTCGTCCTTGGAACTACTACGTGACGTTGTGTGAAATTTTTGATTGATTGCCTGAACTTTTCTCATTTTGACAGACAAGCTAATGGAAATATTCATGACCATGTCCGATTTGGCAACAATGATTGGCTTACACCCAGATCGCAGGTACAAATAAGGAAAAATATGAAGTTTCCGATTGATGCTGGATAATGGTTATGCCGACAATCCTTCAATCCAAAAATAGGCTCAAGAGACGCAAGCAAATTTGCAAGTAACTAATGAGACTATTGTGTTATTGATTTCTATCTGTTTCTCCATTTCTCTAAGTCGCTGTCAGTCATAAAAGATTTCTAATGATGGATCGTTATACCTTAGCCGGAGAGATAAACATGCCAACGTGGAATTAAGATTAAGAGTGCGTAAGGCTTTTTGGTTTTTTGGTGTGTGAAATGAAATGTACTTAAAGTTGAGTGTATCTATTAAGGAGCGTGTTACTTGAGGCTTATTTTAAATTAGTTAACATTACGGAACGTCGAGAACACATCGGTTACGACACCTTTGCAAACATATAAACTTGCTGATGTTTCGTCAGCAAAAACTTTCTTCAATGGTGTAGTAATGAGAAAAGTTTATCCAGCTACTCTCTAATGATGATGGAAGGGGAATGGAGTGAATTTTCTGTTACACTGATAATATTTTAATGCCCTTATATTCAGTTTGTTAATAAGTAAATGTTTGTGTATGAAAACATCATCCTAGCTCGTATGTATTCCAAGTAAAGTGGAGCTGGAGGTGTTATTTTCGTTAAGTAATGAATGTTAGTTTTTCGAAAATAGCTTTCATGATATGGCAAAAGATATAGAAAGATAGATATGAGCATTCTATGGGATTGGAGAATATGAGAATTTGATGAAATTAAATCATAATATGTTTTCTGTTAAATACATTAACTTTTAAGTAGGGCTTTAAATATGAAACTTTTTAATCTGCATATTGGTACTTACCAACTTGAATGTTAGTCGAGTTTTCAGATTTATTGGAAACTGAAAGAATTACTAAATGTGGAATTTTTGCTTCGGAAGTTTATTTTTAATTAAACCACAGAAAAATGTTTACTTAAATTTGGATCAAAGGTTTAACATTGAAAAATCTTTTGACATGGTATGTAGTTAAGAATCCTGTTCCTGTGTTATGATACTTTTGATAAATTGTTATTGGTGATAGACTGGGAAAAACGTTTGAAACATTGCGGTTAACAAATTACTTGAATATTGTCGACAGCTTAAACAACAATTGGAAAACGTATCCGCAAAAACTGACGTACGGTTTTATAGAATTTCTTGAACAACATCTCCCATTTGTATTTTGTATGTACTACTCAAAATTGAGGAGGAATTCTGAATCAAAGGTACAAAATGGTATCCAAATGGTATCAAAAAAAAATTGGTTCCATTTAAATAAAGTGCCTTTTTTGTACACTCGGGCGTATGTGGAACATTTTTTTCCTGGTAGGTAGTTGGCTCTTTTTTCCTTGTAGCGTTTGTGCTGTATGTGCGTTGACTGCCACGCAGAACGCATGGGTTAGAATCCTGCTCGTGTCCTTAAAGTTTTTATTTCATCTTTCACAGGTACTGCTCCTTGCGAAAAACTGACAACACTTCCAAGAGTAGGTATCATCTGTCATGAAAACAGTGCTTCTCAACTTTGCCGTTCGGAATCGGCGTTAAATTGTAGGTCCCCTCAATTCTTCACACGCACTCAGAGAATCGTTGATGAGAGTAAGTCACTTAGGCCTTGGCTCTTCAAAAGCTGTCGCGCCACTCTATTTTTAGGTACAAATATTAGGATTTAGGAGTGAATTTTGTAATAATTTTTTTTTTGGTAAGTGAAGAAGTGTTTAATTTTCATAATTTGTTTTTTGTTTAGTTTGTGACATAAATAAGTTTAGTGAAAACCGTGTTTTTGTGAAGACCGTCCACAGACGGTCTTAGTGGCTTAGCTGTGAAAAATTGTCCTTCAACATTTTTTTTCGGGATAAGTAGGCTATTCATCAAACAATTATTGTCCACCCGCATGTTACAAAATTTAATCTGTCGGAATTGAATGACGACGAAATTGAATTAGTAATGGCTTCATATAAGTCCGATGATGACCACGAAGTCTTCGATGATGACATTGGAGACCCTGGTCACTGTTGCGATGAGGTTCAACGTGAAAACAATGTTATGATTCGGGACTCTTATTGATAATTCACCGTTAGTCGATGAATCAACTTTTCCTTGAATATTAGTGTTATAGATCTGAGCTTGGATTTTACTGTCAACGAAGAAGTGGTGAACGATGAAGCTCAAGTTGAGCTGACGTAGACGTAGCAACGCCATTTAAGCCAAAGAAAAGGGCCCGGTCACCGTTGCCTGTCGAAGAAACCTCAGGCCCTTCTATTATGCTATCAGCTAGTAGCAATAACGGAGGAGGTTTAGTATTTAAAAAAACATAATCTTTTAACTATCCAATATAAATCACTTGTCCTTGGTGTATAATATATCGTTAAGATCTAGTGAATATCAATAAATCAATAAAGGTTCATCGGATTTCAAGTTAAAAAATTTTGGCGAAAAAGGTGCATGCAGTTGCATGTAAATGAAGTAATATTTAGTGGGAAAACCGGTGCTTGAAATCAAACAACTTCTTTGCTCATATTTCTTCACTTATGAAAACCCTCGAAACCAATTGCACTGCTATCTCAGAGAATGTCAACACCCAATTCAAGATTGACAAGCATGGACTTCGAAGGTATGTTGGAGTCTTGATTTTTATGTCAATTTTTCGTTACCCGAACATCGAAGCTCACTGAGCCGAATATAGGTTTCGACACATACCTGTTTGTATGTCAAAAAATAAGTTTATCGTTCAATGAAGAGTCCAAACGGGTAAGGAAAGGTGATATTGGGTACGGTCCCATTTTTCGCATAAGAAAAGTTGCGTATTACTTGATTGAGCGCTTTGATTCAATTCCAAAGAATACCCATTTGTGTGTTGACGAACAAATAAGCTTGACTAAAATGGCTCATCATTTGAGGCAGCGACATCAACGGCTACTCGTACAGGTTTGAAATTTATCCGGAGCAAAAAATGACGGCATAGTTTTGCCTGGCATTCCAGACATTGGGACAACAGGCAATTTCGTCATCATATTGTCACAAAGTACCTATTAAAAATTTTGTGAATCACATAATTATCACATTATCACATTATTTTCATCTGGAGTTTCCAGGTGACATTTTTTGGACAAAAGAACTTCATATTCGTATTTTTCAGCCTAAAATCTAGATATCTTGTATTTTGATGTCAGTGGCTTGCTTAAGGGCTAATTCTTGGCTAATAGAAAAATCCAAAATGGTAACAGATTTCGATCTAATAACTTTGAGTGACGAAAAGGAGTAAATTTTCATTAAAAAAGGTAGGATTTTTTTTTCGGTCATATAACATTCGGAGAAAGTACTGCTTTAAAGTAGTTTGCGGTCATATGAGTTGCACTTGTGGTCTTTTGGTTTGCGAGATTTTGGTTTTCGACCCCAACCCCATGCAATCATCAATATTTTCGACACAGATTGTATTACAATGATACAGAGGCTTGTATTATATCACTGAAGTTGTTACTGTCTCAAAATTTCTTCACGTTTTAACCGATTTACTGCTTAATCGAACGATTATTGGGACCATAATCATCATGTTATATGTGAAAAATGACGTTTAATTGGGAAAAAGAGCTTTAAATTTACTTTCAATTGGTCTCAAAATTCAATATTCAGTTCATAAATCCCACCTCAAGGTTATCTCTACCGCTTTTGCTAGCTTATAAAATTATCGAAACAAAATACTGACTGGCATGAAATATAGGAAAAATATATTTTCCCGGAAAAATATTATCTTATATATTTTATCTTTTTGTATTCTTTTATTTACTTTTCGACAGCTATCCGACTCTTGAAAGATGTATCATTTGCCCTACTACCTAAAGCTTGTTGTTCCTCATGTGAAGAGTTTACATATTTCAAGGAATTTTTTGACATTTAACATTCTTTTGTCCATTTTGGAAGACAAACCAAAAATGTTTTTGAATAAAATTTATGAACTGGATTTTCAGTTAATTTGTCAACATCATTTACTTGTCTGAGTCAAAAAGCTTATATCCTTACTTCAACTGTTTTATTGAAATTCAAAGAGAAAGAGAGCACACTTACTATTTCTTCTCAACCCTTTTCCAAGAAAATTCCTCCCAGCTAGCTCTTTTGTTTGAATGAAGTTGAATAGTAAAACCCTAAGGACACTTAAAAAGTTTCAAGAACACACTTCAAATCCCTTATTTCAACTACCAGAATTAAAAGTCTCCAAATTGAAAATTAAATGACTCTTAAAGGCATCCCAAATGTGTTTGACAATATTCTCGGTACATCAGTTTTTCATTCATTAAAATTATTAATATTTAACATTTTAATTGTCATTAACAAAGCCACACTTTACAGCGCTCATTTATTAAATCAATGACACTAAACACCCGGTTCTCTTAGATTAAACAATAATCCCACATCCCAATATTTGTGGTATTTAATAGCAGGATTTTATTTATTCGTCGGTATATGGGATTCACCGAATTTTGATCCTACCCTCCTCGAATTCAATTAAATTTCATTTCATTCATAAACTACTATCGCCTCTCTGTGCTCTACAATAGTCTACGCACATTCAAGCATCAGCTCATCTCGTCAAAGTGATTTATAATTGAATTACTACACAATTAAAAGCATTCATCCGTGTTTTTGCACAAAATTTGATATGGATAAATTAAATTTATTGTTGTCGAATAGACGAGTTCATATAGACATTGTAAGTATAATTGGTGGAAAGATAGACAAAAGCGAAAATAATAATTTGATATGTGAACATGAATATCCGGAAATCCGGTTTCAATATGGATTACATTTTTTGTTATTAAATTCGTTAACAGCAGGTTGCGCAGTTGAGGGATTTCAAATTGCTCAATATATCAATTTTCAGTGCAATATTTAAGTATCATAGGGTGGCCCTTATAAAAATTTCAATATGGAATGAGTGAATCATACACGGATAGAACCTTATGGGAGCTACGTGAAAATCTAAACTACACTAAATTTGGAGACCACGTTGTCGCGATTTTTGCAATTTCGTTTTTCTACGGTCAAAGATTTTCATACAATTTTAAAATGGATTACCGATTTATTTTCCACAGCAATAGATGAAATTATTCTGGAAATGTGGAACTGGACGTCTTGTTTCAGCCACCGAAAGCCAGACTCATTTTATAGTTCTGGTTTCCGAGCTGTAAATTCTAAAGTTGAGATCGTAAAATATGCGCTCAACTCTCTTATTCAACCAGATTTCACATTCAAAATGTTTCCAATTAATATCGAATATCGGTCAGTACTTTGAGATATGCAAGAACGTAAATATGTTTGCTGAGGTTTTTCGCCAGCCTTCTGTGAATATAAAACTCCTCAAACCTATCATGTGGTATATCAAAAGAAAGGTCTTCTTATGCTCTATCAAAAAATTAAAAGAATATTTTTGTCAGTGGCTGGGTTTGCAAAATATGTTCAAGATCGTTTTTTTAGACAGTCAGTTTTTTAGAGATTAATTTTTGGAAATATATATTTTTACATTATACGAGACACCCTGCCTACGACTTATAGAAAAACTGAACCCCTTGCCAAACTCACAATCAACGCTTCTGAACGCGCACCATACCAAACTAAGCTTAGCACACTGTTAATTTAAACACACGAGAATAAATGGTCTAAATTGTAAATCCCTTGCTTTCTGGTATCTCTATAACACACAATGCTGACATAATATCAATTAATGTGGAATTAATTCCACCCAAAGCCAAGTATTATCCAATTATATATGCCGCAGGACATATATCCCACCATTTCATCATATTCCAGAGTCGAGCAAGGATACTCGCTCACACACGCTCAAATTGAAACCAAAAACATGAAATTTAACCTGAATGTGTAATTACGTGTCACTTTGATTCATCGTCATATAAATCAACAAATTTTAATTTCAACACATATTGCGGCCATCATACACAAACTTACTCACCGACATCTTCAAGACAAGCACAATATGTCTATGAGCCGCCTGATTCAATGATGCCAAGGTGTTGTCCTTAATTGCCAAGATATAATCTTCACACGATTAATTCCTCAAAGAACATATATCGTATAGAGAAGGAGAGAGAGAGAGAGAGTGAGCGATTCCATTTAACCTTTAAACAGGACCTCTACGGTCTTCGGTCTTTGGTGTCGTAAACAACTTACACTCTAGGCCAATAAATTGCCATCTCTTTGGCTTCCAATGGGCATAATTAAGGCCCACATTGTTTATACAGTGAGGCTTTTATAGCAGAATTAAGTGAGTGCGTTTTATTATACTCTCGCAGCATTTTTCCTCGAAAGGAACCTCAATTTGCCCTTTTCACCTTTCTTTTTGATACACTTATTGCCTGTTCTGGGCTAGTTAAAAGGACATTTTGATTTATATGCCACATGAAAATTTGCAAAACCTTCGTTGCGCTTGTTCGACCAGAAGAAATATTCCCTGGACTTGGTCTTGCCAGCCAGCCAGCGTTGCCGTCAGAGTAAGGCCAGATTTATTGCTCCCCATTGAGGAACTATATAGTGAAGAGTTACGGTAACTGTGCGTAGGTTTTTGATGAATGCGTCAAGGATTTTTCCACAACACAGAAAAACAACTAAAAAAAAGGAAGAAGAAGGTTGTTTGTTGGATGTTCGATGAGTTTAATGAAAAACACACACATGAGTTGCTGCTGGTTGTTATTAAGGACATACATCGTGATTGGGAGAGAGGATGCTACATGGACCGGGACTATTTTATATTGTGTCAGATTTGTGTCTATGGCTCCTTATCGGAAAAAAGGGTAACCATGACGAGGACACGACAAGATGAATTCGCATAGATAACTCAAACAGAAGAAAGGAAAACTCAAATCAAATATTCGCCAAACATGGAGGAAAGTCCTCAGAAAAAGCAAACAAATCATCCCGAACGACACAAAAGGATACACAGGAAAATCGATGAAGAAAACATTCAAGTTTTCTTTTTTCTCGATAAAGATGACAATTTTGTTTGTATTCTATCGAGAGCCAACAAGGATGTTGAAAATAGGAAGAAAGGATAATAATGTGAAGGCGACACGGACGTACAGCAGCCAAATAATTCTTACTCACAAGACAGCATCGAAGACCATTGACGATGACGATGACGACGAGACGAGGAGATATTGAACTGGAATATTGAAGTCATCCGTATTTTTAATAATTGAGAGGTTAACTTGTATTGGAGTTCGAATTCGATTATTTCGAACGTTAAACACGAGACATGGATTCTTGTAAGTTCCACTTGGATGAAGAGTGTCCTTAAATTATTTATATTGCTTACAGTCCAAAACTCGTGTTTCAGTTTGTAAACTCGTGTTTTGTTTAACTGTCCTTCTAAATGGTGTACCACAAGAGTTGGTACTAGGACCTATTTTATTTATTGAACATTTCGTCGATGGAGAGTCTTAAAACCGTTGTAAGGTGCAAGAATATATCTCTGACGTGATCATTCTGACAGTTGGTCTAAAATGTTTCACATTTCATTTTGAAGCAACAGATGGCGCTAGTGAAGCTGGTAATTCAACTTGACTTTGCTCAGTAGTCTTATCTACCGTTCTGAAATTGTACTTGACCCAAAAAAACATATTCAAAGTACAAAAGCTTCTATTCGGTGGCTTATATTGGTCTTTGACTGTTGACTCCTGTGTTTTGTTATATTTTGTTTAACTCCTTCAACAAAGATTTTCCACTTAAGTGTCGACCAGATGAAAATATATATTCAAACACGTTTTGTTTCTTTTAAACAAGAATATATCCATAAAATAATCCTTCAGAAATTCAACAAGAAGGAGGTCGCTTTAAAAGGGATTGAGTTCAGGTTCAGCCGTGCATTGTCATGGAGAAAGGATTGAAAAAAAAAAAACATAAAAACAACTTTCTCATACATTATCATATTTTGCTCGTAACCAAGTATGAACGACTTAAAAAAGTGATACCATGCCATTTTTTCGTCGTCGTGCGTCGTCTTGTTATCCTTACGAACAATTCGCTCCTTGACATATGCAAAGGAGAATGCCAATATTTGGTTTTTGTCTGTGTTAAAATTTCGTTATTTAAATTTTCCCTCTGTCTTTCGTCCTCACTGGAATGTTTTTTATTCGTTTTGCTCTTGATTGATGATATCATACCCGATGCGATGATGCAGTAGAAAATTCCATGGGATATCCTTATCGATATGAAAAATATTTGAAGTGAGGTTATGTTATGCACAATTTGTTTTGTGAATTCTGTCGAATGATTTCATTTGAAAATAATGAAAGGGAATTTCAAGAACCAAACAGGTGAACAATCGAGATTAATGTTAAATGGGTTCTTAGGATTCAAGTCGAGCATATCTCGGCAGCTATGGAGCTAACCTTTACCTGTGCCTTAAGATATATGTATTTTCCTTTTTATTATTCTCTTGAAGTAAACACAGGAATCAAACCATTGAAATTTTGTGGTATGAAAAAGGGCTTTTATGAGGTTGGTTTTTTTCGGTTTTCTTATAGATGAAAATAAAGAGGCTAGAACCTATATCCTATCGCTGCGTATGGGTTTGTTGTTCTTTTCTTTTCTGACTTATTTCTTCTAGAACGCTGAATCACGTTTAATCTTCTATTTTTCAATTGATTGAATACCAAAATCCAAAGCAACGAACTTAAGGTTAAACGATTACTTCCGCCACACCACCAGCACCGTTGAGATTGGCATGTGAGTGTAGAAAAAGTTTATGGTCTTTTTTTCGCCACAACAGACGAAAAAAAGGAACAGGTATTGTGCTTTTCCTTGAATGAAAAGTATTTTTGGGAATTTGAACAAAAGTCTTAGAATTTTGTGGGTTTTTTGTTCATTGAGAAAATCTGTGAAATTGAAGGATTTGTTTTGACATAAAAGCTTTTAGCTAGAATTTATAGACGTTTTGTGTAAAGTTGGGTTTTTCTTCTTTTGCTTTGGAATAGTCAAAAGTTTTCGAGGATTAAAAGGACAAACCCTGGTGTCAGGGCTTGGCAATTTTAGTTAATGATTTATAGATTTTATGGTACCAAATGCAATTATATTACAGGGCCTCATCCGACAAGCCTCTTTATCAAGTTCGGTCGCTGGCTAGCTGTCCCCAGTTTCACACACCAAGTCGGTTCAGGTCCTCTACCACCTGTGTGCTCCACCTGAGTCTTGGTCTTCCTCTTCTGGTACGTCCTTCCGGTTTGGATTCGAAGACTCTACGGCCCGGAGCATTTTTTTCCATTCGCTCTACGTGACCCAGCCATCTAAGTCACAGGACCTTAACTTTTCTGGCAAGTTCAGTGCCACTGAACAGCTCGTACAGTTCTTGATTGAATCTTCGTCTCCATTCTCCACTTATGCAGTCTGAACCAAAATATAACTCGAAGAATTTTTTTCTCAAAGCAACCCAAAGTGATTTCATGTGATGTTGTCATGGTACATGTCTCTGCACCATAAAGACCAGGGTGATGAGGGTTTTGTACAGTGACACGTTAGTTGCGGTAGAGATGACTATACTACTCAATTGCCTTCTAAGTCCAAAGAAGCAGCGATTGGCAAGAGTGATTCTATCTAGGTAGACGATGTCCTTAACTACTTCGAAGTTAAATCTGTCTATACTGACGTTGGCTCCAAGACGTCAATGTTGGTTGTCCTTTCTTGTTAACAACATTAACTTGGTCTTGCCCTCGTTAACCGCTAGACCCATCTTCCTGGCTTACGTCTCAAGACTCACGAACGCTCCACTGACACCACGCTGTGTTCTTTCAATTATGTCAATGTCGGTCGTCTGCGTATGAAAGATTATGCCTCTGACCAAGATCTGCCGTAGAGTGAATATTTGATCGATGGTAGACCTTCCGGTTCTGAAGCCACACTGAAAAGGACCTATCAGTCCACTATCAATGCAATTATATTGTGGACATAAATTATTCATCTTTTTCGGACGGAAGTTGCACTCAAAACAAACCATTCGTAAATAGTTCGCCGGAAATCTAGGTTAAATATTGAATTCAAAAGCCTGATAACAGGACGTGGATCAAATGCCGGAGACTGTTAACAGGAAACCGGAAACAGGAAATATACAACCGGAAACAGAAAACCGGAAACTATAATTTCAGTTTTGAGATTTTCGGAAATAATGAATCATTCAAAAATACGTTCATTCTCCTTGACGTCTCATCTCTCATGGCAAATTTCCATTAAAAAAAGGCATACCTATAAATTTTACTCAGTTTAAAATGTAAAGTCGCCTTTCGAGGCAATATGGCGTCAATCATAGTGTGAAAAACATCTTTGCAACGCAGCCCGCTGACACCGACAAAAAAAAACGTTGATAACAGCTTTGTCTACCTTAAAACAAAATGGTTTGTCTGTTCTTGCTTTGTTTATCTACTTCCTTGTATACTAAATCTTCTTTATAAATCGTTTATTTTTTGATGGTGAAAGCCTTGGAAATAATTTATTTTATATTTTTTTCATCATCACCGAAACGAACCGAGAGCAATTTGTCATTGTAGAAGCAGAAAAAAATAAACACAAATATACATTCGTAAGACCAACAAACAAGTTAATGTATTTTCAAGCTCAAAGTTTATTCTTTCGGCCACCATTCCCCCCGTTCGCCCACCATGATTGTATACTTCCACCTTCCTCCAACTACAACATAATATAAATGCTCTTTATCCAACGAAATTACATTGAGGGTAAAAAATGTATTAGTACCATTCTGCTGGAAGGACATAACTCCGCAACTCCCTTGTGTTTAATGGTCTGTGGGTTGTGGATATAGCGAGCGCTACACTGGGCTATCAGTCACTCAGTCATTTTGTAAATTACAAATATAACAACAACATGCGCGACCAATCCCACTCCATGCACAAAAAACGTACCAAGAACAAAAACAAAAAAAATGTCCTTGATAACACTGCGTTGTGTCTATTATTTTTTTTTATGTTCCCCAATTCATATGAAGCGAACCATCACTATGGCAACTCAAAGTATCGCACTTTTTCATTAACGTTAATATAATTACACGCTCAACTTGCCATTTAACAAGCATGGTGTATCTGTGTATGCAACAAAACTATGTAATTAAAGGATATTCTGTGAAAGCTTCCATTCACATACACGAGTTGTAATTTTTGTTGTGACAAAAAGTTGGTGACTCCTTTCGTATTTTTGTTTTTTGTGTTTTGTGCCAACAAAAGCCACAAGGACACTGTAACTGTAACCCCTGGTTCATAATGTTCCTCCCACGCTGCAGGTCGAGTGCGATGGTGTAATATTTGATGTAACCATACTACCTCCAAGTCGGGGTCGGGTCTGCTTGTTATTTAAGTATCATTCATCCGTGGTACCTACTGTTTTTATTTTTTTGGTATTCTATTTGGCATTTTCCCTTCGCTTCTGATGCCGCACAAGGATATGGTGTCGCATTAAATTGCATCACAAATAAAGGACCAGCAACAAGGGTGAGAAATGGGGGAGGGGGATGAACTTTGCTTTCAAAATAATAACGAATTTCATTTTATGTAAATCTCTGGAGGAGTTTTGTATATTTTTGAGCCTATTTCGTGTATAAATGTGTATATTTTGTTTATCCTTAGCAGAATGAAGAGCCTCATTAAAAATGATGATTCGACACTTAGTTAAATTCTTTTGAATGGCGTTTTGTGTTTGGCTCTTGGTTGGATGCTTTTCTTTTATGTGAAGGCGAAAAAGGTTACACAACCAGAGCCCCATAGTTGGGCAGAAAAAAAACTGTGTATAAAATATTTAATGAGGATAACCATAAGGACGATGGTTCAATAATAATAAAATATACTTCAATCTTTTTTGTTTTCTTAGTTTAAACAGGAAGATTGGGGGCGAAACGTTTTGTGAATAAAAATGCTAAACTAAAAGGCGAGGTCCTTTATGAATGGGCTGTGTGGTGGTACTTCATGACAAAAACTGTATATGAAGCATGAAATTCATATTTCTGAATAGCATGTAGGCAAGGCATGTGCTCTAGCGTCAACTTCTGTCTCCTTTTAGCCTTATTTTGACTGCCTAAGGAGGTACTCGAGAGCTTGGAGTGTAGAGAGGATATTATGATTCCTAAAAATAAACTTTTAAGGCAGAATTATTATTATTATTCCTTTTTTTTTGTGATGAAGTTGTATAATTCTGTACAGTTGTAATTATGTTAAATTTATTTAAGGGGTTGGCCTTTTTTATTTTAGTTCAAGTATTCATGCACGTAGAACCAAAATGACCTGTTTTGTGGGGACTTCATTTGCGGCGAGGTAAAATGTATCTTAATGTAATTAAAATTTGAGCATTTTTCTGGTTTTGTTTTGTGGCTGCTTTTCAGGAATGGAAGGAATGGAAGGAATGGAATTAATGTTAGGAAGCAATTATAATTTTAATTAAGTTATTGCTAAAAATAATCCTGATTTTTGTGTTTTCATTAAAAATAAATTCGAATGGTTGATGAGAAGTATCTAATAGTTATTTGACCAAGTACGGTTGGTATGTTGCTATTAAAGAAGTAATTTAGAACAAGTACGCGTTGCCGTTGCTCTTAATGACCAAAAACCTTGAACCCTAATTTTCTGTTTTTTTTCGAAACACTTTCAGTTCACAAATTATATTTCAATATTGATAACAATTAACAACGGACACACCAAATTGGTGCTGAACATACCCATCCATACCCCACCCACCCCATACCTTCTGCCGCCCCTGTCTGTCCACCGCCTGGAACAAAACATCACTGTTGGAGTGTTGGTAGCAGTAGTTTCGAGGTAGTTAAGTGGTTCACCTACCTTGAAACAAACATCAATCCCACAAGCGACACCTTAGTGGAGATCCGACGAAGATAAGGAAGACCGAACCTACAGTACAAGGAGCAAGTGACTGCGCGGATGCCAGAGCGCTTGGTTTTGGCGACTGGAGAGTGGATGCAAGTCCGATGCGATGGACGGTTGCAGTGTCATAGGCTGAGATCTTTCATGGATTGGAAGCCGGTTAAGCAATTAAGTAAAAAGAAGGCTGATTAGTCAATCCTATTGCTAAAGTCCTTTTTACGTCAGTGTGGCCTGAAATGTTGGTTGTGTTCAACCTCCAAAGTCTTATGTATAAAGCTTGACGTAATCCATTCTGAAATTGTTGGATAATATTAAATTTTGTCAACTTTTTTTCACGAATTGAATCTTTGACATTTAAGAATTCGAAAGACCTGTGATGGACAGAGAGGGATGCTATATCCTCTTTTTGGAACTCCAAACTAAATGACTAAAAGGAACCCAAAACACGATAGACATCAAAGTCTCCCAACATATCACTTTTCAAAGAACAAACTATTCAAATTCAAAGACTCTTTTTGGTAGAAAAGTATCCCCCCAACTTTTTCCCAACCGTCACAACGACACGTGTTAATAAACAATTTAGAAATGGATTAGCCTTCAAAGCACCTAACGCTAGCTGTCATTTCCAATTTTGTTCCTTTATTTTGCATTTTTCTGTTTGTGTTTGTCTGGTCCTAGAACATTTTGCCACACTGCTTTCTATACGTAATGCATACACGTCAAATCGCAGATAATCTGCTTCCATTTATTTTCTAAAAAGCTTTTTTCCCAGTCGGGCTAAGACATAAGAGTTTAAAAAAAAAACCCTCCCAAAGCATCACACAAAAATGAATAAAAAAACAGACAAAATTAACTTCAGTTTGAAAATACTTTAGCGGTTTGTCACGCTCACAACGAAATAATCTTGTGTAACCATAACATTGATCCTTCCTTAACCCAGTTCGGTGTTTTTTTTTTGTGTTTATTTGTTTGTTTCTTGTATGGAAAACCACGAAATCGAAACCCCAACTTCTCCTAATTTTCCTGTCCTTATTGCCTGCGAACAAAAAAGTAAACCAACAAATCCGGGATTCCACCCCATCAATTGCGATTTTTATTGTTTTACGAAAAATAACCGACGAGGGATATGGTAATCTTTGTTGGTATGTAGAAGTGTAGGTTTACGTTAATGTTTGGTTTTAGGGGAGCGAAAAATATCTATGCATTTCGCGGAGTTCGGTTTAAGCATTGAAATCTCCGAAAAGAGCTTTTCACCAAAAATCCTGACTGTTTACCGTTTGCTTATGGTATCAGGTAGAATTTGTATGGAGGAAGGCGTTTCATATCCTTCCTCAGTTATTCTTCTTCATCTATCAAAACAAATTCTTAAAATGCATAGCAAATTTTGAGAGTCCTTTTCTACCGAAAATGAACTTGATGCAAAACGTTCAAGGACTCTTTGAAGCTTTTTGAATTTGTTTGTTTTCAAAGTTTTCGCCTTTCAAAGCAAATTATTGTTGGAGAATGTGGCGATTGGGTTTTGTTCAAACGAAATTGCATTTACGCAAAAAAAAAATACTCTTCAAGGATAAACAAAAACATCCTTGAAAGGTTCAATTTCCAAAAATAACTCCACTACCATAATTTTCCAATACAACAAGCTCACTGTGTTAAGATAATCGATAAACTATAGAGTATTATATCGACTGCATCGAGTCGACAGAGTGACGGGATTGTGTCCAATGTCCATCATTATTTTTCCATCATCATTGTCATAATAATCGTTATAATTTTACCTGTCGTCCTTGAGGGAAAAGTTTCTAATGAACGAACAATATCGATCAAATTTTGTCCATTATGAAAACTGATTAGGTTGAAAAGTGGATTTTCAGCTTTACCATTGTCAACATGTCTGTGTTTTGGGACAAGCTCATTAAGCTTGTACATATTTGTTCTTATCCCTTTATCCTCGTTTCCTACAAGTAAAGTCCTTGATTTCCCTTTTTTGTAACACTGAGGGAGAGAGTCAAAACAAACAAAAAATTAACGGCATAGATCGAAAAATAATTCAATCCCATCTCCTTTGGTTTTTATTGGCACGTGTGGACGTTGAAAAGCAATAAAAAAAGCACACACCGACGAGCCCAATATCTCTGTTGGTTTTTAAGGAAAATTAAATATATTTTTGGTTTCCCCAAAAATTTTACCACGGGAAAAAGAAAACCGAAAGACCCGGCAAGTGGCGAAAGAAGATTTCCCTGAGGTCTAATTCCTTCAGAAACGAAGTTTTCAAATGAGTGCTTCACGCCGCACATTTTCTTCGCTTGGTTTTTCCAGTCATCCATCCCCGAAGTTGTGTGGAAGCTTAAGCTGACAACGTGAATCATCCTTTTGTCTTTGGCACCAACGAAAGGACCTCTCATCTCCATAATCCCATTCCGCTTCCTTTTAATGACAGATATCGTCTGCATGTATGTTGTGTTTGATCCTTCAGTCGTGTGGTGGTAGTAAAGTGTAATTCTTCTTTTTTACCTCCTCATTTATATATAATTTATCCTTCTGAACAATCCTTTTGTAAGAACACAACCATACGCTTACGCGTGTATCCTGTCATGTCGAACGTGTGCTCTTTCTTAATTTCATTAGAATCTTAATGAAGCACTTTTGTTTTTATTGGTCCTACACTTGCGAAATTAAATTGACAAACGTGTGTGTGTACAAAAAGCCTGCTTTCATCAGAGAATCAACCTCAGAACCTTTAACCTTCATTTACTCATTGCCACATGAAATCCTGGCTGGCCTAAATCAAAAAAAAAAAAAACTGTACCCAATCTAATTTCACATTTGTTATTTAGGTTTTTCCTTCTTCTTTCTCTTTCTATTTCGATCGTTTTTTTTTCTCTGGTCCTGAATCTGGTTCTGGTTCATGGCTTAATGTTTGCTTTCGTTTTTTCTTCCTCATTTTCAATAGAGGTCCTCTAGGATACTCTTTCATTTGGTTGACTTCATTCGTAGGAGATTATTTCATTTTATTTATTTATTTCCGTTTGGTTTGGTTTTTTTTTCGGTTCATAACTTAATTGCCCAGCTTGGATATTGGGGGAGATTTCTGTTGAAATGAATCTCCCTTGATATCCTAATTTTTGTCTGTGTACAGATGCTACTCCAACTCCATAGCTACGAGTTGCTGAGTAGAGTGTGTATTATCCATTCAAATGAAATCGCCTTTGACGAAGCGAAATTAAAAAGAGGAAAAATGAGAGTAAGTAAACTGGCGGTGGTGGAGTGGATCAATGACGAAACATTAATTTTTGAAGAGTGAATGCCGATTTGTGTAGTTCATCGCAAGGACAAGGAATTGAAATGAAGCAACCAAAGGGAAAATATAAGTATTGTGAAGTATGTACTTCACACTTTTTTTCTAAAAAAAATTAATTATTTTCTTATTTAGAAAAACTTAGTTCATATTTCTGAAATAACAGAAGAAAAAAGTAAGTGTAGGGGAGAGTGGGTACGAAAGTAACACGGGGCGGTTGTAACATTGAACTTTAAAAACACCCTGAGACTGTATACGTTCATTTTTCAATGTAGAAATCTTGGCACTTCGGTCCTGAATGCACCCACAAAAATCCAAACGTCAAAGTACTGAATTGTGCCAGATAAAGGTGAAAACGTGAAATTCGTAATTTTTTTTTCTGTGTTATTTTTCGTTGTATTTTTTCGAATAACATCATTTTTAGAAAGTGAAAGCTGTGTTATTAGAGTTCTTTTTTTTCTTTATTCAATGCTGTTAAACTTTTTGTGATCGACCCAATAGGTTTATTAAAATTCCATATTCCATATAAAAAAACCAGATGTGGACTGTTGTAACATTTTTTGAGTGACATGTTACAAACGTCCACCCAAAAAATACCAATGTGACACTTCTTGTTTTGATCTTCAATGAATATCACGATTTCCATTTCGAAAGTATAAAATGCCACGACAAAGAACAAGAAAAACCTCTCGAGGCATGATTTCCAAAAATATTATGATAGAAGCAGCAGAAGAAGTCCGAAAAAATGGCAAATCAATTCGAAGTGTTTCAAAGGGTTATAATATCTACCACGTTACTTTGAGTCGTTTTGTTCGATAACTCAATTTTCTCGAGACTCCCCTGAAAACGCTGTTTACCCAGTAATAGGGCACAGACCCCACAATAAAGTTTTTACAGATCATAACGAAGTATGTATTTATAAAAGAAAAAAAAACATAGAACTGTTTTTGTTTTTTGTTTTTTTTTTTTCTATTGGAGGGAAAATTGGAAGCATACATAAATTCATATTATGCCGATTTATGCTATGGACTTACGACCAAATGTGTTCGAAAACTGGCATACCAGGGGGCAAGCTATTATAAACTACAAATGCCAGCTAACTGGAATTTGAATCAAATGGCAGGTGAAGAATGGCTCAAATCTTTTCTAAAACGCAATAAAACTCTTGCCATTCGAAAACCTGAACCAACCAGTTTAGCACGATCAATGAACTTCAACAAACCTAATGTGTTAAAGTTCTTCAATAATTTGCTTGATGTTATGGATTGTTTCAAATTTCAGCCACAACATATATTTATAATATCGATGAAACCGGCCTTACAACTTTCCATAAACCATCAGACGTTATTGCAAAAAAGACAAGAAGCTAGTTTGGTACTTTCTTTTATGGATTGTTATAGAATTTTTTAAATAAATCTGAAACTAAACCGAGTTTCTCTATTATTTCATTAAATTTATGTGCTGTTACAACCGTCCTTTCATCGTGTTACAATCGGTACGACATAAAGGACGGTTATAACATTTGATTTCACCTCCTTTTTCCAGCTTTCCTCCGGGGAAAGGATAAAGTTGGATAGCATATTAGTTTTTAATGGTAGCCAAATGTCCACTTATCAATATGTGTGTTGTCTTATTTTGTTATGTCTTTTGGCTTAAAAGTTATTGTACAAAAAGTAAAAATTGTTACTTTCGTACCCACTCTCCCCTACGCCACAGTGATTTTTACTTGCGACATATAGAATATATGGCAAGTATTGAATTCGTAAAAAAAAAAAGTTGAGATAATGATGAGATATGACATTACGATGATAGAGAATTCGAAAAAAGTGGGTCCGGCGATTCCGTCCGATGTCTGTCTGTCTGTCTGTAAACGCACCTACAGCCTTAACCACTGGCCGATTGACCTCAAACTTGAAAATTAGAGGTTTGAGCGAATTCGCGTGGGTCGTTTTTTTGATTTTTTTTTTAAGATCAAAATTTAGGGTAGCCACCATACGATTTTTTTGGCCAAAAACCAAAAGTTTCAATTTTCTCAAAAACGGCTCCTACGATTTTTTTTAAACTTCCTCGAAAATTTTTTTTTATAGCTTTGATGTATTTTTTGTAAAAAAAATATTTTTGTATTGCTCCAAAACGGTACCGCCCATAGAACCGTTTTTTTGTTATTAGATTTTCTCAAAAAATAAAAGTCCGATCAGCGTAATTTTTTTTTAAAGTACGTATATACTGCTCAAATAATATTTTGTATTCAAAACAATTTCAAAATTTTTTTTGGATTTTTAAAAAATATTTTAAATTTTTTTTTTTTCAAAATTCTGTATCTCAAAAACGGATCAATTTTCAAAATCCAAATTAAAGTATAATATGTATATTTAAATGTTCTTGAAAACTGCATACCCAAATTAATTTTAAGGCTTTTTTGAAAAATTTTATATATAAAAAATTAATTTAAAAAAAACGGCTCCGACGATTTTCAAAAAAAAAATTTAGTAAATCAAGAATATGGTTTAAATTTGTTTGGCATTTAAACTTTTGGAATTAAATGTATTTACGAGGTACATATTTCAATTTAAATTTTTATTTATGAATTTCATTTTTCATATTTACATATTTTTTAATGTTTTTTTTTATGAGTTATAATTTGGAATATAGGAGCAAGTTCGTACGACCGAGTCGTGCACATTTTTTTTTTCTAAGTTGAATTTACTGGAAACAGTGAAAGAATTTTAACTAAAACAATTCTAGATGATGACTTATATAGGTGTTTAGTTTAGTCTAGTTTTCAACGTTTTTACGGTACCTCAAGCATCAACTGCAAACTGTTTAATGTATCTCGGAATTTTGTTCAGTCCCTGCTCCAAGAGATGATTTAATAAATAAGAAACAGAAAACAAACAAAAAATCATCAAAATCAGAGCTTTTCTACTGAAGTTTATATTTAGTCCCGTTTTTTATGAGTTGATTAATATAACTAACAACTCCTGAGTAAGAACGGAAAAATGGTGTGAAATTTAAGAGTTTTACCAGCCGACCCTACATACATCTCCCCATCAAAATTTGGTGTTTGAATCTTTAAGGATGTTAACATTTTAATTCTTTATTATTATAAGTATTCTGAATTTCAAATCACAGACACGTTTCTCCTTAAAAATTTATTTCAGGAAAATGGGTGCCGGATCTGCTACTAGCAGTTAGGAGAAGTATGTAGCTGCATTTCTTAGCTTTCCTTTACGAAAACGTTTGTTGGGTCTGCTAGTATCCTGAATTAAAAAATATAAATCTAGGACGACATCTTCTAGCTCAATTGGCTACAAACATGAATTCAATCAGACCACAATTTCTTTTAATATCGAGCAAACTCCGTCTGTAAGGCATAATTATATCTAAAACATACCCAAATCCAGTAAAACACACACGTACAATTTCATCAAAATCGGTTCAGACGTTCAGTGAGTTCAATCACAAATAAAGTCACAGAACAGAGTAATTTTTGGGGTCTAAATATTTATTCCTATCCTTTAATTTTTTAAGTAAGTAAAACAAATCTTAATCGGCCTTGAGCTCTGAGAAAAATTAAAAATTTGAACCATGTAATCATATTAATATGCGCTATTAAACGTTTCAAGGCTTATAGAGTTTCATTTCACGGTATTTATTGGCTTTCTCGTTAAAGGTTTAATAACCCCAGTATAATATACTACTCTCTATCTCTCAATGAACACAGCGTTGTTATATAACAATTTTTTTCAAATTTTCATTTAGCATTAAAAAAAACGATACCATGGTAAGACAACTCTCTCCAGAAGATTAAAAATATAAATTTTGAATAACGCCAAACAAAAATAAACACGAGACTATAACAACCCTGCATACAGATTGATCCATTAAAAGTCTTCAACTGAAATTCACCCACTCAATCAAATTATTTACTTTTCCGCCGCTTCAGCGAATCATTTTCGTTTATCACATTGATTTATTTAATTCAAATTCAACCAACAACGAGAATATATCTTCAATTCCAGGAAAGGTCCTTTATATCCCTTTTTTATTTAACTTCAATTATTCATTTTCTCCCGGCGCGGTGTGGATATTGTGGAATACAATGAATGCCGTCATTGTTAATTTTCTTATTCACTTCATAAAGCTTTTCATTATCCTCCGAGGAATAAAAGTGTATACAGTAAGGTTGATTTGATTAGGCCGGTTTATTTGTGTATAAAACTAATTTAAAAAAAAATAGAAATATGGACTTAATCACGTACACCGTATTGTTATTAATTAAAATAAAGCATTTCATCATGGGTTGGAGGCGATTTGATTATTTAATTAAAAATTAATGAATGTCTATTATTGAACTGAATTAATTTCAATTTAGACGCCAGTTAATATTGTTTTTCGGTCGAATGATAAGTGAGAATTGTTTAATGAATTTCTATTATAAATCATCACCAACCACAGCACGAGTGGTGAAATTTCCACGAAGATCAATTCACTTAATTATGGTTTATTTAGAATTTGTTTGGATTCATATGATTTTATCAAAATGATTTATTCAATCGCACATTCTGATATCTTACTTGTTTCATTTACCCGCACTCAAAACCTGAAAGGTTCATCATAATTTAAACGTGTTTATTTAATCCCTCGAGGCAAGTGTAAACAAAACATGACTGATGATGTTTTAGTTTCGTGTTAATGTGTTCAAGTTTTTATAATATGATTAATCACTGACAGTGCCACATCTAGCACCATCCTTCTAATTCCGAATAGAACTTAACATCCCACTTGTATTAGCAATAAACCATAACACGAAAGTTTCAGCTCGAACATAATAGCCAGAACAGCAAGAGCAACAAAAGGAGTTATTGAAAAATAGGTCAGAGTGATAAATAATTGTGCCCTCCGGACAACAGACATTATCGATTGAACTACATCCACCCCCCTTCCCCTTCACACCAATCCGATGCTTTATGACCCATTTTTATGGTAAAGTTGTCAGAATCCCCTTAAGGTAGCACTCATACAAATGGTCGTATAAGGAATGTATAGAGAGACAAGAGCATCATTAAGTCCCTGACCGAGCTATGCATCATTTTTATTGCTTAACTTATCTTTTTTATTTTGGTTAAAGGGGGGAGAGGGGGGGGTTGTGTTGTCGGTATTGTATTGATATATAAGAGGTTGAAAGCGAACATGGACTTTATAGTGTCTGGATGCTTTTAGTGTCTCATAATTTTCACTCCATTCACTGTCCATTGAACGAATACTGATTTAAACACAATGAGAACATTAGTGGAGATGGGGATACAAGTATTATTTGCAGAACGCGGAGGGATTGATGAACAAATTAAGTGCTTCACTGAGTACTGAGATCTTGCTTAGCGTTTCTTCTTTTTATAGGAATTTGTTAGTATGTACTTTCAATTTCAACTTTTCAGCTTCTGATTTTTGGTTTCCGGTTGTCAGTTTCCGGTTTGCTTTTGTCGATTTCAGGGTTTTATTTTCAAATTCTAGTTTTCGATTTCCAATTTTGTGTTTAAGGTATCTTATAACAAACATTACAACTAATTCTGAATAAATTTCCATTTTAAAATAAATGTTACTTCTGTCCGAAAAAAGACTGAGTTTCTCCTTGTAACGCAACTCGGAAAGGGACTTCCAGCGATTTCGGTCTTAAGTGTTTTTGACTTTAATTTAAACCAGCAATACACAGACAGACGGATGAGTTAATCAACTGCTTAGTGCCAAAAAAGAAATCCTTTTAATTGGGATAATCAAGCTCTTCTACTCGTTGTTTACAAAAAAATCAATTGTTCGGTCAATGTTCATAAGTGCATGTCTTGTTCATTTAAAACCATCAGCTTCCACATGAATTATCCCATGCTTGACATTGATAACTGGAGTTGCTTTTATCCCAAAGATGTCGATATGTTAGTTATACCAACACAGACAGTGTATCTCTCACTTTAGAGTCGATCGATTACAGAACACGAGAACAAAAAATCAGCTACAAATGTATGTTCAATTTGAGTTTTTTTTAAACATTGATATCTCTGACCGCATTTACTCAGGCACAGCCCCCACTTTGAGCTTCTCGTCGTTTTCAAAGCAGACCGACTCCCAATCAAACGATATAGCAAAAAGAGAAGCAAAACGCATCAGCTGCGATTCAGCGTTATAGTAGATTTTGCTAACCACACACCCCCAACTCAGTCTATTGGCATTGATCCTGTTTCAATATGACCTGACCAGGCGGCTTGAGGTGGGCGAGAGCTACTTGCAAGTGACACCACAAACAACGCCCATGTTGTTTTAACACCACCAAACCATGTACGTGATGCTTCCAGCTGCAAGTTCTTCTCTTGCAGTGCTTCTCATTGCCGGAGGAGGGTGAATGTAATTTTCTGTGTCACGTAGACATAACTGAGCACATCGACGACGAAGCTGAGTAACTATATAACAGGTTCGAGTACCATCTACCTGCAAGCATTAAAAAATCCTAAGTAGAAAAGATGTAGTTACCTTTGCTTCACCACCATCGCCGCCGACGCGCTGTAACCCCATCACTGCACAGGACATCACAACAATACAGAATATTGAACACAAAAAAGTTTTCGAGAAGGGACGAGTGCTTCGATTCACCGTGCGGTTCGAGAGGGAATTGCAGAAAAATGAACATCGTTTTGCCAGGTTGTACCTCGTGCCTTGCCTTAGCTAACTTGTCCAGTCTAGCGCCACCATTGGGCTTGAAGAGAATTACATTAAAATTGGCTTATTGAAATTCAGAGATACGTGATATTAGCTTTTAAGGGACGAGGGTAGCGGGCCTCCCATTGTGGCCACCTGATTGGAATACCAAATTGAAATCGAGTTTTTGTCATCTCTTCAGTCCGGCCCTCAAACACCACTGAGCTGTCAGTTTAATGTATTCATTGAGATTCTTATGATACGAAATTACTTCCGTGTTGAGACAGATTGAATTTAATTCGTGATTCATGCTGGTTTCTGTCTCTGTCGTTTGAAGGGTTCAATCGCTTAGCCTATTCTCTTTGATTTCTTTGGATTTAAATTAACAAATCATACCCTAGGGATTTTTATTCGCTTTGTCCAATTTCAAAAGGATTAAATTGCCAAAGACAAAATATTTTTGTACTCTCCGGCTTTTCATAATGTCAGAAATTCACAACCCTCATGGAACTCCAGTCCCATAGTCTCGAATTCAGGGACCGAGTTGGGCTATATTGAAAACAAACTTGAAGATGACACTTTTTAGGGAAAGCATAATAGGGTTAGGGAAGAAATATTAAAAGGTTTTTTGTTTTTGGCTCTGCTTTTGTGTATGGGTGTATTTTAAGGGGAAAAGGAAACCGGTGGGACGGTAAATTAGATAAAGTGGTTATGAATTGAAACAGGAATAAGATAATTTTCTGTTTTCAAGCATGGCCAGGCACATTAGGAACTTTGTTTCAGCTTTTATTGTGCAGGAGTTAATTTTTGGTTTTCAAGTCCAAAATAGACATTGGGTAAAAGTTAGGCAAGTAGAAAAGGGGTGTCCCTTTTTGAATTTTAATCCAAGCCTATATTTAAAAACGAATCTATAAGCTGATTGTTGAAGTGAAAAAGTATCTTGTTACAAAGGCGATTATGTTTACCAATACCACTTTGATGGTGGTTGTTTGGCTTGTGATTCGATTTGTGTTTATTTAAGTCTTATAAAGAGGCAAAACAAGATGGCTGATTTTAAATTGACGAAAGTAAATATTGGATTACTGTGTTGTCGCCATTTTGTGGTCGAAATTGGGAAGGCATAATGTTTTTGACTTTTGAAACTTTTTAAGCCTTTTGTTGTTGTAGGATGAATTTAATTTCGGAAGAAACAATTTAATTATTTTGTCTTGTTGGTATAAATAATTGAAAGAAAACTTTGCAGGGGCTTATTTGCTTCAAATTCAACACAGGCTTGTTTGTTGCTTTTCCAAAGAGTCATTGCTGTGGTCTCGTTTGTTGATGAACTTTGAAACACAATCAGATTTGAATATTCAAATCGAAAAATTGAAAAAAAAAAACATAAAACTGGAATTTTGGATTTGGATTTTGTAGACGAATTTTGTAGTATGTAATTCTTTTATTTTAAATTAGGACTCGTGCTGTTGCGAACGTCCTAAGATATTGGACACGTACACTAATTAGCCGGTCCTAATTGCATTGCCGAAGGTGTTTCTCTAGCATAGCTCGCTTGGATCGATCGATGATGTCTATGTCGTCTTCATAACCTTGGAGCTGGGTGGATTTGTTGAAAATAGTGTTTTTCGTGCTCAGACCAGTTTTGCGCACTATCTGCTCCAGGACTCTGTTGAACAAATCACATGACAGCGCATCTCATTGTTTAAACCCTGCGCAAGTTTGAAAAAACTCGGATGAGTTGTTACCTATTGGAACACTGCACTGCGTATTGTTTAGCATCATGCGGCACAGCTGGATCAGTTTGTTCGGGATCCTGAATCCAGACATCGCCATCATAAGCTCTGCTGTGCTGGGGGCTTGGACTGGTCTTGCTTCTCTTTTGTCATTGGCTCGCTTAACATTATGCGCATTCAGCAGCTGTTGGAAGTGCTGCTTGGAAATATCTACAATTCCCTGTACTTCGGTGACTAGGTTTCCTTCACTGTTTCGATGAGCTTGTGTCACGGTTCGAAAACCAGAAGCTAATTGCTTCGACCTTTTGAAGAAACGTCGTGTTTTGTTCTTGGCAAGAGACTCTTTGACCTGAGAAACAGACAGCGAATGCTCTGTTTTTTCCTTTGTTGGGTACTCTTCTCTTGCTGCTCTTGTTTTGCGTTGCAGCATCTGCAAACGTGCATTTGGTAAACCTAGAGTATCGACAATCGTTTCCTTTTTTTCTTGTTTTTAGTTCAAATTTTGATAGTGTCCAAAAAACTGGAGAACGAAAAAGATTTCTCAAAAAAAAAATATTATACTCCCATGAAAAGCATTTATTAATCCATAAACCACAAAACGAAAAGATTCAATGGACAAACAAAACTATGAAACTCCTCTCTGAAGGACCTTCCCACTTTCCCAGTCCTAGTTAATCGACGAGATATTAAATCACCTCTCAGACTTTTAGTACGAAAGACAGACAAAAAACCCACTTAAATTTAAGCGATTCTATGAATAAATTAAAAGTTTTCATACCCGTATTTTCTGTCGAGTCTCGAAACATCAATTTAGTTACCTAACTTAAATTGCATCTAATCAAATTTAAAAAAAGCCACCACATTCTTCTTATGAAATAAGTTTGATGACGGTCTTTTTCTCGTTCAAATTTTCCTTCCACCTTTCTCTCGTCTGACCCGAATTCCATCATCAAAATGACTTGACCCCAAATTAAAGAAAAAAAAGTTAGTTTTCATTGCAAAGCAATCCTTTTTAAGGACTTGTTTTTCCTTTTTTTTTGCTACTTCAAAATTTCTCTTACTTAATGTATACCAATACCACCTCAGTCAAGAGTGGAGGTATAGGCGGAGAGCAGTATAAAAGAAATAGGAACTTTTCTTTCTTTAAGATTATTTTTTTCTTAGGCCCACTTAAAGTTTATTTCTTAAATAGGAAAACAGAAAAAAAAATCGTAAAGGACCTGTTAGCAGCAATAGAAGGAATATACAAGGAATTAAAATACTCTTGGTAAATATTTAGCTTGAAAAAGAATGTTTTATTTCGTGTTGGTTGGCATTTTGGATCGTGTTCTCTCTTCGTGAAAAATGAATGGGCTGACCAGATTAGGTTTTCTTTTGACAATCAAAAATATTAAACAAAATTGTTATAAAAAAATTGATAATGAAGTTTAAGGAGTTAAAAAAGAAAACGAATTTCCTTCTGATAAAAAAATATACAAATAAATAAACCAGATGGTCACACTAATTCGACAAAGTTCTTCTTTCCTTGCGATTTTGTTCGTCGTTTATTATTTATTTTACATTTCTCCAACTTCTGTCGCTATTGACAGTTCCCTCGGGTTCTATTGTAAGACACAGAAAAATCACCCCAGGATTATGGTAAGGATTCAAAAATGTGAAAAAAACTGAAAACAATTGGACATTGAGACAATGCTTGTTGGTGGCACTTCAACAAGCTGCCTTCGTGCAACGATTTTATTCCATTTTTATGAGAAGGAGCGAGGAGAGAGACTGCGAGTCGGGACCTTTGCCTCCTTTCATCACATCCTGTCTCGCGGTTTCCCTATGGTGGGTGGGTGGAACGTCGCTCAAGTTGGCAAATGATGTTAGGCAACGAAATCAAATGAAAATTTCGCAGACTTTAATTTGATATTTTCATCCTCCTCCAACATCATTTTTTGAGGGATGGGTGCGATTGTTGGATTCAACTTTGTTATCCTATTTGTTAGGTTGGGTAACTGTTTTTTTTGGGCGACGAACGACGCAACAAAGTGACGACGACAGACTGCTGGTGTTTAGAAATACGCACTCGAGTGTTTTGAAGGCTGATGACTACGGTGATGATGTTGTCACTGTCACAGAATGGAAAGTGATAGGAATTCAGCAAACACAAAGCTTACAACATTCTTTGCACAAGGTGTTGGCGTTGGGGTTTTAAATCCCACAATTCTCAGAGGGTTTGTTTTTTTCCTTCTGGAGCCTCACTGTATTTCGATTTTCTGCTCGACATTTAGTGGAGATAAGACACGTTCTGTTAAATTAGTAATTGGATAATGAGCAAGGTAAAAATAATGTTTTCCTTTTTTGAGGCACATTTTAAAGCTACCGTAAGATATACTCTTGTCTCGAAGCTGCCTACCATCCGAGGGAGTAGATAAACAAGTATCCAATTTTCTATTCACAAAGGCAAATGAAATTGAGGGGGGCACCTGGTAGCTTAGTATGTTGTTAGAATGGGAATTTTATTAGGTAAGTGAACGTTTGCGATTTAGGGGGCGGATTTTTTTTTAGAGCGAGCGAGCGACGCACGTTCGACAGTGGTTGTGGGGATTGATAGCTTTTGACGGTGATGATGTTATTTGAGAGTGAAATTTATTTGAAGAAATAAAAAAGCAACCTTCACAGAGGGGAGATTGATGATTGAAAAAAAAAATATGTGAAATTGATCATCGGGTGATTATGGACATGCATAAGGGAGGAAACTGTTAAATAAATATTGCTATTTGTATGAATGAAGAATATCTACGCAAGGCGGATTTCTCGCGTCAGGGGTTTTTGAATTTTGATTTATTCGAGACGATATTAGGCCAAATTGATTTATTTATATTTTTCTTCTATAGAAATGGAAGCGGCGTTCATATAATTTTGTTCACGTTCTTGGTTTGCTATTCATCATAAATAAAATATTCATTTTCTTGAGAATTTGTTTTGATTTAAGTAGCGGGCTGTATGGTCCTTGGAGAAGTTTCTTTTTAGAGGGTTAAACTCAATTAAGTTTGAGCTGCACGAATATGATGTATAGAAAAAGTGTAATGACTATGAAGAATATAATTTTGTGGGTAGGGCGATCCACGCTCATGCATGGGGTTATCAAGAGCCTGCTCATAAATATGCATAAGTTGGAGGAAATTAGGGGAGAATGTTTCCTTATGAGTTTGTTGATTGTAGGCGTTTCATAATATTGGTTTGTTTTTATCTGGCGATGGAGTGATTGTGCAGTTGCCCGTAGCTTAGTTGGTAAGTGCGTTGGCTGCTAAGCAGAAAGTCGTTGGTTCGAGTCCTACTCAGGCCAAGTTTTTATTTCATCTTTCACGGGCACTGCCTCTTGCCAAGACCTGACAAATCTTCCAAGAGTATCAATCTGTCATGAAAAAGTGCTTCTCAACTCTGCCGTTCGGAATCGGCGTTAAATTGTAGGTCCCGTCAATTCTTCACACGCACTCAGAGAATTGTTGATGAGAGTAAGCCACTTAGGCCTTGGCTTTTCAAGAGCTGTCGCGCCACTCTATTTTTATTTTTTTTATGGAGTGATTGATGTTTCATATCAGTCATTTGGTGCGAGGAGAAAAATATTTGTTTTTTTTAATTAATTAAGGATTATTTTGGGTTAGCAATTGTGTTCTTAAATTTTCTGAAATTCGAACTGGTAACAGCTTTCACTTGCTTTAATGGTCTGCTGTGGTATTTTTAGTAATTTTTTGTAGTTTGTGATCAACAGTTTGCACCGGCTGTGACCTCTACTAAGATATCGTTTGTTGTCACGGCCAAATAGACTAGCAACTGTGTGATTCAGTAATTCCTTGCCGGATATTTTTGTGGATTTTTTTGTTTAATAGAAGGCAGGCGCATAATGTCGAGCGAGCCTATGACAAAAGAGAAGCAAGACCAGTCAATGAAGACCCAGTCCCAGCCTTCAGCATAGATGAGGTAGAAAGAGCCATCCAAAAGCTTAAAAACAACAAGTCCATACCGCAGTCATCAAACAAGTGTGGGAGGAAGCATGCATGCTCACTGACTGGTCGATAAGCTCCATATGCCCCATCTGCAAAAAAGGCCATCCTATGTCCTACAAAAATTACCGAGGCATATACCTGCTTAATACTTAATCCTATCCAACGTATCTACTGTGTGAGCGTCTCAAACCGTTCTGCAGCACAATAATCGGCACGTACCAGTGTGGCTTTAGGCCAGGCAAAAAAACGATAGTCCAAATTTTCACACTGAAGCAACGAATTTCAAGTCGAAACCCTCCATCTTTTCATCGACTCTCTTTTTTCCACCTTTTCATCGACTATAAAGCTGCTTATGATAGCATCAATCGCCATGGCAAGAGATCGTCTTGCAAGAGCTTATGATATCGATGTCTGAATTCGGGATCCCGAACAAACTGATCCAGCTGTACCGCATAACGTTAAACAATACGCAGTACAGTGTGCAAATGGGTAACAGCTCATCCAAGTTGTTTCCAACATGTGCAAGGTTTAGGCAAGGAGATGCGCTGTCATGTGATTTCTTCAAATCTAACCAGCTCCTAGGATATGCGGATGCAAACTGTACGAGCTGTACCAAGGTGTGGATGTAGTCCAGAATGAAAGAAAGTGGCAGAGCCATTTCGAGCAAATGGACGACAACGCTCCAGCCAAGAAATTCTTCTCATCGCAGCCTCCAGGTTCGAGACGACAAAGAAGACCGAACCTCCGGTACAAGGACCAGGTGACTGTGGATGGCCAAAGCGCTTGGTTTCGGCGACTGGAGAGTGCATGCGAGATGCGAGGAACCGTTTCCGATGAAAGGCTGCAGTATCTCAGGCTGAGATTCTTCATGGATTGCGAGCCGGTTAAGTAAGTAAGGGTTTACCAAAATGCCGTTTAAAATGTAAATTTTCGATTCTTGACGATTTTTTTTCCTCAGCTACATATGCATGAAAAAATTGATCACATTTGGCCTCTTCTTCAATTTTTATGCACGAAAAAAAACAATGAGCGCATCATTCAATATCGAGCATCCCTTTTAATTAAATTGCCTTAAAATTGAAACAAATCACACATGACGTTCAACAAATCGACCATTCACCCCCAATACGTAATTTCCCAGAAAAGGATTTTTTTCAAATTCGAAAACAACCTCGTCACTTTCAGCAGCCTACACATTTTTATTTCCCCCTTTTTCTGCTTTTGTCAAAGAGGAGCATATGCATATCATCAGCATCCGTCATGGTCCATGTCATCAAGCTGTTCTAATAAATTTCAAAACCTATCTAAAACATCCCATCATGTCATCACATAAAATATATGAACTCTCTGAAGTTTTACCGTCGTCGAAATGTACAAAAACAAAATACCTATTAAAACCGAAAAAGAAAAAAATCCTTTCACCATCATCATCATCATCATCATCAGTAGCTGTAGCAGAAGCCAGACGCATGAGATGCAACCAAATAAAAAAAAAAAAAAACAACGAATTCATATAAAAACTCTCATCTACACAGATGGAGCAACACACAGCAGGACGAAACAGAAAAAAATACAACTCTGAAGGTATTTTTTTTTTTTGCCTGTGCTGAAAATCTCTTAATTAAACGCATGAGTGGCTTCACTGGCAGCCTTAAGGGTTAACATTTTTAGTGAACGTATATTTTATGAAAATATATATGCACAAGAACATATTTTTTTATGTCCTAACCATCATTGTCCTCGCACTGGTTTGATGGTTTGGGGTGGCACTACAACACTCTGTTTCAGTTGGGGAAAAAAAAGTAAGAGTAATGCGTGTGGGTGGGGGCGAGCGTTTATAAAATATTTCATGTTGATGGCAAAAAGAGGATAGCACAAAATGAAAACCAGAAAATCCTCAACACCAAACAGGGACAAAGTTAAAGGACCAACAAGAAAAAATACACCATAGACAAATCAACGTTTTTTCGAGTCTTTACCCTTTTTTGAGGGTAGGTATAGCGCGGTTGATGCTCCTAGTGCGGTTAACCATTTAAGTTTGCTGATTTTCCGGCGTTGACAAAAGACTAAACAAAAAAAGAAGAAAATAGAGAGACGTATTACATCGCCTTTAGGGGCTGGTAGGGTGGGTTGGACACATTTTTCACACAAAATCAAACACAAGTTGTGGGTTGGTTCGGGTTTGGTAGATGAAAAATCGCATTTTGTTGCTTTTTTTCATTTTTTTTGCTTTTGAGGAAAAGATGTATGTAGGATATGCTTTTACAAGTGGCTTTGAGTTTTCAAGGATTAAAGTTTAAATTAGTTTTGGTTTGGTGTAGAGAAGTGCAGGGAGGCGTTCTTTTCGTTGGTTTTTAAAATGCTAAACGTTGGATAAACTGTTTTGAAATACGTAAACTGTGAATTTAGTTCAAGTTCTCTAATATTTTTTTTTTTTTGTATAAAGCAACAACTTGTAAACTTAAAGGAAAAAGGACTAAAAATGTTTTAGTATAAAAAAAAGATTAAAATTAGTGAAACTTTGCATTAGAAAATTAGACATCTTAGGGTAAGCCAAAGGACGATGGTGGGTACCTGGAAAGTATGCTGCTGTAATAAGCTTAACAATTGATGTAAGGAGAGAAGATGGTCAAATATGCTTTGGAACTAGAGTATGTCCCGTTTGCATTACACTGTCCTTCGCCCCAATGGTATTGATGAAGATAAGGAATGTTCTTACGTTAATATAGGTGCTACCTTAAAGAATACGAAATATGGGTCATTTTTTACAGCATATCCATCTCAAAGCTCTCGTTCTTGACTCGACGACAGAGGTACAATACTTCTAAAGTCCGTTCAACTGCAAGAAATTGATAATCGGGTGAACATAGGATTTTGTCTGTAACACGTTTGGATATATCCTATCCAAGGGTAGGTAGGTGGATTTCTTGGTCATTGAGCAAAAAACAAGGCATTAGCAGTCATCAAAATGACGAGAGAGCAATAAGGTCCTCATCTAGGTTTCTATATCAACACAGACAACATTAACCAGTATTGAGACTGTTCTTACTAGTCGTAGTCACTGTTCCCTTGACCTACAAAGGCAATTGAGCAGCAAAGCCCTCATAAGATTAACCATGGGTACTGTCCTTACTAAAAGACCCTCATCATACCATTTGGCTGATCTTATGATGAAAAAAAAATCGAAGCTTCAAAAAGAAGTTCTTCAACTGGTTTTTGGCTGAATTGGCTTCAGCTGACGAAAGGGTTTGACAGCGAAACATACGAACTGTACAGAGACAGAAAAGTTAAAGTCCAGTGACTGGGATAGTTGGGGCACGTAAATTGACAACGTCTCGATTTGAACTGAAGAAGTCGCCAAGCGACGTATCTTACTTACTTACTTATACTTATGGTGGAACTACAGCCCAGGTCAAACCAGGGCCTCAATCAAACAAGCGTCTCCAGCCAGCTCGGTCCCTAGCTAGCTGTCTCCAGTTTCACACGCCAAGTTGGTTCAGGTCGTTTACCACTTGTGTGACATCAATGTCGTAGCTAGACGGACTTTTGAAAGATTGTGCCTCTGATGTTGACGTTGGAGTTTTGAACAATATTTTCAAGAAAGATGGTGAAGAAATCGCATGATCGCCTTGTCTAAAACCTTTTTTGACATCAAATGCATCCGTTAGGTTTTTGTCCGACCATGATGGAACAGCGTGAGTTTTCCATTGTCATCTTATACAGACGGACGAGTTTTTCTGCTAAAACTAGACATTTCTCTATATGGTTGTTCTCTATAGACGCTGTCATACGCGACCCTAAAGTCGATGAAACGGTGGCAGGTATCGATTTGAAGTTCCTGGGCCTTCTCCAAGATCTGCCGTAGAGTGAATATTTGATCGATGGTGGACTTTCCGAGTCTGAATCTGAAGCCACACTGATAAGGACCTATAGTCCAGTCAATAAAGGTTTTCACCTCAAAAAAAATCCAACAGTTTTGAAACTTGGCACACTTACTAAGGGATGTCTGGTGATGACCCAAAAAAAAGTCCCCAAGAACCCGACGTGAGCTCTAGCGGCAGTTAAGAGAAACATGGAGTTTGTTTCAGTTTTTCACGTTTATCTCAAAAACTATTTGTCGTATCAAAAAATTTTGTACTACAAAATTAAAGCTCATTAAATTTTATAAAAAAAAGCTTTCATAAACTTTTTCGTATCTCTTATAGTTTATAAAATAACTCTAGCGGCAGTGAAGAGAAACATACGGTTTTTTCGGTTTTTCGGGTTTATCTTGAAAACTATTTGTCGTATCAAAAAATAATCTTCTACAAAATTAAAGCTTATTAAATTTCCGAAAGAAAAAAAAAATTAGGTTATAAATAACTCCACCCACATTGATGGAAAACAAGTAATTTTTTTATGCTTATCTTGGAAATGGTTTCTCGTATCAGTCCAGACAATAAACAATAAACATTCGCATAGAGCTGAAAATTGGTACAGAGCATTAGAACACCGATTAAAGTAAAATTTCAAAAGTCCCCAAAAATCCCATGTGTGCATAAGAAATTATTCAAGGTCAAATGTCGAAAATGTTGGTTTTTCATGCATATCTTTGAAACGAAGGAAGCTATCAAAAAAAAGTATATCAAAGGCTTGTACGCCTTGTAATTCTCTAAAAAAAAATCTATGACACTTTTTTTCCTACGAGCAAGCGTTTAGAAAATATTGTATTAAATCTGCAGGGTTAAATATAAAAAAACAACATATTCGACATTTAACCTTGAATAATTTCTTATGCACTTTTGACATCTTATATAGAGAGATGTCCTCATGCTCTGTACCAATTTTCAGCTCTATGCGAATTTTGTACAGGGCTTAGGAGCTAATTATAATAAAATCGAAATTTTGAGTTTTGACCAAATTATTTTTTTTTCTGACAGCTTAAAAAAAAAAATGTTTTTATATAGAAAACCATATAATCTACAAGTTTTTCATAGAAATTTTTTCAATCGGACTCACCGTTTAAGAGTAATACGCAAAAAACCATTATTTTCGACATTTGACACAGTTTAAAATCGCAATATTTTCTAAACGCTTGCTCGTAGGGAAAAAAGTGTCATAATTTTTTTTTTAGAGAATTACAAGGCGTACAAGCCTTTGATATACTTTTTTTTGATAGCTTCCTTCGTTTCAAAGATATGCATGAAAAACCAACATTTTCGACATTTGACCTTGAATAATTTCTTATGCACACATGGGATTTTTGGGGACTTTTGAAATTTTACTTTAATCGGTGTTCTAATGCTCTGTACCAATTTTCAGCTCTATGCGAATGTTTATTGTTTATTGTCTGGACTGATACGAGAAACCATTTCCAAGATAAGCATAAAAAAATTACTTGTTTTCCATCAATGTGGGTGGAGTTATTTATAACCTAATTTTTTTTTTCTTTCGGAAATTTAATAAGCTTTAATTTTGTAGAAGATTATTTTTTGATACGACAAATAGTTTTCAAGATAAACCCGAAAAACCGAAAAAACCGTATGTTTCTCTTCACTGCCGCTAGAGTTATTTTATAAACTATAAGAGATACGAAAAAGTTTATGAAAGCTTTTTTTTATAAAATTTAATGAGCTTTAATTTTGTAGTACAAAATTTTTTGATACGACAAATAGTTTTTGAGATAAACGTGAAAAACTGAAACAAACTCCAGTTTCTCTTAACTGCCGCTAGAGCTCACGTCGGATTCTTGGGGACTTTTTTTTGGGTCATCACCAGACATCCCTTAGTAAGTGTGCCAAGTTTCAAAACTGTTGGATTTTTTTTGAGGTGAAGGCAATTTTTTTCGTTCATTGACTGGACTACTAACAGATTGTTGACGAAAGGCTTCAAACGCACACACAGCACGGCAGACAAGATCTTGTAGGCGATGTTTAGGAGACATATATACTAGTTGGTGCAGTTCAGGGGATTTTTTTTCTTGTGGCTCGAGCATATGATACTGAGCTTCCATTCTTCAGGCATGCTTTCCTCCGACCAAATTTTGCAGATGAGCTGGTGCATACTCCTTACCAAATCATATCCAGCTGCTTTGTACAGTTCGTCAGCTAAGCCTTCTATCTGCTCCAGCGGATTTGTTCGACTTAAGCTAGATACTGCGTCAAAGCAACGCATCAATAGAGTCGAATATAAGAACCCAGCTTTCAAACCAAGCAACGACTGCTTTGCTCAATGAAACACTTGCAAAGTTACAGAAACTGTTCAAAAAATTGAATTTTACCCTCGCTCGTGGTGTTCTTTGGGTCCTTGTTCAACTCTTTACACACAGAAGCTCAAATCATGCTGCTGACAATGTTGAAAGCATTTTTGGTTCCTATAGACCTTAATAAAAGTCATAAAAGCCTGAAAGAGTATTCGACAGTTTTAACATGAAGTAGTATTGGTCTACTCCTCTTTGCAATTTTGTAATGAAGACTTGGGCTAAGCAGATATGGTGATATGTCTGAGCTCTGAAGTTCTAGAATTCCCATGACAGTACTCATTATTCAATCGCAAAAAAAATCAATGCTTGATAAATAAATACTTAATGAAGACAAATTCCCATTTCAGCTTGCACTAAAAAACACCTCTAACAACTCAATTAATAAGCAACTTTGCCCTCCAACACCGCCTAAATGAGCTCCTTGATATATCACTCCAAAATTTATTCATAAATTCCTTCCTTCTTTATTACTACAAAATTTGTTAATAGCTGCTCATAAGGAAAACGTGAACAAAACTTAACCACAAAATATACATCAAGAGTTCAAACATGAATACAAATGTCCAACTTTCGCCTTATGTTTTATCGTCTAGATACGCCCCATATAATAATGTCCCCAACAACAAGCTCTCAATGGCGGCATATCGTGCCTGTTGGCTCTTCATCATACTTAAAGGCTAAAGCCTAGCCTAGAACAAATTGTGAAAACAATTTCATGCTAGGATGTGCCTTACACTTGACCCCCGCCAATCCCCCAAAAAACAATATTTAAAAGTACGTGGCAGTAATATTGCCATTATTAAGTTTGTTTCTCTTTTTTTTTTCTTGTAACGGAATACTGCGCAACCCACCTAGCGGCACCCATAAAATGTCATTAACCGCATAATTTTGAAAAGAATATAATTCCGTGTTGGTTTATGTTTATTTTATCCAAACAGCTATACCAGCGCCAGCGCCCGCCCAACCCCAGTCAGCAACAACTGGCTTACATAAAATAAATTTAAACCAACAACAAGCAAAAGTTTAAGTTAAACTCTCAACAAATGACCCGGCTCTGTACAGTTTACAAGGGGGAAATAGGAGAACGAAGAAAAACAATTTTGTTTCTTCTCTTTGTTTTATGTTGCCGAATAACAAGATTGAGGTTGATATAAAAATCAACCAACCCCAAACTCATAATTTTGTGGCAACAAAAAAACGACAACAAAACTTTTCCTTTTTTTGCATTATTGCAGAAGGACATTAAACATTTGTTATTCAAATTGCCTGCCATATGATTTACAATCATTCGTCTCGCTATAAATACATTAACAAGCTTAACATTTATGATTTTACTTCCTGATGTTTTATTTTCGGATTTCGATGGGTTTGGGGAAATTTCTATAAATTAACCTTCAAACTGGAGCTCAATAAAAGTGCAAGCCGAAAACAGAAACCAACCGAACCAAAACCAACAAGGAGCAGGGTGGGATGTACTATAAATACACAAATAAGCGGAAAATTCCATTATCCTTGTTTGTTATGGATTTCTCCCTGGCGTGTGGTTTAGTACGATCTTTGAAGTGTAGGCGCGCCTTTAATAAACTTCAACTCAAGCGTAAATAACACAAGAAAAAGGGAAATCTTTTTTTTATTCTTTTAACAAAAGAAAAACAAGATTGGAATCCTCCGACTGTGTGTACATATATTTTCTTGTTGATGTCCCCAAGTTACTCTTCGATTTGTTTGTGTTCTCGTCCTTCGAATCCAAATACAATACTATTAGCAGACAAAAAAAAGAGAGAAAAAGAAATAGCACCCCAAACATCAGTTAATACAATAGATTTTCGTTTGGTTCCTTTTTTTGTCGTCCTGAAAGCAGGAAGCATGATGCTGGTAGAGTCGGAAGTCACAGTTATAGTCACAGCTCACAGAAGCACATCCTTTCTTTTTTTTGTCTGTACTGTGTTATTTCATTCAAAGGACAACAATATTCCCGAAATGGTAAATTCACTTTCGACTCCGCCTTAAACCTACTCGTGTTGCCCGTTCCACGCCATTCGACAAATACTTTTTCTTTTGTGGATTTCGTTCGTTCTGCTGTTACAAACGTTACGAAAAGGATGCTCAATGTTATCCTCGTAGATACTTGTTACGACAGGCAATAACTTCCCATCTAACTCGGTATGGAATGCAATTGGTGTTGTAGTGTTGTATAGGAGCGCGGCAAATAGCAGACCTAAATTCAGAGTTATGAGCTCCGAGTGGGCTGAATTGTGATTCCTTAATCCTTTAAGAATTCCAAATGTTAACAGATTGGACATTAAGGTCAACAATCGCAAGAGTTTGTGTCGATTGCACGTGAAGTAGCTTTTTAGGACTTTAATTGAACTTATTTAAAAATATTGATCTCCATCGATTTTGAATTTCTCTTCTAATAAACGATTAAGGAGAAGGAAAATGTCCAAGAGGCATCGAAGATCTCGACCAAAGGATTATTGGGGGTAATTGTTTTCGTAACGTCTTCATCCTTTTCAGACATTGTCCTCCTATCAAACTGTGTTTCTTCTATTGTCCTTTGGCCAGCTGTCTGAGAGTCCTTTTTGTTTATCTCTCAAGCAAAATCGTCTTCTTTATTACTTATCCTAGATAATAATTTTATCTAAAGCAATCGAGCAGCAACATTCAGGTTAATCGGAACTAATGGTTTGAATAGTTTTTTTTTTTTGCCTTCCGGCCTGTTTGAATCCAATTTTTGTATAATAGGACTACAGATGGTGTCTAAATGATGGCATTTAACGAAACAAATGCGAGAACCCATCGATTACAATACTTTCTGTCTAAGTCTAGTGTTCGTTCCCCATCTGAGCTGTTATATAGCTGAGCCATAAGACCCTCTAGGAGCTGTTTTGTTGCGGAACTGTAACGTGTGTTTATGTGGGTGTTTAGTCATTAATTGATTAGTTAGATAGTTGTTGTTTTGTTTTGAAACTAAACTATTATGTGTAACTTATTAGGGAACCATCTGTGACATAACACATGATTGTGTTTATTGGCTTTGTCTGGTCAGAGAGCAGCCAAGAAAGTGGAATAATTTAATTTTGTTGGCAGTTATAATAATTGTGTATAATAGTTGAAAAGTGGCTATTAGATGGCATGTTGAAATGAGACATAAGAGATTGTTTATTTCTGTAATTGCGCCTCATTGCATTTATTAAAAACTTGTTAAAGTGCATTGACATCTTGATAAAAAAAAACACATGAAATTTCGGTTTTTTTCTGCACAAAATAAAGTGAAGTACCTACCACGAAAAAAAAGTTCCACTAGAGAGCTGTCTAGATGTCACATTTAGACATTAGTTCAATATCCCAGGAAGCAGTGGTTCTACAAAATTATGTTTTTCACAGGGCCTTTGTGCCTATGAAGTTAATTCGTAATTTAAATTTAAAGCTTCTTACTCTATGGGTTCAAAAGTTATTGGGGGTTAAAAACCAACGTAACTCGACTAAGCTTAGCCGCAAATGTGAGACATGACACATTTTCTATGTGTGCTGTTGATGAATACCATGTTGGAAAAGCAGTATTCTCTATCAAATCTAAATCCACAGGTTTAGATAATATTCACCCTGACTTTATCAAAATCCTTCTTCCCTTTTTACTTCCTCATATAACTCATATCTTTAATACAATTATTATGACCTCAACTTATCCTGTCTCCTGGAAAATATCCAAAATTATCCCTATACTAAAACCTGGAAAGAAATTAGAGTACAGACCGATAGCAATCCTTCCATTTCTCTCCAAGGTCTTTGAAAAAATCACGAGCCACCAAATAAAAATGCACATTGACGAAAACAAACTACTTAACCCTTTGCAATCGGGATTCCGGTCAGGACATAGCTGTATTTCAGCACTTTTAAAAGTATCTGACGACATTAGACTAGCATTAGATAATGATCATACAACTGTGTTAACTTTACTTGACTTTTCAAAGGCATTTGACTGCGTTAACTACAACCTTCTCTGTGATAAACTGACGACTTATTTTAATTTCTCTGACACAACCAAAAACCTTATTTATTCTTATCTGACAAATCGCTGGCAGGCTGTATCGTGCAATAGCAAGTTGTCCTCGTTTCTTCCTGTTAATACTGGTGTTCCCCAAGGAACAATTCTTGGACCCTTATTGTTTTCACTGTTTATTAATGACTTGCCATCTGTTTTGTCTCATTGTTAGTTTCATATATACGCCGATGATGTTCAATTATACATTTCATTTCCCATAGGTATGGTTGAAGATGCGACAGATAAATTGAATTCTGATCTAAGATCCATATACAATTGGTCCATAAGCAACGGACTCTCACTGAACCCTGATAAAACAAAAGCTTTACCCATCTCCAAAAATAAACCTTACCTGGAAGACTTCCCAACCATATTTTTAAATAATTGCCCAATTGAATTAGTTAATCACGCCAAAAACCTCGGTATAATATTTAACGATAGACTTCATTGGGACAATCACATTAATTCAATTATTTCAAAAATATATGCTTCGCTTAGAGGTTTATCTGTAGCAAAATCGTGTCTTCCAAGTGAGACAAAGCTGAAGCTTGCTAAATCACTTATCCTGCCAATTGTATCTTATGGATGTGAACTTTTCTCAGATCCTAATTCTCAGTCATTTCAAAAGTTGAAAGTAGCATTTAACGCAATTGCCAGATTTGTTTTCAACGTTCGCAGATACGATCATATCTCGTCTTATACTCATCAACTTTTTGGATGTAACTTAGAAGCTTATTTCAAGTATCGATGTTGTTCTTTTGTCTTCAAATTAATTGTTAACAAGACCCCAAGCTATTTATTTAATAAACTTATTTTCTGTTCAACAAATCGCTCTATCTTATTGCGCTCCTCTATGTATACTTCGCTGACATCTCGCAGGCAATTTTTCGTGTATGCTGTCAGACTGTGGAATAATCTTCCCAGTCATATGAGGTCTAGAGTCGAACATGGAAGGTTTCATGAACACTGCTTTGAGAATTTCGCTAATTTGAACTGATAATCTTCAATCTTTACTCTTCACTTTTTATTTACATTGGAATTGTGATTGCTTTTAAATTTTAAATTATTAATTTTAATATTAATTTAATTTTTAATTTCAATTTGTTTAATTTATGTAAAATAGTTGTTTGTATTGTAAATTTTGATTTATCAATTAATTTTATATTCTTGTATTGTATTATATCCTGTACTCTTAATAAGTTTTACTTAATGTACAGCTGTTTCATTTTTCAATAAATATCAAATATCAAATAAAAATGTGCTTAAGTTCGATCCTGTAAAAAGGGAGTAGTGCTAGAACTTGGCTGGGCACTACCGTGCCCTTTGATTGGAGGGCTTTTTATGTGTAAAAATTTCGTGGTGAAACACTTTTCCAAACTTTAAAAATGGGTCAGTATAGCCTCTATGTTTAAACAGCTTTATTACTTTTTTTTGCATTTTGAATTAAATTTTACAAGATGAAAAATGTTTGCATCCTAAAAGGATATTCTTATGTCAAAAAACGTATTTACAACTTTGTTTACTGGTTTGATATTGGTACTGATTTGATGTCCTCAATGCAGATTAAGTGAGATATTTTTCTAAAATTGATTTTTACTGCATAATCACTTCTTGGGCAAAGAGGATCAAAATCTTAAGACCCTGTTGTGTTAATTTACAAATTGATTTAAATAGGACCATTTATCAACACTTATTCATTCGAAAATTAAATACTAAATGCAATTCACATGTTCAATTTTTTATCAATGCAAATTTCATTGAATGGAGTCCTTAAAATGTTCTCAGTCATAAATTCATGACAGTTTAAAAAACAAATATTAAGCTTGTCTTGTTTTCTCGAAAATCAATAATGTATGAATATTCATAATTTAACTTTAGGAAATGCAATTTATTTGTATTCAATTTGATTTTGTCCAAACTAATTGCATTGTTTAAAAGGAACATAATTCCCTTCTCAAGCATGAAATGCAAAACAAAATCCTTGATTGTTAAAAGCAGAAGAGGAAACATCCATTCAAGGCTACAATAAAAAACTGTCGTCTTTTAATTTTTGCTTTTTGTATATTCTAATTTTTTTGTTTATTTTTCTTGAATGTCTCTTTTTATTTAAAGTTTCAATGTTATCCTTAGGAAGAGAAAAGAAAAACTTTTTGATTTGCATTCCGGAATCCTTCAAGATTCATGACAATTTTTTAACCTTAGAGAATTTTGTGAATCTAGCATATTGTCCCCTGCATAAGAAAATAAATTATCTTTTTTTTTTTGAGAATTCTCAAATTTATATTGTGTCCTTGACATAAGAGACGACGACTACAGGAAAAAAGAAAACAGAAAATAACAAACGAACCTCCAATTGAAAGTCGCAAATGGAATGAAATTCCATATCATTAAATGTGAATTTCCTTCGTCATAATGTTTCCTTTGAAATAAGATACCTACCTAGTTATTTGGGTTCCGGTGGCGACACGCGGTGACAGCGGTGTTGCTGATTTGGTCGGTGGCGTTAACAGTGATGACAGAGCGAGCGTGTGCCAGCTCTGTCAGATGTATCTTTAATATGAGTTGGTATGTATGTAGTTAAAAGCAAAATAAATGCTCTTTCACTTAAGTTATTCACACACTCTTGACATCTTGATGAAAGAACACATGAATTTTCTGTGTTTTTTCTGTAAAATGAGAACACACATAAAGCGAAGTACCTACCTACCGACAACATTAAAAAAGAAGACAAAAAAAATGTTCCACATACGCCCGAGTGTGCCGAAAAAAGCTCTTTATTTAATTGTTTGTGTGCCTTTTTCTTGCTGCTATTGTATTTCGTAGGTTGGTTTGTTCTTTTCACTGTTGGTTTTTTTTTTTAATATTATCACACAATTTAATTTTTTTGTACTTATATCGTTTGGTTTACACAAGAGCAAATGAACATATATCGCCTTATTCTTTCATTAAAATAACAAAAAAACAGAAAAAAAACAGAAACACACTGACAAGAGAGTGCTCGAAGGTATTTACAAATGGAAATGCATGAATAAATTATTTTCGAAAGTGGGTAAAAGCAAGAAACAAAAAAAGGTGCGGTGTTTCACATTTTGGGATGTTGCTGATTGCTTCCGTAGAATGATGATTGTGTCTTTTGTTTTTTTTTTTATCTTCGGATAAAAAACGAAAAGGAATATAAGATACTTTGCTGTAATGGGACTCCGGTTTAATTTTGCTGAGACTGGTGTTTCTTGTTGGGGGAAATTAATGCAAAAGTAGGTTTTTTGAAATTATTTTCAATTCCGTGTTGGGTGTTCTTTTTTCAGGCTTTTAATTAGAAGGGACATTTTTAAGATAATTTTAGAGAAATTTATGCTTGAATTTAATTTTGTTTATTTTTTAAATGGTTGTAAGTTAATTAGAAACATGGAAATCGGGTGCTTCTTGTTTTGAAAAATTAAGGTAAGAAGATTAAGAGGAGATAGGTGTTTGTAAGCAAAATTTAGCATATATTTAGCTTTTAAAGGAACGCACGATTTAAAAATGGAATAAAATTATCTTATATTCAGTTATTCTAGTCCTTATTACACATTTGCATGAATCGATTTGGGTATACAAGAAAAAAAAAAGATGTTTGAATGTATACGAAATTAACAATAAGGTTTGCATTAAGGCTGGAAAGCTTGTCACAAAAGCTTGCATCAAAGTTGTACAAGAATAATAAATTAATTAAGACTTTAAAACAAATAATGAATTTAGTTTGAGAAAATGTCAAAGATACAATCTAGTAAGTATTCTTTGAAATACTTATGTCCAGACTTGAACACCCATTTAAATTAAATTTAATACATACATCTACGGCCCTAGCCTCTGCCAATAACTATTTGTGGTATACAAGTTTAGTCATTAGAAATTTTGGGAATTTCATGACAACTATTTCTTTACTTGTGATGTTTGGGTATCACAATGGCAAGTTTTGCATTCGTAAACAAATTCGAAATCGAATATGAATGATGACAGAAAAAACAAAAATAGTCAGTCCATCTATCAGTCTGTATTCCCACTACACTAACCACTATGTAGGCTGACTTCAATGTGATCATAAGTAATTTGAGCGAATTGTGATATAAAGTAGGTAAGAGAACACACAAATTCTTAGCCGAAAATTCAAATCCCAATTTCTTGCAAAAACCATTTCTTCTTTCTCATTTATTAACACCATGCCTTAAATTTATTTTATGATCGAATAAGTTTCAAATATATTCTTAGACTAGCTGACCCAGCGAACCTCTTCTCACCTGCCTTGATATCAACTCCACAATAAAAGTTAAACACAAATTTTTTTAATTCAATTGAATCCAATTGAAATAAAGGTTAGATTGAATTAGAGTGGCTGTCTAGATATTGTTGACTCACTAAGACCTCAAGCGTCCATTGTGATACAACTAAAGAAGTAATGAACTTAAACCAACCATTTTGTGCTTTTAATGATATTAGAGAGATATTTAGTGTCGATTATTGCCAGTTCACTGGTATTATCGGAGAAGGAATTAACGAGATAGTTACACGCCATGTTTACCAACGATGACAATAGGGATTTTTTCCACAACCTATGAATTCAGAAATATTTCACTTCCAAAATTAAATTTCATATTTACAATCATCTAATAAAAAAAAAATGTCTTCCAATGGTTCTACCAATTTTTTGTTCACTTAAGGCTATGTTTATGACCGAGCGTAAACGCGTCGCGCGATGCGTCGAGAATCGCTCCATCGCTTGTTACATTTTCGCTTGCGTTATCGCTAGCTATTGAGTGTTTATAGTAGAGCGAAACTTCAAGCGATTGAATGTTTGAAATATTAAAACTTTATTTAAGTTTTGTCAGTGAAGAAAGCAAAATGCGTGCATTGACTAGGAAAGTTTTATTATTAGAAACCAGCTATTTATTGCGTAAAAAATCTGGGGGGGAAGAGGCGTAGGATTTATAAAAAAAAAAAAAAATTAACTAATAAAAGCATATATAAGAGGTTTCAAGTGCATCCAATTATAACAGAAAAAAGAACTTACGGTGAATTTAATCATCTTCATTCACGACTGCTAAAATTTCCTGAAAAATTTAAGGAATACTATCGTATGAGCAAAGAAACTTGTGAGTTGTTTTCTCTTTGAAAATACCTTTCCAGATATTGAAATTAACGTTTTATGGCAAAGTTCACTCGGGCGTATACTTATTATTTTTCAGAAAAGAAAAGAAGAAACGTTATCGCACTTCTTTCCGAGAACTATTTGAGGTACAAAATTAATTCTTGCGGCACAAATTAGCAACAAATTAGCAACAAAATATGCCGTTAGTTTCATGTCGCTAGCTGCATTGGTTCTAGTTTGGTTCTGCTAGCGTAATATTACGCTAGCAGAACATCGATTTTTCCAAGAACTAGTGGAGCAACAAAATCAATTCTTTCGGCACAAATAAGCAACAAATTAGCAACAAAATACTGAATACTTTTCATTGCCAGCTTATGAAATGGTTCTGCTAGCGTAATAGACGTTCAACAATCGCTCGTATCGCTCAAAATATCAAAATATTTTGATTGTAAATTTTCGTCGCTTTTTTCGCTTGTAATCGCTCAATTCGCTTTTCGCTAAATCGCTTTGTCATAAACACTTTCATAAGCAACAATGAATTTAGTCGCTAGTAGCGATTCTCGTCGCATCGCGCGACGCGTTTACGCTCGGTCATAAACATAGCCTAAGGCTTTCAAGCATGTAAACGGACAATTTTTCATTGGATGACAAAGAATTGTTGACAATTGACAGCCAATTTTCTTCCAATAAATTGACTAATTTTTTGATTAAATTACCCAACCATATAAACAGACAATTTTCATTTAATAGAAAATTGGCAATTGAAAGCTCATTTCGGGCAATATTAGAAGATTTTCTAATCGTGTATACTAAGCTTAAGGAAATACACAAATTTGGCCTAAAATGTAAATTTCAATTTTTTCACAGCTCATCTTTCTTTTTGATTTACTAACTATGCATTATAGCCCTGGAGCTGGTGAAGTAAAACTGCACTTACAGGGATTCAAAAATTCCGCATAAATATATCAATACTATTTAACCATAGGTACAATATGGGCCTGATGTTCCAGGACTTTTGTACGTATTTTTTGATCTAACCAAACATTTTCATTTAGGAACATGAGCACTTAACATTTGCTTCACAAACATGTTTGAAAATTAGCTTTCAAATTTGTATTTGAACAAAATAAGGACATACAAAGATGAGCTTGAGCATTTATCATTTCTTATAATTTTTTTTTTTTTAATTAAGAATTTCAAAATTAACTTCCTTCTTATTTGAATTACTGCTTTGAGACCCCTTGTTCTGAAAAAGTATACACATGTGCAAAAGATTGTCTCTGGATTTAATTGAAATTCCTTATATATTTTCAATTGAGGTAAATGTAAGAATCCTCAACGCAATTAACATTAAAATTAAATTCCCTGCAACCCATACAAACAAGTATCTACTCAAATTTGCTTTCCCCTGTAACTACCTATAATTGCTTTTGTTTTCTTTAAAGCTTTGGGTATGCAGAAATCAAATTAACATTTAAACAAGAATATTCACGCAAAGAGCTTAGTATTATCGATACCTTCCACAGAAGCTTAGTTTATGTTTGCGAGAATTGAAAACTCAACACATTTTCGATTCAATTTAAAAGCAATTGAATTGGGTATTTTTTTTGTCTGAAAATCCCCACCCGGTAAGCTCTTTATATCACAAAACACCTTACAGATGAAAAAAAAGAACATCGAGTTATGAAATGTGTTGAAACCTCCCAAAACTTCATAAGATCCTCCAACACCCCAAGGCATTCAACGATATAAATTTCATCCCCAAATCAGACATGTCTTTCCAAAAAAAAAAAAAAAAACATAAAATCCCTGAATAGTCTCTCGAAAATTCGACTTCCTTAAATCTCTTTCGTGTTTTCATTGAAAAGAAACTTTTTTGCCCAACAAAACAAGCAGTGACAATCACAAGAGAAAGATGACAAGCAAAAAAAATTTGAAACAAAAATAAAAACTGTCAAACCCTGCAATTTAATCCCCGCAATAAACAAAGAAAAACTTGTTCAACAAAACAATAAAATTAAATTGGCCTAAGGAAAATCTTATAAAGGAAATTCATCCATACAGCACAGGTACACCCTGCTACACTCAAAGAACAAAAATCTAAAATGTCATGGCGCACAAGACAAGACAAAAAAAAAACAACACAACTGAAATCATAATTCATATCCTTGACACTTGAAAACTCCACTCTGTCTCAAAACCATCTCTCACCTGAAACAACAACAACCGAAGCAAACGAATCAACCTCCAACTGACTTCGGCTGAAAACCTGAATCCTGGATTCGCAACACAATCAGCTAAGAAGAAAAAATCCACTCGCTGAATGGTTTATCCTTGTGCCTCGCTGTACACGTTCGTATATCTGTGTGATGTCCCCAGGGCTGATATACATAAGTTAGTTTTGTATATTCTCTATTATTTTATAGTCATTGTTTGCTCTATTTGCTCGCGCAAGGACTCAGACATGGATGAGGTATCTACTGCAGATGCAGATGACAATGATGCCAGGTTAGGATGATGGTGGGTATAGGCGCAGTGCACTTAAAATACCCGTGTCGTGTCGTATGTAGCATTTGATGAGAGAAGAGAAAAAAATGTTTAAGGACAACACGACCGCAGTTACCCCGCGTCATGGTCCTTCTGAATAATTCAAAATGAAACTTCATCCACGACGACACGACCCAACGAACGGGTTCAACCCCAAACACAGAAGGAAAATATACATAAAAGACACACCAAGGACCTACGCGAGACTAATGCGGATTGGTATTGCAGCAACCTCTTCTTCTGACAATGGCCTGTCCTTCTCGCCGTATAATGACAAGTCCTTCTTTCTGTTAACAAGAGAACCAAAAACAAAAAAAAAACAGGAGGACTTTTCAAACTTACATTAAATTTCTTGTTGTGCTCCACTGTGGTATCCTTTTTTCTGCTGAATGATTCCGCCGGCAACACTTCAAATCCGAACATTAAATTTCCATAACGTTTTGAATAATTGACAATTGACTAATAACTGTCAACATTGGCACAAATTTCCAACGATGTCGACGACGTTTCCGACGTGCGTCGCTCCGTGTCGTCGGCCTTGTCGTTCGGGTAGTGCAGTTGTTTGATTGTCAGTCAAACAAAAAGGGCAAGTCTATTTTTAACACAGGCACACTTTAATGGTTGTTCATGTAGTTACTGGCTTTCAAGGACCTTTGATGTCCTTTTAGTTATTTTCGTGCTGCACTACGATTGGATTTTGTGGTTTGTTAAGTTCACTTTGGGTACTTTTTTTTTGTGTATTCCTATGCCAGGGCACAGGATTAGTTAAGTGACGAGAAATAGATAGAGATGGTGTAAGAGAGATAAAAAGGTCAAACAGGAAAAAAAATTCAAACTAACCGTGTTAATTATTCACTGTATACATTTCTATTTAATGCAGTGTGCAAGTTCGTGTATATAGCTTTAAGGGATTTCCTGTCAGACGATAAGATTACGTTGGTCCTGTTTGTTTATTAAAATTTCATATGTCAAGGACTTTAGATTTTCATAAAATTAGCATAAACTACGTCGAGCAGGTATTATGCCATTCAAGGACTTTGTTGTAATTTATTCGAATTCTTTAAGGACACACACATTTTTATTGGATTTTATAATACAAAAACAAAATTCCCTTCTTGACAGATATCCACAGTAAAATTCGGGCAGCAGAAAAAAAGAACAACTTTCCTCAACTTTAAGTCATTGAGGATTTATAACTTTTCCTCCTTCTACCACTCTGTTGAATTCAAAAGGATAGTTGAAGGAATTTCGTAAAGCCGGTTTATTTTGCTGTTTAATTTCCTTTCGGAGATTTCTGTTACCGTTATATTAAACCGTACAATTTCAACTAAATGTTGAGAAGGTAGTCGCAACAGTCCATGGCACATCAAATTTTCAATGGGAAAGCTTTTCCTTGAATGTCCTTTTTGGTGGGTAGAAAAATATCCCATGGAATAGAAAAGTCCTTTCGAATTTCTTCTTCTCTTAAATTCCGGATAAAAACCAAGTCAGCTGTTAGTGTATTTTCGGAGTGGGATATTTGGTGGAAAAAGAGCTTTGGCAAGTCAAATACAAGCTCTTCAAGGGAAGAATGTAATTCTGCTAAGGAAAGGAATCAACAATCTTTTTTTGAAAGAAATTATGAAAACGTGGGATATTATCAATGTCCATTTAGTTACTAGTATAAAATGAAAGACAATTAAATAAGAAAGAATTTATTTCAAGAGCATTACAATTTAACTTACTTACTTAACCGGCTCCTAATCCATGTAGGATCTCAGCCTGAGACCTGCAGTCGGGAACGGTTCCTCGCAAGCACTCTCTATTCGTCGAAACCAAGCGCTCTGGCATCTACAGTCACTTGGTCCTTGTACCGTAGGTTTGGTCTTCTTTCTCGAACCTGGGAGCTGCGATGAGAAGACTTTCTTGGCTGGAGCGTTGTCGTCCATTAACCCAATGTAGCCGAGCCAATGTAGTCGTCTTTTTTTGGTTTTCTGGACTACATCCACATCTTGGTACAGCTCGTACAGTTCCTGGTTGAACCTTCTTCTCTATTAGCCATCGTCGCATACGGAACCGAAAATCCGTCGAAGAATTTTTTTTTCGAAAGTGCCCAGTATCAATTTCGTACAACACTCGGCGCCCTAAGGTAGGACTGGTAAAATCAAATTTTTGTATAGCAGACACTTTGTCTTTCGAGTGAGGAGTTTTGAACGCAGCAGCGGTTCGCTAGGGCAATTCTTCGTCCGATCTCTCTTCGAACACTAAGGTATTGTTTGTGGGATTGATGTTTCTTCCAAGGTAGGTGAATTCTTAACTACCTCGAAAATGCTGCTTCCAAAAGTGATGTTTTTCCTAGGCGGTCAACAGATATTTCTTTGATTGTTGATAGCATGCACTTCGTTTTGTCCTTATTCACTTCAAGACCATCGAGTTTCGGTGCAGTGCAATAACACCCGCGGCAATACCCGTGAAACATAAAGGCAATAAGACCTACGGTTTTTCCAGGGGTTATTTCCTTTTGGTTTGGGAAATTTTCCGCGGGTGTTATTGCACTGCACCGGTCGGTGGTTCCACCATCCGGAAATCGCCATGGTTGCTGTGTAGATCTATCGCCTTGGAAACCTAGTGCTACTTATCTCCGTATTACGAGCTGAAGCAAAGTCGATTATTTGGAAGCCGTTATCTGTTGTAACTTCTTGGAGGCTGTGCTTTCCAACCAATCCGCCAAAGACGTCTTCCTTCCCTATTTTTGCATTGAAGTCTCCGAGTTCGATTTTGACGTCGTACTCTGGACAGGCTCTATCCAGGAGGTCGTAATATCCTCCTTGCTAGACTCCTCAGCACCTTCGGTAGGGACAAAAGTCATTACAAAACTTAAGACAGCAAGTTAGCTATAACTATAACCTCCTCAATTTCAATCCTTAAAATTATTTAAATCAAACATTTCTAGGATCTAAAAATTCACAGAGAAAATGATTACATAAGAATAAATTAAAGTTCCTTGTTTTCCCAGAACAAAGTCCTATTTGAGTGTAAAAATATAAACCCGAAGATTTCCTGCCAAACACCAGATGTCAAATCTTTAAATGGTTCTTTTGCCCCTTGAAATGTTATTGTTGAACATGACTGCTCAGTTTTTTTCTTCCAAGTATAATTATTTTGACACGTCAACATTGAAGTCACCCAGAATCTACAAAATGTAAAAAAAACCATCTCAGAAAAAAAAATTGAACTTGTTGATGGTGGTGTGAGAAGGAAAACTTTTTCCTTTATTTCTGTGCTCAAGTGAACAAAAATGTGAACTCGAGAAAACTTGAAGATTTTTTTTTGTGTTATCGTTGTACTTTTTCTGTTTGCTTCATTCAATAACGGAGGTGGATTATTTCCTGTTTTCGACATAGAAAATACACTCCCAAAAGGATAGTTGTCGACACATCATTATCCTTAAACTTCACAAGTCTTCAACTTCGATTTCAGCAACGTAACGCTTCGTACCCTTGTGGTGTGCCCTCGAATTGGTTATCCTATTACATTGGATGTGACTTTTTTGACATTACACCATCTATGTGTGACCGTTGCCGGATCACATCGTTACACTTAGTTTTATTTTGCCATAGAATCTGGTGTACACAGATGGAAAGGAGTAATCATGATATGTTTCAGTTTATTAAGTTGATGAGAGTTGTTGTCTCAGAAGAAGATGAATCCAATCCTTTTTTCGATTGGCAAAATACTCGAATTTACTTTTATTGTTGCAAAGACAATACGCATAAATACAAAAGACAGAAAAACAACAACAGACCAGAGTATACTTTTATTATAAGGTGTGCTTTTGTTCGGAGCGAGAATTGTCTCAATCTGACAATGATACTTGACATATCGGAAGATCCATTATTCTAAGAGAGAATCGGGTACTTGATTAATGCGAGGAAGGGGTGTAGATGAAGACATTTATCATCATTGCTTGTCAAATCGGTCTTGTAGATAGTTTTGTTTCTTGGGCGAGATTGAGTTTGACAAGATATTGGTTTTGTTCTATGATACGATGTAGATGATGATGATGAAGTTGTTGTCTGTGTTCTTATTATCTGTTTGGCTGAGCTAGGCATTACTTGGGAGGTTATATTTTTCCCGTAAACGAACAATCGATGTGGATTTAAGATAGAGTGACAGTATCGTTGTTTAAGGTATTTGACTTGTCCTCTACAGTTTAATGAACAGCACACAGAGGGATATACAAGTCCTTGAAAGATCAATAGGGTCTGGCCTTTAGCTTCTGCTTTAAACTCAATTCTCATAATTCTTGTTAAAGAAAGTTGCCATAAGGATTTTAATTTTTTGGGCACTGCGGTGTATACTTGTTTTTTTATTTTATTGTGTTTTCAATATCAAAAACTTATGATGTCACTACAATCCTGTCCGGCCCAGAGCCTCATCCAATAAATGTCTCCAGCCAGCTCGGTCAATAGCTAGCTGCCTCCTTCGCACGCCAAGTTGGTGCAGGTCCTCTACCAACTATGTGCTCCACCTGAGTCGCGGTCTTCCTCTTCTGCGATGTCCTTCTTGGTTGGATTCGAAGACTCTATGAGTTCACCATGTTTGTATCCTTCGTTATCCTTTGTCTACTTGTCCTTCTCCGGCAGGAAAAACAAATAAATGAATTCTACCTTCAATTAATTTTCCAAATGATAACAACCGCGCATTCAGTGGATTCCCTTTTAGTTTTTCTTTCCCTAATCACGAAATCAAAAAGTTATTTAATTAAAGATACACAATCAGAACTATTTGTTCACTCCTCATTTGAGCAAAACAGATGTCGCTAATTTAACATAATAATCCAATCTGCAGTTTGTTCATAGGAATGAATTTCATTGTGATATTAATCGCAAGGAAAAAACAAAAAAAAACAAAAGAAATTCTTTTCTCTCAAAGGGAAAAACTTAAGAATCTCGCAAAAGAGGAAAAACCAGAAAAGAAAAGAAGAAAAAACACAAATTAATTCCGTCTTTCTTCATTGGCTTGCTCGCTCAGTGCCATTGTTCCTTCTTCAGAAAACAGAGAAATTCTCAAAGGAGAAACAAAACAAGAAAAAACTAAAGTGGCACTATCATCAAGGAAGAAAATGCCATTGGACTTGTAAGTGTTGAATCTTTAGGCAGGCATATACATTAAAAACGAGGAGGTGGGTTAAAGAAGGACACAATTGCCTGACTCGGCTAGACAATGTCGCTTCCTACCGACCAAGTATCCGGCAACATCTGATACTGTTCCGAAACAAGACGACTACTCGCTCACCCTCCAAGCCATTTTGCAACTATACACTATCAAGTGAGCAAATCTATTCCTGACTAATTCCAAAGGTATTGTTCACGGTGAAGATGGCAAATTGTGAAAGTGGTTCAGGAAGTTGTAAGTTTCGTTTTGTCTCGTGTCGGTTCTCTTTTTCGACAAAGGCCATTTGCATTCCTTCGATTAGAATCATAGATATATTAGAATGTGTACGAGAGTATTTTCGTTTTTTTCTCCACTGAGTTTGCCACTTTGTGGGTGTTGAGATAAAGGCTTTGTTTTAATGTCTTGTTGAAAATTTGTCTGTCTTTGGTTTTTTGCTTTCTGTCAAAGTTAAATGCGCTGGAATCCTTGAGACGTTATAATTTGTGTTTTTTTCTGCAAGAATGCTGTTGAAAATGAGCCGACTTGGTATCCTTCAAGTTTGTTTTAAAGAGATAAACGGCAGACAAATCGAGTTTTTTCCTTTAAATTTGTCGACAACAGAATCTTCTAGAAGTTTGTTTTATCATTTCTCAATTTTCATTTATCAAGAACGTCTTCCAGAAGCGATTCTACGTTTTGGTTCCATGGGGCGTATACTTACCTTTTTTTTACAATTGTCGAGGATATTGCTTCAAAACTAACATAACAGCTGCTAAGGGCTAATCATATTTTACCACATCTCTATTTAATTTTTGTCAAAGTGTTTTTCAGTTAATCACCGAAGGGCCACTGAATTATTCAACGTTTCCAAACCGAACCGCCCCGTCATTTAATTTGTTTCCATCACGTGGGCGTGCATGTCATAAAATTATGCCATACGCAACAACAAGGGAAACATTTTTCTATTCAATATTTTGTTTTTCTAAACCCAAGTGTTATGACTAGCAGGGATAACCCTTGGCAAACCACTTGGCGGCAATTCAAAGTGCTAATTCTTAAATACAATAGAGTGTGGCAAGAAAAAGGCCACTCGCTAACCTAAATGAAGAGAAAGGGATACGGACTTGTAAGCCTGAAGGAAATGTTTTAACTTTGGGATTATTATTATCGCCGCAGGAACATTTTTTAAGGTAAGGTAAGAATAAGAGACTTGGAAGTGGAAAAAGTTCGACATCATTCCTAGCTGCTGGTGTCCTATAAAACCCCAAAGCTATAGAAGTAATAGGTGGAATGGATAGTGAGGTTGGGTGTGTGTGTTTGTGTATTGTGTTTCATCGGAAATGGTGTTGAAAAGTTTAGCAAATAAATGAGTCACAAGGTTTAAAGGTTTTGTTTGGAAAATCCTCAAGTGAGTAATGACTGGTCGGAAAGTACGTTCTTGTTGTTTCATTTTTGAGGTTGGGTGTGTGTATTTTGACTACGTTTCAGGGAAAAGTTGGTTACACTCTGTTTTTGGTAAAAGGGAGGAGGTCCTCTCTGCTTGTTGTTATTGTTGTTAATTTCTAAATGGATTATGAATTATTTTGTTTTCATTAAAGACTTTTTTGTGTGTGTGAGTTATTTGAAGTTTAAGCAAAGAGAGGCCGAATTAAGACAATACCATCTGATTGTTGGGAAGGTAGGCCTTAATGACTTTGTTTTGGTATAAAGTGAGTTTAAATAGACAAAGGAAAAGGTGGATTTACCTATTATTAATGATGACCAGAATTTAATGATTGATGAAACTTTTACAGATAATTACATGACTTAGACATTTGTAGTTGTCTTTGTTGGCTTGTAAATGAATATCCTTTTAAGAATTCAGCAGTAGATGTTGATTATGCTGTTGAAGCCTGTTTGGAAGGAGGGGGCGTTGAGAGACTTAATTATACATAGTTAATATTTTAGTAATCAAGTTGAAAATTTTGGGGTGATGTTGGACATTTGAGCTTAAAATTGAGGCTGTCAACGGTAGTGTCTACAGGTTCACCTAACCGAACGTCTTTTGGATACTTTTAAGCTTCTGCATGTCAGATGGAACCCCATGTGGGTGGATCGATAAAATCATCATGGTAACATCGAAGTTGAACCACAGTCAGCGCTGGGGATATGGAAAGACTACTTTTCCCAAGCGTGACGAGAAAAATTCCACCAGCTATACAGAACCATTCAATTTGGGTGGAGCAGAATACCAATTCCACCCACTTGAAATTGACGAAGTGACGATAGCGATATCTAAGCAACAAGAACAAAGCCGATGGAGTAGACGGCCAAGCCGCCGAAGGTTACAAAGCAGCTGGAGCATGCACCAGCTCATCTGCAAAATTTTGTCGGAGGAACCTCAGCATACTATGCTCGATCATCAAGAAAGCAAATCCCCTGAACTGCACCAACTACAGAAGTATAAGCATCCTTAACATCGCCTACAAGATCTTGTCTGCCGTAATTTGTGAACGTTTGAAGCCTCTCGTCAACAATCTGATAGGTCCTTATCAGTGTGGCTTCAGATCCGGAAAGTCCACCATCGATCAAATATTCAATCTACGTCAGCTCTTGGAGTAGACCCAGGAAAAACTCGTCCGTCTGTGTAAGATAACAATGGAAAACTCACGCTGTTCCATTATGGTCGGAAAAAAACTAACAGACGCATTTCATGTCAAAAAAGGTTTTAGACAAGGCGACGCGCTGTCATGCGATTTCTTCGACATCATTCTTGAGAAGATTGTGCAAAACTCCAACGTCAACACCAGAGACACAATCTTTCAAAAGTCCTTCCAGCTACTAGGATACGCAGACGACATTAACATAATTGGAAGAACACAGCGTGATGTCAGTGGAGCGTTCGTGAGCCTTGAGACGGAGGCCAGGAAGATTGGTCTAGCGGTTAACGAGGAGAAAACCAAGTTAATGCTGTCAACAAGAAAGGACAACAAACATCAACGTCTTGGAGCAAACGTCAGCATAAAAAGATTTAACTTCGAGGTAGTTAAGGATTTCGTCTACCCAGGATTCATTTTAAGATCAGACAACAACACAAGCGCTGAAATCAAACGAAGAACCACTCTTGCCAATCGCAGCTACAAAACCCTCATCATCCCGGTCCTAATGTATGTTGCAGAGACATGGACATAGACAACATCGGATGAAAACGCTTTGGGCTGCTTCGAGAGAAAAATATTTTGAGTGATTTTTAGTCCAGTCTGCATAAATGGAAAATGGAGACGAATATTCAATCAAGAACTGTACGAGCTGTTCAGCGACACTGACCTAGCCAGAAAAGTTAAGGTCCAACGACTTAGATGGTTGGGTCATGTATAGCGAATGGAAAATAATGCTCCGGCTCGTAGAGTCTTTAAATCCAACCAGGAAGGACGTCGCAGAAGAGGAAGACCGCGACTTAGTTGGAACACACAGGTGGTAGAGGACCTGAACCAACTTGGCGTGCGCAACTCGAGCTAGTGACCGAGCTGGCTGATGACGCTTGTTGGATGAGGCCCTGGTCCGGCCTGGACTGTAGCGCCATCATAAATAAGTAAGTCAGATGAAACAAATGTAATGTGAGGGATCTAAAATTGTTTTTATATTTCCGTCTAAATGTTAACAAAAAGTTATTAATGATGTCGGTAATAAGATTATTATCCAAGTCGAAATAAAATTTCAAAGTTTACTGCCAACCTGTTTGATTTGACTCCCCTTTTTGATCTTTTACAATAATCTTCAACTTTTTAACAATAATCCCAAGAAAACATATGCCTCGCGGTCCCTTATATTTCCATCCCCTCTTCTTGTCAATTAAATCGCAAACAAAATTAATGTAAAATAAAATTTAACATCCTAAGCTTGTTAATCACTAAATAAAATTCAAAAGAAGACTTCTAAAACGCACACAACAGAAAAGGGTAAATAACATCAAACCCCATGGAAATTAATCTATTTCCGTCACGCACGTAGCATAAATAAAGTCATTGCAGCTTCCAAAGTCATGGCAATTAAACCGTTTACACGAAAACATAAAAAAAAATCTTATACAAAAAGAAGATTGCCATTTCCGTCCCCGTCTCCTTACAATGACTCAAATTCATTCGCAAAGCCTTAAAAACACTGAAAAAGTAGCATAAAGGCCCATAAAAGTTAATCATAACGAATTAAACCCCTAAACTTCTCCATCAGACATACAAGCTTGAGCCACACACAAAAGACAAAAATATCCCCAACACATTCGCCATTTACCTTGTTCGAAGAAAAGAGCAAACAATCTTATAAGGAAGTCCCTTTTTGCCCATACCAATTCTCAAAACCTTGTTGATCCTTTCATGACAGCATCCACAACATCATTCTCCCGCCATTCCCGTTGTAACGTGTGCTATCACAGAGTGTTACTTTTGAAATAGAACGGAAATGAATGCCTTCAAGGAAAATTAAAAACGAAATGGCGTAGCAGCATCATTTTTGTACAAAGAAGAAGCATTAAAATGAAAGATGATCCAATAAATTTCATTATGTCGTCATTCAAGGTTGAGCGAAAGCATAGCGAGTGTTACCTCTCCTGAGGGTTTCGCAATCGCATTCGCATTCGTTGACTCGGAGTGAGTGCAGAGAGATAATCAGAAAGGTAATAGCCTTAGTCTGGATGGAAAAAAAAGAAGGGAATTACTTTGAAGACCAAACGAGCGCTGATAGAATGTGGAAATGACTAAAGCATCTATTATGGACGTGTTGGGGGATAGTTGTATCATTTCCGCCCGCCATTTTTTTTATGAGACTGCAGACGCATACAATCTGACAAATAACCAAGCGGGTAAGAAGTGAAAAAACTCGTTTTCTATTTTGAATTCTTTTTCAGAATTGAAACACTTAAGTTGTGGGGGTCGCTTTTGGTGTTGGCGTCTGTCGTTTCACGTCACGTCCCACATGTTTTCCTTTTTTTTTAAATAATAAATCATCGTGCAATTTACAAGTTCTCTAACAGATTATATTCGCTTTTGCGATGGAATGCGAAAAGGTGAAGCCACGGAGCTTTTAAGGAGATATATCTTGTCTGCAGTGACTAGATATAGTAACTCACTTTCATGAATATGAGGCTTGTCATCATCGTTGTCGGTCGTTGGGAATGAAGACTCGGCATATCATAATGGTTCGGAAGCGTGGAATCTGTGAGACTTAACAGCAGTGCATGACGTGTATGTGTCGGTTGGCTGGCAGAGTTAAGTGAAGATGGCTTACTTGAGGTGTGTGGCGAAATGTATGAGTTCTGCCTTTGAGAGGAAGTGCATCTGACGATGAAAAACGATATGGGAATTAGCATAGCCGGGGTTTATTTTGTTCGTTGGTTTTTTTTTGCATGAAACTGACTACTTTGCCTTCACTTACTCTCCCTGTGCTTACGTCAGTATGTCATAATATGATTGAAGACGGCGAGTAAAAGATGTTGAATTATTGGATTTTAATAGAAATGGATCATACAGTAAAAGGGATTAAGGTTCGAGGAAACCATTTCTGTGCCTTACAGGAAATCCATACTTACTTACTCAGGTACTTAACCGGCTCACAATCCATGAGGGATCTCAGAATGAATGCAACCATCGAGAACGGTCCTCGCATGCACTTTCCAGTCGCCGAAACCAAGCGCTCTGGCATCCGCAGTCAACTTGGTCCTTGTACCGTAGGTTCGGTCTTCCGTGTCGTCTCGAACCTGTGCGGGCTGCGATGAAAAGACTTTCTTGGCTGGAGCGTTGTATCGATGTGCCCGAGCCTTCATTGGCTTTCTGGACTACATCCACATCTTTGTTCAGTTCGTACAGTTGGCGGTTGAACCTTCTTCTTCATTCGCCATCGTCGCATACGGGACCCAAAATCCGTCGAAGAATTTTTCTTTCGAAAGTGCCCAGCATCAATTCCCCTTTTTTAGTTATCGTCCAACACTCGGCGCCGTTGAGTAGGACTGGTATAATCAAAGTTTTGTATAGCAGACACTTGGTCGTTCGAGTGAGGAGTTTTGAACCCACTTGTTTGCAAACCGAAGCAGCAGCGGTTCGCTAGGGTAATTCTTCGTCGGATCTCCACTAAGATGTCGTTTGTGGGATTGATGTTTGTTCCAAGGCAGGTGAACTCCTTAACTACCTCAAAATTGCTGCTGCCAACAGTGACGTTTTGTCCTATCGCGACAGATGTTGTTCTGTTTGTCGATAGTGTGTACTTTGTTTTGTCCTCATTCACTTCAAGACCAACGAGATTCGGCTGTTCTTCAATCGCTGTGAAGGCCTCAAGCACAGCTTTTTGGGATCAGTCTCTGATGTCCATGTCGTCCGCATAGCCTAAGAGCTGGGTGGATTTGTTGAAGATTGTGTTTTTTGTATTCATACCTGCCTTGCGCACTATCTGCTCCATGACTATGATGAAGAAATGAAATCACATGACAGTGCATCTCCTTGTCTAAACCCTGCGCATGTTTGAAATAACTCGGATGAGCTGTTTGCGCATTCAGCAGCTGTTAAGCGGGATATACACAGTTCAAATGCTTGTCATGCACGAGCAAATGTATTTGTTAATTTGGATTGAAGTTGCCTATACACACATCAATCATAGTCTTCAAACTTTTATTACATACACTACTTCAATGCAGTAAGCTTGATTGAAGGAAAATCAAAAGATTTTGATTTTGCTTCAAGCATACACCCGATATATACGTGTGACTTGTTCACTAATACACTTGCTCGTGCATGACAAGCATTTGAACTGTGTATATCCGGCTTTAGAAGTGCTGCTTGAAAACATCTATAATTCGCTGTGCTTCGGTGACTAGGTTTCCTTCACTGTTTCGAAGAGCCTGTGTCCCGGTTCTGAAACCAGAAGCTAATTGCTTCGACCTTTTAAAGAAACGTCGGATGTTGTTCTCGGCCCGAGACTCTTCTAGATCTTTGAGCTGAGAAACTGGGGATGCTCTTTTCTTCCTTCATAGGGTCTTTTTCTCATTTCTCCATTTTGTTCGGTACTCTTTTCTTGCTGCTCTTGTTTTTCGTTGCAGCATCTTTTCAATAACGCTTCTTCATCATCATACCACGGGAAGTTTTGTTTGAATGGATGAATAAAGAAGTGTCACCCGGAGAGTAAAATCCAATCCATCTTCTCTTCCGCAATCCAGTTTTTTTTTTACTGGGCATATTATGTCTTGCCATCAGCAACCTCAAATTGTCACATTTCACATTACTCGACGACAATGTAATCGAAATGAAATAGCAATGTCAAAAAGTCTGTAAAAAATGGACGCTCACCACTACACACAACACAAACGTCAAATTTGATGACAAGATTTTGATCCGCTCGAAAAATCCAGACTACGATGACCAGATCATGGACTGGATGTTGGTTTGTTGGTCTCTATTGGATTATCTGATGACAGGCCGATAGTCCTGTCATCGGAAATGTTCGATGGAGACCCCCAAGTAACAAATCCTTTTTTGGCAAGAATTAAACCAGGTTCAAAGATTTCAAACGGTTGTACAAATTGCTTTAAAATAATCGCAGCAAATCAAAGGTAATACCAAACTAGAATCAAAGGGTTAGTTGGTTGATATATCCTTTACAAAGGTCCTATTTGCTGTTCCTATTTTTGCTACGTATTTAGGCCGTGTGCGAATTGGATGAATTGTGGTTAAAAAATAAAAATTGATGAATTTTTAACCACTACTGTCATATTTTAACCTGCTCAGCAGCTAATCAAATAATGCGAAGTGTCAAAATTTAACCAAACGTCAAGTTTTAACCCATTTTTAACTGAATTCGCACACGGCCTTAACGTAATATTAATATTAAAAATTACACGATGAAAAATACCTTCAGCTAAATTGTGTTTTGGCCCTAACCTTCGAGACTCGCTTATGCAAAATCAAATCAAAACGAACTGACAGTTGTCACACGAGGAAACTTCCTTTTGCAAACGTAAATAAAACCAAACAAGTGTTTTGTTTCAACACAAATATTTTGTTGTTTAAATAAAATAAATAAATAAGTATGAAATTTAATTCCACAACAAAACAAGTTCTCACGATTAACATATGTATTTCAGAATATCTCACGACAATGGGCAAACTCAACAAAACAAAAGCAATGAAGCAAAAACTTTCAAAACGAATTGATGCCACAAAAAAGAACGTCACATCAATCACTTCCAAAGTATCGTTCAAAGCCAAGGATAAGTCTGATACCAAGCTACTGCTATCGCAAACACCCTCCGGACTCACCCCAAAGAAGCACAAAAACAAGAAAGAAAAATTCATTTTGAAACACAAAAATCTGCTCACCAAATTCGCCCAACAAAAGAAGCAGAAAAAAGAAGAAATCGCAAGGAAGAACCGTGAAAAGACGGCCGTTGTTGGAGACATGAAAAAACTCAAAGACGCACTACCATCTTTGGATGAGCTATTCAAACTGAGTAAAGAGAAAGCTGCCAAGGAAGTTGAGGAGCCAACGAAGAAACTCAACGTCCGCGACAAGATCAAGAAGAAAAAGAAAGAATACGTCAATCGTATCAGTTCGTTGGAAACTCTACTTAAAGATCCTGAATTCAAAAAGAATCCCCGAGAGCTTATAGCAAATCATATTAAATACAAGAATGGATTGATTGAATAAAAGAGACTTTATAAGATTAAAAATTAAACACAAAACGCATACTGCTAGTAGTATTCCTTAAAGCTTCGACTTCTTCTGATTGAACTGTGCAATGGCGTTAAAGAACTCCTCCGAATAGAACCTCTTCTTCAGTTCTGCCAATTCGTCGTTCATGGCTCTTTCCAAGTCAGCTTGACTGGCTTTCCTTAGCAGTGACTTTCCCGCCATCAGCGATCCCAAAGGCAGTTTAGTTATTTCCATCACTTTGGGCCAGATTTTGGTCTCTAATTCCTCAGATTTTACAACTGCAGCCACAAAATTCAGACGGAGAGCTTCTTCCGCTGTCAATTTCTGATTCAAAAGCAAAACTTCAATTGACTTTGCCTTGCCAAGCAGCCGAGGGAATGTGTACGATGAGCACCCTTCAGGACAAAGTCCAAGTTTAGTAAACGGCGTCATAAAATAGGTCTGCAATTAGAAATTGTAATGAGTTCTTACTATAAGAGCAATGCGAACCTTATCAGTGCAGTAAATGATGTCACAGAGCGCAGCTGTCGTCATTCCAATGCCAATGCACGGCCCATTGACAACAGCAATGAGGACCTTTGGGAATTCAAAAAACGCTCGAAACAAGTTCCTTAGAACTTTATCGTTTGCTGCCAAGTGTTTATCATAATCCCCAACAGTTTGCGATAAATCATTGCCTGAAGTGTATATATCTCCAGTGCTCGTAATTGCCACAATTGACACAGATTCATCTTCACCTGCTAATTGGAGCACTTGCGTGAGTTCGGTGTAGGCTGCAATGGTTAGGGAGTTCCTTTTGCGGGGGTTGTTTATTTTGACTATCAGGAGTTTGTCTCGTTTTTCGAAAAGAAACTCTTTGAATTTGGCGTAAGGTTGTGGTACGTTCGACATTTTAGTTGTTCTTGAAGTTTGCGGTTCTGCTCTGTAAAAGCGATAGACTGGGAGTGGGACTATTAAAGAAATCCCAAAGTTGATACAACACAAAATTTGCAAAATGAAAACAATAGAATTTCGCATCAACCTTTAGCGGGGTTTACATGGTCCAACATGGTTGGACAACATGGTTGGATGAAAAAATGAACTTTGCGTTTACACGAAGTACGATGTTGTCCAACATCAGTGTGGTTATTGGTTCTGGGAGATTTTTATAAAGTTGAAAAAACTCCCTCCAAAACTTATTATTGATAATTTCCGACATTCCGACTCGACCTAAGAGTAAACGCATATAATAGAAATGAAAAATGAGTGAATGCGGGGAATTTCCCATATTTTCATTTTTCAGGTTTGTCCAACATCTGTTTACTCACGTTGGATGGTATGACAAACCAGCAAGTTTTTAAAATTTTTTAAAAACCATCCAACATGGTTTGTCAAGCGGTTGTTTTAGCGTTTAGATGATCCAACATTGCTGTTGTCAAACCATGTTGTCCAACCATGTTGGACCATGTAAACCCCGCTTTTGGACAGGTGTAGAGTGTAGACTCTGCGGAAGGTCTGTTTGTTATCTTTTTGTACAACTTGCTGAACTCTCGGTCTTCGAATGAATGTTTCATAAAATCTCAAATCTGTACTTTTGGTCTTGCATCAACAAAATCAAGCATTTTATTTGCGAATTGCGATGGGAAGTGTTTTTTGAGATTTGTTTAACACTCGTGTATGGTAAATCACTCCAGTTTCCACTTTAAAACTGTCGGGGGCTCAAACTAAGAGGTCAGTTCGGTTTATTCTGGTTGCTTAAGATGGAACGGGCCTAATGCTTCGAGTATCGACATTCAACTCGATGGCCAACGAAGAAAGAACTGACAAGCGGTACAGTAATCAGAAATTTGTTTGTTTACATCAAAAATTATTTCTTCGACATTGGTGGAAACAGGTGGAAAATTAAATTACATTTTTCGGAAGAAAAGCTACGGAATTATTATCCAAACACAATTTATTAGAACAAGATCTGCTTGAACCAACTGAAGCGATAGGGGTTGGCATCAAGGTCATGTCAAACTCATCGATTGTAACGATCAGAGGTCGCGAGATCTATATATATGCTCGCTGTCAGCATGCTGGGCGAAGCTTGGCCGGGCGCAAGACTCGAGGTTGTTGCTAAGGAGGACATTCCTTGCAAGCCCCGAGCTCGCGCATGGATCCCAATGGAACCCTCATGTTCAGAAGACATCCATGAGATGATCAGGCTAACCCACCCGGACCTCTCTTGTCACGACTGGAAGGTCGCGAAACTGGAGGAGCCGAAGGGCCTTTATCGAAGTGCAATTATCGTAAAAAATATATACTCTGCGGCTTTTCTGGCGTGAAACAAAGGAGTGATAAGATACGGGTTCGAAACGATTATGCTCCGTGTCTATAAGAAAGATGAGGAGGACGCTTCGTGCGAGCCTCCAAAACCTTCAGAAACTGTGTCGCAGGACGTGGGGGGTCCCAGTGCTACTATCACCTTCCCATCCTTGGATGTCGATGATGATGTGCCTGGGCCCTGTACTGTCACAGCGTCTTCTTCCACAAACGTCAAAAGTTTACGGAGACTTATGACTCTCTCGTCAAAGTAAGGAAGAAGATGAACTATTAGGTTCCTCTTCGTCTGATCTGGATGAACTGGATAAAACAGTGGTGGACGTTGATCTGCCTAGTTGTAGCCAAAATGCTGCAAATCGTACAGATTAATCTCCAACACTGCATAAAGGCTTCGGCCTCCCTTCTTCTCCGCCTGATAAAAACTGGGGAAGATGTCGTTCTCAGCCAAGAGATTGTGAAATCCTACTGGCTGGTATCAGCGTATTTGCACCACGACCACCAGGGCATACGACTTGGAGTAGCCTCAAATTACTTCTGCAGGAACTGTATGGACGAAAAAGAAGAGGAAACAATCTATCACCTTCTCTGCACATGCCCTGCTCTTTCAAAATCAAACACATTCAAGTAGCAGGAACTAAGGACATTTATTTGAAATAAACTCTGATCATCATCAACAGAAACCTCTAAAAAGGGAACAAATGCAAAAACAAAATATACAAAAAACAATTAGGACTTTCAACCTCTAGCGCCAATAAACTTTGAGGTAGAGCTGTCTTAGGAGTTTACTTAACATTTTCAACAATCTTATGTGATAACAGTTGGTGCATTGCGTCCGGTGAATTTAGGAAGTTGAGAGATTTCCAGAGCTATGTCAATAAGCGGCTTCAACATTTCACTGGCTTTGCCCAAAACATTGTCCTTTTCATAAGAATCAATATACAAACTAGAAAGAACAAAACATAATTATTACACAGCTCGTTAATTCAAAAGAAGATTCAACTCACCGAACAGTTGCACCAGAGCTGCCGGTTCCACTCAAACGCATCACAATCCGACTGCCATCCTCAAATACAATCCTCAAGCCTTGTTTCGTTGACACCGACTTATCAACGGGGTCGGTGTAGCTGAAGTTATCAGCAACCTTAACTTTGTAGGTCTTGCCACCACTGGAGTAAGGTTTACCCACAAATGCCGGATCGGTAATGGTTTTTTCCATTGTTGCCATCATTTGATTGCATGGATCCAAATCGCACTCTTCGTAATCGTAACGGGTGAAATAGTTACGTCCATAGATCGACCAGTGGTTCTTGCAGATCTCTTCGATGCCCTTTCCGGTGTGTTGCATAACCGACAACCAAGCCAATACAGCCCAGATGCCATCCTTTTCTCGGATGTGGTTTGATCCAGTGCCGAAACTCTCTTCGCCACACAAACACAATCGACCGGCATCCATCAAATTGCCAAAGTACTTCCATCCAGTCGGCACTTCGAACACTTCCTTGCCCAATTTGGCTCCGACTAAATCAACAGCCGAAGCGGTCGGCATACTGCGAGCAAAGCCCTGAATACCGTTCTTCTGGAAATATGGGATGCACTCGAGGTAGTGAGCGATGACGGCCAACGAGTCGCTGGGCGTCACGAAGAAGGCTTTATTGCCGATTATCATGTTGCGGTCCTAAGAGAAAACGAAATTGACAAAGTTCTGGAAGCAACTTAATCTCAACTTACACCATCACCATCAAAAGCGGCTCCAATATCGTAGTCGCCTTTCGACACGGTTTCCACCAAATCCTTGGCATAAGTCAAATTTGGATCGGGATGCAGACCACCGAAATCTTCCAGCGGTGTTGTGTGCACAACACAATCCTCCGATGCTCCCAAATTGTTGAGGAAGATTTCACGGACATAGGATCCGGTCACACCGTTCATTGAGTCAATGCGCATTTTAAGAGGCTTGCCGGTTGTCTTGCCGCTGACGTACTCGCGAAGTTTGGCGAAATCGAAGATTTCTTTCATGTGATTGACATAGTTTGAGACCGAATCGATGACATCCACAACGAATGGTTTTCCGTTGATCTGGAATGATCCTCATCAATAAAAGGAATTTACTTGGTTTCAAATATTTACATCAAAAGTGGTGGTTCCGGTTTTGCTGATGTCGATTTGGAGGTCAGCGACAATTTTGTACTCTTTGATGGCAGTTGAAAGATCATAGATCTTGTTGGTGAAGGCATCAGGGGCTGGTCCTCCATTCTCACAGTTGAATTTGATGCCGAAATCATTGTCCGGGCCACCAGGGTTGTGGGAAGCAGTGAGCACAATGCCGCCTGTTGATTGAAATCATTAATACGTTGGAATCACGAGTAAACAATGACATAACAAAGTAACGGTATTAAACAAATAGAATTAATGTGTCTTATCGACCTTAAGGAAAAAGTTATCATCTGAATTGCCCTCTACTCGCTCTATTTGTGCAATTTAAAATGATAAGCCAACACGTAACAAGAGATACGCAGCGAGTTATCTCTGTCGAGTGTCCATGAATTCTCTTTGGAACTTAAACTTACCCAAAGCCTTGTTGTTGCGGATAAGACTTGAAACGGCTGGTGTGGATAGAATTCCATTTTGACCAACTAGCAACTTTGAAACCCCATTGGCGGCACACATGCGAACAATAATTTCAGTTGCCTTCTTGCAATAGTAACGTCCATCACCTCCGACAACCAGCAGAGATCCATTGATGGCGCTGCCATTAGCATCAAGAATGCACTGGATGAAGTTCTCTGTGTAATTCGGTTCAACGAATACTTTAACCTTTCAAGAAAAAGGTGGTTTCAATTTCGTTATAAATGAAAAATAGAATTTTGTACTTTTTTACGAAGACCACTGGTTCCAGGTTTTTGACCTTCAAACGGGGTGGTTTTTACAGTTGAAGCACTCAAAGCCATTCTCCGTTCAAATAATAATACTCTCGCTTTATCGACTAACAGTAGAATGACTGTTGAATTTACTAAAGTGAATGTCTGACCTGAGAGATTAAGAAAAAATCCAAAAACTACCCAACAATATTGTCCAAGCAAACTCCCACTGCTCCACTAAAAAGTACTGATAAGTTTTTGTCCTCAATGTCGCTTAAAGGTCATTCGGTGAGTTGTCATTTGAGATTTGTTTGTTATGACAGGCCGGTCCGGTCAGTTGGTTGTTTTCAATTTTCATGAGAATGTCCATTGAAATGAGGAAAATAAAATCAGGAAAAGCATTTGGTTTATGCATTGGTTGATAAGATATTTTACATTTTTGTTGTTAAAAAGAATTTGCTTCTGAAAAACAAATTCAAATATTTCAAAAACAAATTGCACCTGTCAAAATGTGTACAAGGGATGTGTTCACAAATATTATCTTTCAAACTAGTGGAAAGGCTCGTGTCCACACACATGGACTCTTCATTTCAACAAAAACATTTTTTTTCTCGTATTTTATCGTTTCCTCAAATGACTTCTGCAGGAGCTGTATAGACGAAGAAAAAGTGAAAACAATCTCTCACCTCTGCACATGCCCTGCTCTTTCCCTAAGACGCAAACTTCACCTGAAACAATGGGAGAATATTTTTACGATAATCCCAGTGAAAGAGCTCAAAATGGTTCGACTAATAAGGAGTAATTCTCTAGATTCATGTGGCATCACATTGGGCCTTTTCCTTTGGCCTAAGTGTGTAGATCCTGTATTTGCAGCCACTTCAACCTAACCTAACCTTCCTAGTGAGTTTCAAACACCCTTTTAAGTAAAAATTATGTTACAGAGCTCGACTCAAGCTCAAAACTTTCCGCTCCTTTGTTGGAAATGCACAATGTAAATGCACATCGAAAATATTCACTACATCGAATTTTCCAGTTCGAAACCATAGATGGCACTCAGCGTGAATGTCAAACAAAATTTGACACTTTTCGTTCACGTCACGTCTCATCAGCCAACGGCAAGCGAAAACTTTTTCCACTTTTGCTCTTCAAGTTTGGTTTTCACACATCCGAACTCCAAGTAGACGTCGTGTCATCACCACTCGCTCGCTATAGCTGCCGAAAAGAAATCGCCAAAGTAATATTTTCCAAACTCCTAAATACCTCTCAGTAAATTAAAGTAAGTCTGAAACCTAATTCACTGTGAAAATAACTTGATTTTGTGTTAAGATTTTCATTGATTAAATCAAAGAAACAGCGTGCCTGTAGTGTCCACGTCAACACTGAAATTTCTCTATTTCATCCCATTTTAGAATGTACAAATTTGGTCTCGTTTGCATCGCCCTCCTGGGCATGATCAACTGCTGTCTATCGTCAGAAGATGAGACCAGCGCCAGACTGTTGGTCTCCAAACAAATCATGAACAAATATCTGGTTGAGAAGAGCGATTTGGTTGTCAAGTACACGGTTTACAATGTTGGCAATGGAGCTGCAGTCAATGTGAAATTGGTCGACAATGGATTCCATCCAGAAGCTTTCGAAATTGTCGGAGGTCAATTGAGTGCCAGCGTGGATCGTATTGCTCCACAAACAAACTACACTCATGTTGTTGTCGTTCGTCCAAAGTCCTATGGATACTTTAACTTCACAGCCGCCGAAGTCAGCTACAAGCCAATCGAAGAAGCCGAGAAGGTAATGGGAGAATCATATAGATTGGAAAAGATCATCAATTAATGTGTTTTGTTTCTTTTCAGGTTCAATTGGCCATCAGCTCTGAACCCGGTGAGGGTGGAATTGTCAACTTGACCGAATTCAACAAACGTTTCTCATCACACTTCTTCGATTGGGTTGCTTTTGCCATCATGACTCTGCCATCTTTGGCTATTCCCTTGGGATTGTGGCACTCGTCGAAGAGCAAATACGAGAAATACAACAAAAACAAGAAGCACTAAGTTAACGAGCTTAAGAATTTAGTTCTCCATTAATTTTCAATTCAAAAACCATCAAGACTCGTAATGAGGGAGGAAACTCTTCTCACTTTTTTTTTGCTTTGTTCTTTGTTTCTTTTGAATAGAGGAGCAACATCTTAGAATCGTTTTAGATTTGTCCTAAGACGCTGCGTCGAAGTATGATTTCTTAAGTCTTTTTTTTTACATGAAAATGAAATTTAAATTATTTCGATGGCGTAAGAGCTTTTGTATTAAAAAAAAAATAATAAAAACGTAAATTGAAAATACAAATTTAAAATTGTTTAATTAAATAAAAGCAAGTTAATGGTCATCAGCTGTTATGATAGGGTTGAAGACCCAGCAAGCCCGGTAAAGGATCTCAGCATATCTGCCAATGCAAGTCTCGGCAACCAGGGCTCGGAATTGAGTTTGGGTTTCAGGAATAAGCTCAGGATAATGAGAACTAAGAAATGTGTTGAATTTAGCGAAATCGATTTCTTGATGAGTTTCGAAAAATATCATGGGCACCCCTTGCCAAAATTTGGGACAGAAAAAAAAATCTTCCAAAACCCCGATGATATGAAGCGACGAGTTTACATTTTGCGGTTTTTGACGACACGACTACACAATGTTCCACAGCGCTCTCCCTCCGGTCTGATACGCATTGTCGCGATTGATTGGGCGTGCTTAGGAGCTATCCCTATCAAGACTTATGATGTGTATCATAGCGGACGGCGAACGCCGTGAAATCAGGATCCAGGATACATAAAAACTGCTATCTCTGTCGGGGTCGAGAATGCTGTCGCAAATCGCAATAGCGTTTAAGAAACACCTATTTGGAGACAAACAGAAATCTCAGCCTCGGCAGTGGCAGCAAACCAAACAACACAAACAATTATCTGAACGCGTCCATTCCTGATACCGAGCTCGACGTCGCTATTATGTGGACATTCTCCTTATTTATCCCGATTAAGGCTTACGCCGAAGTCGACACCTAAGAAAGAACGCACTCAGAACATTCAGGGAGGACGAGGACAACACGTTGCGCGCCATTTAAAACAGAGTTTACCTAATCTTTTACGGCACCCCACAAATAATAGTTCAACGGTGTCAAATCGCAGCTCCGAGGTGGCCAAACGACATCAGCTCTGCGGCTGATAATGCGATCTTCAAAAACAGGGCGCAAAACATCGTGTAGCTTCGGCTGTGTGGCACGTAGCGCCGTCATGTTGAAACTAAATGTTGCCAATATCCTCCTCTTCAATGTTTGTGAACAAAAATTCGTTCAACATGGCCCGATAACGATCGCCATTGACTGTAACGGCCACTCTTTGCTCATTTTCGAAGAAAAATTTCCCAATTAATCCTCTGGACCAAAATCCGCACCAAACAGTGACTCGTTTTGGGTGTATCGGCTTTTCAATGTATGCGTGCGGGTTTTCTGTGCCCCAAATGCGACAATTTTGCTTGTTTACATACCCGCCAAGATCAAAATGAGCTTCATCTGAAAAGATGACTTTTTTTTTGGCAAAATCGGCATCTTCTCTAAGTCGATCGCAGGCCCACTTAGCGAAGCGAAAACGCATTGGATGGTGAGTTGGCTTCAACTTATTAACCAATTGGACTTTGTATGGCGTCATACCAAGGTCTTAATGCAAAATTCGTCTCACTGATGTCTCCGAAATTTATAATTTTTAAGAACGACGGTGAATTGATGTTGAGGGCGCTTCATGCACACTTTCTGCCACAGCAGCAATATTCTCGGGTGTAAGCACTGGGGCCTGGTTATGGGATTCGCGGCGGATCGTTTTGCTAGCGAGTTTGACATTTTTTCAATTATTGCTTTCGCTTTCGCCTTCTTCGATTTTAATTCGTATTCGACCAATTAACGAATTTGAAATGTCATAATCCTCATAATGTTTTCTGGCGAGTTGAAATCCGACAGCTTTTTTTTGCGGATTCACAGGCGAAAGAGTGTTTATTCAAATCAGTGGAATATTGGAAGAAATAGCCAAACCAAAAGTGTGAAATCACAAGAATATTGGAAGAAATATTTTCGCTCCGCCGCGAATTCGTTAATAAGGAAATACGAAGCGAATCGAATTCGAAAGGTCGAATTGAAAACGATCCGCCGCGAATCCCATAATCAGGCCCCTATTTTTGGCTTTTCACGCTTTGGTTTATCGATGAGGATGCCAGTTTCTTTCACTTTTCACAAGATAACGAACATACGGAGCTGACGGTGCTTCTCTTCTTCCAAAATCAGACATGAGCTAAGTGTTATCATTCACGAAATAAGAACTAGTTGAAAAAAAAAACGTTAGATGGAGGACCCTTTAGAAAAACTCCGAGGCTAATACTCTGAGTCAAAGGTACGAAAACACCAATTTGTACATTTTTTTAAATAATTTTTCTTTTATTAATTGCTTAAGTTCCTTTATAATACAGAAATTAATCATTTCATTTGTTTTTGTTTGTTTTTTGTTCATTTTGTTATTGATTCTCTCTTAAATTTCTCATTAAAATCATTTGTTTTCTTTTAAATTAGAATATAATATATTTTTTTATTTTTATATAATTTAGATTCATTAGTTTCATTTTACATGTTAATAATAATTCTCAATGAATTATTTGTATTGAATTGTATTTTTATTATTCATACCCTCACGAGAAACATTTGTTTTTGTTTTTTTTGTTTTTGCATGAATTTTATACAGCATGATGTGTGTTTTTGTGTGTGTTTAAATGTGTATGTATAAGATCACTCTAAAAAATATAACTCATCTTACATTTCTAATTAGAATATTTATAAATGGTTTTTAGGTTAAAAAATAAAGTCACCACTTAAATACACTTGAAGTAGCTCTTAAGATCGAATTAACTAGACAAAAATGAGCAGTTTCCTTATTTTTTTCTTCAACTTAAAAACAAAACTAAAATTTAAATAGTGATACGAAATTAAACTATAACAAAAAAAAAAGCTAAATAAAAGTAAAATATTGTTTTTTCAGATATTTGCTTTCATTGTGATCACAAAAAATAATAGAAAACAAAAATAATATAATACAATTGTAATTTGTACAAATAAAAAGAGTAAAAAATAACCACCAATAAATTTGGGAAAAACAACTTAAAGGAATCCAAACAAAAATGGTTAGTTTTTCACGCTAGAATCTCCATTTTAAAAGCCGGAGTCAGGGAGCACCTGACAATTTGTTGATATTTTGTACCGCAAGAATTGATTTTGTACGAGAAATGGCTAGGGAGCTGACGTAATATTACGCTAAAATCTCCCTGTACTATCAGCCCTATCGTCGTATCCGATCGTAACAAAATTCTATCCACATTGTACGAAATATACGAATTTGGTATCGTCCTTAGGGTTCCGATTGTTAAATCGGACATACCTCAGAAAAAATTCAAATTTGCATTGAAATGTCAAACTCAGAGTAACGCATCACGATTTCATTCGGCGAAAAGCAAAAATTCAACTAACGTTAATGCGATGCATAGCGATTATTTTGTTGTCCGATTTTTCCGACAGTTAAATTGTGTCGAAACATTTGCGGAACGGCTTGCGTTATTACACGTCAATATTTCCTTTACGAAACGGATACCATGAACAAAATAAATGTTACGATCGGAACTTTTCTACGATCGTCAGTCTCTGCAATAGGGTCTGATTCAAATCGATAGGTGATTTCTTTGTCTAGATATAGTACAGGGAGATTCTAGCGTAACGTAACGTACGTCAGCTCCTCAGCCGTTTATCGTAAATTAAAGTTAAAGGAGGTGCAACAACAATTCTTTCGGTACAAAATAGCAACAAATTTCCAGATGGTCCCTGAGTCCGGCTTATAAAATGGAGATTCTAGCGTAATTTACGTTGGTTTTTCTGTTGTTTTAAGCCCTTAAGAAGTGCTGGTTTGTTTTTGTTATAAAAAAAAATATAATATTGTTTTTATCTTTTAATTTATTTACATATTCGTGAATTGGCTTGTTATAAGATTATAATTAACATTTGTGTTGTTGTTATTCTCTTTTTTATTGTAAACTACGTAAAAAAAGGAAACACACGTAAATAGACTTTAAATTGATTTATCATTTTTGTCTTTGAAAATAATAAATAATTTTGTTTGTACTTCCTTAGTAGCAAATCGTCAAATTATGATTTTCTTTTTTTGATTTTTTAACGAAACGCAGTCTAATTAAAGAAAAAAAGAAAGCAACTTTTAAATTAAAACGGGTTATCCATTTTGCGGTTTCAAAAGTATAGGGCTGGAATTCGACATCTGTCAAACTAATTTTTTTTTCTCACTTGAAACTCTGACATTTACGAAAATGGATCGCATAACTATCGCACAACGCGTGATTCTGCCACGGCCACATATCGTGCTTTAAGAGGAGATTATGGTTTACATAATCGTCCAACTACGCAAGCAATTGGCAACATTGTGAAGAAATTTGAAGAGACTGGATTGGTTACAGACATTGTAAGGCCTATGCATCAGCGTTTCGCTCATTCCACTGAAAATATCGCTGCTGTAAGTGAAAGTGTTGCCGAAGACCCGAATGTGTCGATTCCTAGTCGTTCTCAGGAATTGGGACCGTCTTACGGCACATTATGGCATATTTTGCATTTGGATCTACACCTACACAACAACTGAAGCTAGCTGGCCATATACAATGTCTTAGACACGTCGAATGGGTGCTTGAACAGGCGGTGGACAGCGATTTTTCAAACAACATTTTCTTCAGCGACGAAGCACATTTCTCACTAGATGGGTATGGTAATCAACAAAATTGTCGTATTTGGGGTTCTGAAAATCCTCAAGTAATTGAAGAGAGGCCATTACATCCTCAAAAAGTCACTGTTTGGTACGCCGCTCACACGTCCGGAGGTGTGATTGGACCTTACTTCTGCGAAAACGACGATGGAACGACTGTCACCGTCAATTCGGTCATATGATAACCGACTTTTTTTGTCTGCTATCGAAGAATACGACTTGGAGAATATGTAGTTTCAACAAGACGGTGCCACTTGCCACATGCCACACAACTCGAGCGAATATGGCTTTTTTGCGAGACATTTTCTGGCCGCGTAATTTCTCGTCGTGGCGATAACAACTGGCCAATAAGAACATGCGATTTGACACCGCTGGACTTTTTTTTGTGGGGCTACGCGAAAGACCGTGTTTGTGCAGATAAACCTTAACTCTTGAGCACAACATTCGTCAAGTTAAGGCTGAGATACCGCTGAGTCCGACCGAAGCTTAGGCTTTGGCTTCAGTTGAATTCGGCCAAACCTTCGGCTTCGGTATAAAATAGGCCGAAGCTTTGACCAAAGCCGAAGAATTTGTTTCTTAATATCGAGCATCGTAATAGGCACCGAAAAAAAAATCAGTTTTTGAATTTTTGAAATTGTTGGACACACAAGGTCTGTTCTTTTACTCCCTAAAACTGCCGAAAACTCCCAAATTCTCCCACTTTTCCGTTCTTTTACTCCCGACTTTTGTATGTTCTGTCACTTTTGAAGGAGAAAAATATTTCCCCTATCTGCCGATTTTAGCCACAAAAATTTCTTGTGGCAGTTTTTGTAAGTTCTGTCAAACCATAAGCAGTATACATTGAATTTTGTTGACGTTTGATGTAATTGTGTGCATTTGGTAGAATTTTGCTGTTAAGCGTTCTCTTATTTTTTGGGAGAATCACAAAATTTTACCCCCACTCCTCGATTTTTGACAGTTTTTACAAAAACTGCCGAAAAAGTAAAAGAACGGACCTACAAGTTTGTGTTAATTAGTGTAAAATCGTAGTAGGCGCGGACAAAATTTCCATTTTTTAATTCTTTAAATTGCCATTCCTACACATTTTGTCACATCGATCGTTTGTACTTTTATTTTATTGGAAATGAAAGTTCTTCGCTTTATTTAAACCTTCGGCTTTGGCTTCGACCGAAGGCTTTCTGCGGAAAATCGGCCTTTGGTCGGACACTACTTGCAACAATTCGCGTGGTGGTCATTTAAATGATGTAGTGTTGCACACTTAATGTCAACGATCAAACTTAATAATAAAAAAAGAAATATCATGAAAAAGAAGTTTTATTTCGTTTACTTTTGAAACCGCAAAATGGATAACCCGTATGTTGAAAATCCTCTTTTTCCGTTAAATATTTGTATTTCTTAATTTTGTTCTCAAAGAGATAATATTTTCAACTTAACCTTAGTATAAGTTAATTGTTGTTTGTCATATAAGTCAACTGTTTTCTTTTTGTTAAATAACTCTTTAAAAATAATGTAATCTATTTAAATCTAGATTTTGTAATGTTTTTAAATAAAATGTTAATAGTTCTGTCATTGTGAAACTTTTTCCTTGTCCCCGCTTGTTCTGTTATAAATATGATATTTAATGTTCTTCTATATATTTTTGTGTTTATTTTTTTATAGCTAATAATTTGTTTATGGAAACATCATTTGATTGAAATAATTTAACTATTCACAAAGATACAATAAATAATTACTTTTTATTATTATTTTAGTTAAGTTTAGGGTTTTTTGTTGTTTTTTTCAAATTTTATCTAATAATACAGATTTTCTTTATGTGTTTATATTTATGTAGATTATTTCTGTGTGTTTGTGTATTTCTTTTTTTTTTAATTTCAAATCACCATTGCTATAAACGTTGTTGCTGTTGAAAGTTCAAAAACTGCTCAACGCAATTGATTTCTGCAATAAGAGAAAATTAAATGAAACAAATGGGTTAGTGGGTGGGTATTCATCGCATTCGGAAATAACCAGGTTTGTATCGTCAGTTTGTCTGTTCTATGGAATTCAAGCATTCTGATATTTTATTGAGGAAATAATTTTGACGAGTAGTTAACATAACCTTCGCCTTTTGCCAGAGGTAATCGAAGATATGAAAAATGTTTTTTTGAAATGTAAATTTAAGAAGCGTTTTTGAGAAAGTACCGTTATTTAAAAATATGAAAACGGCTCACTGCTAACTTAAACGACAGTCGAACTACTTTTTTAGACACAAATTATTGGACAAAGAGTGAACTAAGTGATGGCAAGAGCAAGTTAATGCTGTCAGCAACAAAGGACACTCAACATCGACGTCTTGGAACTAATGTCAGTATAGACAGCTTTTTTTAGTTAAGGACTTTGCTTACCTAGGATCCGATATAAATTCAGACAACGATAGCAGCGCGAACGAAGAATCACTCTTGCCAATCGCTGCTTCTTTGGACTTAGAAGACACTGTACAAAACTCTTATCATCGCGGTCTTGATGTAGGGTGCAGAGACATGCACGTGTTTTAGAACTGTTCCTACAGGATGTAAGCTTCTTTTTTTTTATTAAAAGAAATTTCGTAAAGGCTGAGTTGACTTATAAGAAAAACTTCCAGAGTAAGCATCTTGAGAAAAAAAGGATTGCAGAAGTTTGAACGTTCATAGAACATCCAAAGCCACAGTAATAGATACACATGAAAAACCACTTCAAAACTAAATGGCGTTCAGGGTAAGCTGGTGCATGTAAGCAAATCTGAGGTTTTAGCTATTTGACAATTCTCACTTAAATCACTGTTTAAGAAAGCATAAGCGACTTCATCGAGTTTGGCAAAGTTTAGATAAGTCTCGCGGATGGATTTGTGAATTTGAAAGATGTTTGTATTTGACTTTTTATATAAGGAACGGATGGCCTTCGTATCTCAAAAATAATGACTTGGATGTCAAGCCATATTATGATCGCAAATTGGCACTAACAATTCGAAATTATATCATTCTTAGTGCTGAGGTGGATCGAGTCGTTACTCCAGAGACGATGCAAGCTAAAGTGCCTAGATACATTCATAAGGGTCACTGGGATACCTCCAGGATGAACCAAGTCCGTGGAGATGTTAAAACCTCTCCATAATTATTAATATTAATTTACCCAAATTATTGTAATGAATTACCCTGTTAAAAGTAATACTATCTAATGACACAAGCTGTCATAAATTGTTATGTCAAACAATTGAATGTCAAAATGAATTATAGTTTTAAGAATAAAAAGGCGATTTGCACTTTGAAACTCAGGGTGTTTACTTCAACTTTTATTCTCCCTCTAATAGCAAACAAACCTTCAGATGCAACACTGGTATTTCCTCTAAGTTCATGTTGTTAGTTTAGTAATAATATAATAAAGTTAAATGTTATTTATAAAATTTTAAATTTTTGTAGACTTTCGAAATCGAGTTGATAACGTTGCCTTACAAAAACAAATGCCAATTAGTCAAAGAAAAATATATTGAAATAATAGAATAAGGGGAAAAATATACAAAGATGATAAAACAAAAAAAATACTAACTTTTAAAAATGGAAAACATTTAAAATTTGTTTTGTTTTTTATCGTTTTTTGTTTTGTGAATTTATTTTGCGCAAAGACAAACACGAACACAAGAAGAAGAAGAACGTGATCCGTTTCAAATATGGTCATCTGTTTATCTCGGTCTTTGTCTGTTGAATAAATTGTTGTTGTTTTGTTTTATTGATTTAAAAGGTTTGATGGATGATTTTATTTTTAATAAATTTTTGTTCACAGAGAAAAAATTTAAATAATAATTTAAGAGGAGATAAAATAACAAAAAATAAAATTTTTGATGTTTGATTTATTAAAATGTCACTTAAAATATTCGAAACGTTTGAATGTAAAATAACTATGCATTTAAAATAAAAGTAAAGAGAGGATTCACTAATCTTGAAACCTTGTGGATTTGCACCTTTCGAAGTCGTTATAACTACTCCAGGTCATGGTTAGGTTAGGTTAAGGGGCTGATAGTTGATGTCGTTACCGTCACACTTAGATAAATACATATCTATTAATAAACCCGGAACCCATCAGAGTCTAATGTTATGCTGTGTGCCAAGACCCTTAAGCTCGGCTGCATGAAACAAGCTTTGATTTCACCTCAGTTGCAGTAATCGCTTTTATTGCCGCTTGGCTATCAATGTTAAAGGTGATATCAGCCCGTGGTATCGCTATCATTAATACCTGTGCAGCTTTTGTCACTGCCAGGACCTCCGCTTGGAAGACACTACTGTAGTCTGGAAGCCTAAGCGAGGCGGTTAACTTGAGAGATTCAGAATAGAAGCCTGCCCCTACACCAGTGTCCATCAGTATAGATGGCTATTGACAATTCACTGGAGTATGGTATGTTATCTTTCCATTCCTCTCTGCTTGGGATGACAGCCTGGAATCTCTATCTCTATCTCTATCTCTATCTCTATATTATATAAAAATGGATGTGTGTTTGTTTGTATGTCTCTTATAGACTCCGAAATGGCCCAACAGATATTTGTGAAATTCATGGTTCATACTGTTGCATTCAGTGATGATTTCTGTGAAAAAAGAAATTGGAAAAACCTCATGGAAGAGTGGGAAAACTGGAAAAACCAAACAAAGGTCGAAAATTTGATTATTTTGTTTGGAATTTTTTGTTTCAAAATGGGTTTTCGAATGGAAAAACAGAAAGTTCTTGATGAAAAACTCTGAAAACTCATTGGGAAAATTGCATATTATTGCAGGTGCATTGGTTTTCAAATGGAAAACTGGAAAATTTCGGAATGGGGTTTCCAATGGCAAATAGAAAGTGCATTGATTCTTAAATAGAAAAATGGAATTTTTTTGATTGGGAACTCGGAAAATTCTGCGAGAGCACGAAGAACTTCAACACCTTAAATCAAGTTTTTTTTAGTGAATTTAAGGTGCATTGTTTTGTTTGTATGTCCGGTTTGGACTCTTAATCTGCTCAATCCACAATGCATTTTTATAAAATTTTCATTGTATATAAATAAATTTTTGAGAAAATCTTACAGGAAAGTCAGCAAATAAGGTGGATAAGCTGTTTGGAAATCTGATTTTTGTGAAATAGTCAAAACAAAGAAGTTTTTGAATTTTTCAAAGAAATTTGCATTTTATTTCATGCTTTAATGAAAGAAGAATGTTTGTTGTAGAGCTTGAAAAAATTCAGATATGAAGTTCTCTATTTTAATCGAAGGGTGGCGAGACGAAGTCCGCAGGGTCGGCTAGTGGTTTATGAAAATCAAGTTCGGGTATTTTATAGTCTGTTGTAGTACTATGAGCCATAACTTTATGAAGGATCTGAGCATGTCCTATGGAACTGTTTTACCAGATTTTAGTCTGACTTAGTCTCAAGGCAGTTTTAGTTGCAGATTCTTGAACAAAGAGATCTAGGGGTTTTAAATTGAGGATAACTTCCAGTCCCGCAGTTGGGGTGGATCTCATTGCCCCTGTAATGCCTGTGCACGCAAGTCTTTGTACTTTTCTCATAGCTTTGAGGTTCGTTCTCTTTTGTTAAGCATTCCACCAAACCAGATTACCATAGGTCAGTATTGGTCTAATTATTGCCGAATACACCCATCTGATAATTTTAGGATTTGGTCCCCAGGTTTTCCTAAAAATTTGGCAAATCGTATTCAACGAAAAAAAAAAAAAAAAAAAAAAAAAAAAAAAAAAAAAAAAAAAAAAAAAAAAAAAAAAAAAAAAAAAAAAAAAAAAAAAAAAAGAGTGATCGGACGTCCTAGAAATATCGATCATAAATATTTTTCAAAAATAAATAAAAATAAATATAAAAAATTTTCAAAAACAACAAAAAAAAGAAAGTCGTTTTCTTTCTTTCGTTGATTTTATTTCAAATAAAAATAAAATTACCAAGAACTACTATTATACAACCTGAAAAAAGGATTTAAACAAAATTTCTTCATCCATCTACATAAATGAGCGTCTCTAACGGGTGGCCGTTAGAGCCACCCCCAAACAACAATCCAGATATGGAAATACAACAAAATATAATTGAACCAAAAACGAACATGGAAATTTCTTCAAACAAACTCCGCAACATTCTTTCAAATGATGAAGACTGTTTTATAAAAATAATAGAAAGACGCAAAAGACGTCAAAGCAATACCGACAACATTTCAACTTCCAAAAAACCAAATATAAGCCAACAAGACAAATTATCAAACAACCAATTTTTCGAAATTCGCCCAAACGATGATGAAAATGAACAAGAACAAATGACAACAGAAGAACAAAATCAAGGTCAAAAAACACAACAACCTGAAGAGAAAACCAAATGGTGTCCACCAATATATATCAAAGGATTAAAATCAAGTACTATTATTAATTTTATTAAAACTGACTTTGCAAACGAAATTAACAATATTAGATTTAAAAATATTGGTTATGGTAGAGTTAAATTATTTGTAAAGAACACTGCACTACACACAATGTTTATTAACAATTTTAAACTTTCGGAAAAAGTTGAAGCCTTTTCCTTTACACCTAAATCCTTAAGACACCCCTCAATTCTTCTTAAAGGACTTAGTAACTGCTACTCTCCTGATGAAATAAAACAGGATTTACTCAACACAGACAATTCATTGAAAATTATTCAAATCAAACAGTTTACCACAAAATGGTCTAGAGATAATAATATTAACTTAGATGTCTTTATTTGTACACTCGAAAATTATGAAGAAATTAACAAATTGAAAAAAATTAAATTTATTTTGCATCATAGTATTTGGTGGGACTCCATCAAAAGAGATGGTCCTATTCAATGCTTCAGATGCCAAAGATTCGGTCATTCAAGTAAATATTGTGCATTTACTCCCCGCTGTGTTAAATGCAATACAATTCATGGCGAAAACAAAGAAGACTGTAAGACTACAGGGGATAATAACAGCTCTCAGGTATATTGCGTTAATTGCAATGAATTCGGCCATCCAGCTAACTTTAGTAAATGTAAGAAAAGAATTGAATACATTCAAAAAAAAGAAGCCAAGGTCTCCTCTAATAATAACTTAATATTAACAAGATTAGATAATATAAACTCATCAAATAGAAACTATACAACTTCATATGCTGATAGTCTTAAAAACAATATACCATTTATTCATCCTATTAAAATAAATGAACCAGTAAATGAAACGTCAATATTCGGAGACTTTATGAATGAATCAAATAATCTTTTTGGAGTCCCCCTTACAACATTATTGTCAAAAGTTAAAACGTTTTGGCCACAATACAAGCAACTTAGTGACCAGGAAAAACATGGTGCATATCTTGGATTCGTTGCTTCCCTTTTACCATGAATATAAAAGCCTTAACCATTAATATTAATTCTTTAATATCCAATGAAAAGTGCGCAGATTTGTGCCTTCTCATTGGAGATATTAACCCAACAGTTGTATTCATACAAGAAACACGCTTAAAATCCAAACACAGAAGAGAATTTGATAACTATAAATTCATTAGAAATGATTTAGGAGTAGGGACTGGAATTCTGATTAAAAATTCAATTCAACACTCAATCATACACTTCAACAGCAATACAATACAAGCTACAATCATAAGCATTCAATTCATTGATCACACCGGTCAGTCGGATAGATTAGCACTAGTATCAATTTATGTTCCTTGCAATGTAGGACAGGAATATCATCAAGCTCTTGATGATCTATTTGATAAATTATCAGAATTCAGGCACTTTATAATTGGAGGTGATTTCAACTCTAGACATCCCATGTGGGGTGATTCTGTTACAAACCAAAATGGATCAAATCTATTCAATTGGTATCAAAATAATTTTCTTAATACAGACATTATTGCTTCCGGTGAACCAACTTACCCCAGAACATCTTCACATTTAGACTTCTTTTTAACCTCTCCCAATCTAACATCTGGATATCCACAATCACAAAATTACTCTTGTCTTACTCTTGACGCCATTTCTGATCATTACTCTGTTATACTGACTTTTAATATCATGAATTTCAATCCCTTACCAGACACATTATTAAAACCAGTTACATTCAAATATACTAATTGGAATATTTGTAACAGAGAACTAGAACTTAATATTTCTAACCATCAAATTCCCAATAATACAAACTTATCAAATACAGATATTGACTATCACATTGAATTTTTAACCAACGCTTTAAATACTTGTCTAACCAATCATTCATCTACTCTAAAAATTAAAAGTTCATATAAAAACATTAGTCAAAATACAATCGATCTCATGAAAACTAGAAAAGTTTGGAAACGTCAACTTAAACGCATTTTTCATAGCAATGGAAATCGTGTTAATACATATTATCAGGAACTTTCAAATCGTATTTCACGTTTAAGTAAAATTATAAGAGATAGGGTTCGAATTGATTTAAATGAAAACCTTCGTTCAAAACTTCAAAATCTAAGACCCTCACCCGAAGTTTTTAAGGTAATTAACCAGCTGACTGGTCGTAAAAGATGTAACCCTTCCCAACATCCACTCACATACAGAAACTCTACACATTACACTGATTCAGAAAAAACTAGTGCATTCCACTCTTTTTTCAGTGAAATATATTCAAATCGAAATTTTATGTTAAGCCCTGACATTACTAATGAAGTTATAACGTCCAAAAATACTTTTCTCAATACAAACATTGAAACCATTTCATCTTTTTCACATCAAAATAAATCAGATAATCCTGATGGAGATATTTTTGTTTCAACTTCTTTCATAAAAAATATCATTTTAAATTTAAATAATAAAAAATCATCTGGACCTGACAAAATCTCAAATTTTTTTATTAAAAAATGTTACAAACCAATATTAAGACCACTAACAATAATAATTAACAACTGCTTAAATAATTCATACTTTCCTACTACTTGGAAGGAAGCCACTCTTATTACAATAAAAAAAAGGAAACTGTAATGATATTGAAAATTTTAGACCAATATCTCTTCTTTCAAATCTTGGAAAAATTTTAGAAAGAGCTATATATAAGCAAATTGAACCTTTCTGTGATGAAAACAATATTATTCCTAATACACAATTTGGATTCAGAAAAAGACATTCAACAGAACACGCAATCATGCTCCTAGAAGATCAAATTCTTAAAAACTTAAGAAAACAAGAATGCACTGTCACATGTGCATTAGATCTTAAAAAAGCATTTGACTCGTTATGGCCCGATGGACTTATTTATAAAATGATCTTACTTAATTTCCCAACAAGTACAATCAAAATTTTGAACAGTTTTTCCACGAACCGTAATCTAAGAATAAAAGTAGGATCGACTCTTTCAAATTTAATACAAGTTCAAACTGGTGTACCTCAAGGATCATTTTTGGGTCCATTTCTTTATAATATCTATCTTCATGACTTTCCATCTACATCCGGACTTTCTCAGAGTATTCAATACGCAGATGATACAATTTTGTATGCCCCTCATAAAAGACCACATCAAGGTCTTCATTTAATCAAATCTCACCTTGATCAAATCATCGAATACTTTAATAAATGGGGTATTTCAATAAACTTTCAAAAATGCGAACTAATCTGCTTCAGAAACGCTTCACCCAGAGGACACTATTTAGCAGTTAAAGAAAGTAAACAACTTGAATTATTAATAAATAACAATTCAATACCATTAAGAAATCAAATAAAATACCTTGGCATTAACCTTCACCATAGACTCAAAATGAATCCTCACGCTAGACTTTTACTCAATAAAAGTAAAGCTGCTGCTGCTCAACTCAAATTTCTTTTCAGATCTAATTTTATTAATCAAAATACTAAACTTCTTATGTAAAAAACACTTGTTCGTCCCATACTTTCTTATGGCTTTATTTCTTGGTTCACAATTTCTCCAACGGTAGCTAAAGAATTTCAAATTTTCGAGCGATACATTTTGAGACATTGCGTTCATAAATTTAAAAGACCTAATGGAAAATGGTTTAGAAACTCAATAATATATGACAAAGCGAAAATTAAACCATTACTTTTCTATCTCACTGAAAAGGCAATTAAGAGAATTCAATCATACAACTACCACGAAAACCCTCTGATAAAAAAAATATATTCAGATAATATAAATTTTACATTAGAAGAAAGATATTATGTTTCCCCCATAAGCATAGCAAATCCCACCTCCACTATACTTACTCAACTCAACCACAACGAATACCTCTCTGACTTCTTCAAAAAAAGCAACCCTATCATATACAGAGGCTAAAACTATTTATATTATTATTATATAAAAATAAACTAAAAAGTCTTTACTATTCTTATAATACAATATGTTACTTTAAAAAAAAAAAATTAAACTCTTAATGTTTCAATTGAAAAATAATTTATTGTTAAATTCCTATTGAGGATTTGTGCTTATGTCATTTCATTAATGAATTAACAAAGGCACGTTAGCTTTTAGTATTATTTTTATTACTTTTACTTTTTTTTCTTAGTTTTAAGTTGTATATATGTTTTCTTTTGTTTTGTTTATTAGTTTTAAGCTTAGCACACACATTGTAAATTCTGATAAGTGTCCTTGAGCAACACTTAAATGTGAACGCCACCTTTTAAGCATTATTTAACTCAAGTTTTTAGGATTAAACTTTTGTTTAATTTTATATATGTATACGCATCTGTAAAAGCTAGACCAATTCTAAGTCAGCAATATTATAAATGAATTTATATAAAATTATAATGTCACTATAAAAGCCTCGATAAAAATAAATTCAAATTCAAAATTCAAATTCCCCAGGTTTTCCCGAAAATTCTATTTATGTTTCTATTTTGGTGTTCAGACCCCAGTTTAGTTTTATATCTAAGATCACACCGAGATACTTTGCATTATCAGAGATTTTAAGAGGGCAGCCTTCAATTAAGGTATTTTAAAATCGAGTATTTTGCGTTTGGTAGTTAATAGCACTAGTTCTGTTTTAGCAGGATTGATTGCCAGCCCACACATCCTAGTCCATTTACTTACCAACGAGAGGGCATATTCGGTTTGTTCACAGTTAGTGGGTAGGAACTTGCCAGTTGCTAGTTACAAGATCATCAGCGTAGGCTATTATTTTTACTCACTTTATTTCAGTTTAGAGAGTATGCCGTTCATGACAAGAACCCAGAGTAGCGGTGAGAGAACTCCACCCTGTGGGGTACCCCTGCATGTAGATACTCTCACCCTTTCCTCTGCTAGCTCAGTGTTGATTTGTCTCTTGCTAAGCATACACATTATCCATTGTATTATTGCCCTTTGGACCTTGTGGTTGTCCAAGGCTTGCTTCACTGAACATTGCAAGGGTGTATTCCTTGTCGTTCAGTGATTTTTCTATGACGCTGACAACACTGTGTAATGCTGTTTCAACGCTCTTTCCTCTTGTGTAGTCGTGTTGAGCTTCCGGTATACAGTCCGGTTTTAAGGTGTTTCGGATCTGCATATAAATCAGCCTCTCAAAAGTTTTCAAAATAAACGATGTTAGACTAATGGGTCTAAAATCTTTGGCTTCCATATGGCTAGGTTTACCAGCCTTAGGGATAAACACTACCTTTACCACACGCCACGATAAGGGAACATACCCCCACTTAAGGCTATAGAAAATGCTAGTTAGGTGTGGGATAAGGTTTATGCTTTTCTGAAGCATCATAGGGATGATTCCATCTGGACCAGGGGACTTATACGGGGAAAAAGAGTGAATAGCCCATTCTATCCTTTCTTCCTTCTGTATGAGATTCTGTTTCTGGATTACGGATATCAGCCACGCAGCCAGGAAAATGAGTATTCACAAGGAGCTCAAAGGTTTAACTGCAGGATTCAGTCCAGATTCCTGACGAGGCAGTACACCATTTCGTTTTAAGGTTTTAATGACAATATTCCTACATGAGAATCCTCTCTTTACTATTATTTAAATAATCAATTGATTCCACAGTGAAACAAAAATAAAATATTAATTAACAAATATGTTTCGAGTAAAATTACCTGAAATACTGATCATGCAGCGACTGCCTTTGGAATTCGGCCGCCTGTAAATACTGTATTTATGCAATTAATGATGTTAATTATTTTAAATGAAATTGATAAACCTGAAGCTGATCAGCGTACGACATCCGAAGTAAAACATCCGAATGCGGTTCCCTCTGCATAAGCATATTTGGTCTCGGATATGGTCCAACATTCGCTAAATAAAATAACAAAAAAATTCATCTTTAAAGTAAAATTCCTTCACACAAGCTTCAAACATTCAAATGAAAGGCAATCTGTTTTGATTTTTTAATTTACTCTACATTTTGTTGCTATTAATATTGAATACAAACTCACGTGGCAGTTGAAATCCAGCCTCCTGTTGTTGCTGTGAAGGCAAATGTAAATGAGTATGAGAATGTGCATGATATTCTCGGGTCAATCGTATCTGAAAATTGTTTCAATAAAGCGATTTGTTTTTGTTCAGTTTTTGAGTGTAATTCTTAGTTTAGAATGATTAAAATTCATTCATTGTTTTTTTTTTATTTTGTTTTCATTCAACAGACTCTGAGTAGCGGACGAGAATTTGTTGGATTTTGTTTTGCACTGCAGCGAAAAGCATTAATGAATGAAAGCCAAATACTGGTATTGTGAGAGATTAAGAGAGAGAGAGAGATTAATTTGCACACTTTTGGAGTTTTTAATTTGTTTGTTAATCAATGCAATATGAGTGTGGGTGGTTTTTGGAATGTTACATGAACCTTTTTTGTGGTTTTGTTTTTAAGCCCAAAAAGCAGAAAACACTGTCTGTTGACGAGACAATTTAATTAATGTGTTTCGGATGTTTGTGGTGGCATGGCGGTGGCGGTGATGGTGGTGGCAATGTGAGACAACACAAGCGATAAACAAACGAGACAAAACAAAATTGAATATAGGACAGAGAGAAGTTGTTGTTTTTTTCTGATTTTTAGTGTTACAATGGGTTATTTTCGCAATTTTGAGTTTCCAAATACGATTGATAATACGTTTAGACTATTTATATGAGAACAAATGGTTGAGGTCGTTCACACTCCTCCCGAAAGGAATACAAATAACTGCACTGAACGTTTTGGTCTTACCATGTGCTCGTTTGGATCCATGCTAACATGATGTGGTGGTGGTATTCCTAGGCGTTCCCTTTCCATTTGTGATATTGCAGCGGGATTTGCGTACAAGGGGAATTGCGATGGATGCATTCCTCTGAAAAATAAAAGAAAAATGTTATTAAGTATGGGAGCGAGAAATCTATGGGATAAAGTAGTTGAAGGTCGTGGAGAATAAAAATAGAGAATTTACTAGATTAAGAGTGAGTGGCTGTCGAAGAAATTGGAACGGTTAAGCCAGAGAATTGCTCATTACCCTCATAGCCCTTATGGCCTGGCTTCCAGATTAGAGTAACGTTCTAGTCTAGTCCCTTGAGGGCCTCTCGGCATTGTTGGACCAATTTAGAGGATGATAAAGCATAGCTGCCTGATTATCTGTTATAGCTACATTTTGGTTCTGTTGGATATTTCTAGGGGCTATACAAGCTTCCTTTATCGCTAACAATTCTGCCTGGAGTACACTGGCAAAGCTGGGAAGTCTATAGGATTTTGAAATCTTAAGAGATTCACCGAATATACAAGCCATAGAATTTCTCATTTTGATATACATCTAATGTTGTGCAATGAAACTCGCCGAAATGGTAAGCTTGAAGGAAGAACAGGCAAGAACAAGGCTGGGAAATCGTTGTCGTTCACGACAGTTCAGAAGAACTAAGGTCTAAGTGGCTTATGCTCTTCAACAATTCCTTGATTACGTGTAAGGAATTGAGAGGACCTACAATTATTATATGTCGATTGCGAACGGCTGAGTTTGAGAAGCACTTATGACCGCCAAGAGCTTATGATGGCGATGTCTGAATTCGGGATCCCGAACAAACTGATCCAGCTGTGCTGCATAACGCTTAACAATACGATGTGCAGTGTGCAAATATGGGTAACAGTTCATCCGAGTTGTTTCAAACATGGGCAGGGTTTAGACAAGGAGATGCGCTGTCATGTGATTTCTTCAACATAGTCCAACAGCAGATAGTGTGCAAGGCAGGTGTGAGCACGGAATACACAATCTTCAACAAGTCCAACCAGCTCTGAGGCAATGCGGACGATATAGACATCATCGGTCGATCCAAGAGAGCTGTACTTGAGGCCTTCACAGCGATTGAAGAACAGGCGAAACTCGTTGGTCTTGAAGTGAGTGAGGTCAAAAGAAAGTACATGCTATCAATAAACAAAGCAACATCTGTCCACCGCCTAGGACAAAGCGTCACTTTTGGTAGCAAAAATTCGAGGTAGTTAAGGAGTTCACCTACCTTGGAACAAACATCGATACCACAAACGATACCTTAGTGGAGATCCGACGAAGAATTACCCTAGCAAAGCGCTGCTACGTCGGTTTGGTAAAACAGCTGGGTTCAAAACTCCGAGTGTTGGACTATAATTAAAAAAGGTGAATTAAAAAAAAGAAAAATTCTTCGACGGATTTTAGGTCCCGTATGCGACGATGGCGAATGGAGAAGAAAGTTCAACCCCGAACTGTACCAAGATGTGGATGTAGTCCAGAAAGCCAAGAAAAGACGACTACATTGGCTCGGTCACATCGAGCGAGTGCTTTAGGAAGGAGGAAAGGGGTTGGAAAGAAGGTGCCGGTGTACATTGGTCTTAAATTCCTGAACATTGTAATGATTTGGAAAGACAGAGTGTGGAAGGGAGTTCCACATTCGCGTAGTACGGCTAAAAATGATTTTCTATACTTGAGAGTACGTCCGAAGTTGGGCTCGAGGGTAAACTAATGGGCATTTCTAGAAGCACGAGTATTACGGGCGAATCGTTTAGGAGGGAACAGAAAGAGGTACGAATCGTTACGATGGTGATCTAACGAGGTGAATGAGTAGGTTTTGTCTCTATCACCAATCATTCTTGGGGTTCTTTTTTGTATACCGTCCAAGAGTTTTAAGTAGGCAGCTGGAGCACCAGCCCAGAGATGAGAATTGTATTCAAGCTTTGGACGGATATGTCTTATAGATAATAGCCAGATCAGACTGGGAGAAAAATTTCTTGCATCGACTTAAGAAACCCAAACATCGACATTTTTGGCGACATCACTTATGTGCTCGTTGCACAAGAGGTGGTCAGTGATGCACATACCGAGAATCTCGAGATGTTCGGTCTCATTGATGCAAGCGCCACTCATGAACAGTTCCACATTAACGATACAAGGCAGCATTGAGTTTAATAATAAATAAAAAAACAAAATAAACAAAATCTCACCTCATTCTGTAATACTCCATCCAGTGTGGATCCAATCGAGATTGACTTGCAGCAGCTGCTGCTTGTGCGTTCTTCAGATCTTCGAGTTCCCTGTAATTATGAAAAGCCAAGCAATTTTGTCTTAATTTAGTGTTTTTCTCTGAACCAAATAAAAGGAAAATAAAGAAAATTTGGAAATGATGAGCGATGAGAGCGAAAAGCTGGAGAGCACGTAGCTCTCTTCTTTTGATGAATACTTTGTCTTTTTTCAAATGAGCATGCGCATCTACTTAAAATTTAGTTAAATGAAATGAATTGCCCCATGATGAAGAAAAACACATGCAGTGGATATGTTTTGTTGCATGATGTTAACAAAATAAAGAAAAGCTTAAGCGTTTGGTGCAGTGGAGATGGAGAGGAATGGAAGAAGAAAGTTAATAAAGTAAAACCAATATGCTTCTTTTTTTTGTATGTGGAGAGGGGGAAAACTATGCAAGCGGAAAAAAGACTAAAATATGTTTTTCGGGAGGCGTTTTTGAGCTTGAGTGAACCATTTTTTCACTTTAAGTAAAAAAATTAACTGTTTTGGTTTGTAAGAAAGAAAAAATCAAGTTTGAACTGTACCTCTCTCTACTATACATTGGCCCCATTGGGTGATGATATGGTGCTACCATCGGTTCAACAGGGCTGTGAAATATTTAAAAATAAGAAATTTATTTTTAAATAGTTTCAAAAATAGAAATTAGTAAGAAAAAAAAAATTGGGAAAGGGTTTTCTTGTTGGTTTTCAAAAAATCTTGTGATGAAATTCTGTTCCTTCTTTTTGTTAAAAATTTAATTTTGTAATTTTGAATGCCAATAGAAAGAAAAAAGCTGTAGAGTGGTGTATTTGTGTAACAAGAAACAGAACAGTGGTGAGGGAGAGGGAAGGAGGGCTCGTTAACGTGTTGGATTGGAATTGATTGACAAACCTGAATGCGACATGTGGCCTGGCATACTCGGAAAGCTGTCGCAGAGCCGGCGTGTCAGCGTAGGGAGGCTTCAACTCGGCTTTGAGTTTTGCCTGTTGAGCAGCTTGCTGGGCTGCTTGAGCCTGCTGTTGCTGTTGTTGTTGCTGCTGCTGTTGTTGCTGTTGGAATAAAGTTTTATTTATTCGAATTTTAAAATTTTTTTGTGTGTTTCGTACCTGTCGACGTTCTCTTTCCTTTTCGGCAATCTTTCTATCACGCTCCTCTCGCTTGCGTGCCAATTTGGAGTCAGCAACTGGTTTGAATATCAAATCAGTTCTTGTGCAGGAGTTGTAGTCTCCTCGGTCAATATGTCTTACAAATCTACAACGAAAAATAGTCATTTGCTTGAAGAAATATTTTGACGATTGGTTAAGTTACATTGCAGATTGTGATCGATGGCATTCTGTGTCATCAGGTTTAGCCTCGGGACTTGGTCCGCGAGGAATGTTGTGCGTTGGACTTGGAATTTCTGGCTCTGGATCTGGTTCAATATCGATTGGCACTGAAAATTCAATTAAATTTTAGTCATCGTCTTTAAAAATCACTTAAAATAATCAACTTACAAGGTTCAGTTGAATGATGGCTGCCCAAACTGCTACTCGCCGAGTGCGCATGTGCACGCAACGCGTCCATGTGGCTTGTAGGTTTGCCGAGCGTCGGGGAGTTCTCCTGGAACGCTGGATGTTGCTGTGGTGGATAAGCAGGATGTGAGCCGGGATACTGAGATTGTGGAGGAGGTCCTCCGCCTCCGCCGCCTCCACCCGAGCCGGGTCCACTTGGCCCGCCTGGTCCTCCAACACCGGTTGGGGTTGAACTAGCGCTATTGCCACTGTTACTGCCTTGTGGCGTCTTTGGTGTGGGTGGTTTGATTTTGTGCTGCATATTCTGCATGTTTTGCTTGTCCATCGCCGATGAGTGCGGACTCTCTTCGGGCCGGGTTGCTGTCGATGGCGGCGGAATGCCCTGATGGTGTGCCATAACCGCCGCCGGGTCGAGTGGCCCTGCTGGCGGCGGTGGCTTCATGTAGGCCGTTGGGAAGCCCGGACCATACGGATGGTAAGGGTAGGGCGAATTGAAGGGATTGTGATGGTGCGAGTAGAACATTGAGGGATGCAGCAAATGGTGAGGGTATGGCGCCTGACCTGGATGTACTCCCATTTGAGGCATTGCCGCTCCGGGACCGATCAGCGGCAGAGGAAGTGGCATTTGCGGGTGTCTTATCACTGGCGGTGAAGCGCCAGGACGCAGGTGTGGAGGAGGTGATGATCCGAGACCACGTTGACCCTGGGGACCATACATTTTACTAAGAGGACTGGCCATTAGAGCCGATGCACTTGAAACCGGTGGCGGAGTCATATGCGGGGATTGCTGGCGCAGCAATGCGTGACGGTCTCGTTCAGCTACAGCTGCGGCGGCAGCTGACAGAGCTGATGCTGATGGGTGATGGCCTAGTGGACTCTGTGGCACTGGGTGGAGAGGTGACTGTCGACTTATGCTGCCTCCACTCGATGCTGGCGACGTGGGACGATGAGAGGAAGAACCAGACGAAGAGTTTATATGCATTTGCGGAGGTCCTTGAGACGGTCCTGAACTATTTTGTACGCTTGGACTTGCACGACTAAATGCAGATGATGGCACCGTTGTTGAGGTTTGTACAGAAGGAGCGGATGACACTGACGACGGGATACCTCCGACTGGCGGTGTACGTCTACTAATACCCGAGTCGTTGAGGCCGCTCATTGCTGTTCCGATCAGAGAGAGCGGAGCACCTGGTCCACCAGCACCACCCATGCCAGGTCCACCCATCATATGGGCTGCATGGTGAACTGGATGACCTTGCATATGCATGTGAGGGTGAAGAGGCATTGGATGACCAAGCATTGCCTGAGGATTCGACAGCCCTGGAAGTGGAGAAGTTCGATGAGGCGGCTGCTGTTGCATTTGCTGTTCCCGGCTATTGCTGTTTTGAGAGTTGGAATTATTTTGTGACTCCATTGGACGTTGCTGAGCAGGTGATGGCGTTCTGACTCCTTGTTGTTGTCCCGCTGGTGATTGCTGTTGCATCGATGAAGGATGATGACTTTGGGGTGGTGGTATTCCATGTCCACCGTGTCCTTGCAGTGAGAGTGGAATACCTGGATGATGGAGAGATGGCGGTAGATCTTGGTGTGGTCTGTGAAGTGGTGGCAAATGACTTGGGCCACCTTGCTGCATGTGTTGCAATGAACTCGGTGGCATGAGTATGTTCTGACCTGATGATGGCGGCATTAGCATGCTCGAAGCAGATGAAGTTGGTATATTTGACGAGTTGGAATTTTGTGACTGCTGTTGTTGTTGTTGCTGCTGCTGATGCTGTTGTTGTTGCTGCTGCTGTTGTTGCTGCTGCTGTTGCTGCTGTTGTTGTTGCTGTTGTTGCTGCTGCTGTTGTTGTTGTTGGTGTTGTTGTTGCAGCTGTTGCTGCTGAAGTTGATGCTGATGCTGCAGTTGCTGTTGTTGCGAAGCCAACGAACTGAGCATTCCTGGGTGTGTGGGTGTCGGGTGATGCAGTGAGTTTGGCGGCATGCCAGGATGCTGCTGCGAAACCAAGTTTTGTGGGTGCATGCCCGCGGGCACAGCTGAAGGCATATGGGGTGAGGGATGTGGTGAGTGAAATTGTTGTGACTGCTGTGAATTGCTATTGCTACCCTGACTGTCCTGATTCGGTGTCGATCGGGACGAGGCGTCGATTGGACTTTCCGATGGCGGATATTTATTCACACCACCCTGAGGATCCCCGAACGGACTACTCTTGATCAGGTTTTCTCCATGGTAGGCTGATTTCAGAGCACCGTCGGGTGGAGGATATTTCAAATCTTGTGGTTGTTGGTGGCCAGGCGGTGGCCCCAGACCATATTTAGCACCCATCGGATCGCCATACTTGAGCATTATACTTGAATCGTAAGGCGAGCGGGACAAGGGATGTACATCTGCCTGGTAGTGGGGTTTGGGCATGGCAACGGGATTCGGCTGTTGCTGATTCGGATCACCATTACCACCCATTGGAGGATACTTCATTTGTTGGTTCTCCTGTTGCGTTGGTGCCGCCTGATGTTGTTGCTGCTGCTGATATGCCTTGAGATCGGGAATTTTGATAGGTTCATTGAATGACTTCGGTGGCAAGCCACCATGTTGCTCCATGCCATATTTGAGTTCGTACTTGCCAGGCAATTCTTGAGCATATTTCATTGGCTCACATGGCGGAGGATATTTCATTTCGTGGGGGAATTTCGCGACAACCTCGCCAGCTGGGTTGTACTTGATTTGATCGTTGTACTTCATTTCAATATCACCAGGATATTTCATTTCGCTACTGGGATTGTTAAATTTGATGTGACCATCGAACGGAGGTGGCGGCGGAGGAGGGGGAGGTTGTTGTGTTTGCTGAGTATCATATTTGTGCTCCGGCATCTCACTGACACATGCTTGTGGATTGAGCGCTGACGGGGGTGGCAGTCCAACTGACATTCCCGCTGGGGAAATATTTACATTTGGCTTGGTCTCTTCACTCTTCACCTCGATTTTTACCTTCAGATCCTGAGGTTCATTGCTGTTTTGATTGCAGGTTGCATCCATCGAAGATGAGTCGTCCAGCGGTTCTTTTTTAATGTACACTTCCTTTGCTGAGAACTCCATTGGTGGCGGTTGGGTTGGGATGACGGGTGCTAAGACAGGCTGAGTTGGTGGTGGCACTGCTCCAATAACAGGCGGTTGTAGAGAAATATTCGACTCCTGCTTCATATTGGCGATCTTCGAGAGCATTTCTTGTTCTTTTGGAACATAGCCACCATTGTTGACCATCTCTTCAGTTGGCGGCAGAATTGGCAGCTGCACCGGCATTTCTTGCGACACATCGTTCTCATTCAATTGATCGACGGCTGTCGGCTGTGGTATCTTCTCCACTTCACCGTTGCTGTGCTTTTCCGGTGGAGATAGCTGCTGTGTTGGCTGGACAACAATCGGTGCCTGTTGATTGGTTTCCTCATCCTGTTCTAGTTCCTTCTCAACTTTCACCGCTTGATGGTCAACGACAGCAGGGATGATCACCTTCTCGTCCGCCACCTTGTCGTCAATTTCCTTGGGCGGAACAATGGCCAATTGCGGTGGATCGGCAGTGTCATTGGTATTGTCACCTTCATCCAGCACTGAATCAGGACGACTGTCCGAATTCATGCTCTCCACCGGACTGTCCGATCTCTTTCTTTTCTCCTTGCTGTCATCGGTGATCTCTCCGTCCGTGTCGGACCTCTTCTTCTTGTTAGGCGTATCCTGTTTCGCCTGCTTACGTTTATTATTGCTCTCCGTTTTGGTTGGTGTTTTGGGACTGTTTGTATCAGTAACTTCTGGTGTTTCAGTTCCACCACGTTTCGGTCTCTTACCATTGGCCACTTGTTCCTTATTGTTATTTTGTTGTTGCTGTTGTTGTTGTGTTGGTTTATTGCGTGTCCTCATTCTAGATGGTGATTCATCCCTTTTGTTTGTTAAGCTTGAATCACTATCACATTCACTGGCTTCGTCTTCGGTCAATGAACTGTTTTCCTCTTTAGCCACTGGGACAGGTTCGATTGGTACCTGCGGTTCGGGAGTGTCTTCCTTTTTCGTTGTTGGTGGTGCGTTATTTGCACGTGTAACACGATTGCGACGCAACGATGATTGTCGCCGACGACGATGTGGTCGATTATTATTAGCGCCTGGTGTCTTTTTCCACAAATAATAGAATTCAACCAATTCGGGGGTTTCTTTGTGCGGTAAGAGATCTTTATGTATGCGAAAGAAATTCTTGCCAAATTGTCTAAGACCTTTTATAAATTTTTTAGTTTCATCTTCTGTCCATTTCTTATCAATTCCTTTGGAAACGGGACACTTAACTAGAGCTTGCAGGGCAGTGCCTGTATCATAACCGGAATCATGTAACTGGAAGGTGAAACCAAGAGAGACATGTTGGTGACTGCTTTTAGTAAAAACTAGATGCGAACTAAATGGTAAAATATCTATTTATTCTATCAAAACCCAGGAGACAAGTACTCCGTGATGTCTACAATCATTTCAAGTCATTTTTTGATATGGGACCTCTTTGTTAGTTTTTCGTAAAGACGGCCATGTGCATTTCACGAAATCAGTGTGTGGGGGAGTCCCACAAGATCCATTGATAACATTAAGGAATCATCCAGGCTATGTAAGATCCTATCAAAGGACCACCCCTTCCTTAATTCGTAAGGAAAGAAGATGGTACTTGGAAAGTGAATTCTACAGAAACCCTGGAACCTTTAAGGAAAACCCATTTCCCAGACTGCAAATAATGCATCCCGGAACCACCACTCTCAGGATATGCTCAGGTAGCAAACGCTGACAACATTAGAGCCTTTATAACCCAAGAAAAGATTTCGTAGGCTATAAACAGCTTCCAACCATTTAAGTCGACAGGACCGGATAATATATTCCCAGCCATGCTACAAAAGTTACAAGATGTAATGATTCCATGTCCAAGGGTATTTTTCTTCAACTGCTTAGCACTGACTTACGTACCTGAATCCTAGAGAAGGATCAAGGTGGTCTTCATTCCCATGATCGTTAGAAGAGGCCATGAAACACCCAAGAATTTCATACCAATTAGACTCTCTTCCTTTGTGCTCAAAAAATTGAAAAGGCTTTTGGACCAGTATATCAGAGCTAATCTTGTTAATAAACCTCTATCTGAATCTCAACATGTCTACCTTAAAGGCAAATCCACGGACACGGACACGAAGTAGTACGTACAGTGGAGACTGGAGAGATCTCAAGAGTATAAAGATTACACCCTCGCCACCTTTATTGACGTAGAACGAGCCTTCAATAATGTGCTCGCAGAAGCTATCAGGGTAACTCTGTATTGTCTTCATGCTCCGAACTAGAGTCGTTCAAGGATCGATGGGTAACAGCCAACTCACTAGATTTTCAAGAGGCAAAATTGGAAAATTAATAGCCCTACAAAGGATTTTGACATCACAGTATACACTGATGGTTCCAAGATGGAACTCGTTGTTGGGGCTGGTGTCTTCTCCGAAGAACTGGGTATTAAAAAATCTTTAAGACTGCCCGATAGATGTAGCGTATTTCAAACTGAAGTAGTCAAATCTGATAAAATTACGAAAAAGGTAGCAATCTTTTTAGCCAAGCAGCTATCAAGGCTATAAACAGCAACCTAACTAAATCCAGAATCGTTAGATATTGCAGGCAGGAGTTCGCAAGTTTTAGCGACAATATAAAAATTAATCTAGTCTGGGTGCCAGGGCACAGTGACATGCAAGGTTATGAAATCGCTAATGAACTGGCCAGGAGGGGATCAAACCTTCAAATATCCCTAGCTGAGGAAGTTAGGATTCCCCTAGGAGTCATTAAAACGGATATTGAAAACCATTTTCTTAAAAAAAATGCAGCGTAAAATGTAAAAATCTCACCAACTGCACTATCTCGAGACAGATATGGCCCACTTGCGACCAGAAACGTACCAAGGAACTTCTGAATAAACCTAGGTCAGACATTGGCAGGATAGTTGCCATTTGCACAGGCCACTGGCCAGTCGGACAACATGCCATGAATCTTGGTATTCCCCACAACGAATTTTGTCGAAGCTGTAGAGATACGGCGCAAAGGGAAACTCTGCAGAACTTTTTGTGTGCGCTGCCCTTCTAAATGCCAGAACAATGGCTTTGGGTGCTCCATTCCCTTAGCGAACTCTCAAATATTAAGATTAAGAACTTGGTTCTCTATCTTAACAAGACCAATTGGATTTAAACACTCCAAATCTCTATTATGCACATTACAGCGTGTATTTTTACAATTCATTTAGGTAACACGAGTTTTATGGTATCAAAGCGGTGTAATAAACCGCCGCCAGAGACTGCCCAGAACAGCCATTCTAACCTACCTACCCTACAAGAATTTCTAGGTACACTTAAATTTGGCTCAATGCCGTAATATTTGACAGTTACCCTTTTGATAAAGAGTTCCTTCCATTCTTGATATGACGGCCATGTTCATTTCACGAATTCAGGGTTTGGGGGAGTCCCACAAGATTTGTGCCCATTTTACAATCATATCGATTTCAATGATCTCTTATACATAGACAACCACAATCTCTGCCAAGAGGAGATCCCAATAATTTACAAATTTCAATGCATTCCCAATAATGAAGGGGTGTCACACGGGTCTAATTTGTGGGTTTGTTGCATCAATTAACCTACCTGACCTTATTCTAAACAAAGTCTACCTAAACTGAGCATTGTCTATTTATATACTAGTAAGTATGAGACCAAGATTAAAATCCTACGGCAAAATAATTAGTGTTCGCTTTTTTATGGGGTACTTACAACGTCAAGAGCATTTATTGTAGTATCATCACGACTTGCTGCTAAACAACCATCTTCTAAACCTCCATCACACATGCCTGTGAACGGAATAGATAATTTGTTAAATGTCTTACCAAGTTAAATATATTCACATTTTCAACTAATAAATTAATCACAGTTTGTATAAAGAAGAAAACAAGGTGTTATTAAATCATCACTTACATGAGTTATCAAATAGGAACGAAACGAAACGGAAAATAAAATAAATGTTTATTGGATTTTATGATGTTTTACCTTGAAATGCTGCCATGGAACGTGCTGCACGTACAAACATAATTAAATCTCCATCGGCAACTATTCCAGGACTCCATCGTGATTCTTCTAATTCACGCTCATCGATTTCTTTATCAACGGGAAAACTTGAAATTGGATTATAATCGGGCAGTTTTGCCTGTGAGTGTTGCCAATTCCAATTCCATTTTCGTCAAATCAGAGCGATTTATGGTTTTATTTTGGTTTTGTGTTTATTATTGTGATTGTTGTTGTTGTTGTTTTTGTTTATAAAATAGCAATTGATTAGTTTTGATATTCTTTTAAGGTGTAAGTTGGAATAAAGTTTTTTTTTTAATATTAATTTTACCATTGGCGTACATATGCACACAAGTAGACACAATGGCAATTTTTTATTTTTTCTTATAAAATAATGCATGATGAATGATTAATGAGTGTGGGGGGATTTTTATCGCCTATTTACATTGAGGCAGAGAAATCTCAGTGAATCATGCATGCTAGGTTAACTGAAAATTAAAATTAATCATCTGATCCTTTCCAAATGTAATAAAAGTAAAAAGTAAATCTGCGAAGGCCTAGCAATAATTATGGCCGCTATTCAATTGGCTTATTTGCTAATCTCATAAACGTCGGATTAATTTGAATCTGAAATCTACAAATGGCATTGAACTCTATGGTAATTGCTGTGATAGACAAATCTTAAAACTTGACTTGACTAGAACTTGTTTGCGATTGGCATTGCCAAACAAGCTGGAATGAGAATAACATTTCTCCAGCTCCTACAGGAGTTGAGTTTCTTTTTGGATTCCTGAAAACCCTAGAAGTTTAGAAATGTTGTCCTATTTGAGTACAATTTCTTCATCTCTTATAACTTTTTTGTTTAAACAATTCTGACTAAAAAAAGCGGAGTAAGCCATCAGGCAGTTCCGTCTTAACTTAAGACTTAACCTTAACGTCATAATAGGTTATCGGTTATAACGAATTATCGTCTATAACGAACAAATTTAAACCTCAAATTTGGAATTTCAAAAAAAAAAATCTTAGTTGGCGTTGAAAAATTTGAAATTTTATCGCTCTTACGAAAAAAAAACTTAGTTGGCGTTGAAAAATTCATCTATTTCAAATGATAATCTTTAAGAATTTCCTCATTGCTATTTTATTCTCTGTTTGTGAAAGAATTAGAAAACTAATTTGATTTGTGAAAAAAGATATTGATTGCTTATTTTTGTTTAAAATTAATTCAAAACGTAGAGTTTTTTCAATTGAAGAAAAACATAATAAAGTTTCAAGGCTCGAAGCTGGCAATTCAAATAAAAGTCTAGCAGCTGAATTTTCGATTTCGGCCTCAACAATTTCAACAATTTTTAAGGACCGCAAAAAATTAAAACAGCATTTCGAAGAATCGAAATTGAAAATAAAAATGCAGTCAACACCCTGACATTGATGCCACCTTACTAGGTTGGTTTAAGACCCAAAGAACATTGAATATTCCAATAAGTGGACAAATTCTTCAAAGTAAGGCAGAAGAATTTGCGATAGGGTTAAGAAGCCCGATTTTACATGTTTTCCAGCTTGGATTGAACGTTGTCGTCAAAGGCATAATATCGTTGGCGCAAAGGTAAATGCTGACTGTGGCAGTGTTTTAACCGAAATTGTAGATGATTGGTTGCGTGCTGTTTGGATAACTCGGAAGAACAAATCTTCAACATAGACGAAATAGGTTTGTTTTATAAAATGACACCAACAGAACTTTAAAATTCAGAGGAGAAAAGTGCGTTGGAGGAAAAATGTCCAAAGATCAAGTAACGGTTTTGGTGGGAGCCAACATGATTGGAACTGCAAAGCAAAGTTTTTAGTTATAGCATAGTGAACTCGAAAAACTCTAGATGTTTTAAGAAAAACGTTAAGAAACTTCCATTACTTTATGAATGTAACAAACGTGTCTGGATGATGTCCGACATTTTCGAAAAATATCTTTGAAATTGGGATAGACAGTTGTCAGTTGGCACAACAAAAGAAAAAAAAAACTGCCCAACCGAAGGTAGATGCCTTAACTTCAATAAACCACCATATCAGTCTTGCAACCATTATAGAAAGCTGCAAATTCTAAACATCATTCAAAACATGGAGACAAGAAGGGCAAAATGTTATGAGTTTGTTGGATGCTGTTCTGTCGGTTTCGAGAGCGTGGAAGAGAGTTTCAATGGAAACAATAAGTAACGAAGAAGCTGATAGTTTGCCCTTAAATGAGTGGATAAAACATATCCAGTCAAAGAACGTTTTGAATTCTTGCTCCTTTGAAGATTTAGTTAATGTGGACAACGACATAGTGACATCGGAGGTAATCACTGATGAATAAATCATAGATTCTCTTCGAAACGAAAATTGAGAGAGTGATGATGATGGAGAAGGTAGGGATAGCTTTAAATTAATTTTCTGGTCGTGTAAAAAGAGCCTTGTTACTTTCAGAAACCGAAATATTTCCTGTAAAGGTTTGTGATGCACTCAAAGCTGTGAATACTTGACTGACACTATTGACCGTAGTTGTGAAGAATTTCTTGACATCACTGGAGATTAAAATTGAGAGAGAATTTATAAAAATGTATTTCTCTGCTGGCAAGGAGCAACAAAAAAATTAAAATCGGCCACAACGAAGCACCGAATATAACGAACAAAATCCTAGGTCCCTTGGAGTTCGTTATAACCGATTTTGTTTGTAAATTACTTTTACTTTTTCTATTTTTATCAAAATAAACAAACAAAAGGTCAAACTCTACAAAACATTCCAATTGGCTGCAATCGTTCAAAAGCAGATCTACCAACTAAAACATAACCTAAATTATTTATTTACAATAAGGACATTTACTTCAAAAGAAAATTTAAGGAAAAAAAAACGAACAAAATTAACATTTTTATGCATGATTCCAACTGAATACTTTTGTAACATTTTCACAAAATTGTCTATTTATTGCATTTAATCAAAAGCCAATTATTATTTTCAAATTATACCAAATAAGGGAAATAAACAAAAATTCTAGGAACTTCTGCAATCTACATTTTTGTTTCTTCCAAATAAGTCTAAACCTCTCTCCAACACCATTCTGAATTTTAAGATTTTTTACGGTGTTAGAAAGGGTGTCAACTTTGGGGAACAATAATTTAGACTGCAGACGTTTTTTTTTAATTTTTAATGCACAACAGCAAATTAAAAACATTTGTATTTGTCTAATTGAATAAATAAGAATTACAAAAAAAAAAAAAAAAACAATTTAAAGGGACAAAAATTTTGAATTTGAATCAGAATTTGTTACCGTGAATTTTGTGAGTTATGTACGTACATAGACATCGATTACCTGGTGGCCGGGACCCACTCGTATTTCTCCTTGAGTGGAGGCCGCCATTACCCTTTAAAAACACTTTTCACGTCCAGTGTTAAGCCTTTTATTGCCCTTTCTTGATTTCAAAATTATGTTCTGAAAATAAACAACAAAAACAGGATTAAGATTGGTTAAAGAAACAAATTGTTAGGTAGTTGATTAAAATTTCGATGGCATAATAATAAAAAATAAACTATTCGAATGACTTTTGGTCTCGAATAAACAAGTATACAAGTGGTTCAATAAGAATATTGCTTTTTAATCAATAGATGTTTGAGACTCTGCAGACTACTCGATTGCATTGGAGTAACTCCTAAACAGTTTACCGAACAACGACAGACAAAATATTGACACTGAAGCAAATCCTGGAAAAGACCAACGAATTTCAAGTCGAAAACCACCATCTTTTCATCGACTTTTAAGCTGCTTATGATAGCATCCACCGCCAAGAGCTTATGATGGCGATGTCTGAATTCGGGATCCCGAACAAACTGATCCAGCTGTGCTGCAAGACGCTAAACAGTACGCAGTGCAGTGTGCAAATGGGTAACAGCTCATCCGAGTTGTTTCAAACATGCACAGGGCTTAGACAAGGATATGCGCTGTCATGTGATTTCTTCCTGTAGCAGACATTGCGCAAGGCAGGTGTGAGCTCGGAAAACACTATCTTCAACAAATCCACCCAGCTCCTAGGCTATGTGGACGACATAGACATCATCGGTCGATCCAAGAGAGCTGTGCTTGAGACCTTCAAAGCGATTGAAGAACAGGTCTTGAAGTGAATGAGGACAGGGTACATGCTTTCAAGCAACATCTGCCCACCGCCTAGTACAAAACGTTACTGTTGGTAGCAGCAATTTCGAGGTAGTTAAGGAGTTCACCTACCTTGGAACACATATCAATCCCACAAACGACACCTTAGTGGAGATCCGACGAAGAATTACCCTAGCGAACCGCTGCTACGTCGGTTTGGCAAAACAACTGGGTTCAACATTCCTCACTCGAAAGACAAAGTGTCTGCTATTCAAAACTTTGATATTACCAGTCCTACTCTACGGCGCCGACTCACAGTGTGCAATTTTCGCAATCTAGCGGAACTTTATTCGTTTAGTGTTTAATTGGAGTGTTATTGATATAAAATTGTTAGATTATGGAACAATATGTTGTTTTGTGAGATTAAGAAGCTTACCTCAAAATATTGAAAAATATGCAAAGTCAAAAATAGGGTATTCAACACCCCTCCCCCCCTGATCTCTGAAACGACTGGGCCTGGCATTTTGAAACAAAAAATTAAAAATAGTTCCATTTGTATAGAGTACAATAAAAACAAAAATAAATCACAAAATGATTCAAATAGGAGAACTTCGAGATGAAAACGAAACGTTAATAAGATCACTTCGTTTTTTGTGCGTTCATCTTTCAAAAACGATTTTTTAGAAACTGCTAAGCCGATTGTAATGAAATTTGGTACGCATGTTCTATAATGTAATTATGATGCGAAAGTTTTGTTTTCATGTTTGTATGATGAATAGTTTTTGAGTAATTCAAGAAAAAAATAAAAAAAGAACACGAAAATATAGGTCTCTTAAAAAAAAAAATTTTGTTTGGGTGGGGCAACCAAGGGTAAGAAAAGTAAATGAATTCTAACACAGAATATACAAACGGAGATTTTAAGCCTAAAAACACGATGGATACACGTGGATACATTTTTTAAACACTTCACAAAGTTTCAGAACAAAATAAAAATCAACACTGTTAAGGTCTTCAAACAAACGATTTTTTATATTTTTATTTTTTAGTGTAAAAAAAAATAACTTACGCTGAGAAGTTCTTAAATACCACTAAAAATAAATAAAATAAATTGAATATGGACAACTTTCATTACACTTGACCACGCTGTTACAAACATGACTCAAGAAAAGCAATGAGATTTAATTTTTTTTCACTTGCAACAAGCTGATGTTTGTGATCCTGGTGAACGGTAAATACAATTATTTTTTTGTTTTTGTTTTTGCCATTTGATGGCCGGATGTTTTACCTTTCATATGATACCAATTTTGTTGCATTTGAAAGAAATTTTGTTTACATTAAAGTTCCGCTAGATTGCGAAAATTGCACACTGTGCGACTGTTGGACGATAAGTAAAAAAGGGAAATTGATACTGGGCACTTTCGAAAGAAAAATTCTTCGACGGATTTTCGGTCCGGAATGCGACGATGGCGAATGGAGAAGAAGTGTCAACCGCTAACTGTGCGAGCTAAACCAAGACGTGGATGTAGTCCAGAAAACCAAGAAAAGACGACTTCATTGGCTCGGCCACATCGAGCGAATGGACGACAACGCTCCAGCCAAGAAAGCCTACTCATCGCAGCCCCCAGGTTCGAGTCGACAAGGAAGACCGAATCTACGGTACAAGGACCAAGTGACTGCGGATGCCAGAGCGCTTGGTGTTGGCGACTGGAAAGTGCATGCGAGGGACCCGATGGAAGGCTGCAGTGTCTCAGACTGAGATCCTAGGCTCCCCTATTTACACGGAAAATAACACCAGCACCGTGAATAGATGAAGAATAACTCTTGCTAATCTTTCTTTGGACTTGTTTTCTTTTAGGAATTTCTTTGGGCTAAGAAAGCAATTGAGTGGTAAAGCCTTCTCTCACACAACTATGGTAAAACTCTTTAACACCCTCATCGCCCCCAGTCCTGCTGAATGGTGCAGAAGCATGGACGCTGACAAAATCGGATTAATGTGCCTTAGGCTGTTTCGACAGGAAAGTTCTTCAGGTTTTCTAGTCTGTTATCTTTCTCTCTTATGAAGTAGAAGATTCATCAGCGAACTTAACGGGTTGTACAACGACACAGACCTAACCAGAAGAGTCAAGGTTTTTACATGCTGTTTTATCAACAATGTTTCTGAATTCAAATAAAATTCAAATTCCAATGCAAATCTGACTGTTTTGGTGTTTTTAAATGGAAACATTAAGGTCCGCTGATTCATTTGCTCTTAACCACAAAATTTCCTTCCACTTTGCATTCAATTCAAGTTCCTTTCTCTAAATTCTCGCAATAATTACGCCAACTACAAAACCACACCAAACTCAAATCAAAGAAATATCTTTATCAATTAGTCGTTGTTGTTTTTTTTTTCCAAAGAAAATTAACTAATTTAATGAATCCCACACAATCACACAACCTGAATTACCCACATTGTTGTTGTTTTTGGTTTCTATCAACAAATTCGACAATGTTATAAAAACATACGTGCTTCGATCATAAAATGAATTGCAAACCAGATTAAAAATCTATGAGAAATGTTGCTGTTTATTTATTTCTTCTTCTACGAACTCAAATAGATTACTCGCTTTTATTGGAACAATAAACATTTACGAGTCCCGCAACAAGAGGGAACCTCCATCCTCGCTTGAATTCACATTGTGTGTACTTAAACAGTCAATAAATTAATAATAAAAATAATAATAATAAAAGAAGCACAAAGTGCTTTAATTACAATCAAATTGATGGACATATCAGACTCGAGCGCTTGAGCCCTTTTTTCGTTGAGAAAAGCGGCTTCTGAATCTAACACACACCATAGGTACATAGAGCGAGTTTCATGCTGTTGTTACTTGTTTCTTTATTTGACTTCGACATCAACGCTCGACGACGACGTTCGGTTTGTTCGCCTTTATTTGAGGGTGGAACAACACCATCATTGGGGTAGTAATTATTATTCACCCCGAGCGTAACGCTGTCATGTCATAACACTAATATCACCAATTCCATCTAACATTTGTGTTGGCAGCAGCTTCTCTTTCCCTTTGTGTTGGTTCGCCTTCATTTTTGTGTGTTCGTTGGTTCATGTTCGATTAAATAGGAACATTTGTTTCTTCTATTTATAAACCAATTCCTTGTAAAATGAAACTAATAAAGTTCCCAACGGCAGATGAAATGTGTTAATAGCAATAAAAATGTGTATTGGAGGAACGAAGCGTTTCAAAATAAATACCATTTAATTCTATTAAATAGGGTGTTTGTAGGGATTAGATGTTTGGCGTGACGTTGTGAAGTTTTCTATCAAATTGTGTTTATTTTGGTAGTCAGTCAGAGTTAATTCTCGACTTTCTGAAATTAGCACTGATGTTATGAATAGAAGTATGTAGGAAGGTGTTGGGGCAAAAATGGGCGTAGATTGAGTACTGCTTTAGTCATTTGTACTCTATTCATTCAAAAGAAGATATTACAGACAACGAGGATATGGAAAAACCAATTCATCCATTGTTGGATGTTATTCGATTAAGGAGACACATAACATAAATTCCGAAGAGAATATTGAGACGTCAAAATAAAAGTCCAACAAAGTCGCTTGAGCGAATTACCGAAGCTGTAGGTAGATGATTTGGTTATAAGTTGAAGGAAGACCAACGTATCTGAAACAGACATTTGCTTACTAAATTGCCAGTAGTTCGATTTCGAGCCTTGAGACTGGAAGGAAGAAAATGGGTTTAACGACTAGACTATTATGGCAATTCTGTAATCAAATGAAGTTTTGTCCTGCTATTTCTTCCTCTTTAAAAGCCGCCAACTGAGTAGTTAAGTCTGCTCTCAGACTGTACAACCTTGGACTTTGTCACAACCTGATCAGTAAGCTTTAGAATGTTTCCAAAGATATGCGTGATTATTGGTTCCATTTCCATTCCGCTTAACCGGTTCTTAATCCATGAAGGATCTCAGCCTGAGATACTGCTCTGAGATCTGGCATCCGCAGTCACTTGGTCCTTGTACCGTAGATTCGATCTTCCTTGTCGTCTCGAACCTGGGGGCTGCGAGGAGGAGACTTTCTTGGCTAGAGCGTTGTCGTCCATTCGCTCGATGTGGCCGAACCAATGTAGTCGTCTTTTCTTGGCTTTCTGGACAACATCCACATTCTTTGGGCCACACGTGTTTTTTTGTCATTTGATAGTCGAGCTCTAAACTTAGCCACTGCCAGGAAGTGGTCAGAGTCGACATTTGCTCCTCGGAAAGTGCGCACGTTCAGGATGTTGGATGCGGGTCTCGCGCCAATTAGAACACGGTCGATTTGATTGGTGGTTCGAACATCCGGAGATCGCCAGGTTGCTGTGTAGATCTTTCGTCTTGGAAACCTAGTGCTGCTTATCACCGAATTACGAGCTGCAGCAAACGCAAAGTCGATTAGTCGGAAGCCGTTATCTGTTGTAACTTCGTGGAGGCTGTGCTTTCCAACCAATCCGCCAAAGATGTCTTCCTTCCCGATTTTTGCATTGAAGTCTCCGAGTACAATTTTGACGTCGTATTCTGGACAGGCTCCGTAGCTTAGGCTCTATCCAGGAGGTCGTAAAAATCCTCCTTGCTCTAAGCAGGGGCGTGTGCACAGATTATACTGAAGTTTTGTAGCGATTATTGGTTACGTCTGCACGTTTAAGAATGAGGAGAAAATTTAACTGAGAACTTAACATATTACAAAATTCTATCGAGATACATTCAACTACTTAGATGACTGCGTTATGTACATCAATAAGACAACAATGCTCTGGCCGCAAAGACCTTAAAATCCAATTCGATTTCAAGCGCTTGAAGCGTCTGGCGTTCGCCTTACCATCAACAAGACACACTGCCAAAAGTGTGACTCCTTTTTCCCAAATCCGCTAATCTCAAGTAAACAAAATATTATTCCCAAGAAGTGTTACTCAACAACGTCCATGTTTCCCATCTCCACTAAAGAAGAAAAGAATCAACCCAAACAATGCTCAAACGGAAAAACTATTTCATAATTCATAACATAATTTGTGTAAGCAACAGAATTAAAGCGCTTAACATAGACAAACAATAATTGACTGCCTAAAGATGTTTTCGAAGCAAAATGGTGGTTGGTGTTCGTACTTCAAGTGTAATTGCAGCATCAGAAGCATGCACCGCCATCGACCGACTCAGTAGCCAGCTAAGAATTGAGTACTCAAACCCACTCTCCATCCGACCAGCCTAACCGCGATGCGTCGTCGTTGTCGGTCGTGTTGTTGGTTTGTTTTTTCTTTTTCTTTTTTTGCACCCACTTGAAAGATAAGTGCAGTGATTTTCATTTTGCCTTCTAGCTGCAGTGCTGCGTGCTGAACTGCCGCCGACCGACCAAACAACACACATCGATGACGAACGACCGTCGGTCGGCATGGCACGGCAACAATGCTATACAATTTGTTTATTGTTCAAAGACCCTTCTCCCCGCTCCAAGCAAAACAAACAGATATTTATTATCGCTATTAACTAGTTTGAATGTTTAGATTCTGATAAATTAGCAGCCATTACCATGTTTTGTCCCCTCATTCACTTGACTCTAATTTTTCGTTTGAGCAAAACAATTAGCACTGCAATGGGCGAACAAGTGCGCACCTTCAAGTCCCTCGAAAGCCCACAAATCATCACTTAATTAATTTATTGTTTTCAACAAAATTTTACTCATAAATTAAAAAAAAAGGTTAAAAATAGAACATTTATTGCTAAACAAAATATAATAAAAAATTACCATTAATCTTGTTGTTGAGTAGTCCGACGAGTGTTTGAAATGGAACAAACAATAGAGGGGGGAGGGGGAAATTTGAATTACAGAAGGAAGTTTTAAATGCGCTTCCTTGCAAAATTATTGTTGGATTGGAACAAAAAAAGGAAGAAAATTAAATAAAACAAAAGGGAAGAGGGCGACGGACGACGTTAACGTGAACGTGACTACGACGAGTGCATAAAAACGCGAGAAAGAGCAAGACGTAGCGACGACGACGACGATGAAGATGATGATGAAAAGGCGATGATTGATTTGTTTGATAGGCGCACAAAAAAGGGGGCGGCCGAGACTCCTCTCTCCGTTCTTCGTCGTTCTCCGTGTCGCACTGATGAAGCTGATGGTGGTGGTGGTGGCGTAGTTCCTTTGCCCACAAGTAGAAAATATTTTTTTTTTCGTTTCTTCTTTTTCACTATTTTTTCATCGCGAACAAACAAAATTGACTTAAAAAATTTAACTTCCACTAAACATTTTGGCTCGCTCGAAGCCGCAGCACTTAACAAACAAAAAATTTATTAATCATTTTGATTTTCTTTGATTCTATGTATATTTTCTTTTGTTGCGTTTTTTTTTCTTTCTTCTTTCACTTGCGACTGCTGTGAGTTTAATTGATACTTTTTTTCCAGATGGAACACTTGAGTTTTTTGGCACTTAAATTAATCGATAAAACACAAACACTTTATTGCATTCGATTGAAGGTTGATTTGTTAATGTTTTTTGATTAGTTTTTTGCGGGGGAAAATGCAATTTATTGTGGAAATTGAAAAAAGTTTTCTCACACAGAACTATTAACAAAACAGGCAACCATTTTGATTTTTGGATGAAACGCTAAACGATTGGTGTGAAGTTGGTTATGATTCGGATTTATTTTGTTCAATAAAAGAGAGAGGCATAGATTGTATAGAAAAGAGATGAACTGTGAAGTGTTGCGAAAAAGTGGTGTTTGTCTTTGGTTGAATGAGGGATGTGTTGGTCAATAATTTGATATATTTTTTATTGAAACTTGGATAATAACATAAAAGTTAAAAGTTCAAGAAAATGTTTATGACGTCTTATTAGGTGCACCTAACGGGGATTTCGGAACCACATAAACCAGTAGTTGAATTGAAAAGGGTTGATCCTGGACATTCGTACACATTTCCAACCCATGTGCTATTGACCAAAGCACAAAAAACGTATCTGGAACAAAGAAGATTCAATTTATAATGTGGGAATAGAGGCTGCATCACAAACACGCTTCAGCTTCGTCTTCGCCTGACGTTTACGTGTTCAGCCATAGGAATTCAATGCATGCTATCACAATGAAGCTTCGACCTCACGTTTCGTACGTAATATTACGTAACGTGACTCCAAACGGAAGCTCTAGTTCAAATTTGCTTTGCCTGACAGCTCAACAGCTGTTAAAAAAAATAACAAAAACAAAGTTCACTTGTTTTTAGAGGTATGAAGATAATGGAGGAAAGACTGTCATTTGAAGCAAACTCGATGCGGGTGCATCGTAACGCAGACTAAGCTGAAGCTGAAGCGTGTTTGTGATTCAGCCTTAACATTTTTCAAGTCTATTACTGTTTGCAATCAACATCAGTTGTCACTTCAAATCTTCCAACACTGGTTACATTGGAACAAAACGTCAACGGATCAATAGTTGAACTGGGTATTGTTGTTGCAGTGGTATTTTCAAAAATAGGTGGCGTTGGGGTTACTGTTGTATTTGCTGTTGAAGCCGGACAAGTTCCGCCGATCTATTTAATAATAACTTATAAACCGACAATTTTTCGTTATAAAGAAATATATTCCTACCCCAGAAATTGTAGGATCAACACAAATTTCAGGATCATCGTGAACGCAAACAGTAGAATTAGCACAAGTATAGTTTACGGCAACAGGCACCGTTGTTCCATAGCAAAGTGCGAACGTATTGTAGCTTGTGCAAGCAACCGTACCATTGCTGTTACAGATTCCACACATTCCACATGATGCTACAGACGTCGCAGCTGGACTACAGACTTCTCTTGTAGCTGTACACACGGTTCCATTCGGACAGGTAGTGATGGTAGTTGTTGGTAAACCTAATGGAAAATTATTGGAGTGAAACTATCGTAAAAATACGAATCTAGGTACAGACCACCAACACAAACACTGAATTGATCACTTGCGACACATGCGATCTGTGTAACAGCAGAGCAAGTGTTGCATAAAGCATGAACCGTAAAAGGAGCAGTGAAAAATATCAAAAATGCCTAATGAAACGGAAATAAGTTTGTATAGGCCTTTTTTTCTTAAATCTGCTTCACCTTACCGTTAAAACCTGCATTTTAAGTGAAACTGGATGTAAGATGCAAGTGCAACATCGATCAAAAGTGAAAAACTAACCTACTTTAATATTCAATTCGACGCTCGATAGCAAAGAGTATCTGCATCTTCTTATCAAAGCTTATCGGTGTTTTGCATTTATGCCAGCCAGGTGATATCAGATTGGGTCATGATGGCAAAACAGGGTGGTTTTTTAAACTCCATCAATTTTAACTGAATAATTAGGTTTATGATCTAGTTAATCAGAAAATCGCCTTCATTCTTATGGCTGAATCACGAACACGCTTTAGCTTTGGTTTCGCCTGACGTTAACGAGTTCAGCCAATGCATGTTATCACAATTAATAGTCTTGACGTTTCGTACGTAATGTTACGTATAATGTGATTCCAAACAGAAGCTCTAGTTCAAATATGCTGAACATTTACTTTGTCTGAAAGCTCAACAACTGTAGAAATAGATGTGGATGGAGGGAGAAAAAAAATGTAATTCATAGCAAGTTCGAAGCAACGTAGACGAAGCTAAAGCGTGTTTGTGTTTCAGCCATCAATGTCTTTAGGAATGCTTTCCAGAGGCTCTTTCTGCCTTTCTGTACTGATCACTTGGGATAAGTATTCATCATTTTCCCCTCATATCCTTTATCTGTTACTACACCATATACCTACTATAACTGCTTAAAAATGCTCTTCAGGTTTTTCGACCCGAGATCCTTTGTATAGATCCTTTTAGGTGTGTTTGGCACGTTGCTCTTAGAGACTATATGAGAAGTGAAACTGCGTAAAAATGTCATAAGGTAAGGTTAGTGGCTGTCTAGATGTTATTGACTCACTTAGACCTCAAGGGTCTATTGTGATACCACTAAAGAAGTTACTCATGGGAGAATAATGAACTTAAACAAACCATTTTGTGCTTTTAATGAAGATAGAGAGACATCTTGTGTCGATCGTTGCCAGTTCACTGGTATTATCGAAGAAGGGACTACCGAGATAGTTATTCCTTCTATTGGAGAGTGCCGGACGTGTAAATAGAAGGTTTTGGACGGTTTCCTCTTCCTTCTTGTCCCAACAGCTTCTACAGAAGTCATTAGTGTAGACCCTAGTCTCATAGCATGAGGCAGTGTCCTGTTATGACTCCAATTGTGGAGCTTATACTTTGTCTGCTCAGGAAAATCAAGCCTTTTGACCGCTTCAGGTCTATGCTGGCCAGATTTGTTTGGTTGCTAGGCAGGTGGTACCCTGTGACCATCTAGAATCAACAAATTCTAGAGCATATTGTTTGAAAAGACGTTGCATGTAGCAAGTGGTGTTCCAATGTTGTGTGGGCCCGGCAACCAAATGAGGTGAATGCTAAACTATTCTGTCGTCTCATTCAGAGATGATCGACAATCGTGGACTATTTGAGAGTTTGTGGAGACAGACGCGAGAGATTTGAGAGCGGCTTGGCTGTCCGAGAAGATACGTGTATCCTTGTAGGGTATAAAGTTTTCTTTGAGCTAGGATAGTGCCTCTTTTATCGCCATTACTTCTGCCTGGAACACACTACATTAATTGGGAATGTTGCAAAACAAAAGCACACACTGTTAAGTTAAGTTAACATTTATTTTATAAAGTTATTTTAGGTTTTACAAATTTTATGTTTAATATGTACTTTAGTTAATTCTTATCTACGTTTTAAAATTGTATGTTGATGCCGATACACTTCTGACCACCGCTGCTGACTTTTGCCGACTACCACGAGAATTTTCCATTAGTTTCAGTTAACGAATATAGCACAAAGAAGAAAAGGATTAAAAAACCTTTTTTGATTGGCTGGCCAATCAAAGGGCTCGTTTTAAATTTACAAATGATCGAGAGTCGTTCGATTGTCGTAGTAGTCGGCAAAACCCTTGGGTGGAAACAGTTGTCAACAGGGAAGTCTATATGATAGACTGAGATTCAGTTGTTTCGAGTAGATACCAGTTCCAACGCCGCCGTAGTAGGTCTTTGAACCGGCTGTATCGAAGTGTATCGTGTTTTCTTCCAGAGGTCCTCCTTCTTCCCAAAAAGATGTTGAAGGACTGGAAACATGGAAGTTATTATCGAATACCTTTTTTGGGGTGGTATAGTCTAAGCGATCTGTTGCTACTGATTCATTGAGATTGAGACATGGCTCTAAGCCTCACGAATGAGTTGGCTGCCACCATTTTGGAGAATATGTCAAGAGGTCTTAGGTTTAGAAGTACTTCCAAAGCTGCTGTTGGTGTTGAGCGAAGTGCTCACATACCTGCTGACCGCTAGACTTTTATGAGTTTGTTCAAATTTACCATCTTGTAGAGTGCGGGTCACCATACGACGACTCCATAAATGAATATCGGTCTGATTACCGAAGTGTATAGCCAGTGGGTTATTTTGGGGGAGAAGCCCCATTTTGAGCCTATGGCCTTTTTACAAGTAAAGAGTGCTACGGTAGCCTTCTTTACTCTTTCATCAATATTTGATTTCCAATTAAGTTTTTTGTTTAAAATGAGGACTAAATATTTGGCTTGGTCGGAAAAGCTCAGGGGTATTCTTTTAATCGTGGGTGAGCTAATTTGAGGAATTTTGTACCTTTTCGTAAAGAGTAGTTCCGTTTTATGTGGATTGACGTCCAAGTCACAATGCTTTGCCCCATTGGTTAGTCTGTTAAAGGCATTTTATAGGAGTTCCGAGAGAACTTGAGGGCGTTTCCCAGATTCAAATATTGTAACGTGCGTCGTCGGAATTGGCAATCTCCTTGAAACACTCTGCTTCCAATGAGATGTTAGAGGCAATAGGAGCCCACCTTGGGGAGTACCTCGATTCACCGATCTGGTGGTAGTAGTACTCCTCATGCTGGAAGTTATTGTCCTGCTATTAAGCATGAGACTTATTAGATCAATGAGTGATTTCTCTATTTGCAGCTTGTCCATTGCAAGCTGCAGCTAGTCATAAACAATATCATAAATGCAGCTAGTGTTAACTGTGATGTAAATTTATTACAAAGTTTACAAAGTATTTATCTAATTTGTTTATCATACAGAAGTGCAAAATATTTTTGCAAGATTAAAATAATCTTTCTGAGTTGATTTAGATATAAATAGCAGAATTATTGTCCTTTGTAGTAGTTATTTGGCAGTTGAGTTTGTTTCCGGGAAAAGATGAAGTTGCTTGCTGTAATTGTAAGTTGAAGTCTTGAATTGTGATGTAATAATTTTTGAAAAATCTTTTTTTTCAGACAATTTCTGTGTTTGCCACTTTGGCTCATCAAACAAGTGCCTTGTGTAACACTTGTTCCGGGCTAACGGGCTTAGCTTGTGTTGACAAAGATGCTTTTAAGGTTTGCACTGATGGTAAGTTGGTATGAGGGCGAAGAATGAAGTTTAATATTTTAAAACATACATTTTCACAGGAATTCCAACTTCTCCCACGATTAAATGTCCGGATGGGTTTTCTTGCACCCCAAACGCCATGGTTTGTGACCCAAAACCTACAGAACTTTCGTGTACCAAATGCAATTCGTGTGAAGATAGGAACCAAGTTTTCGCCTGCACCGGTTACAACACCTTTTCACTTTGTTTGGGGACAGATACACCCGATACTAAGAACTATACCTGTCCTGGCGACATGGTCTGCAGTCTGGAATCGATAACCATTTGTGTTAATGCAAGCTTAACAGGGGTAAGACGAAATAGTGTTGTGATATTTCTTAAATGCTTATTATGTATTGTGCTTTAAATAGTTTGGAGCAACATGTCCAGGAACAGGAATAGAAACAGGATCTGGAAGTACTAATTCCCCTGATACTGAATCACCACCCGAAGATGTTACTGTTACTGAACCAACCACTGTTGCAACCACTCCAAATGGATTGAGAGAACCAGACGCCCTCTGTAAGACTATTGCCTTTCCCGGAAGATATGAAGTTAGTGCCGATCCAACATGCACAAAGTAAGGCACTCAATTCCTTTTAATTTATGGCTAGCTTTAAGTTCGGATGCTTTTAAATTTTCGTAGATATATCAGCTGCGTCTCGACTAGTAGTGGAATATCAGGAAGTTTATTCGAATGCCCGAAAGCAACGTTTTTCAATTCCAAGACTCAGATGTGTGGAGCACAGAAGCCCGAACGTTGCGGTCCTTAAGATAGGCGTGTCGTCAGTTAATACCCGCATACAACTTTCATGTTAACAGAAATTGAGTTAAATAAAAAAAACGTGAATTACTTTTTTTGTTTCAAATTTATAATAGTCTAGACAGAACAGTTTTTTCACCTTAAAATAGAGCTAATGAAAATCATCTTCCCATACTTGCTGACATACATATTTTTTGAGAAATAAAAACTCTCAACGATCCTATTTGAGGCTAAAAATTGTACACATTGAAATTCTTCCTCAATAATCACACATCCCTAAAGTTCCCACGCAATGCGGCGCGGTCATACGAGGTTCGCGTACAGCTCACCAGGGTCTAACAAGCTTCATTTTTAACACATAAGTGTTCACAGTGGCTTTGAAAACTACTTCGAGGAAATAGTAAGATCTTTGACATTTCATGAGAAAGTTTTCAGATGAATCAAAGCAGCCACATGCATTGATATTTTTATTGGCTGTTTCCTTACTGACCCAAGGTGAAGGACCTTAATTTTCATCCAGTGTAAGCAGGACTTGCTTGAATGTCAAGGAGGATTGTTTAGGCTTTCAACACTTTAGGCTGGCCGGTTCAAGCCAACCCTTTGAGGATATTGACGAGTCTAGCCAGCAATACGCTTGCGTCAATTAGATTTTAATCGTTTGAATTTATAATATCACTCAGCACTCCGGAGAATGCCAGAGACTACAGTGAGCGCCTGAGTGAGCGACTCTCCGCTGTCCTCCCAAATACCACGGTCGTCAACACCTTTAGAATCAATATCGCGAAATAATTAAAAATGTAGCCTAGACCACCATATAGGTTACCAGCCACCCCCGAAAAAGAAACCCTGGTATGATGATGAATGCGCGTTATTGAAAAGAGAGACGGAAAATGCACGTTTGCAGATGCTGCAACGGAAAACAAGAGCAGCAAGAGAAGAGTACCAACCAAAAAGGAGAAATGAGAAAAAGACTCTGCGAATTAAGAAAAGATCATCTGGAGATAAGAGCCGAATTAAGAAGTCTAGAAGCCCGGGGCGGCAAAGGAGTGGAGGCCCCAAATTATTATTTTCCAAGAATTTAAAAGTGGACATTTTCTTACAGTTGAGTTTATACCTACTTATTTATTGTGAAACCAAGAATATTTTATTTTATTATTTAACAAACATATGAGAAATATAATTGGAAACAAGAATGATTTTTTAGTGCTAACAAACGGAACCGTCCGAGCTTTTCCCTTCGAGAAATAGTTGATTATTTCGCCGCAAATCCAGTTCCCGAACTAGATCACTTCTATAGGTACTCAGGAGAGAAAGATAAGACGGTTTTGTCCCATCGTGGTTCGAAGTCTATTTTTAATAATTTTCATTTTTGAAAATGAGCGCTCTCCAGTGCAATTCTATACCATCAAAACCAAATACATTCTCAATGTAACTTCAAGATTTGGGAATGTAGCTCTGATATTTTGATCTTCGAGGATTTGGTAATAAAATAGTTCCGGAGATTGGCTTGTCCCATTCTTGTATGAATCGATCGAAGACACAAATTGAAACAACTCATTACTAAGACATAAGACTAAATCATCTTCATAAACTTTCACCAATGCCTTTGCTGCAGCTTGCAAATTTTCAGCACCAATCTTCTCAATGTGATTGAGAAATCCAAACCTTAAACGTACAGCTTTATAAGCATACGCAATCTTTCTGTAAGGGAAACGCATAGTTGGTCGATCACTGCAGAAATAAAGACGGATACTTTGTGACAGATACTTTCGGTAACAGATTTGCGTCTTGCGTTTTTCCGTAATCGAGCGGATTCAACATCACGGTTCTCCTTCTGGTCCTGTCACGTGATTGTACGTGTTGGCCAGTCTCGCAGCTTCCTCGTATTTATCGACATCATTTCTTTTTGCTTTCACGAATGATTTCAATGAATGAAACGCTACAAGATACAGTTCCAAAAACTAGCGAAAAAAGTGATTTCGAGATCCCTCATCTTCTAAAGAAGGTGCGCTGCTTCATTCCTCGTGATGTCTTTTTGCTCTTTATCGGAAGATATGCTGGTTAGAGCTTCAACGATTTACGAATATCCGACTACTATGCTTTTCGTAGCTTCAGCTCGACAAGACCGACGAGTATCACTAAGCTCTTTCAAGACGTACAATTGTCCGCTTTTTTTCTTCGACAATTTTCCGATCAGAATTCCAACGCCAAAAGAAAGATTTCTTATGTTTTTACCAAATCGGGACCAATCGTACGACAACGCTGCAAACATAAGTGGCAAATATAAAGGGATGATGGTTCATACTCGGCTAACTGCTTAAATCCGCAGAATGTACTTGTTTCAGAAAAATCAGATTTTCCAAAATACTTATTTGTCTTTATAATTGAGCAATAGCTATATTTGTTTGTAGTAGTCTCATTGTGGGGGCCCCTCTTTTGTGGAAGCGCGGGTCAGTTGCCCCGTTTGCCCTCCCTTAAATCCGGCCATGTGCAGATTCTCAGCTAAAAGATCTACAAGAGTCTGGGGCCAAGAACAACACCCGACGTTTCTTTAATAGGTCGAAGCAATAGCTTCTGGTTTCACAACCGGTACACAAGCTCATCGAAACAGTGAAGGAAACCTTATAGTCACCGAAGCACAGGGAATTGTAGATGTTTTCAAGTAGCACTTCCAACAGCTGCTGAATGTGCATTATGTCGAGCGAGCTAATGACGAAAGGGAAGCAAGACCAGTCAATGAATACCCAGTCCCAGCCCCCAGCACAGAAGAGGTGCAAAGAGCCATCCAAAAAATAACAAGTCCGCCGGGTCGAATGGCATCTGCGGAACTCTTTAAATATGGAGGAGGTGTTTGCTTATGATAGCATCCACCGCCAAGAGCTTATGATGGCGATGTCTTAATTCAGGATCCCGCAATACGCAGTGCAGTGTTCAAATGTTTAACAGTCCATCCGAGTTGTTTCAAACATGCGCAGGGTTTATACACGGAGATGCGCTGTCATGTGATTTCTTCAACTTAGTCCTGGAGCAGATAGTGCGCAAGGCAGGTGTAAGCACGGAAAACACTATCTTCGACAGATCCACCCAGCTCCTAGGCTACGCGGACGACATAGACATCATCGGTCGATCTAAGAGAGCTGTGCTTGAGGCCTTCACAGCGATTGAAGAACAGGAGAAACTCGTTGGTCTTGACGTGAATGAGGACAAAACTAAGTACATGCCATCAACAAACAAAGCCGCCTAGGACAAAACGTCACTGTTGGTAGCAGCAATTTCAAGTTGGTATCAGCAATTTCGAGGCAGTTAAGGAGTTCACCTGAAGAAAGAAGATTTACCCTAGCAAACCGCTGTTGCTTCGGTTTGGCAAAACAACTGGGTTCAAAACTCCTCACTCGAAAGACAAAAGTGTCTGCTATACAAAACTTTGATTTTATCAGTCCTACTCTACTGCGCCGAGTGTTGGACGATAAGTAAAAAAGTGAAATTGATACTGGGCCCTTTCGAAAGAAAAATTCAATCGCGAACTGTACGAGCTGTACCAAGATGTGGATGTAGTCCAGAAATCCAAGAAAAGACGACTACATTCGCTCGGCCACATCGAGCAAATGGACGACAAGGCTCCAGCCAAGAAAGTCTTCTCATCGCAGCCCCCAGGTTGGAGACGACAAGGAAGACCGAACCTGCGGTACAAGGACAAAGTGACTGCAGTGAGGGAACGTTCCCTATGGATAGCTGCTGCTGCAGTTTCTCAGAGATCCTTCGTGGATTGTGAGCCGGTTGAGTAAGTAAGCAAGAATCGTTAATCGTGTTAGTTTGTTTGGCCGTGTCTATTTCTCCTCCTAGTGCAGGAGTCTGGTTTCAAGACTTACTTTCTCCTTAAAATATTCGAGGATGAGTCGCATGATAGTGGGCTTTCATTTTCATAAACTGAGGTTTAACCTTGCTCTAAAGTGACAAGCTTCATAGCATTCTTCGGATCATCAGGACCCTTTTCAACGGCAGTTTCGAAGAGGATATGACAATACCTACCATTCATCTCTTTGGCTAGCAGCTGAAATAATGCAAATAACGATGCAGTCTTAGTTTCTAAGAATTCATCGTTATCAAAAACGTTTATTTTTTATTTAAAGGTTATGACTTTGTATTCAATTCCCTTAAACAAATTTGTTTCTTCAATTATGTAAGTTGTTTCCCATTGAAGATCAAGAGTGCGCAAATCTCAAATTGTTTGCTCTTCTCGATGTAAGAGGTTTTTAATCTCAAGAAATTAGCTTCAACTTCAAAATATTTGCTAGATTAGCAAATCCAATAAGATAAAAATATAAATGAGACAAAACCTCTTCTTAGGCACTTAATACCTTTTCGGACACACTCGAAGTCATTTCCGGAAGATGAAGTTCGTCTTCGCAGTCGTAAGTTCAGAATTGTAAAAGAAAAGCTGCATTGAAATAATAATAATTGTATTTTCTTACCTTTCCAGTTGCTTTTGGTATTAGTTGACAAGATCAATGAGTCGAATGGATTATGCAACAGTTGCTCCGGTGTAACTGGATTGGCTTGTGTATCCCAGACTTCATTCAAAATTTGTGAAAACGGTATGAACATTTCCAATTTTTAAGTTTCTTGTAAAAGCTTAATTTTTGTATCCTCAAGGTTCTCTAAATCAAAATTCAACAGAAGTTCACTGTCCAAATGGAACTTTTTGTACACCAGATGCACGTGTTTGTGCTGCAAGCGCAACCGGATTGCCCTCTGCTTGTGCACAGTGTGGACAGTGCCTAGATGGCAGCACCTTCGCCTGTATTAGTTACAATCAATTTGCATTTTGTTTAGAAGGTGGCATTGCCGATGCGTCCATAAACTACACATGTCCCGCAGATTTAGTGTGTAATAGCGGCTTGACACCAATTTGTTCTGATCCCAGCATAACTGGAGTAAGAAATATCCACTTTTGTCAGACAAATTTAATCTCAAGCTACATTTTTGTTTTAAGATTGGTTCACAGTGTCCGTGGGAGGAAATAACAACGACTACAAGTCCGGTTACAGAAGCTACGACACCGTCTACTGTTCCGACAACACCTGATCCACTATCGGAAACCAATTTGTTTTGTGTATCTAAGGGAAAACCTGGACGATATGAAGTTTCCAAGGACGCAACTTGTCAACTGTAATTTAGTCCTTTTTTCAAGTTTCCTGTATTGGAAATAATTGATATATTTGAATTTCTAGGTTTGTGAGTTGTATCTCAACGAACGGTGTTATGTCGGGGAACTTATATGAGTGTCCCCAAAGTAAATATTTCAATGAAACTACCCAGAGGTGTGGGGTGGATAAGCCAGCAAGATGTGCTTAGTTTTGATGTGTTGGACAGTATGTTTGAAACTTGAAATAAAAAGGTCCAGAAACTATTACGAGTCCTTGTTTTTCTTTGAATTGAGTTCTTTTGCAAAATACAGGGTTTTAAGAGTTCTAAAGTCGAAAATCAAGAAATTTGTAAGACGATGTCTAAAACTAAACCCTGCCCAACAATAATTGTCAGCTAAGGACAAATAGGACGCATACCTGTGAAATTGCTTACGTTGCGAATTTTCCCGCTCAACTTCTTCGCCCTTTAGTTAAGTATCTATTGACAATTTTTCTTGAACTGAGTATAGAAGAAGGATGTGAATTTAACTAGCTGTTCACTGCAACTAAGCAAAAAAAAGACAACAATTTGCTTTGCTTTTAATTTTAAATACCACTTTAGTGAGTTTATCTACAATTTTTTCTATAAAGTTGTTTTAAGAAACGCAACGTTCAGGAGTTCCCACGCCACACAGCTTCGTGGTCGAGTTAAACAATGTTGATCCAGGACACTCGTAAAGATTCCCAATCCATGTACTGTTGTACAAAGTACATAGAATATACCTGTTAACAAAAATAACGGTTTTAAGAAAAATGGCCACTTAATGTTGAATATTTAAGAAACAAACTGTTTGCAATAAGGATCTGTGGTTACTTCATATCGTCCACTAGACCCCAAATTTCTGCAATATGCTTGAGGATCAGCTGCCGGACTGACAGTTGTTGTTGATGTTGTCACAGTTGAACTAGATGTTGTTGGCGTTGTCATAGTTGGAGTAGATGTTGTGGGTGTTGTCACAGTTGGACTTGTTGCAGTTGATGATGGGCATGTTCCTCCAATCTGTCATATTAATGTCATTATATAGAATTATGTGGAGTCAAAACAAAATTTACCCCAGCGGTGGGATCAACACAAATTTGGGGATCGTCAATGTTGCAAATTAAATTTTCGGGACAGGTGAAATTCGCAGAGCTTGGAGTTGCCGTGCCATAGCATAAGGCGAATGTTGTGTATCCGGTACAAGCAAAAGCGTTGTTTGAATCACAAGTGCCACACCTACTGCATGATCCGGCTGTCGTACCAGCTGGGCTACAAACCTGGGATGTTCCTGTACATACCGTTCCAGTAGGACATTGAGTTACTGCAGTTGATGGGAGTCCTTAATTATAAAAAATTACAATTTATCTTTTATAGCATTGTTACTAGGATTTGTACTAAAAAATGTACCATTGACACAAATACTAAATTTGTCATTTGCCACGCATGCCACATGTGTTGTAGCTGAGCAGCTGTTGCAGAGGGAATACGCTGTATAGACGACAGCAGAAAGAACTATTACTCTCTAAATGGCAAAGAAAGGTAACAAAATATTAAAAATTTCTGTTCTAAACAGAAAACTTCTTACTAAAATAGTTTTCATCGCTTGATTCCGGTGAAAAGCTGCTACTGAAATCAGAATCTTACAACAACCTCTTTTGTGCGGAACTTACAGTGAAGGGAACTTGTTTACTTTCGTGTTTTACAGCTTTATCAAGAGAAATATCAGTTTGATTGCATAAAAGACTGTAAATCTTATAAAACTTAATTTATGGTTGAACATTGTACCTAATTGTTTATACAGTTGCAGTTTAAGTGATTTCAACTGCAAGCACCAGTGTCCGGCGACTGCTACTGGGAACAAAATCAGAGTCTATTTGGATGTAGTTGGAACTTGACTCAGGAAGCAGGTCTTGAGTTTCAACTCAGAAATTGAGCGCATCACGAAAATCTGCACCAAGGCTTAATTCACCAACGATCACATTGCGATCGACGCATGATACTTCTCTAGCATGCAAGATAACCGCACATTCCGAGGTGCCAACATCGACTGGGACCACCACTTGAATGTAGCTAAGGTACGAATGCGGACAACCCGATCAAGGTCAACACGTGAAAATGCTAGGAGAAAATTCAACGTCAAACAGCTACAATGGCAAGAGATTGCTAGATCCTTTTCCGATCGTATCTCTGAGAACCTCCTTAGAAGTCCTTTGCTGCCAGCACAAAATGTGGAGAACCAGTGGCAACACTGCCCTGTAGCCATAGAGATGCTGCCTCTGAAGTGCTAGGGTTTACACGGCCACCACAACGAAACCCCTGGTTTGACGATGAGTGCCGGCGAGCACATGCAGCTAAAAAAGAGGCATACAAAGTGGTGCTGGAAAGAAGAACACGAGCAGCTCGCGAGCTCTATGAGCAGAAAAGGAGAGAGGAGCAAAAACTTCTCAGAAAGAAAAAAATATGAGTGCGACCCATGGAGTCCACACGACTAACTTCCCATAGTAGAAAAATACGTAAAAACATTAGTTGTTTTGCAAAATATTCACCGGATGCATCCCGTTGTAGTTGTACACGCACGTTGCTTCAAAGTCAAATTCCATAAAACTGATGATCTTACGAAAAAAATTAAGTTTATTGAATAACAGTGGCGCCATCTGCCACTGCCGAGTTGATCGTACCATTTCGTGGACTCATTCACAACTACTTTGCACAGTAAAATACAGCCTACATAATATTGCTCCTGAATATTGTAGTTTTCTATTATTGAAGCAATTTTTCTAATCGGATTGGTATTTCTGAAAATTAATATTTATACGGCAGAGCAGCGTTTGGTGGGTCAGCTAGTAATCAAATATAGTATATGATACTCCTGAATATTGTGTTTTTTCCCCACTAACTATAAGATTTTTTGCACTATTATTGAAATTATTGCAGAAATTATCATAATTTTCATTATATTAGGGTTGTCTTAGATTTTTGATTGCCATTAAAAAACCGCTAAGCCGATTTCGCTCAAAACCTAATCAGCTCTTAACAACACAATGCCGCGTCGAATGAGATCAATTCGATGAGTGGTTCGCGAGATAAATTGAGCTGAAAAACGTAATGCGTAACGAACACACATACATACACACAGACATCATCATAAAAACGCTTGATTCGGATTCTAGTGACCTCGAAACATCGAGAAACGCGAAAATTGGAGATTCACAAAATCGGCCCCATTACAATAACTTCCTCTGGGAAGTTAAAATCATTAATCATCTCTCGATAGCGCAATCCATTGACCGTAACTGTTGCTCCAGCCTCATTTTCGAAAAAGTAAGGTCCAATGACCCCGCGGGACCATAAACCGCACCAAACAGTCACGCGTTGAGGATGGAGAGGCTTTTCAACAATAACTCCTAAATTTTCCGAGCCCCAGATGCGACAGTTTTGCTAGTTGACGTAGGTGGAAATGGGCCTCATCAGTCAAGATGATTTTTCGATGAAATTCCGGATCATTTTCATGCATTTCAAGGACCCAATCAGCAAAGACACGACGTTGTTGATGATCAGCCAGCTTGAGTTCTTGTGTTAACTGAATTTTATAAGCCTTAAGACCTAAGTCCTTATGCAAAATACGGTGTAATGACGTTTGTGGAATGCCTTATTCCAAAGAACGAAGGAATGGACAAACCTGGGTTTTCTTCAACACTTTGGTCTACAGCAGCAATATTCTCAGTTGTTCTTGAGCGACGTGCACGGGTTTTATTCTTCACATCACTAACTTGTCCCAACAGCTCGAATTTGTCCACCAATTTCTGTATTGCGGTCCGACAAGGTGCTTCACGACGACCCAAAAATTTTTTAGTTGTGCGAACCGTCTCTGCCAAATATTCACCATTTTTATAGTGAATTTTAATAATTTCAATGCGTTGTTGAAGCGTGTATCGTTCCATTTTTATTAATGGCGTAGTTTCTACTTGTCAAATGTCAGAAAATGATAGCTTCAAAAGTGACAACTACCGAAATAGCGGGCTATTCAAAATAACACCTCTTAATGGAAAACCCTTTATAATAATAAAATAACTCATTTTTTATAAGGTTGGCTTAGATTTTTGATTGCCATTTAAAAACTGCTAAGCGGATTTTGCTCAAAATCTAATCAGCTCTTAACAACACAATACTGCGTCGAATAAGACCAATTTTATGACAATACGATGAGTGGTTCACGAGATAATTGAGCTGAAAAAACGTAACGCACATACGAACACACATACACACACACGCGGACATCATCTTAAAAACGCTTGATTCGGACTCTAGTGACCTCAAAACATCGAGAAATGCGAAAATTGGAGATTCACAAAATCGGACCCATTACAATAACTTCCTATGGGAAGTTAACAAGGGAGCATGAAAAGCGAGCGAAATTCCGCCAGCTATACAGAACCATTCAGTGACCACCAATTCCACCCACCCGACATTGACTTAAGTCGAACGAAGCACTAGCTCATCTGAAAAAATTTGGTCGGAGGAAATCATGCCTGACGACTGGAACCTCAGCATCGTATGCCCGATCCTCAAGAAAGGAGATCTGATAGATCCTTATCAGTGTGGCTTCAGATCCGGAAATTCCACCATATCGATCAAAAATTCACTCTACGGCAGATCTTGGAGAACTTCAAATGGATAAGTAAATAAGAATCAGGGTTATGTACTTTGATCAATACTTTTAATTCAGTTCTCTTGTGGGAAATATTGACAATGGTTACAACTTTTTGTAACAAAAATAAACAAAAAAAAAACTACAAACAATAAGACGGTTTGGCGAACATACATTGCCGATTTGAACCACTGAAGTAAGTCCCAACTCTACATCGTTCCAAGCTTCCGTAGATCAATTTCTTCTTCCTATAACATCTCACATATCTTGAAAATAAAACAATTAATTAGCTAAACTCCAACAGAATAGGGTCTTGTCTTACTCCAAACATAGAACATCTCCAGGAATCTGGAAAACACCAACATTCTGTTCAACATCGCAAATCTCCTGTGCACTAAGTGATGGCAATGCTGACACTGTAGTTGACTCGACCGTCGCGATGGTCGTCGTTGGTTTTTGGCTAGTACTATCTTCCAAATTATTACCATCAATTGGGTTCCAAAGGTCACAGGTCACATCTTTGGCTTCTGACGGTTGAACACAAACCGTATTCGAGTTTGCATTACAAACATATCCATCCGGACAGTAGCCAACAACACTTCGCGGACTCGATGCTCCGTAACACATGCGAAATGTCCCACGACTTGTACAGGCAAACACGTGATTTCGATGAGCACTACACTGTCCGCATAACGATGTGTCGCCACAAACTGCAGGCCTTGAAGCTAAACTTTGGACACAAATTGCATTTAAGTTCGAGCAGACGAAGCCTTTCTTGCAGTGGTACAGATGCTCTAAATAGGGAACAGAATCTGTTGAAGAATGAATTTCGTTTGTTTTAGTTTTCGAAAAAGAAAGAATAAAGTTCTCACTTCCGTAACACATGTGAAACGATGTTGAATTGACACAAGCGGCACCATTCGCTTGACAAACATTGCATTCGCCATGAATTAGTTCCAAGAAGATTGTTGTCAAGGTAAACAGACTTATCTGGACAGGTTATGAGAATATTTAACTTATTTTCGGTTCTCTATTGTGTGATGAAAATGCTTACGCTTTTGGTGAAGACAGACATGTTGCAGATAAAGGCTTTTGGATGATTCTGACAACTTACTGTAGACATCTTAGAATTGTTTCCTAATTTTAAACCTATTTAGAGCAGCGGTTATTATGTTATCTTATCAAATTCTCTAAACTATGCAAAAACCCAAAACAAAATTGGCGAAGGACAAACATTTTATTAGTCTTTTCAATCTAACATGTCACAACCTACGTAGCCTCTAAATTGGCAAAGTCGAATGTTTTTGTCGTAATAAAGGCCAAATGGACAAGTTCCCGGTTGTGCAATTATCTTCGAAAGCCAGTAGCGGCAATTCACAAATCTGTAAGTGAGACAGCCATTTAAATTGAATTCTATTCTATTGAGTTCTAAGGCTTGCTTACTTTTTGCTGCATTTCGTGCTCAATGAGTTGTAGGGATATCTTCCAGGAACATTATAAAACTGACAAACTTCTTCTGGAGATGATTCTTCAGTTGGCCTTTGAATTGGAGCTGGGGTTGTAGTTGTGGTTGTAGTTGGTCCTGTAGTCGTTTCATCTGTATCTGTCGCTGTTGATTCATCAGTAGATTTGGAAGTAGTTGTTGTTGACTCTGATGTTGCCTCTGGTATTGTTGGCTCTGATGATGTTGTTGTATACGTTGCATTCCTATCGCATTTAAGTGTATCTACGGTGTGTGATTGTACACAAATAAAGCCAGTTCTGGTATCGCACACAGTTGTGCCAGGACAGGTACCAGCGGAATCATCATCTATTTCACCATCATGGCATCTGGCAAAGCTCTTAATACCGGTGCATGCGAATATCTTGCCTGGTTCACAAATATCGCAAAAAGCGGAGCAAGCTGGCAATGTCGATGAGTTTCCCTTATAAGCGCACATCATTGCTTGATCAGTGCAAAATTGTCCATCACCACAGGGCAGGCTGCCTACACCGTCTAACATTACACCCTCTTAAAGAAAATTAGAGCAAAGGGTTATAGGTACCTTATGTTGTTTTTCATCAAAACATACCCGAATTGCATATACGGTAGTGCGTTTTATTGACACATGCGAAACCATAACTGTTGCACATATTGCAGACGCTTTCAATTTGCGTCAAACAAAAAGCAGCGATTATGATAGTCTATGAGGGATAGAAAGTAGGTATACATTTGAGTTTAAAAATTGAGATTTTTCTTTATTTCGGATGCAAGGTATGGGAACGATTTCGAACTGATTGAACAACATGGGAACCAAATTGATGAGGTTAAGTTTAAGAAACATGCTAGTTACTTACAAAAATGCACAATTTCTTCATAATTGCAGAAAACAGAAACTAGCTTACTCCAAACTTTACACAGCAACCAGTTGGCCCAGCAAATGAACAATGTCATAAATGAAAGTTTTTTTGAACTTATGAGCCTTATCAGTGTAGGTACCTACGTGATTCAGATGTTTTTTTTGTTTTTTCAACATTTAATTTGCAAAATTTGTACGCCAATTTGTCTTAATACTTGGAAAATCTTGTTACCGTATAAGGGTGACATGTGCTTGTTATTATATTTAATGACGGCACGTTTCGACCTTTAATTTTATAGGGCAAAAGAGTGGTGGAAAGTTTTTAAGTAAGTCGTATAAGTACCTACTGTGGCGTATACGTACCATTTTTTTTTTTTTTGAAATAAAACGCAAACCATTTTGGTTTTTCCTAAACAATGCGCCTTAACATGTTCTTACACCGATTCTTTTAAACAACGGTAATGCGCGTGCCCAGGTAATGGTTTTGTTATGCTTCAGCGGGCATCTGGTTTGTTGGAATTAGAACAACATCTATTTTTCCATCCTTTAATAGCTGTCGTACGAAGTGATACCTGGTCGCAATATGTTTTGTCCGAGAGTGACAGACTGCATTTTTTGCTATGTGTTTTGCTCCCCTGTTGTCTGTTCCGGTAAATTCATTTCAGTCATTAGGTTCTTGAGTTTTACCTACCGCTCCTCTTGATGATTCGGATAATGCGACATACTCTGATTCTGTTGTTGAAATAGCCACAGATTTTTGTTTTTGAGAACTTCAAGTAATATGCAGCTCCCGTATGTGATATTCTATCTATTTCACCACTTACATGATCAGCATTAGAAAAACCTCTTAATCCAAATGCATCCCTTGTGTACACCAACCCATGATTCTCTGTACACCGGAAGTACCGCAAAATTCGCTTCGCAGCGGACCAATATACACCTTGATAGCAATTATTGAATTCTGTCGGTTGACAGTAAAAGCAATGTACGGCCTAGTCGCAAGCGCCAGGTACATAAGTGACCCAATCAGCTGTCGATGTTTTTATTTGCAGTTCTTCAGCGCTTTCTTTTGAATCGTTCGGGGTACTAATTGGATTTGATTTGTCCACATTGAATTTCTTCAATAACTCTTTTATATATCCTTGTTGCTTATTTCACCATTTTTTTGTAGTATTTCAACAACTCAACAGTAACGTGCCAAACCTAGATCCTTGATCTCAAAGGCAGCAGCAAGTCCTTTCCGGATTATGTACTTTTTGAAGCGTACAATGTGTCATCGACATATATGGCAGCCACTGTGAAATCTACCTACTTTTGATCTTGTTCGGTATACTTTTAGTAATTCTTCCTTAGGTTCCTTGGAATTCGAGAGCGAATTTTGATCATCTGTAGATTTTCCAGCCAATGTTGCTACGTCAAGCTCTAGATTTGTTTGCGTTTGCTGCAGGCGCCGCCGGTGCATGTACAGAAGATAAATACGATTAATTTAAAATGATGAATTCTAAAAAAGGCGATTTTCCGGAGTCTCCGGACGATAGTTGTATTCTCCGGATGACTGGAAATCGACATTTCCAATTAAATACTCGATTTTTTTCTGTTAATTGTTAAGTATAGAAGAAACCACTTATTTCCTGATTGTTTGGTATTCAAATAATTTAAAAAATAATTCCCAGTTATTGTTAATTCAGACAAAATTAAAAAAAAAAATCGTGACCAGTCTCCGGACGTTTAAAACAGAGTATCCGGACGATTTTGAACCTACTTAAATGGCGCATAACTCTCCGGTTTTCTATCTAAATTTGTATTTGTAATATTTACATTTTCCAAGGACAACTAATTTTTGTTTCTTGTTTCCAAAATCTACCTGCTTTTTGGGCACATAACCATTTGAAAGGGGTGAAACGTAAAAAGTCATGCTTTCGGAAAATAGCATGGTTTCGGAAAATATTTCCCTAAATTGTTGATATTTCTCCATCGATTGACACCAAAATGATTTCAAAATCTGACAAAGAATAAATAATGATAATAAAAATTTAAAATTCGAACAAAAATTCTCCCCAGTCTCCAGACGATTGAAGTCTAGTCTCCGGACGATCGAAGGCAAATTTGTTGTTTTTCGTTTTAAATCTGTTAGAGGGATGATAAGTGGAAATTTGTAAAGATTACTTTTGCCAAGGAAATTCAACGTTTCGAAAAGAATCTGAACAATGAAAAAATATTTAAATAAAACCTTGAAGCTGTCCGGAGACTATATTTTCGCTATATCTAGGACTAGTGCCCCGGACACTGAACAAATCGATTTAAAAAAAGGAAAAATTAATTTTTCTCTTTAGTTTTTGGTAGTTCATTATATTTTCATTGAAACAAACTCCATTTGATTACAAAATCGCACAAAATCAACTATTTTTGCTAACAACAATAGTAAAACAGCAGCAGCTGCTGCTTAAATAGCTCATAACTTTTCCATTATGCCTTTTATCTGGTTGAAACTTCGTATGTGTATGTGAAAAATGTTCCTAATTATATGTATATTGTATATTGTTTGCAATTTCTGTGTTTAGTTTCTGTTTTAATCCCTATGAAGTGCAAAACCGTCCGGCCACTGGGTTCTGTGTGGAGACTGGAGCTGTTACCAGTTAAGATTGTGACAGGAAATCTTGTACTTTTACAAAATGGAAGTTTTTCTGTTATTCACCAAAACATACCTAGTACCTATGAGTTCTAATTTCAATACGTTTCTAACTCATCACACACCTCTGGATCATTTACCAGATCTAGTTTTTCTTACTGAAATTTTTATCTTTGAAAGAGAAAAAGATTTTTATGATTTTATTCCAAACTATTCCTTTAATGCGTCGCGTCGGTCGTTGCTGTTTATAAAAACAGTGACCTTACATATTGTCTAATTAATGCATACATAACATGTATCTTATATGCTATGATATGCGCAATTTCTGCAGTTCTTGAATAGATAGATGGGTTTTCACTTGGTAGAGGAATTGGAGTTGTGGTTGAAGTTGTGCTTGGAGTTGTGGTTGGAGTTGTGGCTGGAGGTTCTGTTGTCGTCGTCGTCGATGTCGATGCCTCTGCTGTTGTAGATGTAGAAGTTGTTGTTGGCTCTGGTGTTGTTGTTGGTGGCTCTGGTGTTGTTGCAGGAGTTGCATCGCATTTAAGTTTATCTACGATGTCTGCTTCGACACAAACAAAGCTAGTTCTTGTATCGCACACAGTTGTGCCGGGACAGACACCAGTTGATTTTTCATCTATTTCACCATCGTGGCATCTGGCAAAACTTTTAGTACTGGTGCATGTAAATATCTTGCCTGGTTCACAAACGCCACAGAAATCGTTAGCGCTACAAGCTGGCGATGCATTTGAGTCTGTCTTATATAAGCACATTGTTGGTTGATCAGCGCAAAATTGTCCTTGACCGCAGGGCAGGCTGGGCTTACCAGCGTCTACCATTTGACCGTCTTAAAGAAAATTATAGCAATTATTTATTCATTATGACAAATTATTGTTTTCTCGACAAAAACATACCTGAATCGCATATACGGTAGTTCGTTTTGTTGACGCATGCGAAACCATACTTATTGCAAGCATTGCAGGCGCTTTCAACTTGCGTCAAATAAACAGCAGCAATGAATATAGTCTACAAAGGACAGAAAGTATACATTTGAGTTAAAATGTCGAATGCATGAACTGCATGAAATATTGAAATTGCCGATGAGGTTAAGTTTTAAAAAGATTCTTGTAACTTACAAAAATACACAATTTGTTCATAATTCAAGGAAACAGAAACTATTTAACTCCAGACTTTGATCAGCGAGCAGCAAGTAAACAATGTCATAAAAAGAAAGTTTTTTTCGGCTTATGAGCCTTACCAATGTACTTGATGGAGACATTTTTTTTCAACTTTAATTTGAAAAATTTACACGCCAATTTGTCTTTATACTTGGAAAATTTTGTTACCGCATAAGGGTAGATAACATCATTAGGTGTATTTAATTACGTGCACGTTCCGGCCTTAAAAAACATCTTATAGGTCAAAAGTCTTTTTTGTGTCACTTTGGGAATCCAATATCTCGAAAAACTCAGTCATAACCTATATGTTTTTTTACACCTAATTGCTGTAATTTGATAACTATAGTGTTATCATACCGCCGCTGGAGCAGACGGCCTAGCCACCGAGCTGTAAAAGCAGCTGGAGATGATTTGGTTAGGAGCATGCACCAGCTCATCTGCAAAATTTGGTCCGAGGAAAGCATGCCCGACGAATGGAACCTCAGCATCGTATGCCCGATCCTGAAGAAAGGAGAACCCCTGAATTGCACCAAATACAGAGGTATAAGTTTCTTAACATCGCCTACAAGATCTTGTCTGTCTTGCTGTGAGAATGTTTGAAGCCTTTCGTCAACAACCTGATAGATCAGTGTGACTTCAGACCCCGAAAGTCCACCATCGATCAAATATTCACTCTACGGCAGATCTTGGAGAAGACCTAGGAACTTAAAATCAATATCTATCGATATTAACGCCGCGTATGATAACGTCTGTAGAGAGCAATGTCTAGTTTTGGCATCCCAGAAAAACTCGTCCGTCTGTGTAACGGATGCATTTGATGTCAAAACATCATGCGATTTCTTCAACATCGGTCTTGAAAAGACTGTGCAAAACTGTAACGTCAACACCAGAGGCACAATCTTTCAAAGGTCCGTCCAGCTACTAGAATATGCAGACTACATTGACATAATTGGAAGAACTCAGCGTGATATCAGTGGAGCGTTCGTGAGTCTTGAGACGGAGGCCAGGAAGATGGTTCTAGCGATTAACGGGGGCAAGACCAAGTTAATGCTGTCAACAAGAAAGGACAACCAACATCAACCTCTTGGAGTATAGACAGATTTAACTTCGAGGTAGTAAAGGACTTTGTCTACAGACATAACACCAGCGCTGAAAGCAAACGAAGGATCACTCCTGCCAATCGCTGCTTCTTTGCACTTAGAAGCCAATTGAGTTTTTAAGTTCTCTCTCGAGCATCTAAAGTGTCACTGTACAAAGCCCTCATCACCCCGGTCTTAATGTATGGAGTATGGTGCAGAGACATTGACCATGAAAACATCCGATGAAAACGCTTTGGGCTGCTTGGAGAGAAAAATTCTTCGATTGATTTTTAGTCCCGTCTGCATAAATGGAGAATGGAGACGAAGATTCAAGAACTGTACGAGCTGTTGACACTGACCTTGCCAGAAAAGTTGAGGTCTAACGTCTTAGATGGTCATGCAGAGCGAATGGAAAATAATTCTCCGGATCGTAGAGTCTTCGAATCCAACCTGGAAGGACGTCGCAGAAGAGGAAGACCACGACTCTGGTGGAGCACACAGGTGGAAGAGGACCTGAACCAACTTGGCGTGCGAAACTGGAGACAGCTTGCTAGGGACCGAGTCAATCCGTGCCAATTTTCAAATTTCAGCTCAATTATCTTGAAATCCCCAAAACCAAATTCGAAAATATTTGGCAGTTAGATTCAGCTTATAGCATTAGCTTTCATTTGGTCCTAGTCTCATTAGTGTATGCTCTGGGTGTTGGGTCAGAAAATGGGATACCTCCTTTTAATGTCGCGATATAATGTTGCGCGATAGCTCTTGAAGTGAAAAGTCCTAAGTGGCTTACACTCATCACCAATTCTCTGAGTGCGTATGAAGAGGAGACCTACAGTTTAACGCTGATTCCGAACGGCAAAGCTGGGAAGCACTTTTTTCATGACAGATGATTCAATTGGAAGTATTGTCAATTTTTCGCAAGAGGCAGTACCCGTGAAAGATGAAATAAAAACTTTATGGGCACGAGCAGGATTCGAACCTATACGTTCTGCGTAGCAGCTAACGCACATACCACAACGCCACGGGCAGCTGCCGTGATAATACTCATCCCCGCCCAATTGTTTCCCATATTCTGATGATTGAAATCGATTTCGAAACTACCCGCATGTTCTTTTTTGACGCACGGAATTTTTGGAAAATTTTCGATATCTTTTTATAGAATAAAGGGCGATGGTCGGATCACTTATTTTATTCACATTATTTGAAAGGGTTTTTCGAGACTAAGACAACACGCACCGGTTGCCTATCAATTTCCGTGCTAAGGGGTCTGAAATAGGTTGCTTCGGGAGCGGTTTTTCTACATGACTTAGCCTATCGAGTTAATGGCTAAAATTTGTGTTCAACTATAGAGCTGTCAAATGCGAGTTAAGACATTTATTTAATACTAGCTGACCCGCGAACCTTATCTTGCCTTATCCTTACCTTATAACTTCAGATCAACGCCAGAATAATTAATATGATTTATTTGAATGCAATTGATGAGTATGGTGATGATGTGATGACACACTGTGGCGTTAATTAATTTTCCTTAATGGTATTGTGAGATTTTAAATTCCATATTCTATATTTGGCTTGGATAAATATTTAACTATTTAATGATTTTCAGTTTCATATCATACACTGTCACTTTTGTATAAGTTTGTCCTCAACTTTTGGGTTAAGATCTTTACTTTGATTGTAAACATGGCTCGGTAACAGTATGGATCGATTTCAACAATATGTATCCTTGTCGCGCAATGACGATTGTATTTTGAAGTTTATAGCGTCAACATCTATTTCTTGCAGCTAAAAAAAAAAATTAAAATTATTGATATGCTAAAACAACGTTTACCGGGTCACCTAGTAAGATAATAAAGTATCATGTAGCCGTCTACTACCTCTAAATATCTACCCATCAACAACATTTGCCGGGTTAGGTAGTATGGCTGATTTGTAAGTCTAAACTCTAAATCATCTAGAGCTCCACCCGAAGTCTCGAACACTTTTAAAAACAATAATTTAAACCGGTCTAGCCGTTAAGGAGCAGCTCAGTGACATACCAAAGTACAGTCGAATTTTATATACAAAGAACACGTCCAAGCCATTTACAAAAAAAAAATACCAATTTTATTGATTTCTTTCTTTTCTCTTAACTCCAGTAGCAGTTTTGTTATTATAATAATTTTTGATATCAATTTAGAGACAAGCTACTACGAAGGCTATGCTGGTGCTGGTGTGGCGTCTGGTGGAGTAGCTGTCTCTAGTGTAGTAGATGCAATCGCTACTTCACTCGCTGGTGTTGTAGTAACATCTATTTGACGTGGAGTTATTGGTGCTGGTGTTGTCATTTCTTTTTCATCCGCAATATCACATGATGGTTCAAAATTGCCATTACTTTGAACGCAAATTGATTTACTTTGCAAATCGCACACAAATCCGACTGGACAAAAGCCTTTAACATCGCTCGGTTTGTCTGATCCGAAACAGAATTTAAATGTCGTACGACTTGTGCACGCAAATACTCCCTTCGCACTACAAACTCCACAATTTGAGAAGTCTCCACAGCTGGGGGCCCATCCACCCGCTTGGAAACAAATACTGGGTAGATCTGTGCATTCCATGCCTTCTTGACAACTAAATGTCTGTTTGGTAAATGCCTTCTTCCCCTCTTAAAAATAAAAAAACAAATTATTGCGACTTATGATTTGAGTTTTCGACTTTATACAAACCTCCGTAACACATTTGATAATGGGTCCTGTTTACGCAGGCAACTCCATTATCTTGACATTGATGACAACGTGCGTCTACACCCAGCAATGTTGCTAAGAAGCCGACAAGCGCAATCTCGAACGTAAAAACCAAAATTCAAATTCAAATAAATTTAAAGTTTAAAAAGAGTCTGCAACTTACAAAAATATACAATTTGTTCATGATTCACCAACTCAAGACCTTACACACTTAGCACTTGGCTGGGCAAATAAGGAATGTCATCAGAAGTTAGTTTCGTGGCTGTCTTATCAATTTGAAGCTTTTGATTTGCTAAATTTGCACGCCAATTTATCTTAACTTGGGGAAAATCTTGTTATCATTTGAAAGATATACAAAACCGAGGACTTATTAAAGGGTAGATAATGTCATTACAAATACATATTTAATAACCTTAACGTTCTGACCTTTAAAAAAGGTTTTTTTCGAAATGATTGTTCGCTAATGAGCCTTAACAAACAGTAAGAAAACTGTTTCAAAATGAATTCGGGGACATTGACGAGTACCTTATTTATTGGTAACTTGTTTGTAGCACTGTGGCGTATACGTAACATTTTTTTAACTGATTTTATCCTATTTAAAAGGCTTTTGGGTTCATGTTTTTTTTGTTATTCACAAGAAATTGAACTTCCATCTTTTATGATTTTTGAGCTTTCAACGAATTTTGGATTGAATCTTTATCGAAAGAGTGCGAATGAACAAATAAAAATGCATATTCTAGATCGTCTGTTTCAGAGTTGACTATTGTAGTGTTCGTGGGCTACGTACATTCACACTGTTTCTAACAGGCCAGTGAAAGCCAAGTAGATTAGAATTCCGTTCCTACTGAATTTCTCATTCATGAGTATATCTTAGTGTCATTATTCATCCTCCAGCATGGTCTCGCCGTCTGCATTACGAATGATGTCGCTTATTAATTTCTTCCACAATATGGACGCTGCTCCAACCCTTTTTCCAATTTTATGTGGTTCAAGTTCACTGTAAATAAACACATCATTCACTATTGTTTTCTTTACCGAAGCCCAAATTGGGACAGATTTTCAACATCTCGCGAAGTCTGACTCCATTCAAAGAATTGTATCACACTGAAATAGTTATTACGGGCGATTTCAATGTACACAATTCTTCGTGGCTTTCCTATTAGGGCCCGACAACACCCGAAAGAATGTGTGCTGAGATCTTTGCTGAGTTTAACCACCTTACTCAGCTTGTCACTGAGCCCACTCGAATATAGGACATTAATGGCCAAGCGGAAAATACTCTTGACTTGTTCCTTACGTCTCGCCTCTAATAGGGAGATCAGACCATAGTATTATTTCTGCAAATTTCTCGTGTCAAACTAATCCAGTTAGAGAAAGAGCTCTGAAGAGAATCGTATGGCATTACGAGAAAGCCAACTGGGACGGTCTCAATAAGTTCTTCCGGATCTTTAACTGATCACTATGCTTCCTCGATACGATAGTGACGTAGACTCCAGCGCAGATATGATTACAAATATGATTATTTTGGGAATGAAAACTTTTATCCCGAATAGGGTTAAAAGCATCAAGGAAAAATCATGGTTTGATTCAAGCTGTAAAGAGTTTATCAGGGAAAAAGAAGTATAGTTCCGATGTTTTAGAGCCAACCCAACTGAGGAAAGTAAGAATTTTTGGTAATTTGTAAGAAATATTAAAAATTCTTCCTCCTCCTCCGTCCGTACGCTCGTTGACAATGGCACAGGCACTCCAGTTGTAAGCTCTCTCGCGAAAGATAACCTTTTGGAGGCAGTTCGCCTCCAAATCTTCGCTGCCAGAGAGTGTCATGACTCCTCTAGTTCTTGAGCGCGTCATTGATTCCATGGGACAAATCTTCTATCACACTCGTGCTGTGGCGGGAGGCCTAAAAGATCTCAACAAACATAAATCTGCTGGTCCGGATGGTATCCCCGCTATTATTCTGAAGAGGTGTTCTTCCACGCTGGCAAAACCCTTGCGTAAGCTTTTCCATCTTTTCTATTCTTCTTGGCTCGTTCCGAGTACATAGTTGGAAAACAGCATTTGTCCAGCAAATTCCAAAAAAGGCGAATCTTCTTCTCCCTCCAATTATCGCCCGATTGCACTTACGTTCCTTCTTTCTAAGGTCATCGAAACGCTGATAAATTATCAGCAAAAAAATATCTCGAAGACCGAAAGCTTCTTAATGACCGGCAGTACGGCTTTCGCAATAACAAATACACTGGTGATCTGATGGTTTATCTCACTGAACAGTGGAACAAGTCTTAACATCGTTTTGGGGAAAGTAAGATTGTTTGCACTTGATATTTCAAAGGCATTTGATAAAGTCTGGCATCTTGCTCTTTTATCGAAAATAAGTGCTTTCGGTATCGATGAAACCCTCCTTCGTTGGATTAGCAACTTTCTTTCGAACCGTTCAATACAAGTGGTATAAGCTTGAGTCCAAGTCCAAAGCTTGAGTACAATTCCCATCTTTGGGCCGGTGCTCCAGCTACATACTTAAGTCTCTTGGATGGCATACAAAAAAGACTGTAAGAATAATTGGTGATAGAGACGTCACTGACACATTCACTCCCTTAGATCACCGACGCGACGTTACGTTTCGTGTCTCTCTCTTTTCTATGTTACTTCTACGTTAATTGTTCTAGTGAAATAGACAGTTGCATTTCTCCCCCCAAAAATTGATTGGATTGATGCCCATCAGTTAACCCTCGAGCCCAACTTCGGACGTACTCTCAAGTATAGAGAATATCTTTCTTAAGCCGTACTATGCGAATGTGGATCTCACTTCCACACTCTGTCTTTCCCGATCATTGCAATGTTCAGGACTTTAAGACCAATGTACACCGGCACCTCCTCAACCCCTACCTTCCTTCCTGAAGCACTCACTATGTCTCTGGCATAATAAGTGCATAATAAGCATTGAGTGTGTGCTAATTATAAAAAAAAAATGATAAAATTTAAGCCATAAAAGCAGATGATGTTTTGACGTACTAACTTTGATAAGCTTAGAATTTATCAAAATACAAAAGAAGAGGATACAAATGAACAAAATTTAGTGTTTGCATTACTTTAATTGGATAAACAATATGTTCCTGGAAATAAATTTGTTGGTGAGATTAGAAAAAAACAAAAGAAAATATCGAATTTTGGGCCGGAAATACATCTTTTCTGTAGGGTTTAGTTTTCCTTGCAGACTACGCATTTGGTGGGTGTGGGGACTGTCAAGCAAATTTTATGGTATGTCATAGTGTAAACACTTTTTCACTTTGCGTCAAAGGTATGTACATATTTTTAGAGAATTTAAAATGATTTAGTTACAAAACACATTAAATTAAAAGGGAAACCAACAAATTCTGTAATTCGTTGTCCTGAGGGAAAGGTGTGCATCGACAACCCAGCAGTATGTATTGCAAGAAATAGAAGTTCTGTTGTGCCATCTTGTGTGTCGGGAAGACTTCAGTTGGAAAATGAACAACACTACAGAACACAGGACAAAGTCAAAGGTAAGTTTTTTTTGACACCGAGGGAACATTTTTGATCGTTCCCATTATTATTTCGATTTAGAAACGACCCTTGACACTACATTTTCTGATAATGCAACATGTGACACTGAAGACACTTCACCGACTACACAAAGTTCTGATCTATCTTCAACAAAGCCTCCTCGAGATGCAACAACGTTTTGTTCAGAAAAAAGGGAAATTGGCACTTTTTCACCTGAAGGCGACATCTATAGTAAAAGGCGAGTAACGAAAAATTCACATTTCTATAGCTTAACGAGTAATCCATTATTTGTCTTTTCTTTAAAGGTATTTTGTTTGTACAAAGTCCAAGTGCGGATTCAAAGGATACGAATTCGATTGTGGAAAAAATTACTTCAACTCAAAAATTAGCCTATGTCAAAAAGAGAAGCCATAGGTGATTGTCAATGATTACAGATGACGCTATTTGACAGACGGTTTCATATGACAGTTTGGGAAGAAAAAACGCTCACTCATTTATTCCGACGATTTGTTTAATTAAAATTCAAATGTTTAACAGACAAAAGTATTTTTTTCTTATTGAGTGCAAATCCAAAGTTATATTTAAGGTTAGGAACGATTGAACAAAATATTTCAACACGCATCCGGTCGTTTCCTCGTAGACAATCTTAAAACTGGATCGAAGAAGTCATTATCGTTGAAAGAATATGAATAACTAATAAATTGGGTTCCTTTACTGACAGCCTTACAAATAAAATACCTGTGGGGAGACCAAAATTCACATTGATTTTGGTATTCAAACAGAAATCAAAATGCTTACCTTTTACACGTTGTATCACCCTTGGCCGGGAAGTTCCCTCCATAGAATTTTCTCGACAGAATGTTGCTGCATCGCGAGGCGAATGGGTTTGTTAGAGCTCCACCATCTATGTATTCCGTAAAGTCCCTATCACACGAAACCATACCTGAATCCTTCTTTACACAAATTACTCTCTTACTCAAATCGCAAACGTACCCATCCAGACATATTGTCCCCATAAAAATGGCGTCTTGCCACCAAAACAGAACACAGCAGTAGATGTTCCAGTGCAAGAAAACACATTGTCATGAGGATCACATACCTCGCAGCCTATCCCACAGCTGGCTTGATGGGAGCTATCGGCTGCTCTGACACAGATAACTGGTCTATAGGTGCACACTCTACCTGGTGGGCATTTAAGATTTCGTTTAATCTGGCAGTTCTATGGATACAGACTGAAAATGTTGTGAATCTCTGGCTACGTTATCGGTTTGACAATTTCCACAGCCTCCATTGGCATAGCTAATGTACAAAAGTATGATCTTGTAAAGAAAATCGAATAATTGTGTGAAGTTTTTGAGAGGTGTGAAGTCTTTTACCAAAGCCAATGCTGGAAGGGCCATTAGATGATCCTCGACTGTTGGAGGGTTTTCGGGAACTTGGGACTTTTGAAGCGAAATAGATTCATTTATAAAACCGAATGTTGGTGTTATCAATGGGCATGCCATAACAAACAAATAAAGAAAATAATTTGGAAAAATAAAATTGTCAAAATAGATGAGTGCCGACGCACGCGGGGACTATCCCTGTTTATTGCTTCAGAGCCCGATAGAGAGAATGAATGTAGAACAATTGCTTAATTGGGTACCAATGACATTTAAATGTCAAGAGTTTTGAAATGCAAACAATCTTTGTTTGAAAATGTCTGTTCTTCGACGTCTGTCAGTTTGGTTATTGAGTTTTGTATGAGCACCGAAGGTATGGAGTTCCCTCCCAATCAGGTCCTGGATATTCATAAAATATTTCCATACCAGACAATGCATAAGCAAAAACACCTCGTATGACTCAATTACCCGTACAGTGTTTGCATTCATCATCAATACCATTCACTGCTTCAAAAAATACATGACAAAAGCAACTTAAATCGAAAAACAGGAAATTTTAAGATTTGCATTCTTATAATTCACCCTCAGTATTAGAATTAAAATTCATATGAGGGTCAGTACTTCCGTAGTAAGGGCAGAGCTTCCTCCCACCAGTGGTAAGGCATTTTAATATTGAAGGAAATTGTCCTGATTTCCAACCGTGCAGCAACTGCTATTTCATTATTAAAGCTTCTCCAGTCTCCCCAGGCTTTAATATTGAAGGAAATTTGTCCTGAGTGCCACCAGGGGCCTTAAATAAACCTGCTGATCTACCAGAGCTGTTGCCTGCAGTGTAGTGCCACCAGGGGTTTTAAACGTACCTACTGATCTCCCGGAAATAATCCGGTCGAGTAAGGAATTACCCATAGAGACAGCAAACAACCGGACAAACGGAAACAGGAACTGAAGCCCAGTAGCGGAAGCCCTACTACCGATAAAGGCCGCAAGTAACCGGACATCCGACAAGCGGAAACGAGTACTAGATCCGAGCACCGGAAGTGACCCCAGCGGCAGGGGCGATTCCTCATAGTTGGCTAGTTTAGCGGCACTAAACCAATAATTTCAGAATACATATTAATTTTATTTCTAATATATATAAACACATTAAACATTAAACACATTAAACACATAAAAACATTATTCTTATGTTAAAGTCAATAAACGACAACGAATACGTTACAATATTGTAGGTACTTAATAGCAACTTAAACGCAACAAAACCAATATGTATTTTTCATTGCATGCTAACAAAACTCTCATGCAAAAATCTATCTTGAAACTATATTTAGCTAAAAAGTTAGCGCTAACAGATTTCATACAATCTTCATAAACAGAAAATGAACACATTTGAATAAATGCCTTCAAAAATGAACAGGAGGGTTAGCGCGAAAATCACAGCTGACTTTACTTAACTATTAAACGAGAACAAAACAACGAAACGACAGGCAAGAGCCAACACATACAGTTACAGATCTCGTTATGGTTACTCGTGTAATCGAATCGTGTTCGTGTATCGTGTACGAATCGTTCGTATCGCATCTCTTGCCTGTCGTTGTTGTGTTCTCGTTTCATAGTTAGCTGTGATTTTTGCGCTAACCCTCCTGTTCATTTTTGAAGGCATTTATTCAAATGTGTTCATTTTCTGTTTATGAAGATTGTATGAAATCTGTTAGCGCTAACTTTTGAGCTAAACATAGTTTCATGATAGATTTTTGCATGAGGGTTTTGTTTCGTGTACGAAACGACTCGTAAGTCGTAACTGTATTAAGGGTATGAAGAACAATGAAGGTTTAGCGAAAAATTTGAGCTTCAGCCAGCAGCTTTTTGATTTTTTGTATTTTGTGTGGTAAGAGGCATTGTATATGAAACCACCTAGTATAATCAAGAATGGGTTTTTCGATTTTTTGTGCCAGATCAAAACCAAAGAAAAAAAACAATCCCAATACAAAACGTATGTAAAACAAATTAGTATTGCGCCAGAACTCAAGATGGCACTACTATCGATTGCCAGGTCGCGGGTACTAGCTAGATAGAAATACAATGGTAAGAGGTTTGTTGTTATTAGGCCGTGTGCGAATTGGATGAATTGTGGTTAAAAAATAAAAATGGATGAATTTTTAACCACTACTGTCATATTTTAACCTGCTCAGCAGCTAGTCAAATAATGCGAAGTGTCAAAATTTAACCAAACGTCAAGTTTTAACCCATTTTTAACTGAATTCGCACACGGCCTTAATGTTAATTTTTATCTTATTGTTGTGAAATTTTATAAAATTTATTAAATAAATATTTATTTTGAAATTTTTTACAAGTGTATTTAAATTGAGATTCCAATCAAAAATAAGCGATGATAGAAAAGACGAAAAAACTGCTCCGACGATTCCGTCCGTCCGTCTGTCTGTCTATAAATGCATCATAGATTTAACCACTGCTTCCGTTGACTTGAAATTAATTTTAAATATAGTAGTTTGAGCGAATTTGGATGGGTCGTTTTTTATTTTTTTTATTTTTTTAAATCAAAATTTAGGGTAGCCACCATACAATTTTTTCGGCCAAAGCTTCAATTTTCTCAAAAACAGCTACTTCGATTTTTCTTAAACATCCCGATTCCGAACGGCAAAGTTGAGAAACACTTTTTCATGACAGATTTATACTCTTGGAAGATTTGTCAGGTCTTCGCAAGAGGCAGTACCCGTGAAAGATAAACTAAAAACTTTATGGACACGTGTAGGACTCGAACCCACGACGTGACGTTCTGCTTAGCAGCCAACGCATCTAACCACTAAGCCACGGGCAGCTGCAGTCCGATTAACGTCTTTTTACTTGCGACATATAGAATATATTGCAAGTATTGAATTCGTAAAAAAAAATTGAGGTAATGATGAGATATCACATTACGATGATAAAGAAGTCGAAAAAAGTGGGTCCGGCGATTCCGTCCATCTGTATGTCTGTCTGTCTGTAAATGCACAGCCTTAACCACTGGTCCGATTGACTTCAAACTTGAAAATTAAAGGTTTGAGCAAATTCGCGTGGGTCGTTTTTTTTCATTTTTTTTCAAAATTTGGGGTAGCCACCATATGATTTTTTTGGCCAAAAAACAAAAGTTTAAATTTTCTCAAAAATGGTTCCTACGATTTTTTTCAAACTTCCTCGAAAATTTTTGTTTAAAACTCTGATATATTTTATGTAAAAAAATATTTTTGTATTGCTCCAAAACGGTACCGCCTATATAACCGTTTTTTTTGTTATCAGATTTTCTCGAAAACTAAAAGTCCGATCAGGGTATTTTTTTTTTTGAAAGTACGTTTATATTGTTTAAATAATATTTTGCATTCAAAAAAAATTTTGGATTTTTATAAAATATTAAAAAAAAAAATTTTTTAATTCTGTAGCTTCAAAACGGATCAAAATTTGAAATTGAAATTTACTTAGAAAATGTATATAGTTAAACATTCTTGAATGCTGCGTACCCAAATTAATTTTAAGACATTTTCAAAAAAATTTATATATAAAAATTAATTTAAAAAACAACCGCTCCGACGATTTTTTTTTTAATTTCAAAAATCAACAATTTCTTAAGAAATCATATGACATCATATTTTTTCAGATTGAATCTTTTTTTGAGGTAGATATTTCAATTTCAATTTTTATTTACGAATTAAATTTTTTTTATGAGTTATAATTTGGAATACAGGAGCAAGTTCGTACGACCGAGTCGTGCAAATTTTTTTAGGAGTATTTATGTATTGCTCAAATAATATTTTGTTTTCAAAAAACATATAAAATTTTTTAGTTAAAAAAAAAAATTGTTGTTAACTTGTTTTTCAATACTGCATACCCAGTTTAATTTTAGGACATTCTAGAAAAATTGTATCGGTACATAAAAAATAATTTAAGGAAAACCTCTCCATGTTAGTTAAAAAATAAATAAATAAATAAACAACTTTTAAAGAAATCTTATGGCATAATTTTTTTCAAATAAAATGTGTTTTTTATGTACCTACGCATATTTCAATTTAAGTTTTTATTTATGAATTTAAAATACTTGTTTTTATTTTTAATGTTTTTGTTGCGACCCTGTCGTGCAAATTTTTTTAGTTGTATTTTAAACTTTCCCGAAGAACGTTGATATAGCTAACCCACAAAACTTGACCAGGAATCGCCACTGCCCAGCGGATACCCATTCTACCAAATTTGAGAGAAATTAAGCAAAAACTTAACTATTTTCTATATCGTAATTGTAGTTGTTTAGTGTTCAGAAAGACCTATCATTGAAGTTTCGCGTTTTCTTCAATAGACCTTGTCTAGACCGCCGAGTGAAACCTCGGCTGGGAAACAAAAATCACATCACAAACTCTCACAAGTCTCACTGGAAATACCTAGGTAGGGACCGATCTGCAGCGACACTTTAAGTAAAACATAACCTCTAGAATCTCTGGAAATTAACTGAGATAGAACTGGTCTAATGAGACTTTTAGAACAAAAAACAATTTTTCTTTTCGAGACTTTTATGCTTATTCAAGTTCATTTATTTCTCTGAATCATTACATTATTTGACATTCCGGAGGCTTCCCGACTTGACAACCTCTCGTTTGTTCGTTGAAATATTCCGAACCCAGGCACGTGTATTGAAGTTCCAGATACTGACCCGCCAAGAAATAGCACAAGGTGTATCTTAAAAAGCAAACCAAAGTTAATGCTCAAGTTTAAAAGAAAAAACTCACTTTTGACACGACGGATCATTTGCCGCTCTATATGGACCTCGCGCTGATTTTTCTTTACAAAAGTTCGATTCCAATTCCGTCTTTTCAGTACTACTGGTTGACAAAACTGGTTGAGATGGGGTGGTTACTGGAACGATTGCGAGTGTTGATGAGTAGTCACTAGCTGTTACATCTTCCAATGCCTTAGGTATTGTCACTTCCTCCAAAGGGGGTTCAGTTCCTGGATTTATCGGTTTAAGAGTCGTCGCTGGAGATGTGACAGGGTTGTTTTCCTCCAACAAAGCGTTACAAGAGGGCTGTTTTACGAAGTACAATTCACATGATTGCCAAAGTGAACTTTGCAAAACTTACCGAACTTTCAGTGGCTTCTTTGCAGATCTCTGCACTTGCCAAAGAACAAACATATCCTTCGGGACAAACACCCTTAGCACTCATAGTTGGGACGTTATTACCGAAGCACAATGCATAAGTTGTGTTACTCAAACACGCGAACAGATTTCCAGGCGAATTGCACTGTCCACAGCTCATTTCACATGAAGGGGTTACAGGCTTCAATAGCGATTGTGTCACGCAAACTGAAGTTTTCGACGTGCAGACTTGCCCATCGGGGCAGGTGTTGATATTAGTGCCAGGCTCACCTTTACAATTACATCGGTTTTGGTCTCGATCAAAATGTGGTAAACATTGATAACTTACCCCCGTTACAGATTACAAAGCGTTTTTCATCCAAACATGCTGCATAGTTCTTCTGACAGACGTTGCATGCACTGTCCACTTGCATCACCAAAATGCAGAATGTTATCTAGAAGATTGATTGATTTTGTTTGACAAATAAATTCTACCACATTGATACTTACGAGGATTAAACAAACTTGTACTGCCATGACTATATCACCCGTTTGGCATCGGTTGTATTCTCTCAAACTAGATAAAGAATTTTGGCTGTTTTCAAACCTTGATCCTAATTTCTCTTGGTGTATTTGGTTTATGGTTTGGTGATTCTCATTTTTTGCGAATTAGGCTATAAAATCTAGCTTGCAAAAATTGTGGTGTGTACTTAAGATAACAAGAGATGACTTGTGCCAGTTTTTTCTATTATTTTGCAAACATGTACGGCCTTGAAGAGCTTTTGACTTAGCTGATTCGTGACTAGCCTTGAATTAGAAGGTTGTTTTGGGTGCGATTGCAAACAAACATTTCCTAGGAAATATTCTTTTATTATCATTTCTTTTTTTTTCCACATTTAGAGAATGATGAAGTGCGATATCACGTGCAGCTGTAAGACTCTTTCTAAGCGTTGAACAGCCTGCAGCTTTTGATAAAGACATGGTTGTGACCTCAGGTGAGCCCTATGTGTGGCAAAAACGTCAATTAGTGCTGTGATGGTCGATTTCAATTAACCTCAGGACTTAAACCTTACTCGCCTCGCCATTTTACCCGCGTCATCCACCTCGTCGTCACTGGTTTTATGTTCCTCTTGTTTTTATCTGATGTCAATGTTGTTATCATTGAATTTGGTTCCCATGCTGTTTATTCAGCTAAAAATTGTCATTTTATCAAATTATTATTTCCGTTTGTTCATAAAAACATAAATTTAGCACATTTTTTATGATATTTACATTAAGAAAAAATCACAACAATTTGGCAGACCGAAGAATGTATTAAAATGCGAAATTCTGCTTAGAGCAATCAGTTCGAAATTGTTGGCTGTCATTTCACATACCTGGCGTTCGACATGTTCAAGTTAATCGTAAGGATTTGAACAGTCACACAATTTTTTTCAATTCAAATGCATACTTTCTGTCCTCCATAGATTGTATTCATTGCTGCCGTTTGTTTGACGGAAATTGAAAGCGCCTGCAACACTTGCAATACGCATGGTTTCACATGTACCAACGTAACGCACTATCGTATTTGTAATTCGAGTATGTTTTTGTTGTAATATAATGGCCAAACTTTTTCTAATGATTTGCCAAATTTGTGTGTTTAGAGGGTTTACCTATAGAAGGTGTGCCCAGCCTGCCTTGTGGTGAAGGACAATATTGCACTGATCTAGCAGTAATGTGCACTTCTAGGGCGATTTCATCAGCACCGCCAGCATGTTCTAATGCCTGTGATGTTTGCGAAACTGGAAAGCGGTTCGCCTGCACTGGTCCTAAAAGTTTTGCCAGGTGCAATGGTTTAACACTGGATAAGTCTTCAGCAGGTGTCTGTCCAGGCACGACTGTGTGCGACACAAGAACTGAAAATATTTGCGTCGAAGCTTGTAACGTAGATTTCCTTACATGTGATAAGGATACGCAATCTACAACACCAACTCCAACACCAGCTCCTACAACTACACCAATCGTGACACCATCTCCTTCACCATCACCATCGCAAACACAGACGACGCCAACACCAACTCCAACTACAACACCATCTCCAGAATCAGTTTGTGCTTATTATAATCGTCCTGGAAGATTTCCCTTAGACCCAGATAGCAAAACATGCCCCAAAGAGTAAGCCATTCTTAAACAAGAAACAAAACTTAAAATTAAATGTGTCTCTCTTTCACAGCTTTGTGATGTGTCGCTACTGGTTTTCGACGTTAACTGCTGTTCAGAGAACTTGTCTGCCTGGCCTTGTTTTCAACAAAAACGTTCAACTCTGCCAATTTAGAATACTTGTTGATTGCGAAGATTAAATTAATCATTTAGTGCATGATTGTTTTTCAAAAACTTTCAACGAATAAAAATGTTTTTTTCGTCCTTCGAAAATTTACGATTTTTTATTTACTCCGAAAAATCTCCCTATCGATAGACAAATGTTCATATTTGCCCGTTGTGGACTCAACCAACAGTCTCCGCCAGCCAACTCGGTCCCTAGCTAGCTGTCTCCAGTTTTGCACTCCAAGTGGTTTGAGGTTCTCTTCCACTTGTGTTCGTCACCTGAGTTGCGGTCTTCCTCTCCTCCTACGTCCATCGGGAATAGAGTCGAAAGCTTTCCGGGCTGGAGCATTGGTGTCCATCCGCTCTAAATGACCGAGCGTCCTGAGTCTCTGGACTTTGACCCTTCTGGCTAGATCCACGTTGTTGTACAACCCGTAAAGTTCGCTGTTGTATCTTTTTCTCCATTCCCCATCAAAGCACACGGGGCCGAAGAAGAACTTTTTTCTCGAAAAAGCCTAAGGCACATTCATTCGCTTTTGTCAACGTCCATGCTTCTGCACAGGACAGCGATTAACAAGAGTTATTCTTCGTATGATCTCGGCGCTGATGTTATTGTCCGGATCCCAGGGAGACAAACTCCTCTACTACCTCGTCGTCTATTGTGATATTCTTTCTGAGCCGTCAGTGTTGGGTGTCCCTCCTCGAAGACAGCATATATGTAGGTACTTCTTATTTCCCTCATTTACCGCTTAACCCATTTTTTGCCACTTCTGTCCCAATTCCAGTGCATAGCGCTTTGTCTGAATCCTTTTTTGACATCGAAAGAATCCGTAAGCTCGCTGCCAACCTTGATATCGTAGCGTGAGTTCTCCATCATCATTTTGCACAAGCGAACGAGCTTGTCAGGGATGCCAAAACTAGACAAAGCCTTATACAGTTCGTCTCTGCAGATGCTGTCATACTCGGCCATAAAATCGATGAAAAGGTGGTGGGTTTGGAGTTCGTAGTTTTTTTTCCAGGATCTTCCGCAAAGTGAAAATTTGGTCGATAATGGTTGATTTTCCTGGTCTGTAACCACATTTATAAGGACCAATCAGATTGTTGACGAAAGGCTTCAGACGTTCATATATCGAGCCCTTCCCGCAAAATCATCGTAAGCGACATTTTTAACAAAATTGTTTTTATTATACCATTCGAAAGCTTACATTATACCGCAGCTATCTACGTCATTAATTAACATAAAAAAGTATTCTACGAAAAGTAACAGTAAAAATCAATTTTATCGTAAGCGACATTTCAACTTTGTGGCAAATATCGCAAACGACATAGTTTTTCTAAAATCATGTATATCAAAGTTCATACATGTTGTTTTCGTTAATGTATACTCTGCATGTAAATTACAGTTAAAAGTAAAGCCATGAGGTGGTAGAAAATTTGTTCCGAAAGAGTACAGTTTGTCCCACTGTGCTTGCTGATACAGTGATTCACTGAAAACTGTTAATAAAGAAACTTCACGATTATCTTCCATAATAAAATCAGAGAAATTAAAATATTTTTGAAAATTTTTAGTATGCAACATTATTTAAACATTGCAAATAAAATAAACATGTTGACGAAATTTGCAAGAAATTGGTTGAGAAGTCTAGAAAAAAGTTTAACAAGCGTAATACTAATAGGTATTAAAAAAATGGATTTCCTTTTCGATTTTTTTGTGATTCAAGATTTTATTAATAGGTATACATATTGGAATGCAATATTACTGAGGATAATATTAAGTATAACCATGCAAAATTTGAACAAAATCGATCAAGCTGTAAAGGAGATGTATGGGAATAACCCAAAAATCAGACTAAAAATCCCAAGTACTAGAATTTCATTTTGATACAGGGCCAATAAAGTATATAGATAAAAATCTGAAAACATTATGGCTGACACACAAACACGCTTTAGCTTTGGCTTCGCCGGACGTTTGCGAGTTCAGCCATTGAAATTCAATGCATGCTGTAATAATGAAGCTTCGACCTCAAGTTTTGTACGTAAAATTACGTAACGTGACTCCAAACATAAGGTCTAGTTCAAATATGCTAAACATTTGCTTTATCTGACAGCTCAACAGCTGTTAAAATAAAATACGAAAACAAAATTCATTTGTTTTTGGAGGGATGATATGATGATGGAGAGAGAACTGTCGTTCGAAGCTAACTCGAAGCGAGTTCATCGTAACACAGACGAAGACGAAGCTGAAACGTGTTTGTGTTTTAGCCATTAGAGGATTTTGCTTATATGATTGTAGACGACTGAGCGGATGTCTTCATTAGCGGGGTTTACATGGTCCAACATGGTTGGACAACATGGTATGACAACAGTAAAGTTGGATCATCTAAACGCTAAAACAACCAGTTGTCAAACCATGTTGGATGGTTTTTAAAATTTTTTAAAAACTTGCTGGTTTGTCATACCATCCAACGTGTGTAAACCGATGTTGGACAAACCTGAAAAATGAAAATATGGGAAATACCCCGCATTCACTCATTTTTCATTTCTATTATATGCGTTTACTCTGAGGTCGCGTCGGAATGTCGGAAATTACCGATAATGAGTTTTGGAGGGAGTTTTTTCAACTTTATAAAAATCTCCCAAAACCAATAACCCACTGATGTTGGACAACATCGTACTTCGTGTAAACGCAAAGTTCATTTTTTCATGCAACCATGTTGGACCATGTAAACCCCGCTAAGATTTCGAAAAAAAGCAAATAAGGACCATCCTAATACACATGGTGTCCATCTATGAAAATTTGATATTTGTACATATAGCGCAGAATAATTTATATTACTAAGTTATTTTAATTTCTATAATTTAATTAATTTTAAAATTAAATTACATCAAAATGCAGTAAAACCGAGATTTTCGTTTAATTTTAATTTTATCTTACTTATTAATTTTATCGTAAGCACCATTAATATTACGACTTGTTAAGTAGGAAAACATCGTAAGCGACAAAAACGTCAAAAACAGCTATTATTTGTTAGAAAAAGCGACAAGATTCCTATCAGTAGATTAAGTTTACATAAATGTTCATGACTCCTGACTTTGAGCCTTTTTGGTTTAAAGGATTTGGATCAAACAAAAAAAACCTCTTCCTGTAAAATTCGCTTTTTGTCGCTTACGATAAAATGGCGGGAAGGGCTCGATATTACGGCAGAGAAGATCCTGTAGACGATGTTAAGTAGGCTGACTCCTCTGTAGCTGGCGCAGTTTAGAGGATATCCCTCCTTCTTTCTGGAAAGTTTGCCACTGGTCTTCGAATTCTTATATACTTGGCGGAATAGGACTTCTTAAGAGGTTACTTGACACTCGATCAGAGAAAGGTCGAACATTTAGAATGATGGACAAGTTCCTTCCGTCGATCGCAATGTGATCAATCTGGTTGACGGCTGATTGATCAGAAGATCTCCATGTTCCTTTATAGATGTTGAGATGTGGGAACAACAACATTTCACCCGCAGCAAAATTGATCAGCAGGAATCCGTTGTCGGAAGTGGTGTCGTGCAGGCTGTGCTTTCCGACTGTTCCACCAAAGATATCCATTTTTTCCGGCTTTGCGTTAAAATCGCCGAGGACAATTTTAATGTCAGCTAGGATATTGCTCATATGTTTTGTCGAGGAGCTCGTAGAACTCGTCTTTGGTGTCGTCCTTTTTCTCTTCTGTGGAGGCATGCGCGCATATTGCCGAACTTAGCTTTGATTCGGATCGTCGTGATGTGTTCTCTTACACATTTGAAGCTCCAAGACTTTTTGCCTCAGTCTGCTTCCCACGACGAATCCGCATCCAAAGAGCCGCTGTTGTTGCTTTCGGTAACAATTACCATAGTAGATGTAGCAGTTTTTCATCCTCCTTTTGCCCGGTCCATTCCATCCCATTTCCTGAATAGCGGTAATGTCTGATTTGTAGCAGTTGAGGGTCTCCGATTATTGTTCGGCAGCACGCGGTCTATTAAGGGACCTAAAATTCCACGTGCATATCCGAAATTTGTTGTTCTTAAAACATTTGCTTGGGTCGTCATCAGTGTATCCGTTCGTTTCCGAGGTCTGTTGTTGCTTCGCAACTAAACGTTTTTCTACGTAATCGGGAAGTCACCCCGACGACGTACAACCCCCAACCTGGAGTACCAGGCACTTGATGTGACTCCAAGTGCAAGAGCCGGAAAAAGCGCTCCTTTAACGGCCTAGTCTTCAAATAAGTTGAAGTAGGCCGTAAAGGCGTTCACCAAGTAGTTCGGCCTAACTGGAACTGAAGGCACCACCGTTGATTCAAAGAAAAGAAATTCATTCGCTGCCGTCCCTCGTTGGGAGTGTCTTGGTGGGAACACTCCTTCGTTGTGGGGTAATTAGTAGCAACAGCCTACTCCGCTTCGACCTGTTGACCATTGGAGGCCCTTCTGCTTTATAGTAGTAGTCACCGTAAGCCGCTCCGCCACGTCAAGGCTTACCTTTTGCTTTTATATGACACAAATTTTATCTAGAATACGCATTCTTATATTTTTGTTCATTCGAATTTTTCGACAAAGATTTTATCCAAAACTTGGTGAAGCTTAAATATCATACAAATGGCAGTTCAATTTGCTTGTGAATGACGAAAAAACATGACCTTAAAAGGCTTTTAAATAGAATAACATCGTTAATCAGATCAAAAAATGTTACGTATACGTCACAGTGCTCCAGATACTCGTCAATATTCTCGCATTCTTACGCAATACTTTTTAGACAGTTTTCTTACCTTTTGGACTCATTAGCAAACAATTATTTCGAAAAAAAAACGTTTTCTAAAGGTCAAAACGTGCACGTCATTAAGTTGTAATTACATTTTCTACCCTTTATAAATGCCTCGGTTTTGTATGTCTAACAAGATTTTCTAAGAATTAAGATAAATTGGCGTGCAAGTTCGGCAAATTAAAAAAAACTCCACCAAGCAAACCGGTAACACTCATAAGCCCAAAAAACTGGCTTTTTGTGGCATTCTCTATTTGGTTACCCGATAGTTTGCTGTGCAAGGTCTGGAGTAACTTAGTTTCTTGAATTATGAATAAGTCGTACCTTTTTGTAAGTCACACAAATTTTTTAAAATGTTTTATTGAGTTTAATTGCTTTTGATTTCTTTGTTGAAGATTTCGGTTGTTGTCTTTTTGGCTTCATTGTTGAGTGTTAACTCAATCTGTAATGAATGTCAAGAGAATGGAGTTGCCTGCATAAACAAGACCTCGTATCAAATGTGTTTTGGAGGTTGGTATAAATACAGAGTCGATGTTTCAAATGTATACTTTAATTTTTTGTTTAAATTTTTAAAGGAAAAAAGGCAAATTTCAAGCAGACCTTTAATTGTGTTGAAGGCACGGAATGCACAGACTTACCCAAGATTTGCTTTGAAACCGGTGCATGGGCACCGAGCTGCGGAGACGTTACACAATGTGGTGTTTGCGATGCGAATCGAGTGTTCGCGTGTACAAGTCGAAGGACCTACAAATTCTGTTTCGGGTCAGACAAACCGAGCGATGTTAAAGGCTTCTGCCCAGTTGGAACTGTATGTGATTCGACAAATAAATCAATTTGCGTTGCAAAGTCTGAAGCGAATGTTGAACCATCTTGTGACATGATGGAAGCAGAAGAGTTACCTAAAAAGTTGTCCGATCAAATTGATAACAACGGAACTGTTGTGGAAAAACACCAACTCCCGAATGACACCAATACCAAACCACACGTTTATAATAATGTCAATTATGTTTACGTCAACATGTCATAAGAATCCATTTGGAATTTAAAATGTAATAAAAAATAAAAAACGAATACATTTTTGAAACCTTGATATTTATTTTGCTTGACAGGGATACCAAAACTAGACATAGCTTTATACAGTTCCTCTCTGTAGATGCTGTTAAACGCGGCCTTGAAATCGATGAAAAGGAGGAGGGTATGTATCGATTTGGTGTTCATAGGTTTTTTCCAGGATCTGCCGCAAAGTGAAAATTTGGTCGATGGTTGACTTTCAATGTCTGAAGCCACATTGATAAGGACCAGCAGGTGGCCATGGTTCAGAGGATAGAGTAGTGGATTGCTAAGCCGAACGCTACGGGTTCAAACCCCAGCTTCAGCAGCATTCTTTTTCTACATAAATCGCCAGCTTATCTGAGGCCACCTGTGCGATAACATGAGACAATACAAATCTAAGTCTCCTCCTCTGAGCCACGTAGGTTTCTGTTATGTGTGCTTTCTTTCTATGTGTCTATCTGTCTCTCTCTGTTGTATTAATGTATTGTTCTGTCCCAGCCGATGGTCTCAGTCACCAGTGCTGCTATGTGTCTGTAGTTCGTTACATTTATGTGCGAAGTACTGTGAAATGTAATGTAATGATAAGGACCAATTAGATTGTTGACGAAAGACTTCAGACATTCACATATTACGGCATGTGCGGATCTTGTAGGCGATGTTAAGTAGGCTGATTCCTCCTGTATTTGGCGCAGTTTAGAGGATATCCCTTTTTCAGGATAGGGCAAACAATTCTGAGATTCCATTCATCGGGCATGCATTCTACCGACCATATCTTACAGATGATTTGGTGTATGCTCCTATCTAGATCGTCACCTGTTGCTTTTAACAGCTCGGCAGCTAGACCACCTGGTCCAGCTGTTGGATTTTAGTCGTGATATTGCCTTCTTCTTTTAGGTTGGATTCACGGAATTGTTGGCTTGCATCGTTTGTAATGAAAGGATCCTGCCTGACGGCGAGATATTGCTCGTCACCGCCGTTATACACAGCATTATTACCGTACCCGATCGGAGAAAATGTCCGATCGGAAGTTTTATTTCCTTCACCGTACCCGATTCGTGATGCGTACCGACGCACTTCTTTGTTGTTTTGTGAGTTAAAAATATTTTTAGTTCCGACACTTTTTTGTTTCGGAGACAATCGGACGAAAACAGTAAGTAACAAATCGCGATGCATCGCATGAAATCGCGAAACGTCGCTCTTAATTTGAAATTCCGATGCAGATTTCAAATTTTTTCGTAGATGTCTACGATTGACCTGTCCGAAAGTAGTAGAGAGAATTTTTCTCCGATCGGGTACGGTAATAAGGCCGGCAGTCTACCAGAAGGGATCTTTCTATTATGATGTTCCCTTATTTACAGATATGGACATTAAAATAGAGACACATGTAATTCCTTAAGCATAGACAACGAAAAACAAAAACCTGCATGAAAAAAAATTAACGAACTATGAACATCATTGAAAGACGCTCTTGAGAAAAATAACGGTTCATTACAATGTTTTCATTTTATCGTTGACTTAAAATGAACGGTTTTTTTAAATAAAACTAGTTTTTTCTGTGGTCATTAAAATAGAAACACAAGATAACATAGACGTGTTGAGGCTCTTGTAGACAAAAAATATTGATTTTTTTTTAATTTTTTTAAATACTAACAGTGAGTACATTGTGGAATATTAAATTGAACAAAATAAAGTTAAATTAATTTGATTTGATTGATTAGGTTAATTATGGGTCGTGGAAAACACTGCACAGTTGGAGAGAAATCTGCCATATTAGCTCTACGCCGAGAAGGAAAATCTCTTCGCGAAATCGCAAGAAACGTTTGCCGATCTCTCCATTTAGTTGCGAACGCAATTAACCCACTAAAAGTGAGAAAAAAGCTCGGCCAGCCTCGAAAAACAAGTCGCTGGCTGAGTACTATAGGGTTGCATGTCATACAAAATTTCAAAAATGACTTTTTTACATCAAAATTTTCGTAATTGGACCGGCTTTCAGATAAAAGAAAAAGAAAAAATTTCAAAAAATTATTGGCAACCCTACAGCCAAAAAACACGCGCAACTTTCATTGCATTCGCACTTCTGTTTAATACTATAAGGTTCCATGTTTCACATGCAACCTTTTAAGTAATTTATATCGCTTTAAAATCAAACGCGCTTAAGTTACATGGAACTTTTTTGCACACTTTGGGTCACATGGAACCTTTTCGTATTAAATATCATTGGATAAAATCAAAAAGTCCCATGTTTTCAGTGGACTTGATCATTCACATTTTTCCAAATACTATTTTTTATAGAAAGTGTGAAACAACTTTCTTTTTACGGTTTTTTCTGTAATTTTTTTGTAAGCAGAATTGTATACTGAAATATAATTATTTTCAAACCTTAATTTTGTATTCTTCAATTAAAATATGCCCAAAGTGGATTTCAATTTTTTCTAAAATTTAATAAAAAAAATCAGAACGCTTTATCTATACTCATACCTATGTACATATTATAAAGAGGAAAGATTTGTACTAAACTCCAAAACTTCTGTTTCGATTTTAAAAATATTTTCATTATTATTAGCAAAGGATATACGTATTTTATTACAAGCTAACCCATATAAATGTTAATATTCGGAAATACTAATCCGATTAGGAAAATTCCTTCACTGAAAGAAAGCAACAATATTCAGCAGTAAAATAGACTGTATTATACTTTGCAAAGTTGTTGTTCTTGAGTCAACGAATGTGGCTGTTGTGAGTTAGTACGACCAATTTTCGAGAGATGGCGAAACTGTCATTACAATGCATGTCTCAAGCCATCAGTTTACTGGAGTTTGACTTTGAACAAAAAAAAACGTTCATGTACAATCACGACGGGATACCTCGGTTAGAAATTTTGCAAATTTAATATTCCCATAAGTTAGAAAATCTTGGAAAATTGCACTATCCGATGCTTCTTTCGGAATTGCGGTGATTCTCTCAACTGACGGGAAAACTGCACACTCATCCTTTAAGTTACCGCTAACAATTTCTTTAGAGTGGGTACAATGTCCCTCTGGTCGGGTAGTTTTGTATTTACTCTACTGAGCATGTTTTTTTTTTTATTTAAAGAATTCGTTTATTCTTTTTTGTCTGGGTGTTTATTATAAGAATCAAATAAATACTTAAAAAAAAAATCAGTGTTTCGACTTTCAAATTTTATATTTGTGAGAATATTTCTGTGTGTGATATTTTTATATATTTATATTTTTATTTATTACCCTGTAAATGAGCAGTGTGTAAAAAAAGGTATAGAGCAAATGTATGGGTTTGGCGGTTGGCAAATTTCTAAAAAAACTTACTTATTTTGTAGAACAAAATATTATAGGTACAATCAAGTAAATGTAGATCTATTTAAAAAAATGAAAAAAAATCAAAACCACTTTTTCCTAAGAAAGAATTTTTGTTGTTTTTATTTAACTTTCTTTTGCTATTCTATTTTCTTTTTTATCCTAGTTTTATGAGGACTCAAGTGAAAAAGTACATATTAGATTTACTTAGAATTATTATTTTTCTTTTTATTGAAAACATCTGAAATCTAACCTTTCAATTTTTTCACTATGTTAAGAGCCGCTGATTGGCTTTACAAAAAGGTATAGCCAACATTGTGGACAAAGCCGCCCATAGTATTATTATTATTATTTTTTTTTTTTTGAAATAAGTAAATTTTTTAAGAAGATTGGCCCTCCCAGCTTAACTGGGATCCTCCCTCTGATATGATTTATATCTAGTCTGAACTCAACCTTTATGATCTAGCTTTTTGGCACACTGGTCGTGAATCATCCTGTATATTGTCAACTTGCTTTACTCCCAAGAAAGGAGATGAAAAACACCTTCTACTTAATAAATCGTCCGATTTGTCTTCACTTTCTTATTTCCTGAAATATTTGTTTTCCATAAAAGGATATTTTGTTGATTTTTCATAGTTAAAAACATGAAAATAAAGGCTTTTGAAAATTCAAGTCTGTTTAAGTAAGATCAATATTTTATTTCCATACAATATTAACTCGTTTTCATATAATCGTTTCAATACTATAAGGTTCCATGTTGCATGTTATAATTTTAAATTGTTCATAAAACCGTTTAAACAAATAGAATTGAAATTTTGTTTGACGGTTTTTAATAATTGTTCCGATTCTTCATCATCTTGCATCATTATTTTATTGTTATCATAATTTTGAATATGAAAAATGTCCATTTGAAACTTTGAAGGCGATTATCTTGGAATAATCCGAAAAAAACATGCAACCTTATAGTTCTCAGCCAGCGAAGTGTCAGAGAAGATCGAAAAATTATACGATCTTCAAAAAACGACCCGTTTAAGTCCTCAAAAGACATAAAAGCTGAACTTCAGTTGGATATTTCGACAAGGACAATTCGACGAAGGCAGTCGCCCGTAGCTAATAATGAGCTATAAGGTTCAAGTCGCCCGTAGCTTAGTTGGTAAGTGCGTTGACTGCTAAGCCGAACGTCGTTGGTTCGAGTCCCACTCAGGCCAAGTTTTTATTTCATCTTTCGCGGGTACTGCCTCTTGCGAAGACCTGACAAATTTTCCAAGAGTATCAATCTGTCATGAAAAAAAGTGCTTCTCAACTTTGCCGTTCGGAATCGGCGTTAAATTGTAGGTCCCCTCAATTCTTCACACGCACTCAGAGAATTGTTGATGAGAGTAAGTCGCTTAGGCCTTGGCTCTTCAAGAGCTGTCGCGCCACTCTATTTTTATTTATTCAATTCGACGAAGGCTCATTGAAGGAAATTTATACGGCAGGATCGCAAGAAAAGTCCCTCTGCTAAGAAAACAAAACATAACATCTCGTTTAAATTTCGCGAATGAGCATCTTAGTTGGACTGGGCACGAGTTTTCGAAAAAGTGGAGAAATATTTTGTGGACAGATGAGACTAAGATCAATTTGTTCGGAAGTGATGGCAGGAAATCTGTTCGAAGGCCACCATTGAAAGAATACTGTCAGCAATACACTCAGAAAACAGTGAAACACGGAGGTGGTTGTATTTTCCTGTGGGGTTGTTTTTCTTGGTATGGCGTTGGACCAATTCATCGCATTGATGGCAGAATGGATAATGGTAATGTACGTTGACATTATGAAGAATACAATGTTGCCTTATGCTGAAGAAAATATGCCTCTTAAATGGGTACTACAACAGGATAATGATCCAAAGCATTCCTCCAGATATGCCAAAAACTACTTCAAAAGCGAAAAAATTAATGTTATGGAGTGGCCATCCCAATCACCTGACTTAAACCCCATAGAGCATTAATGGGGTGTTTTAAAGAGGGCGGTTGGGAAGCATTCCACTAAGAACAAAGAAGAATTATGGAGGATTGTACAAGATGAGTGGTCCCGAATTTCAATCGATAGATGTCGCCGGTTGGTTGACTCGATGCGCAACAGGTGTCAGGCAGTAATTAAAAATAGAGCTCAAGCTACCAAATATTAACTTTTAACACTGTATTTTCTTCTCAAAAAGTAAACTATTTAAACACTTTAATTACTTGTTTCTATTTTAATGTCCATGGTTTAACATACATTTTTCTTTATTTATAGCTGTAAATAAACATAAATCAACAAAAATAAATAGTTTTAAAAAGATTTAGATATTTGAATCCATATAATGAAATTTAATTACCAAATTGAAATTCTTTTTTCAACTCATGTTGAAAAATAATTGAATCCTTGAAAAACAAACAAGTGTGTCAATTTTAATGTCCATGTCTGTATATCTGCAGGCATCAGTTCTTGCTCGATGACCAGCTGTTTTACCTTCCGGAAGAAATTCCGAACTTCATTCCTGCTGTTGGCTCTCTCAACATCCTCGATCTGACGCTTCTCATGCTCCCTCTTTTTTTCTCCTGTGAAGCTGGCTTTCCTTTATCCTCTTTTGCTCGTGGAGCTCACGAGCAACTCTTGCCTTTCTATGCTGCGGAGCTCTGTATGCCTCCTGCTTGGCTGCATGGGCCTGTCTGCATTCTTCGTCAAACCAGGAGTTTCGTTTTGGTGGCTGTATGCAACGTAACACATTAGAGGCGGCATCCCGAACTGCTTTCTGGCAATGTTGCCACTGGTCTTTGATACTTGATATTGGAGGCATAGGACTTCTTAAGAGATCACTTGACACTCGATCAGAGAAGGATCTGGCCTTGCAGCAAATCTTTATTTTTGGCCGTTGTTGTCGGGATATTCGTAGCACTACCTTGGCTCCGACCGAGTCGATGTTGGCTCCTCGGAAAATTCGAACATCTAGAATGCTGGACAAGTGCCTTTCCTTTGATCGCCATGTGATAAATCTGGTTGACGGTTGATCGATCAGGAGATCTCCATGTGGATGTGGGAACCATGTACTTCGAAGCCTATCCATAATGAAGTAAGATCTTACACATTTGCATTTTTCCTGACGGAAACGGAAACTATTAAAATTCACCTGTCAAATCGAAAATTGATAACAACAACATCGGAGAGGAAATGACAGGTCTTGTTTGGACACGACAAGAATAAAAACATTCACATTCTTCTTAATTTAATAAAATGTTTTATTTCTGTTGTTTTTTTTTATATCAAATATATTATTAGCGTAACACAGTTAAAGTATTGTATGTTTTGTTTTTGTATGTATGTTTACTTAGAGATAAATTCATAGACTTAAATAAATAAATAATTAAACAACGATTCTTTCTGTATTTAAATGTTAATTAAATTGTTAATAAAATATTATCATGTATAAGTTGTAATAATTATTAACTGTACTATAATTACCTATCAAAATGTTTTATTTTTATTGTTATTGGTGTTACTTTTATTTTGAGTAGTTTTAAATGTTAATATAACTTTTTAGTAAGTTTTAAAAATAGACAGAAAATGAAAATGTATGTACGACAGTGAAAGCGATCACACAAAAGCAGTATACTTGAAAGAAAAATGTCACGTTACGTTTGATATGATTTGAAAATGCATAAGGTTTTCTGGAAGAAAAAAATCATACGTACCTGGTTAACAAAAAAATGGTAAAGGGTTTTTTTTTCGAGGTATAGAACTTTAAGTTGGCATTTCTTTTCGAGACGGCGACCGATTTAACAGCAGTCAAGTGATTTGTTCTCAGTTTGGTTGGGCAATTCATCATGAATAGACTCACGCCTGAAAAACGCTTGCAAATTGTACAATTTTATTTCGAAAATAATGGTTCTGTGCGGAATACGTTCGCGCACTACGTCCATTTTATCGTCGACAAAATCGTCCATCAGAGCAGTTAATTCGATTAACCATGGAACGTTTTCGCACCACGTTTACTCTAATTGATAGATAACTCGCATCCCCAGAGACGCGCGCCGTCTGGTGAGTACAGAAGAAGCTATTGCTACTGTAGAGCGTAGCATTGAGGAAAACCCAAATGAAGTCCATCCGCCATCGAGCACAGGAATTGGATCTGTGTCCATCCACTTTATTTAAGATTTTGCGAAAGGATCTTGGTTATCGTGCTTAAAAAATCCAACTCGTGCAAGAATTCAAGCCAAACGATCAAGCATCAAGCAAGGCGTTGATTCGTCGAATGGGCCCAAAAACGAGATGGCCGTTGTTCCCGATTTTCATAAGCGAATTTTGTTTAGCGATGAAGCGCACTTCTGGTTGAATGGCTACGTCAACAAACAAAACTGCCACATTTGGAGTGAAGCTAATCCTCAAGTGTATGTCGAAACATCGTTACATCCAGAAAATTTGACTGTTTGGTGCGCTTTATGGGCTGGTGGAATCATTGGTCCGTACTTCTTCAAAAACGATGATGGGCAAAACGTTACAGTCAATGGTGATCGGTATAGAGCCATGATTACTAACTTTTTCATTCCTGAATTGAACAATCATGATGTCCAGGAGCTGTGGTTCCGCTGTGGGGTTATGTAGTCATTGGTCTATGCGGATAAGCCACAAACGCTTGACCATTTGGAAGACAACATTCACCGTCTTATTGCCGATATATACGGCCACAAATGTTGGAAAAAGTCATCGAAAATTGGACGTTCAGATTGGACTACATCCGAGCCAGCCGTGGCAGTCATAAGCCAGAAATCATATTTAAAATGTAATACCACAAGATTATCTTTCGAATAAATAAAAAATCATGTCAATCGAATATTCCATCGTTGTTTTATTGTAATTTAAAGTTCTCTACCTCTAAAAAAAAAAACACTCTTTAGAAAACAGAAAATGTACTTCCCAAAACAAAAAAAGTCAAAAAACGAACAAATGAAAACACAAAATTGTAAAATTTGATCACATACATTAATTATTTGTTTTGCTTGTTGTTTTGCGTTCATAGTTAATTTGAAAGTTTTTTTTTCTTTTTATTAAATTCAATAAATAACAAAAATATAATTTAAAAATAATAATAAAACTAAAATAAGTGATAAAATCGTGATATATCCACACAAAGTATTTTTTTCTTCTTTTTTTTTATCGAAACCATAAATTAATTGTTAACAAAAAAATAAAAAATACATACACGAGAAAGTAATGAAAAATTATTAAATAATCATCAGATGGATTTAATACAAAAATTTGGCGATTGATGAAAGGTTGGTTCTCTACGAAATTTGTTGTTAAATTCAATTTAAAAAGGTTTTCTCTTCTCACATTTTTGTGTCCTAATTTTTTTTAAACAATATTTCAAGTTTTAAAGTTATCATGCGTTTTTTTCTAATTCTTTTGCGTCTAGTACAATGCGATTTAAATCTTAAATGAAAATTTATAAAAAAATAAAATGAAAAATTAACAATTAAAAAATAAACAAAAGTTCGAAATTTCTTTCATTACTTGTTTCACATAAATAGGTTAAGTTTGACATTTTGTTGTTGTTGTTGTAACGTGTTGTTTTTCATTTTGTTTCTCTATGCACTAACGTCTAAAAATATTTACCTTTTTTTTGTTTTATTTCAATAAACTATAACATTTACATTATATATAATTTCTTTTATATAGTTTTTTGTTTCTTTTTATCCTTGTTTATGTATTTTCTTTTTTTTTAATAATAAATGTAATAAAATTAACGATTTTCATTTAACAAATTTTGACAATAAACAATATTTATAAAATTAAATTACAAAGTGAATAAAAATTGGTACACATTATTTTGAATTTTTCTTTTTTATTTTGTATGTAATCATATCAAGTATTTTTTTTTTTTAAGTTCATGGTCTAACAATAATATCGAGAGTGATTTTTTGTTTTGTTTTTTGTTTGTTAAGAAGTGAAGTGAACAAGAAAATTGAAATTTTTGTTTGTAATAATTAATTTTTAGAGAAATAATAATATTATAATAATTATTCTTATTTTTCATTTGCTTAATTTACTAATTACTCTAATTAGCGCTCCATTTTCTTCTTTAAGGCGTTGATTTTCCGTTTTGAAAACTTCCAATTGCTGTTTGGGTTGAGAAATGAAAGAAAAGAAAAGAGACAAGAAACAAATTTGTTAGGATTTATTAAGAAATATACGAAAATGTTGAAAAAAAAAACACTGGGATGAAAGGGAAAACAGATTTTTTAAAGTTTTCATATACAGAAAATTGAAAAAGTGCACTAGTAATGCATTTAACATTGGTGTCGCACTAGTAACACTAAGTAAAACCACATTTAAAAACTTTAAACAAACAAATGAAAATATAGAAATTGTTTTGCAAAATCGAACATGGATTAGTGATTTTGTTGTTTAAATTTATATTTTATTTATAACAATTGATAAAACCAAATTACAACATCAAAAGTGCAAGGTTGAACAGTCAGGGCGCTGCTGCTGATCGATTAAAGCTGGGGATTAGAAAGCATTTTCAAAACAAGAACATTGAACAAAAATTCGCATAATGCAAATGAACAAACGAGGAACAATTTTTTTTTTAATGACGTCGCAGATACCTTTTCTTTAAATAAGATTATAAGATTCTTCTAAATTTAGAAAGACAGTCACTTATCACCTCGAATTTAAGTTACATTTATTACTAACTGGTTAAGGTTTTAATAACGGTTCTTTTGTGCGAGGTTAATTCCCAATTTGTTTAAATTGTATAATAAATAAAATTATTATATCCGTTCATCTTGTCTAGACTCTACTGTATATTCAATTTCTTTGTTAAACTAAGATGGCCGCCGCTACAAAATGGAGTCGAAGCTTTTTGTGATTTCGTGAGGAAACTCTCTTTAGCTCTTACACAATCACTGCAACACCAAATCATTGTCTTTTTACTTGTGGACCGACATCTAGTGGATTTATTGAAAACTTTACTTATCCTTTTAAATTACCTTTTAAAATGAGTTGTAATACAAAATAGGACACATTTTTGTGGGTCAAATGTCAGACGAATAAGACTTAAACTTTAAATTTCATTATCAAAAAAAGGTTTTTTAATGAGGATTATTTGTAACTTACAAAAAACAAGTCCTCCACGTTTCGAGTAGATGAACTAACTCATTAGAAGAATGCGTTCTATTTTGTTCTCTCACTTGCATTCTCACTGGACTTGTTCAATTTTGAATAGGCAATAGTCGAAACCCCTGGTTCGACAAAGAATGTAGGCTAGCGCATGCAGCTAAGAGACGGTATAAAAAGGAAGCGGTCGAGTCTATCGACGGTAGTTACGGCGGCGGGGGTAACATCAGAAAATTCTATAAAAGGGTGAAACAACTTACAAAGAAAATCAGCCTAAAACAGAAACCTGTCGTGATGAAAACGGGAATGTGGTAGGAGATACGCGAATATTGCTGAGGATTTGGAAAGACCATTTTTCCAAACTGCGAAGATGCCCAAAATTCTGCTGTAAAGCAGACCAATTCATTTTTCCTGGACGTTGAAGGCCAAAACATCCGTCCACCCAACCTACAAGATGTAAAAACAGCGATTTCAGGAATCAAATCGCATAAGGCTGCGGGTGCAGATGGCCTACCAGCCGAACTGCCTAGAGCAGCTGGAGATGATCTGGTCAGGAGCATACACCAACTCATCTGTAATATATGGTCGGAGGAAAGTATGCCCAATGAATGGAAACTCGGCATAGCATGCCCCATATACAAGAAAGGAAGCGCTCTGAATTGAGCTAACTACAGAGATATGTCTCCTCAAAATCGGTTATAAAATTTTGTCGTGTAATCTTGTGTGATCGCCTAGAACCATTTGCCAACGACCTGATCGGCCCCTTATCAGTGTGGTTTTAGGCGAGGCAAATCAACCATCCAAATTTTCACACTCCGACAGATCTTAGAGAAAACCCAAGAATACCAAAACGACAGACATCATCTTTTTATCGATTTTAAAGCTATATAGAGCCATGTCGCGCCTCGGCATGCCTGCCAAACTCGTTCGCTTGTACAGGATGATCGTGGAGAATTCTCGCTTGCAACCTCTTTAACATCGTACTTGAAGCTATTGTGCGCAACTCAGAAGTCAACACCAGTGGCACAAGTTTTCAAAAATCCGTCAAACTCCTGGCTTACGTGGACGACATTGGCATTATCGGCAGAACGAAGCAAGCATTTGCTGGTGTTGAATCGGAGGCGGCTAAGATGGTTTGGGCTGTGAATGAGACGAAGACAAAGTAAATGCTGTCATCGAGAAGAGAGGCAGAAAACCGTCGACTCCGCCAGAACATTACAATGGGCAGTTTCAATTTTGAAGAAGTCAGAGACTTTGTATATCTGGGTTCCACTATAACCTCGCATAATGATATCAGTGCAGAGATAAAGCGAAGAATCACTCTTGCCAATCGCTGTTTCTTCGGGCTAAGAAGGCATCTGAGCTGTAAGGCCTTCTTTAAAGAATCAAGGAAGCCCAGTATAAGACCTTAATCATCCCTGTCCTGGTTTATGGGGCGGAGGCATGGACATTGACAAGAGCGGATGAGAACCTTCTGGGTTGCTTTGAAAAAAATAGATTCTTCGAGTTATGTTCGGTCCAGTGTGCATCGGCGGAGAGTGGAGAAGGAGATATAATTACGAAGCTATACGGGCTTTACAGTGACATTGACCTGGTCAGAAAGTTAAAAATTCAGCGGTTAAGATGGCTGGGTCATGTGGAGCGTATGAACACCGACGGACGCACCAGCCCGTCGAGTTTTCGTATCCAAATCCGATGGATGGAGAACAACAGCAACCAACTTAATGTGCGCAACTGGAGGTAGTTAGCGAACGACCGAACTGGCTGGAGAGGATTGTTGGCTGAGACCAAGATCCATCCTTGATTGTGAGCGCCACCGAGTAGAGTAAAGTAAAGTAAAGTAAAAGGCAAATCAACATTATTGCCATTTTCTTATCCTAAAACCAAAAATTAATTCAACGGAATTAATAAATGTAGAAACAATTCCAGAATGAAATGAAAGAAGACAAAAAAAGAGTAACTACTGGTTGGTTAGGTCTTAGGTAGGATAACGAGAGAAGAACGAAAATAAAGCATTCATTCGTTTGTATACTTCAGAACAGATCGGACGTCTTTTTATTCCTGTGATTTATTTCAGGTATTTTTGTTGCTCAAAGTAAAATAATTATGCTTGAAGTTTTTCTATTAAGCAACTTAAAGTTTGTGTCGTAAATTATTGCTTCAGATTTTCTTTGGAAATGAAAATACAACCACACGCTTACAGCTTACTGCTTTAACCCTATGAACTCGCCAAATTAAAAATGGAGGTCGCCGAGAAATAAATAAAATGGGTTCTGTATTCTTTTGTTGCAGATTTTACTCTTCACTTACAGTTTATAGGGCAAGCATTAGTGGCAGTCCATGTAAAGTAAGCCAATGCTTGGGACCAACATGGACTTTTTTTCTTAATATGATTTTTTTCTTACCATTTCAAATTAATACACTTAAATAACAAGCTATAGAAAAATTGAACGCATGCAAGAAACGCTAACATAATATTCTTTATCATTTTATTTCTGTGAGGTGTGTCAGATTTTCAATAAATATCATTTCCTTAAAATAACATTTGTGTGTACTTTATCGTTTATGCAATGACTTAGGCTATATCTCATGATTCAATTGCAGTTTTTAAGTTCATGAATAAAGCAATAACAGAAAAGGGAAATTAATTTTCTTTTTTCTAAGGAAAGTGCACATCTACGTAATGTTTATTATACGAATATGGTATGTTTAATGTTTTTCTTATTTTTTGAAAGCAATGACTAGATGGGATGTGCAAATGTAGCGCGTTCATGATGCAGGTTTTTTTTATTTAATTCATATCATTTGGCTGGGTAAATTAACAAAAAAAAAGGACATTATTAATTCAGCATCGAGGACGACCGTGCCATTATTCACTTGACAAAAAACATAATACGGTTGTATTTTAGTCAAATCACACCAGACATCGCACACATTTGTTTATAATATTGCTTTTCTTGTTTTTTGCGGTTTTTATTTACATGTTGTGTTAAATTTGTCCTTAAATATATTTTTTGTTTTTGAAAATTGTTGTTTGAACTATAATCTGTTACAAAATTTTAAATATGTTCGTTTTTTTTATATAAGAAAAACATATAGAAAAAATGTAAAAAATAACAAAATATATTTAAGAATGTCGGGAAATTCTTAAAAGGTATAGAAAGAAGACTTCAGACGAATATGAACAAAGACAAAAATTAAATTCATGCTTTTGGGACAGAAAAGTAAATTCAAACAACAATTATTAATTGCCAATTTTAAGGACATTAATTTTAAATTAAAAAAAAAATATTAAACACGAGAAGAACAATAATTATTACAATAAAAAAAAATCTTTTTAAACGGATCAATCAATCATAAACTTTTATTAAGAGAAAAAAAAAAACAACAACAGATTTTGTCATCATACCGGAAAATGCGTGACCATGTTTAAATGCCCTGTTTCATTTGGTGGCACTTATGACTACGTCGACGTAGGTTTTTCTTTGCCACATCCACACAGCAAAACTACAACGATCATTTACTAATATTTTTATATTTTTAATATTTATAGCTGCAAACTGACGTTGTGGCGAAATAAATAATTTTTGGCGCTGAGATTTTATTTCGATGTAATTTATTTTATTTTATTTTTGTTTTTAAACTTTATGAGAGTAATCAATCTTATTTAATTATAAATGTTTATATTTTTTTGTATATAAGCATAAAGTTTAAATAAATATTTATTTTCGAGTATTATTTGTTCGTTTTTGAAAATTTTTAATTCTTTTTTTGAAGCTGACTTTGTGCTGAAGTCGTTAATTTTGAAACGACACGAGTGAGAGCGCGATTTTCGGCGCGTAAACGCTCATTCTCAGTCTTTAACTTCTGTAATAGCTGTATAAAACAATGAATAGAGGAGAATTATATGTTAATTTTTTTCTTTTTTGTTTTTCTTTTCTTTGTTTTTAGATGGTTTGGTGTGGTTTTCATTTGTTTATTAGTTTTTGGTGTTGGATGTTTTTTAAATGTTTATTTGACATAACTGATGTATGAGAAATGATAAACAAAATAAAACAAAAAACTCATGTAACGATGATACTTTGACGAATACAACAATTTGACACACTTGAATGGTATTAAGGTCTTTTTAAGGTTCAAACGATCACTTTCTAGTAGTTCGTTGATTGGAAAATAAAAAGCCAGCGAAATGGGAAAAGCGAATGCTACTAGCTGATATGAATGAGAGGATGATTGTTGAATGGATAGGGTTTTGTAGAAGATCGAGTTCACTCGGATCCATTTTTAATATTTTCTAACTTAAACAACTTTGTTTATTGTTGGTTTCTAGATCGAACAAGAATTTATCGAAAAAGGACATTCATCTCCTTGAAAGTCTTTAAATTTCGATACTCCCTCCAAAGGAACTTGATTTTTCGAAAGCAACCCAAAATCTCTGAGTTTATTCCAGTTGCAAAGTACAAATGTTACATTTTTTTAACAAACAAATAAATGAAATTGTGTATGAAATAAAAATGTTTTTTGTATGGCGCTGACTGAATTGCTTGAATGATTGGTGATGATGACTTTGATGAGTTTTTTCACAAACAAATTTGGTTTTGATTAGTGTGAGACATTTATTAAAACAACACAAAAATGATACATCAGAAATGCAGTGTTTGGGAAGACAGAGGGAAGTTTTGGCAAGGATTTTAGTCAAAAATAAAATGCTTTACATTTAACATTAACCTTTTATTAGAGAAAAAAAGTGTGCAAATATGTTTTTTTGAATATTTTTTAATGATGAAAAAAGTTGTTCTATTGTGATGACACAAAGATATTCAAGAACACAAACAAAAGTTTTTGCTAATTTTCTATTGAGCAATCTTTATATTAAAAACGAAATGTTTTTTTTTTTTTTAATAAAATCAAGATGAAAAAAATTGCATACACAAAGCGTAATTCCCCGTTTATCACTGATAGTGTCTTTTTTTGTAAAAGAATTTAAAATTTTCTAAATCAAAAACTTAGACTAGGTATTCATCACTCAAATTCGTGAGAATTAAGGAGAACGAAATTTACTTCGCTGTTTCTGTTGAGGGACATCTTTTTCTTAATGATGAAAATCGCTACATAACTACGCTTTTTCACAGCAGCTATCTCGTTTTGAGATTTGAAATTCTGTTATCTTTGAATGATAGTTCCGAACCACCAACAAGCTTCGGATACGGACAGAATTAATGATGACGACCCACGTAAACGATATAAGGACAACGAATTTCGGTTTTGCACTTGGAACGTTAGGTCCCTTAACAGGAAACCATTGACTGCTATAAAACAGATATAACAACCACCATCCAAGAAATGCGATGGGATGGTCCGGGCCTACGAAAAATGAAAACTCCTCGACAAGACCTACGAGCAATGCCCCTAGACCTGCTGCTTCTTTGGACTTAGAAGGCAATTGAGTAGTTAAGTCCTCTTTCGAGCAACTAAAGTGACACTCTACAAAATCCTCATCATACCGGTCCTTATGTATGGTGCAGAGACATGGACCATGACTACATCGAATGGAAACGGCTTGGGCTGCTTTGAGAGAAAAATTCTTCGAGTGATTCTTGGTCCAGTCTGCATAAATGGAGAATGGAGACGAAGATTCAATCTAGAACTGTAAGATAACGCCTTAGATTAGAGTTGCGCAAAACAGTTCCATGACCGGAACGAACATGGAACGGTTCTTTTGGTAGTCGGAACTAGTTCCTGGAACTAGTTCCGCGGAACTGTTAAGGTTCTGTAAATGCATAAAAACTTGAACATGGTAACATGAACTAATAAGCGAAAGGCAGAGTTGTTTTCTTGGTTGGTTTCTTTCAATCCACAAACCACAAAGAAAAACCAACAAAACAATAACAAACAATCAAAGATACACTACACATGCTTAATTGCTAATACCAATACGAATAAAATGCACATCATTTTTCATTTTCATCTTTCATGAACGAAATAAACTAGAATCCAAACCAGTTTTGTCTTTTAATGTTCATAGTTCCGACTCCGATCCAAAGGAACTATGTCATACGCGAGGAACTACGAACCTTCGGAACTATGAGTATTAACAGAGATATCAGACATCAGACCGATCAACGTTCATTTCGTTCTAGATCATATTAACAATACAAACACGCTTCAATCCATCTTCAACCTACCTACAAATGCTAATACAATGGTGGTTGGTTTGGTATTTCACATTCATTCGTTCCATTTGTGTGTGAATAGTGTTAGTGTATACCTACAAGCACAAGAGCGCGATTCTTTCCACTTTCATATCATACATATCCATATCCAGTCGGAACTATGAACTGCTCAACAAACATGTGTTTTGTTCTTTCTCTTTCCACTTTCATACCATATCCAGTCGGAACTATGAACGAACATGTTTAGTTCGTTCTCTTTCCATTTTCATACCATATCCAGTCGGAACTATGAACATGTTTAGTTCTTTCATGTCCATGTCCGGAACTATTTAGGTTCAGACTTCGGAACGAAAGGAAATGTCTCCGGGAGAGGACATAGTTCCTGGAACTATACATGTCCGGAACGACTCATGTCTACCTTAGATCAGCTATACTCAACCTGCGGCCCTCGAGCTTATAAAAGTTGGCCCGCGGCGTGGTTTAATAAATTCTTAAAATATCGAGTGACTGCAGAAAAACATGAGAAAAATATATCCTTTTGAGTTTTCAAAATGGAAGCAACACTAGAACGTACAGCATTGGAAAAGTCGACATCGTGTGTCTTGAAAAAATTATTCTAGATGTCACTCCTTTCTACGCCAGGAAAGGTTTGAACAACTAAATGAAAAACAGATGTCTCTGAGTATTCCTTACTTTTCTTGCCATTGCGAAATTGAATTGGATAATTGGAATCATTTTATTCAAATTTTGAATGGACATCTTTTCGACGAAAACCAACTACTGCACTCCTACTGTGAACCTCAGTGCGGATTTTAAAATTATCATTCCATCTCGAAAAGAGTGGGATGATGACTTAGTGACGAGAGGCTTCGGCATATCTATTTTCACTGACGGCTCAAAAATGTAGTGCGGGGTTGGTGCAGCAATTTTCTCTGAGTCTTTAAATTTCTCCAGGTCATCTTGGCTTCTGACTTTGCTAGTGTCTTTCAGGCTGAACTACTCGCGATTAAGTAAGCATGCAAATTACTAAAACTAGATCCAAATCAAAACCGCAATACAGCTATCTTTTCGGACAGTTAGGCGACTATTTAAGCGATTTGTTCGTCCACATCATCCTCCAAATTAGTTCAACAATGTCGAAGTGAGCTAGCGGGCATGAACATTGGACTCAGGGTTACTCTTGTCTGGATTCCGGGTCATAGTGGCTTTGAGGGCAATGAACGGGCTGACGAGCTGGCAAGGCAAGGATCAGCCCTTCATAGCTCACTCGCGGAAAGAGTCAACATTCCTCTTGGTGCTATGAAGGGCAAGATCTTCTCAATTTTTCTCGCTGAATCATATCTAGAAGGATATGGCCCACCTACAATAAATCCTGCACTAATAACCTTATTTGCAGACCCAGGCAAGACATAGCCAGGGTCGTTGCAACATGCACCGGACACTGGCCTGTTGGTTAACACGCATCTTAGCTGGGCATTCCTCACAATATTTTCCGTCGTAGTTGTGGGGGCCAGCAAGAAAAGGAAACTGATCTTCACTTCTTGTGTAAGTGTCCTGCCAAAACGAGAACCAAATCATTAGGAAAGTCCTTCTTCAATAACCTTAATGAGCTTTCCGAACTAAAGATCAGAAATTTGATCTCCTTTCTAAACGCAACAAAGTGGATTTGAGGCGTATTTTAAACTATTTGTTTCAGTTCCTCTTCGAGCTTGAGATCGCCAGCTAGCGAACTAAAAACAAAAACTCAAATTTTATATAATCCCTCCTTAATTTTTTTAAATCAAATGAGTTTTTATGGTATCAAAACGGCGCAAGCCAGTGCTAATTGGGTCACCGAGCTAGACTGCTCGTTTCCGCCATTTCTACTACAACAGCACATTAAAATGAGTATTATTATTTACGTTAAAAAAATTCTTGTGGCCCGGGGTAGCGTTACAAAATTATCAATGTGGCCCATTGAAAAAAAGGTTGAGTATGGCTGCCTTAGATGGTTTTGTCATGTAGAGCGAATAGAAATATACCGCCGGGTCGTGGAGTCTTCTAATCCAACGCGGAAGGACGTATCGTTGCAGAAAAGGAAGACCGCGATTTAGGTGGAGCACACAGGTGCAAGAGGACCTGAAACAATTTGGCGTGCGAAACTGGAGACAGCTAGCTAGGAACCGAGCTAACTGGAAACGTTTGTTAGATGAGGCCCTGGTCCGACATGGACTGTAGCGCAACCATACGTAAGTAAGTTATCTTTGAATTTATATATTTTTATAAGGCATTCAATTCATCAAACTTAAGGCCGTGTGTGAATTGCGTTAAAATGTGTATTAAAACTTGACGTTTGGTTAAAATTTGACGTTTGGTTGAAAATGGGATCAGATTTAGCCATTTGCTGTGTGAATTGCGTTAAAAGGGATATTTTTAACCAACATTTCTGCGTAGAACTAGGAAATTTCCCTCAACAAAAAATGTTTTTATCCACCTAGGTTAAATAATTTTGTGTACAAAACCAAAATTTAAGTAATAAATTTCATGAAAAGCCACTTTAGATAACAAAGAAACTCTGTTATATTCATTTTTCTCGATTTTGCAGTGGTAATTTGATAATTTGAGTCAACAGTAAAATATCTTCAAACGAAAATTTCCCTTTTTGGATGATTGGTTCCTTCCATCTGGTAACACTGCAAAACATGTTTTCACAGCTGACATCTGTTATAATTCTCAAAAAAAAAACAATAATTTCGTTTTTCGATTTGAAAATATTATGAATTCATACAATTTTATTTATTTTTACTGAAATATCAAAGCAAATAACAAAGAACTAAATAAAACAGGGAGGAACAGAACAAAACAACAAAACAGAAGCAAACTTCTTTATCATTCATGAGAAAAAAATACACGTCAAAATTTTAACCCATTTATCCTGCTCCACAGCAGGATAAATTTTAACCCATTTTATTCACCACGCTAGTGTCAAGTTTTAACCAAACGTCAAGTTTTAATACACATTTTAACGCAATTCACACACGGCCTAAATACACTCCTAAAGCAAATTTTAGGGCATGTTTCAGTAAGATTTGAACAGTTAATTGCCTGATTGGAATGTAATTCGGCCTCTTTACAATAGCTTATTTTTTTCTAACATTTCAAACCAAAAAAATTGACACCCATATCGACTATCTATTTCACTTTGTCTATCTCTTTCCAACACAAAATTCCCATGCGAAATCGCTCCAATACCTTCTAACATTTCTTCAATTTGACGCATGTTTTAGATAAACATTTCAGAAATGAAATCAATTTATTTAAGAAAAAATAAAATTCGATTTTATAAAAGATTGCAGTAATGGAAAATTATGTTTATTTTTGTCTGAGTGAATGACTTTTAAGCACAAAAATTGAAAAAAAGCTTGATTTTTGATGGTACGATGGTGTAAAGCTTGATTTTCTTTTTGGTTGTTTTTTTTTAAAGAAAAAAATTAGGAAAAAAAGTGGTTCTTTTGTTATTTGGCACAAATAAATAAATAAACAATTTGCGGAGCAGAAAGAGTAGGTATAGTATCGTTTTAGTGTTTTCAAAAATTAATAAAAATAATAGAGAAAAAAATCATTTCACTGTCTATGCGGATATTGCAGCAAACAAACATTTTGGTTTAAGTATTTTTTGTTTTGTTTGGAATTTTTTTTTTTTTTTGGTTTCGTATAATTTACCTTTAACTCTTCTTCCATTTCAGAAAGTTTACGTTCCATTGCTCTTCTTTCACGTTTTTCAATCTCTGAGAGTGAATTTTTAGTAGTCTGGAAGGAACAGATATTTTTTGTTTGTTTGTTCTTTTTTTTTGGAAATCTATTTTTTTTTTGTGTATTATTTTTGCTTTGTATCGAAAAAGGCCTTATTTTTAAAGTTAAATAAACTAAAAATTATGTTTGGGGAATAGTGCCGTTTTTTTATTTTTTAATATTGCTTTTGCTTTGTGTAATTTTTTTTTATTTGACGCGTGATTTTTATTTAGTTTGTTTTATTTAAAAATGCAAATGTTATAGACTGCTCTGACAATAAATGATAATTGGACAAACGAGTTGTTTTAAGGGTGCTTGATGATGATTTTTTGAATTTTATTTTCTGTTTTCGTTTTCTACTCAAAATTTTGGGAAAGGGTTTCTTGCTTTTCTGAAGCTTAAGGAGCTTTAAAAAATTAAAAAATTAAAAAAATACTCACTGCGTTGGTAAAACGTTCAACTGTTGCACGGGCTTGGATGATCTCATCGTCCTTTTTCTTGAGTTGTTGTTTCAGTTTGTCATTTTCTAACCTAAAAAGTAAACAAAATTTTTGAAAAACTCATGACAGCTTCAAGACCAAAAAAATTTACTTCGCTGCTTCCCAAAGAGCTTTGTAGTCGATAAGTTCACCGTTTTCCGTTTTATCCTTAGAATTACTCTTAGTATCACCAGCTTCTGTGTCCGTTGCCAAGCTTACTGTACTACCAAGTCTAGAGCGGGATGATCTTTCATTGCCACTCTAAAATATAAGAAGTTATTTAAGTGAGGATACAAACGTTCATTTTTCTGATTAAGAGAAAATGAGAAATGCAAACTCCCATCTTACTTCGTAGCCCTCGCTCTTTTCTGAAGACGCACTCAACGATCTCTGAGCTATGCTTCGAGATCTCGATCGATTGCGACTTTTCCGCTCATGTTCCCTCAGCGAATTGCTTCTGGGAACTATGCTCGCAGCACTTGCTGACGAAACGCCATTTGTCGACGAACTCGACGGATATGTATTCAAACTCGTGTTCGATGATGATTTCAACATATTCGAAGATCGCGATTGAGGGACACTACTGTACGAATTGCTCGACGAGTTCTTTGACTTCGGCGGACTCTGATAGGTTCGCCCACCGCCCATCGACAAACTCAATCCAGCTGTGGTCACTCCATTGTCATAACTCGAATAGGGACTTATGTACCGTTCGGAATTATAAGGGTTCGATGAGTACCGTGACTCATAACTGCCATTGCTCGACAATGATTTCGACGATGGAGAACTGTAGTTGCTGTATGCTGACTTGCCTCCCGAATTCTGTCGTGAAAGGCTGGTGGTGCTGCCTTGATTACTGTTTGAGTAATAGCTAGGGTTTGTACGATTTGACGAGGACGAGTTGCTGTAGAGATTATCTCGGGAACTGTAGATGTTTGCGTAGGGTGATTGATAGGCACTCGATGGGTTTTGATAGTAGCCAGTGCTAAGTGGGCGTGATGAGGACGAGTAAGATGAGGGCGATGGCATTCCAACTGTGCTTCCATTGTAGGAATACAGAGAACCTGTCGAACCGGAGGGCACGCGAGAACTCGACAGGGAACGTCGATGGGATGTCACGGGTTGTGTGGTGCGTGATCGCGAACGGAAGGACATTTTGCCTTTTATTTATTGTTTTTTCTCTTTTTATTTGAAAATGTAGTAGTTTAAAGAACTAGGAGGAAAGTCAGAAAGTTTTAAGAAGACTTCACTTTTGACAAGCTATTTTATCTCTACAGAATGTGTCAAAATGACTCAAAAACTAATTGAAACCGAGCTATTTACAAATGGATTCCAAGAGGTTCTATTCACATCCAACCCATCTGTCTGACAATCCTAACACTGCGAACGACCGAGGATGTTATGATAGCAAAAGGGCCGCCAGTCGTTTCAAACATCAAAAATTAGAAAACTATTTTTAGACCATTCCATCCAGCTAGCTTCGTCCAGCAGCCAAAACCTGAACAAAGAAGCACAAACACAAAACAAAGAAACAAAATTTCACTTAGGAAAATGTAAAATTTATTATTCTTCCTTGTTTTACTTTTGGAAAGTGAGTGCTTTCTTTTCTTTTTCTGTTTTTGTTGAAGAACATGTACATTCACCTCAAAAGTCAAAAACTACGCGGCAAATGTTCGAGCGAAAATATTCATGCAATTTTAGAGGGAAAAAGTCTGAGTGCAGTGGGTCATCGTTTATTTTGGGAATCGTTAGGATTGAGCAGTGATATCTTCGAGTTTATTGACGTGGGTTAATGTTTACTTGTGGTGTGACCATATGCGCTGTTTTTGAATTGTCAAAAAAAAAATTAATTTTATTGAAATCTTTTTGTATGACTGTCACCGACGAATTTTGAACCAATTTTGACTTTTATGTTTTTAACTTAATTTTTTTATGTCGAATGGTAACCGTTTTTTTTCTTTGTATTGCTTACAAGATGAGCGTAAATGTTTTTAAGTATACATTTTGTTTTGTCATTTCAAAATAATAAATTAAACGTTATGCCATTAAATCAATTCGCGGGTCATAGCCATAAGCAACACATTTTGCAGTTTTATGCAGGTTCAAAAATTTGTATACGATTTTGCCTATAACGAATCCTCAAACGTTTCATTTTTTTTTCTATAAATTTATACATTTGTGCATTTGATTGAATAGATGCTATCAACACTACAGCTACTCCCCCGCTTTTAGAAACAACAATAAATTTCGAATTAAATCGCTTAGTTGGTACAAGATTGAGTAGTAAACAGATGGCCTACCGCCATAGACATGTGGCGGAGCAGGCGGAACGTTTGTTGTATTTTGTTTATATTTTTTTTTCGTTTTTGCTTTTGATTCCGGGCCGACTGACGTCAATGCTGATGGCCTTCTGTTGTTAAACATTTTATACGGAAAACGCAAAAAAAAAGAATGATTTAATGTCAATCTATAACGTTGACAGAGTCAGTTAGTGGATGAGCATTTTCTGTTTTGCTTTGTTCTGACAGCGAAAACATTCGATGACAAGTGCATCTTTGACACGAAAATTATTGTCAATCATCTTGAAATAGCAATGAACATACCTAATGATTGTGAGAATGTTTTCTTTGTCCATTTTATTGATTAAACACATCTACTGGGAGGGAACAATTTCTATAAAACTATAGCTGACGGTTAATTGAAGCATAATAATTTAAGAGTGACAACAGTTAGTATGTAGTTCGAGAGAAATCTTGGCGATTCCATAACGTATTTCGATGCATTTCTAAATAAATATTTTAAGGTGTACTTAACACTTTGAAAATTCAAGAATAATTGAGATTTTGTATTGTACACGAAATCATTCAATCATTTTTAACTAGGACAAAGTTTGTCGGGTCTGCTAGTGAAGAGTCGGTCGTTATCATAACGACACCTGTAAACAAAACTTAAAACCGACTGGACTGAATCCAATACTTCATTTATTTGATTGTTCGTAATAACTGCGCGAAGGTTTCGGGTCGATGAAAATCAAACGATTCTCAACAGGTGGCGTTGCAGAAGCTAACACTATGCTTATTATTATGAAAATCAGAAATTTTAAATAGATGTTGCTGAAGAGTTCTATATCGTGCTAAACCGAGATTGAACGTCGAAAAATTGGCGATCTTAGAATAAAAAAAAAAAAAACTAGCTGACCAACAATCGTCGTTTTGTATTATTGGAAATAAGCGGTTGGATGTTTGTCGGTTGATAACAAAAATAATAATTATGACTGAAGGCTATTAGCAACAAGGCAATTTAAATAGCGTAACGGCACCAGTCTCCGGACAGACCCCAGTGTTCGGACGATTTTGCACTTAATAGGGAAAACATGAGAAACTAAACGCAGAATTCGCCAAAACAGCAAAATACAGAATCAGTAACATTTTTCGCATACACATACGAAGTTTCAACCCGATCAAATGTATAATGGAAAAGTTATGGGTCGTTTAAGTAGCAGCCGCTGCTGTTCTGCTGTTTTTTAAGCAAAAACATAGTGGCAAACCTTGGAAAAATATACTTAGAATAGTTGATCTTGTGAGATCTTGTTATCAAATGCAGTTTGTTCAATGAAAATATAATGAACTTCCAATAACTTAAAAAAAAATGAGTTTTGCGTTTTTTTAATCGACACTAGGTCCGGGACACTGGTAGCGATCTAGTCTCCGGACAGGTCCAAGTTTTTTTACAAATTCTTTTTGAAACCAAAACCACCCCTATCGAAGGGGTATTATTTGAATGCACATCACACATAAAACAGTGCATCAGTTAAGTGTTAAAGAATTCCAAGTGCGGTTCGTTTTCAGGTGTGGAAAAAGAAACAAGAACTAGTTAACCTTGAAACAAGTAATTAAGTATTTCAAATACATTAAATTGCCATGGTTTAGTTGTGTAGCGTAGATAGAGAAGATATGCTTAGTCTTCAATCATTTTAAGCTGTTTTTGTTTTTTTGTTTTGTTTTTAGTTTGAGGGTGAATTCAAACAACTTTAAGTAAGCTTTACACGACATTAGATCGAAGAAATTAGGTGTTAGGGAATTAGCATGAAGCATGACGAAGTAGGTTCAAAATCGTCCGGAGACTCTGTTTTGATCGTCCGGAGACTGGTTCCGATTGGGGGCGCGAAATAAGGCCCCAGGAAAAAAGGCCCCAAAAAAAAAAATGAAATAAGGCCCCAAAAAAAAGCACACAAAACAACAACAACGAAATTTCTCAAATTTTGGGGTTTTCTTTCATTTTTTGGGGCTTTTTTTTATTTATTTTTGGGGCATAATTTCACTTTGAAATAAAGTTTTGGGGCTTAGTTTCATTTTAGTTTAAAAACCATTTGGGGCTTTATTTCGTTTTTCAAAATTAACATGAAAATGCATTACCAAGTTTGTCTAATCGAGGACCCAAAGCTTATTGGAGCTAATTGTGTAATATGTGAGGATTTGTAGGCAAATATTTTGCTGTTGCCTTGTTAAAATCTTAAGATTTGCAATGAATGCAACCTCAAAATTTAAGCCGAGTCCATTGCAGATAGACAGGAGAATTACATGTGTTCTTGCTGTAGGGAAAATGTTCAAGATACAATTCAAGTATATTTGTTTAAAAGTTTGTGGTGACATTACCTTACATAAAGTTTGTTAAGAAAAAACAAAAACAAGTTGTTACCTATTCCTATTTTCGCAATTTTGGTAGTAAGGTACAATTACGGAAAAAATTTTGCCCAAAAGAGAATCAATTTGGGGTGTGAAAATAAAAAAATTCGCGCGAATTTTTTTATTTTCACACCTCGCTTCGCTCGCTTGAAATTGCACCTGCTGTATTTTGTTTCAAACTATAATTTTTAAAACATATTACACTGATTTTGGAGTTAAGGTGTGATAACAAAACAAAGAAAATGGTTCTTACGTGTTCAACAAGAACTATGAAATCAATAATTAGATATTTGCTGAACTCAGTAAAATGAAAGTGGGTTCAAGTATAGTGTTCTTGTAGAATTCTCAACTCTTACCGAATCCCAAAGTTAGGTGAGTTTGCATTTTTACGTTACGTCACATAGACTTAAAGCATACGGTTTATTTCAACCGTTATGCAAGGATAAAAGCTGGAAAATGTAAAACTTTCTACTCAATTTATTGCTTGACAAACAATTATCTAAAATTAACCACAAGGGTTAGAAGACCCGAATTTGATTTCGCAACTTATGATCCACCAAATCTGTGGTCTCAACGAAAAAACACCAAAGTCGATTTTCAACATTTTTCAGGAGAGACGTTTGAAGTTTTTATGAAAAGTGCAGGATTAAAAATTGCTAAAGAATATTATTGGAGAATTAATCGCCTTGAAACTAGCATAGTATTGAAGGTATTTTAGCTCGCAATTGATTCAAATTCGCCCCTTATGACCCACCAGTTTCTATTCTACTAAGAGTCCTTGTTGCAGGGAAATTGTTAAGGTCACATTTCAAGCATTTCTGTAACAGTTTGGGGTGGTATTTCATTATCTTAGTAAGTCATTTTTATGAAAAAGACGAATTGGGGTTTAATTGCATTTTTCCAAAAAAAAGTAAAACAAGTTGGCGACTTTTTTAATTTTTTTTTTGGGGCTTGTTGCAGGGAAATTGTAAGGGCCACTATTTGACCGTTTTTGGAATAGTTTGTGGTGATATTTCATTATCTACCTAACGGTTTTTTTTATGAAAAAGACAAATTGGGGCTAAATTTCACAGTTTGGGGCCTAATTTCATTAATTTTGGGACCTTTTTTCATTTCTTTGGGGCCTTTTCATTGGGGCATAATTTCATTATGAAAATATACCCCAATTTGGGGCCTCATTTTATTTTTTCTTTGGGGCCTTTTTTCCTGGGGCCTTATTTCGCAGAGCCGTTCCGATTGTTTTTTTTTTTATATTTCGTCTAAAATAACAAGTTAGGCAATATTTTTTAAATTAATAAGATTCCAAACAATCCGGAAATAATTATCAATACGGAAAATTAATTGCTCTATACTCAACACATAAGAGAAAACAGATGTTGAGTTTTTAAGTGGAACTGTCCGGAGCCTCCATTTATGATCGTCCGGAGACTAGAACAATCGTCTGGAGACTCCGAAAAATCGCCCTTTTTTAGAATTCATCCTTTTAAATCAATGTTTAAAGTTACTTTCAATTCATTTGTACACCAAACTACTGAGAAATGTCTACAGTCTTAGCTAAATATAAGGATTTGAATGAAACACTAATAGAAATAAAGATTTTTTCCATTGAAAGTCAGAAAAAAAAGTTATCTGACCGTTACCCTAGTTATTTAACGAAAACTGCGATGAAAAACGATAGTTTCACTTTGCAAAAGAATCTTTTTCGACAATATGATTTCCCAGACTAATGTTCTCTGGCTCTTCTTCAATAACATTTTTAATAGGATTTGAAACACTTTTAGCAAAGTATAATTTATTTTTGTTTTTATTGTTTCAGGTATAACAATTTCATGTTTGCAATTATTTAACTTTAAACATTGATTTTATTTCTATTTTTTCACCCAAGACTATGAAACACATAAACAAAGCAAATGTAAACAAAAATAAAATATCGACAATTAAATTGCTTCATGAACACCTTTCAAACTCAAAATTTATTTCGGTGAACATTAAAAACCAATAAAAAGTTTTAAGAACCTATTTTCAGTGGGCGGACAGCACTAGGTTAATTCATTCACAGAAGTAATATTAAAATCAAATTAAAGTTAAAAGAAAACACATTTTATAGGGTCCGAAATGATGACAGAAAATTTCTCTTTTCTAGTAAAGTTTGTCAAAAGTAAAGTCTTGTTGAAACAATCAGTTAAAGAAGTTCACTTGTCAAAAGAAATTACATCACTAAAAACTTGTATCTTCATCTATCTGGCACATCTTTTAAACAAAAGCTCATTATGACTTCGATTGTCTCCAAGTTGCTTGTGAATCAATTAATGTTGGAAGAACAAATAAATATTTAAGACCAAAAAACTTGTAACTACCAAAAAAGGAATTCAATCATTGATCGATCGATGATCGTTAATACAAATATTCAACTATGATTTATATAGTCAGAGAACAAAAAAAACTGCACGATTTTAATCGATTTATATTCCTTCTGTAAAAGGCAATAGACTTGCTGGCACCGAATCTAACGAGTCCCACTTCTGTTTTGAGAGAAGCACACAATTCACTTGGACGATCGTACCGCTTTTGATGAACTGAATTTTATTTATACACATCCACATCAGGATGAGGGAAGAGGGTGTTCTTCTTACGTGTCTTTCGTTTTCATTTTCAATGTAGTTCTTCTTCCCTCGTTAGTGAGAGAATATCTCTCAAAAATGATATTAGAAAAATAAGAGTCGATCCATATTTTTGTGCGTTTTGTAATATTCTCTTGAAGTTCTCTTAAAAAATGTTAAAATCAATTGTCCAAAACTTTTTATTGATTGTATTTACAACAGAAACAAAAAAATATGTTTTTTAGTGAAAAGAAACTATTTTTAAATTTGTGTTTACAATTCACAAAGAACGCGTACATGTCAGATTTTTAAATTCTTGTTTTATTTACATTGCGAAATAAAATTTAGGCTACGTTTTGACTGTCGGAAAATGTTCAAGTAAAAAACAAAAACAATCACTGACAAGTGTATGCCATATGTTCGCCGGTCGGGTACCTATTTTAGTTGGCTTAATTCTTTAAATGGGGGCGTTTTATTAGGAAATAGGTGTGTTTTACAGGAAAAAATAGAAAACAATTGTCTGTGCTAGGAAAACATTGAAGAGGACACACATAGCACATTCCATTGGCTTTTTGCCGAGTTTAGATATTTCGAGTGAGGCGATGCGATGCGGATTGTAATTTGCCGAGGTAATGAATCTGCCAATTATAATTGGATTTTTGTGTCGTCAGGAACATTTTCTTTTAAAACATTTTGATGGGTTTGAGATCCATTATGAATTGAAAGACAATGAATGGCAGCTCCAACCCGCTCCTCTCCCATAAAGCCATGTCAAATAAAATCAAACAGATTACGAAACTACTAAAAACAATTTCTCGTAGTAGGTTGGAATATACAACTTCTCAAACTTGACAAAGTAGTTTTTGACGAACAACAAGTCACAAAGGACATTTCTAATTTTAATAGCACTCTTCAAGCGACATTACCCTATTTTGACCGATAAAAAAGCATCTGCGGAATGCGTTCTCACCTAAATAGCGTCTCCTTAGCGCAGAATGCGTACACTCGCTTGCAACTGTTTGAATAGAACAAAAGTTGAATAGGTCAACGCCTCTTCAAAGGCATTCCCCATACTTTCTTGAGTCAAGAATTTGTTCATTCTATGCAGCACAAGGTATAAGGCCAATATAAATACTACAGCACAGCTAGACGAATAGTGCAACGACGGACATCAGGAAGAAAAAAGTGACAAAAATAAAGAGTTGTCATGGTTGCCAGCTGTGATTTTGTTTGAACTTCATGTTTTGAAAATGCGTGTACAAAGCTAATTTAGCAAAAAATATATTTTTAAACCTAAAAATGAGCAAATTCTCTTTTTTTGTGTGAAGAACTATGTGTCACACTGTTTAACCATTCGTTTTAATAAATTACGACAGTTTTTCAGTTAAAAACAAAAAGATATTTTCTCGTGAATGACCTGAAATTGGTTCATTCATTTATTTTGGTTTGAGAAAATCAAGAGGAAGTTGTATAAGCCTTCAATTGTTTGATAGTGCGTGTGGTAGTTGATGTCGTTACTGTCACACTTAGATCAATACAGATCCATTGTGATACCCGTGAGTATTGCTACTCAAGCTTATAAAAACCTATGTTTTCAGTTAATTAAGCCATTTGGAGGCGTTGACAAAGTTCAAAATATTAGTAACTGAAGTACTTTTGATTTGATGAGCAATTTCTTCCTCTGATGGGGAAAAAAAAAGAATATCCTAACAGATTATGTCGGGTGATTATGCTTACAAGACATCAAGTTATGTCTTTTGTAATTACATAATTATTTCCGTTCTTTGTTTCTTAAAACAGTGCCAGATCTTTCTTGTAGCGCCACAGGTGTCAAGGAGGTTCCACTTTTCATTGGCCTTAATAATTATTCTTTTTGAGATTTCCTGCTTTAAATAGCAATGTGGGGTGCTGACTAGCTGAGCTTGGCTTCCGTCAAGCGTTGATCCTAATCTTGTTAATTCATCGGCTTTCTCGTTGCCTGCTATACCGCTGTGGCCTGGGACCCAGCAGAGTCTAATGTTATGCTGTGCGCCAAGAACCTTAAGCTCTTCGCGGCAGCATGAAACAACCTTTAATTTTACCTCAGTTGCAGTAATCGCTTTTATCGCCGCTTGGCTATCAATGTAAAAGGTGATATCAGCCCGTGGTTTCGCCATCATTAATACCTGTTTAGCAGCTGTTGTCACTGCCAGGACATCCCCTTGGAAGACACTACTGTAGTCTGGAATCCTACACGAGTCAGTTAACTTGAGAGCCTCAGAATAGAAGCCTACCCCTACACAAATATCCATCTTAGAGCCATCAGTATAGATAGCTATTGACGACTCTCTGGAGTATGGTATGTTATCTTAATTTTTATTTCAGTTTGGCTTTATACAACTACCCACCAATAGCTTTATTCAAAATTGCAATTCAGTTAAGTCCGCAAAATTTTTTTAATAGGCACCTAAAAATTAATTTCGGGATATTTTGGTACAGGTATAATTTTTCGACACTGCTATTAACTCTTATGTTTGCACCATCACCAGCATTAAAACCTATGCTTGCACCAAAACTAATATCAGCACCTCCTCCTGCACCCTGACCAACAACAATGTCCCAGTCAAATTGATATTTTTTGTTTATTTGTCAGAAATGATCATCTCTTTGATATACTCCAAATGATTGAACGCATTTTGGCTTAGGTAATGTACGGTTACGAAATAGTAAAATATCGAATCAATTGTGTTAATATTAGCACATCGTTTTGGAACCAAATATTTGGTTCTTCTTGAAATTATTTTATTTATTTAGATTTTTTCGAGTTATGTATATCATTGTTGTGTCATGTGACACGAGGAGACTTTTTGTGAAAAATAAAAACTTTATGTATTTGAACAACGATAGCAACTTAGAGGTGCTTCCACCAATGGCTTTTTTCCGTCAGGCTGCTGCCAAAGGACGCAAAAGACAAATGGAGGACAAGACCCAAAAAAAAAATGATAAGAAAAGAATCTCGAATTTCTCCCAGTGTATGATTCGTCAACAGAGCTTTGTTTTGTTTAATTTTCGCTAAAAAGATGTTTTAAGAACTCTCATCACTGGATTCAAAGTCAAAGGATGAGCTTTCACGGTTGATCATTTGGCAATCAAGAAAATTTCTCAGGTGGATGAAAAATATTAAAACTCAAAATTTTTGAATTCAAAATAGTATTTTTAATTTTCTATCATTTTATCAATTAGTCAAGGTACATTATGACTTCGGGTATCATTTTCCAGCACCTGCACCTCCTCCAGTACTTCCATCAGCACCACCTGCTCCTGCACTGCCTCCTGCGCCATCATTGATTCCAAAACCCATACCACCTCCACCTCCAGCTCCACCTCCACCACCACCTCCCATTGGTGGTGGTGGAGGTGGTCCTTGGGCGTTTCGTTTAACGAAAGTACGGAAAGCACTTTCTTTCGAAACAACAATATCCTAGTCAGAAAATTATTTGCAAAATTATAAACACCATTTTTTTTTTTTTCAAAAAGCGTTCAAACCATCAAAAGGACGAGTCCCAACAAGGTAATCACGAATTTCGTTGAGGTCTTCATTTTCAAACACTGACTTGCTTCAAACTAGTAGATAAATGGTAAACTGTGATTTGAGAGGCTAGTCGTGGCTTTAAATACTCGAAATCATTTAGAATTGCCTTTGGCATTGTCATCACATCCGACTGCAAGTTATTAAAATATTTTATCAATTTCGCTCAATTTTGTTTCAAATCAGTTTTCGTGCCAATAAAATCAAGATCGCGTAATTACCTGCTCTTTTTACAATTAAATTAACACGTTTTGTTTTCAATCCTAATATTTGGTATCATTCAAAATTATTTCAGGTGCATCAAAAGTTTTTTGAATTGCGGGGATTTATGGTCAGAAAAAGCTAATTACAATCTGAAATCAATTACAATGATTGAATGTTAAACGTCGAAATGACAAACTATTACGAAACGCAACTTTCCGTTATTATTCGAATGTTTACAAATGTCTCCAACTTATTGTATTCATAACCTCATTTGCAACTTTCCTTTTGTTTTTGTCAATACCACCTTTGTCGATTACTTTGTTTATTTCATTTAAAAGTTGACAGTTTAATGTGCAATTAAATGTTTGACACTTTTTACGTTTTAGAGACGTCAAATGCTGGAATGAGTTACGTTACATTGCATCCGTTTCAGTCAAAAAAATTAGATTTCGATTTGCGATTTTGGAACAAGACTAAGCGAACAGTTCAGAAACCGCAGAAGTTTTGGGTTTATATTTTTGCAAAAACGATACAATCTTTGTTGCAAGTCAATTAATGATTTTACTCATGAATAATGTCAGAGTTTTGCTAAGGGTTCAAAAAATATTCGAAGACTTAAGGTCCGTACATTTGAGCTGCGACCTGCGTCTGCTATTCTTTTTAGCTATTATTATTTTAAAGCTATTTCTAAAGTAAATATCAACCAATTTTTTTTTAATTGATTAATTAAGTTAATAAATGACCGTATTTACATATTCCATTATAGAATACTGCCTAAAACTAGTTTAAACTACACAAAAAACACATTTTTATATTTTCTATGCGACCAACGCACAGTGGTTTCACTTGTATGAGGAAGGTGTCCAAAATTCAAATTTTGATTTTAAACTAAAGAAAATCAAGCAAGCAATGAAAAAAGTGGTAAATTTAATATTTAATATGTTTTGTTCAATTTTATTCAATACTAGCTGACCCGACAGACTTTGTACTGCCTCAATCGATGTAAAAAAGACCTAGATTTTTGTAGCCCGCTACACTCTCCCTGCTTCTCCACTACCGTCTACCCGCTACCCCGTTATACCCAGTGAACCTGTTACCCGCTATCCCACTACCCCGCTACCTGCTACACAATACTTACGCTACCCGATTAACCGGTAATCGCTACCTACTTCTCGCTACACCACTACCCTCTATACGCTATCCCGTTATACCCAGCTACCCTGTTACCCGCTACCCCACTTCCCGTTACCCAATGCTTCTAAACGCTACCCACTACACCAGTAATTGCTACCCACTATCTATTACCCGCTACCGACTACCCCGCTTCTAAGTCATGACAAAATAAAAATAAAAATCTTGAAAAAAAAATTGTCCACAGCCAAAGTCTTCCACAGAATCAAGCCAAGCACTATTCGTAGACAAAAATAAGTCTGTTTTTCTGGAGCAAGTTTCCCACCTTCTTTGAAAGGATTTACAAAGTGTGGTTATCTTATTTTTGGCTTCTAAGCTTTCAATGTCATATATTTCTTTGAAAGTTGACCATGTTTCGATAATTTTTGTAGCACTGCGACCCTTGGCGGTATTCCAAATATGAGAAATGTCTGTTTGTTTAATCATATTGATAGAATCTGTTTAAAAAAAAAGTGCAAAGTAAGCATTGCGTCAAGGTTAAAATTTTAAAATTTGCGCAAACTTGCGTAAAAAAGGTCATATATGCTCTTAAAGAGGAAAAGTGACCCTAAATTATGGTGTATAAATTATCGTGGGAGTTTGTGGGAATTTGATGTTTTGGCTCTTTCGAAAAGCAGGAAATTTTGGAAAAATCTCATTTTCTACTATTTTCCATGAGGCCAAAATAAAAACATTTCAACAAAAATTTATAAAAATCAAAGAGAAACTGTCGATTAACATTATTTTTTAATTATCATCACCTTTTCTCAAAAATTTGAACTAAAAAATACACCGAAAATAAAAAAAATATGTGCTCAGTATTTTCACTTTGCGATTTTTTCAGAAATGGCAAAAAACACTCAACTTCTTGGTACAGTTGACAGGTTATAAGAAATATTAGAGACTAATCTCTGACGTCATTAAGTTGCCCCACTTTCCTAGATAATTATTGCATTAAAATAAAATTATTAGCTTAAACCTGAAATTTTGAATTTTGGCCTATGGGAGGAACCACTGTGCAACGGCTGCGAACTCCGAATTTTCAAATGAGAATTCGCAATCCACAAATACAAAACGCTTTCCACAAAGCTACGAATAAATAATTCGCTCGGATTTCAAAAAATCAAATAAATACAAATATTTTCTGTTTGTCTGGTTTGTGTTTTATGACAGTCGCAGTTCTCTGCGACTACTCATATGAATGAAATAGCAAATACAACAACCATTCGTAATTCGCAGACGCAATTCGTATCTCCATATGAATAGACCTTTACTAGCAATTACCCCGACTTGAAAGCAACGTTTCGGTATTGAAGCGAGTACCTATCTGCTATCTTATTAACGAGGATCATCGCTTCGTTCAGCAAGTATCCCTCATATGTGGACGTATTACAATCTGGTAAGAAGTAACGACCTTCTACTGCTGATGTGATGCAGATATGTTTAAATATTTTGCCGAAGATGTCCTGATTGGAACTCATTTCGCTATTTAAGCTTTCCAACGTAGTTTTGAAGCAGATTGCTGCTCAATGACGCAAGGCCTTTATTAAATGGCAGAAGTAGAAAAATATGCATGCGTCTGAACAAATGGAGGATAAAACCCAAAAAGTGGTTAAAAAAGAATCTCGAATTTGCAGTGTAGATTGTCAACAGAACTGTCACCTTGATATAAAGTTTTATTTTACTGTCGCTGAAAAAAAAATGTTTAAAAAATTATCATCACTGGGTTCAAAACCGAAGGATGAGCCTTCTGCGCTTAATCATTTGGCAATCAAGAAAATCTTCAAGTTGATGAAAAATATTGAAATCCATCAATTCAAAATGTTTGAATTCAAAATAGTATTTTTAATTTTCCATAATTTTATCAATTAGTCAAGGAACATTATGATTTCGGGTATCATTTTCCAGCACCAGCGCCACCTCCAGCACCAGCACCACCATTTGCACCAAAATCAAATCCAGCACCTCCGCCAGCACCACCTGGTCCAGCACCTCCCTCAGCACCATCTGCTCCTGCACTGCCTCCCATGCCAGCATTCATTCTAAAACCCATACCACCTCCAGCTCCACCGCCACCTCCCATTGGTGGTGGTGGGGGTGGTCCTTGGGCGCTTCGCTTAACCAAAGAACGGAAAGCACTTTCTTTCGAAACAACAATGTCCTAGCCAGAAAATTATTTGCAAAGTTATAAACACCATTTTTTTTTCAAAAAGCGTTCAAACCATCAAAAGGACGAGTCCCAACAAGGCAATCACGAATTTCGTTGAGGTCTTCATTTTCAAACACTGACTTGCTTTGGGAAAGTTAATGGTTAACTGTGATTCTAGAGACTAGTCGCTGCTTTAAATACTCGAAAGCACTTAATCATCAGAAAAATTGCATCACATCCGACTGCTAGTTATTAAAATATTGTATCAATTTCGCTCAATTTTGCTTCAAATCAGTTTTCGTGCCAATAAAATCAAGATCGCGTAATTATCTGCTCTTTTTACAATTAAATTAACACGTTTTGTTTTCAATCCTAATATTTGGTTTCATTCAAAATTATTTCACTTGCTTCAAAGGTTTTTTGAATTGCGGGGATTTATGGTGAGAAAAAGCTAATTACATATTGAAATCAGTAAAAATGATTAAATGTTAAACGTCAAAATGACAGTCTATTACGACATGCAACCTTCCGTTATTATTCGAATGTTTACAAATGTCTCTCGCCAACTTATTGTATTCATAACCTCATTTGCAACTTTCCTTTTGTTTTTTTCAAGACCACTATTGTCGATTACTTTTTTTATTTCAACGGAAATTTAGTCAGTTCATTTAATATGACACTTTTTACGATTTTAAGACGTCAAATGCTGGAATAAGTAACGTTTCGTTGCATCCGCTTCTGTCAAAAAATTAGATTTCGATTGAAGATTTTGACACATGACTAACCGAGTACTGCGAACAGTTCAGAAACCGCAGAAATATAATAGTTTTTGGTTAGGTTGGATTAGGTTTAAGTTGTTGCGGATACAGGATCCACACACTTAGGCCAAAGGAAAAGGCCCATTGTTATACCACATCTGTCTAGAAAATTATTTCTTACTAGTCGAACCATTTTGAGCTTTTTATAAAGCGAAGAAGATTTTTAATATCCTTGTTAGCTAGTTCACTAGGATTATCGTAAAAATATTCTCTCAGATGAAGTTTGCGTCTTAGGGAAAGGGCAGGGCATGTGCAGGGAAGGGGAGGGATTGTTTCCTCTTCTTCTTCGTCCATACAGCTCCTGCAGAAGTCATTTGAGGCCACACCAAGTCGTATTGCGTGTCTGCCTTTGAGGCAGTGTCCCGTGAGGACACCTATTAGGGAGCTTATATGAAATCTGCTTTGAGATAACAAGCCTTTAGAGCGCTTTAGGTCAAGTGACGGCCATACGAGTTTTGTGGCTGTGCACGTTGGTAAATTAAACCACCTAGAGCTTGTTATCGGTATAGCTGTTTCTCTTAGCTTAGGTTTACAAGTAGCTACCGGTATACCTATCTTTTCCCTTCCAGGTATGACGGTTCCATTTTTAGCGCGTTAATCGGCTCTGCAATTTCCTGTGATGTCTCTGTGGCCCGGCACCCAACAGAGGTGAATATTTAACTGCTGCACCACATAAGAGATGATTGACAATCGAGGGCCGTTTGAGAGTTGTTAGAGACACCGTCGAGAGATTTTATAGCAGCCCGACTGTCAGAGAAGATGCGGAAGTTTATATCACGTTTTTTCTTAGCCAGGATAGAACCTCTTTGATCGCGAAAATTTCCGCTTGGAAAACGCTACAACGATTTGGGAGGCGGAATGAGGGGCTTAGATTAAGCTTTTCTGAGTACATACCACTACCAACACCTTCATTGGTCTTGGATTCATCCGTATAAAAATGAATACTCCTGTCTTCCAGGATTTTTTTGTCTTCCCATTCGGCTCCGGATGAAATGGAGACCTAGAAGTTTTTTCCCAAATTGGGGCTTTGGAATGGTGTAGTCTATGTGCTTTGGTATAGAACCGAAGAATCTCAAAATGATGGAATGTCCCACATTATTGTTGGTCCATTGACAAGAGGCGTTCAGTCTTATAGCTGTACTCGCTGCCGCTTGTTTGCTGAAGATGTCGAGGGGTTGGAGGAGGAGAGTGTCTACCGCCGCTGAGGGGCTGGTTCTCAATGTCCAGCTTATGCACAGACATGCAGTGAGTTGGACTCTGCTGAGTTTGTCGCAGTAAGTGACTTTCTCCATAAAAGAGCTACTGTAGCTTTGCTAACTCTTTCTTGAATGTTAGGTTTCCAATTTAATTTTGTTGTCTAATATCAGACCAAGATATTTGGCTTCATTGGCAAAAATTAGTGGTACACCTTTTATTGAAGGAGGTACAATTTCTGGAATTTTGTATTTTCGGCCTTCCTTCTCGAGGTATATTAGCAGTTCGTTAACTACTATGTTCCACACGAGACCTCTAGCGAACAGTTAAAAACGAATTTGACAGATCCCACAAATTGTGGCTTCAATGTTGAAATAAGTCGTAAACATTTCTGAATATCGTTAATCGTCTGTTACGGTTAAGCTTCAAAACTTTTTTCGATTTTGGTTAAAAGTTAAGCGAGAGTATTCAGAAAATTTGCGAAAGAAATTGCGATTTCAATGAAAAAATAAATCGCATTCGTTTACGGTAGTCTATTCGGCTTATAACCCTTTTTGTTTATACTGATTGTGCATTTTGCATTGCGAAATTTCGCAACCAATGCCAAACACCCAAAAATACGTCGCGTCTGCTACACCTACTTGCGATTTTGAATTTAAACAAACATGTTGCGACCGTTTGCGAAAGTTTAGAAAATTCCGAATAATTTTTTCAAAAATTCCAATGTTTTTTTGTTGAATTTCTATGATTTTCTCAAACACACAAATTGTTAAAATTAAAAAACACAAAATCCCATTAATGATGTGTCCATATAAGGCGACAACAAAAATCTCGCAAATATTTTGCTTAAAGAGCCAAAATTCTGCTACGTGAAATAAGCTTTTAAATTTTAGCCCAAAACCTAATTGACCAATTCAAAATATGATAAATCGTTTACGTTCCACTCGACAAACCAGGTTCATTAGGAAAAAGTCAAAATTTCAAATGAATACACTTCAATACATCTGCTACGACCAATCAAGCATTTTGCCACAGTTGTCGTAAATTAAATAAATTCGTGCATTTGTAAAAAATTCTCAACGCCACGGATCAGATTTAGGTGGGCCATATATCCAAATGCAATTGCTTTGTTGTTGGGGTGTAGCTAAAATTTGGGAACATTTTGTTCTTCGCAAAATTTTGGTCATACGGCAACGATCAATCAACGCTTCAGAAGAACCTCAAGTGGCAGCAGCGCTGAACGAACAAACAACATTTGTGTTTATTGTTCTTCTAATTAATTCGAATTGCACTCTCGCTGCTGTAAAACACAAAACAACAAGCAATTTGCGAAAATATAAATCATCGCCTTAACCTTGTGCCGTGCGTGTTTGAGCATTAGATACCTCGGGGTTGGTGATTATATTTTTCTTTGGATTTGGATTAATTAGAGAAAATATTTATTCCGAGAATAATTTTTTTTTTTGTGTTCTGTTCTTGTTCTCTCGAGACAGGTGTTGAAAAATTAAATTAAACAAAAATCTTTATCGAAAGTGTTGAGAGAGTGCTGCGCGATGGAAGGAGCATGTTTCTTTTTTCGGGTCAATTCAATCTGCGTAGCGTCGCGTTCTCCTTATGTTCACTGCTAGTGCACAGTGAGTCGAGCATTGAAATGATGGGCAGCGGAAAAGTAGGATTAGCATCACTTTCACTTGCCAAACACACAATTCTGTTTATCCAAAGGCGTTTTAATGGGAATTTGCATTTCTTTTTTGAATTTTATTTGAAGGTGTAAATTAAATTTATATCGACACTCACCTCTTTTTCTTCGTTGTCACCAGCTGAATCTTGTCGTTCTGGTTCAAGGTCCTGAAAATAGAAAATTCAATAATTAATTATTATTTTTGCAAAGGTCTTTTGAATTACGAAATCGAAATTATTGACTTTGAAAATTATTGAAAAATATTGTCTGGGGTCAAGATTTTGTTCAATGGGTTTTGGGTGAGCTTATGGCTGCCAAGAAATATGCAATCAAGATTTTGAAAATTGAAATAAATGATTTAGTCTGGCAAAGTTTATTTATGTGCACAAATTTTGACGAGAAAGTGTTTATGCTTTAAAAAAATTAAGGTGTTCTTCTTCTTTTTTGAAAAGAATTCAAAAACATCTTTCTTCTGATTTATCAATGCACTCAGGTTATCAGTAATAAATTTACTCTAGGGCTTGCTACGCTTGATCCCGTAGCCAACTCTTCAAACCGATTTTCAGTTAAGAACTTGGTCATTGTCCAATATTTAAATCATCATTTGGCATCACTGCAAAGTTACAAACAGCTGACAGCTCTCTTGACAGATTTCCAGCATTACCACTTTAGGTTGAGGGGCTGACAGTTGATGTCGTTAGATCAACACAGATCCATTGTGATACCCGTGAGTATTGCTACTCAAGCTAATAAAAACCTATGTGTTCACTGTTCAATTAATCAAGCCATTTGGAGGCATTGATGAAGTTCAAAATGTTAGTAACTGGAGTACTAACTAGAGAGTTCTTTTAAGTCCTCGAAGAAATAATTAATGAGCAATTTCTTCCTTTTGTGGGAAAGTGCCGGGCAGTGACATAGAAAGTGCCAAGTGTCTTCATGCACCTCCTCGTCACCGCATCCTCTAAACTGATTCTCAACTTTTTCTTATGATATCCTAACAGATTACGTCCGATAATTATGCTTACAAGCAGCGCTGCCACTTTACTCCTATAGCAGTAGATCTACTGCGTTTTGGCCCAAACGAAAATATACTGCGCAGCAAAACCAATCTACTCCTTTTTTGAAAATTTTGAAAAAGAGTATGGCGCAAAATTATAGTCCGCTAATGAACAACTTTAGTGTGATACTAGCTTAAAATGACGTTTGAGCCATGACTGTAACGTCATTTTAAACTAGTATCACACTAAATTCTCTTAAAATTGTTCATTAGCGGACTATAATTTTGCGCCTATATTTTCTACACAACTTTACGAATCTTTCATTCAAAATAAATCTATGCTAATATAATAAAGCTGAAGAGTTTGTTCGTTTGAACGCGGTAATCTCAGGAACTACTGGTTCGAATTGTAAAATTCTTTTTGAGTTGGATAGTCCATTAATCGAAGAAGGCTTAAGGCTACTTAACAATAGGCTGCGACCAATAAGAGCGAAGAATCTGTGGAAAATGTAAAAAAAAACGGCAAAAAATATTCATTTTTCTGCGTTTTAACGCGCTTATCTCTCAAGAAGTGCTAAGTCAAATTGAACATTTTTTTTTGTGTTGAATGGTCCATTTATCGAAGAAGGTTTGAAGCTATACGCTGCGACCGCTAGAAGCGAAGCGTCAGAGAAAAATGTTGCAAAATGGCAAAAAATATTAATTTTTGAAGGCTTCTATTTTTTGCTTGTTGAATGGTCCATTTATCGAAGAAGGTTTGAAGCTATACGCTGCGACCGCTAGAAGCGAAGCGTCAGAGAAAAATGTTGCAAAATGGCAAAAAATATTAATTTTTGAAGGCTTCTATTTTTTGCTTGAACGCGCTGTTCAAAAAAATGAAAAATTCTTTTTGTGTTCGAATGTATCAATTTTTAAGCTATACAACGGTATGGTGCAATTGCAATAATAAGAGCAAAGCATGAGTGAAAAGCGTTGCTAGAACGTGGAAAATTATACATTTGTAGGCTTTGAGTTAAGGAGAATTTCGACTTAGGAAGAGTCGACTGTTATACAATTTTAAAATAACTTTAAAACAAAATTCCGACGGGCACATGATGCACAACTCAAGACGCACATCTGGCCGGTGGACAAGGTACAAGCGGACGAAGTCGCGGGCAACTGCTAGTTTAAAATAAACTCTAAACTCTGAATGCATCCATCGAAAAATTCAAACTACATTCGCTATTGGCTATCGGCTCAAAAACATCAAACTGAAAGCTGGCTGACACTAGATGTCGTACAATTGTGTTTGTTTTTTATCGAATTGTATCTTGTTTTTGATTTGTTGTGCTTTTTTTTGGAAATGGACAAATTTGTAACTAGGTCTGCAACGCCAAGGTATTATAGTCGTATCCATAGGTATTGCATATTTTAAAATCTACTGCGCTTTATTTCAATCTACTGCGCTTTTTTGTCGAATAAACTGCGCTCGTATCGATGGTATCGCCATCATTAATACCTGTTTAGCAGCTGTTGTCACTGCCAGGACCTCCGCTTGGAAGACCCTACTGTAGTCTGGAATCCTAAGCGAGGCGGTTAACTTGTAAGATTCAGAATAGAAGCCTGCTCCTAAACCAGTGTCCATCTTAGAGCCATCAGTATCAGTATAGATGGATCTGAGCATGTCCTATGGAACTGTTTTTCCAGATTTTAGTCTGACTAAGTCTCAAAGCACTTTTAGCCGCAGATTCTTGAACAAAGAGATCTAGGGGATTTAAATTGAGGATAACTTCCAGTCCCGCAGTTGGGGTGGATCTTATTGCCCCTGTAATGCCTGTGCACGCAAGTCTTTGTACTTTTCTCAAAGCTTCGTGCTCTTTTCTAAGACATTCCACCAAACCAGATTACCATAGGCCAGTATTGGTCTAATTATTGCCTAATACACCCATCTGATAATTTTAGAGTTTGGTCCCCAGTTTTTTCCGAAAATTTTATTGCAGGACTAAAAGGCGATCAACGCCTTTTTATATCTTTCTTTGGTGTTCAGACCCCAGTTTAGTTTTTAATCTAAGATCGCACCGAGATACTTTGCATGATCAGAGATTTTCAGTAGACAGCCTTCAATTGAGGGTATGTACTTTAAAATCGGGTATATTACGTTTGTTAGTAAACAGTACTTGTTCTGTTTTAGCTGGGTTGACTGTCAGCCTACAGTTCCTAGTCCATTTACTTACCAACGAGAGACCATATTCGTTCTGTTCACTGATAGTGGATAAGAACTTGCCAGTCGCTAGCAATGCAAGATAGTCAGCGTAGGCTATTATTTGTACTCTACTTGACGCTGACGTGTTGTCAGCAGTGCTGTTTCAAGTCCATCTAGAACAGGGGACTTATACGGAGAAAAGGATTGAATAGCCCATTTAATCCTTTCTTTCGTTATAATATCTGATGATACTAAAGCTTCAGTATGAGTTACTATTTCTGGACTGCTTCATAGCCAGGAAAATGAGTATTCAGTATTTCTATTTCGTTACAGAAGGCCCTCCGTGAGCAACATCCGTTGACTGGTTTTATAAAGTTCCCAGTCAGTTGCTTTTCTACTTTTTCTGGCGACATTAAAAAATCTTCTAGTTACTTTTCTTAGGTTGCCTATTTCAGTGGTCCACCCGGGTGGTCTTACAGCTGACAGCTCTCTTGACAGATTTCCAGCGTTACCACTTCATTCATTTCAAAGTTTCTAAATTTACATTAATTTAGCGAGATCTACTTAATTTTTTGCGAGCATTCAAGATTTTTCAGGCAGTTATCGAAATATACTTTTCTTACTTTGTCTCTGATATTTGACAGTTCTGTCAAATCAAAACAGAGTCGGTGTCGGTTAATTTTTGAATTTGATTAAATTAAAAAAAAAAGACTTGCAACTTACATCCATATCAATGTGCACAACTCCGGTAGACCTTCGCTTTGGTTTTCTTCTTCTTTGAATAACCGCTTGTGTTGCGAGGGCGCTTCTATTATCGTTCTCCTTGTCGTTTTCTTTAAAAACAAAACAAAAACTCATATTTATTAGATGACTTTACACAACTAATTTGTCAATAAATAAAATATGAACCTTTGTCTTCACCATTATTTGTCCTTGTCCTTGATAACACTGTATTCTCACTATTGTTTGTATTGGAGTCTCGGCTCCTATCACTTGAGTCATGTGAAGCAATTGAATTCGTGCTACCCATAGAACCAACTGGAGCTGATACCGGCCTCATTGTTGTTGATTGTTGTTGATTTGATGTGTTCACTTTGAAAACAAACAAAAATATACATACATATATTTCAGAGGAGTGACAAACGAAAATGAACTTACTTGCATTTGTTGTATTGATTCTTCGTTGTGCGATTGAAGATGACAAATTGGCAGCAGCGATTACCGCTGGCGCACTTGGTATAATTGTACTATTGTTGGGCGGAAATGTTGTCCCACTTGATGCATCTTCCAATTTGAACTGTAAAAATATCACACAGATTCTTTTTTCATTCTCAAAAATTTTATTTTTTTAATTAAAAAAATAAATAAATTAATTAAGACATTTTTGTTAAGTTTAAGTTTTCACTTTTTTTTAAAATTGATTTGAGAGATTTTGTGTTTAATTGTTATTCAAAAAAATAAGATTGTTATATGAAAGGATGTGCATAACTCCAAAGCAATTGGAGTTTACAAAAAATTAAAAACATTTTTAATGTCTACAATAAGCATAATACTTTATTTAAAAATTAAAAAAAAAATAATAAACCGTAAACCCAAAAATATTTTTGGTATTTTTTTTAATTCAGGGATCATGCTGGGTTATTCAAGTTCTATGTATGTACAATAGTTTTCTCGAGAAGTGAACACAAAAAGGCTGGATGTGATTGTGAGTTTGTTTTACAAAGTTTTGACTCTTTTCGCTCCGATTCAATTTTTGTTTTTGCCTTAAAATCCGGGACAGTACTTTCAGGGGTCAAAGACACTTTTGATTAAGAAATTTGTGAGCATTCTTTTAAGCAGTAGCATCGGATTCTCACCATAAATGAACTAGAGGAAATGTTCCAATAAAAGAGAGCTGTCCTGTCCACTGTAATCGCCTCTCAAATTTCTTTTACTTCAGTTCATAAAAAGCACGAGAATAAAGGTCAAATGTTCTGTAAGAAATAATTAGAGTGGCACGACAGCTCTTGAAGAGCCAAGGCCTCAGTGGCTTACTCTCATCAACAATTCTCTGGGTGCGTCTGAAAAATTGAGGGGACCTACTATTTAACGCCGATTCCGAACGGCTAAGTTGAGAAGCACTTTTTCATGACAGGTTGATACTTCTGTTAGTTTGTCAGTTCTTCGCAAGAGGCAGTGCCCGTAAAAGATGAAATAAAAACTTTATGGGCACGAGTAGGACTCGAACCCACTACGTTCTGCTTAGCAGTCAACGCACCTAACCACTTAGCCACGGCTAAGTAATAATATATATATTTTTGAAGTACACAAAAGGGTTTTGTCCGAATTGAATCCGAAATTTAATACCGGGTTAGGATTAATCGCTTTTAAATACGTTTTATTGTTGTCGTTACATTGAGTGATTTTTTTAAACAACATGAGGTGGAGCAAAGTTTGTCGGGTCAGCTATTATATTACAAATATGGCGCCATTTTAAATATGGAGATGAATGTCGTTTTGCAAAACTTTTCAAAATTTTACGGAAAACGCGAGTTTTCTCATACACATTTTTTGACAGCCTTTTTTTGTGAAATCCAGTCAAAACTAAAAAAAGTGAATGCATTCAGCGATCTTTAATTCATTCAAATCTTTATGTATATATTATAAAATTCCACTGTAAATGTGTACGTCACTGAATTACTCCTAAACGGCTCGACCGATTTGGATGATTTTTTTGTATGCGTTCAGGTGGCGTTCTGGATGGTTTAGATTCACAAATCAGCCTGTCAGGTGGCGCTGCAGTCGGTATCTATAATGCAACTACAAGGTTGGATCGAATTGAATGAATTTTTTTATACATTCATTCATTCATTCATGATTTCTAAGAACGACTCTATGTCACTGAACTTCTCCTAAACGGATGGACCGACTAAGTATGTGTGCAATTGCGTTCACGAAGCAATGCCATTAAGAATCAACCCTAAACATTAAGGTGGGTTGACAGTGGTGTTCACATTACACAAATCCGCCAATATGACAGAAGTTGCTATGAATATTGTTGAGTGTGAACCCCCTTAAATGGAGAATCAAGGCGCTCGAATTTCGAGACCTGCTTATTTAAATAAAATTGACATTAATTAACTGAAATAAATTGGTACTTGCAACGGGAAACAAAATTGACAAACTTGAACATCTGTCATTCTTAAATTGACATCAAATTTTTATTATGTCAACCAAGGACCTGAAATATTCGGTGTGAACAGTTCTGGAAAACTTTGAATGCTCGGTTTTGCGTCTGGTGTGAAAAGGAAATAACTTAATTGAATTGACAAACAGTAATGATTACTTCTTGTAACCGCCATTCATCGAGGGAAAAAGAATACAGGGATGTCAAGTTGTTCGTGCGAAAAACCCTAGAATGTGAATAAAGTAAAGTAAAGTTAATATTTTTGAATATAACTTAACTAACACTACAAAAAAATTCTACTTATTGTTATTAACAAAGCAAGCAATATTTGTTTACATGAATAAGCTAAAAAGGGATTAAGTTAAACAAACACCAAGTTAGTAATAAAACAAAAGTTTTTTATGTTAACATTAAATTTGTTTATTAATTATTTACACAATGTATTTTTTTCATAAATAACAAATTAAAGTAAAATTCGAAAAAGAAATCATTTCAAAAGCAAGCTCACTTTCTTTGGGCTACAAATTGTTTTGCAAACTAAGCGCAAGACATGCGAAGCCAGAGCGCGCATGAATAAAAGTTTTGTTTGCTTTTTTTGGTGAAAAAATAATTAACATAAAAATTAATTATGATGCAAAATAAGGAAACGAAAGATTTATGTTTAATAAAAGAAGGTAAGGTAGTAGATGAAGTAGTGTGTATTGTTGAAATCATTATTGAGTTTTGATTGTTGTTTTTTTTCATAATTTTGGGCGAGGCCTACCTTACATCCAATATCGAATTTCAAACGCCAAGATGGCCGACGTTCAGCCGCCGAACTCATATGCAACGGTGACGATGGTGTTGATTCGCTTTTTCTCATAACAACAACATTATCACGATCACTGTTATCACTGTCATGCAACGAGGAGCTTGGCTTTGAGATTGTCGTCGTCGTAGAAGCTGACTCTGACGCCGTTGTTGCGGTTGGTTCTTGAACTGTTTCAACAATCTCACCAGCAGTGGTGTATTTATTGGCTTCGTTGCGAAGCTTTTCGGCCAGTGACAGTGAACTAGCATTATCGATGTCAAAGAGTGAACGTTTTTCCCGCAACCTTGTTGGTGAGTCTGTTGGTGAAGTTCCAGTTATTCGCATTCTTGGTGAATGCATTGGTGATGTTATTGCTGGCTTTTGAGATTCATCGACTTTTTCACTGATCGCAACAGTTGGGAGAGGTTCACTCAACGATGCTTTGTGACTCGGTGTTTCAGTTTCAGTCTTATTGTTGTTGACATTTTTCGTTGGTGAACTTGGTGTTGAAACTGGCGCTTTTTCCACCTCCTCACTCGTACTAGATGATTCTGCTTCCTCTTCTTCGTCGTCGTCGTCTTCTTCAGTAGCAACCGATTCTTCTTCTTCACTTTCAACCTTGTCAACAATTTTTTCATCAGCGACCTCTGTTGCAGGAGTGATCTCTTGTCTCTCTTCTTTTTCTTCTTGAATCTTCTTACCTTCTCTTTCGTCATCATTAGAACTCACCTCTTCATCGACATCTTTGTGCTCTTCGATTGTTATAGATGGCGGTGGTTGCGTATGAGTTGGTGACTTTAAAGGCGGTGGTGTTGAAGGCGGAGTTGGTGACCATGAGTGAATTTGTTCCGCTATTTTATCATCTGTCAGATGAATTGGCTTTGTTCGATTGAACGCAACTGTAAATGTGGCATTTATTTCTTCTTCATCTTCATCATTCGATGAACTCTTTGTTGTTGAAGTTGTTGTTGATTCTGTTTTCTGTGATGGATGAACAGTTTCAGATTCATATTCCAATGTCATCGATGGTACTCGATCGTTTATTGGTGATATTGGTGACGTTGGTGTAGTTGTCAGTGTTGTCGATTCTAAGGGGGTTGTTGCACTACTTGTTGTCGTTATCAGATTAGCAGATGGCGCTGATTGTATTGGCAGTTGTTGTTGTATTGGTGATGATGGTGTTGATGTTGGAGTAATTGTTGTTGATGATGTTGTTGTATTTTGGGATTCGGTCTGTTAAATTTATTAGTTAACAATATTTGGAATTTTGTTTACGGTATTTTGTTTGTGAAACTCAATATTTAATTTGTTTGGAAATTAGAAACAGAAAGAATTATTGTAAATACATAAAAATATAAATTTTAATTCACAATAGACTAAGTATGTTGTTATAATAAAAAGACAAAGAGAGACAGAGAGAGAGGGCAGACAGAAACAAAATAACAGAAAACAACAAATCAAACAGAATTGAAAGCAGATACATTTGTTGGTTGCTCGTAAACTTGAAACTTGTAATCTGCCGGCAAATGTTGTTGTTTCGAAGCTCGATCGAAATATTGTTCGTTAGCATGCTGCACCAAGTCGATATGTTGGACTTAAACGGTTTTGTCTAATCCTTGCGGTCGCTTACGAATTTATTAAGACAGCAGAAAAATATACTTAAAATTTTATATTTTTATAATTTTTTAAATTAAAAATACACAACGTGCTACGTCAACAAATAAAATCATCTAATATAATGGAAAACAATTAATATTATATTTTAAACATTTTTGAGTAAATTTTACAACAGAAAAATCGTCATGCTTCAAAAAAAATATTTTTCTATCTTGTTGTTCGTGTAGAATGTTGTTGTCATTTAAAAACAAATTATTTTTTAACGTTTCAATAAAAAAAAAAATCAACAAAATTATTACAATAATTTTAATGCATATAACAAATTACTGTCAGTTTATTGCTTTTTCTAGTTTTTACTAAAAATTCTGTTCGCTCTCGGTGAAATACAATTACAGAAAATTACATTAACTCTACTTTACAGCTATCAGGTATAAGGTCACTCCAGCGTGGGAACTTTAGGCTTAACACTGCAGTTCTCACGAAAAACACAAAAGACAGAGGAACGGAGTGATAGAAAAATAAAACAACGTAAAAAAGATGGCGCCGTTGTTGGAAGTTTGTATAGAAAACAATGCTGGTAATACTGGAACACCAAGTGGCGCAGGATAGTTGAAAAAATAGTAGTTTTCGACGAGTTTGATTACAATTGAGGACATTTCTCTTAAGAAGAGAACAAAAAAAAACTAGAAATTTGATGACAATGAATGAAAATGATCATGAACCGAACTTGTTTAGTCTCGGATGAACTGAAAGCATTTAGTTGCAAATATTTCTCAGCTGTTAAATTTTGCTTTTGCTTGTTGGCTTGTAAACACATTGAGTTAACAGCAACAACACGTTTCCTTTTTAGTAGAAGAGAACACACTCCAACAACAAAAAATCCTCTCATCATATTAATGCATCTTAGTCTCTTGTGAATTTTATTATTATTACAACATCTCCTTGGTTTTATAAGAAATTATTAAGAAACAAATATTTATGAATAAAAAAAAACCACCCAAAAATAAAAATACAAAAAAATAAGTGTATCACTTGGGATGTGAAACCTTTCTCCACTTTGTATATGTTTTCGGTTAAAATATGTTTTTTTTTTTTAACAACAAAACAAGATAAAAAAAAATGTAATAAATAAAAAAACCTCTTCCGAAGCGAATCTTGTGTGGGGTTGGTTTGGTTTGTGGCGGTATGGCTGAATTATTGTTTTTCTTTTTTTATGGTTTTTTAACAAGGAGTTAATACAATGTTTTTTCTAAGACAAAAGAAAGTAAAGAAAAATGTGCACTTACATTAGTATTGTTATTGTTGTTCATTGTTGAGTTCTTCTTTTTGACGAGCTCTTCGGCACTCTTGATTTCGTCCAAGGTAACACCCTGTGTCGAGCGACGTGTTTCACGTACTCGTTTGGCGTGGGCTTTGCGTTGAGTTTCACTCTCTTCGTCACGAACTGGTGGCACAAAGGATCTGTTTGATTTTATAAAAAAAAAAATATTTTTAATAATTTTTAAAAAAAATTGTTTTACATTTTTTGGTTTTAGAAATTAAAAAATAATTTTTAGATGAGGCGATTAGTATAAAGTTATTAAATATTTTGGCGGCAGTTTTTTAAGTTTGAGAAAGCTCAAGGCTAATAAGAAAATACAAAATTTGGTTAAATTTTGTCATATAGATTTTTTTCATTGCATTCGAGTAAATTTTTTACCACAAATATATTGAAAAGTAGGAGAACATGGTTCACATAAAATTGTTTTAGGAGCAGCTTTTGAAAATTCAAAACACAGCGTTAGTAAAAAAAAAAAAAACACATGATAACCCTCAGTTGCTTATCAACTTTCGAAAATCAGTTTTAGCATCGAAAACATTAAACATAACATGAAAATGTTAATTTAACTTCTGTAAGCGTATTGTTTATTTGTTCAAACATTTAAAACAAATTAAATTGTTAAGAAACACTCATTGGCAAGGACACACGCTGACAGACAACTCAAACATACTTGAAGAAGTTTTTGAAAATCGATCCCGGTGTGATTTTTTGCTTTGCATCGTTTTTGTTTTGAACTTCGCCATTTGTATTATTGTTGTTGTTGGTGTTATTATTATTGCTATTGGTATTGTTGTTGTTGTTGTTGGCATTGTTATTGTTAATTTGAATTGTTTTTGGTGGAAGAGTTGGCGGACTAAATACAATTTTTTTTTCAATTCGTGTTTTTTTATTTATTTGAATTTTGAAATAAACGTTTATGATAAAATGAAATTGAAAAAATTCTGGAAGTGCAAAATTCGACAAAGGAATTCAAATTCTTGGTTCAATAAAGGAGAAATTTTAAAAATCATTAGAATATTTTTTGTAAGGACTAGCTGATCCAGTAGACGTTATACCTTATACTGCTACAGGAATTTATTGTTGAAGAATTTGAGTGAATGATTTGAGCTAAGACTTTTTCTTCTCGTTGAAATTTTTGCTGTCATTTGTTTTCCTTATTTTTTTATTTTTTATTCGTGCGATGGCATTAGGTCTGGAATATATCTTTAAAAGTTCTCCAAGCCTTCTCTAGGTGGCGTGCATCATTTCAAATTTAATTTAACTAAATGACAGCCAATTTGACGAATGCAGCTGCTATCAACTGTCAAAGTTCGAAATTTACAAAATAAATTAGAAAATCTAACCGAGTTTTCGTTTCTTTTCAATTCTCCCTCCTCGAAACATGATTATTTTGAAATGTGCTACTACTTCCGGTTTATTTTGTAACCGATTTCCCGCAACAATTCTGCTTAACATTATCCATCCAAGATCAACCATTCCAAATCTTATTAAATTTGTTTCTTTTAGCTTGAGCGGTATAGAAAGTGGAAAGGAGGTTGACTCAATAGCAACAAATTTTAGTAAAGCTTTTGACAAAATCCCCCATAAGCTTATTCTGTTTAAACTTAATAAACTTGGCTTGCCACCTCTTATTATCTCATGGATAGAATCTTTTTGATATAATCACCAGTACAGGATTTTGTTTAGGAATTGCATTTCAATGGAAATAAATACAACATCTGGTGTTCCTCAAGGTAGCCACCTCGGACCTCTTCTTTTTATATTAACCACGAATGACGTTGAAAAAATTATTTCCAATGCTGAACTACTCATATATGCAGACGATATGAAAATTTACAAAGAAGTCTGTTGATGATGACCTACTCAAAAATGATTAATAATTTTATTACTTGGTGCCAAATGAATGACCTTGAACTAAATATTAATAAGTGTCAATCTATAACGTTTCCTCGAAGTGTTCTACAGCTTCTTGTAGAACTTATACTATCAATGGTGAATCTATTCCAAGAGTAACTTCCGATCTCTGATTTAGGCATGTTATTTGACTCCCAATTGAATTTTAAATATATTTTTCTTTGCTGCGTGTTGATCTTGCAACAGTAGCCAGAAGGATTTTTCTGAAAAAATTGGTTGGTGAGGTTTTTGGAGCCGTTTTTCATTCCTTCGAAGAACTTTACATGTTCCAGGGTCCTCAGACGTTTACAAACCCTAAACACACAGTTTTTAACCTTCCACCTAATTAATTAGGAAATTTGGCTGTTCTTATTAATATGTTCCTGACTGTTCGAATTTATCTGCGAATTGACAACAGTTTTGTATTTTTTTACTGTTGACGATTAAGAGTCCCAAACAATTAACTTTCACCGCAAAATTTCAACAACCTTCTAACAACCCTTGTCGAATTCACAATCCCGAAACTTAAAATGCTTGTTTCCTCAATTTGAGAACACTTACCTTCGAATCGGTGTGGTATTTGGAGTAGTCGGAGTCGTTGGAGCGGTACTATTTGGTGTTGCAACTGGTGTATTCGGACTAGCCGGTGGCGACGTAATTGGTTTCCTTAAGAAAATATTCAAAAATCATCATTAATTTCTTTTTTTTAACATTTCAAGATTCCTACAATCATCTAAAGTAAGAGAAATGAATATCTACTAAAATGTAATGAAAGAGAAAGTAATTTTTTTTTGTGATTGATTTTGTGCAAAATTTGTTTTAATTGAAATTAGTGGTAAATTTATTTACTTCATTTAGTTAAGCTTTTGTACAGTGATTGATTTTAATTCAAATAAAAAATAATAGAAAAAAAGTGAGGTTAGAAAATTAAGAGGAAAAAAAAACAACAAACGAAAAAAAAACAAACCTGAAGTATTTATGATCTTTGAGTGAGGCCGATCTTTGTACTGAATAATTTTGAATGGGCGTGTTAACTGTTCCTAGCACATTTGGATTTTGTGTTGCCGGTAATATGGGACACGAATTGGCCTTTATTCTGGCTCGCAGTTCATTGTATTTTTGATAGAATCTTTTTTTTTGGGTTTTTTACAATTCGAGTATTTTGTTTGTGATTATGTGGTGAGTTTGAATGATTTTAATTTGCAAACAACAATAAAATATATAAAAATAAAAAAATAGAAACACACAATATTAATGTAAGAATTATGTTTTAGTTGTAAGTAAAAAAATTAAATCTTTTTGATTTTTCGAAGCTCAAGCATAATTTTTGTTTCACCGATTTATTGTTTTGTTTGATTAATTTTGTTTTATTAATTTTGCGTGCGTGATTATTTTGGCAGCTGCAGCAAAGTCTAAGAACACATTTCATTTCGATTCATTTTGACAGTTTTTGCAACGTGAAACATTGAAAATTGCACTCGATTGCGGAAACACTGCGGCAAAGACTGTTTGGCACAATTCTTTTCACTCTCTGATTTAATTTATGGCATGATGACTAACAAACAACAATTTTTTGTTTGAATTTTCTAATCTTATCAGTTTGAATATAGATTGGTTTTGCTTGGACAGAGAACTACTAGTTCTCTTTACGTTTTTTATGTCATCGAAATTGAAATGTGCTCTCGGTGGTAAATAACATTTTAAAACAACAATAAATTAATGTGTGAATAAAAGACAAAAAAATATCATCATCAAAAATTAATGCGTGAACGGATATGATCATTTTTGTAAAGCAATTGAGTTTAGAAAAGGAAACAACATACTTCTCATCATTCTCAAAGCTTTGGGTACGTCTGAGGATGACATCGGAATCCGACGATTTGACATCTTTTTCAGGAACTTCTGTAAAAGAGAAAAAAAAAGTTGCAATCTCTTCTTAATTTATGAAAGACAATAAATTCAATGTTGACCTAGCTTCATTCAAGACTATTTTATGATTTAACTTTTATGCTGTCGTTAACTACCTTTTTCAACTGAGTTCGGAGAATGAGAAGACATACCTAATAACAAATTGTTTGTTGCACCTAATGAATTGCTATCGACTTGAAATTTTATTTGCAGACGCAGTGGAAGCTCATAATAAACAATTGAAATCTTATCGGGGTTTTTGTTAGTGTAGTTTATAGTTTAACACATTTTTTTAAGTGCAAGATATCGTTGGTAAACTAAATTGAATTCGGTTCACCTGCTTACAGCTACTTGTTAAAATCGTCCACACAATATTTTAATTCAAAGCAACAGAAAGTTTGTAACGGTAGTAAAAATGTCATTTAATTAGTGCTCCTAGTCCGATAATAAAAAGGAATATTCTTTGAACATTAAAAGGTTCATCCACAATATTGTCTAGAGGTTTCTTAAGAAAACATTATAACTTTTTGTTACATTAGTTCTACTAGTGTCTGATTTTTATACTTCAAGTAGAAGACTATGCAGAGCAATCAAAAGGAAAGGCATCAGAGTAGACACCATGCCAGACGCAGGGGTGCACACAGTTCCAGCAGCTCCTAGAACGGAAGAGGTGGAAAGACCCACTCATATACTTATATGAATGACGTTATACAGTTGGCAGTGTTAATGTACATTCTTGTGTGAAATTGTGCAATAATTAAGGTATACAGATTCAGAGCCGACTTAAAAATTATTCTGACTGTCACAACTTGACTTCAGCAATTTCGTGACATAAGTAAAAGAAATATCAACTTTTTGTTCTCCTGAATTTTTAGTTTCATCCCAAAAAAATTGTACCAAAAACAAAACTTAAGATCTGCCGAAATGTCAAAAGTCTTCCAACAGCAACCAATGACATTTCATTTGTCAATTTTCTATCAAATGAAAATTGTCTGTTTATACGGTTGGACAATTTTATCCAAAAATTAATCAATTTATTAGAATTGGCTGTCAATTACCGACAATTTTTTGTCATCCAATTAAAAATTGCTTGTTTAAACGGTTGGAAGACTTAAGAGAACAAAAAATTGGTAGACTCATTGGAAGACAATTTTCTTGACAAATAATAGAAAATATGAAACACAATTTGAAAGCAAGCATATATAGGGTGTCCCAATAAGAGTGCACTTTTTAATTTGCAACTAAAACCAAGTATTTTATGACAGAGGTGTGATATTTTTATTGTATTGTAAAGAAGACATGATCCGATTAAGTATGGAATAAAATATCCGGCAAATGACCCCCCCAGCTCCGATGACAGGCCATTACTTTTTTAATGAAATTTTCCATGGCTTTTGCACAGAGATGTGGCTGTATCTCATCGACAACACGTTGGATTTCCGATTTGAGCTCAGGAATTGTTTCGGGTTTATTCGCATAAACCCGAGATTTCACAAAACTCCAAAGAAAAAAATCGCAATGCGTTAAATCGCACGATCTTGGTGGCCAGTTCACATCAGAATTTCGTGAAATAATGTGTTCTGAAAATCTTTGCTGCAATAAGTCGATTGTTTCATGCGCAGTATGGCAAGTTGCGCCGTCCTGCTGAAACCACATGTTGTCCAGATTCATGCCGTTCAGTTGAGGCCACAAGAAGTCCGTTATCACATTCCTGTAACGAATGCCGTTCACACTCACTGTCGAATTGACGTTTTCGGGTTCTCGACAGTACTTTCGTTTACAGCAGCAATGCTTTCAAGAGACCGACCAGTACGTTGACGCAAAGGATTCTTATCATCCATAATTGACCCAGTTTCTACAAATTTTTTGGCCCCCCTCTGAATGGTTGACATATTAGGTACACTCTCTCGACTGAAAATTTGGTGAAGTTTGCGATGCGTGACTTTCCCCATTTTTGTAATGAGTTTTTACCATTATAACGTGTTGATCTTTCAAAAAGCGTTCCATTTGTAGTAATCGTAACAAACAGAGGTGACATCTGCCAGATTTCAAAGTTCCTACTTGCATGACAAAGAAATTATTCCAATTTTAAAAAGTGCGCCCTTATTGGGACACCCTATACAAGTAGAACTCAAATCATACTTTGTCAAGGAAGGTTAATAAGAGTATGGCAAATAATACCTAATGAAAATAATATTTAAATAAAGAACAAAGATGACATCCCTAAGTCCAGACCTGACACAATTGCTTTGGTCTTCTGTAAGTGCATATAACTCGGATGCATCACACTCTCCAAAAAATCAATTTGGTGCTGTTGGTGCATATTATTTCCATCACCTTTACCGATGAAGATTTAGGTATTTAAAATGCAACATTTTAAGGTCGTTTCCTCCCTGTTGTCTTTGTTGGAAAACAGTTCTTTAAGAAATGAGTTAATGACCGATTGTACGAGACTTAAAAAAAAAAATAAAAATAAAAAGCCAAACCAACAAACTTAAGATTTCATAAGATGATAAGATGATGTTGATTCGGTCGACTGCTGAACTTTTTAAGGATTGAAAAACTTCCAAGAGTTGGAGACATTGTAGCTTGTTCCCTTTCTCATTTGGCTTTACAGTCGTTGACCCAAAGACGTCGCCAACCAACGTCTTGCCAAACTGTGCTTTGGGAAGCTTATACTCTGAAATGTAAAATTAGCTCATGCGTCCAATCTTTCTCAACTTCTCTCCTATTTTGAGCAACTCCTTATCCATTCTCGTTGTTAAGAAAAAAAATACTGAACTACAAATGAAAAATTGTCTTCTAATTAAAAATTGGACGGCATTGTTGGGAAGCACTTCAACCAATAACCAATTGGAAGATCTTCCAATCGTGTATACTTAGCTTTAGTATTGTAAATTATTCCAATCTAAATAAAAATTTGTTTGACAGCTGCGTCAATTTGTAAAAAAAAAAAAATACCTACATACATTTTCCATCTAATGGCAACCCTTTAGAAAAGAAAAGAAAAAAAACAATTAACTTAAAATTTCAACTTACGATTTTTAGGTGGACTCTCTGGCTGAATGCGTGTTCTTGCCGCACTACCACGTCGCCATGGGGCATCCTCATCGATGGCCGTTTCTGAATTAATTTTTTCTGGCATAAGTTTTGGTTTGTCATCTAAACAAATGCAATTCAAAAGAAGTTTATTTAAAAAAAAATTGAATAAAATCAAAGATTTTTTTCACTAGAAATAAAACAATTTATAACAACGCAAAGGCTAAAAAAGGGAACCAATTGGAACAAATAAAAGGAAACATTTAAATATTTTCCATAATACAAAAATAATTTTTAAAAACATAAATTATATAATGTTGATTTACATGAGAAAATCAAAACGGAACTAAGGCTGCAATTGTAACTTTTAGTGGCTTGGAAAGGTAAAGGTTGTAGTTTCAGATAGTTCATGTCTTTCTTTGTGAAACAATATACTAACAAGGATAGTCGCTTTTGTCACAGATTATTCAAAAAGGAATTGTTAAACTAACTGATCATTTTTTTTTTAACTCAAACAAGCTTAATCTTTGAAACCGATGTTACACTGACATAAAGTCGTCCAATACAGATCCCACATTGGACAGTTGTTAGAAGCCATCTTTTTTTAAATAACAGCTAACAAATTAGCTGTCACTTGTTCAATCAGTTTAGCCAAATCACCAGTCTGGTATTGGCTTCAACACCAAGTGTGAATGATCGCTATAATATTCTTCTTATATTCTACATAAAATAGCATCTTTAGGACGTCTATTACGGTAGAAGAACCATTTCATAATCCGGCACCGAAAAGTATTCAGTATTTTGTTGCTAATTTGTGCCACAAGAATTAATTTTGTTGCTCAAATAGTTTTCGGAAAAATCGCGGTTACGTTTCTTCTTCTCTTTTCTGAAAAGTAAGTATACGCCCGAGTGAACTTTCTCATAGATCGTTATAAAGGGACGCAGCTTGGCGTATGGCGTCCTATTCGAAAATTTGGAATATCTTACATGAGATTTCGGCGTAAAAGTGTAACAAAATCAACGCGTGCTAAAAATTGTATTCGGTGATAAGGCCCTATTTTGGCGCAACTGATACGTTTACAAAGAAAATTGCTGAATTAAGGATGTTAAGCAACTTCAAGAGTACCAAGGGCTACCATTAAATGTATGAAAAACGACGTACGGTGTGCTGTGGTTTAAGGCTGATGGAATCATTGCTCCATATGAGGCAAACTTGAAAAAAATCATCTCGATCCTTTGCTCTACCTATGCAAACTTAAAACAAATCTTTCCCACGAGAACGATATATTTTTCCGGGATGTCCTATGTTACTTCTCATACCTCCAAGAATATTTTTTGTGCGTGATGCTGCTAGACCGTACAGACTTTCACATTTAAAAAGTAGATGATAAATCATTGTTGCGCCATTTTAATAGACAATTTACTTCCTGAAACTCAAGCCCATGGTCTCGGTGAACTCAGGGAATGAGAAAGTCTCACGCCTTCTTGGAAGTCAACTTTGCTCCTGTTCTTCAGCCGCCGCGTTCGAATGCGTCGCCAAAATTGGACCTTCCGAATGGATAGCAGTTCCTTTGAGCGACAATAAACATTTAAAGTTGACTTTGCATCATAAATTCAGCCTTAAGAAAATCACCGTTCGTAAAACCCTAACCCGTCTATCTTAACCCTTATCAAGCCTCCTAAATGAATACTAGTTGATCAATGTTATTGAACGCTCGAACTCTTTCTTCCGCTGTCCAATAATGTATGAGAACAAACAAATTTCTAAAATTACAAAAACAAACAAAAACGAAAAGAATATCTCCAACAAAAAGACTAAGACAACAAATCGACTAAAAAACCACAATTAAACGAGACTTTTCGAACAAAAATTTTCAAACTAACAAAATGTAGACAAAAAAAAAAATAAACAAAAACTAACAAAACGTGACAAAACATCTTCTTCTAGTACCTTCAGCTTCTGATATACTTGTCGAATGTGAACTCTCTGTCGAATCGGTGAGTTCAGAATCGGTTTCGTCCGATTCTGTTATCCTCTCTAAATTGTTTAAACCATCCTCTTCGATTTGCTCTAAAATAATCATTGTGGTGGTTTGATGGTTTGTTCGATTGGATGGAATGGTGGAAGGATGATACAGGAGGACATTTGATTAGCACATTTTTGTTTTCCCAAAAAGCATTGGACATTGGCAGTTAAAAATTCAAGGAATGGACAAAGGTGTGCACAAGGAAGAAAGCGGCAGGAATTTTGTTAATTAATTTAATTTCGTTATTAGTTGAAGTTTATTTTTGTACAAATAAAACAATAAATTTATGAATTTAGCGTGAATGAGAACCTAATTATTTTTTGTGTAGCAAAATAAAAATTTCGATCAATATTTTTGTTTAAATAAGAAAAGAGAAGAAAGGAGAATTCTTGTCGAATGCTTACCATTGACGGGATCCTTTGTATCTGGTTTGACTTCAACGCGAATGAACTTCGTAGGGGTGTTCTCGATGTGATTTTCGATTGTATCTGAGATTCGACTACAAAAAAAGGATTACAGAGTCAAATGAATTGAAATAAATTGGATAAGGACTAAAGGAAACTAACGTGATTTGACTAGATGGTCTTCGTTTAATTCGCTTGTTATTCGCTCGCAAATCTTCAAGGAATTTCACCATTTTTCGTTCGGCCACGTCGATACACGTCTGTCCAGCATAGTTTCGTATGTCCATGTCGGCCAAAGCATCGACGAGCATCTCAGCGGACTCCTTTTGACCCCAATGTGCCGCTGCATGCAAAGGGGTCCATCCATCGTTGTCCTGTTTGTCCACATTCGCTCTACCAGCTAAGAGCAGGCTTAGAACCTTAAGCACGAGACAAAAATGTTCGATCATTAAATTAAGAAAGCAAAAATGAGTACATGGATAAAAAAACAACCTTTTTGTAACCCTTAGCGGCGGCAACGTGTAACGCAGTGGCACCAGTTTTTGGATGTGGATTATCTGCTTCGGAAGCATCGCTGCGCAACCATCGCTTGGCATCGCTCAGCATCATTTCTTCTTCGGCACGTCGTGCCTTATCACAATCGATGTTATGTTCAGCAACTAGTTTTTGCATGTATTCTATCATAGGACTTAAATGGGCTATGTCAACGGCCAAATCGACAGCTAATTCGCCATCGCTATTGACGGCCGCTATGTCGGCTCCATGCTCCACTAAATACCGGGCTATGCTTACAAATCTGCAATTGAAAAGAGAAATTAGAAATCTTCAATGGTCAATGTATTGACGAAGGAAAAAACATGATTCCCGAGAGGAAGGCGCTGAAATGAAAGTAAAAGCTGAGGGACTTGTTGCACAAGTTCTGACTTTTGACGCTCGTTATGTCCGTACATTGGACGAAAAGTCGACTGTTCAAGGCATTTGGAAATGTTGCTGGATGTCGGGAATCTGACACACTATTAACAGGTGATATGACTGCTAGTATTGACTATTGCGAGCTTATTATGAAACCGAATGTCGGCCTTAAGGTGTCACTAATAACCTCATCAGTGGTTTGTGTCCTTTTTATCCATACAGCTTGAAGGTGGAGTCACGGACTCAAATGTGCATCAGATGGTCTTTGACAACTACTAACGAAACATCATGGGAACATCATAGTGGAGCCACAATCAGTGCTGAGGATATGGAAAGACCACTTTTCCAAGCTGCTATATAGAACCATTCAATTTGAGTGGAGCAGACCACCAATTCCACCCACACGACATTGACGAAGTGGTGATAGCAATATCTAAGCTTAAATCGACCAAATACGCTGGAGCACACGGCTTAGCCGCTGAACTGAACAAAGCAGCTCATCCGCAAGATTTGGTCAGAAGAAAGCATGCCCGACGACCTCAGCATTGTACGCCCGATCCCAAAGAAAGGAGACCCCCTAAGCTGCATCAACTACAAGATCTTGTCTACCGCGCTGCTTGAATAGTTGAAGCCTTTCGCCAAAAACCTGATAGGTCCTTATCAGTGTGGTGGAAAGTCCACCATCGATCATATATTCACTCTGGCAGATCTTGGAGAAGATCCAAGAACTTCAAATCGATTCACACCACCTTTTCATCGATTTCAAGGCCGCGTATGACAGCGTCTATAGAGACCAACTATATAAAGCAATGTCTAGTTTTAGCATCCCAGAAAAACTCGTCCGTCTGTGTAGGATGACAATGAAAAACTCACGCTGTTCCATTATGGTCGGAAAAAACCTAATGAATGCATTTGCTCTCAAAAAGGTTTTGGACAAGGCGATGAGCTGTCATGCGATTTCTTCGACATCATTCTTGAGAAGATTGTGCAAAACTCCAACGTCAACACCATGAGACACAATCGTTCAAAAGTCCTTCCAGCTATTAGGATACGCAGCCGACATTGACATAATTGGAAGAACACAGCGTGATGTGAGTGGAGCGTTCGTGAGCCTTGAGACGGAGGCCGGGAAGATGGGTCTAGCAGTTAACGAGGACAAGAGAAAGTTAATTCTGTCAACAAGAAAGAACAACCAACATCGACGTCTTGGAGCAAACGTCACCTATAGACAAGTTTAACTTCGAGGTAGTTAAGGACTTCGTCTACGTAGGAGCCGCTATAAACTCAAGCAACAACACCAGCGGTTAAATCGAACGTAGAATCACTCTTGCCAATCGCTGATTCATTGGACTCAGAAGGCAATTTAGTAATAAAGTTCTCTCTCGAGCCACTTTAGTGTCACTGTACAAAACCCTCATAATCCCGGTCCTAATGTACCTATGGACTATGGTGCAAAGACATGGATCAAGACAACATCCGATGAAAACGCTTTGGGCTGCTTCACGAGAAAAATTCTGCGAGTGATTTTTGGTCCAGTTTGCATAAATGGAGAATGTAGACGAAGATTCAATCAAGAACTGTACGAGCTGTTCAGCGACGCTGACCTTGCCAGAAAAGTTAAGGTCCAACGACTGCATGACTGGTTGGGTCATGTAGAGCGAATGGAAAACAATGATCCGCCCCGTAGAGTCTTCGAATCCAACCCGGAAGGACGTCGCAGAAGAGGAAGACCAAGAAACTGGAGACAGCTAGCTAGGGACCAAGCTGGCTGGAGACGTTTGTTGGATGAGGCCCTGGTCCGACCTGGACTGTAGCGCCACCATAAGTAAGTAAGTATCACACAAATGCAACTGAAGTGGTTCAAATCTAAACCGTGAAGCTTGCCGCCATTTGAACTTCATCAAAGCCATTACTTGAAAATAACGAACCAATACTCATGGTATTTCAAAAGGTTTACATAGAAGTGTGGCAGAACCAAGATCAACCATACCAGCTTATACATCTTACCCAATCCACAGATGGGACTGGACAAGTAAGACCTTTCTAACGAAAATAAGAATTTCGACATCAGTTGGTCTTTCTACCTAAGGTTTTCATTTCATCTTTTATGGGAATTGTGTCTTACGTCGAACAGACAAATGCTTCCAGGATTATCACTCATAATAGAGGTGTTTTTAAGCTCAGCCGTTCGGAATCGGCAATTCAAAGCAATTACTTACACGCCCTCAAGGAGTTGTTGTTGTTAGTCCTACAACGACAGCCTGTAACAGAACCCGTGTTCCCCTCTCTTCCAAATTAGGCTACCTTTCACGCTCTTAGGTCTACAAGACCCTGAGGAAATGCAAGCTAAATAGGGTGTCCAGGCAACGGCTGTTGCGGAATGCTAGCAGTTCAAAGCCCTAAATCATTTTCATATTCCACTAACTGCAAAAACGTTAACTGCCATCCACCGTCGTTTAAAATCGTTAAATGTAAACTCAAAAATGCAACTTATTCAATAAATCGTTTTAAGGTATTAAAACACGCTCCAGGAACTTGTATAACTCTCTAAATCATTTTTATTTGCACTTCCATTAATAGAAACTCATAAAAAGCCCATTCGCCACCCTTGCGAACATTTATTCATGTCCATTTCATCTCAGTAAGGAACAAACAATAGAAACTTACCCGCATGAAGCTGTTGCATGCAATGGCGTCCAACCCTCATTGTCCTGTCTGTTTATGTCGGCGCCATGTTCCACCAGAAATTCAACCATATCCAAGTTATCATCGATGCAAGCCTGTAAAAAAGCAGAAAAAAAAAACAAAAGTTAGACAAATTCTTGTTTGTGTGAAAGTAAAATCGATTTCAATGTAACCAAAATACAAATTTTAAGTGAAACAGAAATTCCATGTGTAAACAAAAAACCACTGGCGCTGGATTTCCGTTGATGATATCATCATCAACGTAATCGTGCCGTGCGTCGCTCGTCGTCGTTGGTCGTCATACACTGCCTGGTGCGTTAGCTGGTGGTTTGGTGTGGTATTATCTGGAGCACCAGTGCGTGCGTCTCGCAGCGTCGCTGTCGGTCGGTCGTCAGTTTCCATATCGGTCTCGGTTGTTATAATATTCTTGAAACGCATAAAGCACGCAGTCAGTGTGAGAGATAATAAATCGAATTCACAACAAACTGAGCAACGCAAAAGGGGAGGAAGAATGCGGTTTATATTTTTTCATCATCAAAACTTCTATTTCAAATTCGATAGGATTTTTTTTTTTGTAAATTTTGTAACCAAACAAATTGAATAAACAAGAAGAAGAAGAAGTACGCGTAGTTTGGGGAATTTTTCGGAACAGATTAAGTGTTAGGTTGTTGATCTCCCCAAAACCGTTTGATTACGTTTTCGAAATTATATTTTAGGCAAATGTTTACTCAAAGAATTTACGATATCAGTTTGGAGAAAATGTACACAAGGGGCGTTCGCTTTTGTGGGCTTATCAAATGGAAGCAAATGTGGAGCTTATCGACAAATTGAATGTAATATCCTGATTGTGGTATTGCTTATCATTTCTTTATTTCCTGTGAAACGTTTGTTACATGATTTGAACACACAAATTCATATTTTGAGGTTAGGGTCATTGGTATCGGTTGGAATTCGACTTGCTGACCAAACTTAATCTAACGAGAAAATCTCCTCTCAATGAAAATTCAACTTTAATCCATGGCAAGGTAGATTTGCGTTTCACCCGATGAGCATGCCATTCGACTTTGCAAGAATGCAAAAAATCCTTTTAATCCCTCGTAAACGGCTGACATTGCACATCGGTGGGCTTATGAGCAACGAGTAAAGTCGATAAAATCGACTTTAAGTGCTTCATCAATTTCGCTTTAATCGAGCACAAGGTCAGCATCACACTTGCCACAACAACGGTCGGTGCAACCCTGTGTGTGGTCATTTGGCATTTTCTCTCTCTGTTGGACAAACAAACGAACAACCTCTTGGCGATTTACGAGCAGAACTAAAATATCAATTTTGATCAAATTTAGATTTACTATAGTCGTCTGGTTTTAATCGGAATTAGATTTTCAAGAAAACAAAAATCATGTAAATCAAAATTAATTGATGAAACGAACAGAAATTAAATGCTTTCAACAAGCCACACAAAGCAAAACCTGGGTGGTTGCCAATTAATTAATTTAGCTTTGCTGCAAAAAAAAAGTAACCTTCTCTCTTTTCTTTTTGATACTGTCTGAGACTTTGAATCAAATTCAAATACAAGTTTAAGGAATTTCGAAAAAAAATAATGTTCGCGATTTTCAGTTCTTTGAAAATTCAAGAATTCAAGTGGATTGATGATTTTTTTCTTCTGTTCAATGATTTTGATTTTGTTTTTATTATCGACTTTCACTAAATTCAATTTGTGAATGAAATTGATTGAGTAACATTGAAAATTCAATAGGTGAAGGTTTTTCTTTTTCAATAAAAAAACGTAGGACTGAATTTTGCATTCAATTTTTAAAATTCATACTTATGAGACCCTTTTCGTTGGGTAAGAAATCTTTTTTCGGACGAGCAATTCAAGTCGAATTGGTGTTTCAAGCCAAAATACACCAAATAAATGCTGTTGTGCCTCAGGGCTCTGTTTTATGACCGACACTTTTTGTCGTTTTCATTTATATTCTCCTGCTGCTCATTTTCTCGATGTAGCAAGTTTACATGATCAAAAATTGAGGCAAAAAATACTGCAATGTCCCAAAGAAAGAAAAAGAATGTTCATTTGTAAAAAATATGAAGAATTCTTCCTCTTCCTGGGTCTCTTCGCTCGTTGACAATGACACTCCAGTGGTTAGCTCTCTCGCGAAAGCTAACCTTTATGCTAGGCAGTTCGCCTCCAATTCATGTTTCATGACTCCCCCAGTTCTTGAGCGCATCAATGATTCCATGGGACACATCTTCTTTCGCACTCGTGGTGTGGTGAGAGTCCTAAAAGATCTCAACATACATAAATCCGCCGAACCGGATGGTATCCTCGCTATTATTCTGAAGAAATTTTCTTCCACGCTGATAAAACCCTTGCGTAAGCTTTTCCATCTATCCTATTCTTCTGGGCTCGTTCCGAACAGTTGAAAAACAGCATTTGTCCAGCCAATTCCAAAAAAAAGCGAATATTCTTTTCCCTCCAATTTTATCGTCCGACTGCACTTACACTCCTCCTTTCTAAGGTTATGGAAACGCTGATAAACTATCAGCGCAAGAAATATTTCGACGACCGAAAGCTTCTTAATTACCGGCAGTACGTCTTTCGCAGGAGGTCCACTGGACCGAACAGCAGAACAAATCTTTACATCGTTTTGGAGAAAGTAAGATTGTTGCACTTGATATTTCAAAGGCAATACAAGTTGTATTGGACGGATTCAAGTCTGAAACCCACGAAATAAATGCTGGTATGCCCCAGGCCTCCGTTTTGTCTCCGACCCTCTTTCTCATGTTCATAAATAATCTCTTGTCTGTAACTTTTAATCCAATATATTGTTTCGCTGACGTCCTGACGATAGTACCCTTAGCTTTTCCTATTTTGGTGTGCCTCATGGGTCTACTTAATGTCCGGCACCTTTTCTCATTTTCATTTATGATCTCCTGCTCCGCATTTTTAGTGGTGGTGCTCTTAACTACCTCTCCCAAAAGCTTTTTACCATACAAACCCGGGGCCCCGCGATGCCAAGCTCTCGAAGACGATCGATGGGTTAAAAAATCCAAGCAGCTCTCTCCGAAGCTGTGAACTCCAAAAACCGGAGTTTAGCGTAGCTGCGTCGCGGATTCGGAGAGCTGCTTGGATTTTCTACGGCATCGTCTTCCAGAGCTTGGCCTTGATATTTGTAGCGAAGTGGTTATGTTATGTGCGTTGGCTCTACGCAGAAAGCGTGGGTTTGAATCTTGCTCGTGCCCATTAAGTTTTTTACTTCATCATTCACGGACACTGCCTCTTGCGAAGAACTGACAACCCTTCCGTTTTCGTTTAGTCTCACTCCTTGTCCTTCAACTTTTTGCTTTCTGACTTCTTGAATTTGATACCGTATTGCAAATCTTCTACTTTTCTTATCGGTTTTCAGCCTTTAGGCTGATTCCATTGGTTTCACCGAGCTGCTAGGTGAAAATTCTCGAAACCTAATACCCTCACATCATACAAGTTTTACCGATCCTTTTTTTCTCATTTAATTAAGTAAATAAAATAGATAACTAGCTTAAAAAATTCATCTCCCCAGAGCGAAAGCCTTCTCAACAAAATTACCTATGCAATTAAATTTGATGGACAAATTGTGCGTGCTTATTTTGTATGCTCTTCTGACATTGGAATCAAGCAAGCAAACAACAAAAATCAAATTAAATCACTTTTATTTGAAAAGAAAATTTGCGAAACCTTCTGCCCGCTCACCTTACAGCTCATTCCTTAATTCGTTTTTATCCAATTAACTTCTCTTTATCAAAGCCAAAAAAAAAACGAAAATTCTCGGTGAGTCAGGCAGTGCAAAAAAAAAAAGCGAATCTGTATCTTTAAACAAAACTTCTCGTCTCGACTTGAGATTTATTAAAGACGAAGGGGATCACAGTACTTAAGTGACAACAAGACCAAAAAAAATAAACAAAAAAAAAAGAGGAAAAACGACAACAACACACCAAGAGTGTATAATCGTCTGAATTGTCAAGTGACGTTAAATATTTCGCGAAGTTTGTTGTTGTTTACACTGAGAGTCAATGAGTCATTATTCAGAAGCTTTGGCTACTACTTGGCATCTTTGAACAGTGGGACACAAATACATGATATTTTGAATAAATTTATTTCAGGAATAACAAAAACAATTGCAGAATGATTAATTAAATAATTATTCAATTGAGTGGACAATGTTATTAGAAATCAAGGTTCTAACGCACAGCAGTTTTTATATGCCAAATGTCTAACAAAACTTTTTAATAATGTGGAAACCTCCTGGGAAATAGGAAATCCCTTCGGCGGAAGAATCAAAATCTCCAGAAGCATCTCAATTAAAAAAAGTAATTTTACGAACCCTTAAATGATCCCTATCATCATTAATTCTAAAAAAAATTGCCAGATTTATTGCCAACTACCTTTTTAAAAACGTAGCCCAAACTTTAAAGGAACATTAGTAGAAACAACATAACCTTGATGGAAAGGAACAATCAAAAGTACACTCTGGCTGCTTTCCTAGGTATCGCAGCTGTCTTCAATAAAAACAGATAAAATTTCGTGCAGATCTCAAGTCATTTGACTGAATTTCCACCCAAAAAACTGTAGCTCATCCTTCCAAAATAACTTTTGTGGAATTCCGAAACAGAGCGGTGATTGCTTGAGCCAAGTCCATTAACTCAAAAATCATTGACATTTCATTAGACAATGTTATCACTGCGTCAGACACAGCTTCTTATTATCGTCCAAAACAGTATTCATGTTTTCTATCCATAAAGCATCTACTGGCCCATCGAAAATGGCCTTCAAAATGAACCTTCAATAAAATTTCTAACCTCAAAATGTGCGCTGTGCGTTCTTGCCCATTTCCGATCTAGACAACTGTCCATTGCAAAATTTCGGAATATTGTCGCTACAATACCATCAGTCCACTCGTAGGAAACTGGATCAAAAGTCCCATACAGTAGATTCATGGTAATGGACTTTGGATTGTCCACGCCCATTTTTACATCTTAAAAACTCGGACTTGCACCGGTCTCCTTCAATGGCGACAAAGTCCAAGCTAAAACTTGCAGGATTTTTGTTTTTCTAAACTGTTCATGAAGCCCATCATCTCATAAGGTTGAATGACTTTAGTAAGAAAGCTCTCAGTTGGCTGGATGCATGTCACTACAAATGCGGTTAAATGCATCCGTGATTAATTTATAATCTGGGGAGTGCAGATCAACACCAGGCAACAGATCCGAAATGATTACTTCGAACAAGGAAATGTCAAATGACAGAAAATTGGGCAAATTGACATCCAATAGTGATCGCAACAGAAGAATGTCTTCATTTTCATCGAGGAACATTCTTAATGTTACCACAAGCTGACAGAACAATCTTCATAGCTCGCATTCCATAGTCGTCGTGATTTTGCGATGAAAGCTGTTCCGAGCAAAGTCTATAAGTCGTGCCAATTTTTATAGCCAGAGTTCTAGCGTTGACAAAGCCGAAGGAAACAAAGAGATTTCAACGATCATAGCATAGTCTGGGACCATCATTGCCACAGACCGGAAGAGAACTTTCAAATTGTCGGGTGATTCCGAACGGCCAGCATATCCTGGATTCATGGTGATGCAAACATAGCAGGCAGGATTCAAAGTCAATTCTGTTGCTTCGACCACAAATTTGGTGAGGTGACTTCGGGCGGCTTGGAGATTTAGCTGAGCCACCACCGCCAACACTTCCAGTGCGATTCGATTGAATTCGTCAAAATAAGCCAGACCTTTGAAAAACTTGCCCATTGCTTTGTAGTCCAAACCGTCAGGGCTTTGGCAAGATCTTAAGTGTTTTCGGTTTTGCCAGTTCCAGCTGGACCTTCATTTAAAGGAAGTTGATAAGCTCCGACTAAGGTGCGATAACAGCGATTGGTGAGGCGTGTGATTGCAAGTCCGTCAAAGTTTCCGAGATATCATTCGCGTAGGCAACCGTGGCATTTATGATCTTCACAAGAGTCTCGTCATTCTCCCAATAATACCGCAACTGAGACATCCATGTCAAATCTGCGACATTGCTGACATTCGCTTCAATAAATTCATTGATAACATCCTTAGCGTGAACGTTTATGACAATTAGCGCCTTAAAGGTGATCCTATCGAGATTTGAGATGTCCTTTCGACGCACCAGTTCCACTATATCGGTCAATTCAATATTAAGAATCTTGAAGAAAATCTCCATGGCATCTGATTCACCCGATTCCAGATGGTGATGAACACTTGCTGCCCAATTAATCTGAGAAATGCACAATACAACCATTTGTGGCCACTTCAAGACCCATTCACAAAGTGTCAAAGTTGGATAATAATCATCGTAGCTTAGTTCGGTTTGATAGCGTACTGCGGCTAACATCTATGTGGAGTCGACACTACCTCCGGTGGCAGCTGTCGACACCATTTCTACAAACTTGATATTCTCCTTCTCCGAACTGTTCATTGAAAGTACATTGAGTTGCTAATCAAATACAAGTGTACTTATGCTCTCAAAACATTAACCCAAATGAGGTTGCAATCGCAACGGATACTTGATTTACGATAAGAGAATCATCCTATTGATCAAGAAGATGTTTAAAATTCCCAGCCTCAATCGCCTTGTTACTTCCTAGCACAATCGGCCTTTATGACAGAGTTTTATGACACAAATTAACATAACATAAAATTTTACTGCCGTTGAAATAAATCAGTCTAAAAATAGTGTCAGTTTCGGGTCTCTCCAACTCTTAACTCTCCCACTGTAAGCCAACACAACCGCGTCGCACTTTGCTATATCATCATCGTCATCAAGCACTGCGAATGTAATATCAAATTGCAACGAAAACGAATTCGTAATAAATGTTCATGTGCAACAACGACGTAAACGTAATTGTAGATGTATGTAAGTCTGAACGTAGCCTGTAATGACAAAACTCAAACACCCGATCCAGTTGCTGCTGCATCAACACAACAAACGACGCGACAACGAGTTGGTGGTATCGAGCATTTTGTTGTAATCAGCATTTTTTTTTTAATATTCATTCTCATTTGGAGAGTTGGAGTTTGGAGTGTCAGCGCGTCACCGTTTGTTGTTATGTAGCCCGACTTGGTCGTCATACAACATCGCGCTGTGTCGTCTTACAACTTAACAAAAATCAACACATCCACACACTCTCAAGCATCCATAAAATGTTGTTGCACACGTTGTATAAGAAGAAGCAACTTAATATGGAGTAAGAAAAATGCAAATTTATGGTTTGTTGTTGATCGATCTCTCCGTGTCCGCCGGGGCAGGCAGAGCTATAATAGTTGAATGTTATCGCTGACCAAAAGAATGAAGAATTGACTGTGTGAGGTTTTAAAATAGATTTTTCTTATTTGTTGAATTGTTTAAATTGCAATAATAAAATTAATGAATGAAGCGATTAAAAAAATTGAGAAACAACAAACTGGCGCGGTCAGTGGAAATTTATTTGCTAAAATAACATTATCTCGTCTTGTTGACTTGTGAGTCTAATTAACACATGAATTAATTAGGTCGTTTAATGATAGCAATAAATGTTTTTTAATATTGTGCAATGAGAGGGCAATGTGTGTTTTTGCATAATCGGGGAAGATTATATTTTTGGTTGTCTCCCAAACCAACTTTTGTCCATAAATCATCAAATTTTCGTTTAGTAAATGGATGGAACAATGAAAAAAGGGATTTTGTGAAAACTTTTTAATTAGTTAATTCATTTTCAAACTTAATTGCATAAATTATTTCTACAGCCGTCTCGTCTCGTCGTCGTCTTCTTCAATTTGAATCAATATTCATTTCAACAACTCTCCAGTGGAATGCCACATTGGATAAAGTCTCAAATGTCGCACTTTTCCATTTTCAAAACTCAAACAAACGAAAAGAGCTTAAGCAACAAAAAATATGCCTCCAAAACTTTGTCTATCGCTTGGAGGGGCTCAAACCAAAAAAAACACACAAATAAAAGGCAGCACCCTGGTTTGTCGATGCCCCGAATGTGGATCTCAATGGTACTTGCCATTTGGATATGGCAGAGAACATAATAAATTCACGTGATTTGTTTAGAAAATGCAACTTCATGAGCTTTGCACCCTGTTTGAATTTGCTTTTGTGGGTGTTTTATGTATTTTCATTTACCCTATTTATTGTTTTCCATTTTTCCTCATTTTATGTGGTTTCGAGTTTTTTGTTTTTCTGCTTTTGGAGTGTTCTTTTAATTTGTTTGTTTCAACTTTTTTTTTTTTGAGAAGCACGTACAAAAGCTATGAGTGGAAAAAAGTATTTTTAATGGAACGCAATTCACAGAGTTTGTGGGGTGTTCCTTCTTTTTTTATTTTTTGAAATTTATTTCGGTGTTGAGAGCTTCGACTAAGGTGTTCGTTTTCTATAGATACTGTACCTGTCTACAATGCTTTTTTGTTTATAATTTTTTTTTTTTGAAAAGAAATAAATAAATAAAATGAATGCTTCGTGTGTGGTGCATGATTTTCGAAAACAAATAAGTTCATGCCTTTGGATATTGTGTTTTTGTACAACTTCTGATCATTCAAGGAGGATCTCAGTCTAAAAAGAGTCTTCAAAAAGTGTATGTGTTGGGTTTTCTTACAATCTCATAAAGAGAACACTGAATAGTGATTTTTATTGCAAGTGTAAAACGTCTAGTCTTAATTATTTGACATTGTGATCTCGCGCTTGTAATAGCCGAAAGCAAACAAGCATTTTTCATGTAATACTAATTGTTGTGAAACTAATAACTTCTCATTATCACCAGACATAAATGTGTTAATTGAACTTTCAGACCTCATAATTGATTATAATTGTATGTTATTAGTTTAAGGCGTGTCACTTATTAAAATTCGTGAAACATTTGTAACGTGTCAAATATATGATTTCAGCCCTTTGGACTGATTCAATTGTTTTAAAATTATTGTTCCTAGGATTTAGGTATGCCATACGAATTTTTTTTCAAAAATTTCAGCAGGTACCTAGTCAAAATTATTTACTTTGTCTGAATTGCCTCCCCGAAGATCCAGCAAGGTTCTTTACTCGAAGAAACACGCCTTTAATTAGACGTGATACAACGGTGTCTTTGTCTTCGAAACGATTTTCATAAATTGTTCCAGACTGCTTTTCCAAACATGAAGGAATGGGTAAAAAACATAAACCAAACGACAATGAATCGTCAATAGCTATACCTATATCTGGTGTGGGTGTAGATTTTTATTCTGAATCTCTCAAGTTAACCAACTGCCTTACGCTTCCCCTTCCAGACTAGTGTCTTCCAAGCGAAGGTCCTGCCAGTGATAATAGCTGCTAAACAGGTATTAATGATGGCGATATAGCGAGGTGATATCAGCTACAGCGGCCACAGCGGCATAGCAGACAGGCAGACAACGAGAAAGCCAATGAATAAGCAAGAAAAGGATCAACGCTTGACGAAACACAGCTATTCAATGTCCATTAAAAGGAATAATTTCAATTGAGTCCGACGAAAAGTGGAATATTCTTGAAACCTGAGGCACTACAATTCTCTTAACGTGTCGCTAAGACTAGTTTTCTTCAGGAATATTCGGTCTGGGCAACCTTGGTTGACTTTTCAGCCACAAGATCACCGTAATATCAACATATCCCTGCCAAAGCTGGACAACAGTCAGTTTAATCGAATTGCTAACAAAATTTTGAGCTTGTACAGCTTTTAAAAATGTTAAACAAAAAAAATCTTTTTTGAACCTCATCATGCACAAAATAAAAAATTAACGAGTTTCAACGTTGTTTTGGGTAATCCACGTCCATGTGGCCCGAAAATGTCTACCACGGACTGACTACGGAGTGATCTCGTATCGGCAGACATCCGATTGAAGATACGCGGGAAAGTTGAGACAAAATGGCTGTCGAAAGATCTTGTGGGACATATCCTGCATCAAATTTTGTACACGGAAATGCTGTTGGTCCAATGGACACCGCTTTTGCAAAGTTACAAATTAAATTTCTTTCAACGACGATTAACAGTTTTCAAATTTTTGCTGGACGTCTAACGGCCTTTTCTAAATCTTTCTTAAGATCGAAAAAGATCTGCTATTTATAGATGAATGGAACTGTTACATTTTATGCCTTACGTTTCTTCTTTTTTCATTGTTCTCAAATAAAACATCAAGAGCGTAAAATTAACATTTTCACACCAAGCAACAAATATCATAAATAATTTCAATAATCAACTTCAAACAATACCAATAACAAAATTATAAACACATGAAAAGAACGGAAATTTCTGCTATCCTTGAAAACGAATTCACTTCGGCTTCGTTTGGCCATGTCATTGTTTGGGGTGAGTGTCTTTGACAAGGCGAAAAATCTGTCTGTTTTTTTTCACATTTTTGGCATTGTGATAATAATTCGTGTACGCAAATAAGAATATACTTTTTTTTTAAATGGTGGGCTTTCTGGATTGTCGTCAATTCAACAGCTTCATAGTTTTGAACGACCTTTACGATTTTAGAACTTTCTCAGAAATTCCAATAATCTCTAAACATTTGTCTTTGGTGTTTATTTAATTTTCTTGTATTATTTCTTCATAACAGCCACAGCCACCCCTTCGGCGCCCTAACGCCCACACACTCTCAAAGTAACTCAAAACATTTCATCTTTGGAATTTTCTCCCAAAAATTCTTTTGTCGAATGCTTGGAAAAAAATGTTTCCAAAGAAAAATATTAAATTGTAAAATATTTTATTTGACAAACAAACATTTGGACCATGCCATGGCACATGTCTTTTCAATTCTATTTATTCTGAAAATGTTTATTTTTTTTTCATAGTTCGATTTGGAAAAGAAAAGTAATCCCAAGGTTTTCTTCGTGTTTTCCTCGTTTTGTTTGCGAATATTGGAATAATACTGCAGCATTTCGAAGGTAGATAGACAAACCCACATAAGAAATATACAAAAAGTAAAGAAAATACATTATGTACCCAAAAAATTCTTAACTAGGCCACTAGCGCAGAGGATGTCAATGGGAAGAGAGATAATGTATTTCTAAAGATTGCTGCTTTTTCCGTTTTTCATAAATAAACAATGAGGAGAGTGAACAGTGAACAAAAATGAACAATCCAAATGGCTGAAAGAAAAGCAGGTCGATTGACCTTTCCCAACACAGAGAGGTGGACAGAAACAAAAAAATGACAAAGAAAGAGTATAAATAGCTCTGGCATACATGCTTTATGCGCAAATAATTGGTTCGTCTTCGTACATTTATAAAAGATACACAGAAAGAAAAACAATGATGTTTTGTTTTTGTGTGTGTATAGATACTTGAAACAATCTGTTTACAAAGAAAGTAGGACGAAAACATTTCAAGTAGGATACATGAGCAAAGGATAATGCTGCTGGAGAGTAGCTTCTCAAGTTGGCTGGGAAGATAAAGGGTTGATAAGTTCATTGGACCAGGGTTTTTGTTGTGAGGTTTGGAGTTGAAGCTTATGGAAAAGGCGGTTCTTTGCTTAACAAACTACAGTTTAGCTTAAGAACATATTTTCGAAGGTAAAGTTGTCGGAAAAAAAGCTAAAATGTTTTGTGCATGATAACAATGCTTTTTGTTTATTGATTAAAAGCAAGCAAAATCTTTCACTTTTTTTTATAACTCAACTTTTCATTTGTCACTCTTACTATTTTGTAGAAACTATCTCGAAAACGCGTCTTACGGTTTCGATAAAAATGTGCAAGCCTAATGTGTGTGTATTCTGTTTTCACGATTTATGATCAGAACTTAATAATTTGTTGGGATGTCTCTATTAAACAAGGGAGTACTTACAAGTTGACTAGACATCCGCTTCGAGCTTGGAGCAAGACTGGCAGAGAGCATCAATGGCTAAAGTACAGAGCATGAATGGTGTGTAGACATAATTAGAGCTAAGATATGACCCCTACAATCTAAACTACAGACCTAAACAAGTCACATGCTTTTTCACATATTTTCTCATACAGAATTAAACTTTATTTATTCAATTCACACTCACTTCCTTTGGAAAATATTATATCTAAGTAGACTATTGCGATAGTATACTAAAAGAACATGAAGAATATACCCTGGCAGCATTTCTTGATATCGAGGGTGCGTTCAATAACGTTAAAACGGAATCAATCAAAACTGCCTTATTTGAAGTTGGAGTTGAATCTGTCATTGTCGATTGGATCTTCACCATGTTAAATGGCAGAATTATCAACTCTCAAATAGGAGTTAGTCATCGAAAACATTATGGAAAACACATTAAAGGATTTATCTTCTTGGGCAACTAAGAACGGTCTCGGGGTCAACCCCACCAAGACGGAGTTAGTTTTGTTCACGAAGAAACGGAAACTGGAGGGCTTCAACCCTCCCAAACTAAATGGTATTCCTCTAAAACTTTCTAAGGAAGCTAAATTTCTAGGAGTAATCCTTGACTCCAAGCTTACATGGAAGCGTAATACTGAGGAAAGAATGAAAAAAGCACTATGCGCATTCTACATATGCAAAAGAACCTTCGGTTCACGTTGGGGCATGCGACCGCAAGTCATCCAATGGATGTACACAGCGATTGTCAGACCCATTCTTACCTATGGCTCTATTGTATGGTGGAAAGCGGTGGAAAAATCAAGCTATCTCAAGAACCTGAATAAGGTACAGAGACTAGCCTGTATAGGAATAACAGGGGCTCAAAGATCCACACCACAAGCTGGGTTGGAAATGATTTTGGACCTTACGGCTCTGGATGAGTTCATAAGGTGCACGGCAGCCAAAACCGCAGTTCGTTTAAAAGAACTCAGATTTTGGAGGCACAGCACTTATGGGCACGGGTCAATCCTAAACAGGGTATCCCTTTCTACACTGACGGTTCAAAAATGGAATCAGGAACAGGTGCTGGAGTGTTTTGCCAATCTCTCAACATCAGAGCATCGTATAAACTCCCAGCTGACTGTAGTGTCTTTCAGGCCGAGATCTTTGCCATTGAAAAAGCAGCTGAATTGGCACATCACGAAAAGCTAAGCTCTTCGGAGATAACTTTTTTCGTGGACAGCCAGGCCGCTATCAAAGCTTTAGCCAGTGAGACCATAAGATCAAAAGCAGTTTTAAACTGTAAGAAGGAATTAAATAAAATCTGCCACACTAACCAGGTAAAGCTCTGCTGGGTTCCTGGACATAGCAATATAGAAGGGAACGAAATAGTAGATGAACTAGCCAGGAAAGGGTCAGAAGCAGACGCAAGTAGTAGCGACCACTCAGTTAGGGGACCACTTGTCCCAATTGGGGTACCAATAACTCTTGGAAATCCAGGGACGATTGCGTAATCTCGAGAAGTTTATGGCCTAACACAAATGAAAAGGAAACTCGGTATATTCTATCGCTGAGTAAAAAGAACATTAAGATCTTGATAGGTGTACTAACGGGTCACTGTGCCATTGGCACAATGGCCAACAAGATAGGGGCATTTGCACCCGATTTTTGTAGGAGCTGTCAGGATGAGGAGGAAATAGAAACCATTAAACACCTGCTCTGTGACTGTCCGAACCTCCAAACCAGCCGACTCCGTCATTTCGGAAACAGGTTTGTTGGAGAACTGGATGATCTAGCACAGGTCTCAATGGCAAACATGAGGAAATTTATAGATAGCACAGGCTGGTTCGTTAACGAGCCAGTCTACGTTAATCGACTTTGAGAAGCATCGATGCTAACTTTTATTTTTATAGGGGATCACAATGGACCAATAGGCCCCCGTGTACGCAACAGCTCACGCTGTGCACACCCCTCATAACCTAACCTAACCTAACCTAGTACTAAAAGCACCTCAATTACTACTACCGGCTGATACTAAAGTATCAATTTATTAAATACCTACATATTTTTGTTTTATAATTTGCACACACTCAAGGGATTTTTTATACCCTTATTATGCCACAGTGAGTGGTTCAGGAAGGAAGGTTGGGGTTAGAAGAGAGATGTCGGTGCGGTGTACATTGGTCATGAATTCTTGAACATTGTAATGATTGGAAAAGACAGAGTGTGGAAGTGAGTTCCACACTCGCGTAATACGGCTAAAGAATGATTCTCTTTACTTGAGAGTACGTCCGAAGTTGGGCTCGAGGGTAAACTAATGGATATTCCTAGAAGTTGCGATTATTACGGGCGAGCGAACTGCCTATTAATTTTTTAAACTTTTGCGAGGCCAGGAGAGCTAACACCTGGAGTGTCATTGTCAACAAGCATGGTGCTAAGGAAGAGAAAGAATTCTTCATATTTTTTTCAAAAATGACCAAAAATTCTTACTGCCTTTGGGACATTGCAGTATTTTTTGCCTTAATTTTTGGTCATGTAAAAATTTGGTCTGACGAATATGGGTACCGGAACTTTACTTCTTTTTCCCCTCTCCCCTCTCGAATCAAAGTTAGCTTGAAATTGTCCCCTCAAGAGCGTTAAAGGGGTTTCGATCTTGGTCATCCGTTTTGGTTGCCACCAGGGGCATCGTACCTGCTTATCAGCCTTCAACAAATTACTAAGGCTAGAGATTTGATATACCTTTGTTAGTAAAAAAATTGGTCTAGATATTATTGAACGATTAAAAAGTTCTGTTGTTTGAATGGATTCTTTTTTTTTAATTTCAGCACGAGAGCAAAATTTTGAAGAATGTAGTTTTGTTCACTGTTCATGTCTTAATCATTTAAGTTCGTCAATTGTGGTAACCGCCTCCACTAATTTAAATTTCTTTAAAATATCTTTTTTTTCTTAAGAGGATAGAAGTTCATAAAACAGTTTATGTCTTTAATCTCTTTTGTAGCAGATCCGTTTTAAGAAACCGACTTTGATCGTTTGGTGAGATAATTTTCCATGTGTCTAGAGTCTTGAGAAAAAAAAAATAAAATGACGGAAGCAAAGATAAGTTCCAATAAAACTATGAACTCACTTTGTGATATGGTTTATTGTGTTCTTTACATTTTTATTTTTTAAGAAACATGTCACATAAAGTGGGACGAACATTTTTCCCATTTTGTGGGATTTTTATGTTCTCAGATGTCTTGAGCGAAATTTATGAAAGAGTTTGACATGAGCATGTTCCTTTTTTTATGATCAATAAAACAGAAATCAAAGATTCTTCTACGCATTATCACAAATTCGATGAAAAGAAAAAAGAAAAAACTCAATTGGAAAATGAAACTTTAAAGTCATCGACTCTAGAAAGTGATATCAGTTCGCAAAAACTTAACAAATACGCAAATAGAACGCGTGGATGGACGACAAACGACGCACGCAGCAAACTACTTACATACAATTAAGATACAAGAGAACCTACAACAACAACAACAAGAGTATCTAAAAACCTATCTGGCAGCATCACGACCTAGAGTTTGACTAATTGATGCCACAGGACAGAAATAGCATCGAATATGAGAGATTTGTGTAACGCGCGCGCTCAACAGCAAGTCTTGGATTTGGATCGTTTTCGTCGTCGTCGTCGATGTTGTTGTGGTAGTCATCCATATCGCCAAAACAGACTGCTCTACTATCTCTCTGATCCCAGACCACACTCTATATACTGTGAAAGCAGAGTTGATGAAGGAAAGGGGAGGAGAGAATTGGACAATGGACTCGCCATGGCCCATGTCACAGCTGATTTATAATCTCTTCTGGACGACGACTGCGACGCGACGATGTGGATGGCAGCGCGCTAGTGCGTGTATTTTGTAGATTTTTTGAATACAATGTTCGAGTATTTATGGGCATTGTTCGATGCATGCAACAACGAAAGCCACTGAACTTTCGCGGACGCTGCACAAAAAAAAAAGAAACGAAACAATCATTTTTAAATAAAGACAAAATCGACTAAAGGAGCGATACTGTGTTATCGCGCAACGATATTCTCGTTTAAATAGTTTTAAAGAAAAGTTAAGGGACAGACAAAAACAATGCATACACGCCTGCCTCAAGTCACATACACACCAACTACGCATCATTGAGAGCATTTAATAGAGAAGATGCAAGTAGCTTCTGCGAGTTGGAGCACGGCTTTAATTTCGATTATAATAAGTGGACAATGTCGATGGGGCGAGATAAGGAATTGGCGACGAAACCTTGATTACTATAGGCAGGGACATACTTAAAACAAGTTTGAGGTTAACTCAGTTGAGAATTGATGTTTGCGTCAGGAAAACTTTTTCAGGCTCAACAACGACCTGGTCTGTTTGGATATGAGTGACTCCACATTAGGTCTGTGAACGTGAGGCTGATGTTCCTCCAAACTTACTTTGAAAGGACACATATAAACTCACTTCATTGATCGGAACATCAGGTTCCGTTTCAGGCGGCGCGCGCCGCATCGTGGATACAATAGAGACACTGCCACAAATCCAAGATAGAGAAGGTAACGAGGTCACATGCTTTTTTCATGTAAAATACTTTTCCATACAGAATTGAAGTTCGTTATTCAATTCACACTCACTCCCTTCGGAAAATTTTATAAATAGACTTGTGCTAAAATCGCCTGTACTACTACTACCGGATGATACTATCGTATCTGCTAGTAATATTGGTCAAAGATTTAGTCTGAAAAGGTTGGACCATTTCATAATCGGAACTTCCCCCCACTTACCGCTTACCGCTTACTTACCGCTGGGTAAGGGGTTTCAATAATGAAGTTCTAGTCCGTTTTTGATTGCCACCAGGGGTTTTGGTACCTGCTGAACCACGGTTAGCTAGCACTCCGGCCTTCTGTATTGATTCCCATCATGGGGCATTATACACCTGCAGATCCGTGCCACCAGGAGCATTTTACCTGCTGATCCGTGCCACCAGGGGCATTGTACCTGGTGATCCGTGCCATCTGACAATCCGTGCCAACAGGGGCATTGTACCTGCAGATCCATGCTACTAGGGGCTTCATACCTCCAGATCCGTGTCACCAGGGGCATCATTACTGCAGATCCGTGACACCAGAGGCATTGTACCTGCCAGCCCGCAGCCGCATAGAGTATAACCCCCGGTCACTGCATCATACCGATTTCGTCCAAGGGCCTGTCAAAACATACAGAAACAGCAACCAACGGCCGTCCTATATAGATAGCTCACACCAGACCAATTTATATTAAGCTTTAGTAGTGTAAAGTGTATTCTTAATAAAGTTTGTCAAAGGGCTCAGAAGACCTAAAATTGAAGTTTCTTGTTTCTTCATAAGACCTTAGTTAGACCGGCGCGCGAGCAAAACCTCGGTTGGAAACTAAAAAGCACATCACAAGGTGCTGATTCTTTTCGCCGGGTAGCTGAATATTAAAATATTTTCCCTTCTTTATCAACTTGGAAATTCACAGTGCAGATATGGGAAGTGCCCTTCCTGTTTGCCTTCTTGTAAGTTCGTAACTGTGGGGCGCCACTTTGCGACCAGAACAGAAAAGTGATAACATTAATCAGCTTTACAACAAATGTAATTTTTCCCTAGTTAAAAATACCCTATTAGCTCATTCACATAAATGCCAACTAAAACCGACACTCAGAGCAAATAGCAATCGCAAAAAAAAAGGAAATGTGTTGAAACTGACAGAAAACACGATGAATTCGAAGCAAGAAATATGGCAATCCGTTTAAGAACATAAGTTATCACAATTTTTCTTTCTATTTTGCTTAAGAATCACAAAATAAACAGGCGCTAATAGCTCAAGTAGGTGGTTTATTTCGTCGACTCATCTGTATCGTTTCAGCTGGTCTTGTTGAATGAAAAACATATTTGTTAATGTTTTCCGTTCGTTTTCACTTTTTACTAATTATGCGTTTGAAAAAATGATAAAAATAACCACATTCGAATTGTTAATCAGTGAAATGAAAGATTTGTATGTTTTCGCGAAGGAATTTCATAATTTTGAAAAAAGCCCCGTGAATCACAGCTCACAGGTAGAAGTGGGTTGATGGGAAATGTGATTCAAAGAAAACATTCCGACATTTATTGCAGTCGATTTGTTTGATGAAGTGAGAAGTCATCTGGTTTTGAATTTGCAATCTAAACATTTGTTTAAACAATCATTAAAATTAACACTTGAACAAATCTTCGGCGTCCCCTTGGCCTACAAACACAATCCGGCGCCGTTGAAAGAGAGCAGCCAAAAAATAAACTATTCACGGCTGCTCTCGAATTTATTTTGAAATATTTGAATGCTGACGCAAAAGCAAACACATTCCCGTCGAATCAAACAAACACGCGACAGGAACTTTAGTCGTCTAATAAATTTATTGTCTCAAAAGATTTATCCATTTTGTAATCACGAAAAACAAAAACTGGTGGGTGATAGTTTTTCGCATTGTTGATTGTCTAATTTTGTGAAATTTATATCCAACATTCCTTAGCGTTGATAAAGATAAATAAATTGGACGTTCCGGGTTTTTTTTTTCTTGGAAGAAATCAATTTTTCCAAAAAATGTTACGTATACGCCACAGTATACGTACTCAGTACTCGCACTAGACAAATTTCATTCTTGGAAATATGATAAAGAGTATTAAGGGTAATTGCGTCTGTGATCGATTGTGACACCAACTGTGGTTGAAGTTGACGTTTAACATGATTTAGGACGGAATAGCAACAATTTGTTGCGTTTTATGTTACGCGGGGTGTTTGATATGTTGTACGCTTTGAGTTTGATATCTCTGTGCACCGCTGCGCTCGCTAGTGGTGTGGTTTTAAATTGCAAAGAACAAAAAAAAGACTGTTCTGCATAGAATATGAGTGAATCGGTGGAATTGAAAGAAAATCTGACACAATTGTGTCAAAAAGCATTTCAAGGACTTTGAGAGTGTTTTCTGCCAAAAATTGTATTTACTGGTTTCCTTTTTTTTTTGAGGTGAAACGTTTTGACAGACGTTTTTTTCTCCAACTGTCAAATGCTTCAATGGCACTTAGGTACAAATAGAGATGTTAAAATTTCGATTTCGTAATAGTTTTCTTTCAAAAAAACAAAACACATACGCACACACATTCAAACACTATTCCAAAGGCAAATGATCAAATAGAAAAAAAAAGTTATTGCAAAAAAAGAAAAGAATAATAAAACAAAATCTAAAAATAGAAAGCGGAACATTATGAGCCAGCCAACGGTGCAGAACGAAAGAAGCACACAAAATCGTCGAAGAAGACGGAGAAGAAAGTCCCAACGACACGGCGACGAAGACGACGTCATCGTTTTGTACTTTTTTTCTGTTGGCTAAGTTTTCATACATAATTCTTCTTGTTGTTCGAAGAATAGGTTAAGTATAGGGAAGAGAGTAAAGGGCGAAGGGGCTGCTATAGGCTCGTCATTATGCTTACAAATTGATCGTTGATCTGGTAATAGCTGGGCTCAATTCGGTTCAGGGAGTCAGGGAGTACACAAGTACACAAGTTTGTAATTTCTTGTTTGTGATCCTTTAGAAGCTTCAATGTTTTTTTATTGTTGTCAAATTAAAAGGAAATGCTTGGCTAGCTAAATATGTCCGACGACGGACTACGATGGACTGTGGCGGCAGTGGCGATTAGCGAGTGCGTTGGCATGGCACGTGGATTATGTGAAGTTTGCGCTCGTCTGTTTATTGACACCAATGAAATCTATTTATAAATTTTTTTATTTTATTTCCATCGAAAAGAAACTATTGCTGTTTAGAATTCAGTATGGAAGCTATTTGAGACAACTATTTGTGTCGACAGGTACGAAGTTTTGGCGATGTAATATTGGCATTTGGAATATTTGATTTTCTGTTGTTCTTGTAAAAATATATAAATAAAAAAACAGCTCCACATAAGCAAAATAATACTTTGAAGATGTCAAAATCGGTTACACCAAAATTACAGAGAATTTACTTGCGAAATCCATCGTTAAGGTACGTTTTGATATTTTTTACGATGCTTAGGAACTGCTGCTCTAAAAACTGATGACTGGTGAATGATATTCTTATAATTTGAAGAGAACAACGTCAGTCGGGGTCAGCTAGTGTTGTAACGAAGCGTCACACTTCGCGCCCTACTATCTCCACCAACCAGCCACCAAAAATAAAAATATAGGAAAAATACAACTCCGTGCACCCGAACCTTAAAAACAACAAGCTGCCGTACTACTTGGACTATAAATCACCTCGACTCATAAGCAGGTGACGTCAACGAAGACAACAACATAAATATACATATTTAATGCATTTTTTGTTTGTATTTTTATAATTCACTTGTTGTTTTTACAGAAAAGTTGGCAAGTAGAAGTGAAATAAAGTAGGAAATTCGAGCAACTTGTTCCTGCAATAGTAGTAGTTCTCGCACCGCTACAAGTTGATTAGCAACGAGTTTTATGGTGCTTAGGGCAATAAAGATTGTTCCCAATTATGAGATTCCCTCTCACTTTGAGACTGTGGCTAATTTACCTCCTTCTGAGATTCCCCTTCACCCTGAGGCTGGGGCGCTGGGCGATAGGATATTTTAGCTCCTTTGAAGAATCCCCCTCAACTTGAGGTTGTGGCTGATTTACCTCCTTCCGAGAATCCTCTTCACTTTGAGGCAGCGGCTATTCTACCTCCTTCCGAGAATCCCCCTCACCCTGACGTTGTGGCGATAGGAAAGTATAGCTCCATCTGAGAATCCCCCTCGCCTTAAGGCCGTGGAAGCAGATTATATTAACTCCTGCCGAGAGTCCCCTTCACTTCGAGGCCATGGCGCTATTGTACTTAACTTGGGCTGAAAACAGACCGAAACCGAAAAAACGTCTTTTTGTCTCTCGAAAAAAAATCGTGTCGGATTCCAACTCACACTGTGTGTTGCTCCTATACAACCTATAGGCTAAAAACACACCAAATCAGACACGTCTTTTTGTCTTTAGACAAAAAATTGTGTCGGATTCTAACCCACGCCGAGGACGACAAAGACAAACTGTCTTGTCTTTTGTCCCTTTTGGTGTGTTTTGCTCCTATACAACCTATACAACCGACACGTTCTTTTTTTTCGATTTCTGTTTATTTGTCTTGTTCACTTTGGTGTGTGTTATTTCATAAGACGGTGTATAATTTTAGGCGTTGTCATTTTGTCCAGGACTTTTTGTCTTCTTTGGTGTGTTTTGCTCCTATACAATTCATGTATTTTACTGCAACTGACGAACTGACAAGACTTTTTATCGTGTCGTGTCTTTTTCGATGTGTGTTGCCTCGTAAGAGCAAAGGACTTGTGTCCACGATTTTTTGTCAAAAGACAAAATGACGTCTTGTCTGATTTGGTGTGTTTTTAGTCTTAGAGTTTCCGTTGTTTTAAGTCGTAAAATTTCATTTAGTTCCTTTAAATATTTCCATATCAGATTTCAATACAAACTTTATTCTATTACGTGCACAACCCTTCTGCGAAGGTCAATGCGGTCAACGTCCCTTAACCACGTTTGATTCATTATATTATTCCCCAATTGCATAACTGCACACAAACGAAGGCAAAAATTGAATAAAAACTAAAACAATGACTTGAACAAATTTCTGAAAACAGTACTTGGCGAAACAAAATATCGCCCCCCAGACGCTAGTTAGTCGTAATCGCATTGTGCCTACGGTGATTACGGCAAACTATTGGTTGTTGAAAACTTTGCTCGCTCAGCTGACAAGCACTTAAAAAAGTACACAATCCTAGCTGTTTGCTTTGAATCGATGTTTTTTCTCTCCTCTCTCATCTCAAACTACAACTGCAACAGCAGTCTGTAAAGTTTCATCCAAGTTCCGCTGCTGCTTGTGTAAACTTTGACTCAAACTTTTGCTAAATCGAGAATATTACAAATAAGGGGGGGAGCGAAAAAAAAAAACCTAATCTCAAATCCAGCAAATAAATAAATTGCATCGTCGTGAAATCGATACGTTTCAATAATTTTAATTGCTGTTGCAGCGGCAGCAGCAGAAAAAGCTGATTGCAAGCCGCAAAAATAAATCTCAAAAATGTTCAACCGAAAACAAACAAAAAATCACACACAACCGATTGTATTTTGTATTTACTTCGCCGCATCCAGTTTTTTGTGAACCGTATCTAGGGCAACTTTTACTGGCTCGGCGCGGCGCGCACACACATTATTCTGAGTTCCTCGTTTTTTGCAAGAATCCCAGAGTAGGTACTGGAAAAACGATTAAGCAAGACATTAATTTCGGAAATAAAACAAAAAACCATAAAGATGAAAAATTCTAAAGCCAACTCAACCAGATAGGTTCATCCAGCCGTCATCATCGTAACATCGCAGTATTGCCAGCACAAAGTGGGGTGTTTGGCACTCGATTCTGGTTTTAAACAAATGGAAATATTTTTAGAGATAAATACCCCAATGTATCACTCTGAAGCCAAATTTTTCAACCTAACGGGTGTAGGTATATTTTGAACATAAAAAACCAAAACGCACTGATCCATCTATTTCCATTTGGTGGCGTTCCGTTCGATGCAAAGAAGCAAAGCAAATCGCCTAGAAAACACACGAGGGAAATTTTTTGGTGTGTCTACTTTTTTTTGTATTTTTTCGTAAAGCTGTGAAAATAGAAATTTTTCATTGCGTGGAGGACCAAAAATAGCCACAATTATTCCGTCCGAAAAGCATTTGCGTTAAATTCTTTTTCGCTTTTGTTTTATTTTTAAAAATTTTCGCGAAGTTGAACGGAGAGAGAGTGAGAGAGAAGGAAGAGATTCATTTAAATTTTATTGTGGACTTTTATTTTCTTTTTCTGTGTTTTAATTTGGGGGTTGAAAATTACGTTTTTTAAGGGATGAGGTAGATTGTCTTGATGTGGATTTTTAAGCTTAAACAAATTTGAATTGAGGGTATTTGACTATTTGTTCTTTATTCTTTTTGAGTTCAGTAAAAATTGGTGAAAATGAAAGTACATTCCAAATTACTTCCGTCACAACTGTCAACAGTAATTGCAATCAGTTATGATGTCCAGTTTAAGAGGGGGGACGATGCCACATTTGAACAGAAAATTGAAAATACTTTAGGGTTTTTTTCTACAAAAGTTCTTTTAATCTGAACTTCCGACGCGACGGTTGACAGCCACCATCTTGTTGAAAGCATATCTGTCAAATTGGCTTTCACTTATTCAGTCTGTTTTGCCAATTTAGCATGGTCTAGTATAGCGTTTAATCGACCAAATATTCACTTTGCGGTAGATCGCTATGAACTCTAAATCGATACCCAGCACCTTTTCATCGATTTTAAGGTCGCATCTGCAGAGACGAGCTGTATAAAGCTATGTCTAGCTTTGGAATCCCTGCCAGCTTGTTCGCTTGTGCAAAATTACGATGGAGAACTCACGCTGCGCCATCAAGGTTGGCAACCAGCTAGCTAACGGAATCTTTCGATGTCAAAAAAGGATTCAGACAAGGCGATGCACTCTCATGCGATTTCTTTAACATCGTTCTTGAGAATATAGTGCAAAACTCCACCATCAACACCAGAGGCACTATCTTCCAAAAGTCTGTTCAACTTCTCGCGTACGCCGATGATATTGATAAAATGGGAAAAACACAGCGTGATGTCAATGGCGCCTTTGTGAGAATTGAGACAGAAGCGGCAAAAATGGGTTCAGCCGTAAATGAGTATATGCTGTCTTTAAGGAAGGACACCCAACACCAACACCGAACGGCTCGGACAGAACGTCACAATAGACGCATACAACTTCGAGGTATTAGAGGAGTTTGTCTACCTAGGCTAGGCTCCTCTATTAAAACGGACAATAACACCAGCGCCGAGATCAGACAAAGAATAATTCTTGCTAATAGCTGATCCTTTGGGCTACGAAAGCAACTGAGGTAAAACTGTATAACACCCTCATCATCCCAGTCCTGCTGTGTGGTGCAGAAGCATGGACCTTGACAAAATCGGATGAATGTGCCTCAGGCTGTTTCGAGAGGAAAGTTCTTCGGGTCATCTTTGGCCCCTTGTGCACTTATGGGGAATGGAGAAGAAGATACAACAGCTAACTTTACGGGTTGAACAACGACGTGGACCTAGCCAGAAAGGTCACGGTCCTGAGACTCAGATGGCTCGGCAATTTAGATTGGATGGACACCAATGCTCCGGCCCAAAAAGCCTTCGACACTGTTCCCGAGGGACGTAGAAAAAGAGAAGACCGCGCCAAGTGAAAGAGGACCTCAATCAACTGGGAGTGCAAAACTAGAGATAGCTAGCTAGGGACGGAGATGGCTGGCGGAGACTGTTGATTAAAGCCCAAGTCCACAACGGACTGTAGCGCCACCTTAAGTAAGTATAGCGTTTTCAGATGATTAAATTATTTCACCAAAGTGAGTGTTCTTTTTGGGCACAGATCGGCGACCTCTGGCCATCGTACGGTCATAAGCGATGAGGTCTATTTCTAGATTGATGGGAACGTGAACCAAAAAAAATGTCAAATTCGACACGAAAACAATCCACATGAGACCCAAGGGCGTATTAACTTTAACATCCTGACGAAGTTTCTGTTTTATTCATTTAAGATGAGCACGACGTATGCGTCCTTTGGGGTTTTCCCTAGTGTTTCAACGGAGTTTTCTCCGGCTTTCAACGGCGGTTAACCGGTGTTTCAACGGACAGATCCGGGACTTATACTTTGACAGACAGATCGGCTTCCGTTCCGTATCTTAGGAGACAGGGAATGTTACCACTCTTCAACCTGATTTTGTCGTCGACGGTTCGCTCCATTATGCCCATTTCTTACAAAAACTGAGTGTGAAAGATGAACTCCAAAAGTATGACAAGTTGCTAGTGAGTTTGTGGCTCCGCATTTTATTCAAATTATTCAAGTTTAAGTAAAGTTTAATTGTAAAAAAAATTTGTTCTCTATTCTAAAGAAGTTAAGCGTCAAGTTTCCATATCATTCTTGCTCAATCAAATTAATTTAATTTAAAAAATTGATAAAATAAAAGTATTTGCAATGTCTAATTCTAACCTCACAAATGGTAAGAGAAATCTTCGATCACACACGAATGATAGACTTGTTGGCTCTCCGATGAACTCTTCGTCAAGTCCTTCATCAACAAAAATTTGGGATAAGATTGAAATTCGTTTGGATAAATTAACATCAACATTAACTGACACTATTTTATCTATCTTGAGAAAAGAACTGAGTGAAATCACACTAACTTTTAATTCTCGATTGAATGAGATTGAAGCTAATTTTGACTTAAAAATTAAAAAACTTGAAGACGCGTTTGTAAACAAGTGTAATGATGATATGAACAATATGGTTTTGGAATGTGAAACAAAATTTGCACAGAAAATGGAATTGGAACACAATAATATTGAACTACTAAAAACACAAATTGATGCCTTAACTAGGAAAAACATTGCAGGTGATCTTGTACTGCATGGAATACCAGTAAACCGAAACGAAAATCTGCATGAGATCTTTAACAAGTTTTGCACAACAATTAATGTTTCTCTGTCACATCCACATTATATAATTCGAACTAAACAAAAAAATAAGTCTTCTGTTAGCCCGATCATAATAAGACTTCAGAATGAAAATGAAAAAAATCTTGTTTTGAAGAAGACGAGTGAATATTATCAAACAAAGTCTCGCTCAGTCACACTTGATGATCTTGGCTTCCAAAACAACAACAGATTTGTAAGGGTATATGAGTGCCTTACGAAGCATAATCATGCTGTCTTTTGCAAAGCTAATGACCTACGTAGGAGAAAACAGGTGCACTCGGTTTATTCAAGATATGGACGAGTTTTTATCAAAGTGCATGTTGAAAAGAGACCCATATGTATTACTAGTGTAAATCAATTGTATGCGGTGGTTTCGAATGTCCATTCGATTGAAAAAAATTCTATGCTTGGAGCTCATGTTGATGTTGGTGCTTTAAATGTTGCCGCAGCCCAAGTCGTTGCTGGTGTCGGTGTTGCTGATGGTGATAATGTTGCAGACAATGTGAATGTTGCTGATGGTGTTTTTGCTGCGAACGAGAGTTTAAATTTTTTGTAGTAATCCTACTCTATTCAATTTTCTGTGTTTATTATTATGATGAATCTAAATTTGTTTATTTGCGTGTAGCCTACAATTATATGAATCTTGATTAACTTATTATTTTTCTGTCTCATTTTCATTAAATTCATTTATTTATTATTTATTTTATTTATTTATAATTTTATTCTTCATTAGTGAGTTTCTTTTTCTAATAGTTGGTGGGTTTTCAGTCTCTTTTTTTTTCTCTTCTTTCGTCTTTAATGTTTTATTCTTCTCCGGATATTGTGAGATCGGTGTGCAATGTACTGTGTAACGTGAGTAAAGGTTTAAATGTCTGTCACTTAAATGTGGGAAGCATTCGCTCTAAGTACACTTTCCTCCTTCAAATGTTAGGTAATTCGAATATGGATATTGTAATGATTTCTGAATCATGGCTGAATGAAAGTATTTCTTCAAATTTGCTGTGTTTTCCTGGTTATGAATTATATAGAAATGATCGTTGTACTCGAGGGGGTGGTGTCTGTATGTATGTGAGAAATCATATTCCTGCAAAAGTTATATATGCTTCTACTGGCTGTATCGAATTCTTGTGCGTAGAAATAAAAAATAATCATCGTGAAAAATGTCTTCTAGTGGTGGTGTACTCACCACCTGGTTTGTTTAAAGAGAATAATTTGTACGAAATTGAAAGCACTCTTTTTCTTTTAAACACTAAGTATTCAGATGTGCTTATTGCTGGAGATTTCAACGTTAACTTACTAGTCAACAACGTAAATTCCCGTCTATTTCATTACTTTTGTAATAAATTAAGTTTGTTCATTATTAATAAACACTGGCCAACTTGCTTTCAGTCTTTAACCAATCCTTCACTCATTGACATTTTCTTAACAACTTCACTCCCTAAAATTTTGCGCAATGACCAGATAAGATTGACGTTTGAATTTATACATGAATTGATTTTCTGTTCTTTCCAGTTTAATGTTCAAAATGCAAATTCTGTAGAGACTTTTAATTTTCGATCTTATCGCAATTTTAATTCTGATGAAATTGTAAGCCGCACTCGAACTGATTTTTGGAATGAAATTTATTACACTAATGATGTAAGCACTAAGGTCTTAATTTTTAATAGGCTCCTGGAAAATTTATTCAATGAATTTGTTCCCTTAGTCACAAAACGAGTTAAAAAACCTGCATCAAGTTCTTGTCCATGGTATAGTAACGATATAGAAATTCAAATTAGAGATAGAGAACGTTTCTTCAGAAAGTTCAAACGTAATCCTACAGTTTATAACAGAAATCAGTATATTTTTGCAAGAAATAAAGTCACTTCTCTCATTCGTTCATGTAAAAAAGATTATTTTTCTGCTAAACTTAACATATCCTTGGGCTCTAAGGTTCTTTGGAAAAATCTTAAAGAAATTGGTATCTACTCTAACAAATCGTCATCTGGATGTTCATTGGATCCTGAGCAGATGAGGGCAGTTTATGCGTCACCCCTGAATAGCTCTAGGTCGGCTATAGTTGTTCCGGATAATAATGTTGAACTGTTTTCATTTAACTGCGTCGATGAATATGAAATCGTAAATGCTATTCGAACTGTAAAATCAAATGCAATCGGATCTGACAACATCTCGCCAAAGTTCAGTAGATTAATTGTACCAGCCATTTTGCAACCCTTGAAACATATTTTAAATATTTGTTTCTACAGTTGTAAATTTCCTGAGCCATGGAAGTGCGGTGTAATAGTTCCAATTCCAAAAAGCAGCAAGTCACTAGAGCCGTCTGAATTTAGACCTATTAGTTTGTTGCCATTCTTTAGTAAGGTTTTTGAACGGCTTTTGGCTAATCAAATGATTAGCTATATTCAAATCAATCAAAAACTCTCGAAGTGGCAGTCTGGTTTTCGGTCTAAACATAGCTGTGAATCTGCTGTCATTAAGGTAACTACTGACTTTCGATTCGCCCTTGATAAAGATCATCTTGGAATCATGGTACTGCTAGATCTTTCCAAAGCTTTTGACTGTGTAGACCATCAAATTCTAATATCAAAGCTAAGTGATAAGTTTAATTTTTCTACATCGTCACTTAAGCTTTTGAAAGACTACCTTTGTAACAGAAGTCAAATAATAAGAACCGAGCAAGGAACTTCAGCTCCTTTTATTGCTCACTGTGGTGTTCCCCAAGGCTCTGTCCTCGGACCACTTCTGTTTTCACTGTTTATCAATGATCTACCAAATGTTATTAAAAATTGCTCAATTCACTTGTATGCAGACGATGTTTTGATGTATAAATTTTGCAAACTAGGTATGATGGAAGATGCTGTAGCGCGAATCAATGAGGATTTAGTTCATGTTCAGGAATGGGTTCAGACGAATATGTTACGTCTTAATCCTTCGAAGACGTTGAGTATGGTGTGTTCAAAAAATGATGTTGTTCTTGAAGATATCCCTAAAGTTATTTTGAATTCCCGAACTGTTGAGTTTGTCGATAAAGTAAAGTACTTAGGCTATCAAATTAACAATAAACTCACTTGCTGCGATGCCATCTCGGAAGCTGTAAGACGTATTTACTTTGGCCTACGCTCTCTAAGGACCTCGTCTCAATTTCTGAATGAAGATATCAAAAAACATTTAGTCAAAAGCTTGCTTCTTCCTTTCTTTACTTTTAATTGCTCTGTATACCCTTGTCTTGACTTTGAGTGTAAACGAAAACTTAACGTAGCATTTAACGATTGCTTGCGTTTCATATACAATATACCTAGGTGTGAAAGTGTGTCTAGTGTTCAGTCTACGTTATTGGGGATAAGTTTGAATAATCATTTATTGTTTCGTAATATATTACTTTTACATAACATTATTAATGGAAGATCTCCAGGGTATTTAGGGGAAATGCTTCAATTCGCTCAATCCCATAGAGGGTTACGACTTATTTTGCCACGTTTTCTTCATTCCATTGCTGATCGATCTCACCTCGTCTTTTCAATAAGGATTTGGAATAGCCTTCCCTTTGAACTTCAAAGAATCACTTCACCAACCATTTTTAAGAAAAAGTTACTTGCTTATATTGTGACAAATATCAATTAATCGTCTTTTACTGTTAATGTTATACCCACTCATTTGTTATTTATTAATTTATTGTATCAATGTAATCCATTTATTATTATACTTTTTTCTATTATATTCTTCTTTTTTTTTCATTATATTACTATTATTTATAATTAATTATGTAACGTATCTTGTCAAATGTATAATTAACTTGTTGAATATTTAGATGCAATTAAAAGATCCTGTAATCTTGATGTATCATGTAAATGCTTATAAATACAAATACAAATACAAATACAAAAACAAATACAAATTATATTTGGTCGATTTGTAAAATTTCATAAAAAGTCTTTCTGCTACGATATGACTTATATTTTGTTGGTATAACTTATGCTATTTTGGAATTTGTAGCTAATGCATCATTACAACAGTTGCATGAAGCTGCAATGATTTCGATGGATGAATCAACAAAATGTTCGATAATAATCTCGAAACCAAATCGTCCTAGACAAACTGACATTTTCTACAACTGAGTGAGTGAGTGATATAAATGCCGACAAAACAGCAATCAATATTCCACCGACATAGGATTCCTCTCCCTCTCTTCTGTATATCTCTATAATCAGAGATCAAAGTGAATTTAATTTGTTTCAAATATATTTTCAAGATTCTCAGCGCGTTTCTGTGTAAACGATCACATCCAACAGCACCGGATCACTGGAGATTGTTCAATGTTCATTTTCAATTTGTTTCGACACTCGAACTAATTTTCCGAATGTCAAATGCCATTACCGATGCTGGTATTTCGCGCGGCATTTTTTCGCACACAAAAATGATTGTTTTTGCTCGAATATGTCATGCATGCCGGCCCGAATCGACCCGGTCGCCTATCTAGCACATAGTCGTGGCATGTATGTATGTCGTTGTCAATGATGCATTTATGTAATTATAATTGTTCAATTGATCGACTTGGACACATTTTGTCAAGCAAACCAGCTTGTGGGTATAAAGTTCTCAGGCTCCGCTTCTTATTGAATTTGTTCACATTACGTTTACGATGTTTGGTTGCTTTTAAATGTATTATTAAGTTTGAGAGCCCTCATGCATAAATGTTGGTTTTATTATTCTGACAGCTGTTGTTATTTTAATTCACAAAGTATGAATGTCTGCTTTTGTTTGCTTGACAATTACAGCATGTTAATTGTAGTGACGTCAATTGCTAGATAAGATAATTTGTAATGTTCAAGCAGTCAAGTTTGAGATATAGAATCTTGGGTATTTGAGTTAATCGAAGTACAAGTAAAGGCAAATATTTAGGTACATGTATGAACTTGAGTTGTTTTTTAATATGAGCACGACTTCTTTTGTCCCTATGCTTACTCTCCTAGATCCTCAGTCGTGCTGAACGCATTGGGTTTACGAACGTCGTGTTTGTTTACCAACACCTTTTTTGTACCGAAGATAGCCTTCCAGTTTTTCAAAATAGCATGAATTATACTAACAAATCATAATCCATATCATACCAGAAATACTTTTGTATGAATTTTTACAACTCGGCCGAATATAATTCACAGTCAGTTTTTGTAAAAAATGAGCATATGGGAGCGAACAGTCGACGATATAATCAGATTGAATAGTGGAAATATTCCATGCCTCCTAAGATACGGAAGCCTATCAGTTTGTCAAAGTATAAGTCCCGGACCTGTCCGTTGAAACACCGGTTAACCGCCGTTGAAACCCGTAGGAAACTGCGTTGATAAACCGGTTCAAAGTCGATGATAAACCAAGGGAAACCTTGTTGATTGCCGATCGGAAGATCGTTGATAGCCGGAGGAAACTCCGTTCAAACACTAGGGAAAACCCCAAAGGACGCATACGTCGTGCTCATCTTTAACTCATAACAAATCCGTGAGGTACATGAAGTTCCGAACCGTGAAGGAAGAACTCCAGTCAACCTAGTCTTTTAATGAAACTTTATATACGAAGTCATTATACTTTGGATCTCATGTGGATTGTTTTCGTGCCAAAATTGAAAATGTTGTTGATTCACGTTCCCATCAATCTAGAAATAGACCACATCGCTTATACGATGGCCAGAGGTCGCCGAACTGTACCCAAAAAGAACTTCGATAAAATAAATTAAATCACCTGCAGGCGCTTTTGAACGCTATACCTGACCTTGTTGATTTGGCAAAACAGACTGAAGTGACAGCCAATTTTAATGTTTTTTTTTTATTTTTTTTTAACTTGCACCCACACTGAGTACATTAGGAAGAAAGGAAGGGGTTGAAAGGAGGTGTCGGTGTACATTGGTCTTGAATTCTTGAGCATTGTAATGATTGGGAAAGACAGAGTGTGGAAGAAAGTTCCACGACTAAACAATTCTCTATACTTGAGAGTACGTCCGAAGTTGGGCTCGAGGGTAAACTGATGGACGGTCCTAGAAGCGCGAGTATTACGGGCGAATTGTTTTAGGGGAGGAATGGAAATGGCTATTTCTTTAGGGCACTTAGCGTAGAAGTAACGATAGAATAGGGAGAGACATGAAACGTTACGACGGTGATCTAACGAATGGAATGACGCAGTGATGTCTCTATCATTCGTAGGGCTCTTTTTTGGATACCATCCAAGAGGCTTAAGTATGTAGCTGGGCAGCTGGAGCACCGGTGCAAAGATGGGAATTGTACTCAAGCTTAGGACGGATATAAGTCTTATAGATAGTAGCCAGATCAGACGGGGAGAAGAATTTCTTGCATCTTGTAACGAAGCGTTACAAATTTTTAAACTTTAATTTCCACTCACCAGAACAGAGAAGAAAAATAATAAACAAATCATACAACCGACCGTTGAGAAAATTAAATTTGAATGTTCAAATTCAAGTTTCAAATGATCACCCGACCCGCCCATGCATTTCTCAACCAGAAGCTCACGTCATCGCTCATGCGTTGATTCCATATGTTCGTACATCGTACTATACATACATACACACCATGCATACATTTCAATATCCCATATCAACCGACCGATGATTAAAGAATGCATGCATTTAGTTTATTTGCTTTCTTTTAATTCACGTTATGTTTTCACGCAAAAATTAACAAGGGGAAGTAAAATGTCAATGCAAAATCAGGTTTTCTTTCTTCGGTGTGGTTGGTACCAATCTCATGTACTAAGAAGAATTAAAACGCCGGGAAGCAAGCTGCCTATACCTCGAGTATTAATAGCTTCGCCTTCTAAACCGGAAATTTTTGGCCTAAAATTTATATTTATTTTGCTCGTCGAAGATCCACTTCTTCTAAGTGTACCTCCGACTGGGAAAGGCTTCTCCTGACCTGTTTTTTTTTATTTGCCGGACCGATTCCACCTGTTTATTCTGTGGCTGCCCTTCTTCTAAGCGCACCACAGACAGAGAGCTGTCAAGTCGGGGACAGTTCGACCGTATATTCCCTAGTTTGGTGCTAGGGACAGTAGCAGCATTTTGAGTTCTGCTGTTTATTCTTCGCTCCACTCCCTCTGAGTGTATCGAGGACAGAAAATCTGCCTTTTTGCCTGTTTATTCTGTGGCTGCCCTTCTTCTAAGCGCACCACAGAAAGAGACCTGTCAAGTCGGGGACAGTTCGACCGTTTATTCCCTAGTTTGGTGCTAGGGACAGTAGCAGCATTTTGAGTTCTGCTGTTTATTCTTCGCTCCACTCCTTCTGAGTGTATCGGGGACAGAAAATCCGCCTTTTTGCCTGTTTATTCTGTGGCTGCCCTTTTTCCAAGCGCACCACAGACAGAGAGCTGTCAAGTCGGGGACAGTTCGACCGTTTATTTCCTAGTTTGGTGCTAGGGACAATAGCAGCATTTTGGGTTCTGCTGCTTATTCTTCGCTCCACTCCCTCTGAGTGTATCGAGGACAGAAAATCCGCCGTTTTGCTTGTTTATTCTGTGGCTGCCCTTCTTCCAAGCGTACCACAGACAGAGAGCTGTCAAGTCGGGGACAGTTCGACCGTTTATTCCCTAGTTTGGTGCTAGGGACAGTAGCAGCATTTTGAGTTCTGCTGTTTATTCTTCGCTCCACTCCCTCTGAGTGTATCGAGGACAGATAATCCGCCTTTTGCCTGTTTATTCTGTGGCTGCTCTTCTTCTAAGCGCATCACGGACAGAGAGCTGTCAAGTCGGGGACAGTTCGAACGTTTATTCTCTAGTTTGGCGCTAGGGACAGTAGCAGCATTTTGAGATCTGCTGTTTATTCTTCGATCCACTCCCTCTGAGTGTATCGAGGACAGAAAATCCGCCTTTTGCCTGTTTATTCTGTGGTGGCCCTTCTTCTAAGCGCCCCACAGACAGAGAGCTGTCAAATCGGGGACAGTTCGACTGTTTATTCTCTAGTTTGGTGCTAGAGACAGGAGCAGCATTTTGAGACCTGCTCATTTATTTCAAGTCCGTATTGTAAGAAATTATTTGATTAAGAATTTATATTATCCGTAGATTGTAAGTTGTATATGCAATACTCTGTTATTTTAGATCGTAAGAAAACTGTAATAAAATTTAATACAACATCGGAAAGGTTGGTCGTTATTGGAAGTTTGAGACTTTTCGACCCAAGTTTTATTTGCTTTCTTTGGGATCGACCCTGGACACCCTGAGCCTACCTCAGCAATAAATAAAAAAGCATCACAACCTTCTTAAGAAACCCAAACACCTTGCGGAATTTTTGAAGACATCGCATATGTGCGAATCTCGAGATGTTCGGTCTCGTTGATGCAAGTGCCACTCATGAACAGCATTGAGTTTTCGAAGCATTAAACTCTACGCGGGCACACCAGCATTTATATTTTGGGTTTCAGACTTGAAACCGTCCAGTACAACTAATGTATTGAATGATTCGAAAGATAAGGATAGATGGCAAAATTTACGCAACGGTTTTGATAGCGTTGAAGAACACCTCTTCAGAATAATAGCGGGGATACCATCCGGACCAGCGGATTTATGTATTTTGAGATCTTTTAGGACTCTCGCCACAGCACGAGTGCGGAAGAAGATGTGTCCCATTGAATCATTGACGCGCTCAAGAACTGGGGGAGTCATGATACTCTCTGGCAGCGAAGCGTTGTAGGCGAACTGCCAAGCAAAAGTTTAGCTTTTGCGAGAGAGCTAACATCTAGAGTGTCATTGTCAACGAGCGTAGGGACCGAGGAAGAGAAATAATTCTCCATATTTTTTGAAAATTACCAAAAAATCTGTATTTTTTGCCTTAATTTTTGGCAAAAACTTGGTCCGTCGAATATGGGCATTGCAGGCCTTCCTGACTTGTTTAAACTTATTCCGGTTTTCCTGGGTTCCGGAAAATTACTTCTTTTCTTGCTTCTGACAGCGGAGCTTGTGCCGTAACTCATGTTAAGTCTGCAGAAATAGTGCTTACAGGTCCCCAGCAACGTATGCAATAGTACTAGTGTGTTCCCTTGACTCCCAATTGTATTTTTGGTAGTTTCAAATCCACTCCTAATTTATTTCAAGTTTTTTGCTCCTTTCCACATGGAAAACCGACCTCCGGTTTTCCCAGTGTTAACTCCAAAACTACATCATTTCTTGAATTACGAGATTTGAGATATTAAACTTAAGACAAAAGACCACTTTTCAAATTGTCTACAAAGAATCAATTCATTAAGTTTAACAGTAATCGTGGATGAGCCTTCGAAAGTCAGTTCTCGGCTTTATGAATGGGTCAACCCAAATACCAAATAAAAACCATTTCGCGTCTCTAATCAGAGGTCAATGCTCTATCAGCCCAGAGTGCCCAGTTCTGCTGAAAGCTACTCATAAAGATTCTAGATAAGCTCAAAGCTACAGTTACAATTTCATGTTTATACAAATAAACCGTTTCATGCCTTTTTCTTCGAACTTACTTGATGTAATGCTGTCAATCCATCGACATTGGCTGTATTGATGTCAGCTCCATTCTCAATTAAATTAACAACTTCTTCCTTATCGCCGGCCAAACATGCAGCCAGAAAAACGCATCCCGATGAGAATTTAATTTTCCGACCTTTCTCACTCTTCGGCACCGATGGTTCGCGATTTGTTTCGGATTCTTCCCAGCGTTTGAGCTGTTCGGCCCGTTTCATCATTGCCGAATTGTTTCGCGTATCGAACGACATTTTTAAATTTTCTATTTTTATTTTTGATTTTCTTTTAAAAATTCGATTTAATGAAGGTTTTCTTTTTTTTCTTTTGCTTTTATTTATTTTTCACGCACTTGTTGGACAGAAACTCACTAACACAAAAACACATGTACGTTGTATAATTTTTAGGTAAAAAAAAACTAGCACAACCAACGAGAGTAAGAGGGAGAGAGAGAAACACAAGAAAATAAAAGAAAGAAAACCGAATTTCTTCTTTTCAAAACTCCCGCTGCTGCCGCGCGTCAATTAATTTCGTTTTCATTTATTTTAAAATCGATTGAGAATAAAGAATTTCAGGCGTCACTTTTTTCCACTTTTAAAACAGATTTTTGCGATTAAATTCAAACCCGAACTTATTGCCATCAAATGCAATTCAACAATTCCAAACACTGTTCGACATTCAGCGAATTCGAATTGACTTCAAAAAGACGAAGGAGCAAGAGCGAGACAAAGCTATTTCGGTGCGAGGAATTCCTTTGCATGAAATAAAATAGTTTCTGCTTTGCTGCTCCTCGAACCAATGTGTTCGCCTTGTTGCATGTGTGTGAACAAGTGGGATGGGTATACTCGCTGATTTTGTTTTTTTTTCTTTGTCCCTTTCGTAGTAACGTTCACAGTAGTATTTTTTTTTCTTCAAAATTTCAACTCTTTTTTGGATAAAAAAGAAAAACTTCAATAGCCGCGTCAAATTAAATCCAAATTCACACACAAAAAATGAGCAATCCTTCAAAAGCGGTTACACAACACTTTGCGTGCATTTTTCCACTCGCGCACTCATTTGCCTTCGAAATCAAAAGAAAATGCCAAAAAATTCAAATTGGAGACACGGTGACGGACGGACCGAATAAGCGAGAAGAGAATGAAGAAGAAAAATTGTTGCAGCAAAACTTTTTATGCCACTTTACGCGAGTTTACGCACACACTTTACACAAACAACTCTCATTGAATTTTCCTTTGCACTTTCCACTTGGAATTGGAATACACTCTTGGATCTCGCTTTGCCTTTGCCGTCGTCGTTGGGCCTTGGGCAGCAAAGAAATGATTCTTCTTTTTACGAATATTTTTAGAAAACTTTTTTTTGCTTTTTGTTTAAATTTTTGCTTCTTCTTTTTTTATGAATTTTCTTCAATCCAAGCAGAGTGGACAGCCAAGAAAAAAGGGGTGTAGAGTAGGAGCAGAGCAAGTATCACATAACGAAACTCGCGCGAGAGTAGATTTTGTTTTTCTTTTTTCGTTTTGAATTAAAAAAGAATCTCCTTTGCCTTCACATATTGCTGCACAATTTTGTATTTTTCTTTTGTAAAAATTTCGCACTAAAAAAAACAAAATTAACACAAAAAGCGGACAAAATATAGAACTTCAGTTTTTTTTAGGGGAGCGGTCGACTCTTCCTTTTTTAATCGCGGGGAAATTCTTCACTGCAATTTGTTTTTCTTTTTTACTCTTATTCAGGGTTTTTTTTTCTCACTGTAGGCAATTTCAATTGTTTCGTTTCGTCGATTTTGAGTCTGCAATTTGGACAGAAATTATTCAATTTTCTTTGGGAATCTACAGAAAACACGAATTAAACTATTTCACTGAATTTTTTTGTTGGAATTAGAATTTTTATTAAAAAAAAATAAACGGAGAGAGTACGTCGATGTCGAAGTTCTCCTCACATTCCTCAATCTATCTTCAAAATACAATTTTTTACCCGATTTCATTGTGGTTGTCTGTTTTGTGGCGATTTTTCATCCACAAAATGGAGGTGTGGATTGTAATTGCAGGATGAGCAACCCTCAGATGTCAAATTGTGTGATGGTTTATTGATGGGATGGTAGATGGCGCTTTCTTAAACGGAAATTGATAAAATAACAGTTTTTTATTTTCTTTCATATAAAATTCCCGAAAAGAACTTGAATTATGAAAATTAACCATTGCGATTCTGTTTGTTTGCAGAGCTGTTGTGTTCGGCAAGTGATTATCATTTAGGATTTCACTTCATAAATATCCCACCAGGGATTTTACACCCCGAACAGAAGCCTGTAGAGACCATCATAGGAACATCGTAGTGGAACCACAGTCAGTGCTGAGGTTATGGAAAGACCACTTTTCGTAGCTGTATAATGGCGATGACGAACAAAATTCCGCCAGCTATACAGAATCATTCAATTTGGGTGGAGCAGACCACAAATTCCATCCACCGACATTGACGAAGTGAAGATAGCGATTTCTAAACAGTCGAACAAAGTCGCTGCAGCAGATGGCTTAGCCGCCGAAATTTACAAATCAGCTAGAGATGATTTGCGGTTAGGAGTATGCATCAGCTAATGTGCAAAATTTGGTCGGAGGAAAGCTGGCCCGACGAATGGAACTACAGCATCGTATGCCCGATTTTCAAGAAAGGAGATCCCCTGACCTGCACCAACTATAGAGGTATAAGCCTACAAGATCTTGTCTGCCGTGCTGGGTGAAAGTTTAAAACCTTTCATCAACAAATTGATAGGTCTTTCTCAGTGTGGTTTCAGACCCGGACAGTCCACCATCGATCGAATATTCACTCTACGGCAGATCTTGGAGAAGACCCAGGAACTTCAAATCAATACCTACCACCTTTTCATCGATTTCAAGGCCGCGTATGACAGCGTCTATAGAGACCAACTTTAAAGAGCAATGTACAGTTTTGGCATCCCAGAAAAACTCGTCCGTCTGTGTAAGATGACAATGGAAAACTCACGTTGTTTCAACATGGTCGGAAAAAACCTAACGGATGCATTTAATGTCAAAAAAGGTTTTAGACCAGGCGATGCGCTGTCATGCGATTTCTTCAACATCATTCTTGAGAGGTTGTGCAAAACTCAAACGTCAAACGTCAACAACAGAGGCACAATCTTTCAAAAGTCCGTCCAGCTACTATAGGATACGCAGACGATATTGACATAATTGGAAGAACACAGCGTGATGTCAGTCGAGTGTTCGTAAGCCTTAAGACGGAGGTAAGGAAGATGGGTCTAGCGGTTAACGAGGGCAAGACCAAGCCAATTCTGCCAACAAGAAAGGACAACCAACATCCATGTCTTGGAGCAAAAGTCAGTATAGACAGTTTTAACTTCGAGGTAGTTAAGGACTTCGTCTACTTATGATCCGCTATAAACTCAGACACCAGCACTCTCGAGCAACTAAAGTGTCACTGTACAAAACCGCCATCATCCCGGTCCCAATGCATGGTGCAGAGACATGGACCATAACAACATCCAATGAAAACGCTTTGGGCTGCTTCGAGAGAAAAATTCTTCGATTGATTTTTGGTCCTGTATGCATAAATGGAAGATGGGGACTAAGATTAAATCAAGAACTGTACGAGCTGTTCAGCGAGGTCCATTGAATGGGAAATAATGCTCCGGCTCGTAGAGTCTTCGAATCCAACCCGGAAGGACGTCGCAGAAGAGAAAGACCGCGACTCAGGTGGAGCACCAGGTGGTAGAGGACCTGAACTGAACCAACTTGGCATGCGAAACTGGAGACAGCTAACTAGGGGCCGAGCTGGAGACGTTTGTTGGATGAGGCCCTGGTCCGACCTGTACTGTAGCGCCACCATAAGTTAGCACAAAGAGAAGAAGCCAAACAAAAAAGAATTGGACCCTCTTTCTTGATTTATTTTTATTCAAGAGACCATGACTGCCTTAGTCGAGCTATGACGAGCTTTTAAAGTCTTTGCGTGGCGCAGGCCCTGGGCGTCAGAAACCTTGTAAACTTCTTTTTAAAAGATTTTCAGTGTAGGTACTTCAAAGGTGGCACAACGCAAAAATTCAAACACTTGAACAAACCCATCCTACTGCCAACTCAAATCTGTAGAAACACCAGAGTCCTATAAGTAGTTGAAGATGAGTCAAGTTAGCCTTCTTCTCCAAATTACTTCAATCCTCAACCACACTCTCAGAAACACAGTTATTCACACAGATGTTAGTTGCTTCATTACTGCATCACCATATTCATGTAACTTTTAACTTACATCACACATCTCCTCACCACTCCTCCAGTTTCCCCGCGGAACATAATTCACATCTTAACTGTGCATCGCATTTGAATAGCCGACATTAAGGCTTGAATTACAATAAGAAAGCAAAAAAAAGCTCTCTCGCCATCCTGCCAACGAACTTGAATCACATTAGATATGCATGTTGGATACGCTCCACTTCCCACAATAGACACGGTGTTGGGGGCACCCATACCCCACAATACCCACCTTGGGGCGCTGATGTATGGTTCGTCTATGATGTGTGCTCGTAATACTAACTATTGTTTGATTCACTATAGTTTTCACAGCATCGCTCTATCTCTCTCTCCCTTTTCGCTTACCGCCAAGGTGGGCACCTTTACCCCTACCACCCACTTCGAAAAAAGCATCTTACTCAAAACAAACAAAACAATACAAAACAGAAAAATAACACAATCAACTTGGCTAACGACACGACGACACAGTCGAGTCGGTCGGTCTGTATGGAAAATTGTTTTCTCACCCATTCGCCAACCAAACCATTCCCTCCCCATTAAACCAAAAACAACGTCATATCAGCAAAAACAGCAAACATACTAGACACAATTTCAGCTGAATGGCCTGCACACCGTTCGCTCTGCCAGCACTATCAGTCTACTATTCAACGGCATAACTATTAGTCGACATTAAATTTTTCTGTGAGAGTGGTGGAAATATAGACACACAAAAAAACAAGTTTAAAACTATTAACCAATTCAAGTGCATGCAAGTCGGTGACAGTTGACAGCTCGAAAAATCGTAAAAAACTATGAATTAATAAAAGTTTTTTTTTTGTGAACAAAAAATATTGCAAAATTTCTTAACGACTCTATTTTCATTGACAAAAGTAAAAATAACAAAAATACGCGCTAATTTTCAAACCCTTACACAACCACGCCATTATTTTATACAAAAAACCCTTCATCCCTTGTGAACAAACTTTTTTAATGTATGGATATTTACACATTACAATCAAAATGGTAAGTTGTAAAAAAATGAAAAATTTGTACTACCCTCGCGGAAGCTAATGCTACCCCGTAAGGCCAGACAGGGATGGCCTCCGTTAGCACTAAGCTGAGTTAAAGCAGGATAGACTGAACTAGGTGGGGACAAAAAATAAAAATACTATACTTGTTGAGAAAGGAACAAAAAAAGAACAGGGAGTCGTAGGACTTCTTCTTGGCCATGCCAGAGTGCAAAAAGGGGTGAACGGGCGGGTGCTAACAGTTCATTCACATTTCGTAGGCGCATTCATAGTTCGTTCCCACACACACAATCGTTTATCGTTTAATTTTTTTTATTGCACTTTTGTTCCCACAGTGTAACACAGGGAACTCGTGCCTTTCATCTCATCGGTGTATCTCTGTAAATCTATCTCAATCTCTAGCCAGCAGCGCTATCAACATTCCTACAGCCTGGAAGCGTTCATCATCCATCAGAGAACAGCATAATCACCATCACAGTACCATCACCATCATAAAAGCGGCTGAAAGAATCAGGAAGACGCAACAAAGGATTCCCAGAGTTCTCACCATGATATCATATCGTATCTTCCTAGCTTCGGTTTCACAGTTCACACACATGTCCTTTTACTCTGCCTATTTGCTGGTTTCTTGCTCTCTTTCTCTATTTTTTTTCCTTCTGTCTCCGTTCTTTGTTCATCATCGCGGCATATTACTCCTTGCTTGTCTCTGGTTTTTCAGGATGAAAAATCTTGAATGTAATATAGCGTAATCGCAGGATTCTCTGCCTCCTCCCAGTCTCACACTCTGTCTGATGAATGATGAGATGATGTTGTTTTTCCCATGAGAAGAAAGTCCTTGTGAGGGTATTGGTGAGGCAAATAAATATACATGCCTCATGGGAAAATCCGTAAGATCCCAGGATACGATTGCAATCGAATGCATTATAGTGCAATGAATTTTCAAGGAGGAAAAAGAAAATCGTTCCTTTTTGCTGTTCCTTAAGTGCATCCATATCCTTCCTTTACAGACCGTTAAATCAGACCGTTAAATAGGATGCATGTGTCTTATGAGGTGGGTTCATTATATTGTAGGCTTTCCAAGCACCCAGCATCCCCTTCAACCCCAACTCCAACAAACAGAAAAAGGGACATAAGGACTTTTCCGATGGAGTTGATAGGAACAACATTTTTTCTTTACTTTGGCAATCTTCTAAGGAATAGGACAGTACACAGACACTAAGGAGCTTTTTCCCCTTTTTTTTCTGTCTAAGAAAATGTCGTTTGCTGCTTTTTTTCCATTCAGAAGATGATGTACCAAATCCCGGGGTTGATTTTTGGCTTTTCCATGAACTAAATGCCTGCTTCTAGAACTTTCGTGAATTTTCCTCGAGTACTTTTGAGGTTTCCTGTGGATTTTTCTTGATTTTTCATGTTTTCTTCCAAAGCGCTCAATGCGCATTTCCATTGTACCTTCTTCTTCAGCTGCAGTTGTAGTTGCAGAGAAATGAGAAAAAGACGAAACGTGAATTGTAATTACGTTGAATTGTTACTAATTGCACGTAAATGAATTGTTTTTCTAAGTCGTAGAATTTCGTCACTGTGTGCAAGTAGTGGTGCAATTGTGACAAGCGAGAATGTGGCAAACAACTTTAACCCCTGTTGAATAGGGTTGGATGCTGATGATGCACTTGCTTACTCTTGTGAAATATATTTTTGAACAAGAATACACTTTGTAGTGCACCCTCAAAGAAAGGGGATTGTTTTGACAAAGTTATACACCTTTTTAGCTTTCAACTTGTCGACCGGTGGTGTTTACATTGAACGATTTTTTCAGTACCTATGCATTTTTTGGTGGCAAAGTAGGAGGGTTGACAATTTTTGTTGTGAGAAAGCCTGACTTCTATTTTATAACACGATTACTAAATGGTTCTTTGAAAATCGGTCACAGTCCGGTCGGACTAGGGCTTCATCCAACAAACCTCTCCAGCCACCTTCGGTCCCTATCAAGCTGTCTCCAGTTTCGCACGCCAAATTGGTTCAGGTCCTCTACTACATGTGTGCTCCACCTGAGTCGCGGTCTTCCTCTCCTGCGACGTCCTTCCGGGCTGGATTTGAAGACTCTACGGGCTTGAGCATTGTTTTCCATTCGCTTTACGTGACTCAGCCCTCTATGTCGTTGGACCTTAACTTTTCTGGCTAGGTCAGTGTCGCTGAACAGCTCGTACAGTTCTTGATTGAATCTTCGTCTCAATACTCTATTTATGCAGACAGGACCAAAAATTACTCGAAGAATTTTTCACTCGAAGCATCCCAAAGCTTTTTCGTCGGATGTTGCCATGGTCTATGTCTCTGCACCATAGGTACATTAGGACCGGGATGATGAGGGTTTTGTACAGTGAACCTTAAGTTTCTCGAGAGGGGACTTTACTATTGCCTTCTTAGTCCAAAGAAGTAGTGATTGGCAAGAGTGATTCGTCGTTTGATTTCAGTGCTGGTGTTGTTGTCTGAGTTTATAGCGGATCCTAGGTAGACGAAGTCCTTAACTACCTCGAAGTGAAATCTGTCTATGCTGACGTTTAGTCCAAGACATCGATGTTGGTTGTCCTTTCTTTGACAGCATAAACTTGCTCTTGCCCTCGTTAACCACTGGACCCATCTTCCTAGCCTCCGCCTCAAGACTCACAAACGCTCCACTGACATCACGCTGTGTTCTTCCAATTATGTCAATGTCGGCTGCGTATCCTAGTAGCTGGACGGACATTTGAAGGATTGTGCCTCTGGTGTTGACGTTGGCGTTTTGCACAATCTTTTCAAGAATGATGTGGAAGAAATCGCATGACAGCGCATTGCCTTGTCTAAAACCTTTTTTGACATCAAATGCGTCCGTTAGGTTTTTTTCCGACGATGCTGGAACAGAGTTAGTTTTCCATTGTCATCTTACGCAGATGGACGAGTTTTTCTGGGATGCCAAAACTGGACATTGCTCTATATAGTTGGTCTCTTCTCTATAGACGCTGTCACACGCTGCCATGAAATCGATGAAAAGGTGGTAGGTATCGATTTGAAGTCCTGGGTTCCGTAGGGTAAATATTTGATGGATGGTGGACTTTCCGGGTCTGAAGCCACACTGATAAGGACTTATCAGGTTGTTAACGAAAGGCTTCAAACGTTCACACAGCACCGGCAGACAAGATCATGCTTTCCTTCGACCAAATTTTGCAGATAAGTTGGTGCATACTCCTAACCAAATCATCTCCAGCTGATTTGTACAGTTCGGCGGCTAAGCCGTCTGCTCCAGTGACTTCACTTCGTCAATGTCGGGTGAGTTGAATTTGTGGTTTGCTCCACCCAAATTTAATGGTTCTGTATAGCTGTCGGAATTTTGCTCGTCATCGCCATTATACAGCTTGGAAAATTGGTCTTTCCATATCCTCAGCACTGGCTGTGGTTCCACTACGATGTTCCCATGATGGTCTCTACAGGCTCGGTTCGGGGTGTATAACCCCTGGTGGTTTGTTTTAGCGTTTTGTACAACTTTCGAACCTCCTCAATCGCTCGGTTATCATGCTCCCTTTTCTTTCTTTCTGAAAAGTTTTTGCTCCTCTCTCCTTTTCTGCTCGTAGAGCTCGCAAGCGGCTCAAGTCCTTCTTTGCAGTGCCGCTTTGTATGGCTCTTGTTTAGCTGCATCTGCTCGCCGATACTCATTGTCAAACCAGGGGTTTCGTTGTGATGGTCGTACAAACCCTAGCACTTCAGAGGCGGCATATCTAATGGCTGCTTGGCAGTGTTGCCACTGGTTCTAGTTTTAAAAATCAAGAAAAGTCAAATGGCGTTTTTATTTGACAGTCTTAAAGTGTTCAAGTCGGCAAAATTGACAGTTCTAAAAGCGTATTTCTCTTCTAGATTTGAAATTAGCAGCAAAAATAGAATGCGAACTCTTTGACTCTGTTTACACAGGATAGAAATATCTACAGCTTTTTGACATCAAATCAGCCTGCCTGCCAAATGAACATGCATCTTTTTCTAAATGTCAAATGTCAGTTAATGAGCGATGTCATATTTTTTTCAGGGTAGTTTTCGTACAAACAGAAAAAAGTTCGACGTGAAAAGTATCTATTCATTAACAAAAAAACTGCGCATTTGTTTTGCTCATTACACCATCCCGATGTGATCATCACTTCATCAGTTGCAGTACAAAAATACACTTGCAACGAAAATTTGCATTACATCAAGTGTGAACTAATTTATTTATGGAGATGGCGCAATAGTTTTCTCGAAATAAAAAAAATCACACTTTCATATCTACCGCCCACAATATATTGAAATCCCATTTCCCAGAAGTATTATTTACGTATTTCGCTGTAGAATGAAATTCCAGATCGACATGAAAAATGGGGGATGGTGATTGGTGATATCACTCCGTAATGAACAAATTTTTTACTTAATCAAAGGGGAACTTGTCAATGAATAATGTAATATACAGAATGAGGAAAGTAGTTCATGGTTGAGGGGTTGGCGAATAAACTACAGACAAATCTTTTGTCATGATGATTTTGGTTTTTAATTGGAATAAATTTAGTTTTGCTCATCAAAATATGTACCGTGAAATTTCCTTATCATGACTTGATGGCATGACGAAAGTCAAATAGATAAAACTGTGTGAAATTAGATTTTTAGGGACCAAAGTTTGTAGCTGAGGTATGCTCAGGGAAGTTCAGGGTTTTTTAAAATAAAATACCGAAATTTAACTTAAGGTCTATGTCCTTTATTCAATAGTCAATAATTACTGTATAATTTGTAGAACATCCGCTCATCTTTAAATCGTCGGAGTACCGGTGTGTTTTTCTATGTTGTAAAAAATGTTAATTGCCACTGAACATGGGTAATCTCGGTCGAAACCAGTACAATCGCCGCCGAAACGGGTAATCGCTGTATAAACAGGTCCCCGGTTTTTCCAACTTGCTTTTCACTTCTTCCTTTGGCTCTACTAGTCAACCTTTTGGGAAAAACCAAATGAGAACTATACGTAGGGCGAAGTTGAAAATTACACTGCAAATAAAGTTTTCTTTCATCTCCATATGATTTGCATAGGTTTCGGCTTTGTTTTTGTTGAATGTGAACTCGACACTCGGCGTAGTACAAAGTTGCATGTTTTTGTCTGTGATTTGAATTGGGTGGTGAATGAATTTGTAATGCACCATTAAAACCGGCATAACGTTTTGATCCAACAAGAACACTCGAAAACGGTCGGATTTGCAGAGGTAACACGTCAAACGACAAAGAATCTTGCATCTAAAAGTGGAACGTTTGTTAGACTACTTGCATCGATACAATAAGCGTATACCAAGGCGGACATAGCACTCAAGCAAGAAATGCTAAGGGATGTCCTAGGCCAATAACAACTTAAAACATATCAAGGGTAGAACATCAGTGTCAACGTTCCGAAGAAGCCATCATGCACCGAAACCCTTGGTTTGTTTGAGAGATCCAGCTGAGCTGAATAACACCAGACATGAAGTTAAAAAACATTGTGATGTTTCTTGTTATCAAAGGCTGGGGTATCCCAGGGGATCCAGGGTAGGGACAGTAAACCTGAATTCGGTCCAATAGAAAGAAAAATAAATATTTCTTAATTCTTAAAAGTATAGGGTGTCCCAATAAGAGCGCACTTTTTAAAATTGGAATAATTTCTTTGCCATGCAAGTAGGAACTCTGAAATTTGGCAGATGTCACCTCTGTTTGTCCCGATTACTAAAAATGGAGCGCTTTTTGAAAGAACAACACGTTATAATGGTAAAAACTCATTCCAAAAATGGGGAAAGTTACGCTTCGCAAACTTCACCAAATTTTCAGTAGAGAGAGTGTACCTAATATGTCAACCATTCGAAGAGTGGTCAAAAAAATTGAAGAAACTGGGTCAATTATGGATGATAAGAATCCTTTGCGTCAACGTACTGGTTGGTCTCTTGAAAACATTGCTGCTGTAAACGAGAAAGTTGTCGAGAACCCGAAAACGTCAATTCGACAGTGAGTGTGAACGGCATTCGTTACAGGAATGTGATAACGGACTTCTTGTGGCCTCAACTGGACGGCATGATTCTGGACACATATGGTTTCAGCAGGACGGCGCAACTTGCCATACTGCGCATGAAACAATCGACTTATTGCAGCAACGATTTTCAGAACACATTTCAGCCTTACCACGAATAAATTTTCCCTGGAGTTTTTTCCCAATTTGGGAACTTTGCTATCATGAATAATTTTCGAGTATGGGAAAAAAATTTAAATTCGAAAAATTCGTATCGCCAATAATTTTTTCCAGGGAACTTTTTCCATATTTGGAACAGAATTTTCCCCTAGTTAGTTGTAAGGGAAAAACTTGCTGTGCCTCGACATGATGTGAATTGGAAGACTGTTTCTTTTTTTTCTGGTGGAGAGAGAGTCAGAAATCGTGGGGCTAAGCATCAACTCTGAAAAACTTAAAGGATGACCCGTGGAACTTAATCATCAATCCAAGCAAATATTTCTGGACAACTCTTTAAGCTTAAAGACTAAGCCTCCACTGTTCCGTTCCAATTTTGAATCGTGCTTCTCTATGGGTGCAGCATTTGGTAAATCAGAGACACTGGCACAAGAAAGCTTCAAACCTTCGTTAATAGACGTCTCAGAAACATCTTGATGATTTTCTGGCCCAACTATATCTCAAATGCTGAACTTCATGCGAGAACAGGCCAGGGACCCTAGACTCTATATCACGAAGAGAAAAGTTGCAGTTGATTGGCCATACGCTTCGAAAAGGCGACTGTCATGTAGTGGAACCCGCTCACATATGAAAGCAGAAAAGTACGATGAAGGCGCATAGTACAAGAGACCCTATGTTCGATAAAGAAAACACCTCTGACGTATTAGGTCAATAGCTAATAGGTAAAATACGTTATAACGAGTTTCCCAGGTAGGCAATAGCAAATGATACGCGAAAACAAAGATCAATAAGCCCTCTATCAGTCACTGAAAACCAAAACTACATATCTGCGAGGTCTGGTTACTGAATTATGATCCCAAAACAATATTTTTCCTGGTGTAAGTCCTTACTTTCTTCACTTCTTGTGATCCCATATCCCATATAAAGTATATCTTCTGATGCAAATAACTCGGTAACCAGGGCTTGCAATCGAGTTTGGCTTCAGAAGTAATAAGAACTATCAAATATTAATGAAAAAATTAAGCGAAATCCATTTTTTTCTTGGTATGAAAATTCACAATTTGCTTTATTTGGATTTGTATTTGACACAAACAAAATATTTTATTAAAATTTGAAGCCTCCAAAATAACTTCGAAAATCAATTAAATATTTTAGGGTTGGTATATTTTTTTCCCTGGGAAATAAAAGTTCTTGGGAGATTCTCGATGGGAAACTTCTGTTCCGGGGTAATTTTTGTTTCCCTGGGGAAAAAAGTTCCCAAAAAATTGGCGATAGGGCTGATTATTTCACGAAGTTCTGATGTGAACTGGCCACCAAGATCGTGTGTTTTAACGCCTTGCGATTTTTTTCTTTGGGGTCTTTTGAAATCCCGGCTTTATGCGAATAAACCCGAAACAATTCCTGAACTCAAATCGGAAATCCAACGTGCTGTCGGTGAGATACAGCCACATCTCTGTGCAAAAGTCATGGAAAATTTCATGAAAAGATTAATGGCCTCTCATCGGAGCCGGGGGGTCATTTGCCGGATATTTTATTCCATACTTAATCGGAACATGTCTTCTTTACAATACAATAAAAATATCACACCTCTGTCATACAATACTTGGTTTTATTTGCAAATTAAAAAGTGCACTCTTATTGGGACACCCTATATATGACTTCGTTTATTTAGATTCAATTGCGGTATCAGACTAGGTTGCTGGAGTTGTTCCTGGTGATGACTTTCTTCCTTCACTGAACTTCATGTACTTCTCGGATTTGTAATGAGTTAAAGATGAGCACGACGGACGTATGCGTTTCCCCTAGTGTATCAACAAGGTTTCCTTTGGTTATCAACGCAGTTTCCTTCGGCTATCAACGCCCTTTTGGTCGGCTATCAACAAGGTTTTCCTTGGCTCATCAACGGCTTTGAACCGGTTTATCAACGGAGTTTCTTCCGGCTTTTAACGGAGTTTCCTCCGGCTTTCAACGGCGGTTAACTAGTGTTTCAATGGACTTATACTTTGACCGACTGATTGGCTTCCGTATCTTAGGAGGCAAGCAATGTTACTACTCTTCAACCTGCTTTTGTCGTCAACGACTCGCTCCCTTATGCACATTTCTTACATAAACTGAGTGTGAATTATATTCGTCAAATGTAAAATTTCATTCAAAAGTCTTTCTGGTACGATATGAATTATGTTTTGTTGGTCTAATTCATGCTATTCATGGAATTTGGAATGTATGCAGCTAATGCATCATTACAAAAGGCTGCAGCATCCACTAGACAAGAAGTTAAAAAACATTACCACCCGAGGTTTTAGACGCTGTATCGTAGCAGCACCACAGTCGAGATTTTCAAGCTTGAGCAGACTTTGGAATAAATGAACGAAACTGAATCCGACGCATGCCACTTTTTCTCGATTTCAGGACTGCGTGTGACATCCCGCAGCAACAGCTTACCAAGAACAACATTTATAACATACCCCTCCGCTCCAGCCTTTATTCACCCACCCACCCACCTCTCTCTTTTAATGCACCAACCAGAGTTGGGCATTATTCGAATAAATTGTTATTCGAATAATTATTCGAATAAAAAATTATTCGCAACTAATTTATTCACGAATAATTTATTCGCGAATAAATTATTCGTGATTTTATTCGTTATTCGTAATTTATTCGGAATTTCATTCGTTATTCTGAATAACGAATAAAATTGACTTTATTCCTTCTTTCTTTGTCTGTTTATCTTAATTTTTTTTTATTTACGTTTCCTTTGGAATTAGACGCTCGAATTCCTTCATTCATTCTTTATTGCTGAGAATTTTTTTTGAACGAATTCTACCAATTCTACCTAGCAATTGCACCTCCCAACCCAATGTTGTGTTGTGGTGTACTTTTGCTTTTTTTAAATGAGTGAGCCTTAAATGAAGTTATGGATTTGGAAATGAAAATTGGGCACTGATATTGATATAACTCTATGAAATCCAAACATTTCTAACATCTTAACAATTTCTAATGAATGTGCTACAAATGTGTCTGTGCAAAAACGACATTGACTTTGTTGAATGGAACATTTTTTTAAGTACGACTCTTTATATTCTAGTGGTTAAAGCATTGTGATGAAATGTACAAAGTGTGAACCTAAAGTTGTAAAAATCAAAGGATTCCCAAACCGTAGGCTGAAAGTCTTGGATTGCTATCCAGAAGGGAAAGGGACAATACATCATTGCCTTCATCTGCATCAGTCGAAAAAGTTTTTTATACGCTACCATGATAAACTTGCCAATATGTTTAAACAAAGACAAGTGAAGAAGTCCAATCTTAGGAGCTTTAACCAATAACTATGTAAATAACTTTTAATAAAAACAAAAAAAAAAATAAAAAAATTGAAATATTATTTGTTCTACCAAATTTCTTGTGTTTATTTTATTCGTTATTCGTTTATTCGTTATTCGAATAATGAATAAAATAATTTATTCGTCATTCGAATAAATTTTCTTCGAATAAATGAAATTATTCATTATTCGTGAATAACGAATAAAATGATTATTTATTATTCGAATGATTATTCGAATAAATTTTGCCCAACTCTGGCACCAACTAACAAAAAGTGCCATCAGTAAACAATTACCTTCCTTTAAAAGATATAAACGTAAATAAAGCAGTCTCGAATATACAAACATAAACAGAGAAAAATATTTAGCTCATTTAACACATTTGCAACCTACCTTCCTACGACTGCATCCACTTCCACAGTTTGAAATTCAAGTACTCTGTCTGCGTTTTGTTTTGATTCTTATTTCTTAATATATATTTTGTTATTTCTATGTCGAACAACTTTTCACTTAAGTTGCAAGCTCAAGTCGGCTACCCTCTCATTCATTAAGAAGATCGTAATAATTCTCGATATTAAACATTAAAATGGTTGAAGTGTTTGCTAAGTCGCTCTCATCCAAGACACTAACAGATGCGGCGGCTTTTAAGTTCTTAAGAAGCTTTGTAGACGATCTTCAGAGTAGCTTCACGATTAAGCTACTGGTAGCAAGGTACCCAAGTGCGTAATTAGGCTGCACGCATATGTCATCTCATTGTTATACTATTACACGCATGTTAGTGGAATGAAGGAACACAACCAGCAATTGTCCTTTGGCAAGGATATAAGGACTAAAATAGAGGACCACCGACACATAAGACAGCTGGCGGCATGCATCTCGCACAGCTAAAATAAAAACCAGGTATGTGTTTCCCTACATAAGGACTGACATTCCAGAACAGACGCAGATATCGTCGACACAAAAGAGGTCTTTGATGATACCTTCTGATGCGAACTGAAAGATCCTGCGATGTTTAATCTTCTTTTTCTTTTTTTCAATTTTTTGTTCAACAAAATCCTTCTACATTGAGAATTTTTGATGCATCATTTGGTTTTGGTGTTTCTTTTATGTTGAAACATCTGCAGCTTGATTAAGTGTTGCCTTGTGTCTTGTGCCACAGGTTCGTGCTATTGAATGCAGCACATGCTCGATACATTCTTTGTACCAATGTTTAAACGGAATGAAGGTTGTTTATATACATTTTTTTTTTGTTTTTTTAAATTGTTCCCTCATCCAAAAATTCTTTCCGATTGGATCTCCACTCTTTTTTTTGGATCAAATTTTGTTTTTTGATTGTTTGTAGCACCTGCCACAGGTGATAATTTTCTGTCTTATGTTTACAGTCTTAAAGGCCCAAAAGAATTTCTTTTTCTGCTTCTGATTCATGGAGTTTTTCGTGGTAAAGTAAGCGATACGAATGAGTTACGTTTATACTCAAATTGGGGCTTCACGTTTCCTTTCCGTTTTGGTTGATGGATCAAAAGGTCTACTTGCTCTTCATGGCCAGGCCACTACACTATGGATGGGTTTATTTTATGTTTTATGTTTACCTTGAGCTGGCTCATCATTATACAAAAACTTATTCATTCAGAGTTCCAAGAAAAGTCGATGGGCAAAAAATACTCCGTAAGTTTTATAAAGCAAAAGCACTTACAAAAATACGTAACGTAACTATTGGTTTTGTTAAACCAGAAAATAACACGATAAGAACAGCATGCTGTCATCATAAATTGAGAAATGTCAAAATTATTGACTTTGACAGATCTAACTTATATTCGATTCTTGTCGATCTAAAAGCCAGAAAATAGATATTCCTGTTCCAAACCCACTGACAACTAAAACAGAACAGCAAACAAAGCTGTCAAAATTTAACTGTCATAAGTCTTCTGAAACCATTCCATTGGACTGACTTTGACAGACGGAATTCTTCTGAGAAGAGCAGAACTCGTCTGTTTTGAAAACAGAATCGTCCGAAGAATGACACAAACATCATAACCCGTTCCCTTGGAGGTAGAAGAAGAAACGTCAAAAAAAGACCAATGGAAAACGACATAACTTCCTGATCTCTCTTTTTTATTGAAACTGTCATTTTTAAACCTAAAATAAGTCCATATTCATATTGCATTTAGATTCTGACAGTCAAAACGAATTCTAGAAGTAGGTTCAAAAGTAGATTTACTGCCTTTTAATTTTACACACGTGCCCATCAAGTGTGGGTTGTCGATCCAAAAAAATTAACCCTGCCAGCTTCTTCAAGAACCTCCACCTAATCATTCCAGAGAACAATGACCCCATCCCACTTCTGCGTCACGGTGTTAATGCACTTATGGTATATCTTATCACTTTGAATTTCCAGTCATTTGCAACACCGTTCGATCAAATTTGTGAGTCACTTTCTTGTGTGCATTATGAATCTTTCCTCTCAAACAAAAACCCGCTCAAAACTTAATTATAGAAGTGTGCAGCAAAGTGACAAATGTCATCATACGTCACAATATGCGATCTCCTTCAACAATCGATCATTGACCATTGCTTTATCGGTCATTTTTCTTTTTGTTTTGTTTGCTAATCGTTCCTTCACCTAACCCAATTTCCGAAGATATTTTAATTACCTGCATACCTCTTTCTTCAATCGACCGTTCACCGTTGCAATGCAATTAAAAAACAAATAATAATTATTATCATTGTTTAAAGTGTAATCTTTTATTTGTTGCAACAAAGGAAATCAACAACAATGGGTGAGCATCTCTCACAGCGCACACTACAGCAGTATGCACTGAGTCAGTGCATCATCGATGAAGGCAGGGGCTGATGCCCGATAGATTGGTTTATGATGTTCCCCAATCGCTGTCACATCACAACGATCATTTAAACTTGTGCTGGAAAATCTATTTTGCTGAGCTTAAAGCTTCGCTTTGTAAACAAAAACAACAAAAAAAAACTTGCTTTGGTGACGAGAACGAGAACTACTCACAGGTGTTTGCCTCCTGCCACCATAGGCCTTGCAAGGTCATTCTGTTGCTCTTACTGTTACCGCACTGGATTTTATTTCCGACCCCCTCGATGCACCGCTTCATCAACTTAAGCTTTCCTATACTAATCGATCTAAAATCGAGGCGTGCACTTTGGAACGATTAGACACATACACATACACTGGCGCTTGATACGTGCTTCTATAATTTATTGTTGAGAAACATTGTTTTTGTAAAATTTATTCGACTTCGAATAATTTTATTACGTCATCCTCTTGGTCGAAATTTATTTTTGGAGGTTTCCTAATTGGAGTTGAAGTTGAAGAGCAAAGAAATTGGGTCCCCTATGCTGGCCGCCACCATAAAACTCAAACTTATGCGCCATTTAAGTGTCGGAGCAAGACTCCAAATTGATCACATTACCAAAACTATGGTCAACACTATGAGACATTTAAATAGTTCCACTGAATTTAAATTAGAAAAGAATAAATTAAAAAAAAAAAGTTTTTTCTCTGAAGGGGAATTCGGGGTTCTATCTCCTCTCTTGTGGCTACTAGTTTTGAACGAAATCCTATGCAATCTTCATAACAGTGGATCTGGTGCTGATGTCCTCGGTGATTTGTCGGAGGGTACTCAGTGAAAAGATGGAAACAGCTCTAAAAACAAGTTAGCAAGTGGGCCACTAGATACTAGATGCAAGTGGGCCACTAGATACTAGATGCTTGGAGTTATCGAAAATAAGACTTAACTGATGTTATTCACTAGCCGATATAAAATACCCTCCTTTTCTCTACCAAGATTAAATGGACAACATCTTGCTTTATCCAAAAAAGCTAAATACCTAGGGCTTATCCTAGACTCCAAGTTGAATTAAAAAAGTTAAACAGAAGAAAGAGTAAAGAAAGCTAGTATCGCCTCCTTCTCTTGTAATAAAACCCTTGGTAAAAAATGAGGACAAAGACCTAATATGATCCTTTGAATGTACACGGCGATAGTCCGGCCCATTCTGACACATAGATCCATTGTTTGGTGGCCTGCTCTAGACAAAAAATAAAGTATCGATAAGCTAAAAAGAGTTCAAAGAACTGCCTGCATTGGAACTACAGGAGCAATTAGATCTTGCCCAACTGACTCATGACTCATAGTCATTCTTTTACCCTTTACATTCACGAATCAGTCTCCTGTAAAGTCTATAAGTCATAGTCAAATTCTAAATATATCACCTAAAGAAATAAAATAAGAACCCTCTACACTACACGTTATCAACCTTAAGCTTTGGTAAGCAATTTAAGTTTGATATCCCAACTAGGCAAAATTGGAAAATTAATAGCCCTACAAAAGATTTTGACATCACAGTATACTTACATTGATGGTTGGGGCTGGTGTCTTCTCCGAAAAGCTGGGTATTAAAAAATCCTTTAGCATGCCCGATAGATGTAGCGTATTTGAAGCTAAGGTTCTAGCGATTTGGCAAGCACGTAGGATTCTTAAACAAGAAGTCAAATCTGATAAAATTACAATAAATGTAGCAATCTTTATTGAGAGCCAAGCAGCTATCAAGGCTATAAACAGCAACCTGATTAAATCAATAATCGTTAGAGATTGCAAGCAGGAGCTCGCAAGTTTTACCGACATTATAAAAATTAACCTATAGTCTGGGTGCCAGGGCACAGTGACATTCAAAGTAATGTAATGAAAAAATCCAACGTAAGATGGAAATATCTCACCAACTGTACTTTCTCAAGAGAGAAATGGCCCACTTATACAACCAGAAAACGTACTAAGGAACTTCTGAATAAACCTAGGACAGACATTGATAGGATAGTTGCTATTAGCACAGGCACTGGCTAGTCGGAGAACATGCTATGAAACTTGGTGTTCTCCACAACGAATTTTGTAGAAGCTGTAAATTTACGGCGCAAAGGGAAACACTCCAGCACTTTTTGTGTGTGTTCTGCCCTTCTAAATGCCAGAACAATGGCTTTGGGTGCTATTAATCACATTACTGTGTATTTTTACAATATTTTTACACTTAAGGTAACACGAGTCTTATGGTATCTATCAAAACAGCGTAATAAAGCGCTAATTGTGTTCCTTCCATTTTAACCTACTTACCGAGAATCCTGGGGTGGAATCGTGTAAGCTGATAGTTGACAGTCAATTTTCTTTTCTTTTTTGCCTGAATTTGACTGTCAACTGTCAACTATCAAAAATCAGCTTACACGATTCCACCCCTGGTTAAAGTCCGTGTCACACGTAGACCATCTGTAAATTCTTCAACATATACATATGTCTTCTAAAGATCTCGCGAGCGAGAATGAACTGTCAAAAAAAGCTCTTGTCAATCATTACTTCTACTGCTATGACTCAGCAAAGTAACATTAGTCGTATAAATCGTCATGAATCTATTTAAATGACGCAGACTGTGCCTGAGTGTGCTGCCTTTGGTATTGTATACATATTCTCGAATTTGCTTCATGTTATTGTTATTTTGCGTCTCGTTTCGGAATATTTTTTCTTTTTTTGAAATTCAATTTACGACAAACAAAAAACATCTGAATCATGCCGGATGCCAATACAATATGTACTTTGTACACATCACAAACAGTCGCTGAGTGTGTGCTAGTGCTAGTGATGAGGTCGATTAAATTTGCATTATTAAAATTTGTCTGTTCGAAATTCGAATTGAATGTAGTTTCGCTGCGAGACTAGAGTTTTGTTTTGTTTTGCCATTCGTATCTGATGGATCTAATTCTTATCATAAATTTCGTTTCAAGTACATAGTGCGTTGTTTTTGTTTTCGCGTTTCTTTGAGACCTTTAATAACGTTCAGATAATTTAAACGTAGTATCCTCGCTTCTTATCTACCTAATTATCCCTATTTACCGGTTGTCTTGAGTTGCCGTTTCCTTTAGGACTTTGTTGACAACATTCGATTCTGGTTGTCAAAACAAAAAGGGAAGTGATAAAGGGAAAATTTTCCACTCCGCATTTTTGTCGTTTGTATTGTGTTAAATTTTGTTTGTTTTGGTCTGCTAGATTACTTTTCTGATGTGATTGTCATTTTACAAGAAGTATAAAGCTTTATCTCAGAAATATAATTTTAGGAACATTCGTTTCAATTGAATGCAGTCAGTGTGAAGGTCGAAATTAACTGCCAGTTAACTTTTTAAACTTAACATCAACCTACGTGTTGGAATTTGATTTAAATATATTTTTGATATTGTGTTGGAAGCTTAATACATTTTGCTGTATACATTGCATTTGCTGGTGAGTAATTTTTATTTAAAATTGGATTTAACCTTGTTGCCTTATTTTTTGTTAATTAAATGTAAAAATAAAAATTCGAATTCCTTTTGTGAGATTAATTTACGCCTGGAACTGGAAGGGTGGTTGAGATGTCTAAATTTAGAATGGCTGATGTCAGTTTGACTTTTGACAGCGTTTAACCCGTTTTTAAGCATGTGTTTCAATAGAGTGTATAAACATTTGTTTATGCATATAAATTAGGTTTCCAACTTAAATATATTAAAGAATATCCATCTGTCATGTTGGAGCAATTTTTAAACGTTTTTCATCATGGGCAAAATCTTAAACGTCAAAATCAATAGTTTGTTTTAGTTTAATAAAAAACGGAAATGTCTTCGTCTTGCTCTCTTGTTGTCAGTTTCAACTTTTCACCAAAAGAATGTATACCTACCTAGACGTAGACCTACTCTTAGTCGTGTTTTTTTCACTACTCGGTAGCCAGTAAAGTAATCAAGTGCGAAAAAAACGCTCCAACTCACTCTATCTGTCAAATTCAATTTAAATTTCAATGTTGGCACTCAATTCAAAAAACTTCAAAATTCTTCACCATTTAATTAATAATTTTCAACAAAAAAGTGTGCCCGGTTAAATTTAGTTTTATTATTTTTCGTTTTCCAACAGCCAACCCGAGAGTTTATAATTATTCGTCCACATCTCCTATTTAAGTGAAATATTGCAAGAGTAAAAAAAATAAAAAAAGATTTTGGAAAACTATTTTTCGTTTTCTTGACGAACTCCTCGATTGAAAATTTGCACATGCAAACAGAAAAAATTTGTCGTGTTTTGTGTGGACACTTTTTTTTGGCAACGGGAAGAGGGGCCACAAACACTGAACACAGCAGAAGTAATTTTGCATGAATTCTATTTGATTTTCCTCGCGCAACAATCGGAAAATTTTATCGAAGGGCTGTTCCTCCATCTTTTTGTTTGTTTTTTCATCAAATACAAATAATTTTCAAAATTGCCAAAATAGCAAAATAATTCTTCTTAACGCCATCAGCGCCATCTACATTTCAATAATATGAAGTTCTATCTCCGGCTTATCTGTCATTATTTTACTGGCCTTTTTATCGACTGTAAAATCAAATTGTTGTTTTTCGCCAAGGGAAATTTTGCTGTGCTGGCTACAGAGTAGTGAAAAAAACACGCCTCTTATTTATTAAAATTGACGTTTTTAACTTATGTATTGTGTTGAGGTAATTCTTGTTGGACCTATCAAAGAGTAGTCGAAAAATTAATCGGACACGATTTTTCGAACTCCAATTCTCCAAACACAACTTGTCTAATTGGCCGAACAACGATTCATTAAATGACAGTTCATCGAATTTTGAAATTGTCATTCTACGAATTTTTTTCGAAATATTTTCCGAAATGCTGTCATGTGTCAAAGTCTTTGTAATGTATCTAGTTTTCCATTGGTCTTTTTTGACGTTTCTTCTTCTACCTCCAATGGGACGAGTTGTGATGTACGTGACATTCTTCGGACGATTCTGTTTTCAAAACGGAAGAGTTTTGCGCTTCTCAGAAGCATTCTGTCTTTCAAAGTCAGTCCAATAGAACGGTTTCAGAAAACTTCTGGACTCTTCTGAATGCTTCTGGACGTCCAATGGAAAACGACATAAGGCTTTTGGCGTTTTTAATTCCAGATTGCCAGAATTAAAAAAAAGCATTCTGAAAGCGTTCAATTTCAATTGGGCAAAAGTGACAGTTCTGATTCTGAAAAGAAGAGAATTTCCCTTCCGATTTCAAAAACAGAATGCTTCTTTCTAGATTCCAGATTGCCAATTAAAAACGTTATTTGTATATTTATTTGACAGATAGTATCAAGATAACATTTTTGACTGTCGACAGAGATAGCTAGCCATTGTTTATCAATACAAACTTATGTAAAATAAATGTCTATTTCTCCTTGTAACTAGATGGCGCCACAATCGATCGTATAAGGGTCAAAGTATGTGCATACCTTAATTCTACGTCTACTTGTAAAAAGATATCAGCTAATAAATACTTGAACGTATGCAATTAAAGAATGATAAAACTATTTCAGCACTCCAAATCCAAACGTCTCAAGTCGAACACCAAAACAAAAGATTAGATTTTATCAAATGACATTTTTTAATTATTATGACAGCCAAGTAGGTACTTACGGCACTTCAGAAATTATATTGTTTTATTTATTTATTTGCACACTTGAAGTTGCATTAGCGAAAAAACAACAGATTATGTCACTGCCAATTCCTACAAAAGTAGTGATCGCAAAAGATTAAATAGAAAAACTTGGAAAATCCAGGAATTCCGCCGACATTTTTTATTGACACGGTAATAGACACTTCCGGTGGTATGAATAAGTCTAGTCGTTCATAGAACCTACTGCTCATTTGCAGCGGAAGTCGATGACGCCTTTGGGTGTACCTATACTCTTCATTTCTATATTTAGTTTGATGGCATTCAACTGGAGCTGTATTTTGTCGAAGGTATATCCTTTTTATTACATTCGATTGCCAAAAACAGAATTGGTGTCAATTCGTCCATTATTTACAAATTCCTTACAAGGTCTCTTAATTGCAATTGTAATCGATTTCAATGTTTCATTCCACGACAGTCTTTATTATCCAGACACAAAGGCTTGTCATTATGCAGGTCCAAACAAAAACAGCTGCACCAGGTGGTGTGGTTACTTACGTATTCCAAGACTCAAATTTGGAAGGTTTCTTTCTAGCAAGTCCGTTTACGTTCATAGAACTGTAACTATAGTTAGTCAAAACTGAAATAAAACAGACCAAAAAACTTGCTGAAATGTCAGGACACGCTTATCAATCTGTCGTCATCGAAATTCTACAGACTGCAATCTCGATAAATGTAACCATTGCTCCTCCTACAACGAGGCACATTTTTTTGTAGGTTCTTCAACCGCCATACATTTAAAATGATTACGTTCCGTTTGGCATGCGCCATCATCATACCACCAAATTGCTGGCCGGGCTGCATTAATTGTCCCAGTCTTTTCTCGCCACTGCCGTTTTGCCCCTCGCCGAGCAGTGCAATTATCAGTGAGAAAAAGAAGCCTCTAACAACATCAAGAACTAACATTTTTTTTGTTTTGTTGTTTAGCCTCCCCCCACGCATATCACTCATGCATGGCATAACAACATCCGCTCCTGTGGCAGCTCCCGGCTCCGACTCGATGTTCGGTGACTTCTTCGTTGTTATGTTGTGTGAGTGCAATCAAAAATATGCATACTTGGAGAGGATCCTTTTGTGTTGCAAGTTGCAACCAAACGAGTTGCGTTAGTGTGCATTGACGCATTGGTATTTGTGTGTGTATACTACTGAAAAATGTGTAGTAGTAGAGTATTCGTATTGTAAAGTGTTAATGCGGCAACAACGACCGACAACGAAGATGGCCCGCTGCCTGAAAGTCCACAGTTTTTGATATAAATGAACATTTCCCGTTCATCATAATAATACTGCAACGCCAAAAGTAAATGCGTACGCAAGATGCACGTATAGTGGGCGAGAAGAAGAGTGTATTCGGAGTTGTTTGTTTCCCTTTTTTCGATTCTGAGTCTGACCATTTTTTTTTACGTTCCACTCGAGTTGAATGAAAAATTTCAATGTGTGTATTTGTAGAGGATATTTTATTAAAAGACAGTAGCGTAGATGAATTTTCTTGTGAGGGGGTGCTAGTTGCGGGTTTTATAGTGTAGTTGTATGCATTTCAAACTGAGAAGTGAACACAGTGGTGTTGGCTTTCTAAGGAACTGTTCGTGTACTAATTTGGTAGTTGTCCCCTCAATTGACACGGTTATACTAATCGATGTAAAATAATGAAGTGGAACTACCATTTTATGGAAGAATTAAAGAACTTATCTACTTTTCGTCTCAAAAACTTGCTCTCATTTCGAAAAATTCAAACGTTCCTAGATGTCAAATTCCATGTTAGAGGTGTGCCACAACCGAGTATAGTAAAAAAAATGAAAGCAAGGCAGGAATTTGATGAAATCAGAACAATTAAAGAAATAACAAAAAGTCTAGGGAAGTGTTAAGTCGCATTAACAAACATTGAAATTGACATTGAACTTACAGTACCTCGCACCTGAATTATACGAACTACAGACACAGGACCACCACAGGAGACTGAGGCCATCGGCTGGGACTGAAACAAGACATTAGTATCACAGAGAGAGATAGATAGACACATAGGAGGAAAAACCACATAACATAAACGCACCGAGGAGGAAACATAGATTTTTATTGTCTCATATTATTGCACAGGTGGCCTGAGATATGCTGGCGATTATTGTACAAAAAGACTGCTGCCGAAGCTGGATTTTGAACCCGCAGAGTTTAGCAATGAATTAGTCATCCAGTTTTATGATTTCCTGTTAACAGTCAAACACTTTTTTTTATCGCTGTCAGTAAACTGTGTTTGTTTGTTGAGCTATAAAGAGTTTCTATTTAGTTTTTCATGTGAAAAAACGCCCAGACGTATCATTTGGAGTGGAAACTGTATTCAACACATTCAAAAAATTGTTAAAAGCCACTACCTTGGCTCTCCGTTGTTAGTATCACCAGAATAAGGTCACTGAAATAATCTTCAACTAAAATGCTGAACAAAAATAATTATGCCCAAAAAAGTGGTGACTAGAAATTTCTAGCGAGGGCAAATTGCAGAATTTCTATGGCATCAAAGTAAGCCTGAAATCCTCGTGCTCCAGAACACAATTCGCACCTAGAACTTCTGTTTTTACGTCAAAAACCATTAATAGTTAAAAGTTTAGCAAGAGAAGTCTAATCCATAATTGGTCAAGAAGATGAAAAGCAACCAATTTGCCCAGAAACAAAACTCAACTATTGGAAGCGCATTCCGACCCATTCACATTTTAAGTAGTAAACCCCAATCTTTTCTACGCTACTGTCGAAAAACCGTCCAGTCTGGTTGAAAAAAAAAAGTAATTTCATCCAATACGTAGTGAGCATGGCAAACGGCGCACAACGGTTGTATTTTTTCGTATTAAATGGGAACTCCGCATATGCGTGTTTTCTACATCTTCACATTTACGAACATCATAGTATTCTTGCTACACAATATTGAAGGAAATTCCGGCGGCCATTTTTGCTGGCTGCTCATTCCCCATAGAAAATGTTTATCTCTGTCCAACTCACATAAAACGAAGCCATTTCACATTCCATTCAAACCATCGCACATGCACACAACGAAAAGGTTTAAAATACAATCACACAGTCAGTGATGATGACGGGAAGAATAGCGTTGCCAACTAACACCAAATATTGAAATTTTTCATGACAAATTGATATCTCAGTTTTTCGAAAGAGGCAGTGCACGTGAGAGATGAAATAAAAACTTTTATGGGTAGGATTCGAACCCACAACGTTCTGCTTAGCAGCCAACACACATAACCACTAAGAAACGGACACTACAATTCTTGAATTAAGGACAGTTTAAAACGTATTCGATAATAATTTCTTAAATATTTATATTCCGGTTCTTCAACTAAAACAAGGTGGCATCGCCATCACGCAAAGCCAACCACCGCACACTCAAGTAAAATCTGCTTTTGCTATATGCTATTTCCTCCAATACCTACCACCGCGTTGTTGGTATTATAGAATAGTGTTTATTCGGCATTGTCTGCGTCGTCTGGCTGGGCTGAAATAAAACTTCTCATCTCACTCGCCAAACCAAAAGGCATTTTCCCATTTGATTTTTCACTTTTTCACCATCAGTTCAACGTAACGTACACTCTCACCTAGTGGTGTTTCGTAGGCTCTTTTGTATATTTAATAAATTATGAGGAAAGAACTTTAATTTATAAAGAAATTAATTTAAGTTTGTAAACATAACAAATAATCGTGTGTGATCAATTGAAATGTGTGTATATAAAATATTAGTTTAAAATCAAATGAGCACATCTCGAAAATCAATAAAAGAAGAAAAAAATTGAAAAATAAAGAAACAATCTCTCTTGAATGTCTCGAATACTTAACGGTTTAATGAATCTCAACACAAAGTTATCTTTAACAAATTACTACGAATAACTTCTAGCAGTTTTATAAACAAAAAGGTAAATTTTACTGTTCGTTTTTGGCAATAAAAGTTTTTCTTTTATATTTTCTGATTTCGTGGCATACAAAAGAAAAATTTGTATTTTCCCATTGAGTGTGATAAAAGTATGTATGAAGTATGAACTTTGTGTGTGTTCCGTTTAGTGTAAAAAACATGGCTGCCTTTTGCTCGTCATTCGTTTCGTTTGTAGCAGACAAGACAGCAAGGGAAAATCAATAATTGACATGGTGTTGTGCTGCTGCTAAAAATGCGCCTTGGTGGTCTTCTTTTTCTCTCATCTAGCAAACATTTTGGATACTTTGGAGTCTTAAGTTTAATCAACTTATGGTTTATTTTAATGTTAAATTTATTAACACACTTAATATGGCTTTCTCTCCATATGTCGATCGAAATGAAACCCCCTCTTGCTGATTTTTTGTTTGTTTCACATTTTTCTTGGTATTTTCCCTTCCTCTGTTGGTTCTCCCCTCTCTGCTAGTACTTGTCTGGTTTCCCGTTCCCACAATCAACACAGTGATATAAAAATATACGGTGGTGCCAGCAATCAGCAATGTATGGTTTTTTTTGTTATGTATTTATGTACTATTTTTACGAGAGTTTTGCTCTGTGTGACACAAAACAACAGCAATTCATTTATTTTGCGCTGTTGCCAGTTTTCATTTATTTACTTTTTTGGTTGAAATTTTCTTTTTATTGTTTTGTTTATGTTAAAACTTAACGATTCGTAGAACTGATCATATTAAATTCCTTTTAGAGAAAAACGAGCGGAAGTTCTTACTCGGATTAAATAACTGTTAATTGACGGAATAGTTTGGTTTTAAGGATAAAAGTTTAGGGACTTATTATAGGAACTTTAAATATTGGTTTGGACCAGAAAAAACGGATTAAAGTAGAAGTAGAATATGGCATTGTCTTAAACTTGACCTGAACAGTCCCAGTTTGGGACTGTCCCCCAGTAAATGAAATATGTATTATGGAAGCTCCATTTTTATCCATCAACTTGGTGGAACCATTTAGAATAGCCAGAAGCCAGCCTATCACGGTTTTAAAGGTGTTATATTATTTCTGACAAGGAATCGACATTTTCGTACCAATTGTATTTTCACTTCTCCATTTCGAGCAGATTTGTAACAACAATGGCAGCCATTTTGTAACAACTAACAACCGAATACTAGACAAGACAAAAGACAATGTGGAAACTGCCAAGTAATGTCCAACCGAGGGTCGATTTTCCGCCGAAGTCAAATATTAGGCTAACAGAAAACCTTCAACCGAAGCCGAAGGTTTAATAAATCGAAGAGTTCTATTTCGAATAAAATAAAAGTACAAACGATGTGACAAAATGTCAAATGTGTATGGCAGGCAAGACAATAAAATTAAATTGAATTCAAAAATGGAATTTTTTTCCGCGCCTGCTACGATTTTATACTAATAAACACAATCTTGTGTGTCCAACAATTTCAAAAATTCAAAAATTGATATTTTTTCGGCGCCTACTACGATGCTCGATATTAAGAAACAAATTCTTTGGCTTCAGCCAAAACTTCGGCCTATTTTATACCGAAGCCGAAAGTTTGCCCAAATTCGACCGAAGCCGAAGTCTAAGCTTCAGTCGGACACTACTACCAAGACATGCCCCGAAGAAAAATAAGAAGAATCTTGGGTTTAAAAAGTCAAACTAGGTATGATTCCACGATCAGGTATGTTGTATTTTTTTCTGTTCCTCAAATGTACTCCAAAGCACGTACATGTTTCTCCAAGAATATAAAAATGGAGACCACTATCGTCCAGAATGCAATAAAACTGCTTCTACATGTTTTCATTGCATCAGGAAATGAGACTTCTTCCACACCAGCTTTAAGAAATTTCAATTTAGCTCACTGAAATCTCTCCCCACATCTCGTCATCCCTCCATAGAATGCTCTGGAATACATTTTACTCGAATATTCAATCGAACAAAAAAGAATGTACTGCCATATCGATTATTTTTTTCATTTACAACCACGACGTCGCACAGTGGATCGCTTCCATATAATTAGACGTGAAAAAGTAAATGACATAAACTACAAACAATTCAATTTCTTATCAATAACGGATAACTATTTAGTTTGAAAACACTTTTTTTTTCTTATTTAAACCACTTTAGTATGGAATAAATGATCTGCAGAAGTGAAAGTGAAAAATCTTTTTTTGTTCTGTTGCGCTTAAGTTATTTAGAAAAATAATTTTTAAAATTACAATTTTAAGTGAAATTGAAAAAAAATATGGCAGATGTTCGTGAAGGTATGTGTTTTTATAAATCTGTGTTGAAATTTTAGTAACGTTTGTTTGTTGAATTTAAAAAATGCGTTGTTGAAATGACAAAAAACGTTGTTTTTATCGTGTTTGTTTTGGAAAATCAAAATATGTGCTTAAGGTTGCCTTAAAAATAAATTATGCGTTTTGGATAGATGTGAACGTCTACTTTCTAGAAATATATGTTATATACCTCGCAAAGATTTGCAAAGCCCTTTTTATTCACTTTTAAGGAAAGGATTTCTGCGTACCAAGGAAGGAATTTTTCGATGTTTGGTGTTCGAATTCCAAATTGACTCGGACAAAAAAACTTTTGGACTATATTTCGAAATAAATCTTAATTTTCTTGATTAATGAACATTATAGATGAAAATAGATATTTTCTAAGAAGATTTTAATTTTTCACTTCTAATTGTATGAAGCCGGTCCACTGTGCGTCGGCGGCGACGATATCAGCTGAATTTATTGTCAATTTCCGGTTTCCCTATTAAAATCATTTATTTGGTTTCTTGACTATATAATGTACCCTGCCTTGTACATGCTCGATTGTTTTGCTCATTTATTTCCATGTTAAATGACTCGGGCGATATACATAGATTCGGCAGATTTATGTAGCAAACAACCCCTTGAAGAGCCAAAAACCATATGTTTTCTTGCATTGCCAAAAAATCGCAAAATCTTCGAGTGTGCGCATTCGCAAGAATCAAAATTTTGTTTGTCGAGTCTGGCAATTCTGTGGATTCGATTTCTTGGAACTCGTACTCTCTCGCCAGCAAGCGTTCAATTGAAATTGGACATTGTACCCAAAACCATTCTATAGCTGAAGCTATGTCCATTGCCATTGCATTCAATTGTATTTTGTTTAGTTAGCTGATGCCCTCCCGAAGAAGCAAAAAAAAGACCTCACAAGGCATTTTTCGAGTGTTTGTATGCCTTCTATCCTTGTTTCCACTCTCCTCCGATGCGGCAAATGGTGTTGTTGGAGCAATTCGTGAGCTGTGGTGGTCCGTTTTGTTGCATCTTAGGGAGTCAGAGCTGGAAACTTAAGTTTCACGATTTTCCCGTCCTCAAAAGCTGCATGACTGCATACCTTTGGGCTCGACGTTGTCTTGATTTTTTTTTTTTGTCTTGTTGCAATTGTCGGCTGGAAAAAGAAGTCGTGTTCAAACCCACCACCAGATTGGTATCATTGATGAAGCCCGGTCGTTCAAGTAGAAGACGAAGAAGAAGGCGCAAGCGGATAATAATTGTGGAGGCATTGTAGCATAGCCCTTTGCGAGCGAGCGGCGCGATTTATTTATCCAATGCACACACAACTCCAAGACGGTTCCAATCAGCGTGAGAGACTTGCCAAGGGGATTTGTGCCCCCTTCCTCCTCCTCACTGAATGTTGTTGGTTCTCCACTCCTCTGATTCGATTATGTTGATGTGGTGGAACATTCTGTGAGAAAGTTAGAATGGAATGCAGTCAAACGAGTGGTGTGTTGCATGAGAAAAATGAACACACAAATCAAGCAGCTAGCTGAAAAACCACAGAGGACGACTACGATGGGATACAAAAAACCATCAATGGGATACAGAAATTGGTTGAGAAAAAAAAACCATCGTGTCGTTAGTCGTTGGTTACAGTGTGTCGGTACAGATTTCGGTCCATAGTCCATTCGCTAGACTTCACGTTGAACAAAAAAAACAACAAAAGAACATGAGAAACTATAAAAAAAGAACCTCTGGAATGCAGTTCTTCCACTTTGTCTTGTGGTGGGTTCAACTTCAAAAGAACTACAAGAAGTACACTCTTGAGAATCGCTGGAAATCGAGCCGTGATTTTCAACTGCTGCACCAAGACGGGTTTTTCTTATGTTGGGATTGTATGTTGTGCATTTAACTGCTGCTCTGCTGCAGCTTACTGTGAGAATGGAATGCGGGCGCGATAGGAATCGAAAGAGATTCGTTAAGAGTGTTGTATGACCACCATAGCCGTCGCCGCCACCGCGTCGCAACAACGACCTAACAATGAAAGACGAGTCGAGTTTGTTTCGATTCTGAGAAAAATCTTTAGTTTTTTCTTTTTTCTTTTAGAGCCCATCCCTGCTTCGCATTCCAATGGGGGCAAAGGGATCTTTTGTGTATCGGCAAAGTTCAATCATTGAATCTTTTTTTTTGTCGAAAGGAATGTGTCTTCTTCTATTTAACGAGTTTTAATCTTAAATAGGCATCTCTAATGCCCTGTGCGCCGGTTTTTTCGGACCATTAATGAGTTTTTTGTGTTGGCTGATGATAAAGGAGACGAAGAAGAAGGGAATGCCGAGGTCTATGAATTATGTTAAGGTCGAATATCAGATGGATTTTCCTTTTTTTGTTGTTGTTCTTTTTGAAAAAGAGATTTCTATTCTTATTGGTTCCGAGAATTTTCCTATTTTTAGGGAATTCCATTAAGAATCGTCGTCTTATGGGATTGATGGCCACCAGCGTTGGAGTCCATAAATCGACAAGTTTATTTCCATTGAAAACTGCTTCACTCCAATTAGCTTATCAGTTCTAAAGTACAACGATTACGGCATTTATTTGCTTGACGTACATTTTTATCTTGCCTTCAGCCAACAGAGATAAGCGAAAAACACGAACGAAAAACAACATATTTTGACTTTAAATTTATTAAAAAATAAAAAAAGCTCAATTAACTTGTTTCCAACTTAAATTTTAAAATCTAATTTTAACCTCTAACTATTCCCATCGCCATCATTGTCATCCTGTTCGCCCTTGGTCCGCTTTCTCTCGTACAACAAAATAATCGTACACATGATAAACACCTCGGCGATGATGCCCAAAAACGGCCACAATGCCGCCAGCTTACCCTTCACCCGCACATACGTAAAATCACTAGCCGTCTCTGCCAAATCCAAATCCGTCACAATATTCTTCGCATGGCACTTGTACTCGCCCCTATCGTCCAGTCCAACATTTTCCACAATCAATATGGCATTCTTGTTGTTATTCGCATCGGCCTTGAGAATATGACGTCCCGTCGAATTGTGAATTGTCAAATTACCAGCTTCCCAATACAATCGCGGCTCCGTTCCAACAACAGCACAGATGATTGTCAATTTCTCACCTTCGACAACATTCGTCTGTGATGGCAATCGAACAACGACATTCGCCACAACCCGAATATCACGCTTAGCACCGCTCTGCACACGACAACTATACAAGCCAGCGTCTTTTTCTTCGGTCTTCTCGATGATGAATTTCCTCTCCGGACTTATGATCTTGTAGCGGCCTTCGAGTGAACTCACTTGCGAGACTTCGGTGCCGTTCTTTTCCCATGTCAGCTCGTAATCTCCGGCTTTGGTGATGTTGCAACTCAGAATCAATGGCTGCTTAATGGCAAAGTGTTTCAATTGATGTTCGACATTGTCGTAATTCGGAACTAGGAGGTCATTCTGGCCAGCAATTAGCGTGGCCAATGAGAGAACTATGAACAATCTTAATGCCATTGTCTAAGCAATGATATTTCGAATTACAATGAAAATGTTATGCGAGAAATAAAACTTCCACACTGCAAAAATACTCGAGAAAAATTGAAGCGAGATAAGATATATACGTGCTTGGCAGATAAAGTCATTAAGCTACACCCATTTTAGTTCGTTAAAAACACAGAAAATATGAATTGTTGGCACATGGATTTATCTCTTTCGTGCTAGATTAGGAGACGTCCAAATCCGTGATTTGGAAATGAATTCCGTTTCAGTTTATTTGCCAACGAAATGAACACAACGTTATCAGGCGAACGATAGCAATGATGGGGTGGAGCGATAAGATATAATGTTTTGCTTTCGAAACGAACCTGTTTTTTTTTTGAATTCTCGAACTGTCAACAGCCGTGATAAAGTGATAACGGTTTTATGGCGGCTGTTGCGATAAAACTGACAAAAGTCCTTCACTGGAAAGTCTTGAAAAGCATTTTTTTGTTCGAGTTTTGAGACAATCAGTTGAGCACACTCGCTGTGATGATTGTAGCTTAACTCTACGCCAGATGCTTGCGAAGATTTTTGGCTTGAAAATTGTCAGAGTAAGGAATTTTTGGAGTCTGATGCAATTTCCGACAGTAGGAATTGCAAAGTCATACCATTTGAAACCGATGACTTCCGGTGCAGATTGCGTCAACCTTTTTTCGGGTTAACATTTCAAGTGCCACTTAAAGTTCAAAGCTTTTTTGATCACGCCAACGGAGCATGAGGCATATTTGAGGTTAGGAATTGAAGGGAAATGTCAAAATGACAGCAAAGAAATCGTTATGTTGTTTCCATTGGTCTTTTTTTGACGTTTCTTCTTCTACCTCCAATGGAACGGGTTATGATGTACAGAAGAGTTCTGCTCTTCTTAGAAGCATTGCGTCTGTCAAATTCAGTCCAATGGAACGGTTTCAGAAGACTTCTGGACTCTTCTGAATGTTTCTCCACGTCCAATGGAAAACGATATAAATAATCGAAACTGAGGTTGTAACGGCTACGACTTGGCTCTTGTTTTTGGTCGATCATCATCCGACCGTTGAAGTTTTTGCCTTCATCTGCTCTACAACTGTGATTCCTTCTAGGTATCACGACGACTGTTGGCACACGCCTTTCAGCTCAACTCAAGTCAAGTCACTTTTCAAAGGAACCCGTAGAACGTTTATATTTGTTTTGCAAAAGATAAAAGTTATGTTTTCTTTAATTTTCTGAAGATAGCGACAGAGCTTTGTTAGTGACAACAAAGTTGCAAAGTTTCCAGTTATATAAACGATAACTTGTGCACCACCCACACTTAAAATAAAGTAATGAAATAATTGTTTTGCCACAAGTATGGAAACGAAAATAATCACTTAACGGTCTTATCAATTCGTTCGTTCTATATAAAACCACAAAGTCGAACTTTTGACTTTCACAGTTATTGTTTTTATCGAAGCAATACCACATCGTTGATTTCGGTATTCAATTCCCTTAAACTTTCGTTATTGCTTGATGGGAATGTGAAGATTAGCCAAAGGAAATCATAAGAAGATCGTAAAGTAAGTGGAAATCTGTCTAGAAATAACGGTATTTAAGAGTTGTAACATTTGAAAGAAGGAAAGCTTTTACGAGCTTTTGTGGTAACACCTCAAAAGTGGTACAATTTAAAATCATTATCAGACACGGACCGAGCTGGAAAAAGCAGAATGATTAATTGGTTTTTTTGTTTGAACATTTTAAGGCTTGAATTCTTGGAAACAACTTCGATATGTTGCTGATAACATTGAATCGCAATTTCTGTTGAATGAGTGTGAATGAAAGTTGAAAATTGTCTTCTATGCAAAATTAATTGAAACATTTGATCTAATTTTTGTTCTCTTTCTTCTCTTTACAGAACATTTATTGCAAGCAATCTCAACTCGATAACTCCTTCCCACCACAGAACCCAAATAATTCAACTAACAATTACCAATCGAACACCAAGAAAACTCAAAATGTCGACAATACAAATACCGATTGTTGATGGCTTCCTGAAGCGTCAAACTGGCTCAAACAGTGTCTTCGGATCGCCCATGATCAAAGAAACCAGTATTCCATGGATTATGAGAACATTCGCCGCACCAGCGACCCAAACACCAACTAACTTTGTTTTCAACAACAACAGCCATCAAACAACAACTGACGAGATTGACAACAAAACCAGCGATCAGCCTGGATTTTTTACAAAATTTGTCATGAATGACATCTATCGTTCGGAAGCAGAACGTCTGAAAACCTTCGAAGATTGGCCACTCGAATTTATCGACAAGAATGTTTTGGCCCAAACCGGAATGTTCTATACACGCGACAGCGACAAAGTTAAATGCTATTTTTGTGAAGTGGAAATCGGACGTTGGGAAGAGACCGATCATCCAGTGAGTGAACATATTAAATGGTCAGCCAACTGCCCCTTGTTGCGACGCAGAACAACCAATAACATTCCACTTAATATTGATGCTCTGGAGCGTGTCCTACCGCCAGCAAGCTATGATATTTGCGGTAGTAATGATACAATTGAAGTACGACCGAATGCTTATCCGGAGGGGTCGATATCGTCGTCGATGATGTCGCCACCACCCAGCTCGCCACCGATCTATCAAATGGAATATCCTGAGTATGCGATCGAAGCAGCACGATGTCGGTCGTTTGCCGAATGGCCACGAACAATGAAACAAAAACCTAAAGAACTGGCCGAAGCTGGATTCTTTTATACGGGCGTTGGTGATCGGGTGAATTGTTTTAGTTGCGGTGGCGGTTTGAAAGACTGGGACGAGAATGACGAACCCTGGGAGCAGCACGCTCAATGGCTGAGCAAGTGTCGCTATTTGAAATTGATGAAAGGCCAGACTTTTATCGATGCTGTGATAGCCAAATTTAATCGGGCAGCTGAGAAAACTCAAGAGGCTTTAAGCGCGGCTGCAAGTGATTCAGAAGTACAAGAATGCAGTACCCAAACAGTTGTTGTGGAGAATAACACAATTAACAAACAAGCAGCATCGACAGTAGCTCCTGCTGCGATCGCAACACAAACAACAACACCAGCAACGGCAGCAGCAGCAGCAGCGGCGGCGGCGCCGGCGATAGAAAACAGAGATTTGCTTCAACGAAGCAGCGATAGCTGTAGCAGCAGTAGTAGTAGTAATAACAATTCTGACAAGAGAATCATTCCAGAAGAGAAATTGTGCAAAATCTGCTATGCAGCCGAATATAATACGGCGTTTTTGCCATGCGGCCATGTTGTAGCATGTACCAAGTGTGCGTCTTCAGTTATCAAATGTCCAATGTGTAGAAAACCATTCAAAGACGTAATGCGTGTATATTTTTCATAAGAATTAAAACAAAACAAAACACAAACATTTATGATTCTATTAGAATTTCTAACATTTACAATTAAAATTATAAGTACCATAAGAAAAAAAACCATTAAAAATAGATGTAACATAAAAAAATTGATGTTTTATTTCAAAGGGCAATGGAAACAGTCTTTTTGCAGGTTAAGATTTGGAGCAAGGTTGTCTATTGGGTCTTGGGTGTAACTACCTATTAGAGATAGAGAAGAAGAGCTCACAGCTATATCATCAATTCATTAGAAACTTTAACATGTTTCTTGTCTAACATTAATTTGTTTTCGAATTAGCCGCGTTAAATAAGGAAATTAGTTAAGGAAACCGTACTCAACCCGAACGTTTCGCTTCAAATTGCATTGAGCGTCGTCACCGGGTCACTGCCATGAAAATGTTAGGAGCGATTTTGGCTGCGCAGGTTTTAGCGGTGCGTAGCTGGTTCTGTCCAGTGTTCCCAGGTTTTCAAAAACAAAATCCCCCTTTTCTGACACCAAAACACTTATTTTTCCCCTTGAACGAAAAAAAAATTCCCTAATTTTCCCCGAAATAAGTTATTAGGATTTTCATGTAATTTTTATAAAATTTTATTGTTTATTTTTTCATACATATTCAAACAAAAAGAAAAACAATTCAAAAAGGGGACTTCAGTACGAAAAAAACATTATTTTTTATGAGTTCCATCACAATAGAGTTGAATAGATAATAACTTAAAGAAATACAAAATCAATTTCAAAAATATTTGGAATACTATTTAAATATTCGATTTTAAAAAAACAATCAGCAAGTGTCTTAAGTGTCAGTTCAACTCGGTCAACTAAAATATGAATTTTAACGTCTTCCGATTGCATTTCAAGGTTCAGTTTCGTAAAAAACGGTAAGAAGAAATCTAAAAATTCTAAATATAAAACCGTTGTTGGTTTTCCAAGAACCCCGTATATTTTTTCACATTGAATTTTGTTAATAGAATCTTCCAGATAACTTTCCAAAAAATGCAATACTAAAGCTCGGTATTACTCAATAAGTCTTTTGATAACCACATGCAGGGACAACCATTATGTTTGCGATATGGCTTAACGTTGCAAAAGGCTTGAAATTCCTTAAAACCATGTTGTCTTTTGGCACTGCAATTGAAATGCGAGAAGATTTCGCGACAACAAATTTCTATTTCGTCAGGCAGGAATTTCAAGTTGTTGTTTGCCACGAGATGGAACGAATGGCACACACACACTGATCTCTATAATACACTGGATAGTGGATTCCATACAAATTATAACACTTTTCTTGACTCCTATTGATTTTGACATGGTCATCTTACACTTGTGCATCTCTTTCTATATAAACCGAAAAAGTGAGACAGAGTGAAGTGATGTTCAACAAAAAAAGTGACTGATCTCCTTTGTCTATATCTCTGATCTATATTATCTCTATCTCTATTATAGATATCAGTGTTGGGGAAGTGTTATATTTTGGTATAACTGTTATACCTGGATGGTACCTTTACACTTATAACAGTCTTCTATGGGAGTCAAACTTTTTGCTCCTATCCACTATCCAGTTATAATAGAGATCAGTGCACACACACCGCATGATGAACAAATTTGGAATGACATCTTTGAAAAGTTTCGAGACAGAATTTTGTTTTCCCACCATAACACTGGCACGTCCGAAGCAAATGCTACTAAATTTTTTTCAAATGGAATATTGTGCATTTAAAAAAAATGTTTTGTTTTCATTAAAGTTTTAAGCTGTTTTCCCCTTTTTTGGATTTTTTCCCCTTACTTATCCCCGCCCCCCTTTTTCCCCTTTAGCTGAAAAAAATCGGCAAGAATGGTGATTTTCCCCTCAACCTGGGAACACTGGTTCTGTCTCTTGCTGTTGTTGTTGGTTCGCAAACCGAGCTGACTACATCGTCGTTTGCATTAAGCGGTAATTGGACCGACCACCGTGAACAGTTAATGATGGGATCCCAATTCCCAAGTTCACGACAAGTTGAAACTGTCGGTCGTCTCGATTGAAAATGTTGTGACGTTTTATTTCAATTGCTTTCAATCGGATTCGCGGCGGATCGTTTTCAATTCGACCTTTCAAATTCGACTCGCTTAGTATTTCCTTATAAATGATTTCGCAGCGGAGCGAATATTTTTCTTCCAATTTTGATTGCACACTATTGGTTTGACTATTTTTTTTCCAATATTCCACTGATTCTTTCGCCTGGGAATCCGCCAAAAAAAATCTGTCGGATTTCAACTCGCCAGTAAGCATTATGACATTTCAAATTCGCCTTCGATTTCGTTAATTGGTCGAATTCAAATCGAAGAAGGCGAAAGAGAAAGCAATAATTGAAAAAAATGTCAAACTCGCTAGCAAAACTATCCGCCGCGAATCCCATAATCAGGCCCCCCCTGTGGTGTTCATCTGGATGGAGAAGTATTATGTTCGCATATGGCTGATTTTTTTCCTTTTGGTTCTTTTCTACAGCGCTTATATGTTCTTTTAAGCGTGTAGCAATGCACCTCTGGGTCTGTCCTACGTTATGATGCCCCACAGCTGCAGGGTAGCATATACTCCTGATGTCTGTAGCGGGAACTTGTCTTTTGGAGACTGGAGGTAGTTAATTACCTTTTAAGGTGGTAGAAATATGGATTTTACACCATATCTTTTTAAGACTTTTCCTACTCTCTCTGTTACACATTTCAAATATGGCAGGAAAGCTTTTTTGTCTAATACCTACGCCATCTTCTATTTTTCTCGTCAAAGTTGGTTTCCATGTTCTTTGCCCCGTGGAATAACCATTAGCCTTGAGAGCGTTGTCTAACGTTGCAAGTTCAGGAGCAAGATGGTCGCTGTCACATATCCTGTGGGTTCGCTGAACAAGTGTAGGGACAACAGATCTCAATTTCGCCGAATGATGGTGGGAAGAAGCATGAAGATATCTATTTGTATGTGTCTCTTTCTGTAAACTGTGTGTGCCAATTTGCCATTTAGTTTTCGCATCACTTTCACATCCAAAAATGCAATAGAATTATCAGGTTCGTTCGATGTTATCAGCCCCAGGGCGCTTCGGGCTCCGGTGCTTGTCACTACCCTGAACGGAGCTGTCTAAAACCTGAAAAATTTCTTTGGGTTTGGTTTCACATTGAACGCATTAGTAGTGCTCTGTCTTTCTTTTCTCTTTGTTGTATAGCAGCAGCTGATTCGAACAGCTCCGAAATTCTCGCCCCGAAAAAAACTTGGGCGGGGATTGAATACACATCGAACACGGTGGAAGTGCAACGGGGCGAAAAAAGAGCGACATCGAATAGCTCAGTGCGAAATCAGAGCGAACCAGAGCGCACATCGAACAAACCTATCATTTTCTGTTTCCATTGTTTCTTGTCTCCTTCTAACATGATTTTTACATCAGCATCAGTTAGACTTTGAACCCGACCTAAGCCGAACTTTTAAGTACCGAGATTCTTTCTTTGTAGTTTCTTAAAAGGAGATGTCATTTTCATGGCAAACTTCAAGAATTTGAGACCAATGTATACCGACGACTTTTTTCAAAAGCAGCAACGAAAAATGATATGCCAATGTTTAAGCTCTTGTTTAGGGCCATTTTTGACGATCAACAGGTCTTGACCCTATCTTCACTGTAACAGTTGTTGGTCGTGAATTTTAAACGTCAAAAGTTTCTCATACTTCCTGCTATCGATCATAAATCATTTTCATGTCAATTTTCCTCCCACATTCACTTAATAAAATGCAACAAGCCCTTACATGGCATCCAAACTAACGACTTGAGGTGCAGCAGAAGTTGTAGACATTTTCTTCAGCCCACAATAGTTTGTTGTTTAATTAGACAGACGCTTGAGTTCAAAGGAAAAAAAATATAGGTACCTTGGAATGGCTTAAAACGAAAACTAAAACCTTGGCTTAAAATACGTAATTGGTAATTTTGTTTTTCTTATAAAATAACAAGGAATGATGAAATTGCGTTTCAATTTTTAACTTCTCTCGCTAAATGGGTTTTTTCTGTATTAAGAGCTTTTTGCTTTGAAACTTTTTTGTTTATAACCTTTTATGGAAAGTTGCTGCATGTCAAATATTGATGTGGGTTGTTCACATGATTAGAAAAAAAAATGTCGTAGAATCTTATTGACATGATGCCAATGGACAACACTGCTTCGTCTTGTTCTTAGAAACTCAATAAACTTGAATGTCTCATGTCCTAGAACTTTTGTACGATTTTATTTTTTTCATCGAATAAGGTGTCGTAAATCATCATAATCATCGTGCATAAGAGTGTTTAGCCGTCTTGAAGGCTTTTCGGGCTGGATCATTGGTGTCCATCCACCCTTAATGACCGAGGCATTTGAGTCTCTGGACTTTGACCCTTCTGGCTAGGTTCACGTTGTTGTACAACCCGTAAAGTTCGCTGTTGTATCTCCTTCTCCATTCCCCATCAATGCACATGGGGCCAAAGATGACCCGAAGAACTTTCCTCTCGAAACAGCCTAAGGCACATTGATCCGATTTTGTCGAAGACAGCATATCCTTCGTTTTGCCCTCATTTACTGCTAAACCAATTTTTTCAGCCTCTGTCTGTATATACTCGAAAAGCACTGTTGACTTCCCGCTGCGTTCTCCCAATAACATAAATCATCAATGTCATCAGAGTACGCGAGAAGTTGACCAGACTTTTGGAAGATAGTGCCTCTGGTGTTGACGGTGCAATTGTGCACTATCTTCTCAAGAACGATGTTAAAGAAATCGCATGACAGTGCATCGCCTTGTGTGAATCCTTTTTTGACATCGAAAGATTCCGTAAGCTCGTGTTGCCAACCTTGATGGCGCAGCGTGAGTGCTGGATTTTGTTCGACGTCCCCGTTATACAGTCTACAGAAGTGGTCTTTTCAAATGTCCAGAATTGACTCTTCTATGATGTTCCCTTGTTTATCTCTGCAGGTATTGGATCTTGCTTATAACCTTGAGCCAGCTGTTTTACCTTCCGATAAAACCTCCGAGCTTCATTCCTGCTGTTGGCTCTTCAAAAATCCTCAATCTGACGCTTCTAATGCTCCCTCTTTTTTCTCCTGAGAAGCCGGCGTTCGTCTGTCCTCTTTTGCTCGTAGAGCTCACGAGCAGCTCTTGTCCTTCTATGAAGCTCAGCTCTGTATGCCTCCTGCTTGTCTTCATCGGCCTGCCTGCATTCTTCGTCAAACCAGGGGTTTCGTTTTGGTATCTGTGTGAAACCCAGCATATTAGAGGCGGCATCTCCACTGGTCTTCGATACTTGATGTTGGCGGCATAGGTCTTCTTAGGAGGTTACTTGACACTCGATCAGAGAAGGATCTGGCGATCTCTTGCGATTGTAGCCGTCCGACGTGGAATATTCTTGCAGCATTTCCTTGTTTTGGCCGTTTGTTTGGCTACGACGTTTTCTACAGTCAACAAAAATGGATGCGCAATCTGCCATAATTTTGTGACACTGATGACGTTTATGAACAAACCTTCCGCAATTGCATTTTTTTCTATTTTAACGACTTCTCTTTGAGTCGTTACAGTTTCCAAACGCTCACGAATGCCCCATATGATTAAATTACTCTTTCCGTTATGTACCTTAAGGATTGGTAAAACTTCAAAGTCGTTGTTTTTAAAGTGCGCTGTCAACGTCAACTGTGCAGAAAGCAGAAGACTTAGGTTCGGTGTAGAATCTGACTTTTTCCTAATCTTTTATTTCACTTTTCCCTTGTACAAGTAGGTTTTTTTCGGAAATAAATGAGTCATCTAGATCACTTTACATTTGTCCTTCTTTTATTATCTTTGGCTAATCAGTCAAAACCTTTTTGTCTTTGGGTCCTTAAATATGGAAAATTTGACAATCAAAAGGTTCAAGGCAGTTCAAAGAAATTTTGATTAAGTTTATTTGCATTATTGAGCTTTTAATTATTGCAATAAAAAAATGACGCATACTCAAATTAAATAAAACGCAAAAGGCGTTCATTGCTCTTAATCATAAGCACTTCTATATGGAGTTTATTCTTCAAACCCCATAGTCTTACCGCTTTTTGAATTTCAAGTTTCTTTTCGCTTCATAAACGAAAGTCAGCAAAAGGTTTGAAATTCCTTCTGATTCGCAAAAATAAAAGTATTTTTACTCTAAAAGGGCTATTGCTCTTCAAGGATTTCAGTCATAGTTTGTGACCAGTTTTTATATTCATCTCGTTGATGGTGATTTACTTTTACACTCATTCGTACCAAAAAGTCACCATATTCAAATAACAATTTGACAGCTTATGATTTACGCTCAGTTATGAAAAAAATCTGCTCTCGTTTTTGATAAGAAGATTGTTTAAATATGACTGGTCTGTCATTGCTGATACTGATACCAGTGCATCATCGCCTTAAGTGAGCTGATGATTGTTTAATGAGTGATGTCAAGTACCTAACTGTTCATATGTTTGTTTAAATACGTAACGTAACTTCAATCAACATTCAAAATCCTAGTTGTTTACGGCAGATGAGTATATTCACTATTAATCACTCAGCCAATAGATTCCCACCTCAATATCAGTTGCGTCAGCAGAAATTGCAAAGAAATAAGATATTCATGCAATCTAACCTTTTGTAAATATTTAAATTGCTTAATCATATACTCATAAGTCATAAATGAATGAGAAGTGACATTTCTATACGTTTCTCATTTATGATGCATAGCAACAATCACAAAACAAACAAACAGTTTCTCCTCAAAACCAATCCCAAGAATGCTCAAGCTCATTGCATTTGACCAGATAATTCGCCACGAATGCATTTAAGTCAACAAAATTCCTCCTGTGGAATGTTTCTCTCAGTCCTCTTCCCTCGCTACAACGAGTACGTTAACTTTAGCTAGAATAACTACATTCTAGTTGAAGTCCCTCCAGCTCACAGCCCCTTCACATATGGGGCCAAAACACCTGAAGGCCACATTCCTTTCACGGACGTCTCGGCGAACAAAATTACTCACTGAGGGGCGGCGACATCACGAGACAGGCGCGTATAGTTCGCATACGAAATAAAATATATCGCCAATTATCGACCCACCAATGCAGTCAACATCTAAAATCGCTAAGAATTATCTCATAACTTGCTTTGATCGTAAATGCCAGCTCAGCAGTGTCACGTCGTTGGATTCAAGTCTCTGAAATATGCAAATCTCGCGCTGATCGATGATTCATTTCAGAGAAACCCAAAGAGCGTTAGCGTTGACTGTTGGCAACAAGTTAGACTTGATCTTACTTAGTAAGCCACAATTAAGATTATCAAAATATTAATAAGAGCTGCATTTGAATTTGATTTTACGGCCGAGGGCTGTGCACCCTGTAGTGTGGCATAAAAAGTGTTCTCAATCATGCATTTTTATTTTGTGATTTGAAAATTGACATCGGTCTGCCTTGGCCAGTCAAGCATATGGTAGCAAGATTTACTTTTAATCAGCTGTTTGTTAATGGCTTCATTTTTTTTCTTGAGGTTTGATCTGGAAAATTGAAAAGTCCAAAGACGTCGGCTATGCTAATTGTGTCATTTGACAGTTTAAGTGGTGATAAATTTGAGTTTTGATGTATGAACGCGGGGCTGAACGTGTGCTGTACTCGTTTGAATATCAACGAGCTGTGGTGGACTTTAGTTTAGTTCTGTTTCGGTTTGATGATCTGTCATTGACTTAATTACTTAACTTGAACCAGATGTTTTAGTCGCGTATAAAATAAGTAATACTAAATCCGGGCTTAAATACATCGAAATTGAAGAAGAACGTATGACCAACGTTATTGTCGATATTTTGCCAACTAAGTCTCCAAACGGATCGTTCTTTATTTTTTTTTTTGTTAAAGCGCTGGGAGAGAACTTTCTTTTGATATATCTTTAACTTAACTTATGGTGGCGCTACAGTTCAAGTCGGACTAGGGCCTCATCCAACAAGCGTCTCCAGCCATCTCGGTCCCTAGCTGTCTCCAGTTGCGCACGCAAAGTTGGTTCAGATCTTCCTCTTCTGCGAGGTCCTTCCGAGTTGGATTCGAAGACTCTACGGGCCGGAGAGTTGTTTTCCATTCACTCTACGTAACCCAGCCATCTAAGTCGTTTTGGACCTTAATTTTTCTGGCAAGGTCTGTGCCGCTGAACAGCTCGTACAGTTCTTGATCGAATCTTCGCCTCCATTCTCAATGGACCAAAAATCACTCGAAGAATTTTTCTCTCGAAGCAGCCCAAGCCCAAGAATGACCTTGAAGAAATCGCAGCGCATCGCCTTGCCTAAAACTTTTTTTTGACTCAGTGCATCCGTTAGGGTTTTTCCGACCATGATAGAACAGCGTGAGTTTTCCATTGTCATTATTACACAGACGGACGAGTTTTTCTGAGATGCCAAAACTAGACATTGCTCTACCAGACCAACTATAGTCTCTACTCTATATGATAGCGTCTATAATACGCGGCCTTGATATCGATGAAATGGTGGAAGGTATCGATTTGAAGTTCCTGAGTCTTCTCCAAGATCTACCGTAGAATGAATATTTTATCGATGGTGGACTTTCCGGGCCTGAAGCCAAACTGTTAAGGACCTATCAGGTTGTTGACAAAAGGCTTCAAACGTTCACACAGCACGGCAGAAAAGATCTTGTAGGTGATGTTACGGAGACTTATACCTCTGTAATTGGTGCAGGTCAGGGTATCTCCTTTCTTGAATATCAGGCATACGATGCTGAGGTTCCATTCGTCAGGCATGCTTTCCTTCGAACAAATTTTGCAGATGAGCTGGTGCATGCTATGCTCCTAAGCAAATCATCTTCAGCTGCTTTGTATACAGTTCGGCGGCTAGGTCGTCTGCTCCAGCGGCTTTGTTCGACTTTAGATATCGCTATCTTCACTTCGTCAATGTTGGGTTGGTGGAATTGGTGGTCTGCTTTACTCAAATTGAATGGTTCTGTATAGTTGACTGAATGTGGTTCCACTACGATGTTCCATAGATGGTCTCTACAGGCTTCGGTCCGGGATGTATAATCCCTGGTGGTTAATTTTACCTTTGTAAGACTTTCAAACCTCGTTTCTGTAGTGACATCCCTCTATCTCCTCGACCTCGTGCTTCTCATGCTCCCATATTTTCTTTCATAGAGTTTGTGCTCCTCTCTCCGTTTCTGCTCTTAGAGCTCGCTAATTTCACGTGTCCTTCTTTGCAGCGCCGTTTTGTATGCCTCTTGTTTAGCTGCATGTTCTCACCAACACTCATCGTCAAACCAGGGGTTTCGTTGTGGTGGCCGTGTTAGCCCGTGATATATCACAGGGCAAAAATTACGATATAAGATTCGTGGACATAACTTGTGGACCGAACCAGGTAGAAAGATGATTGTAGCTTTAAATGATTAATAGACTTTCAGACCTTCACTTATGTTTGTTAATTAACATGGGCATCCAAAGAAAATAGTGAGTGTCAGCAGTTTGAAATTGAAGACCGTAAAAAAACGATATTGTCAATATTTTGGAAACCAAGTGACAACAAAATTTTTTTCTGCTTTTTGAACAGAGTTCAATAACACCTTTCACTCTATGAAAAATTGATTTTCTACAATTGGTTTGTCTCATACTGCTATCGCATTAGATTGTCCGTCTAATTGATTGAATAGAACAATCTTTCAAAACGTACATATATATTTCTTGCTTCTCCTAATAACCCGAGTACAAATGAAAGAAATCAATTTTGTCCACATTATTATTATTTCCTCATTTAATCATAAAAAAAAATCAACATCCATTACTCATGTACCGTTTAAAAGTTGCGTCTTAATGTCAGTTGCATCAATAATTAGCAATTTCCAAACGCGTCAGATTTTTATTCGCTAAGGTGAAAGCCTTATGCAAGTTGGCATAAATTGCAATATCAATTATATTCGTATAAGTAAAAAAGTCAACGGCAACAACATTTGCTGTAAGACTCCATGGTCCGCCAAGCCAGCTTGATAGCTTAACATTAATAACACTGGCCCGTTGTTCAGTGGTTTGTGCTTTGCTATATACGTTCTGTTGAAAAAAAGAAAAGAAAAGAGAAAAACAACATTAAACACGGATCTTGTAAAGTGGATAGATACGAGTTCTTATGTGCAAACAGTTACAGGTGCTCTTATTGTATTCAATGTTGCAGAAATAATATTGATTGTTGTTCGGTGCTTTCACCATCCTCTGTGGAGTTGTTGAGATACATATGTGGGGTCTTTATTAGAGAATGCATATGTTCCACTTAAGCTTACCCAAAGCACAGTAGATACTACTCTTAATCTAGAGTAACACTTCAAGGTGAACCGAACAGAACATAATCTCGTCGACGACGTCAAAGTCTTGAAAATAATAAAATTGTTGAATACAATTCTTCCTCTTGTTCTCCTTGTTGCTTACTTTTTGCACACGATGCGATTTTTTTTTTCCATTCAAACAATAGCACTCAATATCAACTCAAGAACAACAATAAGAACAATAATTGTTATTAAGAAAGTCTACATACCAGTGCTTGTTCAAGTCCAAGTACCGCATGGAATATCCAGCCTTCATCCTGGATAATTGAATCGTTTTTCCTTGCAAACAAAAACCTCATAAAATCCAATGATGCGGATGTATTCATGTCACCTAGTGAGAATGTCTTCCATGTGGGGCAGAGTATTTCGGATTCTGTGTAAAAAGTAGAAAAAGAGATTGTACAATTCGTATGAGTTAGCTTGATTCATAGGAAGGCTACATATGGTGTTTGGCATAAAAAGAACGTACCCTATGATTCAAGTAAGTTTATGAAGGAGGAAAGGGGTTGGAAATGAGGTGCCGGTGTACCTTGGTCTTAAATTCCTGAACATTGCAATGATTTGGAAAGACAGAGTGTGGAAGGGAGTCCCACATTCGCATAGTACGGCTAAAGAACGATTCTCTATACTTGAAAGTACGTCCGAAGATCGACTCGAGGGTAAACTGATGGGCACCTACCGTTGAAGTAACGATAGAACAGAGAGAGACATGAAACGTTATGACGGTGGTGGTCTAACGAGGTGAATGAGTTGGTTATGTCTCTGTCACCAATCGTTCTTAGGGTTTTTTTCTTTGTATACCGTCGAAGAGGCTTAAGTATGTAGCTGGAGCACCAGTTGGAGAACCCGGAGATGAGAATTGTACTCAAGCTTTTGGACGGATATAAGCGTTATATGTAATAGCCACATCACACGGACAGAAACATTTCTAGCACCGCCTTAAGAAACCTAAACATTTTTCGGTATTTTTGGCGACATCGCATATGTGTTCGTTCCACAAGAGGTGATCATGCAGTGATGCACATGCCGAGAATGTCGTGATGTTTGGACTCATTGATGCAACTGCCGCTCATGCACAGTGGCAGAGGAGGTATATCCCACTTTAACGATACAAGACAGCATTGAGTTTTCGAAGCATTAAACTCTACGCGATTTTGTATTCCCCATTGTACTATGCTTATTGTACACTCAAGAACTAGAGGAGTCATGACACTCTCTGTCAGCGAAGAATTGGTGGCGAACTGCCTAGCAAAAAGGTTAGCTTTAGAGAGAGAGAGAGCTAACAACAACTGGAGTGTCATTGTCAATGAGCGTAGGAACCGGGGAAGAAGAAGAATATTCTTCATATTTTTTACAAAAGACGAAAAAATCTTACTGCCTTTGGGCCATTGCAGTATTTTTTCATTTTTGCCTTAATTTTTGGTTATGTAAGAATTTGGTCCGTCGAATATGGGCAGTGCAGGCCTTCCTGGCTGGTTTAAACTTATTCCGGTTTTCCTGGGTAGGAGTGGCTCTAAGACACCAAAATAATTTCCAAAATTTTACTTGCTCCAGAATAATCTTTTTTTTTTTTTTTTTTTTTTTTTTTTTTTTTTTTTTTTTTTTTTTTTTTTTTTTTTTCATTCTTCCTAACCGAACATCGATTTTTATGTCGTTTTCCATTGGTCTGTTTTTGACGTTTCTTCTTCTACCTCCAATGGAACGGGTAATGATGTATGTGTCATTCTTCGGACCATTCTGTTTTCAAAACAGAAGAGTTCTGCTCTTCTCAGAAGCATTCCGTCTGTCAAAGTCAGTCCAATGGAATGGTTCCAGAAGACTTCTGGACTCTTCCAAATGCTTCTGGACGACCAATGGAAAACGACTTTAAACAATATTTTTAATGGCGCTTGGCGATTAAATGTCAAATTTGAATCCTCTTGCATTTCAAATAATCACTGAAATGTCAAATTACTCCAGTTTGACATTTATTAAGGCAAGTTTCCATTCCACCTTCCGTTTAAATGGAATGAAAAAGAGAGAGGCTGAAATTAAGTCAAAAAGAAGCTAGAGTCCGGCGTCGCATGTGGATAGGGCCTAGCAACTTTTCAAGAGCAACAAAGTCGTTCTTAGAGTTACAATCGTTAAAACAAATCGAACTTACCCTACACCCGACCAAAAAGGGAAAACAACAGACACAGAGTCATATTCACAAATCAAATCGAGTAAAAATCACGCTTCGAGCTTTGCTCCGTCATCGTTTTGCTATCCAGCCAACAGACGGCAGCGGTGGCGACGATGGCGGAATGAGTTCATATACACTTGGCCAATTTTTTATTTCTGTCATTATTTACATTGTCGACGACTGTTGCAATTATTGTTAAATCAACCTGTACGTGTTGATATGTCAATTTGTTCAACCCCAGCACTATACAATAAGCCAACACAAAATTACACAAAGCAAAACTCATGGGCGCCACAAGTCTTATCGTTGTCGTCGTTTTTCTTTCCAACCTTAAAGTTTGCGTTTATTCTTGGAATTATATTGCTTCAATAATAATCTGTTCCAAGACATCATCGATGAGTAAGCCCTCCACATGGCTAACATTTTGCTATAAATATAAAATGTTTATTCTGACACTTACCACTATCTGGATATGGCAGCTCTTCAATGGGATAGATTAGCAATAAATATTTGCCAGCTTTGCGGATGTCATTCATGGACAGTTCGTAACATTTGAAATTGCGGTCGGCTGTTGTGTTTCGCTTGTAGGCTAAGGCGCCGATTTCTTTTTCAATCACACGAAGCAGGTCAGTGTGTCTATCCGGACGTTTGTAGAAACCTTGTGTTTTGTGCAATTTAAGAAAAAGAGTTGTTGTTGCATGAAATATATGAGACCTTACCTATTGGAAACGAGCTGAAATCGATGATTACAATTTCGCCAGAAGTTTCGACAAATCGTTTGATATCTTTCAAAATTGGTGTCAGCTGGGATACGAGCATGTTCTCGTTTACGATCCAGAAATTGTCATCCTCCGGTGGGGCTCTGCTCTTTTTTAGGTTTATTCTGGAAATAAAATGTTTGGTCTAAGGTTTGGTTTTGGAAAGTGGTATTGGTGAGTTTTTACCCAATACTCATGTCGAGAAATCGAATTCCAAATATCAGCTGCGTCCAAACGTCAAGATGCTGCGAGAAGGCATAATCTTTGATTAGGTTCGATTTCTGGTTGGTATTGAAAGCTCCAGATGCATGGGTGCCTGTTTGGAAAAAAATTGAAAAATAGGTTGAATTTTCAGTACAATTATAGATACATTTTGAGGAACAAGTTTAGTCTGAAAATTGAGAGACTTGTCATTGCGAATTGTTGCGGTAGCAAGCATATGGTTCCCACATCTCAACATCCATAAAAGAACGTGGAGATCTCCTGATCAATCAACCGTCAACCAGATTGATCACATTACGATCGACGGGTGGCACTTGCACAGCATTCCAGGTCCAGGGACTAAGATGTCCGGCCCGAAAAGCTTTCGACACTATTCTTGAGGGACGTAGAAGTAGAGGAAGACCACGACACGACTCAGGTGGTGGACACAAGTGGAAGAGGACCTCGATCAACTTGGAGTGCAAAACTGGAGACAGCTAGCTAAAGGGACCAAGCTGGCTGGTGGAGACTGTTGATTGAGGCCCAAGTCCGGACTGTAGCGCCACCTTTAGTAAGTCAGTAAATTAGTCAATGACAGAATGACGAATGTTTTCTTAGCGTAATTCAAAAAGCAAAAACCGTTTTTTTCTGTTTTTGCAGTTACTTCTTTTGCGGTCCGGGTTTGTAATCGAACAGTTCCTGAGCTTTGTCTGTTAACCGTTTTGTGTTGTGTTGAGTTTTGAGCAGTACTTGGGAACGACAAAACATTGAAATCACATGAGTTTGCAAGTCTGGTCTACCTGTAGATGTCCACCTTGCCAGAGTCTTCCAAAAGCATATTATCGTCTTTGGTAAAAATAACTCTTCATTTTCTTTTGACAGGTCACTTTGACAGTACTGTATCAGTATAATCACTTGAGTTTAAGAACGATTCTAAGCTCTCTTGAAAGTCCTTCAATACTGTATCAATATTTCATTTCAAAAACACTGTTTCACTTTATTTGAGATAAATTATATTTTTGCGAGCTTATCGATGCGGAAGGTAGGTTAAAAAAAGTGTGTACCCAACGATAACCATTATCAACGCACGAACTGAATTTCAGAAGCAATCACAAGAACAGAAAAGACTGAGCAATGAAAGACGACAATGGGTCCGTCTCTTTCGCAAAGGACTCAAACAAAATCTCTTCATGCGAAGAAATTTTCGATTCCTCAGACAATTTGCCAAGGCGCCCAAGAAATCCAATCCGTTATTGACAAAATTTGTTCCCTATTCAAATTAAAAACTAATTATTAATCTCACCTGGAATGAACAGACTTTTCAATGGAACCTCAGCAACATGCTCAGTTTTGCCCATCCAATTCGGCAGAATTTTCAAACACTCCACAGCCAACAGTTCCATGCCATTGAAACTCGCCACAAAGTAATCCAGACATTTGCCCTTCGGATATTCGGCTGGTAAGATGTTCACATCGTCACGATTCCATCCCCTCGGAAATCGCAACTTTCCGATTCGCACATTGGTTAGAAACTTTCCGGTGGAATTTTGTAAATTATCAACTCGAGCTAGTGGCTGTGTATTGGACACAGATGGATCATCAGGGAACAAGCCAATCCATTCGGGTTTGTTGCGGCAATCCGGTCCCCAGTTGATTTCAACAAAAGATTCCTCAATAGATTTGCCATTTAAGGAAACGGTAAGGTAGACCGGACAAGCTGGCACATTCAATGGAATTAATAAAGTAGTCAGAACTTGTCCTGTTTGATTAGAAAAAAACCATATATACCTTGAACTGAGGCCAAAGAAGTGATGAGCAGAAGAAGCAATGTCCTCGTTGGCGTCATTAGGAACAATGTATTTGAAGTGATTAATTAGTTTTGTTTTGAGGTAGGAGAACAAGAATTTTATTTGCTTCAGTCTCGCATTGACTCTGAACTTGTAATTCTGGATTATGGCGTCTTAAATTGCAAAAAATAAAATCAACAATTTGATCTGCTGATGACTTTGACTTGGGAGAGTAAATAAATAAAATTAAACTTGTGTGTCTTGTCTTGTCACAAGTGCAACCGAGACCGAGTGGTTTTCTTTTTTCGTGACACTACAGGGAAGATGTTTCGCGACACACTATGTTCTGGGGTTGGTTTTATGACATGAGATGACCGCCGCCGGCTGCTGTCAGCCGGCCGAAAGCCTATAAGATCGCGTTAATAGAGTCATTTCCTCATTAAGAACATATGATCTTATTTTTTTTTTCGTGTTAATGTCTGTTTGTCGTGAGGCCTGTTACTTCTTGATTGTCCAATCAGTAAAATAGAAATTGTATTATATCACCTCCAGTCATCTTGTCGAGCGTTAAACGAATGACAAAGAACTTTTGAGAGAGTATGGGGTGAGTGCGTATGTTTATATAAAAACGTTTTATTTTTGCGCGGTAACATCAAATGTATCATTGAAGTGAAGAGTGCCAGAAAAGTGAATCTTGATCAAATTTAGCGCATTTAAGGTCAGGTTCTTGAAAAGAATTCCACCCATGACCTACTTTTGTGTTTATTTATAGTTCAAAACCTTAAATGTGAGATTTTAAGAGAGAATATTTCGTCCGTAAAACCAAGTTTTGGTCGATTTGTATCACAAAACACTTGAAATACTCAAAAATGAAGAGATTATGTATCCAAAATTCAAATTTCAAGATCTGCTTACGTCTAAAATCTGCTATCAAGGAATCAAGCAAATTTGTTCACTACGGCGTATACTTACTTTTTTATGTTCTAAGCAAATCCTACTCGTATATAACCGTTTTTCTCTTAGCGCTAGCATTCTTAAACGTTTGGCATTTCTTTTAATGTTTTTCAAATTGGGTATGTCCCTATTCGTGCTTCATTGCATATCATCCAAGAATTGAAGGGGCGTAGTCATAGCATGTGCCATTCGAGAAGATGATTTTGTTACGGAGATACTTGGTATGTCCGAACGTTATGAGAGGGACAGGATTAAAAGTAGCACTTCCAACAGCTGCTGAATGCGCATAATTTCGAACGAGCTAATGACGAAAGAGAAGCAAGACCGATCAATGAAAATCCAGTCCCAGCCCCCAGCACAGAAGAGGTAGAAAGAGCCATCCAAAAGCTAAAAAAGTAACAAGTCCGCCGGGTCTTGCATACCTGCGGAATTCTTTCAATACGGAGGAGGTGTTTTGATGAACCTCATGAACCAGGTCATCAACAAAGTGTGGGAGGAAGAATACATGCCCACTGACTGGTCGATAAGCTCCATATGCCCCAGAGGTGTATCCCTGCTTAATGTTGCATACAAAATCCTATCCAACGTACTGTGTGAGCGTCTTTATCCGTTCTGCAACACAATAATCGCCACGTACCAGTGTGGCTTTAGGCCAAGCAGAACAGCGATATACCAAATATTCCCATTCAAGAAAAATCAACGGAAAGTCGAAACCCACCCATCTTTTCATATGGAGCATTCACCGCCAAGAGTTTATGATGGCGATGCCTGAATTTGGGATCCCGAACAAACTGATCCAGCTGTGCAGCATGACTCTAAGCAATACGCAGATCAGTGTGGAAATGGGTAACAGCTCATCCGAGTTGTTTCAAACAAAGCATCATATGTCCACCGCCTAGGACGAAACGTCATTGTGCGTAGCAGCAATTTCGAGGTAGTTAAGGAACAAACATAAATCCCACAATCGACACCTTAGTAGAGATCCGATGAAGGATTACCGTAGCGAACCGCTGCTACTTCGGCTTGGCAAAACAACTGGGTTAAAGACTCCTCACTCGAAAGACAAATTGTCTGCTATACAATACTTTGATTTTACCAGTCCTACTCTACGGCGCCGAGTCTTGGACGATAAGTAATAAAAGGGAATTGATTGGAAAGAAAAATTCTTCGATGGATTTTCGGTCCCGTATGCGACGATGGCGAATGGAGAAAAAGGTTCAACCTCGAACTGTACGAGCTGTACCATGATGTGGATGTAGTCCAGAAAGCCAAGAAAAGACGACTACATTGGCTCGGAAGACCGAACCTACACGTACAAGGACCAAGTGGCTGCGGATGCCAGAGCGCTTGGTTTTGGTGACTGAAGAGTACATGCGAGGGACCGTACCCGATGGAAGGCCAAGGCTGCAGTGCCTTAGGCTGAGATCCTTCATGGATTGGAACCGGTTAAACAAAACAAACAAACCAAGGCTGACTCGACTCAACATCGGTCGGAATCAGCTGTCAAAACTCCCATATTATAGCCTCGACTTTGTCTGCAGATGTATTATACAGCTTCGGTACACAGCGACACAATGTAAACATCAAATAAGCCATAATTTGTGAAAATATTGAAATGTCACATGGAAATGGTTAAATGGAAGTTGTCTGGAAATTGACGTTGGAACGTCGAAAATGTTTTTGCAAATTTCTTAAAACTTTTAATTGTAATCTTTTTACACATTTTCCTTAAATATACTTCTATGTATTTATTTTACCCAACGTTAACAACGCAACAAGAAGGTTAATTTCTTTTTCTGAAATTCACTTCATAGATGTCGCTTTTCAATTAAAGCATTTCTTGGCCAGTTCGCTATGTCGTGCAGCTCAGTGGACTATAATATTTCCCTAAACTTGAAAAAAAAATAAACACAAATTGTGTTTTATATAGGTGTCCCAATAAGAGCGCACTTTTTAAAATTGAAATAATTTCTTTGTCATGCAAGTAGGAACTCTAGAATTTGGCAGATGTCACCTCTGTTTGTTCCGATTACTAAAAATGGAGCGGTTTTTGAAAGAACAACACGTTCTTATAATGGTAAGAACTCATTACAAAAATGGGGAAAGTCACGCTTCGCAAACTTCACCAAATTTTCAGTCGAGAGAGTGTACCTAATATGTCAACCATTCGAAGAGTGGTCAAACAATTTGAAGAAACTGGGATGATAAGAATCCTTTGCGTCAACGTACTGGTCGGTCTTTTGAAAACATTGCTGCTGTAAACGAGAGTGTTGTCAAGAACCCGAAAACATCAATTCGACAGTGAGTGTGAACGGCATTCGTTACAGGAATGTGATAACGGACTTCTTTTGGCCTCAACTGGTCTGGTCGGCATGAATCTGGACAAAATGTGGTTTCAGCAGGACGGCACAACTTGCCATACTGCGCATAAAACAATCGACTTATTGCAGCAACGATTTTCAGAAAACATTATTTCACGAAATTCTGATGTGAACTGGCCACCAAGATCGTGCGATTTAACGCCGTGCGTTTTTTTTCTTTGGGGTTTTGTGAAATCTCGGCTTTATGCGAATAAACCCGAAACAATTCCTGAGCTCAAATCGGAAATCCAACGTGTTGTCGGTGACAGCCACATCTCTGTGCAAAAGTCATGGAAAATTTCATGAAAAGAGTAATGGCCTGTCATCGGAGCCGGAGGGGTCATTTGCCGGATGTTTTATTCCATACTTAATCGGAACATATCTTCTTTACAATACAATAAAAATATAACACCAGTGTCATAAAATGCTTGGTTTTATTTTGCAAATTAAAAAGTGCACTCTTATTGGGACACCCTATACAACCCTCTGACAACCAGGAACCCGAACCTTGCTTGCAAGGATCCAGAAATTGATAACTGACGCATGAAAGGTAATGCGTCTGATTGAAAATCTTAAGGCTAAACACACAAACACACTTTAACTTCGGCTTTGCCTGACGTTTACGAGTTCCGCCATAGGAATTCAAAGCATGCTATCAAAATTAAGCGTCGACCTCACGTTTCGTACGTAATGTTACGTAATGTGACTCAAATATGCTGAACATTTGCTTTGTCTGACAGCTCAACAGCTGTTAAAAAAAGTACACATAGGTAGGTAGGTAGAAATGACTGTCCTGCTTCGCGCAGGACACAATTAGGGCTGAGTGCGCCGTTTTGATACCATACCTCGTGAGATTCTGAATGGATTTGAAAATGGGCTATGGATGGTGCACGTTCCGCACATGCAGTCCTATGTAAAATATAAAATGTAATTTTATTCTCCTACCCTACGGCCTATTATCTCATAGTACCATTTAGTGAGGGAGAAATAAGGGGGAGGGGGTTAAAGCCACTTTGTGCTATTTAGGTATGAGATCAAATCTTTGATCTTGAATTCTGAGAGTTCCTCAATACCGTTGAAGAATTCCTTACCCAAGTGGAGTGCTCTTTTCCTGGCCAAGGCCGGACAATGGCAAAGAAAGTGTGGGACTGTTTCTTTTTCATCCCGGTTCTCGCAGCTGCGGCAGAAAGGGTTATGTGGTATACCCAATTTTGCCGCATGCTCCCCTACAGGCCAATGCCCTGTGCAGGTAGCGACAATCCTTGCTATGTCATGCCTTGGTTTGGAAATTAAATTGATTGATTTTGGTTTGTTATAGGCGGGCCAGATTTTCCTGGATATAACGCAACTCGTTAAACTACTCCACCTATGATTTGCTTCTGATGTGTATTTGGTCAGGATATTGCCCTTCACAACTCCCAGAGGAGCATATACTCTCACTGCCAGAGAGTTGTGTAGGGCTGATCCTTGCCTAGCTAGCTCATCTGCCTTCTCATTTCCCTCATAGCCCCTATGGCCCGGTATCCAGATAAGAGTGACACTCATATCCAGTTCCTTTAAGGCCTCTTTACATTGCTGGACCAGTTTGGAGGATGATAAAGCTGAATCAATGGCTTTAATAGCTGCCTGACTGTCTGTTAGTATAGCTACATTTTGGTTCTGACGGATATTTTTAAGGGCTGTACAAGCTTCCCTTATCGCCAACAGTTCTGCCTGGAACACGCTGGCGAAATCGGGAAGTCTATAGGTTTTTGAAATCTCAAGAGATTCACAGAAGACACCTGCACCAACACCGCATTCCATCTTCGAACCATCCGTGAAGATAGTTGTGTCGAAGTCTTCCGTCACAACGCCTTCCTCCCAGTCGGTTCTTGACGGGAGCAAGACTCTAAACTTCTTTGAGGTGTCTAGGGTAGGGATGCAGTAATCGGTGGTTGTGGATAGGATGTCTGATGGTATCAGGCTTGTTTGGTTGCAGTGCCCGTAAGATCTAGGTTTCCAGCAGCCTATTTCCTTGAGTCTCAAGATACTGCAGGGCACCTGATATTTAATAAAGAGGTCAATCGGAAGAAGGTCCAGGATGACGTTGAGTGCATCCGTTGGACAGGACCTGATTGCCCCTGATATCCCTACGCAAGCATTTCTCTGCACCTTTGTAAGCTTGTTTACTATGTAGGCTTTGCTGAGAGCGGGCCACCACACAATGGAACCACAGACCAGTATCGGTCTTACAACCGCTGTGTATGTCCATTTTATCATTTTTGACTGGAGGCCCCACTTTTTGCCGAATGTTTTATTGCAGGCGTAGAATGCGACACACGACTTTCTTACCCGCTCTTCGATGTTAAGCTTCCAGTTTAATTTGGTGTCCAGTATCACGCCCAGATATTTTGCACTGGAAGACAATGATAGTGCATGTCCGTTTAACCGAGGTAGAGTGAAGAGTGGTACCTTGGTTTTGGTGGTGAAAAGCATCAACTCGGTTTTGTTGCTGTTAACACCTAGTCCGCAGCTCGCAGCCCAGGTGCTTACTTTCTTCAAAGCCATATTAGTGATTTCACTGATCACGCTTGGAAATTTTCCTGAAACTAGAATGACCAAATCATCGGCGTACGCAACCGCTTTCACTCCACTACTCTCGAGTTTCATCAGAACGCTGTTCATGACCAAAAGCCATAAAAGAGGAGACAATACACCTCCTTGAGGTGTTCCTCTGCTGGCATATTTGGTACACGTTGAATATCCTAACTTTGATTGAATCCTCCTATTACTTAGCATGGATATTATCCACCTTCTAAAAAAAGGACACATACAAAATTCATTTTTTTTTTTGAGGAATAATGATGATGGAGGGAGAACTGTCATTCAAAGCAAACTCGAAGCGGATGCATCTTAACACAAACGAAGTCGAAGCTGAACCGTGTTTGTGCTCTAGCCATTATTGTCTTAGACTTCTGTCTTACAACCCACGTTGATTTGGAGGGAACGGGTCGTTATTCTGTATTCCAAAATTCTGTATGAACAAAATTCTGTATTTGAAGAAAAAATTCTGTATGGATATAATTCTGTATTCCATTATTCTGCTTTTCTATTATTCTGTATTTCAAAATTCTGTAAATCCAAAATTCGGTTTTTCAAAATTCTGCAAATCCATTATTCTGCTTTTAGAAATTCTGTAATTCCAAATCTCTACATTAAAACTCACAGTTATGAACAGGTTTTTTAATTGCCTGTAGAACAATTTTTATTCAATTAACAAATTAAGTAACATTATATAAAAAAAAAACAAACAAAAAACAAATAACGAAAAAAAAAACAAAAAAGCAAATAACAAAAAAGCAAATGCAAATAACAAAATGAATAACATAATTTAAAATATATGAAAATTTTTAGCTAACCGTCTTAAATAGTCTACGTTACTTAATAATATTCGTTTTTTAAGTAAACGTTTAATTTTTTTATTTTTTACTATGGTTTTTTTACTTTTTGGAATGTATTTAATATTTGCCATTTTTTCTGAATTCAATTTATCACGATTAACTTATAACACTTAACTTAAGTTGTCGAACGCAAAATGTGTAATCAAGGTATATGATTCATGTAAACCATATGCAAATTAGTCCGTTAGAGAGGTCCGTTACATTATAATATGCAAATTAGCTGGAGAGAGATCCGTTACGTTAGAATTATAATCTATGCTTCAAGGCTCTGCATAGAAAACATCAAAAATCTGTACTCCTAAATTCTGTAAATGATAAAAGAAAAATTGTTTTGGTAATGAAAAAAAGTGCGCACTTTTTTCATTATCAAAACAATTTTTCATTTATCATTTACAGAACTTAGGAGTACAGAATTTTGGAATACAGAATTTTGAAATCCAGAATTTTGTATTTACAGAATTTTAGAATACAGAATTTTGAATTTACAGAATTTTAAAATACAGAATTTTGAATTTACAGATTTTTAAAATACAGAATTTTGGAATACAGAATATTGGAATCCGAATTTTGGCCCATACAGAATTTCGACCCCAACCCTGATTTGGATTAAGCGAGTGAATAAGTTGAAAAACAATTTTTTATATTTTAGCAAAATATTTATTATTTTCGTAACAATTAACATTGGGAAAGAAATTAAATATTATCATCTAAGTACAAACATCCTTCAACTTAAAATATTTAAAATTAATATTTACAATGAATTTTACAGTTCAACACTAAATTTCTTTTTACATTTTCTTTGTTCACAAAATAATTAAAATTATGGACATTCATTGGTAATTTTTCATTTAAAAAATGTTTTGTTAAAACGGAATGCATTAATATTTTCGATTTGTATTATTTTTTTTGTTTACAATTTTTCTATTTTATTTTCACAGGTACACTATTTTACATATAATTGAGTTTCTTTTGCTATGAGGTAGTATTAGATTTTTAATTTTTTTCTTTTGTTTTGATTTTAATATAAAATAAAATAATAAGAAAAAATATTAAAACTGAAAAAGGGCACGGATTATAAGAGAATTATGTTTTCGTCAACAAATAAATAAAATTATAAGAACGTTTAAAATTAATTATATATAAACTTAACTTCAATTAAAATATAATCAATAAATAATTATTTAAAAAAACAGTCTTGTAGTTGCATTTGTGTATGGTTGTTGTTGTTTTTTTGTTTGTTTGTTTTTAATTTGTCTCATGGTGTATAGGATTTTTAAGAAAATTATAGGAATTACATGTTTTGTTTATTTTGCATGTTTTTGTTTTTATTTTTTAACTTAAGAAATAATATTTAAATCTTAAAAATTAAAAATAAATAATTTTTGAATTGTCTTAAAATTAGTCCTTATTTTTATATATTTTCAACTGGGCATAAATGTTTAAGACTTATATACAGAATTTTACATTAAAATATTTACATCTTATATACAAAAGTTTAGTTTTATCTTTAAGAGTGTTAAATAGGCAGTAAAGTGAAGTCAGCATATATAAACTAATTAAGATTCTACAATTAATTAAAGGAGGAGAAAGTGAAACAAATCTGGATCTGGAATTTAGGTTTTGCAATTGACACGCATGTTTAATCAAATCAAACTCATATCGCCATTTGGCTATTCTCGTGAAATGAATGCACTCATAAGGCACTACTATTAGGCAGGGGGACTTGAAACTGTTGTAGTTCGTTGCGTTTTAAAAAGAAAACTTGACAGATAACAAACAGAAGTAAAAGAACAAACAAGTAAATTGCCTTGAACTATCAAAAATTATAAGATATCCCAAATATTAAGGCAAATAAATGTGTTCATGTCCATTCCATAGAATAAAACTTCACTGGAAATGTAGGATTTGCCGTTTCTTATAATTTTAAAAGCAAGCAAACAGAACTTAAATTTGAGTGTCATATGTCAAATGTCAAAACAAATCCATACATTTTTAATTTCTTTCGAAAATCCTCACTTTGTTGTTTCTTTCTTGCCATGAAAAACGAAAGAGAAAAAAAAAACAAAGAGACGTCAAAATAAGTCGGCGGAAGAAGTCCAATGTGAACACCGTCCAAAGATCCTGTTTACACAGAAGCTTTTTGACTTCTATTCAGTCCGCCTCTTGCCTGCATTTTAAAAAGCTAAGACACACTTTTCTTGGAAGTTGATCATTATTTAAGAGTTTTCAAGTAGCTGACCGAAGTTTGAATAAGAACAAAGTGTTTAAAATTCTGTACGTCATCTGTCAATGTGTCCTAAGCAATTTGATGTACGTGCTGTCAAGATATGACTTGCACCCCGTATAAACAGGAGTTAAGATATCTCTCACTTTCCTATTCACTGCATATTTTCAAAAGCATGACGGTTTTCAACATTTTGAAAAGATTGAAAAACTAAACAAAAACCTTTCCCGTCTCTCATCTGACATTCACTCTCAACTCGAGATTCCTTTTAAGCCCTAAGAACATTACGACTACCGTTAATATTCTTTCTCTAACTTCAACTAACTTGCTGTGTCAACAGATTTACTAGTTCTGTTCGATCCATGTTGATCAGAGTTTGCATGTCAACTCCAAGTGCTGTTGCCACTGTTTCAATATCCAATCCAAATGACGTCAACAATTCGAGGAATCTCATTTCTTCTCCCGTTGCAGGATTTGTCAGTGTCGGACACGAATGATTACACTGCGGCCAACTACAACGTTCCAAATATCTCAAACTGCACTTCTGCCGCGGACCATCTTCATTGGATTTTTGACTTTTGACAATCGGAATGACAGCTGGCTGTTCCTTCTGTAATTGCTCATGTTGTTCTTGATGTTGCTTTCGACGACGTTTCTTATTTCCATTGCCACCGTTATTTTTCCTATGTGGATTTCTGTGACGGCCGTCTTTATCGTGTTTCCTTCGGTTTTTGTGCAGACGATTTGTGTGCGTTCCATTTTCAGGGAAATTTCCAAACCGATTCGGATTCATCGTCGTTGTGGTTTTAACTCGTCGGGGATTTTTGTTTTTATTCTGATGGTTTCGTCGTTTTTGTTGATTATGTCTGCGGCGTTGTTCGCGCTCTTCTTTTGTCAGGCGATGATTTTTTTGCAATTTGTCATGTTTTTCGGGATGTTTGTGTCTTTGGTTGTGTTTTTTTCGTATCTCCGATGGAATTATGCTTGATTCAGTCGCACGACGAAGTTTATTGTTTCGCTTGCGCCGCGTCGATTGTTCCCAGCAGCGAAGTGCTTTGGGGAGAGAAACATCGTCGATTTTTATGTTGACCCAGTCCCGTTTGGAGAGGACTGCATGTCCAATACAGGACGGCGCAAAGACAGCTGAAACGTTTTCTAATGACGTACGTAAGGCACCACCCATTTCATGAATGTAGTTCCATTGTTGTGGCGTCACAGGTGCTCCAACATTATCGGCTCTCATTTGTGCTTCATCGAACAGCCATTGAAATACAAAGAGAGGAGCTGCAAAAGAGAAATTACAATTCATTAGAAATGGCGTTACACAATCATTGTTAACTCTTCAACTTACATTCTAAAGTTGGATATAGCCGATAGCCAAAGTAGCACCGCCATGGTTCTTCTTTGTGTTGCTTTGCACAAGCTTCGGGCAATTGACCCTCCCATAATTTCCAGCCCTGTCGCACTGCTTCACTAGAACCAACAGCAGCTGGCGCAAACGGTTCTCTATCCAAAAACCACCCAGAGTCACTGACTCCCCGAACCAAGACATTCAAATTCTTCTCATGATGAAGAAAATGGTTGATTCGATCGAGATTCAGCATCACACCCAAGCCGCCAGCTGACGAACCCACCAAAAGGAGTTCCGACACCGAACCCCTGCCCAATCCCAATGGAATCAAATCGGCTATGACTTGTCGAATAATAAGCGATCCCATGAATCGCCAACTATCACCGTCATCGGCTCGGGCTTTAGTTCCAGACCATGAATCACTGCTGCAATATGGCACAAGAACGTGATTCGCATTATGCCAATAGGGATTCTCCTCAGGCACACCCGACAGAATACCTCCAGCTAAAACAGGAGAGACGACATTCAAATATTGTTGTTAAATTAAAGGTCATTGCTCAAACTCACCATTTCTGAATTCCGGCCATTGATAGGAAGTCATCAAGTGACGTAATTTCATCCATCTTGCCTTGCAAGATTTCGTATCGTAACAATGCCAACCACCTTCCAGGAACACAACCCATTTCTTTGAACCGGCTGACTTCCGCAAATAGAATCCCGCTTGGGAGCCATCATTGCATGTGACCGTACGATTTGAAAGGAACACCTTCTTCAACGACCGGTTGTGATCATTGCTAACTTGAGCTTCTTCGACTTGTCGCATAATCGAGTTCGTACCGATTATTAGTCGGTGCTTGGTTGAGTTAGTGATTGTTGTATTGGATGTCGCTGTCACTGCACGACCTTCAACATGGTTCGTGCATAGGATGATTACCGACAAAATCAAACACATGCATGTGGTTGTTGCTGTAGATAGTTGCATCTGTCAAAGAAAAATAGGAGAGAATAGGATAAGTAAAAAAGAAGGCACTGATTAATTTTTATTTTGGAAAAGTTTTGTATTATACAGGGTGATTCACGAGCGTTGTGCCAAAAAGCTAGAGCGTGTAGGTTGAGTTGAGACAAGAAAAAAATCGTATGGGAGGGGGGGGTCTATTCCCCCCCGTTTAGCCGGGAGGGGCAATTTTCTGAAAAATTGACTTATTTTGTTTAAAAAAATATTAAAAATCAACGGCTTCGTTTACAATACCGTGCTATACCTTTCTGAAAAGCCAAAAACTTCTTCTTTTACTTTGTTTTTAAATTAAATTGTTTTAAAGAATAGTTTAAAAAAAATAAATTTTCAAACTCAAAATTTTCAAAAAAAAAGCAAAAAAAAACATTTTTGAACTAATTTTTTTCAAAATTTTATGTAATTAAGTAGTAATTTTGTTTTAAAAATTCAATGTGTTTGTTAATTTTTAGTCGAAAACAGAAAACCGGATGCAAAAATGTCTTTTCGTTTTTGAGAAATTAAGAAAAAACCGAAACCACTTTTTTCTAAAAAAAATCTTTGTTTTTGTTTTTACCTATCTGGACTTTTAGTTTAATTTATTAGTTTAGTTTATAAATTTAATTTTTTGTAATTGGAGTTTTATGAGGACTCAATAAAGTAGAAAAGTATCACATTATCCCTGGATTAACCATTTTGTTCATTGATAACGTCTGAAAAGTGACCTGCAATTTTTTCTTACTATACCTGGGGCCGCGGCCACTCGCCAGCGAAGAGTTCTACCTGCTAGGGGCTTAAGATAATTAAACCGCATTTTTTCTTGAATGAAAAAACAATTAACAACAATTAATTAAATAAAAGGCATCGCATATTTACTAAACAACCATTTACAATTAAAATATTATCTCATCAACACATAACAATAACAAACTCATACGCTCGAGAAGAGTTAGCGGACAGGAACTTCTGCTACGGTTTAACTTATTGTCGAGATCGGGAAGCTGAAAGACTCTACGCTGAAAGATATCCCAATAGATGGCGCCCAAGTCGTAGCATGTTTTCAAGAATCCGCCGACGAGAGCACTGAGAGCTAGAAGTGAATGGTCAATGGCAGACGTTATCAATGAAAAAAATAATTAATCCAAGGAAAATCCAATACTTTTCTACTTTATTGAGTCCTCATAAAACTCCAATTACAAAAAATTAAATTTATAAACTAAACTAATAAATTAAACTAAAAGTCCAGATAGGTAAAAATAAAAACAAAGATTTTTTTAGAAAAAAGTGGTTTCGGTTTTTTCTTAATTTCTCAAAAACGAAAAGACATTTTTGCATCCGGTTTTCTGTTTTCGACTAAAAATTAACAAACACATTGAATTTTTAAAACAAAATTACTACTTAATTACATAAAATTTTGAAAAAAATTAGTTCAAAAATGTTTTTTTTTGCTTTTTTTTTGAAAATTTTGAGTTTGAAAATTTATTTTTTTTAAACTATTCTTTAAAACAATTTAATTTAAAAACAAAGTAAAAGAAGAAGTTTTTGGCTTTTCAGAAAGGTATAGCACGGTATTGTAAACGAAGCCGTTGATTTTTAATATTTTTTTAAACAAAATAAGTCAATTTTTCAGAAAATTGCCCCTCCCGGCTAAACGGGGGGGAATAGACCCCCCCCTCCCATACGATTTTTTTCTTGTCTCAACTCAACCTACACGCTCCAGCTTTTTGGCACAACGCTCGTGAATCACCCTGTATATTCTTTTCTTTATCTTCTATCATCTGTCAAAACAGCCAGTAAATTCGTTGGTTCTGTTTGATTACTTTATGCAAAACATTGATATTGTCAAACAGCCATGTTGTCAAGCTCTGACAGTTGATGACAATTAATTAAAGTGAGTGGTCAGGCTGTTGTCTAATGAATTCCTACATGAACAGCCTTAATTATTATGAAGAAAACCAGAAAAAATGTACATGCGGAAGTAATGCTGCAAGTTCTTCTCTAATACTTTCCATTCAACATTGTATCAAATTAAAGCGTGAAATAACATTCTGTTGCATGCGATGAAAAGAAAAAAACCGTAACAACTTCATGGAACAACATCAAAACATAGTCAACCACCGAAGATAGCTTGATCGTAGGTACAAGAGGTACAAAATTACTTAAAGACTTTGCCGCAGGTAACAAGCCGCAATTACACTCACAAAATTAGAGAACACAGAGTAAAGCCGCGTCCAACTACAAGGCGAACAGGCAGAAAGCGTTTAGAAGGTAATCTAATAGCGAAAAGAAAACAAGAACAAAAATTGCCTACATCTTTACGTACATGCATCAATTGGGTTCATAAGATGTGTTTGGGACAAATAAGTCCACATAACGACGGCGGCAGTAAAGCGACGTATGGCGCGAGCACGCGCACGTTCCCATACAAGAGAAAATGTACCACCGGCCAGCCGCTGTCGTTGCGCGACAGACATTAATACAATAATTCTAAATTCCTTTGCTTTGATTTGGCTCCGATGCCGACAGCACCATACAAAAACTACTAAAAGCGAGACTACTTTATATAGCCGAGGAATAGTGGCATTATACCATGCAGTCGTAACCGCGCCCTCTCCACCTTACCATGCGTTGGTTGCACTGCGCATCTGACGTTTAGAATAAAACCAGCTTAACGAGGTTCCTCGTCCTCACACTCTCACTCTTTCAAAACGTCGCGTCCATCGCAACACTACAGTTGCCCAGCTTAAGAGCAAATCTCACTTAATTGTATCGATTAATTAATACGGTGCCACATAAAACTGTTCACTTAGTGTCATTTGCCCAACAGATCATGAGAAGATCGATCTCACAACAAATGATCGCCAGGCTTCGCGCACACGCCGACAAAGAACAAACAACAACAAACGGTTAGCCGCCGCCGCACCGCTGCTGCTCTGCGTCATGCGGCAAAAACCAAAGTGGTCATTTCGGTAGACACAGCAAAAGCAAGATCAGCTTTAGCAGTGTCGGCCATACGACACGCACGCGTATACATTTTATTTACGTTGCGTTGTGTTGTGTCGTCGTCTTTATTGGCCTTCCTTAAATGAATGAATCTGTATTTTTCCATTTTTCTAAATGCCCAAAACAGCTGATAAGCGATCGCGGTGCATGTTTCGGAGCTGCATCATAAAAAGGTCTCTGGTGTCTTTTCTCTTGATCGCCAGCCATAACACGCAGCATCGCGCAAACTTCGGCTTTGGCGGACAATAACAAAGTAGATTGCGCAGCACAACGCATTGTTATTATGTTAAATTGTAATTAATATTTTTTTTCTCTCTTATTACGCATGGCAAACTGCCTATAGGCCTATCTAAACTCCATTTATGTAGATGTGTACAAATTCCGCTCATGCAATTGTGTGTATGTTGAAAAATATGGAGCTGTTGTTTTTGTGTATATTTTTTTCAATTTCTTACCTCAAGTCTTTAAGCGAACGTAAACACACTATTTTGGCGGAAACTCTTTGATCAGAATGCGAGCAAGGAGCTCAGCGATAAGATCAAAGGGATTTGCCGACAGACAAACAGATACAAGAACCTGATTACACAGATAGGTACACATACAAACACACAAATGCTCTCTCCTATGCCTATCCGTAATAAGAAACAGGAACAACAACAAAATCACAACAATACACCGACGGACGACTTTTGTGGCACGATCGATGCAACAACAACTACCATGATGATCACTCTTCGCCATGTGATTATTAACATAACGATGATGATGATGATGATGACGACAGAAATACGACTGTCAAAGACAACATACTCACACAAACAGACAAGGAAAGAATCGTGCAAAAGAAAAGAGAGCGTTAACCGTCCTCGACCTGGCAAACAAAAAGGCAACATGCAGGCATGACTGGAGACTGAAGATGTATGATGCCCGAACTTGACTAATCGGTTGCAGTTGCAGTTCGATTGGATGGGTTGTGAATGTGATTTGACGTATATTTTGCTCTTATCTCCCTCCAAGTTTTGGTTTAGGTTTTTATGGATCACAGTTCTTTATGTCCTTCACTGACAGTTCAATGTGTCAAACCAGTTCTCTATATTTCCCGAAAATCAATCTTCTTAAACGTCAAAATAGTAAAAGTCAAAAGTGTCAAATAGCGTCACTGATCTTTGAAGATAATAGGTCTGTTTAATGAATCTGTTCCGCACAGAAAAGTACAGAAAAGATCCAAAAAGTACACGTTTGTGTGTTCCATGAGTAAAAACCTTGCCCCAAACTGTTCTACAATCTGTCATTTTGTGTTCCATGAAGTTTTCTATCTCAGTTAAGAACACATTTTTCTGCCCCTACTTTTTTGCTGGTGTAGCTTTGTGAAAACTATCAGATGTCAAAATTTCAAATGCCAAATTATTTTTATTTTTTTCCAATCAAACAATTTTTTGAAATTATCTCGATTGAAGGGTTTTCCGAGGAAGTAAAAATTACTACTACACTCCCAAATAAAAATTTCTCTCAAAAAACTAATAAGCTATTCAGAATCTTATTTCCAACAAATGAAAATTTGCTTCAATTTAATTTGACTTGGAATATTTATTTAACAGCTGATTTTATTCTGTCAAAAAGATTACATAGGGAGCTGATCTTTTCTGTTCTTACTTGTTCTGACAGTTTTCATTTACTTGTGCTGTTCTGTGCTGTTCTGATCTGGTTTTTCTTCATTAAACAGTCCTAATAGCTCCTACCAACTCAAGCGGTTTCTAGAAGAACTGCCAATGACGTTAGCTCTTAAGCTGTCATAATTAAAACACAGATTATGTGGTCTTCACTCAACAAGCTATTTTTCTCTCAGGGAATACTATTCAAGTAAACCGTTATAATGAGGGAATATCAGCTCGATAAAAAAAGGCATAACCAGCTCTTGGCCTTTATTTACGTGCGCAACATTCTCAAGATCAAAAGCATGCCGCAAATAATAGCGACACGAAGTAGATTTACCTCTCTGCAACATTTTCTTTTCATTGAAATTGATAGCTAAGATGATATTTGTGTATAACGTAACGTAGACGCGTACGTGCGTGTAAATATGTTCAAATGCCTACAGAGTGTTTTTGATTGACATACCTAAGGCGGAAACAGAAGCCATGAACTAATACAAAGCGCATCAACTCAAAAGCAAGTCAAAGCTGCAAAGATATTGATCAAATCACTTATCGACAATCATTTTAATTCGTAAAAAGGTTCCGCGTGAATTCTAAAGCCAATTAATCTCCATACATAAGAACACCGACAGCTATCGCACGCACACCACACACATTCTTATTCCACCAAAAACAAAAAAAAACTCAAAACAGACCAGACCGAGACTGTTAATCATAATCATCCATCAATCTTTTGACTACCGTTGATAGACGTGTTGATCGTAAAGCGTTGACATTTGTGGCCGAACCTGTCGGTGACGATCGATTTGAACACAAAAGTGACAAACAAACTTATGACAGATGAACAGAACAAATGGTGACCAAGTAAATGACGTTCACATGACGCACGTACTAACACTCTACCCATCGTAATTGATCCTCACCATCATCTTCATTCTCATCGTCATCGTTGCCGCGGATTTGTTGTTGCTTTAGCTTGCACTTCATCGCTGAACATCGAATTCGAACTCAACATGACGATATTTACTCGGCGAATGTTGATATAGAAGGATGAGACGTGCGCCGTGCGTCGTGCGTCGTCGCGTCATATTCTTCATCATCGTATTCGCCTTCACCTTCGTCATTCGTCAACAAAAATCGTGATCTATAGGGCATAGTACGGCTATAGCGAGGTGCGACTCCGTGTGCCCCCTTACGTTAAGTAAACAAATATTTAAACGATTTTAAATAAAGAGGCGGTGGCGGCAGCGGCGGCGTACGAGCGGCAGCCTCAAAGGCCTATGAAGCGGTAATAATCATAATAATACTCTCTTGTAGATAATCATCGATTGCACACATCACACAGGCGAGGCGCTGCTGGCATGGATGGCTGCTGAGAATGTGTGTTTGGAGCTTAAGAAGATGTGTGGCGCCAGCCGATAGTTGCTTTATGACGCGGCGACAAACGGAAAAGAAAAACTCAAATACAAGCAGTGTGCTTGTGCTCGCGTTGTTTGCGGTGCAACGTGAAGTGAAGTTACCTCGGAAAAAAGCGCCGAGCAATGGAAAAAACAATCTTAATTACCTTCCTCTATTTTGGCTTGCGGCACAGACACAAACAGTGGCTGTTTTTTTTTATGACAGGCCCAGAGCTTAGGGGACGGATGGGGAGGAATAGCACGCTCGTTGGAATTGATTTAAACGGAAAACTAATATTAGACGAGATTATGATTACTGGCTGCTGGTAAGGCTTGCTGCCTACTGACAACATTTTTGTATTACTTGTTTTGTTTTTGCCGCTTAAAAAGATCGTCGAGATTTGTAGCCAGTCGCTTGGCGGTGAGTTCCATAATTTGTGGAAATTAAATTGTCACCTGAGACTAAATGGTAGAATACCGACAGCTGTAAACATGTTTTATTTTAAGTTTCGCCGCTCTTGTGTCATTGCCTTAATGGTTTCATTTGCACTCACACCGCTCCTATAAAGAACACGTTCCACCTGTCAAGTTGACGTTAGATGATATCTCTCTTTTTGAAAACTACTTTGCAGTTGGTTTTGATTGACTTGGCAAGTTTATGGCATAATTCTCTGGGATATTAGTTTGACATCTCGTAGATTGACATTGTAATCTAGGTCAAGCAAACAGATTTTACTTTGGTCTTGGCTAATCGTGAAAAGTGTGATTGAAAATTTTTAATTGAAATGTTTAAACTGCTTTGATATGATACTTTTAATTGGATTTACGAACTATTTGCGAGAACATTGCTGACATAAATTGTCTGAAGTCTGAGCTTAGAAAGTGACAAAGCGTTATGACGTAAGGCGTCTTTGTAAGACGTTTTGTCTCGCTTTCTTCGTCACGAATTTGACAGATTATGAACAACATCAAAAATTACCCAAACATACCTATCGTTTGGCAGTTGGTAAGGTTGTCAAAACCTCTGAAAAAGTACTTAATCAATCTCTTCCTCTTTCCTTTCCAAATCTATTTGGAAAAAGTTGCCTTGTAACATCCCTAAGATTGACAGGTGCAGTTGTAAAGTTCATGCTAATCGTCAATACATAGTTGTTTTATTAACTATTGACAGCATTCACTCCTGTCAGTATAAATGTGTCATAATGTGTTTGTCAGCAAGTAATTAGATTATTGTAATGCTGCTTAACTACCTTCTTCGACTGTCGGTGACAAACGTGCCGCTGTTTACAACAATTCAAAAAAGAATCAGCACAATACTTAAATTGACGTACGTCTAAATTGACGTACGTCGCCCCCTCTTGCTGACAGAGGGAAACGAATTTCCCAAACCAACTTCGCGAACATGAAAGAAAAACTCCTCTGACAACTCTTATACAAAAATAAAAAAATTAAACCTGAAGAAAAGAAAACCGACCACGAAAAAGAGGCCACAAGAGAATAAGAGATGTCCATGCACACACAATAATTATATCATGATTGGACTGACGGATGCCATGTCGGTGAAACACTTTGAGGAATCCGGTAATTTATTGATGATCGCTATGATCAAAAGAATGCAACCGGAGCGTGCGTGCCGCAAGTTACCAATCTGACGATGACCGACCGAATCAACCGTGCCACCATTCAACGACGACGACGGGTTGCTCATGTTGCTTCCTTTGAGTCTGCCTCGAATCTCAATGCGCATTCGTGAACAACTTTTTCTGCTGACCAACCAACTGCGATCGGCGCGACGCAATGCGAGGAAGGCAAAAAACAACGAATGCTGTTCGTTTCCAGTCGAAGTTGTGTGGGGTTCTGTTGGTGTGGACAACAACGGCACCCATCCAACACAATAAACACAAAACAACTCAATATACAATACAATACAATAATAACACGGAAAGGGAACACCAAGGGCGTGGAGTAGAAAAAGGAAACTTCATTCCTATTCCTTGAAGGATGAAAATCCATTATTTGCGGCTTGTACTTTTAAGAGCTTTGATGTTTGATATGACATATGAGCATTGTATTTCTAATTCTAGTATGTCGAGCATTGCTAGAGACATCTACAATTCTACATACACTACACATATTTAAAGCAATCAATCGATGGTTGTTTGGCGAATGTAGCAGCGCCACCTATTACTATAAAAATGGGCAGGTGTCAAAAACTTTTCTAGGTTTGTGTGCTGTGCGAAAAGGGCCTTAGATTTCCTCTTCTTATTTTAATCTGAGGTAAAATCATCGCATATAAATAATGCTGACATTTAATGTCAAATAATGAGTAATTTCATTTTTTCTGACGTCTGTCAACTGTAATACATGTCAAGCGCCATCTGAAGTATCTTATAGGTGACAAAATTGTATTGCCAATAATGTATAATACCGAGGTGTTGTTCGGTTAATCGATTGGTTAAATTACAGCAATTTCTGTTTCAAAAAATACTATTCCCGACTTTAATTATGACACACTCATAACTCAACCGTTATAATACACCATCAGCCAGCTTTACAAATATAAAACAGTAAGTGTGAAAGAGACCAAAGCAGTTAAAATCGAAACAAAACCAAAACAAAAAGAAAATAATAATAATAAAACTTAAACCCAACGGATCAATAGATGCCGACATCATTCAGAGATACAAATGCTCTCAAATGAGCCGAAAAGTGAGTTAACTTGGCTTGAATAGCAGCTACTGGTCGTAGTCGTCGTCGTAACAACAGCAGCTCAGTAGCAGCCGCCACCACGCATCGATCGCCACAAAAGCTTTGTAGTGACCGCAGGGTAAATGAGTTAAGAGAGAAAAAAAACGAAAACAATAATAAGAAACTGGAAGAAAACAACAAAGTAGACAAAAAAAAGTTGAAACACAAAAACCGAAATCGGCATCATGGTGCACCTGTTCGACTTCAGGAGTTCAGGGCAGCAGAGATAATTCCCGGTCTGATTACTGTTCGCCGCTGGCTGGGCTGCTCCTTGTCTTGGCTGCTTCGCGCGATGTTATAATGCAGCTTCCTTTTGCGCGGCTGTCTTACATGTTGTTCAGCCTTTTTTTTCATTTTCTTCTTATTTTTGTTCCTTTTTGGAATACGAATGCAATTTTTAACATGAAAAGCATTCGTGTTGAACTTTTTTTTTAGTTGGTTCGTGCTGAAAGAAATTTTGTCCGGTTCTGGACTCACGAGGAGTTGTTTTTCTGTTTACTTTGTAAAACATAAGGTGCAGGTGTATTTCGGAAGCTGTATGCATACTGTACCTATAGGGAGCAATACAAATGAGTGACACATATTTGACTGATTGGTTTTGAGAGCAATCTCAATCATCAAAGAAACATGCAATGCATTGCTCATAGACTAGCTGTCAAAAGCTCATAAAAAGCTGTCTAGTGGGTAGAACAGTTAATCATTGTATTACCACTTTAAGTACCAGTTTGTATTTAAAACAGCGCCCCCAATTCTGCGGACTAGTTCACCACGAAATCGGAATCGATTTTTTCTTCTTTCAGAACAAGAACTGTCATCTTGCGAAAAGTGAACAAATTCAAAATCGTCCGGAATGGTTCTGAACTATTTTGGACGACAAAAAAAGAACTCTATTAATTTGACGCAGAGATAAAAAGGGAGCTTGAACTGTCAAAAATGATTTCCTTAAAAGCTCAAGAAAGGTCAATTTGTTTTTCACAAATAAATTTTACCGTTCGTGAATTCAGTAACTCATATATAGGCTCTAAGCAGAACGTCGTGTGTTCGAGTGCTCAGGTACCTACTAGGCAAAACAGAAATATATACAAACTCGAAGTGAGATGGCACGTGCGCTCACAAATGCGGGAGTAGAATTCCCTGAGACAGCAAGCATCGCACAAATTCACCCTCTATATGATGAATTGGGGTTGTCTTCGATGAAATCCGAGGATGATACAAAGGCGGGCGTTGTGGATGGCGCATCCGAGGAAAATCCTGTAGCGCCCGATCCCGAGGTCACAGAAAACATAGCTTTTCACACCGATGGAAGCCCCGTCACCGCCTTATCTACTGGTATAACTAGTACTGTTGGTGAAACTTCTGCAACTTCAGTTCTTACTACAAAAACTTATGTCCCTGCTATCGTTTTAACCGATGATGTACATAAAACTTCTGCTAATAACTATTCTGGTGTCACCCCAACCGACGATCATTTTGCTACCCGAATGGATTATGCATTGCCAACTTCAGTCCCTCCTGATACAAATATTAAGCAGGAAATATATTTCCTCACTAAACAGAAAGCGTTGTTGCTGCTACGAAACGAGGTGGACCTTTTTCATGCCCATTGATTTTTCCACTATAGAATCGATCAATCGGTTTTCTGGAGACGACTCTTACGACGTAAAGAAATGGTTTTGTGACTTAGAAGACGCTTTCGAAATAATGAACTGCAATAACCGCACCAAGTTTCTGTGTGCACGTCGCTTATTGGACATACCTACTAGAATTTAATTTGACCTTCTGATCGGGTCGATCGAATTGTCAGGAAGGCCGAGTTGTAAGAACATAAATAGTGTGTATGAAACTTAAGAATAATTATTGTAAATAGAGCTTTAGAATAAGTCACGAACCGCATCTAACTTAAGGGTAAGAAAGAAAAGAAAAGAATACACCATTTTGTAATTGCGTTATTCCGTCCGACTGAAAATATTAAACAGACAAGACGTGTAAAAGAAAAGTTCAAGTAAAATATATTTTAATTTTTTTTTCTTTATTTTCCCGAAAACAAAAAATAGTACGTAAAAGTTCTATCAAATTGACGAGGGTTATAAATTATTAACTGACGCTTTAAATACATATATACCTATATGTACATAGTACATAACTACACAAGCGTAGTTAAAAATTATAACAACCAAAAACCTTGCCGTTTGCTAACGAATTATGTATTTATATTCTTACAGTCATAAAAGCGCAGATGTTAACTTAATAATTGAAAATTGACATGGAAAGGTTCCATTTTCTCATCTTTCTTTTAAGTCGGTCATTCTTAAGAACTGCTGACATCGTAAAATTTACGACTCTTTCACAGGTTAAATCTGCACGAGCAATGTATTTTAATGACCTCCAATAAAAAAAGGGTTTGAATTTTTCACCCCTTTGTCATTTTGACTTTTGCATGCATGATTTCCAAATAAACATTGTAATTTGTGTCCTCAGATCTCAGTAATCTTTGTCAAAGACAGCGCTGCGGCGGCAAAGCGTTTCATCTTTATGATCCTTTGAGAAGTCTCGATTTAATCAGCTCAAGCAGAAAGAAAGGTTAACAGAGCAAGATGCATCTTCTTTAAGAAAGGTCATCCCACAAAGGTAAGAAAGGTAGGTAGAGGTAGAGTATTTACTTGGCCAAGCAAGAGGTATTATTATCAAAGTCGTGGTTTCTCTTGAATAACAGCTTGACAGTCATGCCAGGCTATTTTATTAGTCACGCAAAAATATCAAAAAGTCCTTAACTGATTCTTGTGCGTTGCATTTTCTTTCTGTCTTATTTTTAAACTTCTGTTCAAACACACACGTTCCAGTTCCAAAGTCGGAAGGGTAACAACTGAGAGATATGAAAAGCGATCATCGATTGGAGCAGACGTCCGCTAAGTCAAAAACAAAGGTGATGCTAAAATAGCTCTTCCCTTGCCGAAAAAAAACAAAAAAACAAAAACAAAACAAACCGACACAGCGGCGAGGAAACCCAAAAAGTCAAAGTAAAAATCCACTTGACTTTATTTAAATGGCGTAATTTATCCTTTTGTCGGTCGGCGGCACTTTGAGTTTTAATTCACCTCGTTTGTTGCCGTCCCGCGCCATCATCATATCGGTTGGTGAAATTGCAATTTTATGTGCCCATTATACGTGCTGCCCCTGCCAACAACTGCTACACATAATATAACCGCATACAAATACAAATACATAAAATGCACGGTTTGTCTTTTATGCTTGTCTCGCCTGCTATGCTGTTGTTTCATATTAAAGGTGGTGAAAAATACCGCGAAGGTTAAGATGGAATAGCCGATATAAGGTGGATCTGGAGAGGTATTTATTTTTGCACAAGCGGATACCGCTTTTGTTGATCTTTTTGAATGCCGCTGCACAGTGGATCATGGGCTTGCTGCCCAAAGTGCGGCGCAGCTGATTCTTTTGAAATCGAACACAACAGAAGAACTGAACTGTGCCGTGTGTAGTGTAGATAGTTATCTGTCGGGAAAATTCTTAAAATAACACCGCGACATTGAATGTGGTTTTTGGAGGACGGACGATTTATCAAGAAGACTGATTGGTTTACTGGGGTATCAATAAAAATGTTTTTGTTTTGGAGAAGGAAGAGGAGTGATTTTATTGATGGAAAGACAATTTGTCGGTGAATACAAGAAGAGTTTGACATTTCATAGGATTTTGGTTGTTGTCATTTGTGCTCATTCAGTGACAAGCGTTATGTGCCACTTAAGTTTAACGCGTTTTTTGATGAAATGAATGTTCTACAATAGAGGTTTACTTAGATCCAGGTTTAGCTCCTCGAGTTTAAGTACAAGCATTTTAATCTTAAGAAAACAGTAGGTTAAGTTGGAAGCTCGATCTTACGTCAATACAACTCACTTTTATAGGATGAATAAGAATTTTATCACTCGACCTAAGGTATTTAGACAGTTTGTCTCGGTTTTAACAAGAATTCTAACAAAAAGAGCTGATTTCAAAAAACTTCCTTTTTTTATATCCCGCGATTCATGAAAAGACAAACGCATCCTGAAATAAGCGATAACATCGCGAACACTCCCAGCTAGTTATCGATAGTTATGTCATCATCTGTCATTATCTTTGGCTTCGATTATTTTAGTTTAATTTTCTTGTTTATGTTCATTGCAGTTTTCTCTGGCTTCAAGGCGACCTCGACTCTGATTTTTGTAATTGTGAAAATAAAGTAAACGTTTGAAGGAAATTTGGTTTCACGCTTTCTTATTGTTTAGGTTTAATTCGATTTTGAACATCTTGTATGAACAGGGTCTTAGGCAACTGACATTATCATGACTTTTTACTTGTACATTCGTGGCTTATTGCCATTTTGACTTTATGACAGATGATATAAATACGATCTGTCGCAGTTTGACTTCATGGCAGATGATATAAAATACGATCTGTCGTAGTTTGAAATGTCAAACTGTAGACTTTTTGAGGTTTTCGTTCAATAAAATCTATGAATAGAACTTAAACAGGTCGAAAAACGAAATCGCACATGCTCGAAATAATATTTACTCGTAGAGTGATCTCCGAATGTATTCAGATATTTTGACTTGAACTCAGGTAGACAAAAACGTCAGGCTCTGAGAGTAGTCAGATAACAGTGACATTTCTCTTGTCATAAATTCAAAGGCTACTCAAATTCATACTCAATCAAATTTTTAACTGTCATAGTCGTGCTTTTAAAACTTACCATGCTTAGCATTTGTTTAATCCTCAATTTGACGTTTATATATTTCAGTGGGGTTTTATTTGACAACATTTTGACGGTTAATTACTTTTCAGATTCATACATTCACAATATAATTTTTTTCTATCGATAGGTTATAATTTTTATTTTCACACTTATACGTCATTTGTTATTGTATAACAAATGGAATAAACTTTCAATTATTTTGTTTTACTTCAACTTTGTTCAACGTTGTTAACATTTGTAAACACTTTAAAGCAGTGAAAAACTACCATTTCCGGTAGTAAAGCACTTTTGTATTCGTATCTTTTGATTATGTTTAAACAATTAAATTTGTTTTTAAACTTAACGCACTATTCGATCGAGATGTACGATAACGCTCTGTCAAAACTGTTGTAACAGAAAAGGCTCTGTTTAATCAGTTACAAGACGATTAGGGAACAAGAGAACTTCACCGATTGAACGATCGTTTCGGAATGAAAGAAAAAGTCTGTTGCGGCCGTATGTTTACCTCGCAAGAAGTTGTGGTAAATACCCAACTCAAACAGAACTGGATGGAACAAATCCAACAACATAACAGATGAGAGCGACACGAATATAGGATTTTCCTTTTGGTTCGGCTTCGGATTCGGTTTCGGACCGAAGAAGATCAACCTGATCCGTGTTGGCAATGTGTGGGTAGACCTTAGTAAGGTGTATTGCAGCATGAGCAAGGCTTTGCGGTGTCTTTTATGTTTACTGTGACTGCGAAACGATCAGGGCCAAAGAGAGACAGAAAGAGAGATATGTCACGCATAAATGACTTAAAGAGCATAAATGATCACTGATCAATTTCAATGCTAATGGAATGGTCATGGAGCATGACTTTGATGATTATGATGATAGGCTGTGAAGAGGACAAGACGTAGGTGTTTTCTTTTTTTGGCGCTTCTTTTAACAAACCAAAAACCGAAAGCATTTGTTTAGAATATGAATGTCAAAAGAAAATTGAGAACATAATAAATTTATCAGTATGAGTGATGATTACTCTCATAGAGAGAGACAGAGGGAGAACTTTCTACCTTCTATCATTTCGGTCGGCAAATTTCAAAAGAAGATCAAAACATTATTTTTGTTGATGTTTCAGCTTAAGAGAATTGAGATTTCGTTCTCTTAAATTATAATCTTCGTCTTCTTCCACACAAAAAACAAAAAAAACGACAACAACATTTATAACAAAAACAAAATAATGCTGTTGGCGGCACGGCTCGGCGGCATAAATGAAAGACAAAATTAATAAAAAAAAAAAAACTAATTGCTGATTATGTAGGTGAAATGAATGAAGATGATAAGAAAGTTAATGGGATTTTCAAAGTGATTTTATCCTATGGAAAATGAGAGGCGGCTAGCGATTATGTTGAAAGAACAATACTGTTTTATCACAAGATTTTTTTTTCGGTTGTTGGTAGAATGGTAGGTATAAAGATATGAATAGTAAATTTTAAGGAAACCGTTTGTGTTTTTATATTTGATAACGATTTATTTTCACGGATATATTTGCGTGAATTCAGTGAATTGTAGTAATAATTGAAATAAGTATGGTCTTCAAAAGGCCAGCCGACACCAATTGTAATTAGAATCAATTAAAAAAATAATATAGGGTGCTACACCTTAATTTTTATTTGAAAATGAGCTACCAAGCATTCTTGATAAAAAATTGAAGCATGGCATTGGCAATCTGGAATCTAAAAATAAGCATTCTGTTTTTGAAATCAGAAGGGAAATTCTCTTCTTTTCAGAATCAGAACTGTCACTTTTGCCCAATTGAACCCTTTCAGAATGCTTTTTTTACTTCCAGATTGCCAATTAAAAACGCCATAATGTCAAACCAGAAATGTCAAAACTATTTCTCTTCCCTTTTCATACTTTGTATCGACACGATAAAGAAGCCCAATAAAAGTAATCTCGAAGTGTAGAAGGCTTTCCGGGCCGGGGCATTGGTGTCCATCCGCTCTAAATGACCGGACCATCTGAGTCTCTGGACATTGACCCTTCTGACTAGGTCCATGTCGATGTAGGTATAACCCGTAAAGTTCGCTGTTGTATACGGGGCCAAATTGACGCGAATAACTTTCCTCTCGAAGTAGCCAAAGGCACAATCATCCGATTTTGTCAAGGTCCATGCTTCTACACCATACAGCAGGACTGGGACGATGAGGGTGTTATACAGTTTTACCTTAGTTTCTCAAGAGCGGGTTTTCCGCTCAATTGCTCTTAAGCCCAAAGAAACAGCGATTAGCAAGAGTATTCTTCGATATCGGCACTGGTGTTATTGCCCGTGTTAATAGCGCGGAGCCTAGGTAGACAAACTCCTCTACTACTTCGAAGTTGTATGCGTCTATTGTGACGTTCTGTCCGAGCCGTGTCGGTGTTGAGTGTCCTTCCTCGAAGACAGCGTATACTTCGTGATGCCCTCCTTTACCGCTCAATCCATTTTTGCCGCTCACTAGACAAGGCCGCCATTGACATAACGCGTTGGTTCTTCCCATTAAATCAATATCATCTGCGTACGCGAGAAGTTGAACAAATTTTTGGAAGATAGTGCCTCTGGTGTTGACGGTGGAGTTTTGCACAATCGATGAAAAGGTGGTGGGTGTCGATTTAGAGTTCAAAGGATCTGCCGCAAAGTGAAAATTTGGTAGATGGTTGACTTCCCTGGTCTGAAGCCACATTGATAAGGACCAATTAGATTGCTGTAAGCGATCTCCTTTTTTCAGGATCGTCGCCTACTGCGGGATTTTGTTCGTCATTGCCGTTATACAGTCTACTGAAGCCTTGGTTACGACGAGGTAGTGGTCCAAGTCGATGTTGGCTCCTCGGAAAGTTCGAACATCTAGAACGCTGGACAAGTGCCTTCCGTCGATCGCAATGTGATCAATCTTGTTGACGGTTGATTGATCGGGAGATCTCCATGTTCTTTTATGGATTATGAGATGTGGGTCAGTATATCCGTCCGTTTCCGAGGCCTGTTGTTACTGCGCAACTAGATGCTTTTCTACGTAGTCGGGTAGTCACCCCGACGTACAACCCCCAACCTGGAGTACCAGGCAGCTCATGTGACTCCAAGTTCAAGAGCCGGATAAAACCGCTCCTTTTAATGCCTGGGCTTTAAATATGTCGTTAAGGTGTTCACCAAGTAGTTCGGCCTAACTGGAACTGATGACGCCACCGTTGATTCCAAAAAAAGACATTCTCTCGTTTCTGTCGTTCGTTGGAAGTGCATTGGTGGGAACACTCCTTCGTTGGGGGTAATTAGTAGCAAAAGCCTACTCCACTTCGACCTGTCGACCATGGGCGGCCCTTCTGCGAAAACAAATTTCGCGATCGCATAACTCTAAGCTTCATAGTAGTCGTCAACGTAAGCCCCTCCGATACGTCAAGGCTTACAAGGATGATGATTCTGACTGACGAGCTCACAAGGACTGAGAGCTATTTGATCGCAAAGCTCGTATCTGGTAGAAGATCCGTCACCAGTTTCATTTACGATTAACTACTTGGTGAAGACCTAATATTAGTTTCTCCCACTATAACGAGCTTATGTTCTATATGGAACAGTTCCTTTAAGGTGTTAAGCTCTTCCCGACGGGTCGACCTTGAACGAGCGCAAGTTTTTTGAATGTCAACAAAGCCTGCTGAAGACAACCCAATGCGACTGGTACAATTTTGATGAATGAAATAAGTATCAAGGCCAAAACCTTCGAGAGTAAATAATGCTTTTATTTTTATATTAAAAATAATACAGTAAGGAGATTAAATTGCAAAATAAATAAAAAATAAATTAGAATGATTTAGTGACAACGATTCAAGGAAATGTTTACCCAAAACCACACGATTACTAACCAAAATTTGTGTTGTTTGCGAAAAAGCTTATTTATGGTTTGTTTACCAGCCATCAACAATATTTCGCATTTTTGCGAAGAAATGACTTTCGTCTTTGCAGTTGAAAATCTACATAAAAATGTCGCCAGCTCACTTAAAACTTCAGTTGTTCTTTTCAAGCCTTCCGAAGAAGCCGTTTTTTTCTAATTAAATATGATTTCATTTCAAGTGAGTACAAATATCTTCTATGTGACTCAGTTACTGAAAAATCTAACGAAACCCTGCAGGTCGTTCTTGGAACTGTTTTTGGTTTTGTAACACTGATCAGTTTTACAAGTGCTGCATGCAACAGCTGTACTGCCGATCTTCCGGCGACTTGTATAAACGCAACTGCTTTCAAACTGTGTCCAAATGATGATCGTAAATATGTAGTATTAAAAAATACGATATTTGCAAATAACTCTGTTTGTTAATTTTAGTAAAACCAGACGATACGATTCATAAATGCCCAGACGGTCAGGTTTGCACAGATACCATAGCGATATGCCAACCGAAGGGCAGTGCGCAAGCATGCACGGAAGGTTGCAATGTCTGTGTAGGAAACTTTGCTTGCCTTACAAAAACCAAATACGCATTTTGCGATTCTACTACTAAGACACCAACAAATATAACAGGGGAATGTACTGACGGTAAAGTGTGCAGCACTTCTTATTTGAGTAGTACTAAAAAGGCGATTTGTGGATCAACGTGTAATGTAAGAAAACTACCTCACCAGCAATTGCCAAATTCTCAAAATGAAAGCGTTCAGTACAATAATTTTGTCAACTTTTTCTTTGTTTGATTCCAGACTCAAGCAACATGTTTAAATACATCTCCTGTTTCAACAACAACTCCTAAGCCAACAGTTCCAGATTTTCAAGCTTCTTGCAATTCAATGGGAAATAATGGCAATTACCCATATATTGGTGATACATCCTGTCAAATCTTTGTTTCATGTGAAAAACTGAATGGTACCATGTATTCCACATTGCAAAGCTGCAGTCCTCAGTTTTTTGATTCAAATCAAGGAAAATGCGTTAGCGAAAAGCCAAACGGTTGTTCCATTTAAGAAACAGTTTCGTCATTGTATTAGAATGCTCCTAAAGCTTTTGAGTTTGATGGGAAATGAAAGCATTCACTCAAGTATAATAAAGATAAATTCAGCATGCACTAATTGTTTTTTTTTTAATTTTGTCCTGCGACACTTTGACAGGAACGACTGACGGTGTGTATTGTGCCAAAATTTCCTTCCAGGATATTAAACAGCAATCAAGAAGTGTTTCCACCTTAATTCAACAGATTAGATTTGACATTTGAAATCAGTTTGTCATTTGTTCAGTCTTCGTATAGGTTAAATTGAAACTGACTTCTGCAAATTATTAAATTTCCGTAAGCTCGTAATTTAATCAAACATCAAAATTATTTTGATGCACACATTTGATCGAAAATGCCAATATTTTATCTCATAACTTCTTTATCACTTAATTCGAACTTAATTCCATCCACCATCAGACAATTAATAAAACCTCACAAACTGCAAACAAAACATCCATCGATTCAATCGAACTCTCTGAAACAAAATTATAAAAAAAAAACAGAAATACAAAGAAAAAACGTTAAAGAAATAAAAATCATTTTTGAAAAGCAAGACAAAAAAAAATCAATTAATGACATGACATTAAGAGTTTTCCTTTCATTTTTGCCGACAAACTGATCACCGACCCAGTGTAACTAACTAATTTGCCTTGCATCACATCACTGACGCGCCGCCACCACACCACCGCACCGCGTCGCATTTGGTCCAGTAAAAACGGCACCAGCAGCAGCTGGACGCAACAAATAACCCATGATGGCTTTTTTTGTAAATATAAAACAAACGAAAATAAAAAAAAACATTAAAACATCATTTAAAGAATTTTTAATAATAAAAATTAATAACGATTGCTTTTCAATATACTTAGGCGGAATTGAGTATTGTTTTTAATGACCACGACGACGCCGACGCAAGGGTCAAACGATCGTTTGTATTTTTAAGTCACGGCGGCAATCGTAGTCGCAATCGTCATCGTCGGTCGTCGTCGTCGCCTTGCGGTATATTAAAAACCACATTTATAATAACAAATAATTGAGTTAATAATAATTAAAATTTGGTACATTAGGTAAGGTGGAATTTTGTGTTCGTTTTGTATTATTTTGACACTTAAAGGTGCATTTGAATTGTTTTTTTTTGTCTTGAAGCTAACAGGTAGACCGAGTAGGGTTGGAGAAAGTGTTTTGAGAGGCTAACGTCAAGGCTGTCAAAATTAGTGACATACACACTGTCAAATGAAATGACATGAATTAATAGGATAGTTTCACTTTACTTACAGCATCTCACTGAGATCTCAATGTCACTTTGACATTTGGTGGAACATAATTGTCAGCTCTCATTGAGACAGCTACGTTGTTGTTAATATGTCAATAACGTCGAAACTTACTTACTTACTTATGTTGCGCTACAGTCCGGGTCGGACCAGGACCTCATCCAACAAGCGTCTTCAGCAAGCTCGGTCCCTAGCTAGCTGTCTCCAGTTTCGCACGCCAGGTTGGTTCAGGTACTCTACCACCTGTGTGCTCCACCTGAGTCACGGCCTTCCTCTTCTGTGACGTCTTCCCGGATTGGATTCGAAGACTCTACGGGCCTGAGCATTGTTTCCATTCGCTCTACGTGACCCAGCCATCTAAGTCGTTGGACCTTAACTTCTCTGGAAAGGTCTGTGTCGGTGGACAGCTCGTAGAGTTCTTGATTGAATCTGCGCCTCTAGTCTCTATTTATGCAGACTGGATCAAAAATCACTCGAAAAATTTTGATTTCTTCTTTGCCCAGCTTAGCATTAAGATCTCCCAGGGAAAATTTTAATGTCATAGCTAGGGCATTACTTGAAGGTCTTGTCGAGGAGCTCGTAGAACCTGTCTTTGATGTGTTCAACTTTTTCCTCAGTGGAGGCGTGATCACAGATGAGGCTTACATTGGTTAAAAACGTCGAAACGGCTAGGCTGAGTGAAAAATCGAACCCAACTGTTTGTTCATATCAGAGATGTCATTTGTAACAGTTAAAAAATCCCTGAGATCAATGAGAGGCTTAGGTATCATTTGGCAAAATGGATATTTTTCTGTTGAACCATCCAGCGCCATCTGTGTTCTAAAAAGTGGATGGAAGATTAAAGTCCGGTATTTCTTTTTAATACCAGATCCAAATAACGCAAGCTGCTTCTCTATTAATCCAAAATTTGACATCTTATTTATGTCAAGAGGAGAAAAAGTTGTCATTCCTTGCTTTCACAATTCACTTCCCTATAATGATTTTGAGCTCAGGTAATTACAGAAGCTCTCTAATGATGTACTCCCAACACAGAAAAATTGATCTTTTCTGATCAGAAAATAATTTTTTCAAGCAAATTGAAGTGGCATCTGGAATTCCGAACACCAAACGAACCAATTGCCATAGCAGGTTCGCTTCATACTACGAAGTTTTAAAAGACGGACGTACATGCACACTTCAAGAGTGTGCTGCGTGCACGAATCCTAAGTGTTCCGCTGGAGATTTGAACATTTTTTTTGTTCAGTCTCCATTTCCAGAACAAGTTGTTGCGGCCGCAGCAGTTTTGTATTGTTCGCAGGGATATAAAGCCAAAGCCCGCAAAGGACCATGCTATGAGATCGGTCGGCGGCCGTGGCGAGTGAAGCAGAGAGAATTCCCAAAGCGGCACCTTTTGATGCGGTGGAGATCAAAGGTGCCGACTGTTTACATAATAGTGGACTTTTGATACAGAAACAATAGAACAGCGGGATGAAAGGGACCGCTTCAACATGAATACACAAAATACAACTGAGAGAGAGAAGACAAGTTCCTTGCATGAGATATGCTTGTTGCAACAGCTGTTGCAGTTTTTCGTTTTGTTGTGTATGATCTGTTTGTCTGGTGTTTTTTGGCCTTGATGTACCTACATGCAAACTTCAAGATAGGTACCTATTCGGTGTTGCTTTTGGTGTTGCCGTGATGGGAATCGTCACAGTTTTTCTATATCTGTTTGTCGAGAATCAAAACTGTTATCAAACTTCGGGTTCTATTAAGAATAGTTTAGCTATGCACCTTTCAAGTCTCAATCAAACTCTACAAGTCTACACTAGAAACGCAAGACCCACCAACAACTCTGTTCCAAATAAAGTCGTGTTACTAGCGGAGTCAAAGAGAGGAGAAAAAACGGTCTATTATTCCCACACTAGTGTTCGGCCGATCGGTGTAATCAAACAATAATCTCTGCATTAAGGCACACGCCATTTCCAAGATCAAACGCTGATGCCGACAAATTTTCTGCGGTTGTACAAGCGAGCGCTCGCGACGAAACAAATCCCAAAGAAATCAGGGAGTTTCTTACAGTCTTTTTGTATTTGTTAGTTGGTTGCTTTCATACCGCTCACTGTCCGTCCCGTCAACCAGCACTATGATGTTCATATGCCTCTCGTTGGACTTTATATCATCATCACTATCCACATCATCATCATCATCATTCTCCTCTTCGTTTTCGGTGATGTGAATTTGTTGCCCGAAGCACTGTTCATATAAATGAACACAAAACTGGCTACGAAGATGGCTTGATGCACAAGTTCCTTCTTCCGCGGTGTGTCTCTCTTTAAAGCCGCCATGTGCCGTATAAGAAGCACATTCGTGGAGTCATTTACGAGACAGGCTGTAAGAGTATCAAACTGTATCAAGTCCAGTCAGCAGGGTTAAGTAATGTCTTTTAGAGAGCTATTGATGGAGAAATATGCGTTTGAGCTGCATTAATCGGGTTCAGTTGGACTTTTCAAGGAAGTATTTATGGGGAAGAATGGAAAATAAAGTTATAAAATCGTGAGGGAGACAGCAAGTTATGGTAGCAGGGCACGCCATGATGATGGTTAATTCTGAGGGGAAGCAAAAGAATGAAAAGGAAATTGCTGACCCATTTGTCTATGTCTTTTCAGAAGTTATAAATCTAGCTCTTTGGCAGGAACCTCAGAATTCATTTTTGGGTAAACTGTAAATGGTGCCCAACACAACCCTTTAGTAACCAACAACGATATAGAATAAATGAGACCCTGTGAACCACGCACGATACAAGTCTCCTTTAGATCTTGTCAGGGAAATCACATGAATATCTGTCAAGCACCCTATTCGTCAACATCAGTCTGCCTTTAGGCAAGGATAATCTCCCAGCACAGTTGGAAATAAATCAAGAAGCAATAGCATAAGCAGAGCAGATCCGTGTTGCGTTCAAAAAAGAACTACTACTTATTTTAGTAGTTCTTTTTTGAACGCCGGAACGATCTGTTGACCAGGTTGGAACGTTGAGTACCAAACTTATTATCTGAAAACAGCACACACTTTGGCCACACCAAAATCTTCGGCTACGTCACTACTGCTAGGTAGGAATAGGGCTAGCATCAAAAGTACAGTGTGGGGCGTTACACTGTTGCTGGGGCCTTACATCATTCTTCCAGACGTCGAAACCAAGCTCTGGAAAGAACTTTGAACGCTGCAACAGTGACTTGGAGCGATAGTCTTAAAGTGCCTTATTTGTAAACTTACAGACTAGTCTGCTGCATTATCAGAGCATCTGTTCCAGTGTTGAGGAAGCTTGCAAGTTTGCCCTTCGTTGAGGTGGACTTGTTATTCAATTTATTCTGTATCAACTAGGAACAGGACCTTAATTACTTACTAAAGATAGCGCTACAGTCCGGGGGGCCTCAACCAACAAACCTCTCCAGTCAGCTCGGCCCTAGCTGTCTGTCTCCAGTTTCGCACGCCAAATTGGTTGAGGTCATCTTCAATTTGCGCGTGCCACCTGGGCCTAGGTCATTGTCGCTGTACAGCCCGTACAGTTCGTGGTTAAATCTGCTCCTCCATTCACAGTTGATGCTGACAGAACCATAGATCTTCCGTAGAACTTTTCTCTCAAACTGGCCAAGGGTGCTCTCATCCGTTTTTGACAGATTCCATGATTCCATGCTTGCTATCTTCGCTTCTTCAAGGTCGGATAAATGGGAATATTGGCTTGGGCGACGTCTTCATTGAATGGTTCAGTCTTTCCGACAGCAGAATTTGATTCGTCATCGCCCCGTTGTACCAGTCTGCAGAAATGGTCCCTCCATATCCTCAGCATTGACTGTGACCCTACTACGATATTTCACTGTTGGTCTTTCTTTACAGGCTTAGCTTCAGTTCGTGCTCGGTTACCTTAAGTCATTCGTTTTACCTCTTCGTAAAACTTCCGAACTGCATTCCTGTTTTTTAGTCTCTCAACATCCTCGATCGATCGCTTTTCATGCTCTCTCTCTTTTTTTTCTTGAAAAGATTGTGTTCTTCTCTCCTCTTCTGCTCGTTGAGCTCCCGAACTGCTCTCGTCCTTCTGTGCAGCGGTGCTTTATATTTTTCTTGCTTGGCTGCATGTACCTTCATCAAACCAGGGGTTTCGATTTTGGTGGCCGCGTGAAACCTTTTGGCTTCCTGGCAATTCTGCCACTGGTTCTGGCATGTTTCGCCCCGCTGCAAAATCGAAAAACCTAAATCCGTTATCGGGGGTTTTTTCTTGCAGGCTGTGTTTTCCAACTATTCTTCTGTTGCTAGTTTGGCGTTAAGATCTCCTAAGACGATTTTAACGTTGAAGCTAGGGCATTGCTCGTATGTCTTGTCGAGGAGCTCGTAGAACTTGCCTTTGGTGTCGTCATCTTTCTCTTCTGTGGGGGTTTGAGCGCATATTAGGCTTATGTTGCCGAATTTAACAGGAACAGGAACTGGATATTACAAATTCGTCGTTTCCATATCTATATTAATGAGTTTCAAAATAACTGCCAAAATCTATCCTTGAACAGTCTATTTGTGTAAATCACATTTCAACCTCTTTTCTGTAAGAGATGTCATCAATTTCGCATGGTTTAAGGTTGAAATTGGTGGGAACCTTATCTTAAAAGCCTCGCTGATCTAATCAGTAAATTAAAACGCCTCTTAACGTTTGTCCCTCAAATATTGTTTACTTTTAAGCGACAAATTCGGCCCGCCGAAAAACCTGAGAATCGCCAGTCCAAGCAATTCCCAGAAACCGCGTATCCAAATTTATTGATTTCCCATGTCAATCTTCATTTCTATAAAGCTCGATCGTTAAAATCATCATCAAAAACCTTAAAACGAACATCCTTTCGACTAATTGACGAATAATTTTCAAATTATTATCAAAAACCGACACAAAAGGTCCATTCCAAATATCACAGTTTCCGCCACCGAAATGAATTTAACGATCACTCTTAATATGTAAACGATCATTTTTCAAGATCAAATCTTCCTTTCACGCTCGACATTCGATTGTCTTGCCAGTTGAAAACCCAAAAAAAAATTTGCTAAAAGCTCATCGCTCGTAAAATAGATAAATACGTCTTAGCGGACAAAAAAAAAATTGATTATTGTACCAAACGAAGATCTACTTTGCGGCGAGCATTCATTGATCTTCAATCTAAAATCTAATTTCCTCGAGTAGTTTTTGTTGTTGGCTAATATTCTTTTTCTAGCTTTGGTTGATGATGGGCATGCGTGCGGCAATATAACCAATCACTGATGAAAAAAACAACAAACCAAACCGAATTTGTGTCACTATCGGCGAAAGATCAAAGCAAACCAAAAAGTATATCTGGAAACGAAGTAAAAAAAAGATCAAAAGGACCGCGTGCGCGAACACTTCGCAAAGCAGATTCGGCAAGAAATAGTCCATAGTTTGAGGGCTCTAAACACACACAAGATCTTGGAGGGAAGCCGCGCACCACCAGTACCACGGAGTACCAACCATCAAATTGATGGTTTCTAGAGGACTTTTTGTTTGTTTGATGATGTCTTTCATTTTTATCTCTGGTCTTAAAGGAAACCTAATCAGCCAAATTGCAATTTCTACACGCATGTCAATGCTCTCTATCTACTATCTACCCCGAGGCAAATTTAGAAATCTGAGTTCGGGTCCTGAATTCTGAGTCCTTTGCATGCTCCAATTAGATTTTCGAGTGCCAGTGTATGGTTAATTGATTTTCAAAAAAAGACGACAATTATGGCGATTTTCTATACACATTCAAAGGATGCGCCGACATTCGACAGTGCACGACGAAATTGGCGTGTAATTTCTTCGGATACAGGATCCGCCACCTGCTTGCGTTTATGATTAGTTCCCTATATGTGTGTACGTTCTTTGCTTTTGGGAATTGCGTTGACGATGATGTGGCGGCGATGGCTATACAACAGAAGGAAGAAGGATCCTTTTGTGAGTTATCTCTTGTGTAGTTATGCCGCAGAAGAGACCCCGTTCATTGGTGGTTCACAGGTGGAACTTATAATAAAATCTCTTAGATCCTTCCGACAGAAAGTCGCAAATCAATTGGAATCAGAAAGAGGTTGGAATAGTCTAAGGAATTGGGTTGCAAAATACAGTGTCCTTTTTTGAGTGGAAGTATTTTGCTCTGGTAACTAATGCATGTTAAAACATGACGAATTTGCTGCTGCCAGGGCTGTTAAGCAACTAGCAATAAAAGTACCATTTTCAGTAAAGGTGCTGGTTATCAAAAGGACAATATTTCTAATGCTACTTGAGTACCTACTTCTGAATCGGGACACAGGCTCTTCGTTACACTGAAGGAAACCTTGTCACCGAAGCACAGGGAATTGTAGATGTTTTCAAGTAGCAACTCCAATAGCTGCTGAATGCGAATAATGTCGAGCGAGCCAATGACGAAGGAGAAGCAATACCAGTCAATGAAGACTCAGTCCCAGCCCCCAGCACAGAAGAGGTAGAAAGAGCCATTCAAAAGGTAAAAAATAACTAGTTCGCCGGCATACCTGCGGAACTCTTTAAATATGGAGAAGGTGTTTTGATGAACCGCATGCACCAGGCTATCAACAAAGTGTGGGAGGAAGAATACATGCCCACTGACTGGTCGGTACGCTCCATATGTCCCATCTACAAAAAAGGCGATCCTATGTCAGGCAAAAACTACCGAGGCATATCCCTGCTTAATGTTGCATACAAAATCCTATCCAACGTATTGTGTGAGCGTCTTAAACCGTTCTGCAAGACAATAATCGGCACGTACAGGTGGCCTTAGGCCAGGCAGAACAACAATAGACCAAATATTCACAATGAGGTAAATCCCGCAAATCCAACGAATTTCAAGTCGAAACTCGAAACCCACCATCTTTTTATCGACTTCAAAGCTGCTTATGATAGCATCCACCGCCAAGAGCTTACGATGGCGAATGAATTCGGCATCCCGAACAACGCTAAACAATACGCAGTGCAGCTCATCCAAGTTGTTTCGAACATGCGCAGGGTATAGACAACTGGGTTCAAAACTCCTCGAAAGACAAAGTGTCTGCTATTTTTTTACCAGTCCTACTCTACGCCGCCGCCGCGCCGGCCGCCGCGCCGAGTGTTGGACGAAAGAAAAATTCTTTGACAGATTTTTGGTCCCGTATGTCACGATGGCGAATGGAGAAGAAGGTTCAACTGCGAACTATACGAGCTGTACCAAAAAGGTGGATGTAGTCCAGAAGGCCAAGAAAAGGCGACTACATTGGCTCGGCCACATCGAGTGAATGGACAACAACGCTCCAGCCAAGAAAGTCTTCTTCTCGCAGCCCCCAGTTTCGAGACGACAAGGAAGACCGAACCTACGGTACAAGGACCAAGTGACTGCGGATGTCAGAGCACTTGGTTTCGGCGACTGGAGAATTGGAGAATGCATGCGAGGGACCGTTCCCGATGGAAGGCTGCAGTATCTCATGCTGAGATCCTTCATGGATTGGGAGCGGTTTAAGTAAGTAAGTATTTCATTAGTGCTGGAGCATTCTTCAAGTAACAGTAGCAGTATTTTCAAGAGACAATACTCTCATGTTCGAGCAAGAGTACGTACGCTTTAACTATCAAGTATACTTCTGGATATCAGTATCAGTACTGTTACGCACATACTTCCAAGTACAATATCTTACTACTATATTCAAGTAATCACTTTCAAGTATCTACTTCCAATAACGAATAACAGCACTTCAAGTACTACTGCTAGTACTTTCAATTAGCAGCATTATCATTTTGAATTTCAAGTAGTAATACTTTCAAGTACTTTCAGTTTATCGAGTACCAGGACACCCAAACTAAAGTACAAGTACCGACTGGGTGTGAAATATGAAGATGAAACCAAAATCAGAAATGCAACGCTAGTCTCTCATACTGTTTTGTTAAGAGATTTCGGTTAGATTGCGGTGGTGGTTCGGCAATTCATCGATGAATAATGAATCAGCCATCGATCCAGCCCCAGAGTGCGTTGTCGTGAATCATTCTCGTTTCGGATTCTTATTTGTTTTCTGCTCAAACCAGCAATCCTTTATCGATTCATTTAACGAAAAAATACTGATGATTCGGTGTAAATTAGATGGCGGTCGAATTTTAAGCACTCTGGAATATTATTGCCGAAATGATTCAAATTCCCTGCAGGATGTCTGGCGGTGGTCTGCACATAAATAAACAAAAATAACCTCCAAATCGGTTTTCGTTTGATTTCGGTTGTTAAATATATTGACCCCTGCAGCTCGAAGCACACAACCGCATAACATCGAAAGTTGTTAGCTGAGTAAATATTGACTTTGAAACGTGCAGCGCCGCCGAAGACGATTCCACCGCCCGCCGCCCGAACTCTTCCCGCCATGCCATCACAAATGCCAAGAAAGCTGATAAAAATCAAATGGATTCCTTTTGATATTGACTAATTGATTTGGATCTGCAGGGAATACGTTATGTTTTTGTATTTTAATTAAGTTTTTGGTTTTTGGATTATTCATTGACTGTCGGTGTGTGGCGGTTGCGACAAAGATGAGAATCGATTGAATAATTTTGCAAATGAAATATTACGGCGGATATGCATAACTTAAAATCGATTAGTTATTGTTATTCATTTGAAATTCCTTCGAAGACAAAATGTTGGTGGTCTTGAGAAATGTGTGCTGTCACCTAAGGTGACACTTGAATTTAGGATCCATATTGTGGTTTTGCGTTGAGATTCCTGAGGATGTGCTCACTCATCAGCCGTTAAAAAATTCAAATTTAACCTTACGACATTCTCTCGAGGAGAGAAGTTCCTTATCACCTCATTTCATCGCACATTACTTTCACCATTTCTTACGCCTCAGTTTTCCAAAAAAAAAATTACGATTAAGAATTTAAATCAATTTTATTCCGATAAGCCTGTCTGGTTCTTCAATCATCCACGCTTCTACAACATAACCCAACACTGCAGTGTTAATTCAACTCGCTCTGCAGCCCATCATCATCATCATCATCATCATCAGCAGCAGCAGCAAGTTGCACCGCACCATCATATCAAGCAAAAGCAAAAAAAGGTAGCCCTAAAATGTGTTTACCCATTATACTTAGGATACGCTCTATTAAGAGCCCAATACATTTACATTATAGGTGCTGTATGCGAGACCAAGCGAAGATTACACACAAAACTTAAACTCACAAAAACTAAAATACAAAAAAAAGGAAAGACGAAGATAGAAAGGGCGGCTACGATAAAAGGAGTTATCGGCCGACCAATGCGGCGGCAGCGGGCAACCCAACAAAGGCTACCGCTTTTCGATGTGGTGGCCACAAGAGAACTGCCAGTAGCCGGGGCCAGAAACATCAGCGTATCACGGTAGCACTTCAAAAGTAAATTGCTTTTAACATGATTCTCAATCGGTTGTCCATTTTCAACCAAAAAAAAAATGAGATAAAAACATTATATGCGTGCAACACGGAAACACAAGTTTGTGTGAGTGACTATAGAGCCTTGATATGGTCAAAAGGAAATCCTGAGAGAATTAGTTCCGCTTTGAATTTCAATTTACCAGCTTTGTGCAGGAGATTGAGGTTGGAAAGGAGAAAGAATACAAAAAAGCGTTGAAAATTTACCAGTTTAAAAAAAATATATAAATCGCAGGTTAGAACGCACAAATTGTTGTCTACTTATCTTTGGAGTACAACCAAAGTTAACATTATGACAATTTCGTTTAAACAAACTGTTTTTGTTGCATTTCCTGAAGATTTAAGAACTCTGTTAAAAAATTAAGAGAAGAAACTGAGGTGGTAAACTGACAGCTTGTGCTCCAAAAATTGTCAGTTAGAGTAGAAACGAGCATACGATCAATATCCCTTGTACTTTAAGAAGGAAAAAGGAAAGGTTTAATGGAATAATCGACTTTTAATATTGCAAATATGTTTGATTCAATGAAGTAAGTCTGCATGAGACTCAATTGATCCTGCCAAATTTCGTTTAACAGAGTATATTTTGTAGCTTTTTCTTCCAAACTTGGCTCGAAGTCCAAACCGAATAATGTTCAAGGAAATAAATAAGGTTTTGAAGATCTTCCGATTCAAAAACCTTGGCAAGAAAAAATCAACAATATCGGACATGGGCCAGAAGGGAGCATTAAGGAAATATCGTGGTTGAACCGAAGTCAGTGCTGAGGATATCGAAAGACGACCTCTTCTAGCTCTTGCAAGGCGGCATTGACGTTACTGTAGATTCAATTCAACTAAGTCGTTGGAGAAGACGACTTAGCTACCGAACTGTACAGACCAGCAGGAAGAAAGCATATCCTACTTACTTACTTAAGGTTGCGCTACAGTCCGTTGAGAACTTTCTTTTTGAAACAGCCTAAAGCTAAGTATACACGATTGGAAGATCTTCCAATATTGGCAGATTTTTCAAAACAAATTTTCACCAATTTTCTTTCAATCATATAAACACCCAATTTTTTGTCTCAAAACTGACAGAAAAAAAATTGAAAGCCAATTTTCTTCCAATTTTCTATCAAAAAATTGGCATACTTCTTCCAATCGTGTGAACGTTTGTAAACAAACAATTTTGCAAATTTTCAAAAAATTGGACGTTTGTCGACTAATTGGGCATTGGATAAAATTTTATCCAAAAACTTCGTTCAATTTTTAATTGGAAGACAATTTTTCAGTTGTTCTTCAGAGGAATTGAAAAAAGTATTAAGTTTTTTAACAACAAGAATGGATGAAATGGTAAAGAATTGCTCAAAATAGGAAAGAAGATGAGAAGGATTGGGCGCATGTAGTTATTATACAGCTTTTTCGGGAGATCAAGACTGAGTGATGTTTTTAAGATGCAGGTTGTGCAGAGTATAAAAACACAGTTTGGCTTGACGTAGGTTGGGGACGTCATCAACGAATGTAAGGCCAAATGGGCCAAGGAACAATCGACAATGTTTTGATCTCTTGCAAGTTTTCCAAGCCTATGTTGTTCTTAGAAAAAACAGCTAGCTTCTGCAGTCGACCGAATCAACAAACTGTTAACTTTGTTTGTTTGGCTTTTTACTAATTTTTAAAGTCGTGTAAGATCGGTCTTTTCTTAAAAAATTGGGCGGACAAGACACAACATGTTTTTCAACAAAGGGAGAAAATGACCCAGAAGTGTTGCATTTTGAACACCTTATAATCTTCATTGAAGGAAAAACATGTTATAAGAGAAATATCGGTAGAATTGATGGACAAAATATGCACCGACTGAATTTTTGAAGAGTAGATATGTTGCATCTGAGTTAATTGCAATTCCAAAGCAATTAGTTAGGTCTGGACTTAGAGATTTCATCTTCATTATTCATTTAAATATCTTTATTTTTTGCAACTCAATCGAAAAAGTATGATTTCAATTTTCCTTGCATATCGTTGCCCTCAAATTGTGTTTCATATTTTCTATCATTTGTCAAAAAAATTGTCTTCCAATGAGTCTACCAATTTTTTGTTCTCTTAAGCCTTCCAATCGTCTAAACAGGCAATATTTAATTGGATGACAAAAAATTGTCGACAACTAACAGCCAATTTTCTTCCAATAAATTGATTAATTTTTGGATAAAATTTTCCAACCGTATAAACAGAAAATTTTGATTTGATAGAAAATTGGCGATTGAAAGCTCATTGGTTGCTGTTGGAAGACATTTGGCATTTCGGCCAATATTGGAAGATCTTCCAATCGTGTATACATAGCTTAAGGCACATTCGTCCGATTTTTTCAAGGTCCATGCTTTTGCACCATTCAGCAGGACTGGGATGATGAGGATGTTATACAGTTTTACCTTAGTTGCTCGAGAGAGGGTTTTTCTACTCAGTTGTTTTCTTAGCCCAAATAAACAGCGATTAGCAAGAGTTATTGTATGCCTCTATCGTGACGTTCTGTCCGAGCCGCCGCTGCGTTCTTCCCATTATATCAATATCATCGGCGTACGCCAGTAGTTGAACAGACTTTTGGAGATAGTGCCTCTGGTGTTAACGGTGAAACCTTGCACTATCTTCTCAAAAACGACGTTAAAGAAATCGCATGACAGTGCATCGCCTTGTCTGAATCCTTTTTTGACATCGAAAGATCGTTGCCGACCTTGAAGGCACACAGCGTGAGTTCTCCTTCGTCATTTTGCACAAGCAAACGAGCTTGGCAGGGATGCCACAACAAGACATAGCTTGATACAGTTCGTCTCTGTAGATGCGGCCTTAAAATCGATGAGAAGATGGTGGGTATTTGCCCCAGTGAAAATTTGGTCGATGGTTGACGTTCCTGGTCTGAAGCCACATTGATGAGGACCAATCAGATTATTGACGAAAGGCTTCAGACGTTCACATATTACGGCAGAGATGATCTTGTAGGCGATGTTAAGTAGGTGGATTCTTTTGTTATTGGCGCAGTTTAGAGGATCTCCGTTCTTCAGGGTCGTGCAGGATTTGGTGCACGCTCCTATCTAGATCGTCGCCTGCTGCTTTGAACACCTCGGCAGCTAGACCAACTGCTCCAGCGGCTTTGTTGGATGTCAGCTTATGACTTGCCGACAAAAATTGCTCGAAATGAGAATTCCGAAATCTGAACATGCAGAGTTGGGCATTATTCGAATAAATTGTTATTCGAATAATTATTCGAATACAAAATTATTCGCAACTAATTTATTCACGAATAATTTATTCGCGAATAAATTATTCGTGATTTTATTCGTTATTCGTAATTTATTCGTAATTTCATTCGTTATTCTGAATAACGAATAAAATTGACTTTATTCCTTCTTTCTTTGTCTGTTTATCTTAATTTTTTTTTATTTACGTTTCCTTTGGAATTAGACGCTCGAATTCCTTCATTCATTCTTTATTGCTGAGAAATTTTTTTTGAACGAATTCTACCAATTCTACCTAGCAATTGCACCTTCCAACCCAATGCAAAACGCCTTCAACCCATCCCCTGAAGTATCCTGGGAAGTGATTAAATTTAAAAAATCTAGTAATATTTTCTTCTAATATATTGCATATATAGCAGTTGGTACCATTATTAATGAAAGTTGTGTTGTGGTGTACTTTTGATTTTTTTAAATGAGTGAGCCTTAAATGAAGTTATGGATTTGGAAATGAAAATTGGGCACTGATATTGATATATCTCTATGAAATCCAAACATTTCGAACATCTTAACAATTTCTAATGAATGTGCTACAAATATGCCTGTTAATCAAATCTGTGCAAAAACGACATTGACATTTTTTTAAGTACGACTCTTTATATTCTAGTGGTTAAAGCATTGTGATGAAATGTACAAAGTGTGAACCAAAAGTTGTAAAAATCAAAGGATTCCCAAACCGAAGGCTGAAAGTCTTGAATTGCTATCCAGAAGGGAAAGGGACAATACATCATTGCCTTCATCTGCATCAGTCGAAAAAGTTTTTTCATACGCTACCATGATAAACTTGCCAATATGTTTAAACAAAGACAAGTGAAGAAGTCCAATCTTAGGAGCTTTAACCAATAACTATGTAATTAACTTTTAATAAAAAAAAAAATAATAAAAAAAATTGAAATATTATTTGTTCTACCAAATTTCTTGTGTTTATTTTATTCGTTATTCGTTTATTCGTTATTCGAATAATGAATAAAATAATTTATTCGTCATTCGAATAAATTTTCTTCGAATAAATGAAATTATTCATTATTCGTGAATAACGAATAAAATGATTATTTATTATTCGAATGATTATTCGAATAAATTTTGCCCAACTCTGGAACATGGCCTTGCTTGTCAAAATACTGAAAACGGCGTTTTTTTACCACAGAAACTGTGACACTTCTCAATTCTCCAAAAAAGTCGAAGTTGTGAACACTCGTTTTTGACAGCACATAAGAAAAAAATACATAGTAATAATTACTGTCAAATGGGTGGTCCTTGAACTTCTCCGACATTTCCATTGAACAGCAACTTCATCTTCACTCCGGACTCACGGACTCATAAATAAAAAATCTCCTTCATGACCTTCTTAGAATTTAACAGTAATTGAAACGTTCCGACAAAAATATTTACCCAACAAACGACACCTACGACAAAAGAATGAACAAAAGAAACGAAACACAAAACACTACAGAAATAAGGAAACCTTAATCGCTTAATTTAGAGAACAGAGTCAGTCTGTCATTTAACAAACAAGGTGGTCTCCAGTTTGTGTGTCTATTGTCACCCATAAATTATGTTTGGCTCTGCTCTTAGCCGACAATCGAAATTCGAAAATCACACAAAATATTATTTCCGCTTAATTGCGTCTTATTAAAAGAAAACAAATCTCTGCAGGATACCATTCATTCAAATCCTTGCGGAGAGCCCCAAGGTGACCAGTTTTGAATAATGACATAGGATGCATCCGTCTGTTTGAAGATCACCGAACTTTACTCGAACTGTCGAAAAATCGAATGAATACGATTATCCCCTCAAAAGATCTCAAAAACCGAAATACCCACAAATTCCTGCTTCGAGCCTCAATAGACTCACCAGCAGTAATTTGATGCAGTTCACATGTGCCGCGTTCCCACCTTCAGCCGGGCAACGCATTCATTTAACTTTTTCGAAAAGTATTCAAGGAATTCTGCCGAAACAGTGAGTGGGGTCTGGTTCCTCGCAGTCGGCGGCAGCGGCGCGTCGGATGTTTTGACAGAACGACACTCTTTTGGTGATATTTCACCTTTATTTGCCCCCAGCATGACATTGTTCGTCTCCAATTCCGATTCCGATACCAAAACGTCTGATGTCCGGATTGCTTTATTTATTTCATCGTCATCGTCGTCGTTGCTCGATTTGTTGTTTTTGTGTCTGGCATTGTCGGTCTGTTTGATCGGCAACATAAAATTAAGTTCCTCGAATGCGACTTCACAGCTAGGTGTCTCTTGAAGTCTAGCTTTTGACAGTGACCACCATCAAGCTGCTGCTGTTGCACCTTGTGCTGGTTCCCATTACTGTCCCTCTATACTGGGCTGCAACATAATTAATATGGCATCCGAGATAAATCCCAGCGGTCTCTCTGCGAGGTTCCGCGGAACGAGTGCGTATAGCATTGTTGTCGATGGGTTTTAGCTTGTCCTACACACTCCCTTGAAACTATTTCCATTCCTCGGATAGTTCTGTCAATGATTTATTGAAATTGGCATTGTGCGTGAGTAGTTGAAGTCATCGTAGTCGCGTCGTTGTCGTTGTTGATTGTCGGGAATGCAGTTCACAGCTGGAATAGAGTTGGAAATGTTCAAATTTCTTAATCAGATCATGCGACATGATAAAATTCCTTTGTTTTTCGGTTTTTGTATGGCGCACACTTTCAATGGAACCTCTGAAGTGCGGCTTAACTTGAAAGGCTTTTAATTCCTGATACAGCATTAAACTTTGTTCTGAAAAGATTTCTTAAGAATTTGAATTTAAATTTATCAAACGTCACACTTCATGTTCACGTATTCGCTTCTTGGAAGGAAACAAATCAAGTCAATTTCGATTTGTGTGCGCCACGCCAAAATCCATTATACATTGTATCGATTTTTGTTCCTCAAAAGTGTGACCGACAACCGAGCTGGCTATGGGCCAGGAGAGATCACATCACCAGGAGGAAGCGCGTCTAAGCGGTTGTATAGCAGCGACCGGCAAATATCGACCAACACATAACGACCGATATGCGGCGGCAAGCCTTTATCTTGCAGTTCTGCTTGTGGCTGGTTACAGCAGCATCGGCTAAAAACATGCAAAACCATCGTGAATTAATTGAATTGGTTTATAATTCAAGCTCACAACGAACGCACAAAAACCAACAACGCAACATCAGCGAGCCAACTTTAACGAATGCACAAGATTAAGGTTTCAGCTTTTTGAACTGCAGCCGGTAGAAGTTTAAGAATTAGCAAATCGTCAAACACTGCCGCCGCCGTGCAGCAGCCGTTGGGTAAGTTTTGAGTTTTGCTGTTCCGGGCATCCGGTAGTTGTGGAGAGGGGCATCGAAGTTGAGTGCGTAAATCCCTTCGGAAGTCGACTTTAGAATTCGTTATTGTGGCGGCAAGCGTTGTCTGGTTTATCAGAAAACACGGCCTATAATTGATTATTATTTACATAAAAATTTACTGCTTCGGCGGTACTTGAAAAGGTCTCGCCGATCACTCTGAATAAAATAAACATTCTCGATGATATTTTCGTCGTCAAAGGTAAGGGACGCGGTGCCATCGCCAACTGTGATTGTTATAAGCTCTTTTGAATACAGTTTGCCGTTATTTTATTTTTAAAAATGATCTATCGATCACATAAAGCTTCAACTGCGCTTCAAAAAGTAGAAGAAATCTCAAACGAAAGAGCTGATGTGCGAACTCGTTTTCAGTTTGATGTAAGATAAAACCAATTTCGCTTTTGATTTTGGCACCAAACAGCATGCCATCTTGAAGCTTATGACAAAATCTATTAGTTTTAATGAAAATGTAAATTTAATACACTTCGATGATAAAGTAAATGGACTGGAAAGAAAACAGTAGCTGAACACAAATCAAGTTAAATGGACTTTTAACATTAGTTTGGCAATTTTGAAAACTATTTACATAGGAAAGTGGACGTTAGAAATAAACTAACTTGGCATAGTTAAGTGATTTATATTAAAATTTATTTTTTTTTCAGTGAAATTACTTTTTTTTTAAAGGACCCTTAGCCAACAAGCTGTTCATGTGTTGAGTGATAGGACATCGCGGTTTAAAATTCTCTGAATCCATTAAGCTGGGACAGTATAGATTTTGTTTGCAGTTTATAGCCAATACATATTTTTTTAGATATGCCAGTTCGATTTCGTCGTAAAATGTCTAGTTTATAGGTTTTTTTTGCAAGGCGATGAAATTAATCCCATAAGATGTGCTTCTGTTTTAGTTGGTTGGATTTTTTTGTTTTCTCAAAAGGAGAGCTTTTTATTCCCTTTCTTTTTTATATAATCAGAATGGTCGTAAAAATAAGATACCGCATTGGTAGTATATAGCCGCAGCTTAAGTGATATATTAAAATGAAAAACCATAAAATTTTGATTGTTCCAATTTTGCCTAAGCCTTTTCTGGCTGCCGTATTGATTTCTTTTAATGCCATCCACTTCCATATTATACACCTTTTTTGTTGTTGTTTTTGTTTTATTTGACCGACAATCAAAAACTCGATTAACTTGAAATTTAAATTTATGAACAAAAAAATGAATTAACCGCAACTTGCTATCGGCCAAATTTATATACCCTTCTGCGACTACTGGAATTAAATTTTTATATTTATTTGACGAACGTTTTTAATGTTTCAATGCTTTTAGAGAGAGATTTGTATAATTAATTGCCTTTGTCGGAACGGAGCCTTAATCTCATGTGCCACTATATAATAATAAAAATAATACTGTGTCTTCGGTTGATGGGAATTTGTTGTTTTTTTCGGTTTCAAATTATACTCGCTGCTGATTTAAGAGTTTTTTTGGTTTTGTTTTTGAAATTCAAATAATAATTGCCAGCGGCGCCAAGGAGAAGTTAAAATAAAAATTAAAACAATCATAACACGGTACTAATGGAACAAAGTTTTCAACTTAAGAAACTGTAAGCGATGCTAAATTTTTCATTTAAAATTACTCGACAGATTTTACGCTCGAAGAAACTTATAGGACCGGGATGATGAGGGTCTCATAGGGTGACATTTAGTTGCTCGTGAAAGTGCTTAATTTTATGATGGATTCCAGATAGACAAAGTCCTTGACTATTTTGATTCAGGCTGATCGATTTTGCTGCGGGGCGAAATGTTGTGGTAGCAAGTACATGGTTGATGGTTCCCACATCTCAACATCCATAAAGGAACATGGAGATCTCTTGATCAATCAACCGTCAACCAGATTGATCACATTGCGATCGACGGAAGCCACTTTTCCAGCATTGCGATTGACTGAAGCCACTTTTCCAGCATTCTAGATGTTCAAACATTCCGAGGAGCCAACATCGACTAGGACTACTATACTTCGTTGTAGCGAAGGTAGTGCTACGAATATCTCGACAACGGCCAAAATAAGGAAATGCTGCAAGAAAATTCGACGTCGGACGGCTACAATCGCAAGAGATCGCCAGATCCTTCTCTGATCGTGTGTCAAGTGACCTCTTAAAAAGTCCTATGCCGCCAACATCAAATATCGAAGACCAGTGGCAACATTGCCAGAAAGCAGTTAGAGATGCCTCTTATGTGCTGGGTTTCACACAGCCATCAAAGCTAAATCCCTGGTTTAACGAAGAATGCAGGCAGGACCATGCAGCTAAGCAGGAGGCATACAGAGCTGCACGTGAGCTCTAAGAGCAAAAGAGAAGGGAGGAACGCCGCACAGTGGTTCCTCCCATAGGCCAAAATTCAAAATTTCAAGTTTAAGCTAATAATTTTATTTTAATGCAATAATTATCTAGGAAAGTGGGGCAACTTAATGACGTCAGAGATTAGTCTCTAATATTACTTATAACCTGTCAACTGTGCCAAGAAGTTGAGTGTTTTTTGCCATTTCTGAAAAAATCGCAAAGTGAAAATACTGAACACATATTTTTTTATTTTCGGTGTATTTCTTAGTTCAAATTTTTGAGAAAAGGTGATGATAATTAAAAAATAATGTTAATCGACAGTTTCTCTTTGATTTTTATAAATTTTTGTTTATATGTTTTTATTTTGGCCTCATGGAAAATAGTAGAAAATGAGATTTTTCCAAAATTTCCTGTTTTTCGGAAGAGCCAAAACATCAAATTCCCACAAACTCCCACGATAATTTATACACCATAATTTAGGGTTACTTTTCTTCTTTTAGAGCATATATGACCTTTTTTGCGCAAGTTTGCGCAAATTTTAAAATTTTAACCTTGACGAAATGCTTATTTTGCACTTTTTTTAAACAGATTCTATCAATATGATTAAACGAACTGACATTTTTCATATTTGGAATACCGCCAAGGGTCGCAGTGCTACAAAAATTATCGAAACATGGTCAACTTTCAAAGAAATATATGACATTGAAAGCTTAGAAGCCAAAAATAAGATAACCACACTTTGTAAATCCTTTCAAAGAAGGTGGGAAACTTGCTCCAGAAAAAAAAACTTATTTTTGTCTACGAATAGTGCTTGGCTTGATTCTGTGGAAGACTTTGGCTGTGGACCATTTTTTTTGCAAGATTTTTATTTTTACTTTGTCATGACTTAGAAGCGGGGTAGTCGGTAGCGGGTAGTAGATAGTGGGTAGCAATAACTGGTGTAGCGGGTAGCGTTTAGAAGTATTGGGTAACGGGAAGTGGGGTAGCGGATAACAGGGTAGCTGGGTATAACGGGATAGCGTGTAGAGGGTAGTGGGGTAGCGGGAAGTAGGTAGCGATTGCCGGTTAATCGGGTAGCGTAAGTATTGTGTTGCAGGTAGCGGGGTAGTGGGATAGCGGGTAGCAGGTTCACTGGGTATAACGGGGTAGCGGGTAGACGGTAGTGGAGAAGCAGGGAGAGTGTAGCGGGGGGTATGGTAGCGGGCTACAAAAATCTAGGTCTTTTTTTTATATCGATTGAGGCAGTACAAAGTCTGTCGGGTCAGCTAGTATTGAATAAAATTGAACAAAACATATTAAATATTAAATTAACCACTTTTTTTCATTGCTTGCTTGATTTTCATGATATGATTTTTGCTTGATTTTCGTTAGTTTAAAATCAAAATTTGAATTTTGGCCACCTTCCTCATACAAGTGGAACCACTGTGCGCCGGCTTCTCAGGAGAAAAAAGTGGGAGGATGTTGAGAGAGCCAACAGCAGGAATTCAGTTCGGAGGTTTTATCGGAAGGTTAAATAGCTGGCTTAATATCATCGAGCAAGAACCGATGCCTGCACAGATAAACAAGGGAACACCATATAAGAATCGCAGTCGATGCTGGGGATTTGGAAAGACCACTTCTGTAGACTGTATAACGGCGACGACGAACAAAATCCCGCCGTCAGGCAGAAGCCTTTCATCGGACACGATGATTCCGTGAACCCAAACTAGAAGAAGTGAAAACGGCAATATCAAGGCTGAAATCCAACAAAGCCGCTGAAGCAGATGGCCAAGCTGCCGAGCTGTTCAAAGCAGCAGATATGGTCGGAAGAATGCATGCCCGATGAATGGAACCTCAGCATTGTTTGTCCTATCCTGAAGAAAAGAGTTCCTCTAAACTGCGCCAACTACAGAGGAATCAACCTACTTAACATCGCCTTCAAGATCCTCTCTGAAGCCTTTCGTCACCAATCTGATTGGTCCTTATCAATGTGGCTTCAGACCGGTAAAGTCAACCATCGACCAAATTTTCACCTTGCGGCAGATCCTGGAAAAATCCTATGAATTCCAAATCGATACCCACCACATCGATTTTAATGCCGCTTATGACATCAGCATCTACAGAGATTAACTGGATAAAGCTATGTCTAGTTTTGGTATTCCTGCCAAGCTCGTTCGCTAGTGCAAAATGACGATGGAGAACTCACGCTGCGCCGCGCCATCAAGCTTGGCAACGAGCTTACAGAATCTTTCGATGTCAAAAAAGGATGCTGACAAGGCGATGCACTGTCATGCGATTTCTTTAACATCGTTCTTGAGAAGATTGTGCAAAACTCCACCGTCAACACCAGAGCCACTATCTTCCAAAAGTATGTTCAATTTCTCACGTACACCGCTGATATTGATATAATAACACAGCGTGATGTCAATGGCGCCTTTATGAGAATTTAGACAAAAACGGCAAAAATGGGTTTAGCGGTAAATGAGGGCAAAACGAAGTATATGCTGTCTTCGAGGAAGGTCACCCAACACTGACGGTGCGGACAGAACGTCACAATAGACGCATATTACTTCGAGGTAGTAGAGGAGTTTGTCTACCTAGGCTCCGCTAATAACACGGGCAATAGGTAACACCAGCCCCAAAATCAGACGAAGAATAACTCTTGGTCATCGAAGTTTCTTGAAATTACTTGAGGAACTAGGGAGCAATACTAACACTCTTCCCAACTGAAAGAAGAACGCAAACTATCCTCCATGAGTGTAAGTGCTGTCGAATTAACTCCTTAGTGCTATTTGCACAAAATATTTGACAGATGTTGTTTGTGACAGTTAATTACAATTAGGTTTCGCTTACACTACATATTTGTGTGCGAACTTGGTGTGCTAGCTTTTTCTTCCTTCAGGGATTTTCTTCCCTTCCGGGCAACAGTACTGTAGTGCTCAGTTGGTCACAAAGACTTACAAGAAGTGCTGTTCTTTTTCGTACTAATTTTTTTTTTGTTCTTATTTCCAAATGTCATTGCATCGCTAGAGCTAGACTACTCCCTCTCGCTCGTAACTCTCATATTTATTTATTTTTCTGTTTTTATGAATTTTACGATTTTACCTGTTTTGTAATCTCATCTTGGCATGTAGCGGCAACCAGCGAGCAAGCCAACCTTCATGCCCAAATAACAATATAATATGAAATCATGAAGACAAAAACAAAATTGTATGTTGGTATGAAAAAGAAACTCCGAGATGCCGACAAAGTAATAAACCAATTAGGACTTCAAAGGCTACCGCACCCGCTTTACGATGCTATTTAGAGAAGGCCTCGAGGTTAGAGTGCGATTGCTTACAAGATTCTATTTCTCCGTTTGCTCTCTTGATTCTCTTCTGGTTAAAAAAAAAAACCAACCGTCAAATAATGTCCTTCATCTTCCTATATTCATCATTAAAATTGAGGTAGAAAAACATCCTATGTACCGCAACCGACATTTGAATAAATAGGACAGCGACATTGTCTAGGTAAAAGGCATTGTTAAGCTCGATAATACACACACACAAAGTCAGCATTACGACGACGACGCACGGCAGTCTTGGAGGCTGGATAAGAACCTTGCAACATCAAATGCGCGGCAAAATATGATTGTGGTTTCTTGAGCACAAGATAATCCCTCACCAGCAGTGTTCGGTCCCTCAAAAGATTAAGGGATCGCAAATGTAGTTTCCAGGAAGCTACAAGAGGTGTTGGAATTTCCGATTGTTACTTTTCTTTTATTTCTGAAGCTCAACTTGATTTTGAATTGAGACCTAAGACGAAGTCAGTTCGAAAAATCTTCCCAAAATAAATCATTAATTATCTTGAAAAGGTATTGTTGGAGAGGAGGGATCATAAATTCGTCTCCTGTGTGCCAAAACAAAAACCATTAATTATAAAAGTTTTGATTTTGTTTCCCTCATTCAAAAAGTAAATCAACCGACACTGGCGAATTAGGTACTTTGAATCTTAAAGTCGATAAGATCTTGGTGTTCCTTGCAAATCTCGAACATCCGGCACAACATCATAAAATTCTATGAACATATCAATTTGATCTGCCACGATTTGAAGATCCAGAAAATAGAAAGAAACCTTAACATGCTTTAACCGATAACCGACATTTTGTGAAACTTCAGAAGAAATGTCCTCTAATGGCACTCTTATCCAAAGCATTGAAAATGCAAATCAAACATACCTTTTCTAAATTTGACAGTTCGAGAGTACTTAGTTGGTTTCACTTTTCAAAAACTTTGATTTTTGGAAAAAATGTAGAACAAATACATTTTCAGAACAAGATTTGATCGTTTCAGAATGCGGTGGAAGCTTTTATTCAAATACGTTCTCATCGGTTACATAATTGGTCTGTCAGGAACAGTTATTTGGTTTCTCTACAATTTTAGTAGTTTCGAGGGTGGCAGATCTACGTTCCTAACCCTCCTCGCATTTCTTGTTTTTGGAATTCTTTTGGCTTCGTATAAAAATGTCAGGTAAATTGATTCAAATTCCATTCGAAATTCGGAGTAAATATAATTTTGTTTTCATAGATGCATTGCAACGCTTATTTTGCCGATTCTATTCAGTTCTAAAGGTCGCTCAGTTCTTATTGCTACAGCAATGGTTGTATCTGCAACAGGACCATCAGTCAACATTTTAAGAAATGTTGACATTTTGATGGAAAGTATGTCGTGCGGTCAAGAGCAATTGAAAGGAGCATTGAAAGACATGTTGGATTTGGTTAAAGCGCCCTTGTTGACGATGAAGACCGCAGTCAAAAATTCACTAGACGAAATTAAAAAAGTCCTAAAGAGAGTTGAAGTAGTTCTTGTGAGAGTTAGAGATCTGATCTTGAAGATTTGTAAGTTATTTCGAAGAGCTTGAGTTTATGTTATTTGACGTTTGATGCCAAACCTGTCAAAAGCTCAATGTGAACCATTTTATTTCCACTTCTTGTGCAAGCAACGCACTGAAATGTAAGTCTACTTTGCCGTGTGCAAAGGAAACATTGTGGTAATGTTTGACGTTTGTAGCAGCGCCAGCGCCACCAATTTCGCGGATGGGACGCACAAACATCATTCGCCATGCTTGCATTAGAAGTGGAAGTAAAAGGATGCGAGCAATCACCATTGTTGACGTTTCTAAGATTTCCTAGTGATTTCCGATCTCAGAAACGTCAAAAATTTCATTGAGTCTGCCAGTGACGTCTTTGTAAAGCAGCAGCTGGCATTTTGGTTATATTTGTATTTAGTGGACGTCATAAGAAAATCTTTCGATTGGCTTGGAAACATCATGAGCATGTGTAACAAAGAAATTGGCACTCCATTTGCTCGTTGCATAAAGATTGCCGACGATGCCATAAGTGATTGCAAAGTGAAACTGGGTGCAATGCAGTTTATATGCAATGTGACAGACATTTTTCGAGCTCTTTGTTACAGTGTCAAATTCATCGACGTAATATGTGAGCTCGTGGACTATGTAACCGATTCAATTCTTATTAAGGTTACAGAAAGTAAGAAAAAACAAATGCTCTCTGTCTCCATCAACATTAAATAACAAAATTGTATTATTTTGAAGGACTGGACAAATTCAAAGAAGACATCAGAACTATGTTTTATGTTTCAATAAAATTTGACCACGAATTCAATTTTAAAACAGTTGCCTCAAAAAATCTGACAGATGTCGGTAAGGACATTGTGACAGAAATACAAAACGAATTATCCGAATTTTTCGTGCTCTTTGGCTGGGTGGAAGCTATAGGAAGTGTTATGGCTTTTCTCGTAATCTTGAAGTAAAGTGAAGTTCTTAAAAAAAATCGTCTATAATTTAACTGTTCTTTAACGTTTATCATACAGAGCTTTAATATATAAAAGTAAATACCTTACAAGTGATCGTTTTGACAATCATTTCGTTACCAAAGACTTAATTGCCATCGACACTAAGCGGCAGCAAAAGGGAATGGAAGTTGTTTTACCACTGACAAGAAAAGAACGCCGGAAATACGTTATGGTAACGGTCGTTTGTGTTGAATTCCAATTTTAAATGTAATTTTCATGAATATTTCCTCAGATAACATCCCCGACATTGGTTCGTGCAGAAATATTGAAAATGTCACGTACGCTCTTATTTCTTACGATATCGACAGTGCAGTTGATAAGTATCTGCCTTGCCGACTACTCGTTGTATTGGTTGTTGTCTATGATAAGTTTTTATGGCAAAGATGAAGCTGGCCTGGAAGGTAGTAAAAAAATAACATTGGGAAGTTTTGCATTTGACAAGTGACATTTGAATTCAATTTACAGTTTCGCCATTCGTAACTGTAAATGTATCTGGTAGTGGTTTTACATCGGATATCTTTAAAGGGATTGTTCATGCTTTTGAGCCGCTCACGGAAAAATATGAGATCGACCCAAGGCTTTGTTTGCCGAGACCTAGCTTACCTAATTTTAGGAGTTATTGGAAAATAGGTGAGTTTTTCGTGTAATTCAAACACTTTTGACACTTTGTTGAAGGTGGTCTCATGTTTCTTGCATGGCTGTTTATGTTCTTGCAACCCTACGGCCTGAGACTACGTCAAGTCATAATGGGAGTGTACTATCCTGAGAGATCAAAACAGCGGGCACTTTGGCTTTACAATGAAATTTTGTTAAACAGAAGTGAATTAATATGTTTGGCTTATTTGAAATAACAATTTGAAAACCAAAATCTTGCAGCGAGTTTCATAAAATTTGCCCGACGCCAGGCAAGATCAAACCTACTAAAGAGCGGTAATGTCAAAGATTACTCATTTCTAGATTGGATAAGAGCAAGAACTAATAAGTTAAATGTCAAATTTAAGACCTTAGGAAATCCTAATAAATTTCATTTGACAGGTACTGGATATTTCGCAAAATTATTGGAACTGGGAAAATAGAATCCTGTAATATCTGTGCTGCTCCATTAAAAGGGTATGTGCTTTGTTGCTTTCGTTTTCAAACATTTTCTCAAATACATATGCAGAGATGATTCATCTGTCAAATGTCAGCAAGTAGGCTGCAATGGACTGTATTGCGCTGAATGCTTTGCAGAGATGGACAATACATGTTGCTTATGTCAAAAACCAGTTGATTATGGAGACTTTAGTGACATTTCAGAAGAAAAGTAATTTTATTCCTTCAAATTGCGCATTACTTCGTGAATATTTATGTTTGTATTTCCTATCAGGGATTCATCAGATGAATTGGAAGAAATATCGGTAAGAAGTGGATCGTTTTACTATTCTGATTAACTTCGTTCAATCAAATAAATTGAACGCGGACTTTTATTCACTCTTTATTTATTCAAGTGGTTCCTTAATATGCCAAATGTATTTGTTTGTTAAGAAAATATCAATCGATTGACTATTTATTAAATTTAATTTATGCAATGAATTGTTATGAATGACTCATTACAAATTCCCGCCATACATAAGGGGTGGTAAGGGATCTTATCATTTATACTAACCCGTTATCAGATTCATCTGCGATTTACCGGATCCGTCCGTGATTTATCGGATTCGTCCGTGATTTACTAGATCCGTCTGCGATTTACCGGATTCGTCCGTGATTTACCAGATCCGTCTGCAATTTACCGGATTCGTCCGTGATTTACCAGATTCGTCCGTGACTAATCGGATTCATCCGTGATTTACCAGATTCGTCTACGATTTACCGGATTCGTCTGCGATTTACGATATTCGTCTGCGATTTATCGGATTCATCCGCGATTTACCAGATTCGTCTGCGTTTTAACAGATCCGTCTGCGATTTACCACATTCGTCTGCGATTTACCGGATTAGTCCAAGTTTTACCGGATTCGTCCGTGATTTACAGGGTTCGTCTATGATTAACTAGATCCATCTGCGATTTACCAGATTCGTCTGCGATTTACCGAATTAGTCCGAGTTTTACCGGATTCGTCCGTGATTTACCGGATTCGTCCGTGACTAACCGGATTCGTCCGTGATTTACCAGATTCGTCTGCGTTTTAACAGATCCGTCTGCGATTTACCAGATTCGTCAGCGATTAACCGGATCCGTTCGTGATTTACCAGATTCGCCTGCGTTTTAACAGAACCGTCTGCGATTTACCGAATTAATCCGAGTTTTACCGGATTCGTCCACGATTTACCGGATTCGTCCACGATTTACCGGATTCGTCCACGATTTACCGGATTCGTCCGTGATTTTGTACTAACCAGGGGTAGACTCTCCACCCACCAGTGTTAATGAGCCCTGCCGTTCATATTAATCCTGCACCAGTAAACCTAGCCATTAGTCACTCACGTATCGCATCGCATGACTCTCAGCCTACAGGAAAGGAAAACTTCAAAGGCGGTGCATCATTCCTATACCGAAGGAAGCTTCAGACGCTGCAACAACAGAATTTTACAGTTTAGGGCAACCCTAGATTTACGAATACATAAAATAAATTATTTTAATTAAATAATTAATAAAGAATTGACGAATCTAAACCCTGGGAAGACCGGCGAACTTACTTCAGCCTTAGACAAAAGTACCTCAAAGAATGGGTTCGTCCCATCTCCATAGAAAAAATGAAACTTATCTTTCCAACTGACAGTTAGCATCCTCTGTCAGTTGTATATAAAAGTATTTCTTTCCATTAATAAAATCGAATTCAATAAACACGTGAAGCACAATGGATTATAAAATTCTTATCACTTGAGTTGATTTCGGATAAAACATATTTTTCTATTTCACTCGAGTTTTCCTTCCCGATAAAAAATTACAATCAATAAAAATCGACTGAATCACATTTATAAAACCCCAACAACAATGACAAAATATTATTGTCAGCATTTATAATGAAATCCTTAAAGGACACAATAGCCAGACATGCCCATCATCATTATTGTGCTGTGATCTATGAATGTTATGGAAATCACTCCTCGATTTTGCCCATATGCGACCTAGGTAGGTAGGGGCATGTTCTATCGCTATCATTTTCCATAAGTGTATTTTGTGTATGTTACTGCATTTTAAACTGACAGATGAATGACCACACACAATGTCAACTCGATTCTATAGTTAGACACAAATTTATGGGCGTGTAATCTGTTGTTTACGCTTGTTTGTCCTTTTCATATGGTCTCTCTATATAGCTGCATCTCTGCGCCTGATGGATCTGGACATTCCCCAACGCCATAGAAATTTCCTGTTGAAAATTAAGTGAGCATTTATTTTTGTCACCCGAGTTATAATAGGTAGTGGGTACCTGGCGATAGATGTCGTATCGTATCTTAAGATAAGAGAGTGCTCTGCCCTTTTTAAATGGGACTGTCTTTTGATGCGGTGATAAATATTGTTAGCGTTTCCACCGCAAAGCATGCGGCTACATACCACAGAAGGAAGAATTTTCCTTACCTTTGATTCTGATGGAAAATCGTTCAGTAGAGTATGTTTGGTATTTTTAACTCAAGAAAAAAGAAAATACTTCGTTTAGGTTTGACTTTAATCGAGCATTTAAAATAGCCTGAATTTGGTTGAAAGAAAAACGCTTTTAGAGACGAAATTCCTTTATCGACATGGTTTTCATCGTTGGTCGTTACAGATAAGATCTCGCGGGATTTTTCTAACCGCTTCTGGGGGTTTTAAATTACCACATTTCAATATCGTATATCGGTCGCTTTGTTGTGAGAGAAACAAATACTAAGACCACCGAAGTGTTAATCATGGTTCTATATCTGTCAAACAGTTCAACAGACTAAAAAAAGAAAATGTGTGTTGGACAAGATTTTATTCAAATTAGAGAACACTATTGGCCAATGTAATCTCATTGACTTCATGACACCTTGGTGACATGGGTTTTATGGTTGGTAAAATGACAGCAATGAATTTGTGTTTGAGGCATAATGTTTTGTAAATGATGGTTAAAATGAACTTTGAGGTTAAGTAATAAACCGATTTCTTTGGCTATTGTGAGTGACGTTTGAAGTGTGTGGAGGGAAAATATGTTGTAATTGACCACATTAGGTAAATGAAAGCTTGTTGAGAGATTTGAAATGACAGTGCACTAAAATACTTTATTGTGATTTTATTAAGAAATTATGTACATTCTTCTATACGGGTTGTTTTATGGAAACTTTTTTTCAAGTTCATTTGCTTGTCAAAAAGGTAAGATGTCAGGTTTGATGGAAAGGATACTTTCAGAATTCACATTGACGTCTTGAGGATGCATTTTTGAAGGTAAAGATAAATGGTCCAAATTTGCAGTCGTTTCATTAAACTTTCAAATTTGACAGTTTTAAAACGTCAACAGGAGAAAAACGTGACAGTTCTAAAGTGTCTTGAGGAACCTTTCCTATTGTCTACCTTTTCATTTTCTTATCTACAGCTTTTAAAATATGAAAATCGTGTTTATTATATCTTAAACGTCATCCCCTCTGAATTGACCTCACCCACCGTCATCGCCTCTTTCTACGTTATAATTTGACAAATACCTTGATAACGTTTACACCACAAAAATACAACAATTTAAATCGTGCACATAAGTACTACTTGGCACAAAGGACAATTAATTTTAACTTAGCTTAGATATGGCTATAACAATTTACTCCGAAAGTATGCGTTGAAAAGTCATAACAAAACAAGAATGTCTGTAAAATAGGAGTAATTAGTCTTGTTGTGGGATTGCGTGTTTGACGTTCATATATTTCAGAAAAGAGAACGTCACAATGTTCTTGGTTGTCTGTGAAGAACCACTGATTTTAATCATTGTAGATACCTCAACTGAACAATGTTGGAAGGTTAGAAATAAAAACGTGACCTGCACGAATTCCCTTCAGTCAGGGCTGTGAAGGATAACAACAATGTATATTTTGTGTTAATTGGGTTAAGAGGAAAACTTAGTAGTGATAAATAGGAAATTGTAGAACCTTATCCACTGGTGTGTTGTCGATTTGTATTATTTATTCAATCAAGGGTTTCTGAAGTAGGAATGTTCTTGAACCTCCTGCACAGAGCACATAATGATCTCTTGATCTGCATGTTGGTGGTTGGGTGTTGCAGGATCTAGGAGCATATGCTGATGCTGTATCTTTTCTTACACACCAAGTGCTTACTTTACCTCCCAGGGGTAACGGTTATATCACTGGATATGTAACTTGCGAAACTTATAAACGCGAGTGCAAAACGGAAGAACAGAAGAACAACGGCCCTACAAGGTTGGACGTTAGTGCTAGGGGCTAACAACCCCTCCACAGTAAGAAACATGAAGTTATGAGAGAGATAGGCATAGCCTCGGATAATGACCCCCTCTGATGGCAAAAACTGCAAAACCATATCCCTGCTTAATATTGCATACAAAATCCTACCCAACGTACTGTGTGAGCGTCTTAAACCTTTCAACAACACAGTAATCAGCTTCAGCACGTACCAGAGTGGCTTTGCGCCAGGCAGAACAACAATAGACCAAATATTCACACTGCAATAGAACAACGAATTTCAAGTCGAAACCCTGAACATTTTTTCATCGACTTGAAAGCTGCTTATGATAGCAATAGCATCCACCGCCAAGAGCTTATGATGGCGGTGTCTGAGTTCGGGATCCCGAACAAACTGATCCAGCTGTACTGCATGACGCTAAGCAATACGCAGTGCAGTGTGAAAATGGGTAACACCTCATACGAGTTGTTTCAAACACGCGCAGGGTTTAGACAAGGAGATGAGCTGTCAAACACTAACTTCAACAAATCCACCCAGCTCCTAGGCTATGCGGACGACATAGACATCACTGGTCGATCCAAGAGAGTTGTGCTTGAGACCTTCATAACGATTGAGGAACAGGATACTCGTTGGTCTTGAAGTGAATGAGGATAAAACAAAGTACATGGTATCAACAAACAAAATGACATCTGTCCACCGACTAGGACAAAACGTAACTGGTGGTAGCAGAAATTTCGAGTTAGTTAAGGAGTTCAGCTGCCTTGGAACAAACAATCCCATAAACGACACCTTAGTGGAGATCCGAAGAAGAATTTCCCTTGCAAACCGCTGCTGCTTCGGTTTGGCAAAACAACTTGGGTTCAAAACTCCTCACTCGAAAGACAAAGTGTCTGCTAGAAGTTTCAACGAACGAAGATGTGGATGCAGTCCAGAAAGCCAAGAAAAGACGACTTAATTGGCGTGGCCATATCGAGCGATTAGACGACAAAGCTCCAGCCAAGAAAGGCTCTCCATCGCAGCACCCAGGTTCGAGACGACAAGGAAGACCGAACCTTCGGTACAAGGACCAAGTGACTGCGGATGCCAGAGCGCTTGGTTTTGGCGACTGAAGAGTGCGTGCGAGGTACCGTTCCCGATTGAAGGCTGCAGTATCCCAGGCTGAGATCCTTCATGGATTGGGAGCCGGTTAATTAAGTAAGTATGCATGTTGTATGTTTTCACACACGAGATCTTTCTAAGACGTCTAAGACCAGTTCACCAGACCATCGAATATGCGCTTCTGTGATATATTTTGTAGTGATGTAAGGTATTCTCTACAAACTTGACAGTTCTACCTTTAAGCTTGTAACTGAGAAATAATTCTGAGTTTTTCACTCCAAAAAACCAAAACCAAGGTTTTCTTCTTGACCAAGAAACTCTATATTGTTTTAATCGCAATGTTTCAGAAGGATTATTGACGTTTGCCTCTTGACAGTTAGAATATAAAGTTCTGCTAGCATTTTAAAAAGCTGAAACAAACTCTTCCTGGAAGTTGGTTACTTTTTAGCTATTCCATGAAGATATAATGGACCGAAGAGCAAATAAAAAGAAGAAATTTGACATATTTCCTGTCAAGATATTCCTGAATTTGGAGTCTTGTGTGAACAGGGTCTCATACATCTTTTTATCGTTGTTCAAAAAAGCAAAATAAACACATCGATGACCTTAATACGTGATTTGCGTGGTCAGTAACTCAACCTCTCAATCAAACCAATAATTCACAATCACTTAACAAATCGTTTTCAGAGTCCAACACAAACGATGACCAACCCCAAATAGAAAACAAACAAAAAATTGATAACCAACAAATTATTATCGACCAAACATATTGCCCAATTTAGCTCCTTCATGGATTCCATCCACATTTTATGTTGTTTCCGTCTAGAGATAATCAAAACATACTGTCAACTAATTTCGAAACACCCACAAGCCCGCTCTTATGTAACTTTATTAACAAACAATAACTTTCAGCACGTACCATAACCCACACCCGCAATACAAATAAAACATTCGAAAATTGATTATCCTCAAAAAGTTTGTCCTTCACTTTTTTTTTTTGTTGGTTTCTTTGTCTTCTTTTTGGCATGGCATTTAATACCTCTTTCCGGCTGCATGGAGACTACCGTAAAAACTTAAATTGAAGTTTTGCGGTGTTTTTCGTCGGTAATGTTGATCAAATAAACTACACCAATCCACAAGAAGCACAAAATTGATTGCTCTCTTATGGATCCACACTTTTCAACATAGTAATCTTGACTTTGGTCAGCAGCGGCACTCGGCAGTGGCAGTCCCGCTCTCCCGTGTCCGGGTTTTCATTCATTTTCGCATTTTCAAACAGAAAAAAAAAATAGTCAAACTTTTGCTAAGCTCTCGGATGATTTTTTGCAGTGAAGCTACATATCCCACACAACTCCGGCGCATGACGACGACGGACGCACCCCATCGGAGTTTTCCCCTTGATTTTTCTCTCATTTTTTGCCAGGATAACACAACCAGTTTGTTTCGGGTAGATGGCCAGAGATTTTCAGGCGGAATCCAGTTCTCTAAAGGTCCTGTTTGAATTCGAACACATTTTCCGCAAGTTCCGTTCGTCTAAGCCCGGTTAAAGTCAAATTATCCTTTTAAAAGTGAATTTTCTTTTAAATGGTGTTAAATACCTCTCTGTCGAGTGTTGATTGAAAACAAAGAAGAAGAAAACAACCGGAAGTCGAAAAAAGTGCGATCCGATGTTCGGTCGTTTTAAATCCTTAACTTCGTGTGAAGTGTTTTCCTTCCGATAATTATTGTTCGAATTATTTTCTGCTAGTGTTACCACTTTGAAAAGAATTTCAAGCGATTCGTTCAAGTGTAAAATTTCAATAAAAAAAATTATACAAAGGCGGAACACAAAAAATTATTACTGCTGCATTTGAAATGTCACAAGGATCAAGAGAACCACAGCTTCTTACGGGCAGTGCTGGTGGAGGAGGAGGGGGAGGTGGTAACGGCAGCATTACGTTGATGGGGAAACCGAACCAGCAACATTCACACTTCCATCAGCAGCCGCCCACGAATATTTCAGCGAGTACCATAATTTCAAACACCGGGGTTGGAGTACTACAAAGGATAACATCTACGCAGGTACGATAACTGAGTGTCCTTTTTTTTCCTCCATTTTTGCATATGTATGTTTGTTTTGTGTGTAATTTGATGACGTAAATCAGACTCTCGCTCTCACATTGAATGGTCCTGCCACGCAAAATACAAGAATGACGAATGCATTGCGTTTTATTCAAAAGGAGAAAGCCGGCTTTTTTGTCGACCTGTCGAGATTGTGGTTTTAGCGCCGAAGAAGTGCGAGAGCAATGGACGAGTCGTGTCCGACCTTATGTGGTGGAGAAGCCTCATAATTTATTTCATTCATTAAATTTGTTTTGCTCGTTAATTTTAATGTTATTACCCGAACGATTTCTAGATTCCTGATCCTACGCTTAATGGTTAAAGGGAGCTTAGGGGGTTGAGACTGTAGGTCCATTCAAGTGCGAAAACATGAATTTCCTTTTAAAAGTTTGGAGTATGAATTGTAATTAAGATTTATTTTGGGTAGATAAAGCGAAAACGGCTAAGTAATAAATGTCAAAAATTTATGGTTGAAACGGAACCGGGGTAAATGTATTGATTACATGATAACCGTGAAATTTAAGTTTCTGAATTATAACCTGAACCGCTGTACTGTTTGGCTGTCTTGTTTTAAGAGAGCTGTTTCTTCTGCCATTTTGACAGCATAAATAAATGTCATCATGACATTTAATGTGCAAAGAATAATAACTGCCTCACATTCACCAAAACTCCCTTACCAAACTGACTAGCAAGTGCGAGAATATAATCATAATCTGACATATGTACGTCAGACATCCCCCACCAGAATTTCACTTTAATCTCATCCAAATGTCTTGTCCTTTTATTCCATTTTGTAACTAAAACACATCACTGATTGTCAATAAGCACCACCCTCTCATCATTGACACTTTTTCTGTCAAGTTCATTGAACTTAACGGCTTCTGCAGATATATAAACGGAAATTATCACCCTCTAATGGGACAAAAACTCACAAGACATTGCCATGTCCTTCGCCACCCTAACGCTTTTGCATTGAAAACTATTAACTTTTTCTGTTTGGCCTTCTGTATCGGGATCTTGGATCGAATATGCAAGGTGCTTCTTGCGCACATGCAAAAAGCAATAACAAAATCCTCTGCTGCTTGGTAAATAAATAAACTTGCTCAGCTCAACAGAATAACAAAAACAATCACCCCCGTGCGGTCGCGTTTACCAGACGTGAGATTTGAACCAGGCAAGGACGAACAAAAAATTGATCCACTATTGCCAACTGAGAAATAGATGACACAGCTTTTGGATTAGCCTCAACCATTTCATTGCGTTATTGCTGTCTTCTTGTCATTTGTAAATCTGTTGTTCCGTCATGTCGTTTTCCATTGGTCTTTTTTTGACGTTTCTTCTTCTACCTCCAATGGAACGGGTTATGATGTATGTGTCATTCTTCGGACGATTCTTTTTTCAAAACGGAAGGGTTCTGCTCTTTTCAGAAGCATTCCGTCTGTCAAAGTCAGTCCAATGGTATGGTTTCCGAAGACTTCTGGACTCTTTCGCCAAAAAGTTAAATCGCAAATGTCATTTTTTTGCAGTTGAAATGTCACAAATGTCACAATGTCATTTGTTCATTCAGCTGTCATTGTTTATCTTAATTTTGCCAATGTTGCATTAATTACTAACTTCCAAGTTGGCAATACTGGTTTAGTTGGCCTGTTAAAGCCTCATAAACTATTCAGCCAGAGAAGTCAAAGTCATATTGAGAATACCTACAACGACTAAAAAACAAAACGAATCATAAAGCAACGCGGAACACACTAACGAATGATGAAATAGTTCGCCCCTAGATCAACCTTTCAACGTTAACAAAAACACCATAGTTTTTCCCTTTTTATTTTCAATTCCCTTGCAGTGGAATTCTTTCTCCTGTTTGCAAATTGCAAACGCAACACACTCCTGGGACTCTCTGACTTTGATTCTGGGACTGAATGAATGACCTTACCAACAAGCTACGTGCGCCTTTATCATCGAATGCCAAGTTCATGTCGCATTGAGTATGATTCCCCCTTGTCTAGTTTGTAGCTATTTTTTGTTGTTGTTGGTTGTGTATAGGGGCGCAAACAGTGCGGAATATGTAGAGGAAAGCAAATTGGTTTGGGGCACCGCAATACTAACCTTCTGCCTAAGGGGGCTTGCATGGGTGATTTGGCTCGTCGAACAAAGGGACCATCTCCCCCACATTGTTCACTGTGCCTTGTGGTATGGCAAGTTGATGATGTTGGCTGTTGGTGGCATGGCGTCTCTGATTGTCAGTGTGTCGACATTTAGTCGATTCTATGGTTTTAGGGGGTGAAAAATCGTTAAATGGAAAATGGAAAATTCCGCACAAGAAAATCTGTGTGTTTGTTTGCTTTGTGTGCGTACCATGGGGAGGATGGGTTGGCTGGATGGAAATACGAGTCTTGAGGGAGAGGGTGGAAAATAATGCGGCACACATGATTTGGTTCTTTGTTTATTATGATTTTTTTTTTGTTGTGTTGTGCTTCTTTTGGGTGGGCCCTTTCTTCTTGGTCTTAACGTTACGTTGAGAATGACAAATGATGTGCGTATCGTGTTGTTTGCGTTGAGTGCGTTAACACATGAGTGCTCAAATGTTAATGCCTATCAAAGATGGGCTCAATTAGGATCGGGAGTCTTTTGAGAGAACAAAAGGGGGATGCTTTTTGGGGCTTTGTTTCATGAAACATGAATAGAGAAGCAATCAATACAATAACAATGAATATTATGTAGAAGTTAATTGATTTTCTGAACGCCCAACAAACGTCAAAATAAACGTTCCGTTCGCTTTATCTCTTGACATAATAATCAAACCAAATATTTCTCTTGCAACAAATTGGAGAAGACAAAAAATTCGACTATAAAAAATCATGATCTACTTCAATAAATTCACAATTACGAAACGACGAAAATAACCATCACAACAATAATTGTGTTTACCCCATCAAACGTTCGACAACCATTTTCGAAAATGACAAACCATTCCCACGAACTCTAAAATCTGTCACCGAATATGCGCCAGTCGGTCGCCTTAAAATCAAAGCAACTTGTCGGCAAATAAGAAAGCAAATTAATTCATTTTCCCAGACAAGATGAAGAAGAGTGCCCACTTGAACCACTAAAGAGACATGAAAATGGAACACGATGGTCAGAGATCATCACTTTAATTGCTAGCACTGCGTTACAAATAGTTTTGTGTTTCGAAGTAGATTACACAGCGACACTACAAGTACTAAAGTAAGTGATTTTTGAAAGTACCAACTGTATTATTTAGAGCGAATTAATGTTCAGTTTCTTTGCAAAGTAGAAAATGAGAATGGAACATCATTTTGACGACCTATTTCCGTTGTTCGAAAAATGACAGGTGGAAAGACTTGGGAAAAGAACAATCGAATCATCTGTCACTCTTCCAATTTTCAAGTGGGAACTTATTCAAATAAGATTTCATTAGAACGGCTTGAAGAGTTAAGATCATAAGCCCCTTTTACCCTTCAAACATTGGAGTAAGAGTTGCACTAATTAATTCAAGATTAGCATCAAAAGCAGTGGAAAACATCGTTTGACACATCTTACATAATTTCGCATCTTGTGCTCAAATTGAAAAATCAAACAAACTCCAATTTCCAAAGCTTTTCCAAAATGAAAAGAGACATGACTTAATTCTCTTTCAGTCTCAAAAGGCAGAAGCTACAGGACCTCCCACACATTTCTTTATGTTCCTACAAAATAGGGTCGCATGTGGCAAGCTACCAGCTAAGTAAAGTGCCTTTATTATAATTCTAATTAAATGGTGATGATGTGAAGTCTGCCGAGTGCCAATGTTTGTTTGCTCAATGTCTGCAAAAAATATAGAGATTGAGTTGGAATATAGAGAGACAGCACTGACATGACGTTGAACGGCGCTGTTGATGCCACTGATTTGTTTGTACAGTCTGCGGAGCAAAAAAAAAACGTACACAAGGATTGCAAGACTCATGCGGTAGGTTAAAGACGGAAAATTTCTCAGTTCATCCTTTCATGACACAACACCAACACCCTCTTATGAGTATCCATATTTTAGAATTGTGGGTGGTGGGTGATGCTTGAGGTTGTGTTTGTGGGGAGGAGGGTGGTTTGACGAAGTGTGGCACGGCCCAGACAGGAGGCAATGGCGTCCAGAAATAAACCCAAACAGAGAAATACTAGCTATATGTGACGAGGTGTTTGTTTCTCAAATGGTCGTGCAGAGACATGTGAGCCTGGTGTACTTGGTCACGTGTTTGTAGTCCCCGAACCTTGAGTACACATAATTGTCTTCTCCTTTGATAGAATTTGTAGGGTTCATTCCATTCGTAGTTTAAAGAGGATGGAAACAGAATTCACGAATGGTGGTGACTGGTGAGTGCAAGTGGCATGAATTTCTTTAGAATCAAATTCAAACCAGGGCAAAAATAAAGAAAGCAATTCGGTTAAGTGGAATACTTTTACAGAATACTCGTTGCAATGCCAATTATAATTGCAGCTTACTGCGCCAACATTCAGATTAACTTTTCGACCGAATTACAAATTAAGAGCATTTCGTGTCCTACAAAAATGTTACTAAATTGGGAACAAGTTTATATAAAAATAAGGCAATCGCCTGGATATCTAAGGATCCTTCTGTAGCATAACTGTTAGGTATATCTTGTGTCATGTAAAAGCTCTTTTAGTGGAAAGGAACATTAGGAAACTGATCGGATTCCAATTCCACTTACACCGCTTGTCAAATAAGAAGAACCTTTAATAAAGTACCTACATCACCCGTTGTATAGTTTGGTCACTCCTGACGTTGCATCGATATCAAATGACATTTCATCTTGGATGTGTGAACATGACACCGACATAAAAAAAACTTCCTTTCAATACAAAGAAAAAAAAAACTATCAATGAACACGAAAATTGACACTTAATGCTCCCAGAGTCCCTGCCTCTTTTGGCTTCTTTGTCAAAAGTACAACAAACAAAAAAAATTAGAACATGTCCAGATCCACACTGCAACAAAAAATAAATAAAAAAGAACCAAGACTATGAATGACATTCCAACAAGAAAACAACCAGCGACGACAACGGACGCATGCACGATCCATTCATCAACAGGCACATTTTCAACGACGACGACGATATGATGACGCATGAAGACGGCAAAATGGTGATTTACAAATGAAAAACAATATTGACACACAAATTCGAAAAAACCGAATCAAGAACCAGACCGTAAACGTAACCAAAGATCATCAAATATTGACATACACTCATGCATTCAAAAAGGAGAAGAAAATTCTTCAGAGAAGAACACCGCATATCCGTCATAGCATGATTGAAACACCTACCAACCTAAATAACCGTATGGTTCTGGACAGAAAGTGACAGGTACACATGTCCAATAATTTAAAAGTTTTTTGGTTGCGAAATTCAGTCTGACAGATTTTTGACAAGTTTCAAATTTATTCCGTTTTTTTTGGAACATTAACGAAATAAATGACCGGAAAAGTCAAATTTGACACATGAAACGTCAAAAATTTAATAGAAGTTTTGATAACTCCACAACGATGGTCCTCCTGACAAAAATAAAAACACATTAATCACAAAGTCTTGCCCATCTAAAACAAAAATAGATTTTATATGACTTTACAAACGCTTACATTTTGATATGGAGCTGAATCGTATTTGGGAACACATCCCCGTCACTCATTTTAAATAAAACAACAAGGAAATCACTCGGCACCATCATGTCATGATGTTTCAGTCACAGCTTCTGGCGGAGCTGTTTCTTAAATGCCAATCTCAACAACTGACTAATTTACCAGATTTTTTGAATGGATTGTCAGGGTTAATTGTCGCTGCCATGTCTAAATGTTGTTATTTCGTTGATTTTAGCTACTTTGTGGTGGGGTGGTCGTTCGGTTCCCCTTTAAGGCCCTTTCTTTTTTTTTGTATGTTTGTGCTGTTGGTTTTCAATATAGAAAAATGTTTTAATTTTGTAGATTCGACTGCGTGTCAGGTTTTTAATGGTTTTATGGACGATAAATGATGTAAATTAGCATGCAAATGGATATAATTTTTGGTTAAGCTTTCATCACCTTACTTCCAGATAGAAGGTGGAGTTGTTGAAGTTCTAAATATAACTAAGTTGATCTTAGTTTTGGAGGGGGTGATTTCGGTTGGATTTATTTTTAAAGACTGAAAATGTATGCTCAAAATGTATTTAGTTCCCTCTACAAAGATTTTTGGCGCTTGTGCATCAATGGCTATTCAAGTATCATAATCAATCACAAAGATTTTCAAACCTCGACAATTTAAAAACGTATACATACCTACATATATGTATTCAACCAACCAAAACAAAATTTTGAAGTTTAAACAAATGACATAGGTTTCATGTGTCATTTCGCTGACAGTTCATTTGACAACTACTATCCTCAAAACTCACAGAATTACCCTCACTGCAATCGACATGAACATTTAATTTCGAAACCAGTGGGGTAATCATCAATATTGATCGTTATCCCGTCGTCGTCGTCATTATTGCAGCACTATGGGGTACTTCCATAATCGTATTTTTCCCTTATCTGTCAGTTTGAAACATAGAATCGTAATCATGACGTCTGTCAATCGCATTAATCGCTTTTTATATTTAGTACGGTCCTATTTCCAATTTTATGCCAAAAACAAAACGTAAACAATAACGGTATTAATGCAGATAAACCAACCAGGCCATTCTGTCTTGTCTTGCGCTAAGTACTTTTTTTTATCTTCTGTCAATGAAATTTTGTATTGATTGTCAAATGCAAGTGTGCTAGATGCATTAAACGGTTGACACTCTTGAATGTAGTTGAATGGAATGGTAGCGCAATGGCGCTATAAAATGGTCGCCAATGATTACATAAACACGCGTCATTGCCAGTGAAAGAGATAAAAATGTCATTAATCTTGAAGTAAAACTAATCATAACACTGAGACTTTTAAAGATAACCTGTAAAATTCTGCTGTTGTTGAACAGTTGTTTTATTCAAAGAGTGAAATTTCAAGACTTTTTTAGGAGATTCATATTTTTATTGTTCAGCATCAGTTGTTATTGGCCTCACCGTTTATTTAGAATTTGCATTCTTTTCTTCCCACAGTCGATCAATTAGAAATCTATCCACTCTAGTTCCTCTTTCTCCCTCTCTATTTACACTCCTAACGTCATTGACTTACGTCCTAACATCGGACAGATCGCCATGGTGCGCAACGGTACAGAAGCAAACAAACAACAAATTGACACTTTCAAGCCCCATTGAAAAATTACTAGCTGTCAGAATGACATTACCGGAGTTCGCCACTGTTTAGCTATTCGTTAAAAAAAAAAGATTCTCCACTCGACTGACAGCCAACACGGATATTCAAATTGCCGCCATCACTACTGCCTTCTGAATTGGTAATGTTATCCAGAGGTTACCTTTACACTTCGCCTTTTGCTCCGTCCATCCCTTATAAACAATTTGGCAGACAGAGTGTCAAGTGATACAACGTGGTGGTTAGATAGATTTTATGTTGCATCTCTCTGTATCTGTACTGTACAGTTGGTATAATGTTCAACGGTCAAGATGACTGTCTTGTGGTTTGGATCGAGTTCGTTTTATTCATGGGCAGCACATATTTACCGCTGGGACTGGCCGGTAAGCCAAGCAAGACTAGACATTTCTTCACACTAGCAAACGGAACGTGAAATTGAATTTGCATGTTTTGCATTTTATAAGTTTTCTATGACGTGGCTTGCTGCAAACACCTGCGTGCAACATGCTTGTCTTGAAGAGATTCTTTTAGTTTGATTTGAGTTTTTCTTTCCTTTTATCTGTAGTTTCATTTTAATCTATGCATCTACATGCTAGTCACCGCCCGGTCCGTCGACAAATAAATGGTCAATGTTTTGTGTTGCCCTTTGACAGTTGTTTCGAGAGTGCAATCAGACCCCAAGGGATTTGAATTGGAATGTTCTTTAGAACATGTGAATTTAGTTGCACGACTAAATGTCTGTGTTTACCAAACAGCAATATAAGGAGCACGTGACTACTTGTCAAGGAGACATGCACTAAATTGTGTCAAAACTGCTGACGTTCAGTTTTGAAAAATAGAAGAAGAAACGTCAAAAAAAGACCAATGGAAAACGACATTAATTTTTAAGACCCCTAAGCATACAGAATATCATCTGACGACCACCATACTTATTTTCCGTTTTCTTTTTTTTTCTAGCCCAGTTCCAAAAGAACAGTTATCGCCACAGGTCTCAAATTTTTCTCCACAAAAAACTTTAACATTCTCCATTGATCACGTCACCTGACGTTTCCCATGGAATCGCGATTTATATCAACAATCGGCATCTTCAATGTGACAACGGTTGTGCGGTATGTCTATCCATCCGCCTGTCTATCTGTCTTCGGTTCAAAATGTTTTCGCGCATATTTACGAAAGGTTCCTCAGAAGATGATTCTACGAAGACGAAGCTACGAGTGAGGTTTCCTAGTAAAAGCCGTGACGATGACGCCGATCGATCGTTCTGTTGTTCACCACCTGGTCAACTTTATTTACACGATAAATTCTTGACATCTTAAGGTTGTCTCAAGGCATGAAACGAAAAAAAGAAAAGAAAGACTTGTCAAGTCTTCATTCAAGACACAGAGACATTGCAAACTACTTGGCGGTGGCATTTTTATTTAACTGCCATGCCTCATTGACATTTCTCGCTGGCTTTCAGAGATGGTTAAATTTAGATAAAACCAATAAACATCTATGAAGCTCGTGCATCTTATCACACGGTTCGCACGATAAGATAAAATATCTTCATTTTTTCACTTCATCATTAATGTTTAAGCAAATTGTTAAGTGAACAAAATGTAAGTCAAGCAAGATAAGTTTATTTGCAAGAAAATAACAATTACTCAAGCTTAATAGCTCTATTGACTGAACTATCTACTTTGTACAGTTTGTTCACACCAAAATGCCTTTGCTTGAACATTTTATTGAACGTTCCCGATGGTCGATGTGATGGTTATCGTAAAAAGCCAACTTAAATGACAGACGCAATTAGAGGGAGATGGAAAAGAACAAACTGCACCCATTAAATTTTAAACGAGTCTTGCTCCAGAGTTTGGACTTTGGAGACTTTTTTATGGCTAAGAATATTGTGGAGTTATTTTAGTTAATTGAATTTTGATAGCGAAGATTTTATAGTTTTATGAATTTGTAATCTTTTTTTAATGCATTTCAAATGGTTATACTTGTCCTCAACTTGCTTGACGTTCTTGGAATCATAATTAGGTGTGGGCAGTTTTTCTCTTATTCTTGAGAATTAAAGTGTATGAACGACACGGGCGTCCAAACAAATTGAGGAGTGTTGAAATGTTTATTTTAAAGTGTTCTTGAAATGGGTTCAGTTGCTTTTTTACGGACCTCTTATGGCACGTATGATGTTTATTTTGTTTATTAATACAAAAATATTTACGAAAAACTTTCAGATTTGTAGAGACTCGTAACAGAAGAAAAAACACTTCATTTAACTTGTTGAAAAAGTCTGTTTACCAGACTGTTAAAAAAAATCCATTAAAAAATCGATTAACTTCATTTGACAGCTGTCAAATCACAACAACTGTCAATTAGCTTCATTAAACCTCGATAACCTAGTAAACCTAAGCAATTTCTGTATTCCAACAAGCTGACGGTCAAACAAAGACCACGCCCTATATTTTGTAACTTAATTAATATCATTACCTGCAATACAATCACTTCTGATCATTGTTTATGGTGCCGCAGCGACAAAGTGGCAGTATTAATAGTTATTTTTTACATATACTCTAGCACTCAATTATCACCTGTTAGTTGCAGTCTGCACTGGATACTTCCATTTAAGATAATTACATTTTCCTTTCAGAGATTTAAATTGCCAGTATTTCACCGATATGGCTGAAGTGTTACATTCCAACATCGATTTTAATCTCGTTTTATTAAAGATTAAATGCCTTGTGTCAAGCCCACACATACACAAAAAAAAACGAGCTGGACTAAAGTCGTAGTCGTTAATTTAATTACGAAATGAAAATCCGTGAAAACGGCACGACTAAACCACTTAATCGGACATTTTGCTGTCCCAAAGGTGATTCTTAGTTATTGAGCCTTCCAAAAAAGGGGCTGCCAGCCTTTTTCAGTTCACCACTAGCGCCGCCGCTGCTGCTAACTCCAATTTGTGAAAGTGTATATGCAATTATAAAACGTTGTACCTAGTTGGCTGCTGATGGCGCCCGCCAACAATGTCGCTTGCAGTCGTTGCGCACTAAATTGCCCAACAGACAAGCTCAAAGCTTCGAAGTGAACTCTAATTCGAGGCTTAGAGTACACTATAATCGTTACTGCCGACTGACTTGTGTGTCTAGTCGGAACGAGGTTTGTCTCCAATCCTAGTTTAATCTTCCTACACCAATGAAGCATGCAACTGCTTGCAATACGCATCGGATTATTCGCTCTGGCGCAAAATAATTAAACCACAAATGTGAATGACATTGCTGGCTCAGAGTTGTGTACACTGAACGAAACTACAGACGTAAAAGTGACTACAAACTTCTGAAATGTAGGTCCTTTCTAATGCATGTATGCTACAGATGTCAAAAACTTTTTGAAGCTTACGTTAAACTCCAATGAATGAATGAAGCTTCGACCTTACGTTTCGTACGTAATATTACGTAACATGACACCAAATGGAAGCTCTAGTCCAAATATGCTCAGCATTTGCTTTGTCTGACAGCTCAACAGCTGTTAAAAATAGTACAAAAACTAAATTCATTTGTTTTTGGAGGGATGAAGATGATGAAGGGAGAACTGTCAATTAAAGCAAACGCGAAGCGGTTGAATCGTAACGCAGACGAAGCCGAAGTTGAAGCGTATTTGTGATTCAGCTTTAAGTCTTGCTTTTGATTCCTGTGGTTTTGTTCAATGTTTGAGCTTGTATTGGAAGAAATTTCCAGTAACTTTCGAAACTCAAAGACGGTTTCCAATAAAAACAATTTATAACCCTTAACAAAATTTAAAATGTCACACCTGTTTAGTTTCAGTGTAACAAGCAATGCCAAGTTATTAATAGAAGTACCTAACCAACCTCTTCTTCGTGAGTAATGGAGTGGGATTAGGAGGGCTATACTTTTGGACACAGTCGTAGATGATTTTGACTCTTAAAGACGTGTCGTATCAGTATGTTCACATGTTAACGGTTAGACTCTCCTAAGATTAACAGTTGTGGTTTTGTTTTACACAACTGCTGGCTCGTGTCAGTATAAGATTTAGTTTCATTTTCAAAATGGATTACCCTAAATGGCTAACCTCTCGTTTAGGTCAAATTAAATGAAAAGCGGCTCTTTTGTTCTTGATGTATGAAAAGCTTATGGTTGCCCAGGTTGCTCCAACTAAATTCAGCCATCGTGCAATATTCTACTAAGATGCAACAAAACGTTCGCTGTTCGTGTTCGTCCATATAAGAAATTAATAACACCATTTGGGGGAGGCATCAGACCCATCAGACCAACAACACTAGAATGTGTGATTTATTGGAATAGTTTGTCAAACTATTTACTGTATTCAAATCACACTCGTGTGAAATTTATATATAGTTGCATACAGAAGCGTAAACTCGCGGTGCAACAGGTTTGGTATTGTGGGTGAGACAAGAAGACACACAATATGGATTATGGACTGTGATGTGAGGCGCCCGCCGCGCCGTTTGCAAGACACACCGCTATCACAGTGGTGGCGTCCAATATTTATGGAAATTTCGTCAAGGCGATTGGGAAAGTACAAGTATTGTGCCGCGTTCTTTGAATCATATTTCAGATTATTAATGACTGTGAAATGATGTTGTAAACATTTTTTTTGAATGAGTGATTTGCGGCACGGATGCGCTTGATGTTTCTTTGAGTGGAAAAATCGTGATCTAGCAATGTTGAAGAGAAGGTGAACGTCTATAGAATAGAACTCTGAAAATGTGCATGAACCTGATGTTGCCAAAAATAGACATAATGTGAGGGACACGTCGTGTGAAAATTATTTTAAATTTGATACCTGCTTGGTCATTAAGAAAAACGTCAAAAGAAACACTTTTTATTTTGAAGGATACGAAACAAGACGGATTTATTTTTTTTCTTTTAGACAATTGTAATTTTACAAAGCCAGACATATTTTATGCATATCTTTGTATGTTTATTTGGCAGGTAGGTACATATTTTCAAGATGGCATTTTTGATTGTCGCCATTTAGTTAGAAGTAGAGAAATACGAACTAATGGAAGAAAACGGCTATCTCTGCTTGTAACAAGATGACATGAGTAGTAAACGTCATCTTTGATAATATCTGTCAAATAAAAATACCTATGACCTATGAGTTATGACAGTAGAACATGTATGTCACAATGACAGGACAACATGGCTAGGTATCTGAATTTTACGAACTCTTTTCTCATTGCATTTCGATAAACATTCCTATTGATGAAATCATTGGTGACATAAGAATGTTCATAAGTCCAACTTCTGTCATACTTTGAACGATTTGTGACATCTAATTTGCATCTGTCTGTCGCCAGTTATAAATTATAATATTAACCACCAAATGCCATAAATTTAAACCAACTGTCAGAAGGGAAGCGAACGAAATGGCGACAACGACGGCCACTTATTTGCTTGAATATTTGAACAAGTTGCAATTTATAATCTCATAATTACGGAATGCACTTAGAAAACGGAACAATAGATAAACAAGCTGCAAGCAACATAAATAAAAATCTGTTTCAAAGCACATAATTGACAATTAGTTAAGCAGCTGTGTCAGTTTAGAGATAAATATTGTTTATGTTCTTGTCGCAAAACCAGAACTTTGTGACGGAATTAAGCAATTAAGTTGGAATTACTACTTATCAACTGTAAAATCTTTGGTGTAAATTGTCTGGCGCCTAGTTCATATGCAAATTTACAAGGGTGCAATAAAAGTTATACATATTTGAGGATTTATTGTACGCGTTCATAAATATTTTATGATTCATGTTTTCTTTTATTAGACAAACGGATAACACTATTGAATTCAGGTGAGGAATGTTTTATATTCAACGAAAAACCAACATCAAAATAACTAACTTAAAATCACAGACGGAACGCTACTAGAGTTTGCTTAATCATAAACAAATAATTTTACTTTTTATCTGTCAAATCCGCAAATGTCATTTAGATAATTAGTTGCCTTAGATTCCATGACATGTCGTTCTAAACGGGACCATCCTACCGGACATGAATGGCTCGTTCTTTTGTATTCAGTTCAATGAGACAAACGACGACAACGATCAATCATATTCAAATTTTTGACAGTTCCAAGATTAAACCACCCACAACAACTACCAACTGTCAAAAGGTCATTGGATTGTAAAAACTATAGGCAATAGAATCGATTATATCTTTCACACATAGCTCCAAGCTCAAACTAATGATAATCAAATGTCAAATTAGCATATGTGTGCATAAAAGTTCATTAGTTATGCTAATGCAACAAAAACGCCAAAACCGCTGAAACTCCACTGACTCTTGTCGTTGGCTCTTATGCATATGTATTGCTTCTACCTAAATATGCGGCTCAGTGACGTTTCGTCGAATCTTTAGTTCAACCTGTTCAACTCATGAATACTTATTTATGCACTCACAACTACAATATTAGTGCAGAAGTGAACTCTTTATGTATGGACAATCCGTCCAATTGTTTATAGTTTATTGTTATGAAAAGGTACGAAAAAAAAACCGTTCAAAGTGAAGAAAGACGCTTCTGGTCTGGAGGCACATTGCACACATTAAACCAATTTACATACATTTCTGAACGATAACGTCAACAGTTTCAGTCAGTGTGGTAGCTTGGGGTTTCAGGTATGTATAACGTTTGGTCCATTACACGGTGTTTTGTTTTGTACAATCTACGATTTTTTTGTTTTTAGCTTTTTGATAGTTTATGAAATTTTAAATGCATTCTCATGGCTTATGGCTGTCGACAGCCCGTTGATAGCTACTCCTGCAATTTGTTGGTTCATTTTTTATTCTGCACTGAGTCATGTTTGTCTTTGCAATTTGTCTGCATTTGCTGTTTATTTTTTGTGGTTGCTTGACTCGAATTAGGGGGGCTTCTGGTAAACGTCAAATGAACGCATATCAACGTTTGTGAGGTCTTTAGGCTAGCAAAGTGGTGATGTGGAGGCTCAAGGCTTCTTTGACGTTTTGAAAGTTGAATGCTTGGTGACAGGGCAATTATGTGTGGGTGGCTATAGAGAGCAATCATATAAGATTATTGTTGACATATTATTGGGGACACCTGTTTTTGCTATTTTTAATCTTGTGTGGCGAAGTTATTTGTGTCAAGTATGTTCTTCTAGTTAATTTTTGTGTCTTTTTCGTTGCATTTTGTTTCATTTTGACTTTTGTCTTTACATTTTTTGTAACTGAAAAGAAGCCGCTGTACAGGAATATTTGAAGTTTCTTTTATGAGAGGTTTATGCTTATACATGAAATGTTATTTCTCAAGGTATTACACCTTTCCTTATCACTTTTAAGGCCTTGAGTTAAGGACACTTCAGTTTCCTATGTCTACGTAACGACTAAAAAGCTGCCTCTATGGTCACCCATGCAAAACCATCCTCTATCTCTTTCTACAGCACTGAAGCCAGTTTTTCTTACTACAGTCTAACAAAGGTGTTAAGTGCTCGTGTGCACAAATAAATTGCATCCGACATTTGAACATCATTTAAGTTTCATCTTCCGAAAGCAGTGCGCCTTGGTTAAAGTCAGAGCAAAGCATAACTGCCGTTGTAAGATACCGGCCGGTGTTGTTGTAGATGCCGTCTCAGTTACGAGCGCCGACATAAAATCACTGAATGCCAGTATCATTTTTCCGCCTAGTAGAAAAGTGCAGCGCTTCTCACCTCACCCACGCCACCATCAAGGCAAACCACAACCTTCCTCAAGAGGCATGTAAAGGCACCCATTTAGTTCACGAACTGGCACTAAAACAATCGCATAGGAAGTATCTTGAAAGGTGTCCATGTAAGAGATACAATCTATTCATTACCATTGTGGCAGCAGTGCAGCGCAACAACGGTCGTCGTCGTCGTCGCGTCTCATGGCTTGTTGATGGGAAACGGATTACGAAAGGTGAATGAAGCTCGCAGCACAGATGCTCACTGAAATCTTTTTGTCGCTTTGATTTTTCTGTCTATCGCAAGTTAAATGATTTAAGCGGCCACTGAATGTGTATATAGGTTCCCGGAAAAGGTGCGTATCTCATGTGTCTCTATTTCTGAACGGGTGACAGTATGCGCTGATATCCATGACCATCGAAATTAGTACTTTTGTACTAGAACTATCTCATTCTCGGTTACTTCAAAAGAGACGACTTCAAGAAATAAATCTGCACTTCAGAAACCGTTTCGAAAACCACAAAAAAATCACCGAAACTCCTTCTTAAGCTATAAGTTAAACATAAGTGCTAAAGTCTCTCTTGAAGAAATTACTTTTTCGAGTTGTTGTTTTGTTGTTTTACTGTCTGCCAAGGGTTATATCGAAATCTGATCCATTTCTGCGGGGCGAATATTAAGATGAAAGAATGCAATGCAAGGGAAAACAAATCTGTGTTATGAGATGTACTTTAGTTCCACAATCGTCCCAGGACCGGGACAGCATCACACATCACTCTGCCATGTGTTTTTGTATTTTTTTGTTATTCGAGTGCTAAAAGTGGAATTCCAGAGAAAACCACTGCCAGAAGTAATGCACTCGGAATGCGAGCTCTTATTGTTTTTCGTTTGCATTTTACTCTTTTCATCCTCTTGGTTTTATTTTGTGGTGCAATTAGTGAAACGCAGCAGCTCTTATTCCTTAGTTTATTTTTTCTTAAACATCTCGGCATGGTGATTTGGAATCATTGTGAAGGGAGACCTGTAGCCCGAGAATGCATTTTTTGCTTGCAACAACCGCCCGCAGAGTTAAAAAACGATTAAAGTTCTTTGTCTGGTGTTCTACTAAACGTTTTGCTTACAGACTGGTATGAGAGTCTATTTTAAAGTAATCGAAGAAAAATTGTTTTCATTGCCTGCTGATGGCCTCGATTTGTTAGTCTGTGCAAAATTGAGTTTTTTTTGGCTTACTTGCTGGTCGTCTGGATTTCTGTTCTAAATGTAAATTAACTGGAAAAGAGGAGCTACTTAAAGATACATAAATAAACAATGGTAGACTTGAATTTTATTCGTTCTGGCATATGTACATCCTTCGAAGTACTTATCGAACTTAGTGGCACGAAAGTAAACCGCGTCAGGAATGCAGTTAAGACTGTCAGACGGATAATAATACTGACGCATCAGACACTCAGAAGATTGAAGCTGGGATAAATGATGTTCACACTTGACGCCAAAAATATATTGACATTTTTGTTCTCAACTTTTGTAAGATTAATTTCAAATAAATAGAGTGGTAACACTGTTAATCTGTTAAGAGAACTTTCAGTTTGGTATGACTTTACGGTGATGCCAATAAGGATTTACATTTTGGTCAGCACATCTTCACTGAAAAAGTACTTTTAGAGTTAATTTAAAGTTTAGTTGGCCCTAGAGTTCAATCCGAGCTTACTTATTACTGAAAACCAAGGTTAAAGTTTTTTTCGGATAACAATATAATGTAGGACTCTGCTGTCATTGCGCAACCATCGAGAAACTAAATTATAGCAACTTCTTCAGAGACAGAATTTAAGCCATCATCAAAGCCTCTAAGCCAATACTTTAAAGGAAGTCCCAACACTTATACTTACTTACTTAAGGTGGCGCTACAATTCTGGTCGGACCAGGGCCTCATCCAAAAAGCGTCGGTCGGCAGCAAGCTGTCTCCAGTTTCACACGCCAAGTTGATTCAAGTCCTCTACCACCTGTGTGCTTCACCCAGTTGCGGTCTTCCTCTTCTGCGACGTCCTTCCGGGTTGGATTCGAAGACTCTACGAGCCGGAGCATTAATTTCCAATCGCTCTACATGACGCAACCATCTAAGTCGTTGGACCTTTTCTGGCTAGGTCAGTGTCGCTGAACAGTTCGTACAGTTCTTGATTGAATTCGTCTCCATTCTCCATTTATGCAGAAAGGACCAAAAATCACTCGAACAATTTTGATCTTGAAGCAGCCCAAAGCGTTTTCATCGGATGTTGTCATGGTCCATGTCTCTGCACTATACATTGGGACCGGGATGATAAGGGTTTCGTACAGTGACACTTTAGTTGCTCGATAGAGAACTTTACTACTCAATTGCCTTCTAAGTCCAAAGAAGCAGCGATTGGCAAGAGTGATCCTTCGTTTGATTTCAACGCTGGTGTTGTTGTCTGAGTTTATAACGGATCCTAGGTCCTGAACTACCTCGAAGTTAAATTTGTCTATACTGACGTTAGCTCCAAGACGTCGATGTTGGTTGTCTTTTCTTGTTGACAGCATTAACTTGGTCTTGCCCTCGTTAACCGCTAGAACCATCTTCCTGGCCTCCGTCTCAAGACTAGCAAACGCTCCACTAACATCACGCTGTGTTCTTCCAATTATGTTAATGTCGTCTGCGGATTCTAGTACCTGGAAGGACTTTAGAAAGATTGTGCCTCTGGTGTTGACGTTGAAGTTTTGCACAATCTCCTCGATCTCGCGCTTTTCGTGCTCCCTTTTTTTCTTTCTCCTTTTCTGCTCGTAGAGCTCACGAGCGGCTCGAGTCCTTCTTTGCAGCGCCGCTTAGTATGTCTCTTGTTTAGCTGCATGTGCTCACCGGCACTCATCGTCAAACCAGGGGTTTTGTTGTGCTTTCCTTGTAATTCCTAGAACTTCAGAGGCGGCATCTCTGATGGCTGCTTGGCAGTGCTGCCACTGTTTCTCTACATTTTCTCAGGAGGTTGTCAGGAGGAAGTCCCAACACAGTGACAGTTATAAAAACAATCCGTCAACCTTATCTTGCGTTTCGTGTGATTGCGTCAAAGTCAAAGCTCGCAGAATTAGAAGTTTGTATTTTTTATATTCTGTGCTGTATATTTTCTGATCGTTATATTCGAGAGCTAAAAAAAAAACACAGTTTGTCTCAAGTTGATTTCTAAGAATTTTGATTACAAACCGTCAGCGTTCAGCACCTGTGCTTGAGGTTCTATTTTCCACTCTCAGTAGCTACAATGCTCTCCAAAACCTTTTCAAAAAGTTGTTTACCTAATTAATAATATGATTGGAATGCATTTTTTTGTTGGCTTGCGTTGCGTCGACACGGACAATGGAAGGCACTTAGTGAAGCTGAACAATCGATGTTTTTGATAGTGCAATATATTGCAAGCGACTAGCGATGACATGGATGACAATTTTTGTCTCAATTAAAATCCATCGGCCAAAGAGGTTCTACAAAACAAAATTTCTGATAGCCTGCTCCGCAGTGAACAAAGACTGACTGCATATCTGCCGCGTTCCATACAAAAGTTCATTTCATTCTTATCGGGCGGTGTAATGCATTTAATCGGAAAAACAAATCTGGCGCGAGCGTGCTTTTAAGATGGTGTGTTGCTCAGTTTTGTTGTTTTTTTTTCGTTTTATGGATGTTTACATGGAATTTCGCAAGAACACAAATTACTCGCCTGTTATATGGATGCATGTATGCCTGTGCAATAAGTTTAATCGACGACCAACGACGACGACGCACGTCTGCAACAACAACGCAGCGGCGACAGCGATGATGGTGGCGACAGAAATGCTATGTGCGCAATCATTTGTACCAGGGTGACAAGCTGGTTACTGTACTCTCATTGAACAAGGCAATCGTAACTTAACTACTGCAAAGTGTGGCCCGAGAGACAGACACCCCTATCACTTTCAATGCAACGACCGATCGTGTAAAAGAGACTCCAGGTTGTAGCTTGTTGGAGGTGGATTTGGAAGATTGCTTGATGCTTACTGGTTTCTGCAAACATTTACCTACACATATTTCAGCTTGATGACAGTAATTCTGTGTGGTTTTACGGTTGTAATGTGATATATTTTGTGTACGCAGATGTTGCAGATGGCAATTGCGAGAGATATTGAGAAATAAAATGATTTATTCAAATAATGCTACAAAAAATTCACCTGGTCAACGGGTATATTTCGATTGGGTAAGGAATTAAAGGAATCTCATCTAGGTTGGCGAGGCACCTTTACCATACACTTCGGTGCGAAAGATGTTCTTTTGTGGTTAACTGTGTCATTGCTGTTGAAAATGGCAACAGAAAAGTCTTTAGAAGCTGTTGTCTTCGAAATTATTCACCTGTATGTCCCGCATTGGGCACCATTTCTTATTTTGTAATAATTCCCATAAGATATCCAAGTGTTGCATGGTCTCGTGGATTTAACGTGGCCATAGAGTTGCCATCCATAAAGATGGAATACAGATATCAGTGTCATTGACGTTTAGATTGTTTTCCACCCAAAAGTCCGTTAAAGATGTAACTCCCTATACGATTTGATAAGTCCTAAGTTTGGGCTGATGCAAGCACAAACGATGCAACTTTTTGCAGATGGACAGACATTCTTTGTACAAATTCTTGCCTCCAAAGTATATGTGGGTCGTCTGACATTTACCAATAATTTCTCGTTTTTCCATCAAAGGGTCAATCGATTGGATTTAGAAGCCAACTATCCATCCATAATGCCAATTCGACTTTGCATGATATCCTTATTTCGCCTAGTCCGCTCTGTGATACCCTTTCATTCCAATAGCTTGTCTGCGGCTTAGTAGATCTCACCCACCGTCCGTCGAGGTCGAGGGAATCTGAGAACTGAGAAATCTCTATTTCGATTCGTTATTTATGTCTGAGATTTAATTCATATTTACAATTTGCCTATGAGTTCGACTACAACGAATTGTGTGCCTGCTATAAGCCCTCTTTGATGTTCGTGTTGCCAAGAATTGGAGGATTGCAATGCGGATTTACATTTAGATCTGCACTCGTCTCGAGAGGCACCAAGGCACCTTGAAACAGCACAAGAGTGTATTTATTTATGGAGTTAGGAGCATGGATACTATGGAAACAGAAACAATGAGTCTATACAAAACGGATCTTTGTCAGATTTGCGCCATTGTTGTTTGCCGATGATATGACGATTGTCTCTCACTCACAAGGAGCACACGTTTCCTAATAAATTGCATCGCTTGTTGACGGAATGTTTTTTTCTTTCTATACTTGTGTCTGTTTTGTAGCAGACACTTAGAGGACTCTTTAGAAGGTGGTTTTTAGATGGGATGGGTACGGTGTGCGGTGGCTTTGTGGATGTGGCAACAAGGTGAACTATGCGCAGTGGCAGCAGGAGTTAATACCAAGTGGGGTTCCATACTTTGTTTCGTAGATTTAAATTGATGTTTGGAATTTATGCGGCATGCGTGCAACACCAGAGTGCAGGCAATTTATTGACTTTTCGGAAGATTTCAATTTATCGGCATAGAGGATGCCGACCAGAATGACGATAGTGCCTGGTCTGTCTGGGTTATAAGGTGTTGGTTTAAGTGAATGCTAAGTTATTTGCTTGAGGTTCTGAAAAATTGATTTGATGTAGACTGTAAACACAAAGTATTTGAATATGGGAAAATTGTTTATTCGGTGTTCTGACAGAACATGGAGCTGTCAAAAAGATAGATTTGACATTTCAACAAACTGCATCTTCAAAGCTATAGCTTGCACATCGCAAGAAGATTTAATTTCCCCCTTTATTACACCAAGACAAAGATAAATGATTATATTTTCCACAGCAAAAGGCATTTCAATTTTATATGCCCTTGACTTTGACAGCTCGAGTATAAATGTATACTTGTCAAAAATAAGTTACAAAAAATATTTTTCGTGTTTGTTTTCACATAACCCCAAATGTCAACAATTTCAATTGACACTTAGAGTGACAGAAATATGAGAAACAACAAAATAAACTCTTAAGACGTTCTTTCGAGCCTACCCCAATCCAGAAATGAGAAATGTCATTGATATCGTTTTATTTCAAAAGGAATTAAAAGATATTTTCAACACTTCACGTTTAATCTCACCCTTATACAAAGTGACAGAAACAAACTCGCACATACACACACACAAAAAAAAAGTAATTGAAATGATTTCCCAAAGGCCTTTGGAGACCAAAACAAACCCAATCCGATTAAGTCACACAACACACAGAAGAAAGCCGAAACTTCAATTCATGAAGACAAAATCCTGTCGCACATCGATTAAGTCGATTTCAGAACAGTAGACAATAGGGATTATGGGAATAAAAGTCATTTTTGTATTGTTGAGAAATATGAAACCTCCCACTCATTCTGATTAGGCCCTTCAACCCCTCTTATTTTCTATTTTAAGGCATAACCAATTCAAGAAAAATATCAATATCACTGTGAAACATAAAATTCTATCACGATTGAAATACAACTTAAGTGTCACACACAATAATGCGGCCAATTATAGCAGCACAAGTTCATCATCTCTCAAACGAACAGATGTGGGTTCGATTTAAGAAACCCCTCTGCGAACGTCAAACTAATTTTAAGCTAAGCCTTCATACATATATGCATGTGTATTTTGCCGAAAATTAAGGGTGCATATTAATTGATATTAATGTCAAAAATAAACCTTGCAGTGGCCATAGGGTAAGTCACATTGCTTGATTATGTGCGTACATTGATATTGATTGTGTTAAATCGTCGATAACATAATTTTCGAGATTGAATTTCCTCAAAAGTCAAAACTCCTCGGGACATTGAATGAGTTGTAAATTGAATCGATTAAAACGGAGCCTCAAGGTTCTTCAACTACCCATCTCGGTCTTGATGTCTAAATTTAGAAATCACTCATGAAACGAAAATGCACTTCACGTGTGCAAAACGGTTGGACTTACTCATTGTCTTGTCGAAATGTACATAAAATGAACCACTGAACCAGTTGCCTTGAGTTCACAACTACTTTTCTGTGGCTTGTGCCTGGTTTTCAATTGAATTCATTGTCCAAGTCACTTCCACTTCCGTTCGACGAATGACGTCAGTTCGGTGAAAATCTCCGTTTGCAATTTTGCTCCTGTCAATGACAGCTACCCGATACCGAACTACCTTATCTCAACTTAAACCTGTCAATGGCAGCAATTGATGTGGGTGGCCTATTTTCTCTCTTCTGACTTAGCAAAGAAAAAGCATTGAGGAACAGATCATTTGCACGAACGGAAATAAATCTGGTTTATTTAATTGATGCGAATTCGAAATTTCCAAACGGACGTCATTCGGCATCGAACTTGTGTCTCAATTGGACATACACGATATCGTAGCCAATTCGCTAAATTGATGCAAATCCAAAACAGACAAAAAGAACCTAAGATATCGGCTCGGCGCATGAGAACAAGTTTTTGTTTTTATGTTTGTGGTCGTTGTTGCTCGTGTCGGTCATCTTGTTCATTGGCGTCTCCACCAGTACCCCGACGTGCCTGATTTAGGCGACCACCTGATGTGAGGCATAGCGGGAAATTGAGTTCTCAGTTCCAACTTTCAGGTTTAAGGTGTTAAACGGATTCCGCTACTTTTTTGTGTTTCGATTCAATCGACATTCACAATACCCTTTGTGTTGATTCTGAATGTGTTAGCATATTATTTGACATTTCTATTTCGAATGAGGTAAGGTAGATTTCTGTTTTTAATACCACAAGTAAATTGAAGGAGGGTTAAAGACATTTTGACATTCCCGTCGACCTTAAAGTGGTTTTTGGGGAGCAATGTCCATTGCACACACTCACGCCATCTTTGCACAAAGAAAAAAAAGAAACAAGAGCGGATTAGAGTCCAAAGCCCCAGACACACCGGATAAGAGCAAACAGAAGGGAAAAGGATGTCCATTTGAGTGGCATTAAATCCATCTAACGTTGTGTGTTTTTTTGGCTGATGGAGAATGTTGAACCTACATACATTCTGATTTTGACATTGACACTTTAGTGGTGGGATATTCTTACTGGGGTATCTTCGTCGTTCGAGTTTTAACCCTTTTGTTGATGACACTTGATATGATCCAGAAGCCAAGAGGACTAATGAGATGGAAGAAGAAATTGTTGAGCTATGTGAAATTTATACGAAACGGACACATGGTTTCGTGCAAATGATGGTTTGGGTTTTCAGCTGATGGAAGACTTGGGAGAATTGACCTTTTTGAGGTTATTTTCTATAAACAGAAATTGATATGGGATGGATGAGAGATTGGGAGAAATTTTTGTTGGGTGTTGATACAGCTGAGACTTTAAGAGACGATTTGTGTTTACTTCATCAATAATAAAATCAACGAATGGTCTTTTCAAATGACCAATTTATATTTGCGATTACTTTTTTATTAAAAGACCACATGGTTCTACGTCGATGGATGATATATAATGAATTTAAAGCTTTTTCAGGCACTTGGCAGCACTCTTTCACTATGTCAAAATCAGTGATCACTTATACCAAGATTGGAAAGCTTGCTGTCAAAGTGACATATGCCTACAAGCTAAGGGAGCAGGTTAGCTGAGATACAGTTGACTACATAATAAAAAGCAAATTAGCTGCAAGAGTATGTGTGCATAAAAAAAAATAACTTTTTCGGTATTTGGAGGGTAAAACGTAGGTAGGTTATGTGTGCTTTCTTTCTATGTGTCTATCTGTCTCTCTCTGTTGTATTAATGTATTGTTCTGTCCCAGCCGATGGTCTCAGTCACCAGTGCTGCTATGTGTCTGTAGTTCGTTACATTTATGTGCGAAGTACTGTGAAATGTAATGTAATGTAACGTAGGTAGGTTTCCAATCTTGTTATAAAGTGATCACTGGTCAAAATCACAGATCAGATAAAGGGAGATCGGGAACTGACTAATGTTTTACCCTCCAAATACCGCAAATTTTATTTTCCGTTAAAAAAATGAGGTGAGGTCCAGCAGAGTGTTGAGAAAGGTTAAGTGAAAAAACCAATAAGCTTGCAACATTCCGCTGGACTTAATTGTAGGCAAATTTATTTTGACAGCTCATAAAATCATAATCAGAAGTTTTCGACTTCAAAATGCTGAAATTGTGACTCCTTCAAATGAATATGCTTGAAAATCAACAAAACTCGTACATTACCCCCTGCTTACAGTCAATTTCATTCATTCAGTATGAAAATCCCACACTGGTGTGAAATCTTATCGGAGGCAAAAGCAGGTAGGAAGTCTTCCACACATTTCAAACATTTTTTATTTTATTTTCAACAGACCGCAATGGATACGCAAAGTCGAGTTAAAAAAAAAACCGTCTGACTCCATTCAAAAATATTAAATCATACAATCGTATAACGTTCATTTCTCAGGAGCCAACCGGTTTTTATTCCACCCATGTGTTCTTTTGAGAAATCCAAACAAAGTAAAACAAACATTTTAACATAAGAACAACACATGATTTGGCCAAAAAATAATCAAAACAAACGAACTGAATAATGGGACTCCACAGATTCTGTAATCAACATAATGAGTCCTTTACATTTTTCTTGGTCACTAATTGAAACTCAAATTTTGTCTCTTGAAACTCGAATCCACAATCCACAAGAATTATTGAGTAAAAAACTCAATCTCAATGCCATTTCTGCTCGACGAGTGATGTTTCTCATAAACAACTCAAAGGATTGTATCAGTTTTCAGAAGCGATCATGACGAAAGTACTATCGGGTTAAGTTGACTTGACAACTTTGATTTAATTTGTGAACGCGCCCTTTCACTGATCATCGAACTGTCAGTGTCACTTTATTCAGTAAACTCAACATATCCACGGTAAAACACACGAACGAGCAACGCCTTCTTAATATAAACATTTCTTAATGAAGCTTGGAATTGGTTAGTCGATAGTAACGCTGCCGTTGAGGCGTCCGTAGTAAACGATCCAAATCGGACAATTCCATGGCACTGTGTTCTAGGATTGGGCATAGCTGAGATAATAATGGCGTATTTTGGGCCGAAACGGAAGAAATTGATATGGACGATATGTGGTTCGAACAGCTTTGTAGCACACGTTACAATCGATTTATTGAAAGAGTAAGTTTGATGAACCGGTCAGATGGTTGGCCTCAAGACTATTTTCCGTTTAGCTACCTTAGAAAGCTGGGCGAAGTTTGGCCAGGCCAGGTGCAAGACTCCAGGTTGTTGCTAAGGGGGACATTCCCTGCAGGCCCCGACCTAGAGCATGGATCCCACATGTATCTTGTCACGACTGGAAGATCGCGAAACTGGAGGAGCCGAAGGGCCTTTACCGAAGTGCGACTATCGTAATCGATAAAGACTCTGCGGCTTTTCTTTCGCGAAACAAAGGACTGACAAGATACGGGTTCGAAACGATTACGCTTGGAGTCTACAAAAAAAAAAATGGGGTAGACGCTTCGTGCGAGCCTCCAAAACCTCATTCAGAAGCTGTGTCACGTGGGAGGTTCGAGTTCAACTATCACCTTCCCATCCGTTGATGTCGATGATGATATGCCTGGGCCCTCTTCTGTCGCAGCACAGTCTTCTTTCTCCAACGTCAAAAGTGTTTTCTTAATGGAGACTGAATACTTCCCCGACAAAGTTCTCCCCAGTGAGATATTAACCTTCGTCTGATCTGGATGAACTGGATAAAACAGTGGTGGAGGTTGATCTATCTAGTTGTAGCCAAAATGCTGCAAATAGTACAGATTAAACTCCAACACTCGATAGAGAAAAGATAGGTATACCGATAGCTACATGTAAATTTATGCTAAAAGAAACAGCCTTAACGATAACAAGCTCTAGGTGGTATAATTTACCAACGTGCGCAGCCACAAAGCTCGTATGGCCGTCACTTGACCTAAAGCGCTCTAAAGACTTGTTATCTCAAAGCAAATTTCATATTAGCTCCCTAATAGGTGTCCTCACGGGACACTGTCGTATAAGCAAACATGGAATACTATTTGGTGTAGCCTCAAATGACTTCTGCAGGAGCTGTATGGATAATGAAGAAGAGGAAACAATCTCTCACCTTCTCTGCACATGTCCTGCTCTCTCTCTAAGACGAAAACTTCATTTGGGAGAATATTATTACGATAAAGGTAAACACTTCTTATCCATGGTACCACCTCTGATTAAGACAGAAAACTGATTCTGCATTCATTGATATGTAGACAATGTACTTGCCAAAATCGCCAAAATCTATAATTCTAATAGTTCTATGATTACTTTCCAATTGCTAGTACCTACTAAGAGATCCAAAACCGACAGCGCTGTTCAACACACTTCAAAATAACTCAAACACTAACTCACTCAATTGACATCAACAAGCGAGTAAAATTGTTAGTTCCACAAGATACTCAGTTGAATTCGGTTGTGTTATCGGATGATTGTAATTTTTGCTCGACGACACAGGGTAAAATTTCTAATTTTGCCCCAGTCTTAAACGATATCATCTTTTTTGCGTTAGATTCGTGGCTTGATTTATCTCTGACGCTCTCACCTAGGATTTGGCGGTCATGTGCAAATAAAAAAAAAATTAAAAAAAGAGATAAGAAAGTGTTTGTCTCCTATCTATTGTTCGGTTTTTTGCGTTTTAAGCTTAACTTTCTTACCAACAAGTGGAGTGGGAATAAATTCGTTTAAAAAAAATCCGCCAAAATAGTAAAAAAAAAAAAAAAACAAACCCGAAAGTTATACGTTCACTTCTTGTGAGATACCAAGCCAGCCCGAATTTTATCTTGAAGCTTCAGCAGTTTTTGTTTTGTTCGCTGAGAGTGTTTTTGTCTAGTTTTCCGGTAACTTCTGCGGTTTGGCACAATAAATCACAAAAAAGAGTGTCTAAAAATTTACAAAAAAAAAATAAAAATAAATTCAAAAGATATACAAAAGGTTCAAAGTGTTAAGTGCGAGAATTTACCATAACCGTTGTTGTTTCTTTTTTGCGTTTGGCTCCAAGCTGAGTTAAGATATTTTTCACTTTGTGAGTCGAAAGTGAGTGATCATCATTTTGGACGTCCGCGAAAGTTGTAAATCAAGAAAAGTACCAACTTTTTGTCAAGTTTTGACAAACAAAAAATTTCTATGCAAAATGGATAGTCGCTGATTCATCGCACTTCTCGCATTTAAATTGGCGCCCGGTTTGAAACCATAAGACTCGTTGTGTTTGAACATTCGGTTTTTCGTTTGTTTGATTTTTTTTTTTTGTGGACAACTGACATCGAAGAAGAGTGAACAAATCATCATCATGATTGAGAAAATGACTTCGTTCTACACAAACGACTACGATGTGCCGGCCTTCACTAAGCGGATAAACAAGGTATCATGTTCGTTTCAATCAAAACAGAGATTCATCTCAAATTTCCAGCCATTTGCTGACTAAGTTTGATGTTGTCACTTTGGATTGGGGATTAAGATTTAATAGTATTTTGAGAGGTTTTCTATTGCAAAATTTACATGACGCATTTGAAATGACTGATGGTGGCTCCAGCTCCATCATCATCAGTCTACTTTCAATCGAACGTCTGCATATAGCAGTCGCGCCGTGTGTCGGTGCAATCTTGATGCACTTGTTGATCTGAAAGACGTCCGTGATCGGACTATCGATCTCCTGCTGCCTCTCTTTCCCATGCCAGACTTCGATGTCTGATGGGAATTAATCATTCCGCAAATTATCTCTATACACACTGTGGACGGGACACTGCCAGTGCTATGCAGTTGAAGAAGATGATGATAGTCTTGATGGTCAGGGGCAGCACTTTAAAGGTATCTCATAGATATTCGCAAACGTGTGCACGGTAAATGATCTAAATGGACCTGGTAATTGGCTGCAGCGTATTTATTATATATTAATCCACTGACGGGTGTTTGGCTCTATCTGTTTTGAGTGTGCGGTTGTGTCTTGTGTGTCCACCAGCGCATCATCGACTTCTTGCCGGTTGGGCATGCATCATCATGGTCTCATTTATCATGTGCTCAAAAAGCCGGGGCTAATGTACTGAATGGATATCATAATTGATGGGTGCATGCGATGCAGGGAGAGCATTAGCTATTTTGTTATTGTTCGTGTTGGCTCGATTCAACCTTCCTATACCTATCGAGCTTGATTGATCTGTCGTTTAAGTGGATTTATAAGCGTTTCTATGATAGGACAAGCAAATTTGCATGCATGTTGTGTGCAGATAGTCGATTCTGAAATAGACAACTGGCGTCGACACGAAGAAGTGAGCGACTTAAAATAGATCACATCAGACTTCTTAATTGCACTTAATATGATGTACTGCGTTCAGAGAGAGATTATTCATGGACACTGCACAACAATGAATGAATGGCAGTTGAATTGTCGGTTCGATTTCAAGCTGCCAACCAAGGGGAGGGAGGGGAGAAATTTCCAGGCTTGATTGGAGATAATAATTAATCTTGTCACCTTTTAAACTGAATTGGTTTGACTTTCTTAATTAATGTTGTGGAATTTATGTTTTGTTTTGTAAATTAATAAAAGAACGAGATATTTATTGAGCTCAATTCAGAATGAGTTGAAAAAAGTGTTTGCAGTATCTAGACCAAAACATTTTGTGATATTTATGAAGTGATTAATTACTGCTGATAGCAGCGCCGCCATGGCACCAGGCTGATACATTTTATGATTTATAATCACTGATAGTCTTTAGTCTTTAATTAGGTGCAGGCTTATCTTGCGTGGTTACCTTTTGTTGTTTTCAAGTTTAATTTAAAAAACAACAGCTGACGAGAATTTTAGATTGTGAACCATCATCTGCCACTTGAATATAGTAGTTTAAATTCCCTTAGCAGTGACACCTTTGTTCTCATATCACTTAAATGGCGCCCAATGTGAGGAACCTACATTAAAGATCATTTCATTTGAAGAGAAAAGTACATTTACAAGTGAAACACTCAATTTCATTCAAATATTCAACGTTGGGCGCCATTTTCTGGCTCTTGTCCTATATCACTTAAGTGGCGCCCAATATGAGGAATCTTAATCTAGACATCTACATTTACATTTACATTAAAAGGACATTTACAAGTGAAACACCCAATTTCATTGAAATATTCAACGTTGGGCGCCATTTTTTTTGGCTCTTGTTCTGATATCACATAAATGGCGCCCAATGTGAGGAACCTTAATTAAAGTTCATTCGGTTTGAAGAGAAAAGACATTTACAAGTGAAACACCCATTTTCATTCAAATATTCAACGTTGGGCGCCATTTTGGTGTTACTAACTATTAGGTCAATTTCCCTAAACTAGTGCCCCCACTTTCACCCAAATTTCAGTCCTCCCTCAATCTTCAAAGTTCTTCTATGTTTGGCAACAAAATTAAATAATGATTAACCTGACCTAAATGGCAATCTTGTTTGCCCTGTTGAGACTTTTTCTGCCTTCAGCTCCAATTCATGTAACGTTGACAGAAGAACTTCTAGTTGGCTTTTGAGAACTTTTTTTTCCTGGTTCTTTCATCGTCGAACAACTTCATCAAGAGATTGAGCTTGTATGTAAGTCAATTACTTTTAGAATAGCTCAATTATTCTCCACATTCAGTTTTTTTTTCCTTCATTTCTAAGAAATCGCAACAAGTTTCCAACAACCATTTCAACTTTTATTCATCAAGCGTTTTTTGTTTTTATTTCTCTTTTCTGCCTCTAAAGGCTCATAAACAGCAAATTAAAACCTATAGCTAAATTGTAAAGTCACGTTTTATGCCTCAAGGGTCACACTTTGCCCGGATAGATTGTAATTAGTAGTCGCACGTGTAGCGACGTTCGTTGATAACAATATAATGCACATACACCAGCATGTGCATAATACACATGTTGATAGGGTATTGTTCGTATACCAGAGAGGGCTAGGAATGACATATAAGGACAACAAATGTCGTCTGCATCTCATTGGAGTATATATCCACGATTGTGCCTTCCACAAGTCAATAAACTAACTATTTCATCAAGTCATCACCATCTACTCTAAGGTATAGCGAGGCAACAATACCAGAGCCAATTGTTGTTTACTAAAGTGTAAATCAAGACTTCTGCATCAAGTCGTGTAATTAATGATTTTAAAACAACTCTTACGGCCACAATCGTACTGAGTACCTACCCAACCCGGTTGACTTGTTTTGGCTTTTGTTGATGATGGATCGGTCTCTGTTTCAGACAGGAGCAGGAGGCAGTTTTTCAATTCAGTATTCAAATCACCCACATGTCTGTTTTTGATCGTGGCGGCGCGTTGTTGAAGTTATAGGAAAAGTTTTATAAATTTCGTCTGTCAAAGCAGAGGGTTTCGATCTCAAGTTAAATCAATAAAAATAAAAAAAAATACAATTTCTCACGATTTTTGTTTTATGGGCGAGACATAAAAAAATGTCAGTTTTAAGGGTGGGAGAAAATAAATTTGTGGGGAGATGAGGGTAGGAATGCGGCATCACTCCTGACATGCGTTTCCGGTTTTATTGTTTTCGTAAAAAATTAAAACAACGCTGAAAAATTGGTCTTTGGAAAATTTAAACTGTCAGACCAAGTTTGTTGATACTGCATTACCGACACGTTGTTTGGGTACACAAGTTGCACCTGAGACCTGAATTAATTGTGCTTAAACAAAACAAAGTGGGAACACTGTAGACATATTTTTACTTACTTACTTACTTACTTAGGTGGCGCTACAGTCCGTTGTGGACTTGGGCCTCAATCAAGAGTCGCGCAACCAACGTTTACAAATAAGAGCTTAAAATGACATTTCACTCTAATATAGAGTTCGTTTGACGTTTGTAGTAGAAAATCTGAGGGCCAGTTGCTCAATCGAATCATAAATTTAAGTTCTACATAAAGTTTTCATTTTTGTATGAGACGTTCCGGAATTCTTAAGTTCTACATAAAATCCCCATACAAAAGTAGAATTTTATGTAGAACTTAAATTTATGATTCGATTGAGCAACTGGCCCTGAATTTTTTTAACCTTCCAATTTGGCAGCATTGTGTCCATGAACACGATATGGAAACAGTCTCCATAAAAGCAGCTACATGTGTTTCACAATAACTTTGAAAAATTGTTATTCTTTCTTGTTTGATTCCTTTTGAAATAAAAAACCCTCAGACTCATTTATCACCTTAAGTAATCCGAAACTTCAAAATTCGCTTCGGTTATCCCCCTTAATGTGTTTAGTTTTGTTCGAGCAAAATATTTTTTGTTCAAGGATTCGGTTTTGTTTCCATTCATCTCAAATGCCCCCCAGAGCCCTCTGAGACTTGCGACAGTTACCAATGAGCTGAATAAATATACGTCGAACGTGACATTTCTCATATTTTTTTAAGAGCATACCATCCAAAATATTGTATAGCAACTATCACTCTTCGGTTGTTTTGTTGTTGGACTCACATAAAAGAGGCAATGTCACATTCCTGAGTGTCTGTATCTGTACAGTTAAATCTGCATTTGGAACAACATCGTTAAAGACCCAATGGCTTGCGGTGACACTAGACACTCATGTTTGAAGAAAATAATATAATTGCACTTGTTGGTGAATTTTATTGAGTGTCTTATGAAATTTCATCGTACAATGGATTAATTAGAATGACAGTTGGATATGTTTGTGTGACTCTGAAAATGACATTTCAAGATCATGGTTGTTTGGCTTTAATGTGCTGATCGTACAGAAAACAAACAAACAAACCGAATGACATGCAAAAAAAGACAAAACTACATTTCAACCTTTCATCGCCCAGACCTCGATGCACTCTATTTGTATTGCACTTAACGGAGAAGCGACAACAATGACACCCGGATGTGAGCATCTCTTAAAAAAACCATCTGCTTGCAATAAGCCGAAGCGATGCGAAATGCGATGGCGATGTTGAAACTTTACATGCGGCGCAGAGCGGTGCACATATGTTTTGTTGCGTGCTTAATGCTTTTTTTCAAAAGAATTACGCGCCATGATTGCATGAACCGTGATTTCAACAAATAAAGAAAACCGAGAAAAGGAAAAGAAATAAGTTAATTGAAAATATTCACTGACATTGCCACACAATGCTCTCAATGCAATCAAAATGGAACTTTAAATGAATCATTTAGTTTCGGTTTAATTAGATTGAAAATTTAATTTGCCAAACAATTGCATAACCAATTACGCATTCAAAGTGCAATGCAATCCGAATGGCAAACAACTTAATTAGTATGCATGCGTCAAAGCCAGCAGGTCAAAGCGAAAATGGTAGTGTAGGTGTGAATATAAACAAAAAAACAAACACCTGTTTCTTGTTTTACAAGATAGGAATTCTAATGAAAGATAAAATTTGCGACCAGCAACAAGAAATAAGAGAAATGTTAGATCAGCTGTCAATGGTCTTACTGTCAAATTTCGGTTTGAAGGTAATCGAGAGAATGATTTATGATTGTAAACGTCAAATTGGTTTCCTAGGAATAGCTTTATCTTGAAGGTAGATCCTACCTGTTATACAAAAATCGTCCAACATTCGTAATTTAACGCGACGAAAAAAGAAATAATAAGAAGAAACAATCCTAAACGGAAATGAGCAATAAACCAACTATTTGCTTGTATTGAATGTCAAACAGTCAATTTGTGTTTTTGTTCAAGATAAAAACAAACAGGTTTAACAATTAACCTGAACGCCATACACTTTTTTTTAAGTGTACATCGTTCTCTTTTAAATTCTTCTCTTTTCAAATGACACATGTCATTTAGACAGTTCACGGTAAACAAATTAAATTGGAGAGTCTGCATCTCGTTATTCAAGTCGCAACTAGCGGTTTAAGTAAAGAATGCTGTCAAACTTGAATATTCAAATTATTGAAACCTGGCAATCAGCTTTAATGAATAAAAATTAATAAGTAACAGCGCATGAACGTTGTTTTAACATTTCCATTGCTGGGTTCGCAAAATTCAATGGGAAAAAAGACCAATCAAATAGAACCCCAAACGTCAAACAAAATCGTGATCCATCGAACTTAAGTGCTGCCACTTAACGTTTCACTCACGCAATGTCAACTTAAAAAATCACTCGATTTGTCTTTATCTCTATCTTCACGAGACAAAAATCTCATTTCTCAAGAACTTTCTTCTTCCACCATGAGCGATTAGCCCTGCAATGTCTATAAAAACCATCAGCGCGCTTCTCACCAATGACTGTGTCGATTGGAATGCAACATTAACTTAGCATTATACCTACGGCTACGCTACGTATTCAAAGAAAATCTTCTCAAGAGTCTTGACTTCCGATTGCGTCACGCAGACTTCTTCTTCGCAACGGATTCCCCAGCATGGCAGCATGGCGAATCAATGGCTTAACTAGCATTATGAGATGACTCATATCGAATGGAATCTCTTTTATAGCCGAGGAATTCCTCTGTCTATAATTGACGAGTGTGAGATTCGAGTTATTTTTAATGAACAGCCCACGTGCAGTGGGATTCATTGAATGAATCTCAGGTGATGAATTACACCGTTAACTACGGAGACAGGGTGTAGTTGTTTAGACACGAAGTCTAGTTTGGTTCAGTAAAGGTGTAACAGATATTCTCATTTGAGTGTAGGTAGGTGCGCTGTGAATATAAGAAAATTTAAAAGTTACTTAAGAGTTTGGAGGCCTATTTTTCTTATTTGATTTCGGTTTTATTTTATATGATTGATTTTTTTTTTACGAGTAACGCCCATACACAAAACTGTTTATATTACTTGAAAAGAATTTTTTGTGCGGGTTTATAGCCCAGTTTATTGTTGGTCTATTGATATGAGAGCAACAAACTAAATTATTGCCACGGTATATTAAAAAAATAAAGTATGGGGAACAGAATTTATGACTTTTCAGAACAAAAACCATAAAACGTCAGACATTTGGTGTCGTAGGTGGATTCATTCAATCTAAGAACGTAACAAAACGAAACATTACATAACATAACGCAAACCTGTATAATGTCAATGACATCTTGAGCTCAGACAGTCGAACTGACATTCATGACAGGTTGAAATGTTTAATGATATGTTATTGTGTGCATTATAGCCCATATTGAGACATACATATTTTAATCTATGTATAGCTTAGTCTTTGTCGAGGCCTTCACTGCTGTTTATATTTTTCCAAGTACTTGGTAAGAACTGCTCTTAAAATAGCCCAGGTCATCGGTTTTACTTTAACAAGAATCACAACATTTTCTGAGAAATGTCAAATTACGTTCAATATTACTAAATGATTCATTCTAGGTTCTTCAAAAAGTTTATCAGCAGCTGACAAAATTAGCAAAGCAATGACGTCAAAGTCCATGGCGCAAAATTATAGTCCGCTAATGAACAACTTTAGTGTGATACTAGCTTAAAATGTAGTTTGAGTCATGACTGAAACGTCATTTTAAGCTAGTATCACACTAAAGTTGTTCATTAGCGGACTATAATTTTGCGCCCATGACTTTACATGATTCATGTGATGTCATGTTGCCAAAATAACTGTTGCTTTCAATATATCATTACAATTGTTGCATTGTTGGTATTTGAATAAAATTACTTACTTACTTACTTACTTACTTACTTAAGGTGGCGCTACAGTCCGGGGTGGACTTGGGCCTCAACCAACAAACCTCTCCAGCCAGCTCGGTCCCTAGCTAGCTGTCTCCAGTTTCGCACGCCGAGTTGGTTGAGGTCGTGTTCAACTTGCGCGTGCCACCTGAGCCTTGGTCTTCCTCTACTGCGTCTTCCCTCTGGGGTGGATTCGAAGACTTTACGGGCCGGAATATTGGTGTCCATTATCTCCACGTGATCGAGCCATCTGAGTCTTTGGACCTTCGCTCTTTTAGCTAAGTCAGTGTCGCTGTACAGCCCGTACAGTTCGTCGTTAAATCTTCTCCTCCATTCACCGTTTATGCAGACAGGACCATAGATCTTACGTAGAATCTTTCTCTCGAAACGGCCAAGTGCGCTCTCATCCGTTTTTGACAAGGTCCATGCTTCTGCACCATATAGCAGGACGGGGATGATGAGGGTCTTATAGAGCGTCACCTTAGTTTTTTGGGAGAGGGCTTTACTGCTCAATTGCTTTCTTAGCCCGAAGAAACAGCGATTAGCAAGAGTTATTCTTCGTCTGATCTCGGCGCTGATGTCGTTGTCCGTGTTGATAGCGGAGCCAAGTGATACAAAGTCCCTAACTACCTCGAAATTATATGCGTCTATCGTGACGTTTTGTCCAAATCGTCGGTGTTGGGTGTCCTTTCTAGATGACAGCATATACTTTGTTTTGCCCTCATTGACCGCTAAACCCATTTTTTCAGCCTCTGTCTGTATACTCGCAAAAGCACTGTTGACATCACGCTGTGTTCTCCCAATGATATCAATGTCATCAGCGTACGCGAGTAGTTGCACAGACTTCTGGAAGATAGTGCCTCTAGTGTTGACGTGGGAGTTCTGCACTATTCGTTCCAATATGATGTTGAAGAAATCGCATGACAGTGCATCACCTTGTCTAAGGCCTTTTTTGACATCGAAGGCGTCGCGTCGGTGAGGTCGTTACCGACATTGATGGAGCAGCGCGAGTTCTCCATTGTCATCCTGCTCAGGTGGATGAGTTTTGTAGGGATGCCAAAACTGGACATGGCTTTATACAGTTCTTCTCTATAGATGCTGTCATACGCGGCCTTGAAATCGATAAAAAGATGGTAGGTGTCGATTTGGAGTTCTTGAGTTTTTCCAGGATCTGCCGTAATGTGAAAATTTGATCGATGGTGGACTTTCCTGGTCTAAAGCCACACTGATATGGACCTATCAGATTGTTGACAAACGGCTTCAGACGTTCACATAGTACTGCAGAAAAGATCTTATAGGCGATGTTTAGGAGGCTGATGCCTCTGTAGTTGGTGCAGTTTAGAGGGTCTCCTTTCTTCAGGATCGGGCAAACAATACTGAGGTTCCATTCATCGGGCATGCTTTCTTCCGACCATATTCTGCAGATGAGTTGGTGCATGCTCCTAACCAAGTCATCGCCGGCTGCTTTGAAGAGTTCGGCAGTGATGCCGTCAGCTCCCGCGGCTTTGTTGTTCTTAAGCTTAGATACTGCTATCTTCACTTCTTCAAGGTCGGGTAGACGGAAATCTTGGCTTGCGTCGTCTTCATTGAATGGTTCATTCTCCCTGACAGCGGAATTTGATTCGTCATCGCCGTTGTACAGTCTGCAGAAGTGGTCCTTCCATATCCTCAGCATTGACTGTGACTCTACTACGATATTACCCTGTTGGTCTTTACAGACCTCAGTTCGTGCTCGGTAACCTTGAGTCTTTCGTTTTACCTCTTGGTAAAACTTCCGAACCTCATTACTATTTTTTAGTCTCTCAATATCCTCGAAAGATCGCTTTTCATGCTCTCTCTTTTTCTCTCTGAAAAGCTTGCGTTCTTCTCTCCTCTTCTGCTCGTAGAGCTCCCGAGCTGATCTCGTCCTCCTGTGCAGCGCTGCTTTGTATGCTTCTTTTGAATTTGTTTATTTTTTTTAATTTTTTTTAATTCGGACGAATTTTCATCAAAATGAAGGAAATTCGTCCGAATTTCACAAAGTCATAATGATAATGAAAAAAATAAAAAAAAAATAAAAAAATAAACAAATTCAAAAGAACAGAAAAATAAGACAAAAAAAACTTTCCTTGAAATTGAAAAAAAGTGTTTTGTAAGTTTGATTGCTCGAAACAGAGAAACGGTTAATCGTATTGATGTGAAATTTTCACCAAAATCAAGGAAATTTTATGAGCTTTAATAATTAAGCCTCAGATTAGTTGTATCACTGAAAAGCATAAAACAACGGTAGTTTTTATGAAAAAGTTGAAAAATGCGTATTTTGGACCTTTTTATAAATTGATAGAAAAAATTGAAAAAAAGCAATATTTTTATTTTTTCAAAATGTTTTTGTGTAGAAAATTTAACAAATTTTTCAAATCTGCCTTTATTTTTTTTGCAAGTCAATATTTAGCAGAGTTATTAGGGTCCAAAGTCAAAATTGTGTTTTTGCATGTAAACCCATTTTTTGATTAGAAAAAAAATCGTAGCGATCTGAACCAAACTGCGAACTATAGCCAGCAAAATTCTCAAATTGAATTTTAGATTGATTGGATTGAAAAAAAAATTCCGCTCATTTTATGGCAACTCAAAGTTTATTTTTTTTCGATTTTGAAATTGAGTGAACATTTTTTACGCTCAAGCAAAAACGACTAACGGTACTTTTTTAACTCAAAATAATTTGAAAAGAAAAAATGATAACCTTTGAAAAACTTTTTATTTCACTTCAATCCGACTTTTTTCTACTGAGATACAGCCTTATAAAAAACCACTCCATTTTTGAGTTTTTTCAAGTGTTCCTTTAATTGTTTTGACTAGTGTATATTTCGTCCCGCTGCAAAATCGATAAGCCTGAATCCGTTATCGGAAGTTTATTCGTGCAGGCTGTGTTTTCCGACTGTTCCACCAAAGATGTCCTCTCTTCCTAGTTTGGCGTTAAAGTCTCCTAAGACTATTTTTACGTCGAAGCTAGGGCATTGCTCGTATGTCTTGTCAAGGAGCTCGTAGAACTTGTCTTTGGTGTCGTCATCTTTCTCTTCTGTGGGGGCGTGAGCGCATATTAGGCTTATGTTGCCGAGTTTTGCCTTTATCCGGATTGTCGTGAGGCGCTCGTTGACAGCTCTGAAGCTTAGGACATGCGGCCTAAGCCTGCCTCCAACGACAAAGCCACATCCAAACAGACGCTGTTGTTGTTCTTTGTAGCAGTTGCCATAGTAGATATCACAGTTTTTCATCTTCCTTTTGCCCGGCCCATCCCATCGCATTTCCTGGATGGCGGTTATATCCGCTTTATAACGGTCTAGGGCCTCCGCTAGTTGCTCGGCTGCGCGTGGTCTGTTAAGGGGCCTAACATTCCACGTGCAGATCCGAATATCGTTGTCCTTATTTCGTTTGCATGGTTCGTCATCATCATCAGTAAATCCGTCCGTATCCGAGGCTTGTTGATGCTTTGCAACAACAATACTTACTTACGTAAGTAATACTTACTTACTTACCGTTGTGGACTTGGCCCTCAATCAACAGTCTCCGACAGCCAGCTCGGTCCCTAGCTAGCTGTCTCCAGTTTTTCACTCCAATTTGATTGAGGTCCTCTTCTACTTGTGTGCGCAACCTGAGTCGCGATCTTCCTCTCCTTCTACGACCCTCGGGAATACATAGTGTCGAAGGCTTTCCGGGCGCAGCGTGAGCTCTCCCTCGAAATTTTGCACAAGCGAACGATTTTGTTCGTCGTCGCTGTCATAAAGTCTAGAGAAGTGGTCTTTTCAAATCACCAGCATTGACTGCGATTCTAGTATGATGTTCCCTTGTTTATCTCTGCAGGCATCAGTTCTTGCTCTATGACCTTGACAGCTACTTAACCTTCCGATAAAACCTCCGAACTTCATTCCCTCTGTTGGCTCTCTCAACATCCTCGATCTGACGCTTCTCATGCGCCACTGGTCTTCGATACTTGGCGGCATAGGACTTCTTAAGAGGTTACTTGACACTAGGTCAGAAAAGAATCTGGCGACCTCTTGCAATTGTAGCCGTCCGACGTCAAATTTTCTTGGAGCATTTCCTTGTTTTGGCCGTTGCAGTTGTTGGGATATTCGTAGCACTACCTTGGCTACGACGAGGTAGTTTGACTGTCAAACTGCAGTTACCAGTCTCTTCAGGGATAGTTTATGAAGTTGAATTACCTAATTAACTTTAATCTTAACTAAAAACAAATCATATTAACAACAATTTCAAGTGACAGTAAAATTTCAATGCAAGTCAGTCAATCTTGTCGAACTCTTCAACATTTCCCATAACTCAGCATTTTATTTTAATTCAATTTAAAGCAAAGAATAAATCAAACTTTAAATTAGACTTAAAAATGTAATTCGTTCACTTTGGTTTTGTAGACATTCATGTTGTACAAGCTGAGTTATACTTTGACAATCTCAAGTGGCACTGTAGGTCATTTAAAAAACACAATTTACTATCATGTATGTGTTGCCAAGAAACAATGTTGTACACAGCCACAGCGTGTCATAAGAGCAATTCAGCGATGTCAATCAAAATGTTTCGAGATTGTTGTTTTGTTTTTTTCTTTTTTTTATTTTATTTTTAACTGCTGTCTGGTTTTGAAATTGAGAATAATAGAAATTGATTGGGGAAGGGAAAAATACACTTCAACATTTTTTATCAGTTAATATTCTAAAAAATAAATAAATTATGAAGTGTTGTATTTTTAAGTATATTTATTCTGTTCAAATGCAGATAGATGGTTTTTGAATTTGTAAAATTTATCAGTAAACGAAATGTTCGAAATTGAATGACGTTGGCGTTTGTGGTAATTTAGTTTCCCACTTGACCTTATCCCAGAATTAAAATTGTTTTTTCGTCGTTCTATTGATTTTAGACATCTAATTGCTCTCAGGAATTCAAAACAATTTGTTTAGAAACTAAATATGCACGATGGAATTTTTCTTTGAACATTTGAAGGATAAACAACATAACATGCATTCATCGGAATTCACTTCATTCCATGATCAAAAAGCTCATGAAATCGTTCTATAAAAAAAACATATCTGTCAATTTAGCCGTCTGAAATTGTGGATGTGTAAAGATAATTTCAATCGCAGTGTTTATCTATGCATTGATCTTCTGATTGAATATTTGTTTTGATTTCCCTCAATATGTATCTCAAAGATACCGTGTCGTAGATAAACGGCTTGGATATAATTTACTCTAACTGCGAGTATGAGATACTTCACCAAACATGTTTTTCTTTCTGGCTGGAAATGACCTCCTTTTTTCATTACAAAGTGCGATCGATCGCGAACGCGATGGATATTATTATGAAGTCGTTTTGTTTTTTTTCTTTGAACTCACTTCGCATTTATGTATATTTAGTTTAATTATATTTTCATTTCGCTTCTTGAAGTGGTTTGTAAACAATTACGATAAAGACTGAGCACTAGAAATATTGGTTTATCATCAAATATAAATCAATACCCAACCACGATTCACTATGGACATGGATGTCATAATTACAGTTGAGACATAAGAACCAGGTGTCAATTTATTATAGGAGTTATTATAGTAAAGAACGAATTTGTGGTGGAAACAATAATGTGGTTAGCTACTGAACTGCTCAAACTTCACTTAAGAAACGCCTTTGATATTTATTGCAATAATTGTGCACTTCTCTTGATTGGAGCATTGTTTTTTAGGTCAAAGAGTGCAAAAGAGATTTATTGGAAGTGAAACAAACCACAAACGAGTGAAATCTTGTTGGTTTCATTCAATTATGTACCTAGTTGCAAGCAAATCATTTTGTTAGCGGATACTTAAGGGTTTGCTTTCACTTTCTCATAAGCCAGTCATGTATGAAATGTGATTTGTGTTATTCCGTTGGTCTTCCGTAAACTGTTTCTTTGTACAATATACATGAAACTTTGACAGGTTTTGACATTCGGTACCATAAACAACTTTTCTCCACTCAAAATGCTGTCAAATCTTAGTTTCTGTCTTAATTTGGATTATTTGAGGGCAAGTTGGCATAACACATGATTTTCACTGTATTTAAGTTAAATTAACCTTAAGTGCTGTTAAATGGAAACTTTTTTGACAGTACGAAAAAGTAATTACTATGCAAACTAAGTCGCACTTGTTATTCAACGAAAACGTTTCTCTTCCTCATACCTTTTTAAGTCTACACTAATGTGCGTAAGAGTCGTAAATTTCAAGCAACATCGTTTAAAAAGTTCTCTGAATCCAACCATTGTTTGCGTGATGTGTGATAAACAAAAACAAGCTACCGTTTAAATGTCACACAAGAGAAAAAGCTTACCTATTCGACCATCTGTCAAGAATTATGGCAAATCTTAACGTAACATACTCTTGTCATATCTTTGGCGACGCATCTTTTTGATCTGCTTGGAAATGGCAGCTGCTGTTTGGTATCAAATCAAACCGACTTCTGTTTGACGCGACATCAAGTCGTCGTGCGGCTATGTGAACCTGGCACCCGACTTTTGAAAAAAAAAAATTTCATTATTTATTTTGATAGGTTAGGGTAGGTAGTTGATTGTAGTGAATTTAATTTTTTTTGTAGTTGTACAGAAAAAAAAATTTTGACCATCAAAAAAATGTCAGCCCCCGAAAATAAAATTTCGAACTTTTTTTGCTTGTTTTCCATAGATATACGCTTGTAGATGATTGTAGTGAAGTTTTTTTTTTTTAAGTGAGACAGAAAAATTTATAAAAAAAAAAAAAAATCGACCAAATTGTTCGACCACTACCTTTTTCATACTTTTCTCATACAAAAAAAGTACTGAAATTAATTAACTTTAAAATAGAAATTACTTACTCTACAATAGAAACAAACCCTCATAGAGGTTTGTAGTGAAAAAAGAATTTTACTACAAACGATAAAAATGTCATTTTAAGCCATATAGAGGTTCGTAGTGCAAAATACTCCTACTACGAAACTTTAAAATCCGTTAACAAGCTAATGGACGTTTGTAGTGAAAAAATTACTTCACTACAAACGAAAGCAACCCTCATAGAGGTTTGTAGTGAAAAAAGAATTTTACTACAAACGATAAAAATGTCATTTTAAGCCATATAGAGGTTCGTAGTGCAAAATACTCCTACTACGAAACTTTAAAATCCGTTAACAAGCTAATGGACGTTTGTAGTGAAAAAATTACTTCACTACAAACGAAAGCAACCCTCATAGAGGTTTGTAGTGAAAAAAGAATTTTACTACAAACGATAAAAATGTCATTTTAAGCCATATAGAGGTTCGTAGTGCAAAATACTCCTACTACGAAACTTTAAAATCCGTTAACAAGCTAATGGACGTTTGTAGTGAAAAAATTACTTCACTACAAACGAAAGCAACCCTCATAGAGGTTTGTAGTGAAAAAAGAATTTTACTACAAACGATAAAAATGTCATTTTAAGCCATATAGAGGTTCGTAGTGCAAAATACTCCTACTACGAAACTTTAAAATCCGTTAACAAGCTAATGGGCGTTTGTAGTGAAAAAATTACTTCACTACAAACGAAAGCAACCCTCATAGAGGTTTGTAGTGAAAAAAGAATTTTACTACAAACGATAAAAATAACATTTTAAGCCATATAGAGGTTCGTAGTGCAAAATACTCCTACTACGAAAGGAGTATTTTGCACTACGAACCTCTATATGGCTTAAAATGACATTTTTATCGTTTGTAGTAAAATTCTTTTTTCACTACAAACCTCTATGAGGGTTGCTTTCGTTTGTAGTGAAGTAATTTTTTCACTACAAACGTCCATTAGCTTGTTAACGGATTTTAAAGTTTCGTAGTAGGAGTATTTTGCACTACGAACCTCTATATGGCTTAAAATGACATTTTTATCGTTTGTAGTAAAATTCTTTTTTCACTACAAACCTCTATGAGGGTTGCTTTCGTTTGTAGTGAAGTAATTTTTTCACTACAAACGTCCATTAGCTTGTTAACGGATTTTAAAGTTTCGTAGTAGGAGTATTTTGCACTACGAACCTCTATATGGCTTAAAATGACATTTTTATCGTTTGTAGTAAAATTCTTTTTTCACTACAAACCTCTATGAGGGTTTGTTTCTATTGTAGAGTAAGTAATTTCTATTTTAAAGTTAATTAATTTCAGTACTTTTTTTGTATGAGAAAAGTATGAAAAAGGTAGTGGTCGAACAATTTGGTCGAAATTTTTTTTTTTTATAAATTTTTCTGTCTCACTTAAAAAAAAAAAATTCACTACAATCATCTACAAGCGTATATCTATGGAAAACAAGCAAAAAAAGTTCGAAATTTTATTTTCGGGGGCTGACATTTTTTTGATGGTCAAATTTTTTTTTTCTGTACAACTACAAAAAAAATTAAATTCACTACAATCAACTACCTACCCTAACCTATCAAAATAAATAATGAAATTTTTTTTTTCAAAAGTCGGGTGCCAGGTTCACATAGCCTCGTCGTGCGTCGTTTCATCGATGCGCTCTAGAAGGGCAAATAAATAGTGTAAACGCAAGACGCAACGCGTCAATAAACCTGACGCTCATTTATTAAAACACACATCCATTGCATTGTATAAATCGTACGGTTTTTTTTTTCAATTGAAGAACTGTCAAGCGTGTGTGGTCTTCATTTCTATACATATGCGTAGATGCTGTCAACTTGGCTCCATCGACTTATTAAGATGGATTTATTTATTACAGAAACAAAAAGAAAAATTGCACATAAAATTGCAATCGACATTAACATTTGTTTGACACATGTGACAGTTCGCCAATGGAATCTTATAATCAATATGACAGATTCATCGCCATAAGCGAATCGTTTTATTGTTGTATTTTTTTTATGGCAAACATGTTCAAACATGCTCGGGAATTGTAATTAAAACGAACACACTGTCCATATTCATAAGAAACAAAAATCTAATTAACAAATGTTTTACGTTTCCGGTAAGCAAATGAGACACTCAAAATTAAAGTTTTAATTTGCGTCGCTGAATTTATGGTACAATATGTCAGTCAAAAAACGGAAAATCAAAAATATGGCGTTCATCTAAACATCTGTGCCGTTTGTGCTAAGGTTATGAATCTGCGAAATGTCAAAATGCTCATGTTTATGAAATGGCAGCTCTCATCGTTCGGGAAATGTTTATAACTTTGACATACGATGTCTGCGTTTTTTTGTTGTTTTGTTTTGCTGAACAAAAAACGAATTCGATTAGATAAACATTTATCATCATTATCATGTTTAGTTTTTGCGATAAACTAAAAAGGGGAATAAAATTTTTTTTCTTTAAAGATAAGATTGTCAAAGGTAACTATTGCGACTGGTGTACGTGCGATTCGACGTTGCGTACTTAACAATGTTATTCGTTATTTGTGGAATGGAAGTATCGTAATCAAGAAATGCACTTAAATTGTAGGTGTAGCGTACATGCTTTTTTCGAAGAAAATGAAGTCAAATATTTATTTTTATTGCGAAAAAGCTAAACGTTGAAGTGGCTGAGTTCAGAATAATAAACCATACATTCGTATTTATAGATGTCAAGGGGTTTTATTAATACTTTTTATGGGAAATACCTAAATGAGGTTACCTCTCAATATGTGCAATTGACTCATTTTACGTGCGATATGGAAAAAAAAACCTTGGATAGGTTCTACCTTCTACCCACTAAACTACGCACAATATTACTGATTAAGAGGTGACGTGTCTCATGTTATTTTCCTGTACCTATGTCTGCGTTAAAAATAAAGTTTATCTTCATGATAAAAAAAAAACTCAGTTGGTTATTTTGAACCCGTGGTGTTGCCAAAATTAATCTGACACTTCCTTATGACTTTTTCATTTCCTACAAAAGGTTTGTTTGCTTACCAAGTTTTTGGTGCGTGTTACGAAAATGCAGGTTGTCAAAATGGATAATTGTAATTTTTCAAAACGTACCAATTTTGCTTAAGATTTCATCAAAAAGGTTTCCGTTGACTCTTTTTTAAAAAGAAAACAATAATTGAATTCCTGATCTGAATATCATCATGAGTCATTTTCCAATCGATGATAAACAAAATTCGTTTTGTACCCAATTGGTTACAGTATGTACCTGATGTTTACACAAATGCTCAACTTTATTTGTTTTTTTTAGCAAAGTATTCAATTCCAAGTATTGTATTGCTTTGTTTCGAAAAATCTCCATTGAAATGCTGCCAAGTCAACAATTTTGCACAGACAGTAAATATTTTCCACAAAATAAATACATTGGTTATTTTTAAATTTCTGCATTACCTATTTAAAAATTTTAATTACATTATGGTGGCGCTACAGTCCAGGTCAGACCAGGGCCTCATCCAACAAGCGTCTCGCAGCAAGCTCGGTCCCTAGCTAGCTGTCTCCAGTGTGCTCCACCTAAGTCGCGGTCTTCCTCTTTTGCGACTCTACGAGCCGGAGCATTATTTTCCATTCGCTCTACATGACCCAACCATCTAAGTGGACCTTAACTTTTCTGGCAAGGTCAGTGTCGCTGAACAGCTCGTAAAGTCCTTGATTGAGTCTTAGCCTCCATTCTTCATTTATGCTGGTGGAATTTTGACCGCCATTATACAGCTTGTAAAAGTGGTCTTTCCATATCCTCAGCAATGACTGTGGTTCCACTACGATGTTTCCATGATGGTCTCTACAGGCCCTATATTAACTGCTTTTAATTAGTTAAAAACAAAAAAATAACAAAAACCAGAAAATCTCTATAAGCAAAATTATTTTTAATCTCAAAACTCGATTACACTATTATTCAATTTTCGCTAACCTCGTTTAATTTTATTTTCAGAAAATTTACGCAAAAGCTATTTACGATAATCTGGCTGACACCCCTGATGAATTGGCATTCAAAAAAGGTGACATCCTGACTGTCATCGAACAAGATTCTGACGGCTGTGAAGGATGGTGGCTGTGTACGCTTCGTGGCCGACAGGTATATACAAGAGTATTATAATATTATTTGCAGAGAAGAAAAATAAAACCTACTTATCGTAGGATTCTTATTCAGATTTTCCTACCTATAAAGCATCTTAAGTTAATTTAAGTGCAAGAAGATAAGTTTGCCTCGAGCTATGAAATAAATGGCGTTGATCTTTTTATTTTTTCCTCTCACTTTCTGACAATTAATTGGATTTTCACTTCCCTTGCCATCGTTATTGCTCCCATAAGTACTTTACCTACATTCGGTTTCCCTTGCCTTTCGTATGGAGTCTAGAGTCAACTTGAAAGGCTCTTGACTTATGTGTTCCATTTCCATGGTCGTTTCGCGTTGTAGTACAGTGTCGACATCTTGAAAGAAACTCACGAAGCGACCTCCAGCAAAAATAAAATAAAATCCAGCCACTTAGGCACAGGAGCAAATGAAGAGAAAAAAAAATATAATAATAAGACTTCCATCATATAACAAAACCAGGAGTCTGAAGGATCCTTTTACGAGCACGCTGCGAGGAGAAGATGATGATGATGATGTAGCATGATTACAGTTTATTCTTGTTAAATGTGGTAAAAGCCTTATTTTAATAACAGTCTTGCAACGTCATGGAAACGAAAGAGAAAGAAAGAACTCTTTTGTGAGAGCTGTCCTTACAAAAAAAAAGAAATTTTATGTAAACCTTGAAGTAGACACTGACGAAGATTTACTGCTCTCGAGAACATGCTACTGTTGTGTAATAAATTTATGATACGAGAATTTAAATGGTCACTAAATCCTTTTCCACAAAATGTACTTCATCCCCTTAAAATGTCGTGAGAGATTCGTTTCCGTACCCTTATGTAAAAAATATTTCATTTATCTTCCCTTTGTTATGTTTTCCTTTTCTTCATCTATCCCTTGGAATTACCCTCTTAAAAAAATGCAAGCATAAACTTTAAATCCAATTCGCATAGAGCTACATAAAAGAATACCCAAAATTTAAAAATGACAGACATTGGAATTCTGAACTGTAATTTCCTTAATATGAAAAAAAAACTGCTGAAAACCGCAATGATTTCATGTCAGCTAATAAAAAAAAGTAACCAAACAGATCGATAAATAAATTAATTGCAAACTACCTTACCTACCCAACAAACGTCAACCTCAACCACAACGCAATACAGTGAGTAAATAAATAAAATTTACTTAGCTAGCCAGCATTGTTATTTTATTATTACGTTACCTACCATTCCACATCCTGTTGAATTTCCATGATTTCCGCCAAAAAAAAGACTTTTGTCAATCATTTAAATTCAAATAATTTAATAATCCAACTGGAAATTATGTATGTCTGCCACAGGCCTACAACCCAAAAACCATAACCAAAATATCCTAACACAACCAATTTAATTTGAATAAGTTCAAAAGTCGTTACATCTACACGCATCCTCTTTTGTTTGCTAAATTTATCATCCACTTACATACACATAGAAATGTATTTTGTAGGGAAACTTCCGGTCCCTATTCCGTATCCTGCTTGAAGGATTTCCATAATAAACTTTTGATTTTTATGGAAAAAGTTTATTACCTACAAAACGGAACAGCAATTTTCCTTCCTTCAAACATGAACCATTTCACGGCGTCATTCTGTTTAATGTATAACGAACAGAACTTTTGGGATAAGGAACGTTCCCCAAAAATTTCGGATTCATGATGATTTGTAGCTATCAAAATTTAATTTTCCTTAACAAAAAAAGGATAACCCAGTGAGTTTGTAAGTGCAATGAGAAAGCAGGAAGAATGATATTTTCCTATTCCGTGATGTCGTAAAATTTTGTTATTTTGTTTTTGTTTAATGAAAATTCGAAGGCACGTTATACTTTGTCTTGTATAAGGTTCAGATCGGAATTTTGATCTATGTTGAACATTTAGGGGGGACACATTGTGTAAAATGGGCTTACACGTAAAATTGATTCGGAGTGATTTTGATACAGGGTGAGGCATAAGAAGGTTATTAAATGAAATGAATTTTGAAAACAGTTTTAAGTTGCTTAAACACCCTTTGAGCTGAAGTTAACGAGTTCAATATTAAAAATACAAATCGAATACACTATTCCTGGCACAGGATGTTGCCGGCAATCACGAAACATTATTCAACTTTATGTTGAATTTAACACCCGAGAGTCAGGACCCAATTCGATGATATTTTTGATTTAAGAGCGGAACACGTGACTTTAGCAAAATGGTGGAACGCTTGCAATGATTATTATTATTACTTGGTTCGTTGTAGCTACTTGCTACACTGAAACAGGGTGGAATAATGTCCTTTAAGGAATATGCTATGAAGAAGAATAGAGAAAAGGTCTGGAAAGTCTAATCCTTTGTATATGGATTTACCAGGTAATATCAAGAATGGTTTTCTGCTTGGTTTGACAGTTTTTTGACAGTTTTTTACATAAGTTTGTAATGTGTGTTCTCTGCTTGCTTTGACAGAAAACCATTCTTGATAGTACTAGGTAAATGCATATACTGTAACGAAGTTACATGTTTCAATATAAACAAACAAACAAACAACTGCCGCTGCCGTCGTCAAGGAATTTATTCAATATAAACAAACAAACAACTGCCGCTGCCGTCGTCAAGGAATTCATTCAATATAAACAACACAGAAGAAAAATTAGAAATTAAGTCAAAAAGAAATAATCTTGAATATAATTTCCTTGATAATTATGATTCACATTTTAGTTTGGCAGCAAAAGTGCCAAATAAGGGTCAAATTTCCATGTATTTTCGTGCTTACATCCGGAGTTTGCCTCATGAGCAAATCAAGATTGAGCATTCCCACCTAACATTACTGAGAAAGGAGTAAAGGTGGAAATCCAGTAAAGGGCTGGAACACTAATTGTGCCCTCACAGGCCGGGGAACCTATCCCATCCTAATTGTGCCCTCACAGGCCGGGGAACCTATCCCAACCTAATTGTGCCCTCACCGGCCGGGGAACCTATCCCAATTTAGTTAAGGTATTATAGGTAGCATTAAGTCGTTCAATTGTTAAAAAAAAAAGAAATATTGAAATAATAAAAAAAATATATATATATTGTATTCGAGATAACTTTTACAAAATATAAGTTTTCGCGTTTTTCTTATATCGATCCTGGCCAGAGCTGAGCTACCTCAGCTGGAAAAAGAAAAAGCATCACAAATTGGCGCCCGAGCAGGGACCTTTAGGAAGTTCATCCGAATACACACCGCCGCCGCCGACCGACCGACCGAGAGCTTTCGAAAAGGTTCCACCATACTCATCCGATTCCCGCCGCCGTTGAAAGTGTCCACCTTTCATTACTTTCCGTTGTAAATTAAACACTACCACCGCCGACCAATCATCCGCTACAATATGGAGGAATCCTCACAGAATGAAAGTAGCAACCAACAGCCCGGTAACATATACAAAAATTTGGGTTTTGTATACTTTATGAGGAAGTCTGAGCTGGTTGACGCTTTGACATCCCGCAACATAGATTCCGAAGGAACTGTTGCTGTACTACGAAATCGCCTCACTACGCATTTAAAGCAAATGCGGTCCCATGGTTCAACAGAAAATTTATGTGAAATCTGGGAAAATATTGTCGAACAGAGGAACAATGCCGAACCAGCTGAAAAATCAAATTCTAATGATTTTACAACGCCTGAAACAGCTAATAAGACTGATCCGCCACTGAAGGGGTCCATACCCAAATTAACCGCAACCCCACCGTTATTTGACGTGACGTCACCGATACTAGCCGATGGCGTTCCACCGCCAGAAAATGCCGTTTTCGTTCAGTCAGTACCACCGCCGTCCGTCGCCTTTCCGTTATCACAACCGACTGTCATTCATCAACAACCATTGCCGCCCGCTGTCTTCCCGCCGCCGCTAGCATATAGCGCTACCGTTCCGATATCATCACCGTACGTCGTATACTCCGCACCGACCTACTGTTCACCTTCTAGTAGCAACCAGGTCCGTTACTCGTCACACCCTGCTATAGGAATACAATATCCATCCAATGTTCACCATGGAGGACACCTTACTCTCAGTTACGAAGCAGAAGTTATGAACACCGTTCGAAAATGGGGTTTAAAGTTCGATGCCTCCGGAAACCCGTTGGAATTCTTAGAGCGACTAAGCGAACTGATGGAATGTTATAAAATTCCCCCACATGACATAATTCGAGCTTTGCCTGAAATTTTTCGAGGGACCGCACTAGAGTGGTTACGTGTGAAGCGTAATAGCCTTACCTCATGGGAGAACTTTAAAGAAGCTTTCATCCGACAATTTCTGCCTGCAAGATATCTAGCCAGACTCGAAGATGAGATTATGAGAAGAAGGCAAGGGCCTCGTGAAAGAGCAAAGGATTATATTTTGGCAGCACAATATTTGCTTCACCAACATCCGCATATGACATTAGAAGGAAATATCGACCGAATTTTCGATAAAATGAGACCGGAGTACCGATTGTATATACGCCGCCGTGATTTCGTCACGATCGACGAACTTATTTATCTCGCTGAAGAATTCGAAGACATTAAAAATGATGAACGGAACCAGCGACCGACTCCCGCTCCGACACCAATATCAGTCCCCCAGAGATTACCTTACGACCGAGATACCCATTGCTGGAATTGCAAGCAGCGAGGGCATAGTAAAGAGAATTGTCGACGCCCGTACAGATTGTTCTGTTCGTTCTGTGGTACGGACGGCCGTCTGACAAAAGATTGCGATTGCCACAAGCACTCAGTCGCTGTCATCGACACACCACCGAGGAACGACCCTCGCATTTTTATACCAATCAAGGTGGATGACCAGATATTTCAAGCACTGATAGATACGGGATCAACAAAAACGTTCGCTGGGAAAGCACTCAGAGAAAAGTTTCTCGAGCAAAAGCTTCCAGTTTTCATTCAGCAACAAAGAATTCGTTTGGTCAATGGCTTGACCGTTGAAACCTTAGAGCATTACACCGCCACTCTTACTTTTGGCAACAATACCATTACTGGAGAGGTGACATACCTTCCAAACTTTGATGGGGAAGCCATAATAGGAGTAGATTTCCTACGTCGAGCAGATTTCCGAATTTTCCTTGGCAACAAGAGAATTATAACTGAAGGATATAAGCCAAAATCTGCTATCAGTTCTGAAGCCAAAGCAAACTCGCATACACAAGACGGAGACGTAAAAGGATATAGCCACAATGAAAGGAAGAATTTGCCCGCATTTATAGATTCAAAAGGAGTCGTTGACACACTATTCGTACTGCAACCGTCAGACGACGCAGATGTAACAAATCATCCTGCAGATCAAAGAAACGAATTTATAAAACTTCGGCCGATTAATAAAATAACCGAACATAAAATTACCAGCCGACAAAATGCACCAGAAATGCATCCGGAGTCTCAAAATCGAGACTCACACCAAACATTCCGCCGACTCGCACCATTGGAGCGTCCGCCATATTTCCCAGATAGACCAGTCGTCGGAAACCGTCCAGCCAAACCGTGGATTCGCCAACCATCCATTCCGAGTCTAGTCAGGAGTTCAAAGCCTCAACACGACCGTGAGTTGGCCAGAGCTATCAAGCCTCCATCAGTATCAACTGTTGCGGTGAGCAAGATACTAGCACAACACAGAGTAGCTAGCAAGCCATGGAAAGAGATGGCCATAAGAGAATACCTATCGCCAACCAGAGTTCTACGACGACCAGAAGAGCCCATCGTTTTGAAACAAAGAAACGTGGCAAGCGGTAATACTACCGCCAACATCAACACTGACGCAACCGACAACCGAAATCCGACCCGAAATCCGTTTGAAGGAATTACCATTAGGGGACCTCAGAACCGCCGGCTCTTTCACATTATAAGACCATGGGGAAAGATTTCAGTTCGTCTGAATAAGAAGAAGACAATGGCGAACTTGAAGTTCAAAAATAAGTTTTTGAACATCCCAGTAATGAAAGATAAAGACAAACAATATTATAAAGAATACAAGAAGAAAAAAAAATTGAATTATATATGAATAATCTTAATCTTAATATTTAAGTTTTATTATTATTTACGTTATTTGTATGCATAAGTTTTACAAAAAAAAAAAAAAACATTACATAAAAAATATATATAAAAAAAAAGATAAAGATAAAAATAAAATATATAAAAAAAAAATAAAAAAAAAATATAAAATATATAAAAAAAAATATAAAATATATATATACAAAAAAAAAAATATAATATAAAAAAAAAAATGTATTGAATTATGACTTTAAAATGATTGGTTTTTAATAAAAAAAAAATATGTATCATTTTGTCTTTCTAGATTTTGACGAGAAGGTTCTCGTCACGTGAAGTAGGAGGGGATTGTAACGAAGTTACATGTTTCAATATAAACAAACAAACAAACAACTGCCGCTGCCGTCGTCAAGGAATTTATTCAATATAAACAAACAAACAACTGCCGCTGCCGTCGTCAAGGAATTCATTCAATATAAACAACACAGAAGAAAAATTAGAAATTAAGTCAAAAAGAAATAATCTTGAATATAATTTCCTTGATAATTATGATTCACATTTTAGTTTGGCAGCAAAAGTGCCAAATAAGGGTCAAATTTCCATGTATTTTCGTGCTTACATCCGGAGTTTGCCTCATGAGCAAATCAAGATTGAGCATTCCCACCTAACATTACTGAGAAAGGAGTAAAGGTGGAAATCCAGTAAAGGGCTGGAACACTAATTGTGCCCTCACAGGCCGGGGAACCTATCCCATCCTAATTGTGCCCTCACAGGCCGGGGAACCTATCCCAACCTAATTGTGCCCTCACCGGCCGGGGAACCTATCCCAATTTAGTTAAGGTATTATAGGTAGCATTAAGTCGTTCAATTGTTAAAAAAAAAAGAAATATTGAAATAATAAAAAAAATATATATATATTGTATTCGAGATAACTTTTACAAAATATAAGTTTTCGCGTTTTTCTTATATCGATCCTGGCCAGAGCTGAGCTACCTCAGCTGGAAAAAGAAAAAGCATCACAATACAAAGGTCTAATCAACATGGATTCATTGTCGGGGTTTAATCTCGGATAACTGCTGTTAAAGGGAAACTGTTGTTTTAAATCTTAAGGGAATTTTAATTTTAACTTTTACTTCACAATAGGGTGAATCGATTCCCTTGTATAAAGTTTTGCATTAAATAAATTAAGCAGATGAAATTGTATTCTTTCCATTTAAATCCTTATCCAGAAGAAAGTCACCCCGTGTCCGTTTTACTTATTACTTGGAATAAGAATTACATTTTTTGCTATTTTTTGGATTCAGAAGAAAAGATGTAGGAATTTGTCCAAACGAACCCAAAACTAAAATTTTCCATAGCCGCGTGGCTAAAATTAAATAGTTGCACCTCCCAGACATGCCATATCCGCACTTTGAGCAAGAGTAAGGATTGACATCTCTTGTTTCTTGATGTAACTTACATACTAAAGATGGCGCTACAGTCCGTTGTGGACTTGGGCCTCAATCAACAGTCTCCGCAGCCAGCTCGGTCCCTAGAAAGCTGACGTCTCCAGTTTTGCACTCCTAGTTGATTAAGGTCCTCTTCCACTTGTGTGCGCCACCTGAGTCTTGGTGGTCCATGTCGTTGCACAACCCGTAAAGTTCGCTGTTGTATCTTCTTCTCCATTCCCCATCAATGCACACGGTGCCAAAGATGACCCGAAGAACTTTCCTCTCGAAACAGCCTAAGGCACATTCATCCGATTTTTTCAAGGTCCATGCTTGCACCATATAGCAGGATTGGGATGATGAAGGTGTTATATAGTTTTACCTTAGTTGCTCGAGAGAAGACTTTTCCACTCAATTGCTTTCTTAGCCCAAAGAAACAGCGATTAGCAAGATTTTTTTTTTGTAAAAAATGCGTCTTTTTTGAACAGGGCCTTAGACACCCGTAAACATTTTCTGTAACCGGAAGCCAAAAAAATACATGCAGATTGACAAATCAGCATTTTATGTGTTCCAAAATAAACCAGTGCCGGCGCGCGGCGGGCGCCAGTAAAACGAGTATTGACTCATTCCACAAAACATTTCCGCTTTCTGTTTCAAACACAAATTCTAGTGCTTTTTCTTGGAAAACTAATTTAAAAAGTTGATCAATTTCCGCTACCCTAAACTCGAATTCAAATCAGTTCTGCTTAAAAATGTATTCATTCAATATTTTAATTTGTTTTTGTGTCATGGTTATCTGTCCAAAAGATCTCCATTACATTAGTTCCAAACCTCTGCGAATTCCAAGAAGCGGGGCAAGTTAATTTACTTTCAATTTTCCTTTCCTTTGCTCCAAATTCCGTCAAGTAGACACATTTTTCTTCAAGTACTTATTCTGATTTAATGGAAACCATATTGCGTTCATTAAAAGCTAAACAAAAATCGTAAACAAATTAATTCAATTCACTTCGATCTAGTTTCTAAGGAATGGGACTCGAATTTCAGTGCGATTGCTGGCTGCTAGCCAGCCGAACTCACGTTGAATGTTGTCGAGTGCTAATTAAAATTGCTTGGAAACTTTCAATCAAGACAATTAACCCCAAGTCAACTATATTGCTGAATGACTTAAGAGGGAACATAAAGCTTCTGTTTAAATTGCTATAAAGACTGACATTCCGCAACGAATATAATAGTCGTACGATTGTCAAATGAAATCGCCAGCCGCCGGATCAATTAATCAATTCGCACGTCATATGCACACACGCAAATATGAATTAGTTAGTTAGTAAGGTTTGCATTCGAGCATATAAAGCCATGGTGTTCTCAATTGATGAAAATTGCTTTTCTTGGAGACAAACCATTTGTTAAGATCAAGTCCATGAACCCTCATTTTTTGTGTGATACAATAGACATGGTAATATTTAGAGTACCTAAACCATTAATCTCTTTTTAAACGGGCGTAGCTCGCAGTTTTCAATAAGATCTTCTACTGTTGCCCTGACGTTTGTAAAGAAGCGATCGTTTGTCTGTTTTTTAGAGCAAAGTACAAAAGAATATTATTTTGTAACTGTTGTTCTTTGCGTTGGTTGACCGACATTGTTCTGAGGGGCCTTTGTTGAGGTGAAAAAGCAAGTACCTACCGATTCTGCATGTCGGCATTTTATTGAAAACAATCGCGCACAGTAATTTTGTTTGTTAGCTTCCGTTTGACAAAATGTCAACGACAGCAGAAATAAGTGGCATACCACTGAACGCAACAATGGTTAACTGTTATTGTTTGTTGTATGTAGTTGACGTTTCATTGAATGAAGGTACATTCGGGCGGCGGGCGCGTTCAATGATCGTGAAATTGTACACCGCTGCTCATTTTGCAATTTGATTTTTGTTTTCGATATTCTGTCAACTCTTTTTATATTTTTGCAATTTTTTTATCTGATTATCGTAAAACGCAATAATACCAGGTTTCACGATGGTATCGTTTCCTCAATTTTACCTTTGAATCTTTTGTAATTTTATATCAGGTTTTAACTTTACTCCATAATCAATATCAACAACTCGATTTTAGTGACAAGAGGGCAGAACAGCAATGAAGAAACGAGTGTATTCGTGCAGAACTAACAGTATCAATATTTCAATCATCTTCACACTTATTAAACTAATATGCATTCTTGAAGCGCAAGAATCTAGCGCGTTTAATTTCTCCTTAGACCTCCTCTTAGATAAGAAAAAGAAAAACAATTTTCCGATTACACATCGATAACATATCTCAGATCTTCTGCACTCTCATCGCAGTCACTTCTTTAACAGCTATCCTACAATAATCAATGTTTCTTCTTATTACAGGGCATCTGTCCAGGAAATCGCTTGCGTATAATCAACTCATATGACTCTGGTTGCTTCTCACCATCGCCAGCATCGTCACCGTGTCCATCACTGGGCGCATCAACAGCGACACTCAACAGTTCGATATCATCGTCGGAAATCTATGAGAACTCTTCAATCATAAGCGGCTGTACCCAGAACCAATTAACATCGCTGCATCAGCATTCACAGCATCAGCAGCAGCATTCACAGCAACAGCAACACAATGTTCAACAACAATTCCAGCCGAAGAGTCAAAGCAAAAGAAGGTCGTGGCATACAACGCCGCACAAGGTAATTACCTCATCTCCATTTTCTTTCTCTATATTCGAGTTCTCGAAACACATCTCGAGAATTATATCTTTTGCTACAAACAATCTCTTCATGCAAAACAAAACACATTCATTAAATTGCAAACAAAAAAGGAAAGAAAAAGATAAACAGGAAAAGGAGTTAATTAATTGTAGAAAAAAACAAAACTATAATAATAGCCGCTGCCGTGCATCGTGTCGTGTGATTGTACTAAAACTTAGGTAATAAAATAAAATTTATTTTTAAACTCTGACAGAGCTTTAAGATCATCAGCGTAACCGTTCGTAAGAGCCGATTTTCTGCTCAATGCGGCATGCAGCATGAACTTGGTAGCTGAGCTCATTGTCGTCTACTGTACAAAAGTTGATGAACTTATCACAGCAATTATTTAATGTTTCTCTTTTAATTTTTGGTTTCTTGAGTGAAAATAAATGAATTAAGACTGTCATGCGCTGATGATGGACATTTAGTCCGGTTGGGGCTTGTTAATTACTTTGCTGTCGAACCTATTTGCTAATACTCAAGATAGGCTGCTGTTGTCAACTGCTTGCTAGCTGTCGCCTGTGGTCCGTTTTTGATGGACGAAGTAAAAATAAATTTTGAAAGAGAAATTTTGTCTCAATCAAGATTAATAAATCGATTTTCTCCGCTTGTCTGAAGTAATTTATTTTTGTACCAAGAGATTTTTATGGGAGGAAGATAGTTGTATTTAATTAACATAGGGAGAGATTAGACTTGAAGCTTGTTCGTGAAAAAGTCAACGACAAATTTAACTAATCAAGCTGAACTGGTCTGAATCTGTCAAGGTTAAAATTGGTAGTAATTAAAACTTGAATTTCTATCAATCGAAAAGTCAAACCTAGTCTGAACCTGAACCAAGGTCAATTCCAGCCCATCTAAAGTGTCGCAATATGTAAAGATAATCTGTCATTCCTTCACATGACATGTGACTTACTTACTTACTGGTGGCGCTACAGTCCGTTGTGGACTTGGGTTTCAATCAACAGTCTCCGCCAGTCAGCTCGGTCCCTAGCTAGCTGTCTCCAGTTTTGCACACCAAGTTGATTGAGGTCTGTCTTCCTCTCCTTCTCTTGGCTACGACAAGGTAGTCGACCGGGTCGCTGTTGGCTCTGAGAAAGCTCGAACATCTAGAATTATTCTTCTTATAGCTAAATTGTTAGTTGAATTCCACTCTCACATAGATAACTTAAATCTTTCCAAGAAATAATTTACAAAATGCAAACCACCTAAATTATGAACTCTTTTCTGATTGCTCCACATGAAATGTCACTTTGACAGCGTAAAATGTCTATCATCAAATGTCAAGCGAAGAGATCAAGCCAACATATTTTTTTTAAAATCTTTTCTTTTGGAAGCAAGCATCAAAAACACATTTTATCATAGCGCCCCCTCAGCTTTTCACTCTATTATTCATATACATAATTCATCCAAAATAATTGTCTCCCCGATAGAGTTTTTGTATTGTTTCTTCATTCCTCGTTTTCTGAAATATCTTGCAGTATTTTGGGTCACCACATTCCAATGCAGACTAATAAAAATAAATCAAATTCCAACTGCTCATTCTCCATTCATCTTTACTAATAGTTTGTAAATGCCAAAATACTTAAAATGACATTTACCATTCGTAAAGTGGAGTCTTATCTCTTATGTCAGTTTGTGAATTAATTTTCCAGCTTACAAGGGCTACCCTATACTACAAGAAGTCAAATTAAATTGTCAAGCAAAAGAGAGATTAATTAAATGTTAAAGAGAATTTTTAATATTCTAAGGAGCATCTTAAAAATTAACACTTGACTGGACCCTTTAAGTTCTTCGATAAAGGAACAGTGCTAAACCGGTCCGTTGTTACAACGATGATAATCATCGTAGTCTCCAGAAAAGGATGTCCCCAACCATCAAAAGAAGATATCTCCCTCTGTCCGGTTTGTCACTTGTTTGCCATTGCAGAAACGTCACCAGTTTTGGCTCCAAATACGTCAACATCAGCATCGACATCGGCACAATAAAAATATGTGACAGATGAACGTAGGGGGAGTAAACTTTCTTGTTTGAGAAGACGTTTGCTTTGGAATTGTGGAGAGTTGAGCTCTTCCGAAGATGTTATTGCTTAAAATATCATTTTCGGCTTTCAAGGACTAACCAAAATGTGTGCGTTGCCCTTTTTTATCTTTGGCTCGCCATAGAGTTCATTAGCTTTATCGGATGATAGTTGGTCGATATCAAACACACACACAAACACATTTCTCAGTTCGGCACTCATCCGAGAAGTCTCGATGCCATGTTTGGCAAGTTTGCGTTGGCAAGGAGATATTTTATACCGAAACAAGGAACGTTTATTTGACGTCTTATACACCCTGATGCTGTTTAGACGCGGATTGCTTCCATATAGCAACTTTTTGAACGGATAAATATCGTAAAGAGTGTGTTGGTTTATGGTAGTTGTATCTCCTTATGCGTTTGTTGAATGCGGTGGCTCATATGGCCAACTCGTGTTTTCTTGCCCTTTGGATGGTGGTGCAATTAAATCAGCGGGGAAAGCTGAAAGAAGGTAACAAATTGCAAGCATGGAATAGGATCACGAACTGGAGGCTGAGTGTGCAGTAAAGCTACTGTGGAACCTCGCCTGGGGACAAGAAAAGAGAAAGATGTGCCGAACCGATATGGAATGATATTTTAAAAATGCAGATTACTTGCTTTGGCTTGTGGAATTTTCTTCACGCTTCTTCGGAACGTTTAAGAGAAATGTTGTTGTTGACAATGAAGAAGAAGATGATAAGGTAGTGTGATGGAATCTTTTAAATTGTATTACAAATAATTAAATGTTTAATCGATGAAATGCGTTCGGAAAAATGTCAATACATCGGCGGAACTTCATTAAATATAAAACGATAATTGCATAATTGCTTACAAATATTTTGTAACTTTGCCACAGTTGCGGCTTTGATAAAGTACTGGTGGGATTGGCAAAATTCTTGTGAAGCATATTTTCTGACGGAAGACTGGACGTTTGACAGTTTATAATGTCATTGCCAGGGCAAATAAAAAAAAAACATATTCTACTTGAACTTTTCTTTTACACGTCTTGTCTGTTTAACATTTTGACAAACAAAATGGTGCATTCTTTTTTTTTTACCCTTAAGTTAGATGCGGTTCGTGACTTATTCTAAAGCTCTGTTTACAATAATTATTCTTAAGTATATAATCGGATTCGACTTAAGTACTAATTCTTTTAAATTTTATGTTCTTCTTATAATGATTATTGGGAAAAGAATGTTTTTTTTCATAGAGAAAATAATAGCTTGGGTAATCTTCTTTCGATTGTCATTTCTTTAACCTTCCATGAAATCTTGTCATCACAGATATTCCAAGGAAATTTAAATACTTTTAAATACCTTCCCTTAATGAGTTTGACTACAAGGCTTACAAATTCAAGGTCCTATTTTGCGTCATGTTGTTTTTTCTGCAAACTACAGAAGCAGGTAGATCGAACTCGAATTTCAAAAGAACCGGATCGTTAAATTTGTGTGGGACTCCTTTCGGTTTGTTGTCATTTTGTCCTCTTTTCATTTTTTTGTAAAAATAGGAATAAATTTATCCGAAAAATTGCTACTTAGAATTGAAAAGGCTCTTTAATGCAAAAATTTGCACAAAGCAATTTCCAAAGCAGGTTTTATAAGCCTAAAAAGGGGACATAGAATTCACAAAAGGTTAAAGAAACTGAAAACGATTTACGACAATGACGTTTCAGGACCTGAAAAAAGAAGGTATCATCGCTAAGGAATTTTAGAATTCGCTTTCTTTTCCAATTTGTTTTGATACACGTCCTTACCTGTTTTCATTTTGACTGGATGGATCAGGTTTTGCATTCGATCCCATTCATTCACTCTCCATTGCATTTTAAAGCCGAAAATAAGAGTGGACTTAACTTGAGTTTAATGAAAGTGAGAACAGTTCGCCATAACCTCAGAAAATACCCTTGTAGAACTTCATGTTCATGTTGAAATATTTCCTACTTCCAGATTTGGTGCATTTGAAATCTGTTGTCAGTTCCGTCGAGCTGTCAATTCCAATGAACCATAAATCACAACCCATGAGGTGTGCATTTTCGCTGTCAAAATCAATGACGTTAAGGAAATGTCAAAAATCGAATGAATACCCTTAAATCGTGATCTATCCAACATGATAACCTTCGATTTCCGTATTCCATTAAAATCCTCTTCAAACGTCAGTTCATATTTTTTAACAGACTCTCTCACACATACACTGAATAAGTACCATTCCGTTTTACCTTAAGGTGGATGCACGGAGAAACAAACTGTATAAACATTGAAACAACTTCCAATGAGATCATCGATTTAAGGATTGGCAGCTTAGTCGATTGCGTGACCGATATCGATGCCAATTCAAACAAAAAACCCTGCCAGACAAAGTGGTGTAAGTGTGAGACAAAAATAAAAATCATCACCGGAAGTTGCATTTACACCATTATTCGTTGTTTTTTTTCCAAGTATAATTGGTTTTGTTTGATGTGTCATTCATTCCTCTGTTTACCTTTCAATCTAACCGAATCGATTGTGGAAAAGATTAAAGCCGCATCCATATTGTGTTGCCGATGGCGTAACAAGAACCTTAGGTAGCATTTTTTGTTTTTTACCTGCATCTTCCTCAAAAAGGTTTGGATACGTAATTTATCCTAAGGATAAAAATCTGATATCGGGTAAAGAGCACGAAAAGCATAATCGTCGATAACAATTATTTTCGTGTTGCAATGCAACATGCATACAAAGCAAAATACAACAATTTTTATTTTAACTCATCCTACTTTAGGTGCCAGCAAAGTTTTTTTTGTTTTTGTCGGACGACATTAAAAAAAATTAACTGGCGGTGATTTGAACAAAATTCCTCAAATATTTTGGAACAAGAAATATGTTTCCAGTGAAATAATTTTTGTTTTTAACAAAAGAGAATGAAACGAAACATAATTGGCACATTGCCAATAAACAAAATAAAACTTGGCGATGCATTTTTAGCCTCAGGTAGAGCATTTTGCTTAGGTTCGAAAGAATAGATGAACGCAAAAGCGAAATCAGAAACAGTCCTGATATTTTGAAAAAAAAAGAAAAACGAAAAACCACTGGAATTTAAGATTGAACAGGCGGACTCATAAAATTGTGTACAATATCGTCGGAGGACGTTAAAGAATTTTAATAGACGTGGAATTTTTCTTAAGTCAAGTAGGTACCTAAGCTACAGTATTTTTAATGGCTTACTGGTTTTTATCGATGTTGATTGTAATTCATCGGTCGTAAATATGTGATAAAGCAGTTTATTATCAATCGATAAAAATTCAATGTAAACTCTTTCACCAAAGCCGAACTGTCAGATTGGAAGTAAGCAAAGTATTAATCGAACATAACTAAGAATGTTGTAAGCAATAAAGTTGAACATTTGTACAGAATATGAAGAATTCTTCTACTTCCTCAGTCCCTACGCTCGTTGACAATGACAATCCAGTTGTGAGCTCTTTCGCGAAAGCTAACCTTTTTGCTGCCAGAGAGTGTCTTGACTCCTCCAATTCTTGAGCGCGTCAACGATTCCATGGGACAAATTCTTCCGCACTCATGCTGTGGTGAGGGTCCTAAAAGATCTCAACGTACATAAATCCGGATGGTATCCGCGCTATTATTCTGAAGAGGTGTTCTTCCACGCGGGTGTTCTTCCTTGCGTAAGCTTTTCTTTCTATCCTATTCTTCTGGGCTCATTCCGAGTAGTTGGAAAACAGCATTTGGCCAGCCTATAACCAAAAAGGCAAATCCTGCTCTCCCTCCAATTATTATATCCGATTTAACTAACGGCCTTCTTTCTAAGGTCATAGAAACGCATGATAAATTATCAAACCCTTACATCGTTTTGGAGAAAGTAAGATTGTTGCATCTTGCTCTTTCATCGAAAATGCATGCTTTCGGTATCGACGAATTCCTCCTTCGTTGGATTAGAAATTTTCTTTCGAACCATTCAAAACAAGTTGTACTGGACAGATTCAAGTCTGAAACCCACAACATAAATGCTGGTGTGCCCCAGGGCTCCGTTTTGTCTCCGACCATTTTTATCATTCTCATCAATAATCTCTTGTCTGTAACTTTTACTCCAATAAGTTATTTCGCTGACGATAATACCCTTTGCTTTTCATAGCACATGAGCGATGTCGACAAAAATACCGCAAGATGTTTGGGTTTCTTTAGAAGGTACAAGAAATTTTACTCCCGTTTGACTTATAGGGGAGAGTGGGTATTTTTGGGACACAGGAGAAATGGGACACAGATATTTTCTCAATTCCTACAATTTTTTGTCTCTTTTCTTATATGACAGATTCTGCCTTTAGTCTGTCCCCATCCCTCAACAAAACAAGTTGTGTCTAGGAAAAAAATCACGGAGTGGAGATCAAAAAAAGTTAATTTGTACATAAAAAGTAAAACATCTGTGTAAACTTTGAGTGATTTTTTTTTTAATGTGTGAACTTATTGCACAAAAGAGTGTAATAATTAGGTAGCAACACCATTTTTGAAGTGAATTCATCGTTGTTTTGTTTAATTAGTGCCACACGAAAAGTGATATTATAAATTATTTATTCAAAGTGCCATGCAGGATGATTTGGACATCACTATTCCACCCTATAGTTGTCCCAATCCTATTGATCGCAGGAGGAATGGGACAAACCCAGTCCTCCTGCTCGTAGGAGAAATGGGACAAAGTGAGTTGGTTCATGAAATGAATTTTTGCTTTTTTTCTGTCGGACTTTCGCCTTCTTTATAACTGAAAATAGGTTGCCAAAATGTTATTTTATCTTAAGAAATCAATTTTTCTCAGATACGATCTATAAGATCTCGGCAAATGTAACGTATTCGAAAAGTGTCCCATTCCACCCTATAGTTGTCCCAATCCTCCTGCTCGCAGGAGGAATGGGACAAAGTGAGTTTGATCATGAAATCAATTTTTTGCTTTTCTTCTGTCGGAGTTTCGCCTTCTTTTTAACTGAAAATAGGTTGCCAAAATGTTATTTTATCTTTAGAAATCAATTTTGCTCAGATGCGATCTATAAGATCTCGGCAAATTTAATGTATTCGAAAAGTGTCCCAAATATACCCACTCTCCCCTAACCGTCCAAAGCTTGAGTACAATTCCCATCTTTTGGCTGGTGCTCCAGCTACATACATAACACATAAGTCTCTTGGACGGTGTACAAAAAAGAGCCGTAAAAATGGCTGGTGCTAGAGACATCACTGACTCATTCACTCCTTTACATCACCTTCGTAATGTTTCGTGTCGCTCTCTGTTCTATCGTAACTTCTACGGTAAGTGCTCTAGTGATATAGCCAGTTGCATTCCTCCCCTCAAACATTTCAACCGTAGTACCCGCGCTTCCAGGAATGCCCATCAGTTTACCCTCGAGTCCAACTTCGGTCGTACGCTCATGTATATAGAATCGTTCTTTAGCCGAACTACGCGAATGTGGAACTCGCTTCCACACTCTATCTTTCCCGATCATTGCAATGTTCAGGAACTTAACCCTTTCCTTCTTTCCTAAAGCACTCACTGTGTCTCTGGCATAAAAAGGATATCAAAAAAAAAACCCTTGAGTTGATGCAAGTTATATAAAAAAAAGTTGAACGCAACTGATACTGGCTCATTACATTTTCATGTGGGAAACAGGGCTGATTGCTTCTTTTCGAGCAAATAAATAAATGATCGAGCTTATCAATTTCATAATTTACTGGGAAATCCATGTTTAATTACACTATTGCTTTCATTCTCCCACGACACGACAAAAAGATTTCGCAACATTTAAAAGCATTCAAGCAAGTACTCTGGTCTCAAATTTATTGGCAACATTTGTCACTATCAATATCACGCTTAACCTGCTGTCTGTTGCAAATATCACAGCTCAAAAGATTACCATCGAATTTATGCACTGTAATAACTGTCAGAAACACATGCGAAAATCATGATACATATTTTGTTAATTAATTATAAATTATAGTAGACTGGCAGGCGGATTACGACGACGACGATGACAAGCGTTGCATAGCTACTTACTTTTTACACCGCACGACACATGCAAATATGTGCGCAGCAGCACCGTGATATCTTTACTTCTGCAAATGTGTCTGCGACTATACTAAGTAGGGCAATCTTGTTTTGTATCTCTGTTTGTGGCTAGATTTTTCAATATGCACTGTGTAGTTTTGCAGCCTCAAGTAAACAGCTTTTATTTGTTATTACCATAAATGTACCGTACTGAGAGTCCCTGGTACAAGTTGTTGCTTCAGCGACATCAATATCGTGTGGTGAATAGCAACACTTGCCCGCACTGGTGCACGTGCGTTTGGTACTTTTCCTTTTTGCTCCCGGTGCAGCTACCAGCAGAGCAGTGAGAATTTTGAAATCTGTCCCCCACTGCGGGAGACAACTTCGGCCTACTCACTTCTGTTGTATAGCTCAGAGCGTGAAACTTGTTTCTTGGGCCTACTAATTCGAGCTTTTCCTTATTTGTTCCTGAACAGAAAAAAACACCTTTATGTTGGAAATTTGATTGAAGGTTTCAGATAAGTTCAATTCCCATCATCCTATATAAGTATCTGGCAGTCGGAGTAATCACGATTTAAAGAAATGATCCCAAGCTCAAACTTCATTACCGACTATTGCTCTCTACCTCTTTATCTCTTATAAGAAGCCTCTGGTGGTTTGAATTTGATCGAATTACATTTAACTTAATTCTGCAATCTTGATCGTGTAATAAAAATAATGGCAATTGATTCAGAGAATGATTCGAATATGGGTTTGTTTGTTTTAACGCCTGAGAGGCTTCAAAGCCTGTGTGCGGAGTCTTGTTGGCATAATGCAAACCTGGGACAAGTATAAGTGTGTAGGATTCGAACAGAGCGGAAATGAATAATCGAGGTGGGTTGCAAAGTGTTGCCTTACACCTTAGGCTAGGAAGCAAGCTGGACTGCTTTTACAAGAAGAAACTCTTAAGGAGCAATTTATTATGAGCGCATGGTAAATTGAAAGAAATAAATGTTTGCAATTGATTTTGAATTAAAAAGAAATTTCCATAAACAAATAGTCGTGTTGGGTTAATGTATATTATTGATTTCGGTTTATCAGACAAATGGCACAGGTGTTGGAAGCTGCAGGAAAGGAAATTGAAAATGTAAACGATAAGTCTGGCTTGAGGCATTACCAGAAATCCATAATTTGCGAAGAAAATTTGACAGCTGAAATGTCTTTCTGCAAGAGCAGCTAAAAAAGTGGTAAAATGATATATCGCTAGCTCTCTTTACCTATCATTTCATGTCATAACTCACAAGAACGGAAAAATCCCCCACCAAGAGTTTAATTATTCTGACAGGACTATTTTCGGTATTTCAAATTACAATGCTACGATACGAGAGAGGGTGGAATATGTCAACTTCAACAACAGATGTGAAGTGTCCCTCATTAGAATCGAACAAATGCCAAAAAAAAAGAGAAATCGAAAAACCTCTGCTTGTTTACATATTTGCCAACAGTCATCTTGTCATACCCTCGAGAAGGATAACAAAACATCTAGATGCAGAATAATAGCGACACACATTTGCCCTACACGAATAGTAAACAATGTTCCAATCAAAATGGAATGCCTACATGACAAACAATCTACAGCCAAGTCCCGCAATCATATCAACCATCAGCCAGGCACCACCCTCTCAAATCGAAATTGAAGTTGTTGACATTTATTTTTTTTGCGGTGTTTCTAATGTCCCAGTGTCCTAATTTCAGTACAAATACCCTTTTCCTTTCCTGTCAGCACCACTCCCTCTATTAAAACTCGTCAGAAATTGAGAATATTCAATTAAACGTTCACCACAATTGAATTGAATTAATAAAAAAAAAGTGAGAAAGTGTTGAAACATGAGGAACTTGACAAGTATCCTGTCAGAGAAACTAAACATGGATTAGTTAAAATAACGGGATATGTTTTATGTGTTTAGCTAATGACAATGCAATGCCGTATGGTGTCAAATTTATTTTGAACTCGTGTTTGACGCGCGCAAACGGAAATTGAGGGTTTTTTCTTTTCTCTTTTTTTTCGAAATTGGCTATTGAAAGGGACCATTAAATGTGTAAGGATCCCTTTTCTTTCTATTGCAAAGGTTGCATATTTCATACTCTTTTGTATCCTTTGGGTCATGAAATTGTTGAGCGATATCAATTTCGATCTAAAGACCATCTGCTCTAGAAAGACAATTTATTGACTGTAGTTTTCTAAGCGGAAACGGGTAAATTTCTTTATACACTTCATTAATTTATTTGAACGCTGAAAAAAAACGATTTTTAAGTTCTAGAAAGTAATAGGAGAAAATTGCTATTACGCAGAATGCAGATGCATAAGCACAATGACAGTTGACAAACAAAACTGTCAAATGTGACACCTAAACGAAATTCGAGTTCGAATCAAAACAAATAAAGAGTTCGTTCGAAGACTTGAATTTCATATGAAGGTAAACGAAATGAGCAAACTTCCGATGTTTGGTTTAAGTTTTCTTTTTTTTTGTAAATAATAAATTGTTTATGGAACATGTTTATGATTTTTTTTAATAAAGAAATTCAATAGCAGGTTCATTAATGTGGGTAGACCTATTTATTGTTGATTCAGTTTCAATTTCAATTGTTTTGATCTCTTTTATGAGTCATATCAAGTTCGTTGTGTTTTTTTAAATGAAAATAAAACAGAAAGTCGCATTTATTTCATTTGCAGTAACTTGGCGATATGAACGTCAAATCTTTCAAATGTAACTTTGGATTTTGACACATACACAAAAACGTACACTGGCACAACAGTACTTTCCTGTCATTTTAATCTTACTAACTTACCTACTTAAGGTGGCGCTACAGTCCGTTGTGGTCTCAGTCAACAGTCTCCGCCAGCCAGCCAGATGGTCCCTATAGCTAGCTGTCTCCAGTTTTAAGGCTAGGTTTCCCATTGAAAATTTCGTTGGTGTTTTGCGTAAAACTGTGTAGCTCCCAAAATATTCCGAATATTTAAATGAAATAAACGAGTATAGATTATACATTTAATGAGCTAAGAAGTTATTTAGCTAAAAAAAATATTAAAAATGTATTTCATCACAAAAGGGTCATACATAATGAAAAATTCTGAAATTTTTGGAGACGTTTGCGGTGGAAAAGTTTTGTTGCCTTAAAAATTTATTTTTTATTCTTTTTATATTTTTTATCTATTCTTAAAATGTCTCACAACTCAGTGACGTGGCTTTTTTTTAAATATTTTGTCCAGTTTCGTCAAAAAAAATTAACAAAAACACGAAAAATGGGGAAAATTTAGCAAAAGTAGGTGTGATTTATTTGGAATAATTTCTAAAGTAAAAAAGATAAAAAATTGAAAATATTTTTTTTATATTGTCGAAATATACATAATATCACAGTAATTTTTTTAATTTTTTTATATATTAATTTACTAAATTTTTTTGCAGTGCAAAGTAAAAAAACGCATGTTTTTCTTAGAATATTCTGCGGTGAACAAGATTCCAGCCCCATTTAGTTTGATTCAACAACAAAAGTATTTTTTTATGAAAATTGAATATTTCTTTGACTCAGTAACGTTTTTAGAAAAAAAAGAAAAAAATTAAAACATATTAAAAAATGCATTTGAAAAAAGTCAATATTTGTGTATAAATTATGAGGAGATTACAGCAAAAAATATTTTCAAATATTTTTTTTTAATTTTTGTTCATATTTTTTATACAGAAATCAGAAACTAAAATAATTTTACGATTACCCGTTTATTTTATATTAATATTCGAAAGTGGGTAATTTTTTTAGATTTATACAAGAAAAATCGCGTTTCCTCACACACACTAAGGTACTCAGTTCAAACGAATTGAACTAGGTGGCGTTGTTTTATATTTCATTCTCTTCTCTTTCTTTTTTTTCATACGATAGAGAAAAAAAATTCTTCATACCAAACGTTCTCAAGTTCTCATAGAATTCGTTTGAGAATAAAAATTCATTTTTTTTATACTATCGTTTATGATATGCAGACATATAGATAGGCAATAATTGTGATCACTTACTATGTACTTTGTAGGTATTTGATGAAAACGTTGTTTTGAATACCTACATTTGTCATATTTGCATGCATTCATTTCGATTATGTGAATGCGCGTATTTTTTGAAAATGAGTCAAGTGCAATGGCTTGAGAAGTAAAATACCTGTTACGCAATGAGGAAACGATCTTTTTTTCGGGGTGGTTTGTGCCATTTCTTATTATTATGTAAATGGTTTTGTTTCTTTTTTGTTTTTTGTTTTGCTTCTGTTTTTTTGTAGCAATGACATTTTTTCCTCTCGTTTCTCTATGCTGGTTGGATCGTAATATCCTTTTAGAAGAAGAACAAACCTGTTACGCAATGAGGAAACGATTGTTTTTCGCACAGATTAGTTTAAAAGGGAGATGGGAAACTGAGCTGTCAAAATGACAATGCCTACAAGCTGCGGTCAACATTTACTGCAAGAGTATGCGTGTTTTTACCAATACAATCTCAGCAAAGTGTGACACCCCACATGGGGAGTAAATTACCCGGAAAATTTGAAAATTTGTAGTTTTAACGTATGAAAGGTGAGTAAAAGTGAGCAGAAGAGGGATATGTTCAAAAAGATAGCAAACAAGTAAAATTGCATAAAAGCAGGAAATGGCTTCAAATGTATCAAGCAGTAGGATTTCCGACATCAAAAATGAATAAAAAAGAAAATAAAAACAAATGTTCAGTCTAATTAAGAATGCTGAACATGTGAAAAGCTTTTGTTTGAAATCTTATTTTTTTATATAAATACCTGGCTTTATCAGTAACGAAATGCAAGCAAATCGGGCTTCAATTTATACTTAATCCATGTTCTATGAAATCGGCAGTAAGACTTATAAAGGTATAAACGTGTTATTTGACCTCTACCTGATATAAAATTTAAAGAGTTAGTTTAACTATTTGTGTGTGTTTTTGCTTCAAACAAATCTTAATGGCCTTATACCCTTATTCACACGTGAAGGAAATCGAAATTTTTTTTGATTAGTGATGGCAAACGGGGTTGCTTGCAGAAAACGTAAGGGGAAGGAAAAAATTAAAAATATTGAGTGTAGAAATTTGAGGCTTTTCCTTGTGTTCTTCTCTTCGGCCCGCATATCCAAAATATTTGTTTGTCGAACACAAGTAAACTGTTTATATCAACGGCTTTAATTCATTTTCCTTTTCTTCTTTTCTTTTTTTTTCTGTTTCTGCGTCATCTTAAAGAAACTAAAAAAAAAAATTAAGGAGTAAGCAAAATCTACAAAAAATCTAACACAATTGTTCTTCACATGGGAACAGGGCCAATGTAAGGCACGAGTAGGTTTTCGGCCAAAAGTTTCGGAACTCATCCCCAATCATGGATTCTAGTATTTTCGTGGTGAGTTTAAGAAAAACGTGTTTGCCAATTTGAAAATTCAATCTAGCAATCTACGCTAAATTTGAAATTGCGAAAACAAACAAAAGAGAACTGTAAAAATATTAAAATCCCACCTCATCTCTTTGTTTTTGTATTTTTCATGTACAAGGAAGAAAATAAAATGAAAGAAAATGAAAATTGCGGGATCTAGGGAGTGAAACGTAAGTCAGTTTCCGATCTCCTTTTGTCTCTGGTTTTTCGTGGTGGTGTGTGCCATTTCTTAGGATTATGTAAAGGGTTTTGTTTTTTGCAGATGATTTGAATTACCTATGGTTCTTTTTTTGAGATCTTTGTTTTAGAATTATAAGAATTATAAAATTCAATCTAATGTCTAATCTTGACCTAATCTTGTTTTGTTTTTGTATAGCACAAAATTGATTTTATTTTGCTTTAGTACATATAGGTAAAGGTACAAAAAAATTGTTTTTGATATTGGAATCATTTTTCTTCATAATATTATTACTTTCGTAGGTAGGTTTTGAAAAATAAATTTTATTATACAGGGTGATTCACGAGCGTTGTGCCAAAAAGCTAGAGCGTGTAGGTTGAGTTGAGACAAGAAAAAAATCGTATGGGAGGGGGGGTCTATTCCCCCCCGTTTAGCCGGGAGGGGCAATTTTCTGAAAAATTGACTTATTTTGTAAAAAAAAATATTAAAAATCAACGGCTTAGTTTACAACACCGTGCTATACCTTTCTGAAAAGCTTAAGACTTCTTCTTTCACCTTGTTTTTAAAATAAATTGTTTTAATTAATAGTTTTAAAAAAAATAAATTTTCAAACTCAAAATTTTCAAAAAAAAGCCAAAAAAATTTTTTGAACTAATTTTTTTCAAATTTTTATGTAATTAAGTACTAATTTTGTTTTAAAATTACAATGTCTTTGTTAATTTTTAGTCGAAAACAGAAAACCGGATGCAAAAATGTCTTTTCAATTTTGAGAAATTAAAAAAAAACCAAAACCACTTTTTTCTAAGAAAATCTTTGTTTTTATTTTTACCTATCCTCCCATACGATTTTTTTCTTGTCTCAACTCAACCTACACGCTCTAGCTTTTTGGCACAACGCTCGTGAATCACCCTGTATAATATTATATTCCTTGAAACCTTGAAGAAATAAACCCCAATGCATTTGGGAATAATAAAAAAAAAAAAAATGTTATAGTTTGAGTAATTTTTTGCCTATTTAAAAAAAAAGCCAAATAATCTCCCAACTGTGACCCAAATCGGCTAAAGAACAAACGTAGTTGAAAACAATCGGGTAACTTTTACCTAAATTCCCAAGGAAAGACAGAATCACTTTTTTGATTTTTCTATCATCGTAAAATCATGTTTGATCAAAATGTCGTCTTAAACTTTTTTAATTTTTCATAGCTTGTCAAAAAGTACCTACATACGTCTCTTTATAGATAAATATAAAGATGAAACCAGAGAAAAATTAAAATCGTTCGTCAGGAACCCAAAAAAGGAAACAATTCGAACACAAATGTCATCAAACCTCAAAACCATCATAATCCCAAATTACAAAATTTGCGAAGAAAAAAGAAAAACAAGAATTCATGAATGCTACTCCTACTCTAAGTGCACATAACATAATACGTATGTAGAATGTAGATGCATTTTTGTGTATGTCCACACCACTGTTTACAATTCCACATAGTAAAGCACTATTCACATGAGCACGAACAACGACCAACGAATGAACGAAAATTCGTCGATTTTGACATTTCTTTCGGTGCGGGGAAATAACTCCACGGGAACTAACTCCACTGAGGGACTAACTTCCCACTAAGTGAGAACTTACTCCACTTTTGTAAAGTGTAGTTAGTTCCCATGTACGGTGAGAACTTTGTTCACTTTCTAATGGGAACTAAGTTCACACATTTATACATGGCGTAGGGAAACTGGTGCGGAAGTCAGAAGTCATTCGTGTATACATACTACAACCCCAAAATGTCATACATAAGATCATTTTTATTTACTACCTGTTTGTCGAAAAAATGGATAGAGTAATTCATTTTCAAAGCTGTTGCTGTTTCCTTTAATTTGGAAAAGCATGCTAGTGTCTGGAAAGCAGGTGCTGCACTGCAATGATTCATTTTGAGCATCTTTTTTCACCTTGGTGGATGATGACTATCTGTAACACTCAAAATCAATTTGGTTTGATTGGGAGTGAACCGAGCGGAAAAAATTTTGCCCAAAAGAGAATCAATTTGGGGTGTGAAAATAAAAAAATTCGCTCGAATTTTTTTATTTTCACACCCCAAATTGATTCTCTTTTGGGCAAAATTTTTTCCGCTCGCTTCGCTCGCTTGCAATTTTTGGTTCCAGCTCCAAATCCTTAATAACAAATTTTTTTTTACCATTTGAGAGGGATTGTAGAGTTAATAGAGTCAATAAAAAACTGTTTTTCTGATGGAACTTTTAATGTTATTGAAATAGCTCAGTTATTTTAGGGGACAAAAAGATGCAATAAGATGAAACTGGGTTCAAGTACAGTGTGCTTGTAGAATGCCCTACTCTCACCGAACACCAAACTTCAGAAGAACGTTTGCATTGGAAAAATTTTCTTTATGTCACATAAACTTACCAGCATGCGGTATATTTCAGTCGTTATATACCGTTTTAGAAAATGTTTAAAATTAATAACAAAGGTCAGGAACCCCGAATTTGATTTCTGGACTAATGAACAGGGGCGGCAGAACACTTTTTGTTTAGGTGGGGTGCATGGTACAATAAAACGTGGTGTATGGTAGTTTTATTTTAGTTTTATTCATATTAGTAGGTAATTAGTATTATATCCAAGCCGAAGATTTGTCCGAATGTTGTTTTTTTGGCCGAATTCGACACTAACTAAAATAAAGCAGAAAAAAAAGATAAAAAATAATTCATGATGTTGAGCCTTTGACCGATGGATAAATTAATCAAATCACTTGGTCAGTCTCAGTCAATCAATCAAGAATTATTGCAACAATATTCATAATTTCATAAAATTTATTTTTCCTCAATTAACTGAAAAAATTGGTTTATTTCCAACACCAGAAGGTGGGGTGCACCTCATGCTCAGAAATTTTAGGTGGGGTCCATACCCCACCCACCCCATACCTTCTGCCGCCCCTGCTAATGAACCACCATATGGGGGGTCAGATTCTTAAAAATGGGTTTCCGAATGACTAGGTTTCTCAATATTTTTGTACATGCGATTTTTAAAAATTATTTTCAGTCTTAAAAACTGAATTTCGGAATGACTTCGTTTCTAAAAGCCATTTATTTTAATTTCACAAACAAAATTACTCAGTGTACTTGAATTTTAATTTTTTTCTCAATTAAAGTGGCAAATTATTTCAAATTCGAAGGGAACTAGATCCACTAATTTTTTGAGGAATTTAATTCCCACTGTACATGGGAACTAATTACACTTTACAAAAGTGGAGTAAGTTCTCACTTGGTGGGAAGTAAATCCCTGAGTGGAGTTAGTTCCCGTGGAGTTATTTCCCCGCACCATTTCTTTCACATGAGAGTTTTTAATTCGTCGCGAATGATCAACCAAAACACAAAGCAAAAATCATTTTTGAGGTTAGACGCGCGCGAATATTTTGTTCGTTGGGAGTGTGGATGATGTGGAACGCGAATAGAGTTTGGCAGTTCGTATCAACTACAATTCTATTCGCGACGAATAAATTTGTTTTCTCAAATTTATTAACATTTGAGATAAAAAAGTTAATTTATGCATCACAAATCAAACATTAACTATACTTTTATCGTTTTGTTGAGAATTTGAAAGGAAATACGGCTTCAAACGTATATAAAAGCACTTTTCTTCATTCATTCGTCGTTCGTCGGTCGTGCTCATGTGAATAGTGCTTAAAAGATACATGCGAAAATACCTCTTTTTTCATCCCTATTTTGTGGACCTTCGTAAGCGAATCTCATTTCTTACATATCGCTAACTGAATTCTGAGTGAGCAGAGAAAAAAACAAAAACTAGAAAACTAGAAATTTCGATTCAAGTGGCTAAGTGAGACGGAAATGAAAAAAAAGAAGAGGGAAATATTCACTAACACTCGTGCATGCTTTTACACGAGCTCGGAGTTCAAGAAAAAAGGAAACCCAGTCTTAAACTCCAAGTTGATTGAGGTCCTCTTCCAATTGTGTGCGCCACCTGAGTCGCGGTCTTCCTCTCCTTCCGCATCCCTCGGGAATAGTGGCGAAGGCTTTTCGGGCCGGAGCATTGGTGTCACTCCGCTCTTAATAAACGAGCCATCTGGACGAACGAGTCTCTGGAGTCTCTGGACCTTGGCCCTTCTGGCCACGCCGTTGTAGAACCCGTTAAGTTCGCTATTGTATCTTCTCTATTATCCATCAATGCACATGGGCCAAAGATTACCCGAAGACCTCTCATCTCGAAACAGCCTAAGGCACATTCGTCCGATTTTGTCAAGGTTCATGCTTTTGCACCATACAGCAGGACTGGGATGATGAGGGTGTTATATAGTTTTACCTTAGTTTCTCGAGAGAGAGCTTTTCCACTCAATTGCTTTCTTAGCCCAAAGAAACAGCGGTTATCAGGAGTTATTCTTAGTCTAGTCTCGGCGCTGCTGTTATTGCCCGTATTAATAGCGGAGCCTAGGTAGACAAACTCCTTTAGTGCCCTGAAGTTGTATGCGTCTATTGTGACGTTCTGTCCGAGCCGTCGGTGTTGGGTGCCCTTCTTTGAAGACAGCATTTACTTATTTTTGCCCTGATTTACCGCTAAATCCTACTGCTTGCCTGCATGGGCCTGCTGCATTCTTCGTCAAACCAGCGGTTTCGTTTTGGTGGCTGTGTGAAACCTAGCACATTAGAGGCGGCATCTCTAACTGCTTTCTGGCAATATTGCCACTGGTCTTCGATACTTGATGTTGGTGGCATAGGACTTCTTTAGAGGTTACTTGACACTCGATCAGAGAAGGATGGCGAACTCTTGCGATTATAGTCGTCCGCTTTCGAAGATTTTTAACAAGCGGCCCCGAAAGACGTTGCCGTCATTAAAGTTGGTAATAAAAAAAAAACAGTATTGTTGATAGATATAAATAAAAATAATACACTTAAATTAGATTTTCATGAATAAAATCCCCTTTTCTCAACACAACAAATAAGGCAGCACATAAATCCACTTAGAGAAGAATCTGTTTTCTTATTCTTCTCAAGTATTCATCGGCTAACGAAGCTTCTCTATCCCATAATCGAAGAGCATAATAGGCTTCCCAAACAAATCTATTACATGCCATGTAAACGTCAAAACCCAATTGTCATTTGCATGATTACTTTTGCAATGTTCATTTGAACCCTTCAATACATTATGTACAAAGCCTCTTTTCAAACTTCAGATATCTTTTCTTCACTACCACCCCCACCCCCGAAAGAAAGGATCTATCTTCTCAACTACTTTCTTCCAACTTGCAATAACCAAACAAATCCTTCGACACACAGTCGTCATCATGAAAATATAAAATCGATAAGGTGGTCCAATGCAGAACGCAGACAATGTTCGGCGCCGCGGCGCGGCGCCTTAAAGGAGAATGGGGCGCTGCTCTGAACCCTCCCCAACACAGAACCTATTGCAAAAAAACGTCCTTTCACATTAAAAACCAAAAAAAAGAAGGAACCAAACATCCGACCAAATATTCAAACTATACCCAGTGACTACACCGAAATCCCCTCCTTGACACTGACAATGAGATTCAAAGAACCCCCATGGCAAGCGGGTAACTGACTTTCGGTTGTAAGTTTTTTGCTGTACATACAAAACCAGCGACCTCTGGCATGAGCAAGGGTGGTTTTCCACTTTGCTCATACTCATTCAAATCTTTTCGTTTCATGCATCACCGGAGAGAGCATAATGTCGAATGTATTCAGAAAACGCCTGCGCTCTTCAAATCAACGGTATTTCCCCTTTGAGAAAAAAGAAAAACAAAAGCTCATGACAGTGGAAAAAAAAAACTTAGTAACGTTCCTTCTGTAAGAAAGGAGATGATAGTTGAAAAATGTCCCATTAGATACTCATCGGTGCACTAAAGTAGACGGTTGTTGCGCGCACTGCAATGACCAGAAGTAGATTTTTTACATTTTTGTACTTTTTATAAATTTTTCTAAATCTAACTAAACAATAAGTGTAGTTCCTAGGATTTTAAATATTGTTGTGAACCAAAAACAAGAGACATCAATATCACAAGGACATCGCGAGGACTTCGTATTCTTGTTACTGTTTGATGCGGAATCAGTGAAAAATCGATACTGATGGTTTAGTAGGTAGATATTATTCCCAACCCCATTTTTTATGGCATTTCAACCGAGTAGATAGATAAGAATAAAGGATAAATCATTCCCCATCCCTCGAGATTTAGGGAAACGCATATGAATGAGTAACACACACCTTGTTTTGTTGTTTTTTGTGCTTGTTTGTAGTAAATTGATTTTTCTTTTCTTGAAATAAACTATTGTGCTTTATTCTTCCGCAGGTGATCACACCCCAGAGACATGGTGATGTTTACATCTACAACTCGGTTCCATCGTCGGCAGCGTCCTCGCACACATCGAGCAGCAGTTGTAGCAATAGCACCTATCAAAATCTATCAATGATGTCGTCGGATTCATTCGAAACCTACGACGTACCAAAGCCAGCCACCCCCATAAATTACGATTGTCCAAAGAATTGGTGTCGAACGCCAACAAAATATTTTGACCCAATGTCCAGTACAACAACGCCAACGGGCATGAAACCGCCCTGTTCGTCGTTGCATCAACATCATTCGTTAGGTGGCATTAGTGCACCATTGCCAGAAGAATGTTATGATGTACCGAAGCCAATAAATCTGTTGCATCAACAGAATATGACACCGAGCAGTTCGAATTCGTCGCTTTTGACATCGGACAGTTTGAGCTTATCGTTTTCTTCTTCGAATCGATCGTCGTTGGCCAATATGCCGGAGTACGATATACCGAGAAAGAATCCAATTCCCATACGGAATGGTCATCATGGGAATTTGAATTTACAACAACAGCAGCAACTTCATTTGATGCAGCATCAAAATCAGCAGAGCACATACGACTATCCAATGCCCGTGGCAGTTGCGCATGCGGGTGGCAATTGTACAACACCATTGCAAGACAAACAACATTCACTATCTGCAGCGGCATCTCCAGTCCCACCAGCTGTAACCAAAGAACTACCATTAGAATTATCATCGGCGCTGGAGACTCTTGCAAAACTGCAAACCGAAGCAACAACAGCGATATCGAGGTGAGTTCAAATGGCAAAGAATGTTTGCTTGAGTTTTGTTTGAATTTTTAAGATTTTTATCTCGGTTGTTCGTTCAAGTATGACAGTGGCTTACGTTGGGCGCCATTTGAATACAAGCATGAAATTGTCTTGCCTGTGTACTGTGTCATAAACATCTTTTGAATTTTTGAGCAATTTAAATTATTGAAACTTACAACAAACTTTGTTGGTATTATTTTTATCTAGTCACAAAGCGTTGGGCGCCATTTTTCTTTTTGTTCTACTTATCTGTAGTGTCCGTGGCTTAGGGGTTATGTGCGTTGACTGCTAGGCAGAAAATAGTGGGTTCAAGTCCTACTCGTGCCCATAATTTTTATTGCATGGGCACTGCCGCTTGCGAAGAACTGTCAAAACTTCCAAGAGTATCAATCTGTCATGAACAAGTGCTTCTCAACGTTGCCGTTCGGTATCGGCGTTAAATTGTAGGTCTTCTCAATTCTTCACACTCACCCAGAGAACTGTTGATGAGATAAAGCCTTATGCCTTGGCTCTTCAAGAGCTGTCACGCCACTCGGTTTTTTTATCCTGTCGCAAAGCGTTGGGCGCCATTTAAGTGAGAGTTTTGCTCTCCTCCTTTTTTTGTTCGACTTATCTCAGTCATTCAATAATTGTAACATTTTTCTTTTAATTTGCAGATTACTCTGTTTTGTCTGTCCAAACTGGAGAAGCCGAGAGAAATTCGAACCGATTGTAATGGATGTCAAACTAGCCGCAGTTAGACTACGAACAGCACTCCATGATCTCACTGAATTCGCCGAAGGTGCTCTCGGAAATGCAGCACGTTCGGACGATCGAAATCTAGCCCTCAAACTTCGCCCTCTAGTCAAAGCCCTTCGAGATGCTGACAAACTCATTCACGAATCCTCACAAATCTTAGAGACCCTAGGCTGGACCACCGAAAATCTTCAGCGCAGCGACGATCGAACAAACTATCCTCCAGATAGTTTGGATCAGTTGATTGCCTGTGCTCAAACATCGATTGAGGATGTTCGACAAACGACGTCATTTATTCAAGGAAATGCGCCATTGTTGTTCAAGCGAAGCATTGAAGTAGTCGAAACTCCAACACATCACGAGAACAACAACAGTGATTGGTTGAGTGATAATGACTATGTCGATTTGGAGTCAAAAGATGCAGCAGCTAAGAAAAACTCATCACTTCGTGAAGCTATTCCACAGAATATGCAGAAGAAGTTCGACAATGTGCTGAAATCAGCAGAGGAGGCGGCTTTTGCGGCTACAGACAGTCGCAACGAATTGAATTCGAATGATAAGCTACTAGTGCGGTATTATGCCGTGCAGATAACAACGCACATGGGCTATTTGACTCAAGCTATCGACTCGTTCTTGGAGACAGTGGAAAAGAATCAACCGCCAAAGTTTTTCATTGCCTATGGGAAATTTGTTGTATTGAGTGCGCATAATTTGGTGACCATTGGGGATATTGTCCATCGGAATATCTCCAAACCGGAATTAAAAGAGAAGGTCCTTAGGTGTACGGATGCATTGTCGGATGCTTTGAAGACCTGTGTTACGAAATCAAAGAAGGCTGCACAGCACTTTCCCAGTGTAACCGCTGTACAAGAAATGGTCGACTCTGTGGTTGACATTTCACATTTAGCTAGTGCTCTCAAGATATCTATGCTCAAAGCAGTGCAATTAACTAAAACTTAAGGGAATTGTTTTTTTGTTTTTTATGTTTCAAACTTGTGGGAGATTTGTGTTTGGGCAGGATTGCCCTGTATGTTTTTCAAGCTACAGCAAAAGCATTGAGAAAAGTCTTCCAGAACAAAGTCAAATATTGTATGTAATTTAGTTATGACAGATAGGTTGACATTTTCGCTCTCTTTTTTGAATGTACTCTTTCTCTTTTAATAGAGTCATGTTATTGTCATGACATATTATTTTGACACTTCAGAGCAGACAGAGATTTGCCGATTTCCATTGGACGTCCAGAAGCATTCGGAAGAGTCCAGAAACTACTCCATTGGACTGATTTTGACAGATGGAATGCTTCTGAGAAGAGCAGAACTCTTCCGTTTTTAAAACAGAACCATCCGAAGAATGACACATTAATCATGCCCGTTCCATTGGGGGTAGAAGAAGAAACGTCAAAAAAAGACCAATGAGAAACGACATTAAGTGTTTGCTCCGTTTTCTTCCGAAGATTTTTAATGAAAAAATTTTGAGATCTGAATTCAGCTGCTGTCAAAGTGACATTGAGCCATCAGTGCTGTCATAAAAAATAAACAATGTCAAATTATTGGATAATACAACTGTCAGTTTGAGGGAAAATGTCAGTTTATCTGCATTAACTACACACATTCATCAGATATCAACTATGCATGATGCTTAATATAAAATAAATAAAGTATATAACTAATTATAATAATTTCTATATAAATTATAATATTTGTGATATGTTAAGGTTAATTGGAAAATTGAAACAGCTAGCATTACAAAAACTAATGTAACGAATATCAAAAACGTATGTTTGTCTCAGTTCGAGTATTCATATTCAGTTTGTAGGTTTTAAGTTTTGGCTTCGTGTAAATAGACTCCTACTTAAATGTCTTGTTAATCAAAAAAGTATTCGAATTCATAATCATTGTTTAATAAGCAAACAATTATTTTACATTCATTTATTCAAAATGCAGAAAAATATAAAAATGCTTTGCGCTAATTGTAAATATTTGTTTAAATTTATTTTTAATTTTTGTTTAGTTTTAAAAATATATCATAGTGGTATAAATAGTCATATTTATTAGAAATATATATCCTTATATAATAAATTCAATTATGAACGCGTACTGTACAAATTAATATACTTAAAATTTGTATTAACAATTTCGCCAGCTAATTTAATGTTCAAAGTAGAATTGTTATTTTAACTGGAATGAAAAAAACAAAAAAAGTACTATTTTAAACAAAAACAATCGTTGAGGTGCAAATAATAATATTTTGCGGCAGCGATGAGACTACTAAAGATTATGTCAGTAAAATAATGTTGTAATAAATTATGAAATAAACCATTAAAATAAATTGTGTACCTATTAGTTTGTTTGTATTTTTTTACTACTTTATAGGCCGATGCTGATGTTAATGAATGAAAAGCCATAATCTCAAGACATACCCCCTATTTCAGATCAAAATTTAGGTAGCCACCATACGATTTTTTTTTGGCCAAAAACCAAAAGTTTCACTTTTTTCAAAAACGGCTCCTACGATTTGTTTTGAACTGCCTCGAAAATGTTTGCTTAAAACACTGATATATTTTATGTAAAAAAAATATTTTTGTATTGTTCCAAAACGGTACCTCCCATAGATCCGTTTTTTAGATATCAGATTTCCTCGAAAAATAAAAATCCGATCAGGGTAATTTTTTTCTGAGAGTACGTACAGTGAATCACAAAAGTAAGTAAGCACCTCTTCATTTTAAACGTTGGTCCAGAAAAATGTTTGTAGGAACAAACAAAATAAAAAAATTGTTTATGTATTTTGTTTATGTATATATTTCGAATATAATATAACATTTTTAATAAAATCATATTGAAAACTTAACTAAAGTTCACCTTTAAAAAAAATTATAGAACATTTATATCACATAAGTAAGTGAGCACTTCATTTAAATCTCTCTTTACATCAAATTTAGTATTTCGTAGGGTATCCTTTGGCCTTAATAACTGCCTTCATACGTGAAGGCTTTGACTTGACTAAGTTTTGAGTGACACTTTGGGGAATTTTATCACATTCTTCTTTAAGAACCTTTTTCAAATCATCTTTAGTCCTTATCTCATGTTTTCTTACTTGGCGGTCGAGATGTTCCCATAAATGTTCGATAGCGTTTAAATCCGGTGACAGTGGTGGTGATTTAAGTTGAGTGCGGACGTTGTACAGCAATCACTCTTTGACAACATGTGAGGTATGTTTAGGGTCATTGTCTTGCTGGAAGACAAATGACCTACCCATAACCAACTTGCTGGCACTTTCGTGAAGATTGTTCTTTAAAATGTTTAAGTAATCAAATCATTCATCAAAGAATCAATAAACACAAGGTTGCCCACTCCACTGGCTTCCACCACCGTGTTTAACCGTTGCCGACATGTTCGATGGATTGAACTCTGTGTTTTTTTTTCTCCAAACTTTTTCGCAACTATCTGAACCGTGGATGTTAAATTTACTCTCGTCAGAGAAAATAACGGTATTCCAAAAGTCGTCTTTCATGGCCTTTCGCAAAAATAATCCTCTTCTGTCGGTTAACTTTACTAACATTCTTCTTTCTAACATTCCGTCCATGATAACCGAACTTTTGAAGAACCCTTCTTATTGTTTGTGGGTTGCATGACTTACCCGTTTCGTTAGTAACTTCAGTCGTTATCTTTGGCGCACTAATTTTAGGATTTCTCTTCACTTTCCTCACAATAGTCCGACATTCCTGCTCAGTGAACTTGCGTGGGCGTCCAGATCGCGGTCGATTTTCCAAGTTCCCATATTCGTTGTATTTCGATATTATATTATGAATCGTAGATGGACTTTTGTAAACGATTTTAGCAATCTCACGCTCTGATTTGTTGTCCAAATAATGCCTTATGATGACTTTTCTCAAATCCAAACTGAGCTGTTTGCCTCTTGGAGCCATCTTTTTTTTCCAAACTTTTTTTTAATACTCAACTAAAATAATATATATATATAGAACAAGTATAAGCAAAAAGCAACAAAAGCACAGAAATAATTCAATACTTATCAAAACACTGAATATAAACAATAATTTATTGGAGACGCTTACTTACTTTTGTGACATCGAAAATGCAACTAATTTAAAAATTTAAGAAAATCTGTAATGAAAGCAAATATTTAACGGTTAATTTGCATCATCACGTGATCTTCAGTTCCCACATATAATACTCATTGCACTTTTTTCCACATTCATAACGGTTTTTCGTTTATTTTCAAACTGGCATAGAAAAACTATGAATGCTTACTTACTTTTGTGACTCACGATATATATTGCCCAAATAATATTTTGTATTCAACAAAATTTCAAAATTTTTTTTCGGATTTTTAAAAACTTAAAAACTTTTTTTCAAAATTCTCTTTCTCAAAAACGGATCAATATTAAAAATCGAAATTTACTTATAAAATGTATATTTACATATTCTTGAATACTGCAAACATTTCGAAAAATTTTATATATAAAAAAGTAATTTTAAAAAAAAACCGCTCCTACGATTAAAAAAAAAATTGAAAAATCAACAATTTCTTAAGAAAACATAGACATCAATTTTATTTCAGCTTGAATCTATTTTTGAGCTAAATATTTCAATTTAAATTTTTATTTATCAATTTTTTTTTTTAATATTTTTTATGAGTTATAATTTGGAATACAGGAGCAAGTTCGTACGACCGAGTTGTGCACATTTTTTCTTTCTGAGAAGTTTGTGCTTCTATCTGCTTTTCTGCTCGTAGAGCTCGCAACGGCGGCGCTTTGTATTCTTCTTGTTTAGCTGCATGTGCTCGCCGGCATTAATCGTCAAACCAGGGGTTTCGTTGTGGTAGCTCTGTAAGCCCTAGCACTTCAGAGGCGGCATCTCTGAGGGCTGCTTGGTAGTGTTACCACTGGTTCCCTACATTTTGTGCTGGCAGCAAAGGACTTCTGAGGTGATTTTCGGAGACATGATCGGAAAAGGATCTAGCAATCTATTGTGATTGTAGCCGTTTGACGTCGAATTTTCTCCTAGCATTTTCACGTGTTGGCTTTGATCGGGATATTCGCATTCGTAACTTAGCTCTAGTCGATGTTGGCATCTCGGAAAGGGGGGACATCTTGCATGCTAGAGAAGTGTCGTCTGTCGTTCGCAATGTGTTCAATCTGGTTGACGTTTGATTGATCAGGAGATTTTCGATTAGCCTAATTCCGTTATCGGAGGTGGTGTCGGTTGTGTAGACTATGTATGTCGTCCGATTATTCTATCAAACATTTTTTCTCTGCCCAGCTTATCATTAAAATCTCCAAGGACATAGCTAGCTAGTCATAGCTAGGGCATTGCTCGTAGGTCTTGTCGAGGAGCTCCTAGAACCTGTCTTTGGTGACTTGATCCTTTTCCTCAGTGGGGGCGTGAGCGCAGATGAGGCTTACATTGGTGAATTTAGCCTTGATGTGGATTGTGGATTATCGTGATGCGCTCATTCACTGAGTTGAAACTCAGGACCCTGAGTCGAGTCCCAACTACAAATCCACATCCAAATAACACTGATTTTGTTCCCGGTAGCAGTCGCCGTAGCAGGTGTCACAATTCTTCATTTTTCGTAGACCATACCATCGCATTTCTTGGATGGCAGTTATATCTGCTTTATAGCAGTCAAGGCCTTCCGCTAGTTGTTCGGCTGCACGTGGTCTATTAAGGGACCTAACATTCCAAGTGCAAAACCGAAATTCGTTCATCCTGACTGAAACTGTAGACGCCACCGTTGATTTCATCTTAGGAGTTCTTCCGCTGCTGCCTGTTGAAAAGGAGGCATACCTTAGTGGACGATACCTCCTAACCCCTCTCTTTCTCTTTGCCACCGCCAACAACTTCCCACTGCGGTTGAGGTACTAGGCACCCGATATTCAACGCGGGGAGGTGAAGAGTAGGAGTTGATAGACAGACGCAGAGGTTACTAAGGACGCTTTTGTCCTCTTGAATGCACTGTTTCTACCCTTCGAACATCATTACGATTAAAAAAAAACATCGTTTACAGCGGTTTTTTTTCAACTGACGCAAATACACTCACAAAAAGATATCTCAACGTTTTTTTGTTTTTTTAGGGTAAAAAATCATTGAATATTATATATAAGAATAGGTTCCCAGTGATTGAAAGGAAAACGAGATTATAAAATTAAAATTTCTTCCAGTCGAAAAGCTTTAAAAAATATTTGACACATTCTGATGCTGAACTTATTCATTGAAATGAATGAATTCAATGTTAGCAATTATGTGCATTTTGGCAGCACTGCAAATTGTACACCCAAAAACATGATCAAACGAGAAAAGAGAACAGTTTTGTAAGACGTTGAATAAATTAAATTTAAAGTAATCCAAGTCCAAGTAAAAGTGAGTGTTTTTTCTGTGTTCCATAACTAATATATTTGCAGCGAAGTAAGATAATTCAACTTCATTTAGATAACCCTTTAAATAATTATGCAGGTAAGTTCATTACTTTCGAAATCAGTCCCTGAGATCACTAATATACTCGACCGACAACCCACTCTGGAATCTGTAGGAACTTATTTCCCAACAAAATCTCATAGCTGTAGAGTAAGATCTTGAGATCTAAACCCTTTTCACAACTCTTAATAAAGAAAACCAAGATTTTCCTTCCGACAAATGCTTTCTTTATCTTTTTTACAAAATAAAAGAAAATCATTAAAATTAAAAACGTCTTAAAACTACAGGTAGTACTCCTTTTTTATTAAATAAAAAACACCGCCTCCTCCCTTTCAGCAACAGTGTCCGTCGTGCATACTGTGGTTATGAGTAGCAGCAGTAGTGAACACAATCTTATTGCCTGAGTCTTGTTCCTTTTCCGGATGCAATTCCCTAGCGATCTCGCCCAAATCACGTCTCATAGAATAGGCATCTTCTCCGTCAGCGTAATATTTCGGTTCGATTTCCAGAATCTTGAATTTCAGCGAGTTGGTATACAAATTCAAAGCTGCTCGGTTGCTCTTCCGTACATGCAACGATACGTACTGAGCATCAAAGCACTCAACCATCGCCTGCGAGGCTTGATTCATCAGTTTTTGAGCCAAGCCAAGACGACGGTAGGATCGCTTCACTGCCAACGACGTGATATGTCCATGTTTACTCTCCTCACCGGGCTCTGGCTCCTCCATCTTGGCCAGCACATAGCCAACAATGTTACCTTTGTCGTCTTCGGCGACATAGCTCAATTGCGGCCATGTAAGGCCGTGATAGAAGTAGTATTTCATTTGGTAGTTCTCCGGCAGACACAACAGATTACAGTGCTGCATGTTCATTAGGTCTTCTGGCTTTGCACAACGGATATTCATGATGGCTGTTGCTGTGTGTGTAAGTTTGGCGGTTGTTGTGTTAAAACTAACTTAGGTCTCTAATCTTTTCTTAACTTGCGGGATTTCGATGACTTTTCTGGATGATTGCTTTGTGCGTGGGTTTTATCTTCGTTGGCTTGACCGAGCAGCTCACGAACAAGCCGGAATTTTGATAGGAATGCCTTCCAAATGAGGAACCAACCTGTAAACGAGAAACACAATTTATTCGTGATCAAAGTTCGATTTTGAATGAGCTATGAGGTTAGAGGGAATATCATGTCGGCGCAGTTTTCGAACGCCTATTTTAATTACAAGTGCTAGTTGCACGAAGGGCTTTTACCTAAGAGAATAATAATTGCAACGATGCTAATCGATGCCAACACAGTAAGCAGCAGCACAAAGGTACTTTGAACAGTCATTGGGATGATCACAAATTAAGTTATAAAACGAAAAAACGCGAGGTAAAAGGAACAAACTTTTCTAAATTATTTTATGGCAATTTTGTGGAAAGCACATTTGATTTGTGATTTTGTGTAATTTAATGGAAATTTAAAAACATTTGAGGAGCAACAAAAAATACACGTCGAAGATACACCTTTCGCAGTTGTGTCACAATTGAATGGTCAGTTCGGGTTCACGTTTCGGAACAAGTGACAGTAGCGTGGGAGTAGGCAAATGGTGCGAGAAAGAGAAAAATAGACCTAAACTAGAAATTGATATCGATTCAAGTTCTTCAATGGAATCAGTGGAATTATTTGAGAATTTCATTTAAAACAAATAAATATTTAGCTTATACGTAGCTGAAAGCCCTCTCGAAATTTTGTGTTCTTTGATTTTGGCCAGAATAGTATTTTAAACCGACGAACGACTATAAACTAAGCGGCTTCTCGTGGTTGATTACTCTTGATTTTAACATCATGGTGCATGGCTATACGACATTCTTTTGTCGAATATTTCTATCTAATTTTAAAGAAGAATTCTTGCTTGTTTTGAATTACCTTAGTTGATAAAATGTTCAAAAAATTAATAGATGAATTTGTTAATTAAAATTGTTACAAAATTTCGCACACGGTCGGAGATTTGAAGGATTTTGACATTTTTCTTTTTGACATGCTTCTCAAAAATTGTTTAGAAAAAGTTCTCTTAACCGCGAGGTTAATAAAATGTAAGACAGCAATGTTATTGAACAGGGCTGTTCTGGAGGAAGATAATTACAAATTGTCGCTCCCAAAGAACTGTGCCCACACAGCAACAAGGAATATGCGGATTTCGTTGTCCTTGAAGGACAAAATGAAGTACTAGGGCTTCTATTAGGCCTCGACAGCGATTTCGTTATGGGCTGTGCTTGAAGGAAAAAATGTACTCGATATTTACAAACAAAACCATTCTATATAATTTGGAAAACAAGAAGATTCCTCAGTTTATTACCACTGCAAATTGTTATTTACTTCAAAACTCGCTTACATTCTATAATTACAATTGTAATTCTTATTTCTAAATTCTTCCAATTTCTGGAACACTCAAATTCCTTAAACTCCATTCTTCAACCTTCATCTTCATCATCTTCCTGAAGATGCGACAAAGTAAGCTGAGCACACTTCTCAGCCTTGGTTGGAGATTTCTTCTTCCGTCTTTCTTTTTCTACCTTCTGCCCAATTACATATTCAGGCATAACGAGTTTAGAACCTTTCAACTTCGGTTTATCGACCTCTTCATCATCCTTCTCTCCAGAAACTCTTATGCTCTGCTTGGCTTTGACTGATTTATTGAATGAGATCTTACCGGAAGAACCTTCAGCTGATTCTTCATCACATTTAGTGGACTCAATTTCCTTGAGAAATGATAGTGCTGCAGCGGTATTCGTGTGGTCGGATATATCAACATCTGCCAAGGAATACTTTTTCCATTTGTGTGGATTGATCTATTGACGAGTAATGATTAAATTAATAACTTCGTATGCTTTCTTAAAAGATGGCTATTACCTGATAGTCTGGAGCAACGCGAGGTTTTAAGCACTTCGCAATTGGAAGTTCGGGTTTCTTGAAGATGCTCTCTTTTCCACGGAGTTTGGTCAATGTACGGTCGGAGGAAATCTCTTCCGTCGGGGCAGAACGTTTCAACAAATTCACAGTGTGCGATTCTGGGCCGGTTTGATCGAGTATAGTTCCCTTCAGGTCCTTGCCAGCCATATCAAGACTGGCGAATAATGCATTTCGTTTTGTCTCAAATTCGTGCATATTTGAATTGGCGAAGAGTTATTTAGGTGATTTATGCAATATTGAAAGTTTAAACAGAAAAACTTTGATAAATTATTTTTATGAGCTGAATTAAAAGAAAACAAAAATGTATCTTGTCAAAGATGACAATCCGAACAGCTGGTTATATCCGATAACAGCAGGGTTGTTATAGAGGCTTTAAGTGGCTCTATTCAGAGAAAAAATTGGAAATTGGAATCATCCCTAGAATTTTGTTCGTGCAATAAAAAATTATATCAACACTACATTTTCTACAAAATAAATTAATTTATTTTCTTTATACGTTTGAATCTTCCTGCTAATTGACATATGACAGGAAAAGAACGAAATCGTTTAACTGATTTCGATTTGCCTGTGTCTGCATTTGAAGTAATACAAAAACGGAAGGAAATTAAAAAATTCTGTAGACTGTATAACGGCGACAACGTACAAAATCCCGCAGCAGGAGCCATTCATCGGACACGATGATAGCCAACAATTCCGTGAACCCGACTTCGAAGAAGTAAAAAGGGCAATATTACGGCTGAAATCCAACAAAGCCGCTGGAGCAGATGGTCTAGCTGTCGAGGTGTTTAAAGCAGCAGGCGACGATCTAGATAGGAGCATGCACCAAATCATCTGTAACATAATATGGTCGGAGGAATGAATGCCCGATGAATGGAACCTCAGCATTGTTTAACCGATCCTGAAAAAGGGAGATCCTCTAAACTGCGCCAACTACAGAGGAATCAGCCTACTTAACATCGCCTACAAGATCCTCTCTCCCACCGCACCTTTTCATCGATGACAACATCTACAGAGACGAACTGTATAAAGATATGTCTAGTTTTGGCATCCCTGCCAAGCTCGTTCGCTTGTGCAAAATGACGATGGAGAACTCACGCTGCACCAAGTTTGCCATTGAGCTTCTGGGGGTCAATTCCCGATCTGTGAAAATGTGATATGATAAAAAATTTATCATTTTAGTTTTCACAGAGACTTTTTTTTTTTCTTTTCATAAACTCGATTTATGCGATTCTCTAACTTTTTTGTACTAAAAAGTACTAAATGATAAATTCTGTATGAAAAAAAATCAAAACAAACTTCAAAACTTTTCATTTGATAATTTTCTTTTCACAAAATAATATAGCTGTGAAAAGAAATTTATCAGATGAAAAGTTTTGAAGTTTGTTTTGATTTTTTTCACAGATCCAGAATCGAATTTATTGTGAAAGTGTGATAAAACTTATCATTTCACATTATCACAGATCGGGAATTGACCCCCTGGAGGAGATAGTGCAAAACTCCACCGTCAACGCCAGAGGCACTTTCTTCCAAAAGTCTGTTCAACTCCTCGGGTACGCCGATGATATTGATATCATGGGAAGAACACAGCGTGATGTCAATGGCACCTTTGTGATAATTGAGACAGAAGCGGCAAAAATGGGTTAAGCGGTAATTGAGAGAAAAATGAAGTATGGGCTGTCTTCAAGGACGGACAGCCAACACCGACGCGACGGCTCAATAGACGCATCTAACTTCGGGTAGTACCTAGAGGAGTTTGTCTACCTAAGCTCCGCTATTAACATGGAGAATAACACCAGCGCCGAGATCAGACAAAAAACTTGCTAATCGCTGTTTCTTTGGGCTAAGAAAGCAATTGAGTGGAAAAGCTTTCTCTCAAGCAACTAAGGTAAAACTATATAACACACCTTCATCATCCCAGTCCTGCTGTATGGTGCAAGCATGAACCTTGACAAAATCGGATGAATATGCCTTAGGCTGTTGCGAGAGGAAACTTCTTCGGGTCATCTTTGGCACCGTGTGCATTGATGGGGAATGGAGAGGAAGATACAACAGCGAACTTTACGGGTTGACAATGACATGGACCTAGTCAGAAGGGTCAAGGTCCAAAGACTCAGATGGCTCAGTCATTTAGAGCGGATGGACACCAATGCTCCGTCCCCGAAAGCCTTCGGCACTATTCTTGAGGGACGTGGAAGGAGAGAAAGACCGCGACTCAGGTGGCGCACACAAGTGGAAAAGGACCTCAATCAACTTGGAGTGCAAAACTGGAGACGTCAGCTATCTAGGAACCGAGCTGGCTACGCAAAATAACGATGGAGAATTCACACTGCGCCATCAAGGTTGGCAACAAGCTTACGGAATCTTTCGATGTCAAAAAAGGATTCAGACAAGGCGATTCACTGTCGTGCGATTTCTTTAACATCGTTATTGGGAAGAAGAAGCAAAACTCCTCCGTCAACACCAGAGGCACTATCTTCCAAAAATATGTTCAACTTCTCGCGTACGCTGGCGATATTGATATAATGGGAAGAACACAGGATGATGTCAATGGCGCGATGGCGCCTTTGTGAGGATTGAGACAGAAGCGGCACGCATACAACTTCGAGGTAGTAGAGGAGTTTGTCTACCTAGGCTCCACTATTAACACGAGCAATAACACCAGCGCCGAGTTCAGACGAAGAATAACTCTTGGTAATCGCTGTTTATTTGGGCTAAGAAAGCACAGTTGAGTGGAAAGCCCTCTCTTGAGCAACTAAGGTAAAACTGAATAACACCCTCATTATCCCAGTCCTGCTGTGTGGTGCAGAAGCATCGACCTTGACAAAATCGAATGAATGTGCCTTATGTCGATTTCCATTTAACCACATGAAATGGACGGGGCCGTTGCTACTAAAAATCAATATTTTTTGGTTTCAATGGAAAGGGAAAACGTAGCAATATCTTTTTGTAAGTGTTTAGTGTTCCAGCTGTAAGAATAAACTGCTCTGCGAAGAGTGGGTAAGGGTTTGGAAAGGATTGCTTGCAATTCCAAGTACAGATTTCTTGCCGCTCATGTGCGGAAGGTTCAACCTCCAAGTGGTGCAGAGCGTCAACCTGACTCCGTCAGGGCGAATGAACCTACGTTTTTATTGTACATGTATCATAATCATTTTCTTTTGATACCGTGATTAATGAGACTGTACTTGAATATCATTGTGATAGAATAAGGCACTAATGAGTGTTCTTAAGAAAGTTGGTGGTGCATGGCAATATGTCATGCAGTCTTCCAGTTTGGTCGACCCGGCTCCATTCTGGATAAAAGACTGCATGACAATGGACACCAGTGTTCCTCTGAGCCGTTAAGTCAGGAAGCTGGAAAACTATCCTTTTGGTTTGTACGGATGTGTGATAATTTCACACATCCGATAGAATGTATGATGATAATGTCATACATTCACAGAGTACAAAAATAACAAAAGAGACTACCAGGTCTTCTGAAAAAACTGGTGCTCTGGGGTAGTTGATGCCCGGATTCTAAATGAATCTCAACTACAGTTGCGGTCGGCCCCCTTGTGGGAGTTTCAGAGTGGCTGTGGTTAACGAGAAATGCGTTCTCGGTAACTGAGTGATGGTGTTCCTTAAGCTCAGTTACATAGATAAAAACACATCTACCAGTATGGCTTTTTTTAACGGGAAAAGCAAACTGGTACTTGAGAAAAATGGAATTGGTGGAAGACAAAGTCTATGGCAAATGGGACATATGTAAAAGACTAATTTTGTGCCTTTTCCCTTATCTACAAGGCAATACACCAAAATATGCATGTAATTCATGCATATAAAATGGAGTGGATTGGAAATCAATCCACCACGAAATTAAGGCCTCGGGCCAGGTGTTCGTGTGTAATTGTTTTCATAATCTGTAAGAATAAACTGATAAAAGTGGAAAGAATGGAATATTAAGCGGAGCACAAGAAATAAAAAGCATGACTTGAATTTTATTTATTATGTTCACTATTCTCTTCTATTTTCTTTTTCCACATATAATAATTACATTTGCAAAAACTGTCAAGTTTTTAGTATGTGTTAAAATCTGTGTAGATTCATCTCAAAAGACGAATCCAAAACGAATCAATTCGTCGGGGAAAAAACATCAATACTTTTCCCATTGGAAAGCGTTTAAGAAAAAAAATATTGCCGACCCGTCGACGACGGCACATCAATGTTTTGGTCCAATGGAAAACCACATGGCTATTTCGAGAGGAAAGTTCTTCGGGTCGTCTTTGGCCCTGTGTGCATTGATGTTGAACAGAGAAGAAGATTCAACAGCGAACTATACTCAGATGGCTCGGTTTTTTAGAGCAGGTGGACACCAATGCTCCAGCCCGGAAAGCCTTCGACACTATTCCCTAGGGATGTAGAAGTAGAGAAAAACCGCGACTCAGGTGGCGCACCCAATTGGAAAAGGACGTTAATCAACTTGGAATGCAAAACTGGAGACAGCTAGCAAGGGACCGAGCTGGCTGGCGGAGAATGTTGGTTGAGGCCCAAGTCCACAACGGACTGTAGCGCCACCTTAAGTAAGTAAGAAAGCAGTACATTAAGACTCTGAATAAAAGTCATGCATAAATGTATGACTGCATAATTCGAAACTATTTTCTCGTACTGAAAAACATAACCTCTTATTATGAACGGTTTTCAACGAATCCTGAGAATTCCGTCAACAAATTAATAATACCACCTTCATTTAAAGCTTAACATATTCTTTATTATAATAGGTATCTAAATGTTAATGACAGATAATCAAAAGTAAAATACAAAAAACATATTTTTACGATGCTCCAACTTAACATTCATAGAATTAATCTACATTATCATTTTCTCTAGTTTAACCTCATGTCTATCCTAAGTTCATTAAGTATATTTCATTCTAAATTTTGAACGTAAGTGTATTTTAATTTTAACTACATTTCTTCTTTTATAATTTTATTTAAAAACAATTTAATTTCGTCCAGATGTAAAACATGCTATTAAAACAATAATAAACTAGTAGTAAATCATTTAAACCGCGATTCAATTGTTCTTTTTTTGCAACAGCTCCCTCTAGTGGGAAAAAGACGATGTCATTTTCTGTATTGTTTTGTTCGAAAGTAAAAATCAAAACTTTAGACGTTCGTATATTTAATTTTTATTTTATTTTGTTATCTGATAATATGGCAATATGATTATACTATTTTAGCTATTAATACAACAATGATGAGTCTGCAACTAAATAAGGACTATTCCTCGTCTAAATCTTACAGAAAATTCTAATTTTTTTATCTAGACAATAATAATAAACAACATATATTTAAAATTTCTAAAACAAAACATAGAAATGATTTGACAAAAATAAATGCTCTAAACATTTTTCATTCATAAAAGCGCGCGCTCTCTCCAAATTGACTAGTTTTACTCCGAAACAAAAATCTCGTTCAAATTTTGTTTGTCTGTAAAAATGTGTGTGTGTAGGTACAAAGAATACAAAGTCGTATTATGTGCGTTGATGTTTTCGTGTACATAGAATATGTGAAAAATGTGACGTTTGATTATCGAAAAAGGATACTTTACAAAATCAAATGACATTTTCAAGACGACACAACACCGAATTACTAGCTTATTTGTATATCCTTAATCTTAAGTCGAATCCACACTGTTCCTGTTGTATATATTGATAGGCATTTTATTATGTTTGTTAATTTTGTAAACTCAGTCAAAAATGCATGCAAATACTGTTAAGCAGTTCATTCCGAAATTGTCCCAGCAACCGTCACCATTACCATTTTCGTTCTTTTCAGCACGTCTCATCTTTTTCGGATAGTTTTTCGGATTACTCCGATCACTTAGGTGGATAGGCATTTTCGCGAATTCTGGTCGTGGAGTACGGAATTTCTCCAACATGTGCGTTTGTTCGGGGGTGAGATTTTTCATTTTTTTGCCATCAATGGCGTCTGCAACAAGAGAAACTTCCGCTGGATCCAATAGTTCCACTCGATCGCATGCTTTTCGGAATTCCTTAGCCGACATTGTAAGATAACGTAGGGTATAACACAATGGACCCAAGACTCGGCGACGATTTTCGGCATGAGGATCGAGTTTCTTGCGTTGACACTCTTCCAGTGACCAATCGGCAAGGCATTCGAACAGGGCCAACTCCGAATGGAGCTGTAAGGCGTCGCGTTTAGCAATCATTTCGAGTTCTTCGAAACGCAGAGCTGTCATTTGTTCTTTTGTCAGCACTAATTCAGCATGCATGTCGATCAATTGCAAGGAATTATTCAGCAAAGCAATCATATGATCTTCGGGCGTGAATGGATACGAATTGGCTGCCGTCGTTGATTTGGATTTTTTCGATGACCCTTTAACTGGTTCCTGGCTTGTCACCGATTGATTTTGGTGTATTGTAGATGGAGACGCACTGTTATAGTACCACAGCGAACGAAACACGTCCAATACAATGGCACTTGTCAATTGCAAGTCTAACTCTCTTATACAATGGATAACTAGATCCGGACAATTGAATCTATTGGCCATCTCCAGGATCTCCAATATGTGCATGTGATCACGGTACTTAACGAACTTTGTCTCAAGAAATCGGATGAGTAGCTCAAAGTCCTTCTTGTCTACATTCGATATTTGAAAGTGGTTGTCATTTTTGCGACCGCTATTGGGTCCGGCATGAATGATTTTCGCCAGTTCGACACTGTTTTCGAGAACTGCTTTTCGTTCGCAACGGATCACGTATCGATCATCTCCATTGACCACTATGAACTCAATGTATTGACTTGAATTTGATGGCATGATTACAGGCACGGTGTTTACGGTCGTTATGGGCACATTGGGTTCAGCAGGTGGCGCTGACGGCGGTATCATCACACGGCCAGATGCTGTCGGATGTTGGCCATCTGGCCCAAGTCCAAAAGGTAGAACCATTGTTTTTCTGTTTAAATGTTATGCTCCTGTCAATTGATGGTAGACGTTAATCATCGGTGGCAGTGTTCGAGTGAATGGATGGTTATCTGCAAAAAAGAGCAATTAAAACCTTTATTAGCAAAATTAATATCGATTTGCTATCAGTTAGGGGATTCCGATTAAAAAGGTTTGTCATCATTTATCTATTTCATAATTTATTGCATAAATAAATTGTTTCAAAATGTGTTTTTTTTTGTTAATTTTTATGAAGGTCGGGAATCATCAAAATATTGCGATTCATAAAAATTGTGTTCTCGTGTCCTCAACACATCCAAATTTTTATGCCCGCAGTCTTATTGATTTAATTAGCATCGTAATAATTTATATTTATACCCTTCCGTCACTGAGAGTCTTATCAAAAATGGATTCAATTTCAGTCATTGACCGGCATTGCTTTGAGGGGGCTCATTAATGATGAGGAGACCTTTCCTTTTATTTGATATTACCCTAACCACCCCCTTACGACTACGTAAACATCATAATGAGATAGATAGGTGTGTTTTTTTTATGATACATAACGTATGGTTCTGTCAGTGTCAACTCATCAATTAAAGGTGGGTTCTTGAGTATTTTTCGTCTTCAAACTTTTATTGCCTTGCTTGTGATGGATGCGATGAAAATGTTTTATCAGTATATGATCGAGTGAAAATAAACACAAAGGGGCCGTGATATTCTAACATAAATTTTAAAATTGTTTGCCATTTCCTGCTTTTCAAGGGAATAAAATTAAACTTGACATTTGCCTTCAGCTTTTAACCAATTTTGAATAACGTTTTTATGGTCGTTCGGAACCGTTCCGAAAGGTTCTGAATACGTTCACTTGGCACAAGATGACAGTCCTTGTTCTGAAAAGAACAGAAAAACGATTCCGAATTTGAAGTCGGAATCAAAAACAGAATCGCGCATGCATGCACTCACTTGCACATACGTAGGTACTCGCCGCCATGTTTACAAACAAAGAAAATAAAACAATGTCATGTCATCGGCGCGAGGCACGCAACCAAGATCTTGAACGTGCACACTTTCCTAGGAGCAAATGTCAACTGTGACCACTTTCTGGTAGTGACTAATAGCGTTTTTTTTGGTCGTCCGGAACTGTTCCGAACAGTTCTGTACTCGTTCACTTGGCACAAGATGACAGTTCTTGTTCTGAATAGAACAGAAAAACGATTCCGAATTTGAAGTCAGAATCAAAAACAGAATCACGCATACATGCACACACTCGCATATACGTACTCGCTGCCATGTTTACAAATAAAGAAATTAAAAACATGTCATGTCATCTGCGATTCTTCATATGAGGATTCACAAATACACAACCATTCAACCCTTAGAAGCAAAAAAATGTGTTTGCCTGTTCGTTTGGAATCCGGAATCGGACAGTTCTGTGTACAATTCCGGATTACCAAAAAAAAAAAAACGCTATAAGTTTAGAGCTTGATTATTGATTGACAAAAAAAACACGTGCGGCCAAAGAAAGAAGTTTAACATCGGTTGCCAGAGACTGCAGTGAGCGCCTGAGTTAGCCTGAGCGACTCTCCGGCGCGGCGTCCTCCCAAATACCACAGGTGTCAACACCTTGCGGGACCAATATCGCGAAATAATTAAAAATGTAGCCGAGACCACCATAGGTTACCGTGATGATGAATGCGTGTTATTGAAAAGAGAGACGGAAAATGCACTTTTGCAGATGCTTTAACGGAAAACAAAAACAGCAAGAGAAGAACACCGAACAAAAAGGAGAAATGAGAAAAAGACCCTGCGAAGGAAGAAAAAAGCATCCGCAGTTTCTCAGCTCAAAGGTCTAGAAGAGTTTCAGCTCTCGGGCCAGGAACAACACCCGACGCGCGACGTTTCTTTAAAAGGTCGAAGCAATTAGCTTCTGGTTTGAGAATCGGGACACAGGCTCTTCGAAACAGTGAAGGAAATCTGGTCTCCGAAGAACAGGGAATTTTAGATGTTTTCAAGCCGCAATTCCAAAAGCTGATAAATGCTCATAATGTCGAGCTAGCCAATGACGAAAGAGAAGCAAGACCAGTCAATGAAGACCCAGTTCCAGCCCACCAGTACGGAAGAGGTAGAAAGAGCCATCCAAAAGCTAAAAAATAACAAGTCCGCCGGCTCGGATGGCATACCTGCGGAACTCTTTAAATATGGAGGAGGTGTTTTGATGAACCGCATGCACCAGATCATCAACAAAGTGTGGGAAGAAGAATGCATGCCCACTGACTGGTCGATAAGCTCCATATGCCCCATCTACAAAAAAGGCGATCTATGTCATGCAAAAACTACCGAGGCATATCTCTGCTTAATGTTGCATACAAAATTCTATCCAACGTACTTTGTGAGCGTCTTAAACTGTTTTGCAACATATTAATCGGCACGTTCCAGTGTGGCGTTAGGCCAGGCAGAACAACGATAGACCAAATATTCACACTGAGACAAATCCTGGAAAAGACCAACGAATTTCAAGTTGAAACTCACCATCTTTTCATCGACTTCAAAGAAGGGATCCCGAATAAACTGATCCAGCTGTGCCGCATGACGCTAAACAATACGCATAGTGCAGTGTGCAAATGGGTCACACTTCATCCGAGTTGTTTTAAACCTGCGCACGGCTTAATAAAGGAGATGCGCTGTCATGTGTTTTGGAGCAGATAGTGAGCATTGAAAACACAAATCCACCCAGCTCCTAGGATATGCGGAAGACATAGACATCATCGGTGAATCCAAGAGAACTGTGCTTGAGGCCTTCACAGCGATTGAAGAACATGGCGAAACTCGTTGGTCTTGAAGTAAATGAGGACAAAACCAAGTACATGCTATCAACAAACAAAAGAACATCTGTCCATCGCCTTGGACAAAACGTCACTGTTGGTAGCAGCAATTTCGAGGTAGAAAAGGAGTTCACCTATGTACCTTGGAACAAACATCAATCATACAAACGACACCTTAGACGGAGATCCGACGAATGATTAACCTAGCGAACCGCTGCTACTTCGGTTTGGCAAAACAACTGAGTTCAAAACTCCTCACTCGAAAGAGAATGAGTCCCTACTATAAGACTTTGATTTTACCAGTGATGATACTGGACACTTTCGAAGAAAAAATTCTTCGATAGATATTCGGTTCCGTATGCGAAGATGGCGAATGGAGAAGAACATTCAACCGCGAATTGTACGAGCTGTAACAAGATGTGGATGTAGTCCGGAAAGCCAAGAAAAGACAACTACATTGGCTACATTCGTCGCGAAAAGAATTCGAACTGCCAAACTCTATTCGCGTTCCACATCATCCACACTCCCAATGAACAAAATGTTCACGCGCGTATAACCTCAAAAATCATTCTTGATTTGTGTTTTGGTTGTTCACTCGCTACGAATTAAAAATCTCATATGAACGAAATGTCAAAATCGACGAATTTTCCTTCATTCGTTGGTCGTTGTTCGTGCATGTGAATAGTGCTTTAATCCTATTTTGATTAAATGTGGCAGCCATGTTTTTTAAGTGTCATCTGTCATTTCCTTCTTTTTTTTCAGTTAATCGATAGGAAAAAAAGTTGGTGGTTATTGTAAGCAAACGATGAAAACCTTTTTCTTATCGTCCAAATTGAACTGAATGATCCTAAAAGTTGTATGTTCAAGAAGAATCCCCAACGGTGGGTCGTAAAGCGGACCCAAGACTAAAATTAATCTTCATTCCCCAATCACTTCAAATTTTACAGTTATTTAATTAGGTATACAGGATATTCCCGACAAAGAATTTCAAAATTGTAGACAAATAAACAAACACCACACTCTGCAAATAACGATAACTGCTAAAATAATTGTTTTTTAAATGCGTGACATATGGGCTGGATGCTGTTACGCGTTTGTCAATTCAACTGGAATTAATAAATAGAACAGACCAACCTATTTTGCCACTCAATGTCAGCAAACATGGGCACACAACTGTATGTACATTTTTTGCAAAAAAAAAAAAACATAAACAGAGAGTAAACAATAACACGAGCAAAAAGCAAATGTTGAACAGGTATTTCCTTGCAAAAGTGTAGGTGTATGGTGCAACAAGGTTATGCTTCAGTCTCTGATATATTTTGTATTGACACAAGACTAATCATTTTTTTGCGACGGAGTGCAAGGCCAATGCAAAAACAAACCATTTCCGTCCCAACAGCAGTTCTATTAGTGTTATCATAAAAAAGTTATTACCAAATTATTGGTAAGATTGCATGCTTACTCAAACGTCAAAAATAAATGCTCAAAAAGATTTATTACACTTACAAAGAAACGCTTCCAATCTTTGCACTGAAAATGTCATCAATTAACACTTAAATCTATATCGGTTGTCATAATTTCCCGCCAAACGTTGATTCATTTGAGTTTCAAAACCACTTCATTTTCAAAATTTTGACACTTTGATATCTCATGTTGTCTTCAAATTACTCTTGATTTTGACGTTACTATCACATGAATTCAATTTGTCACTTTTTTTAAACGACAAGGCCTCTATGCCTTCTTTTCAAATTGACACTCACATAAATTCTATTTTGCTAAAATTCAACACGTTGACAGTTAACCACCCTACCGGAATATGCATTTGAACACTGTCAGTTGTTCTCGTCCGTTGTTGTCGACTCGAAATTCTACAATCGACTAAAACTCAATGTGCACAAAAATGTATGAAAATTAAAAAAAATTAATAAACTCCAATTCGCAATACAACCAAATTGATTGTTCTCCATTATTTCTATGAAGAGGCTATATGTACCTACATTATTTGCCTTAAGCACTGATAAAGTGACGGCCCTAGAGTTAAAAAAAAAAAAAACATTATTGTCCCTTCCACATGCCATAATATTTACGAATACATAAGAAGGAAGTTATCGGTGTCAATTAGAGAAACCTTCGGGTCTATGTAGTGGCAAAGAACCCTCCAAATATAGCAACAATTCCAACATCGTCTACACAGAGGCCCGTGCGATTCCAGCTACTCTCAAAAGTGTAATTTCAATTTGACTCCTTCAACATAACCGCAAGGCGAACTTTTGGTATAATCAACAACAAAAAATGACGGTAGCTTTGAAATCAATTAGGATTCCAATTTGGCGCCAAGTACCCTTCCAGTGAGAGTACGAACGTATAGTACCAGCATCTGACGGTTAATGTTAAGTTCATGGTAACATGGAGTTGTGAATTGCTTTAATAACTTGAACAGAGAAGAAAAAAAACTTCCCCCGCAGGCTGCGAATGCAATCCAATTGTTATTGGTAGTTAGATAGTTGAACTCATCGCGAACAGAATTTTTTGAGCAAATATTTACAAACAATGATTAAGTTTGTAAATAACCCCAGTGTGTGGGAGAGTGAGATGAAATTTGCATATGCGTGTTCCTCTGTCTCTGCTCATATTTTCGAGTATCTGCCAGATGTGGTGTATTGTTAAATTAAATTATCACTTTTTTCGGGAACAGATTATGCCGGTCGGTACTGCCGCCTCCAACGACGACAACGACATATCGAAACATGTAAACATTGAACGTTTTTTGAGATAAGAAAAGCTAATACCAATAATTGTCAGGGGTAGGTGGTAATTTTGTAATGTGTACCTAACTACGCGAACAAAGACCTTTTTAGGCATATTTTCGAGATGATAATGTTATGGTGAATTAATTAATTGGTTTGTATGATTATTTTTTGTTTCGATGTTGAATAAATAATAATTATCGAACTACGTGTGCGGCGGCATTCCAGAGAGATTTAAACTGCTATAAAGCATTGTTTTTTCTGCTCACAACTGTACCAAATGAAGGATATCTTTAAGATCCGAATGTGCATGCATGTGTGCTGCACTCATATACTATCAGTTTTCTTGTGTGACAGAACTAGACGCCCGACCAAATTGGATCTGATTTAAAATTTGCCGACGACTCGGCCATAAATCTCAGCCGAAGAGGCCGCTATTTCGCATTCAATGTTGGCTCTGAACTTTTTCAACGTGCGACTTCGGTTTGTTGACATAAACCAATGACGTAACGTAGCCCGAAAGAAAATTGTTAAACAGCGTTTAATCCACGGACGACGAGGTGGCCAATCGACTAGTCCATTTCTTGAGATAATATACGCTTATGACACTTACTCTTCAATAAATCGATTGTAAGGTGTGTTGTGGGGCTTGAGGCGTCCAAGTCATTAAACATGGCGCGATAACGCTGGCCCTACACAGTAACGTGATGATGGTCTCCGTCGGAAAAAAAAGTTATGGCCAAATAAGGCCGTCGGCATGCGAACCGCACTAAACAGTTATTTTAAGTGGATGAAGTGGTGATTCATGAAGCAAATGTGGATTTTTACTCCACCAATAACGCATTTGCTTTTGACGAACTCGTTGAGCCAAAAATGAGCTTTAGGCCCGGTGCACACACGCGATTTTTGTCGCGGCGATATCGCTGCGATATCGCAGCGATACCGCAACTTTTCAGTGCACACTTGCGACATTTACCGCAGGTTTCAATCTTTACTTCGAGTTTGTATTTAAACAATGGAGATTAACAGGAAAAAAAATGTTTTCGCGTACCTCGTGCATAAAAATTATGTTCTTAATAAAAAGAAACGACGTCACTGACGTTAATGGCTAACAAAAGGACTATTTTATTCATCGTTTCAAAATAAAAGACAAAATCCTGAACATTTTTTTAAACAATTTTCGAATGAGTGTAAGATCTTTTGATGAGTTGGCGGTCAAAGTTTCACCAAAAATCAAAATAAAAATCAAATAAAAAGAAACCAGCATCAAAATCATCCATATTTTCCCTTTCAATTTGATCAAAACTCGCGGTAAAAATCGCATGTGTGCACTGCACAATAGAAAACAATGTAAAACAAGACACAAATGCGATTTTTGTCGCCGCGATATCGCTGCGATATCGCAGAAACTTTTGCGACATTTTACCGCAGAAATGTCGCAGAAGTGTCGCTGCGATATCGCAAGTGTGTGTGCACCACTCCATTTGATTGTGAGTACTTTATGTCGTAAAAGCGATATCGCAGCGATATCGCCGCGGTAAAAATCGCGTGTGTGCACCGGGCCTAAGACCGAAACTTTTTTGCCAGAGACACAGTGAGTGCTTTAGGAAGAAGGGAAGGGATTGGAAAGGAGGTGCGGCTGTACATTGGTTTTAAATTCCTGAACATTGCGATGATTTTGAAAGACAGAGTGTGGAAGGGAGTTCCATATTCGTGTAGTACGGCTAAGGAACGATTCTCTATTCTTGAGAGTACGTCCCAAGTAGTTTGAAGCTCAAATATTAAACTATAACTTTGTATTTTATTTGTTTATAAAAAAAAAAAACATCGGCGTGTCCCCTCCCTAGCATGAGCACTCTGGAACTGACTGATTTCCCAAAAAAACAACTGCTTATATAGAAATACTAGCTGACCCGACAAACTTCGTACTGCCTCAATCGATATAAAAAAGACCTAGACTTTGGTAGCCCGGTACCCTACCACACCCGCTACCCTCTCCCTTTTTCTCCACTACCATCTACCCGATACCCCGTTATACCCAATTACCCACTACCACATACTTACACACGCTACCCGATAATCGCTACCTACTACCCGCTACCCCACTACCCTCTACACGCTGTCCCGTTATACCCAGCTACCGTGCTACCCGCTACCCCACTTACCGTTACCCAATACTTCTGAACGCTACCCGCTACACCAGTAATTGCTTCAAACTACCCACTACCCGCTACCGACTACCCTGCTTCTAAGTCATGACAAAATAAAAATGAAAATCTTGACAAAATATTCAAGTTTTTAATTAATAAATAAAAAATAAGGGTTATATGTATTTTAGTATGATGGATCATAAAAACATCAAAAATTTTGTCAAAAAAAAAAAATTAAGGGTGGACCACCCTTAACATTTAGGGGGATGAAAAATAGATGTTGTCCGATTCTCCACCCTAGCCGATATCCTCGCAAAGATTCACGAAAATCGGTCGAGTCTTTTCGGAGGGGTTCAATTACGCACCCTGTGACACGAGAATTTTATATATAAGATTTGAACGAAAAATTCGAATGCTTCGTTCTCCATGATTCACAGCGCTTAGTGTCCATAAAATTTCTGTTTTTGAAAAAGGGGGTGGCCTAATTCAAGGTTGTTAGCAAAATCGCAAAAGGTATCAGATTTCAATCTCCTTAATTCTCAAAACTTTGAGTGACGAAAAGGATTAGATTGCTATGAAAAAAAGGTAGGATTTTTTCCGGGCAATCGTTACATGGGCAAAAGTAGTGTGGGAAAGTATTTATCCGGGAAGTCGATTTCCAGGAAAACGACCCCAACCCTTTTCCAACTGCTCGGAACGAGCCTAGTAGAATAGGATAGATGGAAAAGCTTACGCAAGGGTTTTGTCAGCGGCTGCGGCCGCGGCGTGGAGGAACACCGGGCATGCCATTCGGGCTAGTGGATTTTTTGTATGTTCAGATCTTTTAGGACTTTCACCACAGCACGAGTGCGAAATAAGATTTGTCCCATGGAATCATTGACGTGCTCAAGAACTGGACTCCTCCATGGCTCCATGTTCATTGTCAATGAACGTAGGGACCGAGGAAGAAGAAGAATTCTTCATATTTTTTACAAATGACCAAATATTCTTACTGCCTTTGGGACATTGCAGTATTATTTGCCTTAATTTTTGGTCATGTAAAAATTGGCTTTTAAACACCGTAACCTTACTTCTTTTTCCTGATAACCTCTTTACAGCTAGAATCAAACCATGATTTTTCGTATTCGAAGAATTGTATACTAGTCCAGACAAAATAAACATTCGACCCAGAAAAAATTCGCATAGAGCTGAAAATTGGTACAGAGCATTAGAACACCGATTAAAGTAAAATGTCAAAAGTCCCCAAAAATCCCATGTGTGCATAAAAAATTATTCAAGGTCAAATGTCGAAAATGTTGGTTTTTCATACATATCTTTGAAACGGGGGAAGCTATCAAAAAAAAAGTATATGAAAGGCTTGTACGCCTTGTAATTCTCTCAAAAAAATATAATGACACTTTTTTCTACGAGCAAGCGTTTAGAAAATATTGCGATTTTAAAATGTGTCAAATGTCGAAAATAATGGTTTTTTGCGTATTACTCTTAAACGGTTAGTCCGATTGAAAAAATTTCTATGAAAAACTTGTAGATTATGTGGTTTTCTATATAAAAACATTTTTTTTTAAGCTGTCAGAAAAAAAACATAATTTGGTCAAAACTCAAAATTTCGATTTTTTTATAATCAGCTTCTAAGCCCTGTACAAAATTCGCATAGAGCTGAAAATTGGTACAGAGCATAAGGACATCTCTCTATATAAGATGTCAAAATTCCCCAAAAATCCCACTTGTGCAAGAAAAAATATTCAAGCTTAAATGTCGAATATGTTGTTTTTTCATATTTAAAAAAAGAGTTTTTCATATTTCAAAAGAGTTAAATATAAAAAAACAACATATTCGACATTCAAGCTTGAATATTTTTTTTTGCACCAGTGGGATTTTTGGGGAATTTTGACATCTTATATAGAGAGATGTCCTTATGCTCTGTACCAATTTTTAGCTCTATGCGAATTATTTCTGGGTTTGGGCTTTTTTATGTCTAATTTGTCTGGACTATACATTGAAATCGCTCGTATAATAACGTAATACTCCGAATTTCGGTAAACATTTTTTATAATTTGCAGACGATGCTCATTCGTGTACGGTGTACTTTACGATAATGAAAATGTTTAGTTCACTGCATTAATTGAAGTTAATGCAAAACGTAGAGGAACACATCTTATATAACGAATATTCACTAATGCATTCGTAATTATTTAGTGACATAAAAAATTCGTTCATTCTATGAATATTCGTATGGTTTTTTTCTCCTGCGGTAACAATCTTGCATTTTTACAAACGAAATTCCCAAATTTATTTGCTTATTTCTTGACAAAGTTCCTGGAACTTGTTAAAATTATTTAAATTTTATTTCGGTTTATTTTTTGTCTCGTATTTTCCTGACAGTTCTGATGTTCTCGGATGATTCATTTCCTTCTTTTGTGAAAAGTAAATCTCTTAAAATTAAATCACTTAAATTTCACACTACAGACAAACAAATAACAAAGAAATATTTCCCAACTTTTTTAACATCAAAAAAGCAGCCAGATGCAAGTGGTTCGTCATCGATAAACAAAATCCAAATTGGCACAATTCCAGCTATAGCCATCAGAAAGATTCAATAAATCAAAAAGAATATGTTTATTTTGAAAAATGATTCCACCACACTTCATTATTTCTTTTTCACTCGTCAAAACGTTCATCAAAATATAAAAAAAACCAATGAACTCATGCACCCAGGTTTTCATTTGAACATTTGAGCAAATGTTAAAATTCTAGAAGACCTACGAATTCTAAAGAATGCGAAAAAATCTACACGTGAAAGATTTATAACAATAAATAAATGCATTTCTGTGTTTTCCCTTTTAATTTGAAAGAGTCGGAAAAATTTCGCAAGAAATGGAAAAACAAAAATATTTTTACAAGCGAATCAACGCATTGCAGCTGGAGGAGGAGGGATTCCTAAGATTTATATTCTTGACAGCCACTTGCTCTAGTAGCGCACAAGAACATAGGCTCCGCGTGCATGCTACCTGCACCGCACCGGCACTCATGAGAGAATCATAGGCCAAAGTCTATTTAAAGACGTTGTCGGCCAAAGTATTTGGTATTTACACAGCGGGATAAAATTAGGCGATGAAAGGGTTAGTGGTGCAATATCTCCTCTAAGGTAAATTTGATTCAATTCAATTCGATGCAAGACTTCAGAGTCAATTTAGAAAGCGTTGATGTTTTTGGTTCTGCAAAATTATACTCCATGGCTGAAACTGCTTACGAGGCACGAAGAATTTTGATCATATTAGTGAAGGTTTGTATTTCGATACCCCACACAAAAAACTTCAAGCTGAGACAAGCAGACAAATATAAACAAATCTCTTATTTTGAAACGTGATACAAAATAAAACAAAAAAAACACAATCCACTCTATTTTGAATTCCCTTGAAGCGTGTATAAATAACCCTACAGAATTTGCATCCTCACAAACCACTTTTATGGAGTTGCACCAATTTATTGTGTACGACGACGACGACGGAACCAAATGCATTCTGCTGTTCTATAATTATGTGCCAACAGAAGACGAATTGAATGCAAGTCTTGTTCTCGGAAACTGAGTCTTTCCGGGTGCAACTTGTAACAGATGTAAGAGATTTACTTTTATGGTATATTGCCAAGGTCATTGTTCCTGTATAGATTCAATTGTGCCAAGCCGGCGCGCGGAGCGCAGCGATGGAATGTTTTGTTTAAGTGTCACTTTTGCGGTGGCCTCTGCATGTGTTATTGTTTGTTTTGTTTATTTTTAATAGTCTTTAAAATTTCGATACATTTGCTGGTGAGTGACGAGAAACGTGTCCAATTGAGAAACTATGGAACGTTGACACAATGCTCTTGAGAATCCTTTAGAACGAAGCATGTACTCTAAATGAACCGGCTCCTATGGCGAATACGTGTTTTTTTTTGTGTTGTAACGAAGTGTTACATGCTCTTGTACCACAATATCTAATTGCTAATAAACACCAAATAAATGGATCAGTTTTTTTTTTATTTCGCCATCATACAATTCACGCTTGCATTAAAAAGCGTATATTCAAGCAAAACTAGTTCCAGCCTGTATTAACAAACAACGACTCGTCCTCGAGTCTCTACCATACAATGCTCAGGCAAAAATAACTTGTAAGACTCATTTACCCAAACAGTGCTTGCATTCGTCATCAATACCATTCATTGCTTCATAAAATAGACATAAGCAAATTAAACCGAATCACAGGAAAGTATAACTTTCGCATTCATATAATTCACACTCGGTCTTAGTAGTAAAATTCATATGAGGATCATTACTTTTATAGTAAAATCACCACTACCACTACCTTTCGTCACTACTTTTGGTTGTCATTTTAACTTTGGATTTCGAATTGAGTGTTTTTGGTAATTTCCGCCGCCGACCGCCATTTCTCTATTAGAGCTTCCACCAGTGTTAAGGGGTTTTAATATCGAAGAAATAGTCCTGAGTTCCGACCGTACAGCAATCGCCATTTCATTATTAAAGCTTCCCCCACCAGTGTTAAGGGGTTTCAATATTGAAGGAAATTTGTCCTGAGTACCACCAGGGGCCTTAAATAAATCAATAAGAATATTTTTTACGATACCGGTATTGCTTTCCATGAAAACAACTAGTAAATCATTTGTTTTTTTTTTATTGTTGGTGGTCTTTGAATAAAACAAACAAATTTTAGTTCCAATTTTCAGAAATAAGTTTCGTATAAGTAAAATGTAAACTCACAATTTCGATGCTCCAGACATTTTGCAATAAATCGAACAGTGAATGAGTTACGAGAATGAAGAATGAGAAACGATAGCTTAATGTTGGTCGTAAGACAAAACGAGAATCGTTAATCATAAACGATTCTCGTTATGTGTAATCGGATTTTAACGATACCGAGCGGATTTCAACAATAATCGTAATTCATAATAGGGGCCCAGAGCTATTGCCTGCCGTGTAGTGCCACCAGGGGCCGTAAATAAACCTGCTGATCGACCAGAGTTATTGTCTGACGTGCTGCGTACCCCTAGGGGCCGTAAATAAACCTGCTGATCGACCAGAGCTTTTGCCTGCCATGCTGAGTGCTACCTTAGGGGGGAAGGGGCCTTAAACGTACCTGCTGATCCCCGGAAATAAACCGGTCGAGTAAAGAATTACCAAACACTCAGACAAACCGAAACAGGAACTGAAGCCCATTAGCGAAAGCCCAACCACCAGTAAAGGCAGCAAGTAACCGGACATCCGTCAAGTGGAAACTAGAAGTAGGTCCAAACATCCACCGGAAGCGGATAGACCAACGAGCAAAACCTCGGATGGGAAACAAAAAGCACATCACAGCGTACGTCTTTTGCACTAAAAAGCAATGAATGTTTTCAGTTTTTATTAGCACTTTAAGTAAAAGGTTCCGATCACTAAAATCCAGTAAGAAGACTTAATCGATTGTAATGCAAGAATCACACACGTCATCCTTTCTAGAAGTTACTTTAAACTGACATCAAATTATACCCTGCATAAATAGATTATGCCCAAGTTTCACTCTAACCCACTGACCATATCCACATCCAAAGCCATTCAATGAATTTTTAAATCCCATCACCCACTCCGACACGCTGTGTAAACCAAAGATGATCATAAAAGGAAACTAATAACCCAGTGCGAGTGTGCTCTTCCGACTTTACAAGTACCCATCCAACAATAATAATTACGATGTTAAAACGCCTCTCCTCTTTTATTTATCTCAAAATCACGTTCTCTTTCCGTATAACCGCCCTGTAGCCCGGCCCGCATTATCTATCATTATACTATTCGTTTCATGCTTCCATCTCATTTCAATTCTCTTTTCGTACGACATCCTTGAATAACTTAACGGTGCAACAGAAAAAAAAAAAAAGAAAAAAGGTTCGTTCATAATATGCACTTCATGTCAATCGAATGAACTTGTTTATCTATTAAAAAAGTAGGGAGAGACACATAAAAAACGTTTCCAATACCGTACCCAACCAACCCCAATATGGCTCATGTATATCGTGTTTCTGTTACAAGTTACAAGTGGCCAAGTGTTCCAGTTTCATCATCTGTGACTGTGCTCCTTTTTGCTATAAGCCCTCTGCCCTTAATACATTTTGTGACTTCTATGTGAGCACTGAGCGCGTATGTTTGTTTTTCCCTCTCAAACGAAATGTTTGTATTGTTGTTTTATATACCGTGGTGGTTATCTTTAGGAGCATTACCAAAATTTTTCAGATAGAATTTGAAGTATATAGGTCAAGGGCTGGCAGTTATGTAGGACACTGTAATTCGAAAAGCACAGGACTTTCTTTTATTGAATTATGCTATGTTTTGCTTTTTTCACTTGAAATAGATTCTGCAAGGACACGATTTTAAAGGACAAGATCCAATTTGGTAACAACACATTTTCACATCACCGAAAATAAATCAATAATCACGGAAACACCGTAGAGAGTTCATTATACCCACACAGAAATTCAGTTTGAACATAAAAAAAGGAGTAGGCGACCGACCGACGACGACAATGATGTTGGAGTTTACACGGCCGAGGAGAGTAAAACTACATACATTGTGGTCTCCGCTCCACCTCCCACCAAAACGACAAATTTTCAGACAAGTTTTCATGTATTTAATCTTTAAATTCAAAACTCACCAATGCAAAATTTGACTTTTGTTAGCTTGAAATTCGGTTTTCGGATAATTTGATAGCAAAAAGCACCGTTTTGTGTCAAGAAATCAAAACTAAAAGAAAAAATACCATTCAATACGCCAGGAGCAACGAAAACACAAACGTTACGACAGCGGATCCGTATTTCAACTTATAAACGAAACTACGAGTTCGCTCACTTTGTTGGACGGTCTCAATGATTAAAAAACAGAATTCGTATCCGACATGCGTACAAAATTTACAAGAAAAATGAAATAAGAAAAAAATAAATTTGTGGCGAAAATCCTTTTGATGGAATATTTTCAAAACAAAATAATTTAGTGTAGGTACAAACAACGAACTTTTGAAAAAACTGTTCTCACATTCGTTGAGTGCTTGATTTCTCTTTGTTCTTTGGCAATGTACAGTGGGTCACATTGTTAACGATAGAACCGGATCTTAACACGAGAGAAACTTAGTAAAAACAACACGAAAGTAAAAAAAGAATTAAGTGAAATTTAAGCTATCATTTTTGACAGAAATTACATTTTGATTAAAAATGAAATATATTTTGTATGGTTCAACTAAGTTGTATCGACTCCTTGTACCTACACCGTTGAATGCGCACGGACGGAAAAGCTATTTCCCTAAAATACTTTTCTTCTCAGAGAGATGTTTAAACTGTTCCCATCCCAGTTCCCATTTTGCGAGTCATCCAGTTTGAGAGAGAGAGGGAGAACTGTGATAAAAATACAAACAAAATGTATGTCAGAAACATGCCACGCACAACAATATTTTTAACATTGCAAAACTTTACTCAAAAGCTTTGTGTTGGGCTATCCCCTAGAATCCAATATAGTTTCTAAAAGAGGGATAACTGTGTAATAGGCTAAGGAAAATTCTGTTAAGTTTTTTGACTCTCCCACTATCGAATCTCAACCGAGTGGTTAAGGTGTTGGTTGGCTCGTGTGCTGATGGTTTCGGTGGTGTTTCGAAAATGATGCGCGTGAACCGTGTTATGAATTAAAAACAAGATTCCATGTTTCTATTTTTGAACGTTAGGTCAGAAGTGATTTTTTAGGCGAACGGTGGTGGTGTTGTTGGGAAGTGCATTTAATGTTTGTTTCTCACGAGGCTGGTGCTGGTGTGGACGTTGTGTTGTGAGTCACTTGAATGAAAATTTAATTTTTTTTTGGTTCTCGATGGTGGGGATGGAAGAGTATGAGGATTGGAATTCCCGGTGATTAACAATTAATTATACCATTTCGCCATCAAATAAAAAAATGGGATTAGACTTAAAAAAGAAAAAGCGGTGTTATTTTATTTATTCTCCCTGGGTGTTGATTGGGAACGATTTAAGCATTTTGGAATTCTAGAATTAACATACAAAAAATTGAGAAAGAATTTTAATTAGGTGTTTCATCTTTCATGGGAGTGCAATGTTTGCAACATTTTGTTTAGGAACAACAATTAATTAGTGTGGAGTCTGGAATATGCAAACTGATATTTTAACTCTACTTTTAGTGGAGTCAATGAAGCTAAAAAAGGGCGTTTTCAGAAAGTCCTCAGAAACAGCTCGGATTTAGAATTTTTTTTCAAATTTTTTGTTTTTTTATATTGTTTAAAATCAGAAACATTTCATTCCTGGGAAATAATTGCTCATAATTTTTATTTTGTTTATAAAGGGTGATCCACAAGCGATGTTTTTGGTATTTGGAGTGTGTTGGTTGCATTAAGAAAAGAAAAAAATCATGTGAAAGGGGGAGGGGGTATATTGCCACCCGTTTAGCCAGCAGGGGCGATTTTATAACAAAAAAAGCTTATTTTTCAAAATTAAAAATCAACGGCTTTGCCCACAATGCAAAGTTAAAAAACGCTTCTTTCATTTTGCATTTAAATATAACTGTTTTCAGGAATAGTTTTCGAAAAATTCATCTTCAAAGTCGAAATATCGAAATTTTCCACTTTTTTTTAACTTCAAACTAGTTTTGTTTTTCAAAATTTAATGTAATTATGTACTATTTTTTCACAACTAAATGCGGTTACAAGTTCTCAGTGAGATCCAGAAAACCCCATGTAAAAATGTCTTTTTGTTTTCGAGAAATTAAGAAAATACCAAAAACACTCAGAAAAATTGGATAATATTTGTGCTATTTTTTCGAAAAAATAACACTTAACAAGTAATTTTGTGCATTTTTTTCTGAGTGGTTTTGGTCTTTCCTTAATTTCTCGAAAACAAAAAGAAATTTTCTCATGGAATCTCACTGAGAACTACTGACAGCAAGTGAAAAAAATAAGTACCTAATTTCATAAAATTTCGAAAAAAAAAATTAGTTCGAAGTTAAACCAAAAAGTTGAAAATTTCGATATTTTGACTTTGAAGATGAATTTTTCGAGAACTATTCCTGAAAACAGTTATATTAAGATGCGCAATGAAAGAAGCATTGTTTAGCTTTGCAAGAAGGTATAACACGGCATTGTGGGCAGAGCCGTTGATTTTTAATATTTTTTTTTTAAATAAGCTTTTTTTTTGTTATAAAATCGCCCCTTCTGGCTAAACGGGGGGCAATAGACCTCCCCCCACCACAACGAAACCCCTGGATTGACGATGAGTGCCGGCGAGCACATGCAGCTAAACAATAGGCATACAAAGCTGCGCTACAAAGAAGGACACGAGCAGCTCGTGAGCTCCACGAGCAGAAAAGGAGAGAAGGGAGCATGAGAAGCGCGTGATCGAGGAGATAGAGGGATGTCACAACAGGAACGAGGTTTGAAAGTTCTACAAAAAGGTGAAACAAACCTCCAGGGCGTAAACACCCCGAACCGAAGCCTGTAGAGACCATCATTGGAACATCGTAGTAGAACCGCAGTCAGTACTGAGGATATGGAAAGAGCAGTTTTCCAAGCTGTATAATGGCCATGACGAGCAAAATTCCGCCAGCTATACAGTACCATTAAATATGGGTGAAGCAGGCCAACAATTCCACCCACCCGACATGGAAAAAGTGAAGATAGCGATATCTAAACTTAAGTCGAACAAAGCCGCTGGAGCAGCCGCCGAACTGCACAAAGCAGCTGGAGATGATTTGGTTAGGAGCATGCACCAGATCATCTGCAAAATTTGGTCGGAGGAAAGCATGCCCGATGAATGGAACTTCAGCATCGTACGCCCGTTCCTCAAAAAAAGGAGATCCCCTGAACTGCACCAACTACAGAGGTATAAGTCTCCTTAACATCGCCTATAAGATCTTGTCTGCCGTGCTGTGTGAACGTTTGAAGCCTTTCGTCAACAATCTGCTAGGTCCTCATCAGTGTGGCTTCAGACCCGGAAATTCCACCATCGATCAAATATTCACTCTACGGCAGATCTTGGAGAAAATCCAGGAACTTCAAATCGATACCTGCCTCATCGATTTCAAGGCCGCGTATGACCGCGTCTATAGAGACCAATTATATAGAGCAATGTCTAGTTTTGGCATCTCAGAAAAACTCGTCCGTCTGTGTAAGATGACAATGGAACACCAATGCTGTTCCATCATGGTCGGAAAAAACCTAACGGACACTTTTGATATCAAAAAAGGTTTGACAAGGCGATGCGTTGTCATGCGATTTCTTCAACATCATTCTTGAAAAGATTGTGCAAAGCTCCAACGTCAACACCAGAGGCACAATCTTTTAAAAGTCTTGCCAATCGCTGCTTCTTTGGACTTAGAAGGCAATTGAGTAGTAAAGTCCTCTCCCGAGCAACTAAAGTCAAAGTGACACTCTACAAATACAAAACCCTCATCATCCCGGTCCTCATGTATGGTGCAGAGACAAGGACCATGACAATATCCGATGAAAACGCTTTGGGCTGCTTTGAGAGAAAAATTCTTAGAGTGATTTTTGGTCCTGTCTGCATTAATGGAGAATGGAGACGAAGCGACACTGACTTAGCCAGAAAAGTCAAGGTCCAACGACTTAGATGGTTGGGTCATGTCGAGCGAATGGAAAATAATGCTCCGGCTCGTAGTCTTCGAATCCAACCCGGGGCCTGATTATGGGGTTCGCGGCGGATCGTTTTCAATTCGACCTTTCAAATTCGACTCGCTTCGTATTTCCTTATTAACGAACTCGCGGCGAAGCGAGAAAACGCCTTCCAATATTCCAGTGATTTGACACTTAATATTCCAGTTAATAATGTGAACAGTGTTGCCGTATGTTACAATTTAAATGAGTCTCCGCTGCTGAAAAAAGGTCATATAATAAAAATAAATTTTATTTTTCACACAAAGGTTCTTCTAATGGAAGATTCTGAACTTTGGCAGTTAATAGCGGCCTTTTTTGAAGCTACATCTTTTGGTTATCATTTATCCAGTCTGTTTTGCAAGAGTATTGATTACATTTTATAATTTGCATGAGAAGAAGAATGTTAATAAACATGCAGAAATGAAAATAAACTCTTTTTTCATGCACTAACTGTAGAATACTGAAAAAGATAAGTCAAATTTAATAACATGAGACCCTGAGCCAGCTTATCAAAAATCACTCTATCAGAAAATGCCGAGTGGTGGTAACTCTGAATAAACACTCTTTCGTCTGTGAATCCGCCAATGAAAAGCTGTCGTATTTCAACTCGCCAGCAAACATTATGACATTTCAAATACGCCTTCGAATTCGTTAATTGGTCGAATTCAAAACGAAGAAGACGAAAGCGAACGCAATAATTGAAAAATATCAAACTCGCTAGCAAAACGATTCGCCGCGAATCCCATAATCAGGCTCCCGGAAAGACGTCGCAGAAGAGGAAGACCACGAGTCAGGTGGAGCACACAGGTGGTAGAGGACCTGAACCAACTTGGCGTGCGAAACTGGAGACAGCTAGCTAGGGACCGAGCTGGCTAGAGATGTTTGTTGGGTGAGGCCTGTTAAATGTAAACGATACACACTCGTTGAGCTCTTACAATCGACTGATTTATTCTTCATAATTCATATACATAACAATCTTCCCCAACAAAATATTGTTTAATTACATGGAAATACTAATAGTTATTTTATTAATATTATAAACTATAAGGGTTGAGTAATTTAAAATTAAATGTAATATTATAAATTCATAAACTTAATTAGTTTTTCAAATTCATTAATTAATTTTCCTTCAAGGTAAAAGAATGAAATCCATATTAACAGAAACTTATAACTAATTATGATTCATGTTATCAGATATATCCATCAAAACCAACTCAAAATTTAGAATATCCCCAACGACTAGGTTCCTTCCTAGTTCTTGTTGGCCTTTGATTCAAATTTGCATTCGTTTCGAGATTTGCAGCATTATTGTGTGATTGGGTGTGAGATGGAACTAGACCCTCATCATTTGCATTTAGTTTACTTGATTTGTTAAAATTTTCATTATATATTTTTCCCGGGTGAAAATTATCTTCTAAAGTTGACAAACGCAGTTGATTTTGATGAACATATCTGGCTTGATTATTAATATTAATAAGATATGTAAACGGGCTGATAACTTTTAATATAGTTGCCGGTTTCCATTTAACAATGTCTTTAAAATGTAATCTATACAAAACTTTTTCATTGACGTTAAACTTATTAAATTCAATTTGTTTTTTCTTCAAACTTTTGTTTGAATTTGTTACATTTTTATTAATTTCCAACTTTTTTGACAATGTTTGCAATAAAGTACGCGGTTTTTATGAGTATATTAATTCATTTGGTGATCTTCCTGTTGCTGTTGATGGTGTTTCCCTGTATGCTAACAAAATTTTATTAAGAACAGTTTGAATATTTTTCTTGTTAACTTTTCCTTCTATCATATATTTTTTTAAAATCGATTTCACCGTTTGTACAGCGCGTTCTGCCAAACCATTGCTTTGTGGGTGGTACGGAGGGGTTTTAAATCATTTGATTTTGTTTTGATCTGCAAAGTCTTTGAACACGCCAGAGTTGAAAGGAGGACCGTTGTCAGAGACCAATTCAGAAGGATTTCCAAAATAGGAAAATATTTTCTCCAATGCATGAACAGTATGTTGTGCGTCGGTGCAGTTCATTTGCTGGACTTCAATCAATTTTGAATATGCATCCACTAATAACAAAAATGTGAACCCTTCCCAATGAAAAAAATCTATATGCACTCTTTCAAAATGTGAGCTTACTTCGGGCCATTTTGTACTTACAACTTCTTTCGGAACATTTCGACTGACCTGGCATGTTTTACATGATTTTACAAAATTATCGATATCGCTATCTATGTTAACCCACCACACCGTACTTCTGGCTAACATCTTCATTCTAACTATCCCGTTATGGTTTTGGTGTAAATATTTTAATACTTTTTCATATAAAGATTTAGGAATTACAAGTCTATCTCCGTAATATAAACATTTGTCTTGTGTGGACAACGATGTTCTCAAATTAAAAAATTTGTTGTCTTCGTGCTGTAAATCTACTTTATCTGACCAGCCATTCTTTACAAATTTATAAATTCTAGCTAATGTAGTATCTTGTTTTATTTTGCTCGCTACTTCTTCCTTTGTTACCACCATTTCCATGGCATCCGTTAACGACATTATGGTTTCTACATTTGTCTCTTCGGGTAAAGGTAACCTAGAAAGCATATCAGCCACTGCCATTTGCCTTGCGGGGCGATATTGGAAATCATAGTCATAGCTCGAAAGTATAACTGCCCATCTTTGCAGCCTAGAAGCTGTTATATTAGATGTACCCTTGTTAGGGTTAAATATTTCTTTTAGCGCTTGGTTGTCACTGCATAGCTGAAATTTCTGACCGTACAAATATTTATGAAATTTTTGGACCCCAAAAATTACAGCCAATGCTTCTCGATGTACTTGGGAATACCTACTTTCAGATTTCGATAAAGTACTCGAAGCAAAACTTATCGGTTTTTCTTGTCCATTTATAATATGCGCAATGTAGGCCCCACACCTTTAGGGCTAGCATCACAAAAAAGAACAATCGGTTTGTTTGGATCATAAATTTCCAAAATATTGTGCTCAAGAATAAGAACCTTAGCCTTATCAAAACATTGTTGGGCTTGCTTTGACCAAACGAATTTAATCCCTTTACCTAGAAGGTCATACAAATCTCTAAGCCTAGTAGAAAGGTTTGGAATAAAACTACTATAGTAGTTTAGTAACCCCAAAAAGGATTGTAATTCCAGTAAGTTCGTGGGACTCGGAGCTTTACGAATTGCATCTGCTTTTGCAGGATCTGGCTGAATTTTGGATTTTGAAATAATATGGCCAAGATATTTAACTTGTTTTTCAAAAAAAATGCATTTTTCCATGTTGATTCGAACTTCATGGTCATTTAACCTTTTTAAAACTTTCAGAAGCGTCTTTTTACAGCTTTCCCATGATTCTCCGCAAACTAAAATATCATCTATAAAGATGGCAATATTTTCTACATTTTTGTCCGACCTGGACTGTAGCACCACCATAAGTAAGTAGTCGCCGTAAGCCGCTCCGCCACGTCAAGACTTACCCCATGGAGGGGGAAATAATGTAAATCCTCTTTACTATCCCTTGCAAGCAAACTAAACTTAGTGGCGAATAAGATTGCATTTTAAAAAAAACATTAAAACTAAACATAAAAAATAAACTTTTATTCCAATAAGTCTATGTATATTTTTTACATACAATAATGTTAACAAAAATTATTACATTCACATTCAATGTGAAATTCAGTTCATTTTATGATCAGTTCTTTTTAAACGTCTTTTAAAGACAAAACAAAACAGCCCTTCATTCAATTTAGGTCTTGTTCGAATTTTTGAATTCAAATTTCAAACAGACATTTCGTTGTTATTCCTGAGCCTTTGGAAGTCATACAAATCGCGAATAAGTTCTGCGAACATCAATGGATTTATATTCACACTGATGCGAGTCAGCAGAAACCATTCAGAATAGCTCATGTCCTGGACAAGTTGGGTCACTTGTTTCTTCTGATTGCATCCGACACTGCACTGAGTCATGATTATTCGTGCTGCAGTACTGCATGCGACAATGATGCGGAATGTCAAATGCATTGCCGAAACAATCATCAGGAACAAAAACCATGCGTAGAGGAATGCGAATATTTTCTCGTTTAATATGTTGATTGGCAGCACACAGAGGCAGTCGTATCTGCTCTGCGATCCGGAGCCACCGTATTTGAAGAATTCACATTTTGTTAGTTTGGGAAATACCTTGGAGCTCATTTCGTTCCATTGGTCCCAATTGTTGGATGGTATTTGAGCCATTGCTTGCGAGTAGCTTGACCAAAAACTGTTAAAAAAGGTATTCATTACGGTGAGGTTTAGAATCTGAAATTGGAAACGATCGATTCAGTTTAACAACCACAGGATCTTGATCTTGGTTTCGAGAAAGAGAGAGGAAAAGAATCTACTTACGCAAATTACAAAATTCATAATTTCACAGAAGAAAAAGTTCTTGGCATATGCACGATGCATTTGTTTGTAATTTGGATGGAAGATCTGAATCAGGTATGCCCTTCGTTCCTTATTAGCATTGTCCGATATCAGCACCTTTCGTTCTGTAATAAAAAGGGCATAGAAATTGACTCACACTCTTCGGATAACTTACCAAATCCATCGCAAAGTTGACTTATAAAGCCGCCTTCCCATTTCTTCCATATGAAAGCTGGCATATAGAAAAATAGAGCTTGTGCCAAAAGGATGAACATTACCCACTGGTAATATCGAACATACAGCCGTTTACTATCTTTGTATTCAGCACCAACTCCAACTGCAATTGAATTTTTATTGCTGATTTGACCTTCGGAATCTGTCACAATGAATGTCCCCAATGTCCAGCAAAAAAGATTCACAAATTCGATATTTTTATCATCGGTCATACATTCGATTGGCTGACCAAAAAATTGGCGTGCCGAAACCAAAATGGTAAAAGTTAACAGGATCACCACGGTGACCTTACAATGAAGGCAGAAAGCGAAGTCATAAATGTTAACTGATTTTGATTTCAGGTATTTTGACAGAGGGAGAATAGCTTGAAACATTTTGATAAATATATATTTTTAAGAGCAAATGCTCGGAAAGGATGAAATAATTTTTTTCAAACGAAATGTTTTTTTGTTGGTTAGGCCGTGTGCGAATTCAGTTAAAAATGGGTTAAAAATTGACGTTTGGTTAAATTTTGACACTTCGCATTATTTGACTAGCTGCTGAGCAGGTTAAAATATGACAGTAGTGGTTAAAAATTCATCCATTTTTATTTTTTAACCACAATTCATCCAATTCGCACACGGCCTTAGAGCTTGGCCTCGACTCGAGTTCCTGAAAAAAATGAACTGACGCGCGATTTCAGTTGTAACGGTAAACATTGACAGTATAAGAGTTTCCTCCCCTCAAATATGCATCAAGTTCGAGGGATACGTTCAAAAAGTATTGTGTACGCCCTGTCCCAAGCCTTGTGCCGTGTTCACACACGATGCAAATTTTTTGCAATATTCCCAGCCTATCTTGTTAGGCCGTGTGCGAATTAAGAAGTGTTTCTTGACGTTTGGTCAAATTTTAACACTTCGCTTTGAATAAAATGTGTTAAAACTACACTAGCTGCGGAGCAGGCTAAAATATTACAGCAGTATTTAACGCAATTCGCCCAATTCACACACGGCCTTAGTAAACTAAAAAGGTACACGTGGAGTTGTAATCTTTTCTACTCTGCTTCTATTCGTTCTACTCGTTCGAAAAACTTTAAGCCTTTGACGCAGAGGTTGCTTCCTTTGAGTTCAGTTCAAGCCATTCAGCTGGCTTTTCACGAAAACATTCAAATATAATTTAATCGTTATCCAATATTAAAGCTATTTCCTATCAATGTGCTACTACATTTCTCCTATTCCGATGTTTTATTTAGGATGGTGAAAAATTTGTTTGAAAAAAACGGGTAATTTTAAAAAGATCACATGAACCAGAAGTAGTCGTGGCCTAATTATCCTAACACTTCCAACAGCTCGTAAGTAAGAAAGCCAAACACACCAGAACTGTCAACTAATGACATTTGCTGTTAACAACATGCTTTCGTTTTAGCGACATCGACAATGGCCACACGTGAAAACAAAAGTTAAACATCAAACAAACTCTTGTTAAATCTTAAATTTATTTCTTTTTAAATTGGTTAAGCAATTGTTTTCATAAGAGTTTATAACTTCTAATTATCATCAAAATGCAAACAGTCATTTCGAAGAAGGCCCAGCGTTCTGAAAAGAAAAAGAAAAAACTAGCTGCTCTCGCTACTGTAGTCAAACTGAACGACAAAGATCGCGAATCAAGCGTTTCTGGAAGTGCACCTCAATCCGACAGTGAGAGTTCCGATGAGAAAAACGAGGTATATTCCTTTATTTAAAACATATTTCCTGTAAAAAAAAGTACCATCTTCCCAGGCAATGAAATCCAAACTGATTGAAACAGATCACCAAGAAGAACCAATGGTTAAAAAACGCAAACTGAGCGAAATAAGTTCACAAACTGATGATTCCTCGACGTTGGACGATTTGGAAGCAAAAAAACTAACACTTTCCGAGGAACAATATGTTAAGCTAAAGAAAGAGCTCAAAGAACGTAAGAGAGAACTCGAAAACGTTCCCAAATTTCGCCTTAGGCCCGCCGGCTACAATGCAAGCCTTGAAGTTGAACAAAACTTGAGAACCCCCGTGTTTTTAACAGATGTCCAGCATCTCCTTATGTCAGCATTGATTGGCAAAAAGTCACCTTGTACCCCTGAACGTTGGTGTTTCCTTGAAAAACCTCTGCGATTGTCTCACACTGTTGTTCTGGTCCTCGACGGTGTTTCTCTTTACCATTACCTGTCAAATGAAGACAAATTTACCGAAACAAAGAAGATTTTCGACACCAAATTAGAAGTAGTCCTTCCAGTTAGAGGTGAAAAGAGCATTATTGAAGACCTGGCAACGGCTCCATTGACCAACGTTCAGGCCGAAGAGCTCATTGACAAATATGGATCACTGGAAAATGCCATTGAGATGACCAAAGATCCAACTCTTCTCGTCAAATCGATGTTCCCAATGGAAAAAGCAATAGAAAGTAAACCAGAGGAAACAATCCCAAAGCAGGACAGTTTTCCAAGAACCAAATTGCTTCTGTCAGCTTTGCAGATGGTAGACGAAGGCTATCCAATGCCAATGCGTGGAGAACTTGGCGGCAGCATTCAAGATTATAAGTTCACAAAAGACAGATATGCCCCCGTAACGGACAACAGTCCCATGTTCGGTTTAGATTGTGAGATGTGTCGCACAACGACCGGCCGAAATGAACTTACCCGTATCTCAATTGTGAACGAACAGTATGAGACTGTGTACGAAACTTTGGTCATGCCAAAGAACAAGATCGTAGACTATCTCACCAAGTTCTCGGGAATTACTCCCCAATTGATGGCCACAGTAACCAAACCATTGGCAGCAGTGCAAAGAGAGCTACGCAAATTTCTTCCAAACGATGCAATCCTCGTCGGTCAATCGCTCAACTCTGATTTGCATGCCATGAAAATGTTGCACCCCTACGTGATCGATACCAGTGTGATCTACAACATCACTGGCGTACGAAAAAGAAAATCCAAACTACAGACGCTGGCCAGCCAGTTTCTCGACCAAATGATTCAGAGGCATGAAGGTGGTCACGATTCGGTTGAGGACAGTTTGGCGAGTATACGTTTGGTGCAATTGAAACTGACAAAAAACATGGAGTTTGGCGATGAAATCTTGACTCAGAAAAAACGATTGAATGATATTCTTGCTATGGCCAATGGAGGTTCTATAAAAAATAATCTCCTGGGACAGGTTTCACAGCGAGACAAGCGCACTGCCATCGTCCATACTGGACCAATGCCATCCGATGTGAAGGAAATCTGTTGCAAAGCAACGTCGGAAGATAAACTCAAGTCAATCGAGTGCATTGAAACCGCGAGTAACAAGGAATCGGTGAAGAAGGCTCGTGAGATTGCTCTGGAGCACGCCCTTACCATCACGAATTTGCATGTTGAAGCTGACAAATTTCAGCTGGACAATATTGACGGCACTGTGAGTAAGCTAGACAAATGGATTTGCAAACTTTGGAAGAGCGTTGCCCACAATGGACTCTTTGTTGTGCTTTTTGGTGGATCGGATGACTGTCCGAGTGGAATGTTGCAGGTCGCTATTAAGAAGAACGAAGCGGAAGTTGCGGAAGCAGTACCAATTACTGCGGTGTAAGAAATCAAAATTTGTTTTTTTTCTTTAGAAATAAACTTAAATAAATTCCTTAAAAGTGAAAAGGTATTTTCTTTTGGGATGAATGTCTCTTTGTCTCTGATCACATTCGTGAGTGTTGTAATAATGCATTAGCTTCACACATTACTAATTCCAAAATAGCATGAATTATACCAACAAAATATAATTCATATCGTACCAGAAAGACTTTTGTATGAAATCTTACAACTCGAGGGAATATAATTCACACCCAGTTTTTGTAAGAAATATGTATAAGGGAGCGAACCGTCGCACAGTGTGAAATTTTGCTCATCTAGCGGAATAAAATTAATAGCGCTTACAAATTAAATTTTTTTTTTAGTGATTCTTTCGCAAGATTCAACAAATATTTTCAGAGAATGATATTTAACAAGAACTATTTATTAAAACAGCCAAATTTTTAATTTGCAGAGATCGGAATGTACATGTTTTTTGCCTAGATTAGACCCATACCAAAGAGTGAATTAAGGTTGTAGTTTTTCTTCTTCTTTTAAATTTTATGTATCAGATTCATAACAAATATGTACAAAAATAAGTTAAACTTCAATTTTTTTACATATCGACACACGTTTTTGACTTAAGGACCTCTAAACTCACGTGTTTTTTGCATTTGGCAGACCTTTACTAAAAATTAAATTTTTCATAATGAATATGTATTAAAATATAACTGAATTACAAAGATTTGTATAGTTACCAAATTTTGGAACAAACGGCCCTGTGCAAGTGCATATTTAGTGCACATACAAAGGTCCTTTTTGTACAGATAAAAAATTCTGACCAAAAATCCTGCTGTTTCTTTTTTGTTTAGATTTGTAAAAAATAATAACATATAAAAACACAATAATAGACAACACTTACATTTTTAACAAAAATTTACTCCGAATTCCTCAAGCAGCTTACATTTCGAATTGAAATTCTAATACTAGGGACTTTGAGGCTGATTTTTTGGTTATTCCCGTGTATCTCCATTTTGGCTTAACCGATTTCGTTAAAATTTTGCACAATTATACTTAACATTATCCTCAGTGATATCTCATTCCAAGATATTATTCAAAATATATTCCTCAGTAACAAAAAAATTCGAAAAGAGATCCATTTTTGTAGTACCTTTTGGGTTTATAACACTTTTCTCTAGATTTCTCAAAAACGGCTCAACCAATTTTTTGAAAATTTCGTCAGCACGTTAATATGCACTGTCTTAATAATGTTGCATACCAAAAAAATTGATAAGTGTTTTAATTTCCCTGATTATTTTACAAGGAGTGGATTCTATAGCTCTGCTCCCATTTTTGTTTTATAGTGCCGACTAGTCTACGAACAAACATCTCCAATTCTCGGCAGGGACCTTCAATTCAATTTGCTGCAGCAATGCACTCGTAAACTTTTCTAAATTTCTCGGTTTTTGGAGCTTGGTGCCAAAATTCAAAAACTGTCATCCTATACATTTTTCTGCAATTGGAAAATATTTGTATGGGGGCTGCAAAAGGTTGCAAGAAATTACCTTTGATTTTTGTTGAGAAAAGCTTGCAGAATAAATATGTGTAAAATTTATCGCGGGGACACGAAGGTATATGTAAAAAAATTACCTCCAAAGTTGAAAAAAATGATTTTTTTGACTGTCTTAAAAAAATTAATTTTAAAAATATAAAAATAAAATCTAAATTCGTAAAACTCACTTCAAACTGTTCTGCAAGCTTCAAAATGTAAAAAGAAAAAGTCACTTTGTTAATCGGACCACGCAATTAGAAACTGCGAAACTGAGCCTATCGGCTTTGTGATGACTTTAATTTTTTGTTTAACATAATGTCTCACTTTGACAACTTATCATACAAAACCAAACCGCTATAAAAATCCCTCACCATCAAAAATAATTTCATTGTTATATTGAGAACTGGTAAAAATTGGTATTACACTTGATAACTCAACTTTATTTTTTCATTAAGTTCCGCGAGATAGTGAAAATTTTACACTGTGCGTCGTCGACAACAAAATGAAATTTTTCTTCGTGGAAGCTGAAAAATAAGAAGTCAACAACAAGGAACATTTTGGCCCAGGGGTCGAAGCTCGGATCGGACCCTTTATCTACAGCTTAATGACGTCGGAGGTCGGACCAACCTGTGCCATCAGACTGTGAGAACCTGCTTTTTGCAGAAGACTCTCTCACGGCTCATCAATCTCACCTGGCCTAGCAATCCGGAAGGTTGAAGACCACATATGCAGACTCTACGAGTCCTACACCAAATGGAGAATCAGAATAAAGACCGCCAAATCGGAGTTGGTGTGCTTCAGGACACCGGGTTTCAACCGCAGCCGCTGTAGATCGGCGCGAGCATGCAGGAACCTAATACTGATATTCCCAAATGGATCAACTATCATAGCTAAAAGGAACGCCAAATACCTGAGTGTAAACTTCAACGAGCGGTTTTGCTTCAGCCCACACTCAAGAGCAGTGCTTACCAAAGCTAACCTAGCCTTTCACTGCATCAATCACCTATTGAAGAAGAAAACCGAACTAAGTAAGCCAACCAAACTGCTGATCTACAAACAACTACTCAGGCCAGTGATCATGTACAGGTTTACAATTTCCAAGACACCGATGCAGAAACTTCTATTATTTGAAAGGAAGCTGCTAAGGATTTGCACTGGACTACACTCCGATAGGCAAAGGCGCAAGTACTTCAGCAACAAGCGGCTAAACAAATAAAGTAAATAAAAATAATGTAATGTCATCTGCAATTCTGCATATGAGGTTTCACAACTACATAGGCATTCCGAAGGAAACTCCGTTGATAAACCGGTTGATAAGCCAAAGGAAAACTTGTTCATAGCAGATTGAACGATCGTTGATAAGCCAAGGGAAACCTTGTTGATACACCGGTTAATCGCTGTTGACAGCCGAGGGAGACTCCGTTGATAAACCGGTTCAAAGCCGTTGAGAAGCCAAGGGGAAACTTGTTGAAAGCCATATACAGGGTGGCCGACGAAAGCTGCTACAAAAAAAATGTTATAACTTTTTTTTTAAATTTAATGAATCTAGTAATTTTATTTTGCAGATTGATTCTTAGATTTAATAAAAAAGGATAACTGGGGCACTGAAGCAAGAATTTGGATTGTCCGCCGTTATTATGTACTGGAATCCGTAATTTTAGTTCAAAGAGAATAAAGGCGCACGTTTGGTGGCAATCCTCCGAGCAGATGGACTATAATGAGGTTTGTCAACAATTTTTCCAAGCATGGAACGGTCGAAAGAAGACCTTACCATCGAAATCCTTCAGTCCATACAAATAATCCAAGAGTTTCGACAAGAAACGTTTCTGCTCAAATGGGTATAAGCAGACGGTCATTGCAGTCAATTATGCACAATGACTTGGACTTATTCCCCAATAAAATCCAAATGGTCAACAAACTGAATGCAGCAGACTTGCCGATTCGCTTGGAATTTTACCAAAAGACGCTCCAAATGGTGGAAGAGGACGGAAACATGTTGAACTATTTTTTTATGTCAGACGAAGCTCATTTTGATTTTAACAACAGCAAACAAAATTGTCGCATATGGAGTGCTTCCAACCCACAGATACTCCATGAGACAGAATTGCATCAACTTCGTATCACACAATGGTGTGCAGTTTCGTCACGATGCATTGTCGGGCCCTTTTTCTTCGAAGAAAACGGTCACATCGTTACGGTTACTGGAGACCGTTACTTGACCACGTTGAGAGAGTTTTTCTATCCAGAATTACGCCGAAAGAGAATTGCTGTCAAAACTGTTTGGTTTCAGCAAGATGGTGCAGCTCCTCAGTCCACACATAGCCAGGCCTGTTATGACAGAATTGCGAAGAAAATTTCCGAACAAGCTGATATCCAGGAACTCCTCATTCCATTGGCCCCCCAGGTCACCTGACCTTACTGCACCTGTTTTTTTTTTGTGGGGTTATTGCAAACAGGAAATCTACAAGTCAAAACCAACAAATTTGAATGAATTAAAGCAAGACATTCAAGAAACAATTGCGGCTATTTCAGTGTCAACTCTCCAAGCAGTAATGAACAACTTTTTGGTTAGATGTCACACATGAATCAACGAGCGGCGGGGGGGGGGCGATTGAAAATCCATTATTTTTAAAACTAACTAAGCTATATTTATTAAAATTTAATGAACTTCAAATATGAACAAAATTAAAATGAATTCCATACACTGAAAAAAAAGTAATTTGAGTTTCTTAATGTAGCAATATTCATCAGCCACCCTGTATTTAAAAAAAAACTCACTAATTTTTCCTTACAAATAGTGTAAACGTTTAAAAAAAAAACGTCAAAAAAGAAGTCCAACCTTGCTCCGCACCCACCAGCTTTTTTTCTTTTCGTACTGTTGTAGGGTGCATCGGAACAAAGAAGAGTTAGAGGACCGGATAGAGATAATGGCAATCACTTCATCTGCCATTTCGACTTAAATATTAAAACAAGCTTAAATTTATCAGTGTTCTATGTTGTTTATTGTATTCTTAATCAGCTCCCTTTCACACATTTTTCTCTTACTTCTGATACATATTTAAATGTTTATGTATTGATTTACATATTCATAAATTGTTTTATTGATTCAATGAACTTTTGTTTCTAATTTTTGGATCTCACAAATAAATAGGAATTAGTTTTTCATTATATCCTCAATCTTTTGTTTGTTTCTAACATCGAAATCTCTTCATCTTCCTTAAAATAATAACTTTCCATCAATAATTATCTTTTGTTTGTTATTTCTTATACAATTAATATTATCCCTTCGTGTTGAACATGTATATCTTTAATAACACCCACAGTTCTGAATTTTTGAAACAAAATTTAATTTCCTATAAAAACAATAATAAAATTGTACTAGGGTTAAATAAAAAAAGGAAAACATTTATTTTATGTTTGTTTATGGTTTTTTAAAAATGCATTTAACTACGAACCTTGAGTTTTTGTTAATATTTTTAAAAAAGCTATTCTCCATAAAAATGTTCATATTTCTTGTTTTGATTTTTTTTGTTTTTTTTTTTTGTAAAGTTCTCCAAGGTGCACAAAGTGTATAAAATTTTGTCAGTAGCAGATGATTCATACACAACCAAGGAATTAGGATTAAGTATAATTCAATAAAAACAAATAAACTCAGATTACCAAAAGCCGGAGCAACAAAATGAGGCCAAGTGAACCTTAAAACGAAATGGCAATTAAAGTACACTTCGCTTCAACTGAATAAGCACACAATTTGTCTGAGATTTGTTGCCCAGTTTCTCCTAACTTTAGAGCGGACTAACCGTTTGCTTATTATGTTAAGAAAACAACTCGAAAAGAAAAATTTAAAAAGTACCGCTGTTTTTCTCCTCGCTCTATTGCAAAGCTTCCCATATCGAAAAACTCAGTTTTTTTTCGCGTCAACTGAGTAGACACAACTGTTAAAATTGGAAATAAAATTTAACGGAATGAAATGAAAACGGTTTTCTTTAAATATTTTTTGTATTGGTTATTTCTAGTAGTGCGTACTACCAGCTGTATTCTTAATTCGGTCTGGATGGAATCGTATAGGCTCTTTAAGTAATGCAGTGAAATTTCTCCACGCGTGTTTAATGGCTAAAATAACAGATTCTCTATCCGCAAATTGACGACCAGACCAGACTCATTAACTTTTCCTACCAACCATCCCCATTCATTTTTTATACGGTTCAGGTCGGGTAAGTAGGACGACCATTGAAGCAGTTCAACATTCTGGTCCTGTATCCCACTTTTGACAGTGCGCGACACGTGTGGATGGCATCGTTTTCCTATTGGAAAGTCCAGTTAAAGGGTCCAAAAATATCCGAAAATGAAGGAAACTTTCTTTCCAATAATCCTTTGTAGGTAATTACAGTCTTTTTGACGTTTGAAACTCAAGCTCAATAGTTCCATCGTAGTTAACTACTCCCCACATCATAACTCCACTTTCTCGACTATGATGCCACGCTAAAAATTGTTCTTCTTTTCTCACATCATGAAAGTCATAATAAAAGCCACCAGGGGCACCAGGGCCATCAAAATTGAAAGACTTCTCATTCGAGAAAACCGCGTTGCGCCACTCATTTTTCCAACTCACATGGAGCTTAGAAAATTGTCAATGAATATCTTTTCGCTACTCGTTTAGTGGTGGTTTCTTTTGGAGTTGCAATCATTTTAAATGATCTGCGCTGTGTGGTACACTGCGGGCTGTTGAATTACCTGCAGTTACACCAACTTTTTTGTTTAATTTTTACGGCGGAGGCATATGAATTGGAAGCACATCTCAAAATAAATTGTTCGTCGATAAACTTTGAATGCTGCCGTTTTTTTTATCTCCTTTCATGATTTTCTCGTACGAACTTTTATTGTTGAGGTACGAATAGACAACACTAACAGCCTGATTCTCCCTCTTGTGAGGAATCACAAGTCATAAGCCCTTGTGACTATTTCTTGTGAGGATTGTTGTGATTCGATAACATTTGTCGGATTCTCCCATATTCCTCACAAGAAAAGTCACAACGAAACTCACCACAGCCAATGTGAATATGGAAATGCGTTGCTAGAATGGATTCTTTGTAACTGCAATATGTGTTTCAACGCAACATATGATGCGATTTCGTCAATATTGGCAACGCAAGCAGAGATTGTGTATGGGGGTTGCTTTTATTATTGTAGTGTAATTTCAAAGGCGATGAGCAATGATCGTTATCAGTTGTGAACAAAGAAAAAGAATAAAGAAAACAGAAAAAGAGCGTATGCCTTTTCGCTTTCCTTCCGTTTTCTCCACTATATTCATTCATACTCATAAATCCACAGTACACAGAATACAAGGTATTATATTCCCGATTTTCTTCTTCTCAAGTTCGCGCATATTATGTCAAATTTCAGATCTAAAATGTCATAATAAAAGAAAAGTGAAAAGAAAAGAACAAAACTTTAGATTTCTGTCTCTGTCTGTCTCATTTACTAAAAATATCAGCCATTTTTTTCCCTTGACGAATTTGACATTGGATCTGAAATTTTTTGCATTTCTTTTTGTGCCTTTTCTCACTTCTGTCATTTTGGTTTCTGACAGATGCGCAATATACACAGCTATTAGCTGTGTTCACCCAGCTACACTGGACTGTTTGGTGTAGTCCAGTGTAACTTTTTTGGTGTTCATTAAGAAAATTTCTGCACTAACTTACACTAACTTACACTGGTTTCGTGTTCATTATGCTGCACTGGTGTACACTAGTGTACACTAGTGCAGAAAATTCTACACTACCTTTTGAGCCAGTGTAGCTTTGTGAAAACTGTTTTGATAGATTTCTTTAACATCTGATTTTGACGTTTTTGCTTGAACTTACACTGACAGTTTTCATGAAATTACACTACACTACACTACACTACACTGAATTTTTTGTGGATGAACACGGCTAATACCTTGTATTCTGGTGTACTGTGCATAAATCAAATTGTCAAATCTCAAATTATTTTCTAGTTATGACCTGCTCTGAAGATCACAATTTAGATTGTTTTTGTGACTCTTACAAGTTGTGACTTTGAGGGAGAATACGAAAAAGTCACAAAATCAATTTCAGCTCTTCTTATGACTTGTGAGGTATCATATCAGTGATGATGGGGAGAATCGGGCTGTTAGTTTTTCCATATGGAAAGCCTTGAAAGAGAGCGAGGAGAAAAACAGCGGTACTTTATAAATTTTTATTTTTGATTTGTTTTCTCAACATCATAAGCAAACAGTTAGCATCATCAAATGATACATTAAAGCTGCAAAGTTAGGAGAAAATGGGCAACAAACCTCTCATACAAATTGTGTGCTTATTCAGTTGAAGCGAAGTATATATCCCTGACTGTGCATATTTTTGTAAAAGAGCTTAAAATTATCGACGGCAGTTGATTATTTTTTCTTTGTTTGCAAAATTTGTAAACTTAATTTAAACAAATAATAATACATTGCTAACATTTTTGTGTAACATGGAATAACAAAATTTGTGTGGCAAATCATAAAAAGGCAGGTTCGAATGAAAACAAATTGACATAACTTTTTATTTATTTTAATTTTTTGTTTCTTCATTTTTGTATATAATATTGTTTTAAGATTAAGAAAAAAGAATACCTACAGTACAATTGTATTTGTTTTAATAATTGATAATAAAAATATCATTTCTCTTTGTTCTTAAACAAAAAATCATTATTTTTGATTTTATTTCTGTTTTTGTTATGATTTTTATACTCGCATGAATGTATACATACTTTGTTTGTTTTTAATATTATGTGGTCTACTATTTATACGGAAGGATCAACATTTATACTCTTCGGTTAGCAGATACTGCATGAAAGCAAATAAATAACTAAACAAAAAGTTAATAATACTAAAAATACGAAAAGAAGAATATTGCACGAATGTATTTATGTATGTGTTCCTCGTAATGGAATATTGTTGACGTCTATTAAGCTAGGGAAATCATTTCATAAGCCGGCACCGAAAAGTATTCAGTATTTTGTTTCTAATTTGTGCCGCAAAAATTAGTTTTGTACCTCGTCTATTTCTTGGAAAAAAACCATGTTCTGCTAGCGTAATATTACGCTAGCAGCACCAAATTAGAACCAATGCAGCTAGCGATATGAAACCAACGGCATATTTTGTTGCTAATTTGTGCCGCAAGAATTTACTTTGTTGCTCAAATAGTTTTCAGAAAAAAAACGCGGTTACGTTTCTTCTTCTGTCTTCTGAAAAATAATACGTATACGCCCGAGTGAACTTTTTCATAGGCCGTTAATTGCAATATAAAGGGTCCGCCATCTAAAGTTTTTTTTTCAACTAGTGCTTATTTCGTGAATGGTAACACCTTATGTCTGATTTGACAGATAATTAGTTTTATCCTTCCGCTGAACGAATATGGTTGTGTATACGCTTGAACAACCAAAGCGTGAATAGCGAAAAACAGTGCGTACACCCGAGAATATTGCTGCTGTGGCAGAAAGTGTGCTTGAAGCGCCATCAACACAAATTCACCGTCGTTCTCAACAATTGAATATTTCGGGGACATCATTGAGATGAAATTTTGCATAAAGACAAAGTCCAATTGGTTCAGGAGTTGAAGCCAACTGACCATCCAATGCGTTTTCGCTTCGCTAAGTGGGCCTGCGATCGACTTAGAGAAGATACCGATTTTGCCAAAAAAAATTATCTTTTCACATGAAGCTCATTTTGATCTTGGCGGGTATGTAAACAAGCAAAATTGTCGCATTTGGGGCACAGAAAACCCGCTCGCATACATTGAAAAGTCGATACACCCAAAACGATTCACTGTTTGTTGCGAATTTTGGTCCAGAGGCATAATTGGGCCATTTTTCTTCGAAAATGAGCAAGGAGTGGCCGTTATAGTCAATGGCGATCGTTATCGGGCCATGTTGAACGAAGTTTTGTTCACAAAAATTTAAGAGGATATTGGCAACATTTGGTTTCAACAGGACGGCGGCGCTACGTGCCACACAGCCGAAGCTACACTCGATCAGCCGCAGAGCTGATGTCATTTGGCCACATTGGAGCTGGGATTTGACACAGTTGGGCTATTATTTGTGGGGTGCCATAAAAGATAAGTGCTACGCCGACAAGCCAGAGACAATTGACGCTTTAAAGGACAATATTCGTGAAGCCATTGGTGAAATACAGCTGCACACAATCGATAATGTGCTTAAAAATTGGACCGATCGTGTAGGCTACTGCATGGCGAGCCGAGGCAGCCATTTGAATGAAATTATTTTCCATTATTAACCGGAAGGATTGAACTTTCAAATAAAAAAAGAAACTTGAGAAAATATTCAGCAGTTATTTGGCGGACCTTTTACTAGCTGACCCGGTAAATGTTGTTTTCTCTTTGAAAATACCTTCCCTGATGTTGACATTAATGTTTTATGGGAAAGTTCACTCGGGCGTATACGTATTATTTTCCAGAAGAGAAGAAGAAACGTAACCGCGTTTTTTTCCGAAAACTATTTGAGCAGAGAAATTAATTCGTAATATAACGCTAGCAGAACATCGATTTTTCCAAGAACTAGTGGAGCAACAAAATCAATTCTGGCGGCACAAAATAGCAACAAAATATTGAATACTTGGTGCTGGCTTATGAAATGCTTCTGCTAGCGTAATCGACGTATATTGTTGCTTGTATGTTTCATGTTTTTTTTTTACGATTTATAAAAAAGTTCAACTACAATTCTTACCAACTAATAGCATCAATAAAAATAATTTGAAATAAAAAAATATCCAATAAATAATTTCAAATAGATTTCTCCTTGTTGTGATCGCATTAAATTCTTTTTTCATTTTATTTATTGATACTCATCATCGCTGCTCAGCAGCATGGTCTTTTCATTGTAATTTTGGCTAATTGTAGCCACCCTTTGTCCGCCGGGCATGAATTTCCTTTGATTTCCGAGTGTTTTCGATGCAACACATCCGGCTCCGTTGGCTTGCGATTGTGCATTTGGATCATCCGGATCGTAGGATGATACTCGAATGCCTCTTGAATTTTTACCGCCTAAAAGAGAATTTATTTGGAAGGTGGAGAGATAGATAAGACAATAAGCGCGGTGATGTGGTGTGAGAGACTGATTTAGCACCGACAGTGGGTGCACAGATATTGTTCTGCTGTTTGTCATATTTTGTCTATTGCGGCATGCTTCATACATTCATTCCAACAACAAAAAAAGGGGAATAATTTGAAAAAAAAACCTTACTGTTCAAAAAATTTCAGTTACACATATCTGGGTTAAGACTTTTTCAAACTTGTCAACTTGCACGGATTTCTCGATACGGTTTAAATTTTACTCATTCAACTATTTCTAAGATTTTTTAACTGTTTCACTCTTGCATTTCCAGCAGAGACAGAACATCTTTAACTTAAATTGAAGGTAATCAGAGATTATAGCCTTCAGAAAAGGCAGAGTTTCAGGGTAACCAACTCCTTCAATACATGTTAAAATTCAAGTCGGTAAAAGCGAGCTTCTGCAAGAAATGACCAATGAAAAATACCTCCTTCACAAGCCAAGTTTCTATGTCACTGCCCCGCTCTTTCCCAGCAAAGGAAGAATTTGCTCGGCAATTATTTCTTTGGGGACTAAGAAGAACTCTCTAGTACTCTAGTTACTAACATTTTGAACTTCATCAATGCCTCCAAATGGCTTGATTAATTAAACACATAGGTTTTATTAGCCTGAGTAGCAATAATCACGGGTATCACAATGGATCTGTATTGATCTAAGTGTGACGGTAACGACATCAACTGTCAACCCCTCAACCTAGCCTAACCTAACCTAAGATGTCTATTTAAAGACTTATATTTCGGATTAATCTTCAAGAAGGTAATACTAAGTGTAAGAAAGGTCTAAGCGACCTGTAAACAATACAATGTTTTTTTTTCACGGAACTATTAGGCCGAAAGAGGAACACCACAAGGCGGGGTTCTATCTTCTTTCTTGTGCCTAGTAGTTTTGAACGAAATCCTATGCCGACGATCTGGTGCTGATGTCCTCGGGGATTTCTCCGACGGTACTCTGTGAAAACATGGAGACAGCTCTGAACAAATTGAGCAAATGGGCCACTAGATGTGGACTTGAAGCTAACGAAAACAAGATTGAACTGATGTTATTCACTACCAGATATAGAATACCCTCCTTTCCTCTAGAAAGATTAAATAGACAACCTCTTACTTTATCCAAAAAAGCTAAATACCTAGGAGTTATCCTAGACTCCAAGTTAAATTGGAAAAGTAACATAGAAGTAAGAGTAAAGAAAGCTAGTATCGCCTTCTACTCTTGTAATAAAGCCTTTGGTCCAAAAAGGGGTCAAAGACCTAATATGATCTTTTCGATTTACACGGCGATGGTTCGCCCCATTCTGACATTTGGATCAATTATTGTTTGGTGGCCTGCCCTAGACAAAAAATATAACATCGATAAGCTAAAAAGAGTTCAAGGAACTGCCTGTATTAGAACTATGTACGAGAGCAATTAGATCTTGCCACAGTGTGGCATTCACAGTCATCGTTGACCTTCACATTCATGAAACAGTCTCCTGTAGTGCTTTAAGACTAAGGGAATCAGGTATGTAGACTAAAGAAATAAAACTAGAACCATCTGACTACACGTTACCAACCTTAAGCTTTGGTAATCAATTTAAGGTTGCAATTCCAACTAGGCAAAATTGGAAAATTAATAGCCCTGCAAAGGATTTTGACACCACTGTATACATTGATGGTTCCAAGATGGAATTCAGTGTTGGGGCTGGTGTCTTCTCTGAAGAACTGGGTATTAACAAATCCTTTAGACTACCCGATAGATGTAGCGTATTTCAAGCTGAAGTACTAACGATTAAACAAGCCTGTAGGGTTCTAAGCAGTGAAATCTGACAAAATTACAAAAAAGTTAGCAATCTTTATTGATAGCCAAGCAAATATCAGTGCTATAAACAGCAACCTGACTAAGCCTGTCAACACATACATATTTTCAATAAAAAATCCAAACAGATCACCAAATAAGCTCAATAAGTCCAGAATCGTTAGAGATTGCAAGCAGGAGCTCGCAGATTTTAGCGACAATATAAAAATTAATCTAGTCTGGGTGCCAGGGCGCAGTGACATTCAAGGTAATGAAATCGCTGATGAACTGGCCAGGACGGGGTCAAACCTTCAAACACCCCTAGCTTACGAAGTAAGGATTACCGTAGGAGTCATGAAAACGGATATTCAAAACCATTGTCTTAAAAAATCCAACGTAAGATGGAAAAATCTCTCCAACTGCACTATCTCGGGAAAGATATGGCCCACTTACGATCAGAAACGTACCAAGGAACTTCTGAATAAACCTCGGTCAGACATTGGCAGGATAGTTGCCATTTGCACAGGCCACTGGCCAGTCGGACGACATGCCATGAAACTTGGTATTCCCCACAACGAATTTTGTCGAAGCTGTAGAGATACGGCGCAAAGGGAAATACTCCAGCACTTTTTGTGTGAGTGCCCTGCCCTTCTAAATGCCAGAACAATGGCTTTGCGTGCTCCCTTCCTACACGAGCTTAGCGAACTCTCAAATATTAATATTAAGCACTTGATTCTCTTTCTTAACAAAACCAATTGGATTTTGTCACTCCAAATCTATGTATTTTTACAATTTATTCATTTTAGGTAACACGAGTTTTATGGTATCAAAACGGCTAATTGTGTTCCTGGGCAGAGGCTGCCCAGAACAGCCATTCTAACCTACCTACCATTAGGCAACTACATTTTTGAACAGCACACAATACAAAATCATATTTTCAAAACAACAAAACTGTAGTTTATGTTTATAAAAAAAGTTCAAAAAGTCAAGAATGCATATGAGTACAAAAACAAATGCTGATGACGATGAGCAAACAAAACAGAAATCCAGCCAAATGCAGTTCGCAATTCGAAAAAAAAAAAACAGAAATGTTCACGCTTCGTTATTTTTGTTTATTTTTATTCAAAAATCAAGCATGAAATATATAGTTTTTGTCTCTTTAAATATATTTTAAAATATGATTCAGAAACCATACAATTTATAAATTTATCACATACACTAAAAAAGGAAATAAAAAGTAAGTTTACATCGATATATATATTTTTTTTTTAAACCGGTTAACGGTACATACAAATCTATAAAGCATAAAAAAAGATAAAATCAAACAAGTGATCTTCAAAAAACAAAAAAAAAACTAAAAACAAAAACTTCAGCAGTTTAGGTTTTCAGTGCAAATGTTTGTTACAAAACTTATATGATGGGTTTTGAAATTTTTCGTAAGTACTTCGTTGGAATATTTTAGGATTTTAGAGGTAAACAAAAAATTGAGCTTAGAGATGTGGCTTTTGAAATTTGGTACAAAATTAGTAAAAAGTAAATTAAATGCTTTGCCAGCAATGCAAATAAAACGAAAAGCTGCTATTTGGAAAACAAAGTAAATGCAAAATACGTGCGTTTACTACTATTTTTTTTTTTTACTACTTCAAAATATTTTTCAATAAAAAATTTGTGTTGAGGAAAATATTCGTTTTGCTTAGGAAAAAAATTGTTTAAATAAAATAAAATTAATAAAATAATTCAAAAATACGCAGGCAATTGGTTTTTTTTTTCTGTTTCATTCATAGTTAGTCTTAGCTTCCTTGCTCGAATTTTATTTATTCGTTTGTTTAGTTTTGTATTTTTTGTGTGTTTTAGCGTTTCATTTAGAGTTTCTCATAGCGCTGAGATGATGTTACTTCTGGAAAAATACAAAAATGTCGAAGAAAAAATTTGATAAATCATTTTCCATTTGGCGCAAAAAACAAAACTTCATTTTTTGAGGATTTTGCGAGTGAAATAGGTAGGTTTACGTTATCACCACCACCACCAATAGTATGTGAGTCTAGTTCTACTGTTGTTTGAGAGGAATTGCACTAATTTATTAATTTTTTGAAAAATTGTTTTGCTACACTGTGAATACAAAAATACGCGACGAGTGGATTGTTAAACATTGATTCAGCAGATTAATGTGGCGTGTCATTAGTAAGTTGAATTGTTAGTTGTTTTGAAGTGAATGTCTATTTAAAAATTATAACGTTTAAGCGGTAATAATTATTTGAGCAAAGATACTAACTAACCCACTACTAGAGAGAAAGTTAAGAAATGTAAGAAAATTGAAAGCATGCATGAAGCGAAAACGAATACATTCAGAATGGAATAGATGGGAGAAGAAGATGTTTCTTTACCTGAACTGTACTGTGTGTATTGTTGGTATTGTGGATGGAAATTGTGAATTGCATCGGTCATAATATCCTTCGGGTTCATTGTTTCCTAAAATGTTCAATTTGAATTAGTTTCAAAAACTAAATTGCAATGTTTATTGTTTTACCTTTAAACTGCTGGAAATCGATTGCATTGTCACAGATCGTCCATGCCCATCGCCGATGCAGCTACGCGAATACACCTTTAAGAAGAAGAAGAATAAAAATGTGTGTTAGGTTAGGTTTAAAGTAGCACACACTTAGGCCAAAGGGCCATTCTGATACCACATGAATCTAGGAGAATTACTTCTTAGTAGTCGAACCATTTTGAGCTTTTTATAAAGCGAAGAAGATATTTAATATCCTTGTTTGCTAGTTCACTGGGATTATCATAAAAATATTCTCCCACATGAAGTTTGCGTCTTAGGAAAAGAGCACGGCTCTCTGCACAATCTCTGAGAGATTGTTTCCTCATCTTCTTCGTACATACAGCTCTTGCTACACCAAGTTGTATTGCGTGTCTGCCTATAAGACAGTGTCTCGCGAGAACACCTATTATAAGTTAATATGAGATCTGCTTGGAGATAACAAGTCTTTAGAGCGCTTTAGGTCAAGTGAGGGCCATAAGGGTTTTGTGGCTGCGCACGTTGGAAATTATTATATCGTTAAGGCTGTTTCTTTTAGTATAAGTTTACATGTAGCTATCGGTATATGTACCTATTTTTTCCCTTTCAAGTGAGATGGGTATGACGGTTCCATTTTTAGCGAGTTCATCGGCTCTACAATTTCTTGTGATGTCTCTGTGGCCCGGCACCCAACAGAGGTGAATATTAAATTGCTGCGCCATCTCCATAAGAGATGGTCGACAATCAAGGGCCGTTTCAGAATTGGTTGAAACACCGTTGAGAGATTTTATTGCAGCCTGACTGACAGAAAAGATGCGGGTATCAGAAGTTGATACCACGTTTTCTCTTAGTTCTCTTTGATCGCCAGAATTTCCGCTTGGAAGGACGCTACAATGATTTGGGAGGCGGAATGAGAGGCTTAGATTAAGCTTTTCTGAGTACACACCACTGCCAACACCAACATTTGTCTTGGATCCATCTGTATAAAAATGAATGTTCCTATCTTCCAAGAATTTTTTGTCTTCCCATTCGTCTCCGGATGGAATGGAGACCTGGAAGTTTTTCCCAAATTGGGGTTCTATGTACTTTGGTATAGAACCGAAGAAGTTCAAAATGATGGAATGACCCACGTTATTGTTTGTCCATTGAAAGGAGGAGTTGAGTCCTATAGCTGTACTCGCTGCCATTTGTTTGCTGAAGATGTCGAGGGGTGTCAGATGGAGAAGAGTGCCTAGCGTCACTGAAGGTGTGGTTCTCAATGCCCCGCTTTTGCAATGACATGCAGTGCGTTGGACTCAGCTGAGTTTGTCGCAGTAAGTGACTTTCTCCATTGCAGTCAACCGTACTGCAACCCCGACATGAGTATTGGTCGGATGACCGATGCATATAGCCAATAGGTTATGCGAGGTAGAAAACCCCGTTTGCTTCCTATGGCTTTTTTGCATTAGAAAAGAGCTACTGTAGCTTTACTAACTCCTTTTTGAATGTTAGGTTTCCAACTTAATTTTTTGTCTAATATCAGACCAAGATATTTGGCTTCATTGGTAAAAATTAGTGATACACCTTTTATTGAAGGAGGTACAATTTCTAGAATTTTGTATTTCCGTGTAAAAAGGACGAGGTCTGTTTTTTGAGGATTAATATTAAGTTCACAGTGATCAGCCCATCTAGCCAGCATATGATGTGCGTTTTGGAGGAGGTCTCTCAGGGTATTAGGATGTTTTCCTGTGTCGGCGATAGCAACATCATCGGCATACATAATCACTCTGTGGCCTTCCCTCTCAAGGGATATTAGCAGTTTATTAACAACTATACAAAAAATGTGTGTTAACTATACGTCTATTGGTTCTTAGTCATCTCTACATTAGCTATCGAGTAAAAGCACGTGTGCTACACGTTCAGAATGCTTTTAGCTTGCTGATAACAAACTTGTCTTGCCCTCCTATTTACCCATCACTCTTTTTGTTTAACCGACTAATTAATGTGTTAATTGACACTTTAACCACTTAAAATTTTACCTCATCTTCGCGCTGTTAGAAGATTTTATCTTATCATCACCTTTGTTCTTTGACGATGCGAAGAACTCCAGAAAATCAGACAAATAAACAAACAAAGTCTTACCTGATAAGGGAAGGCGTAACGCAACGCAATAGCGGCAAACAACATTTCAATGCAAATAAAGAAGTTTTGATAGCCGGCTGAGACTGTACCAGTCGATGTTGTTGCTCCAGTGCTATCCACAATTGGCGAAATAATATTAGCCTTTTCAAGAATTGCCAAACCAACACCTAGAAATGACATATTTTTAATAAACAAGACTTTATGTGAATCGAATTTGATACTCACCTTGCCAGAATGACAAGAAAATCACCGATTTAATTGTGCAGAACTTCAGCACAGGTTCAAATGGTGTCAGGAGATCTCTTGTTGCAAAATAGAATAAATAGAGCCCATACAAGGCAAGCGAAACGGATATATTGTAAATAATTGTAATGTAAATGTAACCACCATCAGCACTGAAAAAAAGAAAATGTAATTTTAAGCAAATCACTCATGCACTGATATAAACAAAGCAATGTACCTCCAATCACCATCGTGATAATGTCCAAAAGCTTGCAAAAAAATGATTATAAAAGCAACCAACGGCTTTACCAGACAAAATTGTAAAGTCGCCTGTTTGCAGAACCGCAAGAATCCAATTGTGTAGGTTTTGCCTTTCAAGCAACACGTTCCATAAAGACATGACGTCTTAATTGGCTTGCCACGAATCTCTGACATAATGTTACCCTCGCCACCGAGATACTCATAGCACAGAGATAAGAAATTGTAAATTACAAATGCTGCAAAGAGAGAAAATCGTTTGTTATTCATTGCTTCAACACTTAAATGAGTAACTTACCTTCATAACAATCTCGAACAGTGAAAAAATAAACATAGACATTGTCCGAGTTGAAAAACAATAAACTTATCCAAGAGTATGTTGCATAGATTGGTACAATAAAAAGTATTCTAACTATCCATCGTTGTTCCTGGGGATTTGTGTACCATCGCAGGTGATGATAAATCTTTTCAAGAGCAAACAATGTTAATGTGTTATTTAAAAATGTAAAAATATTTACCTGTTGGCAGGTGATAAAAAGCGCCGCCCAAACAAATATACCCGCCAATCCTTGGGCTGTTTTGGTTTGTAAAAATATACCATCGCCGACATGGCTAAGCGGATCAATTGCCAAAGCCATCTGTGAAGCTGGAGTCACTCGGACTATGTAGTTCGGTTTAGGCGTTGTCACATTCAACTCAATTTCGGTAGTGCTCATTCTTATGTTTAATGGAAAAATAAAGCTAGTTAAATTCAATTTGTTTGTAAATGTTTATGGACGGAACAAAATTCGAAATATTTTTGTATGAAATCTAGACTAGATGACATGCATTCTTGAAATATGATCACTCTGTAATGAGTCAACATTTTTCGCATAAACAATATGTTTAATCTTACGGTGGGGACTTCATTAGTAACGACGTCATTGTCATCAATACTTTATCAGTTAAGACAAATATTTTGAGACTCACTAGCAATTTTTTTTTCTGCTGATAAGATAAGGATATTGTTTGTGTGGCATTGAAGGAGACCAATTCGTGAGGTAATTATTTGCTCTTGGACTCAACAGACATTTTCGAAATTAAAAATAAAGTTGAAGAATTATAGACTGTCCTCTCAACTATAGCCCTCAGTGTGACGGATTCAATTGTACGGGGTATATATTTTGTCCTTTCAATCTACTCGTATTTCGATTTGGAAACATATTTAAAAAAAATAGAATGAAACTCGCTTAGACTTAGAGAGAACTGTACTCTGCAAAGAAACGTTTCTTTAAAAGGTCGAAGCAATTAGCTTCTGGTTTCCGAACCGGGACACAGGCTTTTCGAAACAGTGAAGGAAACCTAGTCACCGAAGCACAGGGAATTGTAGATGTTTTCAAGCAGCATAGCTGCTGAATGCGCATAATATCAAGCGAGCCAATGACGAAAGAGAAGCAAGACCAGTCAATGAAGACAGAAGAGATAGAAAGAGCCATCCAAAAGCTTAAAAATAACAAGTCCGCCGGATCGGATGGAGGAGGTGTTTTGATGAACCGCATGCACCAGGTCATCAGCAAAGTGTGGGAGGAAGAATGCATGCCCACTACTGGTCGATAAGCTTCATATGCCCCATCTACAAAAAAGGCGATCCTATGTCATGCAAAAACTACCGAGGCGTATCCCTGCTTAATGTTCTGCAACACAATAATCGGCACGTACCAGTGTGCTTTAGGCCAGGCAGAACAACGATGGACCAAATATTCACACTGAGGAAAATCCTGGAAAAGACCAACGAATTTCAAGTCGAAACCCATCATCTTTTCATCGACTTGACTTTAAAGCTGCATCCACCGCCAAGAGCTTATGATGGCGATGTCTGAATTCGGGATCCCCAACAAACTGATCCAGCTGTGCCCCATGACGCTAAACAATACACAGTGAAGTGTGCAACTTGGTAACAGCTCATCCGAGTTGTTTCAAACATGCGCAGGGCTTAGACAAGGAGATGCGCTGTCATGTGATTTCTTCAACATAGTCCTGGAGCACATAGTGTGCAAGGCAGGTCTGATCACGGAAAACACTATCTTCAACAAATCCACCCAGCTCCTAGACTATGCGAACGACATCATCGGTCGATCCAAGAGGGTTGGGTTTGAGGCCTTCACAGCGCAGCGATGAAGAACAGGCAAAACTCGTTGGTCTTGAAGTGAAAGAGGACAAAACAAAGTACATGCTATCAACACCGCTTAGGACAAAACTTCACTGTTGCTAGCAGCAATTTTGACGCCGAGTGTTGGGCAATAAGTAAAAAGGGAACGGATACTATCGAAAGAAAAATTCTTCGACGGATTTTCGGTCCCGTATGCGACGATGGCGAATGGAGAAGAAGGTTCAACCGCGAACTGTACAAGCTGTACCATGATGTGGATGTAGTCCAGGAAACCAAAAAAAGACGACTACATTGGCTCGGCCACATCGAGCGAATGGACGACAACGCTCCAGCCAAGAAAGTTTTCTCATCGCAGCCCCCATTTACGAGACGACAAGGAAGACCGAACCTACGGTACAAGGACCAATGTCAGAGCGCTTTGTTTCGGCGACTGGAGAGTGCATGCGAGCCACCGTACCCGATGACTGCCGAGTCGATATTTGACTTCGCTTGTGTGAGGACGTATACACGGATCAAATCGACTTTAAAAAGTGTAAATAAGTAGCAAGTGTTCCATATTGTAATTTGACAAGTGATATTTTCAAGTGTTCGGTAGCGCAAAGTTAGCGCATCGGCTTGGTAATCGAGAGGTCGTGGGATCGAAACCAGGTCGGAACATAAAGTTTTTTTATTTCCGTACATGTTTCGGTTTCAACAAATGGTGAAAGGGAAGGCGGCAGCGGCATCGAAAGATGCTGTTGCAAAACAAAAATTGGCATCGGAAGACAAGACAGCGGTAAAAACCACCGCAACCGACGTAGCAACGAAGAGGAGGCGGAGCAAGAAACCTTCGCCGAATTTGGATTGCAAAAGGCAAGCCACCACCTCAGCCCAGCTGCATGCTGGGGTGGTTGACACCAGCAGAGCAGCAAAAACAACAGCAAACCAAGAAATCAACAAGCAAATGCATACGGACTCGTCATCTGATGAAGAGAATGTGGAGTATGTGTCTGAAGGAGGAGAAGGCTTGTACAGGTCCGGAGCCAGCAACATGGTCGGAGCCCTGTCGTCTGACTTCTCGGACGAAGAAGTTGAGGAGGCCCTCCAAGTCAAGCAGAGCAAAATCAGCGAGTGTGAGGAGCTGCTGAAGAAGCTCAGGGAGGACATGAAGCCCCTACTAGATATCCTCAAAAAAAAACAGGAGGCGCGCCGAGAAATAGAAGCAGCCGAAAAATTGAAAATGCAGCAACAAAAACAGCAGCAACAAAAACCGCAGCAGCCAAAACAACAACAACAACAAGTAAAACCGCAAGTCCAAACGAATAAGCAACAGAATCCAAATTCGGCGCAGGTTTTAAAGAAACAGCAACAACAACCACAGCAGCAAAATATTATCGAAAACCCAAATACAGGAGTGGAGCAATCCGTAAAATCTGCAGGGGCAGAACCAGGCCCTTATGCAGAGGGCCCAACGACGACGTCGGCAGCAGCCAGGAAGCAGCAACAACAGCAACAACAGCAACAACCTCAACAACAGCAACAACAGCAACAACAACAACAACAACAACAGCAACAACAGCAACAACAGCAACAACAACAACAACAACAGCAACACCAGAAGCAGCCACAGCCTAAGAAAGACAAAAATGTGCCACCTATAAGGACCCACAAAATAGACCTGGACGACATAAAACAGGTATGTAAGTCGGCCACAAATGGTAATTTTAATATAAAAATCATTAATGAAAAAGAAAAAAGGTATTCGGTGCAATGCTTCACATTGCCCGAATACAACATGGTTAAATATTTCTTGAAGGAGGCCACAGCTGAGTTCTTCAGCTTCACGCCTCGAAGCGAAAAATTGAAGACGGTCCTTTTAAAGGGCATCAGTTCCTGCACGGAACCTGAGGCGCTCTTAGATGAGCTCCGTCAAAAAGCGAGTGACGATCTCGAGTTTATCGGGGTCAAGCCGTTTTCCACGGTCAAGTCTAGGCGTGGGGGTTACAAGCTCCCAATGTTCCTAGTAACATTATCGCCCCAAAGTAAATTGGAGAGCCTAAGGAGTATTTCCGTCCTTGACTTCCAAATTATAAGATGGGAAAAACTAATGAGGCACGACGACATGCTACAATGCATGCGCTGCCAAAGGTTCGGCCATGCCGCAGCCAACTGCGAAATGCAGGAGCGCTGCGTCAAGTGCGCAGAAACCCACAAAAGAGGGGAATGCAGATTAGGAACGGAGCGGGTTGAAGACTTAACCCAGCTCAAGTGCATTATCTGTGGAAACGAGGGGCACCCTGCCAATTATAGGGGCTGCCCTAAGGTCCAAAAAATTAAAGAAAAACAGGCCAGTCAGAAGGCCGTAGAAAGTCGGCCAATACGACAAGCTCCAACAGCAATATCGTTCGTAAGACCCGATGTTTCTTACGCTAATTCTGCGAAAGGAATGGGTAAAGCGAGACAGGTTCCACCACCGGTCGCCCCACAGGCCCAAGAGCCTAAGGCACCGACGGGGCAGCCAGACATTGTGGCCTTGTTGGTGGCCATTCAAGGCCAACTAGCAGGACTGCAAAGTCAGATATGGGAGCAAGCCGCAAGAGTGGACCACCTCCACTCTTTAGTGACTGGCCAAGCGCAACGTCATGGTTAAGGGCGCGCTGCCGGAGACGCGCCTAAGGATCCTAGCTGTGAATGTAAATTCACTGATTAGGATTGAACGCCGAGCTAATTTGTTCCAGTTGTTGAAAGACCACAGTCCCGATGTGTTCATGGCTAGCGAAACCAAGCTAAACCAGAAACATAAACTGACTAATAACAAATACAATATCGTAAGAAGGGATCGACCCGGCTCTACCCAAGGAGGCGGTGTTGCAATCTTCATACGTAAGGGCATTAATTATAAAGTCATATACAATAATGATTTGCGAAAGCTCAGGACGCTAGAAGTTTGCGTCGTATGCATCTCTCTCACTCAAGGGAAGCGGATGTATATGATTGCGGCTTATGCGGCTGAAGCTCCGCAGGCTAATATCTTTATTTCAGAGCTCGAGATTCTTTTCAGAGTACTAAAACTGAGCCTGGAAGAAAACTACTTCGTTATGGCCGGAGATTTGAACGCAAGACATGGAGATTGGGGAAATCAAACAAATAATCCAAGAGGTAATCATCTTTTTAATTTGATGAATCTTTGCAGTGTTGAATATGGTGTCGACCTGTTGGCTACTGAAAGGCCATCGTTTCCAAGGAGCGGTTCCTTCCTTGACCTTTTGCTGTACGATACCAGACTGACAATAACGGACAAAGTGGGTAATCACCCTCGAAACTGCTTACAGACAATAGAGTACGACAGTGATCACTGTGGCTTGGCTGCTGTAATTCAGATTCCGAACGAGCGCGTGGAGCTGGATGAATACGTTCCAACGCATTCTTACAATTACAGTAAGATGCGCTGGCCTCGTTTCACCAACGCCCTAGCGAGAGAACTCCGTTCGAGTGACACAGCCCCACCAAATAACAGAAACCTAACGAACACCGAAATCGACCAACATCTACAACAGATGGACGAAACGATAAAACGAACGATGGAACGGACAATACCGAAATACAAGGAACGCGACCAAAACGACGTCTACAGAAACGCGACTATAGACGCACTCCACAGACATAAAAGTGGACTACTGACAAGACTGAAAAACTTGTACAGACGCTTCACAGACCCACACGACCTGGAGATTAGGGCACTGAAGTCGTCGATCAAAAACATCAACCAACTGATTAAAGAAAACTATAGACTGTCTATCAACTTGTTTTGGGACAACAAAATTCGGGCCGTTAATTCTAGCGACCCGAGTATGTTTCCCCAAATCAATAAGATATTTAGAAAAAACAATCAGAACGACCTTCCGTGCCTGAAACTCCAGAGAACTATAGAGAACAGAGACGTACTCCTGACAGCGCAAATTGATCCTGAGGAAGCCGTTTTGGACGATGACTTCTTTGTGATTGAAGATCCGCAGGAGAAAGTGGAGACAGTTGGTGCTGCTTTCCAGCAAGTGTATAAGGTGAATGCTTGCACTCGCCCGAACCACGACCTGGAGAACAGAGCTCTACTTCACCACTTCTACCTGAGGAATGATATTTCGCAATGGCGATCCGAGAACCGTTGTTTTACACGGTTTGATGACGACTTTTTAGCAAACGCTATAATCGCCGATCGAACGGGCCCAAGTCCCTTGCTCATCACGAAGGTAGAACTCCAGCTCATCTTCAATTCAATAAAGAATAAGAAGTCCGCAGGTGTCGACGGTATATCCAACAGTGTACTAAGACACTTACCGATTGAAGCCATCGACATTTATACCACACTGTTCAACAACGCGCTGAATAATGCATATTATCCAGAGCGTTGGAAGACAGCTGTGGTTCATCCTCTCCCGAAAAAGGGAAAGGACAGCTCCAATCCTTCAAATCTCCGGTCAATAAGTCTTCTTCCAAGCATCAGCAAGGTATTCGAAAAGGTAATCAATAGGGCTCTGGCTGAGTGGGCTGCGGACAACAGTATAATTCCGGATAATCAGTTCGGGTTCAAGGCGGGACACGACACCATTCATGCCGCGTCTAAGCTCGTTTCTGATATCCAATGGAATAAGTCCAAGAAACAATGTACGGGTGCTGTTCTGGTTGATTTAGAGAAGGCCTTCGACACAGTTTGGTTAGAAGGTTTGCACCTAAAACTCACCAGACTAGGCATCAGTAAACCATTGTTGTATATGCTTTATGATATGCTCAACGGTAGAAAGTTTGTTGTCAAAAGTGGCAATGTAACTTCTACCACCACCTTTGAAATTAAAAACGGTCTTCAACAGGGAGCGGTGAACTCGCCGATCCTCTTCAGCATTTACACCAGCGATCTGATAGGTAGCCTTTCCCAGGCAATTGCGTATGCCGACGACCTGATTGCGTACAGAACTGCCCCAAAGGTCGAAGTCATTAGAATTCTCTTGCAACGTGACTTCGAGAAGATTCAGCGATATTGCGATGACTGGAAACTGAAAATAAATGTCCAGAAATGCGAAACAATTCTGTTCCGGACCTCGTTGGCTGGGGCCACGAGGGATACGCGCAAGAATTGGCGCAAGATGGTCATCGTTGGGCCTCACGGACAGCGATTAACGAGCAAAAGTGAAGTGAAGTACCTCGGTATTTGGTTGGACCAGTATCTGTATTTCGACAGACATATAGGTGCTGCTCTGACTAAGGCCAGAGGAGCCTTCGCTCTGACGAAACGGCTGTTTTACAGCAGTCGGCTTGACCCCAGAGTGAAGGTAATTTGCTACATGGCCCTCATACGGCCGATGATCGTTTATGGCTGTCCAGTGTGGTTCAACGTTGCACCATCTCAAATGGAGAAGATTCGGGTGTTTGAGAGGCAGTGTCTTCGGCGCTGTCTCGGTTTGTATCGGACACCGGAATCTTCTTATATACATTACTATTCTAACGAGGTTCTGTATAACGAGGCTCGGATCAACAGAATTGACAATTTCGTGATAAAACTTGTTCGGGGTCACATTGCGAGAGCTATGACTTCGACGAATAATTTGATCTTTGGGGCGTTCTATCCGAACGACGAATATTTTGATAGTGCACGCTCGAGTGGCTTCATTCCACCAGAGGCATTCCTCCATTTAGATAAATGCGGTCTGATACAGGACAGATTGGCGATCCCGCTAATCTACCACGTCAGGCGGAGAACCGTCGATCGGCGGCTCCTTTACCATCGCGACGTCCTCGCACAGCACGGAGCAGAGCTCCTTCGGTTCAGTAGGGCTGTGTCCGAACGGGACCGAATTGATAGGGTGAAGCAGGAGCACCAGTTCTGGTGGCTTCAGTCAGCACTTGATAATGGGTAGTCGGGGTGGGGTTTTGAGCCTTGGCCGGCTTGCATACTTGTTTTAGTCTAAGGGTTTTGGGTTTTGGTTTAAGTAGAGTAGGCATGGTGGCACAGATATTGACATGGACAACAAAATGAAATTACAAAAAACAAAAAATGAAATAAAAAGAATATTAAAAAAAAAAAGATACAAAAAAAAAATACAAAAAATGATATGAAAAAAAAAATTATAGAGATTTGCTGCTGTGGGTGTTCTAGTTTGTAAGTAGTTGTTAGGTAGAATAGGTAGTTTTAGTTAATTTTAAGTTTTATTTTTTTTTAAGGACCTAATTTTAAGTAGCTTGTAAGAAACAAATAAACAAGACATTGTGTTAGTTTTTTTAAATTTTCTAACAAGAAAAAACATATGAAGTTAAAAAAAAATAGTTCATAAGCCGAAAGGCATATTAATTTTAAGTAAACCATGAATTTCTTAGAGCGCCCGGTTGGGGCCAGTAAGTTTAATATAAGATTTTAGATAATAAGCTAGTTTGAATTCATTGTCTAGTATTAAGTAGTCATAAGTGAATTGAATAAAATGAATTAAAAAAAAAAAAAAAAAAACCCGATGACTGCCGGTTTAGTAAGTAAGAAAGTGGGAGACGTTTGGTTGGTTCTCCCTAGACATCGGTGCTAAATCCGTTATCAAAACATGAGCGACAACGACGTCTTCAACAAGACGCAATCCATCAACTCCCATTTACTCCTCATAAACCCCCATATTCTTTCTTTGCCTTTGTGCATCTTCTCATGTATTCATAATCAATTTTAAGAATGGGTAAGGGAAAAACTATCAACACTTGGGGTTGATGAATGAGAATTGTATTTTGATTGAAAAAGTCTATCAGTGTGTGGAGAAGCAATTATCGATTATTTAAATATTTATTCAGAGAATTCAAGAGCATAGGACGAAAGTATAGACAAATTGGTTTAAATTGAATCAAAATCAATTATTCGAAAAGTCTTGGAGCGGTTCATTTTATTGGTATAAAACGTGACTTTACTTCTAAAGTGCAATTTATAAATTGTTATTTGATTTGGTTATGTCATCATTTCGATCATTTTAATTTATGCCAATATTCCAACAAAAAATCGCAGAAAATATAAAAATACGAACCAGTATTACGAAACGTATACAAACGAGCAATTATTTAATATTTCTGTGTGCAGTGGAAAGACGTATCGAAACAGGTTATGGATATGCCAATAATTTTTATATGAAAAGTATAACGACTCTTCCATCTAAACCACAAATAATTCACGCCAATGTGGGTTGATGGGAAACTAGGAAACCATACATGATGTTGGATTTGCTTACAATTTATTTACGATTCGCTTTGGGACATCAATACAACCCTCACACGTTACCAGACTGGAATAAGTTTGGTTTCAAATCGAGTATCACGAACAAATAAAGAAATCTTTGTTTCAAGTGTTTCATTATTTAACAGCCGAGTATCTGGAAGGTCGTTGGCCCAAGCGGTGATTAATTAAAGCCAAAGTTCAATAAAACCTGTTGCATTTGAATTCAAGATTCTCTTTTCTCATAATGACCGTTGCACTTCTACAGAATGCCAATGAGCCACTGTTAAATGAATGAATTTTCTGAACATTGATGCACTGACGTTGCTAGACTTATAGATTTAATTCAGCTATCTTGAGCTTTTGGTTTGTGATACGCCTGATTCACTGGACTAGCCGTCGTTTTTAGTCAGAGGATTTCGAAATGAATAGCATTGTTTTCCCTAAGACAAATGAATCAGGATTAGGGTTAAAAATGGATGCATAACGAGAACTGCAATTCCTTCAGAGGGAAAAGTTCTCATTTCCTCCATTATACCGAAATCCTTTCAAAATCTTGCCATAAGGCAAAGCATAAACCCTATTGAATGAGTTCAGAGAGACAAAAATGTTTCCATTTCAAAGACTCAGACACCGAGAGTTCCTCATTAATTTAGTGACACACATTTTTATCATCAAAGCAAAAAGATTTCATTAAAATTGTAAAAAAACAAAAAATCCTAGGCGGAAGCTTTGTTTTCAACGCTCCATTTAGTAATGAAATTAGATCAAAACACTTGAGGGAGAAAATAATAATAAAAAAGAAGCAAAAAGCAAAATCCATCAGGTCATGGTCGGCATGACGTAGGAGAAAAACAAGAAAATGCACATAGCGAACAATATTTTGAATAACATGTATCTTCCCTCGCAAAAACAAGACAACACGCAACGAGAAGTAGCACTCCTCTAGAGAAAACAAAAAACAACTTAAAAATCATTTCATTTTATTGATCTGAGTTTCCTTGTCCACAGGCACAACGCAACAGAGAAAAACGAAAAAAAGCGAGAATGGCTCTTCTTGTTGTAAATAACAACAATTATCTTGCTTTCATTTTTTTCCTCTGCTCTCCTGTTTTCGACTCAAGGTTATACCAATAATTGTCTTGGCTGGTGTGAAATTGATTAGAAATAGATGATTTCATTGAGTAGCTTTAATCAATTTTCCTCGCGGAGAATACACCGTGAAACGGAAAGCATTTTCCAAGAAGAGTTTCTAGCTGAAATGACTCTCCAATATGAAATCTCTAGACAATCTACGTGGAATAGGATGATTCACCTTTTAACACCGTTGGCACTAGCAGATATAGTTTGTTAACATGGCGAATATCTCACCAAAGCAACTTCTTTACAGCCAAAAAATATGAAAAGACACGAAATGGAAAACCACCTTCTATTTTGGTGGATGTAATCTGCCAAAATTTCAGGTATTTCGTCATCGAAAGTTGCCCCCCTTCGCTGCTATTCGATACCTTGAGAGCAACCAGCTACGTGGGCTAGCTCACAGTTCTACCAGCGACGCAACAATAATATTGCAAAACGACAACCTTTTGCACAGCGATCAGTTTTATTTATAAAAGGCATACAACAAGAAAAGCAGACACAAACCTAACCAGTTTATGTGGTTTGGCTTTTTTTGGTTTCATTGAATTTGCAAAATTCAAACCAGCAACTGGAAAAGCATCCTTCTTTTCACTTCTTCGACCATCAAGGTAAACAGAGTTCAAACGAAAGGAGTTAAAAGACAACGAGCGGAGGGTGGAGACCCGACGGGACAGTAGTTTTTCCATTTTCCCATAAGACAGCGATGAAAAGAAAAACTTCTGACCGAGCCAAGACATGACGACGATGATGGACGACCGTATGTATGTACAACGTACATACGTGAGTGATTTTCATTGCAATATTTTCGCGATTCGACCCATATGCATGTTTAACTAGAAAACTTTACTAGATTTTTCAATTCGCACCAAAAATGGTTCACTGTTTTCTTACTGACAAAATATCTTTTTACACACCTGAGCAATTAGTTAAAGTGATAAAATTGACTTTTCTTCCCTCACTAAACAGTAGAGAGAATTAAACTTTTTTTTTATAGATATAACTCGTCTTTTTTGTTCTTCTTTGTTGTGCGAAATTATTTAGGAAGTTCCCAAGGTTTTCACTTTGATTTTCTTTTCTTTACAAAACACTATGCACTTTGGATTAAACATATGCTATGGAAACATGGTTTTTTAGTAAAATTGAATTTGATTTTCGGATGATTTTTGTGAAAATACGTGAAGAAAAAATAAACACGAACCTTTTTTCACGGGAATGTCAAAAAAACTTTTTCACCATTTCATATTTTTCAAGTGGATCAAGTGGTGCCAAGGCGACGGTTGAGGAAATGAATTCCACATTGTTTGTTTTGGGTTCCACTAAGGGTCTAGTTTGACTGCTGAATATTGCAGTAATAATTTGGTTTTAGGATTGAATGAGGATTACCAACGACTGTTGAACAAACAAATTAACGTTAGTTTTGACATGGCTACATGACTATTACGACGTTCTTAAACGATAAATCCTTCTTGCGCTCAATTTTTAAGTGATAAAATAAACAAAATTTGAACTCAAATTAGCTGGACTGTTTGCTTTTGTCCTAGATTAATTGGCAATCTGGGAGATAGCATTCCGAATGCATTCCGTTGAACAAAAGTGATGGTTCTGATTCTCTAAAGAGAATTTCCCTTTTGGTTTTAAAAATATAATGTTTTTTTCTTTAGTTTGCAGATTACCAATCAAAAACGCCATAATATTATAATTTCCATAAATTTGTACTTCAACGTTAATATTAACAGCCAATTTCGATAAAAACTATCGAAACGTTCTAAATTTCCAATGTGATATAGGCCTTATTATTATAATGGTAAACAAAATAGTCTTTTTGGCATCACTGCAATTTTGATTTATACCAAAATTTAACTGGTCTAATCAATTTGACAGCAGACAAAAATGAGAAGTTGGAAAAACAAATACACAGCCAAAATAATTTTTATCATTCCGATCAAAATTTGTAAATTGATGCAAACCAGCTAAACACAGAAATTGTTTATCCTTTTTAATCCCAATCCTGAAGAAACATGTCTTTGGTTGATATCGATTCTTGGTAAGATAACTGTTGTGCGTTTAAAGAAAGTCTCTAATTAAGTTTCTAACAAGGCTTACCGAATACGAATCATGCGAAAAATTGAGTCACACAATTCTAGCAGAAATTGCGCGACGAGAACAAAACCGCCCCCAAGGCTATACAGAGCTCACCAGGAAGATTACTCTATTTCTTGAACAGTTCGAAAAGGAACTACAACAATTGAAACAGAAATTAGATGCTTCATCCCGGAATAGATCGATGTAAGTCTGAAAGCTTGGTTACGTTGAGGTGAAGTAAACACATTTTGTTTTAAAGAACGTTTGAGGAAACAGAAAGGCGCCAGAGACTCATTGAAATCCTACAATCTAAGCTGCAACAGTCCAGAAGTAAATTCACGTCCAGTACAAGATCGGATTTGCTGCCCTCGTCCTCTGGTTCATTTTGGCAAGGCGACGATGTGCCAATCATCGACACCAACAATGGATCAGTGGAACAACTGAAACAAAGACAGATCCAAATAATGGAAGATCAGAATCGGGGCCTGGATGCATTGTCAAAGAGTATCGCTAGGCAAAAGGAATTAGCATCAATGCTGGGGCAGGAAGTCGACGAACATAATGGTGCGAATTCATTGAATGTCTATTGAACTTTTCATAAATTTGATTCCCAATTTGGTTTTCAGTTATATTGGACAACTTGGCCGACTCTATCGATCGTGTTGATGATAGAGTTCATACAGAAACTGCAAACATTGGTCTGGTCGGCCAAGCAGACAGTACTTGGGGTAAGTATTCGGTAGCATTTTACGTGGTATTCTAAAATGTCTTTCTTTAATTGATCCTTTAAGGCTACTGGTTGGTGATACTGGGCCTCTTTCTTGCCATTGTCATTGTCTCATTGATATAACAATTGTGTGTTCGTCATATCTCTTCCTTACTTGTTGTTTATTTCCAAAGATCAAAGTTGTAGACCACATAAACGTACATCTGTAAATCATAATCTAATTTTTTATAAAACAAATAAATATATATTTACATAAATGCATAAGTTCAACATTTGTTGTTTACATTTAAATGGCTTCGATTGGCCCATAGTCTTTCAAATGACCAAACTCAATTCAAACTTATCAACCTTCTTTGAGCATCGCCGACCGCCGAGCATAAATGAAAGATAAGCAATGTATGCGTCTACGCTTACTGAACACAATCAGTAGTTCCACTGCCAGGCTACTCTATTAGAAATGAGTCGCGCTTCGGAATGGATTATGATACGCGGCTCTATCGAGGTAACCGTCGGAGCGTAATTTTCTTCGATTTCCTCCGATTCGGAGACATTTTGATTGTCGGAGAACTACCTCGAAGCAAAATTCGGAGGGAATCGGAGAAAATTCCGCTCGGACGGTTACCTCGATTGGGCCGACGGATTGGTATGAAAACAAGTCCGGCTTGGACTTGAATCCTTGTTTCAAGCTGAAATAACAAACAATTCAAAAACATCTCTGGAGATCCTGTTTTGAAGTTATTTATTCTTTGGCCGTCAACAGACCAAAATACTCATGAATTGAATAGTCTCTCTTTTGCTACATCGGGTTATTGTTTTATCTCATTTTTTTGTTTTAAATACAAATTAAAATTAGGGAATCGAATTACGAACTTTTCTACTTCGTTTGTGTTGTGATAACAATTTAACACAGATCTGATGCATAGGGGACATGCGATAAGTTTCCAATGGCACCGACTGAAAGTTTTGCACCGGAAGCCTTGCGAGCAGCCTGAAAAATTCAAAAATGAAATCATCAAATTCAATTACCAAATTAAAAACACTCACCGCTTGAACGTCGGTATCGGCGAGACAATCAATGGCAGCAATCATTTCGTCAACGCTGTGCACTGATTGTTGTAGAGCAGCTTGGTTGGCGAGGGTTGCAAGCAAACCAGAATCGGTACCGTAGGCTTCGAGAACATCAGCCTTGAGCAGAGTCTTGCCACGTTTGATATCAGCAGAAGAAACGGATCCAGATTTCAGTACCTTAGCAGCAGCTTCAACGGCCTAGAAGACAAATTTCATATAGAACACGATTTCAATTTTCATTTTTCGCTAACCTTTCCAGCGACAGAAGCATCAGCGGAGACAACGAATCCAAACAAACCACCATCGGAGTATGTGGCATTCAAAGCAGCGACACTAGCTGGAGTACTGCCAGTAGCAGCGGCCACAGCCTTGGCTAAGCTTCCACTGGCATTGCCATATTTAACCAATGGCTCTGGAGCCAAGGCGCGTTCCAAGATTGCGTAAGCGAGGGCTTCTTGTGGATTAGCGAAAGCAGCTTCACCAGCAACAGCAACAACGGCGCGATGTCCACCCTTTTCTTTGCGGATTTCTCCGCTGTTGTACTTGGATGGGGTGTTCTTACCACTTCCCGATGCCAATTCCAAGCTCTGTGCGAATCCAGAGAGGACGTTCTGGTCAATGCCAACACCAACCACAGCACAACGGCCAGCAGTGCAGTTGTTGGCAACATAGTGCAAAAGGGTTTCACTTGAAAGTTTGCCAACTCTGTGCTTGGCGATGTACAGTGAGTTGCCTAGTCCTGTGCGGAAAGCGGCCTTGTGCAACAGTTCGACGGCACGGATCTAAAGGGTGGCAAGAAATAAGTCGAGTCTTAGACAAATATGAATATATCGTCTTTACCTGAGGTGGAACGGCAGCAATTTGGGTCTTGATGCGTGGAGTAACATCCTCCAATTCCCATGGCTTAAATGCAGGCTGAATAATATCTTGCAAAAGCTTCAATCCAAGTTCTTGGTGATTGCTGGTCGTTTCAATGGTGTAGGTCAGGAGTTCCCTGTCTGATGAAGCTGTCAAGCTTCCTCCGATTTGTTGCAAGTTTCTGGTGATCGAGAAACCAGTCCTGTACTTGGTAGTAAGGCCAGCAGCAATACGGATGATGTGGTTGGCACCCAAACACTCATAACTCTCATTCCGAGATCCAGCACTTGAATTCGAAAATGGATGATAAATTGTCTCGAGGTCTTTGATTGCAAAACTTACCGGAAAACTACTGAGACCCTAGTCACTGGCAGGGAACTATCGGCAGTAGCAACAACAACCTTGTTGGGGAGCACACATGAATGGACTTCAGATGCCTTGCCAAGTGGTCGAGGGCTAGCTTGTGCGGCGAACCCACCTTTCTATTTGAATCGAAATAACAAAAATATAATTTCACAACTGTAATAATCGAGGATTTTGACAAGAGGAAAATTAAAATTTTGTGTTTTACGTAACAATGCGTTTGGGCTGAGGTCAGGTTATAGAGGAAATCAATTTTTTTGCAAACAATTTATTGATTATTTGGATTACTTACAGCGACGACACGCAGGAAAGGTACTTTGTTTGCATTACACGCCATTATTTTGGGGGAAAAGTGGATTAAATTTCTAAAATATTAATTTTAATGCTTCCGCACAAGACGAGAATATTTTTTCGACAATTCGATTTTCTTGCCAAATGAGATTTTTAGGCAGGTAGACAACTTTGCGGAACGAAAACTGAAATGTCAAATGTTTGTACATCAATTGTAGTAGATGGTAAGATGATTGAGAGTATGAAAAGTAGTAGTTCACTATAAGGCTGAGTGTAGACTGATTCTACATTTGAAAAATAGAAACTACCTTCGTCTTTTTCTTGCCATTTCATAGAGAGAGAGAGAGAGAAAGTGTGAATTTATGAGTCCCCTATTACACGTTGACTCATGACTCACGACTCACTTTTGAGTTTCCTTATAAATTTTGTATTCGGTGAGGCAAGCGCTATTACACGTTGACTCGTGCCCCATGCCTCAAATTTGACAATTAGTGTTTGTTTTGTTTTGAATGCTCCTTCTTCTGCTCATACGGAGTTACACATTTTCTGGTTTTCAAACAAATCCGATGTTGTTTATCCTAGCAACAAGAAAATCGAATGAAAAAGAACAGCATAAAACGAGTATGAGAAAAAGAAACGTCAAAGTGAGTCTACTAAAAATTTGCCCGAGACTCACCGGAAATTTTTTTTTGCATCTCATTTTCTCACATCTGCTTTCTTTTTCGCACTCATGTGAGTCGTGAGTCGTGAGGCATCGTGTAATAGCAGACTAAGAGAAAATTACTTCTCATCACATCTGAAATAATTGAATCTATGCAAGAACCTAGAACAATAGGAGCAATTATGCTTAAATACATTTCTTACTCTACGGCAACACTAATCTTAATACGTTCCACAAAAACAAATTTTTGACATTTCTATTACATATATCCATCCCTTTCCCACTCACATGACAATTTTCCAAAAGTCACTTGATGAGGACGGCAAAAACTGACTGACGCTTTGTATATGGATTTACCTAGTACTATCAAGAATGGTTTTCAAGCAAGCAAGCAGAGAACACACATTACAAACTAATGTAAAAAACTGTCAAAAAACTGTCAAACCAAGCAGAAAACCATTCTTGATATTACCTGGTAAATCCATATACAAAGGACTGACGTTTATACTTTGCACAATTTTTTTCTGGCTTGATCGTTGTGCTTCTTGTTTTCTCCACGCAAAGGAAGAGAAAAATAATTGTTTTCCCTACTTTTTGTTCCCATATCCCAACTGTGTGATTGTTTTTTCCGCACGATAAAATCATAAAAGTGAAATCTAATAATTTGCACCATTAAATTTCAAGTGAACTGAAAATCATATTGAATTCCATCACCAAGCAGAGCAATGTCATCCTTCTTCAATGTGGGAGGCTTGGGCGGAAACCCTTTTTCCACCCCCGTTGGACAAAGAATTGGTAATTAAATTATAACTCTTATTTTATTGTTTATTGAATACATATTTTCATAAATCATAAGAAAGTACGAGTATCTTTCCTCGCTGGAGAGGTAAAGCACTGCGTTTTCCTGCTGTTTTTTTTTTCTTCTGGCGTCTGTGTTTTCATCTGATTGATTTCTTCGGTCTGCTTGCGACGAAGGTGATGAGTTTTTTTTTTCGTCATGCTCCTCATTCCCATAATGTAGTTTATTAGGTGTTTTATTGCGAAATACTTTATGTCCATTGTCCAATTGTCGGCATTCGAGCAGAAATATTTCTACACACAAAAACAAAAGGTCTCATAGGTTTGCCTTATCTTATTGATTAATCATAAAATGGACTGATTGTGCTGTTCCCATTTCATTTTTAATCAGTTTTTTGCTTCATGAACACATAAACCCTCTTCTGTTTTTTGCGCTTCGTCTAGGTTGTTCTGGTTTATTAAGAAGGTGAAGGTGCATCGTGCATGTATATTTGTATTGTTTCTATTCGAAAAGTAGACCCTACAACAATTTCGCCAAATCCCTCACTCTTGTTCATGGCCATCTTACATCTCAACTCTTCCTCTTCTTTGCCTTCCTGCAAAGCGCCTCTGAGAGAAGCGCTTGTTCGACACAACGAAGATTGTGTTTACAATTCAAATTAGATGAGTTTTGATAACGAATACCGAAATAAAAAAAATAAACCTCGATTAGTCACATTTCGAATTCGCATTAATTAGTCAACCAGCTAAGCCAGATAGACACAAAGTAGAGCGCAGTAGTGCAAAACACACACACACGGAAGGGGTAAACACGAGAGCTCGTAGATGCCTGATGTTGGTTTGGAAGCTAAACCAAATGATTTGACACCGTAGTGTAGTTGTTGGCTAAGCCTCACCGCATCCCTCTAGACTCTACCGGTCACAACTTTGAATCGATCTCTCAATTAAAACGTAAAACGCAGGTATAGCTGCAGCTATGAACATGTCTATAAGATGATGATTATTAATAAATTTGATTTTTGAGCACAGAAAAGTTCAGTTTAAACTTTAGAAATGGCACAGTTGAATGTTTTGCAACATCAACCGACAACTCGTGTAATCGGAGACATGATTTGCATAACAGATTATAAAATAGATTGTTGACATTTTCGATATTAGGTTTCAAAGAGATTCTCGTGAAACAAGGTTATTTTACGAAATATGAAGAAATAGAAACATTCACATGACATCACCTGACCCTTAGATCCTCAATATTGAAGCAATTTCCTCTATTCCGAATTACAGAACAAGCAACCGATGCAACACTTGCCTCGGAAAACTGGGCACTCAACATGGAAATATGCGACATGATCAACGAGTCTTCCGATACAGCTCGTGACGCCATGAAAGCCATTCGTCGACGTCTCACCCAAAATGCTGGCAAAAACAACCAAGTCATCATGTTCACTCTGACAGTTTTGGAGACTTGTGTGAAGAATTGCGGCAAAGCATTTCACGTTCTTGTTGCACAAAAGGAATTCATTCAAGAATTGGTCAAACTGATTGGACCGAAGAACGATCCTCCAGCCATTGTGCAGGAGAAAGTATTGAGTTTGATTCAGATTTGGGCTGACGCCTTCAAGAACCAACCAGAATTGAATGGAGTCAATTTGGTGTATCAGGAACTGAAGAACAAAGGAATCGAATTTCCCAACACCGATTTGGATGCAATGGCACCGATTTATACACCACAAAGGGTATGATGTCAATTGATTTATAGAATTGGTTCAGTTGTTTAAAATGTTTTTGTTTTTTTTAGAGTGTTCCAGAACCACCGCCGGTGGCGCATCAACATCAACCCACGTCTCCACAACATGTTGGTGCTCCAAACGCAGCAGTGGCTGTAAGCCCATTCTATTTATGCTCCCCCTGAGAATTTAATATGAGTATGTATCGTTTTTTTTCTTCAAGCTCACTGGACCAACTGTCCTGACCCCAGAGCAGACAACAAAACTGCAGTCAGAGCTGGAAGTTGTGGGCTTTAGCATGTCGATCTTGGGTGAGATGCTCAATGAATTAAAACCTGGCGAAGAGGATCCAGAAGATTACAAACTGTTTACTGATTTAACACACACTTGCAAGTGAGTCATGGGAACAGCAAAAATTTCTTCCTAAATGCTTATCACTCAACTCTTTATAGAGAAATGCAGGGAAGGGTCGTTGAATTGATTGGAAGAATAAGCAACGATGAAATCACAGCCGAATTGCTGCGTTTGAATGACGAATTGAACAATTTGTTCCTGCGTCATCAGAGATATGAGAAGAACCGTGCTCCCAATGCTACAGGCCCAACGTCGCCATCGGCTATTTTAGGTGCTGCTATTGGAGTTCCAACTTCTGCTCCAGGTAAGTTTTTATTTCTGTCAATCAATGCGTTTTTAAAAATTTATTTTGCTTCTAGTTAAAGATCCAGCAAAGGAGGCTCTGATCGATTTAAGTGACACGGCTAGTGGAACTGATCTATTAACTTCACAGTTTTCCAAATTTGGTAAATATTAAAACAAAATGGGCTTAATGGTCGAAATCGATATAAAATCCTTTGACTATAGACGTTGGCTCAACATCATCGCAACAAGCAAAAGTTAACGATGTTCCAGCACCTGCAGCTGTGAAAACTTCGACTGCACCACCACCAGCTGATGAATTCGATATGTTGGCACAATCTCGCAAACAAAGTTCCGAATTAATAAGGTTTGTTGTCTTGTTTACCGTTAAATCAATTGAAATTTGAATGTTTCTTGTTGTTCTAGTAAAACTGGTCTGTTAAAAGACATTCCATCTGTAGACGCAACAACGGGAAGTGTCGGCTCGCCATTCAAAAAACCACCCATGGAGGGGGTAAGTAAAGTAAGCAGACACTCAGGTTTTATTTATTTTTTTATATCGGGGTTTATAATTTAACAAAATACATTTGTTTTGGTTGAAATCGCTTATTAATATCCCTTAAACTTAAGATGGGTTTGATTTCGTGCTTTTTCCTTCATTTTGTTTAAAGAAGAAACAAAAACGTCTGCTACAATGTAAAATTGCTTTTTGTTTAGTTTATGTTTTTGAATGTTTTTTTCTTTTATGATTTGACAAAATTTTTTAAGTTACAATTTATGGTTTTATTTTTCGCGCAAAGCTACCACCAAAAGAGAGTGAATTCGATGAAATGGAGGCGTGGTTAAGCAATTCTGTAAGTAAGGTGTTTTAAGTGTACAATAATTGAAAATTTGAAATCTGGTACTGCTATAATTCATTTTTAATCTTTTCTAACTGTTAAACAACTGTAGAAGCAAAATTAACTTTATCTCAATTAACCCATTAATGCTTTTTAGATTCTAAGTTGTGGCCTACACACTTTGATGCTCTCATTGTAGAAAGTAGTATTTAGGCAGTACATAAATAAATAAATAAATAAAAAGAGTGGCGCGACAGCTCTAGGAGAGCCAAGGTCTAAGTGGCTTATACTCTTATCACGAGTAACGTTCAAACCCACACATTCTGCGTAACATCCAACGCACATTAGCACATTACTTCGTTACAAGCACTTAGTCCTTTCTAATATGCATCGAAGAATTTCTCTTGAAACTGCTTAGTTACCTTTTTTCTAATAGACCAGCACTGCACTGGATCTATATGGCACACACTCTGTCACTCTGAAACCCTCAATCACCTCAAAGTTGTATGACACTTTGTCGAAAGCGATGGACAGATAATACACGCAAAAACTTTAGTGTTGCCACTGATTGTGGCAATGTCGTCTTTATAGAGATGTTACACGGCACAACTGGCTCAGTGTTTGTGGAATTCCAAGTTCAGGCGACTAGGTCGGTAACAGACCAGGATAACCAAACTTGACCCAATGGGTTAAATTTTGCCAGAAACACAGTGTGTGTTAGACATTGCTTACTTTCGTACTTATGGTGGCGCTACAATCCAGGTCGGGTAAGGGCCTCATCCAACAAACGTCTCCAGCCAGCACGGTCCCTAGCAAGCTGTATCCAGTTTCGCACGCCAAGTTGGTTCAGATCCTCTACCACCTTGTGCTTCACCTGAGTCGCGGTCTTCCTTTTCTGCGATGTCCTTCAGGGTTGGATTCCAAGATTCTACGCGCCGGAATATTGTTTTCCATTCGCTCTACGTGACCCAGTCATCTAAGTCGTTGGACCTTAACTTTTCTGGCTAGGTCAGTGTCGCTGAACAGCTCGTAAAGTTCTTGATTGAATGTTCGTTTCCGTTCTCCATTTATGCAGACTGGACCAAAAATCACTCGAACAATTTTTTTCTCGAAGCAGCCCAAAGCGTTTTCATCCTTTTAAAGAAAAGCTTATTAAAAAAAAATAAGAAGATTTAGGAAGGACGGGTAGGAGTTTTTATAGAATTCGGCTGGAATTCCGTCTAGCCCGGCTGTCTTATTGTTTTTCATATTTTTAAGAGTTGTTTGTAATTCGTTATTTGAAATAGTATCTAGTTGTGGAACTGGAACAGAGATTGGGGGTAGAGCACATTGAAAAAGTTGTGAGTTTTGTTGTATCGTTTAGAAGTTTCTTAAAATGATTTGCTAGTAAGTCGATATTTATTGTAGTTGCTGAAAATTGTTTGCCGCAACCCAACAATCTTACTTTACACCAAAATTATTTCGAGTCCTTACATTTGGATAAACTTGTTGCTAGACCACACATAAAAGCTTTTTGTTTATCTTTGCATACTCAAGTTTTGTTTGCATCTAAATAAAGTGATTTAAAGAAATTAGACTTGGTATTTGTATACCATCCAAAAGAATTTAGTATGCAACTGGAGCACTAGCCCATAGATGACAAGTGTACTGAAGCTCTGGACGATTATAAGACTTGTAGATTATCATCCGAGTAGTAAGCTCAGTTTTCCTAAGATTCTCCCAACTCTTCTGTAGTGGGTTTTTAGACTTCTGCCCTTATAAATGCTTTGAAACAGGACAACTTTGTTAAATAAAGTCTTAATCTAGTCATGCACTTACTTTCTGTACTCCTAGGCCATAGCATAAATGGGTTAACAATATTGAAAACAAAAAAACTCAATGAAACTTTAAAACACTACCAATCTCTTTGTATATAGATTTCTCGATGGAGTTGTTTTGATTATGCATTTCTCTCAAACTAACGTTCACACTGCTTTCACCTCTAATACGCCTCACTATTATTCTTTTTGAAAACAACACTTGCAGCTATTCATCCAATTCATTCATTTTATATTTAAAAATACAGTTTCTTTGCTTGCTTGTAGTTTTTTTTTTATATTCCTCCTTTGCTTTCCATTTAATCGCTAACAATGAATTCCTTTTTGCTAAAAACGCAGAAAGAAAACGAAGGCCCCGAAGAAACCCTCACCAGCACCGAATTCGACAAATTTCTAGCTGAGCGAGCAGCCGCTGCTGAAAGCCTGCCATCCGTAGCCTCGCCCGGCAGCGATGACTCCAACTCGAACAATAGCCGCAAAAAGAAATCATCGAAAAAAGAAGAAGAGAATCTTCTTGCCCTCTGAAGTGATGATCCCCGTTAATACTTTCTATTTATCTAATAAATTTATATTAAAATCAGAAAAACAATATTTTAAAATTAAGAATAAAACAAAAAAAAGGAACATGTCTAATCTTATATAATTATTATACTCTATACGTACATAATACCACAGCTACACCCAATCAATATTAACATTATTATAGCGAGGAGCCATAAACTTGATAGTTGATAATTTTTGACTTAATTTTGTACACTCTCTCTCTCTCTCTCTCTCTCTTCTACTTGAAACCACTGTTTGTTTTTCTTATTTATAAGATGCAGCTCTTTTACAAAAATCTAAAGTAGTCAACGTTTAAATTTAAAAATCCATCTTATATTCTGATTTACAAATTTATTTTTTAATGTTGTTAAAGATTTTGTTTTTCATGCGTCTTTTTTGTTATTCGATTGTAAAGCAGATACGAATTTTGTATTAAGAGAAAAATTATACTTGTACGCCGCGTACCGTTTAAAAAAATAAAATATAATTGTTTATTTTATTTGTGTAAATATTCTACAGATGTTGGTAAAAATTAAAATTTATTTAAGCTAAACAATCACTTATGTTGATTAGTTTCTTTCCATTTCAGTGTTGTTTCAGAGGAACCCATTTCCCAGACTGCAAAGAGTTATGCCCATGTTGCATCACCCAGAGCTGACCTGCTCCACTTATGCATAACAGCACGCTCAGTGGGTCAAGCCAACTTTCAGAAAGCAACTCAGTAGGTCAAAGCTAAGTAACGTAACCACTAAGCGCGAAGAATAGGATCAGGGACAATGAAAAGGAAAAACTGCGACGTGTATTACAGCTGTCATCAAAGAATGCATATATTTGGATGCGGATTCGTCGTGGAAAATCGGGTTAGATCGAAAGCCATCGATTTCAAGCCAATTAGTGATCGCCTGGCTGTAATCCGCATCAAGGCCACACTACAAAACATCAGTCTAATATGTGCACACGCCCCTACCGATGATGCTGAGGAGTCTAGCAAGGAGGATTTCTACGACCTCCTGGATAGAGCCTACGGAGCCTGTCCAGAGTACGACGTCAAAATCGTACTCGGAGATTTCAATGCAAAAATCGGGAAGGAAAACATCTTTGGCGGATTAGTTGGAAAGCACAGCCTCCACGAAGTTACAACAGGTAACGGCTTCCGACCAATCGACTTTGCTGCAGCTCGTTATACGGTGATAAGTAGTACTAGGTTTCCAAGACGAAAGATCTACACAGCAACCTGGCGATCTCCGGATGGTGGAACCACCAACCAAATCGACCATGTGCTAATCGGCTCAAGGCACTCATACAACATCCTGAGCCTGCAGACTCTCGAGGAGCAAATGTCCACTCAGACCACTTTCTGGTAGTGGCTAAGTTTAGAGCTCGAATATCAAACGACAAAACAACACGTGCGGCCCAAAGAAAGAATTTCAACATCGGTTGCCTTTTAGCACCTCGGAGAATGCCAGAGACTACAGTGAGCGCCTGAGTGAGCTACTCTCCGACGTCCATTCTGACGTATTGATCAATTGTTTTGTAGCCTGTTCTAGACAAAAAATATAACACCTCTGTATACACTGATGGTTCCAAGATGGAACTCGGTGTCCTTTAGACTGCCCGATAGGTGTAGCGTATTTCAAGCTGAAGTTCTAGCGATTAGACAAGCATGGAGGATTGCAAAACAAGTAGTCAAATCTGAAAAATTTACCAAAAAGGTAGCAATCTTTATTGATACCGAAGGTGCTACCAAGGCTATAAACAGCAACCTCACTAAATCGAGAATCGTTAGAGATTGCAAGCAGGAACTAGCAAGTTTTTGCGACAGTATAAAAATTAATCTAGGCTGGGTGCCAGGGCACAGTGACATTCAAGGTAATAAAATCGCTGATGAACTGGCTAAAACGGGATCAAACCTTCAAATATCCCTAGCTGAGGAAGTTAGGATTCCTATGGGAGTCTTGAAAGTAGACCTTCAAAACCTTGTGTGTGTAATAAAGCGCTAATGTTCCTGGGCAGAGGCTACCTAGAACAGCCATTCTAACCTACCTACCTATTTCACATACATTAGACCCGCCTATGTAGATCAGCAGCGCTCTCGACTTGGAACAAAAATAACCAAAACCTTCCTTGAGAACAGAAAGCAAATGCAACTGCTCTAAATACATTTTTATTTTATTTAAATATATGAACTTGTTTCACAAACAAACCAACTCAACAGTCGGCCACACTTAATCAAGAAAAAGAAATAAAAAAGAAAAGAAAATTATGCTTCAACTGCCATGCCCAGAACCGAGTTAATGCACTCTTCCTTGTTGATCAGATGGCAGGTCTTATTAACCAGAGCCATCAGCTGGTTGGTGTCTTGTGCCCAATTGTTCAGGATATCCGAAGAGGTCTTTTTTGTGGTGAAGTAGACAATTTCCGCAGGACGATCGATCTTAACCCTAATCGTATCCGCATTAGCCAATTTGGACAAATACTCTTCACATTTATCAGTCGGCAGAACAAGTAGCTCACTCATGCGCTTCAAGTAGATCCGAGAGTAGTAATTGGAGATGATGCGGATGTTGTGTTCAATCAGACGATCCTTGAGTTCAGTGGCACATCGTTTACCGTGCACCGAGTTCTCTTTGAAGATAGCATTCTCGGTGAGAATGAATCCGAATTCGGCGTCGAAGGCATCGAAATTGATCAGTTCCTTGCACATGAACAGACGGAGAATCTCTTTGTAAACCGGAATGTCTTCTAGAGTCTTGTTCTTGGCCAAATGGGCCATCATGTCGTTTTGCTCGTTGTCGTATGGCGCAAGAATGCAATAGATCACGGCTAGTTTGAGTTTTTGTTTTTGATCTTCGATTTGTTCCTTTGTCAGCTGCGGTGGTGGAGATGGAGGTGCTTCTTCTTCTTTTTTCTCCTTTGCCGGGGAAGCAGTTGCGTCAGCTGGTGCTGGTTCGTCCTTGTCGGATTTCACTACTGCCGGTCTTGGGTCGGCGATAGCTTGATAATGGCGAGAGGTCTTCAAGAACGACTGGTCCCGATCGAGACGTATCATCAGGTCATAGAATTTGACCTTCAAATCATGTTGTTTGGGATCATCGAAGAATTTGATACTAATTTTCTTTGCAATGATCTGGGTGGAGACGTAGTCTTCTTTGAGCAGACATAGTCTCATTTGCTCCAAGATCAATTCGACCTTCTCGCGTTTGTCCATCGAACCGTAGGTCTCGACCTGAAGTTCTTCCATTACTGCCGCAGCTCCAGCGATGTCTCCTTCAGCTTCCTTGATGTCGGCGAGAATCTTTGTCAATCTAGCCCTCTCGATTTCCACGTAGATTTTGCCCTCGGTCACCGACCTCAGGGTATTGATGAGACTGAGCTTAACTGCTTTGTTAGGAGCTTTGTCCACATACGAACAGCATTCTTGAATCATCTTACTTACAGCCTGCTTCAATTGAGATCTTCTCCTGGCCAGTAGTGTGATAAATTCATTGAGGGCGTTCCAATTCCCGGCATTGAAGCAAATCTGACAAATCGCTACAAGAACTCGTGAGCACGACACCATATCGGCACCGAGACGAGTTTGTTTCTCCAATTGCAGCATGGTTTCAATAGCAGCATGGAATTCATCGGGTTTGGCCTTTGCCTGGGCAATGGCTTTGGGAATCTTTTCATCGCATATAGTACTGTAGTCTACTTCCATTTTGGTGATGCGGCCTCCGTCGAACATGTAGTTATCCATCTTGCTGTTTTTTGTTCAAGTTTTTCTGTGAAAATGCGAATAAAAGCACTCTTAGAGACTAGTCAAATTTAAAGAGGATAATTTACTTTAAAGAGTTTGGTATATTGCTTCCAATTTATTTGGTAAATTAACCTTATTTTTGATTAATAATTTGCAGAGAAACAAAGAATTTGCCGAATAATGATGCGAAGTCAGACACTGACGAATAAGAATGATAATTATTTTTCTTTTCCTTTAAACAGAAATTATGCTATCTCTTTTATTTACTTTACAGTGGGCTACAAATAGAAGAAAATGTGATAATGCTGTTTTGTTCTTATGACATTTGTGTTTTTCCTGCTCTTACATAAAACGAAATTGATCATGCTGTTTCACTTGATTTCTTTGACATCTATTTTGTCCAGGGTTGGCGTGAGGGATAAGTGTGGACTGTATGATATGATTTTAGTAGTACTAAATGGCGTTTCATTTGGATATTTACATTTATGTCTTCTATTTATTTTAAAAACGGGATATACACAGTTCAAATGCTTGTCAAGTACGTGCAAAATGACCAAACACTTCAAGTCAGCTATCGTAGTCCAACTTTTTACTTCAAAATTGTTAAACAAAATTAGATCTGAGAATCCAGATGTACTTGCTTTTTCAATAGTACTCCCAACATAATTCGGCAGCGCTGTATTTGTGGAACCTAGATTTTTGACAAGTGACAATCATTTGAGTTTGTTTATTTACTTTTTGTTCGTGTTTTTTGGTCATCTTTGGTTCTATCCGGTGGAATATTTAACATTTCTAAAGGATTTTGATTGATATCAGAGAGTAAGTTGTAAATTGTAAACTGTAGAATTTACATTTCTCCTTGAAATCCCTCTAGTAAACACTACTGCAATGGATCCTGAATCTACGTTTGTCAACAAAGTCCCACAGGCCGCAACTTGCCATCATTTCATCCTCAAAACAGAATGGCACTCGGACGATTTCAATATTCAAATCCTACATAGTCATAATGCCAAAGAATGGCAAGGTCATATTTCCCACGACAATGTCAAGCAATCAGCTGAGGAATTGGAAATTCCATACGAACAATTCTTCGACGAGTGCAAGAAAGCCCTCACTACCAATGGCGGACTGGAACCTTTTGAATATCTAATCGAGAATGATAAATTCAATTTAATTAAGAAGGATCAATTTCAAATTCAATATCTTGAACTCGAGTTGACTCCCAACACTGAGTTGAAGTCGAATTTCGCTCTGGCAGCTGTAGACTTGATTGCTTCTCTTCAAAGCGAACTGTCCAAATGCAAGGAAACATCAAAAGAGTTTCAAGAAAAATACCAAACGATGGTAAACACAATGGAAAAGTTTTTGGAAGAAAAGAACCATTTAGAAAGGAACCTACTAAGTAAGTTTGCTGTGCTGCTGAACTCAAAGAAAGATAGAATCGCCGAGCTGCAGGATTTGCTTGTCGAAAAGAATAGAATGCTCGAAGATGCCGGCGTCTCATCTGATAAAGCATCGGAAGAAAACAAACGCAAATCAGCAGATCCTGCTATGAATGAGGATGACGACGACGATGATGATGACTTTATGAAACCGACACAGGCTATGTCTCAGCCGGTTAATCGCACTTTGCCAAAGCGAGTTAAGCATGATGGTTAGACTTAATGCATTTACGCTTTTAGATTTAAGTTTTTAAATATGTATGTAATTTTTGTATGTAGAAAAGAAAAACAAATCTGCTCTTACTTGTATCTGCATTAACCTTTATGGAAAATTGGACAGAATCTCCTAAATGGGACGGGAACTCCGTTGGTCTGTGATGATGGGAAAAACCTAATTAAGTACACATGTGTATCAAGTAGTATTCTTTAGTATGTCAAGGTCAAACAGTTTTTTTAACGTTTTTATTTGGAAAGTAGAGCTCTTTGATTTGGATTTGGTTATCACCTATCGGGCAAAAGCTTTCAATTAAATGCAAATGAGGATATTGGTAATTTCTTTGAGCTCACTTCTTTTCTTACTACCTGTATTATATTATATGAAAAAGTATTGAAGGTTTGAGAGCCTCAGGAAAAATATTCCTGTTCTCTATAACATCCCTGGGCTTGTCATAGAAACGCCAAACGTAAACCAAACGTAAGGATTCCGTTTTGTTTAATATTTTATTTTTCTTTGTTTCTGTTCTTAATTAATTAATTATTTATCAAAAATTAAAAGTTCGGGATGCAAAAATTCGTAAAATCATTGTTTTCACATTTGTGTTATAAATGAGCGATTCGGATGATACAGATATTCTGTTATTGATTCCACCGAATTTCTTCCTGTCGACAACACTTTCCGATGACCGGTTGAATGAAATCTATCCCGACGAACACATCAGCAACATGTCGGCGTCCCAATGGGACCCACCAGGTCCAACACCAATCGCAACAAACACAACATCTACAACGAGCTATCATCAATTTCTGCCAACAAATCAGCAAATCGAGCTGGCCAATATCAATGCCCGTTTGAATACCATCGAAACAAATAACTTCTACCCTCCATCTGATTTATCTACAATCTCGAATAGCACCCATCACAATGGAGGCGAGAGAAGAACAGTTCCACGACAAAATACCCTCACCCATTCGACGCCTAAGGATTTGCATGAAAATCCAGGAAAAGGCGAAGAGTATCAAGGAGTTCTTAAAGAAATCGATCACTTTTTGGAGGACCGGAAGTACTATTCATCGTGGAACCCAAGCAATGGCATGCGGGATCAACATCATGTGGAACAAACAACGGCATCGTTGCCAAACGTTCTCAATCGACTGCCAGAAGACCAGGCCTTCAATGAAGAGGTTGCATTAGTCCAGCAGCCACATGCAATGGAAAATCTCGTTAGTTTAAGTGAAATGTGGAGCAAAAATGCGCCAGGCAACCTTACTCTCAAGGAAGAACAGTATCGTAGATTACATTTAGAGAAAACAGTTCGAACTCTTCAAAGTAAGCTACTGGAGTACCAGCAGAAGATCTCTGTGGCTCTGGAAGTTGACAAAGCCAAGGACAATGCTTTGAAAAATGACCAAATTGAAATTAATTGGTAAGATCGATCGGTGTATAGTCTGAGGGCAGTTCACATAAATGTCTTTCTTTACAGTTTGCATCAAGAGATTAAGAGATTGAAGGACACTCTGAGTAAAATTGAAACTGATCACCACAGTTTGTCGGACAAATATGAAACGATCCAGAAGGAGCTTGCTCAGGCATTAGGCCTTGCAGCAAAGTTTCAGGACAAAAATGAAAAACTGGAAAACGAATTTCAAAATTATACAAGGTCTAAGAAACTGGTATTGTTCATAACAGAAAATAACGTTTTTTTTTTTCTTTTTTAACACAGAAAATCATCAGAAAACACGAATTTTTATAAACAAAAGATCGAGGAACTGGAAATCCTTTTACAGACGTCGAAAAAGTCTGAGGAGTACTCCACCAATGAGCTAAACAAAATGAAAGACCGACTTGTCAAAGCTGAACACCAAGCCACAAAAGCCTCAAATCGATGCGAAGACATGGAAACACAAATAGAAACCCTCAGAAATTACAAGGAGCAAGCACAGGAATTGATGCAGAAGCACAAGAACCGTGCCGATAGTTTGGAGGAACAGAAGAAAGCTCTCAATGAGCAAATCTCTTCCTTGACTCAAAAAGAGGTATGATTTTCCATAAACTACAATGATTGTTGCATTCATGTTTTTCCTTATCTCCCCAGACCGTTTTGCAGAAGAAGGTCGAAAGTCAACGTCAAGGCTTGAAACTCCACTACCAACAACAACTGGAGATTGTCGTCGCTCAGAAACTAAAGGAGTTCCAGAGCCAATTGGACAAAGTCGAAGAGACCTTGAAGCAGGAAGGAAAAGATCGTGAGCGATTGATTGCAGAACGTGCAATGAAGCAAATGGATCTGATCAACGAAAAAAATGAACAAGAATTGAATTTACTGCAAGAAAAACACGACGAAGAAGTGGAACTTTACAGAATTCAATTAGCAAATGCATCGAAGAAAATCGAAGAACAGGAAGCCAAACTTAATTCCTATAAGACAAAGAGGTGCTTGTCCCGTTATTGTTGATAAGTCTGTCTTTAAATTTGTTTATTCTTTCCAGAGCTGACATTGCTGAAAAACTACACAGCGTAATGGAGGCCCAATGGCAGAAAGCGTTGGAAATCCTAACATCGCCAAATTCTTCGAACCCACAAGCAGGGGATCAGAGCGATGCAACGCAACACGCAACTCATAGCACTGCCGAAAACGAACAATTTGAAACACCGAAAACAAGTCGACATTGTAGTAACAAATCAACAGACGATCCCCCGCACTTGGATCGATTGCAGGCTTATATTGAATTGGTAAACAAATCCTTTGCTCACAAGCAAATAAATTCTAAAAATACAACTTTTTTTAAACTTTAGCTTTTGAGTAAATCACCGGAGGACATTGAACATTTGAACGATCTTTTAGCAAAGTCTAAATTGGCCTCAAGTGCAAATAAGCATAAAAACCAACAACGTTTAGCTAATAATGGCAAACCTCCTTGGAAAGGATGAGCAGAAGATTAGAATTAATGATTAAGTGCCTATTTTTCGCAGAAACAATCATTTTAAATTTAAGAAAACGTTTAAATCTAGATATTGTAGGAACAGTTGTTTCCTAAGACTGAATTTTTGATAATATATCTTCATAATGTATTTTGTATGCCACATGTTAACGAATCCATTGTTTAATTGATATTTAGCTCTCAATAGAACTTAAATTAAGTTGAAGCAATATGAAGTTTTGTTTGCAGATTTAAGATTTTACGGTTGCGGGTAAATACAAATGTGGCTGTCTGTACAAATCGAGATACAGGAAGAAAATACTCGCCTTGAAGAAACATTTTAGCCAACATCTGGGTAACCAAGTCTCCGAGAAACCTCTTAGAGATACGAGTCACATCATGTGACTTAGCAATAATCTTCAGATGCCGACCGACCTCAGTCGGGTTAACATCAGTTGCCGACCGGTCACCGTCCAGTACACATCACCTTCCAATACAAAAAAGAAGGCAAGTATCTGTTGCTAACCGCAGCAAAATAAAAGCAAAGCCGTTGCTAACCAGCAAACACCAAGCAGTTGCCAACCGGCCGCCAAACGAAACACAACACAGGCAGACAGCCTATAAATAGCCAGCTGCCAGCCATAGTGAAGTCAGTTGAAGCGAGCAGAGTGGTAAGTATAAAGTCGAACTAACCAGACATAGACTCCCCCCACTAGTGGTAAGGAACCTTGTCGTTTATAATAACCCATTACCAGATTCATCTGCGATTTACAGGATTCGTCTGCGATTTACAGGATTCGTCTGTAATTTACCAGATTTGTCTGTGATTTAACGGATCCGTCCGTATTTACCAGATTCGTCTGCGATTTACCAGATCCGTCTGCGACTTACCGGGTTCATCCGTGATTTACTAGATTCATCTGTGATTTACTGGATTCATACGTTATTTACCGGATCCGTCTGCAATTTACCAGATCCGTCTGCGATTTACCGGATTCGTTCGTGATTTACCAGATCTGCGATTTACCGGATTTGTCCGTGATTTACCAGATTCATCTGTGATTTTCCTGATTTGTCTGCGATTTACCGGATTAGTTCGTGATTTACCGGATTCGTCCGCAATTTTGTACTAACCGGACATGGACTTCTCCCCAGCAGTGGTAACGGGCCTGTTTTGCATATTCATCCTGCACCAGTAAACTTAGCAGTTTAGGATAACCTAGGTTGACGAATAAAATAAAGTGTTGTAATTGAATAAAGAATTGACCAATATTAAAGTTCTGGTACACTTTAATCTAAACCCTGGGAAGACCGGCGAGCTTACCTCAGCCTCAGACAAAAGTATCGCACACAGTTTGGCCTTTATTTTCATGCAATCAATTTATATAAGCTTCCTTCGAAGTTTTTGAAGTGGAGAGAAAGCCAAAAGCTGAGTCGAGGCTTTTTAAATGCTTTTAAATGATCCTAAGCGGATCATGGAAACACAATTACGGTTTTCAAACTATAAAAGAATAAAGGCATCTAAGTCTCTTATCAAACTGAAACTGATTTCCAGTTGTTAAAACCAATTAAATATGAATTTCATTCCTTCAGATTGTAACGAAGCGTTACATGCTAGTTTTTGTCTATTAAAAACAAACATGTGGCCACCAGCATCATCACCAAAGTTCGTCATCAACAACACCATCATTCACATACAACTTTGCTATGCTCAAGATACAATTCACATTTAGTCATATCACGAAAAAGCATAAGGCAACCTGTACGAAGCTACCAAAACACAGTCCACAGCCACCGAAGTGAAACAGTCCGCCGTGGTGTAAAAGTACACAGTCCACAGCCGTCGAAGTAAAACAGTCCACCGCCGCCCGGCGTAGTGAAACAGTCCACCGTAGTTCACTTACACTTTTATAAACCAGTCCGCCGCGCCGGCCGTGGTAAAAATTCACCAAAGAAAGTAATCCGTTTAGTGTGGTGGAACAGTAAACCACCTCGGGAAAAATTATATTTGCGAGTCAGTCAGTGTCCAGCAGCAGAACGGAGCAGGTCGTCTCCGAGAGTTATACCAGACGGCCGACACGGAAAGTATCCTACGTTATCCGAGAAGCATAAACCCGCCGTACCGGCTTTACACTATAGCCAAAGAGGTATAAAACCCAGCAGTATCGTATATAATAATAAACATAACCACAGAAGTGTAAATAACCAGATAAAGAGAAGATTATTATTATTAAGTTTCATAAAAGTTGTATTAAAGAAATATTAACAGAGATTTATTATTTAAGAATATAAAAATAATAAAGAAATTGTGGACCTTGTTGCTGAAGTTTAGTGTTTTTCTTCAGACGGAACCTTGGCGATCCGATGAGCATAACCTCGACTGGAAAGCAAAAAGCACATCACAAGATAAAATAAAACAATCTTTAAATGGTATGGAAAATAAATTAATATTAATTTTATTAGATCATTCAATAATTAGTTGTCAATTTTATTTCAATATAAACCTTCATTCGAAGCACCGTTATACCCTAAAAAAGTATTTTAACCATGAATGTTGACATTTTAATCGTTTTATTCAAATCTAATTTACTTAGAGCTAACACTATTTAAAAAATAAAATACAAATTCTCTTTATAGCTCAGGAGCCCCCATACAAGGAATTACCGTCATCGCGCCTACTAAATTTTTTAATGAGGAATAAAAGATAAAGCCAAGACGAATAAGATTCGCTTGGTCGGCGTGAATTGAGTTAGCCGGAAAGGCCGCGCATACCTGTTGCAATGTGGTAAAATGTCTCCATCATCACGGATTCTATTTTTGTTTCTTACATTGCACGCGTCCTAGTGTTAGATGTATAAATACCTTAGTTTGCTTGCTTTCAAGCTGCCGAAAGTATTGCGCAAACCATTTTTGTTATAAACGAAACTACTGTAGTTTGTAATAAAAATACAGTACTTTAGGTCATAATAAAACCTGGTTTGCGCGATACTTTGAGGCAGCTTGAAAGCAAGCAAACCAAGGTAATTCTACATCTAACATAAAGACGCGTGTAACGAAAGAAACAAATAGAATTCGTGATGATGGAGACATTTCAACGTCATTCACCAAATTGCAAACAGGTATGCGTGGCCTTTCCGGCTAACTAAATTCACGCCGACCAGGCGAATCTTGTTCGTCTGGGCTTTATATTTTATTCCTCATTAAAAATTTTAGTGGGCGCGATTACGGGAATTTCTTGTATGGGGGCTCCCCGCCTATTACCGTTATTTAAAATATGAAACAAAAACATAAAACAAAAAATTCTTCTGTATAAAAAAGACAATAAACAATAAGTTCGTGTATACCTCGTGCCAGTTAAGTAAAAAAATAAATCATAAATGTTCTATTTTTGTTTTTGTCTTGCTATAACACAATAGTGCATATGTGTATGTGTGTTAAAATTCTATTTGTTAGTTGTTCTTGGAATTTTGGGTATATCATACAAATATAGTTATTAAAGTGAACTTAGATACCTTAAACTTAAATGATTTGAACTGAATTAACTGATAACTTGAGAAACAAATAAAAAACTAATCACATTGAACTTTTTTTTGTTAAAACACAACCAAGTGAAAAATCAGAATACAACAAAAGAATGTGTAATGTGTGTGCTCTTTAAGAAAGAAAAGCTATTTATCTCGAGGCAGAGATACTAGAGAGAGAGAGAGGGAGAATTGATCACAGATTAAAGTGACAAATCGAATGGAATTGTAGATAACTATTATAATTACGAAGGAGAAGGAGAGAAAGAGAGAGATCATTATGTATTAAAAAAATAGTTTTTCATCATCATTATCAGGAAGTCCTTATCAAGCCATTTATCACACTGGAAAACTATTGATATTTCGAATGACGGATTCATTCTTTGTATGTAGATTGACCAAGAAACGGTACAATCACATCGATCATATTTGGATAAACGAGATACTTGTTGACCTCCTCGCACAGTTTACTCTCAATAACTTTGGTAATGACACTCCAATCGAAAGTATGATCACCGACAGTTGGTGTTGCAGATATCCATAGTCTCGGTGGTCCACGGAAGCTGTAAATGACAGTTTAAATTTTTGTCATTTCCAATTTTAAATTGAAAACTTACGATAGCCAAATCCTATCGGAAGGCGGCGGTGGAATGTTTATGGTTACTCTGCCGACCAATCCCTTCAAATCCACACGTAGAGTTATGTTTGTGCTCATGTTTTCCATGGCTTTTTGAACGTACGACAATTCAGTGGCATACTGGAAGAGATTAGAAGCAGCAATACGATCGACAATCTTGAATAAACGCTTTGCATTGCCCGGCGATGAATTGAAGAATTGACTACTGCAATTAGAACATATTTATTTAAAGAAACTATGCTCCCAATTGATGTCTTACTCTGATGAAGCATTTTCCAGAGAACCAACAGTTGGACTACCAGTTTCAGAGCTTGAGGCACCACTGCTCTCGGCATCACTGTCGTAGATAGCACAATTGGTTAGAACTTCATCGAGCAGCTGATCGGTGTTTTTGGCTGCCAATTCAGCTTCAGCATATGTCGGCGGTGGAGAGCTGCCCATTGGTGGGATTCCATTTGTTTGAGATGAGTTCGAACCGATCATTTCATTGGTAACAACAACTTTTGTATGTTGGCGCTTTAAACGAAGCAAATTCAGCTTAGTTGTTATTGTCATGTGCATGAGGCCTTCATATGTTAGATCGGCATCAATCCATGTACCACGTTCGTCGATGACCGGCTGCGACACACGATGCACCAGTGGTGGGGTGTCGCCCAGGAAAATCTGAGTTATTGACACATCTTCCATAAAACCGGGAAGCTAAAGGAGGAATGCCGTCAGGAGTGTCGTAAGTCAGCAGATTTATGCATACCTTAATGGAACTCAATTTCTTTTGGAGAAAATCTTGGATTTTGCTCAAGAGAATTGCATCATTCAAGCAGCTGAAGAGAATACGTCCGATAAGGACATTGGCCCAAACTACACTGCCGCAGGGGCCGAGGAACAACGATTGGTCAATTCCTTTCCAGAGTTCATCTTCTTGGCGTTTTTCACGACGATTCTAGAAGAAGATGAAGTTGTTAGAACACAAAAGACACTCAAAACGTGAAACTGTCTGCATAAACTACAAAAAAGCTCAAAGCTCAAAAAAATTAAAGAAATTTATAAAATCATACTTTTGTTGGTGTTTTTTGCTTCTTCGAATTCGGAGATCTAAAAACTGGAATGCGTGTTTGATTACATGCTTTCTACAAAACCAAATAAAAATTCAAAAATTTCTAGTAAACAAAATTAAAACAGAACAAAATGTTAAATGTCAACAGAGGAAGCAACAATTACTTGATAACGCGCCATAAAGCGGATATATTCAATTGGATTTCTAGCTGCACAGGTGCTTATGAGCAAACCCTCATAAGTTTCGTCGCTGCAGGAGCCTTGCGAATCGTTGGGTATTTTCTCCCAATCAGTCGAATCGGCATCAGTTGATTCGGCTTTTTCGGTAGGTGCTGAATTGCGTTTCTTCGGCTTTTCAGCTTGATAGTAAAGCTTCTCTGCCTTTATCAGGTTTTCACATGCATTTGTATCCTCTGCGATTGAGGTGTCTTCTTTGTTCTACAAATGGAGGTAACCAATTAATTCGGATTTCGAAAATGAGGGACAAACACAAACCTTTGCAGTTTCTGGGAGTATAGCTGCTGCTTTGGCCGCGGCTTTGATATCAGCCTCTGATACCATGACAACATTTGGCAGATGCAAATCTTGATCATTGATGTCGCCAACGCTGGCTGCAACAAAGCGTCTGTACCTGTTCGAGTAATTGTTAGTTTTTCGAAAATAAATTGTTTTTCAAAACTGAGGTTACCAATCCTCTTTCTCACGGTCGCCACGGGCAAAGAGTAAAATCCTAGTCTCATCCCCACACGGCACTGTGACCTCTGCCAATTCAAGATCCGGAGCGTTATCCTGAAGGCTCTGCAGCTGAAAATCAGATGAAATGAAAACATTTTAGGGAACTTCGAATTCGAAAAAAACTCACATCGGCATTAAGGACTGTAGCTGCGAAATCTAGATCGCTCTCTTGGTCGGTTTGACCGTTGCGCTCGGAACGTTCATCCATCGATTCCGTGGAGTTTTGGTGAGGGAAATTACCAGGTGCCAATGAGTTCTCTTTCGAGTCGGAGTTTTTGTTCGATTTGGTATCGAATAGCTTCTCATCCAGGCTCTTGGTGCTTGAGGGCCGTTTAAGTGGCTTTTCCTCTTTGTTGTTAACAAATGTGAATGTATCTTCGGACGTTTGCCCCTCGGTGTTTTTAATAATCAACTGAATTGGATATTTTCGGCTGAAATATCTGTTAGCAAAATGGAAATGGTTTAGCTCAAGATTGAAAACGTAATCAAATAAAATTAACCTCTTTCTCGCTAAGCCTCTGGGCAACATTTCAATGCGACACCCAAGTAGATTGAATGTCCTGTGGCGAGTGAATGTGATGGTCTTCCTATCGACTGGAGGTTCATTCCACATTTGGCGCTTGGAAACATGTGCTGTGGTGTTCGAAATTCTCAGCATTGAACCTTCAAGAAAGATAAATCTCAGTTCCATCCAGTTTCATCACTTAGCAAAACTTACCATCGAGCTTGACATATACCGACTTTGTCATGGAGACATGAAAATTAGCCGGATCATAGCTATGAATCTCGTTCATCCATCCGGTATAGGTTTTGACAGTCTTGTGCTCTTCCACGGCAGGAATTTCACATATTGGCATGTTTTTGAAGTCGGGAATTTCGAATTTCGAAATCTCAGGTCCATGTATCGAGACACGTTTAACAATCAATTGCTGCGTATAGTCGAATACATAGCTAAAGATCAGCATGATCAAGAGACACGAAAAAACACCCCTAACAAAGTCCGGAATGGATGGAAAACTGAGAACAACCAAGAGCATCACGAACGAAATAAATGGAATGCTCTTGAGGCAAACGTAGATAGCGTTTAGATGCTTCTCTGACTTTGTCAAATCCGATCCTTTTGAGCTATTTTCTCCGTTCGATTTGGGATCGCCAATTCCTGATTTCAAGGAGTCAGTACTCATTTGAGGGTCCCCAGATTTGGCAATATTTTCGATGGGAAGATTCATCGAGCTCTTCTCTCGAGATTCTTCAGATTCAGCTGTATCTGTTGGCTGAGTGGCTGGTACAGCTGGAGGAACCATGTCCTCCAACATTTCAACTCCCGATTCTATTTCGACGTCTTTCTTGCCAGCAACTATGCCTTTCTTTTCTACTGGACTTGGTGCTGTGGCAGTTGTTGCAGCTACTGCAGCCTCTGCACCCTCAACCACTGGCTTCTTTCGTTTCCTGAGGAAAGTACTCCGCAACGACTGACCCGTCGATGCTGCAGCAGTGCCACGACTTGGACTGGGTTCTTTTTTAACACTGGCAACACTGCTTGCACTGCCACTGTTGCTATTATTGACTGTTAGTGAAGGTTTTGTTGAGGGATTTCCAGTTCGAGACTTGACTTTTGACTTCAAATGAGCAAACGAACGCTGAATGCGAGAGCGTTCAACATCTGCTTCCAGTAGTATATCTGGTTCGATATCCGAATCAGAATCACATTTGAAAGCTTCCAACGACAGTTCATCGCTTATCGAACTGTTGATTGTGGCATTATCCTGATCCGAATCAGGATCATCTGCTAAAATTAAATGAACAAACTCAACTCAACTCTTAAAAATTATAGTAATACAACACCCACCTTTCCCGATTAGTGGATTAGTACTTTTGGATGATTTCATTTCTTCCATAGCCTGAGATATTGTTCCTTTGATTAGCTTCCATGCTCCCACAGAGTTCGATTCGCTCGACGATAAAGTTGCCATTGATATTACTGCAGTACTGTTAGGGCCCTCAATGCTGCCCGATCTAAGCACGCAATTAAATCAATTTAAAATATTTACTTCTTCCTAAGGAACAAGATAAAATTTAAACACATTCATCCATTCACACGATTCTGCTTGCAAAGATTGAAAAAAAGCTATTTTTGGGACTAAGCTAAGATCGGTGATAAAATTGTTGCTTTTTTCGATAAGCTAAACTCTTATCTCATGTTTTGTTATGTTAAGCAAACCACTTCAAAATTAAAACGCAAACAAATCTTTGAAGATGTTGCCTATCCAAAACCTAAGCAATTAATGAGCATTCGCATATCGGAGCATGTTCTCAGTTTCAGTTGGTATCGTTAGCTCTTCAAAGAAATAACAAATGAAGACGTAAGAAATACACCAAAGTTACGCTTCATTATCTTGGAATTGTTTTTAAGTTTTTGCTGTGACGTGTGACGCGCGATTTTTCTAAGAATAGATATTTCGGTGTTACTTTGTCATGTTTCATTCATGATCTTCGTATTTTTGGAGAAATAATTAAGATCAAATGGAGGGGGCTTTTGTGTATGAACCTGAGCAGCTGCTAGTTTTAATTTACAGTTAGTTGTTATTTTTTGAATATGAGAAAGTTTCCTAATTAACAAAAGGTTAAAACAGGACACTTCCCCCTCGAATTTATAATTGATTTGAAGATAAGTTTATTTTTTTCAATTTCAAGTATGAAAAGTAAGTATACGCCACAGTGGATCATGTTAATTTTCTTCACATGCGACTCTGCTAGCAAGAAGTTTTTTTTTGATTATTCGTCCATGACAGAGACTCACGCACAAATCTGTATTAATTGCATGAGAAGGATTTACACGTTAGCTTTAATGTGTGCAGAGTGCAGCCGATGGTTTAGAGTACAGAGTAGTTCCTTTGAGGAAAAATCAAACAAAGAAAATAAAATTTTGGCTCTCCGAAAGTCAAGAAAATGAGCTGAGACAGAGGTTCGTGTGCTGTGCGTGCATTCAGATTTGTGATCGGACTAAAGCAACGCAGATAGAGAGGATTTGTCCTTCGCGTACGAAATCCTTACGGAAGAAAAGTTAAACTGGGCTTTCTCCCTTTATAAATCCAGACCTAGACGGCATCTTCTCTCTGATGCTGCAAAAAAGCAGTGAATTTATCACTCCCCACCTGATAAACAAAAGCCGGCAAACCTAGCCACACGGAACCCAAAGACTTAAGACCTATTAGTCTTACCACTTTAGTACTTAAAAAACTGGAAATACTTACTGATATGTACCTCCACAGTAATTTAAAACCGATGGCTATGGCCAACCTTCCAACAAGCCTACACAAAGGGTAGAATTGTAGAAAAGGCACTACACTGCGTAGTTGGAACGATAGAAAAGTCACTTGACGTTAAAGAAAACACTCTTGCATCATTCAATAACGTCCACACCAGTGCAATTGAGAAAGCACTAAATAAGCTCAAAATAGAAGAAGTAGTTATCAAATGTGTATGCTAAAAAACAGTGGTAGCCTACGCTGATGACTTAGCGCTTCTTCTTTCTTACCACTATTAGCGAGCATTTAGAAAGCGCGTTGCGTTATCAAAGGTCAGAACCTGTACCAAGAAATGCGGCCTTAAGGTAAACCCCCTTAAAACAGAACTGGTTCTTTTCACAAACAGAAGGAAATTACTTCCACACTTAAAATTTCCGACCGAGCGGGATGCCCAAATATACAAGAAAGATACAGGAAAGCCATGATCGCGCTCTACTCATGCAACAAGACCTCTCAGGAAGTTAAAATACTTCAGGATACCACAATGGATTTACATTGATCTAAGTATGACGGTAACAGCATCAACTGTCAGCCCACTTAAGCAACGCAGATCAATTATTGCGAAAGGTTTGTTCATAAAAGTCACCAAAGTCATCATCTGACGATCTTAAACGAACTAAAAATAGTTCGATAAAAGAAAGACCTACACTTTTGCAGCCCGCTACCCCACTACCCTCTACCCGCTACCTCGTTATTCCCAGTTACCCCACTACCCGCTTCCCGTCACCCCGCTTCCCGCTAGCAGCTACCCACCACCCACTACCCTGGTCATATCTCATGAACGGCTTTGTACAAAATACTTAAAACGCATCTACACCACTACCCAAACATTCCTTCAAAATTTGGTGCCAAGCACTCCACTGACTGGTACAAAAGTAGTGAGTTTTCAACGTTTGCGTTGGTCAGCTAGTAACGTCGTTCCAACTCAGAAGCCTTAGCAAGCTCATGAACAACAACTTTGTTTAAGATCTTCAAATGCATAGTTTTCTATAGCGAAAAAGATGTGTCATCAATTTTGGCCATATCTCATGAACACGATTTGTACAAACTTCTTAAAAGCCGTCTAAACTACACCTCAAACTTTTCTTAAAATTTGTTGAAAAACGGTCTAAACGGTCTAGAACTTAGTCGATTTTGTATAAACTCTTAAAAACTATCTACAATACTACCCGAACATTCTTGGTGCCAAACGGTCCAATCGTTCTCGAGTTTTGCGCTTGGCAACACATTTAGCGTTCCATGTTTATATACAGGAAGATAATGTCGAAAATAACGTCTTTGGCGCCCATTTTTGACTGTAGTGACTGGCGTTTATTAACACTCCGCTTATTTAAAATCGAATTAACACAGGTCTTTGCAGTCGACCTAAAACAAAGCATAGAGACGATCGGACTTGTCTAGATTTGATAGGTTTATGGAAAAAACAAAAAAATGATTCGGCCCAATCGAGGTAACCGTTGGATTGGAGCGGAATTTTCTCCGATTTCTTCCGCATCGGAGACATTTTGCTTGTCGGAGAACTACCTCGAAGTAAAATTCGGAGGAAATCGGAGAAAATTCCGCTCCGACGCACAGTGTGACATTTCGCTCATCTAGCGGAATAAAATTAATAGCGCTTACAAATTAATTTTTTTTTTAGTGATTCCTTCGCAAGAGTCAACAAATATATTCAGAGAATGACATTTAACTAGAACTATTTATTAAAATAGCCAAATTTTTAATTTGCAGAGATCGGAATGTACATGTTTTTTGCCTTTGTTAGACCCATACTAAAGAGTGAATTAAGGTTGTATTTTTTTGCTTCTTTTAAATTTTATGTATCAGATTCATAACAAATATGTACAAAAATAAGTTAAACTGCAATTTTTGTACATATCGACACACGTTTTTGACTAAAAGAACTTTAAACTCACGTGTTTTTTGCACTTTTGCAGACCTTTACTAAAAATTAAATTTTTCTCCCCAAACAGTTTTTTTCTTTAGTTTTCACAATGAATATGTATTAAAATGTAACTGAATTACAAAGATTTGTATAGTTACCAAATTTTGGAACAAACGGCCCTGTGAAAGCGCCTGTTTAGTGCACATACAAATGCCCATTCTGTACAGATACAAAATTCTGACCAAAAATCCTGCTGTTTCTTTTTTGTTTAGATTTTTAAAAAATAATTACATATAAAAACATAATAATAGACAACACTTAATAATATTTTTAACAAAAATTTACTCCGAATTCCTCAAGCAGCTTAGATTTCTTATATTGTTACATTTAAAAGTTCCAGGACAAGAATATAACTTTTACTTACTAAAAATGGATCTGATGCAATTGAAAATCTGTTATTGACTCCTAAAAATTATTGATTATTAGATAAATTAACCAAAAATTTTATAAAATTAGTTCAAATTCAATTTAATTCATATTTTGGCAAAATCATTTTTTTTTTGGTAAATTTTGAAAAACATTGCTTATTTACCCTATGAAAAAAATGTTATTTAAATACCAAACAGTAAGTTTTTCATCTCTTTGTTGTTGCATTATATATATATAAACTTATAACATAAAATTCCTTTTAAATCGATTTGAGTTTTGCTAGGACAGCAACGACACATATATATTGCACAAAACACATAATTTCTCAAATTTGTATTTATATAGCAGCATATATATGTGTATTAATGCATTTATTTATGTAATTAAATATGTTTATGCATTTATTTTATAGTTTTTCTTGTTTTGTGGTCTTGGTTTTATTTTTAAATATAATATCTTTATCATTTTGCAACTTCGAAAATTTAAAAAAAAATGTATGGGTGTCGCACCTATGCGCAGCAACTTAAAACGTAGAATGAAAGCTTATATATTGAGCTTTAAAAAACATATAGTTTCCCATCGGAATAATGCGGAATATTACTAAATTTTCTCCACTTAATGTAAAAATTGACACAAAAAACTCAATTTTTCAACTTTTGAGCACAATAACAAAATATTGAGCATCATATGAAATAAGGTTTTACTTGTTTTTACATTCTCTTATATTATATTTAAGAAAAATAAAACAAAGTCCCCAATAACAAATCAAAAAACCCGTATAAATTCATATTAACCAAAGCGCCTTTAAACCTCGATTTTATTTAAAATGATCACAAAATCTGACTTTAAGATCAATTTTTGTTTTTTTGCTTAACCATAACCCAAAAATTTATATATAATTATTTAGTAGAAGATATTAGCTGCACATAAAACGGGTTTTTGCATTGATTCTTGAAAGTGATTTTTGTAATTAAATTCCGCTAGATTAGTGAATTGTCACACTGTGCGACGGTTACCTCGATTGGGCCAATTGATTGATGCTCTTTTTTTCAAGATACAGTGTCGATGTTCCATGACAGTTGAAATAAAAGAATTGGCACGAGTCGCATTCGAACCCACACCTTTTGCGTAAGGCGACACGGCACTGTCATTATTAAGGTATAGAATTCAATGTTCCAGCAAGTATATCAAAATCCGTTCAGAGATTTCCGACATGATTCTATAAAATGGGACGAGGTTGATTTGGTTATTCGATTTTTACGAGTCATTAGGCCAGTTCAACCTTAAAATATCTCACGGAGATCTCAATGTCACTTTGACTGAGGCAAATTCATTTGGTGGAACATAATTATCAGTTCTCATTGAGATAAAAAAAAAAGAAAAAAAACTCAGTTTTCAGCTGAGAATTTTTTTCCACTTAAAAAATCTCTAAAGCTCCGAGATCTCAGTGAGATGTTGTTAGGTGGAACTGGCCAATTGTTTTACAAAAGCGATCAATAAAACGACAGCATGTAAAGTTATTTCAGAAAAAAATTTATTTAAGTTTAAGATATTTTTCAATTCTTTTGTTTTTTTTTTGCTTTTGGTATAAGTAAATGTTACAAAGTTTATTTTATTTTTTGCATTTTAATATTATTTTGTTTTTTCATATAATTTGTTTAAGTATGTCATTTTTCTTGTTTAAAAAAGAAAACGTCTTTTAATTACTTTTTATTTAATTTATTGATTTTTTGGTTTTCAAAGTTTATTTAACTGAGGAATCGACTTGGGATCCCTGGAAACGAATTAATTTTTTAAGTTTTTTTTTTAATCCTACGAGCTATTTCGTAACGTGTTTGTTTTTTGTTTTTCTTTTAATAATTAACGACTAAACAAAACGAAACAAAAAACTAAATCATAAAACCTACAAAAAATGTTTTACATAATTTGTTTATTATTGAGACTATAATTCAATAAGAAATGAATATAGTATTTAATTGTTTACATTTTATTTTTATTTTTTTTAATAATATATATTTGTTTAATTTATCGTATAAAATATTAAAATATTTTACTATTAAATATTTTGCTAAAAAAGGAAATTTTTAGGAAGAGGTATCTCAAGACCGGGAGAGGCTAACGACAGGGATTCTTTTTTGTTGGTTTCCTTACCGAAAAGAAACAACAGATTATATAATGTGATCGAGCAATCAAGAGGCTAGGATGTTTTTTTTTTTAATATTTTGTTCGTAATTCTATCAAGCGCTGGGTTTTAGGAGCTTAAAATTCAATATTTACACACAAATAAGGTAACAAGTTTTTTTTTGTCTTTAATGAATTTTATTTGAATAAGAAGACCGTATAAATGTAGTGCGGTTTCAAGGATATTAATTTTATTTTTCGCATTGCGTCATAAGAGCGACAAATAGATTTAAAAAGTTTTTTTATTTAAATTTTTATTAAACTAGCACCAGACGCATATTTATGTTTACTCTGAAAAATGTAAATTTGACTGTATTTGTAGGAAAAATACAAAACATTTTAATTCCGTAAATCTTTTCATTTTGTTCGATTAAAAAAATTTAGCTCAAAAATATTTGAATTTATATTATAGTCCGGTCAATTTAGACATTCAAGGTTACATAGATTCCCAACAAGCTGAAAGTTGGTTAAATTGTTCTAAACATAATTATAAATAAAATTTGAAAGTTCCCCACCATTCCTCAGCATGAAAAATTTTGTATTAAAGGTCAAATGTCAAAAAGTTAGTTTTTCGTGATTTTCAGCAAAACGATAAGTTTTATCATAAAATTATCCAGACAAAAATTGTAGATCGTAAAATTATCTATAAAATATGTCCTTATGCTTTTTTTCCTAAGAGGCACCGTTTCTAAGATAAAACGATTCAAAAAGTTGTAAAAGTTGTAATCGTCATTGTTGATGTTTCAACATTAGAGCACAGCCGGCCTTGACAATTTGTAAAGACAGGGTAGCTACAAAAGTAGAGCGACAGCAAACGACGCCATATTTCTTGCCGCTTTTTTGACATTCCTCTTCAGTAAGGTTTGCCATTTCATTATGGAAAGATATACGAGCCTAAAACGAGTTGAAATTATTAAAATTTACTACCGAAATTCGGAGTCAGTGGCCTCAACGTTAAGAGCGTTACGTCCAATTTATGGTCGCCATAATCGTCCTAGCAAATCAACAATTGAGCGTCTAGTGGAAAAATTTGAATCCGCAGGCACAGTACAAAATGTTCCCGTGCCAGTGAGACAAAGAAGTGCCCGTTGTGTCGAGAATATTGCTGCCGCTGAGGCTTCAGTTGCAGAAAGCCCAAATGTGTCTCGCAAACGTCGTTCTCAAGCGTTGGGCATCTCTGTGACGTCGTTGTGGCGAATTTTGCGAAAAGATCTTGGCCTACATCCTTACAAGATTAAATTGACGCAAGAACTGAAGCCGCTTGACCACCAGAAGCGTCGTATGTTCGTGAATTGGCTGAGCAACGAAAAATCATCTTCAGTGAGGCTTCGTCTAAAAAATATGCGGTATTGGTCAGGCAGCAATCCACACGTACTCCATTAGTCATCATTGCAACCCGACAAAATTACGGTTTGGTGTGGTTTATGGACCGGCGACCGGCACGTTACTTTGAATGGGGATCGCTACCGTTCAATGACAACCGAATATTTTTGGCCCCAATTGGATGATATGGACTTGGAGGATATGTGGTTTCAACAGGACGGTGACAAAAGCCACACAGCGAATGTCACAATCAAATTATCGGAAACCAAGTTTGGAGATCGTGTTATCTCACGAAATGGTCCAGTCGCTTTGCTGCCTCGGTCGTGCGATTTGACGCCGCGCCGTTAGAATTTTTCCAGTGGGGCTATGTCAAGTCTATGGTCTATGGTCAAGCCAGCGACGATTGAACGTGAACGTGAAATTACAGCACTATCGGCCGATTTATGCTTGAAAACCGTCGAAAATTGGGTATGGATAGTTTCTGGACTTCTGCAAGCGTGTCCGTGGTGGCCATGCAAAAGAAATCGAGTTCAATACATAATGGCATCGAACGTACTTTCACAGGAATAAAGAATTTCATTGATATCCAAAACCGTTTTTGTTTTATTTAAAAAACTTTTGTAGCGCTCTTATTGAAAAACCCTTAACATGCCAACGCACAAAACAGTCCAACTTTTTTTGCAATTACATTTAGCACTGCATCCTTTTTTTGCAGTTCCAAAAATTTGTGCTCATGAGTTTTTCCGGCGCAGCGCAGGCGGGAGTAAAGTTGGAACTAGTTCTAGTTTATTGTTGACCAATTTCCAACCACAGTCTGTTGGGTCTAGCTGATAACCAAGCCACACTTGAACTTAGTAAAATACCCGAAAAAGATGTTGAGGAGCAGCAACTGAGGTTGGAGGAAGACAAGCTAATTGAACTTGTTTTTTTATTTCGAGTATTTTTAACGAAAAAAGCATATCGAAACTTGAAACGTTATATCTCAGAAACGGTAGGTGTTAGGAAAAAAGTGTTAAAACATATTCTACAGACAATTTTATGATCTTCAATTTTTGTCTGGGTCATTTTATGGTAAAACTTACCGTTTTGCTGAAAATCGTGAAAAAAGTTTTTGACCTTTGACCATGAATGAATGATGGGGAACTTTCAAAATTTATTTATAATTATGTTATGAACAAATTTACCAGCTTTCACCTTGTTGGGAATTTCTGTACTTTCACCATTGTTTTTTGGTCTAAATTGACCAGACTATTACTTTTGTTTGTGAACATCAAAATATTCACCAATCACGGCGCGCGCCCTCTCCTTCCTTTAATTTTATGATTTTTTTTCACTTTTTGTTGTTTAATTAATTTTTGCTTTAGGTTAATTTTTTTCTTTTTTTGTTTGCTATATCAATTTGACTAATAAAAATTACTTTAAAAAAGAACACTACCTACATTAATGGTTTTCTTCTTCTTTTTTGTTTTGGTTTAAAAAATTTAATATTCAATTTCATTTTTTATTTTATTTTTTTATTTAAAAAATTTGTACACTAACAGTCGCTAATAATGACGCAAATTAAAAAAATGCGTACATTTGAAAATTTCTATAAGGAAAAATAAATAAATTATTTAAAATTCCAATAAAAAAATTAACATAGGAAAAGTTGTTATAAACAAATGGAATTTCTGTATGACAGCGTTTTATGAGGGTGTTGTACCAATTATTATTATTATTTTCTTTAAATTTAATGTTTGCTTGAATTAGGTGAGGTTATAAAATTTATTATTTTCTGTTTGTTTTGTTTCTTTTTGGAGGAAGATTTTATTTATTTATTAAATGTTCGGTTTTTATTTGAAATTGTTTAAAATTGTATTTTTATTGAATTTTATTTAAAAGAGATGGAGGATATTGGCTAGGTGAGCTAATTGTTTATTTTTCATTTTTGCTACGATTTAAATGTGTTAATCATTTTTTTGTTTATATTTTTTTTCCATTTTATTTAAATATATTTTTATATAAATAGACTATTAAGGCAAGTATTCCACTAAAGTCAATTAAGTATATGTATTATTCTTTTTTATTTTTTGTTTTGCTTACGTTCTGATTCTGTTTTGTTTTTGTTTTTAACCCTTTCTGGACGGTAGCCGTGCCTGTGTGTGTTTTTTTGTTTAATACAAAACAGAAATGTCTCTGTTGGTATTTTGGGCCGGGATTGTTTTACTCAAAATTTGTAATTGTTTGTATACCAGTTGTTGTTGTTTTACAAGATTTCTTTTAAAATGCAATTTTTGGTGAAAATTTAATTCAACTTGCTTGCGGCATGTGGAGTCTTTTTTTTATGGTTTTTAAATCTCCACCCGTCTTGAAAGGATTAACGATTGAAAGAAAGTATGAATAAGAAACTAAAAAAATGAAGAGAATTTGAAGTCATAACAAATAACGTACCAAAATAATTATTGTAGTAGATTGTGTCAAAAAGCGGGCTTGGCATTTGGAATTACTTCTTCCAATTGACTTGTTTCACTTGAATGCACCTCAAACCCATTTTCGAAAGTTATTTTTCCTATTAAGTAAACTATGCTTCTATTTTGACTATGGCTCATTTTTTAAATTGTATTGCAAACAAAATTGGGTAAGCTTGTAAAAAATTGTAAGGCTTGAGAAAAATGGGATCTGCTACGTTTGTACGTGTCCACTTTTCTTCATTCAAACAGGTACGATTAATATTTCGAATTTTCTTTGTCTCTCAATTTTTAAAATTCGCATTATTGTTTTACTTGTCAAATAGGCTATGGCCTTCTAAATGGGTTTTGCTATGAAGATATAACTTAAATCTGAGATTAATTTATTTGTGGTTTAAAAAAAATTAATATCAACTTAAAAAGTTTGACAACATTATTTTGCAGCTAGTCAGTTTGCTAATTTATATTTAATTTATTATTTGCTTACCTCTCTTAAGCCCCTTTTAGACGGTCAGTTATCAGTTCAGTTCTCAGTTCGGTTTTCACTTCAGTAAAAAATATTTTGTATTTAGACCTCAGTTCTACGTTGAGTTGAGCTTTCATTTTACTAGTGAGAAATTTAAATTTATAGGAAAACTGATGGGTATTTGCTCCGTTTCTGTTTCAGTTAAACGAGCATTTACACTACAGTTTTACTGTAAGCTTAACTGATTGCTCAACTGGAACTGAAATGATCGTCTAAATGGGGCCTCACATGTTAACCCCAAATCAGAAGAAAAAATGTTTGGACAAGAGACTGCAGTGTGGTTGATCAGTTATCATGTCTTCATCAATTTACTATTTATTTTTTAGGTACATTTGTTATCGTTCTTAACTACTTATCCACCTATTCTTTTTTTTAAACGTTTTTTTTTTATTTAATGGTGAACTGCTAACATAAAATTTGAATTTATGAACGTCCTTAGTTATTAATGTGGGAAGGCGGGCGAATGTTGAAAATCCTTTACCTTATACCACAAGAGTTAAATTTGCTTGACCAAATGCGAACGATGGACTCGTTCCTGCTTTTTCAAAAGTAAACTAAATTGGTCTCGGGAAATAGGGCTTAGAGTATTATATTTTGTTAGACTCGAATTTGATGTTTGTTCGGAAAGCTCATTTAGGCAATTGAAGAAGGACTTTCCCAATGATTTGGCTCTCGTTTTGGTCAGCGCAGGACGCTTACACAAGAAAGGAACAGTTTCCTTTCTCGCTGGTCCCCACAACTACGACAGAAAGTATTCCCTAACAGGCCAGTGTCCGGTGCATGTTACAATGACTCTAGATATGTCTTGCCTGGGTCTGCAAACAGTTACTAGAATGGGATTTATTGTAAGTGGGCCATATCTTTCTAGATATGATACAGCTGGTTAGGGTACTCCATCTGTGGTTTGATTCAACGAGAAAAATTGAGAAAATCTTGCCCTTCAAAGCACCAAGAAGAAGGTTGACTGTTTCCGCGAATGTGCTATAAAGGGCTGATCCTTGCCTAGCCAGCTCGTCAGCCCGTTAATTGCCTTCAAAGCCACTGTGACCCGGAACCCAGACAAGAGTGACCCTGAGTCCAATGTCCATGCTCGTGGGTTCACTGCGGCATTGTTGAACTAATTTGGAAGATGTGGGCAAGCCAACAACTTGAATAGCCGCCTGACTTTTCGAAGATAGCTGTATTGCGGTTTTGACCTGGAGATATTTAAAGACTCGGAGAAAATTCCTGCACCAACCCCACACTCCATCTTTGAGCCGTCAGTAAAAATAGTTGTGTCGAAGCCTTTCGTCACTAATTCACCATCCCACTCTTTTCGGGTTGGAATGATACCTTTAAAATCCGTCGAAAAGATGTCCACTGGGATGAGGTTAGTAATATAACTGTGACCATAGGGTTTAGAATACCAACTATTCGATTCCCTAAGTCTCAACGCGCTGCAAGATACTAAATATTTGATGTGCAAGTCTATTGGTAAGAAGAAAAGAAAAGCGTTTAGGGCTTCCGACGGACATGAGCGTAAAGCTCCAGTGGAGCCAACACTAGCTGTTCTCTGAACAATTTTTAATTTTGTTATATTGTAGGCTTTGCTAAGTACGGGCCATTAAACAATCGAACCATAGATTAAGATTGGACGGACAACGGCTGTATGCGTCCATAAAATCATCTTCGATTGCAAACCCCACTTTTTACCAAAGGTTTTACTATATGCATAGAAAGCTATGGTGGCTTTCTTGACCGTTTCTTCAATATTAAGTTTCCAGCAATCCAAAATATCTAGCGCTGGAAGACAAGCAAGGAGTTTCACCGTTGAGGCGAGGCAGGGTGAAGGGAGGTACTTTTGTTTTGGTAGTAAAGAGCATCAGTTCAGTCACAGCTTGTAGCCCAGTTGCTAACTTTAAGCAATGCGTTCTCCGTAATCTCACTAATCACTGAAGTGAACTTTCCTGATACCAGTATCACCAAATCACCAAGTTTTAACTTCGAGACATTTCTAGAATTGTAAGAACTCATGGTTTTAATTTGTTGTCATAACCATAAACCATCGCAAAAATAATGCTGTCAGGCTTTTTAAACACATCGCCACTCAGATTTTGGTTATATTTTCAAACTTAAACCTATATAACGGACTCTTAACCTCAAGTATGTAGATTCCAATCACACACCCCAAATAAAAAATTGTACAAAATCGATAAAAAAAAACATTCAATATCAAAAATTTGATCCTCGTGTTTTTATTAAAATATAAAAAAATAAAAAAATCCATAATAAAGGGGTCATTCAACAATATTCAAATATATATATATTTTTTTGTATTTATTTTATTTGCTTTTTGAAAGCATTGCACTAAAAAATCATAATAATTCTACGGTTCTGACACAACCTACTTCTTCTTCATTAGAAAATGAAAACAAAAATAAAAATAATAATTAAAAATATCCAACAGGCAAATAATAGAGAAATATGAAAACAAAAACAAAGAATTAAAACTAAAAAAAGCTACTCTCGATTTTTTTTTTAACAAGAAAACAAAATCTTATTTTAATTTTTCTTGATCGTGTGTTGTTATAGTTTTTTTGTTTGTTTATGATTTTTTTTTGTTTTTAATACAAATTACAAAATTTTTTCTAATTTAATTTCATTAATATAACTACAGTTTTCTTGATTTTTTTTTATTCATTTTTGTTTAATATAATAATTTTTTTTTTATAATTTAAATATATATTCATAAAAAAACAGGTAAAAGTACTTAATTATTTTTTTTTTAAATTTATTGACAGGTGAAAAAAAAAACAAAAAATACTATATTATAATTTTTTTAATAATGTTTATTGCACATACATTGATTTAAAACAATATTTGATTTTGTTTCATTTATGATGACATAATTTTATAATTTTTTTTGTTGGTTTTGCGTTTAATTTTTTAAAAATCAATACAAAATGTCTATATTTATATATAAAAAGTTGTCTAGTGTTTGTTATTAATAAAATTATGTTTTTTTCTTTTTTTTGGTTGCAATAGTTTACATTTTTAATTTGTTTATATAGAAAAATAATAATAAACAGTGTGTAAAAAATTAATTGTTTTTTTTTTATGTTTTGTTCTAGATTAAAAGAATTAAAAATGGTTTTAAAAAAGTTAAAATAATTAGGAGAACAATAATTAGCTAATACTGAACACAAGCAGTAGGTAATAATTAGGGCTAATAAATTATTATTTCCATTTGATTTTTCATTTTTTGTTTCTCTTTACTGAGCATGCAATTTAGATTTGGAGAGAGAAAGAGAGTGATAGATTGTGAGTTTCTCATTTGTTTAAACTAAATTAAATCTAACAAAAAACTAAAATAAAAATCTAGCACCAACTGCAAATAATTCAACTAAAGATTAATAACAAAAAACAAAACAATAAAAAATTAAATATTTAATCTGACAAGATTGTTAGTTTCTTTGGCTCTGCGAGGAGATATGCTTTAGTTTGGAGGATCTTTGATTTAAAATTACAACAGAGGCATGTGGAAGCTATATCAGAAGGTTTAACTCAATTGCGAGGATTTTTCTCTTCTGAAGGAGGATTTCTCTCTTCTGAATACAATGTTCGTTTGTATTCAGAGGATTTCTCTCTTCTCAAGGAGGATTTCTCTCTTCTGAATACAATGTTCGTTTGTATTTATTGCACATAAAAACGAGTTAAAAACTAAACTATTTCCTAGTATGGGTTAAAATAAATAAATCGAATATGAAAACAAAAACAATAATTAAATAAACTCTCACAATCCACGTTCTCGCTTCTTATCAGAGGCCTGTCTCTAGCCCCTGCTAGCTAGCTTGGTAATAGTAAAAAGATGTTAAAATTCTTGGTAATAAGTTTATCTACTATAAGAGATTTTCTTTTGTAATTTTGGAGTTTGATTAATTTGGTTTGGTGTATGATGTGTATATGTGTGTGAGTGTGTATGACTATTTATATAATTGTTAATGGTTATTGCGCTGTTTAATTAATTCGTTTCTTGTTTTGGTAAATGGTTACTTCATTTTTGTTGTTGTTGTTTGGTATTATTTTTCTGTAGACGTATATAAGATTAATCGTATTTTATTATTATCATGTTGAGAAGAGCGGATATTAAGCTAGAAAAAATGTTGTTTTCTTTTTTGCTGCTGTCTGATCGTTCTACGTATATCGGGCTCTTGGGGGAAGCTAGCGTTAACACCAGCGAAAGGGCACAGCTCGGGGCCTGTCGGCGCCTTCTTTGACTAGAGGTTTATGATATTCTCGACCGGTGCGCGAATGAATGGCACCCCAACACTGCTCACAATAGTACTGCAGGCATGTGACATTGGCACAAAAGAATGGCGCAAATTTGCCACCACAACGTTGTCCCTCGCACTCGTCACACATTTGATCGTCCAGCACGTACGGTTTGACCTCTACACGCTTATCGATGTCTCCATGTTGCAGCTGTACAAAACGTGCCGAAATGGCGGCAATGTAGCTTTGCTGATTTGAAAAGGCCACACGTCCGGCACCTTTGGGATACTTGAGCTCCGGATCGGTATCTATGCCAGCATAACAAACACCGCCGTACAAATGATCCATGATCATAGCCAATTCGAAAGCTTTGAGTGGGCGTGGCACTCCACCAACGAATACAGTTTTTCTCGGATCCAACGACATGGTTGCGTCAAGAACATAATCGGCATCGGCTAAACGCCAAGGGCGTATTTGCACTGCCTTGTCTTTGATCGTAGGCGATGACACACACAAATAGAGTTTCTCATCGTCAGTGATGCACGACTCAATTAGCTGCTGTACACTGTTCTCATCCTGGAACAACAGAAAAGCATATCCCTTGGGTGGGAAGTATGATTTCGACTCGGCTTTGTGTGGCCAATCGACAACCAGCGGGCCAAATCTCCGGAACGATGTGGTTATCTCATCTTCATCGATGTCCGGTGGCAGTCCGCCAACGAAGACCTTCCGCGAATATCGAGCAGTCACTTCGGAGCCTTGTGAATGGGGCGATGATCTTGAGGGTGAATTCAACTTTAAATTGCCACCGCCATCGATGAAATTACCAGCCTCGTCAGACAAATGATCTCCAGTGACAGTCAACGATTTGGCCCGCAATCGATCGGGAACTGATCCAGCATCTCCGCCCGGGCCACCGCTGGCTGCAGCTGCTACACCCAAATTTCGCATCATATCATTGAGACTGTGCATATCGATGCCATTGCCAATTTGACAGCGATCCTGATATCCGTGATAGACATTGTCACCGCCAGCTCCTGCGCCAACAACACCACCACCATTGCCCACCATACCCGGTGGTACAACGTCCAGGGAATAGCCAGGAGTTGGTGATGAGCCTTTGCCGGGAAATGAGATGCTTCGGCGATATTTATTTGGCGAAATGCTATTCGATATGCCAGGCTGAGATCCATTGAAGGGGGAGTTTTCTGGTGGGCATGGATGATTTGGTGATAGCTGCTGTTGTTGTTTAGCCGATTGAGGCTGTGAAGGTCCTTGTTGTTGTTGCTGCTGCTGTTGCTGTTGCGGTGGTGGCATTGCACTAAGATCAAAAAAGTGTTATTTATTTTTAAATATATATAGATTTTCTGTAGGTTTTTTTTCTTCAAAGAGACAAAAAAAAAATTAAAACACAAATCTTGAAAGTATGTTTGTAGATTTTTTTGACATAAAAACAACAAATTTCGATCCAGTCAAAGGAGACTGATATTTCACAGAGAGGCAAAAGCTGTGACCGAAACAAAAGTGAGTTTGCAATCGGTTCTTTTTCAAATTCAAGCAATTAACCAAGCTTACAAAGGAGCCGGAAGCCTAGAAAGGTTCTACAAACATATTCCCATTCTACAAATTTCATCAATATTCAATTTTAACCCGCTTCCGCCCAGCGTCACAAATTTATGCAACGGTGGAGGTTTCAGAATTGTCCATTAATTTTCTTCAAGAAACAAAAAGTTTAAATCTTTTAGCGAAAAACAAAAAGATACAAAAGAAAAACTAAAGACACTGTTGTTCTCTTAAAGTTAGATCGCAAAGTAGCAAAAGGATGACAGCATTACATAAATGTTACACTGGGCGTGATCGCAGTTACATTTGGTAAGTTTTAGTTTCACAAACAATTTCTGGAATATATATTTAAGAGGAAACACTTTTTTGACCTAGCAATTTATGGTGGATGGCTGACGGACGGTGTTGTCGTTTGTTAATCTCCATGTTAGCTGATTTGTTGTTGATGTTGTAAGTTGATATTGTTGTAGTGAATGTGTTCAAATAATCACTGAGGTTCAATTTCAAGGTGTGAGTTTTGTTTTTAAAAAATAATTTAGTTCTGTTCACATGTAACAATAGAAACACAACACATAAACAACACCAAACATAAAATTTGGCACCTAGGTATGTTTTAACTGACGCGACACAAACATTTTGCTTTAACTAATTGCTAACCGAAACTCGTTGTTTTTGTACTTAATTTAAACAAATTAAGGAAGCAACATTTAGAACTTACTTTAAACTGTAATGCGATTGCGACTGCCCAGCGTAACAATTAGGTAAACGCAAACACATACACTCTCCACCACGCGCAGCAAGGTGAAATAGTTATTTTACTCTTAATGTTGGGTAAGGAAAGACTTTTCCTTTCTCGCTTTCACTCTCACACTTAAAAATTTATACTTTGTTAACATTTCTATCACACTTTTCTAACAAATAATAAGAAACAAATAAAATTAAAAATGTACATCAATGAAACTTGTTTCTCAAAGGTTTTTCAAAGCGCAACTCTTTCGGCCGAAAATGTTGTTGATACTTTATGTTGTTGTTTTTGCTGTTGCTGAAGTGAACATACAATGAATTACAATTAATAATTAAAACAAATACAAAGATGAGACTTAAACTAATTTTTTGAAAACAAATAACAATGACCTTTTCCATTGTTTTCAAATAGACTTATCTTTTAATCGCATTTTTTCCCTTTTATTTCTTATCAGTAAAATTATTTTGTATTTTGTAAAGGTCCCGACATATCACTGGAACAAAAACGCTCTTGAAAACGTTGTAACCACACATAGGTTATTTTGAGACAATAGACAATATACGAGCGTCTTAGGAGCGTTACGGAGTATGTTCGTTTTCATCATAGGAACAGATGATAAGAAAACTCTTAGTGCTAAGGCCACTTTATAGAAATGAGGTATTGATTTGATCTTGAATTCTGAGAGTTGCTCAATACCATTGAAGAACTCTCTACCTAAGTGCAGTGCTCTTTTCCTAGACAAGGCCGGACAATGGCAGAGAAAGTGAGGGATTGATCATTTTTGACTGGAGGCCCCACTATTTGCCGAATGTTTTGTTGCAGGCGTAGTAGGCAACGCACGCCTTTCTAACCCGTTCTTCAATGTTAAGCTTCCAGTTTAACTTGGTGTCAAGTATAACGGCCAGATATTTAGCACTGGAAGACAATGTTAGTGATTGACCCTTTAACCGAGGTAGAGTGAATGGTGGTATTTTGGTTTTGGTAGTAAAAAGCATCAACTCGGTTTTGTTGTTGTAGTTCCTTAAACTAGAATGGCCAAATCAACGGCGTACGCAACCGCTTTCTCTCCACTACTCTCGAGTTTCACAAGAATGCTGTTCATGACCAAAAGCCATAAAAGAGGAGACAGTACACTTCCTTGGGGTGTCCCCCAATAATATAGAATATTCTATCTTTGATTGAATCCTCCCATTACTTAGCATGGATATTATCCACCTTCTAATGTAGTTCTCAACACCGAAGTCTGCAAGTAATTCTGCGATGGATTCAGTTAGGACATTGTTCAAAGCTCCTTCTACGTCTAAGAAGGTAGCTAGGGTATATTCCTTGAAATAAATCGTGTTTTCTATCGTTCTCACTACCTCATTAAGAGCAGTCTCTGTAGATCTACCCCTCATTAGGCATGCTGCGAGTTAGATAGGGGACAACTCAGAATGCTCCTTATATGAGATTCTACGATTCTCTCCAGGGTGGTTTTAAGTACAAGGGATATAATGTCGATAGTCTTCAGCAGATTCATGCCGTCTTTTACCAATTTTAGGTAAGAAAACAACCTGGCTCCAAGACAAACGGATATGGTTTAGTAGAGGCAACACATAAAGATACTCTCAAGCCTTGGTACTACTAGTTCAAGCTGATTCTGCAGCATTATAAGCAATATTCCATCAGGGCCTGGCGATTTGTATGGCGAGAAAGTTTTAATAGCCGTGACGTGCTGAAAGTCAAATTAGATTCGGGTGGTCCTTCTAAACAGCGTCTAAAAACCATAACAACATTGAACCTAACATCTAGAAACCGCAGCTGAAAAGGTCCGAAAATTGTTTTGAATTCTTGAATTTCCCACGGCACAAGTTTTTGAAATACTCTAAACTAACAAAGCTAGTCATGTCTGATGCAGAGTAAGACTAAATTCTGTTAAACTTGAAAACTAAGGACTCTTAGTAACGTTAAAGGCATCCTGCATCCATTGCCAGTGCTTAATGTCTCCTTGTGCATCTATGAATGTGCTAAGCAAAGTAAATTCAAATTTTAATGTACCTTTATGACTCAAGAGGGTCGCAAAGAACTCGAGACTATACAACAAAGCAAAAAGAAAACGCGATATCTTACTTTCTCTACGAATCGCTAGCTCTATTACACCCAAAGCGAATCAATAAGAAAACCTTTACCAGAGGAGTTTGAAAAAAATAAAATCCATTTTGATGAATTTGTTGAACAGACAGAACAATGAATTTACAGAACGCACACTGGGCTAGTTCTGAAGTCGGCATCAAATAAATTTAGTAAAAATAACGCGTGCATTCATCGATGTACTCCAAAACAAGCTATTGCACTTTCTGATAAAAAGATGTCGAGGTGGTGAATACATAAGTAAATTAGTCGTATGAGTTTTACAATCAAAAAAGCACCAATTATTGATGGTAGGGGGTTTCCAAAGTAATGTGCTTATGATGTCATACAAAAATTCCACAGCTTTATCGGAGTAATACAATTAGCTTAATATTCAATTTGAAGACTGAAGTTAGAACAAAGGGGTACGGCATCCAACACATTTCAATGATTATTAAATTTGAAACTCCCAAATCAGGAAATTAATGCAATGAACAAAAATGAACAGAATCTATTTAATTGGACTACTTTGCTTATCTTTCGTGTTCTATAATTAATTTTCTATGTCAGCATTGTCAGCCGACAACGTAGTTTTAATTTATTTGCTCAACAAAAAAAAAATCCTTAATAAGATTTTTTTTTAACAGCAAACAAAGAAGCAAGTGCAGTTCATTGAGGAAAAAAAAGCTGACGGCTTCAAAAAAAAAAAAAAGACACAAGATTCAGAACCTTGATGGCACAAGCCAACAAAGCTCATCATGAAAATATGAAAAATACAAAACAGAAAAAAATAAATAAAAGCAAGCTCTCTTCCAAAGTGTCGTTGCTTTTTATACAACCAAAAAGGATGTTTTCATGCTGCACTTGCTTCTTTTTTGTTGTTGTTATGTTTGCATGTATACAAATAATAGAAGTAGACAAAAATGCACTGCATCAAGTGCAAACATGCAATTACATCAAGTGAGTGTTGTCGTCTAGGTGCAGTCCCTGTATGTCTAGATGCATGTACGTTAACTTAACATACGTTAAGGGATAGGGACGTTCATTGAGGCTACGGTTGTTGTTACGGAGTACACCGACCGACCACCAGAACATGCTTATGAAAGAAAATTATTATAAACAAAAAACAGAATGCATCATCTAGCTTCTTGCATGAAACAACACAAACGACTGTGTCGAACGTTCTTGCTCTTGGGAACATTAATTGGAATGAAGCTTAGGAAACCGAAATCTTCAAAGTGCAGTCTGCCTCTCAAAAAACAGCCTCATATCAATTCTTTTACGAACTCTTTACTTTCCACACTGGATCTTTAAATGCAAGTAAAAGAAAAGTTGGAAGGCAAAGGCACTTTTTTTAAAACTTGTCAACCAACGTCGTTGGTGGTAAGCATAAGCCACCCGGAAGTGGGCTTTGCTTCATCACCATCCCCCTCGATTCCGTCGCTCTTTTCTGTCTCTTCTTCCTTCTCCAAGTTTCTTCGTTCGTCTACTTTGTATCCGATTTGCATGAAAGCATTTTTATTTTGTTTGATTTAAGGATGAGAAAACTGGAATAACACGACACAAAAACGCGAATCGAGAGCGAATAGAATCAGCCGACAGAGTAAGAAAAAAAAAATACCTTCATCATTTCCCTCAACATACACACACGTGACATGCGCCCATTTGGCTCCCGCGCAGCAACAACAACAATAACAAAAACAACAATTATCAACGATGAATAAAAAAGAAAAACAATTAAAAAAGAGAAAAAAAGAATCTTCTGATAAAAAAAAGATCGAATACCTTTTGCGATTGAAGAAGTTTCCTTGGAGGAAGTTGTTTCGTGAGTTCACTTCATCTGGCTGCAGGGAGAGAAGAGATATGGCAATGAATTCATATTTTTTTACAATTTGTTAAGCGAAAAGACAAACACTTACATTCTGTTGTTGGGGACTGCTCGATAGGGAATCCCCAGCGCCTCCTCCGCCTCCACCACCACCAGCACCACCTCCACCGGGGGCATTATTGTGAAACGATTGAAATATATCATCGAGGCTCTCCTCGCCAGCATTGAATCGCACTGTGATTGGGACACTACCTGATGGTGGTTTGCTTGAGCCTCCTATTTCAGATTTAAACAAATTGAGAGATTCTTCTTGGTTTATTTTCATCGCACACATACCTTTTGGAATTTTAAGTGAATCCATTTTTGCAATGTCACTTGGTGAAGTCTTTTTCATTTCAAAAACTATTTCTGCCCTAAATTTAGATTCAGTTCAGATATAGATTGTTATCATTGTCACCGGCCGCATCGAAATTAAATCACCCAGCACCAACAGTCATCAGTCGCCGTCAGAGATGTGCAGTACACAAAGGAGGTGGCAAGCACATTTAAAGTGGTCGTCGCGATGAACAACCATGACGATGACGACAACCAAGTCAGAGCATGTAGCAACATCATTACCAAGAGACAGGGCCAGCGGAGAGCATAACAAAAAGTAAAATAAAAAAAACAACAACAAATTAGAAACAAATAAACTTATTTAAAAATTATTTTGTTTTTTCATGTCTTTTCTAATTAGGGATAAGCACCAAGCATAAATAAGCAACGCATTTGCTTTTCAGGGCATCAAGAGAGTAAGGTGCTTCAGTGGGGGATGATGTGATGTGATGATAATGGTTATGGTTTGTGTGGAAAGAGCGATTTTCGCAAAGGGGGAGGATACGTTCCACTTTTCTTTTCTGGTTCTGATTTTTTTTTTTTGTATCTTTTTTCAACACACAGGAATTTACCTCGGGATTTATTTTTTTTCTTCTTGGGAACAACTCAAATTTCTTGTACACAATTTTATTTTTGAAAATTTATTTTCTTTCAATTTTCGTCAACACACTTAGCAGGAAAACGATTTAATTGAAATTCAAGGGTTTAGGTAATTTTCTTCTCCATTTTTATCACACCATTTTATTTTTTCGTTCGATGTTGGAGCTCCGTGTTTTTTTCTTCTTTTTGTTTCTAGTGTTTTTGCGACATTGGGGAGAAAAGTTGATTTTTCAAGTGTTTTTTTGGGAGTTTTTCTTTGGAATAACAGAATGTGAATGTTTTTGTTGATTTATTGATTGGTTTTGTAATAATTTTAGGGGAATTTTCAACAAAAAATCACGCACCACGCACAGCTTAAACTTTTGGACGTACACGACAAGTTCGAACGAGAAAATTTTTTCGTTGCCCAAGAGAAAAATCAATCTATTTCTTCGTCTCCTCGATCGTGTGTTCCATTTTCCAATTGGAAGAATTTTCCTATTCAAGTGTCTCTTGTATTTTTTGTTGGGACAGTTTGACAGTTGTTTTGAAATGGATAGGTCAAAGACGTTGCCAGGTTTACATTTATCATAATTGCTGCATAACTTTTCCGAAGAATATGGATGCCAGAAAATATAAGTGAGGAGAATCGATGGTTCAAAAAACGAAAATATGAAACTGCATTGAATTATTGATTACCATAAACCGTTGTTTTTCGAAACTCAAATCAAAAACATTATTTCAAGAAAAGAAACTATTTGCTGGCAGTGCTTCTCTCCCAAGTATCTACTTTTCATTTTGTCCCGGAACAAAAAAAAAAAAAAAACAAATTTACTGGACCGAATGGAAACACGGAAACAACAAGAAGGGGAATCCACAGAAATGAAATCTTTTCTTTTTTTCTTGTTGCGAAATAATTGGAATATGGGTTAGTTAAAAATTGTCTATTCGCATAATGCAATGGTTCAAATAAGAATGAAAAAAATTACCTTGAATGTTTTAAGATTTGTTCGAGTTTATTTTGTTTTTGGTTGTTTAAACGTTTAGAAAAAACAAATTATTATCACCTTTTCGCCACACAACGGAATCACTTCTTCTAGCTATGACGTTCTTTCCGTGTGTGATTTGGATAACTGCACAAGTCAGCTGATTGACATTTCTATGCAATGATACATGGAAATGGAAACGCTGGGACACTTTTGGGACAGATCTATTTGGTGGGTTGAATGGATCAAATGGACGCATTCAGAGTTTTGATGGAATCAATTGAATCAATTTCACACTAAATTTTTAAAATGAGGGAGGAGACGGAAATTCTCGTCGAGGAATTTTAAATATTTTAAAATTAATAGGATAACGTAAATAATGACAGTTGCATTTGTCGGATCTAAGATTCTTAAGGTGGATAAACCATTGAATACAGGAAGCGGTGTTAGCTACATGTACAGTGTACGTGAGTGAAGCATTGAATAAGAAGTACAGGAAGCGGTGTTAGCTACATGTACAGTGTACGTGAGTGAGGCAACAAAAATTTCTGATGACGTCAATTTGGATTTTGTAATGTCAATTTTTGGATTTTGTAGTGTCATTTTGCTGAGCTGTAATTGGTCAAATGTGTTTTGTAGTTTCATCTGTCAAAAAAACAAAAACTCGAGCTCAGGGGCGCATTTATTTTTGTTGGTGATCGTTAAGCGCTACACAATTTGTTGTACTTTGTAACACTTGATCAAGTTGTTCATAGAATGCGCTTTCGAATATGACCCGAAAAAGGACAATAAATATGATGAATTAAGGATGAAAATGAAGAGAATGTAACGAAAAATAAAAAATAATAATAAAAATCGTGCATGTTAACCTTGAACGTTAAAACACCATGTACAAGAATTGAAATTGAAAAATAAAATTGATGCACAATCGATTGATTCAATCATATTTCACTTGGGGCCCCTAAGATTAACCATTCAACTGCAGACCAGCCCTGTTGTAATGCGTTTGTGTTTGTGAAACTCACACTACTTAGAAAAATGCTTCACTTCTTTTTCATAAGACCCCTTCCTGTACTTCTTATTCAATGGAGTGAAGCAACAAACATTTCTGATGATGTCAAATTTTTTGCCTCTGCTGTCAAACTTTGCCTGCACTGTCATTTTGCTGAGCTGTAATTGGTCCAATGTCCATAGATTTTATTTGTTCTTGGGTTGTAGTTTCATCTGTCAAAAAAAAATACAAAAACTCGAGTTCAGGGGCGCATTTATTTTTGTTGGTGATCGTTAAGCGCTACACAATTTCTTGTGCTTTTTAACACTTGATCAAGTTGTTCATAGAATGCGCTTTCGAATACAACCCGAAAAAGCACAATAAATATGACGAATTAAGGATTAAAAATGAAGAAAATGTGACGAAGAATAAAAAAAAATAACAAAAACCGTGCATGTACACCTTGTCCAAAAAAAGAATTGAAATTGAAAAATAAAATTGATGCACAATCGATATAATCTTGATTCAATCAAATTTTGCTTGGCACCCCTGAGATTAACCATTCAACTGCAGACCAGCCCTGTTGTAATGCGTTTGTGTTTGTGAAACTCACACTACTTAGAAAAATGCTTCACTTCTTTTTCATAAGACCCCTTCCTGTACTTCTAATTCAATGGGATAAACACAGACGCCGCGCCGACACCTGGATTTCTGCGGTAAAAGAAAATAACTGCGAATTAGAGAAGGCCAGTTACACTAATGACGTTTCAGTTTCGTCAGGTAAATTGAAGTTGATGTCAGAAGAAAAACAATAATTTGGTTTCAAAAAATGTTTCACGAGAGTTGAACCAGGTTCAAAATTTTCCCTTGATTGTACTATTCACCCTCTGGAACTCTGGAACGATTGATCGACATCCATTTATGTAATAGCATTTATAAGAGACTTTCTACGTCTCAGCATGCTTATTCAAATGACAAATGAAATGAAACAGCCTAAGTCACATTTATCTGATTTTGTCAAAGTCCATGCATCTGCACTTTCTTCTGCTTGGTTTCTTAGCCCAAAGAAACAGCGATTAGCAAGAGTAATTCTTCGTCTGATCTCGGGGCTGGTGTTATTGCCCGTTTTAATAGCGGAGCATAGGTAGAAAAACTCCTCTAGTACCTGAAGCTGTGACGTTCTGTCCGAGTCGTCGGTGTTGAGTGTCATTTCTCGAAGACAGCATATACTTCGTTTTTCCCTCATTTACCGTTAAACCCATTTTTGCCGCTTCTGTCTCAATTATCACAAAGGTGCCATTGACATCACGCATCTGGGAGAATATTTTTACGATATTCCCAGTGAACTAGCTATGCTATGATATGCTTGTCAAATGTCTTCATCGCTCAAATGGTTCGACTAGTAAGAAGTAATTCCATAGTTTCACGTGGTATCATGGGCCTTATTTCCTTTGGCCTAAGTGTGTGGGTCCTGTATCCTTAGCCACTTTAACCTAACTTAACCTAACTAAATCATGCTTTAAAATTACAATAATAATATTAACGAGTTTGAGTAAAAAAATAATGTTTACCGAATACGAAAAACGAAAGTCTATTATTTGTAACTAGACCATCAAAACTCCCTTGTGACATGATAACCGCTGTTGAAATTTCTTTCATTCGAAGACAAGTATAACGTAGAACTTGTGATTTAACGGTCTATTGGCGTTTGAATTCCTTACTTAATTACAACAATTTGTTAGGGTCTTAAAGAAATTTAACTACGTACATTGTTATGCATGGATGCGGTCCACATTTAGAATTGTATTTTGCCCAAAATTTTAAAGACAGTACCATAAAATCTGTGTTAGTGACCGGAGTGTCATTTAACTGTTACTAAAGTTCTTAAAAATTATGAAAAAGGATTGTTCTTGGGCCAGCTATGAGGAGATTTCGGACAAACGCACCAAAGGATGGCTTCTGGTTGATTCACCAAAAGATGTCGCAACTGTGGTTTCGTTATACCTTCTCATGGTTTGGATGGGACCTAAACTAATGAAAAAGTGAATTAAATATCTATTTCTACCATGAATGCAGCAATATCATATGTTTTTGTTTTTAACAGTAAGAAACCATTCAAAATGAAAACAGTTCTGATAGTGTACAACTTCATCATGATGATTGTTAATTTCATGATATTCAAGGACCTCCTCTTAGGGAGTTCAAGACTAAAATATCAATACCTCTGCCATCGCAGCGTACTCGAGTTCCATCCAGAAGAAATAAGAGTAAGGACGACCCATACAAAATATGGCATAAATCCTTTATCGTTTTTTTTTATATCCAAAGGTCATGAATGCAATGTGGTGGTTTTATATTTCCAAAGCACTCGAGTTCACCGACACGCTGTTCTTCATTTTACGAAAGAAAAACGATCAATTGAGTTTGTTGCATGTCTACCATCACAGTACAATGTTTCCCATTTGTTGGTCGTCAATCAAATGGTATCCAAGTGGCGCAGGTAAGACCTAGTTTTGAAACATTGAATTTATAATAATTGACATGTCGTCATTAAAGTGGATTGACGTTTTAATTGAATTTGATAGCCGTGCGCCTGCCAATGCTGAATTCTTTAGTTCATGTGGTAATGTACATGTATTATGGTCTAAGTGCTATTGGGTCGAGTGTCAAAAGGTTTTTGTGGTGGAAAAGATATTTGACGTTACTGCAATTGGTGGGTTCTACCTCTGAGAGAATTTATCATGTGAGACCCTCTTAATTTTTTCGTTCCTAGATACAATTCGTCCTATCTTTGTGCTGGTCATTGCACTCATTGAAGAAAGGCTGCAACCATCCCGCTTGGATCGATGTCACGAATATCCTTTACATGTGTTCTTTTATCTTTTTGTTTGGCAAGTTTTATTTTTATAGCTACTCCAGAAATTTAAAGATTAAAATATGAAGCTTTTCTGTATGTTTTTTTTTCAAGTTGTGAGTATTTTTAATTCAATAAAAGTTCAAGGTCACTGTACACAGACTGAGTTTTTTTCAATTACTCATACTTTTAATTTCCAAATTAAACCGTATATCAAATCATCACTACAAGTCCCATTTAACATTGAAATTCCCCAAAGCATTGATGTCGGCTGAAGCTAAGCAAACACCTGAATAAAAAAAATAAGGGATGTGATGTGAAGCAATGTGGATGTAAAACTCTCTTGCCTCGTTTCGGCAAGGTGATATCTTTCCATTCCATGGCTTTGCATGTGCACTTTGACATTACAGTAGGAAGGGATTTCTCATTTCTACATATCTTATCCTATGGGAGCCCTAGAAAGTTAAATTGTAGAGTTGATATGAGAGCAAAAATATAGTGAAACCATTATTAGGGCATGGAACTGATTTCGCTACTGTGGAGGATATGTTAATATTGGAAGTAGGTAGAGATACTCAAGCAAGCTAATTTTATGGGAATCCTGTTTATTCTTGAATAGTGGAGATTTGGAATGCTTGAATTGAAGTGGCTTGGCTTATATACGTACAATCTGTCAGAAATTTGGATATGAATGTTGACGAAATGCCTACAAAGCGGACTGCGGAGTTATATTATTAAAGTGGCTTTACATTAATATGTACCCAGTTGAAAGAAAAAAGACTTCAGAAAAAAAAGTAAACGGAAAAAGTAACAAATTCTGTTATTTGGAATGCAACAGAGCTTTTTTTAAATTTAAATCTTTGGTTCTCTTTGAAAACTAGTTAATTTCTCTTTCATTCCGAAAAAGCTCGGATAACATGAATAAAGCTATTTTTTAGCTTTCTTAGTAAAGAAAGTATTGAAAATAGGGAAATTTTCTCTTGTATTTCGTCTTTTGAAATGTGAGTGGGTGGCATAACCATCTTTATCGACAAATTATTACCATGGAACGATATTAAGTTACAAGAAACTCAAATTAAATTCTCTATTTATGGAAACTCTATTTATTATTTTTATTTTTTTTCACTTTCAGAATTCGTCGAAGAGAACCATCGATATATAAATACCAACAACCCTTACAATAGCAAGCACAGTTTTACGACCAATTGCAATGGTTTGCCAATATAGTAGACTATGTTATACCACTGGCTCATCACTTAGTGCAGTGTTAGTTGTTAGTAAGCAAACATAACATAACAAACACTCCATAGATGAAAAAAAACAAGACAGTTAACAAAACAAGATTTATCATAACTAATTAAGGAATAAAATTAAGCAAACAAAAAACAAGAGTCTTAGTTGCAGTTTGAAACCCTACTCATACTTGTCAAGGTCTCATAAAATCCATAGTTGGTGCGATGTTTAGGTTCTTGTACCATGTCTTTCCTGCAAAGATTATAACTGCCACCCTGATGGTTGAAAATTATAGAGCCATAGTAGTTCTGCGGTGCATCTGCTACACCAGTTATAACTTGATGGAAGAATACCATGTCGTTGTTGTTTCATCTATTTGACAATGTGTCTATCTGGAGAGCTAATAAACAGTTTTTATAAGAGGAGACACTCAAAGGATCACTCCATTAAATACCTTTGATGGCAAAACGAGTAAAATTTCGTTGAACAGATTCTATCCTCTCAATATCAATGTTGTAATGAGGTGGCGAAATTTGGGAAGCGTATTCTGCCTACGAACATATTAATTATATAGAGCGTGGGCGATATTTGGATCGCGGAACTCATTTGACCAACGCCTTATAAATCCAGGCACTGAGTAGGTATTATTCACAATGTTGTTAATGTCCTCTGAAAAATCTAACTTAGGAGAAATAAAAAGCTCCAAGATCTCCAACGGAAGTTACACGGGTTAGTTAGTCATATGAAGACGATGCACGCTTCCTTGAAAAGGTTTGACAATTTATTGGATTTAGATTAAAACTATTTTTCTCACACCAAAATACAAAACAGAATAATAATAATTTCTAGATGAGATGTTTATGTAAATCGTCGCAGGTGATAGCGAAGATGAGAATTTGGTTATTAAGTACACATAACTGAGCATCGTTTATAGCTAAATCAAAAAGTAGAGGTCCTAGATAGCTGAGGAACTCCCAAATTAGCAAAAAATGACTTAAAGATAAAATTCCTGAATTTCACTTGAATAGGTCTTAATTCTCGAGATATGAGGATATCCAAGTGCCATAATGCATTTAGTTCGAATTTTATAATGAGGTGAGAGAGTTGGTCGAAAGCTTTCGAAAAATTTGTAAAGGCAAAATCGATTTCCTGACCACATTCCAAAGTGCTAACCCTTTTTTTTAGGAAGGGGGAAAGGGGTTTGAAAGGAGGTGCCGGTGTACATTGCTCTTAAATTCCTGAACATTGCAATGATTTGGAAAGACAGACATTCGCGTCATTCAGCTAAAGAACGATTCTCTATACTTGAAGGTACGGCCGAAGTTGGGCTCGAGGGTAAACTGATAGGCATTTCAAGAAGCGCGAGTATTACGGGCTAATCGCTTAAGAGGAGGAATGCAACTGGGTATTTCACAAGAGCACATACCGTAAAAGCAACGATAGAACAGGGAGAGATACGAAACGTAACGTTGATTTATAAAAACAAGAAGATTTGTGACAGTAGAACGTTTCTGCATGCAGGAAAGCTTAGATATTGGTCTGTGATTGGCGATATTGGCCTTATCTCCCTTTCTTAGACTGGTATATAATATGAGCATTTATCCAAATTGATGAAGATATTCCTAATTGCAAAGACAATTTGAAAATATTACGAAGGGGAGTTATTAACACAGACTTACACTTTTTTAAAACAACAGTTGGAATACCATGTGGACCACTCGAAAAATATTCTTTTAGGAGAGAAAGAATGTTAGTAATATCGTAAGACTCTACTTGATGTTGTTAAACAATACTTGTGGACAGCCACGTAAATATTGAAAACAAATCCTTATCCACAGCAGCCGGACGCCAGAGAAGGAAGATTTGCTGAAAGATTTTGCGAATATTTCACAAATTTCAGAAGTTAAGTTGAGGGCTACATTATTGCTAGTAAAGTTCATTGGATAAACATCACATTTCTTCTTCGAATTAATGTATTTCCAAAAGCTTTTCGGGTCAGACGCCAGAGAGCATCCTATAGTAAGTAAATACTCACTATAAAGTTCATAAGACAGTTTCTTAAATTCTTCAAAAAATGAAATATAAACTACTTGGTTTTCTAAGGTCATGGATTTGAGGTATATTTTCAAGCCTTATTTCTCTTATGACGAAGTGTTTTGAGCTCTTTAGTATACCAAGTATGTGTTAGAGTGGGTTGATTTCTTTTAGGGACTGCCTATTCAATGCAACTCATAAGATCAGAATAGAAATTTGCAAACATTGCGTCAATATCATTGCTGGACGGTAATTCTTGGATACCGGAATTTTGACATCAGCTTTTCGGATGTCAAATGCATATGAGCAATCATGGCGATTACTATTCTCAAGTAAATGACCACTCAAGACGAGCAGTTGCCTGTGTGGCTTAGTGGTTAGGTGCGTTGGCTACTAAGCAGAACATCGTGGGTTCGAGTCCTACTCGTGCACGTAAAGTTTTTATTTCATCTTTCACGGGTACCTACTGCCTCTTGCGAAGAACTGACAAAACTTCCAAGAGTATCAATCTGTCATAAAAAAGTGCTTCTCAACCTTTCCGTTCGGAATCGGCGTTAAATTGTAGGTCCCCTCAATTCTTCACACGCACCCAGAGAATTGTTGATGAAAGTAAGCCACATAGGCCTTGGCTCTTGAAGACCTGTCACACCACTCTATTTATTTATTTTTTCAAGAAGAGAATTCGAACCGAATGGGGTTTGTCTAGTATAGTCATACATAATTAGATGTTTATAAAAACTATGCCTTGAAATAAAACTCCAAGTTGAGTTTGGATAGTCAAGAACTTACTGCTCTTGAAATTGTGCCAACAAAAGCAATAAAATAATTCACACCCACATAATTGTATACATTTAAGACTTATTAAATTTCAAGAGTTCACATTTAATTAAATGTGATTGCTTTGGAATTTTCAGTTAGATAAAATTATACAACAAATATTTTATTTTAAATAGCAACCATAATATCCGCTTTAGCACTGACAATTTCAAATTTCATAATATTATAATTAAAATATGAAACTGCTCTTATAATTCCTAAACGACTCATACTATTGTATGAATCAACTACAGCAACCACAACAACAATATTTCGAATCATGTGCATACAAAACATATCTGAAATTGAAAGTGCATATTTCGATTTATTAATTTGTCACTAATTTTCCAGCAGATGGTGTATTTGTTACTTCTCTCGAATTATTACCTGAGCTAAGCTAATGGACGGATATATTAACAAATAATATATGAATCTACTTACGTTAAAACACACTCAAACAATACATTAAGCTTGGATAAGAGATATCCTTGCAAAGCAGAATAGTCAATAAATTGTTAATAGGCTTAAGATCTCCTATACTTTGGTGCACTTAAATGCATTCCAGGAAATTCAAATCACAATAAATCTGTAGCAAAGCGAATACAATGCAATACACTATGAACTACAAAATATAAAAATATATTTTGCAACATGAAACACTTACCCTTTAGGTGCAATTGCAATCGATTTCTAAAAAAGCACGCATACGCCGCAGTGACTCACTATTCATCCCTTAAAGTTACGAAGGTTAAACCAAAAAATCTTGTTTACTTAAATTGAACTCATTACAGATATAAATCCGCTTTTGAATGATAAACAATAATTATTTCTAAATGATATTTTAATTTCCAAAAAAGCAACATTTTAAATACTCTTTGCTGGTCATAATAATTATCGTAAATTAAATAAACAATGTTTTGTTTAAAATACGAAAAAAAATCCACTTCAATGTTACGCAAATATTTGTATATTAAACCGTTATTACTCGTTCATTCCCTGAAGTACTTCAATTAAAAGGTTTACATATTTATTTTGTTTTTTTTTTGTCTAGAGGATCCACAAAAAGGAAACGAAACATCAAAGGCTCAAAAATATAAAATAAACAGAAAAAGCAAAACCCCTTTTTCGTGGATGTCGTTTTGACTGCGATTACTGCCGTTAAGGGTGTAAAAGCACAGAAGTTAATAGCAATTGAATTGATTTTATTGGCAATGAAAAGGACTTTCGAAGGAGAAAAATAGGAGTTCATAAAAATAAAAACTTCATAAATGGCAACAGAATATAACAATAAAAATAAAAATTGGTTTGCGTGGACAGTAATCGATTTTGTTTTTGTTTTGCAAAATTTTGAATGTCGTTCGATTGTATCCTTATCGTTTTGAGAACAAGGTGATGGTGTTTTGTGGATGTTGTAACGAAGTCACATTTCTTTTTCTTATAAAATACTTTTACGTACAAAATTGAACTTCGTTATTCAATTCACACTCACTCCCTTCGGAAAATATTATAAGTAGACTAGTGCTAAGATCGCCTGTATTTCTACTACTACCGAATGATACAATCATATCAACTAATAATATTGGTCAAAGATTTAGTCTGAAAAGGTCCGACCAATTCATAATTGGAACTTCCACCCGCCAGCTGCTGATCCACGGTTAGTGCTGCGGCTGCGGCCGTCGGTATTAATTGGCACCAGGGGCTTTGATACCTGCCGATCCACGGTTAGCGCTACAGCCGTCTGTTTTTTGCCATTAGGGGCTTCGTACCTGCCGGTCTGTACCACCAGGGGCATTATACCTGCCGATACGTGCCACCAGGGGCATTGTAGCTGCTGATCCGTGCCAACAGGGGCATCATACCTGCCCATCCCTGCCACCAGTGGCATTATACCTGCCAATCCGTGCCACCCGGGGCATTATACTTGCAGATCAATGCCACCAGGGGCATTGTACCTACCAGCCCGCAGGCGCGTAGAGTATAACCCCCGTATTTCGTATTTCTTCAATAAGACCTTGACGCGACCGGCGAGCAAAACCTCGGCTGGAAACTAAAAAGCAAATCACAATGTTAAAGGAATGTTGTGTATAGTGAGATGCGAAATGAATTTGTAAAATATTTTGAAAAACAGAGCAAAATTCAAAATATTTAAATATCTAAAACAAGTTCACACGAGCCTTCAAGAAAGGAAGATATAAAGACAGACAGACGTGGAATCCGGATTCATTTGCTTTTGTCGCTCATACTCCTCCTTTCACTTCCTATTCACTATTTCTTTTTTGTTTTAGCATTCGATTCCACTTCTAATTTATCTTCTGCTTGTCTTTCCGGTTGATCTTCTAATTTTGAGTCCACTTAAGCTTCCGTTTTCATTTCCCCTTCAGTTTCCATTTGTCGCTTGTATTTCTCTTTTACTTCCGACCTTCGCATCCGCTTCAGAATCTGCTGAATGTCAATTGGAGAATTTGTGATAAATTAAAAAAAAAAACTGGGGCCCTACTATGTAACTCGATTCTACAATAAAATTGCTCGAATTCGAAAAATTGGTACTATATGTATCTTTTTAACTACTTTCGAACAAACGAGAATCGAATAGTTCTAGTAGTGCCAATTATATTCTTATGAACTTTCGAACAATCGAGGAACTACGTAACTCGAAAGTAGAATTCAAAACAAGGCAAATTCAAGGCAAACATGTGCTTGCGAGCAGATCGGCTTAAGAAGTTTGTTTGTAAAAATGTTATTAAAAATGGTGTTTTAACACTTAATTTCGATGAAATATTGTTCAATAGATACATGATGATATCTTTTGAAAGGCGGTAGTTTTGAATAAAGCTGCAATTAAGTTATTTTATTGGATTAAAAATGTCTTTAGTAAATACTGCAAAAGGTAAAACCTTTTCTCCCTAAGATCCAATATATATGTATATCTCTAATCCGCCTTTCCTCAATTTGTTGAACTCGTTCCGGATTTTTGTCTGAATGCAAATCTAACCAAATCGCAACACTTTCCATATTTATGTAAGGTTATCCAATAGAGACGGGTTGATTTTGATGGCTCGTGGCGGCCATATTGTTTCTTTTGCTATCTGTTAAAATATTATCTTTTATTCAGTCACTCAGCACTACAAATCATGGTGCCATGTTACAACGTCGAGCAATACGTGCAGATGATAAAACCCTATTATAAAAATGCGTGTTCTTTTAAAGCAACAATGCGCAAGCTGCGCCCTTTTTATGAGGTATTTGGTCCAGGTACACTGTTCACCGTTTAGTGACCTCGAGTCCACCGGCTCAGTGAACAATCAGGAACCAGCCAACAGCCGTACGTCAACGGAACACAAGATCTGCTGAAAATATCACCACTGTTCGTGAAAGTGTGCAGCAGAATCTAAAGCCGTCAATTCCGGAAACCTAAAAAACAACTGAACCGACCAATTTCAGCCTTATTTATGCTCCAAAGCGCATCGAAAATTGGAATATTGGATGTTCCGAATACGCGCCACTCATTTGAACTATGTAATAGGTACATATTTCACACATGTTGCCATTGATAGGGCTTTCAAATAAAGATGAGACCTTATTGATTTCTCATTTACAACTAATGGAAAACACTTTTATTTTTAAGTTCATACAATTGTTTGCACAGCAAATATTTTTTATTTTTGAATATTATGTCAAAAAAATTTCTAGCAGGTAGCTTGGCATTAGGACTGTTTAATTAAGAAAAACCAGGGCCCTATTGCACCAACGACTTTTCACTTTTCACTTTGCAACTTTTCACTTTTACTTTGCAAATTCTGTTTCACCAAACGCTAATTTGCAAAGAGGAAATTAATTTTTTGAAAAGTAAACAAAAAAATCCTTCTTTGCAAATTTTGTTTCACCAACCGCAAATTCGCAAAGTGAAAAGTACTTTTCTGAAAAGTGAAAAGTTTTGCAAATTTGCAAAGAATTGTTTGATTTCGTTTCACCAAACGAAAAAACTTTGCACTTTGCATTTCAAATACTGAAAAGCTTTCCAATAATATGCAAAGCAAAAATTTTCTTTGCGGTTTGTGATAAGTTCGTTTATTTTTGTTTTATATTCAATTTTATATATAATTTCATTATAATAGATTATTATCTAATATATAAAATTCTTCTGTCACAGTTTTAGTGGTCATACTCCTCCGAAATGGCTTGACGGATGTTGATGAAATTTTATATGTTTATTCAGTATCAGTAGGTATGAGAATAGGCTTATAAGTTATAACTAAGTTTTATACCGCTAATTGTTGAGGATGGCTCACCCACACTGTCTGTTTTTGCATTTCTTGGGCCGTTGTTTGTTTTTTATAATTTTTTGTGGTCTGTCATTAAGAAATACATTCAGTCCTTAATTTTCAACTTCCTACCACTTTTTGGACGCAGCGTTATTTTGGAAGGAAGCAAAGAGAATATCCTTGAATTGAAAAAATAACGAAATGATAAAGCTTGTTTTTGCAATCGTAATAAATTTAAAAATTACTTTTTTATTTCTTACCACTTCCAAAACAGCTAACTTTTTGGCGTTCTTATCAGTACGACTCATTTTGAAAATTTTGAAAAATACGTGCACTGTTAATATCTCTTTCTATGACATTCTGTCATTAAATTTTGTTTTTGACATTTGCACTTTTTTATCACTAGTGGAGTTGTTTACTTTTTACTTGCGCCACATAGAATATAGTATGGCAAGTATTGAATTCGCAAAAATAAGTTGAGATTTTGATGAGATATGACATTACGACGATAGAGAAGTCGAAAAAACTGGGTCCGGCGATTCCGTCCGTCTGTGAGTCTGTCTTTCTGTAAACGCACCTACAGCCTAAACCGGTCCGACTTCAAACTTATATGTATTTTTGAGGTAAATATTTAAATTTAAATTTTTATTTATGAATTATAATTACATGTTTTTATTTTAAATGTTTTTATGAGTTATTATTTGGAAAACAGGAGCAAGTTCGTACGAAACAGTTGTTCACATATTTTTTAAATTCGTAATAACAAGGAAAAGAAGCCCAAATCTTATATTTGTTTTACTTTGCAACTTTTCAAATTAGGACTGAAAATGAAAAGTTACATTTTAAGTTGGTGAAACGCCCACACTTTTCACTTTGCAAAAAAACATTGAAATTTGCAAAGTGAAAAGTCGAGAACTTTTCATTTTTGGTGAAACACTTTTTACTTTTACTTTGCAGAAAACTATTATTTTGCAAAGTTGCAAAGTGAAAAGTGAAAAGTTGTTGGTGCAATAGGGCCCAGATCAGAAAAACACAGAACAGCACAATTAAATGAAAACTGTCAGAACAAGTAAGACCAGAAAAGATCAGCTTCCTATGTAATCTTTTTGACAGAATAAAATCAGCTGTTAAATAAATATTCCAAGTCAAATCAAATTGAAACAAATTTTCATTTGTTGGAGACAAGATTCTGAATAGCTTATTAGTTTCTTGAGAGAAATTTTTTACTTGGGAGTATAGTAGTAATATTTTTACTTCCTCGGAAAACTCTTCAATCGAGATCATTTCAAAAAATTGTTCGATTGGAAAAAAATTAAAATAATTTGGCATTTGAAATTTTGACATTTGATAGTTTTCACAAAGCTGCACCACCAAAAAAGTAGGGGCAGAAAAATGTGTACTAAACTGAGATGGACAACTTCATGGAACACAAAATGACAGATTGTAGAACAGATTGGGGCAAGGTTTTTACTCATGGAACACACAAACGTGTACTTTTTTATCTTTTCTGTACTTTTCTGTGCGGAACAGATTCATTAAACAGACCTATTATTGGCATTCTATTCTATTTTCATACGTAGTACGATTTGAAAGTAGAATCGGAAATAAGTTTCGAATAGAATCAAAAGTAGAATCGAGTTACATAGTAGGGCCCCTGTAACCTTAGATTTCCTTCTTTGCTTAGGTAGTCAACGCCTGAAAGCAACGAAATCTCAGCTGTTTATACATCACATTCCTCATTAAAGCACACAAATTAGGAAAACTCTAACTGGCTCATGACATAGAAACACTTTCCATCAAGCAACTAATGGGCCAAATAGCTAGTTGTATTTTAATAATGAAGTCGAAAATTTATCTCTAAATGAAAAGGAAACCACCCACCGCTACACCCATTTTTCTCATTAAGTTTTAATTCCTTTCGGACAAGTCTACCCGCACCCAATTCCATGGACTCCGCAAAAGGCTATGGCAGAAGACGCGAATGAATCTACCAAAATTGCAGGCAGGAAAAAAGGAGATGTTCCAGGAAACCCATGGGTTGGTAAGGGGTTTCATATGCACTCATACAATGCCTCTCGATGCTGCGAGATAATGAACCCCAGTACCAGTGCCATATCAGAATGAAAAGAACTCTCTTCTTGCAAGGAATTGTGTATTATATGAAGTCAGAGCTTATATACTCCCGCAGAAGGCACCAAAGGAAATGTTATACCATTTTGGCTTTTTATGTTCTTTATGTCTGTTATGCTTTAATGCGGTATATTTACACATCAGGGCCGGGTGTATAGTTTGTTGATTTATTGAATCCGTTGGATTCATTTTTTTTCAAAGCAGAAGAAAGCAAAATGCTGAAAAGCGTGGGTGCAGTTGAAATGTGCAAAACCCGAGCTTACTTAAAGTTTTTGCAAAAATTATAAAATGGCACAACTGTGGTCTATAGCCGGTGCGGTTAGTGGTTTGACTAAAGGGTGTTCCTGTGTAGAGTGAGCAAAAACTGTTTAATAATAGTTATACAGGGTGATTCACGAGCGTTGTGCCAAAAAGCTGGAGCGTGTAGGTTAAGTTGAGACAAGAAAAAAATCGTATGGGAGGGGGGGTCTATTCCCCCCCGTTTAGCCGGGAGGGGCAATTTTCTGAAAAATTGACTTATTTTGTTTAAAAAAATATTAAAAATTAACGGCTACGTTTACAACACCGTGCTATACCTTTCTGAAAAGCCAAAAACTTCTTCTTTCATTTTGTTTTTAAATTAAATTGTTTCAACGAATAGTTTAAGAAAAATAAATTTTCAAACTCAAAATTTTCAAAAAAAAAAGCAAAAAAAAACATTTTTGAACTAATTTTTTTCAAAATTTTATGTAATTAAGTACTAATTTTGTTTTAAAAATTCAATGTGTTTGTTAATTTATAGTCGAAAACAGAAAACCGGATGCAAAAATGTCTTTTCGTTTTTGAGAAATTAAGAAAAAACCAAAACCACTTTTTTCTAAAAAAATTTTTGTTTTTATTTTTAACTATCTGGACTTTTAGTTTAATTTATTAGTTTAATTTATAAATTTAATTTTTTGTGATTGGAGTCTTATGAGGACTCAATAAAGTAGAAAAGTATTGGATTTTCCCTGGATTAATTTTTTTTTCATTGATAACGTCTGCCATTGACCTTTCACTTCTAGCTCTCAGTGCTCTCGTCGGCGGATTCTTGAAAACATGCTACGACTTGGGTGCCATCTATTGGGATATCTTTCTGCGTAGAGTCTTTCAGCTTCCCTATCTCGACAATAAGTTAAACCGTAGCAGAAGTTCCTGTCCGCTAACTCTTCTCGAGCGTATGAGTTTGTTATTGTTATGTGTTGATGAGTTAATATTTTAATTGTAAATGGTTGTTTAGTAAATATGCGATGCCTTTTATTTACCTTTAGGTTGTTAATTGTTTTTTCATTCAAGAAAAAATGCGGTTTAATTATATTAAGCCCCTAGCGGGTAGAACGCGGCCCCAGGTATAGTAAGAAAAAATTACAGGTCAGTTTTCAGACGTTATCAATGAACAAAATGGTTAATCCAGGGATAATGTAACACTTTTCTACTTTATTGAGTCCTCATAAAACTCCAATCACAAAAAATTAAATTTATAAATTAAAACTAATAAATTAAACTAAAAGTCCAGATAGGTAAAAATAAAAACAAAGATTTTTTTAGAACAAAGTGGTTTCGGTTTTTTCTTAATTTCTCAAAAACGAAAAGACATTTTTGCATCCGGTTTTCTGTTTTCGACTAAAAATTAACAAACACATTGAATTTTTAAAACAAAATTAGTACTTAATTACATAAAATTTTGAAAAAAATTAGTTCAAAAATGTTTTTTTTTGCTTTTTTTTGAAAATTTTGAGTTTGAAAATTTATTTTTCTTAAACTATTCGTTAAAACAATTTAATTTAAAAACAAAATGAAAGAAAAAGTTTTTGGCTTTTCAGAAAGGTATAGCACGGTGTTGTAAACGTAGCCGTTAATTTTTAATATTTTTTTAAACAAAATAAGTCAATTTTTCAGAAAATTGCCCCTCCCGGCTAAACGGGGGGGAATAGACCCCCCCTCCCATACGATTTTTTTCTTGTCTCAACTCAACCTACACGCTCTAGCTTTTTGGCACAACGCTCGTGAATCACCCTGTATAGACAATTTTTGTGGTCCTTTGTATACTGACAAGTCACATAGCGATATTGCAAATAAATGAGTAAAGCGAGAAGAGGTGTTTTGTTAGGTTAGAGTCCTGAAACACCCTCTCCTTAATCGAACGGCAAAAAATCCAACTTTTCCGTATTATAATATGAAAGGACGCAGAATAGCTGTTGCTCCTTTATAGTAACTAAGACAACTACCTATTACATTCCATTCCCACTGGAGAACTTCCATAAGAATCATGACTATTTTTTTTGCGTTGCGGTTTCGTTGATGGCTCGCAATAGCTAACCACACGCCAGAATGATGGGTCTATATTTCCAGAAGAGCGTGTTCGTTCTATTACTCATTACTTGATTTTATGGGATCCATGTCCTTAATTAACGTTACGAGGCGCTTGTGGCACAGTGATATCGACATCGACATCAAAACAAAAGCGCAATCGGGCGAGTAGTCCTATACAGAGGTACGACTATAAGACATAGATGGGGCTGAGAGGCATCGTAAAAGCAAAAAATGGGTTTTTTTCGAAACCATATACCGTTGGTCTTCTCTTGGTAATAGATATACTTTTCATAGATGTAACATTTTGTTGTAGATATATGAATTTGAGAGAAGGAAGGTAAGAGCTATATGGGGTGTGTATTATGTCGATTGGAATTGAAATGCAAATAGATCTGTTGTAGCCATAAGATGAGGTAATAAATCGAGAATGCTTCTTTTACTTGTATTTCGTACATTGTAAAGGATAGAGTAACGGAATCAAAGGAACTGTATTGATTCACCGCAAGAAACTACCTTGTGCAGGAAAATTTTGTATTTTTCTGGTTTTGAAATTAATGGGTTTTGTGTATTGAGGATATTAAACATTTTATCCATTTGAATTTCCAGGAAAAGGATGTTTTACTTTTCTTGAAATTTAATACATTACTTAATTCATTGTGAGATATAAGGAAAATGAAGACCAATTGTGTTGGGTGGAGTTCAAATGAAGTTGAGGAATGCATTGGGATCTGTATAGTTGTTTATAAGCTTCAAAAGTCCATTGCGGTTAACTTGTTTTGTTGTCACTGGTCACAAAAAAAAGAGTGTACTGTATACTATGCAGTACAGCTTGGGTAGCACGGTCTAAGATTACTTTCATTCTAAGAACTCGGCTCTTTCAATAAATAGAGGAACGGAATACCGACATGAAATTTAAAGCTGCCTTTAGTGACGTTTCGTTAAAGACGTCATCATTGTTGATAGAAGACACCTTAAAGGTGTTACGGATGTCGTGTAGATTAAGATCTGCATGCCAAAATTTCATTTTAAAAGTAATGAAATAAAATTGTCAATCAATAATTATAAAAAAAAGGTTATGCATACGCCCAAGTGACCGATAAGAGACATTTTATAAAATACGTTTGTAGTGAATTGTGCAAAATCGAATAGCGTTTGGATTTCCATACGCAAATTCCATTGCACACACGAGTCACCCTGTCTACTCCGAAATACATAATGTCAGTCTGAACCGCAAAGTCAGCTGCTTGACCGGAAGCGCATCACTGTCGCAATCAGTTGTCTAAATCCGCTTTATCTCACTTTCAATCATTCTTTTGGTATCGCTCAACCTACACGGACGTAATCAGCCAGGTAACTTTCCTTTTTTCTTTGATCACGTGCTGTGTCATTTTTTTCTTACACAATCTTCTAATAATTGAATTGAAGCCTAGAAAAGAAAAGAAAAGAAAATAAAAGAAAAGAAAAGAAAAGAAAAGGCCTTAAGATTGTGACGCCTAGGAATAGTTGTGCCCTATTTTCATAGAATAGAAACTGCGTGTCCTGTGCTCGATACGACAGGCGCTGCAACACAAGCCGGACCCTTAGCTCGGATATCCAAGCAAAAGTATCATCCACTATCAGGTAATAATTGCAACTCACTCCTAATCTCGTACCAAACCGATCCCTGATTTTAAAGGCTCCTTTCCCACAGCCGGAATCAACTGATCCCATCGCCACACGAGAATCGAGAGCTGTTCCCAGTCGGAATCAGAGCTGACGAGCCACGTGCTCGCAGCTCCCATAGAGTTCATCGGGAGACAAGTGCTCTTAAGCTTTACATTTATAATTCAATCCCAGCTATAGAAGGTGTTGAAGCACTCTGCTTAAAAGGCGAATTCAGCGCGACCGTTGTTTTTTCTCTCGGACGAACATACATATTATCGCTGACGTGTGCAAGTAAAGCTCATAAAAGCAAAGGACAGTTTGCTTCGTGGCCTTGCAGAAGGTGGTTCGCCGATCTAACAACTATCGTCGTCGTCCTAGTCATAGTCGTGCGTCGTCGTCGATTATACGAGGTGTGGTGTGCAGACGGTTGGTTGCTTTTCGGTGTGGAGGACGAAGACACGGGATAAGCGTAGAGTGAGGGCGGGTGATTAGAGACCCCGAGGATAAGCCCTATTGATAAGTGGTCTAAAAGCTCGACACGATTCTATTTTTTTTTATTTTAATTGATTAATTTTAAAGCCTAAGTCAAAGTGTTGAATCAGTGTTTGTTGAAGTGGGTTCCGTCATAGGGGTAGTGGAGGTTAAAGAAAGGAAAAGAAAAAGGCAAAAAAAAAAAAGAAAAAAAAAGTGAGAAGATCACATTAAGAAAGTGTAAATATTGATGCATGGTTTAACAGGTGATTGCGCTATTTTCTTAACTTTGCGATTAATCAAGAATTTACAGCTTTTGTCAGCGAGAGAACAACGGGAGAATTGTGCACAACTCTGGACCGTTTGAAATTGGTGAGTCTCTTTTTTTTCTTATTCCCTTTTGATTTAAATTTTCTAAACAAATACATGGTTTTGATTTTGAATGTCAGTTAATGGCAAAATACGCAGACACCTTGCTAAACTAAAGCTGTCAATTTAGCTTCTCTTTCCCATTTTATTTCCTTTTTTTTTTTTTTTGTAAACAAAACAATACAATTAAAAAATAATTAAGAAACCAAATTCCTAGATAGTCTCTTAATCAAGAAAGGAAAACAACGATGTTAAAGCTTACTGCTTCGGCACTGATAAAATCACTTTGATATTTGACTTGTCTTTTTTTCTATTCTTAACAATTATTGTTCTCATATTTGGAGCCGAACATTTACATTTACATTTTAACGTAATAATGCTAGATTTAAGTTACAAATTTTGAATAAAAGTGTATGAAATTATTGAAGATGAGATAAGGTTGTTTTGAGTGGGGGTCATGAGCGTGACAAAAGGGGTTTTCTAAATGTTTGCCGGATAATTTAAATAACTTTTGAGATCATAAAAGGGGCAACCAGCTTGCGTAAGTTCGTGGAGTACAGGTTGCCGAAGGTGTACACATTAGTGTCAGAGGGAGGGAAAACTTAGCAAGGTACTCAGGCCAATTCCATCTTAAGCCTAGGATCTCACAACCCGTCAAAGCAAGACTGTCCGTCCGACAGTAATGTAAAATCTTGGCATGATATAATATATGTCTTTTGTTACGTACGTCTACTCGCGGACCAAGAACCACGCCCACCGACGTTCCTAGCCGTGCCTCGGAGCAAGCATGCCAAGAGTAGTCCAGCTGAGTAGCGATCGAAGCATATTCATTCAAAATTTAACGTAACAAAGGGAGATCCTCTAAACAGCGCCAACTACAGAGGAATCAGCCTACTTAACATCGCCTACAAGATCCTCTCTGCCGCAATGCTATGTGAACGTCTGAAGCCTTCAACAATCTGATTGAGTTGGAATCTTATAAATGTGGACTCAGACTGGGAAAAACAAATATCGACCAAATTTTCACTTTGAAGCAGATCCCACCACCTTTTGATCTATTTAAGGCCGCGTATGACAACATCTACAGAGATGAACTGTATAAGTCTTTGTTTAGTTTTGGCATCCCTGCCAAGCTCGTTCGCTTTTCCAAAATGACGATGGAGAACTCAAGCTGCGCCATCAAGGTTGACAACGAGCTGACTGAATCTATCGATGTTAAAAAAGGATTCTGACAAGGCGATACACTGTCACCGCTCTTGAGAAGATATTGAAAAACTCCAGCGTCAACACCAGAGGCACTACCTTCCAAAAGTCTGTTCAACTTCTCGCGTATGCCGATGATATTGATATAATGGGAAGAACACAGCGTGAAGTCAATGGCGCCTTTGTGTGAATTGAGACAGAAGCGGCAAAAATGGGTTTAGCGGTAAATGAGGGAAAAACGAAGTTTATGCTCTCTTCGAGGAACGACACCCAACACCGACAACTCGGACAGAACGTTACAATAGACGAATATAACTTCGAGGTAGTAGAAGAGCTTGTCTACTTAGGCTCCGCTATTAACACGGGCCAGCCAGCGCCGAGATCAGACGCAGAATAACTCTTACTAATCGCTTTTTCTTTCGGCTAAGAAAGCAATTGAATGGGAAAGCCCTCTCTGCAAAAAAGGTAAAACTGTATAAAACCCTCATCATCCCTGTCCTGCTGTATGGACTGGACCTTGCCAGAATCGAATGAATGTGACTTAGGCTGTTTCCAAAGGAAACTCCTTCGGGTCATCTTTGGCCTTGTGTGAATTGATGGGGAATGGAGAAGATGATACAACAGCGAACTTTACGGGTTGTACAACGACATGAACCTAGCCAAGGGTCAAGCTCCAGAGACTCAGATGGCTCGGTCAGGTGGCGCACACAAGTGGAAGAGGACCTCAATCAACTTGGAGTGCAAAACTGGAGACAGCTAACTAGTGACCGAGCTGGCTGACGGATTGTTGATTGAAGCCCAAGTTCACAACGGGCTGTAGCTCCACCTTAAGTAGGTAAGTAAGTCAGTATAAGACACCTTAAAGACATTGACATTGACATTTCACCAGTGCTTCGCACATGAATGTAACGAACTACAGACACATCATAGCAGCACTGTCGGCTGAGGCCATCGATCGGCTGGGACAGAACAAGACATTAATACAACAGAGAGAGACAGATAGGCACATAGAAAGAAAGCACACATAACAGAAACCTACGTGGCTCAGAGGAGGAGACTTAGATTTGTATTGTCTCATGTTATCGCACAGGTGGCCACAGATAAGTTGGCGATTTTTGTTGAAAAAGAATGCTGCCGAAGCTGGGGCTTGAACCCATAGCGTTTGGCTTAGCAATCAACTACTCTATCCTCTGAACCATGGCCACCTGCGAGACACCTTATTTTTGACACCTTCACAACTCTGTACTAGACTGACGCTGTCGTATGTTTATTGTTGTCCTTATTTAGTTAAGGTCGAGTTGTGCTTAGGAATGGAATTTAGTTCTCACATACTCAGCATGAACTGCTGTATCTGTATCACCTCGTATTTGAACGATTCGCATTTCGTGAATACCTTTGTGAAACTCAAACAGTAAATCACCAAGTGGACACATTAAATGTAGAATAAACTGAACCCTTGAAAGCTTGAAACAAACAAACGAAAACAATAAAACTTAAAAAAAGGAAATGTTTTTGTATCATCAGGTACTTGTTTCCTGTGGATGACATTTTGTGGCAACATATCTCTTCCCGTTCATCTTCTCTAGCTTCCTGTGTGATAGTTGCGCATTTATGTATGTTAAGTGGGATTGCTTCAATTTATATAAATTCATGGACCATTGCACTAGCACTGGTCAACAAGAGGATGCCATATTTTGCTACAAGTGTGAACAGCTTGGTTGAGCATTAATTTATTGCTTTAAAGGACATGCCGTTGACACAAAAAGAACTTTTTAGTGTTGTTACTCACAAACAGAACATATAGTTGCTGTTTAATTTATGGCATAAGTTACGCATTACATATTCTTAGCTATCTTCCCCTATGAGAAGAGCAACTTTCGACAGCAAGAATTTATGCTTGTCTGACTTCTATGGGCCTAGAGGGCAATCGACACAAACGTCAAACTAGAACAAAATCCTTTTTGACTTGGCAACTGTTTCAAAGCAGAAAAGAATTTGACGAATTTGTCAAACGAAAGGACCAAAACAATTGCTTTTCGAGGTAATAAATTTCCAGGACTTTCTCACAGACATATGAACAAGATGTGGCGATGGTGGAGGCTCTCTTCATTTTGTCAATAGTTGGTTCTGCAAAAACACAAAAAAGGGCAAACTTTTTCCATTGCTAGCAATGTGACTTTGCCACATTTCTGTTTCAGAAATTTCAAATTACTCTACCTAGCGTCGCGTGTGTCGCTCGGTCCGCTATGGTTTTTTCTTCTAACGCATGCATCGCAGGAATCAAATGAATATTTCGCCCTTCAGGGAAAAAACACTTGACTCTTTTTGACATTCTTTTCCCACCTGAAGCGTTACCATACTCACCACTTGCCTCCTCGCTCTTTTTTTTTCCAAATTCATATTCTTACTTTGTCGTTCAATTTAGTTCGCGTTCGCCCCTTTTTTCCAGTACTTGAAATCGTTCCTCGCTCCCACCACTGCGACTACATACAACTTTTGAAATAAATTTTGTCGCAAGCCATGTGTGGGTTCTCAAAGCCACTATTGCCCTATATGCGTCACCACCAGCAGCGTAGTCGCGTCGCTAGTTCTCTGAGGAAATCTAGGATTTATTGCATATCCCTTCAGAATATCTTTTCTTCTCGTGAGTCCCACCCGGCAACTGTATAGTCCTGCCACTGCCACATATGAGGTTTTGATGCAATAAATATTTTTGTCGCGCAGAGAAAGAAGATATACCTACCTTACCTATCAGGTGAGTTGTGAGTTCGGGAGTTTCTATACAATACTCCTACATGCCTGGTGATGGCAGTTCTGTGGTTCAGGCAAATAAAAAAACAAAATCTAGCCACTCTGTTCCTTTTTGGTGGGGGATCGGTAACAACGGTGCAGCTAGTTGCAGAAATTCTTTGCAAAGCCAGGAAAGTTGATTTGTAAAAAGTAAAAATAAACACGATAGAAAAAAAGCTAACTCACTGGAAATTCATGAGTTGTAAGATTTTTCTTTGCATTTTAAATGAGCTCGAAAATATATTTTTGCCATGGGTTAGAGGTAAATCGGTTTCGGTAGGTGTTGCGGTGTGTAGAGCGTTTCGATTTTGGATATGTACAACAGCCACCACATATATATTTCTATCCAAACAACTTTTGAATAAAACATTAGCGTCATCGTGTGCGTTTTGGTTTATTTTTTTACCCTTTGGGTATCAGAGATGACTTTATGCAACAGTCAAAATTCAATGAAATTTTCTTTGTATTTAAAAATAAGTGGAATCGCAGTCGATTTTAGGGATATGGGAGGAACACTTTTGCAATGTAAATAGCTTTGACAGCGATCAAATTCAGACAGAAACAGATTAACCTACTTAATCGAGGCGAAGCGAAAATAGTAAATCTATTAACCCCGCTCGAGCAGACTCTTCTACAAATACATTTTACAGAGCATCATCATCTATTATCTGTCATCTGTCATCTGACATCTGTCACCTATCAACTATGATCTACCATCAGCCATATATCATCTATCGCATTATCATGCGACTTCTTCAAGATCTTTTTCGGAAAAATTGTTTTATGTCTTACTTACTAACTTAGTTATGGTGGCGCTACAGTCCAGGTTGGATCAAGGCCTCATCCAACAAACGTCTCCAACCAGCTCGGTCCCTTACTAGGTGTCTCCAGTTTCGCACGCCAAGTTCGTTCAGGTCTTCTATCACCTGTGTGCTCCACCTGCGTTGCGGTCTTCCTCTTCTACGACGTTTTTCCGGTTTGGATTTGAAGACTCTACGGGCTGGAGCATTGTTTTCCATTCGCTCTACATGACCCAACCATCGTAGTCGTTGGACCTTTACTTTTCTGGCAAGGTCAGTGTCAGCGAAAAGCTCGTACAGTTCTTGATTGAATCTTCGTCTCCATTATCCAGTCTGCAGTCTGGACCAAAAATCACTCATAGAATTTTTCTCTCGAAGCAGCTTAGAGCGTATTTATCCGATGTTGTCACGCTCCATGTCTCTGCACCATACATTAGGCCCGGGATGATGAGAGTTTTGTACAGTGACACTTAAGTTGCTCGAAAGAGGACTTTAGTAGATACTCAATTGCCTTCTAAGTCCAAAGAAGCAGCGATTGGCAAGAGTGATTCTTCGTTTGATTTCAGCGCTGGTGTTTGTTGTCTGTGTTTATAGCAGATCCTAGGTAGATGAAGTCCTTAACTAACTCGAAGTTAAATCTGTCTATGCTGAAGTTTGCTCCTAGACGTCGATTTTGGTTGTCCTTTCTTGATGACAGCATTAACATGGTCTTGCCCTCGTTAACCTCTAGACTCATCTTCCTGGCCGCCGTCTCAAGACTCACGAACGTTCAACTGACATCACGCTGTGTTCTTCCAATTATGTCAATAGCGTCTGCGTATCCTAGTAACTGGACGGGCTTTTGAAAGATTGTGCCTCTGGTGTTTACGTTGGAGTTTTGCACAATCTTTTCAAGAATGATGTTGTAGAAATCGCATGACAGCCCATCGCCTTGTCTAAAACCTTTTTTGACATCAAATGTATCCGTTAGGTTTTTTCATCTTACACAGACGAACGAGTTTTTCTGGGATGCCAATACTAGACATTGCTCTATATAGTTGGTCTCTATAGACGCTGTTATGCGCGGCCTTGAAATCGAAGAAAAGATACCGATTTGAAGTTCCTGAATCTTCTCCAAAATCTGCCGTAGAGTGAATATTTGATTGATGGTGGACTTTCCGGGTCTGAAGCCACACTGAGACCTATCAGACCGTTGACGAAAAAGGCTTCAAACGTTCCCACAGCACGGCAGACATCTTGTAGGCGATGTTAAGGAGATTTATATCTCAGTAGTTGGTGCAGTTCAAGGGATCTCCTTTCTTGAGGATCGGGCATACGATGCTGAGGTTCCATTAGTCGGACATGCTTTCCTCCGACCAAATTTTGCAGATGAGCAGGTGCATGCTCCTAACCAAATCATCTTCACCTGCTTTGTACAGTTCGGCGGCTAGGCCGTCTGCCCCAGCGGCCTTGTTTGACTTAAGCTTAGATATCGTTAGTTTCACATCGTCAATGTCGGGTGGGTGGAATTGTTGGCCTGCTTCACCCATATTGAATGGAACTGTATAGCTGGCGGAATTTTTCTCGTCATTGCCCTTTTCACACAGCTTGGAAAAGTGGTCTTTCCATATCCTCAGCATTGACTTTGGTTCCACTACGATGTTCCCATGATGGTCTCTACAGACCTCTGTTCGGGGTGTATAACCTTTTTCCACTTTTTCAAGACCGTTTTCGGAAAATTAATACGTTAAAACCAGAGCCACAAAAATCACTCCAACATAGCGTTGGACTCATGTGAGTGGAGTCAATTAAGTTTTCTCTTTGGCAACGAAAGTGCACCATCACACTCCTTGTTTGAGCAAATGAGAGATAAATATTCCTCTTGTACCTATTGTGAACCTGCAGGATAACAACACTGTTAGATAAAAAGAGTGTCGTTTCAACGACTTATGTATAGATTGTTTTGTCTTATTGAGCGAATGAGGTAGACTTCTCCGGGCCGCAAAACCCTCCACTTTTAAATTCTATTAATCCAACAATAATGCTTCAAATATTTAGATTCCTTCAGATATGAGGAACTCAGTGAAATTAATTTTATGCGAAATTGAAACTTTCTTAACTCAATATTCAAAAACAGTGAATGCTAAGCTGAGAGCATCAAATTAGCTTTAAAATTCATTTTAAAACTTTAAATGAGTTTAACCTTACCTACCTGTCATATCAGCTGGAAAAAGTTGCTATTCATCCTTTTATGAGATGTCAACGCGTTCAGTTATAGCTTTCGAAAACAATATACCTCTCCGTCTTCATTATGCACACATGCTGGCTGAACTTTGAAGGAAAACACTTATGCAAATTCGTTACATAACCTTAGAATAAATCGGGCTTGTTATTTTTTAAACATGAACTTTGAAAGTGAATGTCATTCCTGTAAGGAGTTCATGTTGACGCAAGTTTCTGTATTTAAATTGTTAAACTAGTTCGTCTTCAACCACACTATCTCTCTCTCCCTCGTCAATGTGACTAAAAGACAGAACAGATTGCAGAACAAATGAAAAAGCGAAACATATTTCTTTCATTTTAGCTGTGATCGGATTTGAACTTTATCAACTTCAAGTTTAGCCACTATTTCAATTAACTTAATTTTTTTCTCCCTAGAAAAAGTCCTAAATCTTGACAATTTAAATTGCCAATGCATTATCCACTTCATTTCAACGCCGACCTCAATAAAAGAACTTTCTACCGAGAAAAATAGTGCACCAACATAAATTTCTACCAGGACCAGGACTTGTGTTCAAGTCCAATAAATAGATTAACAGTTTATTGTGTTGGCTGGAACAGAATGGAAACAATACACTAAACTTTCATAGTACATTAAAATCAGGTCTAAAGAATGTTGCTTCCACAGCGAAGCAATGGCGAAGGAAGGAGACGAAAGAAGTTATAAATTTTATATTCTTTACCCTCAAATAGATTCCGACTACACTCAAGAATCTGGTCAGAAGATATACTCCAAGGTACATACTTACCTTTGATCCGTGTGCACCTAGAAGCTCTAAAGGAATTTAAGCAAAGGCGAACCAAAAAAAAAAAGTTAAAGTGCACAGGGGCGGATTGGTAACTGTTTGAAAAAGTTTGCTTTTTTGTTTTATTATTGAAAAAAAAACAGCTATTGCCAGTATAGAGGGAGACAACCTCAAAAGCTGAATTGACAGAGGCATCAGTTAAACCTGAACTGCATTATATTGAATTGGAAGGATGTATGGAAGTTTTCAGTTGCTCGTAGCTTAGTTGGTAAGTGCGTTGGCTATTTTTATTTCATCTTTCACGGGTACTGCCTCTTGCGAAGACCTGACAAATCTTCCAAGAGTATCAATCTGTCATGTAAAAGTGCTTCTCAACTTTGCCGTTCGGAATCGGCGTTAAATTGTAGGTCCCCTAAATTCTTCACACGCACTCAGAGAATTGTTGATGAGAGTAAGTCACTTAGGCCTTGGCTCTTCAAGAGCTGTCGCGCTATTCTATTTATTTTATGGAAGTTTTCAGGCCCTGAAGTTTAAACCTCTTCCGTCCCTTTCATATCAAATGTCTGCACACTATTTCCTGTTGCTCACGTAACCTTTCACGTAGAAAATAACTCCAAAGTGTACATATCTGAGGGAAAAAGTTCACTTTACGAACAAATCTCCCCAAGGCAGTAGGTTTTGATATCTTCGGGAAGTAACTTAACCTACCCCATCCTGCCAAAGACGCAAGCACCAGAGGCTAAAAACTACAACAGCAAAGTCCAATTGTGTATATGTATAGTTTTCTTTTGTTTGCTACAATCACAACAATTGTTAATGGAGCACCCAGTGAACGTAAGTAAAATAAAATTCGCTGTGTGTTAAATTGGAGAAAGTTCGTGAAAGATTCTCTTGGTTGTTGTTGTTTTTTTGCCAACGTTATTTACACTTAAGTCAGGTCGAACTTTTCGATCAAATGGGAAAAGTTTTTGCGCGTATATTTTTGTGTACCTTGTTCCTAATGGAAAGACGATGATAAGTTCAAGATAGAGGGTAGAAGTTGGAGTAAACCAACAGACAACCAACAAAATATACAAAATTCATATAGAAGTTTTGCTGCGAGAGAGAGCGGATTTCTAAAGAGAATCCATGTTGCAAAAATAAACAATCAGTTTCATCTGTATGCAACTCTAAGGAAGAAAAACAAAACTTTGAGAAAAACATGAGAATTATCAAAGGTGGTCGTTTTTGTTGAAAATGGGCTCTATCCTCTTGATAAGACTTTTCAGGGACTCATGTTGAGGTAAATGTAAACAATAACATAAAACTCTTTGCGTGCTTTCCAATAAAAAAATGTAAAATCTCCAAAAACTAGGATTTGTTGCAAATGTTTATGAAAAAAGCAAGTATACGCCACAGTGTATGTCTTTATAATCTTCTCACTCCCTTGTCCGATAAATGTTCTTATTTATTCAAATTGCCAATTGTACTTCAATAAATATGGCGCTTAAGTGTCACTATCAATTAGATCGATCAAACTTACCCTTTGGAGACTTTTTCCTGCTATCTTATCTCCGAAATTATTAGTTCACAATGATAACAACAGACAAATCAAATTATTGCAATACTTTGTGCTACTTGATAACTTATTTCCGTCGGTCTATCACAATATCCAATGCAAAGATTTTGTCAGTTCTGTTTTGAATTCTGTTAAGTGTTGTTGAATGTTGAAAATCTCAGATTTTAATTCTTTTTAATTTGACTTTAATATGCCAAACTATGGAGGCGTTCATCGCTCGTGGATTCGAAAACACAACAAATACAAGACCCAATGTAGTTCATTGTCTGCCGGTAATGTTGAAAAATATCAAAAGAAAGAACGAAAATTTTCTAAACAAATGTTTCCTTATGTTTTCGAAAGTCTACGAGTGCGTGTTGAGTACTTTTAATCAATTTTTGAGATTCAATGAAGTGTTGACAAAGAGAATTATACCCATCGTGGAATAAACAAATTTTGATTAGTTGGTTTAAGGAATTCCCAGAAAATAAAATGAATGGAAAATTGTGTTTTTCTTAACAAAAGCGTTTGAAGAAAATTCAAAAACAAACACCAGATGAGTAAATGGCTAGAAGAGACCAAGTTCTCACTTTCGCATTGAAGTTTTTTGTGATTTCTTTTGGCAGTGCTATCGATAAACCTAACCTACTACGAGTATTGTTTATTTAGACTTTAATCAACGGGCAAATCAAATAAAAAAAAATCGCTTATCTAGTTTACATAAAAATATAATAATTTCTACCTGATATCAGTTTCTAATAAATCGATTGTTATTGCTATTTTCGACTGTTTCTGAGAAAACAATAATTGATTTATCGAAATTTTCATTCATTGTGTATCAGTTGTGTATTTATTTATTCAAATCGATCCATCAGTTTCGTAGGCAATTGGAAAACTCCTCAATAAGGGCTGCAACGTCTCGATTTTTTATTTTTTTTATAAAAGTAAAACAAGTGATTTCTGACCGCCATCCTCATCACATTCCCATATTTTTTTGTTTTGCACAACGCAAGCTTATTCAGGTGGTCCCCTTCTTCTTGCATAAACAACTGGGACGTCCCCATGTTTGGAGTTAAAGATAAAACGACAGAAGGTGTCAATTTGCTGTGACCCAGTCATCTTGGTTGTCGCACTTTCACTCTTTCTGACAAATTCATATTGCTCGGTATTATTGAATGAATTAAGTTAGGGGTTAAAGTACACTGCGACCTAAAGATCAATTGTGTTCCCTTAATGAGCTGATGAGTTAGCACCTCAAACTACAGCTCCTCCGCTTACCTAATATCCCTAAGGATTTTAAGTATTTGTAGTACTAATACAGATGGAATCTGTAATGACATAGGTGTTTTAACCTTTTTAACCACAACTACCTAGAATATCGTCCGGTTTTTCATCTGCTTCGTTGCAGAGCCTGCATGTTGGACTTTCGACTAGTTTGAGGATGCTAAGGTGCCTTTTTAATTTACAATGAACCGAGAGAAAGCCAGTAACTATCTGGAGTTTATTCCAGCTTAGACTGATGCAGGTCGAAAAGCGCTTTTGGTTGTGGTCACCCAGAAGCACCTTCACCTCTCTCAATCCAGGCATTTGTGTCCAGTTTTTTCTTCTCCTAGTTTTTTTCTATTCCTCAGTAGGTTTCCGGTCCTAATAGTGGAGTTCACTACATGTTCAAGTTATTGCAATATCACCAGCAAAACCGAGACATCTCATATCCTGGGACCTAGGACTTTCAAGTAATTCATCAACAACGAGACTCCACAATAGAGGAGATAGAACTTCTTCCTGAGGGCAGACTCTAGTTGTAATGATTGTTTGTACATTGTGGCCTGCCTTAACCTCTGCCGTTCTGGTGCTTATAGCATTTCGTTTATCCATCTTGTTCTTGTGATTGGAGGTGTTGTCAAAAGCTCCCTCAATGTCGAGAAAGGCACATAAAGCTGTTTTATTTTGCATCTAGAGCTTTTAAGATAGTGTTTGTTATTTTGAAAAGGGCAGTCTCTGTGGATCTACCCGACCTGTAAGCGTCGTGGCGATGGTCTAAATATGCCTTTAGACTCTAAAGGCATATTTACTAGAACTTCTGATCTTATGAAGTTATCAATTAATTTCTACAAAGTTCATAGTAGGAAGGATGTTAAACTAATCGGCCTAAAAGACTTTGGATGGTTAGTATCTTTTTTGCCTGTTTTGGGAACAAAGATAACTTTAGCCCTTTTCCACAGACTTGGTACGTGCCCAAGTTCTATGCTACTTCGCAGTAGAGCAGGAAAAATTACATCAACACCCGTCGATTTAATTGGTCAAAGATGTTTATTGCATAATCAAGTCGATTGCCTGAAGAGATATCCGAATCTATATCTTCCAGTCATTTTTTCTTGGATTGAATGGTGTTTTTTTGAATTTCATTGCCTATTACTTGTAGCGATTCTGGGAATTGCGTATCAAGCAGCAGGGATGATCTCGCTTCTTCATTCTCAGTGAAGCTGCCATCAGGCATACAAAGAGCCGTTGAGGAGATGGTGTTTTCTTTTGCAAGAACCTTGTGAAGTCTTGCTGCCACGGGAGTAGAAACTATGGTTTCGCAAAACTTCTTCTGTTCCTTTGGCTTTCCTTATCTCCTTGTTATAATTTGTCATCTCTGCAGTGTAATTTTGCCACTCCCCCGTTTCTTTTGGCTCGGTAACTTCGCTGTTGAATCTTTTTCTCTGACATTCTTGAGGATCGGGCAAAATACTATTAGCTATATCATCGCTGCTGCTTTCAAAAATGAACTAATTTCTTTTTTTTTCATTAACAGCATGGATGATTTTCATATCTGGAGGCATGAAAATAGCATGGGCCATCTATGAACTGCCTGCCACCAAAGTCCACGATTCAATTTTCGGACGGATCCATACAACTATATCCTGGTTCATTGGAGTAATCGTGGGGACTAAATTTGCCATGATGTTTGGACAGCGATTTTCAAAAACACTTCCAAATGTAAGATTTTTTGAAATAACTCCGAATCGAAGTCAAACAATTTGATATGTTTTTCTGTAGTGCATCAGCGCCATTTTGGTGATCTTAAGCGGTTCAGTGTTTGTTTTCTTCCGCGACCCTTGCATCGGTATCATCACTGGCAGATACATTGATGGATGTGCATTTGGAATAACCCTTCTGCAAGCAATCGTTACCGGTGGAGAGGTCTCCACCCGATTTCTTCGAGGCACCATCCTGTCAACCGAACGTATTTTCCTTTGGGTCGGAATATTTGGACAGATTTGTTTGACCACAATCTACTTTGACAAATTAAACCGTCAGCCAACTTACATGACAGACGATCAAATTCACGGAGCAGTGGCCATTGCCCTTGGAGTACTTTCACTCTGTTGTACGGCTGTATTTGCCATCGAGTCTCCAGTTTATTTGCAAATCAACCATCGAGAATCGGAGTCGATAAGGTCGTTGATGAAACTCCAACAAAAGAAACATCCAACAGCTGACATTTTTGAGATCTTCGACGACAATAAACAGTGGATCAGAGAGAATGCCGAATTGAGTTTCCAGGATGAAATACAAAGCGGAATGCTGGTCTTTATGAAGCTTACTTTCCTTCGCTCATTGGCATCCCTGGCCATGTCACTGCCCTTTCACTGGGCCTTTCATTTGGCCAGCAAAATGGCATTCGATGGGCATTTCCCGCTAAGTCTGCTGATTTACGGATTTTTAGGACTGTTTGGGAGTCTTTTGAGTGTACTCTTCATGGACAGCATTGGTCGTCGGCTTGTAGCATCAATATCACTGTGCATCGGTGGAGTAGTACTACTTGCAGTCGGTGGAGTATTCTTGGAATTCGAAGTGAAATTTGATTTAAAATGCAAAATGGAGGTTATTGCCATATTGTTGCTTGTCTATCAATTTATCAATGCCTTTGGATTTGCCCCTGCAACAACAATTTACATGTCAGAGGCATTCGCCCTGCCACTTAAGTCGTGCTTCATAGCTGGAATAATTGTGGTCGATAATATGATTCAAGTGATAACGTGCATCCTGGCATTTAATGTGACGGTTGATTATTCCTATTTTTTCTTCACTTTGGGTGTGTTGAATTGTTTTGGATGTGTGGTGGTGACATTTTGGCTGCCAGAAACTAAGAAATTGACCTTAAGACAGTGCTACCATCGGTTCACAAAAGCTGAAGAAGTTACTTGAGCTTTGTTTTGCAAATTAAAATTAAGAATCTTGATTGAATTTCATTATATCTACTTATACAAACAAAAATGTGCCATTTATTTATATTAACTGTATTTAGAAACTAAGAAAAATCAAATAAACAAATATGAAGCATGCAATGACAGAAAAGAGTCCTTTTTTCCCATACGAAAAACCCACACAGCTCTTAACACCCACGTTGCAAAACCCTTCATATTGGCATTGTAATTGCCATTATATCCCGCAAACATTCTTTCTCATGCATCTTTTTTCGTAATGCTGCCATAACCTCATTTTGAGAGCACACTCGTATCGTATGGCTTACTTTGAAGCACAATGATGTTGCCGTCATTCACTTAGACGTAAAAGGGATTTTCATTACCTTAATGGCTCTTTTATCTCTTTTATCGTGAAGCCAAAGTTGAAGTAATGTGCATTTCTTTTCTATCATCTTTGAATTTTCACCTATTAAGGTTTTCGCTGGCTGTTCTTAAGTCTTAACAAACAATCCTTTTTAACAGAAGCAAACTCCATGGATTAAACAATGTGACGTAAGATATAATAAACTCAATTAACAAAGTGGATTTTTGACAGATTGGTCTATCCCTCAATGGGGGTAAGCCTTGACGTGAGCGGAGGGGCTTTCATAACTATACTATGAAGCTTAAAGCTATGCGATCGCAGAACTTGTTTTCGCAGAAGGTCCTCCCATGGTCGGCAGGTCGAAGTATAGAGTAGGATGATACTACTAATTACCCACCCAACGAAGGAGTGTTCCCAAGGCACTTCCAACAAATGACGGTAGCGGATGAATTTTTTGCTTGTTAAAATGAACGGTAGCGTCATCAGTTCCAGTTAGGTCGAACTACTTGATGAACACCTTATATGAGCTACTCAGACATATTCAGAGCGAAGGTCTATAAGCAACGGCTTTGCTGACCTCTTGTCCTTGGAGTAATTAAAGGGCCTGGTCCTCCAGGTTGCGGGCTCCTGCCGCTGGGGTAACTGCCCGACGTAGGAGAATTTCACAGTTATGAAACAACTGTACAAGTCTCGAATATGGAAGATCTTATAATCGACGACCTAAGCCAACGAAAATCGGACAATGAATATCGGATCTACACGTGGAATGTCCGGACCTTAAACAGACCACGTGCAGCCGAGCAGTTAGTGGATACCCTGGATAGGTATAAAGCAGACATCATAGCCATCCAGGAAGTGCGATGGGATAGAAAAGACATCTGCAAGATGCGTAACGGTGACGTGAAATAACGCCCAACGAAATAAGACCAAAATTCGAAAATTTGGTCTTATTTCGTTTTCGAAAACGAAATAACACCAAATTTGAAATTTGGCTTTATTTCATTTGCTAAAACGAAACTAGGCCATTTTGGTCTTATTTCGTTTTTAAATTTATATAAACTCCTGTTAAAATATTTGTCAACACTTAAACTTTTTTTGCTTATAGGAGAATTCGCGCAAATTTTCTGATTCGCCAAATTGGCCCCTTTGCAATAGCTTGGTAGCTTTTTTCCCCTTGACATCTGATCGGGAGCTTGCAAAGTTTTGTTTCATAAATCTACATCATTTTTCTTTTGTTACGTAGGAACAATAATTTCATATGCAATGTATGTCAATTGAAAAACCTTGTTTACTTATGTGTTTAATTGGTACCGTGTCATATGTGAAACAGTGATATTTCCATATACACTAGTCAAAACAATTAAAGGAACACTTGAAAAAACTCAAAAATGGAGTGGTTTTTTAAAAGGCTGTATCTCAGTAGAAAAAAGTCGGATTGAAGTGAAATAAAAAGTTTTTCAAAGGTTATAATTTTTTCTTTTCAAATTATTTTGAGTTAAAAAAGTACCGTTAGTCGTTTTTGCTTGAGCGAAAAAAATGTTCACTCAATTTCAAAATCGAAAAAAAAATAAACTTTGGTTTCATAAAATGAACGGAAAATTTTTTTTTAATCCAACCAATCTAAGATTCAATTTAAGAATTTTGTTGGCTATAATTCACTGTTTGGTTCAGATCGCTACGATTTTTTTTTTAATCAAAAAATGGGTTTACATGCAAAAACACAATTTTGACTTTGGACCCTAATAACTCTGCTAAATATTGACTTACAATAAAAATAAAGGCAGATTTGAAATTTTTTTTAAATTTTCTACACAAAAACATTTTGAGAAAATAAAAATATTGCTTTTTTTCAATTTTTTCTATCAATTTATAAAAAGGTCCAAAATACGCATTTTTCAATAAAATTTCCTTAATTTTGGTGAAAATTTCACATCAATACGATTTACTGTTTCTCTTTTTCGATCAATCAAACTTACGAAACACTTTTTTTCAATTTTAAGGAAAGCTTTGTTTTTTCTTATTTTTCTGTTCTTTTGAATTTGTCTATTTCTTAATTTTTTTTATTTTTTTCATTATCATTATGACTTTGTGAAATTCGGACGAATTTACTTGATTTTGATGAAAATTCGTCCGAATTTCACAAAGTCATAATGATAATGAAAAAAATAAAAAAAAATTAAGAAATAGACAAATTCAAAAGAACAGAAAAATAAGAAAAAACAAAGCTTTCCTTAAAATTGAAAAAAAAAATTGATTCGTAAGTTTGATTGATCGAAAAAGAGAAACAGTAAATCGTATTGATGTGAAATTTTCACCAAAATTAAGGAAATTTTATGAGCTTTAATAATTAAGCCTCAGATTAGTTGTATCACTGAAAACCACAAAATAACGGTAGTTTTTATGAAAAAGTTGAAAAATGCGTATTTTGGACCTTTTTATAAATTGATAGAAAAAATTGAAAAAAGCAATATTTTTATTTTTTCAAAATGTTTTTGTGTAGAAAATTTAAAAAATTTTTCAAACCTGCCTTTATTTTTATTGTAAGTCAATATTTAGCAGAGTTATTAGGGTCCAAAGTCAAAATTGTGTGTTTTGCATGTAGACCCATTTTTTGATTAAAAAAAAAATCGTAGCGATCTGAACCAAACAGTGAATTATAGCCAACAAAATTCTTAAATTGAATCTTAGATTGGTTGGATTGAAAAAAAATTTCCGTTCATTTTATGAAACCTCAAAGTTTATTTTTTTTCGATTTTGAAATTGAGTGAACATTTTTTTCGCTCAAGCAAAAACGACTAACGGTACTTTTTTAACTCAAATAATTTGAAAAGAAAAAATGATAACTTTTGAAAAACTTTTTATTCCACTTCAATCCGACTTTTTTCTACTGAGATACAGTCTTTTAAAAAACCACTTCATTTTTGAGTTTTTTTCAAGTGTTCCTTTAATTGTTTTGACTAGTGTATTATGGCCATTTTTAACTTTTCTAAAGTGTCAATCTACCATATGATGGCAATAATTAACATTGTAAGAGTCAGGTGGCCATATTTACTTGCTACTTTTTGGAATAAATGGTCAATATAGAAAACATTTTGAATTTACAAGAATAGACTTTAATTTATTAAGGTACTTGATAAAAAATTTGAATTGAGAGAAAGATAATTGTCACTCGCGCAAGACGTACCGAGCGGAAAAAAATGTTTTGCCCTAGAGAGAATCAATTTGGGGTGTGAAAAAAAATTCGCGCAGCGGAAATTTTTTTTTGCCCCAGAGAGAATCAATTTGGGGTGTGAAAATAAAAAATTCGCGCGAATTTTTTAGTTTCACACCCCAAATTGATTCTCTCTGGGGCAAAAAAAAATTTCCGCTGCGCGAATGACGATTATTTTTCTCTTAATTTAAATTTTATATCAAGTAAATAATTTAAAATCTTTCTTTGGAATTTATAATTTTTTCAATAGATAAAACCATGTAAAAATAACAACGCAAAATTTGCAAGGGAATTGTATAAATATCAAATGTGTTTAGAGTTGAAATACATGTTAATGTACTTATATTTACTTCATTAATGTTGATTACATGAACGTTTGTTTAGTTTAAATTCTCTTTTTAATTATCATTTCTTCGTTATATAGGAATATTTGAAGTTCTTTTTTTTTAGGAAAAAAAAATGATTTGAAGGTGTCATTTGGCCATATGTCCTTGGGTGTACAAAAAATTTTTACAAAAAATTCAGCTGTTTTTTCAAAGAATTATTCGGCTTGAATTCTTTTTTAAGACTGCAAAAAAGCTGAAAAACTTGTTTTGAAAATGTTGGCCTTATTTCCAATTTTTTTTTGGCGCAATTTCCAACTGACCTAAGAATTAAAGCCAAATTAGGGTAGTTTCATTTTTGAAATGGAAATAAGACCGAATTTCAAATTCGGTTTTATTTCGTTGGGCGTTATTTCACGTCACCATGCGTAACTGCGATATCTACCACGGAAAGTGTTTGAAGGATCAGAAATAGCGGTTGTTTGGGTGCGGCTTTGTGATAAGAGCAAGACTTAGGCAAGAAGTCATAGTCACGCTGATCTGTGCTCACGGCACAACAGAGGAGAAGGATTACCAAGTCAAGGAAGAATTCTACAGTCTTCTTGAGGAGACGTATGATAAGTGCCACAAGTACGAGGTCAAGATTATTTTTGGTGATTTTAACGCCAAAATCGGTGTTGAATTTGAATAAGAATATCTACTGTGATTAATTTCTACTTTGTTCAATAATTAAAAAAAATTTTTTTTGTAATTTTCTCTATCAATATTGTCAAAACAGAAAACTATGAAATAAATCAGAAGAATTTTTGTAATATAACAAAGCGCACGTCTTTACATTCAATGATTCTTTTCTCATAAATCATTATCGAACCAGTACTTCAATTTCAATTTAAAAGAATCAAAATCACTTCAAACATTGGTCCTTCGAGCCGGATTACTATTTCGTATCAATTAAAATAGTTTTCTGCAAATTTCGCAATTACGTAATATCAACCATTTTGTACGGCATATAAGCTGTAACCTCAAATATCGCCGCTTGATTTCATACACTTTCTTCGTGTGAAAATCTTCAAGGACATCATCAATTGTGTCTCACATCGTTGCTGGAGTCAACGTCACACAAGCGCACCAATCAGAGGGGAAAGCAGCTTTTTTGAGACCGGAATCATCAAGAATTTTAGAGGTAAGTGACTTTAAACTTTTTCGTTTGGCAAACTTAAGTAAACATGTCCGATGACGAGAAAGACTCCTCAGTCATCCATATGCCATCTGAACAAGAGCAGTTAGTGGCCGAACAACTTGATTTGCTCGAACAGTTGCGCAAAGAAGTCCCAAATTTCAACAAAGATGGCCCAAGTCGAAGGTCTAAAGGGTTATTTATGACGCGTCTCAATCGAATTGCACAAAATCTGCAGACTTTCAACGCAAATCATCGAAAGTTGGTTCGCTTAAAGTTATCCCGCGATGATGCCTACTTCAAAAATGATATTTTTGGTCATTTTCAATCCGAGCATGCGGATGCTTTAGATCATATTGAAACAGCATTCGACAAATTTCACCCTGATCGTCACGCAACAATCATACATTCGAATGCCACACCATCAACTCCTTCTACTAACGATTCCACTAATACGATTATACGTGAGGTCCACACTGATAGCTCATTCAGGCCACCTGAATTTAAAATCGAAAAATTTGATGGTGAGCCTACCGAATGGCCGACGTTTTATGCATCATTTCAATCAATCCACAATAATTCAAAACTATCGAAGCATCAAAAATTCGTGTATCTCAAATCATTTCTAACTGCAAACGTGACCTCATCCATCGCTCATTTGGATGTTACGGACGAAACGTATGACGAAGCAATGGAAGATTTGAAAGATCGCTACAGCAATGATCAAGTTTTGTTTAATGCCTTCATGAAGAAATTTATGAATTTGCCGACATACACTCAACGCGAAACCGCTGCCGAATTGAAATCGTTACATGATTCTGTACGGGCATGCATTTTCCAGTTGAAGAACCTTAAATTCCATACAGAAGAAAATTCTGAATTTTTTGCATTTCATCTACTCGAAAAACTATCGTCAATTACACGTCTTGAATTCGAAAAACATCGAAAAGAACCAAAGATGGTTGCTAAGCTTCAACAATTGCTTGATTTTCTCAAATCGACATTCCTCATTGTTGATGCTGCTGCTCACACAATAAACAATATCGAGGCGAAGTCATCGTCGTCACATTATCAAAAAAGTAACTCATCTAATAAATCGCACGGTCGAAAAGAAGTGCGAAATTTCCATATTTCAAAAAAATCAATTGTTTGTCCGATCGAAAAGTGCAAAGGCCCTCACGTTCTGCGTAAGTGCCAACAATTCTTGCAATGGTCACCATTTGAACGTAAAGATTTTGCATCTCAACAGAAATTGTGTTTCAATTGCCTCGGTCATTCGACATCAGCGCAATGCATTAGTAAAAATACATGTTTCACGTGCGGTGGAAAACATCATTCGTTATTGCACTTTAACAGATCAAATTTATCATCGAATGCAACTTCATTCCCAAACTCAAACGTTGCAACAACTTCATCTCAATCGAATCATGCACCGACTGTTAATCCGCAAATTGTCTCAAACAATTTGTTGAACACTAATTCAACGGTTCTTCTTGCCACCGCAATTGTAAATGTGCTTGACTCATGTGGCCAACTCATACGACTTCGAGCATTAGTCGACAAAGGTTCACAACAATCAATTATTACAGATCGTGCTGCTCAAAGATTAAAATTAGGATTCATTCCATTCTGCATCGGTTATCGTCCCATGGGCGAAACTCAATACAAAATCGCCGACAAGGGATTGATTCTCAACATTCATTCGGTTGTCAATCCCAATTTTAATTTTACTTCCAAATTTGCTGTTCTTCCATCGATTACATCCGAATTACCTTTGCAATCAGTTGCAGTTAAATCATGGCCTCATCTTAACAACTTGCCGCTCGCTGACCCGCACTATGCAACTCCTGGACAAATAGATTTGTTATTAGCTGGTGATGTCTATGGTCGAATTATTGAGGAAGGTCTACGCAAAGGCGAATTCGGTGAGCCTGTCGCTCAATATACAACTTTGGGATGGATATTATTTGGAGAAGTATTTCAACAAAATCATGTTCTCACATTCCCATTGCTTGATTGCCATCACATCTCCACAATGCAAATTGGTGAATATTTGTCAAGATTCCATGAACTCGAGGAAATACCGACAGTAAAAACCATGTCTCAGGAGGATGAATGGACAGAGAAATTTTACGAAGAAACGACCACTCGTCAATCAAATGGAAAATTCATGGTACGTTTACCATTTAAGTCATATTTCGATCCTTCCATTCAATTGGGTGACTCATACGAAATGGCACTTAAACGTTTTCAATCTTTACAACGCCGTTTCGCTCGCGATGAAAAATTCAAGGAAGAATATTTCAAAGTCTTCAACGAATACAAAGAGCTCAATCAAGTTAAACCAGTTCATGAGATTAGTGGCAAACATTTCTATTTGCCTCACCATGCCGTTCTTAAAGAAACGAGTCTCACTACAAAACTCCGGCAAGTGTTTGATGGCTCAGCTAAATCGACAAACGGAAAATCATTAAATGATATTTTGACTACCGGCCCCGCCTTACAAGCCGATTTGGTTTCAATTATTCTGAACTGGCGCTTGCACAAGTATGTTTTCATCGCCGATATACAAAAAATGTACCGTTGCATCGATATACATCCTGATGACAGTCACTATCAGTACGTTTTGTGGCAAGATGATGATCATTCGGGCATTCAGACATATGCTCTTCAAACAGTCACATTCGGCATTGCATCATCACCCTATCAGGCAATCAAAACCATTCATATGGTAGCTGAACAAGTCAAAGCAATTTCACCAGCCGTTTACACCGCACTAAAACTTGAAACTTATGTGGATGACGTCACTACCGGTAGCGAGACTGTCGAAAACGCCATAAAAATGATTCAAACACTAATTCAAGTGCTTCGAAGTGCCGTTTTTGAACTCCGTAAATGGGCTAGTAATTCGACTGAAATTCTTCAACAAATTCCCATAGAATATCACGATCAAAATACGAAGTGTTTATTCAACGCCGAAGACGGCATTAAAGCACTCGGTTTGGGATGGTCAAGCATCAGAGATGTATTCACATTTTCTATTAACTTTCCCACCGATAAACGACTCACCAAACGCAACGTTTCCTCAACAGTCGCTCGTCTATTTGACCCACTTGGGTGGCTCAATCCATTTGTCACCAAGAAAAAGATATTTTTAAATAAGTTATGGCAGAGTAAATTTGATTGGGATGACATCGTTACATCTACCGAACTTCAATCTGAATGGGAACAAACTATCGATGAACTTCAATTTATCAAAGAAATCGAAATTCCTCGTTGGACACACTTATCATCAACTAACAAAGAAAGTCAGCTGCATGTTTTTTGCGATAGTTCCAATAAAGCATATGCTACATCAATTTATCTCCGAACCATAGATTCAAAAGATCAAATCCATGTTAATTTGATTATTGCTAAAAGCAAACTGACACCAATGCGAAAGCCATTAACAACACTATCGAAGGCTCAGATGGTAGAGAAAAAATGGATCTGAAATGTTACCCATTCACCCATTTACCTTCTTGCTTCCGCTTAGTTTTTCCATATTCCAATAACTGCAAGCTTTTTTTTATCTTCAATATTTTTATTTTCTTTTAATGATCGATTTCTAATATCGATGTGTTCATTCGAATTAATCAATAATATATAATATTTTTGAACGACAAATATTTTAGTTAATTTTTAGTTAATTTAAATTCAAAATACAACAGTAATTTTATCTTACATACACTTATAACAACTGAGTGTATCGCTCCATTCCCGGGCACTTCCACATTCTGCCGTATGCAAATGTATGGAAGTGACTGACGCCACGGTACATTCCCCCCTTGAAGAGTCAGCAGATTCTTCAACTATGTCAAATGGCAGTAGGACTAGTTTTTGCACTGACCGCATAACTCGTCGTTTCTTGCCTGCTACTTTAAGTTCAACGTTTCGGACGTGACCATCTGTTCCAGGGAATGTCTTTGTAATACGACCTGTTGGCCAAAAAGTTGGTGCTGCATTCTCATCTTTAATTATTACCAGATCACCCAGTTTCAAGTCTTTCCGCGCTATTTTCCATTTTGAACGCTGCTGAAGTTCATTCAAATATGTTTGATGCCACTGCTTCCAAAACGATTGAGACAGTTGCTGTGTGATAGCATATCGTCGTAATATATTCTTATGCGTTTCTTCAATTCGCTCTCCAAATAATTGCTTCAAAGGCCTCCCGCAAATAAGATGTCCGGGGGACAAGAAATCTAAATCATTTGGGTCATCAGATATAGCTGTTAGTGGTCGGGAATTCAAAATTGCACTTATTTGTGCTAATAGTGTTTGAAATTCACTACTTGTAAGCTTTTGTTTTCCAACAACTCGACGCAGATGGTATTTCATCGCTTTCACCTTTGACTCCCAGAGCCCACCTTGATGTGGTGCCGAAGGCGTAATAAAGTGCCACTTCACTCTCAATTCCCTTATTTGTTTATATGCTTCAGAGTCAATTTGCGACCAACTGTTCACCATTTGAGCTAGTTCTTTTTCTGCGCCAACAAAAGATGTTCCATTGTCACTCCATAAATGGGTGCAGCTACCACGAATACCAGTAAACCGAAGAAATGCGGCAATAAAGGCCGCTGATGATAAATTCTCCACCAGTTCCAGGTGAACAGCTTTAGTTGACATACAGACAAAAACAGCAACATACTTCTTCTCAATTATTTTGCATCTTCCACCTCGTGCCTTAACTTCGAATGGACCAGCATAGTCAACACCACTATGTGCAAATGGTGAACTTTGCTGTATACGGTCTGCAGGAAGATTTCCCATAATTTGTTCACATGTTCTCTGTCCTTGTCGTATGCATGGGTAGCAACGAGAAATGAAAGTACGCACTGCACGTCTAAGATTAGTTATCCAGAATCTCTGTCTTAAAGCTGCTGCCATGACTTTGAATCCTCCATGTAAGGTCTGCTCATGTGCTTCTCGAATGAGTAGTTTAGCCAGATGACTTAAATCCGAAAGTATAATAGGGTGCTTCTGCTCAAATGTCAATGTTGAATGCTCCAATCGACCACCTACTCGTATAACTTCTTTTTGGTCAATAAACGGATTGAGTCCAAGCAATTGACTTTTTACTGGAATGGGTTCCCCACTCCGTAAAGCTTTTAATTCTGGTCCATAGTTCACAAATTGTTCTCGCTTGACCCATGAGGTAATTGCTTGTTCCTCCTCTGCTTCTGTTACATCACCTATCTCTCTTTTACACGTATTTTCTCCGCGTAATTTGAGGTTATTTATGTATCGCCAGAGCCACGCAGTTCGTCTAATAAGGCGGCGCCAAGAAGATGTTCGCGTTGATAAATCAGACATAGCGTTCTTCAAAGTACTCTCGCCACGAATTTCAAAGACCGCTACATTTACCAATGCCTTTTGAATCGGTCGCAATTTCCTATCGTTAGCTATTTCTAACCAATTAGATTTCATTTCAGCATAAACCTCTCTCTCGATAAGTACTGAAAATTCTGGTCTATGTATGGGCCATTCTGATTCGTTTTTAACTAACCACTCTGGACCGTTCCACCACATCCACAATGATTCCAGCTTTTCTGGCGCCACACCGCGACTCAATGAATCCGCTGGATTGTCAGCAGTAGCTACATGCCGCCATTCACAATTAGCTGTTAGGTTTTTGACTTTTTGGATACGATTGTGAACAAATGGTTTGAGCGTTTCAGGGTCTTTTTCCATCCAGTTTAAGACTATTGAAGAGTCGGTCCAAAGAAATGTTCGACTATTTTCAAAACTACATGCCTTTCTTACCACTTCCAAAAGTTCACTTAACAGTACTGCAGCGCAGAGTTCCAAGCGTGGGACTGATACCATTTTTACAGGAGCAACTCGCGATCGAGATGCGAGCAGTGTTCTCATCGTTTTATCTCCCTGTTCAACTTTGATATAAAAAACGGCTCCATAAGCTGATTCAGAAGCATCAGCAAATCCATGTAGTTCAAAGCTGTGTTGAGGTGCAGTTCTAAGCCAACGTGGTATTCGAATACGAGCGAGTGCTGGTAACTTTGATTGGAATTCCAACCAATCGTTGCCAATTTTTTCTGGAACTTGTGCATCCCAACCTACTTTTGACTTCCATATGCGTTGCATTATAATCTTCGCTCTTACGATAGTTGGACCTAGATAACCATTTGGATCAAATAACTGTGCAATTTGCCTTAGGATATCCCGCATGGTCATCTTCTGCTGTTCTTTTGGTGATTGTGGTTGAAACTTGAAAGTCAGTTCATCAGTACTAGGTAACCATCTTAGACCTAGGACGGTGGTATCATTAAATTCTCCCAACTCGACTACTTGTGCCACCTGCGTTGAATTCGTTGGCACAACATTGACACCATCCCAAGTAACAATTTATCTTGTATAAGGTCCAATTCCTGAATATTTAGAAGCAATAGCTTCCATAGTGTTATTTTAAGGCTTATTTAAGGATGATTGTTTTTATTTTGCTTGAATAAGACCTTTTGTAATTTACTTATAACAGCCTGCAATTTGATAACCCAGATAAGGCCTCCTTATGCAAATTATAACAAACTGCTTGCTCGAGATTGATTTACCGAAATTATATAAGGCCTCGCTTTGCTTCCTTGTGAAAGCGCAGTTAAAATAACTCGTATAAGGCCTTATTTTTGTTTCCTAATAACAGTCTGCATTTTGATAACCCAGATAAGGCCTCCTTGTGCAAATTATAACAAACTGCTTGCTCGAGATTGATTTACCGAAATTATATAAGGCCTCGCTTTGCTTCTTCGTGAAAGCGCAGTTAAAATAACTCGTATAAGGCCTTATTTTTGTTTCCTAATAACAGTCTGCATTTTGATAACCCAGATAAGGCCTCCTTGTGCAAATTATAACAAACTGCTTGCTCGAGATTGATTAACCGAAATTATATAAGGCCTCGCTTTGCTTCTTCGTGAAAGCGCAGTTAAAATAACTCGTATAAGGCCTTATTTTTGTTTCCTAATAACAGTCTGCAATTTGATAACCCAGATAAGGCCTCCTTGTGCAAATTATAACAAACGAAATGTCACTTCGCGTATGTATGTGTGTTTGTTTTTTGATTGTTCATTTCAATACATGCGTACTCTGGTTTCCTTATGATAGTTATTGCTCACTTAAGAAAGCGGACACTCTTAGGAATGACAAGTTATCCGAGTTCAAATCTCATGGCATGTTTTTTTTTTTTTTTTTGTTATTGAATGGAAAGGCTATTATTCTCATGATGTCTCAAGTAAAAAATGTGGTATCGTATGTAAGGTTATCACCTGAATGATGGTAATTGATCAATTTTGTTTTCTAAAAAATAAATTCAAATTATTGGTATATAATTTTACTACTTTTTGAATCAACTTTAAAGAATAGTAGATATTTTATGCATTTTATGTGTTCAAGTCAGTTTCCAATAAAGCTATCTGTATCTTATCTGGATGGATGGACACCCTTTAATCCACAACTTTTTTTAATTCAATTTTAATGTTTCACTCTTCACGAATTTAGTAATATTATACATTTTGTCCCATAAAGTTTGAGAGAAATGAGTTGCAACAACTATTTTCAAGTTTGCTACTCATAACATAGAAGTCGCAATAGCGCAGTGGATGAATGCGGAGGGTCCCGAGTTCAAATCCCATAGGTAAACTCTAATATTTATTCTCAGTGTACAAACAAATATAATTAATGAGAAAAATAACCGAATGTCCATGTTATGTAAGAAATAAAAGCAGCAAACAACAGAAAAATCGCAAAAGAAAAACAATTTCATGTTGAAAATAAATTTTTCTCTACTTTTGCAATAACTTGCATAAGGCCTTATCTTTACCGTTTTAAAGAAACTATTGCTTTCTGTATCAAGCTGTTGTAAGGCCTTATTCGCAATTCTTGAAAGAAGCTATTGCTTCTTTAAATTAACTGTTATAAGACCTTGTAGAGATTTCTTCCGAGAAGCTATTACTTCTTTAAATCAATTGATATAAGGCCTTGTCATAATTGATTTAAAGAATCAATGGCTTGCATAACTTACGCCAAACGTATTTGTATAAGGTTTCATACAAGCAAGATACAAATCAAGAAATAGCTTCGCTTAAGCCTTATAGAAGTTAAATTGTTACTTGGGATTGGAATGCCACTTAGTTAATGGAAACCCACCGTTGCCTAGAATCTTCGACATTTCGATACATAGAAGGTGTGCTTCTTCTTCGTTATCAGCACCTGTTATACCATCGTCCATATAAAAATCCTTTTCAATTGCTCGTGCCCCTCTTGGGAATAAGTCTTTTTGATCTCGTGCACACTGTATCATTGCACGGACTGCACAGTGGGGTGCTGAAGCCATACCAAAGGTCACTCTTGTCAACCAATATTCCTTCAATTCATCTTTTGGACTTGATCTCCAAAATATTCGCTGGACATCCCATTGTTCTTTGATGACTTCAACTTGAAGATACATCTTCTTTACATCCGTCGTAATTCCAATTCGATGTGTACGGAACCTCATAATCAGATCAAATAAATCGTCTTGCAACTTTTCACCAATCATTTGAGCTTCGTTTAGGGAAATGCCATGGTCTGTCTTACACGATGCATCGAAAACGACACGAAATTTCTTTGTTACTGCATGATGTGGAATATAGTAGCACCATCCTCTTGGTTCGCGATCTACCTCAAGTAAATGGCCCGCTATCATCATTTCATTCATACTTGCGACATATTTCTCATGCAATAAAGGTTCCCGCTCAAAGCGTCGTTCTAAGGAGAATAAACGTCGCAGAGCAGTTTCGCGTGATGATCCAATTTCATCTATGTCACTGCGAAATGGAATGCCAACAACATATCTGCCTCCTGAAGATCGGTAATGATGGTTCATAAAAAAATTCTCACACTGCTCTTGTTCGATAGTTCGAACTCTAACTTCTGGTATATGTTCTACTTCCCAAAATCGATTAATTAACAATGCTATTTCTTCATCTTTTGTAGGTGCAAAGGTTGAAGATACATGTGCGTCTTGTATTGGCCATACACCTCCGCCATATACTAACCAACCTAGCCTCGAACTTTGGATAATGATACCAAATTCATTTGTTGACATGATGTCCTGCATAATTATCGACCAAATTCCGGCACCAAGAATAATGTCAACAGAACCAGGGATATTAAAGTCTGGATCAGCTAGTTCCAGTTCAATATTTTTTGGAATCAAATCAATGGGAACACGTGTATTTGGTAATAAGTTCATAGATAATTCTGGTATCACAAGTAATTCAATTTCTGCTATCGGCTTATCATTGAAGCGAGAGAACAACTGACAACACACTTTTTTTGTGACTGGTTGTATTGATGAGCTGTTAACTCCCAAAATTCGCATATGACATTGTTTTGTTAGCAGAACTTCAGTTTGTACAACTCTTTTCGAAATAAGATTTACTTGAGAACCGGAATCACACAATGCTCGAATAGGATCTGTTGTAAACGGCCCGACTTTCAATTGAACTTGAGCTGTTGCCAGCAAAGCCAATTTCATACTTGATTCTTTGTCTTGATCTTTTACGAACGATGGTGAATATTGTTTTGAAGCATTGGAGGCACCGAGAACATTAGTTATACTTGTTTGTTTTGATTGCTATTTTAATTGAACGGTTGCTCTTGTCAAACCTTTTGGATATATTTGTCTGTTCTCTGGACAAATTGAGCTGTTATGCCGTTGACCTGGACAATTAGGACACATCTCTCTGGAACAATTATTTGATAGATGGTTTGGACTAAAACATGATTCACACAATCGCTTTTTATTCACAAATTCTTTGCGGTCGGTCATAGGCATGGCTTTGAATTGATCACAATTATATAGTGAATGACTTGAAAATCCACATTTAAAACATTTTCGATTGTTGACTTGTCGTTTTTGATCAAAGTTTTGCGCTACTGGTTGCCGACTTTGGCCATTCACTGGTAATAATTGTGAGGATCCAGTGTTGTGATGCGATGTATTTGAAGATGTCTTTGGAATGAAATTTCGCAGAAGAACAGGTGCAGTTACTGCAGGTTTGTTTGTACTAATTGCCAAACTTGCAATACAATTCGCCCGCTGCTCTAAAAATGTGAACATATCCTCCAATGTGGGTAGCTCGTTTACACGACGTCGCATCTCCCAATCACGACGTCCTTCTAAGTCCAACAACTGCTCAATCTGGTGCAAGAATTGGTAGTCTACCAACTGTTGTGGTGATAATAATGATAATAAATGTCGTCGATTCACTCTCACGGTGTCCAAAACATCTCGCAAATCATCAAATGATTGTGCACGTACTGGTTGCAAGCCACTTACTTCTTTCATGTGTGCTCGAATCGTTTGATGATTATTATCATATTGTTGGCGCAAAGAATGCCATGCCAATTGGTAATTAGCATCATTCGCTACTGACCATTCACCAATTGCACGCTTAGCTGAGCCATCTAAAGATGATAAGAGCGTTCGTAACCTCTGAGCGTTTGTTAGCTTGTTGTTGTTGTGTACTTCCTCAAGAAATACATCACGGAATGATGCCCACTTGGGAAAATCTCCAGAAAATGTTGGGAGTTTATTTATACCTGGCATATCAGACCATTGAATTTGCAAAACATTGTCGGACTTATTTTGGGAATTTGGTATTAACATAGCTAACCGTGCTCTCAGTGTTGTTTTTGCATTGAAATAAATACTCTCACCTTGCTCGAGATACTCATAATTTGGTCTGTGTCCAATTGTGAAAAGTTGGTGACAAGCGCTGTCATATTCTTTCCAGATGTCATCAAGCATCTCAAGTTTCGTCTCAATGGCATGTTTATCGACGTCAATAAATTGTTCTTCCTGAGTAAACTCTAATATACGACGCAATGCTGATAATTTCACTTCGCACCAGCTATACAATTCTACTTCATCTTGAGATTCTTCGATTCTTTTTCGTTTAGTGTAATTTTCTCTTCTGTTAATTCCATGAGATGGAGCCCATGGTCCAGTATAAGTCTGATTCATATTTGTATTTTCCGGCACATTTTGCCTCGTACGATCTCTTTGTTTCTTCTTTCCTATGAAATAATAAAATTTTAATAAAAGTCTGCTCCAATTATTAGCTCAAACAAATGCAAGCTCATGTATGTTTTTTTATATTTTTGATTACATTTGTCATTATGATCACGCTTTTGTGATCCATAGTTTAACTTTTAACTACGGCTGCAAATTTGTGACCCATAATTATCTGTTAACATTGATTACGGCCACGCTTTTTGTGACCCATAATCGATTTGACTACGATCACGCCTTTTGTGATCCTTAATCGTTTTTAATTACGACCACGCATTTGTGGCCCATAATTATTTGTTAACATTGATTAATGATTACGGCCACGCTTATTGTGACCCATAATCGATTTTAATTACGACCACGCATTTGTGGCCCATAATTTTATGTTAACCTTGATTACGGCCACGCTTATTGTGACCCATAATCGACTTTAATTACGACCACGCATTTGTGGCCCATAATTTTATGTTAACCTTGATTACGGCCACGCTTATTGTGACCCATAATCGATTTTAATTACGGCCACGCATTTGTGACCCGTAATCATAAGGTACTGATTAAAATTTTTATTATCACGCAATTGTGATACATAAAAATCATATCAAATGAAAGTTACGCATATTGTAACTCAAAAAATCTCTAAACTGTTTTTACAAACCTGTTTTTGGAGCTTTTGCTGCCTTGGCAATCTTCCTCCGAAGCGATGTCCTCCTAGACACAATAAGAGCTTCACGTTCGTTAAGCTGTCGCTTAAGATTCTATAGAACAAAAAAAATTCAATATACAAACCATTTACATAATCCAATTTCAATATCCAAATATGTACAAAAAAAATGGTAAAATTTCATATATCTCACAAAATTTCATGTATCGCATCGTGAAAATAATTTTTGGGATAAATGGGTAATCATTTTTTCAATCCATGGATCAACCAGTTAGATCCGGCTCGAAGGACCATATCGAAGGCTCAGATGGTAGAGAAAAAATGGATCTGAAATGTTACCCATTCACCCATTTACCTTCTTGCTTCCGCTTAGTTTTTCCATATTCCAATAACTGCAAGCTTTTTTTTATCTTCAATATTTTTATTTTCTTTTAATGATCGATTTCTAATATCGATGTGTTCATTCGAATTAATCAATAATATATAATATTTTTGAACGACAAATATTTCAGTTAATTTTTAGTTAATTTAAATTCAAAATACAACAGTAATTTTATCTTACATACACTTATAACAACTGAGTGTATCGCTCCATTCCCGGCACTTCCACATTCTGCCGTATGCAAATGTATGGAAGTGACTGACGCCACGGTACAAACACCTCGTGCCGAATTGTGTGGTGCTGTTTTAGCAGTTAAACTACTTGAATTAGTAAAAAGATCGTTGCGACTCACAGTAAATGATGTTTTTATTTGGACCAATTCCAGTGTCGTTTTATCATGGATTCGTGGAGATCCAAATCGTTGGGCGGTATTTGTTTGTAATCGAATTCATAAAATTCTGTCGTCGACTGAAATTGAACAATGGAACCATGTCCGCACGCATGAGAATCCTGCTGATCTCAACAGCCGTGGATTAACCGTCACCGAATTGCGTCATTCATCGTTGTGGTGGCATGGACCACAATTTCTTTCATTACCTCAATCTGACTGGCCAATTTCATCGTTCGAGCATCATGGAGATGATCGTAATGAACTTCGATCAAGTTTTAAATCAATTAACCTCAACATCAAAGGAGTGTCCAGTGTCAACACACTCATGCATCGTTTTTCAAATTTCAATCGTCTTCGCCGTGCCGTTGCATATGCCATTCGTTTTATTCAAATAGTTCGCGTTCGCATTGAGCTTCAACTGCCACGATTATCGATTTCATTGCTTAGAATTCCTACGAAACAGCACATTCAACAAGTCGCTCCACTTACCGTCGCTGAGATTCAAGAAAGTGAATATTCACTCATTCGCTGGATTCAATCAAATGAATTCTCATCTGAACTCAAAACAATTCATGATGGAAAGCCAATCGAAAAAACCAGCAAATTGTATCGACTCAACCCATTCGTCGATGACAAGAATATTCTTCGTGTTAATGGTCGTTTACAAAACGCATTCATGTCATTTGAGGAAAAATTTCCTATCATTTTACCTTCGAAAAATTGTATTGCAACATTGATCACGGATTATTATCATCGTCTTACATTGCACGGTGGTCCCCAAGTAACGGTCAATCAAATTCGACAAGTTTACTGGATTCTTAATGTGCGCAACTTCGCACGTAATTTCATCCGCAAATGTGTTGTTTGTTTCAAAGCGCGTCCAGTTTTATTACAACAACAAATGGCTGCCTTACCCACGGCACGTGTTACTATCAATTCCCGACCGTTTGCATCTACCATCGTTGACTACGCAGGTCCATATGACATTCGCGCTTCCAAAGGTCGTGGTCAATCGCTGTCGCTGTTTTCACTTGCATGACTACAAAGGCTGTTCATTTAGAAGCAGCTGGTGATCTAACCACACAGACATTTCTACATGCGTTTGACCGATTTATTGCCCGTCGTGGATTTTGTCATGATGTATTCAGTGATTGCGGCACTAATTTTGTTGGTGCCAACAACGATAATCAACGACTCTACAACGAATTTCTTCAATCAATCGATAAGGAAATTATACCAGCTCTAGCAAATCGTCAAATTCAATGGCACTTTAGCCCACCTGGAGCACCTCATTTTAATGGATTGGCCGAAGCAGCTGTTAAAATAATGAAGTTTCATTTATCAAGAGTCATTGGAAATGCCAAACTCACCTTCTAAGAATTTATAACGGTTTTGGCTCGCATTGAAGCTGTGCTCAATTCACGTCCGATTTCTCCAATCACGGAGAACGCAAATGACTTCACAGCAATAACACCAGGCCACTTCCTCATAGGAAGTACTCTTTTATCACGACCTCAACCACCCTCAGAGTTAAACCCAATCAAACGTCATCAATTAATGGAACAAATGGTTCAACATTTTTGGAAACGATTCAAAGAAAATATCTTGTCCAGCATGCAAATTCGAACAAAATGGCAGACTAAGCAACCCAACATCAAAGAAAATGATTTAGTAATCATCAAAGATGATCGTTTTCCAGTTGGTCACTGGCCCATGGGTCGTGTCATTTTATTACATCGGGGAAGCGACGGTCTTATTCGAGTTGTTACTATCAAAACACCTACTGGTGTTATCAAAAGGCCAATAGTAAAACTCGCTTTGATACCAACCCCTACTAAGCCTCAAGATGCCGTATAGTTTGCCATTCGAGATTGTTTTTAGTCACTTATGCTCCTCTGCGGGCAGCGACAAGCAGCTACATCATACACATCATCAAATCTCTTTTATTTTCCATTATTCCATTAATAACTATAATCTTTTCACATTGAATCAGTTTAATATCAATTATTTAAATTTTAACGTAATATTCCAGTTAATTTAAAGAATTATTTTTAATAACAACTATGTTGTCATTGCCGGGAGAATGTTGAATTTGAATAAGAATATCTACTGTGATTAATTTCTACTTTGTTCAATAATTAAAATTTTTTTTTTTTTGTAATTTTCTCTATCAATATTGTCAAAACAGAAAACTATGAAATAAATCAGAAGAATTTTTGTAATATAACAAAGCGCACGTCTTTACATTCAATGATTCTTTTCTCATAAATCATTATCGAACCAGTACTTCAATTTCAATTCAAAAGAATCAAAATCACTTCAAACAATCGGAAAGAAGGAGAGAAGAACATCGAAATTTAAGAAGGAAGAAGAGACAGTTTGAAAAAAGTGGTCGAGTCTATCGAGGGATGTTACGGCAGGGGTAACGTCAGAATTCTATAAAAGGGTGAAACAATCTACAAACGGATATCAGCCTAAAATAGAAACCTGTCGTGATGAAAACGGGAATGTAGTAGGAAATACGCGAATAGTGCTGAGGATTTGTAAAAACCATTTCTCCAAAGTGCTAAACCCTACCCACAATTCTGCTGTAGAGCAGACCAATCCATTTTTCCTGGACGATGATGGCCCTCGTGGAATCTAGATTTCACTCAAGAATTGATCAGGAAAGCCTACATAAATTTGTTTGGCGCTTAATACGAAACTCTTCTTATTTAAATTTTATTCTCAACTTACTTATAAATGGAACTCCTAGATTTGGTTGTACCAATCGTCTGTTAATATTTACTTCTTATTCCTTATAGCCGAAATTGAACAAATTTGTTTTAAGTCGAGAAAAATCAGGTTTCCTGGTAACTATTGAATTTTTCCACACAAAAAAAAAGCGAGATGAGTCTTCAATAATTCTTTAATTGAACAGAATTTGACTCTTAGGAGCAGAGATCTTGCCGACATGGTGGTTGAAATGGAAAAGACCAATTCAATGGCAATGACTGCGATTTATGGTCACTTACGAAGGTTGTCAGGACTGCTGATTTCCTGAGCGAAATCAAAGCTTCGAACTTCGAGTTCGAATCGCACCGCTCAGCCATGTATTTCAAAATATTGTTAGACCAGTTATTTTCTTAGAATTTTCTAATAAGTTAAAATTTTTTTGAAGTTTTCTCTTCTGAACATATATAGGGTGGGGTGTCCCAATAAGAGCGCACTGTTTAAAATTGGAATAATTTCCTTGTCATGCAAGTAAAAACTCTGAAATTTGACAGATGTCACCTCTGTTTGTTTCGATTACTAAAAATGGAGCGCTTTTTGAAAGAACAACACGTTATAATGGTAAAACTCATTACAATAATGGGGAAAGTTACGCTTCGCAAATTTCACCAAATTTTCAGTCGAGAGAGTGTACCTAATATGCCAACCATTCGAAGAGTGGTCAAAAAATTTGAAGAAACTGGATCAATTATGGATGGTTAGAATCCTTTGCGTCAACGTACTGGTCGGTCTCTTGAAAACATTGCTGCTGTTAACAAGAGTGTTGTCGAGAACCCGAAAACATCAATTCGACAGTGAGTGTGACTGGCATTCGTTACAGGAATGTGATAACACACTTCTTGTGGCCTCAACTGGACGGCATGAATCTGGACAACATGTGGTTTCAGCAGGACGGCGCAACTTGCCATACTGCACATGAAACAATCGACTTATTGCAGCAACGATTTTCAGAACACATTATTTCACGAAATTCTGATGTGAACTGGCCACCAAGATCGTGCGATTTAACACCGTGCGATTTTTTTCTTTGGGGTTTTTTGAAATTTCGGGTTTATGCGAATAAACCCGAAACAATTCCTGAGCTCAAATCGGAAATCCAACGTATTGTCGATGAGATACAGCCACATCTCTGTAAAATAGTCATTGAAAATTTCATGAAGAGAGTAATGGCCTGTCATAGGAGCCGGGGGGTCATTTGCCGGATATTTTATTACATACTTAATCGGAACATGTCTTCTTGTCAATACAATAAAAATATCACACTTCTGTAATAAAATACTTGGTTTTATTTGCAAATTAAAAAGTGCTATATATATTTATTTATTCGTTTTTTGTTTTTGTTGCGTATACGCCGCAGTGACCTAACTTTAAAAATTGGTAAAAATTCGTAAAAGTAGAGAATTGTAAAACCTGTTGCAAGAAATCTATTACAATAATCCACTTTCCGCAGAGCATGCAGCGTGATTCGTTTCGTTACAGAAGGTTACTAGGGTGAGAACTAAGAAATGTTTTTAATGAATTAAAGAAAGAAAGAATACATTGCGTAATTGTTTTTATTTTATTTAATCATATTTTATATGTGAAAATCTAAATGCGTAATGACAATTTAAATGTTTTATTATTATTGATAAGGAAACATCTTACAAAACATTTTTACCTCAAACATTCCCCAAATTAACATGAATTGGCCTCTTGAACAACGCCAGAGCCTCTCGCAAAGTGGTTTGCTTAGTTTCTGGTATTGTCAAGTACAAAACAAACCCGAATATAAATTGAAAAGCAGCCAGACCATAAGCAAAATTTGACACCGAAGTAATAGTCGATTCACGACAAACTAAAATCTGAGCAACATTTTCGACAATAATTGCCAGCAAAATAAAGTATGGTTTAACCGACAAGGAGAAACCCTCTCCCAAATAACAAGTGCTGATAGGTGCCACAAGTCCCGACAAAAATTGATAGATTAACAAAAATGCAACAATTACATTCAGATTGTCTTCGGACACATTGGCATTGTCAGTGAACAAAGTTGCAATAGCCAATAAGAAAATGCTGCCAACAATTAGTCCAATAGTACTAACAACCTTGCGGCCTATGCGGTCAATTGACATGACCGAAACAGTTACTCCCACCATCCGAAGGAACACAAACCAGAAAGGATCGATGTTCTGGAGTAGAGTTTTCAGTGCCATCACAAAAATATATCCCCACATAAGAGGAAGTGAGAACGACAAGGAAACAAAAACCCGTAGGCAAGTAAGCTTGACCAGAGGCACCCAACTGTTGGAAACATTTTCTGCAACTCCGCGGGCTGAATCCTCTTCCAGAAGCATTTTGTTTTCATTCAACAATGCATGGGTCTCATTGGTGATGGTTCCTGGTACTTGAAGTTGACGCTGGACATTGATGGCTTCTGCTTCATTGTTTTGTCTTAAGTAGAATATTGGAGATTCAATTGTTGTTAGGAAAACAAATAGTACAGCTAAGAATCCATAAATGAGAGACACAATTCCATTAATACGATTCGGTTGAACTTCGTTGGAGTTGTACATAAAGAGTGAGATGAGTAAGGCGCCAAGGACGAGGCTACTATGTTCAACGGTCAAGTTCCTTCCTCTCATGTGCTTTACAGATTGCTCGGAACCGGCTACAATGGCTGGAATTAATGACAAACCAAAGGCAATGCCATCGCTGTACCGGGCAACAATCATCCAGGTTGTGTTTGATGGAAAGGCAACATAGAGAGTTCCTTTGACAATAACCAGTACAGCTGCAGTCAACTGAAAATATAAAGAGAGATAAGTTTGATACATTTTCTTAAAGGAAGAGTGTACATACAAAAAAGAAACGTTTGGGAACTCTGTGGACCAAAAATGCTGACAAACAGGAACCAATGATGACAGCGATGAACCAACAATATTGAGAATACTCGGCAAATTGGTTTAAGGGACCCATGCCGATGCTCATTGCAAGACTCATTCCATTCGAAGTGAATATCAGAGAAGCTAGAATTGTACATAAAATGTTTTCTTATTAAAAAATTTAAAGATTATTAAGGATCATCGTTGAAATTCACAATTGACATTTTTCTGACAGGTGGGTTACAGCTCCAATCATTGACCATTTCTGTTATTGAAAAATATTCTTGGTTGAAATTCAACCGGAAACTATTTTTTCCTGTCAGAATTCTGTCAGTGGAATTATCCAAAATTGAAACACAAAAAAAAACAATAAAGTGTCAGCCCTGAAAATGCAAAACACTACTTTGCTACAATATTATTGACTCTCTGTTTGAAAACACAACAAGCTCGTTTGTTTTGGTCAAATTAGGCGATGAGTAATTGTTGATTATTTTTTTCTTACGAAAATAGTATCAATATTGATAAAAACAAAAACCCCCTTTTGCGCTATGAACAAAAAATAACATGATTGTCTTCTCTTTTTGTTTTTTGTTTCGAACCTGCTGAAAGTGAACTCGCTTGTGGTCTGTTCCTACGAGAGTCTTGATACCCGGTATAGGTTGGAGTGCCATTTGGAGTTTCTATGGAACCATATCCCGACGACTGCACCATTGCCGGTTGCGGTTGATTATTTTCTTGCAATGTCGCTGTTTGCGGTTGTGGTGGTGGCGGAGGCGGTGGGGTCGGCGGACGTCCTCCAATTAAACTCTCAGTTTCCGATGTTTGATACATATTCACAAAGAGTATTACTCATGCACTTTGCGCACTCCTAATAAATTTTCGAAAAAATGGAAATATAACACAAAACGAAAATAGAAAGATCCAACGAATTTGGATTGATTTATTGTATTTTAAGCAAATTGAAATGTTTGGTTCTTTTTTATGTTTTGTCGCACTGCAATTATTATGTTTTTGGAAATGAAGTTTGCGACTCGAAATCTCAGCACTCAAAACGTTACTGATCGTGTAAGAGAAATTAAAATGCCGCTCGGTCTCGGTCGGTTGCTGGTTCTCAATTCAATCAAAGATAGAGAATAAGCAAGTGTAAGTTCTGCAATTTGATCTTTTATTTGTATGTCAAGATCAGTGCTGCCACTTATAATAATGCATACTTATGTTTGCATTACATTTCACAGAAATAAAAACCACTTTTGGAGAAATATCGAAATACAGTTCTTATTTTTAAAACAGGATTCCTAAAAGCCTTCGAATTCACTAAAACACATTCTCCATTTGTTTTTGAAGAAAAATAAAAAATGGCAGCACTGTTTTTCGAAGCGATAACGAAAATGTTGTTATTCCATGAAGACAATGTTTGTTTTTGTCTTTATTCCACTCACCAATAAAATTAGAGCCCAATGGTCGTGCCCACTCTTATCAGCAATAATTTCTGTTTTGTACTGCAAAGCGTTACTATGTTAGTCATAATCACACATCCACACAGTGGCGGATCTAGGGAGGCGCGAAAGGGGCAAGCGCCCCGGGCGCCAAATCCAAGAGGTGCTAAATCGAGTCCGACTAACAATATATGTTTCGAAAATTCATATTTTCTTGCGTCGCTGCGCATGTAAACGCTCCCAATAGAATACAAGTGTAAGTGTTTTATGATGTGATCAAAAGGAAAAGGGACGCTTGAAACTAGTGATGTGCCGAACCGTTAATTTTGCAAACCGAGTTAACTCGAGTTGGTTTTTTTGCAAACCGAGTTGTAACTCGGTTTGCCCAACTCGAGTTGAACGAGTCAACTCGATTTGCCAACTCGGTTCACCAACTCGGTTTTTCAACTCGGTTTGTCAACTCGGTTTGCCAACTCGGTTTGCCAACTCGGTTTGCCAACTCGGTTTGCCAACTCGGTTCGCAAACTCGGTTTTCCAACTCGGTGGAAGAAATTGAATCCTCGCATAGAAGAACATGAAAACAGTTCTGCACATCGTTCCTCGTTTCTAGAATGGAAGGACATGGAGCGCTCTTTGAAGAAGGGAGGACTTTTCGACGATCGTCTTCAACAGCAGATTCGAAATGAAACAAAAGTATGGAGGGATATTCTCGAGCGTATTATTGCCACAATACAAACACTCGCACAGCAGAATTTGGCACTCAGAGGACAACGAGAATCCGTTTCTGAAGATCCAAATCCAGGAAATTTCCTTGCTCTTATAAAGTATCTGAGCAAATTTGATCCTGTGATGAAAGCTCACGTGGAATCGGTTTTTGCTAATAAGGGACATCTATCATATTTTTCTCACAACATTCAGAACGAAATTATTGCGCTGCTAGGCAACAAAGTTAGAAAATCCATCATTAATGCCGTTAAAGATGCGTTATACTACAGCATTTCTTTTGATACAACTCCAGATTCTAGTCATGAAGAACAAATGGCTCGGATCATAAGATACGTTGAAGTGAAAAAGAATTCTGTTGAGATTAAAGAATCATTCATCGATTTTATCCCTCTAAAGATAAAAGATGCAGAAGGAATGACAAATGAAATCTTGAGTAAGCTCGAAAATGATGGGTTAGATGTCAATAACTGCAGAGGCCAAGCTTACGATAATCAAGCTACAATGGCTGGTACTCGTTCTGGGGTATAGCAAAGAATCTTAGATCGGTACCCATTGGAGTGCATGCAGCTCATGTTAATGCCCAGGCAGTTACATTCTACTCGTTTTGCTAGATTGAGAGTGCAGAATGAGCGCTTCGGATTTTTCTTCAACTTCAAAGAATATCTTGATGACGATAAAGAAGTTTTGAATAGAAAACTATTGGAAGCTGACGATAAATGCAAATCATTAGCTGAAATTTATTCCAATGATTTAAATGGTACGGAATTGTTTCACGATATCAAAGATGTAATTTTTCTTCTGAAAAGAGCCAATAAAAAGGGAGAAAGTCTTGATCTCACTCCAAAAGGAATACTATTGTATATTTCATCGTTGGGGTTAGAGGCGTACAAAACACTTGTGACGGCATTGTAAATTTTGCTGACTCTACCATTGTTCGTGGCTTCGTGTGAGCGATCATTTAGTAAACTGAAATTGATAAAATCTTATCTCCGCACAACCATGAACCAAGACAGGCTGTCAAATTTAGCTATACTTTCTATCGAAAATGAAGTAGCAGCATCACTCGACTACAATGATATTATTGCTGAATTTGCGGCAATCAAGGCCAGAAAAGTTATATTCTGAAAGTAATATTTTTTTGTCGTGCAAAAACACAAATAATAATGTTTTTTTCCGTTGTAACTGACAAAAGAATCTATAAGAAATACAATTCTTCCAACATATGAGCTTTTAATAATTAATAACCTATTTACACTTAAAATACTCTTAATGTTATTCGTACAGCAAATAGGGAGGGGGCGGAAATTTTTCGCTTTGCCCCGGGCGCCAGAAACCCTAGATCCGCCACTGCATTCACAGTAACAATACCACCGAAAAGTACATTTTATTTGTATCTGAAAGATTCAATTGCACCGCCACTGATCGACATCCGTTGTGAATGATGCATCTTAGAACGGATAAGAAAGATGTATATCAAATAACACAATGGAAGACAATTCATCAACGAATAATGCAATTCATCATTTATTTAAGAATGAATTTGTAACTTGTCACACATACAAAATGCCGTTTTGGAAAAGAAACCAATAAACTAAACTAAACTTCACTCTAAGCTCCAGGTAAAAGGCTTGCTATCTAAGAGCCGATGTTCCAAGGGTGGACGCAATGCATTCAAGTGGACACAAGCGTCCACAGCAACCTCTGTCTATCAACTCCTACTCTACACCTCCCCGCGGTGAACATCGGTTGCCTAGTAGGTACCTCAACTGAAGATTGGGTTCCGACCCCAGTGGGAAGTTGTTGGTGGCAGCAAAGAGAGAGAGAGGGGGAGGAGGTATGCGTCCACTAAGGCATGCCTCCTTTTCAACCGGCGGCAGCGGAAGAACTCCCAAGGTGGAATCAACGGTGGCTTCTACAGTTCCAGTCAGGATGAACTACTTAGTGAAGACCTTATAGCCCAGGTCTATAGGAGCGGTTTGGCCGGCTCTTCGTTTTAGAGTTAAACTAAAGACCTGGACCTCCAGGTTAGGGGCTTGCGTTGGTGTGACAGCCCAGCCACATAAAGAAAATAGGTATAGTTCCGAAACATCAACAAGCCTCGGATACGGACGGAATTAATGATGACGACCCACGCAAACGATTTAAGTACAACGAATTTCAGTTTTGCATTTGGAAAGTTAGGTCCCTTAACAGACCACGTACAGCCGAACAACTAGCGGAAGACCTTGACTTCTATAAAGCAGATATAACCATACCATCCAGGAAATGCGATGGGATGGTCCGGGCCTACTTAAAATTAACAACTGTGATATCTGCTATGGCGACTGCTACTGGGAACAAAATCAGCGTCTATTTGTTCTTGAGTTTCAACTCAGTGAATGAGCGCATCACGACAATCCGCATCAAGGCTAAATTCATCAATGGAAGCCTCATCGGTGCTCTGATGGAGACACCAAAGACAGGTTTTATAAGTTCCTCGACAAGACCTACGAGCAATGCCCTAGCTATGATTAAAATGTCCTTGGAGATTTTAATGCTAAGCTGGGCAGAGAAGAAATCTTTGGTGGAATAATCGGACGACATAGCCTACACGAAACCAAATCCGATAACGGATATTGGCTAATCGAATTCGCTGCTGGGCGAGACGCAACGGTACCAAGTACGCGATTCCCACATCTCGATATCCACAAGAGGACATTGAAATCTCCTGATCAATCAACTGTCAACCAGATTGATCACATTGCTATCGACACACGACACTTCTCTAGCATGCAAGATGCCCGCACATTCTGGGGTGCCAACATTGATTCAGACCACTACCTTGTTGTAGCCAAGGTACGAATGCGGATATCCCGATCAAGGCGAATACGTTAAAATGCTAGGATGCTAAGATTGCTAGATTCTTTTCTCTTCGTGTCTCCGAAAACCTCCTCAGAAGTCCTTTGCTACCAGCACAAAATGTTATAGAGAACCAGTGGCAACACTGCCAAGCAGCCATCGCAGAGATGCTGCCTCTGGATTGGTAGGGCTTACACGGCCACAACAACGAAACCCCTGGTTTGACGATGAGTGCCGGCGAGCACATGCAGCTAAGCAAGAGGTATACAAAGGACTCGAGCAGTTCGTGAGCTCTACGAGCAGAATAGGAGAGAGGAACACAAACTTCTCAGAAATAAAAAAAGGGAGCATGAGAAGCGCGCTATCGAGGAGATAGAGCGATGTCATAACAGGAACGAGGTTCGAAAGTTTTACAAAAAGGTTAAACAAACCACCTCGAACCGAAGCCTGCAGGGACCATAATAGGAACATCGTAGTGGAACCACAGTCAATGCTGAGGATATGGAAATACCAGTTTTTCAAGCTGCAGAAATGGCGATGACGAGCAAAATTCCGCCAGGTATACAGAACCATTCAATTTGGGTCAAGCAGGCCACCAATTCCACCCACCCGACATTGACGAAGTGAAGATAGCGATATCTTAACATAAGTCGAAAAAAGCCGCTGTAGCAGACGGCCTAGACCGAACTGTACAAAGCAGCTGGAGATGATTTGGTTAGGAGCATGCACCAGCTCATCTGCAAAATTTGAACCAACTTGGCGTTCGAAACTGGAGACAGCTAGCTAGGGACCGAACTGGCTGGAAGTGTTGTTGGATGAAGGCCTGTCCTAACCTGGACTTTAGCGCCACCATAAGAAGAAGATCCAAGAGAATGATGTGAGTGAAATCATATGGCGCCCAACGATGGGTATAAACTTTGGAAATTTAACCATATAACCACTTCCATAGTGAATGCTGGACATATTTAATCTTAAGCTGCTAATAGAACATTAAAAAACTCCATTTGTAGATTTGTTTCCCTTATACGAGTATTAATAATCATTTTCTTTGACGCCTCTGCTTCTGACTGATCTTTCCTTCAACAGCTGAAACGATTTTGATGAAATATGTTTAATGTACATGTTCAAATGCATTCCAGAGCTGTCAAGATTCATTCTTCAGCCTACTGACACTCCTCGACAGTCAAACACACATATTTGTAAAAAAAAAACATTTATTCGAAAAAGAAATAAAATATAATTGTACCTCGTTTGTTTATTTACAAATGTCTTCACATTTTGTTCGAAATTAAATAAAATCTTAAATCTAAACATCAGTTTCTCCTTCCTCGTACTCCTCCTCTTCATCATCCGAACTCAATCCAACCACAAATATTCTTTGAAACATTTTCAAAGCTTCACGCAAAGTGGTTTGCATAGTTTCTGGCATTGTCAAAAAGTACAACGCCGAATAGATCATCTGTAGGCCTCCTAATGCCAATGCAAAATTTGGTATAGAATGTTTTGAAATCAAACAACAGACAAGTATTTGAAGAACATTTTCAGCAATGACAGCTGCCAAAATGAATAACGGTTTCACAGAAACCGAAAAAGCTTCACTCAAATAGCATGTACTTGTCGGTGCCATTATTCCTGACATAAGTTGATAGAACAACATCAAGAACACTATTGGCTGGATATAACGAATGGGTGTGTTCCAAAAGTTCATGGAAAGAAATCCCACGGAGAAGAGAATGCCCCCACCAAAGAGCAATGCCAATGCACTGGGGATCTTGCGTCCCACGGTGTCCAAGAACAATGTCGAAAAGACAGTTCCAATCAACCGCATCAGTATGTAAGCGTACGAACCGAGGGATCCACTTCGTGAAGTCATTGACGTAGCCAAGAGGAACGTTAGAGTGAGAGGGAATGATATTGACATTGATACGATGCAACGGAAGAAAGTGGTCTTGATCATTGGTATCCAGCCGCTGGATATGTTCTTGGAACTGCCTCTGGCCATATCGTCTTCCAAAAGCTCCTTGCTCTCGTTCAACAATGCGTACGTCTCATGAGTCACGACTTTGGTTTTCTGAAGTTTACGCAAAACAACAACAGCTTCTTCCTCAAAATCCTTGCGCAAAAGAAATACCGGAGACTCAATTGTTAGGGTAAAGGTACAAATTAGTGCCAATACACCGAATATTAGAGCCAAAGTACCGTGCACTGCGTTCGGCTTGTGGACACCCCAGTTTTCTGTGTAAATCATTTTTATTATGGCACCGGAGACAAGTCCGACTTGTTCAGTACTCAAGATAAAACCACGGAATCTCTTCACAGACTGTTCCGATCCAGCCATTATAGCTGGTATTATTGTCAATCCGAAAGCAAATCCATCGCAATAGCGTGCTGATATAACGGTTGAATTACTTTGCGTAGCTGTGATGTAGAAAACTCCACCAATGCCCACAAATACCGAAGCGATTAACTAGAAAGTAAGAGAATACTGTTAGGAATGATTGGGAATGGAACATTGATATGAACTTACATTGAATATTCTCTTGGAGATTTTGTGTACAAATATTGTGGACATACATGCTCCAATTATGACAGCGACGAACCAGGAAACCTGCATGTGTGTGTAGTAAAGGTTTTCGGGTGCGAAACCGATGCACGACACTAAATTCATACCTCCTGAGGCGAAGATGAGGGTTGCTGAAATAAAAATGATAAAATTTATTAGACGGCAAGGCTTGATATAGAGTTGCACGAAATGAAACTGAATAACTCCTCCAAAATAGATCCAGTGGTACCCAAACTATGAAAAACCTGTTTTATACGGATTTATAAGGTGATAAAGGGACAGCCTTCACGGTCAAAATTTAAAGGAATTAGGAATTGGTACCTACACAGAACTAGCCAGTTCCGGATACCAAACGAACATGCAAACACATTTTTTGATTCTTATGGTTGGGTTAGGTTAGGTAAGAGTTCCTCTCTAGACCTTAAGGGTCCATTATGATACCACTAAAGAAGTTACTCATGGGAGAGTTATGAACTTAAACAAACCATTTTGTACTTTAAATGAAATGAGAAAGACATCTTGTGTCGATCGTTGACTGGCATTATCAAAGAAGGGATTACCGAGATAGTTATTCCATTTATTGGAGAAGTGCCGTACATGTACATACATAGAAGGTGTTGGACTGTTTCCTCTTCTTCCTCGTCCAAGCAGCATCTGCAGAAATCATTAGTGTAGACCCATAGCCACAAAGCATATCTACCTATGAGGCGGTGTCCTATTATGACTCTAATCGTGAAGTCTGCTCAGGAAATCAAGCCTTTTGACCGCTTCAGGTCTATGCTTGGCCATATTTGATTTGTTGCTAGGCAGGTGGTAGTGGTACCCTGTGACCATCTAGCATTTGTTGATTCTAGAGCATATTGTTTGAGAAGATGTTTGCATGCAGCAAGTGGTCTTCCTATGTGGTGTCTTTGTCTAAAAGTGGGCAGAAGTGTTCCGTTTTTGGCGAGCTCATTACCTTTGCAATTTCCCGGAACGTCTCTGTGGCCCGGCACCCAAATGAGGTGAATGTTAAACTGTTCTGTCATCTCATTCAGAGATGATCGACAGTGTGGACTATCAGAGAGTTTGTGGAGACAGACACGAGAGATTTGAGAGCGGCTTGGCTGTTCGAGAAGATATCCTTGCAAGATATAACGTTTTTCTTGAGCCAGGATCCTGCCTCTTCTATCGCCATTACTTCTGCCACACACCACATTGATTGGGAAGTCTATATGATAGACTGAGATTCAGTTGTTTCGAGTAGATACCACTTCCAACGCTGTGGTCGGTCTTTGAATCGTCTGTGTTGAAGTGTATCGTGTTTTCTTTCAGAGTTTTTCCGTCTTGCCCTTTTTACAAGTAAAGAGTGCTACAGTAGCCTTCTTTAGTCTTTCATCAATATTTGCATTCCAATTTAGTTTTTTGTCTAAAATAAGGCCTAAATATTTGGCTTGGTCGGAAAAGCTTAGGGGTATTCCTTTAATCGTGGGTGGGATAATTTGAGGAATTTTGTACCTTCTCGTAAAGAGTATACAGATTCTGTTTTGTATAGATTGACGTCCAAGCACAATGCTTTGTCCAATTGGTTAGCGTATTTAAGGCAGTACCTAGTTGTTCCGAGACAACTTGAGAATGTTTCCCAAATACAGATATTGCAACGTGCGTCGTCGGTGATGATGATGTAAGGAGGTCGTTTACTACCATGTTCCATAAAAGAGGCGAAAGGACTCCACCTTGGGGGGTACCTCGATTCACCGATCTGATGGTAGTTAAACTCCCCATGCTTTAAGTTATTGTCCTGCTATTAAGCATGAGACTTATTAGATCAATAGAGAAATCTATTTGCAGGTTGTGTAATGGTTGAATGTCTATGCAAAGGATTTTTCAATTGCCGCGGGCATTTTGTTTTGGTGACATCTGTCAAATCTTTTGTTTATTATTCAGTTGTTTATTCCAAATCAACATGGGAAGTTACACGATTGAACAGGACGTTCAAATGATAAAATTATTATTATCAAAATGAGTGTTCGTTAACGCAAACGTTGCACGCATTGCACCCATTTTGCAACTTGGCGAATTTTGCGTCGGCACTGTAAGGATCTTAAGACAGTCATCATTCATTTAAAATATACTCCCATCAATAATCTCCTAGGTCTGTACTCATGCATGCTCGTTTATGTAAACTGTAAAGTATCAAATAACTTGAATAGAAATTAATAACGCACGTCATCGATCGTACGATGCGACATTGTATGTATAACATGTTCGTATTTTTTATGTATCACACCTTCTAAGCAACCAATTGTCTAGTTTTAAGTTCTATTGCAATAAACCATCGCACTATGGGGCCTTGCATTGGCTAAACCGGCGAGAAGTCGTTTTTTTTATATGTACTCAATCTCAATAAAAAGAACTGTTTCGATTTACTGATAATAATGTGTCACATGATTTAATAGTTTTTTTTTCATTCCTTTGTTCTATCACTTTACTGTTCGGCATCAAAGAAGTGAGTATTATTTAAATTGTGTTCCGTGGTTTTCTAACCTATAAAAGTGGCCATTATTAAAAAGCTAAAAATAAATTGCTAAAAAAAAGTTTTGTACACAATTTGTTAAATACGGTAAGTACTTTATAAAAGAATAAGTTTAAACTCAATTGTAATGTAAATCTGCGGAAAAAAAATTAATAGAAAATAAGAATGCCAAACAATTTTTTACATAACGGTATTTTTTGACTAGGCAAACTTCGAAGCAAAAATAAAAGTATTTAACACAGTTCTATATATTTTTTACTAGGAATCGAAGTTAAAAGTAGAAAATGTTTGCCTAAAATATTTTATTTTCAATTTTTTCTGTAAGTAAGCAAGCAAAATATAACCAATTTCTATCATTTTGAAGGTCTCAACATGCAATTTTTCATCTGCAAAAGGCAGGAACTTTACGAAATATTTTTTAAAAGTAAGTCTAAGAATATAGACAAAAAAATTGAAGATATTGAGTCATTTTTAGTTGAAAAAACCAACTGCCCTGCTAATCATTTGTCAGAGCTTAAAAATGAATTAGTTCGTTTCAAATGTGAACTAAAATCCAAATGGAAAAAAAGTCACCGCACAAAGCTAGTTTTTCATAAAAATGAATCCCATTGGCTTCAAGAAAGGGTTAAATTCAAAATGTATTTACTACCCCCTGGAAGACCCCAGACTAGTTTTGGTCAATTGAGCAAGCGCAGAAAGCGTGAAAGAGTAGCGGGGCTCCGAAATACTTCAGCAGAAGAGCTTGTTTTCGCTGCTCAAATGAATTTTCGAGCTGCTGGGAACAAACAAAGTGCAGACTTCTTAGAAGAGTCCTTGTCGCCCCCACCTAATGCTTCAAATCCGACAACTTTGTTAACGCCTGGGCAAGCTTTATCCTTGCTTATAGAAGCAAAGCTCTCGCGTGATCAATATGAAACGATTAGAAAATATGCACCCCAAGTTCTGCCTTCTTATAAAGTTGTGCAAAAAGAAAAATCAAAATGCTACCCAACAAATCTGACTGTGTGTGAAAAAACAGCGGAAGTGCCAATTCAAAACCTTCTTGATCATACTGTTGAACGGCATTCAGCATCGCAAAATGATGTTTTAAATAGTTCCAGCTGTGATGAGCTTACGCTTTATTCCAAGGTTGGTTTTGATGGTAGCTCAGGGCATAGCGAATACCATCAAAGGTTTATAAATACAACTGATGTTGATGACAAATTTGTATTTATAACTTGTTTAGTTCCAATTAAGCTAACCGACAAAGACAACACATATGTTTTCTGGAAGAACCCTTGTCCATCTTCACCTAGGTATTGCAGGCCTATAAAGATATCCTTCGAAAAAGAGACTGATGTGTTGGTTAGCAGAGAACACGAATGTATTCAATTACAAATAAACGAACTCCAGCCAACAATATTAACATTTGAAAATTGTGAATACACGATCAATCATAAGTTGATTGTTTCAATGGTTGATGGGAAGCTATGCAATAGTCTGAGTGGTATACGATCTGCTCAAAGATGTTATCTTTGTGAAGCAACATCCAAAGATTTCAACAATATTGAAAAAATGGTTTCACTTCCAATCAATGATCAATATTTGTCATTTGGAATATCAATTTTGCATGCATGGATAAGAATGTTTGAATGCCTGCTTCACATAGCCTACAAATTGCATGTAAAAGAATGGCGCAAATCTAAAAGCCCCGAAAATTCCGTGGAACTAAACAAGCAACGCATTCAAGACGCTTTTGAAAAAGAATTAGGCCTAAAAATTGATCGACCAAAGCCGGGATATGGCAATACAAACACAGGAAATGTGGCCAGGCGTTTTTTCAAAAATTATGTGAAATCCAGCGAAATAACCGGTATAGATGTCAATCTAATCAAAAAATTTCACATAATCTTGCAGTGTTTATCAAGCGGTTTTGACATAGATGTCCAAAAATTTAAAACGTATTGTTATGAAACTGCAAACTTATTTGTTTCGTTGTACCCTTGGTACTATATGAGCACTTCCATTCATAAGATCCTCATTCATGGCCATGAAATCATCTCTCAAAGTGCTTTGCCGATTGGAGAATTAAGTGAAGAGGCATTAGAAGCCCGAAATAAGGACTTCAAATTGTACCGAGAGCATTTCAGCCGCAAAACCTCAAGAAAAGACACATTAAGTGATATTATGAACAGAATGTTAATATCTGCAGATCCTTTTGTTACAAACCAAAGAGTAAGGAAAACTTCAAAGAAAATTCCGTTTGATTCCGAAGCTCTAGAAATGTTCATACAACCTGATCTTAATAACCAACCCCAGACTGAAATTGCCGAATACTTTTCGGACTCTGATTACAGTCATAATTACTTTAATAACAACACCCAGACAAGGTAAACAACATTTTTTTTAAACTCTGTATTCAGATTCTTATGTCTTTTTTTGTTTTTTAGATTTCAAAATCTATGTACCTGCTGCAAGTCTCACATACTGTAAATCGAGCTTTAACCTATTCAAGAATTTCGAAATACGAAAAACCTTGAGGTCACAATTCTTTCTTATTTTTTTCAATGAATTTATTTTTTTTTTTAACTAAGCTTTAGCTGCAATACTTAAGCGATTTAAAATAAATGTTGGGTTTTTTAAGTAATCTAAGATCATTGCGTTTCATTTTGCTTTACAGGTTTTGTAAGAAGGTTTGGGTTCCTCCTAGAAAAAATTATAAGTATTAACATGCCAGACAAAAATTCAGAAACAAGCTTTCAACCTTCGAACTATGTTTGTTTTTTGGAATAATTCAATATCTATATTTTTTATTTAATTAGAAAATTAAGAAAAAACTATCAATTTTATTTTTCTTGCATACTACCTGATTTTTGTTTATAAATTTTTAAATAACGGTATTATCTCAAAAAGCTGAATTTATATGGTTTTTCTGACGTCAGATTCGAAATCAGCATGCCAAAAACCTATCGAAAACTATATTTTAGTGAGGTCAAACCAAATCTTATAATTAACGCCGTTGATAAGCCATTTCTGCCCCACTGTGCATCGGTCGGCACAAGAACTACCTTGAGTTTTCTTACAGGACTTAGGCCTACACCCGTACAAGATCCAACTGAACCAGGAGCTCAAAGTTCTTGTTTTTATTTTCTTTATTTGTAAACATGCCGGCGAGTACATATGTATGTGCGAGTGTAATGCATGTAGGTATGCGTAATTCTGTTTTTGATTCCGACTTCAAATTCGGAATCGTTTTTCTGTTCTTTCCAAAACAAGAATTGTCATCTTGTGCCAAGTGAAGGAATTCAGAATCGTTCGAACGGTTCCGAACGACCAAATAAACGTTTTTTTCTCTTAAACGGTTCTAATTGGAATAAAATGACTTTTCTGTACACAAATTATTGTGAAATAATCAATATTACATTTTAAATTCCAAATGGTTTTAGTCGCAGTGGTGCAGATTATTATAATTAAACGCATAATTTTTGTGTTATTCCTTTTTGTTTACTTCATTTATAAATACTTCAATCAAGTCTAAAAATTGTTTTGACAGTTGAAATTTTCCAGATACTTAGTAGGGTGGGTATCTGAATCATTGACCTACTCCACTAGAATGTTTATAAAATTAATAATAATCATTCAAATTCCATCATGCTCTCGAAGAGTGAGACAAAAGTTATGTTATCGTACAAGACACTAAATGTGTCTCTTTATTTAATTTCAAGCAAAATTAATGAATCACATGAATAAATTATAATCAACGCCTAGATTCTTCACAAAGTTCAATTGATTCGTACACTGTCTTATGACGTCATCATGGGAAATCCATCAAATAAGTTTATCTTCTATTATTCACTTAATGAAATTTCCTAGACTTGTTGATATCGCCTGTCAAATCGGTACTTGCAAGTGCGAACTATTTGTAATTTGATCTTAATGTCATCTTTTCCAATTAACGTTATTAATCAAACAGATCGTTTTTCAACTTGCTTTAAAGCGAAGAGCTAGAATGCGACATTTTGTAGCGATAGGCTTCCCAAAGATTATACTGTAAACACTGTTTTGTTAACCTTTGATGAAGCTTTACTTTATGTGTTTCTATTCGAAACACTGCAGTCTACTCTAAGCCGAAGCATAACAAAAGAAAACACAAAACACCTGAACCCTCGAAATACATTCGAAGAACCCACAGTTGTGAAATTGAAATTTCCATGCACACAAAACAAGAACAACAATTCCGAGAAAACAAACATAAATTTATGAAATATGTGTCAGTAAAGCTTGGCTTTATTTAAAGAATCGATTTTGATTCTCTTACCTGCAGCTAATGAAAATGATTGTGGACTATTCCTACGTAAATCCTCACACCAACCAAGGCGTCGCCGCTGGCGTGATGATGATCTGCTTTGTGATCTTTGTTGGCCATAAACGGCTTCGTAGCCTGATTGAGATGACTGCGGTCTGTATTCCATGTTTGCTTCAGGAAGTTTTCCTGTAACTTTGTCAGCGGTTAAAGCTGGCTGTTTTGACTGACTCATAGTGTTTTTAAAATTGGGTGGGTTTCGTTTTCGTGTGTGAAAATTCACTGGCAACACATTTAATATTTAAGTAGGCAGCTTGTATGCTAAATGCACTCTCTATTATCACAGTTTGACAAAATCATTCAGTGTCTGGAATATTCATAGTGATGTTTTGTAATATTAAACAGGTTATGTGAAGAATTTCCAAATCAACGGCGACAGCAACGTTTTTTTTAGAACCTTTCGAAGTAACTGAATGAAATAAACTGATCCATAGCCATACCTCGCCAGAATGATCTTATAGATAGGTATACATTCCAAACTCGATTACCAGAGCTGCCACTGTTTTTTTTTTCTTCGGTCATTCTTCAATCTTTTAAATTTATCTCAAATAGATAGAAATAAGAAGTATTGGAGTATAGGTATCGAACCGATATGCATTTGTATAGAATGTATAAGTATTAGTTTTAAATGAGTCAATTAAATTGTAATAGTATAAGTCCAATCTGCTCTTTCTTATAACTTATAAGAGTCAGTCGTTTGTACAGAGCCGTAGAAGTAAGTCGCGCATATTGGTCGAGAGATTGTACAGAGTAAAGTAAATTATCTAATATATAAAATTCTTCTGTCACGGGGTGCGTAATTGAACTCCTCCGAAACGGCTCGACCGATTTTCGTGAATCTTTGCGAGGATATCGGCTAGGGTGGAGAATCGGACAACATCTATTTTTCATCGCCTTAAATGTTAAGGGTGGTCCACCGGTGCATTGATTTTCAAATGGAAAATTTCAATGTGGGTTTTTCAATTCAAAATGGGTTTTCGAATGTAAAACAGAAAGTTCTTTATGAAAAACTCGGAAAACTTATTGGTTTCCAAAGATAAAATTGCATATAATTGTAGGTGCATTGGTTTTCAAATGGAAAACTGGAAAATTTGGAAAAAATGGGTTTTTAAAAGGGAAATAGAAATTCCTTGATGAAAAACTCGGGAAACTTATTGGTTTTCAAAGGGAAAATTGCATGCAATTGTAGGTGCAGTGGTTTTTAAATGGAAACCTGGAAAATTTCAAAATGGGTTTTCGAATGGAAAATAGAAAGTTTTTGTTGAAAAACTCGGAAAACTGTCCATCTTGAAAACGGCCAGCGCGTATATTACACGAACGATACAGCGCTTGATCGTGCTATAAATCCACCAAAAACTACGCTCACCGAATTTTTTGAACTATGCAATCGTACGTATGCTTTTGGTGCCTTCGCACAAAAATTGCTCTATTCTGAAGTTACACGGTACTTTACATGGGCTCAATCGAGCCCGTAGCTTAGTTGGTTAGTGCATTGGCTGCTAAGCAGAACGTCGTTGGTTTGAGTCCTACTCAGGCCAAGTTTTTATTTCATCTTTCAAGGGTACTGCCTCTTGCGAAGACCTGACAAATCTTCCAAGAGTATCAATCTGTCAGGAAAAAGTGCTTCTCATTTTTGCCGTTCGGAATCGGCGTTAAATTGTTGGTCCCTTCAATTCTAAACACGCACTCAGAGAATTGTTGATGAGAGTAAGCCACTTAGGCCTTGGCTCTTCAAGAACTGTCGCGCCACTTTATTTATTTTAAAATGGATGCCCCGCAAGCAAGGGAAACCAGTTGATGCGTGCCCCGGTTTATTCAAATCAAATAGTTTGACTGAGTGCTTTTATCTGCGACTGTTGTTGATTAATGTCACCGGACCATTGTCATTTCAAGATATACGCAAGGTAGATGGACAACAGTTCAATACGTATAAAGATGCATGCCTTGCTCGAGGCTTGCTAGAAGACGACAATCATTGGGACAGTATGCTTGCTGAAGCAGCATTACCCTGCACAGGAACACAAATTCGTCTACTATTTGCTACAGTACTGACTATATGTTTCCCGGCCCGAGCACAAATGTTGTGGGATAATCACAAAGATTCGATGACTGATGATATATTGCATCGATATCGTACAAGATGCAACGATCTAACCATATCATTTAGTGGTGCAATGTACAATGAAGCATTGATTGCCATCGAGGATCATTGCTATTGCGAATTTACCAATCAGTCATTTCTCTAAGCAACTATTAGATATTGGAGATGGGAAAGTTGCTGTACATAAAAATACTGGGTGCATAAAATTGGAGGCGGACTTCTGCACAATCATCGACTCGCAAAATACTCTTATCGATCACATATTTCCCGACGTACACACACAATACGCAAATCATAAGTGGCTGACAGAAAGAGCGATTATGGCAGCTAAAAATGTGGACGTCAATGGGTTAAATTTAAAGATACAACAGTTGTTACCTGGGAACTTGGTGTCATACAAATCGATCGATGGAGTTTGTGATACCAACGAGCCTGTGAATTATCCAATTGAGTTTTTAAATTCATTGGATTTGCCAGGCATGCCACCACACCATTTACAATTGAAGGTTGGATCTCCGATTATTCTGCTTTGTAACTTAAACCCACCGCGGTTGTGTAATGGCACACTATTAGCCATTAAAACATTAATGAAAAACGTTATTGAAGCCATCATCTTGAATGGCAAGTTTCAAGGCGAAAATGTATTGCTGCCACGAATCCCTATGATTCTTACAGATGTGCCAATTGAATTCAAACGCACTCAATTCCCAATTAGATTGGCATTCGCTATGACGATCAATAAGTCACAAGGCCAGACATTGTCTGTATGTGTCTTGGATTTGGAAACACCATGCTTTTCCCACGGACAACTTTATGTGGCAAGTTCTCGCGTCGGAAGACCATCCAGTTTGTTTGTGTTAGCTAAAGACGGACTAACCAAGAATATTGTTCACTCTATTGCGCTGCGAGATTAATTTTTTTTCAACTTAAATAATTGAAAGTAAAAATATGAATAATTATTTTTGATGTTTAGGTAGCTATCAAGGATTGTACTTTCAAATATATTCGTTATTTTAATTAAGATTTATTTATTACCCTAAATAAAGCATACGTTTATTGTTTATAATGCTTTCAATTATAAAAACATCCCCGCACACTTACAGTAGATAGTTATTTTTATTGAACTAAAAAAAAAAATTCCTAGAAATAGTATACATGGCAAAACAAAGTTTGCCGGGTCAGCTAGTATTTATATAAAATACAGAATCGTACAGAAATAGTACGGAGTAAAGTAAATTATTTATAAAACATACTAGTGTACAGATTATACCTTACAGTTCAATAGTGAAAGAGTAAAATATGTTCTATAGTCGGGTTTTTCCCAATCTGGGTTTTCCGACTTTAAATCGTGTGTTTCATTTATCAATCGTTTATTACAGTCCAGAATATATGTTCAATTGGATTCACAGAGATAATATAATAGAGCACGGAAGATATAGCCTGAAAAGTGTCACATCGGACTGAGAGAAAGAAGTACGAGTTCTCTCGTTCTCTCTCTCTGAGCTCCTTTGTAAGACAACAACAATTTTGATTTGACTTTTCCCTTATTGTTTTTTACTCTGTCCATTCCATCTTACAGCTAATCACCGAGAAGCTCAGAGAGAGAAAGGGAGAACTCGTAGACCTTCTTTCTCCGTCATCCTGATGTGACAATTCCACTTGTGCTATCTCTCCCGTCCTCTATTATTCTATCTCTATGATTGGATTACTTCAGTTTCATAACTAAAGAAATTGAAGACAGTGAGAAACCAACCCTTTATACTAGGAATAAAGGCCGTTGGGCGCCATTTAAGTTTAATCATACACAAATGGCAGTTATTGACTCTTGTAGAAGCTACTACAAAAATAAAGAAGTGGCATCACTTTTCTTAAAGTTACAATGCACACATTTTGAATTCATTAGCTACATAGGAGTTGGCGAGACAACTTTCCCTGATCCCGCACGATTTTTAATTCAATTTTTGTGTAACCCAAAAGTCATACAACTTCATGCACAGCGTAAGCAGATTTTGTGATGGCACTAGTTTGGGTTGAGACAGTAGTTGAGTAGATATTTCGAGTGGGAATGTTAATTGCTTACTTGATGCATATTTGAGAAGTGCTTGCTCTCTGAGTGAGCCAAAAACAATACAGTCGTTGTTTGTTGTTCACAGAAAAACGCATTTATGACATCATTAATCTCATGAGAAATATATTTCGGAGACAAAATAAACAAGAAAGACCGAATGAATCATTAAGAATTCGATTAAAGTTTTATGCTAAGCCATGTTTCAGTTAATGAAGATGAATTTTGCAAATTCCGCTTATTCTGATTCAAGTTAGAAGGTACGTCACAACTATTCATGAGTACCTACTTGCATAAATTATTTCAAGATGTCGTCGTCGTTAGAAAAATTTGAATAGACAATGTGCAGCCCATGAATGATTGAGTATGCAGTGGTGCGTAGGTGGGGTGAATAGCATTTCGTTTTTCAGATTGTTTTTCTTGTCAATCAAGGTTGGATACACCTAAAATTAAACCACTCGAATGATTTTCTAATCGTGGGGAAGTGAGGTACAAAGTACAATGAACTTTTGAACGGAAGGGCTTTCATCGTTGAATTTATTGGAGTAGTTGTAAAAGAAAATATTTTCCGGTAGTTTTGATGGAAAATAGAAAGAGTTGACCTCAGAACCACGAATTGTAGCTCACACTTTCTAAAGCACTAAGCTGTCGAAAAACCATTGGATTTGCAATCACATTCTTTTTTAAAAACCATTAGAGGCATTTTCAAGCAAACATTTTTGTTTTTATTGAAAATGGGTTCTGCATATAAGTATCCACTGACTGAATGTTAAAGAGGGAAACTTAAGACGAAGATTCTTTTAGAGAAGTAAATAGGAATAAATTGGAAAATGTTATCGTAACTGTTGAAGTCGTTTTTAAGATACCTTACCTAACCTAATTTACGAAAGGTGATGGTTGGGTGTTGTAGGATCTGGGGGCATATGCTGTATCTTTTCCTACACACCAAGTGCTTACTTTACCTCCAAGTGGTAACCACCGGGTACCTACTGGTTATATCTCTAGATATAACTTGCGAAACTTGTAACCGCGGGTGCAAAACGGAGAAACAAAAGCAACTAATCAACTGCCCAACAAATTAAGATGGGCGAGGGACTTACAACCCCAAAAAACATGAAGTTATGAAAGAGATAGCCAGAGCCTCGGATAATGGCAACCGGACCCGGAACGACAACGGACTACTCATTGAGAGTTTGTACCTGGTAATGTAAGAACTCTCTACACTCCAAGTGCAACTCAAAACCTTGAATCTGTCCTCACGCAGTATAGGGCAGACACTACTACGAAATACGATGGATAGGATCAGGGACAATAAAAAGGAAAAATTGTGACATTTGTTACAGCTGTCATCAAAGAATGCACATGTTTGTATGCGGATTCGTCATGGGAAATCGGATTAGATCGAAAATTATGGATTTCAAGCCAATTAGTGATCGCCTGGCTGTAATCCGCACCAAGGCCACACTACAAAACGACGTCAAAATCGTACTCGGAGACTTCAATGCAAAAGTTGGGAAGGAAGACATCTTTGGTCACTTCCAACAGCTGCTGAATGCGAATAATGTTGAGCGAGCCAATGACGAAAGAGAAGCACGACCAGTCAATGAAGACCCAGTCCCAGCCCCCAGCACAGAAGAGGTAGAAAAAGGTACAAGTCCGCCGGGTCGGATGGCATACCTGCGGAACTATTTAGAATAGAATTATGCACACTGACTGGTCAATAAGCTCCATATGCCCCATCTACAAATAAGGCGATCCTATGTCATGCAAAAACTACCGAGGTAAGCCCTGCTTAATGTTGCATACAAAATCCTATCCAACGTGCCAATGTGGCTTTAGGCCAGGCAGAACAACGACAGGCCAAAAATATTCACACTGAGGCAAATCCTGGAGAATACCAACGAATTTAAAGTCGAAACCCATCATCTTTTTATTGACTTCAAAGCTGCTTATGATAGCATCCACCGCCAAGAGCGTATGGTGGCGATGTCTGAATTCAGGATCCCGAACAAACTGATCCAGCTGTGCCGTATGACGCTAAACAATACGCAGTGTAGTGTGCAAAAGGGTAAAATTTCATCCGAGTTGTTCCAAACATGCACAGGGAGATGCGCTGTCATGTGATTTATTCTACATAGTCCTGGAGCAGGTAGTGCGCAAGGCAGGAAAACACAATCTTCAACAAATCCACCCAGCTCCTAGGCTATACGGATGACATAGACATCATCGGTCGATCCAAGAGAGCTGTGCTTGAGGCCTTCACAGCGATTCAAGAACAGGCGAAACTCGTTGGTCTTGAAGTGAATGGGGACAAAACAAAGTACCTACATGCTATCAAAAAACAAAGCAACATCTGTCCACGCACCGCCTAGAACAAAACGTCACTTTTGGTAGCAGCAATTTCGAGGTAGTTATGGAGTTCACCTACCCTGGAACAAACATCAATCCCACAAATGACACAAAACAACTGGGTTCAAAATTCCTCACTCGAAAGACTGCTGTACAAATCTTTGTTTTTACCAGTCCTACTCTATGGCGCCAAGTGTTGGAGATAAGTAAATAAGGGGAATTGATTGAGAACTTTCGAAAGAAAAATTCTTCGACGGATTTTCGGTCCCCTATGCGACGATGGCGAATGGAGAAGAAGGTTCAACCGAGAACTGTATGAGCTGTACCAAGATGTGGATGTAGTCCAGAAGGCCAAGAAAAGACGACTACATTGGCTCGGCCACATTGAGCGAATGCTTCAGTCAAGAAAGTCTTCTCATCGAAGTTCCCAGGTTTGAGACGACACGGAAGACCGAACCTACGGTACAAGGACCAAGTGACTGCGGATGCCAGAGCGCTTGGTTTCTGCGACTGGAGAGTGTATGCTAGGGACCTGAAAGCCATCCTTCTTAAACATTATTTTAGGAACTTGTGTACAAGAAAAACAAATAACTATACAAAGTCATCAATTTTATTATTAAAGGAAAAATAGTTCACATTTAAACTGGCCATAGAAATAATCTAAACAGCGAGCGCATCATTTTGAGTCTCATGACTGAGCTGCGTCTGCAAGTTGGAAAGTTTGTTCTTCAGCACCTGAACACCCATAATGACAATATTCTCTGGCTTCAACGCTCCGGCTGCTTCAACATTATAAAAGAACTTATTCGGTTTGATCTTCCAATTGTATGGCGCCTCATACGAATCATCATCCAACTCAGTGTGTTCACTTTTTGGCCATTCATCCGGCTTCGGGTACAATGTGTGTCGCATAGCATTGTCCGGGTCATATTCAAAACAAACGCCACAAGTCGGATTCCATTTGGCATGTTCCTTCCCGAACCCTTTCTTGGCATAGGCTCTCAGTTTGAGTTCTTGTCCTTTACGCAATTTAATGAGAAGAATTTCATCGGTATTCTCTCCGTACTCGTTATCCTCTTCATTTTGCAAGCGAGACGTCACTGGCAACACCTTCGGATTGCTTGACTTCAAATCGGCTGTCGTAACGTGACGTGTTTGTTCTTCAGAGCACTTAACATCCAAAGTGAACTCGACACTACACTCGGGACAAAAGTCCAAGCAAACGCATTCTCGAGTGTATTGAAGGCGTTCCACAACTTCATCGGATATCAACGGAATTAGTCCGATTCGATGGGCGAGAAATTCGTCGGATAGAACTGTTGAATTTGCTTCTAATTGCACCCAATCTATAGCCAGAGTTGGTGTTTCAGCGATGAATACACGTCTCAAGCTATTGGCCACGCTCAAGTCGGTGTCTTCGACGACGAATTTCACATTGTCATCGGTGAGCTCGGTGATCGTCACCGACGGTGTATTGGCATAGGGCATCTTTTTTTTACTTTTTTGAGTTTTATAGTTTAATCAGTGCTTTTGTAAATTACTTTTTAATAACTTTTAAAATGTTACAATTTATTATGCTTTTGATGTTTTTGGCAACTTTCTGTCAAACACAAAATAAGAAATGTCAAACAAAGCGGCTTTTAATGGATGTGTTCAGTTAAACATAGAATTCGTTCATGAATGAAAACATCGCATGGCGCCATTCAGCAGAAGTGGTTGCATATTTTAGAATGTGTGGCAAGAAATTAATTCGAGTTATTCGGCGAGTTTCAGCCAACGGAAAAGTAATAAAAACAGGAATCAGCTTTGTAGGTATATGGAGGAATCAGTAAAATAAAGACCAACCTTTCACGACATATGAATGTTCCTTTCACTATATTTTAATGATTTGTATAAAGGTAATGTTTTAAAGTTGGGTACTGTGCCTTATCTTACAGCTAATATAAATGAGAATTTAGTATTAATACTTTTCAATTGAATCTACTTATTTGCTCGTTGGGTTGAGCTTATGAAGTCGTCCAGACCCATCGGATCAAGGCTACCAAATTCCCTACGCTTCTTCTTTTCGGCGAGGGTTGGCTGCGGGAATATCTGACTTGTTTTCTTTTCGATGTTCTGATGAAGCTTCTTTGTATCAGCATCACCCTGTGGAGTGTTTGCCAGGTTTATGAGGCTCTACAAAAAAAAATGATAATTATTCTCCGAATCAATAAAATACTTTGCTGGGAAACTAAACTACCTCAAACTCCTGGCCGAGATATTCCTTTGATTCTGCGTTCAACTCCGGAGTTGGATTGCCAAGCATGACATCGCCAAGGAATCTATAGATTTTCCTACAAAAGAGCATTAGAATTGTAAATCAGAAACTATCGGTCGTGAGGTCAACTTACTGGAAGTCCACTCCGCCGTTGTCTTTTGGGTTTGGATGGTGTTCCATGTCCGCTATTGCAATCATTATCAGAGCACTTTCATACTTTGCTTCGTGATTGAAATTCTTTGATTTGTAATACTCCAACCAGCTATTGATGTTCTTATAACAAACCGAGTTGCATTCTTCGTGGACATGATCTTGCGCTGCTTGGGCCTTTTCGTTCACAAATTCTGCAATATACAAGTTTAAGGAAAATGCGATCCTGCTACGATTGTTTATTTAACTCACTTGTAGCTGTTTCCGGGCATATTTTTGTGTTCTTCAAAAGTTTTGTACAGGTTTTTGGATCGCATCCATTGTCTTTTAGATGATTCATTATTAATTTCCGATTGTACTGTGTTAAAACTTTGCTTTCTGCAGTATTGCGGGTCTTTTTCTTTGAGGAACCCGGCTTCTCGTTTGGACTTTCGGCATCTGGGACATTTGGAGTGTCGGATTTTATTGTAGGTTCAGGTAAGTCAGACATTTTACGGCGTACAAAGTTGTTTTTTGAATTAGAAAGTTTTTGTGCACGAAAATCGTATTTTTATTTAGCTTTTTGTTTGATGTTTGGTCTTTGGTGGGTGATTGGGGATGTTTGATTTTTTGCTTGACATGCGAGCTGTCATTATTTTTCTGATTGGGAAAAAGGTTTGTTTGGTTATAGATTTGAAAAACAAAGAAGAACATTTGTTGCAAAAATGATGATGGATCTAAAAATGGTTTAGAGAACAAATAATTAAGAAAATAGAACAGACAGGTCCAGCACATAAATATGAATGCTAGGGATTTTCAAAAGGCAGCGATATCTTTTGCGGTACCACCAACAACATTTATAAATGTCAATTGTTCAGTAAAGAGTTAACTTTGAACCTGGTTGAACTGTTAAGCAGAATAATAAACAAATTTCGCTCACATCTCTATTTATTACTTATCCTGGACTGAACACCAATTGACCGGATGAAATCGGCATGTGGGACCTCAAAATTATATAATTTGACAGACATTGTCCATATTGAAGTTCGAAATTAAGATCTTAAGAGATTGTAGTGTCCATCGATCTGTGGAATTCTGTCACATAATATTCAAGTACGGCTGAAATCCAACAAAGCCGCTGGAGCAGATGGTCTAGCTGCCGAGGTGTTCAAAGCAGCAGGCAACAATCTAGATAGGAGCATGCACCAAATCATCTGTAAGATATGGTCGGAAGAATGCATGCCCGGTGAATGGAACCTCAGCATTGTTTGCCCGATCCTGAAAAAGAGATTTCCTCTAAACTGAGCCAACTACAGAGGAATCAGCCTACTTAACATCGCCTACAAGATCCTCTGTAATATGTGAACGTCTGAAACCTTACGCAAACAATCTGATTGGTTCTTATCAATGTCACTTTGCGGCAAATCCTGGAAAAAATCTATAAACTCCAAATCGATACCCACCACCTTTTTGATCTATTTAAGGCCGCGTTTGACAACATCCACAGAGACGAACTGTATAAGTCTATGTCTAGTTTTGGCATCCCTACTAGGCTCGTTCGCTTGTGCAAAATAACGATGAAGAATTCACGAATCTTTCGATGTCAAAAAAGGATTCAGACAAGGCGATGCACTGCCATGCGATTTTTTTAACATCGTCCTTGAGAATATAGTGCAAAACTCCACCGTCAACACCAGAGGCACTATCTTCCAAAAGTCTTTTCAACTTCTCGTGTAGCTACGCCGGTGATATTGATATAATGGGAAGAATTTAGCGGTAAATGAGGGAAAAACGAAGTATATGCGGTCTTCAAGGAAGGATACTCAACACCGACGGCTCGGACAGTACATCACAATAGACGCATACAACTTCGAGGTAGTAGAGGAGTTTGTCTACCTAAGCTCCGCTATTAAAACGGGCAATAAAACCAGCGCCGAAATCAGACGAAGAATAACTCTTGCTAATCGCTGTTTCTTTGGGCTAAGAAAGCAAGCAGAAGAAAGTGCAGAAGCATGGACTTTGACAAAATCGGATGAATGTGACCTAGGCTGTTTCGAGAGGAAAGTTCTTTGGATCATCTTTGGCCCCGTGTGTATTGAGGGGGAATAGAGAAGAAGATACAGCAGAGAACCTAACGGGTTGTATACATGACATGGATCTAGCCAGAAGGGTCAAGGTCCAGAGACTCAGATGGTTTGATCATTTAGAGTGGATGTACACCAATGCTCCGGGCCGGAAAACCTTCGACACTATTCCCGAGGGACGTAGAAGTAGCGTAAGACTGCGACTCAAGCAGTGCACACAAGTGGAAAAGGACCTCAATCAACTTGGAGTGCAAAACTGGTGACAGCTAGATAGGGACCGAGCTGGCTGGCGGAGACTGTTGATTGAGGCCCAAGTCCACAACGGACTGTAGCGTCATCTTAAGTAGGTACCTACATAAACCGCAAAATATTTTTTTTTTGCTACAACTTTTTTATCACTTCGACCTCATTGTAATAATCAAGCTAGATTTTAATTGAAGTATAATTAATCTGTCCAGCTGTCTATGAAGTGTTTTAGTGCATAACTATAACGTTAACAAAAAAAAACGCACTGATATTTTTAACTTATAAAAAAAATGCTGCCATGATCTAACACTCTAAGAGGATCAGTAGACCTTATATGCAAGGAACCTTATGATTGCCCTTAACTGTCATTTTATAATTGTTCAAATAAAACTCTTAACCTCAATATGAAATGACTTGCTGATATCGATGGAACATTTTCAAACCCAATATTAAAGCTGTCACCTTGTTAATTCCAAGAAATAAAAACTCCCATATCAATAGGTGTCATTTCCAAGAAACAGGTTGCCGCTGCCGCGCCTTGTGCGTCAATCTAACCCTAAGCCATATCTTCTCCACCAGTGCCCATACTCTTAAGTTAATGCACTTGCGTTTATCATTAACAGCAGCTTCGTTCCGGAGTCCAATATTCAATTACAAGCAAACCCGTCAAAGCTTTCTGCATGGCATTCGACATCGTCATCATTGTCGAATAAAAGCTTCGCGAACATGTCAATACCCAGCTTGTTTTGGAAATCCCAATAAAGTTGGTAACGTTGATTTTCCTTTTCTGCTTGCTTCGCAAAAATTCTCACTTCTCAGTTTATATCTTAGTCGATATCGGGACGGACGACATTCTGCAATTTCTCTCGCAAAGATTTCGCTCGGACGTCATCGCGTTCAAATAAATGTTTTAAATTGAGAATGTACGATCAGACAATGCATCCAATGTCTTCGGCGGCGAGTAACGCCCTTATGAGCCTTCAAAATCGGAGTGCAACCAATTCAGCCAATACAGCCGGAGCCGGAACTCCTGGCAATTTAGCCGCTCAACAAAATCAATTTGCAAATCCTGCCATACAGCCGTCAAGTGTTATCAACCTGTCAAATTCAAGCGATGTTGTGATCGGTCCAATGACCCAATATCAAGGACCAGTGACTATCTATCAATATATGGATGCGACTGTTGAAGCCAGGTCCATGCAGGCAAATGGTGGAGGTGGGTAAACAAGCAATTACAAAATTGTGTTTATTTTGGACTGATTTAAATTTAGAACCTGACATTTTTCGATAGTGTTTACATAACTCGATACTGCGTAGATCATCAATAAGGTATTGCTTCAAAGTTGTTGTAAGCATTTCTGGAAATAATGTTAACCTTGAATATTTCTAATATTTAATTATATTCAATTCAAAAGTCAACAACTATTTTCAATTTCAAATTGCAATTCTTTGAACTATAATCTCGTTTGAACAAATCTTGTTAATTGAATTTTAATGAATGTTATGCGAGATTTTCTATCTAATTGTATCTGATTTGCATTGGAAAATATTTTATCACAATTTTAAACGCAATTTATTTCAAGCTGAAACTGTATACATTGAAGCTTATAATTGTTGTATTTCCCCCCAAGAAACTCTAATTTTTTTAGGATTAAATATCTCTTAATTTTATTGGTTCGAAAATAACTCTCTGTTTCAACACTATTCGACATTTCGTTTGAAGCTCTTTCAGTCACATGACGTTTCTCTTATGCTCTCCAAGTGTCAGCTCAGAAAAGCTCATTCAAAACTAGACTTGCTTCCTAAGCAAGATATCCATTCAAATATTTAAAATGAATTTTTCAGGTTGCAAGTTGCAACAAATATTTTAGTATTCACTGTTTTCAATGTTATTCTGAAGTTCACTCGGGCGTATACGTACTAAAATGTCAGGAGATGAAAATTCATTACGATAAGTAGTGATGTTGAAATCCGTCAAAAAGGTTCGGTCATTCTACGCTCAGGACCAAATGAACAGTCGAGCATCAATTTTGATTCGTTAATAAGAAAAACTTCGGTTTTTATATAATTATTCATTAATTTTATGATTTTATTTTTATGTGGTTCAGATTTGACCCTATATTGTTACTTACTTACTTACTTAACCGGCTCACAATCCATGAAGGATCTCAGCCTGAGATACTGCAGCCTTCCATTGGGAACGGTCCATCGCATGCACTCTCCAGTCGCCAAAAGCACGCTCTCTGGCATCCGCAGTCACTTGGTCCTTGTACCGTAGGTTCAGTCTTCCTTGTCGCCTCGAACCTGAGAGCTGCGATGAGAAGACTTTCTTGCTGGAGCGTTGTCGTCCATTCGCTCGATGTGGCCGAGCCAATGAAGTCGTCTTTTCTTGGGTTTCTGGACTACATCAACACCTTGGTTTAGCTCGTACAGCTCGCGTTTGAGCGTGCTCTTCATTCGCAATCATCGCATACGGGACCGAACATCCGTCGAATATTTTTTCCTTCGAGAGTGCCCAGTATCAATTCCCCTTTTTTAATTATCGCCCAACACTCGGTGCCGTAGAGTAGGACTGGTAAAATCAATGTTTTGTATAGCAGTAGCAGACACCTAGTCTTTCGAGTGGGGAGTTTTGAACCCAGTTGTTTTGCCAAACTGGAGTAGCAGAGGTTTGCTAGGGAAATTTTTCGTCAGATCTCCACTCAGGTGTCGTTTTTGGGGTTGATGTTTGTTCCAAGGCAGGGGAACTCCTTAGATACCTCAAAATTGCTGCTACCAACAGTGACATTTTGTTCTAGGCGGTGGACAGATGTTGCTTTGGTTTTTGATAGCATGTACTTCGTTTTGTCCTCATTCACTTCAAGACCAACGAGTTTCTTCTTTCTTCAATCGCTGCGAAGTCCTCAAGCAGAGCTCTCTTGGATCGACCGATGATGTCTATGTCATCCGCATAGCCTAGGAGCTGGGTGGATTTGTTGAAGATAGTGTTTTCCGTGCTCACAACTGCCTTGCGAACTTCCTGCTCCAGGGCTATGTTGAAGAAAAATGACAGCGCATCTCCTTGTCTAAACCCAAGCCTGCGCATGTTTGGAACAACTCGGATGAAATTTTACCCTTTTGCACACTACACTGCGTATCGTTTAGCGTCATGTGGCACAGCTGGATCAGTTTGTTCGGGATCCTGAATTCAGACATTGCCACCATACGCTCTATCGTTATTCTGTCTGTCCTAAAGCCACACTGGTACGTGCCGACGTTGGAAAGGATTTTGTATGCAACATTAAGAAGGGATATGCCTCGGTAGTTTTTGCATGACATTCTTCCTCCCACACTTTGTTGATGACCTAGTGCATGCGATTCATCAAAACACCTCCTCCATATTTAAAAAGCAGGTATGCCATCCGACCCGGCGGACTTGTACCTCTCTCTACCTCTTCTGTGCTGGGGGCTGGTACTGGGTCTTCATTGATTGGTCTTGCTCCTCTTTCGTCATTGGCTCGCTCGACATTATGCGCATTCAGCAGGTGTTGCTTGAAAAATTCTACAATTCCCTTAGTGGTTCGGTGATAAGGTTTCCCTCACTGTTTCGAAGAGCCTGTGTCCCGGTTTTGAAACCAGAAGCGAATTTCTTCGACCTTTTAAGGAAACGTCGGGTGTCGTTCTTGGCCCTAGACTCTTCTATTGTTATAATTATTATTTTACAATGAAAAGAACATAAATTAAGCTCAGCTAAAAGTGCCTCCTCAACTTAGGATATTATTTCACCCAACCGCCAAATTTATTTTACGGTATACACTATACACCCATGTATTAAATTTCAAGGCTTTGTTTATCTGCTCACTAATTTATTTCAATTTACTTAGAATCGATGTAATCACACAAGTCTACTCAATTTAAGGTGCAATTTTCTCAAGAAAAGTTCAGCAACCCCAAACTGCGATTTAATGTGTCATGTCTACTCGCTGTCATCACTTTTTCTTTTCTGTCAAACGTATTCGTCTTATCAGTTCGTTTTGTGTATTCGTTTTGTTTACTTAATTGATTTTAAGTGAACATATCCGGAAAATAAACAATGGCCACGTACAAAGAGGACAGGGCTTCCTATATTCATTTCCAGTGGATTGCTTATTGAATTTTTAATTCCAATAAAATATCTTAGAGTGAAACTTCTGAGTCGAGACTGAAATTAACTTAATCAACCCACTCCAGTCAGAATAGAGTAATTCAATATGATTCTTCACTAAATGATCTGAACTCATAATTGAATTACGCAGGGCATTGATTTCATTTTTTATCGATTGAGTTAGGTACTAGAAATCGATCATAAACTTCAATCATAAGTGGTGTGTTCTGCTTCTGTTATATGTAAGTCATTATCTGTCATTTAAAGGAGACAATGTAGTAGATTTTACTTCTTACTGTCTCGCAGATTTTGACAGTTGCAAGAAGTGTCCCTGCAATAAATATTCAAAATCAAATTCATATTGAACTTTCCAAAAACCAATTTCATTTAGTTATTCTAGTCACGTAACCCCAAAAATGTCGTCACTGTCACAATTCGTGGATCATTAAGCTCGTCAAACAGATTAAGTTCTACTCCCTCCTGCTACGGCAAATGAGAACACACAAAAAAGTAAAAAAAAGTATTATTGTAGTTAGTCAACGACGATTCACCTCATTGACGATTGAACAGTTTATGACTACGAATCGAGCTTGTATGGCACATATAACGTGGTGCCCGACGCGAGCACATCAAAATCATTTGGGTTTTGGAATCGAAAACGAAATTAAAGAAATAAAATGTCCTATTAAATAATTGTAATAGTTTAACATTGTTCAAGTTCCGATTAATTTTAAGTAGTTCTTGAAGATACAAACTCAACTCCAGTCAAACAGTGACAGTGAATAAAAAAAAGAGAGTTTTGAACAAATCAAGCGAAAACATTTTTGGGGATTAATTCCAACGAACAAATGAAAAGTGTTTATTTATAAAGTTGAATAGCAAGTTAATGAATTTTTTCTCCTTCAAAGTTCGTCGATTAAGAACAAAAATGATGGAATCAACAAAAGGTGTTTTGTTTTGACATTTTGCAGAGGCGGTTTTTTGTTTTCTTGTTTTTGTTGTTTATTTTTAACTAAACAAATATCAAGCTTACAGTGTGTGTGTGATTGTTTTTAAATTGTGTAAATTTAAAATTATTTTCTGAAATGAAGCTTTTGCTTAAAGTCAATTCGGAGAAAAGACGAATCAATCAACGAAACAGGAGTCCACAGCCGCCACTTAGAGAACGTATGTACTTTGGAGTAATTAAATAATCGCTATCTAAGTTTCGAATAGAATTAAAGTGTCCACAAGTACTCAAATTTCTCATTGAGATGCTTGATGGAATCAATTGAAATTCAATTATTCTATTGCGCTTGAAACCTGTCCACAGGGCAGTTTGATTGAAAAACAAACAAAAAACGGGTTTACTGGAAATAGCAATCGAAAGCAATTATTCACTTTCAGTTTAAAACACAGATCTAATGTCGTTTCTTCAGGAAATGTTAATTATGATTCATGTAGTTGGGGATAAGCATTTTTGACAGTCATCCTTGACAATAAATCTTTTTAAATGATTCATGTCTACACACCCATGGTTTGTTTATTTAACTTTAAGTTATCGCAAAAAGGGAGACTCTTTTGGTTAAGAGAAAATCCGATTTTTGTTTTATGATTTATTTTTTTCATTTCTGTACTTTTGACAATGTGTGACATTACCGACTGGAGGTAAGTTGTTCCGTATCCAATTCGTTCCAATTCATTTATTGCATTATTCTTGAAATTTTAATGTTTGCTTATATAAGGCCTCAGTTATAGCTATCAGTAAAATCCATCAGTAAAAATTGAAATATCTGGAATCTGAAATTTTTTACTGATGAGCGTTTGGGCCAGTTATAGCGATCATTGAAATGCATCAGGAAAATGTTTGAATGGATATTTAACTAAGTTTTCTTTTGATTATTAATGCAATTTATATACCAATCGACCGGAAAATACTTAAAGAATTTTTTTTGAGAAAAAAATATAAGTTTGCAAGCTTATTTTTCGTTAAAAATGTATTTTTCTATTTTCCGTACGGAAATTCGTTTTCCTGAACAGCTGATGGATATTTGTCAAAAAAATGAAACAAATCGTTCCAATGATTTGCGTTTCAATTTTGTACAATTCCAATGATCTATGTTTCAACTTCTCACTGTTCCAATGATAGAATTACGGCAGGAAAAAAATTCCTGACAGAAATTTTCAATGATTTCTATAAACGCTCATCAGGAAAAAATTTCAGATTCCTCCTGTTCCAATTTTTCCTGATGAAAACAAATGATCGCTATAACTGGCCCCTTTATAACTATCAGTAAATTTACACCTTCGCGCTTCAAAACAATTTCGTTTTTACTGTTCATCTCATCAGTAATTTTTTTAATGATGGCACCGGAACAGTAAAAAAATGAAACGCCACCAGTAAAACGAAATGGATTTTTTTTTGACATTTGGCAGTCAGTTGTTCAGTAAAATGAAATTTCATCAGTAAAATTTATAAAATGGATTTGTTAATAATATTTAACACTAAATGCATTTTTTTTTTGAAAAACTAGATGAAATGTATTTTCAACTTATTTCATCAAAATTTTCCTCAAAATATAAGATTAAAGTTTTCAAAATAGCAAAACAAAATTTTTACTGATGGATTTTACTGATAGCTATAACTGAGGCCTAACGCGTTCAAGTTCAGACAATTTCCGCCGTAGCTTTAAGCTAAAGCTATTATTGTTGAATGGAAATTGGGTTTTCCGTCGGCTGTTTTGGTCACTGTAGTTTTTTCAAAAAAACAAAAAGTTGAAACTTTGGTTTTTCCCGACGCACAGTGGGACGAATGTATGAGAAAACACTTCAAAATTCATATCTTGTGAATAAAATAAAGTTATCAACCAAACATGCCTTAAATAGTATTTTAGTACTGATATCTATGATTGTAACCTAAAAACAAGAAAATTGATTCACTAAAACTTATGAATTCAGGATTTTTTATTCAAAAGAGTTGAGCAGCGAACTTGTTTTTATTTTATTTATTTTTTTATGATTTTCTGTTTATGTTTTTTGTATACATTACATGATTTTGATATCAAAATAAATAATTCTAATAATAAAGACTAAGAAAAATTAATCAATTTCACTTTCCGATGAGTAATTCATATTACTTAGAAATCCTGGATCTTCGTTATTGTTTACCAAATAGTGATAGTGATATTTGGGTCACTTTTCGATAACTTTTGGTTTGTTGACTGTCTTTAAAACGTTTAAGAGGTCTTCCGTTGCTTGTTCTAGGTGAATTGTCACACGAAACAGAAAAAAGGGTTTGTTTCAGAATTTTGAACGATTTTTCAAGTGAACTCGGAAACAGCAAAGGTTTATTAGGAGGGACTTTACTTAATTATTTTAAGAATTTCGCATAAAAGTTAGTATTATTACTTACGGAATTTATAAAAACGTCTGGTAAGGACAAATTAAGGTTAAGCCACCGTTGGTGAACCTCCATAAACCTGAATTTGTTTCTTTGGCAACACTGCCATTTTTGCTTTAAATTAACACAAAAAAGCCTCGAAATTTCTTGTAAAACTTCGTTTTCTCCTTCATTCATTTCTTCCAAGCCAAGTTACTGCTGAATTTTGTTAGCAACTTTCTGGAATGTGCACTATCCATCTATGTTGCTTATAAGTCACCATGCTTGATGAATACGGTCGAACCTAAAAATGTCAATTTCATTAAAAAGCGCAATCTTGCGCAAGATTTTTTTCGTGATTTAGTTAGCTGACACATTGCTTATAATGAAACAAAAAAGATCTCAAGACCCGTTTTTGACCATTTTTTGAAAACTCTACTTGAAATTTGACATTCGTTTTTTTTTGCTTGTACCACACTAACACAGCAAAAATCGCTACTACGAAAAAAAACACGAAAAAAATCTATTTCTTACAAAAGTTTCTTAAATTTAAATACCTTCACTATTAATATTCTCCATTATTAATTTAATTTTCACACGCGGAATATATTTGCACAGCAGTTGAATATGTCACAAAAAATCGCCTTAAAACTCTTTATATAAAATGCGGAAAAAATGGTAATGTTCACGTGGCTATAACTTGCGGACCAATAAATAAAAGCAAAAATTTTTATTGCATTTCGAGCTTCTATATATTTGGGATGACTAACCAATTAATATAAAGTACCGCTAAAATAGTTGTAGTTTTTATTTTTTACTATGGGTCGTCCCACTGTGCGACGTTTCGGCAAGGGTTGTTGCCTTCCTCAGGGGAACTTTTATTACATAAAAATAGGAAAAGATAACACAATACTGTGCACAACCATTTGTTAAACAAAAGACTTACTTTAACAGAGTAAAAAAATAATTTAATAAAAAATGCGAATTGCACTTCGTTAAGCGAAGATGAATCATTGTCAACTATTAAATTTATGAAAAAGAAGATAAAATTAGGAAGAAACGAGAGAACAATATACAGATGAGATGTTTTGGGTGTCCTGTTTCCGATTCATGTTGTTTTTGTTGCTTAAAATGTGAAGAGTTTCAAGCGTATATCGTTTAGAGCTGTGTGTTTCGGTTTGAAGAATTTGTACGTCGTCGAAGTTGGGAGTGTGTCCAAATTCAATGGCATGAGAAGCTAAGGCTGTTTTTGCTGGATTTTTGGCTTTGATGTCTGATTTGTGGTTTGAAATCCGTTGTCGCCTATGCGACCAATAGTATCATCTATGAAAATGCCTTGCTACGAACTTTCCAAATTCATTGGCAAAATATTACAATGTATCACAAACAATTCACAATACACTGTTAAAAATTCCTTTGAATTTATAAACAAGGCAAAGGAAATTAAATTAAAAGAAAACGAAGTTCTAGTATCATTTGATGTTGTATCACTTTTCACCAATATTCCTACACAATTTGCAATTAATATTATTAAAGACAAATGGAAAATAATTAGCCAAAAAACAGCTTTAAACCGGACCAAATTCTTGGAAATTCTTAACTTCTGCCTCAAAGAAAACAGCTACTTACAATATAATACAGACATATACAAGCAAATTTTTGGAATACCAATGGGAAATCCTCTTTCACCCACCATTGCTGACATTGTTATGGATCATCTGCTGGATGAATGTTTAACTCCCTTATCTGAAAAACCGAACTTTGTAGCAAAATACGTTGACGATATATTTGCAATAATTGACAAACATACGATTCAAGAAGTTTTACAGACTTTGAACAGATTTCATCCCAAAATACAGTTTACTGTTGAAAATGAACGCAATTGCTCAATATCATTTTTAGATGTCAAAATTTTCCGAGTTGACAACCACCTCTCTTTCGATTGGTTCCAAAAAGAAACATCTTCAGGACAATTGATCAACTTCCGCTCAAACCAATCAAACACATAATAATGAATACAGCTTCAAAATTAATAAAAAAAAGTTTTCACAATAAGTGATAAACAGTTTCATCCCAGAAATGAAATCAAAATCACAAAAATTCTGACTGACAACAGCTTTCCAAACTCGACTATCCGAGGATTAATTCAGAGACACAAATGTACTAAAAAGAAAGAACAAATTGAATGTACACAGAATGGATTTTGCAATAGTATAGTTTACATTCCCATTTTAACGGACAACTTCAAAGAAATCGTCAATAAGAACATTAAAAACGTTCGTTTAGCATTCAAACCCAACCAAACACTCAGACATGTTTTCACCAAACTAAAAGTAAAGACGGAAAAAGAAAAATGTTCGGATGTAATCTACAAAATTAATTGCAAAGGTAAGGCAGAAGAACCTTGCAATTTATGCTATATTGGAACCACCAGACAACTCTTACGACAACGGATGTCAAACCACAAATCAGACATCAAAGCCAAAAATCCAGCAAAAACAGCCTTAGCTTCTCATGCCATTGAATTTGGACACACTCCCAACTTCGACGACGTAAAAATTCTTCAAACCGAAACACACAGCTCTAAAATATACGCTTGAAACTCTTCACATTTTAAGCAACAAGAACAACATGAATCGGAAACAGGACACCCAAAACATCTCATCTGTATATTGTTCTCTCGTTTCTTCCTAATTTTATCTTCTTTTTCATAAATTTAATAGTTGACAATAATTCATCTTCGCTTAACGAAGTGCAATTCGCATTTTTTATTAAATTATTTTTTAACTCTGTTAAAGTAAGTCTTTTGTTTAACAAATGGTTGTGCACATTATTGTATTATCTTTTCCTATTTTTAAGTAATAAAAGTTCCCCTGAGGAAGGCAACAACCCTTGCCGAAACGTCGGGAAAACCCAAAGTTTCAACTTTTTGTTTCTTTGAAAAAACTACAGTGACCAAAACAGCCGACGGAAAACCCAATTTCCATTCAACAATAACTTAAAATTGGTCACTAATCTTTCACTAAGGCTATTATTGCTGTTCAACACTGTTACATATCATTTTGACAGGTAATTTTTTATTTCTATAATTGGAATCCAGCAGGAATTAGACTCTTGACAAAAATCTGTTATTGGAATACTAGGAATTGAAACACAAAAAGTAAATGATTCGACGTGACGTTCTGTTCGAGCCATCCGTCGTCGGTGTTGGTCCTTCCTCAAAGACCGCATCTATGTACTTCGTTTTTTCCTCATTTACGGCATAAGCATAACACTTTTTTGCCGCTTTTGTTTCAATTCTCACGAAGGCGCCATTGACATCACGCTGTGTTCTTCCCATTATATCAATATCATCGGCGTTGCGAGAAGTTGAACAGACTTCTGGAAGATAGTGCCTCTGGTGTTGACGGTTGAGTTTTGCACTATCTTCTCAAGAACGATGTTAAGGAAATCGCATGACAGTGCATCGCCTTGTCTGAATCCTTTTTTGACATCGAAAGATTCCGTAAGCTCGTTGCCAACCTTGATGGCGCAGTGTGAATTCTCCATCGTCATTTTGCACAAGTGAACTAGCTTGGCAGTGATGCCAAAACTAGACATAAACTTATACAGTTCTTCTCTGTAAATGTTGTCATACGCGGCCTTCAAATCGATGAAAAGGTGGTGGGTATCGATTTGGAGTTCATAGGTTTTTTCCAGGATCTGCCGCAAAGTGAAAAATTGGTCGATGTGGACTTTCCTGGTCTAGTCCTGGCCACATTGATAAGGACCAATCAGATTGTTGACGAAAAGTTTCAGACGTTCACATATTACGACACAGAGGATCTTGTAGGCGATGTTAAGTAGGCTGATTCCTCTGTAGTTGTCTCAGTTTAGAGGATCTCCCTTTTTCAGGAACGGGCAAACAATGCTGAGGTTCCATTCATCGGGCATGCATTCTTCCGACTATATCTTACAGATGATTTGGTGCATGCTCCTATCGAGATCGTCGGCTGCTGCTCCAGCGGCTTTGTTGGATTGATTTCAGCTGTGATATTGCCATTTTCACTTCTTCTAGGTCGGGTTCTCGGAATTGATGGCTATTATCGTGTCCGATGAAAGAAGCCTCTACCTTCTTCTTTATTCGGTTCCAAATTCATGTAGCTCCTCAGCCGGAGACACTGCAGGCTTTCCTACTGTCACTCGCATTTGTCCCCCTGTCACCGACAGCAAGTGCTCTGAAATCTGGAGCCACTGTTTTTGTACATTATGTTCTGACATTTTGGATACTTAAGAATTTTTCCATTCAAGACCATAAGTTAAAAGTCCAAATGTATGTTTTATTTGCAGGCATAACACACAATCGTCACACAGCAACTGCAACATCATTTCAAACAATATCTACTTCAACTAAAATTTTGGCTGCATTCTTTTTAATTGCTCTTCTAATAATTGGATTCATAGCTTACTTGGAAATTCGTCACAATAACAGAGACGACTCGAAAAGAGAAATTCTCTTTGGAAATAACTACGACACCGGAACATGTAAGTCTTTCAATATTCTTCTTGCACCATTTTTTATTTCATGAAACTTCAAAGTTATTCTTAAAATATTGCATATGTTTCCAATGAAAATATTATTTTAAGTATCTCAGTTCCGAACCTAGGAAACGGACACCTTGTCGTCGATAGGGAGCAATGGGGTGCATCAGAACAAGCTAAACTTATATATCCTCTAAAACATCCAATACCGTACGTGATGATCACACACATCGGTGTACAGTCAACTCCATGCTTCACAATTTATAAATGTTCCATTAAAATGAGAACCATTCAAGATTCATCGATTGCTGAGAAAGGATTGCCAGACATCTCTGCAAATTTCTATGTAGGTTTCTTTTTCGAATTTAAATAAAATGACAGTTTGAAATTATAATGTCTGCCTTGACAGGTTGGCGACGATGGAAATGTGTATGTCGGACGAGGCTGGGATTTTGCCAATACCTACGCCAATAACTCGCTGGCGGTCGGCTTTATGGGTGACTATATGCGACATAGTCCAGACGAGAAGCAACTCGATGCCGTCAGATATTTACTTGCGTATGGAATAACCAATAAGCATCTGGCAATCGATTATAAATTGATTGCACAAAATCAGGTAATATAATTTAATATGGACATGAAGACGTCAATAAATTTGAAAATTCTGTCCATTAGACAAGAGTATCAAAAAGTCCCGGTGTGAATGTTTATAAAGAGATCATAAAATGGCCGCATTGGTATCCGTGTGGAATGGATGACAATCCGGGTTGTGGTGTTGAACTTGGAATGTCACCGGTTTGGAATGGAACAATGTAGAAACCTTGAATGTGAATTTATTATATAAATGTCATTGAGAATAAAGAAAAAACTAAACGTGATTTTAATTTGTAAATATTAGAATAAGTTTGATACAATGTCTAATACTAGTTTTCATTATTTGTTAAAAAAAATATATACATATTTTAGCAGTTTGTATTTTAACCCCAAACGACTGATCCTAAACAAACACAATTAGGTTGTTTTAAAACATTTATGAAAATATACGAAAATATTTTGTTAGATTTAAGGATGAGACAATAAAAGAAGTTATCATATGTCATTTAAAAATGTGTTTTTTTTTTTATTAAGAAACAAAATAATATTACATCCGGACCTAGTTTCAGGGTAGAAACAGTGAGGAAATCGAACGCACAAGTGGAACACTGCCTTTGTAATGGAAAATCAAAACCCTAACTATCGGAACAAACAACATGCAACATGCATGCATAACGTCAGCCAATTCCTCAATCGCATTTTCATTAGCATAACCATCCGCAATTTGTATATGTCCGCTTCCGAAAATTGATCAACATCCGATTCCGATCCACATCATAATATATTCAAGATGAGAACCGGCCGGGCAGGTGGCCCTGCAGTCGGTATCTATACTACAACTACAAGGCTGGATCGACTTGACTTAATTTTTTTTATGCATTCATTAGGCCAGTTCCACCTAACAACATCTCACTGAGATCTCAACGTCACTTTGACTGAGGCAAAATCATTTTCAGTTCTCATTGAGATAAAATGGTTACCCTACAAATTGTTGCTGTTAATATGTCAGTCACGTCAAAATAGCTGAGTGAGAAATCGAATCCAAAATATTTTCATCTCAGAGATCTCAGAAAAAAATCTCAATTCTCAGCTGACATTTTTTGTTCCACTTAAAAAATATCTGAGATCTCTGAGATCTTAGTGAGATGTTGTTAGATGGAACTGGCCTATTCCTTCATTTCAATAATTTTGTGTATGTTTGATACTTTTTATTCTTCTGCTAACCTGGTAAACGTTGGTTTCTAAGAGCGGCTGAACACATTTGGCTCACAATTGGTGGGAAAGTAGCTCAGAACCAGGATACAGCTATTTAATACATTTTATCATACTAACTCACCTATCAAACATTTTTTTGCCATATACTTAAGTAGTTTCTAAGAACGACTGTTTGTCATTAAACATCTTCTTAATGACTGGACAGATTTAGTGATTTTTTTGTATGCGTTTGGCTGGTGTCATTTTTGAAAAGGAAAAGATAGGCATACCGATAGCTCTATTTAATCTTATGCTTAAAGAAACAGCCTTAACGATAACAAACTCTATGTAGTATAATTAACTAACGTGCGCAGCCACAAAACTAATATGGCCGTCACTTGACCTAAAGCACTCTATGGACTTGTTATCTCAAAGCAGATTTCATATTAGCTCCCTAATAGGTAAGAAAAACTAACTTTGATTCCTTGATAAGACTTTTGACATTTGAGTTTTGGAAACCTGTCTATGCAGAGAGTAATCCCTCATTGGCTTACAAAGTTCTTATCCATATTTTAGAAAATCATATTGAAAGTTGTACAGATGTATTGAACCCTAATAACTCCAAATTAAAACGTTTTAGGCCGTGGATGAGTCAGAGGTTACTGAAAAAAATAAATAAAAAAAATGAATTAAGCAAAAAGTGTTTACGTCATCCACTCAACGCAAATTTGAAAAAATACTACGACAAGATAAATGATGAAGTTAAAATGTTAGTTAATATGAGCAGAGATAATTATTACACTGCAAGGCTCGAGAAATGTAATGGGAACATAAAAGAAGAATGGAAGGTTGTGAACAGCATCCTTGAAAATCAACCCCAAAAGGATAATATTTTTAAAATAGAAGTTGATGGAACAATAATATCTGATCCTGTAGCCATTTCAAATCATTTTAATAAATTCTTTGTATGTGCTCCAACTCAATTAAAGCCTCTCCCCTTACAAAGCCATTGTTCTTGCAATTTATTTGCAGACTTAGTTGATGAGACATTTCAAAGCAAGACTTTTGTTTTTAATCCTTTCTCTCCATTGGAAATCCATAAGGAAATTTTAGCGCTCGATAACAAAAATTCAAGTGCTTCAGATAATATAACTAATTGCCTCTCAAAGAAAATTTCATTATATGTTGTTTATATATTGAGTCATTTATTTAACACAAGTGTACTTTCTGGTATTTTTCCTGCATCTCTAAAAACTGCTGAAGTCATCCCATTATTCAAAAAAGGTAATCGAAATTCAATGTCTCAATATAGGCCCATTTCGATTCTTCCAACTTTCAGTAAAATTTTTGAAATATTAATAAAAATACGCGTACTATCATTTCTGAACAAAAATAATTTTTTCAGTAATGAATAATTTGGTTTTCGAGAAGGAAGATCCACTGAAGATGCCATTCTTAAGGTTTGTAGCGAAATAAATGATGGTTTAAATAAAAAAAATGTTTCTGTAGCACTCTTCATAGATATGACCAAGGCATTTGATATGGTCAATCACTATATATTGTTAGACAAATTATACAGGGTGTCTCAAAAGTAAGTTCACATTTGCTTATCTTATTACGCGAAAGCAACTATTCTGAGGGGCGCGCGGGGTATGTCAGTCGGTAGTCTGGCTCTTGGGAATTAAGTCGCTATGGAGCGTTTCTCTGGTGCGGACCGTGCGTTGTGCGTACGTGAGTTTTACAAAAACGGTAATTCGGCGACTGTAGCGCGTAGAAAATTCTGCAGTATTCGACATATTCGTCACTTAAATGATGCGCCTAGCACTCGACTCATTGCAAAATGGGTTGAGAAGTTTGAAGAGACTGGGTCAACTCTGGGCGGCCAAGAACATCAAGAACAGCCGAAAACGTGGACTTCCGAATCGAGAGGTTTGGATCATCTCGAATAGACTGAGTAACACTGCCCACGTTTTCGGCTGTTCTTGATGTTCTTGGCCGCCCAGATTTTGGTTTCTCCAGAGTTGACCCAGTCTCTTCAAACTTCTCAACCCATTTTGCAATGAGTCGAGTGCTAGGCGCATCATTTAAGTGACGAATATGTCGAATACTGCAGAATTTTCTACGCGCTACAGTCGCCGAATTACCGTTTTTGTAAAACTCACGTACGCACAACGCACGGTCCGCACCAGAGAAACGCTCCATAGCGACTGAATTCCCAAGAGCCAGACTACCGACTGACATACCCCCCGCGCCCCTCAGAATAGTTGCTTTGGCGTAATAAGATAAGCAAATGTGAACTTACTTTTGAGACACCCTGTACAAAGCTGGATTGAGAGGCGTTATACACAAATGGTTTTCCTCGTATATCTCCAGGAGAAGTCAACGTGTGAAACTTGACATGAATTACAGTGATGAATTAAATACAAATATTGAGGTATCCGTTTTAGGTCCTCTTTTATTTTTAATATATATTAACTCACTATTCATACAAAACTTCAAAAGTCGAGTTACCGCATTTGCTGACGATATAACGTTTACGTATACGAACAAAAATCTGCTTGACTCCACCATTAAGCTTAATATGGACTTACAAATTCTTCGACAATGGTCTGCTAAACATGAACTACTTATAAGCGAAAAAACTAAAATGATGTTTTTCAACTTAAAGGGTTCTTATCCTGATGAGTGTGATGTGTTTTTCCATTCCACTAATTGCCCGAAAATTGCCTTATCTACTCACTTATGTGGCAAAAAAAACTTTTCTGATACGGACTCATGCAATACTAATTGTTTTAAAATTGCAAATGTTTAAATACTTAGGTGTATTAATTGATAAAAACATGGGCTGGAAACCGCATGTAGATGAATTAAGAAAATATATGTTATCTGTTACGCGCAAAATGTATCTACTGAAACCCCATTGCTCAGCCAAAATTCTTCTGATGATATATTATGGATTAGCGCATTCTAAGTTACAGTATGGTATTGCAAGTTGGGGTGGAACATACAACTGCACAATAGAACAGTTAAATGTCGCCCAAAAACATATGATACGACTTATTTGTAGAGCAAATAGACTAACAAGTATTTGGCCTCTTTTCCATAGTCTACGGGTACTTCTACAATACTGTAAATAGTCACAAACACTTACTACCCCACAAACACATAATACTAATGTTGTTTTAAATTGATGGATCATTCGCCTCTAGTCACGCAAGTGCTACAGAATGATACCTCTTTTCATAAAATTATAAATTTTGTGTATTTTATTATTGTAAGGTATAAATCATGTTATTAATAATTTTAAGAAATGAATTAATAAAAAAAAGGTCTCCTCACGGAACACTTTCTTATAGGCAGACACGCAATACGACTTAGTGTAGCCGCAAATGACTTCTGCAGGAGCTGTATGGACAAAGAAGAAGAGGAAACAATCTCTCATCTTCTCTGCACATGCCCTGTCCTTTCCGTAAGTAGCAAACTTCACCTGGGAGAATATTTTTACGATAATCCCAGTGAACTAGCCAACAAGGATATTAAATATCTTCTTCCCTTTATAAAAAGCTCAAAATGATTCGAATAGTTGGAAGTAATTCTCTAGTTCATGTGGTATCACAATGGGCCTTTTCCTTTGGCTTAAGTGTGTGGATCCGCAGCCACTTTAACCTACTCAATCTAACCTTTGGTGGTTATCAGTCATACTAGCTGCCTCGGTAAACGTTGTGTTACCATATAAATAATTTCAAAATACATTGATGTTGATAGTTTAAAAGTAAAATACAACAGTCATTGCTTGCAAAGAGATATTGTCTTAATCGAACGACACTGTTACCAAGCCATTTTAACAATCAAAGTAAAAGCCTTAGAAATTGAGGACAACTTTTATTCAAAAGTGAGTGTATGATATGTAACTGAAAATCATTGAATTAATTAAACGTTTATCTAAGCCAAACATAGATTTCATAAAACTCACAATACCAATGATAAAAACAAAAAATGAAAAAAGTACGCATACGCCACAGTGCGTAATCATCATCTGAAGAGTGGCGAGATGAGGTTCGCAGGGTCATGCTAGTACAAAGATAAAAATCTAATTTACATTTTCAATGATGAAAACTTAAGCTAAAACCAGTTCCTTATTTGAAACACAGCCAACGTTAATTTTTACTTACAAAACTAATCAAAATGAGTAAAGAAGATAAGCTGTTGAGTTTATGAAAATCAATTGTGTGTGTGTGTTTCTTTTATAATTTCAGAATACAGAGCCATCTGTTAACAATACTTTATTGCCATTGTCATTGGAATAATTTCTAATAATGACATTTTGCGGTCCAGTCGAACAATGAGCACATACATAATATTTTGCTTTAAATCTCTTATGAAACTTTTTTAAATTGAAAATCTTAAACAAAATGTCGCCCACAAAAGGCATACCAACTTTCAAAACCACAAATGAGCAAATTTGTTGGTTGTTTTGCAAATTTATTTTCTTGCGCGTCGTTTTGAATACACAATTTAAGTTGTCGTTCAAAACGCTTTTGAAGGTACCTACACAATTTAGTCAAAATGAATGCCAAATTAGTCTAAACATGACGTGGTAAGCTTCGTCTTCCCAATGTTAAATACAAAATTTTTTTTGGGCTTCTATAAGCTTTTGAATCAATGAAGAATTACAATTATTTGAACTAACCATCGATTCATGATAAGAGACACATCTGGCAGGACAAAATGGTTGTGGTTTGACCTTGAGTTCAAAAGAAGCTGGAGTTGAAAACTGATATCAATTGACATGTTCACAGAATAAATAAAAAATAAACAATGCCCATCGAAAAATTGCACATTCATGCGAACATGAGCTAAGCTTTATTTTTAATTTGACGTAAACGCTATTGTTTAAGGTACCATCATCATCATGCCAGAATCGCATGCTGATAACGAAAATCCGAATGTATCGACCAATGATACTTTGTGACGGGATAAACTTGTTAAGGCACATGTTAGCAATACTTTTATCAAAGCGCCGCTCACTGCTGGAGCTGCAAGCCGCGCAATAAACAAAACAAAAAAATGGAGCGTGATGTCTAGGGGCGAACGAACGACTTAAAGGCTTTGCGAAAATAAAATGATGAGACATCGGTGACTCTCGTGAAGTAATGTTAAATTCTGGAAGAAAGGAAATTTATAACGAAACCAGACAGAATTGATTAAAAAACTGGTTGCTTATTCTAGGAATGAATACAGCTTCGTGTGAATAATTTAAATAATGAGTTGGAATATTAGAGATACTTTAATCTTGCAGACTTATCTTGAGGTAGGTTTAACATTCCAGGAAGAACCTATTTACAGATCATCTTTAAGGCAATAGGTACTAATATAACTAACCACTCAAAGTTTCAAGTTTTGAAAATAAAACGTTCAGTACCAATAAAAAGATACAAAAATGTTAAACCGACAAACATCGACATTCGAAAAACATGAACGCTGTGAATGTTGATTACTCGAAAGTCAGCTAAAAATAGATTTCATATACCAAAGCGAAATCACAACCTGTCGTCATCAAACGCACCCAATAAAAGAGCTAATCCATTACTTCCAACAACAATCTCTTATAAATCGAGTTGAACCTGCAATTCACCTGCTCTTTATCAAATGATGTGTCTTTCACCTGTACAATCTCACATGACGAGCTTGTGAAAGCTTCGAAGAACGCATAATATTGATGCCAGTCTGAAAGCTTATGCTTTTTTTTGACCAGAGATTCTCGTCATTGCGCGTCGGAAACGGAATGCACATACGATTCCAGCTAACTTGACACTTGGTAGATTAAATCGAGTTTAGTTGATCGTGACAAGACAAACCTCGCGGAATGACACGCAAGTTGGTGATGCATCCAACAACGTTTTCCGTTTAAACAAAAAGCTTTTTCACAAAAGCTTTGTTCAATCACAGATAAAAAAACAATCTTGTTATTTTCCTATATACGACTTGTGAATAAGCGTTATAATTATAATTTTTTTTTTCCATTGACACATTATCTGGAATTTCCAAAAGTAGTGAGAAGTAGTGTCACCACCAACTAACCGACCGGTAGAAAATAATAACAAAACAAAAACGATAAAAGAGCGTTACTAAAAGAAAAAGTAAACAAAATTGTTCAGTGCCAAATTTAACTTTTCTGTGTATAAAGTTTAGCCTTGAGCTCGAGTTGGCTTCATTTGGTTGCGATCATCAAGAAAGAGTGTTGTGGCTTTCACATGATGTGACTTATGTTTATTTTCTAAATCAGTGTAATAAGAATCAGTTAGAGCTCATACTAAAATGACAAAACAGAGTTATACAAACGAGATGAACATACCACATCCATCTGATAGTGGGTTATCGTCTTTTAAGAAGCACAAGACTGCAAATTCTGACATTTGTGGAACAATCAATATAGAAAACGTCATTCAAATCAATCAAGATGGAACACTGGAAACCAAAACAATGGTAAACGGAACAAAACAAAAATCACCAACACCATCCCTACGCAGTACTAGTATATCGATTTCGTCAATTGAATCGGATGCGTTATCTAGCATAATCGAATCCGATATCGATGAATTCGAGGATTCAAAAACTGGTTGTATGTTGAAAAAACTCGGTCATCAAACACCGAATCCGCCACCGATAGATATCAGCCAAATACCGAATATGAATTCTGAAATTGGAGTACTGATAAGTCAGCAAATAGAGAGGGATGTTAGTGGGAGCTCATCGAAAGGTCCGACGATAGCTAGTTTATCGATTGATAATTCAACTGATGTGACGTTTGGTAGTAAACGGTATCTCCATGGTCCTGTCACAATTCAGCAAATATTAGTGGAAAAGCCAACAATTCAAAATCTGGGAAGAACGAATCCGGCGTTTGAAGGTTCAAATGGTGAAACAACTGTCAATGGAATTCACAGGGGAACATCGGAAAGTGGTGAGTTCTTGGGTTTAAAGTGATTATTACGCAACGCTATGCGAATTGTTTTTATTTATAGCGTAGGTCAAGTCATCGCCGCGTATCACTTAAGTATTTTTATAAATAGTTCAAGTGATTGATAAAATAAAACAAATGCTTGAATTCTATCGCCTCGTCTGAGGGAAAAGAATGTCGAACAACTGATAGCAAAACAAAGTAATGCAGTTTATCACGTTAATGATTTTTTTGTCTTATTTTTCTGGTATTTCCAGTTTTTTGGGTTTACTTGGTATTTTAATTTATGTTGAGGTAGAGGCATAATTCGTAATTCGGGAGCGGAGAATATGCTTGACATGGTCATCAATTAAATCAGCATAGGTTGACACTAGTCTGTTGACCTGTCTGTCGTTACAAAAATGAAGAAAATACAAGTTTGCTCACGCGAGCACGTCATAGCAACCATAATGTACTTAAGCAACGTTCGTTAGTTTTTCGTTCAAAAACTAGTGCAGTTTCATTCGCTCGTTGCTTAGGTCAGTTTGACAATTTGAAGACGAGAAGGACAATAGCCTATACTTAGTTTGCTTACTTAAGGAAATTTCCGTCCGTCAAACTCGTAGTACCTATATGTGTGATCCGTGTACAAATATATGTAAATCCGTCTCCGAAAAGAGATTCGAGAGAAATCAATCCTTCGATGAATAAATTCAATTTCTTTGTGTAAGAAATTTGTTTAAGGAAAAAAAATTCCCACTTATGCCGTTATGCGTCACGCATCAATTCCCTGGCTGTAAGAAAAACCACATTAAATTTGTTTTTTTTCTGAACTGCAAACATTCAACGAACCTAATGTCAGATTTAACCTCTGAAATTCTGGTGGACGTACAACATAATAATAATGTCGTCACTGAAACGGCATTTTAAGCTAGTATCACACTAAAATTGTTCATTAGCGGACTTTAATTTTGCGCCAATGTAATTTTGACAGGTGAACGTTTCAACTCACTACCCATTAAAAACGAGTAAACACCAACAGTTTAAATGACATTTCATATGAGAGTTAAACACAAACTCAGTATTCACATTTTAGAAGGTAGGTTATGGTCTAATACCTAAACCATAACTTCAAACCTCTTAATATTGATAGCAAATAATATATTTAAACCACTTGAAAGATAAACGCTGATATAACTCTTAAACTTTTAGCAAATAAACTAGTTATCTACTATTATCATTTATTCAAACAAAGCCATTTTGTCTGAAAAAAAACTTGTTTTCTATTGACACGTTTATGACGCACTAATACCAGCGATCCCATCGTTTTTTTAACAACTTATAAAATGTATTTTAAAGTTCAAGTTAAACGTCACACCTTTTTGTCTTGAGTAGACGTCAAAACTTGGAATATTTTTAATTTAATCGAAGATTAAACAACGTCATGACCTTATCACTGATTAAATTTAATAACATTAACCTAATATCGATAGATATTAAAGAAATAGGGAATGACGCATTTTGTTTATTATGTGATGATTGACTTTGATTTTTATTAGAGGTTCCACGTGCTTTGAAATTATGCTTGTTTTGGAGTCTCGTGTTGAATTGAAACTTATAAGTTATAAGATAATAATTGAGGGTTCAAAAGAAACGAGTATCATTTTTTAAGATTGTTTTCTCATTTTATTGACAGAGTGAAGAAGATCTGTTTTTGACTGTGGTTTGTTTAGAAACAAATACAACTTCCTCTAACACTTTTAACTAAAATACAGTAGAAGTTTGTGAACGTAAAAGTTCCATATCTTCATTCCGTACAATTTTATGTTTAATCATTTACCTATAGTTTCTTGTGAGCGATAAATTGAATACTGACAGTTGAACTGACATTGGTTTACGTTGATATTTAATGTCGTTTTCCATTGGTCGTCCAGAAGCATTCGGAAGAGTCCAGAAGTCTTCTGAAACCATTCCATTGGACTGACTTTGACAGACGGAATGCTTCTAAGAAGGACAGAACTCTTCTGTTTTGAAAACAGAATCGTCCGAAGAATGACACATACACCATAACCCGTTCCATTGGAGGTAGAAGAAGAAACGTCAAAAAAAGACCAATGGAAAACGACATAAGATTAGAGAGGTAGAATGCGTCGTCCGTTGCGTTGCCCGCCGACGAAAATGACAGCTGACATTTTTATGGAAATGTCAAACAGCTGTCATTTTTGCCGTCAATTCTTCATGTAATGTATGTTTTCATTGGTTTCCTTAAATATACATAATTCAGAAAGACAGCGTTGACGATATAAAAATCTTTCCTAAAAAAAATATTTGTTTTAAATATTAGTTGCATTACCGTCTTTCCATTAATAAACAAGTGCCAGTGAAACTTGTTGCGAAAATTTCAGTCGCTATCATTTTTTATTACTGACATATGAGATATGACAACAAGACCTGTCACAATATTTCTTATTCACGAACACGAGTGTTTAAAATTCACTGTTTATGCATTTATAATTCATAATATTCTGCAACATGTGTTCTACTCATCTTATTACATGCAATAAAATAAAATTCGTATTCTAATTTCGTTTCAGAAACTCTCAAAGACAACGCCCCGCCTTCATCACAAATTCCTAAGAAATTTGTTAACAATAAAGTGACAATCATAACTGCACTGATTGTTGTGTTAACAACCCTAATCGGAATTATTCTTATATCAGCAACTTTTTATTTTATTTATTTCAACAACGTGCCACAAAGTAAGTTCATTCAAAATGGAAGTCTTATCAAAAAACAAATCATCATAAAATCTTTTCATTGAAGATGAAACGCTAGAATATGAAGGAATGATATCAAGAGATGAATGGGTTGCCCAACCCCCCAACGTGCCCCTGGACGATTTGGAAACCCCTGTTCCTCGTGTTATTATTGCTCACACATCAACCCAAAATTGCTCCACTAGGGTATCTTTATTTTATTATACAACACAACCGTTATTTATGATCCTTAATAATCTTTTTTGTTTCATCAAAGGCAATGTGCGTATTTCGTACAAGATTCATTCAAACTTTCAATATGGAGTCGAGGTCATTCGATGACATCCGGTATAATTTTCTGGTTGGCGGAGACGGAAACGTTTATGTCGGCCGAGGTTGGAATAAGGTTGGTGCTCATACAAAAGGCTTCAACGATCATAGCTTAGGTATTGCTCTGATTGGGACGTTCAATAAATGGGCGCCTCCGGAAAATCAATTGAATGCTACAAAATGGCTTCTCAGCGAAGGTGTAAGATTGAAAAAACTAGTTGCGAATTACAAAGTCTACGGTAGCCGACAGTTGGACTTTTCCGATAGTCCTGGTGAAGCATTTTTCAATTTGATTAAAAAATGGCCAAATTGGTCGAATGATGTTTGAATAAAATTGTCGTGAGATAGAAAAAAATAAAATAAAAAAAACAGTATTTTTGTGATATTTAGATTTAACATAAAACCCATTGAAATTGTAAGAAATAAACACTTAATGAAAAAATTCAACAAAATTAAGAATTTAACAGTTTTTATCTTTTCGTGATATTATGTTTTGCCTACAAGGCATTCCATTTGACAGGTACAACCTAGTGATCTCATGTTACGTTACGTTTTTTTCAATGGCTATAACTTCGTTTATTGCAAGTATTTCAACATTCAAGAATTAAGGCCGTGTGCGAATTGGATGAATTGTGGTTAAAAATTGATGAAATTTTAATCACTACTGTCATATTTTAACCTGCTCCGCAGCTAGTCTAATCTTAACACATTTTATTCAATGCGAAGTGTCAAAATTTAACCAAACGTCAAGTTTTAACCCATTTTTAACTGAATTCGCACACGGCCTAAGTTGAATTTAGAAAACAAAATCACACCAAAAACATAAATGTAAAAAAAGAGCCAAATTCTCCCGTACAAAAATTCTGCCTAACAAATTAGCCACGAAAAGTATAAGTGGTATAGAAGTTAGAGGGGTGTGGAAAATGCCCTGAGTTGTTTCCTGTAAATAAGGGTGTAGTGCCAAAGTTGCTAGAAAACTTGGCTGGGCACTACCGTGCCCCTTGATATGAATATTTATTGAATCGGTTCATCTCCTCTGTACTGAAAACAGTGATTTTTTTATTCAAATGTGCATGTAGCTTCGCATGTTGTTTTTTATGGTTAAAGTGAGTTTACTTGAAAGCTTGGAATTTCCGATTTATTTGCGAAACAAAAAAGCTTATCCTACACAATAATTTACTATCTTCAACAAATAAAACCAAGTCACAAATAAACTGATTAACATTGCGTCGCGCCGGTAGTCGGCGTTGGAATTGACTTTATAACAATGAAGTCTCAAATTTTAAAATTTTTGTTTTATTGTAAATCAATGTTTTGTCTGAAACTCTACGAAATGTCGATAAAGTTAAAGTAATCGCTACACACCCCCTTAAAATATTGATTGCAGTTATTGAAGGGAATGATAAATAATGTTTACTGATCAAACGTTTGGTCACAGTTTGTTTTTATTGACTTTGATAAAGGCATGGAAATAGATATTTGGCAAGTTCGTCAGGTGATAACATTTTTTATTGACATCGTTTCTGTTGTCTAGAAGAGATACCTAACTATTTGTTTACATTTATATTTTCTATCACTTTTAATTATTGTCAGTGCATATGGTCGCTAGGCTAATTAAGAACTATTATTGTGTTCGGGCCTTAGGCAGTACATATTGGATGTATTTTCACTAGACAGATGAACTTTTCTATTCGTAAACCAATCAGTTAGTATCGGAAGACCAAGAACAAGACGAGAATGTGCAAATTTGGGAATGAGTAATAAAAAAATGCATAACAATTAAAATGTGTATATTTGAAATTCTGCAAATCAAGATCAAGGAATAAATGAATCAGCATAGGTGTTTCCCCAAAATCTGCTATCTAATTTTAAAAAGAATCCGTTTCATGGCTCGTCTTTTAGACGTTGATCTGATGATGACGTTTAACGTAACCTGACAACGTTGAATAAAAACTGGATTTTTATTTTCAATCTTTGTGCATATTGCAACCATAAGATTAAGAAAAACCTGAATCAATTTCTAAAACTCGTAGGTTGAATTTGAGGTTTTCTTAACGTAACACACGTAACGTTCGTTATGTAAAATTACTACTTTTTGTTAATATATCGCAGATCAGCAAATAAATCAATTTCAACCCAAATTATCATAAGAAAAATAATGATAAACTGCATTAACTACAACCTTCGGACAGTATAAGTTACTAATTCGTTGCTTTTAATTTTCTTCTACGATTAAAAATATTACATTGTTAATGGAAATTAATGGAAATGGAAAAGATAATCGTTCCTATTCCAGTATGAAATTCGAAGTGTTTGGAAGTACAGTCGGCTACTGAAGTTATTACCAGATTCTTAAAATTCCTTAATTGTTACAAAGCTTTTTTAATGATTTTTTGATGTAAATATTTAGACATTTTTCCTACCCCCCAGCTATTAAAAAAAATACATCGGAAGCATTTTATGTTTCCAAAACGATACAAAAAAAAAAACAAGTTTAACTCGAGTATAAAGTCGAAAAGTATATTTACGTATACCACAATAGGCACACCTAATAGATAATAAACAGACACAGAGTTTAAATATTATTGTTTTTCCACGAGTATTTGTGTATTCAACAAACAGTTTGAGGAAACCAGCTTTGTCGTATGAATTCACTGCTTTGCTTTTTAAGGCGTTCCATGGATTCCACGAAGAGGTTAGGTTAGGATATGGGCTGAGAGTTGGTTTTGTTACCGTCACACCTAGATCAATGAAGATCCCTTGTGATACCGCGAAGTATTGTAACTTCTGAAAAAGTTCATGTTTATGGTTGGTCGAGCCATTTGTTGGACTGGACAAAATTCAGTAGGATATTGCCTGGCATTTCAGATAGTTCTTTTAGTTAATTAGAGAAATAGTTGCCTTAAAATTTATTTTTAGTTAGGCAGAGTGCTGGACAGTGGCATAGGACGTGAGTAGTGTGTTCGTGCTCTTCTTCGTGGCCGCAGTGAACCCTCAGCTCTTCGCGAGAGTAAGAAACAAGCTTTGACTTGATTTGAGTGGCAGATATCGGTTTTATTGCTGATTGGCTATCAATGGAAAGGTAATATCAGCTTGTGATATCTCCATCATGGATATTTGATTGCTATGGTCGGGGAGTCTGAATGAACTGGCAAGTTCAAGGTTTTCTGAGTAGAAACCTGCCCCTATTCCAGTAATCATTTTCGAACCATCAGTAAAGATGGTAAAATTCGATTCATTAGTGTATAAGGGACACTGTTTTCCACATCTTTTCTATAGAGGAAGATGGTAATAAAGGTTTTATTGAAGTCTAAATAAGCGTTCATGTAATATGTGCAAACGTTTTTGCCAACGTCTTTGGTAAGCATCGTGGTATGGCCGTTTTGACTAGTTCTCCAGGTGAGTGCTTTTTCTATGGCACTGTTCTGAACATTGTTAAATGCTCCTTCGATATCAAGAAAAGATGCAACGGTGTATTCTTTTACAGCAAGTGACTTCTCTATTGTTCTGACTGCACAAAGAAGGGCAAAAGAGTGCAAAAGAGGTTAGACTGATGGATTTGATGTCTTTTGGCTTTGTGTGACTGGGCTTGCCAGCTTTTGGTATGAAGACGATTTTGACTTCACGTCTTCGGAACATATCCCAACTTAGGATGTTATGCCACGAAGAACGTAGTGGCAAGAAACAAACTCACCTATGGCTCCAGGGTCAGGATAATAAAAGGATAGGTACGAACTAATCTTCCTGATTAAAAAGTGAACGAAAAAATTTATCGGATACATGGGAACAGGAAAAAATTTTAACATGCATCAGTGGAACGATTTCAACCTTTTTCTGATAAATGAAAATCAGCTGAAATGGAAAGGGAACAAGTAATTATAAAATAATTAAAATTACAAAAGAAAGGGACTTGAACTCGACTTAAAAGTTGGGAAGCTTTAATTTTTTTTGTGAACCAACTACAATCACCCTAAGTATAAATATCACAAGTCAGACACATCCATCGAATTCACCACCACTGAAATAAAAACAAATCAGTTCGTTTTGATCGTTCGCATGGTTCTGTTAAAACTTTTGCATCCGCTTAATATTCAAAACCTTTCTCATAGATTCTGACTTCATATTTTTCTTCCAAATATGAGCTTTTAGGACAGTGTTTTGTTTCTTCAAAGCTCCCACACTCGTGCAAGTGCGTCGCAAATATGTGATAATTCCTTGGCCCTGCCGAATTCGATTCAAAATATGATTTTTGGTTTAAAGAAATTAAAACCAAATCGATTCTTGAAAAATCTGTGCCACGGCTCTTAATTTTTTCGAATTTTTCTAAAGACAGGTTTAATCAGCTATTTTTAAAACGTGTTTCTTAATGTTTGTGCATTTTTGTCTGTATTTCTCTTGTGTTATCAATTGATGACACTTTTCACTCTTACGTTTATGTAAATACAAAGCTTGTCGTGTATCAGTTTTTGAATGCAGTAAAATTTTTCTTGAAACCCGCTTTAACAAAGAATAATAAAAAAAAACATCACAACGCCCCTCAATGCCGCAAATAGCTTTTGTGTCTAAATTGTTGAAAAATGAATTTCAAAGATGACAAAAAAAATGGCAAAATTGATATTCAATCCGACGATAGTGCCGCATCAGCAGATTCGGGAGTGATCTTTAACGATAGATCAATGTCAAATTCAAAACGATGCAATATCGATATTAGTACAAGTGTTGATTGTGATAGTAACAATTCATCGTCTAAAAACGCCACGATAAATATTGAAAACATAATTAATTTCGCTAAAAATGTCAGTCCAACCAGCAATAATTATAAGGGATCGCCGGAAAAAGCCCCGCCTCCGAATGGGTCGTCTTCGTCGGCGGCATCATCCCTGCGTAGTACACGAATATCGATAACATCGATACATTCGGATGCATCGTCAAGTGTCATTGATTCGGATTGCGATGTTGATGATTTCGACGAATCGGCGAATGGAAATTTTACAATCACAAAACTCGGGCAACAGACAACTTGTCTGCCAGGGACGAAAAGTGGAGGAATTCCTAATATTGGAGGCAATGATGGGCTGGTATTGTTGCAGCAGCGTGTGGAAATGGATCATAATATGGATGTTATGGCTATGGCAGCGACAGCGTCATCGTCAATAAATCCTGGCAATGCTCAAATGGCTTTTACTAATTCATCGGATATTACGATTGGCCAGAAGAACTATTATCAGGGGCCAGTGACGATACAGCAGTTTCTGATAGAAAATAGAAATCGGGAAGCCGTTTGCCTGCAGGGAAACGACAATCCGGGCTTTGAGAATGATTGTACGAATTCTGCTGTGAGGAAAACATCTGGAAGTCAAAGTAAGTTTATGGTAGAAAAATGCTTGAGCTATCAGCCAGAGACTTAAAGGTGTAAACTGTTCTTCTTCTTTTGTACAAACCTGTATTCCACTCGAAATCTGAAATGAAAGAAATAATTTCAAATGCATTGATATTCAATAACTTTCTCCACTTATCAGTCCATTCTTGTTATCAGCGGGAAAGCGATCAAAGGTTAACAAAAGTAGAGCGTGGCAATGAGAAAATTTATAAAATGTTTTTTCTAGTTGTAAATGATGATATCGATTTAATTGAAAATTGAGGAACTGATCAAGTCCGCTTCATTCTAGAATGTTCTAGAAGTGTATTGATCTTTTGTTTTCACTAATAGCTCGTATTATTGAAAATGGAAAATGATGTAAATCTGTCAACGCTTTTGTGAAAATTTTACTACCACTTTAGTCGTTTAAAATGCAAACGTAAATTTGATGTGGTTACCTTTTTTCAATTAAGTAAAAAGAGCTTTTTTATTCATAAATATTTTCTGAGAAAAAAGAAATTAAGGGTGTTGACTTTAGATGACATGCAATATTATTACCCTTACACGTTATCTTGAAATACAAAAATAAACAATCAGGTAAAGAAACGGGTATTCAGCTCATTAATGAGCTTATCAGTTTTTTGTATTTTATTTTATCGAAACTCATCATCAATCAAAATTTATTTCTTTATTCCATTATTCCATAGGTCTAATGAGTGTCAATATTTTGAACCAATTGGAACAGTAAACAATTTTTTCGAATTTCCGTTTTCGGTACGATGTTGATAACAAATTTGCGATTGAATTTCAATTTCAAAAGACCGGATCTGCTTTTTATTGTTGAAATCCTTAAATCGTTTGTTTTCTCTAAACAATTGCATTGTTATGACTGTGAATGAAAAACGAAGAAATCAAATCTTAATGAATTAAAGATGTTAATTATAACACGTTTGTAAAGATTCATTAAGAAATGTTTTTCTCAGTTCTAAGACTATCTGTACGCATTTCGTTCAATACTTTCAAAAAACCAGTAGAAATCGGGGAATTGTGTAGCTATTCTTCTCCCTTATTTGTATAGAGCTCGGAATTTGTCATTCAAATAATTTGCAAATTCTTAAAAAACTGTAATTGTTCACAATTTACAAGCCCACACCCCAAAACGACGAAAGTCGGTCCAGCTTATGATGATTTTTGTTGGTTAATGCACAAAATGTTTTAAGCAAGAAATAGAAAAGTCAACAATTCCCCAACCTGTGTTCAACATTGTATTTCCATTTCTGGTACAAGCCAGAGACAAACGGAGATCGGAAACTGACTTACATACGTTTTATCCTCCGGATACCGCAAATTTTATTTTTCCGTTACCTCGTGTAGGTATGTGACTAAATGAGAAAAAACAGCAACAAAAATCAAGTGGTTATGCTCTCCGCCTCTAGGCTCGGTGTCTGGATAGTTGCATGACTGTCAGTGCTGCCGATGAATAAACGGTGGCTTTTTCCCTGTCTTTGATACGCACAGAGAGTGCTAGTCAAAGAATAAACCGAGTCTAGTTAAAATCAGATATCTGACTCTTGTTGACAGCAAAGGCTGTGATATAAACGGTTGAGCTCTCGATCCCGTTCGAGTATTTTCCAGAGGGGAAGAATACTCAAAATAAACGGTCTAGTCGAAACTCCTGTCAGTGAGCAGCAAACTGCACTGAATAAACGTTGGCTTTCACCCTGTCTTTGATACATTCAGAAGGAGTGAATCAAAGAATATCGGAAATCAGCCCCGTGCGTCGGTTGAGAATATATTTTGAAGGAATTTATTCCCAAAGTAAAATATAAATGGGCAGCTCTAAAAATTAATGCTTTTCAGGAAAAATTGTAATAGGAAGCTAGCTAGGGCAAACTTCTTAGACGGTCGCTTGGGAACTGATTTTCGTTGGCGACAACACTTCCTCTTGTAGATTTTTCTGTCGACGTTGAGTGTGAATCGTATCACACCCAAGCAGAGTTGGGCAAAATTTATTCGAATAATCATTCGAATAATAAATAATCATTTTATTCGTTATTCACGAATAATGAATAATTTCATTTATTCGAAGAAAATTTATTCGAATGACGAATAAATTATTTTATTCATTATTCGAATAACGAATAAACGAATAACGAATAAAATAAACACAATGAATTTGGTAGAACGATTAATGTTTTAATTTTTATTTATTTATTATTTTTTTATTAAAAGTTGGTTAACGCTCCTAAGATTGGACTTCATCACTACTCTTTGTCGGACAGTGTGTTTTCTTTTGGAAAGTTTATCATGGTTGTGTATTATATTTTTTAAACATCCTCTTCACTTCAGGATAGCGATCCAAGGCTTTCAGCCTACGGTTTGGGAATCCTTTGATTGTTACAATTTTAGGTTCACACTTTGTACACTTCAGAATGCTTTTATCACTAGAATATAAGAAATTTTCCATTCAACAAAGTCAATGTCGTTTTTGCACAGATTTGATGCACAGATACATTGGTAGCACATTCATTAGAACCTGTTGAGATGTTCAAAATGTTTTGGTTTTATAGATACATCAGTGCCCAAATTTTCATTTCAAAATCCATAACATCATTTAATGGCTCACATTTTAAAAATCAAAAGTACCTACACCACAACACCACTTTCATCAATAACGTCACCAACTGCTTTGTATGCAATAATAAGAATTAACTATTTCTAGATTTATTTTAAATTTAATCAATTCCAGGGATACTTCAGGGGATAGATTTTTATTACTGTCCCTAATAATTTCCAAGAATTATCAACCGCGGATATTTTGTCTTCTTTTTTCAATATATTTAACAAGAATTTGTCGAAAGAATTTTTGTCAGCAAGAAAGAATGAATGAAGGAATTCCAGCGTCTAATTCCAAAGGAAACGTAAATAAAAAAATTGAAGATAAACAGACAAATGAAAGAAGGTACAAAGTCGATTTTATTCGTTATTCAGAATAACAAATAAAATCACGAATAATTTACGAATAACGAATAAAATCACGAATAATTTATTCGCGAATAAATTATTCGTGAATAAATTAGTGGCGAATAATTTTTTATTCGAATAATTATTCGAATAAAAATGTATTCGAATAATGCCCAACTCTGCACCCAAGTCATTATCATGTGTTGTCGGCTGTTGCATGTCGCTTCTTATTGTTGTTTTCGGTATTTTCGTGTTGTTGTTTCTCACTGTCACTGTTATGTTAAGTCTTTTTCGGCTGTTTGTTTTCTTTGTTTAGTTATTTATTTCCAGGGGCGGATCTTTGTAGGTTATTTTTCAATGGGGCGCTTGTCTTTTTTCATTCTTTTTCAGGTTTTTGGTGGATCCACTCCTGAATTTACTGACCAAAATCAATCTATTGTAACTCAACTTTGCACAACTTTGGTGGCGATTTTGTTCAAACATAATATTTGTTTTTATGGAAGCGGCAAATGTTTTGGGACATTCACTCTTTTTACTAATAGTTTTTTTTTCGTCCGGAATCGTTTGGAACCATTCCCGAGGATTCTGATTTCTTTCAAATGCCACAAGATGACAGTTCCTATGTTCTGAAAAGAAAAGGAAGTCGATTTTGGACTTGAAGTCGGAATTAAAATCGGAATCACGCATTCATGTGACAATGTGAAATCGGCATTTTAGGTTTCACAAATATATAGGCATGCCGCCATTAGAAGCCAAAAAGAGTGTTTGCATTTTCGTTTACTATCCGGAATCGGAGAGTTCTCTACCAATTGCGAACTAAAAAAAATACGCAGTAAGCTTACTGTTTGAGATTTGCGGCTTTAAAGAGGTTGTTATTTCAATTTCTGTTTTTTTTTCTGGATCAATCAAAATACAAAAAGCTAAACATTTAAAAAAAAATACCTTAACAGATTCCAATGAATCATGATGTTTAAAAAGTACTCAATGTTAATTATTTTATTATTGCCTGAATTAGTAAGCGGGCGTTTCCTACAACTATTTATTTCGTTAACACTTCATTTAGTAAAAAAAAGAAAAAGAAAAATGAAACAACTTAACAAAAAATCCAATTTCGTTTTAAAAACCTGTTTACATTTTTTTCTGTTGCTTTTTGTTTGGATATTGTGCTAAATATAAAACATGAAACATTCTCTCAAAAACAAAATAAGAACTTGTTTTTTATCGATGTTCATTTGAAGTCTTTTATAGAATATTGCAATCGAATACAAAACGTTATGTTCGTCCTGTTTGTCTATATTTTCACCTAACAGGTCTCGGTCTATAAAGTGCTATTAGTAGCCACCTGTGAAAACACTTTCTAAAAAAGCAGATACTTAATGAATTTGCAAATAAAAGAAAAATTTCCAGAACTGGCTTTCGGCTTTTGCTCCACAGCTTCTTTGAATGCACCAGTTCATTTATTTTAATTTATCTTTAATCACTCTTTTCTTTCTCTTTTCGTAATTAAAAACATAACAACACAAACAATTATATTGAAACAAAAACAGGAACAATATAATCTATTTATATTAGTACCCTTTATTGAAAGATGCTTTAACATCTTAACAATAAGGCCAATTAATAAGTTGCACCACTGGTGCTTTAAGAATGACAGTTATTAAAGTAAAGTGACAGTTGCGTACACTAAACCATTATATATAAAAACACCTAATAGTATAATCAATAATGGGTTTTTCGATTTTTTGTGCTACATCAAAACCAAAAAAAAAAAATCCCAATACCAAACTTATGTAAAAAAAATAGCACTGTGCTAGAACTCAAGATGGCACTTCAATCAATTGCCAGGTCGCGGGTACTAGCTAAATAGAAATACAGTGCACTACACAGAAATTGCACATGTTGTCGAATATTAAACGTCACGAAGAAAAACATCGAAAAAAAGAAATTTCAGTTACTATGTCACTAAAAATCTATAGAGTAAAGATGCCTCATTCTGGTACTGTCTAAAGACGGATATATGTAAACTTTAATTATAATCCAATTTTTCTGTGCACTATAGACTGTATAGATTAGGAGTATTATACAAACATAAAAGCAGTTTATAGAATTAATTTAAACATGATTGATTTGACGGTGACTGATGATACTACGCTAAAATTTTATTCTTGAGTTTGACGTTGCGTTCCGTTTTTTACTGGTAAACAATAAGTCTTTTAGATGCTTTGAAATCATTTAAATCGTCTATTGATCTCAAATGACAATTCTTCTTCAAAATCAAAACCAGAACCAAAAGCACATCAAACTGTAAGTACTGTGGTTCACAATAACCCATTCTCGTTCCTAATTTTGCGAATCGCAGTGTGCTTTTTTCGCAAGGTAAACCACAAAAAAGGTTATGACGTGAATGAAATACAAATCAAATTCCGGGAGAATGAAATATGAAACAGATTGCAAAGATTTTGGCATTCGTTTCGTGGGCGTATCTAGGTACCAAATACGAACAATGGCAACAGGTTCTGTTTATGTGATTGTTCTATGCCCAAGTCAGCTCTGAAGGTTAAAACTAAGAGAAACACAAATACTTTAGTCTATAAAAAGTATCAACAAACTTATAAATTAAAAGCATCCCGCAATAAAAAAAAATAAAAACTGTTATCAGTGAATTTATCATTGGCTAAGTAAAGAAAGTTCTTAATTTTGAGTTGCTTGTTTTATTGAGGATGCAAGCAATTTCCTTTTTGAAAATTTAAATAGTAAGAGAATGAAAATATTTGCTAACATCTTTCACATTCTTAAAACATGCTCAGATTGAGATTAACATAGAAAAATACAAGCTGACCCGGAAAACTTTGCCGAACCCTTCTTAAGCTCATATTTCTTTGAAATGTGATAGTAACTTTTTTGCTTTTGTTATTTTTCTTCAAATTGTAAACCTTCAAAAAAAGAAACATAATCAACTTGAAAGAGTTGTTTTCTGTCAATATTCTTAGTCAAGGAAACGATAAATAGGGAAGCTTGTCTTACTTTTTTTTATTTAAGATCTTAGACTTGATTTAAACTGAAAAACATGACTTTTTACTAAGAATGTAAATTTTACTTTGCAGAAGACTGCCAGGATGAAAACGCAACATCAAACCAGCCATATAAATTTATATTCAATCGCAGAGCCGTTCTAATCACAGCTTTAATCATCATCATAACCATATTCATTGGAGGCATTTTTGCAACAGCAGGTTTTATGATGAAGCAATCAAGTAAGCAAGACGAGGATGACGAAGAAAGTAGAAAACATATTCCAGTAGATAATACGATAGGTATTTTAAACGAAATAGCGTTTGCCAGATTGAATGTTTCTTAACTTAATTATGCAAATTCATTCTGTTTTCCAAGTTCTTGATATCAAAAGCGATTTTGTTTTGAAATGAGTTTTCCATTGTTCACTAGGAAGTAATTCGTTTTTTCTTGATTTTCTTAGGTGATGACAATTTCGGTGCAGGATCAGTGCTGCGACTAGTAGTCCGAGATGAATGGCTTGCCAGGCCCGTGTCAGAAGAATTAGATGAGCTGAACCTGCCTGTTCATCGAGTAATCATTGCTCATACTGCAACAGAAGGTTGCACAAGCCAAGTATGAGAACACTTCAAATTTATTTCACAACAGAATTATCACATTCATGAATCATGACCTTCTTTTATTCACAGGCTGGATGCGTTTTACGAACTCAACTAATCCAAGTATTCCATATGGATTCTAAAAATTTTGGCGATATAGGCTACAACTTTTTAGTTGGTGGAGATGGAGCAGTGTACGAAGGTCGTGGCTGGGACTATCAAGGAGCCCATACAAAAGGATTCAATGTGGATAGTATTTGCATTGCATTTATTGGGACATTCACAAAACAGACTCCTCCCCAGGGTCAACTAAATGCGGCCAAATTGATCATAGCCGAAGGTGTAAGACTGAATAAGCTTGTGCCAGATTATCGCTTGTATGGTGCGAGACAATTTATTGGAACAGAGAGTCCGGGAAGTGCTTTATTTGATATAATTAAAAAATGGCCACATTGGTCAGACATATAAACGAAATATTTAAAAAAGTTGTAATGTAGATTTTGTTTACTATAAAGGTCGTAAGTTTCTTGTAAAATTAATGTTAAGCTATATTAAGTCGATAATTTTGTGATACTTATTTTGTTAAAGTGTTAGATTTTAGTAATTATTGTAATCTATGCTTAAGTATAAAATGTAAATAAAAATTAATCTCCAAAATGAATATAAGCGTATCACTGTAAAACTACTGCAAGCACATCTGAATTTACATTTAACGACTAGCAGACCCGAGTATCGTCGTTCTGGACGTTTGAATTCAAACAAAAATATTATTTTAATGTTTACAGAACCAAGTTCGAACCAACAAGACTGAGCTGAATAGTGAAAACAATAAACTGGTCAAAGAAACTAAAAGGACTTCCAAGCTCTGACAGCTGTCAGTCGCATTCAATTTGAAGCTATATCTGTAAAATTTGCTGTAATATTTTCAACCTTGCTCTGCCAAATCAACATTGACCAGTATAGGGGCTTAAGGCTGAAACACAAACAGCTTCGGCTTCGCCTGACGTTTACGAGTTCAGCCTCAGGGATTCATTGCATGCTATCACAATGTAGCTTCGACCTTACGTTTCGTACGTAATGTTACGTAACGTGACTTCAAACGGAAGCTCTAATTCAAATGTGCTGAACATTTGCATTGTCTGACAGCTCAACACTTGTGAAAGAAAAGTTCACAAACAAAATTCATTTGTTTTTGGAGGGTTAATGTTGATGGAGATCGAACTGTCATTCAAAGCAAACTCGAAGCAGGTTCATCGTAATGCAGACGAAGTCGAAGCTGAAGCATGTTTGTGTTTTAGTCATTAACAACATGTTGTTAAAATAATTTTACTATCAAAATGGATGGGTCAACGTTTCGGGCGCTTCACCGGTCGCCAGAATCATCTTATCGCTTTGTGGTACAGAAAGTAACTATGTAATGTCCGTTCGTCGACGAAATGCAAGATCTGTCCAAAACATCACTGTCATCAGTATGCAGTAGATTTAGGAGAAATCCTGAACCAAATGAACAAAATAGTATCAAAAAAGGCAGAAACAAAATTGAAGTTGCTCAAAAACAGCTTAAAACAGCAGCTATCAAAAGCCAAAAGAATACATTTTTAGAGAATTTATTGAAGAACACTTACTCATCTGTCACGAATTTAGGAGACATTAGGATTGAATCAAAAACCACTTTAAGGATTTTGGTCAATTTTGTAAACCTCATTTTTGCTGTTTGTGATTTTGATATTGTCAGACTAAAACTCGAACTGTCAAAAAAGCTTTGTTACCGTTTTCATCTTTCAAATTGATCGTGAACAAACAGTTCATGTAGGTCTTTGATTCAATTGTATTTATTGTTTACTGAAGGTGATAAGATTTAACAGTGGAAACCCCCTTCTGCTTGGAATAAATCTTCTCTCAGCTCAGACTCTCAGACAAAAATATCTTGCGATAGCAGTCAGTTCAATGAAGACAGTAATTGATAAGAGACGTTGATTCTCAATCGAAACAAGTTTATACATTTAAATTGCATTTTTTCAAATGTCACCTTTATAATTTAAGTGAACAGCATTTGCTTTCTCAGGTTAAGATAGACTCTTATTGTTATTGGAAGCTCAAGTTGAAAAATGCCAAATATCCCAAACCGGGGTAAGATTATTTTGAATCATTGGTTTGGTAGCTTTAAATATATTTGTACTTATCTGTTCTCCAGACAAAATCAAATTTAGCATTATTTCTATTTTTACAATCATGTTTTTTGCTGTTATCATCGTTTGTTCGATTTTAAGCTTCTCAAATGCGTCTCCACAATTAGCTTCCTCGAACTCGGATTCAGGTACTTTGCATATCCTATGATTCTATTTGTAGGAATGTTTAATAACTTCTTTTAACAGTAACCAACGATGAGTTCCAAATCCTATCAAGGACTGAGTGGAACGCCCGATCACCAAAGGAACCGTATGACAATCTTGTCCTTCCAGTGCATCGAGTTATAATTGCTCATACCGCAACACAGAGTTGCAGTAATCAGGTAAGGGTCACATAAGTCAATCTTATAAAAATAACAGATAGCTTGAGAACTTTTTTGAATCTTCAAGACAACATGTTCAAACAGAATTCACATGATGCAAGACTACCACATGGACAACAGAAATTTCAACGACATTATTTACAATTTTCTGGTTGGAGGCGATGGAACTATTTATGAAGGCCGTGGTTGGGACTTTCAAGGCGCCCATACCAAGGGTTACAATAGGGATGGTATTTGTATTGCCTTTATTGGAACTTTTACCACTCTGGAACCACCAGAGAGACAACTGAGTGCATCGAAATGGCTTTTGGATGAGGGCGTAAGACTTAACAAGCTCGTGACTGATTTCAAGCTTTATGGCGCTAGGCAGCTTACACCCACAGAAAGTCCGGGAGGAGCTCTGTACGAAATAATACAAAAGTGGCCGCACTGGTCAAATACTATTTAGAACTTAAATAGGAGCTGGAAAGTGTCAAAAATAATTACGCTAATTTTGTTTAAATAAATTTATTCATAAGCATCCCGAGAACACTCATTTTGATTCTGAACACACCACTCTGGCTGCAAGGCTTCCAAACGATCTTCTGCTTTAGCCATTAACAACATGTTGTTAAAATAATTTAACTATCAAATTGGATGGATCAACGTTTCGGGCGCTTCACCGGTCGCCAGAATCATCTTAACGCTTTGTGGTACAGAAAGCAACTATAATAATGTCCGTTCGTCGACGAAAAGCAAGATCTGTCCAAAACATCACTGTCGTCAGTGAGAGTATGCAGTAGAATCCTAGAGTCATGGAAAATTGGGCACTACTGATGTCCACCGACAAAAAAAGCACGGCAGTCATTAAAACTATAAGAAACGAAAATTTCAATGAAAACAAAATGGTTGACACTTACTCGCATCTGTCATCAATTTTGGAGACATTAGGATTGAATCAGAAACCGCTTTAAGGATTTTGGTCAATTTTGTAAACTTCATTTTTACTGTTTGTGATTTTTAATGTCAGACTAAAGCTCGAACTGTCAAAAAAGCTTTGTTACCATTTTCATCTTTCAAATTGATCGTGAACAAACAGTTCATGTAGATCTTTGATTCAATTGTATTTGCTATTGTGTTCTTAGTTTACTGAAAGTGATAAGATTTAACAGTGGAAACCCCCTTCTGCTTGGAATAAATCTTTTCTCAGCTCAGACTCTCAGACAAAAATATTTCGCAATAGCAGTCAGTTCAATGAAGACCGTAATTGATAAGAGACGTTGATTCTCAATCGAAACAAGTTTATACATTTAAATTGCATTTTTTCAAATGTCACCTTTATAATTAAAGTGAACAGCATTTGCTTTTTGAGGTTAAGATAGACTCTTATTGTTTTTGGAAGCTCAAGTTGAAAAATGCCAAATATTCCGATCCGGGGTAAGATTATTTTGAATCATTGGTTTGGTAGCTTTAAATATATTTATATTTTTCTGTTCTCCAGACAAAATAAAATTTAGCATTATTGTTATTTTTACAATCATGTTTTTCGGTGTTATCATCGTTTGTTCGATTTTAAGCTTCTCAAATGCGTCTCCACAATTAGCTTCCTCACAATCGGATTCAGGTACCTTGCATATCCCATGATTCTGTTTAATAAATTTTTTTAGCAAATTCTTTCAACAGTAACCAACGATGAGTTCCAAATCCTATCAAGGACTGAGTGGAACGCCCGATCTCCAAAGGAACCGTACGACAATCTGGTTCTTCCAGTGCATCGAGTTATAATTGCTCATACCGCAACACAGAGTTGCAGTAATCAGGTAAGGGTCACATAAGTCAATCTTATAAAAATAACAGATAGCTTGAGAACTTTTTTGAATCTTCAAGACAACATGTTCAAACAGAGTTTACATGATGCAAGATTACCACATGGATGGCAGAAATTTCAACGACATTTTCTACAATTTTCTGGTTGGAGGCGATGGAACTATTTATGAAGGACGTGGTTGGGACTTTCAAGGCGCCCATACCAAGGGTTACAATAGGGATGGTATTTGTATTGCCTTTATTGGAACTTTTACCACTCTGGAACCACCAGAGAGACAACTGAGTGCATCGAAATGGCTTTTGGATGAGGGCGTAAGACTTAACAAGCTCGTGACTGATTTCAAGCTTTATGGCGCTAGGCAGCTTACACCCACAGAAAGTCCGGGAGGAGCTCTGTACGAAATAATACAAAAGTGGCCGCACTGGTCAAATACTATTTAGAACTTAAATAGGAGCTGGAAAGTGTCAAAAATAATTACGCTCATTTTGTTTAAATAAATTTATTCATAAGCATCCCGAGAACACTCATTTTGATTTTGAACACACCACTCTGGCTGCAATGCTTCCGGGGTCAAACCGTTTTGCGCTAATAGCTCCCGATGCATAAACAAACGATCTTCTGCTTTGCGCGAAGGTTCTTCAGGATTCGACCACAACCTCTCCGCCAAAGCACTCGCTTTCGGCCATAACAAGGCATCAAGAGTAAATTCGTCAATTTGTTCAGACCAGACAGCCGCTTCAGATCCTAGAATAAGCTTGTTTGGACCCCCAAGTATACAGTCTGGACGATGTTCATAAAACTTTTTCCAACCACCTAATTTCGGGTCACCCTTCCAACCTGCCACACCAGCATCGACAAACAGATCATTATTGGTCGAGATCAATCTGAAACCTCGTTTTAGAGCCTCTTTTATGAACTCCTCCGGAGTCTTTGCTAGGGTTTGTATGATATATCGGGACTTTTCAAGAAATCGATCAATGTAAGGAGGTGTGGTTAATTTACTGGCCCACAAAATAATCGGGATTTTTCTATTATTCGACGCCTTGTCGAGTCTTGTTTCTGCATTCATTTGGAAATGTCCCCACAAATTAACGAAATCCTTAACTTCCAAAGACCATCCTCGGTCAAGCATCCAATTTTGAATTGACTCTGAAGAATTCCAACAAGACAACGATGCTGTATAACCACCCAAATGGAAAATATTTGGGTTGAACGATCCAACCATTTCGGAGTAAATATCTTCGAGGACGTCATACAATCTGTCAAGAGTTGGATCAACTTGTCCACAAGGCGGTTGGTTGCAGAATTTTGTCCATGGCTGGGCATTAAAGCAAACGGTAACATTTTTCTTCTGCCATCCTTCGCCAATATGTGCTGGTCCTTCGAATTCAGGAATGACACGAATTCCACGAATCAGTGCGTAAGTCACCACTTCGGCAATATTGTCGGCAGTGTAGACTTTTTGGGGTGAATAAGCGCCATATTTGTGTAGATCTGGGTGTGATTTCACCACCAGAGGAAAACTATTTGAATCGATCATGTGCCAGTGGAAGGCATTCAGTTTACTCATAGCCATGGCATCTGAAAGAAAGTCAAAGATTAATCGAATAACTCAATTTTTCAAGCAACTGTCAGCTTACCAAGAGTCCTCTTTATGGACTCAACACTGAAGTAATGTCTAGCGGTATCAAGTAGAATCCCTCGGTGCTTGTAAGCTGGAGCATCGTTTATCTCGGTGTCAACCATCATCTCGATACATCTTTCGTGGTCATTATAGACAATCAACTGTGACAAAGTCTCTAAACCATGTCTTGCCCCAAAATATGATTTTGCCTTGATCTCCGCCAGAACCTTTTTGTCTTCAGTTATTTTCAACAAATAACCCTCATCAGTGTCGTACGAAAGCTCTGGTACTTCTTCGTCGATCTCCTCCAAATGAATTTTGATCAGCAGTGGTTTTTCGCCATTCCTTGTCAAACCAGAGTACTTTGAAACTTTCGCACTGATTTGACCCACAAAGCGTTTTTTTGCCATGCGCCAAATTGAAGGAGCAACGAATTTTGGAGTTATTTGAAATCTGATCTTGGAACGATCGATTGGAACAACATATTCACCAACACGTACTGGACCAGTTGGCTTAGGCCAAAGAGTTCCGATTTCGTCACCACATAGCATTCTGCAAACCGCAAAACTTTGGCTGCGATATTCGTTGGTAAAAGGAACTTTAACACATTTTTTGTTTTCGTTGCATTCGTAGCCCCAAACCGGTGAAGATTCACTTAACAAAAAAAAAAAAACATAATTATTATTATTCATAACTCAGCGTGAACAGAGTCCGGCTTCAGAATGATAATCAACTTACTCGAGACTGAGTATTGAAGCTGGCGATAAAGCAGCGAGAGACAAAATTAACTTGAAAAACTTGTTAACTGTCATCTTAAGATTCTAATATGAAACGATATTTCTTATCGCTGCAGGAACCACCACGCTCTACTAAGTAACCAAAATGAGATGATTTCTTAATTCAATTCACTTTTATATTTTAAGAGTAATTAAATGAAAATAGTAAGTAAACAGTGATTAAGTCCCGATTCTAGTGTTTATTTTTAGGACCACAAGAACAGAAACACAGTCCTTGTACCTTGACAGTTGAACGTTAAATGAGCATTGATTTGAATTCGATCACTGCTTGGGTGTTAAATCAGTGCAACCAAATTGATGTTTAAAGAACGATTAAAAGAACATCAATAACAATATTATTGTTAAAGAGAAATGCGATTTGTAAGAAGGGGACTTTTCCATTTGTTGAAAAAATATATTTCCTTGTAATTTTCAATGAGAATGAAACTAGCCTTAATAATTCACATTCCCTGTTGCTTCATGTGTGAGAATAGAAGTTTTTAGTCACAACTTTGTTCCCTTTCCCTCTTAAAAGGAGCCGCTCACATTAAAACTACATTCTTCATTCTAAAATTTCAAAATCCGTTCGGCGATATAAATGCACATTGCAATTGCGAACTATCTTTAAAAACAAACAAACAGTGGGTAAGGTTTGTATGTAGAGTTATGAGATTAAAAACAAGAACGTACGCAAAATATAAGAACAAAAGTTATATTATAAAGTTAGTTAAAGTACAAAGTCACCAGGTACCTGAAACTCGAAGAATTTGTTGAAAAACTATTCTTTAAAAATTTTAAAGGTGCATCGCGCGACACCCCGTTTTTAAGGTAATTTGAAAAAAAAATATTGCTAATTATAGTGCTTTGTATGTGCTTTTTGTGTACCGAAAAATAAAATTTTGTGCTCCATTGCAACATTTTTTTTTTTTTACAAAAAACCGGGGTGTAGCACGGTATCGCTTCAAACCCCGCATGGTGAAGGCATTGAAAAAATTCATCAAGAATACTATCAAAATTATGTGCTATTTATGTACTTGCGATAACTGCAAAAATAAATCATGCGCTACGTATATACATTTAAATAAATAATTTGTTTATTCTTAAGCGGTGGGGTGGGGCTCCAAAATGCTTAGAAATAAATAAGGACTCTCGGAATACATAAAATTTTGGCACTAGAGTTGTGTGCTAATTATGTGCTGGCAATAATCGCAAAGAGAACCGAGCGCTGACAATGTTCAATTTCAAAATTAATAAAAAACTTCATACGTAGCTCACATTGATGAAAAAAATGAGAGAGAAAAATAACAGAAAATAAAAAAGCTTAAGACATGCAAGGAACTGATCGCCAGGTCTATGTTGTAAAGTCCGTATTTGAATTTTGGAATTAACTGGCGATTTCTGTTGAAAATTTGGAATTTGAATTTTTTTTGAACCAAACTCGTACAATCCTAATGGTATTAAAACGTTATTCTCACAGGTGAAAAATATTGTTTTCAACCCCTGGTGGCATAATAGTCCAAGAGGCGACCGTCAAATTACTTAATCTGGATATGGATTCTGTACCCATTAACAATAATAATAATAATTTTGTTTTTGTTAAATATAATTTGTGAACAAAAGTGCATCGACTCAAGTGAAGTTAAAAAGGTGTTTTAATTGTAATTGTTAATTTATCGAACTTCACGCCATTCAACATTAACTCATTATTTGTACCCATTATTAGATAGAGTTTTTGGAGACAAAGACAGCGCCAGGGTTGCCAGTCAAAGTCCGGAGCAAAGGGGGTAAAACGGGACACTGATGGTGCGTTCTTTGGCCAAAAATTAACCTATCAAAGATATGGATAACATTAGTGTCCAATTATAGACCTCGACGAGACGAAACCCATAATATTAATGGGTTGCATAGTTCAAACCATGGCGAAGCGGTCGGCAACCGCCTCAGAAGCCACTAATTTTTAACCATAAACCAACCCATCAGGGAAATGGCTAAATTTGGATCCGATTCAAGGTCTGAATGTACTCTTAACGAGTATATTATAGGGTTGCCTTGTCTAAACCGGAGCAAACCACTCGCCAACCCTACTACAGTGAAAAAAGTGCACGATACAAGTTTTCACTTAAACATTCATAACTTGATTATTTTTTTTATCATTTTTTTCTTATATAGCAATTAAAAGCTTTACGTATTGTAATGTGTATACACTTTATTTATATCTTGCACTCTGTATCTCTTTCTCAGAGGCGGCGTAAGGCGTGGGCGACGTGGGCCATCGCCCACGGCCTCGCGGTACAAGGGGCCTCGCGCCTCAAAAATTTGTTTGCATTGCTTCAGTGAGAATTAAAAAAAAAAAAATTTGCTTTGTTGTAAAATATTTGCTTACGTTGCGAAACTGTCGCGGGGAATCCCTTGTTTTATTTGTTTACTTTCTTTACTAGAAAACCAACCAATCAAATCAAAGTACCACACGCACGCAACGCAGTCGCTTGCAAAGATTAACTAAATAATAAGATGGGAAACTGTCTTACGTCCCGAAATTAAATTTTTTTTTCTTTTCGTGTACATGAATAAATGTGAGTTACAAAAACAAAGAGATGAGGTGAGATTTGTCTATTTTGACAATTTTAGTGGGATACTAGCTTAAAATCATTGCCGCAAAATTATAGTCCGCTAATAAAAATAAACAACTTTAGTGTGATACTAAAGCTAGTATCACACTAAAATTGTTCATTAGCGGACTATAATTTTGCGCCATTGTATTTCTATCTTTCTAGTACCCGCGACCTGGCAATCGATTGTAGTGCCATCTTGAGTTTATGTAAGTTTGGTATTGGGATATTTTTTTTTTTTTTTGGTTTTGATCTGGCACAAAAAATCGAAAAACCCATTCTTATTCTTGATTCTACTAGGTGATTTATATACAATGCTTAAAATGACATGACTCAAACGTCATTTTAAGCTAGTATCACACTAAAATTGTTCATTAGCGGACTATAATGCTTTGCGCCATTGAATTTAGGAAATATCAGGTAAGTTTCTGTCAGGGTTGCTTTGTTTGTTTTAAAAATATTCGGCATCTTTAATTGCATTCAATTCAATTCGCTTATTTAAGATATAAAGAGATATAATGTACAATACAAATACAATTTTAAGGTAATTATAAAGCATGGCAAATATGCCGTCTGCCGTAGGGATAAAATAAATAATACAAATAAAAAATAAAAATATAAAACATAAAAAGAGAGTTTGCTTCAACAGAATTGTGTCACATTAAAGTTATTGTTATGTTGTAAATTGTGACTTTAAGTTTGATCAAAACAAGGATACATTAATTTCGGTTACATTGTTTAGCTATATTCAAATTTTTAAACATTTATACAAAAGTTTCAGGCATAGAAAAAACAAAAAGATAAAACAAATTAATCTGGACTTTTACTTTAGTCAAAACAAAAAAGGGCTTTTAGTTTAGCTAAAATAATCTGCATTAAAATTGAGAAACTATTCAAACAATCGTGGTAACTTTTTCTTCAAAACATGTTCACATAATCATCTCGATATTTTTTTTGCATGCGAAACATATCTTATAAATGACTTCCAGTCACGACCACCATGAAAAAAAAAACTTACGGAAAAATGGAGTCTTCGGATCTCCTGTAAAATTGAACAAACAGCTATAAAATTTAAAACATTCTCATTCTCACCAAGGTTGCACAGCGAGCAGATAGGATTTAAATCTGATCTATGTGGTCTATAATTCTTTGTAATTGCATTACATAAACAACTTCTTGTCTCACAATTCAAATCATAAATAATATGTAGATTTTTTGTAGTTTCAAAACTAACATAAATGAACCGAACAATTGTTCGGTGTTTTTATAATTCATTTTTCCTTAGAACGTGTCATAGGTGACCGAGAGATCGTTTCCAAAAACGAATATAATTCAGTTTTTCATCGTTTTTGCGAAAGCATCTCTGTGTTAATAATAGATACTAATCTTTTAAAAAAGTTAAAAAAAAATGTTTAAAATATTTGATCTTCATGATGGACGATCGTCCGTAACGCGTCGCTAATAAATTAAATATACTTGTGAAATTTATAAAGTTTAAAAAATAAATTAAATTAATATTTTAAAGTAAAATTTCAAAATTTTTATTTTTCGTATTATTTTCCAACAATTTTTTCATTAAGAAATTTCTGTTCCTTTAATAAAGATTTATATAAATATTTAAAATATACACTTTAAGAAATACATACAAAGTGGAGATGACAATTTAGGTCTGTTCTTTTAGTCCCTAAACCTGCCGAAAACTCCCAAATTCTCCCACTTATCAGTCCTTTTACTCCCGATTTTTGTAATTTCTGTCACTTTTGAAGGAGAAAAATATTTCCCCTATCTCACGATCTTAGCCAAAAGAATTTCTTGTGGCAGCTCTTATAAGTTCTGTGTAACCATAAGTACATTGAATTTTGTTGACGTTTGATATAATTTTGTGCATTTGGGAGATTTTTGTAAAGTGTTCTTTAACTTTTTGGGAAAATCATAAAATTTCATCTCCACTCCTCATTTTGATACAGTTTTTACAAAAACGGCCGAAAAAGAAAAAGAACGGACCTTTTGTATTTATGAATAAAAACTTTGCAGTGTTAATTGTTTTTTTTTCATTATTTTATAAAATCCGTCTTCCATCGCCATAGAACAGGGCCTCGCAAAATCTGTCTTGCCCACATAAAATTTTGGTCTTGCGCCGCCACTGCTCTTTCTATTGTAATGTGTATGCTTTATTTATCTCTTACGCTCTGTATCTCTTTCTATATTTAATGTACATACTACTCTTACTCTCTTTACTTACTCTTTATCTCTTTTACTCTAATATCGTTTTATAGTGAAATAAGTATGTAGCAATAAGTTTAATTGTAGTAGTAAACACTTGTGTAGGAAAGTTAAAATGAGGGGCAACACATAGTGATTAAGAGAAAACTTTTGTTTAGCATTCAGATTCAGCTCTTACAAAAATCCTAATAGTTTTAGCATTTAGTGGTTAAGGAGAGAACTTCTCGAACATTCAAGCTTCTCCAAGAACCAATATAGTAGTTTCTAGAACCAGTCATTTGTGTTATATAAATAGCCCGTTTGGCGGCGAAGCAGTTAATTGATTGTGAACTGCGATAAAGTAAAGATACTGTGTTTGAAAAGTAATTGAAAGTGTTGGATAAATACGTTTGTGAGTGGTTTGAATAAAGTAAATTTGTGTTTTATTTGAAAAGTGAATAAGTTTTAATTATCGGACCAAGCCGAATATTACAGTATGTAAAAATTAATAAAATATCAAAACAAGTATAAAAATGTAATTTTGAATATTTAAAATGATTATTTGGATTTAGCGGCATCTTTCATTAAAATAAGGTTTGACCACATTACTCAGTAACCAAACGCTTAAAATTAATTTGGTTTTCAGTGACTTTTAGAAACATTGAATTGACGTTAATCGTATTCAGAATTTTTTGTTTTAATAATTTCCAACATGGTGGTAACATGCAGGAATAAAATTTTTTTACCTTTTTAAGTAAGATTTTCTCCCTTCCCCGTTATTTTTCTCTCTCATTTTTTTTTCATCAATGTGAGCTACGTTTGAAGTTTTTTTATTAATTTTGAAATTTGAAATTGAACATTGTCAGCGCTCGGTTTTCTTTGCGATCATTGCCAGCACATAATTAGCACACAACTCTTGTGCCAAAATTTTATATTTTCCGAGAGTCCTTATTTATTTCTAAGCATTTTGGAGCCACACCCACCCGCTTAAGAATAAAAAAAATATTTATTTAAATGTATATACGTAGTGCATGATTTATTTTTGCAGTTATCGCAAGCACATAAATAGCACATAATTTTGACAGTATTCTTGATGAATTTTTTTAATGCCTTCACCATACGGGGTTTGAAGCGATATCGTGCTACACCCCGGTTTTTTGTTAAAAAAAAAAATGTTGAAATGGAGCACAAAATTTTATTTCTCGGTACACAAAAAGCACGTACAAAGCACTATAATAAGCAATTTTTTTTTCAAATTTCCTTAAAAACGGGGTGTCACGCGATGCACCTAAATTTTAAGACTTATTAACGTTTAAGATATTTGCCCCTAAAATTTCATACGAATTACTAGAAAGTTCCGGAATCAAACGCGTTGTTTACCCTTAAAATTTTCCGTATATTTTTGTGATGTTTTGGAAAACTACTATGAAGATTTTGATAGATTTCAAATGGATAACATCCCTACTAGTTTAAATTTTTTTATAATATGCACCAACTCCAGAGGTTTTTTCGATACCCTTATTATACCAGAGACACAGTGAGTGCTTTAGGAAGGAAAGAAGGGGTTGGAAACGAGGTGGTCTTAAAGTCCTGAACATTGCAATGATTTGGAAAGGCAGAGTGTGGAAGGGAGTTCCACATTCGCGTAGTTCGCCTAAAGAACGATTCCATATACTTGAGAGCACGTCCGAAGTTGGGCTCGAGGGTAAACTGATGGGCATTCCTAGAAGCGTGAGTATTACGGGCGCATTGTTTAAGGGGAGGAATGCAACTGGCTATTTCACTAGAACAGTTACCGTAAAAGTAACGAAGGAACAGTGAGAGAAACACAAAATGTTACGACCGACGCACGGTGGTATAACGAGGTGAATGCAGGTGGTTAAGTCTCTGTCGCAAACCATTCTTAGGGCTCTTTTTTGCATACCGTCCAAGAGGCTTAAGTTAAGCATGTGGCTGGAGGACCAGCCCAGAGATGAGAATTGTACTCAAGCTTTGGACGGATATCAGTCTTATTATAGATAATAGCCAGATTAGACGAGAGGTGTGCCACTCATGGACAATGGCAGGGCTTCAACGATACAAGACAGCATTGAGTTTTCGAAGCATTTAACTCTACGCGATTTCTTATTCCCCATTGTACAATGCTGTTTCAGTCAGAGTTTAATGAGCTTATCATATTTTGCCATTGCGGTTCCACATCCGAAGAGGAGAAATGTGAGTCCGGAAGCGAATAAGAAAAGATAAGGGTAGTATCGTCAGCGAAACAGTTTATTGGATTAGAAGTTACAGACAAGAGATCATTAATAAAAATAAGAAAGAGGGTCGGAGACAAAACGGAGCCCTGGGGCAAACCAGCATTTGTATTGTATTGAACGGTTCGAAAGAAAGTTTCTAATCCAACGAAGGAGGGATACCGAAAGCACGCATTTTCTATAAAAGATCAAGATGCCACACTTTATCAAGTGCAACATCTTACTTTCTCCAAAACGATGTAAGGATTTGTTCCACTATTCGGCTAGATAAACCATCAGATCACCAGTGGATCTGTTGCTGCGAAAGCCGTACTGCCGGTCATTAAAAAGCTTTCGGTCTTCGAGATATTTCTTGAGCTGATATTTAATCAGCGTTTCCATGACCTTAGAAGGAAGGAACGTAAGTGCAATCGGATGATGATTGGAGGGAGAAGAAGATTCGCCTTTTTTTGGGATTGGCTGGACAAATGCTGTTTACTAACTGCTCGGAAGGAGCCCAGAAGAATAGGATAGATGGAAAAGCTTACACAAGGGTTTTGCCAGCGTTGAAGTTTGAAGAACACCTCTTCAGAATAATAGCGGGGATACCACCCGGATTAGCGGAATTACGTAGTGAAAGAAGATTTGCCCCATGGAATCATTGACGGGCTCAAGAACTGGGGGAGTCATGAAACTCTCTGGCAGAGAAGAGTTGGAGGCGAACTGCCTAGCAAAAAGGTTAACTTTCGCGAGAGTGCTAACAACTGGAGTGTCATTGTTAACGAGCGTAGGGACCGAGGATGAAGAAGAATTTTTCATAGTGTTTACAAATTACCAAAAATTTTTACTGCCTTTGGGACATGTCAGTATTTTTTTCCTTAATTTTTGGTCATGTAAAATTTTGGTCCGACGAATATGGACATTGCAGGTCTTCCTGGCTTGTTTAAACTTGTTCCGGTTTTCCTCAGTTGGGTTGGCTCTACAACACCGGAAGTTCACTTGTTTTCCCCTGATAACCTCTTTACAGCTTGAATCAAACCACGATTTTTCCTTGGGTTAAATGCTCTTAACCCTATTCGGGATAAAAGTTTTCATTCCCAAAATAATCATATTAGTAATCATAAGCTGCGTTGGAGTCTACGTCACTATCGAGGAAGCATGGTGACCGGTTAAAGATCTGGAAACAGTTTTAGAGACCGTCCCAGTTAGCTTTCTCACATAGCCATACCGAGCTCTTTCTTTAACTGGATTAATAGAGAAGTTTACGTTTCTTTTCTTAAAATTTTAAGTGGGTGTAAGGAATACTATTTCAAGACCTTATTTTAACTGGAAAACGTCAACAACAACTTAAAACAAAAAAAGATGCGTTATCGTAAAAATCGTTCAAAAAATTGTTATTTATTGCTTACTTTTCACACTAAAAAAAAGGTACACAATCCTTTAAGTAGGTATAGGTACAAATGTTACATTTTAAGCGGCGTTTTCAACTCATGGTTATTCAAAAAATACAAATCTGTTTTTATAAATCATTGCCCTTGCAGTAGGGATCAAAAAAATATAAAAGAAAATAATATGCATCTCGCATTATCCGCTCGATTCGTTTTTTGAATCGTACGCATCAATGGGGCATTCATCCTGATTCTGCAAACACCATTCTGGTTCGAGAGACTCGGCAGCTAGACCGTTGTCAGTCAAACGTTCACGATGGACCAATAAACGTGACTCAGCCGCCCGCCAATTGTCTTTTGGATTCGACCATAATCGTTCAGCCAGTGCACTGGCTCTTGGCCATAATCTAGCATCGATGGTATGTTCGTCAACTTGCTCGGACCAAATGGCAGCTTCTGCTCCCAAAATAAGCTCATTATAGTCACCGGCAATTTTTTCGGGACTATTCTCGTAGACCTTCTGCCAGCCGATGTAGGGAGAACACCAGTTGTTGCCATCAGTAACCCAGCCGCCGAATCCACAATCAAAGTAGAGAGCATCGTAGTTCGATAGAATCATTCTGTAGCCTCGTTTAAGGATCTCCTTGATCTTCATATCGAAACCAGTTGTCCAGACTTGAATGATGTACCGGTCCTTGTCGAGATACTGGTCGATAAATGGTACTTCGGTTAGACGACTTGTCCACATGATAATTGGGAGTTTTCCATTTGGCGAAATACTGTCAACCTTGGCTAGAGCATTCTCCTGGAAATGACCCCACAGTTTCATAAAGTCCTTCTCATCGAGACCCCAGCCCTTTGCCACCATCCAATTGCGAATAACCTCACTGGTGTTCCAGCAAGCTGTCGACACTTCATCACCTCCCATATGGAATACATCGGGATTGAACAATTCAAACATTTCTCGGTAGATGTCCTTCATGACTTCGTACAACCCATCGACTGTTGGGTCAAGCTGACCGCATGGAGGCTCAACGCAATAGCTCTTCCATGGCTGGGCATTGAAGCAGGCTGTCATATTCTTGTTCTGCCAGCCCTCGCCGACATGAGCTGGAGCATCGAACTCAGGCAACACACGAATACCTCTAGCTCGTCCATATTCCACCACATCGGCTATGTTTTCGTGGGTATAAACCTTGCGTGATGAATAAGCTCCGAGTTTGAAGAGATCGGGCTGCGACTTGACTTCCATGGGGAAACTATGAGAATCAGTGATGTGCCAGTGGAAGGTGTTCAATTTGGTCATTGCCATACCATCTGCAAGAAAAAACAACAACAGTCATAAGAAATTCAAAAAGTTTGACAATATTCTGAACTCACCGATTGTCCTCTTGATTGATTTCAAACTGAAATAATTCCTCGCGGTATCCAAAAGTAACCCACGATGCTTGTAAGCTGGTGCATCAACGATCGTAGCCTGTGCCAGCATCTGAACTTCCCTTCGAATATCATCGTAAACAATCAACTGCGACAACGTTTCCAAACCATGTCTAGCTCCGAAAAACGACTTGGCCGAAATGTCAGCAAAGACTTCATTCTTTCCTTGACTGATCTCTAGTTTGTAGCTCTCGTCGGTGTCGTATGTTAAACGAGGGATTTCGTCAGACTTCTCAGGGCTCTCGTCAACATTGATCTTGATTGTCAGTGATCTTCCTTCACTGCGAACATCATTTGGAGATGGTATCTTGGCGTCGATTTGTTCAGCAAATCGTTTCTCATTCACTTCCCACAGCTTACTGGCTCTGGTCGAGGGAACTTTAAATGAAATCTTCGAACGATCGATGTGCACAATGTATTCTCCGAATTTGACAGGTCCCGTCGGTTTGGGCCACAGTGTGCCAATAGTATCACCACAGAAAATTCTGCACACTGGCAGACTCACAGCCCTTTGGAAGTTCTTCTCATCAAGAGGCACTTTCATGCATTTACTTTGACGGCATTCATAGCCCCATACCAAGCTGCAAATAATGAAAATAAAATGAATAACGTCAGTTATCGTCGTTGTTTTAAATTATTTACGAAGGATCAAACTCTGTCACTACCGGGGACCTTGTTAGGACAACTATGATGGCAATATATGTACTCACGACTGCCAGTACAAAAATACCAATCAACAAGTGTCGCCAAATTTTAAATGCCATTGAGGTGCCGGTGATAGCAATTAAGAACTGATCCACTTCATGAGGAAACACCTCCACAAACCTTCCTCAGCAATTATCTTTTACAAATTAGCGTCGTAATCAGTTTTACAAGAAAAGTGTCTGAGTCAAGAGCAAGGAAATGATCGCAATCAATCTCAAGGGGTTTTCTAATTGTCTTTTGATTGATTGCATGCAATTTGTTGATAAATAGGTTGCCGGTATTTTATTGTATTTTAAATTTGTTTGTTTACAAAATTCTGTTTATGTGTAGACAGCAAAAAGTAGTAACTTCTAGTGGACTGTGTAGAATTTATCTTATCCATTTTTCTGATAAAAAAAGGTATTTTTATTTATACTCGCTACTTTTCTGATACCTTAAGAATTATTATCTTGATCAGATTAATATTTAAAAATATTTATAGCTTGATAATAGCACACTTTTAAAGTGTTAAGAAGAGTTGTGAAGAAAACAAATCAACAAATTTTTGCTCATTTGCATATAAAACCTTTCTCTTCAACAAAGTCGAAAATGATACGTATACGCCCGAGTGGCTCTTCTAACAATAAAAAGCAAAGATGCTGTTGCTATTGAAAGTGAAAGAAATTTAAGAAAAAGGCAAGGCAAACACATAACTATCTAAATACCTATACCATATTTTAATCATTTTTTCATTGTTTTCTATCTTGTACAATCCAGGGTCAACTCTGAACTGGGGTTCAAAGAGAACAGTCTATTGAGATAAACAATTAAACAGTTCTTTAGCAATATAATTGTTGTCTGAACTTATGTCTATTCGACGAAACGGTCATGTTGATTTAGAAGTGGAGAAAATTACGAATTTAATAATTTGTTCTATCGTCCGTCAACACCAGAAGCACTTTCTTCCAAAAGTCTCTTCAACTTCTCGCGTACGCCGATGATATTGGTATAATGGGAAGAACCCAGCGTGATGTCAATGGCGCCTTTATGAGTCTTGAGACAGAAGCGGCAAAAATGGGTTTAGTGGTTGGGTTGTCTTCGAGGAGGGACAGAACGTCACAATAGACGCATATAACTTCGAGGTAGAAGAGGAGTTTGTCTTATAATCACGGGCAATGACACTAGCACTGAGATCAGACGAAGAATAACTCTTGCTAATCGCTGTTTCTTTGGGCTAAGAAAGCAACTCAGTGGAAAGCCCTCTCATGAGCAGCTAAGGTAAAACTGTATAGCACCCTCATCATCCCAGTCCTGCTGTAAAGAAGCATGGACCTTGACAAAATCAGATGAATGTGCCTTTGGCTGTTATGAGAGGAAAGTTCCTTGGGTCACCTTCGGCCCCATGTGCATTGAAATGGAGAAAAAGATACAACAGCAAATTTTACGGGTTGTACAACGACGTGGACCAAGCCAGCAGAGAAGGGTCAAGGCCCAGAGACTCAGATGGCTCGGTCATTTAGAGCCCATGGACAGCAATGCTCTGGCACGGAAAGTCCTTGACACTATTCCCGAGGGACGTAAACGAAGAGAAGAACCGCGACTCAGGTGGCGCTCACAAGTGGAAGAAGACTTGGTTAATTAACTTGGAGAGCAAAACTGGAGACAGCTTGCTACGGACCTTATAGTGTTCATAAAAATTCGATAGTTTAATCGATTAATCGATTGTTTTGAACTATCGGGACTATCGATTGTTTCGAAATTGAATTGATAGTTTATATATTCAATGGATGTGCTAAAAATTAGTTCTTAGGTTTGCATTCTAGATGCCACTGCCAACGAGTAACGACCTACCTACTAAATATCCAGAGGGAGTTACATGTTCATGTGTGCCTTTGTATTTTTACACTACATAATTGATGTCAATCTGCGTATTCTCTTGTCGTATTCATAGAGATATCTAATATAATAGAGCACGGGAGCGGTAGCACTTCGTACAAGTATTGTTGACCCCGAAAATTGTGAGAAAGGAGCTATTAGGGAGTTCCTTTCTCTCTTTGAGCTCCTATGTAAGACAACAACAATTTTGATTTTGACGTTTCTTTTACTTTTTTTTCTCTGTCCATTCCACCTTACAGGCAATCAGCGACAAGCTTTCTCATAATTTGAGGAAACACGTTTTAGGCTAGATTCCGTGCTCTATTATATTATCTCTATGATCGTATTTTGTATGGAAGACAGAGGGAAAAAACATTGACAATGATGAAATACGTTTTGATCGATTTGAATCTTATTGTATTTTTTAATAATATCGATTGTTTATCGATTAATCGATTAAAAAACAAAAAGTATCGATACTATCGTTTAGCTCAACAATCGATGTTTTATTAACAATAGGAATAGGACCGAGCTGGCTGGCGAAGACTGTTGATTGAGGCCCAACTCCACAACGGACTATAGCGCCACCTTTAGTAAGTAAGTAATTTTTCTTTCATGCAAGAGCAAGTGTAAAAAAAGAGAAAGAAACAGCAAGAGTCTGAACATATAGCGGATCACTTGAATAAAGACGCAACAAGTAAAACAAGGGTTTTTCAATGGAAGACACATACATTTGACTAATTTTACTTTTTCTCTGATCACAAAAATTTATTAATTTAAGTTAATGCAAATATTCAGTATGAACATAATTTAAGACACAAAATAATTGTTTTGTTAGTTTTTTTATTATTCATAATATTAAAATTTGAATTCTAGCATGAGATAATTTACTATCACAACAGGATCAAAACAACCAAGAACTCAAACAGAACTATTTGTTGAATTAAAAGTTCTGTTCCAGTTCCGCAAGCGACAAAAAAAAATCACAGCAGAAACGTCAAACAAAACGCAGTTGTTTTTTGTTGTGTGAATTTTGTGTATGAAAATCCTCTTGTAGCATAAAAATCGTGTTAAAAAAACTTTGAATAAATTAATACTCTTCTATAATAAACGACAAATTAATGCAAAATAAAGTGAATCAGTGAAAAGAAGTGTGCAATTAATTGATTCGAGGTGTGCCAAATTATACAGGTAAGCCCACATTACAAAATTACCTAACCACCTTGCAAAAGGCAACAACTTAGGGCAAATAAGCCGATTGGAACTTTCTCTCTAGCCCTTGAAATGTGTTCTAAGTTTAATTCTAACTTCCAACTTACTCTGTGCATGATGCTGGAGCGATAACAGCTAACGCAAGCAGCAGCGTTTGTACAACAATAATTGCCATTCTGCGTTGGCAATAAACTTATGATCCTTTATGGAATTTATTGTCAAATAAAACCGAACTCGAAACTGGCACCCACACCCGTGCGAGGTGTTAAGTAAACTAACCGATCAAATGTACAAGTTCAAGAAATTTATACAATCACAGTCATCCTCCGTGCCGTGGCACATAAATACGCGTTTATCGGTTTGCCTGGTTGGTGATAGGCGATAGTTGTGACTGGTCGAGTCCGTTGGGCTTTTGTCTTTCTTTAAGTTGTTCGAACTCGCACTCACGAGCACTCACAATTCAAAACAAAGTCTTCAGAGAAACGCGCTGCCAAACTAGTGTACTTTTGATTCTCGTTTGTTGTTGTTTTGGTTTTGTGTGTTTTTTGTCTTGTTTTCTGTTCCTTTTTCTTATCGGAACTTCAAAACAGGTAAATATAGATACAGATATTACTTTTTTATGTTTTTTATCGACAAATTATTATGCGTTTTGCCCGTTGTCCGTGGTCAATGGTCATCCAGAGCAGTGAAACCGGTTATCCAGAATCCCAATCGGAATATTGTTTTCAACGTTTATTGGGTCAGTGACTTTGGTTTTCGGCGTGTCCACACCTTGAAAATGCTAAAGACACTGCTAGGCAAAACTTTTGAATAGAATTCGGGAGACTTTAAATTGAGTTCGTTGACGAAATTAAGGAAATTAAACACCCACGATAATTGAGCCACAAAAATTCAATTGACTTTGAGAATTGAGATGACAACGATGTTGAGTGCTTATGAAACCATTAGGAATTGAAAAGTTGGATGCTTTACGTTCTTGTTTTTGTGTTATGGATGAAAAGTCGACTTCGAGGAGGGAACAAACTACAACAACTGGAAAACAGGGAGGTTTTGTTACCAAACAATAACACAGCTGATTTTGACGTTTTAAGTAGTCGCTGCCGTTCGGACTGTCTGCTTCCGAATGTTGAGTGCACTCGGAACACTGCACTGGAGCAAGCAAAAAGGTAGAATTCTTTCTTTTCGATGCAATCGCGATTCCCTGCTTCTGCGCATGTATCAGTCCCATGTGGTTAAAGCGAAAATCAAAGATAATTTTGAAGAGACTGGATACCTTACTCATTTGAACGAAGAGGAACCGACCTTGAAAGTCTTTTGAAGCTTTGAAGCAGATAAGCGGCCCAATCGAGGTAACCGTCGGAGCGAAATTTTTTTCCGATTTCCTGCGAATCGGAGGCATTTTGCTTGTCGGAAAACTACCTCGAAGCGAAATTCGGAGGAAATCGTAGATAATTCCGCTCCGACGGCTTCCCCGATTGGGTCGAAAGACTAACACTTCATCGGCCAAGTCGACTTTAATGCGGATGATGAGGTTAACTGAGTCCATATGAATTTTTGCCAGCTCCTTCGTTTCCAAATGCAATAAGGAATCAAAACATCATCTTACCAGTAGGCACATTAATTTATTTTTATAGGAAAAGAAAATATTCAAAGCAACTTAATCTACGTGGGATTGCTTCCCTTCAACGTGAGCGTGTTGTCCTCATAAGTCTCGAGAACATGAGCCAAATGCTCGTTGTCCCTTGGCTTCTTGAATTGCCGCTTCTTGTTGGACATCTTCTTTCGCTTAGGAACTGGTTTCTTTGGTCCGTGGTCTTGCATCGAACGAATACCCTGCTTTTCGAGGTATTCATCGATTTTGGCATCGTCCATGGCATCCACAGTCGCCGAACGCCATAGTTTCTGGAACTCTTCATCAACCTAGAAAGACGGGAGGAAGTTTATCACAATTCGTTTGCATATCGCTGACATACCGCAAAATTAGCCGTTCGGTCGTTGTAGAAAAGAATCTTCTTTTTATCAATTGGCCGGATGATGAATATAATTTCGGATGCTCGGTTTTTCAGAACCTTCTCACAGTGTGGCAATGATTCCTGGACATCGTCCAGCAAAATGCCACCCAAACCCTTGAGATCGTGTTGTTTCAATAGCCGCAGAAGGCTTTTGCCGTCTTTGATTTTGTAGACTGGTTTGAAGGCAAATCGGCAGTTATCTGGCGAGACTTCGATTTTAGGATTGTTCATAAGGGCCTCTGATGCGAGCCACTATAAAAGAGGGAATTTAGATTACTGAGAGCCACTCCGAATTGGGGAATCTTACATTCTTCACAGACTGTCCAATATCGAGCTGATTTGTCTCATCCAAAATTTCGTCAATGGTTAGAGGATGATCATCGCCGTCTTGGTGGCGAGTTCTCATGTGTTTAACTATTTTGGCCAGCACACCGAAGCGATACTGGGAACTTCCAGACATTGTTTTGTATCTGAAAGAGAAGTTAGTAATTGTATGGGAAACCTTGAGTGGGTATTGGGAGGCATTTTACGTGCTGGAATCCAATTTTGGGACATTTGGTGGTCGCATTTTCTTTTTGTCATCTCTTGGCGGTGGTGGAGCAGCTTCAACTTTTGTTTTCTTTTCAATGCTAGAAAAATAAAACATTAACAAACTGGTTGCATAGGAAATCACTTTTTGCCTACGTTGGAGTGGCCATAGCCCTCTTTTTGAACGCCTCGCGTTCCCGTAGGAGTGCTGGATCCATGATTGAGATTTGGTGTAGTTCTCTGGAATCCAAAAACGCCTTGAAATTATCTTTATTTGCAAATTAAATGGAAAAATAGAGCAAATTTAATAACAACACAGGTTTCTGCAACGAAAAGTTTCGTTGCTTGACTTGAAGCAAATTTCAACTTTGACAACTGACAACAAGGTGACAGTTTATTTAGACCTGTTTGAGTAACAAACTTTCAAGAGCCAATAGTTTTAGATCTATTACATTTTGTGATGCATATTTAAGGGTACTTTGACTTGTTGAATTTTCTGTTTTTGTTTTCTAATTATTTTAATTGTGTGGACCGAAACAGAAAATGGAATTTATTTTTCTTTATTAAAATCAAATTATTATTTAGAAAAATAGTTGTAAACTTAAGACTATTTCTTGCGATGTATGTTCATGAACCGCAAATCAAATGTAGTCGAAACACAGCCTTAATATGAAAAATCTACTACAATATTAGCATGTTGTCCGTCGTTTTCGAAACACTCCCTTTAAGTTTGACATTTCTACAGAATTCACATCGACGTGTCAAATATAAAAAAAAAGAAACGAAGAAAAGAAAAACTTTTCCTTTCTCCTCAAATAAAGTGATTTTGTTTTATTTTCACGACAAATTACCAAACAAATTCTTTACAAAATTTGAACCAAGTTTATCCACCAACAACCCACCATGGTTTTAGCCGATTTAGGTCGTAAAATAACGACTGCTTTGCACTCGTTAAGCAAAGCCACAGTCATCAATGAGGAAGTTCTGAATTCCATGCTGAAAGAAATTTGTGCAGCCCTACTGGAAGCTGATGTCAACATCCGTTTGGTTAAACAATTACGTGAAAATGTTCGAGCTGTAATTGATTTCGATGAAATGGCTGGTGGTCTGAACAAACGTCGAATGATTCAATCGGCCGTCTTCAAGGAACTCATCAAGCTCGTCGATCCGGGAGTGAAACCCTACCAACCAGTCAAAGGCAGGCCGAATATTATTATGTTTGTCGGTTTGCAAGGTTCTGGCAAAACTACCACCTGTACCAAGCTAGCCTATCACTACCAGAAGCGCAACTGGAAGTCGTGTCTCGTCTGTGCGGACACTTTCCGTGCTGGTGCGTACGACCAGATCAAGCAGAATGCCACAAAAGCCAGAATTCCCTTCTACGGAAGCTACACAGAAATCGATCCGGTGGTGATTGCCCAGGATGGTGTGGAGATGTTCAAGCGGGAAGGCTTTGAGATGATCATTGTGGACACGAGTGGTCGACATAAGCAAGAAGAGTCACTCTTTGAGGAGATGTTGGCAGTTGCCAATGCTGTCAAGCCAGACAATATTATTTTCGTGATGGACGCAACCATCGGACAGGCTTGTGAAGCTCAAGCAAAGGCCTTCAAGGAGAAGGTAGACATTGGATCTGTTATTATTACCAAGTTGGATGGGCATGCCAAGGGAGGTGGTGCTCTGTCCGCGGTTGCAGCCACACAGTCTCCGATCATCTTCATCGGAACAGGAGAACACATTGACGACTTGGAGCCGTTCAAAACGAAGCCATTTGTGAGCAAATTGCTTGGCATGGGTGACATCGAGGGGCTCATTGACAAGGTAAACGAGTTGAAGTTGGACGGCAACGAGGAGCTCCTAGAGAAGATCAAACACGGCCAATTCACAATCCGAGACATGTACGAACAATTCCAGAACATCATGAAAATGGGCCCATTCTCGCAGATCATGGGCATGATTCCCGGGTTCTCGCAGGACTTCATGACCAAGGGCGGCGAGCAAGAGTCCATGGCCCGCATCAAGCGCATGATGACGATGATGGACAGTATGTCCGATGGCGAGCTGGACAACCGCGACGGAGCTAAGCTCTTCAGCAAACAGCCGACACGGTGTATTCGTGTTGCCCAGGGAGCCGGAGTTATGGAACGCGAAGTCAAAGAACTCATTTCGCACTACACAAAGTTCGCGGCGGTGGTGAAAAAGATGGGCGGCGTCAAGGGGCTCTTTAAGACCGGCGACATGACCAAGAATGTGAATCCCTCACAGATGGCCAAGCTGAACCAACAAATGGCCAAGATGATCGATCCGAGGATGTTGCAGCAGATGGGCGGCGTTGGAGGTCTTCAAAATATGATGCGACAACTGCAACAGGGCGCCGGAGGTGGACTCGGCAATCTGATGGGCGGCTTCGGCGGAAAATCATGAATATGTTAAGTTTAGGACTATGGTTTAAGTTTTTTCTTTTTTCTTTTTGTTTTCATTAAATAATATTCGGATTGAATTTGATAACAACATTCAGCGGATTTTGGTTGTTTCTTGTTTTGGTTTTTGGCTTGGAAGTCGATGCTTGAGTCCGAAGAACTTTGTCTGGAGACATCAATCAGTCGTTCTGCTGGGGTCGTTGCATGGCGCTGAGTTTGTTAACAAATTATTTTTATTTTAAATGGAAAGTCGGAGAGACAGCAGCTTTCAAGCATTCTTCCTGGATTTTCGTCTCGAAGAAACAATTAATTATAATTGAATACAAATAAAAGAAGAACTCATTGAATACGTTTTGTAGAAGGTAGTTTCATTTACGGTTTTAAGGGCAACATTTCTGGTTATGGTGGCGCCTTTCGGTTTCGTCAAAACCAAGCGGTATAGCATCTGCAGTTCTGATATTTGTACCTGTGGTTCGGTCTTCCTGGTGACATCTATCCTAGAGGCTGTGAATAGAAGACTTTCTAGGCTGGGCTATTGTTTTGCATTCGCTCAATGTTGCCGAACCAATGTAGTCTTCTTTTCTTGGCTTTCCGGACTACATCCACATCTTGGTACAGCTCTTGCAATTTACGGTTGAACCTTCTTCGCCATCGTCGCATACGGTACGCTAGGGTATTTCCTGGTCGGATCTCCACTAATTTGACGTTTGTGGGATTGTTTTTTGTTCCAAGTTAGGGGAACTCCTTAACTACATCGATATTGCTGCTGGTATCAGTGACGTGCTAACACCAGCGCCGAGATAAGACAAAGAATTACTCTTGCTAATCGCTGTTTCTTTGGGCTAAGAAAGCAATCGAGTGGAAAAGCCCTCTTCGAGCAACTAAGGTAAAACTGTACAACACCCTCATCATCCCTGTCCTGCTGTATGGTGCAGAAACATGGACCTTGACAAAATCGGATGAATGTGCCTTAGGCAGTTTCGACAGAATAGTTCTTCGGGTCATCTTTGGCCCCGTGGGCATTGATGGGGAATGGAGAAGAAGATACAACAGCGAGCCTTACGGGTTGTACAACGACGTGGACCTAGCCAGAAGGGTCAAGGTCCAGAGACTCAGATGGTTCGGTCATTTAGAGCGCATGGACACCAATGCTCCGGCCTTCCGGAAAGCCTTCGACACTAATCCCGAGGGACGCAGAAGGAGAGGAAGCGACTCAGGTGGCGCACACAAGTGGAAGTGGAGTGCAAAACTAAAGACAGCTAGCTAGGGACCGAGCTGGCTTGCGGAGACTGTTGATTGAGGCCCAAGTCCACACCGGATTGTAGCGCCACCTTAAGTAAGTAAGTAACAGTAAAGTTTTGTCCTAGACGGCGGACATACGCTCTTTTGTTTATTGATAACATTCACTTTGTTTTGTCCTCATTCACTTCAAGATCAAACAGTTTTGTCTGTTCTTAAATCGTGAAAGCCTCAAGCAAAGCTCCTTGTGAGTGATATGAAGTCTGTGTGCTCCATATAGTCTAGGACTAGGTGGATTTGATGAAAATAGTTTTTTCTGTGTTCACACCTGTCCTGCGCATTTTTTGCTAAAGGACAATATTGTAACAACTGAGATGAGCTGTTGCCCATTTGTACTCTGCACTGAAGTCGATGAAAAGATGGAGGATTTCGAGTTGAAATTCGTTGGTTCATCCTTGTTCTCTTTGTTGCAGAAAAGTTTAAGACGCATTAAACAGGTATATGGTTGGATTGGATAGGCTCTTTCTACCTCTTTCTGCGCCAATGATTCCATGGGACAAATTCCGTGCTGTGGCGAGAATCCTAAAAGATCTCAATACACATAAATCCGCTGATCCGGATGGTATCCCTACTATTATTCTGAAGATGTGTTCTTCCACACTGGCAAAACCGCTGCGTAAGCTTTTTTATCTATTCTATTCTTCTGGGCTCGTTCCGAGTAGTTGGAAAACAGCATTTGTCCAGCCAATTCCAAAAAAAAGGCGAACCTGCTTCTCCTTAATTATCGTCCGATTGCACTTACGCCCCTTCTTTCTAAGGTCATGGAAACGCTGATAAATTATGAGCTCAAGAAATATCTCGAAGATCGAAAGCTTTTTAATGACCGACAGTACGACTTTCGCAGCAACAGGTCCACTGGTCATCTGATGGTTTATCTCACCGAATAGTGGAACAAATCCTTACATCGTTTTGGAGAAAGTAAGATTGTTGCACTTGATATTTCAAAGTCTGGCATCTTGCTCTTTTATAGAAAATGCGTACTTTCGGTATCGATGAATCCCTCCTTCGTTGGATTAGACATAAGAACCGTTGTGGAATGAACACATGTCGCCAAAAATGCCGCAAGATGTTTGGGTTTCTTAAGACGGTGCAAGAAATTCTTTTCCCCGTCTGATCTGGCTATTTTCTATATCCAAAGCTTTAGTATAACTCTCATGTCTGGGCTGATACTCCAGCTTCATATATAGCCTCTTGGACGGTATACAAAAAAGAGCTCTAAGAATGATTGGTGACAGATACATAACCGACTCATTCACCTCGTTCGTTAGACCACCGTCGCGTCGTAACGTTTCGTCTCTCTCTCTCTCTCTCTCCGTTCTATCGTTACTTTGACGGTAAATGCTCTAGTGAAATAGCCAGTTGTATTCCTCCCCTTAAACAATTCAAACATAATACCCGCGCTTCTAGGAATGCCCAGCGGACGTACTCTCAAATACAGAGAATCGTTCCGTAGCCGTACTACGCTAATGTGGAACTCTCTTCCACACTGTCTTCCCCAGTCATTGTAATATTCAAGAATGCAAAACCAATGTTCACCGACACTTCTTTTTACATCCTCTATCCCTCCCCTAATACTCTCACTGTGCCTTTGGCAAGGGTTATGAAAAAAGCTCTTGAGTGTGCGTTGATTATGACAAAAAAAAACTCTTAACTGTGCTGGGGATTGAATCTTCATTGACTGGTCACGCTTCTCTTACGTCATTGGCTCGCTGGACATTATGAACGTTCAGCAGCTACTAAGTAAGTTCTGCTTGAATACATCTACAATTCCCTCGGTGACAAGGAGAACTCGGGGTCAACCCCACCATGACAGAGATAGTTTTTTTAACGGAAAAAAGGAAAATGGAAGACTTCAACCCTCCCAAACTAAATGGTATTCCTTTAAATCTTTCCAAGGAAGCTAAATATCTAGGAGTAATCCTTAATTCCAAACTAACTTGGAAACGTAAGCTTTATGTGCAAGTCATCCAATAGATGTACACAGCGATTGTCCGACCCATACTTACCTATGGTTCTATCATATGGTTGAAAGCGATTGAAAACTCAAGCTATACCACAAGAACCTAAACAAGGTACAGAGGTTAGCTTGTATAGGATTATCAGGGGCACAGATCTGCGCCACAAGCACGGCTAGAAATGATTTTAGACCTCTCGACCCTGAACGAGTTCATATGACGCACTGCAGCCAAAAGCGCAATTCGGTTAAAAGAATTGGGCTTTTGGAGGCACAACACCTATGGACATGGGTGTATCTTGCAAAGATATGACACTATTCCAGGATTGAAGGAGACCACTGACTTCATTCCACCCTTAATAGATTTCAATAAGAACTTATCTATTTTTATACCCGTAAGACTGGCATGGGATTCCAACTTGCTCGTAGGGCCACTCCCTTCTATACTGATGCGACGGTTCGAAAATGGATTGAGGAACAGGAGCTGGGGTGGTCTGCCAATCTCTCTATATAAGAGAGTCATACGAACTCCCAGATGAATGAAGTGTGTTTCAGGCTGAGATTTATGCTATTGAAAAAGCAGCAGAACTGGTGCACCAAGAAAAGTTAAACTCCTTGGAGATAACAATTTTCGTGGACAGCCAGGCTGCTATTAAAGCAGCGTGGTATCATAAAGGCATTCTTGCCTTTGCAGGAAGAAACTAAGTAGCATTTGCCACATTAACCTGCTTGCTCCCTGGACAATATAGAAGGCAATGAAACAGCAGATGAACGGCGCACAGTGGCCCGTTTAGGCGAGGAACGTGGCAATAATCATTTTTCGAGTGATTTTATTTTGAAAAAGTAAAAATCACATTTTGTTTAGAATTGTTTAAAGTGTAAGTATCCAAAATAAAAAAAAATATTAGATGAACGGTTTGGCTTGAGGAGCCGATCAAAGTCAGAAAATATTTTTAAAAAAATATATATATATTTTTTTTGTTTTTTGTTGCACTTCGAACTTGAATATTAGAAAAACGGTGCAAGTAAATCCATTTTTTTTTTTTTTTTGAAAAGTTTGACATTATTTTAATCAAATTTTGGAAAAAAAATCACTTTTTGCACCTATTTTTGAATTTAAACTTGGCTCATATAAAAAACGTCAAAACCCGTCAAACCAAACTAAGTGAGGGATGAATGCCCACATATTCCTTAACATGTCCTCAAAAACTCAGCTGCGTAAAGTTGCATAAAGCCGAGTTATGGCAATTTAATTGGTTCAAGTCAGTGATTATTCATTTTTTCTAGTTTTTTTCATATGAAAAGAATATAATTAATCTTTTTGTCGCAACCTTTATTTTGGATTTGCATGACTTAATTTAGGTATTTAAATAAGTGCAATGAGTGGAATAGCTAAAAAAAAAAATTGGAAATCACGGAAGTATCGGCAAAAGTTTGTAACGAAGCGTTACACTCCTATACATATCTACGCCCTATAAAACGCTGCCCGCCGCCGCCAACATTATCAAAACGCACCAAAACCACAGCGAACAACAATCATCAAGCCAATCCACAAAACACCGCCGCCACCATATAACAAACATTTAATCCAGTAACCAACAACAACAACCGACAACCGCCCCGTCAACACAATTACCCACACACCACACTGAACACCGCCGCCGCCGCCAAACAATTCACCAAACATCGCCGTCGTCAACTGAAAACAAAACAACAAAAAATATGTACCTTTATTTTTCTTTTATTAAATAAAAATTCACACCTAGTTTTTACCACAAATGTGATAAGAGAAAGGTAAAAATTAGCAAAAATTCGAAGCTTGCTACCGAAGTAATTAAGGTTTATTGCCTTTGACACCGAAGTGCTTGTTTCCCTCGATATTCCCATTAGTGGGCTCGTTGTAACATAGCGTGCTGTGCGACAACAAAAACCGTTTTTCCCTCGCACTCTTCCAGTGGTGGGCACTCGACCGATATTCCCTCGCACTCTTCGAGTGGTGGGCACTTTCTTCCGTTTTTCCCTCGCACTCTTCCAGTGGTGGGCACTCGACCGATATTCCCTCGCACTCTTCAAGTCGTGGGCACTTTTTCCGATTTTCCCTCTCACTCTTCAAGTGGTGGGCACTTTTTCCGATTTTCCCTCGTACTCTTCAAGTCGTGGGCACTCGACCGATATTCCCTCGCACTCTTCAAGTCGTGGGCACTTTTTCCGATTTTCCCTCTCACTCTTCAAGTGGTGGGCACTTTTTCCGATTTTCCCTCGCACTCTTCAAGTCGTGGGCACTTTGACCGACCGATATTCCCTCGCACTTTTCAAGTGGTGGGCACTTTCTTCCGTTTTTCCCTCTCACTCTTCAAGTGGTGGGCACTTTTGCCGATATTCCCTCGTACTCTTCAAGTCGTGGGCCCTTTCCTCCGATTTTCCCTCGCACTTCACAGTGAGTGGGCACTTATACACTAGGCTATTATTATTTACCTTATATAAGTATTATAATTAAAAATGTATTAGATTGTAAGCGTTATGAATTAATAGTAAGAAGGAAATGAATTGAATTAATAATAAATCAAAACTCTTCTTATCAATTAAGTGGTTCGGATTTTGCTTCTCTACATTCGAGTTTCGTGCTTTCTCGATACGACCCCTGGTTATCCGGCGAGCTTACCTCAGCCTTAGTTAAAAGAAGCATCACAAGTTAAGCTTCAGGACATCATGGATCATACAGCAAAGAGGTTGTTACAAACCAAAACCGAGAATCAGCTTCTTGAACTACCAACAGATCTTACATTAAGGAGCATATGGGGTGGCGATGGATCATCTTACCAAAGTGCGTACAAGCAAAAAATTAACTCAACAGGAAATGAATCGGACGAAAACATGTTTATGGCATCAGTTGTTCCACTCAGGTTAAATTGCCCAAATGGTGAAATTTGGAGAAACCCTCGCCCATCATCAGTTCATTTCTGTCGACCTATTCAATTTCAATATTCTAAGGAAACTGGCGATCTTATAAATATGACAGTCAACGATATCCGGAATCAAATATTAAATATTCAACCAACAGCTTATAAAGTGAATGAAGAAGTAACATTAATAGTTAAACACGAGTTCTTTTTAACTATGATTGATGGGAAAGTTTTAAATGAACTAACGGAAAATAGATCAACACGGTCATGTCCTATTTGCAAAAAAAACTCAAAAGAAGTTTAATGCACAGGATGAAGGAGATATTACGGACGAACATAACTACAAGTATGGGATTTCTCCATTGCATGCTAGAATTAGGTGCATGGAATTCATTTTGGAACTTAGCTATACGATTGCTAAGGAAGGAGAGGATAGCTCTATTGGAATCAAAGAGTTAGAAAAAAAGAGGAAGCAGGATATTCAAAAGCGTTTCCATGAAGAACTTGGACTTGATGTGGATAAACCTAAGCCTGGGTTTGGAAATACCAATGATGGCAATACTTCCAGGCGTTTCTTTGAACAACCGGATGCAGCTGCCCGAATAACTGGAGTCAATGAAGAAATTATTAAAAGGCTTCAAATAATACTTAATGTCTTAAACTGTCGAGAAAAAGTTAATACAGTAAAATTTGGGAAGTATACAAGAGAAACAAAAGTGTTAATAAGACAACCTTATCCAGAAAAAACAACTCACCCCTACTCTTCATAAAATTTTGGTTCATAGTCAAAATATTATGGAGTATCAGTCACTTCCACTTGGGGAATTATCAGAAGAAGCTCAGGAATGCAAAAATAAGGACTACAAAAGATACAGGTATCAAAATACATGCAAGGTTTCAAGAATTCGGCAAAATGAAGACCTGTTTACTATGCTAGCAATCTCATTAGATCCACTTATTTCTTCCAAAAGGCATGCTAGAAATCAAAAAGAACTGAAAGCAAACTACTCCCCAGAAATGTTAGATCTATTAGATTCAACATTGAATTTAGATGATAGTTTTCAAGAAATAATATAAGTAAATTATTACATTACATTACATTACATTACATTTCACAGTACTTCGCACATAAATGTTACGAACTACAGACACATAGCAGCACTGGTGACTGAGACCATCGGCTGGGACAGAACAAGACATACAACAGAGAGAGACAGATAGACACATAGAAAGAAAGCACACATAACAGAAACCTACGTGGTTCAGAGGAGGAGACTTAGATTTGTATTGTCTCATGTTATCGCACAGGTGGCCTCAGATAAGCTGGCGATTTTTGTAGAAAAAGAATGCTGCTGAAGCTGGGGTTTGAACCCGTAGCGTTCGGCTTAGCAATCCACTACTCTATCCTCTGAACCATGGCCACCTGCATAAGTAAATTATTAAGAATAAAACAAGATAAAAATCTAACGTTTATGCTTTATTTTTTTCCATATTCGTACATTTAAAACACTTTTTTATAATTTGAGGGTTGTTTTTTTCATTGAAATATAGAAATTATGGTAATTTTCTGTTAAATTGAAACACCCTGTTTGATTTTGAATGTAAATATTGATGGTTTGATTAGTTGCATATCAAAAATTATAAAACTTAAAAACTTTAACTTAAAAAAAAAAAATTTTTTTTGACTATTTAAGTGTTATTTTTTTTTTCTTTTTCCTGCTATACCAAAACTAATTGTTCTCTAATCATTCACAAAAACAAATTTTTCGCCATTATGGATACATTTTTAACAATTTTTATGACACTGAAAAAACTTCCAACTTTGGGACTATATTCTGAAACACCCTGTGAACATTTTTTGTTAAAATTTTCACGAAACATAGCTTTGGAAATTTCCTGCAAAATAAAAAAAAATTGAAGCCAAATCTTTTTTCGTTTAGGAGCTATGATTTTTGCAAGGTAAAAAGTGAAAACGGGCCACTGTGCGGCGTGGGAAAGGGTTAGTTGCAAATAGCAGTAGTAGCACGTCCCGATTGGTGTGGTCAACAGGAAAATAGACCTTAATACCAAAGAGCGGATCACTTACTCCTGGTGCGCCAGGAACGATTGTGTTGTCTCAAGAAGTTTATGGCCTAGAATTGATGAAAAAGAATCTCGGTATATCTTATCGCTGAGTAAAAACAACATTAGAATCTTGACAAGTGTACGAACAGGTCATTGCGCCATTGGCATAATGGCCAACAGAATGGGTACTTTTGCACCCGATTTCTGCAGGAGCTGTCAAGATGGAGAGGAAATAGAAACCATTCAACACCTGGTCAGTGAATGTTTAAACAAATGGACTCCGTTACTTCGGAAATAGATTTGTTGGGGAACTGGACGATCTGGCGCCGGTCTCAATGGCAAATATGAAGAAATTTGTTGATAGCACAGGATGGCTCATAAATGAACCAGTCTATGTTAACCAATAGTTGTAGGAGCATCAATATGCTACCTTTTTTATAGGGTATCACAATGGACCAATAGGCCCCCGTGCTGTGCACAACCCTCGTAACCTAACCTAACTGAGGCATTGAGAATTGTTGGTTAACAGTTAAAGAAATGACTCTTACAGAAAACTGGGGGCTACTAATTTAACTAAATTAGTTCCCTAAGTTTTAAATAGAGGAAGTTCAATGCCTCTATTAATAAACCGTACTTTACTGAAAGGTCTAAAATAAATCACCGCACGATGTCGTCTAGCAACCTTAATTTCCTTGAATTTGCCAATTTAACAATTATTACAACGCTCTCCTCCTTTATCCTTAAACCCCAAATACAAGAAATTCCCAATTTCCATCTAAATAACATTAACTCAGCTTATTAAAAAATTATTCCCATTGAAAGCTTCCCATAATCCCCAAAATATCATGTCCCTACATCCTCGTTACATTAACATCGAAAAACACACAAAAAAATCCAAAAACATAAAACTTTAAAAAAGCCAATTTCCTCAAAACAGACCCATAGTCCTAATTATCAAATGCTAAAAGCACTTCCAAACGAATTGACTAACACAGTCCGCCATTAACGTATAGAAAAAAATAGAAACCGACAAAAAAAAATGTTAACGAGCCTTTGCGCGCATTAATAGAAGTTTAAAAGTCGAATTTCCTGCTACAAGTTTTCTAAACTCGGAACCCTTATAGCTTTTTTGTTGGTCCCCTTTTCCTATTAATTATTATTCAAATCACCATCTTGTCGCTTTCTATTCAAAATTTAAGAACAAAAAAATCATCTTGACTCACCGAAATAAAGAATCGTCTCATCTTACATTCCTGGTATCATTCTTGCGGTCGATTCGAGAAAAAAAAAAGAAAAAGAAGGAACCACTTCTCAGACATTTCGGAATGTCGGTTCAGTAATCATCAAGACAAAACCGAAGGTCCATCCGATAAATACATCATTGAAAAGCCATAGACTCATCCTGAACAGCCATCAATATCATCAACCCCAACCGCCATAATTCAAGTCATAAAATCATACTCATTATAATTCCCAAGGGTCCGTCGTCAATTCGATTCGACTTTCCGAATATAGCCAAACACTCGTTCGCAAAACTTTAGCATTCTACTACAATGATCTCGCTGCTGGAGCACCATGCCACTGGGCGCTGCCGAGCATCATTTATTCATATTTCTCTTTTCCCTTTTTTTTTTGTTAACAAAACTAATTTGCAAATATTCCCACCCGGCAAACCGTTACTCGCTCCCTTGTTCGTTGACTCGACAGCCCCCCAATTCTTCGATTCACAAATACAGACAATTTTGTTTTCTTCTTCACTGACATTTCTAGCATCAGTTTACAAATACAACAACAACTGGCAAAACACAAAAGGCTATAACAATTAAATTGGGATTTCAGTGTTCGGCGTCACCGTCAGAGTGGTGGAACGACGAACCGACCACCCGCCAACCGTCCGCCATCACAAGCGCCACGCTTGTTGCGATTCTGCGCGTTCACAAGCTATCCCTGGCGCGCGGGAAAAGTTCTTCTGCATCTTCATCTCCTCTTTCTACTATTTTACAAACTGATTAAGGGAACGATAGGGGAAAAAAATATCCCGAGAAACAGCAAACATAAGAAACCAAGCCAAGGAACCCATATGCCCTGAATCGGGTGTACATAACCTCGCCCATGCCCGGATTGTGTACTCAAAAGTGTATATAGCCGTCGGTCGTCGTCGAAGCAAGCATCAAAAATGGGAGCAGTCACTCCTAAGCTGAACACACTCGAAAGTCGAAACACCGCAAAGTGTGTCTGCCCGTCGTTGTCGCTGCGCTCCCATCTATTCTATCGAATCGTCTCTATTTTGTGCTCTCTTTTTTGTGTGTGGCTTTGCTCATCGAGAAGCAATAAAGACAGCCATATTATTAAAGCCCAGATTAAATACAAAGGACGCTATATGCCAGCAACAGCGAGCGCCATGTAATCGAGGCACAGCTAGCTAGCTATAGAGCGTCAGATTTTCCCATTTGCAGAAAAAGGTCAATGGCCGTTTTGTATTTCATCCAGAACAGAGCCAGCCCAAGCCATTACCTGCTTGTATTCAACCATCCCCCAATTCGAACCCCAAGCAGCATAAAACCAACTCGAGTCATAGAAGCGAGCGCGCTTTTGCTGCAGATTGTGCTGGTCGTGTTTGTTATTGGGGTTGAATGTGTGTACAAAATATAAAGTACTGGTGTGAGGTGGCCGCCCAGCGGCACCCCATTTTATTATCAGGAATGAATTGGAATTTGAAACCATGAGGAGAGTTTTGTTGACAATGATTATATGTACGGGCCAGAGTTGGGGGGCTTATGAGATGCTTAGGCACTCATCCCCTATATCGTGGTAGTTGTTTGGTTTGAGGTTGTATTTTATGTCAGCATAAAAATCGATAAACGTACTAGAAGTGCCATCCATGATGTGTACACTCAGTTCGAATGCAAGGCAGGGCAGGTTCGGCATTTGGCGCGCATTTTGTTCCTAATTCTCTGTGATGATGAAAGAACGATGGTGGGGTGAATACATTCACATGAAAAACGAGTAGTACGAGAACATTTCGTAGTAGTTATGGCAGCGCGATAGTGCGGAGTGGGATTTTACACTACGTTTACTATCTGCAAGTTTTTTTTTGTTTCGTTGTTTCTTATCCACCATTTGTGTCAACAAAAATGTTACATAAGCCCGGGAACGGGAACGGGAGCGGTTCCCGTTTCGCAATTTAAATGAGATTAATTGCATTGAATTTCACTACTTTCGCACATTAAAAAAAAAAGTGCTCTCGAATAATATTTTAATGGATGACTCCCATGGCATCCCTTTTCTTCTCGCCTGATGGCATGTTTGCATATGTTATTTGGGTTTGTGCGGGTTCTTTTTCTACACAGGGTGTGGTTCAGACAGACAACTATACAAGTTCGCCCGGCAATGTGCGGTTTTCTAGAGCAGGGTATTCTGTTGGTTTATAGTTTGGGGTTTGCACATTAGATGTTATTTGGCTGAGTGAAATTTTCACGAATACACAAAAAAAAAGAAACATTTCGAGGACCATTCAGGTAAAATGATGAGAGTTGATGAGGTGGAGTTAAATTCAATGAGTTTTAATAATAAATCTAATGGTTTTTTTCGTGGCATGAATAGTTGCATGTTTTTGGTGAAAAAAGAATGTGTTTGAAGAGTGGATGGGACGAGAGAGATGAGTTTGAAAATGGTTGAGTTTGGTACCAACTTGTACGGAAATTTCGAGAGTTGGGGCCTATTCTGCCAAGACGTTCTTCGGTACCAGCTAGAGCATTGTTATCCAATCGCTCGTCGTGACCCAGCCATCCCAGTCGTTAGACTCTAGCTTCTTCTTTATTCAGCGTTTAAGCAAACAGGGGCGAAAACCGCTGGAAGAACTTTTCTGTGGAAGCGGTTTTGGGCTGGGCCGAAGCCCAACAATCAGTATCTACTTTAGCCCAAATGCCACTTACCCGCAAAATATCCGAACTTTATTTATGGCTATCTACTCCTTTTCGTCTCTCGAAGTTATGAGAATCAGGGAGCCCTGTTTTAGGCCACACCCTTTTTCAGAAGTGAAAATTTTATGAGACTTGAAATGCTGAGAATCATGGAGAACGAAGCATACTAATTTTTCGTTCAAAATGGTTTGTTGAGAATGAGAGAAGTTGAACAGACTTGGAAGATAGTGCCTCTGGTGTTGAATGTAGACTTTTGCACTTCTTCTCAAAAACGATGTTAAAGATATCGCATGACAGTGCATCGCCTTGTCTGAAACCTTTTCTGACATCGAAAGATTCCGTATGCTCGTTGCCAAACCTTGATGGCGCAGCGTGAGTTCTCCATCGTCATTTAGCTCAAGCGAACGCGCGGGATGCCAAAACTATACATAGCTTCATACAGTTCGTCTCTGTAGATGCTGTCATACGCGTTCTTAAAATTGATGAAAAGGTGGTAGGTATCATAGGTTTTTTCCAGGATCTGCCGCAAAGTGAATATTTGGTCAATGGTTGACTTTGGTCTGAAGCCACATTTATAAGACCCAATTCGATTGTTGATGAAAGGCTTCAGACTATCACATATTACGGCAGAGAGGATCCTGTAGGCGATGTGAAGTACGCTGATTCCTCTGTAGTTGGCGCAGTGTAGAGGATTTCCCTTCTTTAACATGGGACAAACAATGCTGAAGTTCATTCATCGGCCATGAATTTTTCCGACCATATCTTACAGATTGCTTGGCCGAGCTGTTCAAAGCAGCTATACGACCTAGATAGGAGCATTCTAGATTATAGCCTGCTGCTTTGAACAGTTCGGCAGCTCCAGCTAGGCCTTTCTTTGGATTTCAGCTGTAATATTGCCGTTTTCACTTCTTCTAGGTCGGGTTCACGGAATTGTTGGCTATCATCGTTTCCGATGAAAGGCTCCTGCCTGACGGAGGGACTTTTTTTCCTCGTCGCCGTTATACAGTATAGAAGTGGTCTTTCCAAATCCCAAGTCCCAAGTATTGACTGCGATTCTACTATGATGTTTCCTTGTTTATCTCTGCAGCCATCGGTTCTGGCTCGATAACATTGAGCCAGCTGTTTTACTTTCGGATAAAACCTCCCAATTTCATTCCTGCTGTTGGCTCTCTCAACGTCGATCTGACGCTTCTCATGCTCCCTCCATTTTTCTCCTGAAAAGCCGAATTGCGTTCCTCTCTCTTCTTCGTAGAGCTCACGAGCATTTCTTGTCTTTCTATGCGGTACAGCTCTGTATGCCTCCTGCACATCAGAGGCGGCATCTCCAAATGCTTTCTGGCAATGTTGCCACTGGTCTTCGATACTTGATGTTGGCGGTATAGAACTTCTAAAGAGGTAACTTGACACTCGATCAGAGAAGGATCTGGCGATCTCTTGCGTTTGTAGCCGTCCGACGTCAAATTTTCTTGCAGCATTTCCTTGTTTTGGCCGTTGTCGGGATATTCGTAGCACTACCTTGGCTACGACGATTTCCTGGATAGCATTAATGTCCGCTTTGTGGCAATTGAGGGTCTCCGCTAATTGTTCGGCAGCACGCAGTTATATTAAGGCCTGTTGTTGCTTCGCATCTAAATGTTTTTCTACGTAGTCGGGAAGTCACCCCAACGTACAACCCACAATCTGGAGTACCAGACACTTGATGTGACTCCAAGTGCAAGAGCCGGTAGTAGTGCTGGAAGGTCTTTAAAGCTCACAAAGCATGATGGACTTAATCCTACGCAGCCTTGTCAATTTAATTGGTATGCGAAACTTTTTAGGACGCTCAGATAAATATTGAAACGATTTTCATAAACAAAAATTAGGGGCGGAATTTGTGTGTAATTTAGAATTAAAAAAAAAAATCAATTTGGTTTGCAAAAAAGATCACAAACCCAAATCTGAAAAACTTTAAGACTTTTCCAAGAAAATCGTAAACGAAATTAATTAACAAATTTTTCTTTCAATGAAAAAGAACACATTTTAGCGAAATTCCTCTAAAGTCATTTCCTGTTTTATCCACATGTTTTTTTAGTAGCTCGCGAAATGTCTTGCAAAAATACAAAATTTCGCAATAACTTTCAAAAGACCCAGTTCCGAGAAATTGCAGTAAAAAAAAGTCATTAACTTTCCAAATTTCTATCCAAAAAAAAAAAAAAAAACAAACAAACAATAAAAACACCAACCAGAACAATTCTCTTCTAACATTTAAATAACTGAGTTCATCAATCGGCGACGACAACCGAACAACGACGATGGATGACGCGACGACGTGCGTACGTGTATGTACTGTGTAAGTCATGGCCGTTCAGGACATTGAACTTGCCAATTAAAAGCAAACAAATAGCTCACCACAAGTCTTATATTTATAAACAAATTCATCATAAAAAATACACACACACTTGTTTTAGCAAAGTAGTTTGTTGTGTAAAAACTAGTTGTTTGCTTTGTTTTTGTTACACATACGCCCCGTAGGCCTGGTCAATAAAGTACTCAAACTCACACGTGCTTTAGCAAGTATTAATGTGATTTCATCCTGATTGTCAATACAAACAAAGGTTTTTGACATTCAATACGACAGACAGAGAATATTCTTGTTGGAAACATAAAAAAGATTTACTTCGATTTATAGGCTAATAAAAAATCCAAACAAATGCCATGAAGATAAACAGGCCACCAACCGACACCTAATTATAATTTTCGGTTTTTTTTTTTCTACTTCGAATGTAAATTATTTCGCAATTTTGCAAAATTTTAATTAGCATAAACTTAAAATAGAAATGAAAAATAATAAATGCGATACTCAACGCGTTTTGATTGTTTTTTTTTTCTTACATCTATGAACATAACCGTAGCGCGCTGATCTGTCTGGGCTGTTGGGAGTTTGCTTAAATAACAACAAAACCGTACAAGATGTTTGAAGCTTCCCGCTGCTGTTTTTTGAATAAAATTTTGCGCGTGTGGCGAGAAATATTACGTATGTTGTTTTTATGCGCAAATCAATCGCCCCTCGAAGAAGCTCATCGGTCGGTCGGGTGTCGAATTTTGTGTGTGTTGCATATGTGCGGCTTCTTTTTTGCACTGCGACTACCTCTCTAGAGGCAACCTTCACAGAATGAATTTCGGCTTTGACCTTAGCCAGTTTTGCTAAATTTATATTAATTGATGTTTAGACAAGCTTAATAGTACGAGGGTTTGTCTGCGCAAAACAGGTGAGTTGAATATATTTACACGAATTGAAAAGAAAAAAACATAATTTGTTTATAATCTGGCGATAGTTTTGTGGGTGAGTGGGCGTGTTGGGGGTGATGTTTTGGCATATAAATAATTTCAAAGATGTTCGATTAGAAATGCGTATTTAGTTTCGACATGAACTTTGGAACTTGGTTTTGTTTATTTATATTTTTGTTTCTATTTGTCTGCTTCTTCTTTTTTTTCTGAGCAGGTAAACAATAACTAAAAATAATATTTTGTTCGACAGCGAGATTGTTTATTGGTTGACTAAAAATAATACTTTTTGTAAATACGGAATCAGATTCGGCAAAGTGTGTTTTGATTCTTAATTTTCAATTAATTTTCATAGCAAAACTATTGAGTTTTATGTCAAACAATAAAATGGCAGTTTTGGCTTTATGTGCTCGAGAAATCTCAATCGTTTTTTTTTTTTTGGCCTAGGTAAGCCTGTGACACACTGCACTCACTCACAAATATCCTCCGACTCAATGTACTTTTTGCTGTCGGCGATCCCTCTACTCCTAGGACTATAAATGGGAAGTTTTTATGCACCAATGGTATGCAATCAATTCTTGGATGAGTAAAGGTTATATGAACGAACATCTCACCTTACTAACGGCTGAAATCCAACAAAGCCGCTGGAGCAGAGTTCCTTCCGCTTATGTGCATGTTGTCACCACTCCAACTTTCCTCTTCCCCAAGTCCCGCTTTACCATTTTTTAATGCAAATTTAATTCGAAGAGCTCACATTTAAAATTCCAAACAAACCGAAAAATGTCCAATTTAAAAATTCTCTAAACAGTTCAGCGACAGGTCATGGATTTTCAGCCACCGGCCATTACAAATTCTGACCTCAATCTAAATTTTAGATATTTAACTGACATTTTAAAGATCCTAGAGATTCAAAAGTTAAATATAGCATTGCTTACAAAACAAGCCAACTACAAAGAAAAAAAAAAAGCCAAAAACAAAGTTAAGCATAACCATCGTAAACGGTAAACAAAAGCTCCTTGGCTAATATCCAATCAGTTAAAATTTGTGCATTGTTCTACTGCTCTAAGCACTTGGTTTCTTACAACAACAACAACATCAAAACAAGGGAAAAATAAACGAACACACAAACAAACAAAAAAATATTAAAATATAAAACACATTCCTGCCCGCCTTCGACCTGGAAGAATGGACACAATAATTACTTCTTAATCGAAAAATAACCACCGCGCTCTGCCAATAACAAATGTAATAAAACGAAAACCAAAAATACAACAAACCTTAACCCCTATACCTACCCTACCCGCTGATGGCCGTTAACTCGGAATTTTCATTGTTGTTTTGAGTAATAAGAGTCTGTTGGTAAGTGTGACCGCAGTATAATTATTTCAACTTGGTCAAAAACACAAATGTTGCTTCAATCATTTGAGAGTCAACTATCTTAAGTCGATCTAGAAAGTGAGCCTTTTATATTTCTTCCTTGTCCAAAAACGTATATGGTCACCCTAATTTGTTATTGGCCTGAGGACTGGCGCGAGAACTGAGTCGTTACTGTTAATGTTTTGCAATTGCAACAAAGTCGCTTGTTGTTGACTCCGCAACTGCTCTCCAACTACATAACCGAATATAGATCTGCTTTTTCGAAAAGGGATAGAGCGCGAATTGCAGTTGTTTTCTGGCTGTGGACCTGCATCTCCATCTCCACCCATTGTTTTGTGTATGGTGCAATCAACTGACAGCTGTAGAACCGCCCCTGCTTTGGAATTTCTTAACACGAATGCCGATTGTATGTCTGTCTGTCTGTCTATCTGTCCGAACCGACTCGAACTTGCGAATTGCTTGATCATGTTGCCATCATGCGGCATCATGGGGAACTCCATCATCATCACACTCGCCGTCCCTCCTTGTCTTGTGCGACGATTTCTACATGTAACTTTGGCACGAAGAATAGTTTCATCGTTTATGTTTACGTTTTCAATTTTCATTTGCTTAAAATGTGGCAACAATAAGCAAGAAAAAATAAAGAAAACAACAAGAGCCCATCTATACAAGATAATTGTGCACAGACATGGCTTGGAATGGTTACAGAGAGTAAGAGAAGTTGGGATATAAGCATGGAAGCTGGCCAAAAGGTGCAAATTACTTAATTTATGAAGCGAGAATTTGTATTTCTGCGAAAACTTTAAGAAACTGCAACATTGTTGCACAAAAGGTAAACGTGCATCTCTTCACTTCTTGTTCTTTTGTCAACACGTCAAAATAGCGCCAATGTTGTTTTGTAGTCCGACCGACGACGATGGGTATATACCCTCGAAACTCGACGAAGACGTCCATCCATCGAAATTGCACCTCTGATGATACCGCCCGCGCGCTCATTAGTAACAGCGACTGAAGTAGATAATTCATCTCGAAGTTGAAATGCGGAGTAAGTTGAATAATGAAGTTGGTGCACAAAAATGCCTTCCTAGGAATTTGCGGATAGGCTTGAATGCGCTTCAAATGCATTGAATTTTAATATGTATATGGGCCTCAACCTCATTAATGATTGTTCTTTTAGCAACAATGTTGCAAATGCAATATACGGTGGTTTGGTATGTTGTTTGCTTGTTTCCTGTTCTGACAAATAAAGACGGTTCTTCGAGAAATAACAAGATTAATGATGAATGCAAATGTGACGTTCGCAAGACATGCTCTTTTATTATTGTTCATATATTATATTATTGTGGATTACACGTTGCAGGCAGTGAGTTTTACGACTGTGTGCGTAATTCATTGATTTCAACAAGTATTCTGTATCACGCATGCTGTACACTTGGATCATACGAAAACGCAACATTTCGCCAAAGTTGCTGCGAAACACATTATCTCAGCAAATTTCATGGAACACGAGTGCATGGGTAAGCTACAGCTTAAAATCTCATAAGGTCATTTTTGTGCTGTTTGAATACACCTTGCACTACTTAAGCTTAATGTAAATATATGAATAGCTCTTATTGCTATTGTTGCGGTTTGGTCTCAGCTATCTCTTTAGGACGGCCGTTGGTTACTGTTCCGGTATGTTTTGACAACTCCTTGGATGAAATCGGTATGATGCGGTAGTCGGGGTCTATGAGGCTGCGGGCTGGCAAGTACAATGCCCCTGGTGGCACACATCGGCAGGTATGTTGCCCCCGGTAGTACAGATCTGCAGGTATAATGCCTCTGGTGGCACGGATCGGCAAAATTAATGCCCCTGGTGGCACGGATCGACAGGTATTATGCTCCTGGTGTCACGTATTTGCAGCTATAATGCCTATTATGAAATGGTCGGCCCTTTTCAGACTAATTCTTTGACCAATATTACAAATTTATGCGAAAGTGTCATTCGGTAGTAGTAGTAGAGACAAATTTAGCACTATTGTACTGGTCTAATTATAGTATTTTCCGAACGAAGTGACTGTGAATTGTATGATCCAAAAATCAATTCCGTATAGGAAAATATTATATATGAGAACAGCTTGTGACTTCGTTACATAACCAACATACTCAACCACCACTTGAAACACCTTGTTCCTCTAAAAGGGCTAGGAACCAACTCTCCCCGACCGACTCTTCGCCTAACAAGGCAATGAAGAGGTTAAAGATCTCCCGGGCAACCGTGAAGGGGCACCAAGTAGCCATTGCCGATTTCGGCAAACCCTCACAGAAGCTGACTGAGGATGAATGGCAGCTTCTGGAGCTTAGAATCCGGGAAGAAGTTAATGAGGCCATCGTGAAAAACAGGCCTCCCCCACTCTTCGGAAACTTAACGACCATCCATGGGTTCAAAGTGATGAACTGTGAAAATGACGCCACACTCAAGTGGCTTCAAGAATTCACAGTAAACACTTCTGCACCATGGCAAAATGCTGACCTTCGCCTTATCGACGTCAAAGAGATCAAGAATATCTCTAGACCAATTGGCGTTCTTTTGGTCAAGGGCCCAACACTTCCCAACGATCGTCTCGAGAGATACATCGTATCACTTAACAGCGATCTCCTCAGCCAGGAATGGGAAGTCATTAAGTGCGAGAAAACAAATGAAGGCACCGAGGTAATGGTTAGATTGATCCACAAATCTTTACCGTTACTGAGGAAAGTGGATTTCAAAGTGCGCGACGGGATCACCAGATGCAAGCTTAGATTGACATCCAACAAAAGAAAACAGGTTAGTAAGGCGATGAACAAATCTTTATTATGTATATGGAATTGAAAATCTTACAAATCAATCTTCAACATAGTAAAGCCGCCAGCGCCAACCTGGTCTACCTCATGCAGAGTAGACAATACGACATGGCCCTGATTCAAGAACCCTGGGTAGTAGGTGGCATGATCAAGGGCCTGAACTCCAAAGACCTCATGCTGTATAAGTCAAATCTTGACAGCCAAAATAGTTATCCCAGAACCTGTATATTAGCTAGAAAACGGTTTAATCTTTTTCTTCTAACTTCTTACAGCAACATCGACCAGACCGCGGTCATTTTTGAACGCAAGGAGCACCCAACGCTCATAATAACCTCCACATACATGCCGTATGATGGAGTTGAAGGACCACCAGCGGATATAACAAATGAAGTAGTAAAATTCGCAAGTAAGAAAAATTTCGATATTATCCTAGGGTGCGACTCCAATGCACATCATGTACAATGGGGAAGCACCGATACAAATACTAGAGGTGAATCCCTTTTTCAATTCATCATAGATAACAATCTATGTGTGGCTAACCGAGGTAATACACCCACCTTTGTCACAAAAAATCGGAAAGAGGTGCTAGATAATACCCTCTCAAATAATTCCGACTCCTGTCAAATTGATCATTGGAGGGTTTTAGAAGAACCTTCCTTTTCTGACCATCGTCTCATAGAGTTTAAAATCCCTAACGTTGATAGACAGCACAAACCCTTTAGAAATAACAGGCGTACAGACTGGCTTATCTTCAATAGGGAAATTAGTAATAACATCAAGCACGTTAACACCAACGCCATTCTGGGACCAGACAGTCTAGAAAAGGCAACAGAGGATCTCACTGAGACTCTGCGTAAGGCGTTCGAAACCAGTTGCCCAATCAAAACAACTGTGAAGAAAAACAGTAAACCCCCCTGGTGGACAACAGAATTAACCAACATTAGAAAAGAAACAAGAAAGCTTTTCAATGCTGCTAAAAGAAAAAGACTCGAAAGTGACTAGGACTGTTATAAGACTAGTCAAAGAAAATTCAAAACAGAAACCCAACGAGCCAAACGAAGCTCGTGGAAAAATTTCTGCAGCAATATCGAGTGCACCAACGAGTCCGCTAGGCTCAGGAAAATCCTTTCGAAAACCTCCACTTCTGTTGGTTCTCTAAGGAAACCCGACAATAGCTGGACTGAATCAGGTCGCGAAAGTCTAGAACTCCTGGTTGAAACACACTTCCCAGGTAGCAAACCTAGCCCTGAACGCGAACCAGATAACTCTTCAATCTTAGAGTATGAAATCCCTACGGATTTTATAACGGAGGAAAAGTTAAACTGGGCTATTAATTCTTTCTCCCCTTATAAATCTCCAGGCCTAGACGGCATTTTCCCAATGATGCTGCAAAAGAGTACTGAATTTATCACTCCACACCTGATAAACATCTTTCAAAGCAGCATTAAATGGGGGTATGTTCCCAAGACATGGCGTGAGGTAAAAGTCGTCTTTATACCAAAAGCCGGCAAACCCAGCCACATTGAACCTAAGGACTTCAGACCTATAAGTCTCACATCTTTTGTACTTAAAACACTAGAAAGACTTATCGACATATACATCCGCAGTAATCTAAAACCTGAAACCATTTCGCCATTTCAACACGCCTACACAAAAGGTAGAAGTGTAGAAACGGCACTACACTGCGTAGTTAGAACTATAGAAAAATCACTTGACGTTAAGGAATACACTCTTGCTTCATTCCTGGACATTGAAGGAGCCTTCAATAACGTCCACAGTAATGCAATCGAGAAAGCACTTAATGATCAACGTATAGAAGAAGTAGTTATCAAATGGATCATGTGTATGCTGAAAAACAGACAAATACATAGTGAGCTTGGTAACGCACATTTAGAGATGTACGCATCTAGAGGAACCCCGCAAGGTGGAATTCTCTCACCATTATTATGGATCTTAGTGATGAACGAGATCCTAATAAAACTTAGGAATTACGGTATAGTAGTGGTAGCCTACGCTGATGACTTAGCGCTTTTGGCGACGGGTAAATACCTTACCACTATTAGCGAACAATTACAAAGCGCATTATCAAGGGTCAGCAACTGGACCAAGAAATGCGGTCTTAAGGTAAACCCCCTTAAAACAGAACTGGTTCTTTTTACAAACAGGAGGAAAATCCCTCCGTTTGAAATACCAAAAATAGATAATACAACACTGAAAATCTCCGACCGAGCTAGATACCTCGGAGTTATATTGGATAAAAAACTCAATTGGGGTCCAAATATCCAAGAAAGATATAAGAAAGCCACAATCGCACTCTACTCATGTAACAAGATTCTGGGTAGAAATTGGGGACCGAACCCCAAAATAGTCATGTGGATGTACACTGCCATTGTCAGACCGATTCTAACTTATGGCAGCTTGGTTTGGTTGAAAGCGCTGGAGAAATCCACGAAACTAAAAACACTTACTAAAGTACAGAGAATGGCTTGTATCTGTACTAGTGGTGTGATGAGGACTACCCCAACTGCGGGTTTAGAAACGATCCTCAATCTCCCCCCAATAGATCTATTCGTCCAAGAATCAGCAGCTAACAGCGCCCTCAGACTCAGCCAAACTAACATCTGGAAAACTAGCCAGAGTGGCCACGCAGCTATTCTTACGAAATACGTAGACAACAATATCTGCACAGATTATATGACCCCTTATTTAGATTTCAACAAATCTTTTAGTACTAGGTTCCCCAATAGACTAGATTGGGAAAATAATGTGCCCTACACTAACGACTCAACCATCACCATCTACACCGATGGTTCTAAAATGGATACTGGAGTAGGTGCAGGCTTCTACTCGGAAAGCCTCAACCTTGCCAAATCATTCAGGCTCCCCGACCATAGCAGCGTCTTCCAAGCTGAGATCTTGGCAGTGAAAAACGCTGCTGAACAAATATCCATGATGGCGATATCACACGCGGACATCACTTTTTTCATAGATAGCCAAGCAGCAATAAAAGCTATCTCTGCCACCCAAATCAAGTCGAAGCTTGTCTCTTGCTGTCGCGAAGAGCTAAAGGTTCTTGGCACACAGCATAACGTAAGACTCTGCTGGGTTCCTGGCCACAGTGATGTACCAGGCAACGAAAAGGCGGACGAACTTGCTAGGGAAGGCTCCACACTCGAACCCTCTCGGATAGACCATCATATAGGGATACCGTTATGTGAACTGAAACATAACGTCAGTAAAACCATCATTCAAAAATGCAATGATAGATGGAATCTCCTAGAAACCTGTGTTAACACCAGGAAGCTATGGCCTAGATACGATAAGAAAAGATCCGATTGGATCTTAACTCTTAATAAACCCTCCTTAAGATCCCTTATCGGCATTATTACAGGACACAACCTACTCGGCTACCATAAGAAGAAGATGGGGCTCAGTACTGATGATCTTTGTAGAGGCTGCGGTGATGAAAACGAGCATGAAGACACTGCTCATTTTCTCTGCCACTGTCCTTCGCTCTGTCTTGCTAGGAAGAAAACTCTAGGCAACTTCTTCTTTAATGAACTAGAGGAACTATCAGAACTGCCAGGCAAAAGTTTACTAAACTTTGTCAAGACCTCTAAATGGTTAAACGAACCACATGATTCATAGGTTATTACATCTTTTCAGGAAGTTACAACACTTCGGGGTACCACAATGGATCTACATTGATCTAAGTGTGATGGTAACAACATCAACTATCAGCCCGTTCAACCTAACCTAACCTAACATACTGTACATATTGATGGCTGTTTACATCAACTTCATTGATAAATGTCATTTGTGGGATTTTTATAAATCATTTGACTATAATTCACCTGTTGTCAAAGTCGCAAATAACCCTCAGCAAAACATTTGCTGGTTTGGTTATCTAATGGCTATCAGTCCGTTCGTTGTCGTCTTGTCGTTGGTGTCTTTATGAGCCACTTACATCAATTATTATGAATAGTAAAAAAGAGACGACGAACTTTTGTCTCGTAAATAACAGAAAACTCAGACAAAACAATCAAGTCGAAATTTGTTTCGAACCAAAAAAAGGATTTGCTCAATTAATTGGTTTTTGTGCTCCAGTATTGTCAGGGGTTCAAAGACCATTCAATCTCTCGAGTGTCTATACACAACTCACTTAATTGCAACAGAACCACCAGATGAATGTCCTGTGCCCTTGGCCAAAACTTGTTCGTGGTTACTTCAAGTTTGCGTATAATTTGATTAAATTAACCATCACCTGTCAATAATATACCAAAGCGAATTCCTCCATGCAAAAATCGAAATGCCGCCTTAACGGTAATTTGTAATTTGTTGTGTCTGCGTCTATGCTTGTCCTTCCTTGGTTTAAAAGGCAATGAACCATTTGGTTAGGTGTAACCTTGACATAACAGTTTGACGACCCAAGAAACTCACTTGTTTATGGTTTAATTTTGTGCGTCAATTGACCAGACGACAAAATAAAAACCCAAAAACAAAAACGAATAAATTTGAATGGGACCCAATCATGGAGCGCGCCGCGCAGGTTTGTGTTGCATTCCGTTAATTTGTATGTTTTATTTATTTTTTATTAGACTCTAAGAACACAGCTTATACTTTTTTCACTGGACGAATTTGCTTGCAATTCTTTGAATTTTTAGCATTCTGGACATGATGCAAGTTTGTTTATCGTTTTCGTCAAATATTTCGTTTTTGTACCTATCTCCAAGCATATGATCTACCTATGCATTGTTGAAGCGGTGCTTAATGCCTTTTCGAGATAGATACAAACGTGAATCATGTTTGGGTATTATGTTGTTGAATTCACTGTAAACAAAGAGCGTATTTGATTCGTTCATTCATCAAATTGATGCTGGCCATGGCAAGTAGACCTTGGCAAACGGATGTTATTTCAACTGTTTTAAAAGCTTTTAAAGTGATTTGCCAGTAGTTTGATCAACAATAAATGAATTGACTTTTCTGTAGTCAAACAAACAATTCGAACATTAATTTGAGCATTTATCTGGAATTTAAATCGCTGCTTTGAAGCATGTTCAATTCTAAGGTAAGGACTTGGCAAAATCGACTGAAAATCGGCTTTCATCAAAAAAAATAGTAAATTGTGCAATAATATCGGTGCGTGGTGTGACATCTGTAATGATGCTAACATTACAAACTCCAAAATAGCATGAATTAAACCAACAAAATATTATTCGTATCTTACCAGAAATACTTTTGTACGAAATTTTATAACTCGAGCGAATATAATTCACACCCAGTTTTTGTAAGAAATATGCTAAAGGAGCGAGCCGTCAACGACAAAATTATGTTGAAGAGTGTAACATTCCATGCCTCCTAAGATACGGAAGACGTTCAGTCGGTCAAAGTATAAGTCTCGGTCCTGTCCGATGAAACATCGGTTAACCGCCGTTGAAAGCCGGAGGAAACTCTGTTGATAAACCGGTTCAATCTCTCTTTTATCTTTTTTTCTATTGGACCGAACTAAGGTTTACTGTTCCTTACTTACTAGACCCTGGATCCCCTTAGGATACCCCAGCGCCCAGCCTTTGATAACAAGGAACATCACACATCTTATAGCGAAAAAATGTGGCTCTCCATTTTTGTCACATATCCTTAGAAATATTGAACTTGCAACACCAATATCTACAACGATGTACACGTATAGGCCTAAGGACATCAGTTAAGCTTCCAATCCACATATTTCTTCATCATTTTTTTAACGATTGCCTGCCAAGACGATCTTGTAGTGCACGAAAAGTTATAACGTTTGAATCAACGCTTTTGTAGTTAGTTTTGACACTTCAAATAAAAAATAAATTTGGCAGTTGTCAAGTGCCAGCACTGGCAACTCAAAACCCCAATATTAATGACCCTGTACAAATGATCCCAAAAAAGAACAACCGATCCAATATATTCAAGGGCAAATTTAACTTATACAATTACACTCCAAATGACAGAAAAGTTTGATAAGTGTCAAGTTCTAGAATTATCAACTTGAAACATAAAATGAATGACCCTGTACAAGTAAACCCGAAACAAAACAACCGATCTGATATCGTAACTGGCAAATATTCAACTTATATTATGACACTTCAAATGACAGCTGCAGCAGTTATCAAGAAACCATGAAATTAATGACCCCTTACAAGGGAAAGCCTGAAATTTACAATTCCGCTTAAAAAAGGGATTTTGGAAAAAAACAGTATCAAAACAAAATTCCATGCAGTCATCAAAATATCAAAAAAACAACTCAGCTTCCGAAAATATAACAATCTAAAAATAAGCTTGACAAATGAATGTGCATGAATCTTTTCCACTGAAATCTCCCTCGCCAAGGCCGCAAAACTGGGATTTTTGTTTTCCAAATCGTTTTGCAAAATTTGTCTATGACTTAATTTGCGCAGTTAAAAGCTTTGCAAATTTCTTTGTTAACAATAACGTGCTTTAAAGAATCTTAAAAAAAAAAAAACTCCCAAACAACACAAAAACTGACCTTGTAAACTAATAGTGTTGCTGCATACTTCTTTGTTCATTTTGTTTGTCTCTCACAAGTCGCAACCCAAAATCCGCCAAACTTCCATTTAACATATTTAACATGAATGGAGCGCCAATTTATTTTCTTATTGCAAAAATCCCAACTCGAATCGAACAAAGCCGATTCATAAAACCATATTCCTGGAATTCGTGGTACACAAAAAACCAATCCGCGAACACACTCATAACGTACCGTACCACTCGCAAGCTTGTTCTTTGTGATGATTTATAACCTCGTTCAAAAGTTTTTGTCTGTTTTGGGTCTTTTGTGTGTCTTTCTGGTAATTTCTTGTGAGATTTTCTTCGTCTGCAAATGAAATTAGAGAAATCATTGAACTGCTGACAAACAACCAACCCCTTGTCTACTCGACAGAGTCATCCTCATCATCGTTATGATTATGAATGACATTTGCAAAATATCAAGGAATGTCAAATTGTCGAAAAAGTTAAGAATGTGTGGAGCATATATTTTTGGGGTATTGAATTGATTCCAATTAATTTTTCCAATCTGCAATGAATAAAAACTAAAACAAGAAGAAAATGAACGCGTCTTTTGGGACACAATGGCCTGACAGAGCTCTTGAGTAAAAGTTCACATCACATCATAAGTAGACATTGTTCTGTGTGGCGGTGGTGGGGCTTATGTCTACGGGCCACTTCAATGGGACCCACAATCCCTCTCCCCTGAGGCAAGAGAGAGGCAAAGAATGTTCGTAACCTAAATATTTTCGTATTGAATTGTGGTCTTGTTTGGGCGACTGCGACGAGCGGTTGTGTGTATTTATGAAAGTATCCGACATACAGTCAATTCAAAAATATTTCTTGACTCATTTCCAGACAGATAGCAATATAATTTTTATGGAACGGATACTCGAGGAGCATGGGTGGTGATACATTTTTTTGTTTTTGCTTTTCGTTGCACCGACCGACACAGTTTGAAGCGGTGGCGGTGGCGGCGGCGGCGTCTATCTTGTCAATATAACAAGACGAGATGACCGCACGGCTTCCTTAACCTCATCACCGTTCCCTATTGATTCGATGATGAGATGTGCGCGAAAGTAAGGAACCGAACCCGCTTCGCGGCTCGATAAAAACTGAGAGAAAAAAAAAACAAAGTTTATGTGTGGGAAAGACATTTAGTCTTCGTTCCACGGAATTTCCGGTGACTGGATGAGGAGATGTGTGTAAACATTGTTGTAAGACACAAAATCTCATCTCGCAGCATCATGATCGGCGAGGCGCAGCAATCCTGTTTCGTTTCCCAATTTGGCAGTAAGACTGACTGATAGTACGCCATGTATATGTTTTTACGACTCTCGATATTTATTGCAACGATACCGCGCGTAGCGATTTTGATGTGATGGCTCGACAGACTACGAACCGACCAAAACGTCTAATCTTAATTACATGGAAATGAATTACGGATTGGTGTTGTTTTAGCGCAAAGCAACGCGTAGATGGATATTATTTTTGTTTATTGCTGCTGCTGCTCTTGTTGCAAAAAAAAAAGGAAAAACACAAAATTGTGTGTGGGTGAATTAATTTGTATTTTTTGCAAGGATGCAAGGCTTGTGGGTTGTAAATCTTGTTGTTTAGCAAAAGTTGAAAGTAATTTTGTTTACAACTCGGGGTACATTGTATTTTCTGTGATGCATTAGATGGAATTTTGCATCAAGCAATCTATTTTTAGGGAAGACAAATGTGTGATTGAAGTGAAATGTCTGTCGCTGGATAAAAACATATTTTTGTTTACGGATGCGGGAATTTTCTAAATTTTTATTGAAGGTTGCCTGTATTAATCTGATGCAGGGCGAAAATTTCCCTTCAATAATCGGTAGTCCAGTGTCCCAGGAGTTAAAATATGAGGAAATGACTTCCGTAACAGTGAATGCTTATAATTTATAAAAATTCAAAGTGGAATGTTGAGCTAATAATATATTTAAAAAAGACAAGAAGAGAAGTTTGTAAAATTCTCAACACGTGGCGCTGCATTCGCACATTTTTCCAAATTTTACAGATTTTACCTCACAACGAATAGAAAATACGGCTCCTAGATCCTTCGAGTAGGTATAAAGATTAGATTTAACAAAAGTGGGACGGATTTTGCTTAAACAATTTGTATGATTGTTTTTTTTTTAGTTTCAAAGCTCAACGATCCAAAATTTGAAGTGAATAAATAAATAAATTTTGAAAATTAAAAAAAGAACATTTTTCGACATTCCTTTTAAAATATTACAACCACAAAAATCTACTGACTGTAACAAAAATCAGTTTTTGTCGGTCCAGTGGCTGTCTCGGCTGGCTTCCCGATTCCACATTCTAGCACTCTGTTTGTGCGATACCTTTGTGATGGTATTTGAGGTTTATAGCTGAGGTATGCTCAGGGAAGTCCAGGATTTGTTAAATAGAATACCGAAATTTAACTTAAGGTGTATTTCTTTTATTCAATCGTCAAAATTATTGTATAATTTGTAAAGTATGTACTCGCTTATCTTAAAATCGTCGGGGTACCGGTGTGTGTTTCTATCTTGCTTTGGCTAGGCCATCAATTATGTGTTGTCTCCCTCCTCCATTCTTAAGTATGCTTCCTAGCAACGGGTATTCTCTATTGCAAATAAAACAGGTTAATCGCCACTCAACGTGGGTAATCGCTGTCGAAGACGATACAATCGCCGCCGGGTTATCGCTGTATAAACAGGTTAATTGCCACTAGACGTGGGTAATCGCGTTTGAAACCGGTACAATCGCCGCCGAAACAGGTAATCGCTGTACACACATGTTAATCGTCACGAAACCTGGATAATCGCGGTCGAAACAGGTACAATCGCCGCCGGAACGGGTTTTAGCTGTATAAACAGGTTAATCACCACTTAATGTGGGTAATCGCGGTCAAAACCGGTACAATCGCATACGAGACTGTTTTTCACTTACCTTGTTCCACCGATTGGCTAGCGACGAACTGAATATTTCACAAGAATCACCTTACCACTGGTGGGGGGAAGCCTTTTTATATATTCAGTAACTTAGCTATGGTCCTTTTTCTTCGGCGGTTGACGTCAGACTGATTAGTACCCCACTCGTTCAGTCGTATTTGTGCGTATAAATTATAAGAGTTTATTTTTCAATTTTAAATTTATAAATTTTATTTATTTTATAATAAATTTTATGTACAGTTTTTATAATTTTATAATTATTCCTCTATGAGGAAGCTGATGAGTCAAATAATGTTGAGCTTTCTACCGCAAGAAATAGACTGACTCACCAGAGCGAACAATTTTGAAAAACTACTTAAGCTTGGTTTCACAAAATGAGAACGGCTTGGGTATGACGAGTGGCTTGGGTATTACGAGTGGCTTGGGTATGACGAGTGGAAAATTTATTATTTTTGTAACTTTATTGTTTTTGCAATGCAATTTTGTTGTTTTTTTTCAAAATATGAAGCAGTTGCATTGGGGTGACCAGCCTGTCATAACTTCTCCCCTTCTCAAATGATGACGTCCACGGCTTCATATCAATATATTATACTTTACTTTATAAGGCTTAAATTATAATACATATTTATTTCACATCTATAAAGAAATACCATAGAGATTCATAAAATAAATTAAATTTAGGTTTATAATCAGTTTCTTATTTCTTTAATACTGGATTAAATCAAAAAACTAGTAATTTAAAGAAGGTAAAAAAGTTTTTAACGAATCATTTAGTACTGAATTCAGTTGCAACCATATCAAACTATCTTAGGTTTTCCTTATGGATTTTCTTATTGTCAATAACAACTGTAGTCCCTAAGTCTTTTTGGACAATTTTTTCAACAAACAACTTTCTAAACTTATTGCCGATTCGTTTATTGGTTCGAACAAAAACTTTTTCTCCTGGTTCGAAGGTCCTAGTTTGCCTCTGTCTGTTGTGATAATTAAGATTTCTTTTTTGCGTGACGGCTAGTTTCTCTCTTATTTCGTTTTCCAACTGAATAGAAATAGAGTGGATAATATCAATGGGCCGATAATTAGTGACCGAGTGAATCGTCCTATTGTACTTGACTGTGGCAAGTAAAAGGAGCTCAGAAGTATCACTGATGTTTTTCTCTAGTTTAATGCACCTAGCTATTTCCGTTAAGGTGCTGTGAAACCTTTCCACCTGTCCATTTGTAATGCTGTGAAAGGGTGGTGTATTAAACATAGTAATATTGAAATGGTCCCTGAGCAAAGATTGTATACTTTCTGATAAAAAGGATCTCTCATTGTCACAAACAATAATTCTTGTATTTTTGAACAAATTTAGCAATTCTAAAATTGGGTCCTTTATGTCGATTATCGCTCTTGATTTTATTGGTTTAACCACCGCAAATTTTGAAAATTTATCCGTGCACGTCAGGAAATGCGCTCCAGCCGTTGAATAAATGTCCATATGAAGTATATCGCCCGAATGTGTCGGTATAGGTGTTTCTCCTATTGCCGGTTTTGGTGGATGTCTTTGATATTTTGCTTCATTGCATATCCTACAGCTAGAGACAATTTCCTTAAACCGCTTTCGAATATTTGGAAAGAAATAATCGTTCAACACTTGATTTGTGTTTTCACGAACCGATCGATGAGCCCGATTATGCTCCGTGGCAAGGATTTCTGTCTGGTCATTTGGGTTGAAGATATCGGTTACGAATTTTCTTGTAAAAACAAATTTTACTGAAGGAAAGGAGGATTTCAGTTGGTCTTGAATTTGAGCCAGAATTGGTAGATCGCAGTGAATGGCATTTGTAACTTTGGGATTTACTACTTCGTTTAACATTAGTAAAAGGTTTGCAATGGTGTCAAACGTAATCGAGTGTCTAAATCGGGTCTTGAAAATTATTTTGCTTTTTCTTATTTGTTCTGGCCCTGAATTAATTGTTATCTGATTCCTAAAACAATTTAATGGATTTTGAACACTTGCTATTGTTTGGGTTAAGGAAGCTTCGCTATGAACTGTTAAAGAGCTGGAGTTAAGTTCTTGATCTAGATTGTTTATATGCTGTCTCGACAAGGCATCAGCAACGAAGTTTTCCCTACCTGGTTTATAGTAAAATGTTGGCGAAAACTCCTCTATAAAAGCCCTCCACCTCTTAATTTTTGCATTTGGGTTTTTGTCCGAAATGGCAAAAGTCAGAGGTTGATGATCTGTATATATGTTGAGCCGACTAACTCCATACAAATAATTGCGTAGTTTCTGCAATGACCAAACAATGGCCAGAAGCTCTCTTTCATTAGTAGCGTAGCTTTCTTCAGTAGAGGATAATGTACGAGATATCATCGTAATCGGTCTGCCATCTTGGGAGAGGACAGCACCAATGGCATGAGAGGAAGCGTCAGTCGTCAAATCGAAGGGTTTCTCGAAGTCCGGATACAAAAGGAGCACGTCCTCCGAAGCCAGAATTTTTTTGATTCTCTCAAAAGCATCGAGCGCTTCGAGATCTAGTTCTAGCTTCTAATTTTTTGACTGATTTTTCCCTACGTTTCCATTTTCACCCCGATAAAACTTTGTTAAGGGCTTCGCAATCTGTGCATAGTCCTCAACAAACCGCCGGTAATAACCAGAAAGTCCGAGAAATGACCGCAAACTCCGAAGTGTCTTAGGAACCTCATAATTTATAATGTCCTTAACTTTATCTATGCATGTTCTGATTCCTTTATTGGACACTACGAATCCCAAAAACTCAACTTCCTCCTTAAAAAAATTGGACTTTTCCCGTGAAACTCGCATGTTAGCTTCGAAGAGCAGGTTTAAGATTTTATCAACATCTCGAAGGTGCTCTTCTGCGGTCTTTGAAAAGATGATTACATCATCGATATAGACATGGCAGCATTTGCCTACCTCTTCCCTTAACACGTCGTCTATCGCCCTTTGGAAAATACTGGGTGCATTTTTTAACCCGAAAGGTAGTCTACGAAATTCGTACTTCCCATTATTGACAGAAAAAGCCGTTTTCTCCCTATCACGCTCAGACAACAATATTTGGTGAAACCCTGATTTAAGATCCAAGGTACTAAAAAATGGAGCCCTTCCAAGGTTAGACAAAATCACTCCTGTATTCGGGATTGGATACTTGTCGCTAATCGTTTTACTATTTAATTTCCTGAAATCAATCACCATACGCATCTTCTGTTTCCCTGTCTCGTCAATACCTTTTTTGTCAACGATCCATACAGGATTGTTATAGGGAGACCTCGAAGGTGTTATTATTTTATTCTGCAATAATTTAACAATTTCATTGTTGACGAAATCAATCGCAGACATAGGATATGAATAGGCTTTAGAGTAAACCGGTTCATTATCTGTCGTTCTGATAGTTGCAACAACTTTCGTGTTAAAAGGTAAGGATTCGTTGGGATCGGCAAAGACTCTTGAATTTCTGGCCAATAATAAGGATAGTTGGTCATTTATATTTGTTGGAATTTTATTTATTTGTATAGGGATATTATTGACATCCCTGCAATAAAAGTAGAGAAGTTTTTCCTCGCCTCCAATGTACTTTAAAGTTCCTTTTTCGAGGTTTAATTTTGCTCCTATTTCATTAAGAAAGTCAAACCCTATGATAGCATCAAATGTTTTTAGAGTTGGAAGTAGAAAAAAGGTAGCATTTTTATTAAAAATATTAATGATACACTTGGACGTAATGTGGCTTGTGCCATGTATAGACTTAACATAAAATGGTTTGTCAATGGGTTTGATAGCTTTAAGTGCATTAAAATACTTAACATAATTTTTAGAGGCACCCGTGTCCACTAAAAGTTTTATTTCTTTTCCCGCCAGAGTTCGACCGACGTATGGCAGGAGGGACTTTCCCCTAAAAAATTGATTTCGTCTTGTGTTTCAAAATTTTTATTGTTATCTATGTTTTGATCTTCAAAATCATCATCTTCTGACAACCCTGGATCACAATTGTAATACCTCAGCTCATTACAATTTCGGACATAGTTTTCGCGTTCATACTGTTCTGCAGAAGTGGTCGGTGCGAGAAGTTCATCAAGATGATTGACTCTTTGATGTTTTGGAAGCGTGTGTCGATCAGAATCGCGATTTCGTTTTAGTTGATTGGCGTTAAAAAAAGGTCTTTGATATTGATTTGGATTTTGCATAGGTCTTGGATGACGATTTGAATGCTGCATAGAACCTTGCAAATTATTTTGGTTTTCTACAGGTCTTTGGACATAATTCGGATTTTGAAAGGCTGTTGGATTTCTATAATGGGAAACGGTAGGATCTTCTTCCATTGGCGTTGGTTTATTTTGTGCTGAGAAAGTGTCGACAGGTCTATAGTGTGGTGAATTTTTAGGACTATAGTAATGATTAAGATTATGCCGTGGGGTAAAATTCAAAGAGCGTTCATTCCTGTTAGAGAAGGAATTTGCGAATAAATATCGCGCTTGGTTTGCTTCTAACTCTTGTGCAAGAGCAAGAGCGCTTGGCATGTCAGCTGGTTGTGACGAAAATAATATGTCACACATAGGCTTATGTAAACCAGAAATAAATATCCTTAATGCGTCCTGCCGATATTTTTGGCTCAGAGATTCGACAAGGTTTTTGTTTCCTTCATGCAGCATTATTGTTTTGTTTATAATCAAGGTTAATTTCTTCTCAACCTCGCCGTAAAATTCTACAATTGACAACCGACCTTGGCGGAGAGTAGACATTTCCTGTTCAATAAGATACACAGGCCTCTTATCTGCATACGTAAAGTCTAATCGCGAAATGATTGCTTTGAAATTGAGTACGGTATTAAAGGAAGCTAAGACCTGGTCCGCAGAACCGATAATTTTATTTCTTATTATGGCTACCGCCTGGTAATGCTTGGAACTTCCCTCATACCCTTCAAATAGTTTATATGCGGCAAATGCAGCTTGACGCCAAGAAATATACCTTACTTGTTGACCCCCAAATTCAGGCAGAGACTTTACTAAGTCCAACGACTCTTCGCATATCTTACCAGCTTCAATAGTAACTGGTTGATACACTTCAACAGCAGCAGGTGTTTCTAATGCCCTGAGCCGAGTCGTCAAATCCTCAATTGTACTGCTAAGTGCTGCTCTAGTTTGCTCGGTTGCAACGTGAACCGCAGCAGCAATTATTGAATTAATTTGTTCGTTGTTCATTCTTACACCGATTCAAAAAAAAACGTAAGAGATAATCCAGTAGTAAAAGAACAGAAATATATAAATTGTGTATACAAAAATTAATTCACAAAATTAGATTAATTAGACTTTTTAATAAATAGTAGATGTAGATAATATTTACAAACTTTGAATGAAAAGAAATAATGTGTATATGTATAGGTTAATTCTAAGCTTGTGAATAATTGTATTATATAAATTGTATGTCCAAAATGAATTCACAAAATTAATTAGATTAATTAGACTTATTAATAAATTTTAATGTAGACATATATATGGGTTAGTTCTAAGCTTATGCGCTTATGCATAATTTTATTATATATGTACCTAGTAATAACTTTGATGTTGATGGTCTTCTCTTGTTGCTTGTAGATAGCACGTGTTTTATTTCAACTTCCAGTCACAAATTTTGTCTTTTTAGAGTTTTTATATATTTTCCCTTAGGATTTTCTTATTATTTGATGATAATTTTTTATTGTGTTGTACTTGTTTTTTTAAGTATTTTTCAATTTCTACTTTTTTTAAACTTGTTCTTTTTTTTGCACGCTGTTTTTCGATTTAAGTGAAATATTCGTCACTTTTTCAATTTCGTAAACTTTCCGTTTTTGTTCTTTATAATTAACGAGAACTCGTAGTTAGTTTTTTTCTTTTTCAGTTTTATAAACTGATTATATTTGTTGCACCTTACTGATGAGGTAGTTAAAAAGGGAACACCGGCCAAAACGTGGATCACAGTGAAGTGTAGCGAACTATTATTTAATGAAACTTTATTTATTAAATATTTTTAGAGAACGCGGTACACTTAAGGTTGGGCGCCAATTATAAGAGTTTATTTTTCAATTTTAAATTTATAAATTTTATTTATTTTATAATAAATTTTATGTACAGTTTTTATAATTTTATAATTATTCCTCTATGAGGAAGCTGATGAGTCAAATAATGTTGAGCTTTCTACCGCAAGAAATAGACTGACTCACCAGAGCTAACAATTTTGAAAAACTACTTAAGCTTGGTTTCACAAAATGAGAACGGCTTGGGTATGACGAGTGGCTTGGGTATTACGAGTGGCTTGGGTATGAAGAGTGGAAAATTTATTATTTTTGTAACTTTATTGTTTTTGCAATGCAATGTTGTTGTTTTTTTTTTCAAAATATGAAGCAGTTGCATTGGGGTGACCAGCCTGTCATAACTTATACTTTGTTCTCGGTTTTCCAACTTACCTTTCACTTCTTCCTTTTGCTATAGTAGCCAACCTTTTGGGAAAAACCAAATATGAACTATACGTAGGACGAAGTTTAAATTACACTACCAATGAAGTATCCTTTCGTCTCCATATGATTTGCATAGGTTTCGGCCTCATTTAGTTGAGTTTGAACTTTATACTCGGCGTAATACAATGTTGCATGTGTTTTTGTCTGTGATTTGAATTGGGTGGTGAATGAATTTGTAATGCATCATTTCATCCTGTACTGGCTAAAACAAACTAAACAAAAAACTCAATTTTACGTCATTTCGCATGATGATGGTTTATTTTTTGTCACAAACCAGACAAAAATACATGTTTATGAAACATAAAAAAGAACTCAAAATAAAATCACAAACGGAAATAAGTTCCATTAATCAAATTAAAAATGACTTCCGAAGTAAATAAGGGATCATAACCTTGTCGAGACAAAAGGGAAAGAGAGAGAATAATATTGGTTACAACAGGATACAACGCTTATTAACAGACTGCTGATAATGTGACAATAATTGCTCAGGAAATACCATTTTAAGAACTGACCCTCCAATAACCAATGTCCAATTATATGAAGTAACCCTTTTCCGTTGGGTTTCATATACATTTGCTTGTCAACAAGTTGGAAAATGATTATTGAATGTTGATGTTAGGCGCCAGGAGATTCTTCATTTGTTGGATTTTTCTGTAAATTTAAATTTGAACCACATCATTTGAATTGGTCTGTTTGTTTAATCATCTGCTCGAAAATATGTGTCCAACCAGAGGTTATAAACAAATTCCTTAATCATGTGAACACGTTAAAGTGATGTTTATTGCAATTCTAAACACTCCATTCACTGTCTCATTTCCGTTGGAGTCTCATCAAAACATAAAAAGAAAGTGTCATTTTAAAAGCCTCAATTAAGCTACCTTCACATCGTTTGCTATACAATGTTGCAATGAGTTGTGTAATTAAATTCGGATCTTCACTTATGTTCGCCGTTTACATTTTTCGTTTCCATCCAATTGGTTAAATGCAATTGCACAGAAATTGTTAAAATTTATGTGAGGATCTGGAGCGCTTCTTACATGTCTGATAATGGCTAAATGAGATTGTAGCCCAAACAACCTGTAATTAAAGCAATCATTTGTAATTTGCCGCCACATTTCAATCAGTACAACAAAAAAATGAAAACAAAAATATGAACAAGCACGAAAAAAAAATAGGTGAGTATTTTTTTAATCTAGATAGACTTTATGTGTCTATTATGAGAATCAATGTTTACGCAGAGATACCGTAAAGGCTTTCTAAACTGCACGTGAGAAATGTCAGTATAATTAAACAATTTGTTACACAAACTTCAAAAGACCAGCGACACTGTAAATATCATTATGTCGCATTCACATGGACTGGAATGTTTTCGAAAACATAATTGATCAGTTAAGGTCTCCACTCTACACGCAAGCCTTGTTAGAAGACTTTTCACTACGAAAAAGAGTCTAATTTCACACAAATTGGGCAATTAGATTTTAATCCTTTTAATTGCTCGTTGTTTGGAGCAATGATTTCTGTGGGCAATGGTTTGGGTTCATTCCTAAAATAAACTTGTGACACTTCAACTACTACATTAGGAAGTGAGCTCGAAAAAGTGAATGATATGCTTGTCATGTCCAACTCTCTTTTTGTTCCGATTGAAGTTCAAAGGAAATTTATTGCATGCTCATCCCCCGCAACTATTTATAAATCCTCGCATCATCTATTGACCGAACCCATCCTCACCCGAAGGCATTCTATGCTAAATTTGAATAAAATATTTATTTGTGCTATTCTCCACCCGCCCTTCGTCCACATCAATTCCAAATAAATACAAGGAAGCCCCCTTAAGGGATTCATATCTCACTTTTGTCTCTTGTGAAAAGAACGACGAGAGAAAAAAAATCCTCTCCACCGGAGTTAAGACGTACGCACGTCTTTTAACCCAAAAATAGCCAGCAGCTCACCCTCTTCTCACTTGAGCGAAAGTAATTCGTCTGTAAAAAGAAAATATGTATCCAAAGAAAAAAACTATCAATCTAATAAAATTCATCTGACACACTTAATTAAGAGAACACAAGGAAAGTATAATTTCGGCTTTTATCATAACATGCGCTTGATTACCCCGTCTTCCTTCAAAATAAAATGAACTTACGACTACATTGAATTATGTTATCCGAGCAGCAAATTTTTTCTTTGGTTGAGGAACCTTATTATGGGGAAATCTGTGTGTTACAAATAGATTAGGTTCACAAGGATAAACATCTTTTTGTGGAATTATTATATAATAATTATGTATCTGTTCTCATTGAGAAAGAGATGACATAATCTTTTTCACGAGGACGAAATATTATTTTGGATTTTCTGAATTTAGAAATGGCTCCCCATTCCCCATGGCTCATTGAAATTTACACGAAATTTTGATTTTAAAGCAACGCGCGTGTTGTAATGTTCCTGAAACTGTAAATTATTTTTTGAATTTTCATGAACAGTGAGTTTTCAAAAGAAGTATTGGCTGAAGCATCCTTTGCGCCCTATGGCCGGTCCACACGACACAGACTTTCACAATGATTTCTATTGAATTTTGTCTGCGAAGCAAGTCTGTGCAGACTTAAGTTGGTATGATTTAATACATGGTTAAAAGTCTGTAGTACAGACAAAAATCTTTAATTCTGTGTCGTGTGGACCCACTCTTAGTTTGTGCAAAATATTTGCTTCAAAACGGTGTAGGTTGTGGGAATGCCGAGAACGTGATATTCAATACTGCCAGTGAATTTAACAGTTCAAGCAATTTTGTGAGCATAACTCAGCATAGGAACTCGGATCCCGTGGAGATTTTACCCCTTTGGACCACGACAGGCAGCGTCTTGTTGAAAACACATAATATGCAGTCAAACTCTTCCATTTTGAGCAAAACATAGTTTGTTACCATCGCACGGTAGGGTAGCGTTCACCGTTCACAGTAACGTTGCGATTGGTATCATCATTGAAGATTATTTCGCCAAAGCGGTTGAGTCTATCGAGCAGTGCCGGCTTTAGGGTATGGCGACCCAGGCGGTCGCCTGGGGCGCCGTGATCCAGGGGCGCCGCGTCAGCCAGCATAACTTAAACAGAGGCAAGAAACAAATCAACAAGTTGTGAAGTTTTCAAGCTCTAGCTCAAAAAATTCATATCGAAAAGTTTCATGAGTTTCATCTTGTTTTGTTATAGCAGACTATTCTCTTCTGTTTCCAAATGTCATTTTGTGTTTATTTTCACCATACGAAAGGGTTTTTCAATAAGATGTGTTATTTTGAATAGCCCGCTATTTCGGTAGCTGTCACTCTTGAAGCTGTCATTTTTTGACATTTGACAAGTAGAAACTATGCCATTAATAAAAATGGAACAATACACGCTTCAATAACGCATTGAAATTATTAAAATTCACTATAAAAATGGTGAAAATTTGGCAGAGACGGTTCGTAAAACTAAACATTTTTGGGTCGTCATGAAGCACCTTGTCCGACCGCAATACAGAAATTGGTGGACCTTGTGATTTTACACCTTGCGACTTCTTCCTTTGGGGCCACGTGAAAGATAAGTTCTACGCCAACAGCCCAGCGTCGATTCAAGACCTCAAAGATGGAATCCATGACGCTATCGAGGACATAGGGCAGCCACTTTGCGATTTGGTTATGGAAAATTTCATGAAAAGGATATGGTCCTGTAAGCGTGGTCGTGGCGGCCATTTGGCTGATGTTATGTTTAATTATTAACGGCATACCTTCCTCTTTATAATGAAATAAACATCCGATCATTTATCTCAAAAAATGCCACTTTTCTTTGAATATCAAAATAACACCTCTTATTGGAAAACCCTTTACAATACACATAGAAAACACAAGAGAGGATTGAGGTAGTGTTTGGTAAAAAAAAGTTGAGTTTCGTTATGGCATTGTATTTTTAATCGCTATAAGTAGTATTTCTATGAGATTTTTTGATGTAGGGCTTCTCATTATCCATATAAGTAATGCATCTTTCCGTTTTTAGCTCAACCAGTCAAAATCAATCCTTGGACTTCTATAGAGATTAGAAATAGAATGGATGTGCATATCACATAATAAAATTAACAAGGTATTATCATTAGAGAAGAGATTGCAAACTAGGTATTTTACAATTACTGTCAACTATTTTTTATTGTTGTTTTTGCTGTCATCCAGCAAATTTTGTTGTAATTTTCCTCTATTCTTGGCATTTAAAATTTTTTTTTTGTAAATTTGCGGAATGATGAAGAATCAAACATGATAATATGATAATACTAAAACTAGGACGAGAGGCGCAGTGACCACGGAGTCACTATATATGTAGCGACTATAGGGAGCACTCCAGGGCTAAGAAAACCTATGAGCCCCGATGAAATAGCTAATGTTGCCATTAACATGAGGGAAATTAGAAGTTATGGAACGATATTTAGAAGATTATTGTGTAGTATGGCGATTTTCGGCTCAAGGCACGGTATATCCACGGTAGTCCAAGGGGAGCATCAAAATTCCACCCCTCCGATGAGCAAGCTCTATTTGCCATGCTAGCGTACCTGCCGGCAGCTCACCCCAAGAACAACCTGCTCAGAATAGACCAAAATCCTTGAGATCCTGTGGATCACGATATAATGATTGCAATAGTAAAATAGGAACATTTTAAGTACCGTAACAAGTTCTAGCCCTTAAGAATAGGTTTAGTGGAATTTAAGAGCTCATTTTAATTCTTAGTCAATTCTTCTCCAAGTTCTAAGCGTTAAAACTTCGATTTAGGACTTTGTTATAGATAGTCAGAACTTCGATAAAATTAGACCCTCGCATTCGGGGGTCTAGTGCCTTAAAACGCGGCTTATTTATAATTTAGTTTTTTCAACGTTTAAAATAAAAGAGAATAAAAGGTGGAGGTATATAATATACACGAAAATGGATCAAATTTTCTATGATTTCCTATTTAGGACGTTGACTTTGAGTACGATGCGAACGTTATCCTGGAACGGCGTATTTATCGAATGCCAATTCGTGCCACTATTAATACATGGGACGACACTGATTTTTTCGGCGCTTCCGTTTAACAAAGCAAACGTTTTTAGCAGTCCTTTAAATGGTGGCAGAAGACCTTCGACATTTACAACCACGGTAAAAAATTGGAATGAATTTATTATGCACTTTTTTTTCTTGACAGTTTATGGGCACGAGTAGGATTCGAATCCCACTACATAACAGCCAACGCACATAAGCACCACGCCACGGGCATCACATTTTGATTGATATTTTGTTTCGAATTGAAGGAAATGTCTGTCAAAAACACTGCCGGGTGACTCAAAAGTTTCAAAAACATGCTTGAACTAGGTTCTAAAAATAACAAGTTCTAAGCGCTTAGAACTTAATGATGATTTTAATCGAGTTCTTGAAAATTGAAGAAATGTCGAGTTCCAAATACTAGTTCGAGTTTTAAAGTGAATTTAAAACTTGGTGAAGAAATTGGGCGTAATTTTATTGAAGTTCTAGCTATAAGAAAGTTCTAAATCGAAGTTCTAACGCATTAGAACTTGGTGAAGAATTGACTAAAAACTCAAATGAGTTAAAAAATTCAAGGGCTAGAACTTTGTCAAGAAATTAGGCGTGAGTGTATTTTTGTTTGACATTTTCAAATTCAAAAGAAATCAATATTAACAGGATAAAATTAATTATTGTTATTAAATTATTTAGAAAAATTAATGAAAAATGCATGTTTATAATATTTGCGTAGTAGAATTATACAGCACAGAGTTATTCTTTAAAGCATTATAAGTGAGATACACGTTTCATCCTTTTTAATTCTGGAGGAAAAAGTTATATAATTTGTAATTTAAAAAGGGCGCCAGATATTTGACTCGCCTGGGGCGCCAAGATGGCTAAGGCCGGCCCTGCTATCGAGCGATGTTACGGCAGGGGTAACATCAGTAATCTCTATATAAAAGGGTGAAACAATCTACAAAAGAATATCAGCCTAAAATAGAAACCTGTCGTGATGAAAACGGGAATGTAGTAGGAGATACGCGAATAGTGCTGAGAATTTGGAAAGACAATTTTTCCAAACAATTAAACGGCGACTATGCCCACAATTCCGCTGTACAGCAGACCAATCCATTTTTCCTGCACGATGATGGCCAAAATATCCGTCCACCCGACCTACAGGAGGTAAAAACATCGATTTCTATAGACTCAAATCGCATAAGGCTGCGGGTGCAGATGGCCAACCAGCCGAACTGTTTAAAGCAGCTGGAGATGATCTAGTCAGGAACATACACAAACTTATCTGTAATATATGGTCGGAAGAAAGTATTCCCAATGAATGGAAACTCGGCATAGTATGTCCCATCTACAAGAAAAGAGACGCTCTGAATTGTGCTAACTACAGAGGTATAAGTCTCCTCAACATCGCTTGTAAAATTTACCCACGACCTGATCGGCCCTATCAGTGTGGTTCCAGGTGAGGCAAATCAACCATCTACCAAAATTTCACACTTCGACAGATTTTAGAGAAAACCCAAGAATACCAAATCGATACACACCATCTTTTTATAGATTTTAAAGTCGTGTATGAGGGTTAAGAGAAACGAACTATATAGAGCCATGACGCGTCTCGGCATCCCTGCCAAACTCGTGCAGGACGATCATGGAGAATTCTCGCTGCTCCGTCAAAGTCGGTCAGAACATCACTGAAGCTTTTGATGTCACTATCCTGCGACCTATTTAACATCGTACTTGAAGCTACAACACCAGTGGCACAATTTTTCAAAAGTCCGTTCAACTCCTGGCTTACGCGGAAGACGTTGACATTATCGGCAGAACGAAGTGAGTTATCAGTGGTGCATTTGCTGGTATTGAGATGGAGGGGGCAAAGATGGGTTGGGTTTGGCTATGAATGAGACGAAAACAAAGTATATGCTGTCATCGAGAAGAGAGACCACAACACCGTCTACTCAGCCAGAACATCACATTGGGCAGTTACAACTTTGAAGAAGTCAGAGACTTAGTATATCTGGGTTCCGCTATAATGACATCAGTGCAGAGATAAAGCGAAGAATCACTCTTGTCAATCGCTGTTTCTTCGGGCTAAGAAGGCATTTGAGCAGTAGAGCCCTCTCTCAAAGAACCAAAGAAGCCCTGTATAGCACCTTAATCATCCCAGTCCTGCTGTATGGGGCTGAGGCATGGGCCTTAACAAGAGCGGATGAGAAACTTCTGAATTGCTTAGAGAAAAAGATTCTTCGAGTTATGTTCGGTCCAGTGTTCATTGACGGAGAGTGGAGAAGGAGAAACAATCACGAGCTATACGGGCTTTCCAGCGACATCTACCTGGTCAAAAAGTTAAAAATTCAACGGTTAAGGTGGCTCCATATCCTGGTGATCCATCCTGGATTGTGAGCGCCACCGAAAGGAAAGGAAAGGATTGGTATCTCTTGCAGTTTTGCTTTTTCACGTATCCATTCAACCAGAAACGATCTTCGTTACTTAACACAATTCTTCGATAAATAAGTGGTTCCTGGGCCAATTTTTCAAAGGCAATTTCGCCAAAAACTTAACGTTGTGGAAGTTCTTGCCTGCACCAGCTTTATTTTGAAAGGTTTCAGACCTAAATTCTTTCCGCAAAACTTTCCACGTAGCAGAGTAAAAGAGGCCCACTGCGCACACATTTTGATGATAAAATTCAATAATTTCCAAGCAATAATAAATTCATGAGCTGTCAAAACCAGTGCTGCCAAAATGAAAATAGCGAACAAAAATCTACTAAAATAAATGGACAAAATTTTGTTTTTTCCAGTTTAGCAATTTCAAAGAAATTTGCTCTAGGCTCAAACTAAATGATAGCATTAAGTGTCAACTTGTCAAAAAGAGATAACTTTTGATTCCAGAATTTTTCAAATTCTGCTTTTCAGGCTAATGAAAAATCCAAAATTATCCAATTCTTGAATTCAAAAATTTAATCTTCTGCAGGAAAAAGCCAAAAATAAACATTAAAGTCCCGATTAAATTGACAAGTTTGAAAATTTCTCTTTTTTTGACGTACGCCTTTATTTGAACTTCAAAATAGAAATCATTAACCCCACTCACTCCCCTAATCGAAAACTCAACATCAAATCACAAAAATTCGCTTGTAAAATAGCAAACAGAGAAAAAAAACCCAAACACACAAAAGAAAAAACTCCCAACTCCTGAATGCCGCAGTCTCGCTCCCGCTCGACAAATTTGAAATTCCAAATCCATTGTACAATCATCATCACACTATAGCTGCACAAGTGTACAACAGGAGAACATGGCCATAAAGACGTCTGTCTGCCGAAAACATTTGGGGCTTCTCTCAGGGAACAACTGGGACTTGAACAACAACATTTTAGCACAAAAACGAAAGAACCATCATCATCATCATCATCATCGTCATCCATCCAGACCCAGAGTAGGTATTTCGGTGTTTCGCATAGCTGGCATGGCGGGCGGGCGTTTTTGGCAATAACGATGGCGATGGCGATAGCGATATGGTGGTATAAAACGGTTGCCTTGTTATATTCTAGTGATAATAGGGTATGATGAGATGATGATGATGCAGCAGGGCATTGCACTCTATCGTTTATTTATTTTGTCGCACACACACACTGGTATAAGGCAAACTTGCAAATCTCCCAGTAAATGAAAAGAAAAAAAAAATACAACCAAAAAAAGGGCTCCAAAATTATTCTCTACCTCCACCGGATGATGGGGGTATAGGCGAGGGATGCTTTGCCGCTTGTGCCGCGGCAGATGAAAGTAACGTAAAAGCACTTCGTTGGTATCAGTTTAAATGTTTGAAGTGCCATTGAAGTAAATATTTCAAAGGAAAAAGGATTTTTTTTTGTATTAATTTTATTTTCGGTGCTCACTAATACACACTTAAAAATTACACACAAACACAGGGATGAAAAGAAGAGGAGATAAAAAGCAAGAGAACATCCTGGGATGTGAAACAGGATAAAATCAATAAATTCAAAATATAAACGGGCTGAAAGGGACTCGCAGAGCTCCAAGTATAACAATGTTTTAAGCAGTGAGCGCGAATTAAAGGTTCTTTGAATCCTTCAAGGTGTAGAAGGGGTGATTGGGGGGACGCAACGGTTGGGTGATGATGACTATGTACATAAGTTTGGCGGGAGTTTTCGGGAATACTATGAATGAGAAGAGGGTTGGGTTTGTTTTATTTAGTTTTTTTTTGCCTTTTTTGTGTAGATAGGCAAAGAAAGTTTGTTTTACGGCAGGATTTTGGCTTGGTATAGGTTCATCGAAAATTCTTGATTCCAGAATATTTACATTGGCACTACTGATTTTGGCGGTAATTTGTGAAATCAGCTTCGAACCAATATAAACACTAGAATTCGATCGATAAATTGATGAAAGGGTTGAACGAATATGAAGAAAAATCCAAGTAAAAAGTCTGTGTCTAGCTTGGAGTTGAAAAAAGTCAAGAAGAAAGATTAACTTCAAGGTTGAAATTCGAAGTTGCTTAAAATTTCCTGAGAACCTAAACAAATGTCTTTGGTTTGAAGTCTAGACAAAAGGAATTTCAGTCTTTAATGCTAAATGGCTTCATTTCTAGATCAGTGTGGTCTCGCGAAACCTATTCATTTTCATCCTCATCACATTACAATGTAGGAATACCGCAGATGACGATCTTGGTCATTCGCTGTCTGCATTGTGTGCAATCGGATACTAAGCGTGTGGAAATGCAAAAATATTAGGAACGTTAATCTTGGTCGCGTCGTTCTGCTTTTTTGAACTCTAATAGCTGTCGATTTGGACTGTATTGCCGCTTTTGATGAAAATGAGCGGGAAATAATAAAAGGTCTAAGCCCTTCGGAGATATTTTTAATTTTTTAATATGAAACCTTTATGTCACCCTCAGTCGGAAATAGCAAATTGTCATCTGTATTGCAATTTGAAAAAAAATCGTCTACACGTGCCGATAACTTGCACCAGATTGTATTCGCTTTTTTCTCAGAACAATAAAACGAAAGATTAAATATTAAAGCAAACAAATTTGATAAAATGAGACATCAATCAACCGATTAACATTTAATTATTTAAATTTATGACCTGCGACAAATAAACGTATATCCGTAAATTCAAGCTCAACATTTTTACCAAATATAAAATTTTGTCCGACGACTCGACGGTTGAAGACTGAAGAGTGAAATTTGTACGGCAGATAATCGCACACGCACCTTGTGCCTTGTCCTGTCGCTCTACTTACTTACTTAAGGTAGCGCTACAGTCCGTTGTGGACTTGGTCCTCAACCAACAGCCTCCACCAGCCAGCTCGGTCCCTTGCTATCTTCAGTTTTGCACTCCAAGTTGATTGAGGTTCTTTTCCACTTGAGTGCGCCACCTGAGTTGCGGTCTTCCTGTACTTCTACGTCCCTCGGAAATAGCGTCGAAGGCTTTCCGGGCCGGAGCATTGGTATCCAGACCGAGCCATCTGGCTAGGTCCGTGTTGTTGTACAACCCTTAAAGCTCGTTGTTGTATCTTCTTCTCCATTCCCCATCAATGCACACGGGGCCGAATATGACCCGAAGAACTTTCCTCTCAAAACAGTCTAAGGCACATTTATCCGATTTTGTCAGCATCGATGCTTCTGCACCATACAGCAGGATTGGGATGATGAGGGTGTTATACAGTTTTAGGTAACTTAGTTGATCGAGAGAGAGAGAGCTTTTCCACCCAATTGTTTTCTTAGCCCAAAGAAGCAGCGATTAGTATTCATCTGCCGATCTCGATCTACTACCTCGAAGTTGCATGCGTCTATTGTGACGTTTGCCGCTTCTGTCTCAATTCTCACAAAGCCGCCATTGACATCACGCTGTGTTCTTCTCATTATCGGCGTACGCAAGAAGTTGAACAGACTTTTGGAAGATAGTGTCTCCAGTGGAGATTTCTCAAGATCGATGTCAAGGAAATCGCATGACAGTGCATCGCCTTGTCTGAATCCTTTTTTGACATCGAAAGATTCCGTAAGATCGTTGCCAACGTTGATGGCGCAGCGTGAGTACTCCTTCTCCAATCGACATTTTTGCACAAGAGAACGAGCTTGGCAGGGATGCCAAAAGTAGACATAGCTTTATACAGTTCGTCTCTGTAGATGCTGTCATACGCGGCCTTAAAATCGATGAAAAGGTGGTGGGTATCGATTTGGAGTTGATAGGTTTTTTCCAGGATATGTCGCAAAGTGAAAATTTGGTCGATGGTGTCCTTTCCCGGTCTGAAGCCATATTGTTAAGAACCAATCAGAGTGTTGACGAAAGGCTTCAGACGTTCAAATATTTCAGCAGAGAGGATCTTGTAGGTGATGATAAGTAGGCTGATTCCTCTGTTGTTGGCGCAGTTTAAAGGATCTCTATTTTTCAGGATCGGGCAAACAATGCTGAGGTTCCAGCAGCGCCGCTTTGTATGTCTCCTGATACTTGGGTGCATGCGCCTGCCTACATTCTTCGTAAAACCAGAGATTTCGCGTTGGTGGCTGCGTGAAAGCCAGCACAATAGAGGCGTCATCTCTAACTGCTTTCTGGCAACGTTGCCACTGGTCTTCGATACTTGATGTTGGTGGCATAGGACTTCTTCTATCTTCTGACTATCATAAGTCAACGAACATGACTCATTTTAAGTATTTTCAACTTAAGTGTTTATTCAACCCTCTTTCTCTTAGATTATATATAAGGAAAGCCTTCATAAAAAAATTAATAAAAACTATGTCAGAACCTTAAATCAACCCTCCAAAATTCCTCATCGTCACTTTTTTCAATTTGGGCGATTTTAAATCCTAAAAGTGAAACTCTTCAAATAAATAATTCAAATTAATTGATTTAAACGGGTCCCTCTCCCCAACACTGTGATAAAGGATTTCATTCAAACAATCAAGCCAAGCAAGCACACCATCCATTGATTTACGGCATAATGAACGAAAAAAAAAATTGTCCAAAAGTATATTCCATTGAAATCATAAATTCAAAAGAATAACTCCCCCCTCCCCCTCTTACACAAACCAACAAAGACCAAAAAAACCCTTATCAATTCATAAATAAATCATTTAGGGCAAAAAATTAAACCATAACCCCTCACTTGTGTTATTGTCGTCTGTCGGTCGTCCAATCCAATCCAAGCCACTTCAAAAGGAACTAGGTACAAGATAGAAAAAAAAGTACGAGAGCCCTTCCCCTGGTTTGGAGACCGCATTCACTTATCAATCTTAAGTGGTTTTTCGGAACCTGCCCGTGACAAGTTTCCTATGTCAAAATCACAATCAAACAACAAAGAAACAAGAAATTGTAACAGAATTTTCATAAATTTTCGACAGACCGTATCATTCTGTGAAATCAATTTGTAAAGTTTTCACACTTTTTCCATCGATGAGGAAGGCGGCAGCGGTAGTGGTGATGATGAGAAGTTTTTCAAAGCGACACAGGACGAAGATTGACAACGACCGAGAAACGAGAACTAACCTTACTTACCACAACAAGTAGCAGCAGCATGATTTTTATCGTTGTGATAAGAATCCGTCATGTTGCGGCATCAGCTTAACGCTCCACTCATTGTCTTGTCAGTTATCTGCTGCGGTGGTGTGGCGCTGGCAGCGGCAGTGGCACTTAACTTTGACATAGATGGAAATTGAATATTTTGTTCCTTTTTTGGGGAAAAATGGAAAATCTTGAATGCTCACTCTGATTGTATTATTTTTTTAAAGCCAAAATCAAGATATGTTCGAGAGGAAAGAACGAACGAAAAAAAAGGGAGAAGGATCCTTTCAAGAGGATGCTTAAGACGTCTTGTTCTTTGCTGATGGCACTGAGTGATTTATATCTGCATCAGTGTGGCGACACGGGGAGCACGTTATTGTTTTTCCATTGACTTGAAAGATTTGTCGACAAAGAGAACGAACAAATGCGCAAAAGACATATCGGATAGGCCTGTTAAAAGGCTGATTGTCATCTTTTTCTTACGGCGCATTGTCCTATCACAAAAATGCAAAGGTATCTTTTTCTTGTAAGCCTGTAGAAATTAACTGAAGAGTACTCACAAAATGTAAGACTAAAAGTGAGACTTGAATTCATTTTTCAAGAATAGGTATCGAAATTTATCTAAAAATTTTGTTTACGGCTGGTTTTAAGAACGTGAGTCTTCTTCAATAGAAGCCCTTGTCAATTCTTTTTAACTTATGTCCAAATTTTTGGTCAATCAGAAGCTCAACTTCAAACCCCTAAATTTCTAGGCAAAGCTGTTTTCAAATTAACCACTTTCCTGCTCAAATGCAGCTCTTCTATTCAATCTTCTTCCCGTTTTGCATTGTCTTCATCTTCAAAGGCTTCCAGCTTCTTATTTATCCTTTTCGAACTCAGACCTTTTAGTCGGGTCTTAACTAAAAACTTCCGTCAAAAAGATGCTTGCCAAGCAAAAAGCAAAATAAATATTCCATTTTCGCTAATGAATATTGATTTCAAAGCAAGCTAATTAGATCCACACAAACAAGAAATAATTGGAATACCGAAAACCCCTTTATGGATAAGCAGAAGCCCTCTGTCGAAGAACTCTCTTTCTTTCGCTCTCAATGGATTCGATTGAATATAAAATAATTGCGGATATCGAACTGAATATTAAGTTGAATTCGTCTTTTTTGACTTTTATTTCTAAACCTTAAATAATTCTTCTGCAAAAAGAAGACACGACCCAACAAGAATCCAACAAAAAAAATCCCAGACACAAACTAACCATATCTTACCAAACAACATCATCAGTTCTTGAAAAGTGAAGAAGACAACAATAACAACATCAAGAGTTCAATGAATTATCAAAATTTTCGGCAAAACGTTCAAGGACAAAATTCTATGCGCACTTAATTTATGCTTTGTATACCTCTTCTACTACTAAACCATACCGATACCAACCAATACCAATATTGTGATGTTGTGTAGTTTATAGTTAGACCGGAATGGAAGGCGAAGACAACGACAAGCAGCGTATTAAACGTAATAAAACAATATTTGATATAGGGGAAAGAAAAAGAATACAAAACAAGAAAAAAGCGAATTCTTATGTCTGTCTATTAGGAAGACAAAATGGGAAGCCAACAAAGCAAAATTAGATGAATATGAGGCAAAATAAAAATGAAAACAAAGTGGAAAAAAAAATCGCGTACGCAGGAAATAATGGAAAGAAATTGGGAGGTTTAAGAAGTCGTGCAACTTTACAAGTTGATGGAACTTTGGTTTCAATAGAAAATGTGGAGGGTTTGTCGAATCAGCCATAAAACCGTGGTCGGAAGACCTTTATTGCTGCACAGGATTCAAGAAATTCTATGAACCGACGAAAAAACTTGCTGTTAACTAGACTAGACTAGGATAAGACTGTGGAAGAAAGTCTTAAGTTTAAGCAACTCACGTTGTAATGAAAAATATTCTTTACAAATAATAAACATCCCACTCCACCATCGACGATTGTCGGCATCCAGCAGCAGCGCACAGTCGACAAACAACAGCTGCACACACAACCAAAACCAAGCACACTCAGTCGTTTCTTACGATCAGCCAACAGCCAAATACGCTGTGTATCAGAGAGATACAAAATGTATGGAATCATTTTGTTTGCCAAGTATAATTCATATTCATGTTTTGGCACGAAATTGACTAATAGAGGTGAAATTTGAAGGCAAAAGTAGAGGACACTATACCAGCGTTTAAGTACCAGACTTGTTGTATTAAGAGATGTTCTCTCGTAAATTTTGATAGACTGTGGAATTCATTCAGTGGGTCTTAAAAAGTTGCGTCTGCTTTCAGACTGTAATAATCAGTGGCGCCTGCTTATAGACTGTAATGATCAAGTGGCATCTGCTTGATCAGATTGTAATAACCAGTGATGTCTGCATGCAGACTGTAATAATCAATTGGCATCTGCTTGCTCAGATTGTAATAACCAGTGGCATCTTCTTGCTCAGATTGTAATAACTAGTGGCACCTACTACTTCAGGTTTTAGTTAGTAGTGGCCTCTGTTATCTTAGACTGAACCGTATTAATAAGACCAAGCTGTAAGCAATTGTGTAATGTACCTATAAAAACTAAATGTTAAACTCATAATAGTAAATATTGTAATCATTAATCTATTTAGAATAAAATAAAGGAATTGCATGAATTCTCAATGAGATCAAGTTTTGTTATTTCTTTAGTTAGACCCTGGAAACCGCTGAGTCTTACCTCAGCCCTTGATGAAAAATAACCCGTCCTACAACGTGAAAAAAGCCTATCAAGTCAATCGGTATCAAGAACTAGTTCCTCATCTTGAAGATCATGATGCTAAACTTGGTAAGGAAGATAAGAGCTGCCCTGCAAGGACTTTCTCCAGCTTTCAAACTCAGAAAGGAAAAAAAAACAAGTATGAAAACGTAGGAATGAGATTCAAAGTTGTTAGATTAAGGAAGATGGCAGAAGAGCCGCAATCGATGCCGAGCTTTTAGAAAGAACACTTCTTAAAGCTTCATAACCGCGGTAACGAATTCAAAATCCCAGGCTTACTATTTCAGTCAGGAGACCTTCGAAGCTTAAAAAGTCAAAGTCTATCACAGCTGCTATTGCCGATCGCTTAGCATCCGAACTGTAGATACGAAAAAGAATGAGTTGATAATGTTGGGATAGAGGTATGCACCAGCCCATCTGCAAGATTTGGTTATAGACGTGATTATTTCGGATGAATGGATTTTCTGTCTAAGCTCTTAAAACATCGCCTACGAGATTTGACCTTTGCAAGTCTTTCATGCGACCTTATGAAAGGTTGCAAGCCACTCTAATAGCGGCTTCTGACCTGGAAAAAAACAGGAACTTCAAATTTTCATACATGTCACCTCCATGGTCGATTTTTAGACAGCTGATAGCATCCAGTATTAGCATCCCAGAAACACTGTGCACCTTGGGTGACGGTGGAAACAGAAGAACCCTCAGGGTTACATTATATCTATTGTTAAAAAAGCTTAGACTACCCCCCGCAACTTCATTCAAGTAAAAATGGTCTGAGAAAAATTTCCTGGTATACAAAGTTTGCTGCTCAGCTCTTTTGTACGAAATTCTTGAATTTGCAGTTATCAGGAAAAATACTTTAAAACAATTTTGTACGTCCAAATTACTATGCTGTTCTGTTATGTTTCTGTTATTACCAGCTACTACTAGATGTCGGAAACGAATTGGTCAATAAAAAAGAAAAAGGAGGCAGTGTTTAATGTGGTCAAAAGCGAGGTCTTGCTCGTCCAAATGTGTCAAAAATGGTTTTGAAATTTTTTTCACACGACTACCACAGCAGTAGGGGTCTTCTAGTGCTTCATTTCTTTTTTTTTTTTTTGAGCCAGTAAAGAAAGTGATTATAAAGCTGGGGGAACACAGAAAACAAGTAAGATAGAAACTGAATTAATAAAGCCCAAATAAGCCTTCCTTTTTTACTAGTCAGTAGAATCAAGAAGTTCAAATTGTTCGTTAGGAACCCATACCGAACCGATCATCAAACTCCGGCGCTTATATCAAAGGCGACAGATTCACTCCTTTTAATTGCGTATTTAAACTGTCTGAGAATTTATTGAACTCAAAGCTTTTTTTCTGTCTTTTCTGTTTGCTTTGCTTTGCTGCGGCTTCCTTTCTTTTGTTAAATTTTGGTTTTATTTCGATTGTTATTATATTTTTTTCGTTTTTGATTTCGTTTAAACAGGATCATTCGCCTCGCAGTCTCTTTAGGAAGAACAAAAAAAAAAATTGACACACACGATCACATTAGAGTCCAAATGAGATAAAATAAAAAACGGTTGTTGAAGATTTATGTTGTTCACCTCTTTTTCGGTATTCGTTGTTTTGGTGCGTTCGTTGGATCGTCTTCTTTTCTCTATTTGAATAAGATTCTTCAGAAGACGAGATGCCTTCCAAGTTCCAAGTGTTTTTTTTTTGCTCTGCATCTCGTCTGTCTGTGAATTAAATTCGCGAATAGCGATCAACACAAGCAGCAGAAGATACTATTGCACCAAACGTGCCGTTATATGATTTGATTATGTTGTCGTTGTTGTTGGGTCTGTCTACTTGAAAAGAAAAGAAGAAAAATTGAAGTTGTTCCCAGTTCATTCTAAAATTTCAAAAAATAAGAACGACACTTGTCTCGTCTTGATTCCCTCACCGATCCATTGCGTTCGTTTGGTTGGTTCATTGGCTTTGGCGGGAAGTCTGTCTATCTGCACGGTCGGTGCATAGCTAGCTGTCTAGTCAAGACTCAAAACAGACAGAGCTTCGCGAATCTCACAGTTGTTACGAAGAAACCTAGGTATGCCCAATTCTGCCATTCGGGATGCTATAATTAAACTAAGGTTGGATTATTTTTCAATTCTGTTGTTGTCGTTGTAATTTTTTTCTGTTTTGGACGTTTAGTTGGGATATTTCACACATCCGTTCCGATTGCGTTTGTGAGGAGGCCGGTCGTGTCGCATTGAATTTATGGCAATCGAATGAGAAAAGAAGACACTGCCCTCGATTGGCCCCCAGACAGACAGAGATTTTGTTCCTTTCTGTTTTTTTTTTTTGTTTGTCTTTGGTGATTTTCTAATTTTATAATGGAACAAGACATTTAGAGAAGATCTCATCTTTTGTTGTTGTTTATTTTTAAGTTGGGTCTTCGGGGAATTATTTATCTGTCGGCACTGTCAAACAAAATTCCAGACAAACAATATTTGAGTAAGTATCTTATTAAGCATTTGTCATCGTTTTTTTGTTTTTGAAATATTTTTTTTCTTAAATAGATTGATGGCCATTCCGAACCCCTATAGCAAAAAACTGCATGTTCCTGAAAATGGGGTTGAAATGGGTCCGAGATAGTTAAATCCCCCCAGGGTGTATGCAAGAAGAAAGGACAAAGTATTTATTTGACTTTTTGAAATAAATATTATTGAGAGATTAAGAAGAGCTTTAGGAAAGGGAAGGTACATTCGTCATCTGTACTTAACATATTGAATTTTGACAAGAAACGTCTTCTTCCTTTGTAGACAGATAAACTCAAAGTTGAAATAGATTTATGGGATGTGATTATTTTAGAATTATGAAAAATAGTTTGGGTAATCAATTATTTATTTTCTTTAAGGGTTTAGGATGAGTTTTCTTCTAATGAAAAATGTTTTTGAAACTTATTGCCCAAATGTATGACAAACACTTGCTGAAATCATGGAATGAGAAAGTATTCGAAAACGAGCAGCTCCAAAAATGCTACTTATAATGTGCGTTGCGTCTACATTAATTTAAAACAATAGCTCTTAGAGTATCGAAACTGACTTTGACATTTAAAAATTGAAAATAACATTTTCAGGCAATTATTCTTTCATTTTATCGCATTCCTCAAATAAGTTTTTTTTCTTTACTTTTCAGATCCTTACAAAAATTTGACTAAAACGGTAAGTGTCTTAAAATTAAGTATAGACTCATAAGAAATTCTTACAAACAATGCAACCTGCGCTGCAAGGCTTAATTTTAAGACTTTCTATAAAATAAAACCAATAGAGGCCCTATATAGGTTTCCTGAGGAACACCAGATATTGGTCTATAGACTATAGTTGACCCTTGTAAACGCAGGGGTAATAAAAGCAAACCGGATTTAAAAGAATAAGTTCAAAATATTTATCAGAGGTAGAGCTTAAGCTAGCTAGGTATAAGTATGTAGAAATGGCTGTCCTATTTTCGTGTAGGACACAATAAGCGCTGAGTGCGCCGCACACTGGGAAGTATGGGAGTGCGGAAAAAACTCTATAAAAACTGAACCACTTGATGGATTTGAATGAAATTTTCAGGAATTATAACTTGACACGAAAGAAATCGATGGAATAAATTACCGCCCACTACCACGCCCCTTAAAATTAAAAAAAAAATATTTTTATTCCAGAATGATAAAGAATTGAAATGAATTCCTTTAAAAGTGTCAAAAATGCTATTATATTATTCATAGCAGATACACTTTTGTCAGTAAAATAATTCATTATTTATTGATTAGTTAAATAAACAAAAGTTAAGAAGTACTTTGCAATGAACCTTTTCTGAAATTGAGAATAAAACCATTTGTACACTTGGTCCACAAACCACAACACATTCAATTTGGATATCATTTAATAGATAATTTAAATCTACCAAGAAAAGTTTGAATTTTATTTTATCTGTATCACATTCTATTAGCTTATTGCTTAAATCTTTGTATGAAAATGAAATTATAAACCTTTCCATAATGGATTAATAATTTTTAATCAAGAAAATCTTAAGATCACTTTTCCACAAATCATTGACTTCAAAAGATGTCAATAAACGTTTATGCAAAAGATAACGGACCATTTTCTCTTTGTGTCAAATTATAATGAAATTAATTAGTTAATTTAATTAATTTAATTTAATTTTAAATTTTTAATTTAAATAATTTTTTTAATTTTTGTAGTAGATTTAAAAAAAAATAAAACAAAGTGAACCTAATAATAAAATAATAATAATAATAATAATTTTTCATTTAACAATTTTTTTTTTGACAAATCTATTATTTTTTACTTATATCGTATTGCATACAAATGAATTAGCATAGATAAGAGAGGTTTTGGTTAAATTTAAGAAAAAATATATGATCGTCAGCCAAACATATTCCATAGCTCTTAAACGATAAGTTTTAATAAAAAGTTGGCTTCATTGATTCTATAGAAAATTAAATTTTCTACAACTTTGTCGAAGGTGATTTTTCTCTATCATCAAAATTGAGCAAGCTAGGAGCAGCTATTTAAATTCATAAAAAACAAAATGGCTGTCCATCCGGTTAAATTTGTAGTAAATTTTTAAAAAATTTTGTTTGACTATTGATGTACTTCCATATTTTCGGTCAAAAAAGCAAATATATTTTACTAAAATAGATTTTGTAACGCAAAAGAAATTTTTTTTTCAAATTACAACAATTTTGAGTTTATTTTGTGACTAATTGCAGTTTTCCATCTGCAATTAAATACAGAGTGGCACCTGGTGGCACCTTAATTTGGTATCTATCGAAAGATAAACCTGAAAGGATTATGATGACACTAGTCTCTGACTGTAGGCAAATGTAGCTAAAATTGTATGTCCAAAAGTATAAAAAAAACTTGCAAATTTTTGAGTGCTTTTTTAAAATAATCATACAAAGGCAACCAAATTTTCAAAATCAATTTTTTCTTCGGTTTAATATTGAGACAATATAGTTCGTTAAGGAAAAAATAAAGAAAAACATTGGGGCGAAACCAAAAAAAAAACAACTTATATCTAAGTGCTTTTACTGTGTTGTACAACGAGGTGCTGGAAACAGGTTTGATTCCTCAAAAATTTAGCGAATCTATAATTTTTCCGATACACAAAAAAGGAAGCTAGACGGAGGCGGCTAACTATCGAGAAATATCCTTTCTTAATTCGTGCTATAAGATATTTACAGCTACTCTGAAAAGACGCCTCAATAAATGGATTGAAGAAAATAAGCTATTGAAGGAATATCAGGCAGGCTTTAGAGCAGGTTACTCAACGATCGACCATATCTTTGTATTGAAAAGCATTGCGGAATCATTTATAATGAGAAAGAAGAAGTTATACGCGTTTTTCGTTGATTTTAAGGCCGCGTTTGATACAGTGAATAGGCAAGCACTTATCTACAAGCTCTATGGGATGGGAATGTCGATAAAGTTTGGAAGAGTCCTGCAAAACCTTTATATGGATACAAATGTATCAGTATGGAATGGTACAGAACTGTCGGAATGGTTTAGAACGGAATCAGGCGTCAGACAAGGTTGTACGATGAGCCCAAGTCTCTTTGCTCTCTTTATCGACGACATAGTCGATTGTTTACCTGCTGGCATTGAACACGCTGGACAAATAATAAAAGCACTGTTGTTCGCAGATGACATTGTGATTCTCGCGTCATCTCCTGAGTCGTTGCAACTTATGATCAACCGGCTTTTTGAGTATGGTAGAAGATGGAACTTGGTAGTTAACATGGAAAAGTCGAAGATCATGATTTTCAAGAACGGTGGAGGTAGGAATTGCGCAAATGAAAAATGGAACTTCAATGGTGAGAATATAGAGATAGTCAAAGAATTCAAATACCTTGGAGTTAATTTGACAAAGAACTTAAAAATGGAAACGCATCTGAGGGAGAAGCTTACAAGCGCAAAAGCTGCCATCAGCGCATCGTGGTGGAGGTGTTTTTCCAACAAAAGTATTTTACACAGCAGTAAGTACACTGTTTTTAAAGCAGTATCGGAATCAATTTTGTTCTATGCTGCTCAAGTTTGGGGAGCGAAGCAATATGATGAGGTTGAAAAACTGTTGCGCTTTTATGTAAAAAGAGTATTTCGATTGCCACCTAATACGCCGAACTACATGGTTATGTTGGCAACAGGACTGCAGCCGCTCTTTGTACGAACACTTCGAATACAGATTGATTATGTGCTGAAAGTCATGAAAATGGAAAACCACCGGTTACCGAAGATAGTGGCGCTTCAAACCATTCGAGAGAGGTCAGGCTGGTATGCGGAATGGATGGATCTTGCTACGGATTGTGAGTTCAACCTAAGCATAAATAACCTTGAGTAAATTCACTGGGAGGAACCACTTTATCAGCTTATTGCAAAAGTAGATAATATGTTCAGGGAAAGATGCCTTAATGAAGCATCTGGATCGCTACACAGAGAAGTGTACAGCCAACTCAATCATAATCTTGAGGCGAAAAATTATTTTCGGGATGTGTACAGCGTTGAAGAGATTTCGTTGATGTTGAAGCTGCGTGGTGAACTCATCCCTCTAAATTTCATACCACACAGAGACGATTTACCTATAATATGATCCTTATGTAATCTACAAGAGAGAGAAGATGTTCTTCATTTCATGGGTAAATGTCCAATTCTTAAGGTCATCAGAAGAAACGTTTTTGGAACTGGCTTTTTGACGGAAAATGAAATTGTATCATTGCTGAACGAAGTCGACGTTAAAAAATTGTATAAGTAATGTAAACTGGCGTTAAATTATAGGGAAAGAATTATTAATGAGAGTTTCTGAGGCTAATTAAAATTTTTTGCTAATTAAATTAACTTATTGTACTATGTTCCTTTTTTGTTTAATTAATTATTGTGACGGTAAATTTTATTTCCAATTAAGTTTTTGATTTATGTTTTGTCAACTAGGCAGACGGCAATTAAGCCATGCTTTTTGATTTTTGTAAACTTTTGTAAATTTTCATGGAAAAAATAATAAAAATCTTTATCTATCTATCTATCTATCTATCTATCTAAGTGCTTTTTTACCATGTTATCAATACCACTCACAAGTTATGTCTTTGAAAAGCTATAAAAACGAAACCAATGGTCCGATTTCAATAATTCTTTCTGATTTAGGTGCAGATTTTATTCTGGAATCTGAAAATATCCTCACAAATTTTGTTTTAAAATTTTATTTTTAAGACTTTTTTCCGCAAAATCCCCAGTGTGCGCCGTTTTGATGACATACCTCATGAGATTCAAAAAAGATTTGAGAATGGGTTAGGACATACAACCCCATATAAAATGTAGTATTACTCTCCTACACTACGGCCTATTATCTCTTAGTGCCATTTAATTTAGGAGGAAAAAAGGGGGGAAGGGGGTGCTAAAGCCACTTTGTAGTATTTAGATCATGTCTTTGATCTTGAATTCTGAAAGTTGCTCAATACCATTGAAGAACTCTCTACCTAAGTGAAGTGCTCTTTTCCTAGCCAAAGAAGGACAATGGCAAAGAAAGTGTGAAACTCTTTCTTTTTCATCCTGGTCCTCACAGCTACGACAGAAAGGGTTATATGGTATACCCACATTTGCCACATGCTCCCCTATAGCCCAGTGATATATATAAATGTAGTTTATTAAGGTTTAAAACATGTGTGTATTGAATTACTAACATTTAAATTCCAGAATACTAGCGGACCCAACATACGTTGTCGTATATAAAATTAAAAATTCAACGACTTACCTTGTTCGGTTTAACCGGTTTTGATGAAATTAGCGTGTGCTTCATTTAAATTCAGTGAAAACCTTTTATAACATTGTTACTCCTTAAATCTTCCTTAAAGCAAATGACCCCCTATTAAACCTTGTAACATTTAACTCTTATAAAAATAATTCGGGAGGTATTCTTTGAAATACTTTCTTCCATCCATTCAACTGTAGAGTCATAACCACCTCATTAAAAAAAAAAACGCCAAGCACACTCGCATTACTTTGGTGTGCTCCATCGACTTCTCTAATGGTATTCATTATTTCTATTTATTCTGTTTTTCCTCGTGCTTCGGGAACTAGTTCTCTCTATTCTTAGCACCCGATTCACAAAACAGATTGGTATAATATTTTAAAATTGTTGTTGTCTCGTGTTGTTCAGTTGTACAAATTTAATACCACCCACCCACTTTTCACTACGGGAATCCCATTGATATCAGCGGCATAATGATATTCCAAATACATCTCTTGCCCTATACAAACTACCTTCCCATCAGACAACCAACAGGTAATCCTAATGACAAGGTTTTAAAGTCCCTGAGCTTAGTCATCTCCCAAAGAGCGTATACTCGAAATGATTATGGTACACAATCGTCAAAGTACAAGCCAAGACGGAGATATGAAATCGTCAAACCTTTAAGGCGCCACTTAATACCCGACGCGAGGAATGAAAAGTTGGATAATATTTTCCACTAATAGATTTGTGTGCGGGCGAGGCGCTCAGCTCTGGGATCAGTGTTGTTATAGTTGTTTCGCAGGGTTGTGCAGATTTTTTTCCTACAACACTACCCACTACCACCCTGCCTCGGTCTACTGGCATTGTTCCCCTGACATTTTCTTTATAAATGATAAATGATGATAGAATGGGCGCGTGGGAAATAGATGCAAAGCTATATCCTATTCATGGCCAGGCGGGTGGCGAGGCCAACCCACATCAAGACTAATGGGGGCGAGTGAAGATTGATGCGTTGGAGTTCTATTCTTCTCTTTATATCTTCTGCTTGCGTTTATAATTTGATTTAAATGTCTTTTTCTTGTCTTTTTTTTGCGAAAGAATAAAGATGCAAAGTATGACGTTTGAGGTCAAAGGATTATGATCGTAATCCTGCTGTTCACTGTGCGTTACGGATGGATGACGAACGGCCACCACCATAACCGAGCGAGGCTGCTGCTGTCTTTAATTGGACTAAGCGGACATGATTAATGAAAATGGAAGAGCGAGGTTAACGTGGGCTGTGCGTTGTGGGAGTTATGGAGGAGTTAAAGCATTTACATTTTGTTACAGGATTCAGGTCAGGTTATGTAACGCTAAAGTTTTATTCCAAGGATACTCTATGCCTAACTAAAGTAAATGGCTTGAAAGAGGAAAGACGAAGAGAGCAACAACAGTTTGTAAGGATGCTCATTTAACTACTTTATATGTTTGAAACTAACTTGTTGACTTGATTGAATCAACAATCTACGCATTAAAATTCTATCAATCAATTTTAAAAATGCGTTTGGTACTTTGACAAAGTTTAAAGATCGGGAGAGAAAAGATCTCAAAATCTGATTGGTTTAACCAGTTAATTTGTCCTGTTAAACAGATCCGTTGTTTGAATTAACATGTTGAACTGATTGATTTCAATTTTGAAGAGAAAACATAGGAAACTTGCAAAAACCAAATTGATAAAGTTGAAAGGTCAATGGCTTTTTTGACTACTGTATACGATGTTTATCTTATGAAAAAAGCTAAAGTCGACTATTTCCGTACTGCAGAGGTGTGACTGAAACAATAATTTACCCACACAGAAATCTATATGCAAAAAATTGTCTGTAATTATACATTTTACTTCCGTTAAATTCGTATTCTTATGGGTGGTTTAGATTTCATGTGAATTGGCATTATTGTCTGGTCCCTTGTCTGGTCGGTCGACGAAGACGACGACGACGACAGTGACAGCGACAACGTTACCTTGTGCATAAGAAATATCCGAATGCCAGCCTTAAGAAGGCGCCAAGTGCGTGAGAAATTAATGCGTGAAGAATAAGAGATTAGTCGCTGAACACTCCCCCTATTTTGTAATTCAATACCAGACGCAACTTTGCAACCATGTTCATTGAGAATATGTATACAACAAAACAATGCACAACGCCTGCACCTTTCCCTTAGGATAATATGCAATTGTGCTGCAAGCTTGATGATTAAAGTCATCGGCCCATATTATTTTCCAATTCACAATTCGCATGATACTCGTCCAAGTGAATGCTTTTGGGTCGCTAAATCGGACGGATTGGGAGTTGGAGTCGGAGTTGGAGTTGGGAGAGTTTTACTGTCAGTGTGAGGGTATGAACGACTCTGTCTGCATTCATCCATTCGGGGATTATTTTTCATCCTCGTTTAACTGACATACACTTACAAACACATATGCATATGGCAATCCAATATGCCTGCCGGAAGCTATCTTCATTGATGATTCCACAAGCGTGCTGACTCGTTAGCAGCTCCTGTTTAACAACTTTAATCTTGGCAGCAAAGGATGAATGACGAAGGGGTTTGGTTTGCTCTTTTTTTTCGGAATTATTGTTTATTTTGCAATTTCACAAGCAGTCATAGTCATCAATGCATTGCGGTTTAAACAAGTGACTATAAATCGTGTTTAAGAAAAAAAAGAAGCAGAACTGACGGATTAAAGAAAACGGAAAAATTGCAGTTTTATGGGAATATTTATTTTTTGACTGATTTATTTGTATTCTTGTAAATATATGTTGAAAACTGTTGAAACGGCAATCTGTTAAATTGACGATGAGGAAGAAAGAATGCAAACACACGAGTGGAAGTGAAGAATTTTCCAAAGCCGAGTTTTTTTTTAAGTAAAAAACAAGGAGGATTGATAGAGTAAGACTTTGACTACATGTTAAAAAAGTCGCTTCAGGTCTATGCTTGGCCATATTTGTTTGGTTGCTAGGCAGGTGGTACCCTGTAACCATCTAGCATTTGTTGATTCTAGAGCATATTGTTTGAGAAGATGTTTGCATGTAGGAAGTGGTGTTCCTATGCTATCTTTGTCTAACACTAGGCAGAAGTGTTCCGTTTTTGGCGAGCTCATTGGCTTTGCAAATTCCCGGAATGTCTCTGTGCCCCGGCACCCAAATGAGGTAAATATTAAACAGTTCTGTCATATCATTCGGAGAAGATCGACAGGCGTGGACTATTAGAGAGTTTATGGAGACAGATGCGAGAGATTTGAGAGCGGCTTTGCTGTCCGAGAAAATACTTATACTTATATCCTTGCAAGATATAAAGTCTTCTTTGAGCCAAATTTTTTATTTTGTAATTGAATTGAAATTGAATCTGAAGTTGAAAACGTTCAAACTCATTAGTTTTTACTTGACACAGTTACAACCCGGTAGATTTTATTAAACTTGAATAAAAACAATTAAAGAGAAGATTGAACCAAATTCAAAACAAAAACACTTCACTTCGCTGAGTCAGAAAATGCTCCAAATATTTGAATGTGACCCATTATATGTAATCAAATTCCTGTGCAAAATGTGACACCTATTCAGGTTTTCCTAATCTGATGCAATACTTAACTTTAACTAAGCAAACTAGGTCAATTATTGTAAACAAAATAAATATCATTTTCATATGAGTCAACAAGGTGACGAAATAAATTGATACTATTATTGAAAGTATTAAGGTTAAATTTGCTCTACAAAACGAAAAAAGAAAACCTAATCAAATTATTCATGTTCCTATGGGGAAAATTATATTAATTTAGGCACTACACTCACCCTGTACCTTGTCAATGAAATTCATCACCATTGGGCTCGATTTTTTCTTGTTTCTTTTTTTACTTTGTTTTATTTTTGTTAATCTGCCCCCCAAGTCACGTTCATTTAACGACTCTAAAAATATGTAAGTTTTGCCACACAAAAATAAAAAACAAAACACACATACAATCTCAATTAAACGACGACCAAAAAACAGCGACGACGACAACGAGGCTTCAACATGTCGAGGTCATTCTGTTGTAAACAAAACCAATGTCATTGCCCTTCCTCCGTTTAAGAACCGGTAAAACAGAAAAGAATTATGAGGTGCGAATGGCCAAAAAACTGATGTTTACAACAATACACCAAAATAAACAACCCCTTTTAATTCAGATATATGATTGTGTTGTTGTTGTTTTTTTGGCTTTTTTTTCTGTAATGTCATGCCAACGGCAGCGTCGGTCGTCGGTGTTATCTAAATTAAAAATCGATTAAACAAAAACAGAATTATAAAAACGGAATGACACTATCAGTGTGTGTATAATTTGTGTAGGATTTCCGATGTCAATTATAAATAATTTTTATCAATAGTAGAAAAAATACACAATTACATAATTTACATCAGGAAATATATTAATTTGTGTTTATCATGAAAATTCAATGTTTTACAACTACAAGGAAAAAACCTGAAAAACGACACTGTATTAACCAACATGTTGACAATTTAAAAAAATGTATCGGAGAGCCTGGTTCAGAGCCTTGCTCTCGAGGATGGCCCCTTTAGTGTCAAATTTTGTCATTATGACAAAAATCAATTGCAATTTCAATTTAACTTTTCTCTCAGTGCCTCTGGACGTGATTGTTTACACTGTACATGTTTTCATTCTCATATTATATGGCGCTTCATAATATTGCACAAAAAAAAGCGAAGCAAATTATTATCTGAAAAACCATAACAATGCTACACGCGCCGCACTTGACATTCAACGCTTTTTAGCCAACTCATTTTGCTACGCAAAAAAAATCAGTTTATTTTCTGTTAACAAACAAATACCAACGAAGAAAGAGACATTGCAAAATTGTGCAAAATATTTTTTTGTCCGAACTCCGCGTTAATATTTCCTGGTTAAATTTATTTTTATATTTTTTGCAATGATTCATCTTGAAAATAGATTCATAAATATTAAAAGAAAATCACATTTTAAACGAGAATGATTTAGTTTTATTATTTTTGCAACAAACGTTTTGACGAAAGGCGGATTGAATTTTCTAAACATGTTTTGACAATAATTGTCAGGGGGCGGTTAGGATCAATAAAAATGCTTTCAGCACTCTAAAAAATTGTTTTAGCAAAAGATTCTGTCAAGAGATGATCAAATAAATTTTTGATTTGTTTGCATTTTGTGGCATATTTTTAACGTTAAATGTGTTTTTCTTTAAGCTTCTATTTCGAACTTCTCATGACCTGAAGAACTCAAAATTATAGTAAGACAGAACACCAACGCAACGCTTCTAAACTAAAAGAAAACATTCATATGTTTTTTTTTTAACTACCATTGGCATAATCATCAAGACAATAGAGAATATTCAATTTTCTGTTGATCATCTCACAAAAGCCTGTAATGAATGTGATTTAATGAGGACTTCGTGCCCCTTAACCATTGTAAAGGGCAAAAAGAAACCTCACTGTTGGCACAAAGAACTAGAACCATTCAGGAAGAGCTGTTGCGAGCTCTTTAACACATCTAAATACACTAGATCTTGTACTGGCTGAGACTTTAAAGCAAGCCTTAAGAAAGAGTAAGAGGTCACCATGGAGAAATTTCTGTGGTAAAATAGAAAATACTTCAGAGGCCTCAAGGCTCAGGAAAATCCTATAAAAAAGTCCCACAACTCCCAGTGCTTTGAAAACTGAAGCGGGGTCGTGGACATCCACAGATGAAGAATCTCTTAATCTGTTATTAGAAACCCATTTTCCAGGGAGCTCTAACTTTTTATACGACTAAGCATCTGAGTCTCACCACATTACAAACAATATAGTAGATCTAATAACGCGGAAAAAACTGCAGGGCCAGATGGAACTATTCCTGCCGAATTACAAAAATGCTCATTCTGTCTAGCTGTGTAAGGTTGGGGTATACTTATTCCAAAAGCATGGAGAATGGCAAAAGTAGTCTTCATTCCAAAAGCAGGAAAACCCTCCTATGGTAACCCTTAAGACCTTTACGACCAATTAGCCTATCATCCTTCCTCCTTAAAACCCTATAAAGGTTGATTGAAATTCAGCTCAGACATAACTTGAAACTATTTCTTATTTCCACAGCTTAACATCCGTACTTTAAAAGAAAATCAGTATTTTTTATTATTATTATAAATTCTTTATTGTTCTCGATAAATGTACAATCTTTTAAGAGCTAAGAATAAAAGCATGGCAAATATTGCCGTTTACATTAAAGGTGAAAAAGTTAAAGTTATAAACTATGAATTGTATATATATTTAAAAATTAAAAAAAAAACTAGTTTGTTTATTCATTTTGTTTAATTCTATATTACAATTTTTAACAGAAAAAAAAATTGAATTAGATATATCTTCAAAAAATTCAAATATAATTACAACAAACAAAAAGAAATTGGTACACATTATCATATAATTACTACCTATATAAAACTGTTACGGTAACCTAAAGCATGACTGATATAGGAGCATAGAGGTTTCCAATCTAAATTACCATTTAAGAGTTCCTTTGTATATTCAAGTGTTAGAATGTTTTGTGAAAAGTAGAGCCTTCTAATTTCCTGTAACATTGGACAAACAGCTAAGAAGTGGTACACATCCTCAATTTCATTTTGGTTGCACAAAGTACATATTGCATCAAGATCAACTCTATGTGGCTTATAGTTTAAATTAAGCATCTCAGTTCTTGCATTAAAAATAAGGCTCATTTGCTTTATAGATAATTTTTCGTTAAAATAATTACTTCTGTAGAGTGTGTGGTTTAGTGTTTTGTATATGAGTCGAGTGCTAGAAGTTTGAGCTCTATGCAAACACTGTAAATAAAGAGAATCATCTATCTTTGCTATGCATTTATAGAAAACTTTTTGCCAATCTCCTAGAGGTGTATTATTGAGATTGAGATTAAAGCTATGTTGATAAGCCAATTCGTACCATTCTTTAAAAGGCGACAATTGAGATCGGAGTGGGTATTGCATTATTTTTTTGTGAAGGTTCGTATCATGTCTATTCATAACTTTAACAATATAGTCCGCATTTGATTTTAAATTGCCTAGGAATATTTGTGCTATACCGGTTTCTACGTGGATAGCATACGTTGGAGTTGAACTAGCTAGTTTGAAAATGCGTTTGAAAAAGAAACGTTGAACAACTTCGAATTCCTCCATGTTTCGATAGCCAAAAACTTGATTTGCGTAACAAAGGCAAGTTCTTATAGTTGCATCAAACACCCTAAACTTAGCAGTAGCATCGACATATTTATTGCAAAAGAATTTACTCCACATGAGATTTATTGCTGTTTTGGCAGCAATACATTTTTCTTTAACATGATGGCGGAGATCAAGGTTATACGTTATTAGAAAGCCTAAGTATTTGTATTGAGAGACTATTTCTAACGGTTCGCGATCTAAAAACCATTTTTCATTGGGAGCTCTTCTTCGCTGAGTGCTTTCAAAAATCATTATTTTTGACTTTGTGGCGTTAATTTTGAGATCCCACAAATCACAAAATTTTTTGAGTTTATTAATTTGAAGCTGTAAAGATGTGGGGTTATCAGCCAAAATTACAATGTCATCCGCGTATAAAAGCATCTTTATAAGCGTATCACCGACAACGACTCCACCCATAAAATCTTTAGATACATCGTCAATAAATAGTGAAAACATAATTGGACTCAATCCACATCCTTGAGGAACACCACTAGTTGTATTAATAAAAGGAAAACATTGAATTTCCATTCCAGACTGCATAAGAGGTGCTAGTTATAAGGAGTTTGTACAGATTTAGAAATTTAGTCGATAAACCCAAAGTAGATAATTTATATATTAAAGAGTCTCTGTTCACCGTGTCAAATGCCGCCTGAAAATCAACGAAAAAGGCGTAAATTTTCTTTTTCTTGTCAAAACAATTCTTTACTATGCTTGTAAGAGCAAATATATGATCTATTGTGGATAATCCTGTTCGAAAGCCGGCTTGGAAAATACTAAGGAGTTTATTCTCTTCAACCCATTTTGTCAACCTTTAAAACCCATAAAAGATGGGTGAATATTTTCCTAAGACATGGCAGAATCGAAATACCCCTGTAGTTGCTCGGAAGTTGCAAATCCCCTTTTTTAAAAATAGCACAGATCCATGCTTTTAAGAAACTCTTTGGAATTTCTTCTTTTTCAAGAAGTCTATTAAAGAAGTCATTAATATGATTTAGAAAATTCGGAGTTCCATATTTATAAAATTCACACGGTATACCATCAACTCCTGCAGATTTTTCATTTTTCATAGATTCTAGAGTTCCTTGCAACTCTCTTATAGTGATTGGCCCATCTAATTCTGGGATTAAAACAAAAGGAAGTGCATACTGAAATTTTAAAATTGTTGTCAAAGGGTTCAGGAGCTGTTTGAAGTGCTCGGCGAGTTTTTCAACATCAATAGCTGAGGCTGACACACTTTTGCAACCACCTAGCAATCTCACGTTTGACCAGAATGTTTTTGCGTCTTTACAGTTTGAAAGCCTGGTTGCTACGCCATTTACATATTTTTTTTTTGTTTTTGAATACAGAGGTTTTTATACAGTTTATTAGATTCTATGTAAAGATTTAAAAAAAAAATTGAATTGGTCTTCCTAAACAGATTGAGATTTGCGAAAGATTTTTTGCGGAGTTTTCTACATTCCCAATCAAACCACTCAGCTACGAATTTATCTCTGGATTTATGTTTCATCACACCTGCTGTAGTGAAACAGCACTTCATTCTCTGGTGCGTAGTATTGGATATTCCCTCAAATACAAAGAATACAACCTTGTAGCTTTCCTAGGTATCGAAAGAGCATTCAACAACGTTAGCTAAAAGGCGATTGCAAAAGCAATGGACAAGCTGCAAATAGAGAAATCACTCATTGATCTAACAAGTCTCATAATAGCAGGACAATAACTTCCAGCATGAGAAGCCTTACAACAATCAGATCGGTGAATTGAGGTACCTCCCAAGGTGGGGTCCTTTCGCCTCTTTTATGGAACATGATAGTTAACGACCTCCTATCATCATTAGAAGCAGAGGGTTTCAAGGTGATTCCCTATGCCGACGACGTTGCAATATCTGATATCTGGGAAACACCCTCAAGTTCTCTTGGAACTCCTACAAAATGCCTTTAAACAGGCTAACCAATTGGGAACGGAACTAGTACTCTTTACGAGAAGGTACAAAATTCCTCAAATTAGCCCACCCACGATTAAAGGAATACCCCTAAGTTTTTCCGACCAATCCAAATATTTAGGCATCATTTTAGACAAAAAACGAGGAAGAAGAGAAAACAGTCCAACACCTTCTATGTACATGTCCGGCAGTCTCCAATAGAAGCAATAACTATCCTGGTAATAACTCCTTCGATAATACCAGTGAACCGGCAACGATCGATGATACAAGATGTCTCCCTAATTTCATTAAAAATACAAAATGGTTTCTTAAAGTTCATTACTCTCCCATGAGTAACTTCTTTAGTGGTATCACAATGGACCCTTGAGGTCTAAGTGAGTCAACAAGATCTAATCAGCCACTCTAACCTAACCTCCAACCTATTACTTAGAAACGTATTTAATGTGTAGTTCATTGTTTAGGCCAACTAGGGCACCATCCATAAAGTGTTATCAGTCAGCTGGGTCCCTAAAGCTATCGGTCTCTAGTTTTACATGCCATCTACTACCTGAGTGCTTAGCCCGAGTCGCGATCATCTTCTACTGCGCGGTTTTTCGGGTTGGCTTTCGAACCGGATCATTCCGAAAAATCCGCTTTAAATGCTTCAACTTCATTTCTAACAGAAATACATCTTTGCTGACAGTAACAACTTCCCGCTGAGGTTGTCAGTTGAATAACACTTGCTTTTAGTCAAACTGTACTTGACACATTCCTTCGTTCTGAAACAATGTCAACGTACGTCTATTTAAAGATACATTTTGGTCAAATTTAGAAAGCACTTTTTGTGTCAACTTTGCCGTCTGTGTTTACACAAACATTCTTCTCCGACATTGTATTAGAACAATTTCAGAATTTCAAACTAATTACTATTTCAAAAAAAGCTTTAAATACCGAAAAAGAAAAGCACAGTCTAGACTTGAAACATCTATTCAAACAACATTTGGCGCCACCAATGCCACAATGTTGTCATTTTTCTATTATTTAATATAAATATTAATTTGAAAAGAACCATTAAAAAACTTTGACACAATGACAATCTAAAAACAATCATTTTTTTCTTCTTGAAGTCCACCGACACATTTTATTTTGATTCAATGCAACATGGTAGAAGGCAAAAAAAATGCCATTAGTCTTATTTACTCAACAAGTAAACTAAAGCTCTACATATTTCGACATACAGAGAAATGACAAAATTAGACACATTCCGTTAACCATATGACAGCTCTAAATATATACCCACCCAGCAGCAAGTTCCATTTCTTTTGTCACAATTGACAACTAATTTAGATAAATGACTTTCCGTCTCACACACCAACATGCCGCATTATTTGCTGTCACTTATCCGCTTCCGGCTATAATATCGATATCGCACGTTAAATCTCATCAACAATAACAACAACAACAATAAAAAAAATCACTAAATTGTAAATCACCAAAAATATTGTCGACTATTGATAGCGTACATAGTTATGTTTGTGTAAAGAAAAAAACAAAATCAATTGTTTGTCACAATTATTAGTTTCGTTTTTTTTTTTTTGGCAAAAGATTAAGTCAAGGATTTTCAGTGAATTGCTTTGCTGTTCCCCTTTTATGTATGAAGCAGGCAGAGAGAGGGGAAGATTATGCTCATAATGTTGGCATTATTTGTAACCTCGATGGATATTGCATCATCAAACACACAGCAAAACGTGATCAAACATTGCATCATCATCATCATCGTCTTGCACAATGCCATCGATGTGAATATAATTGTAGCAACTGTTTACAATATAAATTAGGATAAACCAGAAACTATCTGCCATAATTCTTCTCTTTTACGAAGATGGTCACCTTAATTGCGACACCATATTTCTGTCAATCTCATGAGTGACGTTTGGTGGTATCAATACAACTGTGACGGTCAAAATTTATCGTTATCGCACACAAACATAACAATCGAATGCGAGAATGTTTATTGTTGTCAAAAATGACCACAAGTATAACTTTTATCACGCGAGACGTGTAAATCATTGCGTGGAGTGATTTAATTTGTCGTCTTGTCATTGCTTGGCGATAAAAACGAAGAGAAAGAAAGAGAAAAAGAAACTTCCGACAGAACATTACTGTTGTTTGTTATTTGCCGCCACAATTGTTGACATTCGACTTGACCTCTTGAAAATCATTTATCATTTATCCTTTTGATGATGTTTAATGAATGGGAACTTTAAGTCGGAATGATAAATTGCACCGTTAGAAGTTTAGGCGTGAAGGAGGCAATTGTCTACTTCCGCTACTTGAAAATGTACATGCATGATGGTGGTTTTTTTTTGAGGGTGTCTTGGTTTAATGACCTGTGAAATTGGGGCGAATTTGATAAGTGCTTTTAGTTGACCTATTCGACAGCTTCCTCACAGACGAGTACAGTTTTGAAAACTCCATCGAATCTTCTGGAGCACTTAAGAGGCAGTTTTATTCAAATTTTCTTCAGAAGTTAGTGCATCTTTGGATTTCAACATTTTCGTACAAAATTCAACTTGAGTAGGAATTGAAATAAGGCGACTTCAATTTGCGTAGCATTTTCAGTGATTGGGCTCTGCAAAACGTATACTTACTAACTTAAGGTGGCGCTACAGTCCGTTGTGGACTTGGGCCTCAATCAACAGTCTCCGCCAGCCAGCTCGGTCACTAGCTATCTGTCTCCAGAACGTCGAATTTTCTTGCAGCATTTCCTTGTTTTGGCCTTTTTAGGGGTATTCTTAGCACTATCTTGGCTACGACGAGGATGCTGGACAAGTGTCTTCCGTCGATCGCAATGTGATCAATCTGGTTGACGGTTGATTGATCGGGGGATCTCCATGTTCTTTTATGGATGTTGAGATGTGGAAACCATGTACTACCACAGCATTTCGCCCCGCACCAAAATCGTTCAGCTTGAATCCGTTGTCGGAAGTGGTGTCGTGAAGGCTGTGCTTTCCGACTGTTCCACCAAAGATGTCCTCTTTTCCCAGCTTTGCGTTAAAATCGCCGAGGACAGTTTAAATGTCGTAGCTAGGACATTGCTCATATGTTTTGACGAGGAGCTCGTAGAACTCGTCTTTGGTGTCGTCCTTTTTCTCCTCTGTGGGGGCTCTGCAAAAACTCGTTGAGAAACTCGCGTCCTGTCATAGGAAGACAGGTAAAGGTAAAGACCTTAGGAACCCCTTCATCCGTGGCCTACTTGCTTTCCACCTTCAGTAACTATGTCAATAATCAGCACAATGGTGCCTTGTTTTGAAAACAATATCTTATCTTCATGTGTCATTAAATCATAAATTACATATTGTTGCAGCAAATTTTTTTTCATAATATTTAGAAGACCATGTCTCTCTCCCTCTCTCTGGACTGCATCATAACAAAAACATCAAAAAACCTAGGTTGGAAGGTATTATGAGAACAAAGATCCCCTTTTGTCGATAAGACTATTCAATAGCCAAACAATTTTCCATTAATTATTGTTATTATGTTGTTGTTAAACATTAACAAATCGGTATTTTGACTCAAGCCATAAACACAAATATGAGCGTCACATACATATACGTGTCCTAGATTAACGAAAATTGAAAAGGAAAAAAAATAAACAAAGATGAAAGATAAGTGTCATCGCAGTTGAAGAGTTGAATAAATTATTTTTGAACATGCGACTTGACAAATTGTTTTTTTTTCTCTGTTCTGTTCTATTTTTTGTCTGTTGGTTCATAAAATAAAAATTGAAACAAATTGCGTTTATAACTACTAAATTATTACCCAAAATGAACCAAATAACAAAAAAAAAAGAAAATGTATCTCTTGTGTATAGACATTGGAAAAGGTATCTTAAAGATATTAGGCACGTGACTGTTTGAACGCAATATCGGAGGTATGTGTATGCCTACTCGAAAAGTGAACTTAGAGGAGAGAAGATAAATGTTGTAGGTACGCTAAATTTATCACGTCTCTCCACTTAAGATTTTCCATCAATATATATGAAGGTATACATTCAACACCAGTGACGACATCAAAGAGTGCACGCACCACTTTATATCGAATAAAAAAAACTCTTCAAGAGAAGTTGCGTGCTGGTGCGTAACGTATACCAACATAGCAGACCTACCATCAGTTCACATCCGAATCAGTGATGTCGTCTTGGTATTGTAGAAAAAGTTAATATTACAATACTACTTAACTTACCTACTTTCTTAACCGGCTCACAATCCATGAAGGATCTCAGCCTGAGATACTGCAGCTTTCCATCGGGAACGGTCCTTGCATGCACTCTCCAGTCGCCAAAACCATAGCAAAGCCTAGGAGCTGGGTGGATTTGTTGAAGATAGTGCTTTCCGTGCTCACACCTGCCTTGTGCACTATCTAGTCCAGGACTATGTTGAGGAAATCACATGACAGCGCATCTCCTTGTCTAATCCCTGCGCATGTTTGAAACAACTCGAATGAGCTGTAACCCATTTGCACACTGCACTGTGTATTGTTTCATGCGGCACAGCTGGATCAGTTTATTCGGGATCCCGCATTCAGACATCGCCATCATAAGCTCTTGGCGTTGAATGCTATCATAAGAAGCTTTGAAGTCGATGAAAAGATGGTGGGTTTCGACTTGAAATTCGTTGGTCTTTTCTAGGATTTGTCTCCCGGTGAATATTTGGTCTATCGTTGTTCTGCCTGGCCTTAGGCCACACAGTACGTTGGATAAGATTTTGTATTCCACATTAAGCAGGGATATGCCTCGGTATTTTTTGTATGACATAGGATTGCCTTATTTGTAGATGGGGCATACGGATCTTTTCGACCAGTCATTCTTCCTCCCACACTTTGTTGATGACCTGGTGCATGCGGTTCATCAAAACACTTCCTCCATATTTAAAGAGTTCCGCAGGTATGCCACCGACCCGGCGGACTTGATATTTTTTAGCTTTTAAATGGCTCTTTCTCCTCTTCTGTCCTGGGGGCTGGACTGGTCTTGCAGCTGTTGGAAGTGCTGCTTGGAAACATCTACAACTCCCTGTGCTTCGGTGACTTCACTGTTTCGAAGAGCTTTTGTCCCAGTTCTGAAACCAGAAGCTAATTACTTGAACCTTTTAAAAGAACGTAGGGTGTTGTTCTTGGCCCGAGACTCTTTTAGATCTTTGAGCTGAGAAACTGCGGATAGTCTTTTCTTCCTTCGCAGAGTCTTTTTATCATTTTTCCTTTTTGTTCGGTACTCTTGTCTCCGGAAAACTCTTGTTTTCCGTTGCAGCATCTGCAAACGTGTATTTTCCGTCTTCGTTTTCACTAACGCGCAATATTACTTAAGCTATAGAAAATTTTCTAGGCGCCTATTTTCTGCCAACTTATCTGATTCGTTTCAGGTGAGCCTACCAAATAAAAACCAATTGCAACTAGAAGGATTCCCATACAAATTATAATAGTAAGATTATCCAAACATGGAAGTTTTTTCTTTGAAATTCCAAGAAGGCAGCACTGATTTTTTTTATTTTCTTTCGTTCTGTTAAGTAAGTTTCCAATTTAGGTATAACCAAACGTTGCGTTGTTCGGGGCTGAGTATTTTTGTCTCAAGGAAATGTAAGCAAAGGTCTTAGAGAGCGGGCCTGACTGATGGTCGTGTGTATGATTTTTATTTATGAATGGCTTTACCTTTTAAGTTTGTTTATTTTAATATTTAGAACGCTGCTTGTAGTCGTTATCAGACGAATTGCCGCTTAACATTATAGGGTATGGATGGGTGTTTTGATCTGTGTTAGATGATTGATATCGGGATAGGTGTTTCGGTAGAGTTGAAGAGTGGGAATTCTGACGAATTTGTAATTTAAACGAAGTCTTTAAGAAGAATCTATGCGATACAAAAAAAAACAGACTTTCTTCGTAGTCTTATTCCTTCTAATGTCATTCTCTTCTTTTATTCATTGATTGAAAAGTACAGGCGCTGAAAACATTCCCGAATGAGTCAATAGCAAATTTAATTTCCTTTAAGAAATGCTAAATCAAAATCACTTTTTTCGCTGAACTATCCCATTGTCGACTTATGAAGAACTGTGGCAACTCTTAACAGTTTCAGTTATTACCTTCTCCTCTAGCTCAAATTAAAGAGAACATACCTTTATTCCAACCTACAATCTTGGAAGCTGGAAGCTAATAAAAAATTCACCAACTACCACGCCCCCTTTGAATACAAAATTTAGTATAACTTGCACACTATTTAACCGATTTGAATGAGATTTTCGGCATTGACAAAATAAAAATTGCTCCCATTACATCAACCTACTACCACACCCATTTAAGAAAAACGCAAAGATTTCATGATTTTACCAGTAATTGATCTGTGAAACTATGAACATTACTTGAAAATCGAAGATTTATCCTGCGAATTTAGTGTCACTCACTTTGACAGTCTTAAGAATTCGTATCTACATATTCCTAATTGAACCTGAACCAAACATAGCCACTACTTTTGCGTTTTTATTTTCCTTAACTATCACAGCTGCCTCCTGTCCAATAGTCAAAAATTCTCATTGTTATTTTTTTTTCGTTTTTTTTTAGGTATTGAAGAATCACCCGCCTTATCCAAACACTTGTTCAATATTCGAGGGTTTGAAACCTCACCCATTTCGGCGTTTTCATTTACATACAGGTATCTAGTAGTCTCGACCCTTTTTGCTCATCCTCTTATTGGCATCAATTTCCCGAGTAAAACTAGGTCACAAAGCGCTTTCAACCTGTACCCTACTCGAAATTCTAATCGATGTGTCTAATGAAAATCCAAAAACCCAACAACCACCCCCAATATGTCTATCCCAACCCCAACCTGCACAAACCGTCGTCAACCCACCAACCGCCCGCCATATCAAATGTTAAAAAAAAGCACGCGTACGTAGGTACAGTTGAGAAGCATCCCAAAACAAAACCCGAACGAAAAAAAAGAAGAAAAATTCATTTCCTCAACAATATCCCAAACCAAAATACTATTATCACCCCTCGCACGAGCGTCCCCTGTCCTAAACAATCTCCAAACAGCAGCAGCTACTGGCAACTGGCACCCTCTACAAAATGAAAACAAAGCACGACAAACAAAAAATATAACATCCACCCCAACAATCTGAATCTGAAATATTCCCGCCAACAAGCTACGCCACGATTTTTCATCCTTTCCATACATACACACTCCTCTGCCTCCCCCTCTTGACCGCCCTTTTTGACAAGCCCGCATCCGACTATTTACAAAATTTACAAACGCATGCAGGCAGAGTTTTTACTATCAGTGCGGCGCGCACAGCACAGACGCACAATCATACACATTCCCATCCTATTCTCATATTTCTCTTGCCTTTCCTCCTTGTCCTTTCTCGGCGTATGGATTTTCATCATTCTCAGCTCAGCAATAACAACAACTACGAAAAAAAAATTAATAACATGAAATGCCAGCTGCCCGTTTTCCTATCCAAAGCGATTTTCCACAAAAATGTTACGTCACTGGATGTGGTTTCTTTCACCTCTCTTCTGCGAAAAACTGCACCCCTCCTCTTTCCTCATCATCATTCTTCGCGCTTCTCTTCGTTCAATACATACACAAAAAAAGTACGACATGAAAAGTCGTTGACGGCAGCGGCAGCGGGCAGGCAACAGCAACAACGGCACAACCACGACGATATAAAAGATGCGAATACGAAGAGAAAGAGGAATCAAACAAAAATAAAAACACAAGCAACTAAAGCTGAACCCCAAACGAAACCAAAAAAAATGTGTATAATGCAAGTGGAGTGAGTGCAAATTGTTTGTTGTTCTTGCATCTCGCTCTGGCATTCGGCTAACGGGTCGTAGATTTCATTCAACCTCGCCTCGCAGTACAACCGAGTTGATGAACGCCTTGAGATGATGCTAGCTTGTCTGGTTGTATAGTAGGGGAATGGTGTTGTTATATTTTCGAATAACAAAATGATAGATAACGAAAGAGAGGTGCGAGAGGGATGACAGTGACGATATGATGGCAAGTTTGTTTTTCTTAACTTTGTTTTGGTTCGTGTTCGTTTTGCGCATAACCGTCGTTCTCCATTCCAGATTGTTCCATTCGCTGAAGGAGTGGAGAGAGATGGATGAAATTCTCTCGTGACTTGAATTCATCGCAATGAATTTGTGGACTGGAAAGAGGAGAAATCAAATGAATTCCGATGATTTTCGCTCAATCCCAAATTCAATTGGTTCATTTTTGGTATTGGCGATTGACGGAGAATCTGGGGTATGATTGGAATGGAATGTTGGTTAATGTTGTTTCCATTTCCTCTCCAATTTGTTTTACTCTCTGCCGCGCGCGCAAAAAACTGTTTTATTTTGTTTTTTTTTTTCTTTTTTCGGTTTGATAGTTTTTATTTTGGAATGGAATTCCACTATTTCTGCTCTTGAACGGATGTGAGTACAATGAGAAAATCTAGAAAAAACAATAACAAATTAGAAAGGGTATTTGCTGTGAAGGAGATAGTTGTGCGGCAGATAGAGGGAGAAAGCGAAAAAGTCAATAATACTATCAACAAAGTCTGGTTTGATTGCGTGCGTGCGTAGGAAAGGAACGCGTTTGTTTTGTTGTTGGCTCTTCTTATCGCTCCTTCTGTGAGGTATATATTTCTTCTATGGCGGTGGTAGCGATGGAAATTCCCTGCGTGCGTCGTCATCGTTGGTGTCGTTATCTTGTTGAAGGAAAAAAATGGGAACAGAATACATACATACTTATGTACCTAACTGTACCGTAACCCAACAAGCATTCGAAAGAGATGGTGAAAAAGGCAAAGTTCAAAATGTGGTGCCTACGCAACGGTTCAAAAAGGGAGACATGTGTAGGTGGGCAGATGAATCCAGAAGAATTAACGGCATCGTCGTCGGGGTGGCTGAGTTGGATGTCCTACAGCCCGAAGTTTCCTGAATCTTCCATCAAGCTTATAATTTTTCCTTCGTTGCTTTACACTGACCTTCTTGAAAAGTCTGTTCTGTTTATCTATTCCTCTACCTAGCATAGAGGTACAGTTACTTGCTCCCATTACATTATTATTGGGGTAGATTAAACTCCCCACCTGTGCACCATCACTTATTCACATCTACACGGAGCCCAGCTCACTTTGAGTGAAAAATGTTATTTACTGTTTTTTTTTGTCCTCTTTCATTCGATTTGGGGGCTTTTCGTTTTGGTTTTTGACTTCTACCGCGGAAAATAGGTCAGCAAGCGGCAATAATTGCACCCAACCGAAATTAGAGCCAAAGCCCAAAACAAACCCAGTAAGAAATTGTGTATAGAGGGAGGGGGGAGCAAATGGAGCTTTTACTGTTCGAACGGTTGTGTGAGTTTGTTTTTCTGTTCGTGTTGTAAAAGTATTGTTTTGGTTTTTGTTGCTTCATTTTTTCTGTTTTGTTTTTGCAGCCTTGTTCCAATTTGTTTGAAAAAATTGGAAGCTTGGCAGGTAGATAGCAAAGAGGTTGGCAAAACTTATCGCTCTTGTGTTGTAAACTTAAATTTTTTGCTTTGTTTGAATGGATGATGAACGAAACCGATTTCGTAAATTCGCGAAAATATAATTTGTTTATATTTTTTTTTGTCTGTTTTTGTTTTTGCTTTTGTTGACCTATTTCGGGCTCAAAACAAACAACTTACGTTAGCGTTAGAGAAACTGCAAGATGTCAAAACAACGTAGGTAAATACGAAAAAAAACACATAACGAGGTCGTGATTCATATTCTGCATGAGAAAGAGATGACGAAGAAAGTTTGTTTACATTTTTGTATACGGATGTTTCTAATTAGATGATTGTATGTAGCGTAGCGACCAATGAGCTAACGCCATGGAATCCACTCGAAAATTATCGATGGTGATGATTCAGCTTGATTTATTGCTGAGGCGGGATGAGCATTGAAAAAGGCGAAAGTTTGTTTGAGAATCATATTTTTAATGAAGAAAGGTAGTTACACAAGTCATTACAAATAATTTCTTGACTTGGATTTCAAGGGGTTTTGTTGTGGTCTTCAACCTATGAATTTTCTTTAAATGAGAATGCTCAAATCCTACTAATTGCGAATTTTTTCGATATAGCCAATCCACACAAGTTGGCATAGTTTTTAGCATTTGGCTCTTCAAGAGCTGTCGTGCCACTCTATTTATTTATTTATTTTTAAGTCTTGTAATCATGCATTAGCGCATAAATTAAAAATTCCCAAAAAGCATGAATTATACCAACAAAATATGATTCATATCGTACCAGAAAAACTTGTATGAAATTTTACAACTCGACCGAATATAATTCACACCCAGTTTTTGTAAGAAATGTGCATAAGGGAGCTAGCCGTTGACAACAAAATCAGGTTAAAGAGCGGTAACAATCCATGCTTCCAAAGATACCGTAGCCGATCAGTCGGTCAAAGTATGAGCCCCGGACCTATCCGTTGAAACACCGGTTAACCGCCGTTGAAAGCCGAAAGAAACTCCGTTGATAAGCCGGTTCAAAGCCGTTGATGAGCCAAGAGAAACCTTGTTGATAGCCGATCGAAAAGTCGTTGATAGCCGATCAAAAAGTCGTTGACAGCCGGAGGAAACTCCGTTGATATGCCAAGGGAAAGCTTGTTGAAAATCGGTCGAGTTGAAAGTCGGTGGAAACTCCGTTGATAAACCGGTTCAAAGCCGTTGATGAGCCAAGGGAAACCTTGTTGATAACCGATCGAAAAGTCGTTGATAGCCGATCGAAAAGTCGTTGACAGCCGGAGGAAACTTCGTTGATAAGCCAAGGGAAACCTTGTTGATACACCGGTTAATCGCCGTTGAATACTGGAAAAAACTCTGTTGATAAACTGGTTCAAAGTCGTTGATGAGCCAAGGGAAACCTTGTTGATAGCCGATCGAAAGAACATTGATAGCCAGAGGAAACTCCATTGATAAGCCAAGGGAAGCTTTGTTGATAGCCGATCGAAAGATAGCCGGAGAAAACTCCGTTGATTGGCCAAGGGAAACCTTGTTGACTCTCATATTTATCTCATCACACATTCGAAAAGTACAAGCTGTGAAGTCAACCTGGCCTGACACCGCAAATGAAACTATTTATACGAAACCATATTATGTTTTTAAGAAAACTTTGTTGAGTAAACATATTTATTGAACAAAGAAACATTTATCTTTTTTTTCTATCGGACCGAACTAAGGTTTACTGTTCCTGCCTAAGAAGAAGACCCTGGATCCCCTGAGGATACCCCTTTGCTTAAAAGGAACATCATAGTCCACATAAAGTAGAATTCTCAGAATCCACAATCCCACACTAGAAAGAACGATCAGGAAAAGTAGGACGTAGTTAGTCCCCATGAAGTGGAAATCTCGAAAATAAGTAGGAATAATACACTTTCTGAAATCTTGGTTTTCAAAAGTCCCCAGAAGTAAAAATCTTGCGTTTTATAAACAATCACCACGTTGTTTTTGGGATATTCTACTTACCTGACTTAATACTTAAGAAAACTAAAAAGTAGTTTTCAAAATTTACTTTACATATAAATAACACTTCATCAACGAGCGCCATCTTGCTTCCAATTTCTCGTACAAACCAACCATCAAGCTACGCCAAAGCTCAGTAACTACATTCTTGCAAACTTTACAGATGCCCCCAACAAAAATACACACTTTCCTCTCAGTTAACGTGAAAATCCTTCAAGATGCCAGTGACAACTCGCAATTCTTGTCATTTTGTCAATTTTGTTGTGTAATTAATCGTGCTGCCATTCCAAATAAACAAACTGCCACGTTCAGACAATAAAATCCACCGAATCGAAGTAATTACAAACTCGGTGTTTCTATCAGTTTTTGTGTGAATCAAATTTTTATTTCGATTGTTATTCGCTTTTTTTCTGAAGGGTCCTTTTTGTGAAAGAAAAGGACCAAACACTCGCATAACACAGCTGTGAAAAAAGCTTCGTTGAACATCGATTTTAAGTGTCCTTGTGTGTGTGTCAACCGGTGTTTTATTTTCGTGTGCGTGTGTGTACGTATTATTTGGTAGTGGCCATTTTGTGTTCTTTTCGATATTGTTGTGTAAAAAGCTGTTGTTTGTAGAAGTGTTCGTATAATGTTATCCTTTTCGAGTGTATGTGTTGAATTAAAGCTCTTACAATAAGCCCTTTTGAATCGTTTAGAAATAAACATAAACACTTAATTTTTAAGCAATTTTGACATTCAGAAAACCTTCCAAATGAAAAGGTCATAAAAACACAAGGTGAGTCTTTCGACCAGTTTGTTTATGTTAGGCCTTTTACACACATTTTTTATTAACAAATAATTCACTGCTCCTCAGAATTTTCATACCTCGACAACAAAAAAAACATCAAAGCTTTTTTTATTACAATTTCTGTTTAAGGACAAATTAAAAGCATATTTGAAGACTTTTTATTAATTTGTTATTCAGTAACTTTGATAGCGGAAAATTATAACAACATCGAAAATTATGTTAATAACAAGTAATTCCTTGGGAATTGTGTTGAACGAGGTCAAGGATTGTTTGGCAAATTACTTCGCAGGCGTTGGTTTGTGTAAACGTGTGGGGAAAGCCAATAAAGGGATACACATGTTGAGCTTACAAGTTGTGAACACGGATATCAACACATGATGTGTAAAGAGTTGCGAAAATGATGTCAAAGCCATAGAAGAGAGCTTTTTGTAAGATGATTATTTTTGTTGTGGGGACACTGTAAATTGTCAAAAAGTATACTTTTCGCATATTATTTAAACTTGTTGGCCGGCAAATTAATTTGTTCACCTCTCACGAAAACTATTGCTAGGAGGAAGGGTCCCTCGCATTCACTCTCCAGTCGCCGAAACCAAGCGCTCTGGCATCTGCAGTTAATTGGTCCTTGTACCGAAGGTTCGGTCTTCCTTTTTTCTCGAACCTAGGGGCTGCGATGAGAAGACTTTCTGGGCTGTAGAGTTGTCGTCGATTCGCTCGATGTGCACTGAACCAAAAAGGTACGTAAATACAAACAAAAAGTTTATTGGGACAATTAATTTAGTGATGGAATTTGTCCAATTAACAGGTTTATTGTGACAATAAATGGTCGTTTATATTTTTTCATTTCTGCAGAAACCATGGTTGGAATCATTGCTAACCCTTAATAATTTTCGTTTATAACCACAATAAACAGAGTTAATTGATTTTAATAAATCCGTTTGTTAATACAAACAACCGTTTAATATTTTCGTTTATTAAATTAATTAATCCGTTTATAGCACCAATAAACAGAATTTATTGATTCTCAAAAAAAAAAAATAATAATCAGAGAATTCTGTATCTATTTACTTCTCTGGTTCTTATTCTTATTTATTGATGTTTGTTTTGGTTTCTTCTGCAAGTGTCATTGTGTGTATTTTCTCGATATACACAGTCCCTTTCTCTCCCATACTGCGCCGCCGCGCTCCTTAGCTTTTGCTTGATTACTTGAATTTCTTGAACTACTAGCACCTTGAGTTGTTATTTAAGCAAGCAAATCCATTCGTATTTATACAAGCACAGTTACGAAAAAAATTCTGTGAACTCTAAGAACCACAAGAAAATGATGGCTGGGATATAATGCTTTAAGATTCCTTCTTAATAATTTTGTTCATTACCACAGTAAACGGTTTATTATTTTAATTACCAACGTTTATTGTTTCAGTGAATAAAGTTATTAAAAATAATCAACTCCTTGTAAATTTTAGATGTGGTTGTGGTAAGAAACCATCTTAAAAATCTTGTTTATTATCGCAATAAACGATTAATTATTTTTAATAACTGAAATATTTGCGGCAATTAATAAAGTAACTTATTTTAAAAAACGGTGATTGAGATTCAAGTTTTTAAGTTGCACCTGGAGTGTAGAGTGTTCTTACATTCCAGGTACAAACTCTTAATGCGTAGTCCTTGTCGTTCCGAGTCTGGTTGCCATAAGAGGGGGTTCATTATCTGAGGCTCTGCCTATCTCTCTCATAACTTGATTTTGTTTTTACTGTGGAGGGGTTGTTCTTGTTAGCCCCTCACACTAACCTTCAAAGTTGTAGGACCGTTGTTTAAGTGCGTCTGTTTCTCCTTTTGCAATCGCGGTATTTGCTTTAGTGAAATAGCCAGTTGCATTCCTCCCCTAAAGATATTCAACCGTAATACCCGCGCCTCCAGGAATGCCTATCAGTTCACCCTTGAGCCCAACTTCGGTCGTACCCTCAAGTATAGAGAATCATTCTTTGGACGTACTTCGCGAATGTGGAACTCCGTTCCACACTCTGTCTTTCCAAATCACTGCAGTGTTCAGGAATTTAAGACCAATGTACACCGGCACCTCCTCTCCAACCCCTTTTCTCCTTCCAAAGCACTCACTGTGTCTCTGGCATAATAAAGGCATAAAAAACCCATTGAGTTGTGTGCTAATTAAAAAAAAAAAATCACGCTTACAAGTTTCGCAAGTTATATCTAGTGATATAACCAGTACCCGGTAGTTACTCTTGGAGATAAAGTAGGCACTTGGTGTATACTTCGTATGAATTCAAGACAAATCTTGTAAGATCATCAACAAGTCGTGAAAAAAAGCCATCTAATCTTCAAACCCACTCAAAAAACTGTTGAGTAGAGCTCTTCAATGCTGCACCGCAAGATATCATAAATGTGCTTAAATCATTTCTGGTTTCAATCAATTTCAGCACTCAGGGTCGAAAAACAAATTTTGCAAATTCCCAAAAACTAGCAATTTGTATTTATTTTGCAAATAATTAACTTTAACTCATATGTCCACATACCTACATGCCACTAGTCGAGAGGGAGACAATAACAAAAATTCACAAAATAAACACGAAAATTATTCAACAACAAACAAACAAAACAGCAAAAACACAAAAAAGCCTTGTCCTCTTAAACATTAAAATTGAAAACAAATGAATCATCCCACCAATTATTCAACTAAATTATTAAGTAGACGGCGGAAAATTGTGCGTTCGTACAGAGATTTCACTTTGCCTCGTCCAATTCCATTCACTAAAAATCAAACACTTACAATGTTGCAGTACAAAGTCCGACAACTTTCAGCCATGTGACACATGTCAGAGAAGAATTTCTTAAATCGAAAACAACAACAAAATAATCATCTTTCATTTTCATGTTGTAAGTCACATGAGTCTGATACGTGCAAACAAGTCTCACACTTTGATCATCATCATCACTTTCTGTAATCCTGTGACTGAACAGTGAACACTGAACTACTTTGGCAATTCGGATCGGTGTTATACGTCGTCGTGCGTCTTCGTCTGAGTCTGACACTCTTTTGGGGCAATATACAGCTTAACATTCTTAGTACATGCAACAATGTTGATGTTTCTGTCTGTCTGAATTTTATGTGAAAATGATGTCGGAAGATTTGCTTTGATGACTAGAAGGATACGATTGCGTTGCATGCCCTCCTCCATCCGACTCGAATGATGGAAAAATTTTGGCTTGAAAATATAATCTGTTAATGCATTTCGGGGTGGAAAAAAAAAACGCCCACCAAACTGTGCAACTTCTAACACGTCGCCTGCTGCCCATAATCTCGTAAAGGCCCTAACTACAAAATTTTCGATTTTGATTTTTTTGCATATTTGGACTAAGGGCAGTTGCTCTGATTTTTTCATATTTATTTCTTGAGCCTGAACCTTAAAATAAGCCAGAAAACTCAAATTTCCAAAAGCCCTAAGAACAAATCATGAGGATAAAATTTTTAAAAAGCCCTAATTACCACATAGGGCTTTTTATGAACTACTGAATGCAGAAAATAGACCCAACAATTTTTTTTGAAAAGCCCTATGTGACACTCAGGGCTCTTTATTAATTTTCTTGTGTTATTTCTCCTTTAAAAGTAACAATACATAATATCAAAAATATATCTGTGGTTACGAGGAAAACCGCTAAAGTCAAGTTTAGACAAAATTGAGATTTTGGTTTCATTAAATTAAGTGTGTCCGAATCAATTTTGATTTTTTTTTTTAACTCTGCTTGAAATTGAACCCACAATTTCCAAAAACTAACCAACTACAGTCAATTTTGTACATCCTCCTCAAGAAAATAAAAACTAAATTCAATCAAAATTGATCTAAAGTTGACTTAAGACTATACTTTTTTCTTCTTTACTTATGGAATAACAACTAATGTTTTTTTTTTAATAACAGCTAAATTCCGGATTTACATAGCAAGATTCTCCATTACCAAAAGGAAGAACAGAACTTAACTTAACCAATGAAAACAAGGATTCTCTTCAAGGAAAAAAGCTAGTGTTTAATTTTCTTCCCACGCTTTTTATTCCAATGTTTCGTCAATTGTTGAATTTTATATAATATTGAAAAATGATGAAAATTGACTTTAGCGGTTTTTCCTTGAGACCACTGATATTGTGTCTTGCAAGTCGGTTTTTAAATTTTCAACAGTTTTCCTTTTAAAAATTAAATTTTGTTTTTAATGATAAAATAATCAATTCTTACAAGTTATCACCTCAATCAATGTACCAGTTCAATCTTTCATGTCCGTTGAGTGTTTTCATTTGATTTGTGCTACTGAATCAGTGAATCGATTAACTTAACTTTTTGAATAGTCAGGTTTTATTAAACCATCATCATTTTGTTCGCTCCCAGCCCAGAATCACACCTATCAATACAAAAATGTTTTTTAAACAAATGTCTTCCAATTTTTCGTGAAAATAGCAACATTTTCTGGTACAATTTTAATGTCATCAAGGTGTTTAGACTCTGGTTATAAATACAAAATGTGAAAAAACACTTTTTTTGTTTAATAAATGATTGTTAACAAAATCTAATGTTTTTTTTTGATTTTTTTGTTCATTCATTTTTTTCAAAAAAAAAGAATTTAAATACAAATTTCTTGCAACACGGTGTACATAGGGCTTTTTAAATATATCTTTTAAAATACTAAAAGCCCTAACTACGCTATTTTCTACATACGTCTTAATTTTTAAAATCAGGTAATTGGTAAAAATAAAGCACACACTTAGCTTTAAAACAAATATTTTTTGAATTTTTTAAAATTCTATATTCAGGTTGCGGTAAGTGATTTAGTGTTTTCCCCTATAACTCAGAAGTATGAAAAATGTAGTTAGGGCCTTTACGAGATTATGGGCAGCCTGGATAAGGTGCCAAAAGTCGTATTAACATAAATACCCATTTCATGGAACGCCGCCGTCGACGACGTACACATAATATCTCTGTTGCATCTAGAATCTGTAAAGACTGAATACCGAGGCGTTGACAATTTCCGCTTGTCATTTTCAATCAAAAGCAACACAAACACAAATTATTCCAAAAAAAAAAACTGTGTAATGTACATGGTATCAATTTCAAAGATACAAAAACTAACTGCGCATTTTTTCTTACACGCAAAACACTGATAACACTTAACAGACAAAAATAATACAACAACAGAGAGCATATTTTAGCCTGAGGGCTGAAGAGGCGGAAATGCCAACATCCATAATGACAACCGTTCGCACTGTTTGTTTGTATTTTGAATTTTTCGTCGCTTATCAATGGAAGTCATGGATATTTTTCGTATCGTTTCGTGTTGATGCTGCTCTAGCTGTTGTTGTCTGCTTTATGAATGAAAATTTGAATTTTTTACACTTGTGGCGGTTTATTTCAGTTCGACTTGGTTCTGCGGTACAGGCCTAAAGGTTAGATGTTCAACATCCGTCGTTGTATTGTGTGTGAGAATATTTTGAATCTTAAAGATGAATGGAAGATGAACGCGGCAGATAATAAGAGTGTTAAGCGTTGTTTGGTTTGTTTGATTTTTTCTCGTTTCGATTTTTGCCAATTCGGTGACAATAAAGCCAGATTTATGCAGAGAGAAGGAAGGAGACACATAAATCTCTACACACTTCCGGTTTGAAAGGGAGATACTTTTGAACTCAAGGCATGGGTGGCAGGTGTGGACCTTGAGATAATTTTAGCGTTTAATTAGATACGCAGCTTTTGAATATTGATTGTGACGATTTTTCGATTTAGATTGATTTTTGGTGCTTTGATGAACTGATAAGTAAATAGTGTTAAATATTTTTTGTTCAGTTAATTTAGTGTTAAAAAGGGTAACGTCACCAGTCCTCCGGGCGATTTTGAACTTAAGAGGGAAGAAAGAGAAACTAAACACAGAATTTAAAAACAACAACAAAATACATAATCAGTAACATTTTTCACATACACATACGAAGTTTCAATACGATCAAAGGTAAAAGGGAAAAGTTATGAATCGTTTAAGCAGCACCCGCTGCTGTTTTGTTATTTTCTTGGCAGACCCTGGAAAAATGTACTGGGAATAGTTGGTTTTGTGCGATCTTGTAATCAAATGGAGTTTGTTTCAATGGAAATATGTATAATGAACTTCCAAAACTAAAGAGAAAAATTAAATTTTGCTTTTTCAGTGTCCGGGGCACTACTCCCAAACATAGCAAAAATCTAGTCTCCGGACAGCTCCAAGGTTTTATTTTATTATTGTCTATGTTCAAAATCTTTATGAAACGTTTAATTTCTTTTGCCGGAATGCTCTTTTGTACCTAGAATGTATACAAATAAACACAAAAAGAAACCAAATAGACGATCAACACGACTTTTTACGTTTCACCCCTATCAAAGGAATATGTGCACAAAAAGTAGTATATATCAGTTAAGCACAGATAATAAATTTATACAGATGTCTCATCCCTGCAGAAAAAAATGAAACATATTTTGCTCTTAACAGACAACGCCGTAACAGACAAGGAGCTTTTTGAAGCTTTTTTCCTTGCCTAAGTATTCATTTATGGGCAATGAGGCGAGCGAAAATAGATTTTTAATGCATTAAGTGAATGCGTTAAAGCTTTTCGAAAAAGCTTTTTTTTTTGGTAGCTTTCAGTTTCATATATCATTTCTCGCCATAAGGGTGAGACATCTGTATAAATTTATTATCTGTGAGTTAAGTGTTGAAGGCTTTCTTCCTTTTCAGGTAGATTTTGTAAACAAGAAACAAAAACTAGTTGACCTTGGAACATTTAAATATTACAAATACAAATTCAGAGAGAATCGTTCTTTAGCCGTACTACGCGAATGTGGAACTCCTTTAGGAATTTAAGACCAACGTACACCGGCACCTCATTTCCAACCCCTTTCCTCCCTCCTAAAGCACTCACTGTGTCTCTGACATAATAAGGGCATAAAAAACCCCTTGAGTGGGTGCTAATTATAAAAAAAAGAGATAGAACAAAGTTGAGTTGCGCGCCATTTAAGCGACGAGTGGTGAAGTAGGTTCAAAATCGTCCGAAGACTGGTCCCGATTTTGTTTTTTTTTTATATTCGGTCTGAATTAACAATAACTAGGAATTATTTTTTAAATTATTTGGATGCGAAACAATCAGGAAACAACTACCGATGCGGAAAGTAGTTTCCTATGTACTCAACACTTAACAGAAAAAAAAAACTGAGTTCTTAATTTGAAATGTCCGGACACTCGATTTTTAATCGTCCGGAGACTAGAACTATCGTCCGGAGATTCCGGAAAATCGCCCTTTTTTAGAATTCATCATTTTAAATTAAATCAATCAATCTACTGGAAAATAGTCATAGTTTTTGAAAATTGTTAAGATTTGAATGAAACACTAATAGAAAAAAAGACAATAACATTGAAAGTCAATAAAAAGTTATCTGTCCGGAGACTAGTCCCGTTACCCTACCAGTTTTGTAGTTCGATAATTTTTGTATGTTTATCAACGCTAAGAAGTGACACATAAATTGAAGAGGCTTCTACTGACCTGCTTTATTTATAACCAAGAGAACCTTTATCAGCAATTTCTGCATCGTGCTTAAGAAGGTTTCTAGTTAGAAGAAAAACCCGTAATCGATAATTTCATCAACTACCAAGAGGCTATAGCAAGGAAGCAAGGAAATATATCAAAAATGAAAACTCGACATATCCTAAGGCATTTCACAAGACACGCCAAACTAATATAACACCCAACTTAAGTCTAAATTTCATGCCTTTATAATCTGGCTGGATCAAAGCCAAAACCTCCCCGCAGACAACTCTACATGATACTAGACCTGAAAAGGAGATGGTAGACTTCCGTCCAGCCACTTGAAAGAGCAGAAGGGAGACATCATACATAGCTGCCTCAGTTTTTCCAGAAATCTAGTAACCAAACTTGATGTCAACCAACCAATTGGTTAAGTCTATTAGTTCCAATACAAGTAGACAGTTTTGTAAAATTCTAGTCCTCATTTTTTCGATTTTCTTACCATCGAAAAGTCGTAATTTAAATTTCGGGTCAATTTTGTCAATGGAATCAAAATTATCAATTTTTTTTTGTCAATCACCTGCTCTGGCATGTCATAAAACAAAGGAAAATTTTTAATTTCTTGAATTTCGAAAAAAAAATCAGTCAAAGAATGGATCAATTTTACGTCACTACGTTAATTTCCACAACCAATAGAAATCCCTTAATAATAAAATTACTTTTTTGACAAAATTTTAACAGCTGATGTCTGGCAGTAATTATTTAACACCTACGTAGTATTCGTTTAAAAAAAAAAAAAACCTTGACAAATCCTTAATCTCTTTTCGTAATCCAAAACAAAATGACATTCTTAAAATTACTACGCATTTTCAAAAAACTTAACATTTCAAGGATTTTTTTTTTAATTTTCAAGAGAAACAAAATATCGCAAGTTATGAAAAAACAACATCAACAAATTAAACAAAAAATAAATAAACGGCGCCTCCTCTGCAATCTGCAACCAATCAGTTTGTCATCACTCTTGACACAAAAATATAATTTACAAAGCAATAATCATCTCTGGCCCACTCACCTAAAAAGAAAAATTTCTTTGGCATTTGTCATTTTTCTATTAGTTTCTTCAAAAACTTTTAGTCGCCGACCCTTAAAGTTAATTTAAAAATGAATTCTTTTGATTTTGTTTCTAGTTTGCTTGCAACATTGTATTTAAACATTTCAACAAAAAATCCATTCATTGTTTACCAAATATCGGGGACAGTATTTTTTATTTTCAAAACAAACAATTCAAGGAAACAAAACAAAAAGCGAATCCAATTAAATATTTTAAAAATAGAAATAAATCATTTATTCACTCTATTTTCGAATGTCTGCGATGTTCATTTACAAAAAGGAATCCCCTTTGTTGTTTTTTTTTTTTTTAGTCGGTGAAAAAAAACTAATCGAAAAATATAAACAAAATGTATTCTACCCCAATGTGATTTGAAGTCAATGTAAAAATTCAAAAAAGATATTCGACTTGTGTTTGTTTATAGAATAATGCCCTGCCATTTTTCATTTTCCTTCGAGATCGGTAGAAATCAATTTCACAGACTCAAACTATTTTCAGAGGGAGTGGGGGAGACTTCGGAGTATCATTCAACGCGTCGCATGTCATTCACATAAATTCTTGGACTTAATTTCGTCGACACCATTTAAACGAACGCCCCTCATGTAAACAACAACATCAGCTACAGCTGGCTGATGCTGTAATAAGCATAACCTCCCCCCATAAAAGTGAAAAAAACTATAATTCGATTCAAAACACTCTTAGCCCCATCTTGCGGCTGAAGCTGAATAAAAATCAAAGAGGCCTTCTTCATCTTTTTCTAAGAATAACAAAAAGGAACATAAAATCGCTGACGAAAGATGAGCAGCTGTTTCACGACCCAAAGCGTCATCAAATCGTTAAGCACACCGAAATCTCAGCTATTTTTAGTTTGGGTTTATTTTTAAAACCGAAACATTTTTTCAATTACCAAAAACTTTGCTCCGTCTTTCACGTCCCTCGCGTCGCACACTGTCACCGTGCCATAATTAATTTTCGTCTTTTGTTTTTGTTTTGAAAAATATTCAACCCTGCTCACAGGGTGGGTTAAATATATTTCTCATGATCTTAATAAAGCTGATTAGGTCAACAAGCTGCTGAGGATCTGTCATATGACCAGAAACAATGTTTCACGTCATAAGATTCTGATGGCATTTCGCCTGCAATTTTTAAGAATTTACGAAATTATTAACTCAACGGCTGCACATTAGTTGACGCAATATAATTTGTTTACCAACAAAATTTATAAATACATTTTTTATGTCATGCAGAGAATTTATGTAGAATGGAAAAATTGATAGGATGGTGTCCGCCCGCTTTGTTGCGTGAATGTTTTGGAAATTTTCCATGACCTCGTATTACTTGTACTCCATCCGCTTACGGGATGAAATCAATAATATTTGTCTTGTCTTGTTTCTGTTTTTTTTTTTTTCTAATTTTGTAAATTGGAAAGTGGAATAACAAATAAACAATTTAAGGTGCCAAGAGGCGACCTCGTAAATTCTTGTATCATGAAAAAGAATCGAGACAGTGCGATGCGGCCAAATAAGGTAATATTGCGATGATATGGTGATTCTGAGAATTGTTGTGATTAGTTTATTGTGCATCTGCTGTATTTTTGTTTAAAAGAAGAGCACAACAGTGAGATTTCGAAAACTAGAAGAATAGAAGACACGAAACTATTAATTTGTACAAATCGGGGTCAGATATGAAACTTTTTCACGTCAAAGTGCCTACTTACGAGCTCGTGCTGGTTTTTGGGAAATGATAGGTTAGGTTAGGTTGAGGGGCTGACAGTTGATGTCGTTACCGTCACACTTAGATCAATACAGATCCATTTTGATATCCGTGAGTAGAGTATTGCTACTCAAGCTAATAAAAACCTATGTGTTCAGTTAATCAAGCCATTTGAAGGCATTGATGAAGTTCAAAATGTAAATAACTGGAGTACTAGAGATAGAGAGTTCATCTTAGTCCGCGAAGAAATAATTGCCGCGCAATTTCTTCCTTTGGTTGGAAAGTGCGGGTCAGTGACATGAGAAGTTTGAAGTGTCTTCATGCACCTTCTCGTCATCGCATCCTCTGCATAGATCATCTGAACCTCATCTTTTTCTTGTGATATCCTAACAGACTATGCCCGGTGTTTATGTTTACAATAGATTGAACTGATCTCTTGACTAATGGCATAATTTTTTCCGTTCTTTCTTTGTCAAAACAGGGCCAGATCTTTCTTGTAGTGCCGCAGGTGTCCAGAAGATTCCACCTTTCATCGGCTTTAACAGTTATTCTATTTAAGATTTCCTGCCTGAGTGACAGGGTGGGGTGCTGACTAGCTGAGCTTGGCTTACGTCAAGCGTTGATCCTAATCTAGTTAATTCATCGACTTCCTCACTGTGGCTGGGACCCAGCAGAGTCTAATGTTATGCTGTGCGCCAAGAACCTTAAGATTTTCGCGGCAGTATGAAACAAGCTCATTTTACTTCAGTTGCAGTAATCGCTTTTATTGCCGCCTAGCTATCAATGTAAAAGGTGATATCAGGCCGTGGTATCGCCATCATTAAAACCTGTTTAGCAGATATTGTCACTGCAGGACCTCCGAAGACACTTCTCTAGTCTGGAAGCCTAAGAGAGGCGGTTTACTTGAGAGATTCAGAATAGAAGCCTAAATCAGTATCCATCTTAGAGCCATCTGTATAGATACCTATTGATGACTCACTGGAGTATGGTATGTGGAATGGATAGATACATTCCTCTCTGCTTGAAATGGCAGCTTGGAATGGTTTGTGAAAATCAAGTTCGGGTATTTTATAGTCTGTCGTAGCACTATGAGTCTATGACACATAATTTATGAAGGATCTGAGCATGTTCTATGGAACTGTTTTTCCAGGAAGATGCTCTTTTAGCTGCAGATTCTTGGACAAAGAGATCTAGATCTAGATTGAGGATAACTTCCAGTCCCGCAGTTGAGGTACATCTCATTGCCTGTGCATTTGTCTTTGTACTTTTGTCAAAGTTTTGAGGTTCGTGCTCTTTTCTACAGCTTTCCAACAAACCAGATTACCATAGGTTAGTATTGGTCTAATTATCCTTCTGATAATTTTAGGACCTTGGGACCAGTTTTTCCGAAAATTCAATTGCATGAGTAAAAGGCGATCGACGCCTTTTTATATCCATCTTTGGTATTCAGACCCCAATTTAGTTTTTTATCTAAGATCACACCGAGGTACTTTGCATGATCAGACATTTTAAGAGGACAGCCTTCAATTGAAAGAACTTTAAAGTCGGGTATTTTACGTTTGTTAGTAAACAGCACTAGTTCCGTCTTAGCTGGATTAACTGTCAGCCCACACTTCCTAGTCCATTTACTTACCACCGAGTGGGCATATTCGGTCTGTTCACTGATGGTGGATAAGACTTGCCAGTCGCTAGCAATGCAAGATCGTTAGCGTAGACTATTATTTTTACTATGCTTGATTTCAACTTAGAGAGTATGCCGTTCATGACAAGAACCCTGAGTATGCTGGAAATGATACTCATACTTAGATTAAGTTGTATAGATCATCCAAGCCAGGCTCTGGACTAGAGAACGTGTTGTCCCAAACGGAATTGGGTTGTACTTACAACAATGCATCTATAGTGACCTGAGACTTAAACGACAAGGTCAATAATGATGCAATGCACTAGCACTAAATGATTACCACCCTTAGACTTTGTAAAGGTTGGAGATCTAAAGAACCAATTGATACCAATCCTGCAGCACAAAAAAATATGAAGAAGTGCTGAGCGGCCAAAAAGAACATGGCGTAGAATAATCCAGAATTTAGGAAAAATTGCGTGTAGCCATAGTGAAGGATTTTAGAGGACAAAATTTAATATCAATTTGACTTTGGAACTAAAACTACAGGAGTAATAACTGCTTTAACACAGATACCTTATCAAATTTTAAATTTCAGACGAACAAACGAATATCAATCATATCAAAGTACAAACAAAATTTTGTTGATTTTTAAAAATGTTGATGGTGTGGCAATCATATCTTTTTCGACATATTTAAAATCCAATAACAAATGGATTGTAACCGTAGTAAAACCTTTTATGACGAAACAGTATCCGACAAAATTGTGACATAGGAAATTTTGTTCCAGAGTGTGCGTTAGAATTAATTTTGTTCTGAATGTTTTGAATTTTGTTTCTGTCAAAAAAGAAAAAAAACCCTCTGGTCACACTTAGAATTTACAATTCCACATAGTTCTAGCTTTATGAATACTAATAAAAATAGTGCTTTGTGAATATACCTTAAGCAGTGTGTCGGTCGTCGCTTACAAAACAAATAAAAGATACCGCCACGTATGTAGTGGTGTTTATAGTTTGTTTATAGTTTACGAGTGGCATGGCCTTGAAATCGTCTATTAACCCCCGAGAGTGCTAGCAATATTAATGTGTGTTAGTTTGACGTAGTATTTTTTTTGATGAGTGGTGGTTTCGTTACGAGCTTTTTGAATGAGATTACCGCCACTCACAATCTGCCCTTATGCCTCTGCTAATAGTCCTAATAGTTGACAAGTAGGAAAAAAAACAGTAAACCGAAATGTTAATCAAATAACAACAAAATAAAAGAAATAAAACGTAGACGGACGTATCTGTTTCATATTAAACGTAAAACGTAAAACCTATTCCGATATCATTCAGAGCAAGTGAAGAGGAAATAAAATCAAATGTAACTTGTTACACGAATTTTAAGGGCACATCGGCGGCACAGGGGGATGAATGAAAAAAATCACACACACAAAACGATAATTCGTTCTGAATAAGATTAGAAAAAAGAAAGAAACACTATCAGTCAAACAGGGAAATCGTAAAAAATTACTATCGTATCAAACGAAAAACATATAGACTTGTTCCATTGATGATACGAGATACCGCCACTTGCGTTTTTTTCGCATCGCAAAAGCGTTTTGTGTTAAGTTGAAGTACCTTCTACTGAAGTCGTGTGTATATATGAAAAGCTAACAAATCTTTCTGCGCCTTTAATTAACCGCTATTATAGTCTTTCTAGGGCAGCAGCTAGTTTTGCGTTCTAACGATAATAATAAATAGAAACAATTCTGTGTTCTGATTTTGATTGGAACTTTGTGCGTCTTATTGATTTTGTAGATTGAGATGAGTTAGGTCTGGTTTGTTCTTGGTTATGGAGATACAACAGAAGAGACAGACAGAGAGAGTGAAACTTGATTGCATTGATTTATTACTCAAGATGATGAAATTGAAGAGAAAATTGCATTGCATGTGAAGATATTTTGTTGTGCAATTGGATGGGAAAAAAACAATGGATTCCAGTGTTTGTTTGGACTCAATTTTTGCGTAATCCTTTTTTTTTTTTTGAAGGAAAAATAAAAAGAATTTTTGGGGTGGTAGACCAAATCCGATTAAAAGATATTGACGAATAAGAAAACTCCCAAAAAAATTGCATTTTTTCAATGTTGAACTTTGCGATTGAAGTGCGACCTTTATAGTTTTTCATCTAGGTACATTGGTTGATTGATTAATTCTGCAGGTGGCCATGGTTCAGAGGATAGAGTAGTGGATTGCTAAGCCGAACGCTACGGGTTCAAACCCCAGCTTCAGCAGCATTCTTTTTCTACAAAAATCGCCAGCTTATCTGAGGCCACCTGTGCGATAACATGAGACAATACAAATCTAAGTCTCCTCCTCTGAGCCACGTAGGTTTCTGTTATGTGTGCTTTCTTTCTATGTGTCTATCTGTCTCTCTGTTGTATTAATGTCTTGTTCTGTCCCAGCTGATGGTCTCAGTCACCAGTGCTGCTATGTGTCTGTAGTTCGTTACATTTATGTGCGAAGTACTGTGAAATGTAATGTAATGTAATGATTAGGGCAACCAAAAATATGCTCGAGCATGTTTTTTTTGGAACGTCGCATTTGACAATTGACAAGATAGAAATACGTTTCATGAAAAAACAAACATTTTGGACCCTATTCGTTAGAGCATATTTTAGCATATTTTGTTATAAATGCATATTTTTGCATATTTTGCTTTAAAATGCATATTTTGGCATATTTCATCATTATTTGTAATTTTTGTTGCAAATGTTACAGTAAATATTTTTTTTAAACTTTTTTTTCGAAAAATTCGCTTTGCTATTCAAGTATTTTATCCAAAAATAACGCATGTCTCTTGTGAGGCCCACAGGTTCCATAGAACTTGTGAAACACTTCGAGGTCAATTTCAAGAAGTTGAAATTTTCATCGCAAACGAGAAAAAAAGCTCCGTCAAGAATAAGGGTATTCAAGGATATTGCACCGGAAACACCTCTTCCTTCGCAAACGATTACGCCTCGTTGGGTATCTTGGAGGGAAGCAGTTTACTGTGTAGAAATGTTTAAAAAAAAGTGGAAAGATATTTCGAAACACTACATGAAGAGGAATCAGCTGCAATACGAGTTGTAAAAACAATTGTTCTAATGAAGTGGCATTAAACGTGACTTGATATTTCTATCATCCAAATATACATTTTTATTGAAATGTATTGCACAACTCGAAACAAGCGGCCTTCAGTTAACAAAAAATTATTGATCGATGCCCAAGTTAAAATTAACACCATACTCCTATATCGAAAAAATAAAAAAAACAATTATCGATATTTCGGAAAAATTAGAGGGCTCAAATTGTTTATTATGGCAGAATTTATATTTAAAGTTTTCACGTATAACTGGCAGATGATGTACCTACAAAAATGTTTTCAGAGAAAAAATTTTAAGTAAAACTGTTTTCCTTTATTGGAACAAAAATTTTAACAAATATTTTTTTTTAAATTATTCTGGTTTATATTTTCATTTTTGATTTTTGGTATTTATTTAGCTTTTTATGTTTTTGTTTTTTTTTTTGTTCTTTTATTTGTCTCTAAATATATTTTGACCTCTGTTTTTTTTGACAAGTCAATAAACTTTAAAAAAAAACAAGATTTTTTGCTATTTCAAAATTTTTAAATGGTTTTTATAGAGCATATTTTTGGTTGCCCTAGTAATGATTAATTCTGGATACTGTTCCGCTTTTTGTTAAAATAATTTCCATATTTTGTGTGTTTTCCTGCCGCAAACAATAGAACTCAATTCAATTACTGCGGAAGTAACTATGTATGTTCTGGTTTTCAACTTCTTCTTAAAAAAAAACTAACCAAACAGAAGCAAGACACCAGAGTTTCCCCTGCTTTTCCTTATAACCCAGATATTTCCTCCTTTATCCACAAATGGTTCTTGATACCCGAACACCTTTAGCTGAAAATAAATTTTTTTCAAAACAAGAAAAACGAAAACAACATTTACAACAACAAAAAAGCAGCAAAACACCATAAAATCAACAGATGTCTTTTTTCCAGTCCAAAATATTTGTTTGTGAGTTCATTTCAATGCTCTTGCTTTGCTTAGGCCACAAAAGGAAAACAGCAATAACCAACCATCTGCTCCAAATGAAAATCGAGAAGAACAACAATAATAATCATCGACATCGGAAGGTAAAGGAAATGCATCTGTATCAGAATTCGAACTGTTTGTGCATTGGATTGCATCGAGGCAACCCCAATGTTCTCTTCACAATCGACATCCCTTTTGCACCAAGGGAAAACACAATTTCACACAAAACAAAGGAAACGTAAAAGATGTTTGGTCCTTTGAAAATCGATCTCACCTGTTGGTGCACACCAACACACAAAAAAAAAACAAACTCTCGATTACAAAAGCGTGCCCATACCATAAGGTCAGCTTTACATAATTACAAGCAACATGTGGCACGCGGCAGGCTGCAGGAAATTTGTGTAACTTCTGTTTTTTTTCTTTATCTTCTTCTCTCCCTTTTCATTACAAAACTCCCTCACGTTACACTTGGAATCCATAACAAGAACGAATGCACAAACAAATGCACAGCAGGTGGGTCAAAATTGAAGGTTATGTTATACAAAATAAGAAAAACAAAAATGTAAAAATATCTCGGGAGATTATCGCACTGCAGATATTGCTCAGAATTCAGATATATAATTTCCTCTTCCAGGAATTGTTTACAACTTTTGCGTTTGTTTTCGAAAATAAAAAATAAATATTTTTTCGGGGTTCACAAGAATGGTGGTCGATGATTCATTTGTTTTTGACTTGCAAAAGTCACGATGACGCTTGACTTTCGCACTAAAAGTGCAATTGAATTGTTTACCACAGTTCGTTTTATGAAAGCTAATGTGGCGGGCGGGGGCTTTTTTGTTTTGTTTGTGGCGCAGAGTAGCGCATAAATATTAAGTGATATCACCCAGATATCAAAGGAAGCATTTACCAGTACAAACCACTTAGTAAAAATGTGCGAAATATTTTGGCATTGTTGCTCGCTTGTGGAAAATTTGTTTAGCATCCGTCGTTGTTTGCGCTAGATTTTTCTTTGGGTCAGATGCACAAAGTGGGCGGATGTTTTGTAACAACAACACCACTTCTTCGCCTTCTAATTTTGCTGATACACTTTAAATGTGAAAATATTAAAAACAACAAAAAAGAAACTAACTTACTTAATTAGATGGGGCTACAGTCCGTTCTGGACTTGGGCCTCAGCCAACAGTCTTCGTTAGCCAGCTCGGTCCCTGTCTACAGTTTTGCACTTCAAGTTGATTGAGGTCCTCTTCCACTGAGTCGCGGTCTTCCTCTACTACTACCTTCCTCGGGAATAGTGTCGAAGGCTTTCCGGGCCGGAGCATTGGTGTCCATCCGCTCTAAATGACCTAGCCATCTGTGTCTCTGGACCTTGACCCTTCTGGCTAGGTCCGTCGTTGTACAACCCATAAAGCTCGCTGTTGAATCTTTTTCTCCATTCCCCATCAATGCACACGGGGCCGAAGGTCCGCGCTTCTGCACCATACAGCAGGATTGGGAAGATGAGGGTGTCAAACCCTCATGATTGACTTTTCTGGTCTGAAGCCACATTGATAAGGGCCAATCAGATTGTTGACGAAAGGCTTCAGACGTTCAGATAGGATCTTGCAGGTGATTGGTGCAAGCTCCTACCTAGATCGTCGCCTGCTGCTTTAAACAGCTCGGGAGCTAAACCATCTCCTCCAGCAGCTTTTTTGTATTTCAGCCGTGATATTGCCGTTTTCACTTCTTCTATGTCGTGTTCACGGCTCTCTCAACGTCCTCGATCTGACGCTTCTCATGCTCCCTCTTTATTCTCCTGAGAAGACGGCGCACAGTGTGAAATTTGGCTCATCTAGCGGATTAAAATTAATAGCGCTTACAAATTAAATTTTTTTTTAGTGATTCTTTCGCAAGATTCAACAAATATTTTCAGAGAATGATATTTAACAAGAACTATTTATTAAAACAGCCAAATTTTTTATTTGCAGAGATCGGAATGTACATGTTTTTTGCCTAGATTAGACCCATACCAAAGAGTGAATTAAGGTTGTAATTTTTCTTCTTCTTTTAAATTTTATGTATCAGATTCATAACAAATATGTACAAAAATAAGTTAAACTTCAATTTTTTTACATATCGACACACGTTTTTGACTTAAAGACATCTAAACTCACGTGTTTTTTGCATTTGGCAGACCTTTACTAAAAATTAAATTTTTCTCCCCAAACAGTTTTTTGTTTAGTTTTCATAATGAATATGTATTAAAATATAACTGAATTACAAAGATTTGTATAGTTACCAAATTTTGGAACAAACGGCCCTGTGCAAGTGCATATTTAGTGCACATACAAAGGTCCTTTTTGTACAGATAAAAAATTCTGACCAAAAATCCTGCTGTTTCTTTTTTGTTTAGATTTGTAAAAAATAATAACATATAAAAACACAATAATAGACAACAATTAATAACATTTTTAACAAAAATTTACTCCGAATTCCTCAAGCAGCTTACATTTCGAATTGAAATTCTAATACTAGGGACTTTGAGGCTAATTTTTTGATTATTCCCGTGTATCTCCATTTTGGCTTAACCGATTTCGTTAAAATTTTGCACAATTATACTTAACATTATCCTCAGTGATATTTCATTCCAAGATATTATTCAAAATATATTCCTCAGTAACAAAAAAATCGGAAAAGAGATCCATTTTTGTAGTACCTTTTGGGTTAAAACACTTTTTTCTAGATTTCTCAAAAACGGCTCAACCAATTTTTTGAAAATTTCGTCAGCACGTTAATATGCAATGTCTTAATAATGTTGCATACCAAAAAAATTGATAAGTGTTTTAATTTCCCTGATTATTTTACAAGGAGTGGATTCTGTAGCTCTGCTCCCATTTTTGTTTTATAGTGCCCACTAGTCTACGAACAAACATCTCCAATTCTCGGCAGGGACCTTCAATTCAATTTGCTGCAGCAATGCACTCGTAAACTTTTCTAAATTTCTCGGTTTTTGGAGCTTGGTGCCAAAATTCAAAAACTGTCATCCTATACATTTTTCTGCAATTGGAAAATATTTGTATGGGGGCTGCAAAAGGTTGCAAGAAATTACCTTTGATTTTTGTTGAGAAAAGCTTGCAGAATAAATATGTGTAAAATTTATCGCGGGGACACGAAGGTATATGTAAAAAAATTACCTCCAAAGTTGAAAAAATGATTTTTTTGACTGTCTTAAAAAAATTAATTTTAAAAATATAAAAATAAAATCTAAATTCGTAAAACTCACTCCAAACTGTTCTGCAAGCTTCAATATGTAAAAAGAAAAAGTCACTTTGTTAATCGGACCACGCAATTAGAAACTGCGAAACTGAGCCTATCGGCTATGTGATGACTTTAATTTTTTGTTTAACATAATGTCTCACTTTGACAACTTATTATACAAAACCAAACCGCTATAAAAATCTCTCACCATCAAAAATAATTTCATTGTTATATTGAGAACTGGTAAAAATTTATATTACACTTGATAACTCAACTTTATTTTTTCATTAAGTTCCGCGAGATAGCGAAAATTTTACACTGTGCGGCGTTCCTCTCTCCTCTATGCAGTGCAGTAAAGAAAACAATGTGCACATCATAAAATAGCTTTCATTGATCTAAAACAGACGAATCCTATTTCGAAGCTACTGCTTTCACCCACCCCTTGACATTTCCGTGCCAAATCTGGTGTCCCTCAAGGCAGTCACTTAGGACCACTTCTTTTTATGTTTGTTCATTTTTGAAAAGTTTTGATTTTTGGTCAGTGGGCTTACCTCTTCATAAACCCTAATACCTATTCTTGCTTGCAAGTACACATTGACAGAAATTTGACGAATTTTCCTGCTTACATAAAACAGCACAAAAAAAATACAAAAATCAAATTTGAATCCGCTGTTAAACTTAAATATTAATTAAAATTTGTTGAACTTCTTTTATATGGCAATAAACAAATAAATATTCACTCCATCTATGAATCCCATTAAGCATTTTCTTTGCCACAAAGTGAAAAAAAGAGTTCAATAAACCAATAAACACCAAGTCGACAATATCCTCTTCATCATGATTTCATCATTGAATCATTTTCAATCAAGCGCACCCTTCTCCCTTCTCCTGCCACCATCTTAACGATACCAAAAATGTTGGTACATCCCATTCGAAATTCCATCAGCGTCTCTTCTATTTCTTGCCTAATAAATCTTTACCAAAATAAAAAGCCTCACATAGTCAGCAGGTGGGATAACGATCTTCGAGTACATTCTTTGGTTTTCATCATTGTCGTAGTTTTGGTGCGTAGTACGAGTAAACTCCACTGTATGGCGGCAATTTTTTGGCCGGACAACCACCTTAGAACCAAAAAAAGCAAATAAGAATAGAAGCCTCAAGTTCAACAAACCGAATTCTCCTTGAAGAAGCACGTGGTTGGCCATGACTTCCTAATCGTAGCGTAGTTTCTCGAGCATTGGTACGTTCTTCACACACTTTTGTTTTGGCTAAGCCCGGTGTTTGAAGTTTTGTTTATTATTTATTCGCAAAGTGGAGTCAACAACCGGCAATGAACTCGAGTTCTGTCATGTTTGGTTTATTGTATGTGAAACCCCAATTTCGCATCCCCTAAACCCCCCTTCCCCCTGTTCGAGTTCTTCAAATTGTGAAAAATTTACATTATTTGTTCTTTTATTTTTTGCGAGATTTGTATGATTACGCATTTTTATTTTTCCTGGCTTTTGAAAGTTCCAAAAACGAGCTTAGAACTGAATAGAATTCAAAGACAAAACCAAACTGCGCAGTTTTTTTTCTGTGTGTGTTTGTTTTTATTATTCTTTAATTGAGGGTAAACGACAATTGGCGAGGTAAATGGCCTTTTCTTGTGGCTTTGGTTATGGTTTCCCGCCATAATCCTAAATTGTATCTAGAACCAGGAGCCATCGAACCACCACTGCCGACCGACCAGCCAATGACTCTTCAAATTGCTAACACACCACCAAAAATTTGGCTTTGTTTTTTTTTTTTGGTTTGGAAAATTGTGTGAGTGTTGTTAGTCACTCTTGTTTGTATTGAGATTGTTAAATTGGGGTTAAAAGTTCGGGCGAAGGTGAAACAGAACAGCAACGGCTGGCTATGGTGTGATGACGTGCCTGGAGTCATGTGCCTTTTGAGACCATTTGGAATGGTTTTTTTTTATACAATTTTTTGGTCGGTTTTGTATTCCCACGGAGAGTATTTTTTCTGCTATTCATTGAAGTGGAATTGGAAATTATGTGATATGATGAAACTTGCATGAAAAATGATGAAATTGAATAGGAGGACAAAACCTCAGTGATGACGCATATTCATGGCATTCTAGAAATGGTCAAGGTCGAGACAAAAGGGATGGGGATGGCTTCAATGACGTTGATGGTACTTTGGAAATTGGCCGAAAGAAATGTACAAGTCAGAAAAATACTCGAAAGGGTTTCATTTGAATTGAAAAATACTTGAAATGTAAAATGTCAAGTTGATGAACTGTTATGCAATGTCTGTTATGGTTGGAACTGGCTGTTACATAAGAATTCTTCTTGAAAGTTCTGATTGCTGCCAAAAATATTCATCCCACAAGTTCTTTTCGGAAAGAAATTCATAGAAATTATGAAAACAACATTGAATACAAAAAAATGTTACGTATACGCCGCAGTGAATGCTCTTAAAATAGATCGATAGGGTGAGTTTTTGGTTGGGAAAGACCAGTGAAGTGGTTTAGCTATTGCATAAGGATAATTGAGGATGACAAAACGAATACCCATACTCAATGATGGACTCGAGACTTGGGAGAACAATCTGGACAGTTTTTCTTATCATGACACGTTGATCGTGCGAACGAAAGGGAAACCGAATAAACTCGCACTAGAAAAACAGCGTAGATAGGAAGGTTGAAGCTTTGAAAGCGCATTTAAATCTCGTATTAGCCAACGCATCCAATTGGACTTGATATTAGCACAAGAACCGGGCCAAATAACGCATATGATGGCAAAGTCGACTTTAATGATGAGAATGCTTCCAACTTTGGTGTTTGTTTGCCAGAATGCTTCTTCCCCCTTTTGTTGATAGCTGATTAAGCAATTGAATTTTTCATGCTCAGTTTATTGCAATCGTTCATTGACTAAATTAATCCCTTTCGCATGAAAAATTCCGCAAAGTTGACTTTTTCCTTTTCCTACAGATTTTAAGGTTTCGAAAAATCAACCAAACAAATAAAAATGAAATTTCTGTCTAGGATTATCTGTTTTTTTTTTTCCTCAAATCTGTTTGCATTTTGAGAATGCAAATTTGCCACTCAACTACCCAATCATCCAAAAACAAAACCACTCACCCACCCCATCATCCCTCGAAATTGAAATTTTCTGGGAGAATTCTCTCGCTTATCCCGACCGCATATCTATTTATTTCCCCTGTGCAGTGTGTTCCACTGCCAAAAAAAGGAGCTCAAGTATAATCCTCTCTTTCTCAATAACCAATATAAGGAATTAAACTCCAAATAATATTAAAGAAAACCAGAAAACCCCAAAATAGATACGATGAGAGGTATATTCGAATAATCCAAAAAAAACTGATTGAGCATTCTCAAGCGGAAATTCATTCTCGATACCTTGGCATTTCAATAGCAATGCGATTTCAATGCGACGAAGACGACAACGACAACGACGATGACTAAGACGTCCTTGTTGTCCTCTCTCGTCATCATCATCATTATCATCATCTCCATTGAAGTTTATCTCAAGTAGTAAGCTTCATGACTGAAGACGAGCGACTTAGTCGTTTTCGTCGTCGTCCTTGTCATCCTCTCAATATCTGCATACTTTTACCTTTTAAAGTACATTCAGGTACTTTGGTTCTCGATTTTATATAATTCTGGATTTTTTCTTTTGCTGCTGTCGGTTTTGTTTGGTTTGTGAGAGAATTTCATTATTATTATTATGTGTTTTGTTCCTTATTTTTGTTGTTGTTGTTGGTTGAATGGATTCTTCTTGTTTGCATAACAACATTATCCATTTGCTGAAATGGTATCCTTTTTGAGATTTTTTTTTTTTTGCTTACCAAGTTTTGCTTTTATATTCTGAAAGTTTTTTGTCAAGGTTTCAGTTTTTCAGTTTTGTAACAATATAATAACAGATTTTGAAGGAGCAGATTTTCAGGAAATTTACTTTTGCTGGATTAGGTAGCAGAAGCGTATTTTTTTGACTAGGACAAAAATGGACATTTTTAAATTTAAAACATTATATAAAAAAATTAAATTTAGAAAATAAACAATTTAACATAGACAATTAAAAACTCAAAAAGCCCTTGCGAACAAATCGCATTGGGCGGGATGAAACTTGATTCTGATAAATTAAACGCTGGTATGCCTCAGTGCTCTGTATTGTCTCCGACACTCTTTTTCATTTTCATTAATGATCGCCTGCCTGAAGCTTCGAAAGAACTTACTTGCTTTGCTGCCAACAGAATCCTCAATCCTCGGTTTATGGACAGATAACTTTTTTCTAACTCCAATGTTAATATCTTTTTTTCTATTAGTGATTCATTCAAATCTTAATATTTTTCTCAAACTATAAATATTTCACAGTTGTTTGGTTTATAAATGAATTGAAAGTGACTTAAAACATTAATTTTAAATGATGAATTTTAAAAAAAGGTGATTTTCCGGAGTCTCCGGACGATAGTTCTAGTCTCCGGACGACTGAAAATCGATTGTCCGGACATTTCCAATTAAAAATTCAATATCTTTTTCATTGTTAAGTATTGAGTATAGAGGAAACCATTTTCTGCGTCGTCGGTAGTTATTTCCTGATTGTTTGGCATCCAAATATTAAAAAAAAAATATTAATAGTTAATTCAGACAAAATACAAAATAAAAACACAATATCGGGACCAGTCTCCGGACGATCAACACAGAGTCTCCGGACGATTTTGAACCTACTTCACCACTCGTTGCTTAAATGGCACATAACTCTCCTGTTTTCTATCTGAATTTGTATTTGTTATGTGATCCAAGGTCAACTGGTTTGTGTTTCCTGTTTCTAAAATCTATCTGAAAAGGAACGAAGTCTTCAACACTTAACTGATGTATAACTGCTTTTTGTGCACAAAACCCTTTGACCCTATCAAAAGTAAAAAATCGTGCTGATTGTCTATTTGGTTTCTCTTTGTGTTTTTTTGTATGCATGCGTTAATAGAAAAGTGGAGGAAATAAACTGGTTTTATTATTCCACTGTTTAGGTCGATTGACATCTACGAGTATATGATTTCAAAATAATGTCTCTCTTTTACTCAACCGAAACCCTATCAGAATTTCGAATTTAAACGTTTTCGAACATTTTAACAAAGTGGGCGGATACCACGCCCCTAAATGGAAATAGATTTTTTTTCTCATTTTTTTCATGTTATTGAACCAAAACGTTGCAAGAATTCTAAATTTCAACATCCTACGACCGTTTTAAGATAGTGGGCGGAAACCACGCTCCTAAATGAAACTAAAATATTTTACTTATATTTTTCCTTATATTCAGACTTCCGAATTTCAAGATCCTACGACCAGTTTTAGAAAGTGGGCGGATACCACGCCCCCTGAATGAGAAAATTGAAATTTTCGATTTTTTCCTTTGTATACAGCTGAAAACCTACCATTGTACCAAATTTCAAGATTCTGCTATTGTTAGAAGTGCTTCATAATTTTGATGATCAGTCAGTCAGTGAGTCAGTGAGTCAGTCAATTACGGTTTTTGAAATTTTTACTGGCCAATATCTCAGGAAGTAGTGGTTCTACAAAATTATGTTTTTTACAAGTCCTTTTTGCCCATCAAGTTAATACGTAATTCAAATTTAAAGCTTCTAACTCCATGGGTTCAAAAGTTATGGAGGGTTAAAAATGTGTTTGAGTTCGATCCTGTAAAAAGGGAGTAGTGCTAGAACTTGGCTGGGCACTACCGTGCCCTTTGATTCGAGGGAACATAAGTGTAATTTGTGTTCTGGATACAAAAGAGCACTTTGGTCAAGGAAATTAAAAGTTTCAAAAAGATTTTGAACATAGAGCTGTCCGGAGACTAGATTTTCGCTATATTTAGGACGAGTGCCCGTTATACCTTCGGTCGGGTTGAAACTTCGTATGTGCATGTGGAAAATATTACTGATTATATATTTTGCTGTTGTTTGCCAACTCTGTGTTTTGTTCCCTATAAGTGCTAAATCATCCGGACACTGGGGTCTGTCCAGAGACTGATGCCGTAACCCAACCTCCTCTTTTTAAGCGAAAAATATTCAAACTTTTGAGAAATGTTCATTTACAAACAAGGCATTCGTCATTTAATTCCAGTGAAAAGAAAAGTTATTTGTTTGTACTTTTTTCATAGGAATATGAAAAAATTAAAAGCACAGAATCTCCAGTGAGTCAATTCTAACGAATTCCAAATTATTAAATATTTAATTTTGTCTTGTCCCAAATTCATTGACCAGCAATTTTATTTGATCTCTTGCTCGTAAATCTTAAATTAAAAATTTGAAAAAATAAATACGTGATCGAAATTTCCCGCCTCCAATCGGGGTTAACAACTTGTTGTCGCTGTTGCACCGTCATAAGTCAAAACACCACCTTCACACCTTCCGCCTACACCTCACTTGCAAGCAGACACTATAAATCCTTTTTACTGCGCATTGTGGTTTAATATTTCCAAACACAAATTTGTTATTCTCCTCAATTCGAAGCAATTTTAATTACTTTACTGCCCTGGTTGAGTTGTTAAACTTAAAATATTATTGATAATTAAAAAAAACGAAATCTCTCAATTTACTTGCGAATTTACATGATTAATTCAACAGTCATTCGTACAAAAGCAAAAAAACGAAAAACTTCAAAGGAATTGCGGTTCAAAAAAATTAAAAATCCAATATTTATCTACGCAAGATTTTTTCTTGAACCGAAAACAAACAAAACAGACACAAAAAGAAAAAAATACATCAAAACATTAAGAACGCAACGTACACAGAATCGGCACCATAATTCGAAATTCACAAAACCCCAAATATGATTATTTTTAATTTGCAACTTAAAATATTTACGATCAAATAATAAACAAGATATTTTTACAAACTGCTTCCTTCGTATGAATAAAACTCGGTAATGACTTGTTTTCGACAGATAGTAAATAATTGTTGCCTGCTGTAATTGCGATGTAATGACTTAATCCTTAAAGGATCCCTAATGGATTTGAATGATCCCAATCGCCGGCAAGCAAAAATTAAGTACCGATCATACATTTAAGCGAAAGCATTATTCTACGACATCCGAGCTCCCTAAAGTTGTTTACATCGAAACAAAAACAAAAATTGCTTGAAGAGTAGGCGGTAGAGGGACAGCAGCGACTAACTTGAATGATGAGCAACAGATTGCAACCTCACACACACTCACACATGCGATTCATCATTTTTTGCCTTTCAGGAAATAGAATCAATACATAAACACTAAGACAAGACCCTGATGTGCAAAAATTAAATATCAAAAGGAAATTACGCAGAAAATGCATTAGCAGCAAGGGCAGTGTGCACAAGGAATTTAATTACGTCGTAGTTTGGTTTGCGTCGCGTTTAATGGAAAAAATGAGGACAATCGACCAACAACCTCCAAACAGATTGCACGACCACGGCACTCATCGAGCCCGCGCCCTTAGGCCAGCAGCAGCGTTCTTTGGTGGTGATGCTCTTGTGGCTTCTTTTGTTCGCAGAAATTACAACCGTCGAACATTGAAAATGAAAGAAAAAAGCGGAAAGGAGAAAATAAAATAAACATATCCTTTGAGAGGCACTCCCACATGTCTTTTGCCGGGACACACTCCTCCTTCCTATATCTATTTATCTATTAAACGAAGAAAATTCAATTTTCCAGCGTTCGTTCGTTCACCGAACCTCGTCCTCGTGTCATCGTCGTCGAAGAACACTCTTCTTTCGAACAAAGACAACTGTCGGAGGCATGTGCTATAGGATTACGTTCTACATTAGACAATCGACTGCAGGGATAAATCATGTTAGGCGCTGCCTGGCTTGGCTTTGGCTGTATTATATCCTTGGCCGAACATTCATCCGCTCTTTATACGAGAAAATAGGATGTTCATGATTCTGACTGGTTTCATTCGTTCGTCCTCGTCCTCACCTGTCTCCGCATCGCAGTCGAGTCGGTCGTCTCATCCTTGGCACTCTTTATCTTATTAAGGAATTCCATTACATTATTCTTGGGTTTTTGCGTAAGAAAATATAATTCTTTTTTTTTCTTCTGTTCCGGGATGTGTTTATAGGAAGCTGGGGGATTGGGAGTGGATTAGGGAGAAGGAGGCGATCACATATATAAACGGAATTAAGGGCGAACACGTTGCATGTTAATTGACAAGTGACATTGTTGTCAGACAGTAGATTAAATAGTGTTCCAGGCAGTCGTTTTGTAATGCAAGCGATGGAATTTATTTTCGTTTTTCTTTTTGTTTTGTTTGAAGTTTAGTGGGTGGCGGACCGAAACGGGTTTCCGCGCGAGAAGGAAAAAAATCGTTCAGGACTAAAACATGATGGGAAATAAATTGAAACTCAAATAGGCAAACTGGAATTTTTCGTTTGTAATGAAAACGCATTTAAGGGGTTTTCGATGCCCTATATTTATGTCAAGACCAAATGAGTATAAAGAGGAAGGATAGGTAGAGTTTGATATGAAGTGCCGGTGTATATCGGCCTTCAATTCCTTAATATTACAATGACCTTGGAAAAATATACTGATAATAGTTGATTTTGTGCGATCTTGTAAGCAAATAGAGTTTGTTTCAGTGACAATACAGGGTGATTCACGAGCGTTGTGCCAAAAAGCTAGAGCGTGTAGGTTGAGTTGAGACAAGAAAAAAATCGTATGGGAGGGGGGGGTCTATTCCCCCCCGTTTAGCCGGGAGGGGCAATTTTCTGAAAAATTGACTTATTTTGTAAAAAAAAATATTAAAAATCAACGGCTTAGTTTACAACACCGTGCTATACCTTTCTGAAAAGCTAAAAACTTCTTCTTTCACTTTGTTTTTAAAATAAATTATTTTAACGAATAGTTTTAAAAAAATAAATTTTCAAACTAAAAATTTTCAAAAAAAAAGCCAAAAAAAATTTTTTGAACTAATTTTTTTCAAAATTTTATGTAATTAAGTACTAATTTTGTTTTAAAATTTCAATGTCTTTGTTAATTTTTAGTCGAAAACAGAAAACCGGATGCAAAAATGTCTTTTCGTTTTTGAGAAATTAAAAAAAAACCAAAACCACTTTTTTCTAAGAAAATCTTTGTTTTTATTTTTACCTATCTGGACTTTTAGTTTAATTTATTAGTTTAATTTACAAATTTAATTTTTTGTAATTGGAGTTTTATGACGACTCAATAAAGTAGAAAAGTATTGGATTTTCAATGGATTAACCATTTTATTCATTGATTACGTCTGAAAACTGACCTGCAATTTTTTCTTACTATATCTGGGGCCGCGGCCACTCGCCGGCGAAGGGTTCTACCTGCTGGGGGCTTAAGATAATTAAAACGCAATTTTTCTTGAATGAAAAAACAATTAACAACCTAAAGGTTAATAAAAGGCATCGCATATTTACTTAACAACCATTTACAATTAAAATATTAATTCATCAACACATAACAATAACAAACTCATATGTTCGAGAAGAGTTAGCGGACAGGAACTTCTGCTACGGTTTAACTTGTTGTCGAGATCGGGAAGCCGAAAGACTCTACGCTGAAAGATATCCCAATAGATGGCGCCCAAGTCGTAGCATGTTTTCAAGAATCCGCCGACGAGAGCACGGAGAGCTAGAAGTGAAAGGTCAGTGGCAGACGTTTTCAATGAACAAAATGATTAATCCAGGGAAAATCCAATACTTTTCTACTTTATTGAGTTCTCATAAGACTCCAATTACAAAAAATTAAATTTATAAACTAAACTAGTAAATTATACTAAGAGTCCAGATAGGTAAAAATAAAAACAAAGATTTTCTTAGAAAAAAGTGGTTTTGGTTTTTTTTTAATTTCTCAAAAACGAAAAGACATTTTTGCATCCGGTTTTCTGTTTTCGACTAAAAATTAACAAAGACATTGAAATTTTAAAACAAAATTAGTACTTAATTACATAAAATTTTGAAAAAAATTAGTTCAAAAATTTTTTTTTGACTTTTTTTTGAAAATTTTTAGTTTGAAAATTTATTTTTTTAAAACTATTCGTTAAAATAATTTATTTTAAAAACAAAGTGAAAGAAGAAGTTTTTAGCTTTTCAGAAAGGTATAGCACGGTGTTGTAAACTAAGCCGTTGATTTTTAATATTTTTTTTTACAAAATAAGTCAATTTTTCAGAAAATTGCCCCTCCCGGCTAAACGGGGGGGAATAGACCCCCCCCTCCCATACGATTTTTTTCTTGTCTCAACTCAACCTACACGCTCTAGCTTTTTGGCACAACGCTCGTGAATCACCCTGTATAATGCTCTCCCAAAAACTAAAGAGAAAAAATAAATTTTGCCTTTTTTAATCGGTGTCCGGGGCACTGGTCCCAAATATAGCGAACATCTAGTCTCCGGACAGCTCCAAAGTTTTTTTTTTTTTCTAGGTTCAGATTGTTTTTGAAACGTTTAATTTCGTTGGCCAAAGTGCTCTTTTGTATCAAATTGTATTACAAATACAAATTCAGATAGAAAACAGAAGATAGCATAGGTTAAAAATCGTCCGGAGACCCTGTTTTGATTGTCCGGAGACTGGTCCTAGGATTATTTTAAAAAAATTTTGGATGCCAAACAGTCAGGAAATAACTACCGATGAAGAAAATGGTTTCCTCTATCCTCAACACTTAACAGAAAAAAATGTATTGAGTTTTTAATTGGAAATGTCCAGACACTCCGGATAAACATTGAAAGTAAAAAAAAAATTATCTGCCCGAATACTAGTGCCGTTATCCTACACACTTTTTGACTAGAACTGGGTGTGAATTACATGCCATTTAATTGCAAAATTTAAACAAAAAAAAGTGACGTTTTTAATAAAATATTTTATGTTTCGATTTTTAACGAATGCTTATAACTTATAAGCATTATTCGTGTAAGGAATAATTTTCATGACTCTGTCTATGAAGAAGCTATGTGACGACGTCATTGTATTTATTATACATGTTTTTCGTATGTTTCATAAAATGTTAATGGGGAAAAATAATGTTCAATGCATCGTTACAATGTATCATACAACATTCCTTCCATCATCGTCTTTGTTCAATTACATTGTCATTAGCTGCCGACAAATTGACATGTTGTTCAATACAATGTCCATGGCTTAATCCAATGAATTCCGAACCCTCACTTAAATCACATTCCTAATCCATCAATTAAATCCCATTATAGTTATCAGTTTTTATAAAAAAAAGAGAAAAACACAAATTGAAGCATAAATATTTTTATTTACTTCGTGCTGTGGTACTTAGCGCTACTTCTAACCCTAATCACTGGCAAATACCTTTCAGTGTAAAAACTCTGCGCATTCCATGCAAGGTTTTCGCATTAAATGTTTTGTTTTGTTCTGACGCTACGCTGGCTGTACTTAACTCCCAAGCGTTTTTGTTGCAGCAAATATCATACATTCATACATCACCTGAAAACGCCATTGACACAAATAACTTTCCAAATGCTTATGTCTGTCTGAATATAAACATAGAAACAGCAATACCGAATGCAAGTTTAGCTAATAAATGTTAACGAATCGAATGGGTCTTGGAAAACACTTTAATCAGAGATGGAATGGAACAAAAAGTTGCATGACATGACATTAATTATGTATGATTTTTGGAGGATGTCGTTAAAATTCTTTCATTGTGTACAATATCAAAATTTTGCACTGTCAATCTTTAAAATTATTCTTAATTTTAGTTCGGGTGTGGAACACATTCTCCTCTTCATTGATGTAATAAAAATTGTTGCGTTGCACATTTTAAAGTCTGCAACATGAGTTAAACATATGTCTTCTCGTTCAAAATTCTATAAAAATACAGAAACAAAAAATATAACACCTGTCACCTTTTTTTCAAATTGGACAGCAAAAACGAACTCAGAAATTACAAGTCCGAAGCGTCAAACTTAGCTTGTTGTATAATCACCAAAATTGTTGCGGCAGTAGTTTTAGTTTAAGGTTATTAATGATGATCGTTTATAAACTTTGGACCCTCTCGCTGTTTCTGTCGACACTGGAAATACATCAAAACATTATAAACTAACAACCAAAAAAGCAAAACGAAAAAAACAACTTTAAGAAATCAAAACAAAACAAAGAAGAAACAACACAAAAAAGAATCGTCGACTAGAAATTACACTGACCTACTTTCGGATGTAAACAAACATGACCTGGAAATTATTGTTTGCAAACAACATCTACGCGAACTTTTTTTGCTTTTTCTTATTAGGTTGTTGTTATTGTTGTTGAAATGTTGCTAAAAATAACAATTCAGCAACTGAGGTAACGAAGAAGACGCCATCGCCATCGCCATTGCTATCGCATCATCATCATCAACTAGCTTCTAGCTTGAAGCACACACACATATCAGCGAGCCACACAGGTGAGGGACATAATCAATTTCGCATTCCAGCAAACCACGAAGCAGCGCAGCTTGAGGCTTTCCAGCGAACATCTAAGTTAGGCGCCCGTAATTGTATAAGCTTTTAGTTGAGTTTAGTTGCCGCTTCTATTAATGTTGCTGTTGTTGTTGTAAATTTTCAAACCGAAATAGAGCGTGCAGTTAAATTGCTCGAAAGATAATAATAGGCCATATTTTAGATGGTGGCGCTGGCGCATTCGGATTCCCCGTGTTTACACAAACGATTGCACCGACCGAACGCTCGACGACGACGCTACGACCGACGACGAAAATTACCCTACCAGTACTGTTTAACGGGCAGATGGCACGATTATAACGCTGACAGAAAGTCTTTCAGACAAAAAAAAAAAACAATAATAATAACCTTGTTTGTTGGCATTTTGCATTGTCTTGAAAAGAGGTAAACAAAGTAATCAATTTGATTTGTTGCAAAGTGCTGATGAAATTTTGATTGAATTTTGGGTAAGATTTTGCTGCAGTCGAGTGAAGTTTTGCGAGTTCCGATATTGGAACACATAAATTAATATTAATCAGTGCGTGTTTTTTGTCGGCAGGTACCTGCTAAATAGTCAAGTTGACCATGAAAGTGCAAAAATAGCTCTGAACGACATTCCACAGAAGGCATTGACCCTTTGCAGTTCCGTGAATCAAAACATGAGTCTAAACATTCGCAATTGGAATGCTTGCAAAAAGAAAGGTACCAAAATACCTCCCAATCGTTCACAGTCGAGAGGCGTTTGTCACACTTAACAAGGGCTAGAAACAGAAAAAAGTACTTTCGTCACACCCAACACGCGCCAGACTAATTAATTACAAAATAATTCCGAAACAAAAATAACACTGCCAATCTAACGGTGGCGTCTGCAATCTAGACGCATAAAAATGCAATATTTCCAACGGCATTTCATCGTGCATCGTCGCCGCTGCTTTTGGGGCTCTTCTTTTCTGGCAGCTGCTGTACTAAATTTTTGAATGCATTTCTGTGTGCATCCATCTGTCTTAGACGCGAGTAGAAGGCCACGACGCGACGGGCGAGGACCACGCGCAGACAATTTTTTAGTAGAATTTTATTTTAGAATCTTGGCGTTGGGGCTACTTATAGGGCTTGTAGATTTGACCACTACCACAACTCCATTGTATATGAACCACCTAGTACAATCAAGAATGGGTTTTTCGATTTTTTGCGCCAGATCGAAACCAAAGAAAAAAAAAATCCCAATACAAAACCTATGTTAAAAGAGTTAGCGCTGCGCCAGAACTCAAGATGGCACTACAATCGATTGCCAGGTCGCGGGTACTAGCTAGATAGAAATACAATGCACAACTCTTTTGGACTGTCAACATCTGTTTTTTTTTGCCAATTTTCCTACTCGAAAGAAGCCCAATTAAAACTGTTCTACTTCCCACTGTCAAACAAGCTTCATATTGCTGCAGTTTGAGTAGAACTTTGACGCTCTATCTTGGCTTTTTTTTCTTTTTGTAAGTGTACTACATATTAGAATAAGTGACAGATGCACAGCGGTTTTTTTTTAGTCAAGTCTCCAAAAGTAACGCAATCATCCGACAAAAAAATGCAAAATAATTCCATTCGAAGAACAAAAGGTGCATCACAGGGAAGCAAAATGAAAACAAAGAAAAATAAATGCACAGCACACCAAAAACGAAAAACAAAACCAACAGCATGATGTTTTAATCGAAAGGAGAAGTGCAAAAGTCTTGTGCTTGTCTGGCTGTGTGGCTTTGTCAGTTGAGGTATTTTTTTGCATTTCGCCATTTGTTTTGTCTGTGTTGTGTTTTTGTTTTTTGTTTTTGTTTGTGTACATTTGGCGGTGACCTACATTCCGAAAGGAATGAGAACCACGTCTCTCGCTCCTGTCTTCCTCCTACGTTCAAACACTTGTGATTTTGGGTATGGTAATGGTGATGTGAGTGCATCAACAGACTTGATTGTTTGCATATTTGCGATGACGACAGCAAGAACGACACGACGACGAGCGACGAAACGATGCACTTTGTAATTGTAACGTAATGCAATTTTTTGGCGGATCATTTGGTGGAAGGAAGAATTTGACAGATGAATGGATTCGTTTGGTGGGGGATTTGGGATTTTTCAGTTGGATTGGCTTAAGCAGAGGATTATTTTTGATGAGAATCAGTTGAAAAGAAAAAAAATACAAAATGCGAAAAAGTCCAGACAAGCGATATGATCTTAAAATAAATTGTGATTTAGTTTTGATTTTTTGCTGAAAATGTAAACATCATTCTATCGAAATTTAACCAGATTTTCCCTTCATATCGAAAGCTCTAAAAACCGAACGATGAATCATCCTTCGCAAAAGAATTTAAACAATTAAGAATACTAGTCGTCCCAGATCACGAAATTCGAGTCGGGTGATTCTTATACACATATATGATATTTCTGACGTATCTTCGCGAACACACCCTGCAAACAACACCTGTTTGACACCACTTTGATTTGACATTTCCAATTGTATGCCCCTTCGGTTTTTGTAGGCCGCGACCAGTGGCAACATTGCCAGAAAGCAGTTAGAGACGCAGCCTCTAATGTGCTAGGTTTCACATAGCCAATAAAGCCAAACCCCTGGTTTGAGCAAGAAGGCAGGCAGGCCCTTGCAGCTAAGTAGGAGGTATACAAAGCGCCGCTGGTTAGAAGGACAAGAGCTGCTCGTAAGCTCAACAAGCAAAAGAAGAGAGGAACGCCGGCTTCTCAGATGAAAGAAGAGGGAGCATGAGAAGCTTCAGATTGAAGATGTTGAGAGAGCCAACAGCAGAAATGAAGTTCGGAGGTTCTACCGGAAGGTAAAACAGCTGGCTAAAGGTCATCAAGGAAGAACCGATGCTTGCAGAGATAAACAAGGGAACATCATAGTAGAATCGCAGTCAAAGCTGGGGATTTGGAAAGACCACTTCTGTAGACTGTATAACGGCGACGATGAACAAAATCCCGCCGTCAGGCGGCGTGAAAACGGCAACGGCTGAAATCCAACATAGCCGCTGGAGCAGATGATCTAGTTGCTGAGCTATTGAAAGCACAGGCGACTGTCTGGATATGAGCATGCACTGGTCGGAAGAATGCAGGCCCGATGAATGGAACCTCAGCATAGTTTGTCCGATCCTAAACTACGCCAACTACAGAGGAATCAGCCTACTTAGCATCGCCTACAAGATCCTCTGCCCTACTATGTGGACGTCTGAAGCCTCCTTATCAATGTCGCTTCGGACCAGGAAAGTCAACCCTCGACCAAATTTTTACTATGCGGAAGATCCTGGAAAAAACCTATGAACTTTCAAATCGATACCCACCACCTTTTCATCGATTTTAAGGCCGCGTATGACAGCGTCTTCAGAGACGAGCTGTCTATGTCTAGTTTTGGACTTTGGTATCACTGGCAGATGGACACCAGCGCGCGCTCCAGCCCGGAAATCCTTCGACCCTATTCCCGAGGGACGTAGAGGAACTCAGGTAACGCACACAAGTGGAAGAGGACCTCAATCAACTTGGAGTGCAAAACTGGAGACAGCTTGCTTGGAACCGAGTTGGCTGGCGTAGACCGTTGGTTGGGGCCCAAGTCCACAACGGACTGTAGCACCACCTAAGGTGAAGTAAGCATAAGTTTAAAGTTGAGTCAGCATAATGATTAATAACTCGCAGAGTAACAAGTCACATCTTTGGTTAAAAAATCCTCAATTTTTGTCTACTTAATTTTACTATTACGTGCCATGTAGACACACAAAATTATGGAGCGTAAAAAAGCTTTTTACAAATAAAAAACAATCAAATCACTTGAATAGCTTGCGTTATTCATTCACGCTCTTAATTTCCCTGCTTAGAATTTCATTTCGTAAGAGCATCCTCTCAACTGCACGTCTTAAGCTTCCTTCGTCAGCTCCAGCAGCGGCATTCAACATAACAGAATCAAAATTGATTCCAATTTGCAACATTTATACATTGTTGTTATTCGTTTTAGAAAGCGAAAAAAAAACAACAAAACCGTTGATTAAGATTGATTTGACAATTCATCTCATTTGGCACTTCATTCAAATGTTCATTATTCTGAGAGTGTGACGCGATGCGAGTTCTGAGATGCGCTACTGCCGTGTCGTCGTGGTGCGAGTGCTGGGCATGTGTCACTTTGACTTTCTGTCGTTTTGTTTATTTATTTTTTCCTCTACAAAATGTTTTAAGGGGGTGGTGTGCCTTTGCATTTAATGGTTTGTTGGTTCATAAAGAAAGGGGGCGGTAGCGTGAAACGTTTCGATTAGTTTCCTTCTGTCACATCACTCTGATTGTGATGTGTGGCGCAGTTTGAGAACAGTTATAGGCCAGAGATGTGTGTTAATTAAGAAATAACTTTTTGAAGTAAAGTTTTTACCGGCAATGTTTCAAGAAAGTGAGTTTCCTATTAAAATATTCAAAACACCCCAAAGAAAAACTAACCCAAATGTCAAAAATTCGATTTGAAGATAAATAGTTTTATGTGACAGTTAAAGCGGAAGAAGAGCGACTTTGAAGTTTCAAATCATCATTAATCATTTGAAGTCAACTGTCAGAGAGATGACATTTCATTAAAAATGAGAACTTTGTTTTTCTGCAAGGATAAAAAATGTTTGTAAACAATTTTTAATTCCACAAATGTTGATAAATAAAATAATTATCTACTTTCGACTTTATGACATTTACATACGCTACGTAGTACGTAGCAAACTGTCATTGATTTCACCATGAGTGACAACCCGATAAATTGAGTTGAACTCATGTCATTTGAAAGAAAACAACTCGACAATAATTTTCGAGTGACGTCAATGTTTTAATTGTTTTCTCTTGAACTCTGAAACGAAATCGGAGTTCATAATTTCAAAACATCAGTTCGTTTACCTTGCTTACGTTGTAGGTTCCAAGAGATGTTATAAGATCAAGCAGATGAGTGATTGTTACGAAAAAAAGGGTTCAAGACAAAACAAGCTGACAACAAGATTTTATTTTTTAAACAAACAGTTTTTCATTTCATCAACTACCAACAGGTCAGTGCCATCAATCTTGTCGCAGTTCATTTGAGTTCAATTTCGAAATCTTGTCAAAGGGTTACAACTCTTATAGAATTATCATTAAAAATTGTTGCTAAGAAAGCAGTAAAAGTGTTTTTTTCAAACGTAAGCACGTATTTCTCAAGTTTTTTTTTGCACTCTGCAATAATTAACTTTGCTAATAAATTAGTTGTAATAATTTCACTAAACGTTTGCTGATAACAATAATTAAAAAATGATGAACTCAATTGGCTCGGCCTGACAAGCGACGGCGACGCTCCGTGACGGATGGCGACGACGCGGACGATGTTGGTTGGCGCTTCGTGTTAACGAACTTGAAATTTTCAACGCACGAGTTTTAGTTCGAGAAATTAATAATGAATTTAATTTCCCTTTAAAATTGTACTTACACGTGTTTAGGATTATACGACAGTGCTTAGATAATGTTTTTCCGTTTTTGTTTTTTGTGTAACACTTGAAAAACAAAGTTTTTGTCGCGTGACAAAAGTTTTACGAGGGTAAATTAATTGTTAGGAAAGTTATGAAGTTTGAAATTTGAGTGGATAGTCAAAAGAAGTTGCTTTGGAGCTTGGTTTTAAGCAGTCTTTAGGTTTGTTTTTAAAGGGGGTGGGTATACTGTTACGATGTTAGACATCATACTTTTCTGTTTTCGTCAAATTAAGACAACGATTGCTTACAACGAGCACACTACTGATGTGTACCAAATTTTCCATGCGCAGTGTGTGCTCCAAACAAAGGAACATCAGAGTAGAATCTCAGTCAATGCTGCGGATTTGGAAAGAGCAATTCTCTAGACTGTATAACGGCGACGACGAACAAAATCCCGCCGTGTCGGTCGGTCGTCAGGCAGGAGCCTTTCATCGGACATGATGATAGCCAATAATTTGGTGAACCCGACCTATAGAAGAAGTGAAAACGGCAATATCACGGTTGAAATGCAACAAAGCCGCTGGAGCAGATAGTCTAGCTGCCGAGCTGTTCAAAGTAGCAGGCGACGACGATCTAGATAGGAGCATGCACCAAATCAGCTGTAAGATATGGTCGGAGGAATGCATGCCCGATGAACGGAACCTCAGCATTGTTTGCCCGATCCTGAAAAAGGGATATCCTCTAAACTGCGCCAACTACAGAAGAATCAGTCTACGTAACATCGTTTACAAGATCCTCTCTGCCGTAATATGTGAACGTCTGAAGCCTTTCGTCAACAATCTGATTGGTCCTCATCAATGTGGCTTCAGGCCAGGAAGGTCAACCATCGACCAAATTTTTACTTTGCGGCAATGAATGTGCCTTAGGCTGTTTCGAGAGGAAAGTTCTTCGGGTCATATTTGGCCATATATGTGCATTGATGGTGAATGGAGAAGAAGATACAACAGCGAACTTTACGGGTTGTTCAACGACGTGGACCAGAAGGGTCAAGGTCCAGAGATTCAGATTTCTCGAATATTTAGAGCGGAATGACACCAATGCTTCGGCCCAGAAAGCCTTCGACATTATTCCCGAAAAACGTAGAAGTAGAGGAAGACCGACTCAGGTGGTGCCCACAATTCGAAGGGGGACCTCGATCAACTTGGAATGCAAAACTGGAGACAGCTAGCTAGGGATCGCGCTAGCTAACGGAGACTGTTATTTGAGGCTGACCGACGTCCACAAAATAGAGTGAAGCGCCACCTTAAGTAAGTAAGTAAGTGTGTGCTCCATGGAAAACAGGGACCGTCACCAAAATTTGTACCAAATCTCAGTTGGCATGTGGAACTCTATCTCATTGTCTGACTTCTGTCTGAAACTCCTGTTGGCAACGAGGACTTTCACAAAATTTGTGTGCCGAAATTCAATTAATTTTCAAAAATAGAAAAATCACGAACAGTCTGATTGCTTTTGGCGACCCTATCAATCGAAATCGCATGAATACGCGACCAATCCTTGTTTTCTGCTCACAAAAATCAAAACAAAAAAGAGCCTCCTTCATGGATCGTAAACATGGTCATTACATTTTATTGCCAGGCCTTCATAACTTATGCACTCCACCGCAAGCCCTCAGGCCTATTTGTATACAATTTTTCCAAATCCCGTCCGCACTATCCATACAATTTGAAAGTATAACCGTAATTCATAGAAATGTATATTTCCCTCTTTCTCCCCTCATCAGTTTCTGGCCTTGTTGATGACTTTGCCGGCCGAGCGACACAACGACAAAAACAATTTCCATTGAAGAAATCGTTTAGTCTAACCACAAAGATAGATAGAAAGAGATCTTTCCTTGCTCGAGGTGAAGTCGCTCATCCAAATATTGTTTTCCGCGATAAAGAAAAAAAGCAAAAAAAAAAAAACTGCAAGGTAAGCTACCACCATCACCACTTTTGTCGTAGTCTCGACCTCCTCCGCCCCCACATCCGTCCACGCCCATTGAAATATTGTCTATGCACTATGCCACATAAACAGCATTTCAATTGTTTTGCTGGTTTATGCGCTACGACTTCGTCAACTCGAAGATCATAAAAAGTCGTTCGTTCATTTTCATTATTTAAGCTATTTCGCGTCTCAACGTTGAACGTCCCGTCTAATTTTCCTAGCACACGATTTGGCAATGCGGTGCAACAATGTATTGTCAAAGTGAATTATCTCCTTCGTGTCGAAAACGACCCAAAGCACCTTACACTGCCGGCCGCCCAGTCGCCAGCTTTCTCAAGGAAGTTTTCCGAACCTCCCATCAAGCAGCTCAAATTTGGACCGCAGCCATTTTTCATTCATACTCCGGCTCCATCAATGATCATTCAGAGTCTCAGGATCTTCAGTCGCAAGACGATTGCCTGTTTGAGTTTATGAAAAAGGGCTCTTTGTTGACTGCATTTGCAACATTGTAATGGTCTTTTTTGAAAGAGGAGTGTTATGAACCAAAACGCTGTCGGCAACCAACAACAACAACATTGCAAATCATTGTTGCATGCAATGTGACGCTATCGAGTCTTAGCGCTGCGCTGCTAGCACGCAAATGACCATCTCCACCTCCTCGCTCAGATCTCAGACAACAAAGAGGATGTCATTACGCTCAAAACACCACTTAAGTTGTTTACTACTCTTTTTTGTTGTTTTCTTTTTTGTTGGCGTGGTCAGTTCTGTGGAACGTATACAATCCGGCTTACTCTCTGAAGTCTGAGCGAGAGGACGAGAGGCAGAGAGACTGAGCGAGTGCATGGTATTTTGTTTTCAGTTTTGACGGTAAACACCGTTGACTGATGAAGTGGCCGGAGCTGACAGATTATTGACAGTTGTGGTTGCAGATGCGGTGGAATGAATGTTGTTGTCTTCGCCGTGTTGTTGTTGTCTTACAGTTTTGTTGCCATCTGTAAGAGCGACCCAGGTGCTGTCTTGTTTACAATTATTGTTAACCATGTTTTCCTATTTCAGTCCAAGCGTGGCCGTGACGAAGACATAGAGAGCGCCCCCCGCCACGCCTCCTTTTTCAATTCATACACCGACTGCGTTGATTGCATTTCCAAAGTGATTTGGGTAGATTTGTTTTGTAATGCTGCTGGATGAGAGATGGCACTGGAGATAGGGTTTCGTTTGTCTTGGCGGTGACGCGACGCAGCGGTGACGGTGATACATTGTAATCCATTTGCAACATACAAAGTATTGGCAGCAATTTTACAATGTCATGTTGTTTGTCTCGAGTTGTTTGCGATTGAATTTTGTTTTTCCTGCTGTAATTGGTATACCGGTAAGATGGCGACGGAGATGTAAGTATTTTGTTGCTGAATGCACGCAATTCAGATTGAGGTTGAAATCAATACCAGTAGAGTTGTTGGATGAATAATTTTGTTGTTGTTGCATTGCATCCATAAACTGTAACAAATTGGTTGTTCGCATTCACTGACAGATCGATCGGTTTGTTTACGTTTTGATTGGTTGGGGCATCGGATGGAGTGTCAGCTGTCATTTGCTTCTTATGGTCGTTTATGAAACAAACTGTACACAAATGATAGCGCGGTTATTTGATTCTGTCAAAGTGATACCAGTTCGTTTCTCAATGATATGTTCAATTTTCGAGCAGAATTATTTGAGTGGATATTGGTTTTGTCGCCATTTGCGGAGGTTTTAATGAGTGCTATTAACTTTTGTCAGGACGCAATGTCAAAATTGAAACCGTTTCAGATATCAATATGATGTCAGTGTTCAATGAATGACTTGTTTGGTCATGGAATCGAAGATGACAGCCATGTGTCACTATTAATTTTGTTTTCGATTTGAAGTTTTTGGAAATTGATCGTATTTCTTTTGACAGCTGCTTGTTGAACCTATGAAAAATGCATCTGCAAATGCATTTAGTCAGATACGTCAGTTGCTTGTCGAAATTTACAGAAACAGAAATTCGCCCAGCTCAAAAAACTGGACAGGGATTTATGTCCTGTCTTCTGTTGCCGAAAAAGTGGTAATTATCGCTCAAGCGTTAACTCCTAGAAGCGCGAGTATTACGGGCGAATTGTTTAAGGGGAGGAATGCAACTGGCTATTTATCTAGAGCACTTACCGTAGAATGTAACGATAGAACAAAGAGAGAAATGAAACGTTACGGCGACGATCTAAAATGACGCAGTGATGTCTATATCACCGATCATTCTTAGGGCACTTTTCTGAATACCATCCAAGAGGCTTAAGTATGTAAATAGCTGGTGCACCAGCATAGTTGTATTCAAGCTTTGGACGAATATAGGTCTTATAGATAGTAGCCAGATCCGAGAATCTCGAGATGTTCGGTCTCGTTGATGCGAGTGGCAAAGGGGGTATGTCTCGCTTTAACGATACAAGATCGCATTGAGTTTTTGAATCATTAAACTCGTAAGCGATTTTTTATTTCCCATTGTACAATGCTGTTCAAATCAGAGTTTAATGAGCTTATCATATTTTGCCGTTGCAGTTCCACATCCGAAGAGGAGTGATGTGAGTCGGGGAACGAATAAGAAAAGCTAAGGGTACTATCGTCAGCGAAACAATTTACTGGATTGGACAAGAGATCATTTTTTAAAAACGAGAAACAGGTTCGGAGACAAAACGGACCCCTGGGGCACACCAACATTTATGTTGTGAATCCGTCCAGTACAACTTGAATTGAACGGTTCGAAACAAAATTTCTAATCCAGCGAAGGAGGCATTCATCGATACCGAAGGCACGCATTTTCGATAAAAGAGCAAGGCGCCAGCCTTTATCAAATGCAACAATCTTACTTTCTCAAAAACGATGTATAGACTTGTTCCACTGTTCGGTGAGATAAACCATCAGATCACCAGTGGACCTGTTGCTGCAAGAGCTGTACTGCCGGTCATTAAGAAGCATTTGGTCGTTGAAATATTTCTTGAGCTGATAGTTTATCAGCGTTTCCATGACCTAAGAAAGAAGGGACGAAAGTGAAATTGGACGATAATTGAAGGGAGAAGAAGATTCGCTTTTTTTGGAATTGGCTGGACAAATGCTGTTTTCCAACTGCTCGGAACGACCAGAAGAAAAGGATAGATGGAAAAGCTTACGCAAGGATTTTGCTAGCATGGAAGAACACCTTTTCAGAATAATAGCGGGGATACCATCCGGACCAGCGCATTTATGTATATTGAGATCTTTTAAGACTCTCGTCACAGCAAGAGTTCGGAAGAAGATTTGTCCCATGGAATCATTGACGCGCTCAAGAACTGGAGATGTCATCGTCCGATTGCACTTACGTCCCTTCTTTCTAAGGTCATGGAAACGCTGATAAATTATCAGCTTAAGAAATATCTTGAAGACCGAAAGCTTCTTAATGACCGGCAGTACGGCTTTCGCAGCAACAGGTCCACTGGTGATCTGATGGTTTATCTCACCGAACAGTGGAACAAATCTTTACATCGTTTTGGAGAAAGTAAGATTGTTGCACTTGATATTTCAAAGGCATTTGATAGAGTTTGGCACCAGGCTCTCTTATCGAAAATGCGTGCATTCGGTATTGATGAGTCCCTCCTTCGTTGGATTAGAAACTTTCTCTCGAACCGTTCTATACAAGTTGTATTGGACGCGTTCAAGTCTTAAACCCACAATATAAATGCTGGTGTGCCCCAGGGCTCCGTTTTGTCTCCGACCCTCTTTCTCATTTTCATCAATGATCTCTTGTCTGTAACTTCTAATCCAATCCATTGTTTCGCTGACGATAGTACCCTTAGCTTTTCATATTCGTTTCCAGACTCACATCCTTCCTCTTCGGATGTGGACCTGCAACGGCTAAATATGATAAGCTCATTAAACTCTGACATAAACAGCATTGTACAATGGGGAATAAGAAACCGCGTAGAGTTTAATGCTTCGAAAACTCAATGCTGTCTTGTATCGTTGAAGCGAGATATACCCCCCTTGCCACTATCCATGAGTGGCACTTGCATCAGCGAAACCGAACATCTCGAGATTCTCGGTATGTGCTTCACCGACCACCTCTTGTGGAACGAACATATACGCGATGTCGCCAAAAATGCCGCAAGTTGTTTAGGTTTCTTAAGAAGATGTAAGACTTTTTTTTCCCCCTCTGATCTGGCTACCATCTACAAAACTTACATACGTCCAAAGCTTGAGTACAACTCCCACGTTTGGGCTGGTGCTCCAGCAACGTACTTAAGTCTTTTGGACAGTATCCAAAGAAGAGCATTTAAGATGATTGGTGACCATACCATCGTTGAGACATTTACGTCACTTGAACATCGACGTAATGTCTCATGCCTCACCCTTTTTTACCGTTACTTCAATGGTTTATGCTCTAGTGAAATAGCCAGTTGCATTCCTCCCCTTAAGATATTCAACCGTAATACCCGCGCCTCCAGGAATGCCCATCAGTTCACCCTCGAGCCCAACTTCGGTCGTACGGTCATGTTCAGAGAATCGTTCTTTAGCCGTACTACGCGAATGTGGAACTCTCTTCCACACTCTGTCTTCCCCGGTCATTGCAATGTTCAAAAATTCAAAAACAATGTTAACCGACACCTTATCCTTAACCCTCTATCTCATTTTCCCTAACGCTCGCACTGTGCTTTGGCATAAAAAGGGAAAACAAACCCCTTGAGTGCTCATTATAAAAAAAAAAAAAAATGACACCCTCTGGCAGTCAAGAGTTAGCTGCCTAGGAAAAAAAGGTTAGCTTTCGCGAGAGAAGTGTCATTGTTATCGTGCGTAGGGACCGAGGAAGAAAAATAATTCTTCATATTTTTTACAAATGGCCAAAAACGTTTACTGCCTTAGTGACATTGCTGTATTTTTTGCCTTAATTTTTGGTCATGTAAAAATTTGGTCTGACGAATATGGGCCTTCCTGATTTGTTTAAACTTGTTCCGGTTTTCCTCAGTTGAGTTGGCTCTAAAACACCGTTTTTTACTTCTTTTTCCCTGATAACCTCTTTGCAGCTTGAATCAAACCATGACTTTTCCTTGAGTTTGATGCTTTTAACACTATTCGGGATAAAAGTTTTCATTCCCAAAATAATCATATTACAAAATCGGAGCAAGTTTTCCCTTCAAAGCATCCAAACAATCCATCAACTGAGTTCATTGAACATTTCTTCACTATTTAACTTTCTACAGTTCCAAAATAAACAAGCAAACAAAAAAAGAAGAACAACCTTTTCTCCTACCTCAAAAGTGTATTCTTTTATTATTTCTCCAACACTTGTCTCAGAAGTGTCAAAAGTTAACAGATTCATCATGTACATTGGTCATTTTTTATCGGATTTCCACAAAGTTCAAACGATCAACGTGTCTATAGAGGACCTCAAGAAGATGCTTTTGTTAAATTTTGTTTTTCGAACAACAGAAGGCATCACGTGCCAAAACAGAATTTCTTGTATTCCAGAACGAAAAATTTTGTTTTTCCAGTCACGTTCTCTTGACAATTTACACGCCACAAATATACAAATATAGATTTTTTGTATGTGTGGATAATTCTCCATTATCTTGCCATTTCGTTCATATACACAATCTGTCATCTCAGTTCTCAAAATCGTTACCAAAACAAGACATTGTTTGGGTGGGTAAGTCGATGAACCGTGATAAATCTGAATAATGCGTCATCGGAAGATACCGTCAAAATTTCAAAAGTAAAGGTCCTTCCTTTCAATTTGTCCGACGAACTCAACAATTGCCCTTTTGCAATAATGAACGAACAACGAACGAGGGTTCAAATGACATCTCGAACCAATGCAGTAAAATGTCAAGTTTAAGCTTTTCCTTTAAACCAAACTATATGTCATGTCCCTGGCGCTTTTACCTTGTGTTTTGTTTCGCCACCACCACCGGTGTCCATGATTAAAATATCCCGATCCCATTTACCAATCTGTCACAATGCAAAGGTTGCAAAAGACACGACAATTATTTTATGGCGTCCTTTGTCGTCTGCTTTTCTGCTATTCTATGCGGTGAGGTCTGGTGGTGCGGGTGCTAAATAGAACGGTATGTGCGGTGTGCTGTGTTTGAATCACGCCCCACCATCTGATGATGATGATGATGGCAGCACATCCCCATACAACATTACTGTCGCGAAATGTTGCGTCTGTTGAATATCTAATTCGAAACAAGAAGTCACCAGACTACCATTCTGCTCTACATGGCACCGCAAAGTGACTGTAGTAGGGAATAAAAGTCCAACCAAAAACAACAAGAGGAATTAGGAATATCCTACACTATTTGTTAAAGTATTAGCCGATAACGTGGGGGCTGTCGGTTTATCGTTCTAAAATTAAAGAGCCTGACTCTGATACGACAGCATACGTACGGTACAAGTTTGTAGGTATATCGTGTACATTAAAGAAATTTTCTTTTCTTTTCGGTTGAAATGCTATTCGGCTCCCCAGATTAGACGCGCTAAAATAACCTTAAGCTAGAAAAATTATGGCGGAAATTACTCAAGCCTACACTTTTTTTCTTCTTTTTCTGTTGTCGTTGGGTGTTTACTGTGCAATGTGTACTCTAATACAGTCGCCGACGCCGTAAATGGACTATTTTTACGTGATGTCTTGAGGGGTCTATTTTTCATATTTGACTTCTTAAGAGAAAAAAAGTTAGATGAAGGAAGTGAAGGAGAAGGGGATGGAGCAAGTGACATTTAAATGTGAGCAGACTTTAAGAATGATTTTCGTTTCTGTACGAAAAGTAATTTTTCAAAGTTAAGTCATTATTCGAGGGGGAAATTCGTTTACTTGCAGAATAAGTCGAGGAATCTTATGTTCTGAGAAGGTTTTGATGATTATTTTAGAAAAAAAAACTTTTTTTGACGAAGGAGAATCTACAAAAATCAGCTTCGCTCTTGCGATAGGATAGGGTCACTCGAATTTCGTTTACCAAACTTTACTTAAAATCACGAAAACCTCAACTCTCTTTTCAGACTTACTTTCTTATTTAAGGTGGCGCTACCGTCCGTTATGGACTTGGGCCTTAACCGACAGTCTCCGGTCCCTAGCTATCTGTCTCTAGTTTTGCACTCCAAGTTGATTGAGGTCCTCTTCCACTTGGGTGCACCACCTGATTGTCGGTCTTCCTCTACTTCTACGTCCTTCGGGGATAATGTCGGAGGCTTTCCGGGCCAGAGCATTGGTGTCCAACCGCTCTAAATGACCGAGCCACCTGAGTCTCTGGATCTTGACACTTCTGGATAGGTCCGTGTCGTTGTACAACCCGTACAACCCTTCTCAATGCACACGGGGAGAAATCGCATGACGGTGCATCGCCTTGTCTGAATACTTTTTTGACATCGAAAAATTCCGTAATGTAGTTCCCAACCTTGATGGCGCAGCGTGAGTTCTCCATCGTTATTTTACATAAGCGAACGAGCTTTGCAGGGATGCCAAAGCTAGACAGCTTTATACAGTTCGTCTCTGTTGATGCTGTCATATGCGGCCTTAAAATCGATGAAAAGGTAGTGGGTATCGATTTAGAGTTCATAGGTTTTTTGCAGGATCTGCCGCAAAGTGAATATTTGGTCAATGGTTGACTTTCCCGGTCTGAAGCAACATTGATAACGACCAATCAGATTGTTGGCGAAAGGTTTCAGAAGTTCACATATTAAAGCAGAGAAGATCTTGTAGGCGATGTTAAGTAGGCTGATTCCTCTGTAGTTGGTGCAGTTTAGAGGATCTCCCTTCTTCAGGATCGGACAAACAATGCTGAGGTTCCATTCATCAGATGATTTGATTTGATTAGAGGGTCTCCCTTCTTCAGGATCGGACAAACAATGCTGAGGTTCTATTCATCAGATGATTTGGTGCATGCTTCTATGTAGAATCTAGATCGTCACCTGCTGCTTTAAAAAGCTCCAGCGGCTTTGCTGCATTTCAGCGGTGATGTTGCCGTTTTTACTTCTTCTAAGTGGGGTTCACGGAATTCTTGTTTATCATCGTGTCCAATGAATGGCTCCTGCCTGACGGTGGAATTTTGTTCGTCGTCGCCGTTTTACAGTCAACCAGAGACAAGAAGAGACCACTTTCTCTTCTCAGACAGAGAGACGGAATTGCCGGACCCACTTTGTTCGACTTCTCTACCATCGTAATGCCATATTTGATCAAAATCTCGAAATCAAATTTGTTAACGAATGCTAAATGTGCCAAAACAAAAACCATCGTCCTATAAATCGCCAACAAGATGCTTAATTTCAAGGCCATACGGCACAAAGCATCATTGAGTTCATCTAACTGTACCTTCTGCAGTCAAGTAATAATCATTATCGTAAAAATGATTTAAGAACAAAATTTTTTAACACCATCCACCCATCAAAACATTTATCTTCCTAACCACTTTTGACAAGGCTATCATCTGCAGCAAGTAATTAAAAATATTTGTTTTTTTACGATTCCAAAACGACGAAACATAAACATTTCTCTTCGCTCACTAGGATTATAACAAAGTAAAGTAAAAAAAATCGGAAATTGACCAATTACCTGACAATTTATGAGTAGGCAGTCGTTAAAATTTTATATTTTGAAAACAAATTAAAAATAATTAAAATCCGCAGATTTCTAATTTTTTACAAAAATGCCATTCAAAATTTTGCATAATCTAAAAATATTTATCGTGTGCCAAAAATAAACACATCAAAACAAGTTTGACCCCAAACTAGTTTCTCATTTGAATAAAATTTGCTTTGTTTGACATTTTTTAGTTCCCTCCTATTTGCTATGTTTAAGAGAAAACACACAAACAAAAAATTATGTATTGATTTATATTTCCGTAAAAAAGTAATAATTATTATTGAATGAAATTCAGTTCTAACCGGAATAATCAAAAACAAACAAACCTCAAAACACGAATGCTTTCGTGATGCTTTAAGTGTTTCCCGCCCAAAAACCCAAAGAATATGGAATGGAATGGAAACAACAAAATTAACGACTCCATCACGTCAAAATCATTCACCATCCATCCTTCTATCAATTATTGAAAGTGTGTGTAACACAAAATAACTAAAAGGAAAGTCGAAACTTTTTTCTGTTGTTTTTGTAACCAAAGTTATTGAATGTTTTTTTTTTCTGTGTCGGGGCCAATGATGAAAGCCACTTCTGGGGCGGTGTTTTTGAATCATAAACGATGCTTTAGCAACATTGTAGAGTATTTAATAAAAAACAAAAGCTTTCTCAAATATTTTCCTTTTTTATTTGATTTTATTGTGAATACGAATACCTGATTGGCTGGTCGTGGAACTCATGACAAATGTAAACACTTTAATTGTATACTCGTTTTGTAAAAACAAAAATACGAAAATAAAGAAGAAAAAAGCAAATAAAAATAATGACGGCTTGCAATGCACAACCAAAGGTGAATGAATCAAAACAAATCTCAACTCGATACACACAAGGTAGGTTCTGTTTGCAACAAACGGGGCCAGCATTACATTTGCAACACAACAACAGAAAAAAAAGAGTAATTACAACAACAAGACGTATAGAGTAAGTTCCGTGATAGTAAACAAGATAAAAATATTTTTTCGTTATGAAGTGAATAGGGGAAGGTGGGCAAATTGAGGTCACTTAAATTAAATCACGTCGAGAAATGGTTTTGAAATTCAAATACCTTCAATCTAACTGTCAACGAACAAAAACAAACCAAAACAAAAACAAAGAGAAGAAAGAAAGACAGAAAAACAAAAACATCATTAAAATATTAGATGAGAGATAAAACAACACAAGCAATAAATAACCTTAATGGCTGGCGAAAATTTTTGTTTTGTTTTTGTTTTTGTTTTTTTTTTAGATGGGAAAGTTTTTTGCGAAATTTGGGAATTTATTTTTAGATGAAGTTTTGTTGCGACAAGTCAATTGGAAACTTGAAATTGCTTTTGTTGTTGTCGTTAATTAATAGTTCGCTACTTTACAAAAATTGAAGTTGCTCAAAAATAGCTTAAAACAGCAGCTTCAGAATTTCTTGAACAACACGCTTCTATTTAAATTTTGTATCTACTACTTAAAATGGAAGTATGAATGAGCTTAACGTCAGTACCTGACAACTAAGTCTTACCTGACGGTGGAACTATCCACACTATCGTCGTGCAATTTCCAACCGAAGTTGGCATTGTCACTATGCTTCTTTTAAGAGGGCACTAAACCTCTTCCTGATGATCCACCAGAATACAAAAGAACACCTCAACTTTCAAAAGAAAGAAGCGGGTACCCTGCATCTAGATCCACACCAGTACCAATTGAATTAGTGCCAGCTCTTATTCATCTTGGTTTGATTCTAGACTACTATTCAGGCAACACACGGAACTGCACTCAACCTTTAGTCACGCGAAAGAAGAGCCGTTGTCCGGACACGGAAAAACTGCTCAACCCCCCGTTACATAGGAAGAGCCGTTAACCGTGATTTGCGAACAGTAGCTGAGGCCAAACTCAGACAACCACAACCCCCGCGAAGGTCCATCCCACTAGTGAGTTGCTAATTCACTACCCGCGGTACCCAATTTCCCCTGGGTGGAGGGTGGTCACATATATTTTTGTATAACAATTAGTTATACATATTTTGTTTTCGTGACATCTTTTTTGTTTTTGCTGCTTTTGTCCTACTGGCGGACGAGGGACACTGCTCACCCTCTGTCAAGTATATCCACATTGATCGGAGGAATGGACCAGCCAATCAAGGGACACACCCAACATTTTGTCTAACTTCCTTGGCGTTTATCCACATTCGGTATTCATTAATCGCATTTTCTTCCTTTACTACGTGTGTTAACATAGTATCTGTTAAGGATCGCATTCATCTTCATTATACTTCCTGCTTCAATTCACCAATTCCATTAGACTAAAGCTGTCTACTTTCGCAAGTTCAAGCCAATAAATTGACTAGAACCTCTCGGAGGCCCCACGAGAAGGTGTAGATCAGCACGTTCACTTCAAATTCTCACAATATTTACTTGGAAACCGTGTTTCCTTTCTAAATCGTCAAGATCCATGATTCCACCTCCACTTAAAATGGAGGAGGAATCCTGCACCAAAGGAACAAAATGGTATCAAAAAAGGCAGACAACTAGACAAAGCAAGAAGTTAACAAAAAGTGGCTCGCCAACTCAATTTTTTAATTCTGGTTCCGGGTCAGTCCAAGGCTTGAAGGGTCGATCCTTGGCCTGAAATCTCTTGTTTGGCACTCTAAGACTTCTTAGTGGTTGAGGTCCATTATCTTCTTTACTTCTAAGATCGAGAAATTGTCTTGTGTCGTTGCCTGAATTTCAAGCGGGTAAACAGTATCATACCTCCTGATTTCTGGTATCTTTTATTGTGGACAAGCTTTTCTGAGGTTCCTTGCCCAAAATGATCATCTTCGTTGTAGCCCTGGTAAATTATATTTTTTCAAGACCTCCTTCAGCTAATCCCGATTGTTGGCCGAACGCGACACCAACCAGTCCCACACCCCAAGGCTTTGGGTGCCATCCTGCCTTTCGGGCCGGTTCTTATTCGCTCATACGAGCTGGGTGTCCAGCCCTTCGGTGTCTACCAAGCTTAATTTTTTTCATCAAGTCTGCTTCGAGGTAGATTTATAAAGCTCGTAATATGATCGTCTCCGGAATCATCTTTTTCCACAAACGGTGCCAACTACTGTCCGCTAGACTTTTCTCTCGAACGCGGCTAAGAGTTCAGAGTAACTTTGGCTGAGCACCCAAGTCTCTGATCCTTTGGTGAATACTGGTAAGACTTATCGTTTAATGAAGCAGCAGTTTCGAAGAAATAGTAAGATTTTTAGATTTAAGAGCCTTGAAAGACTAAATTAGAGTATTTCGTCTTCCATATTGTTATGGGCTACTAGAATCGCACTACTTCGACCTCGTGCTCCTCTACCTTAATAGTTGTTCTTCTAATGTCGCCCCAACTGCGAAGCCATAACGCAACGTCTAGAATAATCCGAGATCTTTGCAGGCAAGTCCTAATCTGTTCGCAACGTATGTAGGGTGGTGGACGATGTGTGTTGTCCAATGAGTAAAATGAGCTGTCTATGTCAAAGGAACCACTAGATAACTCAGCCTGTAGTCTAACCAGGACTCATATTTGGAACTATATTAGTAATGATACTCAAGGACACACCTTATAATCTCCTTGCCAATTTCGGACAAAAGTCTCTCCTTATCCAATTCTTCACTATCACCTTTAAGACCCTCAACTGATCTTGTAAAATCGGACCATAAAACATCAGCAATCCGCAAAGGAATTTGCTTGAACTCAGAGCTGTAATGCTCATCAAAACATCAAATCAACTCTGAAAAACCAAATTTTTATGTTTCTTCTTAACTCTTTTACGATTTCGCAAAAATGTTAAAGGCTAGTTGAGGATTGAAAAAAAAATAAGTTCCCCAGAAAAAGGTTCTGATCCCGGTCATAAGCAACATCAAACGACAAAAGAGGGATCCTAAACCGAACGCTATGTATTTATGGATGCCGCAGATCTTATAAAATAAGAACATAGCAATCAATATCGAAGGCAGACAAAGAGGCACTAAAAACCAAGAAAATCATAAAATCTGAATGAAAGGTGACTGGCTATTATATTTGCAGTCGTCAGTAGTTTACTCTGCTGCGCAGTTGTAAAATCTCACTTAAATTCGCCGCCGCCACCGCCGCGCCGCCCGCCGCAGCCATCGCGTCGTCGCCGAAGAGATGTAATCCTTCCAAAGACGATAATGAGCACCTTGATGGGTGGTTCAAGCTTCAGCTGCATCTATCAGAGCCAAACAACAAAAAAAAATTGCATTTTCATCTCGAAAACACTTTTATGACTCTTCTTGTTCAGATTGACGACGGCTCTCAGATTTACGACTGTTTTGAAATTATTTTTGTCTGTTTTTTGTTTTGGTTTTGCGTCGTCGTCGTCCCTTGCAAGTCCGTGTATTCCGCCTTCACCTCGTTTCTTTTGCATTAAGACGGCCGCGGCCGCTGGCATGCAGTCAGAAGTGAGTGGAGTTTCCACGTTCCCATTGTTGATTGTTTTGATGCTCGCCGAGGTTATGGCACCATTAGCATTCAGTTAACGCAATAAACGAACTCTGATTTGGATTTTTACTCGCCGTCAGTCATACCTGAGCCAGGAAAGTACCTTTTCCTTCAAAACAGAAAAAACAATTTCAAGTGGAGTAGAGAGACACTATAGACGCCCGGTCGAGCAGGCATAGACACAACAAAAGTCCCCCAGACAATCCAAATCGGCTTAAAGTCTGTGATGTCTTCTTGATTGTTTCCCGCCAAAAATGTGTTTTTATTTTGTATTTTCTCTTGAACAATCTTGTGTGGCGCTGTTCGATTGCGCAGCTCACCAGGGGACTGCACTTTGCGATGTGCTTTACCCGTGCGTATGTTTTTTTTTTTTTTTTGTTAATTTTATTTTCAGTGCACTTGATGTTTTATTGAAATTCCAATAAAAATAACAATCCCAATCAATGTTGTTGTTTTGATTTTCAAAAATAAACTTGGAACTTTTTTTTTTCGTTTTTGGCTTTTGTTGGTTTAGTTTATGACTACAGCGGAAATTCCAATCGGTCGCCATAGTCGATGTGTTGTCGATGCGTTAGCGTTGTGGCTGTTCACGTCCCTTGCTCATGCTGTTGGCTGTTTATTTTATTTTCATTGATTAATATAGCTTTTTTAACTTAACAGTCTGCACTGTATAGTGGAGTGCAAATTCCGAGAAATGCAAATATCCGGATTTTGTTTACTAAAATTTACAGCAGTCGTTCGTATACGTACCGACGCGACGTTGTTTTTGTTTGTTTTGTTGACTCTGGTGGCTTGATTGTGGTTGGGAATTACCCCATTGAAATTAATTCCCAACATTTTTCTTGACCTGGATAAAGCGGTTCGCGGAATTTTCAAACGGAATTCAAAGATAACTGAAGGTGCGAATTGACGGTTATCTAGATTGTTGAAATTTCCGTTGAACGACACCTTCTTGCAATTTTTCGAAAATAAAATTGTTTGGGCGATGTTATTTCAACAACTTATGTTTTGCCACAACTGTCAAAATGTCTTGAAAAAATCGGGTTATTTTGACATTAACAACTTGTCAACTATAAATCTATTCCATGTGTTCTAACATGTCAAGAGAAAAGCGTCACAGAACTTGACACAACAATTAAATTTGCCGTGAAAAATGATAGTCACCATCAAATTTATTTACCTAATCCAGAAAGTAAGGAAGAAATAAAAATATGGATTGGCGATGCTCATTAAAGAGGGCGCTGAACTACAACACAAATATTCCCACTAAAAAAAAAAAAAGGCTCGCCACATAAACCAATCCAAAACTGACAGACTAGCAAACCATGTCTCAGCTGTTGTTTCTTCATCTTCAAGGAATACCTACACATAGTTTATTCTTGGCCACGATATAAATCAGACACGACATCATATTTAATTAATTAATTTATCGAAGCTCTACCACATCAACTCAGCCAAGCCGTCACGTTGGCATCATGTTGCTGGTTAATAACAATCAAAGAGTAGGCATTAGAAGTTCCAGAGTCAGCAGACGTGAACCCCGAAACCCAACCCGCTATAGCTGGTAGGTTGACTGGCCATTAAATTGGAAGGAGCTTCCGACTTCTTTTTGGCGTGTTCACGCTATCTTATATTTTTTTGTTTGCTTTGTAGGGAGATGAGCTTCTGAAATGTACAATGAGGAAGGGGACTATCTTAAGGTAGAATTAGTTGAACCCACTCCGACTTGGTTAAGCAATCGAAACAGCAACAAAAATTCGCCAAAGATAATAACAAGGGGCTGGAAACAAAAGTAATTGCAGAGTTCGGTGCAATGTTGTTGGTTATAGACGTTCACTTAGGTCGCTTCTTGTTAAATTGCAAATGCATCATAGTTTGGTTTTGCAATTTGGATTCCTCCTCCTTACAGTGTTTAGCTTTTTAAGGTTCCTCGCTTCCTCCACAAAACGAGTTCAAAAGACCCGGAATACCTGATTCTTTTAAAGAAACAGAACAAGTGCATGCGACCAGTTGGTGCACTCTTCATAAAAACAATGAAAATGTTGACGAATGACGATTGACTCGGCAGCAAAACACTACCGCTGGCGACTTCGACTTGAGGGCCAAGTTGAAAACCTCTAATCATGGTAACGATGTTGTGTGCGTGGTTAACATTGCTAATTACTTTATTAGATCATTTATAATCGAAATTAGTAGCAAGGAATTCCGAGAATCGACGCGAGTCGTTAACTTGACTCACGAACTGATTTGCCATGGCATGTTTGTTGGACAAAAAAAGATGTAATGATGAAGGCGGTTTGGCTGTGCACCGAGTAGTAAAACTAATAGGCTTCTGGGAAGTGCGCCCACCTTTAATCAACAAATTTAAAGTTAGGATTTACTTAAGGTAGCAATATAGACGGCAGTGAAAGAATTTCTCTTTTGGAATCAACGGTGATGTCTTCAATTCCAGTTAGGCCGAACTACTTGGTGAACACCTTAACGACCTACTTCAGCTTATTTGAAGCCCAGGCTGTAAAAGGAGAGGATTTTCTGGCTCTAGCACTTTGAGTCACATCAAGTGCCTGGTACTTGTTGGGAGTTGTACGTCGGGGTGACTTCCCGACTGCGTAGAAAAGCATTTAGTTGCGAAGGAACAACAGGCCTCAGTAACGGACGGATACATTGATGATGACCCAAGCAAATGTTTTAAGGACAAAGAGTTTCGGATATGCACGCGGAATGTTAGGTCCCTCAATAGATCGAAGTATATGCTGTCTTCGAGGAAAGACACCCAAAACCGTCGGCTCTGACAGAACGTCACAATATACGCAATAGGTAATAACGCCAGCGCCGATATCAGACGAAGAATAACTCTTGCCAATCGCTGTTTCTTTGTGCTAAGAAAGCAATTGAGTGGAAAAGCCCTCTCTCGAGCAATTTAGATAAAACTCAATAAGTCCCTCATCATCGCAGTCCTGCTGTATGGTGCATAAGCTTGGACCTTGACAAAATCTGATGAATGTGCCTAAGGGTCATCTTTGGCCCCGTGTGTATTGATGGGGAATGGAGAAGAAGATACAACAGCGAACCTTAAGGGTTATACAACGACATGGACCTAGCCAGAAGGGTCGAGGTGCAGAGACTCAGATTTCCAGGTCATTTAGAGTGGATGGACACCAATGCTTCGGCCTGGAAAGCCTTCGACACTATTCCCGAGGAACGTAGAAGTAGAGGATGGCTTTCAGAATTATGTACCCGAAGAATTGAAAGAACCTATAACCTGAAACCTGATGCCGCTTCAGAACGACCAAGCTTAAAAGCGCATTTTCACAATTCCTGATGAAGCTAACCCCCAAATCTGTCTTCTTGATGACTTTAAAATTTGTTAACTTGTTCAAAGTAACACTTCTTCCGCCCACTGTCTACGACTCAGAAGAATCTGCCAGCTGTTTCCTCTCAATCTTCGCCATTTTCCCTAGAAACGCCACTCCAATATGTCTAATTTAATGGATTGGAATCGAACAAATGTTCCTTAAAATTATTTTGATTCCCCATCTATACACATCACGAAAAATAAACCTCAACAACGATTTTCATTCCCCATTCGATTTTACGATAATTTTATTGCTAAATACTACATCATCATCATCATCCAATATCTTCGAGTATATCCCCATTCCAGCAATCAATTACCCATTAACCCAGTGTAAACATTTCTTAAATCCCCCGAATAACGACGAACGAAACGATGACAATACCCGAAAAGCCAAAGCGACACAAAGCCAAAAAATTTTACGACTCGATTAATTCAGAATTCAAAATGATGCACACAAAGCGTTTACTGCGAACAAAAAACACACAAAATGGAAGCACACAAAAAAACGGCACACAAAACAGACAACGGAAATAAAAGTTACGTTTACACTTTAATTTTAATTGATGGCGCTATAAGTGTATAATGTGTTCTGTCCACCACACCATATAAATTGGATCGTATATGGATATGAACTTTATGGACTCGAACCCACCTCGAACGCCCTTCTCTTATTTTTGGGTTCTTTTTGGGAGAGAATAGATTTACGATCGTCTTTAGCTTGTTGTCTTGACACCCATTTGAGAATTATTTTTGAATGGCGGCCTATAGCCCTCTTCGATATCTTATCTGTTCGAGGTCAAACATGTTTGATCCCATAATGTTTTATGGCGTTTTTATGGGTTTTAATGTTTATTTTTAGTTGGAAAGCAGCGCAGGGTGTTTCAATTTTACGACCGGGACCGGGTTGTGTCCCTTTAATGAATATTTCCTTCTTCCTTTTGTTTGGACAAACTTTTTACTGTGTGTTTTTTAGATTTTAGGGTAATTTCCAAAAAATGGATGCGGATGACGCCAAAGGATCAACTCCCCAACAAGGAGAAGGTGAGTTACACTACAAAACGTTTTTTAGGCTTCAAATAACCCAATTCTTCCCTCGGTGTAGACCTTCTGAAGAAAATCGAAGCTCTGGAAGCGGAAAATAAAAAAATGAAGACCGAATTCAATACTCAACGGGCCAAACTCAAGGAACTCTTCATCCAGAAGGAAGCCGAATACACCAACTGTGTGGCAGAAAAGAACGCCATCCAACGGGAACTCGATGAAGTCAAGAGCCTTGTCTTGATAGCCGAATGTCGGTCGGATAGCGAGAGGGAACTCACTGACCAGCGGACTAAGGAAGAGATTTCATCATTGCAGCTCTTAGTTCAAGGTAAGATTGAGAGTCCCTTAAATCTCCCATTGGGTGTCTTAGAAGTATCCTTTGATTATAGAAACAATTGAAGAGTCTTCAATTTGCAAGGCTGACTTGGAGAATCTCCAAGAAGACAACAAACGCTTACGGCAGGAAAACCGGGAACTCAAGGAAGGCATAATTCAATTGCAACAGGTCAGGGGTGTTTTTCCTTAAATTTTCAGAGCTCTTTCTATTTTCAAAAATGATTTTATCATCTGCTAGGAACCAACAAGCCTAGCAGTCTTGAGTCACGTCAAGAAAACCCTCGCTCGCAAGTTAGGAGCTGATTCCTCGCGAGACGATTCGCTCGATGATTCTATGCGGAAGGTAAACAAATATGTACGTAACCAAAAGTCGAATTCGAAATGTGAATGTCCTTTTTTACTTTTTCAAAATTTACTAACAAGTGTCTTCTATCACAAGAAAAATAAGTACCATCAAACCTTCCAATTTTATTGTTTTTCTGCAGGCTCAAGAAGATGCCGAAGTTCTTCGATCCTTAGTTGTCCCGCTCGAAGAAGAAATCAAAGCTCTGAAGGAAAAACTCCGTTCGACTGACGAAGAACTTCAAGGACTTCGCAATCAAAAACCATCTCCCCAAGCCATCCCCAGCTCGGTTAGCGCCGAAGCAGTTGTTCCCAAACCGATTGATGTCGCCGTAGCAAACAATTCGGTTAGCAAGTCGACTTCAATGGATTTCCAATGTGAATCCTGTCGCAATTTCGATGAAGAACTGCAGAAGACCAAGGAACAACTCACGCAAAGCCAGACAAAGATCGAAGCATTGAAAAAGACTATTGAAGAATCAGCCGAAGACATTCGTAAAGAAGCCGCTCTCCGCAAAGACCTCGAAGATCAATGGCAGGAGAAGCGAGAAGCCCACAAAAATGAGGTCCAATACCTCAAGGAACATGTGAAGAAGAGTGAATCAGAACTATTGGATCTGCAGCAACAGTTCTTCGACGCTAAGAATGAAATTACCACTCAATTGCTGAGATTGTCCGACGATCGAGAGAGGGTCAATAAACAATTGGAAACTCTCCAGGCCGACAATGACTATTTGTCAGGTCGATACTTGGCCACTGCTGAAGAAATCGAAAATCAGTACATAAACTTGCCGAACAATGTTGAAGAACTCCACGAACTTTTGTTGCGTCAGCAGAACGACTTCATACAAGCTCGAGTTGGTTGTGAGTTCGAGAAGCAGAAGTGCGTCAGTTACGCTGATGAAGTGCAGATTTTACGGGACCAGTTGGACGCTAATATCAACGAGAAGAGAGCTTACAAGAAGAAGGTTCAGACTGAGATGAAGTCGTTGCAGTAAGTTTGATGAAGTTTATGTTTTGTGGGAAGATCGAAATGGATTTCTTTTTACAGGGATCGATTGACTGAGTACTTGGTAACTCAGCAAAAGTATGAGACCATGAAGAACACCTTCGAACGCAAAGAGTCCGAGCTAAACAAACAGATATCAGAATTCCGAGTTCAGGTTATCGAGCTTCAAGAGATGAATGTAAGTTTTTCGTCAGACTTTTAGGGGTTTCGTTATATTTTTCATTCGTCAGGAAAAACTCAACCGCTTCAACATGGAGTACAAATCAAAGATCAAGAATCTTCAAGACGATCTAGCCACCAGCGAGCATGTGCAGAGAGACTTTGTCAAGTTATCTCAAAACTTACAGGTAACTCATGAAAAAACTAGTGAATTGAATATCTCAAGCAATTGGTATCGTTTATTAGATTACGATCGAAAAATTCCGACAACCCAATGCCGAGGTTCGCTGGCAAGACGATGAGGACGTCGACAGCTGTCCAAATTGCAATGTTTTCTTCACAGTGACAGTACGAAAACAACATTGTCGCCATTGCGGTGTAATTTTTTGTGAGAAATGTTTGAGCAAGTCCGTTCCATCCGGTCCAAGGCAGAAGCCAGCTAAAGTTTGTGAGTTGTGTCATACTTTACTGGCTCCAAATGCTGCTCCGTACTTCAGCCAGGAGCCACCACAGTCGCCATAAAAAGGGGAAATCTTGTGCGAAGGCTTGAGATGAGAAGAATTAAAAATTTCCGGACTGTGTCCATTTTAGTGACGTAAGATTTGAAAAAAAGAAAATGATTTGTTGTAATATTTCAAAGTTAATAAAAATCGGTTATAAACCATTTGGATTCTTGCATGTTTCAAACATTGAAGTGTTCGTTATTTTTTAGTGGCTTTTTTTCTCAATTGGACGTTTTTAGAGAATTGCTTGAACAATACGCTCCCATTTAAATTTTGTATCTACTACTTAAAATGGAGGAGGAATCCTGATCCAAAGGAACAAAATGGTATCAAAAAAGGCAGAAAACCAGACAAAAATTGAAGTTGCTCAAAAATAGCTTAAAACAGCAGCTATTGGCTGTTGGTAATATGCATTTTTAGGACACTCGATTGAATGAGAATCAAGGAGAACGATGTTTTTCTTACAGTGATAATCCTCTTCTCTCACTTCCAGTTTCGTATGTTCCAAATCCTCACTCAACGTTTCAAATCAAAGTAATTACAGCTTTCTGCTTCAGTATCGAATTTCAAAGCATTGTCCTACCTCACCCCCTCAAGCTCATAAAAGATTTCTGCTTTCATTTGGCAAAACCCTCAAAAAACCTTTTTCAGCTTTTGTAAGTTTCTTAACCCTCATTTCGAGATAGCATAAATCAAACGCCATACGAGTATATTTTAGTCAACTCCGACTCCGACATCAAACGTCAAAATTTATGCCATTCGAGAATGTCAAAGTCGTTAACCCTAACCTAACCGACCGAAATTACGTATGTTCTTCCAAAAACGAACAAAAAAATAAGAGAAGAAATAAGTAGACATTTGAGCGACTTGTATACATTTTCGGCAACACTCACATAAAACTTTTCCCTTAGAAATTCAAACACTCGTAGAATCCTCATTTTCGGTTGATTTAATTAAATAGAAACGACACAAAACCTAATTAACATAGCGACGCGTTGGCTCCGTGTCGTGTGTGAATCATTAGGACATATTGAGGCAGTTTTTTTTGTTCCTCGGTTCTATAATGTATGAGGCACAGGAGAGTGCTCGGCGCAGGCATAAGGGACAACTTAAGGCCCTCTTACAGCCCAATTAATTGCCTTGTTGAAATAATTTAAAACCAACAAAAAATTATATCCACTTCAGAGATACAAACAAAGTTTCAGCACACATGATGATGGGGGTGACTTAAGTTGTCAACTCGTCGTCGGTCGGTCGGTTGTGTCTCGTGTCACATCATGCGATAACCTCTAACCCTTTTTCTGTGAGTCACAAGGAATAGAATGATGTGTGCCAAACTTTGTCTGTTTCCAACTCGACGCAATGTTTTAAGTAGGTGTAATTTGTTTTAGTCAAAAATACATTTTCCTGGTTACACGCGGACAATTCCACGTGTTTGTAATTTACGTCTGCAAAAAGTTGGCAACCGCAATGATTGTTTCGCAAACAAAATCGCATTCTTTATCAATCTCGAATGGAACATGGGATTTACAGAATGTCGTACTCCAAACCGCAGAACACAGCACACGCAAAATTGAAAACTAATTTTTAATTCTAGTATCGTCGAAATAAGGGGTTTTCCCACCCCATTTATGTACCCATAGATAGTTCAGATAGAGGACAAATAAAAAACCCCAAATGGCCAGAGTGTTCGCACACAGGAAGTATGTACACAAGCTGCGGTGGGTCTATGTTGTTTTTATTGTTTAACGTCCATTACGTGACGTGTGTCGTGCATTTTTTTGGGTACGGAATGTAAGCAAAACCGATAATGATCGGTTGGAGTAATGGTTGAGTGGTGTCGTTGTTTGTTGGAAGTGTTTTCTGTGACGTATGGTCAGGAATGTTTTTGTGTCTCTGTTCAATCAAAACTTCTTCTTGAAACCAGTGTTTTTTGCAAGTTCTGAACTATGCCCTCTGAATGAACTAATGCCTTCTGATGATACATAAATTTCCCATATTTCAAATAACACCTCTTTTATGCAGCAAAGAAGAGACGCTCGAAATGCACTTAGGCACCTCATTTTATGGGCATTAATTTCACTTGCGGCAGATTAATTTCTTTTCCTATAAAAATCTTAAAGTCTAAAAACGCTCGCCGCGGTGGGTGGTCGCAATCTTAACTGAATGCAGCTTTCTCAGTTTTATTTCTTATGCATAAACATGAGCTCTATAAATCTGCAACTTGTCAAATAAATTAAATATAATCCTAGCGTAACGGAAACGCGACTTGCTTGGAGCTCTACACGCCTAAGGCCTATAACCATATTGGCTGGGAAGAAGACGTCTATGAAGCACAAGCCAGCCAACATTTTCTATCAAAAAATAGTGCTTGCATTGTTGTGTCAATGAAAATCAAAAACAATTAAAACCAAGAGTGTTGGGGTGTTATGGATGTTCATGTCGTCTGACAAAATGGGGAGGGGTAACATTGTCTTCAGGAAAATCCTTTTATTACCCCTACGCTTCTTTGAAAATTAAAAACAATATTAATAACGAGGAGAGGTACAACCAAGATCGAAATTGTAGACCCAAAAAAATTGTTTAATGTTTCGCCTCCATTTCATGTGAATAAAGTTTTCACGTGGAATAAGTGGGTAAGCCTTGACTTGTCGGAGCGTATAACGATGCTTGTTTTCGAAGAAGGGCCTCTCAAGCTCGACAGGTCGAAACGGAGTAGGCTGTTGCTGCTAATTACCCCCAACGAAGAAGTGTTCCCACCACCAAGGCACTCCCAACGAGCTACTGCAGCAAATGAATTTCTGTTTTTGGAATCAACGGTGGCGCCTTCAGTTCCAGTTAGGGCGAACTACTTGGTGACTTATTTGAAGCCCTGGCCGTGAAAGGAGCGGTTTTTCCGGCTCTTGCACTTTGAGTCACATCAAGTTCTCCAGGTTGGGGGTTGTACCTCCGGGTGACTTCCCGACTACGGACGGATAACTGATGACGGACGACCCAAGCAAATGTTTTAAGGACAAAGAATTTCGGATAATATACCGCGTGCTGCCGAACAAATAGCTGAGACCCTCTGTTGACAGTGTAACGGCGACGACGAACAAAATCCCGCCGTGAGGCAGGAGCCTTTTATCGGACACGTAGTGTCTGGTAGTGCATACAAGTGGAAGAGGACCTCAATCAACTTGGAGTGCAAAACTGGAGACAGGGACCGAGTCGAGCTGGCTGGCGGAGGTTTTTAACAATTTTTTATTAGGAAAAATTTGTGTTCTAGCTGTTCCTGATAACAGAATTAAAAACGACATAAGAATTTCACACCGTCATTAAGCAAGTGAAATTGAGTGTATTCACTTCGTGAACAGAAATATCCTAATCAACAGAGCGTTTATTAATTTATGGAAGCCCGAATCGATGTTGAACACCTACTTCAATTATTATCATCATTCCACTGCATACGATGTGGATGAAGAAGTCTCAGATCTCTCTTTGGCTTTCAAGACCCTCTTTGTCTTACCCAAGACTTGTTAATTCTTCGCCCCAAAACTAATGCAGCGTCTTTGAGCAAAACAAGAGTGCAAGTTTATTTATTAGCTGATGACACGCTCGCCACCATCATCATCATCTTGCAAGATCCATGGTCTTTAATATAGGCACCAACAACACGTAACGTAAGTGGTAACATACACGAAAAATTAAAGCATTAAATGGGGGAAGCCTACTTCATATCAAAAACATAACAGAACAAAAAGAAAAAAAGTTCCCCAGCAGAAAACGCCTGAATACCTAACGAAGAGCCAAGCCAAGCGTTTGTTTATCGTTTAACATATTAAGAGTTCCTCAAGCGCAAGGGGCTCTTCTGGCTTGAAAAATAAAAATAATAAAACCCCTTCACTACGCGTCACGTAGCGTTGTGTTGGTCGTCGTGGTTGGCATTGCCGAAAACAAAATGCAACTTGAACTTTAAAATATGGAAGCAAGGTTGCTTGGAAGGAATTTTTATGCAAGCTTGGGGTCAAGAGCGACACCAACAGACTTAACTGCTGCATGTATTTAAGTCTGAAATGACGACGTTGTTGGTCGCAGTTGTTTGGAAATTAAGTACGCCGATTTAGTATTCAGGAGGAAGACGACCAACGTTTCAGGGGATTCACTACCTGCGCGTTGCATGAAATGTGCATAGTTGCATCTAAATAAAGTGACGCTAGACGAAAACAAAATTTTTATTTTCTACGACGACGACGACGAAGAGACCAAAAAAAAGGTTGCATTGAGGGGGTTTAATTGCCATGTCGTAAAATGCATACCACTTTGCCGCTGCTGCTGTTGTTGTTGTCGTTTAAAGTTTATTGTTTTTTCTGTTTACTGTGTTTTTTTCTGAACAAATCCTCACCTGGGAGCTCAGTGGGCTGTATGGGACCCCACTGTACATAGTGTGAGCAAATTCACTCATCTAAGAATGCGATTAGGGAACAATGGTTCCTATGGAGCGGTTTATTTAACTTAACCGCGTTTCACTTGGTCTTCTTTTTAATTTTTGATTTTATTAGCTGCTTGACATAAATTGAAGAGGTTTGAAGGGGAGCAGTGAACATTCCAAAAAAAAGGGAAAAAAGAAAACATAAAATTTCGAAATCTTGATGTTATTTTTATTGCAGTTTTGACATCGTGTGTGGAATTTTATGAGCAATTTCAATGTAGAAGTGAGCGTGGAACATTTTTTAGAGAAACAACTGCAACTCGGACTAGTCGAATGCCGAAATGAGCGGATTGCACGAAGAGGTGAGTTTAATTTGTTTTCTTGTTAAAAATGTTGCTCAAAGAATGGTGGGTCATTTCGTTCAGGAAATGTTTAATTTTCTAGAATTCTTGGGTGGTCTGGGGGAGCCAGGAACGTCACAGTTTTTGTTGTACTTTAGAACTAATAATGTGTTAACATGTTCCAGGAAATTAATTAATTTTCAATAAACAAGGCAATAAAACTAATAAATTGGAAGAGAGTCATGTTGCAATAAAGTGCCAAGACTTTGATGCAATTGTCGGGTTGTAAGACCTTTGGAAACAAGGTCCGCAAAGTATCATATTACTCTAGTTTGAACGGGAGTTTACGGGCGCAGTGTTAAGTCGTCAACAGGGCGAAATTACCCAAGAAAGATCAACGGAGTTAGAGTAGTTTGCAACTAATCGAGATATTTAATGGGAGCCTTTTGGAAAGATAGTCAAAGCCAGCTAAAAGACGAATACGCCCGATACCACTATCCAGTGTTTCGCTTGTAAATAAGTCTTCTCATCTTAAGTTGCCGAAACTAGTTGTTTGCTTAAACCACTGGTCGATAAACATGAGCTCTACATGACCGTTCTCTACAGGGAACCAAGAACTTTGGTACCTACCTCTCGTTAAGAGCAACTAAAGACGTTTTCGATTCGTAAAGTCAAACATGGAGTTCGTTCTTTGGTGCCTTTCGTTCTACCAGGGTTGTTATTATTGTTAATCAACTAGAAATTCGGCCTGCTGTGTGGAGAGCTTCCACGGGTGATCAACCCCTGGAACGTTAAAACCTTAATGAAATGACGTTATATCTGCTGATCTGTCAGAGATTTGGTCTTTTCTTTTTGAGAGTCACCAGAAACTATATACCTGCGTTGATCTCTATAGAGAGCCCCCAAAAAAAGTTATACCTTCAAATTGACCAGAGATCTGACCTGGTGTGCTTGGATTTCTGCCTTTTTTGACACCATTTTGTTCCTTTAGTTCAGGATTCCTCCTCCATTTTAAGTAGTAGATACAAAATTGAAATAGGAACGTCTAAAAACGTTTTTTTTTGGCTATTTTTGAGCAACTTGAGAGCCACCAGGGATGTTATAACTGCTGATCTATTGCGCAAAAATGTTGCCAAAGATAATTATATTTTTGCAGTAAATAGAAGGAAAGTCATATTCTGAGAATTAATAAGAAAACATTTTGAAGAGGTCTATGCTTTGCCTCTTTAAATTTATCTACTATTTCCACGTACATAAGTCACCAAATTTTTAGAGTAGTTTGTTTTTTCTTCAGAAAGGTTATGATCAAAGCAAGCAAACGCAATAAAGCTTCCCTTAATTCCACCGAACTAGTTCAAATTGCAGTGCAAAAAAAAGAATACCATCGCCAATAAAGCTATTTATATTTTCAATTGCTTCCGGGTATAAGTCGATCTTATACATTTTTCTTCGCTCCTTTGAAGCCATATAAATTCCAGAAAATAATGTTTGCTATACCAACACACTACTCTCTCTCTCTTTCTCTTTGTTGTCGATTTAGGTACTTGAAGTTATAGCTTATAAAAACTTTAATGAATGATTCACGTTGTTTGCTGATAGATGACGATAGTAATTGCTATCGCTACAACCCGTACCCTCCCCTTTTCCAGAACATAGAACATTCCAAGTTTTTAATTGTCTTTCAAGTTTCTCGTATCCAATCATCGTCCTCATCCACATCGATATCGGTTTGTCCGTTGTCTTCGCTGACGCCGACCGCTCCGTTTGTTGGACGACTATGCGACGCGACATGACTTATACACCAAACTATGCGCTCGAGGTGGTCATGGTGTTGTATCGTACTTGGAATAAAATGGGCAACAGGCAACTTTAGACAGAAACAGACATTCATACAAACACAACACTCTGACTCTATTTTTATGAGGTTGTTTTGAATTTTTGTTGTTGTTGTTACTTCAATTTGACTTGGCTCGTAAAATGCGTTCCGTGCGTCATTAACTTTGAATGGAAATTCCATTCAATAAAAACCATTGAGTCTTAAAACTCAAAAGTATTTGGGTGGAGTAGGAGGAGGAGGAGTATACCGCACTTATTTGACGCTGGATTGTTGAAGAATATTTTTCAGAAAGTTTTACGGAGACGGAATAAGAGTGAAGGCATTTGTTGTTTGTTGTTCATAGTTGATGGGTCCCTTGCCATTTGGCATAACTTGAAAGGAGGTCTTCTCCTTTCCTTGCACGCCAATTGGGAATGAGCAGCTTCAAGAATACGTGATACGTGGTTACAATGGCTTTATCACTTTTTATGGTAATTTTTATATTAGCCACCCTAATGAGCTGTAGGATTTACTTGTAAACAAACGTTAAGGTTAATTTAATGAATTTTGTGGAACCCATGACATTGGTTTTTTGGAAAGCAGGGTTCGGTTGTTTCCTGCTTTTCAAAATTCCAAAAATGCCAGCCACAGTTCCTAACAAAAGGATTCAAATTGCGTCTTCGCAGTGGCCTATTGACAACTCCAAGCGGTTGATAACAAAATTAGAAATTTGGTGCGAAAACGACCGACTGCGGGTCATCAATAACATGGCTTTAATCTCTGAAAGTTCAAAGTAGCTTGATTCGTTGCCAAGATAAGCAATATTCTTTTTCAAAACGTATGCCACATCAAAAGAAATCCTCTTCACCCCCTTATTCATATTTTTGGACACTGTTTGTACTCCAGCAATAAAAAAAATTCAAAGCAAATTGAAGGATTTGCAGTCCTCATAAAATCTAATACAAAACCGTCTGACCCCTCGACTTTCATTCAAAGACATAAAAAAAAGACAGTTCAACCCTTTCAGTTCCGTCAGTCATAAAAAAATAAGAAAAAAAAGACCCGAACCAATCCTTAACCTGTAGCCCTCTCTCTGTATGTTTCGCGCAATAAAAAAAGGATAACAAAATTCCTCATTAATATGCACAATGATACACTCATCGTAGTACCCCTTTTTGTGTGCCATCGAACTTTTTATTCCAGTAGTTCAATAAAATACGAATTAATCTACCCCGAAGACGCGCCGCGCGCCGCCACCGCCCCGCCCGTCACGAACGCACAACCTCCTCAACGAGGAAGACGCTAAGAATTTTAATCTTCCAGACTTTGTGTCTCTCGAAATTGTTGTCCCTCCACCACGTGCATTGGGTTCTTAACTAAGCTGAGGAAGCAAACCCCAAAGTCATGAAATTTAATATTTTCTTTTTTAACCAACCCCAAATGGTTTGCCGCCGCAAAATAAAGTCACGCGACTTGCACAAACATCTCTCCCAGCAGCAGCACCCTTATTTTTTTTTTCTCAAGAACCGTTCTGAACGAGCAAAAGAAAACCATCATCCATAAAAATGAGAAGAAACAGAAAGAAGTGTTTATAAAACAGTTTTATGAAGACCAATAAAAAAAGGCTTAAAAAATACAACCCCTCGGGGTTGTTTCGAAGGTTATTATGTTGCATATTATTGAAGCAGCAAGAGCAGTCAACAGAGGTCGATCGACAACGACTCAAAGTGTTAGCTGCCACTGTCTCTCTTTATACAACTTTGCGAAATTTATTAAAACACGATGGAGCACTAAAAATTTGATGGGGGGGGGGAAGGGGGAGGGGCAAAAAACTTCAAAGACCGGAAACTTAACACGCGTGTTCGCCATAAAACAAAAAGATAAATAAATAAAAGTACAAACGAGCAACGAGGAATCCTGTCCCGGTAATGTTGCACCTTCTCATAAATTGTTGACTTTATGATAGAACACGACAGCGCCACTGTCATATCCGTGAACGGGCCAAGTCTAATAAAAACACCTTAACCAACCACACCCACCCACTTGAATGGGGCTTACCAACCAGCTGCTGTCACAAATAGCCAACCCAGCCGACAATCATTACGTCAGGATCGAAGGTAGACAGTCTAGGTGGTTTAGAGACAAAGAAAACGACAGAAAAAAAAATAGTTTATCAAAATCTAGCTCAAGGTTAGGCGAGAGTGCAGCATGTGACAAACAGGAACTTATATTTGGCTTTGGCTGGGTTAGGTTAACTTCTCGGATTCGACTTGAGATGTAGTCTGGTCGAGACTGGTGAAGAAATCTTAAAAGAGACAAGTGGATAGAATAAACATTAGGCCATGACGATGAAGAGGCTTGCCCGCCAGACACATGGAATAGCCATGATGCAATCGTATGCGAAACTGGATCACAAGTTTTTTTTAGGAACCTCAGTTTCGATTTTTGATGAGAAAAAAAGCGAGTCTAGTGTGACTGACAAGAGATGGCAAAGTGTTTGGCAAGGAAAGTGGAACACTAAGGTTCTTTGTAACATTTTCATTTCAGTGATAAGAATACAGTTTGAAAGAGAGAAGCACACAAAGACTGATTGGGTTCAAAAAAAGGTGTCAAGAGAGTAGGTTGTCTGTTCGACAGTCTGGAGATTTAGCGTCGTTTTGAGTCCTTACCAGCACAGCGCACCATTTTCAAACTAAAATTGCTTAAAAAATTCAAATTCTAAGGAAACTTCTTTTCTTCTTCATTAATACTTTGGGGACCCGAAAAACCTTTCTCCACCATTAATTGTTGTAACTTTGATTTAATGGATAGGCAAACAAGTTAATGAGTCCTTAATACCTCCAAAAGAACTCCATTTCCAGGAAGAAAGGACCTCAAACGTGTTCTCTACTTGAAAACAAAAGAAATTCCACAAGTCAAAACGAACATTTTCCCATCAACGAATTTTTCAAAAATTTTGAATTTCCTTTCAAAAAGTGCGGACGTGAATTCGTGTGAATCAGAGTAAGAAAATAAGACAATAAGCCCATGCGACAGGACATTCATGCATCTGTAATAATCCCAAGTGCAGTTCTACGAATTAGGTCGTTCCGCTCTCCTCCTTTTCACAAACCGTTCACAGCCGCACAGAAACACACAATCCCATAAATATTTTTCAAACAAATCCATACACCAAAGTCCAGTCCGCACATCGGTATCTAACTCTCCATACCGGTCTCTGGACTCTCTAACAAAAAGAGATTCTTCCAGGAAAATTATCGGTATTTGCTCAAAGGCTATCACTGCTCTTCCGAATAAGCGAGTTTCAAGAAGATTGTGAATCTAAACAATATTGCGAGCGAGTGAAATGTGTGAACCGAACCTGAACTGGAATTGTGGCGGGCGGGCACAGGAATTTATATAATATTGTTTTTGTTTTGTTTTATCTGCTGCTCTTCTCTACCTACCTCTATACCTGCCTACCTAAACGATAACGAGAAGGTTCCTCTCAATTGAGTGTTAATCTGTCTGGCCTGACTATAAAGTGTGTGCCTGTGCGCCTTTAACTCACAAAAAAGTGTGGGTCTTATGATGATTGAGGAGGACCCAGTGTTTTGTCGCCGGCCGTGTCGTCCTTTGGATTTTATAATAGATTTATTTTTCTTCAAATTCATCAATGGATTTTGAGTGCCTGTGTGTGTGTATTTGTGCGTTGGTGAGGTCCGATATCTAAAATAAATAAAATATATGATTTTTTTGAAATTTTGAAGTAGTTTGTTTAATTTTTCTCTGTGTGATCGCGCCGCATCCTGTTAACCTTGTCAGCCTTTGGCAACTTCCACACATATTGGTCGACGCTCGATGTCGGGCAGTGCACTCAAGTTTTATGTATTTTTGTTTTTATGGTAGATAGGATTGGGTTTCTTTGAATAGCTGTGTGGGAATATTTTAATGGTGATTCCTGGAATCACCTCCAGGCAATGAATGATTTGTCTAGTCTTTTATGCTCGATTCCATCTCGAACTTGAACTCGTAGAGGTATATTTATTTTTGTCTTATCTTTTACCGAGTGTGAATTGTGAAATGTGAATGGTGAAAGGAGATGATGTGGAGAAATAAATGTCTTTACAAGGACGTTAAGTGAAATTTGAGCTCAGTTCGGATGTTTTATTTGTACAGGTATTTTTGGTTCAGCCATCTATCAACGAATTTATGGTTTGAGGGCTACTTAATCTTTATCAATTAGGTTTATCGACATTGATTTGATTTTTGTTCGGTTGTTTGTCTTTGATAAATAAAGATTTCCTTGGAAATGGTTGTAGGGCAATAAATGTATTGTGACGTTTGATATAATTCCGTAAAAAAATGTCTTTCCCATTCTTAGAGAATGTAAACGTTTTTGATTTGAAATTTGAATTTAGCTTAAAGCGTCTACAGAAGTTTTACTTAATAAAAAATGTCTTTCAATTTCTGCTTTCAAAAATTTTTCTCGCGATTTCGAATTGCGATCCCAAATCGATTTTTCCAAGATTTTCGTTTTTCACTCATTTACCACGAAACCCATTTTTGCCGCTTCTGTCTCAATTCTCACAAAGGCGCCACGGCAGCATCTCTAATACTTGCGATGTTGCCACTGGTCTTCGATACTTTATGTTCGCGGCAAAGGACTTCTTAAGAGGTTACTTGACACTCGATCAGAGAAGGATCTGGCGAACTCTTCCGTTTGCAGACGTCTGACGTCGAATTTTCTCTCAGCATTGGCCGTTGTCGGGATATTCGTAGCACTACCCTTGCTACAATGAGGTAGTGGTCCGGGTCGATGTTGGCTTCTCGGAAAGTTTGAACATTTAGAATGCTGGACAAGTGCCTTCGTCGATCGCAATGTTATCAATCTGGCTGACGGTTGATTGCTCGGGAGATCACCATGGATTATGGATGCTGAGATGTGGGAACCACGTGCTTGCAACCACAACATTTCGCCCCGCAGCAAAATCGATCAGCCTGAATCCGTTAGGACATTGCTCATTTGTTTTGTCGAGGAGCTCGTAACACTCGTTTTTGGTGTCGTGCTTTTTCTGTTCTGTGGCGCATGCGCGCATATTAGGCTTATGTTGCCGAATTTAGCCTTGATTTTGATAGTCGTTATGCGTTCGCTTGTACATTTGAAGCTCAAGACTTTGCCTGAGTCTGCTTCCCACGACGAATCCGCATCTAAAGAGCGGCTGTTGTTGCTCTCGGTAACAATAACCATAGCAAATGTCGCAGTTTTTCATACTCCTTTTGTTCACCTTTGCCCTCTTGACACTATTTCTATGACAGAATATTTGTGCCCAGCACACGGTTAAAAATTTTGGAGTACTTTTTAATATTTTTCGGGTTGTATATAGGTCCACACCAGGAATTTATTGAAATTTAATATATGACAAATATTGAAATTTTTAAGTTAATACTAAATTTTTTAAAATCAAGAACATTTGAAGAATAAAAAATAATTCAGTTGTATTAAATTTTAATACATTTTTAATTCAGAATTCAATTGAAAATATAAAAATTTAATACAAAATATATTGCATTCTAACCATGGCAAAGTATCTTTTAATCCTATTTATATTTGAATTCAGAAAGGAAATACTAATTTCTAATAAAAACTTGCATTGATTGTAACACAAACGTATTACACTTTCATCCCAAATGTATTGAAAATAAATAAATAGTATTAATGGTTTTTAATACGCTTTTATTGAAAAATATTACACACAATATTCTAAAATAATGCAAAATGTATTAATTATTAATATAACAAACATTAAAAAATAATACCAAGGAGAATTCAATTTTAATATTTTAGTGTTAAAAATTATAACAAAAGGTATTTTTTAGTAATATAATATATATTATAATATAATGCGATACAATCTTCAAAACTTATAAATCGCTCAATTGTCTTGGAAAAATTTATCCTCCGCTTTTCTTTGGATTCGGGACTTTGTGCAGTTGGGGGAAATAATTTCACGATTCCACCTTAGAATTCCAACCTTTAAAATGAAAAAAAATGGGTTTTGAGTAATGAGAAAGATTGAGCATTTAATCTAATAGTACCTTCTACTTTCTGGTCATGGCCACACGTTTCCTTGCAAACGTCAATTACATGTAGTGAATAGGTGCGCCAAGTGTACAAAAGTCTATTTTCTTTCGCCGGATTCCTGAACGAAAATTAAAAAGAATCTAAAAATATTTTCGTGTTTTTAATCATTTAAAAACATTGAATATTGCAAACTTACCATTATTGAAGGCACATTCTTATTATTATTTATGTATAGATACTATTTAAACAATAAAAAATAACAGCATGCAACGCGTATGGCAATCGAAAACCGAAAGAAAATGCAATATATAGAAACAGTAACTTTTATGATCGTTCATCGGCGGCGTCAGTTTTTTGGTTTTTAATAAAATTAGCTTGAAACTCAATACATATGTATTGAAATCAAATACACGGATATTGAAAACCAATGCAGTCAACTTACTTTCTAATAGTTAGGGTATACTTTTCAATGCAATATTATTATTATTCATTGTAGAACGAAAAATTATTAAACAGAAACAGTTACTTTTTGGTATATTGGGTATTATATATTTAGTATACATGTGTTCAAATCAAATACTAAAAATATTAAAACTAAATCTAAGATGTATTGAAATATAAGGCAATCAATATTTATTTTTAATTCGTATCAACATTAAACTTTAAATTAACATTTAAAGAATTACTTTTTAATATATATTGATTATAATTTCACTATTAAAATTGGGTTTTAATATTTTTTGAATTAGATGTCGGAACTTTAATACAAAATTATTAGATTGTAATACAAATTGATTACAAAATTTGCTTAATATTTCTCAAATATTAAAAAATAATATTAACTGTATTGTATAATGCTGTAATAAAAGTGCTGTATTAAAAATCATGACAAAATTTTTAACCGTGCAGTGTAAAAATCATTGTCATTAAGATAGGTACATCGCCCAAGTTTCGAGAGACTAGAGCAAAAATTCCCATTTCTTCTTTTTCGCCCTATATGTATATGGTTTGGGGACATTCCTTAATTCACATAGGGACGACAGAAAAACGTTTATAAAATCAAAATTGTTTTTAACTGTACAAAACAAACAAACTAGCAACAAACGCGCCTGTCCTCACGTTCAACCTACCGATGCCATCCTACTCTACTCCTGTCACGGTCTTCCCTTTCCCCATCCAAATCTTCGCATACGTTCTCACATAATTAACCTTTCGTCTATAACATTGCAAAAAAAACCATCAAAACAAAAGAAGAAGTCAGCAACAGAACAAAAAAACTAAACAGCAAAAGAAGATCGTAATAAAAATCTGAGGTAAACGAAACTTATGGCTTCCCATCTAAGCGTTCAAGGCCAACAACACAAATCAAACGCATTAAATTCCTCTCTCGACTCGATCTCAACTTCTCAACAATGGCTAAGAAACAAAACACAACAAAAAGGGGGCAAGAACCCCCAATGAAGATGATCAACAACCGAACACAACCGAACCCAAATAAGAAGTTAAAGAAGCAACAGAAGAGAGGAAAAAAACATCACATTCAGTGAATAGGGCGACCGAATCGAAGCTCTCTGCTATGGCCTATGAGTTCCCAACATTCAGGCAAACCAACCAGCCAGAGTAATATAAAATGTGGTGGCGCATTAAATATCTGTGTCCTATCCTGAACGCTGAACTTCTTGATGTTGATCCGCATCGCAAGCGTCTCACTTCGCAAAAATTTCGCATCGCATCAGATGTCCCAAAGATTATTATCGCAGACTGCTGGCGAGTGTGCTCCCAGACTAAGCGCACATTGACTGGGAGGAGGCATCAGCAGGAGCAGCGAGTCGAGTCGGGCGCAGGCAGGCCAGGCACCCCATGTGCTTCATCCATTTTTTTATTTTCAACCAGTCAACCGGGGTATGGCGCTAGCGCGCTCAAAAGCGGTGCGCATACAGTTCATTACGATGTGTCTTCGTCTTTGTTGTCGTTTGTTGTTTGTCCATCGTCCCGTGCCCAGTTGTTGTAGTCTTCATCAGCTCGTCCGTCGTCGTTAGTGCTCCCATTCTTCCATGAATTCTATGTCCGGCCCTATGTCTTTGTTGGATGTCGGATCTGTAGTTGTGGTTTGTTTTCATAGCGATCGTCTGGTTCTCGAATGGATTCATTGAACTCTGCGCGCCAGAGTGTTGTGTGAGCATTCTATCACATCAAAACATCTCTCCTTCTCTCTTTCTTCTTTCTCGCTGATTTATGTGCGACTATAAGAATTGGATTTCATGGAGAATTCGCACAGAACGAGGCGTGTGGAGGGTCATTGGATTTGTTTGATGGAAGGATCGATGTTCGCACCCGCATTGGAACGACCGACGATACAAAAACAAAACTACACCTTCCTAAATTTTCCTTCTGGTGTGCGATTATCGTGTTTGTGATGTTTACTTGTCGTTGGATCGTCGGTCGTCTTTCTTTTGTCTTCGTTCGAAACTCGAAAATTTATGGGATACAGCAAGGCGGCGATTTTATGATTTCACTTGGATGAATCTTCTCCTCTGAAGCGATACAATAATTTGCTTGGCCGCAAGTCCTAATGAGCCTTTACCAACGTGTTTTTGTTTCGGTTTCTTGTGTTTATATTCGTTTTTTTTAATGTGTCCTTTTAGGATGGTATTTTTTATGTTTTTGTAGGAATTCTTCAATTAAGCTCTTATTACCTGCTTCATTAAGTTTTATGTATTGTGCTGTAATTAAATGCTCTGTAACGAAAGCTTTGAAGTAAGTCTTGATAAGTAGATACATTATGTTTTCTTCTGTTTTTAGGATGAACCGAATCGGATTTGAGCCTCGTAAAATTAGCTTATCTTACAGCTCGGTTCCCACCGGGCTTAAACATCCTTTTTTGATTATCTGCACCGCTCGCTGAATGGTACCAAAAAAGGCAGAAAACTAGACAACAATTGGAGTTGCTCGAAAACACCTTAAAAGAGCTTTCGAAAGCCAAAAAAAAATATATTTTAAGAGAATTTCTTGAACAACACGCTCCCATTTAAATTTTGTATCTACTACTTAAAATGGAGAAGGAATCCTGAACCGAAGGAACAAAATAGTATCAATTTGGTATCATTCCGCCCGAAGTAACTCAATGCTAATCCTTAAGTCCGTCTTTCAGTCAATTTGCTTAACATTTGAAGAAGCTTAAACTCACAAAAACCATCAATAATAGAAGAGTACACTGTGGCGTATACGTACTTTTTTTCCAAAGAATAAGAAAACACATTTCTTTCTCTTTTTTGACAAAAATGGCAACACCCATGTTGCAGTTCTAAAATCAACAAAACGTCCATGTTCTCTTATCAATCGAAAACAATTTCAAAAATGTTTCAAACATTCTTCACTCTAAAGTTTGTTTCTCACATTTTTTGCTAGCAAAAGAAATGGTGCTTATTAGGGAAGTTTTCAGACACATTTGTCAATTTTATGAACCTCATTTGGTTGATCCGACATTATAAAAAGTCAGAACCCTTTCCGCCACCTTCTTCCGGTCGTCCTGGTGAGTCGGTGAAGAAAACGAAGCGCTGGCTTCTTATAACAGAAAAACTGCAATGCAATTATGAATGATGTCAGTTAATTACAGTGATAATGCGGCCAAAAGTTTTTCCCCTTCTCACTCGTTCCACGGTAGTATCTCGATTTCATTTTTGCAAAAAAAAAACGGGAAAACTAGAAAACGAAGTGGATACCAACACCAGAAAGCAGATAGGGAAAAGGAGTCGAACAGAAAATAAAACTACCCCCAGATCCTTTGGTGCGGTCTTCTGTGGTGGTCTCTGTACGGTCCTGGGAGTGTGCCTGTGCATGTTGTGTCTGATTTTATTAGAAAAGTTTTATGCGCAAAAAAGAAAGTTTTATTAAAAAAATATAAGAAATGTTTTTCTTTTTACACCCCCGATACGACTTATATGAGCAGTGGTGGCAGAAGAGTGGGCAGGACAACGACGTTGTTAGATGATACTTGAAAAGGAACATTTTCCCCTGGTAGTCCTGTTATCTTGAAGGACAAACACTAGCAACCAAACAAACGCGAACGAACAAAGAGAGACGCAAAGAGGGCATTAATAGTTTGGCTACAATTTGTTTTTTGGGTGATTTATTTGAGACGCAAAGAGGTTTGGCATCGCATAGATAATAACTCGGAGTTTTGTTATAAGTTTTCAAGATTTATCGATGGCCAAAGCGTGGAGGGGGCAACGGCAATAATAATAGCTTGATGGGGACGGAGAAGACAAATTTATTAATGGTAATTGATGATGGTGACATTCTGAAGAAAGCTTAAATAGGCTTAGATTTTATCGTCTGAAGAAAATGTGTCGCTGAGTGGAGGAGTATTTTTTTCCTCGGAGGGTGAATTTTTAATCGTAACAGCTGTGATAAGGACCTTGGGGCTGTTGTTGATATATCATAAGGCAAATCGCGATGGGAGAGAGTTCGCATTTGAGGGAAGGATAATTTTCGTAAGTCCTCGAGTGTCTACTTATTTTCTGCTTCGCACGAAATAAAGTTTTAATATGCTTTGCGTTTGATTTTATCGCTGCTGAACTTTTCGAAAGTTATTGGTTTTAATGGAATTAGCGGTTTTTGGTTTGAATGAAAACAAACCGAAAAGTTTGAAGGCCTCCTTCTTAGAACTGCTGATGTCATGAATATCAATTAGTGAAGATTTGACTTTAACGAATGGATGGCAGTTTTGCAACAGTGTTTACCTTAACCTCAAAGAAAAGAGCTCCAAGCTTCAAAAGTTGAAAACTTGAACTGTGCCTAATTTTGAATTTCAAAATAAACGCCAACTCGAATTCGAGCTGCCTGTTAAAATTCCTTTCACAAATTTGACTCATCCACAGCTAAACAAAAAACGAGACAACGATCCCTTCTAAACCACCTCAGAGTTCCATGGAATCCAATCATTTCATTCAGTGCAATGACTCTTCAGACATTCTTCATGGGAATGTTACTCAATTCAGGGCGCGCGATGAGAACCAAGAAATTCGCGATAAACCAAATTCGCAAAAAAGAAAGGAAACCAAAATCCCAAGCCAACGACGACGATGTGTCGTCGTCCACGTCTTCCAATACTAATCTAATCGAATGCGAAACAAACCCTCAATGAAACCGCGTTCCAACGGAAATCAAAATTAAAGAATAACAACAACAACAACGAGAGGGAAAAAAAAGAATGCAAACCCGAATAAGGACCACACAAAAATTAAATACTCTCCTCGAGAAAAGAGAGTGGTACCCCTCTCCAAACGATTGTAAAAGCGGCTGATCGAAAGGGTCCACCGCACCGTCCGTCCTGAGCATCGTTCGTGGGCTATGTGAACTCTCGTCGAATAACCAATAACAACCAAATGGCAGTGAGCAAAAAAAAAAAAAAATCGGCCATGTCCAACTTGAGAGTACGATTGTGAAGAAAGATAAAATATACACCATCGTGAATCCAGATCTACCAAATAGTGCACCGCACTCTTAAAGTCCAACACCGAACTGGAACATTCCATTCAAAACGTCTATCACCGTTGTTCGCCATCGTCGTCGTCGTCGGTCGGTCGTTGTCGTCTTTGTTGCAGCGCGCATTCCATTCTCTAAAGCCAGAGAATCCTTCATCTTGGTCATTCTCTTTCTCCTAATGGTGAGAGTGCGGTGGGCCTGGGGTGGCCTGACTGCATTCCAATTGTAATTGACTATCGTACAAAAACGACCAAACCGACAACACCAATGGAATGAACTCAGCGGAAAACTAAACACATACACACAGGATACAGCGAAAGACACCATCCAGTGCCATAGTCAGAGATCATGGACCTTGGTATGCTTTCTCAAGGATTACAACGACACAGCGACGAAGATGCAATATGAGTATGTATGCCGAAGTAGCGAAAGAAGCATGGGAACCAGCAGCAGTGCCGTGGATAAATAATCTCTACCGCGAGGACGGTCATACGTCAATGGACCACAGAAGACTCCAACAATCTCACCTTCTTTTGAGGCCCTCTGCATCCGATGGCTCGTTATTCAGTTAAGCGTCCGTTGTCTTTCTATTCTGCGTTTTAAATGTGAATTTTACCAAATGGTTGGTTTTATAATCATCTCAAACGACCGCTAAAAAAACTCTTTTGAAAAATCAGAATTTTCCTCCGAACTCCACACAAATTTCGAAATAGAACAAAGAAGACGGTTTTTGGAATCGAGCCTCTAACTCGATTTCTCTGTTTTGTGATTTTAAATCTAGAAGGCTGGCGAAATTCTTAATTGACGCCTAAACTGTTTTTTGCATCCACATTCTGTTGAGACTATCCTGAACTGTGTGAGCTCAATTCCAGGAATTTATCCACTTTTGCCAACTTATAACCAAGCGAGGGCAGGGGAGCTTCCGAAGTGTACAGCATGGTAAATTGGACACATATTGGATGACTTTGGGCTCTGTGTTGTGTGTTAGTTACCGCGCGCTCTAAAAAAAAAAAAAACACCGACATCAAGGAATTATGTCGCTTTAAATAAGCATAAATAAATAAGTTTGACTTGACTCCCAGGATGAATAATTTGAATTCAGGAATATGGCTTTGGGGGTAATTTTCAAATTGAATTCGGAAGAAAAAATTCTTGAGTCTTCAAGTGAGTACCCCAAGCACATAGAATTGGTTTTGGTTGGTGCGAGTATCGTAGACGACCGCAGGATGGTGGATTAAAGCGTCGAAATGGGGGATAAAATTCAGCAAGTAATTAACTTTTTTGTTGGTGATTCTTAAGCCGCAGACTAGACTGAGTCACACAAATGAATCATGGTATGGCAAAACCAATTGAGTGGCGAGAAAAGACCCCTAGTTAAGAAAAATTTCAAACACGTGAGAGGGATAATTTTTGTTGCCAAGGGATCAGAATTAGAGTCAAACTTGTTGTATGAGTCATTTCTGTTGATTGAAAAATGTTTAAACGTGAAAATTGCCGGACATCAGCTTTTATAGACAGTTGAATAAGTAACACCGGGAAATATTTTGGGATTGATTGGAAAGGAAGAAAAAAAGGGTTACAAAAACTCCTCCTCCGAAAGTAGAAATCCGTCAAATTTCCATAATTCGGACCGTCCATTTCGATCTAACCAGATTCTCATACCAACAAGACCATTACGGAATTCAAATTTGAACTTTCAATAAATTAAAATTTATTACGTTTGCTTCCTTACAATTCACATTGTGTCATTACAAATTGCCGCTTGGCTATCAATGTAAATGGTGATATCAGCCCGTGGTATCGCCATCATTAAAACATGTTTAGCATGACCTCCGCTTGGAAGACACTACTGCAGTCTAGAAGCCTAAGCTAGTTATCTTGAGACATTAAGAATAGAAGCCCGCACCTAGACCAGTATCCATCAGTATACATAGCTATTGACGACTGACTGGTGTATGGTATCTACCCATTCCTCTCTGCTTGGGATGGCTGCCTGAAATGGTTTATGAAAGTCAAGTTCGGGTATTTTATAGTCTGTTGTAGTACTTTGACCCATAACTCTATGAAGGATCTTAACATATCCTATGGAACTGTTTTTCCATACAGACGACTAAGTCTCAAGGCTCTTTTAGCTGCAGATTCTTGAACAAAGAGATCTAGGGGTTTTAAATTGAGTATAACTTCCAGTCCTGCCTGGATCTCATTGCCACTTTAATGCCTGTGAACGCAAGTCTTTGTACTTTTGTCGTTCGTGCTCTTTTCTAAAGCGTTCCAAAAAACCAGATTACCATAGCTTAGTATTGGTCTAATTATTATTGCCGAGTACATCCATCTGATAATTTTTGGATTTGATCAAAAATTTTAAGACGACAGCCTTCAATTAAAGGTACTTTAAAATTGGGTATTTTACGTTTAGCACTAGTTCTGTCTTAGCTGGATTGATTGTCAGCCTACAGTTCCTAGTCCATTTACTTACCAACGAGAGGGCATATTCGGTCTGTTCACTGATAGTGGGTAAGAACTTGCCAGTCGCTAAGCATTTAGAGTTAGAGTTCTACCTGTTTATTTCTTCGATATCCTTCTTCTTAGTGTATCGGGGACAGAGGCCGCACTCTACCGAAACCCGTCACCATTTATTTTTTCGCTAGATACAGGACCGCTTCCATACCATTCGTTCTGGGGCTGCCATCTCCTAAGAGCACCACGGCCCGAAGTCTGCACTCTGCATCACTAATTATCCTCTTACGCACTAAAATGTTCCTATCCTTGAATCTGAATCCTAATGTTCGTCCGAAATTCTAGATAAAAAAAATGACTCATCCTAAGGACTAATCTCAAATCTCATAAAGTAGCTCAAAACAAAGCAAGATTTTCCCCACCATCCATGTTACCCTCTTGTTGTGTTTGTTGTTGTTTTTTTTTTACAAGAAATTCCTTTTAACCAAACAATTTTCAACTTCTCATATTTTATCGTTCGAAATGGAGAAGTCCTCGAAAGAGTGTCAAAGTGTATCCAAGTTTTTGATACCGATAGTGTGTTGTACATAGACAAACGACAAAAGAAAATTTCAAGAAAATAATAATAACAAATCAGGTTAAATAGTCTGTGAAAAAAGTCCTTGAGCAGTTCTTCAGAGCGATAACAGTTCTAGACAGGAACAACACGGCCATGATGTGAAAGAAAATACGAAACACAAAATCATATAAGAAAAGGACATCAAAAGCACACACTTTAAAGATAATAATCAACCGCCCAGACTTCCTGTCTGGAGGTTAACACTGTTTCTTATTATTTTTTTTTTCCAGGGTAGTGTTGCTCTACCGTCAGACATAATCTCTGATTGTGAGATATACGTGAACATTGAACAACAAATAAACTATTTCGTCATTGCAGTCATAAAATATACAACAACAAGAACAATAAGGCAACGCATATAACCATATGACGAGGACATCGGAAAACAATGGATGTCTATGAAATAGCATATTCCCATTCCCATGTTGACAGTGTTCTCTTGCTGATTTGTTTGTGCAGTCCAGACTGCTAGATGGCCAGAAGGACAAAATAGCCTCAGACTGTGGAGATGCTATCTCATCAATATATAACACTGAGTTATGGCTTCTTCGCGACGCGTCTTCATAATTCATCTAAACGAGAATCTGATTAGTATAATTGTAATTGGCTGCGGGGTAGTAATTGTTCAAAGGGTCGGTCGTCAAACTGTAGATCGATGGGAGAGTCCAGTCGAGATAAAGGATATCAAATATTGGTTTTCCGAAGAGCCTAAGCTACTAAAAGGTCCAACAACCATGACCTACAATGCTTAGAATTCATTTAAGACGAATTTAATTAATTTTAATGATTCAAGCTTATTGAGGTTTCCCCGAAGTATCCAAGGTGATACCTGATTAGGAACAATTTTTCACTTGAGTCCATTAACTGAAAAAGGTGCTTTGCCACCCAGACAGAAAAGCACCTTCTGCATGTTATTCATTTCTTCTGAAGAAATATTCAAATTTGTCACAAGGAATAGGGACAGAAGAAGATTTACCTTGAAATACAAATTCTGAAGACATTTCCAAACTCCCTGCTTGGCACACTCAAACCAAAATGGACCTGAAATTACCCAAAATCCAAATCCACTCAGACGGATCTCGCATTACACAAAGAAAAACAAAAAGAATGTAATTCGCCCCTTAAAAATACACAACCGAAATCACACCAGAATACTATTGTCCTCGACAGAGAGACAGACAGACAGTGAACAAACGCACCAGGCGCACACCAAATTCCAAGCCAGCCAGCAACCAGACAGACGGCCATAGGTGAAAAGAAGGGAAAGCTTCAAAATGACACGAGACCCCCTCAAAAAAAGTTACAAATAAATTGAAGAACGGAGAGGGGACCGCATAACAGAGATGTTACTGCCCGCCCATCATGATATAACGTGAGTTCATTCGAGTTCAAACACCGAAAATTGCCAAGCAAGGTCCTTAAACGCAAAACTTTTTCCCGCCACGCCAACTGTTCAAAGTCTTTGGGTGTGTGTCTGTATGACTTTGTTAGTGTAGGTACAGTTTAAAGATCCCAAAAATACCCAAGCATTAAAGGCAAAGAGCACAGAAACAAATCCTAAACAGCTACCTTTGAAGCTTCATACATGGATGGATGGAAGATGATACAACAAACTGTGTGCCACACAGTGTCCCTTGCTCTTTGAGATTCCGCTTCATTACTATATAATCCCAAACCCAATCTGCCTGGAAGAGGGCTGCAACCGAAATTACAAGTACTTAAATTTCGTACGCAAAAATCCCAACATCCGGTGTGAGACCATGCGAACTCTGTGTCTTCTTTGTTTTGTTTTGTTTTTCCTGACTGATTGTTAGTGTCCTTTTTTTGCGTATGATTCACAATACAAGCAACGTTTTGTTGGGCAAGGACTTCCTCGCGAAAAATGTGTGCATGAAAAATCATGCCGCGCCGTTTGGCCGTAAACGCCCTTACTAGCCGTTTCGCACATGTCTAGCTAGGACCTAGGAAGGCAGAGTGAGAATTCAATGTCGCAGAGCGACCATTCAACAATAATGAGAAAATCACATCACAAATTTTTTCTGGGGGACTTTTAACATAATAGAGGCCCTTCCACTTCTTTTTTTGTTCACTGTACCGCCGCAGGCGATATGGCTGGTCTAGAAGTCGGCATATAAACCCTTTTGCTTTAGTCCCGGCTTTATGGCAAAACGATATCCTTTCACCCTGTTATTGCGTCTTAATCAGTTAAACGGGGAAGTCGAGTCGCTAGCGCTAAACCTGTATCAAAAAGAGGAAACAAAAAATAAAGCAAACACTGTCTAGATTTCATTTTTCGATCAGGAATTTTATAACACAAAAAAAAGGAGCGTTTTTTTTTCACTTTTATGTCAGCCATACAGCTGGAGTTCGATGTGTAAGAGTATGTTGCTGAAATTAAAAGCCATGGAAATGGATAAAGGGATGTGAAAATGCCTCCCACGGCGCGCGGTGCGCCCCTGACCGTATTGCATTCGCTTTTAAGCTACAACGAGCAGTAACATTTCATATCAAAAGTACAGGTTAGCTTAGTACGAAACGACCAGGGAGGTTGTTTTTCCCTTTTTTGTTATGAAATGAAGCCATCTATACAAAAGCACAAAATGCCAGCCAGCGTGCCACGCCAACCGCACAAAGTCCGTCCGTCTGCAAAAGTAGTTGGGAAAGGTTGTGTTGCGGCTTACAATACCACGAATTGCAGCAACCCTTGAGGAGTTTACAGTGTGTCTGGGAAGTTATCAAATTTCTGAAGCTTTTGAAAACAAAGTCTTGAAAATGAAGGAAAGCACGAGCGGCCAGACAAGTGAGAAGCCAAGTCTTCAATAATCTTTTAAGAAAGATCGCTTCGGATGTGATGGGTTTTAAGGAGACCCGACTAATTAGTCGCTGGGATGGGTGGGTAGGAGTCGGAGTCCCCGCGCTCTATGCAAAGAAGGGGACTTCTCAGAGGATGTCACAGCGGAATAAACAATTTTAATAAAACGAAAATCAATTCAACGGAAGATATTGTAACGAAGTCACATGACTTTTCCATACAGAATTAGACTTCGTTTATTCAATTCACAGTCACTCCCTTCGGAAAATATTAGAAGTAGACTAGTACGATAGTGCTCCTCTACTTCTACTACTACCGAACGATACTTTCGTATCACCTATATTAATGTTGGTCAACGATTTAGTCTGAAAATGTCCGACCATTTCATAATTGCAATTTGCCCCCACCAGCGGTAAGGGGTTTCGATATTGAAGATTTAGTCCGTTTTTGATTGCCCACGGGGGCTTTGGTAGCTGCTGATCCACAGTTAGTGCTGCGGCCGTTCGTATTTATTACCATCTTGCTTTGGTAACTGCTGATCCACAGTTAGATCTACGGCGGCCGTCCGTATAATGGACACATGGGTTAGGTTAGACTGTTAGGCACGGAATCCGAGCCGCTTGTCTGATGAGGACTTGGTCCAACTCAGAATGAAGTCATGTGGTTTTGTTGTGTCAAGCCAGTCCCCTCTGAGCTCTGACTGACAAGTCACAATGCTCAACTCTCAAACCAACTAGAAATTATTTTTGACAACCAGACTGTAATTACTGATGCATCATGTTGCCCTCACATTGGAACCACAGCAAACGAATTCGCAAAGCAGGTAAGATTTTACGACACAGAAGAGACCCAGAGGCAGGCGGGGCGCAACACCATCAGGTTGTTTACGATTTGTTGTGTCGGCGAAGTGAGCTCGTCCTCGTTTGTTTTTTGTTACAATCGGTTTGGTGGTTTGAGCTATTCGCATCAGTGTGATTCGTTTATTTCGTCTGGCGCAAAATCAGCAACACAACACACCCTGATGCGAAAACATAAATCCTTCGTTTTCCTGTGTCCTTAACATCCTTCAGCACTATGTATGTATTGCTGTGTGTCTAGAGAGCGTCAGGTCTGTCGGTCCTCGTCGGTCGTAGCGTCCATGAACAAAAAAGGCACCAGATGAAGAACCAACAGCGACGACCGACGTGACGGTATGGAAGCCATGGCGCGCGGAGGCCGGTGCGCACATCTAGAACCAGATCATTGTCCTTGGCAAGTTCATTCACTTTTCGTAATTCAATGTTTTTTGTATTTTATTTTATTTCACTTTTATTTTTTGTTGCTGTGGAGAGTTCGTAATTTTTAGATTGTGTATGTTGTGTGTGAGACATAACCCTCCTCGATTATTTTTGATAGACAGACAGACAGACTATTTGGATTCAGATTCAGCGAGGATGCCTTTGCCATTGCTTTGTTTATGATGGACGATAAGGGTAAACGCGGCGCAGCAGCGTGTATTTTCTCATCGGTATCGAATGAACTGGGAAATGGAAAACAGGGTTTGAGAGGACTCTATCAGCCACATTAACGACAACGACGACGACGAGGCTGACACCGTCTTCATCATGAGTCCCTTTTTATGTTTTACCTCGGTTTATAGCTGGTTCTCTTGAATTTACAGATGTACATGAATACCTATTTCTTGTAGGCATAAGTAGGTATAGGTACAATTTCGCAATGCGTGCTAAGTACGTGCGTAGTAGGTTTCGAGTAGGTATATAAAATTGTCTGGAGTTATTGTGGATTGGTTTTATTTTTCTGTCTGGAACAGGAGCAGAGTATTGAGTAGGAAGGCCGGGATAACTCGACAACGACGAAAACAATGAAAGTTGTGTGTATTTAGCCGTAGCAAATCTGGTCTCATTCTGGATTTTCTGTCGTAATCGGAATAGTCGCCTCTTCTCAGCCCTTAAAAACTGGCAGTTTAACGAACTTTTCCCTATTTAGTCCTTTGCCTTTTAGCATAGTCTTGGATTTTACCCTCTTCAAGATGTTTTGAGTTATAGACATGTCAACGGGTGGTTGGTTGGAGCGGAGGGTTTGAAGATGCGTAAATGTGCGTACAGACGACGCATAGGGGTAGAAGACCTTTTCAATTTCATTCAATTCATTCGGTTTCTGGGAGGGTTAGTCCTTCTAAATCATAATCATGCCATAGCTCAATGCGGCATTGAATTTGAACTCTGTCTGGGTTACATGCGGTAATGGCTCTTTCGAAAGAATTTTTTGCAGATTTTTTCTCGATTTTGCATGAACAGACATGAATCTTTTTAATGTAAGAGACGATGGCGCGACGTCTAGTTGTGATTTCGATTTTATGCCTATCTGCCTCACGCTCGTGTTAACTCATAAAAATTTGTGGAGTGTTGGTGATTAATTTACTTTGATGAAACGATTTCCAAAAACATTACAATCGTAAATCGTTTTCGCTCAGTTGTCTCAAGATGTTGGTTTTGAAAAAGCTGACGGGTTCTAAATTTGGTATATCAACTCTTCGCTGATGAGTTTTTGAGTAGTTAAAAAACTCTAAAGTTGGCTTAGTGGACGCTACAAAATCGTTATAATTAAAGAACTCGAGAATGCGACATGAATCAAACACATTTCAAGACAGTGTAACAAATCGTTACCATTTCAACCCCACCCCCAGACTATAAGTCACGATCTGCAGCCTTACCCGCCAGGTTATTTTGTTGCGACGACCATCGTCAGCACACTCAACGAAGTCAACCAACAACAAAAAGCTGGAAATGTTTCCTTTAGATGCAATTACACTTTGTTATAATATAATTCACACCGTATTTTTGTTCAAAAATTATTAAGTAAGAGTGAAATTTTGGCAGTAAGTCAAAGATCTTACCGTGCCGTATTAAAATTATTGCAAATGTTCAGTTTCAGTAGTCTGATGCTCCCCACCATTGCGATTATCATTAGGAGAAAGCAGTTGGAGAATTTTTGAAATATAATTTATTGCTTTTTCTCCTCTATGTCGTAATTCGTGAACGTCTGCAGCATTTCGTCAACAATCTGATTGGTCCTTATCATTGTGACTTCAGACCGGGAAAATCAACCATCGACTTTGCGGCAGATCCTGGAAAAAACCTATGAACTCCAAATCGATACCCACGACCTTTTCATCGATCTTAAGGCCGCGTATGACAGCATCTGTATAAAGCTATGTCTAGGTTTGGTATCCCTGCTAATCTCGTTCGCTTGTGCAAAATGACGATGGAGAACTCAAGCTGCGCCATCAAGGTTGCCAACGAGCATACGGAATCTTTCGATGTCAAAAAAAGGATTCAGACCAGAGGCTGAGGCACTATCTGCCAAAAGTCTGTTCAACTTCTCGCGAACGCCGATGATCTACATCAGTGTTTTTCAAACTTTTTGAGCTGGCGACCCCCTTTATACGCAAAAATATACAAACGACCCCCAACATATTTTGTCACACAACTTTTGTACACTTCAAGGGGGGTGAGAGACGTAGTACGAGTATGAGGTTGGTAGAGTGGCAGGCATGTTTTTTTAAAGTTGCCACGAATACGATCTGGATTGGACCAGATGTATTGCTATTTGTAGCGACTGTGCAAAAGCCTTGACGGGCGGCAAAAGTGGACTCATAGCTAAATTGAAGTTAATATAATGCCAAACGTTTCATGGACACATTGCTTCCTCCATCGACAAGTTCTAGCCGCTAAGATTTTGCTTTCTGACTTAAATAATATCATTAAAGATGGCATCAAAGTTGTGAACTCAATTAAAGGAAAAGCTTTGCAAAGGAGGCTATTTAGGATCCTTTGTGAAGAAATGGGTTCCTTCACCAAAACTTACTGTACCACACTGAAGACAGATGGCTCTCAAAAGGAAAGGTTTCGGTCCGGGCGTTTGAATTGAAGACAGAGTTATTGATGTTTCTTGAAGATTCAAACTCTGGGTATGAAAATTTGTTTTCTGAACCAAGTTGGCTACTTAAACTGTTTTTCTTGCTGATCTCTTCGAACATCTGAACACCTTGAAAAAAAGCCTGCAAGGGAGAGAAGAAAACATTTTGTCTTCAAGAGACAAAATCAGAGGATTCATCTCGAAACTTTGTTTCTGGTCAGAGTCTCTGCAAAAAAGAGTGTAGATATGAATCCTTTCCCTGCCTTCAAAAGGCCATCGATGAAACTTTCAAAGATGATCCGAAGATGAAAACAAAAACATATCGCTGATGACACAGAGTCTGCACAACTTAAAAGAGAAACTTTCAAGTTATTTCTCAAAACTGGTGTCCGATGGAAATGGACAAAGATGGATACTAAAACCTTTCTTAGAAATGTCCGTCCAACACGCTGAACTTCCATTTGTAACAATGAATGAAAATCTTAGACCCGTTTGCTGATTCAGAACATAAATAATTTATGTTCAACTTAAAGTTTTCATTTTTATATGGGACGTTCCGGAATTCGATAAGTTCTTCTTAAAATCGCCATACTAAAGGTGAACTTTATGTAGAACATAAATTTATGTTCCGAATCAGCAAATGGGCCTTATTGACTTAGCTGCAGATGAAATGCTTCGAATGGAGTTCAATTCTAAAGCAATCGACAATTTCAGGATAGAAAGGAAAAACGAATATCCAGAATTGGCAAATGAGGCCTTAAAAAAATGTTAGTGCCATTTTTAACGTCATGTCTATGTGAACTAACATTCTCTTCAATGGTTAACTTAAAAACAAAAAAGAGAAATAAGCTTCAATTGGAAAATGACTTAATTGTAAACGTTTCAAAGATACAACCAAGATTTGAATTTTTAGTGAAAAATAAACAGGCTCATTCGTCATTCGACCCCAGGGGGTCGCGACCCACACTTTGAAAAACACTGATCTACATGATATAATGGAGAGAACACAACGTGATGTCTATGGCGCCTTTTTGAGAATTGAGACTATAAAAAATAAATAGAGTGGTGCGACTTACTCTCATCAACAATTCTCTGAGTGCGTGTGAAGAATTGAGGAGACCTACAATTTAAGGCCGACTCCGAACGGCAAAGCTGAGAAGCCATTTTTTCATGACAGATTGATACTCTTCGAAGTCGCAAAAGGCATTACCAGTGAAAGATGAAATAAAAACTTCATGGGCACAAGTGGGACTCGAACCCTCGAACCAGAAGATACCAACTAACTTAACGGGTTGTACAACGACGTGGAACTAGAAGTGTCAAGGTCCAGAAACTCAGATGGCCCGGTCATTTAGAGCGGATGAACACCAAAGCTCCGGCCCGGAAAGCCTTCGACACTTTTCCTTAGGAACGTAGAAGTAGAGAAAAACCGGGACTCAGGTGGCACACCCAAGTGGAAGAGGACCTCAATCAACTTGGAGTGCAAAACTGGAGACAGCAAGCTAGGGACCGAGCTGGCTGGCGGAGACTGTTGATTGAGGCCAAGTCCACAATTTTTTTTGTTCAAGGAGCAAATGATCAACGAAAAAAATGCCTACTACCTATTCGCCTTTGCAAACCAATAATATTTGCAAGGTCCTGTAACCAATTGTTGGTTTTAGTTTCAGCTTCTACAAGTCCCCCTTGAAGAATTTCAGTGAAAATTATTCTTTTCTAAACTATTAAATGATTATAACTCAACCTACAACATTTCATTTCACAAAAATCTCCTTTTTCTATGCCCTAACATGATATGAATGTGAAAAAATACCAATTTCCCAACTTAAAGGACTCAATATCCTAAAGAATAATCACGGATAAGCCCCTGAACCGTCATGACCCTAAATATGATTATAACAAACCATCTAATAGCTCTTTCATATCGCAATAGAACACACACACAAAAAAACCTCTTCATCCAATAATCACAAAGAGGGACGAGGGAGACATGCATGTTGCCATTGCCATATAAAAGCGCCAACAAACCGTAACCGTTATTACATCTATACTCCTCTTTCATCGTATGTAATCAAATTATTTCATATCATGCTCCCGTCCCTAATTGAATTTCCTTCAGACAAAAACGCAATTATCTTATGTTTCCTATATTATGTCTGATCTATATGTATTTTCGAGCCATATAGAACCATCAAAAATAACAAAAGTGAGAGGGAAACCAAAGCCACCGTAAGCCGTAACGTAACCTACCAGTCATCAGCCTTTGACATTTTTCACTCCCTTTCTATGGGGATCCAATCTAACCAAAAATCAGACGAAAAATAAATAAAAATAGAATTTCCCCTCCCCCACTCAACATCACATCAACATCATCCATTGCATTGTTTTTTTATATTCCTAGTCCAAGTCCGAGTCCCAGAGTACAGCTATCCAAATGTATATTTTATCGACCAAAGTTCATAAAAATCGATTCGATTTCGTTCTCTTTCATCCTTGTATAATGAGAAATAAAGCCAACAACTACAATTACACCAAAAGCAACAACAAAAAACAAACATTTCGACCAAAAGGAACAACGACAATCGAGAAACTGCTCGAATATTTATTTTCTTTTATCAAAATAAATAATTTGGCGCGCATTTCTCCCGCCCTTTTTAATGCGCTTGTTCCTTTTTGTTTTGTTGTTGGTTAGGCTTCTGCCTGTGCCTGTGTGTTTGGATATGTGACTTTGGCTTGGCTGTGTTTATGTTTACATTACATAACAGAGCAGAGTTTTCTTGTTTATTATTTTTGTTTACTATCAAAACTGCTGCTGCTCCAAATGATAGCAGAGCTCACCGAGCAGAAAACAATCGCAATGTGCTTGAAGCCCAAAAAACCACCCTGCCACAACCCTCGTCTGAATGTGACAGCTTGGTCAGAAGCAGCAAAAAACAGAAATTCCATCCGTTCACACTGCGGCTTGTTCGAGTCGAGCTGTCCATTTTAATTTTCCAAGCAAACATAGAATAAGAGAGGGTTTGAGGACAAGCTAAGAGAGAGAAAGAGAAAAAAGGTCGATAGAACGAGAACGTTTGAACAGAGATGTGCGCAGAGAACACATGCACAGCTTGCGCCAAGTTTGTTTGGGTTCAAAGACCAGGAAATTGTATTTTCCCTCCTCTGGTCTCCTCTGGCCTCATTGCAACAACTCTCAAACCAAACCACATTGATTGCAAACAGTCCCTTGGCTGGCATGGCAATATGGCGAAGCCCCGGTCAGAAAGGGAGCAGCTTAGATTGTTGGCCGGTTTAAAGAGCGGCAGCCACTTCAGTATTCTGTTTCAGTTTTCGTTCACTTAGCAATGAGGTGAGGGTTTTCAACCCCATTCGAGCAGGGAATACAGGATGGGAACTTCATTTAACGATGCCGCGCCGTAATTATAGTAAAATAAAACCACGTTGATTTTCCTTTTCCCTCTCTGCAACTGGCTCTCTTTCTCTTTCGTGTATCGTCGAATGGCTGTTGGGCCATCACATCAAGGGACTTGGGAAAAATAAAATATAACTGCATTGTTGTCTGGTTATAGGGAGGGTTGGAAAATTCGTTTATTTTCTCTCTTTGCTTTTGAGTTTTCGTGTCCCGAAAACCCCTGGCTTTAAAAAGGTATAAACTTTAAAAGGAACAACCTGAAAACGGAACAAATTCATGCGCGCCTTTTTCAAACCCCCTTTTTGTTTGTTTTCCGTTACGAGGTTCTGCAAGGCTGTTCTGTTAGAAACTACAAACTTTGGAGCAAAAGAATAGGGAACACAGCAAAATTAAAAAGAAAAAGTAAACAAAAACAGCAAAGACGAGAAAATTCCTTTACCTACATTAAATTTTCCCCGGATGAGCATCGATTCTCGACTTGAGGATGAGAAAAGTGGAACGCGAACTGAAATGTTTTTCCACATTTCCTCGAGTTGTTCTCCTCTGCCAGCAGCACTGCAGTGCAAAGAGGAATTCCTTTGGTTGACACTGTGTACTTGGTTCCATTTGTGCTTCCTGTTCACGTCCTCTTCTGCTGTCCCACCATCTTGCATTCTTCATCTTCGTTTTTTGTTTTGATTAGTTTTTTTTTCTTGTTCACTGGTGCTGCTCTTTCTTGTGCAAGGTGTACCAGCCAATACAGTACCTTCTACAACTCATACTCGTCTTGTTCCTAGTTTTATAACTCGTGTGTACGGGGTCCGCTCCCCGGCTCCACCACCGACCGTGTGGAATGTGGAATGTTTTATAGAATGGTAATGTTGGCTTGCTTATTGTTGTCCTCTCGTGTATAGACAGCGGTATAGTTCCGCTTTTTTGAAGCCATTCTTCTTCTTTCTGTTCACATCTCTGTCTTTCCAAAGCAGATATAGTCAGTCAAGTCGTCTCAAAAGATCCATACAGTAGAGATGGTAAGGTAAGCTTCTTTTGGTGTGTCTTATAGCAGGCGCTTCGGTATGCGACATTTAGCGGAGCTCGAGACGAAGCACGAGTTTTATCTATCTACTGTGCTGGTTTTTGTTGTCGGCTGTGTTCTTCTGTCTTCTTTATAGTCTGTATAGTAGGATTTTGTGTTATAAATAGCTTTGCGGGGCGGTGCAACGACAAAAAAGAAGGAAAATGTCTTTTTACCGTAGGCTCTTGGAATGTTATTAAAAGTTGTTTTCTAAGATGGGGATATGCCATGTGGTTGGTATTCTGCTATTTGCTATGGTATGGTTTTTTTCTCGTAAATGTGGTGTGGCACTGGCATGATACCTACTCGATTGCGGATTGTAGTTTAAGAATGCATAGCTACAAAAGGACGAATGCAGTGCGAATATAGTCTTCGGGGGAAAAGACCCAACGTATTATTGATAGACTGATTCCTCTTTAAATTGTAATGTCTTCTGTTGGTGAAGATAAAAGATGTTTGATAGCGAGGAATTTCTTCTTTTTTCACGATTGGTTTTTATTTTATTTTTTGCTTTTTGAGAATTGAAAAGTTTGTCGATAGAGAAATCTCAAAGTTTCTATACCCTTAGGACTCTGATTAAGTTTTTTTTTCTTTTTTGGGAAGAACAAAGCTCTTTGTGGAACCTTTCGGAAGAACTTTTATCATAATTCTTTATTCTATATTCTATTCTCAACCTCTCATTAAGTTAAACTTTGTCCTGATATAATTCATATCTAGTTTAGACAATAATATCTGTGAGTACCTTAGTGGGAAAAAGATACAGGTAATTTATTAGATTTTGCTATAAATGATTAACTGACCTCTGCTGGTATATGCAATGTTGTCTGCTTCCTCAGACAAAGCTTTCCAGCTAAATCAGACTAAAAGTACACAACGTAGTCTTCAACTCAGATTACTCTGATTATTCCGTGGAATTGGCAATTACACCTACAAAGGAACACAGTTATGTCTGCCATTCCAGACTTTATGCATTTTCGATATTCAACAGTCAGTCGTCGAGTACAGTCATTATTATTCTTACTTACTTACTTACTTATTGTCGCGCTACAGTCCAGGTCGGACCAGGGCCTCATCCAGCAAGCGTCTCCAGCCGGCGGCGCGCTTCCTAGCTAGCTGTCTACAGTTTCTACCATCTGTGTGGTCTTCCTGAGTCAAGGTCTTCCTCTTCTGCCATGTCCTTCCGAGTTGGATTCGAAGACTCTACGAGCCGGAACATTATTTTTCATTCGCTCTACATAACCCAACCATCTAAGTCGTTGGACCTTAACTTTTCCGAATAGTCCAGTGTCCCTGAACAGCTCGTACAGTTCTTGATTGAATCTTCGTCTTCATTCTCCATTTATGCAGATTGGACCAAAAATCACTCGAAGAATTTTTCTCTAGCAGCAGCCCAAAGCGTTTTCATCGGATGTTGTCATGGTCCATGTCACTGCACCAGGACAGGGATGATGAGGGTTTTGTACAGTGACACTTTAGTAGCTCCGGAGAGGACCTTACTACTCAATTGCCTTCTGAGTCCAAAGAAGCAGCGATTGGCAAGAGTGATTCTTCGTTTGATTTCATAGTTGGTGTTGTTGGTGCAGTGCATTAACGCCCATGGAATTAACGCCCGCGGGTGTTAATTCCAAAAACAAAAGGAATTTACCCCCGCGGGTGTTAAATCCTTTTTGAATTGGCAATAAGGCCCACCATAAAAAAGAACTAACGCCCGCGGGTGTTAATGCCATTTGAAATTGGTACTAACACCCGCGAGTGTTATTTTCTTTTGGAAGAGATCTTTTCAACCTCGGATGTGAACACCTGCGCTGGCATCCTAGACACCTTGGCCACGTGAGTAGAAACAAATTAAACATCCCAAATGAAGTTTACGAATTTTACATTTTGGTCATTCAAGACTTATTCGGTTTGTGAATTAATTTTTTTGTTTTTATTCGAAAACCGAATAAATCTTTGGGATGTCAAAGTTCGGTGAGGATACGGCATTCTACAAGCACACTATACTTGAAGCCAATTTCATCTTATTGTATCTATCTGTCACCTAAAATAACCAAGCTATTTCATTTACATTGAAAGATGGATGGACACAAGCGGAAAAAATTTTGGCCAAAAGAGAATCAATTTGGGGTGTGAAAATAAAAAAATTCGCGCGAATTTTTTTATTTTCACACCCCAAATTGATTCTCTTTTGGCCAAAATTTTTTCCGCTCGCTTCGCTCGCGATCAAATCAATTCGATCTTGAATTTTTTGTTTCGGCTTCAACCTCAGTCGAAATGATGCTGAAAATGGATCATTGAAATGCTTGCAAAAATGTAGAACCACTACTTATCCAAATAAAAGGAAACCTAAACAGCTCTGACAATTTTGTCGACAGCTAATAAAGAAACGTGGTATTTATTTCAATGTGTACTTATACAATACATACATACAAGAATTTAAGTTTTTTGTTTATTTGTTTAGCATGAATGTTCGTTGTTTCACTTTTTTTTCATTTGGGACGTTTGTCCCATAAAAAGTAAAATTTAATTGGGACTACTGACTGGCCATAGTGGGTTAATAATCCCTAAAACTATTTCGGTACTTTTGAGTCTCCAGAGTGGCTTAGAAGTTCCGAAAACCATTTTCGAGACTTCTGACTTCGAGACGAGTTTCCCTGCGCCAAGTTTCTAATCAAAACAGAAAAAACAAAATAAGGCCCCACGGGCATTATTTCTAGGTTGCAATGGACATAAAACCGCAACCCTTGCAAGGGTCTAATTTCCATAAGAAATTGAAATAAGGCTCCATGCGGCTTTATTTCAACGGACGTTATTTCACGTCACAATTTGTTTCACGTGTGGGTTTTATTTCCAATTAAAATTGGAATTAAAGCCCACCAAAAAAAGGAATTAACCTCCGCGGGTGTTAATTCCAAACCAAAAAAGGAATTAACACCCGCGGGGGTAAATTCCTTTTGTTATTGGAATTAACACCCGCGGGCGTTAATTCCATGGGCGTTAATGCACTGCACCGGTGTTGTTGTCTGAGTTTATAGCGGACCCTAGGTAGCCAAAGTCCTTAACTACCTCGAAGTTAAATCTGTCTATATTGACGTTAGCCCCAAGACGTCGATGTTGGTTGTCCTTTCTTGTTGACAGCATTAACTTGGTCTTGCCCGCTAGACCCATCTTGCTGGCTTCCGTCTCAAGGCTCATGAACGTTCCACTGTCATCACGCTGTGTTCTTCCAATCATGTCAACGTCGTCTGCGTATATTAGTAGCTGAACGGACTTTTGAAAGATTTTGCCTCTGGAGTTAACGGTGGAGTTTTGCACAATATTTTCAAGAATGATGTTGAAGAAATCGCATAATAGCGCATCACCTTGTCTAAAACCTTTTTGGACATCAAATGCATCCGTTAGGTATTTTCCGACCATGATGGAACAGCGTGAGTTTTCTCCTTACACAGACGGAAGAGTTTTTCTGTGATGCCAAAACTGGACATTAGGTACTCTTAATAGTTGGCCTCTATAGACCAATAGATCTTGAAGGCGATGTTTAGGAGACTAATACCTCTGTAGTTGGTGCAGTTCAGAGGATCTCCCTTCTTGAGGATCGGGCATACGATGCTGAGGTTCCATTCATCGGGCATGCTTTCCTCCGACCAAATTTTGCACAAGAGCTGGTGCATACTCCTAACCAAATCATCTCCAGCTGCTTTGTACAGTTCGGTGGCTAGGCCGTCTGTTCCAGAGGCTTTCTTCGATTTAAAATTAGATATCGCTATGTTCACTTCGTTGGATGGGTGGAATTGGTGGTCTGCTCCACCCAAATTGAATGGGTCTGTATAGCTGGCGTATAGCTGGCTGCTCGTCATCGCCATTATACAGCTTGGAACTGCACTGACTGTAGTTCCACTACGGTGTTCCCATGATGGTCTTTACAGGCCTCTGTTTGGGGTGTATAACCCCTGGTGGTTTGTTTTACTTTTTTGTAAGACTTTCGAACTTCGTTCCTGTTTTGACATCCCTCTATCTCTTCGATCGCGCTCTTCCTCCTCTCTCCTTTTCTGCTCGTAGAGCTCAAGCTGCTCTTGTCCTTCTTTGCAGCGCCGGCCGCTTTGTCATTCACTTGTTATGATTACTCAATTTTGTAGGTCACTTTAAACTATACTCTTAAAAGCCAGTTGTGAATTTAAAAAACATGGTTTTTTGTAAGAGAAGAGAAATTAATTGCTTCTTTAGCCGAACCATAGAGCTAAGCTTTGTATGTCTCAGGAACCAAAATTTTGTTTACCAAACTTCGAATGTTAGCAAAGTTGTTTCTATTTTTATTGTCAAAATAAAAGCATATCACTTTACGTTCGACAAAAACAAACAATTAGCAGAAAATATTGATTCAAGTGAACTCCACTTTCTGTTTGTTATAAATTGACTTCGTACAATTATTGATTTTTCTTTTAAAGAATAACAATAATTCAACTGCATTCAATTCGAAATTATCCAATAATTTCCGCTGTTAACCAATTTATGAATCAATAATAAAAACCATTAACTTCACTTCAAATAACTTGTCTGCATTAAATTAAAACCAATCTGCATTGCCCATGTCTTCTGTTTCTGCTTACAGACTGACGCCCCAAGGGTGTCAATATCAATAAATAGAAAATTTACTTTTAATCTACGTCACACTGCATTGATAAAAATCGAACACACACATGCACATTAATTGTAATAAATTGAAAATGAAAACACGTCAGAGAGTGCAAAGCAAAAGGGAATTGCACGTCACAACAGAGCTTGGTCGGTTTTGTGTAAATAAATTATATTTGCTTAAATGGAAAAAGCAAAAACAAGTTACAAATAAAAAAAAAAATTTCAAGCGTGTAGACTGTGGAGTGTGCATTATTTAATATTATTTGTTTTTTATTTGCTTTTCCATCATGCAGTGCCAGTGCCATATTGTGCTGTGTGCTGTGTTCACTTTCGTTCTGAGAAAGTTCTGTTTGTGAAATTTGTGTTGATAAGGCTGACAACTTCCTACATCAAACACAATTGTCATCGAATGACGTTGTTTTCAATTTTTTGTTCTATCTTGCTGATGCGTTAAAGGGACAATCTTTGTATATTTTTTGTTATAAAAGCTATTCTTCAAAACTTGGAATAATTGACATACAAGAAATCTGGGCTCGTTCAGGCCGAAAACTAAAATAAAACTTCTTAACAACCCACAAATCATTTATTTGGTATCCTCAACAAAAACAATGTATCTAACCACTAAACCAAAACATTTCACATCCGAACATTCATCCATTAATTCAGTTATTATTCTTTCTTTTTTTTTCTTTGTCGAAAAATACAATTCAAAATGTTATGACGAAAACTTCATAAAAGTTTCATTGTTATTGACAGTAGTAACATTGAACGTTTCTTTTATATAATTTCCTCTTGGGAATTCTTTCATTCTTTTGAAGAACCAAAAAGTAAGGAAAAACAACTCGCCAAAACTTTTATGCGTACACAATGACAGTTCAATATCAAAATCGAGGCTAAAATGAGCGCTGTCTTATTCTGCGTTCGTCCTCATTTTGAAAAAAAAAAGACAGAAACAAAATACTTTTTCCTTCTTTGCTACCCTCTTTAAGACTTCATCCTTCTTCTTACCCCCTTCGATGTCGCTTTATGTTGGACGTTTCCGAGATGGCAAGTTCAATGCTTCTGTTTATTTACACTTCAAGTCGATTTACTTTTGGCAGTTTCAATATTTGAAATGAAATGATTGACACATTTTTTTGTTGCCCCTCTTTTAAGCTCTAAAGGCAAATCTTTTTAAAAAGAAAAATCTAATCTACACGCTATGTAAGACTTTTGAAGTAGAGATAGAGAGGAAAGACCCCACACATTTTGGGGTACAGTGAGAGAAAATTTGGAGCTTGGATGTGAGTTTTCTTATTTTGAAAGCCTTTTTTGTCAATTTTCAATTTCAAATTTGTTAAAAATTCTTAAAACTTTACTAGCTGACATCATAGACTTTCGCCTTGTTTAACAGAAAGATCGATGTAAACATGTCTGTCGAGTCCACTTGTTTAATAAATTGTGAATCTTAAACATTCTTGTGTCCACTTGAACGAAAGCTCCTTTAGTGTGCAATTTAATAACAGAACGACTGTCGGGGCCCTCTAGTGTGATATATTGCAAACGTCTCCAAAATCTCTAATCCGTTGGAAAACACAAACAAATTCATTAAAAACGTTTGAGCCGTTAAGGAGAAATTCATCCACGTGTAAACACTATGATGATTGGTCAACGAAAGGACTAGCGGGCCTGACAAACACTGCAATTTTTGTATATAAAAAATGTATACAGGACAACTTTGGTAGACTTTTAACTCACACTTTTCCGAATACTCTTGAATCCAAACACAAGACTTCATCAAAATCGGTTCAGCTGTTTAGGACGATTTCTTTGATGATCAGACTCACCTTTTTTTCACAGTGTACAATGGAATTTGTTTCATATTTTTGTCAGTGTTTTCCCACTCTAAAAAATTTCATTCATAATTAAATGAAATTAGAGCAAAACCCCGAGCACAAATAGAATGTGTAAACGTCTGCCGAAACAGATACTCGTTTGTATCTATTTACTTGGCAATGGAAATTTTTAAACATCCAAACGTCTCCTTCATCTCGCATGCTAATTGTAGCATAATCATTGAATATTCTTCTCCGTGGAACTGCATGTAATTTCTTCCCCTTCCTAACTTTTCCCCCACTCCACACCACGCTGAAGATTTGTTCTTTAAAAAATTAATGCAATTTATTTTTGAATTCAAAATAATTTTCGCACACTTTTCGGAAGAAGAAGAACATTAAGGAAGAAGAAAAAAATATGTAATAAAAAAATGTATCTGCCGCCCTCCTCCTGTCTAGTTGGCAGTTAACCCACGAATTCGGATGAAAAAATCCGTCTTAATGAACGTCAAATTGAAGGTGAGAATGTCGTTGTCGTGCTGTGCCGGAAAAGATGAATATTTCAATATTTCTTCCCTCAACCTTGCCTCAGTCATCCCCCACCCTTCACTCTCCCCCTTAATGTTTTTCCTCTCAAACACTTCACAGGAGTGAGCAAAAAAAAAACGTATTGTTGAAGAACAAACAAGAAGAAAAAAAAGAACCGATTCGAGGACATTACAGGAAGACTCAGCTCTTCTTCTGTTTAGCATAGATATTGCCGCCAAAAATTATTAGAATTGGATATTGCCGTTACGTGAGTCTATTCCGTAAATGTAATTGGTTTTTTGGTGTTCTTTAAGGAAACCCCCAAGACCCGCAGAAGACCGTCACGACTCACGAGTCACGACACTATACCAACGGAAGAAGAAGCACTCAAGCACTCACAACTCGAATGCTGAAGTCAGCCCAATTGGGGGAATGGTGTTCACACACACAAACAAAAAAAGGACGAAAAAAGGACGAAGTGAAGCAACACCATCTCGTTAGATCAGAGGCTATAAATCGCGTACCGCATATTGTTCGGGAAGTTGGAATGCCCGAGGTGATGGTGCTTGGTATATTGGGTGTTGGAGGTTTTTTTTCGGTAACGGAAACGAAAGATCGGAACGGGAAGACTACAACGGTGCAATACAAGACATTATACTTTATTTGTAATGTCCTTGGGATGTTTTTTAAACAGAGCTTTTTTCCCCCGTCATTGTTGTTGTTCTTCTTCATTTTGAAGAAAGAGAAAGGTGTGTGTGTGAGGAAACGATGAGGGTGCGTTTTGGATCCTAATCAGTAAACGAGCTCACGTTCAAAGAAGTTAGCCATAAAAACGAATGGGTTGTGCGTATTGTTTTTCATTTTTATATCGCTTTGATGGGACTTTTTTTTCTGCTAAGCACACAGAGGGTAGAGCGGGAATGTGCTGAACGGTAACCAATGAGCCGATATATGATACAAATGGCTGCATTAATATTGAAGAGGATTGCCTATTTTTATTTGAATTTGGTGTGTGTGTTCTTGTTGGGTGATTGAAATGATGCTATAACCGAAAACGATATCTTGAAAAAGTCTTTGACTTCCTTTATAATCGATGAGGCTGAGAGGGTTGGGGGAGTGATTTACATATTTCAGAGACGTGGTGGTGGAGGACATAAAATAAAGTTCGAAGGCAACAGTCTCTCAGCAGACACTGGTTAAAATTTGTTTTTAAGCAAGTTCAAACACCTTACTGAGGGGGTGATATTTAAGGGTAGGTGCTGCATAAATTGCAGGTCATAAAAATGTCACATGGTGTCGTGCATTCTGTGGCGTACGATAAGTTCCAATAGATCCCTGTAGGGGCTCTCAGACTACCACGCATTTGAATTACCGAGAAAACGCTTCACCATTAATCGACAAACAAGGCTTTCGGTACCCTTTTTTTTCGATATTTTTGACAAAAACCTAAATTTAAAAAATGCAATATTGAGGTCCTTGGCCTCACAAACTCATTTCCGAAATTTTCAATTAAAAACGAATTCATGGACATTTGAAAAAACCGAAATAACGTCACGTTTATTCTTAAAAAGGCACTACAGTCCGTTGTATAGACTTGGGCCTAAGCAAATCGCATGACAGAGCATCGCCTTGTCTGAATCCTTGCTTGACATCGAAAGATTCCGTAAGCTCGTTGCCAACCTTGATGGCGCAGCTTGAATTCTCCATCGTCATTTTGGCAGCTTTATACAGTTCGTCTCTGTAGATGCTGTCATACGCGGCCTTCAAATTGATGAAGAGGTGGCGGGTGGGACTTCGTTCGTCGTCGCCGTTATGCAGTGTACAGAAGTGGTCTTTCCGAATCCCCAGCATCGACTGCGATTCTACTATGATGTTCCCTTGTTTATCTCTGCAGGCATCGGTTCTTGCTCGATGACCTTGAGCCAGAAGTTTAATCTTCCATAAAACTTCCGAATTTCATTCCTATTGTCGGCAGAAATACTTCATGCCAAGCAATGATCTCTTTGTGACGTCATAGTCATGTCCTTTAAATGGCTGTAACTCAACAATCTTATAGAATGCAACTAAAAATGGAAAATATTAAAAAAATTTGTTCACAACTCCGTTGACAAGGTCTTGTCATTGGACAGCTGAACTAAACAAACGACATGTAATAGTTTCAGCTGCTCCCTACCACATCGCACTAAACATCAGCCAATCAAACTGACAAACTTGTCATACTTAAAAATGAGAAAACAAAAATTTCACTTTTTCTACGCAGTTCATTCGATAAAATGATGAATTGATGAACATTGGATTAAAGTAATTTCTTTGTTAACAAAAATACAAAACAAAACAAAAAAGCAAACAAAAATTGTAAAAGCGTAAAAGCTTCAACAAAACCAGGTCAAAACTGAGCGCGGGGTGGTGAACATGTTAACCTAAATATCTAAGACACAGCCAAGCAAAGCCGGAGACAACAAGCTGCGACTTGGATTGAGCTAGAGCCCTCGTGCCTCGAGTCTCGTTTGGTTTTTTTATTTTGTTTGTTGGAATTGGACAGAGTCAGAGTCGTACAGACGTTCAAAGCGCAATCGTAATGAGACAAAGTACACACACTTAACGTGTGTATAACTGTGTATTACACATTACGTCAAAATCTATTTCACTTTCAGTTTTTTTCCTTTCAAAGGTTTTGTTTGTTTTGTTGTAAGCCGCACTGTGCACCACACTCTGCCTCGACGACGACGCTATACTGGACAGATAAAAGTAAGTGATTGTGCGGTGTGTGTGACAAACTGTGCTACACTTTGGGACGGAATCGGAATGCATGCATGCGTACGGGGACTACGCCACGCACAGTGGCCGCCTCAAAAAGCCGTCCGTGGGAACTGGTTTAAGAATGTACGCACACGCCTATACGTTTGTAGTTTACGATTTGTTTGGATTGATATGAATTTTTCTCAATTTTCAATATGTGCGCGGGAAAACGTATAACAAATCATAGATTCTACGCAATAGAAAAATATCAAGGCGACACAAAAGAAGAAAAAAACCCCATCAATCAGGGAGACAAAGAAACATTTTATTAGAGATCCGCAATGATTGTTTACATATGCTCGCTTTGCGACAAACAAATAGCTACCGCAAATGTGCAATATGCAAAAGCATTGCGTAATATTTAAGCGGACACATAAGGTCGTGTCCCCCAGCGAGGCATTGTGATAGAAGGCAAATTGGCTATGGATTGGGTGATTTGATTTGCAACGCAAATTGCAGCTGCGCACGCAGTTTCCTGCATTTGATTTAATAATTGAGACAAATAATCGTTTTGACTTTTTCGCTTCGACATTAAAATTATGCAAAATGTATAAATACGCACTCTAGACGTCTTGCGACTTGTGATCTATCGTCTGGATGACAAGTTGCTTTGAGACGTCAAAATATTCACTCGAATTTAATCTTAAATTTCATATTAAAGCCGCTTCAGTCTAATTTATGGCACACATCACATCACATCACATACCCTATAAACGTCATCTTGACATATCTCTGCGAAAGAGTGATAGGAAAAGTAATGCGCACTATGACAAGGACTTTACATTTTACAATATCAATTCCTCCCCATTCCCTTCGCATCACTCTTACTTAAACTGGGTGGCATGCAAGGACAACATCACATCAAGCTTGTAATGCATTCGAGCGCACGTTGGGTTGAGTGTAGTACCCGTGCAGTGTGTATTCAACAAACGAGCTGCAACAAAACATTTTACATCCCTTCATTTACTTAATATTACACAAAAGCAGGCAAAAGGAGGAAAAAAATGAACTTATAATAATGGCATATTCCCTTTCCACTCTCCTTCTGTGCGGAAAACTGTCCAAACTTTCATCGTTCGCAGTAAAAACACCAGTATTGTATACGGTTTCCTGCTTTGTATATGTCATTCTCTATCATTCTTCCAAAGAGAAATGCGCCACTATCAGAGATTGTCCCCAACTCCCTGAGGGAAGTTAAAATGAAGGTTTTACAGGATACACATTATCATTACACAAAAAAACCTCAAACCATCATTGGCCTTCCCTTCGTCGTGTCGTTACTTAGAGGTGGAGCAGTAATGCATCGGTTTAACGGGGCACGTGCAGTAACAACAGTAACTAATGTAAAACATGCAACAATGCTATAGACACATTTTTGTTTCTTTCTCACTCTGTTCGTTCGCTTGCCCTCACTCAGACTACTTGTGCTCCATTCGATCGATAAAAAGTAATTTAGGTCACGGAAAGTAGCTCATGCAGTTATTACGTCTCTTTTATGTCACTTTTTTTTGCTGTTGCTTCCCACTTTTCTGAGCTTCTATTCTGTTAGAACTTTTACTTACACCCGATGGTACACTCCCACAAATGCGATAGATCTCTTTTAATGGCGTACAAATGGGGTCTTAATGAATTTAAGGTTTTGTTTCTTTGAATTTAATTTAAATTCACTTCGAAATCAGTGTATATCGCTCCCTTTTCGCCATTTTTGAACTTTTGTTTGAGCTTCAAATGAGTTTGTGGGTTTTAAAAAAAGTTTTAAACTCATACTGGACCCCAGATTATTTTTCTTCCCACGAAAGTATACCCGTCAAGGGCTTCTGTCATGACAGTATTTTGATTAGGGACGCCTTGCATCTATGTTGATTCTTCATCATGCATTATGTGCATCATATGCTTTGAACCCGATTTGATTTATGCGCATTACTGCGCGCTTTCAAAATATACAGTCCCATCATGGCATCCTCATATCAACATCATCATTCTCATCAGTTTCATCCTTGTCGTCGTCCTCGTTATTACTGTGATATTTTATGATGTCAATGTGTAATATACCAAATTGTACATTGGACTGAAGGACAAGTTGAATATATGGATGTCCCTTTTGGGGGACATTTTTACTCATATAAAATGGATACAGAAGCTCTGCAACATGCTACAGGTTGTTGCGTGTGACATACTTTCCTCTGCCAATATGGAACGTTTATTAAATGGTCGACTTAATTCACCTTACCAATGAAATGACGAAAAAAAAATAGAAAATGAAATGATGTAACAACTCTCCCACTTTCGGTGTAATATATGCAAAGTTGTTTGTGTGTAAATGTGTGCGGTTGTGCATATTGTGTTGGTAGCACATTGAAGTTAAATTATTAATTGCTTTCAAGGGTTGATGGATTCAACGTTAAGTTGACATTTAATGAAAAGGACTATACCTACTTTACGAGTGACCTACATTTTGCTTGTATTGTAACGCGGTCATGGGAGCTATTGTGGGTGGTAAGTATAGCAGGCGGAGATAGAAAGGCAGTGGGCCAAGGTAAAGCGTTAGTAAATGAATGCGAACGAATAAATTCCAACTACGTAGATTGTATTGGTTTAGCGAGCAGTCGTGAATTCTTGGAAATTTGTAGTTAGTTTTGGGAAATTTGTTACATATTGCGCGTTTTAGCACCATCGGGCTTGGCCGTTTTGGATGGATGTTTCGTTATCAATTTCAGTGTGGCCATCTATGGTCAAGATGATTAAAAAACCGTTGAACATAAAAATGACGATTGTTCTCTATGGGCGGAAAAAACTATGCATATAACATATTTCTGAAAAAATTACGTATACGTCACAGTGTACCAAAAGGGAAATTGTCGTGGTTTTAAGTATGAGGATGGAATCTGCTAGAATAAAAATGAGAAACTTCATGTATTTTTCGAAAGCATAATGCTTGCCCGTTAACTGGATTATAGGCTCTAGGTGTCCCTAGTTGCATACTGAATCCTTTCCAGTGTACTTTGTCATTTGTAAGCTTCTTACACTTTTCTGCAACACAATTTCAGACAAGTTCAACACTCTTCTTGATGCTAGATCCTAGATGCTAGATGCTTATTTAATTACTTAATTGGCTCACAATCTATGAAGGATCTCAGCCTCGGGAACGGTCCCTCGCATGCACCCTGCAGTCGCCGAAACCAAGTGCTCTGGTATCCGCAGTCAATTGGTCCTTGTACTGTAGGTTCAGTCTTTCTTGTCGTCTCGAACATGGGGGCTGTGATGGGAAGACTTTCTTGGCTGGAGCGTTGTCGTTCATTGGCTCGATGTGGCCAAGCCAATGAAGTCAGAATGTCAGAATAGAAAAGGCCTGCACTGTTGTGTACTTCCATGTTCTTTAAGGCTCCCACGAAGATATACCAAAGCAGATTATTGTTGGCGTTCAATCACTATTACTAAATCAATGGAACAGAATTCTTCCAAGGATATTGAAAAATTCGAAGAGGCTCTGCACGCGAAGGAGACAAACTGAAGGCATTTCCGGAAACAGCTTTTCAACTTCGCTACTCACGTTATGTGATAGTCACGCTCAATCAAACCATCTAGAAGGCAATACTTCCCATAGAAAAAAAAACACGTATACGCCACAGTGTACCGAAGCTAATTTTTTCTGTAGGTATGGAGAAACAAATTTAGCAAAAAGTCTTAATACAAAAACTGTAAGCTAAAGCAAAATAAGGCTTTTTGACATGCCGAAAATATCATGAATCGTCTCTATCTTCCTGAAACCTCCGAATGTATGTACCCTTCAAGCTGTTTTTAGTCAAAATCCTGAAAAAGACCAATGCCTTTTGATGTCGTCTAAAATATCCCAAACACTGATGTCATTATAATTATGAATTCTCCTTTTCGCAATCTCAAGCAAATACAGCCAACAGGAAATGTACTGCTTCAAACAGTATACAGTTCACTTTCATCACTCTCTGGCCATGCATCCTCCTCAAAAGAATTTAAAAGCATCATCATGATGGCACATGGCTTAATTACTTACACCGGACGCCACTTGATTAATGTCAACCCCTGCACTGGCTTCGTAATGTACATTTTTTTCTACTCTCCATCTTGTTGTTGGTTGCGTCGTCGGACGTTTGGTTTAAGTTGGCCTTTTAGCAGGGGGCTTGAGAAGAATTTTTACTACATATAAAAGACGAAAGTTTCTCATTCTGAAACTGACAACGTTTATGTGTTTCAAAGATGTATGAGGGCATGAACAGACACTGCCGACCAACGACGATGTCAGACATACGAGTATAAAGAAAAGATTACCATGAAGAGAGTACATCACATTGCACATGTACTGTCATTGCCAGTCCGCCGCTCGCTGATGCCTCAAGCACTGCATATTAAATGGCGAATTTAGATTGTCGCATTCCAATGTCCCCGTCTGTCGCATTTTGCGGATATACACACAATCTTACACACATACGCTATTTTTATTTTTATACCATCCATATGCATGTCTAATGATCCTCTCCAACCCAACAACTCCCTCTTTATGGCTTTTGCATTCCTTGGGCCCGTTTATGGCACATTTTCATGTGTGTGTCCCATTTACAACAAGAAGAGTAGCGAAATTGCAAACAACAATAACAACAACAAAAAAAAAGAAAAAGAAGAAGCAAACAAACCAACTTGAAATAATGAATGAATGAGTCAGGGCATTCAGCCAAACACACACACAACGACGTCCGATAAACGGCGAAAAAGACGACGACGACGACATTTACAGTCAAGTAAGAAGAAGAAAAGGCAGACAGATTCATTCATTAGTGTCCAAAGATGTCTGCGGCGGAAATGCCAACGGAATTTGCTTTCTTCGGCGGCGATGTGACCGTCTCGCTGTCGGTCGTCCGAAAGTTGTTTCAACATACTGCTGGCTTTCCTTGTGGCGGTACTTGCCTGTTGTTTATTTGACATTAGCCGCGACGGCTGCGATTAATTAACCCACAAAGATGGATTTATACTTTTGTCTTGCAAAGGGCAATTGTGTGTTTTTTGCAGCTCATTCCAGGTTGAACTAGAAATTTCTCGCTCACATATGTTATTTTCGAATTAACTTTCAATAAAAAGTCACTTCTTTCTTGACAATAGTACTTATAATGGGTCTTCGTACACTGCGGCGTATACTTACTATTTCAATATTTTTTTTTTAAGAAGAGATAATTGGCTAATATTCTTTAAAATTCTTTGGTTTTTGAGGAGAATTGGAAACAATGTGGGTTCAACCTTAGAAACTTCAATGATTACTGTAGACAGAGATGAAAAATCAATTGCTTTGTTCTCTGCGATATGGAGTTCCCAGCAAAAATGTATTTGGTTTTAAGTAATGTCTACGCCCAGCTCTCTGGTTTCAGCATTCATCTGTTTTTCTTCCTCAAGCTCTATTAGGATAAGTGGTGCAAAATTAGAAAAACGAAAATCCCTAGTTCTGAATTTGGGTCAAACTATAAAAAAACAAATCAATCGTTCAAAAATTTCTCTTTGCATGAGAATTCACTACAAAATTTGAAGATTGCAAATTTTCGTTGTCCCCACCATCCTTCCAACTCTCAACCCAACTTTCTTTTAAACGCCATTAGAAAGCTTCACAAAAGAATTTAAAAAAAAATAGATTACTTAAACTTCTATTTCACAAAAGGTAAATAAATCTCCAAAAATAAGAGCCATCGAAACAATATGCAATCAACATCAAGTGGCAGAACAAAATAACTCCTATTGTGATTGTGGCTCCTTGACACTCATCAATACAATCGCCATTCCAAACAGTGCCAGATTGGCACTCACAATTTCTGATCTTCCGCAAAGTTTTGAGTCCAAAAAAATATTTCATCAGATTAACTCGTGTTGAACACAACAAAAGACGCAAATGCACAAAGCAAAAAACAACAAAACAAACAAGACCCAAGCTTTTTCTTTCCGCAATTCATTCGCTCGCTTTCGTGTCAGGTGAACTTTGCACCCAAAATTTACCTCCGTACATTTTTCGCAAAACAAAAACAAACAAACACAATCAACGTAACAAAACAGTTAAGCAAAATTAATAAAACGTGTCTTGTTGGTTGTGCACACCAAAACCAACAACTTCACCACCACTTCCCCCCATTGCTCCGTACGCTAACCGTAATTTGTGCCAAAAGAGGCCAACATAAAAGAAGACGAACACGAACAGTTGTATCAAAACAAAAAGCCAACAAAAATAAAAACAGTTAAATTACCCTCCCTGTGCAAAAACAAAAAAAAAGAAACAGAAAAAAAGTGTGTTGCGCTGAATGATACGATAACCGTTGCTCCGTAGCTGAAGCCAACGCGAAACCGAAACGATAGAGAAATGGGTGCGGGAGTGGAGTCGAGTGTTTTCTGTTTTGTTTATGGTTGTTCCGGTTGATATTAAGCTATGTGCCATTCACTTTCAACTATCCTATTCCTCTGCAGCCTTCGCTCATCTCCCTCTGCCTTTCTGCAAGGAAAACTCTTTTCGCACCATTGAGGTTCCTTGCTGCAGGTGAATTAAATCACAGTTCGAGTTTGTGGTTTGTTTTCTGAATTTGCATTTCAATTTCCAATTTTTCCATCCCCCATAATGATGGAGGTGGTGGTGAAACTCACTTTCCCATAGCATTCACAGGAGGAACATAAACAAAACATTCATGACTAGAGATATGCGGCCACCGATGGATGATGATGGCGTGTGTGTTCGACAAGAGTGAATGGTGTTACGAAACTTGAGCAGATGGTGTAAGCAAAACGAAAAAGAAGATGGTCTCTGGTGGGACAGTACCGTATTTTGCGTTTTAATATTAGAAAGTGAGTCAAGTAAGACATACAAAAAACACAAACAAAAAAAATAACAAACAGAAGACAGAAATAAATGAAAATTGATTCATTCGGTTTTGTTTTTGTTTCTCACTTTTTTTTTGCTAATGTTATGCGCTGTTATACAAAAGAAAACAGCTGCTAGCATACGAACAAGGAAGATTTATTTAAGATACACGCCATCATGGTCGTCTAACTGTTTAATGGCAAACGGCAATGGCAAGTAAGTATAGTTGAAGATAGACAAAAACACGCTCAAAGTTACTGATGTAAACAAGATTTCTTCTTCTTTTGCTTTTTGCTTTAGTTTTTGTTTTTGTGAATTTCTCTGCAAACCGACAATAAGTAGGTTAAATATTTAATATTAATTGTGTGTTACATGCGAATTTGTTTGTTTGTATTTTTTTTTTTTTGCGGATCAATACAAATAGAGAGATTATGTTGTGAAATAGTAAACATTGCTGATACCTGGTTACATTCACTTTTGCTGTTGTTTTGCTAACAGATTTTTGTTTTATTGTTGTTTTTGAGGAATTTGGGAAAAGAGCAGTCTTGGAATAATAAACAAATTTTAATTTTTTTTACCAAGAAAATTAAACAATAGAAATAATCATTTTGGTGAAAGTCTGTTTTGTGATTTGCAAAAATTGTTTTCATGGAAAGATTTGTTTCCGAGTAATAAAATTCAAATAATTGAATTTTTTTATTATTATTGATTTACATTCTTCAAATATTTTAACCATGAAATTTTGATTCATAAAGTTATAAACATCAGAGAAATATTTTAACGCTGACTTCAATTTTCAGATTTGAAAACAATTGAGTCATGATTTTGGTGAAATTTCCTAATAATTTTAGGGAGTATTTTCATAGTGGCATTTAAAATGTATATTATACAAAAAATTACAAAAAATTCAAGTTTAAAGACCAAGACCTGTGTTGCGACATCACCAAATGTACACTCTTCCAAAAGTAGGCCCCACTGTTGCAGGTCGTGGTTCGGGTGAATTCTAGCAAGAGAGCCTTTCATGCTGTTCAATGAAGACTTTTTGGCAAACGCCATCTTTCGCCGAGCAAATATAGGCAAGTCCACTGTTAGTGACAAGCTCCAGCTCATCTTCTATTCAAAAAAGAATAATAAGTCAGCAGGTGTCAACGGTATGTCCAACATTGTACTAAGACACTAACCGATTGAGGCTCATCAACGCGCTGAAAAATACATATTATCCAGTACGTTGAAAAAAACAGCTGTCGTCCATCCCCTCCCGAAAAAGGGAAAGGACAACTCCAATCCGTCAAATCTTCGGTTAAGATTCAGCGATATTGCGATGACTGGAAACTGAAAATAAATGTCCAGAAATGTAAAACAATTCTGTTCCGGACCTCTTTGGCTGGGGCCACGAGGGATACGTACAAGAATTGGCGCAAGATGGTGATCGTTGGGCCTCACGGACAGCGATTGACGAGCATAAGTGAAGTGAAGTACCTATAGGTATCTGGTTGGATCAGTATTTGTATTTCGACAGACCTGGCCAGGACCAGACGAAACGACTGTTTAACAGCAGTCGGGTTGACCATAGAGTGAAGGTAATTTGCTACATGGCCCTCATACGGCCGATGATCGTTTATGCCTGTCCAGTGTAGTTCAACGTTGCACCATCTCAAATGGAGAAGACTCGGGTGTTCCAGAGGCAGTGTCTTCAGCGTTGTCTTGATTTGTATCGGACATCGGAGTCTTCTTATGTACACTGCTATTCTAACGAGGGTCTATACAACGAGGCTCGGATCAACTGAATTGACAATTTCGTGATGAAATTTGTTTGGGATCACATTCCGAGAGCTATGACTTCGACGAATAATTTGATCTTTGAGAAGGGCGAATATTTTGATAGTGCACACTTGAGCGGCTTCATTTTATTCCAAAGAAATAAAAACAGATAGAGATTTGCTGCTGTGATTGTTCTAGTTTGTAAGTAGTTGTTAGGTAGAATATGTAGTTTAGTTAATTTAAAGTTTTATTATTAATGGCCTAATTTTAAGTAGCATTTAGAGTAAAACAAATAAAAGAAACAAACAATGAAATTAAATAAAATAGTTCATGAGCCGACATTTTCCCTCTATCTTCATCATCCCAGCATAAACAAATAAACTTTTTTTATTGCCTTTTTTTGCAGCTGTTGAGCTGTCAGTTTTCCGATTCCCATTTCGTTGTATTGCGTTATTTTTCTAACGATTGTCAAACGAAACGTGAAATCCAAGCTTTATTGAGATTGCATGCTGATCGTATGGCTGAACTCGCCATAACGCCGGCAAAAGCGTGTTTGCCATAAAAGTTTGTATAGTAATTTTAATGCGTAAAATTGAAAAGGACTTGCGTTTATTTTTTCTGAATTTTGCCGCTGAGCCTTTGACTAATAAACCAAACTTATATTTGGTTTGGGTCACTCGGAGGAGTAATAAACCAAAGGGCAGCACGAACTTAGAACTTTGGAGTTAGGAGTTCATTTGACATAATCGGCTGGTCAGACATTCGGCTTGGAACTAAACAGATCAACATTTTCTTGAACATCAGATTCTTGTATTAATAACTTTGAATCAATTATTATCCAACAAGGTAGTTTTGCGGTGGTCTCACACTTTCTTTTCATTTTTACGCACACAATTTTATTCTAATACGTACCACAAACACATACACGTGTTACTCGGTCATGACCTAAAAACTAATTTTTAATTTCAAGTTTTGAAAATAAATCTCCAAATCTTGATCCGTGCCGCAAATTTAAATCTTCCCACAATACCACAAACCAAAGAACCAGAAGAACAACCAACAAACAAACTTTACAACATTGGTCGAAACCCAAACGAAAAAAAAATCAACAACTAAATAATTACCACACTCCACTTTTAAAAGATGACATATAGTCATCATTGTTCCGATTTCTTGGAATTTTAAGCCTAAATTAGCATAATTTTAACAAATTTAGTTTCGAGATAATTTGGAAGGCTTTTAATATTTTCTGATTCTAATCACGATAGGAACAGCCAAGATTTCTATGTCCAACTCATCTCATGAATAAACATAAATTTTGGTGTGAAGATATTAATCATTTGCTGTTATCAAATCTTTCCTCAACAAAACCGTCAAAGAAGCATAAAACATTATTCAAACCTTTTTCTTCACCCGCAGTTGTCAAAAATTATGAATCGGCTGTACAAAATGTTGCTGAAGTCACTTTTGTATCGAAACAAATTGTCATCGGAAATCGAATCCAAAATAAACCCAATTTCATTCCCACCAATTTAATTGGCAAAAGATATTTGCCATCGGGATAATAAATCCATTGCCATACTTTGGTGATCACGATTTTCCGCGATTTTTTTTTCGCAAACCCACAAAAAAGGCAAACAAAGTCAATAATAATAATAAGTAGAAATAAGAAGAAGAAAAAACAATAAATCCGCAACAAACTTTTATCGATCGTTGACTTCTTACCCCTACACGTTTTGAATATCGTATTGAAGAGTCTCGGTGCTTTAAACTCTACATTGGCACGTTTTTCAATTCCACTTTAAAAATTAAAAACCAAAAAAAAAAAAAAGAATTTCGCTTCAGGGATAACCTATACCTACGTGGAAAATATGACTCCTGCGACTGTGACAAAACAAGCCACAAACAGACAAAAAAAAATATCAAAATGTGTGCAGCCAAGGTTTTGAGAATTTCGTTAACTAGCTAACCATGCGAGAAAGCCTTGTTGTCTGCCAATTAATAACCCAAGCCACATCATAGAACAATAACCCCTGGTGTTGATTTTTTGAGCGGGAAAAGAATTAATGTTTTGTCTGGGCTCGAATGTTCGAATGATGCGATCAAAACGGGATGGGAACGAAGAACGATGCGGTATGTGCTTCTGGGTGAATGTTGGGTCAACAAACACGTAAGTCTGCGGTGTCTATTGGAGTCATGTGAGTGCACGATTAAAGTAATAGGAACTTTTTTGTTTACAAAACAATCGGATTGTATGGGAACTAGGGTATCGAAAAAGACCTGGAGGTGTATTTTTTTCTTTGTGGCGGATGACAGAATGAAGGAAAAGTGAAATTGATTTGTTGTGTGTTATGAGAATTCGGGAAACGGCTTTGGGGTACTGGTGGATATGAGATTCTGTATGCAAATCTTAACACAGATTGAGCTTTTTGAACTCCGAAAAATTAGGAGTTTTTTTTTCCATTTTGCAATTTTTGTTCACGGATTGATTTAGTGTCAAAAAAGTTTGAGTCGATAACACAAATAACGAACATGTGAATTCTTCAACATCTTTTTTGAAAACACTGAGCAAAACACTCACTTCGATAAAAAAAAAAATATTGGTTAAATGGGTTGTAAGCGCTTTAACGTCAGGAGGCAGCACTGAGTTTTGGACGCATCAAATTCGGTATCCCAATTATATGCAGTTATCGAACTCATTGAAGGTACTTTTCCCAAAAGCAAATGTATGAATCTAAGATCATTTGCAAAATGAAAAAGAGACTCGGAGACGAAACGGAACCCTGAGGCACACCAGCCTATATTTTATATGTTTGATCCTATCCAATAAAACTTTTATTGAACAGTTCAAAAGGCAGTGTCTAATCTCACGAAGAAAGGGTCCACCAGTTTTCATCTGCTTGGAACAAGCCCTGAAGATTGGCCACATACAATCGTTGATTCTCTTAATATGTGAGAGGTGGTAGAGAATCCCATTTATTTCTTTTTAATTTTGAGCTCTTTCGCTGACCCTTTCTCATTTTTCAATTTGCATGTCTCTGAAAAACGTTTTTTTCGACCAAATTCCGTTTTGCATTGTATTTGAGCACCTTTGACGGTAAACGTTCCAGCCAGAAAACCGTTGACACTTTTCCGTTTGCACACTAATATTCTCCCCCTCCTCTTGATTTTCTGTTTATTTTTGTATAACCAGCTTTTAACTCCCATCGTCACCGGATTTACAATCTAAGCTCTCACATTTTGTCAATTTGACACCAAAGCCAAGCAAATTCCCATGTTTGACATTGTTTATGCTTTGCAGACGTCATTCCCTTTTTAACCAAGTGCTCCTGACTCTTTTCACGAAAAACTGATTACACCTAGAAATTGAACATAAACAACACACGACACGTGCAGTAAATCAGAGTCATAAAAAATAATAAAACAAAAAGAAGACACTCCGTAGGTGGAACAAAACAATCGTAAAAAAATCAAAACCAGGTCGGTGCCCCATAACGACAAACAAACAAAAAATTGTAACTCCACTTGAAGGGTAAACAAAAAATACCAAAAAAATTTGCTTACATTTGAAAAATAGCAAATTCATGCGATGACGAATGGAAATAAAAATAAAATTAAAGTTCAAAGTATGAAAATCTAAAAAAATTCCTTAAAAATTACAAAAAAATTGCATGTTGAGGTGTTTCCGAAGGTCTTGACCATTGAACTTTGGGTTATTGACTTTTTCTCAAAAAAATCAAAATCAAAACAAAAACAAATAATTAATTGCAAAACAAATCACATTCAACAGTTCCTGCGAAGTGTGGGACCTGACAAAGTCAAAAACGACGCCATCACACCGGGTCAACGCCCATTTTTCTTCATTTCCTTGGCAAAATATTCTCATCAACGACGACCGCGGCGATATGGCGGCGATAAAGGGTGGGGAACAGCTCTTTTTTTGTTGAAGGGGTGAATCATTTTAGATTGATCAATTTGATGGTTTCCTTCGGACTTCGATGTGCGATTTGGATATTTTGGCGATGGAATTCGATTTAAGTGGCTCGTGGGCCTCGAATTGTGAAATATTTGGTCATAAGCTAGAAATTAAAATATAAATTGTTGCGTCGCGTTCGTCGAACGTTGATTATTATTGAATCCATTGATCTTTCGACTATTACGATTTAAAATGGAAAAATACTCACAAAGCTTTATCTTTCGATTGCGGTCGACTCGAGTGTGGGAATAAACATTGGCCATTGTTAAGAATGTATCTAATCAAATTAGTCACAAAACGTATGACAAATATTTACTACTTTTGAAATTCTCAATGTAAACAAAAGAGTTTGTTGACCCTCTCTGTCATAAACTTACGTTAAAAATTCCTATTAAGATCCAACTACCTTTTATTTTTAACAACGCAATAGTTCAAAAGCTATCAGCAATTGATAGCAAACACACGTTTTTCCGTGATATGTTTTTCTTGTTGAAATCAAATTTCAGAGTGCAATATTCGACTTCAATGCCATTCTACGCAATCAAGCTCCATTAAATCATATCTCCCAGGCAGCGAGTCCAATTAACATTCGATGCAAAAATAATTGAAGTGCGTAGCTTGAGCATCGTTATCTAATGCTTTTGATTTTTTTTTGTAGAAAAACCAATTTCTAAAGAAAACAACATTCAACATTCTCTCTTAATGAAGCCGCAGAGATTTGTTTGCACTAAACCACCCCACGAAGACGCGGCGTGACTTCGACAAGACCTACTGCGACGACGACGACGAATTACTTGACTGTATCAAATTCCAATAACAAATTGACTGCTCTTCGCGGAATTGCATCGTTATCAGCTGAATACGAGGAGGTGAGGGGGTGTTGTTTGTTTTTTTCCTTCTGGGGTTTTATTTACAGTCACGGGAAATCTCATTATTCAAAACATCGATCACAATAATATTATGTTGCGGCTTGAGTTGAATATAAACAAAAAAAGTCGTTGATGAGCTGGAACCGAATAAAAATTATGTTCGCCAGTTGAAAAGTGTGGCGCCGAGATTATTGAATTTTTGCCTGGCTCATCGTTCGTGATGCCACTGACCGGATGTGTAGCGCCAATTCAGCACTGATAACGATTTAACTGATAGCAATTTGTATTTACAGAAGATACAAGGTCAAAGGGAGTCAATGAATTCACATAAATGAAAAACATCTCAAATCATACCCAATCACCCCAGGGGATCTCAAAGAGATAACAAACGACTTCGCGCTAGTGAATGAAATCAAATTTGTTTATTCGCGTGTTTCATCATGCAATGCAATTTTGAATAGGAAAAAACTGCAATTGCGTACAGAAAGCAGGTTTGTTTACTGCCGCCCCAGAGTGACACCCTCAATTAAGAAGAGACCTACGACTGACTAGACATTAAGCGATCTCAATAAAAGTCCAAGCGTGTACCAGGCACACTCGTGGGCGTACATTAAAGTAATATGTTCTTTCATCATCATATTGTTCATCGTTGAATTAAGAAGCGGCGTCGTCATCGTGTATTTTCCATCGTACCATGGATTTCATTGTACCAAACGGTGGTGGTGTTAGTTTTTTGAGTTAACATCATGAATGGACACAATTATTGCTTTTGTTAACATATTAAGAAAAATACAAATAAACGACGAGTTCAAGGGTATGTTATACATTCCAGCAACGATCTTCGAAGTGGAATGATTCAGTGGCAAAGAATTTGAATCGAACAAAGATGAAATTCCGAGAACTTAGGAAATATTTCACATTCACAACTGTTTACATTAGCGTTTATTTAGTGTTCTGGGAAATATATAAAAAGTTTTTTAGTGAAAATTTGTTCAATTTACATTTCAAACATTTTTTGAAAACATTTGAAATAGACTTTATACCTTCATGACTTGGTGTAGCCTCAAATGACTTCTGCAGGAACTTTATGGACGATTAAGAAGAGGAAACAATCTCTCACCTTCTCAGCACATGCCCTGCTCTTTCACTAAGACGCAAACTTCATCCTGGGAGAATATTTTTATGATAATCCCAGTGAACTAGCTAGTAAGGATATCAAATATCTTGTTCGCTTTATAAAAATCTCAAAATGGTTCGACTAGTAAGAAGTAATTCTCTAGATTCATGTGGTATCACAATGGGCCTTTTCTTTTGGCCTAAGTGTGCGGATCCTGTATCCGCTTCCGCAGCCACTTTAACCTAACCGAATCTCAATCGCTGTGAAGGCCTCAAACACAGGTCTCTTGGATCGAAAGATGATGTCTATGTCGCGGTCGTCCGCATAGCCTAAGGAGCTGACTTCATTCCATCATGACTTCAGCCTTTGGCTGACAGATTTTCTAAAGGGTAGGTGCTATTGTTACTTCCCAACTTGCCCTTTGAGCGACCTTAAAACTGCTTGTATAAATTTGTTCTCATAAGTCACCCTCTCTAAATCAAAATCCTCAAATTTATTGCCTCTAATTGCTACGCATTAAGTCAATCATTGATAGATCTATAGCGGGTTCAAGCAATGTGTTACAATTACAATCGATTAAACCTTCGATATAAATTCGTCTCTGTCAATAGATGGAATTCCCCTCATTTCGACAAACAAATTTTTGCTTTCCATTTTGTTAGAATTTGATGAATGTACCAACATTACTAATATTCCAATGTCTAACACCGACATCGGCACGGCACGCATGAAATAATTCTCATGACACAATACTCCCCCATTTTAAGAGTGTCCTATACCGACTACTGCTTGGTTCCAAAATGTCGTCGAACGTCAAGCTGAAGGTAATACTAATAATGTTGCAATCGAAATCCGTGGCAAAATAGTCACGTAACCCAAAATGCCTATAAATAATTTTCCCGGACACCCTTCGTTCGATTGTAATCGACAAACACTCAGTTAAAGCCAACAAACACTCGCTTCGACGCGACACGACCGAATCGACCGAACTCGACGTTGACGCAAATCCTAGCATGCGTTTCGTGTCGAAAATGTTATTGGAAAAGATGAATGTGTGTCTCAATAGTCAATGTGCCGTGACTCCCGCACTGCTCCTTCAATATCAACTCGATTGCATTTGTCAAGAAGTTTGTCGAATTGAATTCCAAAGCGTTTGCGAAGGCTTTTGTCCCGCCATCGCCATATAGGTATCGATGTCCATGTCCCGTCGAATCAAACTGACTTTGGCTAGTCGTCGTCGATACAGTCTCCAAAGTCTCACAATTCGAAATTATTCATCGATAAAGGTCGTTCCCGTTGGTTTGTCCATCCGGCGACGTCCGTTGTCTGTGCATTTGATGATTAATGATCGTTGGACGGACAATGTGTGACAAACAAATTAGTACGAAACGTTTTTATTGCTTCTTAATGGTAGATGTAGTAGTAGAAAGCAAACAATGTGTGTTTTGTCAATCGGGTGTGGATTTCAGTTGAATTTTTTGTTCCATTAGCGGCGGCGGGCCTTTTTTGAGGGAATATGTGAATGAAATATTTGTGACAGACTAGGGTATTAAATGATTTAAGAATGCAGGCCCATTCGTTGGTCGTTGGTGTTAGTTTGAGAGCGGATGGAAGGGGAATGGGTGTTAACTAATAAAGTAGGGTAAATGCACATAAATCAATGGATAATGGGAATTTGTGACTAATCAAATTATAGCTAATGGTTTATGAGTTTAACGAGTACTGATTCAGAATTCAAACCAAATGTTGCTTTCAGTTGATGTGTTTGGAGAACGACCTTCGATTAAGGTCGTTCCGTTTCTTGCAAACCACTTAAACCTTAATTCTTTCGAATCAGCACAGCCACAACATATCCTGCTGACAGCAGGTTCGTGCAACTCACAGTCGTGCTCTGTTTCGATTGGAGCAACAACAACCCACTTCCGTATGACAAACAAAAACCCCACACATTCCGACTTGCCCTACTTCAATTTGACCCTGACAAGATTTGATAAAGACCCAATCTATGTTATGAGACCTGCAGAAAGCCTTCCCATTCTAAAACCAAACTAAAAAAAAAATCCTATCAAATTGTACCTACTTGAAGTTATCGTTCCGCCGCATCGATTTGTTGGCGCCACAATTCCGAACATTTATTGCATTGGCGTGTGTTGTGTCGATTGGATAGGCCTCCAAAGCACAAGTAGGTAGAACCATATTTTCTCGTACTCGAAATCTAAGTTACGTTTTATTATGGAAAACCTCGTTCTACACCCATTACGGAGGCATTATTGGAAAAAATGATAATAATAACTGACTTACGAGTAGGACACAAAAATGAAAACGAAGAAAAAAACAACAAACAAAATATTGGTTTATTACCATTTATGGTGAATTGATTTACCAGCAATGAACGTCGTCGTCGACTCGTCGTCGTTGAAGCATGTTGCAGCTCTTTCCACTCTTCGTTGGTTGTGCCCCATTGCTTATGCATTGGTGCAGGGCGGACGATGCATGCCAGGGGTCGCGAATGCCGAATTACTCATAGTTTTGCAATCATTACTCCTTGCTGCATTCGCAAATTTACTGCTCTTTTGACAGCAGACTTCAATTTTTGGTTTTTCATCGATGACGAAGTGGTTCCTTCTATATTTAGACTTCCACACCATCGAATGTTGTGATGATGGCGATGGGACATGCTTATTCGTCGTCGTGCAATAGGAGGGCATTTGAATATTTGTGGCGCCACTTATGGTGGCACTTTGGCGCGTTTTGCTTTTCATTTGTTAGCTGGTGGATTGTGATGATTGGTGGGGTAGAATGGTGTTCAAATAATTGGTTTTGCAAAATTTTACACATGACATCGTTTGTCGTGTCGCATCGTCAACGTCAAATCACTCAACAACTCAAAACCAACAGCAAAAGCATCATCGTCATCGACAACTCCTCATGTTGTTGGACGTCATGTTCATGTTGTGGCCGTTTCGTTTGGCAGTCAAGCGTATTGGCTTATTTCATGAATGAATTCTTGGATCACACTCGCAAGGTATGAAGGAGTTGAATCGGTTAAACAATTCTTGCACAGTGGAGACATGCAAATGGAGAGAAGTTGAGTTTGAAAGCTGTTTATTTGATAACGGGATTATGAACTGGTTTGAAAATATCATCATCCAAGTCCAACAAACTGGAAGTCAGTCAGCTTGGTTAAAACATGGAAATGAAACCCTTAGTTTTATTAGGAGTGTGCGCAAGAACGTGCAGCGAAACTAGAGACATTCAAAGTACTCATTTACTTATGGTGGCGCTGCAGTCCTGTTGGGACTAGGGCTTCATCCAACTAACATCTCCAGCCAGCTTGGTCCCCAGCTAGCTGCCTCCAGTTTCGCACGCAAAGTTGGTTCAGGTCCTCTACCACCTGTGTGCTGCGCCTGAGTCGCGGTCTTCCTCTTTTGCGACGTCCTTACGGGTTGCATTCGAAGACTCTACGTGCCGGAGCATTATTTTCCCTTCGCTCTACATGACCCAACCACCATCTAACTATTCTAAGTCGTTGGACCTTAACTTTCTTAGCAAAGTCAGTGTCGCTGAACAGCTCGTACAGTTCTTCATTGAATATTCGTCTCCATTCTCTTTTTATGCAGACTGAACCAAAAATCACTTGGAATTTTTCAGCTCAAAGATCAAAGCATTTTCATCGGATGTGATCATGGTCCATGTATCTGCACCAAACATTAAGACCGGGATGATGAGGATTTTGTACAGTGACACTTTAGTTGCTCGAGAGAGGACTTTACTTTTTACTACTCAATTGCCTTCTAAGTCCAAAGAAGCAGGGATTGGGAGGAGTTGTTCTTCGTTTGATTTCAGAGCTGTTGTTGTCTAAGTTAATGGCAGACCCTAGGTAGACGAAGTCCTTAACTTCCTCGAAGTAAAATCTGTCTATACTGACGTTGGCTCCAAGACGTCGATGTTGGTTGTCCTTTCTTGTTGACAGCATTAACTTGGTCTTGCATTCGTTAACCGCTAGACCCATCTTCTTGGCTTCCATCTCAAGGCTCACGAATGCTCTACTGAAATAACGCTATGTTCTTCCAATTACGTCAATGTCGTCTGCGTACCTATCCTAGTAGCTGGACGGACCTTTGAAAGATTGTGCGAATGATGTTGTGACAAATGGTGGTTGACGAAAGGCTTCAAACTTTCACACAACTCGGCAGATAAGGTCTTGTAGGCGATATTTAAGAGACTTATACCTCTGTAGTTGGTGCAGTTCAGGGTATCTCCCTTCTTGAGGATCGCGCATACGATGCTGAGGTTCCATTCGTCGGTCATGCTTTCCTCCGACCAGATTTTGCAGATGAGCTGGTGCATGCTCCTAAATAAATCATCTACAGCTGCTTTGTAAAGTTCGGTGGCTAGGCCGTCTGCTCCAGCGGCTTTGTACGACTTAAGCTTAGATATCGCTATCTTCAATTCGTCAATGTCGGGTGTGTTTTACCTTCTTGTAAAACTTTTGAACCTCGTTTCTGTTGTGAGCTTTGACATCGATCGCGCGCTTCTCATGTCACCCCAGACTGTTCAAAATCTACTGCAAGTTCCTTCTTAGTCATTCACACCACTTTTCTTCCAAACAACTCAACATGTTTCGATGGTTTATGATTTTGAGTGAAGACCGTCTGCTGATGATAAACGATATTCAGAGCCTTTAATCATAAATTAAAATCTTTATATTCCCTAATTCAAGAAGTACGACCATCCAACACAACGGAGCAGTAGCAAAACACCTTATACGAAACTTGTAAGTTGTATTCCACTTGACAGTTGTAACCGACATCAACAACTACAATACAACACATACCGTCCGCCATTCTACCACCAATACCAACATTCAAACACACATGAATGATGACATTACCGTCGAACAACCACTCGTTGCATATTAAACAGTTCGATTGTTCGTAATGGATATTTGGAAGCATTTACAACGTGTAGCACGACCATATTTGGTGTGTTACCACAAACTATCAGCGTCTCTTGGTACATATGGTGGTAACTTATAAGCCAATAAAAATGTCTTTATATTTCTCGTTTTTTTTTTCTGACAAGAATTATGCGGTGGTGATGACGCAGGTTCGAGTTAGATTACTCATCACATTCATCATAAACAAACGTTCAAAGAGTTCGACAACACGGGGCAACAAAAACGGCTACCAGAGGTCCATAAAACAAAAGGCCTACGTGCTTGACCATATTCATATTTTGGTCGGTGGCGGTGGATTGGTGTTGTCGTCGGCGGCGACGGTGGCGGTGTGGCGGCAACAACGAAAGAGGACCAATATGGTCGACGAAAAGAAAGACGTGAGTGGGTAAGCACTTATTTGGGAAACGAAAACAAATGTGGGTCTCACGATTGGTTTGACGTTTGGCTGGCTCAGAGGAAGTAGTTCATCTTATTTGGAAAATCTCTTTTTGTGAATGGAACATACGGTCTCTAGCACTCGGAAGGAAGGAAGTTCGATTTGTATATAAAGAAATCTAGTTCCGATGAGCTAGTTTCCACATTTTTGGTTTACGTAGTGTCGGCCAACAATTAAGAGAGGTGAAAGGGCTGGTTGTAGGAGGCTGCTTCTCGACTGAAATTCTCCCACCTACACCTTGGTTCTCTTGGTCAGACAACTAACTACTCTTTGCTTTAAACGTTTATATGTCTGGCACTTGGCTCTTAATTGAAATAATTCAATTAAAATTGAAGTGCAGACGACATAGCGCATAAATCTTATCATTCCATTAGAGTTCGCTTCTTAATTGCGTTAACTTTATATTCAAGTGCAATGGGATTTTCCAACAACAAGCCATGAAAATTCCAATCATATCCGGTTCCTCTCTAGTCAGTCATATATTCACGAAACTCTTCACACGACAATTAAAACTAAACGAGACGGTTTGGAAGTATCGTGTCGTCATTGACTACGTAACGTAACGACGTCAACACTGAGCAAAAGTAACGTGCAAAATTAAATAACAAATCAATAATTCATTAACTCCGTGTCAGGGCATGCAAATGATCGAATGATTCATAGTTCGTTTGTCTTTGTTTGCAAGATTTTCTCCAAGTGTAGTTTCCACCTTTTGCTATGACTCTCAGTCTCGCCGTAATTCCGTTTTCGTTTTAACTATCCGAATGGAATACTAAATCTGCATGGAAAGTTAATTTTTTGCAATTATGCTCCATACACTCTTCCTTTGCGCAATTGGTATACACCCCAACAGCCATGGATAGTAGCGTACTCTAGTCGCGTATCTATAGTAAAGTTTCGCAGATAGTGAGAGCAGACAAAAAACAAAAATACAAACCTCACTAGATAAATTTTCATTCATAAAAAGTGAACGGAAATTGAATGGGAAGTGGAAACAGTTTCAAAAGATTTGCGAGTGCACTCGCAATGGGAAATGACAAGAAAAACGACAATGACTGTGTATTTCGCATTGCAAATGCAATGCAATATACAAAATGTGTGTTCGCATTGTCGTTGTTCATCGTAGTCGTAGTCGTCGGTTGTTATAATTACTTCGACCTCTAACATGTTGAATCTCAAGCAAATGCGATGGAGGCGTTTGGTGGGACGATATGCTACAACGACATCGCACAGGAACATCCGAAAAAAGTCTCGTATGAGATTGAGAAACACCATCAATCACACCAGACGTTGCGGTGACTCTGAGATCTCTGAGTTGAAAAATAGAAAATCCCACAACAGAATTAAGTAATCCCTATTTCGTGATGTCGAAATGGAAAGCGCCACAGTGGGGGAAGAGGATAAGAAAAGAAAGGAGATATTAATTAATCCACAACCTTGTCAATTGAGACAACACACACGCACACACTCAAACATTCATCCAAATCGTGATAGAGCAAATAGAAATTTATTGGCAACATGTGTGTTAGCGATCGCAACTCAACCGCAAAGTGATAAATTTCATGTTCGAAACACGAACAGTTATGAAAAACGCCAAAAACACAACAAAAACATTAAAAAGTTAAATTAGACAAAAAGAAAAAAAACACAAATCACACAAAATAATCAAAACGGAATGAAAAAACTCATAATTGGGGAATTTACATTTTTCAATTGGGGTAGGGGCGGAAGTGTCTTTCTATTGAAAAATAGAAATCCGATCTTGAGTGTGTGAATCATAGAAGCGTGACGAATGTGTTTTATGAACACTCAATAGACAAGGGCTATCTCAATTTAGAAAATTTAGAAAACAAAGTGATCATCCTTTGGATACGTGCCTAACGTGTTTATGGGTTTTTAAATTTTGTTGTTTACTGTTTTAGTTTTCGTTGTATTTCTTTTTTATTTTTTTGAAAATGAACGATTTGTTGTTTACATTTAGAGTAGGTATGAATTTTTAATGAGGCGCTGACCCTAGAGATAATAGACGCTAAGCGCTCTGTGGAAGAGGGTTTCCCACAATAAATCATAAATTTTGTTATAATGAAAAAGGTTTACGGTGAAGTCTACTTTAGAGGTTGATGGGTTATCTTCTGAAGGCTTATTAAGAAACAAGTGTTATAGGCATGAATTTTGAGTTTTAAAAATAAATTAATTGAAAGTTAAATCGAAACTTTTTGCATTAGTTTTAGCTAGTCAACTGGCTTCATCATTATCTTAATACTCAACCTCTCCTATGAGGCTTTGATCTATCCGAGCAACAACCAACGGGTCCAGGCAGAAAATCTTGCAACAAGTTTCTCCAAATATCGCTGTCGTAGGTCGTACACAAAGGATTTTGTCTTCTAGTATAAATGTAGCCCTATCCGACGAACATACTCGCGCAACATGCTCGTTTGCGTTATTCCCCACTCCATGAACACAATTGGGGACCATAATTTGGTGTTAATTTTGATGTGTGTTGTTGATCTGTGAAAAAGAAACGCAAGTCCTTGGGTTTATGGTTTTTTCATGGAAAATATGCAATTTGCTAGGCAGCATGTTGTAGCAACATGTTGCTGCTAATTTATCTTATTTGAAATATCGAAGTAAGCAAAGAGAACCAACAACAACAGATAAACACCGAATACAAAAAAAGGAAGCAGTAACATGAAAACGCCGAATACAACAAAAGGAAGCGATAACCCGACAACACATGATAATGATCTGGGTGAGATACAATTCACACTCAACATCGACAGAAAAATCTACAAGAGGAAGTGTTTTCGCCAACAAAAATCAGTTCCCGCTCCTCTTCGGTAGAGTGAACGTCTGAGAAATTTGCTCTAGCTAGCATCCTATTACAATTTTTCCGGGAATGCATTTATTCTTAGAGCTGCCCGTTTATATTTTGGGGCTTCTCTCCGATCCGATAATTTGCCGACCGATTATTTTGTTTATTTTCCCTTCTGGAAAATATATAGACAGGAGTGAGTGTTGCTCAACCGTTTATTTCACAGCCTTTGTTGTGAACAAGAGTCGGATTTGGACTAGACTCAGTTTATTCTTTGACCCAAACCCTCTGTACGTATCAAAGACCGGGCAAAAGCCACCGTTTATTCAGTGGGCAACACTGACAGTCATACAATCTGACACCGAGCCTAGAGGCGGGGAGTAGCTTGTCGTCGCTGCGGTATTTTAAGCTAATTTTTTGTAAAACAGACTGATATAAAACTTAGTTGGGCCTAAGAATGTTAAATAAAAAGCTGTTAAAGAAATAGTAAAGGTTGGTTGTGTTATTTGGTTTGGATCTTTAACTCGACGTTAAGTGCTTAGTCAAGAACACCTTGGACAGATTGAGCATACTGTAGCCTTTGAAAACAAGCATCATAATGTCTCTAAATGGCGGACAATTCATCCGGCATATCAGAGAAAATCAAAATTTGTTTGCAACAGCGAACAGTGGCGAACATCCCCTACACGACAAGTTCATAGCGAGCACGCGTACATTCGGCGAGCATGTTTTTCGTTTAGTGCTACCTTGACTTCAACAGGCCAAAACAACTTACTGAATTCCTCTACACCTCTTTTGGGTTAGCAAATATTATTTTTTGCAAGGCACGGTTTTCTTGGATATCTTGTATCTAGTATGGAGTTCTGTGAACTGTCATCTTTTGCTCTAACCTATCATGGGAGAATATTTTTTATCGTTAAGCCGCGTTCCTTGTTTGTATCATCAATTAAATTCTATCTACATCTTGATGCCTGGTTTTAGGGAGACTAGTGCCAGGCCTGACTATAGAAGGTATTTGCCTTACCATATTACTGGTCACCTCGAAGTAGCTTTGGTGACATTTCCAATATTTGAAGCATGACGAATGTTCCAGTTTGACGGAAGAAGAAATGCCACAGTCCATTGTCATAGAAATTCCGAAAAACTTGGAGCATGTTGGCCAATACTTGTTTATTTGCCTCATCTTGGAAGTAATTTACCACAGCCATGACAAATGTCATTATTATGACTCAATTTCAAGACCTTATAAAGCTACTTACATAGCATCATTACGACTGATGCTTAGAACACTATTCAGTTTTTTTTCAGTCACTCCATTCCCACCAGCGACTGCGACACAAATAATTCCATATGACATTGACATTCTGCAAATTCAGCAAATTATTATTTATTAAGTTTCTCTGATCTTCAAGGTTAATTCAAACAATCAGATGTTTGATTTTATCACCACAGCTTTTCTAATATTCACGTTCGATCACCGAGTCCATGTCTCTCCGACGGGTTAGAAAAATATGAATTAAAATAAACCCAACCTCCTCATCACGACATCGACAATAAAGCGATGATCGTTTTGTATAAACACGACTAATCCTACCGCCTAAAGGCACAACATCTCATTACAACACAAAATCTCCATCTAAACATTCTTTTAGCATAAATTGTACACAAATAAGCAACGATACGATCCTCTTACGCCAATGCTAACCCCCAAAAAAATATAACAAAGTATCCGGCGGATTTCAAGATCCAAAATAAACGAGCGATGACCTCCAGAACCTGTGGCCAGATATAGTCAAAGCAAAAGATCATTATTATTGTGATCAGTTTCAAAATGTTTGCCAAAGCCAAAATACACACAAATACAGAGTTTTCTGTTCCCCCGACCCCTTCATCTTCATCTCTGTGCTGTTTTGGTTCAGAGCTTGATTGTGATCGACTCTGTGCTTCTTGTCACTATTGTGTGGTTCTGTGAATGGGACTGTCATGAGTGTGGTGTGCGATCGCGCGGTCGCCATGGAAGGTGGAGATTTTGACTTTTCATGAATGAACAAAAGCTTACAATAGTCTCCGGATGTGTGTTATGTAGTACTATATCCATTCACAGAGAGATGAATTTTAGTTCGAGTAGGCATATAGGAGGCAGTACACAGCTAGTGTACGGATGCCACCGCCAACAACAGAAACAATGACGCCCGACACTCTGTCGTGTACTGTGACAGAGGTGGTGGTGAGGGCGTCAGAGGCATCTGCTGTAACTTGTACAGTGTGTAATGGTTCGAAAAAATACAGATGACGCCGTTCAGCAAGAATTGTGTGACTATGTCATTGCCATATTGACATCGCATCAGCTACACTAAACAGCACGACTTTGTTGCTGATGATATGATTATTATTATTATTTTTGTCGTCTCTCGTCTCTCGGACGGTCGCATTGTTTGGTTGATGAGCCAAAGCTTTGTTGCTATTTATGGTGGTTACATGCTACACTGAAGCAAATCGAGGCTTTTTTATTGAACGACAATGTTGCTGCGTGTGCATCAACAGTCATTACAGCAACAACAACAAATTAAGTACCCATATATCACATTATAATTTAAATAAGTTTAATTAAATTTTCAGCAGGAAGACGTTTTGTGGTGGTGTTTTTGTTTTCGTTTTGAAGGCAGAATTAACGACTCATTAATAAATAATTGTTGTGACGAGATTAAGCAAAAAAATAATATTAATTTTTGTCGACCGAATAAGTGGCCAATGATGGTGGCTAATTATCGATAATTGACAGTTAAGAAATGTCAATTAAAATGTGTTTTTGTTCTTCTGATGTGGGGAACGATTAAAGTAGACGACTAAGGGTAGTTAATACTTAATTCAATGTCTTGCTCGAAAAGGCGGTTATGGCTTTGTTATTGTTTTGGTTTACTAAAACCTTGTTTTTGTTTTGGTAAAAAAGACACAAAAATTGAACAGCTGTTTGTCACGCTTCTACGTTTTATGTCACTATAAGCGGTACAGTTGATGCAGCTGCAGGTGTGTCATTAGATAATATAGCATCTACTGTGTCAATGTTATGATATTTTCTGAGTTAACCAACCAATTTATTTCCCAATATATGCACGATCTGCGACGTCCTTCCGGATTGGATTCGAAAAATCTTCGGCCCGCAGCATTATTTTCCATTCGCTCTACATGACCCAACCATCTAAGGATCTAAGTGATTGGACCTTGAAACCCTCTGCTTCCAATGATGTTAGGAGGTAGTTTACTACCATGTACCATAAAAGACGCAAAATGACCCCTCCTTGGGGTACCTCGATTCACTCCTCATGCTGGAAATTATTGTGCTGCTATTAAGCATGATACTCACTAGGTTAGGTTAGGTTAGGTTTGAGTGGCTGTCCAGATGTTGTTGACTCACTTAGACCTCAAGGGTCCGTTGTGATACCACAAAATACTCATGGGAGAGTAATGAGCTTAAACAAACCAATTCGTGCTTCTAATGAAGTTAGAGAGACATTTTGTGTCGATAGTTGCCAGTTCACTGGTATTATCGAAGAAGTGATTACCTAGAAAGCTGTTCCTTCTAATGGAGAGTGCTGGACATGTACATAGAAGGTGTTGGACTGCCTCCTCTTCCTCCTCGTCCATGCAGCTTCTACAGAAGTCATTTGTGTAGACCCCTAGCCTCAGAGCATGTCTGCCTATGAGGCAGTGTCCTGTTATTACTCCAATTGTAGAGCTTATATTTTGTCTGCTCAGGGATATCAAGCCTTTTGACCGTTTTAAGTCTATGCTTGGCCATATTTGCTTTGTTGCTAGGCAGGTGGTACCCTGTGACCATCTAGCATTGGTTGATTCTAGAGCATATTGTTTGAGAAGATATTTGCATGTAGCGAGTGGTATTCCTATGTTGTGTTTTTGTCTAACATTGGGCAGAAGTGTTCCGTTTTTGGCGAGCTCGTCGGCTTTGCAATTTCCCGGAATGTCTCTGTGGCCCGGCACCCAAATGAGGTGAATATTAAACTGTTCCGTCATCTCATTCAGAGATGATCGACAATCGTGGACTATTTGAGAGATTATGGAGACAGACGCGAGAGATTTGAGAGCGGCTTGGCTGTCCGAGAAGATTCGTATATCCTTGCAAGATATAACGTTTTCTTTGAGCCAGGATAGTGCCTCTTTAATCGCCATTACTTCTGCCTGGAATACACTACATTGATCGGGAACTCTGTATGATAGACTGAGATTCAGTTGTTCTGAATAGATACCACTTCCAACTCCGCAGTCGGTCTTTGAACCGTCTGTATAGAAGTGTACCGCGTTGTCTTCCAGGGGTCTTTCTTCTTCCCAGGAGGATCTTGACTGGATAGAGACATGGAAGCTTTTACCGAACACCATTTTTGGATTGGTATAATCTAAGCGATCTGGGATAGATCTGAAATTGTCTAGAATAGTAGTATGACCAGTATTGTTACTGCTCCATTGAGAGGTGGCTCTAAGCCTCACACATGTGTTGGCTGCCACCATTTTGGAGAAGATGTCGAGAGGTGTAAGGTTTAAAAGCACTTCCAGGGCTGCGGTTGGTGTTGAGCGAAGTGCTCCTGTGATGCACATACCTGCTGACCGTTGAACTTTGATGAGCTTATTTAGATTTACCATCTTGTCCAGTGCGGTCCACCATACGACAACTCCATAAATGAGTATCGGTCTGATTACCGAAGTGTATAGCCAGTGGGTTATCTTTGGGGAGAAGCCCCATTTTGATCCTATGGCCTTTTTACAAGTAAAAAGCGCTACGGTAGCCTTATTTACTCTTTCATCAATATTTGCCTTCCAATTTAGTTTATTGTCTAAAATGAGGCCTAAATATTTAGCTTGGTCGGAAAAGCTTAATGGTATTCCTTTAATCTTGGGTGGGCTAAACTGAGGAATTTTGTACCTTCTCGTAAAGAGTACTAGTTCTGTTTTATGTGGATTGACATCCAAGCCACATTGATTAGCCCATTTTGTTAGCCTATTTAAGGCATTTTGTAGGAGTTCCGAGAGAACTTGGGGATGTTTTCCAGATACAGATATTGCAACATCGTCAGCATAGGCAATCACCCTGAAACCCTCAGCTTCCAATGATGTTAGTAGGTCGTTTACTACCATATTCCATAAAAGAGGTGAAAGGACCCCACCTTGGAGGGTACCTCGATTTACCGATCTGGTGGTAGTAAAACTTCTCATGCTGGAAGTTATTGTCCTGCTTTTGAACATGTGACTTATGAGATCACTGAGTGATTTCTTTAATTTCAGCTTGTCCATTGCTGTTGTGATCGCCTGGTAACTGACGTTATTGAAAGCTCCTTCGAAATCTAGGAAAGCTACTAGGTTATGAACGAATGAAGTGCTGATGTTCCCCTAGAGTACGCGTGTTGAGCTGTGGAAATGAGACATGGTTTCAAGTTATGTCTGAGATGAATTTCAATCAACCTTTTCAGGGTTTTAAGAAGGAAGCATGATAGGCTAATTGGTCTTTGATCTTAAGGGTAAACGTGGGAGGGTTTTCCTGCTTTTAGAATGAAAACAATTTTGCCATTCTCCAGGCTTTGGGTATATGTTCCAACTCTAGCCAGAATGCTCTCCAAAGGTGGAATGATCATGTCTGACCATCTTTGTAATTCGGCAGGAACAATTCCATCTGGCCTTGGAGATTTATATGGATCAAAGCTATTAACAGCCCATTGCAGTTTTTCCCGCGTTATTAGATCTACGATAGTATTAAACTACTTAAGATATTCTCCACACGGAGTGAGTGTGAATTGTATAAATTAATTAATTGAAAAGCATGACTACGTAACACGTCATATGAGAAACAGTCTCTAACCTATTGACTCTATTGAACGAAGACGTTTTCGGCACTGAGTACTAAAAGTCGTGCAGAGAATAAGTTGATCCAATTCACACAAGATGAAAAACAGTAGGCCTCAAAACCCTTACAAGTAAATTAATAAACACTGAACACCCAGAAAAATCACACAATTTTGTCAACATGTTTGAAAAACTAACAATTTCAAACGAGCCATAAATAATAAGGAATCTTCCGATCAACTGACCAGTCAAGGTACAATATTTGAAATTCATTACAAGCTCTTGCAGTCTCTCATGTCCGTCAAACCCTTAAGCCGTTTCAAATTGATTTTTACAGTAACAAAACACGCGCCACATTTATCGCACATACCTCCACACGTGCATGAAAATTTATAAACCCTAATCAGATAATGTAATGTCACAGCTCTACATGAAATGTAAACTACCTTCAATAAATTCCAAAAAGTGCGAATACCTTTACAGATAACGAATCGTTGTAACTTGTAACCCGCACCATGTGCCACCTCCTTCAGAAAATTCTTCAGATAACCAAACATAAAACGTCGCAATTGAATTCAATGCAAAAATCACCCAACCACTTGTGCTCATGTAAGTCATGTGGTTTACTTCCTCATACAGTATGTCAGTATCCCCCCTCGTTTCGTCGTCCTTATCCAGGAAAATAGATCCCATAACCTAATATTTCTCCATTTTCTTACATTGTACAGGTTGGAACTGCTGCAAAACTGTACCGATACTGTTAATGTCAGTCCATTGTATCAGCCTCAGACTTCAGACGATCAAAGTCTAAAAAACCACAAACGCCAAGTCACCATGAAACGTCGCGTCGTTGTCGTCGGCGGCGGCGGCGGTAGTGGCGTCACGCGTTACACTACCACTGTCGCCACCGCACCGCTTAATCAAACACAGAACTTCCTACCAACTGCAATTATCACCTGTTTTGTTTGTTTATTTCTTAAAGAACCGCGATTCATTCCGTCGTCGGCTGCAAGGTCTGACAAAACTGCGTAGTAGTTTTTCGCTTTCGCCAAATATTTGACACAAATGAATTTCAATTATTGTCTTCCTAATTGAAATCCGGCATCACTCAGCAGCAGCGGCACAGCGCACTAGCAAGATGATTTTTAAATTTGAATTGAGAGCAATTTGCGTTATAAAAACGCTTACCAGTCACCACACAGGCGATAGCAGCGTGTGGCAGCTTTTTGCTGATCGTTTTGCAATCGATGAAACTGATGCGCACTTTTATTTTAAGTTGTAATTAGTTTATCACTCGCCTCATCAAAAAGATATTTCGCAATCGAAATCGCAATGGTTGTGTCGTGTTTTTTTTTCATTTTCGTCGGTGCGGTGGATTTTGTTTGACGCAGTATCTTTTATAGCACGAGGGCACGATTATAGCAACAAAGCGCCGCCAAGTGGGCGAGCTTGATGAGTGATCACTATAAGAAGTACAATTTTATTTGCGTCTAATAATAGATGCGCGTGATAAGAGCGTGCGGCTGCTGTGCGCCATAGCGCACAATCAGCTTTACAAAGTACCTTACCTACTCAAGTCGCAGTGTGTACTCTAGAACCTACCTGTTCTTACACGAACCACTTGCTGTTTGTCTGATGACGTCTGCTGTGATCGCGTGAACTGTTTTTATTTGCAAATAGGCAAATCTGGCACACTGCTATTGAAAATCGAAGGGGGAAATACATTTCGTCTCAGTGGTTCCGTATAAATTGAAATTTTAGCGTAATGAATAAGTAAACAATTGCGGTTGGTAATTTGACGTCAGGTGGAATAAGACTCTTTAAATAGAGGTTAGAGTTGCGAAGCACGCCACGCACGTCAGAAATTTGTATACGAGTTTAAGTTCATATTTATTTTACATTTTAATGGCTCTGTTTTTATTGCTTGAATATGATTTTTTTGAAGAGAAAATTAAGTCTAAATCAAACATTCAGGTATATCGAGGACTTATGTCACAGTTTGACGGATCCGACTCAATATAATTCTTTAACTTTACAGGTTTAGGATATTATGATTCCCCTTTGAATTTTCATCTCTATTGGATTGCTTCGCATAGTTGCCAAATATCAATCTTTTTTTTTATCAACTTATCGTCCGGGGAATATCAGAGTGTGGGCGTGGCTTAAGCACTTCCGAAATAAGTGTTCGGCAAAAAAGTATAGAACAGTGTCTCTTTTTTCGTATCCCTACTAAACTCGTGCATGCAGGATGACGATGTAAAACTTACGCTACACCATCGACAAAGACCTTATCGATGACTTTGATGTCACAAGGCTTGAGACGCAAGCAAAAAGAGTGTGAACTATCTTTTTTTAAAGGATTCAACTTTTATACGCCACTTCTTCGAGCAACAATTTGCCTTGTCATTTACAAATAAATGCCAAACTGCATTCAAAAGATTTAAATACTTGACTCTACCTTAGCCATTAAGGTCTTAAACCTCAAGCACAAGCACGTGCCGTATCAATCAAGCGCTTATTCCATTTCTTTTGCTTGCGCTTTGCCAAATCACCCAATTTCCACTGCTCAATATATTGGTTGAAAGTGGTTGAGCAGTTATCGAGAATATTCATGACTCAATTGGTTTCAATTGACCCAACTCGCCTGGAATGTTCTAATGGGGCTGCCTGATGGAAAATTTCGTCACAAAAATCTTAATGGTGAACTGCTGGCTGTGCACTCTTGCAAAACGTTCAAAAATGTGTCAATAATACTAAATTTTTGTCGTGTGCCACGAGCAGAAATGACTTAGCGAGTCGATTTGCTGAAACAATATCGATAGCAAAAATAAATTGCATTCTTATCGAAACTGTTTACGAAGCATTTTGATGTGAGTTGGCATTTTCTTCGTTGTGCTGTTGGACAGTTCAGATCTTTTGACAGTCAATAACGAAATTAAAGCCCCTGATGTGACCGATCACTGTAGTTTTTATCAGCGATCTATCGATAACCATGAAATCAGAAACTAACATTTTGCGCTCACGAACTCACGTACTTGTGACTTTCATGTGTAATTAAACAAATGATAAATCGCAGTTACTTTTTTTTAAGCTGTCAAGCTTAAAGGGATTTACTTTTGAAAAAACGTTAATTTGGGGCTTCTTCATTGGTTTTGTTTAATGTTTATAGCCCCGCACATAAATGTAAATAGGTAATGTAATTGAAGTACGTCGCGTCGCGTAACCTATTTTTGTTCTTTTATGACCCATCAATCTGTTGTGTCTTTAGAGAGGCCTAGAAAGTACTTAAAGTCCACATACATACATATGTATGTATCACAGGAATGTGGGTGCGGGATTAAGGATTTAACTTTTATACTAGTCTGCACTCTGCATAAAGGTTGATAAAGCGCACATATTCAATTTCAAGCACTGGCTCTGGTTTATGATTATTATGAATGGGACTGCGTAGAATTTGTTGCGATTTTTATGATTATTTGTTTTTGGTTTTTTGTTTGATTTGGACTTTTGTTTTACGAACAAGAAATATTATCATGAATTGCGCTTTGATATGCGTCTCGCGACGTCATTTCAACCAAGTCAAGGGGATGATAATAAAAATTGCGCTTTTTTGTTTTGTTGGTTTGAATTCGAATGGGTTTTGGTTGAAAGAATGTCGGAGTGAGTTTACGGTGACTTTTAAGTGGGTGATATTGGTGGAGTTGTTAACGGCAGTACTAATAAGACCTTTTGAATTTTATGATTTTATTTATTACTTTTTCGATACTCAGGTAGACACTGTTTTGACGACAGCAACAAAAACTTTGAAGGCTTTCAATTTACATTCCATTGACTGGTGTTAGAGTAATTACATGGGTGGGTGGGTAAGTCAATCATCATATTTCATTTCCAGTCAAATAAAAATAACTAGAAAAGCACCACTAAACATAAATTGAAGGAAATAGCTGTAATTTCAGCCTTGAGACGAAAGCTGTGAGAAATGTTGCGGGAAAATGTTGTTCCGTTAAAATGAGACTTTCGTTTGACATCTATTAGTTGTAAACGTGAAAGTAACTTTTTCGTTTTTTTTTTGCTTAACATTTTTTGAAACGTATTTCACCACTTTTTGAAATTTCTCAAAATATGTATACGCTTATTGTTCAAATTAAAAACAGTCAATAATTCTTTTTTATTCATTGATAATATTTGTATTTCAAAATGTGGATTAATCTTTTAATAAAAAAGCTTTTAAATCAAATTTGTTACCACATAAGACATCAAATGGAAGCGTGCTTGATGCTATGAATAGGCTCTTTTATTTAACAAAAAAACTACCGACAGTCAAATGTTGAACAACATTGAACTTCTTATCGCCTCATTAAAGTGAACAAAAAACTGCTAATGACTCTTAAAATAATTGTTAGTGACAATTTGTTTTCTTAAGGGCTTCTGATGTCAAATTTGTTCAGAAAAAAAGTGTTGATTAATTTTACTGGAAGGAAGCTTGATTTTGCTGGTCATTTGGGTAGACTCGATAACATTGAATGAGTTCCAAGAAAAATATTTAAAATACTGATAAGTTATCAGCGATAGTAGAAGTTTTACTTGGAATAGTTTTTCGTCAATTCATTCATAAGTTGAGGCATTGAATAAAATTCAAATTTTCGAAGTACTAAAGATAAGGTTTTCCCGAATTTTTGTTGGATAACTTTTTGATTATAAAATTAAATATTTTATAAATAATTTCTTTTTGATTCAAACAGGAATGCTGCAATTGTTTTAATGAGTTTCTTCCGCAAAGTCGATTTTCAGTTAACGAATGGTCTGCAAGTAATTGAAGCATCGAAATATGAGTAGCAGGAATTTCGTGCAGACCATGTACAAAAACACTTCTTGTCTATCGCCTGATGGAGTAAGTATAGTAACCTCGGGTTGAGAGATCGCTGCAACTCCACAAAAACGCGGCACACTCGTAGAGGTGTCCAAATCAACTCTAATCACAATCCTGCTGGCATAACGTTTCGGGGGCGGTTTACCAACAGAGCCTTCACAGACTCGAATCAATACGACTGCTTTCCGTCAAAGTCCTGCATGCGTTTGGCCCCACCGTCGTCGGTCGGAGACCTTGATAAAGAGAACGCAGGCACACAAAGTGGAATATAAAAGACTCAGGCAACAAAAAACAAAGCTTCACGGACAAAAGAAAGCCCCCTATGGAAAGGTCTTGTTACTGAAGAAATTACAGCGATACCATAGGACTCCGACAAGAGGATTGACTGTCCTGCTTTCTCCTCAACCTGGTGTTGTAGAAAACAATTCGTGGCTCAGGAACATCTACAAAAGTGTCTATTGGCACCAAGTTCACCCAATAATTGGCCTATGCAGACGCCATTTAAATCTAAAACTATTAAGTAATAAAATAAAGGTATTATCCCTACAACAACCTGATAGGTCCTTCGTCCTTATCTGTGTGGCTTCAGACCCGGAAAGTCCACCATCGATCAAATATTCACTCTACGGCAGATCTTGGAAAAGACCCAGGAATTTCAAATCGATACCTACCACCTTTTCATCGATTTCAAGGCCGCGTATGACAGCGTGTAAAGAGACCAACTATGTAGAGCAATGTCTAGTTTTGGCATCCCAGAAAAACTCGTCCGTCTGTGTAAGATGACAATGGAAAACACACGCTGTTCCATCATGGTCAGAAAAAACCTAACAGATGCATTTTATGTCAAAAAAGGTTTTAGACAAGGCGATGTCATGCGATTTCTTCAATATTATTCTTGAAAAGACTGTGCAAAACTCCAACGTCAACACCAGAGGCACAATCTTTCAAAAGTCCGCTGTAAACTCGGACAACAACACCGGTGCTGAAATCAAACGAAGAATCACTCTTGCCAATCGCTGCTTCTTTGAACTTAGGAGGCAATTGAGAAGTAAAGTTCTATCTCGAGCAACTAAAGTGTCACTTTACTAAACCCTCATCATGCCGGTCCTAATGCATGATGCAGAGACATGGACCATGACAACATCCGATGAAAACGCTTTGGGCTGCTTCGTTGAAGTCTTCGAATCCAACCCGGAAGGACGTTGCAAAAGAGGAAGACCGCGACTCAGGTAGAGCACACAGGTGGTAGAGGACCTGAACCTACTTGGCCTGCGAAACTGGAGACAGCTAGCTAGGGACCGAGCTGGTTGGAGACACTTTTTGGATGAATTCCTCGTCCAACCTGGACTGTAGTATCACTAGTCATGTATATACATAGGTATTCAATACTCTGATCAATTTCAAACCAAACACACAAGAACTCATGTCAACAATACATCGGTATTTGTCCTATCATCATGTAACCAAATCAGTTCTAGAACCCCCCAAAAAAGAGGACTTAAAATCAGTTAATTATGACTTCATTACGCTTCTGTTGTCAGAACAAACAATCAAATTTGTTTATTTCCAAGCTAATACCACCAATTAATCACTTTCCTTGTTTACCTCAACTGAAAATATAATTCATCAAAATTTCCAAATTCCAACGAATCATCCCGCAATCATATTCAAAAATAGTTTTCCATCAAATTTGTATGCTCATCATACAATGCATGCGGGCCATTTATAAACACATCTCTCATTCAATTCTTCTATAATTGAACGAGTTCAGCACGTTCATATTTTTATAATTGTTAATTCAATGCAAAACATTTTACACGAGCAACAAATAAAATCAACATAGAAGCAACAACTTGTTTCGCTTCGTTTCAACTAAATTCGAAATTGTTCAAATTACCGAAAAATCTATTAAAAGCCCGTCCCAGCGCATCATAAACACTCGGTGTACTCGTATTATGTCTAAAAATAGCGCAGAAATTGTATTTTTAGCATTTGGAACTTTGTTGCAGAATAATAATAAATTGAAATTGAATTATTCATTAAGTAGAATTTATGGAGCAAAGCATTTGAAAGCATCAGACCAGTCGAGATGGCTTGCGTTTTGAATCATACAACAAAAATTCCTGCAGATCGAAAGGATATCAGCGAATTATCACTCCCATGATTTAATGTATCGCCTCAATGTTGCGCGTGCCGGCTATTTGAACAGACATTTAGCACGTTGCATTAAAATCCGTTCCCCATACCTGTTGTAGCGTACAGCGAGGAAGCTTAACACTTTATTATCAGAAATGAATTATAGTTCTTTTTTGTGTTTCGCGTTCGTTTTGTATTAAAATGAAAAGAAATGAGAAATAAAACGGAAAAAACAATAAAAACATTGAACACTTGATTAAGAGAATGCAACACGTGCTGCTTTTATTGACCCATGCACTCGTATTTCCAAGTGTTTATGCTGTTTTTGAGTTCAGCGTTAAATGCGCCAGTAACAACGAGTGCAAAACGTCAATAAACTTTTAAACGATTCTATAGTCTCACTTCGCGTGCAGTCATGTTCGGCTGGGGCATAATATTTTCTAAATAATTTCAAGCAATTTGCATTTTGATGACGCTGCAATTCATAACTTTTCTAGGAAATTGGAAAAGATTTTATAGTTACAAAAGACACATATGCTTAGAAACAGGAAAGCATGAATTTTACTCCCGCATTAGAACCCTTTAAACCTAGGGGAAGTTGAAAGTACTTTCGCCAGTTGACGAATATTTAACTTTTTCCTAGAAATAATTATTTCAAAAATTTACAAAATTTAACTACCTTGCGATTGCTGTTTTCGTTGGATGACCGATGACGTGTCAGTCTTCTTTATGGGTTTTAACTAAGAATGTTGATTTTAATTTCGAAAACAACAGAATCATAAAACTGCATTTACCCATGAAGACAAAAACAAAAATAAGTTTGTTTTTATGACTTCAGGAAGGTTGTGTCATCATCAGACAAGAAAATACTTCATCATATCGGTTGCTCACAGTTAGACGAGAAATAGTAGAAGTCAATTTTCTCAGCTAGCAGCGATGCACAGAAAATTAAAATTCTAAAGGTGGATGTTTGTTTTTATAGTTTTTAGATTGAATAATAAAAAATAAATTCCGACATATAGGTAAGTGTTGACGAAATTCTGTGTAATTAAAAACTGCATTGCTGGGAAAAATCAAAATAAACTTGAAATTGAAACATATTTTAACTTGCGACATAAAAACTTCAAATCGTAAATGTTGATCAAATAATTCATGAAAATGAAAGAGCAGTTTATAAAAGTTGGTATGTTTGTCTGTTTAAGCAGTTACAGCTTTAACAGACACACAGTCGGCCGACTTTAAATTTTGACACTTTGGTGATTTGGGAGAAATCACGTTAAATAGTTGTTTTTTAGATCAAATTTAAGAAAATATTATATATTTTATTCTCTCAAAAACGGGTCATCCGATTTTGGTTTAACACATAGACAACTGTAAACCGCATTAAATAGTTGTTGGGGTTCCACAAACTGGCCGAAATGGCGACGACACTCATACTCTTACCGACGCACGCCTTGTAACAAACATGAGTGTAGACAGATTAAACTTCGTGGTAGTTAAGGACTTTGTCTAGTAGTAAACGACCTCTTAACATCATTGGAAGCGGAGGGTTTCAAGGTGATTGTCTATGCCGACGACACGTTTCAATATCTGTATCTAGGAAGACCCTCAAGTTCTCTCGGAACTCCTACAAACTACCTTAAGCAGGCTAACCAATTTAGCAAAGCATTATGGCTTGGACGTCAATCCACATAAAACAAGATGGTACAAAGTGAGTCAATAACATCTAGACAGCCACTCTAGCCTAACCTAGGCTAGTACTATCGTACTAAAATCGTCTCTACTACTACCGCATGATACAATAGTATCAATCTAGTATCAATCATTTCATCGTCCTAATTTCCCTCCACCATCGGTAAAGGGGTTTGAGGTTGGAGACATATTCTTCTTAATTGCAACCAAGGGCGCTGTACCTGCCGATCCGTGCCACCAAGGATATTGTTCCTGCTGATCCGTTCCACCTGGGGCATTTTACCTGCCTGCCATGTCTCTAGGCTAGGACCTGTCATATTTGCGCTAAACGCCATGACACCCGAAGCCTTGGGTTGAGAAATTGCATGGCGTCGTGAAACGACACACACCTACGTGTGTGGAATTACTTTTTTAAGGAGGGTCTCGGTTGCGGCGCAGATGAAAAAAAGATTGGTAAAATGAGGAAAATGTATTATTGGAGTTTTGCAGGTGGCCATGGCTCAGAGGATAGTGTAGTTGATTGCTTATATTTAAAAATATTTCATCTTCCAAAAATCGATAGCTGGAGAACTATTTCCAACTATGAACAAAACAAATATTTTCGTTTATGCGAGAACATAAAATTTCAATTTTCCTATAAAAGATTCCGTCATCTAGTTAAAAAATTGATCCCAGCCCTTGTCCCATTCAATTGGTTTCTTTCAAAAGGTTCATAAAAAATTGACTACAAAAAATATTACTAACGGAAATACGTCGAAGCTTAATGGAATTTGAACATAAAAATTGAATTTTATCTAAGTGAATTCTTTTAGTAAAAAAAAAAGATTAATTAAATTTAAATTAAAAACAAATAAAAAAAAACTATTAAAAACTACTAAAACCAAACTTTACGACACTCAAATGGAGACCACCCTAATTTTGTCTTTCCATACGCCTGGCTTACATAAAACATAACAAGACAAAAGTACGTTGATCTGAATTTTAATATTTCTCAACAATATACTTTTTTTATGAATCAAACGCACCCATTACTTTTGCTGTATAGAAATTGATCTTTCCCCTTCTTCATTGCCAACAACACAAACACATAAAATGGAAATTCCTATTCTAATGTTTTTCTTGTTTGTTGATGGCTCAAGCTTGGAGTTGTAGGTGGTTTGTAGCTTAATGATCCTGAACATTGACGAAGTCATCGTCAAGAAAAAATCTGTTGAATAATACCAGAGGAATTTGTAGTTGATCGTTTGCTTAACAAGATCGTTTCTGTTAGTGTTTGAGGTTAACAGCTGAATTAGGTATAAAAGCAAACTTAACCATAACTATATCTTTGCGGAAAATAAAAGTTTAATAAAGTTGAAAAAATATATTTCGATATAAAGTCGAGTTGTTATTTCCGTAATCTGAAACGAAAAATCCACAACTGCAAATTTCTTATCTAGAACGCATTATCTTCGGATTAATCGCTTTTGTGTGTCTTTTTCGGCTCGTGGGGGTTCAGCTGTTTGATATCAGTTCGTATTCTAATCTAACAAAAAAAAAAACATAAGCAAATGCGGAATAAGCACGTTTAAGTATTCCAAACAATCTCTTTATGCGGATCTCCGAATTTCGGAGAAAGTTATTTCCTCAGAAGAGGCTCCCTCTGTCTCAATTGACCTTTTCAAGGATTCAAGTTCTCCAAATTGACAAATCGAGTCCCGAAAACGTGCCTCCTTTTACCGAACGACATGAAACATTGGTGCACTTTTTTTCAGTTAAATATTTATTCAGCTATTCGAACTTCCTTGAATTCCAGAGTTCCTGATTTCCGGGAATGGGTTGGTGGGAGTGCTTTTATTTACGAACTGGTATTCAAACATCCCCAGCTCGAATTGTGAAGAAGGTTTTTCTTGTCATGAAATTAAAAAAATTCCCTTATCTTTGACACCCTGGGTGTTGCTCCGCTTATTGTCGGTTATTCGAAAGTATTGAAGTGCCTGTCAAATTGACAATTAACCGTCAGACACGTGTTTGCATTCAAGTTCATAAACATATGGATGTGTGTTTGTACAAATAAATAAAATATACTTATCCACTTTCCCTCAAAGTTGGGGGAGCTTCTGTGTTGTCTTTGAACAAATAACGTGTGAAATATTATAGATTGCGATTAAGCAGGTTCTAACGCCTTTTACCTGCCTAATTGCTATAGTTGTGGCTTGTGGGGTAAATGTGGAGCATAACTACTCTCGTGTTTAAGATGAATTTCGTTTCAGTGCGACCGACAAAGCACGGGCGGCGGCGACAGCATTCAGTGGAAAAAGCCACTAATTCACAATGTTTTTTTTTTCGTTTTTATTTGTTTAATATTTTTCAACAGGAGGTAAAGGCAGGTGCAGGTATAACAATCAGATAGAGTTGGCACGTTGGCGCCAGTAATGGCTATGTTATTGTTATTATTATTTGTTATTATTTTTAATTTCTAATAATTTATTTTGCTTTTTTACTGTTCTGTGATTCGGTGTTATCTGATGGGGATATTAGTTGATATTAAGGTAGATGTAGAAGTTTGTCAGTTAAGTAATGTTTCAAGTAGTGATTTGATGATTATTTGTGTTAATGTGTTTCTTGTTATTGTGAAATTCAATAAATAATAGTTTATAATTGATAAATTGGACAATTGGTAAGCGTATTTAATAAAATTCAAAGAATAGGTGGCTCGTAAACAATTTAACTAAAGAAACTTATTTATTTTTAGTAAACAGACAATTTTGTTTCTTGGAATATTGGAGCTATTTCTATTTATTGAATTATGATTGATGATCTTTGATTCACTTACAAAAAAAAGAGGTTTAGCCTTAAAATTAGTGTGAATATTTTGGTCTATCGTTGTTCTGGCCTAAAGCCACACTGGTGAAAGCCGATTATTGTGTTGCAGATCGGTTTAGGACACTCACACAGTACGTTGTATAGGATGCAAAATTAACCAAGGATATGCCTCGGTTGTTTTTAAATGCCATAGGATTGCCTTTTTTGTAGATGGGGCATATGGAGCTCACTGAAGAGAGCGTTTCCATTCTTAGCACTATCAGCTCTAGAATTTAGTTTAAAAAAATAGCATAAAATCGTATTTATCAACACCTGTACCTGTAAAGGTTTGAAATAACTCGGATGAAGTATATATTTCAAAATTTCACACTTCACAGCGTTGTGTAACGTCATGTAGCGGATCTAGATTAGTTACCCCAATAAGGCTGTGATGACTTTAAACAATAGGCGTGTTTTTTTGGCATCGCTATCTGCAGCCAAATTCGATTTCCCAAAAAAACGTATCCGCAGTTGCCCATCCGCAGCTGTTTTATTTTATTTTTAAGTTGGTAGACTTGTCTAGCTGTCAGATAATTTGTTATTTTGGTTTTACTTTTGGATAGGTTTTTGACATATTGGGGTATTTTCGTAGAGTGTGAATTTTGATAAAAATCGAGATTCAGATTTTTGAATCTCGAATCCATTTTTTTGAATCTCAAGTCTCAAATAGATCATGAAATCTGAGATTTTTCTACTTTTTCCTCACTTCACCAACTCGTTTAGCTGCCAGATTCACAAATTTGACTCGATTCTAAAGATATGACTACAACGAGCACTTCTTGTAAGAAGCCAAAAAGTGAAAATTTTCAAACTCATTTTCTGACAGTTTGACAAAATTTAAAGTAAAGGGGCTGACCCATAGAATCCGTCAATCCGGCAGCGTCAACGTATACGTTGTTGCCAACGTATTTGCCGGAGGGAACCGTCCCATAGAATACGTTGTATACTTTGACAGTTTCATTTGCTTGGTGTAAAACTTATTCAAAAAACCTCAAATCCGAACAAAAAAAATAAATTAAAACATTAAAATTGTGTCAAAATGATACTTTTGCACAAAGTTTGTGCATGTATGCGTGATTCTGTTTTTGATTCTGACTTCAAATTCGGAATCGTTTTTCTGTTCTATTCAGAACAAGAACTGTCATCTTGTGTCAAGTGAACGACTACAGAACTGTTCGGAACAGTTCCGGACGACCAAAAAAAAAACGCTATAACCGTCGTATCCGTCACATGCGTTGCTTATGGGACGAGTTCCATAAGAACATGAATATTGCTGTCAGTCGAAAACGTCAACGCTAACGGACTGAGGGATTCTATGGGTCGGCCCCTTAAATTTTACTTTTGTAAATTTCCCACTTTTTGCAAAAAGTGGCCGTTGAAGTTATACCTTAAATCTCACAAATAGAAAACGACATTACAGAAGAAAAATATTAAACACCATAGAGCAACTATGTATGACTCGTTCCTTGATTTGTGAGTTCCAATTTTAATTCAAAATAAACTTAAATTAAAGAACGCACTTAAAATGCGTTGCACTCTGCGAACACAGCCTTCGAGACTCTTTGAGTTATCCGATTATCCGAGTTATCAACCAAAGAAATTCAAATTTTCTTCATCGAGTATCGATACTCGAAAAAATGTCAATTTTTTATCCGCAGCCAGATTTAAGTTTAAGTTTTATCCGCAGCTGCGTGTTGTATTTGTAATACATGGAAGCTCCCACTGCAGAAACGGATAGCTATGCCAAAAAAACACGCCTATTGTGTTTGAAGCCTCTCCCATCTAATAATCTGCTTTGTACAAGTAGTTATTCGGCACTACCCCAATGAACTCATTCATAATCTTAAATAAAAACAAAAATCACTTCAGATGTGTCACAAATTAAGTTCATCTCACAAATGCACACTCATTCAACCAATTGCGTCAACCAGTAACAAAATATGCATATTTATGCTAACAACTGAAAACTAAAATCACCGAACAACACATAAAAACAATCTAAGTCATCGTTATTTTACAATTATTATTATTTCACTTTATTTCTTGCCTTTGCACTTTTAAGCAAAACAAACATCAATTACTGCCGAAGTGCCGATTATGTCATATTTATGTATGAGCCGTATGCGATTCCTAAGAATGGGTTGAGCTCGATATACTCGAAGATAGAAATTTGAACGCACAAATATGTCATGTCAGCGATTTCATACCCGAACATGTGTCTATAACAAAATGTTTGCTATCATAGCGAAAAAGGTGTGGAATGGATTGCAAAGGGGAAGCCCTAAGGCTTGTTTACAAGTTTACAAATTAGCAACCCACCGAGCTACTCGTAATTATTTTGTAGAAAAAAAATGTGTGATAATAATTGTGCTTGTTTGTTTTGCCATCGCCAGTCAGTCAGTATTGTCGCCAAACAGTGACGTCAATTGACATTCAACAGTTTTATCATATTCCATAGAACTTTGTATTGAATGTGCGAATTCCATGGAATTACAATAATTCAAAAACAAATTTATTTCATTCTAATAACATGCCTATCGGTTTCGTTTTCTAATAATAAATAAGACATAAGCTTTATTGAGGAAGTCTGCGGTTTATTAATAAACCAAGTTTGTTGTTTTTTGTTCTTCTTTAAAAATGCAATTTTTCGGATGGATAGATTTTCCTTGAAATTAAATAAATTTAAATTAAGAACACAACAACTGTAGATTTGATTTGTTCTGTGTCGTTTACTCGCTTATCGTACAACCATATTTATCTATTACACTGAATTTTGTGTGGTTATGATTATTTTTGGGTATTTCGCATGGTATTTTTAAGTTTTTGAGATTTCTAGTGAATTTTGTGTTTCTTGGAATTTCCACAACGATGTCGTAGGAGAATGGAATAATTGACAAGAAAATAATTGAGTAATTTCTTGATTACGCTTGCGATATAGCAAGCTTAAATATTTGAGCAAAGTTATTTCCGCCGAAATAAGCGTGAAAGTCTTAAAAAACAATACAATAGTCTTATTTAACTTGGTGTTCCACTATTTAAATAAAAATCCTTTCAACGGCTTTATTCAAACCCGCAGACAACATGGAAACATTCAGGGCTCCCTCTAAGTTTTGCTTTTGGATGCTAGCACGGTGTCTTCGCGATTGTTTGCATTGCTTGTCTTGAAATTCAGTCAATACCTTTCTCAACAAATGTTCAATCCAATTTCACTTACACTTCCTTCTGCGGACATTTGATATCCGATTGCTAAGAAAACATCGATTTAAGAATTGAAATACCTAATTGCATAAGTCATTCCTCGTTATGCGTCGTCCTTATAGTCTTTTAAAGTAAGGTGTTAAAGTCCACTGACTTTCACCGATTACTGTCAACGCTGCGGAAAATAAAATTATGGCCCTGGAAAATTTGAACGTGCCGAGCCTAAGCCTCTGAGCAGTTTGGCGTCAAGTTGAACTGAAAAACTTGAGGACGTAGGTTGAAGATAAATGCTATCCAAATCTGCTTTATCTACGGATGAAGTGAAAACTTAACAGGCTCGAGTCGGATTCGAACCAGTAACAGTTGACGAACGTAACCATTACGCTGTGATGTTCCTTGTTATCTCAGACTGGGGTATCCTCAGGGGATCCAGGGTCTACTTAGGTGGGAACAGTAAACCTTAGTTCGGTCCAATAGAAAGAAAGATAAATGTTTCTTAATTCAAAAATTCTATTTATTTAACAAAATTTGTTTTGTGGATTAGGGTTTCTTCTAGTGTAGGTTTCAACGGAGTTTCCTCCGGTTATCAACGATCTCTCGATCGGCTCTCTTGGCGTTTCAACCGGTGTTTCAACGGACAGGTCTTGGACTTATACTTTCCCCGAGTGATCCGCTTCCATATCCTAGGAGCCATGGAATGTTACCATTCTTCAACCGTATTTTGTCGTCGACGCGACGGCTCGCTCCCTTATGCACATTTCTTACAAAAACTGGGTGTTAATTATATTCGGTCGAGTTGTAAGATTTCAAACAAAAGTCTTTCTGGTACGATATAAATTGTTTTGTTTGTATAATTCATGCTGTTTTGGAATTTGTTATGTATGCATCTAATGCATCATTACTACGCCACGGGCACTACAGCAACAGGACTACTTTAAGCTAAATTTTGCTACCAATTAAAGGCAGTCAAGAATTTGTATGGTACAAATTTTTTCACCTCCTTGGTGGCATCTGGTGACACCGCTTCTTCCATCTTCAGTCAAATCGTTCATGTAATAACACGTATTTTGTCTCGTAGTGAACTGTGGTGAACCCTTCTCTTATTCGTGTAGAACGAAGACTTTGGAGAATGCTTCTGTTCTGCGAAGTCTTCTTATCTGAAATTGATCAATTTTGTTTGATTATTGGATCCCCAACCAACTTAATGGAACGCCAACCAGTTAAATCGTAATAAATGTTTTTTTGTATAAGAAAAGATTGAATCGATAGTAGAAGTGATAAAATCCTGCTGTCTAATTCTTGTCAAAACTTAGAAAAATAAATTACAAGCTGTAATCAGATATAGCTGTTTCTTAATTTTATTGTTGATTTCTTTAGAACCGTGTGATTGATTTTTATAAAGATCACAAATGCGCCGTTTTCAAAAGAAGAGCATTACAAATCTAATCAAAGAAGAAAGATGATCTACCATCTACACGCCAATCAAAAATTAGATATTCTTATCTTAATTAAAGTGACTTCTAAGAGAAACGAAAAAACATTGTTCTGCGCACTTGAATTCGCCAAAAAATTAATATTATGTCACCTCTTTAAATCACACCGCCTCGATGTTAGTTTCGAAGGTCTCTTCACCGATATCAGATACTGCAATTTATTTTGAAACCTTGAAGTTTTTTTCCCTCTCTCTCTATTTGTGATATCATTTTTATTAAATCTTAAGGTTTTATGTTACTTTCTGTTTGTTATTTTTTGATTTTGATAAATTGTTTAAAGAAACCTGTTTACGAGGTGTCATTTTTAATATTTTGCAAAATGTTGTGAAATGTAATACAAAATTAGTATTGCATACCCTTCAAACTAATAGGCATTCGATTTGTATAATAGTCAAGTACCTACCTGGCAGTTTAAAACTCAAATCTACTTAAAAATTGTAAACATTTTGAAGTGCATGAGTACGTTTTTCCGCACGCAACCTTTTAATTGATTTATTATTAAGTGGATTGTTCCAAGAACCCCGCGCGTAAACACTTAACAGAGTGAAGTGGGCGGGCGGTTTGTTGGCGCTGCGCTATTGCACCCCGATCCAGTTCGAAGGGGCGATATGCGATGTCGTTCGTCGGAGTGTGTGGCTGCCTAACAAGCTGCTATAGAGAAGCTGATAAAACAATGATAGTACCATATTTTTTTTGTTTTTTTTTCGTTTGCTTTTTTGTTTGTTATTATTTATTTTCGCGAACTTGAAAATAAGCACATTATCGCACAAATTGTGTAATTGAATATTCTAATTTTAGACTCACAACAAAAATATGAGAGAAGAGAAAAGATAGATGTTATTTTGGTGTTTTTATTTTGCCAGTGATTAGGAACTATATGGGGGAGTGTGTAAAGTTCAAAAAAGTAAACAGAGAGATCGTGGATTCGGGCCGTGTTAATTTTTGCGATGTTGTTTCCAGAAACGTGCTGTTTTCAATAGACAAGGTGAATGTTGAATGAACAGCTCAAGGCCGGGCTTAATTGTTTTGGGCGTAAAAGATTAAACTGATTGAATGCAATTTTTTTTGTTCTTTTTTTCAAAATCTTGGACTTTGGTGTGATCTTTGTGAAATCAATCTTTAGACAGTTCGTGAATCATTTATTATTTGTGCTGCGCCGTTTTTCCAAATATGAAGGACATTTCGATAACGCTTTACAGCAATCTTTCCATTACAAGTTTTTCAGGAGGGACATTGCTTCTTTTTAGGGTTTACTTGCATGGAAGGTTGGCCGAATTGAAAACAAATCAATTAGTGTTTCAATTTCTTGAGATGTTTAAACAGTTTTTATGTGAAAAATTAAATAATTTAAAGACAAAATAAAAGTTTCCTTTATTTACTTATAACTAGACGTCTACTTGTCTTTTTTTTATTTATTCTAAGCAACAAAGGTTATAATGCATGTGTTTTACTTTCATATTGTTTTCTTTTTTTGTTGAAAACAAATCAACAAATAGATTGTTATTATTTACATATCTGTACTAAACAATTAGCGGTGGTATTATTGTTTGAGCTTGCGTCAGATGATTTTATTTGTAGGGCAGCAAAAAAATAACATCATTATCTATAGCTTTGGGTATAGGCTAATAGCAAATGATCAAATATTATTGTTTAAAATTTGAAACAAAAAGGTGGTTGGTAAACAAATACAAATCCTCTCTACCTCGACCTACTCGTTACTCACAACAAGTGTACCTGCTCCTTTAAAAACAAATAAAGCTGATAAGCGACTTTTGAACCTAATGATCTGCAAAAACAAATTCTAAATTTGGTGTAAAAATAATATTATCTTTTTTGTCGTCTTTATCGCACATGTTGTAAACATAAAACATTTGTTCATATTGGTATAAGGTTATTTTTTGTCAAACAGAATGAAATTATTGATAATTGTTGTTAGTAGAGTTTGAAGGCGAAATTTTGCATGTCGTTTGGTCAAATTAGTAATTAGAAAATGAATATGTGTCTAAATTTGAAGTTGTGATGCTTAATTTACACGGGCTGGGGTATACTCGTCGGAATCCAAAGTCTGCCTGTGGGAAGCACTATTGAACTCAGTCTAGGGAAAGCACCGTGCTTTTTCCAATTAGTTTTTAACTTCTTCTTTATTTGACTTTTGTTTATTTACAATTTTAGTATTAAATTTTAAAGAACATATCAATTCTGTTAATATCTTATAGATACACAATTGATCTTATATAGTAGGTACAAAAGCGCCACGGCCTGGAAGTGAGCGGGACTCTCTCAGAAGGAGATAATATAATCTGTAGCCACGGCCTCAGGGTAAGAAGAATCTGGGAAGGAGGTTGTACAGGCCTCGGGATGAGGGGGCTTCTCGAAAGGACCTTAACTGTCCTATCACCACAGCCTCATGGTGAGGGGGATTCTCGGAAGGAGGTTAATTAGCCGCAACCTCAAAGTGAAGGGATTCTCGGAAGGAGACAAAATATCCTATCACTCGGCTTCAAGGTGAGGGGCAATCTTGGAAGGTCGTTGAATAGCCGCTGCCCCGGAAGAAGGTAAACTAGCCGCAGCCTCAATGTGAGGGGGATTCTTGCAAGGAGCAAAAGTGTCCTATCGCCACAGCTTCTGGGTGAGGGCAATTCTCAGAAGGAAGTAAAATATCCTCGCCCAGCCTTAAGGTAAGGGGGAATCTCGGAAGGAGGGAATAAAAAAGAAAGTAGTATTCGGTCAAAATTAGGAACAATCTTTATTGCCCTAAGCACCACAACTCATTGCTAATCAACTCGTAGCGGTGGGAGAACTACTACTATTGTAGGATTAAGTTGCTCGAATTTCCTCCTTTTTTTCACTTCTACTTCGCAACTTTTCTGTAAAAACAACAAGTGAATTATAAAACAACAAAATAACTTAAATGCTAAAAATACACATGTGTATTTATGTTTTTGTATTCACTGACGTCACTTGCTAATGAGTCAATGTGATTTACGATTCGTTACAGCACGGGCCCAACATTTTGTGCTTAAACGTTTCCTTTTGGTTTTGCATTTATGAAGAAAGTTTTGTCTCGTGTGTCATGTACCTTCTTTAGAGCCAAGAAGATGGGTGTCTCATGAAGACACACGTAACTTAGTCGAAATATGCTGGATTAAAAGTCAATAAAAGCAGGCATTGAAAAAATGATTATTCGATTGATTTCGGTACTATTGTCGCTTTTCCAGACTAAGGCAGAGTGCTTCAGTCGAATTGACGTCATATTGATTTCATTCCAAAAAAAAGGAATTTGCTTCAAATTATTTGCTTTTTCCTTCTTAGTTGAGTTTCAGAACAAAAAATTAAATCAAACCCCAACAAAACCATCTTCCGTTGAACCCTGTTATTAGCTCAATTACTGCAGTATGTTATAGCGTTTTTGAATTAATTACAAAAAAAATTCAAACGAAAAAAACTAACGTCAACGTAACAACGTCATACTGTGCGGCAAATAAATGAAGTTGTTTCTTGTATCTGACATTTCGTTTTTAAGGTATTCCTTAAACGTCAGCAATTAGAGTCCACTTCAGTTGCATGCAAAACAATCAACAGTCACGCTCACGACACCTTTTTTGTGGCAATAGGGTGTTCCGAAAAGATATAAATTGTTGCCATCTCCGATGGAATTTCTATTTTTAAACATTCTTACGTCAAAACTTGTCCCTGAGAGAAAATTTGTTGAGAGAGACTTTTTGAAACAAGTACTGCCGACCTTTCAAACAATTCCAAAACTCCCTGTATGACATGGACAACCACTTTCCGGTGAATATCATTCAAGAGGCTCACATAATAAAGCTTTCACCGGATTGTCTCCCAGAACGTTGTTGAATGCTGTTGATTTTTTGCTCGCCTGGAATGATGCATGTCCTTTTCAACGGAACGCCATTTGAATAAGAGAAGTCACATTTTTTAGAAAAAAGGATTCCTCTTGAAAAAAACAGAAATTTTCCTTAAAAACCCATGTCCGTATGATTCTCTAAACAATTACAAGTTTCTTGTTTTATTGAATCATATAAGTTCTGTGTGGAGTTTGAAACAGGAGGCGAGCAGCGTGTTTAGAATTTCTCGTATCCTATTTTTGTTTTCTTCTAAATAAAAACCCTGCAATTGTATCTCATGTATAAAAATGTGCTTTTGCATCCGTGTTGTACACTTATGTTTTGTTTCCAAGGAAAAACAATTTCCCTTGCGATAACAATCGAGGACATTAGTGCCGTAGGCTATAAAATACGTCGCCAATAAATATTTTTTTCGTTCAAGCACTTTTTTTGTCTGACAGTATTTTTCCCAACCCTATCTTTAGTCCTTGACAATTTGTTGTATAAGTGGTGTATGGACGCGAGACACACGAGCACCAACACGAAATGGAAAATACTTTCAATCATTGCTTCGGTTTGTTTGCTTTGGAAAAAAAACGAAGAATGGTTTTTGTGTTTCTTTTCATTTCGGGCCAAGAAACGCGTCGTCGTCGTCTTTAACAATAAAAGGACGAAGGACATTATCGAGCTCATAGTTGTTGTAATTTTTTTAAAAGCAAAACAGTAAATAAACAGGACCGTCTTGTCCTTTTTAAGTATATGTCGTAGTTTTGTAATAATGTTGCGACAAATTGCATTGGTGGAGCAGAAAACTGCCCTACCTACCGCACAGCGAAAGCGTGGGCCAAAAGCAATTTATAGATCGAGCTAGAAAGACCCATTGTCAGGATTTATTATCCTTTGCTCAACCAATCGAGAGGAATAATTTGGAAACTTATTTTTATAGGCTTTTCTTGTAAGACCTTGTTGTATAGGAAAAACTCGGGCAGTACGAGTCGATATGATGTGAGGCGCAGCAAGGATGGACCATGTTTGCACGTCGTATTTTGTATAAAATAATATCCTTGCGAACAATCGACGACGATGGCTACGACGACGACGACGGCAATGACATCGACAAGGGTCTGTTGATGTCAGAAGTCAGAGGGCAAGCTTTTCTTTTTGGGTACAGGGTACACGATAACTGGATAACAAGAACATATTGTGAACACTATTTAAAGTCATTCGAAAAGGGGGAGATTGAGGGGAGTGGTTTTAGTCTGGTGCGGGTGCATTTTTAACATTTTTTGCTCTTGCTTCCTAACATGGCAATGGCGGCCGTATGGCTGGCTGCTCCCTCTCTGCTGCCTATTGAAGGAAAAATCTGCAATGGCAATTTGTGTAATCTGTTTTCTTTTTTTTTTAAGTTTGTGTTTATACTCTTTGAAGGGTTATTAAGGACATTCGAATGAGAATTTTATGGTAAATGACTGTAGAGTTATATGTGCGGAGAGTAGGTACATTATTTTGTAATTTACGAGCTTGAAAAATAAGTTTGTTTCTTTGGAAAACGGAATTTATGTACTCAATATGGTTTTTAATGATGCGGTGCATGCAGTTGGCTTATTTTTCTATAAACGCAAAGTGGTAGTTCATTATAAGTTCGGTTTTTGGTGGATGGGTTGGCTTTTAATGGAAAATATATGTAATAATCTGAAATTTCTTGGCTTCTTTATGATTTTTCAAGAACAAACAATAATTAATGTTTACTGTACCAAGTATGTTCCTTAGTGTTCTATGTTGTATGTGTTGAAAAAAGTTGCCCACTGTGGCGTATACATACTTTCTATTTCCAAAACTTACAAAAGTCCATTCACTCGCAAATAATAAAAACCTAGTCACCGAAGCACAGGGAAGTGCAGATGTTTTGAAGCAGCACTTCCAACAGCTGCTGAATGCGCATAGTGTCGAGCTAGCCAATGACAAAAGAGAAGCAAGAGATCAGTCAATGAAGACCCAGTCCCAGCCCCCAGCACAGAAGGGGTAGAAAGAGCCATCCAAAAGCTAAAAGATGCACTGTCATGTGATTTCTTCAACATAGTCCTGAAGCAAAGGCAGGTGAGAGCACGGAAAACGCTATCTTCAACAAATCCACCCAGCTCCTAGACTATGCGGACCGGACCACATAGACACTATCGGTCGACCCAAGAGAGCTGTGAATGACGACAAAACAGAGTACGATGGCGAATATATAGAAAAAGGTTCAACCGTGAACTGTACGAGCTATACCAAAGTGTGGATGTAATCCAGAAATCCAGAAAGCCAAGAAAAGCTCGGCCACATCGAGCGAATGGACGACAACGCTCCAACCATGAAAGTCTTTCATCGTATCCCCCAGGTTTGAGACGACGAGGAAGACCGAACTTACGGTACAAGGACCAAGTGACTGCGGATACCTGAGTGCTTGGTTTTGGGGACTGGGGAGTACATGCAAGGGACCGTTCCCGATGGAAGGCTGCAGTATCTCAGGCTGAGATCCTTCATTAATTGTGAGCTGGTGAAGTTAGAAGGTAAGTGTTTTCAACAGTTCAACAGTAAAAATTGTTGGTATATTTAATAAAAAAAAAAACTTAATAAAATAACGGTTTTGTGGGCCATTAGCTTAAAAAGAAAAATTAATCCACTGTGGCGTATACTTACTATTTCAAAAATTAAGAAAAGTCCATTCACTCACATTGTCTTACCTTCCACTCTGAGGTCGAAAATCAAAATAATTGTTTATGTTCCAGACTGCCATGTAACGCTTTGAAACGTTACACTAATAAAAGCCTAAATCAAACACATGCAAAAGTCTAAAAACAAAAATTTGGTTCAAGAACACTTATTCAAAATTCGACTTCGAACTCGAACGTCCGTCCACCAAGCCACATGATATTAAACAAAATCTCAACCTACTGACATTAATTTACAGCAAATTGAAATGTACACAAATTTATTAAACCCTGATCCACTACGTTACGTTACGGTGTTTGTATATTTCTCTGCCCGATATGTTCGTTAAAAGCTTAATGTTGAACAAAACCTAAATAAACAATTATACGAACTGCTGAAAGTCTATTTGAAAATTTATTAAGAGATTTCAAAGCGATTTCAAAATCGATCAAATGAAAAAAATAAAACAAAAAATAAAACAATAAAACAAATCTAGAGCAATCGACCTAGATTCGTTTTACATTCATCCAATATTCCAATGCACTCAATTGTCTGACACAGTGGGCCATGTTAGGAAGTTAAAGGCGACTGGTGCAGCAAGCGGAAAGGCATCTCTCTCCATACCCCTGACTCGCTTGATGGTGAGATCAGTTGTTTTGGGGCAAACGAATGGCGTTTTCATTCATAAAATATTTTTTTCATTTTCTCACTGAGTCATATTTTGGTTTTTATCTCGAGTGCGCCCTCTGCCAGCCACAACCAATCGGCCTCCGCCCCTTTTACGTGCTTGTCACAGTGTAAAAATGTACTTTTACGTATACTCTGAGTCAGACGATGACGACGAGGGACGGAGCAGAGCAATGTAACTACAACGAAACGGTGTATTGGAAGGCGCGCTTGGATTGGATACCTTGGCATAGTTGCGCTATTTTGTGATTTGTGAACGTACGCGCACATTCCGCGCGCTATAGTTTGGCGACCGAAGCGATTGCTGTGCACATGGGGATCCCCATCATGGATGTCTTTTTTGCATTTACTGGGAATTTTGCAAGCATACCGCGCAATGGGGAAAAATGGGTGCGAGAGTGCGGGTTGGGCAAATTATTGTTTGTTTGTTTCGACGACGATGATGACGGACGCTTACAGACAGGCGAAAAATTCAGCAAAAGGTAATATAAAGTCAACTTGCTGGTGAAAAACCAAACCTGTGTAAGGCATCAGGTATATGGTGTGGCATTTCTGAGTCATTTTTAGATATAATTCCGTGAGATTGCGGATAAAAATATAACAGCGGCTATAAACAACAACTATATCAAGTTGAATATTAAATAACAAATGAGTGTGCAATTAGTGTAGTAAGGCGAAGAGAGGGGAGTTGAACTATTTTTAAAATTCCTTTGATGGGTTATTGGGAATTTCTAGAGAGTTTGTTGTTGACTTTATTTGTAATTTGTGCAAAACAGATGTCTTTCTTAGTGGGAATTTTGCCAGGTGAGAATTCGAGAAAATTACAATGAACTTTAATTACAAATCTGTTTGCTTGAACGACAACCATGGCGTCGTTGCTGAGTTAATAAATCATTGAGACTTATCATCAGAGTTTATGATGTTTTGGAATTTTAAAAATGCGACCAAATGATTGTTGTGTGTTGATTGTTGGTTTTGGGTTTTTCTGACATTCTTTTGTAATGATGTGATATTAAAAATATCTAGAGAAATAATTGGAAATGAGTAAATACTGATTCAAGCTGAACCTGACGCTCATTACGACAAGTGAATCGAGCAAATAGCTGAAAGGCCTAGGCCTCCAATGGTCCAAAAGTCGAAGTGTAGTACAATTGGGTCCACTCGGTTCACTACTCGAGTTAACTCGTCAAATTTCATAAGTGTTTACTAGAACGATTTTTTGGCAATCCGGTAACATTAAGAACAAAATATCTCTCTGGCTACCTGTATTCGTATCTTATCTCTCTATTGATTCATTAACTGTCAATTTCTATCAGCGGATGGCAAAGATTTTGACGGATTTAAAATACAACTTTTTGTGAGGCATTGTGCATTTCTACCAAAATTCAATCTCGAGATTACGACAAAACCCAATTGTTCAATTGACTTTGTAACGAAGCGGCACACGCACCCTACTACCCCAACCAACCAGCCATCAAAAATAAAAATATAGGAAAAAATACAACTCCGTGCATCCAGACTATAAAAACAACTAGCAGCCGTACCGCCCAGACTCTAAACCACCTCGTCTTATAAGCAGGTGACGTCAACGAAGACAACAACAGAAATACACATATTTTTAGCATTTTTTTTTTGTCTTTTTATACTTCACTTTTTGTTTTTACAGACAAGTTGCCAAGTAGAAGTGAAATAAGGAAGGAAATTCGAGCAACTTATTCCTACAATAGTAGAAGTTCTCCCACCGCTACAAGTTCAAGTTGATTAGCAACGAGTTATTGTGTTTAGGGCAATATAGATTGGTCCTTATTTTGACCAAATGTTACTTTCTTGTTTTTTCCTCCTTCCGAGAATCCTCCTCACTTTGAGGGTGCGGCTTATTTACCTCCTTCCGAGAATCCTCCTCACTTCGAGGCAGCGGCTAGCTTACTTCCTTCCCAGAATCTTCCTCACTTTCAGGCAGTGGCTATTCTACCTCCTTCTGAGAGTCCCCCTAAAGTTGAGGCCGGGCGATACGGTATTTTGTCTCCTTCCCAGAATCCCCCTCACCCTGCGGCTGTGGCGATAGGATAGTTAAGCTCCTTCCGAGAATCTCCTCTCCCTGAGGTCGTGGCTGTGTAACCTTTAACCTCCGTCCAAAATTCCCCCTCACCATGAAGCAGAGTGGCAACAGAAAGTCTCCCTCACTCCCAGGCCGTGCCGCTATTGTACTTAACTTAGTATATAAGATTAGTAGTATATCAGAGTATTAATAGAATTGATGTGTACTTTTAAATTTAAGACTGAAATTGTTAATTAAAAAAGGTTAAATAAAGAAGTTAAAAACTAATTGGAATGAGTTAGGGGTTTTCTTTGGACAGAGTTTTACAGTGCTTTCCTCAGACAGACCTTGGATTCCGAAGAATATACCTATACCCCAGGCCGTCTAAATTAAGCATCACAGTGCATTGCCATCGTAAGTGCCACATTTGAGTTAGGTTTCAAGGATTAAGATGGCTGGGTTATAAGGAGCGAACGAACAGCAGTATAAGAAACAGAAGACGTTTGTTTGATATTGCCCTGGTCCGACATAGACTGTAGCGACATGTTTAATCAACACTGACATCATACCTATATGATTTACATTTATGTTTTTCCTAGGGAGTGCTTTAATTTCCTCTGCTAAATGTGTTACACTCCAAAAATAGACTTTTAATGTTCAAACAGGCTCCACCAACAGGTAATCACCATTACAATTGTTATCATTACATCAGCCAAATTATACTCACATTGCAATTCAAATCAAAAAAAAAATCCTAACCGCATTAAAATTCCAAACCAAAAATAAAACCCAACAAAAGGTTACCGTAAACGTCTAAAAATACAATAAAAAACACACCTGACGAAAACGTAACGATAAGCTAATGACACTTATAGCACCTAAAACATATTCCCATCTAGGCAAATAAATATATAAGTAAGCGCAACCTCGCACCTCACCTCTCACGAAATATCTATACTGCATGTCGTGCGCGCCGCACCATTTTCGTTACGGTTACGGTACGACTAGGAACGAAACGACCGACTTCGAATGAACCAACTACAAAAAAATAAAAATAAAAATAAACCCAAATGTTAGCCTTAATTACCAAAATATGCAAATTACGTAGGTAGCTTCCGTTTAAAAATGCTTAAATTTCTGTAATTAACTGAAATGTTGGCGCCACAACGTCCCACTTGAGAGCCAACCAAAAAATTTATTCCAATGCACTGTGTGGCATGGCGTCTCGATTTGTTTAGCTTTTTGTTGTCTCTTTTGCAAGCCTCCCCATTTTCCTAGAGGTGGGTACTCGGAGATACCAACTAACATGCACCGCACACATTAGGTATCGTATAACAAACCCGCCAGACGCTCTGCGCGCCCACCAAACAGCCGAAAAGAGTCGAAATAAGACCTTCACAGTTTTAATAAGATTCACCCCTAAAATAACCCACTGTGAGAATGAGAACTTTCATTTTCGTCTTTTTGTTTTGTTTTTCGACGGAAGCGGGTGGAGGGGTTTTCTATTTTTTGATGGTCTATCAACATGAGAAGACAGAAATGCGAAACCATGTATAACTAGGAAATGACGCTATTAAGTTTTCGGGGGATAGATAATGATATTCCCATAGACACAAGACTGCGAGGGGTGGCGAATAGGGAAACTTGATATTTGACTTTTAAAATAATTACATTGGCAAATATTTGCGATTTGTTAACAACGGAAATGTCTTTTGGGGAAAAAGGTAAAATTGGGTTGTCAACTGAATTTCAACAGGATGCTTATGACATTCTGCTGAGCGCGTTGAAAACAACAGAGGAAGTTGTGCAATTTGAAAATATAAAAATCAACAAATTTTGGTTTTATGATTTGTTTGCCGTTTTCAAGGAGACACTAAATTTTTGAAAATTGAGTGAAACTCGAGAGCTCTCGACAAGTGCGAAATGCATAGAAGCCATATTGGAGGGAAATTCTATTTTTTTAGCTGAAAGATTTTGATGTATCACTTGACATGAAATTCCTTGGAATGTCAAGACTTCCGTTGCCAAAGTAGTTTGAACTTGACTACAGCAAATTTCCAACGCTTAAGAGGATTATTTTTCGACGACCGAAATCCAAAACGCAAGTTTTCTAAACCCTGTCACATCCTTTTCATGAAATAATTATTTTAACATATGGAATTGCAATTTGTTTATACAGTTCACACTCACTCTCTTCAGAAAACGTTATAAGTAGACTTGTACTCTCGCACTAAAATCGTACTACTACTACTACTTGCTAATCCATGGAAATGCTTCGGTCGTCCAGGGTCATTCTACGTGCACCTGCTGATCCGTGTCACCAGGGGACTTGTAACTACTGATCCATGCCATCAGAGGCATAATAATGTGGCTGTTGTGTTTTCAAAAGGTTCAGTAGACCTATAACTATCAAGGCTACAAAGGCATCTGTGTTGAACGTCAACTGATGCTCTTAAGAGTGGTAACGTGTTTACGTATTGCAAAACTGCACTCATGTGTTCTAATTTTAAACTCTTACTTTTAATGTTTTCCTAACTTATATTTAATATTGTTTATTTTGATTTTTATATGCTTACAACAGAACTATCGAAAACTAATATTAAAATCGATTTTGTACAATTTTAGTCTATTTAAAGTGTCCATTTTGAACTTACTTATACATTTTTTAATTGTAGATTAACTCCAGCAGATGATATCACATTATGAAAAAAATAAATTACAAAAGAAACCAAACAAAATGTGAAAAAAACTACCAAAATTAGATAAGTAACTTATACAGATAACAACTTGTCAAAACAATGTTCTGACTCAGTAAATCACAAAGTCTAAAAAGATACCCCAAATTGCTTGTTTACTTGTCCGATTTATGCCTTTATCAATTGTATGTACTCCAACATAAATTCCTCTAAATTATGAAATCACCCATTATCAGATCTAGACACTTCTTTGGGCTATTTATTCATTCAACTACAATAATTGTTTATATTTTTGAGAGAATTCTCTTTATTAACAAAATTATCGGACAAACACAAATTGCATCACTGAAATTCTAGCAAAAAATTTTGTTTTGTTTTCCTTCTAAGAACTTCAATATCGATAACATAATCACAGTTTTTGGCTGAATTCCGTTGATAAGACCAAATTTTTGTCACTGACCTTGATAAACGCATTCCATTCGAGTGTTGTAATGTTTGATAGTGTTTACCACCCGAACCCAAAATTCCAAGAAATCAAAAAATGTCTTTATTTACCTAACTACCTGCCGAAAGAAAAATAACAAATCTATAATTAACTTTCTAGATTTGACAACATCACGACCAAAAACAGACCTCTAAGTCAATTAACGCGGAAAAGAATGTTGTTTTACCTACACACAAGGTTTTCGGTTTTGTTTTGCACAAAAAGAAAAAACCGTAACGTAACGCACATGACAGATAGTGATAACATTATTTTTACCATTTCCGATTGCACTTCGATAACTAGTATTTACCTGTTAGATTTCTCAAGAACTCGACATGTCTTCATCGTTCTTAAAATAGCCGCCACGCGAAGCAATTTAAAGCGTTCAATACATTTTTGTTTAGTTTTAAATTAGTAACTCATTGAAGTCACCCCTCAACCTCGACGACGCATTCAAAAAACTCGTGCCACCCCCTCACGTGCTATCATCAATTTCCCTAACTATTACTAAATGAAAAAAAAAACTTCAACCAAAATAGAATATTGGGTCTTTTGTAGGTTTTGAACTTTGCTCGTCATCATGTGCTCGAAATAGACGACAAACATCCGAAAAGGGGGTTATTTTTAGAAGTTTGTCTTTCGATACATTCGCAGTGAAACTACAAACTTACCTCCACAATTCAATATCGTGGCATTCGATTTATTAGTTTTGCATCTGGATATAACTGGCTTCTCATAACATAACTTAAACATACAGAGCGAGACGAATGTGAGTTTCTAAAAATATTAATAAACAATAGACGACGATTGATTTTTTGTTTGACAAAGTTTTTTTTGCGGGTTTTTGTTCGTCGAGTAAACCCTGTCTTTCAGTCGCAGAAAAAGTATCGGATAAATTTGCTGAAGACAAGACAAGACGCATATTCTACATAATAATGCCTTGATAGTGTTGTATCTCCCTGCCATCTGACATCAACCGGAAGTCGGGTTGATCTGACAATCTGTTGCAAACTTTTTAAGCCAATTTGAATTTTGGCAAGAAACAAGACGCGGAATAGAAGAAACTAATTTGTATGACAAAGTGGATGACGAGGTTGGGTTTAAGGGTAAACCAAGCATGTGAGTGATTGAATTTATTATTGGCTCAAAAATTAGATTTGGGTCGAAATAGATTAGAAAGGACATTGACTGTCAGATTGCTATGTATTTTGGTGTCTGGCGCGGTGTTTTTTTATTTTATTGTGAATTGTTTGAAGTGAGGGGGAAATACTGCATTTTTATGGCAAAATATTTATTCTCTTGGTTTAGTGTTTAGTATGTTTGTTAAGAAAATCGAAAACTTACTTTTTGCAAGCCCACATGTCTCAAAAAAATCTTTTCTTGGGGTTTGAGGTTGTAATCAAACTGGGCTGTAAAATTTTTGAATTAAACGAAAATCAAACTTTTAAAGTAAACAGAAAGAAAGTCACTCGTATGCAACTGGCTGGCCCGGTGAACTTCGACGAAACCATCGGATTCAAATCCGACCGTTTGACCCAAAAGTCTCGAGTTGTTCCAAACCCTGCTGTTTGCCGAGATAATAATAGATTCAAGAGCAGTTGAAGAGGATGAATTCTTCCCTGACACTCCAAGCCAAAAAAGAGAAAGATACTCGCAGGAACTGCAAGGGAAAGGGTAATTTTTTTGAATGTCCCGACCCTCAGAGAAACCTCTTCTGCTTTAGGTGTGGAAAGGAAAACTTCACCTCACCTCAATGTCCTCGATGCTCGGGAAACAAAGCAAGGAGCAGTTTGAAGCCCCGGGGGAATTGCTCTCTGGATAAGAATCTCCATCGCCATTAACATGCCAGCCATCTTCTAACAATCACATGGAATTTGTCCCAAACTCTTCACCCAATCAAACTACACCTACATCTACACACACACCTAAGATAACACCTGCACAAATACAACCGTTCAAAACTTTACATGAAAGACTTCAAAATCATATTGAAGTCAGAAAACGAATTTTTGGACATCAAAACACGGTTGTGTTGAAAAAACTCGCGGAGCTAAGAGAAAAAGTCCGCTAGAAGAAACAAACATCCAAGGCGATTGAAGCAAACACCTTTGTGCTGCTCTGACGATCCGCGCCCCTATGCTAGTCAACATTTTTGACGAGTCGCTTTTGGGTTTATTGAACAGTGAAACTAGCATTAGTTGCCTAGGTATGGAGCTTCTTCAAAAACATGGCCAAAAATACAATAAACTCACTTCCAATGTTAAGACAGCTGATGGAAGTCATCAAGCCATAGTAGGCAAAATCTATGTTGATGTTTCGTACAGCGGGATGATGAAAAAATTCACCTATATCTCTTACCGACACTACAACAAAGACTTTATCTCGGAATTGATTTTTGGAGGGAGTTTGACATTGCACCTCAATTGATTTCGGAAGTATCTTTAACGACAACCATTTCAGAGCCTGATCCAAAGGCTCACATACTGACTGAGCAACAATCCAAGTGCCTCAAGGATGTCACTAACCCGTTTCCTTCCAGTGCCATTCAAGGTTTGGGGAAGACGACCGACGTTAGAAATACATACTATTGATACAGGAGAAGCTGAGCCAATAAGCCGATTTCTCCAGCAGTACAGAAACTCACATATGAGGAATATGATCGCATGATCAAGCTCGATGTTATCGAAGAGAGCAATGGTGCATGGAACTCTCCTGTAGATATATGGTGATAAACCAAAAATCGCTTGTGCATAGACTACAGGAAAGTCAATGCGAAAACTAAAAAAGATTCGTATCCACTGGCTCATATAAAGGAATTGCTATCGCGTGTTTCAGATACTCTGTTTGGCAGATTCCGTCGGAGAGAAGACGGCGTTTACTGTGCCCGGAATGCCTCTAATACAGTTCACGGTCATGCCTTTTGGCCTTTGTAATGCGCCACAACGTCAGGTCAATTGAAAAAGTAATACCTCATCAGTTGAGAGAACAAATCTTTCCGTACTTGGATGATTTGTTGGTCTCAAGTACGTTTGATGAACATATGGAGCAGTTAAAGATACTTGCAAGTCAAATAATTACGAAAAAACATTTAGTCAAATCGGTTCTGTGTTCTGTCGTTCTCATGTAAAAGACAAGAAAAAGAAAGTTTGGTCAAACTTGTCAAATTTGTATGAATTTGAATATTAAATTGCATTCTTCTCACAAGATTCCGTTAGTTGACCATAGCATTTTTTAATTGAATTGAATTTAGGTCAAAAGCAACAATTTTGACACATAATTAGCAGTTTGGAAAAACCGTATTCTGCCCAATAGAATGGGGAATCCCCTTTGGAAATCAATGCTTTAGACCACAAACCCCATTAACGATTTTCCCAATCAATGACAATCATTAAGTCAAAGCCTTGAGTCGTCATTAAAAAAGAAACGGTTTAGCCTCAGCTCCAAATACCCTCGAAATAAAAACGCACACGCGAAAGCGTTTAAGCAATAATTTACACACACGCATAATTTTGATGATTATGACTACAATGATGATTGGTGAGATTCATGTTTATTTTTTTTTTTATTATGAAGGTACATTCCCCATCTAATCGCCACTTCCAACTTCCAAGTATGAATAAATTAAATTGAAAATACACAAAACAAAAACAAAGAAAAGAAGACAAAAAACTATGAAAAATGAGTAAAAACAGAAAATAACTTAAAGCAAAGCGGTTCAAACCAGCTAAATATTTTATCTTGCTATCTTTGTATCTATCAACAAGTTTGTAATTACCATAAACACTTCATCTGATGGAAAGAATGAAAAGTTGCAAATGTTTCACTCTCTCTCTCTCTTCCTCTTTATCTCATCAGATTTAGCTCATATCGTACGGCATTATAAGCGCGGTACCGTATAAGCTTAAAGCGATTAGCATACCACCAATGATTAATTAGTTCAGGAAATTTTCAGTTGAATTTGGTTCGAGCATCCAGTACCGTTCGAGTTCGAATAGAAATGAATGACATGGCCAACTGGTCCAAACGAGTAGGGTGTCGAAATTGTCTATATGGTGTGTGGTTGGTTGTGGTCTTGTGATGTTGAGGAATTTTGCATGTCATTGAGATAGTTTCATTTTCGAGATTCTGGATAACGGATGCGTAGGTTGACACAACGGATAATCCAAATGACATGTCAGTGCAGTAAATAAGTAGCTTTAGTGGCAAATGGAGTTCCATAAAAGAACTGCGCTAGTTCCAAAATAAAATAACGCTGGCACCAAATATACATATACATTGCCATTGCCACCGCCAACAGCAGCAGTTACAGAAAAAAAACCAATTGCATGAAGGCAACAAGAAAAAGAAAAAACGTCTGCACTCGTGCTTCACGAAGGCGTAATGCCAGCGACATTCATCATCAGTTCGCCAAGTATGTGGGTGGATATGATAAGTGAGCCATGCCAATATACGGATAGTATTATGCCCATGGCTTATGGCTCAACTACACCATTGTCGTCATCATCGTCATCAGATCTGCGTTGTCCATGATGTGGAGGCAATTGGTTGTTGTTTTTGGGGATCAGATGCTGGAGAATTGGATGGATTTTATTGGCGCCATCTCTTTACCGCATCCAAGCGAAAAATAATTGAAATTCCATTGGAGAAATTTGAGTCGCGCATCGCATGCATGTAATCAGTTTCACGTGGGTGTCGTGACTTTTTTCTTCCAGATTGTTAGAAATGAATTCTATTTTATGTTTAACTATCCTTCTAGCGTTTCTGTTGAGGGAACGTTTCTGATTTTATGAGATATGAGTACCTTGGCTGTTGGTTGCGCTCATGGGATCCTTATAACAAGAGTTTTCCCATTTTGGCTGTCTGGTGAAATTGTAATAAAGACCTCAAGACCTCTGATGTGATTTTCAGTATCCAGCAGAGGACTCGCCAAGGTCTTATTAATATGTACTTAAAAGTAATATGTCAAAATCTTCCTACATCATAATTTTACCATACCAAACGAAAAAAAAAAATATATATATAATTGTTTGCCTGTATGTCGAACACCTTTGCTTTGATCTTCCTCCACAAACCAATAAAAACAATTGTTATCGATAAAACTATACCTCAGAGTCTACTAGCACGTATCTACAACCTACCTACCTTCCTGAGAAAAAAAAACGTTTTTAAATCATCATTGGCAACAATAACCGCCCTAGAAGTACTTCCCACTCATAGACACTCTGCCACAATAATATAAAAACTCACTTCCACTGCAGCCTATTTAGACTGAATTTTTTTATTGCATTTTATGTAGGTGCCTTCCGGACCACACGATGTACTCGTTGCTCTGGGCTCTTGTACACGCAGAGTAATTAAATATCTCTAGCCCCCATCCCGTCTCACACTGTTTTGCTTCATCCAGTTTGTCGAGGAGCCAACAAACAATCAGAACAGCGACAGCGGCAAGGCGCCTATACTCAACTCCGGTGGTGGGCCTTATATTGAAGTCACCTGCCAAATGGCAAAGAATAATCACACTTCGCACCCCACGTTATTCCCATTGTGCACAATTGCACACAAACAAACGAAACGGATATGTAACGTGTGTGAAGTAACGCATTACATATGCCTGTATACTGCCCACAAACATGTTGAGCACTTGGTGCTCCAAAATCACAGTTGGAGCCGACTCAAACCACCACACAACTTGGCCATTTTGTTGTTTAACTTGATGGTATACCGATACACCAGCAACCATTAAGTTGTAGTAATTTAAAAGCATACGTATTGCTCCATAACAATTTAGGGCGTCGTTGTTGTAGTCGTTGTCGTCGTCGTTGGCGGCGCTGTGTGGCGTTATTCCACTCTCATGTTTTATTGTGTGGATTGAAGTACACACTTTTTTTACCACCGTGTTGTGGCATCTCCAGGGCCCCCTGAGCAAACTTCATAAAGTAAGAGCGCAGCGACGAGCCCAGCAAAGAGCTTGCAATCACATATGGAAGTGTTTCAAACACGAGGGGGGGGGGGATAGTTATTGACTCCAGAAAGATACCCATAAAGGTGGAGTCAATAAAAGTGTCAACCATATCCGACCGCACTTGGTAATTTACGAGAGCAGCAGCGATTGTTTCGGCCTTTCTTCCTCGTCACCTCATTCTTTTTGTTAGGTTTTGTTATACTTTTATTTCTGCGACTTGTTCTTTTTTTGTAATTCCTTTTTTGGTTCGCCCTTTCTCAAATCCATTCACTATATCTGCCGGGCTTGATGAAAATAGGCACACCGCTGAATTGGTGAAGAAAAAATAGATTGCAAGGTATGAGAACTTGCTCGCGAATTTTATGCACTTGGCGTGTGACACTGCTTTGGCCTTATGGAACGATGACGACCGACGCGACGATACGGTCGATGGATATTTTGCTAGCCCACGCCTCATGTTTGAGTGTTGGGGTTTGAATGTTTCACGGCATTTCACAACGCTCAACGCCCTCTATCAATTCTGGCGTTTGCAAAACAAATTTCTTTAACACTGAAAAGCGAGAAGTTATGGAAAGACTTGCAAATTAAGTCAAAAAACACAAACCATCAATCCCAAATGTTTTACTACCATTTGCCTTTGCCTCTACTCACCGCCCACCATCCACAGCAGGCATATCCTGCATTCAAACTGCCCCCAACTCCCGTAACAAACATAGTCATAACACTTAGAATAACGTTGTTGCTCTAGCAATTAATAACTGTTTACACAAGTTTCCGTGTTATTGCCGTTTTACTGTTAACTCAGCGTTTAAGTTCTCTCCAGGCGCCCTAGTTTAGTTTTGACCCTCGGGTTATTTATGCACTTTAATTTCTTCCCTAATGTCGTCAGTTGGTTCGTTGGTGCTTGGTGGAGTGGAGAACACATTACTCTATTTCTGGCTCCGCTTCTCCTTCTTTCTCTTAATGAATTCCTTGCTCTAGGTCTGTTCAAACACACCCCAGCCCATATACCATTGACTTTTTAAATTGGCTAACACCTTATTGCCACAATTTATACTTAGAGCTTCTATGTAACACGTCTGATGTGTTGGCTGCGCTACTGTCGGCATATCTTAATAACATCGAGCGCCACACCTTTACAGCAAAAAAAAATCCTAACCGATGACGCAATGTCATTACACCCTTTAAAATTCACATGATAATCCATTAGTAAAAGATAGACCTGACGTTTTGTCTCTCTCGTAGTCGCTCCACACAAGAAACTGCTTTATTCCGGTGAAGCGCCATGATATACCTGGAACGTCGATTTTGAAAAAGTGTGAAAAACGTTCATGTTGTCGAGTTAAATGCGTCCCACTTCGTTCATGCCGCATTATTCTCTGCAATTATTCACAGAGTGTGAACGGGAAGAAGGTAAAAAAAGAACACAAAAAGAATTCACCATCCGAGAGGAGGAAAAGGAAAATTTAATGAGATATTCCTAAGAGACACTTCCCGAAGGATCCCAGAGCATCCATCTTTCAAACTTGAAACTTCGTTTATATAATTTGAATGAGTTCCAGCTCTGCGTCAAGCGACACGACGACGATATGATGAGAAGAGGCCATTGACTACAATAATGGCCTGGTGTGTGCAGTACCGCAAAAACAATTGTGTGGCTCTAATTTGAATACTGTTATACTTAGTATGGATAGGATGTATACGGTTGACGACTTGACGCGACGGGTGATAACCCAAACCCATCACAGGCGGTGCGTTAAGCTTAAGCCAGTTTGTTGGTCCTTATTGAAGTTGCCATACTTTTTAAGGAATAATAAATGGATTTAGCATTTAAATTGAAAGCGGAACGAATTTCAAAGCATAATTAAAGAAATTTTCGCTCGCCCTTGTTTTCAAGTCATCATATCGCATCATCAGCATTTATTCAGAGAGGGTAAAGACCTAATTGACATTCCATTTGTCAATTGACATAGACAGCAAAGCAGCAAAAAGGGTTGTGTTGTGTTTTGTGTATGATTGTTTGTCTAGACATGTTGCCAACATTTTTTGTGCGAAAATGTTCCCCTCTTTAAAATAAGACAAAAAAAATACACATTTGGTGGGGGGTTTTAGGAACTTCGCAGACAAAAATTGGGTTCAATGTATTCAAGAAAGTTCATTAAGAGGGTTAACTACGGCTATTAAACGCTTTTTGAGTAGTCCCAAGTCCCAAATGCCTTGAAATCATCGGAATCGTAGCAGTTGTTTTTGTCAACATTGTGATGTTCCTTATTATCAAACCCTGGGGTATCCTCAGGGGATCCAGGCCCAGGGTCTACTAAGGTAGGAACAGTAAACCTTAGTTCGGTTCAATAGAGACAAAAATAAATATTTCTTAATTCAAAAATTCTATCCAAGTATTATTTTTAGATTTCTTAAAAATATATGGTTTCATATTATATAGTTTCCCTTTGCGGTATCAGCCTAAATTAACTGGAGTTCTTCCTGGTGATGATTTTCTTCCTTCACGGCTCGGAACTTTGTGTATTTCTCGGATATGTGATGGGTTAAAAATGAGCACAACGTATGCTTGCGTCTGTTAGGGTTTCCCCTAGTGTATCAACTAAGTTTCTTCCGGCTTTAAATGGCTTGGTAACGGGCTATCAACAAGGTTTCTTTTGGCTATCAACCGAGTTTCCTCCGGCTATCAACGATCTTCCGATCGGCTATCAACAAGGTTTTCCTTAGCTGATCTACGGCTTTGAACCGGTTTATCAACGGAGCAGTTTCCCCCGACTTATACTTTGACCGACTAATCGGCATCAGTATCTTAGGAGGCAGGGAATGTTACCACTCTTCAACCTGATTTTGTCGTCGACGGTTAGCTCGCTTAAGCACATTTCTTACCAAAACTGGGTGTGAATTATATTCGGTCGAGTTGTAAAATTTCATAAAAAAGTCTTCCTGTTACGATATGAATTATGTTTGGTGAGTATACAATCATAATTCATACATCATTACAACATGTTTGATTATTATTTTAGTACGTTTTTTCTCCAAACCAAAAATTTGTTCCATGTTGGTTTAACTTCAACACTCAAGCATCTTCAAATATAATCCAGAATCCAGATTCCAAAATCTTCTTATTCCCATGCTCTAGCGACGCAACTCTGTGAAACATTAGTTCACGTCAGTAACATAAAATCGATACATTTAACGCGGCATGTTTGACATCTATCACCAGCAACCAAGAAAGTCACACGGTTATTTGTTCGAAGTCAAAGATAAACCTACTTCGTTAGTCGATTTCAACCGAAGTCATTAAACCGTAATTTAAATGCAATAGTCAGACCATCTCCAATTACACCCGATCGATCTGCACCATACAGACATTCTAAGCAAACTCTAACACACCGAACGAACCAACGAACCTACGCATTCCTACATGTATGACATTTCTGACGTTTCATTCTCATTCATAATTCAAGCCGAATTAACTCATCAAATATCGAACGTCGTCGTCGTCGTCGGAAATGTTGGATATGGGACTTGAAAAGGGAAAAAACTAATTAATGATCACTTTCCCACGATCAATACAAGAAAACAAATAAAAAACACACGAGAAAATACCGTTCTACATACCAAATTCCAGTAGTCATACAATTCACCCACCCATTTCATTCAACAATTATAAAACTACCTACCTACATTCTACTACATTACATGCCATTCCAAGTCCGATGGCATATTCAACGTGGTTTGTTTTTTTTTTTATTTATCCCGCTCCCGCACAGATGTGACTCATTGCATACGAAGTCATGCGTACAAACAGAACAAAAAGTGGCTGTGTGAAGTGGATGCAACGAGTTCGGTCTGGCTATTGGAGCCTTATGTCATGTGGTTGCAATAAAAAGTCATTGACGCCATCAGTGGTCGCCTGAAAGTTAAACCAACCAACCAACTGCAACATCAAGTTACCGCAGCGCCATCGTCTTGTCAGAGTGTGACACTCGTTTAGCAAACAGTTGAATGGAATCGTAACAAAGTTGGATGAGGGAACGGTGTTATATTTGCAGAGGTGTAGGTGGGACAACTCAAAAGTCAGAATTGTCTTTGACAGTTCAAAATGTCAGTTGTAGTGACGACCTCCGGTTCCTCTTTTTCGCATCAGCATCAGCATCCTCATCATCATCATCAGCAGCAGCACCATCCATCGCAATAATGATGACAGAAATTGGATTGTGTTTGGTGTAACAGGACTCCTCCAATGGGACCCGGTCGGCTCCAGCGCTAGTGGGTTGGCTATTGACGATGATGATGACGACGATGATGGTGTGAAATAATATCGTGGGTGCTTTAGATGTTACAGCGCTGCAGCTACAGATGGCTTCGTTTCCGGTGAATGGCAATCGGTTTTGTGTTTGTTTTCTTTTCAAAAAGTTGCAACAACCTACGCGTGCAACAAGCATGCACGGAAATGAGATCTTCCGTTCGGGTTTGCAGTCAATCGGTGGTCGGTTGGTTTTGGTTGGCACCCACAATTCGTTGGGAGGCATAAACACAACCCCACCATAAATAAGCATCAGCCATCTGGTGATACTACGTCTTTATCAATGCGGCACATGCAGCAGCTAATCAATAAATTGAGGCGAAGGAAAGTCTACTGTTGAAGGTTCCTACAAGACTCTAGAAGTTGCTGCCTGAATATCACAATATTGTGAAATCCCATGCCTTTGTCAAACTGCGTAGTTGGGATTTTAGGCCACTTGCAAGCAGTACCTACACTTTTTCGGGTCGATATTGGGTTATGAGAAGGAAAAGCACTGACTACGTAGTTCTTTTGAGGTGCACTACGATGTTATTGGTGTATGATGGCTGGCTGAACTTTGCGCAGTTGTTGCAACTTGTGTTCGGTTCTATGGCGAGGTGATTCATTGAAGTGCACAAAAGCGAAGCACGAGGCAAAGTCTCAACAGCTTCCAAGTTTTTCTCGAATTTATATGCAATTTTATACGAAGCACAAGTTCAAATGATAAAAGCGAAAAAAAGGAAACGCAAAAAAACAATAAATGAGTGTGTCTCGGTCTGGGGGTTGAGTAGATAAATAGAGTGGGATGATGGGAATGAGAAAATGGTTATATTATGGGACAGCAAGGTTCCGGAAGCTTTATCATCACAGCCGACAGACTGTGTCCGGCACATAGAGTATTGTGTTTTTGTGTGTGAATGTCACGTGGCACGTGGCGTTTTTAATTGTTTGCTAAGAGACAAATGTTTTTATTCTCTTTTTCGTTCAATGAGCGGGGTTTGATTTTGGGGACGCATATGGATGATGGTGCGAATTGTGCAGTCTGGAATGTTTCGGGGTTGATTTGCAGATATTTCTGGTATTCATGGATGGGGTTAAGAATGTTTCGATGTGATTTGGGGAGCTTTTGCTACACGTGTCTGGGTGTAGAAGAAAATAAAATAAGGAACGACTTAATAAGAAATTTTGTTATTTTTCTTTGAAATGCGAACAGAATAGGGAAGAATTAGAATATATGTAGTGTGGCACGTGAACGAAAGCTTACACGAGAACGCAGAAACTGGTTTCTTAATTGTTATTGTGGTAGGAAATTTACAGTTTTTCAGGATTCGCTTTATTAGTGGTGAATTTGTTGGTTTGTTAAGTTTTGGTGTTTTTGTTTCTCTCAATGGTGCATTGAAAATGAAATGACACTGTGTTCTTCCCATTATATCAACATCATCGGCGTACCCGAGAAGTTGAACAGACTTTTGGAAGATAGTGCCTGTGGGGTTAACGGTGGAGTTTTGCACTATCTTCTCAAGAACGATGTTAAGGAAATCGCATGACAGTTCATCGCCTTGTCTGAATCCTTTTTTGACAGCGAAATATTCTGTAAGCTCGTTGCTAGTCTTGATGTCGCAGCGTGAATTCTTTACGTAATTTTTACAAGCGAACGAGTTTGGCAGGGATGCCACAACTAGCCATAGCTTTATAAAGCTCGTCTCTGTAGATGCTGTCATACGCGGCCCTAAAATCGATTAAAAGGTGGTGGGTATCGGTGGGTAGACTGATTCCTCTGTAGTTTGCGCAGTTTAGAGGATCTCCCTTCTTCAACAAACAGTGCTGAGATTCCATTCATTGGGCATGCATTCTTCCGACCATATCTTACAGATGATTTGGTGCATGGTCCTATCTAGATCGTCGCCTGCTGCTGCTGCTGATGCCCCACCGTAAGTTATAGTCCTGACATTGACAACGCAAGTATTTGCATACAAGACAAAACGACGTTGAGAAGCTATCAAAAATGGATAAAAAAGAAGTTAGTAAACTTGTATTGAATTTTGTTCGCTGAGCTGGTTATCATAATTCACTTGTTTAAACAGATTTCTGTCAAAATTAATTTATAAGTAACGGCTCCTATTATTTCGACAAATAGCCTCAAATACAGCATCTTACAAAAACACAATCGCAAATTGTCTCATGATTCATAGGGACATCAGGAACTCATCATCACCAAATTCTCATGAGTCATGCTCACAAATAAGCAATCTGAATTTCCAGAACAAAAAATCACAACAACACGTCATCAATTCAAAACAATATTGAAAAAGCAAAATGTGTAGAATAAAAACACCAAATCGAAATAAAAGAAAAAATCCCCCTTCCTCATTTCTCAAGGGTTTGAATAAAACCTTGATGCCATGACTGCGTCAACAAGTCCTTGTTTTCTTATTTTTATTTTTCGTTCAAAACAAAAGGGTTTCAAGGAAATCTCCACTTCCCCAGTTTTTTCCCTTCTTAATTCGCATCGGCAAAACAGAAGAAAAAAAAAACTGCGAATTAACTGCATTAACATCCATCCCTGCGAAGGTTGAGGTGTGTAACATTACATATACGCACAGTCGCACACATTAAGCGCTTTATTCCGCTCTATAAGTTAATTTATTATAATGTGTACTCAGCACCCACGCACGCAGCACTCTTGCATCTTACATCAATGCTTAGTGAGTAGGTGGGTTTTAGTGTATGTTGCTGGTGCAGCAAACAAATTAAAAGTTCTATTGCAACGCACTCGTTGCTATATTCTCTAAGGAGGCGTAAGAACATATGGTTTATCAACAAACTCAATGGCTTCCCTCTCTGGCTTGAAGGAGGATATAACAACAATGCCTAGGCTCCAAGAAACGTGCACCCTTACAACAAGACGAACAAAAAAAAATTGTTCTCAACTCAACCCCATTTACACATGTGGCAAATTGCGTCTTGATATGACTTAATTACGAATGACGTACGATGACCAACGCTCTGATAACACACAACTTATTTATTACGATGTCGATAGGATACCGTGCGTCGTTGTGGGTGCGGGTGGGCTGGGTTTTTTTCTATTGCTGTCATCGGCATCGTCTGCGTTATTCATCGTTAGCTTTCAATTACAAACACTCAATCTCGTAGCCAGAGAGTAGCACAACCGTAAATAATCTAGGCATGTAAAATTTCAATTAGTGACGTAATAAACCACCCAGCTAAATGTCATCGTTGTCTGAGTTCATATCACATACCTACCAAGAAAATTCGTTCTAGTTTTAACTACGAAACTATGACGTCACTAAAGTGTTGTACACGTTCGTACTCATGACATGCGCGCAAGCAATAATTTTCTAGAATTTGTATCTCTTCGTTTGGAAAGGTAGGTATACCGCTTTGTTTTTCTTTTTGGAGCCTTTTTTGTTTAAACGTAACGTACAACTACCACCACCTGATGTCCTGGTGGTTTTTATCTCTGTGTGCTGTTCTCGTCATCGTCGTTTTCTGTTATCCTGCCAGAAAAAAATAATTGCAAGAAATGACAGAATGAAAGCGCACAGAACTGACAAAAAGACAGCCGAGGGTGCAGGATGGTAGTCGTTAGTAGGTTTGTAGTACAATCTCGTAGGTTCCAGTCAGGTTTAATATTCTCTTCGTGCATAGTGTCTCTGCTTTTGCTTCTGGTTCTCCTCGTTTTCTTCTGCAATTGGTGGTGATGGTGGCACGTGTATGGATTTAAAAGAGGTCACGAAAAGCATTGCCAGATTGCGATAAGTGGTGGTCACCTGGGTTGTGGAAGAACTTAAAACAAATCGATATGGCCAGTAAGGACTAATCGACTTTGCTGCGGCTTGCATTGCGGTACAAGTTTACTTACTTACTTGTTCCGCAGTCACTTGGTCCTTGTACCGTAGGTTCGGTTTACCTTGTCGTCTCGAAACTGGGGGCTGCAATGAGAAGTCTTTCTTGGCTGGAGCGTTGTCGTCCATTCCCTCGATGTGGCTGAGCTAAAGTAGTCGTCTTCTCTTGGCTTTCTCGACTAGATCCACATCTTGGTACAGCTCGTACAGTTCGCGGTTGAACCTTCTTTGCCATCGTCACATATGGGGCCGAAAATCCGTCGAAGAATTTTTCTTGTAAGTGCCCAGTATCAATTCCCCTTTTTTACTTATCGTCCAACACTCAGCACCGTAGAGTAGGATTAGTAAAATCACTCAGCTCTATCTAGGAGGTTGTAGAAATCTTCCTTGCTAGACTCCTCAGCATTATCGGTAAGGGCGTGTGCACATATAAGACTAATGATTTGTTGTGTGGCCTTGATTACAGCCAGGCGATCACTAATTGGCTTGAAATTCATGACTCTCGATCTTAGCTCATTCCCCACGAATCCACGTCTAAATATGTGCATGAATACGGTACAAGCAGAACTCTTCATTCGGATTTCTTGAAAGCATAATCAAGAGCTTACGATGGCGATGTTCAGCAAAACATACATCGACAATTAGAAGATTCAATAGAGCAAACGTACCCGTGATCGTCATAGAGACTCTAATATTACAACCGTTGGTGGCGGTTTGTTGATCGCTGTTCGTCCTCACCTGACATGCAATCTAGTCAACGATTTCTTGGACCTTAACTTGGAAATTTTGTGTGTGAAATTGAAATTGACATCCAGTTATCTATACATCATCGCTAGCTACATTCCTCCATCCTCAAATAATGACACTTATAGCAGATTCTTCGAATGCCTCGATTCCATAAAAGATATGTTGGAAACCTCGGTCGAATTATTGATTGTTGGTGACTTTAATCTGCCTAATATTGAATGGACCAAATTACCTGACTTCAATATCTTTTCTGCGTGCAATATATCTTCGTCCAATGAATCTCTATTGGTTGATGGAATGGCTTCCTTGGGACTCAGCCAAATAAATGGAATCAAAAATCAACATGAAAAGATTCTTGACCTGGTTTACTTTTCTGATGATAATTATTCTGATGGCACAGTACTTGCATCCGACACCATACTTGTAAATGAAGATCGACACCATCCTGCACTTTCTATCGCTTTAAGTCTTAATTTTACTAGCTCTTTTAGTCATTGTAAGAATATGCATGAATTCAATTTTAAGAAATGTAATTTTGCTGATCTCTTTCGAATGCTTAGTGGTATTGATTGGAATAGTTTATTGAATAACGCTACTCTTGATGAAATGATTCTTCTATTCCTATACGTAGAAAAAGACACTTAAATTCTGCTCCCCCGTGGTTTGACCCGCATGTTAAAACACTTAAAAATAGAAGAAACAAGTCATGGATCAAAATGAATAGGACTTGGAGCTACGAAGCTCAGAATGACTATATTACTCACAGAGACGAATTCATTAATTACACGAATCTTCTATACTCTGACTACATATCTCAAATTGAAAATAATCTCAAGACTTATCCGCGAAAATTTTGGAAGTACGTTAATTGTAAGAGAAAATCTGACGGGTATCCTACTAATTTGAACTATCTTAATTCGGTCAGCCATATACCAGGTGAAATTGCAAGCATGTTTGCCAACTTGTATTTTCAAAATTCATTTGATAATGACTCCTCGCATGACACTTACAATAATTTTGACATTAATGGTTTCTCACATTTAAATTCAATTGATTTTTCAATTTCTGAGGCGACTATACTCAAGTACATTCAAAATGTAGATGATTGCTTAAGTCCGGGTCCTGATGGTTTGCCTTCTTTTATGTTAATGTCTTATCCCTTATTTATTCTTTTTAACCAGTCTCTTAACTGTTCCGTATTCCCAACTCTTTGGAAGAATTCTTTTTTAAGTCCTATTCATAAAAAAGGTATGAAAAATCAAGTGTAGAACTATAGGCCAATTGCTAAACTCTCAACTATATCAAAACTTTTTGAATCAATTATCTGTGATACGCTGACTTTTCACTGTTCGTCAATTTTATGTGAAAATCAACATGGTTTTACTAAAAAAAAAGTCTACTGTGACGAATCTACTTCAGTTTACGACATATTGTATTGACGCATTCGAAAAAAAGGACAAGTTGACTGTTTATTTACTAAAGCATTTGACAAACTAAACCATAAAGTTCTGTTGAGAAAATTAAGTGTAATTGGTCTGAATGAGAGATTTATCAAATGGCTTTCTTCCTACCTTCATGATAGATTGTATAGTATAGTCTTTAAAAATGAACGCTCAAAATATTTCAAAGTAAACTCTGGTGTACCTCAAGGTAGCCATCTTGGTCCTCTATTGTTTGTATTGTTTATTAATGACTTACCTTCTGTCTTAGTTAACTCTATGTCTCTAATTTATGCTGATGACGTGAAAATTTTTCGAAAAATCGACTTAATAAATGAATCTGATCTTCTTCAAGAAGATCTCAATAAATTTTGTAATTGGTGCAATAATAATGGTCTTGTCCTTAATATTGATAAATGTAAAATTATGTGTCTTACACGTAAGAAAAGTACTCTTGACTATTCTTATTTATTAAATTCGTCTGCTCTTTGTAAAGTCTCTAGTATTACTGACCAGGGTGTAGTGTTAGACTCAAAACTTTCTTTTACTAACCACTTTGACTACATAATTAATAAAGCTAATATGACCCTCGGTTTTATTAAAAGATTTGCACGTGAATTTCATGACCCATATGTTCTCAAATCCCTTTATGTCTCTTTTGTAAGATCTATTTTAGAATACGGATGTGTTGTTTGGGCGCCGTACTATGCAGTTCACATTAGTAGATTGGAGTCAGTTCAAAGAAGATTCTTAAGATTTTGTCTTCGGTTTTTCAACTGGCCGGATAGGTTTAATTTACCACCTTACATTGATCGTCTGAAACTAATAGACCTTCCAACTTTATCATGTCATAGAGCGTATTTACAATTTTGCTTTATTGTCAATATTTTAAATGGAACGATTTCATCTCCAACGATTCTTTGTCGTTTTAATTATAATGTCAGTAATTATGCACTAAGAACACAGTTACCACTTAGCAATAATTTCAGCAGGTCAAACTACGGTATGAACAGTCCTTTAAATCTTTTAATTAATATTTTTAATAAGAATTATGATTTAATCAATTCAGTAAATGAAAATTTAAAATCCTTTCATTTTAGATTCATTTTTTGTATTCAAAATCCATAACTAATTACATTCTTCAAATTAAATTATTATTGTTATGTATTTTTATTTTTTAAGCTTAGCTGTAAGTTTTGTAATCGTTAGTATTTAACGAAATTTAATAAATAATCAAAGATTGCAGTGTCTCCGCCTATCACAGTCAAATTTTTGTTAAGTCATTGTTGACATAAGAAAAATTAACAAATTCTTCCTAATTTAATTTGCACACATTTATCCATCCGTCATTTGTAAACAACAACGCAAACATTAGCGCAATTGTGCAATTCACGTCAATGCACTCTGGCAATACCGAAAAATTCCATTATACCGAAGAGTTTTCCTCTATCTCCTCTCTTGTTTTAATTTCCGATTGTTCTCAATTCCTACCAACCATCTGAGCCATATCAGTTGAGAAGGTACCTACAAAACCAACCCTACCCCAATGCAATTCACTTGCATGTGCACTGTGCAATACATACGTCACACTCTACTACGTTCCATTTACCCACACTCTCTCATCACGCTACATATTTATTATCATACCGTAGTTTTGCACCCTTCCGCCATAGCAAATATTGCAAAAACCTGCATTAGTATGAGTTGTTTCGTGTGACTAGCAGTAAAATATAGTTCGCACCACAATCCGTCCCGCGCTGCACTACAAAAACCGAAGGGTTGTTGTGGAACGGAAAATGTGCAATTTCATATTTAAATTGTTGTTCTATGGGAAAAAGCTTCAAACAACAACCAGCTAGCTAGCTACAACATCGACACACTGCTCTTGCTGTATGTTGCAGCAATATTTAGCTTTCTAAATAACCCAGTACACGATACACTAGAACGGTCCTCTTTTGGTGCTCTTGAACTTGAATTTTGTACAATTTTTTTTTTGCATTTCAAAATAAACAAATCATTAAAAAAAAATTAAACATAATCGTGGGAAGCTGTTTTGTGTACGAAAAAAATATACTATCGAATTCTCGTTCACTCGGGCGTATGCGTGTTTTTTTTTCAATTTTCCTTCTTTTAATTAATTATTCATGAATCGTGTGTGTACGCTGCTGCACATTAACTGATTTTTCCGCCATGTTACGTGCGCATATTGTTATTGTTTATAATCTCAGGGTATTTACACGGCAAAACGCGTAGTAAAAGTCCATCCTTTTGTGTGTGTATTTGTCTATACTCTGTGACGACATAAAAACTGATTGCAAGAAGTGACATCGAACAGGATAACAGTGGAGTTCTTCATGAAGAAAAAGCTCAGCCGTTTTATCAAAATGGTAAGATTGGTTTTGTTTGTTGTGTAAATACGGCTCTTCTATACCTATGTAGCTGTTTGACCTTTCATTTTCGATATTGAAATCGATTGAATGAGGTTCCGTTTGTTTGTTGAATATGCAACCATTTTGCGATTGTAACTCACACCTGCCGCCCTACAATGACAGTGAGAGCCAGCAGCGAGTAGTGTGGTGCATTCGGATTGCAATCTAAAAATAGTCTTAAGTTTTTTGTTTGTTTTCTTTTTTCAACTTTTGTATTTATTCATGTTTCACTTGATATATAAAAATATAAGAAGGAGACGAGAAAAATTAAAAACAAACCAAACCGAACTACAGCAAAAATCAATACGAGCAAGGACAGCTGTTTTGGTTTGTTATTATTTGAGACTTGAGAGTAAATGTAAAATGAAAACAGCGATGGTGGCGCTAGTGTCGGGTAACCTTTTGGGTAATTACGTAGTTCTGTTTTGTAGGCCTAGTTCTCGATTGGAAAATGGAACAATTGGCATTATATTTGTTTGTTTGTATTTTTTTCATTTGACATTGGCTACTTTGGCGTCGTAGTAAGAAAAAAAAAAGGAAGACAAATACAAAATCAATCGAGATTGACTTTTGAAGAGCATAATAAGTAGAGCATTACATATGTGTTCTCGTGTAAGCCTCACACGTTTTTTTCTTCTATTTTGCGCTATTACTGCTGTTACCGCTGACAGTAGTGCAAACACGAACAAGTTGTTGTTACATGTTTCTATCTAAGTTTAACGGTATGATGGCTGAAGCGTACTACGATGATGGTGTACTGAAAATTTACTCAGATGTATACAAATTGTTATCCGGTGGCGATGTGTTATGTTTGTTTTTTTTTCTTTTGCTTGTTTTTGGTCTGCCAACAAGGTTAATTTACAAATTAACTCTGGGGAAGTTATCTCATTATTGCGACTTTTTTGTTTCTATCATTGTTAAGCAAGGTTAGGTCTGTTATTAAATGTATTAAGATTCAAGAAAAATGAATATAGACAAAGATCTTTTTTAAATGGTGGATTTGTATGCTTAGATAAAATGCGCATTTATTTTTGTATGCAAGGTGATTTATTGATTTGAATTATTTTTTGTTTATCTTATTTAATTTTGTTCTCTATTTCATCATGCTCCTTAAAAATATTTATTTTAATCTTAATTATGGGTGATTTGCTTAAAATATGTTTAATGTTTGTTTAAAAAGTTAACTGCGACGCAGGAAAAATTTGAAAAAATGGATAAAGGGCTTTGATCTCCGAAAAAAATTATAGCGAAAAAACTGTGGCTGCTCATACTAACTTACTAACTTAAGGTGGCGCTACAGTCCGTTGTGGACTTGGGCCTCAACCAAGAGTCTCCGCAAGCCAGCTCGGTCCTTAGCTAGCTGTCTCCAGTTTTGCACTGCAAGATGATTGAGGTCCTCTTCTACTTCTACGTCCCTCGGAAATAGTGTCGAAGGCTTTACGGGCCAGAGCATTGGTGTCCATCTGCTCTAAATAACCGAGCCATCTGAGTCTGTGGACCTTGACCCTTCTGGCTAGGTCCGTGTCGTTGTACAACCCCTAAAAGTTCGCTGTTGAATCTTCTTCTCCATTACACACGGGACCGAAGATGACCCGAAGAACTTTCCTCTCGAAACAGCTTAAGGCACATTCATCCGATTTTGTCAAAATCCATGCTTCTGTACCATACAACAGGACTGGGATGATAAGGGTATTGTATAGATAGTCTTACCTAAGATGATCGAGAGAGGATTTTTCCACTCAATTGCTTTCTTAGTCCAAAGAAGAACTATTGGCAAGAGTTATTCTTCGTCTGATCTCGGCGCTGGTGTTATTGCCCCTGTTAATAGCGAAGCCTAGGTAGACAAACTCCTCTACTACCTCGGAATTATATATGCGTCTATTGTGAAGTTCTCTCCGAGCCGTTGGTGTTGGGTGCGTCCTTCTTTGAAGACAGCATTCGCTTCGTTTTTCCCTCATTTACGGCTAAATCCATTTTGCAGCTTTTATCTCAATTCTCACAAAGGCGCCATTAACATCACGCTGTGTTCTTCCCATTATATCAATATCATCGGCGCACGCGAATAGACTTCTGGAAGATAGTGCCTGTGGTGTTGACGGTGAAGTTTTGCACTATCTTCTCAAGAACTATGTTAAAGAAATCGCATGACAGTGCATCGCCTTGTCTGAATCCTTTTTTGACATCGAAACATTCCGTAAGCTCGTTGCCAACCTTGATGGCGCAGCGTGAATTCTCCATCGTCATTTTGCACAAACGAACGAGCTTGGCAGGGATGTCAAATGCAGACATAGCCTTGCACCGTTCGTCTCTGCAGATGCTGTCATACGCGGCCTTAAAATCAATGAGAAGGTGGTGGGTATCGATTTGGAGTTCGTAGGTTTTTTCCAGGATCTGCCGCAACCTGAAAATTTGGTCGATCGTTGACTTTCCTGGTCTGAAGCCACAATGATAAGGACCAAACAAATTGTTGACGAAAGGCTTCAGAATTTCACATATTACGGCAGAGAGGATCAGGGAAGGATCTGGCGATCTCTTTCCATTGTAGCCGTCCGACGTCGAATTTTCTTGCAGCATTTCTTGTTTTGGTCGTTGTCGGGATATTCGACACGACGAGGTAGTGGTCCGAGTCAATAATGGCTCTTCGGAAAGTTCGAACATCTAGAATGCTGGACAAGTACCTTCCGTCGATAGCAATGTGATCAATCTGGTTGATGGTTGATTGATCAAAAGATCTCCATGTATACCTTTGTGGATGTTGAGATGTGGGAACTAGGTGCTTAATACCACAAAATTTCGCCCCAAAGCATAATCGATCAGCCTGACTCCGTTGTCATACATAGGTATGCATCACAAACCTTTAAAATCTTAAACATTTCAAGACCTCTTTTTCATAAAAAATTAGGCGAAACTCCTCTAAAAATAGCTTGAAGATAAAAATATTAATAACCAACCTGCCTTCTACCACAAATCATTTGAATTTAACCTCAAAATGAAAAATTTTATGGATCAATACTAACACGCGCCAGTGACATATTCTCCAACCTATTCATATTGCCCAACCAACTGATTTGTTTTGGATTTTTGTCTAATCAAAAGATAATCTAAAAAATAATCAAAACCAAAATCTCTGCTTGTCTTTTTAAAATGCATTAAAACAAAATAACCAGTTGCTAGTTTCATGAATAAGTTATACACAAATAAAACCCTGCAATATTCAAACGCTGCTTTGGAAATAAAAGGCTTGACAGAGGCAAACAGTCACAGCCAAATCAAACAAGGTTGTTCGAAAGCAGCTCACACAGAATCCGAATCCGGCCACACGTGCGAATTCCGAATTCATTCAAGCTCGGAGCTTATATATCAATGGATTCGGTTGGACATGGATTTTAAAACGATTTTTGTTGTTGTTGACCAGTTTCCGTTCCTGCGGCGACAGTCAACACTCAGTTAGAATTCTCAGAAATCTATATGTTTATCCAATATTCAATTTAATTTATGCATGAAATTATATTGAAGAAAACTAATATTGGCACTGAACAGATCTTTGTGCGACAAAAAGGCAGAGCGTGAACGTAAACGAACGAAGATGGAGCGGCACAACATCAAGTCGTTTAGTCCGACTTAACTGGTTAAAAGTGTAAATGCGGCCTCTCTGTGTGTTCATGGATTGGCTCATTATCATCTTTATTGGCCTATTCCCATTCTTCGACGCGATATCCCATTTCGATCTTGTCTATGGGTTAAGCTTCCATATCGACCAACAACAAATACAAAAACAAAATTATTAAATCCGAATTCGAGTTCGAGGCAGACAGAGTGACTACAATGTCCCCTCCCATTGTTTTTATTATTATTTTTTTAATCCAATGTGGTTGACTTAGAAAGACAACGGAATTTTCGTTTGACAGCTAGCGTTTAAGATTGTCACTCTCAGCAGCATTCCTAAGACTTTGCTTTCCAATTGCGGCTAACCGACTCTTCTCGAGCAATATGGAATTGGAAAAGCTTGACCACTGGAATTCGAGGTCACTATGACGAACAGCAATTATTACAACAAGAACAACTGAAATTAAAAACTAAAATGCTAATGGACCGGTCGTTGTATGCTTTTCGAATGGTTTCATTGACGTAAGCGACTCACAGAATCGTGGCAAGTTTGACGACCTACTCGCGTTTTAATGAATTGTGTCTGTAACTACCGTGGATGTTGAATTTTTTTTTACAATTGAAAATGACGCCGAACTGGTCGGGTTAAAGTGTTGTCGTCTTGTCGTTATTAAATTAAATTGCTGCTTTTGTGGTCGGTGATATGCTTGTTCTTGTTTTCACTGTCTATAGAAATTTTCTAGAAATTCTTCTATGAATCGTGTTTATCCGGAAAAACCTTTTTGACGGCTTTTCTTATTATGACTAAATTTGTCTGGCATTTTCATTGAGGCTAGGTAAGGGTATCCATTTTTGTTTCTAAGAAATTTTGTTTGTCGTTATTTTTTCCAAATTTTGATATCAGGGAATTTTCGGGGTTTAAACTCGGTAGGTATTGGTATCAATATTGACATGACGATGGTTGGGAAGTGGAAAGACTGTCTGCCCTTGAGTTTACAGTCATAGGCTTTCGGTTTGATTGCAAACTCAAAGTATTCATTCTCACAAAAAGAGTTGTCAACTTTTGATTGGAGAATTTCAATTCTTTTAAAGAAATAAGGTTGTGTCGCGGTTAAGTCAAATACAGTTCTACCTGTTGCAATACAGTTGTTAGCTTTTTTGACATTTTTGCAAATTCATAAAGTTGTAATGATGTATTAGCTGCATGCATTACAAATTCCAAAAAAAAACATGAATTACACCAGTAAAATATAATTCATATCGTACCAGAAAGACTTTTGTATAAAATTCTACAGCTCGACCGAATATAATTCTCACCCAGTTTTTGTAAGAAATGTGCATAAGGAAGCGAACCGTCGACGACGACAAAATGAGGTTGAAGATTGGTAACATTCCATGCCTCCATAGATACGGAAGCCAATTTGTCGGTCGATGTATAAGTCCCGGATCTGTTCGTTGAAACACCAGTAAACCGCCGTTGAAATCCGGAAGAAACTCCGTTGATAAACCGGCTCAAAGCCGTTTATGAGCCAAGGGAAACCTTGTTGATAACTGGTTACCAAGCCGGAGGAAACTCCGTTGATACACTAGGGGAAACCCTAAGGGACACACGCATACGTGCGTCATGCTCATCTTTAACTCATCATCATCACAAATTCGAGAAGTACATAAAGTTGCGAGCCATGAAGGAAGAAAGTCATCACCAGGAAGAACTCCAGTCAACCTATCTGATAAACAAGCAGATAGTGTTTATTCGACAGATAACAAAATATTGGATTTAATCGTCAGATAGACTTTATCTGACGAATAACGCTCTTGTTTATTCGACCGATTTATGACGTCAGACACGGTTTCATTGAATGGCCATAACTTCTTAAATTGTGAAGATTATTAAAAAAAAAATCGCAATTGTATTTGTTATGAAAAACCACTACATATATATGACGTGTAAATGGAAAATATTAAACATTTTGTTCAGTTATGCTTTCAAGGACGAACATCTGTTTATTACTGTTTGTCGGTTGATAGAGAACTTTTCAAAATAAAAATCGATAAGATCAAGTTATTGAATATCTCTTTGCTTTTAAAATTGTTATTATCGATCATTAAATTGTTTTTTAACTTAATTTTATGTTTCAAACAATAAAATAGAATCATTAAAGAAGTCAATTAAGCGATGCCTGGTATAATTATGGTCATTTTGTTTATTGTTTAGTTAAAATAGATTTTAACATGTTTTTTGCATTCATAATAATGTCGAGATTTACATATATTGTCTTCAAAATGTCTACACGTGTCTGCAATAAATTGGTTTTAATTATGCAATTTCATAGCTTTTTTTTCATGGGGCAATAGGTCAGCAGATCTCTTATTGAAAAAAGATTGCGCAGAACGCATATCGCGTATATCATCTCCGGAATCGTTCATTTTCAAAAATGGAGCCAACTATTTTGCGTTGGACTTCCGTCTCGATCTCAGCTAAGTGTTCAGAGTGCTTTTGGTTAAGCACCTAAGTCAGAAGCAGTTTCGAAGTAATTCTAAGATATTGGTGTTTGAGAATCCTTGAAAAAATTAAGTAGGATCCGTTGACAGCCGCTAGCGTTTTTCTTTTTTCATGTTTTTGTCTTCTGCTAACCTAGCCTAGACCGAAGTCGATTGGATCACACTACTTAAAACTCGTGCTAATAATTGTTCTTCTGCTGTCAACGATTTCTGCAGATCATTAAGGTAGGTACATACTTGTTTTTTTTTTCATTTATATTCATTCATATGCAGCAGCATGAGAAACGTCAAATTAATCAACGAATTGGATTAACATCAGATATATTTTAAACCAACAAATTCACTTCTACGATTTCTCCTTAATTTTTATAAAACGTCCACTAGTGTTCGAAAAAATTGAAAGCCAGACAGAAAACAAGTTGACATTTCTATTTCACACAGCAGCTGTCAAAATAAGAATTATTTGATTGACACTTCAAGAATGGCAAAAGCCAAAACTCAACTAAAACAGTTAATTTATAACACCCTCAAAAACAAAACCGAAAACCAAAACATTCAAGTTCAATAACCCACAAAAGTTCAAGTGCAAAAACCAACACCCGAAATGTCATTATTTTTTATCACCTATTCCACTTTTTAAGTCATATAACTTAACTCAAAAAACATTATCGTTTCCAGCACAAATATTTAAGATATATGACTGTGATAATGTTTCTCAATGAAGCTGGTTAAACAAGTCGAATCAATTAATGTCATTTTGAAGTTTGTTGGTTATATTTTGTTCTTGTTTTCTTTTCTCTTTTTGTGTGTTTGACTGAGTTAAGTGTCAACTTAATTTCGGTTAATTGAACGAAATTAATGAAACTAACATGGTTAATATGCTAATGGCAAGTGATTAAGTTGAGATTAAAGGAATTAGTGAAAATTTGTGTGACCAGAGCGATTGGGCAGGCACGGTGGTCAATTTGAATACGAATTATAATCTTCACTTTACTGGCATTTTTAACTTACAAATACCCTGTTAGATTTTCATTTTAACACAACTTATCTATACAAGTCAATTGATTGGGATTAAGATCGATGTACACATAAGCAAATTTGACGTTAATCTTCTTATGACACAACATTTTGCTGAATTCACTCATTTGAAAAGTCAAATGGTGTTTTGCAAATGTCAAACTAAATGACACTTGAAATCTGAGCAATAATTGCCTATTTTTGGGCTCCTTTAAGAATTCGGTTTGTCAGTTTTCTTTGTAATAAATAACTGCCGACATGACACGGTAGAAAAAAAAACAATAAAAATTTAACAATCTTATTAGCCTTCTTGGACAATAAATTACAAGCCCACCTAAAACCTCTTTAACCCAAACAAATCAAAACAAACAAAAAACACCTTGTATGGAAGTCAAGTCGTGTCTGGCCCTTTCCGTCGGCACTGTTTGTCTTTTCAAAGTGATCGTAAACCAACGAACATAGGCAACAAAACCGCATTAGCTTATAAATTGGTTAATTGTTATTTTCAAAGACTTAATGTGTGTTTACACTCTTACAGGATTTATTTTGTCTGTAAGGCAAACAGAATCAAAAATGTTGTGGGTTCGAAAAATTTATTATTTTTTATCACCAATAAATTATTATGTTTAAAGCCAACAACACATTTTTATTTATTGAAATTTGACAAACAATTTCTAATTCAGCATTAATAAGGGTAGGGTTAGGTACTTAGGCGGAATTATAATATTTAATAAACCAGATGTTGTTTTGAGGTGTGGAACTATCAAAGTGTAACAGGTGGCGTTTAAAATGCAATCCGGATTATGTTTTCCTCTCGACAAACTAATTCAATCATTTGCCTTACAATAAGATATCTACTTTGGCGACTGCTAACGGAAACAAAATCAACGTCTATTTGGATGTGGATTCGTATTTGGGACTCGACTCAAGAGGAACGTATTGAGTTTTAATGCAGTGAATGAGCGCATCACGACAATCCGCGTCAAGGCTTAATTCACCAAAATAAGTCTTATCTGCACTCACGCCCCTACTGAGAAAAAGGATCAAGACAACAAAGACAGGTTCTACGAGCTCCTAGACAAGACCAATGAGCAATACCCTAGCTATGAAATTAAAATTTTCCTTGGAGATTTTAATGCTAAGCTGGGCAGAAAAGAAATCTTTGGTGGACGGCATAGCCTACATGACACCAACTCCGATAACAGATTTGGGCTAATCGACTTCGCTGCAGGGCGAGACGTAATGGTAGCAAGTACGCAATTCCCACATCTCGATATGCACAAGGGGACATGGAAATCTCCTGATCAAACGACACGACGAGACTTCTCTAGCGTTCAGGATGTCCGCACATTCCGATATGCCATCATCGACTCGTACCACTACCTTGTTGTAGCCAAGGTACGAATGCAGAAGGCTTAGCCACCGAACTGTACAAAGCAGCTGAAGAAGATTTGGTAAGGAGTATGCACCAGCTCATCTGCAAAATTTGGTCTGAGGAAAGCATGCCCGACTGATGGAACCTCAGCATCGTATGCTTAGTCCTCAAGAAAGAAAACTTCAGAGGTATAAGTCTCCTAAACATCGCCTACACCCTTTTTATTAAAAGTTAAAACAATGAACATCTAGGTTTCTACCGTTGAAAACAGGAAACAGGAACCTATCTACAGTCAAACTTCTTTATAACGAACTTCCTTATAACGTAATTCTCTCTATAGCGAATTTCATTTTGTTCCATTTTGTTCCCCTTTTCCTTAAGAAATATAAAAAAAAAATTCTATATAACGAATATTTTATAAAACTTCTTTATAACGAAGCAATTTTTGGTTCCCTTGAAGTTTCGTTATAAAGAAGTTTGACTGTACTTGATTAATGCCTTTAATGGAAAAAAATTGAAAATGTATTGTTCATGACCAAGTAAATCATAATCAGAATCTTTAATGAACAATTTACCCTATCATCGCCATAATCACCTAACTAAACGCAAAGCGCGCGTAAATATTAACCAACGGTATTTCACTCAAATTCTTTGCTTTTGTTAACTTGTTTGTTGTTTGTTTGCTCTGCCCCTCTAGGCACAGCGCACAGGGCACAACCATTCCAATTCCAGTGTCAGTGTACCATTGCAAGATGGAAACTTACCACTACCACACAATTGAGATAGGAAACTAGCTGCAACAACATAACCCAAAATAATAACAACAACAACGTCCCTGGTCCCTCATCCAACATGGAAAAATTTCAAGCAACAACAATAACAAAAATTAAGCCAACCATGCAACGGCAACGGCAACCAAACAACACCATCATAAAGTAAAATGCAAAGTCCAAAGATTATATTTTTTACTTTGTTTTGTTCGGGTTTTTCATCATTTGCTATTACATTCTTCGCGACATCGACATCACCTTCTGCTTCTTCACTCCTCTCACTTTTTTTTCTTGACTTTTGTTTTGTTGCTTCTTTTTTATTGTTGTTCTTGTTGTTGTATATTTTCTGTTTATGAGACTGGTTGATTTTGTAATTGTTTTTGTTTTCGTTTCATTTTCGTGGTCATTGTTTTTCACCCTGTTCCTCTTTTGCTATCTGTGACTCTGTGTCTGTTTTGTGTGTGTTGAAGAAGTGACGATTTATTTGCTTTCATGGTGGGGATGATGTTTTTCTTTGAATGAATTATGGAACTTAATTAATGCTCAACATTTCGTTTTCAATCAATGGCCTTTGCACGAAGGAGAAATCCTTCAAATTCCAATTTTCGCTCTATTCACAACAACAAAATACAAACTTGCAAAATGAAGTATGGATTGTATTGTGTTACGTTAGGCTAGCCTAGATGACTGTACGCATTTATTTCCAATAAGCGTGTTTTCATCCAGTGACACAGATTTTATGATATACATAATTCCAAACAATCTATTTGTCGTCGTTCAGTCGAAAAGTCCCCCTACAAAAACCCCAAATGTTCGAACAAATCCATTACGTTCCACAAAAGAGATAAAAGGCGCTAAGTTTGAACTCTGACGAAACAGAGAGAGTTGTTTTTTTTTTCTTGTTTCGCTGATAATAAAATTCATTGATGAAAAAAAACAAGCAATTACTTGTACTACAGAAACAGATTCCCCGCAAGGCGGGAATGTTATTTCAACAGAAAATGAAGAAGATATCCAAAAGAAGAGAGGGAAATGGAGAAATATTTTATAATTTTTCACAACGTTCCATTAAAATGAACGTCAACGGGCAAAGGAAAGAGAACGAATGAAATATGAAAAAAATAAGCGCGAAAGAGAAACATTCAGATGAATTCTCCTCGTTCCACTAAATACATACACGCAATCATCGAAAACGGGACACCAAAACACAGCACCAAAGAGACAAGACAGAGAGAAACACACAAAAGTGAACCACACACAACGAAAACAACTGAACAAAAACTGACGGGGAGTTTTTTTCAAAATACTAAAATATACGCGAATTCAAATTTCAATTCTTCACAGTTTGTTCGTAGGCTCTGATCGTCGCGGTCATAATCAACGGATGCACTTTTCTTTAGTTTTGAAAAAAATAAATAAATACCAAGTTATTTTCAAACAAAATCTAAATAAATTATTATTTTCTGTCCCTTTGGTTTTGGATCATTTCAACACAACTTGTGCATTTTTTTTTTGCTTCTGTGAAATTAATGTCTGCAAATAAAATCAGTTTTGTATCATATTGAGTTTCATGCATCCCTAAACAACAAAAAAAGAAAACAACTACAGTTATACACTCAAGTGCCCCTTTTTAAAACAAAATTTATAACAAAAATTCTAAAGTGTTTTTGGAAAATTATTTCCAAAAAGTGTAGTTATGAGAAATTCTATAAACCAAGTGATTTTTTGAATTCGGAAAATATACAAGGAAAGCGTTCTGTGGAATATACTTAACAATAATTTTTAAAAATCCCACTCGTTGAGTGCGCGAAAATAAAAAACAAAAATATTTTATTTATTTATTTTTATTTTGTGCAAATTGGAGTTAACAATAAAGCCTCCTAATGAAATGTAAAAGCTGGTTAAATGAATTCAACAATTTTGTTGTCCGTAAAGTGAAATCTATTAAGGTAAGGGAACATTTTTTATTTTTGACACAATTTTATGTTTTTCGAGTTATGGCGGGATAACTGTATCACTCGAATAACTGAAAAAAAATATTTTGAGAGTATTCTTCCACTGAATTACCGATGAAAAAAAAAACATGGAGTTTGAATTTGTTTTGGAGGGAAATTATTTTGTCAGTTATTTTTACTTGCGACATCTTTTTTCTTGGAAAATGAACACTTACTGTTTATCGCTTCTTACTAAAAATATTTTCATGGTAAAAAATTGTAATTTAAGAATTGTTCAATGCTCTTTTATCGAGCTTATATTTTTTAAGGGTAGGTACATACTTTAACCAAAAAATAGTCTTAGGTGCCATCCTTAGTTAAAAAGAATAAAACTTTCAACTTCAATCAATAAAACATCTATCTTCCCCTGCATTTTTGAAATATGAAGTAAGGACTGTACTTTAACAAAATACAAATATTTATGCATAATCGTACGTTCATATCCAGTTCGTACGGCCAAAATATCTGCCAAAACAGATTTTAAAAAATGATTGAAAAACAAAATTAAATTCTTAGATTTTGAACCCTTATCCATAATAATTACTAATTTAGTATGTGATTTTACAATCGTCAGATAAACTAGCAGATAGTTTTTATTCGACAGATAACAAAATATTGGATTTTTTAACCGTCGGATAGACTTTATCTGACGAATAACGTTCCAATTTATTCGACCGATGAATACTCAGATAAGTTTACTTGCCAGTTTGTTATTTGAAGATTTTTTTCGATGAATGAAAAATCGGCTATAAATGGTTTGAACTGAAAAACAAAATTCAAATAATTTTGAAAAATCAAAGAATATAGAAAATCAGTGGTAAAACCTGTAATTTTCTTATATGAAAGTTTTAAAAAAATTGTAAACAAAAATATTTGGGAATACCTGACGAAAATTATTTTAGAAAAAATATTGAGGTAACGAGCGAGGTTTCCCTCTTCTGGTTAGTTTTGAACCTATTGCCTAAAGCAATAAATTTAATGTTTGATTTTAATCTTTATAGGTACCTACTTATTACCGTTAACACTCTACGAGTCTAGACAATCATAAAAGAGTAATAAAAACAGCAATTCCTACCCACTCCATTCAAAATGCCTTTCACTTGCAAGTTGCAATGTTTTGAATTATTATTGTTTTTCTTCTTTTGGGAATTCATTATTTCTCTGTTGTTTGTATTCTGCGGAAATTTTCATTTTATTTTATTGTTAATTTTTGTTTGCATCAACTAGACGATGAAGACAAAATTCCATCTATCCGTTTTGTTTTTCTTCTGTATTTTCTTTTAAATTATTTCCTCCTTCGCTACTATAATTCTTCTTGATTTTCTGTTATGTTTATGTTATTTCTTGTTTTATTCATCCTCTTCCCCCTGGTTTACTGCTTGTTTCGTTTCCAATTAATCTATGTGGAATGGAATATATGAAATCAAAACTCATCTATTCACTCTCTTAAAAATCTGGAAAGTCCACAAATTGTTATTTTTCAAATCCCACAGAAAAAGCTCAAATCCCCTCTTGATTGTGTGTTGATGTTGAACACAGAATTTTGGGGCTCTTTTTCAGTTTGTACCGTTTTTTTCGATTGGTATGGGGGGGCTTTTTTCGCTAAGTTCATTTTGATTATGTAGGTATTCACACGATCCACATGGATGGATGGAAACAGATAAAACGAGCGAGCTTGCTTGCGCTAGTTGGTTGGATGGTTGGAAAATAAAAATACAAATGAATTTAGTCGAGTTCCCCCCTTTTGAAACACATGTAGTCTCTTTGAAAATACCCTCGTTGAAAATTTAACAAAAAATCATACATAATCTTTGAATGAAATTGAAATTATTATAAAAAAATTAGTGAAAAAAGTGCAAATACAAGGGGGAAATTTCTGAGTGTGCGATTATTCAAGTCCTTCCGCAAGGACAAAAATGATATAGCCAAAAATCAAAATCGAAAGAAATTTAGTTCAATTCTTTTTTTTTTTAAGTTAAAATACACATACCTAAACCTATATTTTGTAAGGCAAAGTGAAGAGAGTGAAAAAAATAAATATCCCTATTCGTTGTCGTTTGTCTCGTTCATACTGCCGGGATTTTTGTTCGTTCTTCGCTCGTTTACAATACATCTCATATTGTGTGTACATGTAGAGAATATTATATTTGTGTTCAAATTCAAATAAAATTGTTAAAGAAGGTAGCTTCTACTCCTACACTTGTGGATTTTACCGCAAAACTTTGTAAAGTGGTTTTTTTTTACTATAAAAACAAAAATATTAACGAAAATAGCCAATTTTATCACAATTTTGTGTTCAAAAATTAATATGATAAAAAATTCTCAAGGAATCAAGGAATAAAATTGTTGCCATAATAAAAAAGTGGGTACCATTTCTTTTAACATTTGATATACCTAACGGTAAATATGTAAACAAGGTTCTTTTTCCTCCCTCGTAAACTGTCTGGACGCAGAGGAAGTGTATTCATCTCTTGACACATTTATTTGTTGTTGTTAAACGTGTGCTAGGAAAATCTTTAATTTCTTACATAAAAAAGTGACAGTAAATTATTAGTTTCGACGGCGACCTCCACCAAAAAGGGGGGCGTTGGCCAATAGAACTGAACATTTTGTTTATTTATATTTCAAAACACCGAAATTATGAAGCAAAAAAAAAACTGTCGTCTAGACATTGCTTGTTCTTATTCCACTTTGTCTATTTTTATATTTGGAAGATTTGTTGATTGAAATGTTGTGCGGCCCTCTCCTGTTTTTCTAACAATTAAAAAAAGCAAACAAAAAATATCGTAGAATTATTTATTAGGTTTTTAATGATTTTGTCAGCAAAAGTGTAATAAAACGCTCGGGTGTTCAGAAAATAGGAAGAAGAGAATAGATTTGACGGTACCTAGCATAGGTTAAGTCGTTATCATTACATCGTTAATTTATTAGTTTTTTAATGTTTGCTTTTGTTGAATTAGCAATCTTTTGATTTTTTGTTTCAGGGCGAGAAGTGTTATTTATCTTTATTCGAGATTGAGACACGTTGGAATGTCTCTCTTTGATGTTTCTCTTCTTTTTTTTCGTTGATTTCATAACACAGTTGATGATTTAAAGATGATCGCTTTGTTAATTTGATTATTTCCAACATAAACCACTTTTGTCTCGTTATTTCCCACATAAAACCATTTAGCACCTGAAAACTAACTTTCTATTAGCTTCATTCTCTCCTCGTGACATTCTGTCTGCTTCTGCAGCCGTTTAATCCTCTTCCTTAACTGATTATAACTAGATAAAACAAACTTCACACCTATCTATCCCATCTCTATTCATAAAACAAAAAGAAACATAAAAAACTTGATGTACTTGAAAAGTTGTTAATTATTAACAATTAAAGCCGTGTGGCGGCGTAGAAGAAGAGAAAACGTTTATTGAACCTTAACCAAACAAAACAAAAAGCATAACAGAAGAATAAGAAAGAAAAAACAAACACAATTTAAAAGCGTATAAAACGTAAACCACACAAAAAACAATTAGACTGAAAATCGATCACTCTACTTGTGATCTGTGATTATTCTCTATTGATCCCCCTAATGAGTTTTTGATACCCCTGCATCCCCATCTACATGTCAATTACGACTTTGATTTGATTTCACATTAGATAGGCTTTTATCCTCATTAGGTGTGCTAAAGTTTACATGAGTTGTACGTATCCCTACTTATTCAAAATTTGAATTGTTTTTGTTTAAACAAAATAAAAACAAACCACGTAGCAAAAGAAGACAACAAAAAAAACAACATCCATCCCATCAGAAAATTGAAATACAATGTACCTATTAGAAGACTATTATTACCACCACTTGTGGTGTGTTTTCGATTCAGAGCAGAGAATAGTATAGAGAGAGCGAGCAGCATCTCGGCTTGGCTCACTACTGAGACACATATGTAAGCAATAAACTGTGTTTTGTTAAGGAGTTAATGACCCACTACCTCTTCTCGCACTCTCAGTTGGAGGTCGAGTTACTTAAAATTGCTGCTGTGTCGAGTAGTGTACATTGTACAATGCTAATAGTTGTTTTTGAATACAAACACAAGGGTTGGGGGGGATGAATTTGTCGTTGAAATATCCTTGAACTCACCACAGAACCACTACAGAGTTCATTGGCTTGTATTTTTGTATATTTTTCTTTGTTTTTATTGTCAATCAAAAGTGTGACTTACAAATAAAATTATTTGTTTCTCATTTTGTATATTTTCTAGATAAACGGTCAACAACAAGTTTTAAGTAACACAATGCCAGCTATGCCAAAAGAAAAATCCACACCCGTATCGTTGAGCGTTGAGAGTAATTATTATGAATTTGAAAAAATGAAAGAACAATTGATGATGGCTACGTCAACTCAATCAAATGTACCAACATCAAATTCAACAAATAACAGCCGATATGGCGATCATCATAATAATCATCATCATCAGCAGCAGCAATCACATCACAGGAATAGTGTTTGTGGATGTGGTGCAATATCGGCGCCAATTGATCCAATAAGTCGGATACCAAACGTGTTGACGGCAGCGCAAACAGTGACAGCTTCAAATGGTGAGTTCTTTTTCTAACACTTAAAATATCAGAGCTTAGTTTTCACCATAATTTCATAATTTTTCACCGAAATCTTAAAATTCAGTTTGTGGTCATTACAGATCCTTCTTACGCTATAGTCATTAAAACTTCCCCCTTTTCGAACTTAAACTTTCAAGAGAGTAAAATCCATGACCGAAAGAAAATTGTTATTCAATTATCTGACACATGTAACCTCGAATGCCAATAATTGATAATGACAGTTTGTTATTGAAGAAATGCAATGTCAAAGTTGTCCGCGAAAGCATTGGGAATTTTCCCACTTCAATTCACAATAATAACAAATTTCGCTTTCTTATTTTCTCACTTTCATATTGATTGATAAGAAAATTACTGCATTCATCTTTCTTCAATGATTCCAAATGTAAACAACAACTCTTATAATTTGTCTTCTTTTTTTTGCAATTTCCAGGAACATCTTGTTCAACAACACTCAACACAGCTACAACGACTTGTCCGCGAAGCAAACAACATCATCATAATAACCATCATAATCATCACAATAATCATCAGCAACAAAATGGAAAAGCAAATCTCACAACAACAGACTCCAATAAATGTACGTCATCAGTTTCATCACCAATGAAAACAACAACAACGACATCGACGTCGTCGTCATCAAATTCATCAACATCGCCAGCATCATCATCAACTCCACCAACAGCAGGAACAACACCACCAAAGAAATCAGCAAATGACTTTGTCTTTGGCAAAGTTATTGGCGAGGGAAGTTTTAGCACAGTCTTTTTGGCAATGGATGTCAATACTAAACGTGAATATGCAAGTAAGTCGATCAGCTTTTTTTATTTTAGCAATTTTGAAACACATCTGTGTTGTAAATTTTATTTGTGTCGGTAGTCATCGACTAAGCGTTGCACCTTAGAAAGGTACGACAGCATCTAACTGATAAGCCCAACTGGGCGAAAAGAACAATTTAATTTTGAAAGTTGACAGTTCACATCTTCCTGTTGACAAATCTAGTTTAAATCACAATCGATCGAACAGTTGGTTGTATTGGTGAAATTAACGGAAGAATGAATTCATGACATTCGATCTCAATGCAAAGTAGATTTCTTGTTCATTTCAAAGCAAACAAGGTTATTTAAAAATCAAAACAAAGACATTGAAAGAACACGAACAACAACAACATTATCTAGACGGACAGACAGACGTGTTGAGATAGCAAACACCAGCTGATCATAATACGATTTTTATGCGTAGAATCAAAGCTGGAAGAAAAAAAATAAACACGATCGCACCTCATGATAGCTGCACTAATAAAATAAACAACACCAAACGCGCTCGTCTCTCTATATTTTTATATTTTTAAAATCTTGTTTATTTGGTATTTTGTTATTGTGGTTAGTTTTTGCGAAGCAGAAAATGTATACCTACCTTTTTTTTATTATTTCAATGTTTATCAATTATTTATAGAAAAAGAGAAGACAGTAGTTGAGTTGAGTCAATCGAGACTCGAGACTAGAACGCGTAGAGAATCGACAGAAATGATGGAGAGCTATTTATAAAACTAAAGCTTATTCTATCTGTCACGCTTAAAGTCTAAAATCTCTCTTGAGCGTGCGTTTGGTCTATCTGTATGTGTGTGTGTGTATTTTTTACTGGAATTTCTAATATCACTGCTTAGTCTTGGAGACCAACCATCAATGGAATGTAAATAACTTCAAGATAATGTTGTTTAAAAGAGAATTGAAAAAACAAATTCTAGGTTCAATTTCAAAACGTCTGGTTCTTGTGTTGATACGAAATGATCACACAACTGAACTGGACTTCCTTTGAGACGAGATTCATTGACTGTGTAGACTGTAGAGTTCTTGAAAAAATACATAGAATGTGTGGATCGTATAGTTTTTGTTTAGCCAAAATGTCACTTGATCCACTAGTTCTAGTGTTTCTGTCTGGCTAGTTAATTTTTTTCCTTTACGTCTTTATCATCAACACGTGTGAGCGATCGAAAAGAGTTTGATGGATATTGGGTAGGCACTAGAAATTCATTCTTCATTTTCCATTGACTTTTTGGTTCTCTACTCTCACAATCGGTACCGTATATTCTGACATATTCATTCGTCGTTGTTGTCTACACGCGCGCGTGGGTTTGATAAAAAAGAAAAAAAAAAGTACCTCACCCCTTAAAGCTTTGAGCTATGAGAAAATCAATACGCAAAGAATTTAACTTGCTTTTCAAATTAAAAACGAACGCCTTCAGACATTTTTATTCCAAAGATAATAAATTAAAGAGCGAGAGAGTGAGAGAGAAGAAACGCTAAAGAATGTGGGAAATTATAATTTTCTGTTTGACAAACACATAAAAACAAAAAAACACAAAACAAACATAAATCTTTCATTCATTCATCAATTCGAGCGTTTGTTCTCTGTCTCTCAAAACTTGTGGGCTTTTTTCTTTCTGTGTCACTTCGTTGCCGCTGCTAGCGCCTCGGCTATCATTGAAACAAACGGAACTGATAAGATTGAGAATTGAGAGACAGACGCAACAGTCAAGAATTATGATGAAACTTGTTGAGTGTAATAAATTGTTTTTCTTGTCATTTTGTCTGTTTACGTGATGATTCTCAAGAAAATCTTATTCAAATACAAACACGCGTCGCCGTCGTAAGCATTTGCTAATTGAAGCGTTTCTTATTAACATGTAGATTTTGTTACAAAGTCCAATAACGAAAGAATTGAGTAAATATTTGTTTAATTACAACAATGACGGAGCAGATTTTCCTTCCACACTGTTGTTGAAATCAACATTGATGATGTTGATCAAAATTGGAACAGATTTTTTTTTTTAGTTCAGTCTTGTATTTTTGAGGTGTAGAGATAAGATGATAAAATTCCTTAGATAGCATAGACTTGTGTCGAAATATTCGTTCCTCACTCCTTACTTAGCCTTCATTCTGTTAAAAATGCACCCTCCTCAGGATGTCTCATTTTTTTCGTCCATTGCCACACACGAAGTGTAAATGGTAATAATATATTTTTTTCCGGATAAAATTGTATCACTTTCGCAGATGTCCTTCTTGAAGACGACTTTACCTGAAGAGAGTTAAGATCTCTTACCTGATGTCCCCTATTCGTCTAGACAATATTAAACGCACGTGCTCCTTTCTTATGAATTCCTTTCAATTTACGAATACAATGCATCCTTTTTTATCCTTAGAGATGGAACAATAAACATCTGCTATAACCTAGCTCAACGTTGAATCTGAAAAAAATCATAATCTTGCCCTTTTTGATGAATTGAGCTGAAAGCAATAGATAAAACCCAAAGTGGACTGACTATAAACTTTTAATTGCAAGAGCCATGTTTGTTAGAAGAGACCATTGTAATGTTAAATACATACAAGACAGCTGAAGGGTATTAAAAACGCGGCCTACGAACAAAATAGGAGTTCATGGTCGGACGATCAATGATCTTGTTGAGTAAACCACATAAAAATAACTTAACAGATCATTAGATAAAAATTAAGAGAGACATAAGATGGAACGTGTTTCTCTGTGTATAATTTGTTTTACCACATCCGTCGCTCGTTGTCCATCTAATTGAAAAGTTCAACATATTTAGATTTGTAGTTTGATAAACGAAAGCTTTTTTGAATGAATAAGCTTTTATATGACTTCAGAATTCGAGATGACAAGAGAATTCCTTTTCTCACTCAAGAAAACCAATATCTTTTGTGTTCACACGACATCAATCGCTCTGCAAGGACATGGGTATTCAAAAAGATCAATGATCCTTGATTTTGTCGATCAATGATCTTTTTCCCACGAAACAAAACACGACCGCCGTAGACACTATTGTTGTTAGTTGTCATTTTTCTTTGCTTTAGTAAAGTCAATGACTACCTAAAACTTGAGGATAGGTTGAGGCACCCAAAATATTGCCAGGTGATGGCTAGTCCTTAAAAATGCATTTAAAGAGGGCAGATGCAGTATGTTTTGTTTTATTTTATTTTTACCTCGAAAAGTCAGGGCAATGTCTTCTTTTATACAACTTAACTGGAGTAAACGTAGTCCTTGCTCACAATTTAAAAAGACATCTGTCGTGTCGTCGTCCTTTTGCGTCTTGAAGGCGAACAAAAAAAAAAGAAAACCATGTTATTTACTAACAAACCCAAATCGAAGCAATCACCTTCAGAGAGGGCTTGACGAATGTGTAGGTAATTCGATTCGACGAAATTCGTCAAAAGGAAACCCGAAGGACAAAGGACTGCACAAAACTCTAAACAGAAAAAAAAAATTGCATAAAGTCATTAACCTCTAAAATTTTGTTGGCCAAGCCAGACATAACAAAACAAAACATTTAACTTCAAGACGAAATTAAGAACAAAAATAATATTGGCGCGAAATAAGGACAATAAACGGAGGCACGCTTAACATTTAAACCACCTGGACTTGTAGGTACTTCTTCACATTGTTGTCAAACACACTGAGATGCAGGAGAACAATCCACCTGCCGATATAATGTTGTTCAAGCAGATGTTCTTAGTTTTCTCTCTAATCAAAAAGTTTGTCCTGTTTGAGTCTTCTTCAAACCAAATTCAAGCGCGGCATATGGCCATGACTGGACATTTTTTTTCTCGTCTGTTTGTCGGTTGTTTTATTTTGGAAAGGGCAATAAACTCCTCATCGATGAGTCATGGATAAACTTCTTAATAAGCATTCGATACTATCCATCCACATCCTTTTCATTATTTAATTTGGGATTTTTTTTTTGTTTGGCTTGGCTGTGTGTCGTCGAAAGGAACACTATTCAAAATTTGATGTTGTTTCAAGGGGCGTCTATATGTATCGAGAGAAAAGAGCATATTGGACGTTCGTCGGTCGTCGTTGCCATCGAACGTTGACCTTCTCCTTTCGTCGATGGTCGGTCGGTCGCGTGTGTAGGTTTTCATTCTTTTTCTCATACAATTTATGTTTCTTCGGCTAAACAGTGTGTGGGGAATAAATTTAATTTTTGGTGTCAGAAAAAAAAGGAAGAACTATAAGGGTGTCTGGACATTTATCAATATGGTAATACCCACACAGTTATTTTTGTGTTTTTCTTTTATTGCGGTTCATACAGAGGCTGTTTTGGCATCGTTTTCATTACACCAAGGCACCAGGCACTCGCATACTTATACACCAAACAAGTGGGATATATTTATTTGCATTTATTTTACTTCCTACGCCTACTTGTAAGATTTATTAAAAAAGTTTGCAATGGCATTCGTTATTGCGCTCTTTTGCTCTTTTTTTCATCGCACATTTGGGGCCATTTGTTTTGTGTATCGATTTTTTTCTCTGACTATTTATTTTAATAAAATTGTCACAAGAGTGTTAAAATGACATAATGCTAAAGATTAGGTTCCACAAACTCACCATACGTGTTCAACGACATTTGAATTCATAACTGTCACTGGGTGATGACATTACATCCGTTGTTCAAATGAGATGTGCTAAGGGTTAGGTTCCACAAACTCACCATACGTAATCCAGAACATTCATAACTGTCACTTTGACATAACATCCGGGAAATTACATGAAAACTACTTTCCGAACTTTGTTGTGATCTCTCTTTTTTTCAAACTCATTAAATGCAACATTCTTTCAGTTTTTCTTTTTTTTGTACCTACTTCGACATTTTTCTATGGTTTCTCTCGTTTTTCTTGATTTACTCAGGCATTTGGCGGGAAAAATGTATCTTCAATATCTGAAGAACCTAACAGAAAAGGTGCCAGTGCGAGTAGAAGAAGAAGATAGAATGAATAGTTCAAGAACCTTTTTTTCTTCATAAACAACAACTTCTTTTACACAACAATATGGAACCTGATTTGTTGCATCGTCCATGTTGTTATTGTTGGTGTTTGTTGTAAGAACGCGCGCGCTTATTCTCCTCTCTTCCGTTCTATTCTCTGTTCTGTTTTTGTTCAAGATCCAACGTTTGTCTTCTCTAAGGTTCATCTTCATGGTTTGGTTTTGGTCATGGTTAGGAATGTAATCATTCGGGATTTATGAACAGGAATTTAGCAACAGTAATAGCAAGTAAAACAACTATTGCTGCAATTTGCTTGGAAAAGAATAGAGAAGGAGAGAAGAGCAAAAGATGAGAAAAAGTCTAAGGTTATTGGTTTGGAATGTCGCTTGACAAGATTCGCCTGTAAACCTACCTTCTTGTGGTAATGTCTTACGGTTTACCTTGTTGGGAAAATCACAGCCTGCTAACGCCATCAAATTGCAAAATCAATTGCATTCCATTCCCAAAAAACCAAAACACAATTTCACACTGCACACAGGTCAAACATACACACCTAAACCCATCGTTAGATTCACTTCTTTGGAATGCAATTATACCAGACTGGCTTGCTATTGCTAAAAATAGACTTTTCCTGTTTTCCCACTCGAGTGGAATTCACATAAACCTTTTTCAATGAAAATGAATTAAAAACAACAACCAAAGAAGAGGGTCAGAGAATCAACTTTAACAGAGATAGGTAGGTACTAGAATAGAGATTGAGATTGTACCTTCACCATAGAGTAGTCTCGAACAAAGCAAGCAGCTTCAGCTCCTCGCAGAATCAAAACAAAATAAACGCACACACAGAGCTCTAGCTAGCTAACTAAGGTCACAGACCAAAGTCTATTATATTGGTTGCGAGAGACGTCGACTCTACGAAACGATGATGACAACAACGCAATATCAAGTCACACAGCACTATAACATTCCACAACAACTTGGAGCTTGTGTGAAGCAGCCAGCAGCTCCATAAGAGGCCACCAAAAGCAGCAGTAATAACAGCAATGCAACAGTCAAGTCACAGAAACAGAAGAGAGGCCTTGTGCTTAATAAGACATTTTTCTTCTTCGTTTTCTTTTCTTTTTGTTTTTATGTTTTTGCTGCTGCTTATCCCCTTTGATTCTCTCTCGGTGTCTGTCTGCTTGTTTGGGCTTTTATTTTCTGCCATCATCTTCGTTCCTTCAAAACATTTTTTTGCATTCTTTTTTGCTTTTGTTTTCTTATTATTCAAATCTGCCTATGGCTACGGCTGGAACAAGGGGGTGGGGGAGAGAAGATTTTCTTTCTATACAACACAGGCCCCTCGGGCAAAATGCATTGCAATTTTGTATTTCCACATTCCACAAAACTCTGACACACAGCTCTCGAGAAGAAACAGAGAACAACAACTTGTTTGGAATTTTTTCTGGATTTTTTCGTTGTGTGGTGTTGCTGCTTGCTTAACCGCAATTTCATTCAAATGCAATGCTTGCTTTGCTTTACGCGATGCAAGATGCAACTCAACATGCTACATAAATGCTTCTGTTCTACCTCGGACTAATTCATTAACCAACAACAACAACATCGAAAAAGCATATTTAAATCAAACAACAACAAAAAAATTGTTTTTGTTTTGCTTTCACCTTTACGGTTTTACTGTTACTTCATCTCCATAACGTTAAAAAATTGGACTTTCTTGCTCCGCTTTGGTAGAGTGTTTTAAAATAATAATTACGTCAATGAGCAAGACATTGTCGACGTGTCGTCAAATCGGAAGAGCGACATTAAAAAATAGGTCGTTAAAATTAGTACTAGACTCCTGCGTGCGGCGGCGTCATCGTCAGTTTGTCGAAAACCCATTCGAGTTCACAATAAGATTTTGAGATTCGATTGGGTTTTGCGGTGAATTTTGAGGGGGGATTATACAATTTTATTTTAATCAGCTGTGAACGCAAAAACCCAATACACACACACACACCTACGTTACAATTTTTATGTATTTCCATTCCTATAAAAGCTGCGGCGCGGCGGTTGGTTTGCGTAAGATTTCGCACAAAAACACACATCCAAGGCCGTTCTTTTCAATCCAACAAAGTATTAAAAATGTTGTTGTTGTTTTTGTTTCTTTCGTTTTATGAAACAAATTTGGTTCGTTTCATTTTAAATTGTTTTTGTTTTGCGGCGGCAATGGCAACGCAACGGCACAGCGACAGCAGTAATGTTCCAGTGCCTTGCGGTAGGAAAAGAAGAGATAAGCAGCAACTTAAACTCAAGTAATGGGCGAAGTAGAAAGCACTTGGTCGGTCTCGGTGTTTTTTTCCATCATTGGTGGTTTGTTTGTAGATTTCTAGTCTTCCCACCGTTGTTATTTGTTAACTTGATATAGAGGAGAGACAGTGATGCCACTTTAAGTGAAAAAAGAAACACAGGTTAAGCGGAAACAAATTCGTCATCATTCTTGAGTTGACAAACAAAAATAGTGTATTGAAGTCAAGATCCCAAGCGAGCTTTTCAAGCTTTTAAGCTCTTGGCAAGCAAATCGATTTGAAGATTAATTGAAATAATTAAGATAGATTTGTTTTTAGAATTTTGTAGATTCATTGAGAATCCCAAGTCGCTAAATACCAAAATTAACATATCTACTCGCAATTAAACTAAGAAACAAACTTGTGAATGAAACCCAAGCTGATCTGAATGTCAAGTATGTTTTCTTTTGTTTGTCCAATAATATAAGCAAAGCAAAGTTGTTTACAGCAGCATGACTACGACTGGAAATTCTTATAGAGCATACCTACTATCCGTGCTATGCGTTCACTGACTGACAGCATTAAGTTCAAGGCTAGTGCTAGTAGGTACAACCAATAAACCTTATCATTTTACGTTCATATTGTTCGCCAAACAAAAAATCTATATTCTTCTCTATACCAATTGTATTTATAACTTTTAAGCTGTTTTATTAGCGCCTGTTTGTTGTTCTTTTTTTTCAACTTAACTCGGCATAACCCATTGAAGAATTGTTGCTGTGCACAAAGTTGTTTAAAGCTGAATAAGAGGTGAGACTCGCTACGGCTCGCCTTTGATTTTGGTCTCGAGTATCGATCCAGATATTTTTCAATTTTTGACATAAGTTGTTACACACACTTATTTTTAAAGGTTAATCTCCCATATCTTGATTAACGGTATTTAATTGAAATTAGTGTCCGACCGAAGCTTCGGCTTCGGTATATAGTACGCCGAAGCCGAAGAATTTGTTTCTTAATATCGACTATCGTAGTAGGCGCCGAAAAAGAAAATCAATTTTTGAATTTTTGAAATTGTTGTTTATTAGTGTAACATCATAGTAGGCGCAGAAAAAGTTTCCATTTTTGAATTCTTTAAATTGCCTGACATATTTTGTCACATCGTTTGTACTTTTATTTTATTCGAAATGAGAATTCTTCGCTTTATTAAACCTTCAGCTTCGGCTTCGGCGAAAAATCGACACTAATTGAAATGTTTTGCAATAAAAATGGAAACTACTTTGTTTGGGTATTTTTGACACCAAAACACTCATTCCTCAAAATCCTTCAATTCTAAATTCGTTATTCAATTCATTTTTACTTTGTTTCAATTATAAATTTGATTGCCAAACCAACTAAAAGTGTCCGCAGCAACAGCATATCGTAATGTGGACATCAACCTAGAGCGTGAGGTGTTTTTGTTTTGCAGCAGATAGCGCAAATATTTGACAAAAACAAGCGAAAACAATTCTTGTCAATTTGTGGTGTTCTCATTTGTATTTGGGGACTACAATGTCGGACCGGCCTCTGTTGTCAACAACAACAACTTACATCGACAAACAAAAATATATACCAAAGTGTATTTTTAATTATCCGATTAATTAAAAAAAATGTTTTCATTTCAAAAAATTTAAAACATTTTTAAATTTCTTTATCACACAATTTGAATTGCAAGGTTAAGTTGTTCGTTAGAGGTGTACACTTGTACATTATGACATTTCTGAAGATGGCGCCAAAAACAATCACACAGACTGATTTAAAACAACAAAAATTCCAACATTTTCTTATCTTTCCGTGCGCTAAAGCACAAAGATTTATGCTTGTCAGTTTTATTATGCTTCATTTTATTATTAAAACAACTTCAATTAAAATGTGAAGAGATAGGTTAGAGGTTCACTTTCAAGATAACGCCAGATGGCGCTTATCATAGAGTCTACGTAAATGTCAAATTTCAAAATTGTTTTTTTAGAAACCAAAACAAAAACTAACCAACACTATATTGCTTCTTCTCTTTGCAGTTAAAGTCTGTGAAAAACAACACATCCTCCGTGAGGGCAAACAAGACTACATTCGCCGCGAACGTGAAGTCATGAACATCATGACAAATGTGCCCGGCTTTGTGAATCTCTCGTGTACGTTCCAAGATAACCGTTCACTCTACTTTGTAATGACCATTGCCAAAAATGGTGATCTCCTGCCGTACATAAATAAAGTTGGTTCCTTCGATTTGGACTGTACACGTCATTATGCTGCCGAATTAGTATTAGCCTGTGAGAATATGCACAAACGCAATATTGTGCATCGTGATCTAAAGCCCGAAAATATTCTACTCGACGAGAATATGCATACCCTGATTGCTGATTTTGGTTCGTCCAAAATACTGGACAACAATGATTCATCATTATCCATGTCATCGTTGTCTGTTGCGTCGTCACAAAAAACATCATCAACACCATCGTCGCCTGCATCAAGATCATCATCGACATCCTCGTCAACAGCAACAACAGCGACCATGGACAGTAATCACCATCAACCTGGTAATTTTCGTCGAAGAAGAAATAGTTTCGTCGGCACCGCCCAGTATGTATCACCTGAAGTGCTCCAAAGTCAACCCATTAATCGAACGGCCGATTTGTGGGCATTGGGTTGTATAATCTATCAAATGATATCCGGTTTGCCGCCATTCCGTGGCAACAATGAATTTATGATATTCAAAGAGATTCTCAATTGTAATTTGGAATTTCCCGAAGGCTTTGACAAAAATGCCGAAGATCTAGTCAGAAAGTTGTTGAAGCTCAATCCAAATGAACGTATCGGTGCTCAGGATAAAATTGGATTTTACGAGAGTATTCGTTCGCATCCGTTCTTCGATGGTGTTAATTTCGATACCATTCGCGAACAGACACCGCCCACGATATATCCATATTTGCCGGGTGTGTCGAAGGATGAAGATTTTCGTAGTCAATATCGTGTGCCGGACGATTTGGAACCAGGTTTGGGCGATCGCCAGTTGACACGATTGCTCGGCATGGAATTGGGCACATCGATGGATGGCTATGAAGCTATAGAGCGAAAGACTGTTAGAAAAAGTAAGTTCGCTAGGCTTGTTTTTTGTTTTGTTTGAATGTATTCGATCGATTTTTTTTCTCTTAAAGATATTTTTGACCTGTCCGATGCGGAAAAACAAAAACGCCTCGAACAACAAAAGTCTGACAAATGGCATCCGTTTGCCAAAGGTGAAGTTATCCTAAAGAAAGGTTTCGTCAATAAGCGAAAAGGACTGTTTGCTAGACGTCGCATGTTGCTGCTCACAACTGGACCACGATTAATCTACATTGATCCCGTGCATATGATCGAGAAGGGCGAAATTCCCTGGAGTTCTGAACTCAGAGTCGAGCCCAAGAACTTTAAGATATTCTTTGTGCATACGGTAAGAGCATTCTCTTTTATTCATTTTTAACACTCGACTAGGAATGCCGCAAGTTTATGTTAGGTTGTCCTTGATATTCTTTCTATTTTATGTATCTCAGGAAAATTCCATTCAACAAATTAAGGTAAACAAAAAAACTAACCAGCAAATCAACATTTCACTTTGGATTCGTTTTTTTTTTTGCCTCGCCTCGGACCCACGCATTGTGCATGTTACTGTTTCAAGACCGGAATAGCCACCTCAAATAGCAATCCAAATCCAAAAACAAATCCAAAAGTATATTTTTATAACAAAACTGAATTTTTATGTTCCGTTGGATGTTTGTTTTTTGCAAAAAATCCAAATTTTACGACCGCTAAACGCAAAAAACAATAACAACAAAAATCCAGTTTTAGTTATTTTTGGTAAATCCCAAGATTACCGAATTATCAAAATCGAAAACGAAATTCTGCATTGAAATCGAAAATTTGTGGTTTTCATGAATTCCAAACGCCAAACGAGAAGAATAGAAGCAAGTTATGTACTGTACATGCTCCAACTTCCGTTCAGAAGTTCAATGAACCGACGATCTCCTGACATTTGGAGATAAACTATTTTCCCAACAAAAAAAAAAACAAACAAAACTATTTACCACATGAAATGGTGTCAAATTCTCTCGTGTTTCCAAAATATCTGCCAACCAAAAGCAAAGTAAATAAAAATAAAGACAAGAGAATATTTTTAATACCGGAACAAACTTTCGTGTGTGCTTTATCATATTATGTATGACGACATTCGTTTGCCTTATATCATGTATCCACCTTAAACAACCCTCTTGACGAGTCGTCGTCGTCGTTGTCGTTGCTCATTCGATGGGGGCGGGGGGAATGGAACGAGGGTACTAACAACAATTTATCTATATCCATCCACACTGTTGGTTGGTAGCTACATACGTTGTTTTGTGTATCCATCCATCCTCGGTGGCGTGTACATAGACAGCTCAGCTAGCAGCAAAAGCACTTAACCAGCTCAACAATGGCGACAGTGAGTGTGGCACGTGTAGCCATGTTGACATTGAACTAGGCTATATAATACCACCACTGGCATCGCCATCAGTGGGTTTGTGGGGGATGATGGGTGGCCTGGCCGTGCTATGCTGTGTTTGTGGCAAGGAAAGCACAATTTTTGTTTATAGTATGTCATGAGAGTGTCTCGCAATCACTATATCTCAGTGTAGACTCAAGAACTCTGTTACCTAATAAATTGGCCCCCTCTACCCTATGCCACCAAAACGAATTGCACGCGCTGCACTCAGACGAGACACAAAATTATAATTATGCAAACTGTTCACATGCCAGAGGCCACGAAAATAAGTGAAAATAACAAAATAATCAAGCTTAAACTGAACACAGGATCGAACGAAACCGCGACCAAAATGTTGAAGAACTCGTCTAAGCTTAAAGGCACAGGTGCTTTTATCCAACGCGATCTTAGCAAACAAGCACAACTTAAACGTCGAATCCTCCTTGCTTATCGCAAAGTGACCAAAACAAAAACAACAGAAGCAGTTAAGATAAGAAACAACGCTTTAATTATTTGTGATAAAACTTTTTATTTAAATGATACTAATAATCTAAAATATAAAGAAATTGATGGAGAAACTGAGCTGCAAAATATGTTCGGTGATCTTAACTTTGGAAATGTCAGAGAAATCAAACTGTCAATGTCAAACAAACAACAACAGAAATGGAATAGATCACATCATTTGCATTCACCAGGGGTGGCACATGAAACACCAAATTGTAGTAGATTTTCAAAAAATTGAGAATTAAATGCCGTCAGCCCTATTAATAATATATCTTGTAAAATTTTATCCTATAATATCTCAGGACTAAATAATAAACTGTTATTTGTAGACTTTTTTAATTACGTTAAAAATTACGATATATTTTTTCTATATGAAACTCATGTTACCAAAGACAAAATCATTAAATTTAAAAACTATTTTGTAGGCTATAAGCTTGTATGGATTGAAGCAATTAAAACTAATATTAAGGGTCGTGCAAGTGGTGGTTCTTTGTATGGCATTAAAACATCATTAACTAATACGTACGATTTCGAAGAAATAGAAGAAACGATAGCAGTAAAACTCATTCATCAAAACAATATGTATATTTTACCTTGCTACATTAATTGCAACAAGTGGGATCATGATTTTGAGAAGTTACATCACACCATGCAATTCTTAGCGAGTAAAAGCGTCTTACTGATCGGGGATTGGAATGCTAGAACTAGCAACGAACAAATCACTACATATCAACACATCTCTAATCCGGCGATTACTCATGTAAACAGGAAATCGAAAGACAGAATATGTAATAAAAACGGTTCTGATATGTTAGAGTTACTACAAATGTATGACCTAATAGTGCTTAATGGATGTACTGAAGGAGATGAACAGGGTTGCTATACCTTCATAGGAGGTCAAGGTCAATCAGTCAATGACTACTGTGCAGTGAATTATGAATGGATTGAGCAGATTAAAAAATTCGAAGTGCAGTGTAAAACCTTCTCGGATCACATGCCTATTACAGTTGAATTTACAAGAGAATCAACAACCCGACACACTAATCTCAAATTACTACCGAGACTCAAATGGAAGAATGAGGAATCAGACTGCTATAAGCGTGCTTTGAACAATTTAATTGAAACAAATTTACTGGCAACCGAATCTACTGACATTATGGCTAGTCAATTAACAGAATTTATAAGAAGCTCAACAACGAACAAAATATCAAACACGGGTTCACCATTTAAACAACAATGGTTTGATAATGACTGCTTGAAGGCACGCGAAAGATCTTTCGCACTTCTGAAAATCGTCCGGATTTCGCATAATCCTAATTTAAGGAAATGGTACAATGACTGCAACACCTACTACAAAAATTTATGTCTACACAAGAAAATAGAATTTGAAAACAACAATGCACTTAATCTAGGTCAAACTAAAAACTCGAAAGAATTTTGGAAAATCGCCAGAAATATTAACGGTACAAGCTACAGAATAGGTTCAGGGTTATCAGCTGAATCACTTGCAATCCATTTCAAACATCTTCTCCACAGCGACTCAAACCTTCAGTTTTCCTACGCTCAGCCATCAATCTTCGACGAATCTTTAGATTCGGCCATAACACTTGAGGAAATAGAAGCAGTAATGAAGAAAGCGAAAAATGGAAAGGCACCAGGTGAAGATGGGATTCCCTACGAATTTTACCAAAACGCAACTCCTTCATACTTTAACTATTTGTTAAAGTTTTATAACAAGATCTTGGCCAACGCCGAAATTCCCTCCTCGTTCACAAAGTCAGTTATCTTCCCCATTCATAAAAAAGGCGCCTTTGATGTTGCTGCCAACTATCGAGGCATATCATTTATGAACGCATTAGCCAAAATATTCTGCGGTATACTTGTGGAGAGACTTGAAAAATGGGTGGAGAGGAAAAGTATTCTTTCAAATCTTCAAGCCGGTTTTAGAAAGAACTATTCTACAACAGACCAGATTTTTACACTTTCTTCAATCGTTAAAGCCTTCCAAGCACGTAACAAGAAAGTATACTCTTTCTTCGTAGATTTCAAAACAGCTTTCGATCGGGTGAATCGTAATGCACTGTTATATAAGCTCTCGCAGTTGGGTATTTCATCAAAATTTCTTTCTGTGATTAAGGAAATGTACAATGGAACAAAAGCAGCGGTATGGGATGGTCTAATATTCTCAGATTGGTTTGAAACAACCACTGGAGTAAAGCAAGGATGTCTCCTCAGCGCGTTATTGTTCTCCCTTTTTATCAATGACATTGTTGAAGATCTACCTGGAGGCATAAGGATATCTAATTCGGTTGTAAATGTTTTACTATACGCCGACGATCTTGTTATTCTGTCTGAATCATCAGAAAACCTACAATTAATGATTAACCGATTAGCATCTTACTGCAACAGATGGGGACTAACGATTAATACGGAAAAATCTAAGGTCATGGTGTTTTCGCGCTCCTCCCGAAGTCAAAACGTGAAAAGGTGGTACTACAATGGAAATCTACTAGAAGTAACCAATGAAATTAAATATCTAGGTGTAAAACTTACCCACAATTTGAACTTCAACAGCCATCTAAGAGAAAAGGCTAACACTTCACAAAGCTTGTTGAATTCTACATGGAGAAAAGTGTTTGCTAATAGTAGAATAATTCTTTCCGCCAAGTATAAGATATACGAAGCGGTAGTAAAGTCAACGCTCTGTTACGCATGTCAAGTCTGGGGTGCAGATGAATATGAACAAATCGAACAATTCCAGAGAAATTTCTTAAAAAAACTCTTCAACTTACCTCGAAACACACCAAACTATGCAATCTACTTGGAAACAGGATTACCAAAACTCCTAACAAGTACTCTTAAAGCGCAGGCTGATTTTATTATTAAGACTTTAGCCCATGACGACTCAAGGATGACAAGAAAAATGCTCTTATACGAGTTGAGGAATAAAGACTGGTTGACTGCTAAGTGGGAAAACTTAGGTACTGCTTGTGGTGAAACACTTCATATTGACTCTAATAACCCCAACAACTTAAAGGAACAGCTGTACCGTATAATTAGAAAGAATGAGGACTTGACTCGAGAAACATTTGTTTTAAATGGCCGTGAATCCGACAGTAGATTGTTATACTCTCAGCTTAACTACAATCTTGAGAAGAGAAACTACTTTAACGATACCTTAACATACCGAGAGATTTCTTTCATTTTTAAAGCGAGATGTGAACTACTCAGCCTAAACGGATGCCCTTACAACGGGAGCTTTGATCAGTTCTGTTCAATATGCAACCTTAAGTCAAAAGAGGACTGCTTCCATTTTATAAGTATATGCCCAATATTTAAGCCACACCGACGTTTCTTCTTTGGTAAAAATACTCTTTCAATGCAAGACACCCTTAAAATACTAAACGATTGCGACTGGAAAACACTAAGTAAATTTTTAGAAGTTATCTTCAAATATAGAATGCTTTTAGTTAGCGAATATGTTTAATTTGTAAATTTATCTATATAATTGTTATCTATAAAAAACGTTTATAAGAATTATAATTCTTGTCAACCAGGCTGACGGCTTAGCCATAGCTTTAAAATTCATGTATATATTTAAACTTAAACAATTATTGAATTAATAAATGAATTTGTTACTTACTTACTTACTTACTTATAATTATGCATCACTATCCCATGATTTAAAGCAAAAATCTATAAACGACAAAAATAACTTGACTAAGGGGACGGGCACGACACAACGGCGGCGGCGGCGATGCAAACTACATTTTATTGCATGACAGCAATGCAGCAACTATTTTGTCGCGACTTAAAGGTGTATTGTTATTCTAATTCTATTGACGACAAAACTGCAGACACTGGGAGTGCACTGAACAGAAAAAAAACACCAAATCGACGTTGACGACTAGAATAGAATTCAACCTGATATAATTGCAAGATCATATGGTTGGCGGCATTGTCGACGACAGAAAATAGAAAGATAGAGGAACCGCGGAATGCGCATTCTGTTCACTCTCCCTCTCGTCTTGGTTGCAAGCCAAAAATTAGGTGGCATTAGTGAGATTCTGTCTGAAATTGGTCCAGGGAACAATTTTGATCAAGTCACAGAAAACCGGTTAGCAAATGATCGCTTGATATTCATAACAACAAAATCAGCCATCTGCTTTAGAACAAGTCTTTTTCTATAAATAATCTGCAAGAATAATCATTTTTAGCCGCGTATTGTATTAAGTTTCACCTTGTCGATGATGAGTGTGTCTAGCCGGATGATGATGCCTTGCATCTTGTTCTGATTCTAATGAGATAGTTTAGTGACAACCGCAAGTGCAATAAAACACTTCCCCCTCAACCCATTCCCACACTGAAAATGCAAAAACTACTTGCACGCGTGAGTGTCGTAAACCAAAAATGTAATAAAACAAAAGAAAGAAGAAAAACAAAAAGTGGTTACGAGGGTAAAATGGAAATTATGCCAAACAAAAACTATAATAAGTAGGAACACACGATTTCGCATGAGCGAAGAAAAATCAACAAAAACAATGTTGTTGCGAAGGTTGAACGAACTAATAAACACTATCACGTGTGCTTTTTGTAAGCCTTATCAAGAATGAGAAGAGGAAGAGGGAGAGAAAGCTTGCGTAATTTATTTGCATATTTAAGGCTATAAGTTGCTCAAGGTTAGGTCATGGAAACTAAATTGGAAGGCAAAAATATTGATGGAAGAGTAAAGAAGGCTACTGTAGCACTCTACTTGTAAAAAGGCCATAGGCTCAAAATGGGGCTTCTCCCCAAAAATAACCCACTGGCTATACCGATCAGACCGATACTCATTTATGGAGTTGTCGTATGGTGGATCGCACTGGACAAGATGGTAAATTTGAATAAACTCATTAGAGTCCAGCGGTCAGCAGGTATGTGCATCACTGTAGCACTTCGCTCAACACCAAAAGCAGCTTTGAGGTGCTTCTAAGCCTAACACCTTTTGACATCTTCTCCAAAATGGTGGCAGCCAACTCATGCGCCAGGCTTAGATCCACCATCATATAGACTTCCCAATCAATCTAGTGCGTTCCAGGCAGAGGTAAAGGCGATAAAAGAGCCACTGTCCTGACTCAAAGAAAAAGTTATATCGTATTTGCTCGGACAGCCAAGCCGCTCTCAAATCTCTCGCGTCTGTCTCCACAAACTCTCTAATAGTCCACGACTGTCGATCATCTCTGAATGAGATGACAGAACAGTTTAACATTCACCTCATTTGGCTGCCGGGCTACAGAGACATTCCGAGAAATTGCAAAGCCGATGGGGTCGCCAAAACCGGAACACTTCTGCCCACTGTTAGACAAAGACATAACATAGGAACACCACTTGCTATATGCAAACATCTTCTCAAACAATATGCCCTAGAATCAACAAATGCTAGATGGTCACAGCATAGCCAAGCATAGCAGTCAAATGCCTTGATTTCCCTGAGCAGACAAAGAATAGGCTCCACAATTGGAGTCATAATAGGACACTGCCTCATAGGTAGACATGCAATGAGGCTGGGGGTCTACACAAATGACTTCTGTAGAAGCTGCTTGGGAAACAGTCCAACACATTCTATGTACATGCCCGGCACTCTCCAATAGAAGGAATCTGTAATGCTTTCTTCGATACCAGTGAACTGGCAACGATAGGCACAAGGTGTTCTCTAATTTCATTAGGTTCGTTATTCTCTCATGAGTAACTTCTTCTTGAGGTCTAAGAGAGTCAACAACATCTAGACAGCCACTCTAACCTAACCTACCAACACAAACTGCGGCTTCCTTCGAGTCTCAAACTAACGAAATTCCTTGCTTTTGTAAATTTTAACTAATAAATTGTTCATTTTCTTTCATTGCAGCCCGATCGAACCTACTATCTTGACGACCCCGAGGGTTATTCTCTTGAATGGGTGAATGCCATTGAAAATGTTCGCAAAATAACTTATAGCGATCAACAAGACTCTAACAAAAAAGCATCCTCGTAACTTAAACAACATCAAAAAACAGTTGCATCTAAGACGTTCTTCTTTAACAACAATAAAAATTGAACAAAAAACCTATTGGCGTGTTTGATGATCAAAACAACACACATACAACGAACACTATTGTGCTTGCTTATGTGAATTTTTCATCATTGCCCGCATCAATACAATATAAGAGAGAGAGAGCGAGCGAGAGCAACAACAAAAATCTAAACATCTGCTATTTGAAGTTTAAACAAAATATACTAAATAAATTATTTAGGTTATACATTATTATATTTGTAGGTAGTCACAATTTAATAAATTATATTTACCTTCTATCACCTCTTTCCCTCACCCCCATTTGTTCATATAACCATTTCCTCCCCCCATCGTCCGTGTTCATAAACAAATCATACATCTTATCCTAAATTTCCAAACCAAATGTCGGTTTGGTGTAAATATTAAATTAAATATTAGAAAAAATACACTAAAATTCACTATGAAACAAAATTATAATAATTGCATCTACATGTACATAAATATTATTAATTTAAAGTAAAAAAACAGATAAAAATAGTAACCTAAACAAGTTTGCCCTACATAGAAACAAATAAGACTTTAAACAAAATATTTAATTTTAATTGAGAGAAAAACAAAACAACAAGCTAAAGTAAATTTAAAACAAAACAGAAACTTAGTCTCTAAGTACGTAATTTTAGTTGAAAAACTTAAAATCAATTATTTTCTTTTTTTTTAGTTAAATTTCACGCGTTTTTCTGTTTGCCCCCTTAAAGAATTCTCTTTGTTTTCCTTATCTCATTAAACACAACTGATCAAAAAGATTTAACTTAATTTAAATTGTTTAGAAACAAACAAAAATGATTTAAGTCTCAATCTCTTTTTGATTGAAGATTAAACAATTTTAAATTAAATAAAGAGAGAGAAAGATTTTAGAAAAAAAAAATCATAAAATGTGTTCAACTGTTAGGTGGTGTGTGAAAAGTTTGGCTAGTGTAAAGAAAACGAGAGTGAATGTATTTAAACAAACAAATTCAAAGAGAGCGAGAGAGCATAAATGTTTCTATAAGAAGTGATTAAATTTGTTTAGCTAAATTAGCAAAAAAAGAAAAAAACATAAATAAACATAAATTCGAGGAGAAAATTAAAGTGATTTAGCACTGAAAAGAGATGCATAGCAAAAACAAAATAATTAAAATACCAAACTCGAAGAATGAACGAACCTACATGAAAAACAAAGGCATTTCTCAAAACAATTTGTTTCCTTAAAAAACAAGAAAAAAAAATCCCTTTTTGTTCATGTTTGTTGTCATAATTTTCTTTTGTGTATTTGTAGTGTCCGGCCGAAGCCGAAGGTTTAATAAAGCGAAGAATTTTCATTTCGAATAAAATAAAAGTACAAACGATGTGACATGTGACAAAATGTGTATGGCAATTTGAAGAATTCAAAAAATTGACATTTTTTCCGCGCCTACTACGATTTTTCACAACCTGTGTGTCAACAATTTCAAAAATTCAAAAATTGATTTTTTTTCGGCGCCTACTACGATGCTCGATATTAAGAAACAAATTCTTCGGCTTCGGCCAAAACTTTGAGAGTCTCTCCGTTGCGTGCGGAATAAAACAAAAATGAAACAGAAAATGTGTGTAAGGCCGAGAAGTAATTTTGAACCGTAAAAAAAAAATAGACAAATTTGTAGAAAATAATTCATATTCCAATTGAAACCTCGCTTATTATTTTTGTCTTCATTAAAAATAATAAAATACATTTTTATGATTTTTTTTCTCAAACATGACTTAGAAAAAAAAAAAAAACAACAACAATTTGCCGTTCAATTTTTCATGCCAACACACTGTGTCTTTTATATTCTGCGCGTTCAAGATTAGCTCTCTGCAGTGTATTATCTTCAAAACTAATTAAACAAAAAAATTAACGAATATTTGTTGTTTATGAAAATTGATTTGCTGTACATATATACATATCCTAAATAATACAAAGAAAACAACAACAAAAAAAGAGTAATATAATAATTAGTTTATTTTTCCTTATATCATTATAAACATTAAAAACAAAAACAAAATATTATTTATATTTATAACAAAAAAAAAAACAATTATTATTTTCAATTCATTGTATATTTAAACATAACTATTATTATTAATTATTATCATTATAATTTTTTTTCTTTTTTTTTTGTTTGTTTTCTAGTTTGTCCTTTTGTTTATAGTTTTTAGTGTTTATTTTCTATTATTATCTATAAAATGAATATTGTCATTGAATAATTAAATTAATTTAAACAAAAAAAGATAAAAATTACTATACGATTTACAATTTAAGTATACGTTGAAAAAAAAAGAAAAAGAAAATCGGATGCAAAAAGCAATTAACCAATTGCCAAAATATATTAATTTAAACAAATTAAAAATACAAAAATGATTGAATAAAAAACAAAAAAATACAAAATTTATTGATTCATAGAAAAACGAAAGATTTTTTATTTTTCTTTCTTGTGAGAAGTTTTTGGTTTGGTTTGAGTTTCCGCTTTGGTTTGTGTTGGTTTTTTTGGTTCCTTCCTTTGGTTTGCCGTTTGTTGAGTTTATTTTCTGTTGATCTTGACATTTTGATTTTGGTTTTTTTAAGTTTGGGGAAATTGAAACACATTAGAGGATCGACTTGACAGTATCTATCATAAAGTCCGGAAGATTTTCTTTACATTGGTCAGTCTTGAGTGAGGTTTAAAGTCATTGACTGAAAACAAAAGCTAGTGAACTGTGCCTGTGGATTTGCTCACATTGATAAGACACTGTTGAATTTTTTTTGAGCCCAATATGAACGGCAAGTCACGCAATTTACTGAATTCCGCTTTGGTAAAAGCGAGCCTTAGTTCGACAAAGTCCACAGCCTCAGAGCACCGGAACACTTCTGTCCACTGTTACACAAAGACACAACAAAGGAACACCACTTGCTACATGCAAACATCTTCTCAAACAATTATGCTCTAGAATCAACAAATGCTAGATGGTCACGCATATACCTGAAGCGGTCAAAAGGCTTGATTTCCATGAGCAGACAAAGTATAAGCTCTACAATTGGAGTCATAACAGGACATATAGACATATGTAGGTAGACATGCTATGAGGCTGGGGGTCTATTCTAATGACTTCTGTAGAAGCTGCTTGGACGAGAAAGAAGAGGAGACAGTCCAACATCTTCTATGTACATGTCCGGCACTCTCCAATAGAAGGAATAACCATCTCGGTTATCCCTTCTTCGATAAAACCAGTGAACTGGCAACGATCGACACAAGATGTCTCTCTAATTTCATTAAGTTCATTGCTCTCCCATGAGTAACTTCTTTAGTGGTATCACAATGGACCCTTGAGGTCTAAGTGGTTCAACAACATCTAGACAGCCACTCTAACCTAACCTAACCTAAGTCGACAGATTTGAGTGGAAAATGCCAATTGTAATAAGCACAGGATGCGTATCTTAATCAATAATCAGGCAATCAAGACGCATCGTTTCTAAGACCTTTCGTTAAGTGCATTTTGTGCTTATGAGTACCTATGTACACATTTGGTTCATGAACCTGTGCAAAGAATGCGTTTTTGCCTCTTCAAAATTAAAAAATGGATGAGAACTATTTAGTATTTCGGTACTTTTCAATACAAGTACTTCAAGTATCCTGTACTTCAGTTCATTCGTACAGTCAAAATCGGTTATAACGAACTCCAAGGGACCGAGGATTTTGTTCGTTATATCCGGTGCTTCGTTATAACCGATTTTCATTTTATTGTTCCTCCTTGCCAGCAGAGAAATAAATTTGAACAAATTTCAAAGTATTCACAGCTTTGAGTGCATCACGAACATTTACAGAAAATATTTCGGTTTCTGAAAGTAACAAGGCCTTTTATACGACCAGAAAAATAATTTAAAGCTATCACTACCTTCTTCATCATCATCACTCTCCAAATTTTAGTTTCGAAGAGAACAATGATCTGTTCATCAGTGAATACCCCCGATGTCACTATATCGTTGTCCACGGTAAATCTTCAAAGGAGGAAGAATTCAAAACGTTTTTTGACTGGATATGTTTTATCAAACGAGTTTTCAGTCAAATTATTCCTTACTTGTGGACCTCCTTGTCTTTCCATCTTTTGAATGATGTTTAGAATTTGCAGCTTTCTATAATTCTCTTTTAGCGATCTAATTATTCCCTGATCCATTGGTTGCATTGCAAGACTGTTGTGGTGTTAGGTGGCAAAAACAATAGCTTTTTTGAAGTTAAAGCATCTACCTTCGGGTGAGTAGGGCAATTGTCGACTAACAACTGTAAAAGGATCCTTCCAAATTTTTATTTCTTCTAACTCAAATTTATATTTTGTTGTTTTCTTGTTAATTTCCAATCAAACTCTGATAAACTCTAATTTATAATTCAATGTTTGCTTTTTATAAATTACTATGATTTTCGTATTTCGACTAAGTTAGATTGACGAATGGATCCTCTCCATCTTCCCTCTCTAAGGGGCCAGTTATAGCGATCATTGAAATCCATCAGGAAAAATGTTTGAATGGATATTTAACTAAGTTTTCTTTTGATTACTTATGCAATTTATATACCAATCGACCGGAAAATACTTAAAGAATTTTTTTTGAGAAAAAAATATAAGTTCGCAAACTTATTTTTCATTAAAAATGCATTTTTCTATTTTCCGTACGGAAATTCGTTTTCCTGAACAGCTGATGGATTTTTGTCAAAAAATGAAACAAATCGTTCCAATGATTTGCGTTTCAATTTTGTACAATTCCAATGATCTGTGTTTCAACTTCTCACAGTTCCAATGATAGAATTACGGCAGGAAAAAAATTCCTGACAGAAATTTTCAATGATTGCTATAAACGCTCATCAGGAAAAAATTTCAGATTCCTCCTGTTCCAATTTTCCTGATGAAAACCAATGATCGCTATAACTGGCCCCTAACACGTTATACAACAGAATTTTTTTCTTTTGTTTTGCCAACTGTCTATCTTAATTTCGAAGATATTTTTCGAAAATGTTGGACGTCATCCAGGTTCGTTTGTTACATTCATAAAGTGATGGCAGTATTGGCAGTTTCAGTCATGTTCGCTCCCACCAAAACCGTTATTCGTTCTTTGGACATTTTTCCTCCAACGCACTTTTCTTCTCTGAATTTAACGTTTTGTTTGGTGTCATTTTATAAAACAAACCTGTTTCGTCTATTTTGAAGATTTGTTCAGTAATCTTCCGATCCGAGTAATCTTCTTTTTGTTTTGGCCAAACAGCACGCAACCAACCATCTACAATTTCGGTTGAAACCACATTCACCACTTACCTTTGCGCCAACGATATTATGCCTTTCACGAAAACGTTTAATCCAAGCTGCTGAACATGTAAAATCGGGCTTTCCTAACCCTTTCGCAAAGCCTTCTACCTTACTTTGAAGAATTGGTCCACTTATTGGAATATTCAATGTTCTTTGGGCCTTAAACCAACTAAGGAAAGCGGCATCAATGTAAGGATGTTGACTGCATCGAATTTTTCTGATTTTCAATTTCGATTCTTCGAAATGCTGTTTAATTTTATTGCGGTCCTTGAAAATTATTGAAATTGTTCAGGCCGAAACCGAATATTCAGCTGCCAGACTTTTATTTGAACTGCCAGCTTCAAGTCTTAAAACTATATTATGTTTTTCTTCAATTGAAAAAACTGAACGTTTTGAATTCATTTTAAACAAAAATAAGCAATCAATATCTTTTTTTCACAAATCAAATTAGTTTTCTAGATCTTTCACAAACAGAGAATAAAAAAGCAATGAGGAAATTCTTAAGGATTAGATTATCATTTGAATTTTGAAATAGACCGATTTTTCTACGCCAACTAAGTTTTTTTTTTTTCGTCATATATAACCTGAGCGATAAAATTTCAAATTTGAGGTTTAAATTTGTTCGTTATAGCCGATAATTCTTTATAATCGATGTAGTTATAGCCCATTTTGCCTGTACCTAAATTAAAAAGTCAAGTGTCATTATTTTTCTAGTCTTTTGTTACTCAAACAACTCATAACCCTTAAGAACCTTAGAAGAAATAGTACAGTATATAGAAAAGTACCATCAGTACCTTCAAGTTTATGAACTTTAAGTCCTGGAACTGTAGATTGAAAGCTTATGTGCTGGTGTACAAATGTACTATTACTGGTGCTCTTAAGTACTTGAGAGTATTGATTATGGTACTTATACAGATGTTAGGGACTTGAACACAAAAAAAACTTGATAAATACTTGCCAAAATTCCTACGCATTTACTTTACCTCTGCAAGGTTATAATCTGCTAATGGTTCATGAATTTGAAATCTTACAGTTCTGATCCAGAGAAAAACTTTGTTTGACATAAGTTTCAGCCGTGATAACCGCAAACTAGCTTGATTTATGTAACATTAGAAATTTTTTAAGCTCAAGTCAGCATCTCGGAAATACCAAAAATGATACTCATCCTTCAGTGGTCGGTCGTTAGGGATGCCAAACTCTCAATTTCTCCCAAAATAAAAATTGTCATCTAAACTTTTTATTTTTATTAGCCATTAACATTTTGTTTATTCCTTAATTTAAATGTTTATGCATTTTATTTTGTTTTAAAAATAGTGAAGTAGATAAACAAAATTTGAATATTTACTCACAAAACCAAATTCATTAATTAAACAATAATGTACCCAGCGCTTTTGACGTATTGTGTTCAGTAACAAAAAACAAAATAAAGAAAACAACAGACAAAAATTTATTTTAAATTAAAAAAGAAAAGAAGAAAAAAAACTCAAAAAATATTTATTATTTTATTTATCAAACAACAAAATAAAAAAGAAACAACAGAAATAGAAAGAAATAAATTTAGGGGCAGTAGACTGAAATAAATTAATTCGTAGCGTTTAGTCATTTAGAATTAGTTTACTAAATTTAAACAAAAAAATGATAAATAAAAAAATTAAATTAAAACAAAGCTGATTAAATGAATTCTTTAAAATATTGTAAATTAATTACGTAACATTCAATGTAATCCATGATTTACATGTCGATTTAGTTAATTCTTTTTATAAACTTAATTTTTAAAAATTATTGTTTAAACTTATTTAAACTGAATTACATAAATATTCATTCAAACATGATATCCTTGTATTACATTTTCATTCTTAAACTAAACAAAAATCTAAATGGTAAATGGTGGTTAATAGAATTAAGTAAACTAAGTAATAATATTTAAGGCAACAGCAACAAGTAAGGATAAATAAAACTTAAAATAAATTTAAACAAAAAAATCATAGTTGTATGTATAGGTAAAGAATATTTGTTTGAAAACAAAAATCATGAGCTGGCAACCAGGATAGCTAAAATCGTAAACAAAAATATGAATGTAAGACAAGAAATATTTTAACTGTGAACTTATACTAAAATTTACAAAAAAGAAATGAAAAAAAAAGAAACAGGATTAAGGTCTACGGATTAAGTTTAAATAAATAAATACTTAAAATTTTAAGAATATTAAAAAAAAAACTATTAAGAAAAATATGGAAGGTATAAAAGTTAAATGAATGATTGAAACCAAATGATTAAAAAAATGTTTGAAAAAATCTACACAGGAAAAAAAATGTGAAAATAAAAAAAAAATATTTGGAAAAGGAAAGCAAAACAGAAAATGCGTTGTTTTTATTTTTGGAGGTCAATTAGCTTTGGAAATATGGAGTAAGTACATTTTCTTTAAAGGAACAATTACTTACAGGTGGCGCTACAGCCCGTTGTGGACTTGGGCCTCAACCAACAGTCTCAGCCAGCCAACTCGATCCCTGACAAGGTGTCTCCAGTTTTGCACTCCAAGTTGATTGAGGTCCTCTTCCACTTGGGTGCACCACCTGAGTCCTCTCTTTCTATTACGTCTCTCGGGAATAGTGCCGAAGGCTTTCCGGGCCGGAGCATACATAGGTGTCAATCCGCTCTAAATGGCCGAGCCATCTGAGTCTCTGGACCTTGACCCATCTGGCTAGGGCCGTGTCTGTTTACAACCCGTAAAGTTGAAGCTTCTTCTCCATTCCCCATCAATGCACACGGGGCCAAAGATGACCCGAAGAACGTTCCTCTCGAAACAGCCTATGGCACATTCATCCGATTACGCTTCTGCACCATACACCAGGACTGGGATGATGAGGGTGTTCTAAAGTTTTACCTTAGTTGATCGAGGGAGGGCTTTTCCACTCAATTGCTTTCTTAGCCCACAGAAAGAGCTATTAGCAAGAGTTATTTTTCGTCTGATCTCGGCGCTGGTGTTATTGCCCGTGTTTATAGCGAAGCCTAGTTAGACTAACTCCTCTACTACCTCGAAGTTGTATGCGTCTATTGTGACGTTCTGCCCGAGCCGTCGGTGTTGGGTGTCCTTCCTCAAAGACAGCATATACTTTTGCATCATTTACCGCTAAACCCATTTTTGCCGTTTCTGTCTCAATTCTCACAAAGGCGCCATTGACATCACGCTGTGTTCTTCCCATTATATCAATATCATCGGCGTACGCGAGAAGTTGAACAACTTTTGGAAGATAGTGCCTCTGAGTCTGAGGTTAACGGCGGAGTTTTGCACTATTCTCAGGAACGATGTTAAAGAAATCGCATGACAGTGCATCGCCTTGTCTGAATCCTTTTTTGACATCGAAAGATTCCGTAAGCACGTTGCCAACCTTGATGGCGCAGCATGAGTTTTCCATCGTCATTTTGCACAAGCGAACGAGCTTGGCAGGGATGCCGAAACTAAACATAGCTTTATACAGTTCGTCTCTGTAGATGCTGTCATACGCGGCCTTCAAATCGATGGAAAGGTGGTGCGTATCGATTTGGAGTTCATAGATTTTTCCAGGATCTGGTCGATGGTTAACTTTCCTGGTCTGAAGCCACATTGATAAGGACCAATCAGGTTGTTGACGCAAGGGGTCAGACGTTCACATATTACGGCAGAAAAGCGATGTTAAGTAGGCTGATTCCTCTATAAGTTGCCTCAGTTTAGAGGATATCCCTTCTTCAGGATCGGGTAAACAATGCTGAGGTTCCCTTCATCGGGCATGAAGACCATATCAGGCCATATCTTACAGATGATTTGGTGCATGCTCCTATCTTGATCGTCGCATGCTGCTTTGAATAGCTCCAGCTGCTTTGTTGGATTTCAGCCGTGATATTACCGTTTTCACTTCTTCTAGGTCGGGTTCACGGAATTGTTGGCTATCATCGTGTCCGATGAATGATTTCTGCCTGTCAGCTGGATTTTGTTGTTCGACAACAACTGCGACTCTCCTATGTTCCCTTGTTTATCTCTGCAGGCATCGGTTCTTGCTCGATGACCTTGAGCCAGCTGTTTAACCTTCCGATAAAACCTCCGAACTTCATACCTGCTGTTGGCTCTCTCAACCTCCTCGATCTGACGCTTCCTGTGCTTCCTTCTTTTTTTTCTCCTGAGAGCCGGCACTCCTTTGTCCTCCTCGTAGAGCTCACTAGCAGCTGTTGTCCTTATATGCAGCGCTGCTCTGTGCATATAAGGACTGCTTTCTTGCAATGTTGCCACTGGTCTTCGATACCTACTTGATGTTGGCAGCATAGGACTTCTAAGGAGGTTACTTGACACTCGATCAGAGAAGGATCTCATAATACTGGTTAAAAATACCGGTTTTTGTGAATCTTTTTCAACTGTCAGTCTTTTAAGTTTTTTTTAACGAAAAATTAAACAACTTTACAGTCCGAAGATAAGCTTTCGACGAAATAAACCAAACCAACCAATTTCGTTAAAGTTTTCCATCTTGAACGTCAAAGCCCTCTTACTTATTTGACAATTTGTGAAGAAATAGAAGAGCTTAATTATTCAAAGAAAGTCAAAATTCAAATTAAATAATATAATGTTTTCTTAAATGTAGGTCTCCACTGAGCATACATCTGCCCAACATCACAACCGCAATCCAATCCACAAACAGAACATTTTTTTTTCGCTGGGCAAATTATGTCATGTCGTCTCATTTTATCTTAAAACGCGGTGGCAGAAAACACAAAATTAAACGTCACACAACAAACGAAACAGAACAAACGAAAAAACGCTATTTATATCTACATTCAAATAAAAACCTGATTTACATCTACATTCAAATGAAAACCTTACACGTACACGAAACGTCAAAATTCATGCCCATGATTTGAACCACACTCATGTCATGTTCAAAAAACAAGATTCTTCGACAAGATGTCTGTGTGAACATGGATTTTTCTGCCTCCATTGGATTTTTTCAAGACATGTTCATGAACAGGTCATCGTTCATGCCCAGTGGAGCCGGCCTGTAAGAAAACGCAATTGAATTATTGTAAATTCAGATAAAATACAAACTTTTCTACGTTGTTGCTTATTTTTGGCAAATGCAGGCAATATTTTTTCACAGCAAAAGAAAGTTAAAAGCAATACCACATTATTAAAATTCTCTCAAGATTGACGAACAGATGAAAATAAAGTGAACTCCTAAAAGTATGCAAAATCATTTTTAAAAGAATATGCTCTGACCACAAGGAATTCAAAATGTAGTCTTCCCCTTATTTCCTAATTCACCATTCAAAATTCCCTAAATCCACCACGCCACCATGTTGTTTTTCACAACTCCGAAAGATCTGACATTTGCGTTTGACTTTTTCGTTGAAAATTTTCTTGTGTTGTTTCGTTCGTTCGCCGTTTGACATCACAAAACGTCGTCGTCTGGTGGAAAAATACGAGTGCGTAAAGTTTTGTCTTGCAATTCAATCGACAATAGATTTTCACTTCTTGTTCCGAACTGATGCTTATTCCGGAAAAATTCTAATTTCAAATCAAATCCGTGCAATAAACCGCAGTGAATAAAACCTGTTTCAATTCGTTGTGTTATGTGATTTTGAGGGAAAACAATCGCGAAAAACCCTCATCGATTTGCAAATAATTTTCCCAATCAAAAGTGAAGAAAAGTGTAACAAAAGCGATACGAAAAAACAAGAAATTCGCATTTTCTTTTATACGCCAAGTGTCAAAAGTGTTTGCAAAATAAAGAGAAAATCGAAAAGTTGAAAGTCCAAAATAATAAAACGAGAATCCAGAAAGTCGAGCGTGTCCTGGGGGATTCTCCACAAAACGAAGTTCATTAGATTTTCTTTCTTTTTCGTTTTGTTTGTCTTTTAGTTTTGTTATTGTGCACCGAGGTCATTTCATTGCCTTCCTCTCAGGGTGAAGGAGGAAGCTAATCCGCGACGCCTTCGGGCTCTCCATTGCTTTTGTTTTCTCGATTTCCTGAGTTTTTTTTTTTTTTTTTTTGTGTTTCAATTCAAGTGAAAACCAAAACAAATATCTTCAAATCGTCGCAGTTACTACCAGCCAGCCAGCAGCAAATCCACCGCCGCGAGCAGTACACGCAGGTAAGTCAACAAATCGAAGAACCTGACCAAATTCCAATGAAAATGAGTATCCCCTCTTGATTCTGTACCCTTCTGCATTAATTTGAGAAGCAAAAACTCTGGAAAATTACGAAACAATGAACATGTGTTTGCTTCTATGTTTGTCTAATTTTTATTGAGTTTGTCGATTGCGAAATAAATTTTAGGAATTTGTAAGAAAACACGTAAACAAATAAAACAGAGGGAGAAACAAAACAAAAGATTGGCGCTTGTGAGTTGTGAGATGAAAAATGAACGACAACGACGACGCTGACACTGAGATCTCACATCAAGCACGCACGTCAGTCATGGAAGTTTTATGTCTTTCTATTAGATGGCAGTTTGTAACGCGATTAGATGTTGTGGGTACTGCATCTACTGGAGACTTGAGATTTAAAGGTGCAGCAGCTGGCACTAGCTCCTGTCCACCTACTGCATCCTACGCACGCAATAAGAGAATGATTCTAGATGAGGTTTCACAATTTGCACGTATAGCGACAGTCTGTTTAGCAAAAGTGGTTGGTTTGGGTATAAAAATTCGCCACAAGCGTCCAAAGTCCAAAGAAGTCGTATCGTAAATCTGATAAGCTCAATCTACACCGCCAAGTCGATTTTGGAATATCAGCACTATACTGTATGAAATAGGTGGTCCAAACCCGTGTCTTTCACAATATCGTGCGGATGGGTGGTTCGTTGTCCAATGCAAGCTGATCTAAGGCTCAATTCCTGAGTCAATTGGACGGAATCCCACTCGACAATAACATTAAAGTATCAAAAGTCGGATAGGGTAAACGGTAAAGGGAATGTCCTGAGTTTGTTCCTGAAATTGCTGATTCTCAATGAGAAAGCTGACTCATTCCGAAAACAACACAGACCTTAAGTCGAACAAAACAAAATTACCGTACCGACATTGGTAATAAAAATTTCATCAAGAAGGTGATATGCTTAAGTAACCTTCATGTACGCCCTTGCATGCTTAAACTTTCCTCAACAGAGAACAAGCGTTGCCCTTTGAACTTCACAAAACAAAACAAAAAACCTCTCACCTATCTTACGTCTAACGATACGAGATAAGAAAAAGTTTCAGTTGTTATGAAACCGCACACGTCAATGAGAACCTCTTGAAAAGGTAGATACTAGATACCATAGGGTATTGTACATTCTATTGTGTTCGGTGTTGTATAGACTGCTGTCTGTTTCTTTTTCCGTTCTCAAGCTTATCCTCTCAAAAGTGAATACCCAATCGAGTGTGTATTTCCTGTAGCCCAGAAGGAACGGGTGGTCAGGTTCGAAATCCACTTTGAGTGTGTCCCTGTTCCGCCAAATCTAAACCCCATTCTAGTACAAGCAGCAAGCACCCATCATTGCATAATAACTGAACCGCACCGGGCAATAGCAACATCACTTCTTATTCATCGATGGGTAAAATTTCTGATTTATATTTGTTTTTGTTTCGTTGATTTCGATGAGTGGGCAGAGCGGAGCAGAGTAAACAGCGTCAATAAAAGTCATCAAAACAAAAACTGAGTAAATACAAAAAAGAAAGAAACGACAGCCAAGTTTTCTTATAAAAATAGAAAGGCAAACACATGTGACAGAGAATTGGGGGACATTAAAATATGCATTCCGATTCGGAAAGGTAAATGGGGTTCTAAGCATGCGTTTCAATCCCGGATTCCAATGGATGTCGGTTCCGTTTGTCTGCCTCTGGCCGTCCAAGTCCACGACTACGACAAATGATGGGGAAAGGAAACTAAGAAGAAATAGATTTTCTTAAGACAACAGTTGGGTGCACGAGCATAGAGACATTCGGGATAAATAATTTAAATCCGAAAATCTCCAAGGATTGCATCAAAGCAAATTGCATTCCTTGAGTTGTATTTTTAAAAGAAATTCAAAGGGGGACGAACAAACATTCCGAAATGCATCAGGATGATGTGCGAGTGTGTAAATATTCTCGGTTGGAATCCACCGAAAGAAGAGAGGAATTTCAAGATTTTCCAGAGAATTTGGAAAAGATAGAAAAGTTTCAACACTGACACCCTCATCGAGCATGGCGTCGTCGTCGTCGACGGAACAATAGCAATAAAATATTCACCACAAGAATTCCCAGCGTCGTCGTCGAATCGTCGAATCTTGAAAATTGTATCAAGAAACATGTGTGGAATATCATTATGTTAATGAATGCGAGACAGAAATAAAAGCTTACATCAAACAGACATCGACATGCAAAGACTTTGATGGCTAATAAAAGTTCAAGATTATAACGAATAACGAATGGAAATGCATTGGCCAAGTTGATACCCTAATTAGATGCATGCTAGACATCAGATTATGCCTGAAGAGCACTCTTCCGACTGATGATGATCAATGTGATCGAATTACAAGCCGATTTAGACGTTCGATATGATATGCTTTGATTGTAAGGGTTATGGGGCTTCGCTATAATGTATGCTCCAGAGTCTAGAAACCTTTCGGTTGTAATAAAAATGTGTTGTTTTTATGGTCGTTTGGGAATTTATGCGTGGGTTGTGGAAGATTGCGGCAGGCAGCTGTGGACAGCTATGGAAACAGGAATTCAAATAAAAAGGGTCTTTCATTACCTTTGTACCTCCTGACTTGAAATTTCTATAAAAACAAGTTCCGCGGATCCTCTTGGTGGAGACCAATGGAACGATAATGCCGCCAGCCCAATATGCAAGCCAAACTGTGATTTTATCGGGACTGAACGCTTTGTATTTCACGAGGATTGGAATTGCGAAATTTCGACCATAAAATGGCCTCATCGATGAAGATGATTATAAGTTTATGACCAACTCACAATGGGCGATTGCACGTTTCTTCATTTAAATTCCTTACTTACTTATGGTGGCGCTACAGTCCAGGTCGGACCAGGGCCTCATTCAACAATCGTCTCCAGCCAGCTAGCTGTCTCCAGTTTCGCATGCCAAGTTGGTTCAGGTCCTCTACCACCTGTGTGCTCCACCTGAGTAGTGGTCTTCCTCTTCTGCGACGTCCTTCCGGGTTGGATTCGAAGACTCTACGAGCCGGAGCATTATTTTCCATTGACCCAACCATCTAAGTCGTTGGACCTTAACATTTCTGCCCTAGTCAGTGTCGTTGAACAGCTCCTATAGTTCTTGATTGAATCTTCGTCTCCATTCTCCATTTATGCAGACAGGAACAAAAATCACTCGAAAAATATTATTCTCTCGAAGCAGCGTTGTCATCGGACGTTGTCATGGTCCATGTCTCTGCACCATACATTAAGATCTGGATGATTAGGGTTTTGTACAGTGAGACAGTGACACTTTAGTTGCTAGAGAGAGGACTTTACTACTCAATCGCCTTCTAAGTCCAAAGAAGAAGTGATTGGCAAGAGTGATTCTTCGTTCGATTTCAGCGTTGGTGTTGTTGTCTGAGTTTTTACCGGACCCTTGGTAGACGAAGTCCATAACTACCTCGAAGTTAAATCTATCTATACTTACGTTAGCTCCAAGACATTTATATTGAGCGTCCTTTCTTGTTGACAGCATTAACTTGGTCTTGCCCTCATTTACCGCTAGACCCATCTTCCTGGCCTCTGTCTCAAGACTCACAAACGTTGCACTGACATTACGCTGTGTTTTTCCAATTATGTCAGTGTCGTCTGCGTATTCTAGTAGCTGGACGGACTTTTAAAAGATAGTGCCTCTGGTGTGGACGTTGGAGTTTTGCACAATCTTCTGGGATGCCAAAACTAGACATTGCTCTATCTATATAGTCATACGCTGTCATACGCGGCCTTGAAATCGATGAAAAGGTGGTAGGTATCGATTTGAAGTTCCTGGGTCTTCTCCAAGATCTGCCGTAGAGAGAATATTTGATCCATGAAAGAAATGCTGGCTCTGAAGCCACACTGATAAGAACCTATCAGGTTGTTGACGAAAGGCTTCAATCGTTCACACAGAACAGCAAACATGATCTTGTAGGCGATGTGAAGGAGACTTGACTTATACCTCTGTAGTTGGTGCAGTTCAGGGAATCTCCTTTCTTGAGGATCGGGCATACGATGCTGAGGTTCCATTCGTCGAGCATTCTTTCCTCCGACCAAATTTTGCAGCTGAGCTGGTCCATGCTCCTAACCAAATCATCTCCAGCTGCTTTGTACAGTTCGACAGCTAAGCCGTCTGCTCCAGCGACTTCGTTCGACTTAAGCTCAGATGGGGATTGAGAACTTAAAGGGATCTTCTTAAGCTAGTTATCTGAGCCGTAATTCGAAGTGCGCAATTTCAATCTCTCAAGGCATCCTAATCTGCGTTTGTCGAAGTCTAAAGTAAAGCAAAGATTAAGCACCGTTCTGTTTGAAACCTTTTCGACACCAAATGCACCTGTGATTTGTTTTTCCGACTATGATGGACAAGCCTGAGTTTTCCCGCTGGCAGCATACATATACATTTTTCGGAGTACATCTACACACTAACTTATATTGACCTAACAGTTTTTTGACAGGTTTTTCGGGTTAGCTATAGTAAGGAGACTAATTTCTCTCTTGTTGTTGCCGTTCAGAGTGTCCCCTTTTTTTAGAATCCATTCATCGGGAATACTTTCTGCCGATCTGTAGATCTCCACATGCCCCAGCAGACAGAATAGTTTTAGTTCAAAAGTCTTCAGATCTCCGTTTCAATGTCATCGATTTGTTAATTCCTAATTAATGGATCAACAAGTAAGACTTTTTTCTCCGATCAATTTTTGTAAAGCTTGAGAGATGTAATTTCAATCAAATCAAATTGGTCCGAGTTAGGGACTGTGTTTGTGTTGACATCAAATTGCTTTTACATTGCCGAGGCCCAGCGAATAAATTACTAAATTTAAACGAAATTCATGTTAATTTTTATTAATTTTCGTTGTCAACAAATTTTAGATACCTCTAGCTCCTAATCAGTAGGCCTTTAAATTGATTTGGCTTCTCGATGAACAAAAACAATAAATTGTGTGATGTCGCTGATGTGGATTGAATTAACATTTTTTAACTTGAATTCCGGAAGCAAAAGATTCATTAACGAAGCTTGAAAGAGATTCTACGCTTCACCTTTTCGAACGATCAAAAGAAAAATCTGGAGAAGAATTGTGCTTGGATTCTTAATCTTAATTCCTTTTGCTAAACTCATCTCATTGACACAAATTCAAGTAATTTTTTCTTGCAAAATTTGCACTCAAACAAATGCTCCCCAAATTTGTTTAAATTCCATAACAAATGGTAATCCAAGTTCCTTTCTCACATCCTTCATGAATCTTTCAGCTGAGAATTCCATAGGCTTTCCCCAACACATAGTTTGCACTCGTTACATTACTTTTGTTGAAACTTTATTCTTCTAACTTCTTCTAATGTATTTACCAACCAACCCCCTCCGACAAAGAACTACACTAGCTCCTCCGTAAGAAGACAAGAAAATGCCATTGACATAAATTTGCATTCAATTACAGCACAGAAAAGGTACAACCAACAACAACGACGACGACGATACAACATTATGCTGCCTATTTTCTTGGGAAATAAACTCTCGCTCGGAATCAGGACTTGCACAGTTCTCGAGCTAACAAAATGCCATGCAAACAATATAAAGTTTAAACCAAAATCGTTTTCTAAAGCTACCCTAATTTTATTCAATTAGATATCATTATTTGAGCATTGTAATTTTTGTATTTGTGTTTTGCGTTTTGGTTTGGTATTTGGTTTCGTTTGGTTTCCACATTCAACCCCCTCGGTTGTTGTTTGGTTGTGCTTTTGTATTTTTAAATTTAAACTATGGCCAGGAACAAAAATATCACAAAACTACTTGTAATGAAATCCAAAAATTCATGTCGTCCTGTCGATGATATCTAATGACGAAATATGGCTTTTGCTCGTTTTCAAATGCATTTTATGCCTGCCTTTATTTGGTGTACATATTTGCATGTCAAAGTGCATTTATGTATATTAAATTATGAAAATGTTATTTTTTCTTTAAAGCATAATAAAGGTTAATGGAAATAGTCGAGTGGATTATTTTTTTATTTTTTTCAAGACAATTGTGTCAGGTCCGAGGATATTTTGCTTCAGGGACACCAAAAATTAATAAGGGCTTTGTTGTGTTTTGTTCAATTTCGTCATATTTTTGGACGCTGCTCCATCCTTTTTTTTAATTTTATGTGGTTCAAGTTCAAGCACATCATTCACTAATGTTTTCTTAATCGAAGCCAAAATATGGACTCTGTCTGCCTCCATCCAAAGAATTATTGTATCCTTGTATCCTCACACTGAAATTGTTATTACGGGCGATTTCAATGTACACAATTCTTCGTGGCTGTGCAGTGGCGGGAGACCTAAAACCTAAAAGAACTCAACATACATAAATCCGATGGTATCCCCGCTATTTTTTTGAAGAGGTGTTCTTCCACGCTGGCAAAACCCTTGCGTAAGCTTTTCCATCTATCCTATTCTTTTGGGGTCGTTCCTAGCAGTTGGAAAACAGTATTTTTCCAGCAAATAACAAAAAAAGACTAATCTTCTCGCTCCAAATATAGTTCGATTGCACTTACGTCCCTGCTTTCCAAGGTAATGAAAACGCTGATAAACTATCAGCTCAAGAAATATTTCGAAGACCGAAAGCTTCTTAATGACCGCCAGTATGGCTTTCACAGCAACAGGTCCACTGGTGATCTTATAACTTACCGTCAGAGCGGGTGACTTTGGCCAGGGCGGGTGACTTTGGCCACTGAATAGATACTTTTTAGAAAAATATGAAGGAGTGGTTTGATTTTTTCCTAACTTCTTTGTAAAATCGTATTATTGAATGGACTAAAAAATGATCATACTAGCCTTATTTAATTAACATTTGGAAAAAAAATATACCAATTTTTATTTTTATTAAAAATGTTCACAAAAAAATCACCTGAAAATGTTGGATATTTTCAACATGTTGCAGAAGCATGATTGCAAAATGACTTTGACTCCGATATATGTATTGTTTTTCAAATTGAATCCTCCTAATTTTACCCTCGTAACTATTTTATAAACAATAAATTTTATTTTTTTATAATAAATGCCAAATGGGAGGGTGACTTTGGCCGGTATTTCGGGTGACTTTGGCCGGGTGGCCAAAGTCACCCTCTTAAATTTTGCACTAGGTTTTGCTTTAATAAATTATAAGCAATATATACACTAGTCAAAACAATCAAAAGAACACTTGAAAAAAACTCAAAAATGGAGTGGTTTTTTATAAGGCTGTATCTCAGTAGAAAAAAGTCGGATTGAAGTGAAATAAAAAGTTTTTCAAAGGTTATCATTTTTTCTTTTCAAATTATTTTGAGTTAAGAAAGTACCGTTAGTCGTTTTCGCCTGAGCGTAAAAAATGTTCACTCAAATTCAAAATCGAAAAAAACTGATTTGTCATACAATGCGCGGAAATTATTGTTCAATCCAACCAATCTAAGATTCAATTTGAGAATTTTGTTGGCTATAATTCACTGTTAAGTTCAGATCGCTACGATTTTTTTCTAATCAAAAAATGGGTTTGCATGCAAAAACACAATTTTGACTTTGGACCCTAATATCTCTGCTAAAATTGACTTACAAAAAAAATAAAGAGAGATTTGAAAAATTTATTAAATTTTCTACACTTTAAAATTATTGCTTTTGATTGACTTTTCTATCAATTTAAAAAAAGGTCAAAAATATGCATTTTTCAACTTTTTCATAAAAACTACCGTTATTTTGTTGTTTTCAGTGATACAACTAATCTGAGGCTTAATTATTAAAGCTCATAAAATTTCCTTTATTTTGGTGAAAATTTCAAATCTGCCGTTATTTTTTTTTGTAAGTCAATATTTAGCAGATATCTGTTTCAACAATATCCGACTTTTTCAACAATTTGGAAATCAGTTTGGAAGGTATACCACCTGAAAACATCAGTAACTACGACGAAACCAATTTCTCAGACGATCCAGGAGCCAGAAAAGCCATTTTTTCTAGAGGTGTTAAATATCCAGAGCAAGTTATGGCCCATTCTAAAAGTTCAACTTCGATAATGTTTTGTGGCACAGCAACTGGAACATTGTTACCCTTATACGTTGTTTATTAAGCCAAAAATGTTTAGAACAACTGGATGGAAGGTGGTCCACCTGGATGCCGATATAATGCTACGTCTCATGGTTGGTTTGACATCAAAGTGTTTTCCGATTGGTTCCAAACTGTCTATCTCCCTCACGCCCGGAAGTTAATTGGTCCAAAGGCAATCATTGGTGACAATCTTGCGAGCCATTTTTCAGAACTAGCTGAAGAAAATGATGTTAAATTTATTTGTCTTCCCCCCAATTGCACTCATATAGCACAACCACTAGATGTAGCCTTCTTTCGACCTTTGAAGGCATTGTGGAAGAAAAACCTTTCAAACTACAAGTTTGCAAACCCGAAAAACAAAACAGTGCCCAAAGAAGTGTTTCATAGACTTTTGAAAAAAGTCTGGGAAAGCTTACATGAGGACAATAAGGCTAAGAAGAATTTAATATCTGGCTTCCGTGCAACTGGAATTTATCCATGTGATAGGCAAAAAATTATATCAAAATTGGAAAAAAACGATTTAAACACGCCTGAAGAAGGTTAACAAAAGTGATCTGGAGAAAAAACATCCTGTTCCAACAGTGGATCGCCGAGAAAGACTGTTTTTTTCAATATCTTGTCATGGATATCAAAACTTTAAATAAAATTAACATAATTATATTTTTTTTTTAACTGTTAAAAATCGAAAATGCAGTGTAAACTACTATTAAAATACCTACATATAGTGAAAAACTCTGCTCTTTCATTTGGGATTGGTGAAATTGACTTGCTGCTAGTAGTTTTTTTTAGAAAATGAAGAAAAAGTACTTCCGGCCCAAGTCACCCGCTATGGAGGGTGACTTTGGCCACCCATAGTTTAGCTTCTGTATTGGAAACTGTTCGATCAATTTGTTCAAGACTTAGCATACTTAAAGAGTGAGCAAAGTAGGTAAAAATGTTAAAGTTTTCATAAAAAACAAAAAATTGTTGCAAAAGTTATTCACATTTCAATCTGAAAAGTGGCCAAAGTCACCCGCTCTGACGGTATCTCACCGAACAGTGGAACAAGTCTTTACATCGTTTTGGAGAAAGTAAGATTGTTGCACTTGATATTTCAAAGGCAATTGATAATGTTTGACATCTTGCCCTTTTATCTTAAAAGCGTGCTTTCGGTATCGATGAATCCCTTTTTCGTTCGAACCGTTCAATACAAGTTTTATTGGACGGATTCAAGTCTGAAACCCACAATATAAATGCTGATGTGCCCCAGGGCTCCGTATTGTCTCCGACCCTCTTTCTCAGTTTCATAAATGATATCTTGTCTCTAACTTCTAATCAAATAAATTGTTTCGCTGACGCAATACGAAAGTACACTCAGCTTTTCTTATTCGTTTCCAGACTCACATCCCTCCTTTTCGGATGTGGAACTGCAACGGCAAAATATGATAAGCCCAAAACTCTGACTGTACAATGGGGAATATAAAATAGCGTAGAATTTACAGTTTTTCGAAAACTCAATGGCACAAAATTATAGTCCGCTAATCAACAATTTTAAGAAAATTTAGTGTGATACTAGCTTAAAATGACGTTTGACTCATGTCTGAAACGTCATTTTAAGCTAGTATCCCACTAAAGTTGTTCATTAGCGGACTATAATTTTGAGCCAATGCTGTCTTGTATCGTTAAAGCGAGATATACCTCCCCTAATGCCGCTGCCCATGAGTGGCACTTGCATCAATGAGACCGAAGATCTCGAGATTCTCGGTATGTGCATCACTGACTACCTTTTGTTGAACGAGCAAATATGCGATGTCGCCAAAAATGCCGCAAGATGTCTGGGTTTCTTAAGACGATGCAAGAAATTCTTCTTCACGATAATCTGGCTATTGTATATTAAATATAAGACTTAAGAGTACAATTCCCATCTCTGGGCTGGTCCTCCAGCTACATACTTAAGCCTCTTGGACGGTATACAAAAAAAAAAGCCCTAAGAATGATTAGTGACAGAGACATAACCAACTCATTCACCTCGTTAGACCACCGTCGCGTCATAACGTTTCGTGTTCTATTTCTCTCTGTTCTGTCGTTACTTTTACGTTAAGTGCCCTAGTGAAATAGTCAGTTGCATTTCTCCCCTTAAAAAAATCCCGTAAACTCGTGCTTCTAGGAATGCAAATCAGTTTACCCTCGAGCCCAACATCGGACGTACTCTCAAATATAGAGAATAATTTTTTAGCCGTACAACGCGAATGTGGAACTCTCTTCCACTCTCCAACACATTCGTTGTGTGATGTTGCAGTGTCAGTGAGACAATCGGGTTGGTCGAAGTGTTGAAAATATCGCTGCCCTTCAAGCGTTTGTAGAAAACGATTCAAATCAGTCAATTTTATGGCGGTTTTAAGAATTGGGCATCGTTCAGAACACATTATGGCGTATTTAGCAGGATCCTAGTTAACACCCATAGAAAATCAAGCTGTATCAGAAATTGAAGCAGATGTATCATTTGAAAGACGAACGTCCCACAGTGGCCCGTTTAGGCTAAAGTCATTCCAAAATTCATTTTTTTCGTTGTTCCAGAATTGAAAATTTGTTGTTTCGCTGAATTAACAAATATTTGAAGTTCTTGAAACCGAAGTTTTTTTTTAATTTTCCCAACGGTTTGGTTTTGAGAGGGGGTCAAAGTTGAACTTTTTTTTCAGTTTTAATAACAAACAATTTTTTTTTCTTTTTCTTGACTTTGAGAAGCTATATTACGAACGTGGGGAAAGAATTTTTGTTTTTTCTTTCTGAAATTAACAAATACGGTAAAATATATGTTTGGAAAAAATATTACAAAAAAAAAAAAAAATGTCTATATATATATTTTTTTTTTTTTTTTGGACACCACTTTTTGTACCTTTTTCTGACTTTACATTGCATGGAAAAAAAAGCTTCAAAAAGCATTAAGCAAAACTCAACGCATAATGAAAGCTGAAGTATTTCTTAATATAATCCTGAAGAAATAATTTGCGCCAACTTGCGCCCAACTGAGCTAGAGCGATTTTATTAATCGATGGCAGGCACTTTTTTTCAATTTTCTGGGTTTTCAATGGCAAATTAATAAAATGTTTAATACTGTAACTTTTGAACTAGTTGAGATATCACCACAATTTTTTTTTTAATTCGAAGAAAATGTTCACGGCTAACAATATGATGAGTTTTAAATTTATTACATTTGCAGGGTGTTCCAGAATTTTCGAACAAAAATTTTTTTTTTTTTCAAATTCAAAAAATTATCTGAAATGGGGAATGAATTCACCACAATTTTGTTTTTGATGACGGAAATATTTTAAAATACGATATGTCATAAATATTACATAAATCGGAGGCAATAAAAAAATTAAATTGAAGGGTTTATATTATATCCATAATAAAATATTAGCAGTTACTTTTGACTTAAGGAGATTAAATGTTCAGTGATTATTTATGTAGGTATTAATTTTTAATCGGATTAAATGTTTATTTTTATTGCTCGATGTCATAAAATTTTAGATTGACGGAAAAGTTTTAAATGAACTTACAGAAACAAAATCAACGCGGTCATGCCCAATATGCAAAAGGACACAAAAAAGTTTCAATAGCCAAGATGAATCCAATGCAAACATTGACGAACATAACTACCAATATGGAATATCTCCACTGCATGGTAGAATCAGATGCATGGAATTTATATTAAAACTTGCATATACACTTCGACAGGATGGAGAGGATTTCGGTGAATCGATTGGGATCAAAGAAGCACAAAAAAGAAGAAAGGAAAGGATACAAACGTGTTTCCGTGATCAGCTTGGACTCGATGTAGACAAACCAAAGCAGGGATTCGGAAATACTAATGATGGGAACACTTCGAGAAGATTTTTCGAGCAATCGGAGATAACAGCTCAAATAACTGGAGTAAACATAGAGGTTATTTCCAGGCTGAAAATAATACTTGATGTTTTGAACTGCAGGGAAGTTGTGAACGCAGTTAAATTTGGGGAGTATACTAAAGCAACAGCAGCTCTGTTGACTCAAAAGTATCCTGAAAAACAACTGACACCTACTCTTCACAAAATTTTGGCTCACAGTCAAGATATTATAGAGTATCAATCACTTCCCCTAGGAGAATTATCTGAAGAAGCCCAGGAATCCAAAAATAAGGACTACAAAAGGTATAGATATCAAAATACCTGCAAAGTTTCGAGAATAAGGCAGAATGAAGACTTATGCAACATGCTTGCAGCCTCATCTGATCCGCTTATTTCTTCTCTGAGGCACGTAAGGACCCAAAACGATATGAAAGCACTTTATTCTCCGGAAATGTTGAGTTTATTGAATATTACCACGGACCAAGATGATAGTTTTCAAGAAATCTAATGTTTATACGTACATTTCAACTGTTTTTATTGTATAATTTGCTGTTCAATTTGTTATTTATTATTATTCTAATGTCAATTTACAAAAAAAAAAAAAAATTAAAAAAACTTTTTTCGACACTGTTCCTCTAAAATCGGTGTTTTACTTTTTGCGCTACTGTTAAACGTCAATTCCTTTTGTTTTACGCCAGAAAATGAATTTTCTTGTTTGTTTAATTCACATTTAATCATTTTTATCTCACTTAATATAACTAAGCTTTTTGACAGCTATTTCCGAAACACCCTGTAATGTTTTTATTTTGAAATTCACCAATTTCATAGCGTTGGGTGTAACCTTCAAAATAAAAAAAAATTGTGGAAATATCTCAACTCGTTTAGGAGCTATGATTTTTGGAACCAAAAAAGCCGAAACGGGCCACTGTGCGTCCTCCTCCATAAGTCTCCATAGTTGAAGGGTTCAAAAAAGAAAGTTCCTTAACCCTAACAAACTCGTAAATTTAAAAACATCTTTCTATTGTTATTAATGTCATTAACGTAAATCAAAAAAATCTTTGTGACAAACCCTGCCAAATAATACCTACGTCCCCTTTTTTTAGCTCGTGCATATCGCTCTTCCCATCCAATCTATGTTCAAAATTTATTACTTTTTATCAGACAAACAAAAAATAATTCCAATTCAATAGCTTTTGGCAGCTGAATAGTGATGTAACTACATAAAAACAGACCACTTTTATTGAACCTTAAATACAAAAAGTTTGTAGACTTTGAAATTCAAAAAGAACATTCAACCCAACCCGTGTCGTCATCGTCATCATCCTCGTTGTCGTCCGTCGGTTGGTGGTCAATAAATTCGAAACGAAAAGAGAGCAAAAGAACACAGACGAGATTCAACGAACCAAACAAAAACAAAAAGGTACACAGAACAAAACAAAAAAAATAGAAATAACATTCGTTCACCCTAATTTACACCACAAAACATCCTTGGAAATTATATTTGTCTATTCTCGTTCATTGTTGTTCATACATAAGTTAGACCGGTCTCTTTTTCTCTTTATAAAATATTCAGGTTAGCACCTTTTGAAGCCGTTTATTACTATTCCCTTGTAATCGTCCAACAATGACCAATTTCTGTTCACAACATTCGAAATGGAATTTTTACAGCGTTTGACAATAAAAATAAAAACACCAAACAGGTCGCCAACAAAATTTCCTCGACTTGAAAAGCAGGCACTTTGAAGGAATAAATCTTTCGGTTTCGATTCTTGTTAGCTTAGCCACCCTCTCGATCTATGTTTCATTGTTTTGGGAGAATCCCAATACCGCACCGTTTGAAACTATTGACAATCCAGGTAGAAAGACAACAGCAGTAACAGAATGACAAAAGCAAGCAAGCAGCAAAAACAAAAACAAGGATTTCCGCTCAGATTGTGGCTTAAGGATTCACCTTCACCTTAATTACGATATAGGTACCTCCACTCTTGTACAATGTTCATTGTTGTCTCTTCCTTTTTGGAACTCATGTGGGATTGGATAAGCCTACATCCTTTTGTTTTTATCAACATCTCACTGTGTTTTGTTCGAATTTTTCAAGGCTCTGTGTCTAATCTTAACCAGACGTATCCTTGGAAGCAGTCAATCTTCATCCCTTTTCAATGATTATCCCTTTTTTGTGTTTGTGCACAGATTTTGAGCAATAAGCTGATATTGTGAATGAAGGAGAGGTTTTAAGGTAGAAGCAAAAAATGAACAATATTTTAGGTAGGAAAAAATGTTGTTTACCAGAAGCACCTTAAAAGCTCATCTACAAACTTTGTAATCCCCCTTTTGAGTTTTCTTCATTGCTTAATACTGACTTCTTGATTAACCTTAAAGGGTATCGATAATAAACTCATTTTGATTTCTGATGCAATTTCCTCATTTGGAAACACCCTCTCTGTGTTTTTAATTTATTTTTAAACAAATTGCTTTTGTGCATGTTGCCGCACAAAATGTTGCAGATTATTCCAAACAGCACTCCATTTGATTGCATTCAAAACAACAAAAAAGAAAAATACAAACAAAATTTATTCCCTCTATTTCCCATTGAAAAATGCTATGCACATTTCTATCTGATCGAAACTGCTAAAATCCTGCAGTTCTTCCATTAAAAACTCATTATCCCGACTTGCCCTTAGTTCTCTCTCTCTCTCTCTCTGTCTCTGATACATCTTCGCTTCCGTATTTAAATAGTGCATTTGCCACGTTTAGCGGGGAAAACAATATCAGGACTCCATAAAACACACCCACCCTTCGCCTTTCGCCATCGACGATGAGCTAAACAAAAAAACAACCAGCCAAGCTCACGTAGTTAATTCAGGGAATAAATTGTATTTTTTTGTGTGTTCTTCTTCTTAATGAACATTTCCATCAACAAACATTTTTTATAGATGTTTATTTACCTGTTCATTGATCAAATGCATTGAGGGTTCTTTATGTTCGAAACCATTCCTTCTGCTCCACAATAGTTCACCATTTATGGACTGCGACTGGGACCATAGTCGACGTCCGTCGTCGTGTCGTGTAATAAGAAATACTTAATTGTTGATGGCAAGTTATTGCTACTTTCAGGAATATAGAGCACAATACTTGGAAAATGGTTTTTCCCTAAAATAATCCAGATGCTGTGGGAGAACATAAGTCCTGCTGTTACACGGAACATGCAGCGTCGTCAGTGAGCGAATCGTTCTGTATCAATTGCTAGGTATAGGTTTCCCAGCTGGATAATAACATCTGGATTAACTGTGAATTCTGTGTGCGGCGCACAGTGGCCCGTTTAGGCTAAAGTCATTCCAAAATTCATTTTTTTCGTTGTTCCAGAATTCAAAATTTGTTGTTTCGCTGAATTAACAAATATTTGAAGTTCTTGAAACCGAAGTTTTTTTTTTGAATTTTCCCAACGGTTTGGTTTTGAGAGGGGGTCAAAGTTGAACTTTTTTTCAGTTTTAATTACAAACATTTTTTTTTTCTTTTCCTTGACTTTGAGAAGCTATATTACGAACGTGGGGAAAGAATTTTTGTTTTTTCTTTCTGAAATTAACAAATACGGTAAAATATATGTTTGGAAAAAATATTACAAAAAAAAAAAAAATGTCTATATATTTTTTTTTTTTTTTGTTTGGACACCACTTTTTGTACCTTTTTCTGACTTTACATTGCATGGAAAAAAAAGCTTCAAAAAGCATTAAGCAAAACTCAACGCATAATGAAAGCTGAAGTATTTTTTTAATATAATCCTGAAGAAATAATTTGCGCCAACTTGCGCCCAACTGAGCTAGAGCGATTTTATTAATCGATGGCAGGCACTTTTTTTCAATTTTCTGGTTTTTCAATGGCAAATTAATAAAATGTTTAATACTGTAACTTTTGAACTGGTTGAGATATCACCACAATTTTTTTTTTTCGAAGAAAATGTTCACGGCTAACAATATGATGAGTTTTAAATTTATTACATTTGCAGGGTGTTCCAGAATTTTCGAACAAAAAAATTTTTTTTTCAAATTCAAAAAATTATCTGAAATGGGGAATGAATTCACCAGAATTTTGTTTTTGATGATGGAAATATTTTAAAATACGATATTTCATAAATATTATATAAATCGTAGGCAATAAAAAAATTAAATTGAAGGGTTTATATTATATCCATAATAAAATATTAGCAGTTACTTTTGACTTAAGGAGATTAAATGTTCAGTGATTATATGTAGGTATTAATTTTTAATCGGATTAAATGTTTATTTTTTATTGCTCGATATCATAAAATTTTAGGTAAAAAAGGTTTTTTTCGATTGGGATCAAAGAAGCACAAAAAAGAAGAAAGGAAAGTATACAAACGTGTTTCCGTAATCAGCTTGGATTCGATGTAGACAAACCAAAGCAGGGATTCAGAAATACTAATGATGGGAACACTTCGAGAAGATTTTTCGAGCAATCAGAGATAACAGCTCAAATAACTGGAGTAAACATAGAGGTTATTTCCAGGCTGAAAATAATACTTGATGTTTTGAACTGCAGGGAAGGTGTGAACGCTGTTAAATTTGGGGAGTATACTAAAGCAACAGTAGCTCTGTTGACTCAAAAGTATCCTGAAAAACAACTGACACCTACTCTTCACAAAATTTTGGCTCACAGTCAAGATATTATAGAGTATCAATCACTTCCCCTAGGAGAATTATCTGAAGAAGCCCAGGTGTCCAAAAAAAAGGACTACAAAAGGTATAGATATCAAAATACCTGTAAAGTTTCGAGAATAAGGCAGAATGAAGACTTATACAACATGCTTGCAGCCTCATCTGATCCGCTTATTTTTTCTCTGAGGCACGTAAGGACCCAAAAAGATATGAAAGCACTTTATTCTCCGGAAATGTTGAGTTTATTGAATATCACCACGGACCAAGATGATAGTTTTCAAGAAATCTAATGTTTATACGTACATTTCAACTGTTTTTATTGTTAAATTTGTTATTTATTATTATTCTAATGTCAATTTACAAAAAAAAAAAAAAATTAGAAAAACTATTTTCGCCACTGTTCCTCTAAAATCGGTGTTTTACTTTTTGCGCTACTGTTAAACCTCAATTCCTTTTGTTTTACGCCAGAAAATGAGTTTTCTTGTTTGTTTAATTCACATTTAATCATTTTTATCTCACTTAATATAACTAAGCTTTTTGACAGCTATTTCCGAAACACCCTGTAATGTTTTTATTTTGAAATTCACCAATTTCATAGCGTTGGGTGTAACCTTCAAAATAAAAAAAAATTGTGGAAATATCTCAACTCGTTTAGGAGTTATGATTTTTGGAACCAAAAAAGCCGAAACGGGCCACTGTGCGGCGGTGCTGGGTGCTGCTACTATTTAAAAAAATTCACAAGTACACTCATCGGGTTGAGATTAGGGATGTTGATTTTTCGAGGGTGCTCGCTTGTACCATGTAGACATTCTATGCAACATTTTGAAGAAAACAAAAAAAAATGTTTGTGTTTACTTAAGTCATTCAACTTTAATGCTTTTTTTTCTAGTAAAACACAAGTTTTTCTTAAGCTTTGAAGTCTTACCAAATTTATGTTTTCATCAACACAAAGTTTCAAAATCAAAATTAAGAAATATTTCAGAAGCAATTAAGAATCTGTCGATTTTAGTGAAACATTTCAAAAACTCGACACCCGGTAAATGTTTGAAAATAATGTTGAAAAACATTAATGAGAGATTTATAGGTGTGAATGAGGTCAAGCGGATTTTAAAATGTTTTCGACGTTTTAATTAAGAACGACGAGGTGTTTTCGGGTTTTAGTTTGTTTTGAAGAAGTTAATTTGGATTTTATTGCTTACACAAAAATATAAAATAAGAAATACATAAAAAGAAATAAAAACATTTTAGACACGAGTAAAATTCGATCTTAAGCTTTCTGTGTTCATATTTTGTCATTATAAGATGGTTGTGTGAGTTGACAATTGCAAAGTTTGCAGAAGCTTCATTACTAGTTCAAAAGTGAAAATTAACCTGTTACTCAGTGTACTTTCCTACGAAAAACCTGGAACTAACTGCACTTCCACTTGTTGTTGCTGTGCTTGCTTGCACTTCACGTTGGCAAAAAAGGGTGCAGTCGTCACATGTCAATTCCGCGATAATAGATCTACTGTTAACTTTTCAACTTTGATTTTTAAAATTCACATTATGTTTCTGTCAAATAAATATGTTAAGGAAAAGTTATTGGGTAGAGGTAAATTGTCTTCCCTCCAGTGTGGTTACAATTTTAGTTATTCGTAAGTAGATTGCTTCATATGATTTCGCTGACGACGACATGGATTTCCTTGCCAGAGTTTCTCCGCCTAATAGGTGTTGCAAGATTGCTGATTCTGCTAAGTGATGTGCCGAAACATAAATTTTGCAAACCGAGTTAACTCGAGTTGATTAACTCAGTTTTCTAACTCTTGTGATGTTCCTTGATATCAAAGGCTGGGGTATCCTCAGGGGATCTAGAGTTACCTTATAGGTAGGAACAGTAAACCTTAGTTCGGTCCAATAGAAAGAAAGATAAATGTTTCTTAATTCAAAAATTCTATTTATTCTAAGTATTAATGTTAGTTCTCTGGCTTCATATATTATATAGTTTTAAGTTGACTGGAGTTTTTCCTGGTGATGACTTTCTTCCTTCACGGCTCGGAACTTCATGTACTTCTCGGAAAGATAAGCACGACGACGTATGCGTGCTTCCTTTAGGGTTTCCTCCAGTGTATCAACATAGCTTTCTCCTGCTTTCAACGGCATTTAACCGGTGTATCAACAAGGTTTCCCTTGGCTTATCATCGGAGTTTCCTCCGGCTATCAACGATCTTTCAATCGGCTATCACAGAAGTTTCCCTTGGCTCATCAACGGCTGTGAACCAGTTTTTCAACAGAGTTTCCTCCGGCTTTCAACGGCTGTTAACCGGTGTTTCAATGGACAGGTCCGGGACTTATACTTTGACCGATGATCGGCTTCCATATCTTAAGAGGCGTGGAATGTTACCACTCTTCAACCTGGTTTTGTCGTGGACGGTAAGCTCCCTTATGCACATTTCTTACAAAAACTGGGTGTGAATTATATTCGGTCGAGTTGTAAAATTTCATATAAAAGTCTTTCTGGCACGATATGAATTATATTTTGTTGGTATAAATCATGCTATTTAGGAATTTTTAATGTATGCCGCTAATGCATCATTACACTCTGTTTGATTTCATTTTTTATTTTAACGAATTCGTTGGGTATTCGCGTTTTCCCAATGACAAAGTGACTATTGTTAAAAAGATATTTCCTACAAAATAAAACGAAAAAAGGATAAAACCTGTTTTTGAGCAACTAAATTAACCCATTCGTGCAAATGACAGTCATATTTTAAGTACAAAACCATTTGCAACATTTATCGAGAACACAACAAATGATTAACGATTCAACAGCTAATTCAGCACAACGACCAATATTCGGCATTCCACATACCTACCTACATTTTGGTCTACATCCTCTTTTCCTGTTCAGACCTTGTAATTTCGAAATACAACTTTCCCAACAATAAATCTTCCCAAAAAAAGCCCAAGTACATGATTACAGTATTTTGTTTGGTTCATAAATAAAAATTCACATTGAAAACCATAACAAACAAAAAATAACACCAACTCAAAACAATACAAACCACAAATACATAAGTAAACCAGACCACCAAATAATGCATATATTTACCGCACAACTCCTTCTGCCATTATGAAATATCAGGTTTCGAATCAAAACTCATATTTTCGATGATGTAAACATTGAGATTAACCCACTTTTTGTTGCAATATGTCCCTACAAACACATGTATGGGTATAGAAATAACAACAACAGTAGCAGCCGAAACATACTGCCCAAAGCTGATAGTTTCTGAATATGTGTTTTGGATTTTTTTATTCTTCTGTTCGACATTCGGTGTGTATTTTGTTTCGTGCAACACAAAAACTAACACACAAATAATAAGTTTGAAATTGTATATCCTGCCTCCTACTCAAAAAATCGGATACCTACCCGCATCCCCATATGCACAGACCTGAATGCAGATATAACAGTATAAGCGCTTATGGCACGTTTCGGTATTTGTCTTTGATAGGCCGTGAACAAAAAATAAACGAAAATACAAACTCAAAAAATGTCCTGGCAATGACAACAAATGTATATGCGGCGCGATGGCATTCATGTGAAACCGAAGTGTATTTTTATGCCTCCCCAATTATTTTGTTTTTGTTTTCTGCTGTTGGCCTTCTTGTTGTGTGTCCTGTTTGCTGAATGCAGCTTCGAATAAAAAAAAACCAAATTCCTCCAACATGAAGATCCTTTTATTCATCAAGAGATAGAGAGTTTTCAGTTACTCGCGCGCCGCTGCTGATGGGATTGCATTCTGTGGGAGTAATCATGCTCAGCGATTTTTGTTTTTCATTTCATCATTCTGTTTAATTTTTTTAAATGGTCGCAATGTAGTTTGTTTAAAAATTGCTTCATCATCAACAACAATATGCTTTTGTCTGTTGGGGGCAATTGTTATCCTCACAAGGTTGACAATCATCTGAAAATTGCTTTTAAATAAAATAATCCTGGATCTGAATTCTGGGAAATTAAAATACGATCCACATTCCATACACAATGCGGATGTTTTACTTGGAAATTAATTTGGCAAAAAATTGTTTTAAATTTCAAAGAAAATAAAGACATACAATAAGTGTTTCCATTTTAATTCCATTGCGAATATGAGGGCGTGTACAATGCTGTGCATAGTTTTCGGTTTAAAATCAATATGACAGATAAATATTTTGAATTTGTAATTTTAGGAGTCCAAGACAGTGTTCACATTAACGCGCTTCAAATAGACGTCTTATGTTTTTTTTCTTTCCCACTAATTTACAAGGAAAAAGTCGCCTCGCTCCGCACTTTCTTACAAATGGGTTGGAAAGAGAACAAACAAAAGACGTCTGGTTGATGTGCGTTCATGTGAGCACCGTCAAAAAACTGTGAATTTATAAAATTTAAATGGGAGCGTGTTGTTCAAGAAATTCTCTAAAAACGTTTTTTTTTTTTGCTTTTGAAAGCTGCTAGTTTAAGCTATTTTTGAGCAACTTCAATTTTTTTCTAGTTTCCTGCCTTTTTTGAACCTGTGACTCATCGCATTTCTCAACGAATAACCTCTGAGACACTGTACGTCTTCCTATTGTTCTTTCCTTCAACCCGTTCAGAACAACACTGTAGACTGTTCTTCTCTTGTTCTCATATACATATGTGCAATTTTTCGTTTGAATCGATTAATAAAAAATAACATTTTTTACACAGCACTGTTCATTTGTTATTCAAGATTCAGGAACATCGAAAGTATGAGCAATCTTGGGACAAAACTTTCATCTCCAATGTGGGATGTCCACTAACATAAGCAATCGCATTAAGCGTCAAATTTAACTTTTGGCAACTAAGTTATAAGAACCAGCAGCAGAATAAACTTCATGTCCGTAAGTGTGTAATCAAAAGTAAAAGTAGATATATGACTATCGACTATAAGGAGAGTAAAACTTTTGTTCAAAAACTTTAATCAAATTGGCTTCCATTCGAAACGAATGGCCATGATGAAGTTGGCTCATATAGCCAAATGACAATGATGACGACACGACGCACGACGACGTCGACGACCGACAACGGCAGCAGGCGGCAGAGATGAAGTCGTGCACGCGAAATAATTTGGAAAAAAAGCCAGAAGGAAAGTAAATATTTTCAGATGATGATGTTTTTGTTCAACTCGTACTAAGGGGATGATTAAAAGTTTTTTTTTTTTTTATTATTGAAATTTTTGTTTGTCTGTCAAATTTTATATTTTCATCTTTTTGAGACAGTTTTTGTATGTTTTTTTTGTTTTCCTCGTGTAAAGCGATGAAAGGAGATTTTTCCTTGCCTCAAGTGTAAGATGAGTGGATATTCAGATTTGAGCATTTGGGGGAATAATATTGGTGTTTATCTTGTTCGGAGTCACTTCTTATCACAAACAGCCAAAAAAGATAAAATGTAGATTGTAAATATCATTCTCTCATTATGAAACTTTTTTTTTTGATTAAATGTGCGCTTATGGGACATTTTGAGCAATTTATGACCGACTTGAAAAGAATTTTGGAAAAAAAACAAGACAAACAATAGAAAATAATCAGGTTAATGAGCTTTAGGGGGATGTCGAATAGGAGTGTTTAGATGGTGTTACTTTCATGAGGTATAAAATTGTTTCTTTTTTGTTTGACAATTAGAATTAATTGCTCCCCCTTGTTTTTCATTTAATAGCTCGATTTCACTTATGGGCAGGTCGCTGGAATTGTTTTTATTTTAACTTTTTGACAACTTTTAACTCTTCATCTTTCTTGCATATTGTCGATGTTTTCTTGATATAATTAGACATGAAAACAAGCTCATGTGACTGCCTCGTGTCATCTCTGTTTATTGCGATTGCACAGTAATTAAGATTAAATTCGCATTTAGAATGAATTTGCATTGGAACGTGTTGTTTTTTGTTGTCTTCTTTTTCAAAAAAGCAGACGTGTTGACGCCATTTTCTTGAGTAATTGTCTAAATGAAAGAACAATGACTTGCAACTCATTTAACACTCGCGTTATTTTAATTAAAAAATAATCTTTGGAGTATTAGTTTGTAGGAATATGTATTTGCATAAGCCATTTGAATTTTTCACTGAAATTAATTTATTTGAACGCGTTATCATATTTCTGAGAATTTTTAATCTAGAATGGGGTTTTTCGCTTTTTTTTCTAATTCTAATTGCAATTTATTAATCATGCATCATCACGAGTAGAAAAAAGAGGGAGATACAAACAAATTAATTTCGTTTTTTGTCGGTTGTATAGGGATTTGGGTTTTTTTAAATTTTTATTATTTGTTGAAATTGATTGTGTGGTAAGTCCACGAGAATTTGTTATTTAACTTTTCAATTTGGACTTATGGCATTAGAATGTTTCAATAGAATTTGTTTGATAAAATAATAATAAATATGTTAAAAAGCAGCTACACATGATACTCCTACCTTTGTTAGATTAGCAGCTTTAACAATTCCTATATTAAAGGAGTTTAAGGTTTTTACACTTTAATAATAGCCACATTTTTAAACGCCAAAAAATAGCCACAAACGAAAGAATTTTCTAATTGAAATTAGTTTTACAAAATTCTATTTAATGTTTTTGGATTACTTGTCGAAATTAATTTCAAAAAGCATTCTCTCATGTTTAATACAAATTTTATCAAACTGGGTCGGGTCGTACGAACTTGCTCATGTATTCCTAAATGTTGATTTTTAAATTACGGAAAAATTCTTAGAGTGTTTTTTTTTATTTAATTTTTTTATATATTACATTTTTCAAATACGAAATATTCAAGAATATGTAAATATACATTGTATAATGGAATTTCGACTTTTAATATTGATATTTCGAGATACAGAATTTTGAAAAAAAAATATTTTCTATTTTCTAAATTTTGAAATTTTTTTGAACACAAAATACAATTTGGGCAATATATAAGTAGTTTCAAAAAAAAAATACGCTGACAGGACTTATTTTTCGAAAAAATCTTATTTAACAAACAAAACTTTTCTATGCGAGAGGTACCGTTCTGGAGCAATACAAAATTATGCTTTTTGCATACAAAATATCAGTGTTCCGAAAAACAAAAAATGTACAAGGATATCTTAAAAAAAATCGTAGAATCCGTTTTTGAGAAAATTGCAACTTTTGGTTTTTAGCCAAAAAAAAATGTATGGTGGTTACCCTAAATTTTGAAACTAAAAAAACAAAATCAAAATAACGACCCACGCGAATTCGCTCAAACCTCTAATTTTCAAGTTTGAAGTCAATGGCTGTAGGTGCGTTTACAGACCGACAGACAGACGGGCGCAATCGCCGGACCCCCTTTTTTCGACTTCTCTATCATCGTAATGTCATATTTGATCAAAATCTCAACTTTTTTTTACGAATTCAATACTTGCTATTTATGTACATTGTACATACATATGGATTCTATATGTCGGAAGTAAAAATTTGGTTTCTCATTAAAAAAAAAGGTTCCACATACGCCGCAGTAACCGGTAGTTTTTTTCTTTCTGCACTGCGCATGAATTAACCTTAATCGCATTTGATTTCAATTTTTGCACCACCAAAACACAATTTATATGAAGAATGTTTCTTGAAAGACCTGGCAGAGGCACAGCTTTATCTTCGGCCTTGTGATAGAACGCGCTACAATGAATCCAGTCAAGGGAACAACTTAAACGACCTTATATTCCATTTCGGTCTTACTAATAAAGCCATAATTTGTTTATTTTTCATTTTCTTAAAGTAACTTAATATTTGCATCCGGAAAATATTTGACAATAATCTTCTATCAGAAGACAACAACCAACAATAAAGTCTCATGAGACTATGACCCAAAGATACATGGGCCCTGAGGTAATTATTATTGCTCAACTTCCTTGAAGACTACTTTACGACTTTGTTTAGTGGTTTAACCACAGGACCTGAAAACCAAATCCGATACTCACATAGCGAAATTAACAATACCAGTTTTATCAGGCACTTGGCTTAGAAAATGGACACTTCCAACGGTATGATAATCGAAGAGAAACAAGGTCCATAACAGTTAAGAGAAGAACAGTTTAATTATTCCGTAAGACCCACCAAATTGAATTACAGAAAAAAGTACCTATCTGCCACAAAATTCCAAAAAATTAGGTAAAACTTGAAAAAGAAAAATGATTCGCCTTGCCACAACCTCAAAATACACACCCAAAGTAGAATAGAATACGAAAATCATTAGCTGACACAGAAAAGCATCCCATTTTAGGTACGTACGTACAAACATGAAGCGACGACCGACGACGACACCGACGAACCAAGAGAAAGAAAAAACTAGGTTTTCGCCCATCCTCGAATAAAAGGATATTACGCTCTTAAGCCATATCACAAAATGAAGCAAAGTTCTGGTCTAATTTATCTAATTAGATCTGGCAATCCAAAACCTCTCGCACTTTCGTAAAAGTCTTTATCCGGTAGATGCAAGGATTTTCTATATTTTTCCACGTTTTTTTCTTGTTTTTGCATTCTCCGGTTATATAGTGTTTCCTTTTCTTTTCGTAATTTTCTTTGGAATCTCTCTATATTAATTAACACTAATTACTGTCAGGATTCTTAAGTTTTGCACATCCTCCTTTAAGAGTCTCATTTCTTCAGTGCAAGCGGGTTTATATTATGTGAGTGAGCTTGGGCTTCTGTAAAAACGCGCAAGTGGTTTGAATAGTCGGTATACTTAACATAATCCACCTTGAGAAAAGGACACGAAGCAGTTCCTTCTCTCTAGGAATGAAGTTGGTGCGATGAGGTACCTACCCGCCTAACCTATAAGCCGAGACTTATGTCTCCATTATGTGAAGGACTTTGCATTTGCAAAACAACTTTATTATGTGCATACAGCACACACACAGAGCATTCGCCGCCATCGTGATCATCATCGTCATCGTCGTCGTAGTCGTAGTCGTAGTCGTTAGCTGAATGCATTCGTTGCAGGGAAATATTCTACCCTCCCGCCGCGTCGTGTTGTCTCATCATCGTCGCTCTTTATTTGCCTTTCATAAATATGTAAAAACTTGCAATCATTGGCTTGAGTGCATACCTTGCTGGGATAGCACACAACACAACCACGCGGGCCTTAAAAAAAGGCATGGCTCCAAAAAGGATACGAGTTCAAGAGCGTCAAAAAAAGTCCTGTTTGTAAATGAGAGCTCGCGCGCCATCCTTTTAACCATGACAGTTGAAAAGATGCCGCCAACGACGACGACACAACCGTTTTTCTAGTGCGAGAGTCGGTGCAAGGTGTGGTGATGATTGTGGTTGGGGTTGGCTCTGTATATCTAGCACCGACCGAACATTGCTCTTGATTCTGTTAATGTTGTTCTTGCTGATGATGATGCTGGTGTTTATGTTGATTATGCAAGAGCGAGCCAAAAAAACTTAACAACAACACTTCGCTTTGAGATGCTGCTGCACTTCTGCCATCTTTGAAAATGTAGACTTCTTGTCGTCGTTGTCCTCATCGAGAGTTGTCCTGGCTGGTATATATGCATCCTCAATGGGAATTCTATTTTATTTTCTTTGTTTTTGTGTGTGTGGCTCTCATTTAGCCAATGTGGGGTGGTTTTTATAAGGGCACACGAACCTGGGATACAAAAAGTCCCATTGAGTGATAATCATGAAAGCTGTCGGACGACATTACACAATAAAATTGTTTGTATGTAGATAAAGGACCTGCGGAAGACATCAGATGAGAAAAATTCCAAGGCAACAAAAATTAAACAAAATAAAGACATGTTAAATGGAATATAGGATCAAAGGATAAACGATGAGAGTTTTGATGAGATAAACAAAACAGAGAGATCACGTGGAATGCTACTTTGGTGGGAAGGAGGTATTCTTAGAAAACCAAAAAAATATAGGAACTCGTGTATGATTCTTGGGTTTGGGATAAAGCCAGGTTGCCTCATAATTTACAATTTACACAAGCTTGAGTGGGAAGGATTGCTGATTGTTGTTTTAATTATTGTTCGTGTTTTTGCTTTTTGTAAAAACATCAAAGAGAGTTTTTTTTTTGCTTTTTTAATGACGAAGTTCTCTGCATTGAAAATGCGATATGAGTTGCTTGGAATTTTGTGTTTTTGAATAGGTATCATGCCGCCTTTGAAATTGGTTTGAAAAACAGGAAAGAATAATGATTGCGTCAAAGGCAGATTTTTCAAACATTCCTTCATATGGGGGTTGAAGGCCCTTAGGGGCTGGTAAAAAATTGCGTAAGGGAAAGCGTGTCTCTAAGGATGATATTTAAGCACTTGTAAGACAAAAGAATATTTTCTTTCATAATTGCATGATGTTTGAGTTTATTGATTTTTGAAGTGATAAAAGGGATCGGTTATGTTGGCAATTGATGTCTTGGAACAGATTTATTTTCCTTGCAAGGAAACTGATTGTGTTGCGGAATGTAGATCTATCTCTTCTGAAATCCCCCTCCTCCACATCGACATACCTAGTACATGATCTTACAACAGTATCGGTACTAAAACCCTCTCATTACCGCTGACGACAAATCTAAGAATAGTGATAGCTCGACAGTTTCTACCATACGATTGACGCTTCGGAAGCTTACTTTTCGCTTGTTATTCGCATTATTCTTGAGAACCAAAATTTTTAAGACAATTTTATGAACTTGTCTAGTAGCGCTTCTGCTCTTTTCCTCAAATTTTGTACAACTTTTTATCGCATTTATATTGAAATTCTTTTTCTTTCTATATTTTCAGGTAAACGAAACAAATCCTCAGTTGATGTATTTTATGATAATTGTCCAAAATTCGTTTTTGTAAGTACTGAACATACATAGTAGGCAGTCCGAAAACACACTCGTCTACACATCCAACAAAATCTCCCATTTTCTGCAATTTCCAAAATGTCATTCAAATCAAATGTTCTACAATATGGTTTAACCACTGTTTAATTGAATTGCTTCAAGGCATATCGTCATCGTGGTTTGTCCTTGGAAAACAAGTTCCAACATAATTGTCTTTTCCGTTGTCATTTGGCAACTCTTCTTGGAACCGCTATTCGGTTGCCTTTTTAAGTTCCAGAAGGAAATTACAATTCTTTTTCATTTTTTTTTTGTGTCTAAGAAGACTACGTGACCAATTAGTAAAGTTTTCAAGTTAATGCCTTGCCATTAGCACCATCACTTCCATTTTACTCATTTAGCTTTCAACTTGGCCCAAAACGCTCAAGGAAGTCCTAAATAAACTTACAAAAAAAAAATAAAGACAAAAATTCCTCCTTCGTCCTATATAGTTTTTCACTTTTCTAATTTACTTTCTGGCCACCGCCGCCAACCCGACTTCTGAGTGAGAAATGTAAGTGAGCAAAAGAGTCTGTTCATGAATATTTTAATTAGTTTTTAACCTAACACAACGAGCAGGCCAGAAGACGAAAACTACAGCGCTGATGACACTGGGGCTGTGGTGGTGGTGGGGTATGTCAACAGGTTGACACTTAAAAGATTTTGAACTATATTTTTTCCATTCCGTCTTTCTTTCCGGAAATTATCTAAGCCATTTGCTTGGCTCATTTTTCGTTCCCATTAAATTTTGAATTTATATGAAAATGTATTCTCGCTGGAGGTAGGTTAGATATGAATATAATAACCCAACTTGACAGGAAAATCTACATATATCGACTTTGCATCATTTAGAGTGATTTAAAATACTTAAATTACCCTAGAGCCGTGCCATGTCAAGCGTATCACGAACTAATTATGTCATCTATATGTCAAAGCGGATGCTTGATTGAATTGACTTTTAGCCTCTGGGTGTATGGTTGGCAATAAACCTTTCACTGGGAATATCGTTCGTCACAAAAGAACCTCAGGAATCGCACATGCATGCATTGATGTTTTGTGTTTTATTTTTACTTTAACGTTTATTCTTATCTCTGGTTTGAAAAGGAAGCGCAGAGCTTATGAATAGCGTTTAAAAACGCAAATAATGCGAGGAGTTTATATGTGACATTATCCAATGAGGAGAATTATCTCGTAATACTATAAACTTTGAGATAGGTGGGTGCACGATGGATAAGCACCACTGACATAGTGCCAATAGTAGAAGGATAGCAATGGAAACTATAAGTGAATAAAGTGAATTTAAACAAGAGAGATAGAGTGTTTTCCTTGTGTATGTGTGTGGCCTCCTTTTTGAACATGGGGGAGAAAAAAAAACTATACGGTGTTACCGTTGACTTTTATTTTAGCGAGGTAATTTGAAACCATTGCGATCGACGCACGACACTTCTCTAGCATGCAAGATGTCCGCACATTCAGAGGGGCCAACATCAACTCGGACCACTACCTTGTTGCAGCCCAAGTGCGAATGCGGATATCCCGATCAAGGCGAACACGTGAAAATGCTAGGAGAAAATTCGACGTCAAGCGATCTTATCAGTGTTGCTTCAGACCCGGAATGTCCACCATCGATCAAATCTTCACTCAGATATTGGAGAAGACCCACAATCTTTCAAAAGTCCGTCCAGGTACTAGGATACGCAGACGATATTGACATAATTCTAAGAACTAAGCGTTATGTCAGTGGAGCGTTCGTGAGCCTTGCGACGTAGGCCAGGAAAATGGGTCCAGCGGTTAACGAGGATAAGACCAAGTTAATGCTGTCAACAAGAAAGGACAACCAATATCGACTTCTTGGTGTCAACGTCAGCATAGACACAGATTTAACTTCGAGGTTGTAAAGGACTTTGTCTATAATATATGGTGTAAAGACATGGGCCATGACAACATCGGATGAAAATGCTTTGGGCTGCTTCGAGAGAAAAATTCTTCTAGTGATTGTTGGTCCTGTCTGCATAAATGAAGAATGAAGACGAAAATTCTATCAAGAACTGTACGAGCTGTTCAGCAGCACTGACCTAGCCAGAAAAGTTAAGGTCCAACGACTTAGAGCGAATGGAAAAAAATGCTCTGGCTCGTAGAGTCTTCGAATCCAACACGGAAAGAGTCGCCACCGCGACTCAGGTGGAGCACACAGGTTGTAGAAGACCTGAACCAACTTGGCTTGCGAAACTGGAGACTACTAACTAGATACCGAGCTGGCTGGAGACGTTGGACGAGTCCCTGGTCCGACCTGGACTGTAGCGCTAGCATAAGTAAGACTTTCTGGTCAGCTAGTATACGACGAATTTCTAGTCACAGATGTGGGTTTTCAACAATACTTGCGTATAGCTTTTGTCCTCCGTACCGTGTTTTAATGAATAAGTGAGGCAAGCAACATTTTTTGAATCGTTTTTTTAAATAAACGAGACTGAAAAAATATTTTTGCCTGAACATTCATACTGGTGTTCTATCACATCCACATATTATACATAGAAGTAGATGAGAGTTTCAGTTTTCTGATAATTTAAAGAGACATTCTCCCTCCATGATGTTTAAAGCTGTCGAACTATGAATCAATGTGAGTGCGGGACAACGCCTGTGGGGTTCTCTAGTGGCGGTTTGCATTTTTAACCAAAATCGGATTAAATCCATCTAAAAACAAGTGAAACACGTCTTTAAACTTGTTCACACACAGTAGAATTATATAACTAAGTACTAAGACTAGCTGGCCCGACTGACGTTTTCGTTGTTCAATAAGTTTGTAATTTTAAAACATAAGATGTGAACAGGGGTATGAATTAAAAATTTAAACCATTCTCGAATCAAAAATTATATAAAAAATACACACTTTTTTCAAAAACAGTTGATATTTGTTTCAGACTTGTGTGCAGAACAATGGGTGTCGGGTTCGCTAGTATGCTTAACTCTCAGCTTGGAGCATTCTTGAATCAATTTAAAAGGCAACGAAGGTGCTAAGTTTTCGGATTAAGAATTTCTGTAAGAGACAACGTGCCATCTGTTAGGTCCACCAAATACCAAAATTGTCAAATGTTGATTTGTCAAAAATAGAAACATTTTGTTCGATGTTTTAATCAATTTAAATCAACTTTTAATCAGTTTAAAACGTGACAGGGTACTACCCACAAAAGTTATTCAAAGTTAACCGCTAAGCCAACCTTAATCGATCGTCGATAACAGATTTTACAACCATAAAATAAAAAAACACCACTTTTAAAACAACAAATCGCAGCAGTTGTACCGTATCAGATGTTTTCCATTATAAAATTGTTCACAAAATGAAGTTGTTAAATAGAAATTTCGCACAACGGTTACACCAAACAATAATCAAAAAGATACAAGAAGAGCAAAAAATAACGGAATGGAACAAGATAAAGAGACCACCACCACATCGAAGCCATCCCGTGCGACACGACAGCCATCTCAGCAAACAATAAAAATCGATCGAATTGGTGTTGCTGAATAAGAGGGTCGCGTTTTGCTATGGTTGGTGGGTAGTGGGCGTAAGGCGTTATAGCCATGGTGTGAGTTAAGTTGCAAGATATGATTCTTCAGATACTACAGTCTCCAATATATATTTTATTTTCCCTTATTTATCATCATCTCATGGCACTTAAACATTCGATTTAAGCACAGAGTATCCATCCCATATCCCCTCCCTCTCCCCTTCATCATCAGGAGGAATCGTCCTCTTAAACCCTTTCTTTTTTTTTTCTTGTGTATTCTGCTGGCTCGGCTGGTTTATTTTCGTTGTCGTTGTCATATCGAAAGAAAGTACTTCGTTCTATCTTTTCGCTTGGCGCGAAGCTGGGTTAACTCGTATTTTTTTTTTCTTTGTATTTGTATCAGAAGAATCGAGAATCGAAGGACTTGAAGAGCACCAATATAGAAAGTTATCAGGATGAATTTAATCAGACGAACGGTTATGTTCCTCAACTTACAACACAGACAGAAAGAGACCCAGTTAAAGCTCTATATCTACGTTTGTAGTGAGAAACCTAAAAAGATTGGAAATCCAAGATAATAATATCCTTCTTCTGGATGAAAGTGTGCGTGTGTAAATAAAAATGAAAGTATTTTTGAAATGCTTTTCAGATAACATTCAATTGAGGGGGAGTCATTGAAATTGTTTTTTTTTTGCTGCTTGCTGTTTGTTTGTTCGTAACTCGTATACCTAAGTGTAATGTCGCCCTTAAGCTTGATTATTGTATATCATCATTATTAAAAATGTTGATCGAGATGATGGGTAAATAAGTGATATTTTGTTTACCCGAAACAAACATGGGCGTATTAGAATGTCGACACAATATTTTTTTGAGGAAATGGGAATGTTAGTCCCCAAGCTTGACAATAAAAAAAATGTAAAATGAAATTTTCTTGTCAGTGGTCAAATTAATTAAATTGTTTCGTTTGTTTTGGGCAGCCAATAAAAATTTTATTGAATTAATTGCATTTTCAAATGCAACTAAACCAATAATGAATTTACATATACAGTGTTCCATAAAAGTCATGGTACACCTTTGTTTTGTGATAGGTGAAAAAAAACGTAGAGTATTTGTTTTGTGATAAGAAGCTGACTTTTTAGTATTTAGCTGGATAACCTTTCAATTTTCTAATGGCTTTTAGTCTGTTTTTCATTGCATTTTGTGCAATATTCTGCTATTGTTTGACTTTCTGCGTTTTGTTGCGAATGACGCTGACTCGAACCTTTTTTTCGAGAACATCGCACAAATTCTCAATGGGGTTCCAAGTCTGGGCTTTGGGGACGGGTCAGTCAATAATGGGTAGAGAAAGTCGAAAATTGTCCACACACGCACTTTTTGGGCAGTATGTTTGGGATCGTTATCTTGCAGAAATACCAAGTTTTCTCGCACTATCCTTTAAATTGTCGTTAGGATAATTAAGGTAAGTAAACAAAAGCTGCAAAGTGTGCAACTGAGTACAAATAATCATTTGGGAACATTTTTTTTATTGAAGTTACACAAAAAAAACAAAAACATTTAATGGGAAAATTTACGAAAAATAAAGAAACCTTCTCAACGTAACTGGCGGCGTTAATGGTGCCCTCATCCAGGATTACCAGCTCAGTTCTACCTAACAAACTTATTTCAGCCCAAACGATAACACTGTGTACTCCAAATCGTTCAATTCTGTGAATGCATGGGTCGGTAAAACGTTCACCTTGTCTTCTCCGCACGCGTACTCGCTTATCATCACTCAAAAACTTTATTTTGTATTCATCTGTAAAGAGTTCAGACCTCCAGTTGTCCATAGTTCAATTTGAATGCTCACGAGCGTACCTTAATTGCGCTGCCTAATGGGGGCCTGTCAGTTTTAGCCGAATAGCACGTATTCTAGAATGATGCCATCTTTGTGCAGTCGATTGCGAATGGTTTGATCACTGACCTGAGTCCCAGTTTGCAGCCGTAGTTGAGTTTGTAAAGCCCGGGCGGTTACGGTACGCTCTCGATGTGCATTTAATCGAATTTACCGGTCCTCTGGCTCTGATTCTTCCGGATTGAGGTCTCCTAGCTATACTCTCGGTCTCTTGGAAGCGTTCCCACACGTTTCGAATACCTCTATACGATTTACAATAGCCCTTTGAGAATCTTCATGCTCCAGCATATTTACCGCTCTTATTGCATTTTCTGTATTTAAATGACGTCTAAAACCGGCCATGGTAATCACGTTTAATCATGAATTAAGAATAAAAACACTAGCAATAACGCTAGAATCGGACTGAGAAAACAAGTGCAATTAATTTTGCATTGTTTTTTTCGAGCCATTGGGCTTTTTTGTCTAATCTCGAAGGGGTAACGATAAAATTGTTGTTCAAGACATCGTTAAAGAGGAATACACAACACATGCAAACTCTACAACAAAATGCTTTTCTTCTATACTGTTTATTAATTAAGTATTTCTTAGGCAAAATACTAAACAAATGTTGGGTGGGCCCTATTTTGTTTTGAGCAGTTTATGTTGGTCCATGGTATTGTATTGTATTGTATTGCGGCAAACACATAGTATTTCGATTCGTCTGAAATGAAAAAAATTACCTTGCATCAGAAGTCAGCAGTCTCGTTTACGTACTGTTACACGAATGCAATCCTCCTTTTCTATGGCATGGCGTACAGTTTCAGGATGAACTGTTTTTATTGTACTTTTCAAGCTCTCTCCTATCTTGCTCGCACTTATAAGTGTATCTTGGGCTACCAAGATATATCACATTTTAGAGTAAATTTTGTTTTGATTTTGATGAAGATCAATGATCAATCGTCTTTCTGCTACAGAAAACCCCTTTCCTCGCAGTTTCATGACCTTCTTCACTAAAATTACACAGAAAATTAAAAAAGACCTAGCTCAAACCATTGTTTCGCGTGAATGACATAAAAAAATGAATCAAACACACAGTTGCACAGTTGTTTAAAAACCTACAGGAGTTGCCAAGTGTACCATAACTTTTGTGGAAAAACCTACAGGAGTTGCCAAGTGTACCATGACTTTTGTGGAAGAGAATTCATGTGTTTACCACATTTTTCTTCTCTCTTAAATTTATTTATGGCTAAAATGTTTCTTAACTTGTTATTGAAGTCAGCAATAATTGTGAATCTGCTAAATTAAGTTGAAAAAAATTGAAATTTTGCATTATTGTGGAATATTTTAAGCTGTTCCATGACTTTTGTGGAACTCTGTATACCTAGTAAATATTAAAAAAATCATTCGTGCCTAATTTCAAATATTATTCACTCTGACAACAAGCTGTGGAATGTGTTCCCGCAGACATAAAAAATAGCTCAACACATTGTAATAAGAAAAAAACGTTTAATAACATTTCATTTATTTTTATTTCAATCAAATATCTGTGTACGTTTGTGAATAAAACCGCAAAGAAACAAAAAATAGTGAATTCAACCTCAATCAAATATATTTGAAATTTATTGATATTCAATTACACATGCCAGCAAACATCAAATTGGTGAAATGAAATCTTCGTAGTTTTTTTTAGATACTAAAAGAGAGAGGTACCAAAAAAAATTTACCTAAACCACAATTTTAATGAAAATGCTGGCCTCACTTAAATGAACAGATACTACCCACTCAAACTCGAAAATTTCAATAATAAATAGAATGAAATGTGAACAATATTTTGGGTGAAGAATAAAAAAAAAAAAAAAACAACAACAATTTCGTTAATGAATAAACACAATTACTACGCGGACGGCCGCGCGAATAGCCACACGACGACGAACGACCAAATGAGACAACTGTGATCCATTTAAAGATGAGTGGGATGCACTTTGAGGTCTATATAGGGATTGCAGGTAAACATCATTATTTTTTATTAACTGATTTTTTAATGAAAGTGGCGTTAATTATGTTCGGCAGTTATGTTGAGGTCAATAATTGAATTGCTGTCAGTTGATGACAAAACAGATTATATTAAGTTGAAAACTGATTTTTTTTTCTGTGTTTAAGTTAATTTATTTGCTCATAGCATTTATTTACCTATGTGTTATTAATTGGAATATTTTAAATTATGTGACGTAAATGTGTTGCGATGACTTGCATTTTACAAAACAATTTGTCACTGAAACGTCAAGTTTGAATTTAACTATTTGACTTGAAATGTGATGTTACCATACCTGAGATATATAATTAACATTAAAAAAAGAAAATTTGTATGGTAACCATATTTGTCATCAAATACTGCGTAGTCATTGAGCCATTTCCCATTACTTACTTTATCGGCTCACAATCCATGAAGGATCTCAGCCAGAGATACTGCAGCCTTCCATCGGGACCGGTCCCTCGCATGTACTCTCCGGTCGCCGAAACCAAGCGCTCTGGCATCCGCAGTCAATTCGTCTTTGTACCGCAGGTTCGGTCTTCCTTGACGACTCGAACCTCATGAGGAGATTTTCTTGTCGTCCATTCGCTCGATGTGGCCGAGCCAATGTAGTCGTCTTTTCTTTTTCTGGACTACATCCTTATCATGGTACAGCTTGAACAGTTCGCGGTTGAACCTTCTTCTCCATTCGCCATCGTCGCATACGGGACCGGAAATCCGTCGAGAAATTTTTCTTTCGAAAGTGCTTAGTATCAATTCCCATTTTTTACTTATCGTTCAACACTCGGCGCCATATAGAGTAGGACTGGTAAAATAAAAGTTTTGTATAGCAGACTTCTAGGTCTTTCGAGCGAGAGCGGCAGAGCTGGATCAGTTTGTTCGGGATCCCGAATTCAGATTTCGCCATCATAAGCTCTTGGCGGTGGATGCTTTAATAAGCAGCTTTAAAGTCTATGAAAAGATGGTGGGTTTCGACTTGAAATTCGTTGGTCTTTCAAGGATTTGCCTCAGTGTGAATATTTGGTCTGTCGTTGTTCTGCCTGGCCTGAAGCCACACTGGTACGTGCCGATTATTGTGTTGTTTATGACGCTCACACAGTACTTTGGATTGGATTTTGTATGCAACATTAAGAAAGGATATGCCTCTGTAGTTTTTGCATGACATAGGATTGCCTTTTTTTTTAGATGAAGCATTATGGAGCTCATCGACCAGTCAGTGGGCTTCCTCCCACACTTTGTTAATGACCTAGTACATGCGGTTCATCAAAACACCTCCTCCATATATAAAGAGTTCCGCAGGTATGCCATCCGACCCGGCTTGTTATTTCTTAGCTTTTGGATGGCTCTTTCTACCTCTTCTGTGCTGGGGGCTGGGACTGGGTCTTCATTGACTGGTCTTGCTTCTCTTTCGTCATTGGCTCTCTCGACATTATGCGCATTCAGTAGCTGTTGAAAATGATGCTTGAAAACATCTACAATTCCCTGTGCTTCGGTGACTAGGTTCCTTCCCTGTTTCAAAGAGCCTGTGTCCCGGTTCTGAAACCAGAAGCTAATTGCTTCGACCTTTCAAAGAAACGTCGGGTGTTGTTTTTGGCCCATGACTCTTCTAGATCTTTGAGCAGAGAAACTGCGGATGCTATTTTCTTCCTTCGTAGGTTCTCTTTCTCATTTCTCATTTTTGTTCGGTACGCTTCTCTTGCTGCTCTTGTTTTCCGTTGAAGCAACTGCAAACGTGCATTTTCCGTCTATCTTTTCAATAACGCGCATTCATAAAGATACTACGGTTTCTTTTTCGGGGGTGGCTGGTAATCTATGGTGGTCTCGGCTACATTTTTTTTAAACATAGGTATTAAACGGTCCAATAGTTCATTTTCACATTTCTGGATTCTGAAGGGACATCATCCGTGCCGAAATCATTGCTTGTTTATTCGGATTGTGATAGTCCTTTGGTAAAATCTTTGGACTGAGATCTTTCGGAACAAATTTTAATGCTGTGTAGATCTTTCGTCTTGGAAACCTAGTGCTAATTTAATCACCGTATTACGAGCTGCACCAAAATCGATAAGTCGGAAGCCGTTATCAGTTGTAACTTCATGAAGGCTATGCTTTCCAGCTAATCCGCCAAAGATGTCTTCTTTCCGGATTTTTGCATTGAAGTCTCCGAGTACGATTTTGAGGTCGTACTCTGGACAGGCTCTGTAGGCTCTATCCGGGAGGTCGTAAAAATCCTCCTTGCTATACTCCTCAGCATCATCGGTAGGGGCGTGTGCACATAATATAACGATGTTTTGTAGTGTGACCTTGATGTGGATTACAGCCAAGCGATCTCTAATTGGCTCGAAGTCCTCGACTTTCGATCTTAGCCGATTTCCCACGACGAATTCGCATCCAAAGATATGCATTCTTTGAAGACAGCTGTAATAAATGTCCCAATTGTTCCTATTTATTGTCCGTGATCCTATCCATCGTATTTCCTGGATCGCAATTATGTCTGCCTTATACTGCGTGAGGACAGATTAAAGTTTTTGAGTTGCATCTGGAGTGTATAGCGTCCTTACATTCCAGCTACAAACTCTCAATGCGTATATCAAGTGATATAACCAGTACCCGGTGGTTACCGCTCGGAGGTAAAGCAAGCACTTGGTGTGTAGGAAAAGATATCTACGGCATATGCCTCCAGATCCTACAACACCCAACCACCCATTCTGACTCATGAAAAGCGAATCCGTCAACACAATTTCCACATTTTTTAAATAGAATGGGTCTTGTCTATGGTGTCCCTTTACGGCATTCTTTTAAATTTTCCGTTGAAGAACTTCTGCTATGGGAAATTTAAAAGACATATATTTAGAATTTATGAACATTTTATTTTGTAAAAATGTTAACTTTTAACAAATAGTGGCTCAAACAATTTCAAAGCCCCACGCAAAGTTTCCTGTCTAGTTTCTGGCATGATGAAATAGAAAGCAATCCCATAAAGTACTTGCAATGCTCCGAAGGCATAGAAAAAGTACGAATACACAGAGAATAATTCAGTATCAGTCAATGTTTCAGTATATGTCAATGAAACAATAATTTGCAGAATATACTCAGCAAAAATTGCCACAAAAATACAATAAGGCTTCACTGACACCGAAAAAGCTTCTCCCAAATAACATATACTTGCCGGAGCTAGGAAACCAACCAAAAGCTGATACATGCTGACCAAAAAAAATAAGAACCCAAAGGCACTATTATTGGTTATCTTGATAGCAGCAAGTATGATAAGGATCGTGCCGCCAATAATTAAAGCTATTGCACTCGGTATACGACGTCCAGCTCTGTCAATTATCATCGATGCAATCCAAGCTCCCAATAGCCGCATAAATATATGGATGTACAATAAGAAATCCATATTGAAGTTGTTGATTAAGCCCATCCAAGCCGTCACGCTCACTGTATAAAAAGCAATCAACCAGACAGTTGACATCGACACAAAGCAGCGGAATAAGACCATCTTGATTATTGGTACAATGGAATTGGAAATGTTTGATGATCCCCGACTGCGATCTTCTTCAATCAAAATCTTGTTCTCGTTCAGCAGTTGGTATGTTTCGTTGGTAATTGTTTTCGGCTTGTATAGCCTGCGCAGGGCATCGATGGCTTCGTGCTCTTTGTTCTGGCGCAGTAAAAATACTGGCGATTCGATTGTTCGGAAAAATGACGTGATAAACGCGATTACACCAAGAATCGTTACGAAAATTCCTTGAATACGATTCGGTCTCAAATCAAGGCTATCTAGAATACTTTGAGCCCAATAAGTTCTTAAGAATGTTATTTTTAAAAAAGCTCCTAGAATTAATCCAGATTGTTCAACAGTTAGATAGCAGCCTCTGAAACGTTTCGATACTTGTTCGGAACCCGCTAGAATTGTTGTAATCAAAGTCAGGCCAACTGCTATGCCATCGAATTGGCGGGCAAAGATTATCTTGTATTCATCGTATCCAATGTAGTCTACGATGAACAGAACTCCGTTTAAGATAACCAATACAGAAGCAACAATCTAGAAAGAGTAATTGGTGATTAAAAAAATATCAAGTTTTGATTTTCTGATAGGTCGAACTCACGTTAAATTTACGTTTTGTGATTTTATGCGCTAACACAGCGGCTATCAAAGCTCCAATGATGACGCCAGTATACCAAGAAAGACGGGCATACGACTTAATAGTTACCAGAGCATGGTAATCAAATCCCATTTGCGAACTGATACCACCGGAAGTAAAAATTAGAAGAGCTAAAAAAATTAGTTGAAAAGAAAATTAATGGGAAATTGTATTAAGTTTTCTTTGTGCTCAAAACAGCTGATCAAGAAGATCCTGTTCATCGAAAATTAATGTTTCAACTTTTAAATTGACTTACCTGCTGATAAGGATTCCCATTGTGGCATAGTTCTTCGGTATACTCTGCACCAACTCTCATGGGGCTCACCATAGCATACTTGTTGTGGAGCGCCTCCATAGTTCACATGGTGGCCTGGTTGAGGATATTGAGGGCCTGGAACTGATGCTCCTGCAAATGTCGTCTGTTGTGGAGCGCCTCCATAGTTCACTTGGTAGCCTGGTTGAGGATATTGAGGGCCTAGAACTGATGCTCCTGCAAATGTCGTCTGTTGTGGAGCGCCTCCATAGTTCGCTTGGTAACCTTGTGCAGGAACTTTGCCAATTGTTGACTGTTGTGATTCATCCATGTTACACTGATCGCAGTTTCTTTATTATTGAATTTATATTCTTTTTTTCTTAATCACAATAGGTCTTTTCGTGCTGGCAGCGACGTGGTGACTACTTTTTTAAACAAGACAAACCCTTTGGTATATCAGTTGTTTTGGCTTTTATCTGCTGAGTTATCGGAAACTTGACATTTCTCAAGTGTTTTCATTCCAAAAAGGCTAGATCGGAATACATAATTTGATAGACAAGAAACAATTTGATTAATCTCTTAGCATTAAATCATTCGCCAAAACACGGAGATTCATGGAAATTCTGATCAGACAATTCACTTGGTTTTAAAAAAGGGAAAAGCATAAGGAACTACCTCAGTTCTGCAAACGTATTGACTGATGGAAGATATCAGCTGATAGCTTAATAGAAGATAACGCTTTTTGGCTGTGACGAAAGTTCCCTGGAAATCGATATTTTGCTGTTGCTATTATTATCAGCTTGTTGAAATTATTTATGTTGAGTTGAATCATAGTTATATAACAGATAAAAGGTGTGCCAATAAATGGTTATATGGAATGTAAACTGCTCTACAGGGTTGATAAAAATCATGATTTTTTTGTTTCTGACAGATTTTTTTGATTTTTTTCAAAAAAATCATGATTTTTTTGATTTTTTTGATTTATTTGATTTTTTTGATTTTTTTCTGTATTCGCAAGATATCTGTCTTATTTTTCTTCGTAAATGATAGTTTTGTTTTAACTTACTGCCTCGTACTAAAAATATGACTTTTCTTATTGAAGACGGCATTTATATGTATAGATTGAGAGCTGAAGAGGAAAACACAGCCCTCGAGTATGCCCAAAGCAAATACGCGGAGAGAGGAGCCCCTGATAATAAAATTCAAATCCAAGACTCAACCTTTTAAAAAGTCTTATATTCAAAAATCAGTCTCCAAAAACAAATGATGAGCTTGGCCAGTTTATGCCTTACTTTGACTTTGATGTTGCTTTCAGCTGTAACGTCATCTGCGTCTGTGGAAAGGATATTTTCTACATTTGGCTTGGTTCAGTCTTAGCTACGAAACAAGCTGTGGAATGAAAAAGCTGCCAAACTGGTGTTTCCTTTTAAATATTTTAACAATGAACAAATTAATTATTTTCAATTTGCTTTGAAGTGCGAGTTTTCAGTTTTTTTTTTTAAATTTATTTTTAAGGCCGTGTGCGAATTCAGTTAAAAATGGGTTAAAAATTGACGTTTGGTTAAATTTTGACACTTCGCATAATTTGACTAGCTGCTGAGCAGGTTAAAAAATGACAGTAGTGGTTAAAAATTCATCCATTTTTATTTTTTAACCACAATTCATCCAATTCGCACACGGCCTAAAGTTCCTAATTAAACAAATTTGATAATTTTAAGCTGCGTTAAAAAAAAGTTTTTCTCTTTAGTGCTTCTGTCTTAATTTTGTTTAAAAAAATCAATTTTGATTTAAATCATGATTTTTTCAAAAAAATCATTTGATTTAAATCATTGATTTAAATCATGATTTAAATCAATTGATTTAAATCAATCAACCCTGCTGCTCTAATATACCTAGTAAAAAGCACATTAATGAATTTGTCTTCACCTTTCTTTCCCTTATTTGGTTCCAAATCCATTCCTAATATGTGATGTTCCTTGTTATCAAAGAGGCTGGGCTATCCTCAGAGGTAGAAACAGTAAACCTTAGTTCGGCCCAATAGAAAGAAAGATAAATGTTTCTTTATTCAAAAATTCTATTTATTTAACAAAGTATTATTTGTATTTTTCTAAAAAATATATGACTTCATATATACAGTTTCATTTGCGGTATAAGACTAGTTTGACTGGACTTCTTCCTGGTGATGACTTTCTTCCTTCACGGCTCGGAACTTCATATAGTTCTCGGATTTGTGATGAGTTAAAGATGAGCATGACGTGTGTCCCTCAGGGTTTTCTTTAGTGTATCAACGGAGTTTCCTTCACCTTTCAACGGCTTGGTAACCGATGCCCATCAATTTCACTACCACTTTGGAATTTCACTCTACCACTCTACTACCACTTGAATTTGTCTCAATTTGTCGTGAAACAAAAAAATTTGTCGCGTACTTATTTTAAAATTTACCACTTCTTACCACTCTTCAGCCTGAATTTATCGTCGATAGTTCGCTCCCTTATGTACAAAACTGGGGGTGAATTATATTCAATCAAAATTTCATACAAAAGTCTTTCTGGTACGGTATAAATTATTATGTTTTGTTGGTAATACTCAAATTTGTAATGTATGCAGCTAATGCATACGAGTCCTCGAAACCAAGCGATCTGGCATCTATAGTTGCTTAGGCAGCTTTGCAGCCGTACAACACGAATTTGAAAATTTGAAGGAATGTCGTCAATTCTAAGAAAATGTATTCTATCTTCAACCTAGTCTGATAGCAGAGTCGGTCATCGAAACTTTAACAGCGTTAACTCCAATTTTCAAGTCATACGGCATACAACGATTGGCCGTCTCATTCATGCGAATTAACGCATCTTAACTATTTTTATTTTTTGGGGCTACCTTAAGTCATTGCTTTATGCCATCAAGAGTCTTTGGAAGAGCTCAGAGCTAACACTGAACGCAAAACAGCGGTCGGTTCGACCGAAATGTGTGACTGAATGATCGGAAATTGTATGTATCTCTAAATGCCACAACCATTTCCTTCACTTAATAATAAAAACAAAAATATATTCTATCAAAATCAAACTTAAGCACAATGATGTAGAGGAAAAGGTGGGAATATGGAACCTGTTGGTAACTAGGAACCCCCCTCTAAAACCAAAACAGATAGTGCCTTCTTTTAGCGAATAGCAACATTTCGTGAAATCTCATAGCAAATACTCATATTGCCTAGGTACACAACTTTTGCCTTGATCATTTCGCCGCAAAGCTGTTTCCAACAACCGAGCAAAAAGGAAAACTTTTTTTCATTGTTTTTGTTTGTCTCGAAAGTTCATAACGGTTCGTGTTATCGTCTGGTTTAAAATTCATAAATATTTTTAAGTGCTCGGATTTACAATTTCTAAAGATTTTTTTAATTTCCTTGAATGAGTCCCGAAAAAAAATGTTTTTTATTAAAATACTAGCAGTACCCTGCCACGCTTCGCAGTGCCTTCACTTTTTTACGCTGCTACCACACTATCCGCTTCCCTCCTACCCTCCAGAGCTACCTGCTACCCGCTAAACCGTTACCACTACCCGCTTCCCGCTATCTACAACTTCAACACACTAACTGCTACCCCTTTACCACGCTACCCGCTACTCACTCCCGTTACCCATCACCACGCTCTGCGCTACCCGCTACCTACTTCCCCGCTACTCCACTACCCGCTTCCCACGCCCATTTTATCTCAAAAACAACAAATCTAAAAAAGAAAATATATCGACTGCAAAAAATGTCAAGTGTACGTTTTTTTGTCGATGGAAAACAATATTTTACGAATATATGTACATATATTTTCTTGACTGACATAAAGTAATACATTTTCAATTTACATGAATAATTTCAGATCTGACATCTGACAAACATAATTTTCAATATTTGAATGATCATATTTTTTTTTTTTGATGGGGTGGAAAAAGTATGTTTTTTAACATTGGCAAGGATCCCGAATTTTTTTTGAAAATGAAACATAGCCTATGTCACTTGGGAATAGTGTAGCTTGCCAACGGTGAAAGAATTTTTTAAATCGGCCCAGTAGTTTCGGAGCCTATTTGCAATTTGTTTATTTTTTTGCACCTTGGGTTAGATTATTCAAGTTTTAGAAAGGATCCCTAATTTTTTTGAAAATGAAACATAGTCTATGTCACTTGGGAATAGTGTAGCTTGCCAACGGTGAAAGAATTTTTTAAATCGGTCCAGTAGTTTCGGAGCCTATTCATTTCAAACAAACAAACAAACAAACAAACAAACAAACAAACAAACAAACAAACAAAAAATCAAACCTTTCCTCTTTATAATATTAGTATAGATAAAGTCTTGTAATATGGAACCCGTAGAGGATTCTAATATGGAACCGGGTTCCATATTACCCTTACGTCTTTTTATTAACGGTGGACGTGGTAGTAGTGGTGTGAACACCTGTCACAGATGTCTTGATCAATTGGAAACAACATCAGCATCCCATACTGCAATATCTTCTGGTGATTCTGTTCTTTCGGAAAGCAGCAAAGGTCGCACCCCAACAGAAGCAGACAATGATATAAGTGGCATGTTCTGCTCCCAAGGCCGAATAGCCTTGATCATGATCATCGTGGTGAGGTTTGGGTGCTGTGCCAATCCTGCAATCTTTGGGCACTTAATGATTGCGCAGGATGCGATCATGACTATTATGTATGCAATTTTTGTACTCAGAGGTAAAATGTTTTTTTAACATACATTTAATATGGAACCCAGGGTTCCATAAAAGGAGCATAAAATTCAAAAATATTATAAGTACTTTTTTTGAATAAAGTAAAATATTAATAACAAAAAGTACTCAGAACATGTTTTTTTTCTTATATATATTGGAAAAATATATACTTATTATTATGGAATACTATTTAATGTCTTCAGCTAACGGGTATGGAAAAAAAAGCTAAAAAACAAAATGGGGTTCCATATTCCCACCTTCTCCCCCTACTGTAAATAAATTCTATCAGTCAATAAATTTAAATTTAAAGATTCGAGTCCAATCAACCAAAGATAGATACAAAAACAACCAACTACTATTTTTTTTATTCGACGTACAAAAGATAAATTTTATTTAAAGCTTTGCCCATCGAAGTGGAAATAAACGAGTTATCAATATATTTTGTGATTTTAATTTCAAAAAATCTTCATTTTATTTTATTGAGACATCTTGAGAAAAGTACCTTTCCTTTTTATTCTCTTATTCCAAACGTCCGTCCCTCATCACCACCATCGCCCAGAGAGAGCAGCAAGGCAGACACAAAAAGTTATAAAGCACGTCATCAAAGAAATAAATTACCCCCTCAAAATGGTTGGATTATTTATGTCAAGCCAGTGCCGTTGATGAAATTAATCTTCTTTTCAAAAATGTATAACGATAAAAATGAAGAGTTGTTTTTTTTTCTTCTTTCATTTTAACTGACTCTTCTGTTGAAATCGGTAACGAACGATGTCTGCGGAAAGCCAAACCAGACATACCCGCATTAACAAAAAATGTACCTACTTACCTACCCCTAAAACGTTTTTCCGTTTCCTTTTTTGAGATATTTTAAATTACCTACAACATTTTGTGAATCCATTAAGATTGTTGCATGCATGCCATATCAAGATTATAATTCACTTTCGGTTTCGAGTGGGCTGAAAATTATACTCGTAAGAGTATCAGTGATCTTAGATCTTTGATGTTCTTATAAACTTTCGACTTTACCTTTTTCCTTGTTATATTACAGGAGGAAGTTCGCTGAGAGAACTTTACCCGGAAAATCTACTAAATACTGTGACCTGTTAATGTCGTTTACACACACACAAACACACCGTCCTGTGAAGAGGCTCACGTAGGTATATTATAACGCTCAACCTCATTCCCTGCCATGCTGGCAAACAGCCACAAACAGATTTGCTACTAAATAAACGTGGAGAGGGTTGGGATACCAACCCCACTGTCATTTAGACGGCTTCAGGTTGACGGTTAATTGCTATTCTATATTAAAGTACGGATAATATATCAAATTTCAACGTATCCTCATAATTTATGTGTGTGTGTTGGTGTGAGTATGAAGTGTGCTCGTTGTCCTCTCTCGCGTCAGACCAGCAGACACTCTGCGAACACCAAATAGCTCAGCGCTCAACCATAAACGAGAGTGTCATCTAAGTGAACTACAGGTTTGCGGCACCAGGACAGAGAGACGACACCTTTCACACCGGGCCGGGGTTCAAGGAACCATTGAAAATGATAGTACTATAGGTTTGTCGTCCTCCTGTTCGTCGTTGTGGTCGTTGTCGTTCGTCAGGATTGAGTGCCGACCACTGCCGCCACATTTCTGAGTCAGGAACTGCCATTTGGATAATTGCAGGTTGTCCTGTCCCGTTTTACCGGTGCGCTAGCGGGCATGGCATATAGTACTTTGCTCTAGTTGGTCGGTCGGTCAATCACTCGATAAAGAAGGGAGGGGAGGGTTTTATCAGTAGAGGAATTAATATGAAATAAAATTGATTTTTTACGACCTGGCATTTATGCTCCCTGGCGAGAAGGTGTGTGAATGTGTGCCAGGAATAAATACGTGTGGTATTACTCCCCCCCCTCCCCTCACCCCGGCATCTGACATGGCGTTATAGTTTTTATTATTCGTCGTAGTTGTTGTCGTCGTTGTAGTCCTTGTTAATGGGCTCTCTCCAATATGGGTTTTTGCTTTTGATGCGTGGTTTGGCAGAATAAGAAGTTGGAGGATATGCTCCTTTACTTTCATATTCTTCACTTCCTTCACTTCCGGCTTCTCGTACTCTACAAACAAACACACATTTTCCTTGAGATTTTAATGAACAATGAAAGCTGGTGGAACAGGGAGGTGGTTTTAGGAGTGATTTCATCAGAGTGTCAATATGGTTGTGGACGGGTTTTGGTGGCATACCGTTATACCGAAGACGACGATGACGAGAGAGGGGATCAAGTTCGAAAATAAGTTTTATGGGCTTAAATTTAAGTTGATTTGTGATCATATGGAACGCTTTGATGTCACTGTGGTGGGTTTTTGCGTTTCCAATTGGGGTTTATGAGAAACTTTTATCTTACTAAGGTTTGTTTCTGTATTCGAGGAGTGATTAATTTCGACGAAGTTCGCCTCGATGAATTTAATGTGGTGTGTTTTCGTTAAATTTTTACACCATCTGACACCACCAGTGCCGGAATTCATTTGGCAAGACTTTTAATGGCATTTGAAGGGTTGTAGGAATTTTTGTTTTCTCGATTTCGATTCAGAAAGGTGAGAAAACATCAATTTGAGGTTATGTGTTATTTTTAATGAGTACGTAAAGGAATGTCTATAGGAATCTACTGATAAAGTTTTTGGGAACATTTGGGCTTGGTTTTCGGAGAAATTCGTGAGCTCATTTCAATTCAAAAAGTTTGAGAAACTTTAAAACGAAATAAAGGAAAGTAAATGTCTGGATTTACAAAGAGTAGATAGGGGCGGGGGAACTGGCATTGGGGACGTTATGAAGTAGCTTAACTTTCCGCGAAGCCATTTGCTGTCTAATTCTGTGAAAAGATGGCTATGATGTCGATGGAGTAAATTTACTCCGAAAACATCAATTTCGTATGCATTTTTCTTGTGCGTTTTGGGTAATCCGTTGACGTTAATAATGAAGTATTAGTCAGGCTGTACGAAATGGTTTCTCATCTTTCCGTCAAGCCATTTACTGTTGAATTTTGTCAAAAGATGGTGGGGAAACCAATATGTTTTAATATACTCCAAAAAATTCAATTTTCTGAAGTTGTTTCAAGTGATTTTTGGGTAATCCGTTGACATTCGGAACTAAATTTTAGTCAGTCGATATTTAATCGTTTCTTACTTTTCCTATAAATTACAAACTGTCTAATTCTACCAAAGAATCCCTGCGGTGTTGATGAATTAAAAATACTCCGAAAACATCAATTTCATTTACCTCCTTTGAAATGATTTTACGAAAAACCTGTGCGATTCAAAACCAATTATTTGCTATCCGTCCTTCAACGGTTTCTCATCCTCTCGATTAGAACATGTTAAGTGTGATGTCGACGGACTTTATCAACATTACAATTTTGTCTTGTGCGAGGTTTAACAGTTTGATACATAATTCACTTGAATTTATATAAACCACTTTAACTTATTTTCCCCTATGATTCTTGTCATTATATTGCTAAACATTCTTTACTGTGTACACAAGTCCTTGTTGCACAATACACTCCAAACAACAACAAGAGACTACCTCCTTGCTTCCAGAGTCCTGCCTTATTAAAAAAAATATCTAAAATACTTCATACTTAGATCTACCCTATCTATCTCAAGCAAGATGACTGCATTTTGTTGTCAACTATATATTCCCCAAAGCGCTTGCACAAAACTTTTTGGCAAGAGTATACTCTTGTAAGTTTATGAACCTTTCTTCCTCTCTCTCTACATATATATTCTTTTCCAACAAAAGGTATATATGAACAACAAAAATCATCCAATGAAAATGTTGGTATCTAGTCGTAATCGGTGTCTTTGTGTGGAATTTTGAATTTTCCTTCAATATTGGATGTCACACAAGTACCGCAAGTCCTTGAAACTTGATTGTGAATTGATTGCAAGAACATACAGAAAAAGTTCAATTGTCATTGGGAATTTTTGCTTTTTTTCTTGTTCTATTCATAACTCGAGCAGATGGTATTCAAGGTTTTTGAGCATGACGTTGGCGGACAGTTTTATGTCACGAGATTTTGGAATTTCGCTGGGGTTAAATTTTTAATGGTGTAACCATTAGCAGAATTCAGAAGGAACCTGCACTTCTTGTGGGGTTGTTTCATTTGACAGTTAATTTTCTGTCGTCCTCTTTCAAAGTTTCGTACGGAAACGTCACAAAAAGGGGATATAATCGACAGGTTTGGAGTGTACATTTTACATCCAAGTTAGGGTACACACCAAAGAAGCATCCATTTTGTGCAGTGGAAGCATTTCAATAAGATTTTCAAAATCCCTTAAATACTTTTAACAGAACGACGAATGCCGGGCCAGTTAGTATATGCTGAAATTAAAGTGTTTTTCATTCCTTTGTTCATTCAATCTCTCCTTAACTTCTAAAAACGATATAATTTGACATAATTTCAAGTAAATTAAGTGAATTTATTTACTTTCCAAAAACCATTTTGATGTTGTATCCTTGTTTTCCATTTAAAATTTGAAAAACATCAAGGCCCAGCTTGCGGAACGAACAGTTTCCAACTCTCACCACTAATTCGTGTCGTTTGAAAAATAATAATCAATTCAAGATGAGATGAAAGGATATCAAGAGGATTGAAAAGTTGATGGATACGCTTGAAAGTCATCTTGAAACACAAAACTTTTGCAACATTTATTTTGCCTCAAAAGTTTACTTTGTCATGAAGCTCGAAAAATATGGTATCTCCCTTATATTATTATTATCTGCTTACCATTCTCCAATTAAACTTTTCTCATTATATTGTATTTGTCTCGGCTTCCGTTTCCGTTTCGTTTAAAATTTGTTGCAAATTTTCTTGAAAGTAGGATGCGCTTTAATTGTTTATAAATGCTCTTTTTCTTTAAAATTAATAATTTCTATCGTTCATCTTGAGTTGGACTTGGATTAACAAAGACCTCCAGACATATTAAGATCCCCATCCACATTGAGTTTAACCTTTCTCCAGCAAAAAAAGAACTGAAAGGTTGAAGCAGTATTTATTTTGTATTACTGAGTGGATTAAACAATGAATTAAGAAGCAGTTGAACTGGTCTGCAATATAAATTGCTTTGCAATGGCAAGGACAATTGAAACTTTATATTCCAGAGTTTGTGTATCCCAAGAACACTCATGTTATAAAGTGTAGTGTGCCCTTACCATTACCTACAATAGCTGGATCGGTCGATGTACAGAGACGTCAGAGTGGAGTGGTTAAAGGTAGTCTAAATGAAAGCAGCAGGTGAAGTCAAAAGCTTTTCACATACCACAAAGAGGAGAATCTTTTTTTTTGTATTTTATGTTTGAAATGAAATTTAATTAATTTAATAGTGAAATATTGTAAAAGTGTACTTTGTATGTGTGAACAGGGATTTTTGAAAGCCAAAGTAATGTACATTATGTTTTTATGTTTTACTGCTGCTAACAGCTTTAGCCTGATCTAATGAACAGTAATTAAATGCACAAAGCTTGAATAATTCATTTTATGACTTTAAACATTTATTTTTCTATATGGAGTTGTGTGCACAAAAGAGAATTGTTGTCCTTCTAAAAGGATATCTAATTAAAAAGACTGTTGCAAACATGATTCATACACATGACAGTAAAAACGGACATTGAATTTTTGTCTTAATTGTTTGCTGCAATATTTTTAATTTTTTTTTACCAAAATCACTTGACAATCTATGCAACGAAAAAAGCAATGGCGAGCAAAATTCCGCCAGCTATATAGAACCATTCAATTCGGGTGGAGCAGACTACCAATTCAACCCGCCCAAAGATAGCGATATCGCTGGTAGTCGCCGAACTTTACAAAGCAGCTGGAGATGATTAGGCTAGGAGTATGCACCATCTCATTTCCAAATTCGGTCGGAGGAAAGCATGCCCGACGAATGGAACCTCAGCATCGTATGCCCGATCCTCAAGCAAGGAGATCTAAGTACAGAAGTGAAGACTCTTAAACATCGCCTACAACATCTTGTCTGCCGTGCTGTGTGAACGTTTGAAGCCTTTTGTCAACAACCTGATTGGTCCTCATCAGTGTGGCTTCAGACTCGGAAAGTCCACAATCGATCAAATATTCACTCCACGGCAGATCTTTTCATCGATTTCAACGCCGCGTATGACAGCATCTATAGAGACCAACTATATAAAGCAATGTCTAGTTTTAGCATCCCAGAAAAACTCGTCCGTCTGTGTAAGATGATAATGGAAAACTCACACTGTTCCATCATAGTCGGAAAAAAACACCTAACAGATGCATTTGATGTAATAAAAGGTTTTAGACAAGGTGATGTATTGTCATGCGATTTCTTGACAATCATTCTTGAGAAGATTGTGCAAAACTCCAACGTCAAAACCAGAGGCAAAATCTTTCAAAAGTCCGTCAAGCTAGATACGCAGACGACATCACATAACTGGAAGAACACAGCGTGATGTCAGTGGAGCGTTCGTGTGCCTTGAGACGGCGACCAGAAAGATGGGTGTACCGCTACACCCGAGAGAACAAGACAAAGTTAATGCTGTCAACAAGAAAGGACAACCAACATCGACAACATCCAAGAGAGCCAACGTCAGAATAGACAGATTTAACTTCGAGGTAGTTAAGGACTTTGTCTACCTAGTATTCGCAATAAACTCAGACAACAACACCAGCGCTGAAATCAAAAGAAGGATCACTCTTGCCTATTGCTACTTCTTTGGACTTAAAAGGCAATTGAGTAGTAAAGTCCCCTCTCAAACAACTAAAGTGTCACTGTACAAAGCCTTCCTCATCCAGGTCCTAATGCATGGTGCAGAAGTATGGACCATGACAACATCCGATGAAAACGCGTAGAGCTGTTTCGAGAGAAAAATTGTTCGAGCGATTTTTGGTCTTGTCTGCATGAATGGAGACGAAGATTCAATCAAGAACTGTACGAGCTGTTCAGCGACACTGACTAAGCCAGAAAAGTTAAGGTCCAACGACTTAGATGGTTTGGTCATGTAGAGCGAATGGAAAATAATGCTCCGGCTCGTAGAGTCTTCGAATCCAACCCGGAAGGATGTCGCAGAAAAGGAAGACTTGGCGTACGAAACTGGAGACAGCTAGCTAGGGACTGAGCTGGCTGGAAACGCTTGTTGGATGAGGCCCTGGTCCGACCTGGACTGTAGCGCCACCAAAAGTAAGTAAGTGTGACTGTTCTGCTTGTCGAATAGAGGTAGTCGTCGTGGTTTGGCTTTCTCTATTGTATCCACATTCGGATTCAGCTATTGGTTCGTTTCTGCCTATCATACTGTTGCAGGAAAGCTCAAGTATATAAGTAGATATATTCAAACAATCAATGTTAAGAGATTTATGTAGGTATTTCAATTTTATGAAAAATAAAACATTTGCAACAAAATCTTATCACCTAATTCAAAATTGTCATTCATCCGATTCTCGTTAATCATAGCGATCTCATTTTTGTCAAGTCCCATTGTCTAATCGAGAATTATGTTTAATTTTCTTGCGACAAGTCATGGAATTCTCAAACCCTGTCACTCAGAAGTCACAAAATACAATAGACCCAATCCTCAATCATTTATTTTCCTCAAGGGTGCTTTTCCATTTTCATTCAAAACAAGAAAAAGGAAAAAAGGAAGGATATCCCTAAGACGTGCCTCAAATCGTAAATTTTGTCCTTTTCCCTCAACAAAAAGACCAAATGAAGAAATAACAAAGAAAATTCAAGAAATCACTTTAATATTTGATTAATGATGTTTTTTCATATATTGTCATCGTTTGTTGTAAGCCATTCGGCTCTCTCACTTATTTCTCAAATCGGTTTGTCTTAACAGCTAATAAACAGAAATTTCGCGATACACTTTCCTCTGCACTCTTAAACCAAAAAAAGAAGAAAAAAAAAACTGTTCCATTTAAGTATTAATTTATGCCCATAAATGGCTTTGCTCGGTGTTCTGTGTAACACAGCCTATAAACATTGAGATTGAGATCAGCCAGGCGGCGGAGGCTTGGGACATGAAACAAACGTGTTGGGATTTCCACTCAATTCAACTCAACGAACTGAAACCAACATTCTTTTGTGTACACGAAAACGGATATTTTGTACTCGTTTCTCCATGATCAAGGACTGCCTTATTAGTTTGTTTTTGTTGACAATAAACTTAGCCGTAATGACAAATATAGAAATGGATTTATTTATGTTTGCATGCATATATACACGTGGGACAAGTGAGGGAGAGAGAGAGAGTGAGAGATTAATTGTGTTGCTAAGAGCTTTCTGTACATTATTATTTGTGAAAGGAATTCTCGTCGCGTGTAACGTTATCGTAATGAGCATCGTTTGTGTGACACAAATAACTGGTATTAAGTTGTCATTATGGTTTGATTAGATTGGAAATCTATGGAAATGAAAGTTAAGTGACAATAATGTCTTGTCTGCTTCACTTAATATGACAGAAGGCAGCAAAAGCAGCTGATGGTGTTTGATTTCGACATGTGGAACACTATCAGGCCACATTTATGAATATTAGCTGAAAAGGAAATCGTTAATGCTCGGAAATTTGGTATTGATACAATTTTGTGTAAGTTTGAAATTAAGGACAAGCGCAATTTTCTGTTGCATGACAAACGCTCCGCTCATACGAAAAACTACACGGTTACAGAAATCTTAACAAACTTGTTTACATACGACAAAGATAGAAAACGACTACCGCGTATACGTACTATTTTCCAGGTGCATTTTAGTTCAATCATTATCTTTTGCTTCGGACACGTTTTAGCGTGACAGTACCACTACAATGCCTTCAGATGTTATAGGAAGGTTGGTCAAGGCTACCATCGACCCAATTCAATTCGGGATGATGGCGTTATACCTACATCGCGTTTGTAACGCTATAAATCTCTAACCTGATTTCTTGGGGTTAGAATTGTAAGTTTGGCTAAACTTACTATGGAAAGAAGGTTGACAAAAATAAATATGATTGTTTTACCCATCAGGAAACGTCCCCGAATAGCTTCTGCAACACGTATGTTGCTGGATGTTTATTCCACTATCATACTTATAAGTTTTAAAGCACTATAGTGTGTTTACCAGCGAAAAATGAAGCAATTCATCACTTTCGAGATTGCCCCCAATTGCAGGTGTTCAAAAGAGAAAGTGTGAGCATTGTAAGATGCGGAAAGAACGTTTTGGAAAATTTTGTTTGATGCCCTTTTCAAAGGATAGACAAGTGCAGTCAGAGAATGATTCACACGAAAACTGTAAGAAATGTGCATAAGGGAGCATACCGTCGACGACAAAATCAGAATGAAGAGTGGTAACATTCCATGGCTCCTAAGATACAGAAGACGATCAGTTGGTCAAAGTATAAGTCCCGGATCTGTCCGTTGATACACCGGTTAATCGCCTTTGAAAGCCGGAGGAAACTCCGTCGATAAACCGGTCCAAAGCCGTTGTAGAGCCAAGGGAAACCTTGTTGATAGCCAATAGAAAGATAGTTGATAGCTGGAGGAAACGTTTATCTTTCTTTCTATTGGACCGAACTAAGATTTACTGTTTCTACCTTAGTAGACCCTGGATCCCCTGAGGTTACCCCAGCCTTAGATAACAAGGAACATCACAATGGGCTGTAATGACATTAAACGATTGCGCCATTGAGATTTTAATTCTTAAAAAAAGACCAACAGATACATATATTACTTGATTCATAATTCAAACAACCCACAATCAACGCCTTTGACTCTATCGTCCTCATTACCAAACTGTTCCTGTTAATTTTCCTAACCCAACCCTAAAGGTTCCAGTGATTCCCTTTGTTGCATCTTTGTCGTAACTCTCCCAACCACCAGTATAAACTATGTAAGGCTTGTAAGAACTCCTCATCTCTTGTCTACCGCAAAATAAATCTGCACAATAACCATCGACAAAAAACAACAAATTTACTAAGCAGTCACCGAAGAATAGAAGAAAATTTTTGAAGCCTTACCCGCGTTAAACCACCAGAGCATAAGCATCAGCTTCAAAACTCCAACTCCGACGACCTCTAACTAATGAACCATAGCCATAATAAACAAGGCTGCATTTGCTGCGGTTTACACTGCTGAACAACACAAAACAGAAATCATATCTCATCCAACTCACAGCTTGGCCAAGTACAAAGCAAAAGCACAAAACATTGTTGAATTATTTAATATGGCAACCGACCGACGTCCATGTTGTATAGAATACAGAAACGTTATTGTCTCTCAAAACCGATCGAGATTCCAGACCCACCCTGTGCTTGTTTCTGCAGAAGGAGAGACACAACGCTTGCCGTGCAGCCCATTAGCTTTGGCTGTAATAAAGCGTAATAAATGTCAACCAATTTGCACCCCCCGAATCGGATTGCAACCCTAAAACACAACAACACACTTAACCCTCTGCACTCAAAGGGAGATAGAAAGAGAGGGAGAGGCTCTGTTGCGTGTAGCAAGTTGGTAGTTGGCCGGCAGTCAGGAATCAGGACACGAAAAGGACTTCACAATAACAAAAACAAGCGTCCAGAACTGCATTAATGAGATACACTTCGATTGAATTTATTTGCAATGATGCATACATAATGAGTTAGGTTTCACAGAATACAAGCTATAACGTTGAGTCAATCAGTAGCAAGGATATACACTGCCAATCACTAGGATGAGGCCACATATTTTTTAATCGATTTTCGCTCTTTATACCTGCTGGAAATTTCGTACCCATAAAAATTTACTACATTTGAATAGGTAGACATTTTCTTTAAAAAAAGTCATAAAATTAAGGGGTTATTTAGAAAAGACTGTTGGAATTTCCCTACATCAATTAAAGAGCTACTTAAAAACAGTATGAAAAAAAGCGTCACTTGGATGAGGCCACATTAAAAATCTTATAAAATATCAAAAAAATGAAAGAAATGTTTACAGTTTTTGGTTTTCAAACATTTATTTATTAAGTTTTTCTCCATTAATAATGAGTATGCCCCCAATTTTTTGATATGACCTCTATTAGACGGTTTGGAATGGAATCATAAAGTTTTTTTAAATAGTCAAGCGAAATCTCGTCCCAGGCATCACGGATAGCTTCAATTAAGGTGTCCTTGTCTTCAAATTGTCTACCACCTTCATAAACTTTTCGAGATAGCCATGCCCATACGTTTCCGATTATGTTCAAGTCCGGTGAATAGGGCGGCCATGGCAAAAGCTCTACGTCCTCTGATAAAATCCAGCTTTTGACAACCCTGGAAGTGTGGATGGGGGCATTGTATTGTTGGAAAATCCAAGGCAGAGGTCCAAAAATATTTTTCATCTTCGGAAATGACCGTTCCAACAAGCATTTGTAGCTGTTTCCGTTCATTGTTGTAGAAAGAAACTCCAACTCGAATTTGCCATAGTAGGTGATAGCTCCCCACACCATGACACCTGATGTTCGGCTGTGATGTCTTCCCAAAATTAGTTCCTCTTTTCTTAAATCATGGAAATAAAAGTTGTAACCAACGGGGCCGTCAAGGTTAAACTTTTTTTCATCCGAAAAGACAACGCGTTTCCATTGACTGCTCCAAGCGACATGTTCTGTTGCAAAGTTCATTCGCAGCTCCTTGTGTACTTGCTTTAGAACAGGTTTCTTTTTAAGTTTTCTTCTCTGGATAGTAAAATCTTTTCTTATTATCCTTCGGACTGTCGAAATACTGGCTGATACACCGCTTTTGGACCTTATTTTAGTAGCTGATTGAGTGAAATTTGAAGCAATACTTGAAATTAACCGCTTTTCTCGGGATGTTGTTGCTTGGGCTGTGCGTCCTTTTTGTTTTTTTTCCATAGTTTTGAGGATCAGCAAGATAGTTGTTTACAACTGTCTTATAGCCTATTCCCACCAACGTGATTTAGCTCAATTAACTTGATTTAGCTAAATCACATAATTAATTTCATGATTTGCCATACATTTTCAATCATTTCTAATTACGTGATTTATCTTGTTTTATTTTTAATTAGGTATAAATCACCTCGATGATTCCAGGCTGAATGATTTCATGCTCAAGTAATGAATAAAATTCATTTCAAATTCATTTCTTTTTTCTTTTTGACAGTCAAAATTCAATTTTTGTGTCATATATTGATATATTTTATTGAAAAATTCAAAAAAATGCCAGGATTGTGATAAATGTCAAGCTAAATTAAGTAAAAAGTTCAGTGGGAACGCTTTCTTGATTTATAAATCAAATAAGCTTAATCAAGTCGGTGGGAAAAGGCTATTAAACGTTCTTAAATATTGCAACCAAAATTTTGAAAAAAATCGCTGATGTGAACTTCTACAACGAAATATTCGCAATGGCCTCATCCTAGTGACGCATTTTTTTATAGCCTTTTTAGTTAGCTCATTCATTAATTTAGGGAAATTCCAACGGTCTTTTCTAATTAACCCTATAATTATATCAATTCATTTTAAGAAAATATGTACCTACTCTCATGTAGTAAAATTTTCCGGGTTAGACAAATTCCAACAGCTATACAGAGCGAAAATCGATTTCAAAATATGTGGCCTCATCCTAGTGATTGGCAGTGTATGTTATGGTCGGCAGGGTCCTGTGCTGCAGGTCCAGCAGGTCTTTTGCCACTTAAAGTGCCGCTTTATGGAAATCCCTGCGGAAACCTCATTTCGCAGGAACATACATACATACATGCCTGTGTATGTGTGTGAAATAATTGTTTGTTTCTGTTTAAGTTTAAAAAAAATTACGCCGTTCTTCAATCCATAGAGTAAATAATATTTTTTCGCTTGAAAGAAATCACGAACGCGCGTATTCGTTTATGCGAAAAACAAATTATCCTCGAACATTCATATTTGTTTAATTAATTTTTAATTAAGTAATTTAAATTGATAGTGAATATGTGGAGAAGGGAAGTGGAGAGATCTGAAATCTGAGGTACATACGACGGCGGTCGTCGTCATTGTCGTGATTACGCGGATGTCGGTCGTGTTCTTGTGTGGGAAATAATTATTATTCATTTTAATGAGATAGATCTGGTGACATGCGATTTTCAACGTTTTTAATAAAACTATAAGAGTATGTCAATTGATTGAAGAGATATTCATACTGTGATTTAATTAGTCGAGTTTTTTTTTTTTTTTTTCAATGTCAATGGAAATCGCTTGGGTTTGCATTGTCAGGCCCGCTTCACGGTGAAATTGGATTTCCTTGTAATTGAAGCTTTTTTCTTTTAAACAGGAGTGTGAGTACAGAGACAATCTTATAGTATTTTACATTAAATTTTTAATTCGCTCAAAACATCCACAGTTATTACTCTTCTACTGCGTTTACGTAAAACTTTTCTGGGCGGGTATACATATTTGTTCGAATATGTCTTTTGAGGGCCTTGCAAAACTGAAATTGCAGATTTTTTCTTGTACTTAAACGTCACTTAAGCTGCGCGCCAAGTTCGTTAAGGGCATATACCTGTGTGCAGGACTCTATTGAGTCGTGCAGTTTTTCGTCCCCTCTTGTCTTGACTAAAACCTTTTCTAACATCAAGTAGGTAAATCTATTGAAATTTTCGTTTCTGTAGGAACAATTTGAGCTTTCCATCGTCATCTTGCACAAAATTGTTTTGGGATACAAAAACTAGACATTTGTCTTTATATTTGCTCTCATTAGAGGCATTTATGATGATGATGAAAACATATGGTAGGTATGGACTTGAAAGTCCCGATGGACGTTCATACTGTAAAGACCTATCAAATTGTTGACAAACGAATGGTTCTACGGTGCAAGCGTCTTCAGTATCTTCAACAAGATTTCCCTGGCTCATCAACGACTTTAAACCGGTTTATCAACGGCGTTTTTTCCGCCTTTCAGCGGCGGTTAACCGGTGTTTCAACGGACAGGTCCGGGACTTATACTTTGACCAACTGATCGGTTTCCGTTTCTTAGGAGGCATGGATTGTTACCAATCTTTTACCTGATTTTGTCGTCGACGGTACGCTCCGTTAAGCACATTTCTTACAAAAACTGGGTGTGAATTATATTCGGCCGAGTTGTAAAACTTCATACAAAAGTCTTTCTTGTACGATATGAATTATATTTGTTGGCATAATTCATGCTAATTTGAAATGTATGCATCATTACACCGTTTTTTATAGTCCTGTGAAGTTAGCAAAATGATTGTTGAAAATTTAATAAAAAATGAGAGTTCCCGGTAGCAAACCAAGAGTTCTAGAGTTCCTCATACTTTTTTTAAATAGTTCTGGCGAATTAAATTTGGGCTAACTTCACGCAGCAAGGACTTTTTTCAGAAAATGAGTTCTGATGATGTATTTCAACTTAAAATCAAGAGTTCTAGAGTTCCTGATGACTTTTAGAAAGAGTTCTGCAAAATTGGAAAAGATAGGGTTACCTTAGGTTCCTATTGACTTAGAGCAAAATTTTGAAAAATCCAAAAAAAATCAAAATAGAGGAGTTCTGATTAGAGTTCCCGGTAGACAACGAATAGTTCTAAACATTTTATTAATAACTTTTTTTTCTAAAACTCTAATCAGAACTCCTCTATTTTGATTTTTTTGGATTTTTCAAAATTTTACTCTAAGTCGATGGGCACCTTAATTTGCGAGAACTCTTGAATTATTTGTTTTAGAAAAAAAAAACAATCAGTGGTAACACTGGTTCGATTACTATCAGGAGTGTCTTGTTTTCTCTCTCCGCAATTTTTTTATTTATTTCAAGTTTTCTTGTGTTTTAAAAACTAAAATTGTGCTTATTATATTAAACTTCATATTTGACATGCATGTAAACTCATGCTATTGTATTTTATAATCAAAATCAGTTTAAAATTTAATTTTTCATTCTAAATTTTATTGTGATTGCATTGCACGTAAGTTTTGATTCCATTTACTTGTTTACCTATGTGTTTAAACTCTGCATTATTTTTGTCTCCCTCTTAACTGTCCCTTTATAAATCACTCAAACATAATTTGAGCTTTTTTCCGAAATTTATAAGATTTTGACATTCTTATTAAAAAAAGAGATTCCATTCCTCACAGTATTCCGTGGCTTAATTAGTTTGTGCGTCGATATTCAAATTCCGATTCTCTTACAAATACAGCCCCAGGTTCAACTCCCGGTAGCAGCACAAGTTTTTTTTTTTTCTTATTCCTTATTTTCTTTGTATTTCTTCTTTTTTTTTATTAATGAGTATGACTTGTGCTAGTACAAACTGTCTCGATCGGTCCGGCTCAGCCCCACTTTTTCACTGCTATGGTCCGTGTGGTAAAATATTCCACTCTAAATGCGTTGGTTCGAACAATGCCTTTTTGGATAAAATAAACTCATCGAATCTAGCCTTTTGGTACTGTGCCGATTGTAAAAAGATTTCCCTGGCTCATTTTTCTATAAAATTATCTAACTTAAGAAACGAGCTTAGTAAAATATCCAAGGGGTTTGAAGAATTAAGTACCAACTTCATTAAATTAGCTTCCGTTGCTAGTGAAATTCCTTCTCTGGTACAGGTTTCCGACAAATCCTGCTCAACGGATGATCTCTCAACGCAAAATGTATCTATGTCTGCTAACCCTAAAAAAAGTAAAAAAAAGAGGAAGGGAAAACAGCTCTTCCTCAGCCAACGTAAGTCCGGCTCCAAAAAAACCTTCTTCTTCGAAAACTAATGAAAGTGGTGGTAGTACTGACACAACTTCCAAACCGGTACCTCCTCCCAATCACGAAATCAACACTATCGATGTTGAGACATATGCTAGGCCTTCTGAACCAAATCCCTCTGACACCCCGACCGATAAGGATCATTCGAGTCCTCATCACGTTCCTGCTGCTAACAATTCCCTTCCAAATATTCTTACCTCAGTACCTAGGCCTAAATCTATCTTTATCTCTCGTCTTTCACCTGAAGACTAAAGACGTAATAGAACATTTGGTTGCCTCGAAAATAATTAATGATTCATCGAGCATCAAATGTTCTAAAATAAGTAAATTAAACAGTTTTGTAGCGTCTTTTAAAATAACTGTTCCCAATTCCCTATTTGAACCCATTCTAAGTAGTCCTTGGCCTCTAAACACATTAGTTAAAGAATTTTCTGCTACTCAGAGAAGAAAATCAGGTCTCACTGCTCCATCTGGTCCGAATTCAAAAAACTGCAAAGGTTCTCCCTCTACTACCAAAATGTAAGAGGACTTCGTAGTAAAACTACAACTATTTTTCAAAATTCCCAATCTTTGCCATACGATCTTTTCGCTCTTACCGAGACTTGGCTTAATGCCACAATTTTAGACACAGAACTCTTCGATAATGAGTTTGTAGTTTTCCGTAAAGATCGTCATGGTGATGTCATTAATTCGGTTGGTGGGGGAGTCCTCATTGCTGTAAGAAATAGTTTTTGTTCAACCAAAATAGTTTTCCCAATGAATCTGTCTATTGAACTTGTCTGTGTAAAAATATCTAAACAATCTTTAGTAATGTATGTATTAAATGTTTACATCCCACCAAAAAGCCCAATGTCTTCGTTTTCTGAACTTTCCCTTGCAATTGATTTTATTATCAACTTAGCAAGCCTTGATAGTATTATATTATTATTGGGAGATTTTAATCTTCCCAACATTGACTGGGTTCCTTCCGAAGACGACTCTTATTTTGAAGCTTCAACCAACTCATCCCAACTGGAGCTTCAATTGTTAGATACCATTATCTCTTCGGATTTGCACCAAGTAAGTTCCATAAAAAATTATAGAAATAGAATGCTGGATCTAGTATTCTCATCTGACGCCGTTAATACTGTAGTGGTAGAATCCTCCTCTGCTTTATGTAACATAGATAACTACCATCCACCTCTTGACATTTTTCTTGACACGAGCGGTCATTTACTAGAAAATTGTAATTCTCATGACTGCTCACATGCATTTGATTTTCGCAAAGCTGATTTTCAAAAGCTTTTGGATTGTTTAAATAAGTCCGGTATAGACCACTTACCGATCTCTAACGATATTGACGAAACAATTTCGAGTTTTTATTCAGTTTTGTTAAATTGTATAAAGGAAGCAGTACCAATTAAAAGGATGATTCCCTCAACTACCCCTTCCCATCCCTGGTATACTAAGGACCTTAAACATCTTCGCAACAAAAGAAATAAGGCCTGGAAGAAATATATTAAACATATGACGGTGGAAAATCAAGTCATTTATATCTCTTTGTTTGAAGAGTTTAAAAAACTTTCTTACGAACTTTATAATGAATACATAGATTCGATGGGGGCTTCTTTAAAATCAGACCCAAAGAACTTTTGGAAATTTATTAACTCCAAGAAAAAGTGTGACGGATATCCTATTAACTTCACTTATAATAATGTAACATTGACCACTACTACCGACATTTGTGACGGTTTTGCTAACAGTTTTAGTCAATCTTTCATTGATTCTCCCGTTGTTGTGGACGAAACCTATTTCCGTTATTTGCAAAACTGTCCCCAAGTGTCTTTTAATAGTATTACAATAGAATATAATAAAATTTTAGAATTTATGTCTCATCTTAAAGAAGACTATTCTGTTGGACCAGATGGAATACCACCCGTAGTTCTTAAAAAGTGTAGGTCAGTCTTAGCTCTTCCCTTGCGAAACATTTTTGATCTCTCATTGAAATCAAGTAAATTTCCTGCAGTATGGAAGGGTGCCTTTATAACTCCCGTTTATAAAAAAGGTGATAAAAACAATATCTGTAATTACAGGCCGATTTCTAAACTTTCATGTATTCCAAAGTTGTTTGAGCAAGTAGTGTGTAACAATTTGGCATTCAACTGTAGAAATATTATTTGCAATCAACAGCATGGCTTTATGCAAAAACGATCCACGGTTACTAATCTGGTTATCTTTTTAAATAAATGTTTACATGCTTTGGAACGTGGCCAAGAAGTAGATTGTGTTTACACGGACTTCTCGAAGGCTTTTGATCAACTATCTCATGAGATTATCAAGTTTAAATTAACCTCTTACGGCTTCCCACTTTTTTTTATTTCGTGGATTGTCTCTTACCTTGAGAATAGATCTTATCAAGTTAAATTCAGAAATAGTTACTCTAAATCATATTTGGCCAAATCAGGTGTTCCGCAGGGGAGCCATCTGGGACCCCTCCTCTTTATATTAGCTATCAATGATGCACCGTTATGTGTAAATAATAGTGAAATTCTCATCTTCGCGGATGATATGAAGATATATAAAAATATAACTTCTGCAAATGATCGCATTTTACTTCAAAATGACATTAACCGTTTTACATTATGGTGTGAAAAGAACAGTTTAAACCTTAACCCGATTAAGTGCCAAACAATGACCTTCTCTAAAAAACGTTCACCTTCATCTTATGACTATGTCATTTCAAACCATATTTTAACTCGCGTTTTTACTGTTAAGGACCTAGGAGTTCTTTTTACACAAAATGTAGATTTTTCTGAGCACATTAACGGCATAGTCAATAAAGCTAATTCTATGTTAGGTTTTATTAAGCGGTGGTCAAAAGAATTCCGGGATCCTAATGTCACCTGTGTTTTATACAACAGTTTGGTTCGTCCCCACCTAGAGTATGCATCACAGGTGTGGTCCCCTTTATATGATGTTTATATTGAAAGACTGGAATCTGTGCAACGGAATTTCACTCGTTTTTTGTTAAAAGGGTTTCAGTGGATTGATCCCCTTAATGTCCCTCCATACGAAAATCGTTTGTCAATCCTTAATATGCAAACACTACAACAGAGAAGAAATAATAACGATATTGTATTTTTCCATCAAATTATAACTGGAGTCATTGATGCTCCTGATCTTCTCTGTAAAATTTTGTTTTGCTATCGAGGAGGAGGTTATAATCTCCGTAGTCAGGATCTGATTAAGATCGATATTCATCGAACTAACTATGGAATGCATGAGCCTTTGACACGTATGGGTAAACTTATAAACTCGAACTCAAAACTATTCGATTTTAATTTAAGTAAAATTCAACTAAAAATAATTTTGAGAACCAGTGTTCCACTTTGTTAAATGTTTTATGTTAATTATGTCATATTCTTTGTTTATTTTATGTTATTATTTATGTGTGCTGTGTTATTTGTTATAGTTTCTTTATTTGCTTACTAACAACTAACACCACACTAAGTGATGAGCCGGTGGTATAACACAGTTTCTGTGTTGGCAAACCATTGGTCGTAAAATGGTGCTTGCTATAAGCCCATACGACCAATTCTGATAGTGTGTAAACAATCATTTTGCTAACTTCACAGGACTGTTTTTTATTGGAGTAAATGCAAGAGGACATACCAGAGAGAACTATCCTTATCTAGCCGTCTTTAATTGGTGATCTGAAGTTTATTAAAGGTTCATTTCAAGCCATATTAGGTACGACATGCTACCGAATCATTTTGATTGAGTTTCATAACGAAAACCCTTTAATTTTTTCACGTTGAATTTTTATTTTTAGCGTTATTAGGATAAGGTTCAGGAGATCAATCAATTAACTTTAACCAGCTTAAGTGTTTGCTTATTTTTCAAGCTATGTTTGTCTTGCCATTGTACTTATTCATTTTTCCTATTTTTCATTTCAGGTAAGCAAAAGCGCGACAAATGCATAAAGCTTGTTCAAACATAATATCCGAAAGTCCTCATCAGAATATTCAAATTTCTCTGAGTAAGTCCTAAATTTATGAAAAAAAAATCATTCAAGGATTTCAAATCCACATCAAATCTACAAGTCTGACAGCAAAAGGGAGAGACATTATGCGCATCAAAACATTGGTTCTTTATGGCCTAGAATTGAAATAGCTTAAGCTGACTTAAGAACCTATCATGTTGAAAAAGTTAAGTAACCAAAATTATGAACATCCTCTGGATATAAGGTTCATATATCAAGTTATAGCTCTTCGAATTTTCCATCCTTCCAACAGCCACCACCTCCTGTTCATCCACTAAACGAAGCCACAGATTCTATTTCAATTTTCATACATGGCAGCGGCGACAACGACAACGTTCCATTTTTTTTTCAATTTCTTCCTTACTGTGAAGACAACACTCCAATGTCATAAACCACTTTGCGTCGCCCACTCACAGTTGAATGCACATCATAAATTGAATTTATGCTAAAGAAATAGAAAATCAAATTTTCTACCCAAAAGATATTATGTATATGTGAATTTTCTTCTAGGAAGGTAAGTAGGTACACTCGGTCGTATACGTAACATATATCTGCTCGTATTATAGTGGAGAGTTACTGATGTATTAAATATACGAAGAAAGGGACTTCCTTTTGGAAGGAGCCAGCGACCAATTTTTCGTGCTCACGTTCCAAATGGGGATGTACGTTCACGTCGTCGTTCTTGTCCTCGTCCTCGTCCTCATCCTCTAACGGTAAGAGTCTCGATTTGGCATGAATAGTGTATGCATATCCTTTGCGGAGGATATTTTGTGTGATAACCCTGGAGTGTGGGCCCTCTCCATCTACCACGTGCTTCAAATTTTCTCCCTTTTATATGCTAAATGCAAACACACACGTGTATATGTGATAAAAATGGTAAATGTTTTTTGCTGCGCCACTGCTGCTGCTGCCACTGCGGAGGCAATCGAATTTTAAGGCGATACGGATGTGGAAATATTTGACAAACGTGGCGGTTGAATTTTGTGTCAAAATTTGGCAGGAAAAATGAAGACAAATACTGGTGTATTTGTCGTTTTTGTCGGTAAAAAGACAACGTATGTGTTTATGTTAGGCAGTGTTGTGGGGCTGTTGGTGTTAAAAATGAACAAATAACTCAGGGATATAAATGCGGGCCTAAGGACCGTTTTGTGGTTAAGCTAATGATTGATACCAAGTGGAATTTATTAAAAAGAAGAAAATAAAAGGACAAGCTGCGCTGAGAGTCATTTGGAATAAAAATACGAATTTTGGTTTGAGGCGGCCACACGTGTGAATCTTCTTGGGACAAAAAAGGAACTAAACATGGTATGGAGAAAAAAATGTCTGTTGGGATCTTAAGTGAATAAGGATATTTTTAATGCGATGGGAAAAGTGTGTCTTTTTCAAAAGGTCAAACTGTTTGACTTTCCAATGAATGTAAATATACGACCCATGACATTTTGTTGCTTAATCCGGAAGGAAAACAGAATTTCATGCACGACTGAGCTGCACGTAGTATAGGTTATCTTTAATGCCTTTGACATTTTGATTTAAAATAAAGAAACCTCTCAACGTATTTGCAAAATAAAAAGTAGTTGGAGACATCAAAATTTGTATATAGTAGCCAAATATGGTGCATTTCGACACTGCAAAGTTCAAAGACCTCGTCGACAGCTTGAAGCTGTAGCTCATGGATTGTTAAGATAGTATAAGCACTTAGTCCAAGAATTTTTCCGCATTATTGGCATAGTTTCACCTAACTTTAACCTAACTTAACCTAAAATGGCTTTGTTACGCCCACCATTGCCCAGAGTGCAGCTTCGAGCCTCATTGTCAAAAAGAGCCTCACTGTCGAAGAGCAATGGTACATTCAGTCTTCCCTAGAAAACTTCATAATACTTAAAAATGTCAGCATCTAAATGAAGATTGTCTTTATGCTCCGTTCAATTGTCAAATGCTTAAAGACCGTTTGTCCCTTTTTTGTAAAAATTGAATGTCCCATCGCCGCCCACTTTTCGGTTTATTTTCACACACAAAAACTACAAATGTCTGCTATGTGTTAACATTCCAATTGCATGACACTTTAGATAAATTAATCGTTCATCGGCGAATAAAAGCAAAGCAAGAAATGAACAAAAATAAAAGAAACTAAAGAAAGCATCTCTCCTCCAAACACATTTCATTTGGAAGAAGTAAAAAAAAAAAGGAACAAATTGCTTCGTCGATTAAAATGCATACTGCACACGCACCCGTTGCGTCGTCGTCGACGACAAGCGACGATATGTTGTCTGCTGCTCTTTAGTCCTCTGCGTGCCTTTTCAACAGCGACAAAGCCAAACGCCCGCCTCTCCCCAGGGAACAGGGAATCTAACTTCAGTCTGGCGTTGGTACAAGCACAGTGTCTGACATTTTGTTTGCTTTTTTCTTTAAAAAATCATCTATCTAGATATTTTTTAGTACTCGCATGAGTGCATTATATGCAATTTATTCTAGCTGCTGCACTTTTTTGCTGATAGTGTGTTGTTAGACTGTTTTCGTTTTCAGTTGAACGCCTCTACGCGATGCATGACAGAAAAAACGAAGAAAGAAAACTTAATGCGACATTACAGCAATAGAATCAACTTATGGATGCATTCGTGGGGATATGATGATGGCCTAGATACATTTGAAAAGTGATGCCACTTATTTGGTTTGGCTTCTAACATTTCAATTTTTTTTTTTGCTTGGGAAAATATAAACAAATGTTAAGAGTACTAGAATTTTGCAGGAAGAAATAATTTTCCAATGAAACGAAATTATTCAGTACTTTTTTATCTTTCAAAATTGGGAACACTGGCTGCATATAAAGATACCATGCTTAGGAGCTTGTTCCTGGTGATAATCATGTTCTGTAGGTCTCCGAGTGCAACTCTGTTCTCATTAATCGTCGATTTTAAAGTGTTTTAGTTCTTTAGCAAAATTTTATGATTTCTTAAAGATCACGTTCGTCGAAGTCGGTGCTCTCGTTTTCTTTATCACTGTCGGAGATATCGTTTCAAATCGTCTCGATTTCTTAACAGATCCCACGAGAAAGAGAAAAACTATACAACCGGCTGCGATACAATCGAAATCTATTATCCGGTATTTGGTTGCATCTTTTCCGTAGCCATTAAATTAAAGAATGTACTCGTAATAATTGAAATGACTTTGGGGCCAGCACAGCAGTGCTACTGTTTGTTTTGTTGTCTTTCTGTTTTCTTCTTCTTTTTATTTTGTTGATGTCTGTGGGCGTCTAGACTTGCCTAGACGACAGATGACACGTTTGTTTGGACGATGATTTTATCAGCATGATTTCAATGTAGCCACTCGGGGGATATAATGGAAGACAAATGGGGGTCTTTTTCTTATATGCACCAGCTTATACGATGATGGTTATGGCAGTGGCGGTGGCGGCGCGGCGGCGTGCTTTTGGAAAGGTGCTTAGTGATTTATCATTTTACAATAAAGATAAGGTTTAGTTTAAAGTACGCGTGGGGTTTTGGATATTTATTAGATTGTGGTTTAGAGATATTGAAATCAATGGAGAATCTTAACAAGGCGCATTTGAAAAGAAAGCAACGGTAAAGCCTCATTGAGGTCATACGAAATTTATGGTATCGAAAACGGATTTCACCTGCTGAGTTTTGGTTGCCTTTTTGTTTTTTTTTTGTTTTTTTGGTCAGAAATTAACGAATAGACAATACGTTATTAATTAACGAGCTAATTAAAAATCTCGTTAATTTTTATTTATTGGGACTGAATGTTGCTGCTTGTTCGTTTTCAAACCAATTAGTGATGGTCTGGCTGTAATCCGCATCAAGGCCACACTATAAAATATTAGTCTTATATGTGCACAGGCCCCTACCGATGATGCTGAGGAGTCTAGCAAGGAGGATTTCTACGACCTCCTGGAAAGAGCCTACGGAGCCTGTCCAGAATACGACGTCAAAATCGTACTCGGAGACTTTAATGCAAGAACCGAACAAAAAGAAGAAATGAGAAAAAGACCCTGCGAAGGAAGAAAATAGCATCTGCAGTTTCTCAGCTCAAAGATCTAGAAGAGTCACGGGCCAAGAACAAATCCCGACGTTTATTTAAAAGGTCGAAGCAATGAGCTTCTGGTTTCAAAACCGGAACACAGGCTCTTCGAAACAGAGAAGGAAATCTAGTCACCGAAGCACAGGGAATTGTAGATGTTTTCAAGCAGCACTTCCAACTGCTGCTGAATGCGCATAATGTCGAGCGAGCCAAAGACGAAAGAGAAGCAAGACCAGTGAATGATAACCCAGTCCCAGCCCCCAGCACAGAAAAGGTAGAAAGAGCCATCCAAAAGCTTAAAAAATAACAAGTCCGCCGGGTCGGATGGCATACGTGCAGAACTCTTTAAATATGGAGGAGGTGTTTTGGTAAACCGCATGCACCAGGTCATCAACAAAGTGTGGGAGGAAGAATACATGCCCACTGACTGGTCGCTAAGGTCCATATGCCCCATCTGCAAAAATGGCGATCCTATATCATGCAAAAACTACCAAGGCATATCCCTGCTTTATGTTGCATACAAAATCCTATCCAACGTACTGTGTGAGCGCCTTAAACCGTTCTGCAACGCAATAATCGGCACGTACCAGTGTGGCTTTGAGCCAGGCAGAAAAACTATAGACCAAATATTCAAAGATGCACTTTTTGATCCTTGAATCAATTTGAGGAACAACATTCCTAAGTATTTCAGTTTCTATTTTCGTTTTACAATTCTTAATGTTTGTATCCTAAAAGAGAACATCCTAAAAGCCCTATCTTATCTTATCACATAGCTCAATTTTATTTTAAAACTTGGGTGGCATTGTGCTTTTTATTCCCAACTTAAGAAGACAAAGCAAAAAAGTGGTCAAAATATGTGGGCTTAGTCCAACGAACCACTTCAATCAGCGCACAATGATCCGTTAAATTAAGTTTTTCTTTTGTTAAGCTGTCATCATAACATTCTTATTCATCTCCTCTTTTCCATCATTTTTCTTTTATTTCGATTTATCATCGCCAACATAATATATACATTTTTTTTTTTTTGGAAAAGGGCCCAAATCGAAAAGTCGGAAAATTACATTAAAAATTTAAAACCAAAAAGTTGTAAAACATACAAAACATCTTAAGTGGTTTCAATATTGTTATTATCTTTTTTTTCGTTCCTTTTACAAAAGGAAAAAGAAGAAAAAAAAGCCGAAAAGAAAACAATAAAACCAAAGATTATAAATAAAATGAGGGAAATAAAAGGAGGAAGAGCGATCGGCCCATCATCATCATCATCATCCGCACTTTATAGTGAATTCATTAATTCAAGAGGTGGGCTTGAGAATATTGCGTAGGCAATCTGTTTCTTTGGCACTCTTCTCCTCAAATGCAGAACGTCCGAAACATCGGATCGAGATGTGCTACACCTTGTTCTTGGCACACCTACTTCTGGCTGCACTTGAGTGGACAGACTTTCCTTCCAATCTGACGACTGAAGGATGCGTAGGCGATAACTTAACTTGGCAATGATGAAATTACTGTTGTGATTGCTCTTAAGAGATACACACAAATTTTGTTTAAATTAGCACTTTTCTTCATTTTAGATGTAAAGCGAATTGAGTGTGGGAGGTAGAAGGGAGGAACACGGTGGACGTGAATATTTAAATAGAAACAATTAATTACATTGCAAGTTCAATAGATTAGATTGTTTGCTTGAGGTAATTGATGCGGAAACCGATAAATTGTGAGCCAAAATGTGTGTGCATTTGGAATCCGAATATTTTGAATTATTGGCAGATTAGCGGTGGGTGCGGACTGTCAAAATAATTTGAAATATGTTTGGAATTTTTGTGTTTACTCAGTGTGAAATGAAATGGATACTTGACATTAAAATTCAATTCAAAATTTAAATATTAAATAAAAGCTTAAGACAGCGGTGGGTGAAAATACTTAAGATTCTATTGAAAGGATGTCCAAAAAACGTTGTGGTATTAGGAGTAAATCGTGAAAGCTGAAAGAGCTTCGTTCATGAGGTCCTGCCAAACCTAGACTAAAGTGCCAGTTTTAACCATTTTGAACATCGTCTTATTTTCCCATCATGAAAGAATGTGTTTTATTTAAATTGAAAGGAATCTCTTAATGAATAAAAATACACAAAAAAGAAGCCCATGCGATGATCAAAACATTACGGCTAACCGATTTGCTTCCCAAATCATTTAAATGCAAATATGTAAGAGCCTCGTGCAATAACTGTTAACTAAACCACTTTCCTGCCTAATACTGGATTCGAATGGAACCACAAAACTGGCAAAAAATACAAAACGAAGAAGAAAAAAAAATGAAACACTAATGGCTATTATCCTTTGAAAGCTTTCTGTCTAAAAAAAAACACAATCTTCTTTAAAAAAAAAAAAATACAAAAAAAAAAACAACAACAAACTCTTCTCCTAGCTAACACCAACATTTAGAATGAGAGTTTGAGGCATGCTCGCTTACTGCAAAAATTCCTCCTATGTAAGGCTTTTGTCCATATTCCATACTCTTTGGGATTCATTTTTCCTCCCAACAGACAGGAAAAAAGAGGAAAGAAAAATAAATTGTATAACAATAAATAAATAGAAAAAACAACAACAATAGAACGCCAAGGACTTACGTCACATACAGGCTTTTGTGAAGAGAACCAAGCACAGACAGTTCAGGAATCTATATGCATGCAATAATGAGGATAAATAAAACAGAAAGGACATCCTCTTACAGGAGTTTTATCCATCCTGTTATCCAAAACGATGACTTTATCGATGATGACGCAAAGCCAAAAATCGATACAACCTATAAAATAATCGTACTACAAAGGACGAACAGAACTAACGAGACAGAAAAAATACAAGGAGACAGCATAAAAATAATAAGAGGCAACTATGCGATCTCTACTTTGAGATTCTATAGACACATCGACAGCTACATCAGCTGCATTCTGTCTCTGTATGCAGACTCTTGAGTACTGTATAGATGGTACAGCGCTCCACCATCACAACTTTATTGTTTTATGTTGTTTGCAAGTGCTGTGGTGCTATATTGCATTGCTAATTTCCGAAAGTTCGGGTCAGGAAAATGGATATCTATCTCCCCGTTCGGACTTTTGTATTAACGCTTGTATCCTTGTAATGTAATGAAATTGATTGTGGCATTGGAACTAGGTCAGTCGTTCGAAAGCAAAGGGATGGAGACAAGGTAAAATGTTAAGGATATGCTTGCGGGATTTATTCGGAGTTTCTCCAAAGTGATAACTTCCTCTTTTTATTACAAAAAAATAAAAGAAATGCTTATCTATATAACTGGATTCTCTTTCCTTTACGTCTTGAATTTATTTATTGTGTGTGCGTGTGAAAATACGGACAGATAACCAATATTGGAGAGCTTATCTTTTGAATTCTGGCTAAAAACAGGAGATGACGTTTTCACTTCTTCTGCTAAAGTTGGTGGTTCGCATGTGGTTCAAAATATGGTAACATGGCGGTCTTGTTGAGTGAAAAACATTACGGTTTTAAATTTTCAGAACTTGTCGACTTTTAAAATAATGTGAGTAAGACGCACTCTCCGGAATCCTTCAATTAGAGCAATCCTTCAATTTGCTCATTTGGAGTCCGGTTGTGCAGTGCTTTGTCTCTTGTTCTAGTGTTTATTTTTATGTCCCGTCCTCGTCCCTCGCGTCCGTTAACAAAAAACAAAAAATAAAATTAAATTAATAAACGCCACCAACAAAAAAGAACAATAATAAACATTAAATAAAACACTCAAAACCCAACATAAAACTAATTCTAAAACGAGCAAAAAAGAAAACCAACAAAAAACTATCGAAATCAACCAACAACAATAACATCGCAAACAAACGCCAAAAAAATGCACCCACAAAAAAGACTTAAAAATACCCGCTAGCCACAAGAGCACAGTAAGTACATATCCATCCCGTTCTCCTCGTTTCCCCGTCGTACAATTGCACAGCTTATCATATGCATTACATTGCATTGAGCTTTTTTTACTCATTCAATGTGTGCATATGGTGTGTTGTCAATAGCAGATGAATAGAGATTAACTGTTTGAATTCCAGGGTCGGATCGATTCACGCTGCCGTTAAGGCATAACACTGACAGTGGCGCTGAATCGTAAAGATTTCTGATATTCAATTCAGTGACTCTTTTAGATCTTGTCTGTTTTGGTCTTTTATTTTTTTTAACTTGTAATGATCGATAATTTCAGAGTCGATTATTGCAATATTCGTGGGCTAAGAATTAATTTTCTTGCTGTGTACATCCACACTGTTACAAACAGGCCAGCTGTTTTGGCACTGAGTGAAACCCAAGTAGGTGAGAATACCGACCCTACTGAATTTCTTATTCATGGGTATTGCTTAGTGCCTTTATTCTTCTCCCACCATGGTCTCGCCGTCTACATTAGGGATGATGTCGCTTATCAATTCCTTCCTCAATATGGACATTGCTCCGACCCTTTTTTTAATCTTATGTGGTTCAAGTTCACCATAAATAAGCACATCATCCACTATTGTTTCCTCTATCGAAGCCCAAATTTGGACAGAGCTTCAACTTCTCGCGAATTTGACGCTCTGTCTGACTCCATCCAAAGAATTGTATCCTTATATCCTCACACTGAAATCGTTATTACGGGCGATTTCAATGTACACAATTCTTCGTGGCTTCTCCATTCGGGCCAGACAACACCCGAAGGAATGTGTGCTGAAATCTTTGCTGAGTTTAACCACCTTACTCAGCTGGTCACTGAGCCCACTCGAATATCGGATATTGATGGCCAAGCGGAAAATACTCTTGACTTGTTCCTTACGTCTGACCCTGATAAATACACTATCAGTGTATTAACGCCGCTAGGCAGATCAGACCATAGTATAATATCTGCAAATTTCTCGTGCCAAACTAATCCAGTTAAAGAAAGAGCTCCGAAGAGAACCGTATGGCAATACGAGAAAGCCAACTGGGACGGTCTCAATAACTTCTTCCGGATCTTTAACTGGTCACTATGCTTCCTCGATAGTGACGTAGACGCCAGCGCAGATATGATTACTAATATGATTATATTGGGAATGAAAACTTTTATCCCGAATAGAGTTAAAAGCATCAAACCTAAGGAAAAATCATGGTTTGATTCAAGCTGTAAAGAGGTTATCAGGGAAAAAGAAGTACAGTTCCGGTGTTATAGAGCAAACCCAACTGAGGAAAACCGGAACAAGTTTAAAGAAGCCAGGAAGGCCTGCAATGCTCATATTCGACGGACTAAGTTTTTGCATGACCAAAAATTAAGGCAAAAAATACTGCAATGTCCCAAAGGCAGTAAGAATTTTTGGTCTTTTGTGAAAAATATGAAGAATTCTTCTTCTTCCTCGGTCCCTACGCTCGTTGACAATGACACTCCAGTTGTTAGCTCTCTCGCGAAAGCTAACCTTTTTGCTAGGCAGTTCGCCTCCAACTCTTCGCTGCCAGATAGTGTCATGACTCCCCCAGCTCTAGAGCGCGTCAATGATTCCATGGGGCAAATCTTCTTTCGCACTCGTGCTGTGGCAAGAGTCCTCAAGGATCTCAACATACATAAATCCGCTGGTCCGGATGGTATCCCCGCTGTTGTTCTGAAGAGGTGTTCTTCCACGCTGGCAAAACCCTTGCGTAAGCTTTTCCATCTATCCTATTCTTCTGGGCTCGTTCCGAGCAGTTGGAAAACAGCATTTGTCCAGCCAATCCCAAAAAAAGGCGTATCTTCTTCTCCCTCCAACTATCGTCCGATTGCACTTACGTCCCTTCTTTCTAAGGTCATGGAAACGCTGATAAACTATCAGCTCAAGAAATATCTCGAAGACCGAAAGCTTCTTAATGACCGGCAGTACGGCTTTCGCAGCAACAGGTCCACTGGTGATCTGATGGTTTATCTCACCGAACAGTGGAACAAATCTTTACATCGTTTTGGAGAAAGTAAGATTGTTGCACTTGATATTTCAAAGGCATTTGATAAAGTCTGGCATCTTGCTCTTTTATCGAAAATGCGTGCTTTCGGTATCGATGAATCCCTTCTTCGATGGATTAGAAACTTTCTTTCGAACCGTACAATACAAGTTGTATTGGACGGTTTCAAGTCTGAAACCCACAATATAAACGCTGGTGTGCCCCAGGGCTCCGTTTTGTCTCCAACACTCTTCCTCATTTTCATAAATGATCTCTTGTCTGTAACTTCTAATCCAATTCATTGTTTCGCCGACGATAGTACCCTTAGCTTTTCATATTCGTTCCCAGACTCACATCCCTCCACTTCGGATGTGGACCTGCAACGGCAAAATATGATAAGCTCATTAAACTCTGACTTAAACAGCATTGTACAATGGGGAATTAAAAACCGCGTCGAGTTTAATGCTTCGAAAAAGCGAGATGTACCCCCCTTGCCACTGTCCATGAGTGGCACTTGCATCAATGAGACCGAACATCTCGAGACTCTCGGTATGTGCATTACAGACCACCTTTTGTGGAGCGAGCACATATGCGATGTCGCCAAAAATGCCGCAAGATGTTTGGGTTTCTTAAGACGGTGCAAGAAATTTTTCTCCCCTTCTGATCTGGCTATTATCTATAAAACATATATCCGTCCAAAGCTTGAGTACAATTCCCATCTCTGGGCTGCTGCTCCAGCTACTTACTTAAGCCTCTTAGATGGAATACAAAGAAGAGCTGTAAGAATGATTGGTGATAGAGAGATCACTGACTCATTCACCCCTTTAGACCACCGTCGCAACGTTGCGTGTCTCTCCTTGTTTTACCGTTACTTCTATGGTAATTGCTCTAGTGAAATAGCCAGTTGCGTTCCTCCCCTCAAACAATTCGCCCGTAATACTCGCGCTTCTAGGAATGCCCATCAGTTTACCCTCGAGCCCAACTTCGGACGTACTCTCAAGTATAGAGAATCATTCTTTAGCCGTACTACGCGAATGTGGAACTCTCTTCCACACTCTGTCTTTCCCGATCATTGCAATGTTCAAGAATTCAAGACCAATGTACATCGACACCTCCTTTCCAACCTCTCACTTCTTCCTAATGCACTCACTGTGTCTCTGGCATAAAAAGGGTATAAAAAATCCCTTGAGTGGGTGCAAATTATAAAAAAAAAAAGTGGAAGTGGTTGAAGTGAGGACGTTCAAAAGAAGCAGCAGAAGGGCATATTACAAGCGCTTTACCAATACTGCCACGAAGCAAGCTGGTAGACTCCGGTATGCTGGACATTCAGCGCATATGAGCGAAAGAACCGCTCCGGAATGTCCTTTGCGTCGTAGAATTCTAGGTAGTAGACAGCGCGGCAGACCGAATCAGCGATGGAAAGATGGCGGAGACGCAGACCGAATCCAATTCTGCCTAGTTTTGTGCCTTTGTTGATACCATTTGCTTTGGTTCAGGATTCCTCCTCCATTTTAAGTAGTAGATACAAAATTTAAATGGGAGCGTGTTGTTTAAGAAATTCTATAAAAACGTATTTTTTGGCTTTTAATAAGCCTTTTTGGCTTTTTGACCGAATCCCGGTTGTGGCGCAGTGAGTGAAAAAACGATGATAATGATTTAGTTTATTTTTAAACTGACACTATCCCTGGTATACATTTTTTAGTTACTTTAATGTCTTAAGACTGGTGAAAGGGCTGCGTGGACGAGGAACCAACATCTAGAAACTGTTCTTTATAAAAGAAGAAGTTTGGTTTTAAAAAACATTTTTAAAAAATTCGAAATGTCATTTTTATTTTTATTTTGCCTCCAAGTCAAATCCACTGCACTGCACTGTAACTGAGACTCTCAGTAAACTAAACTTAATTCATTTATAAAATTTAAATTGTACCACACTTGCTTTTCTGTCTTGAAACGAAAGCAATAGAATATGACACACAAGGATATATTGTGGAGAAATAAGAGACAGGGAAGAGAAGGTCTTGGAACGAACAGAAAGAAACATTATAGGAAATTTAGTTTTATGTGAAGTTGGGCAAAAGTTTTCCATCTAACATTTTCAGAATCTTGTGTGGCTTTGTCTGAGAACTGAGACACTAGCTAGATATGTTTGTGTCTTCGACGGGTTGAGGTGGTGCGGTTTGAGGCAACAAGAAAGAAAGAACGAAGAAAAAAAACGATAAAATGGTGGAAAGGATTTAAAATGTTTTTATTGCAAATGAGGCTGGGGCTAATGGAAGCTAAAATGTTATTATTTTCGAGGATAATTAATTTCTTAAATCTTCTTTTGAGAATTTCAGGAACTTCAGAGAAAAAACAAAAATTAACAAGATTTGGGTTTCATCATAGAACTTGAGTGCTATTTTTCATAATATTGGTGTCGGTTGGGTGATTTTGTTTGAGTGGCATTATGGGCTGACTTGGGATTTGTTTTTTTATTTTTTAATCCTTTAAAGGACATACCAAACATTATCCTTATTTAAATGTCAGAACCCCAAATCATGCGAGAGGTGTTATTTTTCAACACATCATTGACATTTGACAGGATGTGAAATATGGGTTACATTAAAAAATAAAAAAAAAGGACGACTTCATTATTGCTGATTATCCTGTGAAACCTCATTGACTCTTGCTTAGACAGTTTTGACATGGGTATTTCTTTTGTTTGGGGCCCTCTTTCACTGTCAAAAAAGGTCAAATTGGGTTGATAAGGTCCATAATGACTGTGGTTAGTTAAATACTTTGAAAGTTCAAGTATTTACATAAAAAAATATCCTTTATCTATTTCCTAAAAAAAAAATAGGTCAGCACAACATTTTTCGGTGTACTGAACGATTCCATACGTTTTCCTCCCTGAACGTTCGAATTTCCATTCTAAAATCGACTAAAGCTGTCAAAAATGAATAAAGTTGACTCTTCTATTCCTACAGAAAGCCAAATAGACTAAAAAATAAATATCCATTCCATTCATATCTCTCGCAAACTAAACAACATGCCAAAAGTAAGGCAGTTAAAAAAAAAACTCCAAACAAATTATGAACGTATCTACCCCACTTATAACAACATCCACTGGTAAGGATAAAAAGAGGCAAAGTAATCGACCTAATTCCATCGCTTCAAAATTATTGCCGCGAGAGACAGAAAGACCTAACCGACACGGCGGCCGAGAGAGGGTAAAACCTGGAATGACAAAACTTTTGCAAAACACAATTGTATACACGAAACGAGGGAAAATTCCAAAATGAACATTGGGCATATCTCGTATACAAAAATGTGTTACGACCCGACCTATCCTTTTGAATACCAAAACAAGCAAAAACCTCCCAAAAAAAAAAACAAAAACAACAAAATACCAAAAAATATTTACGCCTGGCTTGTGTGCAGCAGCAGTAGGTATAAGAAGCAAGGGCATACTTGAAAAACTTTTTGAACTTCCGGCAGTTCTCTTGCAGTCGTCGTTTTCGTCATTACCACAACTATAATAATCATCGTCTTCATCATCATCATCATCATCGTGATCATCATCAGCCCAAAAGTAAAATCACAACCAACTCAGCTTTTAAACGGAAACCAAGAAACTCAAACTCGCAGCAAGAGCAACAAAGACACCGAATTTCATCGTAATCATCATTTTCGTATTCGTCGTACTATAGAGGTCGTCGTTGTTGGTCGGTGGCGGTGGCGGCACACCGACAACAACACAACGAGCAACATCAGGGACCATATAAACAGAAGCACAAGCTTGCCATCCGTAATAACGCAAAACAATTCAAACTTAAATAACTAACTTTCTGCAAACGGTTTCCGAATTCTTCCAGAGTTTACTTACGAGTTTTCAGATTTGTTTTATGTAACTTTATTCTTTTTGCTTTCTTTGTTTTGTTTTGTTGTAACTATGTTGTTGGTTTTTTACGAGTTTACAACATTATTTTGATTTTTGTGAATTTTTGTGTTGTTAACGCTTCCTTGGAATACATTTTCACAATATAATGCAACAGGAAAGTTTAATAGGTCTGCTCTTTTCTGATGGACAAGAAGTGAGAGCAAAGAGGAGAGGGATTGTTCAATTTCCTACTGAAGAAGTTAAAAAGAAATTTTCGAAATACTGAAATTGTTTTCGTGGGACTACGACGAGAGTGTTGTGATGCGATGACAGTTAATTGTGTTGGCGATGTTTATCCAGCGTTACTTGGAAGCGCTGGATTTTATGATTTATAGGGCCCGCAGGGATGTATTTTGTAGCTTTTGCAAAGTTATAGCGGTTGGCTATTAAAACTAGTTTTTTTTCGTCTTAAAAGAGTTTTAGAAGCTTTCAATTTCAGAGCGGGTAGTGGGTGGTACTCAATAGTGCTATTTGTGTCTAATGTTCAAATTTAACACGTGTCAATGTCATTTTAGGATTTAAGATTTGAATCAATGTTATAATGCCTCTCTGGTAGCACGGATCAGCAGGTACAATGCCCCTAGTGGCACAGATCGGCAGGTATTATGCCCCTGGTGGCACGGATCGCCAGGTCTGATGCACCTGGTGGCACGGATTGACAGGTATGAACCCCTGGTGGCAGTCAATACGCACGGCCAGAGCGCTAACCGTGGATCAGCAGGGACCAAAGCCCCTGGTGGGGGGAAGTTCCAAATATGAAATGGTCGGACCTTTTCAGACTAATTTTTTGACCAATATGTCTACTTATAATATTTTCCGAAGGGAGTGAGTGTGAATTGAATTACGAAGTTCAATTCTGTATGGAAAAGTATTTTGTATGAAAAAGGCATGTGACTTCATTACAATGTAAAAAATCTCCTTGTCTTCAACTTGTGCAACAAATAGAGGACTACCTAATTAAAAATGGCTTCTTTCATTTCAATCTCATCACAAAGGGACTAAACACGTGCAATCCACAGTTGCATCCCAATTTGATCCTCGCGCAAAGTTTAAAGCCAAAAAAAGAGGAACCGTCAATTAAGCTATTTTACACCCAGCTCAAAAGTATTCACCCTTAAATTAAGATAATTAGACGGGTCTTAAAGTTAATACGCAACACGTGTAAGGTTCCTTCCTTTTTTTTACCTTATCCCATTTTCTCTTCTTTTTATTGTCTAAGAATTTGAGACGATTATAAATTCACGCAAAAGAAAAAAGAATAAAAAAAGAAAAAAACAAAATACCCCAGGTTAACAATTTGGAAAATTTTGTTTACGAGGTTTTAGGTTGAATAAAAGATATTCCGAATCTTTGTTTTGTGGCCAATTATATTATTCCAGTAAACCACTTCTAAGTTTTCTGCTTCGATGAAAACAAAAATATGGTTTCTTCATTTTCAGAGGAAAAATGAAAAAAGAGCAGTTCAGACGTACAAAAATAAAGATGGTTATATTCGGAATTCAGTTCGTCCAAGGACATGAGAATCATTAAAATGCTCTTTTTATTCATTTTCAGTTAGGTTTTCATATTTATTTTCTTTATATTTTGAGGAAGGTTATTTTTTTGGTTTCTTCGAGAAAAACTGGATACGTTACGGAAAAGGATTAATATCGGAAGCGCTCGTAGTGAAGTGATTTAAATTCGATTAAATGGTTTATCCTTGGAAAGAGGTTAAATGAGCTTGTCAATAGTTTAGAAACGGAAAGCGCATGGGTCAGAAGTCGTATGTACTTGGTCGTTGTTCAAATCAGGTCACTTTCTCTATTACTTACTTACTTAACCGGCTCCCAATCCATGAAGGATCTCAGCCTGTGACACTGCAGCCTTCCATCGAGTACGGTTCCTCGCATGCACTCTCCAGTCGCCAAAACCAAGCGCTCTGGCATCCGCAGTCACTTAGTCCTTGTACCGTAGGTTCGGTCTTCCTTGTCGTCTCAAACCTGGGGGCTGCGAAAAGAAGTCTTTCTTGGCTGGAGCGTTGTCGTCCATTCGCTCGATGTGGCCGCGCCTATATAGTCGTCTTTTTTTGGCTTTCTGGACTACTGGTTGAACCTTCTTCCCCATTCGCCCAGTAGTCAATTCCCCATTTTTAACTTATCGTCCAACACTCGGCGCCGTAGAGTAGGACTGGTAAAATCACAGTTTTGCATAGCAGACAAATTGTCTTTCGAGTGAGGAATTTTGAACTCTGTTGTTTTGCCAAACCGAAGTAGCAGCAGCTAGGGTAATTCTTCGTCGGATCTCCACTAAGGTGTCGTTTGTGGGGTTGATGTTTGTTCCACGGTAGGTGAACTCCTTTACTACCTCGAAATTGCTGCTACCAACAGTGACTTTTTGTCCTAGGCGGTGGACAGATGTTGTTTTGTTTGTTGATAGCATGTACTTTGTTTTGTCCTCATTCACTTCAAGTCCAACGAGTTTCGCCTGTTCTTCAATCGCTGTGAAGGCCTCAAGCACAGCTCTCTTGGATCGACCGATTATGTCTATGTCGTCCGCATAGCCTAGGAGCTGGGTGGATTTGTTGAAGCTAGTGTTTTCCGTGCTCACACCTGCCTTGCGCACTATCTGCTCAAGGACTATGTTGAAGAAATCACATTACAGCGCATCTCCTTGTCTTAACCCTGCACAGCTGGATCAGTTTGTTTGGGATCCCGAATTCAAACATCGCCATCATAAGCTCTTGGCGGTGGATGCTTTCATAAGCAGCTTTGAAGTCGATGAAAAGATGGTGGGTTTCGACTTGAAATTCGTTGGTCTTTTCCAGGATTTGCCTCAGTGTGAATATTTGGTTTATAGTTGTTCTGCGTGGCCTAAAAACAAACTTGTACGTGCCGATTATTGTGTTGCCTAATGGTTTAAAGCACTCACACAGTACATTGGAAAGAATTTTGTATGCAAAATTAAGCAGGGATATGCCTCGGTAGCTTTTGCATAACATAGGATCGCCTTTTTTGTAGATAGGGCATATGGAGCTTATCGACCAGTCAGTGGGCATGCATTCTTCCTCCCACACTGAGTTGATGACCTGGTGCATGCGGTTCATCAAAACACCTCCTCCATATATAAAGAGTTCCGCAGGTATGCCATCCTACCCGGTGGACCTGAATTTGGGAATCCACTGTGTATTCTCTAGACTCAACTCTTCCATTATCTCATAAACAGGATAATGCTTCCCCCAAAAAAATATCCTTTTTCTGTCTGAATTTTAAATATTTGTATCAAAAACCTTGTTTGACATTTATGACACGTGGTTAGTTAGTTAGAGAGACAAAATGGTTTATTTGATTGTAATTTGGAGTTTGGACCTCCCTTACCCAAAACTGTAGTTAGGTACTTCCTTATGGACAATTCCCAGCTGTAGATAACTGGCATCATCATAATAATAAATACTCAAGTCCCTTAACAAAGGGACAAAAATAATTCCCTATTTCCGAAAAAAATTTCACACGCCAAATCGAAAACCCTTGTCATCTTAACAACAAAAAATGTATCTGACAAAATCATCTCCTTTAACCCCACTTAACCCAGATACAAGTTATTCACTCAAACTCAATCTCATTCCATAATGACCCATAAGTGTTCCACTTCCACCGCAACTACCGCCGCCGCCGCCGAGCCGACATCAAGTATGCATCAAGCATACATCATCAACCCCATCACGCACTGTCTCCATACCGGTCTACCGGCCAGCCACATCTGCCCTACTCCATTAATCCAACAGGCAGGCGAGAACATCTTTAAATGCTATCATCTTCATCATAATAACAATCATCACCATCAATTTCCAACAATTTAAACAGAAATGAATAATTAAGTTATTAACACAAATTTACAGTTTTGTCGGCCATAAAAATATATAATAGGGCCTTTACTCTCAACCACACTAAATGCCAAAATAAACACAAAAACAATTCAAAACTGTCAGGCACAATTCAAAAAAACGTCAAAAAATTCAATTGAGGGTTAAATGGAACGATTTCCCATCCATCGTTGTCGTTGTTTTCATTGTTGTCATCGTCAGCGTTTTCGACGAATTTTCGACAATCTCTTTTGTATTTTTTTTATGTACTTCTGATATTTCACGCTGTTGTTTTATTTATTTTTTAATATCACAATAAAGTATACACTCGCATTGCTTCAGCTTGGGGATTTATGAGAAATTAACCCAAGTTTTATGGTCGGAAAGCCCATTAAGAACGTTCACTTGGAGCAACCCCTATGACACACACACAAAATAGGCTCGAAACTTATTACCATCCTGATGCTTAGCGTGTTTGTCGTCATCGTCGTCTCCCTGTTGGTGGTTGTGTCTTCTCAGCGAGTATAGCAAAATATCTAGAATCACAGTGAATGAATATGCGAACGCGGTGATTTATTATGCTCCCAAGTGAATATATTTCATTTGTGTCAACGAAACGAAACGGAGGACATACATCGAATCCAAACAGAAAAAAAGAAAAACAACCAATTCCGAAAAAAGACAAAAAGCCAGACAAAGAGAGCAGGATAAACACTGACATACTCGTAAATAAACACGAAAAGAATTTAATAATATTCGAAGAGGGCTTTTTTGTGTTGTTATGATTTTTTTTTTTTTTTAGAAAGCTTGAGGGAGAAGCGAATGTAGGTGGGGGTAAGCCCAATTCTAGTTGAAATATTGCAAATGTACAGGGTGTTGAGGGAACTCCCATATCAATTTGAGTTGAGGTTGCTTTGCTGGCATACATAAACAAAAACAAAATATTATGCTTTCAGGACAAAAGAGCCACGATAAACGAATTTGAACGAAGGAGGTTCTATTCAGGTTCATGGAAATATTGATATAGGCTTACGATTTTGCCATTTTGTAAAATTGGCAATATTCTGTGAAGAGTGATTTTTGAACATTATTGAATAGAATTGAAATAAATTGAACTGAATTGAATTAATTTGCATTAAAATTAAACTGAAAAATAAGTTTTAATGAAAAAATACAACAAGTTCTAATAGAATTTTAAATTGAACTAGTTTGAATTGAAATGGAATGAGTAATTACGAAACAAAACTGTATTGCTTGGACATGAAAGAAATATTAATCAATGAAAATTTCCTTTTTTATCTTAAATTTGAATTTCACTGTGATTGAACTCAATTGAAATTTGCAAAACATGAAATTCGCTAATTGGAGTTGATCAAATATGAAAACATTATTCTTCTTGAACGAATTGGAATAAGTAATACTGAACTAGAATTAAAATAGTCGGGAACTGAATCAAATCCCAATTCCTTTCAATCAAAATTGATGCTTTTGCTTTTGTTCTCCTAGGCATTTCAGTTTCAATCCTAATTTTATTTTGCATAACATAGAAAGTTAGTTAATAACAGTGGCGGTGATTGAATTTCTCGAAACTGTTTTCGCTCTAAATACGATTCTAGAGCATACATTTGGAAGTCTTAGAGTTAGAAGTCTTAGATTCTCGTATAAGATCGAAAATTGAATCATATTGAATTGTAGAAAATTATTCAAATCAATTTAAGCCACTAAAACAGAAGAATTGAATTCAATCAAGTTAAATAATAATACAACAATTTGAGGAAAAATAGAATTGAATGAAATTTTAAAGAAATTGAATTGTTTTGAATTCAAATTAAATTCATTAATTAGTTTTAATCATAAATTAAAACAATCTCTGACAAGATTTTATATTGAAAAGATGGAACAGGTGTTCTGAAACGCGTCGCTGGTTTTATTTATATTGAAATATTAATTGTTTGCAACATAAAGTTTTAATAAATTGTTAATTTTTTAAGTAAACTATAATCGTTTAATTAATTGATTAGATAAGAAGAGTTGACATAATCGGCAACTGAACTGAATTCAAACTCCGTTCAATCAAATTCAATGTTGTCTTTCTCTTAAGTATTTCAGTTTCAATACTTATTTCATTTTGTAAGAAAAGAAAAGAAATTAGTTAGCAACATTGAATCTGATTGAATGATATTGAATTAATGAAATTGAGAGCATAAAACTGGAAGTCAGTTCTCAGGTTTAGATATTCGTATAAGAACGAAAAAGAAATTTTAACGAATAAAATAGAAGAATTAAATTCTATCAACTTAAATAGCAATGCAGTGGTTTGCATTTGAGCTTAAATTGTATTAAATGAAATTTGAAAGAAATTTAATTTATTAAAACAACAATATGAAACACTCTGTGCAAAGTTTATGTTTGATTAAGACTCGTCCATTAATTTAGCGTCCCTATTATGGGAGAAACAAAAAATAAACATAGCTTGATAACAAACCTCTCATATACTCCTACTGCATTGCGCCAAAATCTAAGGTTGATTGTGAGATGACGACTCACTGACTGGCTGACTGATTTCATCGTTCTATAGTGTTTGTTCTTTTTTCCACTATTTTTTTTTTTTTGCTATATGACTTCTCTGGAGGAAATCAATCTCTGATGCTGATGTATCACGAACATGACACCCGTTCGTCACCATTGCTACACCATTCAACATTCAACAAACAACACCGTCCGCCATCGTTCCCGACAAAAGAGTGTTGAAATGAATGAGTTATTTCCGGATTGATTCTAATTCGTTTTAACGATGCCAAAGCATAATCTGGATAGAGATGTGTCATCGTTGTTGTTCTCTACAATTCTATAACTGACTGACTGACTGACTGTTTGTTTGCAGGCACCTAGAACGCTTTGGTGTGATGCTTCGACGAGCTTGCTTCATATCTTGCTACATCGTAAATTTTAATTCTTTCTTTTTTTTGTGTGTGCCATTTGACTTTTGTTTCGCTTTGTTGGTGCAGAAATTCTGGGTGTAGTGTTACCCACTGCCACCGCCAATGTGCGACGTACTGCAAATCCTTGCTTATCCAGTTGTATAGAAGCGAGAAGACCGCCAGTGAAATTAGTGTTGGCTTTGTTCGATGCCACAGTATTTAGTGAAACTAATCAATGTTTAGGACGACCTGTAATGGCATTTTCTACATGACATTCATGAATTATTCGACGACTGTGAACAACTCTGACCTTTGGGTTTTATGCTATTCCAAAAACGGAACGATATGGTTATGGTTGAAATGTGACAGTATACTGCATTGACAGGTGTATACGGGTGTATCGACATTCACGTATTAAGTTACATGTATTTTGCTTTTTAAATACAAAATTATATATTTTTAGAAGGGTTTTTCTCTGAATATTTGACGCGGATGTAATTAAAGTTTATCATAGTATGCTGTCGGACGTTTAAATAACGTCGAGTCGTTACAATTTTGTTAATGTGAGAGGTTTGTATAATTTGTTGATATTCGTGTTTGGGACATTCAGTTTTGTATTTCATTGAGAAGATTTCAATGAAAATGAATTAGTAGAGGAATTAAAGTTTCAGGTTCGAAACTATCCAACTGCATTAAAACTCTCAGAATAATAAATGGCGTCATTAATCGTTTGTTTGATATCACTGCGTTTTGAATGTACTGAGTGGTGAAAACTGAAATTGTATCATGACATAATTTTTTTTTTAAATAATTAAGGATTTTTCGAAATTCTGAAATTCTCAATAGGGGGCGCAGCGCTGCAATTGCATACTTTCTTTAAACCGAATTTCACTACAATACTTTTCAGTGTCACGTTTGGTTAAACATTGTTTGGGTTTTAGTGAAAACGAACCAATTTGTAAGCATTTCAAAAAAGCGATCCCGCATTTCCTGTTCTTACTTACTTACTTAAAATGGTGCTACAGTCCGTTGTGGAGTTTGGCCTTTTTTGGCATCGAAAGATTCCGTTAGCTCGTTGCCAACCTTGATTGCTTAGCGTGAGTTCTTCATTGTCATTTTGCACAAGCGAACAAGCTTGGCAGGTATGCCAAAACTAGACATAGCTTTATACAGTTAATCTCTGTAGGTACGATACGCGGCCTTAAAATCGATGAAAAGGTGGTGGGTATCCATTTGGAGTTCATAGGCAAAGTGAAAATTTGGTCGATGGTTGACTTTCCCCGTAAAAGGCACATTGATAAGGACCAATCAGATTGTTGACGAAAGGCTTCAGACGTTCACATATTACGATAGAGGAGATTGCGCTGAAGTTGCACACAATTGTTTTAGCGTCTTCTCCTTCCAAATTCAATTTGTATCAGTTTAAAAAAAAGCGATCTCGCATTTCCTGTTCACCTGTTCTCAATTCTTCAACAAACAACAATAACAATCCATCACATTCTATCCATTTCCTTACAAAACAAAAATACAACTTCATCGTTTTCTCTCCTATTTATTTCTCAGAATTTGAACAAACATTCTTCACCATATAAATTCCGTTCGTAATTAATTGTCTGTGATACAAAAAATTATGATTGATGCTTCGGTAGCTAAATTTTTCTGTAGGTTGCTTGTTGTTTTTTAATGGACCAATTTATACGTCATGCCGAAATAGGTGAAACAATAAAAAATACAAAAACAACAAAGCAAACTTGTTGATAGTCCAATAAAGTAAATCATATGTGTTTTTTAGACTCTGTATCTTAGAGGTAGATTAAAGAGAGGGACACAAAATGTGGAGTTTTATTTTAAGGCAAAAATACAAAGCCATATCATAAATTATTTATAATTTCACTTGTTTGTTTGGAGAGAAGATTTGTGGTCTACTTTTTATTTGTTTTTTTTGTTTTTTTTTTTTCTGGAAAATGTTGTACCATTGGTTAACCGCAAAAGCGGATGTGGTTAATGTTTCCGTGAGGAAGACACAAAATATTTATATAAATCAGAGGTTAAGTCAATGGAATGGTAGATTATGACATTATGGATTGTTGTTTTTTCTTTCTGCTGGCCTATTTTCGGGTTCACATTGGAATGAAAATGCTTATTTATTAAAGCTGTATCCTTAAGCGTTGACATTGCTGAATACTCCCTGTATTCAGCAATGTCAACGCTTTCCGTGACATTTGTCAAGCACATTGATAAATGAACTTCGGGAAATGTAACACGAGAAACCCAATAACTTCACATAAACAAATGACTACGTCCCAAAAATACAAATACCAACATGACTTCATCACCCCTTCAAGCATGCTGATTTATTTATTAACCCAGCACCATCAAAAGAAACCTTGATATCATTAGTAAATCTTTCAATGCCATTCATTGACCCAAAAGGTTATCTAAAAATAATTAAGAAATAGTTCTGCTAATTGTTTATGATCACGCAATTGATTTAAGTGCCCAATTTGTGTCCAGATTCTTGATATGGCTGACCGGCGCGCGGCGCGGCCCGGTTTGTTTAAGAGCAACTTCTGAGTCTGTTATGATATTTTGCTATTGTAAACAAAACAATAACCAAATCGCTTTAATAGTGTTAATTTGTTTGCATTCCAAAAGTTAGTAAACAAAAACAGTCTGGCCGACACACAAGGAAATAACTCAGTTGCGATGTTTCTTTTACGGGTTCGAAAATGAGGAATTCAAATAAACATTTTGACATTTCATCAAGAAGTTTTGTTTCTTTTTGCTCCTCAATGTGACATCATTTATCACATCCGTTGGATGTTCACATTACAACAAAACGTTTGCTGATGTGTTTTTAGATTTATCACTAATGTGAATTATTATTCGCCATATCATATTTCCTTCTCATTTTATATGCCTCTAATATGCGTGACACACTGACATAAACGCAAATGCGAACATACCCGCCGATTACGGCCAAAGTCACATTTGGTTGAGTCGAAATAGTATGCTTCGCACAAGGCTACACACCAAAAAGAAAAACACTATCTTCTGACATGTTTGGCAAAACAAATAAAACCGGAGAACAGAATAAGTAATATTCATTCAAACTTTTATTTCTACTAAAAAACAACAACAAATATTTTAATAAAACAGGATATTACGTTGATACTGTAAACATTTCGACTTTTATATCCAATTTTCTGGAAAAGTTTTGGGAAAGTGATTTCAAAGCAGAATTTGAGAGTTGATAGTTAAAAACAAAATTGCTTACTAGATTTCATTTATGTTAATTCATTAGTTTTTATAACGATACTAATCTGTTTTCAGTTACTTTTTGTATATATTTGGGTTAAAGTTGTAAATTTTAATGAATGTCCTTAATAAATAAATAAAATTGATGCAAAAGGCAAGAGGTAGGTACTTTTCATCGAGGCATAGAACGTTGAAGTGGAATTAAACAAACATGATTTTTTAAAGTGACATGCAATTTACTTTATTAGGAAGATAATCTTCTGATATTATGATTTAAAAATGATTTTTGGCACATGACCGTTACGGCTGACTCGGATGTAGATACTCTAGTCTGGAGGTCCAATTTTCAATTAATTCTTCCTACATTTTTGGCCTTATAACGGCAATAATCGGCTAATGTTGTCCTACAAGTGGTAAATTGTTTCGGGAACAGAAAGTTATCAATACTTGCTTACTTAGCCGGCTCCCAATCCATGAAGGATCTCAGCCTGAGACACTACAGCCTTCCGGTACGGTGCCTCGCATGCACTCTCCAGTCGCCAAAACCAAGCGCTCTGGCATCTGCAGTAACTTGGTAATTTTACCGTAGGTTCGATCTTGCTTGTCGTCTCGACCTGGGGGCTACGTTGAGATGACTTTCTTAGTTGGAGCGTTGTCGTCCATCGGTCGATGTGGCCGAGCCAATATAGTCGTCTTTTCTTGGCTTTCTGGACTACATCCACATCTTGTATGCAGTTTGTATAGTTCGCTGTTGTACCTTCTTCTTCATTCGCCATCGTCGCATATGGGACCAAAAATCCGTCAAAGAATCTGTCTTTCAAAAGTGCCCAGCATCAATTCCCCTTTTTTAGTCTGGACTGGTAAAATCACAGTTTTGCATAGCAGACACTTTGTCCTTGGAGTGAGGAGTTTTGAACCCAGCTGTTGTTTCGTCATTGGCTCGCTCAACATTATGCGCATTCAGCAGATGCTGGAAGTGCTGCTTGAAAACATCTACGATTCCCTGTCCTTCGGTGACTAGGTGTCCTTTACTGTTTCGAAGAGCTAATTGCTTTGACCTTTTAAAGAAACTTCGGGTGTTTTTCTTGGCCTATCTTCTACATTTTTGAACTGATACACTGTGGATGCTCTTTTCTTCCTTTGCAGCGTCTTTTTCTCATTTCTACTTTTTGTTCTGTAATCTTCTCTTGCTGCTCTTGTTTTCCGCAGCTTGCTGGGTCATTTCTCAGGCGGATTGGTAGAGCTTTCTTTCATTTCTATTTCAAAAACTTCTTTTTTATTTTTCCAGAAAGAACCGTCCTCTCACCAAAACATAAGACTAAAAAGAAGAATGTATTTCACCAACAAATCAATTTTTCAGTTCACAAATTTAAGTACCAAATTCTTTTTTCTAAAAGCCCAAATTAGGTGTCAACTCAGCAAAACCAATAGCACACTCATTTCGGTGTTGTTCAAAAGTATCATCAATTTAATTTCAATCAACACATCGAAAAGTTTCCACCACCCCACCTACCCAACCCAAAACATTGCCTCTGGCGATGTTCATCATCAATTACCCCCGCTATCTCACCCGAACGCCCTCAAAATGGCCTCCCCATTCAGCTACAACACGCCTTGATTGCTCCGAATTGTCTACACATCGCATTCTCTTTGCCATCTACAACACTCTTGCCGAACAGAAGTGATTCCTTTCATTCAAGCGTAAAAAGAGTTTCGAAATTTCAATTGAATTGTGGTCCCGTGCCGCAATATCTGTCGTCTATTTATCGAATAAATTTATTGTATCTGTTCTTTTTCTTGTTGTTGATCATAATCAAAATCATCGCTCCTATACGTACAATTGAGACACTAAAAAGAACACAACAAAACGAAGCATCATCATCATCGGCACTATCATGATTATTGTCGGTATTGTTCGTCTATTATTCAGGCCCCTAGAAAATGCCCCACGGTTTTGATTAAATTTTTGTCGAAGATTATTTTGGAACAACGCAATCGGATTAGTTCTGGGCGGGGATTTGTCTTTCTTCTCGATCCGCTTTGAATGGAGGAGGTGGATGTGTGAAAAATGACATTGTGTTGTTTGACATCAGCGCACCGACCGACCGGCCAAACGTTTGATGGTAATCATGTGTGGGATTGGATTTCAAATACTTTTTTTCCGCTCTATTTTGAATTATCCCAACATATTGGAAGGCGCACCGAGCACGATGTAAAAGTATCATATGCAGAAGAGGCATGATGTAGGAATTAATTTGTTCAACCCAATTTAATTATTCTGCCTTCTGTCTCTCTCTATCTCTCTCTGTCTGGTTTGTTCTGTGAGTGACTTTTGGAGTTTGAATTATTCTTGGAAACGAATTCAATTAAAATTGTTGGCAACAGTTGATGGATGTCATTATCAGTCAATTGCATTTGAACTCAACCCTGTCAAAGCCGGATGATGTTAATTACTTTGGACTCTGGCTGTGCTCTGGATGGTATTAAGGTCAAGGTTGGGCTTTGTGCTATTGGGTTTCATTTGCGTGCTTCGAGTCAGAGATCAAGTTTGGAAAGTCAAAAAGTTTCTTAATAAGCCTTTAAGCTTCTTAAATTTGGTATTGTTTGGACATGAAGGCGGTTATGATGATTTATTGTTAATATTCAAGCGAAAGATAATTATGAAAATGGTTCAGGAGTGAAAAGAGTGACGTAGAAGTTGAATGATGTCACATATTTAATCCGTACATAAATTTTTAAGGAAAAAAGGACGATGGTTTTTCTAGAAGTAAGGATACTCTTCTTTCTGGTAAGGCGGTACGCAAACAAAATCTGTGAGCTACAACCAGAAATCGTCAAAAATGTCTTCTAAAATTGGAGTGACGGAATGCGTTACTGTGAAGACAACCGATGCATGTAGTCAATTGAACAATCTTTATTTCCATATTTGAAAGCAATTTTTGCTCTTCTCAGTACGCCCACCAATTGGGCAAAGCATTATGCCCTGAACGTCAACTCACATAAAAACAGAACTAGTACTCTTTACGAGAAGGTACAAAAGTTTTTCCAACCAAGCCAGATATTTAGGCCTCATTTTAGACAAAAAACTAAAGTGGAAGGCAAATATTGATGAAAGAGTAAAGAAAGCTATTGAAGCACTCCTTAAAAGGTCATAATGTCAAAATGGGGCTTCTCCCCAAAAACAACCCACTGGCTATACCGATAAGACCGATACTCATTTATGAAGTTGTCGTATGGTGGACCGCACTGAACGAGATGGTTAATTTGAATAAACACATTAAAGTCTAGCGGTCAGAAGGTATGTGCATCATGGGAGCACTTCGCTCAACGCCAACAGCAGCCTTAGATGTTCTTCTAGACCTTACACCTCTTGACATCTTCCCCAACTCATGAAAGAGTACAAAATGGTTTGTTTAAGTTCATTACTCTCCCATGAGTAACTTCTTTAGTGGTATCACAATGGACCCTTGAGGTCTAAGTGAGTCAACAACATCAAAAAGACAGCCACGCTAACCTATTGTCAAAATAAGTATTAGACTCTGAACTCATAATCATTCGCCTACCTTCGAATTGGAAATAAAAACAGCTGCTGCTCTCTTACTCAAATAATTGATAAATTTCAATAAACACAAAACTAGCACATGTGCTTATTTTAAATTAAAAACACTTGAATGCACTTGAATAGAAACATGCACTCAAATTTAAGTAAGCCTCAATTAACTTGAAGAGTTTTAATCCAATTTTATAACTTTCGAAATGCCTCTACAATTTCTGTGTAGTTCACATTCATTCCAAATACATTTCCCACGTGACCTTGACACAGAACTCATTGCTTAAACTACAGAAGATAAGTTTAACAACCTACTGTGTTCCTTATCAAAAACAGCAAGTGTTTCACTTTACTGCCCCTAATAACATGAGTCAATAACTCGAAAACATATTTTAACGCTCCCAACGGAATTCGTCTAATCTCTACCTTCTCTTTCTAATTCCAGATAACGAAATTGTCCAAACCAGCTGTGGAAATATCAACAAATTCACAATCGGCTTTTTGCGCTTGCCGAGTGCTGAGTGCAAATCAATTAGAAGTGTTCGAGCGGGCGGTAATTTCACACTTCAAATCGACACCAGACTTTAAATGTCTAAAAACACTAAAAGGCAACAACAAGCTCACGCAGTCTTGTCATGCATATCAAGTGACAGTGAAAAAGTGACATTCAACAATCACCATCAATCGATAGAAACGTCAACAAACACCGTTAATAGACAAAAAAATGGCAATAGCGCGTTCGAAAAGTGTTGATTATATAAAAATTTGGAAACATATCAAATGGCGATTGGTCGCGTTTAATTTAAATAGCAATAAAATAAACACAAGTGATACGAATTTAGTTTAAATAAAAAGCATTGTTTTTGTAATTCTTCTAAATATATTTTTTTAAACACAAAACAGAACGAAAGAAGAGACATTGTTGTGTTGCCTGGGCGAAGAAGAATCGTTTTTCTTATTTTTTTTATTTATACTCCTTGTATACCGACAAAATTATTAAATATATCAAAAAATATATATTTATTAAATTAGTGTTAAAAAAAGCTTTAAATTAATTTCTGTGCCGTACTTAACTATACATAAACAAATTATTTTTAAACACTGAAAAAAGGAAAACGAAACGCACAAACATCAAGATTAAACGAACTCCTCCGAGCAAGAAAAACGTAATAAATAAGTCTTGTGCCATAAAATTAAAGTAGGTACCGTCAACGAGCCAAAGCATCCTCCAAAAATAGACTCGCGCCTCTCCACTCTTATCGACGAGAACGAGATACAAAAAAAAGAAGAGCAGAAATCAACTTCAATCATCATGACTATCTCCGAAAAGTCTCCTTTATGGGATTCCAATAGCCAACATAATCACCTCCACCAACACCACCACAGCCAGCAGCAGCAGCAGAACCGACAAGCTTCCTCCGGAGAAACACTATCATCATCGTCAGGAACATCATCGCCCTCACCGACAGCATCACCATTGCTACAATTGCCTTCGATGAATACCAGCAGTAGCAGCAGTAGCACTTCAAGTATTCTCAAACAGCAGAAAAACAGTCGAAAAAAACGAACTCCTGCGTCCTTGGTGGCACAGCAAGAGCTGGCAAGTGGAATGTCGACGACGACGACGGGTACAGGAACACGTTTAGTATCCCATCAGCAGGCATCACTACCTGGGAGATCACAAAAATATGAAAAAATCGACAGTACAAAGGAATCAACGTCGTCGTCGAGCCCCAGTCAATTTCAGTTGAACGTCCAATCCCAATCGCCCCTATTCGGGGGTGGCTATTCCACCAAATTGCCATCATATGACTGCGAATCCGGTATGTTGACACCGCACATACGAACGCCAACATCATCGATAACGTCTTCGACGGCAAGTTTGTTGCCAGTGCCATCTGCTGGCAGTGGAAGTAGTGTAGGTCACCATAGCAGCAACGGAAAGTATTGTGGCAATGGCTCTGCTCACAATAATAGTGGTGGCGGTAGTGGCAGTAGTTTTTCATCGCTTAGTTGTTGCAATATCATAACACGCTGCTGCATCGGATTGCCACTATTGAAGGCGATTAATGTGCGAAGATGTGTGCTGGCGCTGTTGGCAATAACTGTGGTTACCATTTTCTACTATACACATTACTTCGATACGGGTGTGTTTGTGGGGTAAGTTTTTTTCTTTTCTCACTTATTTTTTTAAGCACTTGATTCTTTTTTATTTTTTGGTGTGAGGGAGAGAGAAATTTGATATCGAAGTTATGGATATTGGAATTGGTGCAAAGACGGGTGCAAAAAACCCCCTTCCTTTGCTCTGTATAAGCTCCAACTGCGACACAATCACTCGTCGTATTTTGTTTTTCTTGCTAAACTTATCGTCATAGTTAGAGTGTTATCGAAATGTTGATATTTCCTCTTTCTCTCATATTTATGTATTCCGAACTAATCGATTTCTAATGGTTACCCTTACTCTCTCGGGTAGAATGAGAATTCTGCGGCTGTTGCACTGGGAACCACTGTACTGGGAGCTGTGGGTTGTGTGGCATTTCCAAACTTATCTTTCTCAGTTCGTTTCTGACCGTTCTTGTGGGTGGCGGTGGGGAATTTAATTGTGTGAAAACACGCTTACACGTCAAGATGGTGTTTACATTTTGGGGTTTTATTGGGTTAATTGTTTGTGCTACTACTTAACAGTGGGAATGAGTTTGGTTTCAATTCAATTGATAGCGGGAGAATAAGAGAGAAATGGGTGGTCTTAAATGCTCTCGTGTGGAGCAACTTTGTTTGCCTTGTTAATTGAAGTGGCTCTTCAACTATTGCAAATCCAAACCAATCTTGCTATTCATAGAGCGTGCTCTATAGTCTGAGGAGCATCTCCTTATACATACACTATTGAAGAGGAAATAAATTTATAAAGGATTGCTTTTTTGTTCTTCTATTTGATTTTGATAATTGTGTAGTGTTTGTGTTTTTACTTTAGTTCGAAGCTAATTAAATATACCCAGTTTGAAGTTGGCACTTAAAGAGTATAGAAACTTCTTTGTTTGAAGGAAGCTCAAACGGCAGCGACACGATAGGATGGCGTCATTGACATGTTGTTCTGTTTGCAGACTTACATTTGATGAGTTGACCGTCGTTTGACAATATTGACTCGAGATATTTTTCTATTTGCTTTCGTGTTACTTTGTAACGAACTGTTATTTGTATGGCAATTTATTCAATTGCAAAATAAGTGGGAAATAAGAAGTACCCTTTGTTTGTTTACCCAGAATAAGTTTTACCTTTCTGGAGTGAAAATAAAAACGAAAATCAAGACTGTATTTGCGTTAGCGTGTTGTATGGAAAAAAGGAAGACGAGTTACCGTTAGATTTGAAAATTTTGCAAAATAGCTACGTGAAAGAAGATAGGTTAATCATAAAAATACAAATTTACTTGAGGTGGCGTTACAGTCCGTTGTGGACTTGGGCCTCAACCAACAGTCTCCGCCAGCCAGCTCAGTCCCTAGCTAGCTGTCTTCAGTTTTGCACTCCAAATTGATTGAGGTCCTCTTCCACTTGGGTGCGCCACCTGAGTCGTGGTCTGTTTCTACTTCTACATCCCTCGGGAATTGTGCCGAAGACTTTCCGGGCCGAAGCATTGGTGTCCATGCGCTCTAAAAAACGAGCCAATCTGAATCTCTCGACCTTGACCCTTCTGGCTAGGTCCGTGTCGTTGTACAACCCGTAAAACTCGCTGTTGAATCTTCTTCTCCATTCCCCATCAATGCACACGGGACCGAAGATGACCCGAAGAACTTTCCTCCCGAAACAGCCTAGGGCACATTCATCCGATTATGTCAAGGTCTTCGTTTCTACACCATACAGCAGGACTGGGATGATCAGGGTCTTAGCCCAAAGAAACAGCGATTAGCAAGAGTATACACAGAATATTAGGCTTAGTAGTATCCGTGGCTTACTGGTTAGGTGCGTTGGCTGCTAAGCAGAACGCCGGCGTGGGTTCGAGTCCTACTCGTGCCCATAGTTTTTATTTCATCTTTGACGGGCAATGTCTCTTGCGAAAAACTGACGAAACTTCCAAGAGTTTCAATCTGTCATGAGAAAATTCTTCTCCACTTTGCCGTTCGGAATCGGCGTTAAATTGTAGGTCCCCTCAATTCTTCACACGCACCCAGAGAATTGCTGATGAGAGTAAGCCACTAAGGCCTTGGCTCTTCAAGAGCTGTCGCGCCACTCTATTTTTGATATAAGGCCAATGTTGCCGAATAAAGCCTTAATTCGGATCGTCCGAATCAGCTTGATATATTAGGATAAATTCGGTTGTACCTCAAGGCAGCTATTTAGGGCCTATTCTGTTTATTCTCTTCATAATTGATGTTTCAATAGCAGTCCAAAATTCATGGGTTCCGATGACATTAAACTTTCGAAAAGAAGGAAATTTCAAAATGACTGTTTGCTCTGACTAGACTCTCTAACTTTATGCTGTATGGTTTAAGTAGCAAATCGATGTATCTAAAAATGTTTACAATACCAATTGTAGTTTGTTTTAGTGTCGAAATTGAGTATTCTGTTTGAACCAGACCTTAAAGCCTCCCATTCAAGTCTCGAAAAGTTTTATTTCATCACTTTTAGCTTCTTGGAATACTAATGAGCTTGCACTTTAAAGATTAAGCTTCATTAGCAAGTAATTATTTTTGTTTTTTTGTATTTTCATATTCAATGTTTTACAACTATTTTTTTCATACTGCAACACTTGTCAATAAATCAATTTAATAAATGAAATAAAATAACATAACTTAATATTCACTTCACGATTCATTCCATTCATCATATGAACATATTTTTTATGTCTCTTCTCTAGAAGTCAGAGTTTTGTGTATAATTTCAAATCGGATTTGAGGATTCCAGTCTCGAATATGAAAAAATCGAATCAATCGCAAAAAAAATCACTTTAAATTCTCTTCAAATCCTTTTTGTTATAAATTTTTTTATACAACTTGTATTAACTTACAATAAAGTCATTGAATTGCTCAATCAATTTGATATAAAAATTGTACACTCCACAGATGATGGAGATGTGTTTTTACAATCTCTTCACATCGCAGCAACAACAACTGCGCCAGCGACCGCATACCTCACACTTTTGCACACTCGTTGTATCATCATTTTCATTGCAACAAATTTCTTTTATAAATATTTTTATGTACATATTTTTTTATTCACTTGACGGGCGCTCTGCTTGCTGCTCCCCCGACATTATTTGATATTCAAATCAGGTTTCATGGATTATTTTATTTTTTCTGTGTTTGTCTTTTTTGTTCTGCTGCTGCTACTGCTGCTGATGTAATCTATGCATGTATTAAACTGAATATCCTTTCTATAAAGATAAATAAACCCAATTGCAGTATTTGGCGTGGCATGTATCCTGTTACACTCTGCATCACATTCTAGTGGCGAAATGCTATTGTCTTGAATCCAACCATCTCGGGTTGCATTTTTGAATTAGGGTCCTAATCGAACGACCTCGAGTGTTAGTCATAGAATAAAAACACACAAACAGGAAACTGAATGACGTCGGACTGAGCAAACCTCACGAACCAGATCTCGAGCATCTTTTTCACACTCAAATTAATGTTCAATGCATAAATTTCCCTCGGATTTTATTCTGGAATATGTTTTTGTATCTCTTTGAGAGGTTTTTTGTTTCCTCTTTCAAATCCACACTCCAAAGAGAAGGAACTAAAAAAATCGCTGGCACATGCAATTCACATAAATAACTATTGGTTGGATAATAATTTTTTACCCCATCCCTAAAATGCGAGTTTTTGTTTGTCTAGTGCAAAAGTTTCAGAGTGGCTTCTATCATAAAATTTCTGTGTGGACTATCACTCAGACTCCAAAATAACTGATGCGAAGGAGGATATCAATATTGTGAACTTTTGCAATATAAAATAATTTTTTCTCTTTCGATGGGCCCAGGATAAAATTCCTTCTTTTTTTTTTGCAAATTCAATTACTTTTATTACCGACAAGGGTATAGTGTAGACCCGACACAAAAAAAATAATCTAGACACAAAATTATTGAAATACCTAAACAGAGTGGCATGCCATGGTAGTGGCGATGTCCTTGCCCATTGTGGCAGTCATAATAGAGCAATGGAGAGTGAAAGAACTTCAAAACTTAGCAGACGAAAATGCATCAATTCTTTTCAAATGACGAAAAAAAAAGAGAAAAAGCCAGACAGAATGGGAAGTTTGAAAACAACAAAACAAATTTGCCAACATGATAGACATCTTGATTCTTATAATCTGGCGGAAATAATAAATGAAAAACTCGACTTGGCATGGCATTTTCCGGTAAGGAATTTCCATGTGGCAAAACAGCTCGTGTGTGGCGCCACTTGTTCAGAGAAAAGTTTATTTTCGAGTCTCGCACCTTTAAAAAAGCAGAAAAAATATAATACTCGAGCTTGCATGTTTAACATTAAAACAGAAAACTGAAAAATCTCCTCGTTTGCTTAAGGTTGGTATGGTCAACATTTTATGCAGAAAAATTTATGTAAATTTTACACACCTCCTATATTTGTACGTTTTTATTGTATAAAGGTGGGAAAATGGAAATTATGTGACAGGCCTTCGAGACGTTAAAAAAAGTAACACGAGACGAGATGGAGTACATCAGGAATGTTGTGGGACAGTACACTCATATACCAGACGGACGGACACGACTGGGCTTAGTGACGTGACTGATTGTCCTGAACAATGGCAGAGGCAACGGATATAATAATTGTTTTTTGTTTCTTGTTTTTTCTTCAGGTGATGGATGTTAAGCTGTCAGCAATTTGTGCCCACTTTATAGTTGTATGATAAATGTGAGGTTCTGTTGAATTATTCTGATTTGTTGTTTGCTGCAAGAAAAAAAGGAGTGAAATGAAGTTTAAGAATGAAAAATGTTCCTAGGAATTGATGGTTTTCCTGTTTTTGAATTTTTTGAATTTTAAGTAGACATAAGGGAGTGTAATGATCCTTTCACAATGTGTTGAATTTTTCAAGAGGTCTAATTTTGTTAAATTCGCAGAATACTCTGGTTCAAAAATTGTTGCCAAAGTTCTTACTTACTTACTTACATAACCGGCTTCCCATCTTTGAATGATCTCAGCATGAGACACTGCAGCCATCCATCGGGTACGGTCCCTCGCATGCACTCTCCAGTTGTCAAAACCAAGTGCTCTGGCATCCGCAGTCACTTGGTCCTTGTACCGTAGGTTAGATCTTCCTTATCGGCTGGGCGCTGCGATGAGAAGACTTTCTTGAAGCCTCAAGCACAGCTCTTATGGATCGACCGATGAAGTCTATGTCGTCCGCATAGCCTAGGAGCTGGGTGAATTTGTTGAAGCTGTGTTTTCCGTGCTCACCTACCTTGCCCACTATCTGCTCCAGGACTATGTTGAATGAATCACATGACAACGCATCTCCTTATCTAAGCCCTGAGCATGTTTGAAACAACTCGGATGAGCTGTTACCAATTTGCAGAATGCACTGCGAATTGTTTAGCGTCATGCGGTCAGCTTCATCAGTTTGTTCGGGATCCCGCCATCAGTACTTTGGATAGGATTTTGTATGCAACATTAAGCAGGGATATGCCTCGGTAGTTTTTTCATGACATAGGATCGTCTTTTTTGTAGATGGGGCATATGGAGCTTATCGACCATTCAGTGGGCGTGCATTCTTCCTCCCACACTTTGTTGATGACCTGGTGCATGCGGCGGACTTGTTATTTTTTAGTTTTTGGATGGCTCTTTCTACCTGTTCTGTGCTGGGGGCTGGGACTGGGTCTTCATTGACTGGTCTTGCTACTCTTTCGTCATTGGCTCGCTCGACATTGGAAGTGCTTCTTGAAAACATCAACAATTCCCTGTGCTTCGGTGACTAGGTTTCCTGTTTCGAAGAGCTTGTGTCCCGGTTCTGAAACAAGAAGCTAATTGCCAAAGTTCTAACTTGCTTAACCTTACGGTCTCTAGCATGCTTCCTCGAATTCACCAACAATTCTGAGTTCATACATCATCAACAAAGACCTTTGCCAATTTATAGTCGCTCTCGAAAAGGGTTAAGGTTGGTTCGTCAATTTGTTTCAAAGAAAACTGCAAAAAACGTTTTTTTTTTTATGATTAGTCAAGACGCTTTTCATTGCACAACGCTTTTATGTCGCATTTCCTCGAAATCTCCGCCTCTCAACCTCATTGCCAGCAAGCAAAATGCTTACAAATCTTCGCAGAAAGATCTCGTCCTGCTCAATTAAACCCCTATTGCTAATTTTCGAATACCTACACCATTTACCAAAATTATCCTTTCGGTTCAGCAAACACCACCGAATAAAATTTTGCTGCAATTTTTCGCTCCTTTCGACAGGATGCTTCCCTTTCATTTGAATTTCAAAATTGCAAGCAATAAAATGCAAAAATATAAAATGAAAACAATTAAAACAAAAAAATTAAACGAAAATGCTTGCCCAGCACAAAGAGTTGATTTACAATAGAAATAAAAATGCAGATCTAAGCTGATTCAACGATGCGATGCTTTCGTTCGTATTTGATTTTATTTTGGTTTTCTCTCTCTTCGTCTTGATTATATTTTTCTTAAAACGAGTAAAATTTTAATGAGCAAAGAAAATAAAAGACCAAGTACTCGTTTCCTTTTTGTACACTGCGAGTCAATTAATTAGACCTCGATGATGTTCAAACATAAATCTTTAGTTTTTCTCCTTTGAGTAAAGAAAACTCATGTCAAAATGAACCACAAACTTTCCCGCCCCTCCCCTCCACCACAGGCAAATAAAAACTGAACAGATTACTTGATCTTCATCCACAAAATGTGTTCAATTCAATGACATTGAGTGTAACTATCATCTAAGGCATTCACGTGAATGCAAATTCCAAGTAAATGGACAAAGCCATCGTTGTCATACGATAAAAAGATAAAAAAATTTAAAAATAAGTTTACGGCGCAAAAATAATTAGTATATTCGGTTGTCAACATCATACAACAACAAACAAAGCACTTGAAACCCAAAGAGTGACAGACATGAAATAAGTAAAATAAATAAAGTTTTTTTTTTTTGTAATAGCTGTGTAGGTTCATGTGAATGTAAACAACGAACGGTGTAAGACTCCCAATTCATAACGCAGGTGAATGGAGGATTGTGTTTCATTCATAAACTTGAGGAACGTGTTGCGAATATAGAGTTGCCGTTTAATAAAAATATTTATGGCTCACGAAGATATAAAAATTAAAAAAAAAAAAAAAAAATTTCTTCACACAGTGTAGGTCATGTTCACGCATTCAATAATGTGGCTATGGTGACCATCTGATTCTTATTTTTTTTATTGTCAAGAAAAAAACTGTGTTATGTACTGCTAACGGAAATATGAGCAAAGGCTTTGTTAAACTTATAATTTCAATTTTTTCAAAAGAAAAAGAAAAAAAAACATAGCCTGGTCACCCTAAACAACTTCAGGTATCCCAATCCAACCGCCACGGACGATTGTTTGAATGACATACACGCCATTGCCATGTAAAGGAAATGTAAATTGATGTCAGCCAGCTCGAGGCGTGTTTGCTCACTTTCGCGTTGTGTCAGAAAAAGAATTATAAAAAAAAAAATTATTTAATTTTTCAAGTTCTTGGAAAACGATTTTCGCCCCACAGATAGTGAGACAGAGTCAAAGGCTCACGTCAAGTCGCCCATCAGTTTGGTGTAAGGTTCAGAGTGTATATAGGGTTAAAAGAGACAAAAAAAACTCCCTTGGGCTATCTCCCCTACTTGTAGATTTATATTTCATTTACTATGAACTTTTGGACTGTTTTTCCTTTACTCTTTTTGGGTTGATGAGTTTCATCGGAAGGAATTTCAATTCCATCAAGTTCGAGTTGGCTGGGTTCGGTTAAATTCTGCGAATTGCTCTTGGGGATATACTATCTGTCAGTTGTGTGTTTGTCAGTATTCGTCAAATGATGAACAGCCACAACAGTTTTTCGATGATAAATTACTTTTTCTGTCGAGTTATTCAACTAGATGACAAACAAGTGGTTTTTCTGCTTAATCAAAGGACAACATTGTGTAACACCATCAATCGGGAAAGTTTTCCTCGCAATGAAATTCGCAAAATGTAATTGTTTATTTGGGGGGTTTCGTATACTTTTTTCCTTTTTTGGGGTTAAATGTGAGTTTGGGAGTTAGTTAAAGTTTTAATTGAAAATTGAATTTTTTTGTAGAATACTAACTCAATTATTTTGTTTTTTTAAATTCCAGGTTCATTCATCGAGACACTCGACCGGCGCCATTAATTCACTGTCGACTGCTCAATGACAAACACATTGTGGGATCATCACAGACACCAGACCACCGATCTGAAGCCCGACTGCGAATCGATCCGAAAGTGTTGGTCTTTGTCGAGACAACATATTCCCAATTGGGTCGAGACATTGCCGAGCTATTAGTCTACAATCGGATAAAGTAAGTTTCTCCTACACAACCTCATGCCCAATCGTCCAATTGAATAATTTGTAATCATAACATTTTCGAGAAATTCAAATCGTATTTACTTTCCACCACAAAAATGATTTAATCGAGAACTCCATTTGGTATACCAAATACTCAGAAAAACACCAATTTTCGGAGTAGATATACGTCATGAATTCCCTACAACACTTCAGTTATTTAGAAATGAATTTTCTTAAGTGTTGCCAAGGTTCCACTTCCCAACCCCTCAGTTGGGCTTCTTCTTAGGGTATCATACAATATGACAAACACACAATCACACATCTGAGTACCTAGAAATTTTGTAGGCTTGAAATCCATTTCCCATGTTGACAGGCTATTGTTAGAATGCCAACCCCCTTCTCCCCTATTAAACAAAATGGTGTGTCTTGCAATTTCCACACAAACACGCCAAGGAAGAAGTTGAGAGATCATAATCCCAACACATCACTTCATGCAAAATAATACATATTGAAGATTTAAGAGAAAATCTTGTAGTTGCCACAGATGATGTAGGCGCACACAAGTGAGTCTAGATTTGGGGGTGTTTGTGTGCTGCTTTTTGAATGTCAGGCAATGGGATCATTAAATAAATTGCTTCTGGCATTGATGCGGACTTACAATCAGCCATAGCCAAGATTCCTGTATGATGTGACATTAAATAGGGATTTAGGTGCTTGAGCTAAAAACCATCATACTTACACCCGAATCGGAGACAGGAAATTCCTTGTCACCATAATCTCTACAAGTAAGTAATTCTGTGCGTGTTGGCTAAAGATACCAAATATTAACCTTCTTCATTGTCCGGTTCGCCATTGGTCGAGACTTGAGAATGAGAAGAAGAAAGATAAACCAAGACATCAGACTGGATTAAAGCTTACCACCAATATGTAATTTTAATTAAAAATAAATCCTTTTCGTCTCCCCTGGGCAATTTGCATTCTTGTCAACTCGACAATGTTTTCAACTGCTGACAACATTTACTCGTTTACTCTCGTTTGTCTGTTGTCCTAATCAAATTAAATATATCACAGAAGTGTTCGCATTCATGTTTTATGTGCTTAGTGATAATTTTGCAAATGTATTGGGTATATGTGTAGTGAATTTTGTATCTTGTTGTGTTTAAAAGGATAATCGCCCGTAAGATGTTTCGACGAAGTTTACTTTCAATTAAACCGACATAATTGTATTTTGTGTCGGTGAAGAATGCTTAGGGGCAAAATATTTGGTTAAGATATTTGGAATTTGAGCTTGTTGATAATTTGATTATTGCTTCGAAATAAAGTACTTTAAAGTTTTCAAATGTTTGGGAAATGGAGAATTAAAGCCACACCGAAAACTATGTTCAACCGCAATTTTCGTTCCTAAATCCCCAATTATGGCACCTTTACAAGCTTAAATCCATTTGATATTATCAAATCTGTAGCCCTGGCAGCCTACAAAACAATGCATCTTAAAATCCCCGTTTCTGGAACCCTTGAACGGAATTCCCATCTTTACATCCCCAAAACTATAAACTTTAGGGTTCAACCCTTCTTCAAATGAATTACTTTAAAGTTTTGAAATGTTTGAGAAATGGAGAATTAAAAGCATACACAGGAAGCTTTACTAAATTGCATTTTTCATTCCTAAATCCCAAAACCTGGCACCTTTACAAGCTTAATCCCATTTTATATTTACACATCTGCAGCCCTGATGTCAGCCTACATCCCCTTTTAACAATAGGTGCATTAAGGAACCTTTAATAGCAATTGTCATCTTAAAATCCCCGATATTAGAACCCATAAACGGGATTCCCACCCTTACATCCCCAAAGATAGAAACTTTGGGGTTTTACCCTTTTTCAAAAGCCATAGAAAAAATATGGACCAGCATGAGAGAGTCTTAAACCACCTTGTTCTCGCACTAATAAAAAGAAATCTTTAATTGCAATACCAATCCTCAAATCCCCTAAAAAAGTATACCACTGGCACTTATGTTTTATGCAAGAATCAATTAATTCACGATATTCTCATTATTCACACTCAAAACTATGATCTTAGTGATTAAACCCGGTTTTAAATGAGGTCTGGTGAAATTAATTTTATATTGGGCCAAATTCTACCACTTGAGTTGATAATTTTTGGGGATTAACACCTTGCCAAACCTTTACCCTTTGTTAGACTCTGCCTTGTGAGAAGTCTAAAAAATTCAAAGAAAAAGCGATAAGAGAGTTTAAACCCCAATTACAAAGTTAAATATCAAAATTATTGTTTAAAAATGTCAAATTTCGGTGAGGTTCTGGGTTTTCGGTTCTAAATCAGGATTCCAAGTCTGAAACAGGTAGATTTGAGCACATCGAGTAGTGTTTCGGGTACCTTAAGACGCTATCTTTAGATTTTCCTTACACAAGTCCCTGTCTCAACATTGTCCTCTTCATCAAAATTTCATTTTAACTGTCATCACTAGCACCTCGTAGCTATCAGTCTATCACATTCCAACTCAGGAATTTGCATTCCCTTCTTAAAATTTTTCAAAAAGAAACAGCCATCCAGCAACATAAACCTACAAGTCACGTTTAAGTATTCTCAAATTAATGAGCTATTCTATCATTTCTCACTCCTCGTCCTCTCCTTGTCCTTTTTTTCTTTGTAAACAACTTGTACACAATCCAAAGTATACTCAACAAGATTACCGTAACACCTTCACAATATTCCACTCAACTTATTTTCATTATATGAACAAAAATACCAGGCGAGACGACTAATCGCCCACTTTTCGTTTTCGCCCTCTCGCTCTATGAGTCTTTTGGCATTTTACATTCCATTAGCACACACCTGTTTTTAATATTATTGTTCTACTGCTGTCAAGGCATTACAATAAAACCGTTACAAGTTAAAAACCTCATCTAAACAACAATGTCACCTCTCGTCTTCCTTGCAATAGCAAAAACAAATACAATAACAGCCACAATTTACACTCAGGGATCAGTGAATTGACACGAACTTAATTACATTTAATTTGATCCTTACATAATGTTGCACCTTTTTCACAATTTTTATTTTGACAGGAACACAATTCCCTAGTCGTAGCACTCTCAAACCCTGTTAACCTGTGTTTCCTTTGACATAAAGCTGCAATCCTTTTTTCTGAGGTTTCAATAGTTGAGCAAAGAAGTTAAATTTCTTTAATCCTTTTGGCTTTAAAAACAAAAACCAAAACAAACAGACCTTTGAAGTTTAAGTGTGTTGGTGTCGGGGCGGTGGGGCGGTCGGTGAAGGGTGAAAGGAACTTGAAGAAGAAACTATTTCTGCTTATTGGCATGAAAAGAGATTAGCAAGAGTAGGTATTTAAATGTTTTGATAAGCACATAATCAACTTTTGCTTCTTGGTCTGGTGTGTGTGAGAGGGCAAAGGATTGTTCGGATTGTGTACCTTGTTAAGGTTGGAATGCCTTGATATGGCTTTGGCTTTGACTTTTTAGCTTTGGCTGTGGTGCTTCTGTTTTATTTTTGTTTTTGTATTTTTTACCGGCTTTTGTGGAAGTGTGCTTGTTTGAGCTCAAGGCGAGAGGTGTTTTTTTTTTTGCTTTTAAACAAGAGATATTGAAGGCCGTTGAAAAAACATGTCCTTGGTTCTTGATAATACTTTTACACTGCGAGTCAACTGATTGCAACACTAAAGATACCCACTAACTATCAGTCTTTAGCCAACTTAGTTTCGTGACAGCTTAGGGGAGCATTTAAAGTTCAAAACGGCATAAAAAAGCTCCATAAATTTTTAAGAGAATAGCAAAGAAAGTACTGGAAGTGGCTTTTCCCATGATTCGAAGTGTACTAAAAGCTTTCCTCCAGGCGAATATTTTTCCCTCCATTTGTTACAATGTATAGAGACTTAAAAGGAACCATGTCCTTGCGAATTCATATCCTCAATCCTTTCCAGCTCAGTGTCGCTACAAGCATACACCGTTTTTCCCTTGTTGCATATAAAAAGGGTAAATTTTCAGTGTCTCTAACACACACAAATAGTAATGCAAAGAAAAAACACACTCAGGTAAATAGAAAATAATAACTTTGAAACTTTAAAGACCACCCTGTGCCTGTTGTTCAGCCCTCCAGCTATCCACCATCCCGTTGGTTGGGAATTCATTTGCTCTCGTTTTCTTTGCTTATTGTATTTAACGTCTTTTCAAGTGATTTATAGAGTTTTTCATTTGTTGCAAGGAAAAAACTCAAATTAAAAGTTCAAGGAGGCAGCAACAAAAAAAAAGTTAAATGTGCCTTCTTCGCTCCGGGTTTCGTCATTATCGTTTTTTGTCGACACGATTAAAAGTTTTTTGCATTCAATTGTTAGCCGTAATTCCAAAGCATTATCAACCTACCGCCAGGTGGCGTTCCAATAGCTCATGACGCTGATGATGGTTTTAAGCAACCATATGGCTGAGTTTTCTCTCGTGAAAAAGTTGTTTGTAAAAAGGATTCTTATCCAGGTCAGAAAGATCTTACAACCAACACGAAGACGACAATGATGACGATGACGTCAAAAAACAAAGTGAAACAGCAACATGGCGCGTGCATTTTGAAGCTAGAGCCAGCTTTCCAAGAATATCGTTGCCGATGGCAAATTATTATCTTTTCGCCGACGAAGAAGCAAAAAAGGAAAAAACACCATATCTCTCCACTGTGTGTGTTTTTTGTGCTCACCAGAGTTCTTCCTTCTGCACGCCAAGCAAGGAGTCCTTTATTGTGAAACCAGGATCTATATCAATCCTTTGTTATTGGATTGCTCTAGTCGATAGGAGAATGTGTGCATCACTCTATATACCGGAATACCTTCACCTTCATATTCGAGAAGCAAGGTGGGAAAAAGGTGCATTCTTATCAAGAGGGCACAGCGAGAGCAGAGAAAGTGGATATTCCTTTGCCGGATGGATGATGGTTCGGTTACTGCCGAGCTTACTACTTTCGCCTGCTGGCTCTGGCTGGCTGGCTGGTGTGGCATAGATGAAAAATCCTTGCACAATAGAAGTTATTCCTTTGCTATTTCTCTGTTCCTAGCCGTTGTGTGTTGGTTTTTTGTTCGTTTCTGATTTCCTGCTCGTTGGGGCCTTTGCTTTTGTTTCCACACAAGAAGAAAAGGAATTCTTTGCATCTTGGCATTTGGAGGAATATAAAGAGCTAAATAACGAAGCAGCAAAAATTGAAAATCAGCAGACGAGGGTGGCGGCAGCAGCAGCAGTGCAGTGGCTCTGGAAAATCTCTTGTAGAGAAAGAGAGAGAAAAAGGATTGGAATTTTTTTGGGATTTCTTGTTTGCTGTGTAAATTCTGTTTTTTTTTTTTTTTGTAAAAAAGGCAGTAAGAGGGAGTCATTAAAATTTATGAGCTCTACAATAGCCTGGGTGAACGGTGTTATATTTATTAAAATAGGTTGAAGTGAAATTGCCGAAGTGCTGCCTCATAAATAATAACCCACCAGATGTTTAGTAAGATGTAAGAAAGTAAAAATTATGTTTAAATTGTTGGCAGTATTTTTTTTTTTTTAAGAAATTCCTAACCCAGGTTCTTTGCAATGAATTGCAAATGTGTATGAGATTAGACAGGAGTGTTCTTAAGGTATTCGATTTCCAAAATGTGCCTTAGCTCCCTGCTTCTTCCTCGATTGTCCTTCGGCATGCGTTTTTCCATCAAACCTATGGAAAAACAGGTGAAAAACGATCCTTATGGTCTTTGTTGGCAGTGATGAAACCGAACCATCAAATAATCAGTTATGACTAGCTTGGCATCATTTTTCCCGATAAATATTTTGGAATTTGTTTGGAATGACTGGAAATCATTCGAAGATTGCTGAGCCCATGCCATTCCTGATTCTTCCAGTATCCCGTCCAAGCCACGTACTGGTGATATGGAGGATATTTTTATAGTTAGCGCGTTTGGAACCGAAGAAGCCAATCTTACTCCCAGAAGTGCTGCTTCAAGTTACATCCTTGGTATCGACAAAATTTTTGTGGGGCAACTCGAGTCATTGGTGCAACTAGTTGACACTTGATAGCTCCATAATCGACGTGGAGAGAGGCAGCTGCTGCATAAGCGCTATCGCTAGCATCTACAAATATGTGGAGCTGGATATTGTTGACATCCGCTAACTTTGCTTGAACAAGGCATCGTGGTATGTAAATGTTTTGTACTTGAGCCAATAATTCTAGCCAGTGTTTCCATTTTAGCAGCGTCTTTTCTTGAATTGGTTCGTCCCGGGCTATGTTTGGCCTCCAAACGTCCTATAATTTTAAGTATAATTTTGACGTAGATCAGGTAATGAGCTAGTAAACCAAGTAGATCGTAGATTGACATCAACAGGCGAAGAATTTCAAGCCTTATGGGCGTCTTCTGACCAGTTAAAACCTCCTTCGCTATGTAGACCTCCCTATTTTCCTGGCAAGGACTCCAGCGTGATTTTTTTTTTTTTATTCTACTCGAAGTTTCTTCCGTTCAGTGATCCTTTCTTCATCCTTCCCAACCGAACTTCTACTACCTACTGCCAGTGAAATAAAACAATTGTGAAAGTAGGTGCGAACTGAACAGAACAAACATATAGATCTACTAATATGCGGACGTGGATTAAACTTTGTTCTTATTTTAAGCTGCCGATGTCTTCAGTCTCTCAAATCCTACTATGAAATAAATTTAGAAATATTTCAATAAAAGACCAAGTTTTGATGAACAACCCCATTGCTGGACCCAGTCAAAGCATCCTAGTAGAAAGAAGAAAATGATAGTTTTCCAGGCCCCCCCTTACTTAAAATTGCAAAAGCAATTCACACATCGGAAAGTTTTTCCCAAAGTTTCGTCACATAACTTGAAGTATTGTCACTGTCTATCCCAGCAAAATATGAATGTCACAATTTTTGATATTTCTTCTTTAATTTTTCCTTCTAACCTCTTAGACTAAATCCCATGTCAACACTGCTCAACATTAAACAAATCATTCAGTCAACGTCTGACCAACTTCCTCTGCAATTATTCTAAAACAATCGTTACCACAACTGCTCCTGCCATTATGCTCGTTCCCCGTATCTCTATAGTCTAACATAAAATATTCTCTTTGGCAATTAATTATTTCATTCCAATTTAAGCCCTAATTTGCACACACATTTCGCCTGAAGATTAATTTAATATAATTGACTTTACACAGAGGCAATGTAATGTACACACTGTAATTGCTTCCGACACTCGCAGGTAATCCCTCCATTATACTCTATACTTCTTGTAATATAGAGAGTACAATTGTATGTACAATTTCAACGATACAAAATTACAAATACACTAAGTAGTCGTCGACTTGCAAAATAGAAAACGTCATTGAGTGGAGACCATTGAAATGTATTAAAAGCCTATTCGGGCCATTAATTGTCTTTAGCTATACATCTACTAAACACTTTTTATGTGTGTTTCTGTATATACGTAATTTATAGAGAGAATGAAGAGAAACAGCTCATTGTACCTAATAGGGACTAATCTCTGGAAATCAATTCGACTTTAATTAAATTATGTTCGAAGGCAAAGGCGCAATATTGTTGATGTTCGAATTTGTGAGGGTAAATATTTTTTTGTCTTTTGTGACGAAAAGATAAAACGAAGAAAAAATAAATTCATAATCAATTAATCGAATAGAGAGGACTAATTAAATTTTGTTTTGGATGGTTTTATGGGGAAAAAAAAGGAGCTCCTGTTGTTGGTAGCGTTTTTGAGGAATTATGAACTGTCAAAAAAGTAATTTGGCAATTGGTAATTTAGTATTATACACTGAAGAATATGAATGTTAAAGTACAGCACGAGTTACGCAGTATGCCATCTGACTTGTTACTTGTTACTTTTCATCTACCAACTTGAGTCTTTACTGCCAACGAAGTCTTAGCTGTTGGTCGCTGGAACTGAGTCTATTTGACTCCTGCTCAGAAACTTTTGAAGTGGGGCTAGGCTCTGGCTAGAACAACTCATCTGAAACATGCTCCCCAGCTTCATGGGCTTAGATGTGATACACACCAGGCGATCATTTTTCGAGTTCAAAGTGATCTGATTCAATTTCCTATTGTGTAATCTGCATCGTCGTCGGTTTAGGTACCGCTTCAAAGTCGCCATTTAAAAAGCATTACTGCTGCTGTTTTGAGCTATTTTCGAGCAACTTCAATTTTTGTCTGCCTTTCTGCCTTTTTTGCTACCATTTTGTTCGTCTGATTCAGGAAGTACATTTATTGCAATACAAAAAAAAATCCCCGCAGTGCATCATTATAATCGTCCGCGTAACGTTTTCAATAGAATTAATTATCTATTTTAATTACTGTCCCGCCTCGCAGTCTCCAGTGAAGCATAAAAACTGTGAAATATCGTCGCACTGCAGTCACACCTAAATCAATCAGTAATCCTTTATTCCCAAGCGTTTGACCGCACATCCTTTTTAATTACTCAACTTCCAAAAAAAAAAACCAACAATCAACCCCTTTGTTTTCACATTCAATCAATAAACACAACTAAAGCTCTTCATACAAACGTATGTATGTCTAGATTTTTAAAACGACCAAAATGTGTGTGACAAAACTATGAAATCCTTTTTAGCCGCACAATTACGACCACTACCACTTAAAATCGTACACAAAACACAATTAATAACACTAATAAAGCATTTAAATGGCATAATTTGCATATAATGAGTGTGTTGTAGCACTGGCCAACCGAATGGCTAACCGGCCGACTGGTCACTTGGTCTAATTCAGTTCAAGTGTTGAAAATCCACCCCGCACATGGGATGTCTCGAAAAAAACACAAACTTGTCTCCATATTAAAACAACATTGTCGCGAAATGATTGTCTCTCCTACAATATGACCACAGCTGGCTTTGGCTAAATTTTGTGTGCACATATCCATTTAGTCTATTTGTTAGTCTGTCCAGCTCAACCCATCGATCGACCTGGTTCTCTCCTTAAAAGCAAATCGAAACTCATCGCACACAATTAACCGTAATTAATGCTGTCAGAACAGAGAGAGAGACCGCAAAATTCTATTCATAGTTTATGCATTCCCCAAAAGGTCAAATCCTTTTAGTATTCGCTCCAAAGATTGCATCCATCCAACAGACCGAAATCGGTTGTCCTTGTGCTGGAAAACTTGTGTGTGCCAGTCGATTCGATGTCGTTTGAAATTCTGTTTTGTCATTTTGGTTTTCTTTTTTAGTTAGTAATTGAATACAAACGACCAGCTTGATAAGGATTTTTAACCCAAAACAGGATTTTCTATTGTTTGTGTGATGGAGTTCGACTGCGCTGAAGAGCTGTCACGGGAGGAACTTTGTCTTTGTCTATTTTTCGGGACATTTCAATTGGAAAATGATTTCCAAACGCGTCGCACCACGTCAAAAATGTATTGGGAATTCTTTTGTGCCAGGCCAACAGCGAGTGGCGTCCGTCTGGCTGGTTTGGAAGACTTTTTTTGTTACGAAACTAATGAGGGTTAGCTTGGGAAGGTGGACATAATCATTATGCACTTTGAAGGGTCCGAATGGCGCTTGGCGGCCTTTTGACGCCTCAAATGTGCATCGAACAATGTTTTTTGTAGGCTGTTTGTTTTTCTCTTGCACTTTGTATTGTTTAGTGTATGATTCGACAAGTGCGAGAATAGTTTTGGAATCGATGATGGTTTAGATGGAGAAACAGCAGTGGCAGCGAACACTAGCAGACCGAACTGGACGTGACAAAAGGCATATCCTAGCTGCAGCAGTACATAAATATTCGAAATTGTTCCTTTGGTTGAATGCATTTCATCCGCATCCTGCATGTCAGAGGTCATGATGATGATGATGATGATCGCGCACAAAGTTGGGAAGGAAAAAACCATCCAGCAACAGCAGCTACACAGCTTCACTAACAAGACCGATGCGATGGTGTTCTATAGGGATATCATCCGCCAGGCAAAAGCCAAAGCCCAAGTCATCGTGTTGTTTATCCTTTTATTTTTTTTCGTTGGTTTGCACTTTGCTCAGTGATGCGATACTTACACACGAGGAAGCACACATATCGTGTTTGTTGTTACATACTTTAAATCGGTTTTTAAAAAAGTTTAGAAACAATTTATAGCACCGGCATCATCATCATCGTCGGCGGCAGCAGTGCTTATTCCTGTTTCCCATTGCCCCCGCATGAGGGCGAAAGACTCCTCAGCAATCTCGTTAGGAGCATACATCGTTTTTTTCTCATTTTTTCTTTGTAGGACATCAGGCTGAATGGGATTTTTATGAGTTTGTGAAGGGGTTGTTGGTGTTGCAGCACTGGCATATCCTTCCAGGACGAAAAAGGCAATTTTTTTCGTCTTCTTCTTTGGTAAAATTGAATTTAGGATAATTTGATGTTTGTATGATGAAAAACATAGTCTTTGGAGGGCTTTTGTTATATCCTGTTGTCATATTTGGATTTAAGATTAAATTTTGCGCTGCGAGTCTTGAAATACATAATGTATTGCTAATAGCCGCTCTACTGGCAATTTCAGTGTAAATTGCGTTTCTCATAAAAGAATCAAGAATCAATTTTCAATGACTTAAATTTATTGCAGCGTTTAACAAGAATACATGGAGGGAAGTGCTTACGGATAAAAAGTCCATAAGCCACTTGAGAACTTGAAGAAGTAGACGTCACAAAAAGTGATAAAGTAAATTGAAAATTGAAATTGATGCTAAAAGGGCTGAAATATTACCAGGATTGAACGTCAATTCCTAGTGTAAGAACCGAGCCTTCCTTTCGCTGTTATAATAGAGATATTAGTTGACTCGGGCAGCAACCAGATGGTCCAGTCAATGAACGAAAAAAATTGCCTTCACCTCAAAAAAAATCCAACAGTTTTGAAACTTGGCACACTTACTAAGGGATGTCTGGTGATGACCCAAAAAAAAGTCCCCAAGAATCCGACGTGAGCTCTAGCGGCAGTTTAGAGAAACATGGAGTTTGTTTCGGTTTTTCGAGTTTATCTCGAAAACTATTTGTCGTATCAAAAAATTTTGTTCTACAAAATTAAAGCTCATTAAATTTTATAAAAAAAAGCTTCAACGAACTTTTTCGTATCTCTTATAGTTTATAAAATATCTCTAGGGGTAGTGAAGAGAAACATACGGTTTTTTCGGTTTTTCGGGTTTATCTTGAAAACTATTTGTCGTATCAAAAAATAATCTTCTACAAAATTAAAGCTTATTGAATTTCCGCAAGAAAAAAAATTAGGTTATAAATAACTCCACCCACATTGAAGGAAAACAAGTAGTTTTTTCATGCTTATTTGGAAATGGTTTCTCGTATTAGTCCAGACAAAATAAACATTTGACCCAGAAAAAATTCGCATAGAGCTGAAAATTGGTACAGAGCATTAGAACACCGATTAAAGTAAAATGTCAAAAATCCCATGTGTGCATAAGAAATTATTCAAGGTCAAATGTCGAAAATGTTGGTTTTTCATGCATATCTTTGAAACGGGGGAAGCTATCAAAAAAAAGTATATGAAAGGCTTGTACGCCTTGTAATTCTCTAAAAAAAAATTATGACACTTTTTTTCCTACGAGCAAGCGTTTAGAAAATATTGTATTAAATCTGCAGAGTTAAATATAAAAAAAACAACATATTCGACATTTAACCTTGAATATTTTTTTTTGCACCAGTGGTATTTTTGGGGAATTTTGACATCTTATATAGAGAGATGTCTTTATGCTCTGTACCAAATTTCAGCTCTATGCGTACATTTGTACAGGGCTTAGGAGCTAATTATAAGAAATTCGAAATTTTGAGTTTTGACCAAATTATTTTTTTTTTCTGACAGCTTAAAAAAAATGTTTTTATATAGAAAACCACATAATCTACAAGTTTTTCATAGAAATTTTTTCAATCGGACTCACCGTTTAAGAGTAATACGCAAAAAACCATTATTTTCGACATTTGACACATTTTAAAATCGTAATATTTTCTAAACGCTTGCTCGTAGGAAAAAAAGTGTCATAATTTTTTTTTTAGAGAATTACAAGGCGTACAAGCCTTTCATATACTTTTTTTTGATAGCTTCCCCTGTTTCAAAGATATGCATGAAAAACCAACATTTTCGACATTTGACCTTGAATAATTTCTTATGCACACATGGGATTTTTGGGGACTTTTGACATTTTACTTTAATCGGTGTTCTAATGCTCTGTACCAATTTTCAGCTCTATGCGAATTTTTTCTGGGTCGAATGTTTATTTTGTCTGGACTAATACGAGAAACCATTTCCAAATAAGCATGAAAAAACTACTTGTTTTCCTTCAATGTGGGTGGAGTTATTTATAACCTAATTTTTTTTTCTTTCCGAAATTCAATAAGCTTTAATTTTGTAGAAGATTATTTTTTGATACGACAAATAGTTTTCAAGATAAACCCGAAAAACCGAAAAAACCGTATGTTTCTCTTCACTGCCCCTAGAGATATTTTATAAACTATAAGAGATACGAAAAAGTTCGTTGAAGCTTTTTTTTTAAATTTAATGAGCTTTAATTTTGTAGAACAAAATTTTTTGATACGACAAATAGTTTTCGAGATAAACTCGAAAAACCGAAACAAACTCCATGTTTTTCTAAACTGCCGCTAGAGCTCACGTCGGATTCTTGGGGACTTTTTTTTGGGTCATCACCAGACATCCCCTAGTAAGTGTGCCAAGTTTCAAAACTGTTGGATGATTTTTTTTTTGAGGTGAAAACCTTTATTGACTGGACTAAGAGGCGTATCGTGGCTAAATCAAGGTTTTTTCCAAAATCTCATCCGCGAGGCCCTTTCCATGCTCATACTTCTATTTAACCTGACCAAGTTCTGTTGGGGTGATAAGCGATCAGAACAAATCTAAGATTCGTTTCAGATCTATCGTTTATCATCTAATTTTTTCGGAGATAAATACTATGGGGGTTCTGTTGAAGTTGCTCAAAAAAGGCTTAAAACAGCAGCTATCGAAAGCCGTTTTTAGTGCATTTCATGAACAACACGCTCCCATTTCTACTACTTAAAATGGAAGGAGGAATCCTGAACCAGAGGAACAAAATGGTATCAAAAAAGGCAGAAAACTAGACAAAAATTGAATTTCTGTGTATATTCATGCTTTATGCTTGTGTTTGAACTTTAAAGTTTTAATAAATTCAAGGTTTCCATGTGTCAAGGTAAGCCCACCCAACTGGACGTCTCCTATTTGGCAGTGCAAGTTGCTTGAGTTCGATTACCACTAGTGTGTTTCACCTGTGACATTTGTTGTTAAGGCTGTCCTTTTACATTATTCGAAAGTTCTTCCTGCTTTGTTTAAATGTTTGTAATTAAAAAAAAAGAAAGAGAAAAACAAAAATGTTTCTTAAATCTTATTAAAACGTAATTTTTATTCAACACATAATAGTCCAATATTAATAAACAACTTTGTAATCTGGCAACACTCCAGAATTATTAGGTAGGGTAATGAGAGAAGAAAGAAAATGAAGCATTCATTCCATTGTATGCTTCAGAACAAATCGGACTTCTTTTTATTCCTGAGATTTACTTAGACATTTTTGTTGCTCAAAGTAAAACAATTAAAAATGTTAACGTTTAACAAATAATGGCTCAAACAATTTCAAAGCCCCACGCAGAGTTTCCTGTCTAGTTTCCGGCATGATGAAATAGAAAGCAATTCCATAAAGTACTTGCAATGCTCCGAAGGCATAGAAAAAGTACGAATACACAGAGAATAATTCAGTATATGTCAATGAAACAATAATTTGCAGAATATACTCAGCAAAAACTACCACAAAAATGCAATAAGACTTCACCGACACCGAAAAAGCTTCTCCCAAATAACAAGTACTTGCCGGAGCTAGAAAACCAAACAAAAGCTGATACATGCAGACCGAAAAATTTAACCAAAATGCACCATCATAGGTTTTCTTGATGGCAGCAAGTATGATAAGGATCGCGCCGCCAATAATTAAGGCAATTGCACTTGGTATGCGACGTCCAGCTCTGTCAATTATCATCGATGCAATCCAAGCTCCCAATAGTCGCATAAATATGGATAATAGGATATACAATATGAAATCCGCCCCGTCCAATGTATACGAAGCAATCAACCAGACAGTTGACATCGACACAAAGCAACGGAATAACATCATCTTTACTGTTGGTACGATGGAATTCGAAATGTTTGAGGATCCTCGATTGCGGTCTTCTTCAATCAAAATCTTGCTCTCGTTCAGCAGTTGGTATGTTTCGTTGGTAATTGTTTTCGGCTTATAAAGCCTGCGCAGAGCATCGATGGCTTCGTGCTCTTTGTTCTGGCGCAGTAAAAATACTGGCGATTCGATTGTTCGGAAAAATGACAGGATAAACGCGAATACACCAAGAATCGCTACGACAATTCCTTGAATACGATTCGGTCTGAAATCAAACGGGGTACCAAAACCCCAATAATTTCTTAAGACTGTTATATGTAAAAAAGCTCCTAGAATCAATCCAGATTGTTCAACAGTTAGATAGCAGCCCCTGAAACGTTTCGATGCTTGTTCAGAACCGGCTAGAATTGTTGTAATCAAAGTTAGGCCAACTGCTATGCCTCCGCAATAACGGGCAAATATTATGGTGTGGACATCGGGTCGACTGTAGTAGTCCACGATGATTAGAACTCCGTTTATGATAACCAACACAGAAGCAACAATCTGGGAAAGTAATTGATGATAAAGAAAATATCAAATTTTGATTTTCTGATAGTTCGAACTCACGTTAAAAATACGTTTTGTAACTTTGTGTGCTAACGCAGCGGCTATAAAAGCTCCAATGATGACGCCAATATACCAAGAAAGGCGGGCATGCGATTTAAAACTTCCAAGAGCAAGGAAATCAAATCCCATGAGCCAACTGATACCACCGGAAGTAAAAATTAGAAAAGCTGAAAAAAATTAATTGATTGGGAATTTTGTTAAGTTTTCTTTGTGCTCAAAACAGCTGATCAAGAAGATCATGTTCATCGAAAATTAATGTTTTAACTTTTTAAATTGACTTACCTGCTGATAAGGATTCCCATTGTGGGTTAGTTCTTCGGTAGGCTCTGCACCAACTCTCATGGGGCTCTTCATAACCTACTTGTTGTTGAGCGCCTCCATAGTTCACTTGGTAACCTTGAGTAGGAACTTTGCCAATTTTTGACTGTTGCGATTCATCCATGTCTAATCAAAGTTGCTTTAGAACAAAATTTGTATTTATTTTTCTTATAGTCAAAATAGGTCTTTTCGTGCTGCCAGCAACGCGGTTACTACTTTTCTAATCAAGCCAAACACCATTTGGATATCAAGTTCTTAGCTCATAGCAATCCGTTATCAGAAAACCGATATTTCCGATGTGTTTTTATTCATAGGAATACTTAATCTGATATAGATAAGAAGTTATTACTTTCTAAAATTAATGCCTTAACATATTAGCGCATACGTCGAAACACGTTGTTCGGTTGATTAACTTAGTGGACTTGAACTTGGTAATGATGTAGAGTAGAGTTATACTTTTGGTTTCGTTGGACTTATAATGTCGTCGTATTTTCATTACATTTTCTCTTAATAACTTTGATAGACGTTTTAATGATTTAACTTTATCACTTATTAAAATTCATTAACTTAATCTATTCATATTTTATAAATTTTCATATAATGAAGAAATATGGTAGAGTGATCCTTGTGCGATTTAACTAGAATTAACCTACTGACTGTACAAATTCTTTTCTATCGCATCATTCTTTTCTTAAATATGTTTAGCTAATAAGGTACTGAAAATCAACATACTGCAAAGTAAAACTGTGCGTTTCTAATGATCATTACTTTATAATCCTTTTTCAAGGTCTCAAGTTTTCGATTCAGGTGTACAGTGTGTGTTACAAGTTAAGGCGGGAATGTTATTTTACACTCTGGACCACTACGGACTACCTCAATTCTGCAGACTTGTTGACTGATAGAAGAAGATAGCAGCTGATAGCTGAATAGAAGATTACGCTTTTGGCTATGACGAAAGTTCCCTGTAAATCGATATTTTGTTGTTGTTTTAGTTATCGACTTCTTGAAATTGTTTACGTTAAGTTGAATCATTTTTGATTTAAAAATGAGGCGCTGCAATAAATGGTTAGTAGTTAGGGTATAAACGAATTTGTCATTTTTTTTCTTTATTCGTTGCTTAGTAAAATACAGAGATTCATTCTACAGCCGTACAACACGAATTTGAAAATTTTAAAAATTTGAAAGAAATTCGGTTAGTTGTCAAAACGTATTTCGTTTTCGACCGGATCTGAAAAAATTAGTACGATTCTAATCTGACAATCTAAGAAACTAAAAACAAAACATGACTAGCTGACCCTGATATCGTCGTTTTATATTTTAAGAATGTAAAGGTCTCTCAACCTTTGGTTTTATGATTGCTTAGTATTCTCTCTTCAAATTAAAAAAAAAAATACGACTTTGATCCGTCAAATCTTCGGTCATTTAATCTCCTTCCGGCCTATCAGTTATAACATAAGCTCTCAAGTGAGATTTGAGCAGTATAATGCGACATGCCCTAGTAAGAATTAGTTTATCTGAACTTGACGGAGACTGTGATGCTTAATTGACACGGACTGAGGTATACTCGTTGGAATCCAAGGTCTGCCTGAGGAAAGCACTGCCAAACTCAGTCTAAAATAAAAACACCGAACACTTTCTAATTTGTTTTTAACTTCTTCTTTATTTAACCTCTGCTTAGGTATTAACAATTTCAGTCTTAAATTTAATCAAGTATCGAGGCGCAAAAAGGCCCTACTAACCAGCGGCCTGTAACCAAAAAAAAAAAAACTAGGACAAAACCGAAATGCCAAATGCATCTCCTCAGCTTCCACAACAGACCAAAAAAAAATTAATATTACTCCCTTCAATTGTGGGTTAGTTGCAAATTGAATTAACGTTTCTCCTCAACCGTTCCATCCCCTTTCCCCCTGCATCATTAACGCGATGTAACGAAATTTTTGGCAACAACTACAGCTACATCCCTTCCCCTGCATTAATTCCCACAAATCCCGATGCATAACCAAAGCGAACAATTAATTTCAATTTCCCGAAACCACGCTGATAGTGCAATACTCTTACTTTATAATGCTGCCGCTCTGCTCTGTTTTGAATGCAGCTGCACGTTGTGGGTTCTTCTAAAATTCTATAAAATCGATCCGACCGCATGACAACCAACCAAAGCCGACCTCCAACATTTTCCACTCTCAAGGATATTGCGGAATACGAAATTACTTCCCAATATTCGACAAAATGGCCCGAACACCCACTATCCCTTTGCATGACATGTAAGTCCGTTGGTGTTGCAATAGCAATTCCAAGAACTTCAAAACTCTTCCGGAAGCGGTGGTGGCGGCATGGTCGCGCGGTGCGGTTAAGTATATGTAGAATCAAAAAGATAAAGAGACGAAGCAGCAAAGGGTACAAAAACAGGATAAAGGAATTTATTGACATAAAAGAGGAAGAGTTGGGGATGTTTTTTGTTACTCACAAAGGATCCTAGAGTCTAAATTATTCGCGGCACATGCCGCAAAAACCCATTGAATAGTTATTGCTGTTTAAAATCCAAATGTTTGCCAAGCGCCTTCCGCCGCATCGGCCCTGCCCTTTACCCTATCCCATCCCATGAGCAACGAATTCCGCTCCTCATCCTTTGATTATATTTACAGGAAAAATTTAATTTGCATACCTCCACCATGGCCAAAAATTTCTCCCACTATAAAAAAGACCAAAGGCGAAGCAGCTGATGCACTAACAACTCACTCAATGTTTCTCTTTGCAGGTACAAAACAGAAGTTGCTGGCAAAAGCCTGCCGGTGTTAACCAACCTCGACAAAGGACGCTACGGTGTCATTGTGTTCGAGAACCTAGACAAATATCTGCACATGGATAAATGGAATCGTGAGCTGCTGGACAAATACTGCCGCGAGTATTCGGTTGGTATTGTTGGCTTTGTCAGTCCGAGCGAGGAGTCTCTGGTGGCGGCCCAGCTGCGCGGCTTCCCTCTGTACATACACACTAATTTAAGACTGCGAGATGCCAGTCTGAATCCAGCGTCACCAGTTCTTCGATTGACACGTGCCGGCGACACAGCATGGGGCGCACTGCCCGGTGACGATTGGGCTGTATTCCAACATAATCATTCCACCTACGAGCCGATTGAATGGGCTCAACGCAATAACCAAGATTATCCCTCGGATGGGGGCCAGGTGCAATTGCCATTAAGTACCGTACTGCAGGACCATGGCCATCTGGATGGCATACAGCGTGTGCTGTTCGGCAGTAGTCTCAGATTTTGGCTGCATCGGCTGTTGTTTTTGGATGCTCTGTCGTACCTGAGCCACGGGCAGCTTAGTTTAAGTTTGAATCGTATGATTCTGGTCGATATAGATGACATTTTTGTCGGCGAGAAGGGCACACGTTTGCGGCCGGACGATGTGAGGGCTTTGATAGCCACACAACAGCATATAGCCGCTCTAGTTCCGGGATTTAAGTTCAATCTGGGATTTTCGGGGAAATACTATCACCATGGGACCAGGGAGGAGAATTTGGGTGATGATTTCCTGCTGCGGAATGTGAAAGAGTTTAATTGGTTTTCGCATATGTGGAAGCACCAGCAGCCGCATTTGTATGACAACATCACGATGTTGGTCAATGAAATGCTCCTCAACTATGCGTTCGCCAAGGAACACCACATCCCGACGGATTCGGGGTACTCCATATCGCCGCATCATTCGGGCGTCTATCCGGCCCATGAAGTGCTCTATGAGGCGTGGAAGAAAGTTTGGAACATTAAGGTCACATCGACGGAGGAATATCCCCATCTTCGACCGGCGCGTCTGCGGCGTGGATTCATCCACCGGAACATTATGGTCCTGCCGCGTCAGACTTGCGGGCTCTTCACACACACCATGTACATCGATCGATATCCTGGCGGAAGGGACAAACTGGACGAGTCCATCCAAGGCGGTGAGCTCTTCCAGACCATCGTCTACAATCCCATCAACATTTTCATGACGCACATGTCCAATTACGGCTCGGACCGTCTGGCACTGTATACATTCGAATCAGTTATAAAGTTCCTTCGTTGCTGGACGAATCTTAAGCTGAGTTCAGCGCCGCCAGTGCAACTGGCCGAAATGTACTTCCATCTGCATCCCGAAGAATCGGATCCGGTGTGGGGAAATCCCTGCGACGATCCGCGCCATATCAAAATCTGGTCGAAGAACAAGAGTTGTGATTCGTTGCCAAAATTTCTAGTCATTGGTCCGCAGAAGACCGGTACCACCGCTTTATACACATTCCTAAGTATGCACACGGCCATAGCTAGCAATGTGCCGAGCCCGGACACCTTCGAGGAGATTCAGTTCTTCAACGGCAACAACTACTATCGCGGACTGGACTGGTACATGGAGTTCTTTCCCATCGAAGCCAATACCACCACCAAATACATGTTCGAGAAGTCGGCAACGTATTTCGATGGCGATGTTGTGCCGAAACGAGCACATGCCCTCCTGCCGCACGCCAAGATAGTCACAATCCTGATATCGCCGGCAAAGCGGGCGTATTCGTGGTACCAGCACACTCGAGCGCACGGCGACCTGATTGCCAACAACTATAGCTTCTATCAGGTAAGTCCGCAGTCATGCGGAACTTTGTGGCTCTATTGTCTATTTGTTTTTTTTTCGTTCACAGGTAATTACAGCCAGCGATTCGGCACCAAAAGCCCTCAAAGACCTTCGCAATCGTTGTTTGAATCCGGGCAAATATGCACAGCATCTGGAACGCTGGCTGGCCTACTATCAACCGCAGCAGGTGCACATAATCGATGGCGAACAATTGCGTCTGAATCCGATCGATGTGATGAACGAACTGCAGCGTTTCCTCAAAATTCAACCTCCATTCGATTATTCGAATCACTTGCGCTATGATCCGAAGAAGGGATTCTTCTGCCAGGCAATTGGCGAGAAGCGGAATAAATGTCTGGGGAAATCAAAGGGACGTCAATATCCATCGATGGATGAGCGCAGTGCAAAACTCCTGCAAAGGTAAAACCCCATTTTTATTGTTTCGATTGTGTTTTAGTGAGAGGGAGATTCCATGTGGTCGGGATTGTCTTTCAAAATAATAGATTTTTGTGGTTACCGGATTGAAACCACTCGACTTCCATTCAAGAACTTCATTACGCTTTGGTAAATATTTCACATTCGAGTTGTCTCTTTTGTCTCCGAACGGTCTTAACTCGTCCCAAGACACAATTTAGTAGTCGATAAGCAAACCAACCAACCATCGCTTCGACGGAACATCTCAATTCCAATTTTTCAAAAGCATTATTCTGCGTAGCGTTGGCGTTCCATAACCGCACCAGGAGCATAGCAACAAAAAGAACGATTCTTGCTTCACATAAATCACCGAGTAATAAATGTTTGCACGCTCGGCTTTCCACTTTCTTAACCAATAAGTGTGAAATTTGGCTCCCCCTTTTTGCTCCTCTCAAATATGCCAGTTTCGTCCTTAAATCTGCAAAACCAAAGACGACGCAGAAAGTAGGGTTTTTCATTGAAACCATAAATCCATTTTAGTAAACTCATTATTTACGAACCAGGGAGAGCTTCCTGCTCTTCGCCATCGCCACCGCCACCGCACGACTTCACATGGCATCCCATTGCTCTGGTTTCGGTTTGGGCTACGGCTTTTCGGATTCAGTTCTCTGTGGAAATGTAATTATAAAATTGTGTGTGTATGTGCGGTGTTTGAGTCGTCGTCGTCTCTTGCGCTTAGTGGTTAGGTGTCCTTCGTTCGTCGACCTTGCGTCCGTTCGACGAATCGTCTGACCATCTTAGTTGTGGTCGTCGTTGTAGTTAAACGTTTGAAGGTTCAATTTCATGAGCAGAAAGACATTTTTAGGCCATGGACCCATCTTACTCTTTGGGAAATGAGGACAACAAAGTTTTAAAGTCAATTTTCTTTGAAATTGATTTATATATTTTCACGGAGAGATGTAAGATTTAATTTATAAAATAAACTCGTCAGAGAGAGAGAGAAAAAAAGACCGGAACCGGACGGAAGTAGCAAAAATAATAATCAGACATTCGACAGGGTTTCGCAAAAATCAAAAGAAAAAACGAGAATTTGAAGCCATCTGCTTATTCATTAGGCTGTCTGTCAAGATGCGACTGAAAACAAGGTCCAGACGTAAAATAGCAAAACTTGGGGGAACTTATTTTATTGGGGTGTTTAATGGAAATGTTATTATGAAAGGAAAATTATGTTTCGGGATTTGATGGATTATGAAAACAAAGCGGAAATGCAGTTACACAAAGTTCAAACTTCAGCCAACAATTTAGTCTTTAAGAAAGCACGTCAGAAGTTCTTCAAAGACGTTTTTACTTAAAAAGATGCACTGAAAAAAAAAATTATGCTCTTTTTGGGTATCTGGCATTATCTGGTTTTATCGGCAGGTAAAACACCTGGGTCAAGATCATCGAGCAAGAACCGATGCCTGCAGAGATAAAAAAGCGAACATCATAGTAGAATCGCAGTCAATGCTGGGGATTTGGAAAGACCATTTCTGTAGACTGTATAACGGCGAAGACGAATAAAACCCCGCTATCAGGCAGGAGCCTTTCATCGGACACTATGATAGCCAACAATTCCGTGAACCCGATCTAGAGGTCGTGAAAACTGCAAAATCACGGCTGAGATCCAACAAAGCCGCTCGAGCAGATGGTCAAGCTGTTTAAAGCAGCAGGCGATAATCAAGATAGGAGCATGCACCAAATCATCTGTAAGATATAGTCGGAAGAATGCATGCCCGATGAATGGAACACAAGCATTGTTTGTCCAATACTGAAGAAGGGAGATCCTTTAAACTGCGCCAACTACAGAGGAATCAACCTACTTAACATCGCCTAAAAGATCCTCTCTGCCGTAATATGTGAACGTCTGAAGACTTTCGTCAACAATCTGATTGGTCCTTATCAATGAGGCTTCAAACCAGGAAAGTCAACCATTGACCAAATTTTCACTTTGCGGCAGTTCCTGGAAAAAACCTAACAAGAACTCCAGATCGATACCCACCATGTTGTCATCGATTTTAAGGCCGCGTATGACTGCATCTACAGAGACGAACTGTATAAAGCTATATCTTGGTTTGGCATCCCTGCCAAGCTCGTTCGCTTGTGCAAAATGATGATGGAGAATTCACGCTGCGCAATCAAGGTTGTCAAAGAAGGATTCAGACAAGGCAATGCACTGTCAAAAACGTGCCAAAATGGGATGAATGTGCCTTAGGATGAGAAAAGTTCTTCTAGACATCTTTGGCCCTGTGTGCATTGATGGGAAATGGAGAAGAAGATACAACAGCGAACTTTACGGGTTGTACAACGACATGGACCTAGCCAGAAGTGTCAAGGTCCAGAGACTCAGATGGATCGGTCATTAAGAGCAGGAGCCTTCGAGACTATTCCCGAAAGACGTAAAAATAGAGGTAGACTGCGACTCAGGTGGCGCACCCAAGTGGAAGAGGACCTCAATCAACTTGGAATGGAAAACTGGAAACAACTAGCTATGTCAAAAAAATGTATCGTTTTTCTGATTTGTAAACTTAAATTATGAAAATATTTTTTTTTTAAATCCACCCTCAAACACGCCCACATCTTTTTAACTTCTCATTTCTGTTATGATTTTGATAAAATTTTCAGGGTATGTTCTCCAAGTAAGACATTTATTTTTGCAAACTCCTTTTGCAACATCAACCCACTGACACGTTAATTTTTGTAGAAATCAAATTGTGAGCGGATCTTGTAAAAGGTATTTTTGAGGTTACAACTGCAGCCAATCTTATTCTAAGAAAAATCAGAAGAAAGCCCTTTGCGGTCCAATTCATGGTTGGAGACAGCCCTGAAGACCAAATTAGCGATGGGAGAATTGTGAAGACGTAATCGCACGAAGTCTTGGGGTTCGAAATGATATGGCGTCGGCCAACTATCGGTATAAGTTTAGTTTAAGTTTAAGTTTATAGTTTTTATTAATTTACTCAGTAAGATACAATATCTTATAAGCTAGAATAACTATAAGTGGAAGAACTTGTTGCAAGAGGCCCGCTGAAAGCTATATCCCGCTCAAAATCTTTGTAGATTGGCAGTATCATGAAAGTATTTACTTTTTTTTAAAGAACTTTTAGAACACTCAGGAGTCGAAAACAATGCTTATCCCTCCTTAGTCGTGGCCTTAGACAAGCTAATGTAAAGTAATTCTAATTAAATTTATGAAAACCGCTATAGTAAAAAAAAGTAAGCATACGCCCGAGTGCCTTGAAAACTTAATTGTGCTAAGAGGTTGCTACACAGAAGACTTGGTCAAATTCTTTCAAGGATTTTTCTTCAGTCCATTTCGTTGATGACTGCAGAGTGTATGAAGTAAACTCGGTCATTATTTTCTACTGTCTACTTCACGAATAATAATTATTAAAGTTCCATTTTCCATTGCCTCAGAAAAAAAGAAAAAAAAAATGTCGTCTCCAGCTGGACATTCGCGCATTAAGAAAACAGCAGTGTTCCGCTCTTTCACTTAATAATAATCCAACTCGAATGCCACTTCCGTTGCACATATATCATGAGAGGCGCAAAACTCTGTACAGCCATTTAAGTGATTTGTTATGGCCTAGCGCGTTTATTCTTCTTCGTTTTTGTCGTCGTTTATTTAGTCTGGCAATCTACTTCAACTCGCTGCATATTATAATTCCCATTTTCCACCAAAACGAAACTACTACAAACAAAAAAGTGAAACCCATAAGAATTAATTTATAGTTTTTCATGAAAAACTTAACACCGTTAAAATAATCCAAAAAGCAAAACACCATCCAAAAGCCCAATCCAAGCGCAACAAAAATCTTAAGCCGCCGCCGCTGCCGCCGAAAATTATTTCGCAAATTTCCTCAAACTCTTAATACCTCGAAAAGCCAAAAAAAAATCCCCAACCGAAGAACAAACGCCCATTTACCATAAATAACATGCATTCATGTCCTCCCATTTCCTTGGTTTATTTTCTTTTTTTGTGGTTTAAGTTTTGCTCTATATGGCGGCGGTTTCGCCGGATTATTTGACCTGTTTAGTGTATATATCAAGTTCCATAGAGATAAATCCATAGATAGTCTCATTTTTGCTTTGTTTGCAAGGACATTCGTCCGTATACTCTTCAGGGAAACTTCTTCTTGGTATGGTGGATGCTGTAGCGAGTTCAGCGTTTTTTTTAAGAACCGAATACAAAAAAGTGGTTTTGAAATATTTTCATTTGTAGCACAACTAGCCGCAGGACGATGGGGAAAGGATAAGAAGCGTGCCGTGTTTTTGTACTTGCATTATGTCTACTTTTTTTTGCATTTTGTTTTCTCTGTTCCTATTTTAAGGATTCGCTTTAGGGTATGCATCGTTCATAATAAAAATTTCTTAAACAACGAAAACGGAAGGAACTAACGTTTATAGGTTAGTTTGGACAGAAATGAATAAAAACGGTTTAAAGCGTTATTTTATTAAATTTGAAGTGCTTTTTTTCTTTCGAGAGAGGCAAACTTAATTTTTTTATATTTTAACTCGAGATTCTGATTAAACATTAAATTACAGTGGGAGAGAAGCTGAAGAAATTCGCCTGTCCGTCTGGTCCTTCATCGTCAAACCAAACCTACGATGTGTGTAGGGATTTTGTCCGTGTGTCGGTTGTTTTCACCTTAAAAAGTCAGGGTATTCGGTTACCCCTTTCCGATTTCTAATGCTAAGCGACTGTTTAACACTCAAATATGCCCCACAGAGAGATATTTTCGGACGGAAGTTACATTCAATTTACAATGAGAATATTTATAGACGCTTGTTAAAAGTGTTGGAAACCAGAGTTTTCAAGCACGAAACCGGAAGTTCAAAACCGGAAATCTGAACCTGAAACAGCAAAACCCGAAACAGGAAATCGAAATTCAAAATCCCAAAACTGGAAACAAAATGTTGAAATATTAAATACTAGCTGGTACCCGCGGCTTTGCCCGCGTGGTTAAGAAAAATCAACGATGAGCTGTGCAGGTATCCACAATAAAAAATATAGATTTTTGTTGCTTAAATGGTTGTTGTTGTTGTTATATACCAAAACAAAAAAAAATGCAAAAAAAGTGTTGCTTAAATTATATACATATTTATTAAAGTAAACTTAGGTACTATTTTAATATGGTGTTTTACACGATATAAAATGTTTTTTTTTTTATTTAGGTGAAAGAATGAAGCAGTCCAAGGGAGAGGCAAGGCTTTTCTAGGTTCTTCCCCGCTACTTTAAGTGTTTACCTTTCTCTTTCACAAATTGTCATAGCGAAACTAACTTTAATGGGGAACAGCACCCTTTTGTATTTGAATGATTAATCTAAAAAATGTAATGGTTATATATTCACCAATTTCTACAATTCTATTGCAGCCCTAATAATGTTTCGCCCAAGTTACATATATGACACGAAGTCTTGTACCGTTACCTAATCGAGGGGCATCTAAATTTTGACTATATTGCGCCGGCTAATTTCAATTGCAGCTTATGTGAGGGCACCTCCCCCTCTCTTTTCCTCCAACCACCCTCTTACCACTCCCCTTGAACACCCTATTTTGCTGCATTTACGAAAAAACAAAAAACGTATAATGATAGGCAACCAATAAATTAATACGATGGAGTGTCCTCTGCTCGAATGAGCTGGGAATGATATATTGTCCGCACTGAAAAGTAGCTTTAAACACTCTCCAGCCTCCTAACTACCTCCACACATAAAATGATGTCATAATATTGCTCCGCTGCGACGTAAACAGACAAACAAACAAACTGACTTTCACATTATTTATAATATCAGTATTGGATATAGGATAAATGTATATATATATAATAAGGGCCTTCAATAACAGAAAACATGACTCTCCAAAACCAAAAACTTTGGGCGTGTGGGCGATGTACAGTATTTTTTAAACATTCATATCCTTCTTAGGTTTAATCAGTAATCAGTTTTGTTCCAACCTTCGTCGCGGACGGACTGCTATTTATCAAATATATATTCTAATAATTTTCATAAGTACTGTCTTTTACTACATAAGAAACCTCCTCACATGGTGGCAGAAATGCGAAATCCCCCACGACCCACTGTTATTCCTTCAGGGCAATCTAATTGGCTATCCGACCGAGAAGCATACATATGTGCCTTATTTGCCGCGATAGTTATAAAAAAGATAAGAACCAAGGGCGGCCGACCGTTCGGTTTCTATTTCATCTTGAATCCTGCTCTGATTGTCTATGATTTGGATTTAATCCGAGATTTCTTCATCAAAGATTTCAAAAACTTCACCGGTCGAGGCAAATCCTATAGGCGACAAATTGATTTTTAGTTTCCACCTTGTCCAGAAATGTTTCCAATCTCAAGTAATATAAAAGACTTTAGTACATTGGTAATACAGCCAGTAAAGGCGCAGTTAATTAATTTAAAAAAGACTTTAAGTTTATAAACTTCCAAAAGTACTTTAACTGGAAAGGAGCATTCACCAGTCAGTACTTATTTTTTAACTTGCAGTCAATTGAATAAAGTCAATAGGCTAAAACTTAATTAACTGGCTTTAGTCAGTTAAATCACTAAAAAGTCATTTAACTTTAGCGAGTTTGGAAGTCTTTTGACTGCAGTCAACTGTCATTGTCAAATATAATAACGTCCAAACTGTTTAGTTGGCTCGGTGTGCGCACTTTCAGCCCAACCCGACTAAACAATCGGCCGATAAAAAGTCTGCAGTCTGCGGGGGCCCTAACACAACTGGTCCCGTTGCTCATTATGGACCCCGAAAGACATTTCAAAACACAAAACGACATCCACGTACTCTCCCCTTACGGACACCTCCAATAACCGGATACCTCTAATACCCGGATAAATTTCAAAGAACGGAAATAAATAACCGAATTTTTATATAAAAAGTTCTCCCACAACCGGACGCTCTCTTAACCGGACATAGACGCCAATTTTCAAAACAATGAATAGGGCTTTTGCAGACGGTAATGTATCGTTTCAAGATTATTTCATAATAGTCTTATCATGGGTAATAGTTTTATTTGCGAAGACGATAACCTTGAAAGTTTATGCGTTGACGGTCTGGATGAAGCAGAAATCCATGAAATTGATACCCAAGAAGAAGCAGATTCCGATATGTTTGATAATAACCCGTTAAAATCTTATGAAGAGGCCCATAGTGAAATAAGGAGATTAAAAAACTTTTCGTTAGAGAAAAATGATTTAAAAGCATTTGGTTTATTGGCCGATTGGCTGAAAATATGCCATTTAGTAACCAATATGTGCGCCAAACTAAGATTTCTAATTGCTTAAGCAAAATCATCAATTGTACTTACGTGTGTATGCACATGTGAATCTTTGTTTAAGTCTCTTAATATGAACGAAATACATTAAAAATTAATCCCAATAACACTTCTATTGTATGCATCTTAAGGAATGTAGATTTGTTTATTCCCTTAACCGGAAATCTTCCATACCCGGACAAATTTCTCGGTACCGTCAGTGTCCGGTTATGAGAGAGTTCACTGTACTAACCTATGTATAAATCCCCGTTAGCATTGCAAAGCGAACCTGTCATGTACAATTGAATGACAAAAAAATGTCAAGTATAATTTTTTTGTTTGCACAAATGAATAACAAAAATGTCAATCATAATTATTTTTTTTCGATGAAAAAAAATATTTGACGAAAATATTTGAAATAATTTTCATAAAAAATTGAGTATTCGTATATTGATATATTTTACTGAAGTGAGAAAAGCATTATTTCTTAACATTTGAACCATTTGTGATTTGAACAACATAGTTTTTTTTTGTTATTAACCTTCTTAAGTTATTTCTCTTTAGTTTAAACCAAAAATTTAGGAAATCGGTCAACCGGTTGTCAATTTGAAAAGATAACATAAATTTAACGAATTAGTCTTTTATATATATAGATTGAGTTTGGAACTTACTTACTTACTTAAGGTGGCGCTACAGTCCATTGTGGACTTAGGCCTGAATCAACAGTCTCCGCCAGCCAGCTCGGACTCTAGCTAGCTGTCTCTAGTTTCGCACTCCAAGTTGATTGAGGTCCTCTTCCACTTGGGTGCGCCACCTGAGTCGCGGTCTTCCTCTACTTCTACGTCCTTCGGGGATAGTGTCGACCGGAGCATTGGTGTCCATCCGCTCTAAATGACCGAGCCATCTGAGTCTCTGGACCTTGATCCTTCTGGCAAGGTGCGTGTCATTGTAAAACCCGTAAGGTTCGCTTATGAATGTTCATCTCCATTCCCCATTAATGCACACGAAGAACTTTGCTCTCGAAACAGCCTAAGGCACATTCATCCATTTTTGTCAGAGTCCACGCTTCTGCACTATAAAGCAGGACTGGGATGATGAGGGTGTTATAAAGTTCTACCTTAGTTGATCGAGAGAGGGCTTTTGCATTTTTATTCTTCTTCTGATCTCGGCTCTGGTGTAATTGCCCGTGTTAATAGCGGAGCCTAGGTAGACAAACTCCTCTACTACCTCGAAGTTGTATGCGTCTATTGTGACGTTCTGTCCGAGCCGTCGGTATTGGGTGTCCTTCCTCAAAAACAGCATATACCTCGTTTTGCCCTCATTTACCGCTAAACCCATTTATGCCGCTTCTGACTCAAATCTCAAAAAGGCGCCATTGACATCACGCCGCTGTGTTCTTCCCATTATATCAATATCATTGGCGTACGAGGAAATTAACAGACTTTTGGAAGATAGTGCCTCTGGTGTTGACGGTGGAGTTTTGCACTATCTTCTTAAGAACGATGTTAAAGAAATCGCATGACAGTGAATCGCCTTGTCCGAATCCTTTTTTGACATCGAAAGATTCCGTAAGCTCGTTGCCAACCTTGATGGCGCAGTGTGAGATCTCCATCGTCATTTTGCACAAGCAAACGAGCTTGGCAGGGATGCCAAAACTAAACATAGCTACAGTTCGTCTCTGTAGATGCCGTCATACACGGCCTTAAAATTGATGAAGAGGTGGTGGGTATCAATTTGAAGTTTGAGAGGATCTTGTAGGCGATGTTAACTGATTCCTCTGTAGTTGGCGCAGTTTAGAGGATATCTCTTCTTCAGGATCGGGCAAACAATGCTGAGGTTCCATTCATCGGACATGCATTCTTCCGACCATATCTAACAGATGGTTTGGTGCATGCTCCTATCTAGATGATCGTCGCCTGCTGCTTTGAACAGCTCGGCAGCTTGTTGGATTTCAGCCGTGATATTGCCATTTTCACTTCTTCTATATCGGCTTCACGGAATTGCTGGCTATCGTGTCCGATAAATGGCTCCTGGCTGACGGTGGGATTTTGTTCGTCGCCGCCGTTATACAATCTACAGAAGTGAAAAATTTTAAGATTTTGATAAAAATCAAGTGGACCATAATGCCAGAAAACTGTTTCAGCAAATGGAGCTATAAGCACCAATTTTTCATTAGTTTTAAGCGTCTGCTTGTGGCTTCTCGAAGGGTCCATGAAGTGGAAGCTTATATGGATTGACATTTGATTGTTTCTAATTCGCAAGAAAGGGTGAACTAGGTTTAAAAATAACCATACTGTTAAGTGTTTTCTTTTTGTTATTATTATTGAGTACGAAAAACAAAACACCCCTTTGGTCTTGAAATAAAAATTCTGCATTCAGTGGGAAATATGAATATACAACGCCATTATGCTCATAATGACCGAACTGAGAAAAGGGTTAGCTCCAAATCCCTGCACTACACATATTTTCATATTTCCAGAAATAGGGTCCTTTAGACGTTCGGCTCTCATATTTGCCTTTAGCATTGTAGTTGAAAAGTGCTATTGCAATCGACATTCGTTGTTCTATTTCTATATGGAAATGACTTGGCAAACACAACACCAACTAAAGCAACAAATAAATTGAGCGATGAAAAACACGGACAGAGTTGGCATCAAGCTCAAGTTTCGAGGGGTGACTATGACTGTTGATGACGTCGTAGTCGTCGTCATTGCAAACGAGGACCACAACAACTTCGGTGACAATTGCTGGATGACGATGATGATGGTTGAATATTATTTTCCTGCTGCACTGCAAATGCATTCATTAAAAAAAAAAGTAAAAACAAAAAAACTGAAATATTTAGCCACAATGGTTGATAAAAGTAATTAGAGCACAATGGGGGGGGGGGGGGTTGATATAGAGACAGAGAGACAAAAGCAAGGTATTGCGCAAAAAATGGGTCTCGAGGATGGCCTATTGAAAACTCTGTTGTTGTTGCTGTTCCCTTTTAATGTGATATTTTAACCCCAACAGTCTATTTCTTTGTTTTGCGCTTATGCAAAGCCCACAATTGCACAAATGACTTCTTTGTTTTTGAAGTTCTTTGATATCAAAAATGGGGTAAATTGATTGGAAGAAAGAAACAATATTTAATTTTCTCCTTCGAGACAAATGTCCTTTAAGTAGGTTTTATGATTCAAAGCCGAGAGGAAATTTTAATTTCCTAACTGCTATAAAATTCTTTTGCTTTGTTTTCAGGTATTACCTCAGTCACAATACGGCCTTAGTTAAGCTTCTAAAAAAACTTGGCTCCCGGCCAATTCCACAATGGCTCAAAGACGATCTGTCAACGGTATCGTGATAGCACGCAAAACGGCGTACCAGCCATAATCACCATCATCACGACCACGACCGTTACAACAAACGCAAACGTCGCCAACATCGGAAATTTCGAAAACATCCCAAAAGCAACTTGCACCATCATCATAAGCAGCTGATTGAAAATAATTCAATTGAATAAAAAGATGCAGCTTATAGAAAAAAATAGAAAAAGGAGTCAATACATTATAAACTTAAAATATAAAAAAAAAACTCTAGGTTAACACTCGACTTACATATTTATATATAAAAACTTATATAACATATGCAAACATTCTACATGTAAACTAGCTAACAAAAAAAATAAATAAATAAATAACAAAAACTGTCACTAGTTTAGAAACAAACCGCCCGCGCTCTCCCCACACAGCTTACAAATGAAATAGACTTTTTTTAAATATAAAACAAAATTACTTACTAAATATTAAAATCTGTGTATACCTTAAGTAGTCAATACAAAATTGTTATAAGGATTTATTTTATTTAAATTAAAAACAACAAATATGCCTAAGATGGATCAAGGAAAAGACGCAGCTTGCCTTGCTATATTTCTTATTTAATATTTTTTATATAATTTAAATCCGAAAATAGTTGAAAAAAATAATAAAAAAAACTCCCGAGGTGGTGTACATTATACCACATTTTATTTTTTTTTTTTTAAGAAATTAACTTTGTTTAAATTTAATTTTAATTCAAAAATAATGTAAATTAATTAATCGTCTAAAGCTATAGCTACCTAATTTCTTAAGTTAACAATTTTCGTTTTAGTAGAAGAATATAAAACTCACAAAACAAATTAACGATAAGTTTTTAGTGGTAATGTTGTAAATAAAATTATTTAAAAGAAAAAATGGTTGGTTTGTTCACATTTTATTTTTGTCTGTATCATTCTTTATGTAAGAATTTTTAAATTTATTTTTTGATTAAATAAAAAAATTGTAAATAACAGAAAACAGTCTTTAGAAAATCATCTCTATGTGTATCTCAGATTTGTATTTAAAAATTCCAAACTAACTAATTCTAATTTAAACTCAACAAAATACCAATTTTAAATGACAGAAAATTTCCGAGCACCTCTCCTAAGATTTTTCAATTTATTTTTATTTACAAAATCTTTAAATCATATTCGCTTGCTATAAGGAAAAAAGTGTTTTAATTTTTATTTAATTTAAAATTTATATAAAAGAAATGTTAAAACTTATGTATGTAGAAAGATATCGATGAAAAGCTAAATTATTAAAAAAAAAAAAACAAGAAAAATACAATGCAAAAATATTCTAGACTAGTAAGTGTAATAGAAACAAACATGATGTTCAGTGAGATGACAGTAAAAAAGAGGCAAAGAAAAGAATGGAAAAAAGGAAATCTGAAAAATCCCCTTGCAGACAATAAACAGACTCAATTAAAAAAAAAAGGAAGAAAATTGTTTTCTTTTTTATTTGTTTGAGGAAAGAACAAGACAACGAAGACAAAGTGACTTTTTCATTTTAATTTCCCTGAAGTTTACTTACAAGTTTTCGAAAATGACTGTTGGACGTTGGCGTTGGTTTCACTTCTTCGTACAGAACAGTAGAAACAGAAATGTTAACATCAACATAAATCTCATTTACTTAACATAAGATCCACAAAAGCTGACATGAAAAGTTCGTTTCTCAACCTCGTGGATTGTGGATGGTTGTGATATAGAATATTCTATATTAAGTCGAGGCAACAACCACACCAAGTGCGAACATTCACAGTAATTTTTCTTTGTATATCTAATACCATAGTACCCGCACGCTTGTGAAATTTTATCTTTGTATATATAGTCCTATAGTAACTGCATCCTAGCTTTTTGCTCGAGGCGACACGGTCGGCAGTACCTAAACTAGCTCTTTTCGCTTTGTGAATTCAGCTTTTTTCTGTTTGCATTTTTGACATTTGCAGACAATTTCTGTATATTTTTGAGAATATTTTTTTCGTTCTCTCAACTCTCTGCAACTGCTCTGCAATGTGGCTCTTTCTTAGATTTTTCTCTTGGTTCTAAAGTCTCAAGGACTTAGGCACTGTGGGTGGTGGGGCCGTGGGAGTTTAAATGAAAGTGAAACTGCTTTTTTTTGTTTTATAATTGTGTGTGAAAATTGAAATTATTGAGTTTGATTGTGTATTTTTCTTATTTTTTAGGTGGGAAAAGCGATTTAAAACAAGGAAAGAGGAAAACAAAAAAGTACAGACTCTCATTTCGTGGTTACCACATTACAAACAAAATTTCAATTTTTTAATGCTTTTTTATTCAAGGAATGTTCAAGGGATTTTCTGTGGTAATTGTTTAGTTTTGGTACCTGATATAAATTTTAAGTTGCGGATTTTATTGAAATCATTCGTTATTTTTTGTACTGGTTTTTTCGAGTAAATAAAACTGCTTTGGACTTTATGAATGTTTTTTATTCAGCTTCCTTGAGAAACAAATAGCGAAATGGCAAGCTTGTCCTCATTGAAGGTTGCATTTGTGTTTTGTTTAATGCAGGAATTTTACGGTTTTTTCTGTACAGACTGAATTAGAAAATTTGGAAAGTTTGTTTATTGATTTTCAAACGCATTTGCTTTCCGAGTGCTAAAGAGTTCAGTAGTGAGAAATAGTGAATTTTCGATCCGAAAATACTATTGAAAATTTTGCATTTAATTAGTGTGTGAAAAGTTTTTTAATACCTTAAAATCCTTGAACCTTTCAAGAATATTATAATAAGTAAGTTATTTTCTTTGAGATAAGATAAGATGTTAATTGAGATTATCATTATATGTAAATTATGTCAGATACGTTTAACTGTTTTTTCTTGTTCGTCGTCGTTGTGAGTACAGTCTCAGGGTTTTGAAAAAAAATTAAAAATATATGTGTAGTATGTGTCGAATTGACTTGACTATACGCGTTAAGCGTTTATTTGATTAAAGCTTAGGGTCCCCATTGAAACGATTTTTTTTTTTGTCAAATCGAAAATTTACAAGTTGGATTAGGGTTTTTTTGTTTAAAATAATGGCTTGGTGAACTGCTTGAATTAAAAGCAAAAGAATAAATATGTTTACTGGCGGAACCGACTTTAGTTGTTTAGTCATCGAAGAAGAATGTTTTAGGTTTTCAACGTTTAATATTTTTGCTATTTAGATGGTTTTGGATTCTGACTCAAAAACGTTTATTGCGGGAGCTTATCATTTTTTGTATTTCGTTGTATATCACAAGAAATATGATTCAATTAAAGAAAGAAATTTTCAAACCTACTACATACGTTTATACAAAAAATATAATGATAGCCACTTGCGTAGAGATACGGTGTATTTCGGTTTCTGGTTACTACGGCGTATACATACTCTTTTTTATACGTGGTTTTTCTGTACTACCAATTTCCTGCGTAACTGAATTGTTATGGAGTGCAAACGTCTTAACGTCTGGAATCTTTTTTCAACAAAATTAGGCAAACATATAAATTTAATAAACGTGCGATATGCAATAAAAATCTATTGTTTCTTTTATTTGACCCTTAATTTGTTTTCTTAAAATCTCTTTTCAGATTCTGAGATTTTTGTTAAGATTTTTTTAAATCTTCAAATTTCTTGAAGTTTTTCAATAATATTCTGTACTGTATATGTATGTAGATAGATATACCTACATAATAATAAATATATCATTTTTTTGTCTTTCAACTCTTTTATTAATTACCTTAAAAATACCTATTGTTGTTAATATATAATTTTTATCTTTTCATACACATACATACATACATACATATTCTCATATTCGTATACCTAAGTATCTTATTATCAATATGGTTAAGTGTTCATACAAAAATTGTCTCGAGAAAGAGAGAAATCTTGGTCCGATTTCATTTTTCCAAGTTCCAAATGACAATCGTAGACCCATTTGGATGAAACATGGGTCTGTTAGTTTGAACCAGAATGTTAAATTCAAATATAAGTTCTGTGAAAAACACTTCTACCCAGATGATATTGTTGTTAGAGGCACTCAGAAGACTTTAAAAAAATGTACGCTGCCTATTTCCCACCCCCATATCTGCAGTTGTTCAGAGAAGTCTGTAGATACTCTTTGCAATCATCTTATGATTGCGTATAAAGCGGAAACAAAGAAACAACCGACCTCAACGGTCACCTCAGATTCTGCTACTACTTCTACTCCAGCCCCTAATCCAAATGTTAATCCTGCAGCTGACTCTGCAGTTCCCCATTCGTCCCAATCAGAATTTCTAAATCCAAACCTCATATCACCACCAACACGTCGTACAATCCATCCAGAATCGTCAAGTCCTGCCTTGTCATTGATTGACATGCCGATTAATGTTTCTCGCACTTATTTGAGAAACTATTCCTTGGAACCAGTTGACTTCAACATTCCAATTTCTCCTTCGCAGTTCCCATCGCCTGGTCTTCATTCGTATAAGGCGCCCGAACCAAAGCAAAGTAAAAAAAGATGCTTCATTCCGAGAAGGATTTTTGATACCCCGAAGAGGATTAAAAATGATCCTAAGTATGGGAAAAAACAGTTTTTGGAGAACAATATGGACGAATTTAGTGAGGAACAAAAGGCGTTCATAGCATCGCAATTTCTTCACAAGGCCAATGCCCCATGGTCTAACAAAGAAAAAAATTTTGCTCTCGCTTTTTTCTATAAATCCCCAGCAGCATACAGATTTATGCTAGACTCCTCTTTTAAGTTGCCCTCTCTGAGCACAATCTGGCGCTGGCATTCAGAACTGCGTCTAGAAGCTGGGATGACAGATCTGGTTAAGACCATGCTTAAGGACAAAGCAATGGTTATGAGCCCGTTAGATAAAAAATGTGTGTTGTTATTTGACGAAATGGCGATCAAAAGAGAGCTAGAGTTAAATCTCACGGATGATATTATATACGGCCTCAGTGACTTCGGAGATTTCGGGCGAGAAACCATCATAGCCTCCAAAGTTATGGTTTTCACGCTGAGAGGACTCAATAACAATTGGAAACAGACCATTTGTTATTTCGTAGGATCTCCAAAAGGTGACATGCTATCAAAAATGATAGTATCTATAGTGCAGAGTGTCAACGACTGTGGACTACAAGTTGTTGGCACTTGCTGCGACCAAGGTGCCCAGAACGTTAGAGCTTATAACTTGCTTATGCAAAACTCAAAGGGACCCTGGGTAGATGTTGGAGGTCAGAAAGTATTCCTTTTTTATGACTATCCACATATGTTTAAGAGTGTTAGGAACATTCTCTTGAAAAACCAGATCAAAATTCGTGACGAAGTAGTTGACTGGAAAATTCTTGAGAAAGTTTATGAGATGGACTTGAAAAGTCCCTCGTTTAGGATTTTCAGTAAATTAAATAGAAAACATGTATATCCCAATAATTTTGAAAAGCTGTCAGTGAAGCATGCAACTCAGGTATTAAGCCATACCGTAGCAGCAGGAATTCACACAGCTATTAGGTTCAATGCGTTCGAAGACGTTGAGGAAAAAAAGAGAGCCGAGGCAACTGCTTCATTCTTTAGCAGAATGAACGACTTGTTTGATCGCCTTAATACAGGTGAACTGTATTCTAGGAACCCAAACAAGGAAGTCCTCTCTGACTCAACGAACACCTTAAGTTTTCTCCGTGATGCGAAGTTATGGATAAAAACTTGGCGTTCCAGTGGTTCCATACAAGTTCCACCTTGTTTTCATGGACTATACCACACCCTTTGGGCAATCGAGGAAATGTGGGAGTACCAGAAAGGAAACGGACAAGAATACATTCTTCTGTCCCGTATTAACACTGACGTTGCCGAAAACGTTTTTTCTATGCTTCGTACGAACAGGGGTTCTTACGAAAAAAATCCGTCAGCGGGGCGGTTTGTGAGAAATCTCAAAGAGATAATGTTTCACAAACTGGGCTCTGTTGAAAATTCCGGTTATAATGACGCAAAGGCTACACCTTTATTAGATAGGGCTAATTTGAAAAAAATGAAGGACATAGAGGGACAGGAGCTCGAAGACTTCGAAACCGACAGTTTAGCTGCGCACATGATGGAGCACATAATAGCGGAGTGTGGTGTCCAGGAAAAATTCATTGTTGGTGACGATAACATTAATCATGAAAACGAAGAAGACTACGACGAACTGGATGTACACGAAGACGAGGACAGAGAAGAAAGCATCAAGGCAAGATACTGCAAGATACTTCTTCCACAAGAGAAGCTCCAGAGTGCGGCGGCATTGTATTATGCCGGATTTGCAGCAGCCAAACTTAGTAAACGACTTAATTGCCAAATCTGTTCTCAGTATCTTATTGACAAAGATATTCAAGAACGTGAACAAACACTTTTTGTGGAACTAAAAGCTTACGACACTGTCTCAACAACGTCCGAGTTTGGAAAACTTACTATTCCTTCGGTTATGTTCGAAGAAACTGTAAGGAAAGTTGAGGCAATTTTCAAAGCTGACTTCTCTAAGTACCACACTAAGGCGAAAATCACACACACTTATTACTCTTAAAAATACAAATAAGGAACTAACTAATAGCTTATCTGAGAGACATCTTTAAAAATTAAAATTGAATACATTATTATAGACAGTAGTTAATTGTTAAAATAGTGAGTGATAACAATAAGTATTTATTATTCGCTGACACTTTTTATTGTATAAAGTTATGCATTGTAGATACTGAATTATATGGTGTTTATTTTTGGTTGTAAATATGTTAATTTAACAATCTTGTACAGGGATTAGGCCTACCGGGGATACCCTTAAAAAAACGCATTTGGTATTCTACCTCCTGGGTAATGTGGAAAAGGATACGATTTTGAATAATAAACCAAAATATCAAACATTGTTTTTTTTATTTAATTGAAAGTTTGACAGAGATGGATCCAATGTTGCATGCTGCATATGTGTTTTAGGTGATGGAAGAAATAAGTAAGTTTCTTTATGTTGGTTTGATTGTTTCTAATGGTAAGCTTGTAGATTTGATATTGCAAGAGGAAGCGCAATATAATGTATTAAATGCAGAAGACAGTTTTAGGTATACTACAGTTTATACAAATAAGCTAAACCTACAGTTACAACCGTTTTTTCAACCACAACACTCTCTGCTTTCCTATATTAACTTATGAAAAACAAAGTTTTTCCATACAGCTGAATAACGAACTTTTATTTAAGTTCAATGTCATTCAAGGTCAGACGGCAAAAACGAAAAATAAGAAAAATATTCCAAATATTCAATTTGAAATCATATTCTGAAAACACAAAAATCTATCGAACAGCCAAGCCTTTGATTGTAGTTAAATATTAAGGTAGTATTGGTTTTTTTTTATACACAGAGTCGAAATCCTGCAACAATGCATATCAATGGATTTCTTTCTCATAGAAAATAATCTTCTTGAATACGTGCTTTAAAGGCAATATTTTTGCCAATTTCTGCTTCAATAATAATTTTGAAGACGAAAATATGGGTCGTTGACCGAAAAATAACAACCGTTGCTAAGTAACTCTATTTTCAGTATGTGGGTAACTTTTTATTGATTTGTATTGGTTTATTTTGTATAAAAAGAATTTGGCCTTGAAAAATATTGAAATAAGAAGTTTGATTTTTCTTCTGAATTTGTTTATTCTTGTCAGGAAAGAATATTTTTTTCGCTTTTTTTGTTATTCTTCATCAAATATCAAAAATGTGTGGGTCACTTTTTATTTGTATTGGTTTATTTCGTATAAAAGGAATTTGGCCTTGAAATTGGATTTTTCTGTTGATTTATTTGGGAAAGAATATTGTTTTCTTCATTTTCATGAAATATGAGAACAAAAATTGAGTTCATTGACCGAAAGATATGTGGGTCACTTTTTATTAAGTCGTTTTTTGTTTTTATAGAAGGGAATTTTGAAATGTTCTGAATTATTAATTCCATTCAGGAAAGATGAAAGAGTACGGAGTAGATAGGTACTACATAATTCATGCATATGTACGTTATTTTGGAGATCTGAGCAGTTTGTTGCACATGACATGACAATAGTTTAAAGCCAACGGTATTGATTCTATACTCTGCAAACAAGAGTCAATGCAATGTATGAATACAAATACGGTCGGTCCACATTGCAGTGGCTCCATTCAGTTAGTTTAGAAATGGCTCGAAATGGTCTCAATGAAAATACGTTTTTTTTGCATTAAAATGTGCATTTTGTATATATATTTTGCATTTAAATAATGGTAGGTATGCATAGGTATGTTTTTGTTTTAAATCAAATGAATGCTGGTAAGTGAATCTAGTGTGAAGTTATATGTATTTCTGGGCTTGGTTCTGGTGGTGTTTTGCGAAACAGTGGTGCTTGATTTGCAATGATGAGGGTTTGTCGCTTCCTTGCGATATGTTTGAATTTTGGATATGGCATTCCAATTGCTCGAAAAAACTTCAAGCTTGAATTTTTGTTCATTCATAAACATCAATATTGTTGCCACTGCATTTTAAGACACTAAGAAGAAAAGAAAAAAATGTAAAATGTAATGTACAAATGTTCGTACAACCCGAACTTGTCCTGTATTCCAAATTATAACTCATAAAAAACGGACGGAATCGCTGGACCTACTTTTTCGACTTCTCTATCATCGTAATGTCATATTATCTTATCATCATCTCAAACATTTTTTTACGAATTCAATAATTGCCATGGACATACATATTCTATATGTCGCAAGCAAAAAGGTGGAAGTCAACATCCAAATGAACCATCTCTTTATGGACTTAAAAGTTAACTAGGAAAGCATAACCCGGATAATAAAATTTATAAGACTGACAATGACCAATGTTTGAAATCATCATAATGGATAAAAATAACGTTTTCTTAACATTCATGTATGAACAAGTGCATGAATGATGGATGTTTATTTTCTTGTGGCCATATTAAAAATAAAAGCCTGATATAAGTGCATATTCGTAGAAATATTAAAAAATGCATCCATGCATCACTAACTTAAAAACGTTACAACGCCAACGGTTATTGCTTTCAAAACAACAGTTTGTATTCCTACACGCAAACTTAAGAAAAAACACAATTTTTGTTAATTTCTCTGAATAACGAACATTTTATTTCAGCATTCAAGTTCAATGACATTCAAGGGCAAAAAGCAAAACGAAAAATATTCCAAAAAAGCAAAATATTCAATTTGAAATGATTTTGTGAAATCATAAAATTCTACCGCAAAGCAAAGCCTTTGATTGTAGTTATTTCTAAGCATGTATGGGTTTTTTTACACGTTTTTACACGAAATGTGAATTCCTGCAACAAGGCATTTGCCTTTTTGAATTTTGATTTAAAATCCTAAAAAACAGTTGAATTTTCGTATTTTGTTATTTTCCTCCTTTGATTGTCAGCCATCATTCAATTGTTGATTGTACTCTCTTATTTGCAGCCGAATTATAAATGTTCCCTTCTCTTTTTTTATTTCTGCCTGCAATTAACGCTCTCAAATTATAAACAGTGAGAGCCACTGACAGCTGCAAAATTGCAGAAAACTACAAGTAGCTCCCTCCCACCAATTCGACGGCATCTCTTTGCGTAATAAAATTTCACAAGCGTGCGGGTACTATGGTATTAGATATACAAAGATAATAAGTACAGGAAGCGGTGTAAGCTACACGCACAGTGTACGTGAGTGAAGCAACAAAAATTTCTGATGGTGTTAAATAGGGGGCATTCATCTGTCAAAATACGGGGCACTCATCTGTCAAACTGGGCATGTGCTGTCATTTTGCTGAGCTGTAATTGGTCAAATGTTGTTTTGTATTTTCATCTGTCAAAAAAACAAAAACTCGAGTTAAGGGGCGCATTTATTTTTGTTGGTGATCGTAAGGCGCCACACAATTTCTTGTGCTTTTTAACACTTGATCAGTTTGTTCATAGAATGCGCTTTCGAATACGACTCGAAAAAGGACAATAAATATGATAAATTAAGGATGAAAAATGAAGAAAATGTAACGAAAAATAAAAAAAAAATAATAATAATAATCGTGCATGTACACCTTGAACGTTAAAACACCATGCGGTCCAAAAAAGAATTGAAATTGAAAAATAAAATTGATGCACAATCGATATAATCTTGATTCAATCATATTTCGCTTGGCGCCCCTGAGATTAACCATTCAACTGCAGACCAGCCCTGTTGTAATGCGTTTGTGTTTGTGAAACTCACACTACTTAGAAAAATGCTTCACTTCTTTTTCATAAGACCCCTTCCTGTACTTCTTATTCAATGGATCTGTTTGATTGCAAAATTTTCTAGAACTCTGACATTTGGTCGCCGGTTTTAAGTTTTTCAACAAATAAAAAAATCCAATAATCGATTTGAAGATAAAATCAATATCGTTAAAAAGTGGTTAAAACTTGACGTTTGGTTAAATTTTGACACTGCGTGTTGAATAAAATGTGTTAAAATTACATTGCTAATATATGACAGTAGTGGTTAAATTTAACCAGTATTTTTAACACAATTCGTATAATTCGCACACGGCCTTTGTAGCAAATTGTAGGATAAAATTAAACGTCATAATTATATTATTTTCTCTCTAACGAAAAAGAAATGTTAAGGCAATTGGTTCAGATTCAGAAGCATCTTTCAACTATCTAAGATAGGGCAATGGTGCGAAGTTAGTCCGCTTGGGACATTTCATGCAAGTCTCTTGAAAATCTTGAATTGTAAATCTATTCCTTAAGATAAGCTCAACATTTCACCTACCCTCATTAATTTGATAAACATTTCTTCGATGAAAATGAAGTAAAACTAGAACTTGTAAGGATGCAGGTATAGGAACCCCACGATTTGACAAACGTTCTTCGATATGTAGGTTCTCGATCAGATTTCGAGAGTAAAAATCGTCTTCGACGAGTTCATTAAAAGGGGTTTTCCTGGTTTTTATACACCTTTGGTTTTCGAAAAACTTCATAATTATCAAAAATATTAAAATTTTCAAACTATTTGAAAACATTCGACTCCACAGAACCTTGAATTCGATATTAAAAGATAAGAGGTACTACTTTCCTCGGTATTTATCATTTTATCACGAGCCACTAACTATAAAGTTGATTTAAATTCGACTTTAATTGTCAAAAACCATAGTATCAGCTTTGTATCGACTATAATAATTTTAAAATGTACTTTATCTGTCTATAAATTTGCTCCAATATAATAGAGCACGGGAGAGGTAGCACTTTGTACAAGTGGAATTGGCACATCGGGACGAGGGCGAAAGAAGATCTACGAGTTCTCCCTTTCTCTCTCTGAGCTTCTAGCTCATTGTCGGTAAGGCGGAATAGACAGAGTAAAACAAATCAAGAAAAAGTCAAAATCAAAATTGTTGTTGTCTTACAAAGGAGCTCAGAAAGAGAACGAGAGAACTCGTATATATTCTTTCTCTCAGTCCGATGTGATACTTTTCAGGCAAACTCCGTGCTGTATTATTATTATCTCTATGGTTAAGGAGCCCAAAAGGTATGAAGCGGTCTATTCGATGCTTTGAATTTATTTGTTTGACAGCTATTTTCAAGACGACGTTTGAAACTCTCGTAATCTAGTTACAAATATAGAATCTAGTTTAAACATAAGTTGGTACTGATAAAAAATCGCTATATCTGCTTATTACTAGAAGACGGGCGGTCATAAATGCCATCGTTCATCAAATAAATACACAAAGATTCGGACAGTTCCATGTGCTTTCAGTTAGACTTTGGTGCTGTCAAAGATTCAGAGCACGTCAGGGCACTGGTATGTTATTAAATCGAGGTTCAGCTTTCATCTACCGATTTCTTCGGGCATATATAATTATAATTGTCAATTTATTCAAATCCCTTATGAAAGACAAAAAGTTCAAACCTGGTTCAACTTCGGCTAAATATAGGTAACTACGACGATGATTTTTTCACTTTCAAAATTATCTTCGGCTGAACTCCTGTAAGAACATGTTTACTGTCGCTTCAAGTTTCATTTGTAAAAATCATTGATTTAAGTTGAAAAAACTGGTCTCTGAGAACTTTTTCTCAACCATAAACCATAGCTTTACTAGTTGCACAACTAGTCCCAAGGAGATTAACATAATTTGACCATGTTAATAATAAATTTAAAGAAAATCTGAATGTCAAAAATGGTTCACACTGTTTAAAAATGACAGCAGTCAAGGCATTGCACGCCTATCTGCAATTAATTCGATTCAGATAAATGTGATGCATTGTAAAGAGGATAATCTGTCAAAGTACAGTAAAATTTAGCTGTTCTATCGATTTACATGTTCGGAACATAACTCCATTTAGGCCAGGTGTACAAAGGTAGATCAACTCCGACCATCGGATCAACGGAAGAACAAATTAACAGAAATAAACATTTTTTCACTTCAGTAGGAACATAATTCTGGACTGAACTTTTAACTTGATGAAATCATTCATATTAGTTAAGAAGTTAACAAAATCGGTTTCATTTATTTGTTTATTGATTGGTACATGGTTCAAAGACAATACTCTATTATATAACTGACCCAAAGCAAAAAATGTATAAACCTGAGGTTTTTCAGATGTTTGACCATGAATACAAACAAATAATATGTTATTTGCTTCACTCAATACCGTTTACGCTTCAGAAAAACTAAACTAAACTTTAAACATCATTCAAAATCTTTTTTTACGAATCGAAATAATGATTAAGTCTGTACAGACGTTAAGTAAAACGAACACACTGAACAATGCAGGCTCACCCTTAATCAAAAGCTTCCAATTCCGCACTTTCCATTTGAATTCCAGTTGGCTTTCAAGTTTTCAGCCATTTGACAGTTCTCTTCCAACAAAAAGCTGTCCCCGGCAAACTATCAACAAGAAAATAGAAAACGTATCAAAAGCGAAAAGAAAAATCAAAAAACAAAAATAAAATACACACAAAGCTTTTTCAGTGTTGAGTGTCTCCAAAAAGCAGAAAAAAAATCACTATCCATCGCAGAAGAGTACGCTCCCCAAGAAAATTAACTCAGTTTTCAGTTTCTTCAGTCAGTTCAGTTTCGTTGAGCTGAATCGGGCTCGTTCCACGGAAAACTACAAAAAAAATTCTGTTTCGTTCGTTTTTTATTCGATTAAAAATTTAGTAGTTATTTCGATTTAAAAATAAGATGGCGCCGGCCGTTTGTGCTACAAGTTTCCGCCTACTCTTACGATCGTCGGATATGTTGCGTTTTCGTACAACGCCTGCAACAATTACCAGCTCATATTTACATGCGGTAAGTCTCTGTTAAAAATTATTGCCCTTGTGTGTTCTTGGCCTTGCCCCTACACCCGCCACCCCTTTTCCGAGAAACAAAGCAGTGTGTCACCCAAATCTCTACAATAAATTAACCGTAGTGAAAATGAAAATTCTCTGGAAAAAAATCCATGAAATAAAAAAAAGAGTTTAAAGAAAGAACCGAATGAAAATCCCAAGAAAGAGAAGCAAATGAGTTTTGAGTGAAATGTTTTCAAGTTGGAGCGGAGCTGGAGTTTTATCAAAAAGTTCATTTACCGCATCGCGCCGCTGAATTTGATTAACAGAAAAATACTCATCGTGGCGAATGTCAGATTGCTGCATATTGTTTTTTTTTTTTTGTATTAAGGCCGTGTGCGAATTGGATGAATTGTGGTTAAAAAATAAAAATGGATGAATTTTTAACCACTACTGTCATTTTTTAACCTGCTCAGCAGCTAGTCAAATAATGCGAAGTGTCAAAATTTAACCAAACGTCAATTTTTAACCCATTTTTAACTGAATTCGCACACGGCCTAAAGGAGTTTTTTGTTTTGAGTGCGTGTTGAGATCAAAAAATGAAAGAAAAAGTGCGTGTGTGAGACGAAGTTGAGTGCCTTTATATCTCTTTGTGAGTACTACTCAATGCGAATGACCAAACGAGTTTTTTTCGGAAATTTCAAATTTATTCACCTGCGTTTCTACATCTACATTACATCGTCATCATCGTGTGTATTTGGTTTTTGGATTTTGGAGCAACTGTTAATGTATGTGTGTGTGTGTCTGTGATATACTCATCATGTTCTTTTTCGTGTTATTGGCTTTTTGATCCGGGGGTGTGGGTCAATGAATCCAAATATTGGGGTGTGCCCTCTCGAACTTGAGCAAATGCGCGTTTTTTTATTGTCTTATCTCCCTTGAAAATGAAGAAGAAAATAATGCAGACAAAATATGTGTCAAATTTTCTCTATTTTCTTGTGTGCTATTTTTCTTTTATGTTGTACCGCTATGTTGATCTTGACCTCTAGAACTCATCTTGCGGTAACTATCCCATCTAGTGTCATCGTCAATGTGTCACACATTTCATGCGAGAAATGCCAAAAGCATGTCTACTAATGAATTTGTATCCGTTAACTATATTTTTACTGCTTGAGTAAAAATAAGAGGAAAACGAGTTAACTGATAAGAAAGCATTGAATTCAAATTTAGAGATGCCGTACGACTCCATCCGGTTTTAGAATAAAATTATTAGCATCATCGGTTTGATTTTAATAGTTTTGTGTTTTACTTCTCATTCATTTTTCGTCATATTCGAAGCAAAAAATGTTTGCATGAATTCTAAATATAAGCAAGAACACATTTCCAAATAGTAAGAATACGTGTTCACGTATGAAGGGTGTTTGTTTGTATCTATTCTGCCACACAAGAGAATCGAGTAAACAAGTTTTCTGAATGAAGTTCGATTAAAAGATGTCAGGTGAAGTCTCACATCTGTTTTTTGTTTAAATGCTAGCAGTCTAAAAGCAAATAAACAATAATTAGTCGGTTAGTTTTACGTTTATCGGGAAAAAAGCTGTTCATGCGAAAATAGCGTATACATTTTCTGTTTGCCATAAATTTGTGTTTGTTTACGTTTCGTCTTGAGAGGCAGTTGTTGTAGGTATATCAGGCAACATTTAAAGATGCAGGCATACAGAGATACAGACATTAAATAATGTTATCTGGCTGGCGACAAGCCGATCATCGGATTCCTTAGTTTTTGTGTTGTTCTGATCATTTAGTAGCTTTCTAATCGACCATCATTTTTATTCGTAGCAAGTACGTATACATCTGTGGCAATATGACAGAGTAGCTTATGTCAAAAAACTTGATTTCGAGAAAAATGGATTTTTATCTAAAGTGTTATTTGAAAAAATGCATTCGATAGAACATCTTATGTAGACATAAGGGTTCTTTCAAACCTAATATATCTGATTTGTGATTTTATTAATTTTTGCAAAAGAGCTTATGTCTTTTAAAATACAATTAAAATTTAGCAAAAAAAATTTAAGTATACAAAAGTTTCCTCAAAAAACTCGAATTAAGCTGGTTAATTTATTTATTATTTATTTTATTGATTTTAACATCGCTTTCAAAGTAAAATAAAAAAAATATTTCATACGACATAAGCGTTTCTGTTAAATCATAATAACTAAATTTGGAAGACATAGAGAATTAAATAACATAAGTTTTCTGTCGAATGCAATGTATGGCATTTAAACATAAGCGTTTATGAAACGTACGATATCTTTGCAACGGAGAGATCTTTTTAAATGGGGGTAAGACAGAAATGTAGATTTCAAAGTGCTTATGAACAATCCATTAAAAACTCAAAAATCGCTTATGTCGGCATAAGCTACTCTGTCTTATTGCCACAGAGTCATATACGTCTACGTTTCTTGCATTACCGTCCATAAGTAAGACTGCATCTACAGCCAAAGCCATTTGGTCGGTTGACTACAAGTTTGAGGTTAGTTTCGCATCAGTTGTGTTTTGGTAGGTACTTTTTCCTTAAGGCACTGTGTACTACTCCTGGGATATCGTTGCGGTTAGACTCGGAGACATTAAAGTTAGACCAAAGCTGACAATTCTTCTGCAAAATCTAGCTATCCGAGTCGTATTACCTTGAATTTTCTTGCTTATAGCGTTTTTTTTTTTGGTAATCCGGAATTGGTACACAGAACTGTCCGATTCCTTATAGCAAACGAACATGCAAACACATTGTTTTGCTTCATGGTTGAATGTCTGTATTTGAGAGACCTCATATGCAGAATTGCAGATGACATGACATTGTTTTTATTTTCTTTATTTTTTGTAAACATGGCGGCGAGTACGTATGTTTGCATGTATGCGTGATTCTGGTTTTGATTCCGACTTCAAATTCGGAATCGTTATTCTGTTCTTTTCAGAACAAGAACTGTCATCTTCTGCCAAAGTGCCAAGTGAACGAATTCAGAATTGTTCGGAATAGTTCCGGACGACCAAAAAAAAAAACGCTCTTAATTGTGTCTTGTTCATAGCGAAATCTTCGAATATTCGTTCAAAAAAAAAAAAAAGAACAATGGTTATCCTTTCTTACCTAGAATGCAAGACATAAAATCCTCAAGCCTCCTTTTTCGCTAGTTTCGTTGTTCATATTAGTAGCCGGATGATGAGTGTCCCTTAGCACTAGTTCTACTCTACAAAAGTCAAGATTTATTTTTCGTTTGGTTTCATAGTCTCTATTGAGAGAGAAGCCTAAAAGACGTTAAATACCTCAAAGTTCAAAGTGAAAACTGTATGTAGACGTTTCGTTCAAGACGTGTTGCCTTGTTATTCTTGCCCTTCCTTCTCAAAACACTTGAACGAGTTGAGACTAGATTTTATGCTAAATTTCATAGACATAGTGCAATGATTCTACTTTTTCAAATTCAATATTGAAGCTTACTTAAAGATTTTATCCTATCAGTTCCACTCGCTCCCCTTCCATGATGTATAAATCTTTCTTCTGTAATGAACACATCAGTAAGAAAGTAACATGTACCAGACAAGCAAGTCTTTAATCGAAGCACCTTTAACCTTTGCAGCATTTATTGATTGTTCCGCATTTTAATGTTAGCTGTGTTTTATTGGGAACTTAGCTTAGCTTAGCAATAGGAATTCCAATAAAACGCTATAGTCAGCTTTGAATTAAGTTTCGTTCACCAGAATGTCAAAAATCGAAATATTCCAAACGCCATCTTTACACCTATCTGAAACAATTTTTTTTACATTGAGTTGCTATGGTGAAAAACTATTTTCAAATATCGAAAGCTTTCAAACGCCATCTTGAGACCTATCTGAAACAATTTTTTTTATATTGAGTTGCTATGGTGGAAAACTATTTTCTTCAAAAGGTTTTGACATTTGATAAACGAAAAACACAACGAAAAACTCAAGTGTCGAATTGCTGAAACCTTATCTTCAGGAAATTGCTAACTAAAATTGCTAACTTATTTTTACTTAGCTTTCGGTTGTTGTTGTTTGACATGTAATTCCTATTGCTAAGCTGAGCTAAGTTCCCAATAAAACACGGCTGTTATAATAAATAAATCAAAGAGATAAATCTCCTCTGCACACAGCCCACAAAAAATAATGTTTACACGCAATAATAATCATTGAACTCATAAGTCATAATAGGTTTTTAATGCTCGAGCTATTCAATGAAAACTATTTATTCACACTTGTTTGAAAGATGATGATGTGAGTTCGTCCATTATTGGGAATGTAATCATGCGTTTAGTGCCTTCATAGCAGGCTTCGTAAAATATCGATCGCGATCCGAAAAATACCGATACTTCTCACTTTTTCCGATATTCTCACGATCCGAAAAAAATAAAATTCTCATACAGATACTTTTCTCGGGATCCGAAAATATCCGATCTCTCTCGGCACGAATCGAAAATTTTTTTTCTCTTTTTATCATTCGTGAGAAATCGGAAAAAATAAAATTCCCTTCAAATTTTGTTCTCTCACGAACAGAAATTAAAAAGGATACGAAAAAATCCGAAAAGTGAAAAGGTCGAAAGGAATAAATATTCTTTAAATGTGTTTTGCGATGTATGGTTGTTTCTTGTTTTGTTTGATGTCGGTGGTTTAAAATGGGATGAAAAAAAGAATTCGAAGTAAATAATTATGTTTTTTATGACCAAGACAATAATATGGCATCATGTTTAAGATGTGAAAAGAAATTAAAAGGACTAGTGACTGGCAATATTAAAAGACATTTTACAAAAGTTCATGGTGTTTGTTTTAATGATGATGTTAAAATGAGGAACCGTCGGAAAGTAGAAGTGTTGCCATTTCCAGTGCTGGAGTTCGTAAAGAAAAAAAAATATCAATTTGCGTTGACATGGACAAAAGTAAATTTATTGAATGTTGTATTGGACTTGTTACGGTCAAAAATATCCCGTTTCGAATTTTCGATGATGAACTTTATTTATATTTATATTTCAATTAAATAAATATGCACACAAACAACAACCGAAATTTGTTTATATTTTATTTAACAATCGGTTCGTGAATGGATCTTTTTTTGGATCTTCTGTGATAAATTCGTGATCGAATTTAATTGTTCAGTTCCCGAAAAATTTAATTCGATCGTGAACACAAATTTTATTCTCGAAGAACTGAAAAATAAAATTCGCGATCGAATTAAAAATTTAATTCCCGGTTGAATTTATCGATCGCGATCGAATTAAATTTTATCGTTCTACGAACCCTGCTTCATAGTTGTATGAAATAATTTGCCAGTGTTGTATTCGCTGATTGAAATGTTGCAAAGTCCATCTCTTCAAAGTGGAAATGAATGAAATGACGAATATTGTATTTTTTTCGACTTCAGTCAAAAAAGAAATCAGAAAAAGGGAAATGCATCTCTTTTATGGAATTCTTTCAATCACAAAAAAACATACCAATCGCTTTTGCATCAGCTATGGTTCTGACAGCCAATTTTAATTCATGGGATTCAAAAGAAATTGCATGTTACAACTCTTTGAAACAAATGAAACGTCAGTTATCCATGTTCCCTGTTGTGACTTTGAATTTCGGACAAGTTTAATTACAAAACCATCAATATCTGATTGAAAATTTTCTGATGCATTACTCTCAGGTTTTGATAAGTTTACCAACACCAGGAGAATGCAAATGAAGGCACCGCTAGAGGGTCTCAAAATTAAAATTTAAATTAAAACATTTTGTGGCTGATTTCTAAGGATTTAGTGTTTATCCTTTGAACGAGACTGCACAGTCAATATTTTCAAATAAAAAAATTTCTCTTTCTAGATTCTTAAAAAGTTTTAAATAGCCCTCAACAAACTCTGGGCGGTTAACACCTAGATACCTATACCTATATAAGAATAGGTATGTAGAGGTAGACGCAATTTAAGAAAAGGCAAACAAAACGTAACTGAAGATAGAAAAGATAGACAAAAAAAATGTCAACAATGTTTGACAAAAATGTTTGATAATACAACTATTGGCAAAAGTAAACGCGCGCCGCTTTTATAATAAAGCGTCATTGCCACCACCGCGTCTACGTTCCTTTTTTTGCTTTTATCAGCTTCTGATTAATATTGTTTATTAACGTTCAATTTTAAAATTATAAACCTTCTTAAATATTTGTTGAAATGATAAGAAATGCGACAGGCGACACAGAATGGGAGCAGACCATAACAATTTTAAATAGTAAAAAAAAACTAAAATAATATAAAAGAAAGTTTTTATCGTTTTAAATCGTCTATTATTGTGTATTATGGGTTCCTTGATCCTTGTTTTTTGTGTCACAATTCTCTTAAACTTAATCAGAACAAAAACATAAAATGTAAAAAAAGAGCCAAATGCTGGACATTTTTAGGGATATCACGTCTAGTGGCAACAAAAGTTTTAGGTAGTTTATGCAACGGTGAAGACGATGGATTTTAGTTCAGCATAAAAGTCCGATAAAATGCGAATATCAGAGGTTAATGTCACGTTAACAATAAGCCAAGTCAAACTTTCTTTTATCGGTTAAATTTCAGGCTACGCTACAGTAACGAAATGAGTGACTCTGACCAGTATTGAGCTTTTCCGATTTACCCCTTATTGATCCTTTTTCAGCTTAAGATCAATGTTCAAGAAATATGAAGATCGCCTTAGTCTCCCACACTCAAACCCGCAAGGGCAGCCTTGATTTAAGTCGGCGTCTATTTCCGGAAATGCAACCATTTTATATTTGTCGTGTATTTTAGCATTTGGCAAAACATCCAATATCCGGTGGAACTGATGAAAAATTGAATTGAACATGTTTAACAACCACTTAACGCTATGCGTCCATTAGTTACTTCATAACTTCCTTGAATCAATTTACACGCCTTTAAAGTACCCCAAACATATTTCAGTGGTCTTTTAAGGATAAGACCGAAAATGCTATCACTTTGCTTTCTTAATGTTTAATTAATCCTGTATCCTGTTCTTTGTTGAATAGGTTCCTCCTTTTGCAATCACGTTCTTCTCCAGAAAACTACTAGAACCTTAGAAATAACACTAAAATTGTATCCCCATGATAAAACTTGAATCTCACAAATTTTCATTAAATTCATGGATAGAGAATATTTAGCACAAAAATCGATATGTTATACCAAGACAACCGATTACCGATGTACCTTCTTCTCACCCCGAACACACTTAAGATCCTAGATAAAAGAACGGAAGCATGTTTTATATTTCGATGGCATATAACAAAAAAATCAGATTATCTGACCAAGCAACATTTGACCTTATTGCTTTTCTTAAATATATCAATCGATTAGTTTCCAGTTTCAGTTTTTCCCATCAAATCCTCGAAGACATGAACATAAAACTTGCCACTCCATATTGATGCTGTTATTAAGTTTATATCTAGGGATATTTTGGCTGACAAATGGTTGTTATTAAATCCTAATCACTCATCGGTGATAACGGATGTTTTAGCTTGCTTCCTATAACCAATGAAATTGCCTCAATTAACTTCTTTTATTTTGCTCATTCCGCAAAAGCCATAAAACAGCCTAAGCAGATGTAATCGCAATTCGTTTAGTACCGAAACGTTCTTTAACGTCCATTAGCGAGATAATCTCTTGACATTCTTCCAAAAAAAAACAAAAAAAGGTGAATGAGTTTGAACGGCTTTAAACTTGTTCGGGTGATAACGTAAAAAATGTTGTATGAGATTGGATATTTGATCTCATCAAGATACTATGAAATTGATGAATCAGCAACTGCTTTATATCCGGAAACAGAAATTAAACCTCATTATACTTGCATGAATTCGCAATGTGACTCACTTCATATTCCACTCATAACTTCTACCTTCCAATCAGCCAAAGTTGTGGCAGTCAGTGGCATACAAAAAGTGTATAAATTTATGATGACAAAGTCTGAAAATGCCTGAAGCTACAGCGGAAACTTTTCCCTCTAATCAAGAGTGCACTTTTTTTTCTTTGTTATCACACAAAAACCATCTGACGTTCATAGGTACAAAAATACATAAACCATGTGTAACGATTCACTTTGAATTAAATGACAGGAATGGACATAAAAAAGGTTAAAATGAAACATTCCCCACGCTTGTAAATTTTATGCACATGCATTAGAAAGCTGTCAGTTAATGTCACTTCAGACTTTTGATGTGTATACGTCGTCGTCCTTTAACAACAGTATTTAAATGTTCCAAACCATTCTATGTGAAAAGCAAAACAAATTAAATAAATGGAATTAAGGATTGCAATCTTCTGAAGCTAGAAATTCCCAGAATTCATGACATGAATGGGTCACAATTCAGACCCAAAAGAAGATCAACCACTCCGAGATAGAAACTGTGTTTCATACATTCTATTTGCCCTTTTATATAGGTACTTGGACTTGGACGTTCACTTAGTCTATTATATTATCCTGTTATATTATATCATACGTTTTTGTCATCAACGTAAACAAATGCATGAAAGGTTAATAGAAGCCACAGGCAGACGCCTTAAAAGCGGCACTACCTGAAACCTTGAAAAGTTGGTTTTCCATCCGGAGTAAAATCTTTAAACAAACATTTCAAAATCATTAAAAATTTTATGCGATTTTATGTGTTTCCAATGCTTTGCAATAGAGTGTCATTTTTATGGTCCATTTGGGTGCATTTTCGCACGTTCTCTTTAAAAATTTATCGCTTTGGGGGATTTATACTAGAAATGGGAATATAATTGACAAGAGAGAAATTTCTTCTAAATGACCCTCCAAACGCCTTTTTGTCAATCGATAGGTACGTTATAATAAAAACACTCAAAAAGGACATTCCTCAAAAAATGTTACTAAAGGAAATTTGAAAATGGAGCATTAAAGTCTTCGGTAAATAGAATAACCTAGAATGTGCTAGGACACAGCCACCAAAACCAACCCCCTGGTTTGATAGGCCCATACAGCCAAGCAGGAGGTATACGGAGCTGAGATGCATAGAAGGACAAGAGGTGCTCGTGAGCTGTATGAGAGGAGAGAGGAACGTCAGCTTCTCAGGAGAAAAAAGAGGGAGCATGAGAAGCGTCAGATCGAGGATCAGACTCAGATTGCTGTGCCTTAGGCTGTTTCGAGAGGAAAGTTCTTCGGGTAATCTTCGGCCCCGTGTGCATTGATGGGGAACGGAGAAGAAGATTTAACAGCGAACTATACGGGTTGTACAACGACGTTGACCTAGCCACAAGGATCAAGGTCCAGAGACTCAGATGGCTCGGTCATTTAGAGCGGATGGACACCAATGCTTCGGCCCTGAAAGCCTTGCACAATATTCCCGAGGGACGTAGAGGTAGAGGGAGACCGCGATTCAGGTTGCGCAAACAAGTGGAAGAGGACCTCAATCAACTTGGAGTGCAAAACTGGAGATAGTTAGCTGTAGACCGAGCAGTCTGGCGGAGACTGTTGATTGCAGCCCAAGTCCACAACGGACTGTAGCGCCACGTTAAGTAAGTAAGTTAATAAAATGACAAGTAAAGATACAGAGAAAAAGTATGAACTTTGACAAAGTCCTGAGAAAGAACTTTCTAATTCCACTCAATTAAAATGAGTCTTAGCTCTCAATTCCGTGCAAATCCTACCTAGAACTTTGTTTCATTCGAAAACGCAGGTACGCACGATTTCGCATTTCCCATCTGTCACAACAGCTTGACGAATTACTTACTTAATTTTCATTTTTTTTTGTGTTTTAATTAAAATCAAGGAACCTTCTTCTTGCTGGCACCGTAGATTGCAAAATATAATATGCTGCCATCCGCCACACCACACCACCGCGTTGTTTCACGTGGCATTTGGTGTGAGGTGAGGAAACAGTTTGCCAAGCGGAAAATTATATCAAAAGGAAGATCCTCCATCCTCTAATTATAAAGAGGAAATGATGAGTAAAATTTTCATTCAAAATGGCAGCTTGTGTATGAATAATAACCGGAAAAACTAAAAGATGAAGAAAATGTTTGTATAGGTTAAAAAACAAATTTGGCAAAGCAAAATATGACACAAACGGCAAGGATTATTTTTTATTGAAGTTTGACGAGGCAGAGGCTCACCACACCCATTGCATTATTGCCTCAGGTCGTTTTTGCGGACAGGAAAAAGTTTTTCATTGACGTTTACAGAGAGGCATAATACCTGCAAAACACAACACAGACAAAGTTTGATGTTTGTGATGAATTTTTGTGCAAATTGGGTGCCTTTTTTGTGTTGTGCCAATCAAATCAAATTTAAGTACGACTTGAAAGTTGAAAAAAAATCTCATCAAAAAATGAATATTCGTCCTGTAGGGAAGGGAAAATGTTTATGCATTTTTTGTCAACTCACTTTGTGGGCAATAATTCGATAAGTTCTATTATTACTTTCTTGCTCAAGACCTTGATGTCTTTAAGGTGTATATAGGGCCCCTTCTTAACATTTTCGCCATGATGCTCTGTCAAGTTTAAACGTCTTTAAAGAATTTGTAAAATATTTACGACATCTCGTAAGTTATTCAAAGACTGCAATCAACTGAAGACTCCTTTTTTTTTGCTTGCTTAACAATTCATTTTTCTTGTAATGCGTCGTCGCTTAAAATTTTCACATTCAACCGAAGACAAGACATAGCAAAATAGAATTCCCTAGCTCTGCATAACAAATGACTTTATTTTTCTTCAGTTTTTTTTTTCTTGTGTCACCTTTTTGCATCACAATTTGCAAGACCCTTTCCGCCTGAAGCCATCACAAGACAGTTAACACCAATAAAGGACACTCGTATCCGTTTGGAAAAAAAAACAGAACAAACAGAAATTGTTCGAATATTCAAAACGTCTGTTTTGTGTTGTTTTTGCAGCCTCCAAACTCTGCCCTCCAAAAAAAAAGGACACGAAAGCTATAAAATCTCAAAAGTACGTGGCAGAAGCATTTGAATTTAAATAACAAAAAAAAAACATCTTTTGTATTTCTAAAATGGATTCATAAATTCAAATGTCGCAGTAACACACACAAAAAAAAAGCGAAGTGTGTGCCAAAAAAAAAGATTCCAATGTCCCATTTATAGATTCCAAAATGGAGTCGGAATTATGTCATTTCTAACGATCTGTCTGCGTGCTTTATGACGGAAATCGCAAAAAAGCCTCTTCCCATAAAAATGCATTATTGTGTTGCTGGCTGGGTATTGGTGTCCTCTCACTCTCTCGCCCTAATTCAAAAAGTGGCTTTTTTATGATTTTTTTGTAGTCCATGGAATAAGGTGCCAATTGATCCATTCAGAGTTTACCCATTCGTGTGAAATTACATTTTGGTACATTTTCCTTCAAGGGTCAGGAAGCAGAAACAAATTTCAATTACTATCTTCCGTCGTTCTTTGATTTCTTTTTCTTTTTTTATTTTTGTTTTTGATTGTATTGTGCTCGCCTATGCCAACAAGGACAACCGGAAATTACACTGTAGTCCTTGAAATTAATTTAAATAAGACGATATGAATAAAAGTTTCGGTTTGACCTTTGAACTCAATTTGTGGGGCGCTTCTGTTTCGGTTGGAGAAAATTGTTCAAATGATATCAAGATTGGAAATAAGTTTTGGAGGGAACAACAGAAGAAGTGGATTTGCATTTTGAACTTGTGGCTTAAGTTTTACTTGAAGTTTAAAAAAGTTAAGTTTTGAGGAGGGTTTTCGGTGTACTTAAGATTTTAATCGCAAACAATGAAAAGAATTAATGAATTTCAAACAAACCGAAACTTTATGAAAATTGTTGGCTTATACAGCTCAACCTCTCCAAAAAAATGGTATAAGATCTTTTAATGATGCATTACTGCATCTCATTCACAACCCAAATCAAATCAGAGACAAAAACACATACAACTTTGTACTACGCCGAGAGTAGAGTTCACACTCAACCAAACAAGGCCGAAACCTATGCAAATCATATGGAGATGAAAGAATACTTAATTTACGGTGCAATTCTAAACTTCGCGCTATGTATAGTTCACACTAAGTTTTTCACAAAGGTTAACTAGTAGAGCCAAAGAAAAAAGTGAAAAGCAAGTTGGAAAACCTAGAACAAAGTATACGAGACGAGTAAATACGAGTGAACGAGTTGACAGTGGAGTATAAATCAGTCTGACGTCGACTGCCGAGGAGAAAGGACCATAGGTAATTTACTGAATATATAACAAAGGCTTTCCTCCACCAGTGGTAAAGGGCTACATATTAAGTATAATACCAGTCTCGACTGCGATTGTACCGGTTTCGACCGCGGTTACCCACGGTTATTGGAGTTTAACCCGTTAAGACGGCGATTACTCGTTTCAGCGGCGATTGTACCGGTTTCGACCGTGTTTACCCACGTCAGGTGGAGATTAACCCGTTTCATTTGCAGTAAGGAATACACGTTGCTAACAAGCATACCTAACCAGTACCTGAGGGAGACAACACATAATTGACGGCCCAGCAAAAGCAACCCTGTTTATACAGCGGTAACCCGTTTCGGCGGCGATTTTACCGGTTTCGTCCGCGATTACCCACGTCAGGTGGAGATTAACCCGTTTCATTTGCAGTAAGGAATACACGTTGCTAACAAGCATACCTAACCAGTACCTGAGGGAGACAACACATAATTGACGGCCCAGCAGAAGCAAGAGAGAAACACACACCTGTATCCCGACGATCTAAAGATTAGCGAATACTATACAGTAATTATTGATGATTGAATAAAATAAATAGATAAAGTTAAATATCGGTATATTAATGAATTTGATGTGTTATTGCAACAAAAAAGGTCACCAACACAAAAGATATTTCGGTATTTTATTTAACAAACCCTGGACTTCCCTGAGCATACCTCAGCTATAAAACTAAAATACCATCACAATCTATTTGTTTAGAAAGCTGAATATACTTAACATGTGTTAAAACTTAGAATGCGTTAAGCATTTACTGAACATGAGTCAATTCAGAATTTTAATGAGTTCCCTGGGAAACGAAAGTTCCCAAAGTTGAAGTTCTAATACCCTGCACGTTTTTATCTCCCATAAATGACTGTTGTCATAGAAAAACCATATTATCCGTCCACCACATGAGCCTTTCTATACACATAAAATGTAATGCTCCCAGTTACACCAAAAAATATCAAAATCGATATTCCTGAACCTTAGCAGTCCAATCATCATCAGCTCTATACATGTTTGAAAACGTGACAGATTTTCAGCATTTCACAGGAATTTTCCACCTGCGACTGTGACACCCACAACACACAATCGAAACCAAACCAATCAGGTGTTTCAATTTGACAAAAACTAAACAAAAACTTGTCGAAATTTCCAACGTTTGATATTTGTCAATTCGATTTATCCAAAGCTCCGGTTTATTTGATATGATGACAAAACGTTTTCGTTGCTGTCGTGCAAACCGGATTGACAACAAAATGCAAATCATGCAAAAAAAAAAACTTAAATTTCATTTTTAAATTGTAAATGATTGTAACCAAAAGGTTTTTGAATAAAATCCAACAGCAGTAAGAATAAGGCAACCAGCCGTGGGAAAAAAAACTGCAAATTTCACTAGTATGCTTTTAGGGGAATAGAATTTGAAATAAGTACACAAAATTTGAGAAGAGAAAAAAACTTCAAAATTTATTTAAATAAAACTGCCAAAGATTTACACATCATAAAATATTTTCCATTCAACTATCACACGATATCCCGAAGGATTTCAACCGTCACCCATATGTCCGACAGAAATATACACAAAAATATGAATGTCGTTGTGTGCTCATGAATATTTATCGCCATTATAAAAAATGACAAAAACAATGAATTGCTATGAAAACAAAACAAAATTGTTCAATTTATCATAAGAGGATTATTATGATTAAAGAGTCCTTTTGGGTCCTTTAACTCAAAACTACTTGTACGGAAGTTCATTCAAGCGAATGAAATTCGGTCAGAAAAAACAACACAAGCATAATGTGAAATGGAGCTTAAAGGTGTGTTTTTTTTTACCCAAATAAATTGTACAACTCTAAAAAAAAAGAACACAACAAAATTTAAATGCATATTAAAAAGGTTAAGGGTAATTTCGCGGACAAATTACATTAAAAGTCAACAGAGACAGGGACGAATAGCTCAGTCGTCAGTTAACCTACTTATCGTATCGCGTATCGCGTGGAAGAGGCAGCCAATTTAATAAAAGAATAAAAATTTGTTCCACGTGAGTGTGGCAGACTAAAAAAGAAATTTAAGTGATATATCGGGCATGTTGCATAGATAGACAAAGGGATTTTTTTGTCCCTTTTGGTTGGAGGGCTGTGGGGTTAACTAATTGGCTGAGGGCCAATTGATGTTGGGGCCTGGTCTGGTTGACGTTTGTTGAAGAGTTTTTAACTTGACTGAAATGTTGCGAATCGTTTGGAATTGTGCTTGAAGGGGTTTTTTGTTTCGAGTGGTACTTTGGTAGGATAATATTGTCGAAACTTTTTGTCAAGGGGGAAAAGTTTGATGAATGAAAAAAGGCTTACAAATCTGTTGAAGTGAGATAAGGCGCTTGAACCTTGTGGAATATAGCCCCCATATAAAGCAGATCTATTTTTAACGATAGGTGACTCTGCTCTTATAGCTGTGTTTGCATAATTTCTTCATGCACAATCCAACTTTCTATCTCTATTGTCCTCTTTTCGTTGAATTTAGAGTTCAAATACCCTCGAGCTTTAATAAAGAATTCACATCGCTGTATTTGCAACTTAAATAAATTAATCCCGGCCCTCGTCGTTCAACCAATGAAACCTAAAAAAGGATTTTTTTCACTGCGTCCAAAAGCCCTAAGGGAAATTTGTCATTCTTTGTGATGAACATACAGCTGAACTCTCAAAAAAATCATCACACACAAAACCCCATATCTTGATGACCTCATTCTATTTTTAACCTCAAGTGACACTGATTAGAATGATTACTAGCCGCCTCCTGCTTGTGCCATTGGATAGCCATATTATAATCATCAGCATTCCTATTCCCAAAAACAAATCCAGTGCGTAATATAGGTACTATTCCCCCTCCTACCTACACAATACAGGACATCCCGAAGGACCACAATATAGAAAGCTATCTCTTGCAAATAGCCATCGTTTCCGTATCTAGAGAAATGAAAAAAAAAATATGTGTGCATTGGTCTGCAAACACTGGTTTTTTGTATCCTCTCCCTGTCTGTGCAAAGAAAATTAGCAACTGCCAGGAACCTCTTATCTCACATTTCAATGCAGAAAGAAATAAAAAAAGCTCGTAGTTCGAGGATGACTGGATTCAGGAATAGATATCCCAAAGACTGTTTGAGTAATTTTATGACCCAATTTGTCTCTCTTAACGTTGTTGGTTTCAAATTTAAGAAAAAAAAATGTAAATGAATTTGCTTTTGACTCCAACGCCAAGCGGATAGATAGCACATAAGAGGTGTATACTGTATAGGCTAGCTCTCTTAATTAAGGCAACATATTCCTTACGGAGGAGCTTGAATGAATCTGTGTAGGTACAGGATTGGATTCACCTATTCACTAATTTGTTTCACTTATCTCGGATAATCATCTCTGAAAGGATTTTGTATTTGAAAACAAAACTAGGTACTCGAACAAACATTTGCAGGACTTTTGAACTAGCAGAAATTTGTCCTCAATTGACATCAGAGTGCAATAAGATGAATGAATAGCTGTAGAGATTTTAGAATAGAAAAATCAACATAGGAGGAAAAAGTAGTGCAGGGGGGCTGTCATACAGGACTTGTATGAAACGTTACTTTGAACTGAATCTTATTCGTATGATTCATTTTTACTATGAAAAATGCAGAGAAAGTTAACACCTATGTAAACGTTACGTCAAAGTTCGTTACATTACACTGCTAACGTTTCCATAACAGTGCGAAATTCATCAAACGTCGTCAGAGTATTGTTTAGTTACAAATATCAACAGCTTAACCAAAAAATCGTTCAAAACTTCAATATTGAAACAAGGAAAACAATGAAAGTAACAGTTGAAGACAAACTGGTCCTCTTCAAAGTTTTGTTAGCTCTCACTTGGGGCAGTGCCCATTAATCATGAAACGATGTAACAAAAGTAAACTGATGGTTGTATTCTACTGTACAAAGTTAATTTCAAATACAACGTTACCAAAGTTACTTGCAATGATACCTACCTTAGCAACAAGTATTTGAGTTTTAGTAGAGTTGAGATTTTAGTAAGTAAAGAGTACTAATTTTTCGTTACTTTTACAGTCCAACTGTTTACCAGTTTGACTTTCTCTCTTCGCCAAGACTGAATAGTCACCAAAAAACTTTCCTACCATCAACCCTTTTTAACTTGTTCTAATCATATAAATGCAAAAATATCGACAAAGTTCTTAAAACTCTCTCTTTCCACCTTTATACTTAAAATTCTGACTCTGTTCTAATAAAATGTGTTCAAAAAAAAAGAAAAAAGAAAGAGGAAAAAACCTATGGTTTAATAATCCATCAATCCTGATGAAGACTTTGCAAAGATTTTCCCAGAACTGCAAAAGTAACAAAAAGTTATTTTGAAACTTTTGCAGAGTACCTACCTCACTAATTTAATTATTTTGAAAACATTTTATGCGCCAGACTTGACTTCGACTAAAAGTCCTTAAAACTTTAATTTGAAAACCATCAATCAGAAAATATCGAAATATGAAAAAACAAACAAAAATTGAATGAAAAACATTTTTCCTTCTCGATAAAATTGCATAAAAAATAAATTCCAGCCCGTCGGGCGTCTTTTTCAAAAGAAAAAACACCGCATTAACCAGAAAAGAATATATGGTCGTCATATGACCAGACCATAATCCTGTGCACAATGTGATGATTCGGTTTCATCATTATAATTGGATAGCAACCGCACCCGGATCACAGGCACCTCAATCGTTATTATTTTGTTCTTCTTCCCACCCACTTGCACGCAAACACACACTCACATTCGAGTTCAACTCAAATAAGAATATATGACCAGAGGAAATTAAATAAACATCCAGACAGAAAACATCAAGGAAAATAACCAAAAGAGTCCTTTGTGAGTTGACAGACCCTTTGCCACAAGTAAGTGCGGCAATCCTTTTAAATCCTACCATGCCAGATTAACCACAAGGACATAAAGTTTTCACAGTCAGGACAGATGTTTTTTAAATAACTCTATTCAAGTCTTCTTTGAACAGAATTAATTAAAACGAATTGGAAATTAGAATCTCTGTCAGAAGCCAATGCGACAAGTATACCGAACACGAACTTGACCTTAATTTGGTTAGCGGAAAATATATCCCAAACCGTGATACTTTACGTGGCTAAACTTTTAAAACTATTCACTGCCTTCACCCGCCATCTTTTGGGAAATATCTTGCCTTTCATGGCTACAAGCAGTAGCACTTAAAGCTTCGGCGACCTTGGTTCGACCGACATTCGTTTTGCCTATTGCTGTTCAGTTTACCGTGTTTTATTAAATATGACACTTATTCCATTTATCGGAACGGAGTGCGAACAAAATAGTTGGTAATTGCAATTAGAAGCACGAACCATGAACTGACAAGGATGCTAGAATTTTTTTCGTTCACCCAGTTTCGTTTGTGCCTCTGTGGCAATACTAGTCGTCGTCGTCGCTCGAAGTAGGTCAGAAAAAGATTCTACAAATATTATAACTCCCATAAATGTCTAAAGAGTTTACAATTGGACAAATAAATAAATAGAATTGCATTTAGTTTGCAGTACTTACCAGTTGACAGTCAAGAAGCCAACCCCAACCAAACAGGAGCCAGTCGAGGCAAGTGGAGATATGAGACTGTGAATTTTCGCTCAAACGCTTCATAATGGTGCTCAGAAGCAGAAAGTCTTGAAAAATAGCCAAAAGCCAAAAAAAAGGAGGTCGGCAATGTGTCATATCATTCCATGCAATCGTGTAGACTTGTGTTTTGTTCAAGTTTAGTACTTTCGGGAGAGGAGAAAAAAAGAACAACAAAGAAACTGTTTGACTTTGGTTTGAATGAGATCCTTGGATTCTGCAATGCGGCTTGATTTTTTTTTCTTCTTTTGTTAAACAGAGCAGACACTCCGGAGACGCAGACGAACTTTTTTTTATTCAGTTTTCTTTTTTTAAATATGGCATAAAGGTCAAAGATTGGCTTAGTGCGTGATGCATCAAGGATTCTATACGAAGATGAAGCAAAATTCATCCGAAAATAATAATTGTTGATGGGAATTTTTAGCTTAGGGGAAATCTTTTCTAAGGAACTATTCAATTTATGGATGTTCTATTTATTATACAACTTGGAATACATAACTGCAAAGGAAGTCCTTGGAGCTGTAGGTCGGTTGGAATTGTATTGTTAAATTCAATTTTCGTTGTCATCTTGCAATTGTATTTCGAATTTCATTCGAATGGTATTACTTTGGATTGATTTGAGATTGAAAATCGGAAGGGATTTTTGGATTATCCTGTAAATACTCACAGAATTCGGAATTCAATTATTGAAAGGACATGTAAGCTGAAAAGCAAAGTCATCCAAGGAGTGAAATATTGTTTTTTTTTTTTTTTTTTTTTTTTTTTTTTTTTTTTTTTTTTTTTTTTTTTTTTTTTTTTTTTTTTTTTTCGTGAGAAGTCGGGTTTTCGAAAGACGGAGAAACTCCGTAGATAAACCGGTCAAACGCCGCCGTTGATAACCCAAGGAAATCTTGTTGAGATCCGATTACCAAGCTGTTGAAAGCCGGAGGAAGCGCGGTTGATAAACTAGGGAGAGCCCTATTGGTCGCAGGCATATGCCGTGATCATCTCTTACTATAACAAATACGAGAAACACACGAAGTTCAATTTCCACAATCATTATCGGAATTATCGGGACTGAGATTTCTCTGGAAATATTTCCTACGTTCGGAAAATTCGTATTGTGAATAATTTTCAAAATTCCCCTAGAAATTTATTGCTATCATGAACAATTTTCCATGGGAAATTTCTCTCGATTTCTCTGGAGTTTTTTCCCCTTTGCCTTTCTGCAGAGAAAAGGAAGTATTTACAGACGTAAAAAGAGAGTTTGACTTTATTTTGAGGAGTAAAATGTTTTTATTATTACCTTGCTTGAGTAGATCCCAAAGAACAAACCTCTGGAAGGAATCCAGGAGAAAGAGCAATGAAGCGAAGACTGCTGTTAAAAGTGTGATGGTCACTAATGGATAGATAAGTCGAATCATTTGTGAAACTGTGTTGAGATTGTCTGTTGGTTTCAAGGCAGAACCTACCAGTGCCTATGATTTTCCGCACGGAAGATCACTGGCAATGCGTTGGAATGAATTTCAGAAGACTGGGATATCCTAAATCTAAAAAAGCAGATAATGGTCGGCAGTTTATGAGTGTTGAATTTAAGGGCTATTACGACAGCAACAACATTGATCTGATAACATCACTTCTTTACTGGCTACAGGCCAATGGTGAAGTTGAGAATATGAATCGATCAGTTTTTAAGCGAGCGACTACAAATAGCCCTCGGAAATGGGACTGACTATGAAAGAACTACATAAAATCATTTTGATGTACAACGTGACATCATACTGTACAACGGGGAGGTCACCTTCAGATATACTTGCAATAAAATCCTTCCATTATTTCAATTATGCAAGCTTAAAGTTTCGTTTTTCTTTAAATTTTCTTTCAGATTTTATTCTTTTTTTTTTTTTAACAAAAAGTCATGCATTTAAAAGAATAATCTTGTTTTTGCTGACCGGATTTTGACGAAGCTTTTTGTTTTTTTTTTTGTGTGCATTTTGTTAAGAGTTCGGAATTTGTTTTCTCCTAAATTTTGCCGAATCTTTTGAGTACAAAACCTCAGAAAAAAGTGTACATATTGAATTTGGTCAAGGCGTTTTCTAGTGCTGAACACATGAGTTAATTTTTTGGTTTTTGTTGGAGTCCTTGGAGAATCCTTTATTTATAAATTTTTGAAATCTATGGCTTCCCTTCTTGAACTCCTTTCACAAGGAATAAAAGAGACTTTAGGAACCGCTTTTATAACCTTTTCTGGAATTCAATATTGTATCATTTATGACATGACATTTATATAAATCCGCTTTGCATTTCTCGTTATTTCTATTTTCTGTCTGCATTTCTTAAAATCATGTTTTCTTGGTAATAAGATTAAACCTTCATAAAAATAATCTTTTCAATTTCTTAAAAATTGTACAAAACGTAAAATAAAATAATCCGCTTATTTCAAGAAAACAAAAAGCATTTCACTCAAAAAAAAAGTAAATCAAATTAAAACTGCATATGGTACCCCCCAATCTCCTTCGAAAAGAAATTCGAAAAAAACCCGTAAACTCTTTCCAAAGTTCTGCAATAATTCTTAAATTGAAAAACAAAAACAACAATATGAGGACATGATGAGCACATGATGAGCAAATATAAAACTTTCTGGTTTTCTTCAAATGCTTATGCAGCAAGGACTGTCGAATATCCTTTAATTCCACTTGAATTTATTTTCTTCCATTTATATGTTAAGCTCGTTCGAAATTGAAAACAAAAACAATAAATTATGTTCTTATGTTTTCTTTTCTTTTTTCGTTTTCATTTTCATTTTGTTTAGACTCCAGAAATAGCTTCATCAGGTCAGTGACTAAAATTAAAATGAAAAATTTTGAGAGAAACTGTCGCATCGTGATTTCACAATTCAAAAAATGTATTATGGTTTCATATTCATTTGTTTTTCTCAAAAAAAGAAAATAATTATAAAAAATAAATAAAATATCATCAATCATCAACAAGAGTAAACGTTGGTTGTGAATTACAAAAATAAATGTATTTTTAATTCAATTTTTTTCAACCAAATTTTAAGGCAAACAAGAATTTATTGATTTTTGTCTGTGTTTTTTTTTGCAATAAAAGTTCAACGACTTTCTCACTTGTTACACACCAACAACCGGCTAAGCTACAAAAGTAAACTTTTCATGTTTTAATCATTATACGCGTGTTCTCAAAGTAAGAAGATGTTAGATGTGTAATGGAAATTAAAGATGTTTCTGTATGTCCCCTCGGGCCTTTTTAGCGATTCAATAAATATTCAAATTTGTTTAGACAGAGTTTGCTTATTAGCTGTGATGCTTGCTGAAGCTTGTGAGGAATTTAAAGGGAGAGAGTGTAAAAAGGAGGGAGAAAGAATATGAATTCTGAAGTAAAAAATGTGCACGACTCGGTCGTACGAACTTGCTCCTGTATTCTAAATTATAACTCATAAAAAAAAAATTTAATTCGTAAATAAAAATTTAAATTGAAATATCAACCTAAAAAAAAGATTTAATCTGAAAAAAAATAAGTCATATGATTTCTTAAAAAATTATTGATTTTCCAAATTTTTGTTTTAAAAATCGTCGGAGCGGTTTTTTTTAAATTAATTTTTTGTATATAAAATTTTTCGAAAATGTCTTAAAATTAATTTGGGTATGCAGTATTCAAGAATGTGTAACTATACATTTTATAAGTAAATTCCAATGTTTAATATTTATCCGTTTTTGAGATACAGAATTTTGAAAAAAAAAGTTTAAAAATATTTTTTAAAAATCCAAAAATGTTTTTGAAATTTTTTTGAATACAAAATATTATTTGGGCAATATATACGTACCTTCAAAAAAAAAATTACCCTGATCGGACTTTTATTTTCCGAGAAAATCTGATAACAAAAAAACGGTTCTATGGGCGGTACCGTTTTGGAGCAATACAAAATTTTTGACTTACATAAAATACATCAGAGTTTTAAACAAAAATTTTCAAGGAAGTTTAAAAAAAATCGTAGGAGCCGTTTTTGAGAAAATTGAAACTTTTGGTTTTTGGCCAAAAAAAATCGTATGGTGGCTACCCTAAATTTTGATCTTAAAAAAAAAAATCAAAAAAACGACCCACGCGAATTCGCTCAAACCCTTTATTTTCAAGTTTCAAGTCAATCGGACCAGAGGTTAAGGCTGTAGATGCGTTTACAGACAGACAGACAGACGGACGGAATCGCCGGACCCACTTTTTTCGACTTCTCTATCATCGTAATGTCATATCTCATCATTAGCTCAAATTTTTTTTTTACGAATTCAATACTTGCCATATATTCTATATGTCGCAAGTAAAAAAACTTAAGCATCGTTGTTATATGAAAATTTGATTTCTGAGCCGCAAAGTGGTTTTGAGCTTGTGGTACATTTCGACTGCAGTTTGCTGCTACATTTAAAGGCTTTGAATAAAAACAATCAGTCACTTTGACTTGAACATTGATATTGAGTGACGCACTTCAACCTCTAATTGGTAATTCCAATGGTTGAAGGGTTGGTAACGTCTCCTATAGGCTATAAGTAGTAACATTACCATATCACGAAAAATGCAATTGTAGGTACACTATTTTATGGCAAGTACGAGGAATTTCTTGTTTTCAGGAAAAAATAAGAGTGCCTCACTTTTCTTTTACCTCAGTGTTCATATTTCTTCCGTTCCATTGTTTGTATATTATTTTTTCATTGTATGTTCTTTTATGTCTGCATGCCAATTTTCAAAATCAAAACCGATTGTAAAATTATTACAATTCATTAAACGATGATGGCAGAATTTACTGTTTATTATTTCTCCCATATTGCTTTCATAAATCTTCATATGAAATTATTTGCGGGAAAATTCTTTACCAATAAAAATTCTTTTTGTCTACAAAAACACACAAGCACAGTGTGGACAGGACAAGTGAACGAATTTATATGACGCCTCGCCCTCGTAAATCATTCCTCCGCAATTGGCGTTAATTCAAAACATAAAATTTCAATTTACTAAATGAAAAACAAAAACAAACATCCATTTATCGATTTAAGTTGACATTTCAAATTTTTTCGTGCACACTCTTGCAGAGTCAGAAATCGGAATCATAAAACTTTCTATGCTTTCTCAATGACAACAAAGGAATCTCCAACTACACAGTCGAATGACAATTAAATCACTTGTTGATGTGACAGTTTGTTGTTGATGTGATGAATTTGATAAGTCCTTTTCGTTGGTACAAAATTTGTCAGCGTGGAATCAAAATCCATTGAAGAGGGAGAGAGATAGTGTTGTCGATTGCTGTAAGGTTGAACAGTTATCGATTTTAGGGGATTATTCTGTGCAATCCTTGGAGAGTTCTGGAAATAAAATAACTTTTTGCTCTTAATTTTGAAAACAAATATTTTTGACAAAAGTTGTCATTAATTTGCAATGCCATTGTGGAGTTTTTGTTATGCTTTGTTTTTTCGTGGCAGAGTTTTAGTTTTTGAGTAATCCATTTAATCCTCTTAACTTATTTCTGTCATAACAAAATTTATTGTTTGGAAAGTATTAATTTGAAAAATGGAAGGTCATTTGGAATCCCTCGCCTTTCACCTAACCTTAACGTTCATGAAATGAATGAATGTGATTTTTATCATTGCATGACATCACCAAATCAACAGCAGAATGTTGACCATTTAAATTTGAAATTTTCTCGCACGATTTTTTGATTGAATGTTGTGATAGAAAGTCGTGTTCAACGACAGTTATCAATTAATAGACAATGGCAGGCAAAAAGTTCTGTTGATAATTTTAAGGCGACACAAATAAAACAACGTTAGACATTGTGATACTTAATTTACACGGCCTGGGGTGTACTCGTCGGAATCCTGCCTGAGGAAAGCACAGTAAAACACCGAGCTCTTTCTAATAAGGTTTCAACTTCTTCTTTATTTAACCTTTTTTTATCAACAATTTCAGTCTTAAATTTAAAAGTACATCTACTACTAATCTTATAAAGTACAATAGCGCCATGGCCTCGAAGTGAGGAGGACGTGATAAAATGTGTCGAACTAGTTCGAGACAGAGAAATATTCGACTTTGACAAAGATCAGAGATCCAAATCCAACTTCATGTCAATGTCGTCGTTATATCAGATCAATTTTGCTTCATTTTACTAACAGCAAAACCTGCCAAAATGCCTTCATTCTGTTTATAAAACACTCACAATCCTTCTTCGGTTTGCCTTCCTCCCGAATTCAGAAATTGTGTTACGTTATCGCTGCAGAAGAAACAAGCAAATTTCAATTAGGTCGTTCAAATAGTCTTTTTCCGTCAGTGTTCTTTTTCTCAAAATAAATTCTCTGTCTACAAAACTCCACTGAATTTTGCTCTCCATTGAGCAAATTTGTATTGCTTATTTGCAATGCTCTAGTTTGAACTGCAATCAAAGAAATAGGTACACAAAACAGAAAGAAAACAGAAACGATTTTTCTCAAGGCATTCACAAATAAAATAGGAAACGTTCAAGTGCAAAGACGCTTTCGAGACAAAGACATCAGAGATGAACACATATTTGCTTCCTTGATAAATGAGTACGATGCCGTCTTCAGTGTTGGTATGAAATGCATTTTCATTGGACTTAATCCGTATCATCCTTATTTATCTCTGGACTTATTTTAAACATTTCCCTGGAGACGTTCCAGAAACAGAATATAAAACACCTTCAACTTCCGTTGACGACCAGTGTCCGTAAATTTAAATGCATTCTCTTTTCTCTTGCACACAAAAAAATACATTTGTCCTTGCCACACGAAACTCTTTCAAGTATGTATCTTTTTTATGGTAAAACTATGTCGTCTCCGTCAGTTAAGTGGGCAAAAGAAAAACGTACTTCTCACGACCAAATGCCGCCAAAGATAGACAAAGCACGATGAACAAATATCTTGATGGTTGCAAGGAACCAACCAACAAAGAAGAGACCAAAAAAAGTGGCTTGAAAAAATTCATCTGCATTTTCACCCTTCACCGTAGTCTACGGACACACCGGTTAGAACCTGCATTTCCCAGCAATACAGTGAAGAGGACATTTATCTAGCTCAAGCCATTAGTGACCCTTTGGCCCCTCTACCACAGATGATGCTATTGCAAACAGCCAAAAACACTGGCATATGTAAATCTTTTCCGAAAAAGGACTTTCCAAACACCAATAAATCTGATACAACTCTACATAGGCTTTAAGGGAGATTCATTTCCCATTAGAACTGTAATCATTCAACGTCGAGGCCTTCATCTAACTAAAAGATTGAAATCAAAGCGCCCTTGCACACTTATCATATCTCGAATCGAATCATAATCCGTTCTTAGAAATCTTACCTTTTTACTCTGGAAGCGGCCTCAATCAAACTTTTATAGATATACTCGTAGTTTTGAGGGATATTTTTGGTCAAACAAATTCCCCTTAGGAACATAAATTTATTCATTTCAAATGTGTACCAGTCATTTGTTGTTTTATCGCCTTTGAGAGTCCAGTGGAGAGATCAAATCATTTGCCAACTAGGCCTCCAGCTCAGTCCTCCTCGTTTGAAGGAGTCTATCTGTTTCTTTTTAGCAATTGCAGACGCTCAAGTAGCAATGACTTACGGCGCCATTAAACCGACAAAGCAAAACAGGAAATCAATTTTTAGAAAACCTGAATATATCCTAGTTTTTTGTTTCCTCCTTTTTTTGTTCTATCTCTTGTCGGTCTGTCTCCTTTGAATGGCAAATAAACTTCAGACTGATGATGGTTTGAATTTGGGGTTACGGTCTTTAGGAAAAGTTCTTTCTCGTTTGCTGTTTTTATCTGAGAAAATCGATTTTACGGTTCCACCAGCAAGTCGGAAAAGAATACAGTTTGAATGCCAAAATAGAAATGTAGCTCCTTCCGGTTTTATTGTTTTAGTTTCGCTCATTGGAATTGGCCCACATGTGGGACGGATAATGATAACTATGATGGCAAAGGATGTTTTGTGCGTATTGTAAACTAAAGTTGTTTCTCCCATGTACGAGCAGTTGTCAAGGGAGACGTAAAAGTTCCGACTGGACAGTTACATGGGTCAAACTCTGTGGAGAGATTTGGTTCGGCTTGTTTTATGTAGAATGGCAATGGTGTTGTGTGTATTGTGTGGTTTCGTTTTATGGTTGGGAGTAAGGAGCAATGAATATTCAGTGTAGGAGTGTGGGCGCAGCAGATGCTTGTGGAGGCTAGTGACCTAATGATGCTGGTCCATCGTTTCTAGCTTCGAATCGACCGGTTTGGGTCTTATATGGGCTTTGAGTAACATTGAATACATTACCTGAAGTGAATTTCATTTGAACTGTTTCGATTCGAAAAATTGGTACCTAATTCAAATTATCCAAAACGAATCGGTTATTTTAGCTAACAAGCAATGTAAGTGAGCTGTAATAGCAACCCATGTGCATCAGTTCCACTTGCAAAATTTTTATTTTGCATTAACAATCACCGGCTTGTGACAAAACCCTCATTATTTTTCAATTTTAAACATAAATGTTCTCACGTTATGGAAACAGTGACAGAAAAGCGACCAACCCCAAGTTAATCAATCACAGAAAGCTCATTGTTCAATGTTCGCCTAATTAGTGAATGCATCTCACTCAGACAACTTCAACTCAAATGTAATCATAATAGTTGAATGATGTGCTCGTATAATCGACTGCCAATGGCATAAATTCTCGTAGTTAAATTAAAAAGAGATTTTAAATGTTTACTACTTTTCATCTGTGTGCATCCAATTAGGAGCAAACTGGAAACCAATTAGAACGAGAGTTGAACGAATATTAATTCCAGTCGAGAGCTTTTCGATAGAACAATATGCGTTTGAGGATCCGTTTTTGACTTGAAATTCAATTAAAATTATATTTTTGCTTTTAAAGCATTCATTTAAATGTAAAGACAGAAACTAATTCAATTATTATAAATCATTTCTCTTTGATAAAAAAAAAACAATCTTTTTGTTAATAATTCACACATCTCCATGAAGTTTATGCCGACAAATATTTGCGTCAAAGGAAATTTTCACATATTTGTTTGCTTGAAGCCATTTGTCATCAATTAATGTCTCGCTAAAAAAGAAAAAACAAAAAAGTTTTTAAAAAGTTGCCAACAAAAAACCCAACGAACGACAATGTTTCAGGAACATGTTGGCATACATTTTGTTGAAACTTAAAAACAACTATTGGGTTTCAAATTAAATTTTGTGTAGGGCAACGGTACCAGTCTCCGGGAAAATTACTTTTTTTTTGGATTTTCAATGTAAATATCTTTATTTCTATTAGCGCTTCATTCTAAACTAAATATTTTGCTAAGACTATAGATATTTCTCAACAGTTTGGTGTACCAAAAAATTGAAAGTAACTTAAAACATTAATTTAAAAGGATGAATTCTAAAAAAAGGGCGATTTTCCGGAGTCTCCGGACGATAGTTCTAGTCTCCGGACAGTTCCACTTAAAAACTCAATATCTTTTTTCTCTTAAGTGTTGTATATAGAGCAATTCATTTTCTGCATTGATATTTATTATTTCCTGATTGTTTGGCATCTAATTAATTAAAAAAATGTTGTCTAGTTATTGTTATTGCAGACGAAATATAAAAAAAAAAAAAACAAAATCGGGACCAGTCTCCGGACGATTTTAAACCTACTTGATTGATTTACATCTCAATGATTTCAAAATGTTGTGTTTGTGGGGCAGAGAATAAATAATGCTATTAGGTACAATTTTTAAAGTTTTTTTTTCATTTTTAATTCATGAGATGAATGATAATGGAAAATGTTTATTCTGGATACAGATAAGTACTTTTGACAAGGAAATTTAACGTTTCAAAAAGAATTTGAACATACAAAAAATAATAGAATAAAACCTTGGAGCTGTCTGGAAACTAAATTTTCACTTTTTTTGGTACCAGTGTCCCGGACACTTAAAAAATCGATTCAAAAAACCCAAAACTCGATTTTTTTCTTTAGTTATTGGAAGTTAATTATAATTTTCATTGAAACAAACTTCATTTGATTGCAAGATCTCACAAAATCAACTATTCTCAGTATATTTTTCCACCACACATAACTTTTCCATTATACATTCGATCGGGTAGAAATTTTTTACTGATTATGTATTTTGTTGTTGTTTGTAAATTCTGTGTTTAGTTTCTCTTTTATTCCATATTAAGTGCAAAATCGTCCGGGCACTGAAGTTTGTCGGGAGACTGGTGCCGTTACCCTATAATTCACAATAAGAGAATTGACATCAATGCAAATTGCATTAGCACACAATAATAATCACGACACTTCTCCGTATCAACCAGACAGATCATCAAGTTCCCCTCAAAAAAGTCAGTGGCAAGTAGTGTGAACAAAGGGTAAACTTTTGTAAACATTAAAATCTGTTTACCTTGGCATAGAATGTATTTAGCAGCTCAAATCGGCGACGGCAACGATTTAATGTGTTTTCGCGCTATCTTCGTCGTTTAACTTGTTTTGATGACGTTGATTGAGCAAAAAGCTTTCATTCAATTTCTTGAAGAAATAAATATCGTTAATGTGATTTAATTTAGTAAGGTACTAAGAATTGAAATAAATTTCACAAAACGTTATGAGAACGTTAATGATTCATCAATGTAAAATTTATTAAATTGACGAAGATCAAACGAGGGCTGTGAGCGTGTTCATGGGCATTTTCACAATTGTTTACTGACTTCTGTCAATCATTTGTTTGCTTGAGTTTTAAATATAAATTTTGAGGAAGCTAATAACAACTATCAGTGATCTTCTGATTGAAGAACAGCAATCAGAGCGAATTCGTTCTAAATATTTACGAAAAATTATTTGACAGCGAAATTGCTGCTTCAAAAAGATAAGAAGCATCAATGAATGCACAAAAATAGGTGATGGCGATGGGTTTTGGAAATCATTTATATAAATATTTGAAGTAGTCCACTTTAATGTTCAACCACTTAATTAAACAACCGCTTAAAATTCCATCAGTTTTTACTTGTTATGGGTTCTTTTAGGAGCATCTCATTTGAATAACCTCGTGTACACATTGTTTTGACTAATCTTAAACAGATATTTGTACTCTGTCAGCAAGAATTTATTATTTCAATCACACTCACACCATTTTTGTAATCAGGAGGCAAAATAATTTTTGAAGAGCGGAAGAACAAAAATAGAAATTGCCTCTCAGTAAAACTTTACTAGGTTTTGACATGTTGGCATGCCTGTCGCCTAAACGTGACCCATTGTTCGATTGTTAATATTTTAAGAGGCGTTGAATGAACCTGCTAAACCTTAGTATTCGTGAGAGAGCCTAAGCAATTAATTTGATTTGAATTAGGACGATTGAGTCATCAAAGTAGAATTAGTGCCAGTCCATTGTTTCGACATGGTAATAGAGTCTTTAATTAAACGAGAGAAAATCGGTAGGCATCAGCGACTATGGAATTGGTTTTTCATTTGAATAGAATTTACTTTGAGTATTCGCTAAGTGATTGTTTGTATGTATTTGATAGCACTAAAAATAAATGTTGTTAAAATAGCATAAAATTTTATGAGAACTATAATTTTTTATGTTCTCTTTTACACACACTGATACTTAAGTTTTTAAATAGAAAAATGTGAATAAATGTACAAATGAAAGAGCTTTTTCAAAACATTCTCCAAAAAGTTTAATTCACTTTTGAATTCGTTTGAATCAATTGTATGGAAATACTTTTTCGAGGAATCTCTATTTTGAATGCTTCTTCACAAAGATGCTAAAAAACTAAACTTTGCACCATGCACTTGAACTCTGGATATAAAAGGAAATCATTGGGTCAGGGTTGGATAAAAATTTGAGTGCTTAAATGGTTCTGTGTAAGAGCTTGAGTTATTGTCTATTGTAATTTATTTTCTTTACTTTTTGGAGAATTTGGAAGGAACTTGAACGAATAAACTCAATGTAAAGTGTTCTTACTTACTTACTTAAGATGACGCTACAGTCCGTTGTGGACTTGGGCCTCAATCAACAATCTCCGCCAGCCAGCTCAGTCCCTAAGGAAACTGTCTCCAGTTTTGCACTCTAAGTTGATTGAGTTCCTCTTCCAATTGGGTGCGCCACCTGAGTCGCGGTCTTCCTCTACTTCTACGTCCCTCGGTTATAGTGTCGAAAGCTTTTCGGGCCGGAGCATTGGTGTCCATCCGCTCTAAAAGACCGAGCCATCTGAGTCTCTGGACCTTGATTCTTCTGGCTGGAGCCGTGTCAGTGGAATCTTCTTCTCCATTCCTCCAATGTACATGGGACTGAAGATGAGCCGAAGAACTTTTCTCTCGAAACAGCCTAGGGCACATTCATCAGATTTTTTCAAAGTCCACGCTTCTGCACCATACAGCAGGACTGGGATGATGAGGGTGTTTTACCTTAGTTCCTCCAAAGAGGGCTTTTCCACTCAATTGCTTTCTTAGCCCAAAGAAACAGCGATTAGCAAGAGTTATTCTTCGTCTGATCTCGGCGCTGCGCTGGCGTTATTGCCCGTGTTAATAGCAGAGCCTAGGTAGAGTGAGTTCTCCATCGTAATTTTGAACAATCGAACGAGCTTGGTAGGTATGCTTAAGCTAGACATGGCCTTATACAGTTCGTCTCTGTAGATGCTGTCATACGCTGCCTTAAAATCGAAGAAAAGGTGGTGGATATCGATTTGGAGTCCATAGTTTTTTTCCAGGATCTGCCGCAAAGGGAAAATTTGGTCGATCCGTCTATTTCCGCGGCCTTTTGTTGCTTCACATCTAAATGTTTTTCTACGTAGTCGGGAATGTACCCCGACGTACAACCACCAACCTGGAATACCAGGAACTTGATGTGTCTCCAAGTGCAAGAGCCGGAAAAACCGCTCCGTTTACGGCCTGGGCTTCAAATATTAGAAGTTCGGCCTAACTGGAACTGAAGACGCCACCGTTGATTCCAAAAAAAGAAATTCATTCGCTGTCATTGCTCGTTGTTATCTCCGTCCATACAAACACTTACTGCACCCTTACTCCTTGAGGCAGGAGCAGGAGGGAGTGCCTGTTACGTGGAAGAGACATTATTTTAATAGATATACTTTGACAAAAAACGGGTCTTTAGGTTTGCTACCGCAAAAAGATTTGTCTTAGCCCTCATCAAATTAAACTTTTCAGCTACTTCGAGTTCATTCATTATTTTAGAACTTTTACTTCTTTTATTCAAAGGAAAGTAAAGGTTCACCATCATCAAAAGATGCCCTTTTGGAAATACACTGACCCAAAAGAAAATAAAGAGAGAAATCACTTTAAAAAACCTCATCAATCGTGTCAAATTCAACACTCACCACTTTACAGAGTGTTTTCCAATTACTGCCAAACCCACAACTTGGCCAAAAAAAGAGATTTAACCAACTACTCTAAAGAACCCTTACAATTTTTTTTGTTGCCTTTTTTCTCTGTGTTGACCTTCTCCAATTCGTGAAGAAAAAACCCACAAAATATTGTACGTGACACTGATTTTTAGTTTGCCATTTCGCAATCCCTTAAAAGTACATCATCTACTTGAGTCAATAACAGCTAGAGTCAGACCTTAAGTCTTGTCCTTGTGGTTATAAAAAGTTTCCTTTTGTACATAAGTATTTAACCAAACATATTTTCCTTGAAGAATTAAAATTCCCTTCAACTTATGCCTGGCGGGAAACTCTTTGAGAGGGCTTAGTGTCCTGGAAGTAATTGTGTGCTAATGGGTTACAATAATTCATCTTAGTCCTGTCCTGTCCTGTCCCATGTCCTTTCTCGGTCTGTCTAAAGCATTAGCATGAAATGGAAACTAAAAAGGGAAATACAAAGTATTTGCGTTGTGTAAATTATATATTAAAATGGACTCCTGTTGCTGATGTTGCGTGTAGTCAGGAAACTGTCCTGGTGTCTGAAGGAGTGGCAGGACAAGAGAATAGACCTTCTTCAATTTTGAATGACATCATATGAAGTCTTGGTAAATCAGGATTCTAAACAAAACTCCCTCATCGCGTGTTCTAAACGTGGCGCCATGAATTATTCAATTTTAATTGACAGATTGGTTTTAACTTCTTCCCTTTCACCGTCCGACGATCTAAAACTTTTAATTTGAACAAAAGCAAAAAAGGAAAATTTAACAGTGTGACTGTTAAAAGCAACTTATGGAACTAGTTCCGGATTCCGGTTTAGTGTCGTCGGCAGCGGATGCAATTTTATGGAATTTGCATTTCAGGAATATTTAAGGAAATTCCTAAAATTTTCTCCCCACATCTGCGAATGTTGACTCGCAAGAAATTGTTTACTCAAAAATCTACGAGGAATTATGCTACATCCGGTTTTCCTCTGTTTGGTGTGCATTTTTGGGTTTGCTTAGCTTTTTGCTTCGTCTCACTATTTTTTTTTTCGTGTGTGTGTGTTGAATTTTTCCAGAGCCACCACCGTGCCTCTGTTGAATACCAGAAAAGGCGTGAGATATTTTCCAAAAGTATTTCATGATTCCACGGACGTGCAAAACTGCTCGAAGCAATATTTAAAAACAGTGGCGCAAAATTATAGTCCGCTAATGAACAATTTTAAGAGAATTAAGTGTGATACTAGCTTAAATTGACGTTTAAGTCAATTTTAGTCAGCAAAAGAACAGTTTTATCGCTAAACACTTGCATTAAAGATAAAGTCATGAAACCCCTACTTTATCTTTTTAATGCAGCGTTAGCTCCGCTTCATCTGTCGGGTTTTCGCACTTGACTACTTCATCTCCTAAATCGAAAAATATGAATTTTTTTTTTCAATCAAACTCAAGACTTATCTTTGAATTATTGTTCGTTTTAACACACTTTTTGTTTTCGTTCTATTTCTCCGCACCTAAATGATGATTAGAGAAAAACTCGACACACAGGCATTTCCAAAACGTACTCTTCCATTAAAATGCATTTGTTTCCAATTTGTACACATACGAAAAGAAAATTCAAAAGAAAATCAAATGAAATGTTGACATTGTTTATTTTAAGGAACTGAGCGCATTCCGAAACCTAGTGACTACGTAGTCAACTCGTTATGATTGGTTCAAAACAACTAATTGACCAATCAGAACGAATTGACTACGTAGTCAATAGGTTTCGGAATGCCCTCACTGTCAAATGTTAGGTGTGTTGACTTTGTTCTTTCGAGAACTGTCAAGTTTTAGACGTGTTCACTTAACACTTTCTTGAAAAACAACACTAGCTTCACACTAGATAGCATCGCACTAAAAAGTGTCTATTATTGAAGAAAAATAAGAAAACTATTTTTGAGTTAACAATTTGCTAAGTAGTATCACGTTAATGAGCTAAACACAGGCCGACTATAATTTTGCGCCAGTTATTTTTGATAGAAAGTTATACCATTTAGAACGATATGGTTTTTTGTTGCTCGCGAAAGTGCAAGTTGCTCGAGGAGCGATATACATACTTTATGGTTTTGTATTTGAGCATTTTCAAATTTAACAATGTTATCCTATAAAATTGTGAGGAAAATTGTTCAACAAAGTATTCTTGAGTTTGGGATGTTTGCAATTTATATTTGGCAGTATTAAGGGAGGGCTATTTGGATTTTGAAAGAGTGTGTTGATGTTGAATTAAAAAGTTAAAGGAGCTCTCAGTAGAACAATGTAGTCAGTTGATAAGCACTCAGCAAGATTTTAAATTCATAGAGAAGATCCGCCTTGATGGGAAACCGTAACGTAACACTATGTTTTCTAAAGAAAAGTTCTACAACTGCATAGCAAGTTGGCGATCTTCACCAACTACCTACTCATAGTTCGTACGTTGCGCACTTTCCCAGGAGTTCTACAGTAGACACTTAACAATTTCCTTTTAGCTAAGAGCTTAATCAAATAATCAATTAAAGATTTTCTAAGCTTCTTGGAACTGCCTTTTCAATCGCTGGAGGCAATTGGACAATGAGATGCAAGTGCAAGGTCCCATACAAAATCAAACTCGAAATCATGCTCGTCAGTGGTATCGACATCAAAAACAGCAACAAGCCAGTTTTTGCAGTAGTGTCCCTATAAATCAAATAAATTGGCGTAACAGCTCTTGAAGAGCCAAGGCCTAAGTGGCTTACGCTCATCAACAATTCTCTGAGTGCGTGTGAAGAATTGAGGGGCAGGGGACCTACTTTTTCATGACAGATTGATACTCTTGAAAGTTTTGTCAATTCTTCGCAAGAGGCAGTACCCGTGAAAGATGAAATAAAATTTGTTTTTAGACGGTCTGTCTGTTGGTATGAGAATCTGGTTTTAATTGTTTCGCTAATGGAGAAGGAATATTTGAACCGCTTCGTTATAGGTCTCTCAAGCATTGGGAGTCAAATAGCAAATAAAAAAAAAACATGCACCCAGTTGATGACGCAAAATAAATGACGAATGTAAACATTTAGATAGAGTGAATGATTCAGAAACAAATGATATCGAATAAACATTTAATTTCTAAAAATACAATAATGTTCAAAACGTTCGAAAACACCTGAAATATTATAGAAACTTGACTCTCGCAATTGTCATTCATATGAAAAATTTCATTGCAATTTTTATTTGTGGGTTTCGCAATGTGTTTCAAATTTGAACGACAGCCAAAAAATACGAAATATGTATTCAACTTTCGTTTACATTTCGAAATACAAACAGATTCACACCACCAAAATGTGTTAATAATTTTAACAATTAAACACTCAATCAGGCTAATAAGCTTTTTTAAATAAAGTCAAATTTATGAGACTTAATTATTCAATTTTCAAGTTGGAAAATAAAAATTGATATTTTTGATACTAAGTAGCAATTTGCAACACAAGCAGTGCCAAGAAAAAAAAATGTTTAAATGTATTTCTTTAAATTTTCTTCTGCATGGATTTTCTTTTCGTGTTTGTTTTTTTCTTACACAAAGAATATAAATTAGGTGACAAAAATAGGAAAAAACACATCCACGAGGAAGGTAACTCACTTGCAGTCACATTCCACTTCCTCTTTCCGTTCCCAACATCATCATCTCTCGAGCTCAACTTTACGTATTTTCATTATAAATTCTTGCAGGCAAATATTGAAATTTTCTTTTATTTTTTTTTCTCTTTTTGTTTGTAGAGACTTGAGTTTGACAACTTCTTAAAATTTTGCTGAGAATATTTTTAGTTTTATCTTTCTTTTATTTTTAGAAGAAAATGAACGACGCATGTTTATGTTTTTATTTTATTTTTTTAAGCGTGTGGTTTTTAGACAACACATTGAGGTGAATTTATTTTTGATATTTTATTGTTTTTAATCAGGTAAACATTTTTTTTTAAATAAATGGACTCGAGATTTTTTTTGTGCGGTCTGGTTTTTTTTTTTTTTTTTTTAATAAAAAACAAAAATAAATTAAATATTTATATAAAGTCTGTTGAATTTTGTTCGTCCTCAACTTGAACGAACATAAAATCGATAAAATCAGTTTAATTAGCAAAAACGTTCATTTACGATTTTTCATCGAGCACTTTAATCTTATGACGCCAATTACTGAAAAATTGGTCTTGGAACATTGAGCTAATTTAAAAAATTGAAATCATCCCACAAAATCTAAGGTGAACTGTTGAGGTTAGGAATGTTCAACAGCACTCGGTGTTCTAAACTTCAAAACAAGCACTTCTTCCACATCACGAGGGAATTGAAATTCTCGTGTTGAAGCAAAAAATCGATAGTTTCAATGCAAATCTCAATGGTGGTGAATTTTTAATTGAAAACATGAACAACATTCAATCTATATCAAATATTAAGATGTGTTCGTGTTTTGTTGTTTTTAAGGTTGAAAGATTTGAAGTGAAATTGAAGAGATCTCTTTTTGGGTTGAAAGAGTGCAAAATGAAATACATAAAAGGGATACTCTCAAGGCTAATACTTTTTTGGGAGATCTAATCTAATCAAATTGAAAAATTAGCTACTACTAATTGAATATTTAAGAGTCCAAAAAGCTTTTCATTCTTGATTTTCAGTCCTGGCTGGATTTTTAATTTGCTTAAAGAGAGTCAGAAGAAACTTGCATCAATAATAATTGAGATTCGAGGGAGAAACGGAACTAGTCCTTTATCAAACATTTATGAACTTCTGTTTCTCAGAAACAGTTCTAACTATTTTGCTTGAGTCTTTTGTTTCCATACAAATTTCTAGATTGTACCTAGCTTCTATGTCGTCTTGAAACAGTTTGTTTTAAATTCAAAAGGCGGAAGAAGACGACATCCAGGCTTATCTCTCATCTCTCAGCCAAACACGTGAAAAGACCCTTAAATCAAATCCCATTCCATCGTCGCGTCTCCTTCGTGTTTGTAAGGTTAATGAATCCTCTTTACTCTGTCCCTATTCAACTAAACCGAGATTGAGATTGTTTATTCGTCCACGGTCCAAGAGGGATTTCACCACGTAAAACAATGACATCAACTAAGATGGCACGACTACAACTACAATGACAACCATCAACGACTATTAAATTTCCTTTCTAAAATGCCATTCATTCCTTGTCGTTGTCCGTTGCTCGCCGCTTGTCGCTGCGGGAGCAAGAAACTCGCCATCATTAAAACAAGATTCCTTTCAGCTTTAGTTTATCCACTTAACGAATCTGTTTGGCGAGTGGCTAGGATTTTGGGCGAGTGAAGCGAAATGACGACGATGAAGGACGCACCGTGCACGTTGACTGCCTTCGTCTCAGTTAAAATTCCTTATGGGAAAATTGTCGTAGGGAAATGGCTATAAAGCGACCGACCACTTTCGTTAAAAATGGGGAAAGCCGCCATAAAAAAAACAACAGTAAAGTAAAGAATACACAACGGATAGGCAGGCATGTCGTCCTTTATTTTTTATTGTTTACTTTACTGTCGTTCACTATTTGCTGCTCTACTACGTCATCTCATACTCATACATATGCAGATTTGGTGGTGTGCTTTGCGTGGGTGTTTGGAGGACGACTTTAATCCAATTGAGATCAACTTTGGGTCGCGTCGGATTTGTTTGTAGTTAATTAGAATCGCATTTTCTGTGAGACTGTGTATATGTATGTTTGACAGCAACGTGGCGTTCAACAGAGCTGTGTGCTTTGTAGCAAAAGAAATTTATCCTTTCTTGTGTAATTAATATTTTTTATACTCAAATTTCAAAATTCAAAAGAAGGAGATTGAATTTACGAAAGAGAACCCCACAAACGAAAAAGAATTTCAGAGACTTGGGTTGAATGCCAAGCTGTGAAAAGGCTTGCGATGGAATTAGATGTTGGTCACGTGATTCCTTGTTTTCATATAATTTAATGACACAAGTGTTTGGTGGTTCGAAATATATCTCGGGATTATTACTTCATTTTGTTGGATAAAGACAGAATTGATGAGCAAAAAAATTTATTTTAATTACATTTGAAACTTTGTCTTTCGTCAGTGTCAGATGGTATTTGGGTTGGACGGAAGGAGACCTTACAAAATATTTGGCCAAAGTTTGATTTCCGGAAAACTTCAAAATTAAATTTTTGTGATATGACGTAGAATATTCCTCAATCGTTTTCTTTTCTTCTTCATTGAAATGAAAAAAAAAATGTTTGTATGTAATAAAGTCACTTAAAAAAAACTTTATGCCTCTTGTTTCTTATCGCAAAAAAATTGTATTAAAAATGAAATCATTTCTGTCAAAGGGTAGATAGCCTTTCTTTTCGATCCAGCATTGCAGCTTTTCGTTAGCAAAAAAAACTCCTTATCTCGCAACCCTTTTGATGAAAACTGACGAAGAAGGAAAGAAGAAAATTGTACCTAACTAAAATGAAGATAAGCACATTGTCTTTACTCTTCAATTCATAACGTATTTCATCAAAAGGTAAAAAATATTAAAACGAACCCGACATAAGTTCAAACTTTCCGGTACTTGAATATTTCTCTTTTAATTTGCTCTCTTTTGGCATCCTTTTCTGTTTTGTTTCGAATTTCGTTAGTACCTTTGAACTCTTACCATTGCTGCAATAATTCAATTCAATTATTTAAACAGAAGACGAACCGACGAACTAAAGAAAAGAACCGAAACAAAAAATACGGAAAATAAAAACATAAAACCTTATGGTGCGGTGTTCCACTTGATAATAAATTAAAAACAAAAAGAAAACCCTGGCTGCATGCAACGCGTCTCCCGTTTTCCGCCTTCTATATTTTTATCGTTGCTTTAGAATGAAAGCAGTACGAAGAGGAGAAAAGTCTGTAACCAAAACAACAAAATTTGATGCTTTTTTCTTTTTGTTGTTTGCAACTTTGTCTTTTGAAGAGATTTTTCAAAGGATATTCGCCCCACACATACAAAAAAAAAAAAAAAAATCAGGAAGAACCAACAAAAATGTACAACACAAACACTTTTGGAAACAATGCACTCATTGTCTCTCGCTTGCTTTGCTCCATCCTCTGCTCATCCTATTGCGAACATCAGTTTTGTCATCTTGACTATTAAATTGTCTCTGTCAAGCGACAGTTTGTTGCAGAGCAAAACAATTGCCCCAGGATAATTGTCTACAATGATGCGACGAAAATGACTATAATGTCGCTGATGCGAAATCGCTGCTAAATCAAAGATTGTTCCCTTGGAGCTTTTGCTTCGTTCGTAGAGCCACAAATTTGATTATGAGGTTTGTGGCTTGAGATGAAGGTCCCTTGACCTATTTATCGGACTGAAAGGTGTGTCGTCCTCGGGCTAGGTGCCGCAAAGTAATCGTGTTGATTGAAAACATCCGTCGTTGGATGCAGTATGCTAAAGTTCAATGCTGATTCCTGCAAGAAATTGAAAAACATTTACAAATTTAAAAGAAAACACCTAAAATGTTGCCAGGCAGTACTTTTACGTACCCTAAAGATTTCTTTTGCAGACACACATCACATCCTTCGCATCGGAATTGCATTCGTTTTTAAAGTTAAGTTAAAATTTCATGTGAATGCAAGTGCGAAAAAGGAAAACACAAAGACCTCAGGTCTTGAAAGACTTTTGATAACAGAGCAACATTTGCGTTCCAAATAAAAGGAAGGCGCCGCGCCGCGCCGCAGTCGTCGACGCCTTCAGTCTGCTAACGGATGTGATGTTGCCTTTCCAACATCCTGCGAGCTGTGTGTGTTTCGTGTTGGTGTACGTCAACAAGCGATAAATGGGTAATTTGCTTCATAATTTTATGATCGCTTTTATAAAAGAACACAGTTGAGGGATGGATTTGGTGTTGCAAAAGGGTCTTAAGCGAATAGGTAGATTGGAAGGATGAATGAGGACATTTGTTTAGAGTTTTGTGCATGGTTGATGAGAGTATGCAGGGGTATTAAGTTTGTTAAACCCGTTGACTTAATGAGGTTATTTTGTGAAATGTATTTGTCAGGAGTGACGTGGGGCGTTTGTTGAACTTTTAGTGGGCGGGTAGTTGGAATTTGTATGCAGAGAAAGTAATTATTTGATCATAAGGAACGAGTTGTTTTAAGAACTTTATCAAGTTCATTGTTTTGAGGGAACTTCTTGTTTATTTTCATTTAATTTAAATACATCGAACTTTTCATCAGAAAAGAACATCCCGGTTTACGTTTTGGAAAGTTGTTGTTGGAAAGTAAATGCACTGAAGTCAAATTTATGCTTTTTAGTTCGTTATTTCCTTGACCCATAACGACGCTGATTTGTCCATGAAGCTCTAAGCGTCTCAACACGACAAGACAAACAATGCATTCATTGGACATGCATTCTTCCGACCATATCTTACAGATGATTGGTGCATACTCCTATCTAGATCGTCGCCTGCTGCTTTGAACAGCTCGGCAGCTAAACCATCTGTTCCAGCGGCTTTGTAGGATTTTAGCCGTGCTGTTGCCGTTTTGTCTTTAAATAAATGAAATATAGAAACTTCGTTCTCCTTAATTCTCATGACTTTGAGTGACTTAATCTAGATCGCTTATTAAAATTGTGTTTTTGTTTCTGGAATCTCATGAATGATAAGCGTTAATTTCTTCATCCATAATCCGACATCCTTGAAAAGTATTGTAAAATAGAATTTTTCAATTTATAATTTATAGAACAAATCATCGACTATTCTTTTCTTCTTGACTATCAGAAATTCTTATTTTCCAACGAGAAAAAAATCAATACAAAACAAATTCGAGAAATAATGGGAAAATTCCAAGAACACTCAATTTTGCTCATCCAAACAATCAGCCAAAATAAATAAATCATAAAACATAAGCAGCCAAACAAAACCAAAGCAATACATAATCCAATAAATCCCGCGTGAGTCTCCTTGTTTTTCTATTCCTCTAAGTCATTATCATCATCTTGTTTTATGCAATTTCATCCATCAAAAGCTCTACTGTCAAAAAGGCCACATTGTCAACAATAATAAATCTCCATGTCAGTCGCAAAATATGACAAAACGAAACATTTTTTCCATGTGCCAGACTTGGGTGAAATTTATTCCACTTTAGTCCTAAAAAGAAAAACAAACGAAAATCCTGACATGAAATTCTAATTTATCATAAATACTTTTGTCATAACAAAACTAACACTAGCGGAATGAGTAAAAACTTTTCTCATTTATGGATGTCACTTGCTGGATCATTTACCAGTGGGTAGTGCCGCCTTTGTCATCATCCGTTCATTGACACACTATTTTTCCAAATTCTCAGCTCGTTCAGTGACGCAATAATCCTGCACCTGGTGCATCTAGTTTTTAGGTTATGACAGCCATCAATAACGAAGCAATTAATACACTCAAATCGGGTCCATTGTTTTTCGATGAAAGACTGATCCATCCACTAAATCGAATTGCCCCCACTTCCGACCAACAAACAACAGAAGTGGCGCCTGACCGGGTGCATGGTCGTGGTGGAATTTCCACTTCCGTTTACCACAATAAGCAATTAAATTTTCTACATTTCCCTATCCCCTCTAAATGTCGTTCAAACTCTGTTTTTGTGTCGTTGAAAACTGCAGTACTAAATAATTGCATAGCTTAGACTCCTAAAACAGGACTAAACAGAGTCTAACATGGTAGTCAGAGCGTCGGAAATTAATCTAGATTCCAGAGAATGCTCTTTCACCCCCGAAATCTATTGGATTCAGGTTGATTATGCGGTTCAGTATTTTCGATTTGATAGGGTTTGGATTTTTGACAACATGAGTTCAGTGGAGGATATGGCAGCGACAAGGACGACCGACGCACGCTGATGGAAATGAAAACTTAATTTTGGCAAGATTCAGTTGATGCTGGGTACAAAATAGTATTTACTCGCACTCAAAAGCATGATTTTCATTCTGAAAAATGAGTTCAACAACTCAGGATAACGATAGCAACGACTCGACGACGACGACGCACGGCAACAACGACAGGAGAGGAAATCATAAGTTTGCGAGGAGATAACATTGTTTGACTTGATTGGATATTTCGCTGCTGTGTGCTCTTTCAATTAAGTCGTCTTGTGGTGCGAGTTGGTTAGGTGGTATTTATGTACCTGAGGAATTTTACAGATTACTTTACAACGGAAGGATATTGATGGCAAACCGAGAGGATGGGTGCTGCGTCTGTTTGTCTTGTGGTTGGAAATTATTATAATTACTTGTTTGTTGAATGTAAATGAAAATCTTCCTAAAGTTTGGGGAATTTTTCTTTTGTAACTCGTGGCAAGCCACTACAACCATGGGTCGTGTTTCAAGATGGGAAACTATCCTTGAATGGGATCCTGACGAATAATTTTTTCAATTAGTTGTCAAGATTCTTGCTTCTCCTTTCGTATAAATAAATTGGTTTCTCTGATAAATTACGACAAGAGCGTTTACTGCGGCGTATGAGTGCTTATTTTATTCTTTGAGTACACTGTGGCGTATACTTACTATTTTTTGTTGACTTGTTTTATAGACTTTCAACTGATTGTTTGACTTAATTTGTATATGATTTTCTCATTTCAGGAATTAAGATCAACTAATAAAGGGAGATTAAGATTTTACTGCACGGGAGCATTAAGGACGCATGAAGAACCTACAGGTGGGTGAAAGTTCTGTTTTAGATGGAATTTCTCGAGAACGGGTTTTCCTTGTTTGACTTGAACGAAAAACAATCAGTTTTGTGAATAAAGGAAGCGAAATAAAAGCCTCTGAATTAATAATAATCGTCGTCCGCCCACGCTTGTTTAACAGTCATACCAATCCAAAAATATCATAAATTCTGTTTCTGCCAGTCGGTTAATTGAATTTTCATAGACTACCCTGTCCCCGGTAAACTATGTAGAACAAATCAAGCCAATGAACTTTGAGCTAACGCGACAGCCAGCAGTCTGATTTCAAACAAATAGAACTCAATCAATGATGTAATTGCCAAAAAACCTTCTGTACGAGTTTCAATCGATATTTTCATTCAACAAAATATTCAATGGTTCTTTGATGATGACGTCTACCCACGTCGACGCAGAATTGACTACAATTCGTGAGGTGAATGAAATTGAATTTCATTTGATCATTAAAGGGAAAGAGGCACAATTCTCAACTCGAATGAGGGTATCACACCGGGGGACAACTTACGAAATTCCAATTAGCAGTAGTTCAAGTTATTGTTGGTTGACTTTAGTCAAGAGTCGGACTGTTTTTTCTGTTTCAGAAACGGTACAAGGCTTAACCTACAAAATGACTTTTAAATCCGATTACTCAATCTACAAGAGCTTAAGAGGCATGAACTCACCCAGAACCCCTTAAGTAGTCTCATGGGTCCCTTAGATTTTTGTTGAACTTTTGCTTTTGGAAACGGTTGTCACAAAAGTTAAATCAAAAGACTTATCTTCGATGAAATATCGGAATAACTTTATTTGTTTTTTTGATTTTCGTAATCCGGAAGGAAAATTATACATTCAACTCCAATCGATAAGTATTCTTCTGGAAAATGTCCTTCCAACTGTTCAACTACAAATTCTATGAAGGTATTTGTATTGTCAAACGATAATGTTTATGCTAATTGATTCGATTTCCCTTTGTGGTTTGACAAAAAAAGAAAATTGAACGCCATTCAAAGCAAAACGCAAATACATAAATTTGAAGAATATCCCTTGTTGCTCTGGATACAACTTATTTTAGATTAAGCAAAGCACAGGTACACACTTCCTTCATTGGCTACCATCGGCTTTGAGTTATTGTAATTCAATGAAAGTAAGAGGTTTCTGTTATGTGACGGTATACCTAATTCCTGAAGAATACCAAAATATTTTGTACTTCAAGAAAATTCAGTTTCCTCTTCTCACAAGGATGCTCTACAAAATGATAAAGGATCTTTTGTGAGAGAATTGATTGTGGGCTGTTTGCAAATGTATAGGTCGATGTATGTATAAATTGAGAATGGTAAATTCGATTTGGAAAAAAGGAAGCAACTGAACAAAAAATGAGACAACAAAGAATTTAGTCCGGTTTGTAAGTAGTATTTATTTTGAAGGTTGAATGTGTATTGGTAGCTAAGCAAATAAATATTTTGAGGAAAAAAGAACAAAAACGAGGTTAAATTTGAAGTGCTCTCCAAAGAATTTGGCATTTAGAACATAAATATTTGCAAATATGAAGGTACTGGGTTCTTGAGAAGAGAAAGATAAAAACTGGAGAAGACATGTTTTCACTGGAAATTAGGGTCAACTAAAGAACTGTTTACTGAACGAATCAACGTCAAACTATATATTCGTTTTTCGCATACTTTTTTTTAAAGAAGCCAAATTCAAAATTAGAAAAAAACAAAGTGTGTTCGGTCAATACTACACCGACTGCTATTGAGAAAAGCTTCACCGATATGGATGAAATTCATGGCATTAATTCTTTTATTTTCTGCAAGAGAAATATTGCGAAAAACCGTTTTTGGACTGCGTCTACGAGACCGTTGCATTTTTCAAAAACGATGCTCAACATCCAAATTAACCATTTTAAATTGTTGAGTTTATGTTTAAGTATGTGGCAATCAACGTCTCGAAAATATTGAAAAGTAAATGTGTGTCTGATTTGTCATCTGAAGTATTGAAGATCAAAACACAGGCTTGCCTTAACTTTACATTATTTTCGGTGGCGCTCACAATACAGGTCGGATCACAACCTCAGCCAACAAGCCTCTCCATCCAGCTCGGTTCTTCGCTAGCTGCCTCCAATTGTGCACATTAAGTTGGTTGATGTTATTCTCCAATTTTAATGCGCCACCTAAGATGGGGTCTTCCTCTTTCGCGTAAGCCAAGAGTTGAACGGACTTTGGAAAAATTGTGCCACTGATGTTTGCGCACAATAGCTTCAAGTACGATGTTAAAGAGGTTGGAGGATAGCGCTTCGCCCTGTCGTAGACCTTTCTCAACATCAAAAGCTTCGGTGTTGCTCTGACTGACTTTGACAGAGCAGCGAGAATTCTCCATGGTCATACTGCACAAGCGAATGAGTTTGGCAGTGATGCCAAGACGCAACATGGCTCTATAAAGTTCGTTTCTATTAACGCTATCATAGACGACTTAAAAAAGATGGTAAGTATCGATTTTGTATTCTTGGGTTTTCTCTTAAAATCTGTCGGAGTGTGAAAATTTGCTCGATGGCTGATTTGTCTCGCCTAACACCACACTGATAGAGGCCGATCAGGCGGCTTTAAACAGTTCGGCTGGTAGACCATCTGCACCCACAGCCTTATGCGATTTGAGTCCTAAAATCGCTGTTTTTACATCTTCCATGTCGGGTTGAGGGATATTTGGTCCAGGAAAAATGGATTGGTCTGCTTTATAGCGCAATTGTGGGCATCTTAACTGTTGAGCAGTTTGGAAAAATGTGTAGTGTTACTACCTTTTTATCTGTGATTACTTTTGGAATTTATCCAAGTTGACAGTCTTATTTAAAACTTGAAACGATTGGCACTTATGGATTCGAGCATCGTCATTTGTTCGATTCGCGTTTTATATTGTGATTTTCCCTGTCAAATGATTTGTAATAGCACATCTGATGTTTGTAATATCTTTTGTATTGGGTCATAAGTCTTGTTATTGTCCTTGCAACTGGTTTGATTGTTATTAGATGAATCCGAGATCGATTTGTATTTCTTTCCGGAAAGTTAAATTTCAATCTGTTTTGACTGCATCATCCTGTTTATGGTCCTTGCTCTTCTGGAGCAAGCGATTGCGTACCTATGCTTCCGAGCTGGCAACATAGATCTGTATTTCGATAGGAACTAAATTTGTTGTTTCAACTGACTTTTTATTGGGACATAAAAAACTTTTGAATACCATCTCCATCACGTTGTTTGCTCTGATGAAACTTTCAGTTCACTGCATTCGCAACGTTAAGGATGTGCACTGTGCAATATAAAGACATTATTGGTCAGCAACTTCAAGACATTTTTTAGATTTATTCTTTATCCCGCTGTAGACACTTTGAGCATTAAACTTCATAAAAGCTATAAATTTTGGTTTCAAAACTAACTTGAAACGTTCGAAAAGTCAGTGTTTTCTGTTGTCCTAAAAGTTTAACAATTTCTTAACAAACATTCCACTCAAAACCACCGTCAAAATTCCCAACTATCGAAAACCCGATCTCAAACTATTTTTCTCCTTTCGACTCCTTCAATTGCAAACTATTTGAAAGAACATTTTGGTTCAATAAAAAAAAACAACAAAATCAAAAAACTTCTGAAACCACACACCATCAGGTAAGCTTCTGTTTTTTTTTTGCTCTCAAAGACATTCTGACTCCATAAACAATGAAGTTTATTTTTATCTCACTTCTTTTAACCAATATGCTGTTGTTCTTGTGGCGCAAAAACCATTAGGGTCAACACCACTGTCACAAAGGATCATTACCGCATAAAATATTGCTTTGTCCTGCAACAGTTCCATAGAGACACAAAAAAGTGTTCTAATACTCATAAATCCCCACAACAGAGGGCGTTGGCATTCGCAAAAACAGTAATTAAACAGAATGCCAATAAATTTAATTTATAGAAGATATTTTTTTTTAATAGAATACACTTTGGATAATTTACTTTATTTTTGGCCATTTAGTGATTTTGCAGCACCAGCCGTTCTAAGTACGTTAGCACTTGTTTTTGTTGTTGTCCTTTTTTTGACATAAAATAACAATACTGATTATGATTAAACACAAAAAAATGAAAAAAAAATATATACTCGTAAATATTTATAAGTAAAAATAAAACCTATTATGACTATGAACTTTTTTTTCTTTTGTTTTTGATCCTTTTTCGCTGTTCTTATTGATTTTTGGTCGATTAAATTTTGTCGTCTAGACTATCATAACAACTCTCATCGTTGCTGGATGCTTTTAGTTCGTGTGGTGTAGACTTGCCAGAGACCACAGCTCGCGTGATATCTTCAGCGTCGTTGACTAGCTGTTCCGCTTTGGCAGCTGCATCCTTGAGTGGATCGTATACCTCGAATTCCTCAAACTCGATATCGTCGTACTTGGGTTTTGCAAGCAAACGTTTGTCATTTGTCACATAGTGCCGCACCAGTGTTTTGTCTACAATCAATTCGGAAGAAGCCGTGCATAACGTTTTTCCGTTGCTTGAAGTTGCCGTTGTTGTCGTCTCGTCCTTGAGCAACGGGAGGTGCCCGTCGAAGTGTTCGGTTATGTTAAAATTTTTACCAAAATCTCTGGAATCCTTTGCGGTGTTTCGATAATTTCTTTCATTTTTCTCTATTTTCCGTTCTGTTTCCTGGGACGGAGAAGATAACGAGGATGTAGAAGCAGCACTCTTCAGAGTTCCATTGGGTCCTTTCATGCTAAATGCCAAATCAACATTTTTATTGCGACGAATTTTACCATTCGACAGCTTAGCCTGGTCGATACCACCAGCCTTCTCAACCAAGCGAATGTCCATGGCAGAGGATGTAAAACATGGACTCGACAAAGGCACATTGATATGATTATTGACGGTGACTTGTTTGGGTAGCCGACCATAAGACTGCTGCTCTTCTGGGATTTTGCCAACCATTTGATTGTTAATTGTGAATCCCTCGGAAAAACGTTTGGCAGCACCGCTTGAAACCTCGTGTGATTTGTGTCGTTCCTCAACAAGACTGGTGGGACGCTGTCGCTGAGGTGTCTTCTCGATGCACTGTGATTCTATAATTCGCGGCGCTGTGTAGGTGTTTATCTTCCCGGTTGTTTCCAAACGGTGGACTAGTCGTCGCACCAGAGGTTCTCCATTGTCGGATTCGTTGCCATCGTCGTCGTTGTCATTGTTTGGTCGTGTGTTGGATTCCTCCCCAATGGTGTCGGGATAGTGATTGCCAATGTGTTTCTGAGTGCCAATCAATTCAAGGCGACTACTGCAACTGTTCGATTTGACAAGTTTGAATTTAATTCCTATCGGACAAACAAGAAAAAACGGACATGAAAAAATGCAAGTTTCTAAAGCACAAACTGACTCACCAGTATAGTTCTGTTGGGCAAGTAACTGGTCGTGTAATTGATCCTTATGCGGGCATTCGTTCGGTTGACATGAATTGCATGAGAGAAATTCTATTTTCGAACGAGGTATACGCAACGTTGCACCCGTAGCCGGTGGACTGTGCATCATAACACGACCACCGTAGTACGTTACAGTTGAACCACATTCTCGGATCTTTTCGAGAACATCCTGCAAAAAGGATATGTGTAAAAAAATTGCAAATTGAAAAAAGGGTTAAACTGATTAAAACGAGAGAATTCACTGAATTATAAATGTGTATCCTTGGGATTTTGATGGTTTTGTATCGTTTGAAAAGCTAAAAGGTTTTTCCTTTTTTTTTCTATCTTGCCACACCATATCACTGCTTGCGGAATAAAAAAAAATGTTCACTTTTAATGGTCATTGAGTGAAAAATATATTGACATCGTTTCTAATTTTATTCTGTAAACGGTATAACTAGATAAAGGAGGATCTGTTTTTCTAAACAAGGTTCACAAAAACTGGTATTAAGCGATAGGAAATTGAATTTAACGACCAGACAAAGGAGGAAGTACTGAAGTTATGGGACAGTTACCGTTTCAATTTTTGGTTGATTTGTCAGGAAGTTCCGCTAGGGAATTGTGTATCTACAAGAACACTTTGGAACAACCTCAAAAACACAAATAAATTGGGATAGCTTAAGAGTCATCCGTCTTGAAAAATAAAACAAGAAAATCCAACCGAATGAGAAAAATCGCAGTTTGAGTTTCGTGTACCTACTCTCAAATTTTGTATGGACTTTTCGTTTAACCGCGAGGATAAAAGCAGTCTGCTTTTTCCGAATGTAACTCTTCAGTAGTGTCTGCTTCCTTAGAACTCTGCTATTAAGTAGCGCCTTCTTCTTAAACTGTGAATTTTGTCTGCTTTCACAGACATAGCATTGCCTGCTTCCCCAGACAGTTGCTATTGAGTGGTGTCTAGCCAAGCCACTATGGATTTTCAAATAGACACTATTCATTGACGTCTGCTTTCTCAGATTATTTAAATAGTGGCTCTTACTTTCTTAGATTTTTAAGTGATGTTTGTATTTCAGACAGTTATCAAATAAAAGCTCCTACTTTCTCAGACTATTCAGTGAGGTCTGAATTGGCAGACGCTACTATGCTTCGTCAGACTGCAGTGTTTATGTAGCGATGTATCTTTACTCAGACTACAATAGAATAGAGTTGTCTGGTTGCTCAGACTTTTCTTAGGCACTGGGGTCTGAATTTTCATACTCTACTATTGTAATTATTCAGTGGCGTCTGCTTCCTCAGACTTTTGTTATACGGTAGCGTCTACTATTTCCAGACAATTGTACCTATCAATAAATATTATGGTAAAGTCTGTTTTCTGAAACATTTTATTGAAAGTTGATTCAGCCTCCGCAGACTTTTGCAGGTGCTGGAACAAAGCTTAGGAGATTTTTTTCTGTTTGGGATAGAACACAGTGGACGTCACAGTCTCCTGACATAAAAGAAGTCTAACATTTAAGGCTTGATATGGAAGTCAATAAATCAAAAAAAGGATAAAGTAGAAAATAAACACGAAAAGTAGTCAGATTGAGTGAATATGATGTGACTCCCCAAAATTGACTAAAAAATTCAAAGGCTCTTCAATAAGCCATTACATCAAAAAAATCCGACACTACAAAGCCAAGCTAATTTCAGGAAAAACTCAATTTAATCCTTCATCCTAAGAGCACCATTCAACATACTTTTCCTGATTTTATACATCCGAGATGAGAGAAAGAATCACAAAGCCACAGACCAACGATATGAGTGGGTCCTTTTTTTTATGAGAAACCTCATGAGCCAACAAAAAAATTTATCAGAAAAGGACTCTTTATTCCTTTCAATTCCATGCATTGTCCCACACAAAAAAAGTCCATGCAAATCGTATAGAGAGGAAAAAGAAATCCTGTGGAATATTTCCTTGCAAAAAAAACAAAAAATCTCAACCGACTAGTTCGGTCAAAGTTTCTCTCACCCAAAGGCAAACTTTCAGAAACATTTTTGAATACACCATCAGCCATCCCCATGAGGAAAAAAATGCAAGTTTAAATTTTGAATGAAATTCACTTACCTCACTGACATAGTACGATTCGCATAGTTCATCATCGAGCATGTCGACCTCGTCCTCATCCTCATCCTCGGGATCATCTCTCTCTCGATTTGTTCTATTTCTGTTGCTGTCTCGTTCACCATCTCGTTCAACATCCTCACCATCCATAAAATAACCACATAATCCATTTGAATCCTGTGAACCGCAAGCATTATGCCTCCTTATGAAATCCCTAACATGCATTCCACCTCGAACGCTGCTGCTGCTTCCACCACCTCCAACATTGTTGTCATCTTTCATCTGGAGGTGTTGTTGTGAAGGCGATCTACCGTCGATAGTCGATGCTCCATTACTGCACTCACATGGCGATGATAAATCACCGCTCGATATCCCACTCGACAGACTTACCGAGTCCCATTTTCTCAGAGTTCCAGCTGCTGGGGGAGTTGTAAAGTTGACGTTGATGTGATTGTTGTTGTTGTTGTTGATGGTATTTACTTGGCCATTACCATACGACGTATCGATGGTTAAGTATCGCAGGCGTTGTTGTTGTGTCGTCCTTCGTCCTTCGTTGTTATTCTGTTGTTTGTCGTTGGCTAGCACCTCGGGCGACAGTAGCGGCCCGGTCGTCTCATCTCCTCGCTTGGTGCCAGGCAGGACATTCTCTTCGAAGAACTTTCGAACATTTCGTACAGTATCCGGCGTGGGCAGTTCCTCCTCCAACAGTTCCCGATTGACCCGAACTGGCTGGTAGAAGAAGTGTCGTTTGCTGAGCTTGTTGTTGTTGTTATTGCTTCCACTGTTGTTGTGGCTCTCGACCGACGGCAATGTTTGCTGGCTGGGATTTGTGGTTGTGGCACTTGTGTTGCACCCACTCGCCCCGCCAGTAATTTTACAATTTTGTCCTTGCTTCGTGACATGTCCTTGTTGTTGGTGGAGTCCATCCGATTGCGAGTCTTTGGAGGGCCTTTCAATTTTCGTTCGTACCGGTTCGACAATGACAACATTATTATTCGACAGCAACTCCTGGAAGCTGTATTCCTGCAAATATTGAATTAAACCGTCGAATTGAGCTTCCTTCTTGCTGCTGCGATTGAGGATGTTGCTGCGGAAGAGGTTCGGCTTCATGACCTTGTAGCGGATGTGATCAAACTCGGGTACTGGTTCGTCGGCGTTGGCTTTGACTATGGTGGCCTGTTTGTCGCCATCAAGTTCGACAATCTCAATCGAGGGCATCAAACTTTGGAAGTCCTCGTCGAAAAAAAGCGTTGAAGAGGGTTTCGCGCTTTTGACTTCGTCGCCGATAATGAAGTCCTTTTTGGGCGGTGTTGTGGTAGTTTCTTGGTTTTTAAGATTCTCCTTGTTCTGATTTGCTTCCGACATTTTCGACCAGTAGCAACGAATCGCATCGACTTTCTGTTGAAATTCATCTTCTGCTTGCTTTCCTGCAAGAGGGTGTTGTTGTTTAGAGACATCCATCGATTTCTTCGAATCGATAACTTGAATCACTTGCGGTCGGGACATTTTGCCCTGCACACGCCTCAGAGAATCGTTCGGTTTGACTTTAATTGGTCGGGCACGATATGTGCCATACATTCGTCGGTCCTTAGCCTTGCACACCTCCGAATGGACAATGGTGCCAGTTAATCGCTTCGATTTCGATAACGTTCGACAAAGAGTCTTCTTTGGTTGTGTTGGTGTTGGCGGCGGTGTCGGCGATGCTTTCGGAGTTAATTTGATTTGCTCGTGGTGATTTGAGTGGTTTCCATTAGAAGCACTTTGTGCTTGATTGTTTAGGCTTGTGGGTTGCGATGGGACACTGCTGCCGTCTATCGAATCTTCTTCGATGACATTATTCTGCGCGTCCGTTACAATTATCTTAAATTGACTTAAATCAACTGAAGGAGTACTTTTCTCCACTGCAATTGCGTTTGGCTCGGTTTCGGGCTCAATTATCTCTTTGGCAAATTTTTCCAGCTGAATGGATGGTCCTTCTTTTGGTTTTTCGATTTCAACTTCGATAACTTGTGCGTTTTCGATCTGGGTTTGGTTGGCTTCTGTCTCTGAGGGACGATAGTCGTGCGACTCGTTTTCGCGTTGGCGTGCCTTTTTGTGGGCACGTCCGAAACGTTTTATCGAATCTGTGATTGCAATCGATTCGTCGTGGGTATCTTCTTTTAAGTTGTAGGAGGAACGTAACTTCGCATCGATACGTTCGGACACTTTGAGACTCTTGCCGATGTTCACGTCGGGCAGGCTGAAATATTGGTTATCGATTTGATGTTGGCTGTTGTGAGTTGCGGGTGACGATATGTAGTTAAGGTGTTCGATTACTCCTTTGGAGTCGTTTTTAGGCAGAGCCGCGTAGTCAGCGAATCGCTTGAGTTTCTTCTTCTTTTCGACAAGTGCAAGGATTTTTGGTTTCGTGTCGATAACATTCACCGTCGGCGGCGTTCTAACCACCTGCGAATAGATTGGAGGATTCTCAATCGATTTCTCTATTTCGATAACTTCAGTTATCGTTGCAGTCACCGGTGGATCGTAAATGTCTTCTATCGAAATATGCAGCAGAGACGCAGTTTCCTGTTTCCCCTCGACCAGAGTGCCTTCGGAGCTCTCTTCCGATGACAAATAAACCGAATCGTACGCAATCAACGCCCCCTGTTCGTCAGTAATCTCCGATCGTTTCTGAGTCTGCTCCTCCGTCAAACTGATAACCTCGAATTTTTCGTTATAAACCTTGCTGAGAATTTCCTCCACCCTCTCGATATCGTATTCCTGTTCTGAAATTGTCAAACTATCCGACTGATCGTCTGAATTACTCGTTGTTGTCGTCTCAGGGAAAACACTACTCTGACTCAATTCCGGACACGACGACTCTTCGCCACAAAACTGCGATGAATACTTGCGATGCTGTGAGGTCGATTTGTGGCTACGACTCTGATACAATCGTTGTTTTTCTCTACCTCCCCCTTCGCAGCTGCCGCCCCTTTCGCCAGTGCCACCGCAATTAGAATCACTTTGATGTAATGAGTTTCTAAAGTACTCAGAGTTCAAGCTTTCCAAGTCGCTTTTCTCGTTTTGCCAGATTGAATGCTGATGATGAGCGTCTAATCGTTTAAGATTCTCGTAATATTCATCGGACTCACGTGTTATGGTTGTCGTTTCGGGCGGAGGTGCAACTAGAATCGGTGCCGATTGATGATGCGGGGATTCCCCGGAAACCACACCGAGTGTTCGGTCAAGTGTCAACGATGACGATTGGTGATGTTGGTGTTGGTGCTGGTAGTGTTGATGCTGGTGATGGTGGTGGTAGTAGCTTGTTGGTTGTTTCAAGCCCGTGAATCTGAGAATACAGAAGTAAACAAACAATTAGATATGAGGCTTGAAATTAAATTGGTTCTACTATTTGTGTGACCTTCAAGTTCAAGTTGAAGCTTTGGGAAACACGCAACAACATTGTTTTCGAGCTGTTCATTGTTGCATGATAAGATAGAGTCTTGCATTAAACCACAAATAAATGCGTGTGGGGAGTTGTTAGTGCCTCCTCCCATCCCTCAAAGTGTCATGGATGATTTGTCGATGATTTGTGTGTTTCTATCTGACATTGATTGTTAATTGTTGTGATGTGGGAGTCGGGATCGAGCACATTAAGTGCTGGGGATTAAAATCTATTTATCATTGGTTCGGAGAAATCTCTCTTTTAGAGTGGGAATCAACTTCCAAGGGAACTGTGCATATGCTTATGAATGGGCTGGTAGGCTGGTAGGGAGTGAAATTTATTGCCGACTAATGATTGAGGTTTGAACTATTCAATGGGAATAGATGTTGAGAACGGACTTGAATCAGTTTGACAGGTTTAGATCATTCGATTGATTAATGAGCAAACGATAACAGTCATCCCTTACGTGGGAATTTGACAGTTGTGAGGGTATTTATGCAAATTTCTTAAGAAAGAGTTGAGAAGCTTTTATTTCGAAGGAATTATCGATTCTTTTTCATCGAAAGCCCAAGATTTCGATTCTTTTTCATCGAAAGCCCAAGATTTAGTGGCTCTAGCTGTGCCTCATAAATATTTAAACATTCTCCCAATGTACATAAATTAGTTTCCTTCTTTTCCTCCTCTCGAATTCCATTGATTCGCAACATAAAATTTAAATTGAGAACCAAAGTCCTCCTAAAGTAATTGAGAGAAATGAGAGTGGTTCAATGTTGATGGTGATTTGTTGAGTTGAGGATAGTCGTGACCCAAAAAATGTTTTTCTTTCTCATGAATATTTATTTTTTGGACAATCGAGAAATTTGTGTTGGGGGAGGATTGGAATCCATTTTCATTATGACACGGAAGGAAAGTAAAGAAATGAAAATAAATAATGATTCGGATGTCCTTCCAGGTCCGATTTTTGTTTTGTTTGATTTAATTTTTTCGATAAATATTGTCACCCCTCCATTGTTTTTTTGTTTTCATTAACACACAGCTCTGGAATGAATGAATGAATCAGTTTTTGTCATCGATAGTGAATTCATTTGGTGGAAATCGATTCCTGAGAAACAGAGGCGATTTGTTATTAATTTAATCGGTTCGGTTGGGTTGATTCTGGCTCTTAAATAATATGGAAATTATTTTTACATTCAGATGCAGGAACACATAAACTAAACTGATGAAATTTCATTTGCAAATGGACAAAAATTGTATGTCCATTCTTTTTTCGATATTATCGATAGAAAAAAACCCGAATTTTGCTCTAAAAAATTCTTTAACACACACACACATTTATGGAGTCACTATGGCGTATACGTACTATTTTTTTTTCTGAAGCACTTTTCTTAACTTTACGTAATCCAGACGTCTAAAAACTTTCCGCGACTATGTTTATCGTCTCTTGGAATTCAAAACTGATATCATCGATATTATCTAATGGAATATGGAACCCACAAAATAAATTTTTCGCTACGAAATTGAAAAATTCCAAGAGTCACAACAAGCTTACCATTAGCAGCTTTAATAACGTTTGCCAACAAAAAAAACCTTTTTCCAAACGCTTACCGATCGTCAAAAAAGCCTCGATTCACTAACCTAGCACGCGGTATCAATTGCGATCGCCTGTGACTATTTGCCGATGAAATTTGCAAATCACTAAATGTCTCCTCACGAATTACAGCCAAACTTCTCGAACGACGTAAGCTACATGACTCGTTTCCAATGTCATATTGTTGATTGTATAGATTTGATGAATGATAACCACTTTCGTCAACTAGAAGCGAAAAAACAAAAAATTAAATTTTATTATTCAAATGTCAAAATGAGCAAATAAATGAATGACAGATGATAAAGACTCTTTATATCATGCCTGGGGATAAATCTGTCCTCCCACGCGTCTGACTCTATTCTTACCGTAATTATTATTATTGTTGCTTTGTGGTTGATCGTAGTCTTTCTCCGGATCGATGCGCCAATAGAATTCAGCAATGTCTAAATTGTCTTCTTTGTGTGTGGTGTGTTTGTAGTCGAGTGATCGACTCGGACGTAAACGACGATCGTTTTCGATGTAATGAGACGCCGAGTGTCGATTTGTTGAGAGGTCTAAATTCGAAATGGATTTTTGACGCCAGCCGGAACCACACGGTGGGCGGTATTGTTTTTGTAGCGAACTCTGGCCCAAACGTACTCGATCCACGTAATTGAATGTGTAGTCTTTGGTTTTGCTGGAAGAAGGAAAATTAAAGAGAATGCAACATAAAAATAGTTTGATAGATTGTTCTGGTTTACAAAGCTCAATAGCTTATGGCCATGTTGTCACCTAAGGTCCTTGGCAATCAAAAAGTAATTCCCTTAACAAAAAACAGTTCAAAAGTTCAATCTCGCTAATACGTGTCATGACAGTTACACCGAAGCGCCCACAATGACGCGAAAACTCAATCGATAAGAAGAAAAAAAAACATTTTTTTCCTCGCAACAGAGGACTAAGCAAAGATTGACATTTGCTACGTGTCTAGCAAACTAATAAAAACAAAAAACTCCCACCCGGTAACTCAAGTGGATTACAGATGAAATAAATCATAGCCGAACAAAAACAAAAAAAGTTGATTAAGTGCGAAAAAGTTCAAAAACAGAACACAAAACCATATCTGGTACTTAGACGCGACTCTCAGGTGACAAGAACAATTTTGATGGATTTCAACAAAAGCATTTGAAAACTCGAAATTGGCCGACAGCATGGTGTCGCTTCGGTCGTTTTGTTTTGTACATTCATATCGTTTGTTTTATGCAAATGAAAACATATTTCGCGGTAATTTAGTGAAGTGAAGCGATTTTTATTGCATATGCAAATATAATGCGAACAGTAGGATGGTAATTCGACGACAAACGAGTTAAGACTAGATTATTTGTATGCATAAGCTACTGCGCTCGTATTTAGCTCGTTACGTTGGTTGGATTCATCAATTATTGTTGGTGATTTATTCATGAGAAGATAATTGTAGTTGCTTTTTTCTATTGGCTCTAAATACATTTTTAAATCGTCCCGACTTCATTGCATTTTGTCGATTTGAATTTGCAAATGATTATTCTAAGTCTTGTATTCAATTAGCTCTGTTACGCTTTTCATGAAGCTGTGTCTTCCTTGCAAGTCGAAAGTTGTTAATATCAAATAAATAAATATTAAATGTGTATACTTATCGTAATTAATGACACGTAAATTAGATTTAGGATAAAGCTTTAGTCTACTTTGAAATGATTTGAAATGCCTGCTTGTAAGAGTTCCTAAAATAACTGAGATTGGCATATATTTTTGGCAAGATAAAATACGATATTGCAAATATTTCGACAACCGAACTTCGTAGAACATTATTTCTTAATTTTTCGAACAGAACTCGAGAAGCTCATTCTTTTGATGTATCACTCGATAGTTGGTAGACTTACTACAATGCGCAAAATTTAGGGGACTTTTCGACGGAAAAAAAAAATATATGCACGACTGGGTCTATGAACTTGCTCCTGTTATCCAAAACTTAACTCACAAAAATCATTGAGAAATAAAGAACTACTTAAAATTCATATAAACAAAAAATTCTTAAAAATTATTAAAAACAATTATCGGAAAAAAAATTGATGTCATAAAATATTTTAAGAAATTGTTGATTTGTAAATTAAAAAAAAAAAATTCTTGGAGTGTTTTTTTTTTTTAATTAAAGTGTCTTAAAATTAATATGGGTACGCAGTATTCAAGAACATTGAAACAAAAATCTAAAAAACGACCCACGAGAATTCGCTCAAACCTCTAATTTTCAAGTTTGAAGTCAATTGGACAGTGGTTAAGTCTGTAGGTGCGTTTACATATGGACGGAATCGCCGGATCCACTTTTTCGGCTTCTCTACCATCGTAATGTCATATTTGAAATAAATCTGCAGGACCTTCTATTTTGGACGACTCTTGAGAGATTTTGAATACGCTTTGGGAGATCTGATTTTCACTGCATTCACAAAATAAAATATGTGTTAATCCGAACAAATTGTTAATTGAATCGATTTGGCCAACTCGATTTATTTTTATGCCGTAAGCATTGTTCTTTCTAGAGTAGTCAACACGAGTCAGAACATCTCTACTACACGAAAATATTATGATTAAGAGCAATATTAGAAGTTCATAGAATGGTTTTGCCGACTTGCATTATACAACCGAACTTGCTTTTCCTTCAAGTTCAACCTTTAAATTCAATTTGTTACATTGATTGACTTAATTCAATGACAAATAAAACAAAAAACCTAAATTTCACAATTTGAACACAGTTCATTGTCAAATCTAGTAAAAGATTAGTCACCGGACAGGTCGATGACTTTTGAAACCACTGATGCATGCTTACAATAAAAAAACAAACAAAATAAAGTATTCATATGGGTGTTTTGTTTTCATTTCACGACATTCCAAAAAAAATTGTCAACACTATGATTTGTGTAAACGCAAATCGACACTTGATTTCGGTGGAATCGGAGAACTGACTCCAATTTGAAAAGTTGTTAATTGGGTGTATTCATTTGTTAGAATTGATTTCTGTCAAAAAAATTGTTCAATGTTAGATAAATAAAAACATGAACCTGCATTATGTGTCTAATCTGACAGATTGAATATAGAAATGTTTTAATTTCGTAAGGAACTGGCTGTTAGGGAAATCATTTCTTTCTTTCTTCCCGCCCACACAACGAGAAGCAATCCTCGAATAACAAATAATTCACAAAAGAACACACATAAAAACCACATAACAGAGAAAAAAGAGATAATGAAGAACGAAATGGGCAGGGCACACTTCAGCGAACAATACAAGTGTTCCATTCGATAATGTCCTAGAGGAGGATCACAAACAAGGATAAGAGTCTTCCTTGAATGTTGTACGTGTTGATACGAAACATATTGTTTTTGTTTGTTTTCTTTCATTTTGTGATAAAATTCCTAAGCAAACACATCAACCGACTGACTGGACTGGTTGTCGATAAGGCAAGGATAGTGTGATATGAGTTGAACAATGTGATAAACAATAAGAGAAAAAAAATCCTTTGTTTTATTGTTGAACAAGAGAAATGTGTTCAAGTTCTTAAAGCATTAAGGATCATAATTTTATCGACAAACATTCTTTTCTTGGGATAAAGGATGAATAGAGTGGAATTCCATTAGTTCGTGCGAAGACGCATTTTTGATAGACAGGAAAAAATTATGATGAAAAAGAAATAAGACTGATAATAACATTTGAAAAAGTAACACTGACAGACTTAAAGCAGTTAATACAAAAGATGAAAAGAAATTGACTAATTAGTTAGTCACTTAACAATGACCTTCACTCACCTATTAACGAACGAAATTGCATTCTCTGTGAACTTAACACTAGGAGGTTATGTTCCCACAATTATTTTGTAACAAACATTAAATAGATAGATCTGAGATAAGATTGTAAAACGTCTCAAATAACTAGTTTAATCACTTTGTAAAAAAGTATTAAAAATAGGTTTTAAATTGAGATAAACGCAGCTCGACGCGATCAAGTTTTCTGACTTAAAGTGGTGAAAAGACGACGTCATTTAAACCCTAAAGAATACCAAATAAGAGCCTTAAACCACTGATTCTTGGAAAAACTAGTTGCATTCCAGCCAACATACAGTGTAAGAAAAAACTTCAAACTGACTTTGTCTTCCCACATCATCCATTAAACGCCATGAACGTGGTTGGAAGAAGTTTCTTTAATCTTTTAAGGGGATTTGTTTCATTTTTTATTTTCACTTTCTGCTCCTTAACTTTGTGTAGTCCTGCAGTGTAATCTCATCCCCTAAGTTAAAGAGTGGATTTATGTTCCCACAAATGATTTCATTAAAAAAAAAAAAAAATTTGAGTTGTGTGCAAGGGATGAAATGTCATTGATTGATTGCGAGGAAATTAAATTCACGAAGATTGGAAGTTTTTCTTAAAGAAATTTAATTTCATGGCGGCCTTTTCGGCTATACCTATTTCTTTGCATACTTATATGCGAGAACATAGATGGTACTGGCAATATCCAATATATTTTTAGGTGCCTGAAAAAATTACTCTTTGGTTTTTTTTTATAGAGGCAAGGGGGTGGGGAAGTGTTCAAGGCCAAGTTTTCGTTTTTCTACATTTGAATGTCAAACCGACAAACACAAAACCAGGTTTGAAGTTGACCTATCTCCCTTTTACCCGATTACAAGGACAATTTGAAAAAAATAATTTAGAAGAAGGGCTTAAATTGGCATACATCCTTGACGAAAGAAAGTGAAATGAAAGTCATTGTCAGTATATTGATGCGTAACACGTTTTAATACAAAAAATACAGTATTAAATTACCCTCCCCACCCCACATGTGTCTTGAAATTTTCAATAAAGTATATTTTGAATATGATTTAGTAGACATATTTGTCTTCATTCTTCTTAACTAGAAAAACATATGTGCATAACAATTTCCCTGAATCTCAAAATTTGCGTTCATCAATTCAGACAAAATTCCAAAAAGTCGGAGACGAAATAAAAACCACAGACAGAAAAAAATGCAAATACAAACCGAATTTTAATTCAATCTGGAAAACTTTTTCACTTCAAATTTTCATATGCGTTTCTATGCAAATGTCAGAAAATAAAAGAATTTGCAATTTTTGTGTTCGCAAGCTAAATCAAGATTAAAAATATTTGCATATTGAGGTGATGATTGTGAGTATTGTTGTGGGCATAAAATTTCCTCGAAACTTAAATTAAAAACAAAGAACTTGGAAATTATCCTCGCTTCAACGACTATTATTTTCTAAATGGTCTTAAAAAAACGAACAACAACAAACAACATTCAAACAACAAGCAATTACCAACAACGTCGACGTACCTAGACTGCAAGTACGTCCTTCAATTTTCACAAAGTGAGCGAGCACAAAGGAATATTTCTTTAAGGACTTTTATCGTTCATCTCTGGTGAGGCAAATATTCAAAAAAAAAAAAAAAAACATAAAACAAAAGGAAATTGGAAATTAAGGCAAATTGTGTGCAAGGAAAGTTTAATTAAGAGAACGCCATTGGTTTTGGAGTAATTTGCTATATCGAACTTTAAGGCCAAAATCGTTTCAATGCGACTAATTGGCCATTTACTTTACATTCACCGGTGTATTTGTCCCGTGCTATATTTTTTTTTTATTTCACGAAAATTAATGACAATGCTATTTGCCTGCCATTGTTCAGTGTCGATTTTAATTAATGCGGAGAAGATTATTTTACCGGAAAATGACTTTGGCTAATAACATCTTGAAGGTAATTTGTTGGAAGATCAATACTTCTCTATTGTTGATTGATAAAAGCCTTATTCATTTTGTGGGAGGATAATTTGGTTGCTTGGAGATAAATTGATGTGAATAGGGATAGGGTAATAAACCGTAGCTAATGGAATGAACAAGATATGTATTTTAGGATAGCAGCGTGGGAGGACTGATAAATTATGTTAACAGCTTAGGCTTTAACATGGGTTTTGTAATCCTTGGAAGCTTTTATATATTTGTGAGTGTCAATTTGTTTGATTGGATGCATCTATTTAAATAACAGAATTCAACAAGACACACTAAGTAAGGACACACACATTATTTGAATTTGGAATTAAGGAGAACGAATATGTACTATTGTAAGCCATAACTTAATGGCTCTATCAAGTTGTTTTAGAAAAAGAGGAATCATCTTATTCGGAAGTTTTGTTAGCAAAATTTTGCCAATATCGTTTTTTACGATCTAATATTTCAAATTGCCAATAAACTTAATTTCTTAAGGCAGCAAATATCAAACGATACACCAAAATGGAGATCTTAAAGCCTTTTTTTAATCACTGAAAACCAAAATCATTTACGAAGTCTGCTTACCGAATCATGCATTATAAGGTTAATATCGTAAGTTTTATAAATAGCTTATTTTACCTTAAATGCAAGTTTCTTCAAAACTAAAGTTCAGAACCAAGTTTTTTTAAAGAGGCACACAAATTTTGGAGGAGCACGTTTTTTTTTTTTCTTTAGCAAAAGAAAATTTCAATTAAATATTGTTGAATCTCAAAAAGTCTTGCTTATAATTTAAGTTCGAATCAGTCTTATGTCATATTTCATTTCAAATCTTTAATAGTGCTTGTTATAAAATATTTTAAATAAAAACGAAAACCCAAAACATTAATCTCACGAGTACTTAATAAGCAGGCTATTAAAAAATTTAACCATTTCCCTTAAACGTGTCCAGCTTTCGTTTATCGTTTTCAAACAAAAAACATACATTTAAGTTGCATCATAAAACTTAATTGTGTTTTGCCTTAAGCAACGTAAAAACTTTTGCGGTTGTTAAAGGGATGACTAGAACTAGAATCATTAAAAACGTAAGTTTTTTGCTAGCTCAGTTCTATTTAGGTTTTTTTTGTTGTTTAGTTTTCAAGCTTTAACGTTCAGTCTTACCTTCAATCGATCAAAATTTTATCCATTTTATTCCTGAATTTGTTGAGTTAAGATTCACTTGAAGGCAAACAAAAACTACTTTGACACTTAAATACACTTATCTGACATAAACAAACTCTTAAACAATGAATCAAACAGATCTCAGGAACTCACAAGAACTAAGTTCAAGTTCGCAACAAATTCAACACCGTCTCATTAAAAGAAGAAAAAAAAACTCTTTCATGGAAGCTTGTATTTACTTAACTCTGTTTCCAAATCTTAACGACCTTCACTTGAAAATTCAAAGTAAACAAAATCTTAACCACCATCAATTCAATCTTTAATCTTCACTTAATTCTTTTTCACTCCCTTAGGGCAAGTCTAACTTAATGCACCATCGCGTCCGTATTCGTCATCTTCACCGTCATAAAATGTTTAAACCAAAATTAAAATCCAATTATTTCAACGCTCTTATTCAAACCAGATGAGAGGTCACAACAAACGTCCCGTCAGTGATATCGTATGTTTTCGCGGTCGAGCTCAGATGTTAACTAAAATCCATGCGCGGTTAGCTATTGCCGAGAGGCCAGCTCGTTTGCGTTCCTCTTGATTCATTCTTCCAAACAGTTCAGCATAGGAAGCATTGTTTTGTGCAGTTGACGCTTAACAACATAGTGGCTCTGCGGCTTGTTGTCCGTCATGTCGTCCGTCACTCATTGTTCTTGGTGTATGTTTAATGAGAGCAAAAAATATAAAAACGGAATGAAAAACAATATTCAAAGTTGGGGGCACAATTTGTTCTTGTTCAACAAACATGAAGTTCGTTTACCGGTCGTAGGAACTTGCATAGTCGAAAACCGATAGAAATTGTTGGTATTTCTGTTCGACCTCAAAATTTCTTCAAACTCATTACTGAACCCTAACTAGAACTGCAGACAAAAACAACATTATTATTATGCCAATATAATTATTCGCCTCCCCGAACACAAACACATGTAAATCCATTCATGTGTGTGGCATGACAATGGAAAATCTTTTTCCTACAGCAAAATATTACTCATGCTTGTTTGCAAACAAAAAACACAACCACCAAACACCAAACACCGGGTGGCGCTAGTGTTGTCGGATCGAATCGCTTGGCCGAGATAATTGTGTCACTTCTGAGTGAACTTTTGATGGACTGCTATGTAAATTGTTGGTAGGTTTGTACTTTGCGGTTGCCCAATTTTGTTTTTTTCTTGTTTATGGCTTTGTACCTCTGTTGTCCGCTGTCAAAATGACATTAGGCATTATATCATTGTTTTTATTTTGGGTTTTGTTTTAAGTGTTTAATAGCAACGCGATGGCATAAACCAGTCGTGACCTTTACCAATCTTGTAAAGAAAAAGTGTTGGTTGTTTTTTTTCGTACCTGATTGCGAATTTTGACATATTGTTGCTCAACAATGTTGCTATCCATATTCACATACTAATATTCATTTGACATTGATTTTGAATTTTTTGTCAGCAGCACTTTCCATCTCGTTGATGAAGCTTCGTTTCTGGGACATGGACACATTGGAGAGATCGAATCATGGCTGAATTCATTGCTGAGTAACAAATTGATTTGCTTGGCTACTATGATTATTTTCTTCTTTATTCATAAATTTATCTTTCAATCAATGAGGATTTAGAAGCTCTATCCATAGAGATGGTGTTCTTGATGATTCTATTGACTGTGAAATGAGAAGTCCAATGAAATAGGTCAGAGGTTAAGTTCTAGACGCTGCTGACGAAAATTGATGCTGTTGAATTATTCGCACAGACAGCAGTGTCTTAATCATAAATAATTCAATTTTTAGGAACAACAACATTAATTGGTTTCGGGGTTTACAAAGCTCAGTAGGGAATTGTCTTGGTCTTGTCCAAAGTCTATCATTATTAGCGCCGTTGTTGGAGAGAATTTTTAATTATTTTAGTTAAGAAGACTCAAGGTTGGATGTTCTTTTGGGCTTTTGTATGAACATTCAATTAATTGAACGTCGTTCTGACGACCAGGAAGTTGTTTTTGGCATGGCTAATGCTTGTGTTTGACTGAAACATCATTAATTGTTGAAAATTTAAAAAGAAATAAAAAGCGTTTTCAATCTTGCGGAACAGAAATTTGAAGGAATTTTGTGATTTCAATCGTCGTGTTGCTTAGCGTCAAAACCACTGAAACTGAGGTTGACTTCTAAGTCCATCCTCAGCATCTCATCACCTTGGCTGTGTCAACAAGTCCCACACAATTTTTTTGTAAATGACTAAATCTGTTGGTTTTGGGAAACGGAGGACTTTGATTTGGCAGCAAACGCCAAAAATAGGAACCAAGTCGTTTTTTCTTAATCGCATTAAGGGATTTTATTTCTGACTTGCCAGGCATTTCCCCTAATAAAATCGATCACTATCAATTGGGAATAAAAAATGCCTTCAATAAATTAAATCAACCATGACAATCTCTGCGTGTAGCAATTTTTCCGAATGAAATAATATTGAGCTCCTTTAATGGTCTTCAAAATAAATGCCGCGTACAAAATCTCCTCGCCCCCATCCATTGAAAAACTTTTCCCAGTTATTAAAGTGACCGTAAAAATTTGATAGCAATAAATCGTTGGAAATTTATCTCGTGGCTTATGTTTCTATGAAGTTCTGTTTGACTTAAAAAAATGGAATTTTTCAAAGGAAATAATTGTGTTTTTCGCTAAAAACATTCATGATCTTGAGCAAGAGCACTTTCTAAAAATATCAATGTCGCTGCAACATGTTGATTCGATTTCTAACAAGCTAAGAATTTCAACTAAAAAGATCTAAATTGAATCAAACACACCAACCAACATGACATTATTAATGTCTCATTTCAAGGATTTCAAAAAGGAAAAATAAAATGACAAAAAGGGCTTCAACTTAAGCGTTTTTGTTTTGCTTAGTACTTTAAGCAAAAACTGAGCATTCAAGTCATTGTCAAAATTTATAAGCCATCATCGTTTTTTTCTGCCCTTTTTACATCCTCCACATGTCATCCACTTCATTCAAGGCGCCCCATCCCAAAACATACGTTTAATGCCATTACAAAAAAAAAAACTCACATACTGCCTAAAAGGATAAGTGAACAAGCACACCCATATATGGTGAATTTGAAATTTGAATGCATAATTTATTGCCAAAAAAGAGACCCTCCAAAAGCATCCGCAAAGTTTATTTTGGCACAATCCAAAAAAAAAAACTCCAAAGCAACGAAAGATGGCGTTGCTCGTTACTCGCTATACACAAACGCTAACGATAAACGATATAGCAGCACAATGGCACATATGCCCGCTATTTTTCATTTTCAACTTATTTTTGCAAGGACATTAAAGCTTAACATAAATGATGAAGCAAAAGATGAAGATCTTTAGTCAAAAGGGAAAAGGCGAATAAAGATAACAAACAAGAATGGAAAATAAATAACAAATGGCTCGCAAGTACCTGCACAACATTCTCTCCTTTTGTTAGACTAGGATTCCTTTTATTTTCGTGCTTTTGTGAAGGCGGAAAAGTTTAGATACTCTATGAGTCACGTATCGCATTGACGATGACGACGGCGATGAACATTATTTCTCTTAAAAGTTATCTCAACTCGAACAGCACTAACTATTCTATTACGTGCCAGGCAATTATTTTGAGAATTAATTTTGAAATAAAAAAAAATATTATTCGAGCATAGGTACGATTTTCTTAAATGAACATTTATCAGGCTGAGCACTGGAAGAGTTATCTAAATTTTCAGTTCATGGGTGCATCTCTATTCGTTGTAATGCTCAGAAGTGGGATCGAGCATTTTTGTACTCTCCCTTAAAAATGGCATGAAAACAAAATTTGAAATAATTTTCTTGTGCATTCGGAACAGTTGACTTGTTTCTGCAGATTCAATGCTGAAAATGAAAATATCAAAATATAAAAAAAAACTATTTGCAATTTTTAATTGAAGACAAAAAAAAAAAACTAAGGACTTGAGTTATGGCGGAACTCCTTTTGTTGATTACAAACGTCAACAAGTTACAGCTTGCAATTTGAGGATGGAAATAATTTTGTTTTAATCATGAAATAGCAAACACTTAATTCATTATATTTTCGAGTAGACAGGCATGAAGGCCGTTGAAATTGAATTTACATTTAATTAAGTTTATGATGTTGTGACGTTTGCATTTGGTTTTGTGACTCAAGGCTATGAGGTGGTTTTGGTGATGATTTGGCAAACGGCATTCATCATTCAAATTTCAATGCACCACACGTTCGAAGAATTTATGCGAGATGAGTTGAAAGGTATTGATTGAGCTTAAGGGGATGCAAAAACAGGATGTTGGTTATGGCTTGATGTTCAGTGGGAATTGTTGTTAATCACTGCGGATAAATCAGATGTTAAAGACAGCAAAAGATAACATATTTAATTGAAAGCATTTTCTACCTATAAACACTGAATTTCATACGTGTGGAACTCTTTAATGGAAGAGGTGTTTTAATGAACCGCATGCACCAGGCCATCAAAAAAGTGTGGGAGGAAGAATGCATGTCCACTGACTGGTCGATAAGCTCCATATGCCCCATCTACAAAAAAGGCGATCCTATGTATGTCATGCTAAATCTACCGAGGCATGTCCTTGCATAATGTTGCATCCTATCCAACGTACTGTGTGAGCGTTTTAAACTGTTCTGCAACACAATATCGACACGTACCAGTGTGGTGCTGGGTAACAGCTCATCCGAGTTGTTTCAAACATGCGCAGAGTTTAGACGAGGAGATGCGCCTTCATGGGATTTCTTCTATAAAGTCCTGAAGCAGCTCCTAGGCTATGCGGGAAATATAGACATCATCAGTCGATCCAAGAGAGCTGTGCTTGAGGCTTTCACAGTGATTGAAAAACAGGCGAAACTCGTTTGTCTTTAAGTCAATGAGAACAAAACAAAGTACAAGCGATTGACAAACAAAGCAACATTTGTCCACCGCCTATGACAAAACGTCACTATTAGTAGCAGCAATTTCGATGTATTTAAGGAGTTCACCTACCTTGGAACAAACATCAATCCCACAAACGACACCTTAGTGGAGATCCGACGAATAAATACCCTAGCGAACCTCTGCTACATAGGTTTGGGAAACAACTGAGTTCAAAACTCCTCACTCGAAAGACTAAGTGTCTGCTATACAAAACTTTGATTTTACCAGTCATGCTCTACGGCGGCGCCGCCGAGTGCTGGACGATAATTAAAAAGTGGGAATTGATACTTGGCACTTTCGAAAGAAAAATTCTTCGAAAGATTTTCGGTCCCGTATGCGACGATGGCGAACGGAGAAGAAGGTTCAACCGCGAACTGTACGAGCTGTACCAAGATGTGGGTGTAGTCCAAAAAGCCAAGAAAAGACGACCTACCTGGTAACGATTTAGCGATTTAACTCATTTTCGTTACTTTTTCAGTAACTCGCTTCGCTTGACAATACCAAAATGTCCCTGTTTGAACACAACTAAAAACTTAATCGACTTCGTGTCTTGAAAATTGATTGTCATTTTTATCAATTCGTAAAATTGTTGCAAATAAAGCCTACCCAATGCAATTCCAATACTCTCAGATGAATTTATGAGACACGCTATCGCCGAGGGAGAAAAACAAATTGCCATACCAATCTTAAGGATGCAATATCTCTATTCACAGTCACACGAAACATTGTTTCCAATGGAAAATACATTCTTTCACCACAGCAAACTAAACACTTTACAGCCCCCAATTGTTGTAGTCATTCTAATAAAAGAACACATCATTTCGCCTTGGTATTCCCAAAATAGGAAGCACAATAAAAAAAAAGGAGAACAAAACAATTCGGTTCCGCCTTAACGGTTGAACTCGAAGTCGCGTGAAAAGGGTCGAATTTATTCACTTGAATATAGGTATACCAACTCGTGTATAGTAGTTGGTTTCTATTAGAGCCCAACAAAACTGAACAGATGACTGAACACACCGAAAACAGACCCAGGCTGCGACTACCTATTGCATAAAGTTCTTCTTCGTGTCTGGTTCTATCATCGACTGTGAGGTCTGCTGGTACAAGCCTGTGAATTTCCACAAAACAAAATGCATGCATACTCATCATTGAGGATGACGATGATGATGATGGTGATCAACTAACTTAGTTCATGTAGTTTGAATTTCAGACCGGGAGAGCTATCATGTGGGCGAGAGTTTTGAGACCATTGTTTCCAATGTTACCCTTTGCATAAGTACGCCTCTGTCCTGTAGACCGAACGAAATAATAAAATGCACGTATGAATGAGCATACTTCCTCTTCTTGCATAGAACCTAACATCTTTCAAGGGTACATGTATGTGGTACATCCGGTGCGCTAGAGTGATGAAGTCCAATTTGAAGAACGGCCTTTGTGTAAATGTTTGCCTCGAGTCTGATGGAATTTGAAACTCTATACGATTCGCTTATTGGTTTATTGATTCAAATGGAATGATTTTCAAACCCTCTGCTGATTCAGAGAATCAAATGAACTTCAATTATAACTAACAAGCGCAGAAGAACGTTGCAAGACGAAACAGAGGAAGAAGTTAATTTGCAGATAATTTGACTGCTTTTGGACAAACCCAGTGTGGGTAAGCGAAGTGGTTATTAAAAAATTTATGAGATTTTTCTCAGAGATAAGGTCGCTAAAGTCGAATGAACAAAAAGCAGAAATTAGAGATTTGACAAAGAACAAAGTGAAGCTGGATTGCTTTTTGCAAATTTCGGTTTCTTTTTATGACAATGATATCTGACATCATAAAGACGTACTTTAAAGTGAAGCTTTAAACAAGAGTTTGCACTTTCACTTGTTTTGGCTTTTGACTTGAGCAAGCACGCACAATGGGTAGGGTATGTCTTTTATCTAATTGCTATTTCTTGGTCTTACCTATATATAAAAAGCGAAAAAAAGACAAGGCAAAGTAAAGTTGTTTCTTTTTTTTAAAGAAGAGAAGACAAGGTGCAGAAGTCAAAGAGCACGAAGTCCCGGAGCGTCAGTGTTCCAACAGTCTCGTCCACAGTGTTTTGGTAGATTGATTTTATTCAACAAGCATAATAACGTGAAAATTCTTATGATTTTTTTTCAATACCGAAAAAAATACTTGTTTTCTCCTCAAAATGTTCTCTGTTGCATTAAGGTCCTGTCCAACAAGCTTCTCCCGATTGCAACAATTGTAATGGCATAGCAAGGGCAAGGTCAAGAAAAATATGTTGTTTTTTTCGCATCTTCATTATCTTGAGATTAAATATTCGAAATACTTGACTTCGAAAGTCTTTCGAAAATAAATGAAGGAACAAACGAGTCGCAATTAAAAAAACGCATGCAATAGAATACTTTGTTCACAATCGCTTATCGATAACATTTGAGTGCTCAAATAAAATATGTCAACACGCAGTATCGGTTAAGTATCAGGTGCTTTGCTTATCTATAAGTATTTGCATATAAGATACAAAATGTCTATATAAATGTTGCCTCCAAATAATAAACAATGATAATAACATGATATTTACAACATCGATAACATGTAAGGGTTATCAATTAATTTATAAACTTGTTTCCCACTTCAAACAGTAAGTAGATAAAGGTACTCAACAAATGCAATTGAACTATAAAATAGAACGCTAACATGTATTGAATAAATGGGCTTTCATTAAACGCTTCCTAACCTTAAATTTAAATAAAGCAAAGTATGTGAGATATCATCGATATTTTGTATATTCGTTTGAAAGGCATATGGATGCTTTTATGTGTCGAATACATCGTATAAATGTACGCCGAGGTTCTTCAAGGTGGCACACATCGAAAGTGTCTCATTTTCCATGACTCAATCGCACCATCCAGGATTAATTTGACTGACCGATGCAAAATCTATGTTGTTGAAAGATCTTATATTTCGACGACAAACGGATATTGGTTAATACTGTAATGTGGACTGTAAACCACACTACGTTTACAAGGTACTCTTGATAGGACATTAATGCCAATGCTATCAATTACAACTGTTAAAGTTCAGTAGAGGCTTTGACAAACTTTTTACTCTTACTTTTCTTTTAAAAATTCAGTACCTGAAGTTTTCTTTTTTGGGATATATTTGAAGATCTGTAAACAGCCTCAAGAGTTTCATGGACCTAATCACTTTCTTCCTTACGAACATATTTTTTTCGTCAAAAATAGACCCAGACAAAAACAGCTGAGGCGATTTCTTCAATAATTATTATTTCTTCAATTTAAACTTTATCTCATTTCCACTTGTCCATGGTTAGCGCTTGCTATATCGTCTTCAAACCATCTCGATTACAAAACTTTGTTAAAAAGCCATCAGCCAACCGAGAAATGCAAATTTGTTTGTTTTTAAATACCCAACAAGCAGACATAATTGCTCCATTTCCAGCCACTGTCCTCGTCCTTGAAAAAAAAATCTTCTCCACTTTTTCAAGCTCTAAATAATTCAAAGCCTTAAAGCAGCTCTCCCCCCTCTACGAATACGAATATAGAGTGTATTAAGTTGAAACTTTAATGAATACCTAACGCCACTCTATCTTTAAAGGCTCTTACTTTAGGATTAATTATTCAAAATGTATTCAGCAATCGTTCTGTTATTTTTGTTGTTCTCATTTCTAGCTCCCCAGGATGAGTTTCCAGGAATGTAATGTAGATTGGCTTTTTGATCGTCCTACCGACACACATCAATCATAAAACATCTCAATTCTAAGAAGGACAGAAAAAACCGAATAATATGATTTATGATATTTAGTGATGACCGAAATATGACTTAAATGTGTTTTGCACTGCCCACTGGGGCATTTTACTTTTGATGTACGCTCTTGAAATCTTAATAGCTTGTCAAGTTTGTCATCTTTCCTTGGAATGGAAAAAGGTGGAATTGTTCCCACGCTCGAGGATAATGGAAATGGACTTGTCTCTTGTAGTAGGTAGTGTATTCGTCCTTGGGCAATCCTTATAAACTATTCAACTGTTTGCATCCTTAAAATGTATACATTTTCAAGTTTAAAAACGTGCAACTTTTTTTGGCTTTAAATTGAAAACAAGCTGACGTTGTTCATCGAGTAGTGTCCAAACATTGTTTAAATCAATTATAGCAAATCACTCAAAGTTTATGGGAGGGAAATACAGTCACGTTTTGGATTTTCAATTCTCAAAGTGAAATGGAGCATTTTAAGGACAGAATTTCAGAAGTTTAAGGACACACAAGGATGAAATAAACTTTTCCAGACACTCTAGAGAGATTTTCAATACAAAGAGATAGACAGCAATTGATGAAGAAACAGCTGGAAAACTTAAAGCAGTTTAAAGTTCTTCAAAGTTTAGAAATATTACTGAAGTTTTGATGATCGAAGCTTGCAACATCTTTTCAACCATTTTACTTGTCGCTCCCGTTTTTTTCAAAACAAAGCCAGACAATAAACTTTGCTACTAGCCCCTATCTCCCCCATTGTGGTTGACATAACCTCAAAGGATCAATTAATTCAAAATGTGTCATTTTCAAATGAAAATATCAAATCACTGACAGCACGACACCGACGACGCGACGGTGACGATAAAGACTAGACACTCTCGATGCCACAAAGGATGTCATAAATTTTATAATGAATGAAAACACTTATTTAAAAGTGTCAATCAGTGTCTTTGCGGCCTGTCTCTCTCGGCACCAAGTCACAAGTTAAAGCATTCAGCTCCATGACGTCAGCGTTATGAATTTATGCTTTTGCGGTTGTAAGGCGGAACTCTGTAGAGAGTTGCCCCCCTCATTTTTTATAAAATAAACACAAACAAATACTTCAAACCATAAAAAAAATTTTGAACTTAACCCATTTCCGAGAAAGGTAAATATTGTTGATTCATTTTCTGACAAATTCAAAAATGCAAAGCAAGAACAAACAAGGCGTGGTAGACTAAGGAGGGGGTGAAGGGGGGGAAACGGAGGTACTTAGATGTATTTTGCAGGATATAAGATAAGCTTTATGGACTTTTATTATTGTAATGAAATACGCTTTATGGAAATAAAAAATAACAATAAATCTTTTGGTGTAGGGTTTTTTTTTTGTGACGGGGGAGAGATTGCTCCTAGATTTGCAGTTGGCTCGGGGTTTGGCTTTATTTTATTGTCGGAACATGGTTTATGAAAAATTACAGTTTTATTACATTGCACTTATAACCTGTCAGATTTAAAGTAGACAATGGAAAGATGTATAGACTTGAATTTTAAGTGAGTTTCTTAAATCGTATATCGCAAATGGAAATGTGTTTCATCACTTCTGTTGCGTGTAATTGCCTATGCCTGAAATATTTTTGGGCTTAAACTAAGTGGACCAACTGCTGATATAGCCAATCAACTTTTCTAATGCTTCTGTCGTATAGTCTGTTAACATTTTTCATCAAAGACGCATCAGCGTCTTCCAGCAGCTTTAGGCAGCGGAACAACTGCTTGAAGCAATGCAACAGTCTTAGATGCTTTCAAAATGCCATGTCGATTATTGACCGAATTATTCGCAAAACGGCCAACAAAAACTCTGATCTTCTGACTGCTGAAGTAAGTTTCAAAGTGCTGCAGCCATAGCGCAGTACAGAGTTCACTTTTGAGCGAAACATAACTTGGATTTCATATAATGAACGCTGCCTTTGCTGCTTTGCTTAATGTCTTTAAAAACTCTCTACTTTCTATAACGCCTCTTTTTCTCACCTGATGTTGGTCAGTGATCCCATGAGATTAGGATACAAGTCGTCTTCAAAATCGAAATGTTTTAAGTCCTGCCCAAGTCTTTTTTTATATAATTCCCACGCCTCTTTCCCCCCCAGATACCGCACGCGCTGGGGTCCATTTTCACCGAGTACGATTGCAATTGCGATTGCTAGTCGTATCGGCACTTAATTAGAAATAATAAATAAAATAAAAAAAAGTCATGGCGGTACGAATATCAGGAAGATAAGAGTTAGGGACTACTTAATACAAGCAGGAACAAAAAGGAAAAACAAAATTTTTAACAATAGGACAAACAAACACTTAAACAAGCAGATCAACAAAATAAAAGTAACATAACAACTAAAAATACATAACACAAACAAAACACTTAAGCGCGTGGAACACTGGCTTTTAATAACGATTTTAAATGATTTTTACTTAAGTTAAAATCAAATAAGTTTGAGTTGCAGTTAGAAAGTCTGCTCATTCGTGTCAAGGGCTCATGCATACCGTAATTTGTCCGATGCCTATAGGTTCTTTAATCATGTCCCTACCACGAAAGTTGTAACCTCCTCCTCTATGGTTAAATGAAATAAGGCCTAACAAGTCCGGAGCGTCAGTTATACCCATAATTATATGATGGAAAAATACAATGTCATTGTTGGTTCTTCTTTGTGACAATGTTTCCATCTGGAGAGTTGACAAACGATATTCATAAGGAGGAATGTGTAAAGAATCGCTCCATTGAATACCTTTGATGGCAAATTAATAAAATTCCGTTGAACGGATTCTAACTAGTGCTCTTGACTCTGACCGGGTACTCGAAATAATACCCGGGTATCCGGGTACCCGGGAACCCGAGGTATTCAATATTACCCGGGTACCCGGGTACCCGGGTATTTGCATGGTTCGGGTACCCGGGTACCCGGGTATTTGAAACATAACGATCGTGTATCCGAGTACCCGGGTACCCGGGTACTCGGTACACTTACGCGATGAAGCTAAAGTTGTTTGAACAAATGGATGCGTTTATGAAGGAAGTTTTCAATAACATTTTGTATTATTTGTTCTCGGTTAATAAAAATAATGATGGTGGTTAATTAATTGTCTATTTCAATTGCAAGGAATTGCAAGTTGGAGGTGGATTATTATGAATATGTAGTTTATTATTGTCATTAGATTAGATACTCTTAGGATGGATTTCGCTAGTCCTTATAGCAATAGTTTTTTGTGCTGTTTTTTTTTTCATTCATTCGTTAAAAAATGTCATTGGATATGATTTTATTAGGGGTTGAAAAGATATAAAACCGATCTTGTGCGTCGTCGTCGTCGTCGTCGTCGTCGTAGTCGTAGGTAGTCGTAAATAAAGAAGAAATTAAGCTGTTGGCAAGTGTTTGTTGATTTATTGTTGTTGCAAGATCGTACGAAAAAGAAATGCAAGTTGTTTTTGGATAATGATAGTTGAAAGGGATGATTTTATTATGTTGGTTAACCACTGTCCTGGTATAATCTATGAGTGTAAGAACAGGTAGTTGGTGCGTTTGCTTTTTTTTTGTAGGTAATTCATAAAAAATGACATTTGGTAGAAAATATTAGATGGATTATAATTTTATTAGGGGTTGAAAATTGAGATAACCGATTTTGTGTGTTGTCGTCGTTCATCTGTTTATGATTGGTCTTTTTCTTAGCCACAGGTCAATAAAGAAGACAAAAATCTGTTGGCAAGTGTTTGTATGATTTCTACGATAAAAGTAAAGACTGACCTCAGTTGCAGGATTTTTAATTTGGGTTTTTGCATGTCATAAATTTTTTTTAATGTTTGGGTTTCTCTACATGACCCACTCGTAGACACCAGAGCATTTTTAACAATTACGATGAATGGTAACGCACAATGTACTGGGACGGGATTTTATTGCATGTATTATTGTTTTTTAGAAATGGCAAAAAATGGAAACAAATAAAAAATTGCTATGATTGTTACCAGGTGGAAATTTAAAATATAATTGCGAGTGGAAAATGAAAAGAACAATTATTTTTTAAATTATTTTTATTAAATTAAAAGTTTAATTCATAATACATATGTAAGAAATTTAAAATATAATCACAAATAATGGTTAAAATAAATAAATTACAATTTTTTTAAATTATTTTTAAAAATGTGAGTAAATTCACATTTTCGGGCAGCAATGAAGAACGTCTCGGCGTAACTATACCACCAGCAGCAGAGAAGCATCGTTCCGAAGAAACTGTCGTTGCTGGTATACAAAAGAACTTTTTCGCTAACATCGCTAGCTTTGGATACTTCTTGGCATTAATCTTCCACCAATTTGAAATGTCGCGATAGTTATGGGATAGCTGTGGCTCATTAATTTCTTACATATGTATTATGAATTAAACTTTTAATTTAATAAAAATAATTTAAAAAAATAATTGTTCTTTTCATTTTCCATTCGCATTTATATTTTAAATTTCCACCTGGTAACAATCATAGCAATTTTTTATTTGTTTCCATTTTTTGCCATTTCTAAAAAACAATAATACATGCAATAAAATCCCGTCCCAGTACATTGTGCGTTACCATTCATCGTAATTGTTAAAAATGCTCTGGTGTCTACGAGTGGGTCATGTAGAGAAACCCAAACATTAAAAAAAATTTATGACATGCAAAAACCCAAATTAAAAATCCTGCAACTGAGGTCAGTCTTTACTTTTATCGTAGAAATCATACAAACACTTGCCAACAGATTTTTGTCTTCTTTATTGACCTGTGGCTAAGAAAAAGACCAATCATAAACAGATGAACGACGACAACACACAAAATCGGTTATCTCAATTTTCAACCCCTAATAAAATTATAATCCATCTAATATTTTCTACCAAATGTCATTTTTTATGAATTACCTACAAAAAAAAAGCAAACGCACCAACTACCTGTTCTTACACTCATAGATTATACCAGGACAGTGGTTAACCAACATAATAAAATCATCCCTTTCAACTATCATTATCCAAAAACAACTTGCATTTCTTTTTCGTACGATCTTGCAACAACAATAAATCAACAAACACTTGCCAACAGCTTAATTTCTTCTTTATTTACGACTACCTACGACTACGACGACGACGACGACGACGACGACGCACAAGATCGGTTTTATATCTTTTCAACCCCTAATAAAATCATATCCAATGACATTTTTTAACGAATGAATGAAAAAAAAAAACAGCACAAAAAACTATTGCTATAAGGACTAGCGAAATCCATCCTAAGAGTATCTAATCTAATGACAATAATAAACTACATATTCATAATAATCCACCTCCAACTTGCAATTCCTTGCAATTGAAATAGACAATTAATTAACCACCATCATTATTTTTATTAACCGAGAACAAATAATACAAAATGTTATTGAAAACTTCCTTCATAAACGCATCCATTTGTTCACACAACTTTAGCTTCATCGCGTAAGCGTACCGAGTACCCGGGTACCCGGGTACTCGGATACACGATCGTTATGTTTCAAATACCCGGGTACCCGGGTACCCGAACCATGCAAATACCCGGGTACTCGGGTACCCGGGTAATTCCCGAAATCATCGGGTACCCGGGTACCCGGTCCATGGATCGGGTACCCGGGTATCAAGAGCTCTAATTCTAACCTCTCAATATGAGTATCATAAAAAGGTGTCCATACCTGAGAAGCATATTCAAGATGAGGACGAACAAAACAGTTATATAGAGAACGAGTGACAGCCGGATCACGGAATTCCTTTGACCAACGCTTTATAAATCCTAACATTGAATTGGCTTTATTAACAATGTTGTTAATATGCTCAGAAAAATCTAAACTAGATGTGAATAAAACACCGAGATCTTTTACAGTGACAGGACGAGTCAAAATGTGCTGTGAGATTGTGTAGTCATAAGAAGTCGGTACTCGCTTCCTAGAAAAAGTCATTGTTTGGCATTTAATGGGATTCAATTTTAAACTATTTTTCTCACACCACAGAGAAAACCTGTCAAGGTCATTTTGCAAAAGAATTCTATCATTCGCAGAAGATATGTTTTTGAACAACTTCATATCATCTGCAAAGATAAGAATATCGCTATTCTGAACACACAGCGGAGCATCGTTAATAGCCAATATAAAAAGTAGGGGTCCTAAGTGACTGCCTTGAGGGACGCCGGATTTGGCAATAAATGATTTAGAGACATGATGTCTGAATTTTACCTGATAGGACCTGTCTTCAAGATATGTAGATATCCATTTTATGAAAAAAGGGGGAAACCCATATGCGTTCAACTTGAACGTTATAATCGCGTGGGATAACTGGTCGAAAGCTTTCGAGAAGTCAGTATAGACACAATCTATTTACTGACCACACTCCATATAGTTCAAGCATTTGTTCACAAAGACGAGAAGGTTTGTGACTGTAGAACGTTTCTGCATGAATCCGTGTTGTTGGCTACAGATAATATTTTTACAATTAAATGCTAACGTATCACATACAACTTGTTCAAACAGCTTAGGGATGCATGACAGTTTGGATATAGGTCTATAATTTGTAATATTAGTTTTATCTCCCTTCTTAAATACTGGAGTTAAAAATGCATTCTTCCAAATTGAAGGAAATATTCCTGTTTTCAGGGACAACTCAAATATATTCCTTAAAGGAAGAGCTAAAACAGATTTGCATTTTTTTAAAACAATAGGTGGAATGCCATCTGGACCACATGAATAATCATCTTTGAGAAGTGAAAGAAATTCAAATATTCTATTACTCTCTATTGAAATGCTACTAAGCAAAACTTGAGGACAGTTATTTAAATATTGAAAGTAGAGTTTGTCAACTGCATTTGGAGAATCAGCAAAAGATTTACTGAAATAATCTGCAAAACCTTCGCAGATTTCAGGGCTTGTGGTAAGGGTAACATTATTATGAATAAAATTAACTGGATAACCATCACATTTCTTTTTCGAATTAACGTATTTCCAGAAACTTTTTGGGTCAGATTTCAGAGAGCTTCCTACAGTGAGCATGTATTCGCTATAAAGTTCGTAAGAAATTTTCTTGAACTCTTCAAAAAGAGAAATGTATACCACTTGGTCTTCCATGGTCATGGATTTGATATACTTTTTCCAAGCCTTATTTCTTTTATTGCGAAGAGCTTTAAGCTCTTTCGAGTACCAAGGATGGCATGAACCATTAGATTGTATGGATCTATTTATGGGAACAGTTTGATATATGCATTTCATTAAGATACCATAAAACCTTTCAACAACTGCTTCAGTATCAGATAGTACCGGTACTTGTTCAATACCGGAATTACTCAAAAGTTCAGAAAGCTGTTGAAAATTGGCTTTCCGAAAGTCAAACGAGTATGAGCTATCATGAGAATTACTATGGGCTAGTAAGTGATCGCTCAAGTCAAGAAAAATGTCAAGGGGAGGGTGAAATTTATCTATGTTAGATATAGCAGAGGAAGATTCTACCACTACTGTATTAACAGGGTCAGATGTAAAAACTAGGTCAAGCACTCGATTCATATGATTTTTAATACAGCTAACTTGCTGTAAATCAGCTGAAATAATATTATCCAGTGATTGAAGTTCCAGTTGTGGTGAGCAAGTGGAAGCTTCGAAATAGGATTCGTCGTCAGAATTAACCCAATCGATGTTAGGAAGGTTGAAATCGCCTAAAAGGAGGACACAACTATCAATGCTGGCGATACCAAGAATAAAGTCCAGTGCCTCGGAAAGTTCCATGAACACGGCTATTGGACTTTTAGGTGGAATGTAAGCATTTAATACAAAGATAGATTTCTCTTGTAAGATTATTTTTATGCATAAGAGCTCAATTGATATGTTGAAAGGGAAAACAACTTGAACTGCAAAGAAATTACTTCTAACGGCAATAAGGACTCCCCCACCAACTGAATTTCCTACATCCACATGACGGTCTCTTCGGTCTTTTAAATGTAATCGCTTCCTGTTAAACTGGCAATACACCGCTGACTCCTTTGTTGTAGCTGTCAAAACCCAAAAGCCTTCACAAAACGAACATAAGGTATTTTGATTTACATGTCTATGTATAACCATCCTTAAGATATTCTCAGATCGATAAAAAAGATAAATCATAGGGGAACACTTATTGACCAATTCAAATAGTTTTGCTTCTACTGAAATTCCTTCGATTTTGTTGAAACCATTGCGTCAAATTGTTGAAAAAGTACTCAAAATGTACAATTAAGTCTTCTTTAAGTTTTCAAACCAGCCTTGTTTTCGAATACGATTTTAAAAATTCCAATATTATTTTGTCAATTTTGGGAATGCGTATTTGTTTTTATTTGAACTTATTTGAGCATAAAAGAAAGTTCGTCTTCCACTCGTGCTACCTTGAATTTATGTTTCTCATAGTCACGTAGCCCTCTTTTTGTTAGAAGTTAGACTCAAAAAAGGATATCAAGGCAGATTAACGTATTCACCAGAAATATTTTGTGTTGTCTGCTTTGTTGTCCGAAAACTCGTCTGAGTGCCAGAAGACTCAATTTAGGTCGTTAAAGGACACACGTGTTTCAAAACACAAACAATCTTCTCCCTTTTAAAAAATTTGTGACTGATAAGACTTTTACTACTGTCTTCATGCAATTTATGATTCAGAGCTTTTAAACTGTGCGCTTAAATATCCCATTGTTCTTTGTTATCTTGTCCATCTCAAGCTCATCACTATTTCCCAAAATTTATCTCTTAATAAAAATGTTACGATCACCGCCATTCCCCCCAAAGCGACACAGCAGCGCAGCGTAACGAAACTTTGATATAAATTCTCAGCCATATTCCAACCATTAGACTAATGCAATTGTCGTTGCTTGTCAAAACTAGATACTTTACAAAAGTTTCATCACCATCATCATCATCAGCATGAAACCATATAAAGTTGCATGAGAGACAAACAAACCAAGAAAACTAAAATTCCCAAATAGCAAGTTAAAAGCTCTGGCTGTGTGGCAAAACTTGCACAAAGCTAATAGTTTTTCCGCTGCTAGTTTACGCACCATTCCGTCAGTTTCAAACCATCACTCTCAGCTGGTGCGATTACATAAATTAATTAATCACAAGAAGTATAACAAGCTGAAAAGTTGATGTCCAACTTGATTCGTTCCGCTGCAAGTTTTAGTCACTAGTCAAAGTTGATAATTGCGGTTGCTTGAAATTAAGTTTTTTAATTGTTGGAATTCGTTTTTTGTCTAATTTTTGCTTTTTTGCTTTCTTTTCTTTCAGGTCAGTTGTTTGGAAGCTAATTCTCTTGATTTGTGGTGTCATGAAGTTTATGATACCCCAGTTAACGTGGTGGTAAGACATTTCTTAAGATCGTTTAAATGGGGGGAGGGGTTTGATAAGTGTTGAAATGGAAACAGTATTCCTTATACAATTAAAAGTTTAAGTGTCTACTCATGGAGCAAAGATTAATGATTTCCTCTGTTCAAAGTTCAGTAAAGGGCTAAATCATTTTCGAACCCTTCAAGACAGCTTCCTTGAGTTGAAATTGAAGATGAAGAGCAAACGGACAAGTGATAATAGTTTCCTGAAAATATAATTTTTTATTATTTGAAATACACACACTCCTAGACATGTATACAAACATGTGAAGACCTTCGAGAGGGTATCATCTGTGTTGGGAAGTGATAAAGTGTTTCTTGCAATGTATTCGAGTTCAGCACAGGAGATATAAATCTTCCGTGGAAATGTGTAATTTTTGTTAGAATTTTAATCAAGTTCGTCTTTCTTTTTTATTTTCCTTCTGAGGCGGAAGGTGTGAAAAGAGGAAAATCGAGGTGAAAGAGTATATGAGATAACATTATAATTTGTTTTCTGTCTTGGTAGGATGTCGCAATGGAGAAAATTTTCGTGAAGACCAATTTCAAGAAGATTAATTCGAGTTAAAGTTCTCCGAACTGCTGAATAAAATTGGGTTAAGCATTGAATCTAAATCACAACTGTCAAGCTACAAATTGAAATGAAAATGAGAGAGGTTCGGATTACCCTAGGTGAAATGCTGATTTTGTAGCAACTTGCCAGAGGAAACTTTAGAAAATCTAGTTGCTTCGTTTCGATACCATCCTTCTTCCATTAATTTACTCTTAATTTTATAGCATAACGCCTTTATTGACACTTTAAGTGCGACAGTAAAGATCCTTTCTGCACACCATCCAACACACACACGCTCTATGATGCATCCTTCCAATTTTTCCCGTTCTAAAGATTCACGTCCTTGCAGTTTATGTGCATGAGTGCATTCCTGTCTCCATTACAGACATTTATGAACAGAAAAATGTGTGCACTCCATTGAATCCCTATCACATCCCTTCTTGGGCATAGACATCTTCATGGTTGTCATCACGTCACCTTACATAAAATACCATCACTAATGCACAATTTGTGAACATCATTTAAATACCTCTCTTTTGAATATGAGTTCATATGGGAGACACTCCGCTTGAATGCACATCGCCTGTTCCGTTCCGGATACCGGATGTCAGAATGTCGACTTCATATGCATTATGGCATCATAGGAGTAGTTTGATAGTGTGCGGTGAGAGCTAATAACTTCCTTATGTTTTTTCCTCTTTGTTTTTGTCATCGTCACATAAACATTCTTTTCCGACAGCATAGCTATAGTAATTGTTTACGGTTATTGCCCGAATAGATTGCAATTTAAGACTCGACAAAGCCGTAGTCAAATTTCATTTTTACCAGAACCGACTGTCAATTGCCTATTTTGGGGACCAAAAAGTCAACGAATAACACACAGTTAAAGTTAATCGTGGTCCTTAAGGATTTTCTCGAGATTATGTATAAATCCGTTGAATATATTGGAACGCAGAAGCAAACGCACAGACAAATAGGAAAATACAAGCGTTTTATAGCTTTTGTGTTGTATCTTTAACTGACCTTCCTTATGTTGTTTCTGCTGTGACAAGAAGTGATTTTGAGATTTTTTTCGGAAAGATTTTATATGGTTGACAGATTTTTGTCTCTTTTGTTTTGACTTTGGCACCCTTACGTGAGTCGAATGCAAAAAAATGTCAATGCTGAGTTTTCATAAAAAAAATTGTCTTCTTTGTGTGTGTGACCTATTTTGATTTGGATTCATTTGGATTCCATATAGGATGTGTGAATCTGAAATAAACGAGATAAACCAATGAATGAACGAAAGCCAATTCTTTTTTTTTTTTCTTTCGATAATGGCACCCAATTAAACTGAAAATACCTTTTATCTCACAGTCGAGTCGTTCAGTTCATCTACGATAATTTGACGATTTTCTCTCGATGTTGAATGAAACGGAATGGAATTTTCTGCAGCTTTTAGCTTTGAAGATTGGAGAGTCGTGAAGAAAATCGAGAATTCCTTCTAGATTTTATATTTTTGTTTTTGACTTTCATGAAAGGGTGTGGATAAAAAGGCATTATATTTTTATGGGGTCATAGAAGTCGATTTTGGAGAAATTTGAGCAAACAGTTCTTTTGTTTTACTTTGTCGTGTGAACGAAATGAGGTAGTAAAAATGCAGTCTCTTTGTTGCAGAGATTCCCAATTTTTATTAAATTACACCTGTGGTATTTTTTTTTCTTTGTATGCGAAATCATTTTTAAGCAAGCTTCAGTCTTTAAAAACCGTTCCTCTGGTTTGGAATTGAATATATTATGAAACACTTAGAGCGGTGTCACCCATTCGCTTCGCATAATTTTTTATGTCATCCAAGTCATTTAACTTTAATTTTTATGCCTTTGTTCAGCTCGTTACCTCTGCATCATAAAGCAATCTTGATGAAAATCTGGTTAATGGAGAGAAATTTGCTGCTCAATCGCCTTTTCAATGAAATGCAACAGCATTTGGCAAGACTTATTCTTTGGTCGATCTCGGTACTGTTCTCTTTTGCAATATCCTATCGCTGCAAAGAAGGGCATGAGTTGCTCATGAGCTCTACCAGGAAAAGAGGAGAGTGAAATCCAACAAAGCCGCTGGAGCAGATGGTCTAGCTGCTGAGCTTTACAAAGCAGCAGACGATGAAGCATGCACCAAATCATCTGTAAGATATTGTCGGAAGAATGCATGTCTGATGAATGGAACCTCAGCATTGTTTGCCCGATCCTGAAGAAGGGAGATCCTCTAAACTGCGCCAACTACAGAGGAATCAGCCTACACCGAACGGTTCGGACAGAACGTCACAATAGACACATATAATTTCGAGGTAATAGAGGAGTTGGTCTACCTATAGGCTCCGATAAAAACACGGGAAACAACACCAGCAGCGCCGAGATCAGACGAAGAATAACTCTTTCTAATCTCTGTTTCTTTGGGTTTGGAAAGCAATTGAGTAGAAAAGCCATCTCTCGATCAACTAAGGAAAAACTATATAACGCCCTCATCATCCCAGTCCTGCTTTATGGTGCAGAAGCATGGACCTTGACAAAATCGGATGAATGTGTCTTTGGCCGTTTCGAGATGAACGTTCTTCCATCCTTTTAAAGACTTATACCCTGATTAACTTCACGGTCTGCATTAAAATGAGTCTCATACACATTTTAATTAATTCTAATTTAATAAAAACTATTGTATAAAATATTTCTTATCGGACTTGTAACAACCTACTCAAGCTGCACTAATTAGCATGTCCAAACCATAATCCTTGAATTCAAATCGTATGGTATTAAACTTTAGTGCGTGACAACCAACAACTGTTGATACATTTTTTGTTCAAAACACTCTCTGTCCCTGTCGTTTAACAGTTGTAGAAGTATAAAGCAATAAATTAATTACTTAGAGATGCCCACAACTTTGCGTGCAATAAAAAACATGATTTCTCCTATTTCTCGCGTGTCATATTATTTTTTTGTTACTTCATAATTTAGTGTGGCTTTTCTCTTCTTCTTAATTAAAAACCATTTACAAAAAAAACTTTTAAGTTAAATTGATTTCAAAACAGATTTAACTAGGTATGGCGTGTGAACACAATTTTTGCTAAGCAATAAATACACAATAAAACTGTAATTGCTTATTTAAAAAGAAATATATATTAATTAATACAGAATTTAAGAATCACCCTGTACAAGAAAAAATTGACTCGAAGGAGTTTTATTGAACTTTATGCTTTCATGAACATCATTTTATAGAATTTATATTCCGATTGAATCATTTAATTTATGCTCACGCTGTTTATTTCGATATGAAATTGATTTTTCTTTTTTTTTTTTTTTGTTGGAATAACAGCATTAACTTACCGTTTATCCTTACGCGTTGCTTGAGATGAACGTGAATATCCATTAACCATTGTTCCGCCGCCATAACACAGACTGTGACTTTGCCCGGAGCCTATTTTGAATCTCAAATCGATGAGAATATTCGTTTCGAAAAATCTGAAAGAAAATTTAATTTGCAATTTATAAAATGAGTGATGATGATGAGAGATTGTGTTTGAGATTTGCTTAGAATAAATTCACGAATGGAAAATTTGAGAAAATAAACAGGAAAGGTGGGAATGTGTTCTTGATCCTAAAAGATTTGTTGGATTTGGCTTAATCTCCCTGCACATTCTTAAGGTCTTCATCGTGCCTTGTCTGACTTTATACACATGTAAACGCGAATGCTGGCCAAGAGAAAATTACAGGACATAAACTACAGCCCTTCCGATGTAGAGGGCAATACGACACGAGCTGACGATTCTTGGATATTACAAAAATATATATATTTTATGAAAGGAACGCGATGCGAGGATATTCCACTTGTGTTCATGAAATCGTGTCTTTTAGTCAATTAAATTAATTCACATTTATCCCATATTAATGACTTCCATTCCTTCATGAACGATTCGTTGAATAAGTTGCGCACGAAAACGTTTTTATTATCATATCCTTCCTCGTCAGGATTTCATGGATAATAATTTACATCCATTTAAACTCATAAAAAATAACCCGCTCTAAGCTTCAAAACCACACATTTGGTTGGGTTTTTCTATAACAAACGCTTTGCACCTGCAAAGTCCTTAAATTAAGAGCCTGCATAATTGCAATTTAAATTTTACTCGTGGAGTCGTAAAAATAGAGTGAAAAAGCCTCAACTATGTTCATTGTAGAAAAGTCACCCACAGGTGTGAATTTATTGTCCTTGTGCAATCAGTTCAAATTCTGAGGGCGGGCGTGACGCAAAAGAGATTAACAAAATCGCTTTGACACGCGGCAGCAGCATCAGTGGTTGCGGAACTCGGTGGCATGTCAAGGATAAATATATTCGTATGGGAACTGTATTCATAGACTTAACAACAGATGTTAATCACAATTCAAAACATTTGTTGCTGAAAACCTACCACGACACACCAAGGGAGTTGCTGCCTCATTATTGAGGTTGACAATTCAAAATCAACGGGGAGACAACGTGGCGCGGCGCCAGCTTGCGTCACGGTGATAAAAATAAAATCATCTATTTAAGGGCTCACTGCGGGAGAGGGGGAATTTAATTTGAATTTTTTGGTGAAATTTATTTTGGGATTTTTTACCCCATGACAAGGGTCACAAAATGATGAAGAGGGAGTATGTTTTAATGTGATGATTAAATTTGCATACAAACTATTAAAATGGACTTATAGAATAAATGAAATTCATGTCGAAAATTAAAGCATTTTTTTTGTGCCTGGAAATGCTTGACATCACCTGAACATTTCCTGTGGAATCTTTTGTCCTGTTGAAAACACATGCCTTATTTATGTACCAAATAAATGTCACTGTGTGGCTTTATATTTAATGATTCTCAATTAGCAACCCGTAGACGACATTTAGCATAAAAGCCAAAAAGCAACTCTTTCATTGCCAGGAACTAATTATGTACGTTGTGCAAATTAAAACCTTTCTTCTCATAAGGGAATTCACTCTCAAAGACACTCTAGACAAGAATCTACCTCTTTTGCCAATAAAACACACACCAACTTCATTGGGGTGCAATTTATATCCTTTTAAAGTTCTCTTTTCCTCTTAAATCATGATAAATGCCCCAACCTGAATTGCATGACATATATTTATGTGTGTTCTCCCCAATAATGATGGCGCCTCTATGCCTTTTGAAAAAAAATTCAATGGCAAACGATTATTTTATCCCAGACACTTTTTCTCCTCTCTCAAAAAATATATACCTACTAAGACACTTTGAAAAGAGATGTCCTTGTAGCAGCAGTCGTTCTTCAGTGATTGGCCGTGTCTCTAACTCCAAAAGCAAATATTGAGCAGAATTTATTTTGGAATATTGCCAAAAGCCCGGATATGACCCAAATTCTACAGCTTCTTAGTGCTTAAGCTACATAAACATCCCCTTCTTAGCATTCATAAGGTTTAAGTACCCAACGCCACACTACCACTCGACAGCTTCTCAATGGATATGTGTGTAAGGTGATACATTTTCCAGGATATTCGATTTCTTTGAGATAGAAAATAAAACCGTTGATCTTTAAAGTCTTCATACTCCGCTTTTTTTCTGGCTTCCGTTTAACTCAAACAAACTATCCAACAAGGACGACGACGACGACGATGAGAAATGTTCGCACACAAAATGTAATTGCCAAACTTTATTCGTCTGGGGGCTCGTGCGTTGTCGTTCTGGATAAGAACTTTTATTCGCTCCTTTTAGTTCGGCCCAGAATCCTGAACTTATATTCTAGAGAGCATATGTCACGGAACAAAGCCATACCAGACTAAACGGAATTATCAATATTTCCCATCCAAGCCATCAGCAGAGGCAGAGGCAAGCTGAGGTTCACCGAAATAGTATGGTTTCGAAGGATAAAACCCTAGGTTTGAGTTACCTTAAATTCTGTAGCTAGAAATCTGGGAGAAGTTTAAAATATGTTGGTAATTTGGTTAGTCCTTGTAGATGTATTGTGGTTTTGTCAAAATTTTAGTTTTGCAACTGCAATGGAAAGCCTCTACATGGCTTAACAAACTTGTCTTGAATGGGATTTGATTTACTTGGTTACTAGGACTTGTTTAAGGGTGCAATGTTATTTCGAAGTGTGAACATTGTTTCAAGAGGAGAATGGAACAAAATGCAAGTTGATGTTGTTTTTGAAGGAACAACATTGAGGCTTGCTTCTGATTGTTGAATGCATTTACCTAGAGTAAAGTGTTTTTTTTAAATTGAAAGCACACAATTGGTTGATGGAAGTGTGGTTAGGGTTCTTTTGTTATATTTTAGTTAAATTTTGACGTCTATTACGCTAGCAAGAATTGATTTTGTTGCTTCACTAGCGTAATATTACGCTAGCAGAACATCGATTTTTTCAAGAACTGGTGGAGCAACAAAATCAATTCTTGCGGCACAAATTGGCAACAAAATACTGCTACCGCAATAGACGTTAAATTTTATACGAAACGAAAAAATCATGAAAGCTGTGCTTGAGTCCATTACAGTGGTTGAAGAACAGGCGAAACTCGTTGGTCTTGAAGTGAATGAAGACAAAACAAAGTACATGCTAGCAACAAACAAAGCAACATTGGTCCACCGCCTAGGACAAAACGTCACTGTTGGTAGCAGCAATTTCGAGGTAGTTAAGGAGTTCACCTGAACAAACATTAATCCCACAAACGACACCTTACAAGAGATCCGAAGAAGAATTACCCTAGCGAATAGCTGCTACTTCGGTTTGGCAAAACAACTGGGTTGAAAACTCCTCACTGGAAAGACAAAGTGTCTGCTATGACCTTGGAAAAAAGGGACGAAAGAAAACCCCTCAAGTGTATGCTCATAATAAAAAAAAAACTTTCATTGTTCGTAAATTCCGATAGAAAAAGCATAGGTCCAAAAATTGACCCTTGAGGCATACCAGTAGTAAATGAAGTGAACTGAGAGCCATAAAACTCAATGTATGACTGGTGACGTGAAAAAAAGCCCAACGGGTTAGTTGCAGTCATTTAACACAATAAATCAGATATATGTATGTATGTACTGCACATACAATAATCAATGCAATCAAAATTCCAGTGTCTTTTACTTACTAAGCTACGAATTTATCATTGGTCTCCAAAATCCATCCAAATGAACTCCATTCACCATCCGAAAAGAGTTTATTATCCAAACAACCCATTGAGTACCGAAAATCCACCTAAATTCCATGATTAAAAGGATGAAAAAAGTAACAAGTATTCTTCTTAACTCTTCAATCCATCGAACATAATCCACCATTCAATTCCACTCTTTCAACGAAAATAAAACACTTGTTCCTCTGAAAAACCATCACACCATTCTTAAATTTATATTATCCTCCCACTCGCAAACATCGAGAGTGTTTGTGGAAAAGAGGAGTAATTAAAAAATATCGATTTCATCCTATCCCTTTATACGACGGACGACGGTTGAACTCATTTGCTAATATTAAATGAAGAGCACCTATGTATCTCACCCGTCACGTCCGTCGTCGTCGCGTCCCGTCATCGCCATCATCAATATCCCACCGAAAGAAACCACAGCCAATAAATCTCACTGATAAAATTCTCTCATCGATATAAATCAATATGGCTAGCATCGGCAACATATCCCCTCCCACTCATCCCAACAGAAATAAGTTTTAATCCTTTTTTGCCGGTGCACTTTCCCTCTATCCACCAGCAAGCCCCAGCATGTGTGGATGGAATTTTTCCCCTTTTTCTACTTTCGTTAATTAATTTTCTCTTGGGTGACAGAGTTTTTTTTTTTTTTGCTGTGAAAAGGGGAGACTGCAAAATTTATTAAACAAAAACCGACCTACCTGCTGCTAGTGAGTTATCCTGGTATCTGATCAATGAAAATATAAGATCCAATAAAAGGAACAAAATTATGTTGTGTTCTACAAGCAGCAGCCAGCAGCGCGGTATCAGTAGTGACAACGGCACTCCAAGGACACTCTCAATTAGAGGCAATTTCGCAAGTTTTATCACACGTACACTCACATAAGAAGAGCGAGCGCAGCGGTCGGTCTATTGCAGGCAAGGATATATTAATTTCCTTCCTCACTTGACTGATACTCCGACAACGACAATTTGTATAGTTTAACGTTTGTGGTCGAGACAAAACCGCACAGAAACGTTCAGCGTTCAGTTCGCAGAGCGGAAGGACATCACGTCATAGTCTGGTTGAAATGATGCACCAAGCAATTTGCACACTTAAATTTCCCTGTCCTCGCCAGAAGGGATAAATTTGTTAGCAACAGCAGCGCTCCATGTACACACACACACGATTCACTCCTCCGAAAGGATTATCTGTTCAATTTGGCACGAGAAGATACAAAAAAAAAAAAAACGGAACCGGATGTAGGCCCAGCTGGAGCTCATAGAAAAAACTAGGATTGTAATCACATATGAGCATCACACACTCTGGGCTAGCAGGACGACTCAACAGCAGTGCGAACAAGGATGCAAGCGATAAAGCTGTTTGAGTTTCTTTTTTTCGTTTCCAATTTTTCACTTAAAATAAATTGCAATTGCCCGCTGGCCAACACTCTTCATGATTATTTGGCTTTGACCTTGTCCTCAGTTTTGTGTCGGTTGAACTTTTTTTTGCGGTAGCGAACTTTTAGGAAGAGAAAAGTTTCTTTTAATTTAGGGAATTGCTCGCGTCAGGGTTTTTAGTTTCTTTTATTTTTCCGTCTGTCTTAAATGGTCTCTTTGGCCGACAGAAACCAACCGAAATCATTAAAATCAAAAACTTAACTGATATTCAATTGGCAAGCGCACGATGGTAGAAACTGCTATTAGCAGTCGGAGCATTTAGACCATGCGATCAGTTAGCCAAGCCAGGTAGATGATGGAGCTTATTTCTAAAAGCCAAAGTCTTTAAAGGTATTATGGAGCAAAAGAAACGACTGCCAGGCGTGCAAAGAAATTAAAATTAACTTTTTCTTCTGTTCGAGAATCTTAATTAAATGCCGATGCGCTGCTGCTGCCTGTTGGCTGCTTGTAAGCTTCTTCTGGCTCATCTTCAATGGGTTAATGTTGGCTTCAATTGAATACATTGCTGCATGCATTGCGTGTTTCAAGTCTTTTAAATATAGAATGAAAGCCAAATAGAAGAAGACACGAAGAAGAGGAAGATCGGATGGAAAAAAATTAGAGCTAAACGAATAAAATTAGAAGAAAACAGTTGATGGAGTGTGCCAATGATGGTACTTAGCATAGTTTTGATGGATAAGACAATAGACAGTGGGGTATAGATTCTTTCGTTTTGATAAGGTGAGAGTGAGAACTGGAATTTTGCTGATCGAAACTCAGATTGTGGTTTTCTATCATTTTTTTTGAAGAAAAAAAGAACAAACGTTCAGATTTGACATTTTCTCTTACCTGAAGAATTGTTCAAAAAAGCGGGAGATACATATTTTGGTTCGGAGTTTAAGCTCATCTTCAAGATTGGGACAAAAGAAGACATGGCCAAGGTCAAGGAAGGGTTTGCACAAATCGAAGCTCTGTCATGTCACTCCTAAAACATCATTCTTGAAGAAATGTGTTCGAAAGAGAGAGGCAATTTATGTCAGAAGTCCGTCCAACTTCTAAGACGCTGAAAAAAACACTCAGGGACACTCAGACTAGTTTAGGCATCCCTGCAAAGCTCGTTCGCTTGTGCAAAATGACGATGGAGAACTCACGCTGCGCCATCAAGGTTGGCAACGAGCTTACGGAATCTTTAGATGTCAAAAAAGGATTCAGACAAGGCGATGCACCACCGTCAACACCAGAGGCACTAACTTCCAAGAGTCTGTCAACTCGCGTACGCCGATGGTATTCATATAATGGGGCGAACACAGCGTGATGTCAATGGCGCCTTTGTGAAAAATGTGAAAGAAGCGGAAAAAAATGGATTCAGCTGTAAATGAGGAAGGACACCCAACACCGACGCACGGCTCGTACAGAACGTCACAATAGACGCATACAACTTCGAGGTAGTAGAGGAGTTTGTCTATCTAGGCTCCGCTATAAACACGGGCAATAAGCAATAACACCATCGCTAAGATCAGACGAAGAATAACTCTTGCTAATCGCTGTTTCTTTGGGCCAAAAAAAGCAATTGAGTGGAAAAGCCCTCTCTCGAGCAACTAAGGTAAAAGTGTATAACACCCTCATCCTCATAACAGTCTCGCTGTATGGTGCAGAAGCGTGGACCTTGACAAAATCGGATCAATATGCCCTGGGCTGTTTCGAGAGGAAAGTTCTTCGGGTCATCTCCGGCTCCGTGTGCATTGATGTGGAATGGGTTGTACAAAGACATGAACCTAGCCAGAAGAGTCAAGGTCCAGAGACTCAGATGGCTCGGTCATTTAGAGCGGATGGTCGTAGAAGTAGAGACCGCGACTCAGGTGGCGCACACAATTCGAAGAGGACCTCAAACAACTTTAGAGTGATCTTGAAAGTTTCCAAATTTCTCTTTTTAATAAAAACAACGTCACGCCTAACAAAAATCTCACGGGCACATTTTCAAATTCATCACTCACCGAAAACAACAATTTTATTTTTTCATGCGATTTTGTCCAAGTTTAAAGTTCACTTGTCACACTGTTCGAACGTTGCGCCATCGAGTCAATTTCAATTTAGTACTTGATCAATAGAAGTTATTGTTTGTTCTTTGCTTTTGGACTCCAATAATAATTATACCAAAGTTTCTCAAATCTAAACAATTGTTTACACAAATAATGTTACGTGCTATATGACCGATTTGTGCGTCCTCTCACTTGTCACGAAACTCATACCGCACATCCGAATAACCACACACAAAACAAACCAAACACATTGCCTTCAAAAATCATACCAAAACCACTGGTATCCATAACCATGCTGTGGAGCCACCAACTCAATTGAGACTTAATAGACAACCGACAAGAAAAAAAAATAACTTTAGAAAATATTAATTATTGTGAGCATGGGAAGTCGGGGTACTATGGAAGGTGCCACATAGCACCTAGTCATGTTTTTCCCCAAACTACTGTCAGTATTGGTGTTGGTTGAAGAGTGTATGCTGTCGACTTCAATAAGCCTACAACGTGTGATTAGGAGGCGAGAGAGAAAAAAACAAAGTGTAAAATTTTTTCCTGTCCAACTTCATGCTCTGGAGCATTTCTGGAACAATGTACAGTGAGATATTTGGTGATATGAAACGTAAATGCAGTTTTTTTTCTTCTAACTCTGTTTACTGTCTGGATGTGTGTTATTCTTGTTTGTATCTGATTTAGCGTGATGTATGCTATTTAATATATGCGATAGTTTTGGACTGCATTCATTAGCTAAGGTAGAGGGAGGAGGAACAATGGTGTTTTGGCTTATAGCAAAAATAGTATTTCGACTAAGGGGCTCATTCTATTAAAGATTGTACCAACTTGGCTTCGGATTTCCCAAGTTACAGTATCCTTGTGAGTAGTCATCGAGATTATAAATAAAATCAAACATTTTGCAAGCAGCTTCACAAGAAGCCGATTGATATTCCTTCTAGGTTCACTTTGCAGCTTTCTCAGAAGAAGAGGTGCCGAAGAAGTACGTCTTTTGAATTTTAATGCGTGCAATGTGTGCTGTATAGGCAAGTTTAAGTGAACCTAGGTTAGGTTAGGTTATATGGGCTGACAGTTGATTTTGTTACCGTCACACTTAGATCAATGTAGATCCATTGTGATACCCTGAAGTGTTGTAACTTCTGAAAGAATGATTTAACCTATGAATTCTATGGTTGATCGAGCCATTTGGTGGACTTGATAAAGTTCAATAGGCGATTGCCTGGGAGTTCAGATAGTTCTTCTAGTTCATTGAAGAAGTAGTTGCCTAAGAATTTTGATCTGGTGCGGCAGAGTGCTGGACAGTGGCATAGGAAATGAGCCGTGTTTTCGTGCTCATCCTCATCGCCGCAGCCCCTGCAAATGTCGTCCGTACTAAGCCCCATCTTCTTTTTGTGGTAGCCAAGTAGATTATGTCCCGTTATCACACTTATGAGGGATCTTAGGGACGGTTTTTTGAGAAGTAAAATCTTTTTGGATTTTTCCTTGTCATAATGAGGCCAGAGTTTCCTGGTGTTACCGCAGGTTTCTAGTAGGTTCCATCTATCATTTGCTTTTTGAATGATACTATTACTAATATTTCTCTTTAGTTCGCATTGAGGGATTCTGATGTTGTGGTCTATGAGAGAGGGGTCAAGTACCGAGCCTTCTCTTGCAAGCTCATCCGCTTTTTCATTTCCTGGCACACCACTGTGACCGGGAACCCAGCAGAGTCTTACGTTGTGCTGCATACCAAGAACCCTTAGCTCTTCGCGACAGCAAGAAACAAGCTTTGACTTGATTTGCGTGGCAGAGATCGCTTTTATTGCTGCTTGGCTATCAATGAAAAAGGTGATATCAGCGTGTGGTATCGCCATCATGGATATTTGATTAGCAGCGTTTTTCACTGCCAAGATCTCAGCTTGGAAGACGCTGCTATGGTCAGGAAGTCTGAATGAACTGGCAAGGCTAAGATTTTCTGAGTAGAAACCTGCCCCTACCCCAGTATTCATTTTCGAACCATCGGTGAAGATGGTAAGATTCGATTCGTTAGTGTAGGGTACACTGTTTTCCCAGTCCTCTCTATTAGGGAAGCTGGTAGTGAAGTTTTTATTGAAGTCTAGATAAGGGGTCATGTAATCAGTACGAACGTTATTGCCAACGTATTTTGTAAGGATCGTGGTATGGCCGTGTTGACTAGATCTCCAAATATCGGTCTGACTAAGTCGGAGAGCGCTGTTTGCTGCTGATTCTTGTGCAAATAAGTCTATGGGGGTGAGATTTAGGATCGCTTCGAGACCCGCAGTTGGGGTGGTCCTCATCACCCCCGTAGTGCTAATGCATGCCATTCTTTGTACTTTGGTAAGGGTTTTTAAGTTCGTGGATTTCTCCAGAGCTTGCCACCAAACCAAACTGCCATAAGTTAGAATGGGTCTAACAATGGCTGTGTACATCCGCATGATTATCTTTGGATTTGGCCCCCAATTTCTTCCCAGAATCCTGTTACACGAGTAGAGTGCAATCATGGCTTTCTTGTATCTTTCCTGAATGTTTAGACCCCAGTTGAGTTTCTTGTCCAAGATAACTCCGAGGTATTTTGCTTTTTCTGAAACTATAAGTGGGGTGTTGTCAATTTTTGGTATCTCAAAAGAAGGTATTTTCCTTCTGTTGGTGAAAAGTACCAGTTCTGTTTTCAGGGGGTTAACCTTCAGACCGCATTTCTTGGTCCAGTTATTGACCATAGTTAATGCGCCTCTTAGTTGTTCGCTTACCGTGGTCAGGTATTTACCCGTCGCTAGAAGCGCTAAGTCGTCGGCATAAGCTATAACTCTGACACCGCTGTTTTTGAGTTTGATGAGAATTTCATTCATCACCAAAGTCCAGAGGAGGGGTGAGAGGATTCCGCCTTGTGGTGTCCCTCTAGATGTGTACATCTTTATATCAGAGCTACCTAGTACACAATGGATTTGTCTGCCTTTCAACATACACGTAATCCATTTTATAAGTGTAGGTTCTATTTTGAGATCAGTGAGAGCTTTTTCTATGGCACTGTTGTGGACATTGTTGAATGCTCCTTCGATATCAAGAAAAGAGGCAAGGGTGTATTCTTTCACCGCGAGCGACTTCTCTATTGTTCTAACTGCACAGTGTAGGGCTGTTTCTACACTTCTGCCTTTTGTATAGGCGTGCTGAAATGGTGATAAAGATTCTGGCTTTAAGTTGCTACGGATGTGCATATCAATCAATCTCTCAAGTGTTTTTAGTGCGAAAGAGGTTAGACAGATAGGTCTGAAGTCTTTTGGTTCTGTGTGACTGGGCTTGCCAGCTTTTGGTATGAAGACGACTTTAACTTCACGCCAAGCCTTCGGGACATATCCTAACTTAAGACTGTTAAGGAATATGTTTATCAGATGTGAAGTGATGATATCACTGCTTTTTTGCAGCATCAAGGGGGAAGATGCCGTCTAGGCCTGGGGATTTGTAAGGAGAGAATGAGTTAATAGCCCAGATTAACTTTTCTTTTGTTATCAATTCCCTAGGAATTTCAGGTGCCGAGTATATGGTGTTTATTGACTCGTTTACTAGGTCAGCGCTACATCCTGGGAAGTGTGTTTGAACCAGGAGTTTTAGGCTTTCTTGACAGGACTCTGTCCATTGATCATTAGGTCCTTTTAGGGAGCCTATGGGTGTATTTACTTTGGAGAGTATTTTCCTTAGTCTTGCTGAATGGTTAGTACACTCAATGCTACTACAGAAGTTTCTCCATGAGCTTCGTTTCGCCCTTTGAGTTTCGATTTTGAATTTTCTTTGACTGGTTTTATAACATTCCCAGTCGCTTTCTAATCTAGTGCGTTTAGCCCTATTGAAGAGTTTCCTTGTTTCTTTCCTAATATTACTGAGTTCAGTAGTCCACCAGGGCGGTTTATTGTTTTTCTTCGCCGCTGTAATGAGTGGACAGCTTTTGTCAAAAGCGTTCCGCAGAATTCCCGTGAATTCCACAGTTAATTCATCTAAGCTATCTGAATTAAGATTAGTATCGGTATTAAGCTGACCTATGTTCTTAATAATTTCGCTGTTGAAGACGTGCCAATCGGTACGTCTATTATTCCTAAAAGGTTTGTTTTCCCGCTTAGTATCAGGGATACAGAATTCGATTAGACGATGATCTGCGAAAGATGCGTCGTCTAGTACCTTCCATTGCTCTACCTGACAAGTATTTGAGTTGCTTGTTATGGTGATATCGAGCACCTCCTTACGGGTTTTTGTAACAAAGGTGGGAGTGTTACCTCTGTTAGCTACTATAAGGTTGTTATCAATAATATATTCAAAAAGGGACTCGCCCCTTGTGTTAGTATCGGTGCTTCCCCACTGCACATGATGTGAGTTAGAGTCGCACCCTACGACTACGTTAAACTTGTTCTTACTTGCATAAGATATCAATAGATTAGTGATATCAGCTGGTGGTCCTTCCGTACCGTCGTACGGCATGTAAGTGGACGAGAGAATGAGCGTTGGGAGCCCTTCTCGCTCCAGTTTTACCGCTGTTTGGTCAATATTGCTATAAGTAGTCAAAAGAAAAAGATTAGACTGTTTCCTTGCTATAATGCATGTTCTGGGATTACTGTTTCGGCTGTCAAGGTTGGGCTTGTACAGCAGAAGTTCTCTCGAGTGTAGTCCCTTAATTTTGCCGCCTGATACCCAGGGTTCCTGTATAAGGGCTACATCGTACTGTGTTAAGTGAACCTAACCTATTCTCTTTCCAATGGAGAACTGTTAAGCTAGTTTTTGCTATGTACGGTCTGGAAATGGACCTATTGACATTCAATATCTCCGGAACTCCTAAAGTATACCATTTTCTTATTAATTTCCAATAAAGAGTGACTACACCATCATGTCCATCCGTTCCATAAAATATGCTCTTTTAAAGCTCCTGTAAAATTTTAAGCTGTCACTCAAACGTCGAATTGATGTTAAACTTCATGAATATCTTTGTTTTCCAACAAGCCATATTATTTGCACAAAACAAACATACAAACAAACCCACATAAACTGCCACGGGAATACATAAACATGGAAACACAAGAAGCATGAACTTGCATAAAGAGCAAACGTTTCAAGAACATACCACACCACTCCTGTCAGTTTAAGCCATTTGTGCAACTTCAACTGCCATAAGACCTTTATGGCTTTTGTGAACAACACGATAAACAATGTCTGGCAAAAACAAGACTTTTATCCTTTTTAACTGCGAGACGGATCAAGGAATGCACTTCAAATGAATTGTTATATTCGTTGTTGGAAATAATTGAACTTTTACCCCATTTATGTTGCTGTAGTCGTCGTCGTCGTCGTCGTCGTAATCGTCGGCTGTATTAACGAGACTTTTTCTATTTTTCTTTTGCAACTTCTTCATTTTTTTTCTTGACATTCTCACTATATTCTCAGACAATTCAATGTCAGTAACAGCATAAGCACCACAACTGTTTTTATAGCCACCCCCTTCAACACCAGTTAAACGTTACACTTAAGAAATGGGTTTTTTGTTAATAGACTCGTTAATAGTTGTAGTTTGAATGGAAGAGCCATGCGATAAGGCAAAATAAACATTTGAGGAATCAAGAGATCTAGCCAACATTCGGTTGGCAATTACTTCCGATTGTGACTTGAATTAATATCAGTTAACTGACTAACAAATTAGTTGGCTGTGGGAGAAATCTAATTTGTTTGGGATTAAGCCAAGTTATTCGAGTGTTAAATTGTCGATTGGTTTCTTGCGGCAGATGGCGGCCGTGCTCATTAATTTATCGGTATTCCAATTTTGTATGTTATTTGTTCGTGGCTAATAGGTCAGCTGGTTGTTTTGCTGAATTCGACAATGAAGGTTTTATTTTTCGGAACTATCACAGTTTGGAAGAATAGATTTTTGCTGGAAGACTTTTTTTATATCAAAAGAAAGTTCTTGAAGGCGTTCTACGACCCACCGATAACACAGTTTTTTTTGTACGCGTTCATGAGCTCCTGTTATGTCGGGACATGACCCTGAGTGTTTTTGACGAAAATTCAAGGATAGCAACTAAGTTTACATTCTGGCCCTGTTTTAACAAACAAAGAACGGAAAAAATTATGCAGCTACACAAGGGATCACTTCGATCTCTTGTAAGCATAATCACTGGACATAATCTGTTAGGTTATCATATGAAGAAGATGAGAATCAGTTCAGATGATCTATGCAGAGGATGCGGAGACGAGGAGGTGCATGAAGATACTTCGCACTTTCTGTGTCACTGTCCCGCACTTTCCCATCAAAGGAAGAAAATGCTTGGCAACTTTTTCTTTGAGGATTTAGAGGAACTCTCTAGTACGCCAGGTACTAGCATCCTGAACTTCGTCAAGGCCTCTAAATGGCTTGACTAACTGAACACATAGGTTTTTCTTATTAGCTTGAGTAGCAATACTCGCGGGTATCACAATGGATCTGTATTGATCTAAGTGTGACGGTAATGACATCAACTGTCAGCCCCTAAACCTAACCTAACCTAAGTTTACATTCTAGTGGTACGAATGAACGAATCTCTGTACTTAAGAAGGGAACCTGTCCAAATACATATTGGTTTTATGCTCTTGTTCTGGACAGATATTTCAGAGACCAAAGAGTTAGCTGTTAGTTTCTATACAATAGCTCTAACTCAGAAGCAATGTTAATGAAGTCGATCACGTACGGTCCTATTATTTTTATATTGACGTAACTGGTAGTTAGGTCAGCGCATCGGTTACGGAATATTATTTTTCCTGACATTTCTATCTCTCAGTTTAGACGTCTCGACTAACCATAACGTGTTTAGGCCCGTTAGATTCATGCTTTTTTCGACGCTGCTGTCCGAGGTTGACCCTATTGGAATTTGCTTTCTACCATAACATGTTCTCAATTGTGTTAGATCTTCATGACGATTTAAAATTCCTTAGTTCATTCCTCTGTTTAACAATACGAGGTGAAAAATTAAGAACGAAACCCATTTATTTCCAACAAAAACTTTATCTATTCACGAAACATACTCCAATTCGTTCAGCTCAACAAAACACATGTCTTCAAATAATCTATTACCGAAATTCGACAATCCATTATGTACTTCCTCAGCAGTATGTGTTCAATGGATCAATAAAGTTTCAACAAACTATTTAACCGACTTCAATTGTGTTCATCACGATAGTGTCGAAAGACAACAGCAACACAAAGTAAAACTTTAATTACTTCCACTTGAAACAAATTTAAACGTATTAGCCGTGTTAACCAGCACTTTTCATTCTTTTCAAGTGCACCCTAAGAACATTCAAGAGGCATAAGAGATTTAATTTCCACGCATACAACAACAAAAATTGTAGAAAATGTTTAAAGGGCTTGTTGAGTAGCACTCGAAAATGTGTGTCACGCCTCACGCGCTCTGCCATGTAAAAGCTGTTTAATCTTGTTTGCTGATAGTTTTGTTGAAGGACAATTTTGTTAAACTACAAAGAGTGTTCTCGAGACGAAAGGATGTATTTAAAAATTCAAACGTTTCATAAGTATGAATTATAAAATTATAACGATGCTTGGTGGCGGTGGGTGGTAGGTTAGGTTAGGTTTATCCTTAATGACGGTAAAATTTGAACACAAGGAGTGGCTGTAAATAGCAGCTTTTGTCGGGAATTGACGTTTTCATTTTGAACACCACAAAGACCGTAAATTATGAATTATTTAATCAAATCACGAATGGCCTTAAATTTCTTTTTTTTCTTTCTTTTTCTTTTTGCTTTTAGAAGAAGGAGTAGTGACCGTAAAATATATTCAAGGCCTGCCACACATAACAGTTCCGCTGCCAAGTCGAAAAGAAAAATGTCGATTCGCCCTTAAGCCAGTGTCACATACAGTTTGTAACCTGATTGATATGCTTAAATTAGAAGATCGTGGAGTTGACAGAGCGGTCATATTAAACGATGAAGGAGTGCGGATAGCCTCAACATGTAGCATAGAAAGTCTTATGGATGAGCCATTTTGGTAAGTGTACTTTTTGACAAGACAAAAATTCTTTATTTCATTTAATAAAATCCTCAAAAGACAGGATATGTCACAATCATGAAGCAAAAGAGGGATTTTTTTGTGTGGATATTCACCCAAAGTGATTTTAGTCCCTGAGGTGTTGATGTGTCAATTTTTTCTTTTACCTTCCTTAAGAGCCAAATTCCTCGGAAAATTGGATACGGGACGGGGACAGGTTGCTCTTTGAATATCACTATTTCTCGTATCAAAATCAATTTGCGTATATTATGTGTAATAGAAATATACACAAACAAATTGAGAAGGAGGTAAAAGGTTGACAAACGCACAGTTGAGAATATAATATTCAAGGTTGCTCTTCTTCATATTTTTGTTCCCTTTGGGTACAAAACAGACATACATACATAAATGAGCTCCCTTAGGCTTAGGCCGGCAATGTTTACTTTGACATTTATACATTGACGTACATTTGGTGAATAGAATGAAGAGACAGCAAGTGATTTGACAAAGGATAACGAATGAATATGATAACTTTGAACCCACGGGCAAATATTGTAATTTTGTTTCCGTAAAAAAAGAAAATCACAAAAGGTAACCTTTATTTCATTTTAGGGAAATCTTGAAACTTTAAAAAAGGTTTAATAAATCCTCAAGGAGATGTGCTTCCATAGAAGTCTAATGGGCTTATAGACGAAAGGTCTGTTGAAAATTTTGATTTCTGATCCCTCTGAGATTTGTTTTGACCTTTGTGGAAGGGAAGTCTTCATTTTATAAAAAAATCCATACAAAAAATATAATCCAAGCTCAGTAGTAGGATTTCCGGACAAAAAGCACCAGTCTGTTCCTTTTCAGTTGAGTTGTCAATTTTGTACCGCTATCAGATGTTCATGCAATAGACTTCGCTGTTCTATTTGCAGCTGGATAGAAAAAAATCACACATTCTTTTTTTTTTCGTTAGGAGCTCATTTTCTTCGTTATTTACTTACTTAACAGGCTCCCAATCCATGAAGGATCTCAGCCTGAGATACTGCTGCTTTCCATCGGTTACGGTGCTTCCCATGCACTCTCCAGTCGCCAAAACCCAGCGCTCTGGCATCCGCAAACACTTTGTCTTTCGAGTGAGGTGTTTTGAACCCAGTTATTTTCCCAAACCGAAGTAGCACCAAGGTGTCGTTTTTTTGGATTGATGTTTGTTCCAAGGTAGGTGAACTCCTTTACTACCCCGTAATTGCTGCTTTCAACAGTTACGTTTTATCCTAGGCGGTGGACCATTGTTGCTAGCATGCATTTTGTTTTGTCCTCATTCACTTCAAGAAAGTCCAACGAGTTTCGCCGGTTCTTCAATCGCTGTGAAGGCCTCAAGCACAGCTCTCTTGGATCGATCGGTGATGTCTGTGTCGTCCGGGTGGATTTGTTGAAGATAGTGCTTTCCGTGCTCACACCTGCCTTGAGCACTATCTGCTCCAGGACTATGTTGAAGAAATCACATGACAGCGCATCTCCTTGTCTAAAGCCGCATATGTTTGAGACAACTCGGATGAGCACACTGCACTGCGTATTGTTTAACGTCTTGCGGCACAGCTGGATCAGTTTGTTCGGGATTCCGAATTCAGACATCGCCGTCATAAGCTCTTGACGGTTAATGCTAACATAGCAGCTTTGAAGTCGATGAAAAGATGGTGGGATTTGGTGGATTTGCCTCAGTGTGGTCTATCGTTATTTGACACACTGGTACGTGCCGATTATTGTGTTGCAGAACGGTTAACGACGCTCGGTAGTTTTTGCACGGTATAATACAATAGACGCTCGGTAGTTTTTGCATGACATAGGAACCCTTTTTTGAAGATGGGGCATATGGAGCTTATCCAGCAGTCAGCGGACATACATTCTTCCTCCCACACTTTGTTATGCATATTTAAAGTGTTCCGCAGGTATGCCATCCGACCTGGCGGACTTGTTATTTTTTAGCTTTGGGATGGCTCTATCTACCTCTTCTTTGACTGGTCTTGCTTCTCTTTCGTCATTGCTCGCTCAACATTATGCGCATTTAGCGGTCTTAGTGGTCTCGGATACATTTTTAGTTACTTCTCGATATCGGTTCCACAAGGTTTTGACATCTGTGGTATTTGGGAGGACGGCGGGGAGGCACTCACTCAGGCGCTCACTGCAATTGGCATTGTAGGTACTTTGTTGATATCGATACTATATAAAAAAAATTACAGTGGATTCTATTTGTTGTTCTTTATCACTATCAACATCTTCGAAGTCTGTAGATGTTTTTCGTGAATTACTACCAAAACAAAAAATACTCATCACTCCGTTTGTTTCCGATTCATTGGTCTGAATTATTGCATTTTAAAGTTTCTTTAAATTCTTGAGTATAAATGCTTTTATTTTTCTCGATTGCAAAAATCCCTGATTAAATGAGAATATTTCAATTTCTCAATGTCACTTTCGAATCAGATACTTGCAATTTTCCTTGGGAATCTATCCACTTAAAGGGCTTATTTGAAGGTTGAATTTCTTAGAAACTTGAACAGAAAAGAAAAGAATTCAATACGACAATACATTCTTCGATTTCGCAGAACAGATAGAGATAAAGATAAAGTTTTATTTTAACATTTCCAAGAATTCTTCTTTTCTGTTTTCAATTCTTTTCTTTTTCAATCCAATTTAAGGGTGAAGGGATCAATATTTTTGTTTCTCTTTCCTTAAATCATTGGTCAGTTAGTTCCTGTTGTTTATGTTAAGAATCCCAAATTAATCCTGTTCCTCATCCATTATTTTATGTAAAAATAATCTTATTTAAATTAAATTTATTGAAATCTTTTTTTTCCCTTACAGGTTACATATTAATGATAAAAGATATAAAGTAGTTCCTCCGGCAAGAGAGCGAATCTCTGCTGAAAATTTAACAAAATTAGGTGATGTTAGAGCAATAGTTGGACAAGTAAGTTAATATTGTTCTCCACTTTATTATTCATCTTTTGTAAAATTTTGCATTGAATTTTCAGCTGTACGAAGCATTACACGTAGGCGAATATCATTTGCAAAAAGAAGTAGACCTAGTCTCGAAATTAGAAGATCTTAAATTTAAGCTAGTTCCTCTGGAAGAGGTAAGTTTTATCTTTTCCTTTTATCACTTGATGGCTTTAGATTTTTAGATGAATGATTTGTACCGGAAAATATCATAAAGTCACTAAGAAGGTATTTTTTTTTTAATTGTTAATTGAGATTTTAACTAACGACGAAAGTTGATGTTGAACAAATGCAGTTCGTTGTTTATCTTTTGAAATGCAGTCTTAAGGTTATGAAGAGTTTAGTAGGCACAACCTTCGTGTTCGGCTGCTGCCAAACGAATGAACTGGTTAACTGTCCATCGCATTGTTGTCATTGACAGGTCTGCCTAAAAAGTATTGCATTCTTAAGAAAATTCATATAGAGAAATTGATCAAACGGCTAACAAATTTCAACCAAGTGAATTCGGCAGATTCATATTTCATATTTCTTGATTAAATTTTTTTTAGTTCAAACGATTATACTAGTGATGGGTCAACTCGGTTCGCTAACTCGAGTCAACTCGAGTTAGCCCTAACTCGAGTCAACTCGGTTTGTTTTTTTTTTTTCAACTCGAGTTACAATAAACAAATATTTAAACCACCTTAATGTTTTACACTTTAGGTTTTTGTCGTTTTTTAGTATAAAATTTTAATTAATCGATTAAACGAAATAAACAAAAACAAAACTAACGAACGATCAAAAACACGTACCTTGTATGCATTTCGGACTATATGCAGTCCATCATCAGCATCACGACTGATCAGATTGGTGTCATCTTATTGGGTTTATAATCAGATGAGAGAAAAGAGGCTCGAAGATATGTTGCCGTTATCAGCATTGATAGCATTGCTATCTTTCTGTATAAAATAGCTCTCATAGGCATCCAATTTTCTCTCATCTGTTATGTGTTTTTTGAGACTCACACTGCTTGCATTTATGTTGAAGTGGTTGAACTTTAAGACGTGGTCTGCAATGGCAGAACTTTGATTTTTATTTTGTTTAATGTACGCACAGTGTTCTTTAAATCTCTTTTCTATAGTTCTTTTGGTTTGACCATAATAAACTCCTTCACAGTCACCACATTTGATTGCATATATGCCTGATTTTTTCATGTTGTCAATTTTGTCTTTTGTTGACCCGAGTAAGTTTTTGAGTTTTGTTTTGCTTGAAAAAACCAATTGAATATTATGTTCTCGGAAATTTTTTGATATTTTGTTGGTTATTTCAGGCACATAACACACTGCGGCTCGTTTAACTTCACTTCTTTCTATGTTTTGCGTGAAAAGCGTCGACATGTTTGATTTTTTAATTTTCTTAGAATGTTTTTTGATTAGTTTATCCACTAAACTTAAACTGTAGCCGTTTACATCTGCAACTTTTTTAATGTATTCGTATTCAGTTTTGTAGTTTAAAGCTGATAAAGGGAGCTTACACATTCTATATATCATTGAATGAAACGCGGCGTGTTTATGTTGAGTCGGACAATGTGAATCACTTGTAATGAACCGGAGTGTACTTGTTGGTTTATGGTAAACCGAAATCTCTATTTTATTTTGCAACGTTTTCCTTACTTCGAGATCTAGAAAACAGATTTTTCTGTTTGTCTCGGTTTCAATTGTAAATTTTATAGATTCAAATTGGCTGTTTAACACACTCAACGTACTATCTATGTTGTCTTTTTTCACAATAGAAAACACATCATCCACATATCGGCACCAAAACCGCGGTAGTAAATTCTCATTCTTCAACCGAATTTCAAATGCTGACATGAACAATTCCGACACTAGAGGACTCAATGGGTTCCCCATATTTGTTCCCTTTTCTACCTTATAAAACTTATTTCTGAATTGAAAAAAGTTTTGTTTCATGCAAAGTTTAGCAACGTTCAAAAAACACGCTTTTTTCTCACTGCTCACATCCACCGTATTCAAATATTTTTCAAATTCACATAATGCTATTTCTACCGGAATACTTGGGAAAAGAGACACAACGTCAACGACACAATCGGTTTGCCAACTCGGTTCGCCAACTCGGTTTGCCAACTCGGTTCGCCAACTCGGCAATCGATTAAAAAAAAAAATTTGTAAGGGTTTTTTGTTTTTTCCATTTTTTATGAATTTTCTAGACCGATTTTCGGGGCGATCCGGTAACATTTAGAACGAAATATCCCTCTAGCGACCTAGATTCGTACCTTATCTCTCTATAGATCCATTAACATTCAAATTTCATCAGCGGATGGCAGAGATTTTGACGGATTAAAAACCTAGTATTTTCGGTTTTTTAAATGTTTTCTAGATCGATTTTCAGGGCAATCCGAGCTGGAAAACCGAGTTGGCAAACCGAGTTGGAAAACCGAGTTGGTGAACCGAGTTGGCAAACCGAGTTGACTCGTTCAACTCGAGTTGGGCAAACCGAGTTGTAACTCGGTTTGCAAAGAAAACCAACTCGAGTTAACTCGGTTTGCAAAATTTACGTTTCGGCACATCACTAGATTATACATACATCGTTAACGTTTTAACTCGAATTTTGAGATTGTTTATCTTTTCGATTTCGCCCGAATTTTTCGAACATAGATTTTTTCGCCCGGATTTCTCAATAAGGGAAAAGATAAAAGGGATTTTTTTTCGGGGGAATTTATGATAAAGCTGAATGTTTCATTCCGCCCGAACTGAGTGCTGGGTATAAGGAAAATATTTCCATTTAAAATAAAAAACAAACAAACAAATATCTAACCAATTAAAAGGACACTTTACCTTTCTTTTATGGATTTTGGCACACAGACAAAAAGACAAAAAGAATTGTTTCTCAAATTCAAACCTTTTTTATTACAAGTCACTGTGGCGTATACTTACTTTTGTCTAAGTGTTCTGTTCGCCTCCTAAATAAAAGTGAAAATTCTAGCGCTGGATGACATTTAATTCTGCCTGAACTAAGTGCCGGCAATAAGGGAAATCTTTCGAACAGGAACTTTTTCGCCCGAAACTCACAATAGGCGAAAAGAAAAAAAAATCTTCGGGTGGAATGCTGTTCCAGTGAAACTCGCAATGTGATTAATAAAAATAAATCAACATGAATGAATAATTATTGCATTTAACATCGTTTTTGGCTGATTCACTAGAATCAGAAGAAAGTGATACAAGGTCCGTTCTTTTACTTTTTTGGCAGTTTTTGTAAAAACTGTCAAAAATCGAGGCGTGGGGATAAAATTTTGTGATTCTCCAAAAAAGTAAAAGAACGCTTGACAGCAAAATTCTGCCAAATGCACAAAATTACATCAAACGTCAACAAAATTCAATGTTTGACAGAACTTACAAAAACTGCCACAAGAAATGTTTGTGGCTAGGTTAGGTTAGGTTAGGTTATGAGGGGTGTGCACAGCTTGAGCTGTTGCGTACACGGGGGCCTATTGGTCCATTGTGATCCCCTATAAAAAATAAAAGTAAGCATCGATGCTTCTCAAGGTCGATTAACGTAGACTGGCTCGTTAACGAACCAACCTGTGCTATCTATAAATTTCTTCATATTTGCCATTGAGACCTGTGCTAGATCATCCAGTTCTCCAACAAACCTGTTTCCGAAATGACGGAGGCGGCTAGTTTGGAGGTTCGAATAGTCACAGAGCAGGTGTTTAATGGTTTCTATTTCCTCCTCATCCTGACAGCTCCTACAAAAATCGGGTGCAAATGCCCCTATCTTGTTGGCCATTGTGCCAATGGCGCAAGGACCCGTTAGTACACCTATCAAGATTTTAATGTTCTTTTTACTCAGCGATAGAATATACCGAGTTTCTTTTTCATTTGTGTTAGGCCATAAACTTCTAGAGATTACGCAATCGTCCCTGGATTTCCAGGAGTTAGTGATTTGCTCTTTTAGTTTAAGGTCTATCTTCCTCTTGAGTACCCCAATTGGGACGAGTGGTCCCCTAATTGAATGGTCGCTACTACTTGTGTCTGCTTCTGACCCTTTCCTGGCTAGTTCATCTACTATTTCGTTCCCTTCTATATTGCTATGTCCAGGAACCCAGCAGAGCTTTACCTGGTTAGTGTGGCAGATTTTATTTAATTCCTTCCTACAGTTTAAAACTGCTTTTGATCTTATGGTCTCACTGGCTAAGGCTTTGATAGCAGCCTGGCTGTCCACGAAAAAAGTGATCTCCGAAGAGCTTAGCTTTTCGTGATGTGCCAATTCAGCTGCTTTTTCAATGGCAAAGATCTCGGCCTGAAAGACATTACAGTCAGCTGGGAGGTTATACGATGCTCTGATGTTGAGAGATTGGCAAAACACTCCAGCACCTGTTCCTGATTCCATTTTTGAACCGTCAGTGTAGAAAGGGATACCCTGTTTACTTTTAAGTGAATTAGGATCCCAACCCTGTCTTTTTGGTATAAAAATAGAAAATTTCCTATCGAAATCTAGTAAAGGGGGAATGTAATCGGTGGTCTCCATCAGTCCTGGAATCGTGTCATATCTTTGTAAGATTGACCCGTGTCCAAAAGTGCTGTGCCTCCAAAAACTCAGTTCTTTTAAACGAATTGCAGTTTTGGCTGCCGTGCATCTTATGAACTCATCCAGAGCCGGGAGGTCCAAGATCATTTCCAACCCAGCCTGTGGCGTGGATCTTTGAGCCCCTGTTATTCCTATACAGGCTAGTCTCTGTACCTTATTCAGGTTCTTGAGATAGCTTGATTTTTCCACCGCCTTCCACCATACAATAGAGCCATAGGTAAGAATGGGTCTGACAATCGCTATGTACATCCATTGGATGACCTGCGGTCGCATGCCCCAACGTTTACCGAAGGTCTTTTTGCATGTGTAGAATGCACATAGTGCTTTTTTATTCTTTCCTCAGTATTACGCTTCCATGAAAGCTTGGAGTCAAGGATCTTAGAAATTTAGCTTCCTTAGAAAGTTTTAGAGGAGTACCATTTAGTTTGGGAGGGTTGAAGCCCTCCAGTTTCCGTTTCTTCGTGAACAAAACTAACTCCGTCTTGGTGGGGTTGACCCCGAGACCGTTCTTAGTTGCCCAGGAAGATAAATCCTTTAATGCGTTTTCCATAATGTTTTCGATGATGGTAAGGAACTTGCCTGATACTAAAACCACTATGTCATCTGCATATGCCACGATTTTAATGCCCTGATTTTTGAATTTTGTGAGAATTTTGTTGACTACGAGGATCCAGAGCAGGGGTGAGATAACTCCTCCCTGTGGTGTGCCTCTAGTAACTGTTTTCTCAATAGTGCTAACTCCTATTTGAGAGTTGATAATTCTGCCATTTAACATGGTGAAGATCCAATCGACAATGACAGATTCAACTCCAACTTCAACTAAGGCAGTTTTGATTGATTCCGTTTTAACGTTGTTGAACGCACCCTCGATATCAAGAAATGCTGCCAGTGTATATTCTTTATGTTCAAGACTTTTCTCAATATGTGAAACCACTTCGTGCAGAGCAGTCTCCACTGATTTACCTTTAAGGTAAGCGTGTTGGTAGTTGCACAAATTGTTTTCGTTGAGAAGTTCTCTAACATGTAGATCAATTATCCTCTCCAGTGTCTTAAGGAGAAACGAGGAGAGACTTATTGGTCTATAATCCTGGGCGGTCGAGTGAGTCGGTTTCCCTGCTTTTGGGATGAAGACTACCTTGACCTTCTTCCAGCTATTAGGGACGTATCCAAGTTTGATACAACTTATGAAGATTACCCTAAGCCCCGGAGTTATTACTTTGAGAGCATTTTGAAGAAGAGCTGGGAAAATCTCGTCTGGTCCCGCCGATTTGTAGGGTTTGAACGAGTTTATTGCCCAGATAATTTTCTGCTCAGTAATAACCTGTTTTAGTTCTAAATCTGATTCTGTATGAGTAAAATCCAGCGTGTTCGATTGCGAGTTATCAGAACTTTCTGGGTTTTTACAACCGGGGAAATGGGTTTCCATGAAGAGTTCAAGCGTTTCTAGGCTTGAGTTCGACCATGAATCATCAGGGTGTTTTATATACCCCGGGCCCGTGGGATTAAGGGCCAGGGTTCTACGGAGCCTCGCCGCCTCGCTTGTTTTTTCAATGGATTCACAATGCTTAGCCCACGAATCTTTTTTGGCCTTCCTTAACTCTTTAGTGTAAGTATTAAGTGCGGCTCTATAAGACTTTAAGTCCTCTTCTAATTTACTCAGTTTAGCTTTATTGAAAAGTTTTCTAAACTCTGTTCTACGTTTCTATGTTTGTGGCTAAAATCGGCGGATAGGGGAAATATTTTTCTCCTTCAAAAGTGACAGAACTTACAAAAATCGGGATTCGGGAGTTAAAGAAAGTAAAGTTTTCGGCAGTTTTAGTGAGTAAAAGAACAGACCTACAGATTTGTATGATTGAAATTGAATTCAAAAAGCTTGTGACAGCTGTTTTTGACAACTAAATTTTATGTGGCTTTTCTTACAACCCAAGAATTGATCTGTGACGTAAAAGTTGCAATTTTTTCCCTTAAACGCATTTCTTTCACAAAGAAATTGAATTTTTTTCAAGAAGGATTGATTTCTCTTGAATCATCTTTTTGGAGACGGATTTACACATACTTGTACACGCATTTTACACATATACTACGAGTTTGACATTTCTGAGTTTTCTATTGTTGTGATTATCATGTACAAAACGATTTAACAGCTGATCAGACAACACAGACATTCAAAAAAGGGATTGATTCGTTTTTGCACATTTCTTACACGCCAAAAAACATTGAATTTTAGTAGCAATTCTTCTTGGTTGTAAGAAAAGCTGCTAAAAAGTGCCCGAAGAAATTTCTTGGGCAGATTTCAGTAACACTCTCATTTGAGGGGAAATGTTTTACTCTCTCATCGTCTCTCTTTTTTACGAAATTTTTGTGTTAGGGAACCGGATTAAGCAGATTTAGTAACTTTCGGCAGCTTGAAGTTACTTGAAAAGTAAAGGAACGGACCATTATTTAAGCGATTTGTTAAAAATTTCAGTTCGGCGCTCTGGTGTGATTTGCTCCCATATCGGTCAAAAATTTACTCAGTCAATTGTCTGATCTATTTGGCGCATTTTGAAATTATCGTTGGTGCATTTTGTTATTTCAACTAAGTCAAGTCAATTTTTTTTAATCAATGCACAGCCCACAAATAGTTGAACCAACAAAATTTCAGAATTCAATTGCGATACATTTTTGAGGATTCGTGTGAGTACTGCACTGTCCCGTCCGTGTTAGATTTAACCAATAATAATTCAGAATTAAATTTTAAAAAAACTGACAGAAAGTCATTTGAAAAGCAAACCATAAATAGATGGTAAGCCTCTGGCGTTTGGGTTTTTAATCGTGAAACGAAACAAATATTTAACATTTGTTGGTTCTCACTTGGCCAATGGCCAGCCGACTTTAAAGCCTTCTCCATACATTGTTTAACCGGAAACTAAGCAAACAAATTTTGAATTTAACCAAATTAAAACGCTTTTACCAGTCCATGACCACCATGGCCACCGTCCTTCAAATAACACAAACATTATTTTATTTGCCAAACCTTCCATCGTTATATTTAATTGAAAATCATTTAATTAAACATGGATTTTTTATCGACTTAAATATCCTTTGCAAAGCCAAACAGCGTACGAGTTTTAATTGAATTAAATCTAAATTCCTGAATTCCTGGATTTTCGGTTTTGCACATTTGTTTATTTAATTCAATTTATTTATTTTTTTCTTTGTAGAAAAAAACAGAACTGAGCGCGGGGGCAACACGAAGAATAAATATCCTCACATGGGCCGGCCTGGGTTTTATGTCGATGCAGTTCGGAATACTAGCCCGTCTGACCTGGTGGGAATACTCTTGGGATATTATGGAACCGGTCACCTATTTTGTCACGTATGGCACGGCGATGGTTTTTTACGCCTATTACTGCACAACAAAAACGGTAATACATTCCCACACGTCACGTCGCTCATTTAACATCTGTCTTTATTTTATTTTTTCCATAGGAATTCACTAACGACGATGCTAAGGACCGGGAATTCCTCCTTACAGTACACAAAAATGCCAAAAAGAAGCGCTTCAACATCGAAGAATACAACTCCCTAAAACGTCAAATAGCCGATATCGAATATGATCTGAGACGACTTCGAGATCCGCTCAATCTACAAATGGGACAATTTCAAAAAGGTACCAATCGAAGGTGTCCCGTGAATGAGCCATCGCCATTATCACAATGTGCAGTACCTCGACAAGAAGGTACTAAGATTGAAAAGACAGCGCGCACAGCAACCGAGGCAATAAAAGAGCTTTTATCGCTCACAAGTAGAAAAAAGAATCCCGACCAATAGACAGACAAAAATAAGTTTTGTATTTATAAGATTATCAAACAAAAATAATAATAATTCATTTTAAGTGCCCTTTTTTCTGTTACAACAAACAAATTGTATAAACAAAAAAAAAAAACAATCAAAAATTCTGTAAAATTGTCTCATGTCTAGAGATCTACAAATGACATTTGGACTGCTAACCAAACAGAAAGATTTTTTTCTTAAAGTTGTTTTTGTTTTAGAATAATAAATTAAATTGACTCATTAGTTGTTTTTGTAAAATGGAAATCTTATGGTTCCTCCAAATGAAATTGACAAGGAGCAATTTTTTGCCAAACATTAAATATAGTATGTCATTTGTGCATCTCAATCCTAACAGAAGGAGTATTTGAATAAGCTACAGTTTCTCATCTTAGTTGAATACTCCTTTTGCCCTCATGTTACACAATTCATAATTTTGTTGTTAGTCGATTATAGTCATCAAATATTTAGTAAATTACTTTTTATTTAATTATTTCGTGTTGTGTTTCGTTATGCAAAATTTAATTTTAAAAATAATAATTTATGTAGTTAAATAAATTGAAATTGAGTGTGTTCTTGTTTAATTGTTTTTGTTTTCATCATTTCTTTCAATTTTTGTTTTCTTCCTCCTTTTTCATAAACATATCCCACTGTAATAAGATTCTGTTTTTAGTTTTGTTTCAGTTTCCGGTATTCAATTTACAATTTGTTTACGCCTATTATCTGTGTGCCATTTTTATTTCGGTATCATGTTTCCGATTATGGATTTCAATTCGCAAAAAAGTGTAAAAAACTATATTTGTAGGTTTTCACGAGTTTGGTTTTTTTAGCTCCATGATATAGTCTGATATTTCGCAATCCAAAAAACTGTACTTTGAAAAAATTATCGTGGGTAAATAAAAAGACATCTTTACGCTTCGGCTTCATAAACAATAATGAAGCTGTAGGTCTGTTCGCGTACCCTCTTAAAGCAGCCAAATTTTACGAAAATTTACCAAATCCTGTTCGCGTAAATACTCAAAAATTTTGTAGTTTTTCGTTAAAGAGAGCGCTCGCGAGAGAGTAAAATATTTCCCCGACCTACGAATTTTAGCCCAAAAAATTTCTTTGGGCTCATTTGTGAAAAGTGTCAAATTTGATTGAAAATACTAAAATAGCAAATAAATAAATAAATTCAAACTCAAAGTTTAAATTTTTCATACAAAAAACTTGACAGTTAAAATTTAGGTAAAATTTGTTATTTTCCCGTTCGCTTACTTTTTTGTAGTTTTGTTTTTCTGTGATAGAATTTTACCCCCACTTTTTAAAATAACTCTTTTTACGAATTTTAGTGCAGAAAGCACGCGAACGGACCTTTTGTTTCTTTCCTGACAAGAAAAGAGAACAAAGAGGAATTTGTACAAACTACAAGTAGCTCAGTTTGTATTTACTTATGTATGTGTTTGACGGAAGATCGAGAGAACAATAATAATCATAATAGTCCGGTAGACGTAGAGTGCAATATCTTGACATGTGTATATTTACTACTACAATGAAATTCTATTCTACGAGTGGATTTTATTGCAAGCCATTGGAATTGTGCAGCTACCGGAAGTTGTCCATCTGTGTACCTACATTTAGGAAACTGTTGCAGTTCTGTAAGAGAATTGTTAAACAGTTTTCAAATTTTATTATTATCTTCAATCTGTCATTCAAAAACATTCAATCATCATACACATTGACAACGGTATTGAGGAACTCTCAGAATTCAAGATCAAAGATTTGATCTCATACCTAAATAGCACAAAGTGGCTTTAACCCCCTCCCCCTTATTTCTCCCTCACTAAATGGTACTATGAGATAATAGGCCGTAGGGTAGGAGAATAAAATTACATTTTATATTTTACATAGGACTGCATGTGCGGAACGTGCACCATCCATAGCCCATTTTCAAATCCATTCAGAATCTCACGAGGTATGGTATCAAAACGGCGCACTCAGCGCTAATTGTGTCCTGCGCGAAGCAGGACAGCCATTTCTACCTACCTACCTACACATTGAAGTGAAAACGTTTTCAAATCGTAAGGCCATCACGATGACAAAACCATTAACATTTCAAACAAAAAACAATACGACGGTAGTTGGGTCAGCTAGTTAAATAATTTTTTCAGATTTCAAGATTGCCTGGATTGAATTCGAATATTCGAATTTTTTCAATGTAAAATTAATACCAGAATGTCTGTTGGAAGCGAAACCTTTTGGAAACTGACCGACTAAAACAACGATAGTGTGGTAAGGCAGTTAAATGTTTGTTAATATTTTTTGTCGATTTGCATAGTCTGCTGGAAATATAACGAACTTCTTAAACAAAACTTGTTGATAGTTGTTTGACTTGTTTGTATTAAAACTTCACGTAACTCAGTCCGTACCCAGAAAGACCGATTTCGGATCAGGCAGTAAAAGAAAATCCCTTCTAGATTGAACCATTTTATCGTTTTAAGTTATTTCCATGAATATTACATTAAATTATTGTCTTGTTTATTTTGCTTTCTGTTTGACACAATCGCATCAATACTCATCAATATGCACAAAACAAATTACTTTATGTACAAAATATTAACTTTGCCAACAATATTTTCATTAAGTTTGACAATCAGCAACGAATAGTTATTAAAATATGTTTTTATTTATAATTTTTAACACATTTAATTTTTACATAAACGTACCTTTAGTATTACAAAGAAATGCACATTAAACTAATTAAAATAAAATAATTTCCGTCTACTAGGTAAATACAATTAACCACCATTACAATTTCTCTATTAAATTTAAAAATAATAACGAATTGTGCATAAACAAAATTTAACAAAAAAAAATAGAATTAAATCATAACGATGTAGGTAAGTTGTTAGTTAACATAAAATTAATATTTAAAAATATTTATATAAAATAAAACTAAATAACACACATGTAAATATAAAATAAATTAACACATTTAATATTTGGTTGTGTTAAAAATTAAAAAAATTAAATTAATACAAAACCCATGGAACAAATTTCTATTTAAAACAAAAAAAAGCTACAAAAAATTTTAATAGAATTTAGGTACTTAATCTTATTAACTCACTGAGAAAACTCCCCAAAAAGTAACAAAAAGCTTTCAAAATTGTCTTTATTGCACCAACATTTTTAACAAAAAATAAAAATTATTAATTCAATGTTTAAATCTCTTAACTAAAAAAATATATAATTACGACTAATGATAAACTTTTAAAAACAAAATTAAAACTAACACAAAATACTATTTAAACTTTAACTTTAAAATATAAAATATTGTGATTTAATTATAAAAAAAAACAACAACAAACTTAGCTTGTTTCCTTCTATCAAAAAACAACCTTTTCCTATTGGTGATAGTTTAACTATAAAATAACACAAAACAAAACTATTCTTTAGTAGAACCTTCCCGACCATTATCTTGCTACACAGTTCTTAAATTAAAAGAAATTAGAAATGAAATTATTTTGTTCAATCATAAAAAATTAAAAATTAAAATAATGTAAGATAAAAAATTGTAATTTAATGGCCAAAGACTAAACAAAATTAAAACAAAAATAGAAATTGTATTAAAATACAGTAAATTTATTGAAATAAAATTTAAACTCTTTTTTACACATATTTATAATTAACAAAAGATAAACAAAAAAAACTTTAAAAACCCTTTAAGTCCATGGAATAATAAAAATCTAATTCACACGTTGATGCAGAGAATATATTTTCCTTATTATTTTTTATCAAAAATGCATTTAAATAACAAAAAAAAAGACAACAAAATATGTATTAAAATAAAATTAACTAAATTAAATTTACCTATTTATATACCTTAACATAAGTGCTTTATAAACTCCTATTGACATTTTTATTTGATTTATCTCTCTACAGCTCATATTTATATAAAAAAATTAAATTTGTAAAAATTAGTTTATTTTAGATAAATTTTAATTAGAATATTATAACAAATTTTGAATGCTTATTATAATTAGTACGACAATTAAATTGTTTTATTTTTATTTTTGGCAGTAATAAATTTAAAGAAAATATTTAAACAAAAAATTCTGGCGAAAAAAAATTGTAAAATGAATAAACCTAATGGATAACAAATACTTCATCGAAAATAAGAATATTGTGTTTTTCTTTTTTTTTATGGTGTGGTTTGTTGCTTGGCTACTGAAAACAAAATCAGTTGAGCATCTGATAGACCGATCAGGTAGGGCCCTATTATACCTTGCGATTTTTTTGGTATTACAGCTTGCCACTGACCTAGTTATTTCGCCTCATATCTGACAGAATCTGGCATACTGAAAACTTGGTCTTACTGTACTTGGCCGATCCTTAAGAAAGGAGAGGAATAACGCTCCTTAACATCACTACAAGATCTTGTTTCCCGTGCTGGGTGAACGTTTAAAGCCTTTCGTCAACAACCTGATAGGTCCCTACCAAGGTGGCTTCAGACCCGGAAAGGAAGTAAAAATCAATGAAATTCGTCCGAATTTCACATAATCATAATGATAATGGAAAAAATAAAAAAAATAAACAAATTCAAAAGAACAGAAAAATAAGAAAAAACAAAACTTTCCTTAAAATTGAAAAAAAAAGTGTTTCGTAAGTTTGATTGATCGAAGCAGAGAAACGGTTAATCGTATTGATGTGAAATTAACACCAAAATCAAGGAAATTTTATGAGCTTTAATAATTAAGCCTCAGATTAGTTGTACCACTGAAAACCACAAAATAACGGTAGTTTTTATGAAAAAGTTGAAAAATGCGTATTTTGGACCTTTTTTAAATTGATAGAAAAAATTGAAAAAAGCAATATTTTTATTTTTTCAAAATATTTTTGTGTAGAAAATTTAATAAATTTATCAAATCTGCTTTTATTTTTTTTGAAAGTCAATATTTAGCAGAGTTATTAGGGTCCAAAGTCAAAATTGTGTTTTTGAATGTAAACCCAATTTTTGATTAGAAAAAAAATTGTAGCGATCTGAACCAAACAGTGAATTATAGCCAGCTAAATTATAAAATTGAATCTTAGAATGGTTGGATTGAAAAAAAATTTCCGTTCATTTTATGACAAATCAAAGGTGAACGGGTCGTTATTCTGTATTCCAAAATTCTGTATGAACAAAATTCTGTATCTGAAAAAAAAATTCTGTATGAACATAATTCTGTATTCCATTATTCTGCTTTTCTATTATTCTGTATTTCAAAATTCTTTAAATCCAAAATTCTGTTTTTCAAAATTCTGCAAATCCATTATTCTGCTTTTAGAAATTCTGTAATTCCAAGATTGTTTAGTTATAGTGTGCACATTATCAATCAATTTTGTTACAACACGATCTTTACATTTATTTTTTATTCGCTTAGCGCACGCCCAATTAAATGTTTTTTTTTCGTTGTTCTTTCGTTGTAGAACATAAAACCATCGACACACAATTTATCCTTTCCTTTATTAGATTTTAATAATTTAATATTTGCCATTTTTTCTGAATTCAATTTATCACGATTAACTTACAACACTTTACTTAAGCTGTCGAACGCAAAATGTGTTATCAAGGTATGTGATTCATGTAAACCATATGCAAATTAGTTGGAGTGAGATCCGTTACGTTAAAATTATAATCTATGCTTCAAGGTTCTGCATAGAAAACATCAAAAATCTGTACTCCAAAATTCTGTAAATGATAAAAGAAAAATTGTTTTGATAATGAAAAAAAGTGCGCACTTTTTTTCATTATCAAAACAATTTTTCTTTTATCATTTACAGAATTTTGGAGTACAGAATTTTGGAATACAGAATTTTTGAATCCGAATTTTGGCCCATACAGAATTTCGACCCCAACCCAAATCAAAGTTTATTTTTTTTTCGATTTTGAAATTGAGTGGACATTTTTTACGCTCAAGCGAAAACAACTAACGGTACTTTCTTAACTCAAAATAATTTGAAAAGAAAAAATGATAACCTTTGAAAAACTTTTTATTTCACTTCAATCCGACTTTTTTCTACTGAGATACAGCCTTATAAAAAACCACTCCATTTTTGAGTTTTTTCAAGTGTTCCTTTAATTGTTTTGACTAGTGTAGTTGGAAGAACTCAGCGTTATGTCAGTGGAGCATTCGTGAGACGGTGGCCAGGAAGATGGGTCTAGCGGTTAACGAGGGTCGAGGGCAAGACCAAGTTATTGCTGTCAACAAAAAAAGTTGTATAGATAGGTTAAACTTCAAGATACTTAAGGACTTTGTCTACAGCTATAAACTCAGACAACAACACCAGCGCTGAAATCAAACGAAACTCTTGCCAATCGCTGCTTCTTTGGACATAGAAGGCAATTGAAAGATAAAGTCCACATTGAGTGTCACTGCACAAAACCCTCATCATCCCGGTCCTAATGTATGGGGATAGATATGGACCAGGACCATGACAACATCCGATGAAAACGCTTTGGGCTGCTTTGAGAGAAAAATTCTTCGAATGATTTTTGGTCCAGTCTGCATAAATGGAGAATGGAGACGAAGAACTGTACAAGCTGTTCAGCGACACTGGCCTTGCCAGAAAAGTTAAGGACCAACGACTTAGATGGTTTGGTCATGTAGAGCGAATGGAAAATAATGCTCCGGCTCGTAGAGTTTTCGAATCCAACCCGGAAGGACGTCGCAGAAGAAGAAGACCGCGACTCAGGTGGAGCACCCAGGTGGGAGAGGACCTGACCCAACTTGGCGTGCGAAATTGGAGAAAGCTAGCTAAGGACTGAGCTGGCTGGAGACGCTTGTTGGATGAGGCCCTGGTCCGACCTGGACTGTAGCGCCACCATTAGTAAATAAGTGAGTTGGGTTTCCGAATGGAAACACAATTTCGCCATAGCTTTTGTTGCGACAGAAGTTGACCTAGTTTCAACTCTTGGTTATTTACAAACCATCATTACTACAACCCATCTCCATTTAAAATGAATGCCATTGCCATCTAGTTATCGGTATCGAAACTACTGTCAACAGATAAGCGCCCTCAACACATCACATTGTTCAAACAAATGACAAATAACTGCACTTTACAAAATGACAGCTAATTCACCTGCCAAATGTCAAAATCCTCACCGCAGCCATATTTTTAAGAGCAAAATACCCAACTTAAGAGAATTTTATACCAAAATTCAATCCACCACACCGAAAATCAAAAGAAGAAAAAATCACTTTGTTCGATCCGAAAAACCAAAACCCAACTCGAAGTAGGGTGCGTCAGCCATTCAGAAAATAATGTATCGTGAAACTCCGTTCATATCGCCGCTGTCGCTAATTTTATTTCGCCGCCGTCACATCCATTATTTGCAATAATCAGCTGAGTTTGTAATAAATAAATTTGGTGCCTCGAAATATTACATTTTACGAGTCGGAATCAATTCTAAACAAAAGAAGAAAGATACTTTTTTTGCTTTTCATTGAAAAACCAGAACAAAATCCGGATAGGAAAAGGAAAGAAAAGAATAACGAAGGAATAGCAACACAAAGTGAAGAATCCAAAATCGAAAACGAAATAAGAGAAACGCAAAGTGAAGCAATATTAGCTCCACACAGTGTGTTTTGTGAGTTTGTGTCGTGGTGGTGTGAAAGGAAAAAAGTCGGGCGTGGATAAAAAAGAAAATCTTTTTTTTTCTTTCAACTTGAAAAAGATCTCCTCGTCGACAAATGGCGAATTAATTCCGATTTTAATTGAATTCTTTTTAGTTCTCAGAGCCGGAACTCGGTTTATTTGGTTTTTATTATTTTTTATCACATCTCCGGGCGGTGAGTTCGATGAAAAATCAAAATCTCCATCGCGAGTAGACGTCTGAAAAAATCTAAACGAGAAAAAAATACATATTCTCGAATCTCGACGAAAAGAAAGGCAAATGAAGTGCAAAAAATGTACCACTCCTGTAATTTGGTTCGGGAATATGTGAACTGTATTTGCTTTTACAGCGAGAAAATAAGTGAATTATTTTAAATTGAAATCTTGTGTGCTTTTGTTTCGAAAATCCATTGTCTTATGAATAGTTTATAAATTAAAGAAAGAATAGAATCTAAAGAGGATTTTTTTTACATATACACGACGAGTTTGTGGAACGAGGGACGGTGAAGTGTATGGGAAGAAAATAAAAGGGCATAAATAGAGGAGGCCGCTTTAAACATTGCTGAAGTTGAGAGTTGAGAAGAACAAACACAAGAAGCAAAGCAGAAAATAATAAATCAAAATGGCGCACCAACTGGCCCCATCCGTGAATTGCTCGTTAGACGATATCGATTTGAATGCTTTAAAGGTAATTTTTGTTTTATACCAATTACCAAATATATTTTGGGGGGATAAACTGGCCCAAGTACCGGTAGCTTATTTTCCAGAGCCAGTGCCAGACTTGTCCACAAAACCACCCCCGGAGAGTTGAAAGGATATCTCTTTGTTGGTATTGATGGAGAGAGATGAAAGTGTTTCATTTTTGTTGCAAAATGTATAATTAATAAAATAATCATGCATTTTATTGGAAAGGTGTGGCAACAATGAATAAAATAGTGTTTCCTCCTTTTTGTTTGAACAGAAGAAAGAAAGAATACAAAATTCACAGATTGAGATTCTGGCGATAGGGAAAGGAAGAATCGGCAAATCAAATAGGAACAAAAAAAAAACTGGACTTGCCGAAGAGAACGAGGAGAATATAGTTGGATTTTTGTTTGTTGTTTTTTCTTCTGTTTGTATTTGTACTTTTTCATCCCACACTCGAGTCTCTTAAGTTTTGTTAATTCTCTTTGGGGGTTTGTTTGCTGTCATTTTGTCGTTTCGTTCGTTTTCGGTTTTCGGTATCACTGTTTTTCGAAGTGTTTCGTATGCCAGGGAAAAAATAGTATTCACTCCTTTTTTTCGACGAATTAGAAAGTAACTCCATTGTCGCGAACATGTTGACTAATCTTTACCGATTTGGACGAAATTAATCTCGTTTGCATATTTAAGTTGAATTTAATGATTCAATTCATGTGAATTGTTTATTTGAAAGAAAAGAAGGTACCTACGAACTTCCTTCTTCTTTGTTCTATCAAAGGAAGAGGAACCCATTCCATTATCTTGCAGTTGTAAAGTCGTTTGAAATTTATTAGTTCATTCGTTTTATTGGGAAGATTAGAAACCAAGTCATTGAACTTTTACTTATTTTGTTGATAGCACTTTGGAGAACGTTTTAAACGAGTTTATTATATTGGGAGTATGGAAAGAGTTAAACATATTTTCGAATGAATGCAAATCGATTCATCAATGATCTTGATTAGGTCGTTGAACGATTCAGGAATTCTTTTCTGTTTTTTGTCTGATTGCAATGAAAGAAAGACGAAGTTATCGGAAAGATAACAAAAGACAGACCTTACACAATGTTAATCGAATACAACATGCAATTTATTCTTATCAGTGTTGAGTGTTCTAGGAGCAGGGCTGGGATTTAAGGGTGCTTGTGAGGTGATAAGTCGAAATCATTGAACAAGACGCAATTTGGATGATAATAATTGAACGGAAATACGTAAAAAGTGAGTGGTTGAAGGGCGGTTGAATGATGGATTGTCATTGAAGATGATAACGTTCTTACGTACAAAAAGCAGACTGAAACTGATTGTTAGCACGTTCATACAAGTTGCAGTTTGAAATCGTGTATCGTGACGTACATGCGTGAAGGAACTTACTACACTGCGGAAACCGTCTTTTTAGTTTCAGGAATGTTGGAAAATTTGTCTACAAGTTGAATAGTCTTCGACAGGCAACATTACTTCGAGCGGGGAATCAAGTCAAAGTCGAAGCTGAAAGTGTTATATCGATTTATATTTACGATAAAAACCGACAAAACAAATCTACCGACAGACGCGAGCGGTTCGCTAGGATAATTCTTCGTCGGATCTCCACTTAGGTTTAGTTTGTGGGATTGATGTTTGTTCCCTGGAAATTGCTGCTACCAGCTGTTTTGTCCTAGGCGGTGGTGGATAGATGTTGTTTTGTTTGTTGATAGCATGTGCTTTGTTTTCTCCTCATTCACTTCAAGACCAACGAGTTTCGCCTGTTCTTCAAACGCTGTGAAGGCCTCAAGCACAGCTCTCTTACATCAACTCATGATGTCCAAGTCGTCCGCATAGCCTAGGAGCTGGATGGATTTGTTGAAGATAGTGTTTTCCGAGCTCACATCTGCCTTGCGCACTATCTGCTCGAGGACTATGTTGAAGAAATCACATGAGAGCGCACCTCCTTGTCTAAACCCTGCGCATGTTTGAATCAACTCGGATGAGCTGTTTAGACATGAGTCGTTCCGGACATGTATAGTTCCAGGAACTATGTCCTCTCCCGGAGACATTTCCTTTCGTTCCGAAGTCTGAACCTAAATAGTTCCGGACATGGACATGAAAGAACTAAACATGTTCATAGTTCCGACTGGATATGGTATGAAAACGGAAAGAGAACGAACTAAATATGTTCGTTCATAGGTCCGAATGGATATGGTTTGAAAGTGGAAAGAGAAAGAACAAAACACATGTTTGTTGAGCAGTTCATAGTTCCGACTGAATATGGATATGTATGATATGAAAGTGGAAAGAATCGCGCTATTGTGCTTGTAGGTATACACTATACACACACAAATGGAACGAATGAATGTGAAATACCAAACCAACCACCATTGTATTAGCGTGTGTAGGTAAATTGAAGATGCGGATATATTATTGAAGCGTGTTTGTATTGTTTATATGATCTAGAACGAAATAAACATTGATCGGTCTGATGTCTGATCTCTGATATCCCTGTTAATACTCATAGTTCCTAAGGTTCGTAGTTCCTCGCGTATGACATAGTTCCTTTGGCTCGGAGTCGGAAGGAACTATGAACATTAAAAGACAAAACCGATTTGGATTCCAGTTTATTTCGTTCATGAAAGATGAAAATGAAAAATGATGTGCTTTTTATTCGTATTGGTATTAGCAATTTAACATGTGTAGTGTATCATTGATTGTTTGTTATTGTTTTGTTGGTTTTTGTTTGTGGTTTGTGGATTGAAAGAAACCAACTCTGCCTTTCGCTTATTAGTTCATGTTACCATGTTCATGCATAAAGCATTTACAGAACCTTAACAGTTCCGCGGAACTAGTTCCAGGAACTAGTTCCGACTACCAAAAGAACCGTTCCATGTTCGTTCCGGTCATGGAACTGTTTTGCGCAACTCTAGAGCTGTTACCCATTTGCACACTGCACTGGCTGCGTATTGTTAAGCGTCATGCGGTCAGCTGGATCAGTTCGTTCGGCCAATCCTTCAAATCTCCGCTCAATAAGTCTTCTTCCAAGCATCAGCAAGGTATTCGAAAAGGTAGTCAAAAGGGCTCTGAATGAGTGGGCTGCGGACAACAAAATAATTCCGGATAACCAGTTCGGGTTCAAGGTGGGACATGACACCATTCATGCCGCGTCTAAGCTCGTTTCTGATATCCAATGGAACAAGTCCAAGAAACAATGCACGGGTGCTGTTCTGGTGGATTTGGAGAAGGCCTTCGACACCGTATGGTTAGAAGGGTTGTACCTAAAACTCTCCAGACTAGGCATCAGTAAACCATTATTGTATATGCTTTATGATATGCTCAACGGTATGAATGAGCTTAACGTCAGTACCTGACAACTAAGTCTTACCTGACGGTGGAACTATCCATACTATCGTCGTGCAATTTCCAACCGAAGTTGGCATTGTCACTATGCTTCTTTTAAGAGGGCACTAAACCTCTTCCTAATGATCCACCAGAATACAAAAGAACACCTCAACTTTCAAAAGAAAGAAGCGGGTACCCTGCATCTAGATCCACACCAGTACCAATTGAATTAGTGCCAGCTCTTATTCATCTTGGTTTGATTCTAGACTACTATTCATGCAACACACGGAACTCCACTCAACCTTCAGTCACGCGAAAGAAGAGCCGTTGTCCGGACACGGAAAAACTGCTCAACCCCCCGTTACATAGGAAGAGCCGTTAACCGTGCTTTGCGAACAGTAGCTGAGGCCAAACTCAGAAAACCACAACCCCCGCGAAGGTCCATCCCACTAGTGAGTTGCTAATTCACTACCCGCGGTACCCAATTGCCCCTGGGTGGAGGGTGGTCACATATATTTTTGTATAACAATTAGTTATACATATTTTGTTTTCGTGACATCTTTTTTGTTTTTGCTGCTTTTGTCCTACTGGCGGACGAGGGACACTGCTCACCCTCTGTCAAGTATATCCACATTGATCGGAGGAATGGACCAGCCAATCAAGGGACACACCCAACATTTTGTCTAACTTCCTTGGCGTTTATCCACATTCGGTATTCATTAATCGCATTTTCTTCCTTTACTACGTGTGTTAACATAGTATCTGTTAAGGATCGTATTCATCTTCATTATACTTCCTGCTTCAATTCGCCAATTCCATTAGACTAAAGCTGCCTACGTTCGCAAGTTCAAGCCAATAAATTGACAAGAACCTCTCGGAGGCCCCACGAGAAGGTGTAGGTCAGCACGTTCACTTCGAATTCTTGCAATATGTACTTGGAAAACTACCTAGTTTCTTTTCTAAATCGCCAATCTACATGATTTCACCTCCAATGCTCAACGGTAGAAAGTTTGTTGTCAAAAGTGGCAATGTAACTTCTACCACCACCTTTGAAATTAAAAACGGTCTTCAACAGGGAGCGGTGAACTCGCCGATCCTCTTCAGCATTTACACCAGCGATCTGATAGGTAGCCTTTCCCAGGCAATTGCGTATGCTGACGACCTGATTGCGTACAATACTGCCCCAAAGGTCGAAGTCATTAGAATTCTCTTGCAAAGTGATTTCGAGAAGATTCAGCGATATTGCGATGACTGGAAACTGAAAATAAATGTCCAGAAATGCGAAACAATTCTGTACCGGACCTCGTTGGCTGGGGTCACGAGGGATACGCGCAAGAATTGGCGCAAGATGGCCATCGTTGGGCCTCACGGACAGCGATTAACGAGCAAAAGTGAAGTGAAGTACCTCGGTATCTGGTTGGACCAGTATCTGTGTTTCGACAGACTTATAGATGCTGCTCTGACTAAGGCCAGAGGAGCCTTTGCTCTGACGAAACGGCTGTTTTACAGCAGTCGGCTTGACCCCAGAGTGAAGGTAATTTGCTACATGGCCCTCATACGGCCGATGATCGTTTATGGCTGCCCAGTGTGGTTCAACGTTGCACCATCTCAAATGGAGAAGATTCGGGTGTTCGACAGGCAGTGTCTTCGGCGCTGTCTCGGTTTGTATCGCACACCGGAATCTTCTTATGTACATTACTATTCTAACGAGGTTCTGTACAACGAGGCTCGGATCAACAGAATTGACAATTTCGTGATAAAACTTATTCGGGGTCACATTGCGAGAGCTATGACTTCGACGAATAATTTGATCTTTGGGGCGTTCTATCCGAACGACGAATATTTTGATAGTGCACGCTCGAGTGGCTTCATTCCACCAGAAGCATTCCTCCATCTAGATAAATGCGGTCTGATACAGGACAGATTGGCGATCCCGCTAATCTACCACGTCAGGCGGAGAACCTTCGATCGGCGGCTCCTTTACCATCGAGACGTCCTCGCACAGGACGGAGCAGAGCTCCTCCGGTTCAGTAGGGCTGTGTCCGAACGGGACCGAATCGATAGGGTGAAGCAGGAGCACCAGTTCTGGTGGCTTCAGTCAGCACTTGATAATGGGTAGTCGGGGTGGGGTTTTGAGCCTTGGCCGGCTTGCATACTTGTTTTAGTCTAAGGGTTTTGGGTTTAGGTTTAAGTAGAGTAGGCACGGTGGCACACACATTGAAAAGTTAAATAAAAGATCTTAGATAATAAGCTAGTTTGAATTCATTGTCTAGTATTGAGTAGTCATAAGTGAATTGAATAAAATGAATTTTGAAAAAAAAAAAATCAGTTCGTTCGGGATCCCGCCATCATAAGCTCTTGATAGCTTTGAAGTCGATGAAAAGTTGGTGGGTTTCGACTTGAAATTCGTTGGTCTTTTCCAGGATTTGCCTCAGTGTGAATATTTGGTCTATCGTTGTTCTGCTTGGCCTGAAGCCACACTGGTACATGCCGATTATTGTGTTGCAGTCAGTGGGCATGCATTCCTCATTCCTATTATTGTACCATCCTGATCACCACGCCTTTGAAACAAATGCAATTTTAATTTCTTTGAACACAAAAAACTTTATCTGATTTGTAATCGCATGTTGAAATTATTTTGCTCAAATTTGGACGAAAACTATTTTTGTTTTAATTCGTCACAAAAAGTAGGTAGGTATGTTTTCGAATTTTATTTAAATTTGTTCGGTCGTCTTTCTTAAATTTATTCACAACCTCGCTTTTTGTATCCAAAATTAATTGCATTTTAAAATTCTTTGACTCCTATGAATCATAACCAAGAATGAACTCTTACTGACCTGCCAGGTAAAGAAAGAATTGGATGCAGACATCAGACAACGAAAATAATTCAACATTCCAAATTATGTATTAATCAGAAATTCAGGTAACAACACGAAGAAGATGTCATTCGAATGGAATGTCGTTGGAAGAAGAATGCAGTTTAAGATACCGAAAAATGGATACAAACTGAATTCAATTCGATTGCTCACATGTGAAGAGGATTCCTCTCAGCTAAATTGCAACAACATTCTCAATCTCTTTTCAATCATCAAAATTGTTGGTTAACCAATCCCAAGGAGAATTTCAAAATCGATACTGATCTCACTTGTCAGTTTACCACTATGTTCGATCACCTAGTTCTTGTAACATATCCAACCTGACAGTGACAGCAAATTTGCTTTTTCTTAAGCAATTTTAATTCTATCGCTTACGCTGACAGTTCGGTAAGGCAAGGGCCTGTCAGCCTTCCTATCTTGTTACATTTAAGAAGCACTCCACAAAAACCTTGTTACAACAATGTTATTCCATTCAATTAATTAACCACAAGTCACCCAGTCATAGCAGACATAGAAACAGCCACACAAGCAAAACCACATAAAAGCGAAGAACTCCATCATCGTGGCATTAACAAACCGACAACCAAAGCAAAAAATAAGAATAAACAATAAAAAAAGCAAGAATAACCAATTGAGTGCATGATGGGGCATGTTGTTCAGTCATGATCGATTGCGTCATCGTCGATAGATACGTTCTGTTGTAAAGTTTGAGTTCAAATTTAACCTCTCTCAAGAGATGCTGGTCACTGCTTCTGGAAACACTTTAAACTGTCACAAGTAAGTTGAATGTCAACCCTTTATTTTTGGTTGAACAATAAATTGAGGAGAGTTGAATCTCTTGTGCCGGATAAAGTGCTTACGACCTAAAAGGTCATGAATTTCCATTCATTCAATTAAAGGAAACCAACTCATCTCCTTGATGGGAAAGAACGAACGGATGTTGTCAACCGTCCGACCCCGCCCCTAAAGGGTTCAGAACAAATTAATTGTGTTAAATTCATTGTCATCAATGCCAAAACAACGAAAAATTGTGACCAAATCGGGGGGAGAAGGGGCTGGTGTTGGAGTAAAAATCACATCTTGACTTTTATCATGTCAGCAAGAAAAGTTTTCTTTTCAATTACTTGAAGTGGCAGAGATGTAAGGGCAAACTTTCTTAGTTTGAAGGGGGCTTTCGGTTTGAGAGAGGGAGCTAGAAGTTTTTATGTCAAAAAAAAGGAGAAGATGACAATGTTCCTTGTACTATGTCAAGTCACACACACTCACAGTCATTCTTGTACATGATTGAAATATTGAAGGGATGTCAGCTGACAGTTTGTCGTCTGCCAAATGCACATGTTTCAAGGACTTGTGCATAATTAAAGTCTAAAAAAGGAGTAACCCGATGAAAAAAAGAAACATGGAAGACAAATGACGGGAGACATATTGCACAAGATTCTTTTCTACCTGGTTTTTTAAACCTTTGCTAATTTTGTATTTAAGGAGAATGGATTTGTTAGCTTTTAAGTTCCTTGGGTAGGTAAACCGTTTTTCTGCTTCTTTTTTTTTGAGAATAAATTAATTTTTACAAGGCAGGCCCATGCATTAAGTAAACGACAATGAAAGACTTCAGAAATTCCATTAATTAGAATGAACGGTCTTTAAATACTTTCAAGGAACACTTAAGGTTTGTTTATTTTTTGGGTCATTAAATTCAAATGTTTATGAATGAAGTTCTTATCGTTTAGTTTACATTACCCAAGCGTTTTGAGTATTTTTATGTTCAGTCTTGTTGTTTCGTTCCGAGAACTATTATCTGGTAAACGTTGAATGTTGTTTATCTTTTATTTTCGCAGAACGGAATACAACGTTTGGTTGATTTTTTTTTTTTTTTAATTTTTTTTTACATATTTTCTCTTACTTGTTTTTCTTTTCAATCTCTGCTTTCTTGTGGAAGGTCTTGAAATCAATACAAATGTAGGCAAGGTCTGAAACATCCTAGGAAGTCAAATTTCCATGTCTGTGACTTCTGAATGGCTGAAATGAGGAACAAGATCTTGTACAAACACTTATCTGCTGAGATCCCTTAAAATAAACGGAAGAGCGCAGACAGAGCCGTCCGTAGCTGGTGGATTGCTCAGTTTCGTTAATTTTCGATCAGTTTTGCTTACGGACGTAAACTGCGAAAACTATTGAAAACGAAAAACAGATGTTTTATTTTGAAAAATACTCCTGTACACACCCGTTCATAATGGGTAACTTGCTTACTTGACAGTTCGGAAAGGAGCGTTTCGTTCGGTTCTGACACTAGCTTCCGTTTGCTTCCGCTCGCTCATTATAGTTAGCCCTTTATGCTTTCTTCCGTTCGTTAACTTATTTTCAACAGTTCAGCTTATGTCGCTTTCATCGATTTATAACGGTTGCTACTTCGGTTTGGCAAAACAGCTGGGTTCAAAACTCCTCACTCGAAAGACAAAGTGTCTGGGTCTGCTATACAAAACTTTGATTTTACCAGCCCTACTCTACGCCGCCGCCGAGTGTTGGACAATAAGCAAAAAAGGGGAATTGATCCTGGGCACTTTCGAAAGAAAAATTCTTCGACGGATTTTCGGTCCCGTTTGCGACGATGCCAAGCCAAGAAAAGACGACTACATTGGCTCGGTCACATCGAGCGAATGGACGACAACGCTTTAGCCAAGAAAGTCGGTTCGAGACGACAAGGAAGACCTAACCTACGGTACAATGACCAAATGACTGCGGATACCAGAGCGCTTGGTTTTGGCAATTGGAGAGTGCATGCGAGGCACCGTACCCGATGGAAGGCTCAGATCTTTCATGATTGCGAGCCGGTTAAGAAGAGTATTGTAATCGAAGAGATTAATTTTGCAACAAAAACCAAAAATTAATAAGGAAAAAGGTCTTAAGTCGACTAAAGATTCAACGCGGGTTAATTTTGGTAGCTTAAATTGATTTGGTTCTCACCCTCCAACGTTCTTAGGGGTTGAGTTTGAAGGCTTCTGACCGAATCATTCTTGTTCACTTGCTTACCCTAAGACAAGGGTGCATACAAGCAACGTTATTAACTCCCACAATCCAATTTGTTTTACTTGGAATTGGCAGTTTCGAAATTCTTATGAAATAACAAACAAAAAATTCTATTTTTACTTCCATTCGTTCAATCTGAAATAACTATCTTTGATACTTTATCCCACACCAATTGGTAACACTGACACAGCTCCACCATCATTTATAACAATATAGCAGGTAAATATCCTTTTTCCTTCAACCTTCAAATTTCCTCCCACATAAAATTACAGCACGAAATAAAAAACCGAGAAGAACGACAAATTGGTCAAACGAAGACATGTTCTGTTAATAAATGCTAACCAAATAAAAATAAACTGTCAGAGGGCAACCTAAAACAAGGGATACAAAAAACAACAACAACTCGGTCTCGTCCAGTGCAATCTGCTTTCATCAACCAGCAAATTCTAGTCATGCACTTGCAATCTTGTTTAGGAAATTTGGCAACATGCATTTATTGCAACTCCAAGAGAAATGAAATGACATCGCTCCTTTCGTGAGAGAAACTTTGTAAACTTACAAACTATCAAAGAACAACCATAAAACGAAGAGAGAAAAATCATTTTTTATTTATTTTCCTTGATGAGGTTTTTCTCGTCATCTTCCTTTTTTGAAAATTCATTTTTTTTTCCTGAAAGTTTGTCGAATAGTTACTGTGAATGATGAAGATGAGAAGAAAAACAACCGACAAGTAGAAGAGTTGTTTTCATTTTCAACCCTCGATTTTTCTCGGCTTCTCTCCTTCCTCTCCTCATCCGGCCAAAGTTCATTGATAAAAAAAGAGGTAGTCTAGGTTTATTTCGTTGAATGATTTACCGTTGGAATTTTTTCACCTCAGAGGATATACCTTAAACGATGGGAAGCGGGGTTATGGGGGTCATGTGGGGTGGTGAAAAGATTTTCCCAAGTTATGACCTGAAGAATGCAAATATTCGTCTTTGTCAAAATAGGCAGAAAAAAACCCGAAGAAAAAAGAAAAAAAAACCACCGAAGAAGAAGAAGAGAGAAAGAACACCACTAGTAGGCTTCTGAAACTACTGTTTGTTTTTGTTGGAGTCAAACGAAACGAAAAGAAAAATTCCGTCTGCCTATGTTGTGGGGGGCCACCACTGCGTGTGTAAATCGTCGTAATCGGTCATAACTTTTTTTTGTTGTTGAGTGTGTGTGACTGAATGAATTTCTTCGGTGTGTTCAATATTATGACTCTTTAATATTTGTTGTTTTTGTTTGGTGGCATACCACATGAACTGGTCTCAACTGACAGTCGCCCTCGGCCAATGACCCTTTGGAGTTGCAATAATGAAATTAATTATTCAATAGACCAAGTCTGATAAGATTCTCGTTGATGATGATGTTGTTTGCTGCTGCTGCAGTTGTCAGTTTAGTGGGGTTGTCCCTTTTCACATACATACATTCACCCTAATCTCTGGTCTCCAATGAGATGGCACTTTGAAGACGACAGATATAGAAGCATATAAGGGGAGATGTCTCCTTTGTTGTTCAAAATGGTCTTTATTGTCGTTAACCCACATCATTTTTTGACTCTTAGGTTGTGTTTGTCTAAGTACACTTGAACTTGTTAATCGTGCATTGTTATAAACTTGTGTTTTATGTCTTTTTTTTATTGCAGGATCCTGCTGGAATATTTGAGCTAATCGAAGTCGTCGGTAATGGAACCTATGGCCAAGTCTACAAGGTGAGTTATTTTTAAGTTTAAATTCAACCCCTGTCAAGCTACACAACATTGACATCGCGACAAAGTGTCCTTTGTGTTTCCTGCTTGTTGTGCGGGTCGGGCTGTGTTTCTGACGCATGCCAGCAGCTAAAACTGAACTCATTTACACACATACGAATTTAAGTATTGAAAATGTCCTGTGTTACAAGAATACAGTGAAGAAATGAGACAATAAAAATGTAGTCTGAATAATGAACACAAAAGCAGCGACCCAATCGATATGTTTTCATTGTCAGCCAGCAGCCAACATACCTATTCGGTCGTCATCGTTGCCGTCCGTCCGTCCGTTTGTTTTGTACAAATAAGGGGATTACGTTCAGTTCAGTTCGGTTCGATGTTGTTGGCCAAACAAAAGTATTCAGAGGCCAAGCCTTGAAAAATGCTTTTTTTATGCTATAGTTGGCAAGTGTGCCAAAAAGGTTTTTTCTGTTATTATTATTTGATTCTTGTTCTTGTTGTTTTGTTTAGATATATTTTCGTTGTTCGTTATAAATGGTTGGACGTATGGATGTATGTTGCTCTCTATGGACAATCATCCATCCACCATACTTCACTGAAGCTATTTTCATATTAAATCCAAGAGCATATAAAACAGCTTTTTGTACAATTAAGCTTAAACAACAACAACAACGAGGGGGGTAAAGCAAACAAAAAACAAGAATTAATGTAGGTAGGTAGGTTGGAATTTGGAGTGTTTGGGTTGTGTTAGGAAAACTAGCAAGTCAATTTTGTCTAATTTTTTTTTTTTTTTGGTGGAAAAACAAAATGGAAATTGGGAAGTCAGTAGGTTTTTTTTTTGTTACCTACCGCTATTGAGTCTAATTATGTAATTAAAAAAGGAAGGTTAGTTAGAAATGTTGTAAAGTTATGTGAGGAAGGTAATTTTGGATTGAATTTGTAATACAATTTAACGTTTTTGTATCAAGGTTGAGAGCGTTACAAGAATTCAACTATGGGCAAGCCTTTATTTATGAAGAGAAACTCATTGAAGTGAAGGTTTTTCGAAGGAGTTTAACATTTACTATCCCAATGTTCAAATAATTGAATTAATTTAAAATAGCCCGACTGCTTTTAAAATGTATAATTTAGGCTTCCAAATACCTTAAAGTCGAAATGCGATCGTACGCTGTTAAGAACAGAGATTCGTTGTAAAGCGATGCTACGCGAATGAGGGGCTTATAACGCTCTGCCCTTTTACTTCAAATTTCCAGACCAATGTACAATGACAACTTTTCTTAAATCCGGTATTCCTTTTTCTAATGCTCGCACTTTGTCATTAACAAAAAAGGGCATCAAAAACCCCTTTGCTTGAATCGTAATTCACGATTATAGTATTCTTTCACTGTCAACCATCGACCAAATCTTCACTTTGCGGCAGATCCTGGAAAAAATCGATAATCACCACCTTTTCATCGATTTTTAGGCCGCATATGACAGTAGTATCAACATAAGCCGCGTTTTATTATCCTCACTAACCCATATGGGTTACCCCGTGATAATAAAACGATCTGGGTTAAAAAGGTAGAAGTTTAAGCTATGTTTTTATCCGAGACGCAACCCTCAGCTAAATTTTATTTTGCTTTTCCGCAAAAAACTTGTTTTTATTAATTAATTGGATTGACTCTTATCCTATGGCTTTATAAAACTGTGGCTAAGAGTGGAATACGCGTTATTTTTTATTAATACGGCTGATATTACTAAATCTTTCTACAATAACTTCTTTTTTGTCTCACACTCGCCATCTATCCGCCATATTTAAAACATCGTTTTTGAGTTACAAAATAAACCCCGATAGCTATCGGGGTCCCAGGTTGTTGTTGGTTTGTGTACAAAAAATAAACCTATATGGGTTAGTTAGGATAATAAAACGCGGCTATAGACGAACTGTATATAAATCCCTGCCAAGCTCGTTTGCTTGTGCAAAATGACGATGGAGAACTGACGCTGCGCCATCAAGGTTTGAAACGAGCTTACGCTTACGGAATCTTTCGATGTCTAAAAAGGATTCAGACAACGCTGTCATGCGATTTCTTAAACATCGTTTTTGAGAAGATAATGCAAAACTCCACTTCCACTGTCAACACCAGAAGCACTTTTCTCCAAAAGTCTGTTCAACTTATCGCTTACGCCGATGGTATTACTCTTGCAATTGTGTGGAAAAGCCCTCTCTCGATCAATTAAGCTAAAACTATATAACACCCTCATCATCCCATTCCTGCTTTATGGTGCAGAAACATGGACCTTGACAAAATCGGATGAATGTGCCTTAGGCTGTTTCGAGAGGAAAGTTCTTCGGGTCATCTTCGGCCCCCTGTGCGTTAAATGAGAATGGAGGAGAAGAGATAGAACAGCGATTTTTGCGGGTTGTATAACGACATGGACCTAGCTAGAAGGGTCAAGGTTCAGAGACTCAGATGAATTAGTCATTTCTAGCTAGCTAGGTACCGAGCTACAGTCCATAACGGACTGTAGCGCCCCTTTAAGTAAGTAAGTAAGAAGGCTCTTTGGAAGCGCGTGCGAGACTTGCTGTTTAAATTGAACAAAAAAAAAAGGTAAAAAAAAATTTCCCTCTATTTCGTCAAATATTTTCCAAATTCATCAAAAAATTTAATGTTCAACCTCAGTTTAATGTCATAACTTACAACAAAGTCGTTCAAAACACCATTAACGTCACTTCTGCATGTAAACATCATAATCCATTGGGCATTAAGATTGCCCTACACAACAATTCAGCTTCACCCTCACCAGATGGCAAATTAACAAACAAATCCATTTACGAAAATTGCCATAATTTACAAAATCTCAAAACAAATTTATTTCGGTTGTAAGCAGATACAAATTTCTTTTCTTTTCATTTTTGAGAGAAAAAAAATCCCCCCAAAATCGGAAAAATAAAATAAAACAACAAGAGGGAGCATATTTTCGGTTGAACTTAATGGTTTTGAAAAAAAAAACACAAATCAATTGTTGATGACAACGCTGACGAGACGAAACGTTCGAAAGTAAATGCATTTATTGTCTCGTATAAGTGGTGACCTGCCTCAATTAGGCTCTACCCACAAGCGCCACACGATCAGTTTTGAAAGCTGTCACATACCATCCATAAAAAATAATGCAATAACAACAAAATACTATAATTTCTATCTCTTGCATGGAGAATGTAATTTTGTTCGATTTGAATAATTGCTGGCAATTGCACGACTCGTGTGCCGTCGAGTCGTTCGTCGCTTAAGTGCCATGATTTGTCTTTTTTCATCCCGGGCAAGCATTTAACGGTAACCAAAATGAGAGTGACTAATCGAGAAAGCACTTTCAATCGAGTGCATCTGAAAAAATAAATGTCTTTCAACTTTTCAAACATGATAAATAGGAATGGGATTTTTTTTTTGTTCGTTTCTTAAAATTTGTGATTTTTTAATTGCTCGCGCACGAAATGGCGGAGAATAGAAAATTTAATTTTACTATAATCTCATGGCCACGGCAGTCATTTAGACACAAATTGTTTTTCCTTTCCCTAACCTCAGTTTGATTTCAACTACACTTCCTGTTTTTTTTTTTTTTTTAGAGATCGTTGATTGTGTGGTTTTGGTTTGTGTCTAACGTTTGAAAGATGCTCACGGCGCGCATCTTCAAAAGCAACTGACAGTTGACGTAGGATTTTTCAATTATGGTTATAGAAACCAAAATAACATAAATTGCATTTTGGATGTACAAATTGAACTGTGGAGGAAATTGTTTGACATAAAACTGTTCTTTTGTTAATTAAGAAAACTCTCTAATAATTTAGTAATTTTCAAGCCACAGACTTAATCAAAGTCGGACCATTCCAATAGACCGGTTTAATGTCAACAAAATATCTTCATTCGATTGATCTTGATGAGAAAACTCCGCTACTTTTCTAGTTATCGCCTTGGAAGAGAGCAAGACTACAGTTTCTTGATGATTTCTCACAAGATACGACAAATACCCACTAATTTGACTGTCTCGTCCATCGTAACTAACTCAATTAATAAGACCGGTAGCGCAAAGAACACAAAAAATGCAACCTAATTTGTTGTCAACAAAAAACCGGCCGGCATATTGATACTTGAGAAAAACGAAAGAAAAGAGCCTAACACATCGTAATCTCATTAATTGGTTTAAAGTTGTGGTTTCATTTTGCGTATATCGAATATCGAGCAAAAATTACTCTGTACGCTTGTTTGACGTTTGTCTCCAACAAGATAATATGCATGAATAGACTAAGCCAAGTCTTCAATTTATTCCCATACTCCATTTGACCACTCATATTGATGATGGGTTGGTATTTTGCGTTTACAGCTTTTACGACTTGAGTATTGAGTTTGACGTTTTCTAGCACTTCCATTATATTGTACAGCAAAAATATGAAATGGGAAGGAAATAAATTTGCAATGTTGATTGAACGAGCATTACGGTAAAAAGTCATACAATTTCATGCTTGTGATCCAGTTGTGGTCACATAAATTTGAGCAAAAATTTATGCTGTGCTGTCATAAAAATTATGAATGTGTATGCGGATGATTCGCTTCTTCATGAATATTTTAGACATTATTTTGCGTTCAAAAAGGGGTACCTACTATTGGAAGGTATTTTAAATTATTACGTATGACATTTGAACGTGACATTAATTTTGTATGTGTATTGTTTTCAATTTTAATAAATTTTATTGTAGAAACTGCTTTAAGCTGTTATGGGAATGATTGCATTTGAGAAAAAAAAACGAAATTGAAGTCTTTGTTGACATATGATAAACAGACACGAATAGCAATTTCGATTGCCTGGCTTGTAACGAAGTAAATATTTTCCATGCAGAATTGAACTTCGTTATTCAATTCACACTCACTCGCTTCGGAAAATATTATAAGAAGACTAGTACGATAGTGCTAAAATCGGCACTACTACAACTATCGTCTCAGCTAGTAAAATTGGTCAAAGAATTAGTCTGAAAAGGTCCAACCGTTTCATAATCGGAACTTCCCCCCACCAGCGGTAAGTGGTTTGGATATTGAATTTCTAGTCCATTTTTGATTGCCACCAGGGACTTGGTACCTGCTGGTCCACGATTAGTGCTGCGGCCGTCCGTATCAATTGCCACAACGGGCTTCGTACCTACCGATCCCTGTCACCAGGGGCATTATACCTGCCGATCCGTGCAATTAAGGGCATTGTACCTGCAAAAGTGCAGATCCTTTGCCACCAGAGACCAGAGGCATTATACCTGCAGATCCGTGCCACCAGGGGCATAAAACCTGCCGATCCGTGCTACTAGAGGCATTATACCTGCAGATCCGTGTCACAAGGGGCATTATACCTGCATATCCGTGCCACCAGGACATTGTACCTGCCAGCCCGTGGCCGCAAAGAGTAGTCCAAGGACCTGTCAAAACATACCCGAACGGCAACGGCTGTACTATTGAGATGTGTTATTTTTATAGAATGAATACTTTGTTAAGAAACACTTTGTTTCTTATCATTCACTTGTCTCTGATATCTTTGTTGTTCTATGTAATTATTAAATAAATATTATTATTGTTCTTCTCAACTCCAACACAGTCGTTTCTCGTCATATTTTTCGTTCCTGGTTTTAATCAGGTTATGGGCCCAGGTCGCTCAAATTGAATTAATTATTAATATCCTATTTTCTTGGTTTTTATCAGAAAAATGACTTCCAATGTTGCTTGCGTTGAAAAATTGAAGGGGCGAGAAAACTATGACGTATGGAAGATTGCAGCCAAGTCGTATTTGGTAATTAAAGGACTATGGAGTTGCTTCGAGAATGAAATGGAAGAACCATCAACAGCTGAAAAATTGGCAATGGATCTGAAGGCCAAGTCTGAATTGATCCTGCTGCTTGAAACTCAAAATTTTTCTTACATTGCGGACTCGTCCTCGGCTAGAAATGCTTGGGATAGTCTCGCAAATGCTTTTGAAGATACTGGTATGTGTAGAAGGGTGGATTTACTGAAGAAACTGGTACAGCTTCAATTAAACGATTGTGAATCCATGGAAGACTACGTTAACAAGATGGTCATGACTTCTATTAAGGTGAGAAAAGCAGGTTTGAAAATAGATGATGAGGTTGTTGCCTCGCTGATGTTAGCTGGGCTTCCAGAACAATTTAAGCCTTTAGTTATGGCTGTTGAAAATTCAACGAAAGTTTTAACTAGTGATGCTGTGAAAACTCTTTTGCTTCAAGAAGTTAAATATGATGCAAAATCGACCGATAGTGCTTTGTTTGCTAAGCCAAAGTTCAAGCCCAAGAAGAACAAGTCACAACCAAAGTTCAGATGTCATAGCTGTGGGGATTTTGGTCACTTTGCTAAGCAATGTCCAAATAGAAAGAAGCATGCGTTTAAAACACATGAAGTTTTGTTTTCATCTTTTCTAGCGAAGAAAGAAGTTGAAGAAGATGCATGGTACATTGACTCAGGAGCATCGGCTCACATGACAATGTGCAGATCGTTGTTGAAGGATGTAAGACCATCACCGCACAGAGAGATCGTTGTTGCCAATAATGCGAAATTAGAAATTGACAGTGTAGGTGATGTTAGTCTAATTCTTCTGAACGGTAACAAAGAAACAAGTGCTACTATCCAAAATGTGCAATACGTTCCAAATTTATGTGCGAACCTCATTTCCGTAAGCCAGTTAGTAAGCAATGGAAAAAAGGTTATGTTTGAAAAGGAAATCTGCAAAATTTTCAATGAACGGAATGAAATAATTGCATCGGCATCGTTAGTAAACAACATGTATCGATTGAACTGTACTATCCCGAAGACAACACTTGTGAATTACTCCACATCTTTGACTGAACAAAGCGAATCGAATATTTGGCACCGTCGAATGGCACACATCTGCAACGAAAATTTAATGAAGTTAAAAACAGCAGTTGAAGGCGTATCTTTTGACGATATTATGAAAGAAAAATGTGTTGTGTGCATTAAAGGGAAGCAAACAAGAGAACCCTTTAAGACAACAGGAACACGTTCGAAAGCTGTATTGGACTTGATTCATTCCGATGTTTGCGGTCCCTTGCCAGTTAAATCCTGTTCAGGCAATAAATATTTTGTGACCTTCGTGGATGATTTTTCAAGAAAATTATTTTTATATCCACTCAAGAAGATGTCCGATGTTTTCGAAACGTTTTTGACTTTCAAAGCTTTTGTTGAAAACCAATGCCGAACCAAGATTAAGATTTTCCGCAGTGACAACGGTACGGAATTTTGCAATTCAAGATTTCAAAGCTATTTTTCGGCATGTGGCATTCAGCATCAAAAATCGGCTCCTTACACTCCGCAACAGAATGGGGTTGCCGAGAGAATAAATCGAACTGTAATTGAACGTGTGCGTTGTATGCTGTTTGACGCGAATTTGGACAAACATTTTTGGGCCGAAGCTGCATCAACTGCTGCATACATTTTGAATCGTATTCCTTGCAGAGGTGAAACAGAAAAAACCCCCGAAGAATTATGGTCGAACGTTAAACCGAATCTTGGAATGTTGCGTGTGTTTGGATGCAAGGCCATGGTACACATTCCATCTGAAAAACGACAGAAGCTTGATCCAAAATCGGAAGAATGTATATTTTTAGGATACAGTGGTGAGTCAAAAGCATATCGCCTCTACAATAAGAAAACCCAAAAAGTAATTGTGAGTCGAGATGTTATCTTTTTTGAGAATTCCCGAAGTCAAGACCAAGTTACTGACAATCAGATGCATCTTACTTCTGTTCTTGATGAATCAACTGAACACTGTTCAAATTCTGGGGAAATAATTGAAAATGAAAACTCGAATTCTGTATCGGAATTAGAATTTGAATCATGTAATGACTCTCAAGTTGAAGAATATGAAGAAACTGAATGCGACACGAAGATCAATGAGGAGCACCATGAAGACATTAATTCAACGGAAATCGAAGACTATGCCACATCTAATACAGAGCTTGTTAACAAGGATGTTATTCCTATCCGAAGATCCAGTAGAGTTCGGAAGCAAACTCAGAAATTTGAATCCTGTTTAAGCGCAAACTTTGAAGACAATGACCCAGAAAACGTTGAGGATGCCTTGTCACGTCCTGATGGATCATTTTGGCAAGAAGCCATGGACTCGGAATTCAATTCTCTTCAATCTAACAAGACTTGGAGTTTGGTGGATCTTCCGAAGGGCAAACGAGCAATTAAGTGCAAGTGGGTATTCAAAGCGAAAAGAGGGGTAAACGGCGAAGTCTTAAGACACAAGGCTAGATTGGTAGTGAAAGGATGCTCCCAAAGAGAAGGCATCGACTATGTAGAAACTTTTTCTCCCGTTGCCAGATACTCGTCAATTCGTTTTTTAATTGCGCTTGCGGCAAAATTCAATCTGAATATTAGACAATTGGATGCTGTCACAGCATTTTTGAACGGAGAGATCGAAGAAGAGTTATACATGGAACAGCCAATGAATTTTGAAGATGGATCATCGAAGGTTTGTAAACTGAATAAATCGTTATACGGGTTAAAACAGTCAAGTCGTGTTTGGAATGCGAAATTGAATGATGTTTTAATGAAGGCTGGTCTCGAGCGATCGAGTGCGGACCAATGCATATATTTCAAAATTTCAGGAAACTACATGACCTTTGTTTCAGTTTATGTTGATGACTTGTTAATCTTTAGCAACGATGAAAGTCAAGAAATGTTCATTAAGGAAAGTTTAACAAAAAATTTTGAAATGAAAGATTTAGGTGATGCATCGTCAATTCTAGGAATCCGTATAGTTCGAAATAAATCAACAGGAACTATATCCATTGATCAAACCCATTATACAGGGTGATTCACGAGCGTTGTGCCAAAAAGCTAGAGCGTGTAGGTTGAGTTGAGACAAGAAAAAAATCGTATGGGAGGGGGGGTCTATTCTCCCCCGTTTAGCCGGGAGGGGCAATTTTCTGAAAAATTGACTTATTTTGTAAAAAAAAATATTAAAAATCAACGACTTAGTTTACAACACCGTGCTATACCTTTCTGAAAAGCTAAAAACTTCTTCTTTCACTTTGTTTTTAAAATAATTTGTTTTAACGAATAGTTTTAAAAAAATAAATTTTCAAACTCAAAATTTTCAAAAAAAAAAGCCAAAAAAATTTTTTTGAACTAATTTTTTTCAAAATTGTATGTAATTAAGTACTAATTTTGTTTTAAAATTTCAATGTCTTTGTTAATTTTAAGTCGAAAACAAAAAACCGGATGCAAAAATGTCTTTTCGTTTTTGAGAAATTAAAAAAAAACCAAAACCATTTTTTTCTAAGAAAATCTTTGTTTTTATTTTTACCTATCTGGACTTTTAGTATAATTTACTAGTTTAATTTATAAATTTAATTTTTTGTAATTGGAGTTTTATAAGGACTCAATAAAGTAGAAAAGTATTGGATTTTCAATGGATTAACCATTTTATTCATTGATAACGTCTGAAAACTGACCTGCAATTATTTCTTACTTTACCTGGGGCCGCGGCCACTCGCCGGCGAAGGGTTCTACCTGCTGGGGGCTTAAGATAATTAAACCGCAAATTTTCTTGAATGAAAAAACAATTAACAACCTAAAGGTTAATAAAAGGCATCGCATATTTACTTAACAACCATTTACAATTAAAATATTAATTCATCAACACATAACAATAACAAACTCATATGTTCGAGAAGAGTTAGCAGACAGGAACTTCTGCTACGGTTTAACTTGTTGTCGAGATCGGGAAGCCGAAAGACTCTACGCTGAAAGATATCCCAATAGATGGCGCCCAAGTCGTAGCATGTTTTCAAGAATCCGCCGACGAGAGCACGGAGAGCTAGAAGTGAAAGGTCAATGGCAGACGTTTTCAATGAACAAAATGATTAATCCAGGGAAAATCCAATACTTTTCTACTTTATTGAGTCCTCATAAAACTCCAATTACAAAAAATTAAATTTATAAATTAAACCAGTAAATTATACTAAAAGTGCAGATAGGTAAAAATAAAAACAAAGATTTTCTTAGAAAAAAGTGGTTTTGGTTTTTTTTTAATTTCTCAAAAACGAAAAGACATTTTTGCATCCGGTTTTCTGTTTTCGACTTAAAATTAACAAAGACATTGAAATTTTAAAACAAAATTAGTACTTAATTACATACAATTTTGAAAAAAATTAGTTCAAAAAATTTTTTTTGGCTTTTTTTTTTTGAAAATTTTGAGTTTGAAAATTTATTTTTTTAAAACTATTCGTTAAAACAAATTATTTTAAAAACAAAGTGAAAGAAGAAGTTTTTAGCTTTTCAGAAAGGTATAGCACGGTGTTTTAAACTAAGCCGTTGATTTTTAATATTTTTTTTTACAAAATAAGTCAATTTTTCAGAAAATTGTCCCTCCCGGCTAAACGGGGGAGAATAGACCCCCCCCTCCCATACGATTTTTTTCTTGTCTCAACTCAACCTACACGCTCTAGCTTTTTGGCACAACGCTCGTGAATCACCCTGTATAAATGAAATATTGAGTCGCTTTGGAATGAGCGACTGTAACCCAGTATCAACACCACTAGACTTAAACCAGAAGATATCTCAAGAAATGTGTCCAAATACTGAAGAAGAAAAGAAACAAATGTCAGACGTACCTTATATGGAAGCTGTTGGTTCCCTTCTGTTTGTCGCTCAAACAACAAGACCAGACATAAGTTTTGCTGTGAACTTATTAAGCGGTGCGGGGAAATAACTCCACGGGAACTAACTCCACTGAGGGATTTACTTCCCACCAAGTGAGAACTTACTCCACTTTTGTAAAGTGTATTTAGTTCCCATGTACGGTGAGAACTTAGTTCACTTTCTAATGGGAACTAAGTTCACACATTTATACATGTCGCAGGGAAACTGGTCCGCAAGTCAGAAGTCCCGAAAATGGGTTTAGGGCTAATGACCCACTATGGTGGGTCATAACAACAACCCCAAAATGTCCTATAAATAAATAACATCATTTTTATTTACTACCAATTTGTCGACAAAATGGATAGAGCAATTCATTTTCAAAGCTATTGCCGTTTCCTTTAATTTGGAAAAGCATGCTTGTGTCTGGATAGCAGGTGCTACACTGCAATGATTCATTTTGAGCATCTTTTTTCACCTTGGTGGATGATGACTAGGTATCTGTAACACTCAAAATCAATTTGGTTTGATTGGGAGTGAAGCGAACGGAAAAAATTTTGCCCAAAAGAGAATCAATTTGGGGTGTGAAAATAAAAAAATTCGCGCGAATTTTTTTATTTTCACACCCCAAATTGATTCTCTTTTGGGCAAAATTTTTTCCGCTCGCTTCGCTCGCTTGCAATGTTTGGTTCAAGCTCCAAATCCTTAATAATACAATTTCTTTAATCATTTGAGAGGGATTGGAGAGTTAATAGAGCAATAAAAAAATGTCTTTCTGATGGAACTTTTAATGTTATTTAAATAGCTCAGTTATTTAAAGGGACAAAAAGATGCAACAAGATGAAACTGGGTTCAAGTACAGTGTGCTTGTAGAATGCCCTATTCTCACTGCATAGGAAAAAGTTTTCTTTATGTCTCATAAACTTACAGCATGCGGTATATTGTAGTATACCGTTTTAGAAAATGTTTAAAATTAATAGCAAAGGTCAGAAACCCCCAATTTGATTTTTGGACTAATGAACCACCATATAGGGGGTCAGATTCTTAAAAATGGGTTTCCGAATGACTAAGTTTCTCAATACTTTTGTGCATGCGATTTTTATCTAAAAATTATTTTCAGTCTTAAAAACTGAATTTCGGAATGACTTCGTTTCTAAAAGACATTTATTTTAATTTCACAAACAAAATTGCTCAGTAGGTATACTTGAATTCTTATTTTAATTTTTTCTCAATTAAAGTGGCAAATTATTTCAAATTCAAAGGGAACTAGATCCACTAATTATTTGAGGAATTTAATTCCCACTGTACATGGGAACTAACTACACTTTACAAAAGTGGAGTAAGTTCTCACTTGGCGGGAAGTAAATCCCTCAGTGGAGTTAATTCCCGTGGAGTTATTTCCCCGCACCTTATTAAGCAGGTACAGCGCTAATCCAGGGAAAGCGCACTGGACAGCTATTAAGAGAATATTTCGTTTTCTGAAGGGCACCATCAATCAAAAACTGACATATCATAAAGAACAGACAACACTACAAGGCTATTGCGATGCTGACTGGGCAAGTGACGTCGACCAACGAAAATCAACAACAGGCTATGTTTTTGTAATGCAAGGCACCGCTATTTCCTGGTCATCAAAGCGACAACAAACAGTGGCTCTCTCAACAACCGAGTCCGAATTTATGGCCATGGTTGCAGCGATTCAGGAATTAATTTGGTTGAAGCGTTTAGAATCCGAATTTTTCCCTAATTGCTCCAAGAAATCAACTCTATTTTGTGACAACAAAAGTGCAATTCAATTCGCAAAAAACAACTGTTACTCAGCCAGAACCAAGCATGTGGAAACAAAAACAAAATTCGTCCAAGAAAAAATTCAAGATGGATTTATTGATCTTCAATTTGTTCCCACACAAGATATGTTAGCTGATATTTTTACCAAAGGTTTGCCGTCAGCAAAACATGCAAAAGACTCAGAAAAATTGGGTCTATCTATTTAAATTATTCATTCAGGGAAAGTGTTATTTTTATAGAATGAATACTTTGTTAAGAAACACTTTGTTTCTTATCATTCACTTGTCTCTGATATCTTTGTTGTTCTATGTAATTATTAAATAAATATTATTATTGTTCTTCTCAACTCCAACACAGTCGTTTCTCGTCATATTTTTCGTTCCTGGTTTTTATCAAGATGGCTCAGACCAGAGCGCAGCAATATTTATATTAAGCTTTAGTAGTGTAAGGTGTATTCTTATAAAGTTTTGTCAAAGGGGTCTGAAGCTCTAAAATTGAAGTTTCGTGTTTCTTCAATAAGGCCTTGGTGAGACCGGCGGCGGAGAGGAAAACCTCGGCTGGAAACTAAAAAACACATCACAGACTGCAACAAAATTCTGACTTGCTTTTCTTAGCAATTGAACAAACCCACGATAGTCACGTCTTATAGAAATACATTGCAGAATCACCAGCAACGTCGCACAGTGGCCCGTTTTCACTTTTTACCTTGCAAAAATCATAGCTCCTAAACGAAAAAAGATATCGCTTCAATTTTTTTTTTAGCAGCGAATTTCCAAAGCTATGTTTCGTGAAAATTTTAACAAAATATGTTTACAGGGTGTTTCGGAATTAAGTCCCAAAGTTGGAAGTTTTTTCAATGTCATACAAATTGTTAAAAATGTATCCATAATGGCGAAAAATTTGTTTTTGTGAATGATTAGAGAACAATTAGCTTTGGTATAGCAGGAAAAAGAAAAAAAAAATAACACTTGAATTTTTTTTTTAAGTTAAAGTTTTTAAGTTTTATAATTTTTGATATGCAACCAATCAAACCATCAATATTTACATTCAAAATCAAACAAGGTGTTTCAATTTAACTGAAAATTACCATAATTTCAATATTTCAATGAAAAAAACAACCCTCAAATTAGAAAAAATTGTTTTAAAAGTACGAATATGGAAAAAAATAAAGCATAAACGTTACATTTTTATCTTGTTTTATTGTTAATAATTTACTTATATTATTTCTTGAAAACTATCATCTAAATTCAATGTTGAATCTAATAGATCTAACATTTCTGGGGAGTAGTGTGCTTTCAGTTCTATTTGATTTCTAGCATGCCTTTTGGAAGAAATAAGTGGATCTGATGAGATTGCTAGCATAGTAAACAGGTCTTCATTTTGCCGAATTCTTTAAACCTTGCATGTATTTTGATACCTGTATCTTTTGTAGTCCTTATTTTTGCATTCCTGCGCTTCTTCTGATAATTCCCCAAGTGGAAGTGACTGATACTTCATAATATTTTGACTATGAAACAAAATTTTATGAAGAGTAGGGGTGAGTTGTTTTTCTGGATAAAGTTGTCTTAATAACACTTTTGTGTCGCTTGTATACTCCCCAAATTTTACTGTATTAACTTTTTCTCGACAGTTTAAGACATTAAGTATTATTTGAAGCTTTTTAATAATTTCTTCATTGACTCCAGTTATTCGGGCAGCTGCATCCGGTTGTTCAAAGAATCGCCTGGAAGTATTGCCATCATTGTTATTTCCAAACCCAGGCTTAGGTTTATCCCCATCAAGTCCAAGTTCTTCATGGAAACGCTTTTGAATATCCTGCTTCCTCTTTTTTTCTAACTCTTTGATTCCAATAGAGCTATCCTCTCCTTCCTTAGCAATCGTATAGCTAAGTTTCAAAATGAATTCCATGCACCTAATTCTAGCATGCAATGGAGAAATCCCATACTCGTAGTTATGTTCGTCCGTAATATCTCCTTCATCCTGTGTGTACCTAATCCTGTTAATTTCACTACATGTAACCCTAATAAGAATAAATATTTAATTCCATATGAATAACCCTTCGATTAAAATCCTTTTTTTCGGCTACCTGTAATCTACCTGTAACCCTTATATGTATTAATTCTTAATCCAAATACAGTAATCTGTCAAAAATAAATACCTGTGCACAACAAATCTTATAGAAAAAAGTTATGGCAGGAATCATCATTGTTTTTTAATTATTTTTTTAGAAATAGGTAATCCCCAAACCATAATATTTTTTTTTGCTATTAAACTTATTGCACTTATTTGAATACCTAAATTAAGTCATGCAAATCCAAAATAAAGGTTGCGACAAAAAGATTAATTATATTCTTTTCATATGAAAAAAACTAAAAAAAATGAATAATCACTGACTTGAACTAATTAAATTGCCATAACTCGGCTTTATGCAACTTTACGCAGCTGAGTTTTTGAGGACATGTTAAGGAATATGTGGGCATTCATCCCTCACTTAGTTTGGTTTGACGGGTTTTGACGTTTTTTATATGAGCCAAGTTAAAATTCAAAAATAGGTGCAAAAAGTGATTTTTTTTTCATTAAAAAAAAAGATATGCATTTTTGTTTTTTTTTTGTTTCCAAAATTTGATTAAAATAATGTCAAACTTTTCAACAAAAAAAATAAATGGATTTACTTGCACCGTTTTTCTAATATTCAAGTTTGAAGTGCAACAAAAAACAAAAAAAAATATATATATTTTTTTTTTTTTAAATATTTTCTGACTTTGATCGGCTCCTCAAGCCAAACCGTTCATCTAATATTTTTTTGTTTTTGGATTCTTACACTTTAAACAATTCTAAACAAAATGTGATTTTTACTTTTTCAAAATAAAATCACGCGAAAAATGATTATTGCCACGTTCCTCGCCTAAACGGGCCACTGTGCGTCGTTCTAAAGCATTCTTCAAATTTCTTAAGCGAAAGTATCCAAGCTGATAAAAAACCACCAAACGGTTTGACTCATTTTGTTTGACCTTCGAGTGCCGAGTGGTCTTCTTTTTTAACCATTAACTAATTGCCTTAGGAAAAAATAAAAGAAACTCAGTTTTCGGAATCCGTATCATAAAAACTTATTTTAGTCCAGGAAAAAGAACACGTCATTCTCAGAAATAATTCGCTGTCCAACTCCAAATTCTAGTTTGTGGCTATGTAAGTAACCGCCATATTCATTTATCTCAAGTTTGATAAGAAAACTGGAAAAATTAAATTGAATAAAATTTTACGACAAAACGAGTAGCCATTTTAGATTTTATTTCAAGAATGACGCAGACATACCAGCAGCAACGCAACAGCAACCGCATGTTGTCTACCATTCACTGGTGACCGCAATGATTCATCTCTCAACCAACAAGTGGTCAATGAACGCGGAGGTGTGGTGTGAGTGAAAACAATTGTTGAGAAAAAACAGCCACCTGACATGATTTTAAATACAGTTCAAGAAAAATTGTAAAAAATATTACAAGAGTATTACTTTACATTCCGAGCACTTGTCCTTAATCTAAAAACAATGACAATTTGTTTATAAATTCTTCCAAACAAAGAAAAAGCACGCTAAACAGATGGTTGTTTGTGAATTTGAATCTCATAGTTTGATTCTGTGTTCCTATACTCAAAACAAAGGTTCAATGTCTGTTTCTTTCGTATGAAATTTAAATATCTACCTGGGACTTGAGAGAACAGGCAGCATAGAAGTTGGACGGCAGCAGCACGTTGCTGCCGCCTCTGGCGACAACATTTATGTTTATTTGTTTTTTTTTTTTTAATGCCGACAATTTGTTCAACAAAAGTCAACCAGCCATCAAGCGTGAGTTTGTAGAGACAAGCTTAAAGTGTAGTCTCTACGTGTGATGAATGTCTAGAGAACGACTTGAAGTTTTTCCTTATCTTAATTTCAAGGTGATTGGAAATGATTTGTGTTCTGCCATGGCGCAGAATAAAAATGAGGATTTGAATGACTGACAACTGTCATCGGGTTTATGATTCCTATTTTTTGTGGTACCCCATGATGAATTAAGAAAAACAAAATGTTAGGGTATGAGCTGGTTACAAATCTTGGTCTGAGATAAACATTAAAAAAAAAAAAAAAAAAAACAATTAAACAAATGTCGACAACTATGAAAGGGCGGTCTTCACTGAAAAAGACAATTATTAGCAATTGAACTTTGAACTAAGCGAAAACTTAAGAAATTGTATTTTCAAATCAAAAATCACGCAGGGCAATATTCAAGGAGGTTGTAAAGGAGGCGTTGGTGTAATATTCCTTGAATTCCTGAACATTGTAATGGTTGAGAAAGACATTTTTTGAGAGTTCTTCATTCGTGTAGTCCTGCTTAAAAACGAATCTCTGTATTTTACAGTACGTCTGAAGTTGGTATTGAAGGTAAACTGATGAGCGTTCCTGGAAGCGTCAGTTTTACGATTATACTAAATTGTATAAGGATGGGAGGGGGGGGGGGGGGGGGGCTACAACTGGCAATTTTACGGGAGCATTGTCCAAGTTTGTTTGCTTACGGCGGCGTACAGAACATTTGTACCAAGGTTTCCTGTGCTCTTTTTTTGCTTGTCTGTTCTGTCTTCAAACTTAATTACCAGCTTCCATCGAAGAAAAAAAAAATTATGAACAAATTTCAATGATGGAAGATATTTACTTTATGTCAAGACATTAAGACCCCGTTGGTAATGTTAGAATTTTAAAAGAATGACGAATGCAAGACTCACTTAGTGCACATAAAATATTTGAACAATTTTAACTTAAAAAAAAGGAATCTTACAAAAACACTTGCAAGTGTTAGGAGCTGCAACTAAGATCTGACGTTTGTCATTTCTCGTGTCTTGAGGTATTTTGACGACACTTTTAATACTCAACCACAGTTTAGACCATTTGAAAGACATTTCTTTGTTATGGCGATTAAGCTGGTAAAAGCAAAAACTCACGTTGTCTGTGGAAACGGATACCAATTAACAGCAATTGACACAAACTCTCAATTCCAGAGTTAATAGCTTTAATCATTCTTATTTAATTAAGAAATTCCACAGAACCTAAGCTATTTTGATGAGCAAAGACATTGAAAGACCAACAAGGTATCTATAGTGTGGGTTTTCTTTCAAACAAGAAAAAAACAGTGTCTCCGGTTCACTTCCAAGAATTACGTCGTTTTTTTTTCTCTAAATTTCCGAGTCCACTTACAACAAGAACATTATTCAGCCGTAAAAAAACCAAACCTCACAAATCGAGATCTTTAAAATCATAAAATTTGCTTCCCATAAGCAAAGCAATCCGATCCAATTGCAGGTGTGCTGACCATGACAAAAGCCTAGCTTGAATGAAATTTATCCCCAAACCCGAAGCCGTGCATTTTATTATGCATTTAACCATTTTGTAAGGTTTTAATACCTTTTTAGCAAAGGCATACTTATATTTTTTCTGATTGTCATCGTCGTCACACTCAAGTCGATTCTATTTCAAGATTGAACAGAACAGAAAAAACAAACCAAAAACAAGTTTAGTCATGCCTTTCTGGTAAAAATAATAAAATAAAATATAATTTATGAATAAGCGCATAAAAATTCTGTGATAAGACTCAAATAGCACAGAGCACAGCACAAAACACCCAACCTAACCGGTTACACTTGACTTTGCGCGCAGCACATACTCGTATATCCAAATCCAACTAAGCGCAATTCGCGCCGCTGCTGCTGGCTGCACTGAAAATCAAGCTGGCCTGCAGCATTACCTTGCAGTTGGATCCTGACTTTAAAGCTTTTGCATAGCTAGAATGTAACGTTAAAGAGAATTTTTATTACTCACAACCCATTATGTGTCGTGTCGGGGTGACGATGACAAAAACAACCACGACGACGCGACGTTGAGTGGGTTTTCTGCACAGGTTACAACTTACAACGAACCAATGGGATTAAGATTCGATTTGTATTTCCAAAGCCACCAAATCCACCGCACCTCATCTTGACTTAAGCTGTAAACTTTAGGATTAACCAGAGTCATAGGCTAGGGGCATTCTGTCTTTCTTCTCTTATTTGTTTAACATTTAAATTTCAATTTGGATGGTTTCTGGGACAAATTACTTCCCGGAATGGTGGTGAAAGTACCACTACATCGATTTTTATTTTCCAATCGTTAAAAATTTAAATCTGTTAATGATGAATGACATTCAAGTGGCTTTTGCTGTTGCTGGCAATGGTGTGAACTGTGATGATGACGAAGACACGTGACGCATTCACATACATTTGAATTTCGAGTTTTGATTTATATTAATTGATTGAGTATACGGTTTTTCGGTAAATGATGACGATGAGTGATGCGTAAACAAGGAGCTTAGAGTGCACTCAAGTTAGTCACTTTACGATAGAATTTTGATATTCGTCGCGACTAGAAAGCGTGATAAGATTGAAAAAAGCAAGTGACGGAAATACCAAGTCTGATAAACAAATAGTTCGGGCTTAGAAATTGACCAAACAATATTTAAATAACTAGTCAACTAGTTAAAAGTGAGCTTCAGAGTATTATGCCTTTTTCAGTACCAATACCTCTATGGGACGAGATGAACTTTACGCTTGAACAATGTTGGGAAACATTGAAAGCTAATTTTCTGCTTCAACTTGAGAATTGTAGCTATAAAGTGAAGTTGTGGCATTATTGGACCGCTTTTTATTGAAAATTAGGGAGAGGGAACGTTTCGGCCAATGGTTGTCGTAACAGAGCCATCTAACCGGAATTACCGCCTCGGAACTTCGATTTCATTCTTTTGGACTTGATTTTGTGGGGAACAGTGTGGCCTCAACCAACAGTCTCCGCCAGTCAGCTTGGTACCTAGCTAGCTGTCTTACACTCCAAGTTGATTGAGGTCCTCCTCCACGTCCTTCGGGAATAGTGTCGGAAGCTTTCCGGGCCTGAGCATTGTGTCCATCCGCTCTAAATGACCGAGCCATCTGAGTCTCTATACCTTGACCCTTCTGGCTAGGTGCTTGTCGTTGTATAACCCGTAAACTTCGCGGTTCTATTCTTATCTCGGCGCTGGGGTTTTGCCCGTGTAGACAAACTCCTCTACTACCTCGAAGTTGTATGCGTCTATTGTGACGTTCTGTCCGAGCCGCCGGTGTTGTGTCCTTCCTCGAAGACAGCATATACTTCGTTTTTCCCTCATCTACCGCTAAACCTATCACGCTGTGTGGAGTTTTGCACTATCTTCTCAAGAACGATGTTAAAGAAATCGCATGACAGTGCATCGCCTTGTCTGAATCCTTTTTTGACACCGAAAGATTCCGTATAAGCTCGTTGCCAACCTTAATGGCGCAGCGTGAGTTCTCCATCGTCATTTTGCACAAACGAACGAGCTTGGCAGGGATGCCAAAACTAAGCATAGCTTAATACAGTTCGTCTTTGTAGATGCTTTTAAACGCAGCCTTAAAATCGATGAAAAAGTGGTGGGTATCGATTTGAAGTTAATAGGTTTTTTCCAGGATCTGTCCCAAAGTGAAAATTTGGTCGATGGTTGACTTTCCTGGTCTAAAGCCACATAGATAAAGACGAAAGACCAATCAGATTGTTGACGAAAGGCTTCAAACGTTCACATATAACGGCAGAGAGGATCTTGTAGACGATGTTAAGTAAGCTGATTCCTCTATAGTTGGCGCAGTTTAGAGGATCTCCCTCTCTCCAAAAAGCCTTATGGCGTTCTACAAGTAGGTCGAAACCATGGAGCAAGTTACAAAAACTCTTTTATTTTTTAAGAATTTTGTTCGATCTAAAACTCATTTCCAGCTTGAAGTGTTTTGCTTGTTCGCATTTCCCACAAACAAAGAAAACTTTTATCCAATTCCACTGTATCACCTGTTTCTCTATTATTTTTGGTTCCAAACTTTATTTTGTCAAGTAGAGATTAATCCTTCGTTTTCTTTTCTAAACCAAATGTAATTAAGAAGCACGAACAAATTAAAAACAAACCAAGAAACCAACTCACGGCACATTTATGATGAATGTTGTTGCCAAACCAAACTCGTGGTTTAACGTACCTGGTGTACCTTCTCGTTCAAAAAAGTTACTAGAGTTAATTTAGCTAAGTTGTGTTTTCGTGACGACAAATGAGAAACTCATGTTTGTTTGTTAATTAAATAATTCAAACAAAAATAAACTTTTCGGTTTTCTTTGGAAGAATTCTTTCTTCTTTTAATTTTCCTGAGAATCAAAACCGCCTTTCGGTAATAGGGTGACCCTGTTGTTTTCTCAAAAGCAATGAAGCAACGACAATCCACTTGAGATTTCACAATCGTCTTAAACTTGAATGATTTGAATCTATCCATACCGATGCTCGCCTTCGATAAACAACAAAAATAATCTCCCATTCCAACGAATCATCAATTAATTCAAAATGAAAAAAGAACCCACGTACCACCAACTTTCGAAAAAAAGCAAGATAACGAACGAACGAAGAAAAATTTCAATACGTTCGTTATTAATTGAGATAAAAACTGTTTATTCCACACTTACTCGTGCTGTGTCTTAATTACCAACAAATCATGATCATCATCTCCATCGGTACACAAACAAAACTTGAGAAGATAACAAAAATAAACCCAATAGCTTCATTGTGCAATCATCCATATTTATTTGCAGAGAAGTTAATGTTTTGCTTTTGTATCCACTTACAAGAGTCATGAATCAACCGGAACGACTGTTTTGCTTAATCTTGAATCTGGATTGTTATCGAAAAAGAAAGTCACACCTACTTGCTTACTATTTTTTTGTCATTGTGAAGCGTCCAATTTCAAAAGGATGATTAATTGAGTAATCAAGAAATAATTTTCGTAGGAAATAATTTTATTTTTTATTTTTTGTGAGTTCCTTAATTTGTCAGACTGTGGAGTCGAACATAGTTACTGGAAAAATTACACTAGAAGTCGCTTCATTAGTATCAGTTGAGGATTCATTCAGATTGTAGCTTGTTACAAAAGGCAGAAATATAAGGCCTTGTTGTAAGACGGGTTACTTTTTATCAAGGGCTGAGGTAGGACTCCAGCCGCTTCCAGGGTCTGACTAAAGAAATAGCAAAACTTTAGCTCTTTGAGAGGTCATACAATTCCATTATTTATTCCAAATAGATTAAGCTAGCAGATGCCACTTGATTATTACAATCTGCAAGCAGACACCAACACCACTGATTATTACAGTCTGAAAGCAGACGCCACTGATTATTACAGTACAACAAGTCTGGTACTAAACCGCTGGGATATTGTTCTCTGCTTTTGCCTTCAAATTTCACGTCTATTAGTCAATTTCGTGCCAAAACATGAATGTGAATTATACTTGGCAAACGAACTGATTCCATACATTTTGTATCTCCCTGCTACACAGCGTATTTTGCTGTTGGCTGATTGTAAGAAAAGTCAGTGTGCTTGGTTTTGTCGACTGTGCGATGTTGCTGGTTGTCGTCAATCGTCGATGGCGCAGTGGGATATTTATTTATTTTTTAATGATTTAATTAATGCTTCATCACACTATAATCCTACACTTAAAGTTTTAAAATTCATTTTCAAGATAGAAAAAATGCTAAATCCTTTAACATGTACCTTTAAAAATGATCTGCAGTGTTCCAAGGCGAATTAAAAATGCGCTCGCTAAAGAAGTCCATGGAATTTGTTATGCTCTTCCCGTTAGGGAGTTGACAAATTTATTCTTAATTAGTCTCTGACTCTGGTGTTGTTTTGTTTTATTCAACTTAACTATAAATAATGGATTCAATTAGCAGTCAAACAAAAATGAATGACAAAAAAATGAATTTTTCGATATTTACCTACTTGGAATTCCATTCCAAAATGTGACGTTAACTTTTACGGCGTTATACTTGATTATTGAACTTTTATGGCAGTTCTTATGACAAATGTTGGTCCCATTAAGAAGCCATAGAAGACAATTAAAAATGAATGATCCAAGCAGCCAGTGGTATGGCATCGTTAAGCCAAATCTTTATATGCAGGCATGTCATAAATGTATCTAATAGACTAGATGCTTGTGCTTGCCACTTAAGAATTTATGAGTTGAAAAATTTATAAATTTGCCGCTTGAAATGACAATGACATTGTTTTCTATTCGTTTACGAAATTCCCACCACCTTTGTTGTTTTAAATTTTCGAGTATTTTAAACGAAGCTAAATTTCAACATAAACATAAACATAATTTGCTGTTTGGAATTAATTATTTGATATGTTCACTGGGTCGGTGGTTGTGTATACATGTGTCTATGGGTTTTGTATGGTTATGGACGCCCACATAAACAACGACACAACGCTATCAGATCAAGAATTGAATTGCAAACTGGAATAGAACAGGTCTTCGAGTGTTTTGCAATATATTTATTTGAAAACTCGTAATATTTATGTGTATCCAAGAAGGCAACACCCCACGTAAAATATTAGCGTCAAGACTCAAGAAGTCAGGAAAGATAAAGATCTACAAACAAAAAAGCATTGTTTCGTTTTGTTTTGAATTCTGATGAAAATTGAATTTGGGTCACAGAATATCGGTTTATCTTTTTGTGCAGAAAATTATTGTCACTTGGGACTTTTTGTTCTTTCAATATTTTTAAACTATTTGCTAATATTTGTGTGAAGCCAAATAGACAGTTCGATTTGACATTGACGTTTGGATTTGAATGAGAAAGTTACTTGATTCCTTTTTGTGTTGTTTTATTTTTGTAAAGCCAAAAATACGGACGGGTTTTGAGATGATAAAAACTTTAATGATGCAAAAAGTTTTCAACTGTCAATCTCAAACTAAAATTTTTTTTTTTTTTTATGACAGTTTTAAATTCATCAACATCCATATTTTGGAGCTGTTGACAAGCAAATCAATTAAAGAGCCTTTCGATAGGTGAATAATTGTTTTGACACACTTTTAACTTGTCAACAAGACTTTCAGACTTTGTGTGTTCCACTTTGCCTCAAACAAAATTTGAAAGCCGGATATCTCAATTTAATAATAAATTTACATCCAATGAATCGGAGAAATAAATCATTCAATCTAATGAACTTTGGTCTCTAGATGGGAAAAAAATAAGATTTATTATTCATCAAGAAACTCTTCCAATGAAGAACTTTCGACATAATGGATTATAATCCATTGTCCATTGTCACAAAGCAGCTACTGGAGAACAATCAATCCAAAGAACTGTTAATGGGTAGGTATGTTGGTTATCTGATTTCGATGAAACGTCATTCTTCTCCCACGTTAATATGTGGCAGCAATTGTGTGGCTTTTCAATATGCATCAGATGTTGAATTGCATCTATTAGTTGCTTGATGTCGTGCTAGTGACATTTTCGTTGGTATTTGTTGCATGTCAAGTTGAAACATGCCATTAAATTAATGAAATGATATGCACTTTTTGAAATAATAATATGCCATCAATTTTATTTTAATGCTGTCAAAATTACCTTAATTAATATGCCTATCCTATTATTAGAACTGCTAAGGCATGAGCAGGAAAGGTTATTTCTAATCGAATTTGAATTGAATATAGAGTGGCGCGACAGCTCTTGAAGAGCCAAGGCCTAAGTGGCTTACTCTCATCAACAATTCTCTGAGTGAGTTATGATTCCAAATAAAAATTATTTATTTAATTGCTTTTTAGGTCTTTCTTATTTCAAGTCTTGATTAATAATGATTTATAATAATTTAAAAACATATAATATTTGATCAACATATAAAATATTTACATATGATTGAACAAGTGAACATATAAACAAGTAAACATATACATAATTATTTCAATATATAACTCCTCCCTCTTAAGAATAATAATGTTACTTAAGAGAAAAGTTACATTATGTTATCAAATCAAAATTTTAAACAAAATTGAACTTGGTAACAATCATCTCTAAATAAGAAAATACAAAATGAGTTTGTTTAAACCCATATCTTTCTGCTTTCTGGTTAAACATAAGTTGAATAATTAAAATTGATTTATCTAGAATGAATCTTTTGTTTATGTACTTTCCTTTTAGTTGTTTCTACGGTTAAATCGTTATTTTTTGTGACAATATGTTCGTTAAATCTAGGAGCAAGTTTATTTCTCCGATCATCTTTTTCGTATATAATATCATTTGTATTATATTGTGGAGGATCTTTCCTGTTCTCATTTATTTTTTTAATTAAATGCTGTTTATTTAATAAACTTCGTTCATATATAATTTTAGTGAGGTTATCATAATCTTTTATATGATTTATTAGATAATCTTGTTCTGTTTTTATATTAGCATTATTAGCAAAGGGTTTATTTTTGGTAATGTGTCCAGAAATTAGTTCAAAAGGAGTTAATTTTGTCACTGAATGAATTGAATTGTTGTATGTTAACGTTGCTTCATCGATTATTTCTGAAATAGGTTTGTGTTTGTTTTGTGTTTGTATAATTCTAATAATTTCTGTAAGGGTTGAGTGAAAACGTTCTATTGTAGAGTTACCATTTGAACTTTTAGCACATATTTTATGATGATTTATATTGTATAGGTCCAAAAAGTCTTTAAATATAGTTGATATAAATTCACTTCCATTATCTCTTAAAGATTTAATTATATTTAAACTGTTCCGACTTACTAGCAAGTAAACACAAGCAAATTTTGAAAATTTATCTATAATTGTTAAAAAGTATTCTTTCGCTCCAAAATAAATGTCAACATGAATGATTTGAAGTGGTTTGGATGGGGTTTCAGTTTCTGAAAATTTTAATTTTATACCTTTTCTATCATATTTTAGTTTGTGGCAAATTTCACAATTATTAATTATTTGTGATATGATATTTTTCATATTTGGAAAGTATGAAGTTCTTTTTAAGTGTTCAAAAGTCTCATCTATCCCCCTATGATGAGAGTTAGCATGATAATCTCGAATTAATTTTTCTTGTTCATCAATTTCAATAATATCCTTGAGTATGGTCTTACATCTTATTAATTTCATTCCAGAATTGCAAAAGTATTGTGTAAAAACAGTTTGAATTAATTTAAATGTCTCATCATCAGTCATTATTGCTGTTAGTTTTTTGGGCTTAATGAAATGTTCAAATATGTAAATTATAGTGTCTTTATTTTTTGGGTTTTTTGTTTCAATTCTATATCTTTTTTTATTTTTGAAAAAATGTTCGAGTTTCGCAAACAACTTTTTACGTTTACTTTTGTGTTGGATAATAATCTGGTTTTTGAATTCATTTATAGATCGTTCGGAAATAGGAATTCCATCATTTATATTTTCAAAAGCTGAATGTATAGTCGAAATTTCTTCTGTTTCATCAACGTTATTTTGTATAGACAAAGTTTCTAAATTTTCATCGATTTCATTTATATTTATTTGAATTCTTGACAAGGCGTCAACATTGGTGTTTTGTATACCTTTTTTATAAACAATCGAATAGTCGAATTCTTCTAGTTTAAGTCTCCATCGAACAAGTTTTGAATTTGGTTCTTTTAAAGAAAAGAGCCAAGTTAATGGTTTATGGTCTGTTATTATTTGAAATTTTCTACCATATAAGTAAGGTATAAAATATTTTGTAGCCCATACGATTGCTAGAAGTTCTTTTTCAATTGTGCTATAGCTTTGTTAGAATTTGGTAGGGTGCGACTTGCGTAGCATATAGGTTTATCTGAACCTATCAATCCTTGTGAAAGTACAGCACCAATTGCAACATTACTTGCATCAGTTGTAAGATTAAAAGGTTTTGAAAAATTAGGGTATTGAAGAAGTGGATCATTACATAATAAAGCCTTACAATTTTCAAAACAATTTATGTACTCACTATTTAAAACAATTTTTTCTCCATTTCTTAAACATTGCGTCAAAGGTTTGGTTAAATTCGCGAAATCTTTGATAAATTTTCGATAGTAACCTAAAAGTCCTAAAAAAGATTTAATTTCTTTTTCTGTCTTTGGTAAAGGGAATTTTTGTATTGCATCAATTTTTTCAGGGTTCGGTTTGATCCCATTTGGAGTTACAATATGTCCAAGAAAAGAAATTTCTTTACATAAAAAGTCAGATTTTGTAAGTTGAATCTTAAAATTTGCAGATTTAAGCCTTTCAAATACTGTTTTGAGATCTTCAATATGTTTTTGAAGAGATGTAGAATAGATGATAATGTCATCCATATATACCAAACATATTTTTCCTATTAATCCTTTTAAAACGTTATCCATAACACGTTGAAGTGTTCTAGGAGCATTTTTTAAGCCAAAAGGCATTCTAACAAATTCGTAATGTCCATTATCAACAGAAAAAGCTGTTTTTGGAATGTCTTCATATTTAATTTCTATTTGATGAAATCCAGAAGCAAGATCAATCGAAGAAAAATAAAGGCATTTCCCAAGTTTATCTAAAATTTCATTTACATTTGGAAATGGATATTTATCATCAACTGTTTTTTCATTGATCTTTCGATAGTCAATGACTAATCTCCATTTTTGTTTTCCAAATTTGTCTTTTTTCTTTGGAACTATCCAAATTGGGGAACAATAAGGAGAAAAACTAGGTCGAATAATATTTTGTTCAAGCATATCACTAACTTGTTTCTGCACTTCGTCTCTAAGTGCATATGGGTATCGATATGATTTACTATGAACAGGTATATCATCCTTGGTTTTTATTTCGTGTTTTATTTCATTTGAAAAAGTTAAATGTTGTCCTTCTTGGAAAAATATGTCCTCATATTTATTGATGAGATCTAATAAGAGCTTTTCTTCTTCTTTGTTTAAATGTTTTGTAGTAAAAAGATCAGTTAAAGGCTTTTTTAATTTATTATTTGGATTTATAATAGAAAAGTTGTTTGATTCTATAAAAGTTTGTGCGTTTAAGCAATCCGCTTTAATTGGTTCTTCAATTATTAACGTTTGTTCAATATTAGAACTATTAATAATTTCAACACTTGAAAACCAATTTTTTGAATTATAAACACCTTCTGATATCGTCAAATAATCTTTGATGATTGTAGGTCTGATATAAATATTACCAGATTCTTTATCAATTGGTAAGCAGCAAATTTTTTTACTAAGAGCCGGAATGACGTACGTTTTGGAAATCAAATTTGGTTTAAAATAAATTGGAATTTTCGTGATTTCTGTTTCTAAAAATGAATTTTGAAGATCAATTTTAGTGCCAATTTTTTTTATAATGTCCGTTCCAAAAAGACCGTCGAAATATTCGTGGAATTCAAAAACAAGAAAAGAAACGCTTTTATTTGATTTAAATTCAGTTAAATTACTGAGTGTTATTTGTTGATTAACAAAGTGTGTTTTGAAAACTGTTTTAATTTGCACTGCTTTAATGTAATGTGTTTTCATGTTTTTAGCAATTTTCGGACTAATGAAAGATCGATTACTGCCAGTATCAATTAAAAATTTTAATTCCTTACCATTTATGCTAGAAATAATAATATATGGTAGAAGGCTATCATTGAAATTATTAAGATTTACGTATCCAATTGGTTTTTTGAGGCAATCATACAAAAATTTTGATCATCAATATTAGCATCAAAGGTATCACAATTTTTAGAAAAGGAATTTGACCCATTATAATGTTGTAAACACTGGTTTGGCAAAATAAGATTATTCTCAAAATTTGGTTTATTCGTTTCAACATTAAAAATTTGATTATTATTTTGTGGAAAGTAATTAGATCTAAAGGATCTATTAGAATAATTATGAGAATTTCCACTGGATGTATCCATTGGAATTGGAACTGAGTTTTGTTGTGGTCTAAAGTGTGTGTAATTAGAATTTCGGTTATCCATTGGAATCGTAGTTTGTTGTGGTCTTAAGTTTGTATAATTGTATGTGTTTTTGAAATTGGGGTTGTTAGTTTGTAATCGGTAATTTTGTGAAAAACTATGTGGGGAGTTTCTATTTGCATTATGTGTTGATTGTTGATGTGTGGAGGTGGAGTTAAAGTTTGTTTTTGATTGATTGTTAAAATTTTGAGTGTTTTTCTGAAAGTTAGAATTTCTGAAATACACACAATTTTGTTCTTCCAAACAATATTTAAATGCTTCTGAAAGTACTTTTGGACGCATTGCTCGAATAGTCGAACCAAGAGGTTCTCTCAAACCTGTCAAGAAACTATTTAAACACATTTCGTGATATAGAGATTTCTTGGATTCAATGACTATTTGATGTTTTTCGTGTACTTTGATATGATTGTTTAATGTTGAAAGAATTTCCATTATTTTAGAATAAAATTCTTCAACCGAAAAATTAGCTTGTCTGAGATTATGCAGGTCTCTGATCAAGCTTGTTTCATTCCTTTTATCTGAATAATGAATTATTAAATTATTTTTTATTTCCTTCCAATCTAATGAAGTTCCATACATATTTAAAACTTCATTAGCTTCACCGATTATTTTATTTCTAATGGAACGTAAAATAATCGTTGCGTATGTTGGATTCACAGTAAGCATTAAGCTTAATATCTCTTCAACATTGCTAATAAAATCATATAAAAGTCTATGATTTCCATCAAATGTTGGAATATCTTTTACCGCGTCCGGAATACGGAGTTCATTAAAGATATTACTCAACACAGACTCGTTATTCGTCATGATTTACTTGTTGAAAAACAATAAAATTCAAATATTTGAAAATTTGAAAATGAACAACTTGAATGAATAGTAGGTAGGTATGTAGATATGAATAAGTAAAATAATTTTAATTTCTTTATTGAATTTTTGTTAAGTTTGTAAGATTATTTTAAAAGAATGTTATACCAGAAAGAACAAAAAAGAAATGAATTTAAACTCACCCCAATAATGTTTAAAATTGAATTAAAACTAATAAATTGCTTCTTAGTTAGCTTCTTAATAATTTTCTTCTTGAATCTTGGAATAAATCCTTCTTATGTCAAGGGTTAGGATTGTCTTGATTCTTTTTTTTTTAACTCTCTTGAATAAATATTTCGATTTTAATAAATTTGAATCTTGAAATAAAAACAATCTTCAAATTGCTGTTCTTGATTTGCTTGAATTATTCGAGAATATCCACCATGCCAAGAGGATAGTCTTGAAAGTCTTGAATGAAAAAAATCTTAAAATTTCTTCTCTATTTTTCTGTTTTTTATTCTTTGTTAGTTTTTGTTAGGAATATCCATCTGAAAAATTGAATTAAAATTTTTTTAAATTATGGAAACCATAAACAGAATTATTAGTAAAAGAATAAAATTTAATTATCTTTTATTTCTTCGTAGGTCCTTGTGTCGACTGCGCCAGTTATGATTCCAAATAAAAATTATTTATTTAATTGCTTTTTAGGTCTTTCTTATTTCAAGTCTTGATTAATAATGATTTATAATAATTTAAAAACATATAATATTTGATCAACATATAAAATATTTACATATGATTGAACAAGTGAACATATAAACAAGTAAACATATACATAATTATTTCAATATATAACTAGTGCGTGTGAAGAATTGAGGGGACCTACAATTTAACGCCGATTCCGAACGGCAGAGTTGAGAAGCACTTTTTCATGACAGATTGATACTCTTGGAAGATTTGTCAGGTCTTCGCAAGAGGCAGTGCCCGTGAAAGATGAAATAAAAACTTGGCCTGAGTAGGACTCGAACCAACGACGTTCTGCTTAGCAGCCAACCCACTTACCAACTAAGCTACGGGCAATTTGAATTGAAGCAAATGGAAATATTCCGGGATTGCAACATATGATTTTTTTATTTAAGGTTATTTTCAATGACATTTTCCTTAATCGGAAATGACAAACATTGTACTAATATTTTGACACTTCGTATGAATGCTTGTGATATATGTCAAATTCTAGCGCTACCAACGAAAAAATACGAAATGAATGACCCTGTAATATTTTTATTTTTTGAGACACTAAAAAAGAAAAGAAAATCAAAATCGTTTAGTTAGTTTCCGAATTCCGAATTGGAAAGACCACTTCTGTAGATTGTATAACGGCGATTACGAACAAAATCCCGCCGCGCCGTCAGGCAGGACCCTTTAATCGGACACGATGATCGCCAACAATTCTGACAACCCGACATAGAAGAAGTGAAAACGGCAATATCACAGCTGAAACCCAACAAAGCCGCTGCAGCAGATGGTCTTGGTGTCGAGCAGTCGAGCTGTTCAAAGAAGCAGGCGACTATCTAGACAGGAGCGTGCACCAACTCAGTTGGGCAGTAAGCAGACTGAATGGGAAATGTTTTAAATAACAAAATTGCGCTATCAAAATTGTGCTACAAATTTGCAAGCCTTCTAATTTTTCGCATCACCGAAGGTGCACTCTTTCTTCATTATCGCACTTTAAATGAAACAACCAGAGATTCTTTTCCCAAAATTTCTCTGCTTCATTAAGAAAAACAATATTTTTCAAATTGAAAGGAACCAAAAATTAAAAAAGCGTTTAAAACTCGGGCTTCCTGGAACATTAAATAGTACATAGACAGTTTCCAGCACGGCTATCACAATCAGCAATCATAAAATTCTGTCTAAAGTGAAATTTAAAGAATATTCAAAAGTATACTTTTGGCTATTTGCCCAAAAATATATTACAAAAGCAAAGAAAACATCCAAATTACTTTTGCAATTTTTCAACACTTTCCCAAAGCTATTAAGTAATTTCTTTTTATTGTATACATTTTCTTTTGGGTTACTGCAAGCACGGCTAATTAAACTTCTGTAACAAAAAAGTAATTAAACAATTGAGAAAAGCCCCCGTGTAAACACACACACCAACTGAGATGCTCAAAGTGTAAAACACTGAAAGATTTCTTCTAAAAATAAATTATTTACCCTTCAAATCTTCCAAATGTTCACAAACGAACATAAACAAACACAAAACATCTCCTAAATTTTTCTTTTTGTTTTAAATACAAAATTTCGTAAATTTTAGAAACTTGTATAGAAGATGAAACATCGCGCTGCTGCTGGTTGCTGTTTGTGCTTATATTGCACTTCTGTTGTTGCAGCCAATATTCGTTTGTTGTGTATATTGTTGTTGCGCTGCTACACATGTGAGAAAAATCTCACTTTACACACAAACGAGGGCGGACCAAAAGTAAACAACTTAAAAAGCATAGTTAGAAGAGAGAAGTTCGCTTTTAAGCAACTGCTGGCTGCTAATGCTACCAGTCAGTGCATTCATTACACGAAATGAATTCATTTCGTCTGCCGCCTTCAACGTCTCGCCACCGCTGACGCCGTCGTTGTGAGTCGTTGTCGGGCGATAACCCCCTCTGCTACACTTCCTATTCTCTTGCAACAAGTCCGACACCATTTTCGTCATATCATTGTTTATAAAGGAATTTTCGCTCTACAGTGAGAAAATTCCATTTCTGTCGTAGATATGTTAATTAATGCCTCTTCCCTGATCCCTGCCGTACAGCTGCATACACGATTCTGCATCAATATGCATGTAGACGACGACGACGCCATCACACTACCCTCGAACTACATAGTCTCAAATAAGTACTCGTTGGAGTAAAGTAAACTGACTATAATACTCATGAACTATGTTGAAATTGCCATTTGTGAAACTTGAAAAAACGAAAAAAAAAATGAGAGGTTGGGAGCAAGGTTGATTCTGATCCATGCATTGAATATAGAATCTCGAACTGAGTTGTAGAATTTTTGTTTCTCTAATTTTGAGTAATAGATACACATCACGTACAGCACATGTCATACATCTACCAGTGCAACGGTTATTTTTTTATGCTTTTAATTAATTGACTGAAATTAAAGTGAGAAATTGAGAATTTCAGCCCTGAGGTGGACAAATTTGTCGACGAACAAATGTTTTCGTTTATCGGAATTATGTTAACTTGACAATCATGCTTAATGCTTGACATTGGGCTGCAAGGAAAACTATTTCATTGGGTTAAAATGGTTCATAAATATTTGTTAGAGACATTTTTGGACTTTGCAATAATTATTGTCAATGATACAGTGGTTTGGTTGGTATTTTTCAAACATGTTGCGAAGTATTAAGACGGCATAACGCGAAGGCTACTATATTCGTCTAAAATTGTCTATAGTCCTTATGTGACCACTTTTTACCAAAACTAACAAAGAAAAACGTTTGTTCAACAGAGCATTTTTTTTTATTGTTCGTGATTCGGAAACTTACTTACTAACTTAAGGTGGCGCTACAAGCCGTTGAGGACTTGGGCCTCAAGCAAAAGTCTCCGCCAGCAGCTCTAGGGATTTTCCTGGTCTGAAGCCACATTTATAAGGACCAATCAGATTGTTGACGAAAGGCTTCAGACGTTCACATATTATGGCAGAGGATCTTGTAGGCGATGATAAGTAGGCTGATTCCTCTGTAGTTGTCGCAGTTTAGAGGATCTCCCTTCTTCAGGATCGATTGATGGCATTTAACGTGATATTAAAGTCCAGGGCCTTACAAAACTAGCCAGCTTAATAATGTTAAGACATTTCAATGAATAGCAGAGTAAAATCTATTTAAAAACACGAGTGATGGCAGAATGTGGTATTAATCCGTAGATTTTAAGGTTATAAGGAAAGGTTCCACCAAGTTGTCTTCGCTGCTATGCAATCGAACACGGTGGCGTGGATTCTACTACGATGTGATTCTTAATTCCCAGCCCTATATCCTTGGCAAGCTGCTTTCACTTTCGATAATCGTTCTTGTCATAAATTCCTTTAATTCCACGTTAGGTATCATCTTTTTCATACTTTCTCGTCTACTTACTGAAAAGCCTACGCTAAACTGTTCTTGCTAGATGATTCCTGTTTGGCCACATGTGATTGACGACACTCATCATCGAGCCAGGCAGTGAAACCTAGCGAGATTGATTCAGCGTTCCTAATAGTTTTTTGTCAATTGTTCCATTTGTGCGCTTTACTTGCCGCAGGCTCCATAGAACTGTCATACAAATTACTGAAGACGAGATTGAAAAAGAACATTTCATAATTCTTTGAAATCGCAGCAAGTTTCAGAATAGGTCAATTCAATCAAAGACCACTTTGCGAATTTCACCATCGACACCTGGCTTGACTTTGACTCTTGTGCTATAATGTCCATCAATTTAAACAAAGTATTTAATTAATGTACATTTTTTTCTTCAACAGGGACGCCACACAAAGACTGGCCAATTGGCAGCCATTAAAGTTATGGACGTTACCGAAGACGAAGAAGAAGAAATCAAGCTTGAAATCAATGTGCTTAAAAAATACTCAAATCATCGCAACATTGCCACATACTATGGTGCATTCATAAAAAAATCTCCTCCAGGAAAAGATGACCAACTCTGGTTGGTTATGGAATATTGCGGTGCAGGTTCTGTCACTGATTTGGTAAAATCAACAAAAGGACAGAGTCTCAAAGAGGAATGGATTGCGTACATTTGTCGTGAGATATTGCGCGGTCTAAGCTATTTGCATTCGAATAAGGTTATACATCGTGACATTAAGGGACAAAATGTGCTCCTAACAGATAATGCTGAAGTTAAATTGGTTGATTTTGGTGTTTCGGCTCAGTTGGATCGAACGATAGGCAGAAGGAATACATTTATTGGTTAGTGTTTGAACTGGCATCATGGATATGAAAATCACTAATATTTTTTCTATTTTCTTAGGTACTCCTTATTGGATGGCACCAGAGGTAATTGCATGCGATGAGAATCCGGAAGCGACTTATGACAACCGATCAGATCTCTGGTCGTTGGGTATAACAGCATTGGAAATGGCCGAATCTCAACCACCACTGTGTGACTTGCATCCAATGAGGGCATTGTTCTTGATTCCACGAAACTCACCTCCAAGACTTAAATCTAAAAAATGGTCTAAGAAATTCCATGGATTTATCGACACGGTTCTTGGTAAGAATCGCTGTTTCAGTCGTAAACTCAACTTAAACTCTTGTTTATTCCCCAACAGTGAAAGACTATCATCAGAGGCCTTACACAGATCAATTATTAAAGCATGCATTCATTAAAGATCAACCAACTGATCGACAAGTTCGAATACAACTCAAAGATCACATTGATCGTTGTAAGAAACGAAAGCAAGAGAAAGAACGCGAGGACTATCCATATTCTGGCTCTGATAACGACGAAGAAGAACCCCAGATTGCCGGTGAGCCAAGTTCCATTATCCAAGCTCCGGGAGGTGATACTCTACGTCGCAATTTCCAACAAATTCAAGAAGGACGAGTCGGTGGCACTGAAGTTCAGCCACAGCCGCAGGCCAATCGCAACCAGAAACCGCAATCTGTAACCAATTTTATTTCATTCAGCCATTCAATGGGTATTTAAGACAATCTTTTGTTTTTTTTTCAGCGTGATCAACGGCAGCAAATTGAAGAGCCAGGTCCACCATCGCGACCGGCATTGCCACAACGTCTTATTGTCGTTCCAGATCCCCCACAACATGCCAATCGTCCCCTGCCGCCAACTCCCAAAGGCTCTGGCTCATCTCCACACTCGCAACAGCAAACGCCACAGCAACAGCAGCGTAACTCTCAAAATAATTTGAAACCAATGGTACGTTCGAAAGCCCTCTTCCGGGTATTATTAATCTTTTGTCTTAATTTGACGTTAATCACCCGCTTTACTCTAAAAACTCCCCAAAATCTTGTTCTTTTTGTTTTAAGTTCAAATTCGAATTTTCTTTTTTATTTTCATGTTTAAAAAAAAACATTGTTTGTTGCTGTATTCAAAACAAAACAAAAAATCTACTTCTACTACTCTATACTTTCTGCCTACATAAACAAATTACCTGTCCACCTGTTAACGCTATTTGTTATTTGATTGCAACATTTCAAAATAACGTTTTTAATTAATCAAAAAAAATTGCTGTTTGTTGTGTAATGCTGAACGGTGCCGAATGAAACAAAATTTTTGTGTGTCTCGTTGAATTTTGTTTTTTGTACTTTTCAAAAAAAAAAAAAAAAACAATAATAACTTCATACCAAACAAAAATTACTACAACAACAACACACACTCATTCAAAATGGAAATCTGAATCGAAATTGAATTACATAAACATTCACAATCAAAAACCAAATCAATTGAATGATTTTTTGAAAACAAAAAAACACAAAAATATACAAAAATCCAGCTTCCACCGAGGAGACCTGAGGTATGTTGTTATTGAGCAAATTAGAAAATTCTTTGTTTTTTGTGTGTTCTTTTGTGTTTTGCTTTCAAAACGAAAATGTTATGTTTTTATTTTAATATTCACATCAATGCTTTGAATGATCCCAAGAATTCACATTTTTGAAACGCTTTTTTGAGTGTTTCTTATCATTTTTCTCATTTCATAAATCATATCGACCACATTGCCATCTTCATTTTTTGAACTTGCTTTTATTTGGAGCATAATATTGCCACACAACGGTTTTGTTTTTTAATTGTCTGTTGCCCTTCAGACCAAGTTTATGTGGTCCAACTGATGAATAGATGCTCTGCCATTAGCTTACAGGTAGTTCAAGATGTTGACTTAAATTTTACTTTACAGATATGTTCGGCCAGTGGTCTTCCTAGAAATGAATAGCTCCCTTAAGCAACCGTTTCAATGGTTAGGTTAGGTTTGCAGTGAATGAGGATACAGGATCCATACACTTTGGCCAGAAGAAAAGGCCCATGGTAATACCACATGAATCTAGGGAATTACTTCTTACTAGTCGAACCATTTTGAGCTTTTTAAATAGCGAAGAAGATATTTGATATCCTTGTTAGCTAGTTCACTGGGATTATTGTAAAAATATTCTCCAAGATGAAATTTGCGTCTTACAGAAAGAGTAGAGCATATGTTATAAATTGTTTCCTCTTTTAGTTCGTCCATACAGCTCCTGCAGAAGTCATTTGCGGCTACACCAAGTCGTATTGCGTGTCTGCCAATAAGACAATTTTCCGTGAGAACACCTGTTAGAGAGCTAATATTAGATCTGCTTTGAGATAAGTCTTAATCTGTTATCGCTGCCACTTATTTACTGAAGATGTCGAGGGGTGTCAGATGGAGGAGAGTGTTAAGCGCCGCTGAGGGTGTGGTTCTCAATGCCCCGCGTATGCAAAGACATGCAGTATTTGCTTCCCATGGCTTTTTGCAGTAGAATATTAATCCTCACTCTTTATTGAATACATTAGGTTTCATTCAAACATTTCGGAACTTAAGTCAAAATTTCAACAGAAAATAAGAACAGAAAAAATAAATAAGAACTTAATTTTTTGTCTAACATCAGACCAAGATATTTGGCTTCATTGGTAAATATTTGTGGTACACCTTTTATTGAAGGAGGTACAATTTCTGGAATTTTGTATTCCCGGTGTAAAAAGGACTAGATCTGTTTTTTTTTTTTTGAGGATTAATATTAAGTCCTAAGTAAGCAGCCCATCTAGTGAGCATATTAAGTGCGTTTTGGAGAAGGTTTCTCATTGTATTAGGATGTTTTCCTGTGACGGCGATAGCAACATCATCGGCAGACGCAATCACTCTGTGGCCTGTTAGTATATATCCATTTTATGTATAGATACTTTGTTTTAAAAACACTTAATGTGATACTTTGTATATCAAAATTTTATTAAGACATTTTATGTTCAACTTTATATATTCATTCGATATCAATAACTTGAAATATAAACATTGAAAATAGAAAATACAGATTTCAATTGGAATAACCGTCAAACTAAAAGGTTATGGGCCCAGGAACTTATCGAATCTAAATATTTAATTACATAAAAAATTGTTTTTATCAGAAATCCGAAATGGAAGATTCAAGAATACTTTTCAAGAAACTCAACAATGAGAATTACCAAACGTGGAAATTCCGGATGGAATTATTGCTTCTTAAAGAAGATCTCTGGGAGGTTGTTCAAAGTGAAAAACCTAATCCTGAAACTGAAATCTGGAAGTTGAAAAATGGGAAGGCTCGAGCTGCTATTGGACTTGCAGTAGATGATTCCCAATTAATGCATATTCGCAAATTGAATACTGCAAAGGAATGCTGGGAAGCTCTAAGAAGAACTCATGAAAAATCATTATTTTCAACTAGGGTAATTCTTTTAAAGAAATTATGTCGTATGACGCTTTCAGAGGACAAATCAATGGAAGATCATATTTGTGAGATGTTTGAAATTGTGGATCGCCTTGTTGCATTAGGCGAGCAATTATCTGATCATCTCATAATTGCATTCCTATTAGGGAGTTTACCAGATGATTATAATTCATTGGTTACAGCTCTAGAAGTAAGAAAAGATGACGAACTTACATTAGAGATTGTGAAAGAAAAATTGATTCAAGAGTACAAGAGAAGAGTTGAAAATATTCCAAAGGAATCTACAGAAGATATTGCGCTCAAGATTCAAAATTTTAAATTCAAGTGTTATTCCTGCGGAGGTACAGGCCATACGAAGAAAGAATGTCCAAGCAAAAGGCAAGAGCGAAAGAAACATAATTTTAATGCCAGAAAAATTGCACTGAATTCAAATTCTGATTCTGGTGAGTGTACTGAAAATAGTTCGAACCTTTGTTACAGTTCTAGTGTTAATAAAATTGATAATGCATGGTACATTGATTCGGCTGCTACTTGCCATATGTGTAATGACGTTAAGTTCTTTAAGAACCTAAGGAAACTTTCAAATGATTACGTTTATTTAGCTAATGGTAACAAAATTAAAGCTCAAGGCTCAGGTGATGGTGTGTTGCACTTTGAAGATAAATCAATCATGCTTAAAGACGTTTTGTTTGTACCTGAATTGGATGGAAACTTAATTTCTGTAAGAAAACTTGTTCAAAAAGGTTGGCTAGTTCTTTTTAAAAATGATTGTTGTGAAATATCTTTTCAAGATAATATATTTGCAACAGCTAAGTTGTATAATAATCTATATAGACTAAATGATCGTAACCATGCAAGAAAAATTATTAAAGTTGAAAAAGGTTGTATTCATACATTCCATCGCCGATTTGGCCATCGTGATTTAAATTCTTTAAAAAATGCTATTCATACAAATCTTATAACTGGTATTGAATTGATTAAATGTAATTGTATGGATCATTGTGATTCATGTTTAAGAGGAAAAATGACAAGACCCGAATTTCCAAAGCAATCCCTAAATAGATCAGATGCAATTTTGGATCTTGTTCATGCTGATGTGTGTGGACCTATGAGAGTAACAACTTCAAGAGGAAACAAATATTTTCTAACTATGATTGACGACTACAGCAGGTATTGTACAGTGTATTTTTTGAAAGAAAAGAGCCAGGCAATGGACAAAATAATTGAATATGTAAGACAATCAGAAAAATATTTTGGAAAATCAATGAAAGTTTTACGCACTGATCGAGGGGGTGAATTTAATAGCAAGAAATTGGTAGATTTTTTAAAAAGTAAAGGTATTCAACAACAACTAACAGCGCCTTACTCTCCACAACAAAATGGTGTTGCAGAGAGGAAAAATCGTAGCTTGATGGAAATGACTCGATGTATGCTCATTCAATCCGGACTAAGCAAGAGATTTTGGGCGGAGGCTTTACACACAGCCAATTATCTTCAAAACAGACTGCCATCTAAATCTACAATAAAAACACCATACGAATTATACTTTGAAAAACAACCTGTAATGAGTCATATACGAACGTTTGGATGCTTGGTTTATCATTATGTTTCAAAGAAATTTCGAAATAAATTAGAAGACGTATCCAAAAAGTATGTGCTTGTAGGATTCTGTGATGAATCTAAAGCATATAGATTATTAAACCCTGATTCATCACAAATAATTATATCCAGAGATGTAAAATTTAATGAAAATATGAATTATGGCAACACAAAATTACAGAATATGGCAATATATAATGATAATGATGAATTTTATGAAAATAACCTTTTTACCAGCAGTAACCCAGAAAATGACACAATAACACCAGATTTACCTCGGAATGAAGACAACTTAGAATTTGAAGAAACCATTACCCATTTTGAAGACACTGAAGATGAATGGGAAGATTCTGAAGAAAATCCATTCATATCCAACCAGACAAATACTGAACAGAGAATATCAACCAGAACTAATAAAGGTATACCTCCAAAAAGATACGGATTCATGACAACATGTCTAAATGAACCTACAACTTACAAGGAAGCTTTAGAATGTTCAGATAGTGTTCAATGGATAAGTGCAATGGAAGAGGAACTTCAAGCCATGCATACCAATGGAACTTGGGAACTTGTAGAACTACCTAAAGGAAGAAAAGCTATTTCTTGCAAATGGATATTCAAAATAAAAACTCTGGCAGATGATTCTAAGAGGTACAAGGCAAGATTGGTCGCGAAGGGGTTTTCACAGAAATTCGGTGAGGATTATGACCAAGTATTTGCGCCTGTCGTAAAACAAACAACTCTACGAACCCTTTTAGCAGTTGCATCAATGAATGATATGGTGGTTCAACACATTGATGTGAAAACTGCTTTTTTGAATGGGGATCTAGAAAATGAGATATATTTAAAGCAACCACCTGGTTTTACAGAAAAGGGAAAAGAAAATTTGGTATGTAAACTAAATAAAAGCATATATGGCCTCAAACAATCAGCACGATGTTGGAATCAAAAAATTAATTCGGTCCTGATTAATTTTGGATTCAGAAGGGGAAAGGCTGATAACTGTTTATATATAAAAGGACAAGAAGACAAAATTATTTATGTACTTGTTTACGTTGACGACATTTTAATTATTTCAAAAGACAATAACCTTGTATTAGAAACAATTTCAGAAATAAAAAGGCATTTTGAAATAACAGATATGGGAAATTTAAAGTTATACCTTGGAATTCAAATTGAAAAGTGTAATGGAATATATTATATGCATCAAGAAAAATATATTAACAAAATACTAGAAACTTTTAATATGAAGAACGCAAAGCCATCAAAAATACCTTTGGATACCGGATACTTTAAGATTTTAAATGACAAACCATTGGACAATAATGTACTTTATCGAAAAGCTATTGGATCCTTACTTTACCTTTCAGGAAACACAAGACCAGATATAGCAGCAGCTGTTTCAGTCCTTAGTAGAAAAGTTTCCTGTCCAACTCAAAATGATTGGAATGAAGTAAAGCGAGTGTTTAGATACTTGAAAGGAAGCCAGGAACTAAAGCTTTGTGTTGGATGCAAATCAAGCCAAAATAAGCTCGTGGGATATGCTGATGCAGATTGGGCTTCAGATCCCAAAGGAAGAAAATCTACGAGTGGATATTTATTTAAACTGGGAGAAGCTACTATAAGCTATGCAAGTAGAAAACAAGGACTTACTACACTATCATCGACTGAAGCCGAACTTATTGCTTTGACGGAAGCAACTCAAGAATTAATTTGGCTGAGAACATTATTTCAAGACTTACAAGTGAAAATTCAAGACATTACTATGTTTGAAGATAATCAAAGTTGCTTAAAACTTTTAGACTCAGAGAAAACAAATCCTCGAACAAAACACATAGACGTGAAATATTTTTTTCTTCGAGATGTAAAAGAATCACATGAAGTACAATTTGTTTATTGTCCCACTGAAAACATGGTTGCAGATATTTTAACTAAACCGTTGCAAAATATTAAGTTTTCAAAATTGAGATCATTGAGTGGTCTTATTTAAATTTAAGTTTTATGTTTTTTGTTCATGAAGTATTTGTTAAGAAGGGGTGTTAGTATATATCCATTTTATGTATAGATACTTTGTTTTAAAAACACTTAATGTGATACTTTGTATATCAAAATTTTATTAAGACATTTTATGTTTCATATTTTATGTTCAACTTTATATATTCATTCGATATCAATAACTTGAAATATAAACATTGAAAATAGAAAATACAGATTTCAATTGGAATAACCGTCAAACTAAAATGGCCTTCCTTCTCAAACGATATTGGCAGTACATTAACTACTATGTTCACAGGAGTGGGGACAGAACACCACCTTGCGGAGTGCCTCTGCTGACAGACCTATTAGTACAAAACTCTCCCATCTTAGAGATGATCCTCCTTTTAAGCATTAGATTAACCGTTCTAATAGTTTTTGGAGAAAAAAAATCATTTACATGTCCGCTTCTCAAGATCCCTAGAAATAATGTAATCGAATAGCTCAACAACGATCTGAGTTTCTTACTTTGATGCCAGTACCCTGTCTATAACTGGCATAAGGTGTCTTTTTGATTCACTTAAACCCCCCAGCTTCTTCAGCTTACGTCTTCACTCTTTAACCTTATCTACGCGTTTCATTCGCTTTTCAGATCAAAATACTTCAATACCTATTTCCTAATGCATGTAATTTGACTGCCAGTATTTTATTACTTTCAAAACTAAGAAAATTTGAGAATGAACAACTTAAATATGAAACCATAATCGGCACCTCCCTTTCTTTCAATATTGCAACACTAAAAATTAGTTTTCACTTGTCATATGTTTCTGCTGAGACTCGATTGAGCCCTGTATTCTCTAGATCTTCATCTTCACTTTATACCTTTTTCATGGCACTCCACTTTTATCTTACCAAAACCAAACAAAACCCATATCATGATCATAATTCAAAAACCCCCAAGCATGTTTACACCCTAAAACCTCCATTGCATGAAACAAACAAAAAACAGTAAATTATCCAAATGTTATAAAGCACGCTTCTTAGCAAACCAAACCTATACATAATCCCCCAACAAAAAATATTAAAAACGCTTTCGTGTGTGGATGTATGTATTTTATTCAAAATTTTATTTAAAAATTGTTTAAACAAAATTACCAAATTGATTAAGAAATATTATGTTTCATGTGATTTCTATCACATTCACACTGTACTGCTCTTCTTCCTATCAACCAACTCACCAACCATATCACACTCCCACCAAAAAAAAAAAAAAAACAAATCACCAATCTAGGATTTGGACATGTTAGCTGCACAATTAAATGAATTGGGCGTCTCTCAACAGTCACAGCAAATGGTCAGCGGTGGACAAGGTGGACAACAACAGGCCCAACCCGAAGCACCGCCAAGAAATAATCGTCAATCGTCGGCTTCCGTAACATCATCATCATCATCGGCATCGGTACAACAATTGAAACCGGCACCAGCTCCTCCAGTTGTGAATAATCATCATGTGCCGGTGAATCCATTGGATCCAATTGATGATAGTGATTCGGATAGTGAGCCCGAGGAGCCAAATGAACGTGGACGTAATGATGGTACATTGCTAGCAAGTGATCCGCCTAAACCACTGTAAGTGTGAAGAATTTCTTTTTACTTAGTTTTTCTAATTTGTTTTGGTTATTTTGTGCTTGAAAAGTAGCTAATCATTGTTATGTGCTATTTGGGAGTTTTTCATAGCGAAGTGGATTCTTATTCTCTCTCACTTTGGATCCTAACAAGGAGACTTAACTCTGCGAGTGGAATACTTCAAGTTTAGGATGTTATGGAATTGAGACAGATTCTGATGTAACTGTTGACAAATTGAATTCTACATCGCTTTGAAAAACTTCCAAAATACCCTTTACACTGACTTTGACATTTATTGAATCGGCTTATGTAGGTATCAGTTGTAACCAACATTGAAACATGTTAAATTAGGTTAAATTGGTTGTCGATCACCCTAAAGTAATTAACTTTAGTGCCAAGTCCTGAGAACGTTGTAGTAAAATACACGTCTATTTAATCGAACCATCTTCATCGGCTTGCATATATACATCACCGCAAATCGTAGAGAAATGTCGGTGTAGATGCCATCTAATAATACTGGGGTGATGCGACGGCTCTGTTGCTTACACTCTTCAAAATATTCTTAAGTGCTTATCAAGCACGTGCAATTGTATTTGTGATAAAAATCACTCGTAAGCTTGAAGCAAAATCAAATTCATTTTTAGTTTGCTTCAAGCATACACCCGATCTATACGTATAATTTATTTCGCAAATACGAATACGGCAAAGCACCTGGTCTACACCGAATTCCAGGAATGTTTTACAAGAACGCTTCGGGCAGTCTAATGAGAACTATAACCAAGTTGTGCAACGATGTTTTGGAGAAAGGAGAAGTGTCTCAAGAAATGAAGAAAACGATAATTTTCCCGATATTCAAAAAATGCAATAAAAACGATCTAAGTAATTATAGCGCCATCTCATTTCTTAATGTGTCTTACAAAATTCTCACAACCATTCTTAAACGTGCGTCGCAGGCACGTAGCCAGTGGGGGGGCTAGAGGGGCTCAAGCCCCTCCCGAAATGATTTTTAAAAAAATATTTGAACAAAAGTTTGTATATTCTCTTATTAGTTCCTCACTACTTATGTAACCGCATCGTAACCAGTTCAAAAAATGCAACCTATATAAGCCCAGATATCGAAAACGAAATCTTGGATATATGCTCTGATATTGTCACCAGAAAAATATCTAACCGGGTATAAGATCGAGTTGTTTTAGCATTCTGGCTGATGAAACAATGGATGTTTCTGGCACTGAGCAACTTTCAATATGTGTCCGATATGTTGACTGCTGTACAGAGCCCACGAAAAGTATGCTTCGGGAAAATTTTGTAGGTTTTATTCCGACACCGACGTCTTGGACAAAACGTCACGAGAGACGCATATAATTTCGAGGTAGTTAGGGACTTTGTATACCTTGGCTCCGCTATCAATACGGACAACGACATCAGCGCCGAGATCAGACGAAGAATAACTCTTGCTAATCGCTATTTCTTCGGGCTAAGAAAGCAATTGAGTAGTAAAGCCCTCTCCCGAAAAACTAAGGTGACGCTCTATAAGACCCTCATCATCCCCGCTGTATGGTGCATGGACCTTGTCAAAAAAGGATGAGAACGCACTTGGCCGTTTTGAGAGAAAGATTCTACGTAAGATCTATGGTCCTGTCTGCATAAACGGTGAATGGAGGAGAAGATTTAACGACGAACTGTACGGGCTGTACAGCGACACTGACATAGCTAAAAGAGTGAAGGTCCAAAGACTCAGTTGGCTCGGTCACGTGGAGAGGATGGACACCAATACTCCGGCCCGTAAAGTCTTCGAATCCACCCCAGAGGGAAGACGCAGTAGAGGAAGACCAAGGCTCAGGTGGCACGCGCAAGTTGAACACGACCTCAACCAACTCGGCGTGCGAAACTGGAGACAGCGAGCTAGGGACCGAGCTGGCTGGAGAGGTTTGTTGGTTGAGGCCCAAGTCCACCCTGGACTGTAGCGCCACCTTAAGTAAGCAAGTAAAGTAAGTAAGGATCCCTCTTCCGATGTTCTGAAACTGCTAGATATATGTGACAAGACCTACTTCAGGAGCATAAGCTACTTGCTTACAATTTTGGCCACACTACCAGTTACAAAAGCTATCGTTGAAAGAACCTTTTCAACGATGAAAAGGATCAAAACAGTATCCCGAAGCGTTATGGGCCATCCAAGACTAAGCGCACTTGCAATGCTGTCTGTTCACTCAGGTATTGATGTGGATCCAGATGAAGTGATCGACATTATGTCTAAAAAAAAAGACAAGGCGTTTATTGCTGTAAAAATCCAAACTATTTATTTAATTAAATAAAAAAAAAATACAAAGAAAAATAAAACATTTACATTATATAGTTTTTTTTTTTAATTTTTGTATAAAGAATTACTTCTTCGAAATTGAACAAGCCCCCCCCGAACCGAAATCCTGGCTACGGGCCTGGTGCGTCGTCTTACTTCCCGGAGCAACCGCAACAAATTCCTCAAAGAAAATCAGGCGGGATTCAGTGCTGGCTACTCAACAGTTGACCACATATTTGTCCTTCGCAATATAGCAAAATCTTTTGCACTACTGGGGAAGAAGCTCTATGCATTCCTTGTAGATTTTAGGAAGAGTCATCGAAAATATTTAACAAGACACGTGGGCAGCAGTTTGGGATGGGGAAACTGGTTCCAAACGAAGATGGGAGTGAGACAATGATATTCTTTGAATTCATTTCTGTTTACTTTATTCATCGACGATATAACGGATGCTTTACCTGGCGGAATCGAAAGTTTAAAGATTAAAGCACTGCTCTTCGCGGATGATATAGTGATCTTAGCACAGTCACCCCATACACTACAATTGATGATCATCTGACTGCAAAAATATTGCGAGATCTAGAACCTAATCGTCAACGTAGATAAATCTAAGATTTTGATCTGGGTGTTACCTTCTCCAGCAATCTCAAACTAGATAACCACCTAGCAGACATACCGATTAAAGCTAAATCCGCTATTAACTCCACATGGAAGATGTGCTTCTACAACCAATATATAAGCCATACAGTGGCATATTATCCTAAAGGCAAACTAGGCACGTGCCTAGGGGCGCGGCAACAAAGGGGCGCGCGGGCGCAGTAATTCTGACAAGTGGCAAATAATGCGAGTTCATATGTGGTTGTTAAAGCGTTTTTGAATCGGTATTGATTTTACTTATTATAGGGGTAAATAACCTAATGGTCGAAGTTCATCAGCGGATTGCAAAGATTTCGACGGATTTAAAACCTAATTTTTTCTTTCTAGATTGATTTTCAGGGCAATCCGATTTGAGAACCGAGTTGCCGCTCTGTTTGCATAAGAACCAACTCGAGTAAACTTGGTTTACAAAATTTACGTTGCGGCAAATCATTAATTAACCAAATTCGTAAGATCTTTCGGACAATACTAACAGATCTCATGTTAACTAAGTCTCTATTCCCTTGGCCCCTATTTCAACGCCTTTTCTTTAGGCGCGGTGCAGCTATTTTGGTCAAACTATAGTACGAGATATTTCTATATAGGGGCGCCAATGAGATGCTTGCCTATGGCGCCCTCAACCTTTAATCCGCCACTGAAGCCATAACTCAAAATATAGTCTTCGAGGTGGTGGCAGAATCAATCATGCTCCACGAGGCACAAATATGGGGGAGCTACCAATATGAAGCAGTAGAAAAGCTTCTACGTTTTTATTTAAAGCGAATATTCAGACTTCCACCTAACACACCCAACTATTCTTTGAACCTGGAAACTGGCTTACCACCGTTATATATCGAAATTTTGAAACTACAATCAGACTACATTGTAAAGGTCTCAAACATGGAAGAGGGTAGATTGCCCAAAAAGATTATGTTGAAATCAGTGAGAAGTAAGATCGGCTGGTATGCAGAATTGTCGAGCAGAAACTGGAGCAAAAACTCTACAGCATCATAGAAGCAAGCGACACCAACATTAGAAACGACTACGAGAGAGAATCACGAGAATCTATCTACGGACAGATACATATATAGCAGCCTTAATTAAAATCTTCATCAGTCCAACTACTTTCGAGACGAAAATGATTTGCAAACCATCTCATTGACTCTAAAACTATGAGTAGAACTGTTGCACATCAACTACAGACCACATCGAGATGACCTGAGAAAGAGAAGACGTATTGCACTTTGTGAGTAAATGTCCAACGCTACGGCAAACAAGACGATTCTTCCTCGAAAGTAATGTACTTTGAAGAGACCAAGTCATAAACCTGCTTTACGAATTCAACCAACCATTTACTGGAATACTGTAAAACGGCCTTTGCCTATCGCAAGAGAATCATAAATGAAAACCTCTGAACAACATCTCTTAAAGCCACATTTTTACCACAAATGCCGAAATGACAACGCATAGTCTGGACTTAATAAGATAATGAAATTCAAGACACTCTCCTTTCATAGCAATAAATCACGTTTATTTTTACTTCCCCGCCCAAAAAAGCCTTTCCCCGGGTAATAGGTAATAATTAATAATCATTAAAAGCCTTCTTCATTAGCCGTATACCGTTTAAACCGAATTCAATAGATCTCAAAGTCGAAAATATCTTCTTTCATGTGTGCATTCATTTATAAACTCTCAATCCATCTAAAGATCCACTAACTCATGTCTCGTTAATCTAACACAAATATTTCATTTCCATTTTTTCTGGTTTATTTCTTTCACCGAAATTTCCATTCTTTTGTTGTATTTTTTTCCTCAAAAAAATAAAATAAAAAAACTGAAAACCCATTCCCTATCCATGTCCAAAACTTTCAATTTCATTTTCATTCGTTCATTTCATTTCACACGCCACAATCACTACATTTTGCTTTGGCTCTTCTCTTTTTCTGTTTTCTGTGTTGTGTTTTTTTTTTCTGTTTGTGGTCGTGGTTTTTTGGTTGTTTTCTTGTGTTCCTTCGATTTTGTTAGTCCTGAATTTTCATATAGACCCGGCCTTGGACCAGTCTCAGAGGATACAACCAATCCCCCGGCTTCTCATGGTATGGGAGGACCACCCAATCGCCCACTGCCCCCAACACCCGATGATGATGATCAGGCTGGTGATCGAACTCTAATCTTGAAAAGGGTGAGTATTTTAAAAGAAACAACATTTTGTTGGCCAGATTTGTGTTTTTCATTTTCAGTTCGATACTTTGATTTGTTGACCATCAAAATATAAGTTAAAAAAAAAAAAAATACAAAAAATAGTTCGAAATCGAAAATTGGTGATTTTTTCATAGATTAGCTTTTTTCGTTAGTTAAATTTTTTTTTTAACTAAAACTTGAGGTTGAGGTTTTAAACTTTTATCTCAGCTATTTGTACAAGCAACAAAATAAACAAATACACACACAATTAATTAACTCTGTACAATTTGTTTAAAAACAAAAGAAATCAAAACAATTTATTGCAAGGTCTTCTTTAAGAAATGTGTCGTCAAGTGTTGGGGAGCTCTAGACAAATGGAGTTTCTCCGGCCGTGTACTATAGTTATTTTTATAAATTTACACAAATATTTACAAGTGGTTGTGGTTCTCTTAGAAATTATCAAGAACATTATTTTAAACAATAACAAATCTTCTGCGCAAGCGAGCAAAGCGAATAAACAATTTTTTCTGTGTAGCCACGAGACAAATTTATTAATCAATATTTATTTAATTTGGCTGTTAATTTTGTTTATAAAAAAATAAATAATTATTATCCTTCCATAATTTCTGAAATCATACCTTCTATTTGTTTAGTTAAAACAATTTTAAAAACAAAATTAAAATTTATTTTATATTTTAATGTTTATTAATTCTTCTGTTTCTTTCGTGTAAACCAAATCAATACAAGTGATGATATTCATATCAATAAATAATAGTAACAATAATTAATTTAAATATTGTTAAATATAATGCAAGGCACTTAATATCATACATACACATCAAAAAAACATCATGTTGTATATATTATATAAATGTGCAGGAAACACATTAATATTGACGTCATCGAAATTTTAGGCTTTTTTATAGTAAAAATGTTTGCAAGGTATCACACGTTAAAACAAGAAAGGATGCAATTGTTTCATTTACTTTAAACCGGGAGCATACCCAAAGTGATCTTCATTTATAGCGTTATGGGGTCATCTACAACCTAGTTCAAATTAAGGCGATAGTGAATCTCTCGTCAATTCATTTCTCCTGGAGGTGAATAGTCAACCAGTACTATCACCAATTCCATCGTGATAGAAAATTTACTTCAAATGACTATTAATCTATTACAAAATCCATTCGAAGTGAAAAATCTACTACAAAATTTCAAAGACTTCGGCATCACGGGGAAAGGTTTTTGTACATGAACCCTCTTTATATTTTTGTCCCCTTCATAGAAAATTTTCTTCAAATGACGATTAATCTATTACAAAATCCAATCAAAGTGAAAAATCTACTACGAAATTTTGGAGAGTTCGACATAAATAGGAAAAGTTTTTGTACATGAATCCTTTTAACTATTTTTGTCCCCGTGAAAGAAAATGTTCTTCGAATGACAGTTAATCTATTACAAAATCCATTCGAAGTGAAAAATCTACTACGAAATTTCTGAGGTTTTTGTACATGAATCCTTTTCTATTTTTTCCTCCCGATTAGAACTTCTTTCGATGCCCGAAATCGTTTCTTTTTTTCGAATTTGCTCAGTAGATTTATGTGGAACTTTCGAATAGTGTCGCCTATCATTTTGGACTTTTTTATTGCCATTCTTATATAGTTAAGCTGGGATTCTAAGGAGTGGTGACAGAGTGTCCTAAAATATAATTATTTTAAACTCTTTTCTCCAGAGAACATATAATCAAGCTTCTCATTGGGTACATCTTTTCTTAGGAGTAACTTATGTCTAAGTTGATGAAAGGTTCACGAAAATCCTTAGAGTAGTTTAAGAGATGCGTGATAATCTTGCAAACATTTCTCTTTGTAAAAATTTCAAAATTTTCAAAATTGAATTTTTCTAAAAACAAAATCGAATTCAAAAACCAAACTTCTGTACAGAAACTCGAAAACCAAAACCAAAAGCCATCGTCAGCCACAGCCCAAGTCGCCGGAAGAAATGACGCTGAAGAATCAGTGCTCCTTCGAGACTGGGATATCGAGAAATTCTTCCCGAATCGCGGTGCCAGTTTGAATCGTTCAAACACAAGTACATTGAAATCCGATCAAAAGATGGTCATGCATCGCAGTAGTATCTCAGAAGTGCCAAGTAATGCGGCAGCAGCTCGAAAAGCTGCAGCCATCTCAACACCACTAAACAGTATTTCAACGTCGGCAATTTCTGTGGCAACGTCTTCCTCATCGTCGTCTTCGTCTGCATCATCGCCTGCGCAAAGAAAACTATCACATCAACCAATGCCAAATAGATCAACCAATAGTGCCTTAACAAATACACCAAAAACAACAACAACAACAAACAGTAACAATAATAGTGCCGTAAATAATAGCAGTAAAAATCACAAAAGACAAGAGTCTGATTCAAAGTTGCCAATGAATTTTGTCCGAGGCTTTCGCAGAGAGAATTCCGATTTCTTTCCACTTACAAAACGTCATTCGGCTGTTCTTGGTGAGAGAATGGCAAATAATGGCTTGAGTGGATTGGCTCCATTAAATAATGGCAATACTCCATTGCAACAACGTGCCAGTGCATTATTCCAACGTAGTACGAATATGTTCAAGAGTGACGAGACAAAGGCCAAGCCTGAACTGAAATCACTTAAAAAATCGGAAAGTAATAAGCAAATTAATGTTTCACCTCAACAAGCCCAGAATCAACAACAGCCACAGCCACAACAACAACAACAACAGTCGATAGTGAATCAAAACCAAAAATCCGAACCAACTAAATCGAGTTGGAGCAGTAGCCTAACGGGTCGAAATCTCGACTTTTTAAGGCCTCGCCGTGAAAAGACTGAATCGGTTATATTTTTGCAAAACTATGCAGCCAGACAACAATTGATTATGGCTCAGCAGCAACAACAGCAGCAGGTAAAGCATAAAAACATAAAAAAAAAAATCACATTTCGGCGATCAAAATAAACCAAACCATTTTCTTCTTCTTCTTAACGTAAACAATTTTTTTCCTTTTTCATTTCTTTATCTCTTGTTTTTTTCATTTTTTTGTTTAGTAATAAATTTAATTCTTACGGCTTTTACTCTCATTCATAACATTCGCTTTGAGATTTACATACTGCATTCATTAGTTCATAATCTTACCGCTAGAGTAGCATTTTATCTAATAATTCATCTCAACATTGAAATGCGACTAATTAGATGTAAAGAATGAAGAACATCAACACGCTAACAACCATTGTAACTAAACATTAATCACATCATTTGAAATTCTAACCGCAACCATTAAAGCAGAACTATGTTTTGTTAATATTAGGTAGTTCTTTTTTCTCATAAATAAAAAATCACCAATTATTTATTTTCGTCGCAGAAACGCACGTTTATGTTTGTTCATAATTTTTACTCAAAAAAAACAGAAAACCAACTCACAAAAATGATTTTATTAAAAACAAATTTTTAAAACAGAAATTGTGTCTAAAATTCTAACGAAACTTGAATGAGTTGATTTAAATAATGACAATGTACTTTTAGCATGTGAAAATATTATATAATGTTTATAACCTTTTTTTGACATTTTTAACGCATGTACAAAATAAACAAGTAAGGAAGATAGCTTTTCCTCTATTGAGTACGATTTGATGCCCTTTCAACAGCTATTTAAAAGCTTAGTTCGGTTGCATTGAAACCCCTCTTTTGAATTTTCCTCAACATCAATAACAACATCGAGATCAAGACCAATCTCAAAGTAATTTCTAAAGAGCCTCTACCATTTGTAAAAAAAAAAAAAAACTACAAGAAAGAACAAAAAATATTAACACAAAAAGTATTGATTTGAGTTTATTTAGCGAATAAATGTGAACATTTTTATAAATTTTTTTATTATAACAATTTTGAATCACTAAGTTCCTTTTTTTTAAGACAAAAAAAAATGATACTACAGTTTTACTATATAAACTTTTTCCTTTATAAATTATACATATTTTATTAATTGTTTACATTTATCGTTAAATAAAAATATTTCCTTTTGAATTTAGATTAAAATTGCTAACAATTTTTACTAACCATTTGAATTAACTTTTTCTGACCTTTTTTTAAATCAAAAGTAATTCAAGTTGAAACTAGAGCTAACTGTTGGATTTTTGTTATTAACAATATTCCCGACAAAAGTACTGAGAAAGAAACAAAATAATAATCAGGGAATAGAAAATAAAACAATGCTTTTTCTTGAATGGCGGATGGATGCTAATGAGGAAATAAAAATTATTATTACTGACGACTTTCCAAAAAAAAAAACAAATTTGAGGAAGAAGGGCTAGAAAACATTATGCAATGTGACAAATTTTGCATTAGTTCGCTTAGAATTTTTAGAATGGAGATTTTATATCCAAAATAATTTTGTTTTAAAATTATATTCATTAAAATTTGTGTTATTTGTTTTGTCTAAATCACGTTTTATCATATGGCGTCTTATTGTCGTCGTTGTGTGTCAATTTGAGTAAAGCTTCTTTTTTAAATAGGAAGAAAAAAAAACAAAAGTAATTTAAGGACAATTTGCCCTCTTTAATTTATTGTGAATTCAAGAATTTTTAACAAGCGACGTACTGTAAATTGAAAAGGTGTGCATAAACGTATTTTTTAGTCACGCATAAATTAAAAATATATACATAAAATTGACATTTATTACTGAAATAAATTATATTCACCCCTATCACAGAGTTCCTCGTAGCAAAATTACGAACGTAAAGCTCCGCTACGAATACGAAGAAATTACAATCATAAGGCCCGAACGAAATAATAAAGGCATTGCCACACACAAATCAATATTCCGAATTTCGGAATCAGTTGACGTACTTCAAAATATAAAATTCAAAACATTAATTAAATTTCTACGTTGTGAATGTGAAATATATTTTTCAAGTTGTCATTTTTGTTAAAGATGGATTCAACAGTAATTGCTATTTTTAAAAGAAACGTTGGACTAATTAAACGTTGGACTGCTATTCTGCTGTTACAGCTTGTTGAAAAAGTAGACATTCATAAGACTGTCGAGCTAGTGGTCAGGAGATGAAAAATCTTTATCCCTGTGGTCGTTCAAACGACAAAGTGATGGGGATGTATTAAGTGGAATGTGAGGCTGGATCATTTAATAACAAAAATATATTCAAGACATTGCATTGGTGCAAAATTGTAGTCCACTAATGAACAAGTTTAGTGCTATACTAGCTAGTATTTTCTTCATTTTCTTCTTATGGGTATTGAGAATAACTGATAACGTTTGGAATAGAGCTGAACTGAAATAAATCTGAAGTATCCTCAATTCTTCACATGCGCTTTATGAATAGTTGGAGAGTATAACCTACTTAGGTCATGGTTCTTCGGATTTTTCGTGCAGACCGATTGTTGTAATGTACAAATATATTGCATTTATATACATATGTATGTGCATGATGTTAACCGACAAAAAAAAAAAAACAAGCATCAAATGTTCGTTCGTGAACAGGGAAATCCCTCCCGTTCGTTAGTTGTGTTAGTCTTCGTAGTACTGCAGGACTGCATATCGCAGCTCGGTGGATGTGGCAGGATATAGAGTTCAGTTCTCTTTGTGCATCTGGCCAGGAAGGGCATCTTCCCGAGTTCGCGAAGAAAAAGATGCAGATCCTAATTCGGTCAACAATGTATGTACATGCAATATGAATATCTACAAAACATTAAATTTTAAATGACGCCGGATACTTCTATTAACCTTTCGTATAGGGTCTTGATAGTTATAAGTTATAACTTAATTTGACCTACCAAAAAGAAAAATTCAATATTTTTCACGATAACTCTGGATTTAAAAGTAACATTTCTATATTGTATTAATTTTTTATGCAATCGATGCAAAAGGTTGAATTTTTATGTCAATTAGAATTTGAATTTATGTAGTTCCGATAAGAAAAAAAGTTCGTAGAAAAAACTAGGAAACTTCCTATTCGTTCGGGGCTAGTGATGTCAATTTCCCGAACTCCGAATTTCGTAGCAATTACTTTTATTACGACGGGAGCTATGATACTTATTTTCGGGACTCGTAGTACGAATCTACTACGTCGGGGCCTGTGATAGGGGTGATTATTAAATGGCTAACATTATTTTTGTTGTCCACTCGACGCTGCCTGTGACTTTATATGAGACTAGCCGACTCTGCAAACCTCGTCTCGGCACCTTTCAGAGCAACTCCAGAATAATTATAATTAACACAGTTATTGTTAAAGTGCAATGTGATTTGCTTGAATCAAATTGAAATACAGAACTACATATCTGAATTTTTCCAAGCTTTACAACTAACTTTCTACGTTCGTTAAAGCATGCAGTAATTTGCAAATTTCGTTGAAAAATTCAAAAAATTCTCTGTTTTGACCCCCTTATGTGCTGAATTTCCCGTAAGGTTGTCCCAAAAAGTTGTTTTTTACTTATAGCCTGGGAGCCGGTGACAGTAAAACTGCACTTACAAAGATTCAAAAATTTCGCGGCCTGGTGCTCCAGCGCCATAGCTATTTTATTATGAAATTCTTAGCCATTAATTTATAAATGTCAAGATTTTCCTCTCCAAAGCTTCACTAATCGCGTCTTCTGTTAATAGTCAAACTGTGTTGTTTCATTAAAAAAAAAAATATTTCTGCCTTCGCTATTTCGCTCAACTTTTTGTTTTTTTATCTGTCAAACCTCTCAAAATTCTTTCAAAATAATGAAGACTCGATAAAAACTACTACAATTTTAAGTTATCAAACGATACGTGAAGTAACGAATGTCATCATCTCAATGTGGCTACTCGTTCGTTCGTTCACTGATGAGACTCACTCACTCGTTCACGTGAGCGGCCCCAGGTTCTTGTACGAAAATGAAAAATGTTGACAGCCTTCTTAAAAAAGACCATTTGGCATCCCTAATTTGTCATCAAGGATTTATATTGTAAATGATAGTTGTGAAGAGGCTTCTGAAAGCGTTGGAAAAAATTGTTTACAGTATTAAAATACGGTTGTTTTTATCAAAAATATCTTAAATGAGAAGAATCCCTTAAAAAAAGCTTTACTTAAATGGTCGATAAAATATTTTTAAAAAGTTCTTGTATAACAGTTTGGAATTTGCATTTCGCTGGCTTCACATATTTTTTCTAAGTTATGCTTTTATAATTTGGTTGTATTATTTTACAATGCTGGTGGACATGGGTGAGGTGCTTAACGAAAGAATCTGGTTTGAAGTTACATACATATTTCAAAATTTTGTTTCGTTGTTGCTGAGGCCATATCATGGGTGTTCTCTTCATAGCAAATGCAAACAAAATACATGTACAAAAATGTATCATTCTCAAGCAAAATAAAAAAGTAATCAACACACTATCTCGTCTTAAAATAATTGTCTGTGGCAAAAGAAAATTAAGCATAAAAAAATGCAAGTAGATATGAGGGAAATAATTGAAAGCTACAAAATTTTACTTCCTTAACGTGAACTAAGATTTGTTTGTTCATAAAATTAGTTGTTAAAATTTACAACTTCTATTATTTTTCATTCAGCCAAATTTACCCCTTCCCTCCACCAGTGTTGTAAATAATACCAGCTTGCATTGGTTCATGGTTTTACATAAAAGAAAAACGCAGTCTTATTAAAATTTACTCAAACTTGTGTGTCCAGTTTCATTAATAAAAAAAAAAAAAACTACATTTATCTTTAATAATTTTAATAAACAAAAAAATATATACATTTCCTTATTGGCATTCAAAAACGACTTCAAAGATCGAGTCGTAAAGAAAAATCATTTTTTTTAAACAATTAGGTATACACCATTTTTTTTTGTTTTAATTTGTGGTTTAAAATTTTAAATTTGTTGAAAAAAAACAACATTCTATAAAACAAAATTGTATATTTATTCATTCGTCCATGCAATAAATTAGAACCGAAGCGGAGAGAGTAGTGGCTTGGGTACTCCTGGAACTCGAACGAGTAGCGTTCTGCCAGACTTACTTAGTCAAGCATCGCCAGCAACGCCACCACGCCATGATAAATCCTCCAGTGAAGAGGTAAGTCTATCGTTTCTTCTTTACTTTTGTTTTGTTTTTTGTTTGAAAATTTAAAAAAAAAGTGTGTTGTTTTGTTATCGGGTTCATGTATAACAAAAACGAAAAGATCGAGTTTTTTTTTTATTTAATAAAATAATAAATATGTATTTGTGAGCTTTACCATAGTACTTGTACCTCATCAAACGAAAAAAGGACAAACGCATTAGAAAAAAATATATATATTTTTTTTATTTTATTATTTTACATTAATTTGAAACCAATGAAAGTGTTGTTGTGTGACTAATCATTTGGTTTGGAACGTAATAACTGAAATTAATTTTTTTTTTACATGTAGAACATTTCTATATCATCATATTTTTTATTGTAGGTGATTAATAGTTATTTGTTTTTTATAATGACAAAAGTAGATAGATTAATATTAAAAAAAAAAAAACAGAATTTAGCATTTCGTGCATATTTTTAATTTTAATGTTGCCCCCCGATGAATGTACTTGGAAAGCAAAAGTGAATGAACTATTTTAGATGATTAACTAAAAAAAAAACTTTATTTTTGACTAAATTAATTTGTATAAAAATTTTAAGAAAAGAAATTATTATAACGAATTTTATTCTTCATTGTGTTTTGTCTTTCCGCGACGTTTGAGCTGATGGCCACATCCTCGATTACACTAAAAAAATTCTCAATAATTGAAAAAAATTCAAAAAATAGTAAGTATTTCTGTCAAAAATAATAACAACAACAAATGTTCAAAAAAAAATTCATCAACAAAGCAAAAAGCAAATAAGTTAGAAAACAATATCCATTGATTGTTTGTATTTTATTTTTGTTTGTTTTTTTTCTATTTCTTTTGTATAGACAATTTTTTTTAAACAAATATTCTTTTCCACTTAACAAAAAAGTATTCGATTAACAAACAAAAATTAAAAAGTAAAAAACAATTATTTTGTGTAACATTTCCATAAAGCCGAATAGAAAATGTTTCCTGTCGTATGATTGTTATAAATTTTATTAATTTTGCTGCATAATAATTTTTTGTTTTTTGTTTGTTCTTAAAAAATATTAAAACAAAAGTAATTCCTTGTTTTTCTTCATTTAATTGAATGGAATATAATTCTATAAGATTGTTTAGACTTTTATTTATGCAGTAGAAGAGAAATAAAAACAGGATCACGTTTTGATTTGTTTAATTGTTTATTAAAGTTAACTTTCTTGTGTTAACCTGTTTTTGAATTAAGGAAAATACACATTTGTTTTTTCATAACATGAGGAGTATGTTTAGCAGCATGTGCAACCATCAGGGTGTTTTTTAGTACTGTCGGTGAACGAAATGTTTTATTTCTTGAGGAATCTCAGTACATTTATCATTATTATGAAATATGCACAAATTGTTTCATCAACTGCAAAATTAATATTACATTGATTTAATCATATACACATGCAGTCATTCAGTTATACAGTTTCATGAGTCTTGGTGTATGTCTCGGCTTGTAACCAGTATCGCAACGGACTTTTCGACTTTTCTTCGCTCTTACGAACTAGGCACAGATCATCACCCCTATCACAAAGTCTCTCGTAGCAAATTCCGAACGTAAAGCTCAGCTACGAATACGAAAAAATTACGATCGTAAGGCCCGAACGAAATCAAAAATGGCATTGCCACATACAAATAAATTATTCGGATTTTCGGAATCAGTTAACATACTTCATTCAAAATATAAAATTCAAAACATAAATGTATACGAAGTTTAATAGACGGGGAGCCAGTGACAGTAAAACTGCACTACATATGCATATGGATCAATACTATTTAACCATAGGTACAATAGCCGCGTTTTATTATCACCATGATCTGATCCGGATCAGATCATGATAATAAAACAGCTTTGGATCATCAATTTACTTATTACGTCACGTTTGGCAGCAGTTTGAAATTTATTCATTCTGTCATTACATCGGAGTTGCCCTACGATAATTTTGTTGAACGATTATTCTGTTGTTTTTTAATGGAAAAAAGCTTTTGCTATGTAATTGAAAAATATCTCATTCCCGGATAATAAATGTGTGAAAGTGGCAGCACAGTTTTTATTGAAAATATACGCCAACATTTCAACTTGTGTGCGGAAGAAGAACTAATATTTGGATCACAAAAATTGATCCAAGTAAAAAGTAGGATTTCGATTTTTTGTTGTTTCACATATAAATCAATGATCTGATCTGGATCATTGTGATAATAAAACGCAGCTAATATGGGTCTGGTGTGCCAGGGTTTATCTTGGCAGAAATGTTGTTTCATTGCATTCCATACGAGAATGTGTCAAATTTAAGAACAGAACAATTAGTTTAGTTTGTAGTTAACCCGAAAAATTTAAATACATTCCATTTTATAATTTCCTATGGTTGAAATTATATTTTATTATTTTGGTCTACTTTTGAACTAAAAATCGGTATGTCAGACATTTCTAAGGGCTGGCACACCAGGATTTCTTGAAAGTACATAAGATTTGCAATAAAATGGTATCTTGCAAATTAAATTCCGACTAAGTGGAAAATTGCCATAAATTTTAGAAATATAACATTAAAAAAAAATATGTCTGCCAGGATAAACCCTGGCACACCAGGCCCATATTGTGCCTATTAACCATAGTATTGATCCATATGCGAATTTTTTTAATCCCTGTTAGTGCAGTTTTACTGTCACCGGCTCCCGAGCTATAATGTTTTCATTCTTATTATAAATGGATTCAACAGCAATGAAGCTGATATCTCCTGCTGTTACAGCTTGGGGAAAAGTATAAATTTGTGAGACTGTGTAGCTAGTGGTTAAGGTCCCTGTGGTCGTAGAAACGAAAATGGGATGGGGATGGCTGTAGTGCAGTGTGAGGCTGAGTCCAGTAATCACAAAAATGGATTAAAGGCATTGGTCATTTTATTTGATAATTACTTTTCCCCGGTTTTGAGGTTGAACGGCTCTGAAGAAGTAAAAATCATAGGTTTCTTAATAGTTCTAGTAACGTAAAGATTATACCTATGCTTCGGCTAATTACATAGGTTATTTTTCGAATCAAGCCTCTTGAGAACAACTGATAAAGCGTGGAATAGAGCTACTCAATGATCTGAGGTATCCCTGATTCTTCTGATCTGTCGTGCAAACCGATTGTTGTTATTGTGCATCAAATTTTCAATGAGCAGGATATAATGATAAAAATGAAGCTTGATAGGGACCAGTGTGTCGGACGCTTAGTTTGCATGAACGAAGGGGAACAAGCGCGTAAAGTCCTTTGCCATACTTACTCCGGAAGAATAACAAAGATTACACATTGGGAAGCATTTTTCTCTATTATAATAAAGAGGTGTTCTTCAACGATAGCAAAACAACTGCGTAAGCTTTTCTATCTATCTGCCGCTGCCTCTTAGTATCGAGATATTGTACTTAGGTTTAATCTTTCCAAGATTATATATCTCGTCTTTTTTTTAATTAAAGCTCTGATCAAAAAAAAATATATTTGTAGAAAAAAACGATCAAACTTCCTATTCGTTCGGGGCTAGTGATGTCAAGGAACTCCTAATTTCGTAGAAAATTCTTTTAGTACGACGGGACCTATGATACTTTTTTTTCGGGATTCGTAGTACGAATCTACTACGTCGGGGCCTGTGATATGGGTGCCTTATACTATTTTTTGCCTTGTAAAGGGTGTTTTTTTTTTAAAGGTATAGAACTTTTAATTGCAATAAAACAATGATGGAATATTCGATTGACATGATGTTTTATTTATTCGAAAGATAATCTTGTGGCATTACATTTTAAATACTATTTCTGGCATATGACTGCCACGGCTGGCTCGGATGTAGTCCAATCTGGACGTCCAATTTTCGATGACTTTTTCCAACATTTGTGGCCGTATTTCGGCAATAACACGGCGAATGTTGTCTTCCAAATAGTCATGCGTTTGTGGCTTATCCGCATAGACCAATGACTTTACATAACCCCACAGAAAATAGTCTAGCGGTGTTAAATCACATGATTTTGGAGGCCAATTCACAGGTCCAGAACGTGAAATTAGGCGGTCACCAAACGTGTCTTTCAATAAATCGATTGTGGCACGAGCTTGTGTACGCATCGTACGGCGAGTTATTAATTAGAGTAAACATGGTGCGAAAATGTTCCATGGTTTATCGAATTAACTGCTCTAATGGACTATTTTGTCGACGATACAATGGACGTAGTGCGCGATACGTATTCCGCACAGAACCATTGTTTTCGAAATAAAATTGCATAATTTGCAAGCGTTATTCAGGCGTGAGTCTATTCATGATGAATATCCAAACCAAACTGAGGATAAATCACTTGACAGCTGTTAAATCACCGGTCACCGTCTTGAAAAGAAATGCCAACTTAAAGTTCTATACCTCGAAAAAAACACCCGTTAGTTTAAAAAGATAGTTTTTCTAGCAAACAAATTTTACAAGTAACAGACCAACCCATTTAGGAAAAAAGAAAATCCAAAAGGATTTTATTAACAAAAGGACTCAATGTTTCATTACAAAAACATCAATTTCGCCTCATTTTTGTGTACACTCATACAGTCACATTAAACATTCAAATCTCATTTGCTAAACATACTTTTCATCCATTATACTAAAATGCTTTATTTTGTTTAAATCATAAATCGCAAATATTTCACGTTTCATTCAGCTAATTGAAATACTATTCTTACGAACAATTTTATTTATTCATTATTGTTTAATTCTTTTAACAACTGGCGTCTGGGAAAGACTAATCACACAATATTTTTTTATGTTTTTAAAATAATTATTAAAAATATTTTATAATTTTTTATGTATTTTATTTTGAGTGTAGATTTCTTCGGTACTTTTGTTTAACATCCAACTAACACATTTTTATTTAGCAACAAAAAAGTTCTTTATGATTTTTGTCTTCTTTTCTGTTTCAAAATCTTCTTGCACGATTGAAACCTATCCCTAAAAAGTAATTACAAGAAAAAACTGCATTAAATTTAAAACAAACAACCAAAATAACTATTTCAAAGCTAAAGCACTTTCCAAAAAGAAGAACTTTTGCTTGATTCGAGATTGCAAGATTATAATTTTCCATCTGTCTAATTTTTGTTCTTGTTCTTGTTTTTTTTTTACTTCACAAATAATAAATGTCATGTTTTATGCAACTTTTTCTAGTATCGAGCGGCCGTTAGTTCATCAGTCCATTCCACACCTTCCAAGTCGTTTATCGCGTCGAATAGTTCGCCACAATCGACTATTTCGTCGTCATCACGACAAAATAGTCCAAATCATTCGATTACAAAAACTAGATCGAGTAGTAGTATTAATAATTGTAATAAATCAATAACACCACCTTCACTTCCGCCCCATGCCTATGCTCTTCAACAGAAACAAAGGAGCTTCCTCACATTTGGATTTGGTGCGGGCGGTTCGGGACCGTCCCGTCGTGAAAGTCATGTTAATGTCAATGTGACACCAACATCGCACGATGCCTCGAGTGACACTCCGGAAATTCGAAAATATAAGAAACGCTTCAATTCGGAGATTTTGTGTGCTGCATTGTGGGGTGTCAATTTGCTGATAGGAACTGAGAATGGTTTAATGTTGCTTGATCGTTCGGGACAAGGAAAGGTACTTTTATCATTCTATCAATCCATTACTATTGTTTTTACAAATTTGTTTGCTCTTCCCTAGGTCTATCAATTGATCTCTCGTCGCCGATTCCAACAGATGGAAGTGCTCGAAGGACAGAATATCTTGGTAACAATTTCTGGAAAGAAGAACCGTGTACGTGTGTACTACCTGTCATGGTTGAAATCAAAAATCCTTAGAACCGATGGTCTATCAGATGTAAGTTGTTCAATTTGGATCACTCTAGCTAGATCATCACTAATTTTATATTCTCTCCTTGCAGCAAGTAGAACGACGCAATGGTTGGATTAATGTCGGAGATCTTCAAGGTGCTGTACATTTCAAAATAGTTAAATATGAAAGGATTAAGTTCCTAGTGATTGCATTAAAAGACTCGATTGAAATTTATGCGTGGGCGCCAAAGCCTTACCATAAGTTCATGGCATTTAAAGTGAGTTGTGTTGCTTCCTTCTTTTGTGTTTCTATTCTAATCCACATACTTTTTGGAAAATAGAACTTTGGTGAACTTGAACATCGTCCTCTGCTAGTGGATCTAACAATAGAAGATCAATCCAGGTTGAAAGTTATTTACGGCTCAGCCGAAGGTTTCCATGCTGTCGATCTGGACTCTGCTGAAGTTTATGACATCTATCTTCCTAAACATGTACGAACGCACTGAAAATCATCCGTTTTTGAATATCCTTTTACATTCCTGTGTTTTGTATTTGTTTTTTAGACTCAGGGTGCAATCATACCGCATTGTATTGTAGCGCTTCCAAACTCGAATGGAATGCAATTGCTTCTTTGCTATGATAACGAAGGAGTCTATGTGAATACAGTTGGTCGAGTATCCAAGAATATCGTTTTGCAGGTATTTAAATTCTTTCAATACTCTTTTTAAATAGATGCTGAAGCGTGGGTGTTATGCTAGTATGCGTGTGTGTGTGTGCGTGAGCGGGTGTGAGTGGTTCCGTGAGCTAAGGTGTAATGATCGAGCAGCGAGCGAGGTAGCGAAGATGCCAAAAAACGACGACGAGATCGTTGCAGAGCCAGGCGACCAATAAATGTTCAGCCTGTATACTAATCAGCAAAACTAAGCAAACTGTTAAAAATAATAAGCCAAGAATGTAACTCCTAACTCCAACGAAAATTTGTATGTTTACAACAAGACTTTATTCAAACGAATGCTCAACTATTCTAATTTGCTTCGTCATTTTATACCCAAAAAGTGAAGCTTTTACAGTTATAGATCTAATACCATGTTGTTTTTTATGTTAATTATAGTACTGTGCAAAAAAATGATAATATGCAAATTACAGTGCAGTGAAAAAATATATGTTCAAGTCTATAAAATATTTTTGTTACTTCATTTTATTATAAATATCTAGTTATGTAAGGATGCAATATATGTGGATGTGTGATGATGTGTGATAATGTGCGTGGATGTGTTTTATTGAAGGTAGCTGTTACAACGCTTATTTTAAATTCTTGTTTCTTTCAGTGGGGCGAGATGCCAACATCGGTAGCCTACATCGGTACTGGTCAAATTATGGGCTGGGGCAATAAAGCAATTGAAGTAAGTACTAACACACTGAAGTCACTCGAAATCCATGTCCTTATGTCTCTATTCTCCCACCAGATTCGTTCAGTTGAAACCGGTCATTTGGACGGTGTGTTTATGCACAAAAAAGCTCAACGTTTGAAATTCCTTTGCGAAAGGAATGACAAGGTGTTCTTCAGCAGTGCCAAAGGTGCTTCGTCGTGTCAAATCTACTTTATGACACTCAATAAGCCTGGTATGGCTAACTGGTAGATAAGCTAAGTCTAATGAAAATCGAAAAACAAAAATAGCAACAACAACAACATATTCAGAATTAAAAAAACTACAAAGCGATTGCAAAAGAATTCAAATTACATACAGAAAGAAATAAAACACAAAAAGCAACAACAACAAAGTTATAAAACTAATTTATATTATATTGAACGCATTTTTTTTATTAAACAAAAAACCATATTCTTATAATTATGATTACTTATTATTAAAACAAAAAATAAAACAAACAAAAAAATTATATATATAAAAAGTGAGAGTGCAAGAGAAACAAAAAATTACAAAATAGAAAGAAAAACCACAGTTTTTATCATCGTGTGTGTATAAACGCAATTAATATTAGAACATCAACAAAACAAAAATATAAAAAAAATTAATATCAAACGCTTTTTTTGAATATAAATGAATAGAATAAAAAGTAAAAAGTCTTTTTTTTTTTAAATAATCTTTTAAAATGTTTGCATCTTTTTTTTAAACAAATGAAATACAATTTATTATTATTTTCTTTTTATTATAATTTTTATTGAATATATTTAAAAAGTAATAAATGTTTTTAAATAGGAACAAAAACTATAAATTATTTTGTTTGTGTTCGTGCTTCGGTGGATTTGTAAAAGCTTTTTGAAGATCGTCGGAATTGAAGATGCAAGGGTTTCCTAATTTAGGTTATGTTTAGACTTCTTTTGTGTATTATTTCTTTTTCCTTATTCTTTTTGAAATGCTTTATTTTGTTTTTTGATTTTCGGAGATTTTCAATTTGTTAAATTTTAGTTTTGTTGCTTTATCGTTTAATTATTTTTCCTAGGTTACTAAAGCAAGCAGATATGTTGATGGATACATTTTGGGAAAGCAGGCAACAAGCTGCAAAGGGATGTAAAATGTGAAATCGTCAAACAGTAATTAGGAAAGTTATTAAATAAATATGGCATACGCAAATTTTTGTTTTCCAAATAAAGTGTAGTTAGCAATAAAAATATTTGTAATACTTCCATCTTTTTTAATCCAAAATTTATTGTGATGCTTGTGCATTAAAGTCGACATTTTTGTCAGTGTTGCAACAAAAATTGTCTTGGGAGGTTGTCGAGATTCTTCTATTTGTCCACTTTAATCCGAGCTTAGGTTTAAGATAACAAAGCGAGACATGTTCTGCATTATAGAGTTGTATTTATTAAAAACGTGCATCGGCTGGGTTTGTATCATTGTTTACTTCGTTAGAGTTGATTCCGCAGATTTACGAAGTCCATACGGCGGCAGCGTGGCTGACGAAGTGCTTTTCTTCTAATAATCTGGTCTTAATTAAGGCCGCACAGCCGATGGTCTCAGTCACCAGTGCTGCTATATGTCTGTAGTTCGTCACATTCATGTGCGAAGAACTGTAAATTCAATGTTCAATTAAGGCCGTGTGCGAATTGGTTGAATAATGGTTAAAAATAAAAATGGATGAATTTTTAACCACTACTGTCATATTTTAACCTGCTCACCAGCTAGTCTAATTTTATTCAATGCGAAGTGTCAAAATTTAACCAAAAGTCAAGTTTTAACCCATTTTTAACTGAATTCGCACACGGCCTAAGAGCAGCCTCCACGATGAATTGAACGTTCGGATGAGAGACGGTGGAAATTTCCATAAGTAATTTTTCTGTATTGCTATAATTTCCTATAATTTAATTTTATGGATTCAAGCCCAACGTTATCATTAACTGTCAGATTGTTACTGGCTAACAAATGGCCAAATCTCCATAAAGATTATTTAAATTAATAGTACGGCACAAAAAGCGGCGGTTCAAAGAAGGACACGAGCAGCTCGTGACCTCTACGCGCAGAAAAGGAGAGAGGAGCACAAACTTCTCAGAATGAAAAAAGGGAGCATGAGAAGCGCGCGATCAAGGAGATAGAGGTTTGAAAGTTTTAAGAAAAGGTAAAACCAACCCCGAACCGAAGCCTGTAAGGACCAGCATGGGAACATCGTAGTGTAACCACAGTTAGTGCTGAGGATATGGAAAGACCACTTTTCAAAGCTGTTTAATGGCGATGACGAAAAAATTCCGCCACCTATACAGAACAATTCAATTTTGGAGGAGTAGACCACCAATTCCACCTACCCACAAGATAGCGATATCTAAGCTCAAGTCGAACAAAGCCGCAGGTGGTATAGACCTGAACGAACTTGGCATGCGAAACTGGAGACAGCTAGCTAGGGACCGAGCTTGCTGGAGACGCTTGTTGGATGAGGCCCTGGTCCGACCTGCACTGTAGCGCCACCATAAGTAACTAATTAAGTACATAGCTAACAATGTATTTATATAGCCGATATTCATTTTATTATAAAAGTGAGGTTATCATTCTGTTGATTCGATCGATGGTTCAGAATTGATCCCCTTTTTATCAAGAGTTAGCCACAAATCAATGCAATTACGTGGAAAGATTTTGAGAGGAAATACGCAGATTCGTTTTTCTTTGATTTAATTAAAAAAAATAAACGTTCTTCCGCTCTGGCTCCAAGGTAAGAATATTTTGCCACATAATTCTTCTCCATAGAGTCGGAACAAATGTCTAACTTTTTGGATGAATCTTGGTTAAAAATGGATGAATTTTTAACCACTACTGTCATATTTTAACCTGCTGCTCCGCAGCTAGTCATATTTTAACACATTAGGTTCGTTCTTTTACTTTTTGGGCAGTTTGTGTAAAAACTGTCAAAAATCATCCCCACTCCTCGAAATTTTGTGATTCACCCAAAAAGTAAACGAACGCTTCACACCAAAAATCTGCCAAATACACAAAATTATGTCAAACGTCAACAAAATTCAATGTACTTCTTATGGTTTGACAGAACTGTCACAAGAAATTTTTGTGTCTAAAATCGGCAGATAGGGGAAATATTTTTCTCCTTAAAAAGTGACAGATTTTAATTTAAGTGGCAGTAAACGAACGAAAAAGTGGGAGAATATGGCAGTTTTGGGCAGTTTTATGGGGTAAACGAACGGACCTATTTTATTCAATGCAAAATGTCAAAATTTAACTTTTTAACTCAATTCTCACACGGCCTAAGAATAGACAAATGTGGTTCATTAAATGCAAAATAACTAAAATCTGTCGTGCTTTGCTGAATACGTTCATTTTACTCTTCCAATCGGAAGTGTTACATCCCTGATATTTTTGCACGAGATTTTTGTTTTCTTATGTCAAGTTTGGTAGCCCTGCTAAAATTGACATTTTGCATTTTCCTTGTTTTTTCTGCCTTCTCTTTCTTTTCTTTTTCAAAAGGCTTTCGGTACGTGTTGTGTTGTAAAAATAATCTCAAAATATTAAAGAATATTTTAATCATCCATGCTTGAAATAAACTTTATAAAAATGATAATAAACTCCTCCACAAACATAATTAGATATTTCTTAAGTTCCCTCAATATTTTCCCACCAAAAACATTAATTTGTCTTAACCCTCTACTGTCGTGCAATTTCCAAGTGACAAGTGACTGATTTTGTGTTTTCTGTTTTTTCATCGTCACAGATCATAAAAGCCAGCAATGGGTCGCGTTATTCGTGCACAACGTAAGGGAGCTGGGTCTGTCTTTAAGGCTCACGTCAAGAGGCGCAAGGGAGCAGCCAAGCTTAGGCCTTTGGACTTTGCTGAACGTCATGGCTACATCAGGGGTGTAGTTAAAGTGAGTCGACGAGAATTTTTTGCAATCGAATTGAATTAAACACATTGTTCTGATTTTGTTTGAATAGGAAATCATCCACGATCCCGGTCGTGGTGCTCCATTGGCAGTGATTCACTTCCGTGACCCTTACCGCTACAAGGTGCGCAAGGAGATGTTCATCGCCCCCGAGGGTATGCACACTGGCCAATTCGTTTTCTGCGGACGTAAAGCCACCCTCCAAATCGGCAATGTTATGCCTCTGTCTCAGATGCCTGAAGGTACAATCATCTGTAATTTGGAAGAGAAGACCGGTGACCGTGGTCGTTTGGCACGTACCTCTGGCAACTATGCCACAGTTATTGCCCACAATCCAGACACAAAGAAGACCCGTGTTAAGTTGCCCTCGGGCGCCAAGAAGGTCGTTCCATCGGCCAACCGTGCCATGGTTGGTATTGTTGCCGGTGGTGGTCGTATTGACAAGCCTATCTTGAAGGCCGGTCGCGCCTACCACAAATACAAGGTTAAGAGGAACAGCTGGCCAAAGGTACGTGGTGTTGCCATGAACCCCGTTGAACATCCCCACGGAGGTGGTAACCATCAACATATTGGTAAGGCATCGACTGTTAAGCGAGGAACATCTGCGGGTCGTAAGGTCGGTCTTATTGCTGCCCGTCGTACCGGTAGGATACGTGGTGGTAAGGTTGACACCAAGAAGGACTCCAAGTAGATTTATTCCCGTTAATGATAGAGTTGTGTACTTTTATTTACAAAGAACTTAAGTATCAGTGCGCAATGAAGAAAAATAAAAACATTTCTTTTTTAAATCCGATTGTTTATTTCTTATTTTTTGATAAGTTTTGTCTGATCTTTGGAACAATTGTTATTATTAGAAAGGAAAAGGAGAAAATTGGTTCGTAGTTCGACGGGAAGGAATAGTTGCAGTAATGAATCAAAGCACATTCGTGTGCTTAAGGAAGAAGGTGCAAGTCGGAGTATTCATCATTTTTTGACAACTTCTAATCAAAGTATGAGACAGTGCAACAAACTAAATTTGCGCTGGAGGGATGGCGTAGACCAGGACGTTTAAGCCTTGGGATGCGAAACTGGGTGGCGTCCGTCGGCCGGCCATCCATCGGGATACATGGAAGAACTTTTTGAAGGAGGTCCGGACCGCATCCAGATTGTGGCGCAGATGAATAGAGAAACTTCATTTGCCAGGTGACGGCTACAGACCAGGTCGAACCAGGGCCTCATCCAACAAGCGTCTCCAGCCAGCTGGGTCCCTAGCCAGCTGTCTCCAGTTTCGCACGATAAGTTTGTTCGATCCTCTACCACCTGTGTGCTCCACCTGAGTCACGGTCTTCCACTACTGCGACGTCCTTCCGGGTTGGATTGGAAGACTACGAGCCGGAGCATTATTTTCCATTCGCTCTATTTGACCCAACCATCTTAGTCGTTGGACCTAAACTTGATTGAATCTTCGTCTCTATTCTCCATTTATGCAGACTGGAATAAAAATCATTCGAAGAATTTTTCTCTCGAAGCAGCCCAAAGCGTTTTCATCGGATGTTGTCATGGTCCATGTCTCTGTACCATTCATTAGGACCGGAATTTGTAATCAACACTCCTTTTAAATTCTATGAAACCATATAAAATGTTGGCAAAACGAATTACGATTATTGAATAAGAATAAGGAAAATTAATTTTAAATTTCTCATTTGATTTCCGCTTCCATACAAAATAGCAAATTTGCTAAAAGTATTTCTATAGAAATATAGAGGGAACCTCAATCAACTGAGAGCAACACATTTATGTTCAGTTTTAAGTTTCAACCACAAAGCAGCTACACAAAAATTTTGGCTTATGGCGTTATTAATTGGCAATATGGAATCTGGAAAAAACATTCTGGTTTTAAAAACAGAATGAAATTCTGTCACTTTTGCCCAATTTTTCATAATGCTTTTTTTAACTTCCAAATTGACAATTAAATACACCGTTTAAGCCTTTCTATATGGAACAACCAGAACCAGTACTATCAAGATTGCTTCTCTGCTTGGTTTAACAGAAGATCTGTTAAACCAAGCAACATACAATACAAACTTATGTAATACTACGTTTTCACCTACACCTAAATCACCTTTTTCGAGATTTAGAGCTAAATCTTCTTCTAAATCTCGAGATTTACCATACAAATTTTAAATCTCCTTACGAGGAGATTTAAAATAAATCTTCTATAAATCTCCTCGATGATTCCAGGCTGAATGATTCCATGCTCTAATAACGAATCAAACATACCTAATTTTGGGAACTTATTTAGTTGAATGTCTTTTTTTTCTTGACAATCAGAATTCAATTACAAAAAATTAATGGGTCCATCCGGTGGTTCCCCGTCAGAGTGGATTTTTTTTTTTACAAAAATACATGCCATTCTAGGAAGCCTTCCTATCCATAACGTTTCAGATTTGGTGGAAGAAAGCGTTGGAGGTAGGCAAAACAATTGTTTTATTTTATTGTTATGTTTCATTGAATTTTGAAATTTCAAAATTGAAATTTGCAAAAAATTGAAAAAAAAAATAAGTTTTTATTTTATTAAAATCCTTTTTTCCTTTTGTGAATTGTGAAATGTCATACATATAACGGGAAAATAAATCTTGCAAAAGACAAGCTAAATCTTATTGGGCCAGTGAAAACACTTCGAGATTTATTTTAAATCTTCTTCGCTAATTCTCGGATTTAGGGTAGGTGAAAACGTAGTATAAAAAAGACTGCTTCTTTGAAAAGGTTTTACGATGGCGCCACCGTCGTCTGTCATCTTGAGAATACTCCCCAAGTATATATACATAAGAAGCGAAGCAGTGCACTACGTCCCGTTTGCACAGAAAAATCCTAAATTCCAAATAAAAATGAATACCTACCAAACAAAAAGGTTTCTTTTTTTTCTTTACGTCTTTTAATCTGTTGGCCTGAATTGATTCACTTCTCCATTATCTCCCTACAGACACAAGCCCTCTACCAGTCGATGGACGCAGTTATTTGACAGCGCTAAATCAAAAACAAAATCCCTCCCTTTTGCATATGTATGTGTTTTCACCATATATCGATTTGCTTTGCTTTTTTACAAAACAGACAGAAGAAGTAAGCAACGAGAACAGCGACGTTGGCGACCCCCTAGAAAGATAGAAAAATATTGAAAAAAGTCTCGGCTGCAAAACCAAAAAAGATAATTTTGGTGACGAGAACGAGACCCCATTCGACGAACTATCTTTTGTTATCAAAATAAACACAAAATCCACCAAAATAACTTAAACAAAGTGAATCTCAATCAATCGATTAAAATTTGTTAATTCCGGTGTAAAGTTGTGTTAAAGAAAAGAAGACAAGAAAAAAAGTTGGAAGTTCCAAGGAAAACCAGTTACATCAGTGAAAGGCCTTTAAAGGTGCGCTACTCCCTCTTTCCATTTTTATTATCAAACTTTTATCTGTTTTCATTTGGATTCTCAATCATTTTCACCCAGCATCCATTTGGTTGGATTACTTTTTCTACCAAATTTTCTGTTGGCCATGACCAGGAAAAAAACGAAAATCCGATTGAAACAATAAATCAATGCCATTTTGTACTCTCAAACTATAATTGAGTTAATTAATTGCAAAATCGAAGGTTGTCTCTTTATGGAGTAAGAATCATACAGGAATAGGAAAACATTGCTGCAGGTCTTAGCACGCCTTCTTAGGTGGTAATTTGTATACATTAAACCAATCTATACTTATTCAAGGAATCTCCTAATTGCGATGTGAATATAATTATTTACTTTATGAATTTGAAACCAATTAGCAGCGAGTCATATGCTTGTTGTTGTTTGTGGTGTCTGTGCATTATCATCGCCGAAAGCCAAATACCTCTGACGTCAGACTATCTAATTCAGATGAACCTATTTGTTAAGGTTGTTTTCCACGAATCACGATTAGAGATTTTTATCATGACAATAAATTGAATTGTTAACCTGAACCTCTCACAATCGTAACTGCTTGCTCGTCAGCCAGCAAGATTGTCTTTGTTTATTTATTTACCTACGTGTTGGCCGAGTTTTGGGCGATTATTATCTGAGACGAAAGTGACGAACTTATTTATGATAAAATTTCACAATAGTAGAAATAGACACACACAAAAGGTGTGAGTGTCTTTGTGTGCACAAAACATTTGAGAAAACAGAAACGAGTCGCATGTGTTTTTTTCATTAATTCGTCGATCGTCGGACGTTTGTTTTTAATCAAACTTGTAAACATTGACATATTGACGCCTTTTTCGGCGCCCACCCGTCCGTCCGCGACGTTGTCTTCGTCTTGTTTTTCAATCCCTTGCACATAAAAAAGCTTATTTATGTTTGTGTAATGACGCTGCTTGCTGTTTGAATGCAAATTAAATTGTCTTGAAATTAACGGTTTTGTGTTTGGAATATTAAGTTAACTGCGTACGTTTCTACTTAAAAATTATTATAAAATTAAGCTGTTGCCTCCACGCTTTTCTGTTTTAGGTCTTACGACTTACGAGCGACTGTACATAAGCACAAGAAAGAAGCAGAAGCTCTTCTAAGTTCTTGAACTCTAAAATCAGTTCTGTTGTCAAGAAATGAATGTCTCTAAGTCTCATGCTTAGTAGCAGGACAATAACTTGCAGCATGAGGAGTTTAACTACCACCAGATCGGTGAATCGAAGTACCCCCCAAAATGGGGTCCTTTCGCCTCTTTTATGGAACATCGTAGTTAACGACCTCCTAACATAATTGGAAGCACAGGGTTTCAAGGTGACTGCCTATGCCGACGACTGGGAAAAACCCTCAAGTTCTCTCGGAACTCCTACCAAATGCTTTAAACAGGCTAACCAATTGGGCAAAGCATTGTGACTTAGACGTCAATCGGAACGGAACTAGTACTCTTCACGCGAAGGTACAAAATTCCTCAAATTAGCCCACCCACGATAAAAGGAATACCCCTAAGCTTTAGCGACCAAGCCAAATATTTGGGCCTCATTTTAAGAAAAAACTAAATTGAAAGGCAAATATTGATGAAAGAGTAAAGAAGGCTACTGTAACACTCTTTCCTTGTAAAAATGCCATAGGCTCAAAATGAGGCTACTCCCCAAAAATAACCCACTGGCTATATAGCTCGGTAATCAGACCGATACTCATTTATGGAGTTGTCGTATGGTGGACCGCACTGGACAAGAGGGTCAATTTGAATAAACCCATTAAAGTCCAGCGGTCAGCAGGTATGTGCATCACGGGAGCACGTCGCTCAACACCAACAGCAGCTTTGGAGGTGCTTCTAAACCTAACACCTCTTGACATCTTCTCCAAAATGGTGGCAGCCAACTCATGCGTGAGGCTTAGAGGTAATAACTTCCATGTTTCCATCGCTTATGGGAAGAAGGAGGACCTCTGAAAGAAAACACGATATATTTCTATACAGACGGTTCAAGGACCGACTACGGCTTTGGAAGTGGTATCTAATCGAAACAACTGAATCTCAGTCTATCATATAGACTTCCCAATCAATGTAGTGTGTTCCAGGCAGAAGTAATGGCGATAAAAGAGGCACTATTCTGGCTTAAAGGAAACGTTATATCTTGCGAGGATTTACTCATCTTCTCGGACAGCCAAGCCGCTCTCGAATCTCCTGCGTATGTCTCCACAAACTCTATCACAGTCCACAGAACAGTTTAACATTCACCTCATTTGGGTATAGGGGCAACAGAGACATTCCGGGAAACTGTAAAGCTGATGAATCAACAAAGGCTAGATTGTCATAGGGTACTACCTGCCTACCAACCAAACAAATATGGCCAAGCATAGACCTGAAGCGGTCAAAAGGCTTGATTTCCCTGAGCGGACAAAGTATAAGCTCCACAATTGGAGTCATAATAGGACACTGCCTCATAAGCAGACATGCTATGAGGCTGGGGGTCTACACTTATGACTTCTGTAGCAGCTGCTTGGACGAGGAGGAAGAGGAAACAGTCCAACACCTTCTATGTACATGTCCGGCGCTCTCCAATAGAAGGAACATCTACCTCGGTAACCCCTTATTTGATGATACCAGTAAACTGGCAACGATCGACATTACTCTCCCATGAGTAACTTCTTAAGTGGTATCACAATGGACCCTCGAATTCTAAGCGAGTCGATGAACATCTAGAAAACCAGTCGATTTGAAAATTCTATTGGGAACAACCCAAAACTGTCCGGTTTTTGGGAACTCACGATTCCGGGCATAATGATGAGGAGATATATCAAGTCAACCAAGAAGTAGGTATAACAATAAAGTTAGGCTTGTTAGGCTTCAAGGAACAATGGGGATAGGTGCGGTGAGGATCAGATGAAGAGTTGCAGATGAACCCAAAAACTAAACCGGCCCATGTCAACGAGGATACTGACGTTATTTACAGACTCAGTTCCTTTTTTCTGAAGCAACAAGCTACTTTTAAATTTCAGCTGTGTTAAAACCCAGCAGCTTTCCTTTGATTACTGACACGAGCACATGTTTCTTACCAAGCAAATATTTTCTTTTTATTAAAAATAATAAAAAATACAATTTGCGCGGAATAATAAAGCCTCAAAACCATTTGTATTTCCAGCGTGCATTCTCGAAGCGTTGACGCACATGCAAAGTTTTATTGATGGCGATTCTGCATTTAAAATTCAAGCTGACACATTTCCAAGTTATGTGAGAAAATGTTTGCACCACTTCAAAAAAGATGTTTGAAATGCATGGCATGGTTCCAGAGTGCGCACATTTTTGTATAAAATCTTGAATTCTAGACTCGTGTTGTTACAGATTTCAAATCTTTTATTGGGCCATAAAAACCGACGTAACTCATTTTGAAATCTGATATCAATCGATTGTTTAATCAAGAATCCGTTGGAATTTCCAGAAACATTTACAATACCACTTCCTCCTTAGTTTTATTTTGAGTCTCAACAATTGGTGCCATAAACGCAATGTTTTCTTGAACTCGTTCTAATCTTGGAATAAATTTTGATATCAGTTTGTTTTCTTTTGCTGGCGAAATGTGATCCGCACAGTAAACAAACCTTCTTGCCAGACTTTCGCTTGAAATTGATATTGTTTACTGCAATGCGTCATAAATTAGGTTTTTGAAGACGTCTTTGAGTGGAAAAATGATAAATTAGTAAATTATTTGTTAGTCATCTAAAGAATGACACCAAATCTCAAGGTAGATTCAACCGATTGCAATTTTGCTTATCAAAAGGTGATAACAATTATTTCAGTCTCGAAAGGGTCTTTGTTCTCATTCACACAATCTTATCTCAAACACGAAATCACTTCCACACTAATTTGCCTCTTTCATTTCAGATCTAATCACGATCCATCAGTTGCGAATCATCACGATGGCAAACAGACAGCCGAATATGGATGAACTTCCACCGCCAAAAGCTGATTTCAGTGCTCCGCCCCCATACGAGCTCTCCAGTTCAGATCTGCACGAAATACCCCATTCCAAATTGCCCACATACGAAGAAGTTCAAATGGAAAAATCCCTCAACGGCGAAATGCCACCCTCATTGACCGCCCATCTAGCAATGCCACCGCCACCACCGCCGCCGCCACATCATCAGCTTGCCACTCAAACCCGAACGACCAGTACCGGCACCCAGCCAGCACTGACATTCATTGCGATCGACACTTCAGACGCCGAGAATCTCACAAGTGATCACAGTTTGCTTGGGACAGACATTATATTTGTAGCCGCATTTATGGTGGCTTTTCTATTCAATTGGATTGGTTTCTTGATGCTTACTTGTTTCTGTCACACAATTGCTGCCCGATATGGAGCGCTGTCGGGCTTCGGTTTGTCCCTGGCCAAATGGACATTGATTGTCAAGCACTCCACCGATCTCGCATCACATGAAAACTCATGGCTGTGGTGGCTGATTATGGCATTTGGTTTTCTGATTTGTGTTCGTGCTCTGGTCCAGTATATTAGTATTAAGCGCACTTGGCGATTGTTGTCTGCCTCCGCACAGGAGCGGTTGTTGTTTTTTTACTAAGTTGATAGGGATATTAGAGTAAATTATTTTTTAACCATTAAATCGCTATCGATGAATTATTATTATATTACGAACGTATGATTATTGTTAACCGAGACACCACACATGCCAGAATGCAGCACGAAGAGAATTTGGATCCAACTGCTGCAACTCGAAATTTGATTTGATTTTTGTGTTCTCTTGCATGCAGATCCCAAGGTGTACGGAGTTCCACATCTCTCATTACCAACTATCAACATTAAAGGTGCTATTCGCAGACTGCTCGCTCCTTAGCAAGGGTATCAGAGCAGCAAGCAACTGATTGATCGATGATCGCTTGAAAATGTGATTTTAGCTAAATGTATTCCAGGTTGTTGTCGTTGTGGTTATAAATGTGCTTACAAAATCGAAGCAATTCAAAGCAACACTTAAAAAATGTTCCGGTGCAGCGTGCTGGTACTTGTTTTCTATTATTTTCGTGTAATTGTAATATAAATGTACAAGATTTACATATTATTTTTATGGACAAATATATTTAGTAACTAAATTTGGTCGTAATTAACAAATATTGTTTTTGTGGTCTTTGAGCGAATGTCAAAAATTAGTTTTCAGAGCTTACAATACAACCCAATGAGCTAGAGGTACATATATCTCGACAGAAATGCGGTTAACAATCCATTAAAGACTTTAGAACTGGTAGCCTCGGAGCCTGATGTGTATATGGAATCCGACGAGTGGATGAGTAAGACTACATTATTTCCGTCTACAAAAATGGAGAAGGGACTTAATGCGCTTTACAGCTTAACCCAAATCACCAAAAGAGTCAAGGTGCAACGGCTTACTTACTTACTTACTTAAGGTGGCGCTACAGTCCGTTGTGGACTTGGACCTCAATCAACAGTCTCCGCTAGCCAGCTCGGTCCCTAGCTAGCTGTCTTCAGTTTTGCAGTCCAAGTTGATTGAGGTCCTACGTCCCTCGGGAATAGTGTCGAAGGCTTTGCGGGCCGGAGCATTGGTGTCCATCCGCTCTAGATGACCGAGCCATCTGAGTCTCTGGATCTTGGGCAAGGTCCATGTCGTTGTACAACCCGTAAAGTTCGCTGTTGTATCTTCTCCATTCCCCATCAATGCACACGGGGCCAAAGATGACCCGAAGAACTTTCCTCTCGAAACAGCCCAAGGCACATTCATCCGATCTTGTCAAGGTCCATGCTTCTGCACCATACAGCAGGACTGGGATGATGAGGGTGTTTCGTTTTACCTTAGTTGCTCGAGAGAGGGCTTTTCCACGCAATTGCTTTCTTAGCCCAAGGAAACAGCGATTAGCAAGAGTTTTTCTTCTTCTAATCTCGACGCTGGTGTTATTACCAGTATAAATAACGGAGCCTAGGTAGCCAAACTCCTCTACTACCTCGAAGTTATATGCGTCTCCTGTGACGTTCTGTCCGAGCCGTCGGTATTGGATATCCTTCCTTGAAGACAGCGCATATACTTCGTTTTGCCCTAATTTACCGCTTAACCCATTTTTGCCGCTTGTGTCTCAAATCTCACAAAGGCGCCATTGACATCACACTGTGTTCTTCCCATTACATCAATATCATCGGCGAGAAGTTGAACAGACTTTTGGAAGATAGTGCCTCTAGTGTTGACGGCGGAGTTTTGCACTAACTTGCCAACCTTGATGGCGCAGCTCGTGAGTTCTAAAGCGTCTTGGCATGGATGCCAAAACTAGACATAGCTTTATACAGCTCGTCTCTGTAGATGCTCCCTCCTTTTTTCTCCTGAGAAGCCGGAGGCGGCGTTCCTCTCTCCTAGTACATTAACTGGTCTTCTATACTTGATGTTGGCGACATAGGATTTCTTAAGAGGTTACTTGACACTCGATCAAAGAAGGACCTGGCGATCTCTTGTGATTGTAGCTTTCCTTGTTTTGGCCGTTGTCGGGATATTCGTAGCACTACCTTGGGTACGATAGCAACAACCATCTCACCAAAAGAGTCAAGGTGCAACGTCTTAGATAGATGAAACTTGTTGAATGGACAAAAGTACCGAAAAATGAGATGATGGCTTGGTTTGGAGGCCACAAAAAAGGGAAAAAATGAAATATGTAGAAACAAAAACTTTGTACTACAACTGTAACTTTATTTGAAAAAATGCAAACAAAACTACTAAAACGGTATTAAAACATACAAAGTTAAGAAGAAAAAAACATAAAAAGGACCAGAGTAAGAAGTCCTACATAAACGTTAGCTTTGTTCGTCCCATATTGACTTGCCAGACATTAAGTTCCTCGTAGTCCTCGATGCACTTATCGACTTGATCCGGTTTGAAGCCCTTCGTTGTGCAACGATCCATAACATCTGAGATCTTAACTGTCTTATTGGAGCCAGCAAGTTCACGAACAATGTAAAAGATCTTGTCCGATGTATTCGGAAGGCTGGTGAAAACAAAATCGAGTTAAATCTGATATAAACGGAAAACATATCCAAGACTTACTGTCCCTTTTGGTGTTCGTGGATTTGATTGAGAGAATCCTTTGACATCTCCAAGAGACGCAGAGCTTCAGCAACATCATCCTTCTCGACAGTATCAGCCAAACGAAGACGAGCTAAAGCCGTCGATAACCGGAGAATTCCCAACAAATTTCTGGCCGAAGTGAATGTCATTTCTTTGCGATTTCTCGCCTCACGTCGCAGCTCAACATAGGCACCAACAATGTATTCAGTCAGATCGTCAGGAATGGTGGGATTCATGCGTTTGCACAAATTGATGTAACGCCTCATCAGATTCATGTCCAGAGACTTGACCTTACTCGGCGGTTGTTTGCCGTGACTATGAACGAATGTAATATGCTTGGCTAGACGCAGATCGTTTTCACGATCCGGTTTGTCTTGGATCAGCCAGAGCAAGTCGAAACGAGACAAAAGAGCCGCTGGCAGTTGAATATTCTGTTCGACCGTGCGACGTGGATTATAACGACCAAAAGCAGGATTGGCAGCTGCTAAAATTGACACTCGGGCGTTGAGAGTTGTCATGATGCCAGCTTTGGCAATCGATATGGTCTGCTGTTCCATGACCTCGTGAATAGCTGTACGATCGTTGTCGGACATTTTGTCGAACTCGTCAATGCAGCAAACACCATGATCGGCCAGAACCAGAGCGCCACCTTCGAGAGTCATTTCGCCGGTGAGAGGATCCTTCATTACGGCAGCAGTTAGACCGACACCAGAGGAACCTCGACCGGTTGTATACTGGCTGCGGATAGCCAAGCGACTAATGTAGCCCAAGAGCTGGGATTTGGCCACACCGGGATCTCCCATCAGACAAATATTGATGTTGCCACGAATCTTCATGCCATCGGGTCGTTTGTCGACACCTCCCACAAGAAGAAGCAACAGAGCTTTTTTGACATCCAAATGTCCATAGATCTCAGGTGCCAGACTTGTAGCTAAACGTTCGTAGAAGTCATCTTGAGCCAACTCGGCCAGTTCGTCAGCCGTGAGATCTGCGTCTGCTTCAGTCACATCGTTGTTTTTGTTGATGCAAATTATGCGCTACAGTAAAAGATACAACAATAAATTGGACAAGCATTTTGAAGTCTCAAAAACTCACATAGGCATCCAGGAATGTCTCCGACAACAGACCAGAAATGAGCTGTCTGAAACCAGAACGCATTAGTGGCAAGAATGTACCCGAAATGCAAACATGGTCGCCTGGCTGAGCTTGTCTGGTGACTTCGCCACGACACATAATTGTCAAAGTACGAGGAATATGTCCTACAGGAACCTGGTCACTGTGCTCTTGGATCTTAAGTTCCTGGAATTTTACGAACTTGGAACCACGCGTCTGTAAGTACAACCGACCACCGGCTTTGTTCACACGACAATCATCCGAAGGGCAATCTTGAACTGGCATAAATGTCAGTGAGTTCACTGGTTGGTATGTCTCCGAGCCGCAGCGATCGCAAGTGTACGTAGCTACGACCATCATGGGCTTGACCTCAGTGCATCGGGTAACTATGCCTCGGACGGTGACAAGTTTGCCAATTTGTTCGGCTTTGATTTCACGAATTGATGAAGTCTTTTCGGTCGATAGTGGTTTGAAGCCTACTTCACTGTTTTCAGTAAAATTAATTGTTATAAGTGGATTTTTAGGTGCTTAAAAGAAACCTTACAATCTCTTCATCAATTCAGCTGGGAAGCGATTCCTCTCATCACGCATTTCCATTTGATTCCTGGTGCGGGATTCCATCAGCAAACGATGTTCGATGTACACATCCAAGGCGTCTTTGGCGTGGACCTCTCGTTCTTTGTAGTTTGGAAGAATTTCCATGATAACATCGGAGAACAGAGAAGCATAACGCCGGCTGTTTTCGACTACAGCCTCGGCCAAGCCTTCGTTGAATTCCGAAAGGTGATCCAAGTCAATTGTGATGAGGACCTTGTTTTTTTGGGTTTTATTATTTCAACTACTCTTCCATATATACTTTAAAGGTTCTTACTTGTTCCCTGTGTGCAATTTTAACTAATTGATTTGCATAGACGAAGATCTTCTTGCCATCTTCCTCAGTTTTACAAAATTCACCCAGAAATGTTTTGATAGATTCTGAAAAGGGAAGCTTCTTGTTGGATGGAATTCAAATGCTGGGAAGCGGTTTATTACCTCTATCTTGGGCGTAGTCTCGACGAGCCATTTTTTTATACGTTTGAGTTGATTAAATGGTAGGAATTAGATTATTTCAATTAACTAATGCTCAGTTTTGGAGGAAGATTTATTTCGCTTTGAGAAGTTAGCAGCCACCTTTTTAATTTTGTATTAATTTTCGCGCCAAGCAAAAACCAACAGATGTCAAACAAATTTAAGTGATGCCAATTGCGATTTAAATGAATGCATTCAGTAAATTGAAAATCTTGTCATTGGTATGGTTCCACACAGCACGATTTTCTTTTAAATTTATATTGGCTGTTTGAATTCCGTATGTTGGTAAAAATAACGGAAAGATTGTACGATAATAAAGTTTGAAAAAAAAAGAATGAGTGAGCACTATTTTTCTGCTACCAATTACAATCTTGTGTTTTCACCTTAATTTTAATCAGTGGCTCTTAACCTTTTTCGCATGTTAATACAACTGGCAATATCATGTTGGGGGATGGTATTCCATATTATTGTTGGAGAGCACGGTGAAGCGATGACATGTTTCTTAAATCCGGGTACTCTCGTCTTAACCTTCTTTCTATAATGTCCCAAACGTGCTCAAATGGGTTGAGGTCTGGGTTTATCGATGGATGGTTGAGTACTTCAAAATGGTGCACTTCAAGAAACTGTCGTGTTTGCATGGCAGTGTTGTGTCGAGCATAGTCAATAGTCATGCATCAAGATTAGCCTTCTTGATAATCTTACGTGCCTTGGCAAAATGATGGGTTCCAAAATTGTCTTAACGTACTGTCCAGCAGTCAAGTAGCCATTGGAAATGACAAGCGGTGGTGTCCTCCAGTTTGTTCCCCACACCATAACGGATCCACCATTGAAGAAACCATCTGCTTTATACAATTTTGGTTTAACGTTGACCTTTCTCACACCAGACCAAAGGCTTCCGATGGCTTCCAAATGAACAAAACCTTGATTCATCGGTAAACACAACATTAGTCCATTCCCTTATAGACAACGTGGACGACCTTGACCAAGCCTTCGACGAAAGCTTCCAGTTTCGTTTTACCGCGCGTTTTAGTGCGACTTATAACCGAGACACTAACATTCATTTCCTCAGGTATTTGTCCGGCCAGCCAACGTATTTACGAGAGCAACGTATGCTTCCGAAAGATGCCGTCTATTCATGATTTTTCAAATAATGTTGATGTTGAGAAAAAAAAATCTTGAAAATCTAAAAAGTTTTAAACTTACCGCAAATTGTTTTGGGGCTTAGATTAAATTTGAGCAGTGTATTACTTTCAAAATTTAAACTTTTTTCAGTTCTATCAATTATGAAAAAATCAACAACATCTATTTTCTCTTAATTTTTGACATTTTCCATACCGCTTGCCAAAATCTTGGGTCTAAATAAAAATTGTTCTGAGAGAAATCGAGTTCATACGAAAAGTTTTTTGGGAGCTCTGTTCGAAAAAGTTGTTAGGAGATTATTTGGATGCTTGGTTTTCAAAATATTGACGAAAATGTTTCTTCGTTGGGAATTTTTTCTTGCTACCTCAAAAGGCTGTCATTCGTAGTTTGGTCTAAAGCGGGATATACACAGTTCAAATGCTTGTCATGCATGAGCAAGTGTATTAGTAAATTTGGATTGAAGTTGCCTATACACACATCAATCATGGCCTTCAAACTTTTATTCTACATTGACTGTTTTGTGACAGAAAAAAATATTTTTTCATCAACATATAATTCGGAATTATGAAAAATTCAACGTATGATTGATCAATCATTAATTTTGCACCTACACTATCAAAAGATTTTGATTTTGCTTCAAGCATACACCCGATCTATACGTGTGACTTGTTCACTAATACACTTGCTCGTGCATGACAAGCATTTGAACTGTGTATATCCTGCTTAATAGCCAACATTCAATAGCACAACAAATTAGGTGCATTAAGGCTGAAACACAAACACGCTTAACCTTTGGCTTCGCCTGACGTTTACGAGTTCAGCCATAGAAATTTAATGCATGCTATCCTTTGTATATGGAATTACCAGGTACTATCAAGATTGGTTTTCTGCTTGGCTTGACAGTTCTTTGACAGAAGCAAGCAGAGAACACACAAAACAAACTTATGTAAAAAAAACTGTTTCTGTGGAAATTCTTAGGATGACACCACCATCGTTTTCCATTTGAAACTACCCCCCAAATATATATATATACAAAGATGCTATCACAATGAAGCTTCGACCTCATAACGTAATAGCCTATTCCCACCGACATGATTAAGCTTATTTGATTTATAAATCAAGAAAGACGTTCCCACTGAACTTTTTACTTAATTTAGCTTGACATTTATCACAATCTTGACATTTTTTTGAATTTCTCAATAAAATATATCAATATATGACACAAAATTTGAATTTTGACTGTCAAAAAGAAAAAAAATGAATTAAAAATGAATTTTATTCATTACTTCAGCATGAAATCATTCAGCCTGGAATCATCGAGGTGATTTATACCTAACTAGCAGTTGCCCGCGACTTCGTCCGCCTCTCCCTCGTCCACCGGCCAGAGTATCGTCTCGACTTGTGCATCATGCGCGCGTGGGAATTTTGTTCGGAAGTTATTGTAAAATTGCATTGCAGTCAACTCTCCCTAGGTCGTAATTCTCTTGAACTTGAAAAATTTCAGCATTTTTTATGATTCCTTTCAGTTGTTCATACTTAAAGCATTCCCTTGGGTGAACTCTCCCTAATTCTAATATCTCTCTTACTTCTGCATCGTTTTTTTTTCGTTAAGTAAATTTTTTTTTTCTTTAAACTGAGTAGGTATATTTTTTGGTTAGGAAGTACATAAAATGATATTGTTTAAACACAATAATCTGCACAAATAGTGCAATCAATCACATTCACAAATCAATTGAACTCTCAAAATTCTAATTTGAGCAGTTATTAGGCCAGTTTCACCTAACAACATCTCACTGAGATCTCAATGTCACCTTGACTGAGGCAAAAACATTTGGTGGAACATAATTCTCAGTTATCATTGAGATTTAATGGTTACCTTACTAATTGTTGCTGCACATATGTCAGCCACGTCAAATAGCTGAGTGAGAAATCGAATCCAAAATAATTTCATCTCAGAGATCTCAGAAAAAAATCTCAGTTCTCACATTTCCACAAATTCTTCGCTCCTATTGGTCGCAGCTAAATTTTATATAGCTTCAAGCCTTCCTTGATAAATGGACCATTCAACATTAAAAAAATTGTTCAATTTCATAAAGCAGTTCCTGAGATAAGCGCGTTAAAACGCAGAAAAATGTATATTTTTTGCCGTTTTTTCCATATTTTCCACAGATTCTTCGCTGCTATTGGTCAGAGCTTAATGTAAAATAGCCTAATATCTAAGTGGATTAAGGCACCATCCAACACAAAAAGAATTATACCATTTGAACCAGTACTTCCTGAGATTACCGCGTTCAAACAAACAAACTCTTCAGCTTTATATATTAGTGTAGATTAAAAAATAAACAAGCTAAATCAGGTAATTTCAAATAATTGAAAATGTATGGCAAATCATGAAATAAATTATGTGTTTTAGCGAAATCAAGTTGTTTTAGCTAAATCACGTTGGTGGGAATAGGCTATAACGTAACGTGGCTCCAAACGGAAGTTTGGACATTTGCTTAGACTGACAGCTCAACAGCTGTTATAAAAGTACACAAACAAAATTCATTCGTTTTTGGAAGTGTTATGATGATGAAGGGCGAACTGTCATTCAAAGCAAGTTCGAAGCAGGTGCATCGTAACGCAGATGAAGGCGAAGCTGAAGCGTGTTTGTGTTCTAGCCATTAATGCCTCCTTTTCGACACTGAAACCCAATTTTTTTTTTCAAAGCATGGAAAGGAAGTTGTTGAGGGATGAACAGTATTCAAACAAACTACATAATTTTGACAAAAACCACAACACTTACGTTAAGGGAACAACTTGATAGCCGGATCCCACAAAAATGTTTTTTCTTAACTTCACAGAATAAAATAAACACTATTTAATTTTCTTAACAAACTTTTATTTCCTTCTGTTTTATACATAGCATAAATTTTGAAAAATTATATAAAAAAGCGAGTAGATAGTAAACTTTGTTAATAATTATAATAGTGTAATAATTTAAAAAAAGATAACAAAATAAAAATGTTTCTCGTATGGTTTGTTTTATTCATTCAATTGAAAGAAAAAAAAAGAAAACAAAAGTTGAACTTCAAATTAGGTAGAATCGAATTTGTATAGCTTAAAAGCTAAAGAAAATTGATTTAAAATTACTATTTTTGCTTTGTTTCTGTTCTTGTATTGTATTTCTCTTTAATAGTAACATTTAAATAAATTAGTATTTTATTGGTGTTCTATTTTTGTAATCCAGCATTGAATAGGTATGCTTGAGTTATTTTTTTCTGTTTTACTTACTTACTTTCATAGATACTTAAAATATTAATTACACATACATATTTACTTTTATATCCTATTTGCAGAATTTTTCATTTATTAGTTGTTTTATAATTTTGTTAGTTGTATTTATTTTATAAAGTAGTTTTTTTTTACACAAGTCTTAATAACCTTCTTTTTCTCAATTACCAATTTATTTATTTATTTTTAAAATTATCATTTATCGTATAACGCTTTTTTTTTTAAATAGTACTACAAAATAAATCTGTGCGATTTTTTAATTTATATTTATACTCGTAATTTGAATACGCTTCTATATACAAGGGAAATTCAATTTGTTTTGAGGAAAAATTACATCTATTTTTTTTTTTTTTATTGACGAAATAACTATTTTTGTGCTATTTTTGTGGTTTAAAAATTCTTATAGGGTTATGTCTATAAACTTTTTTAATATTTTTTTTGTTTGACAAAAAATTTATATTTCTTATTAAATTTTTTCATTGGTACACAATATTGTTAATTTTTTAAGTTCTATCTATTTTGGTAATTCAATAAATCTTGTGATTTAAATTTAAAGACAATAGCAAATCTTTTTCTTTTCGTCAAGGAATGCGTTTTTGAATTGTTAATTTATTTAAAACAACAAAAATTACCAGTCAGTGCTTTATTTAATTTTTGTACAAACAAAACTTTTAGTTCTGTTTGAACATAGTTTCGAACATGATAATTTTGTAAATTATCATTTTTTTGTCGAAAAAAACTCAAAATAAATTTTTTTATAAAATTGCGATTAGTAAAAAAACATATTGCCTTGCCTCGAAAATGAAATCAATTTTGACTAGTTTACCAAAATATGGAGTAACTCAATTTTCATTCATCGTCGGCAGGGAGTAGGGGAGATGGGAGAGAGATTTGACCAGCTTTCGGTCTAAATGGTTCTTATTTTGGTCCTAATGCAATTTAAGCAAATCAATGTCTAAACTTCAGTTATTCAAAAAACTTGGATAGAATAAGGGTTGCCATTTTTTCTGTCAAAAAATAAAAAAAAAACATTTCCGCAACATGATGGGTGTACTATTTTTATTTTTGTTATTTATTTCAAAATTTTTCTGCACAATAATTTTTTGTTTTAGTTTTTGCTTAGAACTTAATAATCACATGCATATATTTATGACAAAATATATTATAGTTATTTTATTTTGGAAACTTAAAAAAAAAATACGTCATCACAAACTCAATGTTTTAAGAGCATTTTATTTCAATTCTTTTGACAAACGATTGGTTATATGTCAATTTTGTTAAAAAATGATATTTGCTGTCAACATAAACAACAAGACCAAGCTGCATTTTGTTTTTATTCAATGCAGTTGTCAAGTTGCTTTTGTATAATTATTTATAAAAAAAAAACTAAAACAAAAAACTCAAAAACATTTTCAATTCATAATAACATAATAATAAATATACATTCAATTCTTAGTAGGTACATAATTATTTATATAGTTTTGTTAATATTTATGTAGTACATATACATATATTTCATATATATATATTTCTATATTTATATAAATGTATTTTAAATAGTAAAGTAAGTAGAGGTACCTTTGTTCTGGTCAAAGACACGCGGTACCTTAATGTTTATGTTTTTATTTTAGTTTACATTAAATTCTTATAAATTTCATAATTTTTACATTTGACCTAATCATTTCGATTTTTTTCTTCGTGAAGTTTGTTTATAAATTAAAAAAAAGGAAAACAAAATAAAAATTTCACATTCTAACACAAAGGTTTAATCATAAGACTTTTTGTTGAATATTTATACTGGAACATTTCGTTTTTTTTTTTTTAAATTTTACTTAAATATTCTAACCAAATCGAATTTATCCGCTGATTTACATATTTTCACAGGCCGTGAAATAGAAAATTTATTTATTTTTGTTAAGTTTTATGGTTTGAGCAAAAATGATTTGAGAGCAAAAATTTAGTTAAACTAAAATTGAGTTTTTGTTTTTCAAAAACATTTATGTTTATGGTGAAATATTTTTATTTACTTTATGGCACATTAAGCAGTGTTTAAAATTAAATTTGTCTGTATGTGGGATTAAAGTTATAGAATAATAATATTAACTAAAAAAAAAAAAACAATACAAAATGAAGACAACCGAGTGCAGATAAATACTTTTTGTTGAATATAAAGTTTTGTAGTTGATTCTTTTTAATTTTTATTTTGTTTTCGTATCGGTGTTTCTTTTGCATTTAATCTTTTCTCAATTAGCTTACTAAGAAACATCCACTAAGGCTTCTATTTTTATATCTCAGTGTAGATATAGATTGATATACCAGATGCAATTTTTACTAACGCAAGTGGCAATTTATTGCTTTGCCAATGGTCTTTTTTTCAATAATTGTTTTTTTGTTTGCTTCAACTAAAATGTTTAGTTTAGTTTTATTTTTCCTTTTTTTAATTTAATTTTAAATTTTTTAGTTTAAATTTATTATTTACTTTAAATTAATTTTTTTCTTTTTGTTGCAAAAATAAAGATTTATAGTCGATTTTTTGAATTCTCAGCGCCACGAGAAACACCGACTTGATGCAAATATTACTAGGACTAGGATAATTGGAAGATTTTCTATTCTAAGATTTGTGGATGAAGATGCCTTTTCGTTCGCATCATCGCTGCGTGGACTAACTGGCTCTTCGGGTAATGAAGCACTACCTGTACCTGGAAGGAAAAATAAATGGGTTGTTTAAAACTTATTACATTTTCCAAAAAAGTTGAAGTGAATAAGATTAAAATTGATGTAAGGTTTTTAATTTTTTTTTTGTTTTTATAATTTGAACTCACTCGAGGCATTTTTTATTCCCTTATTATGCTAGAGACTCAGTGAGTGCATTAGGAAGAAAGGAAGGGGTTGGAAAAGAGGTGTTGGTGTACATTGGTCTTGAATTCTTGAATATTGTAATGACTGGGAAAGACAGAGTGTGGAAGGGAGTTCCACATTCACGTAGTACGGCTAAGGAATGATTTTCTATACTTGAGAATACGTCCGAAGTTGGGCTCGAGGGTAAACTGATGGGCATTTCTAGATGGAATGACGCAGCGATGTCTCTATCATCGATCATTCGTAGGGCTCTTTTTGCATTGGGTTTTCGAAGCATTAAACTCTATGCGGTTTTATTCTCTACTGTGCAATGCTATTTAAGCCAGAGTTTAATGAGCTTATCATATTTTGTTGTTGCAGTTCCACATCCGAAGAGGAGAGATGTGAGTCTCGAAACGAATAAGAAAAGCTAAGGGTACTATCGTCAGGGAAACAATTCATTGGATTTGAAGTTACAGACAAATATCATTTATAAAAATTAGAAAGAGGGTCGGAGACAAAACGGAGCCCTGGGGCACAAGAGCATTTATGTTGTGGGTTTCAGACTTGAATCCGTCTAATACAACTTGTATTGAACAGTTCAAAAGAAAGTTTCTGGGCCCAGAAGAATAGGATAGATGGAAAAGCTTTCGCAAGGCTTTTGCCAGCGTGGAAGAACACCTCTTTAGAATAATAGCGGGCATACCATCAGGACCAGCTGATTTATGTATGCTGGATCTTTTAGGACTCTCGCCAGAGAAAAAGTGCGGAAAAAGACGTGATCGCGAATCCCCTGGAAATATCCAACAGATTATGTCTTGGAAATTTGGACCACATAGAGTTTGATAGAGAACAACAACTTCTGCGTTATTTATTAAAGCAAAATTTGAGCCTGGGAATCTGCAAGACATACATAGGTCTGACGAATAACTGGGTTTCCAGAGATCAGATTTACGGTAAAGTTCTAATGCACAAAGTTCAATTTATTCGATGGATAACGTCCTTACACTGCATGGTGATTTGGCATCAACCTAAACCTAAAGGTCTTTGATTGAAGTGCAACAACCTCATGTGCCTGTTACTTTTTCTAGAAATATTTTTCTACTGCAACAAATGACACAATCACTTGATCATTTATTGGACATGAGAGCAAAAGCACATCGAGTCAATCAATCAATTTTTTAATCTGATTTTTTTTTATCTTCCTTTGAAATGATCAAACTTACCATCGCCAGATCCATCGCCCGATCCATGCAAACTGTCCTCTTCATCATCATTATCGTCTGGCAGTCGACCAGAGCCTTCTTCTTCATGTCTTGCCATGTCACTTTGAATATCTGAGTATGATCGTGCAGTTGAAGGAATCTAAATAGACGAGCAATGAAAGAAAAACAAAAGTTAATTAAATGAAGTCCAATAAATTTTTTCAATTGAAATTGAATTTTTTTTTTAATCTAAGGGACAGACTCAAAAACTTACCGCACTACCAATTGATGAGCGAATTTTAATTAATTTATCGACCAATTCGTTCAGTTTTGTTGATTGGGCATACGAATGCTGCACAAGTGGCACTTCTGGATTGTATTTTTGTGCATCAACACCGCTGGTCATTGCTACTTGAGTATAATCGCCGATTCGATCACCGGTCCAGCAGTGACGATCGTTTCTTTGGACGTCTTCATCCTCGCAGACACTAAAAATATTCAAAGAGAGAAAAAAACTGAAGTGTGAGGCTTAAAAATTGAAAATACCGATTTTTATTGTTATTTTCGATTAAATTTGCAATAAATTAACATAAATACCAAAATTATTTATTCCCTTAATTTTAATACAAATTATTTGAGGTTAAATATTGATGACTAACTTAATCGATGTAAGGCGCCGCATCGTCGCCTTGCGTCGTTATCTTTTAAACAAAACGAAGCCGACTATACGCTTGGGAGACAAACTACATTTTTAACCAGAAGAGATTTACGAAGTAGATAATGAGACTTTGGCATCTCAAGATCTATCGAGTGATATGTATTTATTAGATGTTTGGCATAGTTTTGACTGTGAATAAAATTTGACCAAAAAGTTATGAAGAATTCATGTAGATGACTTGGATAAGGTTTGTACTCATAATCTTCAATCTAGTTCTAGAAGGTTGAAATACTTAAAAGAAATCGTCATCCCACACACAAATCAGACATCTTAATTAGTTTGTCATGCTTCATCTTTAACCGCAATCTTGGCTTCAGTGTATTACGGAGTATGAATTATTTGACAAACCAGTTATGCATATTTTTGTCAATAAAACTTATATTTAGGTATTGTTCTTTTATAATGGTTTTGAAAAGTGTTTGGAAGATTAAGAGTTTAAGTCTTGAATTAGCAGATGATCCCCACACCTTTTAGTATTAGTCTTCAAGGAGTGGCTTTCTTTAAAAGCATTTAAACACCCACCACTTTTGTATATATTTGAATTTGAACAGTGCTCTTCACACAATTTTTTATTCAAATTTTTCGAAGGTCACGATCGTTATAATGGAAGACGCGTAGCTTACTCCCTCCATGGGTTAAGCCTTGACGTGGCGGAGGGGCTTACGATTACTACTATGAACCTTTAGAGATATGCGATCGCGACTTGTTTTCGCAGAAGGGCCTCACATGGTCGACAGGTCGAAGCGAGTGTTCCCCACCAAGGCATGAATTAATGAATGAATTTCTTTTTTGGAATCAACGGTGGCGTCTTCAGTTTAAGTTAGGCCGAACTACTTGGTGAATACCTTTACGGGCTACTTCGTCTTATTTGAAGCCCAGGCCGTAAAAGGAGCAGTTTTTCCGGCTCTTGCATTTGGAGTCGCAGTAGAATCGCAGTCAATGCCAGGGGCGGATCCAGAGACTCTTGTTAGGGGGGGCGGCGCCCCTGAAAATGTTGATTTAATAGGCAAAGAAAAAAAGGTCTTCAAAAGTAGTTTTAAAGTACTTTGTACTTACATTACATTACATTTCACAGTACTTCGCACATAAATGTAACGAACTACAGACACATAGCAGCACTGGTGACTGAGACCATTGGCTGGGACAGAACAATACATTAATACAACAGAGAGAGACAGATAGACACATAGAAAGAAATGCACACATAACAGAAACCTACGTGGCTCAGAGGAGGAGACTTAGATTTGTATTGTCTCATGTTATCGCACAGGTGGCCTCAGATAAGCTGGCGATTTTTGTAGAAAAAGAATGCTGCTGAAGCTGAGGTTTGAACCCGTAGCGTTCGGCTTAGCAATCCACTACTCTATCCTCTGAACCATGGCCATCTGCACTTTGTACTTTTTTATCTAAAATTTTAAGGATAAAAGAAGTTATAGATTAACAGCTTACTTAATAATATAATCACGTGATAAATTATTCGAACAGAGGTATTACAGTACAATTTTAAACTGCGAAATCTAATCGATGTTTGCTTTGGGCAAATCTATCTATGATATTGCCTGTATTCAAGTCCAAATCTGAATCTTATCTAATCCACTAGTCGATCTTCTGCCATGCTTGATCGCAGCAAAATTTGAGTTCTCCCGAAAGTAGAAAAAGTTCTCTCTCCACTTGCTGCACTGAACACTAAGGAAACAAACATTTGAAGAGCACGCGCAACGTAGAAAAAAGTGGACAAGTGCGAGATAAACTCGCTCGAGGAGGGTTCCGTACTTGATTATCCGACCCTACTTTCTTTCAGTTTTGAGGGATTTTTTATACAAGGATTAAGATTTGAAACCAAACATTTTCTTGGAAAATAATTTGAATAGTCTTTCTGCCTATTTCCTTCAATGACTTCGAAACTGTGTATCTTAAAAATCTGGTAGCAGCATTTTCGGATCACTTCTATCTAGAAAATGTGAACCAAATTTAATTGCAATCAGCTTAGCAGATTCTAAAAAATCGCTTGTGAAACAAATAAAAGGAAACCGAACTCATCTTATAGGTTTTCGTTTTCACCTGCGTAAGAACCCTAAAAAGAAACAAAAATTTTGGCCATCGGCAAACAAAACGAAACACCACAGTAAGAAAGGAATAAGGAACTTTATTTTTTTTCAGCAAATAAACAATTGATTTTATTGCAATATTCAACAATAAAAAAAAAACTAATTATAACTCGAATATGTTGTCTCTTCTTATATACCAAACAAGAGTTAAACTTATAATAAAAATTAAGGGCCAGTTGCTTAATCGAATCACAAATTTAAGTTCTACTTAAAGTTTTCATTTTTGTATGAGACGTTCCGGAATTCTTAAGTTCTACATAAAATCCCCATACAAAATTAGAACTTTATGCAGAACTTAAATTTATGATTCGATTGAGCAACTGGCCCTAAGTCTCATTGTAATACGAATACAAAAAAAAAAAGAAAAGCAATCCCCCGACAAGATTCGAACCAGGCACATCAAGAGCATCAGGCGAGTACTCTACCATCCAGCTAACACCACACATGTATTGTCTTGTGACAAATGTTTTATATTTTGGATGAGGGCATACAAATTTTCAAAAAATTATAATGGTATTCAAACTATACTAGTTGAGTACATTAGGGCCCGTGGTCGAATGGTTAGCGACGTCTGGCATGTGAGTGAAGTGATCCAGGTTCAAATCCGGTGGAACGGTACGAAAATTTTATTCACAACACTTAAAGTACAAAATCAATACAACAAAAGAAAATCCCATAAAAGAGTGTAAAGGGGGGGGGGGGGGCAAATTTTTTTTGTATTTTTTTATCTTTTCTCTTTAATAACATCGAAACTATTTATCTTAAAAACATGAAAACAACATTTTTAGATTACTACTTAAATATGTGTACCAACTTTCATTGGAATCGGCCTAACAGATCCGAAGAAATCGCTTGTGAAAGACGAATGAACAGAAAACGAAAGTAGCGAAGTGATGTTATAAGGGTTTCGTTTACACTCTGTGTACGGAACCCTAATACATATTCGGATTTATGCTTATTTACATCATCACTGTAATGTTTTTTTGTATTTTCTGTAACCTACACGTTTTAACTACATTTTGAAATTATTTTGGAAATGCCTGGCCAAGCCCTTTCGGATATGAGGAGGAGGTGAAATTGAGTGTTTTTCATAGTCCTTTTTTGTTGGTTTTTTTTTGAATAACTTCAAAACCATTTGCCTTGAAAATATATCGTTATTTACATTATTAGTGCAATTTTTTTTGTTGTTCTGTAATCTATACGTATGGAACTATTTTTTGAAATTTTTTAGGAAATTCCAGGCCCACCCTTTTTGGTGATGAGGAGGGGGTAAAGTTTGGTTATTTGCATTTTCGGGCTTTTTTGTTGTGTTTTCTTGAATAATTTCAAAACTATTTGTCTTAAAAATACAAAAAAAATATGTTTGTCATTGCAGGCAATTAATGAATGATTGTACTTAATTTGAAGTCAATAGGGTTACCACCTGTTCAAAAAAATCGTTTTAAAATTTAATGAAATTGGAAATTAGTATATTGAAAAATTTTGCATGTTACATAAATAACTGTGACTTCTTATCACTTTTCCAGTAATATTCATGTTATAGAGCTATATCTCAATTTTTTTAAAGAATTTTAGGTCCAGTAGTTTCGGAGATTAGGGGGGGGGGAATGGCCTGTTTTTGACATTTTTGCCTATTTTTTCATATTTTCTTATATAACTACAAAACTATTTCTCTTAAAAATATAAAAAAAAAACATGATTGTATTTCTACTTAACACGTTGATATATTGGCCAACTTTTAACTCAATCGGTATAACGGTTTTGGAGGAAATAAATTGTAAAGTTGAGTCAAAAATTAAAAAGTTACTCCAAATATTGATTCATATCTGTGTTGTATGCAACAGTACAGACTTTTTATTTGCTTTTTTGTAATCTACAGGTTGAGACCTTTTCTCAGTGTCTTTTTCATAATTTTAGGCCCAGTAGTTTCGGAGATCAGGGGGGACAATGGTAATTTTTGTATTTTTTTATCTTTTCTCTTTAATAACTTCGAAACTATTTATCTTAAAAACATGAAAACAACATTTTTAGATTACTATTGAATACTTAAATATGTGTACCAACTTTCATTGGAATCGGCCTAACAGATCCGAAGAAATCGCTTGTGAAAGACGAATGAACAGAAAACGAAAGTAGCGAAGTGATGTTATAAGGGTTTCGTTTACACTCTGTGTACGGAACCCTAATACATATTCGGATTTATGCTTATTTACATCATCACTGTAATGTTTTTTTGTATTTTCTGTAACCTACACGTTTTAACTACATTTTGAAATTATTTTGGAAATGCCTGGCCAAGCCCTTTCGGATATGAGGAGGGGGTGAAATTGAGTGTTTTTCATAGTCCTTTTTTGTTGGTTTTTTTTGAATAACTTCAAAACCATTTGCCTTGAAAATATATCGTTATTTACATTATTAGTGCAATTTTTTTTTGTTGTTCTGTAATCTATACGTATGGAACTATTTTTTGAATTTTTTTAGGAAATTCCAGGCCCACCCTTTTTGGTGATGAGGAGGGGGTAAAGTTTGGTTATTTGCATTTTCGGGCTTTTTTGTTGTGTTTTCTTGAATAATTTCAAAACTATTTGTCTTAAAAATACAAAAAAAATATGTTTGTCATTGCAGGCAATTAATGAATGATTGTACTTAATTTGAAGTCAATATGGTTACCACCTGTTCAAAAAAATCGTTTTAAAATTTAATGAAATTGGAAATTAGTATATTGAAAAATTTTGCATGTTACATAAATAACTGTGACTTCTTATCACTTTTCCAGTAATATTCATGTTATAGAGCTATATCTCAATTTTTTAAAAGAATTTTAGGTCCAGTAGTTTCGGAGATTAGGGGGGGGGGAATGGCCTGTTTTTGTCATTTTTGCCTATTTTTTCATATTTTCTTATATAACTACAAAACTATTTCTCTTAAAAATATAAAAAAAACATGATTGTATTTCTACTTAACACGTTGATATATTGGCCAACTTTTAACTCAATCGGTATAACGGTTTTGGAGGAAATAAATTGTAAAGTTGAGTCAAAAATTAAAAAGTTACTCCAAATATTGATTCATATCTGTGTTGTATGCAACAGTACAGACTTTTTATTTGCTTTTTTGTAATCTACAGGTTGAGACCTTTTCTCAGTGTCTTTTTCATAATTTTAGGCCCAGTAGTTTCGGAGATCAGGGGGGACAATGGTAATTTTTGTATTTTTTTATCTTTTCTCTTTAATAACTTCGAAACTATTTATCTTAAAAACATGAAAACAACATTTTTAGATTACTACTGAATACTTAAATATGTGTACCAACTTTCATTGGAATCGGCCTAACAGATCCGAAGAAATCGCTTGTGAAAGACGAATGAACAGAAAACGAAAGTAGCGAAGTGATGTTATAAGGGTTTCGTTTACACTCTGTGTACGGAACCCTAAAAATGTTATGATCAATAGCTGTTAAGCATCCCAAGCTTTGTATATTATATTCTTGGGTAGTGTCAAGATTGATTTTCTGCTAGCAGGAACAATACCAAACTTATGTAAAAAAAAACTGCTTCTATGGCAGGTCTCAAAGTAGTGCTACAATCGATTTCCATCTTTGAGGAACTACCCAAGAATATATATACAAAGATCCAAAGAACAGTCATACTTTTCCAAATCCCATTTTATTTTCCACGTTTTTAATTTCTATAGGACAATCTTGGAGATAGAAACCAAGCGGTTAAACAATTACAATGCCTACTACGTTAATTCAATGAATTGGAGTTGATTTTATTATACGTATTATGTAAGCAAAATTTTCATATTTTTAACTTCCCAGAGGAAGTTATTGTAAAGGATCCGATTTTGGGAATCTCCAATTTTTGCCTCAAACCATTTTATCATGATTTCTATATGTGCGTTATGTTTTTTTCTGTTCGATAATCTTGCGAACTACTCATAGTATTGACATGAAAGGACTCATTCGATGCGGAATCGCTTTATTAAAAACTGATTAAGTTTTCAGCGATAACGGTCTAGCGATTTTTTACTCAGAATTAAACATCTGAAAGTAGTAAAAATTCGTCATTTATTCATGATTATCTCGTGATATCAAATTGGTCTCGTTCGGCGAATAATTACTTAATTGAGAACTGAATAAGTTTCCAGCGAAAAAATCGAACGAAATCAAATATGTATTCATCATTTATTCATGAACATTATGACAATTTCAGCATAAAATGCAATAATAGTTCGAAAAAATTTATTTATCAATATTAGAAAATATATTATTGTACAACAATTTGTTATCAACAATTGAAAATGAGTTTAAGCGATATATTTTTGTGATTTCTTGGAAAAGAGGTCTATATGAGTAGGAATAGGATATGCATGATTTTAAACCGGTGAAAACGCATTAGTTAAGTTGACAATAGTTTCATTTTCTATAAACAATTGAATTTTGTTTTTTATTTTTCTCCTCTGGGAAGTAAGTCGTGTGGACCACAGCGGTCGCACTCATATTTCATTATTTTATTTTCACCTGAATATAATGTTACCACATGCCACAATCGTTATGAGATGACTTATGTTTAACATTATTTTAAAATGATATTTTGCTTGTCAAATCTAAAGATTTTAGGCGGCTCAGGGGGGCGATCGCCCCTATCGCCCCCCCTCTGAATCCGCCCTTGGTCAATGCTGGGGATTTGGAAAGACCACTTCTGTAGACTGTATAACGGCGACGACGAACAAAATCCCGCCGTCAGGCAGGAGACATTCATCGGACATGACGATAGCCAACAATTCCGTGAACCCGATCTAGAATAAGTGAAAACGGAAATATCACGGGTGAAATCCAACTAAGGCACTCGAGCAGATGATCTAGCTGCCGAGCTGTTCAAATCAGCAGGTGACGATCTTAATAGGAGCATGCACCAATCACCCTGCCAAGCTCGTTCGCTTGTGCCAAATGACGATGGAGAACTCACGCTGCTTCACCAAGGTTGGCAACGAGCTTACGGAATCTTTCGACGTCAAAAAAGGATTCAGACAAGGATTCAGGAAGCGCACCCAAGTGGAAGAGGACCTCAATCACAGCTAGGAACAACTATAGGAACCGAGCTGGCTGGCGGAGACTGTTGATTGAGGCCCAAGTCTACAACGGACTGTAGCGCCACCTTAAGTAAGAAAGAAAGTAAAGGGTTTTCCAAAAAGGACTAGACAACTTTGAATTTGATTTCTGAACGAACCCCTTCACTAATCATTGAGCTTTCATTATTAACTTATTCAGCAAACTCAACATTTTCATCATGGTAAAGTACTCGAAGTAGAAGCGTTTGCAGTCAGTGACCACAAATTTAAGAGTTAATTCTAATTTCCGGTCGTAATTCTCGCTTAAGAAAACAGGCAGGCAATAACAAGTTTAGTGCAAAAATTGGTGTATTATTGAGACAACGGGTTGATCGAAGTGTCCAAAATATCGCTGCCGTTCAGGCGTCCTTAGCAAACGATCCAAATCAGTAAATTCCACGACGTCCTCTTCACTGGCATTCAAAGGCAATTGATTGACAGGTTTTCAGCGAAGACATCAAAATAGGAAATCATTTTTTGCGCCTTCAAAGATTCTCCACCTTGGAAGTGGCGCCCGACGTTTAATCAAATCACCTACATACTTGTTTAGTTTCTTGAGTCAAAAATTTCGACACTTCAAATATGTTTTTAATGTAATACATTTCTTTTTCTTTGTTTCTATTCTCTCCAAATTATGAATTTTAACTTCAATTATTTTGAGGCCGCGAAATCTGTATGGAAAGAAGTTCGAAATTTCGTCTTTTTCGAAAATATACCTACTGCATTGCCGTTTAAGCCAAATGTAAGTTTAAATACTTTATTGATTTACAGATATAAGCAAATTTCTTTCTAGCCTCAATGTGCTTGTTGTTATTGTTGTTCTACTAAGGAAAAGCTAATTAATGCTATATTCTATTCTGTTGTTATAATTGCACCGCTTGTGGCAGTCATGCTTGACCCTACCGATCGAAATTAGCACAAAAAAAAAACTTACTTATTGACGATTCTCGAATAAAATTCCTTCGACTTTTCGATCGTGGAGAGAAATTTCAGAAGTTCTGCATCAGGTGGTGTGGACCATTTTATGCTACCCTGTTGTCCTGCTCGAATTTCGGCAACTGGTTCCTCTTTCGTTGGCAGCAATTTTGGTGTTCCACACGTCTTTTTCACCTGAAATATATTAAAAATGAACAAAAAAATCGTAAATACATGAATTTGATGTCTTGTTAAATGCATACATACATATACTTATATATGAATTTTATCTTATGATATTGACATAATAAAAAAAAAAACCGTTTATACAAAAAAAGAATTTTCGATTATTATTGGGATGGTTCGCATTCGCAGAGCCTTTATCATGGAGTTACATTCGTAATGAGCTGGGGGCGCTGGAGGGTATTAAATACTCCCAATGGGAAATTTTTCTCCGTGCCAAGTCAACTCCAGAATCTCGCCCACAATCCTACCTAAACCATACCACTCGTTCACCTGTTTTAACAACACTGAATTGAAATATCTTTTTACCTTTCATACTGATCCTGAACTTGAGATAAAATATTTTTTTGAGTTTTCATTTTTTTTCTGCCCCAACTGAGGACTGCTGAGTATTTTGAAGCAATGGAACATGGAAGTCGTCTGTATTTTAAATGCTAAAGGTATTGTGTTCATATTTTGAAGGAGATATCAGACAACAAGGTAGAATAGCAGATACATTCTGTTCTAAGGGTTATTGACTTGACTTGGAACATCATTGGGGTCTGGGGAGGACATTTTCAAAAGGGAATTTTCGAGCAGACACATTTATGATAGAAATATGCTTTAATGATGACATAATTGAAGATACGAGAGCGAACGATTCCCTTGGAAAGTGTGCGTTCTTGAGATTTTCAGTGAAAATGTTATTCTTGTATATTGTTATTGCCAGCTCTATATTTTTGTCTTTGTACTTTAGTTAAGTGAAATTCATTGATTGCTTTGATGTCATTTTTAAGCGGAAATGGGAGTGGTGCAAAAAACATTGTCAATATTTTGCTGATAGCAATCACTTTTATGACCTTGATGTAAAAAAAAAACCAACTCTCAGAAACATCAGGTTATATGCCCGAGCACCCAACAAACTTCATTCTCAATTTAAACTTTAATTATGCGACAAGAACGTCCTTAATCCGTCATCCAAGAATAGCACATTTTCGTCCTAGTTACCCTGTTTTGTCGGTTCAAACGAAGCATCATCGTCTCATTAAGAGTGTCACACTGCACACAGCGAGTTATGCACAGACCCGGCCACAACAATTTCTCTCCCATTTTCACAAGGCCAACTTTAAATGCTCCCGCGCGCAAAATTATAAAATTTATAAACAAAAGAAGTCAACTACTATCTCGGGACGTGTAACACATTTAACTGACAAAAAAAGAATGAACTGCACCTCGACTTAATGGATGTATACTATTCCCATTGCCCAACACAACATAACGAGTTAACCTTATTTCGATGGTGAAGCTGTCCCCTCATGCTCATACTTATACGCATTTGTTCCCGACCCCAGAGAGTATCCACTTTAAGCCGAAAAGGAATACACTGCTTTAAGCAAAGAAGAGCAGAATGAGAGTATGTATCACTCGAAAGAGCTGGAGTTCCAGAGCAAGCCGTTCTGATTCCATTGTGTGATGTGAATTCGCATTCATTAACGTTTGTTGGTCGAGTGATGCAAGGTACCTTCTCCTCGTGTTGGTCGTGTCGCTGACTCTGAATCCTGAATAGGCTTTGAATAGTACAAAAACACAGAATTCCTATTCACCTGTACCATAGGTCGTCTTGTGAATGCATATACTTGGGGATCAGGACAAATTGGTGCAGAGAGACAAGGGTGGTCTCTTCTGCTAACCACTTTGTCTCCAACTTGTACCTCTTGTGCTTTTAAATGGTTAAGTCTTCTTCTGCTCTATAGAAAGTCCTTCTTTCCGTATACCTACAGACGGAATGGTATTTAGTATTCGGTGTAGTTTCCAGCACACTGCCACTGTACCTACGATCATAATTGTAATGCATGTAAACTAATTAGGAATTCTTTCGTTGGCACAGTAATTTACGTACTTTTGTGGAATTTTAAATGAAAACCTTCGGGGTTGTTTCTTCTTCTTCTTTTCAACTCTCACTTGGTTTGCTTTTCGCAACGTTGAAACGTTTACTTAAATGCTGTGGCTTGAATATTATGTCCGCATGTCATTGTATAGGCATGGATCGGGAACGGCCGTAATGATGCTTATGGTCGTATGTTTCAAGGTGCACCAGACCAAGAGTAGTTGGGATTTTATGAAATGTTTGAAATGAAGTGGCGACTAATTGGAGTTACAATAATTTAATGGCGAACTTTTGTGTAAAGTTCAATTCAGGGAATGTGTAAGAACTCATTCTCTTTGTGAATAGGAAGCTGTTGACATACACAAATCGAGGGAAAAGTGTTTTTCAAACAAGGAACATAATACACAATGTTGGTAGTAATAATAACTTCGTGTCGAAGCGTTAAACACATCATCTCTGACTCATACTTAGACAGCAAACACTACCGACATTATGTAGAGAGCACGTCTTCAGGAAACTCGATATTGTGTGCCGCTAACACTACCGGGATATGTAACTTCTGTGAAGTTTGAGTCTACATGTTTCATTCGCTATTAAATGGTATCGAAATGGTATTAAAAAAGGCAGAAAATTAGACAAAATTTGAAGTTGCTCAAAAATAGTTTAAAACAGCAATTATCAAAAGCCAAAAAAATAAGTATTTAGAGAATTTCTTATACAACACGCTCCTATTTAGACATTCATCATTTTAAACTTGTCAAAACTCAGGTTTTGATCTATTGACCGAAAATTTTTATCAGGACTCAGCTCTGAAAGCACTTTTCTTCCTGACATAACAAACTGAATGACACTGTCCCATCCTTTGTGCTACGTCGTTTTGATGTCTTATGCTGTTTGATCCTTAAGGTCAAAAGCAAGTTTGCTCAGTGTCGGTTTGTTGTAGACAGAGATGGGCAAAATTTATTCGAATAATCATTCGAATAATAAATAATCATTTTATTCGTTATTCACGAATAATGAATAATTTCATTTATTCGAAGAAAATTTATTCGAATGACGAATAAATTATTTTATTCATTATTCGAATAACGAATAAACGAATAACGAATAAAATAAACACAAGGAATTTGGTAGAACGATCAATGTTTCAATTTTTTTTTTTATTAAAAGTTGTTTACATAGTTATTGGTTAAAGCACAGTGTGTTTGCTTTGGCAAGTTTATCATGGTTTTGTATTATATTTTTTAAATATCCTCTTCACTTCTGGAATCCAAGGCTTTCAGCCTACGGTTTGGGAATCCTTTGATTGTTACAATTTTAGGTTCACACTTTGTACACTTCAGAATGCTTTTATCACTAGAATATAAAGGGTCATACTTAAGAAATTTTCCATTCAACAAAGTCAATGTGGTTTTTGCACAGATTTGATTCACAGAAACATTGGTAGCACATTCATTAGAACCTGTTGAGATGTTCAAAATGTTTTGATTTTATTGATATATCAGTGCCCAAATTTTCATTTCTAAATCCATAGCATCATTTAATGGCTCACATTTTAAAAATCAAAAGTACCTACACCACAACACCTTTTTCATTAATAACGTCACCAACTGCTTTGTATGCAATAATAAGAATTAACTATTTCTAGATTTATTTTAAATTTAATCAATTCCAGGGATACTTCAGGGGATAGATTTTTATTACTCTCCCTAATAATTTCCAAGAATTATCAACCGCGGATATTTTGTCTTCTTTTTTCAGTATATTTAACAAGAATTTGTCGAAAGAATTTTTGTCAGCAAGAAAGAATGAATGAAGGAATTCCAGCGTCTAATTCCAAAGGAAACGTAAATAAAAAAATTGAAGATAAACAGACAAATGAAAGAAGGTACAAAGTCGATTTTATTCGTTATTCAGAATAACGAATAAAATCACGAATAATTTACGAATAACGAATAAAATCACGAATAATTTATTCGCGAATAAATTATTCGTGAATAAATTAGTGGCGAATAATTTTTTATTCGAATAATTATTCGAATAAAAATTTATTCGAATAATGCCCAACTCTGGTTGTAGATTTCACTGGATTGAATTAGTTTCCAGCCAAATGTCAAGAGAGCTTCAACCACCCTTTTTGCGTTACGTTAAAAACGCCATCATTAAAAGTTATGCCTCTTAAAATGTTTATCCAATATAAATTTCCAACTTTACAATTTTGAATATCGTTAAGACCAAAATGTTTCAAAGACGACCGACCACACCTTCCACACCTTATGCTCAAGATACTTATTTAATCTACTTAAAACTAAATTGTACGTAAATATCTATACCCTATACGCATCGTAGAACCGCCACCCGTTACCAGCGCCGCCGCCGCCGCCCGTTACTGTAATGCAAATGAATATGTATTTAATAAAATTCTCCATAAACTATACAAAAAGTACCGCCAACTTGTATTATACACTTAAAACCTTCATAAACTCCTAAACGAATCCCCCCATAGCCATTAAAGCCGAAGAAGTCGGTATGAAAAAATTTACGTAGTAAATGAAGCGACTTGTGTCGGCTGATGTTGCCCCTGTCCGTGTCGTCGTTCATCCCAAAAGTCCTCTCTGTACCATCACCATATTATAATGAAAAAAGCAAAAACTGAAGCAAACAAACAGAAAGTAGAAAAAAAATAAGGCCAGAGAAGAAGAAGAAGAAGAAGTGACTATATCCAACTTAAAATGACCGTAAATTTAAATCCTCTCGAGATACACCAGACGGCTTTCCTCTTCATCAAATGCGTTTATCCTCTTCGCCAGTCAAAGGTTCATGGATATAGGAGGTGATTACTTTTTGCCAAGGATAAATAGGAGGACTTTATTTTCAAGTTCAAAGCTGTTGGTTTTTTTTTCCCCGCTGTAGGTTGTGCTATGTGTGTGTTGGTTTTGGGTATAAAGTAGTTTTTCGCTAGACTCTATCTCCTGTCATGCATCATTGAAGTTTCAGCATTGTCGGCTTTAATTAAAAGGAACAAGAAGTTAAGGAAGCACTGCTCCCATCGCAACAGAGATGAGCAAATACCCTTCTCCATGTTGTGGGACATAAATTCAAGAATTAAGCCGAGCGTTTTTCTTGTTTCTGTTTGTGTGTTCTTATAAGAAATCAAATGGCCCGCATAAAAAGCCAAACGTAGCCCGGAAAGGGTGTTGGTTGGTCCAATGGGGGCTTAGTTTATTGCCATCTTGTCCTCGCCCAACAATTCAGGGCTGAATTTGTCATAAAACAAGTGTAATTCGGCCATAACTTTTGATACAGAATTTGTTGTGGTAGAGAGGCTTTTGCAGGATTTATACTGCCGACAAATTGTCATTATGCCTCCGTTGTGAAAGCCTTTACGACTTCATCATCGGATGGTTAGGCTCTTTCAAAGTCCAACATTCTTGCTATGAGATTAAACACATTGCTCTATCTCTTCCGTAATTTTGTAGGGAATGTATACCTTCAAAATTGGAAGCTCCAAGTCCAACTATTATGTGTTCATTTCAAAAGGCCTGTTTAAAAACAATTTCGGATGTGACTTCAACAAAAGTGCCTTGACGATAAGTGCCAATGCAAATTTGTTACGTAAACGGGCCTTAAGATAGCTTAAGACCTGATATCCAATGTCAAGGTGTTTAAGAGTGCATTTTTCGCTGTTGTCGTTGTCAAGAAACTAAGTGCTGGTATCCGTTGCAACAGCGACGACGACAACGATGCAATTCGATGGTGCAAAACATCCCGCATTGAAAATATACTGTCGGAATGTATAAAGAGGAAAAAATCACAGTGCACCCAGAGAGTATATAAATTCTGTAACTTTTTTTTTTGTTGAACAATTTTCATCAGAGATGATTTAGGCAACCTTGAAAATCGTTAGTGATGCACACGGTCCAATGAAAGCACATCCAGTCGCTTGTAGCATTGCTCTTCGAATGTACCCGCAGTCATTGGTTGATGGCGACAATGATGAATGGCGTTTGGCGACAGAATTGCAAAAATAAAATAAAATGACTCGCAAAAGCGAGTTCAGGTAATCATTAAAGTCAATCTGTGGATTTTTTTGTTCCATTCCAAGAGACAAACTAACTACCTAACTGCTGCGGTTGTGACGATGACAACGGCCGAGCGGCGGCAGCGATGGTGGGCACGTTTCATAATTGCACTCTGGAGCTTACAATTGATTTAAATTAAACCAACCAACGAGACGTCACTTTGTTGGTTGAGTTGGATAGAAGATTAGTGGCAATGGGTATGGCTGTAGTGTAGATATAACGCGCGCATTGTTGTTCATTGAAAAGGTCAAATGAATTCGCGCAGTCATTTTAAAGAAGACACTCTTTTTGATGATGATTGCTCTCAATGAAGCGAAATGCAATCTCGTGAGGATTTAAGAATCTGAATATTTCTGACAGAAATAATCAATTTTTATTTTTTTTATTCAAGTTTTTGTTGATTGCAAAAGTTCCTAATTGGTGTAAATTGGTGATGTGGACATATGAAAATGCAAACCAGCAGATAGTTGCTTGATTTGTGTTGAAGATTTCTTAAAGAGCACTTTAATCTTTTTCGTTCAAATTGAGGAGCAAGCAATCAAGCTTGTGTCAAATCATTCAAGCTAACACTTGTCTTCTGAAGGGGCAAACAAAATGACAATAATAACACTGCCTAAAGGGATTAATTCATTCATAAAATACAAACTGGTGATTTCATTCAAAAAGCATGGTGACTGTGTAGTTCCTAGATGCTCGATGCTATCATTGAAGAAGCAATAGGGAAGTCATTTTGGTATTTTTTGTGAATGAAAACTCTTGTTTGTGGAGTTAGTGAATGAATTGAACAATGGTTCATAACATGTCGATGAGTTTCAGAAAAATAGCTACCGGCTCGGTTTGTGAAGGAATACAATGAATATGACATCAGTTTAAAGTACCTACCTAGTTAACTTAAGATTCAGACTCATGCTTTTAAGAAAAAGTTCAATTGGTCTTTAATAGTTATTCTTGTAAACAAAGAAAGCATTTCCTGAAGTGTAACTTTAAAACAACATGATCTGCCTGTTGTCAAATTTCTGAGCCTTTACCTTGTTACGAAGTCACATCCCTTTATCATATAAAATACTTTTCCATACAAAATTGAACTTCGGTATTCAATTCACACTCAATCCCTTCGTTTCTACTACTACTACCGAATGAAACTATCGTATCAATTATTAATATTGGTCATAGAATTAGAACTTCCCCCCACCAGCAGTAAGGGGTTTCGATATTGAAGTTCTAGTCCGTATTAATTGCCACAAGTGGCTTTGGTACCTGCTGATCTACGCGCCACCAGGTGCATCATACCTGCAGATCCGTGCCACTGTGGGCATCTTACCTACCGATCCGTGCCACCTGGGGCATTGTACCTGCCAGCCCGCAGCCGCAAAGAGTAAAATCCCAGATCACGGGATTATACCGACTTCGTCCAAGGACCTATCAAAACATACCGGTACAGCAACCAATGGCCGTCCTACAGAGATAGTTAGACCAGACCGCAACAATATAGCTGCTGTTTTAGGCTATTTTTGAGCAACTTCAATTTTTGCAGTTTTGTGCCTTTTTTGATACCATTTTGTACCTTTCGTTTTTCCATTTTAAGTAGTAGATACAAAATTTAAAGGTCATTCCAGAAAATACAATAATCGTGTTCTTGGAAAACCTTGACATAAGAAATTAAATTTGTCCCCCTTCACATTTTATCAAACAGGCAAATTCGAGGTTCTGATTCATCTGATTCAGGAAAGAACAAAAGTGACTCAATTGGGACACATAGGTGTTAGAGGACTCAGTTACCAAATCAGTTCCTTCCCAATCTTACTTTACTGTGGATCCTATTCTTTTGAAACATGTTGAATAGACCTAACATTTTCCCGCAATCTTTACAAAAAGAAAAAAGAAAAACTTAAGGCTAATCTAACACTTATCCTCTAATTGGTTTCGAATTTCATTCAATTCGCCCACTACCTTGTTCGGAATTTTCTTTTGTTCGAAATAAAGACAACTCTCACAAAAAAATGTATAACCCATCCATCAACATGCAGAGAGCTTTAATTGGATTTACTTAATCAGTTTTGTCTACGGAAATCACAATACGCCCTCTATTGGAGAACCTACGCTTTTCTCAAACAGGCGTCTGCATGTCTACCATCATAATCCAATTAATTCACTTGTAACCATTCAAGAGTAATGCGAATGCCTTCAATCTCAATCGCATAACACAATTTCCTTTCCCAATTTTGCTTCTTCTTTTGTCGATATTGATTTCCTCATTCTAATTAATTTCCCGAATTCCACAATAATGGAGTCCTAGAAGTATCCATGATTATATGATTTAACTCACCTTTCTCTCCAATTCGGGGCCATTTTCCATGGCCAGCATTATCGTTTCTGACAGCTTTGAATCCAACATCTTGATTGTATTCACAATACCGCTATCGGCCTGAATGTACGTTGTGACCAAATTCTCAATCGCTTCGGCAACATTTGACCAAGGGCTATCTAGCACGCCAACGTACTGTGCCAAACATCCCCTACAAATATAAGAATTAAAAACCAATTTAGCAATAATCTCACAAAAAATCCAAAAGAAAGATTAATGTTTACCCACCTCATTACGTTGGAACAATAGCTGAAGCAGGATTTAACCTGTTTTTTCTGCAGACCACTGCAACTGGGACAATAGCTCATTTTGAGCAATTGCTTTTGGCAAGTTTGTGATAGGTAATTCGAGTCCAGTTCATCGGTGCTAGCCAGCACAGATGCACTCTGCTCGAGGGCGTTTATGAAGACTGTTGCTGTTGTAACGCTTTGTAGAAGATTTTTACTCAGCTCTTTGGGTATTTTGCCAAATGGTTGTAAATCATCGAAGGTATGTTTCAGGCAGGAGACATAGTCTTCATGCAGGTCACCATAGTTGTTCTTATTTAAATGAACCGCTTGGTGGTAGGCAACGGGGAAAAGATCGACGAAGAACGTGTGCACAGCGGTTTCCAATTGACTGACATCGGATGTTGAATTGAGATATCTGAAAATATTAGACATTTATGTTATGGCATTCATTTGATGTGCAACAAGTGTGATGATTGTCATTAATCAAATTATCGTTGGGCGCCACTTTTACTTACCTCGTTATTTCCGAATACAATTGTTGGATGAGTTTCCTCGACAGTGGCAGCATTCTTCGGTACACTTGTGAGAAGACATTTAATGTCTTATTCTCAGATTGTTCCGCCAGCTCCAGCACATGATCTGGAATGAGAAAAAAAAATGATGAACGTCACTTCAAAAATGGAGTTTTTGTTTTGAGGGCCACCTTAATAAAATTCTTAGAAATTTTATGCTTCAAAAATAGAATATCAGATTTCAAATTTTATGGAAGATGGCGTTAAATTCTGTTCGAACTTTATGACTTACTTTCGAAATGACCATTCCCAATTATCAAACTTTACATAATCTCATAAAAAGTAGGCTGGGTTAACATTTCAATAATTCTAGCTCGACTAATAAAATTTAACGAAGCGTGTGACCAAGTGGAACTTAAATTTTGAGACTCTCACAAAGTGTCGTTCTTTAAATTCAAAAATAAACAATCCAGTCGGGGGCTAAAATTTGCTGCCGCCTCTGCTTGTACTTAACATAAAATGGAAATGGAACTTTTACACAACATTAAATCAATCGCTTTTCGATATGAAATAAAGTGGTACTTCATTATATTGCCTTTGGTGTCATGCTGTGGGCATGAATTGCATTTCGCAGACTTTGCATATGCAATCAAGCAGTGCATTGCATTTGGTGCTATAATGCTAATGCAAACTGCGAAGATAACGCCGAACCGGCTAATAAGTCGATTTCACATGCGAATGATAGAGGTTGCTTGTTTGTTTGTTTGTTTGTTTGTTGTTGTTCAACTACAAATTATCGAAAATAAAGTGGCATGTATACACGATAGTTTTTATTTCTTGAAAAAGTGTCTTAATTAATGTTGACAAAGTTGTTTCTCAGCAACCAAACGGTAGGAAGAAAAACAAAATATTTTCGCAGACGTTTTTCGCGAGGCGTTGTCTCAAGTGTGAAAAACATTTTTCTTTTTGTAAATTCAAATTACCGGTGTGTTAGACATACACTAATTGAAAGATTGAATAGGTACCTACTCTGTAGCGTGGTAAGCTTTAGAAGCTTGGAGGTTTCGCATAAAGTTTGCACGTTAGGGAACTGATGTGGAAAATTGATCAGTTGTAGCTTGTAGGTGTTAGAAATGCTTGCACAATTGACTTCAGGCTATTAGGTTTTTTGCCAGTGAAAATAATTTGACTGTTATCTTTGTTATTTACAGCTTTAACAGTACAGTTAAAAGGTCGAAGAAATTAGCTTCTGGTTTTGAACCGGGACACAGGCCCTTCGAAACAGTTAAGGAAACCTAGTCACCGAAGCACAGGAAATTGAAGATGTTTTCAAACAGCACTTCCAACAAATGCTTAATGCGTATAATGTCGAGTGAGCCAATGACGAAAGAGAAGCAAGACTAGTCAGTCAATGAAGACCCAGTCCCAGCCCCCACCACAGAAGAGGTAGAGGTCGGATGACATACCTGCGGAACTCTTTAAATATGGAGGAGGTGTTTTGATGAACCGCATGCACCAGGTTATCAACAAAGTGTCAGTGTGCCCACTGACTGGCCGATAAGCTCCATTTACCCAATCTACAAAAAAGGCGATCCTATGTCATGCAAAAACTACCAAGAGAAGGCATATCCCTGCTTAATCTTGCATACAAAATTCTATCCAACGTACTGTGTGAGCGTCTTAAACCGGTCTGCAACACAATAATGGCACGTACCAATGCGGGGAATTGATACTGGGTACTTTCGAAAGAACAATTCTTCGACGCGGTCCCGTATGCGACGATGGCGAATGGAGAAGAAGGTTCAACCGCGAACTGTACGAGCTGTATACCAAGATGTGGATGTAGTCCAGAAAGCGAAGAACAGACGACTACATTGGTTCGGCCACATCGAGCGAATGGACGACAACGCTCCAGCCAAGAAAGTCTTCTCATCGCAACCCCCAGGTTCGAGACGATAAGGAAGACCTAATCTTCGGTACAAGAACCAGGTAACTGCGGATGCCAGAGCGCTTTGGCGACTGGAGAGTGCATGCGAGGGACCGTACCTGGTCGGAAGGTTGCAGGCGGAGATTGTTCATGGATTGGGAGCTGGTTAAGTAAGTAACAATACAGTTGCAGATGAAAGAAATTTAACCGACTCAACTCGACTTGCACTTAAAACTAGTTGACTGTGTTAGTAATTACATCTCTAATTATTACTCCTCCACCTTAATAATGTAAACAATCAAATTTCCCACACGAAAATTATTATCAATTCTGGAAAGTGAAGGCACGAAGGTTGAGATCTGTTTTTCTCTTAAACTCCAGACCCTTTTATCACTCTTTTACATCTTTAATTAAATCTAGAAAATCGATTCAACTTCATTGAGTACACAAATTATTTTTAATTGCAATTTTCCATCATTAAAACCTCCTCACTATTTTTTCTCCTTTTCATATTTTTTTCTCGTCCTTCTTTCATCGCAATAGAGAGAAGAAAGCTGAAGTAAAGTAAAATTTCTTCTTAACCCCACATCCTTGGGCGATTTTTTTGTTTGTATTTTGTCACATTGCCATGGGTTGACTGATGATGAATTTTTTTTTGTTCCAAACATTACTTTGCGCTTGCTACCAAGTCTACAACAGTACCTACGTTGGTGGTGTCCTTAATGTTGGATGACACTCTGCTCAACCCACCTAAAACAAGCTCGAGAAAAAAGATTCATGGAAGTACACATCGCCTTCATATTTTCTGTCGTTCATCATCGCACCCTCTTCATATTATGTAAGTGTGCGCCCACATTCCAATGTAATTTTTTCTTTCAATTACATATTTCTTTTCAATGCAATGAGGCAAAGGACTTTTCAGGACGTATTTTTCAGATTTTATCTGAATGAAGTCATGAGATAAACACACGCACTTATTTTTTTTCCATCTTCTAAAGATAAACATTCAATTAGAGTTGATGGCTTAAAGGCATAGACGCTGGTTTAAGGTATTTATAGGCAGTCAATCCTACGCTTTTTTTCTCTAAACGAGCTATAGACTTTTTAATGTTTTTAATTTAATGGAGAAAAATGCTCGAATTCAGATAAGATGTCACGCTAGCTCTTGGCTCATTCAAAAGTTAGTTTACACGATAGTTTATTTTGACGCTAATGATGTCTATTAGGGCTTGATTCGAACTTAATGAGGGACATTAAGTGTTTGCTGTGTCCCCAGGGTCCTCTTTTTTGATTGTACTCGAATGAGAATAACTGTGTGAAATTAAGCTTTATCAAAAATTCAATGGTTTGCGATTGAAACAAATTTGTATCTAATATGGCATCCCGTATATGGAGGCAACACCTGTCTAATGTTCAGTGTATTGACCTATAAACTTTTTACGAACGAAACTCTACTAAAAATAACAGAATGGATACATGAATGAAATCTAAATCGTGTTTGTGGTTTAGGCAGTTTCTTTAACGAACTGCCAGCAACATATGCAAATAAATATGGAGAATAGTGAAACCCAAAACACAATGGGGTACCCCAGCTGCGTGGTCGGAACTTTTAGAGGGAACATTGTCACCTTCTGTGGCGTGATGGTTTTTTTTTTTTTTTGAGAAGCGTTTTTTTTTTCTAGATCCAAAATCGGAATCTGCGGGCTAAAATGACTAAATTGAAAATATTATTTTGTGACTTTGAATTGGATTTTGTTGATGTAGGGTCTTGTTATCTTTGTATTCAAATAAGTGCCATTAAAAATCACTTTATGCGGTGGGAAATAGATTTTTGCCTTAATTAAGAAAGCACAAAATTGTTGTTTTCGAATAAAAAGGACACATGTTCAAAATTATTCAATTCAAATTTAGTCATTAAGATTTTAACACGAAAGCTCTGCACAGAATGTTGTTGTCATTGTTACACCTGTAGGCGTTTTCACATGAGTTCGTTAACTCTTGTTTTGTAGATAACATGCCAAAATAGTAAACAATCAGTTGAAAAGTGGAAGTTACGTCTTAAAGTGACACTTTACTTGCTTGACGAAGAAATTATCAAGGAACAATATTGACGCATGTCACTCTTCATTTGAATCCATCACTGGTATCACTGTCTGTCAAAACTGACTCGGGTCAGTTTAAACCTCTGGTTTTAATTATGACCTCCCTTTTTACCTTGTTCATTATTTAACCCAAAATATGCAGACTTGTCTTTTCAGAAAATTCATTCAAAAGCAACATTTAATTTATGTTGAGGATAACTTTGCAACAAATTTCATGTCGAGTCGAGATCTCTTTTAAACAGTTGGTGGCGCTTACCTGTCAAAACAGTGTTTATAAAAATTCTGTCTAGACACACTTAATCAGATTTTGTCAGCATATTAAAAGAGGAGAAAACCCAAGGCTTGCTACCTTTTTTATCTCGGTGACTATACCACATCTCATTAAACTTCACTTTTATGTAGCTCAAAAACTCTTGATTAAATCATCCAAATTAAAAGCTTGCAACCGACCAAGAAAATTAAGAATTCTTTTGCGGTTTGTTTGTTGTTTAAAGCGCCTTTGAAGAATTGTGTATGCAAATGCATTAATGCATTTAAATTCTAATCAATATCCATAAACACATGGTCATAAAAAACGCATTAGTTGCATTCACAGTAGCCATCAATAATAGAGATACATAAACCAGGCTTCCAAGAATGGTAGAAAGAAATTCAATTTTACTAATAAGATTCAATTTACAAGCCGCTGTTTTATTTTTGTGTGTTTCTGTTTTATGTTGGCCACAACCACATTGATGTTGAAATGAGTTTGTCATTATCTTAAGTGTCTAGTTGATTGCAGAGGAAGCTGTCAACATTCTACAACTCATGTCACGCATTTTTTGAATAAATTTGAATTTATGACATTTCATAACTGTCATTCAATAAGGTTTCAATGCAATGAGAAGAGACAGAGATATGTTGCTTTATTAGCTGAATTACGGTTAAATTTGATTTCAATAAATAAGCAATTTTGTACATTTCCAATTTATGCGTAAACAAAACATAATAAAAAACTTAAATTAATGATCTCTGTCATTCAGACAACAATCAGAGAAACAAAGACACATCAAACTGACCGGTTTCTCTTGTCAATTCCGCCCGACATTGGTTCGCATTTGGAATGCAGATTTAAAATTTTAATTTACCGCTAAGTGAGAAATGTTGTTCGATGTTCGTTCATCAATCAATGAAGCTGAATTCAGCAATTTTTTTGTCGGGATGAACACATATTTTCATCATGCATTTTTACAAAGAAGAAACAGATGTTTTGTGTTTTTCTTTTTGAAGGTTTATCGCATTGAATAAATAAATTGTTGATCAAACTTGAATGAATGATCGCTCCCATGAATCATCCTCAAAATGAGCGAGACAACAACAAAACTGCTGTCATTAACAATTTGGAGGACTTCGACAAAAATGATGATGATGGTTCATTATCGTTTTGAAAAAATAAACTCACGTCGCTGATCGTAAACGATCATCATTATTTTTTTTACTCGATTGGATCATCGAATGTTCCAACAATGGAAACATGCAGCAAAGGAAAACGATCACATCCAATACAAGATGGTTTCCATTCTGTTCTCTGACTGATTGAGTAATCAATGCAAATGAAGAGTGAGCATGGTTCAAGATAACAGAAGAATAAAAAATATAAAAACGAGATCATCTTAAGGGCCGACCGTATAAAATTAAATTTATTGTAAAAAAAGAAATCAAGAGGCGGAGGAAAAATAAAACACAGATGGTGCTGTGCAGATGCAGATACAGATTCCTACATGCTCTATCGCCTTGGTTTGTTGGTGTTTTTGTTTTTTGCTTATTATGAAAAAAAAACTTTAAAGGTACTCTATTTTATCATAAATTTTAAATTTTAGTCATCGATTAATAGGTTTTCGTAAAATAAAGTTAATTTAAGAGTTTAAAGTATAGAAATAAGCAAACAGATCTAAAAAGAACGAAACACAGGGTTGACAGCATGAACTTGTATAACATCCCTGGCTGTTTTATTTGGAGGGCTGTTATCTGTTATACAGTGCAAGAGAACTAATTTGGAGAGCAGTTATCACAGTTATATGTCAAATACCTGTCAAACGCAATTATTTGTCTCTATTTTTTGCTGAGACACAAAACTGGCATTCGTCTATAAAAAAAAAACAAATCAAATGCTGGAGAACAGGGAATTATTTATGGCTGTGAATTCGTCGGCAAACATTGTTTATATTTCTTTCAATTCTCTTCTAAATTGGAAGCTGATAAAATAGCGCGCCAAACAATACAAGACAAGAAATCATGTGTTGATCAGCTGATCACTCGGATACCCGAGGTATACCAAAAATTCTCAGATACCTTTGGTTTTTTTTTTGACAGAAAATGGTTCATGTATTTGCTATTTTTTACTATGTATTACAATAACAAAAAGCTATCCGATACCTTATGATTACGTGATTGAAGATTGAACCCACCCAATGTTAAATTGTAATGTCATTTTAAATAGGAGGTAAACACAAAAGTGTTCTACTGGAGAAGTCTCCGCTATTGAGTATAATTTAGAAATCAGTGAAGAGAACGTACTGACACTTAAGTCATTTTCCATTGGTCTTTTGTTGACGTTTCTTCTTCTACCTCCAATGGGTTGGGGTCAAAATTCTGCCGGGGTCAAAATTATTTTGTCAAAATTCTGCTTTTCAAAATTCTGCTTTTCAAAATTCTGCTTCTAAAATTCTACTTTTCGAATTTCTGCTGCTCAAAATTCTAAATTCTTAAATTCTGCTTTTCAAAATTCTGTTTACCAAAATTCTGCGAATAATATAGAAAAGAGAGGTTTGAAAATATTAAAAAGCGCGCGCTTTTTAATATTTTCAAACCTCTCTTTTCTATATTATTCGCAGAATACCTACTCCCATTAGAGATTAGCAGGAGATTATTTTGTGTTTGCATAGGTACATAGTTAAATCAGTATGTATAATGTGTACCTACTTTATCTCCTGTAAGCTGTAAGCACAGATAATAAATTTATACAGATGTTTCACCCTTATGGCGAGAAATGATATATGAAACTGAAAGCTACCAAAAAAAAAGCTTTTTCCAAAAGCTTTAACGCATTCACTTAATGCATTAAAAATCTATTTTCGCTCGCCTCATTGCCCATAAATGAATATTTAGGCAATTAAAAAAGCTTCAAAAAGCTCTTTGTCAGTTAAGGTGTTGTCAGTTAAGAGCAAAATATGTTTCATTTTTTTCTGCAGGGATGAGACATCTGTATTTATTTATTATCTGTAATGTAAGGTTAGTCTAATTTGTTACGCCTTCGAGTTAGTGTTCAAATTTTACCATGAATATTTCGATTGTAAAATCCAATAAGGGAAAAGATAAACTTTGTGTTGATGGATGTATGTTTTATCTTGAAAAGTTACACAAATGTAAAATTTGCTAATCGACTTAGAGACAAGTGCAAGGGACGAATAGTGACTACATTGAATTTTGACCCCAACCCGAAATTTTTTTGTGTTTATGAATAAACAGACATAACAAAAGCAGAATGTTTTTATTTAAAACAACCAGAATTTTGAAAAGCAGTATTTGAAAAAACAGAATTTTGGTGACCAGAATGCCATAAAAAGCAGAATTTTGAAAATCAGAATTTTTCGATTAAAAAGCAAAATTTTGAAACCAGAATTATGACCCGCTCCCACCTCCAATGGCACGGGTTATGATTTATATGTCATTCTTCGGACGATTCTGTTTTCAAAACGGAAGAGTTCTGCTCTGTTTAGAAGCATTACCTCTGTCGAAGTCAAAGTGTAAACTGAAAATTTAAAAGTTTTGGCTTGCAATATTTGCTAAGAGTATTTCTTGTCTTCTTTATGTGGATATTGATAGCAGATAAGGGTAATGTTCGCTCATGAAGCCTAGAAAGTTGCATGAGTTTATTACCACTTCAAATCTGAATGATTTGATGTCTTGAAGCTTCTAAGCAAGACCTTGCGACCGTAAGGACCATTTAACATTAATTTAAATTCGCTTCCTCTCCTTGTTTTTCTTCTTCTGATGCATCTGTGTCTGATTGCAGAATCTCAAGCTAAATCGCAGATGTACATCGCATCAAGTGTATTTGATATTTATTTTTATTGCACTGCTTATTTTGTTTCTTCTTCTTGTTTTTGTTTTTATCTAAATTAAGAAAATTGACGTATGCAAGACTTTTTAGTTCTTTGCCATACCGCGTTGTTTCACGTTGAACTTAATATTGTAATGTTTTTTCGCTTCTCTTGTACTCCTGTTTTGTTGCTACTTTAATGCTTTAAAGAATTTATTTTTATTTTGTAGTACTCTTTTTGTGTTGTCCAAATATAGAATCAGATGTTGGGTTTGGGTGCTAGACTGTAATTTTTTTCTCGGTTGTTAAATGAGACAAAAAAAACGCTTAAAGGTTAGGAATTGAAGTTAACCCAAGAGGAAGTGGCCATTTCTTAACGATCGTTTTTTCTTTAAAGTTCAAATTAACCAGGTGTTCGCTTTTTGTGTTTGTTCAACAGATAAGCAAATTAATTTAAGAATTTTGTGAAATAGTTTCATAAATCTCTTCATTCATTTCCAACAAAATAACAAAATAGAAAAAAAAACATTTTTGTCGACATTTTATTGATCGTTAAATTTTTCCCGGCTTGTGGTGGGATTTGAATGCTGATTTTTTGCTGTGTCGGTGACAATCACTCTACCGATTGACACTTTTTTTTCTGGATCGATTTTTTCTCCTTTTTAAACTGCGAAATAACAATAAAAATGCATTAGCAAAACGGTTTACCATCTATAGTAAGGTTTTTCATTTACCAGTCCAGAAATCAGGATTGCACAAACATAGAGAACACAACGTAAAGCAATTTCGATGATCAACCATCCACAACACCACATCATCCGACCTCATGTCCATTTTAATTATTCAATTCCAAGAGCATGAAATTCGTTTGGAAATTTATTTTCATCCTTCCCGATGATGTCCAGCATCCATCCTCTAACAGTCTAACCTAACCCGAGCACGGACTATAACCAACCTCAACCCTTTGGGGTTCCATTAACCTTTTCTTGTTTTTGTTGCTTTCAGTTACATTTTTTTCTTTTCTAAAAACGGCGAAAACGAGAGCAAGTTAGCGTTCCTTTTTTAGCTCAGTCCTCTGGGAAACACAACAACCATCCAATATCCAGAACCAGGAATGGCAAGGTATAGTTATAGAGACAGCACAGAGAGATGGAATGCAAAAAAGGGTAAATAAAAAGTACCTTACGCGAAGGAGTGGTGAGTCCAAAGAACTAACATGTAAAGAAAAGGCGGTTTTATTAAAATTGTGGTCCATTTATGGAGAGAGTGAGAGACGATAGGACGACAGGTACGTGTTCACAGTTTATTGAGAGAATAAAAAATAAAATCAACAGAAAGGATTACCTCTTCCCCAGCCTTAACCAACTTGAAAACCCACTACGCAAACTGAAAAGTATGAGAATGCGAAGAGAATACAAGTTTTGGAATCGGAACCTCGCTCGGTTTGCAATGGGAAGACCCAGATCCAAACCAAAAACGACCAACGAACACACACACAAATCTTTTTTGGCTCGAAAGAAATATGTCGAAGAACCAGTATTTTGTGCATTTTACTCGCCTCCAACAGGATTAATATCTTTTTCCTCTTTCGATTTAGTTTGTTTTTTTATTTCAGTTTTCTGGTACTGATGGTGTGCAGGTCTTCTCCTTATTTTGTTTTTTATTTTTTTACGATTTATCCCTGAAGCGTAACTACATATTCCCACGCTTAAACACCACACCATATAATCGTTCAACACACGGCCCACTAGGTTTTTGTGTGTGTTTGGGTTGTTTTTTTTTTTCCTTCTTTCTGGCTGTTGATGATGGCCTTTTTGCATTTCTTATATCAGCATTCACAGAGTACCTACAGTGTGGAGGAAGACAAAGGATATCCCCAACAACAACATAAAAAAAAGAATGATGAGCTTTGGGATGGACATAAAAATAAAATAAGGAAATTTCATGCTTTGTTCGAATCGAAGTGGAATGCGTCTTATAAAACTGCTGATGACACCTTTTTTGTAGAGCTTTTTGGATATTAAAGAGGATGTTGAGAGAGCCAAAAGCAGGAACGAAGTTCGGAGGCCTTATCGGAAGGTAAAACCACTGGCTCAAGATAATCGAGCAAGAACGATGCCTGCAGAGATCAACAAGGTAACTTCATAGTAGAATCGCAGTCAATGCTGAGGATCTGATCACAACAATTCCGTGAACCCGACCTAGAAGAAGTGAAAAAGGCAATATCACGGCTGAGATTCAACAAAGCCGCTGGAGCAGATGGTCTAGCTGCCAAGCTGTTAAAAGCAGCTGGCGACAATCTAAAAAGGAGCATGCACCAAATCATCTGTAAGATATGGTCGGAAGAATGCATGCCCGATGAATGGACCATCAGCATTGTTTGTCCGATCCTGAAGAAGGGAGACTCTCTAAACTGCGCCAACTACAAAGGAATCAGCCTACTTAACAACGCTTACTAGATCCTCTCTGCCGAAATATGTGAACATCTGAAGCCTTTCGTCAACAATCTGATTGGTCCTTATCAATGTGGCTTCAGACTAGGCAATTTAAAACTCCACAATGGACTGTAGCACTTCTTAAATCTCGGAAGCAAAGTAAACGAAAATCGATGAAAAACCAAAACCTCGACCTAAATACTCGGAGTGGTACCTTAGCTTCTGCAATGTACTGCTGAGCCCAGCAATTTGCTGAGATCCTACATTTAAAAAAAGTTTTGTGCGTCGATTACGTGACTATCTGGTTGATGGCTCGACAGAAGATCTACCTCACCTGGGAACCAGAAAGCACATAACAGTAGCAGTCTTTCATTTTTCGTAGCCCCAATATACATCCTTTAAAAATAAATTCAAAAACAAGCAGTTCGGTTGTTTTTTTAAGGTTAGAGTCTCAGCTTCAACACTCATCACACGGGCAAGGGTTTGTCGTCTTGCTCCTAATAAATTGAACGGCACCGAAAGGGGAATTTTTTTTTACCCAATAAGTTTTCAAAGTGCAAACTGTAGTGGTTTTTATTATGTGCATGGTGGCTGGAAGCTTTATAGGTAAAATTGCTTTTTTTCCAAACCCACCGCATACACTCGATCTTGAATATCCACCAGTTCGACGAGACGGTGAAGATGAGAAAATTGTTATATTTTTTTTCGTTGTTGTTAAGGAGTCGGTATTAGGTGTTAGGAGTTTTATTTGGATTCAATTTGAAATAATGACAAAGAGGGAGGAATTTTGCTGCCTCGGGGGCAACAGCAAATTCTACAAGACTTATCCTTCGGAGAGAGAAAACAAAAACTGATAGCAAAAAACAACAAACAAAATAATAATGCTGATGATAAAGCTAATTTAAAAGAAAAGAGTAGGTGTCTTCGGGGGATATAAAATGACGAGGGTCGTCCTGTTTTTGTTTTTTTTTCGCCTTCATTGCTCCTCGTATATTTCGAGGGAGCCTTCTTCAATGTTAATGACGGTGGAATAGTTAGTTTCATCACTGAAAAAAAGGATAATTTTAAAGAAGGAATTCTTTCAGTTCTTCAAAGAATATTCAAGTATTTTCATTCCCGTGATGGAAAATGTCAAGCAATCATGGAAAAAGAAACAACATCGCCTTGGATAAGAACTTCAACTATTTTTTTTTCCTGAAGGAAAAAACAGAAAAACATCTCTCTCGCTCTCCTTAAATTCAAAGTGCGCTAACTGAAATATAAGATCCAAGGGATAAAACTGTTCAGATGTACTTTAAAAGATTATTCTTTGTACAGAGACTGGACTTTTTTCCTTCTTTCTATTTAAAATAATATCAAGGAAAATGGAAATTATGTAGTGGAGCTTTTTCAATCGGGTATGATTTTTCCTTTCTTATGGGAATTTGAGAAGAAAGAGCACTTCTTGCAAGGAAAATATTTGAGAAAAAAATTGCATCTTCATTTTTGAAGGATTCAAGTTTTTCTATAGTTTCATGAACTTCTTGACTATTCGAAGAGCCGTCAATCTTATGGTGGACTGTATTTTTTGTTTCTCTCTTATTTTTCAAGACTTTGTGCTATAATGCAGAAAAATAACTAAATTTTGTATTTTGTGCAGAATGCTATTCTTGTTCGGGACATACTTCAATGTTAACATTTTTCAGGGTTTATTTAGAGTCTTTGTTATTATGGTCAAACAATTTTTGGAAGTTATGGTTTGTGGTTAGTTGAATGGAAAGACATTTTTCTGAGACAAGTTTCTGCCAAAACCATGCGAGAATCGTAAGAAAGCAAAGTTTAAAATTCTATGGAGAAAATTCTTAAGAAAAAAAAATGTTTTCGAATTGAAGGAAATAAGTATGGAGTACAGTGAGTCGTATATTATAAGTGGAGATCAACGGTGAGTGGCAGGTTGATTTTATATCTTGTTTAGAATAAAAATAGAATATCTGTACCGCAACGTTAGGGATTTAAATAGTTCAAAAAATGTATGTGAAAGGTTATTTTTGTTAAGGTTAAAATGGCTGCAGATACAGGATCCACACACATAGGCCAGAAAAAAAGGCATATTGTGATACCACCACATGAATCAAAGGAATTACTTCTCCATTTTAGCTTTTTATAAAGCGAAGAAGAAATTTAACCCTTGTTAGCTAGTTCACTGGGATTATCGTAAAAATATTCTCCCAGATGAAGTTTGAGTCTTAGAGAAAGAGCAGGGCATGTGCAGAGACATTGTTTTCTCTTCTTCTTCGTCCATACAGCTCCTGCAGAAGTCATTCGAGGCCACACCAAGACGTATTGCGTGTCTGCTTAATCGACAATCGAGGGCCGTGTGAGAGTTGGTTGAGAACCCGTAGATTTTATTGCAGCCTGACTGTCAGAGAAGATATCACAAGTTTATATCACGTTTTCTCTTAACCAGGATAGAACTTTTTTGATCGCTAAAATTTCCGCTTGGAAGATGCTACAATGATTTGGGAGGCAGACTGACAGGCTTATGGATTAAGCTTTTCTGAGTACACACCACTTCCAAAACCATCATTTGTTATGGATCCATCTGTATAAAAATAGATACTCCTGTCTTCCAGTAATTTTTTGTTTTCCCATTCGGCTTTGGATGGATTGGAAACCTCGAAGTTTTTCCCAAATTGGGGTTTTGGAATGGTGTAGTCTATAAACTTTGGTATAGAACCGAAGAAGTTCAAAATGATGACCCACATTATTTTTGGTCCATTGAGAGGAGTCGTTGAGTCTTATAGCTGTACACACTGCCACTTGTTTGCTGAAGATGTCGAGGAATGTCAGATGGAGGAGAGTATCTGGCGCCACTGAGGGTGTTGTTCTCAATGCCCCGCTTATGCAAAGGCGTGCAGTGCGTTGGACTCCGCTGAGTTTGTCGCATTAAGTGACTTTCTACAGTGTAGTCTACCATACTGTAAACCGGTACATGAGTATTGGTCAGATGACCGATGTATATAGCCAATAGGTTATGCGAGGTTGAAAACCCCATTTGCTTCTTATGGCTTTTTTGCAGGAGAAAAGAGCTACTGTAGCTTTCCTAACTCTTTCTTGAATGTTAGGTTTCCAACTAAATTTTTTGTCTAATATCCGACCAAGATATTTGGTTTCATTGGTAAAAATAAGAGGTACACCTTTTATTGAAGGGAGTACAATTTCTGGAATTTTGTATTCCCGGTGTAAAAAGGACGAGTCTGTTTTTTGAGGATTAATATTAAGTCCACAGTGATCAGCCAATCTAGTGAGCACATTAAGTGCTTTTTGGAGGAGGTCTCTCAGGGTATTAGGATATTTTTCTGTGATATCAGCAAATGACTCTGTGTGACTCTCTGTGACTTCTCGAGGGATATTAGCAGTTCGTTAACTACTATATTTCACAGGAGAAGAGACAGAACACCACTTTGCGGAGTGGCTCTGCCGACAGACATTCTCGTACAAAAATCTCCCATCTTATAGAGTTAATGATCCTACTTTTTAGCATTAGATTAATCAACCCGCAGAGTTAGTTTTCGACGTTCAGGATTTGGAGCTATCTTGGAAGTGCGTGTCCAGTAGAAAGTGAAAAGAACGGTCAATTTTTTAAATCGCCACTTTAAAAAATCTTGAAAATGACATATTCAACTTGTCCTACATCAAGTTTCACACCAAAGTACCGAAAAGCGGTCAAAGAACCTCTAAAAGATCGTTATGATCTCATCTTTAATGGGGAAACTTTTTCGCAAGACCACTGACAAGATTTATACTTTTTTTAGTTCTTTTATTGGTATACAGTTCCATCAATCGATCTCTAATATAAAAGCCTCCATTAAAGAAGCAATAAAAATTTGATATTTATCGAACAAACAGAACTGGCTCTTCAGAGTGGGCGTGATAAATTCTGTTAACGATTTCGTTTTCGATTTAAAACCCAACAAAAAAAGTGAAAAAAATGAACAAGAAAAAGAAACAAAAGAAGAAAAAGAAGTTAAGAAGATTTTGGTTGTTTATGCGCGGCAACATTATTTACGTTCAATAAACTAAGACGTCAACTGGTATAACAGTTTTATACATATTCATATTACTTCACCCAAAAAAGAAAAAGAAAATCAAATTAGATTCTTTGTTGTGGTTCGAAACGCGCCGATGGCATCGTGAGGGATTAACATCGTTATCGATAAAGTGGGGGGAAACATCGTCACCGAAAACGTAATCGTTATCCACAATCCTATTGATGATTGTGATGTGATGGAATAGTGCAGGTGCAAGATACAACCAGGGGGCTCTTGCCACTCAATGAAAATACATATTTAACCGAAAGACCCGACCAAATCGACCAAGCTCTTTACTTAAATGTGTTGTGTATATGTAGTTTTTTTGTTTGATGAAAGAGATCGAAATTTTCGATAAAATAACAGTGGAGGAGGTATTTACCAACGAAAGAGATTAATTAGCTGTATGCTCATTAAGACGAGGCAAATTCAATGAATTAAATTGTAAAATATGGTAATTTTAATCGAGATATGATAATTATAATCATTGGAAGCCTGATAAATTAAATTAATTCTTCCGAGATCGTATCGTTTTAGCGGTTGGTCCTCGTTCGGTATGTGTCATGTGTATCGGAGGAGGATTTGGCGGTTCCTCTTGTGTCGTGTATGAATGTCGCAGTAGATTTCAATAATTAATATTTATAAATTTGTCCTATGTTTTATTTACCTATCATACATCACACGCTCAAGCGTGTGTGTAAGTTAAGTTGACATTTGCCAAAATGACAGGTTTATCGCCTGAGGGCGATGTTCTTGGGGAGGCGTCTATTCTCTTTGGCTTTCAGACATGTTTTATTGGTTTCGCGTTTAAAGTCTCAAACAAATCTTTAAAAGACAATTTAGTTCAGAGGGTACAGGAGAGATTTAAGTGGTTTTCGAAAAGATGCTGATGTGACTACTGTCAGCCAGGCTCATTTGCATTTGAATTAATCCATAAAATGGAGGAGGTTTTATAGAGGCTTAAAACATTGATGACATAGAATTTCAATAAGTTCAAAATTCTCTAACGGCGCCATGTGTTTGTAGATACTTATATCCAAAAGATGTCGTTTAATCTGTTTTCAAATTAAGTGTCGGTATGAATAACTCCCATCGCCAATAACGTCTTTGACATTTCATAGCTGTCATTTTCCTGAAGAGAAAGTTTATCTTTCATGAAATGTTTGCCTAATCCAAAAGCAATTTGCTTTCCAAAGAGAAAAAATGACCTCTCCCGCATCACTTTAACTGCATAACAAGAGAAAACTTCAAAACAAAAACTTTTTTTCCACCTGGGAAACAGCCAGCATTTCAGCTGCTGTAATATTAAATGTGCAAAAAAATCCCATGAAACAAACACAGCAGCTATCAACTATGAAGAAAAAAAATTACAGAAAGCGAACAGAAAAAACACTCAACAAACAAACTTCTCCAATTCACTCAATTGCTTCTGACTGATACGTAGACATCTAAGGATGATGACGAGGACGACGCAGTCAGTTTGTCCTCTAACATTGTATTTTACCGAACAACTATTCGACCCACCGCTACCGAGAGTAAGCAAAAAAAAAAAAAACTGTCAAAGTATCACCTGCCCCCAAGAATTGTGTCAAACTCCTCTGTCCACCATAAAAAAGAGATATCGTTAAATTCAGGACTACCAACCCTCAAACGTTTCTTCAAAAAAAAAAAAAAACCAATATGACTTTATTACGATCTGACTGTCAAAAACAAGAGGACCAAAAAACCGACCCAACGCCAACGAGTGCCCTGTAGTCACTCTCACTCGTAATATTGTTTTTTCCTCACATTTCCAGCAGAGGTCGGGCTTGTTGTGCTCTCGACTGGGCAAGTTCACTTTGAAAAAGGTTTTTTTCCTTTTTCTCATTCATGCACCTACCACTTGTCTGTTAGAACTACGATGTGACAGCTCTATGAAAACTGAAAGGCGGATGGGCTGTCCCCTGTCGTAGTCGCCTGTCCGTTATCATAATACTTAGGTATGTAATGGCGACGGCAGCGCCACTATTGGGGGTGGCGACGGGAACAGTATATAGGAAAAATTTGAATTTCAAATTTCATCGAATTCAAGTTCTTTGTTTTCGCAGAGTTTTTCTTTCTCAAGTAAGTTTGGGAAGAGGAGACAAAAAAAAAGAAACTTCAACCTTTATAAATCCTTTTTTAATTTTCTTTGGAAATGACGAGTCCAACCGAGCAATGAAAACAGGATGCAAAACGTCTCCAAAAAAAAAAAAACTACGTTGACAGTTTTGTGATGGGTGTAAGACGTTTTGTGAACTATCGAAGAAAACGTCATTTCATCCGGACTTGCTGCTCTTAAGAGTGAACGCGTCCATAATGTGAGCAAACATACCTATAGACAGAGACACCGTTGTTGAAGGCAGGAAACTAACATGGGATACCGTTATTATTGTACCGGAGTCTATTTGGCAAAATATCACGTCTTCGTCGTCAGCAACTACAGTGATGAGCTTGCATGTAGCAATTGTTTCAGAACATAGCAATTTTTTTGTTTTTTTTTTTCATTTCGTTTCGTTTCTTTTTGAGTGAACAACGGAGACAGCATAAGTGGATTAAGGGGTGTTCAACTCGTTATTTCGGAAGGAATCGCAGCTAGAGAAGCGCAACTGGGGCGCGTAATACATTATAGTATCTAGTGTAACGTGTACAGTGGTGTAGAGGGCGCTGCAAAAGCTTATGATAATACAATGAAGTTGAATAGAATATTTAATCAGATTAGGTGCTAGGGATGCAAATATGCGCTTCCTCCTGGCTGTAGTTTGTCTGTTTTTTCTTCTATTTTGTTTTGCATATGATGGGACGAGGCCGACAACGACGGGGTTTTTGTGATGTAAGAGATGTGTTTACGGAAGGCTCTGTACACTGATGGACAGAGGAAGGCACTACTGGCAGGCAGTATATGCCATGATGAGTGAGTGATTTATGTGCTCAACCTAGTTTTGCATATGTGCAAGAAGACATAAGTATTTCAAAGGGATTACTCACAACGCAGAGAAGAAAGACGAGAAAGTAGTTACTTGGTGGCAATAAGTTTCAACGGATTTCGAGGACGGTTTGGTTTGACTTGATTATATCAGAAGACTGCGACAATCTTCACTGTATGTATATCAAATGGGAAAGAGATTCATTCAGTGGATTGTGTTTTTAATAGGATTTGAGAGCAAAAGAAATGAATTACGTGTTCACTCGCGCTTTCTTCCGTCTTAAAAGAAGTGATTTTTATTTTGTCACTTTTAGTGACAGTCAACGAATGTCATTGTTGGTTGATGGTACTTTTTGATTTCAATTTAAAAGTCCTTAATTTATTTTCTTTTGAATTAAAATTTAATGAAGATTCCCTTTTCCTTTAAAGAATAAAAAGTATTCTTGAAACAAGTTAACAAACGGAACTACAATACCTGTCGTGCTCTTGATACGTCATGTCGTCATGTTGTTAGAAATAGTGTTGCCAGAAGGAAATAGGCCAAACGCTAGAAATCAATTTTGGAATGGTGATAATTTTCCCCATAATTCAATGAAAAGGCTTCAGGAAACACAATGTTTTGTTCCCTGTTACACGTCCTACGTCATTTTTAATCCGCACATCAACTGCATATGTAGGATGAACGTATTGAAGATGAGATACAATCTCATAATCAATCTTCTTCGCCAGAATTGGTTTCAAATTTTTGCTATGATATCCGCCCTCATACACCCACTCAGTAAATCACACCATATTGTCGAAGGTATCGTCGTCATCGCACGGCATCCACGAGAAAATTTTCCAAACATCACCACCAAACCCAAAAAACCACACTATCTTGTTGTAGTTGCATGCAGCTCCTATCACAAGACTGATTGGATTTTAATCTTCAAGAAGTCGTGTCATGCGACTCCGCAGTAATCTGGTATAGTGTGCTTCAGCAGCAATAGCTTTACACGGATTAGGTTTCACTGCATTCAATCAGAATCAGAGTGTGCACACTATATGCACACGGAAGCTATCTTAACATACAACGAAACACTGAACACTGACTGCCACCAGAAACTGAGGAGCTCAAGCATTATAAAAGGAGCAAAGAGTAGGGAAAAAAGGTATTTGGAGCAGCACATCTTTATCCCCCAATTGCCACTGGTTGCTTGCTGTACTGTCTGTCTGGTAAATCTGGAGAAATCTGACAGACATGATAGTTTGTCTCTGCGATGATAGGTTGTGTGCTCCTCAGCTCCACATCATGTACAAGATCTCTGACTCGGTTCGTTCCAAATGTGAAATTATCTCATAGAGATCAAATGACAGAAATAGTGGCGCCACAAAAAAGTTCGCTGGAACTATACTCGAGTTCTACGACGAGAATGGCAAATGAACGCCAAGTGATTTCTTTTCTTTATTTGCTTAACGCTATTAGACATGAGGGGGCGACTTTCCTGATAGGGCTTTGGATCTGGGCCTTGAAATTTTTTTGGGTGGAAGGTAGGCAAGTCTATAGGCTAGCTTCAAAGTTTTACAAGTCGGAGACCCCCGTAAATACGATTAAAAATTATTTAAAAATTGCGAAAATACGATGTTTTTTTCTTCTCTTTTGACATTTGGCTGTAAGCGCAAGTCAATTTCGAGGATTTTTTTAGTGTGAGTGTTGTTAGACTGTGCCAAAATGTACTTTATGTGGAAAGTTAAATACTCATAGCATAAAATGGAAGGTTGAGTTTTGGCATGATACCCCATTTATATTGGAAATTTTTAACTACATATTATCTTATCTGATTTTCAGAAGTATTTTCACAAGACAAAGTAATAGTTTAAAATTTCGCGCGAAATTTTGAACAATTATCTTATCTGATTTTCAGAATTATTTTCACAAGACAAAGTAATAGTTTTAAATTTCGCGCGAAATTTAAAACTATTACTTTGTCTTGTGAAAATAATTCTGAAAATCAGATAAGATAATAGTTAAAAATTTCGCGCGAAATTTTTAACTATTATCTTATCTGATTTTCAGAATTATTTTCACAAGACAAAGTAATAGTTTTAAATTAATTTAGTAAAATCTTTCGTATCAGAGCACATTTTTACCGTTAAACATTAAGCTCCAACACAAGGAAAAACTTCCCATCGGTTTCTTACGAATTATCAAAAAAAAAAATCCCAGAATATCCCAATAAAAAACCCAAACAAACTTACAGTCTACCCACACTTAACGAAGAAATCAGCAGATGCAAGAAACTGCTGTCAAGATTTTGACATTCTGAACCCAGTCATGTATTTATCAAATAAAAAATACAGACTTTTTGTATGAGAAAATGATATTTTATTAATTAAATTAAAAATACTTTTAACAATTTCCGACAAATAAAACTAATTGTATAGAGTGTTTTAAGAGATTACCTATCGAGTGAGACTAGTTTTGTGCCCCAAACCCAAAGCCCTATCAGGAAAGTAGAGCCGACATGAGTCGTTCCGGACATGTATAGTTCCAGGAACTATGTCCTCTCCCGGAGACATTTCCTTTCGTTCCGAAGTCTGAACCTAAATAGTTCCGGACATGGACATGAAAGAACTAAACATGTTCATAGTTCCGACTGGATATGGTATGAAAATGGAAAGAGAACGAACTAAACATGTTCGTTCATAGTTCCGACTGGATATGGTATGAAAGTGGAAAGAGCATGAACTAAACATGTTCGTTCATAGTTCCGACTGGATATGGTATGAAAGTGGAAAGAAAGAACAAAACACATGTTTGTTGAGCAGTAGATATGATATGAAAGTGGAAAGAATCGCGCTCTTGTGCTTGTAGGTATACACTAACACTATTCACACACAAATGGAACGAATGAATGTGAAATACCAAACCAACCACCATTGTATTAGCATGTGTAGGTAGGTTGAAGATATGGATTGAAGCGTGTTTGTATTGTTAATATGATCTAGAACGAAATGAACGTTGATCGGTCTGATGTCTGATATCTCTGTTAATACTCATAGTTCCGAAGGTTCGTAGTTCCTCGCGTATGACATAGTTCCTTTGGATCGGAGTCGGAACTATGAACATTAAAAGACAAAACTGGTTTGGATTCTAGTTTATTTCGTTCATGAAAGATGAAAATGAAAAATGATGTGCATTTTATTCGTATTGGTATTAGCAATTAAGCATATTGTGTAGTGTATCTTTGATTGTTTGTTATTGTTTTGTTGGTTTTTGTTTGTGGTTTGTGGATTGAAAGAAACCAACCAAGAAAACAACTCTGCCTTTCGCTTATTAGTTTATGTTACCATGTTCAAGTTTTTATGCATTTACAGAACCTTAACAGTTCCGCGGAACTAGTTCCAGGAACTAGTTCCGACTACCAAAAGAACCGTTCCATGTTCGTTCCGGTCATGGAACTGTTTTGCGCAACTCTAAACGCTATTGTTTTGCTTCCTTTTTATTGTTATTAAAGTTCTGTGTTTTGCAAACCAAGTCGTCTTCGTTTTTAACGTTTTCATAAATTAATAGCAGTCGTTTATGTTGTTTAACATAAATGCTGGATCTGTTTGTTATTGTTATGCCTGGCGTGCAATTTTTTGTGTGTGCCTGTGCCCCTGTTCTGTTCATCATATGCCAAGCCAGACAAACAAATTATGAATATATATGCACGGATGGATAATAATGCACGCACGCAGTTGAAATGTAATGCGCGACAGCTTATAAAAAATTAACTAATGTTGACTGCTTGTGTCGCATAAAGTTGCTTTCATTGATTAAAATAAAGTAATGTTTCAATGTGTGTTTTATGGAAAAAGTAAACAAACAGAACTAGGACTGGTTATGAATTGAAACTGTCAAAATGTAATGTCACTTTCTTTTCAAATTGGTTGTCAAGATTTTGTTGAAAGACCCAGTTTAGGTTCAGACGAGATGCAAACGTTAGATTTATTTTGACGTTCAATCTGTCAATTGTGCTGTGTTAAAAACGTTAATATTTGATCGTGTGCAATGGAGTTGTTTGGTCAGTAATCAAGTGGGTAGACAAGTAAGGTAGTCAATACAAGGGTGTTTACACGAAGGGTATTTCAAAGCTTAGGTAAAACAAAAAAAATAGAGTGGCGCGACAGCTCTTGAAGAGCCAAGGCCTAAGTGGCTTGCTCTCATCAACAATTCTCTGAGTGCGTGTGGAGAATTGAGGGAACCTACAATTTAATGCCGATTCCGAACGGCAAAGTTGAGAGGCACTTTTTCATGACAGATGATACTCTTGGAAGTTTTGTCAGTTCTTCGCAAGAGGTTGTACCCGTGAATGATGAACCATTAAGCCATGGGCAACTGCTTAGGTACTTTTCTAAAAAATGAGAGAATATGAATATGATGAGTTGACATTCAGTATTTTTGTACATTTTTTGTCGGTTTAAGCTTTCAGTCATAAAACAGAATATCAACCTTTAGAACCAAAACAAATTTAAAAATGTTTTGCTATGCGCCAGAGCATTGTCCAGAAAAATGCGCGTGCAAACTTTGCACTCTGTTGCGTTTCAGTTAACCGTTTGCATTCATTTCTCGAATTTATTTTCTTTGTTTTGTCAACCGTTTGCCTTTTGTTGTTTTGTTTAAAAATGTGTTTTCTCTTTTGTATTCCATTCCATGTTGCATTCGAATGACTCGCTGCTTCACATAATATCAATTTATTTTAACTGCTGACTTGTTGACAATCATAAAATGTCAACCGGGCGACACACAGAAGCAAACAAAAAATTGTAAATTATAATGTTTCGCACTGTTTGCGAATGAGCAGAAAAGTCATGTTTTAGTGCAAAGGAATAAGATTGGATTTCTCAAGTTTTGTCTGTGTTTCTTTTTGTTTTGTTTAATTGCAACGCACGCTTTAAGTTCCTTGAGTTTTGGAAGAGTTGAAGTGTTGAAGTATTATGTGACACGAAGGCAGTCTGATATGAATGATGAATAATAGCTTTTCTTTGCTTGTTGGTTTCGTTTTGTTGAGAGAATCATGTTACACATTCAGTCAAGTTGAGTTTGATGCCCTGAAAATGACTTTGTAACGCTGATTCTTGTGTTTTCTTTTCACACTTTTTAAGCTGAAACATGCATTTTGTCTAAATTATTTCACATTTGACAACTCACGCCAAAAACATGCCGATAATACATAGCCTCGCCCTAGTTTGAAAGACAATTAAATTGCTGTAACTCAAAACTAATAACTCACAATTAAACTGAAATCGAACACACCCAAACACGAGGAAACAAAACCACGTTCAATGCCTCCCGCGATGAGACTTCCTGAAAATATTTCTGACCTCAACTCAATTCAACGAAATACAAAGTCATTCCGATGCTCGTTGCATAACTTAAACTTGAAGAGGAAAAAAAGCAAAATGTGCAACAAGCTGCAGCGCAATTAACATCTCGCATTCAGCTCCAGTTCGACGAACTACATTTCAGAAACATATACCCGCTGAATAAAATTTGCAAACTTAAGTGTGTCGAACCGATATCTTGTTGTTGTTATTTTAAAATCGAACGAAAGCCGCGTGATGGACTTTGTTTTTTCTTTATTTTAATTGCTGTCGGGAATACCAATTATAATTTTAAGGTGACATCATGTGTTTAAGCTGTGCACACAAGCCAGCCAGAGATTACCACTAAATGATGCAAATCGACCGTTTCATAGCAGTGTATGTATTGGTTACACAATTTTGATTACAAGGATTCCATCATCAGACACTTCAAATCCACAATGAAAACATCAACATAGATAAACCGATTTCTTGAGGCGAAATTATCTGTATATTTCTCGAGGCTACAACGTGACCGAATTTTGATTCAAACCACTTTCGTTCCCTCTTGAATGATTATTTTGCATGCGGTTGAGGGTTCGACGAAGTTTTTTTTTGGTATTGAAATGCAATGAAATAAATCAAAATATTTTGGCGTATCAGATTGGCAGACTGTCCTATCCGGTCGAAGTCTGAATTTTGTTTTGGGAATTGAACGATTAAAATTTACGTTTTAATGTCTTTCGATTCAATTGGTGCATTTTAAACGGCATGGGGAAATTTAAAGAGGGAGAAGTATTAAAAAAACATTAAGACTTACTTCGGAATGAGCTGGACGTTGATTCTAGAATGCCTCGCAAACTTTTTGTATGGTGATGTATTAGTCGTTCAAAATCAGTCGTTGATTTTGATTTCAGTTCAATTTCGGTGGCGTTTGAACAACAGTGGCCACTGCATATTGGTCCTGTAAAGAAAAGAAACAAATATAATTTTAAGTTCAGTCATTAAACAAATTTAACAAAAACAATAATTGATCATGTTACAAGCTCCGCGACTCATGCAGTCAATTCTGGGAGAGAATTCGAACGGAAGAAACCGAAATACGAGGTCTGTACTCTTCAACACCACAAATGTTCCAGGAAGCTCCTAAATTAGGCTGGTTCTAACCAGCTAAGAGCCCAGTAGGTATGGAAGCCCTACTTCCCTTAAGAGTCTTCCTTCGATTTGACAGCTCACAGAGAAAGGAAGTCAAGAGATTTGGTTTTTAGTTTTAAGTACGTTTGATTTCTTCTTTTTGATTCAAAGAATCAGACCAACTTTCATCTTTATGTCAATCAATCCAAAGTTAACATATTTTTCACTAAATTCCCTTCAACTTCCTAGAACCACTATAAAATGGAGAAAACTTTCCCTACAAAGTAGAAGAACTTAACCTTTAAATACACAAATCTGTCAAACAGCGAAATCTGTAGAAAAGTTTTCTCAAATTTTTCCATTTCCATCTCCTGATTTCTTTTTTTCTGTCAAATAAAATCCAAAGAAAATCCTCTGCTGATTTCTGTGTGTGTATGTGTGTTATGTCAAGCCAATATTTCGCCTGTCAAAATCTTCAAGAGCAGTTCGGTATCTAAACTTCTTCTACAGATTCACAGATAGAGGAGGAAAAAGCAGAATTTCGAAAACTAAAAAACAACACACCATTCCCATTAAGCAGAAATCTCTTTAAATAAAACCCCAAGTGTCTCAACATCACCGAGCACATAGCACTTGTGGAGCACAGAGCACACTTCTGCACTACTCTTATAGTTTAAACAAGTGCGACTATACGTGCGCATATCTCCAAATATCGTTGCAACACTTGGAAAATTTTAATTATTAAAGCCTTTCAATTTTAACTAATTGTGTGGCAAACACTTTGAAAGCACATTTCTTAAGCGTCCATCCAATGCAGCTTGACATCGTCATCGTTCCTCTATTTGCATATTCAAGAGACCTCTCTTCTTCTTCGGATATCATTAATATTTTATTGAGATGGAGGGATGGGTTGGTCGTTCGATGGGGGTTTTAAAGCACACCACAAAACTACCGACATAAACTGGGGAACCGAAAAATGTATCTTCAATTGAATTGAATTTCATTAAATTGCAATGAAGCCTATTTGGGAATGCTCTGCTTACACACAACACAATAAATTTTACTCGCTCATGCTCTTGCCTTGAAAGTGTGTCAAGGTGTTGCTGATGGAGTGCAATTCCTCTTTTGGTTGAGATGAGGTAACACAGCAGAATCACACATCTTATCTTGATTCCCCCCCTTCACACTGTTTGAGACGTCATAAACATGTGACAGCACTGTGCACGAGTGCATTGGCGTCAGTGTGAACGTGGAACTGATGTTTGTGCATCATCATTTTCATTTTCGTTTGTATATGTATACAGAGAAGGACTTTCGAATTAATTTGCGGTGTACACAGCTCAGAAGCATCAAGGATCTTACGGTCTTTCGGCCGGAAGAAGCCGAAGCAGGAACCGCACACACAATTTTAAAATATAACAATGACGACGGACGATCCATTAGGGGAAAGTGACCAACATACTTTGCGGAACTGAACTACCATCAACGCGATGAATGGACGATGCGCAACGGAAGGATGATGCTGCATTATAAATCCTTTCACAGGAGGATTCATTTTCGTTGGTCTTTTATGTAATCTTCGATTTTTCGTGTATCCGGATTTGGACTTTTTTGTGTCGTCTCTCCCTCTTGCAGAGGAGGATATTTCTTTCTTGATGCAGTTGCAGACGTTTCGCCGCCATTAGAATTCGATGTTTGTGTACATTTAGAGTGTTTTCTATTCATTTGCACAAAATATACTAAGGTTTAGCAAGGATTTCGACGATGACGGCGAACGCTATGTTTATCAACATATTTATACGCTCCACTGCGGATATAGTACTTTACTGTAATGTAAGCTGTGTATAGTGCGAACAGGATTTCAAGGATGAGCTTGTGTATATTCTTTTTCCTTCATTCAAAATTTGTTTGGCAAATGCATTTCGTTGAGAGGATTTTTTCCAAAAAAATAAAAGGACTGATGGGTGAATTAAAAGATTACAAACTGAATTCAGAGTAAAAACACGAAAGTTGCATGACGGCGGCGTCAGCGATATAGACAGGGCAAGATAAAATGCATTACATGGCTTTTAATGCATTTCAATGCATTTTTGTGGAATTTGAGAAAAAAATATTTCGAAATTTCATAATTCTTCGTCGTTGATCTTTTGAAATTATTTATTCGTCGTTGCAGTGCAAAAATGTTTTCATGAATAGCGAGCGGGGAAAATTCTCGACGAAGGATTATTGATGTTCGTGGAAAAAATTCTGAAAAGATTGGAATACTCGTTTTTTTCTTTAATGAGGATTGAAAAGATTAGGTGAAAAGGAATCCATATTTCTATTGATTACCCTAATGGTGGAATACAAAGGAAAGATAAAACGTATTCAGGAAAAAGCAGTCTAATCAGCTCTTTACAAATTTGAAAAGTTTTGGTGGCAGCACAGGTATCGCATTTTTAGCACCACTTCTCAACGTCTTCCCTTGCATGTAGCCAGTAGAATCATTGCCATATCGATGAAAGTGGTGATCCCCTTTCTTTCTTGGTTCCTTCGCTCAATTAAAAGTACACATTCTTACAAAAACTCTTAATGCTGGGATCCCGCAGGGCTCTGTTCTTTCCCCGACATTCTTTCTTCACTAGCAGCGATGGCCGTTTATTTACTGTTATTCTTCCAATAACACACTTTTGAAATGTTTTTGAAATACACACCATCATCGTCCTTGGAACGCCGTCATAACGATTTGTGTTTATTTAGTTCCTACAATGCTCAAGGAAACAGCCAGTCTCAATCCTTCTTTCAAACAATTCAACTGTAGATTCAATTCAACAGCAAAGCATAATTTCCTTCGAACAGTGAAGCAAAGAGATTTTTTTTTTCTGTATCCAAGCAAAACAAATTCTAAAAACAGTTTTCCCCTTCAATCAACTTGAAAACTGACGACAACAAATCGCAAGGTTCTGATTCTGAGTATTCAGTTCACCAGCTTCAATAAAGTTCACTGGAATACAATTTTAACTAACGTTAGCCCTGATTCAAAATCAGTCATCACTATAAATTCCCTCCGACACAAATTGAAAATTCACAATTGATTGCTCATTCACAATTGATGGTTCAATTTACATCCATTCACCTGCTATCGCCAGTGCATTTCGCATATGTTATGATATCTCCATATATGAAATGAACGTGTCCATGAAAAATGTAAGCATTGGTTCACATGGAACAGAACAGAATGATAGCGGCGATGAGATATCAATATTGCCAACAAAATATTAATCGCTCACGTTCAATCGCAAAACGATATAAAAGGTGAGGCATCTCCATATACACAAGTTACACATAGTGTTCACATTGTTGCAGAGAGAGAAACAAGAATAATAAGGAAGGAATATTGATTTCATGCATTTTAAACTTTGTGCTTAAATGTGAGAAGATTCAGAAATGTATTGTAGAAATCAAAGAGGACTTGAAGAAGTTTCTTTCACGCCGGAAAGATTAATCACCGAAATCCAAAATTTATTTCAAGTTTTCCAAACCATAACTTCCTGAAACTCTTAAAGAATTTAATAAAACTTTTTTTCCCACGCCCAATCGCCCCATCTACGAACTCGTCTCACCTCCATATTTACTTCCGTTTGCAAAAAAAAACAGTACCACTTCCATAAGAAAAACTTTGGAAACGTTTTCATGGATCATAAAACTCTCATAAAAACCGATATGAATCATAAAACCGAGCAAAAGTTTCTTGCAATATTAGATGCAAATATAAATACAAGAAAAAGACAATATATTTTCGGTTTTTGTTTATTTTCTTTTTTACATTAAACGTGACAGAAATAAAGACACAAGGTGTCACTTTGTACGTATACTATATACAAACCACCAACCCAAGGAGCAAACCATAATATTTATTATGAACAAAAAATATTCCCTTATTTAGTGTCTTTTCATGTCATGCCATGGCTTGCGTGGTATGTCCTAGATACGTGATTCCTTATGGAATCTTAACAAACGTTTCCCTATAGTTTTTAAAGTCGTAAGGAAGGTACTTCAAGGATCATATAAGAGGTCATGTTGTACATTATGGGAAAGAAACTAGGTTCCTATATCACGTCTATAATGCGTTCAGCAGTAGGTTACTCCTTGGCTTAGGTACCTACTCCACTACTTTTTTATGTATTCTTTTCTTTCTTATCCTTTTTTATGGATCATAATATTTTGTTCAGAATATGCAAAAAACGTTTGGAGTTCGGTTCTCGTTTTAAGTGAATTTCTAAATGGTAAACTTTGATGTTTAAATTTTTAAGAAGGTTTTCTTTCTTCGGGAAAAAAGCAGTTCAAGAAGCCATTTCGACAGCTAAAGTCTGAACTGATAAAGTTGAAACAATTTCAGCGAATCCAGCGAATTTCGATAATGATTAGTCACTTTTGACGTTACAATTGCTTAGTTTTAACGACCGCAACTGAAAATTGGAGCCTTGAAGAGTAAACATTAGAAAGGTGGATTTCTAGAAGACTAATAATATCTTAAACCATTTTTCTACTCAACTTAGAAGTTCCTAAATCACTGCACAATTTATCAAACCAAATTTTCGAAGGATCAAATCCCAAAAGTTCTTGTTGCTCATTCATTAACATGTCCCTAAACAAAATCCGAAAACAAGACAAACAAGAGCTTATGATTTCACATTAGCCTCTTCATATGACAAAATGGCTGTTACGTTTACCTAACATCAATCATCTGTCATTACTGAAGTTTTTGGTGCAATCCCTTGCCACAGATTGCTATCAATCACATATTGTATCCCCAAAGAGTCTCTGGCGCTGCCGTGCTGTGTGTGTACACAATTCCTGAAAACCGTCTATTAGCGTCGAAACAACAGCAAACTCCCACTAAACTATGCATTCCTACACTCCTTGTGAGTGTATACCTACACGTAATGTCAACTATAAAATACAAAACCCTAGCCGGGAATTAATTAATTAAAACCATCAACACGCCTCTGGACCAATGAAACCACTTAAACATCCGCATATACAGCAAAATCGCAATCGTTAAATTATTCCCTTTTGCTCAAAAACTCAGCTCTAACACATCACACAGAAAACAGAAAACAGAAAACAGAGAATAATTATTGTGATGTGTGGCGGTGATTATAGATGACCATTACCAGAGGTCGCTCACTGTGCCTTTTTGAATACCTATGTATATGTATGCTTGTGAGAATGGACTGAAAAGTCGCATGCGGATGACTAATTGCATCTTCCGGGTGCATGCAATTATAGTATTATCGTGGCAATAATCATTGTGGATGTTCTACTTTCACACCCAGAACTCAGTGTTTCAACAAATGAGTGTGGAAAAAGTTATTTCTCTCGAAGAAAAACAAAAATTTGTGGCAATTATTCAACAGAGAAGCCCAACCAAAATGGCAACAATGGCAAGACCGTCAATACCAAAAGTATTATTATTTGCATGTCATTGGAATAATGCGGTTTAAATCCACTTGATTCATATGGATTGGATTGGAAGGTCCTTGTGGCTAATCGTGGCACTACAGAAACAACGGGTTTAAATTGAGGCTCTCAAACAATATGTCAACTGTTTTTAGGCTTAGGGCGGTTTTCATAAAATCCTGTAAAATATGGTTTAATCTAGCAGTTTTTGTATACGGTAGTTGCTAACTAAGACTTACTAAATCCTCTTCAGAAAGCTCTTCAAGGGAGGGTCCAAGTTTTGGGTTTGAGCAGTGATAGTATTTTTTCTAACAAGGTTGTGATAGTAGCCCTTAAACATCATCCTCAGTGTCAATGACGAAATATTCATAATACCGTGTGACGTTGACATTTCAACATCAAGTACCTATACTAGAACTGTCAAACAAATGTGCTCATACGCCATTATGAATAATCGAAATCGAACAAGCAACCGCACTCGAATTGGGAGGTAAATAAGGTTACACATCGACAATGTTGACCCCGAACTCTCGACCTAATCGATATTTCTGATTTGTTAGAAACACACCTTCTGACTCTGATGTTATTGTTCAAGCGTGTATTCTGTGTTGACAGCCATATCGTCGTAGTCGCCAACACACACACAAGAGTGCAGAAATGAAATACAAAACAAAAACTAGGCTAATGCAATAAATGTTAGACCTTGAAGCCTGTGCAGGCTCTTATGTTTGTATACTCCAGTTTGCCATTGCTGTTATTGTGTGCTTCTCTGTCAAAAAAACAACAAACACAAAATTTAAGTGAAAAGTTTTTCAAATTATTTATTTTTGTTTATAATTGGTTTTGTTGGGGTAAAGGCTAAACGAATGGACGAGTTGTTTTTGGTTTAATTAAATTTAGGAAACTGAAAACACGACTACGTTGAAATTGTGTGATGAATTGTTTGTATTGCTGTTGGGAAAATGAACCTGCATCTAGATGGGAAAAACAATAAAAACGATCCACATCCTTTCACTGGCTGGTCCATCGAACCACACCTTAACACATCGATCAATAACGAATCATAAAATCACAAAATATCAAACTGCAATCTCCCGCTGTTTTAAAAAGATAAAAACCAAATGCTTTAATATCTTTCATATTTTATCATGGGAACTATTGCAATTTAGCCACCGCTGGGCCACCAACCGGCCTCACCATGTTCGCTTATTTTCCGTCCGTTTTTGGCATCCACCTGATCCCATTGGGAGTCACCGATGCCAACCATAGCATCGTCAAGACCACCTTAAACGGCAATCCAACAGACTGAGTGGTTAATAGGCCTTTATTACCAAATCCTCGCACATCGTTAACATAATTAGACCGGGCTATAATAGCATACACCAAAACCCAAGCGTGGTGTAAATAACTCAATATACGAAAGAAAAATCACTTGTCGTTCGATTCGGCTCGTTACGACATCGTGATGTTGATGTCGTCCGACACCAACCCCCTACGCAATTTACACCAAAATAAAAAAAACAACACTTAGTATGTACGAGTGTAACCTTAATCTGTCAGCCAAAAAGAGTCTTGTAGGAACACCTTTTTTGGGGAGATTACTCTCAAGACAAGTGCTTGTGTCGATCAATTTTAATTTTTTTTCCAACTTCACATGACGGCAAACAAAAGAAACAAATATTGGCAGTAAAAAAGCGAAAAACAAAAATGGGCGGTCTGTGGGCGATTTGGTGCTAAATGTAGACCTGCGCGAACGTAATTGCAGATTATTACAATAATTTAAAACTTTGCAGCCCGCGGGCAAAGATATCACTTTATTATGGAAACTATGCATTTAGATTGCATGCCAGCTCGATCCGTGGCCGGCCAGGCTACCACAGAGCTATGCAAATAGTTGTGGGTAATGATTACCATACTAGTTACCTACCGGTCGCCATGTGCCATGTGGCGCGCTGCTGCCCCAACACACAAGAGCGATAGCATCTTCTTCGACCCGAGGCAGCAAAATTATTGTCATTTTCCTTGCGGCTTTTCATGAAGTAGAAGGACAGTTTGTACGCTGTTTCAGAGATACACAGCACAAAAAATTAATATCAGTGTTTAACGATCACTTAAAAATTATCCACTAAGTAAAGAAACATGGTTTTTAAATGGTAGTTGTCGCGGGGCTTTGTAAATTTTGTTTATGGAGTCTTGAGGTAGAGTGCTGCTATTTCATTTTTTCGTTGTTTTTGTTGCAATTTCGCTCTAAAAGGAAATCGGTTTGGTGTCTCTGTGCTACAAGGTTGCACGATTCCATTAGATACATTTGGTTTTTTGTTATTTGCTGATTCTTGACAATGATGCCTGACAGATCGTGCTGAAACTATACATGTTGCTGAATATCTTAATCTCAAATTGTGTCACATGTGTCACCGATGAAGGAAATAAATTTTAAACTTATTTTTTGTTGATAAATCGTACTCGTCGTTGGCTTAAGATTGATCATTCCTGTTGATAGATGTTGCCAGCAACTTTTTGCAGAAATTATTATGAACATTAGAAACAACAGTGTTGATTATCATCTTAAGCGCATTAATTGCTGTAATGTAATTTAAAAATGTTTTCTGGGAACATGTTGCTATCAACATATTTTAGTTAAAGACTGATTAAGTGATTTATGACCATACTGCCTGAGATTGATGAATGTCGGACATGTTTGTCTTAGTTTTTATCGGAGGCTCAATTTATTTGAGGGTTCGAGACTAAAGTTTCACTCGACTTTATGTTGCAGTCAGGTGCTCAATTTATGTTGATAAGGTTTGTCTCTGCAACACTTTGAAAAACATTCGAATAGCGTTCGCTAATAAGCTAATAATACTTTGAGAAACACAATTTTGATTTAGGCTTTTTTTTGTTGCAGAGATTAACTTTATCAACATTTCAATTGAAAGATATTTCGGCAATTAACTTTTAAGGCATCAATTTTAGAGGTTGAAACGTGTGTCTTGTTTCCTCAAGAAACTTAAGAAGATTAAGAATTTGTCTTTAGAAATTGTTGCAAGGACAAACCTTATCAACATAATCTACGGCAATATGATAACTGTTAGTCCTTTTTAGGACTGTTAGAACTTTCAACTTTGAAACATGTTTTCTTTGCTATAAGCTTTCTAACATGTTGCTAAAAGGGTTAAGAGCTACAATTTTTTTAATGGATACTGAAAAAAAATTACGTAGTGATGAAAGTAATCTTGATTTTTCACGCAGTTATGAGTTGCTTAAAAGAGCGAATCTCTGCTGTGCTTGAAAACTTTTGTCAATTTGACCTTGTTCTACTTCTGGCTTTGAATTTTAATCAAAAGCTGAATTAATGTTACAACTTTTAATTCTGTTTAACTGCGTACCTGCAAGGCTAAACTAAGTTATAATCTGTTTTTGTAGACATTATTTCCTCCCCCTTGAATTCTGCACATAACATCATGCATCACATTCATTTCTCTCACAAACTGGCAATGAAACAAAAAACTAAATACAAAACTCAAATGCACATTTATAAATCTGCAAAAGTCAACAAAAAGCCCTCCACGTAAGCCCCTATGTCAACTTTCAAAGTCACTTTGTCACACACACCCTCAACTTTGTTCGGCCCCCTTTAATCTGAGACAAAAAACATGAGAAACCCTCAAGCGGAAATGCATACGGAACTGTACAACAGTAGGTACACATTTGCAGCTCTCAAAAACATCAATCTGGTAGGAACTTTTCTTTAACCATATTTAACGATGTGGTTTGCCAATTGAGGGTAAAGAGTCACAACCATAGTTACCCCAAACTTTGAGTGGTTTTTGCCTCGAAAATAATATATACCTCTATCAATTTAAAGTCCTCCCGCATGTTCGGTCGTAAAGTCAGCGACCGAGACCAAAAAACCGACATCGTCATCGTCCCGGTGGTGTGCATCCGGTTTGCAAAAAAAAGCAAAATATTCGTACATTGTTGCAGTGCAACTCGAGTGCAGGTAAGAATCAAGAGTTGTTCCACTCTCAAACAAAAAATGCCGACAATTTAATTATTTTGAATTGCACTTCTTCAGTTTTGGAGTTGTTGTATGTTTTTTGGTTTTCAAAATTATTCCCAATCCCAACCCACTTCACCAACAAACAAAAAAAACAAAAAAAAAACATTGAAACACTTTCGTAAATAAAGGTCTGAATACAAGAAGAATATTGTTGTTTGCAACAAAACAATTCACCGTGTGCAAAAGTTTCACATTTATTAACCCGAACAAATGCGAAACACGCCTTCACAACACAAGATGCATAAACTTTGTATAGAAACATGAGGTCTTAAGTGAACATACAACACAAAAAAAAGTTGCTGCTTGAAGTTAAATTTAGGGCATGCCCCAAATAAGAATCTATGTTCAGTGCGCGCCCCAGCCCATCAGCCGTATACATGTAACGTCGAAATTTATGAAGCCCTATTGAACATAAAAGAGCAGGCAAGTACTCCGAGTCACTGGATGGCATGGCGACTCGTTCGTCCTCCTTTTGAGCTTTAGTTTAGACTTTAGAACCGAACAACAAAGAGGAAAAAGAACCCGACCTCGGTTATCCTCGATGCACACAAACTAACATCCAGACGCCTACAGAACTTTGTAAGTTGAGGGTGGCAGCGACCACCCCAGGGCATATAACTAAGCATCCGGCCAAGGAGAACAGAGCACACACAAACAAAAAGGACGCCGCCGCTCGTCGACACGATGCGATGGAAGCTAGAAAAGTAATTCAATTAGAATAGAAAAATACGAAGCTGACAAGTGGAACCAGCACCAGACCTAGAGCGTTGCTACTGCTGCTACTTTGGTGTTATATGCCACATGGAGCCTGACTTTCTCTTTTGTATTTTTTTCTTAGTGTTTGAACTAAAGCTTAAAAAACATGAGCCTTTACGTGCTTGAGCATTGCATGGCTCCTGCCCTCAATCAACCACGCCCAAAAATCAACCTTCTCGTCCTCGTACTCCTTCGTGCTAGGCTGATGCACACGAGAAATTGGAACACAAACTTTTTAACTGCAATTGGGATTATTATACACGAAAGCAGAACTGAGGCATTAAGGAGGTGTGACGTCACTAAGGCCCTGTCAGTTTCAAGGCAGCTTTCGCCTGTTTCGTGTTATAAAGGTTACCATCCGCCGGCGACGACGACGGTGAAGCTAAGCGAGCCGTAGTTGAGGTATCCTCTTTTCGACTACTTTATTGCTGCCGGGCTGGCGGGAGGTTGGTGTAAACTATTTTTAAATATTTAATACTCATTTTGTGTTAACCGGGCCAGGACGGTCGAAAAAGGAAGAAACATTAGACACAAGAAAAAAAAGTACGAGAGATGTTGAAATCATAGCTTCTTCCGAGAGAATACCATTTTTTTTTCGTTGTAATATATTTTTAACTCTGATTATTCCCGTCTCGTGTGTACTCTTATATTTGCATACATTTTACAAGGACCTCATTTTTTTGTGATTACATTTCTTTTGTTTCTCGATTTTTGTTCTAGAGTAGGATTTAGGTTTTCGTGATAGCAAAAAAAAAAAAAAAACAGAGAAAAGAAAAACAAAGCTGCTGCCTGCTTTCGTGATGGCTTTGACATCTGACGAGGGCAGTGATGGCTGCTGGGATGTTGAAGAGAGGAAGAACAGCCATATTATATTCTTTTTTTGCTTCACTCAATTCAAAAAAAAGATGTTGTTTGTTTTTCCTATTTAAATATTTGAATAGATTACTTTTAACGCCTTGGGATTCTGGGGATATGGTCTTAGAGGCAGACACGTTTGCTGCAGGGCTTCTTGAATCATTAAGGACTACATGGGTTTACACTGGGGATTTTAAGTTTTTAATTTTAAAAATATGTAAAACGCGCCAAAGTGGTTTTTTTTTCTATTTGCTGGCTTCGTTTTGTTGCCAAAAAGAACATTGTATTCAATTTAACAAATTCGACGTTATCAAAACTCCAACTTATGACAAAATATTTTTAGTTTAAAGTTTAAGTAAGTATTGAACGATGCGTTGGCGTGACATTTCTACTGTCACTGTCACTTCTATAATATCAAAAATGATGCCAACCTCCATTTTGAGTAGTAGCTACAAAACTTCAATAGGAGCGTGTTTTTCAAGAAATTCTTTAAAAACGTATTTTTTTTTAGCTTTTGATAGCTGCTGCTTTAAGCTATTTTTGAGCAACTTTAATTTTTGTCTAGCTTTCTTCCAGTTTTCTTCAGAATAATGTTTGAATATTGAATTCATTTTTGTGAACAGGTACAAGATGTCAAGATTCATTTGACATTTAATCTGACATTTAAAAATTATGAGAGATTAACTAACGTGATTTTTTCATAACAAGCCAAAATCTCTTATTGGCATCACTTTCACTTAACTGCAAGTTCGAGAAAGAATTTGACAGTTGGAATTTCTTGTGCGGACCTAGCGGTTGGAATAGTCTTCGCGGTGGAAAAGACATTTATGACAATGATGCCAACTCAGTGGTAAAGTTTTTTTTTCTGTTCAATGTAACATCAGGCTGCATGTTAACTAAAATGATGCCAACTAACTCACATAAGCGGAGAGCAAAATATGAACACAATTTGCGAAACACCAAAAAATCGTTAAATTCATTTTATTTTCTATTGTAATTTGGCAGCACTTTTGTAACACCAATAAAATGAGTTAAATTGTAGTTTGTGAACCCAATGATAAAAATTAATACCGTCAGAACGGGTGACTTTGGCCAGGGCGGGTGACTTTGGCCACTGAATGGATACTTTTTAGAAAAATTGTTAAAATATGAAGGAGTGGTTCGATTTTTTCCTAACTTCTTTGTAAATTCGTATAATTGAATGGACTAAAAAATGATCATACTAGCCTTATTTAATTAACATTAGGAAAAAAAATATACCAATTTTTATTTTTATTAAAAATGTTCACAAAAAAATCACCTGAAAATGTTGGATATTTTCAAAATGTTGCAGAAGCATGATTGGAAAATGACTTTGACTCCGATATATGTATTGTTTTTCAAATTGAATCCTCCAAATTTTACCCTCGTAACTATTTTATAAACAATAAATTTTATTTTTTTTATAATAAATGCCAAATGGGAGGGTGACTTTGGCCGGTATTTCGGGTGACTTTGGCCGGTATTTCGGGTGACTTTGGCCGGGTGGCCAAAGTCACCCTCTTAAATTTTGCACTAGGTTTTGTTTGATAAATTGTAAGCAATATAGTTTATTGCTCTGCCATATGTGTGTGTTGGTATATTAGATCACTACAGCTGCACTATGTGTATCCTAATTATCCTACCTGAGTGTGTGTGTTGGGATATTAGAAAAGTGCAGCCTTAACAGGGAGATCCTCTAAACTGTGCCAATTACAGAGGGATCAGTCTGCTTAACATCGCCTACAAGATCCTCTCTGCCGTAATATGTGAACGTCTGAAGCCTTTCGTCAACAATCTGATTGGTCCTTATCAATGTGGCTTCAGGCCAGGAAAGTCTACCATCGACCAAATTTTCACGTTGCAGCAGATCCTGGAAAAAACCTATGAATTCCAAATTGATACCCACCGTCTCTTCATCGATTTTAAGGCCGCGTTTGACAGCATCTACAGAGACGAACTGTATAAAGCAATGTCTAGTTTTGGCATCCCTGCCAAGCTCGTTCGCTTGTGCAAAATGACGATGGAGAACTCACGCTGCTCTATCAAGGTTGGCAATGAGCTTACGTCTTTCGACGTCAAAAAAGGATTCAGACAAGGCGATGCACTGTCGTGCGATTTCGTTAACATCGTTCTTGAGAAGATACTCCAAAACTCCCAAACAAAGTATTTTTCTTTCATTTTTAGAAAACAACTAAGATGCCCCAAGTATATAAACAAACCGGGTATGAAAAGCCGTATAAAAACTATACCCCTGAGACATTAGAAGCCGCTTTATTGCAAGTTCGAGAAGGCAAGATGTCATTGAACAAGGCTTCAAAGGAGTTTCAAATATCAAGATCCACACTCCAAAACAAATTTAAAAACATGCACAAGAAATCTGTTGGTGGACCTGGACAAACTGCACTTTTGGAGGAAGAAGAAGCTTGCATAGTCAAAATGCTACAAGCAACGAGTAACTGGGGATTTCCGCTTTCCAAACTTGAACTTCGTCACATCACCAAGGCTTTTCTGAAAAAAAAACACAAATATGTCGCCAAGTTTACCAACAATTGGCCAGGGAAGGATTGGGCAAGTTCATTTTTAGAAAGGCACAAAGACCAAATAACATCGCGAGTTTGCCAAAATATAACTCCAGTAAGAGCAGCAATATCTGTTTCAACAATATCCGACTTTTTCAACAATTTGGAAATCAGTTTGGAAGGTATACGACCTGAAAACATCAGTAACTACGACGAAACCAATTTCTCAGACGATCCAGGAGCCAGAAAAGCCATTTTTTCTAGAGGTGTTAAATATCCAGAGCAAGTTATGGCCCATTCTAAAAGTTCAACTTCGATAATGTTTTGTGGCACAGCAACTGGAACATTGTTATCCTTATACGTTGTTTTTAAAGCCAAAAATGTTTATAACAACTAGATGGAAGGTGGTCCACCTGGATGCCGATATAATGCTACGTCTCATGGTTGGTTTGACATCAAAGTGTTTTCCGATTGGTTCCAAACTGTCTATCTCCCTCACGCCCGGAAGTTAATTGGTCCAAAGGCAATCATTGGTGACAATCTTGCGAGCCATTTTTCAGAAGAAGTTATCAAACTAGCTAAAGAAAATGATGTTAAATTTATTTGTTTCCCCCCAAATGTACTCATATAGCACAACCACTAGATGTAGCCTTCTTTCGACCTTTGAAGGCATTGTGGGAGAAAAACCTTACAAACTACAAGTTGGCAAACCCGAAAAACAAAACAGTGCCCAAAGAAGTGTTTCCTAGACTTTTGAAAAAAGGTTAACAAAAGTGATCTGGAGAAAAAACTTCCTGTTCCAACAGTGGATCGCCGAGAAAGACTGTTTTTTTTCAATATCTTTTCATGGATATCAAAACTTAAAATAAAATTAACATAATTATATTTTTTTTAACTGTCAAAAATCGGAAATGCAGTGTAAACTACTATTAAAATACCTACATATAGTGAAAAACTCTGCTCTTTCATTTGGGATGGGTGAAATTGACTTGCTGCTAGTAGTTTTTTGGAAAATTAAGAAAAAGTCCTCCCGGCCAAAGTCACCCGCTATGGAGGGTGACTTTGGCCACCCATATTTTAGCTTCTGTATTGGAAACTGTTCGATCAATTTGTTCAAGACTTAGCATACTTAAAGAGTGAGCGAAGTAGGTAAAAATGTTAAAGTTTTCATAAAAAACAAAAAATTGTTGCAAAAGTTATTCACATTTCAATCTGAAAAGTGGCCAAAGTCACCCGCTCTGACGGTACGTATTCGTGGTGGCAATCCAGTAAATTCAATGGCGCAAAATTATAGTCCGCTAATGAACAATTTTAGTGTGATACTAGCTTAAAATGACGTTTGAGTCATGTCTGAAACGTCATTTTAAGCTAGTATCACACTAAAATCGTTCATTAGCGGACTATAATTTTGCGCTAATGATTGAAAAGACTTTGTTGGCCGTCATAGACCGTTAGTCTATGACTGTCAAAACTCACTTGAAATATGTAAGTGGTTTCCCAAAAAATTCAAGGACATGAGGATTCCTTGAAAGTCGTAAAAATTGACGTCAACATTTAATCTCAACATTAATTTGTACCTCGTTGTCGTTGCCATCACTGAGAATTGAACTCCTGGAACAAAGAATGATTCAAGAATGCACTACATGCAAGAAATTGTGGGTGAAAAAATTGCTAATTAAGCCGCTTTTCTACTTGAAAATTCAGTTTCTGCTGAATTAACACCCCCAGTTAAATTTGAACTTGAGACAGAAAAACAATAAACATCCCAATCAATAAAGACTTGACATGGTAAATCCTCTCATTGAGACCATGCTTATGATACAAAATATTTCACCCCAGTGTCTGTGCACTGAACAGACCTTGTTGATGGCAAGTAAGTACTCCCGACCTGACGACAGTAAGAAGTGTGTCTACAAGAGTCATTATTTGCTGTTGGTGTTACGGTGTTACCGTACAGACCGCATGCTATGAGTTGTGTATGACAAATTACCAAGTCTATCATTCTGCTAAGCCTGCTGCACCAGCGAATGAAATATGTATGAAAATAATCATAAAACAGTCCTTTTCTACTTTTTCGTAAGAGTGCTAAGACACTTCTGTGTCTCCCTCTCTTTCTCACTTGACTTGCTCATGACATCATCAAGCGTCAGGCATCTTCATCATCATCAACATTAGCATCAGCAACATAATGTAAGCTAGTCAAGTTCTTGTTAAATATAAGTACACAAATCTACAAACGGCCATTTTTTTTTTTCGTTTGACTCTGTTCTTTTTCTGTGAGAAAGAAAAACATTTATGGGTACCTTTCGCAAAGTGTCAGTCATAAGAAAAAGTATAAAACTTTAAAAATAAGTGCCCGTACTCACGCTGATCAACTTCCGTAATCTGTGGATGTTGTTTTTTTCTGTTGTTGTTGTGTTCTTCTGCTAAGCCAGCTCTCAGGGAAAGATGAAGAAGACTTCTTCTTTATTTAACGCATAACTTGGAATAAGCCAAGCGCATATCATAAAAATAGGCACTGAAGCTTAGCCGGGCGCATAACAAGAAAATCGTTTTGTAATTTCAAGAGCCAAGAACGAGAAAAAAAAGTAACGAGTACTTGTAGTTGGTTGTTTTTCTTGGTTTACCTATATCACGCCCATTCTGTGACTTTGTACGTTAAGTCTATAAAAATGAAAATACAATTTCCGGTGCTGAGCGAGGCCTCATAAAAAAAGCAAACAAGCCGAAGAAGTTATGGGTACTTGGGATAAAAGAAGAGGGCGGAATGCATCTTTATCTTACTTGTACCTTTGCAAATAGAAGGTGAGGAGATGTGAAATGAATGAATAGGTGTTGTTTCAGTTAACTATACGAATGTGGATGGTGAACGTACCTACATATTTATTGCCCTTTAAACTAACAGTTGACTTGGGAGTTAAGCCAGGACCCTATAATGGTACAGAATCTTCTTTGGAAAAGTTATGTCAGCATTTTAAGATGCATACAGACAAATGCAATATGTGCTGCCAAACTAATAAGTTCATCAACTTTCCGTGAAATTTTTTTTTAAACCGTTTCCTCCTTGGAGCAAAACTGCATCCGTTCCTCTTGAAAACTGAAAACTTCAACCGTAACATAGCCACAGAAACCACAACGACACTGATGAATTCAATCAGTGTAATGAACGAAAGAGTTTCCAAGTTGCGTTTGCCTTTGGCAGTTGGATGTGATGGTGGCTCCATTCATAAGACCAAGCCCCAGAACGAACCTTATTCTCCTGTAACCATCTCGCTCTCAGCACTATTAATTCACAGAATCAGTGCAGTACCCTGAAATGCATTCACGTTTCGAAACAAAATAAAAAAAGAAAAAAAGAAAAATCGACTGGGTGTGTTCAGCGCGCCTAATGATTTCCATCAATGAGGAGGCAAATTGCATTTGAAAATGATTTGAAACACATACCATAGAGACAGAGAGACAGAAATCGGAGCAGAGGTAATTATTTATTCATTATTTATCGTGAAACTGAATCAAATCGGTTGTTACCTTTTTTTTGTTTGTCTGTTTGAAATTCTGAACAAAAACTCTGTAACAAACAATTCAAATTGATTTACTCTTTTTATGGGAACTGTCATAAAAAATGAAGGCACCGACACCCAGCAACGTCAACAACGAAAAAGTGATTTATTCAACGGAAAGATGGAAATAAGTCCACAAGGGCAGGAGAGATTGACTTTCTTGGTCTAAGATGCGTTTAAAAAATTCCAGAGAAGAGAAGAAAAAAAATCGTTTTCCTCAATTGCTTGTCGTTTGTGTGCGAGATTTTACAGACAGATGATGATGATGACGACGAAGAGTTCCAAGGAAGGTGTACGGTACCTATATGAAACGAAATGACGACGAATGACTGTGCTTTACGAACGGGTTAAGGGCGAAGTCATCAGTTTTTATGACCCCTCGTTAAAAAAAAACCTTGCACTGAGATGGAGTAGAGAAGTTATTTGCTTTGTCATCATAATCCATCATAATTTTTGTGTGTGGGAGGTGGAGACGAGTGGCGTGGTTCACCTCCCTCGCAAAGTGTTAAGAACTTTTCTTTTTAAACGTGAACTCTTTGACCGAACTTTGGACTTCGGAACAGAAAGATGAAAGAGAAAGATAAGTAATTAAATTAGAGAGACGAACGTGTTGGGAAGTAATATGTGGAAGTGTCAGAGGTTATTTTTCAACTTTGTATGGCTTGTTTTCATTTGTTTTAAGTTTAGTTGCTAGTTTCCTTTTTTTTAACTGTACCAAACTTTGAAAGCTTCATAAATGTCAAAATGAGTTCCAAGATATACGACAGATGTCATCCTTGTACCACTTAACAAAAAAAATAAAGATAAGTCTTCTGAAGCAGTAACGCTCGAAAACTGGCAAGAGAGCTGTCATCTTCTATGATGCATTAGCTGCATGCATTACAAATTCCACAATAGCATAATTATACTAAAAAATATATAATTCATATCGTACCAGAAAGACTTTTCTTTGAAATTTTACAACTCGACCGAATATAATTCACATCCAGTTTTTGTAAGAAATGTGCATAAGGGAGCGAGCGGTCGACGGCAAAATCAGGTTGAAGAGTGGTAACATTCTACGCCTCCTAAGATACGGAAGCCGATCAGTCGTTCAAAGTACCGAACCGTTGATAAACCGGTTCAAAGCCGTTGATGAGCCAAGAGAAACATTGTTGATAGCCAAACAAAAGACGTTGATAGCCGGAGGAAACTTTGTTGATACACTAGGAGAAACCCTAAAGGGCGTACGAATAATAGTAACAATAATTGCTTTACAGTGATACAGTGACCCCATCAGTGGTCATAAAATGGATAAATTGTAGCAGCTGTCAAAGTAAGTCAGTCAAACCACATCCCTCGATAAATTTTACAAAATCGATGAAACATAATACTGAGTCTAATAATCCAAACCATATTCTTATTCCAACTCTCCAACCAAACAACATATTACGCACTTTTTATGGCATCTCTAAAAAAAAAATCTGATGGCCACTCTGACGCATCAGTTTCACTGAATTTCAAATCACCCACAGCATCAGTTGCGCAAGTTAAAGTGGGGACCACTAGTTTTTTCTATGCTGTCCATCTTAAACAAGTTACCAAATCGCTTTCAGTTTTCAATTGAAACTAATGACATTTCTAACAACTCACACGGTTCGATGACGGACGGTACAACTTCGGCTTCTTATAGTCATATTTGGAAGTAGAACAATCAATTCCATAACAGATTGCACTTTTGAACAGCAACAAAAAATGTCATGCCATATTTATGTCGTTAAGTTTTGTGCCACCCCACCGCACCGATCCGCAGCGCACTTAAAAATGTGTTTGACACAAAAAGATGTCGTTTTATTTGATCATTACCGCACGAACAAGCACATCAAATTGATGCTGGCTACTGCTTCTGATGATCGCAGCTGGAAGTTGAAAACTTCCATTTATATTCTCAAGGCGTTTCTAAGTCATCACGCGGAGGATTACATCATGGACGGCAAGAAGATGGTATGTGTAATAAATAACACGCATTCGATGCGATCGATGTGCGTGCAAGTTGTCTTGCAGTTTAGTTTATTCTTTTTTTGGTTTTCTTCAGCGGAGTTCAAGTCGTCTCGCAATCTCGAGACTCAAGACTCGAGGAGTGTATAAATAATTATCGCTGCATCGATAAAACTCTTGAAGGCGCGATGACATTTTCGCAATATAATTGGCTTGTGAACGTTTGAATTGATCTTTTTCGTAATTTTTTGTTTCTCTTACTCACTCTCTCCCTTTTTGTCGAAATGACACATTGTCGAAGAGGCATGGTAGGGTAGCAATAGCAACGCCAAGGTTTCTATAAATTTTATCAATGAATTCTGATCATGGTTGCATGTGACAGCTGCCTTCATTGGCCAGCATGAGTTATTAGCTTGAAGATTTTTCTGATTTTTTTTTTGCTCTTACCCACCGTGTAGTCAGGTCGATGAAAGGAAGTGAGTGGGCTTGCTGTGTGTGCCGTAGATTGTCGCATGTTGACAAACCAAAAAAAAAGGTAAAAAATGTTCAAATTACGAAAAAGCTGATAATTTTTAGGAATCTCGCAATTTTTCATTTACTAACTGGGTGCCGAAAAAATCTTTTGTGCTTTGATTTATTAGGCACTCCGATGCGTTGGCTTGCTTACTATCATGTTCGACAAGACTTAATGGAATCAATTATCAAAGGCAGGGATGTCAGGTCAGGTTTGAAAAATCAACTTAAAACTTTTGTTCAGGGCTCCGATTTACAACTATAAAAGGATTAAAGCTATTTCAATTTTCAAACTTAAAATTTAATAAACTTCCCAAAGTACACATTGAAAATTTGTTTCAATACGAAAAATTCAACTTTAATCTCATGATTCATGTCGAAAAAGACTTTAAGTGAAAAAAGGAAGCCACATCCTTATTATTCCAAAAACACTACAATCTACAATGTGAACAAAGGTTATAAGTACCTTCACGTCTACCTTCTTTTCATATTGGTAGTTAAAAAGTTAATTTAGTCAAATTTATACCCCATTCCCTAGAGCGCTAGAGCTACCACTCAATTTCAACAAAGGACCTCAGACAAAGTCTGCTTCCCTTTTGTGTTTAGATAGCGTGAAGTGAACAATGTTTTTCACACACACTTGTGCCAAAAAGGAACACCGAGGAGTGAAGAGTGAGCCAATTTTGACTTTGCGTGCTAAAGGGTGTCCCTGTCCCATAAAAATATAAAATTCAAGCATTCACAAGCGATATGAGCTGGGGTGCATAGGTACTACCTTTGGCAAGTTGCATAAAGTCTTTAGTAGATGATAATAGAAATGGTAACGATGTTGCAGCTCCAATACTCATTCGCTATGAAACAAGGAGAATGAAGATGTCAAACACGAACAACATCAACCCTACATCGGAACGAAATGATAATTTATTCTTCGAAACGTTTTGTCGAGTGCAGTTTAAAGTTTTCAATTTGTTTGAGTTCTTAGTAGATCAGAGCATGCTTTCGAATGTTTACTGAGAAAAAAAGAGAAAATATTTTTGTCAACTTTTAACATAATTACATTAATTAACAATTCGTGAAACTGCAATGATTCACTCTACATGATGGCAAGAGTCTGAAAAATCTCTTTATATGATGGTTTTATCTCCGGTATCAAGTAGCAGAAACATTTCAAGGATAAATATGTATGTGAGTAAAAGATTCATTCATTAAGAAAAAACAAGGATATACGGGTCGTTAGGAAATTACTTAACTTTTCTTTTTTAGACAAGAAGGTTGTGCTCTTGCTGGATACATATACGTAAGTACATATGTTTACTAACGAGCATGTATATGAATTCGAATGAGATTTTAAGTGAAAAGTTTTTTTCTGTTTTCCATTTTTGTTGGGGTTTATTTTTGGAAGGGGAATAAGTTTGCCATGCCATTAACAAATTAGAAAAGTTATTTTGTGTGAAAAAGTGCAAATGAAACTGAGTTGAAGTGAATTCACTATTTCTTCAAAACTTAATGCCTTGTTAAACTTGGAGAAAAGAAATAGAAATTTTGATGGATAAAGACAAAGAACTTAAGAATTTGTTGTCTGATTTTGTTTGGTTTTGCTCAATTCTTAATTCAACTGATTCGGAAAGGGATAAGGGTATTGTTTTGTAATAATGCATTAGCTGCATACATTAACTACATATCGTACCAGAAAGACGTTTTTATGAAATTTTACAACTAGACCGAATATTATTCCCACCCAGTTTTTGTAAGAAATGTGCATAAGGGAACGAGCCGTCGACGACAAAATCAGGTTGAAGAGTGGTAACGTTCCCTGCCTTCTAAGATACGGAAGTCGAAGTATAAGTCAAAGACCTGTCCGTTGAAACACCGGTTAACCGCCGTTGAAAGCCGGAGGAAACTCCGTTAAAACGCAAGAAAACCCTAAAGGACGCACACAGCTTAATGTATCAAAAAAGCTAAGCTCATGGCATTTTTCAGCCGCCTGCCTGTCTGGACAGGACATGTTAGTCCTTCATGCTTGGCCAACTCGCATGGTGTACTATCAGGGAGGCGCATGCTACATTGAAGCCCTCAAATCGACTTGTAGCCTTTTTAAAATTGTTTTCTACATAATGGTGCGGTCTTCGTTCGATTAATAAATTTAAAAAAATGCGAATCCAATCAACAACGAAAAAATAAAACGAACAAATAAACACGTTACGAAATGAATTTATCTATCTGATCGTGTTAATGTTTTGATGACTCTATCTTTCCTTTTTTTATTGGCTCTTTTTGTTTTGAGGGCACGTTTCCATGATCTAATTGTGCATTCATCAAGTCGAAAACAAATAATTGCTTACAAATTTTTTCATTCAAAACAATTTCAATAATAATAAAACATTACTTAATCTTGCTGTAAAATAATAAATTCATTGTCTCTGACTTTTCGTGACAGGGCACATGCTGCATGTGTCATTACTCATAAGAATAGACAGATCAGAAAAGATGGCAGCATTCAGTCAGGAATAGAATAACACAAAATCTGTTATTTCAATGCAGAAATGTGATATTCCAGAATTGTTTTTATTTCAAAACTTTTTTCCCACTTGAAGCACATTCCTTGTTTCGATAACTTTATAGCTTGAGATATCGATAAACAAAAAAAAAAAAACTCTTAAGTTGTTGTGTAAATAAATAAAAGTTCTACCAATTTGTTTATAAAGCTTTGTTTATTGATAGTTTCAAGTGAATGCAGCCACTTATTGTATCAGATGAATTCCCAGTAGTCAATATCGACACAATCGAGGGTCGATAACACTTTTTCTCAGAATGAAAACATTAAAGTTTAGATAAACACAGAAATTTGTTATTATTATTTCTTCAACACAACTATATCAACTTCTGACAAATTTACGATCGTCATGAATGGGATTCATGAAAATAGAAAAAAAAACAACATTTATCCCTATCTGTTTTCCAAGTTATCGGTTATCGATGACTAATCAGATTGAAGAACCATATTGCACGTTCTTTAAGTTTTCTGTGTATATAGGATCAGTTTTGTTGTGTTTGATTAAATGTTTATTTATTCGATTAACAGTGTTGGACTTAGATACTCTAGAACTGTGTTTGTTTCCATGTCAGTTGTTATGTTTTCAAGTGATCGGAAATGAGTGGAATAGGCTGTCCAGCAGAAGCAGAAGTGTTTGCTTTTGATTTTTGTTCATTTTTCCAAAAGGGTATCAGACCATATCTCAAAGATGTTGACGATTGGATCTCTTAACATGACACAAAAAAAGGTGAAACGAAAACACACAACACGATGTAGAACACAAATAAAAATAAATTTCCTAACCACCTGTATTAGGATGGCACTGCTGTCGAGGAATATTGAGACTTCTCCTGTTGATTAAACACCGTGCTTCAAAGCCAGTAACATGCGCTTTCATTTAACCGCGGAATTTACACACCAAACAGGAAGATATATTATTTCTTCGAATGATGTTTTATCTGTTGTGTGCGTAGATATGTTCATTTTGTTGATGTGAGATACTTTCTTTTATTGTTATCTTTATCCAGACTGTTACACAATCTAATCGCCTGTAAAGGGACTACATCTTATGCTATGCTGGGTCACATGGGGGGTAAAGTACAATACCTAAGTTTGTTAGAAGCTGTATAAGTACACTCACGTTTATTTGTTGTTTTGTTCGCTTTTCTTTGGGATGTTATAGCTTCATAAACGACCAAAGACAAAGGTATAAAAAACAATTTTATTATTTTATTTAATTTTCTGGAACATTATTGAGCGCCACAAAATGTCCTTTGTTTTTTTAAGGATATTTATGTGTTTGGGTATAATTGGAAGTTTAACAAGAGTGGTGAAATATTTAGGAGGAAGTGAATTTATTACTTGGATTCATGTGATCTTAATGAGGTCTTATTTGTTTTCCTTAGAGATGGAGACAATCTCATTTGCTGTTATTGTTTTAAACGTTTCGTCTCAGCTTTAATGAGATTTCAACTGCCTAAGTTCTAGAGTCAAACTTCGGTCGTACTGTAACGTACCTCTTCAGACGACTTTGAATCCTGAATGGCTCCTTTATTGGGAGTGAAAATATCAGTAGGCCTGGTATGTCCCAGGGCCATAAGCAATGGTTTTATAGTTTTTTTTCTCTATAGAAAACTGTGATGTTCCTTGCTATATAAGGCTGGGGTATCCTCAGGGGATCCAGGTACTACTAAGGTAGGAACAGTAAACCTTAGTTCGGTCCAATAGAAAGAAAGACAAATGTTTCTTACTTTAAAAATTCTATTTATTCAACTTGGTATTATTTTTAATTTTCTTAGAAATATATGGCTTAATATATATTTAGTTTCATTCGCGGTATCAGACTTAGTTGACTGGAGTTCTTCTAGGTGATGACTCCGGGACTTATGCTTTGACCGACTGATCGACTTCCGTATCTTAGAAGCAGGGAATGTTATCACTCTTCAACCTGATTTTGTCATAGACGGCTCTCTCCCTTATGCACATTTTTTACAAAAACTGGGTGTGAATTATTTTCGGTCTAGTTGTAAAATTTCATACAAAAGTCTTTCTGGTACGATATGAGTTATATTTTGTTCGTATTGCTATTTTGGAATTTGCATGCATTGCAGCTAATGCATAATTACAAGATCGACTCTCTTATCCAAAAATTCACGATACCAGTGCCTCAGGCTAAGATTCTACAAGCATTGGGAGTACTTGAAAGAAGGCCTCTACGACCTACGTTTTATTTCGAAGAATGAGTTTCCTGGAGCAACCGACATAATATCTGTCAAAACCATAAAGCCAAATAACTAACGCTATCGACAGATAAGAGCAAACCAACACATCCTGTTCAATTTTATCAGTCAAAAAAGAAGAATTGAACTTCACCAAGCAGGAATGAGATAAGTCCCAACGATTAGCCACTATCTCTTTGATTAAAACTTTTCCCCAAAAAACTCAACAGAAAACAAAGAAAAACACAAACAAAATCGTCGGTAATTTTCGGTTGGATTGGATTGAATTCGATTTATTCGTAGAACTCCACTCTGACAGCGCCCCATCAAGTCTGGCAGAGACAGAAGGAACTCTCTATTTGATGGAGATTTGAGAGATTAGAAAATTGGGAAACCTCAAAAACTTTCAGGTATCCGTATCGCCATCCCATTCCAAGTTGAATATTTGGAGTACCTTCTTCATGTGAACCAGATAAGGTAGGTAGGTATCTACCGGAAAGATATAGATACGGGAAAAAACAAATTCATCTCATTCAACGAAAATTTTCAACGTAAAAACGACGAAGAAAGGAATTTTCTTTGTGTAAACTTGCCATCTCCATCTCCCCCATTTCCACTCCACACCACACCACCCGAAAACAACAAGAACAATAAAAAAAATCCATGTGGTTGTGGCAGATGATGATATGAGAGGATGGCGAGGACGATGAGTGTTGGAATTGGAATCGAAATGAGTCCCATGCATGGTACGTGCCTGGAATCCCATTGTTCCCTTTCACCAAAATGGAACGTACTAACAGTATCGTCATCTCCATCTCGGCTTGCTCCACTCCTTCGGCAGGCGAGGCGTCCCATCCGGCCGCAACTGGCCGCATGAGTCGGCTCGTCGAGCAGTTCTCAATTTCTCGGCTATGGGGTTCTTCTTTTCGGTTTTTGTTTTTTGTTCGTTATGTTGAACCTTTTCATGTGTGTTGTGTGCACACAGATGATGATGAAGGGCTACAGGAATTGGCTATGCTCTGCGCTGCTCGACTATATGCGATCATCATCATGTTGTCGAATAGTCGTCCTCATCATGAGCAACAGCAATATCTTTTCGTGTTCAGTGTTCACCTATATGGCTGGCATGTGTATGCCTTCTGCTTGCGTTCTGTTGGCTTGAATGTGGAACGGCAACAGCTCATCCGACTCTGGAGCAAGTGGAGTGGACACGTAATTGCATGTTGCGGTGCTATAGTAGCACCGTACAAGCTCAACATGGAACACACTGTGTAGCGTAGCTGTGTCATGAAGTCGGCCCTTCCTTTTTTGGTTCTGTCGCTTTGTGCGGGACTTCAGCTCCACGCTCTGTCTGCTTTTGGTCGCTGCTGTTGCGCCTTTGCAATTTTTGTTTTGTTTGTTATTGCAATTGAGGGATATAGAGAGTGAAACGAGTGCGAGAGAAAAGTAAATCATTGAACACGTTTTCGCGAGACATGCATGCATATTTTGTTCGGTGCGTTGAAGTTTTATATTTTGTTGAAAAAATTGTTTTTTTGTTTTTCCTTGGAATAGGTTTTATGTTAGGAACGGATGAATTCATGCTTCATATGAATATAGAGGTACGAACAGGCCTCTCATGTTGCATTTGTATGCATATTTTTTTACCCGTTTTTTAAAGACATCTTTCGTGTGGCAATTTCTGCGAAAAAATATTTTAACGCGCATCGGCTTAAGGTAGGTTTGTGTGGCACGAACAAAAACGAAAAACAAAAAAACTGGAGTGTTGGAGTGGCAAAACAATTGTAGCTGAAATTTCACTCGACACCAAGGATATTGTTGCTAGCAATATCGATGATTGGTTTTTGGCTTTTGTGAGATTTTTTTTCAGTTCTTCTTTGTTGGAAATCGATTTTGCGAAATTTTGAGACAAAAAAGAAGAATCACGAAAATTGTTTTAAACCAAAAAAGCAGAGGCGTTTTGATTTTGTTCGGTTCAACCATGAATGCTAGTTGCCACCAATACCCAAACTCCAAGCCCTGAATCTCCCATTTTGAATTCAATAAATTTCAGCAATAAGAAACCACAAGCTACAAATACTTCAACCTAATAAAAAATCAATTTATCATTTTTCACTTCCCGAGCTGCTACTGCTAAAATGCTTACACAAAACGACTTAATTACAACCGCATTCTTGCACATTTTCATCGATTACAAAGCCACTTAGCCTCACCAAACGATTTGCTACTCGATCTATTTAACAGTCGATACATAAAAATTACTCCATCGCATCTCGGTCTCTGCCTCTGCAGAAAGTTCCCCAATTGGTTGGGCTGCTGTTGGTGCGGCTGCAGTGCCATACACTCGACTAATTCAGATTAACGAATCAATTTAACATTTCTTTTCACAGCGGTAATAACAATTTGCCAACAATCCATTTAAGATCCAAATGTGCTGCTCTGCGTTGTGTTGGTGGAGCAATGCCACCCGCTCCATATTTTCTATTCCTTCTAATCTCAACAGCAAAAAAAATTTCCTCGTTGCTGAAGGCGACGATTACGATGGCGATGACTATGATGCAGACGATGGAGACAAGGACCATTTAAAGAAACGACAATGTCTGGTTCCGTCTCAATGTGTGCGGTATCCACACAATTTAGATTTATGTGTCTACGTCTGATCTTTTAAAATCGGCCCAATTCCAAAGATTGGCCTTTTGCAGCCATATAGCGAATCCACAGCTGGGGTTGAATAGACAACCCCGGTCGGTCTCTGGAGAGATGGGAAAGATACGAAGTGAAAAGCCCACGCTGTACAATTGCATGTATAGTGATAGTCACAGATCCCACTCTATTGTTGTGTTAATTTATTGTATCATTGTTTTAATTCAACAAATAAAAATTTAAGAAAACATCAAATAGTGTTCATAGATTTTTCTAGGATTATATGAAGTCGTACCCATGGAATTGAATTGTTATTGATGTTAGCAATTAGGCAGATTATGTTTCATTTACAGAAGAAAAGCACGACCGCCCAGATGGTGTACAGTGGGGCGTTTCTTGTTGTTCACAGAAAATATTGATAGGGAATGAATTTGTTGTCAAACGCCCCACTATTGGAGTTATATTAAGCTTTGTCCTCCGAAATGTGCGTGACTATTGTTTGACCATAATTTTTTTGTGTTTTTAGTTGAATATTTCCGCATTTTTAACGTCAACCAAAAACTGATTCGATCACGCAATGTTAACTCCAATATTGGACATTTGATTGGTTCGCCCGATGTGTGTGGCATTACAGAGGTATACTTACCTCGTGTCGTTAGCAAGCCTTGCCTTCCTACACAACAATGTTAAACATAAATTAATTAGCATTAAAATTAATCTCTCATCGTCAATTAATTTATAAATTTGATATTGTTAAGTGGATTTTATTCTCATTATGGACACGGAGGAAAGAGAGAGAGAGAGATAGAGAAGCAGTAGAAAAATTGTCAAACAAAATATAGTTTATCACTTGGTGATAAATTAATTTGTTAATTTATTGTTTAAGGGGATTTTAAAATACACACATGCATGTAAATTTTATTTAAATGTGATATGAGACTTTGATTAATTTTCCGTCAAAATGTCAAGCACGCTAGTTGGAAGACATAATTTATAATAATTTTAAAAAGTTCAGCTCCGTTTAGTAGGTGGATTGTGTTGCAAATTTATATGATTATGTGAATAAAATGTGAATGGATTGCATTAAACAGAAATTAATAAACAACTGACGGACGAAGGTGAGCCTTTGAAATCGTATTGTGTTTCATATTTATGGATGCTTACATTTAAATCATATTATGTATTAACATTAAGACAGTTTTATATTGGAAATTTTTCATAATACGCTCACCGGAATGTTTTGGGGTCAAAATCATACCTGGAATAAAGAGAAAAGGTGATTTGTTAATAAAGTTGCATATTCTGGATTTATTTTTTATTTTTGGAATAATTTTCATTGTTTTCAGAAATAATTTAGTAAAAAAAAAAAAAAAAAACAATGTAACACATGAAATTATTCATTAAACAGCAAAGGTCGTAGTTATTCAAACATGCTGGGGTTTCCACCTTGTAGTGGTGGGGAGGCTTACGCTTAATTTTTCAGCCGATCAGCTGTAGACTTTTATTTCTTAAGTCCTCAGCTGATCAGCTGAGAATTTTAGGCAAACTAAGAGGAACCCAAAAACGAAAAACCAATGGACAGTACAACACAGAACAATGAAAAACCAGCGGGGATATACGCTGAAACGTCGACAGAAGTCATGGCTGCCGGCGCGGGCTTTGCCCTTCCAACAGTAGGAGGGGAGAAGTCGCCATTGACAGACAAGAACGAACATAAGGACAAGACTGCAGGAAAAACGACAATGACCATTACGCAGGAGGAAGAGGACCTTCTTCTCACTCCTTTTTCCAACCTCGGTGTGGAGGATGGAGTTAGTCGGAACACTCGTAACTGACGACGACGCGTGTTCAGTTGCTAGCTCTACCCTCTCACGATCGTCGACCACTTCAGTTCGGAGTAGAATCTCCAACTGTAAGAAGACGATCAAACGACTTGGAAAAAGGAAATGGGAGGAATTAACAGCGAACGAACAGGTTAGGCTTTTCAACGCTCGTGCTTTCCTAAAGAACGAGCCTCTTATGATGGGGGGGCCATGTGCCCAAACATTGAAGGAGGCGGATTCCAAAGGAAACACTGGCGTGGGTGCGCTGATGGGACCGCCCAATCCGCCGATTGATATAATTCAATCCAAGAAAGGAACGACCCCTTCAGTTGCACCCCAGGTTAGGGAACAGACGCCGTTGCTAACTTCGAAGCCGTCTACATCCGCCAAATCCAGTACGGGGCCATGTGCAACAACGGGCTTGGAAGATGGTAAGACGGTCTCGAGGGAATCGAATCTGGAGGGTGCTTGTGAAAGCAGTACAAAGGGCCATGTGCCCGAATGCAGCTCTAACATAACTCCTTCACCTTCGTCAAGCAGCGGTGTCCTGGACGAAACTAGGGAAAACGACCAAAACTCTCACCGAGGACAAAGTACTACAAAGGAGGATACGAAACACGGAACGGACAATTCGACGCCTATCTAACAAAAATCCAAACTCCTTAACGGCAAGGGATAAGATAGTGCTCGAAAACGCTACACGAAACCTTAGGACACTGACTCTGACATCGACAAACAAAAACAAAAATATATGGACTAGGAACCTGTTGAAGGAGAAGGAGATGGTGGGCCATGTGCCTCCCCTGGACCCTGATTCAGTGGCAAAAACGTCCAAGAGAACTAGGCAGGATGACACAATTTCGAGAGGAATGGATAGATAATATACCGTACTCGAGTGAGTCTTCAATTGCTATCTATACTGATGGCTCTAAAATGGACACTGGTGTAGGAGCAGGCTTCTATTCCGAATCTCTCAAGTTAGCCGCCTCGCTTAGGCTTCCAGACTACAGAAGCGTCTTCCAAGCGGAGGTCCTGGCAGTCACAACAGCTGCTAAAAAGGTATCAATGATGGCGATACCACGAGCTGATATCACCTTTTACATTGATAGCCAAGCGGCAATAAAAGCGATTACTGCAACTGAGGTAAAATCAAAGCTTGTTTCATGCTGCCGCGAAAAGCTTAAGGTTCTTGGCGCACAGCACAACATTAGACTCTGCTGGGTCCCGGGCCACAGCGATATACTAGGCAATGAGAAAGCCGATGAATTAGCAGGATTAGGGTCAATGCTTGACGTAAGCCAAGCTCAGCTAGTTAGCACCCCTACCTGTTATTTAAAACAGGAAATCTCAAAAAGAATAACTATCAAGGCTGATGAAAGGTGGAACCTTCTTGACACCTGCGGCACAACAAGAAAGATCTGGCCCTGTTTTAACAAACAGAGAACAGAAAAAATTATGCAGCTACACAAGGGATCACTTCGATCTCTTGTAAGCATAATCACTGGACATAATCTGTTAGGTTATCATATGAAGAAGATGCGAATCAGTTCAGATGATCTATGCAGAGGATGCGGAGACGAGGAGGTGCATGAAGATACTTCGCACTTTCTGTGTCACTGTCCCGCACTTTCCCATCAAAGGAAGAAAATGCTTGGCAACTTTTTCTTTGAGGATTTAGAGGAACTCTCTAGTACGCCAGGTACTAGCATCCTGAACTTCGTCAAAGCCTCTAAATGGCTTGACTAACTGAACACATAGGTTTTTCTTATTAGCTTGAGTAGCAATACTCGCGGGTATCACAATGGATCTGTATTGATCTAAGTGTGACGGTAATGACATCAACTGTCAGCCCCTAAACCTAACCTAACCTAACCTATTCAAACATGAAATTTAAAGTATGAGGATTTTAAAAACGTTAAAAAAAAAAATTGGAAGGCAAATATTGATGAAAGAGTAAAGAAGGCTACTGTAGCACTCTTCACTTGTAAGAAGTCCATAGGCTCAGAATGAGGCTTCTCCATAAAAATAACCCACTGGATATACACTTCGGTAATCAGACCGATACTCATTTATGAAGCCGTCGTATCTCGTATAGTGGACCGCACTGGACAAGGTGGTAAATTTGAATAAACTCATTAAAGTCCAGTGGTGACTAGGTATGTGCTATACACGCGCAGCACTTCGCTCAACACCAACAGCAGCTTTAGAGGTGCTTCTAAACCGAACACCTCTTGACATCTTCTCCAAAATTATGGCAGCCAACTCATGCAACAACTCGTGTAACAACACTGGTCAAAATTGACATCACAGTAGAATCGCAGTCGATTCTGAGGTTTTGAGAGACAGAATCTCGCTGTCAAGCAGGAGCCATTTATTTGAAACGACGTTATCGTGAACCAGACCTACACGAATTGATGTGAGCTTACGGAATCATTCCATGCCAAAAAAGGATTCAGACAAGGCGATCGCGATGCCCTGTCATGCGATTTCTTTAACATCGTGCTTGAGAAGCACTATATCTTCCACAGGTCTGTTCAACTCCTCGCGTACGCCGATGATATTGATATAAAAGGAAAAACACAGCTCGACGTCAATTGCGAGTTTGTGGCCGAAGGAAAATTGTTTAGCCACCGTTTTTGTAATCGTTACGAAGACCTTCCTTTTTCGAGTTTTGAAGGAAATAGAGCTACGTGGGCCCAGTTTTAGAAAAAACAACCATGTCAATTCTTTCTTGTCAGAGTGGTTCCATTTGAAGAAGTGCGTATTTGGATAGGACGATATTGCATCGATATTTCTGTACACTAAGCCTCAAACTTTGTTGTCAAGAATGACAGATGAAGTAATCAACTAGGCACCTATTAACTGATAGGTACTTAAAAAATCGGTAGGTGACTGTAATGAACCGTTTTGTAATACATTTCACATTAAAAGATATTTTCCTTTAAAAACCACAAAACACATAAATTAAAGTCAACAAATCAATTTAAATGCAATAATGTTTAAATCATTTCGTAATATAGAAAACCACACAGCAAGCCACTAAGTGCAATTTTTATTCCCGGAACTAAAAAAAAAGCAATACCACCTTCACTCAATTTGAATACAATTACAAAATTTATAACAACTGCACTCACATTTGAATAGAGCCGAAAGCTCGCGGCTACCCTGAGTCCCAACTACAAGCTAACAAGATACAAGTCGGCCGCGGTATAGGAAACCACAACAGCCATCACATACCATCCATGCCATCTCTACCGTTGTGCAATGGAGGTGGTGCTCTAATTTTGTGGTCATAATTCTTGCATTAACATGTTTTAGTTTTCGAGCGAACGCGTGCTGCCGATGTATTTACATAAATAAGTTCAAAAAGTTCATTATACTCAATGAATAAAATGTATTGAATTGCACAGCATGCAAAATTATTGTAACTATTACTCTCAGTGATGAAAATGATGCTTGCAAAACAAAAATGTTATAATTATAAACAAATTCAAATCGAATGAATTTGCGGAGACTCGTAGAGAGACAAAACATTCCGCAGCAATATTTTCCGCTATTCGAATTGCTTGTACGTGTGTCCAATGTTCAATGTCCATAGATATACCTCGAGGGAAGCATTTTTAAATTAAATTGTTGATTTATCAACGAATGATAATGAAACCAATTTTAAATGAATTCGAGTATAACGAGGTAATTAACTCAATGAATTCCGTGTATGAAAAATGTAACGAATGAAATGAAATTGCCGCCGAAGTCACAGTCTCGTAGTCACCGATTGTAATTTTGAGGGGTTACAATTTATTGCTGTATGAAGAGGCTGAATTAAAAATATATATTTTATGGGTCGTAGATGGTTAGGGGTAAATACTGAGGGTCACAATTCAATTAAAACAACAGCAAAAAATGTGATATCCTTGTGACTGTTTTTGTATGTCGGTCGGTTCGGTGGAAAAATGGATAAGGCTTAATTTTCGTCGAAATTGACAGTCAATGCATATTTGCAAGCAGTCATCACTATGGCATATAATTAATCAGAAGTGAACGAGTTGAGTTATAATTTGAATGACGCGCCTAGCCGTTTGAAAATGTTCATGCTTGCATCAAGAAACAACACTTTGGCGGAAGCAGTAGAATATAAAATGCCTAAGAAACTATCTAGCAACACCCGGTTTAAGAAGCAGACCGCCTTTGCAAAGATCGAACGATGGTAACATCCTTAAGAACTTCTAGGCCCATTGAAAGTCCAATTGAATTTTCTAGAATTGCCCAAGATAGGGACGTCTAGACATCCAGTCACACGGAAGAAGAGCTATCAGCTCCGACAAATGAAAAGTTGGATCCCTTTGTGACATAAGGTATCTTCATGAACTAAACAGGTCTAAAAACCGTATTAAGAAAATAATTAAGGGCTCAATCACCTTGAATCCAATCGAATCTCAATACTATTGAAATTCTTTTTAGAAGGTTTTCGAAATTCTTCTTAGTGATCAGTCAGCAAAAGAAATTACACAACTATTGACCAGTTTCATTTTCTTCTCTTCGCAGCTCAGCTGTACCAAATTTCTCAAAGTATGTACTTAACATTTCCACTTGAAATTGTAAGAAAATTAAGACCAACATACATTACTCATCCCCCACGGCAAAAAAATAAATACCCCAAAGACTCTTAAGATTATGAAATTCATCTTAAGACGAACGAATCATCGCCATCATCATCATCATCAGCATCGGCATCGGGCTTCAACACTTTGCATATATCTTCTGTTAATTACTTCTCATTTTCAACATAAAGCAATGAAAACATCTTTCAGCGCGGTTTCTTATGCTCAAGAACGTGATTACTTATCAAATAGCATTCGTAGAATTTTCTGTATACGAAAACTATGTGAAATATAAGAATCCTCATCATCGTTCGAGTGGGGCTCATCATCATCGCCCTTACTCATTGCACCCGTCCGTCTTTAGAACCCATCCAAATCCACCTCAGTAGTCGCTTCCACCCATGGGCATATGGTGTGATGGCTTGCACTGCAAATCCGCCCATCACAAGTCATCAGCTGCAGCATTAAGCATAACACCATATCGCAGCGTAGTCGCCGTCGCCGCGCCGCCATGGTTGTAGTCGTATCGCCTTAAATAATCCCCAAACATGCTTCCTCTGTTAACGGCCAGGGACTCGCAACTATTTATAGAGCTGTAAGCGAACGTATAGTTGTAAGAGACGGCCAAATCAGCAGACACAGTTATCCATATCCATGCATTCAAGCGAACCATCATCAGCAACTCAACTCAAATAGACTCAGACAAAGATACTGATTCGGTTGCTGCTGCTGCAAATTCTATACTGTTCGTTGCCTGAATGCTGCCGATGATGATGATGCTTTTGCTAGTTGCTGAAGCTGAACAAAACAACAAAAAAGGAAATGCAAAATTATTTATTTTCCGACCTCCTCGCTACAGATATCTCCCCTGAGCCTGTCATAAAACGAAGCCCAAAAGAAAAAATTACATGAAATTGTTGACATAACTCAGCCGATTCGTCCGTCTGTCCGTTTGCGTCTGCGATTGTCGTTCGTCCGTTTGTTTTGTTGCAAATTGTACCGCGCGACTTAGTTCTCGCCTTACCCCCGCCACTATGTTCAACGCGATTAAATTGAACCAAAGTGAACCGCGAAGCCGATGCTGAATGCTGATGCCACTCGTAACTCGTTCTCTGTGTCTGTTCTGATGGCGATGCCATCACTGCCAGTGGCGGCCGTTTCTGATTCTCAATGCCGTTTGCCGATGTAAATTTTGATGGACGTGAATATTACAAGTAATTAACTTGTAGGGGCTCGCGAACTGCTGCTGGCAGCTTCAGTTTGTAGTCGACACAAGCGGAATAGCGAACATTAGCAACTAAAAGGAGCATCGTCAGTGTTGCCATCTTTCGTTTTTGAATTGTATATTGTCCTTTTCATTTCCCTTAGAATAAGCTTCCTGAATGCGTGGATATCATTGACGTTTAAATTTCACTCGATTCGTAAACTATTGTCAAAAGCTTCAAAAATATACTTTTGAAACCATAAATTGCGTTAGACGTTTAGGTTCAACTCTTTTGGCAGCTCTGAGGAGTGAGTTCAGTAAATTATTTTTAATTCGCCAGTTTGCCGCCTTGGCATCCCCACGTAGTCCTCTTTTTTTAAGCAGAGACACAAAAAATAAAAACACTCACTCAGCAGATGCTGAAGCTTATTAGTGTTTCATAATGAATTTTGTTCGGATGTCTGTCATATGAGCGAAAAGTTGACAAAAAATGTAAAACATGCACTTATGTGACAACAATAATAATTATAACACAAGTGAGCACTTCTGGTTTTTCTGTTTTTATCTTCGCGTTGCCGTACACCTCTCTCGTCGCTTTGATAGCAGCTGAAGCACTCAGCAGCTGTAAAATGTTCTTTCTTTAGCGGTGTCTTGGAGGAGCACCTTAGTAAAATGGCAAACATTTTAATGAGCTTCTGAAAATAGTTCTTGTATAGTTTCTCACTTAAATTTGAATTATGAAAATAGCTTAATTTCCTACACAAGTTGTAGCGAGAGCGAGAGTGAAAGGCGAATCTAGAAAAAAAGGATCGACATAGAAAATAAATTGTGCAAGTAAAATCGTCTAGACGAAATTGAATTTGACTTTTTTTCGTGTTCACTTAACACATTTTAAGTATGTCAAATGATATTTTCTTATTTTATTTTTGTAACATGGTTGGAATTTTCGCATACAAATCGAAAGAAAAGCGTGGGTATCGCTATTAGGCTAATAGTTGGACCAAAATCAATTTTATGATTGATGTAATATTTAATGGGAAGGTTATTTTTGGAAAAAGACACTCATTCATTGACCAAAATTTACATTAAATTCTATTTTTACACAATTATTTTGAGAGAAAAATGAATGCCAAATTGTTTTCCCCCAAATCCGGTTTGAAGGACCATTTTATTTTTATTCTTACAAGAACAAACAACTGAAAGAGAACATTACAAACTTTTTTGACGTCTTTTAGTAAACTTTCGACCTTTTAAAGCCTCGATTGGTAGGCTCTCTAACTTTGCTTACGCAGCCGTCTACTATTTTCTTGATGATATAATACATCATTGAAAGCCGTCATAATTCCTATCGTATCTGTCAAAATATTTCTCTCTGACTAAATGAAAATAATCTTTCTTATATGAGTCATGTCTTGGATAAGTCTTGCTCATGTAATTGAATGATTCATCAAAAGAAAACGGATCAAGTTAGGTTCTGACTGTGTCAAGAAAAAAAAAAAAGGTTTCTTAGAACTCTATTAATCATTAACATAAGAAAAAGATGAAAAAAAAATTACTCATTTAAGATGGTTTTGAATGGTTGTTCAAAACAACAAAACAATGTTGTCACGGTCAATCGGAATTTTTGTGGACATGTCCATTTAACGATTTGGCTCTTAGGCAATTATGTATACATATCTCAATTTCAGTTTTTACGAATACTCTATAATCTTAAAAATGTTTAAAAAATGCAGAATTTTCGAAGTAGATATAAAACGTTTTATGACATCTCTCAGTCACACTGAATGCATCAAATGATTGCCGTTTCGAGTCATAATCCAAAAACAGGAAAATGAGATTAAACAAATTATTGTTTATATCTTTTCAAAGCTCCAGTTTAGATAACGCCTTCTGACGTACATCCCGCTTATCTTGTACCGATATTTGACTGACATTTATTATGCCTCTGCATTTGGTAGAGTGTAGAAAATCGACTTTTAGAAAATAGGACATACAATGCTCAGGTTTCATTCAGTCACCATGCTTTCTTACAACCACATCTTTCAAATATCAGTGGGAATAAGGTCAGCTAGGCATGGGAATTCCGAGCAAGAAAGAGATTACGAGAAAGATGAGTTTTAAATAACATAGACATTTTATCTTCTTACTATCTCTCTCACTCAACTATAGTGCTTGCTTTTTCAAACTTCGAATTCCCATGCCCAATTCACGTTATTCCTTCTCAAATGATCCACTGCTGCTTTGAACAGTTTGATAGTTAAATTTCGATAACGCTGTCCTCATACTATCGAAGTTAACGTTTTATCCATTATAAAGCTAATTTTCCTCAGCACCAAGTGCGAGTCCACTACACTTTTTTCGTAATCATCTCCACAGAGTCCGATTTTTACATTAAGGTCACTTCAATTAAATTCTTTTTAAAGTTCTAAGTTCATGTACCTACCCAAATAAAAAAAGAAGTTTATTTTTTTTAAGACTTTCCATCCGCCACTTCTGAATTAAATTTTCAAGAAAAAAAATGCATGACTTTTTAAGCATCTTGTAAGAGTTCGACCAGCAAATTGGTGTTGAAAGTCATTAGAATCGTAAATTAGAAAAAAAAGCTATTCCCATATTAACCTTTCCACCGACACAAAAATCTAATATCAAATTAAATCCACAATAAACCGTGAAACACGACAGCGTCTTCGTGCTTACATCTAAGACAAAAAATAACCGTCCATAAATTACCTTCCTCAATCAAACTTCAAGTCATATAATTTTCTAGCCAACGACCCTATAAAATTCCCAACACTCTGGTCTCTTATTCTTTTATTTCAATTTAATCTTCTGAAATTAGACAATTTTTTTTCCATTCCTATTTATTTATTTTGGTCATCAAAGTTTGTCTCATTAAAATTCCCCTTTTTTCCGCACAAAGCCGCCATCGCGCCACTGATAACTTGAAACGCTTTATGTTTAGTTCGCATGAACTCTCTTGATTTCCGCCCCAAAAAACTATTAAGTGATCATCCTAAGTGCGTTCTGCGTACTTTTTGGCTCTTTATTTATTCCCACAACTTAATTAAAACTTTCCGTCGTCGTCGTAGTTTTTCTTTTTGTCTCTGTTTTAATTTTTACTTTAGCTCTTTATGTATTTTCTATTATTTTAAGTACCTTTGCTGAGGCATTTCCCTTTTTTGACCAACAAAAACGACGATTACGACTTTGACGCAAACGACAATGATTCTCATAATGACAAAAACAAATTAAACAACAACACTTAAGGCTCTTCTAAATGGGTTTTGAACTTCTTTCTTCAATTGGTTTTGAAAACGTACTAAGAATCCTTTTAAGGAAAGCTCATCATCGGCCCCCATACGTCACATCATAATGATTATAAATCAAATGAGCAGCCACTCTACTAGATTATATTTATCGTCACATCAAATTCGTTGAGTATTTAGATAATTTTCAAAATTCGAAGGGAAGAACTAGCTTTCTTCATTCATCAAAAGCGAGAGAAACCCTCAAAAAGTCAACAAACCGTTTGTCCCTCATAAATAAAATCTTTCAGTAGCTCATAACATTCTCGGTTTCTGGTTTTGCGGAACGATGAGTGGGGGATGAAATTCTTCGACTAAGTCAGAATGATCCATTAATTAATTTTCCTAGCCCCCCGCACGGATAGAGTTTGATTAGTCTATTGTATTTTATTTTTCAGTCGATAAGACCACTGGTCACTTTTGACTCAGAAGAAAAAATAAAAGTTTATCTCGCCTCTCATTTTTCATTAACAGACAAAAAACATCAATTTCTGTATCAAGAAATGATTAATAAAAGTCAGAAACTCGCCGAGGGAGTTGCATAGAATGTTGTACTCCCTTAAGTGCTTTTGCTTTTGCTTGACTTGAGTTCCCACTTTCCAGCTGATGTTTTCGAAGCTATGTCTAAGTCGATTCCCATGCGAAATCAATTACATTATTTGCAATTCTTGACTGCTCCACATCTGTAATGAATTAGATACGGATTGTTGTTTTTTTTTCTCATTTTTGAAATTTTCCGACTTTAAAAAATCCAAAGCATTGCAAGTAATTTGTTAGTATTTCGATTAATTACTTGCACTTGGGCGTTGTCTTGTAAAGAAAAAAAAAAACATGTAACTATACGTTTGGGTTGTTGGGGGCCTCGGTATATCTAGAGACAGAAAATTTCATTCATTGGAAGAAAGTGATTCACGAAGTCGACAGCGAAGACGATGAGCAACGTGATAAATGGTGATGACTGATGGCAGCAGGAGATGGATTACATAATGTTGTTTTTATTTGCTGTTTTCTTCTCTCTTTTTTTTTGTTGTTGTTGAATCATTTGATGAATTTGTGATTATAAAGGAATAGCAGAAGCTGTTGATGGAATATTTTATTTATAAACTTGGATATCAGTTTTTTGCAATCAAATTGATTGAGGAAAATTGCATTCAATTAAGATCTAGATTTGTTAATGGTTTTTCTCCGTATTCGAGGTTGAGTTGATGAATTTTTAATGAATTTATTAAAAGCGCTTTTGAGGAATTTCAGTTGAAGAGAAAAGCTATGTTGCAAAAGGAAGGTTTTTTAACCTTCTTTAAAGTGCCTGTAGGGTAAAATTTTAGACCCAGTTATTAAATCTAGGATGTTTCTTCACTTGAGAACTCAAGTACCACTACTAGTTAACATAAGCTCAGCCAAATCATAAAACGATCGAAGTGAAGAAATCTTCGTCTTTTTTGATGTTCAGGCTGTACAACAGGCGGGTTTCCCCGACAAATTTTTCGGAACCTTCAGAAAATTTCGGTTAATAGTAAAAAAGTAATAACTTTATCATTTGGATTGTTTTGGGATCGTAAAAAAATCAATGTCGAAATTTTGATCGAACATGACTTTACGATGATTGAGAAGGAAAAAAAGTGGATTCTGTTCCGTCTGTCTATCCCCGTGTCTAAAAGTGAAAGCAATGCGCCGATGAACGGAGTAAGTGGAAGGCGTTTTAGTGTTTCTCATTGTCACACCAAAAAAAAGGTTAATATTCTTAAAACCTAATCGAATATAATGTATGTATTAGAGATGCCGCGAATATTCGGCAACTATTCGGTATTCGGCCTATTCGGCCAATTTTTTTGATATTCGGTATTCGGCCGAATAGTACACCAAATATTCGGCCGGCCGAATATTCGGTTGAATATCAAAAATGGAGAAAAAAATAATTTATTTATTTATAAAAATGTTTTCTTTTTATTAAAAATAAATTAAGTGTTGAAAATCTACCAATGGTAAATTGTGGTCAATAGATATTACTTTTTCGTAAACAATGGGCCCAATCGCTTCGAGGTAGTTCTCCGACAAGCAAAATGTCTCCAATTCAGAGGAAATCGGAGAAAATTCCGATTGGGCCGAATTACACTATGTTACACTATGTATAGTGTACACTTGTACCGAGAGGTAGATTCTAGCAACTGATGTCAAATGGGGATACTGTTCTGTGTTTGCTGACCACCATTTGTTCTACCATCCAATCTTGGCGAACAGTTCTTAAATAAAGTTCGCTTTTGCTTATAACAGAAGTTTTTTCAACATCCTTGTCAATTTTCGTGTTGTATTTAGCAACTTCCTTTTTTCATTTCTACAACTATACACAAATCGTTGACGAATGCAATATGCAACGCAATCCAATAAGACATAGGTAATATAAGAGTCACGTAGGAGAACGAGAAACACATTGTTTCGTTGGCCGAATATTCGGCTGCCGAATATTCGGTATTCGGCCGATTAGTCTGGCCGAACATTCGGTATTCGGCCGAATCACTATTCGCGGCATCTCTAGTATGTATATATTTTCTAAATGATAGTTTAGTATTTGCAACAAAAGTTGTTGCTACACCCAATGAAAATCATTGAAATATTATCAATTAAATTTTGTTAGGTTAGGTTAGGTTGGAGTGGCTGTCTAGATGTTGTTGACTCACTTAGACCTCAAGCGTCCATTGGGATACCACTAAAGAAGTCATTCATGGGAGAGTAATGGACTTAAATGAACCATTTTGTAATATAAATGAAATAAGAGAGACATCTTGTGTCGATCGTTGCCACTGCGTTCACTGGTATTATCGAAAAAGGGATTAACGAGATAGTTATTCCTTCTATTGGAGAGTGCCGGACATTTACAAAGAAGTTGTTGGACTGTTTCCTCTTCCTCCTCGTCCAAGCAGCTTCTACAGAAGTCATAAGTGTATACCCTTAAACTCATAGCATGTCTACCTTTGAGGCAGTTTTATGACTCCAATTGTGGAGCTTATACTTTGTCTGATTAGGGAAATTAAGCCTTTTGACCGCTTCAGATCTATGTTTGGCCATTATTTGTTTGGTTGGTAGGCAGGTGGTACCCTGAGACCATCTAGCATTTGTTGATTCTAGACCATATTGTTTGAGAAGATGTTTGCATGTAGCAAGTGGTGTTCCTATGTTGTATATTTGTCTAACAGTGAGCAGAAGTGTTCCGGTTTTGGCGAGCTCATCAGCTTCACAATTTCCAAGAATGTCTCTGTGACCCAAATGAGGTGAATGTTAATATTGATCGACAGTCTTGGGCGCGAGAGATTTGAGAGCGGCTTGGCTGTACATCCTTGCAAGATATAACGTTTTCTTTGAGCCAGGATAGTTCCTCTTTTATCGGCGCGCCGTAGACCGTTTTCACTCCAAAACTTTTTTCGAATGTACTTAAAAATAGAACTATCCTAAACTGGCTTTGAAATTCACCTGTTTTAAAGCACATAAATAGCCTCGCCCTAAACAATTTTTTTTTTATTTTTTTTTATTTAACTACGAAATTTAATAACGTCACTAAAAAAACACAAAAAATTAACAAGAAAATTGTTTTATAAGACTTTAAAGAGGTGCTTCACAAAAGACAATATAATTGTTTGTGGTCAGTTTGAAGTGCGGCGTACATACGTGGCACAGAGCAGTTCAACTTGGAAATTTCTTTCAATAAAAGATATTTTTTACAAATGAAACAAATTAGTTTAACACCATTCTTGAAGTATATATATTTTTAGTTGAACTTTATTTTTTCACACAAGGATTAAATTCATTTATTTATGAACCTTATATGCATGAAGTCATATAAACTTTCATTAAAATCTAAACAGACACATTTCGGTACAATTATTCTTTCTCAAAATGACTCATAAATATGTAAATCAAAAGAAAAATGACTCCATTTCGAAACCCAACAAAAAACGATATCTCCTGATTTATTACTTCAAATTCGCTTCAGGCATTTATCATTATAAACCAACAAACCACAATAAGGTCACTAAACTGAAAAGAAATAAGAAATAATAAAATCTCCATTACAACTTCATTGGACTGCCTTAAAATCTTCATTATATCGCCTTCTCACATAAATCTTCGACATCAAAAGGTCAAACGATATTAACAGCCTGGTCAAATGTTTATCAACAAAGTGCTATATACACCCGATATAATTAATTCAATGAAAAAGTCTGTGAAACAGACTTAAAATGTAAAAATGAATGAGCCAACAAAAAATCCCCATGTGCAATAATATAAATGTTCTCCCTAGTCGAACGAATGGCGATGGCAAAAGAGTACACTACCGTCTACTGGTCTGGGCAATGGTACTCTGACATTTTGCGCACGGCTTACACGCTCGCTACTTGACTTGACATACTAAAAAGTCTACATCCTCTTTCTCTCTTGTTATCAAAAAAAAAAAACGAGACACATTGAAATAATTACAAATGGCCTCCATATCTATAGAATAATATCGACTCGACACAGCATTTCCTGTTGCGGATGTTGGCCAAAAGGAAATTATTTAACATTAAAAATGCCTGCACAGTCAAAAGCAAAACAAGAAACAAAACAAAAGCAAAAACAGAAATAAGGAAATTCAGCAAATTGCAATGGGAAAATAATTTTGGTGACAAATTAATAGTTACAATTATTCACACACACTTTCGATAGTAATTCTTCAACCATTGCTATTTATACAAATTAGAAATTAATTCACCAAAACCAAATTATAAATACAGCTGATCGGACAACAACCATATCATACTCACAAAAAATTAAGGCACGCTGATTAATTTTGCATGATTTCATCTTGTTTTATTTTTTGTAAATAAATTTGTCAGTGTTTTTTTAAATTTACCTGAAATGAAACAAAGGGAAACAAATTAGTTTTGTTGCTTTTCAAATCTATGAGAGGAACAAATCGATAAAAAAAAAATCAAAATTCGTTTGAAAACAAATTTGTGTTTTTTTGTGTTGTTTAGCATAAAAAATCTTGTAATTTATGTAAATATTTGATAATCCAGACACAAAAAAAAAAAATAAAATACGGCAGAAGCTTGAACGATAATTTTCGAGTGAGATAAAAACAACTTAAATTTATTTTTCAAGAGCGAAAACACCCACACAGGAATGTGTGCGGATGAATATTTTTGTAGGCTGTTTTTTTTTTTAATATTCAATATTATATTTTAAATTTATTTTCTGAAGTGATTTTGTATTCGGAAGGATGATCATATATTTTATTACTTTAAAGCTCAAATTCGATGGCATTAAAATGTTTTTCGTTAGCGATTTCACCGAGAGAGGGCGTGGTAAGGGGTGTTTGTCATTATTTCAGATTTGAATCAATTATGTAAATTTACATTAAATTTTTATTAAATCAATTTTTTCTTCATTGAAACTGATTTGAGTGAGAAAATCAATATTGAAACGAAAAATTTTACACTCCGTAAAAAGGGGTCGGGTTAGGTGAGAGCTAAATGAGAAGGAGGTTGATTGTAAAATTGTTTTATTGGCGGTTTCTGTTTTGTTTGGATTTTGAGACGGAAACACAAAATATCAAAAACGTCTGGCAATGAAATTTTCATGTGTCTGGATGCGTGGTGGAAGTCTGAAGTCTGAAGAGGAATGAACGAAGGCGAATCAAATTAGTGGAGATAATCGAATTTGATATGAGACTCACTGCGACTGTGAGACACAAGACGACAAGTGATATGGGTTCGAGCATGGGAAGTTTAATGATTTCGACATTTTATTATTGTTGTGGTATTTTTTTTTTTCAATTTTGTTTTGTAACAATGATTGGGGGGATAAATTCAAGTAGACAAAGCGTCGTCGTCGTCGTTGTAGTCTTCGTCTACATCGAGAAATTTTAAGTGATTCAGCGAGGGGGAATCAATAAGACATATTATTTTCACTTGACAGTTGTTGTATTTTGAAAGTGACATTCTGAAAAAGGTTAAAAAAGGGAGACAGCATGAAAGATTGTTAATGGAGTGCTTTTTGAGAAGCTCGTCATTAAATATTAAATTTTAAATTAAAATTGTAATGCGATATGATATCAGAAAGCATTTAAAGAGCGCCGTCAGAATGGGTAAGAACCATTTAGAATAATTGGAAAATGGTAATCAAGCAAATGGGGGGAATATTCGTTCAATTTAATTTATTGATTGTGATAAATGGCGGAACTAAACGCATTAGAAGCTGTTGTACAACTTTGATAAAAAAACGTTTTGTTCATTTCAATTTAAGAATCTTTGGAGATTTGTTTCAACTGTTTTCAGAAGTGGGGTCATTGCATAACTTAGCACAAGATCGAGGAAAAATGCTGTAATATTTCCATTGACCATGGTACTTTGGCAAGACAGGTACTTGAATATTTCGTTACTTATGTAAACTGTTTTAAGTACCAAGTACTAAAAACTTTAACTTTAGTACTATCTGGCACTATTAATTTAAAAAATCAAGAGCCGGACTTCTTAAAAGATTTTCGGTTCTTTAGCACTTTTTTATGAACCAGAATAAATTAAAAGTAACGCTTCTAGTATTTCTAAGTACCAATGCCAGAATTTTCATGTATTTGAGCAACTGTAAGTACTTGAAAGTTTGGAATTATTACTTGAAAATTATACTGGTACTTGAAATGTAACTAAGTACTTACGAAATACTCGAAAACGTTAGGAATCAACAAAATACTAGTACTTGGCTTTTTTAAGTACACCATTGAGACACTGTCATCGTTCCAGCTTACAGGGTAAACGGTGGTGGCAGTTCCGTATTGTCTCTTCTCGGATTGTAAATGCAAACATTTTCATAACAGCAGACCATTCCATTATCTACGTTGCAATTAATTTTTGAAACGTATTAAATGAATTAAACTTGTCAAAGATTATTCCGAGCTTTTTTTTTTATTTCAAAATGCACTCACCTGAATTTTTGTGGCCCCACTCACAGACACGCCATCAAAATTCATTAATTTCCACTCAAAACCAATTTGTTTCTGGTCTTTTGTAACACTAATCTATTTACTTAGTGTAGGTAGCTTTAATATCTTTTTTGTGTACCATGTCCATTCCATGTTGCTGTTGGTCATGGTGCAGTGGACCTGGACAAATGCCACTATAATAAGTGTCGCATTGCGCTGCCCCCAATTCGTAACACACAAACAAATACAAAATAAAAATAATAATCCATAGTGAAAGTGAAATGCAACACACACATTACCTTCTATCGCCTGCTCCAGAACGTTTGTGTGTTCTTTTTACAGAAATAGAAGTCAACATCGAAAAAAATAGAAAAACATTAAAAACCGAAAGTGTAAACTAAAGCCTCTTCATGACAACTTGAGAGCAGGCCGATACCACACCACACAGCACTCAGAACTCAGAACTCGACAGACACGGCTTGTAATTCCTTTTTGTCGCGTGAAAGTGATGATATCTGAGAAATTTAATGCGATGTTCTACAATTACAACGATAAGTAGGGTTCAACACGCCGAGTGCTTTCTGCTGATGTAACATACTGTCTAACGTCTAAATAAGGAATTTTTTGTCTCTCGACACGAAGCAAAAAAAAAAAATGCCATTAAAAGTGTAACGCATTTTTTCACTGCTGTCGTTCAACACCGCACAACCAGCCCCAACCAGCCAACTAGAAGAAACAAAAAGCGACAACAACCTACCTGTTGTCAATCATCACCTGTCATGTCTGTTATATGATATTCAATCGACACATGTGCACATTGCATGCGACGAAGCAGGCGGGACGGACGTATAACTCTAAGCCAAACGGAACGACATCAGCCATTACAAAAGCAAACGAGTGTGTAATGCAAGTCATGCTATTAGCCCGAGAACTCCGGCTTTGAGACTTCAGCTGCAATTTCAGGTCCGACTTTAGACTTCCACTTTGGGAGTTCGCTGCGACGACTGACGAAGGTGATTGGTGACTTTGGGTATTAGAATCAATGTACATGTAGCTTTTACGCTTACGCCATTCATGGCTTGAATCGGCATCGTCACACAACGACGACTTTGATATGGGGTTAGTTGTTATCCTTGCCCCTAGGCCTGTCGCTGTATGTCGCGGTGTGGTTGTCGCCTGTCAAAAATTCATTATGGTAGACGTTCTGTCTATTGCAGCGGATCACTAAGCAATTATTATATCCGACTGCGACTATGCGATGACGATGAATTTAGTTGATTTTGTTTCTTTTTGTATCCGCGCCGATTTGTGGTTGTTGGTCAGTCAGTTGTTGTGGGGCTTTTTTGTATTTGCTTGTTCTAACATTTTTGCTTTATGGTGTTTGTGCATCTGGCCGGAATGCTAATTAAGTAATTTATTTATCGATTTTTAGTTCAATCGGGTTTTTCTCTTGCGTTCATATCTTTTTCATCTTGAATGCGCTATCGTTTGGTCAAAATTTGTATTGGTGTTTGAGTTTTTCCTTTGACTTGCTGGAGGCTATTGCAGCTTTGACGTTGCGTTTGTTTTAGTGTTAATTGCTATTTAAGCTAATGGATGTTCGATTGCGTTGAGTGGCGGGTAGATTGCATTTTCAAACGAATTTCAAACAGGCTGTGCCGTAAGTTGATGGACACATTCGATATTCCCATTGAACACACAATATGTTTGTAAGGTATTTTACAATCTGAAGTAGACTCCTTCGACCAAAGAAACAGACAAAAGCAGTAAGCGCTGAAGTAGAATGCAATTCGAGGAATAACGCTACTGTCAAGTGACAGTTCGATGAAATAGGCATCATTGTTTTAAGAATTAGTCTAAGGAAACAGACACAAATTGGTCTGGAATAACAGACCCCGCTGGTCCATTGCGAGTCTGAGGATTCAGACATCACTACTCAATATGAGTCTGAGACAGGAGACACCAGAGTTACACTACTAAGATCTAAATGAGCCGACTCAACTGTTTAGAGACAGTCTTCAGGGACAGACGCAGGCACCACTGTTAGTTTGAAGTCTGATGAAGCAGTTTTCATTGTTCTATTACGCGTTTGAATACGCTACTCAAAGTTACAATCAGAGGGAGAAGATGCATGCCATAAACGTGCGTCGGTCTGAAAAAGCATACATCGCTATTAAAAAGTTGAACGAACTTACTGCAAATTTACGATCTTAGGATAGAGACGATACTTTAAGTAACAGACAGATGAGTAAGATGTTACTTTTAAATAATAGTCGGAAGAAGCAGACATCACTGTTACATTACAGTCTGAGGAAGCAGACAACACTGAATAGATATAATCTGAGGAAGCAAACGCTCCTTAAAGTGACAGTTTGATGAAGCCAAAGCCACTTCGACTTACCATGAGAAAGCAATATTATGTTACAGTCTGAGAAAGCAGACATCACTGGTCGAAGGAACTAGACGCCAACGTAAACTTGCATTTAAGAAAATAGACACTACTTTAAGGTACAGTCAAGCAGCTTTAAAATAAAAGTCTGTTTTCTGATTTTGAAAAGCTGTCTCAAAAGTTCTTGCCACCACTGTACTTGCAATTTTTGTTTTAACTAAATGGTCAGTTACGAAGCCTGTAAACGTGTCCCGTGTATTAATTGCTTAAGATTATATTAAATTAATTATATTCATTAATTGAATGCATGTATTCCTGCAATAATTTGAAATTACACCGTTTGAAACACATACTCTGGAAAATCAGTAGGTATACCTACTTACCTCCCAAACAAACATACGCACAGCAGAGAGGCTCAATTTTTTCGCAAACATTTGCATATAGCAGTATGTTTCCTTCATAATTATACTTGCATATTATATGCAAGTAAATTTAATGTCAGATGCGACAGCATGTGTTGTGTTGCGTTCCATTTAACACTAGATTTATGATGGTGTGTGGTAGTGAGGTGGTAAAACGTTTGATTAAGGAACACAACACACACATTGCCGAACAAATTAAGCGAGCAAAAGAACAGTGGGCAAAACTGTTTGATTTAATGCGAATGCTGTGTTACTCCGTTGTTGTTTTGTGTTACAACAGCAGCGGCAAGAAATTAATTAATGTCTGGTGATAAATTGCTTAAGCTTACAATTTTACTGTTTTGTTGGGGGTTAGGCTAAATTCTTTGTTAGGCTCTCTGGCTCTGGTGTATCGATAAATTCGCATTTTAAGAGATTAGCAAAAAGGTTACACGGGGCGTAAGGCTAGGCTAAGCTTACATACATTTGGAAGGATTTTCATTGATGAATGTGTTTACTTGAGTTTGAAGGGTTTGGCATGGAACAACAATGAGGGGCGCCGTTTGGAATGATTGATTGATTTTAATATTTGCTGAAGCAACACAATTGGTAAATTTTGAAGAATTAAATTTATCATTTCTATTGACGAAGGATTATTTTGCATTCGGTTGTAATTGTTTAGGAACAGACGGTCGGCTATTCAATTTTAATCTTGCTAAACGAAGTCAAGTGGATGAAAAGGATCATATTTAATTTGATTGATATTCTTTTGCAATTTTTTAAAAACAGTTTTTGAAGGTGCCAAGCTTGAAAACATTTAAACACATTTCAGGGCTTATGTAACGTCAAAAGAACACACAATGAAACCTACTATTCATCTCTTACTAAAGTCTATTACAGAATCGCATTAAAGCAGAACGATATTATAAATAATGCATAACAAAGCAAGTTTTCTCGCTTCTTCAAATGACTTCTAGCTGGATAAAAAAGAAAAACAAACAAATAAATCATTTTCTATAACACCACCGACCGCTTTGATATCATCTCACATTTTCTTTTTCCTATTCCAGTTTGCTGTAGACACATCCCGAGCTCATTTCTACGAAATTAATAATACTTGTCTCTAAAAGTACTCGAATATATCATTCGCGCTGAGATACGATCAGCCCTCATAACATACATCAAGTTTATCGTTCACTAAACGATCATTAAATACTGACCTTATACCGCCCCCACGTGCTTCATCCTGAATAATGAAGCGGCAGCAAGCCAACAAGATGTGCAATCTTGCATTCTAGAAAAATTATGACTTAACGCCATAAAAACATAAACAAAAAAGAAAAAAGAGACGAACTGCTTTGTTAGGTTTTCCGAGATGGGATTGAAGGCATTTACAAAACATTAAAACAACTGTTTATCACCGTTCTGATCCACATTCCGTGACTGTGGAGCGAAAAAAGGGGGGTGTTTTCGGATGTTTCAAAATAAACGAATCTAAAAATAGAGTGTAAACGTCAAATTTGGTTTATGAGAAGTTTTTTTTTCCGTGTCCAAATTTCAAATACACACGTTTTGAACTATTGATACTGTGTGTTCATTTGAAATAGACTACAAAGTATCGTGATTACTCTATTTTATAGTATTTGCCTTTAATGCTTGATGAGCTTGGAACGCATTGACCTTTTGATAACTTTTCAGAGCATACATTTTGTAAAAAATGATGTATGTGCTGTGCATGTTTTTCAAGTCAATAAAATGAGTTCAAAAAAAAAAAAATTCTTCATTTGTTTGTTTTCGTTTAGTTCTAATTTTATTTTTTTGGTTACGCATCCAGTATGAATTGTAATAAATTTTTTTTTTTTATTCAGATGAGTAATTCAATTAGAGGTGATCTCAGCGAGTTTCGATGGAACGAGAGGATAAGCAAATACAGCCTCAATGTGGTTTTCTTCTATAACAACAAACAATAATCATCAATTTTAATTTTAAGGTCAATCTGGTTAAATTGATATAGTCGTCAATTATTTTTAACGTTTTTTTTTGGTCTGTGAGACATTTTGAAAATTAATTAAAATGAAAAAAATGCGATTCGTCAAAGTTGGAGAAAAGTTCAGCATACGATTAACGATTTTTGAAATGTGAGTGATGGGTGTTCATGAACTTGCATTTTTATGATTTTTGCGGGGCAACAGGATCAGCGGAAAATTGTTTTGCGTTGCGAATTTATTTTTATGGGCCTTTGTTTTGTTTTTGTTTGATAATTTGAGTTTAAGGTTTGAAAAGGAAATATTAGTTAAGGTGATTGTGATTCTTGACAATTTTCTTTTACGCACGGGATTGTTGTTAGCAAATATTAACGTCAGACCAACAACTTTTTTTTTTTGATATTTGTTTTTGATTTAGAGAGTTGCTAGAGATCGAAAAAGAAAATGAGATCTAAAGATTCTGGTTCGAAATATGTTGACAGCCCGAGTGGCTGACTTTGATGTAGCTAAGAGGTTTGCACTACTGTGGAGTTTAAGGTACGTTCATGTTGTGTCGGTAGTGCTGATGACATTTTAATAACAGTTGAGTATTGTAAAAAGTAAATTCTTTGAAAAGAAGTTGTGGATCGAGATGAAGCAGCGACCACTCTCTGCTGTACTCAGGTTATACAAAACAGTTCGTCAGACTTGTATGCTGTATGTATGACGCAAAGACGACAATCTCGCTGCCGAGAGTGTGAGACTCAATTCCCGAAAATTAGCTCTTTGTCGATCTTAGCAGCTTGTAATGATGCATTAGCTGCATACATTATCTTCAAATTTCAAAATATGTAGTATGATTTATACCAACAAAACATAATTCATATCGTACCAGCAAGACTTTTGTATAAAATTATAGAAGTCGACCGAATATAATTCACACCCAGTTTTTGTAAGAAATGTGCATAAGAGAGCGAGCCGTCGACGTTGGAGAGTAATAGGAATAGCATTCTATGCATCCTAAGATACGAAGGCTGATCAGTCGGTCATACTGCCCCGGACATGTCCGTTGAAACACTGGCTAACCGCCGTTGAAAGCCTGAGGAAACTCCGGTGTTAAACCGGTTCAAAGCCGTTGATGAGCCAAGGGAAATCTTGTTGATAGCCGATTGAAAGATCATTGGTAGCCGGAAGAAAATCCGTTGATAAGCCAAGGGAAACCTTGTTCACACACCGGTTAATCGCAGTTGAAAGCCGAGGGAAGCCTTGTTGATAGCCGATTGGAAGATCGTTGATAGCCGGAGGAAACTCCGTTGATAGCCAAGAGAAATTCATCCCATAGAAGATCGCTTGTAGAAATAGAATACTGCGATAGAATCAGCTTAACAGCTACTTTTTGTTGCTGATCATTTTAAGATTCAAAAGGTTTGGTAGAAGCAAAATTCCCACTTTTGACATCAAACTATCTACCATTAACAAGCATTTTATAAGCATCTTTGACCAGTGATATAAGTAGGTCGGTAATGAAAAGAATCTATAGAAGGGGGAATGTAGTAAATCCTTATTGAGTGCTTCTATGTCGAAACCGCAGTAGCACTCACTGAAAATAAGTATTCGGAAAGTAGGCCATACTTTCTGAAAACTTTTAAGCAAAAGTCGTTAAGAACTTAGATCGTAAATTTCTAAGCGAATGAAACCAATGATCCGTACTCAATAAAAGAACCATTAAACTTCAGCAAAGTGTATTGGCCCTCATCAAATAAACAGGTAAGCACTGAATTAACCAAACAAAACCCATCTCTTGTCCTCGTTTCTTACCATAAATGTAGCTCTTGTCAAGAAGTTGACTTCTTTCATAAGCCACTTACGAAATTTTCCAAGTTCTATTTCTAATTCTGACACCCGATAAACTTTCAACCATAAACTATTTTATGTTCGAACACTTAATGGACCCCATAAAACAAGTGGTCAATGCCAAGTTTAGAAAGAAACAATAACTCCCAATATGTATGGCATTCAAGAGTTCCTTCTGAAGAGTACAAAAACCATACCACTCAGACATATTCAAGTAACTCCCGCCACACTCCAAAAGCCATAAACCATTCAAGTTATCCAAAATCCCCACCCCCTCTTTCTCCCATCATTTCGCTTGACAGTAAGGAAAGGAGAGGAGAGAGAAAAAAAACTCACGCCAAACAATCATCCAAAGTGTAACTAAAGTACGATAACTCACCCCCGACTTCAGTTGACAAAAACGCCAAGAAAAAAAAGAAACATCTTTGCCGAAAAAATCCAAAACATCATGAGATAAAGTAACTGTCGTTAAGACGAACATGTCGTAAAAATGGCGGTTCCTTAATAAAACATCTCTTCGGGGTCATGTCGAACGAGTGTTTGTTTCCTTTTCCCCTATACTGTCCTGATGATGCGAATTTTGATGTTGTTGTACATTATTTTCCTTCTTGTGTGCGTCTTTTCGGCTTAGCATTGTGTTGTATCAATGTTGATTGTCGTTGAGTTTATTAGCTTTACCGGGTTGGCAGGGCAAAGCGGACGATGGCGAACAGATAAAAGATATTAATTTTCAAAAAAGATAAATTTTTATATCTGCTGTGCGCTTTTTCCGGGGTGCATTGAACTTGAATAAGAACATCGCCATTATCGACTTGCATGCGACTTTTGAGAGTGAGTGCAAAAACCCTATTGAATCGACCAAAAGCAAAGCAAATATCTATCGGAGGTGATTTATCGAGTGGACAACTTGGGACACGTAGCATAAGCAAGCAATACGTGTGGCCAAATGAACTCGGATATACAGCCAGCAGCCAGTAGCAGCAGTATAGCAGCTGATGCAAGAGATGAAACGAATTTTGCATTTGACCACAGAACAGAATTGGCATGAGATGGTTGTGCGGCAAAGCAAATAGGTGAACGTGCGCGGCAAATGAATCGCATTTACCGACAGCAATTTTTCATTTGATTTTTTTTTATTTCATGTTTTCGGTTGCCTGAAAATTTATTTTTAATTTGTCGACGCGACTACTCGCGCGAGCGTCCTCTCCTTGTCATTAAACCCCAAAACGTGCGAAAAAAAGTCGAGCAGTGCAATTTTCAGAAGATATATACTTCTGATGTTCTCACCTCAAATCGTTTCGGCAGACCACGGAGTGTTTTTTTCAATTTGTTGTTTTTTATTTTTATTTTTTCGAGTTCGTTCGACCTCTCTATTTGTGTAATTTGGTTGTGAAGGATAAGGGATGGCCGCCGCCGCCGCCGCGCCGCGCTCCAGGTGTCTTTCTTTTTGCATGATTCTGAAATGATGCCAGAGAAGCTTTGTCACAACCGAGATGCGAAGCGACGCATGGCGATGAACGAGAAAAGACGAAAATATTTTACATGGTTTCCTGTTGAGTTAGTCTTTTTTTACGATGCCGTTGGCTGGCAAAAAAGGAAGAGTTTTATGCCTATGCAATTAAATGCCAAAATTTTATTTTAATAATAATGCTGTCGACGTGCGTCGGTTCAAATGTCATACCTTTGGAACTCTTCCCTTAAAAGACCGAACAAGTCAATTTCGAGGCTTCGTATGACAATATCGATGAGAACATTTGCCACTTTGATGTCGGGATATCTGCTGTGATGTTCCATCAGCTCTTTTACTTGCTTGCACCTGGAGCTTTCCCAAAAGGCCCCTAAGTACCTTAATCCTGCACTGGAAATGTAACCATAGCGAGTATTCGAGTATCCTTCCGTCAATCCCTGATGTCGGTCGGTTATCATGGCTTGTGCAAAAAAGAAATCATCATCATCATCAGGGGTTAAAATTTATTCTTTATTGGTTTTATGATTCTATTAAGGCTGTTAAGTAATTATTCCGACAGTGTCTGACAATGGATTAAGCAATGGCATTTAGTCAGAAGGAAACTACGTTTTTTTCCAGTCTACATAAATTTTTGTTTTATTTGTTTTGCTGTTGCCAGGGTTAAGGAACGACAATGTGAGTTTAATGAGTGAGCGTATACATTTGGTGTGGGCTTGTAAGTCTGACCCGCAATTATTGCATTTTGACCCTTTTTTGTATGCCAGCTCGTGCTGCTGCTGTTGACTGGAACTGAACTGAATTGACCAACACCAGCTGTGTCAGTCGTCGCTGTTGAATGGCAAAAAATATTTAAATGCCCGCAGGCAAATTTAACTTTTTTATTTTCTGAATTTAATTGTTGAATCGTGACGAGCCGGTTTTTCGAAGTGAAACATTAATATCAATTGAAAAATTAAAAACAAAAATCAGACAGAAATGAGCAATACGTAACGAATGCAGTTCATGGCAAATTTTGAAATAAAAGTTAAGGAAGAGACTGTTCGAATTGATGAATTTGACTCAAATTAAAGGAAGCCCTAAAAAAAAAACTGTTGAAGTTTCAAACTCCTTTCCATCAACACATATCACCCACAGTCTAAACTTATTATTCCACCCAGCGTTGCCATAATTTTTCAAAGCCAATCTACAAGTCTTCAACATCAACATTAGGCATATTAAGTCGAAGGAAAATTTCACATCACGTATTATTTTAACTGCAGCAGTTATACTTATCGGCTTGTTGCTTTACAACCGTTATAACTCGACAAGAATTATGGCGAATTTCCTTTCCCCCTCTTAACTTCTTTTGTTTTGTTTTTTCTTCTGCGGCCGTTTAACGTTTGCCTTATGAATACAACCACACAAAATCCCTTGAGTGGTCATTAATTAAAATAAAAGAAAAACACTGCAGCGAAAAATGCTCGAGTCCCCCTTGTTATTTTGACATCCCTCCGACAAGCAACAACCGGCAACCGATGAATGAGTCATCTCGAAGAAATCTTTTTGCTGCAATGATTTATGAGAAGACAAAAACAAAATCTCTCTATAATGTCACAACCTTCTGGCAGCTGCAAAAGCTCATGAATCAGACGTCTTGAGTTGAATGTGACAGCAACAACAACACCATATGATTTTTGTTTGCATTTTTGGACATCCAGAGGCGCCAAAACGTCCCTTATCCATTTCCATGAACCTTAATTTCGATGATGGATTCCTAGATACCGTCCAGTATCCACTCATTTAATATTCAACAAACGTTCTAGTGACCAATAGCCATGGTACAAGTGTCACATTTCACTTAAAGCCAATTCAGACGGCCGTAACACGACTTCGTAACTACGACTAGGAATTTATTACGACATCGCTAGATCGCAGAGGTATCTGCGTCGCAGTCGAATTTATCTGAGTGGAGACAATTCCAATAGGCACATCAAGTCTAATGATCCTTTAAATCATTCAGAGTTTACTTGTACCTTCAAGTGCTAGTGAAACCTAACCCAGTTTTTCGCAAGCTTGTACATTTTTAAACACGTCAAAGATACTCGAACTCAGAACATTTGCATGTTCGTTGCGCTTTTAAATATTCCACAACAACTTTTCGATTGGGATCACTTCCAAGTTCTAACCCTATCCCCCAAAGCTATACTTAATCGAAAATTTGGCGCACGTACACAAGGTAATTGAATTATAATTAACTGCATATTAGTTGTGAGATACTTTCGGGTAGTTGTGCGTGGTGGAAGTTCGTTTTAAAGTTTGTATATAAGCTCACTTGCTTCGCACGTTGCTATGCGAAGATAATGTATTTTTAATGAGAAGCATGTGGATGTGAATTGGGCGGAACTGGGTGGGATATTGTTCAGAATATTGCTTAATTTGCATTTAACTCGTCCATTAATAATGTCGGTTGCTAATAAGGTTGTTGTTTTTGTCATCTCAAACTGTAATACACTGCCGTTCCGGCTGCTGTTGTGTTCTGGTGGCAATCAATAACCGACAACGCGACAATCGAACGAACGTGTATCGATGAAAAATTTAATTTCTGCAGGTATTTTCAGAAAGTTCTTGTAGCCGCACGGGGAATGCCAACAACGACAACGAGACAAAACAGCTCTAGGTGATTTACTGTAATTTCCATTGAAATAGTTTCTTTGTGTATCTTTGAGATACCTATAAAAGCAAGTACAAGGCAAATTTACTCTTGGCTGGATAACGTAGTTATAAACTGCTCATTGAGAAACACATTTTGTGTGGGTGTGACTAATTGAGTTGGAGCAATGCTGGCAGATACTAATATTGTTTTATTTCGAAATTCGCATAGAGTCGAAGACTTGTTGTAATCGATATTCAATTGGGGTTTTTTGTTCCTTTTCTCGCTGAATAGTAAATTTATATAATCCACAATTGAACGGAAATAGAGCGTGAAATTTTCTAATCGATTCGCAAAAGAAACAAAACAAAACAAAACAACAAGAAATAAAATAAAGTGTATAATTCACAGATACTTTTGATGATTGTAAATCGATAATCGATCGTGTTTGATGGTTTTTTTTGTGTGTCTGTTTGTATTTTTTGTGTTGTTGACTGTTTAGTTGATTTTATTTATTTTAAGGTGTGCGCTAAGTGTGTACTTAACTGCTTGTCATGAGAAAATATTACAGAGATAAAATTCTTGCTGTCAGTAAAATTGATGCTTTAGGCATGTTGTTTTTGTTAATTGCAGGTATAGGTTAGTTGAAGTCGAGAAATTGCTTTTGAGTGAACAACTTTGGACATGGAAAATATAAGACACTGTCGCACAGACCTACTGTAAATGGTAGACTGGTGTATGATATGGTTAAGCGATTTTCATTAAATAATTTGACGAAAAAGGGTGTACGAAAACAATGGAAGTTTTACTTTTCTTCGAAGGAAAATAATTCAAAAACTGATTCTCATTTAAAAATCTTGTACAAAACCAAAATCATTGAAATGTTATTCCTTTATACCATTTGTTGAGTTTTTTTTTGGTTTTAACAAAATTGCCCCTGGAGTTTTCGAATAAAACCAAAAGGAAACGGAAGTTCATTTATTCAGAAAAATAGTGGCCCAAGTATTGATCCTTGTGGGACTCCTTGACTATCTACGAATTTCGAGTTTTCCGAAAGATAAGTTGAACCCTATTTTAGACATGACACGATGTATGTATATTGTATGGCTTCGGCTCATCCCCGCCCTCCGAAATTTTGAGTACAAGTTTTACAAGAAAAACGCTTGAAGAATATCAATGAAATTCAGCGACGAATCAAAAAGTCGATTAGACAATTTGAACACAAAATTCCAATCTTTCATTCATTTTGTAAATTTTGGTGATGGAATGCTCTACTGTTATCCAATTTAAACACTTCCCAAACGATCAAAGAAATTTAAAGTCATTAACTGCCATTCGACAAACAATTCGACCCACGAAATTTTCCTTTCAATACCCGTTAAAATAAACCAATTACCGAAAAATCATGAATCATATTCAATGAATTCTTAATAAATCACATCGCACTTCCTTTCGCGTTTCGAACTCAGATATTTTAACTTAAATGACAACCTATCAATGAAAATCGAACAAAAATAACCATGTCAGTCACTGTACTGCATTTACTCTACCCGCGAGTTCGAGACAACATTTGCCCAGAATACACAAATCTATACACTTTTCTACAGATATCTTAAGGGCACACCAAAGTATATTAAAAAAAAAAAAACTAAACGAATCCATGCCATTCCCATCCTGTCGACTGACGACGTTGAATAAGTCGACACGTAGTCGAAATCGAAATCGATGTTGTATAGTCGTCGTTGTTTGTCAGAGTCGTCAACATACAAATTTCAGACGGTTGTATAAGGTAGAATTTATGTATTTGTATAAGAAATCTACCCATGACCCAAAACTTTCACTTAAAAGCCGTGGTAGTATACATGAGCCAAGCGAACGTCAACTCCAATTTGTAAGTCATTCGATTGTCAATTGGGACGGCTAAAATATGCATGCAAACAATCTCGCCTCGAAAAAACACACACACACACTCTTTATGTCTAAAAGTCAACCAACCCAACCCCCTGTCTTCATATAAATATATCTGTGGCTCCTTCCTGAAGGCCGCTATACCACATTCAAGCATGAAATAAACGACGACGAACAAAAAATCCAACAATATCATTTTTACGGTCTGCAATTTTTCTGCGGTGTGACTGGTGAGTGAGAATCGATTTTTTGAGATATATTCGTCTCATCATTCATATAGAATGTGAGGTTCAAATCGAATCGAGGACAAAATTCACACAAAAAAAAATCCATATAGATCAAATCCCCGCAATTCACATTCTCGCCGTGCGATGCAATTTGTCAAGATTGCCATTGCTCGCTCGTCGCCACTGACCCTCAATCCGTCGTCGGTCGTTCAGTTCCATAACACACCCATTCTTTCATTGGGTGGACGATAAATGAACTAAAATTCTTTTCATGTTTTGTATCTTTTTTTCCTGTGTGAATATTTATTTTTGAACGAAAAAAAAAATCTATAAATTTATCTCAAATTGAAAATAAATTTTAACGTTTCAGTTTTTTTTTTTTTTGAAAATTCGAAATTAGCAATTCATTCTGCCGGTATCCGGATAAGTGGGATGGGATGGATGCCCTCGCTTCAAAATGAATGAGTCAAAGACCGGTGATGTTCGTGTCGATGATGGTGATAATGCTGGCGGTGGGGTTCAGCATCAGCGAGCGCATAACCGATATAAACGTTTTTTAAAAGCTCTGCGATGCAAGGATTTTTTCGTCTTTTCAGTTTATGCAATCGTGCATCATAGATAGTGACGAATGCGAGAAAAAAAGCACAAAAAAAAAGATTAAAGAGATACAATTGGCATGAGTTAGCTTTATTTATGTGTTTTAGCTCAACTAAAAAGAAAAAGAATTAAAAAAAAAGAAACTAAAAAAAACGCGTTTGTTTAATTTAGTATCTTTCATCGGATGTTGGTTTGAATATTTCGGGAAGAAGAGAAAATTAATATTTTAAATTGAAAACGTTGGCATTTTGTCGTCGCACATGTGTGTTAAAAACATGAAACAGCATAATTTCTTAATTTAAAACATGTTTTCCACTTTTTGAAGAACGAGCCTATTTCTTTCAGTGATGTTGTTGGCGGCCTCAAATAAAAATAATAAAATTCATATTTTTATTGGTTTTTTGTTTAGGAATTCAAACACTGCTTGTTCCAATTTAATTTTTTTTTTAATTAGCGAGTATTAATTCTTTGACCCGAAGTGTGAAATTACGGAAGTGTAGATGGTAAATTGAGTTAAAACTCAAAATATAAAAACACCGTGGCCATGTTCTCGTTGTGTATCTGAAAGTGTTAGTGTTTCTATATTGACAAAACAGCATGAACTGCAAATTTATTGTGTCACTGCTGTTGCACTATTATTGGATATAATTTTTAGTTCACGTCGTCGTCGCGTCGAATTTATTATTGATACCTTTATTTTTTGTGACTTTTTTACGAAGTTAAACTTTTTACGTTGTCGATGACATGTCTCTGCGCTGTAATACACCCTTCCTTTCCAACAGTGGGACATGATAATCTTTTATATTAACAAAAAGAAAGGACTTACTCGTGCTTCTTACTCTTCTTATATAAGTTGAAGAATTTAATGATATGAACAAGAAAACTGTTTAGCAAAGATGGTCATACCCAGTAAGATTACGATCGCATTCCATACCAAGATATCGGCTTTGGTCAAGACAAGCGATCTGTTGAGTCAGTCAATTGAGTTCATTGGGTTCAGTATTGTCTTTCTTTCAGAGAGATAGCTTCGTTAGCAAGGGTGGCCAAGATTTACATACTTTTTATTTGTTGCAAATAAAAAAAAAAACAGTAGTGGCCCAAGTATTGATCCTTGTGGTACTCACTGACGATCTACGATGTTCAACGTTTGAATATGAGCTTTTCAGTTTGCAAGATTTCCGAGCATACGTCTGCATTACATAAATTTATTTTTCTTTCATAAATTTTGAGCTGTAATCCCACTGTTCGTCGGATAGTAAATTTTGTTGCTAGATTTTATTATTTTTACTGGTGTTTTCGTGTGCCAATTGCTCATAAACCAAAATAAACGAATTGGTTTTATGTTGTCGGGACTCCGGAGTCCGGAGATTTTGCTTTATTTACTTTATTAATATTTTCTTTTTGTTTCCTTTTGCATTTCTGTTTGGAAAGCAATATCAGCAAAGTGTATTGTATATTTTTTCAGTTTAGGGATTTATTTTCGTTACCCTATTTTACTGGCAGTATTTATGAAAAATCAATTGGAATTGTGTCCTTGTTTATTTTATTGAAAAAATTTTAACAAATCTGCAACTGAAACTTAAATGAATATCAAATAATTTTAACAATATTTACTTTGCCCTCGCTTGACTTATGATAATATTTTCTGGTGAATGGATAAACACAAGTAAATAAATTTTCAGTAAAGAGAGCATTTTTGCATAAATTTCATTGAAAAAATTGAGAATTAATAAAGATTTTCAGTCATCTATTCCAGAAGACTGAATAATTATTTTTTGTTAGAATTAAAAAAAAATAGTAAAAGGTGAATAAAATTATTTTTGTCAATCAAAATTTCTATGTAAAAACAAAAACACAAAATTAAACCCAGTTTCTAAATTGAAAGAAAACAAGACTTTCTGTTTTCGATTCCGATAAATTCCAAAAATCACAAACTTTCAAACAAGAGACATTCGATATTCGATTTCATTTTTACTCTTACAACATGTGCTTGTCTTTTCCATTTCCCTTCCTGCCATAGAACTTGACAAAACACAAAAAGCAAAAAGAAAAAACAATTGAATGAAGTTTCTCATCAAAAACCGCACCCAAGTGAAGCAAATCGATAACATCGTCATCGTCATCGTCCTTGTCGTCATTGACATCGACATCGGCATCGCCATCGTCATCACATCACATGTAGGTATTGAACATCCATGGCAATAGTGCCCGCAAGCAATTTTCTTCCAATGCAATCAGAGAATTTTTGCTAGCCTATTCTGGGCTGAAATTGAACGAAAATTACCTAACAAAACTCGTCTATCGAACATCGAATACGACTACAGACATAAAGGTGAAATTGAAAATAAAAGGCCCCTTGAGGAAATTTCTTCTCAAATTTATGACAAGATAGATTTTAAGGAATATGAGAACCAGGATTTTTGTTTGCTCGGCAATCTTAAAAACACAATTTTCGATAGGTTCGTCAAAGACTTGGGCAAAGTATTTTAATTAAATTGCCAAATGTCTCAATTTCAAATTGAAACTACAAAGCCAGCTGTTTTATAATAACAATTTCGACAAAGGAAAATTATATCGTAATAAATGATACCTGAAATTCCAACTTTTCATCACTTTTCCTGACTTTCAATTCGAAAGCAATTTCGCAGCGCACAGCAAACACTTTGGCATTTGCCATCTAGCTTCAATCCCATCATCCATCTTTTCATCAATCTATCTCTGTAGCAGTCCCATTCAGCAGACAATTATCTAATCTCTTGACAAGTCCAAGTGAAACATTACTATAAAAGGACAGCTAATGAGAGTAAAAGTCTTGGACCGGTATAAAACCTAGTAGACCGTTTGTTATATTGGTGACAGTGCCGGTTGTCGACTATCGACTGGCAACGTACGGCGCGGCGGTGTTGAACCTGTTTGCACTGAATGCGTTATTAGTTCAAGCTGGCGATAAAGACACCGAAAGAGCGAGAGACCCCGGTAGGTACTTGAGCGAAGATAACACAAAAACCCATCCATCGAAGAGCTTGGAATTTATCTGCCATGTTGTCGAGTATGTGCCGTTTTGGACAGAAGAACAAGACAGTGCAATAACGAATGGGTCGTTCGTCAGCTATTGGCTCTGCTGGCTGTCGACAATGTCAACATTAACGTTTGTCTCTTCTCGTCGAATCGATACCTCATTACATAATTGGGTATGTAGGTAGCTCGTCCGTGCCGTTGTCGTCATAGTCGTCGTCGTCGGTGCAATTTATTGTTTGCTAGAGAAAACGGAATCTAGCAACAACACTTGTGCACTTCCATATAAGGATACATGAAATACCTATGGAAGGAAAAGTGCACCATCTTGACATCCGGATTGGATGAGGAGGGTTCTTACACTTGTACATCCCTAGGGTTCTGGTTCTATGGTTCTGGCCTCCGCTCAGTAGACAAGATGACGACAAAACATCCATTAAATGACTACAGTGTCTGGATGCAGCTGTGTTAAGAGGTTGACTACTGTCGAATCGAGCCAACCAGCCAGCCATGTGGATCCATCTCTCGCTGCCTGATGGAGCGGAGTTCAGAGGACGATATATGTCCTCTATAGTCAAGTATTTGGAAATGGCAACGAACATACAGTAGGAGAGCAAAAAAACAAAAAAAAAATTACATAAGGAATTCGAGACAACGAACGGATGGACGGAAACAGGGAGTGGGATGTTTTTCTTATAGACTATCTCTCGTTTATTTTTTAAGGACACAATGATACATATGGTGGCACGAGGATGGGGTGGATGTACCATTCAACGAATGTGATGCAAGAAAAGGGAGCAAATATAAATATTTATATTTTGCTTTACTATAAAATATACACACGAGGGGTCGCTTTTGTTTCTTATAGAATGTCGTTCTCGTTCCTCGTGCATGTCGGTCTTACATTTTGTCTTGGGGGTGTTTTTTCGAGTTACAGAACTGGGGTTTATTTTTTTTTGTTTTCGGGTAAAAATTCAAACCAAAAGAGACAAATATACGGATATCAATAAAAAAATAAATTGCCATCTGGGGGAATGAATAACAAAGGCGGGTGTAAGGAAATCTTTTCTTCTGTTTGTTTGTTGTTATTTTTTGGATAAACTAAAATACCGGCCAACCAATGGAAGTTAAATAATGCTCTTTTCCGGTTTTTTGAAGAAAGTTTTGGGTTCGAAAATAGAAGATACCACGAAAACTGTTGACTTGGCCTATTTTGTTAAATGGCGCCCAGTGTGGGGGTAATTTATTCCTCGAATTGGAAATTGATAAAAGAAACCAAACAAAAAATAAAGAAGGCTTTAAATGTCATCCGTATATGCCAATTTTGAAAGGACCCAAGAGTCTTTAAACCCATCTTCGGTTGGCTGGTGTTTGTTTTCCAGTTTAATATGTAAATATGACACTTAAACTGCCATTTTAGCATTTCAAACAGATTTCCTTTTCAAATAAGTGACTTTGATAAAAATGGTCCCTAGAGTGGGGCAAAGTATTGCCAAAACAAAATCTTTGAAACAGCGCCCTATGTAGAAACAAACCGAGTTTCTATCGACAAAGCTTTTTATCTGTAATTACTCAATTTCTTTAAATGGCGCCCAACGTGTCTCTTATTTGAATTTTATCGAATTAAATCGAATTGTGTATGCAGCAAGCATAGAGGGGTGGTATCTCATCAGAATTAACACTCATCGCTCGGTCGGAAAGAAGAGCCTAAGGGTCTTTGGCGAGACTGCAAACAAAAACATCAAATAATCGAATTGACTGCAATCAATTTTTTTTATTTTTTTCAAAGAAGCTACCCAAATTTGACGAGGGGGTTAAAACTACAGAATCATGCAAAAAAAAAACCTTGGACTAGATATTGATTTCCCGAAGTCACTTTCAGCCTTTTTTATTTTTTCCTCCCGTAACAACATTGAGAGAGTCCCTCAAAATAATTGCAGCTGACTGAAACTGATTTTTTTGAAACTGTTCGTGTTTTAGAGCTTTTCAAGAGATGTGGGAGGTTGGAAGCAATCAGTTTGAAGTAACTCGTATACTCGGTTCCAACCCTTGGCACTGACATCTTTGTTTCATTATACTATAAGGTCTTAAAAAATTAAATTCCGAGTAAGTGACTCGTCTTTCGTTGCTATAGTCGTTTTGTTGTCGTCTCTCACTGACTGAAGAGTGAGGAGGGGTTAATTGCTGAATATTTCGGTAACTAAGGGCTGATGCTTCCCTTAGCACATCAGCTGACACAAGAAGCAAATTTTAAAAAGTGTACGTCAGACATTAAGGTTCGCGTGATGATTGGTGTTACTAGCATTCTGGCCTCGAACCGACTTAACTCAGAGCAGAAGCTTCTGGCAGACCGGGTGTGGGCCAAGTCGTCTAGAGACTGTAAATGTATAAGTTGTGATTTTGAGTGATGGCTTACATGGGTAAACCATTTAACTTTGCCAACACAAAGACCCACAAAAAGGCAGACGACCGGCTCGAGGATATAGGAATAAAAGGGTGTGTAGAACGAGGGGGTTAGGCAATGAAAATCGATAACGCAATTATAGCAGGAGCGGCTACACAAATGGAAAAAAGTTTTTTTTTTCAAAAGGTTCGCCATTTATTTTTTTAGCAACAAAAAAAAAAAACGAATTTTTAAATCAAAAAGGCTTCAGTGACAGACAAGAGAGAGAGAGAAAGTATTTTTGTTCTATTATACTTTTACTCATTTTTGTTTGTGTTTCATTTCAACAGATTTGAAGAGGGTGGCAGTGAAGATTGGAGATTTTTACGGTTTCCTTGTTTTTTTTTGTTGGTTTTTGGTTTGTGAGCGAGTTTTATTGTTGTTGTTGACAGTGTTTAAAGTGCCACGTGGTATTATTGTAATTAGGGATATATATTCAAACAGTTTTTTTGTTTGTTTGTGTTTTGAATTTTTTAACTTGAGGGGTTTTTGAAACAAGTAAATGAACTTAGAGAAAAAGACGCAGTGAGGAGAACAGGACAGACAAAGGTCACGCGGGATGATTTGTTTTATGGTTATTTTAAAGTGAGACGAAAGGTTGGGGGAAATTAAAGAGGGTCCTAATGGTCTTAGAAGAAAAAGTTTAAGAAGAACATGACGAAATGATTTATATGTATTACTGAATTGCTGAAACGAAATTTGCTTTTTAGATTTATAGGCTTAAGCGAAGACAAATGGGAGTTCTTATTTGAATTTGCTTTCGTTTATGGTGATGTGATGATCTTTGAGATGTTTGCATTTTTATTTGAGAGGAAATATAGAATGAAGAAGACATTAGGGTAGGTTTGAGGGCCTTATTTATTTCTAGAAATAGAAACTTGGAAATAATGAGGAAAAAGCAGAGGACACACTCGCGTAAATGATTTCAAGTTGGCATCTGTTATAAGTTCCAATAACAATTGTTACACCTGTTATTAAGCCAGCATAGACCACTTTTAACTCCTCTACAGCCCAATTTACTTCTCCATTCCTCATCAATGCAAACGGGGCCAAAAATGACCCGAAGAACTTTCCTCTCGAAGCAGCCTAAGGCACATTCATCCGATTTTTTCAAGGTCCATGCTTCTGCACAAGGACGAAAGGCTCCTGCCTGACTTTTTTGTTCGTCGTCTCCGTAATACAGTCTACAGAAATCCCTAGCATTAAAAGCATTTACATCGCACGTTACTGTCTAAATATCTAAGAAACCCTGTCAACAAACTTATTTGGCCTTATCAGTGTGGCTTAGGGGCATGAAGGAAAACTATCGATTAGACCGTTAAATCTTGGAAAAGGCTCACGAAATTCAAACTAATATTCACTACCTAGCGCTAATATTACTCGGAATTTAAATTATTTTGGTATACATCAAGGGAGACCTTACGGCCCTCTATTATTTGGATTTCTTAAACATTTTTTTTAGTGATATTCGGCTACAATCTTCACAAGGAAAAAAATAGAGCCTAACATTTCTGATTTTTAGATTGACTTCCTCAGCAATTTTCAAATGTTTTACTTTCATAGCGGTTCAAAAGGATTTGGATTCACTTCACTCATCATTAACATTTTTGCAATTTGTCGGAATTCAAAATAAATCCATTTCCAAATTGAATTCCTCAAAGAAATAGCAACATCCAAGAAATTATTCATTAATTTACGAAAACAGCAGACTAAAAAAAAAACACATTTCCATATTCTGCCAAAAACAAAAACCAATCATAATTCAAGCAATTTATTTTCTTACCTCAACCTCCTGTCATCCCAAAAATATTATTCACATAAAGTTTCAAAAGAATATCACGACTTTCTTTTAAGGGTATGAAGGGAATGGAGACCTCGTGTAGATTTTTCATTACACGAGTAGAAAGAAAAACCTACCTTCTACTCGATTTCCATTTCCACCTTCTCTCGTACTTAAGGTTGTAAAAATTTCAATAGCTTGGCAATTTTCTTTTAAATTTCGCATAAATCATGCTTTAACCTTTTTGTCGTTTTGTCAGGCGACCTTTCATAATGGCTGACTTAAAACTTTGTTCTGAACGTACCGTACCAGAATAACAAAAAAAAAAGGGGCAAACAGACACCACATTAAGTCGCTTATTTCCCACTTCCAAAGTCTAATAATGGTTAAAGTTATATTTTTCATTCAATTTTTTGTTCTCATTTTTTTTTTGCTTGCTTAGAGCCTCCCTTCTTGGGTAAATGACAAAAAAAGGAGAAGAAACAACCAGCAAACACCTTAACACCTTCACGCTCCAATGGTTGCTCTGAAATGGGGTAAAAAAGCAACAGTATAGAAGCAAATCCCCTGTTGCCTCAACAAACCTGAGCCTATTTGCACAAAACCTCGTCGTCTATTTCGTTTCGTTTCTTTTTTGTCATACCGTCAACATCATATTCACTTCGTAGAGCTTAGCCTTAACCGGAAATATCCATAACTAAACTCTACTTCATTCTCTCCTCCGCGTGTGCCCGTTGCCCGCATAAAAGTTCATACCCACTGTGACACAGAATAAAAGAAACAAAAATTTGAGAGTAAAAAACAGCAGAAAAAAAAAGATTAAACTGTCTTCCCATTGTGTTCAGGATGAACAGTCAGCTTGGCGACACACTTTGTGTTTGTCAACCGAGAACAGGGGGGTATTCAAATTAAAATGTGAAAACTTTCCGCATGAGGAGAAGATGTTTCGAAAACAAAAAACATATTTGTACGAGTATTCAAAAAAAAAGAAAATCCAAGGCAAACAGTATACGAAATAAATGAAAACGAACGCTTCTGTCAGACTCCCACATGTATCATCCTCGCTCCATACGTCGCAACGTCGACGAAGGGGTTGGGAGAGGACACCTCGCCAGCCATATGTCCTAGAGCCTTCCTCAATCCCTTTTTTTTTTCTTAAAATACACACAGTTCCAATGACATGAATTTCACTCAATTCATATGTGAAACGCTCGAACTGCAGCACGCATTGGGAGACGGTTTGTGGCGTATGGAGAAAGCATAATCTGGAGCAGCTTCACAGCTTTGCGATTGATGATGATGACACGACGTATAAAACAAAATGAATGGATTTTAATTTAGTTTCTTACTTTAGTGGGATTAAAGTTTTAAGTCGTTTTTCAAACACAAAGCCAAAACCACCAGGATGAACAAAGAGAGTCGCAGTCGGCTTGGTTTGACACAATTTACTTATCATCTGAATGAATGGAGCAAAACTTGACTTAACTGAAGGACACACATTCATTCGGTCGTATCTTTTTCTGGATGTGATTCATTTTCTTGTTTTGTTTTTCGTGTGTTGCGAAAGCTGATGCGAAATGTATGTGCTGCATGATTGGGTTAAGCAGGAAATGTGTAGCAAAGTATAATTTTGTGTGCGTGTTATCAATGTAGCGAAACAAAACAAAAGGACAAACAATATTATTTGCATATGCTTGAATATGACTTAAAAGAAATGCGACAATGTCAACGGACGGTTAAACAACGAACAAACAATTTGAATGAGTGTTTTGTAGTGTAAACGCAGCGTAATCATTTTAAAGCGAGGACGATGCATAATCTTGCATTTTTGTTGCTTAAACACTACTCTCTGTTCGGTTTGAGTTTGAGGACAAATTTCAAGAGTGCAAGAGTCTGGCATTAGTCAGAAGGGAAGTTCACAAGAGCAGAGAATGAGTGCCTTGAAAAACAAAGTAATGGCGGTGACATCAGTGCACGAATTCGAAACCTTGAAGTTGAAATTAGTTAATGGACTTGGGTTGATTTTAAGTCAAAAGCAGAAGGCAATTATATTTACAGAGAAAATGCATTAAAAAAGGAAAAGTGGAATAGTTAAAAGTCTTATATGTCTGAAAGTTTACATTAATTCTCTCGTTCTTTTATGAATTTTTCATTAAACTATATTGGAAAGGAAAAACAATCCAGACTAAGAGAAATATATATCAAATGAGTGCTTATATACTTATTTCGAAAACTGAATTATTTTGGTATGCCTCAAGGGAGACCTGTCGGGCCTCAATTATTTGGAATTTAATAAGTGGTGAGAAAAAGGAGAGAGCGGGCGAGAAAAAAGCTAAGATTAAAGAACTAAGAGCTAGCAAAAATCAAAGAGCAGAAACTAATTTGTTAAAAATCAAACAACATTACCAAACGCTTCGGTTAATTAAATCCAACGACATTACATTTTTGCCAACGCATTTATTTCGACTGACCCGTCTGAAGTACTGCCTCCAACACTCGCTTTAATGGTTTTTGAAGCACTCAGTGTATGTATACTTTTTTTGCTGTGTACAAATAAATCCTTCAATTATTCTCTCAACCAATAACTGTCAAAAAATTATATTCGTTTACCCTCGTTATGTTTGTTTTTCGTATTTTTTTCTTTACAAATTGCAAAACCATCTGAAGCATACAATATTATATTTATATGTGTACAGCATTACATTATGCTTGAATACTTTACAAGAAGTGTCGATATTAATAATTATCGAATCAAACAATATCTGTGGAATGACAGATTGCGGCTACCGTTATGATGCTGATTGTGCTGGTTAAGCCTCAAACGTCAACTGCATTGCTATTTGCTCTCGTTTATGAATAAATGTACTATTACACCCACAGAACAATATATGTAACTATACAAATGTTTCCACTTGGATAAATTCACCCGTCAGAGTATATTGTTGAAGTACGTTGTTTTTGGTGCTTGTTGCAAAAGCTACACAGCTCCTCCGCCTGATGTGGTGCTTCGCTCCAGTTAGCTTTGTTCAAAATGTCTGTCAGTAAAATTGAATGTCCTTGTATATGGGTAGCATTGTAAGTTAACATTCCCCGGGAGGACATCGAACCGGAGACGACCAGAATCAATACATGCCACATTCCGGCCAAAAGGGAAAAAAATTGTAAACAAAAAATCGGAGGCACATACTCACTTCAATTGGCATGTGAAGTGGTCTCGACGCTGCAGATTACACTGCGTCGTCGTCATTCTCATCATCATCATCATCAGCCAGCCAGCCGGCCATCATGGGCTTAACGAACGACGATGACGTGGTCCTTATACACACATGTATATGTACAACTGTAAAAACAAAACAGATACAGAGGCTATAAAAATAGCATCGGAACCATCGTCATTCCACAACATTCTCCATTTTGTCAGCCGCCTGCCTCATTTGGCCAAAAATTGAGTACCTTACAATTCCATTGCTGTGGCCACTGCCCCAACTTCAACTCCAGCTCCATGGATCATTACTAACTCATCTCGTTTCTATAGGTTTGCGGCTATTTGGCACTCTGTCTGAATAGAGTATAGATTGTTGTAATGTTGCCTGATTTCGAATCCATCTCGTTCTCCCAGACCGATTTGTGTTGAGATAAGTTTAATAGAAGTTAAACAAAACAACAAGCAGCACTTGGAAACAACCTCAACACAAAATGAAGAGAACAAAACAAAAAATCCCACCCAAATGTGTTACAATAACCGTTGGAAAAACAATCGCATGTCTTTGTCACATCTGTCAAATTACGAGCTTTTTGGCTCGGCTCGGATGGTTTATGGCCGGCATTGATTAAATGTCTATGTCCGGCTGTTCTTGTTTTTCTATTTTCCTCACTTCCTTCTCGCCATTACGGGCGTATTAAAAGGATATCAAGCTCGGAATTTATTTTCACATTATGGTTGGTCATTTTACTCGTTGGGATATTTTTGATCAGTTGGCAGGGCTGGTGAACATTTTTATTGTGTCACAGGTGGGGAAGGATGGTTATTGAGCTTTAAACAATTAGTTGCTCAATTTGTAGAAATTTTGTGTTTGAGGAGCCAAAGTTTTTATGAGGATTGTTGAGGCAATTTTAGCAACCTGCCTGGCAAGTTATGTAGTATAAAAACCATTGAACGTTTAGTATTCGACTAAAGAAATGTTAAAAATGGTGAGACTTTCGAAACGTCCGGACACTCGATTTTCAGTCGTACGGAGACTCCGGAAAATCGCCTTCTTTTAGAATTCATCTTCAATTCATTTATACACCAAACTACTGGCAAATATTTATGGTTTTAGAAAAATTTGATTTGAATGGAACACAATTAACAATGAAAGTAAAAAAAAAGTTATCTGTCCGGAGACTAGTGCCGTTACCCTTCCTTTCGTTTAACGGAGTTTTAAACATTTGAAAGCGCAACTAAAGGCCTGATTTAAGACAGTTTTTAGTTGTTCCTTGAGAACTTAGTGTTTCGAGAAGATATGATTATGGACAAGAAGTGCTTGCCATCTTTTGGTGAAAATATTAGAACATACTGTAATATTCGGCTTGGTCCGACAATTAAAACTTATTCACTTTTTAAATAAAACACAAATTCACTTTATTCAAATCACTCACAAACTTATTTATTCAACACTTTCAATTATAACTTTGCAAACACAGAGTACTTTTCTTTATCGCAGTTCACAATTAATTGATTCGCCTCGCCACCAAACGGCTATTTATATCAAAAATGATGGGTTCTAGAAACTACTATTGGTTCCTATTGGTTCTTGGGGAAGCTGAAAGTTCGAGAAGCTCTCTATTTACAAATAAAAAATACTGGGATTTTTGTAGGGGCTAACGTTCTTAATGCTAAACAAAAAGTTTCTCTTAATCTTAATTAATTATTGCCCCAATTAAACGATATTAAGTAAAGAGAGTATGTACATTAAATAAACAAGAGATACAGAGTAAGTAAAGAGAGTAATGAAAAGTGTGTACATTAAATATAGAAAGAGATACAGAGTAAGTAAAGAGAGTAAGAAAAGTGTGTACATTAAATATAGAAAGAGATACAGAGAGTAAGAGATAATAAAGTATACACATTAGTATTAGACATTACAATAGAAGGAGATACAGAGCGTATGAGATAAATAAAGTGTATACACATTACATTGCCCCCTCCTTAGGATTGATCGTCCCGAACAAATCCATCATCTTCATCACCACTGTAGCGATGTAGTCGGTCGCGATGTACGACTTTAAGTTTACCTCTGACTCCTTTTTGTATCCGGTACACGACGTCGTTGATTTTGCTAATCACTGTATATGGACCTTCCCAGTCCCGTTGAAGTTTCGGTGACAACCCTTTTTGTCGATGGGGATTGTAAAGCCACACTCGATCTCCTGCTTGGAACTCTGTTGTTGTCGCTCGTATATCGTAGCGTGTCTTCATTCCGTCACTGAACATCTTTATTTTTGACCTAGTATCGTCGTGGATCTGAAGGAGTCTTTCTCTGAGGTCATCCAAGTAGTCATCCTCGGCTTGCGGTTCCGACGCACTTAGGGGTATTTAGCTCAAAAAACCGATCATAAATCAATTTTTAAAAATGAAGAATTGCGAAGTAATTTTTTTCTTGGGTATAGTTAAATACCCATGTAAGAATGTACCGTACTTCGTTTTAATGTTTATGCACCCACTTCACCACAGCTTCAGTTGAAAGTCAGCGTTCGTAAGCTTGAATATTGAAGAAATTGATTTGTGCGAAAAATCGGACGTATGAATTATTTTTTTTTCCACTTTTTTTATACGGCGTGTAAATATATTTGTGATGGATAGTTCAGCAGTAAGTGTGTACTTAATTTAAAAATTTTTTTTGTGTGTATTGAACCTTTTATTTAATAGATACTAGTATTTCAATAAAAGTGTGGAAATGGGCTATATTTTTGTTTTTTTTGTTTTTGTTTATGGAACTTTTGTTATATAATTCGGTATTATTCGGTAACATATTTGGTATCAACTTATAGAGAAAGATCTCATTAGAGAGATAAGAAACAAATTCGGTGCCTTTAGGTGCCTAGCTAGCTTTTGTCGCCCTTAGAGTGTATGTAGTTTTATCACAATTTCAGAACAGTTTTACATAAAATAAATTCTTTTGTGTGAAGTTTCGTCTGGTTTGTGCATTTTAACTAAAAGGCAGTTGTTTAATATTATGAATGAGTGTGAAGAAATAAATTTTGATGCCAAATTGAATCACCTTCAGAGCTATTTGCTCAACAAAAAAACATGCACTGGGGAAAATAATAGAGATTTCAACTTTCACCTGAATTCGCTTTAAATAAGCTTTAAACTCTTTTAAGGGTCTTTTCAGACATGTATCAACTCATTTGCACACAAAAATATTTTTGATCGGTTTTTTGGGCTAAATACCCCTATGTGCGACGTGGGACATCCAAATTTAATTTCACTCGGCAATCTGATGTTCCTTCCCATCAAAATCTCAGACGGTGTATGGCCAGTTGAGCTATGTCTTGCACTTCGATACGCCATCAAAAACAGTGGAATGTGTCGGTCCCAATCTCGCTGGTTGTCGTCCACAACTTTGCAAAGATGTTCCTTAAGGGTTCGGTTGAACCGTTCGACCATACCATCAGATTGTGGGTGGAGTGGTGTTGTTCTTGTCTTCTTGATGTGAAGAAGCCCAAAAACTTCCTGGAATATGTTTGATTCCTTCCCTGGTCGGAATGCAGTTCCAATGGAACACCGAATCTGCTCACCCAGTTGAACACAATTTGGTCTGCGACTGTTTTGGCTTCTTGATTCGGTATGGCGTATGCTTCAGGCCACTTGCTGAAGTAATCCATGACGACCAGAATATAACGATTTCCATTATTTGTTTCCGGAAATGGACCCGCCACGTCTATTGCAATCCTTTCAAAGGGTGATCCGACATTATACTGCTGCATTTGGCTGTGATTCTTTTTGTTCGGGCCTTTGGTGGCAGCACAGGTATCACATTTTCGGCACCACTTCTCGACATCCTCCCTTGCATGTAGCCAATAGAATCGTTGTCGAACCTTTTCTAGCGTCTTGTTTACTCCTAGATGGCCTCCCGAAACTCCATCATGCATCTCTCGCAGAACGTCCATAATCTTCGATCTCGGTAAGACTAGCTGCATTACATAGGACTTTCCATCTGCTGATTCCCACTTACGTCGAAGGACCCCTTCTTGGACATGCAACAAGTCCCACTGTGCCCAATAGGCCTTCAGAGCCGGACTTCTGTCGGAGATATCAGCCCATTCTGGTTTTTCCTGGTGTTCCTTGCATGCGAGGATGGGTTCAATATCTGGGTCCTCTTGTTGAGCCTTCCTCATCTCGTCGTTGCTCCAGCCATAAATGGGATCGGTTCTGGTTCGTTGGACAGTAACCACTTCTTTTTCTTCTTGGCGTCTGCAATGCTTACAGTCTTGCTTACATGGTCTCCGAGACAGTGCATCAGCATTTGAGTGAAGCTTCCCCTTCCGATGTTGAATTTCATAATCGTACGTCTGCAGCCTCTCAATCCATCTCGCCACTTGACCCTCTGGATTCTTGAAATTCAAAAGCCAGTTTAGTGCTCCATGGTCGGTTCGGAGAAGAAACTTCTGTCCCTCGAAGTTGGTGGGATGGGAAACAACTTGGGAAGCAACATTGTTGTAGGTGTAACTTTGACCAGTTGACATATTTCTGTGTTCACAGTGTTGGCATGCGGTTCCTCTTCGCGGTAATCTGCACTGTCGTTGAAGATGCCCGGTCTTGTTGCAGTTCCAGCATCGTGCTCGTCCATCTCGCTGACTCCTTTCCAGAGTAGCCTTCTGACAAGAGCATTCTTGGACTTCCAATTCTCTCACGCGATGCACGTTTTGGGAAGCTTGTTCTGCGGCTTCCATTGTTAGAGCGAAAGCCAATGCTTCTGGTAGTGTTTGCTTTCCGGCAGTGCGAATAGCCCTTTGGAGATTTATATCGCCCACAGCTCTCACAAAGGCTTCAACAGCAAGTTGATTTATAATCTCGTTGCCAGCTGTTGGGTATGCCAGGTGAACTAATCGCTCGATATCTGCCTGAAGCTGCTGCAGAGTTTCACCTCTTTTCTGTGCCCTGTTGTTTAGTTGTACTCGGAAGACTTCTGTCATGTGGCTATCCCCAAACCGCTGTTCGATTGCGTTTACCAGAACTTTGAAGTCACCGTTCTTCTCTGCTGGGATGGTTTTTAGCAGTTCAGCAGCTGCTCCTCTCAAGGCAAGCGTAAGAGCAATGTATTTTTCGTCATCGTCCCAGCCGTTTGTTAACGCTGCTGCTTCAAACTGTTTCTTGTAGATTGACCACGGTATCTGACCATCAAAGCTTGGAGGATTCACTTCTCTCTTCCTTGAGCACTCACCAGAAGGTTCTCGAGCTTTCATCTTTCGCACTTTTTCTAGTTCGCTTGTAATGGTTTCGATCTGGTCGTCTATTTTCTTGAAACGTGCATTAGTCGTTGAATTTTGTTTTTCGACACGCTCATTGATTTTGTCTTCGAAGTCCGCAAACCTACCTTCTAGCAGATTTTTCTGTTCATCAAACCGATCTCGAACGTCATCCCTTTGAGCTTGTAGTTGTTCCAGAACATCATTCTTTTGTGTTTCCAGTTGTTTGAGGACATTCTCTTGCTCGGTCTTCTGCTCGTTTCTTTGAGTTTCTAGTTGCTCCAGAACATTCTTGTTTTGAGTTTCCAGTTGTTTGAGGACATTCTCTTGCTCGTTCTTCTGTTCGCTTCTTTGAGTTTCTAGTTGCTCCAGAACATTCTTGTTTTGAGTTTCTAGTTGCTCCCGAACGTTATCTTGTTCTTTCTTCTGTGCGTCAAACCGCTCTAGCACATTCTTTTGATTCTCTTCAAATTTGGCTAGAAGAAGTGTCATCATGGTAGATAAGTCGGCAGTTGCATTTACCTCTTCCGATTTTGCTTCCACTTCGAAAGCAAATGTATCTGGGTTTTCATTTTGTTGTTCAAGATATTCCTGTAGCCGTTTTACGAGTTCGATTTTAATTCCTGCCCCACTTAAGCCACGTGTGCTTAATTCGGCCTTTAGCTCAGCGACAGTTAGGTCTTTCAAAACTTTACTCATTTTTTTTTTTTTTTTTTTTGTTAACTTCACTATTTCACACAAAATAGTTTAATCACTGTTCACTGTTTTATTCTCAATAAGTTTTAATCCCACTTCTGACACCAATGTAATATTCGGCTTGGTCCGACAATTAAAACTTATTCACTTTTTAAATAAAACTAAAATTCACTTTATTCAAATCACTCACAAACTTATTTATTCAACACTTTCAATTATAACTTTGCAAACACAGAGTACTTTTCTTTATCGCAGTTCACAATTAATTGATTCGCCTCGCCACCAAACGGCTATTTATATCAAAAATGATGGGTTCTAGAAACTACTATTGGTTCTTATTGGTTCTTGGGGAAGCTGAAAGTTCGAGAAGCTCTCTATTTACAAATAAAAAATACTGGGATTTTTGTAGGGGCTAACGTTCTTAATGCTAAACAAAAAGTTTCTCTTAATCTTAATTAATTATTGCCCCTCACGAGTGTTTACTACTACAATTAAACGATATTAAGTAAAGAGAGTATGTACATTAAATAAACAAGAGATACAGAGTAAGTAAAGAGAGTAATGAAAAGTGTGTACATTAAATATAGAAAGAGATACAGAGTAAGTAAAGAGAGTAAGAAAAGTGTGTACATTAAATATAGAAAGAGATACAGAGAGTAAGAGATAATAAAGTATACACATTAGTATTAGACATTACAATAGAAGGAGATACAGAGCGTATGAGATAAATAAAGTGTATACACATTACAATACGTATTTTTTTTTTCTTTTTATAATAGTAGGTAATTTCACAAGGTTAGGTTATGAAATTAATAAATATTAAATAATAATTTTTTCACTTACTTAATAATTTGAAAGCGTGTTTTTTGGTATCGAAATCTTACCTGAAAAAAAAATAAAAGGAAAATAAATTAGGTTTTTGAAATAAAATATTTTGTTTTTATAAGTTTACTTATTTGAGCATGAACAATTTTTTATGGGGCCCTAGTTCAAAATTTAACCAGTCCCACAAAAATCACAAACAAATCGAATTTAAATTGTTTTTAAGTAGGTAATACAACTGATGTACTGCTCTTTTTAATTGGAAAAATTAAATTCCAATTAGTTGACTTTTCACTGTTAACAAAGTTTTGTAATAAAACCGACAGACTCTAACAAGTCCCTAGCCCTACACGACTGAAAGTTTAAGTTGTTGAAAAATAATTCATTTATTGCGAAATTCATAGATACCTGTTTAGAAATTCCAGACAACAAACTTCCTTCCATTGTCTATCCCACTTAAGCGTTAAACTTTAAAAAAGAAAACAAAAAATCGCCCAACAAGGTGAAATAAAACAAGAAAAAAAAAGTTTCACTATCTCTTTGGTGCGGTGTTTATTGGTTGTGTCCTACACCAAACACGACAGCGAACCACCATAAGAAAATCCTCTAATTCCAATACCTTAATCCTCGTGTAAGGCTCCAGGCTACAAGGAAGTATAATAAAAAGTTTTTATCTCGAGTTTTGTGTTGGGGGAACACTTAATTTGCGATTATTTCAACTTAATTTTTAAAGTTTTACAGAAAAGAGGGAAGACAACAAAATCTCTAAATTTGTGGTATATCAGGGTTCGGATGTTGACATCGTCAATGGTTAATGGTCAATTTCCGGTCCTTAAATAGACGCAAATCCATAAACACCAAATATCCATGGCGACAGGGGCGATGAAAACGTTTTTACGAGTAGCTCTCATTTTTAGATTGTTTGAGCTATTTTGCGCGTGTTATTAATAGATTCTAATTAGTGGTTGGTTTGGGGTCTCCAAACATGGCACAAAACCACTATACTCAAAATTCTTAAATCCCGTTTTTTATTAACCGACTTATTCGTGGTGCGGTTTAAATTTTTGGGGGAACAAACGAGAACAACTCACCCGGAACCACCAAAAGGCTATCTCTCCGCCAAGGGATACAATTTCAACAAAATGAAAAAAACTCAGTTCGCATGAGCATTTCATGTTTCTAAAGTGGAACACCCATCAACGCAAAAAAAAGGGAAGTTTGATTTCCACACAGACACTTGGCGTCATTGCATACATGCACAAGACACAAGGGGTTACCATAGTGGCGAAACTTGAATATTTTGCAAAAGAACAAAATTTTATGCAACGAATTTGAATAAAAAAGAAAATTGCCCATTTTGGATAGCAAAAAAAACATAACCGGAACATATTGTGCTATCGGTGCTGTTAGTTCGTGATACCAGAATACGCGAACTTTTCGTTTAAATTTTAATTTGTTCTTCTGGCAGCTTTAAGGAGGACATAGAAGCCAATAACGCTATCTCAGGGCAGTCCTAAGGGTACGAAAACTATTGAATCGATGCATTGACGCGATGTCGACGACATGCAATCATTGTAACAGCTGAGACATTTTCTATATGTGTACAATTCCGTATGAAGCAGGAGGAAGGAAAAGGGACAAATGATATCAATATACTGCATTGCGAAAGTTGCATCATCGTGTAACAATGATGGCAGATCCCATTTGCTATGTACTTTAAGAAGATAAATACAATTTGAATTGGTAAGTGTCGCGAAGGAGTAGTTCTCTTGTAGCGAGGGACAAAGTGCTGGCAATCGGAACTGACAAGAGTGTAACCTGTAACGATATGTTACATTGAAGGTGGTAACTACGATATAAGGTCATATTTTTCTGCAAGACATGTTATCATTTGTCAGATTGTACTGACGCAACCTATTTTAACTTAATGAGTTTAAGAATCAAGTTTTTGGAGCTGCTAACCACTGACAGCTGACGCTCGAAGTCTTTCACACGGTGTAGGCCAACACATTTGTTTTTTTTTTTCAAACGTCGGTCTTTTATTTGACTTTTGATATTTTTACAACACAAGGGTGCACAAATTAGGGAACCAAAAAAACCTCGCAAACAATTCACTTTTTTTCTGAATTCCATTTCACTCTCTCTCTTCTTTAACATTGCCGCGAATCATTCCGCCTGGCCGGTCTTTGCTTTGTAGCCTCAGACTGAATGACTCACAAAAGTCTTCGTGCAAAACACAAATTCTTTCCATTTTTTTTGACAAGGATTGTATTTTTGTGTAGCCCTCGTCGAAGGCGTTTCGGTTTCTTTTTGGTGCTTGTATTTATTTTTAGTAACCAGTTTATTTGGTTTTGTTTAAAGGACAGACAGAAACCAGAACATTTTTTTTTTTTGAAATTTACCAAAAGATAAGTTTTCATGTAGAATAATGAGCTTAAAATTTTTTAGATAATTTACGGATTGGTGGTTTTATGCGAGTTTATTGCTATGGCGGGAAGTTTGTGTTATGATTATCTTTATGTTTGTTATTGGTTAAAAATTGTATACGGAAGTAATAAAAGAATTTTGTTTTTGAATTTGGGGTAATACTGTGGAATAGGGAGCGGTTTAAGTGCAATAGGGATGATAATTTAGTTTAAGTTAGACATCACGCGATTTATGGATCACGAGAACGGGATAGGGATGTAAACGCGTTGGGCTAAAATAATTTTTAAGGACTTTATCATTTTTTGCTTGTCCTTGTTGTTGTTGATGATTTGTCTGAAGGATGATGACAACGATAAAAAGGAAATTTTAAAGCAAACGGTATTTGAGAAGGAAAAAGGGGAAAAGAGGTCATGAATCAAAGATTTTGATGGATTTAACATGGTTCATGGTGGGGGAAATGAAAGTTTTTTGAAAATGTAAGCGTTCATACTACAAAGTACGTTCAGATTTGTAAACTCACAGTTCAAGACGCAGTAAATGAAGAATACGCTCATTGATTGAGTGATAAATTCTGATTCTCCCGATGCAAAAAAAAAATCAACGGAATGGAAAAAACATAAGAAGAACTGAATATCCAAGAACTAGGGCTCGCGTTTTCAAGCGACTCTAACGAAATCAAGCGAGAACCTGTAATAACAAATAATATCAGCTGGGGTCACCGAAGGATTCATCGATGAGTGCGAGAAATTTGAAAATATGACAAAGAACTAATAGGCCTCAGTTCTTCTCAATAAGAAAACTTACGAAAATGTTACGTATACGCCACAGTGTACTGATGAAGAGAAATACCGACTGTGGACGTTTTAGGAGAGTTTAGATGAGTTTGTGCTGATCAAAGCCTCATTTTACTCTGCTAAGCATCAATATTCATCAAATTCAATTAAGTGATTCGCACAGGGCACATCCCACAAAGTCCCTTCAGGCATGTATTTTGACATTTGCCATCATTTTCTCACAATAATCTACCCAAAGGCGGTCAATCACTTCCAGCTACGACTCAAACTCCAAACACTTAAGCATCAAGCCATCAAACACACATGCAATACACGATACACCAGATCAAGCACGCAGAGAACAAGCTCACTCGTCTCTATGTCGATAGCCAAAAGGGAATTACTAATGACTATGTTCCACATGAGTAGTTTCCCAATAATAACAATAACAATAATAGTAATATCGTTCGCAGTTAATTGACAAACTTAAGAGTCATCATAACCAGTCAGCAGCAGCGCCAGTCAACCAGCGTCTTGGCAATCATTCACGGACGTGTGCGTTTGCGTTAGCGTTAGCGTTGCTGTTGACGAATGTTATCGTTCGGTATTAATCACCAAGACAAAAACAACGACTTTTAATGGCACAACGACCGACAACGTGACAATTTGCCATATTCTTAATTATACAAAGTTATCACCTTTGTAGACTCTCAAAAGGGTCTCACATCAAAGCCTTTCTTGTCGTTGTTGGTTTTAATAGTTGTTTAATGTAAAAATGCTACTTTTAATATGTCTTCTTGTTCTTCTTCTGCTTCTACTTTGTTTTTCTTTGCAGCTTGTGCCTTCTCTTCACGAATGGAACGTCATTTTTTGTGAAAGGAAAAATGCGTGACAAAATATTGTTCATCTTAATGACACAAGCATGTGATGTGTTGATGTGTTTGGCGACAGGTATGAGAGAGTTCGAGGATTTATGTATATGCCCCCAACTAAATGTCAAGGACTTTTATCGATTACTGCTTGCTATGCAGTATGTAACTCCTTCAGTTTGTTCACGGTCGTTCGTTGTGTTGAAAAGTGAAGCCTCTCGAGTGAGACGGTGTCGGAAAGACCTATGTTGATATTTTTTCGCTTGAGCTGGTGTCGGTGGCTTCGTTTGACTTAAGCCAATTTGTATTAAGTTGAACCGTCAACCGATTTGTGTTTTTAACATGTGTGTTGGTTGGATTACATACCATTTACCCTATCACAGAGAAAACGAAAGACCTAAGAAAGGAGTAGAAAAATCGTTAAATAAATATCAATCACTTAGGCTCCTTCGAATTCAAGTGTGGTGAAAACAAGCAAAAGAAGTGTGGTAAATCCACCACCGCATCGTTTTATTCTTCACCGTCGTGTGTTATTGCGTAATTTATTATACCAATACCAGCCCATGGGTCCCAGCAAGCGTGTGTGTCTATCGATGGGGGCCAAAAAGGGGGTAAAATCAGATGAGAGTTGAGGTATCACGAGAATATGGAGGCAAGTTATTTTTCTAATATTCTTTTTTTTCACTCAAAAGTTTGATGAGGGGAATTTTCGTTTTTTTTTTTTTATTGAAGTGTAAATGGGATAAGAGATTTGGTAGCTTCGTATGTTTTTGTTTTGCTTCTCTAGAAGAGAAAAAGAAGAAGAAGGAATGGCATTGGAAGAACTAGGTGCTGAAAGCTGCCGGATACGAAATGCCTTTTGTTATGATTGTTCGTCGTTGTGTCGTACCATGTTGTCGACAGTTCACGGCTGCTGACTTTGTACGTATGTTCATTCCTTCATTCATTCGTGAGAACGACCTTAGGTGATGAGTTCCGATTAAGTAAATTGATGGGGTAATGTCTTGAAAACTTTGAGGCTTCTCGTGTAGGTTCGTTCGTGTTCCTTTTGTTGGAAAACTTTTGTTTGCTAGAGTCATATCATACACGCGTATAGTTGGGAACTTTTTTTTCTCTCTGGCTTCCCCTCTACAAATTCAATTTATTAGAAATCCTTATTTGTGTTTTCGTTTAAGGTTAAACCTCGAGATATAAAGAGTTTTTTTTTCATTCAACCACAAAAAGGTGAAAAACTTCGCACTTGTGAACGGCTTAAAACTCGTTGAGTAGGTGGTTTTGGTTTGTTATTTCTGTTTGTTCCCATTTCATTTCGAAAGAAGTTGAAATGCTATTTTACCAGAAATAAAACCAAACTGCGGCAATAAAAAGCTAAGCTGGTTTTAGATCCCCCGCTGCGGAGCTGCTTTGAATTGTTCGTTGTATGAGTATGTTTGTTTTATAATTGGTTCATTAAGCTAGCAACAAATCGCTCGGCATGGATGACTGAACACAGCGACAGAAGACAGATTTGTGTGCTGTTGCAAAGGTGAGTATCATATTTCAAGGTTTGTGAACAAACAAATAATACTTTTTACACCTGAAGTTGACAAGCGAACAGAGCTACACAATGTCAAAAGATATCAAGCATGAAATGTTTTTAAGTAGCAAATAATGCATGTTGCAACAAGGTCTCTTTGGGGTTTGAGAAACAACATTTTTGTACAAATTTAAACCCTGTGTGAACATGATGTCAGGGGAGAACTTGTTGTAACTTAGACATGGAGTTAAGTTTTATGTAAGTTTGTATTGTGTGTCATTGCTAACGAGCGAAGACCACTATTTGCCAACAGAATGACGACTTACCAGTGGTTCATTAGGACTTTAATAAAAATTCAAATAAACAAGATACTATCTGACACAACTAAAGCTTTTCCATAGATTTCAAACAATGTTATCATTTATGAAAGTCCTTAGAATACAATTTGAATAAGAAATTATGGTTTACTGGTTTCTTAATTCCATAAGAACATTATACCGCATAATAACCATATCAAATTTACAAACAACAAACAAAAGACCATGTAGCAAATCGATTGGGATCTTAAGGTCTTCATTTTCACTCCTTTTCTCCCTCTGACCCTCGCATACAATTAAAATCCATAATTTATTAAATGTTGTCTTAATAAACTGCCATAAAGGAAAGATTTCCTTCATATATTCACTCAACTCTGGACTTAATTCCAACTCGATTCGCTTCAGGTCGGCTATAAAGTGTTATTGTTCTCTTGCCCATTCAATTTCCCATTCTGCAATTTTCGTTAACTTAATGTTTTACTGATAACTTTGACGTGGTTCTGTTTCTTTGCTCTTCTCCAGACATTTATCCATCCGTTGTCGATTATCTTCCCATCCTGTATATGGCCCGTTGAGCAAACATAACAACCCCAATAGTCTTCCCTTAGCCATAAATTTTGTTCAAATATAGAGAAAACTGTTATCCAACTATATTTTCCTATGTAAACACAATCGACTCTGTATATTCGAAAACCAAAAGAAACACATACACACATATACAAACAACTTGACACAAACCCATACATTTGTAATAATACAACAATAAAGTCTACCTATCATCTGGGTCCCCTTTCATTATCCTGCGGCGATATGCCCATAGATTCTAATTGGATAACTTGTGTCCTTAGATTGTTCGGTGGCCGCTGTCGGTATCGTTGATGGTTTTTACTACCAAGAATTTTGAACTTGTTTAAAAACAAACAAAACACTCGAGTGCTCTGTGACAGCAACAAATTGTCTACCAACTTCCGGGGGTTTTTCCTTTAGTTTAGGTTTGGATTTTGGGGTAAATTTTATGGTACAAAGAAAGGTTATGGCGAAATTGTTAAAAGTGCGCCTTTTTGATTTCTTTAGGGGAACTCTCTCAAACCAGTGTTGGTTTTCATATTGGGGAGAGAGGATGCGGGGCAAGTAAACAAACAAATTCGAGTTAAATTCGTTCCGCACACAAAAACACATATTTGAACGCATGAACATATTGTGAATGTTAGTTTTTGGTTAAGGTTTAATTGGGGAAGGGAATGTGCGTAACTTAGAAATTGAGACACAGCACAGGGCCTGGCAGTAAAATTCTTTGAAATAAAAATTGAGCTAAAAAGAGCACGATTTCGAGCATTGGCAGCACTGATGCGATGTTTTTTTTTCACAAACGCTTCGCAACTTTCGCACTTTTTCTTCGCATAACAACTTTCTGGGATTAACCTACCTAACATCAGGCATTCCTTTCCTAAATAAATCAGAATTTCGCAGACCTTTAAACCTTTTTTGTATAGCAACAATATTTTGATTCTTGATATTCCAAGAACCGTTCGAATTGTGTTGAGCAACTTTTTATAGCCTTCCATTTACTAAGAGACGTGCGCCCTGAACTGTATTCGCTACAAATCCTCTCCTGTCTCTAAAAGTTCCTTATTTTCTATTTTCCCAGCCAAAGGATCCCCAACCGACCCACAAAAGTAAAGCTAACAAACCTCTCTATATAATATTTACATTGTGTTAGGCTTTGGTAAACAATAAGCACGTTGACTATTCTTAGTTAGAATGTCTGTCTACACGTCCGCATGCCTTTAGTAAAAGATTATATAGAAAGATTGTGAACGAACACAATTGTGTTTACATTGCGTTAAGATGTGTCGTTGTCGTTGTCGTCTTTTGCCACAGCTGATAAGATGGTCCAATCTCCGGTCAATGTGTTTTTAACAAACTGATGCCAATAAAACGGGCTTATCGGCAATGTGTATGGTGTATGGCGGTGGAATGACGATGATTAGGAGCTTACAACAAATGTTGAACTATATTTAGGTATAGGCAGCCTGTCAAAGACCTATTCTTCGAGTGACCGACACACGACGACAGCCGCCCGCTTGCTTTGTTATAGGAGCCATTGAACATTTAATAAAATTAGAAATGATGTCTTTATATAGAATTGGGGCGTGGTGGATTTGCCCGGTTGATGTCAATGTTTACCGTATTGGCCTTAAGATGTTATCGAACGAATGAAAAGAAGTCGATTGAAAAAAGGATGCTTCAGGGATGTTATTGGACTAATAAATTATGTGTTGTATCATGTTCCTCTGAGATGGCAATAAAAATAAGACTTATACAACCATCTTATCATACATTGAAAGCGATCTGATGTGACAAATAATTTAATAGGCCGACTATAATAAATTACTCAATAAGCGTCTTAACTGTGAAATAAATAAAAGTAATGAAGTGTTTAGGATTATCGCTGACATGATTGGAAGAGTTCTATGGTTGCTGAAGAAGATTTCATAAAATGTCTGGAACTTAAAAGAATGCTGCATTTGATTTGCCACATGAAGCAAGTTCAAACGTATAGTGTAGTAACTATAACATGTTGATCTGGTAAAGTTAACTATATCTCTTATTAATTTAATAATTTAATGTAGTTATTTTTACTTAGTTTATACAGGGTGATTCACGAGCGTTGTGCCAAAAAGCTAGAGCGTGTAGGTTGAGTTGATACAAGAAAAAAATCGTATGGGAGGGGGGGGGGGGGTCTATTCCTCCAGAGGGAATAGGGAATAGGGAATACATTATCCCTGGATTAACCATTTTGTACATTGATAACGTCATAAAACTGACCTGCAATTTTTTCTTACTATATTTGTGGCCGCGGCCACTCGCCGGCGAAGGGTTCTACCTGCTAGGGGCTTAAGATAATTAAACCGCAATTTTTTTTGAATGAAAAAACAATTAACAACCTAAAGGTAAATAAAAGGTATCGCATATTTACTAAACAACCATTTATAATTAAAATATTAACTTATCAACACATAACAATAACAAACTCATAAGCTCGAGAAGATTTAGCGGACAGGAACTTTTGCTAAGGTTGAACTTGTTGTCGAGATTGGGAAGCCGAAAGACTCTACGCTGAAGGACATCCCAATAGATGGCGCCCAAGTCGTAGCATGTTTTCAAGAATCCGCCGACGAGAGCACGGAGAGCTAGAAGTGAAAGGTCAATGGCAGACGTTATCAATGAAAAAAATGATTAATCCAGGGAAAATCCAATACTTTTCTACTTTATTGAGTCCTCATAAAACTCCAATTACAAAAAATTAAATTTATAAATTAAAGCCTAGTACGCTGATCGCGCTAAATTTTAGCTCACGAATTTCTCTCCAAACATCAGCTAAATTTACGGCTAAATTTTGACACAAGATTATTTTGGAGACTATGGAGAATGATTTTTAGGACACAAACAGTTTGTTCGGGTACTACTCTGAAAGTCTGAAACTTACAAATCCTATCATTTTAATTTTTTTTTTTATATGGAGTTTTACAGATTTTGAGCTCAATCATGTCAATAGAATCAGGCAGTAAACAAACAAGGCTACAGAATTTGTGTCAAAAATTAAATTATTTACAAACAAATTTTTCTCCTTCCACTTCCTCCATCAAATTTTCAAACAAATCTAGCGAACAATCTTTCATTTTGGCTAGTCAGAGGCAAATGAAACAATAATGTCAAAATTTAGCTCTAGAATAATGTACCGGACATTTATTTCACTAGCTAAATTTTGACAAATTTTGATTTTTGATTATGTAGAGTTACGAAAAAAATAAAATATTTTTAGCTAGAGCTGCGTACCTCTTCGCTAAAAAGCTCAGCTAAATTTTAGCTCCGCTAAATTTTGGAGAGAATTTCGTATGGAAGCTAAAATTTAGCTCGATCTGCGTACTAGGCTTAAACTAATAAATTAAACTAAAAGTCCAGATAGGTAAAGATAAAAATAAAGATTTTTTTAGAAAAAAGTGGTTTTGGTTTTTTTTTTTTATTTCTCAAAAACGAAAAGACATTTTTGCATCCGGTTTTCTGTTTTCGACTAAAAATTAACAAAGACATTGAATTTTTAAAACAAAATTAGTACTTAATTACATAAAATTTTGAAAAAAATTAGTCCAAACTATTCGTTAAAACAATTTAATTTAAAAACAAAGTGAAAGAAGAAGTGTTTGGCTTTTCAAAAAGGTATAGCACGGTGTTGTAAACGAAGCCATTGATTTTTAATATTTTTTTTTTAGAAAATAAGTCAGCTTTTCAGAAAATTGCCACTCCCGGCTAAACGGGGAGGAATAAACCCCCCCTCCCATACGATTTTTTTCTTGTATCAACTCAACCTACACGCTCTAGCTTTTTGGCACAACGCTCGTGAATCACCCTGTATATCAGTACGTTTGCTAGATTTTTAACATATTTTGTGATTTGTGTCACTGTGTGAAGGAACACATCATAAGACATCTTTCAATGACAATGACACTCTCCACAAACCACAAAAACTTTGCAACTGAAATCCTAAAAGTTGTCGAAACAAAAACAACCCTTCGTCTTTCAATATTTATAAACATAAAAGTCTCTTACAACTTTTCATGTGTCAAACTGTCATTCGCAAATGACTTTTCCACAACTCTAAACACGTTTTCCCTAAAATAAACAACATCTCTACTCTCTCCAAAATAATCCAACACCATTTTAACACCTTTACATTATTTATAAAGACTTTGCCAAAATACCTTTTGACAGAAAAACCCAATCTACCCTCATCACATGGGCATTCAAAGTTTGTCATTCAAATGCTCATACACTATAGTACTCGAGAGTGAAAACTCATTTCGATTGACACATTAAAAAAAAAATGAATAAAAATAAACAAATCCAACATTATCTTACGCGTCGCATTCAATTCTATATAACAGCTATCAATGGGTGTATCTCAAAAGTGTAACCCTTTCAATCAGAATCACCATCAACGAATGTTGTTTAGAGATCGAACTCAAACGACTATCTACCTTTTTCTCATCTCATTTCAATTTTAATTGTACCGAGAGGAATAACATAGAAACACTGTCGCCACTCGTACTCGGACGTCTAATGGTTGAATAGTATTCCATTCCTATCGAAATAAACGGGCCCGCTGCGAGTACAATTTATACATAAAATGAAAGACAATGCTCATACTCTGTCAGGTTGTGCATGGAACATTCTGCTTTGACAGAATTGAAAATGGATTCATTGAAATTAGTTTTTTTTTCTTCACTGTGAGAGTCTAATATGATGATGACGACGAACGACGGACGCAAAAGCGAATGGACATCATATGATTTTCCCCCATTTTCTATTGATTGGGTACCCTTCTGTCATATGCACAAAAAACATTCTCTCCCCATCAAATCAAACAAAGTTGGGATAGTTTATTTTGTGCGAGGTAAAAAGTTTTACACCCGAGAGACAGCTTTATCGCTGGCTTGGGTTTTAGTTGGATCTTGTTCGATTTTGATTGAAATTCTACTCACAGTAGATTGAAATTTTGACATTTTGTTGAATATAATTTTTGAATACGTTATAGAGTGAATAGAGGTAAAATTGAGCCCTTTATGAGGGTTTCCTTTAAAGAGGAAAAAACAAAGATTTATAATAGTGATGAATTTGACACTTTGTGACAGGTGTATGAAAGTGGTCCCACTAAGAGGCTTTAATATAATTTTTGAACTTGTGCATGTTGTTGACATTTTTGTTACAGGCTTTTCTACTGAAAATGAAAAGGTTCATTATTGTATTGTAAACTGTCATAAACTCTAGGCACAGATTTTTTACATTTTATCGTTAACGGTTAGGCAGGTATTGGAAGTTGTCAGAACTTGCTCCTCCGAAAGTGACAGTTTGAGCATTCGAAGATAGTCAAATTATTGTGTAGATTTTTTGACATGGAAATCAGTGCTCCCTATGACAATATTCAGACTGTAACAATGTTGACTGCGGACATACCAAAATGTGTTTTTTTTAGATATAGAGTAATGAATTCATATGTCACTGTGACATTCCCAACGAATTGTTGTTATTGGTTAACTAAGACAGTAACCACAAGAAAATGTTCTTTTCAAGCTGTCTTTTCAAAATGTCATCATGTGAAGAATTTTGTTTAACTTGAGACAAGAGATGGGTGGTTTTTCTTTCAGCTAAATTGAAATATCAAAATAAGTTCAGCATTGTTATTTTTTTCTTTATTTTTAAAAGATACAAAATACAGAAAACGCCCTAACAGATAAAAAAAAAACAAAGAGAAAAGCTATATGAGCTGTCAGTATCAGTAGGTATGTCATGTGTCATCTGTCATTTACCAGAAGCTTTTTTCTTCATTTCAATTCATACAGCTCTTGAAAAGAAATGTTTCTACTTTAAGTAAGAAAAGATGAGCCAACTGAAAGGTAAACAATGCTGGAATTCGTGTGCGTCTTTTTAGTTATTTCTTACCGACACATAAATAGTACCTACTCTATCTGTCAAGTATCTGTCAAATGACACAAATTAATGGTTCACAAGAATTTAGATTGTTAACTATTTCAGTGGCAAAATGAGAAGTCCGACAGAGTGATTTTTACGAGAGGGGAAGAAAATTCATTAAAGGGATGAAATCTGTCATTTCGATTTCGTATTGAAAGGAATTTTTCGATTCAGTGGTTAATTAATGACAACATGAGATGTAACTCTTCTTTCTCTCGTTTTTTTCTGGTTTTTCGGAATTGATAAGGGTGACAATTTAATTGATATAGCTACACTCATACATACCTACCTATAAGAAGAATTCACCAGGTCAATGCCAATGAAATGAAATCTGCCATCAAGTGACAAATATTTCGTTTCTCAGTATAGGAGATGAGCTGTCAGAGAGAAAATAATGTGGTGAACATTCCTTTCAGCCTCTCATATTCAGATGAGATTTGAAATAATGGAAAAATAATTTTTTTGCCACTGAAACGTATGTTTTTGACAAAAAAGGGGTTGAAGAGATAGTATAAGTTTTTAAATATGAACTAAACTCTTGAAAATTGGCTGACCTACATTCCTTTGTTGCGTGACAAGTGACAACGTTGACATCATATTTTTTTTATTCCTATTTTATTTCATGGGTTACACGAAATCTCAAATCTTTTGTTTGAATGTCAAATGAAAGAATAAAGTTTTTGTGGATTCCTTACACAAGGGTTGATGGCCAGAAAGAGGAAAAGCATGAATATCAAAATGTTAAACCCCGTTCCGGCACGTGTATTACTTACTTTCGAAAGGGTTAAATATTTTTTTTTTTTTATTTATTTATTATTATTTTTTGTTGGAAACCCTCACACGTGTAGAAGAAAAGATAATAATAAGTAAGTCACAATTTATATAAATTTTCATTTTTCATATATTCATAAATCGATTTTATTATTGGGTTTTTGTGAAATTTCGAGTGATGATGGAAACTCGTTCAAGTAGATCCATCATCATGATTCTTGATGTTATTTATTGGCTTATAGTCTTTTTTATAAAGAAAAAATAAAAACCAAAGAAGGAAATATAAATGCTTTTTAGTTATCTCTTTGATTTTGTTTTCGGGGTTGGAAGAAATTTTTGGAGGGATAGGGTTAATCCCATCTGTTCATATATCATAGCTAAAAGGCTTTTGTGTATTTGTCACTTTCAGAAAGTTCTTTAAAAATAGAATAAAAAAACAGGACTTTTTGTTTCAATGAAGTGTTAAGTCTATGAAAAAATAAAATTGTCACTCAAATGGGATTTTTGATGAAGAGGAAAAAGAGTTTTGAGTGTTTAAAAACTCATCTATTATTTGATTTGGGTTCTTTTGAGAAGGGTTGCGAGATTTATGTTTGGGTTGGTTTAAGCTACTTGGGTTTACTTTAAGGGTGGGGCAGAATTTTTGTCCTTTGTTTGAAAATTCATATTTTTTAAATTAAAAACTCTAGGTACCTACATACATAAGGCGATGGCTCAAGCTCATTCTACCTATAAGCAATTCCAGATTTAAGCCACTACCAGTTCATAATTCGAAGAAATGCTATTATATAGGTACAACTTGTACACCTGCTGAAAAACGGTCTCTACGGAGTCATCGTCCAAAATCCAGCATCAATTTGAGCAGTCAGGAGTTCGTCTCTGTTTCCTATCGTTCTTTGTAGCTGGTCTGGTTATTATTCTTTGATACAGTAAACTTTCTATAGCTTATTAGGGAGTTCTTTTTCATCTTTAGCTGAGGTAGTTCAGCGGATTCAGTGTCAAGTTATAACTAGATCCACGTAACCATTGTCCGGCCATTAATAGTGACGACATTTACCTCGTTTAAAGAAAGATTGTTATTTGAATTGGAGCAGCGGTAGGTAAAACGGACAAGACGGTCGTATTTTGCTGTGCTCTTGCGAGTGTCAGCGTAAAAGTATCAGGAATCTTTTAGTGCACTACGTACCCTTGATATTCCAGGTATTAATGTTGCTACTAAGAACAATGTAACCACAGAAATTCTACAAATTCTATGTATTGGCGCATTGCGAATATGAATGTCAGTACTGTGCATGATCTGACGGCTGGTATATTTGAAATGAGGTAGAGGAGGGCAATAGGTGACTTCGTCAAACTCGATCACTCTTTGTAGTTTGAACAAATGGTGATAACCCGTCAAAGTTCGACTAAAGGATTGATATGAGTATGCCTTGGATTAACAATGTAGCAGGGTTGATTGATTTAAATCAATTGATTTAAATCATGATTTAAATCAATGATTTAAATCAAATGATTTTTTTGAAAAAAATCATGATTTAAATCAAAATTGATTTTTTTAAACAAAATTTAGACAGAAACTTATTTTTAACTCGGCTTAAAATTATCAATTTTTTTTATTTAGGAACTTTAAAAAATAAATTAAAAAACTGAAAACTCACAATTCAAAGCAAATTGAAAATAATTAATTTGTTGCTAAAATCTTTAAAAAGAACACCATTTTTTGCTGCCTTTTCATTCCACAGCTTGTTTCGTAGCTAAGACAGAGCCAAGCCAAATGTAGAAAATATCCTTTAAATAGACGCAGATGGTGTTAAGCAACTGGTCAATGTAAGGCATAAAATGGCCATGCTTATCATTTGTTTTTGTACCCGACTGAGACTTCCACCACTGTAGTTCTTTAAATTTTGAATATAAAACTTTTTTAAAAGGTTGAGTCTTGCGTACATATTTGCTTTGGGCATACTCGAGGGCTGTGTTTTCTTCTTCAGCTCTCAATCTATACAAATAAATGCCGTCTTGAATAAGAAAAGTCGTATTTTGAGTACGGACTAGTTAGTTAAAATAAAACTATCATTTACGATGAACAATTAGACAGGTATCTTGAGAATACAGAAAAAAATCAAAAAAAATCAAATAAATCAAAAAAATCATGATTTTTTTGAAAAAATCAAAAAAATCTGTCAGAAACAAAAAAATCATGATTTTTATCAACCCTGCAATGTAGCCAACAAATATTTAAAGAATTCAGAAAATGAAAAGTGATCTTTTCTGAGCAAACAAAAAATCAATCCTTTTTCGTGACTAATTAAAACAGCGAACAAATCAGGAAGGGTACATTAATTCTCGAATATCCACATTTCCGCTAAAAAAAAAAAAAAACAAAGAAAATATTCGGAAAACATCTAAAAATATCCCAAAGAGAATTTATAGACACGAACAATTTTTCTCACATCTAATTTTATAAACCTACTAGATCGGTTTTTTGTTTGTATACAAAATATTTAAATTGCGCAGGTAGTCCGAAAATGTTAAAAACAAAAATTAACCTCAAAAGCAAAACTCATTAGTAAGCAAACAAAATCAATTTTCCCTCAATATAATATTAAATTTTATAAAATTACAAAATTTGAATATACACTTTGCAAAAAGTTTCAATTCAATTCGCAAATTAGATTCTACACAGTTCTAATTATGAATATACAAGCTTAGGTACCCCCCCTTTACCCATTACTCGCTGGGGCTGTGTGTGGCAATGTTTCAACACACCGACCGACAATACAACTACAACGACGGGCTAAAAGGGGTTGCTTTTACTATAGGTATAGCGCGGTTGTGGTGGTGGTAGTAGGTAAGTATAACATTAACAAAATATGAAGCGACGACGATGGCGACGTCTAGTCTATAAGTTTTCCATTCGTTGCATCACGAATGAACAATTTATTTAAATTGTCTTATAAGCCGGCAGGGGCTAATTAATTTCAACATTACCAATTCAAAAGTTATACAAAAATAAATAAAAAACTATTTTGCTCGTCGATGAGTTTTGTTTGGCTTGTGCCAGGTCATTTGTGTTGAAAACACGAGTCTCGGTACATAGGTATAGGTTTTTGGATGCCAAAAATTCTGGGAATTCTTGAGCTTGAACATACGATCGATATTTTGTTTTCTTTTTTTTCATTCTTGCTTTTTCGGAAATTGAATATTCGGTTTCGGGACATGAATGCAGGAAGCTGACTCATGACGTTGTTATTCTTTTCTCATTTCGACAAAAGAGCAATCGAAAAGGTTGTTCAAAACTCACTCTTAGTGGAGTAAACAAACAATTTAATTAAAATAATGCATGCAAATGTTCAAATAGGTTAGAAGTGTGCTCAATGTTATTTTCGTAAAAAGTTCAAAAGGTTAGTAATTTTTTATCTGCCTGTCACATCGATAAGATGAATCGTTCACTAAAATAAAAAAAACCGATTGAAAACAAGATTTGACTCACGCAGTTTGCAGTTTAGATTTCAATGACACGGCAAACGGCCGTTACTATCAGAGTCAGCACACATGAATTGGACAACTTTCAAATTAAAATGCAAAGCGAACTGACCATAAACGCATGCATGCATGCGGTGGTCCGCATTCTTGAGGAATTACATCTTCTCGACTTTGCAATTCAAGACAAGTATTCGTTGTTGTTGTTTTTCGTTGTTGTCTGTTACTTACTGCTGCAGCAATCGATTGCCCCTGACAGCGCGTGTTGCTTATAAACATCGGCAAACGATTATTTTATTGCGCGTTGTCAATGGGGTCATGTATTTTTAAAACTGCATGTGCACAAAATGATGTCATGTGGAGAAGCTTTGCAAAGAAAGAAACTTAAAATAGTCAACCTTTTTTTTGTTTTGTCTCAAGATAAATCGAGTTTTAAGTGAAATGTTGACGGTCTGCCTGAAGGTTGTTAGGTGGTAAATTAGCTATTTGAGTGAAAAAGTATTCAAACTCATACCCTGCAACGTAGCGTCACACTTCGCACCCTACTACCCCGACCAACCAGCCATCAAAAATGAAAATATAGGAAAAAAACAACTCCGTGCACCCGGACTATAAAAACAACAAGCAGCCGTTCCGCCCAGACTAAAATCACCTCGACTCATAAGCAGGTAACACAACATATTTTTAGCATTTAATTTTTTTTTATAATTCACTTGTTGTTTTTACAGAAAAGTTGCCAAGTAGAAGTGAAATAGAGTAAGAAATTCGAGCAACTTATTCCTGCAGGTACTAGTTCTCTCACCGTCACCGCTACAAGCTGATTAGCAACGAGATTGTTCCTAATTTTGACGGAATATTACTTCTTTTCTTTTTTTCTCCTTCCGAGATTCCCCCTCACCTTGAGACTGGGAGGTAGAATATTTTAGTTCCTTACGAGAATCCCCCTTACTTCGAGGATGCGGCTAATTTACCTCCTTCCGAGATTTCTCCTCATCCTGAGGGCGTGGCAACAGATTATAATATCTCCTTCCGTGGCTCTATTGTATTTAACTTATTATATAAAATTAGTAGTGCATATGAGTATTAACAGAATTGATATGTACTCTTAGATTTAAGACTGAAATTGTTAATAAATAAAGAAGAAGTTAAAAACTTATTGAAAAGAGTTCGGTGTTTTCTTAACTGACTGAGTTTTACAGTGCTTTCCTCAGGGAGACCTTAGATTCCGACGAGTATACCCCAGGCCGTGTAAATTAAGCATCACAACCCGCCTGCTGGTCTCTAAGTTCCAAGTCTACAAAAACTGCTCAGGATTGCGGTGCTTAATTTTCATACAGCATTTTGTCCCTTGTTAGCGTCTTAATCCTGTCTACAGAACTACTTTCGGCACATAACAGTGTAGGCATAAGGCCAGGCCTAGTTCTTTATCCGACAAATTTTTGTTATGTAATATTTAAAAGGGTAAAGGTTTTTTTGAAGATTTGAGAGTTTTGGTTGAATACTTTTTTAAGATGCTTAAGGGTTGAAAAAAGAAAAATACAACCATTTGAATTTTAAATCTCATAAATGATTAAATAAGGACAAACAAAAAATCAAGCGTTTAAATTATTCACTTTCTAAGTTTAGAATAAAGAAAAAACAGGAAAATGGTCAAGAGAGCATTTAATTCAGGTCAGGTGTTCCAAGAAATCTTCGTTTTTCGTTTACTTTACTTTGCACGTTTCAACGACATTTTTCTTCCGCTTTATCAACTTGTTAAGATTTTTGATTTATTAATCGCTTATATATACTAACCTTCATTGTTTTTTAATTTTTTTATTAAATGGCATTCAAGTCCTGTCAAAAAAAATTTACTTCCATTTCATAACTTTCTGTTTTTGAATGCCAAATATTTAATTGCTGTTCTATGTGTTGAGTTTGCAGTCAAAAAGAAATAAAAGCAAAGAAATTGAAAAAAAACCTCCTAATGACTTCTGAGGCAGAAAAAAAATCTCTCCATTAATACCAAACAACGACTAACCATTCAAGTCAGAATTAATTAGAAAAACTAGGTCAAAGAGCCTGCCTTTGGAAGGACTAGAAAAAAATCCTCAACAACACATCACACAAAGAGAAGGCATACACAAAAAATAAATGCCATCGCATGACTAAGAGATTTCCTTCACAAATTGAAAATTTGCTCCAAGACTTCTGATTGATTGCTAAGCAAAAAGCACTTTTTTATAATATTTTAATTAAATGCATTCATTAAGGTTTTCATTTGTGTTGGCTTAATTTTAGCATTTTTCATGCTTAAATTTTTATTACATTAAAAAAACACTGACTGACCGGAACTGGCCAGTTCGTAAATGAAATTTATTTGATCTTTCAGAACCTTAAGTGATAAATTTCCGAAATTTTAAAGAGACTCGAACACGAGAAAAAAAAAAGTAAAAATATTTATAATTTATGTGACTATCTGCCAAAAATTGTTGGACCCCACACACCTTAGTACAGAATTTATGGTCTTCATCAAGTTCAGTCTTCAGGGGTTTTACGTTTTAAGGGAACAAACAAACAAACTCGACAGAGACAAGCCCTCTGTCGTCGTCGGTCGGATGGAATATTATTCTCATTTGCATAAATACTCAATTAAATCAGAAATGTAATTCATTTAATTTCATCTCGAACAGAACGCTTTTCGGCCACCCAACAGGAACAATAAATAAAAGAATCACTTTCAATTTAACGTCGTCGAACAGTGCTGGAGACCGAAACGGAGCCACTACAAGGCAACAAGAGAGAGATGGAAAATACACGAAAAGCTCTCCTGACATTTACGAGTACGAGGTAAGTACATGTACAAGCAAAGAAGGAGGACTTACAAATTACAAAAATATTATGCTAGGCAAAGTCCTCAACACAACTTATTTTCGTGTCGTTTTTGCTTCAATTTCCTATTTTTCTTTTGATGAACAAGGCCGGATTTTGTGGGCTTTCTTGCAAGACTTTAAATTAGAGCGAAGTTTGTTTTTGGCATCACTAAAAAACTCGTACTTCTGAGCAAGATGACAATCACGCTGTACCATCAGGATCGGGAAGGATCTTATCGATACCTTTGATATCAAAAAAGGATTTAGACAAGGCGACTTTTTTAACACCATTCTTAAAGATATTGCGCAAGTCTTGTTCTCTGGCCCAATTCACTGTTTAAAAATGGGGCGAAATTGAGCACTGATCATTAAGAACCATTCATGTCTTGCCTAGGAGATGTTTGGGTCACCGCGAGTGAAAAGACAACATTATTTTCAAGCTCCTAAAAACCTCAAAGCTGGGTAAATGTGGACTGAGAATGAGACCGAGTTGACTAGAGCTTGGATCATGTCCATTTCCACAACGGATTCTAATGACCACCTTAAGTAAGTCAGTGAGTAAATCCGGCTCTTCTAATCCAAAAACACGGAGACCGATAACGACGACGACGGCTAAAAAGCAGCAAATAGTCAAATTAAAAGGCACTAGGATGTATGTGCTTTAATAAAACAACAAGAAGAATGAATTAAAAGAAACGGAAACAACCCAGCAAAAGCAACAACAAAAACGAATCGTCATATCTATGCCATCTAAATTAAACAACGGAAAGAGGATTCCACTTGTTTTCGTCCTAGGACAATTAATAATCTCCTCATTGTCGTCCTGTATTTTTGTCTACTCTCCGGTGTCAGAAACATCCTTTCCAGGCGCCTAGGCCACCCCTATAAGAGGACTGCTTAAAGTTTTTTTGGTCGTTTGAATGAGAAGAAAGTTATCCTTTTAGTTTTACTCGTTTTTGTTTTTTTTTGTTTTTGTAGGTGGAGGAGAGATATGTATATCTATCATTTGATGTTTATGCTGCTTAGTCTTCCTCATAGAATTTTCCCTCAGTTTTATTTCAACTCTACCACCTCAACCATTCATTCTCGTTGTTGTCGTCGTCATCGTCGTAGTTGTCGTTGTCGTTGTCGTCTGCATCATCGTTATCCTCATCTTCTTTTTTTGGCTATGCAAATTTGATTTGCGCCCTCACAATCATCTTCAGTGAGATTGAAAAACTCTAAAAGTCCAAACCAAAAGTTATGAGACGACGAGGGGTAGAGGATCCGAGTCATTACTTTTGGTCCTCTATTTGTCTGTCTGTCTGTCTGTCTGTCTGGCTGGGGTTTAGAAAAAGGGGAGATTGGAATTTTCAAAAATTACTTTCTAATTAAATTTAATTGCAGTTTCTCGTTTTTAAGTTGTTTTCCATTTAATCATCTTTTTTCTTGTGTGTGTGTTTCTCATTTCTGTTTCCGTTTGTTTTTTGGTTAAACATTTTTTTTTTTTTTTGTAGATGTTTATGAAATTTTAATAATTTCTCATTTCGCTTCGAACGACCAGAAAACAAATTAAATTGAATGAGGGAATTCTTTGGTCATGTTGAAATGGTTCGAGAGATGTTTTTTTTTTCTCTCCAAGAGTTGATCTTTTTTGTCGCTGTGGGAGTATTTATCCGGTTGTTTAATATGCAAATTTTAATGAATAAATCAGTTTTGGAATAATTTTCTTCAATTTAATTTTTGTCCAAATTCAAGTTAAGCAATATTTGACGCATTTTGGTGACAAATTGAAAGCATTCAACTCACTTGTGAGTTTAGGGAATAGAGTGGCTTTTGGAGAGTTCTCAAAAATGATTCACAAATTTTTTTGTTTTGTATGTTAAAAGCTTCTAAACCACTTTTCTGCTCCATTGAAATGCCATACCTGAATTTGGAATATTTTTTCGAAGAAAAACTATGAATCACACTCTGAAGCCAACACGGTTGTGTATTTCACAGTTAGCTGCTAAAAGTTTGTTTGCACACAATATAACTTGCAACCTTGTTTAGCATATTTTCTCGAATCTTTAAAGATATCTAACGTGTGAATGTTTTTTCTCGAGAGATATGCCTTCAAGTTGGGTTCCGTTTCGACTTTGTAGTTTTGTACCTGCTTCTCGGACCTTCTAAGCTCCAACAACAAAAAATCACGTAAGATGGCGTTAACTTATCCATAAAAAAAAATTAAGAAGAAAAACTTCAATTCACTTCCCAGCATTACAATACAATAAACCGAAGACCAACCACTTTTGTGTGCTTCCATGAATGATCTTGAGAAAGGAATTCGTTTCTTTGTTTTTCTGTTTTTAACTTCTTTTGGAATCGCGTTCCCTTTTTCCATGTTTGCCATGGTAATGGAGGAATAATCAAGGAACGAACGGAAAACCGGTTACGGTACGTTGAGAAGTTTGTTTCCATTCGGTTTGGTTTTGGGTATAGGTATGATGACTTGGCCCCGAAAGTCCACGTCCAGTTCGCGGGTCCATGATGTGCCATGTGTAGCGGCTTAACAGCCCCCAGACAAAGGTAAAGAATTTTTTCTCTTCAACATGTACATAAACATACAAAAGGAATCAGTCAAGAAAAAAAAAAACAACAAAAACAGGATGGAAAGAGAAGAAGAAGTCTTGTGAGTGGGATTATTCGAGTTAAAAGTGCTCAATATTCAGATCACGATTTAATGTATCTTTAAACAATGAACACACAGAGTGTGGATATGGGTATATATTTACTATACATAAACAGAAAAAAAAACAAGACTCCCAGAATCCCAATTGGCTTTTAAGGTAGGAAGGTATTCTGGTGTTTATGTTGTTGTTTTTTCTTTGTTTTTGTTTTCAAAAAAAAAAAAACACAAAAAACTGATTTCTCTCTCCCGAACATGCTTCCGGATTGTATTTCATGTAATTTTCTGTAATTTTTAGGTTAAGGAGAATGTTGATTGTAATTATTTTGTGTATGAAGTCATTGCCAAGTTAAGGCGATTCATTGGAATGTGGTTTCTTGGTCAAGTCACAGGCCAACATAACTGGAAGGAATTTGCCTTTTTCCTTTTCGTCCCTTTTCTGCGGTGTTGCTTTGAGTTACCGTATTAGGCTGAGGCTTTGTATCTACGTTTAAAGTTATGTAGATAGTTCTTAAGAGATTTTGGGGATTCGTTTTTGTGTTTTTTTGCTCCGCTGAGTTGTGATGTGGGAGAAGATGAGACCAACGGAATGTTAGACTAATTGGGGATTCAGAACGTTTGTGTTAAGTTCTTGTCTTAGTTTATTGCTTTAAAGTAGGTTAAATTGAAATTTAACTTTGTGTCTTAAATTACGCCTCATTTAACATTTGAAGACAAAGGGCAAGTCGATGAGACCTTTTCATTAGGCAGATTTAATAAATTTTAAGAATCCCCTTAGTAGACTTCTCGGTAGAAAGGATTAAGGAACCTTTTTCGTTGAAATTTAAGATTTACAAACCTATGAGGGGGTGACAAGAGTTTATTCGTTTCAATTAGAGAAATGCTTTTCTAAAGGGTGAATTGAAATGGAATCAAACACTTTTAATGAATTTTTTTTTTGTGGTGCTTGACATTCTTGACTATGCAGCAGTTGTTTATTTGTAAATAAAGCAAAAATTCCAAGAACGTTAAATTATAACAGCTGAGAATTTGCATGTGGCATAAGTAAGCAAATTTTGACGTCATAAGTCAAGTTTAAGAAACCGAAAAAAAGAAGAAAAACGTGAATAAGGCAGCCGTCAGCATCAGTTAAGAATTTAGCTAATTTAGACCTTCAATACGTACAAGAGTTGAGTTGACAATAAATCAAACAAGTTAAGAACTCATATTAGCACTTTCTTTCTGTCAAAAACAATGTAAATAGAACCGACTGTTTCTATAGTGTTAATTGTCCATTTGTCTACTTTTCTCTTGTCGGAATTTATTAACAAAAAAGCGGATGTGGCGCCAAAGTAATTCACTCTCGAATACGCCGTCAGTTATCAACCAAACAAGCTCAAAGAAATTTATTCAACAGCCCAGAAAAAAGTTTTTAACCAGGCTATGTTAATTTTAATTTATAAAAAGCTTAGCCAAATACCACGATGAAAGATTTAAATCTCTTTGCAAACGAACGAATTTTTTCTGCTCTCTTGGCCAGACAAACACTGAAACTTCTATATGTCCTTTAACCCTTTTTAGTATTTTTAGTACAAAGTACCCAATGCACTTTGGAATCCTTATTTAAAGAAAGAGAGAAAACATCATCATTTCAAGTTTTCTATATCGTTTTAATCTCTTCATACAAGTTCTACTGACATGAGTATCCCATTGATTACAACATAGCAAGAACCATGGTTGTTGCTTAACGATGCTTTCATACAGTACCCTGTCTACGCTTTACATCCTTTGACTTTGACACTCAGTTAGAGAAATACCCAAGTAAAAATCTAGCTATTCACAAAAAATAATTAAACGTGCATGTCTGTGGCTGGGTAGGTAAAACGCATGGCACTTGTATACCCTTCCTTCTAATTGCTTATCATTAAAAAGGGACAGAGCAAAAAAATTATAAATACAGAAAAAAAGAGAAAGTAAAAACAACGAGAAATGAGTTAAAGAAACGAACGCACCCACCCACACACACAAGCCAACAGAAAAAAAAAACATCCAAGGACAAGAGTAAACTCATTGCACTATGAAACACACTTCCTTCCTTCTAGAATTAAAAACAAAAAAGAAGAACAAAATTGCCACCATGCAGTTTTGATATATTTTCTTTTTCATTCTATTTTTTTTCTGAATTCTTTACATTTCTGTGGATGATGGAAAAAATACATGCAATTGTGTGACGAGACACCTACTGCTGTTTTTCTAACGATTTTATTAACCCCCGCCCGCACAAACTATCCAAACGACCAAATAACAAAAACAATTAGGTACAACTAGGAGGAAGGAAAACTTGTGCAAAAATTATTTCCCACAAAAATGTCCTTGAGTATTTTTCACTTCAACAAACGAACCGAACGACCAACCAACCAACCGACCGACATGATACCTACGAACAACGTTGATGACAGCTAGCAACAACTACAACAGCAATGGTTTTGTATAAGGATGACAAGCGACCAGCCTTGGATTGCGCAAGCCAAAGCCAGTTGAAATCCTTAAATCTTATACTCACAGTCACACAAGTCAAATGCAATGCCCGCACTGCTGTCGTTTTTGCTACTATAGTAGTATTTTACTCCTTTCGAGAGTCAAATGCTACTCTACTACCTTTAGACGAAATATACTCCCCAATCTTAGTAAACAAAATCTACCTATATTCTATGTAGTATGAGATAAAACAAGAATCGAAAATCAAAATTCTCACATTTTTTAGCTCATTTATGTTCAATCAGTGAGATAGTTGGCCTAAATTTAAGTCAAAGTAACCAATTCACGAAAATTACCAAACATTTTAACGTACATTTTAAGGTTCCTTAAACTACACACCTAATTCCCGACCTTAATTACTCGAAAATGTTGAAAAAATGAGCCTGCATTTTTTAAACACGCTTTTATGGATCAAGATCAGGATCACTTAAGTCTGTATTTGTAGGTACGTTAATCATTTTGGATCACTACAACCTACACTGAAGATCCAGAAACGAAATTATAAGCATTAACAGAAAGGTAAAAGTTGAAAACTAGATTAAACATTTTGTAATGAAATAAATAAAATTCAACTAATGGAATTACTATAAATAGAACAGTAAGAAAACCTAACCCTTTTAATCATAAGACCTCTGTCGCATGCATTCAACTTTTTCAAATCTGAAGTGATATTTTCTGTGGTTAAATTTATAATTAAGGGACAACTTGGGGAACCTTTAAATATCAATTCGTCAGAAAAGTGGGAAACTAGCGAAAAAGAATTATAAGCAAAAACATTTGATTTGGAGCCGTTTTTTTTTCACTTATTTCAACTTGTGAACCTTTGCAGTTGACAAACTCAAGAGTTGAATTTTAAAGTTAAGCTGAAGATTGTTTTTCTTTACTTACGTAACTTTTAATTCAGAGTTTTGAATTTGAAAGTAGTTGCCACTGGGAAACTCATAACAATTTGGAGTAGTTATGTTAGAAACATGATTTTTTGCTTTTGGAGACGGCGAAAGCAGCTGCGCGATGAAATTCTTAATCAAGAAGAAAAAAGACGACAGATACCTCTTCATAATGACATAATAGCCTCCCCCGGCAAAAATGTTCTCTAGGAAGTACCAGGCCAAAATGACCATACATGCAACTACTTTTGTGTTCGAAGACCCGCCAATCAAAGAAATCTCTTGGGAAAGAGTATAAACCCTTAAAAGTAAACGCAATACATAATTGTGTGCATACAGATAGTGCATAGTCACTAGTCAGTTAGATTTTTAAACTTTTTTTCCCTACTCTATTCATACTTTCAAAGCTCAAGTCTTCGTGATTTTCTCTTCGCTTTATGATGATAACTTTAATATTTGTTTAATTACAAAAAAGTGTTTTACTAAATACAGAAAACACACAATATCTGACAGAAAATTGTACGTATGTTTAATGATCTAATTTAGTTTTTTGACAATGACAGCCTCTAATGAAGTCAACTTAAATCGAAATTTAAGGATAAAATCCTGAAGTTGATATCAACTTCGATTGTATAAAAGACTCCTCCTATCCGACAAACACACAATTTGGGTTTAAGAACTCCCAAAAATTAATAAGAAACTATCGTTTGCTAATAAACTTCAACCACATCATTTTTGAAACTTCAAAACGATCTGCAAAACCCATTATAAGTGATACTTTTTTCCGGAGGCCATTTATCGGGCTAAGTTCCTATAGTTAAAAAATTATACTACCCAAATATAGAATATACTCCTCAAAATAATTAAAAAATACTCCCCATTACATTTTTGAAACGACAGCACTGAATGCCCGTAATTACTTGCTTTTCGTCGTCTTTCTTTTCCTCTTTTTTTCGTTTATTTATTTTTATTTTATTTTTTTTAGATTCTGTTCTGTGTTTTTATGTCAAAGTAAATGTTAGTTAGCTGTGAAGAACGTTGAACCTGGATGTTAATGTTATGTTTGTACTTTTTTCATGGTTTATATTGTTTCCGCTTTTTCTTTAAACTGAGAAAAAAAATAACATTTCAAGAGTTAAATTTTGATATCAACTCGAAGCTCGAACAGTTTTTGAAAACTTCTAAAGGGGGTTGAATTGGTTTTGCGAAAAAGTTTTACATCTTAAAATCGCATGAACAATTAAGGTGGACATTGCAATCCGTTGAAGATTTCGGACCCAAACAACAAGACAAATGGTCAATCAGGACTTGCTCAAAATTGGTTTCCATGTCTACCTATTAGATACAAGATTTAAATATGAGCGTGTTGTTCAAGAAATTTTCTAAAAACATAATTTTTTGGCTTTTGAAGCTGCTGTTTCAAGCTATTTTTGAGCAACTTCAATTTTTGTCCAGATTTTTGCCTTTTTTGATACCATTTTGTACCTTTGGTTCAGGATTCCTCCTCCATTTCAAGTACCTACTTCTACAAGTTATAAGGTTGTTCGAACTTCACACAAAAACATCTTTATTCACATATTACATCCCACTTCTGAGCATCGTGTTTATTAATGAATACTTCTTTTCGATAATTTATTCAACAAGACCATTCTCAATCTAAAAATAAAATTTTAATATTTTAATATCCGAAAAACGCGCAAGCCCATGCGCCATTAATAAAATATCATTTTTTATTCGTTTCCTACAATTTTATCTTCTTTTTTTTGTTTTTAGGTGGCAACTTCATCTCTCTATTACAGGACAGACATTTTTATGTTCGTACCTTCATCGTTACCTTTTTGTTCCCCCTTTCCTGCAATTCTATGTACACAGACAACGAAAATTAAACAAACCCTGTCTAAAAGAGGAAACAAAACGAAAACGGACTTTTTGATTACATGAGTAATACAGGTCTATAAATAAATAATAAAAAAAAAATTGAAGAAAAAATGCCAAACAGACGAAGGTACTTGTTGTAGCCAACCCATCCGTATGTATCTTCAACAAAAAAAGTAGATACAAATCTACCTGCAGTTTTCACACGATTATTATGTGGATTTGTTTTTATTTCATTTTTATGACACGAAGATATAATTTATCTTATCTCTTCCCGAAAAGAACAAAAAAAAAATAAAAATAAATGAAAACGCAAACCTGAGCCCCGGAGGAAGCATTTGCCTTTTGAAAGAATTATAACAAGACAAACCATGCTTATCAGAACTCGGAGAACTCACAGAAACTCATAGAAGGTAGATGTATTTATGCCTTACCTGTGTGGCTTTTTGGTCTAATATATCTATTTGTGTTGTAAAGATGTGAAGTTCTTGTCGCGTTTGTCATACAATGACGTTGACGCGACCTAGGTTCAACAATAGAAACGTATTTTGTCAGATACTTTTATTTTCATTGTATATTTTTGTTCGGACTGGTTTCTTGTTAAGGTATGCGCCGCCTATACAGTGGGACACGTATTACAAAAACGTTGAAACAAAAATTATGTTTTAGACAGTTTTTACCAAGTACAGTGCCCATTCTGATACTTTTTTCACATCATTTTTGTCAGAATAAAAAACCAAAACCTCCCAATGTAGTTTTGAGTGATTTAACAACTTGAAAACTTGTTCCTGGTTCCTTGGGATTTTCGGATTGAAGAGCATGTTTGGTTTTGTTTCAACAAATGAAACAGCGAACTTGTTTTTGAATTAATTTCGTGTCAAGTTTTTTTAGAGGAGATTTTGTTTCATCTATATTTTGCTTGTAGGAGTATAATTAAATTAACAAACGTCTCAGCCTTTATTTGCATACTCACCGATCGATAAGATAATGAATTAGAGGATGTTCAAGTTCAGTTCAGATAGTGAAAAAAAACGAACAACCATCAGAGAGGAGTGCCAAAAATGACAGACATTTAGGAATACGAATGAAACCACAACAGTCGACGGACGTCGAGCTGGTTTTTGTCAGTCTTTTTTGAGTGGGATTTGTTGATGAATGAAAATTTAAATTATGCAAAGAGTAAGGGAATTTGTATACCTATTCGACTTCGACAGACAGATATTTGATTTCATTAATGGATTTTTTCAATCTCACAAACAAACTCTATTCCTCAGCTTGAAATTGCATCTTCTTCATTGAAAATAGGAAAACCGGAATTTTATTCAAAACAAAATACCAAACACTAAATGTTTATTGGATTGTGTCAATATTTTTCGGTTCCGTCATAATTTAAAGGAACTTAAGAAGTGTTCTGTCTGCGAAACTAGCCATTTCAATAAAATAAGCAATTTATTTTGAAAATCGAAACACGTGAAGCGATTTAAATTGGTATTTATTTGTACCTAATAAAAACAGGAATTAAAATTTTTATTGCCATTTGTCTTGGGGTCGAAACTTTAGATTTATATCTAGGTTGTATGCAAGTTGTGTTTGGTGCACAAGTTTTAATTAATTGGCGGTGACATTAGTTAGCTAGATTTTCGTGTAAGGTTTGGCACTAAAATTTATTTTACAACCAATCGTGAGTGTCTTGTTCGTTGTTAATTGTTGTGGTTGCTCAAGGCTTTAATCGAAAAATTGTTAGCAGCTTTTGAGTTATTGGTAGTATATTTTTGGCTTAAGAAAATTGAAATTCGCAGCTTTAAGGTTTATTCAGAATTAATTGAATACAAATAGCACGATCGGTAACTTGATATGGGTTCCACTTTGTTTGAATTAAAATGAGATCAGTGTACGAATTTTCTTGTTTATATGGAATTTTCCTTGAAGTTGCAAGCATTTACTGGACATGGTTCATAAGTCAAAGAGCTATGGCATATTGACTCAAACAAAACTTCGATCAATAAAATACAGAAATTCGTTTTCTTTCCGTACCTCACGAATTTGAGAAGTCCTTTATGAAGGCTTATGCAAGATGATAGCGGTTTTGGAGCACCGTGCCCGAGAAAATCATCACTGGTTGCGCCGAAGCAATACATTGCTTTACTTAGATTGCAAGATTTGCGTTCTTTTAAAGCAGGAATCAGTTCCAGAATCCAACTGTGGCAACCATGGAGTCAATGTATTTGCTTAACTTTAAGACGATCGCAGTAGTTCTCTTAAGTAGTAGAAACAAAAATTAAACGGGAGTGTGTTGTTCAACGTAAACGAATTTTGTTTGGCTTTTGTTTTAAGCTATTTCTGAGCAATTCAATTTTTGTCTAGTTTTCTGCCTTTTCTGATACCAGTTTGTTCCTTTGGTTTAAAATTTCTCCTCCATTTTAATATATGTCAAAAGGGTTCGCGTAGTCCTCATTTACTATTCCAACTCTATGTTTTCACTTTAAACAGTAAGAAGGATACCTATCGTTTGAATACCTTGTTCTTCTGCTTTCGTTTTTTTGCTCAAACTTGGTGCATCATCGGATTCAACATTTCTAGCCTCGTTACTTTGGCAAATTGCCGATGATATGGTTAACACAGCAAAAATAAACATGAGTTCATCTTCGTTTTCTATTGTACTCTGGTAAACTCGTTTTCTAATAGGAGAATTTATGTTGACAGTAGGTTAACAAATTTCGATATGCTTCTAAAAGATCATGAATAATTCATAGACCAATTTAAGGTAAGTCTAAGCTCCCACGTTAATTTTCAACATGAATCATCGCTTCAAGACCTCGAAAATTATGTGTCGTTTTAAGCTTAATTTATATCACTTTGTTTGACAACCCTGAACCCGAATCTTGTTTATCACAGAAACTGTCAAAGCATTCTTTTCAACTCAACTCTCTTTTTATCGAATTTAAGTTGAGTAATTTCCACACTGAGGATTATCCAATCTAAACACAAACAAAAAAATACAAAATCTATTTACTTAACATGTTGACATTTATGATCAATCGATTCGTCTATTTTAATTACTGCTATCGATAACCAACAACTCGTCAGGTGCTGGTTACCTCCTGAATATCAATACCCACCACCCTTGCATAATCATTACATCGTCGTCGTTTTATGAATAGGTATTGTCGGCAGACTTTGAGCAAACACACAATAAATGATAAATAAATTCTATTCTGCTTTATTTTATCAAAATTAGATTTATCAATCCGTGTGACCTGGACTAATTAAACGTGAGTACTAATATTATAATTTCCAACGCTAAAAATAAATTCATTATTTATTTGTTTCTATTTCTTCTGCACTCACTCAGTCTACACGTAAAATGCTGGTCTAGTTGGCTGTGTAAATGCAATATCTATAGCTTAGCTAGTAATCAATTAACACCATCATTAAGTGACGCCATTTGTAACGATAGATGGTGTCAAACTGTCTACACTCTCTATTCGCCTATCGTGGTTGTCGCTGTCTCGCCGATTGGTTGTTCGGTGGGAAAAATATGGAATACGGAAATATGTAGATAGATAGGACCTGTCCAGTAAATTATCTTAATTAGGAATATTTGAATGTGGGGCACTTGTTTTTTTTTATCGCCAGACAGGTTTTATGTGAAAAATATCCTTTTAGGGAAAACCGTTTTGTAGGTAGGTTTTGTTTTCATAAGGGTGAGCTTATTTATTCAATATTTTATGACAGTGTTTAACAACGCAATCAACTTTTAGTTCAAGTTCTGCATTGAAAGTTGAGATTTGAAACAGATATTGACTATTGATTAAACTTTAACGTTTGTAAGAATGACAGTTACTGACTTAACACTTAATCATCAAACTCATGTTTCTAAGTTTTGGGTAATAAATGACAACTGTGCAAAACTTCCTTATCTATTTTATTCTATTTTTGTCAGTTAAATACGTTTTGCCAAAACCAATTAACAGAGCTAAATTGTTGTGTTCAATATTTGATGACAAATTCCAGGCAAGAATTTTGCTTCTTCTTTCATCATCGGCTTATACAATATTGCGAAAATTTGCTCCCAAAACGATTTAGGGGCAAACCTAATAAATGGTAAATCTATAAATTACGGCTTATTAGCAGTTTTTCACAATTTCCTTTTCACATACATAAGTTTTTCTTCTTCGAATTTAATACCAAGCACGTGTTGTAATTTACTTATTTATATTCTTTATTTTTTCAAATAAAAAAATTATTTATTCAGGTCAGCTTTGAGTTCATGCTGTTTTGATAGATGTCTTTTAGCTTTAACATGCGTCAGTAACATTGATTGTCATCGGTACTGTAAAAGTAACGTACAGCGTAGCGTAAAGAAGTGTCAGTGATTTGGTTTGGGTTGTTTTTATTTCGCTGACTAGACTATTGACTTTTTTTGGCAATTCTCATTTGACTTCAACGTTCAACGCAATTCAGATTCATAGTCGCCATATGAATATGGAAGATGGGGAAAATAATGCATGTAATAAATTAATTTTTATTTCTCGTTTTTATCATCTTTAGAGATACCCGAAAAAGTAATAAAATGTTTGATGTCTGTATTTCTCGTTAATTTCAATTTTTTTTATTAAAGGCATAAATTTGAAACAATGCAACTTGTTGCTTTTAATTTGTGTTTCTTAAGAAGTTTTGTTGATCTAATTTTGATTTTTTATTTATGTTTGTTGTTTGTATAATTTGTTTTCTAAAATTTAAAATTTGTAAACATCAAGAAGATTATTTCATCAATTAAATTTAGAACAAATAAATCATAAGGCATTTGAAGATCGAAAAATAATAATTTGACGTTTGAATTTACGATGATAGAAAATAACATCAATTTTCTTGCAATTCGATTTTTGACAGAAGGAAAATACAATGCGTTCAACGAGCAGTGATGCCAATTTATAGACGTAGGTTGATATATTTAAGAACGCAATCAATGTGGGCGTTCAAAAAATCAAGGTAGGTATTTATTCATTTCAAATGAAACATACCTCTTAATCATTCTGAATACAAAACCATAACTCTTACTTTTGAGGTCAGAGGACAGTGTCTTGATTATCTACACGTGCAGAGCATTCAACAAACACAAGTAGTTATTATTGAAATTCTATAGCCAGCCCAGCTTACATAGAGAGATTCCTGGGCTTATTGTCGCATTATAACAAGATAAAGGAGCATTAACTACAGGTACATGCACATCGATCGACAGGTATAAACTTAATTAACTCGAAATAGAGGTCAATGACACACAGCGACCGAACATTCTATGCAACCTACAAACAATAATATTTCCATAAATTCTGATAATCATTGCGTATAAATTATAGTGAAATACGAGTAAGTATAATATAGTTGATAATCAAGACAACTACGAAGTGTTGTAGCTATCAATATAGCTTTGGATTATACTTAGTGGTTTTAATGTGAACATGGGAACAATCGAACTTCGACACCCATTAATTTTGAATTCTAATAGTTTCTCTACAATAGAAAATAATAAATAGTTGCGCATGCAAAACATAATATTAACATCGAAGGACAGTTATAATATCATCGTTGATAGCCAACCTAATGGAAACTCTACACAAATGACATGGGTGAAACATTAAGCAGACAAGTAGACGTCAAGTGAGTTGACATGATTTAAATTACTGATACGATTTTCTACTACTTTGGATAGGTATCCAATACAATAAACAATGCAATGAGAATCGATTACTAAAGCATTAATTTAAATTGCGGGATTGAGAACAATTATATGAAACGAAACATAGTAGAACGATGGCTATAATAATTAACCAAAAAGTAATAAAACCACTTTGTCAATTCTAATAGGTAAACAAAGTTTGATCTTTATAATTTTATGAAAATGTCATTGAAAATAACGCCATTCGTTTTGTGATTTGGGTAACTTTTAAAGTCGACTTCCTCTTCAAGAAATAAAATCTGATTTGACACATATGCATATTTTTTAAAACTTTTTTATGAACAATTTAAAAATGTGATTCTCAATTTTCTACTCGGAGGCGACCAACGCACGATTTGGCCTCCAAAATTTGAATAACTTAGATTTCTGCTGCAAGAATATAAAGTGATATTTATTTACATAATTTTAAACATTGCACGAGCTCATATTTTTTTACTACAGTAAAAACAAACCAATAAACAAAAACTAAACCTGCGATCAAGTTATTCCTATGGAAACGTCGTGTTAAGTATCACTCAAATTTATGAGAATTAAGGAGAACGAAGTTTCTCTTTTTATATTTGGACTACAAGAATATTGTGTACACAAACTTGAAATTCTTTAAATGCAAATTAAATTTTGGACTTAAAACAAATATTTTGAAACCTTAACGCCCAATTTCTTCACAAAGTTCTAAAGTTCCCCTAAAACTCGATCTAGTAAATCTCGGTTTAACGTTAGAACTTAGTTTTTAGAAAATTTGGAACTCGGGCATTTCTTCACTTCTCTAGAACTCGATCTAAAATCATAACTGAGTTCTAAGCGCTTAGAACTTGTCATTTTTAGAACCGAGTTCTAGCATGTTTTTAAAATTTTTGAGTCACCCGGCAGTAGATTAGATTAGATTAGATTTTTTTATTCAATAATTCATGGAAATATACATAGTTTTTGAAATATAAATTACAAGCATGGCATGATAGCCGTCTGCCGGATTAAAATAACTAAACATTTTTATAATTAGAAAGAAGAGTTAAACAGAAAATATCAAGAGGTTACATAATATATTAGATAATAAAATAGTAATAATAATAATAATTTATTCATCGATTTGATTAAGTAATATAAAAGAAAAAAATTTCAATTTTAAATGAATGGCAAAGATCAGAAAAGTATCAAATATGTAGGTACAGTACACAAATGATGGACAAATGCAATATCGAAGAATTTCAAAATATAAAATAAATGAAGATTATTAGTTTACAGTGATGTGGTATTGGGCTTTTAGTTTAGCTAAAACAAAAAGAAAAATGTATGTGATGCACATACAGTATTGATGCTTCAAAACAAATATGAGTTTTTAATTGTTAATCTGGAAGTGAAAGCAGAAAAAAAGTGAAAGCATTCTGAATGCGCTCAATTTGGCAAAAGTGACAGTTGTGATTTTAAAACCAGAATGCTTTTTTCAGATTCCAGATTGCCAATTGAAAACGACATTAGTTTGTGTGTTGGCTGTTAGCTGTTACGCAAAATCGAATCCTACTCGTGCCCATATCCCATAAACTGTCAAGAAAAAAGTATTTTGCCGTTCAGGATCGGCCTTTAGGTTAGATTAGGTTAGGTGATAAGGGGTGTGCACAGCGTCAAACTGTTGCGTACACGGGGGCCTACTGGTCCATTGTTATCCCCTATAAAAGAAATAAAAGTTAGCATCGATATTCGATGCTCCTCAATTCTGGCGATTAACGTAGACTGGCTCGTTAACGAACTAGCCTGTGCTATCTATAAATTTCGTCATGTTTGCCATTGAGACCTGTGCTAGATCATCCAGTTCTCCAACAAACCTGTTTCCGAAATGACGGAGTCGGCTAGTTTGAAGGTTCGGACAGTCACAGAGCAGGTGTTTAATGGTTTCCTCCTCATCCTGACAGCTCCTGCAGAAATCAGGTGCAAATGCCCCTATCTTGTTGGCCATTGTGCCAATGGATTGCGCAATGACCCGTTAGTACACCTATCAGGATTTTAATGTTCCTTTTACTCAGCGATAGAATATACCGAGTTTCCTTTTCATTTGTGTTAGGCCATAAACTTCTAGAGATTTCGCAATCGTCCCTGGATTTCCAGGAGTTATTGATTTTCTCTTTTAATTTAAGGTCTATCTTCCTCTTGAGTACCCCAATCGGGACGAGTGGTCCCCTAACTGAATATAGGATCGGCCTTTAAGTGTGCATCACATGCACTCAGAGAATTGTTAATGATAAGTGGCTTACACTTAGGCTTTGGCTTTCGTTAAGCTGTCGCCATCGCCGAAGTATACTTCACTGACCATTTGCCAACAAGATTAGCATCATTTGATTCTGATGCAATGCCACCAGATTTCGACGTCTTAAATATGACTCCTGCAGACGATTCCCATATCCCATGCTCTCTGGTTGAAAAAAAAAGCTACAACCCTAATGACGCCTTCTCCACCGAAACAACGGGGCCGCGGTCGTCTGACAACACCAACAATAATTCATTACCAACAAATGCTACAAAATAAATACCAATTTTTCCCAACGAACGCTCGACGCCGTTGTCCAATATGAAATCAGCAAATTCGTTGAAAAAACGAAATTCTAATAAATCAAAGTTCTAAGGCACTAAACCCCCGAATTCGAGGGTCTAATTTTATCGAAGTGCTAACTATAACAAAGTTCTAAATCGAAGTTCTAACGCGTTAGAACTTGGTGAAGAAATGACTTAGAACTCAAATGAGTTCTAAAATTTCACTAAACCGAGTTTTAAGGGCTAGAACTTTGTCAAGAAATCGGGCGTAAGAATATCAAACTTATCTTGGGCAAAGTCAATAAAAAATCTGGATCGCTATGATTTACCTTCTTATGGATAAATCCATGTTCCGCTCATATACTGAACAGAAATCCGTGTGGATGGTGGCATACAACAGCACATAAGCGGAAAAAAATACAAACACAACAGATTTTCCGACCATTGCTTACCATTTACAAGGCTGTACGTTCAAAAATGAAAATAAATTGGATTGCGATATCATCACGCTTTCCTACTGACAGTTGCTAACTAGTCAATAAAAACTAATAATGTGAGGTACCTGTCAAATAAACCATTTTCGACCCGACAACCCGTTCCCGTTTTAATAAAATCATATTTCTTTATTTACTCACATCATTAATCACGCAACAGCAACACTCAGTACTTCCATGAACTCTAATTCCCTTATCTTTACCGGCTAATAAATAAGCCCTCATAAAACCACTTTTGGTCAACAAACACGAATAGCAATTAATTTGTTGTAATTTATTTTTCATATTGTCGTTAAGTCTATTACACCTGTACTTACACAATAATTTACTATTACAAAGCTAATTCAATTCTCAGCTAATGTAATGACAAGTGAGATAAGAAAGGCACTCACCTCTTAAATCGTAATTCCCATCAATTTTGACATCAATCGACTCAAAATATCCGCTTACTGCATTGCATGCTTCGCGTATCGTATCCTTATTCGAATCAGCGTGTAAATGATGATGCACAACTGATGCACCTGAAGATTCCGCTGACGAATCCAAATCCAAATTTTTTGCATTAACTAATAGAACTAACATTTGACAACAGAATAACGATACCAAAAATTGGTAATTGCACTTTTTAACATTGTAACACTTTGATGAGGCCATGGTGAATGATTTCTTTTCAAAATTCAAAGAAAAAAAAACGCAAAACTTAAAATGAATTCGAAATTCGTCGAAGAGAAAATAAAGTAACGAATCTCACGACCGAATGCACTTTTCACCAAAAAATCAACAAACAAACAAACCAAAGAAAAAGAGGGCAGCACCGACAACCAATTCGCAAAGCGAAATGCACAAACGACAAAAGCGACAACGGTAACGGCGGCGGCGACGACTACAACCACGACAACGACGACGACAACGATACGAAAACGAATTGTGTATGCAACTCAATGGCAAAAGCCAAAGCTAAACAGTGGCGGACTGCAGTGGTTCGGTTTGATTTCAACAACAACGTACCACTCAAATAACGATCGAGAATTAACCAACAACAACAATCACACGGTGAACGACGACGACGACGTCAGTGTGTTTTGCACCTTTTTTCACGTTTGCATATTTTTTTTCATTCGTTCTTTGTTGTTTTTCTTCAATTTTTTTTTTTTTTATTTACAAATGAAATACCACTCGAGTGATGTTCTGCTGCTAGATTGGAGTGGGTTTTCGTGTATGTACAACTAACTGAAGGCAGACAGTGTTGGGCGGAGAATGAGCGATACACTAGATGGGGGCAAAAATTGGCAGACAATCTGCTCGTTACTGCGTGGATATGGGGATATTTTTAGCTTCACTTACATTAACAGTATTTCATAGAACTTATGTTGGTGTCAGTTCACAGAGATCACAGCCGCCGACAATTTTTTATTTTGTCACTGTCGATTCGAACTGATTTTCACTCAATTTGATGTAAGGAGATCGGCGATTTTTTTTATTGATAAGGTGCCATCATTTAATGCATGCAAAATGTTACCAATGCTTCTCATAGAATCAAGATAACAAAACGCACGATAAAACTATTTAGTGTAGAGTTGTCAAATGCGTGCTGTGCTTAAAAGCTGAAGTTGATTGATTGATCTCCACAACGAATGGTCACTCTCGTATTACCGCAATCTGCACTTTGACAGCTCAAATTTATACTGTCAGTCTTCGATAAACCGAAACGAACTAACGATAACCATGGAATATTATCGAATCAACAACTTTTGATGGGGGGACTTTTTCTATAAATTTAGAATAACAAAAACCCGAAGACTAAATACACAAGCAAAGTTATTTTGTTTTATCGCTCTTCTTCGGCCAACGAAATTAAAGACAATGACAAAGTTATGATTAGATTAACTGAGCTCTTTAGTGTATTTTTTGTTTTTACTTTGCAAAAATTATCTGCAAGTCTGACAGTTTCTCGCAGAGTTGTCCATTCATTCGTTTCAAATACAATTACACGAATACACCAACTCGATAATAACAAAAATCTTTTTATAGGGATTATGAAAAATGCAAAAATTCCGGAATCGCGTAGCTCGCGTCACAAACACAGAATGCACAAAATCGTCTCACCGTTTGAATTACTCTTCCGAAACTGAAAATGAACAGCAATTGGACAAGAGTATCTACCACAAAAACACGGTTATTTACTTTGAGTAATCGAACTCACTCAAACTCGATGAGTGGGTGTTTGATTCGAACATTCGAACGCACTCAAACTTTGGACACTTTTTTTGTCTTACTTTGAAGAAGATGGCAATCATACACGTTGTTTTATTCTCGCTGTGTGAATTTTGTTTCTTTCGTGCATTGGCCTTCTTGTGCATGTATATTGGTTTGATAGCAATGCGAGGCGCACCGGCTTAAAAAGGAACTAGGAATTAACCAAGGCAGTCAGAGTGGAACCTGTCAGACCAGAATTTATCACCAAAATGCAACAACACTCCGATCTTTTGACTCGAGCCTGAGGACAAAAAAGAATCACCTTACCAAAAAAAATTATAAAAAATAGTTCAACTTCAACTCGTTCGTCATCGGGATTTGATGATGCATTGTTGAATGAAGCGGAGTGTATTCGTGTTGTTGTTTTTTGATTTCTTTGAATGTTGCGATGTGTGCACCTTAATTTTGACTTGTTTTTTTCTTTTTTTTCTTTTGAGCTGAAAGAAGAACTTGTGAAAAAAAATGCAAGAGATAACGATATGGGTGTTAGATTGAAAAAAAAGAAACATACCTAATAACCGTGAGGTGCTGGTGCACCTCTAGGGATGGGTTGATTTTGATTGGGGCGGTACCGCAGGTAAGAAATAAATAGGCACGTAGGCAGATATAGCAGGGGTATGAGAAATATCCTTGCAATATTCATTGAATGGGCGGAAGAACCTGACATTGACATATTGTCATTATGGAATTTTTTTCCCTTCCTACGTACGAATACAGTCGAACTTCGATAAGTCGAACTTCGATAACTCGAATATTTGATAACTCGAATAAAATTCGATGGCAATAGCGCGAAGCCTCAAGTTTACATGTAATTTTTGTTTGATAACTCGAACTTCTTTACCTCGAATGTCTCGATAACTCGAAGTGATTATGTGGCAACACCTTCGATAAATCGAACTTTTTAGGGAAAATCCCGAATTCTGTAGATGCATGTTCGTTTTTGTGCTCGTGGGCGCTGTGTTTGGATATTTTATGACCTGATTTTGTTATGTGTGTGTAAGTGTAAGTGAACAAATAGATATGTATACTTGTATTAGGTTGATACCAACTAAAAGCCTTATTTTTGAAAAATATAAAAACAAAGTAGGCGTCTTTTAAAAACTTTAAAAAAAAAATAAGACAAAATGAAATGAAGTGTAAAGAAACCGACGTTTGCTGTTTTTGATAAAAGTGTAAAGTTAATTTTACTAACGTGGAAATGTCGGTAAAGCGAAGTTTAAAAACATTATCATTGGAAGATAAGTTTAAATTAATAAAAGAGGTGGAAAGTGGCTCAAAAAAGAAGGATGTGGCTCTTCAGTTTGGTATTCCGGCAAGTACTGTCTCTACAATTTTAAAAAATAAAGAAGCAATTGTCTCTGCCATGGAAAATGGTGGTTTAAGTGGTAGTTCTAAAAGGCTTAAAAAACCAACTTTCGTAAATGTGGACAGAGCCGTTTTGGATTGGTTTAAATCGATGAGGAGGCAGAACTTACCTTTATCCGGAGGGTTAATTAAAGAAAAGGCTTTGGATTTCAGTCAAACACTGGGATTCACAAATTTTAAGGCAAGCACTGGTTGGTTAGACAATTGGAAACGTAGGTATGTACTTAAAGACATTAGCATTACAACGTGAACACAAATTTGAAATTTTCTTTTATTTAGAAACGGAATTTGTCATAAGAGGGCTTGTGGAGAGAGCAATGACGTGAATGAAGAGGATTGTACTAAATGGAAACGCGATATTTTGCCTCATTTGTTGGAGGGTTATCAAGCAAGAGACGTATTCAATGCAGATGAGTCGGGCCTATTTTTTAAATGTCTACCAGATAACACTTTAACTTTCAAAAACCAGAAGTGCCATGGGGGAAAACACAGTAAACAAAGAGTTACATTGATGATTGCCACTAACATGGATGGGTCAGAAAAACTGAAACTGTTATTAATAGGTAAAAGTAATCGACCTCGTTGCTTTCGAGGTATTAAGTGGTTACCTCTTGAGTATAAGGCAAACAAAAAGGCAGGGATGACAGGAGCATTCTTTGAAGAATGGGTTATAAAATTAGACAAAGATTTCGAAAAAATGGGAAGAAAAATCATTCTTTTCGTTGACAACTGTCCGGCTCATCCCAAAGATATTCAACAAAAATTAAAATCTATTAAACTTGCTTTTTTCCACCGAATATGACATCAAAACTGCAACCACTCGATCAAGGCATCATACAAAACTTAAAGTGTTACTACCGCTGTAGGATTTTGAAAAAAACCATTAAAGAATTTGAAAAGAACACCAACATCAACATAACATTGTTAGATTGTGTTAATGATATAACAAATGCCTGGAATATTGACGTTAAATCCGAAACGATTTCAAATTGTTTTAAAAAAGCCGGTTTTGGTGAATATGCCGAATGGGAGGAAGAGGATGAAATTCCTTTGATTTTTATAACTGAACAATTGAACAAAAGATATGAAGAAGAAATTCAACTGCAGATGGAATTTGAAGCTTGGAAGAATGCCAAAAATATACAAGGTGTTACTTTTACTGATTTTCTTCAAGTGGATGAGGATATTGTCACTTCAGAGTTTCCGACCGATGAAGATATTCTCGATTCCTTAAATGCTCAGCTCGACAATAACGATGACAGCGATGATGATGTAACCGAGGATGAGAATTTGATTCAACCCCCTTCAAATGAGTTGGTTGCAAATTCGATAAGTGTTTTGCGCTTATATTTAGAGACCAATGAAAAAACAACCGATTTTTTGTATAACGGTTTAAACTCAATTGAAGATTTTTTTGAAAACCAAAATAAAAAATCCAATCGTCAGTCAATTATTACAGAATTTTTCAAATAAATAATACTTCAATACATACTTTTTCGCGATCATAAATAAATATCTATGTACGAACATAATTTGTATTTATTTTATATTTTACTTGATAACTCGAATTTTTTTCTTGGCAAGTGTTGATTCGAGTTATCGCAGTTCGACTGTAATTTAAAAAGTAGTTTTGACGAAAATGTATAGATTTGAATGAAAGTGAGAAACTTAAAATTACACATTTTTTTAGCTTCACCTTAAATAAAATATGTATCTCCAAATTCAAAAGCGTTTTCTTATCCCCTGGGAAGATGTTAAAAAGCAAATGTTATATGTACTCAGTTTAAGAAATTTGGTCAGTTCTGTGAGGGTTATATCTAAGTTTGGTTGTATTGCCTTGTATTTTAAGAAAATATTTTCAAGGGGTTTCCGTTCCTGACCTGAGTCCTGACAACTGAGGTCACCGCAATGTTAGACCAATGTACGTATGGTTGTTTGAGCAAGTCTCATACAATATCTGTTTCTGTTGTATGGAGTAACTTTTTGCTAAAATAACTGCTTGTGACGGTATTAATTTAGAAAGACAGACAAAAAAAACAAAGAAACTTAATATTTTACAATTTCTGCTCAAAATAAGAACAAAACTTGCGATCAGATTGGTTCTATCTGCTTCTTTTGTATCAATCAAATTCATGAGAATTAAGGAGAACGAAGTTTCTTATTTAATATTTTGATTACAGCAAAATTGTTTGAATAAATTATTTGAAACATAAAGTTGAAATTTTTGAAATGCAGAACTAATTATAGGTTTAAAACCAATTTTTTTGTACTTTGAGCTCTAAAATAAAACTTTTATATCCTGGGTTATAGGCAAAGTGAATAAAAAAAACAAACAAAACTTTTTTTCGACAAGGTTTATCGGCAAAAAAAAAAACAGTGTAATTTGGATTTGGATATTATCACACTCTCCTATTGAATTGACAGTGGACAATTAGCCAAACAACCTTATATTTCAAGTGCCTGTAAAATAAAACCATTTTGACCCGACAACCCTTTCAAGTTAAAATCTTTGATTTGCTACTTACTTACTTACTTAAGGTGGTGCTACAGTCCGTTGTGGACTTGGGCCTCAATCAACAGTCTCCGCCAGCCAGCTCGGTCCCTAGCTAGCTGTCTCCAGTTTTGCACTCCAAGTTGATTGAGGTCCTCTTCCACTTGTGTGCGCCACCTGAGTCGCGGTCTTCCTCTCCTTCTGCGTCCCTCGGGAATAGTGTCGAAGACTTTCCGGGCCGGAGCATTGGTGTCCATGCGCTCTAAATGACCGAGCCATCTGAGTCTCTGGACCTTGACCCTTCTGGCTAAGTTCACGTCGTTGTACAACCCGTAAAGTTCGCTGTTGTATCTCCTTCTCCATTCCCCATCAATGCACACGGGGCCAAAGATGACCCGAAGAATTTTCCTCTCGAAACAGCCTAAGGCACATTCATCCGATTTTGTTAGGGTCCATGCTTCTGCACCATACAGCAGGACAGGGATGATGAGGGTGTTGTACAGTTTAACCTTAGTTGCTCGAGAGAGGGCTTTTCCACTCAGTTGCTTTCTTAGCCCAAAGAAACAGCGATTAGCAAGAGTAATTCTTCGTCTTATCTCAGCGCTGGTGTTATTGTCCGTGTTGATAGCAGAGCCTAGGTAGACAAACTCCTTAACTACCTCGAAGTTGTATGCATCTATTGTGACGTTCTGTCCGAGCCGTCGATGTTGGGTGTCCTTACTCGAAGACAGCATGTACTTCGTTTTTCCCTCATTTACCGCTAAACCGCTAAACCCATTTTTGCCGCTTCTGTCTCAATCCTCACAAAGGCGCCATTGACATCACGCTGTGTTCTTCCCATTATATCAATATCGTCGGCGTACGCGAGAAGTTGAACAGATTTATAGAAGATAGTGCCTCTGGTGTTGACAGTGGAGTTTTGGACTATCTTCTCAAGAACGATGTTAAAGAAATCGCACGACAGTGCATCGCCTTGTCTGAATTTTTGACGTCGAATGATTCCGTAAGCTCATTGCCAACCTTGATAGAGCAGCGTGAGTTCTCCATCGTCATTTTGCACAAGCGAACGAGCTTGGCAGGGATGCCAAAGCTAGACATAGCTTTATACAGTTCGTCTCTGTAGATGCTGTCATACGCGGCCTTAAAATCAATGAAGAGGTGGTGGGTATCGATTTGGAGTTCATAGGTTTTTTCCAGGATCTGCCGCAACGTGAAAATTTGGTCGATGGTAGACTTTCCTGGCCTGAAGCCACATTGATAAGGACCAATCAGATTGTTGACGAACGGCTTCAGACGTTCACATATTATGGCAGAGAGGATCTTGTAGGCGATGTTAAGCAGACTTATTCCTCTGTAGTTGGTGCAGTTTAGAGGATCTCCTTTTTTCAGGATCGGGCAAACAATGCTGAGGTTCCATTCATGGGGCATGCATTCCTCCGACCATATCTTACAGATGATTTGGTGCATGCTCCTATCTAGCTCGTCGCCTGTGGCTTTGAACAGCTCGGCAGCTAGACCATCTGCTCCTGCGGCTTTGTTGGATTTCAGCCGTGATATTGCTGTTTTCACTTCTTCTAGGTCGGGTTCACGGAATTGTTGGCTGTCATCGTGTATGATAAAAGGCTCCTGTCTGACGGCGGGGTTTTGTTCGTCGTCGCCGTTATACAGTCTACAGAAGTGGTCTTTCCAAATCCCCAGCACTGACTGCGGTTCTACTATGATGTTCCCTTGTTGATCTCTGCAGGCTTCGGTTCTTGCTCGATGACCTTGAGCCAGCTGTTTTACCTTCCGATAAAACCTCCGAACTTCATTCCTGCTGTTAGCTCTCTCAACATCTTCGATCTGACGCTTCTCATGCTCTCTCTTTTTTCTCCTGAGAAGCCGGCGTTCTTTTCTCCTCTTTTGCTCGTAGAGCTCACGAGCAGCTCTTGTCCTTCTTTGCAGCGCCGCTTTGTACGCCTCCTGCTTGGCTGCATGGGCCTGCCTGCATTCTTCGTCAAACCAGGGGTTTCGTTTTGGTGGCTGTGTGAAACCCAGCACATTAGAGGCGGCATCTCTAACTGCATTCTGGCAATGTTGCCACTGGTCTTCGATACTTGATGTTGGCGGCATAGGACTCCTTAAGAGGTTACTTGTCACTCGATCAGAGAAGGATCTGGCGATCTCTTGCGATTGTAGCCGTCCGACGTCGAATTTTCTTGCAGCATTTCTTTGTTTTGGCCGTTGTCGGGATATTCGTAGCACTGCCTTGGCTACGACGAGGTAGTGGTCCGATTCGATGTTGGCTCCTCGGAAAGTTCGAACATCTTGAATGCTGGAAAAGTGCCTCCCGTCGATCGCAATGTGATCAATCTGGTTGACGAGGAGATCAGGAGATCTCCATGTACCTTTATGGATGTTGAGATGTGGGAACCAGGTGCTTGCTACCACAACATTTCGCCCCGCAGCAAAATCGATCAGCCTGAATCCGTTGTCGGAAGTGGTGTCGTGCAGGCTGTGCTTTCCGACTGTTCTTCCAAAGATGCCTTCTTTTCCCAGCTTTGCGTTAAAATCGCCGAGGACAATTTTCATGTCATAGCTAGGACATTGCTCATATGTTTTGTCGAGGAGCTCGTAGAATTCGTCTTTGGTGTCGTCCTTTTTCTCTTCTGTGGGGGCATGCGCGCATATTAAGCTAATGTTGCTGAATTTAGCCTTGATTCGGATCGTCGTGATGCGTTCGCTTACGCATTTGAAGCTCAAGACTTTTTGCCTGAGTCTGCTTCCCACGACGAATCCGCATCCAAAGAGTCGCTGTTCCCGGTAGCAATCTCCATAGTAGATGTCGCAGTTATTCATCTTCTTTTCGCCCGGTCCATCCAATCGCATTTCCTGGATAGCGGTAATATCTGCTTTGTAGCAGTTGAGGGTCTCCGCTAGTTGTTCGGCAGCACGCAGTCCATTAAGGGACCTAACATTCCACGTGCATATCCGAAATTCGTTGTCCTTTATACGTTTGCTTGGGTCGTCATCAGTGTATCCGTCCGTTTCCGAGGCCTGTTGTCGCTTCGTAACTAGATTTTTTTCTTTGTAGGCGGGAAGTCACCCCGGCGTAATTTGCTAAGCAAACTTAATTCTCATGCTGACAATTCTTGCTGAACTGAGTTAAGACTTATAGAGTGTTTGCTTTTCGGATTGTATAGCAAGATCCAAAAATAACAATAGCTTGATTGTGTTAATTTATTTGCAATAAAAAAACGTTCATCAAAGTTATTGATTCTCTCTGATTAGACAGTGGGGAATATTTAGTTATGGGAATATAGAGCCCCAGAGCAGAACAATTAGAACTCAAACTCAAACTCCTAGGTACAATGTTTGCGTTAAGGGAGAGAAAACTAAAAGTTTTATATTTATTTTATGAAAAGTTGGTCTTGAGTCCTGACAGGGAAATAATAGCTATTCGTGTCATCACTTAACTCCACAAACTTGTTTTTGAAATGTTGAACTGTTTTCAAGCTGTTTCGTTCATAAATAGTGTCTGTCTATTTACTTTGTAGATAAGTACATATTGTTTTTTCACATTGTGTATAGGTATTCAGATTTGAAGAATATAGCGATCGCTTCGATGCAGGTTTTCAATAAGGTATATGAGAAATGAGATGTCACTTGAGACTGTCTAGGTCTACTCTCTAGACAAATATCGATGGGTTGGGAATTGGGTTGTCGTCGGAACATGAACATTGTGATTTTTTAAATGATTGCAGAAAAACGCCACTCAATTGATGGATTCATGAAGTCCCGAGGACAGAGGAAGTCTCACTTTCTCCTAAGCATTAAACCATATTGTGACATAATTGAGTGGCAATTGAGTGTTTTTACCTTGCAAAGAAAATACATACTCTATTGTACATGTACATGATATATGTACGGTCGCCTTCGTTCATGCATATATTGATGTAACCCCCTGATTGACCTGCGTGTTGCTGCCCATGGCCTCTGTTCAAAGTTGAATGAATTGTAAGCAAATCCCTGCACATGCATGCAAATCATCATCATCGAACCGGCAGTTGTAGTCAATGAAAGGATTTTCTTTTTATAGATATCGTCTGGGATTCATTTTTCCCTCCCACACTGGTCGTTTCTTTTCTCCCATAAACCCCACCCACACAGTTTAAAAAGTCATTTATATCGACCATATTAATATTACTCAGACTCATATCATTTTGAATGTATCCTTAAACATATTTCGCTCACACCCCCTGAATACAATAAAAAGTCCCATCAAAAAAGGATTTTCTAAGCACACCTCATTTCTCCTAAATTTGAAAACGAAACACACGAAAAAAAATACAAATACATAAAAACACACATCAATATTCCACCCACATAATTTTGAAATCCCGTAATATTCTTTTCCTGACCTTACCCATCACAAAATTTAGCTCACGAAAGACAAAACTCAGACAACACTCCTGTTCGTCGTCGTCGATGTTGTTGTTTTTGCTAAATTGTCCTCGTCATATAAATTCTGGGATCTGGGAACTGCGGCACCTCATACTCGTACTCGAAAAAATTGCATAGAAAAATTGAAATTCTTGTGCGTGATTGCCAAACGAATTAAGTTCAATTCCTTTTTGTATGTGTGTATGTGTGTGCAGAGTGAGTGCTCTAATTCTCAAAGACTTTACCGAGTCTTTGAGGATGTCAGAGAGGAAAAAAAGAATTCCTTATTCCATTAACCTGAGGGCACAAAGTTTTCTTCCTTCGAAATCCTGACACACACTTAAGGAAACCGAAGAAGAAAACGAAGGAGAAGAACAAATAATAGGTATTGTTGAACACATCCACGTCCTCAACGTACCACCTCTTTATATACAGCTTGCTATAAAGTTAGGTTAAAAATAAGCACTTTTTTTCCGTCTTAAAAATCATTGTTGGCTGGGGTAGATTGGATTTTTCCTGCACGGAAATCCTTATTTTTCTTTCAAATCCTTCCTGTGACGTTTTGTGCACCGAGCTAAAGCACCGTTGCTCGTCGCCACCAATTAATGATGGCTTTTATGACCTCTCGATTGTCCTTTTGAATGCTTTGCTGGCATTTTAGATCTCTTTATTCCGTTCGTATTCATTCCATCTCATCATCGTTTAGGTAGGTTAGGTTATACGTATATTTCGTTCTATAACCCACCTCAAGGACCGAAGCAATTCTTTTCGTTTTCTATATTTTTTTTTATGTCAACACGTTTTCAAAGAACGTGTGGCAGGTTGGTTCGCTTCTCGTTCGCTCTCAACTGTGTTGTCTACTCGACTTGAATTTCAAAAGCTGTTGCCTAACAATGTTCTTCTTCAAAAAGCGTTCGAGACGGCAAAACTATTCCTCATTCCCTGCTCCATAACCTTCTTAGGCATTGTGTGGGATGAGGAAGGAGCACTCATTATGTGATGCAGTGCGGGGCTTCAAGGATACTCCAAGTGAATAGACACAAATTCCCATATCAAAGCTGTGATGAAGTAGATGAATCATCTGGCGATTGTAGAATTTAGTGCGCATGCCAACTTTTTGAGGTTTGAGCAATTTTCTAGTTTTGCTCATGGTGAATGTTTTGAATGAGTGGAAAATGAGAAGATGCCCGTACAAAGCCAGCTGGTCAAAAAGGATGCAAGTCCTTGAGAGCATGAAAAATCAAAAATCTGGTTGAAATGCAATTGAATTTCTTCCATAAAGGGAGAATTTTACTGTTTACAAATCTTCTGTGCGTTTGTATGTGGCTGCATTTCTTCGAAACGTTTGGGTGGATTTTGATGAAATTTTATTTATATTCGAGAAAGCTTTGGATTCACAGTTGAGCATACCATCATGGCTATCAGACTTTTATTCTTTCAGTAAATAAATTCAAAATTTTTTGACTGAAGACAATGTGTTTTGGGTCCGCTTGTCTGATAAGCTAACCTTTTTGCTAGGCAGTTATCACCTCTTCGCCGTCAGAGAGTGTCATGACTCCGCCTGTTCTTGAGCGAGTCAATGATTCCATGGGACAAATCTTCTTCCGCACTAGTGGTGTGGCGAGAGTCCTAAAAGATCTCAACATACATAAATCCGCTGGTCCGGATGGTATCGCTGCTATTATTCTGAAGAGGTGTGTTTCCTCGCTGGCAAAACCCTTGGGTAAGCTTTTCCATCTATCCTATTCTTCAGGGCTCGTTCCGAGCAGTTGGAAAACAGCATTTGTCCAGCCAATTCCAAAAAAGGCAAACCTTCTTCTTCCTCCAATTATAGTCTGATTGCACTTACGTCCCTTCTTCCTAAGGTCATGGAAACGCTGATAAACTATAAGCTCAAGAAATATCTCGAAGACCGAAAGCTTCTTAATGACCGGCAGTACGGCTTTTGCAGCAAACAACGTTTTGGAGAAATTAAGAGTGTGGCACTTGATATTTCAAAGGCATTTGATAGAGTTTGGCTCCAGGCTCTTTTATCGAAAATGCGTGCTTCCGGTATCGACGAATATATTCTTCGTTGGATAACAAATTTTCTTTCGAACCGTTCATCACAAGTTTTACTTGACGGATTCAAGGCTGAAACCCACAATATAAATGCTAGTGTGCCTCAGGGCACCGTTTTGTCTACAACCCTCTTTCTCATTTTCATTAATGATCTCTTGTCTGTAACTTCTAATGCAATCAATTGTTTCGCTGACGATAGTACTCTTAGCTTTTCATATTCGTTCCCAGACTCACATCTCTCCTCTTCGGATGTGGAAACGGCTAAATATGATCAGCTCATTAAACTCTGACTTAAACAGCATTGTACAATGGGGAATAAAAAACCACGTAGAGTTTAATGCTTCAGAACCCCAACGAGACCGAACATCTCGAGATTCTCGGTATATGCATCACTGACGCCAAAAATTCCGCAAGATGTTTGGGTTTCTTAATGCGGTGCAAGAAATTCTTCTCCCCGTCTTATCTGGCTAATATCTATAACCTATATCAGTCCAAAGCTTGAGTACAACTCTCATATCTGGGCTGGTGCTCCAGCTACATTCTTGAGACTCTTGGATGGTATTCAAAAAAAGAGCCCTTTAAATGAACGGTGATAGAAACATCACAGCGTCATTCCATTCGTTAGATCAACGTCGTACCGTTTCATGTCTCTCTCCCTATTGCGTTACTTCTACGGTAAGTGTTCTAGAGAAATACCTAGTTGCATTCCTCCCCTCAAATAATTCGCTCGTAATATACGCGCTTCTAGGAATGTCCATCAGTTAACCCTCGAGCCTAACTTCGGACGTACTTTCAAGGTATAGAGAATCATTTTTGCAGATCCAAGCTTCGTTATAAATGATCCAGTCTCTTGCCTTATTTTTCGCATATTTTGGACAGAAGAAAGTTCCTCGGGTAAGCTAGTGTTTTTTTCAATCCGACGCACGTTTGTATTGTGTTGATTGCTAACAGCATAAAACAAATATTTTACTTAATGGGAAACTTGGTAAAATGATGTTAAGCCGACGATACCTTCCTTCTACCACCGATCGATCGTGAAACACCAAAATCGTATTCAAGTCAAAATGTTTGATGTCAAGTTCTTTTATGAAGCCAATCTCTGTTAATGTTACTTGAGTGTTTGGTTGTAATTAATATTCATTGAAAATCCTGTTGTCTAGATAAATTACACCTTTCATACTCAAATATATTAAGTTATATCCTTTGGCAATGTTTCCAGAGATTTGATTCAAGGTTATGAGAAATTCCAATCCTCAGCCCAATATTTTTCTAAATTCCTGACAACCAAGAAGCAAAAATTGCCAATTAGCAACTTCGTATAGAAACCTTTTCTGTTGTGTGTGACTTTCATTAAGAGGAAAGTCCCATAACATAGCCAAAAGGACTCACAATAAAAACGAGACAAAAAAAGTTATAACAAAAAAAATCGTCTTCGAACTCCATTAGCACATACCGGACGTCGCAAAGTCTCATGAAAATGATTTATAATATTTCGCAAAATAACACAAAAACAAACCTAAATAACTACAACCCAACACACACATAAGGTAAGAAGACAATTTTCCTGAAACACTGCCAATTGACGTATAGAATATTTATCTGTTGGATAAACTAGCACAGAGGGTATTTATTCTATCCAATCCAACCAGAACCAGGATATTCCCTTGACATCCTTTGTAAACTCGATTTTTTTCTTCCTCTCATCGTCAGCATCGCCTCGCACCACCAAATTGGCCCACTACTCCGCCCCAAAATATCGCCGCCGCCACCGAAATACCATCAGGATAAACCCGCATCATATCTCTTTTTTTGCTTACTTATCTAGGATAGAGGCGAACAAAGAAAAAAAGAATATTTCTTTCGGAAAACTTTTATACTGAACTACAAACATTCTCACAAAAAACCAGCCAAATTGCTTTGCCCTCAAAATATTTCTGGGATTTCTTTCAGCTCTCAAGAAGATATTTCCTTTTTTGTGATGATTTTTTGTTGGTTTTCGGTTTTTGACGATATACAACACATGTAAGGATATCGTATATTTAAAGAATATCCTTGAGCCTTGCATTGGTTTTGTTATGCTATACATTTGTGCATAATATTCAATTTGCCGAAATATTTCATTGAAAGTCCGGCCGCCTGTCGACGTCGTCGTTGTAGTTGAAGTCGTGCATCGTCGGCACTGACTTGTTACGAGGGGAAAACATAAAGTTCTGGAGACGATTTAGATACACAGGGAAGGTCAAACGGAATTGGCACGACAGTATTCGCAATGCTGTTACACATCCCTATAACGAGTATATGCTGTCGGCCGCCCATGTGGTAGATCGAGGGCACAATAAATCACAAACTGTGTTCCTCTATCACCAGAGAAGCACTTCATTGTCAGTGAAAAGTCACAGGAAATTTTTCTATGGTGCTATAAAGCGAGAGATGCTTCTGCTTCCTAACTTATACCATTTCGCATAACCAGCTTTGGCAGTGGTCATAAATGGCGCCGGCAAAGCTACTACATTGATTTCGTTATATGCATTTGCTGGGTGCACACATTTTGACATGTCATGGAATGGTGTTGGAAATGCTGAGGACACGAGGCACCATGGAGACTTTGGCGAAAATTGTGTAACCAATAAAAGGCTTTTCGAATAAGTGGGCAGTGGAAGCATAATATTTTGGGGACAATTCCGGAATTGAAGTGAAGTGGCTGTGGACCTTCTGCCATCATGATCTTCGTCATAAATAAGAGGAGTATATGTATGGGCGTACATACGAATTTTTTGTGATATTAGTTTGGCGTTTGTTCTGTCGATATGTGGCTTGAGGCCCGGAAAGTATGGAAAAGTTTCAATTTATTCAAATTTGGCTTTCAATAAAACTGCTTGATTGAGTGACTTTTTAAGTTTATTGAGAATTTCATCGACTCTAGGATATTGCAAAAAAATAAGTTGAGACAACTAGAATCCACTTTTGCTTAAATTTTCGCCTTTTAAACTAACGCCGCTTAAAGTAAAAGCCTTTTTCAAACGAACCCCCCTCCGCACACCAAACAGACTCAAAAAATAACACTCAACTAGTTCTTCAGTCATCATGCTTCATGCTCCATCTTCGGCTCCCCGTCCACACTGCTGTTCAAATAAGTTTGATTACACATACTGCTAATAATTATTATGTGTACTCTTTGCTCACACTTGTGTTTGAACTAGTGGTCGTGCAGTTCCGCACCTTCTTGCCGAGCAATCTGACTCCGGCATGAAAGCAAAAGCATATCTTATATGCAGGCCACCTTCTTTTCATTTTTTAGTTCTCACTGTTTGGAGGTGAGTCTCCCTTTTGGATCTCAAACAGCACCTTTTTTGTATCTTATTTTCTTCCACTTTGTGTATCTGTTCTATCGGTGTTTGCCTTTTATTCATATTTATTTTTTATCGCCGAAAAACAACGAGGAGGTGGAGGATACACCTTTAAACGAAACGACAAACGAAAAAAAAACTCCAATAGAACCAAAGGTGAGATACTTTATTAAGTATTCGTCCATAGGTTCCGAAAGAAGAAATTCCCTCTTGCATGCCTTGAGGAGCATCTTAGATGCTTGAATCTCGTTCGGCTCAGTCCAGAGGATTTATACCATGAGATGCTAATTTAAAATTCGTGTAGGTATGTGTGTTCAACTAACAGAGTATGGATATTGAGTGCAATGCAGGCGGGAGGGTGACGAGGCGACGGACGCAATGAAAGGAATTGGATGCTATACAACCAAATGACACTCAACGCCCTGAAGAAAAAAAAAACGCCGAAAGGAAACCTGGTTCTTGTGGTTTGGTCGTTCGTTGTTCGGTTCTTGAAAACAAGTTGAAACTCGAGTTTGAAATTGATGAAGAACAAACAATCTGAAACTGAGTTGAGGGGAGAAGGGGAGCATGCCAGGATGGCCATAAGAATGATCGAGCGGAAAATGAAGTGAAAGAAACATTGCCCCGCAACCGAGTGTGGAATTTTTCGAAAGGGAAGCGATATTTTATTTTTGAACCCGATCGCCATGCCGGCCGGCCGGTTGGTCGTATAGCCGGTCGTCATATGATCGTATGTAGAATATTGGATCAGTCAGAACTTCAGAACGTATAGGTATGTGGAAGGACCAGGTGAGATCATAAAGCAGATAAGAAGATCCATTTTCCATATATGTATATATGTTTTTGTAGATAGGCAGCTAGTTAGGTAGTTATACTGTGGGACATTCCACACATTGGATACCATCAGGTTGGGCAAGAGCGCAATCGTCGTAAAGGGCAATGTGACGAAGAATTCTATACTTATTGAGGAGGATTCTGTTTCTTCTGTAGAGATGATGGCGACCATGATGATGTGATGCTGGTCATGTTGGTGTTCTTGGTCGCAGTTTGTCCTTGTGCGATTGCTGATATTGGCTGAGTTGTTAGCCAATTTTGAGTTCACTTTTCTTTATGATTTTGTCGCCTCAACTTGAATTCACTTTTGCAATTCTAGTAGTACATACGAGTTCATGTTGATTCTTCTGCATTTATGGTGACACTTTAAAAGAGACTGAGTGCAATGATCTTTCAAAATATTACATTTTCTTATGAACCTACCTGCCATGGTGTCAATTTTGACTGTAACTCTCTATGGAAATGTGATAGGTATTTGAAAAAAATCAAGACCACAGTGTGTGATGATTTAGGGAGAAGTTATCAAGGCTATTCACCCTTAAAGGTGGAATTACACGGGATAGTGCGATCGGGTAAGATAATATGTGGTGTTTGAAACATACAATCTCGGTCAATGACCTTTAACATTGATTTTGATGTGTTCCTTCAATGATTTTTGATGGAATATGAGTTTAAAAAGGGAAAGTGTGATAAACGAAAGAGCTGAGCAACGAACCTGGGTAAGGTGTTTATTGCCTTTAAATGTTTGATGCGAGCCTAGTTTTTGTCACTTTCATTGTCAACTCATTTGAATAAGCAGGAATACTTTGAAAAACTATAACTTTGGTCTTACAGCGCTCAAATATCTTTTTCAAACGAATTCTTAAGATTTGCTTACTTTGGAATATTGTTTGAAGAGCAAAGAAGCTAACAAAATTGGTGTGAGAAAAAATATGTGAGCTTCCTGGGCACAATGACGCAGGTCCTGAAGAATGTGACAGCTCAAACCATAAATAAATTACTTTTTTCCACAAAAAAATGCCCTAAGACCGATGATAGAATCAGCCAAATAAAATATGCGGCTCTAAACTGCATTCCTTAAACCACTTCCAGACACTCTTTTAGCCAAATCAAATTATCTTGTGGTTGTATCATTCGCTCTCGCCAAATATTTCTGCATCCATCCAAACACACATACCTGGCTGTAAAATACATTTAAAATATACATTTGTATATGAATGAAAGAAAAAAACACTTTGCGACCTTTTCAATTCCATCTTTCATCCTCTCACCTCGGACAATCTTGAAAATTGTATTCAACCGCAATAAATGTTTGTAACAGTCGAGCGGAGAATCGCGACTTTGATTTTGTTACCATGGTTAAGGTTTTTTCTTTAAGGTTGGCTGAGGTACCCTCTTCGAACATTGATCATTTTATTCGAATATTCAATAACGAAACGATTTCACAACCAACAAAAAAAAAGAAGATGAAACAAGATCGAAACAAGTATAGGAAAGCTGAAAGTTAGCGCATTTATGGAGCACCCTATTTTAATAATTGGGGCGTTGGGAACAGAAATGTGTGCTTCTTCTGAAGTACCTGCTCATTTTATAGAAGGGATCCTTGAAATTGTCATCCTATGTGACAAGAACTGTCAGAACTCCAGTCCTGATTGACAACCTTGAAACGGCAAATAATGTTCACATACTCGAAATTGAAACCGCTTCCTAGGCCATACATTATAATGCCTTCATGTTTTATCACTACAGAACCAGAACAGATTCAATTAAAATGTTACTCAAAATTCATCATACCCTATGCTGGACGGATTGCAACATAATATAGCATGCAGTGAACCGATTGTGGTAAATAAAATGCTGCAGTTGTAGCCCTGTCTCTGGCACCATCATGTAGTCACTTAAACGTAATGGAAATGCCGACACCAAGGGACAGGAGGAACAAAAAACACATAAAAAACAAAAATCAGCAGAAACCGCGAAGAAGCAGCAGCAGCAGTGAAACACTGTGCTACAAGAAAACCTTCACGTCTGCTGAACACTGGCCCCGCAAATGGTATTCTCTTGTTTGACCGTAAATCGGGCAACGACGACAACGAAGGCTACAAAAAGAAGGAAAAGACGGCACGTTGTGTGATTCAGCTAGCCGCAACCAAAGAAGCACCAATATTGCCACACAAAAGTAGTGTCCCCGCAAGCACAAGGACTCATTCGACTTGGGGAGCAGTCTTTGAAGATCAGTTAACAACGAAAGCAACAGTTATAATGGTATGGTGTGGTGTAGAGTCAATTTTCTTCTTCGATATGCTTGATTGCCTTAACCAAGCCGAGTCCAGTCCATGGCTCATTCCACATCCTCACACACAAAACGACTGGTCCATGCCAGAGCGTGCATATTTGAACCCATTTTTGTTCTTATTTTTTCCCCCCTTCCTTTTCGTTAGTGTTATTGTGTTCTTCTCGCTTCATCTTCGTCTTTGTCCTTTATATTGTGTGCTCTTGAATTTTGTCGAAATTAAATTTCTGTTTTTTTTTTTGCTTTTTTAAAAATTTATTGTGTATTTAGGTGTGCGCCGCAAGGTATCCAATAACACCTGAATCTGAATCCGTATCCAGTCGGCAGCCAGCACAGCACACCAGAACCCCTCTTCACTATATAACCTGCTGTGGTAGAGGGAAGAATAAAATATAACAAAGAACCAATCCAGCCAACAGCAGCCAGCAGCGAGAGGAACAAATAAGACATAAAAATCCACGCAAAGATGATGAATCATCTGCATTGTGGTACCAACAAAGTCGTATACGGCAGCAGCAACAGCAAACATTCCTTTGGCCTAAGTTGGAGCAAGTTTGAGTGGAAATCTGGGCATTTACTCATTCCCACAGTATTTTCGTTTGGAATTCCTTCTATCCAGGTATAGGTAGACATTGGAGGTTAGAGGTAGAACAAGAACCCTTATACCTACCTGAACCTGATTTTGGATGTTTTTTTTTTTTGCTCTTACGAGTTCTTTTGTGTTCATGTCCATTCCATTGTTGAATCGGGACCGATTTTCGGATCATAATTGGCATTTTATATAATTTCGCGTTTTGGAAGTGTTTGATTTTGGTAATATTAGTAATAAAATTGCGATAAAAAAGGATTTAATGAAGAGCAGAATTTGAAAACCAGTTTAGGCCCCACAACTTGCTCAGCAGAAAAGAATTTCCTGAATGTCGGCAACACTATTCTTCTAGCTCTGGTTTTTTGTTTGTACAAGTAGTCTCTAATGGCTAAAACACAAACACGCTTCAGCTTCATCTTCGTCTCCGTAGCTATGAACCCGCTTTAATGGCACTTTCCATTGGTTTCACTCGGGGAACCACTCATTCTGAAAACCAAACTTCTACTCAATAATGACGTTTTGTGTTTGTACAGCCGTAACTATATCCATATTTTATTTTGTCACTTATTAATGTATGAATTTTATTTTTCACTATTTTAATTTCTTTTCACTTTCGTTTTAATTGAATAATTCCTTAGAAACACAAAATCCTTTCAACAATTCTAAAAACAAAAAACAAATTAAAATGCGTCAAATTGACATTTTGTTTTGACTTTTGATTTATGCATGTATTTGTGCTTCTTGAGTGGATTCTGACTTCAAATCCAGAAGCAAAATTCTCTTCCCAGAATTGTCAGAAGTGTCATTTTCTTACCAATGGAACGGTTTCAGAAGACCTCCGGATGCTTCTGGACGCTTCTTTTCGTCCAATGGAAAGTGCTATAAGTTTGCTTTGAATGACAGTTCTCTCTCCATCGTCATAATCTCTCCAAAAACAAATGAATTTTGTATGTGTACTTTTTCTTAAACAGCTGTTGAGCTGTCAGTCAAAGCAAACGTTCATTTTTTTTGCATTAGAGCTTCCGTTTGGAGACCCGTAACGTGAAACGTGAAGTCGAAGCTTCATTGTGATAACAGGCATGCATTGGCTTCCTATGGCTGAACTCGTAAGCTTTAGGCGAAGGCGAAGCTAAAGCGTGTTTGTGTTTCAGCTTTTACCTGGACTGTCTTTCCCGTATCTTGGCAACCATACCAGAAAAGTGGTCCAATGTAAACACCACATTTCGTATGGATTTCCCAATTAGTAGTGCAATATAACACTTAAAACCTTCGGCGTCTTGTTGTTCCCCCACAAACATAAGAGCAAAAGGTTATAATATTCGCCTTGTGGGCCATAACTTCCATTACACACATTCCATTCGGGACATAAATTCCCCACAAATGTAATCAAGACCTCCTCATAAACAAAGTTCAAATAAATCAGAACACAAATGAAGTTGAATGTCCCTCAGCCAAATAACTTATGTCCATAAATAATTCCAAAATAATCAACAAACACACCAACTTCCTACGCCTCGACTCAAGTTTCAGAAAAGAGTCCTTCATTAAAAACTCGTCCCACCCAACTGTCAGTTGCTTTGCCATCAACTACTTGCCAAAAAGAAAAGAGAAAGACGAAAAGAAACCAACATAACATCGGCTGACCTCTAACTTCTAATTATCCCATATACAATCGAGGTGTCATCATTATCACGAGATACGATCTGGGGGTTGTTCCTTTACGGCCACAAGCAAAAATCGCTCTGAGCTCTGTTTGAATGTTCAATAAACCAAACTATGAGACTATGACGGCACGACGACGACAAAGACGACACCAATTCCCACGTAATACAATCGCTGTAATTACTCGACAGGGAACAGTTAGTCCCAGCAGTTAAGACGAACAACGTGGTTTGAATCCTCTTCCTCTGCGACATATCGACTTGTCACCGTGATATGTCTATAAATATCGTTGACTGCCAAAATTACCTGCTTCCTCTTCAACTACCTTCAGGAATGGCAATAAGTAAAACTGACAGTGCACCGCTTCATGTTGATAGTGACATCTAATTTTAACATCACAGCACTCTTTTAAACAGTCGACGACACACGGGGTGTTGTTCACTGGTGGATGACGATGACGTTGACGATGTCGATGACGGAGAGGTACGCATTTTAAAACCTGTTGCCGTCTACGCCAGCCGGGATGGGAGTTCTCTTTCATGCGATAAAATGTACATAGCTAAATGAGTTTAGTGATTGAGATTGTGTGGGTGAGAATTGAAAAAACTCAAGATATTCACTTGGTGAACTCCAATGACAGCCTCGTGTTAATTTCACCAAATGATTCACCTTCAAATTCATGGGTGAAGCTTCCAATCCTTGGTGAATCGCACGGTGATTCCTTGGTGAAAAATGGGAAATTTGCCACTGGGCTATTTGTAGTATTAGAAGTGTGTTCAGCCATATATGAATTCAATGCATGCTATCACAATTAAGCTTTGATCTCACGTTTCGAACGTAATATTACGTAACGTGACTCTAAAAGGAAGCTCTATTTCAATTTTGCTGAACATTTGCTGTGTCTGACAGCTCAACCGCTGTTACAAAAAGTACAAACACAAAATTCATCTGTTTTTGGAGGGATGATGATGATGGAGAGAGAACTGTCATTTAAAGCAAACTCGAAGCGGTTGCATCGTAACGCAGACGAAGTCGAAGCTGAAGTGTGTTTGTGTTTCAGCTTTTAAGGTCTTCTTACGGCCCTTCAGTCACGAACGAATTATATTCGAAAGGTTTACGCGCCGAACGACTACTGTCTATTTACCTTACATGACCAATCCATCTTAGTCTTTTTACCTTCAGTTTTATGGCTTCATCTCCGTTCATGAAGATAGGGTGAAAATAGAAGAGAAGAATTTTCCTATTTTCTCGTTTTACATTTTCCATAAAACAAAAATATTCCAATTGACTTTGCTATAATTCTGTTACCAAAATCCTCTCGTATGAATTTATAACAGTTTCATTATTTGGTTTGTGTCCTCGCTATCCACAATTTATTGCAGACGGCAACGCAATTAGACGTCAACCAAGATAGAGCCCATCTGTTTTCTCTGTCATATACAAACTGTCAAATGTCAAACGGATAAAAAATTAAAAATACAAACTGCAATTTTCAAGAAGGTATTTATTTTCTTTTCCAACTAAAATGAAAATCTATTAATTAATATAACAAAATAAAACTGAAAGGAAATTAAAAATAAAATGTCCGTACGATGACGCTCAGGGAAGAATTTCAACGGTGCTGGCTAATAGCCACAATTGGATGTGTTCTCTTCATAGCTGGGATAACAATTCTGTTTTGGAATGAGGTAACAACAAATCCTTCCTATCGGAATAATAAACAAATAATTCACTATTCTGTGTATTTGAAGGGCCGTGCAGCACACATGATAGTTTCCCTAGATGAAGCTCTAGACGCTGCGATAACAATCAATGCTGGCGACGAAGTGGAAAACAATTACGAAGGACGCATAGTACACATTGCTGGTCCAATTGTCATCGGCGAGCCTCTGACTGAACCCGATTATGATATACAGATTCTGGCAGTGAAGTTGAGAAGACGAGTTCAGATGTACCAATGGGTCGAGGAGACCATGTAAGTGAAATAGTCCAATTATTGATTTGTCATCTCTTGAAATGCTTTGCTGTCTCTATAGGGAACAAAACTACGGTGAATCTATTGCGACAGTTGAAGCAGACACCAAAACATACTACTACTCCACGCAATGGCGGGACAAACTCATTGATTCTCGGAGCTTTTACATCCAAAGTGGTCATCAGAATCCAAAAAAATTTCCAGTTGAAAGCCAAACCCAAGTGGCCGAGAGTGTGTTTCTTGGACGCTACGAACTGGGAAATGAAATTAAGACTAAGTTTGACAAATTCGTGGAACTAACATCGGACACAAGGCCCGAAGACCCATCGATTAAGTTACATTTGGGATTGTATTATCACAGCGACGATGTGTTTAATCCCAAAGTTGGCGATTTTCGTTTGTTGTTCTCATTCGCTGGAATGGAGGGAGAATTAGTGAGTCGAAGAAAATCCCATATGAAATCCAACTAACCCTTTGTTTTTGCTTCAGTATACAATTGTTGGTCAGTTACGCAACGGAAAAGTGGTTCCTTATGTGACCTCCAGGAATGCAAAGATTCTATTGGTGTTTCCGGGTGAACTCAGCCTGGCGCAGGTCTTCAAAATGGAACACCATGCCCAGCGACTGACCACTTGGTGCTTCAGGTTCGTGGGTTGGGTGTGTTTGTTCTTTGGAGCTACTTGCACTGCGTCTCTTTTGCATATCATTTGTAAGTCCTACAGAAATGCATGTTAAGGAATGATTTCAATAAATGACTTTTTGTGTCATTTCAGTGTCACAGGTATACTACCTTTCATCACTTGCTCCAGATCCCCGGTATCCAGTCGGAACGAATCTAATGCTTTCGCTTTCGTTGGCTCTAGTTATTACATCAGTTGCTTGGGCATTGCACAGACCTTGGGTGGGTGCGGGCTTGCTACTTGCAGCGGCATCGCCGTTCTTGTATTGTGCCCGAACAGTGACGCAGTATCAAGACTTGAATTAGAAGACCAAGATGGAAAATGCTATCGAGATACCTGTTTGATATTTATTAATGATTTTTGTTTGTTTTTCTTATCCGATGTTCCTTACAACTTGTTCTAGAGAAAGTTCTATGAGATTTTATAGTAGATGTGTAAAAAAATTAAATTGTTTGTTTTTGAATAATCAGGAAATGAGCATTCCAGAGACCAATAATAACTTTGGCCCAAGCACTCAAATATCGATAGCGTGGTTATCGATTCATGGTATTGGATGGATATCCGGAGTACTCCATAGTCCTAGGAATTTATTTTTTGTGACAGATAACAGTTCGTTTCTGAAGAAGAAATAACCCAATGTCATAGAATTGGAAAGTTCGATCAGACTGCAGATGAGTCCCTAAAGGTATGTCGTTTTCCATTGAAAGTCCAGAAGCATTCGGAAAAATCCAGAAGTCTTCTGAAACCATTCCATTGGACTGACTTTGACAGACGGAATGCTTCAGAGAAGAGCAGAACGCTTCCGTTTTGAAAACAGAATCGTCCGAAGACTGACACATACATCATAACCCGTTCCATTGGAGGTAGAAGAAGAAACTTCAAAAAAAGACCAATGCAAAACGACAGTAGTCTTCTTAGTTTTGACAGTTAGAAATTCCATTTTATGAACTTTCTTATTAAAAAATTATTTTCATAAAAAAAAGCTTAAGGAAGCTGAACGAATAAAAATCCATAATCCATTTGTATTCGTAAAATGTAATTCTTATTGCATTCGTATATCTGCTGATAAAATTTAAATTTCATTTTCAAATATTTTTGAACACATCCCCTAAACTTTCATCTCTGAACGTAGATTTTCGCCGCTGTGATCGCCTCAACATCGCTACTCATCGCAGCCCGTCGCTTATGATCGTCCAGCGCAAGCCGTTGGAATTTCAATTGAACGAATGAACGCACACAGTCGGTTGGTTTTGTTCACTGCTTCGCGGCTTCGTTTCTGTCTGTCAATTCAATAATCGTCCTCTGTACGCAAAAAGAAAGAAATAATTAATCATTTTTCACATTTTCCGTTAAAAACAAATTTAATTGTATTTATTATTTGTGTCGGTCGCGATTGAAAGTTTCCAAACCCCCTAGTTCGATATCTGCATAATTAGCATTTCAAGTGAGACTCCTGCCAAAAAAAGAAAATTTTCCTGTTCCTCGGTGAGAGGAATTCCGGAGGACTCGGAATTAAAAAAAAAGCCACACGATTTTTTCTTGAATTTCATTTCGCGTTCACCAAAAGAAAATGGGCAGACGAAATTCTCTGCATACCTAGAAAGAAGCTAGAAACACTCGAGCTATGTATTTCCTGTGAAAAAATAAAGAAAAAAACAAAAAAATATCTGACCAAACATAAAAATTGTATTTTCTTCGTTCGCTGAGTCTTTTTTGTGTCTTAATTTTTTGCGTGCGAGTGCAATGTGTTTCGGTTTTACGAAAGAGAATTCAATGAGTTTCCGCGTGTTAACCGAAAATTCTGTTTGAAAATCAACATTTTCTCTAGAACTCTGATAGTAACTTCTGCGGATTAACAATCGGAAGAAGAAGCAGCCGCAATGGAAACTATCGAAGAACAATCTTCGGCTAAAAGTGACGGTAAGTCTGAGTTTGAGATAAAAATTCTTTCTTTTCTTGTACTTGTTTCATTGATGTGAAGCGCGCAACGCGCAAGAAGTGAGCATAGGCAGAGATGAGCAGTTTGCCATCTGATTTTCGACTTGGGGAAAGTGTGTGTCTGAAAGACTGAGGCTGGTTGTTGGATTAGGGAAACATGCTGCTCAACAGCAGGGGCGAGGTTTGCAGTTATTTTTGTTAAGCGATAAGTCCTCTTCTGTCGTGCCTTGCGATAAATATTCTTTAGAATCTCGTTTCTTGTGTAGACGTAGTTTTTCACTTGTTCCGAGTCTATAAGTGGCGAGGGTGCAAATTATGACAGTCTCCCTCTCAAACTCAATCGCAATGATTTATTTTCGTTCCCAGTTGTGTCGTCTTCAACTAGGTAGCAGTTCATTCTTCTTGTCGCTTTGTTTTCTCGTTAGGTATATTGTTTTAGATTGAGGAGAAGCACTTGCTAAAAAATAGACAATTTACACTTTGATCTTGGGAGAAACCGCAGCTGGAGCAGAAGCAAAGACAAATAATATTTAAATTTGGTTGCAAAAAGCCGATGGACGGATACAATACTGCCATTAATGTAGAATCTAGGTTTCAATAGATCAAATTGTTCTCATTGTTTCAGCAAAAATAGGGGCAAACTAATTGAGGTTCATTCTCACTCATAGGGGGTGCAAAACAGACGAAGCAATTGTTATATTTGGATTATTATAAACTGTGAGAGCACTATCTACGTGTCAATCTATATTTAATGCAAATTTTAGTTTTGTGTCGAACAAGTGCCACACAAAAGCCGAAAACACTACCCAGAGGAGGGGATCGTGACAGGTACCTCTGAGCCGAAACCACTTACCTTCATTACACACTGCTGCTCGATACACTGTCCTCTTTTTCTGTTTTATTGTTATTGACCTGCAGTGGAGTGCAGCGAAGAAGTAAACAAACCATGCATGACTAATGCGTTTCAGAATTGGGTTGGGATCAATGCTGTCGAACGTACTGCAAAAGCAATATTTGTATTGCTTTAGCTTGGTACGTACTGCCGTACTGCACACTTTTTTTTTGTACTGCTTTTTCATTGTTGTATTGCCATTTGTATTGCTTTTTCGGGGCGAAATCACCGATGAGTTTAAAAGGGAGATGGAAAACCAAGCTGTCAAAATGACAATGCCTATACAAGCTATGGTTCAAGTTTACTGCAAGAGTATACGTGTTTTCATTTTTGTTGCTGTTTTTTCCCATTTACTCACATACACGAGGTAACGGAAAAATTAAATTTCCGTAAAACGTTAGTCAGTTTCCGATCTCCTTTTGTCTCTGGGCGAAATGTTGTGGTAGCCAGCAACAGGTTTCCACATCTCAACATCCATAAAGTTACATTTAGATCTCCTGATCAATCAACCGTCAACCAGATTGATCACATTGCGATCGACGGAAGGCACTTGTCCAGCATTCTAGTTGTTCGAACTTTCTGAGGAGCCAACATCGACTCGGACCACTACCTTGTCGCAGCCAAGGTAATGCTACGAATATCACGACAATGCCCAAAACAAGGAAATGTTGCAAGAAAATTCGACGTCGGTCGGACGGCTACAATCGCCGTAGGAGTCCTATGCCGCCAACATCAAGTATCGAAGGCCAGGGGCAACATTGCCAGAAAACAGTTAGAGATGCCGCCTCTAATGAGCACCGGTTTCTCAGGAGAAAAAAACAAGGGAGCATGAGAATCGTCAGACCGAGGATGTTGAAAGTGCCCACAGCAGGAATGAAGTTCGGAGATTTTATCGGAAGGTAAAACAGCTGGCTCAAGGTCATCGAGCAAGAACAAGCGAACATCTTAGTAGAATCGCAGTCAAAGCTGGGGATTTTTAAATACCACTTCTGTAGACACTATAACGGCAACGACCAACAAACCCCCGGCGTCTGACAGGAGCCTTTCATCGACCCGATGATAGCCAACAATCCCGTGAGCCCGACCTAGAAGAAAACGGCAATATAACGGCTGAAATCTATCAAAGCCGCTGGAGCAGATGGTCTAGCTGCCGAGCTGTTCAAAGCAGCAGGCGACGATCTAGATAGGAGCATGCACCAAATCATCTGTAATATATGGTCGGAAGAATGTATGCCCGATGCCGGATGAATGGAACCTCAGCATTGTTTGCCCGATCCTGAAAAAGGGAGATCCTCTAAAGAAACTGCGCCAACTACAGAGGAATCAGCCTACTTAACATCGTCTACAAGATCCTCTCTGCCGTAATATGTGAATGTCTGAAGCCTTTCGCCAACAATCTGATTGGACTTATCAATGTGGCTTCAGACCAGGAAAGTCAACCATCGACCAAATTTTCACTTCTGGAAAAAACAAATGAAATCCAAATCGATACCCACCAACTTTTCATCGATTTTAAGGCCGCGTATGACAGCATCTAATGAGACGAACTGTATAAAGCTATGTCTAGTTTTGGCATCCCTGACAAGCTCGTTCGCTTGTGCAAAATGACGATGGAGAACTTACACTGCTCCAGGTTGGCAACGAGCTTACGAAATCTTTCCACGTCAAAAAAGGATTCATACAAGACGATGCACTGTCGTGCGATTTCTTTAACACCGTTGTTGAGAAGATAATGCAAAACTCCACCGTCAAAAACCATAGGCACTATCTTCCAAAAATCTGTTCAACTTTTCGCGTACGCCGATGATATTGATATAATGGGAAGAACACAGCGTGATGTCAATGGTGCCTGTGAGAATTGAGACAGAAGCGGCAAAAATGGGTTTAGCCGGAAACGAGTTTAAAAGGAAGTATATGCTGTCTTCGAGGAAGGACACCCAACACCGACGGCTCAGAAAGAACGTCACAATAGAATCATACAGCTTCGAGGTATTAGAAGAGTTTGTCTACCTAGGCTCCGCTATTAACACGGCCAATAACACAAGCACGCCGAGATCAGACGAAAAATAACTCTTGCTAATCGCTGTTTCTTTGAGCTAAGAAAGCAATTGAGTAGAAAAGCCTTCTCTCGAGCAACAAAGGTAAAACTGTACAACACCCTCATCATCCCAGTCCTGTTGTACCTATGGTGCAGAATCATGGACCTTGATAAAATCGAATGAATGTGCCTTAGGCTGTTTAGAGAGGAAAGTTCTTCGGGTATCTTTGGCCACAAGTGCATTGAAGGGGAATGGCGAAGAAGATACAACAGCCTTACGGGTTGTACAACGACATGGGCTTGGCCAGAAGGGTCAAGGTCCAGAGATTCAGATATCTTGGTCATTTAGAGCAGATGGACACCAATGCTCCTGCCCGGAAAGCCATCGACACTATTCCCGAGGGACGTAGAAGGAGAGGAAGACCGCGTCTCAGGTGGCGCACACAACTTGGAGTGCAAAACTGGAGACAGCTAGCTAGGGACCGAGCTGGCTGGCGGAGACTGTTGATTGAGGCCCAAGTCCACAAAGGACTGTAGTAATTGATCTAAAAGGCTTTATAAAGTAAATATGTATCTAAGTTAATTTTTTGTTAAAAATAAAAATAAAAATAATTATGAATTTAAAAAAAATTATATGCGTATTGCTTTTGTCCAAAAATTATGCAAAATTTTTTGGAATGTACTGCTTTGGACTTTTCGAAAACGACAGCACTGGTTGGGATGGCATCAGCACGAATTTGAAGGAGAGAGAAATGCTGTTGGCTTCTCTATTTTAACTCGAAAAGAGAATTATTGGGATACATACACAAAAACGTACAATTTGAATACCGTACATTTGAACTGGTGCTATCTCGATTAAATTATTTTGCTATCGTCAAAGCATTTTCCTCGGGACATAGGTATAAAGTGGCTCTTAAGTTGCCTTCTCATTCTAAAGAAGCAGCGGTTAGCAAAGGATTATTCTTTTGATTTCTGCACTGGTGTCGTTTTCTACGGACCGCTTAAAGTCCTCAGAAATGTTAAAAGTTCCTATTTTAATTTATTTTCCAAGTTTTCGGTGTTACGTGACTTTTCCTAAATGAATTTGATCCAAACATGATGGAGAAGAGTGATTTTCCATCGTCATCTTCCAGACGAGTTTTAATCTTTATCGCTCGTCGCTTTAATGCTATGCAGTGCGGTCTTGAAAGATGATACTTACTTGCTTACTTAAGGTGGCGCTACAGTCCATTGTGGACTCGGGCCTCAATCAACACTCACCGCCAGCCAGCTCGGTCCCTAGCTAGCTATCTACCGTTGTGCACTCCAAGTTGATTGAGGTCCTCTTCCACTTATGTGCGCCACCTGAGTCGCGGTCTTCCTCTACTTCTACTTCCCTCGGGAATAGTGTCGAAGGCTTTCCGGGCCGGAGCATTGGTGTCCAATCGCTCTAAATGACCGAGCCATCTGAGTCTCTGGACCTTGACCTTTCTGGCTAAGTCCGTGTCGTTGTACAACCCGTTAAGCTCGCTGTTGAAGCTTCAGGCCAAAGATGACCCGAAGAACTTACCTCTCGAAACAGCCTACGGCACATTCATCCGGTTTTGTCAAGGTCTATGCTTCTGCACCATACAGCAGGACTGGGTTGATGAGGATGTTGTACAGTTTTATCTTAGTTGCTCAAGAGGGGGCTTTTCCACTCAATTGCTTTCTTAGCCCAAAGAGACAGAGATTAGTAAGAGTTATTCTTTGTCTGATCTCGGCGCTGCTGTTATTGCCCATGTTTATAGCGGAGCCTAGGTAGACGAACTCTTCGACTACCTCGACGACGTTCTGTCCGAGCCGTCGGTGTTGGTTGTCCTTCCTTACCGCTGTCTCAATCCTCATAAAGGCGCCGTTTACATCACGCTGTGTTCTTCAATATCATAGCCGTACGCGAGAAGTTGAACAGACTTTTCGAAGATAGTGCCTCTCGTGTTGATATTTTGCACTATCTTCTTAAGAACGATTTTAAAGAAATCGCATCGCCTTGTCTGAATCCTTGTTTGACACCGAAAGATTCCGTAAGCTCGTTGCCAATGTTGATGGCCCAGCGTGAGTTCTCCATCGTTATTTTGCACAAGCGAACGAACTTGGCAGGGATTTATACAGTCCGTCTATGTAGTTACTGTCATAACCGGCCCAAAAATCGATGATAAGGTGGTGAGTATCGATTTGGAGTTCAGACTTTCCTGGTCTGAAGCCACATTGATAAGGACCAATCAGGTTGTTGACGAAAGGCTTAAGACGTTCACATATTACGGCAGAGAGGATCTTGTAGGCGATGTTAAGTAGACTGATTCCTCTGTAGTTGGCTGGCGCAGTTTAGAGGTTTCCCTTCTTCAGGATCGGACAAACATTGCTGAGGTTCCATTCATCGGGCATGCATTCTTCCGACCATATCTTACAGATTATTTGGTGCATGCTCCTTTCTAGATCGTCGCCTGCTGCTTTGAACAGCTCGGCAGCTAGACCATCTACTCCAGCGGCTTTGTTGGATTTCAGCCGTGATATTGCCGTTTGCCCTTCTTCTAGGTCGGGTTCACGGAATTGTTGGCTTGAAAGATGGTAAACATCTTAAACATTCAAACAAAAGACACTGAAGACGACAATGCTTACTGCCAAAAGGCTTTACCAGGAGTAAGTGGTATTTTTGAGAAATACACGGTCGTCCATTGACCCAACGGTTAAGACTCTAATTTCTTAAACCATCAGGAACACAAGAAGAGAGTCAGAATCGTCAGAACAAATCGAATTTTCATCATCATACTGTTCATACTTAAAAAAAATTCACTCCTTCCATCTAATTGTTTACTTGCGAATTATTAACTTCCACGCGCTGTACCCGCGTTGTTTTGCTTTTGATCTCGAAACAGATAAAGACGCATTGTTTTGATCCAGATCCAGCTTAACACGCAAATCGAATTGAACTTCTGTGCAATGTATAAATTGAACTGCGCATTATTATCAATTTGAATTCCGCCGAACACACATCTATTCAGAGAGCCTTCATTCGATTGCCTCCTCAAGCAAACTTCAATGAACCGTATCGCACTTGGCAAAAAAAAATACACAAATTCGGCACATGACTTTTATAATAATCATAAAAACAATTAATGAAAAAATGGTGCGTTCCGTGTCATTGAAATTTGAATTTGAAAACAAGTTTGAAGCGAAGCGTGCTCCAAACCAGGAAAACATTTGAATAAAAATTAGAAAAAAAAACACTTTCCTCCTGACCTAGTTTGCCAAATAGATAGTACTCTCAGAGGCCTTTGATCGCCAAGTGTTACAAAACCAAAACTCATGGTCGAAAAACAAGACTTTCCGATCCAGTTCAGACCAACGGCCACTGAACTTGCTAAATTTCAATGATAACAACATTCGTCGATGTTTTTTCTCAAGCACTTGCCGCCCTCTTCACCAATCAATAAACACATCGCGATCAGGAAGATTCAAAGTTCATCTATAGAAGTAAGTAATACACTCGTTACTTGTTGTATTCAACCTAGGGTGAAGATGCGACGACAATGGGAGGCGCGGTAACTCATCTAGATCAATTTGCCGTCAGATTCTTGTCATTCGCCACTGCGTTGCCGGAATGAATGCTAAAGCAAGATTTATGTGATTGGCATTCGTGTTATTTTTATTTAAAATCGATTTGAAAACCAAATGGAAAAGTTAATTAGAACTCACTTAAAATGAAGATTGCATCGCTGTTGATGTGAGTCATGAAAAATTAATGAGGACTTTGCTATAAGATCTCCGATTGACGCCCGCGTTCTGTGGGAAAACCCAATAACTGCATAGGTACGAAGTCCAACAATAAAATGCTTCTTGTCAGGTAAACCAGCTATCAAACTGTACCTACTTTGTGAATCTTTTTTGAATTTATCGGCCGTTTGTCTAGGGTCAGGTCGAAGGAAACAAAAACAACCCTGTAAACAGCCAACGCCACTTATAGTTGCATGTTTCCTGCAACTCTAGAAATTTCGGCTCTGTACAGTTATCGTGAATCGAAAAAGTGCATCGCACACGGTGAATCTTTTCTATTTGTCAATAATCCTTATGCGCAATGGTTTTTGTGGAAATACCACTAGACACAAGTTCGTTGGAAATTTCATCCCTGTCGCTTTTGTTTATTTTGTTTGTTCATCCTTGGATTTTAGTTTTATTGAGGTTAAGGGTGCTACAATCCGCAATCCAGCCAGCAAGAATATTTTTACAATGTTGGAAAAGTAATAAATGCAATAGCATCAGAAAAGGTGTTTCAAGGGTGCAGTCCAATCCAAAGCGTACTATAAACAACTTTGGTTGCTGAGCAAAAGAAGGGATTTTATGCTGCGGCGCATGACGGCATTAAGAGCAAATAATAATCTTGCTCTGGTGGATTTTGAATTTGAAAGAGAACTTACGGGTAGAGGAATTCTCTAGAGAGATTATTATAATTTTATGAAGTTTTGCATGGGCAATTAAGGAATAGAACTAGTAGGTCCTCATTACTATTGCTGCAGTCTACGATAGATCAAGGAAAAATCATTGGAACTTCAACTCACACTTATCGTCTCTTCATCGATTCCTAAGCGACGTACGATATTTCCCATGTAGACAAGGTTTGTATAGAGAAATTAAAATACCTTTTGGCAGTCCAGCGAAGTGTGTCTGTTTGTGCAATATGAAAACGGGTTATTGCTTTCAAGGAATATCCAATACACTGTCTTGCTGTGTAAGGTTGAGATATATTCCCAAAGCCTGGAAAATGGCAAAAGTAGTCTTCATTCCAAAGCAGGGAAACCCTCTCACGTTAACCCTAAAGATCTAAGACTAAGACCAATCAGCCTATCATCTTTCCTTTTTAAAACCCTGGAAGGATTGATTGAAATTCACATCAGACATAACTTGAAACCATGTCTCATTTCCAAAGTAAAAATCCGTAGAAACAGCACTTCATTCCCTGCTGCGTAGTATATTGAACATTCCCTCAAATACGAAGAATATAACCTAGTAGCTTTCCTAAATATCGAAGGAGCATTCAACACCGTCAGCTACCAGGCAATCACAACAAATAAGCGCATTGATCTAATAAGTCTCATGCCTAATAGCAGGACAATAACTACCAGAATGAGAAGTTTTACTACCACCAGATCGGTGAATCGAGGTACCCCCCAAAGTAGGGTCCTTTCGCTTCTTTTATGGAACATGGTAGTAAACGACTTCCTAACATCATTGGAAGCAGAGGGTTTCAAGGTGATTGCCTATGCTGACGACGATGCAAAATCTGTATCTGGGAAACACCCTCAAGTTCTCTCGGAACTCCTACAAAATGCCTTAAACAGGCTTACAATTGAGCAGAGCATTGTGGCTTGGACGTCAATCCACATAAAGCGGAACTAGTACTCTTTATGAGAAGGTACAAAATTCCTCAAATTAGCCCACCCACAATTAAAGGAATACCCCTAAGCTTTTCCGACCAAGCCAAATACGTAGGCCTCATTTTAGACAAAAACTAGATTTAGAAGGTAAATATTGATGAATGAGTAAAGAAGGCTACTGCAGCACTCTTTACTTGTTAATAGGCCATATGCTCAAAATGGGGCTTCTTCCAAAAATAACCCACTGGCTATACACTTCGGTAATCATACCGATACTCATTTATGGAGTTGTCGTATAGTGGACCGCACTGGACAAGAGGGTCAATTTGAACAAACTCATTAAAGTCCAGCGGTCCGCAGGTATGTGCATGACGGGAGCACTTCGCTCAACACCAACAGCAGGTTTACAGGTACTTCTAAACCTATCACCTCTTGACGCCTTCTCCAAAATGGTGGCAGCCAACTCATGCGTGAGGCTTAGAGGTACCTCTCAATGGATGAGTAACAACAGGCCATAGGACTATCTTAGACAATTTCAGATCTATCCCAGATCGCTTAACCAAACCAAAAACCTGAAGCGGTCAAAAGGGTTGATTTTCCTGCGCAGAGAAAGTATAAGCTCCACAATTGGAGTCATAGGTAGACATGCTATGAGGCTAGGGGTCTACACTTATGATTTCTGTAGAAGCTGCTTGGACGAGGAGTAAGAGAAAACAGTCCAACAACTTCTATGTACATGTCCGGCACTCTCTAATAGAAGGAACATTGACTTCGGTAACACCTTCTTCGGTAATACTAGTGGACTAGCAACGATCGACACAAGATGGTTCGAGTAACTTCTTTAGTGGTAACACAATGGACCCTTGAGGTCTAAGTGAGTCAACAACATCTAGATAGCCAGTCAGCCACTCTAACCTAACGAACCTAACCTACAACTGTCTTAGAACTGATAAGAACTTCAACTTTTTATTCAGCTGAACTTGGTCTATGAAGTAGGTTAAGGTTCTACATGAAGAACTAGATCCAAAATTGTTCACGCATCATTTCATTTGGTCTTGATCAGCCGTCCATAGTCGAGGCTGTATAGTGTACAGTGTAAACCTATCTACGTAATTCCTGCACTGTCTACTAAGGTTGAGACCAAACTTCGTTACTTCATTCCTCAGATTTTCTTCCCTTCTTTAATTTTCTAGAACATTGTAACCACAAAGTTAAAATTTTCAAAAAACGCAAACAAAAATTTCCTACAGCCAGAAAACAAGAATCTCATTGAAAAACCTTGACAAAACTCAATGATTTTCTTTCGCGCGCGAAAAACGAATTTGCCTTGACGTTGTTGGGTTTGTAAAGCAAAAGTTTGTTTAGAAAAATTCCCCCCAAAACCCCGAGCAGCAGCATCATCAGCGCAACAGCGTGGGCAATCACTCAAAATACTAAAACCCACTTCCCTGTCCCTTTCTCGATGTGTCGTCGAGTGCTATTTGTTTTATATTGTCCCCCCAATAGATTTTTTTTTGCATTTCATGTGGACAGAATTCAATTAGTTGTTGATACTCTATTACTATCTCGCTCTCTCATTCTATTTCTTAACTTGCTGTTTGTGTGTGTTGTGTTCTTTTCTGGTTGTCGTGGTCGTGTTTGGCTTCTTTGTTCTTTTTTAGTCGATTTGTGTTTTTTCTTTCTTTGGGGACTTGGGGTTTAATTAGCTTGGCCCGGTGCCAGGTTTTAGCGTCCGCGCGCACAACTAAGTTGTCAATTTGAACAATTAAAGCGACACAGACGAACAAAAATTTGTTCCTCCAACAAAATAGAAAAAAGTGAAAAAAGGAAAACCCAGAATTACAAATAAAAACTATTTAAGCATGTCGAGTGCGAGTGCATGCATGCAGGTACTCAGGTAGGTTATTACGAATTTTTGTTTATTGTTGTATTTAGAAAATTTACACCTAAAAATGGAGCTCTTAGTCAGCACTCAGCAGTGGGTACTCTCGATGTGTTGTCCTGATGAAACAAATCAAAACATCTTCTATTCAAGGGCACTTCCGAACCGATGATGATAATAATTTTACGTTAGAATCAACACTTAGTCAGATGTGTGTTTTAATATTTTGTTGAATGGTTTTGAAGAATGTCCCGTTGTGTGGGCGACGAAAGAATTATTGTGGGGTATTTTCGATAAAAAAAATTTTTTAGTCTTTTTTGATTCTCTGAAATTTTCATGATTTCCATGGGAATTTGATGAAAAATCCATGACATTATATTTCTTTTTCGAATTCTGCAAAAGAATGCTAACCATTTAATAATTTGTTGTTGTTGTTAATCTTAAATATATTTTTTATAAAATTCTATATGGAAAAATGTATTTTTAAAGCAAGAAGAATTTTCATTGAACGGATATTTTTGGATGTTAAAGAATTCTGATTAGTTTAAGGCTTAATTAACATAAATTTAATATTTTTATTTCTTTACTTAATTAAACATGTTATTTCTTTGTCTGTTATTATTTTAAAAATCGAAAAAAAACCTTCTCATGACGATAATTATGTCAAATAAATCGTTTATCAATGGAATGCGCTATTCAGAGTTTTTTGTTTCTATTTTCCATTTTTTAATTCTCTCAGAGGACAAAAAATAAAAAAAACAGTATTCCTTCGTTTTGGTGACACTTTTATTCATTCTCATAAATTTAATTGGAGTGACTGTCGGCTATGTGTTTTTTTCGAACATTTAAAATTAAATAAATATTTTATGTTATTTTACAGCGTGTTTTTGTAGCTGGTTCTAAAATATTATAGTACACTTGTTTTTTTTATTTTCTATGATGTCGTAGATTTGTGCTTCAGTTTGGGTGCAAAAGTTGTAAGTCAAAAATTAAGATTTGACATAGGACCTTGTTAAAAAAGTTTACGACTTTATAAATTCAATAAAATTAAGTTTCTTGCACATTGTGTTTTCGAGAAATCAAAAATGTTCTCCTTTTAATAGATTTTATATTTTGTTTGTTAAAAAAAAACTTAATTAGTGTTTTAGTGTTTTTTTTTGTCGTTGGTGAAACAATAAACAGGAAATGACTATTAAAACCAATTCAATTTTAGATCCCCTTCATATTGAGAGTCTTAAAATTATGATTTTTTTTTAGAGTGAATTTAGTTGTTTGCTTTTGTTGTTTCCAGGAATTTGAAATACCTACATAATCTATTAATATCGCGAATTATTTTTGAAAAGGCTCAAGAATGACTGCACAGAAACAAAAACCAAAAAATTGAAAATGTCAATTAGTTGCTTTATAACACATTGAAGTCTTACTTTGGTTTTAAGTTATCCAATGTTATCCCATACTTGATTTTTTTACTTCTACGTTGAGGAAGCCACAAACCTTTTCTACAAAGAATTGTAAAATTCAATTTCATTGCATGTTCCTTCCTACCGACGTAGAGTTTCTCCGTCCGCCCACCTTGGTATAATCGTAGGCTTAGATCGCTGCGTTACCAAAGGAATAAGCTATGGGAAAGTTTCCTACGCTCTCAATGCCTAACTGACAACTCTAAGGATCTTTGTGCTTATCTTCATTTCAATGTAATGTACAATTCGCTCTACCAAGAATACTTAATATCAAAACTCATTCTAACCTTATTAACGATGCTAAATCCTTTCAGTTTGTTAATCATAAAAGAAAGTCAGGTGGGTATACTATCCATCCTCCTAGTCCTCCAATGATCAAATTTTCCAATGATAATTTAACTATAGCCAACTACTTTGCAACATATTTTAAAGATTCATTCTTTAAAGACTCATTTAAGCCAGATTGCAAGTACTTTTAGTATTTACCGAATTTTTCGGTGGGTACATTCTTACCCGATTGCTCCATTGGCCATTGAAACACTTTTTCTCAACTTAATGATGAGTTCACTACCGGGCCTGATGGTGTTAAAATATATGTCTTCTCTTTCAACTCCTCTATAAAAAAATTTTCACCTATCCTTATCTCAAGGAATATTTCCTAAAATATTTAAAACATCTTTCATAACACCAATTCACATAAAGGGGTCGAAGAGTGAGGTGAAAAACAATTGGCTAAACTTTCTCATTATCTCTAAAGTTTTTGTAAGTATTTTATACGAACTCCTCAGTATCCGTTGCAGATCCACCACCACTCCATATTAATGGAAAAAATCATAAGGCCAACTCTGCATCAGGTTTTGTTAAACGATAGAATTTGCTACCCCTACGTGACCCGATCCCTTTAAATTACGATTGTCCGCCCCAGGTCTGGTCGCCTTATAAAGATATACATATATCAAGGATTGATAGCATCCATATCCAAAGAAGATTCCTTCATTTTGAACTTCAACACCTTCCCTGGGAAAATCCGATCTTACCCCCTTAACGTGACCGGTTCCAGCTGCTCAACCTCAAATCGTTACAGGAACGTAGAGAAATTGCTGTCAATCTTTTCATCCATCGGTTCAGTTGTCTGCTCTCCTCTCTTTATAACTCGATTTCTTATAACTTTAATATCCGTAACCTGAAAATACCTCGACTCTTCTATTTACCAACAAACCACACCTCCTACGGCCTCAACTCTAACATGCATGCTCTGCTCATCAGATTTTAAGTTTGTTCCAAAGATACACTTGTAGCTTGAATTAAGCCGAATAAATTGGGGATATTCCTCCACTAAAATTGAAATTAAATTTAACTTGATCATTGTGACCTTAAAAAAAAAAAAACAGAAATTGGATCTTCTTTTTTTTATACAGGGTGACTCACGAGCGTTGTGCCAAAAAGCTACAGCGTGTAGGTTGAGTTGAGACAAGAAAAAAATCGTATGAGAGGGGGGTCTATTCCCCCCCCCCCGTTTAGCCAGGAGGGGCAATTTTCTGAAAAATTGACTTATTTTGTAAAAAAAAATATTAAAAATCAACGGCTTCGTTTAAAACACCGTGTTATACCTTTCTGAAAAGCCAAAAACTTCTTCTTTCACTTTGGTTTTAAATTAAATTGTTTTAACGAATAGTTTAAAAAAAATAAATTTTCAAACTCAAAATTTTCAAAAACAAAGCAAAAAAAACATTTTTGAACTAATTTTTTTCAAAATTTTAAGTAATTAAGTACTAATTTTGTTTTCAAAATTCAATGCCGTTGTTAATTTTAAGTCGAAAACAGAAAACTGGATGCAAAAATATCTTTTCGTTTTTGAGAAATTAAAAAAAAACCAAAACCACTTTTTTGTAAAAAAAATTTTTTATTTTTATTTTTACCTATCTGGACTTTAAGTTTACTTTATTAGTTTCATTTATAAATTTAATTTTTTGTAATTGGAGTTTTATGAGGACTCAATAAAGTAGAAAAGTATTACATTATCCCTGGATTAACCATTTTGTTCATTGATAACGTCTTAAAACTGACCTGCAATTTTTTCTTACTATCCCTGGGGCCAGGGCCACTCGCCGGCGAAGAGTTCTACCTGCTAGGGGCTTAAGATAATTAAACCGCAATTTTTCTTGAATGAAAAAACAATCTACAACTTTAAGGTAAATAAAAGGTATCGCATATTTACTAAATAACCATTTACAATTAAAATATTAACTCATCAGCACATAACAATAACAAACTCTTAAGCTCGAGAAGATTTAGTGGACAGGAACTTCTGCTACGGTTTAACTTGTTGTCGAGATCGGGAAGTCAAAAGACTCTACGCTGAAAGACATCCCAATAGATGGCGCCCAAGTCGTAGCATGTGTTCAAGAATCCGCCGACTAGTGCACGGAGAGCTAGAAGTGAAAGGTCAATGGCAGACGCTATCAATGAACAAAATGATTAATCCAGGGAAAATCCAATACTTTTCTACATTATTGAGTCCTCGTAAAACTCCAATAACAAAAATTAAATTTATAAATTAAACTAATAAATTAAACTAAAAGTCCAGATAGGTAAAAATAAAAATAAACATTTTTTTAGAAAAAAGTGGTTTTGGTTTTTTTTTAATATCTCAAAAACGAAAAGATATTTTTGCATCCAGTTTTCTGTTTTCGAATTAAAATAAACAACGGCATTGAATTTTGAAAACAAAATTAGTACTTAATTGCATAAAATTTTGAAAAAAATTTGTTCAAAAATGTTTTTTTTTGCATTTTTTTTTCGAATTTTTTTTTTTTTAAACTATTCGTTATAACAATTTAATTTAAAAACAAAGTGAAAGAAGAAGTTTTTGGCTTTTCAGAAAGGTATAACACGGTGTTTTAAACGAAGCCGTTGATTTTTAATATTTTTTTTTTTACAAAATAAGTCAATTTTTCAGAAAATTGCCCCTCCTGGCTAAACGGGAGGGGGGGGAATAGACCCTCCCATAGGGGCAGGGACATTACTCCACGGGACATAAGTCCATAATGGACTTATGTCCCACTTAGTTGGGACATAAGTCCGTAAATCGATTTTGGACTTAAGTCCCACTTTGGCGGGACATAATTCCGCAAAAAATAATTCTGGATTTATGTCCAATTTCTCAATATGTTTTGTTTTTGCTTTTGGACGAAATTTTATGGTCCTGAAAATCCGTTGTCTGAAGAATCGAAGTGATTTCATTCCTCTTATTCAGTTTTTTCTCTGCTTTGATATCCAAACAATTTTCTTATATAAATACAGTTATTGTATTACAAACAAATAAATTGGCTTCAATAATTTGAATCATATGAATGTACATACATTTTTTCTGACTTGCTACTCATTAGAGAGGAAAGAAAAGGATATGGTGCCGTGTCATATGGTCACGTGTCATATGACACATTGTGAAATTATCATATAGCCATATAAGGCTATTTTTCACTTTTCAAGAGCGTTATTTCGCCATATTTACTTGCGACATTTTGTTATTGTCACTACAGAAAACATTATGAATTTTTAAGAATACATTTTACTTTATTTTCTTGATATTAAATTGATTAATAAATTAAAGGAAAAATAATAACCTTTATTCGCACAAAGCGAAACGAGGGGTGCCCAAGAGATATGAAAATAAAACACACGCGCGAGCGGAAAAATAATCGTCATTCGCGCAGCGGAAATTTTTTTTTGCCCCACAGAGAATCAATTTGGGGTGTGAAAATAAAAAAATTCGCGCGAATTTTTTTATTTTCACACCCCAAATTGATTCTCTGTGGGGCAAAAAAAATTTCCGCTGCGCGAATGACGATTTTTTTTTTCATTTAAATTTTAAATCAAATAAATAAATAATTATAATCCATCTTTGTAAATTCATAATTTTTTCTAAAGATAAACTCATGTAAAAATAATAACGCAATTCTCTGGAATATTTGAATTTTAGAAAGCATCAAAAGTAGTCAGTGTTGAAATACATTACATGAATATTTATCTTGTTTAAATTCCTTTTTAAATATATTATTTTTGTTACTTATAAATCTTTTTCTATTTAAACTTTGAAATATTGATATTTTTTCAGGAAAAAATTATTACAAGTGTCATTTGGCGCTTTAGAAAAGTGACAATATAGCTATATGACAATTTAACAACGTGTTATATGATCATGTTTCGAAATATGGCCTTATGACACGTAGCCATATGACACGGCAACCTAATTAAGTGAAGTCAGAAGAAATGAATGTAAATTATTTCGAATGTTTTATGTTTAATCATTATTGTTATACTTTATGACCATAAAGGCTCAAATTTTAAAATAAAATAATAATTTTGTTCATGGTGTTTGATGAATAAAAAAATTGTGGACTTATGTCCCATTTATCAAACAAAAATTGCGGAATTATGTCCCACCAAAGTGGGACTTAAGTCCAAAATCGATTTATGGACTTATGTCTCACCTAAGTGGGACATAATTCCATTATGGACTTATGTCCCGTGGAGTAATGTCCCTGCCCCCCTCCCATACGATTTTTTTCTTGTCTCAACTCAACCTACACGCTCTAGCTTTTTGGCACAACGCTCGTGAATCACCCTGTATAAGTAGAAAATCTTATATAAGGGTAAACCAGCATTATCCAAATCAATAAATAATTCATTCACCACCCCTATACCTATCAATGGCCGTTTTGACAAATTCGCCGGTGGGAATCGGCACTATTGATGACAGTAAATATTTCGTTTTTTCCTCGTTTGACAAAACCCATTTTTTTCAGACTAAATACTGGAAAGGGCACCGTCACTGCTCGTTTGGTTCTTCCCATAACGTCGAAGTCATCTGTTCCCAAGAACAAGAACAATATTGAAGCGGTTATCACCTTATCGGAGTCGTCTGATGGTTTCAAAGGTTTCGGTTGAGTCTCCTTAATTTTTGACTCAGCAGCGAGTATTCTCTAACGTCTTATAAATCGTATCGCAGGTACCACCATAACTATAGCGAAAAAAACCTGTCATCGTTGTGCATTCGATAACATTCAAGTCGTGCTCAAATGAACCTTTGCCATATCTTTTAGTAGTCAGGTTCCCTTCAAAAAAGTGTCCTTTAAACGATATCTCAAGGCCATCTGTTCGTTGAAACAACAGGCATACAAAGAAACAGATGGACGGAATTGCCGGTTTTATCAAATTCTCGAGTCCGAACAATTTCTTATTTTTATCCTTTTGTATTCTTCGATGAGCCTTCTTATTTCTTTTTTTTTTTTTTTGCTTTTAGAAACAAACAATATGCTCAACCATATTGATTGGATCTTTTAATTTTTTAAACACATACACAGCAACGTAAACTCGATAATTAGCAAAGCGTTCATTTGACAATCAATAAGCTTCACTTTCATAAACAATAATGTTTTGCTTATCTGTTGGTTTTCCTTTAGTTCCCTTATAAACGAAAAAATGTTAAAAATTTGAATAAAATTGCATGAATTATTTTTACCTTAGTTTTATTATGCTTTTTTCTGTGTTCGAAAATTGAAAACAATAAGTCTTAAATCACCCACGCGAACAGGAATGTGTGTATTTTATGGGTTCCGCACTCATAGTCTATCAAAAAAATAAAAAAAACATACAATTCTATTTTCAAGTTCGCAATAGCAATACATATTTCAAAAAACAGAAAAAAAATCTTCGTTATAATTTTGCTCAAAGTGACTCACACCATCGCATATCTCGAAGAAAAGAAACGCTTCTTTGGTTCTTTGCAAATTTTGACCTATTTGATGGACGTGAACCTACTCGATTCCATAATAATAAATAATTCACGATCCCTGACCAATATTTATTTGATTTGAGTTCAAAGATAAATGCGACCCTGGCAGGAGGCCTCAGATTGATCTACTTTTCTCTCTCATTTGATATAATTAATTACTTAATTAAGTAAAAATTTAATTGCGTTATGAGCTGTCAATTGAGAATATTTTGATGTTTTCCGTGTTCATTTTTTTTTCTGTTCTTCTTTGGAAACCCTGAAATATTTGCCAATAACACACAAGTTCTGCATGATGTTCCTTGTCCGGCTTTTATTGCTATTCCTTATCTAAGTAGCTCCATTTGTATTCACAATTCCGTGTGGGTTTCGAAACAATTAATTCAAATTTACTCAACCATTATAATGCTCTGCCAGCTTCTCGTACTTATTTATTTCTAAATTTTTCCTAAAGCAGCTTTCGCAAACAAAATAAACTGCAACATCTATGCCTACGTCGTCGTATACATATTTGAATGAGAAAATTAAGATCTTCTGCAACTTATACGATGATTATTTTCAAAAACAAACAAAACTCTCTATAAAGTGATAAAATTATCTAAGAAAACAAATCAATTGAATACACACATCACTTTACACCATCCCTCGGACTTCGACCCACCAGCTATTATAGCCAGCCAGAGCTCTATGCATGGTCGTGAATGTAGAGTGTGATCTGCTCTGGTCTGCTTTTCTCTGACGCTACCCGACCCAAATCAAGCCCATGAGCAAGGGGGGTCGTAACAAGGAAATGCAAGCAAACAAGCTAATGTCTGGTTTTGTTACGTTTTTCAAAAAAATATTCATTACCAATAGACGCTCGCGCCCACCGTCCGTCGTCGTCGTCGTCGCTGGAGTAGCTCCTTCCCGGCCGTAAAATACAACAACAGGATGATGAGGAAAGCAATCAATTCAAAAATCCACTCATTTAAGAATTTTAAAACTCACGAAAATAGTTTTTAGGTTTTTAATTACAATCGGATGATTGCAAAGCAATTGCATACATCGACTTGGACTCATCAATAAATGTTGCGAGCAATGTTTGATATTTTATTCCAGCTACAAAAAAAAAGGAAATGTAATGTACATCAAAGAAGAATAAATCATTCAAAAGTGCATTGTTTGAGGAATGCATGACGTTGTAAAATTGAAATTTATTTGAATATTCCGTATCGCAACAAATGACAGGAAAAATAAATCTTCCGATCTCTGGTCTAGATTTTAGATCTCGAATTCAACAAAAAACATGGTTGTAATAATTTAGAGAGAGGGAATAGGGAAGTTATCAATTTTTGGCGTGTAATTAATATTATTTTCGGGGAAAACTCGTTCCACCGACAAAGGAATGTTTGGAATAATTTCCAAAGTGCTCGAATCACATGATTTCGATTTGAAAATAAGGTAATGTGTTGGTGTTCGTTTAGAATGTAGAAAAATGAAATAATGGTCTCAAATGTGATTTATGGGATTTGAATTTGTTTTGAGTGCTGGAAAGGCCGATATTTTCTGATCTGACAGATTTGGGTGACCTGATTAATTCTTCTGGGAACACATAATCAACTATTTGGGTCAAGATGCAAGTTTTTTAAAATGTTTTTTGAGAAAAAGTCTTCGTGCATTCTTTGAAAATCTATTTGACACAAACTGGCAAACTGGTGACTGAATTTTGTTCTCAGACTGAATTTTTCGTCATCAACACTAGAAATATTTCTTCCTACAAATATCGTTTTATCGTTTTTTTTTTTTTTTTTTATTATGGACTTGACAAGTTTGAACGCACCGTTTCACTAATCATTGAACTGTCACTGTACTCAGCCAACATTGAACGCGAAAAAGCGTCCGTTTCGTCAGAAATGTGTGGCCAAGTGTGACCCGATGGGTCCAACGAATCGACCACTGCAAACGTGCCCTAGAACGAATTCGACTTCCATTCATCGATGATTTGATTGTACTTCAAGTGGATAATACAGTTCTTGAAATACCTATATACCTGCTTGGGTGTTGTATGATCTGGGGGCATATGCTGTATCTTTTCTTACACAAAAAGTGCTTACATTAGCTCCAAATATTCACACTGAGGCAAATCCTGGAAAAGAACGAATTTCAAGTCGAAACCGACCACCTTTTCATCGACTTCAAAACTGCTTATGATAGCATTCATCGCCAAGAGCTTATTATGGCGATGTCTGAATTCGGGATCCCCAACAAACTGATCCAGCTTTTTGGCCCAAATAGAAAGATATACTTGGACAACATGTGATTTCAACAGGATAGTTCCACAAGCCACACAGCAACCTTAAAATCGATTTATTGTAGAGTAAGTTTGATGAGCGAGTTCTCTCAAGATACAGGCTAATCGATTGGTCCAGGAGGATTGATTAAATTTTCAAAAATATTAGTCCAATTTTTATATATTTGAATTCTTGATCAACTTTTAAAACTGAAATTGTTTCGAAAAGCAAAAAACATAAAGTCATACAGTAATTAAACTCGAAAGCACCATCCTCAAGCAGACAGCACTGTGCCCAAAATAAACAAATGTTCCTGCTTTTCAATAAGTGAAGAGAAATATTGATCAAATGTTTACCATAATTTTGATTTAAATATTCACTCTGTTTATTTCTAATTTCGTTTATACCAAAGTAGTTACGTCAGTAAATAAATAATACGTACACTGTTAAATGTTTAACGATTTTTTCAACAAGTAGTATAAAAGTACTATAAAATGTGTATTTCTGTGTGCGTATGCGTCTGTATCAAGAAAAAATGATCTCCAATAAATTCATTCAACGATTAGAAACATACTTCTTTAAGGGTGCGGGTGCATAACTTCACAGGTCATAACTTCACATGGGTCATAATTTCACCTCTAGTGGGTTATAATTTCACTTTCTTCGGGTGAAGTTGTGTCCCATCTAAGGTGGGAATTAGCTTCACTTTTTGGTGGGCCAGAATTTCACTTCTGTGTGAAGTTATGTCCCACTCAAATTGGGATATAATTTCACTTTTAACTATAGTTGCAAGAAATTATCATTTTTACTATTTACTTATACAAAATTTGTCTACCAAAAACTGCATTACTCTGGCGCGATTTTTTATTATTTTCATAGTCTTGAAAACTGAACTAACTACAACTACAAAAAAGTCTTATAAATAACCATTTTTATTTACTTTTTATCGACAAAATGGAGAGAGCAATTCATTTTTCAAAGCTGTTGCCGTTTTCCTTAATTTGGAAAAGCAACCACCACACATCTTGTTATGCATACTATAGTGTCTGGCAAGCAGGTGCTGCGGTGCAATGATTCATTTCGAGTATGATGACAATCTGTAATATTCAAATTCGATTTGTTTTGATTGGGAGTGAAGCGAGCGGAAAAAATTTTGCCCAAAAGAGAATCAATTTGGGGTGTGAAAATAAAAATATTCGCGTGAGCGGAAAAAATTTTGCCCAAAAGAGAATCAATTTGGGGTGTGAAAATAAAAAAATTCGCGCGAATTTTTTTATTTTCACACCCCAAATTGATTCTCTTTTGGGCAAAAATTTTTCCGCTCGCTTCGCTCGCTAGCAATTGTACCTGCTACATTTGTTGGTTCAAGCTCCAAATTCGTAATACAATTTTCTAAAACTTTTAAGACTGCTTGTAGAGTTAAGGTTTAGTATTGAAAAACTCAATAATGAATACGTTTTCTTGATAGGAATCGCCGACTGATAGCATTGAAAAATAGTGATTCCGTGTGCATTCACATGATGCAAGGACACTGAGGATGATCAATAAAAAATGTCTTTCCGAAGGAGCTGTTAATGTCATTGAAACAGCTCAGTTAGTTGAGATGACAAAAAGGTGCAATAAGATGAAACTGGATTCAAGTACCGAATACCAAAGCTCAGAAGATCTTTAACATTGGAAAAAGTATCCTTAACGCCACATAGACCTAGAGCATGCGGTATATTTCAACCGTTATGCACTGAAAAAACATTGAAAATATGTCAAAACTGTCCACTCAATTTATTGTTTTAGAAAATGTTTAAGACTTAACGCGAAGGTCAGAAACCCCGAATTTAATGTCTGGACTTAAGACCCATCATAGTTGGTTAGTAGTCCCAAAATAAAATTCGGCACTTATGACCCACCATAGTGGGTCATTAGTCCCGAAAACCATTTTCGGGACTGCTGACTTCGGGAATAGATTCTCTGCGCCGCCGCCGTGGAATGACTTAATAGGTGGGAAATAATTTCACCCAAATTTCAGGTGAAATTATTGCTCACCGAAGGTGGGAAACAATTTCACTAGAAAAAAGTGAAATTATAACCCACTAAAGGTGAAATTATGACCCATGTGAAGTTATGACCTGTGAAGTTATGCACCCGCACCTTCTTTAAGATCTATCGGTATTTTTTTTTTATGCTCATAAAAACGTTTCCTTTATGATCGAAGTTTTTAAAACATTTTTTCCAATTTTCATTCAACCTACGTAGGTATGTCTGAGTTTAGATTAACGTCAAACAAAATTTTAAAAATTCTTCTTTTTTTTTACTGCCGAAAAATTCCATATAACTGATTCATTTTCGCATTTTGAAGTTTCTTGTTCTGCTCGAAAAGTAAGCAAAATTGACCTTCATGTCGAAAATATTGGTTTACCTATACAAATTAATGAGCTGGAGTGTAGCCTCACCTTCGGTTCGGACGTGGCGTTCTGGAAGCCCCACTTTGATTCCATAAGAACACACAAAAAATTGTGTATTATTTACTCAACATTGCTCACATTGATTATATTGAAGGAGATGAGCTTCACGGCGCGGCGAGTAATCATCAATAACAATTGTTTTCTTCTTTTCGTTTTCTTTTGATGCTTCTACAATGCAATCGCAGCAGGTGGAATTTGTTTGCATAATTTACGCATGTTTCCAATAAACCTGTTTCTTCTGATGTGCCGCTTTTCTGCGTTCAATTTGAATATAAGGTAAACATACCAATTCCTGTTTTTGAAGATTTTAAATGCACCGTTAAACTGAAGAAATAAAAAAAAAAAACCTGGTCCTTGAAATAAAAAACATAAAATGTGAATTAATTTTTCAAACATTAAAAATTCCAATCACTGGTCGATTTACCCTGCAATTGCAATAAAATTCACAAAATCGCTTCAAAAGCAATCACATTCGCATTTTCCCTGAATCAATAAACACAAATATCATTAAGACGTTTCTGCCGGCCAATGTCGTTTTTGTGACTTTCTCACATCAACGTCTTTGGCTCTGTTTAAAATTATTACAAATCGTTAGTTAAGGTGTTCTGTCTCGAAACTAATGTCTTGATGATTTTCAATAAATTCAACAACCGAAGACCTGTCAAAAAGTCATTTCCTATGAGTAATCCTTCAGAGCGTTTTTAAATATTTATTTTGTTTGATTTGTTGTGCGACGGCAAAAAATAGACGTCCATCGACGGGACGGTCGATGTTGATCCAATAAATACAATCGATGTTCTGTTTGGCATCATTTCGTCTTGGGAAGAAGATAATAATCTCTTAGCCAAATTGTCACACAAAGTGCTATGATTTGCTTCTTGTTTAGCAAAAATTAGATATGTTTATTTTATTAGGAGGAAAAAAATAGAGTAGGACTTTATTGCTACTCGAACAAAAATCTAACGACGAATGTCTCATGTTCTCATTTTTTGTCCGTCGGACATTGTCGGACATTGGACGTCAGCAAGATTTTAAAAATATCAATTGTCAATCAATTGACGTGAGAAGTTCCTTAAACTGTGCGATGATGGTGTGATTCAAGATCTACTTTTGATGTTTGTTTTAGATTTTTTTTTTTAGTTTTGCAATATACAGTTTTGGACTAACATTATGAACAAAACTGTAGTTTAAAACAAGAATTTTGAACTGTCGCAGTTTGAAAACTGACAGAGAATGAATCACCGACCGTAAACACCTGCATTCGTTGGGTACGAGTAACATATTAGAAGAATTGTAGAGGTTTTTCATCTAATGACTTGACAACTTTTTAAAATAAAACGTAAACCATTTGAGATATTTCAAAAACCTTACTATCTGCGGTGATATTTTCGACATTTCGACCCACCCCTTGACTGTTGTCTCACTGACCACGACAACATCACAAATATGTAAGCTCAAAACCCTGCTAGCTAGCGCTTTTCTTCCTTTGTATTGTTTATATATTTACTATATGTTCAATAAAGTTATAATAATAACAATAATAATCACAAATATGTAGACTCAAACTCCTGCACTAAAGTTGTTATTGCTTGTCTACTAGGGCGAGAACTACGTTCCAATGAAAGGCTTCTGCCTGACGGCGGGATTGTGTTCGTCGTCGCCGTTTTACAGTCTACAGAAGAGGTCTTTCCAAATCCCCAGTATTGACTGCGATTCTACTATGATGTTCCCTTGATTAGTCTTTAATACAAAAAAGTACTGGTTTTGAATCTTTAAGGAAGGAAGGAATTCTAGTACTAAGTACTTTGTTCTACTACTAGAGGTTCTCCTTGTGTTTTTCTTAAGTATCAAAAGTCAGTGGCGTACACTCTAAATAATTTTGTTCTAATTAAAGTGCAAAAATTATTGCCGAAACATTTTAATAGTTTACGTCACGCTGTATAGTCAAAGTCGTATTCCCTGTCTTCTTATTACGAAAATCAATACGCTAACGTAAAGCAATAAATTTGTTCATCTTTTGGTCACAAGAAGTTTAATTTTAGTTTATGGAAAATTTTCAACTGAACACATTTTTAGAAGATGAACTACATCAATTACCAATTCATTAATACAGAATTGACTGCCGGAAATGAGTAAACTAACATCTGCATCTCAGCGGACAAACACTATTTCTTCAAAGTTTTAAATATTTTTAGGGACCGTTTTATAAAAAGTTTAACGGAAATAAATAAAAGAAAACAACATAAACATGAACAAAATACAACTAATTTTATATTTTTCCATGATGACTATTTGGATTCGTTTTTGTTTTTATTAATTTGTCGGCGCCATCAATTATAACGTGACCGTCCATCATTGTTCTTTGTGTACGAAACACAATTTCTTTTGCCTTGTCTTTTTTTTTTGTTAGCTAAGGTTCTTTGATATAATTACTCTTTGGTGTTCTGGCTTAACTTCTATTCTATAAAAAACAACAGCGTATTGTTGGTTTATTTTAAGAAACTACAATAATTACAGTACATGACATCGAAATAGAATCACTTCTGTTTATTTTAAAATTTCGAAAACAGTTTCGACTATATTTCCTCGAAATCAATTGACTGCACTACAAAAACCATCACTCAATGAGTTATTTGTAAAACTATTTTCACAATAAACAAAAAAACTTGTTTTCCAAATCAAAGTGCGCAAGATTTCCCATCTTCTGAAAGATAAACATACAAAACTGCATGCCCAATAATGTACCTATAGTCAAAAATGATGAACGATGGACTAACAACTAAAGCCCACGAACTGCATTTAAAAGAAACGCAGGCGTTAAAATTTATAAACAACAAAATTGTTCATTATTGTTTTTGGCTATTCATCAATATTTTTAAACACTTTCAGGCTCATTGCATTTCTCAACTAGGCGAGAAGTACTAAAAATAATTGCTATTGCTAATACATTTTTGTACTTAATTTTCAATAAATCAAACAAGTTGATTCAAAAATTTTGAAAAATATTGTTTTCGAAAGTGCATCATATTAATTTGTTTCTTTTGAAATCTATCATTGCAGAAATGTCAATTTCACCATCACCGGAAAACCTTAGAATCTGCCTTCTGGGCTGTGTTGTCGATGACAATTCCATTGTTGAAGCTGCCCGAACATTCGGAGTGCCCGTTCTAACATCGGAAACAGGTCTGGAAATCTTAACCGATAACGAATGGACAACGTATTTTGTGATGAAAGAGTTCGATGGTCCCGTCTACGAAGCGATACACAAGAGTAAACACAGGTAAGCTCAATTACAGTTACTATAACCGCGATGTGAGCAGTGAGCATGCGCGCACCGTTTTCCATTTAACTGATGCAGTAGGTAGACTTTGAAGTTTCTCTTCGATTGCAAAGTGTAAATGAGAATAATACAAAGAGCAATACGCTCCTTCAACAGTTGAATAAACAACCAAATGAACGAACGAACTTGTGCGTATTTCAAACTGTAAACAAAAGCTATTGGTTGGCGATCATGAATGTTAAGGTCACCGGAATTGAGCTTCTGCAACTTCGATTGCGTTGTCATTCTGGGAAATAGTAATCAACAAACTGCTGTTGTGTCATTTCTGTTAGATTTCGCTTGGTGTAGAGAGATAGAGAAGGTGGAAAGAAGATGTAGATTTTGATATTGTTAATTAGAGATCTCCTCCTCTGGCTAGCCTCATTTAAATGATTTTGATTCCATAGTTAAGCTATCTCAAACTCAAAACACAATATACACCACAAGCGCATGTAGTCATCGAGTGTGTAATTTGCATAACAATCAACCGGTCACACCATCCGTGGAGGCATGAAGGAGATGGTAGGCGGCATGGCAGTGGCGATACTTGCACAGAATAATGAAGCAATAAATGAAAACGAATGCGGTGCATTAGAATGGCGTCGCACAGTGTGACATTTTGCTCATCTAGCGGAATAAAATTAATAGCGCTTACAAATTAATTTTTTTTTAGTGATTCCTTCGCAAGATTCAACAAATATATTCAGAGAATGACATTTAACTAGAACTATTTATTAAAATAGCCAAATTTTTAATTTGCAGAGATCGGAATGTACATGTTTTTTGCCTATGTTAGACCCATACTAAAGAGTGAATTAAGGTTGTATTTTTTTTGCTTCTTTTAAATTTTATGTATCAGATTCATAACAAATATGTACAAAAATAAGTTAAACTGCAATTTTTGTACATATCGACACACGTTTTTGACTTAAAGAGCTTTAAACTCACGTGTTTTTTGCACTTTGGCAGACCTTTACTAAAAATTAAATTTTTCTCCCCAAACAGTTTTTTTCTTTAGTTTTCACAATGAATATGTATTAAAATAAAACTGAATTACAAAGATTTGTATAGTTACCAAATTTTGGAACAAACGGCCCTGTGAAAGCGCCTGTTTAGTGCACATACAAATGCCCATTCTGTACAGATAAAAAATTCTGACCAAAAATCCTGCTGTTTCTTTTTTGTTTAGATTTTTAAAAAATAATTACATATAAAAACATAATAATAGACAACACTTAATAACATTTTTAACAAAAATTTACTCCGAATTCCTCAAGCAGCTTAGATTTCTAATATTGTTACATTTAAAAGTTCCAGGACAAGAATATAACTTTTACTTACTAAAAATGGATCTGATGCAATTGAAAATCTGTTATTGACTCCTAAAAATTATTGATTATTAGATAAATTAACCAAAAATTTTATAAAATTAGTTCAAATTCAATTTAATTCATATTTTGGCAAAATCATTTTTTTTTTGGTAAATTTTGAAAAACATTGCTTATTTACCCTATGAAAAAAATGTTATTTAAATACCAAACAGTAAGTTTTTCATCTCTTTGTTGTTGCATTATATATATATAAACTTATAACATAAAATTCCTTTTGAATCGGTTTGAGTTTTGCTAGGACAGCAACGACACATATATATTGCATAAAACACATAATTTCTCAAATTTGTATTTATATAGAAGCATATATATGTGTATTAATGCATTTATTTATGTAATTAAATATGTTTATGCATTTATTTTATAGTTTTTCTTGTTTTGTGGTCTTGGTTTTATTTTTAAATATAATATCTTTATCATTTTGTAAGAAATTATTTTAGAAGCAACTTCGAAAATTTAAAAAAAATGTATGGGTGTCGCACCTATGCGCAGCAACTTAAAACGTAGAATGAAAGCTTATATATTGAGCTTTAAAAAACATATAGTTTCCCATCGGAATAATGCGGTATATTACTAAATTTTCTCCACTTAATGTAAAAAATGACACAAAAAACTCAATTTTTCAACTTTTGAGCACAATAACAAAATATTGAGCATCATATGAAATAAGGTTTTACTTGTTTTTACATTCTCTTATATTATATTTAAGAAAAATAAAACAAAATCCCCAATAACAAATCAAAAAACCCGTATAAAAACATATTAACCAAAGCGCCTTTAAACCTCGATTTTATTTAAAATGATCACAAAATCTGACTTTAAGATCAATTTTTGTTTTTTTGCTTAACCATAACCCAAAAATTTATATATAATTATTTAGTAGAAGATATTAGCTGCACATAAAACCGGTTTTTGCATTGATTCTTGAAAGTGATTTTTGTAATTAAATTCCGCTAGATTAGTGAATTGTCACACTGTGCGTCGTCGTCGTTGCTAAACTCGCGTCGAATGTATGTAGATGGAAGCACTTTTTTCTGTTCATCTTTTTGTCCATGACAGGCCTTTCTTTTTGTGTATTCATTGTGCGAATTTAAAAATCCCGGTCGGTCGGTTTCTCGAGCCATGGCTGGAAAAATGGAGGCAATGCGCGGTCGTTAACGCAAAAGTTGTTTGTACTTGAACAAAATACCATTGTGAATGATCTTCTTCAATGTACTTCATGTTCATCTCACTCTCCACCCCTTTTGTCTATTTTTTAATTTCTTAGTTTTTTTTATTGTTGTTATCTTGAACATCATCGTCAGTGTGCATTGACCGTAAAACTCTTTAGATTGTCTTCTCCCCATATTGCAACGCCATCAACATCATCATCTTCTTGGTGTGCTAAGTATTATTATTCAGAAGCACTAATGTTTGCCCAATGACTGGCTTTGAAAGCGCAATACTTCGTCATCTTCATGGTTTGCTGAGAGAGTAGAATGGTGTTTTTTTTCGAGAGGAGGGCTCAACCAACAACAACATTTTCGATTCAGATGATAGTTGTGTTATAATTATTGTGATAATGTGTTTGTTATTGATCCAATTAAGGAACGGCAAGGGCATTTATTGTTCCGGAACTAGAGACAATTTACAACACTTCGGGTAGTTTGTAAATCTTGTAATAGTGTGAATACATCATTTTTAGTTCGTTGCTGCATTGTGGATTTATGGTTTATTTTTTCGCAATGAAGAAACTAGATGAAACCAGTTGGATGGGGTTTCAATGACTTGGGGTCTGTGTAAGAGGGTCAGATTCTTCTTGCTTCGTAGTGCACTCTGAAAAAGGACTCTTTAAGTCGCTGAATAGCGACGACGACGTTTCGAAATGAAATGGTTTGCTCTATCTATCAGTCATCAGATATGGTGACTAAATTGGATTTAAATTGGTCAATATCTTGTAGGTTGAAAGAAAAAAACTGGCCTATGTTATTAAGTGATTACTGCCATGAATTGAAATCTACCCCAGAGTGTGTTCTTACTTACCTTAACAAGTGGCACTTACTGCTGTTGTTAATTGTATTTTTCTGTACAGTTTTCAATATTTGATCTTGATTGTCCCAGACTTGATGTCGAAATGAATCAAATTTTTATTTTTTTTGTTGATGTGTTTGCTTAGCTCAACAAACAACTTCTTAGGAAATAAGAGTGTTTGCTCTAGTCTAGATCTTAAACAAAAAATGGATTTACGTAGGTAAATCGATTGATTCGAAATAATAGAACATTGAATAATGGTGACAAAAATGTAAATAGACCTTGAGTGAAAGAAGCTGTTTAAATATTCCACGAGTTAAAATAAAAAAAATATGGATGTCTGAGGAACACATAGAAACAAATAAATATTAAATAAAACTAGAATTTTCCGCAAGTATAAATTTGTTTTCATAATTAAAAATTGTTTTAAGATTTCGCTTCGAAAATCTCTGCAACAGCTAACGGATTCTTATGATTTTTTTTTTTCGATGAAAGATCTCAGCCTGAAATACTGCAGCCTTCCATCGAGAACGGTCCCTCGCATGCACTCTTGAGTCGCCAAACCCAATCGCTCTGGCATCCACAGTCACTTGGTCCTTGTACCGTAGGTTCGGTCTTCCTTGTCGTCTCGAACCTGGGGGCTGCGATGAGAAGACTTTCTTGGCTGGAGCGTTGTCGTCCATTTGCTCGATGTGGCCGAGTAGTCGTCTTTTCTTGGCTTTCTGGACTACGTCCACATCTTGGTACAGCTCGTACAGTTCGCGGTTGAACAGAAAATCCGTCGAAGAAATTTTCTTTCGAAAGCGCCCAGTATTACACCTGTCTTGCGTATTACACCTATCTGCTCTAGGACTATGTTGAAGAAATCACACGACTGCGCAGCTCCTTGTCTAACCCTGCACATGTTTGAAACAACTCTGATGAGCTGTTATCCATTTGCACAATGCACTGCTTTTTGTTTAGCGGCATGCGGCACAGCTGGATCAGTTTGTTCGGGATCCCGTATTATTGTGTTGCAAAACGGTTTGAGACGCTCACAAAGTACGTTGGATAGGTTTTCGTATGCAACAGTAAGCAGGGATGCGCCTCGGTAGTTTCGCATTTTTTGTTGATGGGGCATATGGTGCTTATCGACCAGTGCATGCCCATTCTTCCTCCCACGTCTTGTTGATGACCTGGTGCATGGGGTTCATCAAAACATCTCCTCCATATCTAAATTTTCAAACACAATAACCTCTTTACTATGTTACGCAGTTGAGTACTTATCAAAATCTGCTTTGTCTTGTCTAAACAACTGGACTGATTTACGTAAAATTTGTGGCTCTTAGGCCACTCGGAACATTAATTAGGTTCTATTTTTGAATCAAAATTTAGGCACCTTTGTATTGTTATTAATTATTATACTATAACCTAGGTCATACAGTTTTTTGTGAGCTCGCGTGTGTGATTAAGTAAACCCAACATTGTATTTTATTCACTTTTGTGAGTATAAATTAATAACCTATATATTTTGGTATGATAGCACTTCTTCATTCATGTGGTATCCATCAAAGCCTTTAGATATAAACTCAAAAATGTACATGATTAAATTTTAAAAGTCATAAATCTCACACATATTTCACTGTTAATTCCAATAAATTTAATTTTCGAGAAAAATAAAATATTTAAATCAACTGGTTCAGTAAACTTTCAATGTATTCCACTCTCCTCGAATAGAGTCATTCAACTTTGTCTTCATAAGGGCACACAGGCCAATTCAAAACACAAAAAATTGAAAACCGCAACCTTCATAAACAAAAATGTACTTCCAAAAAATTTAACAACATTCCCCTAAGTGCAAAACACTTACAGTCGCACAAACATACTCGACATAACAATTTTATTATTTCATTTCACTATTTCACTCAACTCAAAATATTTTGGAAATTTTTCAAAAACAAATTAAAATCTCAAATCTACAAATCGACCCCCTCTCCCCTCTCTCTCTCGCTACCCCAAAACATGATCGCAAACATCACTCTACCTGTTTCATTCGGGACGATCGCGAATAGCGATCGATCGATGCGATGGCGGATCGAGATGGAAAAGAAAGGGGCAACAACAAGTTCCACTTTATAGCCTCCAATGTCAGAAATGGTTTTTATTTTCCAGGCAAGCATTAAATAATATTATTATGACAAGATCTTGAGATAAATAATTAAACGTTAAATATCTGGCGCCGAAAGACACATAGATGGATGGATGGTGTTGTGGATGGAAAGTATTGGAAGTATTTCACAACACGCATTCTCTGACAAAAAAAGACACGACCAACGCCAATGACAACTGCAGTGCCAGCGAAAATTTGTGTAAAACGTAAAAATTCAATTTAACTTTAAATGTGTTCATGGAAGATCTAAATTATTATTTGATGTTTCAATTTGCTGAAAGATTAAATCTAATGAATGAACCAAATGCGGGGTGGTCCATCGAGAAGTCGATACGAACCGTAAAATCGTTCCGTGTACGTCCCTCGTGTCCGAAAATAAGCTGTCGTCGCCATGAAATGCGACATGCGGGGAATTTTGTGTTATTGTGCTATTTTATTTAGAAAATAAAATTTTAAATGAATATAAATTATTTGGGTGATACAGCGACGACTACAGGATAGACAGTGCTGGCGACCGGCGACCTCTGTCTCCGAAATGGCCTTTTAAAATATTTCGAAATCCGAATGCTACTTGAAAAAAATGGGTGAATCAACACATTCCAATGAAAACACCAATCGAACACGAGATATCTTGATGTTCCGCCAAAATCATCTTTACGCGTAAATTACTCGCAAAAAACTAGACTACAATTGGATTTAACTTTAAATACTTGAGGAATTTATTTCATTAGGTGGGTTTTCTTTCCTGAATTAAAAAAAAAAAAACAACAAAAATTGTTTTCTTAAGATCATGCATTCGGAATTCCCAACTTCTGTTCTTCCAGCTTCACAAACCAGCGCGCGAGAAGGAATTCACACACTGACACACGCACACTCATGCACAATTAGAAAAATATATTTTATCTCTTATTTTATATTAATATTAGCTCGTTTTTATATTTACCTTTTAATAATTGACAACATTTGTTTATTAGAGAGCTTTCAGCCAAGTCAAGTGTTCTACCCCATTTCAATATTGTCTGTCTATCTGTTAGGCAATTTTATCTGATTCTGTTTTTTTTTCTCGTTTCATTCGGTTCGTTCTTGGTTTTGTGTGGTTTTTTGAGAATTTTTAGATAGTAAAGGTTTCTAGGCGTGAAAAGATGCAAATTCAGAAATAGTCTTGTTTTAAATTCGGTTGATTGTAGACGATGAAAAAATAATTATTTTAATGTTTGTTCTCTAATTGTTTTTTGGAATGTTAAACGATTCTGAAGTGTGGATTGGGGTTGTGTTATAAACTCGGTTTACCGGTAAAAGTAATTAATTAGAATTATGGGGCCCCTTGAAGGGAAACGCTTGAAACAGCTTGAATTTGCTTCAAGGAATGTCTACTACGTAAGGTAAGAGGAGGATTTTTTTGTGTACTTCACTTGAAATAATTCGATAAGCTCAAAGGAATGCCAGTGTTTGATTTTTGTTTTGTTATCATTTGTGAAATGCAAATAAATTGTTTATTTTTTTGAAATGAACTCAACTGAGGAATTTTTATGAGATCTTAATCTTCTATAATAAATCATTAGCAAGTGCTGCTGTATGTCTACCAAATCTGTTAAGAACATTTTTTTTTGTTTTGTTAAAGTGCGTTTCAAAGTTTGTTGTCTTCAAAAAAATGTGCTTACTTGCAAGGTTAGTGAAGCTTTATTTGGGTTGACCTACAAGTGAAATGTGTAAAAAAAAACAATATTTGACTGAAAAATTAACTGAATATTGCTTACTTTTGCGAAAATATTTATTTTGTATTTTAATTTCAATCATTTTGATTTGGTAAACAAAATAATTTTTGTTGAAGATAATACGCAATAAAATCTGAGAGAAAATGAATTTATGTACACGACTATTGAAAGACTGCTGTTTAAGTATAGAGATCCTTTATTTAGACGTACCACACGAATGGTTTCTCCCTAGTTATGATTGTCGTTCTCGTTAATGTATTTAGGCCCAGTTTTTCAGTGATGAGTAAAACAAAGTTCAAATCTTGAAGATTACTTTTAAACCAATGTTTCTTTGAAGAGTTTTTTTTTAGATCAATAAATTCATGTTGGGCACTCCGAAATTTGTCAAAGCTTGAGTATAACCTCCATCTAGGGGCTGGTGCTCCAGTGATATACTTAAGCCTCTTGGCTGGCATTCAAAGGCGAACACCTCAAATGATTGACAATTGAAATAATCGTTGAGTCATTTATGATATGACTTCGTAACGTTCCTGCTTAACTCTTTTAAATCGTTACTTTTGCGTTGCCTGCTCTAGTGAAATAGCCAGTTGCATTCCTCCCCTTAAGCAATTCAGCCGTAATACTTGCGCTTCCAGGAATGCAACTTCGGACGTACTGTTAAGTACAGAGATTCATTTTTTAACCGTACTACGCGAATGTGGAACTCTCTTTCACACTTTGTCTTTCCCAATCATTGCAATATTAAGGAATTCAAATCTAATGTAAACCGACACTACCTTTCCAATCCTTCCCTTCATCTAACCTTTGCAGGTCTGCAAATTAAAAAAAGCACCGCAATCGAACTTCAATGTTCAGTGCAACATAAATCAATTCGGTGCAAGTTCGTTGCTTCCTTTGCTCCCTCGTGCAACCCAATGTTGAAATCGAACAGACCCTACTTACTTACTTAAGGTGGCGCAACAGTCCGTTGTGGACTTGGCCCTCAATCAACAGTCGCCGCCAGCCAGCTCGGTCCCTAGCAAGCTGTCTCCAGTTTTGCACTCCAAGTTGATTGAGGTCCTTTTCCATTTGTGTACACTACCTAAGTCGCGGTCTTCCCCTCCTTCTACTTTTTTCCAGCATCTGCCACAAAGTGAAAATTTGGTCGATGGTTGACTTTCCTAGTCTGAAGCCACATTGATAAGGTCTAATCAGATTGTTGACGAAAGGCTTCAGACTTTTACATATTACGACAGAGAGGATCTTGTGATCTTGATTCCTCTGTAGTTTGCGCAGTTTAGAGTATGTCCTTTTTTCAAGATCGGGCAAACAATGCATTCATCGGACATTCATTCTTCCGACCATATCTTACAGATGATTTGGTGCATTCTCCTATCTAGATCGTCGCCTGCTGCTTAAAAAAGCTCGGCAGCGAGACCATCTACTATCAATTCAATGATCAGTGTGCAACCCAGTATTCAATTTGAACAGACCTCTTTTGTCAAATTTGATGTGGAAACTTGTTGCCTTTTAATTTCTATATCAGCTGGGTTGTTTAGGGAAAAAATCAAATAAAGATATAAAGTTTGACATCAAAAGCTAATTTTATAATATTTCGTCAATATTGCTCATGCTGATTCAATTATTAATAAACACAAAAAAGCAATGTTAGTCACACCCATTCCCCAAAGCAAGACAAACTCTAACATTGAATTCAATCTGATATAACAAACACCGCATCGTGTCAAAAAAGATAAGCTAGTAATCGCAAAAATACCACAATTTTTGTTTTCATACAAAAATGTATCTATGCATCAGCGTATCAGATTTTGTCTGTGGGGAAGAGATTACTGTCTCTTGTGTTGGGCATAAAGAAAAGCCTTCCCGGTTGATGTATTTCTTACACTTCATCATGGGGTTTTTTGACATTGACGGTATTTTTCTATTTTTAGTTCATAACCGATATTTTAGGGGTTTTCTGAATTTCCAGTTCAGCTTTGAATTCTGCATTCATCCATTTATTAGACTTCTATGACAGTTTTGATCTAGGTTTTTTTTCATGGCATGAAGTGTATATTTTGTTTTATTTATTTTGAACTAGAATTTAAATTATTGTTGATCCATATTGGCACGCGTCTGTTAGCTATTAACATCTTTGCATTCCAAAAAATCCAGATCATCATATGATCCAAATATCAACTATCAATAAAGAGCCAAAAAGAAGGAAGTAACGACAAACAAAAATACATAACGAGCTAAATTAAACCTGTTGAAACAATAATAATAATTATTTTTTTAACGTCGAATAAAAACCCCAAATTAACCCAAATATTTGCAGTTGCTGGTGGTATTGTCTGTGGAAATGTACCATTTTATATATTCTCTTATACTTGTTTTTGGACAAAAAGTTAACAAACAAACCTCTTAGATACTGTTGAAATGACTGAAATACAAAAACGTCTTAAATGCAATAACTTTTTGGCAGTAAAATTAATGTTAGGGTTGCCTTTTGAGTAATCATGCATTTTGATTCGAATAAATTATAAACGTCACTTGCCTGGATTTTTAAAGAGTAACCATTGTCAACATAATTTCCAAAAGACTGTTTTTTTTTTTGGCTGAAATTGGTTGAGTGGTTTTCAATATATAAAGGGTCCGCCATCTAACGTTTTTTTTTTCAACTTGTGTGCTTATTTCGTGAATGGTTGGTAACACTTAGCTCATGTCTGATTTGACAGATAATTAGTTTTATCCTTCCGCTGAACGAATATGGTTGTGTATAACGCTTGAATAACGCTGGGAAATATTTCGATATTACCTTGAAAATCATGGTAATGTTGCAGAATGTGAGCGAAAATTGCGTACGGATATTGAAAGAAAAGAAGCACCGTCAGCCCCGTATGCTCGTTATTTTGTGAAAAAAGTGAAAGAAACTTGCCATGAAATTTCGTAATCTTTTTTACAAAGTAATTTGCTCTTACTTGAGCTTAGTTAAAAAACTTAAAAAAATATAAAAGTTTGCGAGAAAACCCGATTAATTAAAAAGTGCATGAGTATCGTGCGGTTAATGTGTGGAATCGATAAATCAAAGCGTGGAAAGCCAAAAACAGTGCGTACACCCGAGAATATTGCTGCTGTGGCAGAAAGTGTGCGTGAAGCCATCAACATCAATTCACTGTCGTTCTCAGCAATTGAACATTTCGGAGACATCATTGAGACGAATTTTGCATAAAGACCTCGGTATGACGCCATACAAAGTCCAATTAGTTCAGGAGTTGAAGCCAACTGACCATCCAATGCGTTTTCGCTTCGCCTGCGATCGACTTAGAGAAGATGCGATTTTGCCCAAAAAAAATAATCTTTTCAGATGAAGCTCATTTTGATCGTGGCAGGTATGTAAACAAGCAAAATTGTCGCATTTCGGGCACAGAAAACCCGCACGCATACATTGAAAAGCCCATACACCCAAAACGAGTCACAGTTTGGTGCGGATTTTAGTCCAGAGGCATAATTGGGCCATTTTTCCTCGAAAATGAGCAAGGAGTGGCCGTTACAGTCAGTGGCGATAGTTATCGGGCCATGTTGAACGAATTTTTGTTCACAAAAATTGAAGAGGAGGATATTGGCAACATTTGTTTTCAACAGGACGGCGCTACATGCCACACAGCCGAAGCTAAACTCAATGTTTTGCCCCCTGTTTTTGAAGATCGCATTTTCAGCCGCAGAGCTGATGTCGTTTGGCCAACTCGGATCTGCGATTTGACACTGTTGGACTATTATTTGTGGGGTGCCGTAAAAGTGTTACGCCAACAAGCCAGAGACAATTGACGCTTTAAAGGACAATATTCATGAAGCCATTGGTGAAATACAGCTGCACACAATCGATAATGTGCTTAAAAATTTGACCGATCGTGTAGGCTACTGCATGGCAAGCCGAGGCAGCCATTTGAATGAAATTATTTTCCCTTATTAACCGGAAGGATTGTACTTTCAAATAAAAAAAGAAATTTAAGAAAATATTCAGTAGTTTTTTATAGCATTTTCAAAAAAAGTCATTTGGAGGACCCTTTATATTATAGCAATAAGTAATGTCAAAAACAAAAGTAAAATTGTTTTTCTTTTTAATTTCAGAATAATGGGGCCACCTGCTCTGGTTTATGCAGCAAAAATGAAAGATGGTTTGATTCACAATGCCAGGCCAATCTATAACTACTCCATGAAAGGAGTAATCACTTGTTTCACAGGAATCCGTAAAAAGGATGAGTTGGTAAGTCAGATGCCCGTTTTAAAAGACGAAGGACAACAAAGCTAATTAACATACATTTTCTTGCAGACCAAACTTGTCAAACTCATTCACTCAATGGGCGGTGGAATACGCAAAGATATGAACTCCAAAGTTACTCATTTAATAAGTAATGTCAGTGGGGGAGAGAAATATCAGTAAGTGCCCTGTTCTTCATTTACCAAGCCAGTAATTATCACATTTTCATTTTAGATATGCGAAAACATTCCGCCTAACAGTTTTGCGCTCACAATGGGTGCACGATGCTTGGGAGAAACGTGATGAACCACAATTTCTGGCGACAGCCGAGGATTTCACCCGAGATCACAAGTTGAAAGCATTCGAAGGACAGAAAATTTGTTTCTTCGGTTTCCCTCCGGATGAGCACCAGCACATGTTGGACGTTCTGCGAAGTAATGGGGGTGTTCCAGCCGAATTGGACGATCCAGATTGCTCTCATGTTGTGAGTTCACATAAACCTCAAAGATTCTTAAATAATTTCGTGTTGTTTTTGCTAATCTTATTGTTGTTTGTTGTTTGAAAATTGACATTTTATATATCATTGTTTGCTTTTTTGGTAACGTTTCAGGTAATGGCTAACACTGGTGGTTATTTCCCCGAAAACCTTTCCTCCTCTCCCACAACTACCGTCACAACCACTAAAAATAAATCCCCTTCCTCTCCTTCAACTAACAATTCTCCCAGCAATAATAACAATATTGAGACTCAAAACAAATCAGAAAGTTCAAACGATGAACCAATGGATGTCGATATGGCTTCATCACCAAAAACTCCAGAGAGAGTGCAAAAACCCGATGGAATAGTCTTAACCCTCGACGAAGAGAATGAATTCCAAAATACTAACAATATCTCACCTATATTGGGTGCGTCACGAGCGCCAGAGAAGCTATTCTCAATCATTGAGAACAATGTAAGTCCACCAATAGACGATGACGACGACTTTGACATCGATGATACCCAATCGTCAGATCCAAATAAAGACTTGAAACGCAAACGTGAGAGTCTAGATAGTATGTCTATAATCTCGGTAGATTCATTCGCCCTGCCGATGAGTGTCCAGAGTGCAAAGAAGCCCAAACTAATTCGAACTGGTTCGATTACACGCAGCATAAAGCGCAGTATGAGCTTTGTGGCGGTTCGAACGCCAATTGCAAAAATGCTACGCCAGCGACGTAGTTCAGTCGATCCAGATGCTTCAATTAGTTCAATTACCTCACTCGAGAACACTTTCAATGAGTCAATTAAGAAGCCAGTCAAAGAGAAGCTACGAGGTCTACGCGATCGTCTAACTAGAAATTCATCAACTATCTTGGGTGCGTCGTCGTCGGCGACTGCCTCCCATAAAAAAGCACAAAAGTCATTGAGTGGCAAATTCACAGCCAAGAATAAATTTGACTATGACACTCCAGAGAAAAATGACAGCTCATCGGTGGCCGCCCTTCCATCGGACACAATTGATTTCAAAACACCGAAAGCGCCACGAGCGCTTTCAAGAATGTCAACACACATCCCCTATCGACAACAATCGACCGCTATAACCTCGACAATAACCTCAACCACCAATTCCTCGACAACGGAAACAAATCCCTCTGAAATTCCTGGTGCTGGTCCAAACACTAATCACAATTCTTCTCTAGCTATTACTAATTCTTTTTCTTCTGCTGCCACTAATACTTATCTACAAGAACCATTATCATCACATCAATCCTTGCTTGTTGAACCACCAGTAAGCATTTCGTGCACTGTTGATAGATTAGTACCTGCTGCTAGTGCTAGTGGTGGTATTGGGGGTGCTGCTTCAGCTGCAAGCACATCGACTAGAAATGATAATGAGTGTGATATTTCTACTTTGTGTGCTTTTGATCGGGGACGTTTAACGGTATATAAATTCTATTGTTTGTTTATTTTCTGTCTTACAAATTCCATTGGAAAAACCTATTGATTGGAAAGTATTTTTTTCAGTAATGAGATTCAAATGATATAACATACAATGCGCTTTTGTTTGGAGGGTGTCGGTGGAGTACAAAGCGAAAATAGCTTAATTTCTACGTCATCTTTATTTTTCGCGGTTTAAATTGTCATAGGAAGTATTTTGTAAACAAATTGTGATGTGATGGATGTGATCTCATCGAACTTACTGTTTCCAAGCCCTTAGTTTTTACTTTAAAACTTGGGGATGAATTCGTTCCAAGGGTTTTGGTTTTTTAATAACTGGTTTTCAAACTAACCAGTTATTCTATTCAGGCACGTTAAATTGTTTGCTTTTCTGGTCAATTATGACCTCAGGAAGAAGCTCAAGTTGTAGCACTACTTCATGAACGTGCTGCACTGCTTAGAATTGCACTATGAAGTCCTATCAGCTAAACTTAGGTATACAAACTGTGCCAAAAGACTGTAACGTAACTTTGCAATATATTTAATGACAGACCTCTTGCTACATCAGTCCATTGTGAATAGTAGGAGCTCGATTTCATTCATATATGGCCACCGCGAGCACGTTTCCAGCGGTCGATTGACCCATTTCATGAGATAACACGCTCATCAAACTTATTCAATAAATTGATTGTAAGGTTTGCTGTGTCGCTTGTGGCACCATCACATGATGAAAACGCCTTGGAAATGAGTAATTTAGATTACTGACCCGGCAATATGACGAAACCTGAGCGAGAATTACAACCGCAAATTGGAGTTAACGCTCTTCAAGTTGTGGCACTTACTCTGCAGCCTCTGCCCAGGACCATAATTAGCGCTTTATTACGCTATTATGAATAAATTGTAAAAATACACACAGTAATGTGCATAATAGAGATTTGGAGTGTTCAAATGCAATTGGTTTTGCCGCTGAAACTTGCGAGCTCCTGCTTGCAATCTCTAACGATTCAGGATTTAGTCAGGTTGCAAGGTTTATAGCCTTGATAGCTGCTTGGCTATCAATAAAGATTGCTACCGTTTTTATTGTTTTGTCAGATTCGACTGCTTGTTTTAGAATCCTACATGCTTGTCTAATCGCTAGAACTTCAGCTAGAAATCCGCTACAGAGACTGAATTCTCCTGTCTGGTTCTTTTTTTCTCTGCGAGTTCCCGTTTAAGCCAGAAGAGTGAGCAGTCTCATCTTGAGACCTGTTGCGCTTAGCAACTTGCCCACCTTCGCACGCAGTTGTGCTCTCCATAGATTTCTCGTAGTCTTCTACGATTTTGGTGTATTTAACCTTATCCTCGCGGTTTTTATCGGTTGTAATGTCTTCCTGTTCATTTTTAGCAATGTTGCTGAGAACAAACAGGGTACTTTTGTACCAATTCTTTCCCCCCGTACCGCTGGACTTATGTTTATGCATAGGCTTGCAGTTACTACTCCCTGCGTTAACGTCCAAATTGCCTTTCTAAGCTGCTGTGCTGTAGGTGTTTCTGATGGGATCGCCTTGCTGTTGCCAGCATCAGCTGCATCTCAGCTTTTTTTACCACTGTCTCTTGGTTTGGAAAGAAATTTGATCTCAGTGATAAATTTTGATCGGTTTCCATATCGTTAGCATTTTCATTTGCGTTGTTCATTTTTGTTCCCACGAGTAAGTCGGAAAGGGAAAGGTTAGCCCCGGCAGAGACGAATACTGGGGTAAGGCAAGAGATAAGATGAATCCTGCCAAGGCATCCAAAAGAGCTCGTTAACAGCTGGTTTTTCCCCCGGCTTTACATTCTTGGGCACGGTTCTAAAGCTCACACCACTACTGAAATTAGGAACCCCGAATCTATGGTCAGATTGCATTTCTGAATGTTTCTATTGAAGAGTAGAGTAACACCCGGCTATGCAACCTGGCCTTAACTGATCACCGCCCGGCCAAACACACAGAGGACAACTGGAGTGATCATTACCGCCCGGCACCCACTTGTAGGGTTTGAAACGAGGATTTTATGTGCCAGGCATGGCGCATACTTTACCATCAAGAAAATGTTGAGTTTACTAAATCGACAATGAATGTTCGATGATAAGTGAAAGGGTGCTGATGTTTCGATCGATCCTTGTTCCTCCTTAGATCATGTTGAAGTTGTTTTTTATAAGCGATTTTAATAATCAAACTCCCCGGTTCCTACGATGTCTGGATGTTTACTAAATCCGCGGATTAAAATGACGGACAATTAAATTGTTTAAAATATAATAACTGCAAATTTGGTTGCCAAAAGATTTTTAAAGGAACTTAAAGCTTGAAAATGGCAGTTTCTTAAGAAATGTATGCATTTCCTGTTATATCATTTGAATCCCAAATAAGTAAAATTTCAGGTCAAGTAAGAATAATTTTGCAATTTGCGACGCATTTATAAATTTCAACACAACTGGAAATATAACACTCATTTTACAAGTAATTTGATTTCAAAAACTTCCACTCTCTCTTCACACACTACTCCTTTGTAAACACTAAGCAAAAAAATTAACCACTAAACAGCACAGTAAATACTTTTGTTTTCGAAAACTATTAGAGGGCGTTTCGCAAATTGCATTTTCTTAAAAACTAAATAAACTGAAAAAAATATTTTCAACAATCAATGCTTCTCCTTTTTTCAAACTATTGAATGGCTGAATAATGTTTTGAGATAAAAAAAAAACACTTCCTATTTATTGTGCTGTTTATCCAGTATTTAAATATTTTAACAAATTCCACAAACAATAATTGTGTTTTAGTGATGTTTTCTTGTTGTCTCTAATTTGTCGTCTCTGTACATATTTATGTCATTCTAATTCAGCCATTTGGTAAATTGTTTCAACATTAATTTCTGGGAGGATTTTTGTCGTTCAATGAATTTTTTGTTAGTTTTTTATTGTTGCCGGAATGAAGTGTGTTTTGCTGGTGTTTTGCTGGTGCCAGTTCAAAAAAAAAGCTTCCTTGTTTGTTTTCTTGATCTGTTAAAGACGACAGCAGCTGTGTTAATTTGTTGTTCCAAATCATTCTAATCATATACGAACATTTCCGATTAAACTTAAATACGCACTTCATTAGCCAAGAATTCATTGTAACTAAACAAAAATCCTTCCTTCTCTCTAATGGCCACAAAAACCTGGAAGCATGTAATAATGTGTGTCTTTCTTGATTAGGTTGTTGATGAACATTTTGCTCAAGCCAAGCCCGAGCCGAAAAACAGCCGGACGCATATTCTGAAATCGGATTGGTTTTGGTACACGATACAAAATGGATATGCGGATGAAATGGATTATCTATTTGGCGATGTAAGTTTAATTCTTCATTCACTTGTTCAGCCTCGATTTTGAACCTTACTTCCTTGTTTCAGTATTTGGATAGTATAGCCAATACTCCCAACACAGATCGCCGTGATTCGTTACCCATCAGTTTTAACAAGAGGAAAAGGAAACGTTTCTCACAACGTCTTCAATTAGAAGGCACTCCCATTGGTTCGGGCAAGAGGCGTTCATCTGTGTCCGATGCCGGTCTGCTATCAGTGTCGGGAAGCTTCTTCGACAGCACCGCGAGTCCGGATAAAATTGAAAACAGCACCGGCAAACTGATATCTGAACCAGAATCGGCCACCGAACAAACTCCCAAGAACAAGTCCATGCGATTCAATCATTTCATGGACTTCTTCAGCACGGAATCAAATTACGTTGGTATTTTGGATACCATTGTGCATGTAAGTTGCCAAAACGAACCTTTTATGATGATTTTTTAATGGAAACCCCTCATTTGACAGCTCTTTAAAAATCCCCTTGAAGAAAAAGCCGAATGCTCCGATGCTCTGCTAAACAAGTCAGAAATTCGAGCAATATTCGGCAATTTCATACCCATCCATGAAGTACATCAACGCATGCTCGAATGCCTGCGTGAGATCCACACAAAATGGCGTGAGGATTGTTCAATTGGTGAAATAATTCTACATCATCGTGATGAATTGATCAAAGCCTATCCGCCCTATGTGAATTTCTTTGAACAAATGAAGGAGTGCCTTGTACATTGTGATACGCAAAATCCTAGATTTCATGCATTTTTGAAGATCAATCAAGCCAAACCGGAATGCGGCCGGCAAACATTGCAGGACTTGATGATACGTCCGGTCCAGCGACTGCCTAGTATAAGTTTATTGTTAAATGGTGGGTTCTGATTGATTTCATGAAATGAACGCGATTTTAAATGATTAATTTGTTGTTTAGATATTCTTAAGCACACGAATAAGAATAATCCGGATTATCAGAAGTTGGAGGAAGCTCTGAAAGCCATTAAAGAAGTGATGGCGCACATCAATGAGGACAAGCGAAAGACCGAAGGTCGAATGGCTATTTTTGATATTTTCAACGATATCGAAGGATGTCCCGTAAGTCTATATTCTGGCTATCTATGGAAATTGTCTCTTAATGTCTTCTGTTTTAGGCCCATTTGGTTTCTTCAAATCGGAGTTTTATTTCCAAGTGTGAAGTCACAGAGCTGTCTGACAATTTAAGTGGTCGTGGCGATTCTCTCATGCTCTATCTCTTCTCGGACACAATCGAAGTGTGTAAGAAACGATCGCGTGGCTTCAACAGTGCAAAATCACCAAGCACCACAAAAGCCTTCAAACACATTAAGTTGATGTCCCTGAATGCGATACGCTTTGTTATCGACATCACTGATAGTCCACGAGCATTTGCGATTCTATGCCGACAGGATAAGGACAAATTGCATTCGTTTACCATTGCCGATGAGGAGATTGACAAAGTTGTGTATTTGAAGACACTTTGTAAGCAGATGGCTGAGAATGCTTGTCGAACTGATACGGTAAGTCGTAAAGAGGCTTTTCGGTTAAGAATGCAATTCTATTGATCAACGAATTTCCCTTTCAGGATAAATCACTTTTGTTTAGGACGTCTCAAGAGCTTGAAGTTGATATCAGTGATGTGAATTTGAGCACCCTCTCGAAGGCATTTAAACTTGCTGCCCGAACGAGATTGAAGGTTGGTTGTTCTATCAAAATCCATGAAGGATCGTCGTTTAAAGCATTTTGTGTGAATTTTCAGGTCGGTAGAGCATTCTCATTCAACAAAACTCCATCGAAGTTGAAGAGAGCTGTCTCCACGATGATGACATCCCCTTTTGGGAGTACAAACTCCCTGACACCAGCATCACAGCTGGCACAGATGAGACTGGCCAGCTGTACGAATATCAATGTAAATTCATTACATCCATCGATTTGCTAAAAGATGTTGACTTTCTTTTTCATAACTTTAGGAAGTAGTTGGAGAGGAAGATAGTCGCTGTGGCTCACCAACATCACAATCTGATGTGCTTGTCGCCCCATTGTCCATTCAACCAACAAGAAAAGCCAAATCATCAACTATGTCTATGGCTGGATTGAGGCGCATTTGATAGAGAACTTCTCCACAAGGAGGAGACATCAATTTTACACCCACAAGTATTACAATCCATAAAAAAGGGCATTAAGTCAGTTTTTTTTCTTATCTTATCGTAATTGTATTTTTGTGCACGTTGGCGGTCTCTTTTTGAGCAAAGAAACCCTCCCAACGAGAGTCAGTCGTGTATTGTGTAAGTCTTGTAAATCTATGTTTAGTGCCGTCTAGAGTTGCATTCTAGACAGATTTTTAAGCAATTGACAACTACAGTTTTTATCCATGTACCTCTACGTATGGATGCCATTTTGTGGGATCAGAGTTAGCTGGACCTATTTAATTGCTCTGATCTCAAAAGTCATCCGATCACAGAATAAGAATTTTTGTTTAGTGTACAGCATGACCATTTGAAAGGAAACACAACGGTATCAGTAGCGTTAAGCGCATTCGCTTATTCTCACGGAATTATGTGAAAGAAAACAAATGAATAATTGTTTTTGTAAATTTTTAAAAATCTCAAATATTTTAACTATTTTTAAATTGAAAGCAAATAATCTCAATATGAATATCGCAGATGATGTTGAATAATCTCTGAAACAACACAAAATACTCTAATTCCATGGAAGCGATTCCATTTTATCACACTTTCATTCAAGATGACACATCATCGCTTTGAAAAAAAACTTTTTCCATGATCGTATGAATGAAAATCTAAAATTTCATAAATTTTTCTAATATAAATATTGAGTAAGAAGATTATTATATTTAATGTGAGAGTGTGTTAAATTTAATTCTATTGTGTATTATTATTACTTTTCTTCACTTTTATGTTCATCTTGTCTCTGTGTTTGTGTAAGTTATTGTACAATAGTAGTGATAGTCGTGAGAGCATAGTTTACGTATAAATATTGATATTTTTAAAATTATTTATGTATTAAGAAAATATTAATTGTAAACACATTTATTGAAATATTCGATTATGCTGATCCTATAATTTAAAAGATAAAATAAATATATTATCTTTATTAAGAATTATTTAAAAGAAAATTGTTTTATTTTGAGTCTTTCAAGGCTCTTTAAATCCTAAAATCTTGCCATTCATCGAAGCTGCTGCTGTATAAGACGTTAGTCTTACCAGTATTAACGGATTCCGGGACTTGGGGGCTTAGCCAAAGGCACTCTGGGCCCTCAATATTGCGTAACACGATTATCGTTTGAAAACCTGTGTATTCGTTAAATTACGATGAGTTTGCTGGCATTGTAAACATTTATTTGCCGAAATGCTCTGGTGCTGGACAACTTTGTCAGGAACTCTAAGCATTTTCTTCAACAAATTTTCGTTTCTCATAATCGCTCTATATCGTGCCTCCCGTCCCGATGATCTGGACACGTAGCTCGTATGACTACAGAGGAACCGGCCCGGAAAGTCGTTTAAGGTACAATTCATGGTAGGAGACAGCGCTGCAGACCAAATTTGCGCTGGAAGGATGGATTCGAAAACGAATATTTTGTACTCTCTCACCCCTATTAATAAACACAAAATAACCCTAACACACGAGTAACTCGTATTTCAAATCAGAATTCCTATTAATAAACGTGTGTTAGCCTTAAATGACACTTGTTGGCAAACGGATAACTTATTTCACTGATTTTTGTGTATAAGGAACGAATATCTTTTTTTTTTCTAAATATTTGACAGCAAATTGGAAATTTATTTATAAAGAAAATTTTGTGTTGTGGTTTGGGTGAAGTGACAAACTTGTGTAGGTAGCTCTAGTTCGTTTCGTTTACCATAAAAAAAAGGTTTAAGGAAAAAATAGCGATGATGCATAATAAGTGGTTGTCAGTCGCTGGGATGGAAAAACACCGGAGAGGATTTTGTCCAAAATCAGTCAAAACAAATTTCACAACAAAATTCTAACGGTTGTTAGGCTGTCAAACTAAAAATGATAGATGACTGATAATGTTTGATGTTGTTCCATTGGTCAAAACAAGCAGTTCAAATAATTTTGTATTACTTGAATTTTTCTAATTAAAGGTGTGAATAAAAGCACATTTTAATTTATTAAACCCGAACACAAATTAGCAGCAGATATTTCTCCAAAATACATTAAATATCACTAATTTTTCTTTAAAAAAACAAACTTAAAAAATCAAACGAAATTGATTCCGAAATTAATTTGGAAAACCAACAACCAACCTTCATCCTTGAAAAAATACTAGATTATCTAGTACAATTTTCATGCTGTTCAGTGAATAGTTACGATGAGGAAAAAATATGTTTATTAATGAACTTATTTAGCAAACGAATAACTTCACTATCCGTGTGCTAGGTATAACGTGTGTTATCCAGTGGATAGGGTATTTTTATTAATAGGGCTGTCTATTTCTAATGAGGATAAGAAATCTAGTACTTACGGAATGACAAATCCGCATTCGGATTTTTCGTACCTGGCAATGCGTTTCCGAATGTCATTAGCGTTCGAAAACGGAAATTACACCAAAGAGAGGTAACGGATTGCAATTCGAAGGTCGTTTTGAAAGGACACAAAAGAAGAAATTGTGTTTGATTATGTGAAATAGATAAAATGTAAGTAAGGAATTAATAATTTTATTCAAAATTTAAGCAAATAAATTTCATTACCGGGAATCATGAGGCAAAAATGTGCATACCATACAAAATGTTCGTTGCTTTTCGGTCTTTACATCTGGATGTGTGTTCCGTGAACCACACCAATAACTCCCGGAAATACTGCTTAGCCTCTCGGCGTTTTAGTTCTGTCATTTTAAAGTTTATGTGCCTTGGACATCAAACTTTTTCAATTGCACTACAAACTACTGCAATCGAACTCGATGTTGTCTGTTGTGACATTCCTATCGATTAGTCATGGCCGATTTGGTGCTGATACCATCCTTGTCCTAAAAACTTCAAGGTTACAACTAATTTCAATATATCTGGCACAGCAGTCAATCTCATGGGGGTAGACAGTTCTTCTCGAATAGAATTCAATACATAGTTGAAAGCGGTTTTTGATAGTCTAAAGTTCTGTACAAAACTAAACAAAAGCAATAGTTAAAAAAGTAAAATAACTCTGTCACGCATAATGTTTACCTTCTATCACACATTTCAAAAATATTTGATTTATCGCGTATTGTTCTACCATCAACTCGTTCTTCTATATTTTCTTCATCCATCCACAGCGCAACCGAATCCATTTTATTAACTTTTTATTGAATTTATTTTTTCTTTAAAAATTAATATCAACTTCCTCGTCTTGTTTGAGATTTGTTTTTATTTTTTTATTTTTGCTGTGACACATCTCATGAGAAATACTTCGAGACTCGGCAAATCTGTTCTATAAATAGAAATAGTACTAGATGATTTGTTTGTTCGACTCGAACATTTTACAGAGTGCGAATTCATAAACGAATCGAATATCAGATTCGAATAGGATTGGCTTTCGAAACGCATTACAGAGTAGGGCCCAAGGACGCCCAAAACCTTCGGGTACGGAACTGGATGGTGTCGGCCAAGAATAGGAATACATGGAAGAACTTGCTGAAGGAGGCCTGAACGGAATCCAGGTTTGTGGCGCAGATGAAGGGAGAAACATTATTGGACAGGCTGACGATGATGATACCATTTTGTAGCTTTGGTTCAGAATTCCTCCTCCATTTTAAATAGTAGATATAAAATTTAAATGGGGGCGTGTTCAAGAAATTCTCTAAACAGTATTTTGTTGGTTTTGATAATTCCTATTTTAAGCTATTTTTGAGCAACTTCGATTTTAGTCTAGATTTCTGCTACCATTTTGACGTCTATTACGCTACCATAAGCTGGCACCGAATAGTATTCAGCACTAGCAGTAGCCTGCGACTTCGTCCGCCTCTCCCTCGTCCACCGGCCAGAAGTGGGTCTTGACTTGTGTATCATGCGCGCGAATTTTGTTGCGATGTTATTTTAAAATTGTGTAACAGCGACTCTCCCTAAGTCGAAATTGTTCTTAACTCGAAGCTTCAAATATGTATAATTTTCCCTTTCACTTTTCACTGACTGATGCTTTGCTCTTATTGATTTTTGCATTGATGAATTTTACAATTCGAACCAGTTGTTCCTGAGATAAGCGCGTTCAAACAAACAAACTCTTCAGCTTTATATATTAGTACAGATTTTGTTCCTTATTTGTTGTTTATTTGTGGCGCAAAAATTGATTTTGTTGCTCAACTAGTTCTTGGAAAAATCGATGCGTAATATTACGCTAGCAGAACCAAATTAGAACCAATGCAGCTAGCGATATGAAACTAACTGATATTTTGTTGCTAGTTTTTGCCGCAATATTAATTTTGTTGCTCAAATAACTTTCGGAAAAAAGCGCGGTTATTTTTCGTCTTATCTTTTCTGAAAAATAATAAGTATACGTCCGAGTGAACTTTCCCATAAAACGTTAGATTCAATATCTGGAAAGGTATTTTCAAAGATAAAACAACATTTACCGGGTCAGCTAGTAGAATAGTATCATATAAACAGTTGTTTATTCTTGTAAAACTCAAACACATATTTTATTGGGGTTCGTTTATGTACACAATTCGTCTAGGTAACATTTTTTTTTCTTTGAGGTCATCGAACTCCATCCATGAGTGATTTGCTCTTCTGTACAGTATAGCACAGAGGAGGTCTATGGATGGGAGGAACTTTCTAAGAAAAAATACGATGATCGAACTTTTATTTTTCGAGTCTTTTAACAAAAAAAAAAAAAAAACGGTTCTATGAGAGGTACCCTTTTGGAACGATACTAACATTTTTTTTTACACAAAATACATCAATGTTTTGAAAAAAACATTTTCGAGGAAGTTTTAAACAAATCGTTGGAGCCGTTTTTAATAAAATTGTAACTTGGTTTTTGGCTGAAAAATTTGTATGGTGGCTACCCTAAGTTTTGGACTTGAAAAAAGCACGTGAATTCGCTCAAACCTCTAATTTTCAAGTTTCAAGTCAATCGGACAAGTGGTTAAGGCAGACAAACAGACGGACGGAATCGCCGGACCCACTTTTTTCGACTTCTCTATCATCGTAATGTCATATTTTATCAAAATCTCAACTTTTCTTACAATCCCAAATCCAAACTAACATTTGTATAGAATGAACGCGTTCAGCTTTATCTTTGTCTATTGAGATAAGTATTCAGGGCAAACAAACAATAAAAATAAGTGCAAATAAATTAATTAGTAGAATATAATACTAAAAAGAGGAAAAAGTGGGAGGAAAAAATCAAAAAGATGGATTTTTAGACACTTTATAAAAAGTGGAGGGCATGAAAAACAACTGCAAAAAAGAGGAAAAAGCCCACCTTAGAGGCGCAAAGGTAGCCCTGACGTGACCTAACGAACGTCATCATCCAAAAGTATTTACTCGTTCGTTCGATAACTGATGGGATTCACTCACTCGTTCACTGAAGCGGTAATTCGTCTCCTGCTATTTTAAGCTATTTTTGAGAAACTTCAATTTTTGATACCTTTTTTGATACCATTTTCATTCATTTTAATGATCATTATTGTGTTTATATACCACTCTAGATGTCCATGGTTACTTATTTTAATATTTGGTGCTTTTTTGGCAAATCTATCCAGAGTTAAATAGGATATCACATCATGTAAGAATTAGAAATTCTATTCAGAGTAGGATCCTTCTTCTCCTTTTATCCGGAGTAAGAAGTTTGTTTTTGTAATACGCGTAAAATCTTACTAGGGTTTGCAAAAAAAAAAAAACATATGGCATATGCCGAAATACAAACAAACGATATTCTTCTATTCTACAAAATATTTTATTTAGAATAAAATTAAGTTTGCGATAAAGTTGTGTTTAAATTTCTTAAATTAAAATTCATACATTCTTATGGTAACAATACTCTGTTGATATTATTCTTACGACTTTTTCTTCTGCATAATGCAACTCTTTCAATAAAAAATAATGTTTGATGTTAAAAAATTAAAAATCATTAAATTCTAATCATTGGATGCCTAAATACGCACATATGCATCTTCAGAACATCGAACTTAATTTGCAGGCCATTCACATTTTTGAAACGCTTTTCTTACAATTTAAACAAAACCAATGAGACACATGTTTTGTTCACAACAAACTACAACATCATTTAAATAAAAATAAAAACTTAAATAAATATTCTTATATCTTCTTCCAAGTAAAATGCATTCTCAATGAATTTTTCTCTGTGGTAGGTCCTAAACCCACAACACGGTGGATGAATCCTCATTCGAAAGCGTCGAAAACCTCTGGAATTTATTCTTTCTATAGGTCTTCGAATCCCATCGTGAATCCTGGCTAAGAGGCAATCCAACATTATTCGCATGCATTGATACTGCTGCCGCCTTAAGGGTGGAATTTCGGCTATCCAAATTGCCCATATCACTCTGATCGATACTGTCGTCTAGGTGGGATGAACTCGTCGAACTCGAAATCATAGTCGAACTCAATGGAACTCCGATTTCTTGGAACGAACTTATCGAACTAAATCCACTTTCGTCTTCCGTTGTCGAGCACAAATTGGTACATTGTTTGCTTAACAACGGCAGCGGTGGTGAGTAGTTCTCCTCGTCGGTTTCGATTTTCGACGACGACGATGTTGACGAATGAACCGAACTATCGGTGCTGCTTCGTAGTGATAGGCGGGAATCTCGCATGTTCATGGTGCGCAGAAATAGCATTTCGGCGGTAAGATTGGCTTTCTGGTGGGCTGTTACATCTGGTGGCATATTTTCACTGGACATCGGTTTGACACGGGAACTGAGCGATTGGCGGTGCTGGGTTAGATCTGGCTGTTGGGTGTGCAGCAGATTGTGAATTGTTCGCGATAGTCGAAATGCTTCCTTGTTGAGTTTTTCTTCGGCGTCATCGTTCAATTTCAATTCGGCTCGTTTCTTTGGTGATCGTCGCCTATTTAAAAAAAATCAAAGTGAAATTTTGAGCTTTTTCCTTATATTAAAAAAAATTACCATGTAAAATCCTTAAATGTGCTATACGAATTAACCGGGGAGGCAAGATCGTAGTGATCCTCTTCACCGCTCTTGGTGCTATCGCCACCACAAGAGGTCGGTGACATTCGTTTAAGATCGATCAAATTCGTGCTGCTGCGGGCTCTGGGATAAACTGAAGAATTTCCAGAATCTGAGCCCTTATCGAGATCACTGTAGACATGGTACATGCTCTTCGATCGCGATATCTGTTCACTTCTGCTGCTGGCAGAGTTCTTCTGGTAACGTTCGAGAAATCGGGCAACTTCTTCCATAACGGCGCGGTACATGCCACAGCTTGTTTCGGCCTAGAAATAAAATGATGATTTTGTGAGCTATTAGTTTTCTGTTGAGAAAAAGAAAAATTAAGAAAGTTGATAAAGAAGTTTTTGGTGGATGCCCTGCTATCATTTGGCCTGTCGCATATATCATACAGCGAATACAACCCTGATTAGAAGTCTCAGCCAGATCAACACTTAACAAAGTTCCAGTTTCCCAAAGTTGCATAAATTAATTAGATTGTCAAATCCAAGCATAACACCAACATATGGCCTTCATGTCAATTTCAATGACCGACGACGGGTGGGTGTTATATTTCATAAAAATCATGTAAATGACATTCCGACTTCCGAGCCATTATCACTTCCAATCTGAGCTCGGGGGTAATTCTTTTTTTTTCAATTTTCTTTTGCTCTTAATTGGAAACAATAAAACTATTACGCCCCGTTGTTCACATTATTTAACTTTTTTTCCCTGCGATAATAAATTCCATTAAAACTCTACAGATACAAAATGATTAGTAGTTGTAGTTCCATTAACGTGGCCTTTTGTCCAACTTGGCCATAAAAAATACAAAATATTTTTCTTCGTGGTTGTAAATTTATTATTTATTAGTTCAGGAGCTTTTGTTATTGCTCAATTATGCTCAGACTTGAAACTGGTCGTTGTCGGCGTAGTTGCTATATGAAGAAAGTTTATCTGTTGCAGTGATATTTTGTTTTGTAAATCATGTAGGTACGTTTGACTCTTATGGTTTTGTATTTTCGAAGTCACGCGATGTGTTTTCGAGCATAAAGCATATTGAAATAGTCTTTGACATTATTCCATAGGCTTGTAAGCAGAATGTGAAGGAGAAATTGCTTCCTCCTATTGCATGGTTGATATTTTTGTTTCGAAAAGGAATTGATATGTACTGACAGATAGGAGGCGGTATAGCTGTTAAATGGGTGGATAATAACAGTATTTAAAGGTAAAGCCATGGAATTATGCAAAACGAAGAAGATGCGCCATGGTCGCGACTGATGATGGGATACAGTAGTCTGGGGAAACATAATCGATGTCATGGTCAAGTGGTGGGTGGCTCTGTCTATTGTTAATGATGACCGATGGCGATGGGAAAAGTAAAATAATGCAACATTTAATTATTATGAACTGTCTGCATTGTGTTTTCAGAGAATGAAAATGAAAAGGCTTAGCTAATGGGCTTTGATGTTATCTTGTGCAGCTAAGTAATGTCTACAGAGGTGCTGATTGGACTTTAAAACAATTTACTTTCGGTTTTTGTTTGAAGATGCTGTTAAACCAAGGAGTCGGGTACCACTTGTTTAGATAAATCATGAGAAATGATAACCTGGGGTTCGCATTGGCCTGGTTTTTCCCTGATTCCATTCATTCAGTGTTATGAAGTTACAAATGGAAAATGGAATAGCATGAATGCTAGAGCTCCACAAATTTGTTTAAGTCATCTCATATGTGCTCAGGCTCATGTTCTTCCATTTTCTTTACATTGTCATTAAAGCGATTCTATTTTCAATGGTTGGAGATTAGTTTCACTAAAATAGTCGAATCATCAAGATCTGTTAAAGTTACCGACTTTAGGAGTAGGCGGTTTTAGTCACACTTCGCCAATGAGTTGCTGTACAATCTATCTGCAACTGACCGCTAGAAATGTCTATGCTTAGATCATAACTTTTCATGAAATTAAATATTCTTCACTACGTTTCGTTTATTATATCCCGGAGCTATTTTTCGCTCTCAGAAGAGGATGGTCTCATTCAAAACGATTAAACTCGTAGAGTAAATAAAATAAATTTCGATTTTCCGATATCCTACTTTCCCAATGCCCTAATTAATTGGCCTTGAAAAACCCGTGAACATCCTACAAATCTCCTTTCTCCCATAGCACCATCCAGATAAAATAACTTTTTCCAGGTTCGATGCCAGTCTTGATCTTGTGGTCATGAATCTTTTTTATCTCCCCGCATGTCTATCTCAGCTTGTAAATCGACTTTTTCTTTATTCTAATGATGATATAGATGTGAGTTTTGCACACCAAGACCATCGATTTCGCTTTTCAAAACCTACTTCCTTTAAAATACATTGTAGTGCTTCCCCTTGGGGCTGTGTGTCTATAGCTGACATGAATAGACACATCTGCATTTGATGCGCATTCTCTGGCATGATATCGAGTGGCGATGCGATCTGATCGATGGCATGATTGCAAAAGTAATTTCGCTTCAACAACGCCAGGGACTCTCTATGAAGATTTAACTGATGCACTGGTGCACCGTGATGTGAAAGAGAATCTCGCCTTCGATCATGAACATCACAACACAATGAAAACAACGATGATAGCCATCAATGCATTTTTCTTTATATCGAATGCTTTTAATAAGTATTCATCATCTCATCTCGGACGGCATGTAAGGTGGTAATATTGTTGCGGTTGCAGATGCAGCTCGAGATATTTTCTGACCGACTTCCATTAACCCAATTCAAGTATTGTTGTTGAGCAAAAATATGCACGCGTTCCGCTTTGAGACTAGCGCAAGACTTATAATTGCACTCATACACACTTTGGGCTAATGCTGATGTTAACACTTAATTTTCGTGAGGTGTGTGTGGGGGGAGGCCACGACTTAGGAATTGTCTAATCAAACGACATACAACAAATCATAATTATAGTTCTTCGCACATTATTGTTAAGCAATTCGTAATTAAGTAGATAACTCTTATGATTCGTTAGTTGCGCTTCAAGTAGGTACACAATTAATTGACAAGTACGTATTATCACATACATTTTTCCTTCTTCTCAAATTCACTTTCTCTTTTTAGCAATTTTTCAAAGTGTCTTTTATTTGGTTTATTTCATGGTACCACTTATTTTTTTTGGCGGACCCGATGGGGAGTTTCAAGTTTTTGGCCATCTTAATCCAGTCAGCCTCCCACCGATTTTTTTCAGCGTATGTGGTGTAACGTGTTTGTTTACTTAATTTTTTTTTTCTATGCAGAAGTTGAAATTGTTCATTGAATAGATCCTGATACTGAGATAGCAAATGGCATGCCTAATGTCTAATGTCATGATCTTATGAGCTGCACATTTATTAGGAGTGTTTTGTATCCAAAGCAGGTGGTAGTGGAGTCTTACCTACTGCTGGGGATAATCTATCGAGCAATAGTTGCCATTGCCATACCAGCCGCCACTGCGCCGCCGCCATCCACTAACACCATCGACCGGTCGTTGTAACAACAGCGTTCGATGGAATGTATGATGCAATAGGATTTTTGGGCGGAAGCTGTATTTGTGTATGAAGAAAGGACTGGTGCTTCGATAATGTGTAATTAATGCGTGAAGTAAGTTGGAAGCGAATTATTGACTAGTTGTTTATCAGATGGGAGGTGGGAAAATTTGTTTAGAAGGTAAATAAATCACTGCGTCACATGAAAGGGCCGGAGACCCATAAACACTTCCGCAATTAAAGACTCTTACTTTGATAATGATTCAAGAGGCGCATGTGAGTAAGTGGTTAGATGCTTTCAGATTTTTATCATTTAACAATGCTCTTCGTGCTTCTCACGTTTGGTTAAGATAAGACCCGACAAGTTATCATGAAAACAAGTAGATGAAGATGAGGTACTCAATTTCGGACAAAACAAACATTTGAAGCTGAGTGAGGCTCTTTCGAAAATGACAAATTTTGGAGTATTATTCCGAAAATATTAGTTTCCAGTCTAACATTATTTTATATCAACACCTTTTGCTACTATTAAGACATGCTTTAAGCTCTAATGGGCTCTAAACAACCATCATAACACCCTATTTCTTAGAATCAACATATTTTATTAGTAAGACATTTTTATTTACAATTCTATTACAAAACACTATCTTGATTGTTTGTTTTAGATAACAACATTAATTTTATCTTGGACAAGACAAGACATAATTTGAATCTAACTTTTAGTCATGGTTCACCTCCTTAATTAATGAAAATACCCTTGTGACCCATTTCGTTTAAATATTTTATGACCTTTCTCAAACTCAACTTTTGACATTTTCCCATGACTAAAAGCTCATAATTTAACACGCTAGACCATAACAAATAAAATTTTATATCGAGTTCGTAGATCAGCTCTTTTGTTTCACATTATGTTTAGTGAGAATCGCAGTTTAGATACACCATTTGTTAATTTTTTTGTATTATTTACCTGTTTCAATTGCCACTGAAGTGTATCAACTTGATTTTGTAAAATTACAGCTTCAACATTTGCCGAAGGATCAACAATTTCAAATCGATTCTCTGAATATTCGCCATTTGGTTTTAATTCATTTTCCGACTCGTCGAGCAGATGGGATTCCTAAAAAGAGTAAAAAATTAATTTAATATTACAAAATTGTTATGAGTCTCTATCTTAAAATCTACAAGTACATGAAGTCAATTTTGTAGCTTAAGATTAAGCAACCTTTACTGCAAACTCTTTAGACATAAGACAGGCCATCAGAGAGAAGCCCGACAGTGGCCGTGGGATGTCTTTTCTCTGACCATGATTATTAAGAAATTCATAGGAAAAAAAATTAGTTAAATGTCTACAGAAATAGTAACAAAACGGTTTGGTAGTGACGTAAATAATGACCTCTAACACTTGGCAACTGAATAAGTAGAATTGGTTTTGAGATTTTTTGTTTTTTGCAAATTGCAAACACATAAACGTTGGTCATTTGACACCTCTGAAAATATCAAGAAACGTAGACTGGTTTTCATAATACTTGATGTGTTAAATAGAGTCATTTGACACAACAAGCCTCATCAAGTTCATCGACTTATTTATCTTGAGCTCATTCGCAGACCGCACACAATCAATAATAATTATGATGGAAGACAAATTAAGTAATCAATCAATATCTCAGTTAGACTAATTGAGAGAAATCGCAATGCAGCAAAAAGACATTACTTTGCTGTAAGACCCTTCTTTCCAGAGCTGTCACTTCAGTAGCGTTTACTTTTTGATACACTAAAGTAGGTAGTAATTAATACATTATTTGATGGAATTTCCATTTTTGTAAAAGTATATGTGGACTTAAATTCTTCAAACTTACTTACAAACGAAGTAACTTCTTCCCTAGAAAGCGTTTTTGACAGCCCTGTACAAAAGTACTAGCAAATCACCATTTACCATTAAATTTATTATGAAATCATTAAACCCTTTGCATGTAATAAGGTTCATTAAAAAAAATCCATTACCGCCAAGAGGTGATGTTAATTTGGTTTTTTGTCTGCTACCGGATTGATTTTCATCAACGAAAAAAACTTATAAGGTATCGGTGGAAACCATCTTCTAGGTTTTCTTTTGAATGCATTCAGTTAAGGTCTTATGTTATTATTTTCCTATTTGTGGTTTCTTGCAATCGAAATGCAATATAATAGATTCGTTTCGTTAAGACTTATTTATGAAGGTGTATAGTTGCTTACGTAATTGGGATTTAATCAATTCACGATTAGTTTTTTAGGTTGTAGATTGGTTGTCGGTTGATCGATGGTTGCATAGATTTAGAAATTGGTTGTAACAAATGCGAGTCTTCGTGTTTGACATTTAAATTTTTTATTGTTGCGAAGTGATGTCAGGTGTCTTCTTGTAACACTTGATTTTTCAAATTAAGGCTACAAGTAGAATTTATTGGTAAAAAGGGGAATTTGATCACTAAAATCAAAAGCATTTTGGATCGAAAGGGACAGCTTATAGCAGGAATGATAGTGCCACCGTGTTTGAACCTTGCAAGCAATGAAGAAACAAGAAGGCTTTAATACGAAACCTTCATATAATAAAACACTCTAAAGACATTAAATAGAAAATCCTCTCGAAACCATTTCTTGTTTTAAGTCCCTCGGATGTTGTATTAGGCTGTAATCGATTATGAAATCCAAGACACCATGTTTGCGCCTATGATAATGGCTGAGTCGTCGGCGGCGGCGCCTACTACCTTGCTTTCAAAGCTTCTGCCAACTAGTCTTCATTCAATTAATGACAACTTTTCAACAGTTAAACTGCAGTTTTATTTGCGTGAAAAAAAAAATAAAAAAAGAAAAAGGAAAAATCATTCACTGTCAACATTTCATGGAAACGAGATTGTTTTGCTTTTCCGTTCCTTCGTTGATTCGTTTGCTGTCAAAAGTTCAATGTTACCAAAACGTGGAATTCGACTTTTTCGAATTCGTGGATTTTCGACTCAATTTTAAAGTTGGACAATCGATATCGCTCTGGACATTGGATTTTTGTATCATTCAAACGAAAACCTATTCTTCTTCTATGTAAAATATTCCGATGAAGTAGGCTGCTTCATGCTTTTTTTAAATGCACATATATCCATGGAGGCACAGGCTGTGAAGTGGAACCAGTGATATCCGTTTGTTACGCGACAGTTAATCTCTTCATATGCAACAGTCAAAGAAAAAAATAGACACTCATAGAGAAAAAAGACAAACAAAAAAGCATTCATGTTGTTAGCTGCACGTGAATCAGACTCATGCTTCTGGATATTTAACGTTAAGCTTTGGCATTTCAGGGTTGTTTTTTTGTTTTTGGTTTCAAAAATAAAATATTTTTTTTTGAATTGCTATAAAGAGTAAAGACTGTTTTCAATACTGCTTCAAAACTTGCTTGAGCAGAACTTTTATATTAAACGTTGACAAGTATTTTACTTAAAAATTAATTTGTACCACCCTTTAACCATTTCCAAAAAAAAACTGCAGCGTTAAGGCTGCCGTTTTGTTGCTTTGTTTGCTCTTTCAACCCATGACTCATCATGAATGATAACAAACTTTAAAAAAAATGCGTGATCCACACTGGCTGCAATATTTCAACACCATTTTTATACGAGTACATGGTCGTACATTTCCTGTTTCGTGTGCTATAGTCGTAGCCCCTTTATCTGGGTCTTCGTGATTTGTTTCTCGCTCTATCTCTTACTCCTTTTCAAAAGCACGTAAATATTTTTGTGGTGCATTTTTTTTCTGTTACAGATTGTGAGCATACTCTTTGGCTCACCCACTCGTTGCCCTGCTGCACTGAAAAATTTGAATTGGAATGGGAATTCACATTTATAGTGCTCCAATTTGGAATCTTTGTTGTGTGTCGACCCCGGGGGTACCTTCGTATGATGGGAATATGAACACCTGTACATAGCGAACAGGAGAATACATATAATGATGATGATGACGGTTACGGGTGCCATCCTCTCCCATCTCTCCACACAACCACCGAATTCGCCTAGGGTTATTCGAGCGTCACATAAGAATGCATTTCTTTGGTTATATTATATTTTCTATCCGTCAGATACTCGCACGGTCCTCATTCCATAATGCGGTGTAGTTTCTGCCTTTTTACTGTTTTGACTCTGGCGATAAATGATGGTGAGACTTGAAGACGATTTTTCATTCATACACCGAAGACATGTCGGATGTGGGTGATAACAGTGCTTTGTTGACTCAAATGAAAGATGAATTCTTCACACCGGGCTCAGAATCTGAACATTTATCTACTTGTTTTAAGAAAATGTATGAGCACGAACAATGCAACTGGTAATAAGTGATTTCTTTTTTATAAATTCGCGTCATGAATTTACACTATTGCAACCATGTAAGAATCTATTGTTTTCGCTAAAGATATGTTTAAGATACCTTAAGTGCTAGACAAGAACTATAAAGGTGAGAAAAGTTTGAAGTGTGAGAAAAAATGCGTCTTAAGTATATGGTCACACATTTCATATGTGTCTTCATTGTGAAAGAAGGTATTGTTCGCATTACGAGTGAGTCTTCCAAGACTTAAAAGCGTCGACCTTAATAAGAAAAGACGTAAAAATGAATTTGAGAAAAACAAACTACTTGCAGGTTGAAATGTGAGTTTTCATAAAGAAAAAAAAAAAAAACAAAAACAATAAATTCGCAGATTTAAAGTAATTAACGGTGAACTTCAATTTCACATTCCAGAGGAAACAATTAAAACTTTTTTTTTGTTGTCTATCTAACAATTGTTTGTAATGACTTTAAGTGACTTTAAAAGTTATCATAACTAGACCAGTTACTTTCTACAGGTTGCTATAATGTGGCTTTAATCATGATTTAGCGGCATTTTGTTGTTATTTTGTTTATAATAGTGCGACAGAGGTCTTGAGCTTGTGTCGGACGGTAATTTTATTATTTAAGGTAACATGTTTCAAAGTGTAATAAAAAATGTTGTATGTGAAACGATTTAACATGGAAATTGGTATGTGGTGAGGATTGGCGAAAATTTTAAGTAGAGTAGAAAAATGTTGTAAGCATTTAGGAATGCTAAATTGTTAAGCATCTATGCAAAGCGCTTGGGACTTTTGCACCTTGAAAATAACACACGCAAAATTTCGATTGAAGACTTGGCAACAAAGAAAATTAAAAAGAGAGTTGGGTGAAGATTTTAATGACCCTTTTTTATGAATGGAAATTAAAATAAAAGAATGTTTAATTTTATTTCCATACAAATTTGTTTTCACGGTCACTATTAAATAATTCAATTACCTAAACTATCTTTGTCTTGAAAAAAGGAGAACCTCTAAACTTTTTCGGACAAAACATCGGACGTCGGAATTTCTTACGTACATTACTATTCAAACGATGCATAGATAGAACCATGCAATGGGACTCGGATCAACAAAAGTGACAATTTCGTTGTAAAACTTGTTTGGGATCACATTACGAAAGCTATTAATTCCACGAATATTAATATCTTTGAAGCACTGTATTTTAAAGTGCAACTTGAAACTTATTCGACATCAAACACCAAACATTCTATCCTCTTTTAAAAGGAGTCGGAGTTTTTCACAAAAAAAAGTAAAAAAGTGAAACCACTAATTCGGTAAGTATGTTTGCAAAAGTAAGCGAAAATTTTGAGCAATTAAGAATAAAAACTTAAGCTTGCCTGTAGACATTATTGGGGTTTTTGATTTGACGGATCCATCGATCATTCAATAAAAAAGCGTACCTTCATTGGAAAGTTAGTGCTATCAGCAGTAGAATATCATTTTACCTCCTCTCAAGTTTTATTGAATAAAATTAAATCCAAAGTGAAAACCCGACCTTTCAAAGGCTTCTTAGGTCAATAATTGACAGAAGAAAGTGATGATTAACAAATGACTGATGATTTTTTTCAAAGACAAAATTCCAATTAATTCTTTAACTTTTTCTAATTTTTTCACCCATTCATTAAATTTCTATCAACATTGATTTTAACTTTCAGATTCTTTACTGGATTCAAAAGGTCAAGCGTACAAAATTTGCTCCTGTTAGCAATCTTTTTTTAGTTTCTAAATTAAAATTTATTAAGTGAATTGGAATTCCATCAAATACCTATAAAAGTTTAAAAATAAATGTATTCCAATTAATGAAAGCAGAACGAATCATTTCAATTAATTTAGAAGAAAACTTAAATCTCAGGAATGTACTCATGTTTGCTACGCGCCTTGAGGCTTCTCAAACTTTACAATTATAATAATGCTCGTTTCGGGGAAAATAATATACATACCAGTTAATTTTTCAAGGTGAAAATAGGGCTTCCACGCACATCGCAAAAAAAGAAGAAAAGGAGATAAAAGGTGAAGGTACTGTCACTCTCTTTTGTGTTCACATATATAATTTCTTTCATCAAATAAATCAATTTTAAAGTATCTAATAGTATTCATATTCAAGAGCAGATATCGTGTTCTCATCTTTCACTCTTTCACTTTGAAAAAAATGCTGTATGTTTCCAAAGGGTTTACGGCTTACACTAATGCCCATTAAAACAGATTCATAAAGTTATAAAACTGATTTAGGTACCTTTTTCTTTTCTTTACTATTTGTTGGTGATTTGTGTATACATTTATTGTAAAATATCACACAATCCCAATAAAAGCGAGCAAGAGTGTAACTTCAAACAAAATCAAACCTCCACCGCTTTATCAACTAATTAGTTCAAAGTCATAAAAACTTTTACAGTGTAAGCACTTCACTTAAATTATGTATGCTTTTATGGTTTTTGAACTTTTTTTCGGGTGAACTTTGAGTTCTGTTGATGTGATTCAGGTGTGAAACTATGAGGATGGCTTCAGGCAGATTACATTCAAAGTTTTGTTGGTTTTTTTTGTCTTGTTTCGTGTGTTTTGTTTAATTTCATCTTAATGGAAAACGTTCTCTTTTGCGGAATTACAATTTTGTAAGTTAGCAAGTTAATAAAGCAAAAAGAAAGAAACGTTTCGAGTTAACATGAAGTACCCACTTAAAATAACAAGAAAATGAATACAAAAAATCAAATTAAGCAGAATGCTTCTGGCGAAATGTTTACAAGTGGTTTTTTTTTGTGTGTGTGATTTTTGATAAGATTTACTTAATAGCTGAGGGTACACTTGTAAATTTGGAGAAAAATGAGATTGTTTATTTTTTGGATTTTGAATTGAATTTTAATAAAAAAAAAGTCTTTTCGGACTTCTTAGTCAATTAGTCGTAAAGTGAAGCTGAAGATATGGAATTAAAAAAAAAGACTTGCTTTTGAAATCAAAAACAAATGAATACTCGTTTACGAATTGAAATCTTCGTTTCAACGTTTCAAATTATATAATTACTTCTTATGTTTTCTTCACCCTTTTTATTAAGCAATTATCAATTATCATCTCTTTGATTATAAGAGATAAACCAATTTCAAGCTTTCAACCGTGTCACGACACAACCATCAAGTCTTCACGCCCCACGGGTAAATGGATTTCCTAATGAATTCACTTACACTTTCCATCAAACAAATAAACACGAAAAAACGTCTTAAAAAGTAAACGTCATTTCTCTTATCATATCTTTAAATCTACCCATTTATTCACGCAGCATGCAACTGTATCTGTTGTAAAAAAAACATCAGAAAAAAAACAAAACCAAAACAATATTTGAATTTCAAATTTCCATGCGTCAAGATTTCCAAACCCAACTCAAGACAGCTTTGTGTCTTTTTCTCTTAGTTCAGGTTCAAGTATGTAATTTTTGGCTTTGATTCGTGTTTTTTTTAGACATTTTGACTGCTCAATGATTTATCACAGAAACGACCCAAAACTAAAGCAATAAATAAAATCATAGCGTAGCGGCAACATGATGAAAATGTTGAAAAAGCAAACATGTTTTTCGAAGTTCAAACATCAAACCCAACCCAAAAAAGATACGAAGAGCTTTGGTATGTGTTTGTGTCTTTTATGTGCAATCAATCAAAATTACATCAAAAGTAAACACTGCTGCAACGGCTACGGCGACATCTTTTTAGGAAACCTAAGCAAGGAAACGCATTAAATTTTAATTTTGAATTCATTCCGCTGATTTTTTGTGATTTGATCGAAAAAAATATACAGGAAGTGCCGCCTGCATGTGCATCCGGTTTACAACCTCTCTGAGTAATTTATTCGAATAAACCTCCTTTTTGACACCAGAAATGCACAAACAAATTCATGGACAGGGAATTACTTCAACCAGTGACTATGCCTGGATAAATTATTCCGCCAAAACAATATGACAGATTAAGGCCGTATTTGCAAAAAAAGTATCACTGTCATTCCAGTGAATGATGTGAAAAAATAGTTTCTATGACAATTTGAAAGATACAGGTCAACACAGAACAAAACTTCGTATATGTACTTCTATTCATTGTGAACGAGATGATGGTAGAGTGTGGCGGAGGCGTTTTGCGGCAGACAAAAATATGCAGCAGAACAATCCAACTATTAAAGTTTCAAATTCATACGACAGACAGTCTTCATACATCATAGGTCGTCATGCGTGTCGCTTTCACAACACACAGTACAAAAGAATCGTTTAAGTCAGAAATTAAATACATACTCATATGGAAGTATGGCACAATGTATGTCAGCCTCCCGGCCAACTCAATTTTCTAAACCGTTTAGATCTTGACCTATTTGTTGTGGGAGGAGGTGTATGCTTTTAATTTTTTTGTTGTACATTTTTTTTGGGAAAATAATTCGGTGAAACCATTTATTATTAAAAATGGAGAAAAACTAGAAAATATAACAAGAATATTCGGAGCTTGTATGCACCGAAAGAAATATTAAGAATCTTTACCATTTTTTAAACAAATTTAATAAAATAATGTTACAGAATGAAAAGAAGAATTTGTTGATAGTTTTCTGAAAATTAAGAAGAGCACATTTTTTTCTACTAAATTCTTATTTTTTATTTGCATTCGGGAAAGAGGCAAGTTCAATAGAATAATCACGAGCTAACAAAAATTTTCTCAGTGCATGCAGTACAAAAATAACGGCGATAAAAGATACAACTCTTTTTGGCTCGTAGGTAACATAAATCGACAGTTGTAAAACATTCTCCATGTCATTTAATTTAAAAAAATTTAATACCTAAATTCCTGTTATAAAGAACCAGAGGAGGAAGTGGAAGTGAGGGAGTGGTAAGCCTGTTGTTGTTAGTTGGCCCTAAATGTCAACGGAAATAACAATGAGAGAGAGGAAGTGCACGTTTGTAGAAAGAAACACAAACCTAGTGCATGGGGCAGTACACAAAAAATTTATTTTGTGTCGACGGTCAATCGTTTGTTCAATACAACATAACTGTACCTGTGTGGTGTGAATAGATAAAAACATGTATTACATGTTCCCAGCTATCTTTCATGAATTCGAATTGATAGATAAAGTGACCCTACCAACAAAAAGCTTTTGGACTATAAAATGCTAAGATCGATGACACTCTGACAGTTGAATTACAAACATGGAATGAATGTCAATTGATAATGGCGGTCGATGACTTCAAAATTGAGATAATACAAGTAGGTACTCGTACAAGTTGTATACAAGTTGCGTAACGCAATACGAAATAAAAATGTAATACGAATTACCATTTAGGAGACGAAAAAAAGAAATAACAGTTTGAAATAGAAGTTTATGTTGGGGAAATTCGGTATACAAATTAGAATAAATTCATCTTGAAGGAGGGAAAAATAAGTACAACACAAAATTACCCAATACAGAAGATTTATGTGCAAAGTATTTGAATTTATTCAACTCGCGTGATTTACTTTTTGAATAATTGTATTTTGAATTCCTTGGGAACGTTTTCAGGAAGACAATTATTTGGATTTGAAACTGGTGCTACATATTAAATGTTCTTGAGCATTGTTAACAGATATAAAATACACGACTGGGTCGCATCAACTTGTTTCTTTTCGTTTAATTTGACAAAAAATGTTTTCTATCTATCGAGTTTTTGAAAAACATTTTATAACTACTTTCAATATTTTCTATTACGTTAAATTTAATGACAATCACTTCTTGCGAACTGTAGCTGATTCATAGTACACTTTTTATGGACCTCAAGCTTTCATGAATCATATATGATTCATATCATAACACAAGAAATCGAGACAGTAAAAATTCAACGTTTAGAGTGGCAGAAAGCATTTATTGGGAAAATGGGGTTTCCACATTTCTGGCCATATCTCAAAAACGGCTTGGCCGATTTTGTATGAACTTCTTAAAAATTATGTGCCACTACCCGAATTTTCCGCCACACATTTGTATAAGATAGAACGAAGAGATTTTTAACCGGATACGTACATAGAGCAATCTATGATATGAATCATAATTATATTCATTAGTTAAAAATAAAAAAACGAGAGGCGAAAATGAATCAATATGAAAGTATAATCCTCTATTTGTTTGCGAAAACGTAGAAGAAAGGACTGGATGTTTTATTTTTGTTCAAATTATAACAATAAAATACTTTAAGGATATAGTAATCACCACAGGTTTTTAATCACATTTTAATTCAAAGCAAGGTTACATTTTTGCTGAATGAGAATACCTTCATTGTTTGAAAGACTCATTTGGATGCCGACAACGAATCGAAATAATGTATTAACCATCACCAAAAGTCTTTTTTTGCACTTTTCATCATAAATGTCCAAGTAACCAAAACCAAGGAACCCTCAAGACTTCAGAGAACATTAAATTCCTCACGAAATAAATATGTATGCACTTCCAGAAATCAATTTATCAACCTATCCAGCAAAAATACCCAAAACGTGATTTTTATTTAAATTGGAAATACGAAATTCATCATTTAAGGCTATTAGGCACCAATACCAATCGTTTCTCATTAGTTTCCATGCAAAATTCTTCAACCCAAAAGTCTAAGATGACAACGCCATCGATTGGTGTAGTGCGCTAAAAATATTCAACTTGAAAAAAAGACAAACAAACATACATTTCAAGGACAAAACAAGTTGCCTTAAGAAGATATAAGAAAAAATTAAAACAATTCGTGTTTTATCGTCTCATCCATCAGAACAGTCTGACGTGCCAAATAGTTTCTGGAATTTATTAAAAAACAAGCACAAAATAGTACCTACTTAACAATATGTCTTGTCTACTTTGTAAATGCGTCGAAACAAGCAATACAATACGACAAGAGTAAATTCCTTACAGCAGCGCAAGAAAGTCAAATGAATGGGAGTCTATGATTCTGTATATCTAAGTGTTAATAGCAACAGTCTGCAAAAAAATAACTAAAAAAAATTGGGAAACATTTCCTCGGGATGTGATTTATCTAAAACTACTGCAGAGGAAAGGAAAATAATAAAAATAAATAAAATACAAACACGAAAACTTTCATCATTCTTTAAACGTTTCTCTGGAGACTGGAGCCAACTTGGGTACCATGAGGCTTCAATCAAAAATCGATTTATTTCAATTTCAATTGTTTTCGATTGTTTGGAATTTAATTTCCCTTAAGTTGTTCGCTTGATAGCGGAAATTGTTCACTGGAGTGAAGAATTTAAAGAATTTGTATCTAACTGAATAAATTTAAATGGACCTTGTTTTCACACTTTTGGAAAATTAAAAAAGTTCTTTGATCGCAATCGAATATTCAATAAATAAAACCTTCACTCGATGTTTACCGAAGAAATTTTCTCATTCGAAAAATCTGTGTTAAGAAAATAATTCCCACATTCCTTTTACATCACCACCTGCTGTTCATGTGCCAAAATGTCAATTCAAGCCGTCAATTCTTTGTAAACCAACACAGAAGACTTCAATCAGCTTCTTATTCCACATTAACAACAGCGAAAAAACAAACAGACGTCTTATGTCTGTTGCATGTCCACCAGCTCGGCGGAAAACCGGCAGACGGATATGGAATCCATAACGCCATTTGCATACTAATCACCCATCGATCGCGATGAAACTTTTTCCCTAGAGAAGGAAAAAAAAAAGAAATCGAATAAAATCTGATTCACTGCACATTAAGCTAAAGTGATATTAATTAATATTTCGTCATGATGGAAAAAGAATGCGAAAACTAAGTGTATCACATGCTCTTTTTGTCTATCGAAACAATAGATTGTTGCTCATTAAAAACTATCTAATCGAAGCATTGTTCTCATAGTCTCTCACCAGCAGCAGCGAGTCTTTCGTCGTCATTATTTCGAGCTATTTATGATTGTCACAGAAACTGGAGCAATTGTAATGGCCAAAGAATGAACGGAGATTCCATTACAACAATACAATTATTTTCATCTCTTTGCCAAAGTGACAAAGCTGAGTCGATTCCTCTGCCTCCCATAACTTCTATCGAGATAAACTATCTTTCGCAGCATAAATTGCAAATTGGCTGCAATGCTGAGCTGATGTTCAAGAGGAGCACATCAGTGCTGCCAAAACACGATGGGAAAGAAGAAAGTTTCCTTTTTTATTTCACATCGATTCAAATTTACGTGAATAGGATAGGTCATTAATCCACAAAAACAACGCCAAACTGGGAGCTACATACGACATACATCCACCTATGGATAGTCGTAGAAACATCTCTAGACAGAAAAGATACAGAGTAAAAAAAACGAGTCTTCTACGAGCATGAGGAAGATAATGTTGTTTATATTCAGATAGAAAATGTATCCAACAGATGCATTCCATAGAGCCAAGAGTCTTACGAACGATGACGGAATTTCATCGGCGCAATATGTGGGAAGCTAAAGTTTCACAACATCTGAGTGAAATTTTGCAAAATTCTCACATGACGCACTCCAAAAAAGAGCGAGAGAAGTAGAAAGAGGAACGAATAAATTTGAAATCTCAAAATCTTATAAATATAGAACTGACACTAATATTTTGAAATTCTTTTCTTACAATGCTGAATGTTGATGGTTTGGTCCACACTCCATTATAGCCATCAGAGAGTCAGAGTGGTGGTGGGCTTTTTTTTTTTAAATCCTATTTTAAGATCAACGCCGCTGGCGGACATGAACGACGCGATGAGAAGCGACTTCTAATGCCGGCATTTCGCTTGATTAAAGCGACTCACCTCTTGGGCTAGTTTGTTTGGACGTTCCATTCGTTACGCTTAGCGCTTATACATACGTTTGTATATGCGAATGTTCTCTGTGTTTTGAAAGGAGTTCTATTTTTTCCTTATTACTAGATATTTTAATCTCCTTTGCAGATGGGTAAAGCTTGCTTATGTCTAACTGAATGAGAAAATATACAAATTTGTTTGAGATGCAAAAACAAATAGATTTGCCAAGTGGGTCGCAAGTATTTGCCCATCGCAAGTGATTATGATGTTTTGATTTTTCTTCTCAGAATGAAATTATTTCTTTTTTTATACAGAAAATAATGAACTATTTCGAAATTTGTCTCGAGTCATTTCCGTCGGTCGATCAAGTCATAAACACATTTTTGATTCTATTGAAAAAAAAAAGCCGAGTGGAATTTGGTGATTTGTGATCCGGGAACATAAACATTTGAATATTTCTACAAATTTCAACATTAGTTGTGTTTTATTTTCCCCATGATCCAGATCAGATCATTGATTTATATGTATTACAACAAAAAATCGAAATCCTGCTTTTTACTTGGATCAATGTTTGTGATCCATAAATTAGTTTTTCTAGTCCTCACAAGGGGAAATTTCGACTTGTAAATGTTGGTATCAATGCCAGATAATTGTCATGAAAAACTGTGTTGCCACATCAATATTCTTATCTATCTGGAATTGAAATATTTTTCAATCAAATAGCGAAACGTTTAAGATTTATTTATTTTATATCTAATCGACAAACTAATGGACGTTTTAATCAAATCAAACCATAAATTCGTGAAATTATAATGAATATGTGAAAAAACCATATGTTTTTCATTAAATGCGTGAGTATTATTGTCCTTAAAAAAAGAATAAACAAAATCAACGTGCAAAAAAATGCTCGTAGGGAAACTCCGCTCTAAATTTCAAATAAATAAAGTCAAATCCAGATAGATGTCTGCCGTCAAAATTGACAAAAAAGAAAAAATTAAAATATTGTACTTTTCTGAAATAAAATGAATTGTAAATTCACATTATGTTACTTCATTTATTTCAAAATTGCATTTAAGATATTTGGTCTGTGGTGGTTGCAAAAAGGTATGTACCTATGTAAGTCTTTTTTAAAATGAAATTGTTATAGCATCTTGCTAATTTGTTTTCTCTTTTTCTAAGCTCCGCAAGGAAATAACTCTTGGTTACACACGGTGACAGGACCATCCGTTACCGTTACCCTGATCCCTTGATAAAGGCCAACTGCACCGTTCCGATATAGACATCCCCAACGGCAAAATAAACGACTACATCAATTTCTATTCAGGAAGCTTGCGCGTTGTTACCGAGGTAGAAATTGGATCGAGTCGGCACAGTTGTTAACCGCGAAAGACATAAGGTTCTTTCGATATTGTGCACGTTAAGGACACACAAGGTCACGTCTTCGCCACAAGATTCACGAACGTTTTCATCATCGTGAATGGCAAAAAGTCTTACATCTCGCTGCCAAAGGACAAGGGTGTTAAGTACATCATTTCTGAGGAGCGTGACAAGCGATTGGCGGCTAAGACTCATTAAAAGAAGATTTATTTCAAGTTGAATTCAATTTTTATTTAAAAAAAAATTGAAATACAATAAATATCTAATAAATAAACACTTTTTGGTTACATCTGCTTTTGATGCGTGTGTGGGCTGTAGGATTTTCGTTTCGTTGTCCGTTACGCACATAAATGAGGTTTTCATTCTTCTGGCAGGCTTATATCGGACCACCATATTGAAATCTTAGAACGATCACAAACAAAAGGGCTTTAATCAGGTCATTTTTCGCAGTAAAATTGCTTGTGGTATGAGGTGCAAGCATTCAAGTCTTTATTTATTTTATGCGAGATACGATTTTATATTTTTAAATGTCAAAATCAAAAAGAAAATATGTCACACAACTACCAATCTTCAAATATTAAAATATTGATGATCCGAGTTGTTTTATTTTCTTGATCTGATCCGGATCAGATCATAGGAATAAAAAAACACAGCTATTTTTGAGAAATTTTTACGAAGCGTTTTCAAATGAAATGTTTGGTATGGTCAGGATTGCGATAGAATTGATTTATTTCTGAAGGGAATTGAGGACAAATGAGACATTTTTAAAAAGTCTGAAAATGCAATAATTCAATTTAATTGCTTAAGCGGGTCGGTTAGTTTCAATTTTAAGGGATTTTTCGTGCGATGTTTGGAAAATAGGTAGCTACTGAGATATTTGAAACATTTCTTTGAAAGTTTTCTATCTTCATATTTTTGTCTGAAAGTAAAATTGTTTACAATTCCAATATCAAACTTTGAAAGAAGAATCAAAGTTAGACAAAAAAATGCAGACAAAACAAAATGGAATGCAAATTAGATGTTTTATTTATAATATGCGAAAATATTCATCAAACTAAAAGGTATGCAAAGAACAGATGATGGTATTAAATTTATTCGGAATATATTTCTCATTTTACTTTAGTCTGTTTATTCAAAAATGGCCATTGAACTTAGTGATTCAATGTCGTACTTAACTTTTACTTGCTTAAATACTCTTAAATTTCAAGGACACCACACCAAAGCTCATGAAAGGTTTTTGCAAAACTAATTTTGTTTGCTTGCATGTCTCAAATAGCATACGCCACCGAATTGTTGCAGTGTGAAGAATGGACTCTACTGTGTAATTAAGTCTAAGATAGGAGACGCCAGTGGTTTGGAAATTAAATTGATTGATTTGCTTTTGTTACACGTGGGCCAGATTTTCCTAGATATAACGCAACTGGTTCCTATTCCACCTATAGTTTGCTTCTGATGTGTACCTATATTGTCAGGATATTGACCTACACAACTCCAAGAGGAGCATATACTCTGAACGCCAATGAGTTGTGTAGGGCTGATCCTTGCCTAGCTAGCTTGTTTGCCTTCTCATTACCCTCATAGCCCCAATTGTCTGATTTCCAGGTTAGAGTAACGCTCATGGTCTAGTTCCTTGAGGGCCTCTCTGCATTGCTGGACCAATAAAGAGGATGATAAAACTGAATCAACGGCTTTGTTACTATAGCTACATTTTGGTTCTGTTGGATATTTCTGAGGGCTACACAAGCTTCCTTTATCGGGAAGTCTATATAGCATTTTGAAAACTTAAGAGATTCACAGAAGACCACCTGCACGCTGCACCAACACCGCGTTCAATCTTCGAACCATTTGTGAAGATAGTCGTATCGAAATCTTTCGCGACATCGCCCTCCCCCCCCCCCCCCCCCCTCGTCACGTTGGTTCTTGACGGGAGCAAGACTCTTAACTTCTTCGAGGTGTTTAAGGTAGGGCTAGGGATGCAGTATTCGGTAGTTGTAGAATGAATGTCTGATGGTATGGCTTGTTTGATTGCGGTGCCCGAAGGATTTGGTTTTCCAACAGCCTATTTCCTTGAGTCTCAAGATACTGCAGGATACCTGATATTTAATGAAGAGATCAATCGGAAGAACTTCCAGGATGACGTTAAGTGCATCTGTTGGGCAGGACCTAATTGCCCCTGATGCCCCTACACAAGCATTTCTCTGCACCTTTGTAATCTTGTTTACTATATATATAAGATTTGCTGAGAGCGGGCCACGAAACAATGGATTCGTATCGGTCTTACAACCGATAGAGTTGCCGAAAGTTGAGTTCGAAATTTTTTACTTTTTTCGATTTTTTTTTTCAAGCTTCCCTTACACAAAAACCAATATTGAATAAGTAAAATTTGTCTGAAGCAAATCGAGCTAAACATGACGGCAGAGTCAATTCAAATCAATGGTGTCAATGTAGCGAAGCACTAAACTTTATTTCAATTCAAACGAATAAGTCTAATTGCGTTTATTATTGGCCAGATGATCAAATCAATTTTTCGTCGTGGAATAAAATATTTCAACTTTTTATTTTATTGCTATTGTAATTTGTAACACCGAATTTGTGCCGATTTTTGTTTTTTATTTGATGTTTGCAAACATCTTTATTACAGTTCATTAATTTGTTAATTAATAGTTTCCATTTCAACAAGAAGAAAGCCAAAGTGATTGCCGGTTTGGGTTAATATCTTGGCTTTCTGATTTCCATCTGCTTTGAATTTATAATATTAATTATTTTAGAATTCAGTGAAAGTGGATTTGTGTTTATTTTCAAGAATCTTCTTTGTCTGATTTCAAAGTTCATTCAAATGTTTTTAAGAAAAAATAAACAGATGAATGGACAGTATAATTTTAACATTTAACATGATGTCTGGTGGGCGGAGGAACGGATTAAATTAGGTGAAATTTACATTTTCCTTTGTTTAATCATTTTAATAAAAATGCATATTTTATTTAAATTCACAGACTATAAAGAAAAAAATTATAAGAATTAAAGGTGTATAAATGGAAAATAAAAATGGAAATGTATAGAAGTCAAAGTAAACATTAAACAGAACAGAAAGAAATATTTAAACTTCAATATACAAAAGAGTCTCTGAACCCGTTCATAATTATCTTCATGCTGAATACCTTCCATTAACGATAATCTCATTCACCCACATGCCTTCAAAATTACTCTTTTTCTGATTAGCTTTTAATGTTTTCTGTTCCTATTCTTATCCAGCCCGGACCTATTTCAATGTTAACAGAAATTACCGAACATGACTCTTTCGGCATGATGTCAATAACCTTCACAGTCAAATGCCCAAAGAAGTCTTCAAGGATTTAAACCTTTGGAACAAAACCAAAACAAGTAAAAAATCGCTTTGTTCAAGCGATTAAGTCAATTCAATTCAAATTAAAAATTCACTTGTTTTCGAGGTTTCCAAAGAAAGAACCTTTTGCTTAGAGTTCTGATGGTATACGGAAACCACCAGAGCTTGAAATTCAAAAGAAAAAAAGCCACCACCACCCCATTTAACCTGGTTGTTCTGTTGCTGTTGGTGGCATGTGATGGTTTTGGCTGGTTCCTCTTCAGTTAGCACAGACTTCAAGTTGAAGACATAAGAAAAGATTCCCTAAATAGTCTTGCGTGACGCATCTTTCTTGGGGGAATGAAGGATTTGTTTTTGCTGTTTGTTGCTTCTATAAACCTTTTTTTTTCGTTTTAGGTTCCCATGAGTGTTGGCGGGTAATTTGAATTTATTCAACCTGTTGCTGAAATAAGTTTTTTTTTTCCTCTCCTTTTTTTATTTTTTGGACGTAATGACAGCACATATGGAAGAACCAGGTTTTTATCATTTATTATTTTCTGGGACCACAAAGCACGAAAAATATGCGGGCTTAATTTGATTCTATCTAAACAAATTCCTGTCCGTGTATGAACTTTGGTCTGTCTTTAAAATTATTCTGCTGTCTTTTGGTCGATGATAAATTTTTGAAAGTAGTTTAACTTAAAAACAAAGTTGTACCCTGCCTGTTATGGAACTCATAATATGGGGGCACTACTCAATCTAAGTACAGATTTGAACCCACCAGCCGCGGCCGGCCGGTCGGCACTTTGTTAACTAACTAATAATGGTGGTTGGTGGATGAGTGTCATGGAACGTAAGTAAATGGTAAATTGGTTTTGTTCCCACGTTTCACGAAATTATTCCCCCTTTACCGGGTGATTTTAAATTTGGCTTCCTCTTCTTAAATACATAGCTAATGATTTGAATGAGACACACAAAAAATATCAAAGACAAAGAACAGGCAAACGTCTAACACTGTCGGTCTGAAGATGTTTTTGAGTGAAGTTAAATAGCTTGAAATTGAGATTTAGTTAAGTAGCTAACAACTCTCTTGATATTTTTATAATAGTCCTAACTATGAAAACAATTCTTCTACGTTTTTTTTTTAGTACTGACATTTTGCTACGTTTTTAAATTGGGAATTTTGTATACTATAACATTATTTTATGATTGTTAATAATTTCCAAATTTGTGAGTTTAATTTTCGGAAAGGTGAGATTGATTGTTTTGATTGTCAATTGATATCTCGATTTTTTTTGTAAACAAATTAAAGTTACTTAATTCAAGACTTCGTAAAGGAGGTTTAATGCTATAAAAGGTTAGGATTTAGTATACGGACTGACGATTTTTCCTGGTTAAACAGCATTTAAGATCTTCTGCGATAGGAAGGATTGTAACTTTCTTGAAATCAAAATAAAATTATTTGTTCTGTCAATGTTCGATTTTATGAATTTACTAGCTGACTCTGCAAAACCTCATCTCGCCTCCCTTCAGATCAACTCCAGAATAGTAATGTAACGGAGATTTTATCAAAATGCAATGATATTTATGTGAGTCCAATTGATGATTATAATCATAATTATGATTATGATGACACACCAGGGTTGATTGATTTAAATCATGATTTAAATCAATGATTTAAATCAAATGATTTTTTTTGAAAAAAATCATGATTTAAATCAAAATTGATTTTTTTAAACAAAATTTAGACAGACACTTATTTTGAACTCGGCTTAAAATTAACAATTTTTTTTTTATTTAGGATCTTTAAAAAATAAATTAAAAAAACTGAAAACTCACACTTCAAAGTTAATTGAAAATAATTAATTTGTTCTTAAAATCTTTAAAAAGAACACCATTTTTGCTGCCTTTTCATTCCACAGCTTGTTTTGTAGCTAAGACAGAACCAAGCCAAATGTAGTAAATATCCTTTCCACAGACGCAGATGATGTTAAGCAACTGGTCAAAGTAAGGCATAAACTGGCCATGCTCATCATTTGTTTTTGTACCCGACTGAGACTTCCATCACTGTAGTTCTTTAAATTTTGATTATAAAACTTATTTAAAAGGTTGAGTCTTGCGTATTTGCTTTGGGCATACTCGAGGGCTGTGTTTTCTTCTTCAGCCCTCAATCTGTACAAATAAACGCCGTCTTTAATAAGAAAAGTCGTATTTTGAGTACGGAGTAGTTAGTTAAAATAAAACTATCATTTACGATGAACAATTAGACAGGTATCTTGCGAATACAGAAAAAATCAAATAAATCAAAAAAATCATGATTTTTTTGAAAAAATCAAAAAAATCTGTCAGAAACAAAAAAATCATGATTTTTATCAACCCTGTGACACACTGTGGCGTAATTTTCAGTTTCATACTATACCTACAGTTTTTTTTATAAGTTCTTCTCAACTTCTGGGTTGAGGCCCTTAATAAAGGATTTACTTTGATTGTATAAATGGTTCGCAAAAATAACTCTTTGCTCGGCAATGACTGTTCAACTTCGATGTTTTTTGCTGCTAAGATAGCTCGTTGAAATTATTTACATATATGATGGATGCATACAAAAATAATTTATTCCCGTCGATCCGGCCTTGTAGTTGCAATATAGATATAGATATAGTGAATGTGAATCTAAACCATCCTGGGCGCCACCTGAACCCATACAAAAAAAAATCATTCAAATCGGTTCATCCGTTTAGGAGGAGTTCAGTTCAGAATTTTATATATGTATAAGGATGTTGAAGGCTTGATCGTCAATTCTCGTATCAAGACCCAAACATTGGCAGGACCATGTAGAATTTAACGCCAAGCGCGTTAATCAATATGACTTCGGGCAATTTCTTCATTTCAAATCATTTTTTATTTTAAAATTCTTGCTTAAATTTGTGCTTCTGTTAGAAGAAATTAAGAAAGTAAATTCAATTTTTCTTAACTTTTTTGACCTTCCTCTGAATAAAAAGCAATCAATTGATGCAACTTTTTAACGAATAGTGAGCCCACGACAAACTCTCATCAACACTTATCACTAATGCAGATCACTGAACCCCTAACAACAGCAAAACATCAGTTGCCGGCTTGAAATTCAAGACAATTTTAAAATTAAAAGGGGAACTCTAGTATCGTAAAAACGACTCGCGCTACCGCAAGCAAAAGTAATAGTTTTGCCTTTCAGGTTAATTTATAAATTTTATTAAATGAGATGGAGATACACAAATGGCAGACAGAAGTGCATATAGAGCAACCCAATGCATGTTATTCAGTGGAATATAATTTCAGAAACGAGAGACCGGCTAAATCGTGCACAATCCAACACAAAAGTCCAGGAGAGTGATCTTTGGTTAACCACACACAATTCCGCTGAGAGCGCGATTTCACTAGACTGGGTTCAAAATGATATTCAAAACCAAATTCAAAAAGTCAACTTGAACAAGATCTATTTATACCTACTATTTGGTTTACCCATGATCCGGTCCCACAAAAATGTTTTCCAATTAAAAACGAAGGCTACATACAGTAACAGTTACTATAGGCAGCACCCGAACACCACGAAAAATAAATTAATCTTAATAAACTATCTTGAGCAATAATCGGTTGGTCGTTCGCGTTCCTGCGAGAAAAGATCATTAGCATAGATCATTCAAGGTGGTGCGAATTGCTTTTTAAATTGTGTATTGCCTAACTAACCTTAAGCCATTTACCACCCACCCACTAACAGAGAACCTTTGCCTTTCGAGGCAAAGTCAGAGGCGGATTTGAATATTGTCAAAAACGGAAATTGATTTCTTCGTGCGGAACCTTAAAAGTAGTTTCCGTAGTTGCGACCGTCAAGGCAATAAAATTTGACTTTTCTTTGTGAAGAAATCGTTTTTTCTTTACGATTGGACACAAACCGTTAAATTTGTCTTAAGAACACGAACAGAATATGGTAATTTGTAAGAAGCTGTGACAATTTTATTTCCAAGACGTGACTTTGATGCTATCTGCTACCGACATCATATTCCGTTTTCAGCAGCACTGCAACATTGTCTGCATCTGTATAGATATGCTAAATCCAGCACTGAGAAGTTTGGAATTTGCAATGTTTGCCGCCGCACCGCCGACGTTATGCTTTAAAACAGCTCACGTCCACAAGCTGGCGCCGTAGATTAGAATTATAGCCGCCTACTTAAAACTGAGATACCTCTGTTGCACAATAAAAACACACTAAGAAAATACTGCACTGCATTAGCTGCCATTGTTGTTTGCTGAGTGTTTATTGACAGTTAAGTGCAATATAACAGCGTGCGCTCTACGATGAGAGCATAACCCGAGCTAAGACAGATATAGTTTACTTGTCCGCTTAACCGCTAACATGCATGCAAATTAACTATTTAGCTTGGCCTGTTTAACGGGAGGAATTTTAAAATGTCAATTATGTGATAGCGATGAAGGTGCTGCTTTGAAGTCTTTGCAGTCACACTTGTTGCACGATCCTCTAAAACTCGGTGTTGTATGAATGTAATGCAGTTATCTTATACAAAAGTAACTGGCTTTCCCACGGTGAGTAATAAATATTAAATTTTATGCGATTGTAAGAGATAAAACCTATTAAAGTTTACGAGAAAGAGAATGACACTATCCGGTTGCGTAGTGATGGTATTTTGAAAGGCTCTTTGGGTGTTCGTTAGATGTTGCAGTTGGGAGTTGGGAGGAGATTTGAATATTGACTTTTGATTTCGTTTTGAGCTGCTCGAACTCTCAGATGAGAATAAATTGTTGTGTCTGTCGTTAGGGAAGATTTCGGCAGATAGGAGAGGAAATTAATAACCTGGGAAAAAGATTGTCTTGTTCAACTTACTGAGTGGAACTTACATTGAGTTTATGTAAGGTATTAAGAATATGATAAATTGTTATTCTGAAAAGGAAAAATATTAATGATTTTGGCTTTTATTAAAATAAAATATTGGTCTTCGTGTTTATAGGCATTCAGTTTTAAGTCCCCTCATTTCTTCACGCGCATTTAAGAACAGTTCTGTAATGAATTTGAACATACACCTAAAATTTCATCAAAGTCGGTTTAGCTGTTAAGAAAAGTTGACTCACAAATGCACGTGTAGAACATTTTTCACTGGCACAGGTTGCCAAGCCAATTTCTGAATTATTCCATCAATTGTCTCTCAATAAATTCTGATGACACAGAATCTTTTTCTAAACATCTCACGACTGATACAAGTCAATTTATTAATTGATTGCATATCACAGTCTCTTTTATTCAATGCACAACAAATAGCTGCCGGAAAAATCAAGCCGCACAACAATCTCAATTTCAAGTGCAACTAAAGCTATGCAGAAGAGATTGGCAATAATGAAAATGTAAAAAAGAAGAAGATACAAAAGTATCTATAAAATATGCAGTTAGCATTCTTTCGAGTAGGCTAAATACAGTTGAAATAATTCACATGCTTCAGCAAATAAACAGCATGCTATATCTACTTTTTCAAATATCTCTATAAAGCTGTCTTGAGTTTGGTTGCAATTGCAACTCGCAAGTTTGAAATGGGAGAGAAGACAGACGACTTCTCGACTCGCTTCTTGCTGTCTTGGACTTGGATATGGACGCGGACATACCGATTACCGATATATTGTGTGTTATGCATGATTTATCGTTCAACCAAATACACTTATACTCTTGTAGGTATGCAAAAAGCGTCTTCAATTTTATTACGCATATCTATTACGCGCAATCACTCCAATCTACATCTACCGTTGTCTTTTTCTTGTCTGTTTTTATTTTGTAGGAATGCACAGCTTTACATTTTTGTAACAAACATACAACAAAAACAGAAATTTAAGAAAAATTCTAAGTTACAAACTTGTCTAATAGTCTTAGTGCTAAAGTTGCCATTTCAGTAAATCGTGTTTAGAGCAAAAACTTTAAAGGACATGTAAGCTATTTGATTGTTTAATTTTAATGTGACGCATTGATTGATGTTGTAATTTTCTCAACAACAACTCATACAATTTTCATAAGCACTTGTATTTAATTCCAACTCTGGGTTCCATACTATAAATTCAAGATGTCAGTATAATTAGATCTTCTTGAAAGGTAACAATTTTATTTAAAGCCTTTGACTTCCGGACACTTTAAGTGCCTGGACCTGCTGCCTCTTCTTAAAATGTTACGCCTACCTGGCAGTTCCATCTGTGTCTTGATTCTTCGGTTAACTAAATTACTGAACCCGAACAAATTAACTGTACAGGAACTAAAAGATTCAAGCAAACATAGATGAAAAGTTGCAATTATCCAACTCTGAAGTATAAAATACATGTAACTGTACAAAGATTTATGCTTTAACTGTTGTTGTTGAAAATCTCAATTGGGCATAAATTTACGAGTGCCACTAGGATGATGACGATGATGATGAGTCTTGAAATGCAGCAGAATTATAGAATTACAAAGTCATCATCATACAAACATATATGCGGGAAATGGGAAATCCACCGTGAAATAGTTATAGAAGATGCAATTTTGATTTGAGGTTAAGTTTGAAGTTAAAATGTTTAATATGAGCAATTAATGCAATCAAATAACAAAAACTTCTCTTAGTAGGTTGAGTGGCTATGGCTACAACGTTATTTTTGATGGAGTTAAATTTTTTAATAAGCGGAGACACTTAATTTTAATTGCTATATTAGCAAATCGAATTAAAATGCGATAGGATTTCTTGCAAGAAACGCTCAATTAATATTTTTCTGCATAAGAGGTATTGTTGGGATATTGCAGTTATAGAACACATCAAGTAGGTTTTTTGTGGCTTTTTAACAACTGAAACGAGTTGTAATTCAAGGCTTTTAAAGATGTAATGCTAAAACTTAACAGTATACTTTCGTAGAACGTTATTTTCTCATTTAATTATGTATATGTATTTTAAAAAGCTTGGTTATTCGACTTATCGACTTAACTGACATTTAATTTAAGACAAAAACGTCTAAAGATCCAAATGTATAATTAACTATGCATAATGATCTTTAATAGAGCATTTATTCAGACAAATTAAGTTAGTGTTAAAACAGCAAGTACCATAAAACATTATGGTATCTACCTACTTCTATACCTAAGGCTTAAGTAAGACTTTTAAAACATCAAACAAGCAAGAATATGAGAGTAAAAAATCAACTATTTCCTTTTACAAAAAAAAAATAATAAAAATAGGCTTAGCCTAGAATCGTGCTTACCTATAGAAGAAGTTAGCTCTTAAATTTTATTCCCAGCGTCTGAAGAGCCAAAGCCTTAGTGGCTTACAATTCTCTGGGTGCGTGTGAAGAATTGAGGGAACCCACAATTTAACACCGATTCCGAACGGCAAAGTTGAGAAGCACTTTTTCATGACAGATTGATACTCTTGGAAGAATGAAGATACTTAAGAATGAAGCATATCTGAGAAGTCTGGCTGATGTAGTGCTTTGTGAGGATGAAGAATTCTTCTCAAGGGTTAATTATCAGTTACAAGAATTTTTGCCTGAATTCTCTCTCCCACTTGTAATAAACGTGAAGGTTTTGCTATCAGTGTCGAAGGTTGTGGATGATATGGATATATTGCATTTATACGAAGTCTGAGTTTTCTATTCAGATAAAGTTCAGCAGGCGATTTTCCACATGAGAGGCGTTGCACGATATCGAAGTAGTATGTTCTGAATCTTGACGTGAATCATTTGAATGAGCTTTAAGGGTTTAGATATTTCTTTCAGCGATTCCATTTGTGGCAGGGTGTTCAGAAGCATGATTTGAACAGAAAGATTTGAATTCTTCGCTACGAAAAATTGTAGCATTGTCAGATACCATTACTTGAGGATATCCATGTTGTGAAAATATATTTTCTAAAAGAAAAATTGTATTTGAAGCCGTTTCGTGCAAGAAAGTAATGATTTTGGATAGGTCCGGTATAATCAATATGCAATTCGCTCCCAGTTATTTTTAGGTAAATCCCAAGGATATAATTTAGCTTTTGGTGGATTTGATCGATTGATAGCAAGATCTTCGCAAATTCTAACTAGACGTCCTATGTCTTTGTCTATATTGGCAAGTTGTTTCATTTTAGTTATGCCCAAGTGTGTTTCGTGAAGCTCGTATAGAATAATTGTAGAACGTAGAGAGTGTGAAATGAAAACTCTATTTTTTCGAAAAAGAAAGGTGGAGATGTAATTTTTTAACCAAGATGCATGAATCTCATTCAAAGTTTCATTTATTCTACAAAACTTCAAATGAGTTTAACAGTTCAAGATTTGAATTTGAGCACTATCAACAAGTTGAGACGAAAACTTAAATTCTTGCTAACAATCAAGATAAGACCCTAAATTGAACCCAGATTAACGCCAGGACCCAGATCAAATTGATTTATTCAGAGTTCTTGAGTTTAATTAAGTCTATTTTGCCTTGTTGATGTTTCACTGGACACTAAATAATTTTAATCACATAAAACCGTGATTTAGAACGAAAAAGAGCTAAGTAAAATCCAGCAAGACCAAACAAAACAAAGATAACGCCTTCAGACGAACAGCTAATCAATTAAAATTTGGTCTTTTTTTGAATACCATAGAGACACGAGCTAGCAAACTACTGCAATAGATCAGAAGCATCGTAATTTCGTACTTTTAGGACATATGAGCAATTTTCAAATTTAAATTGGAAAACAAGAAACCAATTAAGTAAGTTCCGATAAACCAAAGGTTAAAACTAAGAAGAAGACAAGTTGTAGTTGACCCTTCCAAACATACAAAAATATGACAAATCGAAAGTGAAAACAAAACCCAATTTTTATCTCCCAGCTTAAGATTAAAAGAAATTTTTCTTAAGACCTTTCTTTTGTTTCGAAAAAAAAAGAACAAAATCTTTGATAGGCCTACAAATTGATAAAATAATGTTATTCAAACTTTCTTAAAACCCAAATATAAATCAATAATAACATTGTAGGTAGTAATATTGTTTTTATGAGTCATGATCACGAAAAGTCTTTTCTTATCCATTGGTTCCACGTTCCGCCACACTATCGTCTCGCTTTTGTTGTCGTTGAAATGTCGCGTTGCCGCCGAGCCAATTGTTATTTTACGGTCCTATGGTTTTTAATAAAATTTACATAAATAGACAATATTCGTTTCTAATGCTACTAATGGAAATGAAAGCTCTGATTTTGTTACAATTTTAAACAACCTGGTTTAGGAAATTTGGAAAAATTTGTTTGTTTTATTGGTTTCGTGGTATTTTTATGATTTGCCAAATGTTTTACAATTATTAGCAAATATGGTTTCTTGCGGCAAATAATAAATAAATTTTGAGGGCTATTTTGTTGTTAGGAAACTTGTTTTTTGGGGCAAGTTGGTAAGGTCACGTATAAAATAAGTAATTTCAATTTGTCAATTTACAAATTCCATCTTAACACATAAATTTGAGGAAAAGAGCCAAAATAGAGCACGTTTCGTCAATATATCAAAAAGAAGACATAATAACCATCAGATTGCAAAATTTAACCTTGAAGGTAAGCAGAAAACGTAATTAACAATTCAAAAAAGAAAAAGAAACTCAAGAGAATTGTTATCTTTGTATTTTAATTTCTTAAATTGAGATTGTTGCTACCATTTTTTGTTTTTAGTAACTTTCAGTTTTGATATGAATATCTAACTAATTATCAAACATTAAAAGCATTTGTCATTGGTATTGCAGAGGTTAAAAACCCATTGGGCGTCAATTTAAGTACAACCCGGAGAGACCTGTTTGACGGTTGAACTTTGGCTTAAGTTGGTTCACAAAAAATACTGTTCCTTTTAAATTTGAAAATGCTTTCATTCCTTGTTATCCGAGCAACGCCCATGATTTATTTGAATCTATAAATTATAAGTCTTCATCTTTGAAATTCGATATCCTCTCGAGTAGTTGCGAATATTCTCACATTGTTCGCCTTATATTTTCTGTTCGTGTGTATTCAGTCATTGTTGATACATTGCATGTATACTTCCATAAAAGTTTCATCAAATGCGTGCCACAAGAACAACAACGAAGACCCAAGCACTACTGCACCCTTTAAGGAGCTAGGTTATAAAATAAAATTGTCTCACAAGCTATTTACTGGAATCAGACCAGTTTTTACTTTTTATAGGATTGCCCTGATTTTTTTTCCTCTCGCGTTAACGACAAGTTCCCTCACTCCTTTGCAACAATTCATACCTATACGAGCATTCGATTATAATAGTTAAGACAAGAGTATAAAAATAACAACTATAAATCTTAATGTGATGTTGTTGCTAATAAGGAAGGATGATGGTCATATAACACATTGTGTAGTAGTTTGATGGACAATCTTAAGTGCATTTACAATCTGCTTATATGAACTGGCAAGATGCGGCAGCTCCTGGCAACGATTAAACTTAAACTAGGCATTCAAGATGTACATAAAAAAAAACTAGTTTAAGTTTCCCCTTTTATAGGAAAACCTCGCGGCATTTGTTTTTAATATCGATGCGAGATTTTAACGCCGCCAGCTCTCGCACGCACAAGGATAACATGTTCATACTTTCCATTTTTAGATTTAATACACCATCAAACCCCCCCAGACGTTTAAGTTTTGCATCATAAAAATATTGTTACCAACTTTGTTTCAAAAAGGAGCAGTCAATTCGTTCCCTATTAAAGCTAACAAACAAATTAAAGCTCAAGTTGCAGTTGCAAATTTGGTCACATCAAACACAACATCGCCCATCAACATTATTTTCATTTGAATTTCCAATTTTTATAGATTTCCGTTAATGGATAAAAAATAAAACTTTAAATGCCTCAAATTGGCACTTCACCATAAAATTTCGACAAATTTTATCCTCCATGTAGGTTAGCATGTGTGTAATTAATTTCTTATTTTGCTGGCGCGATAGTTATGTTCAAATTGTGTTATGGGACTGAAAATTGCTTGTTTTAATTTTTAGTTGCATGTTCGAAATGGAGGTTGAAGTGATGATGGCTTTTTTCCATTTTTGGATGAATATGGTATTCCCTTGGAATTCAGTGGCGTACTTAGGATTTATTGTAGGGAATTAAAATGAGAGTTTTGGTTGCTGAAAATTTGAATCGCAAGAATTGTTTTCGTTGGTTCTTAAGGTACAGGCAGTAGTTCGGTTGAATTTGACATACAAGGTTACAAACGTAAAAAGCTGAAAAATGTCACAATATGTTTGGAATACCAATATTATACATTAGATGCAACAATATTAAAACGTCCGTCATTAAAAAAAATTTCTAAGCGTTTTTTAGCCAAAAAAACAAGTTTTATCATAAAATTTATGAAGACAAAAAAACTCCATCATACAATTTTGTATAAGAGTCACCGTTTCTGAGATTTTTTGGTTCAAAAGAAATCGTCTAGAATGAAAACAATCGGATCAGTTACTTATCTACGCCACTGACATTGGACAAGTTGTGTTGGATGAATTCTTCAGTTAGAATTTTTGTAAAAACTTGATTTGAAAGTGGGAAAAGGAGTTCTATTAAAAATATGCCCTAGAAAAGTCTAAACACGACAAATATACTGATTTTAAAGAAATTTTATTACCATCTGTTAACTATCTGCTTAATACATAGTTCAATTCTAAACAGCATATAAGGAACCTCTTAAAATAGAAAAAAATATAGTACTTAGACGAACCTGTTCTCCAGAAGACAACGCGCCCGATGAGGATGGTGGTGACGAAGACGACACAGATGACGCTGTCCGAGGCCAGCGAACGTTTCTCCTTACAAAGTGACTGCCACCATTATTGGCAACGTGGGGCAAATGGTCAGTTGCACTTCTACTGGTGTGTCCATTCCCAGTGCCGGTGTTGGTGGTTATGCGATTTGTGGTACTACCGCTGCTACCACAAGCGTTCCTTAATAGGTGTGACGAACCATTGACGACACTCGCTGTGGGAATTATGGCAGATGTTTCTATGTTCTGCCTTCTAGCCGGAATCGGTGGCACAGCGATCTCTGGCAACAGCTCTGAATTTCCCCGGTTGGTGGCCTCATTGCCGCGTATGTTAGTGGAGCACTTTCGATTGACCACTGACGGTTGAATTCCGCCATTCTTGCTCGACACACCAATATAGTCCATTGACTTGGATTGATTTGCTGAGACAGAAGCTCCAGAATTCAATGACAATGACCGAGCAAATGAACTCTTAAAGAATCGGCATGGTAGGTTGAAATCAAAGTCTGGCGGTGATTGATCTGGAGCGGGGGCTGGGGGTTTCCCCTGATGCCCGATCGGCGTTGGTTGGCTTGTTGTTTGAATTGATTTGTTGCTGCTGTTATTGTTGTTGTTCTGGGCTATTGCTGTAAGTGCTGACAGTTGCGGTTGTGACTGTTTTTTGTTATTGATCGCAATCATCACGTTTGTCACGGATCCGTTGTTTGTTTCGAAAGTGTTCTTTTGTTTGCCGCAAAAGACAATATAATCACTGAATCAAGTCAACAATTGACATGACCACAAACTTTTATTAAAGACGAATATTCCAAAACGACAATAATTGTAGGTGAATAAAGACACGATTGATCTCTTTTTGAGTTTCACGTTTTTTTCTTTTGTTTTATTTTTTTTTTCTTTCTCAATTTTTTGATTCAGAATCACACAGGGGAAGATATATTTCTTGTATGAACAATTTTCTTTTATGATTTTCACGCGTCACTAATTTTAGTTGTTTTTTTTCCTTTTTTATTTGATTTTTCTTATTTGACACAGTTGCTACCTTTATTTGTGAGGAAATAATTTTTCGTGATTTCTCCACGAAACAAGAAAAATCTAGGTGAACCCGAAAGTAAATACAAAAATATAATCATAAGAACAGACAAGAATCATAGACATTCACAAGAAGAACAAGAACAGAACGGCCAAACTTGTAACGGCACCGAAACGAACTTATTTGAATTTGGATAAAATAACAGACGAACCAACATCGGCGAACTACAGACACAGACTGTGTGGAGCGCAATGAAATGTTCCAAAAGACCGCAGCGGCGGATACCGAACTCGAAGTCGCAAAAGACAGTGGTTGTTGCAGGGGCAATCACTATTGGAGTCGGAGAATACAACAGAGGCACGGCAAGCGGCAAGAAAAGAAGCGTGTGAAAAATGATCATACACACAAGACTACAACAACAAAGGAACATGTGACGAAAAGTACCGACGAAGCGGAACATATCAAAACGTAAAGGTAAAAATCTGATTCTCTCTCTCTGGAAACATGAAATGATCAACAAATAAGAAAAGTGTTGCCATTTATGATTTGATGTCCAAACTAAGCAACAGGTGGTTTCAGTACTATCTGACAAAACCTTGGTAGTGGTTTATTTTTAACAAAAGTACCTTGAACCTAGAAGTCACAATCTAGCACTAGTTTTGCATGTTTCTTATCAAACTTCCAACCAGTTTATTTGTTTTTCTGTATTTTTTTCATTTCAAATAAGCAAAAGGTTCTTTCGAGCTATCCCACAGTATAAAACTATCACAGCGCCGACTCTGACAGCACTGACTACAAAAATTTACTGGCACACAATAAATTGTCTCCACAGCTGATTTATTCAAATAAAAGTAACAAAAAGGAATATTACACACATTTTTGTAGCTATCCAATGATCCTCATTCTCATCAATCTTTTGAATTATTATTTGTTGTACCCTATGCCTATTTCCTCTTTTTCCAGTATGTACTTCCTATTTCAAACGAGATCAAGGGGGTTAAGCGATAAGTTAACTTCCCGCTTAAAATATTTGTTGTTGGAACATAGTTATTTCAGCGAATAACAGATGTTTTTCCGATTTCTTTGTCTACGTACCTCTCTCGATCTACCCTTCGTTCCAGTCAGATTTAGATACAAAATACAATAGTTTCTTTTTTTGTAATGATGAATTTTCTTATGTACCTTTTCTTCTTTCAATATTGTGTAGTGATAACTGAATGAGTGAAATAAAATGGAAGCAGCAAAAATTCATTAGGCACTTTTTCACTCCTTGTGTTTCTGATTCTAATCAGCAACAAAATCGCTAGATTGTGCCTCCTAAAAATATTCAACTGCGTTCGTATGATCGTGACTTGTTCTAACAATCTTGTAGCCTACCTTGAGGCAATATTTTAGTTTCCATTTCCATTGCAGCTTTTTGGCAAAATACATTTTATAGGGTAAATTTAGTTACAAAGAAGATTCAGATTCACATTTTAAGGATTCAAATTGAATTTTCTGTTAGAAAAATATTAACAAGAATCTAATCTGAGTCTTAATTTGGACAAATGTCGATAGTCAATCTAGCGTACGATTCCATTAGTCTGTAAGGTCGCCTACCAAAAAATGATTATAAAACTAGCTAAGAGAATGAAATGATTTTTAACATTTATTTAGTGTTAAAATCAATAAGTCGCAATTATTACTGAGCATTTTTCGTATCTAATCTCTGTCGCACGTACTTGCTCTCATTATAAACATGCAATTGTTAAAGATGCAGTTCTTGAAGCATTCAGGACAAAAATGTATTGAGATTGTTTTTGTGGTTTTCGACAACCGGGTACCGATATAGTTAGGTATGCACACACGTGAAACGAACAGATGAACATACACTAGCACATTGGCCGACGTCATGACGGTTTACTTTGAAAATCACCACCATCATCGTTTATGTAGGGTAAAAAAGCTATCTTGTACTTTTTTTTTACAAACGCAATACTTGCCAATTTGTCATGTAGTAAGAGCAAAGTTTGTATATGCTTTAAAAAGTGAGATGTTGAGTCTGAAGAGGTACACGCGAATCGACTTAGATCCTCTGCATTTTTGTTAAAAAATTTAAATAAAAAATAGTAAACGACCTTGAAAAACCATTAAAACTCTTAAAAACTGATGCTCAATTCTATACAAAAAATGTCTTATCAAATTGATAAGACAAATCTTAACTTTGTCAACTATATGTTGTCAAAGTATGTGTTACTGTATGCAATGTTGATGCTTAGAAAAAATGTATTGTTTTTCGTTAACCGATTGAAATACTTGTACTTTTAAGCTCAAAACACTGCTGGTAAAAGCAAATCCCAATTGCATTTTAAAGCATCGTCTAAAGTAGGACTTATAAACAAAACATATATTTATTTTTTTGTTGTATTTATATTGAAGTTATCAAATCGAATCGGATGTTTTTGTTGAACAAAATTGAATAGGAAGGATAGGTCATTGAGTTTTGCTATAAGTAATACAATAAACAAAATATTTTTGATAAGGTAACCTTGTAGTATTTGGATTTTTTATTTAGGAAATGTTTTTTTTTTTAATTTATGAAGAATTTGAAGTCTGGGTGGGCAAACATGGCTTGAACTAGGCCAATGATCGAATGAGGCACAAGTCTTATCTTACGTTAAAGAAAGATTAAATTAAATTTTGAAAATTATGTCGTTTTAGCAAAACGTTACATTTTAGCAACAAATAAATTAAAAAGGCAAATATCAGTGATTGAAAAAAGTTTTTGATAAAATTTGGGACTAGATGAGATCAGATCGTGTCAAGAGATTTTAGATTAAATAGCGTAAATTAATAAAATCAGACAACTTTTAATTAAAAATGATGTTATACAGTGAGTTAAGATATTTTTGATAGATTTAATCAAATCTGAGATATTAAGGCATAAATAGTTTTCGTGTTTCAAGATAAGACGTATTGTTTTGATTGAACCAATATTTCACATTGAAATGTGTGTAAGGTCGTAATTATTTACCAACTCAAAGTGTGCATTTGGACACTCTGCGCTCTCTCAAACGGCGGCGGACTTCCACATTCAATATAAAAATAAAGTAGTTCCTTGCAATTAATCAACATTTTTTACAGTTCTGTTATATTCTTCATAAAGCAATCTGAATGTTGAACGATAGATCATCGAAGTGACATCATGTTTTCACCACAGACACATCAGCTCAACGCGAATATAAATCAATAATTTTTATGTTCCGTCCTTTTTCGTTCAAGCTCAAAATAATCATAAAATGTAACTTAGACAATATCTACAAATCGCACATTAAATTCTAATTGAAAAACGTGGTTAACCCCCGCTTACATATTGCCGAGTGTGATTCCCAGCACAATAAATAGGTACAGAAGAACAAACCACTTAGCTTCGTCAGAAAATAAAACTTTTAGCAGTTACCAACCCCCACTACAACTATACATTTTTCTAAGAAATCAAAGTCTTGTGTCAATTGTCTGTATAAAATCATTAACCTTAGTTCTCTCATTGATTGCATGTGTGTACAAATTGTATATAGGATCTAACTCAACTTGTTTTTTCCCCCACTCCAAGTCTAAACATTGTCTAACTGAGTTAATTGGCATAAACACTTAATTCCAAACAACAATTCATATTAAAAAACAAACAAACAATAAAATCGAATGGAAACCGACTCGAAGTGTTATCGAATCTCTTACATCAGATTAATAAAATTTAAATGATTATTATAATATAAGGTATTGTGCAACAAGTTGTAAGGTTCTTAACTGATTGTGATTGCTGCTGGAATACCGATTCCGACTCGAACTTGTTGAGCTTATCTGGTTTTCATTCATGTAAAAATATTTGATTATTGAAATCGAATTGATAACGTTTTTAAAATGTTTAATGCTACACTATCAACTGCTCAAGAATTTTGGACACATACATATCTACTTTTTTTATTATTTTACTAGAGGTTATAATCTTGCAATGTCCCCTTGGAAGAAAAATACATACCTACCTTCGAATACTCGATAGTTGTCAAAAATTGCACCCACTGGCTAATTACCACAAAAACTTAGTTAATTTCTTATATGGAGTAGTTTTGAGGGGCTAACATCGTAGGTGTTATGAAATCTTACGGTTGATAAGAAATCAAAATAATTTTCAATCGAAGAGACAAACGTGGAGTACGTCTGCAAACTAACTTAAAAATGCATGATAAGATTTCAGTCAGGTGCCCTTGCTTTAAAACTGGCTCGATTTGCTTTATTTGAGAGCAAACCAAACTATTCCTGTAAGACCATCCCCGGAACACAAAAAAGGTGCGTGATAAAATAAACATAAACAAATAGAAAAGATCACTTCTCACAACTCACTCGTGGGCTTTGACTATGGAATAATGGAATATCAAAGTGGATGATGAAAATTATGGAGATTATCTTTTCTTATGAACACTAAGTTAGTGCGTGCTTCATACTCTTCGTCTCACTTTCAAGTGTAGCAGAATTTTAAAATTTCTTAATTTGGGTCAATTTAGTAGTAGACACCACGTCTAGTTTTAAATGGTTTGAAGCGTCACGAAACCAAGCGAAGATGTAGGTACCCTAGAAATAAAAATTGAACATAATTTTGTGTAGGCTTACGGTACATACTATCATTTTCTTGTTTTGTTTCTTCTAAGTAAAGTGGAAATAGACTAACAAGTCCATCTGCTGAACCTGAAGATATCGCATAAATAGTGGCCGAAAGAATAAAAGTTCAACCACTTTGATGGCTGGGGCATGTTGAGCGAATGAACAACAATGCTAACGAACGACTTACCACCCTGAAGGACATCAAAGAAGAGGAAGACAGCTACTCAGGCGAAACACACAGAGGTCTTCAACAACTTAACCTGTGAAACTGGAGACAGCTAGGCAGTGACCGACTAGGTTCTAAGAAGCCTGTTGAATGAGGCCCCAGTCTGATCCGCTCCGTAGCTACAACCAATTCACAAACGTTGATGGCGCTAGTCTAGTTAGTTATTTATAACAAAGAAGAACAAATTATGAAGACATAAAATGCTATAAAATTTATTTTTATGTACCTTGGTGCCGTGTTGGAATTTTATTTTCCAAATGGCAATGAAAATCCCAACAAAACGCAGTTAATCCGATTTGTATGAAATTATGGCAAACAGAGGAGAAAAGGAAAAAAAAACTCAACCAACCAACCGGTAAATCTGTCAGCATAAATATTATAATAAATCTTCCCCACCGCCCACAAAACTAAGTCCATAAGAACATAGCCCTCCAACATGTCTGTGTCAAATTAAATAAAAAAAACACATTTTTAATCTCTGTCACGTTCCCCTATTATTTTATTTATATTTATACATCGTCACCCAATTTCGTTTTTCTGTTGTTTTTTTTTCGATTTACAATAGACTCTCGAGAATCTACCGGTTCCAATCTCCAAAGTATGAAATTCCTTCACACCTAATTCTGTTAGAAATTCAATTCAAAATAAGGGCACAATTTTCGAAATGTGACAGTAGCCCCGAAAATGACAAATTACCTACTGGCTCCAATGTCTACCCCTTTTTGTTGACTTGTTCAAGCTTAATCACTCAAAATATCCCATAGATAAAACAAACAAAAGCTTGTCGTTTTTTCTTATTCTTTGTCGTGGGTGCTGAGGCTGACAAATCGACCTCTTGCCCCAATCTACGCCAAATTACACCCCACATATGTATGTATATTGTATACCCTCAAAAAGCAAACAGTAGAGACTATACTGATACTGTGAATGAAGAAGCAGAAGAAGGTAAAAGGTAAAAGTCGCATGGTGTGGTGCAACGGCAATTTGCCATTATTGCGCCGCACGTACTACCGCTATTACATTATTTTATGCCAAAAGTTTTCCAAGTGTATGCTGGTGTAGTACCTATAAATAGAGCTCTACACATGTAACCCTGTGTTTGTGTTACACTACACCATCACATCACACTCAAAGAATTGCTGATGCAAGCAGCGTTTGCCTCCCCTTTTCTGTCTTGCTTTTGTTCAGCTCCATTCGTTGGATCCACAAACCAATGGGTAATTCACAAACACAAGCATTTTTCAAAAAGTCCCACAGCCACACTCACTTGTCAAACAAACCCATACCACTCCGAATTCAATACAATCGTAAAAGTCTCTTCTCTAATGACATTTCAAGCTAATGTTAGCTTTTCATTTATTACAACAAAAATTAAGCTCCCACTCTTGCTTTGGTTGGGTTTTGACACTTCCACCGATACTTCGACCTGCATACATTCGAATCTCCTCTGTGAAAAAAAGCTTCAATGTCTAATAAAAAACAGTGGGGAAATGCCATACCACGTGGTTGTCAGTCACTCATTTGTAGGTTTGATCAATTCAAACTTGTGCGGCTTTTACCGCGATAATCCAGAATTTGAATTCATCATAGTTGTTGTCCATTTCGGGTATACCTTTACTATTATTTGTCCTTTGAAAATGAAGAAGCCTACGGGATGACATCTAACTGACAGATTAATCCAATATATCAGTTGACAGAAACTGACAATGTGGTCCGAAGAGATTTTGCTCAACTCGAAACGGACTTTTATATCTGCTTTTGGATTCTTTTTTGTATTCTTTTTCAATAACAAAAACTTACTAGGTATTTTAATATAATACCCTTGAGGTTTTTTTTTTTTTTGTAGCGATGGTGATGAAAAAGATGATAATGAAGATGATGATAAATGCGCATACTTGCGAGTATAGTCGACGTACTTGTACTGAAGCTACACACTGGATAGTTGGAGTCGGTTGTATTTGGCTCTAAGTGAATATGAGTATGCCATTCACGTGACTTTTTTTTTATGAATTTAAGCTGCATGAAACCAGATAAAAGGGAACTTCATAGATTAGAATAATTTTGTTGTTGGCTGGAGTTTCATATCAGTTGAATTACTAAGACTGGGATTGGCGTTATCTCTTTTTTTGATACCGTCTTATTTGGGAATGGTATTACCAGATACAAATTCATATTTTTCAAAACACTTTGTTTAGATGTTGTAACGATATTTCTGTTAGCTAGGTAAAAAAGAGTCTACGAATGTAAAATATAAAATGCATTATGGCGTGCAATTCTATTTGTCACAGATATGCTCTGACTCTAGGAGTCGCGATAATTAAACTTTTAAATAAGTAAACAACCTTTGTTCCACCCATTTCGACCTCAGAATAGCTTTTGTTACATAGATAAAAAGAAACATGTTTTTGTCTTTAATCTTATGCAATTAATCGCGTAATAGCTACTTTAATGCATATAGAAGCCACAAGCAGGTGTTTCATTGGTATGACGCTATTAAACATGATTCATTTATGTTTTAGTTTACGGGATGCCAATCTTGGGCCTGTTAGCGATAAACATTACATAACATTTGTAGGACTTGTTTTCAATATTTAAAAAATGTCATTTAATTGTCCTATAAAAACAATCTAGTTCTAAAAATTGAACAAATGTAAGAAATAATGTTACAAACGATAAACAGTAAATTCAATGAATACAATGTAATAAAATCACACAATGCTGTTTGAAATGTGCTTGCAAAGAAAATTAAGACTCGACAGAGCTGCTGCAAGGTGTACGATAGCCAATAACACATAAGGTGTGGGGTTTGAAATCTTGGTGAGGTAGACATTGTAAGACCCGTTATTTTTATTATCAAGGGCAGATGTAGAACTCAGCGGCTTCCAGGGTCTGACTAAAGAAATAACAAACCTTTAGCTTTTTGAGAGTTCATAGAGTGAGTGAGAACCAAAACTAGCTAAATCAAAAAAAAATGTGTTTTGTGTTAAAAAGGAAAAACTTACTACGGCTTAAAAAGGGTACTTAAAGAATTTATTATGATTTATCTTTAAAGATTTGTGGGTCTAATATGTGATTAAATTAATTAAATTAAGGTTTTGGTAGATTCTTTTTTCCCAAACCTTGAATCTGCATTTAAACCTTTATTTTTCAGTATAGAGTATAGTGGATGTAACGAGTTTTGTTTCTCACCTACTCATATACAATTCCTTTACTTTATTACTAGCAGTACCCTGCCACGCTTCGCAGTGCCTTCACTTTTTTACGCTGCTACCATACTATCCGCTACCCTCCTACCCTCCAGAGCTACCTGCTACCCGCTAAACCTCTACCCCACTACCCGCTTCCCGCAACCTTCTACTTCAACACACTAACCACTACCCCTTTACCACGCTACCCGCTACTCACTCCCGTTACCCATCACCACGCTATGCGCTACCCGCTACCTACTTCCCCGCTACTCCACTACCCGCTTCCCACGCCCATTATATCTCAAAAACAACAAATCTAAAAAAGAAAATATATCGACTGCAAAAAATGTCAAGTGTACGTTTTTTTGTCGATGGAAAACAATATTTTACGAATATTATGTTTTCTTGACATTTTCAATTTACATGAATAATTTCAGATCTGACATCTGACAAACATAATTTTCAATATTTGAAATTGATCATATTTTTTTTTTGATGGGGTGGAAAAAGTATGTTTTTTTAACATTGGCAAGGATCCCTAATTTTTTTGAAAATGAAACATAGCCTATGTCACTTGGGAATAGTGTAGCTAACGGTGAAAGAATTTTTTAAATCGGTCCAGTAGTTTCGGAGTCTATTCATTTCAAACAAACAAACAAACAAAAAATCAAACCTTTCCTCCTTATAATATTAGTATAGAAAAATAGATTAATGATTACAACATTTCTTATAGCTATGGTCTTATAAATACGGTTCACTCTAAGATAACAAAGTCCACTTCTAATTACAACCTGAAATAGCCGTCTCAACAAGTTAATACAATCTGAGCAAGCAGATGCCTCTTGATTTTTACAGTCTGCAAGCAGACGCCACTGATATACTTACAGTTTGAAAGAAGACGCTATTGTTTAAGACCCAGTGAATGAATTTCACAGTCTGTCAAAATTTATAGAGTGAGAGCCAGCGCCTGCCAGACCTACGTTAAAGTATAAAGGCTACAATTTTTTTCACGTGTTCTCACTGGTGTAGGGAACAATGTTTGGGGGTTACGAACCTGGAGTAATGGTGCCTTCAGTAGGTATCGGACAATCAAGGCGTGCAGTACCTGAGCTCTCTCACGTCAAAGTATAAAAGCTGAGATTTATACACAATATTCTAATGACCATTTTAAGTCATTATTCTGAAAGCCAGACCTATCCGAAGGGTCTAACGCTCCCCCAGACGCGGTAGAAAGTCCAATGCACTGCGAGAGCATTGCTCAGGTACATAAATGCATTTAAGACAGTATTCCTGCAATTTAAATTTTATTATTAAAGAAAATTATATACAAATATTACTGGAAAATTATCATACAATAAATTTCCAATAACCAGACATATTTGAAGGGTTGAACACCCCCTTTTTTCAATAATAATATAAAATGTACAGGAATAGATTTGTTTGATTTAATAATCATGACATAACTGAAAAAATGAAGAATAATTGAATATTATTGAACGGAATTTGACTATAATGTTTTAAATATTACATTGAATATTTTTCTTGAAAATTTTATTTCTTGACGACGTAATTTGACTATAAAATTGTAAATATTATTTCGAATATTTTTCTTGACAATTATTATTCTTGACAACGTAATTTGACTATAAAATTGTAAATATTATGTTGAATATTTTTCTTGACAATTATTTTGGAAGAATATTCAAACACAGGTCTATTTGGAGAATCTCATATATCCCTTGACTCAGTACAAAGTGGAATACGAGCAAAAGAATGTCTTTGTATACGTGAATACATACAAAATAGTATTAGTGAGTTTTAGAAATGACGAAATAAACAGGTATAAAGTAAATGCCTATTCTACAATACAACTCTGAACAGCTGGACAATTTCGAAGGGTCTAAAATCCCTCCAAACGTAGTACAAGGTCAAAATTCGAAATGTCTTTTTGGGGCACTGGGTTCAACAGATGCCAGTATAGCTTTGATTCCGAAAGTGAAAGGTAGTGTTTCTTACATGTCAAGATCATGAAGAAGCAGACACAAAAATAGTATATCATTTATGCAACATCGAGTATGAGGCGAATATCGTTATTAGAGCTAGCGATACTGACATTGCTGCTATAATACTAGGTCATATGGATCATATAAAAAATGAAAAATCACAGGTGTGGATGCTTTCAGGAACTGGAAATAGAATGAGATACATAGATCTCACAACAATTCATAAAAATCAAGGAAATTTAGTATGCAAAAGTTTGCCTGCACTTCACGCCATGACAGGATGTGATTATAATCCCGCTTTTTTTCAAAAAAGGCAAAGTGAAGCCTTTCAAATTGTTGAAAAAAAAGAAGAATATCAAAAACTCTTTGCTAATTTTGACAATGTTGATTTTTGTAATGAAGGGGAGAAAACTATCGCTTTCAACACGGTCCAGCAGTTCATCTGTGATTTATATAATGTACCTGGCATAAATGATGTAGATGCAGCGCGACTCCAATTGTTTATCGATACCTACACAGCTGCAGATGTAAATGAATCATTTCAAATAAAATTAAGAAATTTTGACGCGAGCAGTCTACCACCTTGTAAGAGTGAACTCATACAGCACGTTTTAAGAACAAAATATATTGTAAGCATTTGGACCAATGCTCACTTAAAGAATCCTTACATTTACAACCCAGAAGATTATGGATGGATGATGAATGATGACAACCAATATGGCTTTAAATGGTTCGAAGGCGATCAATTACCTAACTTCGTTAGTGATGCACTTAAAACTCCATCAGGTACTTTTTTAATCAAAAGTTAACTTTAATTCAAAAGAAGCTGAGTATTAAAGAAATGTGTTACTTTTTTACAGAAATATCAGAAGGAGACAGTATTAAAAACAATGAAAGCAATCAATTACATGACTGGGAAAATGATGAGAATTATGGAAATTATGAAGATGACGATGACAACGATGAAGATAATGATGATTAAATATATTATAATATTAAGCATGAATAATAGATAAATGTATGTGTGTATTTATGAATAAATATTAAGCTAAATTTAAATGATTTACTTATATTGATAAATAAACAAACTAAATTCAATTATTATATTCTAAATGAATAATTTTTTGTGTATTAAATTCATTAAACTGAACAGTTTTGTGATGGTTTCTCATGTATAGTTCTCTCTTGCCTTTATTCGCTCTAAGGGGGTGTTCAACCCTTCAAATATGTCTGGTTATTGGAAATTTATTGTATGATAATTTTCCAGTAATATTTGTATATAATTTTCTTTAATAATAAAATTTAAATTGCAGGAATACTGTCTTAAATGCATTTATGTACCTGAGCAATGCTCTCGCAGTGCATTGGACTTTCTACCGCGTCTGGGGGAGCGTTAGACCCTTCGGATAGGTCTGGCTTTCAGAATAATGACTTAAAATGGTCATTAGAATATTGTGTATAAATCTCAGCTTTTATACTTTGACGTGAGAGAGCTCAGGTACTGCACGCCTTGATTGTCCGATACCTACTGAAGGCACCATTACTCCAGGTTCGTAACCCCCAAACATTGTTCCCTACACCAGTGAGAACACGTGAAAAAAATTGTAGCCTTTATACTTTAACGTAGGTCTGGCAGGCGCTGGCTCTTAGTCTATTACGAGAGGACTTTCCCTTCTAGTACTATACCGGTGGGATATTGTTCTCTCCTTCTGCCTTCAAATTTAACCTATTAGTCAATTGCGTGCCAAAACATGTATGGGAATTATACATGGCAAATGAAATGATTCCATACATTTTGTATCCCTCTGATACACAGCGTATTTGGTTGTTGGCTCATTATAAGAAACGATTGAGTGTGCTTGGGTTTGGTTGTGTGTGTGCAGCTGTTGTTGTAGACTGTGCGCTGCTGCTGGTTGTAGTCAATCGTCGATGGTGGAGTGGGATATTTATTATTTGTAATGAATGTTTCATTACAACATACATAGATGTGTTTTGTCACCTTTTATAGATTTTGCTGGTGATCAGCAATGTACAAAAGTCGAAAAGCGGAAGAAGTTAACAAATTTTAAAGTTCGTTCACAAAAGATGGAAGAAGAATTGGAGGGAGTTAATCGTTCTTCCATTAATTTATTTCCCGACCTCTAACCTGCCTGGCAACACCACAAAATATTCTTATCAACGCCTTATCGCTATCAATGTATCAACCTAACCACCTCTTCTTCATCTTTCGACTTGGCCAGGAATGTTGTATTTATTTTGTCCTTTCTTTCAAATGCAGAAAAGTTTAACAGACATTTTCTGTAAAAAAAAAAAATAATACCTACACCAAGGAAAGTAGGTACACTCTCATGTCTCATGCAAAAAACGATAAAAAGGAACAGATTTTCCGTTCATGGATAAAGGTATCCCCCAAGTCCCGACTTAACATTGCTTTGCTTTCAAGCCCCAAGTAATAATGTTCCTCGAGAAACGAGTACAATACAATTTTGAGATTTTTATTTAACTTGGCATTATAGACATTTGGCCGGTTCTTATCTTACCTCCCCCATCTTCTATTTACAATTATACACCCTATAAAGGTGCATACTCCTCGTTTTTTTTGAATTGAAGGAAAAAAAAACAGACATAAAAAAATATACAAATATAAATTACTTCTTGTGCACAAAGAATATCTTCACACAAAAAAAAAAAATGTAGTATAACAAATGAGGACACAAAACTATCTTCATCTACTTTTGACATTCAAAGATATAGGTACGTACCTAGTTGAGAATAAAATACAATCCCTCTCTCATAGGGACACAAGAGCCAAGTAAAATAGACTAAAAAAAAAACCATATAAACCATCAAGAGTCTCCAAACAGAGATCCCATAGAGCTCACAGCTCGCAGCTCGAAGGCGCAGCAAAAGCAAAAGAATGAATAGAAATGAAGTGGAAAAAAGTTCTAATTTAAAAATACCCACAAGAAAGAACCTCTCTAATATGAATTTCGTTCCCCAACATTAGAATTGCGAGAATATGGAAAAATAGTATCTACGTATCTCTAGAACGCGTTCTACACGCTGCTGTACAACCAGCTAGCAGCCTTTACACACATTTAGGATTAGAAGCTCTAGCTCTAGCCATTACCACCGTATACTCTCGCTAGCGTTTGAAAAAATAAAATAAAATAAAATAAAACGACCGACCGACCGACCAAACGACCAAGTGACTATAGTGTTATTATTTTGTTCTGTCAATTTATTGTTGTTGTATCCCCAAGATACTCTGCATGTGTGAATTTGTTAGGTTTTTTTTCCTTTAAAGAGACACAACTATAATATACTACATGCAGTAAATCGTGTTTTGTATAGTATCTGTGTGTCAAAATGAAGTGGTGTGCGCTGTGAATAATATTTCTCATTTTTCGATTCTTGTTATATTTCGTACGATTTTTTGTGTTGTATAGGTATTATTTGTATTTTGTTATTTTTCATTTTGAAATTGTATTTCACTTGAACTTTTGGCTGACAGAAAAAAAGAGCGAAGCACGAGTTCTGTCTAAGTACCTAACAGGCATAGTTGTTGGTTCGTCATCGTCGGATAAGAAGAGCGGGTTTGTGCTTTTTTGTAGCTTAGCGGGCGCGCACGCTGTTCAAGAAAAATTTAATTATTATTTTTATTTTGTTCTGAAAAGTAAACCAAATTAATGAATTCACAAAATTAAATCGACAAAAATCAATAAATAACTAAATTATGTTAAAGTAAAAACAAAAATTCGAAAATATCTTGAAATTTTTTCAAGAGAAATAAAAATATCACATCACAATTAAAAGTCTCAAAAATAAAAATTAGGATTATTGGAATTAACTTCATAATCACATGTTAAGTGGGTATAGAGGTTGAGTATGCAGTACAGCTAACACATACCAACTTAACACGATAATTATTAAAAAGTGCTTAAATAAAATTAACTCAAACTCAGCAAAAACGAATTATTTCATAAAAAAAGCTATAATATAAAAAAACGTGCTCCTTGCCAAACAGGAAGGATTCTACGTATTTAAAACCAAAAAAGTCATTTTTTCAATCTATATGTTCGAAAGTGTATCTAAATAGTGCCAACGATATCCTGGTGCAAAATTCTTTACCCCCTTACAACAAAATAAACACACTTTGGCCCCCAAAATAAATAAAAAAATACAGTTTTACAGAGCAGAGCAAAATTGTAAGTCTCGAAAAAAAAGTTCCAGATAAAAGTTCTCTTCTCCATACAACAAACTACCTACCTACTGTTAACTACGCACACTCCCTCACAATCTCTACTATCAACAGCGTCATCGTTTTTCTCCATGGGATTCTCTTGTTATTCAGCCTTTTGAAAGTCCCCCCTTTTGAAATCAAATCAAATGATTCGTCGTCGGAAGGGTGGTGAACGTCGTTTCGATAATTTCTCGTATTTTGATTTTTAATTTTCTCTAAAAAAAAAAATAAGACAGATAAACAAAATTATATCCGAAAAAATTTCAAACTTAAAAATCGCGAAAAAAACGACTACCTACTACTACTCTTCTGTTGAACCCCCCAAAAACAACAATATTCACATCCTGTTTCGAAAAGGAAGAACAAAAAAATTGATTTTCTTTCATATCAACCACACTATTTCGCCGTAGTCGAAGTCGTCGCTCGTCGTCTTCGTAGTGTTCGTCCTGTGTGCAATATTTATACACAAAAAACAACAACAACAACAAGAAAGGAAAAATAATATCAGGAACTGTGAAAAGGACGAACAACGAAGGAAGAAAAATAAAATAATCCACCTCCACATTTTAAGTTGAAAAAGGATAGCAACGGTGTAGTTTGCCTATTCTAGCCACACATAGTCAGGACTTCTTGTTCGAAATTACATTGCTCATCGTTGTCGTTCTTGTCCTCCATCGTCAGGATACAAAACAAAAATTATTAAATTTCACCTTTCTCACTAAAAAAAAAATTAAAACAACTAAGTACTATCCAAAATATTATGTTTAAACAATAAGTTAATACAAAAATAAAATCCAAAGAGGCTTCTAGTTAAAGTTTTAGAAATTGTATATAATATAAGAAATTTTACAGTGATATATATTTTTTTCGTTCAAAGCTCCAGTTTTGATGTTGTACTTCCTCAAAAAAGAAAGAAAAAAAAATCCACGCAAAAATAAAAATATCCTAAACAACAAATTAAACGAAAGTGGTGCTGTTAAAAAATAAAATATACTAAATTAATTTAAGAAAAAATAAAAATATTATCTTAAATAAATAAACAAAAATTAACTCTAGTGCTAGTGCTGTTATTGTTGACATATACATTTTTCCCCTTCACAAATTGTCTGCTTCGGTTAAGTTTTAAAGGTTATTGTTATTAAAGTAATTGAAAAAAGAGCAAAGCTCAATTGTGTGCTGTGTTGTTATAAAAAAAATATAAAATATAATAATTATTATTTAAAGTTGTAAATAACAATTTTAATCACAAAAAAAGTAATTCTTCAAGAGCAGTAAAATAGTATTAAATTTGCGGTGCCTTTATTTATAGCAAGAAAGTCATAAATATATTTATTAAATATATACACAAAAAATTACAACGCTTAAATTAAAATTAAACTTAAAATAAAATAAATTGTTAAAAGTTACAAAAAAGCAAAAATAAAAACAAATAATAAATAATCATTTTTATCAGAGTAAAGTTCTAACATAAATTGTTTATGAAAAAATGAGTGACAGGGAGCGATCGTCCCCAACTCTGATCGAATCCGGATTAAAAAATTTAATTGGCGGACGGGATAGTAACTATCCGTTAATAAGCGGCATTAATGGTAAGTTTTCAATAAACAACTTTTAATTTGTCTAAAAGTAATTTAGTCCTTTTAAAATTGCACAGTAAATTTTAATTTTCTTTTGTTTTATATGCACCTCATTATCATTATGTATAGTTAACTTTTTAATATTATTTACTTATGACTTATTTATGTATACAAAACAAAACACATAGGAATTAAATATGGAATATTTACTGAGATGATATTATTTATCTATTCTCATAAGGAAGTGACGACACATATAAGTGGGGAAAAGACGTGTTCAAAGACGAGCAAAGGGTAAATTCACAGAACGCATGCTTTTTATCTCTGTAGGTACTTATCGCCACCCAACGTCGCATCCGTCTCACCCATAGATATTTTCGATATCGAAAATTCAAAGAGCTCCTATTAAGTGCGCAGGGTCCTTTCTTTCGGTTCGTTGGGAAAGTAAAAGATAATAAAAAAAACCTCTGTAGGTTCTTCTCACATTATTTTGGTTTCCTCTTTGATTTTTATTTATCCTTGTGGTTTTTTTTCGCCGAATTTCTTTCCGGGGTTTTTGGCTTTCATGAAGCTTCCGTGGTGGTTATCAAAACACTACAGCTCTACGGGAAGAGGATTTTGTATTGAAAGAGATATACACACCAATGCTTTAATGGTCGTAAGAAGACATTTCGAATTCTAAAATTGATTAAATGAATGAAATCGAATTTGCATATCTGCATAATATTTTCTTCTTTTTTTTCATTTTGTTTGAAACGCTTCTGTCAATAAACGATGAGAGACGCTTTTTTCAATTTTGTATATTTTTGAACAGACAAAGAATAGATAGTATACAAATAATACTGTTACTGAATTGGTACTGCTGCCGTTGAGACCATGTGGATGGGTGACGATTGTGTTTATATTCAGAGCAGTAATATGACACAAATATAGAATCTGAAATGGTGGAGATACAAGTTTTGTTTTTTTGTTTATTAATCACAATTTTCAACTTTTTTATTTCGACACTGCGTAAATTATGATAATTTCTATCGAGCTGGTTCATATTGTGGTGAAATGGCGCAAATGTCAAATTAATGCTTTTCAGAGGAATATGTTATGTTTGATTTCTAGACAAAATAATTTTTAACCAAAATAGAATTTGAAGATTGTCATATTTTTGACATGCAATTTTTTCGTTTTATCGCTCCGGTGCACCTGTCGGTAAATTTACAAATAATAATCATCACTGACGGTTCACAGCGTTTTTCATATGACATATCAATGTCAACAGAGTGAGCTCAGAGCAAATTCATCTAAATACATATGGGTGTATGTTTTTATTTTTTCTAAATTAGTTTTTGGATATAAATTTGTTTTGGGATGCCCAGGGGAAGTGATACACATTTGGAATGAAATGAATAAACTTGTTAAAATACTTAACATTTTAATACATTATCCGAATTGGCTTGGGTGTAGTAAGAGTAAGAGTAATGTCAGTCGATGATAAAATTTTGATTTTTGGGAATGTTCGACTGGTAACATTATCTTTCGAATTAATTTAAGTGCCTGAGGAATGTTAACATTCACGGCAACAAAATCTGCGAACGTGCTTTATCTTCCTACATTTTCAGTTGATAGAGATGATTCAGTTGATCTTTATTTCTCAAGTTCTTTGAACAGGTTTTGACTATACAAATGTAGATGGCTTTTTACCTTATCTTTCATATTACTTTACGTTGCGTTTTTGTCACCAGCAATCAAAAAATTTTTGAAATGTTACGAGTTAATGAACTTAAAATAAGAATAATGTACATATATCCTTGACGTTTTAAGCCGGATTGATTTATAATTTTTTTCTGTCATAATTTTTGGTCAACCCCCTTACCTGCTGCATGCGAAAATAACGTGCATGAGAAAAATTTAAACTTAAACGGCTTTAAACAGTAGGTAGTAGAAATGTAGTTGAAGTGCTAGTGCAAGTGCCTTTCAAGAAGCCATATCAAAGTGAGCAATTGCAATATACATAGTGTTAAATGTATATAAAGGAATACATATGTTGTTCTGTTCAAAAATTGAAAAACCGAAATGCATTTTGGAAATAATATTGCGGAAGTACTATGGTACTTAACTTTTTTACATGCCTTACTTAAAGCACAAGTCATGCAAACATTGAGATGACAAGTTTTCCTAACTAGAATGAGGGAGAATATCGAAAAAAGCAGTGACTTCATTTCTGTACTTCTATAAGGATGATTGTGTTACTGACTTCTCAATTCATTTTTTCATTTTTAAGGGTGATTTTCTCGAAAACGACCTCAAAGATATTGAATTCATTTTGCAACAACCGAACTCTAATAATAATGAATTACCTACTTTTTCGAGATTTTGCAAAGATTCCATGAAGATTCCTACAAATTATATATTTCAAAAGGACCTTTTATGGCTTTGTAATTATTTTTAACTAGCTGACTCTGCATCCTTTGTACTGACTCAATGTTACCCCGCTACCCGCTACCCCACTACCCACTATCCGCTACCAACTACTTCAACGCGGTAACCGCTACCCCGTTACCCTGCTATCCGCTACCCGTTACCCGCTACCTACTATCGCGCTACGCCACCAACTACTACCCTGACCAAATCTCATAAACGGCTTGGCCGAATTTATACAAAATACTAAACACCCATCTACGCCACTAACCGAACATTCCCTCAAAATTTGGTGCCAAACACTCCACTGACGCTGGTATAATAGTATTGAGTCCCAACCAATTTATATGAGATTTCTTATATAATATATAAACCTTTCCTGGCTCATGCAAAACAACTTTGTTTAGGAACATCACATGTTTAAATGCATAGTTAACGTTCTATAAGGAAAATGATGCTTTCACATTTATTGTTGCTGACGAACGGTCCAACCGTTCTGCAGTTTTGCGCTTAACAACACATTTATTGGTCCAGTTTTTGTGTAAGATTTGCTTTTTACGGGTTGGGGTCGAAATTCTGTATGGGCCAAAATTCGGATTCCAAAATTCGGATTCCAAAATTCTGTATTCCCAAATTCTGTATTTTAAAATTCTGTAAATTCAAAATTCTGTATTTTAAAATTCTTTAAATTCAAAATTCTGTATTCTAAAATTCTGTAAATACAAAATTCTGGATTTAAAAATTCTGTATTCCAAAATTCTGTACTCCTAAATTCTGTAAATGATAAAAGAAGGAGGAGGAATTTAGGAGTACAGATTTTTGATGTTTTCTATGCAGAACCTTGAAGCATAGATTATAATTCTAACGTAACGGATCTCTCTCCAACTAATTTGCATATTATAATGTAATGGACCTCTATCCAACTAATTTGCATATATGGTTTACATGAATCACATACCTTGATAACACATTTTGCGTTCGACAGCTTAAGTTAAGTGTTATAAGTTAATAGTAAAAAATAAAAAAATTAAACTTTTACTTAAAAAACGAAGATTATTAAGTAACGTAGACTATTTAAGACGGTTAGCTAAAAATCTTCATCTATATTAAATTATATTATTCATTTTGATATTTGCATTTGCTTTTTTGTTATTTGCTTTTTTGGTACTTGCTTTTTTGTTCTTTGCTTTTTTGTTTTTTTTTTTTATTTGTTTTTTTTTCTTTTTTTTATAAAATGTTACTTAATTTGTTAATTGAATAAAAATTGTTCTACAGGCAATTAAAAAACCTGTTCATAACTGTGAGTTTTAATGTAGAGATTTTGAGTTACAGAATTTCTAAAAGCAGAATAATGGATTTGCAGAGTTTTGAAAAACAGAATTTTGGATTTACAGAATTTTGAAATACAGAATAATAGAAAAGCAGAATAATGGAATACAGAATTATGTTCATACAGAATTTTTTCTTCAGATACAGAATTTTGTTCATACAGAATTTTGGAATACAGAATAACGACCCGTTCCCGCTCTATACATTTTTTTTTTAATTTAATGATTTGCAGAATTCAATAATGAAAACCAATATCATTTAAGCAATTGATTCAACGCATTGATCCATTTTTCTAAATGCGTATCAAATCGCCGCAATCAAAGTTTGAATTCCATAATCATTTTTCACTGATCAAGGGGTAAGCACATATTTAATCTCAAATGTTAAGTTTTAAATCCGATTAAAAATGATAAGATAAAAAACTAATGTTGACAAATCAAAACGTTTTTATTTAATTGAAGATACAGATTCCCTTGAAGTTTGTTATTTTTACAGCTCGTTTGAATTAATATCAATTTTGGTAGTTTCGCTTCACTTATTTTTCATTCAACAGAGAAAATTAATCAAATCTTATAAACAATTTCTGATTGTGTTGAGTTTACAAAAAATATTCCATGAAAACATTGATGTACTGTTACGTTTTATTTTTCGATATAGGTCACTTTTAGAATCACAATGCATATAATTCTTTTTTTTAATAAAGTACAATAGTCAACCTAATGTTCACACAAGCTAACAAACCAATAAAATCACCCGAGAAAATTGATTTGCTTCAAAGGTTTTTAATAATGGTTCTATACGTTAAAATAAATTTTTGTACAATTTTGTTAAAAAGCCTCTAATTGGTTTTTCTTCTGCGTAGTGAGTTGGTGACCGCTTTTTGTTGCTGCACACCCATAATTTTAAAATGATATCTCTCACACCCCCTTTCCTTCGATTATTATCTGTCATCACCATCATTTTTTCCATACATTTTTCATCAGGTTTTTCTTTTCATCCACAAGGTACTAGAAACTAATTTGGCCAATTTGTTAGTGACTGACATACAAAACTTATGTACGAATACCAACCAGTCAACCTACGAATAGGTTGGTGTTTTTTTTTTTTTTTTTTGAAAAGAGGGTCTGTTCCGAAACAAGCAAAGTAGGTAGCTAGGTTGTGTATTTTTTTAGGTTAATGTAAAAGCCGGATTTTCGAAGAAGAACAAAAAAACACCTATAGATATCTCTACCTATATATCTCACTTTAACCGACAAAAACAAAAGCGAAAGAGAAAATCGAACTCCACTCGAGTCCCCAATTCGAACACAAAAAGGTGCATCAATTATGGCGCATGCTCACTGAACACCAACATTGCACCCCCATCTCACTCTCCAAGTTGGGGGAGAGAATGAACAAATGAAAAAAAAATTGTAACCTCTTTCGAAATGGACAACCTTCAGTTCAGTATCAGTATGATGCCGGTAAATTACCCATAAAATTTAAAACCCCCTTTGCTCTGCCTTCGTCATAAATAAGACTTAGCCAAACCTCGTGTGTGGATGATAAAATATACATAAATGTCAAAATGACACTTCAATGCTGAGCCCGGCACACAATTGAGCGAAATTAATAAAAATAACACAACATGGTGAAGGCTGTCAGAAAATTTCTCAAACCAAATAGGACAATTATGAGCATTCGGTAGAAAGATGATTATGATGACATTTGAACTTAACCAGAACTTCTGACCTGCTGCCAAGAACAAAGAAGACGGCTTGTGTTCGACGAGTGCTGTCACATCAATGGAAAGAAAAACCAACAAAGTGGCAACTCTGTGTGAGAATTTCGCACAATAAATATTCCCCTTCTGCTATTTCAACTCATCTGTCAAATCAAACGTGTATACGTGAGTGATAAGCAAAGCTGACTTAAATCCGAAGCCGAAGCATGTGATCAATTCAATGACGAAATCACAAACTCATCGGAATAAAACTTCAAGTCAAAATTCGCTACCATTACTGTTATACACAGCAAAGTGACAGGTAAATGTTGCAGGTTTGCTTGTGTATGGTATTGGCGCTCCCCAAAAGAATACAAACATGAATATTTTTATCATTTATAAAACATCATTTTGCAGCCAAAGTGTAAAGTGTTATTTTTTTTGTCATTTAATTGTGTGCAGCATAGATTGTGTTCTCTTTCTTGACGATATAAACGGCCGTTTGGGTGTAGAAAGGGGTGTCTCGTTTCCTTCAAAAGAAAATAAAAACAAAAAATTAGATTATTTTGTCTGTGCCAGCGCCAGTGTTTTATCTTGTTCATGTCATGGCTGTATTTGGCACGTAGTGTAAAATGTATGACATTTGAAACACAAGAAAAAACCTACAGTGACGTTTGTTTGGGGATCATTATGATGTTCATTCATTAAGTTCATAATTGTGTAGCACATTGAACATTCGATTGTAACGAGTGCAAACTTATGTGCTGTTTTGAGTTGGGTAATTCCAAGCGAGTGTTGATAGCGCATATCGGTGCGTTTGTTGCGAATTCTCCGAACCTAAAATGCTTTCATCGATCATAAAACTAAAAACGGAATGCCAATTCACTTGAAACTTGATTTTATTGGAAATAAAAAGCTTGTTATGAAACCAGGCGTTGGGGAATTTGTGAGATAAAATGAATATCATACAGTTTCTTACTTCACAATTCACAAATGGCATTAAGCGAGTATTGATGTCATCTCTTGTAGTTTTGTTTCTTACAATTAACGAATACAAATCCATGAGAAAAAAGTTCTTAGATTTGAAATTATTATTCGACGTTTCAGTACAAAGTAGACACAAAAGCATTTTTCATTTTATAAGTTTTTTTTTTCATTTTCAATGTTGAACTTTGCAGTGAATTTGTTAATTTTCTCTTGGTTTTGTAGCAAAATATTACTCTCTCAACCTAGTTTGGCCTGTCAGCTAACTGTCAAAATTCAACTGTCAACTACTAGCAAAGGATGTTGATGGATTAGAAAACTACCGTATTGTATAGGTCCGATACCACCATGACCACAATGCAAGCTTGAGATTAAAAAAAAACGATCAAACCTCAAATAAAATTTTCGGACACACATATTCAGGTGAACTGTGCAAACATCTTCCTTTGCCAAATTGAAATGTGCTTCCAAAGGCTATCCTCATTGTTACTCGATTCTCAATTCCAGCTGGCTTCCATACAGAGGAAAATGGTTCTGTCTGATTCATGTACCTCCTTAATTATTCTTTGTCAGAAGCACAACAAAGTTAAAAGTACATGAGCACAGCTATATCTCTTCCCTTTCTCAACCTATTATTTATGAACACCTCTTGACATAAGGAACATAAATATACCTTAGTATCTCAGTCGTATAGTGTTATTTTAAAAATGTTTTCACCCCCAACAGCCAGCAAAATAACACCAGCTTGTGTGTGGTTCGAATCCTTTAGACAATTCGACGTCAAACTTCTGGTCTTAATCCTATATTTTCCGTATGGCTGCACCATTTTGCAACTTAATTTTTTTAAATTCTTCACCTTCGTCTGTTTTCATCATCTTCTGTTGTTGGAGTCGATGTGTGTGTTCGTACTGTTAAAAATAATAATTAAAACTATCAGAATAAATTAGATTTTTGTTGTATGTTTTTGGCACTGTGAGATATTTCTCATATTTGCTGGGCTATAAGAAAAAGGCACTCTATCTCTCTAAGAATTATATGTATGTGTCAAAAACCAGCAAAATGAACTTTTTGAAATTTGTCCAATGCGCAATCTGTCAGCAAAAATGGCCAAGTCCCAAATGATTCACTGGGAATCGTGATGCTTTTAACGAAAAGTGAGCATGTGACAGAGAACATAATGTTTGAGAAGACGTCAGAATTTTCGTCAATCTATGACTAGAATGTGATGTCTTAAAATTAAATTCTCCTTGACGATACAACACTAATTTTGATTTGATTTTGTTCATCGATCGTGGTATGTGCTGTCATCTGTCGCCGAATTGTCGAGTGAAATTTGTTTACATGGTAATTTTATAATTGAGCGTATCCAATTAAAATTTTAAATAACAATAATAAAACCAAACAAGTGTTCGGATGAGTAAGGGGGCTGATGATGATGATGCTGATGATGACGACCAGGGAAGCATGTGAATATTGCTGAAGTGCTACTTGAAGTTAATTTGTAACAAAAAATGATAGTAACATCTGCCTTGCTGTGGATTTTCTAGTTTGCTCTGCTTTTCCCGCACTTGCGTTTGCATACACATTTAAGCCAGAGCTGTCTTCGTTTGTTTTTAACACAAAACTTTAAGTACTTCAAGACCTTGGTTCTAGTTCTTGAAAAATCTGAGAAGTAGCATCTTTTTCAAGTATGTACCAATACTTTTCAGTTGAAGTAAAAATAGTTTCTTACTTAAAAACACTAGTAAGAGCTAGAAAAACATTATTTGTGAAGTACTTAAGTTCTAAGTAAATGACTTGGAATCAGAACTTAAAAATGTTCAGTGCTAGTGTTGGTACTTAATTAAAGCAAGTAGCTTACACTATAACAGTACGAGTACCTACTTGCTCCAGTGGAATTTTTTTTTCATGAAATAATACAAGTACTTTTTTACTTAAATTTTAAATAGAAAGATTAGCAGTATTTTTGAATAAGACTTTTATCTTTTTTAAGCAGTAGTATTGGTACTCGAATTATACATTTGTAAAAGACTAGGCACCTAGTAGGAACTTGCACTTGGAAGGTCTGAAGTACCGAAACACAGCTCGGTGAAATACATAGTTTTATGTTTACATCAAATATGATATTCAAGTTGAATTTCTTTGCTAACCAAAAATAATAAAAAATTATCGACAACCCTGGTCAAAAGTTAAGCCAGTACCAATAAGTGGTTATAAGGGATGGGGGTAAAACACATGCTGGTTGCATTTTAATATAGTGCTGTGAGAAAAATGAGGCCTAATTTGCTGTCGTTGGCATTGCTTTGGGTAAATGAGGACGAGTGTCATACACACGCATTGGATAATTTCAAATGATATAGACATGTAGAACAGATTTTGTGTTTTATTATTATTCTAAGTCTAGCAAGTCGTGCTGTGAGGAGGAGTTAGAGGGTTGGGCATTTGTTATGAAATTGAAATGGATTTTCCTTTATAAGTAAATTGGCGCCAAAAGATATCAATGTGGATTAATTTTGTCGGTGATTGTTTTTGATGTGTGCACGCATGTACGGTTCTAAATTAATGATTGAGTAGGTATGGTTTGTAATTTGTAAGTTTTTGTTGAACTTTTCTAACAAGTAACAAGATATATAAAAAAAATTCGAAATGCATTTCAAACAATACATGAATTTCTTAGTCTGCCGGTTTGGGCTATTAAGTTAAATATAATTTTTAGATCATAAGCTCGATGGGAATTCTTTGTCTAAGGTGTAATACTTAGCTTGAATTTAAGAAAAATAAATTTTGGATTAAATGCCAATTTATGATGGTTTCACGTATAAACCATCCTGTCATGAGAGATTTTGGCACACAAATCCTCAAATTCTTTCTTAAAAAAATAATAAAATAATAAAATAATTTAAATTTTATTTTAAAGCATTCCAAATTATAAAAGCTTATTTGACTGTAACAGTAGTGCACATAAGCATTAGACATTGGTCTATTTCCAAGAGAATTTATATCCTAAATTAAAAACTAACGATCTCTGTCTTTTCACACCAAGACGTTACTAATTTCAATACCTCTTTCAACAAATTTTTCCTCGACTAATTAAATAATTTTGTAATAAAGCAAATACATGATGTGTTTAAAAACTGTTACGATCTCTGAAAATATAATTTCTCATCTGAAGGAATTTCAAAACAAAAGCGTCACATGCCATCTGGACACTTAAAATGTATTAAAAAGATAAAACACTCAAGTCTTGTGACCTATCACCGACCGAGACGACGACGACGCATTTAAAATACACTTCTATATCGGCCGCCTTGAAAGATAGCATCCCCAACAGAATTCATAATTCATATAGTTGAATTTTGCTCATTTTCAAAATATATAAAAAGAAATAAAACAAATTCTAATTGGATTGAAGCCAATTTGGAACTATTTTCGAAAATTTTAATTCATCTCGAAAGCGTAAAACCAGCCGCCGCCGACGCTGCTGTTCGTACTGTACCACCCAGGCAATATAATATTTTGAATATACAGGTAGCCGTTGTCACTTTCCGTTTAGAAAATTATTTCATTGAGAATATAGTTTCCTATCCGACCACCATCGTTGGTATGGAAAGTTTGTACAGATTAAAAAATACAAATAAATCACTTTTGAAATTGTGGGCATAAAAGACTGAGTAACAAAATACCTGCTAAGACACAAAATTAATCTTGTTTTTTTGGTTATTTCTGTTACCTACTCGGTTCGTTGGTTTCATCTAATTTAAATGTCACGATCGTTAAAATAATTTCATCATAACCACATGCCTCTACGAGTGCATTTTATTTTTATTTATTTAAAAAAAAAAATTATTTGTTAAAAAATAAGGAACAAATTTAGATACGGATACAAAACGTGCAATATGTTGGCCTTAGTTCGTATAATTAACACCATTTGAGCATCTCGAGCATCTAATCATCAGCCAAAAGTCCAACTCGTTCAGTCATCATGGCGGTCGTCGCTATAGCTAGCGTCACTATCAGCTAAACGCTAGAAGTAGAAACAACATCACAGCATAAACGACGACGCCAACGTCCAAATCACACTCGGTGTCTACTTTTGTGATCCAATTTGTTGCTTGATTTCCTCACACTTAGCACATCTCCCTTACAAAAGAGCAGCGAGGTGCTGTCTTAAAGATTCAATTTTTCACATCTCTGAACTAATTGGTCCGGTCCCGAATCAATCGACCGAACAGCAAGCGATGGACACTAAAATTGTTTTTATTATTCGCCTACTGCCACTTCACCCAGTTTTAAAATCGATCGATATTCCTCGTTGTCTGCCTGTCGATAAGCCGTCCCAAGACTGTATCTTTGAAATACTACTTCAACGCACAATACATTCGAACCCTTCACTTCACCACAAACAAACCAGTACAATGCACAAGCACATTGCCGGTATCGGTATCTATGACAATTGTTCGAATAAAAACAGATTTATTTTATTGCCATTCGATTAACCTCAACCCTTTTGTTTTATAACTTGGTGTTGGGCAGGAGATGCGAAATGGTTGGGGATGCTCACGATAAGAAGTGAGAGAGAGAGATGACTGTATCTCTTAGTTTCTATCAGTGACTGGGTGTAGCTTTATGTATTTTAAATCTATGACAAGACCATACAGACGTAGAGCAGCCATTGTTTTGGTTTTGTTACTCGGTGTTTTTTGTTTTTCTATTCTTGTTGGTGTTTTGTTTGTCTATTTCAATCTAATGGCAAAAATGCAGCATCCAAATCGGAATGCATTGTGTATCTATGCAATTTAATTGATTTGAGACAATGGTAAGTCGGTTGAATGCATAAAACCAAAAAAAAATCGAAATAAAAACCAAAAATTCATTTCATCGGAAAATTTCGCTCGCTAAAAATGAGACAAATTTCAAATTAGAGTCATGTGCTTGAAAACTGCTGCTGCCATCTGCCACAGTGGTGCTCAGCAATAGTTTTAAATGAGAATGTCTTTTTAATTAATGCTAATTATATTTACCTATCTATTTTTTGTTTGTATTTATGTATTCTTATTTAAACTAAATGATAGTGTGGTTTTAGTTTTTTTGGTAAGCAAATATTTGGATTAGAATTAAATTAAAATGACACGCAATATTGGATTATGATAGTTATTTCATTTTGAGGATTTCAAAACTTAATTAACTGACACAAAATGATGACATCAATGCGGTTTGGTCGACACTTATTCAAATATCATCGGATTTATGGTCTTAAAAATGCTGACAACAGAAATGTTTACAAGAACTTTTTCGGAACTAAAATAAAAAAAAAGGAATCGAAATTTTTCGCTTCGAAAATGTGAAATTCAAAAAACGGAAACAGGAAAGAACAAATTTCAATTTTGAGGTTTGAATCAGCTAATTTGTATCAAGAAACCATTCATGACTTTCAAACTTAAAAACCTGGGCTAAATATTTACAGTAGAGCCATTTTTAGTCATCGATGAAAACTTGCATCCCACATATTCTGCTAACAAAAATTGGTCATGAACAGAATATTCATATACCCTCCCTGGTTCACCTTTAAAATTCTCGTCTTTAACTTTTATCTGACTAACATGTCAAATGATCTTGTATCTAAAAGATTTATCCTTGAATAAACTCAAATAATGATATCCTTAAGGTCTCCATAGAACGTCCATTCTATACCGGAACAACCATCCACACATACACTCTAATGTGAATATATGCATATAGTGGTCAAAAGAAAGCTGACTTCACCCATCGAGGCACCGACTGACATTTTCAAGTACCAGAATTGTTGAAACATGTACCGTGGTCGTAGTCGTTGTCGTCGTTGCCGTCGATTCGATATACGCTAAACATATACAGAATTATAATCACGATACGCCCTCACAATTCAAAAACCTTAACATCTGCATACATGGCACTTTCTTCAGACTTCATTGCTTCACAAAAGCAATACTCAACACAAATATAATTTGCAATATACTCGTTTTTGTTAGTTATACTCAATAAACGGCCAATAAAACCTTCACTTAAAACGTATCCCGAGCAACGTTGTCGTTGTCAAATACAAAGTGAAAAAAGGACAAAAACCAAACACGAACACAGTATATCTATACATAAGAATAATAGTTTTGTAGAGCATTTTTGGTTAAATGCCAATTTTTTTTTCTTCTGAAACATCAACTGTAAAGAAAGCCAAACTGAACAACCTCCCACCCACCATTGCAATCCCCCTTGGCGTCACAAGTCATTTGTAAATTTTTGTTAGAAAAGACATCTTAAAATAAGAAATGTTTGAAAAAAAATGTAACGAAATGAGAAGTGCAAGGAGGACATTAGGGCGCAAGTGTCAAGTTAAATTGGTTATTTTATTTTATTTTAATTTCTTTAAACCAAAAGCAACGTGAAAAATAAAAAGAAATAATTTTGACGAGCAAAAAAACTATAAATCAAAATTATTTTAATTATTTTACATTTCAATGGAAGAAGATGAAAACATAAACATTATTGAAATTTTATTCGTTGGGTTTTTTTCCTTCATGTAAAAAAAAGAAAAAAATCAGTATTTAGGAGATCATTAATTTAAATTCAACAGCAAAATTGATGTTAATGCCGGGCAATGAAAATCTGTGGTCAACGTAAATTATTTTCCACTTAGCGTTTCTATTTTCTTCCTAATTGCTAGTTGTACTTTTGAGATTGATTTTATTGCGTTAATTAAAAAGCATGCAAGGAAGCTTAAAATAGTGGAAGTGTTTTTCTTTTTTTGTAATCAAGAGCTAAAATATCGATAAATTTTAACCTTCACAAAAGTTAATGAGGTTTTTTGTTTCCGCGGCACCTGATCGTTGGCCGACGGACGTCATCTGATTTCTTACCCCAAATCTTCAGGCGTCTTTGCTTTCCTTTCAGTGTTGTTCCACCGCAAAAGACCTTCCCATCATTCAGCTTATTTTTTGTCATAATATCTGCTTTGTGGTGGAATTGACATAGCTCGTGGTTATAATATTGTCTCTGAAACCGCCCTTCCTCACAAACGGGCCATTTTTTCACCTTAGAACTTTTTTTTTTGTCAAACGCGGCTAAAAGTTCAGAGTGCTTTTTGTTGCGCACCCAAGTCTTGGATTCGTGAGTAACCAGTATCCACAAATGCCCGTTGGATTTGAGCAGCTACACTTGCATTTCATCTTCAATTTTGATATGGACTGCTACTACTAAGCCAAGGTAATTGAAGAATCGCATGTCTTCGAAATCTTGCTGTAGTACAAAAGTTTTCTGCAGAGGGGGAGCCATCATTGTTTTCTCTCATTTAAATGCAAACCCTGGTTTTTCACAGTCCTGATCGATCTGAATAAATTATGTTTGTAAAGCTTGTCGTCTGCATAAGACAGAAATTGAGTGGACTTAGCTACGATGCGGATTGTTTTCTCTAATGCATCCAAAGTTCCATCCTCTTGTCAGAGCTAACCGAAATGAATTTGGCTTGAAACGTTGCTCATGGATAGCCTAAATTGGCTTTGTTCTACCCTGGCTATACTATCGAAGGTTTTTTTTTGCTGAATACGTTTTATTAACATAATAGAGCTAAGGATAAAAATAGAACCCCACACTTTAACAGTCGCAACATTAATAATATTCACACGCAAACCAATAACATTTCGTTCACTCTACTTAGCGCTCTGATATCAAATAAAATTGGAACACCAGATTCTTATCCTAATTAGCTTATTCTTGGGCGATTTGTGTTTTGGCACTTTGAAGTATGCAAATAAGAAAAAAGATCTTTTCGATAACAATCGATTACAGGAAATCCCGAAAAATAGCCTAACCGAAATTTCCTTTAACATGAAACGCTTCTCTCTCCTAAACGTGAACCTAAATCGAAATCAAATCTCTTTAATTTACCCAAACCCTAACCAAAAAGCCTCTCCATGAATATTGCATGTCATTTGGCCTTTTGTGTCTTACAAATTTACGATCCTCTGACATTTTATTACACTTTTCGTTTAAAGATATGAATTTGAACATGAAATTCACGTTTTTCGTCACAGCAATTGGAATGGAAAAAACCTCCCTCCATAAATAAATATAAACAAAACCCTTTCGACGACAAAAATTGAATACACCCTGGCAATCGAAAATGGCACAGCAACAAACAGAACACGAAATGAGACCAACAAAAAATACAAAAAATCGAAAAGGAAAAACTGCACTAAATGCATTTGCAGTTGTTGTTTCCATGGTTATTCCGCCGAATCGCCGACTATTGGTGGAGACTTAAAGTAAACATTTTCTCTTTTTGCTCTCTAAAAACATATATATTTGTAATTTTTGTCCGTTATAATGTCTAATATCTTAAGCGCTTTTCTAAATTCAATTAGGTTTAGTCCCATGGCTTTTGCGGAAATGTCTTTTCCCTTGGCCCGGGCGGGCGAAATGGCGTCGAAGGTGGCGGTGGTGCAGTAGAGTGCGACTGAACTGTTTCATATGTCAGTGGTCTTTTGAAAACCGTGCCAGAGGTTCTAAGTATATTCATACATTTTGATTGCATTAGTTTTCTACTCTTCGATGGGGATGATGATATGCAAAAGGTCTGGTCTGATGTGATCTGCTTTTTTCTTTTTTTTCTTTTTCAAATTCATCTTAAAACTATTTTTAGGTTAAACTAATAGAAAATAAATTTACAAATGCATTTGAATTTGAATATTGAATTGGATATTCATCAGAGCGAGTGCAGGGAACAAAATTATAATCTAGGACCAGTGAGCAAAATGTTGCTTGTTGGCGGTATTTTGATTGATCTAATTAGAACGGTGTTGATATTATAGCGTCTAGGCGCGGCGCTGTGTTGACGTGTTCTTTTTTTAATTGAAAAAAAAATTGTATATTTGGGTAATGTTTACATGAATGGATGACTGCGATATTCCAATGTCAAATGGAATACAAAATTTAAGAATGATGCTGAAATTTGTAAGATTTTCCTTAAAAGTCTACACTCGTATTTTACTACATTTTAATACATTTTGTTCCAATTCCTTGTGTTCATAACTGTCTTCTCCCCTTCCCCTCCATTCGCGAGAGGAAAGAACTTATTAATTTGATCTAACCTCCTTCCCTATGCACCTGCAGTTAGATGGAATCAAATAGAATTAAAATGGTCACTGTGGCGTATACGTGTTTTTTTTAATTTGAATATTCAGTCTCTGGGTTGCATACTCTTCAAGCTGTGTTAACCAAACAAACATTTTTATTTTAGGTTAATGTTTCACTTTCAATATTGTTTTGTTCATGGTCAAATAACATTTCATTCTCCTTGCCTTAAATCACGTGAAGAATCTTGCTTCTGAAGTATAGCAAGGTTTTTTCAAAGAAGCAGCGATTGGTTCTTCTATTTATTTAAGATGTGCTGCAAATCTTTTTAGCAAACTAAAAACTCTACAGATCTTACAGTTGATAAAAATTCTTCTGTCTAAAATCGGACATAAGCTTTGTTTTGAGAATATTTGGCAGATGTTCTGCTACAAACCTACAATCATCTTCTGGGACATGTTCCTCAGCTTTGTCAATTATTTAACCATATTCATGGAGAATCCGTTTTTCTTTCAACACTTCTACAAAGTCGAGAAGATAGCATTGTTAGTCAGCTCATCTCCAACATTTTATAAACGATACTAAGCAGTTTAAACGTCTACTTATCCACTGTAATATCCTCAAAACTATGTTAACCATAAATGGTTGCGCTCATCCAAATACTATTTTTACTATAAGTTGTACACATTCACATAAACTTAATTTAGCAGACCTGCCTTCTATTTGCAAAAATGCTCATATGACTCTCCAACAGCCATTTAAATGACGTCGGCAATACAATCTACGTCAGAATAAAATAGAACACTACATATTTCCAAATCGCTCATAAATGTACGTCAGCAAATTATTGATGTTTCTATATATTTTTTTGTGTGATGAATGCACAAGAAAAATAATCATCTTAAAATCTATAAAAACATCGAAATTCTTTTCTAAAATTGGAAAAGAAAATTAAAACGTCACTAAGTTCAATTTGAACCACATCGACTAAAACAAGCTACACAACAAGTAGTGTAGCCAATTACGAGGAATTTCATTTTCATTGAGAAATTAAACAATTATTGTTTAATTTTACGTCTGTGTACCGTGTTGTGTTTAAAATTGAATTAATTCTGCTTTGATATCAAAAACATTAAAAAAATGCCTAATCATAAATTTGCACAGTAAAAAAAAATGAAAAGGTAATAAAAATGAACACAAAAAAGTTATGTTTATTTATTGATGTTGTACAATGTCTTTGGGGGCGAATAAACATTTTTATTCTTATTCATAAAATATTCCAAAAAAAAAACTATATTTACTGAGTCGTCTATGACAAACGTGAGGATGAATTTCACTCACATGACTTGAAATGCGTACAGTGAAGATTTTATTTTTATATTTTTTCAAAAATAAAAAACGAAAAAAAGAAATAAACGCAAGGACGTTCATTTTTAAAGTGGTGGTGGTGGTAGTTGTGGAAATGGAAGATAGGTACATATTTGAGAATAATTTATTAAGAACAAAAAATGTGCCTTAATGAGTTATTGACTCTGGGGATGTGCAAACAGTCTTATCGCTTTTATTTCTTTTTAAGTTGATTAGAGATATTCCGATTTTTTATTTGTTGACATGTGCTGCAGCTTACGCAGTCATAATTTGTTCTTTTTTTTCAAGATTTTTTTGTAATCATGTTTTCTTTGTGAGGGAAAATGTTGTTTTGTCAACCTAGATTTATAAATTTATGAAAAAAAGACATTCATATTTTATTTTCAAAGAATTTGTCTTGCTTTCTTGTTTAAGTTTATGAGGAAGTTTTCTTGCACGTTTTCATATTTTAGAACTGTGTTGGTGCGATTTTCAACGTCGTTAAACTAAGTTGACCATAACACTAAATGTTCATCACCTCTTTCTCTTGGCCTTGAATTCCACACCAGTGAATCATTTCCGAGTGAACTTAATGAAATGAAACGAAAAAAAACAGGAGTACCTATCCGTTTTAGTTTTTTTTTTTATATATTTTCCGGCAGATTGAAACGTTTTTATTTTTAACACACAAGAGAAATTGAAGAAATACTCATAAATAAATAAATATTTCTTTTTGAAATGAAGAAAAATTCACTTTGGAAAATAATAAAAAAAATGTGTTAATGCTTTTTTATCAGAAATGAAATGTTAAGCAAAAAATGTGAAAAATTAGAGAGAAACGTGTACAAGTTTCATTTGTTGATTTTAAATAAAAACAAATATGTTTTAAGGTAAAGTTTGACAAGGAGCTTGTCATGATTGTTTGAAATTAATATCTCAATGCCACATGATAAATTTTCAAATGTTAAAACTAAAAATATTTAATTTTTGAAATCAGTTTTAATGGTTTTAGCATTAACAATAATTTGTTTACTGTTAAATAGTAATCCACGAAATTTTGAAATAAAATAAACTATTAAAAATGATTTCAAATATACAATACTTCTTTGCTCTTCATTTACGACAGATAAAATTCATTTTCATATTTGTTAGTCTGGTGACTAATTAGCAAAAGGCTATTTTTGTTGGCAAAAAATACTAATGTAACGACGCAAAAACTCAAAAGAAAAATGATAGCCAAGAATGGCCACGTGAAAAATTTGTAAAATGCAAAAACTCCCGAAATTCATCGTTCTGTTAGAACACATTGGAAATTCGATGCTTTTGAATTTTGTAAAGCAGTTTTTTAACGAATATTTATGAAACAAGAAATACTGTTTTGTTTTATGAAATATTTAATGTTTTTTTTTTTGGGGGGGGGGGGGGGGGGGGGGGTGGTTAAGGTTTAAAGGTTCAAGTTATCGCATTACAAACGGATTGCCAAAGACATGTATGTTTTGGACAGATCTTCTTACTCTATTTTTTAAAAGAGTTAAAATTGCGATTCCTTGCGTTCATAATCGTCACCACCCCTTCCCCTCCATTCTCCAGAGCAAAACACGTAATAATAATTGTAACCTACTTCCCTAGGCATGTTTAGTTAGGTGAAATAAAATAAAATTAAAAAGGTCACTGTGGCGTATACGTGTTCTTTTTTATTTGAAAATGAAGTCTCTTGGTTGAATATTTTTAAAGCTGTAACACAACACCAAAGAAACGTTTGTTTTTAAGTTTAATGTTTCATCCTCAATATTGTTTCGTTCATGGTCAAATATCCTTTCATTCTCCTTGCCTTAAATCACGCGAAGAATTTTGTTTCTGAAGTATAGCATAAGCTTTTCTCAAAGAAGCAGCGGTTATCAAGAGTGGTCCCTCGATTTATTTAAACTCTGCTGCAAATTTTTAGCAAAACTAAAAACCTTACAGTTGTTTCATTTGATAAGAACTACTCATAGGTGGGGAGCCCCCATACAAGAAATTCCCGTCATCGCGCCCACTAAAATTTTAAATGAGGAATAAAAGATAAAGCCAAGACGAATAAGATTCGGTTGGTCGGCGTAAATTTAGTTAGCCGGAAAGGCCGCGCATACCTGTTGCAATTTGGTGAATGACTGTGAAATGTCTCCATCATCACGGATTCCATTTCTGTTTCTTTCATTACACGCGTCCTTATGTAAGATGTAGAAATACCTTGGTTTGCTTGCTTTCAAGCTGCCGAAAGTTCTGCGTCATAATGTCAGACATGGAGACATTTTACCACATTGCAACAGGTATGCGCGGCCTTTCCGGCTAACTCAATTCACGCCGACCAAGCGAATCTTATTCGTCTTGGCTTTAACTTTAATTCCTCATTAAAAATTTTAGTGGGCGCGATGACGGGAATTTCTTGTATGGGGGCTCCTGGGCTATCAGTCAAAAATCCGACAAAAGCTTTGTTTTGAGCATGTCTTGCATTTGTTCTTGTACGAACTGCTAGCCCAATCATCTTCTGTGACATGTCATCAGCTTTGTCATTTAAACTAACCATATTCCTGGAGTAAACTTTTTTCATTCAACACTACAAAATCGAGAAGATAGCATTGCTTGAGTCAGCTCATCTCCATTATTTTATAAACAATACTAAGCAGTTTAAACGTCTACTTATACATTACAAAATCCTTAAAACTATGTTCTCCATAAATTCACACAACTCGCCTTCTATTTGCAACAAGGCGACCGAATTTGAAAACTTTGAGTACATATAGAATGTTTAAGGAATTTTTCTTAATTTGATATTTGACATTTATCCTTGCACTTGAGCCCCGACTCATTAAAGCAAATTGATCGCTTTGTACAAATAAGAGACGACAAACATAAACAATCATAGTAAATTAGCAGGACCCTCAACACTGAAAGATATCCTCTTGGTCACATGTTTTGTTTGCCCAAAATTTAAATCAATTTGAATCCGTGCACATGTTTTTTGTGTATCATTGTTTCATGCTGCCGGGCGCTCTTATACCGCCACGTCATTCGTCACCGCCGCTGTTTCAAATCAATTAACGTGAATATACTGCAGACTAATGCCTCGTGATTGTTTGTAAGATTAACGCGTGGTTAAAGTTCTAAGTGATTTATGTTGTTGGGCTCTCTTTTACCTCTATTGTTTGAGAATTAAATTATATTTGGTTTGTTTTATTCCTAAATTAATTTAAATTTATTTAACAAGAATTTACCAACAAAAAGCCACCAATGCTGTCGACATTGTCATTCAAAAGGAAAAGCGAAAAAACAGTGTCTAAAACTCACAGATATCTCGCGCCAAACAATGCAGTGTTGATTGAGATTTTTGTTTTTGCAGAATCCCTTTATTGTTTTCCCATCTAACAAAATAACAATCTCAGATGTATGTATGAAAATATATATAAGAATGTTTATATATAGGAAAAGAGATAAATTTAAATTCAATTGTTAAATAGAATAAATAATTGTTGATGAAGGAGTGTAATTAGCAATAGTTGTTCTGTTATTTGTTCAAAAATTTTTAAGACATAAGGAGCAACATCACATCCATCAATATTCAATTAAGTTGGTATGTGTTTGTTACTAAAAAAAATTAACCGTGAGAAAACTTATTTCTTCTGTGCATTTTTGAATTTTCAAGAAGAAAACAAAAAGAAAATTAATAGAAACAGGAAGACACTCTGTCTGAGAAAAAAAAGCAAAACAAAAAAATGTTATATGTTTGTACTCGAACGGTTGTACCGGATAAATCTTGTTGGCAATATAACATATATAGAGCATTCTGACTCTGGCAGATGCCGAGCGATTAACATTAAACGGCGGATGGAATTTATTAAAAAGCTTTGAATATTTTCTCGCTTAAGGGTAGTTTAAGCTTAAATAAAGATACGTTACTTACGTTGGTCATAAACTATACACAATAATGCATGAGTATCTTCTAGATACTTTTGCATTGTAGAACGTTAGCGTAAGTGCATAAATATGCGGATATACAAAGCCAATGTCTAATGGATTTATTATTTGTCTTGCCGTCGCATGCTGGGTAATGTCCTAGATTTTAGATTTAAATTTTGTTTTGCTCTTTTGAATCTGATAGCAGAAATGGATGTGTGTGCCAAATGCTAGGTCATGTAAGCTTTAGAAAAATTGAAGGGGAAAGTCGTAGTTTTCACATATAAAAACTAATTAATCAGATGACAATGAAAAGTTGGTTGCCTTTGAATTGTTAATTTAGTTTGGAACCTCTGTAGGGGTTAATGAAACTACATACATTCCAAGTGTATAAAATGTGTTTTTGATGTCAAAGGTTGATGAAAGCCTTGGATAATAATTGAGTATTACAAGATTGTGTTAAAAGTTTTCTTGCAAACATTTTCTTCTGTTTTTCATTATGTTCTTCGAAAGTTTAACTACAGAATCAATATTTAAGTTTTTTGAGATATCGAATACAATAAAAACAACTTCAACATGAAAATCTTAAATATAACAAAAACACTCACACAAATGTTTGTCTCTTTGCAGAGAGTCTCCAGTCTCCACCAACTACATATTTTTTCAATTGATATAAATTTCTTTTTTTATGCCTTTAAATATGATCGAACAACATTATTTCTGCACCGCAAATCCTTATTTCTTTTTCGAAATGAACTTCAAACTTTTTCCTCCTTTCTCACTCCTCATTTCCTTCCTCCTTTGATTTTAATGGGAAATGGTATTGCTATATCGTAACTTGCAAGTCACAAGAAATCGAATTCGAAATTGCTTTACGGCAATAAAATTTTTGGTTTCTTAATGCGACATTTGTGGATAATTTAACCTTAAACTGCCGAATTTCTTTTATTGATTTAGCAATAAATGGATGACATATGGTTAACTAGAGTGGATTCAGCACTTATGCAAATGGGGAGGAAAAAACGAAACAAAATGAAAATAACTTCCTGAAGACGACATGCAATTGGAAAGGAGGTTTTTGGAGACAAAATAATTATGTCTATGACTATTTTTAGGAACGTGTTTTTCTTAATTAATAGAACGTTTTTAAAATGGGATAATTTCAAGGAAATATACAATAGGTACTTGAAACAAAAAACATTCTTAAAACTGTCACGCTTTGCTTAAGAAAAAAAAAAACACATCTTCATCGCTATTATGTTACACTTCGACTCCATCAATATTAATATTCCCTACTAATCTATGCATTAACACTCAAGAATCCATAAACATCAACTCCCTTCACACACCGAAACAATTTCTCAAGAAAATTATTATAAATGACTTCCGAAAAATACCTTGACAGACACCATAATGTCCCATCTAATCTTTTGGCATTATCGATTTTTATTTTTAAACCGAAAATAAAGAAGAAAACATTAAGAATTGATGTAAACTGTCATTTGTGCCTTTGATCAGTTTCAACAAAACTGACATTTATAAATGTCAGAAAAGATGTGTCTTCCCATGGCAACGTACTACCAAGACGTTTCTGTCGGGTCCACCCCCATCCTTTAAGTAGGCACATTTTTTTTGAGACGCACAGTACAGTACCAACATTTTACCATGAAACAAATTCTGATTGACTTTGTTTTTCTCAAATGCCTTGATGTATATTAAACATAATTGATTTTACATTACATTGTGTCTAATGGGCTGAGCATGAAATAAATTTAGCCAACCAAAGCAAAATCAGCGTTTGAGCGTTTTCCCGTTCTTATTTTCTTTGGTTTTTTTTGTCTCTGTAAAAATAGAAGAAGATTGTTTTTTTCGAGGAGCAGAATTTTCTTTTTCCTATTTTTCTAATTGGACACATTTTGGATGTGCGTGTATTCACACAATGCATACATATAGAAATAACTTGAGCTCATTGAGAACGACGACGACAGCGAAGACAACAAAGTGACAAAAAGGGGTTTTTCCTTTTTTTTTAACCCCTACCAAGTCAGGGGTGTCTTCTTGATACAGTTGTACTGTTTAAAAAATCATACATGAAAGAAATAAAATAATAAAATTCCATAGAAGACATCACTGGCAGTTTGTTTCTAAAGAAGGTGGGTTTCTATTTGACCAAATAACCTTAATAAGAAAACCCTTTTATGGGAATAACAAAAAGACAGGGTAGGCAATTTTTTACCTTCAAATTGCCACTTCAAAGTCTTAAATCATTTTTAGATGACACAAAAAGGGTGGAGCAGTTCATTTCCATATGTTGACACTTTCAAAATATTTAAACAAAAAAAAAGTATAATAATTTAAAAGAAATAAAACAAAAATGGTTTTTGGCACGACAGCAAAAATGTTCCCAGTTGTTGTTTTAGTCCCTGCTGAGATGTTTGAGAAAAAAATTCAAATCTTCGAGACGAATTTGCATGCGAATCTTTGAAACAAAACAAAAAAAAGAACCAAACAAAAAATGTTCCTTTTAGAATAATGAGAACATAAATTTTTATTTATTTTATATTTTGTTTGTGGGGTTCATTCATTGAAGACGATATAAATTTAAATGAAAGTAACATCAATGTGCGTTTGGAATGCGTTGGTTGATGGATGGATGAGTTCATTTTGGCTTGGCTTGGCGCATAAACTATTTAATTCACTGAATTTTGCTTAATTTTTTTTTTTTTTAAATTGTTTTCGAGAATATAGGTACACGCAATGGAACAGGTGGAATTGATTTGTTTTGCTGAGAATCATTTAACTTCCCAAAGTTAAATTTTAAATAATTTTTGTACGACCGAGAATTTGTATTCCATTTTCATATTTTCAACTTTCTTTTTTTTATTTACACGGAAATCATTTTCAGTATGCTTTGCGAAAAGTGATATTTAAAAAATTTGAGAAAATACACAAATCCTACATTTTTTTTTAAATGTTGTCAAAAACTAAATTTAATATCATGGGTGAGTTATACGTTAAGAATTCATTATAACAGCATTGCAAAAAAGCAGTTGAAGTTTAATCCTGTTGAAATTAAAGATGTGCAATATAACTTTATTTTAACAGTGATTTTTGACGAAAAATGTTCGCGCTCGGTTTTTGATTAGTGTTTAAGTTCAAGCTAAGTTTGTGTTAAGTGCTAAAACCACACTATTGAGTCTATCGAGCGTCATAAATGTTGTTGATTAAAATTTAATGTTGACTGTTCCTGTGAACATTATGTATGAATGTGTTTAAAATTGTTTGTCAATAACACCCTTCCAACCAACGAATAAACGGATTTATAAAAATTTATCGTTTATATTGCCGCATCATTAATTTGTAATTTTATGGTTTTCACTGGAACGCATTATGTTGACATAACCATTAAAAATTGGATGTTTAAACAGCAGCCAGCGGTTTGCTATTAAAGTTTGTTGGTGATTGTATGAATGTACGGAATACGTTAAAACCAACTTTATTTGTAAATTAAATATACTGTTAGCTCGTACTAGTCAACCATACGAGCTTCCTTAGTCCGATATTTAAAAAAAATTATTTATTAAATTTGATTTTTTGTGCCTGAAGCCTAAATCAAAGAAGAGGATTATTTTTAGCTTCGTGCCATAAATCATTGGACATTGTTATTTTTTTGTCATCATAGTTGTTTGAAATCCGAATCAGCCAACCCGTGTTAATTGCATGGTGTCGGCACATATGTATGTAAAAACTTATCGCACTTTATCCGTGCGTCGTGAGTCGCAAACAGAATCATCACTTCACCAAAACGACGGATTTTAATGTCATTTTTAATGTGCTTCTAATGATCACTTGGCCATCGTATCGTTTACTTATTCTAAGAACAACAAATTTACAACGCAACGCTTACAGTGGATGATAATTTTAAGATTTTGAAAACATGATTTTCGTTTGCTGATTGATTTAATAGCATCTTTAGTGCTGAATATACCGTTTGTCGCGTACAATGTACAAATTTCTAAGTTTACGATTCTATATGAAATTCTTTCCTAAGTTTGTTGCTCAAAAACGAACAAAAACTGTAATTTAGTTATTAAAGCTAATGACTAATTCGGACTAGTTAGTGAAAAATTTTTGTTAAGTGTTAAAGATGTCATATTTGACATGCATTGGTATTTTCGACTTGTCTTGCAAAGGGACTATAGTGGGGTCAGCTATTTGAACGTTGAAATGCTGCCCGATTTGAATGTCATTGATTTTTCGATTCGATTTTTTTATTTTAACGGAGCACTAACTCTTTAATTGCCATTCATATAGGTTGATAAATAAACAGGATAAAAGCAATGATACTGCAAATTTTTCTAACAAGTTATGAGTATATTGCAATAAGAAATTTAAAAATATTTGCAACAGCATTGTTAGAACTATTAATTTTTATTGTTTGAGTTTTCATTAGAACAGACTTTCTCGCTAACTAAATTTCAAGTTCATGAGAAACTAATTGACTGCTTAAAATACTTCCGAGCAACAACAACAACAACAACAACAAGTACAGTTAAGTTATCTTCTCTGCCCCCTTCGTTACACAAAGTCGAAAGTCGTCTATAACTATAAAATATTCCTTATCAATCGTCTGCAATAGATTGTCACCACATGAAATACTATTTGTACTCAAAACAACGATTATTATCAATAAAAAAAAGAGTCATTCACCAACACACTCTATAAATTTTGTATACAAAGTTCAAATTACAACAAAATAAAATAATAAGAACAACAAAATTTCAGCACTTAGAAACAATCGTACTCGTATCTAAGTTGTGGAAGATTATCAATTATTATTGCTGTTTTTTTGTGGATACAATTTAACGTAGACTTAATTACTAGATTCATTCATTTTGCCATTAACTAGTGCGTCGTATCTCTTTATGTGTTTTGTAGTAAATTTACGTTCTTCAAATTTTCGTTGAATGTTCTATTCGGATTACTGCGTGGTATTAGCCTCATGAAATGGCCTTGGGCCTTATTTAAATTTTCCGCTTATCTCTATTTTGTTGTTGCCTTTAGAATGGGCGATTAAAGAAAATTAAAAATAAGCATTTTATTAATCTTTAAACTATAAAAAGCTTGCACTCAAAGCTCATGTCGATAGTGCCATCTGTTAGCGAATGACTTCATCAAGTGCATCACAAGAAGCTTTTCCTCGTTTCGAAAATTAAACAAAAACAAATGAAAATAGCTACTCTTTCAACGTGCTGTTTCTGTTATTTGTTATTTGGAAATCTTCAACGTCACGAATGTTTTGTTTTATTTTAAAACGCATTTTCTTTTCCTCTAACTCATACCCTATTTCTCTCCCAATTCTCTTCATATTTCAGTATTGTTAGTGTTGGTAAGCGAACTACATCTACAAGAGGCAAAACACGTGCTTGGAAGATTAAGCTTTCACTGATACTGTCGCACTACATATTTAGAGATAGGGTAGATTAAGTTTGATTCATTATCATTGGATAGTTTTAAATAGAGATAGAAGGTATTTTGTGGTAGACATTTTCGTTGAACGGAGATGCACTCATCATATTTTTATTTTGTTTTTGGCACAGCCGTAAAAGTTAATTTGTTGCAAACGTAAAAAAAATACCTTTGAGGCTAGGGTTTCAGGTAATCAAAATAGTAGATTAGAATGATTGTCAACAACTGTATACAATGACTTCAGGTTTGGTAGTTAGAAGCAAATAGTAAGCTCATAACAGGCTTTTCACTTACTATTTATAAGGTTATTGCAATTTTTGAATTGATAAGGTGTTGCTTGTTTATTTATGTCCGGTATAGAGTCCTAAGCTGCCAAACGAATTATATGAAAATATCTAGGGTAAAATATAGAGATGGACAGTTTGAATAAAAATCGATTTCTCTGTAGTATCTGTAGTAATGAAGTGGAACATTTTTCCTGAACTACACTCGAAACAATCGTAAATAAGGGAAAACATCCTCATTCCTGTTTTACCCAAAAATCAAAATTCTTTTCTACTGTTCCAAGACGGTACTAACCTCCAAGAACTATTTTCTTGTTTTCAATTTTCTTGGAAACCAATGGACTGATTTGTATATGTGTCTTTATTTATATACACAACTAGCTGACCCTGCAGACTTCGTACTGCCTCAATCGATAATCGATAACCCTCTTCCTCTATCGTTTGCATTGTTTTTTTGTTAATTCGTATGTATGGATCCGTCTTTAAACAAATAAGCGATATCAAAAAAACAAAACAACATGGTAAGTATACGCCGCGTTGCCTGCGGTGCACGGATTTGTAAAACGCGAATCATTTCGGTTTCACTTCGCTCCTCATGTTGCTGTTGTGTAAACATTTCGAGTTCTTCGACCCTAATTGTTGCGTATAAAACATATTGACCATGATATTGAATGAAAAAAGGATTTTTTATGATTGCTCTGAGAGTTACGGTTATACAGCAAAATAATTTTTTTACATTAAAAATATCAATGTTTAAAAAAAAAATTACCAAAATCACGAATTCTCTATTTTCCCATTATTTAAAATCCATTCAAAATTTGACTTGGGATTTTCTTGCTCTTCTGGAGTTTTCCATTTTACCACTCATTTTACCACAACTAATGCATTTCATATGAAAGAGTGTTTTTGAGATTTTTGTTTAGCCAATTTTTTTTGCATTTCAAATTTTTCATTTTTCCAATTTTTTGTTTACTTTTTCTTGCTTTCCAATTCCCCATCACAAATTTTCCAGTTTCCCTTTGTAAACCAATGAGTTTTCCGAGTTCCTTTCGAAAACCCATTTTGAAATTTTCCAGTTTTCCATTTGAAATTTTCCAGTTTTCCATTTGAAAATAAATGCATCCACAATTTCATGCAATTTTCCATTTGAAAACCAATGAGTTTTCCGAGTTTTTCATCAAGAACTTTCTATTTTTCCATTCGAAAACCCATTTTGAACCAAAAAATTCCAAGCAAAAAATATCTTATTTCCGACCTTTGTTTGGTTTTCCCACTCTTCCATGAGGTTTTTCCAATTTTTTTTCACAGAAATCATCACTGAATGTAACAGTATGAACCATGAAAATTTCACAAATATCTGTTGGGCCATTTCGGAGTCTATAAGAGACATACAAACAAACACACTTCCATTTTTATATATATAGAGATAGAGATTTGAATTTATTTTTGAGTAAAAATAAATGTAGAAAAGGAGAATGGGCAAATTGGTCCACCTAGCGTCCACGAATGAGATATACATCGTTGGAAAGCTTAGTTTTAGTACATCATTTTATTATATAGGCACAAATCTGTAAACCATGGGGTTCCAGCAGTACATGGCAACGAAGATTGCAATTAATGAAAAAATTAATTTAAATATTTTTCCGTTAAAATTATCAAACGGATTACTTTTGGTGACTTTTATGCAGTCCGATAATAAAGAGCTTTTATACTTATGTTCGTCAGCAGGAATATCATGATTCTTGATGATACTATCACCAAACTGTACCAAAATTATGGGTTGGAATCGGATAAGGCTATAGTCGATAATTAGTAATCAAAATCGACGATTTAAAGAGCGAAAATGTCGTTTTTTACTTTCAACTATCGACTACCGCATTAGCCGATTCCATTATTGCTTTCTTTATTTGATCCGTAGTAACCAAAGCACTAGCTTTCACTCGCTTTTCTTCGCCGGAAGTTTTCACGATATTTTTTCATTAATTTACTAATTGTTTTTGGCTTGCGACACTCGAAATGGAAGAAAACAGACGCGAGTTTTGTGTTGTATGTGACCATTCTGTATTGCGACAGCGACGACATTTAGTAACTCAAACCTTACTGCGATCAAGACCTTTTGTTTGGGAATACATAAGGCAACATTCTTTTTATCTTCTCGAGGTAAGACATACATTTAGAAATTCAAAAATTGTTCGGGTCTTCACTCTTTGCTATCCTCTGCCGTACAGATTGCCATCGATCAAGATGCCTTCATGTGTCATAGTTGTTGGCAAAGGATGAACAGAGCAGAAGGAGCCGCCAGGAATCACGTCAATGAAGCTGACAATATACGTGCGAATTTGCCTATTCCTCCAGTTTTACCAAATCCTCCACGCCTTGCGAGGGCATCTAATACTGCAAGACACTGCATTTTCGGGGGCTGTTTAAATGAGACACGACTTCGAATTCCCAACAGCATAAAAGTTAACATGCTATCCTCTCATAACTTTTACATACCACCTAGCGCTCGAGTTTGTAATGAACATATAATATGTCAAGACTGGGAACAGTTATTAAGCGGCAATGTGTCTGAAGACTTTAATGAAGATGACATACTCGGAATAATATCCGTTTATAGATCCGCGATCGAAACCCCGTCATCTATATTTAACTTTGATCTAAACGTAATTGATGCAAATGAGTTACGACACTGGACCGGACTTACAATAGCTGGATTCCAAAATATACTCGAGCAAACACCATCACTCTTAGAACGTTCAAATACACCAAACGTTGTTTTAGGTGGTTATTTAATGAAACTTCGGACTGGTGAGTGTAACGACCGTTTAGCGTCCCTCTTAAAAATATCTCGTAGAACATACGAACGCCATTTAGTAATATCAAGGGAATGTTTGACGGCAGACTTTGTACCATTACACTTAGGTCTTGACCATATAACGCGTAATGAAGCGTTAACCAAGAATTTATTGATCCCAAATGCACTTTTTGGAGGACCAGAAAATTCAAAATTGATTACTATTTGTGATGGGACTTATATTTACATACAAAAAAGTAGCAATTTTTCAACGACAATCATACAGTCTTCACAAATACCGCAATCTTTTGAAGTCATTTCTGATGGTTTGCAGCAATGGTTACATTATTGATGTAACTGGTCCTTACGCCGCAACTGCATCAGATGCTACAATAATGTCAACAATGGTTAATAATGAAGAAAATGCGTTTCACTGGTTTTTTTCAAATAATGATGTTTTCATCCTGGACCGTGGCTTTAGAGATGCTCTGCCACACTTAGAAGCATGCGGATATGAAGCATATATGCCACCTACCAAAGACAGAAACAGTTCCCAGCTCTCCACAGACCAAGCAAATAAATCGCGTCTTATAACAATCATAAGATGGGTAGTAGAAGTAGTAAACGGAAGGTTTAAGCGTGATTTTAAGTTACTTCGATTTGACAATTTTAATAAATCCGTACCAGAAATGTTTGACAATTTCCGCATTGCTGCAGCTTTAATCAATGCTTTTCATCTACCTATCGCGAATAATGCACAAGCACATGCTGAGCAGATTATCGCTATAATACATGAAAAAATGAATTTGGAAAATCATTTGGCAGAATACGTGACTCAAAAAAATCTAAACAGGCAAAGGGTAGCATTTAGTGCTATGGCAGCAAATCTACCAGAGCTTGCAGATTTTCCACAACTACAAGAAGAAGATCTTGTTTTGATCGCTCTGGGAACTTACCATATTAAACTTGCCCGCTCATACTGTGCTGAGCATTTTAATAATGGAATTTTTACCATTGATTTGTACACAGATCACAATCTTGGAGATTTAAATCGATACAACATAGACCCAGGACAACGAACATTTTTACTGAGAGCAAATATACAGTACCGGCATAGTAGATCTAAGCAATACTATACATATATTCTTGTTTATCCGGAAGCGGAAGGAAGAAATGCTTTCAAACATTATTATTGCACTTGTTTAACAGGGCGTCGCACTATTGGTACTTGTGCACATGTAATATCGATTTTATGGTATCTATCTTGGGCCCGACATCAAGGCGTGTTCATACCACCAGCTTTCAATATGAATAACGTTATTCTTGATGATACGATCATGTAATACAATAAAATTGGGTTGGTGACGTTTTCCCCAAGCCAAAATCCCCAAACGAAAATCCCCAAACCCAAAATCCCCAAACTGAAATCTCCAGCAGCGAAATCTCCAAAGAGAGAATCTCCATGCCAAAATCTCCAAAACAAATATGTTCAAGTAGTGAATCATGCGATTAAATCGCGCGATTTAATCGCATGATTCACTACTTGAACATATTTGTTTTGGGGATATTATTGTATTCAGTTAAGGTTGTTTAAGAAATAAATGTTTAATTCATTTTAAATGTAATTCATTTCATTCAAAATAAATAAAAAAATCAATTCAAAAGAACTTTGTTTAATGTTTAAACAAATAAAGAATGAATATAAAACAAAACATGTCGTGAGAGGAACGGTGTAAGTAGACGTACCTGAATATTGGAGTTTTGGAGATTTCAAGGAGATTTTGGCAAAAAGTATTTTTTCTTTGGGGATTTTTTCCGTGGGGATTTTGTCGTGGAGATATTGGCAAGTTGGATTTTTTTTTTGGAGATTTTGTCCCCATGGTGATTTTGTCTTTTGGGGATTTCGTACTACTCCCAATAAAATTCTACTTTGTTTATTCGATTTCGCAAAGTGTTTTTCATATTTTTTGGTCGCTTATTTTACCCATCTCCCATTGTTCTCGACAAAAAAAATATTCAAATGTTGATATACTCCATAGTATTAAGTTGTTTTCATAGGTGGGGTTTCTGTTCACTAGGTGGACCAGCTCCCATATATTTTTGCCCATTCTCCTTTTCTTAATTCAATACCTAATTCCAAAACGGTTGAAATTTTAAGTTCGAATTTCAAATATTAACCGTAACAATAACTAGGTAACATTTATTTATTATTATTATTATTATTATTATAATTAATATACATATAATTGAAATTATTAATAAATATACATAGAAAAAGAGCCTAGCTGCTAAGGCTTTCAGCTCTGATAAGTGAACAATGTTTTGTTTTTAAATCATGACATTTGAGTTTCGAAAAAAGTTATAGACCTTTGTAATTAAACAATTTATGAAAAAAAAATGTTATAAAAAAAATAAAATAAAATAAAAAGAAATATTAATTAAACTAAGCATTTCTATTAGAAAGATTTGATAAAATTAAAATTTTCCAGGTACAAATTTTTTTTAAAGAAAAATCCTAAAGCTTAGAAATATTTATGTTTTTGTTTTTTATTTTTCCATTCATTTTTTTTCACCCCGTTGTGCATATTGTTTTATTTTAGAAAAATGAAAAGTTATTAGTTACTTATGACTTATATTAAGTTCATCATAATTTTCTGCAGCCGGGTGTATCTACTTGTTAAAGTCTAAAATAATAATTGTATGCAGATTTTTGAGAAATAAAAATTTGACAAAATAAAAAAAAGTATACAAACATTAAATTGATAAATATGCGCTTATTGAAAAGAAAATGCCTTAAATACATTTCATCATATTGAGAAATACCTTACTATACTACCGTAATTCTTTTTTTCCACTAATTTGACTTGTAGTCTCCCTTCCAACCTCTTACTCTCAACAAAAAAAAACAAGTTAAACATTAAAATTCGATTGTTGTGAATTCTTCAATTAAAAACAAACCGAACAAAAAAATAACATCAAAAGTTTGCGCTACTACAAACCAAACAAAAGCCAAAAAGAAACTGTTAAAAAAGCTTACATTAGTGCATCTATTTGCCGCTAGAGTCCAGATACTCTCACGACCCAAACAATTTTTTCTACTCTGCGTTGCTATCACTTAAAACAAACTTTGATAATTCTCTTAAGCCAACAATTTTCTCTCTGTCAATACAGACAGAACAATAAGCGACAAGTGCTTGTATCGGTGTTTGTATACATTTTCTTTTACTTATCACATTCTCAGCCGATGCACGTGGTACGAAAACGTGATGCCAAAATGACATCAAAACAAACAAACGTGTATTTATACATTCGCTTTTAAAATGTATGAAAGTACGGTACAACCATCATTTCGATTCTGGTGTGTTGTTGTTGTATCTCATTTATTTCCATTCCGTTTTCTTTTGTCTACTTTAGGGAAATTTATATATTGGTTACAGTAATTGATTGTTTTAATCAAAATCGAGAGAGAAGAAGCATCTGGAATGCAACTAGTACTTGTTTTTTTTTTTTAATTTTAAGGATGCTGTAAGCCTCAATCAACAGGATCATTTGAGTTATCTTATATTTGCAATTTTCCTGGAAATGACAGCGAAGATGTAACTGTAAATTAGAACTGAAGTCTTCGCTGCGAGGGTGAATTATGATTTGATCCGTGTTCAAGTAGAAAATTCCTTTAATTAGAAAAATAACAACGAAAAAATAATAGATACAAAAGTATCTATCAATCTACTCAACCTACCTTGAGTGGGGTTGCATAGATTACCACTATGATTTTGCACCCCAGCACCAACCCAACCAGCAGTTCAGTTTAATAACATTTAAACAGAGAGAAAGAGATGAATGAGTCTCAGCTAGATGAGAATAGTATTTACAGGAGGTTTGTGTGTTGAGATGTAGAATGAGTCTGACTGAATAGCAGCAACAGCACTAGGTAAGGCGCACATTGTGTGTCCATCCACGTGCTTAGAACGTTACTAGACAGTAGGTTTCAGGTCATACTGAGATCCGCGTGACTTGAAAAAAAGTCCAATGCAAGTTTTTCACAGTATGCATTTCACATTCTACACGGTTCACTTGGATTTTGTGTACACACATAGCAGTGACATACAATATAATTGACTTTGTATGTGGGTTTTTTTTCCTATTGAGAGAACAACCACAATACATTGGACTATGAGCAAAAGAGAGCGTGAGTCTATGGGGTAAATGGGGTTTGTGATGGCGGGCGGGCAGCAGTAATCGAATCGGCAAAGGCAAAGTTTATAGGTAATGTGTACATTTGGTTTTGGGTAGATTTGGAAAACTCCACCCCGTTTAGAAAAAGACTTGTTGTGTGTTTCAAATTTCAAACAAATCTTTCAATACAAATTATTGCCACTTTGACACTGACATACACCGAGTTCGGTCTCTTCTTCAGCTTGCCCATAATAATATAGAATTAAATTCATTACAGTATTATACTTTGCATCTTGTTCCGTTAGCTTTGTCGAGATTATCGCAAAAGCTGAGTGTTTGTTGTCGTCGAGCTCAAAATTAAATTAGTTTTCGCTGTTTTTTTTTGCGAATTCGATTTTGTTTGTCTCACTATATATCGCGAAATTATCGTCTTGTTTCACCCCTACTAAAGGGTGTCCCCTGGAAAACCGACAACCGACCGCTACCGACCGACGACTTTTTTCCTTCACATACCTTTACTCGTATATGTAAAAAAAAACTGAGATATAGCCTAACGTGTAAATGCAACTTAGTGGCTCGTGTGGCTCTCTTTTTGCTAGTTCTCTGTACAATTTAGAAATATAGATTTGATTCCAGTTCGTTTTGTATCTTCTCGACTTGAAGATCCATAATAATTATACCGTTTTGTTAAAGTGACGAGCGCGCATTTCGCAAACAATTTCTCAAGTGGTTTTATTAAAACAAAAATACAAAAAAAGTGAAATAAATTGCTTAAACATTTTACATACAAGCAATTTGATAAAAAAAATTCGCACGGCTGAGATCGAATTAAAAAATATCTCTCATATCAAATGGGTTTCTTATTAAAGTTATTGTTTTGTGTGAAGTTTTAAAAATTAAAATCTACGATTTTCTTATACAAAATACCTTCTTGAAATTTTATTTGTTTTTTATCAAAACTAAATAAATTGCCAAACATAAGGTATTTATTGCGACCAAACAAAACCTATTGACACAAGAATATCTATGAAAAGTTGTTTCTTTTAAATTTTTGTTTTAACAAAAGTGTTTGCTGATAAAATCTCTGAGTGCATATTTTTCCATAAAATTGTTTTGTTAATTTTGTTTGGTCGTAATTACATACATTTTAACTGATTTTTTTTTATCGTCTTGAAAGAAATTAGGACTGATTGACTGGTGCTTTGCAAAAGACTGAGAGAAAATGTACACTTTTAAATTACACATTTTTGAGAATTAAAAAACTTCGTTGTTGTGATTTTTAATTAAATTGAAATTGGAAAAATGGGTTTAAAAAAAAAAATAGTTTAACCGTTCTCACAGCACAGCCCTAATCAAGGATTTTACTGTGGTTTCAAATTTTTGAAGTCCTCTTGAAAATGGCAGCAATCAAAAAGGGAAAGTATTACTAAAAATGAAAATATTTCGAATAAAAACTAAAAGAGTGTGAGAAAATCGTTTGAGAAATTTGGAGAAATTTCAACAATATTCAGAGGCGCACAACTGGCTTTTGTACAAAAGTTGAAGAGCTTAGTCACTTCATCAGCAATTATGTATAGATATTTAATGTTGTCCAATTTGACTTGCATGTCTGTCCGATTTTCTAAATAGTACACTAAAAAATTGCATAATATTAAAAGAAACAAAAAAATAGTACGTATACGCCATAGTGAACTATTTTAAATTCGAATATTATCTGATATCGAATTAATATTCCTCATGCGTTCCTGTCAGCGTTCTCTACGATGAATTTTGAATAGACCGTTACACAATCCAAATACACAAGCACAATGATTCATAGGAATAAAGAAAATATAAATAAAAATTAATCTGCAAGCACCAATCAATTCAGAGTTCCCTAAAAAAAATCATCCCTCGATTTATCTGACTCTAAAAGTTCGATAAATCCATATTGATGAAAGTAACACATTCCCCAGAAGATTTCAACTTCCAGTTTACAATTTAACTCCGATCGAGAATCTAAAAAAAACTGTATTCCTTCAGTGAGAAAGTGTTATTTAAATCTAAATATGATGCCAATATATCTATTAGTTCCGTAAAGATTACTTAAAAAGCAAAAACATATATCAAATACACTTAAAAAACTTTCAAAAGAAAAAACCAAACGACAAAACATGGCTGCAGAAACGGGTTCGTGCAATGGATTCTTCAACGAACATGGTAACTCGGCCCTCAGCAATTATTTCCAACAGCTGTCCTCACCATCGACTAGTAGCAGTACTGGAAGTGGAGCCAGCTCGACTGGAAATACAATAAATAATGTTGCCGACATAAGCAACACAAATGAAAACTCACAAACTCACTCGAGTGGGAGTAGTACGAGTTCGGTGGGTTCAACGAATTCCCGTGCACATAATTCAAGTTCAAATGGAAACACATCCGCGACGCAGTGGAATGAGCAACATCATCAACACCAGCAGCAACAGCAGCAGCAGCAACAATTATCCCAGCATCAGCACCAGCAGCAACAGCAACAGCAACAACAGCAGCAACAACAGCAGCACCAGCAACAACAACAATCCCACTCAGGCACATCTCTGTCGGTTGCACCAGCAGCGTCTCACCTCCATCACCACCCTCACCATCTATCAGCGATTAGTCACACACTAACACAAAACCTCCCCGCCGCCGCCAACACTCATTCAATATTCGGGACAGGCAACTTCCACTACAAAACCAACAACTCATGGACGATTCCCAGCCTGTCGTGCTATCAGCGAATCTACAACGATTCGCAGCACTATCAGCGCACTTTTCATCCGACAGATGCAACTTGCAATCCGCACAGCAACGCAGCAGCGCCACCTGGAAATGAAAATCTTCTGAATAATCAACATCATCAACAACCGCATCATCATCATCATCATCATCATCATCATCATCCTCATGCCCATCTTGGAGGTGCTGCCAGCGCAGGTGGCGGAAGTGCAGCGAATGCAAAAAGGTTTCAACAACCACCGACTTCAGGTTAGTTGTCACAGTTCAACCTACTCACAAATATACTCGATCGCGAATGATCTATAATTCAATATATCAAGTCGTAGATTGATAATCAGCAGCCCTTTTCTGTTTTGACTGATAGGCGTCAGTTCGACAGACCGCAAAAGGGAGTATATACTGATATTTTGCGTTATTTGTAAATAGATCTCTCTTATATACCTCTGTCAGTTCATTAGTGTGAGTAGAAGCTTTTAATTTCTAATAGAAATGAATCCCGGGTTGGTGTAAGTTTATACCTTCGATTTTGATCACCTACATTGTGCACCTTTGACGTCATGGCAAATTTATAGCCAAGCTAAAAAAGTTTGTAGTAGGTTATTTAAATGTTCGATTAAGTGTTTGTTCAGGGAAAAAAAATGTTTTCAAAAGACCTGAGTTATCATAGGTCATTGAAGTGGCTATTAGAAGAGCGAGTGGTTAGAGATAAGGGCTTTGTCGTAGAGGGTGAAGTCACCTTCAAGGGTTTGTTTTGCGAAAACAATATCACGAAAGGGAAACATGGCTGGTAACGTCTTCATCGTTGGTGCAGTCTTTTTTAAAGTCTGTTTATCTAAATGATGATGACTAAATTTGCTTGTGATGTGAGGGATGGAAGGAGAAGCAAATGAAGAACCTCTAAGGGCATTATTTTGAAGTAATTTACAACCTCTACCTTAGACAACACAAATACACTGTTTCTAAGTGCTTGTTTGATATTGAAGATATAGTGTTGAAATGAGGTTTTTGTACAAAAAGACAAACAAATCATCAACTCGGTTGTTGCACGAATGTTTTTCGTGTTCGGTAGTTGCTTTGGAAAATCTAGACTTTTAATCAGCTGATTGTTTATATCAAGTAAAAACTATAATAGCTTGCAATAATTGTAATTGAAACACAAAAATGGCGCCCCGAAGTGCTTGAAATTATGTAGAGGCTCCAATGAGTTCGGGTGCTCTGTGCAAAATATTTTGAGACACGTGTCGTGAGCTTTTAATATGTTTTGAATTGAAAAGAATTGTTTTTCTTGAGTTTATTTGTTTTAAGGGCAGTTTAAGTAAGTACTTCTTCTACATGTTGCGAGGGTCATTTGTGATTGAATATCGATTTCTTAAGGGGACGGACGTAAGGTAATAAAACCACTTTTTCGTCATACTCAATTATGAAAAATCACTTTTGATTTTCTGACAAGCCAAAGAAGAGAACAATTATTGCAAGTGTCATCGTTGCAGAGCCTTAAACATAGTCGAAAACCACCCTAATCAACATGCAAAATAAGAATAGAATTTCGTTTCAAAAATACTCGCGATCGACATAAAAACATTTAAAAATATCATATTCTAACTGACCACAAAACATGCACACATGCACACATGCGATCCAATTGGCAACCAACACCTATAACAAGCACAACCAACCCTGCTCAAGAGCGATTCTAGTTTAATTTGCTTGAATGAATAGAGTAAAACGACAAAAAAAAAGTTTTATTTTTTATTTAAATTTCTTAACAAAAATAAAAAAAACATGTCTCTCTAGCTGGAACATTCAGGCGACCAAGCCAGCAAGCAACAACCCTCTATGACTATAGCACATTATCACATTTTGTTTCCCATTCACTTTTTTCGATTTGACAATTGAACACAAACGAAAAAGTGTATAGAAAGCTTTTGCACGTGCCTTGACATTGCACATTTTTTTCGCCCAAGACTTGTTGGAAAAATAATGTGTTTTCCGACATTTCACCCTTTTGATTTGAGAAAAAAAATGTATCAATTCGAATGAAATGATAACCGCCACGGGAATTCAGGAATTCTTAGGAAGATGAACACGTTTAAGGGAAAATATAACCAGAATGGATAAAAATAACCAAACCTATGAGTTTATTTGCACAAGAGCGCTAATAAATAAAAAAAAAAAAAACGGAAAAATAATAGTGCCTTATTCGACACCGCAATCGTATCGCTGTCGTCTGTCAATTGAATTAAAATTAATTTATTGCATATGTGCATTTAAAACAAAGCAAATAGATTTTGTTTTAGTTTGAAGTTCGTTTTTTTTTTGTTTTTGTCTTACTTTTCTACGTTTAATTCTGTTTTTCTTTTGTTTAAGGGCTGTTTATATCTTTATTTCTTCTAATTGTTTTATTTGTGTACTTATCGTTTGATGAGTATTTGTTTCCCTTCTATGTATTTGTCTTCTGGAGTTTGATAGGGAGTAAGATTACAGGGACGTAAGTTGTTTGATTTTTTTTTCACGATAGTGGGTTTTTTGTTGCTCCCTGCTCCTAATGCATTCCTTCGTTTTCATCATTTGGAGGCTTCTTTAAAAATGAGTTTCTTATAAACATCCTTTTTTCCTCAACGAGCGATATTAATCGCTTAATAAAGTCAACAATTAACCTATGGCTCACAGTTGTACTGTAAGAATAACTTCAAACTGATTGTACTTCGCCTTGTTGTTCTTTTTCACTGCAAGACTAAGTAGGGGAGCTGAAAGCACACATTCTTTTAATTTTTTTTAAATATTGGCTAAAGAGTTTACGAGATATATGCTTCTAACATACGGATTGACAGACATGACAAAACCATAAGGTTTCCGTTTTTGCCATTTTGGTTATAGGTGGGGAGCCCCCATACAAGAAATTCCCGTCATCGCGCCCACTAAAATTTTAAATGAGGAATAAAAGATAAAGCCAAGACGAATAAGATTCGCTTGGTCGGCGTAAATTTAGTTAGCCGGAAAGGCGGCGTATACCTGTTGCAATTTGGTGAATGACTGTGAAATGTCTCCATCATCACGGATTCCATATCTGTTTCTTTCATTACATGCGTCCTTATGTTAGATGTAGAAATACCTTGGTTTGCTTGCTTTCAAGCTGCCGAAAGTTCTGCGCAAACAAGGTTTTATTATGACCTTAAACACTGTGTTTTTATTACAAACTACAGTAGTTTCGTTTATAAAAAATCTGGTTTGCGCAATACTTTCGGCAGCTTGAAAGCAAACAAACCAAGGTATTTCTACATCTAACACTAAGACGCATGCAATGAAAGAAACAAAAATAGAATCCGTCATAATGGAGACATTTCACCACATTGCAACAGGTATGCGCAGCCTTTCCGGCTAACTCAATTCACGCCGACCAAGCGAATCTTATTCGTCTTGGCCTTAACTTTAATTCCTCATTAAAAATTTTAGTGGGCGCGATGACGGGAATTTCTTGTATGGGGGCTCCTGGGCTATTAGGGATTATTATCCCTAATTTGGGTGGGTAACGTATACTACTTAGATATATTTTCAGGTACAAATAACTTTAATTGGTCCATTTTCCGAGAAAATTGAAAAGTAAAAATTATTTGGAAAAAAGAGGATCATTCTTGAACTCACAGATTGACAATGAATTGCCTTTTTTTCGACTTCTCTATTATAGTAATTTCATGCTTGCGATAGTTAACGTGAGTTACAATTAAAAAGACACTTGCTTGGGGTTCCTTGGTCCAATTTCCCCCAGTTTGGTAGCGCTTCTGACGTATAATGAAAATGTAGTTTAAATGTAGATTGCTTACAGCTGAAAATAATGACTTTTAACTATTCTAATGCGCAATTAATTCAAACAATGTAAATTAACGAAATAAAAAAATGATCTGTTGACGCATTATGAAGAACACTCAATTTATGGTTTTTTTATTTTTGCTTGCTTCATTTAAAGATTTTAAAAATTTTGTATTTATTTATTAAATTTTGTTTCGAATTGAAATTGTGTTCATAGCATGTAACGCCCAATTTCTTCACAAAGTTCTAAAGTTCCCTTAAAACTCGATCTAGTAAATCTCGGTTTAACGTTAGAACTTAGTTTTTAGAAAATTTGGAACTCAGGCATTTCTTCACTTCTCTAGAACTCGATCTAAAATCATAACTGAGTTCTAAGCGCTTAGAACTTGTCATTTTTAGAACCTAGTTCTAGCATGTTTTTTTTAAATTTTTGAGTCACCCGGCCACAATTATTTGACAGATTTTTCTTTCAATTCAATTCAATTCAAAACAAAATAAATATAATTTTTGAAGTTGCGCTAATTTTTTGTTTGTGTTTGTACATATGTGTGTACGGTGTAGCTATGTATGTTTATTTTGGTGATGTCCATGGCGTGTTATGGCGTTTTTAATTGGCAATCTGGAAGTGAAAAAAAGCATTCTGAATGCACACAAAGTGACAGTTGTGATTATAAAACCAGAATTCTTTTTTCAGATTCCAGATTGCCAATTGAAATCGCCATTAGTTTGTGTGTTGGCTGTAAGCTGTTACGCAGAATCGAATCGTACTCGTGCCCATATCCCATAAACTGTCAAAAAAAAAGAACTTCGCCAATGGATGGCGCAATGACCCGTTAGTACACCTATCAGGATTTTAATGTTCCTTTTAATCAGCGATAGAATATACCGAATTACCGAGTATCCTTTTCATTTGTGTTAGGCCATAAACTTCTAGAGATTACGCAATCGTCCCTGGATTTCCAGGAGTTATTGATTTTCTCTTTTAATTTAAGGTCTATCTTCCTCTTGAGTACCCCAATCGGGACGAGTGGTCCCCTAACTGAATATAGAATCGGCCTTTAATTGTGCATCACATGCACTCAGAGAATTGTTAATGATAAGTGGCTTACACTTTGGCTTTGGCTTTCGTTAAGCTGTCGCCATCGCCGAAGTATACTTCACTAACCATTTTCCAACAAGATTAGCATCATTTGATTCTGATGCAATGCCACCAGATTTCGACGTTTCCCATATCCCATGCTCTCTGGTAGAAAAAAAAAGCTACAACCCTAATGACGCCGCCGTCGCAAACCGTCAATTTTCCACCGACAGCTCATGTGTCTACAGCTTTGTCCACCGAAACAACGGTGCCGCGGTCGTCTGACAACACCAACAATAATTATTCATTACCAACAAATGCTACAAAGTAAATACCAATTTTTCCCAACGAACGGTCGCCGTTGTCCAATATGAAATCAGCAAATTCGTTGAAAAAACGAAATTCTAATAAATCAAAGTTCTAAGGCACTAAACCCCCGAATTCGAGGGTCTAATTTTATCGAAGTACTAACTATAACAAAGTTCTAAATCGAAGTTCTAACGCGTTAGAACTTGGTGAAGAAATGACTTAGAACTCAAATGAGTTCTAAAATTTCACTAAACCGAGTTTTAAGGGCTAGAACTTTGTCAAGAAATCGGGCGTAAGATTACCAAAAATGAATAAATAAAAATACTACTACTACTATTCAAACAAACCTCCAAAGGCTTCTAAGGGAATACATTGTATAGATCATGCCATGACCACTGTTAATAAAAAGTAGCTTGTCCCAATCGAGATTTAGTCAATAGTTTGATGCAGTTTTATATTAAATTTAATTAAAAAAAAAAAACTGCTACGAAAATGATGATTTTGTTTTTAAAATAAATTGTATGTGTGAATTAGCGTCTTTTAAAACTGAATTCAATTACAATGAGGTTTAAATCATTAAATAAGTCATTCAGAGATCGTCGTGAAAACGTTCCCTTTTTATGATTTCTTTTCAATTCCCTGCAAAAATCACTACGATAAAAAATGTGAAAACATTTATTTAAGTAGGTTATCTATTGATGAGATTAAATGGGTTAAAATTAAGGTTTTAGAATACTATTAAGAACATACAAAATTTATGTTATTATATTATTACCATTCATTACATAACATCAGACGTGCAGTGAAAGCTTTTTTATAGATGTTGTTTTTCTTTTATTTTTGACCTTAATCACAAATTTTGAGAACATCAAATTTTGCTTCTCTTGAAACCAAACAAAATTTTAAAGACATACTCCAAATCAATGCAATTGCAATTCATGTGCTTTTTTATATGCTGCCACAATTCCATAAATACATACAACCTAAGGCTAGATGCAATACACTTTTATGTATGTATGTACTTACAACCTGGCTTAAGCTTATAAACACAACATCTCATTAGCATTATGTATAATGAATATGCATGTGATTCGTCATACACTGGATGTTTTTTTTTTTGCTGTGGACTGTCCAAGACTATTCATATGTTCTATCCATCATTTCTATTCATATTCTTTACAAATTTGATCTGAAAATATACACAAAAAAGAACATACACAGCGTACTTTTTTATATCTGCTGAAATTTCAATGCAGAGAAGGCCTAAACACCAATCTCCTTCATTCACCTTTCAGGTCATCATAATACGCGAATATCCATAGTAATGAGATACTCACATTGAATAGTTTTTGGGTTCACGTATGCCAATCAATTACTAAATTCATGTTAGAATAGAATTGCAATCACACAAAAAAAAATGATCCAACTACTACTACTTCTACTTTCTATACTGATAGATAGATACAAACAAACAAAAAAACAAAATTTCTAACAAAAAAACATTTCTCATTTCTAGATGGAATCTGTTTTGTGAATTCACTTGCATACGCACGTACGTACTGATGTTGTAAAATATAAGCAAAAAAAAAAGATTTTAAGAAAAGAATTAAATTTTGTGTTGTTTATAGATCTTAAAAAAAAGGAAATTGTTTTTTTTTCTATATTTTTAATACATAAAAATAAGTTTAAATTAAAACAAAATCAAACAAGGGAAAAACTTTGATTACTATGTACATTGGTTAAAAAATGAAATAGAATATTTGATTTATTTTTTAGAAGAACTTTTTTATATTATAAGAGTGGCGTCGTCGTTTATTGTGAGTGTTTAGTTTAGTTTTTTTGTTTACATGATAATTTTAAGAAATAGCAAAGAAATTCTTAGTATCAACAAAATAATTTGTAAATGCAGTTTTAACAATGTTCCGCAAAATTCGTGATTCAATTTGATAATGAAGAAAGTCAACGTTCTCTTGAAATTAACCGCGATATTTTAAAGTATTTAATAAGTAGGTAATGAGTTCATTATATCCATTGAAAGAAAAATCCCTGATGTCACAAAGTGGTAGTAGTCAAATTTTGTTTCGTTCTTTCCTACATTTTCGACAAAAAGAAAGAATTTAAAATTTAAAAAATCAATACCTACCACATTGTGGCGTCATGTGCTAAAAATTTGTGTGACTCCATTCTAAACAGTGTGAATAGGGACAACCACAAGACAATTTTTGGGTTTGATTCTTAATCGGGAAACTGAAAGAGGCTTCTTTTTGTTCCATGAATCTGTATCCTTCGAAAATATTCCTTTAAAGGTTCACCCAACTAGCAACCCATCCTGCTTCGTTTGGATTTAAATGTAGAAATTACTGAATACTAAAATACTACTAAATATTTGCATGTACATACATATATGAGAAAACATTCAAATCAAGTTTTCTGTCATTTTTTTTCCATCTCCCCAAATTCTGCAAATTTTGTGAGAAATCTTGAAAAAATTAATACTCAATTTAATGTCCGACAATCACACCTAAGACCATATAGTGTTCGCTCAGCAGTAAAACCTTCCTCCACAGATTTTTATTAATATGCCTCAAGAAAACAAAGTGGTAAATGTCAACTTTCTTTATTTTATACATTTTATACTTCTCTTTGCTTAAGCTGTTTCCTTCAAACTTGTAAAAGGTTAAGTTTAGCAACAAAACAAATCAAAACTCTAAAAAAAAAATGAAAAAAAAAATCATCAAACAGTCAAAAGAAAGAAACAACTCAAATGAAATGTATGAATTCATCGTGTGGTCGTGTCGTGATATATCTTCAATGGACTGGCCGTCTGTCTGTCTGTATATCTAATTCGCCTGGTCTTCCCACCAAAACGGAAGTAAATCTCCCGAATGTGAGATAAAATTGTATCTCAATTCATATACTACTCCCTCAGTCTGTCCGTATCCGGATTGAGAAAAACAGTATTCATAAAAAAAACAATTTTTTGTTTCTTATTTGACTTGGCTTCCTCGAGGCTCCTGCAAGTTGTCTTCTCTCTTTCAAGCATTTTCAGGTACAATACTTGCATGTCCACCTCGAGCTCGACAATCCACCAGAGGAAAAAAAATTCCCTTTACCTACTTTAATGAAAGTAAAATGTTTCTTGTCCAACGGGTTTTATTTTGTGAATTTTTTTTGTTAAATACAATTTCAATTTCGTTTATCGTCATCATCGTTGTCCCGTCGCCGACAATACAACGTGGACGACCAACGACAACGACAACGATTTCAACCGTGAGAAGAGAGCGTTGTCGTCTAAAAAGTCTTCAGAAAGACTCGCAACATGAATTCGGCTTCGAGTCAAGCCAGCAACAAAATTGTTCCGCATACACCTTAAAATTAAACTTATTGCTTGTCTATTTTCTTCGACTTGGTTGAACGAAAATGAACAACACGACGAGACGACAAGAACCGGCAACCAGGCAAGAAGATTGGTAGAAAAGAGATTCGATAACATAAGGAAGTAAAAAGTAAGTTCATAAATGAAATGGCAAAGACCAAGTCACAGAGAAATGCTTTCGATTTCGTTTCGATGTTGCGACTCGCAAGTCGCGAGTGCGACTTGAATAACTGGTAATTGGCAAAAGTGTTAGTTGTATGTTGTGAAAGGAGTAGGGGACGAATGACGATGTTTAATGCTAATGGGTTGTTAAATAAAGAACTGAAAAACGAAAAAAAACTTTTGAAAGAGATTTTGAACAATGGAATCCTTGGTTATTTTTGACAGACGAATGAAAGAATTTAGTGAAAGAAATCAGGGATTGTGTTGTCATCACTTCTTGAAGTACCTAAAAAGTTTCAAAGCGCTCAATCGCAAAAACCCATTTTTCAATATTTATTTTTTAATATTTCGTTATACTATAACAAAACAAAATGTGACGTATCTAGAGTTAAAATCTGTCTAATGTTTGGTACAATTTTGTCAATTATGTATCAAAATTGAAATATGTAAGAATTCAGGGAAAAATTGATTGTTGGGCGCCATTCCTAATTGATTTTATAAATATGCGCCAAGTGCTTACAAAAATTAGATTAAAAAGTGCTTGAGGAATTAATCGAATAAAAATATATAATCAATATCACTAACGGTGGAATTCTTTCAACAAAAATATTTTCACTTTCGTTTGGTTTCAAGTTTATACATTTTTACATATCTGCAAATTCATTCACGCATAAATGAATATTTTTGAATAAGAAATTGAATTTCTAAAAAAAAAATCAAATTTATTCGTTTCCCACAAAATTTATGCAAAATTTACAAGAAATTATAAATCAAGCCAAGCTTAGTTTCATTTACATATAGAATTTCAACTTTCCAACGTATAATATTTTCAAAAAGAATGATGCTTCCAATCTGTCTTAGCTTTCAAGCTTTCCAAATCTGGTGTGTCTATGTTAAATACTCGAAACCCCCCGTTAACTTAATTTCTATAATGACTAGCTGCCACACAATCTCTCCCACCAGCCACCAATAATGGTAATAAAAAGCCTATTCATCAAACCAGGTAGACTCATCATCAAACCTAATCCAACCGAACTCACGTCAAACACAATTTCTCTCTCTCTCGTTTTATACTACAAATCTCGCTCTCATGAGAAAAAATTCCAAACCTAAACTTTACATTTTGCTTCCGCAAACCATCAACCGGCAAAGCGACACAAGCAAACATAGCCAACGATAAAACCAAAGAATAAAAGTAAAAATGAAAAATTCAATAATGAGAAATGAAATGAAAGAAAAAAAAAACAAGAAACATGGCAAAACTTAAGCCCAGAGACGAGCTTTTTGTATCTTTAAACGTTGCCGTTGTCGGTTGTGTATCGGTTCGGTTGTCGAGTTTGTTGTTGGTAGTTCGGTTGGGTTGCAGCAAATTTTATTTCTCTCCATTATTTTTGTTTTAGTTTCTTTCTTTTTTTTTTGTTTTGTTTAAGTTTTTTTTGTTGAATTTTTTGATGTGAAAGAAAGAAAAATGAAATTCCCAATCGCAAACTATCCACTAGTTGTATTTTGACTCTCACTCTTCATTCGTATTTCGGCGGCTAAGGTTCGATTTCGGATACTTCTTCTTCATTACCCTGTAATTATATTCATATCCAATTTTCAAAACATTAAGACTCGACTTGCAAAGTAAACCAAAGTGTAAGACCAGTTAAGATAGATACTTTGCACCCATCGATCGTTAGTTTGTGATTCTTTTTTAAATGACAATTCCATTATATCACCATTAAACACTGGACAAATCATAAATTTAATGGAAATAACTGCATCGAGATACATTAGCAAAATTTCTGCGCAAATCCAAATAATTAAATTTGTATTTAGAAGTGGAAACAATTACTCTAAAATATCGACAGAAAAAACAAAAAACAGCTGTGATATGCTTTGAGATATTTCTTGTGTTGACTCTCCCCCATCCATAATAACTCAAACAATCCTCAGATAGATAGTGTATCTTTGAAATCCAAAATTATCAGTCATTTACTCAAATGTTTAAAGACAAACAGGTGTTTTATTCAGCGCACGGGTCTGAGCCTTAATTAAAACAACAAAAACATCTACACATCAACTCACTTAAACATCTTCTTTCAAACAAAAATAAAAATCAAAAGAAGATATAAAGCTATCTATCTGACTTCATCTATCTATCAATCTATATCTAGTGTGTGCAACTTGCATTAGAATTCTTGTGATGATCGTGAAACGCGTGGAATAAAACGTTCAAGGTCAAACTTTTTTCCAAGCCAACCCCACACTGTGTATTCTATTCACTTCTATCTATTGTCATTTTTATTTGAGAATAAAACAACCTATCTATTCGTGAGTGTGTGTTCTAAAGTTCTAAAAAAGTGTTCATTTTTGTGTGAAACTATTTTATTATTTGCTATTTTAAAGCTTTCTTGCTTCGCATACACTCTCGTATACTGTAAAGAAGCGCCTTACCCCGTTTTATATTGTTGGTGTTAAATTTAAAACGATAGCATCAAATCGCTTCGTCGTTGGCGTCGTTTTCGTTGTCATTGTCGTTGTCGGTCGTCTCAAGTGGCTTTAATTACTATTTTGTTTTGTTCTTTTTGCAAGACTTAAGTCAAGTGTTTGAAGATCCTCTACAATACCAGTTTTCGAAAGCTTTTTCTATTGATATTCAAGATGTTTACCTGCTAAGTAGCTGAGTGTGTGTGTTTTTTGTCGAGTGTTCTTAAACAATTACTCTTTTGGTTATAAACAAATCAAAGACAAAATTCTATGAATGAAGTCCTTACCGATGAGGATGGATTACCAATTGTCTCCACCGCCACCGCAGACCCTACAAATCGGTCCATCGCAGGTGCAAGTGCAGCAAACTCATTTGCAGATTCTTCAAAATGTCCATCAGCAACATCAACAGCAGCAGCAGCAACAACAGCAACAACAACAGCAACAATTGCAGCAACAGCAACAAATTGTTGGATCAATGCCACCACCAACATTACCACCCTTGAGTTCGCTACCCCTACAAGTTGTTCATAATTTGCCTCATTTACTTGGCAATGCCAATGTAGTCAACACTGCTGGGGGTGGTGTTGCCAATACCAATCCACCATCCAACAATAACAATGGCAACATCACTCTAAGAAACACTGGCAACACTTTGCAACCTCTAAATGGGTTGGGCAGTTTACCTCCAAGTAGTCAAATTTTACATCATCATTTGCAACATTTGGCAAATGCAAATAATAATAATAACAACAACAATCCAAATACTCCCAATAATAATACAACAACAAACAATAATCTCATAACATCAAATAACAATAATAGTGGCAATGGCAACGGCAACAATGTTGGCAATGTTGCTGATGAAAACAATCGCTGGACGCAATTTCAAGTGCAACAATTGTGGAAGCAGCATGCATCTTATTTGAATGGTAATGGTAAATGTATTTTTGATGATGGGCAGTTCTTTGCTCGGCGTAAGGTAAAGAATGGTGAAATGGTAAGGGCTTAGAAAGTTATGACAACATAATGAAAGATTGACTAGAAAGGTGCTTTAATTTAAACATTACTAACTTAATTATACTCTCTTGGTCATAAAATTTGATATAACCTATTTTACAAATATAAAACTTCATAACTGTTTGTTCTGCCATTTAATAGTCGTTAATTAAACGATTTTTTCGATTTGTTTCAAATTCAATCGCTTATTTATTTTCCTGGAACTATTTAACACAAATTGCAAGGAAACATGCAGAAAAATGCGCGCATAGACATATTTCTGTCAGCAACAATGTTAAAATTGGTTATTAACGACTCAAACATTATCATTCTGGTCTTCAAGACTGTAAACAAACGAATACATTTGTACCAATATAACTTGTTTGCTAAATGGCAAACAAATCACCTATAAATTCTTAATAATTAATTGGAGAATGTTTACTATGCTGCTTTTGACAGTAAGCTGACTATGTGTTGTTGTTGTTTTTTTTTTCAAAGCATTATCAACATTATCCTAAATACCAATTTGCTAACCCAATTAGAAGTCTCCCCTATTTCCAACACTGAACTTGATGTCATTTCAAAGTCTATTGATTTATTGACAGAGTTCCTCAAGCCCCAAATTCGTGCAAATTCAGCGTTTAAATGTTGTGTGAGCTCAATTTTGGTTCTCGAACCTGACCTAGAACTGCCAAAAGCCTTCACACTACCCCATAAGCTAATGAATACCTTTACCTGTCACTGTCACTTTTTCACTCTGCTTTTCGCCTTTTCTTCTAAATTCACAAAGACGTTGTCACTTAAGTTGGTATTTAATTTTGTTCCCAGACAATCCCGGATGTAAGCACAGTCCGAAAAAAACCAAAAACATTTTCTTTGTATTTCTTACTCATCTTTTTCGAAAATTTTAAATTAACATTTTCTGACCTGTCCAACAAAGTTGATGTTGCTCATGACTTTTCACTCTGCATTCAGAATGTTAAGGCCTACTTTTCTGATGGTATGCCCAAAAAATATGTACATGTGTGTGTGTCTCGAGTTTTTAATTTTCTTTTTATTGATGCCCCATTAAAGGGACAGACAGACCGTAGGTAGGTAGATATGTACTGTAGGCATAAGGTACAAGAGTGCTTAAAACTTTCCATTTTCATTCTTTTATTTCGTTTATAGATATTTTATTTTTCTTCGTGGTATGTGCTGCGTTCATTTTATTCCGGAGCTTAATTTTTTTTCATTTCGAATATAATTTGTTGTTGTTGTGTTTATATTTTTTCGGCAACTTGTTGGTGGTGTGGTGGTTTGGAACCTTCTTTTGGCAAATTAACATGATTCGTGTGTTCGCGCGCATTCAGCGTGCCTTGGTTTATACTTTTTTAATATTATGATGTGTTCTAAAATTTGTGTGTGTGTAGGTTTTTCTTTGGTAGATAATATATTTTTGGTTGGTTGGGTCTTCGAATTTACTTTCATTAAGTTGTAAACTTTCACTTTTTCGGCAGTTTGATTTATATTTTGGGCTGATATTTGCCCAAAAACAAAATTATGAAGGTATAATCAGTTAGTGTACTTATGTGTGTGTGTTTGAGTTGTATAGTCGTGCGTAGCTATTTATAGACGAATTGTTTTTTTGTGTAGTTAATTTAATTCGAAAGTAAAAATTTCGGATTATTTTTTGTTGTGATCAGCTCGAAAAGCGCAGATTATAATTAAGTTGCATTTAAGGTGATCATCTGTTATTATTCAAAACTGAAATATGAAATGAAAGCGAAATTTCTTCAATAATTTCTTCTATGCGTGGGAAAAGCAAAAGCCTTTGCAAGGTTGTAACTTGAGATATTTGAGGTTCTAACGCCAGTTCTTTTGTTTCGCTCGTTGCAATTTTTAAAAACTCTGGACTACTCAAGCAAGCATGTCTGTAAACAAAAACTGTGACTTATTTTAAAATTTGATGAAATGTTAATATAATTCAACAAATAAAGTTGTATGGAGTAAACAATTTTCTTCTAAAACTGCTTTCTTTTTTCTGTTTCATTTTACAGGATTATTGTCTGTGAATAAAAAGAGCAAAAACTTAGCATTCCAAAAAAGTGGTTTTCAAAAATCTAAACAACATTTTTTTCCAACTGTTATTCCCAAAATGCAAATCACTCCAAAACGTGCCACATTATCTATAAAAAAAAGAGAGACATTATTGACTTAGATTACTTTGCATGTGCTCAAAAGTCTGCTCATTTAACCGAACTACATTTCCATGATTTGTTTTAACGCCTATTTTGTGTTGTCTCTAGTTGATTTTGCGGTTTGGATTATTTTTGCTTCTTCTTCATTTACTTTTTATGGTCTAGCTATGTGTGTCTCGAAATTAATTTATATGCGGAACAAGTCTCTCTAGCCATCCATTGCAATTATAATTTGAAGTTTATTTTTGTGTTTGTAGGTTTGTACACACTATTTGCTATTATAACACTAACTCATCAGACTGCATGACTCGTCTTGACTTTAAATCGCTCGACAAGTAGTGTAGCATAGCATGCAATTGCGTAATAATGTTTAAGTAGCATAGTCATAGCTGATAGGTTTGAGGAATTCCCTCTTGTTGCCGCTGCTGCTGGTAGCGGCACGCGTTATACTTCTGTTTGTGTTTGTTTGTTGTTTTTTTTTTTCTTCAAGAAATAGATTTTAATCAAAATCAGTGAAAGTGTAATTTTCGCACACCTCTTCCAAATTTGGATTACATTTTTCTGTTTGTTTATTGCTTCCACTTTTTCGTTGGCTTACTTTAGTTTTTTTTTGTTATTAACATGCTTAGCTTGTTTTTGTTTTTGTCATGATCGAGATACAATAATATTGATCCAAAGTTGAGTATCATGGGGGTATTAACAGCTTTAGGAAAGCTTGATTGTTGTTGATTATATGCTTTTTTGTGTTAAGGGAGATCGTGTCTATTGAACGGATATGGTCATTTTGTTCTATTTCAACCGCAGCGAAATGTATTCTATTGCCGGTTAATTTTAAACCGGAACGAGTTCTTTTTTTGTTGTTTTGTAGAAACTTGTATATTTATTTAAATTAATTCAGAAGACTATCACAAAAGGTTGGAATTTGTGGTTTTGCATAGCAGACTTTAATTTATTTGTAGAAGCGAGCTGTAAAAAGCTTTTGATTCTAATGATCACGATTGCTAATCGTTGCAAATCGATCCACATATAAGTTTTAATTTCGTTTTATACTTAAAAATAGCTTTGTAGAAATTCTATTTAGAATTATTTTGAGGAGAGGCAGTTAAATGTTTTTTTTTCGTTAAAGCTTCAACACACAATTTTTATAAATTTCGTACTTAGTAAGTTTGATGAAATATGACTCCTTAACAAAATTTAAGGATTAAACATGACTCTACTTTGAAGATTTGAGTACAAAGTAGATACACATATTGGACTGTTGACGTTGGACACCTGGAGTGACACTCCAAAAATGAATACTAATAGAATGTGGATGAGAGAGTAGAGTTAACTAATAAAACTGTAACAATTGGAAACTTAACTTAGCAGTCAATCAGCTTTGACTCTAATCGAAACAAAATTTGTAACAAATCATCTTTTTTACCAAAAACTCATTTTCTATTTTCTCCAAATCGTGCCTCAAACCCAAGCATATTTAAAAACTAATTTAAATTTCAAAATCTATTAAAATCTATTTCAAATATAATTCCACAATTTATGTAAGCAAAAAAAAAAGAAATTCCAAATGAAGAAGAAAATCAAATAAGAAAACAAAAATATAGATATTAAGTATTACTTCCTCCTATGACGACATAATGCAATCGTATAACTCCCAATTACCACTCCACACAACAGCAATCACACCACACCATAAACAAAACAAACTCAACAGCAACAGACCGCATCCAACCAAATACACGAACGAACGAACCACCACGATCGGAAGAAAGTGAGAGTTTTCCACCAATCATGCCAAACTGCTTACCTACCAGTTTGACTGCCTCAATATCTGACTCGAAGCGAACAGAAAAAAAACCCGCACACATAAAAATGTCTTTTTCTTACGCTATTATCAAACTACCTGTCACGGGAATCAAGCCATCATCAATCGCAACTACCGCGAACAAGAGCCACAAGAAAAAAAAATCAAAACAGAACTCTCAAGCTTATAAATACGATAGCTAGTCAAAGAATAGGCCTACTGAACTCAGCCCCTAAACAAACACACATTCCGCATAGGAAAAACAGTTCGTTTTTTACCGCACTACTGCATTTTGAATCATGCAGCTATGAGAAACTAGGTAGGCAGGTACTAACTTTGTAATGTTGCCAAAGACTGTTGTAGACTCATATGTGCAGTGGCTTTGGCTGTACAGTGGTTTGTTTAAGCTATGCGTGATCGCATTGGCATGTGTGACCAGAAATGTATTCGCCCGCCTTGCATTTTTTTTATGCCAAAACGTAAGACAAGATGTTTGCTATGATGCGATCTGATCATCATTCGTAGTCATAGAAGCGCTGGCGCTGATAGCTTGGCTCTTGGACAAGTTATGTAATTTATTGGGTTTTTTCTGAGTCAATATTTTTTTTAAAGACGATGACAAATGTATGATGGATGGAAAATCTTGCAAGCAAAAATGTTACTTCCACCATTTGGGGTGCAGAGCACTAAGAAGGTGATGATTATGTGAAATGTGATGTGAGACAAAATCAAACACGTTTCTGTTTACCGAGAGTGGAATATTATTCAAAACAATATTTGGCACAAATATGAAAGCATACAAAGTTGGATATTTGTTAGATCAAGTCCAAATGTAGATAGGAAGTAAAAAATTCAAACCAACTGAGAAATCTCCATGATACCTACTTTTCCAAATTATATCATCGTCGCGTAGTCGTTGAAAAACCTTTTCCGCATGTAAAGTCAGTCAGAAGGTACGGGGACAGGATTTGGAATAATTTCTGGTTTTCAAAAATGTGGACATGGTTAAAAAGGTTCTATTTCTTTTCTTATTCAATAAAAATTGTATAAGAGTATATTGACTGTCAGGTAATAGAAACAAGGCATGTCAACAAGCATCGCAAATAGTGAATTATTAAACAAAAAACTCAGATACCTAGGTACCATTTTATGGGAATGTAATCTGCTTTGCTTTTTCGATTTCTAGAATTATTTTGATTTGGACATGGTAATTTTTTAACTTTACTCGCGTGAAATTAGATTTTCTTTTCTGATTTTCGGCCACTCCTTTAAGCCAAGGTTCTATTTGAACCTCCGCCTTGAGCGGTACATATTTTTAGAGTTACTCTAATCTACACAGAACGATTTCCTTTGAAAACGTTTACAAACTTAGAAAAAATAAAAAAAAAACAAAAACACAACCATGAATGAACAGTTAGCTGTGAACTACTTCTTCAAATGAATCTGCATTTTCCTGAGCGACAAAGCCAAACACTCACTCTATTTATATTCATTTATTCTGGCTGAAGATTATTCAAATAAATATGTTGTGTCGAAAAAAAAAATATTCAGCTCATCCAAAAACATAAGACCACATCTTCATTCCCGTGATACGTGCTATGCATCACACCACCGATTCCACGTGACCAGAAGATTACCTTACATTGGGTACACTTGCCTCCTATTCTGATTAGTCTTGTGCTACGTTACCACCGATGCCTACACGTGTTTTAGATATCAAAATGCGCATGGAATTATTTAGAGGGGAATTTGCAAATGTCAGGATTATATTCATAATTCTTAGTTCTAACTTTTTTACTCTTCATTTTTTAAGTTTATAAGAAATAATTACAAACAAAAATAAAACCTTTTCCACGAATTTGTCTCAAACAATAAAATAAAATGTGAAGTTAAACCAATTAAGCTCAACATCTTTTTTTATCTTTTTTTTTGGCAAAACACTTTCACTGCAAAATTACGAAATACCAACGAATTTTGAAAATAAACAGAGAATGAAAAAAATAAACATGATGTGAATTTGATTAGATCTCTTTTGCATTCATTAAGCTCATTTCTTCTTATGTTGTAACTTGATTAATTTAATGACAAAAAACATCATCGTTTAAAATTTGTGGTTTTTCGTTTTCTTTCTGTTTCTTGATGAGAATTTAAAATTCACTTTCTTCAAAAAAAAAAAAAAATATTGTGACATTCATCAAAACGTCTTTGGAACATCTTGAAATTAAATTTATTGGAAAACAAAAATTCGTTTTGTCTTAATAGTTGCTACTAAAAAAAAAACTATCCAAAAGTCCAAAAGTCAGAGGGCTTCACCAGAAAAGGTACTCTGTGTGATAGTGAAAGTTTAATTCCGCATTGCCATGGTCCAGTAAGATACTAATGATGACGAGTCTACTCAGTCATCATACTGCGGAAACATTTTCACTTTACCGGAATGGTCCAATGCTTCTAATGAAAGTGAAAAAGAAAAGAAACATTCTGTCGTTAAGGTCTCCAAAAACACTATGAAAATATAAAAAAAATGGAAAAACTAGTTGTTATGTAACAATCATAAAATTTTGTTTTCAATCCCGTTTGAGTATAAACTTATTCTGTCGATCAAGATAATGATGCTCTAAAATTGGGTACTTAAAAACTGTAGATCAGCAATGATGGTGAAAAACGAAAACCAAAATATGCTCTGCTCAGTCAACTTTTTAACGGCTGTTTTTACTTCTTGTGGTCATATATTTTCGGTCTGTTTTTGATGGGATGAGAAGAGCTCTACGTGTTTGTAAATTAAGGTGAACAAAAAATCCAATAAGTGGGGCGCCATAAAAATGTATGTTAAATTTTTTTTGGGAGTTTAGGAAGAAGTGAAAGTGAAAAAAAGTAAAAGTGAAAAAAAGATATGAGAATTTTTTTTGTTAAATATATTTTTTGGCCATTCTCTTTGAGTTGGACTTTAAGATCCGTAATGGACCGAACATTTTTTTGTCCAATTCTTGAGATTATTTTCTGTTTTGTTTTCGCAAAAAGGAGGTATGATTGCGAATAATAAGAATTTCACCTTTAGTTTCTCAGTTGTTTGGTGTTTCTTTGTTTGAAATCATTGCGGTTACTTTTTGAAAATTTGGGTCAGGTTTTGGGGCTTAAAAAGTAGGTCAAAATGTAATGGTAATTTGCATCGAGAATGAAAGTGGATTCAAGAATCATTAAAATGTTATTATAGAAACAGTAAGGGGCAAGGCTTAGTCTCTTGCACAGTTATTATATGTGTCTTAAAATTGAAAGGTTTTATGTCGATTTCGAAGGACTCCTTTGAGAGGTAATTCTCCGTGGCAAATTTATACTCTTGGAATTTTGTTTAGTTCTTCGTTGCCGTGTATGAAGACAGAAAGTGTTTTTGTAGAAAATATGTTGGGATATCAACATTTTTCTAGACAAAGAGAAACAAGTATGTGAATTATGATGAGGGATAAAACTTTTTTGCTAACAAAATTTTTGGAATTTTTTACTAAGATTCAATTTATTCAACAATCCATATTTATTTAAATACTAGAAGGTATGGCTTGTTCGTGACTCTTAAACTCAGTTTTTGTATTCACTCCAATGCGATTTTTTCAAATATTTTCGGTGACACTCGTGGCGTGAAAAAATAATAAAAATTAATTTCAATATTAAGCAACCACAAATGTTTCTAAACACAAAACAGAGTTTAGGTAAATCGTTTCAATTATTCAATTATTATTTCTCTTGCAGCTGGTTAAATATTTAATATCAATAGCTTCTTTTTTCAGTAACAAAAAGAGCATACAAAGTTCAAGCCAATTTATGCATTTGAATAGTTCAAGGAATTTGTGTTAAAGTACAGTGGAATATATGTATATTTTTCAAAAAAAAGTTTCAGCTGATATTTAGATTTGTCTGATACTTATTTGTCAAAAATTTAATGTTGATACGTTTCTCTTGAAAAACCGATGTCCAACCTCTGGAAGACTTTTTCCAATTTAAAAAAATAAACCAGATCACCCTCGTTACCCAATTCTTCTCTTGGTATTTCGTGAATCAAAGTAATTAACGCATCGTATGCTTGTCACCTATTTCCCTAAATCCAATTTTTTATTTTTTACGTGCGCCCCTTCGTTTAAACATTTTTGCTGTTTGATCTCATTCGTTATAAATTTATAAAAAATCATTTTGCGTTTTAAAAGTGTGGACTAACTAACTTAATGGGTAATACCAACCTCATCCGTCAGTGAACGTGAATTTCCGGAAAGCGCATATACAAACACCCTATCCAGTTTCATAAAAAAAATGAAAGTAAGAGTGAATACGATGGCGGAAAACAAAATGCACCGTCGTCGCACTCGTTGCTGCACACAAGAGCTAAAACGAGAATAGAAAAAAAAACACTAAAAAGACTCCAAAAGACTCCATCAGAGGTGGAATTGACAGAAAAGTGTGATAATAGACGTTAAGACTCCTTTCGACACCCGCCCCTTTTTCTAACAATTTTTTATTTCTACCAGACCAGACCTCCTCAATCACATGGTAAAACAAACTTTAAAAGAGTTAATGTTAAAAAAAAAACATATAAAAGCGCTTAAAAAACAAACTGCATACAAAAACAAAAACAACAAACAAGAAGTCATCAAATCGATTGCAAAAGAAGAAGTTTCACTTTCGCTTTTTAACGCTGCTGTGTGAATTTGTTGTTCTTTCTCTCTTCTATGTTTCTTTTTCAACAATTTTGCACTTTTGTTCGATTTTCTTTTCATACTCATACTTGTACTGAACGATCGAAGACAGATAACTCGTTATCCATGGCTTCTACCGTGATCTTCGATGGTTACTTTCTTTCCTCTTCTTTTACTTCAATACCACTCTTTGTCTGCACAAGTTGTGAGAGTGTGATGGTGTTGAAACATAACTGTTTCCAGTTTGTTGGACGCGGAAGCAGTTTTGTTCAAATTTACTCTTGCCACAACGCATTTACATGTCTCTGGCTCAACCTATGTGCGGTGCGCTAGTCGTTGTCGTACGAAAAAAAGTCCCCCGTTCAGGGCTTTTATTCGTTTTTGGATTTTTCATTTTTTTTTTTTGGGCGATGACTTGAATTTTTAATAAATTTACTTTTTGCGGTTTTCTGGCTTAAAATCAGGTCACAAGGGAAAAAAATTACAAAAAATAAACAATCGAAGTCAACGAAAGCGAAATGAAGTGGGCTGTGCTGCTGCGCGTCGTCGCATGTAGATAAAGATGGCATCTTCCTTCTTTCGTTTTTGTTTAATGTGTTTTTTTTTTCTATCTTCTCTTTCTATGATCTGCTTCTTCCGTGTACGGTTTGTTTGCTTCTTCTAGTTCCGCTTTTTGGCTGGTTACGTATACGCCCCAGTGAAGCATGATCATTTGCATGCACCATTACAGAAATGGTAGAAGCAAGCAAATTTGTATGCTACATTTCACTTTCGATTGGAATTGATAATGATGGGAAAGGTTTTTGTTTCTTATTCAAATCGTGAGGGGGGAGACAAAAGTGGCTTTTGGGTTTTTAGTGAGTGATTAAAAAAGTAAGACCAAATATGATAAATTCTTTTACATGGACGTGGAATCGTATTTTAGAAAAAGGCTCTAAACAGTAAATCAAATATTCTAGTATTTAATTCCTTACATCGAAATTGTATTACGTTTACACAAAACATTCAAAAATTAACACTTTTATGTAGAAAATTTATAAACTAATCTCAATATAAGTAACTGAATTTTTACACAAAACAATATATCGCACTAATTCATTTCGCATCATCAAATGCGATCCAAGAACTACCTATACTATTGTTTTAAGTAAAGTCTGTTTATATTCAGGAAAATCAGGGAACAGCAAGGAGATATGCGGTGACGATAAATTCAAAGAAGATGGCGATCCATGGAATGTTGAAGCGCAGGCCGCCTTCCTAGGGCCAAATTTATGGGACAAAACATTGCCATACGATGCTGACCTCAAGGTAACACAAGTTAGTATTCTGGTTAGACGCCATTTTATTCATTATTACAAAAACAAATCATTAAAAACTAAAAAATCTCACGCTTTATGCTTTGTTGTTTTTTTTTGGATTACGAGTTTGTAAATAATATCAAAAAAACTGACTCGAAAAAAAAGAGAATTCAATCTGAAGTGCATGTCTTGAGCTTACACTAGACAATTTTTTTCAAAAACACTATTCTTATCAAAACTGAACGAGAAAAAAGAGATAAGCTTATCTCTCAATTTTTTGTTTGCTTGATAAGAAAATTCAAACAACATCTCGTTTGTAGACAATTCAAGTGAGTTAAAAGAAAATAACTACATTACAATATTCTGACAGTCATTAAAAGTCACCATGAAAAGCAAATGTGTGTGTGTTTTTTAGTATTAAAGTTTTGGATCACATTCGATTGGAAAATGGTTTTATTAAATAAAATGTTTGTTTTGTCAAAGCAGTATGCCGATCTTGATGAATTTCTTTCGGAAAATAATATTCCCGATGGATTGCCAGGAACACATTTGGGACATAGTACCGGATTAGGACATCGATCGGATTCGTTGGGACATTCGACCGGTTTATCGCTTGGCCTTGGACATATAACAACAAAACGTGAACGATCACCATCACCGTCAGATTGTATTAGTCCGGATACCCTGAATCCACCATCACCAGCTGAATCAAGTAAGTAGCGATTTGTTATTTTGTTTTGTTTCAATTCAAGTTGTAACCTTGAGATAAAAAACAAAAAATCCTTTTCGAGATTTAAGAAAAGAGTTGTTGTAGACAGAATTTTACGGTTTTCTCAAAGACGTATACATGGTAGGGTGTATTCTAAGATGTACCAAGAAGCAATATGCATGTTCAGTAAAGTTTCCAAAAACCTAAAATCGCGCTACAGTCCAGGTTGGAACAATACATCATCTAATAATCTTTTTAAGCCAGCTTGAAAAAACATTATTGTTGGCGGATTTTGCCTCGACGCCAATTGTTGTGAGAAATTCATTCATAAAGCTTAAATTCCAACTGTTGAGTTCAGTCCCAATGCAAAGCAACGTGTTGAACTACAAACGGTCTTGAAAGGCAAATGCATAACGTTCCACATAAATATTTCTTTGCGGCGTTATCAAGAAATCCGTCTTTATTCAAATCCTGGCTGATTTTTAATTAGACTCCGGACCGCTGTTAATATATCTGAACTCCAAGTTTGTATATCCTTGGAGATCTTCAAGTTGTTCACAAAGTTTGTCTTAACTGGAGATTTACATTGTACATAGGTGTCACCGTTAACTCTACCTGGATAGTACCTCTGTTGACTCCTGTTGTAAACTTCCTCCTGGTAAAACTTCCCTTCCTTGTCATCACTTGACATTCAGTTATAATTTTGCAGACTGTTTGATTATTACAGGCTTATTTTTCTTAGTAATTTTGAAAAATAATTATTGTTCTTCTTGGTACATTTACCTAAGCTATTTTTAAATACAATTTCACAAAATCATTAATTTATTTGAAATAGTCTCACGAAATGCAATGGGAACACTCTTTTGTCTATAATTTCACCCTCCCGGCATATAGATAGATATTAAAAACATTCTACCGGTGTTGCCATTGAATATTGTTTGTCCTTTATATGTTTATTTCTTATAAATAAAGTTTTTAAGAAATTTTGTTTCATTAAATTGTTTCAGCTAATTTAAGTTATAAGTTAAATTTAAAATTTTACAAATTTAGAAAAAACAAATCATAAAATGTTCAATGGTGATGTGGTTGATGATGATATTATCAAATGCTAAATGTTATAATATTTCTAATATTGTTGCAAAACACAAAAATTCAATACAGTTCAAAAATTTTCCAAATAAATTTTGAAAAAAAAATCACATGATTTAAATGTGTTTCCCGATTGCGTTATTTCTTTCTCTCATGAAACCTTTTCTCAAATTTTATTTTATTTTTTTTATTTAAAATTTTTCCTGCCACGCCCTCATTATTTTTTTCTGATTTATTTTTTTTTTACAATGGACAGTTTGTGAAACATTGTTAACATTTAGTATTTGATATTTCAGCGTTTTCATTTGCATCGTCGGGACGGGATTTCGATCCACGTACCAGAGCGTTCTCAGATGAAGAACTTAAACCCCAACCAATGATAAAAAAATCAAGAAAACAATTTGTTCCAGATGAACTTAAAGACGACAAGTATTGGGCCAGACGCCGAAAGAATAATATCGCTGCTAAAAGGTCACGAGACGCACGCCGACAGAAGGAAAATCAAATTGCCATGAGGGCTAGATATTTAGAAAAGGAGGTGAGTTGCAATCTCTTCTTCTTTTAATTCAACTTAAAATCAATTAATTTATGTATAAACATTTTTATTTTTATTAGAATTCAACTTTACATCAAGAAGTTGAACAGTTGAAACAAGAGAACATGGACTTGCGAGCACGTCTATCCAAATTCCAAGATGTGTAATGTCGGCCCCATTCTTATACTACTTATTTAAATAATATTAAAAAAAAAAATCAAAATAAATAATTGAGAGAATTCAGAATATTTTTAAAGTGAATGAAATAAAAAAACAAACATTATAAATAATGCAGCTAAATTAATTAAAAAACAAATAAATATAAAAAAAACAACCTAGCTTAAGTTAAATTGTTATTATATTATTATGATTGAGAGCAATTATATACATACATATACACAAACCAGAAGAGTTAAAAATAAACTAACATTCATAACAAGAAAAAAACACACAGTACGGGATTGCAAATAAGTTCATAAACAATAAAAAAAAATCATTAACGAATACATTCAAAACAAACAAGAAATATCAATTTTAGTAAAATAAAAATTCAAATGCAAAGTTAAATAATAAAGTTGGTACATTTGTAAATTAAACAATAAGGAAACAAAATACTGAAGTAGAGAATATTCAATAGTTATTCTTGCTGACGCGCTTACTGAAAATAAAAAAAAACACGATAAGAAAAATACGTTGAAAAATGGGTTTAAAAAAATGCAAACAAAAATATTTTAAGAAAAAAAAAAGAAATACGAAAAAACTTAAAACTTGTACCTAAAAATTATGTTTTTCTATAGAAAAATTCGTTCACTTGCTCTTTTCTTATTGGCGCAAATGTAACGTTTATAAATTTTGTTTCAATAACCATAAATCTTTTTCAGCTATATTTAGTTTGTATAAAATGATCTTTCTTTGATTTTAGTTGGGATACATCGCAATGTTTTAATTTTATTTAAATAAATATTTTTTTTAACTTCAAATAAATAAATATATAATGTTAAGCATATTTTCTTTTATTTATGTTCTTGTATGTAAAATAATTCTTTTTAATATTTATTTTTTATTTTCCTTGGAAATTAAAAAAAAAACTAGATTTGAAATGAGTCAATTTTAATTCAACTTGGTTTTTATTAATGTTATTCACATTTAAATATAATTATTTTATTTTCATTAAAACTTGTTTTATTTTTTAATTTATAGATGTATACTCTCAAAATAGAGATTTAATTGAGAAAACAGAAGTAGCTGTTTTCAGTAGTTAAAAAAATTATAAAACAAAAAACACTTAATAATGAACACATGCTTTAAGGTTAAATGAGAAAACAAAGATACTAACACTTAAATAACAATTTTACGAAATGAAATGTTAATGATATTGATTTTGCAGAAAAGCTGGATGTTGATTTTAAATTAATTTATTTTTTACATATATATTTTAAAAGAAAAGAAAAACAAAAATAAAATATCAACTTAAGTTGTAGGGACATTGTTAAAAATTTATTATGCTTGCAAAAGTTCATTATTAATAAAAAAAATGTTTACATTATTTTTTTTTCTTTTCGGCAATTGAAGCAACATTATCTTAAATATTAAAATTATACATACTTGTTTTTTTCTTTTTGGAATAAAATTATACAAATTATTAAAAAAATACCAACGTTTTGATTTTGTTTTTTCTTTTTTCTTATAATCTAACAATTCATCTTTAGTAGTGAGTTCTATGTTGAATGAACGAAAAACACATAGAGATGCTGAAATTATTTTCAAATGGTTAGAGTACACAGTCTTTGGAAGAATTTTTCAAATGGTCTGTAAGTTAAATGAAAAATCATATTATTTTGACATCTTTTTTTTCACAAGTCTCAACAGTTATTGGTATAGTTTTTATTTTCATAAATAGTGAAATAGAAGCAAAAGAAGAGCATACCACATTTGCTTATATACAAAGAAAAAACATTAAACAACACTGCCAACACTAATTTTATTGCAGTGCTTAGAGTCTTCCTTAATTTTCGTACTAATCGAAATGATAGTGCCTTTATTTCTTCTGAAAAAAAAAACAAAAGCAAAAATGAAAGAAAGAACAACCACTTGGAAAAACAAACTCAATATCAACTTCAAATGATTTGAATTTTTGTCAATCTACACACTTAAATTATTATGCTTCTTAAGAAATAAATTTAGTTTAGTTTTGCAAAACTTCAATTGCACTATTTATGTAAATAAGACAACTAACTAGATACAAATTGTTTATTTAAAGAAAAAAATCAACATCCGTTTGATTTGACTGAAGGATAATTAAGTTTTTAAACGCAATTTAGCTAACTAGAGCACGATATCCTAAATTAATTACTGTTCATTTGAATATTAGTTAAAAACATGAAATCATAATTAATAGCGATCTCAAACACAACAAAGAAAATATAATAAAGCAAATAACAAGATAATGAGCATACAAAAACCCTAACGAAAGTTTTGTTTTTATCGCTTTACATTGAAAAATTACAGTCATAACAATATAGAACAAACAGGACGATGCATAAACTTTGGTTAACAGTTTTAACTCAATTCAGAATTATAGTAGTACCGCCCAAAACGAAATACTACGAATTTACAACCGATTTTCAAACGCATGAAAATTTAGATTACCAATGTCTCTATCAGAAAAATCATTACATGCAAATAATTGTTCACATTTTTAGCAGATATTATCAATTTATTAAAAATTGGCTAATTAAAGTGTTAATTTGAAATGTTTGATGCTCTAAACAAACAAAAATTGTGCATTGAAACCCTAAAAAAAATTCAGTGTAGTTTATTTTAAATTCTAATATTTAGAAAATGACATGCGAAAAATGGTAATGAAGAAACAAAACACAATTTCGTTGATTATTAAAATAAAATGAAATAAAAAACAAAAAATAAAAACAATGATGTTACTTATACTTACTTGCAAGCAATTAAAACATATTATGTAGTTGTCAACATTTAACAGAAAATAAAACAAAATTATACAAAAAAAAAAACCAAAACCAACTTATACATTAAACAAGAAAAACAATGTACACTAGTAAATAATATTATCTGTAGATATAGCAGACAAATATTAATTAAAAATAAATTAAACAAAAGTAGAAAAAAAAACATATTTTTGGTAAGCAACATTTATTGAATTTTACAACATGTTTAATTTCATTATTATTATTTTCTTAATTTATAATACAAAATAAAATACAAAGGTAAGCAAAATTGTTGTAATGTTAATACACATAAATTTTGTTAAACATTTTCATTGTTTTTAAGAATGTTATATTATTTTTATTAAACTAATAAACGATTCCTACTGTTATTGAAATAAAAAAAAGTGGTAGTTTTGTTTTATTTATTTTTGTTGCGTTTACATGTTTAATTTTGTAGGTAGCTCTAGATATAAGAAACTGTAGTTGTTATAATTAACGTTGGACAAATAAAAAAAAAAAAATTATAAATACTTTATGTATTTATTTATTTTTGGTATATTGAGTTTTGATGATTGAAGTTTTGTTGTTGTTTTTTTTATACGTTTTTTTTTTAGTTGTGGACTCTGGTGCTTGGGTACTTTTTGAAATTGGGCTTAATGCACTGCCTACAGATGCATTTATTTTCTGTTATAGTATTTGGAGTTAAAGACATCGATTAATGTGGCGGATAATAATTGATCATTTCACGCACTACTTGTTATAAGAACGATCAATTTTAATTAATGATATTTATGGCTCTACAAAACAAACTTAAGCAAAAAGTATTTAACACCACTTGTAACGTTGTTACATGGTTTAGAGATACAAGTCACCTATCAAAAATACATTTCTAAATATGATATAATATTGCAATGATAGAAAAGTCGAAAAAAGACTGCCTTAGCTACATGGTCAATCAAGCTAATGTTTTTTTTCTTTGTTTGTGATTATAAGCCTGATTAAGTAAATACAAAAATGTTGAAATATTGTTTGTTTACTCATTTCTATCACTTTGCAGAATCCTTTAAGAATGATTTTTGGGCAGAAAACTATCGTTGACCCTTGTCTTTTATAGAGACACAAAATTTCACAGGGAAAAATTTCATCCACTTAAGAGATACATACTCGCTCGAAAAGGTAGCAAGCACACAGACAGAGAAGCGGGACAGAAATACAAACTTTGGCATTGTTAACATAAGTATGAATTTGTATGACCATTTGTATTTAAACGTCCCCCCGTCACAATCGACAAACAATAATGTCATTCAATGTGATTATTCTGAAGCATTGCATATTTCTTGGAACTGTGGTTATAATATCCGACCTGAATATTTTGCCAAAAAGTATGCACGTCGTTTTCAATTTAAAAGGCTCATTATCATTATGGAAAATGAGTTAATATTTATTTCGGGACCTTAAGCTGTGAATTGCATCTACTGATCAATATCTTTTGTTGAACACTTGAAAAAGATAACATTAAAGTAATTTGTAATAAGCTCAGCTTAGCTCCAACGCTTTTGTTTAGGTTTGTGTGTTTTTTATTTTCTTTTTTTTTTTTTAATAATACTGGCTTTGAGTGTTAACAAAAAATAAATCTCCCATCTTGCCCACTTTCATAAGTAACAGAATCCAAGCACTCTCCATTTGCTTTAAACTAGAGTTTTTAGAGGTTAATAAACATAAATAAAAAAATATGCGACATAAAATTGCAACGAGTGAGTATTGTTTAGTTTTAGAAGTTATTGTTTCAAAATGCAGGAACAAAAGCTTATTAACTTAATATTGGTATTAAACTCACACCACATTAGCATTTTGCAAGTACTCAAATTTGAGAAAAACATAAAAATATTATTTGAGAACATAAAAGTAGTTTCTAGAGCCTCGACTTTCAGTTTCTATAAGCTAAAAAAAGTACATATTAAGATGGTAAAAAAAAAAACTAAATAAAAAAAAACATCCATGCATTAAAATATGTTCATTAAGAGTTGTTATTAATTAAATAAAAAAATAATAGAAAAAAAACACACAATGATGTAAAAAGATGCATTAGGTCTGTTACTTGTTGAACTTCATAAATTGAAAAATATATATAAGAAATAAATATATTATGATATACACATAAAGTATTAAAAAAAACGCAGTTATATACATAGCATATTAAAATAACTACTCTACTAAACATAAACTGAAATATTAAAATACTCTAGTCATAGCAGAAAACTAAACAAGGAAATACTAAAAAACAAAAAAACATGCACTGCATGAAAAAGTATCTTAAAAATAATTTTAAATGAAAAAATAAATGAAGAAAAAAATCTCAAATAAATAAGAGCCTTTATTTACATTGATTTACATTTTGAAATTTTTGCATGAAGGTGACAAGATGAAACTGAATAAAATAATATTTTATATACATGTAAGAAAGATTTAAACAAACAAAACAAAAATTAAACCACAACATCAACCAGAAGTAAAATTGTTTATGAGAAATAAACAGTAAGATTTAAATAAAAAGTAAATAAGAAAAAAATGTATACACAGACATGTTGATATACACAGATATGTACCTATTCGCTATACAAGTTAGAACGTTTGTATTTTGATGGTGTGCAACGATTGAGTTTTTGGTTTTATTTTAAATTATTTTTTACTTAACAGTTATTTAATTATGTAATTTTTTTGTTTTACTAAAGAAAAGAAAGGAGATATTTGTTGATTACAAAAAATCATAGTTGAAAAATGTAGTTGTTTTAAAGGATTGAAAAGGTTAATATTTATTAATTTATTCGCAACGATTGAAATTGTCAAAAAAATGTGTTTGTTTTGTACAAAAATGGTGATTTAATTATGTTTTTAATTTTTCCTTTAAAAGCTGAAAGTAAAAAGAAGTCAGAAACAATAAAAGTTTAGATACAAATTTTGAACAAAAGTGTGTTTTATTTCTACTCTTCCTTAAACTTGCTACTTGAATCTTTAGAGATTCACATCACTGGAAAAGGTTGCTTACTTATTTTTCTCTCATCTGCTGTTTTGACTACAAGTAACTGATTGAGAGCCCTTTTTTGAATGGAATCCCAAAGTTGTTTTAAATTTTGTAGATGAGAAGGGAAGAAATATTATGTTGAAGCTAATAAAGAAGACTCAATAACTCCAATTGAAATTAACAGCGAGTGGAACTTATGAAAAGTGGAAAGCAGGGTAAACGTTGTTACAACGAACGATTCAAGACAGTATTCGATCCGGCTCGAAGGACCATGTTCTGAGACTTGTTGAATCTCAGAAATTATATATTAATTCTCTATGCCTTAGTTGAAATACTAGAGAAAATAATTTGTACTTAGTTGAAGCACATGCAAGTTGAAAATTGAAAAAAACAGTACTTTAACCACGTTATAAAGGAACTGACTACTTTATTATAATTGAACATTAAAAGTGCCGTAAACTCATATTATAACTTAACTTTTTAGCTCGGTGTAGAAAGTATACCTATAACAGAATTAACTGTAATATTTATATTATGTTCTGAGGTTATTGACCTTCTCATGTAATTACACATAATTGCGAACATATTTCATTAGTATTCAATTATGTAATTTTTTATTATCTATACTCAATGAGTTAGAAGAAATAAATATAGATAACGACTTTCTTCTATTTCATATTAAAAGTTTTTCGAGCTATATAACTCTATTTCATTTCAATAACGACTTTGCTATAATAATTTTATTGACATTTCCTAATTCGAGTCAGAGTCTTAACAATTTGCAGTGATCATTGCAATGTCTGAAAAACTATAATTAATTTAAATTTACAAGTTTTTTAATAAATTATGTTGGGTAGCAACATGTTCCCTCTCCAAGTGATGATTATGTTTCCAGTTTCTGTTGGAAGGCAACATCTTGGGATAGAGCTATTTCGTTCAACTCCTCGAAAAAAGCGCAGAAGAATAAAAGCACCCTCAAATTTATGTAGTTATGTTTTGCACAAACCAGTTCATTTTTGGTGAGTCCTGGAAAAACACATCCCACTGCCGGCCGTATCAGCCATTTCTAAACGCATCTATGTATAAAACTCCAAAGAACAAGCTTCTCAATTCTGGTATCGCATGTTTTGTCTGTTTTGCCAGTGCTAAATGTATTTGCACTAAGAATTATAATTGCACCTGTAACAATAATCAGCGTAAAAAAATTTCAAAGCACTCAATTTTTACATAACCAGGAAAATGTTAAACAGTTTTGAAATTAGATTGATTGCTAATAATTTATTCTGCAACAATGTATTCAGCATGAAGTTACGAAACGCCCTTTCCTCAAAAAATGAATATGTAACTGTATCGATGAAAAAGAAACATTTCTAATGGATTTTTTGCGCAAATAGGTACTCAAAAATAAATATATAGGTAAAAAAAAAAAACAAAACGACCTCTGAATGAGTTTGTTACAATGTAAGCAAAAGTAGGTATATAACCACTTACTCAATTGCGATTACACAAAAACAATAGCCAACATCATCGTTCAAAGTATCGCCTGTTGTAACTGCTCCACTCATTGTCGTCGTTGTTTGAGTCAGTCGACGTCGTCGTCGTCATCTCCGAAGTTTATTTGAAATTTTGTTGCTGTGCCAAAGTGCCTTAAGTTGCACCCGAATTCGTCTATTATACATATTCAAAAACGGCACATAAAACCTGCACAAAAAATAGCTATATTGCCTGCTTGCTTTTTGCTGCACTTGCACAACTCCGTTAAGTCACTCCAACTCACTAACAACCAACATGCCTTTCCTTCGTCACCGTCATCGCCGTCGTCGTTGTCGTCTTGCGTAATTATGGATTCAATCTGCAGTCCCTTAAGCCTGCCACACAAAAAATACAAACAAAACGCTATCATGACTAGGATTAGTCACTCGGGCGTATACGTAACATAAAAAAAAGCAAAATAGAAAAATTGCGCTATACTTGTTTTGTGTCGTTTTATTGGAAGTTCGCCATGAAGTAGGTACTTTCCGTTATCGCTGCCATTTGATCTCGGAAAACGGATATTCCACTATTACCGCTTCAAAAGGAGTCACAAGCGATTTGTCGAACAAGGCAAATGATTCCGATAATAGCTGCTTCTGACTGATATGGTGATACAGTTTAACCAACGAATGCTACAGGTAAAAAGATACAAGCTAACAACAACAAACTATCAGATAGCTGGTGTGACTCGAGAAACAAGAAAGAAAAATAGATATATCATCGTGAACTTGAGCTTGAAATAATCAACTCTTTGCACAACGAGTTACTCTGATGGCTACAAGCTAAAAGCACCAACCATGCTTCCACTTCCATATGCCAAGTAATATCATAGGTGTAAAAGAAAAAGTATGGGTTGCCGCCATATCGAGAAGTTTTTTTTTTATTTTGTCAGTTGTATTTGCCGCTGTGATTGTAACTGTAACAAATTTTTGAATTTCTTTCATCATCATAATTCGCATTTGTTTTTATTTTATTAGATAACAATACAAACCAGTCTCTCAGCAAAAAATACATCTCTCACGTCTCACCAATTTCTGTATGTCTCGTGTCTCGTCCAGAGACAAAAGGAGATCGGAAACTGACTTACGTTTCACTCCCTAGATCCCGCAATTTTCATTTTCTTTCATTTTATTTTCTTCCTTGTACATGAAAAATACAAAAACAAAGAGATGAGGTGGGATTTTTAAATTTTTACAGTTCTCTTTTGTTTGTTTTCGCAATTTCAAATTTAGCGTAGATTGCTAGATTGAATTTTCAAATTGGCAAACACGTTTTTCTTAAACTCACCACGAAAATACTAGAATCCATGATTGGGGATGAGTTCCGAAACTTTTGGCCGAAAACCTACTCGTGCCTTACATTGGCCCTGTTCCCATGTGAAGAACGATTGTGTTAGATTTTGCTTACTCCTTAATTTTTTTTTTAGTTTCTTTAAGATGACGCAGAAACAGAAAAAAAAGAAAAGAAGAAAAGAAAAATGAATTAAAGCCGTTGATATAAACAGTTTACTTGTGTTCGACAAACAAATATTTTGGATATGCGGGCCGAAGAGAAGAACACAAGGAAAAGCCTCAAATTTCTACACTCAATATTTTTAATTTTTTCCTTCCCCTTTTGTTTTCTGCAAGCAACCCCGTTTGCCATCACTAATCAAAAAAAAATTCGATTTCCTTCACGTGTGAATAAGGGTATAAGGCCATTAAGATTTGTTTGAAGCAAAAACACACACAAATAGTTAAACTAACTCTTTAAATTTTATATCAGGTAGAGGTCAAATAACACGTTTATACCTTTACAAGTCTTACTGCCGATTTCATAGAACATGGATTAAGTATAAATTGAAACCCGATTTGCTTGCATTTCGTTACTGATAAAGCCAGGTATTTATATAAAAAAATAAGATTTCAAACAAAAGCTTTTCACATGTTCAGCATTCTTAATTAGACTAAACATTTGTTTTTATTTTCTTTTTTATTCATTTTTGATGTCGGAAATCCTACTGCTTGATACATTATTTGATGCCATTTCCTGCTTTTATGCAATTTTACTTGTTTGCTATCTTTTTGAACATATCCCTCTTCTGCTCACTTTTACTCACCTTTCGTACGTTAAAACTACAAATTTTCAAATTTTCCGGGTAATTTACTCCCCATGTGGGGTGTCACACTTTGCTGAGATTGTATTGGTAAAAACACGCATACTCTTGCAGTAAATGTTGACCGCAGCTTGTAGGCATTGTCATTTTGACAGCTCAGTTTCCCATCTCCCTTTTAAACTAATCTGTGGTCTCGTCACATTTTAAATTTGTTGTTTTAAGAGCTTCTTTTCAACGGCTCACAAAAGAGCACACCGAAAAGCTTTAAATTCAATTCTATTTACTCTCACTTAACCTCGCTGATACCTTAAAGCCACTTTAAGGGAGGAAAAAAGTCTATGACTACAAATGAAACATCCAACTGGAGGTAAAAAATTCGTTCAATTTCGGTTTGCCACTCATTCGCTGGCGAACAGCAGCGCTGGTTTGAGATATATTTTCTATTATTTCACTTCAATCGCGTGTGCGACGCATTCAGAACAAACTACAAGATACAAAAATAAGACTAACATAAGAAAAAAAAAATTAATTTAAAGTGAATGTACTCTTGGCGGCAGAGAAGAAGAAGAATTTAATTCCATTTTATTTTTCACCCCCTGCAGCAGTGTTTCTTAAAGTTTTTGTCTTGTTCTCGTTTTCAATTTTTTTTTTCATTTCGTTGTGGGGAAATACGCCCATTTATGCGACGAAATCAGTTTGTGGCGTTAACTAAATAGAGTGCGGGAATTTTTATTAATTAAATAAATTGAAATACAAAAAAATATTGAATCCTCAAAATTAAAATCTAGAAGATTGTAGAGGAAGGAAGAAAAAAAACAATTCGGTGTCGTTGTCGGTTCGTGTGTACTGTGCATGTTATTACGACATCACAGCGAGTAAAGGCGAAAAACACGTTTTTCCCCCGAGAGGCTCTCGTAATCGTCGCAGCCGTCGTTATTATTTTTTTTCTACTATTCGTCTCATTGCTTGTTCGGGGCTTTAAAACAAGGTTTGTGTGTGGAAATTTGTGCAAATCAAAATATTTGAAAATCTATCTTAAAATTGTTGTGAGATATGATTTGTGCGAAGTTCTTGGTCTGTTTTTGTCTGCTACTGATTAACTGCCTTGGATTGAAACGACAGCAAGGCATAGCACATTCACATAATGCGCGACTGTTACATAAGTGCGTTATGACAACAGCAGCTAGCAAGCGGTTACTTAACACTCTACACACCACCGATATGAATGTGGAAGATACACCCTAGTTTCTCGTTATTTTAGATGATCAGAATATTTATCCTTGTTTTTTTTCGAATTTTGTTTGTTTTTGAAGATTGAACTCGATTGTGGTGATTATAAAACCATTCGTTAGGGGAAGTTCTAGTGCCATCTGGTTTGTTTCAGATTACCAATTTGCAAGAACATTTTGGTTAAACAAAAAATTAAAACAACAATATGAGTGGTGCAACCTCTGGCACAAGAAAATGTTTCTCAAAGTGTCTACGTGGTTCTAAACACACATACCTAGTACTACGCGATTCCAAAATAACAGAAAAAAATAGACATTCTAAAAAAAGCTTTTCGATGTGCAATTTGATTACGTATGCAATAGATGCAGTAATTTTTTTATCGTTCTCCACAAATTTACACTAATTTTTCCAGTGACAGTTCTTTTTTATGTGTTTTTTCTCGTTTTTTTTCTGGATTGTTGTTATTCGTTCATTTGTGCGCTATGGTGTTACCTAATCCGAATGAAAGAATTTGTATCTGTCTAGTCGTCCGCCCGGCCTCCGACTTGGGTTGGGAGGCTCTCATCAATGTTGATTGTAAATATTTGTGTATCGTATCTAATCATGACTAAACTATAGTCTAGTGTTACGTGTTCCTTCCGTTTATATAATTCCTGAGAAAAAAAAAATCTACGAAATATAGAATCATCATCTACATTGAAAGTTGATTCATTTTCTAATTATTATTATCGGTGAGAGAGATGATGTTAAAATTTTGTTTTCTACGAAAAATTTGTTAGCCTCTTTTTGAGATTGTTTATTTGTTTGGATGTAATTGCGCTTTTTATTGGGTAAGATACAAAATAGAAGAAAAACAATTGCAGCACCTTACCGCTTTAACACGCGATAGTGTACAACTAAATTGTTAAGTAACACCATGGGAGAAAAAAAATTGATTATAGGAGGACGCATTCTCTTTATTCCCTCGGTTTCTGTCATTTTTGACAGCATTTCATGTTTTGTTCGCTCTGCGAGAATGTTTTAATTCTCTTTAGACAACAAGCTTTTGTGTGGTTTTTAGCTCTTTTTCTCGATTGATGCAATTTTATGCTATAAAATTTATTCACTCCCATCTTGTTTGCTCTCACACTTCTCTCGTTCTCTATCATACTCTGCAATTTTGTGTCCTATAAACAACAGAACAGATATATATCGAAATATGTGTCTTATCCAAAATATTACGTACAACAGCCTTTTTATTTAGTTTTTTCGTCGTTTTCAAATTGTACTTATAAAATCAAAGCTGTTACGTAAAATCTAACATTTTCAAAGATTTCAGATGTTGAATTTTTTTTCATGGTGTTGCTGGATTGTATAAAGAGCTCGGAGATTGACGAATAAAAAAATTAAAAAAAAAAATTGTTATGGTTTTTTAGAGACGATAATATGGCCTTTGGTTCGATGAAATTCAAAGGAGGCTGTTTACGCTTTTTATTGGGTTCTTAAGGGGATTTTTTGTTTTAATTAGTTAAGGAGATTATCATTCTCGAGTGGTAGTTAGAAACACAAAATAATAGAATAAAGAATTTAATATTAAATTTCGAGAGGGTATATTTTTGTTTTGTTTTTCTTTTTGTATCAAACGTTTTTGTGTTTTGTGACTGCGTCATTCGGTGGTGTCAAGGTGGTCTCTAATTATTTTTTTCTTTCATTCACAATAATAATGTGATAACACAAAAAAAATAACTGCATTTATATATTTTATTGTTTATCTCAACATTTATTGCTCTTGATCTTGGGGCTAACGTTCTTAGACAAAAGAAATTACGGAATCACCTTGAAAAGCAGCAGCGAATTGAAATAAAATTTGCTTGTTAGGTAACAAATAACTCGGTTGGTAGGTTTATTTTGGACAAAAAAAAATTGTTTGTGTGGGATCTGGGATCAATAAACGATGAATTAAATTTAGATGTCCATTTGAACCCACTTTGCAAAAGTTTTAACCTTGAGAATTTCTCAAGAGAGTCAACTTTTGGGCTGCAAATAGATTGGAACTGAAACTTTTTCAATAAATTGTTTGGTTTTGTGTCTATCCCTTTATTTAAAAACTTTTAGAAGGTTTTGAGGACCGTTTTCTTTCGGTTTGTAGGTTCAGTTTAAACCTTTTCAGCACAGTTGACGTGATTCCTGTTTTTTTTTTTTGCTTTTAATGCAAAATTACAGGTAAATTCATATATAGCCAATATCTATCAAGGTAAAAACTACGCTAGCCGCTCAGAGAATATAACCCATAGGTCTCGGCTAGATTTAATTGATGATTCAACTTATTCAGGTGGGTGTTTTTGACTCCAGTGTCCACTAAACACTCTGAATTTCTTCTACATCCACCCAACCTTCACCACCTATGCCATAACGTGATACTCATCTAATTGTAAGTTAGTTTCTTTAGTTTATTTATTCTTTGTTATGACAAGAATTAACTTTTCTGTACTACATTGTGACGTCCCATCTGATTTCTTGTACAGAAAGGACTTCCCAAGATGTTGAGCGATCTTCCATATCGGGTCTCTTAGCATCAGGAGATTAGATAATATAAAATTTTAATCTAGAACGCATATCGTATAGTTGAGCATCAGGCTGAATTCTCATTGATTCGTAAAATTCTTCTTATTTGTTTCCATTGTTTACAATTTTCTTCGAAACAAAGCTTTGAAAAAAGCAAATTTTAGCACATTGGCCTCTTTCTTCCATGTATGTACCTACTTTTCTCAGCTTCCTCTTTAGATCAATAAAATTTATGATCAAGATTTCATAATCAATTTTTTCAACCACATGTTTTCACATGTTTACATCGACACCTCAAAAGAGACCCTAATTAAGTGCTAATTAGTTTCATCAATTACGACAAATATGATAAAAAGGCGTTATAGCTTACGAACAAGCTAAATAAAAATTTCACACCTTCAATAAAGGCGTTATGATTTTTCAGTTTATTTTCTTACTTTTAATAAGTTGTTTATATAATCAAATTGGAGGAAGATCTCAAAACACCAATTTTGCCCACATTAAACTCAATTATTCAGCAACTTCCTTCTTCAAGGACTCTTTTTCTCAGCGAGTAATCTACTTCAAATATTTATTACACACCATTAAAACAAATCACTTTTGACACAAAGCAAAACAGACTCCGCTCGAACAAGTAGTTCACTTAATTCTCTATATCTCTGTCCTCAGACTGACATTAATCTCAAACCATAAGCCAGAGAAACCACCACCACCAGGTCAAACAAATTCACAAATGACATTCTGATTTCTGATTCAAAATGGATCTTCTGTCTCGCTGAAATACCAACGTTGTAAGTTTGAGAGCCAATAAGTTACAAAAGGGCAAGAGATACAAATTTAACTCCAGACAATGACGACGTTGACGTATACACTTATACGAGTATAAATAACACAAAAAGTCGAACCCCATTAAGCGAGATAAGTAAATTCCAACAATTCCAGAAAACGAAACACATTGTGGTTTTGTTGGTTCTTGAGGCTTTATTTTGTGCAGAATATCAGGGTCTTACATATACCTTACTCAGGTCAATGGCAAAAAGTGTTTTTCCGCCCATTTTCGACATCGAACAAACTTTAACTGTTGCTGGCTTCAAAATTCTCTGTTTGAGTTATAACGACTTCTCTTCAAAGACGACGACGAAGTTTTCCTTGCTGCCTGAACAACTCTTTCTCGCTTTGTATTGAGTATTAGATTTAAACCATTCACTTTTTTTTTCAACAAAATAAAATACAGAAACAGATGTGCACAAAAGATTCGAGGTTCGAGGTCTTCGTTTTGCTCGGTTAGCTCTTTTGGTCTGTAGAGAGACTCTTTTTCAATGTTATTCATTTTTTGCTCGCTGGCCACGATGATGGGAATGGGTGTAGGGAACTTTGTATTCAACAGGCTTTCATGCGTGTAAGTCTAATGGTTTTCACCCACGCAAGGTGCACATAAATAAAAGGAAGAACTTTTTCGCTCGAGTTGTTATCTATCTCTTGCAAAATTAAAGGGAAATCCTGATGGCAATATTGCGGGTTATGAGTATGACATGGCACTTGAGTAATGACTGTTTGAACTAATGATGATAAGAAAGTTGCAAAATGGGCAGTTAAGTAAATAAATTTGCATGTGAGGCAAAAGCAGACCAAAAACTTCCTCTACCCGTGATAAAATTTTAAATTTCTTGTACTAATAAAATGTTTCTAATTATTCATTCTAGTGAAAAACAAAAACGTTTAAAATTAAAAAAAAAAAACTTTTTATGGACTGTGAAAAAGAACAATTTAAAATTGGTGTTTGTGTTGTATGCAAAAATCAAAAGCAAGAATAAACATTGACAGAATAAAACTCAAGCTCTCAATAATGTCAAAGAACGCGGACGATGCGTTCAAAAAACTCCATAAAACCGCCTACGAGCACATTACCGAGGACATAGCCGACTGGTACTCCCCCAAAGATGCGCCCAAATCCCCATCATCACACAAACAAGAAGTAATAAAGATGCGACGAAAAACAAAGACCGCCCTGTCGACGGCCGTAATCGCAGCCATAACCCAAGACACATCACAACCATCATCACCAACATCGTTCAACAACAACAACAGCAATCATCTGCAGCATTTGTATCCACTGAATATTCCAAACATTGCCGCCGAAAGAAAGGCAACCAGATCAGCTCATTTCTATCCTCAGCACAATAGCAACAGTCTAAACCTGTACTATTTGTACGGGGACTCCCTGGCCCGATGCGGGCAACTGCGTGAGGCTTTCGATATTTATGCATTTATAGCGAGTAATTATCTAGATGGGTGTATTCCGTTGGCACGTTTAAAAGTTCTCGCGTCCACACTGATCGATTACATAAGCACTAGTAGCTCGACAACAGCAGATTCAATGAAAACAACAAATCCCCCATCGGCCACGATGATGCGGAGGGTAGCAAGTGGCAGTCTCGCTATGGAAGTGAATTCAACGACGATCGGTGGTGCAATGGCAGCTTCCACCATACCGTTGCTGAGTTCGAATGCCAACAGTAATTCTGATCGAGTGAGATATTCTAAAAATAAACGCATTCAGCGATACTGGAAAGATGGGGGCGGTGGCAGCGGTGCTAGCAACGATTGTGGGCGATTAATCGATGTGACGACTGGGCTGTGTGACGATAGTCATGTAGACTTCTGTGACGTTATATCGAACGATGCCGTCGTCTCTCAGCAAAAACAACCAAATTCTCCAACATTAGTCGAGACCGATTTGGACCCACTGATGTGTCCTCAATGTCGGGACATCCTTCGGTTTCCGGTGACGTCAAATTGCGGTCACAGCTTTTGCCGGGAATGCTGCGAATCAGCAACCATGTGTCCTGTATGTCGCATTAAATTTCCAACGTCATTTACACCCGTGACTGCAGCAGCGGCATCGGTCGACAACCCATCATCATCGTTATACAATTCCAACAACAATACAAGTGCGTCACAATACATGAACTTTGCTTCCGACGGAGGAGCAATCACCAATACAGCCGCTCTCTTACATAACAATAATAGCAGTTCCACCAGCAGTGGAGATTGTCATCCGCATGCCAACGGCAGCAATATTTCAATGAAATTCATGCCGGATGTGCTCGTCAGGCGACTGGTGGATAAATGGTGGGGCGCCGATCTGCAGGCCAAAACAATCAACGAAAGGGCAGCCAGTTTCTTGAGCATGAATCTACTCGACGATGCCCTCAAGTTCTGCAATGTCAGTTTGGAAAAATGTAAGTATGGAAATTTAAATTTTTCTCTTCCTTTACCAATTTCGTTATGTATTCCTTTTATGACTGAATTTTATGTCCCTTGTATGATGGGATTTTCTGGGTCAAGGACCTTTTGTTATGTATGTAGTTTTGCTGCTGTTAAGTTCATGCGTCGACGACGACAATGCGATGGCCTCGTTGTCATCGCTTTGGCCCGACACATAATGACGTAGACGCAGTGCTCCCCATCGAACCGACCGACCCCCATTGAGTACTACAGTAAAGTTTATTCGAGCATTAAACGAGTAGGGATCTCTTTTGTATTCGGTGTGGTGTACAATGTACATTCATAAACATATACCTCTGTCGCAATCAAAAACACACACGCACAGAGTCAAATTAAAACTTTGAGAGCTCTATGATAGAGTTGGACGACAGACACGGACAGAGGGAGGGTAAACCTTTGCAACTGATTTTCTGTCCAAACATGAATTTGTATAGTTTTCTCGTGGGGATATGTATTCGTTGTCCTGTATGCCATACAGAAAATGTTAATATTTGTTTCAGAAAAAAACTTTTGATATTGGGAGAGTTATTTAAATTTTCTCTTTGTTTTAATGGCTTTTGCTTTTTCCTGTTCGATGGTGAAAAATTGCTTTAAATTTATTGTAATTCCCTGTGATGGGTCCTTTTTTGTGCAAAACCAGCGCAATGGAAAGAATTTCATTTGTTCATTATTTATTTAAGTTATTTTAATGGAAAAGTTTTGAGATCAAAGTTGAAGCATTAAGCTCTCATGGAATATTTAATGTCATGGGGAGTTTAAATTGTATAAAATGTCATGAATATTCAAAAGAAATTAATTGTTTTATTGTTTTTTTTTCTTTAAAACAATCTGTTCAACTTCAAATTTATTGTTGTTTATGCTCACAGAGATTGCAAAAACCTGAATGAGTATTTTCGTATCTAATATACATTTTCTTTTGTTATTCAGTTTGCATATTTTACACGATCCCTTGAGTCTGCTCCTTTAAGTTATAATTTTTCAACTGCTTTTATATAGTTTGACATTCATCTATACCTACTTTTGAAATTCATACTACATTGATTGACTAAAGTTGGCCCGGCAATTCCGCCCATCTTCCAATTTGGTTTTATTAGAATTTGAATTTTGAAGGACTATGAATCACATTCGACACATAAATGATTGGATGTCGCAAGTTTCTCGTTCAGTTTAAAGTTAAATCGTTGTTTAACTTATAAGTACTTTACTTTTTACTTGTTTGTATTCTAAAAAACCTTAGAACACCTTTTTATAGAAATTATTATTTTGATGTTTTCAATTATTATTATTATTCTGGAGCTGAATTTGAAAAGACGTTGTTTCTTAATTATTATTTAAATAAAGAAGCCTTTACAACATCAGAAGTGGGATTAGCTGCAGTTATAGAAAAAAACCAATACCATTTTCCGGAGATGTCAAGAATGAATAAAAGCGATCTTCTAGCATGGTGCGAAGCCAATAATGTGGATGTTCCGTTAAGTGCAACCATAGCTCAGCTGCGAGAACTTTATACTGAGCTTACAAAACCCGATGGGATAAATTCCGAAAATTCCGTGGTCCCTGAGCTGTCAACAACTTCCGAACAGGATGAAAGGACAGAAAATAGTGAAATTTCTGGACATTCCGAGCAACAAGGCGTTCAGCCTAATATATTGATTCCGAGTAACATTACGCAATTAGATGACGAAGAAGCTTGTGTTGAGAAGGAAATTCGTTTGTTAGAAAAGCGAAAAAAATTACTAACATTACGCAACGAATTAAGATTGTTAGAAGAAGCTAGTTCTTCAAATAATGGCAACATTTCACAACCTTCTTTCAAAGATATAAAATATTCTATTTCAGAATATTCTGGGGATGACTCATATGATGCCAAAATGTGGTTGGATGCTTTTGAACGAACTTGTGAATCAGTTCATGGAGATTCTACATTCCGATTAAAATGTATCCGTCGTCTTATGAAACAAGGTTCCGCTGCAGAATTATTCGTTCGCATCGATAACTCCAAGACTTATGAAGAATTCCGTGCGAAATTTCTCACAAATTTTGGTCATAATTACTCAATTTCTGATGTAATTGACAAAATGCGAAAAACTACGTTCAACTCTTCAAAATCATCCATCATGGGATATATTTTAAAAATGCAAGAACTGGCTTCCCGTGCAAATATCGATGAGCGTCAAACAATTCAATTTATAATCGATGGTTTCCACGATCGTTCAAATAACATAGCTGTTTTATATCCTGCTTGCAATCTTGATGAATTAAAACAGTTATCTCACCGTTATTCTCAATTACGTAATATGAATTCCGCTCACGTAAATGTATCTCATTCAACTGATTTAAGACCTGCGACTTCGTCTACAATAATTGGAAAGAATATTCGACAAAATGTTAATACGTATCCTAAACCGACTCTTTGCTACAACTGTTCTGGTGTTGGACATTTTTCATCATCTTGTCCAGAGCGAAAAAGAGAACGAGGATCCTGTTTTCGATGTGGCTCCACACAACATGTAATCAACAATTGCTCAAAACAACCATCAACAAGCCGACAAGTGGCATTAATAGATGAATTTCGATTTGGTTCTGATGCCGAACAAATAAACACTAGAAGTTCCGAAAAAACTACTCATATTGATGAAATAAATAACGTAAGTGTTAGTTTTATGCCTAAGAGTTCTGTTGCACACTGTAGTACATTTGTCTCTCTTTTTGATACCGGCAGTCCAATCAGTTTGATTAAACGTTCCGCTGTTCCCAAAGAAGTGCAGTTTGGACCCATTCAGCCATCTGGTTTTAGTGGAGTTGGCGATTTCCAAATCTGTACCTATGGTGAAATTAAAATATATGTTACCTTCCGTGAAGTTACCAAACCAATCAAAATTTATGTAATTCCTGATTATTTAATTAAAAATTCATTATTATTAGGCCGCAATTTCCTGCGAGCATTTAAAATTTGCCTCTCTTTTATTTCTAATTTAATCCAGAAACCTAGTGTTGAATTGGATATAGATTCTGACTTTAATAAGATTAAGATTGCCGATAAAGTATTACATTGTGCATACAGTTCGTTTTTGGGTAAAGAATTAAGATTTAATTCCGTATGTTCATTGTGCCAACAGCTATCAGACGTATGTGTAACGGTTAGTGATAAACCTGATAACATTGATAGTCCTTTAGTGCCTGATATTTATGCCATTAATGTATTTGAAAATGATTCCGAAAAGTATAATATTAACCCAGATCTGAGTTCCGTTCAAAAAAATGTCATTTTAGGAATCATTCGCTCAGATTATTTAGACAATGATAAAATTCCAATTATTGAACACGATTACAAGATGAAAATACATCTTACTTCCGATATACCTATAAGTTACGCTCCTCGAAGAATGTCATATGCGGATAAAAAGATCATTCAGAATAATGTCCAAGAACTATTAGAAAAAGGTTTTATTCGTCCGAGTGAATCGCCTTACGCTTTTCCACTAGTTTTGGTTCCAAAGAAATGTGGCGAGAAACGCCAATGTGTAGACTATAGGCCATTGAATAAAATAACAGTTCGTGATAGTTTTCCATTACCTCTTATAGATGATTGCTTAGAGAAGTTGGGAGGAAAAAAATACTTTACTACTTTAGACTTAAGAAACGGATTCCATCAAATTCGTATGGATGAAGATTCTGTTAAGTACACCGCTTTTGTGACTCCAGATGGACAGTACGAGTATTTAGTTATGCCTTTTGGTTTGAAAAATGGTCCACCTAAATTCCAGCGATTTATCACTTATGTCTTAAGTCCATTTTTAAAAGAAGGATCTGTGGTTGTTTATTTAGATGATATAACATTGGCATCTGATACAATTGAAGAACATTATATATTACTTAAACGTGTATTACGTCATTTAGCTGGATTCCGATTGGAACTCAAATTTCAGAAATGCCAATTTTGTTACACCCAAATAGAATATTTGGGATTCACTGTTAGCGAAGGTGGTATTAGACCTAACAATCAACATTTAAGTGCCATAAAGAATCTTAAATTCCCTTCTAATGTCTCTGAATTACAAAAATGTCTTGGATTGTTTTCATATTTCCGTCGATTCATTAAAGCTTTTTCCACAGTTTCCTATCCTTTAAGACAGCTGATTAAACCAAATATAACATTTAACTTTGATGAAACGTGTAAACGAGTTTTCACTTCTTTGTGTGAACAGTTAGTGACTAGCCCAGTACTAGCTCTTTTCAACCCATCACGTGAAACTGAATTGCATTGTGATGCTAGTTCGTTAGGATATGGGGGTATTCTTCTTCAGAGACAGGATGATGGAAAGTTTCATCCAATTGGATACTTTTCAAAAGCAACTTCCGACTGTGAATCTCGTTATCACAGCTACGAACTAGAAACATTAGCTATAATCTATTCTCTTGAAAAATTTCATGCATATGTTGATGGTATTCCGTTCCGAATAATCACTGATTGTAATTCATTAGCTCAAACTTTAGAAAAGCAGACTATAAATCCCCGCATAGCTCGTTGGGCCCTAGCTTTAGAAAAATATAACTACACAATAAAGCACAGAAATGGGTCATTGATGGAGCACGTAGATACTTTAAGTCGATATTTTCCTGTTTGTACAGAAAATAAATCGAATTCTTTGATATCCGCAATTGATATTGACGACATTGATTTTCAGCTACAAGCCACACAAAATCGTGACGAGCACATTGCTCAATTAAAAGAAAAGTTAGAATTGGAATTAATTCCTGACTTTGTTTTAGATAATGGACTAGTCTATAAAAAAGATCAAAACGGTCGATTATTATTCTATGTTCCTCGCGAAATGGAAAGTAATGTTATAAGGGCGGCTCACGAAAAAATATGTCATTTGGGAACTGGCAAATGTCTTGATCAAATTAAGATGAATTATTGGTTTCCGAATATGAAGGAGAAAGTTGAACGCATTATTCACAATTGTTTAAAATGCATTATGTATTCCATTCCGTCGCATTGTAAAAATCGAACCCTGCATTCTATACCGAAGAAACCTATTCCATTTGACACTGTACACATTGACCACATTTAAAAAATTTCTTGAATCATATTTGATTCATGGAGTAAATTGAAGATAACGCTCTTAAATTGAGTGATAACTTCTGATTTTCCCGACGCAAGAAAACATTAAAAAGACTGAAGAACAACCTAGAAATAGGACTCGCTTTTTCAAGCGACGCTTACGACAAGCGAGAACCTGCAACGACTAATAATATCAGCTAGGGTCACCGAAGGATTCCCCGATGAATGGAAAAGGATTCGAAAGATTAACAAAGTACTAACAACCCTCAATAATAAAAAAATACGAAAATGGTACGTATACGCCACAGTGTACTGATAAAGAGAAATGCCATTATATTTTCATTAAGTGAACTTTCTTGGTGATCTTACAAGAGTTTGTGCTGATCAAAGCTTCATCTTACCTTAGGTTAGGTTAGGATAGATTGGCTGTCTAGGTGTTGTTGACTCACTTCAATTTCAAGCGTCCATTGTAATACCACTAAAGAAGTTACTCATAGGAGAGTTATGAACTTAAACAAAGCATTTGGTACTTTTAATGAAATTAGAGAGACATTTTGTGTCGATCGTTTCCAGTTCACTGGTAGGTATTATCGAAGAAAGTATTACCGATATAGTTATTCCTTCCATTGCAAGAGTGGACAGAAAAGTTCCGGTTTTGGCGAGCTTATCAACTTTGCATTTGCCCTTAATGTCTCTGTGGCCCGAAACCCAAATAAGGTGAATGTTAAACTGTTCTGTCATCTCATTCAGAAATGATCGACAGTCGTTGACTATAAGAGCGTTTGTGGAGACAGACGCGGTAGTTTTGTTTGAATTTAGTTGTAGTTTCTTTTTCTGTTTGGTTAAGAGTTTAACCCTCAAAAATGTGTTCTGTTCTGTTATTGGAATATCGGAATAAAATCATCAAGTAGATGCATTCAATAATTTGTGTATTTAAGCCATTTTTTTTGCGAACGTATTTATGATAATGAAGGTAATTTCAAACGTCTGCTAAATGAATTGTTATGATAGACTAAAATTAAGCAAGATTAAAGGTTAAGAATTTCTGATTTGCCATCCAAGAGATAAGATTTTGTACATTCAAGAACTTAGTGATACCTTATCATGAATTTTGTTTTTTAATGCAGAAGAAATATGAATTCTCTATATTTTTGGATTGCATAACCTTTCTCTTACCGCTGCAATTAATATCACGTTCACACAGTTTTGTCCGAAGGGTTCTGTTGTGGTTAGTAGGTAATGACCATGTTTCAGTTGAACACATGAACTTGTTTTTTTACATTAAATTTCAATTGCACTCTATTATATCAGTTAAAATACACTTCACTTTCTCGGAAATTCAAAAATAGTCTCAATCTCCTCAAAGGGAGAAAGACGTTAGAATCAAGCCAACCTTAAACCGCCGGAAACTGCCACTCATCAATTTACTGCTTTTTCCATGCACCAAATATTTGTATTCCCCAGTATCAGACAAACAACGGAACACAATAATCAAAAGACAACAAAATTCTTCAAAAGAATACGAGTGTTATTTCACTTTCATTGTATTCTCATTATATTTGTTTTTTTATTTTCTTGTTATTCTCTTTTTGCTGCAATTGAAGCAATTCAAAGGTGCGCAGATAAAAATACTTCTATCACTTACTCTTACAAGCTCTAAACATGCTTCTGACCAGTTAAACAATATCATTATATTATTTATAATTTTTAATTACAATCACACACTTTTCAAGACCTTCGTCTGGACATGCGACTTTGTTGAGTGCTCATTACAATAACTGCAACAAACAAATAACATTAACAAATATAAAATTCTAAAACAAATAATAATAAAAATAAAACTATCAGCGATACGTTATATCATCAACAAAACAGCGCTGTGCATTGCATAATGAACAAATAACAACAAAGCAAGGAAAAAAATAACGATAAACGTCACAATGCCGTGAACCACGCCGCTATACCGGCCTATAAAGCTTGTATAAATAATGTACTTGAAAATCAAATAAACAATGGAGAAGAAAAAAAATATCACACTCACACTGACACTGACACTCGCAGTGTGTGATTAATGATTCTTGTTTTTGACAATATTCCAAGCGATTAATATTGCTATCATTAAAATTCGATCAATATTTAATTTTTATGGTATTCTCGTTTGTTTTTGTAAATTTCGGAAGTTTTCTTATCATTGCAAATGATGGCATACAGGCGATTATGTGAATCAATTATGAAGAACCAAACCAGAGCAAGGTTTCGAGAACCAAAAAAACCGGCAAGGGATGTGACATAATAACTGACAGATAAGCAGAGATAAAACAACTGTCATCCGAGCGTTTCGAGTCTCCACACAAGTTGACTGCGTGCTAAAAGGGATGGTTGTTTTTTTCTCTGAACCATCGACATAATGTACGTTATGATTGAATATCAATATGATATCCATATGCTATCCATACTGTTTAGTTTCATGTCTACCCACACAATTTTGCTTCCATCTAAAAATATAAAGCAAAAAAATTGTTTATTAGATGGCGTGTGTTTTGCGTCACTTTGTGTTACGCAACAGTGTGATAAATTTGTATTTTAACTTCTTTTGAAGTGAGTTAGTATATATTACCTAACAGGCTTTGAAGGGGGCTTACCGGGGGACGGAATGAGTATTATGTTTGGCAACAAGTTGTCTTAATTTGGGGGTTGATATTCTGGTTGGATGAAAAATAATACGACTGATAGACACCTTGGTACGCTACGCATACAAATTTGGAAAGTTTTGTTTTTCATTTAATTTGAAGAAGTGTAACTCGATAGAATATTGATAAGGAGCCTTGACTTTAGTAACTCAAGAATGATTGGTTGAGTTTTGAAATCAATGGTAGGCTGTGGACGATTGTTGCTGTTCATCACTTAGAGTATGTGGCTTTCAAATTTCCTTGTTGCCCTTCAATATTGCACTAAAATTTCCAAAGTTATTGAAAATTAAATACAAAGGAAACTATTTTCAATTTAAATCAATTTTTTCCTTTCAATATTTTCTCATTACACAAGAGAACTTAATTTACTGCACAAGCCACCCTCCATCCATAGAGAATCCTTGAAATCTTTCGAGCGTGTTTTTTAACCTTGCAAGTCCAAAAATAAAAACACCATTAATTTTTATTGAAGTCATTTCTTGAATTTTAAACAACCCACTCCAATTTCAACGTCAATGTTGCTCAATCCATGTTGTGTTCAGCAACAAAAGTTATTTTCTAAAGGATCCACTTTCAAAATTGTTGCTTTACAACCATACTCCATTCACCCACTGACCTCTGACACAACCCCATCCACCCACCACGTAGCTACAATATACATAGACATGATGACGCACATCCTTGTTTACCTTGTCCTGGATCCCGCGCTGTTTTTGGAACACATACCTACTAAAAGCATCTCACACAACTTCTCAACTCCAAACTATATCCCCAAAGGAGGTTCATATTTTTACCCCCACCCACTCCTAGTACCTATAGTTTTATCTCACTGAAGACCCAACTATCCTTTTATAGTTCGAACAAGGCTACAAAAAATTACCGTAAAAAGTTCATTAATAGTTTAAACAATACACCAGAGAGAGACAGACAAAGAGAGTGAGACCAGAAAATAGTTCAATTTCGTACGGAATTCAGGACATGAAAATCCCAGAGCATTTATTATACGTAAAATCTAATAAGCACCAACACACACCGCTGGGAGTTGATTAATGTATATAGGTACTACATACAGAAAATATAACGTGTACGCAATCATATTAACCCTCTGTCATGCAGACATAAGAAATAAACTAGCAAACAAATTCTTCACATTCTGTGCAACTCTAACAATAGCAAAACGCACATCATACGAACTCAGACGAATAGAATTCCCTTCCCGTTGTCATCAGTCGCCGCCATCGTTCGTCGGGTCGTCATTTAAGTTGCCTTGTACGGGGCGCGACTGCGGAAAATATATAAAAAAAAAATTCTAGACGTGCGACGACTGTCACGTAGAAACGTTAAGCTTCAGCTATTTTACTATTTTGCTTTTGTTGTCTATGGGCGACTATCGTGGCATTCATGTTGCTTCTCCCAGCTTCCGCTTAAATTTAATAAAAAAGACGAAAAAAACTTAAAAATGATTCATTTATGATTTTTACTTTGTCTCCGTCCGTGCGTTCGTCGTGTCGGTCGTGTCGTCGTCGTCAGACGGTGTCGGTGGAAAATCCACATCCTCAGTCAAACCGAACAGAAGAAATAAAATCAAACAAAAGACTCATAATAATCGTAACGAAATCAGTTTAGATGTTATTTGATGTTCTTTGGCATCAATTTTCTTGTAAGATGAAACAGAACCAAAAAAAAAAAACATGAAGGTCAACTTTATGCTCTTTGATGGCGTTAAGAAGGACTGGCTGCGTAAAAGCTCGCTTAAGATGAAAAACAAAATAAATTAAATCAAATTCCTGATTTTTTGTGTTTGGTGAGGGACAAGAATATGATCTGAGATCTAAGGAAGAGATTTAAGTTAGGAAATTGGTTTTGCTTGCCTGTGGACCCAGATGTCGGATAATTTGCCGGGCTAATGTGTGGATTAGGGATTTGATTCATTGCAAGTAACATTTTTTGTTAAATTGATAACGTGGTCGATGAGATTTTGAAGTTAATAAGGAATACGGAAATTCTAACTTAAGAAATTCCAAGACAAAGGCGAATTATAAAAATTTAATCAATATTTATTTTGGGCTCAAAAAATCTTAAATAATTTACATTTCCAACGCCTCCAATCAACTTTTGAAACAATCTGAGGATTTAATCCTTTCTATTTTCATCTCCAATATTGTTGTTCTAACAAAGTGTCAACCCTAAACTGAATTGCTGTCAATTTCATGATTTAATAGTATCAAATCCTGTCATCCACCCTCGACCGGCCCTTCTTTGACCGACTTGACTTACCCTCTTCGACAGCAAAAGAAAAAACAACTTCCCAGTTTATGACAAACATTGTGTTATTTAGTCTCCCATAAAATGTGAACGCATTCCTGTTAAATGTTGAATTTTTTTGGGGGGTTGTGTCTCGAGTCTCGACACACTTTTACCACACCCTTCCTCAAACAAAGGACGAGCATTTTTGTTTGTTTCACTATTTTCTTTTGCAGAAGGACGGGTGTTTTATTTGATGAGCTTTTTTCGGACTTTTTTAATCCTGCACGATTCAATGACAATGTGTTTGCTTTTATTTCGCCCATTTCTAACAGAAACAGAAAAAAAAAACAGTTTGTCCATTTCGAAAAAAAGAAAAAAAATAACCTCTGTTAAATGAGGTCACTCGCATACCAACAGACTCTGAACAAAAGTGGCTATATGCAAGCGAGAGAGCGCACTTGGGCATGCAATTAAGTGAAATATTTGGCGTTTAGCTCGTTTTCCATTGTTCTAGTGTAATGACTAATGAGTTTTCATTTTGTTTTTTGGCATTCTATTCCTGCTGGTTATCCACACCACCGCACCGCCCTATTTCGAAGTTGTGTGGAATCATTCAATGCCATCAACATCGTTCGTTTGGTTTTTTTTTTTGGAGGATGGCGGATGGCCTTCACTATTTTGACTCGTTTTATAATTTTGGCATTTTGATTTTTTTTTTTTTGCTGTGAATTTGTTTCAGATTTATGGTTAATGGGTGGAAGCTGATCAAACAGTGGCGTGTAGAAGTCGTTTTTTTTTTTTTTGTAATGAAAACTCATCAAACAGTACCATTTTATGCGAGATGATTTTGGAAATTTAATCACTGATGGAAGTATACTTTGGTTCTTCTTTTTGTTTTTGTTTTTGTTTTTCGAATCAATTTTGAGGTTTCTAATTAAAATACAAGGCGAAAGTTGAAAGGAAACGGCACCATTCAATTCAATGAATGTATTTGTGATATAAGCTATGTTGGAATGTAGGCTGCACCTTCTTCTCGTAGGAACACGTAGTTCGGCTTGTGGAGCGAAGAATTCAGATTTCCATCCTGGTTAACTCTTTTAAACATTTTCTGCCATCCTGCTGGGCATTTATTTCCAAGAACACAACACAACACAGCACAAGAGGACCGAATAAAGTGAGCTTGCTATTTACGGCCGATGTTTTTAATTTGTTCATTGACAGTGCTACTCTATAGGAAATAGGATACGAAGACTAAGCTGTTTTTATTTTATCTTTACAAATTGATTCATGGCTTGGCAATGCATTTCTTTTGTTTCGCTTCAGTTCTTTACTTTCGTAAATTAAATTAAGATTTTTTGTACTTGGCAAATGTCCAAGCTTAAATGTTTTTTGAGAGAAGGCAAGTTTTGTTTCGTCCTTTAAAATTAAAGCAAAAAATCTGTTTAAATAGAAGGGGACAACCTGTAGTTTGTGGTTATACTAATCGGTCTCTATGGTTTGACAGAAATCGTCTAATTGACATTTGATTTTACTGCATTCCAATCGAGTTTTGAGAGTTGGGGTCGAAAGAACGCAAATCAAATTCTCAGATAACGAAATCCCTCCAATTCATGACAGTCTGCACCTTTGCGTCACTCAAAGCTATGAGATTCATGGAGAACAAAGCAAAATAATTCTTCGTTCAAATGATTGCATACAAGCAATTGCTTTTTTTTAATCAAAATCAGTCACAGTCAGTTACAGATTGTTCGTGCTACCGAGAGGATAAGCCGAATGTTTTTTTTAATTTTTATTTGTTATCTCTAAGCAGATCAATGCAAAAACAGAATCACTTTCATTACCGGATACAGAGCCTAACAGAAATTTCAAAACGGAAATGCTCATTCTATTTTCTTGAGAATTCTTATTCATCATTATCATTGTAAGTACACTTAAGCCAATCAAAGAAAAGCTCTTCTCATCAATAAAATTATTATTTGTTCTTCCAATTATAACATTGCTGATTCAATGAGTTTTCCCTCGTAAACAACCTCAAAAACGATGACGAACAAACAACCTCTCTACACATTGCTGCTTTGCTTTATCATCAACAATAAAAATAGTTAGTGACAATATTATTCTGTTTATTACGTAATCAAGAAAAATGTAAACAACAAACTCAAGTTTAAATACGATTTACCTGTACTTTGTACCTGATTGTTCAATCAACCCGTAATGTTCTTTTCGTTATTGCAAGGTAAAAAAAGAGAATCTAATTGAGTCTTAAAAGGAAAAAAATGAAGAATAAAAACGTGTGTCTCACGTTTGTTTGCTTCGAAGGAATCCAATGAACTTGCGATTTCTTTTGCTCTTTCAAATTAATTTCTTGATTTCAAGAAGACAATCAGAAATAAAAATGCAATATATATTTCTTGGCAATATCGTGTGTGGTCGGCATCGACATCGACCACAGCAAAACGGCGCAGCGCATGTGGCATGAAAGTGAAGTGCGTTAATTTTCCAAGATCATCGGCATTAACATCATCATCTCGTCATCATCATCAAATTAATTTTAAGACAAATACAAAATTTGATCGAATAAAAATTAAAAGATAAATCGGTTACATACGTTAAAAGTGTATTTTTGGCTGGCGGCTATGCATACAGTAGGTAGGGGCATCATACATGAGATTTTGGCCGTTTAGGAGAATCTCCTCGACTCGTCCTCATTTTTATAGTCGACGTGAATAATAAAAATTCTATTATGGAATTGTGCCAAATGATTTTATTTCGCCGTTTTTAAGGTGATTCGAGTTGATTTGAAATGACATTATTCTCAGAATTTCACTCAAGATGGATGGTTACCGTCTACTGCAGTGGCAAGAGCAAACGCACACACGAACTGGCACGGCAAGATACACATCTCTATTTTCATCCTTTTTGATAGCTTTGATGATTCTGAATATATCTTTCATTGGGTTAGAGCACTGAAGGGTATCGTATGATTTCTTTTGGCTCTTGTTATGTAAGATGTGTTTTTTGTTGATTTGTTATATGATTCGACGAGGTGCCAGACAAATTTGATTTCATTGTACTGAAATAAAGTGCTTGCAATTTGTTTTTCATAACAAACGGAAAATGAGAATGGTGTAATTATTTGTTAGACTTGTATTTTGTATGTTAAAAGATGTCGCGCTGAATGAGATGGGATCTTACAATGTTTATAACTTAAACAAATTGTTTTAATTAAATTTAGAAAATGTTTGATTTATTATTACATATTTCAACAATTTACCGACAGTGACTTTGTATGTTATGCTTGAACTCAATAATGGGGTTTTTAAGACCCATATCTAATTTGTTGTTAAAAATGATCTTTTCCGCATTCTCAGAGTGTATCACAGCAGAGAGACGTGATTTTGGGTGAATGATGAGTTCATTAATTGGGATCAAGTTATTATAATATAATTTTGGCTCAAGTTTTCGGTGAATCATTTATTCGTAAACAGCTTCCAAAAAACATTGGAACTGATAGAAACGATGAGAGGAATGATTAGTCGACTTGCCATGCCCGATGTTGTAGATGCGATCCTTAACTTTGGCAGCATTAAACTAATCAAGTAGGTACTTTAAGGCACTAATTATTCGATTCGGTTTTGGAACTAGGAGAATCTTATTTGCGTCCCGAAAAAACGGGATTAAGACTCAATATTTGTCTGCCTATATATTGTAAATCTCAAATATTTCCAAAGTTTCCACAGTTTACATAGCAAACATATATATTAACTACTAAATCAATTCTGTGCTACCGCTCCTGTACCTAATTATATTGAAAATGCATGCATCCTTGCCCTGGATAACCAAATAATAATATTAAATTCCATTTAAATTTTAAACAAACTCCACCATGCATTCAAAATTCAAACACAAAGTTAGTCCCCGCAAATGGACTCAGAATGTAAAATGCAAATGACATGAAGCACAAACTCACTTCTACCTACATTACATATCCAAACATCATCATCATCATCTTTCTAGATAGAAAAACATAATTGCTCCTAAAATGTCTTTATTCATATCGCACTTACAAGACTAATTAACTCTGCATCAAACAGCTTTGTCGTCATCATCATCATCGCAACGTCATATCGTCGTAAAACATTTTAATTGTCTCTCATCAAATAAAATTTGTTTCTCTATGAAAGTGATAATACGAGTGTCCTTCAAGTTTATACAGGGTGATTCACGAGCGTTGTGCCAAAAAGCTAGAGCGTGTAGGTTGAGTTGAGACAAGAAAAAAATCGTATGGGAGGGGGGGTCTATTCCCCCCCGTTTAGCCGGGAGGGGCAATTTTCTGAAAAATTGACTTATTTTGTAAAAAAAAATATTAAAAATCAACGGCTTCGTTAACAACACCTTGCTATACCTTTCTGAAAAGCCAAAAACTTCTTCTTTTATTTTAATTTTAAATTAAATTGTTTTAACGAATAGTTTAAAAAAAATAAATTTTCAAACTCAAAATTTTCAAAAAAAAAGCAAAAAAAAACATTTTTGAACTAATTTTTTTCAAAATTTTATGTAATTAAGTACTAATTTTGTTTTAAAAATGCAATGTGTTTGTAAATTTTGAGTCGAAAACAGAAAACCGGATGCATAAATGTCTTTTCGTTTTTGAGAAATTAAGAAAAACCCAAAACCACTTTTTTCTAAAAAAAATCTTTGTTTTTATTTTTACCTATCTGGACTTTTAGTTTAATTTATTGGTTTATTTTATAAATTTAATTTTTTGTAATTGGAGTCTTATGAGGACTCAATAAAGTAAAAAAGTATTACATTATCCCTGGATTAACCATTTTGTTCATTGATAACGTCTGAAAACTGACCTGCAATTTTTTCTTACTATACCTGAGGCCGCGGCCACTCGCCGGCGAAGGGTTCTACCTGCTAGGGGCTTAAGATTAATTAAACCGCAATATTTCTTGAATGAAAAAATAATTAACAACCTAAAGGTGAATAAAAGGCATCGCATATTTACTAAACAATCATTTAGAATTAAAATATTAACTCATTAACACATAACACTAACAAACTCATACGCTCGAGAAGAGTTAGCGGACAGGAACTTCTGCTACGGTTTAACTTGTTGTCGAGATCGGGAAGCTGACAGAGTCTACCCTGAAAGATATCCCAATAGATGGCGCCCAAGTCGTAGCATGTTTTCAAGAATCCGCCGACGAGAGCACTGAGAGCTAGAAGTGAAAGGTCAATGGCAGACGTAATCAATGAACAAAATGATTAATCCAGTTAAAATCCAATACTTTTCTACTTTATTGAGTCCTCATAAAACTCCAATCACAAAAAATTTAATTTATAAATTTAACTAATAAATTAAACTAAAAGTCCAGATAGCTAAAAATAAAAACAAAGATTTTTCTTAGAATAAAGTGGTTTTGGTTTTTTCTTAATTTCTCAAAAACTAAAAGACATTTTTGCATCCGGTTTTCTGTTTTCGACTCAAAATTTACAAACACATTGCATTTTTAAAACAAAATTAGTACTTAATTACATAAAATTTTGAAAAAAATTAGTTCAAAAATGTTTTTTTTTGCTTTTTTTTGAAAATTTTGAGTTTGAAAATTTATTTTTTTTAAACTATTCGTTAAAACAATTTAATTTAAAAACAAAATAAAAGAAGAAGTTTTTGGCTTTTCAGAAAGGTATAGCAAGGTGTTGTTAACGAAGCCGTTGGTTTTTAATATTTTTGTTTACAAAATAAGTCAATTTTTCAGAAAATTGCCCCTCCCGGCTAAACGGGGGGGGAATAGACCCCCCCCTCCCATACGATTTTTTTCTTGTCTCAACTCAACCTACACGCTCTAGCTTTTTGGCACAACGCTCGTGAATCACCCTGTATATTCTTTAAAATTGCTTCTTTTTGAAAATGAAAAGAAGGATACGAGGCACACAAGGAGACGAAAAGTGTAAGACAAACTCTCGTTAAAGATCTATAATTAAAATTCATTCCCATTTTGCGTTTCTCTCTCTCCCTGTCCTCTACATTTGACACTTAAGACAAGTCAAAAATACCGTTTAAAGCTTTGAAAATATCCACAAGCGTTGCAAGACTTAAAAATATACAAAAAAACACCAAACCCCTTTAAGCGAATACTCCTACTAATGTCAATCCTGACATAATACCAGCAAGAAAACTATAACCGAAACACCCGCCATCTCTTTAACAGACAATTTCCATACCAATTATGTAATGTTAAGCTTTAAAATAAAAAATACCCAACACAAAAGACCTACAGCAAATAACAAACACTTAAAGGAACAAAAAAAAAAAAAAATCTTACATCTTTTTATCTCTTTGCAAATATATGTACACACAGATTTTGTATGTAGGAAAGTGTAAAGACTAAATTTGGAGCAAAAATAGCTCACAAATGGCACACGATGACGACAACGCTAGGTATAGTAGCTCTCAACGAGCAAAGTAAACGTTGTCGGAGCACTAACCAGCAGCATCTAAAGCAAAAGCAACCAGTGTTATGTAGATGTAACGAAATACATCTCCATCTCTATCCTAATAGTACTATAGAGCTGGTGCTGCTCATGGGAGCAGCTTGGAGCGCATTGCGGCGAAATATGATTTCCCAAGTCGAAGTTCTCTCTCTTTTTTGTAAATTTTCTTTTTCTTTGTCTTTTTGTCAGCTCTCCGTCTTCTCCAAATAAAGAGCAAGTAAAGCTAAATGGCTTGAATCTCTGCCCGTATTTGGCTTATGGCAGCGGCAATGATGGTGGTGGTTGTGGCGCCCCCAGTTACTCCAACAACTAAAAGGTAGTAATGGCACAAAGCTCCAAATGAGAGAATATCTGAACAAGAGTTATGCTGTTGTCTTTGTGATTTTTGTTCCCTCTTCTCTTTCCTTTTCTTACCTTTCATTCTGCCGTTCCGAAAGTATGTCAAAGTCAACCGCCGGGTATTGCATGTAGGTCTGTTACATAAAAGCCTAAATGTGCAATAAAACAAAACGAAAAAAAGACGTCTCACCGTATAAAGAGGCCTGGTTTGGAGATTGTGGATTAATTTGAGCCGCTGCTGTCGATGTGATGATGTGATGAAAATGGCATTAACAGCCGTTAAGAGCGACAGCAGCAGCAGTTGTTGTTGCAAAACGAGTGTTACCAACCAAATTGACAGCATCAAGCCCGCCGAACCATAGAGTGTGAGGTAATCTCAAGAGCGTGGTAACGTTTTTGACTTAATTAGGTTCACACAGAATAGACGATGACGATGATGGCAACGACATCGCAAGTTTGCTACTCTTTTTTATCTCACTGCTATTTCGTCGTCTCCTTATGAATGCATAATTTGTATGGAATTATTGTTCTTGTTGTTTGTTTGAGTGAACGAATTGGTTGGGAAAATGTTATTCACTTCTCACAAGAACCACTCAACTTGAAGGAGGAATACACTTCAAGTCAATAGAACGGAACGACGAATAAAAAAACAAAGATTTCAGAGGGAATTAAAGTTGTTTGCTGAGCGATTTGTTATGCAATTTCTTGCCAATCTATACAAATGAGAATAAAGCAGATTTAGGTACAATTGCAGTTTCGTTTATGAGTTTAATTTCTTAATTTTATTTTGAATGTGTAACATGAGTGATTAAATCATCAAATGATTGTGTAGTTGGTTTGTTACAACAGCGACAGCAGACAGAGGCAAGGCGAAATTGAATGCATTGCAACTTGCAGTGTGTGTATAGACACGAGTATTCATCTGTCATGAAACTTGAGAGCTATATTGGAATTTGTTACCGAGCTAGCCGTGGGCTCACGTTGAGCGAACGGCTGGCCGCGTTGTTGCGTAAGATGGCAGTTGTGTTTGTTATCTTGCGTACCGGCTCCCCAAGCTAGTCGCTACGTCTCTGTCGCTATCTCACTCGAGAGTGTTTGCTATGCTCTGATAGCAAATATTTGATTTTGATGTTTTTCTTATCACAAAATTGTGTTGTTCTGACGAATTGATTACATAAGCTAGGTTTGTTCTCGATTTATTTTTCAATGAGTCATAGTATTCTAGTTGGCTTGTCAAGTGTGTTCGGAAATCTAGCATTTAGTTGAGTTAGATAATATCATGGCACATTATCGCAGATCAGTAAAAGAGTGTTTTCAATTAGGGATAGCCTTAATTAGGCATTACTACATAAAATGATAGACATTCAGAATAAGTCACCGATCGAACGCATTTGCGTTTATAGTAATAAATAATTGCTTTTTGTGATGTGATGACGTTTGAAATTGACTTAATTTATTGAGTAAAAGTAAATATACTTGAGTGAGTGAGTTAAGTCGTTTGACCTTATGGAACGGTAGTCGCTATACGACGTTTGTTGTTGTTTGACTAGAATACCAAGGTTAAACTCATTTGAAAAATAGATTTTTTCCATATTTGCATTTTCATTAATTAAAAACAAGCTGATTATGTGTGCCTGAACTTGCAAAATATTTAAAAAATCTCTATAGCAAATAAAGAAACAAGAAATCTATGAATGAAATCTCCCTGAAAGCCCTTATAGTTCAATTTATTTTGAAACATAAAAATCATATTGGAAAAAAGTACGCATACGCCACAGTGAACAATACTTTTTTCAATATTTGAACGATGTATTAAATTGTGCAATGCTTCAAAATGCAAGAAAATGTTTAAGTTAGACTATGGCAAAATTTACCGGGACTGTTTTGAACAAAAATATGATGAATGATGGGTCAACAACCTTCTCTAGCAAAGTTTAATTACCTAAAAGCATGAAATCTCCTTTAATTTATTAATTTCAACTGTTTTATTCTATTTTAAAATTTAATTAGCAGTTTAATGATTTTTTTGAAAAGTAACAATCATTCAAATATCTTCATCCAAGTTTTCTCATAAAACCACACGAGACAAGATTACCTTCTGTTAGCAGAGAATATATAAATTCTCACGTTGACCTAAAATAACAAATTTCAACAACAAACAAAATCAACAAACGCTTCCATCACTTATCTGCTCTCATCAATCAAACAACAACAAAGTATAGGAGCAAATGGTAAGCACGTTTTTCATTGAGGTTATTGTTCTACGTGCTAGATGTTATTGACAGGTGTTGGAGAAAAAAACATCTTTTCATCTTTACCTTCTTTTTGGTGTTTTTTTTTTTTATGAACAAACAAAAATTGTTCACGAATTTTGTTCAAAGAGAAAAAAAAATGACAAACAGAATTTTAGAATCACACATTCTTCTTGAAGCTCTTATCTCTTTGTGTATCGTTTTTTGTCAAAAAAAATATTAAAACACTAAACGCTATTACATAATCCAATCTAGAACAAAGAAGTGAAAAGAAAATAAAAATAGTATGGAGCAAAACAGGTTTCATGACTGTCTTTGTTTTTCGAAAAAAAAACATCTATTTCGTTGACCTTTCGCGTGAATCATTTCAAATTATGTAATCTAAAAAATGTGGTTGAAAAATTTGAACAAACTCTTTGTTTTTATTTTTTTGAAAACAGAAAATCAGGATTCATTAAATGCCTTCAACTTTAATTCGCATGAGTTTTGCTTTGAATCAATTTTAATTATTCAAGAGTGAAGACAAATATTTTATTCAAATCCCACTTGAGGAAAGTATCGTTCTATTATTTCCCTCGATAGCTTCTCATACTTTGTTTGATGAACCCCATTTCCAAAGGGAGAATGCGTTGGAGCTCCTGACATTTTGCACTTAGTCACATTCTCTCGTACTTAACTTTTTTTTCTCTGGAATGAATTCAATTATTTCATTTTGATGGCACGAATTTCGTGACTGTCATTCACTTTGAAAGTATTTTAAAGTTTCCTAATCTAATTTGGTTGGAAAATTAAATTTATTCGTTAAGTTTTTAATTACTTGAACATTATTATGTGATTGTTTAAAAATAATGATCATTGCTGTTATGACGTAAGTAAATTTGTTCCACTTACTTCCCTTAAAAAAAATATAGAAAAAAAGTAGTAAGTATACGTCATAGTGTACTCACATTAAACTCACTTTAATTATGTTTTTCTTTGCACATTTTCAGTAAAAAAAGTAACTTGCGTGCTAAAGTTAAGAAAAACATATTTTTTTGTACAAAAATAATATGGTTTCAAGCAAAATTTTCAGTAGTTGCTTTTGCTTTGCTTAGAGCACCAAAAAACAAACTATCAGCTCATAACATAACGCCCGCCTCGTCAGTCCCTTTTCGTGTACTTTCATTAGCGTGGCACTCTAATTTCCTGTTACACCTTTAAGTCCCGTCCCAGTGTATTTTGTTCTTTTTCCATTTCTTGTTTTTTTTTTTTTTTTTTTGAAAATGAACTCAGTTGAACCTTATTTCCAACCAAGCAAAGGGGTTGATTACAATACAACGACTTCAACCATTATAATTATGCTATGTTGCGGATATCGATTAGAATTCCTTTCATTTTGCAAAACAATTAAGGAATATTTAACCGCTCCCTTTTTGAGTTTGCATAATAACAACAACACTGAAAGGAAACAAAAAATAGAGAAAAATGGCCTTTGATTACAGTTTGTAAATGGGACTTAAAGGCTCGGTTAAAATGTGTTTATTGCACACACTTTTGTAATTTCTATGTGAAAAGGTGGATACATAAATGTTTTTTTCCTGAGCGTGTGTTATTTTGGATACTAATTTTGCTGTTGTTTTTTTCTTTTATTATGAATTCATAGTTTAGTCAATGGAATTGAAAAGCCTTGTTGCTTTAGCTAAAGCTTATCACTATCACATTTCACTGTTTACTTTTATGGCTGCACAAAACAATCCTACGCTTGTATCTATATATGTGTAAACTTGGACATTTCTACCACAACAAGACTATTTCCCTCCTAATAGAAGTAACTGAGCTTTTAATTTGCTTTGTGAAGTGTAAAATCGTGTTTCAGACCCAAAGCTATAATACCAAAATGTTATTACATGTTTTTCTTATATTTTTAATACAGCATAAGTTTTGTTCAAGGCCCTAAAAACTTTGAGTGCCTCCTGTTAAACGTAGGACACTGCGGCGTATACGTATCATTTTAAATATTTTTTGTATTCAAGCAGTCAGTCGCTTGAATTTTTTCTTCCGTAATAAAAAGCAAAACAACATTATTCCTTCATACCACAATTAAACCCATATTAAATATGTCCTTAAAGCCAAATATGTCTCCAAATATTAAAAAGTCATTATGTTAATGCCCAAAAAATGACATAACTTTTTCGGACCTTAAAAAGTTTTCTGACGACAAACAGAAACACAAAAAAAGCAACCAATACCATCAATTACTTTGAATTCAGGCTCCATTGAAAATCACAATACAAAACAAACAACACAAATAATATCTTTTTCCAAATGGAAACAATCGTTTCTTTTCTGTCGACTTCTACACTGATTCCAAGTTTATTTCATAATCCTTAAATCTCTCTTGTCAAGACATAACGAAATGGAAAAGATACAACAGCAACAAAAAGTATATGATAAAAAAAAAAACAGATTTTCAAAGCAATCTCCTTGAGGCCTATTCAATTTGTTTATGGCACTTGCCAAAGATGAAAATGTCCTTGAGTTGCTTTCTTCACATTTTCATCTTTAAATGAAGATATTGTATCATTGCTACAGACTGTTTTCTGTTCTTGTTTCTGATTCAACTCACAATTTTCTTATACAATTTTATCCCACTTCATAAACGGTGGGAAATTATATAACAACACATTTTCCGTCATATCGAATAAAACATAAATACAACATCACCACACGACCTACATTATTCGCAATCTTGTTAAATTCCCCAAACCATGCTACGGGCTCTATTTCTCTCTCCCTTACTTTACCTGCCTGTTTCATTCGCATAAAAGTGTCATAAAATATTTGTTATTCAATCATCAAAACCCGGCAATTCATTTGAGATTCTGCTGCCTATCTTCTCAAGCAAAAAAAAAAACAAGAACAAAACAATGCGATAAAAAGATAGGCATAGACTTTTCTAGGCCGCTAAATGAAATACTATACAGTCGCATCTCGAAAAGTACTTGAGATTTAAATTTAATTTGATGCCTTTATGCCATCGATCGTGTGTCGTAGTCGCTCGTCACCGGGTCCTACATCTCTAACTAACTGACTGCGAGTAAAAATCCGGATAATTAGAGCAAATTATTGTGGGATTGCTTTCAAAAAAAAAAACTTAAGACACTACATAAAAAGCCTAGAGAATAACGAAAATTGAAACAAAGAAATAAATCGTATTTTGAAGGTCGCAATAAGCATTATTATGTATTCAGATACTTGTTTTTCCTCGTTCAGCAGATACAATTAATTGCGATGAGAGAAAAAAATGTTTATGTAAATTGTAATACGGAACACCAACAAACAAGCTTTTAACAGCGATCATATCTTCTCTCTCGTAACTGTAGATTTTTATTATGTTCGGAAACCACTTAGATTGTTATAATTCGTAAAGCGGTGGTGATGTTGAAGATTGGCCTCGGATATATCAACATTTAAGGTTTGTGTGGTGGTTTCAACTTCCAAGTCGTTTCATATCGTTTGGTGTTGCATGTTTCAAAGTGCTATACATTTATGAGTCAGTCTATGGTTGTGGCTGCATGCTGCACACTCGAATGGTGAGTGGTGGAATCAATTTTCGCGCTAGTTGTTGTAATAGTATACGAGTTTGTAATGTCATTTTTATGTCATAATCAGTAATTCACAACTGCATTTGTTAGGTGTAGATTGTTCGTAATGTGGATTCTTAGTCGTATTTGCATATTGAATCGACGCGTACAGTGAGATACTTTGTCTTGGGTTATTTTTGATATTTGTATTTGATTTATGCAATGCGAGTATACGGAATGAAATTCTTACATAATAATGAGACAACAAGAGAATGTAGAATATTCTAGTTGTGTTGTGTAATTTGATATAATGAAAGAGGACAAATTTACAGTGAAGGCATTGAGGCAATTGAATTCAAGGAAGTGGTTGGTGTATGATTATGGACTGGCTTACACAGTTATTCTTTTATTTTAATATTAACATTTACAAAATAGCACTATGAGAAGTTTTAATCAAAACTGACGTTACGACTACAAAGCAAAAACGGGTCTTGGCAGTTAAGCCCAACTGTCTGCTTCTCCTTGTTTCTGCAGCTTGAACTCTTGGGTCTTGGTTATAGAAGCTTGCTTTATTGTTACACGTATCTCCTTCAGTTTTGATAAAAACACGCTTATCGATCAATCTTCGTTCTTCTCAATATTTTGATTTATTAAAAATGGTTTGTAGCATCAAAACTTATTGGGAATTGCCTCACTGAAACGACGACAGTTGGGTCATCTAGTGAAACATGTAAATTGAATTACCATCTTTGAATGCTCCTGATTTCTAGTTTTCGATTATAAACTTATAAACTTAAACATTGTTTATTTTCGTTTCAAAATGAAATCTAAACCCACAGCGCCACCTGGTGGCATTTGTCTGATTTTTGTTGTCCAAAGTTTTTGTGTGTTGAATGCGAAAAAACGCCACCAAAGTATTCACATTGATCTCACCATTCGCAAGTCGTAAACACTCTGTAAAACGCGTTTGGTTCTAAACATACTAGCGTACCCAACAGACGTTGTTCTAAGAGAATTTGTAATTTTCTGTGAAGATTGCCACACTGTCGAATTCGGCAGAAGTGTAAGTATATATTTTTAGAAAATGTTTGGAAAATTATATACGGAAACATTAAAGAACAATTTTCGTAAACAAAATATCAAATTTGTGTTTATTGGAGAAGTTCAACAGCATAGCAATTTTTGAGAACAAATTCAATTTTTAAGTAGATTAAGTTATAAGAAATGGACTTCTTCAAAAATTTGGCAATTTATCATCCAAAACCACTTGTTTACTCGTTAAAGTTTTACCTTTATTGGAGCATGAATTTTAACGAGAATCTAATTTTGTCCTTGAAAATCACCACCAAAACCAATCAACAATTTTTTCTTGGAAATTAAATTTATTTTTGTCATCCAAACAAAAATTCTTGAAACTTAAAAGATTCCTCAGGTTCAGGTTTCAAATGATTTCGAAGAATATTCTTACAAAATTATCTTCTCTCAAATAAGTAAAAATAAATAAAATAAATTTAATTCGTAATTGTTTCTGAAACAAAAGAATGTTGAAGGATAATACCTGGAAAGGATTTACTTTGTCCTCACTTCCACCATTAAAAAAAAATAAAAGGAGATAAAAATATGAACGAAGCAATTTTAAATACCAGTGGGAGACGACGAAGCATCCACAGGGAGCATTTCACTGTCTTCAAAGGAGAATTTCAAAAATAGCACAAACTTGAAATGATTGCGTTCCTCCTGACAGCTCTTCCTCTTTTGCAACTTAATCATTTTCAGTCAGTTTACTTCAAATGCCAAACGCCAGCTTATGATATAAACAAGAAAATATTTCTTTCTCTCAAAAATATTATGAAATATAAAACAGGCATAAGCAAATGTAATACCCCCTCAGTGACACTGAACGTCATCACTGACATTTGTTTATTTTTTTTTATCTCTTCAATTTTCGAATGAAATTTTCTTATCTCACGATATAAATTCTAAAAATATCAAATGAATTGATTTCAATTATTCATAACCAGAATCCTGCGGTTCGCATAGAGGCAGGAGGTCTTAGCAAAAGAAGGACGAAGCATATGAAACCAATAAAAAAATATTTCTTGTTTATCCCCAGTCGCCATCGTTAACATTGTCTAGGGTCAATGATGTGAATGGCTTTTCCAGAATTCCACTTGTTTGAATTAGATAAATTTCTTTTTTTTCGGTGCTTCTTTGAATTGAGGATCCCAAACAAGGATTTAATCTTTTCGATTTGGCTGGCGGCGCACAAGCCATTTTCCTTTTGCCTTTTAAGGCGACGGAATTCTTTGAAAAGTATACTCTTCAAGCATATCAAGTTTGTTGTCAAAACCACTTCAATGAGCAACGAAGCTCGTGGAGTGTTTTCAAAGTTATTGCTTTTTCTTGGAAAATTTGCAAACAATCTTGTTTGTTGAAATAATCACTTTTGGATACCAAATTGCGATGTAAAAACAATTTTCCCCTATTTTGAATTTATTTTGGGTGTATGCGTGTATTTTTTATGGGAAATTAAATATTCCTTGTGTCTTAAGTACCTACTTATCCTTTAAAGCGCTCTTCCAGAAACACCGCAAATGAATTCATTGAAGTTCTTAGAAAAAAACAAAAAAAAAAACAAAAGGCAATTCGATTCAGTCAATTTGGGACTTTTATTTAATAATCCTATTACTTTATTTGCATACAAAATGAATTAAGAAACAAAGCTAGAAGATAAAAAAATTAATTTCATGTCCTTCAGCTTATCCTTGCTTATTTCGTTGAGTCATCCAGTTCCGAAAAGAGTGATTTGGGTCAAGGGAATATAAAACGCTCTCTCATTGTCCCCAAAGCATTAAAATTTATCGCCAGTAAATAATGAAACATATGTTTACTTGAGCTCTAAATATAAAACTCTTTGTGCGCCATATGGAAAAAATTAAAAACAAGGAAGAAAAATAAAAATCAAAAGAGGCCATTTTGCAGGGCTTGACGCTTGAGATGTGAGGCACGTAGCCTAATACTCATACATTTATATGGCACCGCGAAATTGCTGAATATTTGAAAAACCAACTTTATAAAAAGACATTTAATCGTCGACGATAACGCCATGAAGCTCAAGGATTTGTTCTGCTTGTTTTATCTTTTCATCTTGGGGTAAAATGTGTCAGAGTGTATATTGGATGGGGTGTCATTGGAGTTGGAGGAGATCTTCGAACTTACAAATTGAGTCGTTAACCTAGGGTTGATTTGATTAAACATGTGGATGGAATTTTATCGGTTATTTGCAGACTCATGATTTTAAATTTGTTTTCCTTTTTGTTGTAGGTTGTTAGATGTTTCAAAATTTGTGAAAAGCTGTCAAAGTGGAAATCTTTTCAAAGAGATTTATTTTGATGGAAAAATCAACCAAGAAAAATTGTTATTTTAAGCTTGGGGGCTGGATAAATCTAAATGTTGTATTGTTAAATCTACTTGACAGTTGTTCCGATCCGATTTTCTCAAAATTTTGCCATAAACTTTGTAAAGCTTATTTTTAAGATTAAAAAAAAAACTAAAAGCAGTTTAAATTTAAGCTCTACAATGACCTCTAAAGATTGTATTTCCAAAGTCGCTTAACGTTTATCAGACAAAAGTTTATTTCCAAAAAGTTAATTTCATGCGTCTGTATGGACATGCACAATTATTCATGCCCCCATAACCGAAATAATCCCAACCTGAATTTTTTTGTTTGTGCGTTATGCAACCAATCTTGTTTTGACTTTTGTGAAGTATATCAAGGTTAATTGAATCCACGAAAAAAAAGTGGCATTTTTGTTTACCCATATGCTTCCAAAATGTGAATGTGCGCATTAAAAAATAAATCAAGACAACAAAAAGAAAAGAAAAAAACAACATTTTCTGTCTGCTGTTCCATCACCGTTGGTTGTTTGCGTTGTTTTGAGACTGACCTGCTATTGACGTTTCAAAACGCGTCGTATCCATATTTTTAATAATAATTAATAATCTCATGATATCATTTTTGATATCGAAAAACAAACATCAGAGAATTCCATCACTCCTCTTCCAAATCAATGCACAACCAATTCCATTGCCACTTAAAGTGTTGAATTCATCCATTCGCTTAGGAGCAAAAAAAAAAGAAAAAATGCTTTAGCAAACCATATTAACCAGCTAAGTAGATAGTTACATATAAATGTATGGCAGTAATTTAATGGCAATGGTAGATTAACATTATTCATGGCAAATGAAAACGAAGGTTACCATTGTGTCGCCTAGTTGTGTCCATCCCCTTATGTTGTTGCGTACAAAGAATGGCAGCATATTCACACGCCATACAGTTTTGTCGTTAAATGCTTCGTTTGGCATAGCCTTGAGAAGTGTTCATCGGTCGTTGGCGTTTTGTTTGTATTTATATTAATGGATAAAATTTGTTGCCGTCATCCACGTACCGCACAATCACACAACGAGGCCATCCATGAAGGAAAGTAAAAACAAGAACTAAATCTAAGGATTAAGTCCTGTTTACACATGCTGACATGTTCATGGCTGACATTATTTTGGGGGGATTTCTCATGAAAGGTCGTCCTTCAAGTGGGTCTGCCTTAAAGTGTTTCTCAATTTTTCAATAATTTTCTACACAGAAAAAAAAACCGATGTGTCATTCACATAGTCATCAACTAACCCCCTATTTGAATCAACAATGTTTTTTGGCCACAAGGATGATAAGGAAATTTCGGGAAAAAAAACCTTACCGATCGATATCCGTTTGGAGGAATAGAATTTTGTAGTATGTAATGCATCGTGTAAACAATATTGTTATACTACCATGCCACAGCCATAAGTGTCATGCACTTAAAGTTTATACCACAATTTTGTGGGTGGTGTTGCTAGGAAAATGTATGTGTTTTACGGCGTGAGACTAATAGAACTTGGTTTTTCCATAGTTTAAAGTTATTTTTCCATATCCTACAATCGTTATATTGGACACGAACAGAGTTTCGTTAATGGAATTTATGAGTTGGGTTTTAAATATATGACATGCTCGGGTTTATAGATTTTTCATTCAAATGAAGGACATTACAGTGTATGTAACACCCTCATAGGAGAATTAAATCGAATGGGAAAAATTAAGTTTGGCATAGATATTGCGATGGTAACGTTGATAAACTATAGTGTGATGATGAATTGATATTGTTTGTTTTAAGTGGTTTCGTCCGCTCTGAGGTTTGAAGAAGGAGAACAACCATCACTTTTGTGAAGTACAGGAGTTGAAGCCTTCAAAAATGTAGCAGCCTTTAACATAAAGTCTTATGTCTTATAGAAGATGGAGGGTTAAAAACCTTCCAAAATAATTGGGTATCAGTTACTAATCGGAATTAATTTAAGTTGACATTTAAAACTTTTGAAACAATCAATGGTTTCAGAAATAATATTTTTCCACATCACAAAAGCAAAGTAAACACGGTTCCTCTCTTCTGAAACATCTAGACAATTATCTTCATTTGTTTACATTTGCATAGACTTAAACGAAAAATAAGAACCACCCTCGAAATTCTTCAAATAATAAGCGTGTTCCTACCCAAAAAGCAATAAACAAAGTCCCTCTTGTTATCTTCCTTCCTCTATGCCTACCCTCAATAAACAAATTTGTTTTTCGTGACCACAATGTTGTTGACGATGATGACGGTGGCGATTTTGGTGGCGTGAATTAAAAAACATCAACAACCTCCCAAAAAAGCAGAAAAGCACTACAGAACCACTCAAAAGCAAATCAACAAGCATTGAACGTTCCCTCTGTTTTTTTTTTTTTTTTTGAAGCGATATATAATATTTTATTTTTAATTTAAATTAAATTGCCAATAGATAAAAATACCTATTAAAAAGACATAATGAAGTTTGCAAGAATACCTATTTTGTTGACAAGTAAACGACAAAAACAGAAAGATAATGAAAACAAAAGTTAAACAATGCGGATTTTCTTAAAAACAAAAAACAAACAGTACAAATTAAATAAGACCCAATGTAGTTCTTCTCTCCAGAGTCAGCGACAGCTGAATAAGTACCCATATCCCAACGACTCCATTTCCGCAACAAGAACAAAAAAAAACCAAAAAAAAAAAACTATCACACATGCACACGTTGGCGTTGTGAGAATCATTATCGCAACATTATCCCCAATCCTCAAGAAATTCCGTTAGTCCAGAGAATAAAGTTCTGCACGCTCCCCACAAAACCCACCATTGCCCTTCTGTTCTTGCTTGCACCCTCAACAACTGCTTCATTTCATAACCGCTACACCCCTTTGCCCATCAGCACACACAATCGCCAACTCGCATATGGTGCTCTCTGCTGTATTGGTGTTTCTGTACATCAAGCAGGTCATCCACCCCACTTGTACGTCAAAGAAAATATACAAAAAAAAAAACCAAACGAAACGAAAAAAAGATACACTCGTACTCATGCAATAAAATATACAAACTGTTCTCGTCTCTTTGACTCCCGCTCTCAATGGCTGGCCTTCCTTGCTCTCTCTCTTCTCTGTCTGTGTGGGGGGCTATAATTGTGGAGCTGAAGCAGTCCGCGGTGGTGGGTGCTGGGCGCTGCTGGGTGGTATACAACTGTGGTGCGATGAAGTGTTGAGTCGTTGCCTTCACGAAACAAAGCGTTGCCGAGTCAAACAAAGCAAAGAGAGCAAAAAACAAAAACAAACAACAACAACCCCCAGATGTTGATTTTTCGAAAGTTGTTTTCTTTGTTTTTTGTTTTTTTTTGTTGACTAGCCACAATCAGCCTCACATTAAGCATAAACAAAAAAAAAACTCACTTATTAAAAAAGGCTAACCCACCCCCATTTTTGGCGATCCATTTACAAACAACTTATCCTGCACCATTTTCCCCAAAAAACTCCCCACGCAGGCAGACGACAAGCACATTTAGGGGGTCACTTGGTGTAGGGGGTAAAGGGAGACACCTCCCTTAGCGTTAAAACTCGTGGAAACATCGCGAAAAAAAAACACAATTTGAATCTAAATGACGTAACACCATGTTTTAGTGCTTTTTTCATCTCTTGTGGCTTCGGCGTGTTCTCGTGTTAATGCCTTACATTTCTCACACCAGCACTGGCTGGATCTTACGATGTATCTGTGTTATGAAGAGAGTCATCGTCGTCATCAGTCTCGTTTAATATTTATTAAGGTTTGTTTTTTCCTTTTCTTTTTGTCAACCCTTGTTCGTTGATGATTACACAACATATCGCGACCCTAATTAAGAAGGTCAAAAGACTCGCAACTTTTGTTCGACAGGAGGTTGGAGGTTGCAGATCGAGTGAACCTTCAAAACCCCCCAATCGAAATTGTTTTCGCACTTTGCAAACTCTTCGAGAAAAGCCTCAAATATTGCATGGCTGTTATATCATCACACAACAACTGAGAGTGGCTAGAAAAAATTTATTCTATTGGATGGCGTGAGGCGTGACACAGAAGAAGAAGGAGAGCTTTTTTTCTGGAAATGCTTCTCATGGGTTTGATTCACACAAAAAAAAACATTTATTCTTTGGTGTTCTTAGAACAAAAAACAGGCAAAATTCAACGTCCCCTTTAAGCATTCTCTTAAACACTTTGAAAAGTTCCGAAGCTAAGCGAATTCAATTGACTGTCAAAAACTCAAAATATAAAACTTAACGACTGAGAATAGAGCGATATGACGATTTTTCTTCCGATGCCGGCTTGATTGTGCTATGTGCTCTCATATGTTTGGTTTTTGGTCACTCTTTAATTTTCTCTTCCACTAGAAATTCACTTCTCTTTCACCATTCTAGAGTTTTCTCATTTATTCAGCAAAATCGAGCTTTTTTCTTTCCATCAGAAATGTGTTTATTTGACAGAAGAGTTACGTTGGGGATTTATCTTTTGCGCAATATCAAATGAAAGAGATATTTTTGTTATAATTTTACTTTTTTTTTTGAATTAGTTGAGTAACCTAAATATAATAGTTCTCCCTGAGCATATAACCTCGTTTTTGTGGTGTAAACAAAAAATGTTATTCAACAAGCTGCAAGTAAGAGTGATGCCACTTGTGTTTTTGTTTTGAGTTATTGAACGATTAAATTACAAAGTAACGATAAACGAAGCATTTGCTTTGGTGACAAAACTGATATTGACTAAACATCACTTTCGTTGGGCGCCAAATTTTTTTCATACGTTTCTATATATAATTCAAGTCATTATTTCCAATTTGTGTTCACTGACATAAATTGACTTAGGTAAACGGTGATCATCGACAGTATTCATCAAATGACTAATTTGGCCTGTAACGAACGTTACATTAGCACGTACTCGTTACTAATTGGCTTCCAATGAGATTATCGTATTACTTGTAACTACCATTAATTGTTCTTAAGGAAAACTTATCTTTAAAGAATGTATAGCTTCGTTACTGTATTTTGTAAACATTTTCACACTTCTTCTGATTTTTTCGTAACTAGAATAATATCTGCATGTTGGGCGCCATTTAATAATAATTAAGTCAGAGAAAAGGCGGCTCGAGGTATAAAATAAAAATAAATTTCATTTATTTAAAAAAAAAACAATTTTACTACGAAAACATTATGTTTACACAGCTCAAACCCCCATTATACCATTAATCTATTAACGCTTTGAACAGAAAAACATTCCGAAAAAAAGGAACAAATTCGCAAATTAATAGGTAATTCAATATCTTCACACCTAAGCAAACGGCCACGCTGTTTACCTGTGATTCTCTCTTGCAAACAAAATGTTAAACTCTTATTAAATTGTTCTTCAAACAAAAACAATTTTGTCTATGAAAAAACCGTCATGCTCATATATGTGTAGTACCATTATCCATCAATTTATAGATCAAATCTCTTGTTGGCTTGATATTTTTGCACTGCTTTTTTGGTTTGTGTCTATAAAATCATCACTAATTTGTGTTCTTCTAATGGCCTGATGTATCCGGTGGCAAATATTTGGTCATCAATTTTGGTGTTTCCTTTTAATCACACTCATTCATCTCTCTGCACAGAAAAACAAAATAAAATCGTGGGCAGTTCACTTGTTTAAAGTTTATTCGTTGACGATTCAAAAATATTTCATCATCATAATCACCTCCATCGTCATCGTCACTGTCCATTCATTTATCTATTTCATCATCGGTCGGTCGGCTATCGTAACGTTGACGTTTGAATAGTAAACGTAACAAATATAACGACAGTTTTCCAGTCAAATTACGCGTTCAACAATGTCACACTTGAACAATGAATCCAAATTATTCATATCCCTACTTGCTATAGGCCCTCTGTAACAATGCCTACGTCAAACGTAACATAACTTGGACAAATGTCACAATGAAAACTCTTTTGTCAAATTTTCGGGTAGGCTCATTAGGAAGCCATGACACCCGATGACGATGACCGCATTACCACAACCAATGATCTGAACGCACAGTCGATTAATCTTTTCAATAAGTTCTCATATACATAGATTCATAGTGAATGCACCATATAAGCTGCAATCAATAACAATCACAATCACATCCGTTCAAAAACTCATTTGTCAAAAACGGATTTTTTTATGCTTCGCTTTTGGCGAACATTCCCATTCCAAACTCCCACTCGAATGAAAACCAACGAGCCAACACTGAAGAGTGTATATGAATCACATGTGGATATGTGATGTTGAATGAAGAAACCTTGGTAGCGATTTTGGAAATTGAAAAAACATTTTGCTCGTTCGGTCGGGTCGCGTATATTTCAGTATATATCAGTTCATATGTCGGTCTGACGTTTGGTCGCATCGTCCGTGTTTCGGTTGATTTGGGAAATTTTACCATGAATGGGTGATGTTGATGTGCTCCAATTCTCGACGATGCACGGCCAGAAGTATGTCTTCTGTGTATCTCTAGAATTTTTTGTAAATTTAATGTCGGTTGCAGTTAGAGTGGATGTATATGGTGACCTGATTCTCGGAATTATTCGTACATACCTTATTCACTTTACTTTTTGGTTGTTTTAAGATGAAACATTTCCATTTCCTCAAAAAGAAAAACACCACAATCTAAATAGTTTTTCAAGATTTTGCTCGAACATTGTATTATGCTCGAATAGTTTTTCTCGATGTTGTTTATAGTGTTTTTCTAAATTTAGATGCCTTGAATGAGCATATTTCACTCAGGTGTGACGGCCTCCAGAAAACTTAGATAATTCGATTTCGGCCGAAGATTCATTTTTTGCCAGGTACACAATGTACCTATGTGTCCTTCAATTTGTATGTATTGAATTTTTTTGCACCTTATTTAGGTCAGAGGGAAATTCAATTTCATATAAATTTAAAGATGTGACATTGATTATTTTTTGCTATGACACCATTCCTTCCTGCGGAAATAAATGCGCCCCATTTAAATGTGGAAAAGTTTGATGGAAAAATTTCAAGAACCGGTGTCGCAACGTTATTTTTAAAACTAAGGTTAATTGCTATACACGTAAGACATGTCTCACAGCAAGAATACTGAATTAACATTTTAATAAGAGTGCAAGCACGCCTCTAACTTTTTATTTTCTTTGATTACATCATATCGAAAAGAATTATTATAAATAATTACTTGTTTGTATATTGAGGTAGATTTTATAATATCAATTAGTTGTAAAAAAAAACTTGTTCACTTTTCCACTTTGCAAGTTGCATTATTTCATGAAATAGAAACGGAACATTCTAGAAGTCGTGATTGAAATTTGTTTGTAGTTGTATCCTTATGTAATGTTTGTTTTTTTTTTTTATTAATAACAAGGTTTAGATTACTTGGTATTAAGCAATAACAGAGTTATAATTTAACAAATTAGTCTGTAAATTGGGATCGTTTGAACTTTTATAACCCGATGAAAGATGATTTTTTCGTTTCTTAATAAAATTTAAACAACTTTAAATTGAATGTCTGAACTTTGCTATGGCAATTCAGATTTTATTTACTTTTAATTAAATTTTTTGTTTACAAATTAGGAAAAACTGATTAATCAATAGAATGTATATTTCTTGGAAATTAGCCGAAGAAGTAAACAAAAAGTTCTGATTATAAGAAGAGAGTTTTGTTTGAAAGCAAATTTTCTCTTGGTTACCTTTTGATAAAAAAAAATATTGAAAAATTACAATTATTTTGTTTATCTGTTCAAATTTTGTATTGTATAAACAGTATTGGAAATCAAAACTTTAGACTTGCTCAAGTTAATTATCATATTCCAATGAAGCTAACAGTCAAAAATCTTTTCCACTGAATGGCAGTGTTGCTTCTGTTATTGCATGAAAATGTAACTCTTGTAATTGCGTAAACTGTTGATACATTTTTAAGTGAATCATAAATCTATGATAATAATCTCAAAACAGTAATTGCCAACGTTATGAGCGTAGCAATCATTTTAACTCCCAAACATAACGTGTCTGTGACCTCTTTTTCACCCACGCATTAAAACTGTGCTTCAGATTGCCAACAAATCATAAAATATGTTGCCCCCCTTAAAAAACAAACAAATCACTTTCCTCATACACGCATTTCGCAGACAATGCCATTACACCCTTCTGGTATGAAATGCTTCATGAAATACCCAATCAACCGAAAATTCAAATCACCCTACAGTCTTGTCTCGATTAACTTGCCTACCAAATTCAATACAAACAATGACGCTACGCTTTTTATTACAACGAGCGACGACGACGACAATTCTCCGCCATCATAATCAAGGTGAACCGCGCAATGTATCTGTTTTGTAACACAACAAAATGTAACACCACAGCCCACACAACAGCAATACTCAGTACCAACGATACATTACACGTAGTCGGTTGTAGTCGACAAAACAATCTTTCACCCAATAACATAGACATAATGCCATGCTAACATAACAAAAGACGTAACGTAATGAATGCCATCAGTCATCAAAACAACTGGACGACAACATACGTTATTGTTGTGTTTGCGCAAAAATGATTCATGTGAATCAATAAAACAACACTCATCAGATGCGAAGTGAAATAATTAAGAATTTAATTTTTCATAAAGTTTTTTTTCCTCGTTTGTCTGATTGTTGACATAGAAAAAAAATTTAAAATGAAAAAAAGAAAAAACTATATGGAACCAAGCCAAGAAATAATAAGACAAGAGAAAGAATATAAAGAAAACTATCAGGAGTGCCCCTGACTGCTTTATGGAGGTTGCAAGGTCACTTCCTTGTTTGCCATACTTATCTACTTTGTTGTTCTTTAAGTGGTCATACTTTGGCCTCCTTGAGCGGAATGATATACATTTTCTTTTAACGTTATTTGACATCCGTAACAAAGTGTCATAAATGATATTTTTTATGGCAATTTCATGCTTCAAGCATCAATCAAAAGAGCAAACGATTATTCATCAAGCCATAACAAACTCTCAGGCATACAATTATGAATCTCATCAAAAATTATCAAAATCGCACGGAGAAAATGTCAATCTCCTTAACTGTCGTAATTCGCGCAATGTAACACCAAGCAATTTATTCAAATGAAAAATGATTAACGAAATCATGTTGCACAAACGCCGGCCGCCACAGCCAGGCAGCCAGCGCTGTCTATATCCATTCATTATAAAAGTTGGTAACACTATGACGCCATCGAATAAACTTTACAATTTAGCAACAAAAGGCATTTAAATGTTACACAAAACGTAATATGCCTGACGGGCGATATGGAATGGGGCGGGCGGGCGTGTTTTTTGATTGTTTGTAGGTAGGAAAACCCAACGCAACGCAACGTAACTTTGTACAAAAAACCTACTCAATGGAATATACATTTCCGATGTGATGTGCAAAGAGAAGACGAAGGAGTAGGTATCGTTTTGAGAGGTATACCATTTGGACGCCTTCGCGCGCCGCGCGCCGTTTCCATTTCCATCATGTCATAAGTGTGCCTAATGACACTCAAAACTAACCATCGCATCACAACTGTAAAAATGGGTGATGGTGATGGTGTAAGTGTACGGTAAATGTGTTTCATTTTGAAAGACATAGACCAGCCAAACGAAACACCGAGATGATTATGTCACTTTAGCCAGAAAAGTTTAGTACATTAGATGGTAATTATCTCATTTTCTTATTCAAATATCATTTGTGATGACATTAACCACACTGATTGTTGTGTTGTGTCTCGTCGTCATCGTCGTCTCTTGTGTGCCACCACATATTGCGGCCGTCATCAGAGAATTGTCGCATCGGACATCTGATTTTTGTTGACAGTTGACAGTTTGTTGCGTGTGAGTGGGACATCTTGTATCTCATCGCACTCGGTGTTTTTATAAAAACCATTTCGGCGGCTGGCCAAACTTGTTAAAATAGCATGTAGTAAAATTTTTGAAAGAAAAAAATATCAATGAAAACAATAACAGTTTTTTGTTTTTGTTTGAAATTTTCAATCAGGAAGATTTATGGGCTGAACGTTTTAAAATTAAATATAAATCATTGGTAGGTTTAATTTCTTGGGGAAGGTGGTTCTATGGTTTCGTTTCTTTTCTTTTTTGCTGTTTGTCAAAATTTCCAACGGATGAATATGAATGAGGAGAAAATTGCCTTGTCACACTTCATAATTTGATTAAGGAGAACTTTTAGAGACAATTTTTTTTCGTTGATGGTCACACCCCTTTTTTCGTTCACTAGAATTTTCAAAACGTCAATTTTTGCAAAAAGACAAAAAAAGAAAAATGTAGTGAACTTGGAAAATTTCCGAAGGTCATATCTGCGTGTAGATTTAGTGAATGGGTCATAGCATTGAAAATGTAGTCTTTTTTTTTAAATGATGAAAACCTACTGTTCTTCGACATCAATGATGTTAACGTACAGAATTTTGAAAATATTGTATTATTAAAAACAATTAAAAATAAAGATAAACGGGTTTATCATTTGATGCTATAACCTTTTAAAAAAATTGATAAGACGTCACAAAGTGACACATTTTACTGTTGTTGGTAAGACAACTTCAATTTCTAACTGAGAATTGCCAGGTTTTTAATTAATTTAACTTTTTTGCCAAAATAGACATTTTATTTATTTTTGTTAATTTCTTGTTTCAGGTCCAAATAATTTCAGCAGTCTCCTATTGCGCGCTGAGGTTCTTCGACGGCTAAATCATTACCAAAGTTCTCTAGCAGACATTGACAATGCTCTGCGGAAAAAACCCTCCTCAGCCAAGGTAAGAAACTACCCTCTTTAAGTCAAAAGAAAAAACCACAAAAACACACACACAAAATCTCATTTTCACACTCGCTCCATTCAGCAACATCAAAAGAAAGAAGAAAAACTCAATTCATTTTGGCCAAATCAATTAAAGTATTATCACAACACTGGTTTCATGTTATGCTTTCCCCTTAGGCCCATTATTATCGTTCACTGGCACTTTGCGGATTAGGCCGTTTAGATGAGGCACTTGTTGACCATTGTCTGGCAGTTGGCTTGGACAGTAAAACTTCCCCGCTCTCTTTAACAGAACTCTTTCAACATGATCTCACCAAGGTAAACCACATCATTATACCGCCACATAATCCTCAAAAACTAATCTGTCCCTTTTTCAATTACAAAAAAAAAAAAAACAGCTCCTGCAAAAAGTTTTGGCACAATCTCCAAAGAAAATCCATCTCAACTCGTTGTCGTCGTCGTCAGCATCATCACCCAATTCAGCACCCTATGGAATTGTCCTCGAAAGTCGGCAAAGGAGAAGACAGCAGTTAGGATTACAGGACACTTATAAAAGGAACGAGGCCATTCTAAGTGCTGATGCAACCACAGACTGTGACCTTTTGCGGCAGGGCTCACGAAAACATTGTCGCAGAAAATCCTATAGTATTACCCGCAGGCAGTCCCAACAAAAACAACAACAGCAACTGGCAGAAAAAGTCAAACCAACACAGTTGGTTAACTTTAATGGCAGCTCACTCTTCGATAGTATTTTGGAAAGAACTCAAAAAGAAGTACAAAAAATCAGAGGTAAGTCTTTGTCGTGAAGTCGCTCTGCGATGCGAATATCATATAACGGTTTCTTTTTTCAACAGAATCAGAATCAAATCTAAGCGAGGAACAACGACACCTCCTCCCGGTTAATCCTAATCTCATCGATGCATCAGATTTCGATTGCGTTCTCTGCTGTCGGACTTTCTGGAAGCCCGTTGTGACGCCCTGCGGTCACACCTATTGTTGGGTATGCCTGGACCGATGCATGGATTACTCACCCTCGTGTCCATTGTGTATGTCGCCACTTGTTGAACAGCATGTCAATGTATTGCAAGGCTCATCCTCACCAGTTCCTTTCATTCTGGCCAAGAGGCCAGTAACTAAATTTCTTGAAGCAGCCATGAAACGATTCATTCCAGACTGCTATGAGAAACGTTTTCAACAGGAAATGGACCTGGAGCCATCGGTTCCGGTATTTATTTGCACCACAGCTTTTCCCCATGTTCCATGTCCGTTGTTTGTCTACGAGCCAAGATATCGTCTAATGGTGCGACGAGCAGTTGAATCGGGCGAGAAACAATTTGGTATTGTCCAGCCGCACAGTGGCAAGTCACGGTATTTTGATGTCGGTACAATTCTCGATATACGAGATTGTGTGCTATTGGGTGATGGTTGTTCGATTTTAAGCACTGTCGGATGTAAGCGATTCAGGATACTTGCCAGAAATGAAAAGGATGGCTATGAGACGGCCAAGGTGGAATATATCTACGATGAGATTATAACGGAGGATACGGTACCGTTTATTAGTAGTATGCATGCGTCGGTGCTGAGCAAGGCAATCGAATGGTATGAGAGTTTGGGAACAGACATTAAAGAGGAGATCTTGAGGAGTTTTGGTGGGATGCCAGCGGTAGAGGATAATTGGGAGAGTATTGCAGATGGACCGGCGTGGGCGTGGTGGATAATTGCTTTGCTGCCACTTAATCAGCAGTTGAAGGTAATTTGAACTGAACTTTGGGGAATTTTTCATTCCAACCTCTACCACAACTTCTTGAGCTATCAAAGTACAATTTTAGGAAATAAAATACTTAATTAAAGTCTCGAAAGTCATTTTAGTGGGGTTATTATTCTTATAACGAGGTTCTTGAGAACAAAAGATCTCACTTCTGAAATAAAAAGGTTGCGTTGGGCGCCACTTTTTTTAAAGAGTTAAAATAAATTACTAACTGTTCTACTCTGCGTTTTCTTGTACTATATGCAAACTGAATACATTGATATACTACTTGGTTTAGCATTTATATAAATATTTAACAACTTCATCCTTAAACAACAGGAATAGATTTCGGTGTCATTTACCCTGTCAGTTGTAAGAATGTAAAACAGATTACGCGCCTTATTCCAATTAGCAATTCAATTCGAGTGTTACGGAATTTTTATTTATTTTTCTACTTGCATCATTTTTTGTGCTCAATACGATTGTATTTTTTTTAGACCTTTAACTTTTGAACGCATTCAAAGGAATTCTAGAATGTTAAATTTGTACCGAGTCTTAAATGAAATTCAATTTAATTATGTACAAATGTCGCAAAATAAAATTCGTTGTTTTTTCATCAAAGAACATTTCATGCGTTTTCTTTTTAATTTTAAAAATATGTTATAAGCTTTTTAAATAAATAAAATAAAATTCTTTTTTTTTCTTTTGCAGGTGGATATCCTCGCAACGACGAGCTTAGAAAAACGACTTCGTGCCATTGAAAAAACACTCGACTGCATGTCGGGAACATTTAAACGTTCACAACAAAGTTGTGTTGTTGTTCATCGTGAATGCATTCAGCCATGCCAAGCTATCGAATGCTGTCAACGTTCCTCACCTGAATTATCTAGCAGCAGTGATTCACATCAACCAAGTGAACATTCGCACTTAATGCTTTAGTTCCTGGCTCCATTATGAATGAAGTATTTAAGTATTTCAACAAATTAACAACTTATCGACCATTACACTACGCATCTTATTGTTAGATTATTTTGTAATTTTTTTTTTACCATAGAAAGAAAACTACACTAATCTTCTTAAATTTTTGTAAGTAAATGAATGTTTTAATAGTGAAGTAAAACCAATTCAAAATTAAAATTTGAAAAAAGAAAAAAACAACCAATTTATAGCTTTAGGGATGTTCTAGCCCGCGCGTCTGAGCCGTTGTCATCCTATACATACATAAATTCTTCTAATTATTATTAAATATTAAATCCAAGAAAAAACAACGTATTCTCCTTTGTAGTATTCTTTTTTCATTTAAAACTATAAATTTTCTTCTCGTCAAACGTAGGAACACATCTTGGGGGCCAAAATAAAAATATTATTAAACAAAACAAAAATTCTTATATAACCTAATTGTTTCCAAAAAAAAAAAAAAAATACAGTAAAAGTAAAAAACACATAATTATAACTTACAAACAATCAAACTTTTAGAGGGAATTATATATAGATAAAAATATTATATATATACATTTATATTTATATATATAAACAAAATATTTATGCAAATTTTAGCTAGATCTTTCTCTTACTATTACAAATTTGTTATCCATATTATATACTTATATCAACAACAAAAAACAAGAATTAGATATTTTTACTAATTGTAAAACTTAACTAACAACAAAAAGAAAATTGTAATGTTAACAATAGCAAAATGTTTAATTGGTTCAACTTATTCCACAGTACAGAATTTATACATTCCGATAAAATTAAATAAAAAAAATAAAACATATATAATCATTATATGTATGTATGTATGTATGTAATGTAGAGTGTATACTTGTATCTTATAGATGGTGTAGTAAATAAATGTATGTGTATATTCTAAATGATTAAATTATAATATTCTATATTGTACAGTATATCTTTATATTATATATAAATATATTTTGTATATGTCAAAATAGTCTCGTTTAGCCAATGAACTACACGGTTTCCAAAATGTGTAACATTAACAATTATAATCCATTAAATGTTCTCAGAATGATTTAACCATACAAGAAAATAGAATACATTTTCCGAAAAATACCAAACACACAAATAGAATAGAAATTCAAAAACAAAATTTAAAAAAAAAATATTTATCGACGGCAACTGAATGACAATCTCGTGTTAAAACGCCATCGCGTTCGTTTCTAATCGTGTTGTTAAGCGCGTACAAGTGTAGACAAATATTTCTTAACATAAACAAATTGTATAGGTCATACCTATGACATCTGCAAAATGACTCACAGATAAACCAGAATTCACTTTAACTAGATTCAAATAAAACAAAATTCAACAACACTTTAAAAAATGTATTGCTAAACAAAAAAATTATTGTAAAAAGAAAAATTATATATTAAATCTTTTTTGTCTTTTTCGTCCTCCTCCAATATATTCATTCCCAAGAGAGTTTCTTCTGTATCCGATTTTTATATAACCTCTATGCATACAAAGTCTCTTTAGTAATTATTGTAAACGAAAAATTAATTGATTGTTTAGTTTGTTTTTAAAATCTAGAATTATCTAACCTAAAAGAAAGTTAAAACTCGAACAACTCACAATTTTGTTTAATTAATTAAGTTAATATTTACAAACAAACAAAAAATAAAATAACTGAAAGCAAACAATTTTTTAAGCTGTGAATATATTATATAGTTTTTTTTTCTTTTTTATGAAACGAAATATTTTCTCAATTAAAACTGACAATGGAATTTTTTGTATCTTGTTTTAGCGACTAAAAACAGTTATTTTATGTTTAGTTTTTTGTCTCATGTTAAATTTTATTTTCTCTTAATTGTTTGTTAAATTAATATTATTAAGTATTTTTTATACAGTAAATATGTTATAATTTCTCAGACATTTAGGTAAAAGTATTTATCTAACAATCAAAATATCTTGTATTTTTTATATGTATACTATGTGAAAGAAATTTATAAAATTAAACAAAACAAAAACAAAAATCATTTAAATGTAATTGTTGTAGTGTTTTTTATTAGTTTTCTTTGTCTTTAAAAAAATAATCAATTTTATTTAAAAATACACTTAATAAAATGTGAAGAAAGTAAATCAAAATTTAAAATCGTTATTTTTATTGCTTTGCTGAGGGGTTTTGGTATGGTTGGTGTCATGGCTAATGTTTCGTCCAAAAGCTTTGCTTTGTACTGAAAGTTGTTCTCTTAGCTCTTCAAAATGTACTTATACCAAAACAAGCCTCAAAAATCAGTTCCAGAATTATTTCAACTTAAAATACGTTTTTAGAGATTTTCTTGAACAGCACGTTCACATTTATATTTTGTGTCTACTACTTAAAATGAGGAATACTGAAACAAAGGAACGAAATGTTATAAAAAAGGAAGAAAACTAGACAAATATTGAAGTTGCCAAAAAAATAGCTAAAAAAAATATACCGCTTCAAAACGGTATTGCCAGTGCCACAGCAAAATAATTAAACAATTTTGTTCACCGAGACGCTTCCAAATAGGTTGTAGAGTACTCAACGATTTCTTAAAACTTAAACTTTTAATTCCTTAATGTTTTTAAGAAGGGCCTGTTCAATATTAAGTGGGTGTTTGGATTCCCTTGCAAACTGCTCGAAAGTTATTGATAAAACTCAAATGTTGGAGAAGAAAATTTTGCCTTAAGCAATTAATAAATGGAGATTTGGGGTACTTGATTATGATGAATATGCTGCCATTATTATATGTATTTATTAATTTATATGTATTATATGTATGTACATATCTCGAAAATAGCTTCTATGCTTTTGATTAATTTTCTGTGCCTACTTGATGCCCCACTAAGGTTTTTCTTTTATAATTCTGACAGCGGATACAGATGAGGTGCCATTGTTTAGGTACTTGTTTCAGATATCCCGACTGAATTTCGATTCAGTTTTGCATGACAATTTTGTTTTCTCCTTCAAAGGGGAACGGTGAAATAAAGGAACTTGAATTTTTAATCCCGGAAGATCGCACGTTAAAATTGCAAAATTTACTACTACAATATTTTGAAAAGGAAATAGTACTTTTTTTTGCGGGATTTAGCACTATTTTGGAAATTTATTCCGAAAGTGCTATTTCGTATTGGAATGTATGATATCCAAAATTGTTGTTTTTTTAATTTATCTCTCTTGATTTTAGATTAAGATTAATATTTTTTTTGGATTTGTTTATATTTTGAAGGAAAAAAATAATTTGCTTTTTCGACATTTTTTTTTTGTTAAAAAAATTATTTTTGTAAACAAATTTTGAAGATAGACATACATGATGTTGGGGAAAAATGTTTGGGATTTTGTTGTTTACAAATTACTAGAACATTATATACAATTTAAACAACAATTGGAGGACGTAAGTCACCAAAACAGACGTAAGGTCAAAGAATAATACTGGAACAACTTTAACTTTTGTAGCCATTCAATTGAATGAGTATCACTGAGACATTTGTCTCAATATGGAACAATTATTATTATTAACAATGTAAGGTCATATCTCTTTTAGAATTATTCTTCGTTCTTAAAAGGACGTTTTTTTTACAAGAAGAGAAGTCCTATCGTTTATAAAAAATTAAATACAATACAAAATCATTGTTTATAATTCGCTTCAATTTTACACTATAACTTTATATTTTATTTAATTGTTTATTAAAAAACAACAATAAGCAATCTGGAACTGACTGCTTTCCCAAAAAAGCAACTGCTTAGATAGAAATTTTTGAACGAAGAATTTTAATGCTTCGTTCCCCATGATTCTCAGCATTTGATGTCTCATAGAATTTCTGTTTTTGAAAAGGGTGTGGCCTAATAAATGGTTGTTAGAAAAATTGAAAAAGGTACCAGATCTCGATCTCCAAACCAAAAAGGAGTAGTTTTTCATTAAAAAGGGAGGAGTTTTTTGCGGTCATATGACATTCGGTCAAAAGGAGTGCGGGAAAGTAGTTTGCGATCATATGGCTTTCGGTTTTTTGGTTTGCGGTAATATGTTTTTCGCAACCCCAGGGGTACGAAGTTTGAATACAAAACCCTGCTTACTGGAGAAGCTTCTTGGGTGTATGTCTTGTTCAAAATCTCGATTTTGAAATGTCAACATAAGAGTTGAAGTTTCTTGCGGCCCTGGAATTGTTTTCATTTTTTTTTTTTTTTTTTTTATTATTAATTCTTGAAAATGCATGCAATGGACTTTTCCGTATGCCAAATTTGTCTTCATTTTCATTTTGCTGATCTTATGTATTCCTGCATCTTGCATGCAACACATATTCACTATTCAAGAATACGGTATATTTTACAATATTTTATATCACATTCATTGAATCATTCATTTTCTTTACAAACCATATAACTTTTACAAAACCCTGACCAGACGGCCGGCATACAACTAACCGCCCCGTTGTCGTTGTCGTCATTTCGTCAAAACAAAATAAACTTAACACTATTATACAAGAGAATTTAATCAAAGCTCTTATCGATGTTGTAATATCGTATAATACCCAAATAGCCTGTAGTCTACACCAAACAAAACATCTATAGGCACGATAAGCTCAACCAGGTAAGAATGCATATACAAAACCCCCACCAAAGCAACCCCTCAGAACAGAGATTAACCAACTACAGAACTAGGAGTGTCGAGCTATCAAAAAAGCTTTCACTACACAATTTAGCTCACATCATCTCGCCAAGCTTGAACGGGTTTTGCAAAATTGAGAATGTTAGCGTTTTGCAAACTTTTACATTTCACCAAGTTAGCCGAGTATAGAACGTTGTCGGTGCTGGAGCTGCGTCGAAGAGCAAGTGCATGCTGCGCGCTGTTCTTGTTCTTAGAGCACGCTTTTCATGACAAGCTTTGCAGGCTTCTCGTATTGATAGTGTGCATGGGGGACGTTGCAGTTTTAACACACTCTTCCCATCATCATATGCAATATAGAATCAAGGGGTTATTGTGGTGGTTGTAAAGTAGTTGTATTTCAAAAGTTTGTTGTCTTTTTGCGACAGCAAAGCTTAGAATGCAGCACAGCATGCACTTAGTTCGGTTCAAGGAAGGCTCGGAATGCCCGCGGAGCTTCGATTTGTCTGCCGGACTTCAGACGTTAGAATTTGTTTCTTTTTAAACGTCTCGTTTTTTTGTTCTATCGATTTGAGTTATTATTTTGAAAATACATAATGGAATTTAAAGTGTTCGTTAAAATTGTTTAAATTGATATTTTAAGCTTGACAAACGAAAGCAAGAGTTCAAGTTCGACAGCCCCGACAAGCAAATTCGATACAAAAAATCATTTTTAAACAAAAGTTCCTTCAAACATTGTATGTACCTGAACGTAGATGTTTTTTTTTTTTAACTTCAAATGCAGTAACAAGCTCTCGACTGAGCTATGCGGAAATTACTTTTACATTGACGTAAAGATTTAAAATCTCGTTGTGAAAAAATTTCAAAATTCCTTGCGAATTTTTCTGATTCTGAGATTGCAAAAAAAAAACCTAAATCCCAGTTCAGACGGTGTTTTAAATTATTATCTAATAGAAAGAAAATAACGTGTAATGTCAATAATAAGCTATTTGATAATAATAATTTTGTGTGTGTTGGTGTGTGAGCGGTGCGCGGCGTGGTGCGTTGCAATACATATATGTACTTGTACTTTTGGCTTTTTATTTTAATATATGCAATTAATCATTGGGAATTAAACTATAAGAGTATTAGAAGTGGAAATTGAAAACTAGCAGTTGCAGTTGCATTTGAAGAGAAAAATCCCCCAGAAACCAAATGAATTCTAGAGAAAATATGCAAGTTGTTAAACAAGTAGTCAAGTCTGCCTTTTTGAAATACATATCAGTTGCCGTGTGTGAACCTGAAGTGTGTTCGCATGACCTTTGACACATCATCAATAGCGTTTTGTAGTATCTATGTTCGGAGATAGGAGGAACATGTTTAAGACTGACAGTGCAATGTGACGATTTAAATTGAAGATTGCAACTGAAGTGAGCATACTAGGAAGATGAAATTGTAGGTATTTTATATAAATAATTTTTTTTTATAATGATGGCGTTTTAGAGTAGATAATGTTGTTATTACAACTTCAAGATAGTATTAGTGTGATCAAAGAAGAGGTACTTAGTTTGATTACTTGAAAATATACTAAAATTTCGAAAACCGACGGATTGACTTGTTCACGATGCGCTGTCCATTTTCAATTTCATTTTCATGATGTATTGATATTTTTCTTACAGTCGCAGCAGCGCCTTATTGTTCTTTTTCTAGCCAGATTGGTTGAGGTCCTCTGCCTATTACATTAATTTGTCATACTTTTGGATTAGATTCGAAAAATATCCAGGAGATTTACTGTTTTCTATTTATTCTACAAGACATGACTTTTTGACTTATACGATAGAGCAGCATGAGTTAAATATCACCGTCTAACAAACAAGTTTTACGTTAACGTCAAACCTAAACATTGTGCGACCTTGAACTCGACCTTATAGGTGAAGCTTTGAAGATCCTGTTTTTTTTAACATCAGTCTCAGAACAAATATAAAATCAATGGTGGACTTGCCTAGTCTATAAAGAAAAGGGACGGTTGAGCCTGGTGATAAGCCACACTGATGTGTTGCTGAACGGATGACTTCGGGCATTCGTATAGCGCAGATGAGGTTGAAGAGGCTTATGCTTCTTGAGCGTGTTCAGTTCAGGGGGTCTTCTTATGTTGAAGGATGTAACATTATCGGACATTATCACCATTTGTTGAATGTAATGCATGTAATCAAAGATAGCTAACTTTATCATATCTAATTAACAAGCTTGCAACTACAGGTTGTCGTAATTGACCTATCAGTTTCCTCAAAAAAAAAAAGAAAACAAAGCAAAAAACAAAACAATTTTTTCACTAAAACCAAATTCAAACTCTATGCTCTCATTATACAATCCAAACCAGAAAAACCAACAAAATGTCACATGTTTTCATTTATGGAAACTCAATACTTGAGCATCCCTTAAACATTTTTGCGGTCAAAGAACGACTTACCGCTGAAACTAATATCCGCTACCAAGTCATATCGGTTTAGATGCGGCCCGACGCGTATAGAACATTACACTTCTCTTACCTTCACCGTCCACATTAACATTAACATTAACGCTTGGGCCGGTAGTTTTTTGTCGCCCGCCAAGCCGGCTTGCTATATACAGAGTAAAAGGTAAGTCAAGTTTATGCGAACAGGTTTTCGAATGGGGTTGAAGAAAAGCTTCAAGGTGACTACTATTTATAATATTATTTAATTTTCATTTCTTCAACAATCACCACCACTAACGAGTGTGTCGGCCTTCGTAGTTTACCCCCACCCACCGACATCGTCTGAGAGATTAGTATGTTCTCTCCTCATTTATTGTTGATCAGATACATTTGCCTCTACGAGCGACAAACACATCTTAAAGCTGTACTCACACTAGCCAGAGAATCTACGTAAGCCAGACTGCAAATATTATGCAATTTGCTGCAAGCTTGTCGCTCACACTGTTTTCTATTACTTCAGATAATGCAATTAAGTTTCTCCGTTGTATGGGACAGCGGGCCTGTCTTGATATGTGTGCCTCCAAGTCAAGTTCAATGGCAAAAACTAATGAAAAACACTACCATTCCATTCAAGACAAATCGCACACTTGCTAAGCGAAACGCTGCAAAACAACTATCACAGCTAAAAAGACCAATAGATTGTTGTTTCGGCTTTTTTGTGTATTTGCTTGCACTTGCTCGCCAAACGCCAAGTGTATGGAGAAGCTTTTGTTGATTAGCGTGCGTCGTCGTCGTTTGCAACATTTAATTTAACATCCAATGAGCTAAGAGAGTGATTTTATATCAATTTAATTACAATTCAATGATTTATGGATTTATTTTTAATACGCGACGAGCTCGAGCGGGTACGAACGTATATTCGAAATAATTGGATGAAAATTGTAGTGAGGGGTATATATCATGAGAATTGAGAAATTAAACCTTTTGATGATATACGGAATCTCGAAAAGACAACTGCTCAACATAAATGTCAACAAATCCGTGTTATTGTCGTCCTTTGTAGATTTTCTGCTATTTTGAATTTTAATTAGAGATTGCGATCCTCTCTCCATTTCTGTGTTTATCTGATGGTTTGTCAGCGATGTTGGTTTTCGTTTAATCTGATGAGTCCTTTTTCCATATCCGACAAATGATACACCACTGTCCGACCAACATATGTGTGGGCAATGTTGAACACCTCCTCCGGTTAACCTTTAACAAAATATACCTCAGGGAAATTATGAGCTTGTTAAAATTGGTTTAGCTTCAGCACAGGTGTACAACATAGGGACGAAAAACTTTCGACAGAGGAGTGAGAGTTGCGAGTGGGAAACGAAAGTCATATCAAAGAGATACCGATGATGACAAACTCACCTGGTGGCCGGTAATCGGTTTATGTTGTATTTGATTAACTAGTAAATACATTAAATGGTCAAGATAAATCCTTTTTGTTTTTTTTCCTGATTCCATCTCGTTCCCTTAAATATATTAATTAAATGGCAATTAAAAGTGCATAGCTTGTTAATTGGACATTGTCAAAGGAAAAAAAAATAAGGAGCTTAATTGATACAAAAACTGCAGCTAATCAGTTGCTACATCGTTGTTTTATGTACAGATAGATGTGTTGTTATTGTTGACAAAACCGTTAAAGATGTTTTGACTCAATATTTCAACTAAATCCTTCAGTGTCTATTAAACAAAAATCATTTTCGGTTTTTGATTATTTCAGTTCAACTTATATTAATTTTTGAGATTTTTAGAAATTCTGTTGGACAGATTTCCTTGCATTTTCTATACGAACGATGAGGAGTAGGTTATTTAGGTACGCTGAAACCTGAGAACTTTTCCACTACTACATACTACTATTTCAAAACAACAACTGTCTTAGAGTGAATGGGTTTTCGTCTCTAATAATATGTTTTTAAAAATGCAAAATTTTCAATGCCAAATAATTGCTTGAGACACGTTGATTTAATTACACATTTGAAGTTAATTTACTATGGGAGCAAACATTTAAAAAAGCCGACCTTTTCTATAACCTCCTCGGGAGAGTTGTAGGTGGAAGTATCAACTTTCTTAAATAAAACGAAGCAAAAGGAAGAGAGAAATTTATAAGACAAAAAATCCTGCCATTTTAAGTCAACTCAATTATTGGTCACTCAGACGATTTCGATATTTTCGGACAACAAGGCGAAGCAGGCAGCGAAAAACTAAAGAAAAATAAACAAGATGGTGTTTTCTTATGAGAAGAAGAAGAAACACAAGAATGAAGGTTAAGTAAAGGGTTCATATATGCCTTGGGGCAATAGAAGCATCCAAACGATCGAATTTTGCAAATCTAAAAATCTTACATCTCGAAACAACTGCTTTAAAGGACTTAGATACCCAATAAGTTTGTGCAACCTAACCAAAGTACAAGCACTACTGGGGATATGAGAACTACGACTACCCCAACTGCGGGTCTTGAAGCGATTCTCAACCTCACCCCTTTATAGATTTATTTGTACAAGAATCGGCAGCAAACAGCGCTCTTCGACTAAGTCAAAATAATATCTGGAGAACTAGTCAAAACGGCCATGCTACGTCTGTACAGTTTACATGACCCCTTACTTAGACTTCAATTAAACCTTTATTACCAGCTTCCTCAATAGACAAGATTAGGAAAACAGTGTTCCTTACACTAATGAATCGAATTGTACCATCTTTGAGGATGGTTCGAAAATGATAACTGGAGAAGTGGCAGGTTTCTTCTCAGAAAACCTTAGATAACCTTGCCAGTTCATTCAGGCTCCCCGACCATAGCAGTGTGTTCCAAGCCAAAATCTTGGCAGTGAAAAACTCTGCTAATTAAATATCCATGATGGCGATATCACATGCTGAAATTAACTTTTTCATTGATAGCCAAGCAGCAACAAAAACGATTTCTGCCAATCAAATCAAGTCAAAGCTTGTTTCTTGCTGTCGTGAAGAGCTAAGAATTCTTGGTATGAATCATAATGTAAGACTCTGCTGGGTTCCCGGTCACAGTGGTGTGCAGGGAAACGAAAAAGCGGATGAGCTTGCAAGATAAGGCTGAGTTCTTGATCCCTCTCTCATAGACAATAACACCAGAATCCCTCCATGCGAATTAAAACGAAATATTGGTAACAATATCATTCAAAAAGCAAATGGTAGATGGAAACTTCTAGAAAACTGCGGTAACAGCAGGAAACTCTGGCCGAATTAAGACAAGAAAAGATCCGATAGGATCATACTTCTTAAAAACCCACCCTGAGCTCCCTCACAAGCGGTGATTACGGGACATATAATTTACTTGGCAATGAAGAAGAGAACGAAAATACTGCTCAATTATCTATGCTACTGTCAAGCACTCTGCAAAACTAGGAAATCTTCTTAAGGCAACTATTTCTTCAATGAAATAGAAGACAGAAGACAATCGCCTAGATACTGATTTTTTTCAAGTCCTGTAAATGGCTCGACCAACCATATTTTTCAAAGGTTAAAAAACTTTTTCAGGAGTTACAATACTTCGGGGCACCACTAAGGATCTACATTAATCTGAGTGCGACGGTAACAACATTAACTGTCAGCCCACATAACCTTACCTAACCTAACCAGAGACGTCACATTGCGATGATAAGCCAATAGCACGCTTTCGTGAAGGTCGATGTCGAAGACGATAGAATCATGAGCTACATGAAAAGTACTGTTAATAATGGATATATATGCCTGTGTGCAAAATAATAGCAGTGGTTCAACTATCTTTCCTTTAATGAAAAAAACAAGTTTCCCTTTGACTTATTAATTAATTTATTGGTTTTGAATTATTCCATACTTTATGTTAATATTGTATACAAAAAATTAAAAACAATATTTCAATAGCTTAGTTGATAAATATTACAAAATTAAGAAAATAAATTAAAAACGGCTGTGCATTAAAATAGCAGTGCTCCAGATAATGTCTTATAAGAACTTAAAAAAAACAATAATTCACTTAAATTTTCATTACGATTTTATATTTTTTTGTGTGACCTTTATTTGCGAGGTCAGAAGCACAACGACGACAACGAAGAATTAACCAAACACATGCATCTTTCTTGTGGAATGCTTTCCCATGTTCTTTTCACTGCGCTCCACAATTCAGCAACATTTCTTGGTTTTTCCTTCGCAACACCTTCCTTAACATTCGCCCACAAGTTTTCGATGGGGTTTAGGTCCGGCGATTGCACAGGCTACTCAAGCACATCAATTTTGTTAGTCGCAAACCATTTTTTTGCTAACCTGCTGGTGTGTTTGGGGACATTATCCTGCTGAAACGTACAAGTTATTGGCATGTGCCATTCGGCATAAGGAAGGATGATACGTTCTGCAGGATATCAACATAAATTTTGGCGTCCATGATATCCTTTATCCAAAAGATAGGCCTTGTTTCGAAGTAGGAAAAACAACCTCAAACAATTATTTTAGCTCACAGGTCATTTCGTTCTTTGTGACTTTGAGTAACGGTTTTTTTCAATGAAAACCAACGCCAATTAATCTGCAAGCTTTATGAATCTAATGACAATGACTAGTTAGACAAAGACTGTAATTTAAATTTTGTACAGGCAACGCACAAGAACGAGACGATTACGATTACCTATTACATATTTCTCAACTTTGGGAAGCACTGCTATTTTTTTGCACACAGGTGTAACAATAAGAAATTGCATTTTGTGTGAATGCTGGACTTAGCACTAGGTACTTCACATTAGGCGGGCAGAGATTTAAATATTTTCCCTAAGAATTTATGATTTTTGAGACTTGATTGTTGATAAAATTAAAAGAATAGCTAGTATGAAAACATTCCTCAACAATATCCTTTCTTATACCTCGACGAGTTTCTTAAAAATTCAAAGGCAAAACAAGTTAGCCTTGTTCAAACAGAATCCTTTTTTCGACTATGGATAAAATTTCCAAGTTTGTCAACCTCTTGGTTTTGGTTTTAATGATTGTTTTGTTATTTAAAGTTGACATTTTTATTCAAAGAAACGAAACCAATAAAATGCGTCATTATTTCAAAAGTTTCTTCAAACTTCGAAGGAAAGGAGTCGTTCTGTTTTTTCTATGACTATAAATTCAAAGAAAGCACCGCATTTCATTCCACCTACCATAAGTAAATCAAACGACTTCTTAAGAACAATTCAAGACATTCAAAACCTACTGCTAAGAATCTCCCAACAGCAATATACCTTCCACAACTTGTTTTTCTATGCTCAATTATGAGTGTTTCTAAGGATATCATTGTTCTAGTTCTACCCCTTTTCTGATGCATCAGTTTACGAAAATTCAAAACGAAGCCAAAATGTTACTTGCAATCAGCAACGTTTCGAAATGTCAAAAACTATCAATCAATATTCAGTCTAACTATAAATAAATGTGAGAAGCATTGTAAAATATCCTGAAAGACAAGCCATTTTATTTTTGATAGGCTGATGGCTTAAAACTGCAAGCAACAAAATATACACAAACGTGTGTACTGTGGGTATTTTTTTTTATCTTCCGTATATGAATGTATTTATGTGTATATATGATTTTAAATGTAGGGGTGGTACCGAATATGAAGAAGGCACTTCATCTGCTAGCACGGATAGACTGTGCTTCGTTGGAAGAACCTGCGCATCACCCAATGTCCGTTACGTAATTGGTTGACTACAAAATAAATAGCAAAATCCTTGTGCTACGAAGAGTGAGGCAAGCAGGAAACGTGCCATAGGTAGTAGATTTCTACTGTTGCACACATTCATTGTGCCTGATTCGAGACTCGAAGTCGTTGAGTCTGTGATTTTAAATCATCCTTCTAACCGGAGTGCACTTGTTGCTCGAAAATAGAAAAAACGAATGATACTCAATATCTCCCACACCAATACAGATACAATTATTATCCTTGCAAATATTTCGCATAGCCAATTGAACAACGGTTAATATTGAAATCAATCCAAATAGACAGACATTCGGTATTTGGATTTTGGTGCGTCTTAACGGCAAATTAGGATTACGGTCGCAAATTGTCTTTTGGATTAAAAAAAAAATAATTTGATACAAAAACATACCAATTCAAAAAATACAAAGAAAATATAAAATAATTATTATTTCAGGTGCAGAATGCGCGTAAAAAATTATTTCAAATTGTTTAGTGTTAACGTTACGTGACTTGTGAAAAAAAAATAGATAAAATTAAAATAAAAGTGTTGAAAATTTGGATTTCATAAAAATAAAGTGTGTAGAAAAATTAGCATCCTATTGCGTGTAAATATAAATAATAAAATTATTGGAATCAATTAAAGCTGTCATCAAACATGGATGAGGAAAATGACGACAAGGATGACACGAAAAGGTAAGTTTTCAAGATAAGATTACGAATTTATCTGCGAATTTAATGAAAGAATATTCTGGACCAATTTAATATTGCCATGACTCAAATGACACATAAGAGACCCAATTGAAGAAAATATAAATTAGGTGATTGCTTTTGTTGGTTCCTTCTATTTTATCTTCCTGTATTATGTTACGTCTACACTTCTTTCAATTAATTTCTGTGTGCTTTTTGATTTGGATATTACCACCATCGTCGGTCGTCCTAATTTAACGTGTTGTTGGATGATGATTTGGAATAGCCCAAGGTAAACTTCTTTCGGATGGATTTTATTGAGAAAAACAATCATGTGTATTTTGATTGTCAAAAAAGGCATGAAAAAACCGACGTAACATTCTTTGCTTTGTTAGCAACTTCAAGGTCCATTCTTACGTCTAAAATTATGAATTTTGTCAAGGCATGTATTGGTTATGTAAGCTTGTTTCTAGATAGAAATAAACAGATGTTTTGAAAAATAAATTTGTGTAGATGATGAAAATTCAGGACATGTTCTCAACCCACCGATACCAAAAACACCTAATCAGAAGTGAGGAGCCGGATTTCATTCATAATCATTCTGATATTTCGAAATAGAAGAAATAATAGACCTCAAACATCTATTTCCATGGAAAAGATAACAGATTTTAAAAATAATAATTATATTTAGGAACATTTGGTTTCTCATCCTCGTCAGATTTCGTCGGGACATTAATTGTTTTTAGATCAAATCTTAAAATCATTTAAATCGGCGCATAGCGAAATACCATCAGCTCCATGAAATTAATTTGTGATTTTATTTCTTGTACTAAATTGTACTAAAAGTATGATTTTTTACCATTTATATAAAAGGATAGTGTTATAATTATAACCACCAGTCACCTTAGACCAGACCTCCAAACAATTGTCTCGTTATCTAGGTGTGCCAAGTGTCTTGTGCCGATTTGGTTCAGCTCCTTTACTGCAATAAGGGATTGGGTTCTTGAAGATTGTCGAGTAGGAAGTTTGTTATCATGCGATTAGGCCTGTACTTTTTCAGTAACGCTGTACACTCCATTTTTACACACTTGAATGGAATTCAAAGGGTATGTTTCCGAAAGTATTATTCTATTAACTTTTGTCAAGGAACACGCCTCTTGACAATGCACCACACGTAGGGATCAAACCAAACGGTTTTAGTACCAAAAAATACCGCAAATATAGACAACTTTTTGATTTTGGAATTGTAAGCATTGTTTTGCTGAAATTTAAAGCAGAGATATAAGATCGTAAACAGATGTACCAGCACCAGGAACGGTCTTTCCAAATATTCACATTTACTAGTTCTTTTAGGTCCGTCCTCAAGTGAAGATCTGAAGCAATACTTGATGAACACCTTCGTTATGGATGATGTCAAGTCAAGGATAAGAGCAGGTGCGTCACAAGGCTGCGTTCTTTCTCCGACTCACTTTCTATAATAAATTATTATTCAAAAACGTTTTTTTTAGTATCGTACCGGTGTTTCACTGGTTAAACACTGTAGGTACACTACACGTTTAACAACATTGTTGATTACAACGAAAAAGCTTTAGGTTTTCCTTGAATAACTAACGTTTAGTCAAAAATTAAAAAAAAAAATTAAACCAAGAACCAAGTTAATCAATGACGACTACTCCTTCGCAATTCGCAGGAAATTAATACAAAAATATAGTTGTATTAAGAAAAGAAATGTGTTTGAAGTTCACTTTTCCGTATTCCCCACAAACCGTAATGAGAATGACATATGTGTTTCAAAAAATATCATACTCGATTTTTCTGTGAAACATTGAAACATATGAAGGTACTTACGTAACCTGTCATTTCCATTCCCATGAATAAAAATAAAATATAAACAGAAACCATTCTTATTTAACGTCTACGGTTTACCAACCAGCGTCAATGCGAAAAAACCAGCCCCGTAGCAACCCAGGGGCTAGGAGGGGCTTTGCCCTACCACGCATTTCTCCATTTTATTGCATATAAGATCAATACTAGAAAATAAAACAAAAACAGTACCTATAGTAAATGTCATTTTAAATTTTTTTTTCAATTTTTTAAATAATTGGATTTTGCGGTTTTTCTGCCTATTAAACCGCAAAAGAACCATATCTAGGTTAAGTTCATCGAGCCTTTTTTCTCGAAAGCGAGAGAAGATAAATTGTTTAGTCTGTCAGTAGACATATTGGACAGGTTCAGCTGCGTAAGACACTTGAAGTTAAGTCAAAATTCACGTACTTGATTGGTCAGGTGTCAAAAAAAAATCTTTCCATTTTAGTTAATTTCATTGAAAAGTAGACTGGAAAATAAGGCAAATATATTCGCCTTAAAATCAAGTAACAGCTGTTTGTTTGCTGTCATTTGCTTGTGAAATAAAAAAAATTCATATTGCACGTGAACTTTATTCGGTAAATACGGTTTGATTTTAATTAATTTAAAGTTTTATAAAAACGAAATTTAAAGTTTGGCAAAATGACCAAACATATAAGTTTGAAGACTCCGAAGAGGTTTTCAAATGCCTTTACATTTATTTATTTTCTTAGGCTTGGCACATTTCGTTTTTTATTTACAATAAAATTTTGAAGTGAATTTTAAAATTTGAAACTAAAGACATTTGAATAAAATAGACTTTGCCTTAAGTTAAACAGGCGTTCAATGAAAGTAACTTGCCTAAACTTCAAGTGCCTTACGCAGCTGAACCTGCCCATTGACACGCCCGGCCGGCGGCGGCGCCACCGCATGACTTGCGTTAATATTGAAAAGGACGATTCACATACATCTGTTACCTATAGATGGAAACGTTTCTATGGCTGCGATAAGATTGTAAACGTTTTCCATGCCGTGTCGCACTTTATAAAATTCTGCTAAAATGTCGGTTTTATTTTTTGTATGTTCTTTTCCTTGTCTTGCTCTTAAAATATTTAGCTTTTCCTGGTCGGCGCGAGTTTTATTTATATATTCCTTACGTTACCGATCTCGAGTTCAATTTTACTTGGCATTGTGATGCCTAACTCAGTCAATGGATGCAATGAAACGGTTTGACATTTCCGTTATATGTAACTATGTCGATTGTTTCAAAATACGCTGATTTAAGATTGACTTCTGGTTCAGATTGATTTCCAAGTGTGGAGTACACACTCGAAGCGTTGAGCATTTTCGACTGTCGTCAATGTCGATTTGGGCGGCTTGAAGCAAAATCTCCGTCAATCATAATCAGAACGTATTTTTTTTAAAAGGTTTTTTGTCTCAAATTCATATTTTTCAAAATTGTTCTGTGATCTTAAATTTTGTATTGTTTGGTAAACCGCTTTTACAAGTGCTATCGAATCTTTGTAAGGCCGTGAAGGCCTTGTAATATTTTTGTGACCGGTTCAACAATTTCCAACAAGTCCTTCGTAAACGTTAAGGCAAATACAAATTCTATTGAAGACATAACATGGAACAATACTGCACCTAATGCAACGTCATCCTCATCAGTCATCACCGTCGAATCCTGCTGCACCAGTAATTTGAGGCAAAGTCTCCATGAAATGTTCATAGTTACAAAGAATGGATTTAGACGCACGTAAGTGGCCAACCCAGCGAGTCTCTACAAGATTTAATATGGAATGGCCTTCGTAATGTTGCTTAATTTTGTGCCGACGACGGAAAAATCTAGCAATGTGTTTAACCTTAAAATATTTAAATAAATGTGAAGCACAGTGGATATCCAAAAAACCTGATCAAAAAATTGTTTCACTAGTTGGACACTTTCAATTGCTTTAATTATTTCCAAATGAAATTGATGGTTCAGACAGTAAAAATAGGGTTGGGGTTCGTTACGATACAAAAAATCGAAAAAAAAAACAAACCATAGGTGTTTTGAAATTTCATCTCGAGTTTAACAATAGATAGTCACTCTTACTCACTTGTATCTTTTTGTTGACATAAAAGTTGTATTTCTAACGCATGATTTGATTTAAAAAAAAATAAGTTATCGCTAAAAATATGTTTGCCCCCCCCCCCACGCAAAACAGGGTTGCTACGGCACTGGAAAAAACAACGGTTTTCATGAAACCGATACATTCATATTACTTGACCTTTAAAACACCATAAAAATAAATGCACTCAAAACGTCCGTCGTCGCTGGTCGTCGTTCTGCAGAAACCTTTGAGATTTATCATTTAAGGATATTTTGGTACACCTACAATGTTCATAAACAACCCCCTGTAGACATTTTTGAGTTCCTATATATTTTCGAATTTCCCATTTACCACAGTCACAGTCGTAGGTCGTGAAGGCGGTTATGGGAATGTTCAAAAACCGTAAAAATTTCAGAAAATGTTATAATTTCAAAGGTAAAGAAAAACACAACATGTGCTGTCAAATAGCGTATACCACGCTACACTGAATCTCTTACATCTCTAGAGCGACTCCATAAGTCCATAGACGTTTTATTATTTGCAAAAATCTGCCACTGACAGTTTTCAAACAAAATACTTGACTCATTCCAAAAATACAGAGAATAGCTGCAGAGATCTAAATAAATTGTCAGTTCACGGTCGGTCGGGCGGTCGTTCGGGGAGGAAAACTCCAGGTATCAGGGCTCAGGGGGTTGTTGCTATAATTGCGAATATAATGCAATTATTATTTTTAATAAAAGGAAAGTCTTCATCACTGTACTTCTAACACTGTTGAGGAATCAGGACGCTCCTGATGTCCTTTAAAAGGATAGATCTCAACAAAAGATGTTCTTACAATAAGAAGACTTCTCTCGATTTAGTATTCATATTTCAGTAGAGTTAAATGTAAAGGCAGAAAGGTCGTTCGGTAAAAATAAACTAATTTTAGTGATATCTTCACTTCTTATGTCCAATTTACAACCAGTTGAGCGGAATTTTGTACACCTGAGTCCAAAATTTGACAATAATCATTTTGATGACAATTGAATGTTTTCATGGAAAATTCTTAGTGTCTTCGGGGTTGTATGTCGGTTGTTAAGTTGCTGTAAGCCAATGGTACAGGTGACGGCTGGTTTAAGGGATCAATGTTATGCAACAATTGACTCTTAAAGACTTTAAGGCCTTTAGATAGTTTCGATCTCATGGTCAATGTAATATTGAAAAGGATGCTGATGTGTTTGTCTGTATGTTCCTATGAATAAATGGACTGATGACAGTGTTATTCAAATTTATAGAATTCCAGTAGACCATTTTTGTCGTTGGTTTAATGTCCTTGTTCATTAACTGTGTTAATAAGTGTTTTGTTTCTTTTTTACACCTCGTAGAAAATCCAGAAATCTCAGTGAGAAAAAACGTCGTGATCAATTCAATATGCTGGTGAATGATTTGAGTGGCCTCATATCAACAACATCCCGCAAAATGGATAAATCCACAGTCCTCAAGTCAACTATTGCATTTCTAAAACATCATAACGGTGAGTGTCCACATAGAATCCTTTTTTTAATAAAAAAAAAGAACTCTCACTGATATTCTTAATCAAACTAAATTTTACAGAGATAACCGATAAGTCAAAAATTCATGAAATACCTCAAGACTGGAAGCCTTCATTTCTAACCAATGACGAATTTTCTCATCTCATGCTCGAGGCTCTCGATGGATTCATTTTAATTTTCTCAAATAACGGCACCATCCATCATGTATCCGAAAATGTAACCTCTCTCCTAGGACATTTACCGGTAAGTTAAAAGTCATACCCATAAACCTAATCCCTTCTTAATATCCTGAACTCTTTTTTTCGAGCTATACTCTTTATTTTTATGTACTTGCATAACTGTTGTCTTTTTGATAAAAAAAAGAAAATTAATTTAAATCAGCCATTATTGAATCAGAGCGATGAACTAAATTTCAGAGCGATCTATTGAATATGACAATCTTTGATTTAGCATATGAAGTGGATCATGAGAAACTGTACAACATCTTTCTGAATCCAGCATTGATCATCGATCCGCCAAAAGTCGAGATATCACCCGAAACTCAGATAAATGTTTTTTTACATCTTAAACGTGGTGCACTGGATAAAGTTGATACGACGGCTTATGAGCTGGTTAAACTCGTCGGATATATAAGTGAGACAGACACACATTTTGAATGGAACATGAATTATGTTTAATTTTTTTTGTTTAGAAAAAGATTTATCAAAATCAGAAAGTACAACGTCAAATACTCATTCCCGGTCGTTTTCGACAGATAGCTGTGATAAGAATCTGACATTTGTTGGAACGGTACGTGTGCAAATGCCTCAACTGATTCGTGAAATGTCCGCAATAGATCCGTCCAAGAATGAATTCACATCGAAACATAGTATGGAGTGGAAGTTCATATTTCTCGATCAACGTGCCCCGCCAATTATCGGTTATATGCCATTCGAAGTATTGGGAACTTCCGGCTATGATTATTACTATTTTGATGATCTCGACAACATTATAAGTTGTCATGAAGAATGTAAACATCCCACTTCTGAATAAAAATGTCAAAATGTTTATGTGTTTTGTTTCTTGAATTACAGTAATGCAAAAGGGTGAAGGGAAGTCCTGTTACTATCGTTTTTTAACCAAAGGCCAGCAGTGGATTTGGTTGCAAAGCGAATACTACATATCGTACCACAATATCAGCTCAAAACCGGACTATGTTGTTTGTACGCACAAGGTGGTTAGTTATGCTGATGTGATTAGACATAATAAGCTCAATAGCAACAATAAAGCAACAGTCAAAAGTACCTCAGCAACAGTAACGTTAAGAGATCTCGAAAGTTCAGCGGCAGCAGTGGGTGGAAGTGGTAGTGTGAGCGGCGTGACCTCAATGGATGTCGGCGGGATTGAAAAAATGCCTGCAACCACAACAACAAAGTCACCGGAAATTGATTCGAGTATTGTTTGGCCGCAAAGAGCGGCAAAGCTTGCGAATTACGGAAGCATGACGTCTGCAGTTGGTTTGTCCAGCAATTCAAAACGAAAACGATACTCGCATACGAGGTGCAATGAGTCTGATTATACGTCAGATTCATCTTCGAGTAGGCATTCCCTGATGACCCATCTCAGCTCGGTAAGTTTGAAACCAAATCAATCAATATTGAAGCAATTAATTTTTTGTTTTTGTTAGCAAGCGAGAACGAGGCATAATTTTTCGTCGCAGCTACATCAACCTCATCACCACCAACAGCAGCAGCAACAACAACAGCAACATCAGCAACATCAGCAGCAGCAACATTCAATGTCAACCCATCAACAGCAACCCCACCTTCAACAACAAATGCAACAGCAGCAAATTCAAACCCTCTCCCACAACAAACTTTCTAAGATGTCGCAACAAACTCTAGGTCTTCAGTTAGTTTCCAGTCCGCCTGCTCAATTTGCTCAGCCTTCATATCCCTTGCGCAATACCCAGATAATGGGACACACATTTCTCGAGCCACAACAGTATCTAGCAGCTATTCCCGTGCAGCCGGTGATAGCACCGTTCCCAATGACTCCAGTGCTTTCACCAATGAATGTACGTTTTTTTTTTTGCACTTTCCAATATAAATATGATCTTCATGGGAATTTGTTTCGCTTTTAGAATACTTCAGACATTCTTCCTAGTGTGATGATGACCCCAACTCAAACGCAGATTCAAGACCAACTTCAACGCAAGCATGACGAGTTGCAAAAGATGATATTCCAGCAACAAGATGAGCTTCGTCGAGTATCTGAACAGCTTCTTATGGCTCGCTACACCATTATTCCAACATATAACAACCCCAATCAAAATAGGCATTACCAGATTGGGCCCAGTTCCATGGACCACCAACAGCAACAACAACAACAACAACAACAACAACACCAACAACAGCAACAGCAACAATTTGTCAACTACAACTATGGAATGAACGATCAACTGCAAACCACTCACCACCAAGACACCACCATTCACCAACAACATCAACCACAACAATCGCAACCCCAACAGCATGTAGCTCAATCTTTGCAGCAACAGATGCTTCCGAGAAATCCACCTGTACCTGATTTGGACCAATTCGGTCATGAGGATATTGATGCGTTCCTCAGTGCCGAAGCTCTTCAGCCAACACTCGTTCTACCATCGCCCTCTCCAACTGCAATGAACTCACAACAGCAGTTGCAAACACACTCGCAAACCCCTGTGATGTCAATGAATCCCCACAGTCTCGGTGTGCAACAGGAAGACAGTTTACTGTCCTACATGCAGTTACAAACGGAACCAACGACCACATCAAATTTGCACTTTCAAATGGGCATTAGTGATGATGGTTCCGAGAGTCGCGGTGAAGATACCAACGTCGTTGCCGGGCAGAATCGCTTTAACCCCTACCAAACGCAAAGTAATCAATTGCAGAATGATTTGGAGATTCTGCCATATCAGATGTCACAGGAAACGTCACAGATCCTTTTCAATTCACCCCACACACCTGGACAGAATCAATAGGGGTGGCACTAACCAGATTGCGGGGGCGTCCGGTTATCGTAATCTGATAGCAAATAGAAAAAAACTACATTGTCAGTGGCTAGGTATTATGAACTAATTATAAATATAAATAAATTACGTAAGCAAAATAGTTAATTATAAAATTTTATTATAAGTATGTAAATATATTATGTAAATGTAGATACATATATGAATATTGACATGTAAATGTGGAGAATGTTAACTTAACGATTTTTTGTAAGTGTTGATCTGTGTATATGTTAGAGTATGATGGTATAGTTGTAATAATCAAAATGTACACATAACTATTTTAGAAATATTTTTTTATATCGAAATTAATATTAAGAATAAAAAAACAAAAAAAACAGAAAGACCAAAAAGGTACTCATACATTCAAAATCTACCTGAAGTGATTTTTGTTTTACATCCTTATGTCGCCTGGGCGCCTGGCGTCCATTTCTTACGCTCTGCTCCTGCCTAAATGGCTTTACCGATTCGACTGAAATTGGTACAAAATACACAAGGCACTCGACTCCTATTTTACTTTTACATATTTTTGGGGATGCTTGCAACCTTTCATGTAAAATTTGTGAGTGGTTTTTCCGTTTATATAAGCATGTGTCAGACGTTAGAGGCTAGTTAATTCTTCTGGCGAGGTCAGGCCCGGTTCATAATAAATGCCTGGTAAGTAAAATCGAGGATAACGATATCGCGGAAAATTTTGTAGTAAATCCCTACTTTTTGGAAAAAGAAATAGTACGATTTAGCACTGTTTTGGAATTTTATTCCGAAATTATTATTTCGTATTGGAATGTCTGATATGCAAAATTGCTGTTTTTTTTATTTTGTTTTAAAATCAAGAAAACAAAATTTAAGTTGGGTCTAATATTTTTTTTTAGATTTTTTTATGTTTTGAGGTACCTACACTTTTCATTTTTTTCATTTTTTTGTTAAACTTTTTATTTTAGTATGAAAAAATTGAAAATAGACATGATGTTTGGGATTTTATTGTTAACAAATTACTCGAACATTTTATACAGCTAAAACAACAATTGGAGGACGTAAGTTGCAAAAATAGACGCAAGGTCAAGGCACAATACTGGAACAAGTTTAACTTTTGTAGCCATTCAATTGAATGAGTATCACAGAGACATTTGTTTCAATACGGAACAAACATTATAATTAACAATTTAAGGTCATCATATCCCTTTTTGGATAGTTCTTCGTTCTAAAAAGGACGTTTTTTCTTTTACAGGAAGAGAAAACATATCGTTTATAAACTACTAGCTTACCCGTGCCCTCTTTGATGGGCAAAATAAAATTACTTTTATAGAATTCTCCACTTAAATTATATTGAAAACAATTTTTTTGTAACTTATAAAGTACAATATTTATTCTAAAGCTTTTACATAAACAACATTCTTTGTTTTTCGTTCTTTGGTATGAATAAATAATGATGGTTTTTCTTAACATTTGCACCGTTTGTGATTTGAAAAATAAACATTTTTTGTTATAAGCTTTTTACCCATATTCCTCTTTTAAAAGAAAACTAAGAAAATCGCTCAACCAGCTGTCAACTTATAAGAGCACCAACATTTTACTGAATTAAGTATAACAAATGTTTAGAAATGAAACATGTTGAGAATTCATGAAAGCTATATTGGTCCCGTTTTTCTTTATGGACCCGAAAGACATTTCAAAACTAAAAACTACATCCCCACACCAGCAAACAGCAAGCAGATAGAACAGAAGCAAAAGTTTAAGATTGTCCAAAAGCAGTTACCTACACTCAAAATCATTTTCCAAATATACCAACCTATATCCTATATGTATAAATCCCCGTTAGCAATTTTTTTTGTAGCCTTCTTTATTTTCCTACTCGTGTTCGATTTTTCCATTGCTTAAAAAACCTATCATGTACAAATCATCGACAAAAAATGTCAAGTATAAGTTTTTTGTTTTTTTGTTTTTTCCGATAACAATATTTGACGAAAATATTTGAAATAATTTTCATACAAAATTGAGTATTCGTTATATTGATATATTTGGCTGAAGTGGAAAAAGCATTATGTTTAACATTTGCAGTTTTGCACCATTTGTGATCTGAAAAACATACATTTTTTTGTTACACCTTCTACACTTATTCCCCTTTGGTTTAGAAAAAAATTTAGAAAATCGGTCAACCGGTTGTCAACTGAAAAGATAGTAGGAATTTAACCAATTAGTCCTTTATATGTATGTATAGATATAGATAATTAAATACAATACAAAGGTATAAGGCGGGAATTTTAAACTATAACTTTGTACTTATATTATAAAAAAAGCATCGGAGCGTCCATTACCTAGCATGAACATTCTGGAACTGACTGACTTGGATTTCCAAAAAATGCAACTGCTTATAAAGAAATATTTGAACGAAGAATTTAAATGCTTCGTTCTCCATGATTCTCAGCGCTTGGTGTCTCATAAAATTTCTGTTTTTGAAAAAGGGTGTGGCGTGTGGCCTTATTCAGGGAAGTTACAAAAATCGAAGAGGTATCAGAATTCGATTTCCTTAATTCTCATAACGTTGAGTGACGAAAAGATTAGATTTTTTAAAATAACTTTGAGTGACGAAAAGATTCTCATGAAAAAAGGTAGGATATTTTCCGGGCAAATGTTACCCGGTCAGGCCGTCTAGGGTCTAGTTAAGAATTCACGGCGAATTGTTTTATACGTCATTATGGTTAGCGAATGTGATCTTATTTATTTATTTATCTATAAGTTTACACTTTTTTAGACTTTATGTTAATTAAAATAAAACAACAGCAACAAAACTCATGAGAAGACGGAAGTGTTTAAATGCTACATTTATACAATACAAAGATTATATATCACAAATTTAGATATAACATTTTTAACGTTTTAAAAGTCCATTGACAAAATATTCATTATTAAAAATTTTAATTTTTCCTTAGAGCTTTCCAGATCGGCAAATTTATTAAAAAAAATTGCAGGATCTTGTTACTGGTTCATTCAACAACAACAAAAAAAAAATTATTTACTCTAGGTCTCAAAGATCGAGATACGGTCTAAACAGTAATGTCGTTTTTAATTGGCAATCTGGAAGTGAAAAAAAAGCATTCTGAATGCGTTCAATTGGGCAAAAGTGACAGTTCTGATTCTGAAAAGAAGAGAATTTCCCTTATGGTTTTAAAAACAGAATCAGAAGCAGAATCACGCACACATTCATAAATATTTGCAGCGCAAAAATAAAATGACATTTGGCGCGAATACACACATGTCATACTCAACCAATCCATTCTCACCAAACTTCAGATTCTTCGGAATAAAAAAAAACTGTTCAATTGGGATTCCGAATCGAAGAACAATTCCGGATTGCCAATTAAAAACGCCATAAATGTAAAGGTGGGCAAACAATATGTTCAGTTAAAACATCCCTCTTTTCAATCCGATTCGAAGCATTCTTATAATAAAAAAGCGACCACACTACGCTGCAATATTCGATTATTGGGCGTACAAGACTGACAAAAAGAGTTCTTAATGTATGAAGACAATAAAAATCTTTTGAATTTCTCATTAGAAAACCAAGCGTACAATTAGCTCTTGCTACGACATAATCAATATGAACTCTAAAATAAAAAAAAATAACTCCAAGATCCTTGTGAGTGTAAACTTTCTGAAGTACAGAAGATGCTATATTATAAGTCGAAACAAGTGGAAGAGACGATCTTGTCTCTAAATTGAGTGAAAGGTCGTTCAAGCAGCACCATTTATAGAAAACATCTATGTCAGCCTGAAGCTTATAGCAATAATCAATTATTGATCCTATTGATTTATAAAGTTTGACATCGTCAGCAAAAAGTAAACATGCAGAGAACGAAATGTTAAGAGGAAGATCATTTATAAAAAACAAAAATAGCAAAAGACCCAAATGACTCTCTTGAGGAACTCCAGATCCATTGAAGATGCTTTCTGATTGAACCTGTCCTATCTTGACACTTTGAGTGCGATTCAGAAGATAGCTTTTCAACCAACTTAGAATTTTACCTTTGAATCCAAGGGAATTAAGCTTTTTTATAAGTAAGTTGTGGTTGACCCTATCGAAAGCTTTTGAAAAGTCGGTATAAATAACATCTACTACATTACCTTTTTCTATTTCGTTAATACAAAAATTTGAAAACAGGGTTAGATTGGTAACCGTTGATCTACCTGTCACAAATCCATGCTGAAACAGTGATATGTGCTGAGCTGCTTTTTGATAAATTTTGCTCTTTACTTGTGATTCGAAAGCCTTAGGAATAAGTGTTATGAATAGGAATAGGTGTTATGTACGAACATTTCCAACAATTAAAAAAAAAACACTTGACTCAATTTCAACTTTTCAAAAATGCAATGTTGCATACCAAAAAAAACCATAAGTGTTTTAATTTCCCTGATTTTTTTACAAGGAAATTAAAACTTTTATGAAATTTTTTGGTATTTAACAACATTATTAACATTATTAAGACATTGCATATAAACGTGTTGACGAAATTTTCAAAAAATTGGTTGAGCCGTTTTTGAAAAATCTAGAAAAGAGTGTTATAACCCCAAAAGGTGCTACAAAAATGGATTTCTTTTTCGATTTTTTTGTTATTGAAGAATATATTTTATATAATATCTTGGATTGCAATATCACTAAGGATAATGTAAAGTATAATTGTGCAAAATTTTAACAAAATCGGTAAAGCCGAAATGGAGATATACGGGAATAGTCAAAAAATCAGCCGCAAAGTCCCTATTATTAGAATTTCACTTCGATACAGGACCAGTAGGGGGTATAGATAAAAATCTGAAAAAATAGGATTTTTTTTTATTTATTTGGAGACGATTGAGCAGATGTCTTCATCAATTTTCGAAAAAAAGCAAATAAGAACCACCCTAATGTACGTATATGAAGCCGAAATACCGATAATGATGAATTTTCTTCAAAGTATTTCAATTTCAATAATTACGAAATCAAATCAAATACATTTATTTTTTATATTATTTCTTTTATTCTGTTTAACCTATTTATTGATTTTTCTTACATTAATTTTCATCTGCATAAATTCCAACACATGCCGTTTTTATTATTTCAAGTGTTTAATGTTAAATCTGTACAAATTTAAATGTTGATAATAACTTTCAAGAAAAAAGATAATTTGGAAAACAGAAAGCTAGTGAGGATGTATATTTATAGATTTTTTAAATCAAATAAATTAAACGTTTTTTATCGAAGTTTTCTACAATAAATTCAAACGTCTGCTGAATCATTCCGTTTAAAGGCTGAACTACATCGAAACACAAAGTACAAAAAAGTACAACGTTTGAGTGTATTCGTTTTGAGAACTTTGTGCACAGTGAAAGCTCGGTCATGGTCAAGCTTTTGTTCACGCTTTGAGAGGGAGATAGAAGCAGTACAGCACATAATTTCCATTGTTTTGTACTTTTTGGCACTTTGTGTTCCGATGTAGTTCAGCCTTAAGGTTGTTGTAGTTTAACGTCTCTTTTTTAAAGTTAATGGCTGCCAATTTAATGAAAAAGAAAACTAAGAAAAGAATCAACAATTCACAGCGCAAGAAAAATTAACTCAACTTTTTCAATAATAAAAAAAAAATAGTTTTTTCGAAGCAAAGTACTTTAACAAATAAAAAAAAATAAAATCAGAATCCACTCATTTCCGGTCATCATATCTTAACTCAAAAATACAAATATTTGCCTGCATCTCGCATGTAACAAGAAATAAAATATAGTTAATGCTAAACTTAATAAAATAAAATATTTTTTATTAAATAAACGTTTCTATATAAGTATGTGTGTTTGTTTTTCAAAAAAGATCAATATATATTTTTTGCACAGCAAATATTTACAATAAAAGTAAATCGATGTGTAAAACTTGCCTCTTCAACAACACTACTAATGAGGGGAAGTATAGTGATCAAAGGGGGAGAACGAACATTGGAAGGGGGGCGGTTTGTTTTCTTTCGTATAATTTACATTCAGGTTTTAAAGAAGCATACTATTCAGTTAATTTTAGTCTAAATACAAACTAAAAACTTAAGTTAAAAAAATAAAAAGTTACAGAGAGAAAAATAAAGGCGATTAGCTCAAAACTCAATAGTCAGGATGTGTGTCATCAACATGCATTGGCTATCCTTCGAGTGTTGCGCGCTGGTTGACACAGTGTTTTATAACCATTTGGGCAGTTTCTTTGATTTTATCATACGGACCGGGTTGAAGAATCAGATCAGTCAGAATATACAGGCCGTTCTCTTGTTCAACAAGTCTGCAATACTTTTCGGGGTATACCTGGAATACAACCAACATCCGGTCATTCTGTTTTCGGTATAAAAATGTTACTTACGCATGTCAAATTGGCTAATGCCCAAACGGCCCAATGTTGACACTGGGGAGTATCGTAACATCTTACCAAACCCAAAATGGGCTCAAAGCTGCGGTAGTTAATATTTCTCTGACTCTTGATGTCCCAGCGATCTATGGCTTTGACCATGCGCAAAAGAACGTCGTCGCGGGTTGGTGATTGAATGGTCCATGCCTCAGGTCCATCTGAAGCTATGTGAGCCAACACTCCAGCTGCATTATAACTTACCTGAAAACCAAATTGTCAATAAATGAAACATCATAACTGAAAGAGCTTACTTCAATTCCATCGCTGTCAGAATCCAGAAGTGTAGCGAAGACTTGAATGAATTCCGCTGTCATTAGATTCGGTCTAAGCCATTTGACTTCAGCAACGTTGCCGAGGAGACCCATCATATTCCTTAGCAATTCTTCGCGATCGGGGAACGTCTAATGCAAAAAATGAAAGTCATTATGTCAATCAACTCACAGGCTGTCAAACAACTCACGTTTAGACACTTAAGGAAGTATTCCATTCCTTTGCCGTCCAAAAATCTCTTACAGTTAATTGCAGTCTCATCGGTTACGTTCCACATCGTGGACCACGCCACTTCCATAACATCGTCAAATACCGAACGTGTCAGGCGGTCCTTGATTAGACCCAACATCGTCTGTGAATGACATTCAATCAAGTTCTGTAAGCAGATCACCGCTTCAAAATACTCACACTAACAACTCCCATGTCACCCAAAAACAATTTCTGTCGGCCGTCAACTTGGCAGGCTAAAGTGTTTAACAAATAAATAGCTATCCTCTGAACGAAGCCTTCTTGTTCGGTCTTCGACACTCCATGCAGTAAGACCCTGATCAAACGTTCATATTCAAAAAGCTGCAAATCGACAATTTGAGATCGTGGATCGACATTCCAAAATTGTTTTATCTTACCACATCGTTTGGCATAGAAAACTGCGTCAGAGTAAGGTAGCCATTGCGGAGCATTGTGTCGTCAGTTATGTGCATTTCCATGCCATTGAGCAATGTCCGAATTATGTGATTTTTGAGTGGTGTGCCGAATTTGGATCGGTCTCGTCCTTTCACGATGTAAAACAAAGTGGCACTAAAGGCAAAACAAAAGTCAGTCGGGCTGGGGAACAATAGCACTTTCTTTGAACATTACCTTCCGGATATTTGCATGTGTTTGAATTTCAAATGACGGTCCATAGCTGTGAGAACAACATCCAGAGCTGTGTGGATCTCCTTGCAACACTCAAAACGAAAGATGTGGTATAAGTCGTTCAGAACCTAGAAAATCGATGTTTTTTTAGTCTAAGGTAGATCACCAATGAGTAATTAAAGGTACCCTTGTAAGAACTGCAGGTCTGTCATAATAGTAAAGCGCCGCGGTCAGAATTTGCTCTTCGTTGGCGTCGCCAGCAATCTGGAATAATCTTAAAAATAAAAACAATTTCTGATAGAGCAATCGATGCAGTTACCTCAATAGCAGGAATATCATGTCTTTTACATGCCCAATGGGGAGTATGGTAGAGCCCAAGATACTGCAGAGGCCGTTCAGTTCTTCCCGCCAAGCCGGGAATGTCCGAATTCATTCCCGGTCGCGATTCTGCATTGACGCCATCCTTTTTCTCACACACTCCCTTCTGGGCAACGCCATTGCCAGCTAAATTTGTTCCCGAAATGTCCAAATGCGAGAGTTCGGGTAGATTTTCAACCAGCATTTCGAGTGTCTTCAAAAGAAACAAATTTTAATCGATTAACGCACAGAATATATAAGCAAACTCTCACTTTACCTGATCAGGAAGATCATATGTCCCATGACCATTCACCGAACCACTTATCGATATATCAAGTGTTCGTAGTTTTTTCATGCGACAAATGGCATGCAATTGATTTGCAATCGGCCAAACGTTGAATAGAATTAACGTATGCAAATTGGGCAGACTGCAGAGGGCTTCCAAACTGAAATTGGCCAACATGCACGATGTCAAATCCAAGTAGTTGAGATCTTGCAGATGAGCGAATTGCAGGCGATGATGCATTACCACACCGTTGAGTACAAGTCGTCGGAGGTGTGGACAATTTAATTGGAAGTCTACGGGTTCTTTTTCATTTGGTTCGGGGTGTTGCAGCAGATGTGCACTTAAACCTAGTTCCAGCGAACGTAGGCTTTCGCCGTATCTCGCTAGGAGATGATGTGATTGAACTGTTATTCTGTCGCAATACCATATTGACAGGGCATACAAGTTATGTCTTAGTAGAACTTCGAGACCTGAAAAAGGAATACTTTTTTCAAACTACACAATATAACAATAATAATCCTAACTAAAGATGAAGACACATAGAAACGTGCTTCTTGACATGACGTATGAGCAATGCTTTCTGACAACTTGGCAAGAGAGACAACTTTGGAGGAATATTCAAAAGACCAGTATGCACGAAAACACCTGAAGTATTTCATACAGACTTAAGTTATGGGTCATAGTACTACAACAGACTATAAAAAACCCCAACTTGAACGATTCCAGGCTGCCATCCCAAGCAGAGAGGAATGGATAGATAACATACCATACTCCAATGAGTCGTCAATAGCTATCTATACTGATGGCTCTAAGATGGATACTGGTGTAGGGGGAGGCTTCTTTTCTGAATCTCTCAAGTTAACCACCTCGCTTAGGCTTCCAGACTACAGTAGTGTCTTCCAAGCGGAGGTCCTGGCAGTGACAACAGCTGCTAAACAGGTATTAATGACGGCGATACCACAGGCTGATATCACCTTTTACATTGATAGCCAAGCGGCAATAAAAGCGATTACTGCAACTGAGGTAAAATCAAAGTTTGTTTCATGCTGTCGCGAAGAGCTTAAGGTTCTTGGCGCACAGCATAACATTAGACTCTGCTGGGCCCCAAGCCACAGCGGTATACCAGGCAACGAGAAAGCCGATGAATTAGCAAGCTAAGGGTCAACACTTGAAGTAAACCAAGCTTAGCTAGTTAGCACCCCTACCTCTTATTTAAAACAGGAAATCTCAAAAAGAATAACTGTTAAGGCCGATGAAAGGTGGAACCTTATTGACACCAGCAGCATTACGAGAAAGATCTGGCCTTGTTTTAACAAACAAAGAATGGAAAGAATTATGCGACTACACAAGAGCGCACTTCGATCTATTGTATGTATAATCACCGGATTTGTTAGAATATCACAAGAAAAAGATGAGAATCCGTTCAGATGATCTTTGCAGAGGATGCGCTGACGAGGAGGTGCATGAAGACACTTCGAACTTTCTATGTCACTGCCCCGCACTCTCCCACCAAAGGAAGAAATTGCTCGGCAACTATTTCTTCGGGGATTTAGAAGAACTCTCTTGTACTCCAGGTACTAACTTTCTGAACTTCGTCAATGCCTCTAAATGGCTTGATTAACTGAACACATAGGTTTTTAATAGCTTGAGTAGCAATACTCACGGGTATCACAATGGATCTGTATTGATCTATGTGTGACGGTAACGACACCAACTGTCAGCCCCATACCTAACCTAACCTACCGCTTTCACTTCAGTGCAAGATGGACACGAAGTTCTCAAGGTCAACCATCCACCTTCCAGACTGACACCAGGGCAAATCAAGAATGATACTTTTCTGGTGTCCTGGAACTTCAAACCATATCTTTAATGATTTCAAAATCACGTATAACAGATGTAGGCTGCCATGCGAGTTCTTAGAAATTGTGCGTGGGGTAAACTGTTTTCATTCTTCAAATATCGATTTTTTCAATAAAACCCCCATTGTCTCCCCGTCAAAGAGGCCGTTAATTAGCAAAACTAACTAAGGAAGTAAGCTTTCATTACCAAAGCAACGTCAAGATTAATTCGAACTTTTACTGATAACAAAGTTGTTGTTACAAGATATATCACCAGAAACGCCATATAACGCCATGATTCATAAACAAACACTTTTTGTTTTCTATCACTATGCTGAAGAAAGTCGTCGACGACCAGACAACGACGACGACGCTTTGCTCTCCGAGATTAATCATAGAATTGATTACTAATCCCATTCAAAATTGCCAAATAAAAACACACAAAAATAAGAAACAAAATAAAATCGAATCACAACTCACCATCGCCAGTCAATGTACTATTCCTCAAATGTACAATCTTAATCGAGGTCTTGTTTGTGTCCCGGAACAAGCTGACAACTTTGTCGTCCAGATGTTTCTGGAAACGCTGGTAGCATTCGACAAAACGATCGCAAATGTCATTTGGCAACACAATACCACTGTCGAGAATGCGATATCCTTGTTCGTCGCAACAACTAATCACTTCCAAATTATTGGACAGATACTGAAACGAAAGGTCTTTCAATGTCGGTGGATCCTCGTCGAGAACTCCATTTGCCTTTAATCGAACTCGTCCACTCATTTTATGTTTGTTTTCTTTCTCCGTCTGAATTAAGTAAATCTCAAAGTGTATTTGTTTTTCAAAAACAAACAAATTCTATTAAAAATATATTCAAAATAGCAAAAGGAGCTTGTCCTTTGCAGAATCGATGAATCGTTTCTTTGCGTCTGCAGCCCTATCAATGCACAATCTTTCTAAAAATACAAACAAAATTATTTTCTTAGCAATTCTTTTTTTTATTTCTCTTCTTCTTCCTGAGAAATTACGTAGGATTCGTTGCGAAGTGCATAAGTCCACACATGGGGGCGAAAAGAACAAAATTCGTTTTGACCAGCCAAGGGAAAAAAAAATGTTTATTTTAGCCCGAGGATACAGCGCACAGCACAGTAATTATGATTTTCAAAGACTCGAAATTGTTTTGGAGGAAAACTTCATTTCGTGCACAGGCACTCGTTTCGTGAATGATTCTTTGTGAAATTTTGCGTTGAATATTTCATTTTGAGTGCATTTGTACACTGCTGGCACCAGAGCAGGGCCCACCAACAAAACAGTGAACAACACAGTGAAACAGCCCAAAGTAGACGACTTTTTTCTTGTGATGTCGATGTGATATGTGAATGCAAAAGAAGAAAACTTCTCGATCGTTTTGTATAGAGATGATGGAAATGAAGGTGCCTTGAGTTGGCGTGTCGTTTTGTCGACAATGTCCTTGAAATTTAGTTTTTTTTACACTTGTTTTTAATTTGAAGGAGGATTGAAATTTGTTTTCAAATGTTGTTTTCGATGGTTAGAAAATTAATTTGCAAAAAAAATTCACTTTTTCCTGTGTCGTTGCAGGCAGCTTACACAAAAAAAAACTACGATTTGGAGTTTTCTTTCACTTTTCTGACGTTTCATTTTCGCATTGCCATCCTTCTCTCTGGTAGAAAGGAGAAAACGAAAATAAAAACAACAACAATAATTCAATTACACCACTGTCAGGCCAGCAGCAGTGGAAGGGGCCGAAAGAGAACACAAAGTAGCGTGTGATTTTGTTTGTCGTTTGTTTTGGAGACGGTATTTTGAAGAGATATCAAGCTTTTCACCATTTTTTGTTGGTGCTGGCTATTTGTGTGCATTTCTTGTTACATCCAAAATGTGCTTAATTTAAATTCTTCAATCTTCAAGTTTTTCTCGTCAGAATTAGCAGGCACATCTAGTTTGTACTTGCCCTTACCTTTTTAAATACAAAAGTACTGTTTCCTTCGCTATCCCATCAACTCCATATGCTCTTGTTAAAGAAAACCTTTTTGACTAGTTGCAAATGTCATGTGTCAAAAATCATCTGGTAGGTTTTTTCCTTTTAAAACATTTGCGGTCGAGAAAAAATCAAGTTAAATAACACCTCTGCAAAGAAATTGAAAAAATACACAATGCTTTCCACCAAAATTCGAATTGTTCTAAATGGAAAAAATGCCATCTTCATGTGCATGCAATCCAAAGTAAATATTATGAAATTCAGAAACCGTTTGAGGCGGCCTAACCTAGAATTCTTGTGTTATTTTTACAGGCAAATCGATCTGTTCTCACACCATTGTCCTCGCTCAATAACCGAGACCTTCACATAGCACATTGCAGACAGCCCATCAAAACAATTGATCCAGCAATAGTTTCCAAGCTAAGAACACCTTTAGTTGGTCTGGCAAGCGTCCGCTATGCAAGTGAAGATGCTGCAACCAAAAACATTGTCGACCTCACAAAAATCCCAGAAGCACCACCTATCCCAGAGGCTTCATCGGTTGCCGATGCAACTGCAACGGTTCTCAATGCAGCCGGTGAGCCGACTTTTGCCTCCCTGGGTCTGGGTGGCTGGTCTCCCGTTGGTATGGTCCAAAACTGTATGGAATACCTTCACATCGGTCTAGACTTACCCTGGTGGGCTGCAATCGCTCTCGGAACAGTATTCGTTCGTACAGTTATCTTTCCTCTTGTTATTGTTTCTCAGCGGAATGCTGCAAAGATGAACAACCACATGCCCCAGTTGCAGGTCTTGCAACTTAAAATGACCGAAGCTCGTCAAACAGGCGATGCCATCGAGAGTGCACGCTACGCACAGGAAATGATGCTCTTCATGAAGGAGAAGAACCTTAACCCGCTGAAGAATATGGTTGTTCCATTGGCACAGGCTCCACTCTTTATTTCATTCTTCATGGGACTGCGAGCGATGGCAAACACTCCCGTAGAATCGCTGCGTGAGGGTGGTCTATTTTGGTTCACAGATCTTACTATCGCGGACCCCTACTTTCTTCTTCCAGCCATCACAAGTGCAACACTTTACCTGACCATCGAAATAGGGACAGACAGTGCGCGTCTCTCGGCCCAAAACATGCACGTCATGAAGTACGTGCTTCGTGCACTTCCTATTGTCATCTTTCCGTTCACCATGAACTTTCCAGCCGCTATTCTGTGCTATTGGACCTGCAGTAATTTCATATCGCTTGGACAGGTTGCCGTTTTGAAAATCCCCGCCGTACGCGAGTATTTCAAGATCGACAAAATGGTCACCCACAACCCGGAAAACCTGCCCATGAAGAAGAAACAAAAAGGTTTTGTCTCAGGCATTAAGGAATGTAAGTTCAAATTTAACAGTAATCAAAGTCTAGAAAGTCAATTTTTGTGCCATTGCAGCCTGGAGTAACATGAAAATCACTCGACAGATCGAAGAACGACAGCAAATCGACCAGATTCGGTTCGCCAAGGCTGGCAGGGGTCCTCTCGTTAAGACTTTCAAATACGATCCGACCAAAACACATCCCGGCACTCCGATGGAAGCGAAAACAAAAAATTAAGAACCACTCCTCGCCTCAGGGAGTGTGGGGTTGGACTTTAATTAGCTTTAAGAAAATCAAACAACATTTTTATGTATGTACAGAAAATAAACCCTGTTACGCTTGCGTTTTTTTGTTAGGAATATCAAGAGCCTTATCCTTTAGTGGCGATGCATTGGTTGATGACCTCGGCAAGGTGTTTGTTTTCCAGAGCGGCAGCTACTCGTTCTTTGTCGGCCAACTGCTTGTTGACGGCCATTTCTGAAGCGTGCGTTCCGGGTGTTATCTCGACATTGACTTTGAAGCGTGGTGGAAGCGAACGAAGAAGTTTGACTCGAATGGATAGACCAATTAGTGTGGCCATGCTGCAGTGCGGGATTGTCGGTGTGAAGTGGATGTTAACTTCATTCAACTTGTCGTTGACTATGATGAGATCTTCCTGAACGACATGCAGCTCTTCGAGGGTAAGGGGATGCTCCGGATCGTTGATGTTGCGAATAAGATCTGTTAACGTTATATTTTTGTTTAATTCAGTTCAGGGTTGGTGGAGATTGCTTACCAAAAATTTCTCGAGAGTCAAATGGATCGGGTATATTCTCGTCTCTTTCTTGGGCTGTAATTTGTCTTTCCTTGCATCTTCCATAAACACTTGGATTAATGTTTTCTGCTGCGGTTGGCATTATTTAGGATAAATGATATTAAACGGTTTAAAATAATAGAAAGAAATCTTGGAGGAACTGCAACTGCGTTTTTCTATTTATTTGTGTGACTTTTCTGTTTTGCTACTTTGACAGTTGACAGTTTTGATATATGAATACATTCAGGCGCCATGATTACATTCGTTATGTAATGGCTGCATTCAACATTCAGTTGTGGAAATGATTTATGAATAGTTTAAAAGAAATGAAACACGAGTATTTTTGAGCTTGAAGATTGTATAAAAGAAGGATTATGAAGGAAGAACGAAGAAGTTAATATCAAATTCATGTCTGTAGACATTTTCAAAAGCTCAAATTATAGCAAACACGAACTGTTTTTCGTATTATGGCTGTTTCACTAGTGCAATGATTTCACTAGTTTCACAACTACTGGCGCTACAGTCCAGGTCGGACCAAGGCCTCATCCAACAAGTATCTTCAGCAAGCTCGGTCTTTATCTAGCTGTCTCCAGTTTCACATGCCAAGTTGGTTCAGTCCTTTACCACCTGTGTGCTCCACCTGAGTCGCGGTCTTCCTCTTTTGCGAACGTCCTTCCGGGTTGGATTCGAAGACTACGAGCCGGAGCATTATTTTCCATTCGCTCTACATGACCCAACCATCTAAGACGTTGGTGTCGTTTCTGGCTAGGTCAGTATCGGTTAACAGTTTGAACAGTTCTTGATTGAATCTTCGTCTCCATTCTCCATTTATGCAGACAGGACCAAAAATCACTCGAAGAATTTTTCTCTCAAAGCAGCCCAAAGCGTTTTCATAGGATGTTGTCATGGTCCATGTCTCTGCACCATACATTAGGACCGGGATGATGAAGGTCTTGTAGAGTGTCACTTTAGTTGCTCGGGAGAGAACTTTACCACTCAATTCCAAAGAAGCAGCGATTGGCAAGAGTGATCCTTTGTTTGATTTCAGCGCTGTTGTTGTTGTCTGAGTTTATAGCGGATCCTAGGTAGATAAAGTCCTTAACTACCTCGAAGTTAAATCTATCTATGCTTACGTTTGCTCCAAGACGTCGATGTTGGTTGTCCTTTCTTGCTGACAGCATTAACTTGCTCTTGCCCTCGTTTCGATCGCAATGTGATCAATTTTGTTGACGGTTCATTGATCAGGAGATTTCTATGTCCCCTTGTGGATATCGAGATGTGGGAATCGCGTACTTGCTACCATTTCGCCTCGCCCCGCATCGAAGCATTTAGCCTAAATCCGTAATCGGAGGGGGTGTCATGTAGGCGATGTCTTCCGATTATTCCACCAAAGATTTCTACTTTGCTAGTCGTCTTTAATGTAGACAACGTACATCTACAGCATTAAGGGAAGACTTATCAACAGCCTTTGCGAATTTTAAAAACAGTTATTATGCTGCCAATTTATGATGCCTTAAAAGCTCTAACTCCCAAACAGCTGGCCCGATCCGAACTATTTTTATATTTAAGTAGAAGTGGTATTTTTGGAAAAAGAACTAACAATAAAACACCAAAACTGTGATGATCTATATTTATTCATTATAATTATGAATTTACAAAGATAAAAAGAAAAAAAGCATACTGGTACACTCGTTAATTCTTCTTTTGTTTCAAATACAAAAATGTTCTGTCTGTCAGTCTGACAGTCTTTTCGTTAAATTCCGACCAAGTACTCTAAACAAAATATTTTTTTCTTTTGATCTATAGCTTGTTCCCACTAACGTGATTTAGCTAAATCGCACACGAGCGAATTCAGTTAAAAAGTGGTTAAAACTTGACGTTTGGTTAAATTTTGACATTTCGCATTGAATAAAATGTGTTAAAATTAGACTAGCTGCAGAGCAGGTTAAAATATGACAGTCGTGGTTAAAAATTCATCTATTTTCAACGATAGTTTATTTACTTTTTATCGACAAAATGGAGAGAGCAATTCATTTTTCAAAGCTGTTGCCGTTTTCTTTAATTTGGAAAAGCAACCACCACACATCTTGTAATGCATACTAGTGTCTGGCAAGCAGGTGCTGCAGTGTAATGATTCTCATTTCGAGCATGATGACGATCTGTAATATTCAAATTCGATTTGTATTGATTGGGAGTGAAGCGAGCGGAAAAATTTTTGCCCAAAAGAGAATGAATTTGGGGTGTGAAAATAAAAAAAATCGCGCGAATTGGAGCAAAATCGTATGGATCACGATATTCATCCCAGCAACTGCTTCTAAATGCAGCCAGAACAGCAACTAGACAGAGGAGATCAATAACTTCGATTCAATTACTGACCAAACAAGTAAAAAATCAAGACTCATTTTAAGGAGCTGAAATATTTTTTTCGGGATACAACAAAAACCTTAAAGAGTAAATCGCTCAATCGATGAAGTTTGTAAAATAGAAGAGAAGAAATTGAAGGAGATGCAAGAACACAACTCTGAAATGAGGATTAGCTGTACAGAAGATCGAACTAAGGAGATGTTAATTGGAAGTCGAAATAGCGAAGGCCAATATTTATATGGATTGATTTTTTTTATAATTTAATTTTTCATTATGTTCCTATCCGATGACAGCTACCTCGACCAGAAATTGAGTCTCCGAAGAACGATGCGTTGCGGAGAAATCTCCGCTCCGACGGTTACCTCGATAGGACCGAATGTCAAGATTGTCGTTAATGTCAAGCTAAATCAGGTAAAAAGTTCAGTGGAAACGCTCTTCGTAATTTATAAATCATATGAGCTAAATCAAGTCGGTGGGAACATACTATTATGAATACGTCTTTCAGTACAATCAAGTAATGCTTTCTCGGTTCAATTCCAGCTATTGAAGCAGCTTAAACTTATATTAGAAATTGTAGCAGTTATGTCTTTTTCATCACACTTGAATGTGTCCAAAATTGAGGTTCGAATCATTTGAGGTTTATTAACTTAAAATAGTCACGTAAAACAAGTTTGAAATGTTATATTTATTGAAAAACTTGCACAGCTAAACTGTGTATACTTTTGCAAGTAGGTTCGTTTCATTCATCGCCTAAAATATAGTTTCAATGTTTATTGAAGCGTACGGGTCACCTTGTACGTTGGGTCTCGGTAATTTTAAATCATCAGTCGGTAATTTATATTTTTCAATAGTTGTTGTTGTTGTTTCCCATTTAATTTTTAGTGTTTTGTTTTTCATCTGTCGTTTAGTTGTGGGTTCCCGTTCTTTTTCTTTGTTTTGTTGTTTGTGTTCATTTGATGTTAAGTCCACATTCATTGTTTTCTGTCTACGTTTCATGTAATACTGTCTGTGGAAGGGAAACATAATAAAAGAAATTTTGCTTGTAAAATATCACATTAAATATGAATCAGCCAGGTTTTTAGTCTGTTGTGTTTCAAATGTTTGAGTCAAAGACTAACTTGTTGTGCTCACTTTTACTTACCACATCGACCCCCTGTGGGAGGGGCTTTGAGCTGTAAAAGTAGAAAGCAAATACACCTTTGAGGCTTGAACTTACCAAGGCTTAGGCCCTACGTAGACGTTTGCGATTGTTGTCGTTCGGTTCCTCGGCATCCATGACCTACAATTTGACAAGATATGAGTTCGATTCAGTTCTCTCAACATAAAGAAACTTACCTTCAACTTAATCCCGCAAATTTCTGCTCCGTTTAATGTGTCAATTGCACTTTGAGCACTGGCTTCATGGGCGTACTTGGCATAACCGCAGTTGCGATTTGGAAGCAAGTACACATCGATGAGGCCGCCAAAACAACAGAAAACATTTTTCAAAACACCTTGTGGAATATTCTGAAAACGACAGCTGAAAATTAGTTCAATGGAAGCTTAGGATGTCAAATTGATGTTACCGATGAGACGACAATGAAAAGCCTGCGAGCAACGGGTGCATCCGAAGAAGCCATAGGTGCTGAAGGGGGCAAATTAACGCTGCACATAGAGTTTTGACGATCAAACGAACCTACATTGAAGGGAACAGAAAAGGTATTGAGGTGAGGTTTGTGATGCATTTCCAGTGCCCTTACCATCCATCATTGAATTCAACCGAGACTTTGAGTCCGAAAGCTTTACAATCAGCCTTTCTCCAATGGGATATTCCAGGCCGTGGATTTTATTCCTGTGAATGAAAAAGTGTTAAATGTCGGCAGGTGTTTTTCAAAAGTAACTTACTTTGCATAGTTTGCAGCTTCAGCAGAAAAGTACGCGACACTTGCTTCATTTGTGCGGGGTCCGTCTGCAATGACAAACAGAAATATTAACAACTGTTCGCATTCACTATGCCGCAGTCTTACCTTCTCTCGTAATCCGACAATAGTCTAAGCCTGGTACAATATCAAACAAACGCCAAAGCTGATCCTGATTGACGTTGTTGCTGCAAATGACATCCAAAGTGCAGCTCTGCTGGCCCATTCCTTGGGTCATCTTCAAGAATGAAGACATTTCATTGTTGGAATTGTTCATATTCCCGTTTCCCCAGTTTCCGCTAAAGGAATCGTCACGCCGTCCGTCACGACCACCATCGCGGCCACTGTCTCTGTTACGCGAAACTTTGGGCTCGGCAAATACAGCTTTGTACTTCGCTGGGCAGTTCTCAAAAGCAAGAGCGGCATGGTAGAAGCTGATTAAGTTTTACAAATTTTAGAATTTTCAAATGATATCAACGAAATCAATTTTACCTCTCGTATTTCACATAGGCAAATCCCTTATTGCCTCCAGTTTGACGGTCTTTAACAATAGAAACGTAAGCGACGTCTCCATACTTCAAGAACTCATCACGGATTTCGTCCTCGTCGGCGCTTTTGGAAACAACAATGAACAGACGCACATACCGTTCGGGTTCATTGTCTGAACGCCCTTCATTTTTACTATAAACCAAAGAAAAAGGAATAAAATTTTGTCTAATTAGCAATTTAACACTTCGGGAAACTTACTTTGCTGCTACGATAACCTTCAAAGGTCGGTCGCTTTTGCCAATGCATCTTCCATTCATTTCTTCTTGTGCCTTTGCGGCATCTGATGTTTTGGAAAACTTCACATAAGCGATTCCCTTGTTTTCGCCAGTTTTCTTGTCCTTAACAAACCAGACATCTTCGAGTTCACCAAATTCGTTGAAGGCTTCACGGAGATCATCTTCGGTGTTGTCTTTATTGCAGACGATGAACAATCGGGACATTGGGGGATCGTCGGTTTTGCGATCATCTCTCTGGCTATAACTTGAGCGATATTCAGACATTATTTTTAGATATAAATCACTGCTTTCTTCAAATTAATTATTCAATAAAGTTTGCCGGAGCTCAAAAATCGACCAAACCAAACGAATTGTGTTATCGTTTTATGGAAAAAGCAAAATGGAGTTACTTTATGTTCATATGAGGGAAAGAGATGAATATAATTTTTCATGAAAGAAATGAGTGTGTTCAATGATGTTAAATTATTTAAGGGTCGGAACATACCTTGCGACTTTTGTGATAATAAATCAAGGTGATATGAATATGGAAATAAAACAAACTGATGTGGGACAGTTTAAAGTTGCGTTTTTAACCACGAAACGATATTCAAAATTTAAAAAAACTTGAAACAATAGATGATTTATAAGAACAGAAAATATTTGCATATTATTGATGTACTTTTTATTTTCTAAGATATGAAGTGTGTTTAGAACCCAAGCATTGCTAGTCAGTTTTATTTATATCACGTTACGTTACGCATTCGTTTCCTTTTTTCACAACCAGATAGAGGTCGTGGTGTCTTATGTTTGACAGTTCAACAAAACAAAAACTGAAAATTTGCAAAAATTTTGAAAACAAATTCAAAAAATTATGGGAATCAAAGAACTGTGGACTGTGCTCACACCTTATTGCGAACGAAAACCTTTCTATGAACTCCGCGGAAAGACGGTTGCAATCGATTTAGCCGGCTGGGTGTGTGAAAGTCTAAACGTCGTCGACTACTTTATCCACCCTCGACAACATTTGAAGTAAGAATTCATTCTACAGGTTGGAAGACTTATTAGTTGCATCATTTGTTTTCTAGAAATCTATTCTTTCGAACATGTTACCTTATCTGGGAAGATGTCACTCCGGTATTCGTCTTGGAGGGAACTGCTCCCAAACTCAAAGCAGACGTCATGGCAAAACGGAATGAAATCCAATTCAGAGGAGTCAAACCAAGGGAAACACCACAAACCGAAGCAGACGGAGTGCCTCCTGCTCAGAAGGAGAAAAACAAGGAAAAAGGTCGCACAAGATTCAACCATGTCCTTAAACAATGTGAGAATCTGCTTCAGTCCATGGGAATCACTTGTGTACAAGGTCCTGGAGAAGCCGAAGCATACTGTGCATTCCTCAATAAAAAAGGAGTAAGTCATGGAAATTGTGAAAAAGCGACATCATTTTAGTCCTTAACTTGCAGTTAGTTGATGGTGTTATAAGTCAGGATTCCGACTGCTTCGCCTATGGAGCTCTGAAAGTATATAGAAACTTCTCGGTATCTACTCAAGGAACTTCTTCTGCGTCGGGAGGAGCTGTAGATGTCTACGACATGCAAAAAATATGTCAAAACATGGGTAGGCGGCTTGCTGATACCCTTCAAATCTTACACTAATCCTTATATTCCAGATTTCGGTCAGAATAAGATAATTGTGATGGGTCTGCTTTGCGGGTGTGACTACTGTCCAGATGGCGTAGGTGGAATAGGTCGCGATGGAGTATTGAAACTGCTCCAGAGATATTCCAACGATACCATCATCGATAGGTTTGTTGATTAGTCATTCGAATACCCAAAGTTTGCAATACCTCTTACAATTTTTAGGCTAAAGTCTTGGAAGCGCGATGATGACAAATACACAGCTCTGGAAATGAAAGTCGACGACAAAAGTATCTGCTCAAATTGTGGACATATTGGACGAACCGCGAGTCATACAAAAAGTGGATGTGGATCGTGCGGCACTCATCGAGGATGCGACTCCAGTCGTTGGAAGTAAGTTAAGTCCTCTTCAGAAATGATTTCGATCCTAGATCCGGTTTGTCTCTTTCAGAGAAGAACGCCTCTCGCTCAAATCCGAGCTGGCTCTTCGCAAAAAAGCCATGCAGGACCCCAACTTTCCATCCCAAGAAATAATCGACGAATTCCTTCGAGAACCCGCCACAATTCCAAAACTCGATCTTAATTGGAAGCAGCCCAATGTCGTGAAATTCATCAAACAGATTGCCAAACTCCTACAATGGCAGGAAGTTTACTGCTTCCAGAAATTCTTTCCACTTCTCACTCGATGGCAGGTTCGATTTATCAAAAAGCAACCTCTCAACTCAATTGCTTATGTGGTTCCCGAGACAATCGTCAAGAAGCGAACGGTCAAAGGTGTCCCAAGTCTAGAAGTCCGATGGAAAGATCAGAGAAACTTCTTCCACGGACTCATACCCGATAATCAATTGGATATTTTTGCAGCTAATGATCCCAAAGGGGTTCAATATCTTTGGACAAGTGTCGAACCACTCAATCTCATGGAAGAATCCTATCCCGAGTTGGTAGCCGAATTCTTTGCATCCACAGAGAAACCGAAAAAAGTCAAGAAACCTCGAAAAACCAAGCAACAAAACGTTTTGAGGGAGAAGAATGATTCACTGAGCAATCTAGATGATCTGTTGCAAGCAACGAATGAAGTTGCAAAATCTTTGAAGACAAAAAAAGCTCCAGCCAAGGCGAAGGCAAAGAAAGGCCTTCAACTAATTGATAAATTCTTCGTTGCCAAGAAACCATCGTCCACCTCATCACAGCCTTCTTTCAATCCGAGCGGGCAATGTTCGACTCCGAAAAACAAATTTATTCCATCCGACATAGAAAGCGATGGCGAGGACGATTTCGACATGTCTGGAATTATAGATGGCATCATAAAGAACTCCGGTCCCCCAATAACCAAGCACAATGGCCATTTGCTTCATTATGAGCCGGTCAAGTTAGACAGGAGTGTAGATGACTTGGACCTCATTGTGCAGTCAAAGAAAAGGAAAGACATTTCCTGGTCGATTTTGGACAAGTCGTCGAAACGATTCTCCTTGGATGATAGTATAGATGTCTTAATGGGTGGAAGAAAAAGCTCTAGCCAGTCTGGGCCATCTCCTCTCACACATGTGGACAAGTTTTTAAGCAAAAACTTCACTTTAGGAAGGAGAAGTTCTTTGGCTAAACAGGAACAGGAGCAACTGGATCCGAATAGGAGCTACTTCTTTGGCTCGAGTTGTCTTGATGGTGGTGCTGACGGAGAGGATGAATTCGAAAGATTGATGGACATGAGTTTAGGCAAGAAATCTTCGGAAGAAAAACCAATAATGGTAAGTAGTGGGAGTTGTTCTGAATGATGTGTTGTTAGATTTAAAGAAGAAAAATAAATGTTGTATCTTGTTAAGTTTGCTTTTTGAATATTTTATCTCTACTTGTCTTGTATGCATCCACCGCGAAGAGCTTATGATGACGATGTCTGAATTCGGGATCCCGAACGAACTGACCCAGCTGTGCCGAATGGTACAAAACAATACGCAGTGCAGTGTGCAAATGGGTAACAGATCATCCGAGTTTCAAACATGTGCAGGGTTTAGAGAAGGAGATGCGCTGTCATGAGATTTCTTCAACATACTCCTGGAACAGATAGTACGTGTGAGCACGGAAAACACTATCTTCAATAAATACACCCAGCTCCTAGGCTATGCGGACGACATAGACATCATCGGTCGATCGAAGATCAGGTTCGAGATGACAAGGAAGACTGAACCTACGATGACTGCGGATGCCATACCAGAGCGTTTGGTTTTGGCGACTGGAGAGTGCATGCGAGGGACCGTTCGCGATGGAAGGCTGCAGTATCTCAGGCTGAGATCCTTCATGGATTGTGAGCCAGTTAAGTAAGTAAAGTTGTATGAAAACCAAACCTACGCTACAAAGACCCAAGACGCAACTGATGTACCGAAGCACCTAGTTTCGGGTCAGTGGCATTTTAGTGTAGGACCTTATTTCACTTAACCACAAAAACCTCCACTAGAAGGAGAACATTAAATTTACAAAATAATTGCCCTTTCCAATTGAGTTTGCAAGGAGTCTTGATTTGGTATTCCCCTGTTTATCTTGATGTCAAAATTGTCAAGGAATTAGCATTCCCAAACAAACCCGTCTAGAGAAGGAATAACTATATTTCATGAATTTATCAGAACAAAGGTCATCGTACATAATTTGTCTGAATTTCATAATTCACACCACATGGTGCATGGGAATCTTCAGCACCAACATCTCGTGCCACAAACAAGACCCCTCAACAGCATGGAAGCTTGAACAAAGACAATAGCTTCCTTATTTCTTCAACTCGAATCTTCACCGTTTTATTTTATTTGAAAATTTCAAATCATTTCTTGGAAAACTATGTCTCTGCCTTGGGAGTTCCGTATGAAATCGGCACCATTAAAAGTTTAATCCTCCCTACAATAGTCACATTCAGCTTATTATGATGATCATAACTATAAGAGTGTGTTTTCGTCGACACCGTTTCGTGAAGCGTGCATCTTTTCAAATGATAAAACCCCAGTGTCGCTTGTCACGTAGTGGCCTCACTCACAGAATTGTGTGTGAATTGGAGGATGATTCTATGCAGACATCCACCTGATTGCCATGTCGCCGTCGCGTCGTCTTGCGATCATGATGTCTTCACTATTCACGCGGTTAAAGATCAAATTGCCATGGCATCCGCCTTAGAATGATTTGTGCCATTATACTAATGGTCCGATTATATTGCTGTCGTTGTTTTGTCGTCTATCCCGCCTTCCAAGCACCGTCTGGCCCATGAGAGTTGCATGTCACCGAGAAACAATAATCATGTCCAGGCATCAATCATATTGCCCAGGTGGCTCAATAGCACCGTCACTATCTTTTGATGGCTTAAAGCACCAAACAACACACACAGATTTATGGAGGCTGCTTACTTTAGCCACCACGCAACAGCAGTAGACTGGCCAACACTAAACAACACCAGCCGGCTGCAACTTCATCGGACAAGCGGGCATTAATGTGGGCAATAAATTTCAAGCCACTATATACACCTCTAAAGCGGCTTCCCTGACCAAGTCAATTCAATTGGCAACAAATGGCTCTGGATCGAAAATCGGAATTGCTTTTTCGGAATTGGAATTTCAGAATGCAACTCAGCGTGTGGGTTGCGGTTGGATTTGCTTTTGGCTGACTTGGGACATTAGTCCTGCGATCGGTTCGGCAGTGGTTGATTTAGTCACCGGAAAGTGGTCAATTAGAGCAACAGTTGTGCCAAGAAACACCCGCCACCCTTTCCACCGGCAGGAAAGAACTTTTCAGAGGCGATTCCTGCGATCATGGGTATTTAATTTTTTTCTTGCCACCATAATTTTTTGCTGGGCTCGTTAATAACATGTCTTGGCGTTGAAAAGTTTGTGCCAACCCATAAATAAAATCCGAAGCATTTAATTTGCATTCTAAATTGTACATTTAAGTAAATTGAACTATTTAAATCAATGCAGACAAAAAATAAACCGGAACGAAATCCAATTTGACATTAGAAATTGTGGTCACACATTGAATAATTGTAGGTACCAGCAGAGATTGACTCTGACCACAATTTCAGGAGCACTCGTATGTGCAGAATGTGCGCAAATGCATTTATAAAAAGGTTGTCTGAAAATATTTCAGCTGGCTAGCTGACGGAGGCTGGTGTCTGTCTAGGTATCCCAAAAATGCTGAATTGCTGATCTTAATAGCTGAACCATAATAAATTGTATAACTTGCACCTGGTGTCCTTAGGAGGTTGTTTGTTCAAGTTGTGGGAATATACGTAGCGAGTGGAATTTCGAGTGACCTTGCGGCCAGATTAATAAAGAAATATCCAAAAATGTATGTCTCCCATGACTAAAACAAATGGGGTAACATGGGTCAGAGGAATTTGGAGCACATGTGTGGCTGGCTAAAGGATTTCAATGACAACTCAGTTGCAGTTCTTATTGTCTTGGAATTTGTGTTGTTCAGCGAATCACGATACTTGAAATGATGAACACTTTTCACCTTTAAATGGCAACAAAGCAGATTTGAGATATTTATGCTCTGGTCTGGATAATAACTTAGGGAAACCGAACAGAGCTATTTTCAAAGAGCAAAGGCCATAAATTCATCAACCAACAAAGTGCTACCGAAACTAACCGATTGGTTCAAGAGTAAACAACCTCGAATCTTAAACCAGCTCAACGGTAATAAATTATTGAAATTTTTTTGTTTGCGTTAAACTTCTTTGGTATTTAGAGCTTCTTGAAATTCATTGCTAGGCGTCAAGAAGCACATAATGCCCTCCTTAGCCTTTGAAGCATAAATTATAGCGCTTACTAAAAGTTTTTCTTGAGTATGAGTACATCATATTCAAGACACATTTAGCTGTGAAAATTGAGTTTCAAAAGAGCAAGAAACCCCATCAAAAAACTTAATTTCGTAAAGCAAATTGCAAAACAAAAGAGCTGACCTACGAACCTTAAAATGAAAAACATTCAAATAACTTACATCGAGTATTAGTTTTGAAGATTAAAGGGTAACCATCAAATAGTTACAGTTAATTTCCATGTCTGTTCCACCAAAAACAACAACAAAGAACAACATTTTCAACTTTGGGCCTCTATTGAGTTGAATGAGGATCGTTAAAATCCAATCGCTATCGTTAAAAAGCGATCTCGTAAAACGAGAATCGTTAAAAAATTACGGTACTCGTTAAAACTAGCTTACTCTCTGTAAAATCAGAAAGCAAACCAGCTTTTATTTGGCAACAAAATCGTCGTGTGGTGACATAATTGGTCTTTTGTCATGATTAGATATCGTTGACTTCATTATGTCGTTAAATTAACGAGCGTTCCATAGCACATAAAAGACACCCTGCATTTTAGACAATTAACAACTGAATCGAATTTTTGTTTTAAAGACGAAGAATTTAATGAAACTCGAGAGGCCTTGAAAGTTGCATTCAGCAGAAATTCCTTGCATAATCAAAATTTTGTCATAAATACCTCAGAAATGGTATTCAAGCGTCGTTGGCAGATTTCCTGGGTCTTCATGCTCATAAGCTGCGCTGCGGTTGACTATTTTTCAGCTATATTAACAGCATACTAAATACAGGTTTCGTTGCGTATGAACCTGTACAGAGTTTAACATAATCCTTAATTCTCATCTGGATTCCGGTATATTCCGATCCTTACAACGGTCCTCATTTCGAGGCTGTCAATGGCACGGATGATCGTAAAAATGCACAATCCACATCCGCGAGATTAGCCAATAGCACGACGACGCATGTCTGCGTCCGCGAATGACTCTAAAAATAAGAACGATCCTCCATCTGGGACTTGAACTAAATTTCCATTTCCTAGACTTTCAATCAGGCAGCGATTTTTAATATACGCATTATTTGCATAAGCGAATTGTGGTGAAAATTGCCCATGGAAAAGCGACTTACCTACTAAAAGTCTCGTCCAGCGACGGAACTGCAAATGGCTTCACCGGCATTTGCCAATAATCGTAAATCAATTTTCCTATAGAACAGCGCGTGATAGCAGAGTGCTAGCAAAGGTGTGAGATGCGGTCCAGGTTAAGTGAAGGCAAGGCGGTGTACAATGTTTACCTCACGTTTCCCCCAAACAAGCGGGGGAAGACGAAACAAACGTGTCGCGTCGCGTCGTTGAAGAAGACGATCGTGGCTTACAATTGTGCAACTCTTGTTTTCCGCTTGTTCAATAACACCAGTCAGACGAGATGCTAGGAAAGATCATTCTGGTACCTAGATGTGTCGTTGTTTTTTTTTCATGAGATTTGCTTAGCACAAACTAGCTAGAATGACACGAGGCGTTCAGGCTAATTTCTCTATGAGGTTTTGGTGTTTTTTCTCCATTCACTTGCTTGATCTGAGGAGGTGGACATTCAACGGACATGTTTGAGAATTAAAAGTTCTGCCCAATGTTTGGCTTGTTGTTGAGTTGTGTTCTTTCACCCGAATGTTCAACCGTAATGCCTACATGTCGGATAAAAAAGGCGGACGATACGACAAGCGTTTAATACCACATCAGGCAGGTTTTATTTATTTTGAATTTCGCTTGACTTGCTCTGGATGATTGCATCTTTTCTCATGTGCAGACTGGCCAGACTCATGATGTCCGTGTGCCAATGACAGGCTATTAAGGAATCGTATTTAATGATACGTCTACAAATTGACAGTGTTTTTAAAAGCGAAACAGTTTAATGTTCTACTCGCTAGGAAAGCCATCCAGTTTACGTTTGTATGTTCGGTTTCAGAGAGAAAAGCTGATACGGCGCGTTTATTGCCACATAAAAAGTGATACTTACTCCATTTACAAATGAGACGTCATTCTGGCGGATATAATCTTTTAATTTCGATCTAGAAATTTATTGAACATTCCTTCATGTTGTTCTTATAAAGTTCAATGGCTTGAGCAGTTTTATATGTTTGTTTTGGAGATGAAGTCGTTAAAAATGCATTTCATCACTTTTAGGGTCTATAATTAAATTTTAACTGGCTTTTGATAGCTGCTGTTTTAAGCTATTTTTGAGCGATTTCACTTATTGTCTATAGTTTTCTGCCGTTTTTGATGCCATTTTGTACCTTTTGGTTCAGGATTTCTCCTCCATTTTGAGGAGTTGGTACAAAATTTTAATGGGGTCGTGTTGTAGAAGAGATTCTCTAAAATTACTAATTATCAGATTTTCAAGATTTTGTTTTTCTTTGAATTTCCCACCTTGAGGTTAATGTTACATTCCGGTCAAGTTGTTGATAGTTTAAATTCAAATCTGAAATGGCTGTCAAATCCTTTGACTTACTTACTTACTTAAGGTGGCGCTACAGTCCGTTGTGGACTTGGGCCTCAATCAACAGTCTCCGCCAGCCAGCTCGGTCCCTAGCTAGCTGTCTCCAGTTTTGCACTCCAAGTTGATTGAGGTCCTCTTCCACTTGTGTGCGCCACCTGAGTCGCGGTCTTCCTCTCCTTCTGCGTCCCTCGGGAATAGTGTCGAAGACTTTCCGGGCCGGAGCATTGGTGTCCATGCGCTCTAAATGACCGAGCCATCTGAGTCTCTGGACCTTGACCCTTCTGGCTAAGTTCACCCGTAAAGTTCGCTGTTGTATCTCCTTCTCCATTCCCCATCAATGCACACGGGGCCAAAGATGACCCGAAGAATTTTCCTCTCGAAACAGCCTAAGGCACATTCATCCGATTTTGTTAGGGTCCATGCTTCTGCACCATACAGCAGGACAGGGATGATGAGGGTGTTGTACAGTTTAACCTTAGTTGCTCGAGAGAGGGCTTTTCCACTCAGTTGCTTTCTTAGCCCAAAGAAACAGCGATTAGCAAGAGTAATTCTTCGTCTTATCTCAGCGCTGGTGTTATTGTCCGTGTTGATAGCGGAGCCTAGGTAGACAAACTCCTTAACTACCTCGAAGTTGTATGCATCTATTGTGACGTTCTGTCCGAGCCGTCGATGTTGGGTGTCCTTACTCGAAGACAGCATGTACTTCGTTTTTCCCTCATTTACCGCTAAACCCATTTTTGCCGCTTCTGTCTCAATCCTCACAAAGGCGCCATTGACATCACGCTGTGTTCTTCCCATTATATCAATATCGCCGGCGTACGCGAGAAGTTGAACAGATTTATAGAAGATAGTGCCTCTGGTGTTGACGGTGGAGTTTTGGACTATCTTCTCAAGAACGATGTTAAAGAAATCGCACGACAGTGCATCGCCTTGTCTGAATCCTTTTTTGACGTCGAATGATTCCGTAAGCTCATTGCCAACCTTGATAGAGCAGCGTGAGTTCTCCATCGTCATTTTGCACAAGCGAACGAGCTTGGCAGGGATGCCAAAGCTAGACATAGCTTTATACAGTTCGTCTCTGTAGATGCTGTCATACGCGGCCTTAAAATCAATGAAGAGGTGGTGGGTATCGATTTGGAGTTCATAGGTTTTTTCCAGGATCTGCCGCAATGTGAAAATTTGGTCGATGGTAGACTTTCCTGGCCTGAAGCCACATTGATAAGGACCAATCAGATTGTTGACGAAAGGTTTCAGACGTTCACATATTATGGCAGAGAGGATCTTGTAGGCGATGTTAAGCAGACTTATTCCTCTGTAGTTGGTGCAGTTTAGAGGATCTCCTTTTTTCAGGATCGGGCAAACAATGCTGAGGTTCCATTCATCGGGCATGCATTCCTCCGACCATATCTTACAGATGATTTGGTGCATGCTCCTATCTAGCTCGTCGCCTGCGGCTTTGAACAGCTCGGCAGCTAGACCATCTGCTTTCTGCTCCTGCGGCTTTGTTGGATTTCAGCCGTGATATTGCTGTTTTCACTTCTTCTAGGTCGGGTTCACGGAATTGTTGGCTGTCATCGTGTATGATAAAAAGCTCCTGTCTGACGGCGGGGTTTTGTTCGTCGTCGCCGTTATACAGTCTACAGAAGTGGTCTTTCCAAATCCCCAGCACTGACTGCGGTTCTACTATGATGTTCCCTTGTTGATCTCTGCAGGCTTCGGTTCTTGCTCGATGACCTTGAGCCAGCTGTTTTACCTTCCGATAAATCCTCCGAACTTCATTCCTGCTGTTAGCTCTCTCAACATCTTCGATCTGACGCTTCTTATGCTCTCTCTTTTTTCTCCTGAGAAGCCGGCGTTCTTCTCTCCTCTTTTGCTCGTAGAGCTCACGAGCAGCTCTTGTCCTTCTTTGCAGCGCCGCTTTGTATGCCTCCTGCTTGGCTTCATGGGCCTGCCTGCATTCTTCGTCAAACCAGGGGTTTCGTTTTGGTGGCTGTGTGAAACCCAGCATATTAGAGGCGGCATCTCTAACTGCATTCTGGCAATGTTGCCACTGGTCTTCGATACTTGATGTTGGCGGCATAGGACTCCTTAAGAGGTTACTTGTCACTCGATCAGAGAAGGATCTGGCGATCTCTTGCGATTGTAGCCGTCCGACGTCGAATTTTCTTGCAGCATTTCTTTGTTTTGGCCGTTGGCGGGATATTCGTAGCACTGCCTTGGCTACGACGAGGTAGTGGTCCGAGTCGATGTTGGCTCCTCGGAAAGTTCGAACATCTTGAATGCTGGAAAAGTGCTTCCCGTCGATCACAATGTGATCAATCTGGTTGACGGTTGATTGATCAGGAGATCTCCATGTTCCTTTATGGATGTTGAGATGTGGGAACCAGGTGCTTGCTACCACAACATTTCGCCCCGCAGCAAAATCGATCAGCCTGAATCCGTTGTCCTTCTACCTGAGCGTCGAACTTGTCGAGTTGTAGAAGCTGAGTAAGGTCAATGATTCTCGGGAATTATTTCTCCAGAAGAGTCCTGAAACCAAAGGTCGCTCGTCCCTCCCCTTCCCGATCCTTATCCCCTCCTCCATCGGCTTTGTGCATTACACTGGCTGATGTCTCCGTATCCCCTGACTGTATAGTGTATCACTTCTGTCAGTACCTTGTTTCCTTCCTGGGACGCTTATGGCTCAATTGCTGTTCGTCTCTCCTCTTCCAAATCATATCCTCCCCTTCAACTTCCCAATTGGGCTGGATTCAAGGTGTTATACGACCCGTGCCGATGATCAGCCAGGCTGACCCAAGTAACAATTTAACTTCTATAAGGCTTAAGCGAAGCTATTTCATGATTTGTATCTTGCTTGTATGAAACCTTATACAAATACGTTTGGCGCAAGTTATGCAAGCCATTGATTCTTTAAATCAATTATGACAAGGCCTTATATCAATTGATTTAAAGAAGTAATAGCTTCTCGGAAGAAATCTCTATAAGGTCTTATAACAGTTAATTTAAGGAAGCAATAGCTTCTTTCAAGAATTGCGAATAAGACCTTACAACAGCTCGATACAGAAAGCAATAGTTTCTTTGAAACGGTAAAGATAAGGCCTTATGCAAGTTATTGCAAAAGTAGGGAAAAATTTATTTTCAATATGAAATTGTTTTTCTTTTGCTATCCTCTGTTGTTTGCTGCTTTTATTTCTGATGTGACCATGGCCATTCGGTTATTTTTATCATTAATTATATTTGTTTGTACAATGAGAATAAATATTAGAGTTTACCTATGGGATTTGAACTCGAGACCCTCCGCTTATCAGTCGAGCATTCATCCACTGTGCTATTGCGACCTCTTTGTTATGAGTAGCAAACTTGAAAATAGTTGTTGCAACTCATTTCTCTCAAACTTTATGGCACAAAATGTATAATGTTACTAAATTCGTGAAGAGTGAAACATTAAAATTGAATAAAAAGAAAGTTGTGGATTAAAGAGTGTCCATCCATCCAGATTAGATACAGATAGCTTTATTGGAAACTGACTTGAACACATAAAATGCATAAAATATCTACTCTTCTTTAAAGTTGATTCAAAAAGTAGTGAAATTATATATAATTTTAATTTATTTTTTAGAAAACAAAATTGATCAATTATCATCAATTCAGGTGATAACCTTACATACGATACCAATCACACTTTTTGCTTGAGACATCATGAGAATAATAGCCTTTCCATTCAATAACAAAAAAAAAAAAAAAAGAACATGCCATGAGATTTGAACTCGGATAAGTTGACATTCCTAAGAGTGTCCGCTTTCTTAAGTGAGCAATAATTATCATAAGGAAACCAGAGTACGCATGTATTGGAATGAACAATCAAAAAACAGTCACACATACATACGCGAAGTAACAAGATTGACATTTCGTTTTTTATAATTTGCACAAGGAGGCCTTACCTGTGTTGTCAATTGCAGATTGTTATTAGGAAACAAATAAAAGGCCTTATACTAGCTATTTTAAATGTGCTTTCACAAGGAAGCAAAGCGAAGGCCTTACGTGATTTCGGTAAATCAGTCTCGTGCAAGCAGTTTGTTATAATTTGCACAAGGAGGCCTTATCTGTGTTATGAATTGCAGATTGTTATTAGGAAACAAATAAAAGGCCTTATACTAGCTATTTTAAATGTGCTTTCACGAGGAAGCAAAGCGAGGCCTTATGTGATTTCGGTAAATCAATCTCGTGCAAGCAGTTTGTTATAATTTGCACAAGGAGGCCTTACCTGTGTTATAAATTGCAGATTGTTATTAGGAAACAAATAAAAGGCCTTATACTAGCTATTTTAAATGTGCTTTCACAAGGAAGCAAAGCGAAGGCCTTATGTGATTTCGGTAAATCAATCTCGTGCAAGCAGTTTGTTATAATTTGCACAAGGAGGCCTTACCTGTGTTATCAATTGCAGATTGTTATTAGGAAACAAATAAAAGGCCTTATACTAGCTATTTTAAATGTGCTTTCACGAGGAAGCAAAGCGAGGCCTTATGTGATTTCGGTAAATCAATCTCGTGCAAGAAGTTTGTTATAATTTGCACAAGGAGGCCTTATCTTTGTTATCGAATTGCAGACTGTTATAAGTAAATTACAAAAGGTCTTATTTAAGCAAAATAAAAACAATCATCCTTAAATAAGTCTTAAAATAACTCTATGGAAGCAATTGCTTCTAAATATTCAGGAATCTGACCTTATACAAGATAAATTGTTACTTGGGGAGGGCCCAATTTCTAAAAATAGCTCAGTCACTAACGGAGTATCCGGATACCAGGCGACCTCCGGATTAACTAGCCTTATCTGTGTATGCGAATCTCTGCGCAGATGGACCCCCCTTTTACTTCGCTTACTCGTGGGACCTTAATGCCAAAACCAAAACCAAAACAAAAACAAAAACAAAAAACAAAAATTCAAACCGGTGCCGGTATTCCATCTACACCGGGCGGCAGTTCGGCGGCAACGTCGGCTGTCGTTACACCTGTGCCGTACACAGGAGAAGGGATTGTGACATGTCACTGCCCAACTTCGAGTGTGGTACAGGTTGTATCTACACCGGGCGGCAGTTCGGCGATAATGTCGGCTGTCGTAAATCCTGTGCCAAACATAGGAGAGGGGTCTGTGCCAAGTCATTGCCCAGCTTCTAGTGAGGTACAGGAGGTATCCCTGGCGAAAGCGCCTCCTCATGTCGGTAGTTCCACTACCAAAGAGAGTAAACCTCTCCAGGATGGTCCTAGTGGTAGTCTCCGTGGTGTTAGCAGCGTCGGGAATAACGACCCTGCCTCCACTACGAAGACAGCCACCCAACCTAGGGTCCTATATAAGCAGCGTCGCTATGCGATGAGATTGCTAAAATCTCCTGGTGCAACATTGGGGGATGGTAGTAATCCCATCCATAGCAAGAAGATTGAGTGGGCTAAATCCATTTTAGCCAAATCTAAGACCAGCTGCGACTCCACGTCAAAGCGACAAAGGTCTCTGGAGGAGTCCACTCCCATCCCTAAAAAACCCAAAGTGCAGAACACCAGCACTCCCAAAATTCCAAAAGTACCTCTCACTAAACCTTTTAGTGATGTGCTTAAGGAACAAAACAAAATCGTGGTTGCGGTCATTGATAGAGGCAATATTGATGGCGCGATTACCTCTGACCGTTGGCAGATGGTGAAACTGAAGCTCTCGGCTGGCTTTCTCAAAGTCATGCGAGAGCATCCGGGTCCACCACCTGTAACAAGCGATGGGGGTTGGCATCAAGGTCATGTCAAACTCATCGTTTGTAACGATCAGAGGTCGCGCGATTTATATACGCTTGCTGTCGGCATGCTGGGCGAAGTTTGGCCAGGCGCAAAACTCGAGGTTGTTGCAAAGGAAGACATTCCTTGCAGGCCGAGAGCTCGTGCTTGGATCCCGATTGAGCCTGCATGTCCTGAAGACATCCATGAGATGATCAGGCTTAGCAACCCGGACCTCTCCTGTCACGACTGGAAGATCGCAAAACTGGAAGAGCCGAAGGGTCTTTATCGAAGTGCGATTATCGTCATCAATAAGGACTCTGCGGCCTCTCTGGTGCGAACCAAGGGAGTGATAAGATACGGGTTCGAGACGATTACTCTCCGTATATACAAAAAAGATGAGGTAGACGCTTTATGCGAGCCTCCACAACCCACTTTAGAAGCTGTGTCGCAAGACGTAGGGGGTCTTGGTGCTACTATCACCTTTCCATCCATGGATGTGGACGATGGTGTACCTGGGCCCTCTTCTGTCGCGGCGCAGTCTTCTTCCCTACACTCAGAAGCTGTGTCGCCAGACGTGGGGGGTCCCAGTGCTATCATCACTTTCCCATCCTTGGATGGGGATGATGTTGTACCAGGGCCCTCTTCTGTCGCGGCACAGTCTTCTTCCGAAAACGTCAAAAGTTTATCCCTAATGGAGACTGATGACTCATCTAGCAAAGTTCTCTCCGAGGAGGAAGAAGATGAACTGCTAGGTTCCTCTTCGTCCGATCTGGATGAACTGGATTTAACAGTGGTGGAGGTTGATCTGCCTAGTTGTAGCCAAAATGCTGCAAATAGTACAGATTAATCTCCAACACTCTATTAAGGCTTCGGCCTCCCTTCTTCTCCGCCTGTCAAAAACTGGGGAAGATGTCGTTCTCATCCAAGAGCCCTGGATTGGGAAATCCCTGGTTCGAGGATTGGGAACTTCTGGCTACTGCGTCTTATATGTAACGGGAAAAGGTAACCCAAGATCCTGCATACTAGTAAAACGTAGTCTAAATGTATTTTTACTCCCTAATTTCAGTGATGAAGACGTCACCACAGCCAGTATGGTAATAGACAACCATACCTACTGGCTGGTATCAGCGTATTTGGGCCACGACCACCAGGGCCCACTGCCTGGTACCACTCTGGAGAAGACGGTCGCTGAATCTACAAGACTCAATACCAACATAATTATCGGTTGTGACGCCAACGCGCACCATACTACGTGGGGTAGTACCGATATAAATGACAGAGGTGAGTCTCTTTTTGATTACATCTTAACAACTAATCTGGTAGTAAGTAACGTTGGTAATGAACCAACCTTTGTTACTAAAAATCGGCAAGAAGTTTTAGATATCACTCTTGTCTCGTTGCATCTCTCGAATAAAGTATTGAATTGGAGAGTATCAAAGGAGCACTCGTTCTCCGATCATAGGTACATCCAATTCTCTCTTAGTGAAGAGTCCCCAAAACCGATCCCTTTCCGGAATTATAGGAAAATAGATTGGCCAAAATATAGGACAACTCTGAAAAGTCTGATTAAACCAGAACTTAATGATCCTCCCTTATGCGCTCTTGAACTCGATAAAAAAGTTGATGAGCTTACAGCAGCCCTCAATAAAGCTATGGAAACTGCCTGTCCCCTCACTACAGTGCGAGGAAAGAGAAAACCACATTGGTGGGCTGCTGAACTAGAAATACTCAGGAAAGGTTGTAGAAGGCTTTTTAACCGTGCAAAAAAGTCTAGACACCTCCAAGATTGGGAGTCCTATAAGGAATCCCTCAAAAAGTATAAACAAGAATTGAGAACAGCCAAAAGATCCTCATGGAGATCCTTCTGTAGCTCAATAGAAGAGTCCTCGGAGGCATCGCGGCTAAGGAAGATTCTCTCGACAAATCCAACCATGCCTAGTTGTCTCAAAAACTCAGATGGTACATGGACTAACTCTTGCGAAGAAACGCTAAACCTGCTGTTAGATACCCACTTCCCAGATAGCTCCAAATCCGTTAATACAATAAACCGTCCTGGATCGGGTGTTAACTTAACTTTTCCTCAAGGTCTTGTCACAAAAGAAAAATTGACATGGGCTCTGAATAGCTTCAAACCTTATAAATCTCCAGGTCCAGATCAAATCATACCAGCTGAGCTACAACACACCATCGATATAACTCTGCCCATCATTGAGATGATGTTCAAAAGTTGTCTAGATCTGGCCTATATACCTCAGCGATGGAGAGAGGTAAAAGTAGTATTCATTCCCAAGGCGGGCAAATGCTCGCATGTCAACCCTAAAGATCTAAGACCTATTAGTCTATCATCTTTCATTCTCAAAACGCTGGAACGATTGATTGATATCCATATACGTAATAGCATTGATAGGGGACTATCGATGTCTCAGCATGCTTACTGCAAAGGGAAATCGGTGGAAACAGCCTTGCATACTCTGGTAAGAACTATCGAATACTCCCTAGAGCAAAAGGAGTATACTATGGTTGCCTTCCTGGATATTGAAGGTGCTTTCAACAACGTTGACACATCTGCTATCACTTCTGCTATGACGACCCTAAACGTCGAATACTCACTCTGTGAGCTGATCAATCTAATGCTTAATAGCAGGATCATCAACTCTGAGATGGGGGATTTTTGTACGAAAAGGTCTGTCAGTAGAGGCACTCCGCAAGGTGGTGTTCTGTCCCCTCTCCTGTGGAACATAGTAGTTAACGAATTGCTAATATCCCTCGAGAGGGAAGGCTACAGAGTGATTGCGTATGCCGATGATGTTGCTATCGCCGTCACAGGAAAACATCCAAATACACTGAGAGACCTCCTCCAAAACGCACTTAATATGCTCACTAGATGGGCTGATCGTTGTGGACTTAGTATTAATCCTCAAAAAACGGACCTTGTCCTTTTTACACGGAAATACAAGATCCCAGTAATTGTACCCCCTTCAATAAAAGGTGTACCACTAACTTTCACCAATGAAGCCAAATATCTTGGTCTGATATTAGACAAAAAATTAAGTTGGAAACCTAATATTCAGGAAAGAGTTAAGAAAGCCACAGTAGCTCTTTTCTCTTGCAAGAAAGCCATAGGAAGCAAATGGGGTTTTCAACCTCGCATAACCTATTGGCTATACACATCGGTCATTCGACCAATTCTCATGTACGGGGTTGCAGTATGGTGGACTGCACTGGAGAAAGTCACTTACTGCGACAAACTCAGCAGAGTCCAACGCACTGCTTGTCTCTGCATAACCGGGGCCTTGAGAACCACACCCTCAGCAGCGTTAGACACTCTCCTCCATCTGGCACCCCTCGACATTTTTAGCAAACAAGTGGCAGAGAGTACAGCTATAAGACTCAACGCCTCATCTCAATGGACCAACAATAATGTGGGACACTCCATCATTTTGAACTCTTTCGGTTCTATACCAAAGTACATAGACTACACCATTCCAAAACCACAATTTGGTAAAAACTTCCAGATATCTATTCCATCCAGAGAAGAATGGGAAGACAAAAAACTTCTGGATGACAAAGGCATTCATTTTTATACAGATGGATCCAAGACAAGTGATGGAGTTGGTAGTGGTGTGTACTCAGAAAAGCTTAATCTAAGCATCTCATTCCGCCTTCCCAATCATTGTAGCGTCTTCCAAGCGGAAATTTTAGCGATCAAAGAGGTTCTCTCCTGGCTAAGAGAAAACGTGATATCAACTTCTGATATCCGCATCTTCTCTGACAGTCAGGCTGCTATTAAATCTCTCGAAGGTGTCTCAACCAAATCTCAAACGGCCCTCGATTGCCGATCGTCTCTGATGGAGATGGCGCAGCAATTTAACATTCACCTCTGTTGGGTGCCGGGTCACAGAGACATCGAAGGAAATTGTAGAGCTGATGAACTCGCTAAAAATGGAACCGTCATACCTATTTCACCTGAAAGGGAGAAGATAGGTATACCGATAGCTACATGTAAACTTTTGCTAAAAGAAGCAGCTTTAACGAGAACAAACTACAGGTGGCACAATTTACCAACGTGCGCAGCTACGAAACTCATATGGCCTTCACTGGACTTAAAGCGCTCTAAAGACTTGTTATCTCAAAGCAGACTTCATATTAGCTCCCTGATAGGTGTCCTTACGGGACACTGTCTTATAGGCAGACACGCAATACGACTTGGTGTAGCCTCAAATGACTTCTGCAGGAGCTGTATGGATGAGGAAGAAGAGGAAACAATCTCTCACCTTCTCTGCACTTGCCCTGCTCTTTCACTAAGACGCAAACTTCATCTGGGAGAATACTTTTATGATAACCCCAGTGAACTAGCTAATAAGGATATCAAATATCTTCTTCGCTTTATAAAAAGCTCAAAATGGTTCGACTAGTAAGAAGTAATTCTCTAGATTCATGGTATCACAATGGGCCTTTCCTTTTGGCCTAAGTGTGTGGATTCTGAATCCGCAGCCACTGTAACCTAACCTAACCTAATCCGTTGTCGGAAGTGGTGTCGTGCAGGCTGTTTTCCAAAGATGCCTTCTTTTCCCAGCTTTGCGTTAAAATCACCGAAGACAATTTTCATGTCATAGCTGGGACATTGCTCATATGTTTTGTCGAGGAGCTCGTAGAATTCGTCTTTGTTGTCGTCCTTTTTCTCTTCTGTGGGGGCATGCGCGCATATTAAGCTAATGTTGCCGAATTTAGCCTTGATTCGGATCGTCGTGATGCGTTCGCTTACGCATTTGAAGCTCAAGACGTTTTGCCTGAGTCTGCTTCCCACGACGAATCCGCATCCAAAGAGTCGCTGTTCCCGGTAGCAATCCCCATAGTAGATGTCGCAGTTATTCATCTTCTTTTCGCCCGGTCCATCCAATCGCATTTCCTGGATAGCGGTAATATCTGCTTTGTAGCAGTTGAGGGTCTCCGCTAGTTGTTCGGCAGCACGCAGTCCATTAAGGGACCTAACATTCCACGTGCATATCCGAAATTTTTGTCCTTTATACGTTTGCTTGGGTCGTCATCAGTGTATCCGTCCGTTTCCGAGGCCTGTTGATGGTTCGTAACTAGATTTTTTCTATGTAGCCGGGAAGTCACCCCGACGTACAACCCCCAACCTGGAGTACCAGGTACTTGATGTGACTCCAAGTACAAAAGCCGGAAAACCGCTCCTTTTACGACCTGAGCTTCAAATATGTCGAAGTAGCCCGTAAAGGTGTTCACCAAGTAGTTCGACCTAACTGGAACTGAGGACGCCACCGTTCATTCCAAAAAGAAATTCAACCGCTGCCGTCCCTCGTGGGAAGTGCCTTGGTGGGAACACTCCTTCGTTGTGGGGTAATTAGTAGTAACAGCCTACTCCGCTTCGACCTGTCGACCATGACAATTTGACTATGTATTCACTTATTCGTTCTCCTCTCATTTTCCAATTCAACAAGCAGTGACAGTGAGGGTGCTGACAATCTGTTCAAACTTTCAAAAAATAAAGAACCCGTGATGATTTTCAATTAATCTGTCAATCTTCACGTCGCTGCACATTGAAAGAAGGGGGGACTGCATCTTAACGCCACTGTACCTATAGCAAAGGCGAAACATATTCGCGCCAATAAATTTTGTTTTAATGTCGAACTAATTGACTATTGATAATAATTAAAAATCAATAAAATGCAATGACTCAAGAGGAGCCTCACCTTCAACAAATTTCCTTTACGTTCACTCTACTACTTTGAATTGTGCCTCACGTCTACGAACGGGCGGCGGCGCGGCTCGGCATTATCTTGCGCAAGAAACAATAACTTCTTGTAGCATCCTTTATCTCTGTGGCGCTCATATCTGTATGACTCATTTAATAGTGTACTCTCACGCCATTCGCAATGCAACAGAAAAAGTGAATGCAATGTGAATGCCGTTGCTCTTCCTTCACCAAAAACACATTACACATATACACAAACCTTCTTCGACATTATTTTATTGTGACTTCAAATGTGATTCCAATTCAATTCCTGCGTTTGTCAAGTTTCTTATAATTCATCTTTTGAGATAGAAAATCAAATAAAACACAAGAAAGCAACGCCATTTGAGAAGGAGATTGCATTTGCGGTTATTTTGCTTATTGGCTCAATGAAGTGCACTACACTGCCACCTACACGTTAGCGCTCAATTTGGATAGTGCGCTTTTATGCTGTCGAAAGTAAACAGAGCGAGATTGCGTAGGTGGCGCTTGCCATTCACTTTACAATCAAAAGATTTTAACATTGTTTTGCCGTTTTGTTTCTTGTTGGGTATTTAAGAGGATATTAAGATTTATGTTTTTTTTTCCCCCCCGAAAAGTCAACTAACGTTTATGGAGAATGTTGCATGTCCGGAAATTCTGTTCGAGAAAAATTGTCAGTACCTACAGGGTAAGAGCAGCTGCTGGTGTTGTCTTCTTCTGATTTTAAACAGGTGAACGCCAAAAAAGTCATCTGAGGGGCACTAAATTTTACAGGAAACTTCTCAATTGCCCCTGTACTGACAATTTTCTTGAACAAAGTGTACTGACGAAGCAATGTTTGAAGTGAACCGAAACACCAAATTTACGATTGCAATAAATTGTCAAGTTTTCATTCAATTACCCACAAAATTTCCTTAATTAAGTCAAAATCGCCACCGACGCCGACGGCTTTAAACAACCCAACAACTTGATTCGTTGCAATCTTCAATATATCAAACAAATTCTCTTGATCTTCTGACAGCAAGAAGCCCATTTTGTGATAAAAACATGAATTCCACATCATACCGGGAATAATTAAATGAAATTTATGTGATTTTTGACTACATTGTTGCAAAATTTTATGAATTATTAGATGGCCAAGGCAGTTAAAGGGTAGACGTTGCGTGATGGCACCGCTCCGCATCGGCAGGTGACGCGAACTGTATGTATCTTCTGAACACACCCTAATTTCGAAATTAAACTGTCAAATTTGGCTGAAAAAGTGTTCAGAATTTATGTTGCGGCGATATATTAAGAATTTCTCAATTAACGGTAATGATTGTAGGAGCACACTACTAAAATGTATGAAACCAATTAACTGAGACAAATTGAGACTTGTAAATAACTTTCCAATGAACTTTTTAAAATGACACCGCAAGGTGGCAATAATTAGATTGCAAATTAATGTGCTTTTACCCATACATACAGAGGTAGAAGGTGGTGGTGTTGGAGCTATGGAAATAGATCATTATAATGTTTGACTTTCAAAAACGTAGATACCACGGTGCAATGTAACAGGTTCCACCTTTTAGAGTGTTCTTTTTGCAAAGGGACTTGTCTGCTAAAAGTCAAAACATTTTTCCAATTCCAAATGTCAAATACAATTTTAAATTCAACTCACATCCATCAGTGACAGAGAGCTGCATTATTTGCAATTGGAAAAACAAAGTTGGAGGCAGTTTTGTTGCCGCAACAAACCACGACTTCTTGTATACATTTGGGATTTGAAAAATCAAAATGTCGATCGATAATCACCTTCAATCTGCTCACAGAGACAGAAGTGCATAAGATGCAGATCTCTGAAATCTGCTTTTGCAGAGAGCGCACACAGTCGACTGTTTAGGAAAACAAAAACCTATTGATTTGGCCTTTGGTTGAGTGTGTTTGTGTGTGCTGTTGTATGCTTTTACATGTTACGTGCGCTGTGCCATGTTTACAGCGGATTAATTTCGTAATAGGACATTAATTAGGTACACCACTATGGAGCAGCATAGCTAGTCGCGTTCGCGGAATAAAGATTGGCTGGGTCTATGGTTATCCAAAGTTAATTCGCGTGCATCCAAAATGGTCTGCATGAATCTCACACAATGAACTATGCATTATTTTGGTCGAGCTTGGCTTTTTGGTTTTCTATTTATTTATTTTTTTTTGCGATATTTGTTTTTGGGGTTTGGGAATGCCGGAATGCTAACTGTGCCAAGATAAGGCTATGTTAAATACGTGCTGGTGTATCGTGTGCTGGTATGCCGTGGGAAATTTTTCGGACCGGGAGGTATAGTCATAAAGCTTAGCTAGTCGAGGTGGAGTAGCAATTTATTTGTTTGGAGATCTTTTCTTTTTTGGATGGAAAATTTAAACAACTTTAATTAGCGAAGCCATTTCAAAGATGTTTGTATTTCGTTATCGTTAATTTTCAATATATTTTCAATGTCAATATTATTTTAATGCGTCAGAATTTTAGCAACAATAGTAAATTAGTGTTTTGGGGACTAGCATATAGAGCAAACTTGCCAAGCAACAGTTAAAAAAGCAGCTTCTATTAAGATTAACAAATATCTAAAAAGTCTATCCAACTTTTGGTGCTACAACTAATCTCAATGGTGCCAAGTCGAACCTGTCAAGAATAAATAAAGAACACTGATGTCTTGGAAAAACAGTCACCATACACAGCTTAGGCAGATACAAAATTTAAATGGGAGCGTGTTGTTCATGAAATTCTCTAAAAACTTATTTTCTTGGCTTTAAATTGCTGCTGTTTTAAGCTATTTTTGAGCAACTTCAATTTTTGTCTAGTTTTCTGCCATTTTTGATACCATTTTGTTCCTTTGGTTCAGGATTCCTCTTCCATTTTAAGTAGAAGATACAAAATTTAAATGGGAACCGCTAATAAAGGGAAGCCGACTATTGCAAGGTAGTAAGTGAGGCTTCTTCTTCTTAAAAGCAATTCCGTCTCTACGACTTGCAATTGCCTGCAACGAAATGTTTCAATTGTTTTCCCTTCACAAATATCACGATGAACCTTAAGCAAGGTTAAAATTCAATTTTTTCCAGTTTGTTAAAAGATCACAAATTGTTTCCTTAAGTTGGCGGAATTAGGAACGGCTCCGTCCACAAAATTCCCCAATTAGTTCCACCCATTATTTACCTTCCAACGTTAATCATTTCGATCACCAATCCTTAAACTATCAAAAATCTATCATTAACCGAGCATGACTCACTCTAATACTATCGAAACGAACAATCCCGAAAAAAACTCCAAAAACGAATTAAAGATCAAAGTCTTGGTGCATGAGACAATCTCCTTCAAGAATCCAAGTGGCAACTAAATACGTGTAAACAGGCAAACAGCATATGTGCAAATAGCAATTTAGGTTCGTGGATATTTTGTTTAATTTTGCTTTTTTCCATCATGTTGTAAGGAATAACCTAGCAAACAAAAAGAAGCAAACATAATAGGCAGCAACCGAACCAACACGATACATTCTAACTACACTTCGACTAAAGACATTTCTGGTATAAGCCAACCAAAGAGACACACCGACACCATGCAAAAAGGAGCAAAATCTGTCGGAAGGAAATCATGCCACAGAGAGATATATCCACAATTTTACGGGATAATTGCCGCTGATCACGACATGGCAGGCGAAAGTCACCATAATATAGAATTTAAACTGCAGCTTAGCGCGCAGGTTGTGGCTCTGTGGAGCAAACATGCCATAGTCCAAAATGGACAGAGAACGTCAGAAAGACAGATCGCAATTCAAGTCGAGAAAGATACACAAACAGACCTTCAATCAACAGAGGGACAGGGACATACACCCAACCACGAACCACACAACCCACAAGGATTGAGCTTGCGCGCAAATTGTTTGCGCCACACCAATTGAATTCTAATTTCGTCGTTACCTATATCTATCAATCCCAGTCCAGCGGGCAGCTCGATCCAGAGCAAAGAATTCCGTTTCCTTTAATCGGTGATGGTGTTGGCCTTCATTTTGGAACTACTACAACTAGATCGACCGCAGAGTAGGGACGCAGAAACTGGAGTGAAATTACACAGTGAACTAGCACCCCAGATAGAAACCTACAAAAACCATAGAGTAACTAATTCGAGGTGCTCCAGAGAAGGCGGGCACTCGTTCAAGCTGGTTAGGTGTTTTTCTAGAGCACGTGCCACACGAACCAAATTGATTTCGCCAGTAGGTGGAATTATAGCACTCGCGTTGTGTTGTTTTGAGATGGATGGATTGGTAGCAGTCCGCGCGCTCCTCGATCGTTACCATCGTCATCGTCGTCGTCGTGTCGTCAACCAAAATCACTGCAACTAGCACGCCGGCATGCAGCAGCAATTCATCCATCTGACGAGTGTGTAATTTGCAGATTTCGATTATGGTTCATTCGGAGTTAAAACTCTATATTTAGTTAGCTTGGACCGTGTCGGAGGAGCCCTTTAATTTTCGACTTGCGCAAAGTTAAATGATTCATTAAAATCAATATACAGGGTGATTCACGAGCGTTGTGCCAAAAAGCTAGAGCGTGTAGGTTGAGTTGAGACAAGAAAAAAATCGTATGGAAGGGGGGGGTCTATTCGCCCCCGTTTAGCCGGGAGGGGCGATTTTCTGAAAAAATGACTTATTTTGTTAAAAAAATAAGCTAAACGGGGGAGAACAGACCCCCCCCCCTCCCATACGATTTTTTTCTTGTCTTAACTCAACCTACACGCTCTAGCTTTTTGGCACAACGCTCGTGAATCACCCTGTATAGTCCCTCTGGAATGACACACATCCATTTGTTGGATCACGTATTAATGTCAAAGGAAAGCCTTAAGCTACCTTCAAACACTTCCTAAGGCTGAACACACTATCGAAGTTATTGTGGAGTCCCTCGCTTTCGACGTTATCGACTTCCTGAATAGATGCCTAAGTAGCGCACCGCTGCCGCTGATGAAACAACTTACAAAAAGGCCTGAGACTAATTTCGTTCTTGCAACTCAGTTGTTTTCATTTGACGGCACACACAAAAAATTCTCAAGAGTTTTTGCACATCACATGTGAACCCCAGTGAAGACCTCTGGCATTCTGACCCCTCTCGAAGATGTGTTTGCGGCGCGCTCAGCTTCGGCTAAAATCTCTGCAATGCGGATGGGAATATGGTCATTGCATTTAAGTTTCACTTTGCTATAGTTTGACTTTAGGCATAGCGAACGAGGCTTGATACCTACCTACTTCTCGTCGGGCTTGACTGTATCTCTAAAAGTAACATTGTGATGGAATCTCTTGGCATGCAACTAGATCGGTTCGACTTGGCATTTTAATAATGCTGTTTTTATTGTTGTGACTAAATCTATCTTCAACTCTTGGGGTTAGAGATTGGCGGCCACATGCTTGTAATGAATTTAATTAGTTCAGGTTGCATATGGGTCGCCTCGCCTGGCAATAAAGTGGAAATGGAATGCAGTGGACTATGGTTGCAGCAATTTGATTGTTTTTAGACGCAACAGAAACGTGTGGTATTTGAGAGGTTGCGGTGAGTTCATGGTTTGTGACAAAAAATTCTGCAAATGAAAACTCGGGGTAACCTACTTTGCCGTCTAATTGCAACAAAGTTGCACCATAATGTGGTAGAAAGGAATTCCAAAGTCTAAAAATAATGTCAGGACAGTAACAATGTTGGCTTCGTCAAATGGGTTCAAATGCAAAACTAATCTGCTTGCATTTTGGTATTTTAACTGTCTGAGGGTGGGACTTGCGAATGCTCAATCGACTGCTACTTGCTCCACTTGAAAGGTCCAGAGGACGAAGGCATCTTGTGCAAGTGCATAAGGAAAAAAATGTGCACGACTCGGTCGTACGAACTTGCTCCTGTATTCCAAATTACAACTCATAAAAAAATTTAATTCGTAAATAAAAATTTAAATTGAAATATCAACCTAAAAAAAAGATTTAATCTGAAAAAAAATTATGTCATATGATTTATTAAAAAATTATTGATTTTCCTAATTTTTGTTTTAAAAATCGTCGGAGCGGTTTTTTTTCAATTAATTTTTTGTATATAAAATTTTTCGAAAATGTCTTAAAATTAATTTGGGTATGCAGTATTCAAGAATGTGTAATTATACATTTTATTAGTAAATTTCAATTTTTAATATTGATCCGTTTTTGAGATACAGAATTTTGAAAAAAAAAGTTTAAAAATATTTTTTTAAAAATCCAAAAAAATTTTTGAAATTTTTTTTAATACAAAATATTACTTGGGCAATATACACGTACCTTCAAAAAAAAAATTACTCTGATCGGACTTTTATTTTCCGAGAAAATCTGATAACAAAAAAACGGTTCTATCGGCGGTACCGTTTTGGAGCAATACAAAAAAATTTTTCTTACATAAAATACATCAGAGTTTTAAATAAATTTTTTTAAGGAAGTTTAAAAAAAATCGTAGGAACCGTTTTTGAGAAAATTGAAACTTTTGGTTTTTGGCCAAAAAAATTGTATGGTGGCTACCCTAAATTTTGATCTTAAAAAAAAATCAAAGAAACGACCCACGCGAATTCGCTCAAACCCTTAATTTTCAAGTTTCAAGTCAATCGGACCAGAGGTTAAGGCTGTAGATGCGTTTACAGACAGACAGACAGACGGACGGAATCGCCGGACCCACTTTTTTCGAATTCTCTATCATCGTAATGTCATATCTCATCATTACCTAAATTTTTTTTTTTTTTACGAATTCAATACTTGCCATATATTCTATATGTCGCAAGTAAAAAGGGATATCTAAGTTATGTGATCTGATAAATGAAGCTGGGTTTGCTTCATTAAAAATATTTTTTTCTAAAAGCAACTTCTGCAGTCTGGAGATGAGTTGATAAGACAGCATTTCGAACATCAACCTGTTCGAGATTCCATTTACACAAAGTATTTATTCCAACCTGTAATGAAGTTTCCGTAAAACCAAAAGAAAACAAAACTCCCATCTGCATTCCATTCATAACTTTAACGCAAAGCTTACGGACATGGACATACCAAAAATATCACCATCAATATGAAGGCTAAATGTTTCCTCAAGACACAAACAAAATGCAATTGCCTTTTGGGTCGCATATCGCAAACCATTGATGCATAATAAATTCAACGGTTTAATGCATCCCCCTGAAACAAATCTCACATGGAAATCAATTCATATACGGAGGCGCGCATCACAGCAGCACCATACAGTGGCGAGGCGACATGCATCTCGAGGCGTTCTGTTGCTGTTTGTTGCGGAATGTTTAAGAATCCATATCTCGCACCATCTAAATGTGTAAACTGAGTTTTGCGAATAAAAAGTTAGCCAGCCGCAGGCAACGCTCGCTGTAGTTCCGATATGGGCGCACTATCTGAATAAATTAAAACCAAGATCAGAAGCGTCCAATTGCCACCATCATCGTTTTGTGATATTGAGAAAGACTTGCATGGTCATGATGTCGAACACAACGGTGGTGTGGTGCAGTGGCGACACCGCATACTGCATTGATGTGGAGCCGTCCGGTCCGTCCGTCCTTCCTTACCCCAGGATCTCTCTCAGACGTCGAATTCGAAATTCTCTCTGATTGAATGGTGTTTTCGTGAACACTGCTGCTAAAATCTATGCAAAAAAAAAAAACACGCGCGCCAGTGCACTTTGACAATAAATTCCCGCCATCATTTGGAAAAGATACACCGGTGTCCATCCACATACACCACAGGGAGAAGATTGAGTTCATTTTAATGCAATCATGATGCAATCATAGAAAAAACGTGAGGTGACTCTCCGGCTGAGGTAGCAATTTGAATCCCAAGTGCGGGTGGCATTATAGGAAACAACACTCTCTGTGAAGTAATCCGCCATTATATCGGCAGTTCGATAGTCAAAATAAAAATCTGCCGAGGGGCCACAAAAGAAGCTTCACTCATAAGTAGCCCACCTTTGCATGCTCGCTTGGAAAACTGTTTGCGCGAAAGTCGTGACAGTTTTTAAATATTGCCTTCGATTGGAAGATTGACGTGCGCGCATGCGGGCCCTCACTGTTGCGCTTCACTTCCGCCACCATCCATGTGTTCTATGAGACTCAGACTGAGAGTGATGAAACCGAAACATTCCTGGCGACTCAACACCAATATGGGAATATTCAAATGAATAGCACGATGGCTTATGAACCCATTTTTGGGGGCTCGGACCTATAGAGTGAGAGTGAGGTTAAGTACATGTGCACGTACTTCCAAATAGCTGACAAAACCAAAAAACAAAAAAATCAACGCTCGAGTTGTTTATGTCACGTATAGTCCCTGCTCATAGGTGATTTACTCACCCAAGGGTATCGGAGGCTTGCGCTCTATTGTTTTGGCCATAATGACCCCCTTTGGTGTTTGTGTTGCGATCGCGATCGGGGCGCAGATATTATGTGTTCTTTTTATGGTCATTGAAGCACTCTCTGATGTGATGTTGGCCAATATGGGTGCAGTTTCTACAAATCGTTTGAAACGTATTTAAGGATTTGCTATGGCGTTTGTTAAGCTTGCTTGCAACTCTCAAAAATGAAAATGGGGTCACTTAGAATCTAAAAGGTATTCATTGGATAGAAGGTACATGTAGCGTTTTGGGGATTGTTTCAGTTATTGAAAAGGAAAATTCGATTAATAAAAAAAAAATGTGTAGACGGACAGAATTTTTGAGGGATCGGAGAGATATTTGACTGCTAAGTGGATTATTGTTGAGTGATTGGAACCAACCAACAGTCTGATTGTTATGTCTCCTAGATAAGCTACGATTTTTTTTTGGACAAAAACAGGCACAACACGAATTAATGGCTAGGGTTGGGTTTATTGTATTGTTCGAGAAGGCAGCTAAATGTCAATCCTATTGAAAACGACCATGAAATTTTAAGTTATAAGTTAACATTAAAGGAACATGTCTGCTTGGAGCTCACGTTGAATAAATGTGTTGCATTGTAAGGAATCAAAAGAAACACGGAATTGCAACCGTCTTGCTCCTAGGTGATTTGTCAGTTTGAAGTTGAGCTTAGAAGGAGTCCTTAATCGCTTTGTTGCTGTATTGTTGTTGTCTTGTTTGCTTGTTAGCTAATGTAAACAGTCACCAAAGTGATTGCTTATAAGGAGGTATTATTAGTTCAAATGTTTTGAAAAATTGACCAGAAATGTTGTTAGATTTTAAGTTGATGTCTTGTGGGTGCGGCTCAAACATGATCGTAAGGAGCTTATCCATAAAGGGGCAGCGCCAGTTAACAACTTCGGAAGAAACGAAAGGTAAGGTATCGAACCAGGAGAATAGGACCCATGATTAAGTCCTGCTGTCTGGAATTTCTTAAGTTGAATTGAAGTCCAATCTAGATTCGCGTGGTCTTGGAATACTCAAGCGGACTTGACCTTTGAGTTACTTTTCATTTCAGGAATCAGTTCAAACTTTTCGAACATTTTGCTTCATGAATCTTTTTGAAAAAACCTAAAGCGAATCGTAAAATCAAAGTGGTAAAATCCAAAACAAATTTTTGTTAGTGCAATTGGTATGCCACAATTTCACCCTTCTTTAGCGAATGGAGACAAGAACAGCAGGAACTTGTTAAAGAAGACGACGTATAGCATTTTTAAAGAAAAGTACGGTGAGTCAGAGCTTGATTTATAAGACAAAAATTGTAAGTTTACAAAGATTTAAAAATGATTTACATTTTGAGTTTTTCTTTTTTTTTGCCAAAACAAAAATGATTATAAATTGATGCCTTTTCGGCTTTAAGAATCCCGAGGATCTCAATAAAAATGACTTTGGACACACCTTAAAACTGTTTCGCAAAAAAGAAGCTGACCTGTGTGGCCATAAAATAACTGCAATAACAAAATTTCCAGCTCAGCATGATCCAATCGAACCAAACTCCAATTCGAATCAATATTTCGATTGAAAACTTCACACAAACAAACAAAAAGAAACAGTTTTATTGCCGTTCGGCGCGCAAAACGACAAAGTCATTTTTCTTCCTGTCAATGGTCCGTGATCAGTTATTACTTGTTAACGACCATCTAACATTAATCAATTTTATTTTTCCATTAACTTTAAAAGACAAAACGCAAATGTTTTTTGACGCCTTTTGTTTGCGCATTTGCCATTCCCATACCAATGCAACAAGATCAATAATGGATCGCATCGAGATCGGTTGGGGTTAAAATTTTGTTTTATTGCCTGCAGTGTATCTCGGACACGATTAATGGTTTGGATCGAACACTTAAGTTCAACCATCGCGATCGATTAGGTTTTTTTTGTGTGCAAAAGTTCTGTTCTGCTCAAACTGCGCAAGGTTGTGCAATTGCTTCTATATGTTATAGAGGTCTGTTTGTCCAGCTTCCGAGCTCCCAGTATACCAATTGGAATTGTAAATTAAATTTTCTTATATGGAAGGACGACCGCGACGTGCCTAGACCAAATGGACCGCCCTGGCGTGAATTGCCGACCGGAATACAAAATAATCAAAATCATTTAAATGCAATGCCCCCTAGCGTCAGACTTTGCTATTTTTTGTTAGATTCTACCTTCCTGGCAAACAGCTCAGCGGTCAATGGTGATGGCAGTTGGAACAAAATAACCGCAATTCCTCAATCGCTCCTCGTCGTCGTCGGCCGTCATGGTTGGCCATCGGAAACCAGCAGGCGCAGTTAGTGGCCATCGTAGATAAATACGGTGTTATCGCCGGGTGATACCAACAACTCCTAGAAAAGTCTTATAAGAGAATAGGGAAAACGAATTTTTCGATTCCAACAACAAATTTGAATTTTGATTCTGCGTAAAGCACTTGCAAGCGATCAGCAGGAGACTAGAATTAGTGAGACCTTTGCGAAGGCATTAACATCGAATTTAAGATCAAGCACGTGAATTTCGCATTTGTTAGATGAACCAAAGAATTGAAAACCATTTCTAGGAAGACAAATTGAGATGATCGCAGATCATTTGCAAAATTGAGTTTCAATTTAGCGCGAATTCTCAACGAAAAAGGTTAAACGCTGTTCATTTATCACTCACCAAGAAGAGAAAACTATAAACCAACAAACTCGTCCGATCTTTCAAGGAAACTGCAAGTACACATTTGTGTTCACATGTGTTTTTCCAGGTGAAAAGAAAGGTGTCGTCACTTCAGAGTTCAGACCTCTACTCTAGCTCAAAGGTGGTCTGGTTATTACCCATTGCAAATTATTCTTCTCATGCACTTGTCGGAATGTTAAGTATTATTGAAATCTCCCAAGGTGTTCGAGCATTAAAACCTCAGGAAGTTTCAATAACCGAGCTATGAAGAGTGACGGCATACAAAAACACTGTCTAATCACTCCTCCAGTCATTTATCATAGCATAATGATGAGATGAAAGAGACCATAACTCCAAATTAGGTAACTGTCAGTGTATCTATCACCTTTCGAATTGCGTGTCCAATCACCTTGCAAGCAATTGCATACAAAGTAGTCAAGACAAGGCAACACCATCATACCATCCAAACCGAAAACAAAACAAAACGAAAATTAACAGAAAAAAAATCATTGACGGATACCTTTCTTTAGCAAGGTACACAGTGATTTGGTTTCCTGGTGGTTCCGAACAAAAATGTTGATTGCTCAACCAAACTTTAACCACACATAGCACACACATAACTAAATTGCAACATTGTTGCAAAAACGATATATTCGCTATACGACGAGTCACAACGGTGTCAGCGAAAACTTGAGAAGGTTGGTATTCCGTGAGTGGTTTCGCATGTCAAATAAGGGCAATCGGAAGATCGTCAGGAATGTAAAACAGTTCCTAATGGATGAAAATTGACAATTATGCGGGCTTGGCTGTTTTACACTCATTTTTAATTCATGTTTTTGTCATCTCTGATGGCGGTTAAGCTGGGATCAAGGAAATGAACTTGCGAGAAATACGTCAAGTTTTGAATAATTCCATGAATAGATTTCACACAGGGGAGCCAACAAGAAACTCACTGACACAATAATCCTCGTTTAATAAAATTAATTACTCCCAAAGCCACATCAGGCAATCAGTCATCACACCAGAATCACGAAACATTAAAACCAAACACTAAATTGGCAGGTCGCTGTCCACATTCCTCGTGCCACTGCCAGCGCAGCGCCGCAAAATCACCATCAGCAGTTGAAACTCCATGCTCCAATCACAATCTCCCAATCAGGATATGTCAGGTGAGATTAATCATTTTGGCAAAGTGAACGAGGCACTTTATGCGCTCCCAAACGTTGCACAAACAGAGCGTTTTTTTATGTTTTATAAATAGAGTATCAATATACCCTTGTGCATTGCAACGCTGGCAACCCTACAGCACTTGCAAGCCCACAATATTTTTGGTATATTTAGCAGATGGCAAAGTCTTGCGTTATTAATCTTTGCCTTTTCATTTGCGATATAATTGCAGGATCGCATCTTTTCGCGCAAACAAAACTAGATATATCTCGCTTTTGGGATGGATGAGGAGACAGAGAAGCGATTCAGTTCTGTCCTCGCGCGCATGCCACATTCCGTTCAGTAAATCATCAAAGCGAACTGTGCGTGCCTGAGTGTCGGACAAATTCGTTAAATTTATAGCCGAAAACATTAACAAATTGCGACATGTCTTTTAGGAGCAAAATCTATCGCCTAATGCCAGACTCTGACTAAACTGAACCAACTTAACCACGTCGACGACGAGCGACGACGCGACGACACACGGTCCTTAGCCTAGACTCTCATGATCATACTCAAACGATCTGTACCAAAATTTTGTAAACATTTCGATTCTAAGGCAACAGGAATATTCTTCTTCGTGCGGTTTGGTGTGTTGAGCCTACAGATACGGGTGGAGTCGTACGTCGTCGACGACTTCGGTCACCTTAGAAACGCGTATATATCTTTTGCATAAATTAAGCGTTTGTGTTCAATGTCACAATGAATTTATCGCATAATTAAATGCCATTAATATCCGTCTAAAAGAAACTTGTCCGCAGATTCATAGTTTCGCTATGTTGCGTTTTAGATTATTTTTTTTTTTTAGATTTTTGTAGCTACAAACAGTTTTGATGATGACTAAAACGGTTGGTTTGTACTTGCTTAACTAGACGCGTTGGGGTGAGGTGAAAAGACGTATGGACTTTTTTATGGAGTCGTGCGCACCTCTTTGGTACCCCCGGCAATCTGTTTTCAGGTGTTTCACCCTCCGGAAGGGCTGGCGAGCCGGAGTATTCTCACAAAGAATAGAAGATTACTCTATATAACGCCAATCAGCCAGCTAAATGCTGGTGTCTTGGCAACACATCAAATTGAAACAACAGCAGTTAAATAGTTTGCAGATATCGGCATTAACCTACTTAGAAAGGGCTTGCCTCATTTTGGTCGCCTTCTAGAGACCATTACAAAACTTCCACTTGTTCGAAACAGAGCCCCTGTTTTTACAACACACAAATATTATGATGTTCCGCAAGGGAACGACTTTAGACCTCGTTTAGATATTTTGTTTGAGAATTGCAGTGAAAAGATTAAAGCAGACCCAATTAGACACACATCATGAAATTATAACACTCTAATATAATTTACTCGAGGATTTGTTTTGAAAATCTAGACCCCCTGGCGACTTAAGCTGCAGTCAACATTTGTGAATAATGAAATGGCATAAGCAAAACTCAAAATTGTTAGCATTTCATAACAATTGCAATTGCATTCGCGCCAACTATTTCATTGCTCTTTTTCCATTTTGTATTAAAAATTCCAACCGCATTTCTTCCACACATCAGATATTTAGAGCAGAGCTTGTGAGGGGAATTTAAAAAAATAAATAAATCAAACTCGAGGTTTAATGGTTTTATAAATGAAGGCTAAATGGAAGCAATAAGATACCAAACAAAAATGGAGTACGTGGAGATTTCCAGGTGCATGTGTCTGAAAAAAAAAACAATTAGGATTTATTAGAAAAGTTAGATCTGTGGAAAAATCCCCCTTCCTTCAAATTTAAAAGCAATCAAATGTTATGAAACAATGAATTTTAATTTTGTTGAAGTTAAATCTAAAAACGTCAACCTTCTCCACACCTTTCAAGTTCAAGAAACATATAAGCATGAATTTTTTGTGACAAAAAAGATCAGCAGAAAAGTGAATGATTAAACTCTAACTAGCTTCCTGTAAGCAGTTTACAAACTAAACACTCAAAAATTACGACGATGATTCTTCTTGAATTTGTGCAACTCAATTTCCAAATGAGATGCATACAAAACACTTTTCTGTTTGCCAGCTTCCCTCGACCATAAACAACTCTCTGACCAAAGGAGAGATGAATACTTCACCTGTTTGGCTTTTCTTAACCATGCCCGAGAGGGCATCTATCTTCTTCCTCATTTTGCTTACTATTTAGAAAACAAGAATAAAAGATGCATAAATAGAAGCCTGTTTATTTAGCTCGAAAGGCCAGTCAATGTGTCGCTTTGTGGCTGTTGATCATCTACAGCGTCCATAGCAGTTCTTGCTACTCAAAAACCCTTTTAGCAGTATACGATCTCGGACAAAACGCGTGACGTCTTGACCCCCAATATGTTGAGGCCATATTGCGCATGCGCGCACGCCTTTGGAATCGTCTTGTAGTATGTATTTTCATGTACATTTCTAAAAATTGCCTGCCTACTTAGAAGTGTCCATCACGCGAATGCGGATGCAGATGCGTTCATGCGATGTGTGTCGTACAAAAAAGAAAAAAAATAACGGGCCACAAGCCAGAGTAAATGCAACATATACATATGATTCCACAAGTGGGATGGAATGCTACGGCTGTCTTTTCTATCCATTCGCGTGGAACTATTCCGAGAGGAGATGCCTTAATTGGTATTAGCAAGCTAGTGCGGTGGCTGATGCGATGCTGAAGCACTTTAGCCCATCAGGCTCAGTATCGTGCTCTTTAGAGATAATCATCGGAAGGGGATAAATAATGTTAATAAATTGTCAAGATTATGCATTCCCCTAACTAAGTTGGCATACCTCCCTGGAGGATATTTGCTTTGGCCATTTGTTTAACAAGCATGATGCACGGTTGGAGTGGCTTCTTCTTCTCCTTCTCCACGGTCGTGGAAGAAATGAAGAAGTTCCTTTCATTAAACATATGAGTATGAAGTTGCTTGTTTGTTCGCACTGCTAAATAAGGTTCTCTGTTGGCATTGTATTATGCCAATGATCAACGCGTTCGTTTTGCAAAGCGTAAACAAACACTTTTAACCCACATTCACATCCGTGCAATGTTATTATTTGGATTGCATTTTGGAATAACAGTTATTCCATTGAGATGGCTGGTTGGTGATTGTTTTGTCTTTTCCTTTCACTTTTTTTCACACGCAAGCTGACGCGTCGAATCGTCGTTGTCAGTTTGTTTGACGCTTTTAAAGGATCCAAATTTAGTGTCAAGTCGTTCAAAGGCTTCGATTTTGTTGCGGTTTGCCATATCATAAATTTACAAGTTGCCTAGTCGCCGCAGCCACTCTTTTCAACAGGCTTCAAAGTGTTGATGCGATGCGATCATGTTGTCGATAATGATGCTGATGATTGCAGTGCAAAGTGAACAGAGTGCGCAGTTGCAGAGTGCACTTGCTGAAATTCCATTGTTTTCGCAGCAGTTCCCATGGTTTTTTCTGAAATGAAGAACAATAAATTTTTGCTTGATATTTTTTGCTTAATTTAACACATCTTGGATGTAAGTGATGGTTATTGTGGGAGCAAAAGGTGTTGAAATGTTGATGGCAATTTATTAAAACCATTCACTTTTTGCGAACTTGTAAAAGTGATTGCTAGTTTCGTCTACATCTACATTCCAAGAGAAAAAGATATTGGTGCTATCTTGAACATCAATACGTGGAGGCAAACTTTTGGTTTCCGGTTCGCACAATCCTCTTTGTTTGTTTGGACACATAATGTTTGAAGACCAAGAATTTTAGATGGAACCTTCGAACTCGCAAATATTTCCCTTGTTCGCAAATCGCCAGATTAAGACGAAACCAATTTTTGCCAATGCAACATTTTTGTTGTTTTTTTTTTGTTCTGTTAGATAGATCTCGAAAAGCAGGTGAGACTTAAATACCCTAATAAATTACAGAAATTCCTCAAAATCACGTCGCAAATCATAATTCTGCATTAATTCCTATAAATGTGAAAAGATAAAAATCAGTAATTAACAACTCCCTGTCAACTATTAGCATGACAAACAACATGTCTTTATGGCAATAAATATTTGGATGGCTGAAGCTGCACCTTTGCCATCCACACGAAATCTATAATTTCATGTTATGAGCACCGCAAAACATCAAAATCTTGGACATTCGCAAAACACCTGTAAGTTTGCACGCAAAGTACAACCGATTCCCGCGCAATCTACACACATAGAGATTAATAAATTTTGATTGAAATTCACAAATCGAATGAGCAGAATTGAGTTCGCCCATATGCCTAATGCGCTTTGCAACGTCTCTGCCACCCTCCTCTGCCCTGAAAATTAAAGACAGTCTCTAAGCGGGTGCAGGTGATTTGCATATCACATGCGCTTTGTCACTACGCCAAGATTTGTTAGATAGCCTCGATTTTCGAATCTTGAAATCTCTCTTCCCGTTCGCTGATTGAGCTGTTGGTATGCGAACTGTGTCTGAGTCGGTTTGATGTTGTGGCCCACACTGAATGCCTTTGCATTTGTTTGTCGATTGAGGTTTGCGAACTTTGCTGAGACGTTTTGGGCAATTTGTCATGCTTACGTAGGTATACATTTGGGGTTTTCTTTCGCATTCAACTTGATTGCCAGAGGCTGATGCAAGTGTCGAAAAAAAAACAGGAAAAGTCAAGCCAGAGGAGAGGTGCAAGTTTTAACCAATTGTCACGAAGCTATTTATTATAACACCTGAGGCTGATTAACCTGCCACGAAAATACATGAACGGCCCCATAAGCATTCTTATGCAAATCGTTCAGGTGGTCGTCTTTAACTAACTCTCATGAAACTCAGTCATCATCATCGTCATCATCATCATCGACTCGTTGAACAGTCTTCTCGACTTTGTTGTTGTGTTTTTTTGACAAATGCCGTTGTATTGCCAAATGATGTCGGCGATAAATTGTCTCATGTCGCATGGGGATAGCAGTCGATTTTCCCAAAAAACAAATTAAAATTGGAAAAATAGTAAGCAAAATTAAAAATGAGAGAGAGAAACATTAAATATCTATTTGGCACACAGGCAACAGGAGCGCAAGCGCAACGTGGTAATTGCTTGTAAAGCTTTCAAGGCAGACATTCCTCGTAGAAGGTATAACATGTCGGCGGTTAATATTGTTGGCACTCAGTTACTTTTTGGAAACACCTGCGCGCATTATCTCCAAATTTACTGCTGCCACTTGTGCAACTCCTACATTATGGTATGGCAATATGGAGGATAGGATAACTAGTGGCAAAGCTAAAATAGTGTTGCCATAAATGAAAATGATTAAGGATTTTTGCGCCGACAATGTAAACAAAAATTTCGACGGGCTGAGGGGATTGTATAATCCATCGTAGTCGAAGAGAAAAATATTAACACTGTTCACTTGGTTACTAATTTTTCATTATGACATTTTGAACATGTCAGCTGTTTGTTCGCTCTTTGACAGCTAAGCTAGGTGTATTTTTTTGGGTCATATTGACAGGTGGGAGCGAGATTGCATTTCTTTTCAAATGACACTTGTGCATTTGTAGGCATAACAGTGTTTTGTTAAGAAATGTACATATATGATAATCTCACGTGATCTATCAAAAACGAATAGTTTAAGAAACGATTTGTGTGACATAAGAGTTAGATATGTGTGTAGGTATACTCGTTGTGCTGTAATTTCAAACACCCACAGCCCAATAGTTCTTACGAGCTGGTGGACAATACTCATGGCAACCTGGTGCTCTGGGCGAAAGTTTTAAGGACAATCCATGAACATCAGTACTCAGATTTCGCATTTACAATGTAGAATTGATTCATCAATAGAACAGCTTGAATTGGACACCTTTCTGACAGGATTTACATACACCAAAAAATTGTCGATTACGGGGCTATGATGTTAAATTCGAAACGCAATGCGTCTACAGAAAGTGGACGATAGTTGCAAAGTGGAGTGGCAACGATCGATCTTCGAAAAAGAGGTTGGGATCAACGTTTGGTCAATGATGGACATAACAAGCTATGTTGCCTGATATTTTGCTTACTTCCATGCCATGCACCACATTCCTAAGGCCTAAAGGATGCCCCAGTGTTATACTATCGTAAGCGACTTAAAACTAACCTCACTCCGGATTTCTTTTATCAACAAAATTTTGTTTTCCCACGAGAAATCTTGTGAAGAACCCAATGAACCTTTCATTATAAATTCAGACATCAAAAAAACTGATCCTCCAAAAAGAGTCTGAATCAATTTTCTAGTCCTGCAAATTTTGTCAAGCTCCTTTTTTGCTACTTCTTACTTATTATTCATTGTTATTGTTTTTTTCGCTTGCCATAACAACTCTCACAGCCACCGTCACACAAATTTAAATTTTATAGGTCACAATCGATCGAACACAGAAAAAAAAAAGAAGTTCACTTCTTGCAGTCAACCTATTGTCATTTCACAAAATGTTTTACAACAAAACCCAAGTCCTACCCTCGACCTTTTGCCAAATCACATCGAACGTTTTATCGTGACTCGGATCAAAAGTGCAGCGCCACCATCACCCAAAAGAGGAGGTTTTATTTTACTGCACCATAAGCCATAAGCCACCCGTCAATTTCTAGCTTCTTATACACAAAAAGTAATGCAGACAAAATTGAAAAACAGAAAAAATATGCAGCCGTATTTATAAAGAATCCTTAAGAGCGCTTTAAGACGTTAATTAGTTAAGCATGCTTAAATATTTAAGTTGCCTTTAAGTAACGTTACTTAAATTCTTATTTATAATCGATTATCGACTGTTACTTAACTAAGTGACGTTCAAGGCAAAAAAGTAATAGAATCGACGATTCTATTACAGGAAATTTAAGTTTTATTTGTCAAATTTAACGTCAATAAAAACAAAACAAAACAAAAATAACAAAAAATAGGCACTGTTCAGAATCAGAGAGTTTCTCAAAGTGGACTTGATAAATAAATTATTGTCGATGAAGAAGAAAATGATGATGATGACACCAATCAACGACGATGCCATAAAGAAGACTACGTCGCCGCCGCCGACGCGACGAACGCAAAAGATGGAAAATGTGAAAAATATCAAATACCGCGTCTCTAAACAACATGCAACAACATCTGGAGATTTCCAACATATCGTGGCTTCCTTTACAGTGTAAATTAAAATAATATGTGAATGATAATAAAGATTTTGTAATATTTTTCGAAAATAAAATCAACGGAGGATTTTTTTTGGGGTTTTTGCTTAAATTGAAGCCCATTAAGCTTAATTTTGTTGAAACTGGGATTTTTCTTTCAGTACAGCTTTTATCTTCTTATCCACGACGAATCTCAGCACAGGAAACTTTCGTTTTAAGCCAGGCACTAGCCAAACCAGGTTGATACGTGTTGGTTTTAAGGACTACTTCCATTCCTGGTTCATCGTGCCCGGTTTCCATTTTAAATCGTAGTGAAGAAACTGAGGTGATATTTTCTTCCCTCGTGGAGTCTTTCTCATTATCAATTATTGTTTTTGTTTACATATCTTCATAAAAAAAAGAAACAGAAATAACCAACGAAAAAAACACAATTTCTCAATATCACACAAATGTCAACATTTAAGCAACATTTAATCAACCTCTAAACAACAAATTTGGCGTTTAAGTTAAGAGAGCTTTAAGTAACGTTGCATAAAACTTCAAATTGATTATAAATAGGGATTTTCTGCTTAGATCATACTTAAAGGTTGCTTAAAGTTAAACAACCTTTAAGTTTTGATTATAAATATGGCTGATGGTGTAGAAGGTGGATGTTGAACGTGCTGCATGTGCTTTTGTTTGTTGTTTTGATTTTGTTGAATGCTAAGTTAGGTTAGGTACACTCATTCGTTACCTTGTTTATACAACCAAAAAGGAAACGAGGACGAGGAGATTTGTGAAGATCATTTCGTGCCGCAGCAGCTGGAGCTCATAGGAACGCCAATAATATCGATATCGATGTTTTAGATCGAAAGATATCGAACACACACATTATACAGTGCCGCTGTGCTGGACCCACAATCATATGTCCTAGAATAATGCTGTTTTAACCATAAAAAGAGTGAACGTTCTATAGGTTCCCCACTTTCAAGCCCTCCCATTTCATAGACTGTCATTATGGATATGATATACAAAATGCAATCGTGTAAGCGATAATCGCAACAACGATCAAAAGATCGTTCTCAGAGCACCATAATACAGACGGCAAAACAACGGTATTGATTCCAAGTGCCGTGTAGTTATCATACTGAGCAGCGCTGTCGTTTATGAAAGGAGTTTCGATAGTTCTTTTTGATAAACTGTTTCTGTCAGAAAATACTTCAAGCAATGAAACTGAGAAATTGAACGTCATTTCTGGTGGGAAAAAACTCTGTCCCTTTCTTTTTTCCCTGTTTCATCAAGGAATTTCTTCTGTCACCTTAAGGCAAAAGTATGTCAATGACATTTGTGACACGTTGTTTCTTGAATAAATGACAGTTGGACCGTTTCGTTAAAGTCATCTTGACAAATGAAACCATTTGAAATTTGATAGATAGCCAAATTTTAACAATTCCTTAATTGTAAACGAACTCAGACATTTAAAATTCCTCCCGAAGACACCACCGACATGTGAGTCTATAAGCAAACAGTAGGTAATACACTACCATAAATGGATCTATACTGGGATTAAGTGGTATACATAACCTTAGTCGGGTACGTTTTGTTGTCTTCTTGTCTGGGATTTTGTAGAACCAGCTGCTGCTTGACTGTTGTCTCTGGCATGTACAGCTCGAATCGTTACTTTTACTTTCATAAATCACACGCCAAATGAGCAAGCATAAAACAAACAGAGCTCGTGTTGTCGATCTATGCATCGTACACTTTCAACTCGTATGGAAGAGTAACGGGCGATATCGATGTAACAACGTGTCAAAGTAAATTGGACAGACATAGGGACCGATCGATAATCACTTGACCCACTCAACACAAGCATAATTTTTGATAGTTGAATTGCATCGTTTGTTGTTTTTCCCATCGATGAAGTGCGAAATCTGAGACGATTCTACACCGTTGCACTTCGATTTTCGACTGATTTAGGCGATTCAGCCTATTCGGTTAAGAAAGACATCAAGGTGATCGTAGCGATAGGAAACGTCATTAGCATTATTGTCTCACCATCAGATCGGTTTTAAAGCTCTGTTTGCTTACATTTACCAATAGTCCACAGTTTCTTTTTCGTAACCAAGAGATGATTTTGCCCGGTGGGGAAGGTGGCGATAGATTCGACTCAAAATAAGATGACAGGATGGTATGATATCATAACAGAGAGGTCTTATGATGATGGGTCGGTGGAATAATTCGAAAAAACGGATACCAGGACGATGAAGTGCCTTTCACTAAATCCAGCGATGGAACTCATTTATTCCTCCTGAACTTTGACAGCTGGTGAGAGATGATCAGGAGGCCGAAGCCGAGATGGTAATAATTGGAATAAGTTAATGGTATGGTAGATTTTACTTTGCAATAAAAACTCTGCATTTTGGTACCCAGTATGAGTCCTTCAGGCTTTTTTGCTCTCAACACAAGTGACAAAAGCTGTTATTAGGCTACCAGCTAACTGTTTTAACGGGCTCTGAACAAGCTAGGCTGATTAAAAATCCATTCATGCCATGCAAATTTGATCATTAAACCGTTATTAAGGCAGTAAATTCAATCAATTTATCCGGAGCGCTTTAATATTCAACGAAAACTATGGAGTGCCGCAGGGTTCCCATCTCTATATCATTATATCAGAATGAACAAAATTCTCTAGAGCAAACTTGTCCGGCCGGCGCAGCGTGTTCATAAAATTATGATTAAAGACAATTTTTTTGATAGCCAGATTGATCATTGATGCGATCACATTTACTTGCAGTAGACACAGAGTGATCAAGCAGCAAAAGCACATCCTTACACTGACTGACTGAAAATTACTCGAGCGTGTCAGCCAACACGAACGAATTATAATGATCTATAACTTATGGTCATTCAATGAAATTCCAACCGAAGAAATGACTAATTGGCCACAATATTTTCAGGTGTCACGACCATTTGCATAATTGCTCAACAGTCCCAATAATGACAGCCACACAGAGCACTCTCTCTGTGGATTCTGGTGATGGAATGTGTGTGTCAAATCCCATTAAGTAGAGCTAAAAACATGCCTTGCTTTTTTAAGTATGTGTATTCTCATGCTCAGCGAGGATTTGTACGTCCATTGCACGTCATGTTTCTGTAATAAATTGCCATGTAACGTGGGGGTCTTAAAAGAGAGCCCAAAGTGTTTCAAACTTTTTGCACACACTGCCGGAAGAGAATGTGAACCTCAATGAAGTCGTAGACTTGTTAACAAGCATAGATACACCCTTCGATGTTGCCTAAGAGCACAGCACTTGAAGTTGTCAACGCACGCTTTAGATCGTGTCCAAAGTGGGCACAGAGCCGAGCCGGCCAGCCAGCGCTTTGCTGATGATTTTGTTCCTTCAAAATGGTCTAGTCGACAATATCTATTGTGAGAGGATGGCAGCCACTGCTGTGACTTGCACAAGCCACACCAAGATGAAAGTTTTGCATGTTCAAGAAATTGAAACTAAAATCCTTTCTATGTCAACCATAAATTTTGGCCTATCCTTGTGTAGGCATCGATTGTGTACAAATTGGTCCAGAGACCAGGTGTAGGTATGCGTGTATTAAGCGTAATTCCCGACATGTTTTTTTTTTTGTTATTAATTCTGAGCCGTCTTAACTAGAGGTATGGTGCATGTAACCGCTCCAAAAGCATTGTGTGGGCAAAAATAATTGTAAAAATGTTGATCCTGTTAGACGGTTGGATTCGTCGCGTTCGGAAATAGAATTACTGATGTTGTAAGCTGGATTAACATTGCATGGCATAGTAATAATATGGTGCATAATTGGATACGTGTTATGATGCCTACGTGGAGTCTATAGGGGCCCAGTATGTGAGGTATTAATTTGCAAATCTCAGGTCAGTACATGCTGATTTATTTAAGTAGCAGGGTTGGGTGAGTAGATTTGCGCGCGCCACTATGCAGATTGTTATGAGTGCTAATGGTTTTGATTGAGACTTGAAATTATTTAGATTGATGGAAGCGGAAACACCTGGCTATCATTGATGATGATTGATGCACTTAAAGTGCAGTCGAAGAAGACAAGACGTCTATCAGGAGAAAATTATCGATGAAACTTGTAAGCGGAAGTGCACAACTGTGTTCTAGAATGGGTTGTTAACTGTCAATTTTAACATCGTGTACAGAAAATCAACAGGAAACATTAAGAAACGACTTTTATAGAAACGACTTTATAGAAAAAATGTTCACTGTGGCGTATGTGAACTTTTTTTTCAAAACATTGAATTTGAGCGTCTAACTTGGTTTTTTGATGACGCAAAATGTTTGTTATGATATTTTCAATCGTCATAAGCCTTTCAAATGAATCATTGAAAGCGTAACAGTCCAGCTTCAAGCCAAAAATCTGAAATCTCATTCCCAAATAACAGATATTCCCCATCTTTGATTCTTCTTCCAACACAACGCAGCATTTTCAGTACACAGCCTGAGTCAATAAATCCTCATCTCCCCAGCTGTAATCAAGACTTGAAGATCTTTTAAAAAAAGACAAAGCCCCTGGTCAGCAATTTCAAGTGATCCCTCTCTCGATGGTATACAATTTCCCAAGCACAATCCCAAACACCATATAGCCACAATAAGTGGTTAACAAACATTCACCTTGTGCAAACATCTTTGCAGACTTCCTTGACAAACAACCCAACGAAATACCGATTCATATCCCACCCAACTGGATCTCGTCGTCATCGTTGAAGTCGTTGTCGTGCGTCGTCGTTTGGCTGTCGTTGTAAGTCAGTCGGTGTTAGAATCTTAGCCACGCAGTCTCTCTCTATCCCAATGGCCATAACTAATGAGGTGCCTGTTGTATTGCGTTTCACAAATCGATCGCGATTCGCTCACAGCTTAACCTCAACAGATAACTGACGGATAAATTATTACATTTAGCTAGCTTCTAGCCGATGGGTGGTGTGGTTGTTGGTGAGTTTGGCATTTTGTTGGCAATGTGGCGCAGTGATGACGATGGCCAAAGAAACAATCATCATGATCGACGAACAGATAAATTGTGCGTTATAACCAATCACCCTGAGGGCATCCGTATTGCTTTATCATTCCATTCCAGCTAAACCATAGAGTCAAACTCACTTCTCTGCGGCGGCGGCGGCTGGTGAATTGCATTTTTCTCGTTTATTTTGCCGCCCGATTTAATGCGGAACAGATGAGAAGATCGAATCTCGGTTAGGCATGCGATTCGATCCGTTTTGAGTTGTCCGTTTTGAGTCGTCCATCGTCGTCGACTATCATCAAACATTCAGCACTACCCGCACTAGTGCAACACGAACACACAACACCACCACCGGTCGACCTTTTGGAAACTAACAATTTTCGCATCACAATTTACAGCTAATTCCAGAGATTACAGGCGGATTATAACTCCGAGCAGATTCCAATGCCAGTGCTGTGCAATGCGATGAAAGAGAATTCCCTTGTGTCCCCAACTACAGTGATGGTATAAGCTTTCTCTTGCGACTAAGTGGATTGGACTTATGGATGGTACACTATGGACAGCGGACTAACCATTAACCAGGCCCATCTTGAGCGAGTAGAGTAGATTTATGAAGCAGCATTAGAGGTGCCATTTGACAGTGTTTGACCCCAGTCACCTGGAGATGATGTTCCTACGATGCGGCGGCGATGTCCAATTCACAACGCATCGTTCTGGTCTGGGCGCGCTTTGATAGGATTTATACCCAGCGATCGACAGATAAGCATATCTTGGACACACAGTGAATTGTGCCATAAAACACCCCGAGGAGGCACTTCTTGTGGGTGGATGATGTTTGATTCATCTACAAGTTCGAGATAGGATTTCATAAATTAGTTGCGGAGTTTGTTTTTCTTTTTTGGTCAAAATTAATCTCAAACGGGGTGCTCTTGCTTGTTTGGACTTTGGTTTAATTCCAAAGGTCATCGAAACATAACTTGTGGTCGTGTGAGAAAATTTGAAGCACATCTGGTGAAAGTCATCAGCGTTTGGGTAGCAACCTGCAAAAATCGACTTTGTTCCCAAGCCATATATACTCGTCCGTATAGAAGTGCGGTGCGATGGGAAATTGGAATTTTTGTCCAGGGTAACCTCTCGGTGCAGAGCCTATCAGTGGTCATGTTCATTGATTCGCCTCTGCTTGATAATGTCAAGCAAGAGGTTTTTAATCAAGACTCAGCTACTTCCTCAAATAATCGACCGATGACGATAAAAGTTATAGACAACTTTTGTAATTGAACTTTTTTGGAACGAGTAGTCAATGATGGCAATATGGCTTGGGGAGACCTCATTTTTCCCAAATGTCAGAAGGCTAATACGTGAAGTGGCTTCCTTTGACTAGAAATTAATAGATTTTTTTACGAAGGCAGCTTTACAAATATCATTTTCTTCAATATTGTTTTTTGATCAGACACATTTTGTGACCTCATTGGGACCTTTTTAATGCGCGCGCAATCAGGCGGTGAATCGGTTGTAGCAACATGTGGACACACCTCCAAGATGCACAATTTAAACACATCGCTCGATGTGTGATAGTATGACGGGCATACTATTTTTTGGTGTGCCAATATCTTACGTACGAATGCAATGCAACGCGTTGCACGTTGTGCAATGTGTGTTAAATTAATGGATTCACATGCTGGGAATATTGATTGTGATTGGGAGTTAAGTGATTTGTCTTGAATAGGAAATTGTTTAGTGTTGCATAAGAGAGATTGAGATGAGAGATCTTAAATAGATATACAAGTGGTGGAAATGAATACGAGCATAGGTTAATTAATTGTCGCGAAGAATTGGCAAGCATAAATGACAGCTGTGTACGTGTTTTGCCTTATGTCGGGGGAGACCTGAGCTTTTCGTCGTGAAGGTCTGATATAGGTCGTTTAGGAAAAGAGTGTGCTGGCAAAAGAACTTCTTTATAGTTTTTGTCTGTTGTATATATGTGTTTAAGAGTTTGTTTGAGAGCCAACGAGCTTTATTGCTGTTACCACTGTTCTTAAAGCATCACTCACTTCTTAAAAATGTTGACTTGGCCAATCAATTTACCATATTTTCTTATCGTCTAATTTGATATTAATTCTTTCAACATTTGGCCGAAAATAGCTTAACTATGACCTACATTTCTGTCGATCAAAACTTTCATCAAACCGATCGATTTTTTCTGATAAACATTGAATGACAGCAGTTGCGCTTGCCTGCAAGGCTATTTTCTGATACAAATCTCTTTCCCTCATTTCGAATCTAATTCCATTGCTGTTTTTCGTTTGATTTTTTTTATCAATCTTCCTGCGTTCGATCTATCAACTATTGCTCTGGGTATGCGTTCAATGTACAGCAAAGTAACGATCGTTACTTTATCCGTCGATAATAAAAACCCAAGCACGTTGCGAATTTAAACCAAATAAATTCGTTTGATATTATTTGGTATCCAGGAGACGTATGTATGCTAGCACAGCATAATGCGCTCCTCGTGTCTGAAGTTGTTTTCCCGCATTGGCAGCGATTTGTATGCAGTGCGGCAACAAGTGAATTACAGTCACTCTTGCCAAAGCAATATCCAAAACAACAACTCTACAGCCAGCAGCAGCGGTAGCATATTTGTATCTATGTACATTGGAGCAGCTGCAGTTTGTGGAACTATAAGTCTGCGTAGATTTTGCCGCATTTTCAATGCCAGCCACAATCGCTGGGCAATTCATTAGGACTGCGCTAAGCCACGTCCAATCTAGCATACTAGATGCGTACCGCCATTGCGTCGCATAACGTCGTCGTCGTCGTGTCGTGGCCACTGCATCAAACACCACAGCTCCATCGACATTCTACTATCGCCATCGTGAGCGCGCACCGGTCACCGTTCAATATCGATGACAAATCCCCGCAAAACTCCAATTGACAGGTACATGAGTTCGCTGATTGCTTTCAATCGGTTAAATATTGAATTTCAAATCCGAAATGGAATACCTTCTAACAGCCGACTTGGTTTCGCACCAACTCTCAACTACGTTAGTGGGTAGATTTGTGCTGGACAGTTGGCAGTAGCAGCAGCATCAGCATTAGCAGCTGCAGAGTATTCTGAAACTCTGATGTACCATCTTGGCCGCGTGCATTTAATTGCGGCGCAGCGGCGTAGTGCGCAGCTTTATGGGCATCTTAACGTCATGCTCGTTAGCAATAAAAATCAGTTTTTTGTGTACTAAAAGCGATGAATGCCGAGCTGTCATCTGTGATGAGTCGAAAAGGTATGGTGCGGTGGTGCTGCCGGTCTGATCTATAGGCTTTGAAGAATTTCTTAACCAATTCTTAACCAAAATCGGGCACTCTGAACGCTCTCAAAAGCTACTCATATTGTCGATTAATTGGATTCGAAATTCTGACCGGTGTGTGAGTGTGCAGGCGCACTGGTGCTGTTTGTTTGCTGAATGAATTATGACCGGGGCTTGGCCACCTTCATTTTGTATGAGATGCGAGATCGGGCAGATCAGTAATTAGTCTGGAAGGCGCATGTATCAAAGTTTATTGATTTGTAGCCAGCGCCAGTGTCTCTTGCACGCTCTGCTGACACAATGACATTCGCGTGGTCTCGTGTTTCCATGTTTTTTTTTTCTGCAAATTTATTAAATTTTAATACCAAAGTAAGGATTGGAGTGCGGTAACCTGCCAGATTATAAGGCTGGAGACTGAGCGTGGATGTGTTTATTTGCAATTGTGGCGATTGGTTTAATTAAATTCATTGCCTCCGGACGTCAGAGTCGGATTAAGTATGGAGCGGTGGCGATCTTGGACACAGTGGCAGTGAGTGTCTTAATCGGCGGAGACTCTTAATGTGCCGAACTCATACATATACTCACTCCTGATTGGGCCGAATAAAGACTGAAATTAAACTCGAAATATTTACAGTAATAATTGTCTGGCAGAGTAATTGATAGTCGAATTGATTGATAAAGATCTAGATCAATAAAGTAGTCTGCGATCTGACAGCGAAATTGTTTCAGGAAAAGGTTGAATGATAAAGTTTTTTAAAGGATGATCTACCAGTGTTTCAGCTTGTCATTTTGAGTATAAGTTATCTGATGATCTACAAAACTTCGCCATGCTGCGTTGAATGCTATCAGGGGTGTTCTACCTGCATTGTAAACATGCTGATCTGACAGAAAATTGAAGTGATATTTTGACTGACCAATAGAGCTTCGATGAGTGCCAGTAGAGAAATTGGTATTGTGGAGGCAAATACCGTAATGGCGTTCGGGGAGTCCCCGGAAAAGATGGCCTCGGGACTCCATGGAAGGGTGGGCAAGCGCAGCCGCAACAACATCGGCGCGGCAAGAGTGGAGGTAAAGTAATGTCCTTGTTTCGTTTTGTGTTGTCCTTTCCCTTCCTGGCATGATTTATGTTTTTGTGTGCCGGCTCCTGTCCGTCTAATACCAAGATCCCCCCAAATTCCGACGAGCTTAGTCGCGTGTCGCGAGAGTGCCATGGTACTTGAGGGATGGCTGGGGTCATTCCCCGATATCATTTATGTCATCAGGAACCGAGCCGGCAACAAAATGGCTTAAGGGCCACGATAATTACCGACAACCTTATCAAAGAAAATGTAATATTATCTTAACTTTAGAAAAAAAATTTCTGAATAATATTTAACAAAATCTTCGGTTTGCACAACAGTTCATTAAGCTTTGAATCGCAACCTACATTTGAGCTCATTTAACAACATCATCATCATCACCGCCTATACGACATCTAATAAATGCTTCATCATTCAAAGAGTCAATCAAGCTATTGATTTTCCACTTGAGCTCGCCAACTCAATTTTCAAAATTTTCAAACAAAACAATCAACTTACACAGTGCTCTGAAGGATTTCGAAACACACCACAAAGCGACAAAATACCCAACGATATACCGCCATGAGAACGAAACTCACAATCAATTGGAAAAGGTTACAGAGATCTCCCCTTCACACTTGGGTAGAATTGAAGCATTGCAGTTGGCCTCCGACTAGAATACAATAAACAACGTGCCAATTATCTTTCGGGCGGATTATAATTATTCGCCTAACTATCGCCGCGCGCCGCGCCGCTCCGTGCATCGCAAAGAGAAAACCTGTCATTAACAAAAGACAAAGAATTCCACATCGCCTCCCGCTTCAACAACTCCAACACAAATCTCTCTACAAAGAACACAAAAAACAAAGTGGCAGGTAAACAAAAGCGAAATGCCACTTCCATCAACCAGAACCAGCTCCGCCACATCCCACTCTATTGCGCCCGCCTAATTAATGCACCCATTCCTCCACTGTTCCCTTCGCATCGCACCGAATTTGGTTTTGTATTCGAGATTCTATGCAAATCCCATGGGGGAAATAACAATAATTTATCATCAATCGATTGACACCCCCGTAAAGTACACGATCGGTTGTCGCGATCATTGTGGTCGTCAGCGTCACAGCTGCGATTGAAGTTCCATTTAAATATGTTGACTTGAGGCTTGAACTGGAAGTGGAACTTAACTACTCGGTGCATTCCGAAAGGGGCAAACTTTTGAAATTTCATTACGTAACGCGATCATTCTCTCTGCGACCTCTCTTTCTCTCTCATATTGCATTTAGCTGCTGGGGCTCGTGTGAATTTTAATCATTCGCTACTTGAATTCATCCAAGGAATGCGCACAAAGGTTGAATTGATAATGAGAAGGAGGAGGTTGCGTGGTTCTATCACGTTTGACAAGCGATCACTGATCGCTGCCGCCACAACACATGCTAACAATCAAGTGGAGTGGGTTGATGCCTTTCAATATCCCTTCTCTGTCTTGCAAATGGGTTAGATTTGACCCAGTTTGTAGGTTTCTTGTTTGAAATCGCTTGAAACAAAAACTTGCCCTATTAACTTTGACAACATTGCTGTCAGAGATCGAGTGTCAATCCGCTGGCTGATCGCTTGACTTTGCTAGGGAAACACCTGCGGTGATCCGATAAAAATTACAACCTTTTTGAATCTAAATGCAAAATTGGCCAGCAGGAATAATAACCGTCATTACAAAATGTTGCACTTAAAAACAAAAATAAATGAGACAAGAGAAAGAAATCAAAACGAATGGACGACGGAGACAGATCGGTGATGAAAAACAGTGCGATCGTGAGATATCCACTTCACACTGGCGGCCATTAAAAGCTAATAACATTTCACGCGCGCCACTGCTGGTCCGGCCTCTCTGCCACCGCTGCTACTTTTGGCTTGTTCGTTTTGTTAATTTTGTTGTTGTGTTTTTTGTTTCTTGGTTATGGATATTGTCAAAAGAAACCCGATGCAGTGCCAAAGCAACTCATGTTTAAGATAGCATATCAAGGAAATAGCTGCCGTAAATCTTGTTTATTTATTACCAGTTAAAGTAGGTGAAAGATACATGACGATCATCAAACGGTGTTTAGAGTGGCCCGGAGCCGAAAACATGAACTGCATACTGAAAACAAGGGGCTGTCTTTTGGCAGTTGTGGAGGTCACATAGTTGGTCATTTCGAAAAAAAAAACTTTTATGATTTTAATTTTCCAACATATCCCTCAAAGGTAACAGGTGTTACTTAAAGCATGTTTTGTATCTCAAAGCCTACTTCAGAGTTTTGGATTAAATACCGACTAACTGGTGACCTATACTATTGATTTTAAGGCATGCGAAACTCTTCTACAAAAAAGGACTTAATCAAACTGAAACTAATTTCGAGCACTTCCATTTCTGGCCCTTACAACTTGATCACTCAATTTAAGAGCTTCCCGAAAAAGAAGTCCTCTATAAAGTAGTAGTTACCGTCTCCAAATTGCTATTCAGATAACAAAGCAATAAATTCCACATGTGTATTGTCTTTTGTTTGTCGTGAAATTTTTGTCTGTCTTTCGATTCACTTTACTGCTCTGCATTGTGTTGAATTGAAGTCTACTGCACTGATTGGATTAAGGAAAGCCGCCCGCACCCTGCCGCCAAATCGTTTCAATGTGGTTTAACAGTAGCCACGTATTATCTAGTAGTACAGTAACATATTTCTTGTCACCCTAATTGAATGAAAAACTTTAAAGGAAACTCGCATATGCTTGCACATGCCCGAACAGTTCAAAAAGTGTTGCCAGGTTGCTTGAATTTAATGTTTTTGACAGTTTGTTCAGGAAATCTTCAAATGCAACGAATGTTGAAACCAATGGCAACCATGTCCCCTTTTGTAACACACTCCGACTCTATTGTGACCATAAGGCAATTAATGTAACCCAGTAATGGAGTTCTAGGGAACAAAAATAAACGAAATCAAAAATCGTGGGCAGCTCTCTCGATATCGCTAGTCAAAAGAAGTAGGTAAGTTCCTCTTAACTAAAGCATAAATAAGCCACAAACACGACCTTAAACGCGACAATGTTGACAGCCCAGCAAAGAGCAGCTGCTGGTTTTTGGTGTTTTCTTTCAAGTACCTACAAGTCGTCGTGTTTTGCGCGATGTCAGCTGACGTCCATGTCCGTGAGGATCTAGAAAAAGAAACACTTCTATTATTGCATATAGAGACGTGAATGCTATTCGTTACTAAAATCCCTAACTAGAGGCTCAATTTACGAACGCAAAGCAAGCCATCAATCAGCGCCTCCAGTGTGGGGTGTTGAAGCTCAATCCAACAAAACGGTTTTGCTTTTACTTTTCGCCGTGTTACAGTTCGTGCGCCGCAACGATTGTGCACTAACGGTGGCAATTAAATGTGATCGTTTGTAAAATCAGAGCAAAGAAAAAAGTTACAGATCTCTGCTTTTGGTGCTCTCCTATAGTCGAGGAGTAGTTTTAGATGGCCACAGATGGTCACACAGTGCCAGAAAGATTTTAACAACTTCATTGGTTGGCGGGAAGCCGCAATTTAGGATGGTCATGATCATGACGCCATGACTGTAGAGACAACAACAACGACGAACGGCGACGACATTGAGATTTAATTATTTCCATATACGATTGAATGTATTTCGATTTGTTTTTTTGTTTTTGTTTTTGGAAATATTTTGTGGATAAGATCGTGCGTGCTACTGTCTTTGCGCGAAGTCTCGCGTCGTTGTCGTCGTTGTCGTGGTTGCGGACGCGAAAGGAGATTGCTGATGACAGTATAATAAAAAACATACCCACGCAAACACATTTGAAAAACGTTTAAGGTAAAAACCTATCGTTATTTTAAGTGAGAGGAAACACTATAAGTCTTTAAGCCAGTGATAGATTGAGTAAACAATATTAAATTAAGTCTGTATTAAGCTCGTAATGGAAGTAAAGTAATTATTATGACTGCGCTGTAGGAAAGCTTCATATTTGGTAATCTAATCAATGGTCCTGCAAACAATTTAGTCCGATAGGGATGTTTCAAGCGATTTAGGACTTTCGTTAATCGACTCAAAAGTTCTTTTTAAGACCGCGATTGCTCAAAACGAAATGCAATGTGAAAGGAAACATTTTTCGCCCAATTAGTTATAGCCAACAAACCGTATTGGCAATTTTGTCAATATTCAAGACGTTTTCGAACACGAATATGTATTTTTCTAAAGATTGAGTTTTCTTTTTGAGAAAATATAACTTAAAACATAGTTCGCAAAGCTTCGCAGAATGGAATTTGGGTCGCAAACTCGCAACACGCCTTCGCATTGACTGAAACACTTTTGATGTTTTGCAAACCATATAAGCCTGCTATTTATAACTCGTAAGCTGTTTCAAAAATGATAGTCATGTTTTTCTCTCGAAAACACAAAATTGCTTTTGAATTAGGTTGCCAACATCTTATTTCTAAGATAATACAGTAAGCGACTCCGTTTGCAAGGCTTCGCAACATAAAATGCGGTTCGCAAAAGTGTTCGCAATATCTCTGATGATTTGCTAATCTTTTCAAGTTTTTAAAAAATTTTTAGCACTTAAAACGTTTGAGTCACAATTTGCACGACTTCGCAAAACAATATGCGATTTGCAAAACGTGTTTACAACTTCAAATAATTACCTTGTTACTAAATGCATTATTTCTTGAAGCTTGCTAACCTTTTCCAACTTGTTCTTGCGTAGAATTTTCATCAGTAACAAAATATCGATTTTCTTCCAATATTCGTTCGCAAATTCGAATTGCTTAATTTTTTTTTTCAAAACATCTGCTCCTGAGGCTACAGCCACATATGCCAACACATGTGATCATGTGCCTCCTCCTCCATTATATTAAAATTGTTTGGCTCCTAGAAATCGGTTGAATCTCATGCAATTTCAATGATTCCATCGCCAGTGTGCGCTTACATTCTATGGACCCAATCAGCCAGCAACGCAAATACCTTTCAACGGCTTCCAGTGCTCTATCATTACAATAGCTAATTTCTGGTAGCAATAGCCTATTTGGCGAGCTACTGTGAACGATGCGATGACGACGACCACGGACATCGTCAATTGGAAATAGCTTCCTATAGATTGAACTGCACGTGGTTCCTGCATCTTCCTGCCTTTGCTGTACAATGGACAACGTGCTAGACGCATCGCACAAGGTTTAATGACATGGCATTAGCCAATATTTCAGCGCGCTTCATCTGTCCATTAATCTTGATGGCAGGCCATACGGGAGCAGCGAATTTGTTCTTCCTCACTTATTCTATGCTCGCTCGAAGAAGAGGTGCAGTAGCGGCTCCCGGCTGTAGAGGTTCGCACTTTCATCGATGATAGCATTGACGATGGACAAAATCGGGGACAGGAGCTAACAAAAATAGTCGTTTGGTAGCAAAAAATTATGAGACCAAGAAATGGTCTTTAGTTTGGGCCTAAGGAATCATCATCATCATCATCCAATTTAAAGAGCTGACGCTGCTACTCCCCTTCTGGCACAGACGACGAATTCCTCCGGCAATATGCAATATAGGAGACGAAGGATTTATTGCAGTATGGCACACCACAGAGTCAGCTTCAGCGTGTGAAGCTATCTGTTCGAATATCAATATAGGCGTTGTTGGTTGAATTTGAAAAATAAAAACAAACGGGTATATTCGTTGAACTGGAGAATGTGCTTTAATGGCCCATAAGTCATCGTAATTACCGCTCATAAAAATTTCGATTCATAGCACCAAGAGAGTGTCCCGAACCCAGAGTCCCTGACAGTAGGCATGTTCCATCGTTATCGTTGTCAATGTGTACAACTTTGTTCCGATTTATTACTTCTTGATCCTCCTATAGTGAGACTGTTGTCTCAGCTCGCAAACCAGAACTATTTACTGCGCTCCTCCAACATTGTCTATAGTCGAAATTGTCATCGTTGTCGTATCGGTAAACGAGACAACAAAAACCCGACAATGACGGGTTTTTGCTGAAATATTACTGCCTCCCAAAGATCAAGCGTTTTTTATCGGCTTCAAGAAAGCGACGCTGTAAATCTCTTTGAAAATCTTGACATGGTGAGAATTTTCTTGGGCTTGGACTGATGGCAAATGAAGGAGACTAGGGAAATGGGGTCGTTGTCTACGTTTGTTTGTTGGCTCAGTCAATTGGGAGGACCTAACTAGGTGGCAGTTGGGACGTTGACCATTAATCACGAAATCGTTTTGTATGGTCATCAACCAAATATGGCCGATGTAAGAGATACCGCATGCTTGCATGATGATTTAGATTGAAGGAAAATGCATCAGAGGACGAAGATGAGTTGTTTATGTTCACTTTGGTCGTCAGCTGGTTAGTGTGTTGAATAGCTGCTGATGATGATGGCCGGTGATGGTGGAGTCAATCAATTTGTTAGGTTATAGTTTTATGTGCGCATATCATCGGGAGATATCAGGGTTTGGCTGATGGCAAGAATGAGTGTGCTTGAGCTTCCATGTAAGATGAGATGTCATTTCTTGGGATGGCGGACATAATTTGTTGGCTGTTTCTGCAAATGGAAGTATTAGTTTTTAATACTTTTCTTTTTAATAGTTGCCAATTGATGATCGTATTTATTCTTCGTCATGGGAAATATTATGGAAATGGCAATTTAACCCTTGTTAATATGGTCTGGGTGGGTTAGTGGTTGATAGATGGCATAGATTTTGACGTAGGTACATATATTTGAAGCTGGATTCTTTTGGTTACAAGTCGCAGAGAATGAATATATTTGTATTAGCAAACAAAGGAATGTAGTATTACAGATAATATAGTCACTATAACTTATGTATATTATCTGTGGTAGTATTGTTTCCAAATTTTAAGCAAAAAACGAGGAAAAATCAGTTTGAGGGCGAAGATCGACAATCAGTTGACGAAAGTAAAATGTTTCTATTATCCCGCTTGGAAATGTCATATACAAAGTGTTTGAAATAAGAACACACACTTACTTTTCGCAAGTAAATTCTAATTAAGTCGAATTTATTCGAGTAAGAGACATTTTCGGCTTAAAGACGTTCCGAAGGGAGACATTTTTGTTAATTGGCACCGAAATAATGTACAAAGGAAATACATCACGATGCAGTTGCAGGTTAGTGATCTATCAGATCCATCAAGCATAGAAACGGAAAAAAACTGGCCAAGGACCGTTGATGAGAAGTTGCTTCACTGGAAAAAAGTACACTGAAACAAATTTCGCAAGACTGAAACCGATGGCGCATCTTTGACTTAAACATAAAAGCAATATGAAATCTCATAAACTAATAAAAAATGCAATTGCCTCTTACTTGGTTTGAAATTAAAAATTTTCTGGGTCACTTCAATTATCAAAAAAAACAAAAACTCCCCTCCCCTCGATTTAAAGACTAATTACTGACAATTTGCAAAAACACCGACACCCATACATATAGGTAGTCATTCTATTTGGCCACCTTTGCTCCCAAAAGACTAAAAATACCTTTCAACCATTTCTATCCCACTAACCAACTTAATATCTCAAATACATCACCTCCTAATTGCCATTAATGACGACAACCGACGCTGGCTTCAAACTCCAACCAACCAAACCAAACCATATACCATATGACCACACTAGCCCGGGCCAGTCAGAGCGCGGAATTATTATTGCACAACAGTCCATATAGCGAGGCAATTAACCTTTTGGACATTGCATAATGTTCGCTATGACCTTGCACAAGTGACTGCTCCATCGATGATGTTTGATGGCGATGTCGATGTTCGCGAGTGCGGACTTCCACTATCCATTCTTTTTTTGTTGAGTGCTTAACGGCATGCTGTCTGTTTTGGTGCACAGCGTGTTTAATGATCATCTTGGTTCGTTTAAACGCTTATGTTGCACCCAACGCTGCTGGTGACTGATGCTTTGAAGAAAAGAAAAAGAAGAGAGCAGATATTTGCTGATCATGCACTAAAAATCGATCGAGAACAACGAACAACGTTGATGATGGCCGATGCTTGATCTTTTCGACTTGAGGTACATTCGACCGCGACGTTTGTCCGTAGGCTGTGTGGACAGCTATACAATGGTGTTTTAAGAGAGTTTTATGGATACCATAAAGATTGGCCGGTGCGGTGCTTCGATAGATAGGGAAACCATTAAAAATTGAAATGCCAACTATCAAGTTATAGTGTGATGGTTGAATGGATTTTTAATCGACGATATCGTTGCAGCAAATTGGGATCTACCAACATCTTTTTTGCATATTAAATTGAAATGAGCTAGACGATGATGCCGTGGCCTCTGCGCTATTTAAAATCTATTAAGGTTGCTTCCCACTTAAAAGCATCTTTGCATTTTAATAGCTTTAGGCAAGCTGAACGATGAGCTGAAAAATTAAGGGGTTTGAAGGCGATATTCCAACATTCAACATAGGTAATATTTATTATTTTATTCTGGTGCGAACTTTCTTAGAACGTTCTTTAAAGCCATAATAGCTCAATCAAGGTCTTCTTTTCAATTATCTCCATCTTCATTGTCTAATACAAGCTTGGAAGTGCCAATGTCCTTTTTATGGTTCCTAAGAATTTATTTCGAACCAGCTCAACAACAGACCATCTATCCGTAATTATCTTGACTGTTGACTCAACTAAAAATACTTCAAACGGTAGTAATCTACATAATAACAGAGTTGCAACAACATGTCAAACACGTTTCAGCACAGTTGTTCAGCTCAAGCAACCTAAACATCTATTAAGTGGTATCTGTTGTTGAGGAATCCTTATCGCTAGTGTCATAATTTCATCCTAGACATGGACAAGTGAGTTGGAGTTGTTTCCCATTGGCCATGGTCATTTGTGTCTTGTGTCCAGCTCCAGAGCTTCCAAGCGGAATAGACAAACGTCAATTCATCATCGAAGAAATTAATGGATCCCTCCAATCAACATTTCATTGATGCCATGCCATGGTGTTTTGCTCAATCCACAAACACACTGAAAATGTTTTAGATTTTATGTTCCAGCGTCACGCATCCAAGGACATTGAACTTCGTCGTGTCTCTCGAACTCGAACTTGAAGCAGGACAAGTTTTATATCGACACGGTAATGTCGTCCCTCTTGCTCTTGTGTGTTTTCTTGATGGAAATTTGCCCGGCAATGATCCTAAATCAAATTAATAATCATTCAAGAGATCGCGCGATAGTAACATGATCTCGATCTTGTAGAGAAGATTGTCCAATAGGACACGGTACAAAACAACATCACGGCGAGAAGGATACGCGTGCGCCTCTGTAAGGAGAAAATGTCCAACTTACAGTTCGCACCATCGCTGATGCTGCCGCTGATGATGATGATGATGATGGTGGTGCCTGTGGACACACCTCGGATGCAGATTACCTTTTGGGATGTTCATTGCACTGCAATTCATCAAAGCCTGATAGCCCTGCAGCGTTTGAAGTCTGGAGGGCAGCACCTCGAGATTAGTAGTGCTGTCTGGCCAAAGGCACGAACGTCTTGTGATGGGCCAATGCTCCCAGCAGGTGCTCGATGCCCATCGCGATGTCGATCGACGTCGCTGATGTCGTTCTTTGTCGTTGTCCTTTGTGTGTCGTCGTTTTCGGTCGGCTGAATGGCGAATATGTTGCTCTACAGGCACAGATCACAGAAGTGGCCATCGGGATGTCTTTTGGGCTGCTGCAGCTCCAGGGCGGAAAGATTTGTGAATGGAGATTAGGTTCATTACAAGACAGCTAGATAATGGATTATTGGTGGCGCGTATTATCGACTCAGGATGTTATTTCGGTCGCTGGGTAGATAAATGCGCTATAATTAACGGTTACCTGGATGAACCTGCATGGGTTATTCAATATGCTAATATTCTTGTAAATTAACTTGACCAGAATAGAATAGGCCATTTTATTTGCGGAGATTACTGATCATGGAACTGTTATCATGCAAAACTGGATCATTTATTTTGTAAAGTAATTGGAATGCGCCATAAGAAGGACCTTATTCCACTTCGCTGTTTTGTCTATTTAGCATAAACAATCATTTCCACTCAGTCTTTCGCTTGTTTTACTGGACTGCCTGTTACAATGTTTAACGAGTCATACAATAATGGTAACAAGTAATAAGAAATTAATTAAATATTCAGAACAGAGGGCTAATAACGTTTGCCAAGGCGACAAGAATAAAACCTTGTAATGAGTGAAATTAGCAAATCTTGCTTGTGGTTGCATGACGGTAACTATGGAAATTCACCTCTTGGCGCAATTAGTTATTGGCAATAATTTTTAATGTAATTGGTGTCATTTGTTATACCTACAGCAACGGGTTGAAAAAATGCAGAGTAAATGGTGAAGGTTAATTTTTATTTGTTTTTATGTTTTTAAGAGAGAATGAATATTGCAGGGTAATAATTCCACATGGGAGATAACTGTACACTTATAGCGTTTTTTTGGTCCTCCGGTATCCGGAATCGTACAGTTCTGTGTACCAATTCCGGGTTACCAAAAAAAGCTATTATACTTACTTATCAAAACTAGACATAGCTTGTTATACATTTCGTCTTCTGTAGATGCTGTCATGAAACGATGAAAAGGTGGTGAACATCGATTTGGAGTTCATAGATTTTATCCAGGATCTGCCGCAAAGTGAAAATGTTGTCGATAGTTGACTTTCCTGGTCTGAAGCCACATTGATAAGGACCAATCAGATTGTTGACGAAAGGTTTCAGACGTTCACATATTACGGCAGAGAGGATCTTATAAGCGATGTTAAGTAGGCTGATCCTACTGTAATTGGCGCACTGTAGAGGATCTCAGGACCGGGCAAACAATACTTGAGGTTCCATTCATCGGGCATGCATTCTTCCGACCATATCTTACAGGTGATTTGGTTTATGCTCCTGTCTTGATCGTCGCCGTCGCCTGCTGCTTTGAACAGCAAGGCAGCTAGACCATCTGCTCCAGCGACTTTGTTGGATTTCACCCGTTTTCACTTCTTCTATAGGTCGGGTTCACCGAATTGTTGGCTATCATCGTTTCCGATGAAACGCTCCTGCCTGACGTCGGGAATTTGTTCATCGTTGCCCTTATACAGAAGTGGTCTTTCCAAATCCCCAGCATTGACTGCGATTCTACTATGATGTTCCCTTGTTAAGATAACTGTACAAGCAGAGGGAATTAATATCACTTTTCTTAGAAAAATACTAGAATTCACTAACCTTAATTCTCATTATTTGGTGGGAAAGAATGTCGCTTTTCTAGTGAATTAAGACCACAAATTGAAACTGTCGGTTAATTAATAGAAAAGTAGTATAGTTGCACTTATTTCCCTCTGTGAAGAATGTATATGTATTATACCAAAAAAAAAGTTAAATTATTTAAATTCTCAAGGTTTCAAACTAATCCCTCAGAGTATAAACTGAAAAATATTTATACCTACTTATACTTAAGGCCTTGCGATAGGAACAAAAGGACACTCTTTTATTTTTCAGTCGCCAACATCGCCGCCAGTCCCAGCCATGGCCAAAAAACAAAATGGTAATCTTGAAACACAGAATATTAACTGTATATCCACGATAATATACAAGAATCCTTTCGAAAGATGGATCATTATGGAAAAAAAGCGGCAAATGTTAAAGGACTCTCTGATACAAATACAAAAAAAAAACCCAAAAACAAAATGTTATAAAACAAAAAGTAGGAAAAATATGTAGAGGTATAAACAAATGATTGCAGTGAAAACAAAAGAACGTCTCAAGTGGAATATACACGAAAATTCACAAGGATAATGGCCCAAGTAATGAGTTGCATGGATGAAAAATCTCACTCTTTCAGCTGGTTGGTTATTTTGTTTTATTTTTTTCTCGTTTTATTTTTTGTTATATTTTTTTTTTTTGCATACAAACAAAATGGGAAAAATAATATCCTTCCGCCGTTTACCACACTACTCAACGCCACTATACACCCTTTTTTTGCATAATTCCGCTAGAGGGAAATCTTTTGTTTTATCCCAGGACTAACGAATACTATAAAGCGCTATTAACCAGTAGCACATAAAATATCACGCTACTCGGGGGAAAGGATTTGCAATTAAACCGACAAATATTATGTGAGACTGTTTTGGTGTATACTTATATTATGTGCAATGTGTGACATAAAAGGCACATGAGGCTTTGAATTTTTTGTTTCGTTTTTATTTGGAAGATCCTTTATTTTTGAGTGCCCGCCCCGAGAGGTTGAAGCGGACAAATCGGTTTACTCATTCTTGAGGCTTTAATACTTGAAATTTATTTTTCTTAGTGCTTTGAATTTAGCAACATTTTGAGCACATTCTACAATTTGGTTTCACATGATGTCTTCAAAAAAATCTCTCCATTATGACAAATTGAAAATTAAATGATTCAACATGATTGACTCAATTGGAATCGAATTTCAATTTTTCTTTTGTAAGAAAGACTTTGTATCCTTCTTCGCCACACACTAAAAAGTCAAATAAATTTGTCCCTTTTTATTGAAAGATTATTTGTTCAGTTCACCAAGTTCAGAGAGCCTCAAATTCTGATTATCTCATCCTGTTAAGACTCTTCTTTGGTATTCAGATTCATGGAATTTTATTTGATGGAATATACCCTTGACTTGTGACTCGTTTCCTATGTCGTCTACCTTTATGAAATTAGAAAAAAAATTTGCTCATCCAATTTGAATTTATCGAATCGAATTCATGAGGTTTGGTTCGATGCTACCATAGCAACAACTGTCAGTCAATTCTAATTTGTCGCGAAATCCATGTGGGGGCCTGATGAGGACTTTATCAACGGGATATAACTACATTTTCTCTACAGAGATGAATATTTCACATACCTATGTAAATACCAACATTGGTGTGTTATCGTATGCGACTCTTCAAAGTGGTGTTCAATTCGCTACCCTCGCTGGCGACACCTTAAAATATTTATATTTAAATCTATTCAAATCTGAAAAGAATTATTGTTATTTTTTCATCCATTCATATTCATCAGATTCGATTTCGACTCCTCTCGGAATTTTAAGCATTTACAAAAAGTGTTTAGTCATCCAGAATGTTAAAATATTTTCTAAAGGATTCTCCACTGGCTGACTGCGTCCTTGTGGGATGTTTCTTTTCTTTGAAATCAGCGAAGCATTTGGTCCTCGGAAATTATTCTTCAAGAAATAAATCTTGTACAAAATAAATAAGACCAATGTACTAAGTCTGATCTTTTTGAATAGGGTCCTGCTTTTGTTGAAGAAAGTCTTGAAAACTTTGAGTTTAATTTCAGATTTTGATTATGTGTTGGATTTATTTTGGGAATGAAAGACGTCAAAAACAAACGTTTTCATTCAGAAGTTTTGCTCCTTTTGTTCTTTTTTTTTTGAGTCAAAAGGAAAAGTCATCTTTTATGGTGTTAGCAAGATTTAACTATTCGCAATGTTAAACAATGCATTGTAGTTGTAAAGGTTTAAATTCATCAATGAGAACTCAATTTCTACTTATCAAAGTGTGTTAAGGCAACGCTGGATGAAATTCGAACTAAGAGATCTATTGCCTTGGCCTAATCTTGATGAAGAAGTGAATATTTAAATCCGAGTTTTCGTTAGTCGCAGATCTTCTTGCTATTCATTTTTTCCGTCGAATTTTCTTGATTCTAAACAAGGCACTCAAAATTATGAGAATCATGAAGATCGAAGTCAAAAAAATTCTTCCTTCAATAGATAATACTCACCTTCATTGCCAAAGGTTAGAATCTCATAGGAGATATATTTTTCAAGCAAAAAAAAAAAACAGACTATGTTCCAACTACTATCTACATCTGAATTTATAAAAATAAAAATGTTGAAAGTTCTCCTGAGGACAGACATGTATTTCCTTCATTCTTGTCTTATTTCTGTGTACGTTTTTGAAGCAATAAGCGGTTTCTTAACAGCAATGAAGATCTTAAGTATATTTTTGTTTGTTAATTTTACCTCTACACAAGGACCTTCCTCTCATAGACTTAAAATTCAGTAATTACACGTTTCCTTTTGATTAAGAAGCTTACTTTCAAAAGCCCACAGTAACGGTGGCTGTCACCATATCGTCAACATTCTAGTTGAATAGCGTGTCTTTCCTTTGCCACACACTCAAATGAATCCTTTTCATTTGAAATTAATGATTTACCACATCATCATCCTGAGGACAAATGCTCTGATGCTGACGTGACTGCGCTGAATGCAAATGCAATACTACCTGCCATCAAAATAAGGACTCTGTCCGTCAGCATCGTCGTCATTAGATTCGCTAGGCTGTAACTCTCCTAACAAGGTACTTTGTGTATCGTATTTACCCAATGTAATGAGATCCAAGTGTCAACATAATCACAGCTCGCCTTTCATCGTTTTAGCCATTCAAATTTATAAAACACTGTATGCGCACTGTTTAATGTACAGTGACTTGCACTCGCTTTTCAACAACAAAACAAAAACACGTCATATATACAAAAAATAATAATAGAAATGTTTAAATTCACAAAATCCTTTCACCCTTAAGTGCATCTGCATAACTTTCGTTTGGAAGATCCTTTTCTTTTCCACTTCTTTTCAATTAATTCAAAATCTCTTCCATCTTTTGCGAACAACATACGTTCCATGCTCGCCCATTACCTGAATGACTTTGAAAAAAAGAAAATCACTCACACTCTGTATTCAGACAAATTCATATGCATGCAAGTCCCCCTGAAACGATGACGCCCCATCAACGTTTTCTGGTTTTTGTTTGTAGCGAACGAGGTAAGAAACATTCAAATTGTTTCCTTCACTTCTCAATGCGAACGCGCTCTCTATCAACGGGTAGAGGTGGATGGAACCTTCTTTGGGAGGTGCATGCATGAAAGGATTGTGTACATTCGCTTCTCGGTACAGGATGCTTTTGTTTTAATGAACATTTTCTCCTTTTGAATATAATTTTGTTCGCAATTTCAACCCAACCCTTTATTTAAATTTGCGCATAAACACCCCGCACGATGATGATGTTGAAATTAATTTACAACAAAGCCGCGAAATATAACAGCATGTCCATTGAAATGTGAAAAAATATCCTTGAAAAGTGCAGAACTTAAAAAAACATTACCTTAACTTTTAGAAGAGTTGAAATAAAACGAGGACGACAAGCTGCTGCTGCATTTGTGTACTTAAGAGGTGGCAGAGTCCTTTTGGTTGTGGACCGAAAGCGTTACAATGCAAATGCACTTTGTCTATGTTCATACACGCGCCTGGGTTACAGACGAAGGATTAGGGGTGTGAAGAATAGTAAGATATACTCTTTGTTTTAGGGAATTCAATTAAAAGTGAGCGTATGTTGGTTTTCCTCATTCGTTTCATGTCCTCAGCTTAACATATATAAAATTTTGAACTCAATGTTTTTTCCGAATCCTTTTGCACTGATTTTGAATCTTGAAACCTGCTAAATTTAAAGATTCTGTAAAGCAATAATACTCCGTGAAAAAATCTTTCTCTCTCAAAGAAAGCAATTTCAATTCTTTGTCTTGACAGAAAGTGAGTCTTCCGCCTCAAAGCAATTCCAAATCAGCTGAGCTTTGCTAAAAATATTTTTTCATCTCATAATTTTCAATAGCAATATAAGGATTTGACTGAAAGAGCAGCTTCCATTCAATCCTCTAGTCTTAAAAGCAATAAAGTGGAATATTATTTTCCATACATAGCTGCACCTTACAAAGCTATTGTCCTTACAAACTTTGGTGTATCACTACCATCGAAAGAACGAAGAACCCATACACTATCCTTCCTTCAAAGCATCCATGAAATCATTTTTCTTTGATACAAATTCATTCATTCTTCTTCAATACAAATTCATTCTTTATCATCTTCTTGGGGAAATACATTTTTTTATTACGTTCAACAATTTCTGTTGTTATGAAGTGGTCCTCGGTCTTTGTGTCTTCACTTTCATTACTTTCCATGTGCATGCATCGCGTCAAGACTTCTCACCAGAAACAATTTCCCTGCTGAATAGCACCACCGACCGATATGATGATGACTACTAGGACGCGTCGAAGGACGACAACAAGCGATACACTATATCACCCCTCCCCTAGAGTTAGAACTTTCTTGTGCGCTCCAACAACAGAAAAGAACTTGTTTTTCACTTAGCTACACAAGAAAAATGAAATTCACCTCAAGCCACTTTCCCAGCCCCAATTGTCTTGATTTTCTGATTTTTCTTATACAATGTTTTTTTTTATTTTTCTATTTTTGAGTTGAGGAAAAAGGACGACTAACAAAAAGTCCTCTGAGGTGGCAGCTCGGTTCAAGAGGATTGATACTCTTGCGACTACCAGCCCCATATTCATATTCACCAACCTCTGCTGCCCCAAACCTTATACGTTTCAAAGGCATTCCTAAAGGGATGATGACGTTGCTTTTATCACGGTTAAGCTGACTTATTTTCGCGCCATATTCTTAAGAGGTTTCGAAAGGGAACCCAAAGGACCCTTAAACAAAAAAAGACGATTTGGGTGGAGAAGGGTGGATGCTGGAGTCTCTTGCTCACGCCAACTAGCCTTGAAATGGAATATTTCTAATTGCACTCATACATGCATGCGAATACAATACTTCTATCGTGTGTGGATCAATTTTAAGGATTTTTTTTCCGAATTCAAATTTACCTACGAATTTTGCGAGAGGAAGGAGAGAATACTTGAAAAAACCTCTTGTTTAAGTCCAATCTTCCATATTTCTTACTTAATGGAATGTTCCAAGTCTCTTTGCACTTTGGGAATGACGAATGCAAATACATGTACACTTTGTCGCCATGCAGCTTCATCATTATCACAGGCTTGAAATAAAAAAAAAAAAGAAATAAAAAAAGTGAAACTGATGTATAAAACATAAGTGCAAGGAAAAAAACGATTTTGTCCTTCAAAATGTACCTATATGTATGTAGGTGCACACATATGGGAGTAAAAGTAGTATGGGGAGACGCTATTGAAGATGCACTTAAAAAGTCATACATGCTAAGCATGGTAGCGTCGTTTTCGGTCGACGGCTAGGAATGTCAGCTTTTGGGACTGATATATAACTTCTTCGCTGTTATGCGTCGGCGTTGGTGGGTGGTGAACTTGAAATTGTTTGTCCCTGAAAGTCGAAGGATAATTATGTGTGTATGTTGCCGCTGTGAAAAAATCAGTACAGTTAACTGCAAAACATAATTTTTCAAGGCTTCAGTCATCGTTGCAGCAACTGAGTGTACAGTTACACATTTGTGAATCACAAAATCGATCATCAAGGTATTGAAGATGTTTTGAAATCGATGCATCAATAATAAGAGTAACATGACTCGCTGATACGATTACGATTCGATTTTAATACAATTGCATTACGAAAGCCACTACAACTATGATAAATTAATAATATTATACAATTATAAAACGTTAACCAACCCATATCGACTCTAGAATCATCAGATAAAAAATTCACAACATTGACACGACATTATGATACGATAAAGATGCCAACGTTCTGTAAGGATGACGAATGGACTATTAAATATTAAAAACTATTATTGTAAGGCTTTTTACATCTCCATTTAAAAGAAAAACCTGTCCTGTGAATTTCTTCTTTTGGCGCGACATAGAGAAAGTAAGATTTTTCCGGACGGAAGTAACAAGTTCAAATTTAATTCGAACAGTCTATACATAGTTCAGTTCTTGAAAATGTATACTGTGTCAAAAGTTGAGCAAAGAAACTAAATGAAAAAAATTCTTCAGGGAACAATTCAATTGAATAAATACATAGACAAACCTTATCGGATAACTGTAAAATTTCATCACAATACTTACTAAATCTAATAGTAATTTGACTCGTTTCGCCTCTGATATCCATCAAAAGCTGTTAATGGGTGGCACGAGCTTATTTGTGTTAATATTTCCAAAATTAGACAATAGTCAAACTACCGAGGTATCGGGTATAGGCCGGTATACCTTTGTTAGCACAACAAGCTACGATTAAAAAAAATCAGCGGTGTGCTTAACTGAAATCTGACACCATAATTGAGATTTCTATCGAAAAGCAGTGCTTTATGAGTTGTCCAAAAATCAACACGCAACTGTTTCTTTTTGTCTGTCGTAGGTTGAGTTAATGACAATATCTAATTGAGTGGATATAAAAATCATAGTTTTTCTTGATATTGTCTGTCAAAACAAAAAAATTATGTTGGCAATTTTCACATATTAACAACTTGAATCGGCCAGGCGCCAGGAAGTTTGCGACAATTTTACCTTTTTTAAACAAACTTGAGATATAAAATATTTTAAAGCGCCTTTAGCATAAATGATAAACTGCATATAAATTTTATATGTATAACACATAATTTTTGTTCAGCCATAATGGTTTGAGTGAGCAAATTGCCAATTAGTAGCAAATTAAGCTTTAATAAAGTGAATGTGTGAATGCGATAGAGTGGATTAAAGTGTACATGTGGCCTCCAGGAAAACCAAAGTGTGGAATTTTACCCAAGGTTATTGTTAAAGATAGTTAGATTTTAAGTAAATGCACATGTCTTTTTTTGGTGTAAAATATGATTCGAGATAAGAAATAAACATTCATTTTGTGTTTTATTAAAAATTTAATAAAATTAATCGATTTGTCAAATATTAAATTGTTATTCTCAACAACTTTTCGATATCCTTGTAAAAATATATGAACATTTTTTTTTGTGATTTATTAAAATTTTGAAAGTTTGAAAGTAGAAAACCTTGGAAAGTGGATGGTGATTTCAAAATTTGTCAACTTCAAGGCAAATGGTTGAAAATGACAACTCATTCGACGTCTACACTTTGTAAGACTTACCCAATTTCATAAACAAACACTAAAAGTACTTTTATCAAAAATCTTTTTAAATTTTATCAGACCCTTAAAACGGGAGACGGACATAATCCCGAAAATCAAAATCCCGAAAACCTACAATCCCGAAAACCCAAAATACCGAAAACCCACAATCCCGAAAACCCACAATCCCGAAAACCCAAAATCCCGAAAACCCACAATCCCGAAAACCCACAATCCCGAAAACCCAAAATCCAGAAAACCCAAAATCCCGACTGGCCAAAATCCAGAAATTTTCTTAAATTTCTGAAATTTATTTCAAAATAAGAAAGAATAAAGAACTCAACATTTTCTTTAAGAGCATCATTATACGAGTATAAGAAAATTGAGATAAAAAATATATTCCGTTACTTTTCTTCTAATGTTTAGAAATGAAAACCAGTTTTTTTCTGCATTTCAAAAGTATAATCGCACAATTTAAGAAAAAATCTTTTTTTTTTTTTTTTTTTTTTTTTTTTTTTTTTTTTTTTTTTTTTTTTTTTTTTTTTTTAATTCCCACGCCTCTTTCCCCCCCAGATACCGCACGCGATGGGGTCCATTTCCACCGAGTACGATTGCAATTACGGTTGCTAGTCGTATCGGCACTTAATTACCCATTATTTGAAATAAATAAAATAAAAAAAAGCGAAGTATAACATAAATATTCTTCTTAACATAAGAAGAGAATCTAACGGACTTTTTTTTCTAAGGTTTTTTTTTTTATTGGTGACCTTCAAAAAGAAAAAAAAATTAGGTTGTCTTTGCAATTCCCGATCTTATATAAAAAACAGTTTGATTTGATGCTATTATGCTTTTGCAAAACATTTCGAAATCGAAATCCCGAAAAATTATATAAAATGAAAAATTTGCGCAAATTTTTCATTTTATATAATTTTTCGGGATTTCGATTTCGGGATTTCGGGATTTTGGGTTTTCGGGATTTTGGGTTTTCGGGATTTTGGGTTTTCGGGATTGTGGGTTTTCGGGATTTTGGGTTTTCGGGATTTTGGGTTTTCGGGATTTTGGGTTTTCGGGATTTTGGGCTTTCGGGATTTTGGGCTTTCGGGATTTTGATTTTCGGGATTTTGACCCCAACCCCCTTAAAACTTTTGAGTTCCACCAACTTGAAATGGGAAATTTCAGGGAAATTTTTGTCAAAATTGACATCCTCATGAAAATTATGTGAGAAAAAATGAGAAATCGTTACATTCACTTTTTAAAATATTCGATGACACTTTTAAAATTTAACGAGTCAAAAATTGCCATATAATTTTAAAAAATGTCTAAACGCTTGGTGAAACCAAAAAATCTCATTTTTATGAAATCGGGCATCAGTGCTGTAATTCCTAGTCTAGAAAATCTCATCTTGATTTCAATACGTGTGCCAGATAAATACCTACCACTTCCTTTGTTCCTTTAAAACTATAAATCCAATCAACCCATTTTTATAATTTCCGTGGGTGTTAACACTGCCTTAGTGCAAAATACTTACTAATGGCAGTCATAAATATGCATCCCATCAAGTGTTTGATCTTTTCATTAATAAATTCAATTTATTCACATAATTATCATTATAATGTTTATGGCAAAAAAACCTCAACAAAGTAATAAAGTGTAAGGCATAAGACCAACGGCATATATGAGATAATGTATGTTCAGCAATGCATATCAAAACTGGCCCAATTCAGCTCTGCACCTGACCCGCTTTCCCAGGTGCAAATATCATAAGTCTTGAATAATGATTTCTATCGAGAGGAAAATCTTTATTAAATTTTCCACTTACTACTGCTGAGTTACGACCTATTCACGGTAATTCGTTTTGCTATTTTTTCCTTCATTTTTGATTCAAATCACTTTTGAGAGAGTATAACAATAATTTGGTTGTTCGGTATCGGTTTGGTGTCGGGTAATTCAATTGTGTGTGGCATTATTTTTGACGCCTTTGATAAGAGAAACGAGTTACAATTTAACAATTGAGAAGGTCTGTGTGCAACTAAAATGAAGTCTTCAAAAATTGATCTTGGACACCTTTTTAGAGTCGATCTTTCTTTACCAAGAGCATGCGTCTAATTTTAAGTTTGTGAGGCCTTAGACCTTCATGTAAGTAATTAACCTCAGGGAGATGATTTCTGCTATTTTTCAAAATAGAATTATAGTGGTAATCATTTATCAATACCGAGGGGCCGGATTTGTGGATACTCAAATGTAGGAACAGTACAAGAGCATTTCAAGGAGATCTAAATTCATTTATGGAGATTTATGCTTTCCGATAAAACCGTGCTGCCGATCGCCTGGCAGTAGCTCTTTTTCATTCTGCACAAAACCGAATAAGACGTTTTTAAAATGTTTCTGCATTCAACATCAATTAATGAGATTTTAATCATGCTGCAAAGATAAACCGATTGGATCGCCCGCCGTCGCCGTCGGCTATGAGCGGACATTGTACAAGCTTAGGAGATAGTTCTGCTAAGTACCGAGATAAGATGCAATCAATTGATCCATCGGTAAACGCCTTCGGTGGGATACAAAAATTGCTTAAGATGTGTACTCGCCTCTCCCCCATTAAAACAACTTCGAAAAAAAAAAAAACATAAATCAGCCATAGAGCCACACATGAAAAGTCGTTTTAGATTTTACCATCGTAATTAAATGGGATGGAAGTTGTTAATTATTTGTAATTTTTTTATTTTTATTTTATATTTTTGAAACGCGGGTTGATGATGGCTTAGAAATGAGAAAAAAATGCCTCATACAAGAAGGAACATCATAATATCACAGAAAGCAGCATGAAGCAAGTTAAGTCAAGGTGAGTGAGAAGTATTGCTTTTCAATTAGTTGTGGGCAGTAAAAAGATTAGATTAACATTTCATGATTGGGACATTATATTTTATTGATAAATAATAATAGGTCTCATAAACTTTTCAATTGCCTTTTGGCAGTAAATGTTAATCAATTTAATGAGCTGTTTGACAAGAAATTTAAATATTTAATACCAAACAAATTTTAAAGACCTCAATGGCATTTAACATTTTTATTTTTACAACCAGGTTTTCCTCTTTTATACACAAAATGCGTTCCTTAAAGTTCAAAGGAAGACTGCAGCGTAGTGCTGAAATGAACGAACGAAGAATTATTGTTTCCTTCGTTCTCCATGATTCTCATCGTTTTAAGTACCTTATAGAATGTTTGCCCTTTATTTTTTTAATATTGAGTAAGTTACCATTCTAAAATACAATACATATTCTTACTTAGGTCCGAAAAAAAACTTAATTTCTCTATGACGCGCCTTATGAATATTTACAAAAAAAAAAAATATTTTTCTCGTTACTTCGAAGTCAATTTAAATGCAATGCTAAGACTGCACCAATCTATTCGAAGTTTGATGTCATTTTGTCACAAACATTTCTTTAATGGAGGACACACAATAGTAATAAAGATTTCAAGCATTTCTATAACATTTAAGAAATATAAATAAAAAAGAACGCATATCCGTTATTGATGTTGAAGCGTTTCTTCTCTCGAAAAAACAATTTTCTTCCTAAGAAAAAATGTGTATTTTTTGTTGTTGTAATTTTTTATTGTGAAGAACATAAAAGCATCATAACAGTTAAATTCAAGAGTTGGACTTTGTGATTTTTCGAGAACTCATACTACACCATTCGTTTTTCCAACTCCTTGTTCCTTGCCATCAAGATTCTTTTCCGCTTTGGGACACAATATTTCCCTCCATTTTCTTATTCTTGTACATTTTTATTTTCTTTTTCCTTAACCAAACCATACACAAAAATAATAATCAAACTCCAAACCAAAGTAATAAGAAAGAAATAGGTACAAAAAAATAAGAAAGAGGGAAAAATAAAAAAATATAAATAAAATGTACCGGAAACGCCTTTCCTTATTTCGAAGGCAAAAGATAAGTGCAATAATGGTTTGGTAATGTGAGCTGCTTTCTATTTTCTTTATTTCGTCCTGCAAGCATAGAGAAGATATTTACCTCCTCTGTGCCTGCAAGGATACACACATTTGTGGTGGTGGTATCATGAAAAGGGAGAAAGCTCCCATCCACATAAAGAGGACGAAATAAAAATGAAATTTTTCTGACTGACGCAATTTGTATTCGGAATTTCTTATGTTTCCTTTTTTATAAGGGTCATACACTGGGTGGGCCATTTGAACTTGATGTTTTTAACTAAGCGTTAAACAATGTGTCAAAGTAGTGAAAGCTAGGACAACATATACAATTTTTGATCTAAAAATCACCTCTCAGGCACACATCGTTGAAATAAGTCATTGCGTCACATTTTCGGAAACGACATTTAGTCGTCTTCAAAGCTTTTCAAAACACCGTTACATGACCCTTAGATTTCCTTAACAGACATCATAACAGCCAAAATAAAAATAAACTGTTTTATCCTCAAAGAAATGGCGTTTGGCGATTGGATTGGAAAGAACCAACCCAAAACATTCATGCAAGAAACTCATCTATTCGGAGATTCTTAAATACATAAATATGCTTACACATGTGGTTTTGGGCTTCAAAAAAGAGGACGACCGACTTTATGGCTTTTGCTTGTAGGCTGTCTTCTTTGATTTGAATCCTTTGAAGAGTTTTTTTTTATGGGCCCGGATATGTTTTTGAAAAAACTCGCATGCGCTCGGATTTATGTATTTGTTACCAGAAGCTGAATAAAATTCATATGGGATAAATAGTTTTAAAATCATGATAATAAAAAAAGAAAACGAAATCTTGAAGCAAAACTAATGTCCAAAACAGGTGCCGCAACTGCTTTTGATTTTTTGAACAACTATAGTACACTGACTTCAGTCCAACAGTTAAGAATATGCGTTCTAGTTGGCCGTTATCATGGGGTACCTTGGACTGTCCTTCTTCGTCATCGGTGGTGGTTGGTTAGACTTTTTAACATGTGTTGTGATGAGTGGTCTGTACGTAAGTGAGTTTTTCAACTTAAAATTTCGCCTATCTTACTAACGAACACAATTCAATAAAATATTGAATGTAATCTACCATGCAATCAGGAGAAAGTTCGCTCTGGAAGAAATCCGCATATCCTTGTTATATCAGGACATACCCCACTTTGATATCGGTTTACAAGTTTCCCAAGCAAAAAAAAAAAAATCGAAAAGTCTACTCTGAATCTATCAAACTTTGCCAACATGCAAGAATCGATGTAGACACAAGGATTATCTGATGCTTCTCTGTTTCGAAACAACCCTCCGTCGCAATAATCCTGCTTATCTTGTCCAATATTCCAATGAACTTTATCATGGACTCTGCAAGTCTACAACAATTTTATCCTTAAACTTCATTTATTTACGTAACGCATTAATTCAACCACTAAGGAATTTGTTTGAATTGATTTATTCGACTCCGTTACCCAGTACCCAGACGCAACCAAAAGCTCGATTTTCTGTCGCTCCATCAACACGTTGATCCTAACGAGATGTGATTTCACTTCCGTGTTCAATTTTCCAACTTTGAAGTTCAAACACGCGTCACCTTTTTGCCATTGTGGAATTGACGGATGTTCTGTGTGCCAGCGAGGATTGCACAAATCAGGAGATTGCTTCAGCTCGTCCTGCTCCTCCTGGTGTTGATGCTGGGATAATATTAATAAGGCCAAAGACGAACCAACAAGAAAATTTTCTTATTCCTCCAGGGGATTTGCTCGATAGAAAGAGACAGTAGATTGAATTTTTCGTTCGTTTCTGTTATTTGTTGCTCTTCGGTCGACTTCCGTGCGGTTTTTTTCCTTCAAGCTTTTTTTATATTCTATTTTATTTAATTTAAGACTCTTATTCGTCCTGTGAACGACCCGAGACCCGACCCAAGGATAAATGAAATTGAAATTCATTGAAGAAATTCCATTCACATTCAGCAGAAGCAGCAACAGTAGAGTACAGCAAGGATCAAGATGAAAAGGACTTTAAAACGTTCAATAAACACTGCGGATGATGATGATGAGAAGGAGTCCGTCCACACGAAATACCAACAACACTAATGGCGAAGAAGACAACGATTTTTACGTCGAACAGGACTTGGAAGTTCCTTGTGCCTTGTCGATTAATAAAACTTTCATTTTCCTTCAACCGGGGGCAGGGGGTATGGTTTGAGTTTAAAATGTTAGACAAGCCACACGAGTTTTCCCTCTTCTTTGCCGATGCGGTCGTTGGTCGTCGTCGTGTTGGCTTCACGGTCGTCTTTAATGAAATTAATTCCAGAATGCAAACGAGGAAAAAAAGGTCCTTGCAAACTTCTCGTTGTTGGATCGGACGAGACGGGCATGGAATCCCCCATCATTTTTCTTTTATTTAATTTTATTTTAAGTCGCGATAATTCTTTCGGTATATTTTTCTCTCGTCTTCCAGTCTCTTTGTTTGTGTCGTTTGTTGGTCCTCTTCATCATCATCCTTAGGAGATAGAAATCTTTCCTTCCAATGGACTTCTGCTGTCCACCACCGCTCGTCTCCGCAGCAGCCGGACCATGGCAGAAGAAATGTGAATGAAATCAGCGACGGACGTCTGTCTGGGTTTGTTAGACTATCTGTCTGTTTGTCTTCATCTGTCCTCCTTATTAGTTAAGGAAGGTCAGTTAATTTTTTTAAAGCTTTTTTTTTGTTTTCATTGTTTTTGCTTTTTTTCATTTTGTATTTGTTTGGGATTTTTGCCTTTTATGTGTCAAAGTCGTCGTCGTCATCATCGTCTCGTCTATTTGAATTTTCTTTCAGGAATTTCTTCATGTCCTTGCTTGAAAAATGACGTAATAATTGTGGAGAGAAGAAAATCAATACTTTAGTGGTGGTGGTCAGTAAATTAGGGTAATTTAAAAATGGACATAATTATTGCACTGGTATTTTTTGTTCAGTAATTTGTGGAGTTAAAAGTAGATGTTTGTTTTTTGCTTGCTTGTGAGGGAGTGGCTGCTCCGGGGTCCTTATAACAAATTATGTGTTTTGTTGTGATTTTGTTGGTATAATTAAAATTGATTTCTGCTCTGACTTTGTGTGCTGAAGAATTGTGGCAATTATTTAAAATACACAAAGAAAGTTGTTCTATGAGAACCAGTTATGTGTATTTGAACGAAAGCAAACTGGTACCTAATGTCAATAACAATGCAATTAAAAAATAGGTTAGTAGGCAGTGAGTGGTTGTTATATAGGTCTTATTTATAGATTGTTTATTTTATGGTTTTGTAATTTTGCAGTTTTTATGAGAGCGGCACGGCGGGAAGTTTTTATGGAAGTGGAAGTAGCTTGATCAGGCGTTCGAACTGATTGAAATGAAAATGAATAAGAATAAGAATAATAAAATTACTGAAATCGATAGAACTTTAATAAAGAAAACTCGAGTTGATTTTAATCGAATTTAATAAAAAGTTGTTAATACTTGGGTTCCAATTTTTAATTTTTTTATATTCTTCCAGTTCCTAACCCATAGATGGGATATAGCAATCTAGTCGTCATTTTAAGTGATTTGGCATGAAGAGTTAAATATTTTAGGCGATCGCCTCCAGTCTTAAAACGACTCGCTTGTTTGTAATTGTCATGTACTTTTCATTAAATAATATTTTTAAATACGGAATTGAAATTTATTTACACAATTCGCACTACTCTCTTCGGAAAATAGTACAAGTAGACGAGTACTATCGTACGAAAATACTACTACTACCGAATGATACAATAGTGTCAACCTTTAGTAATATTGGTCAAAGTCAGCCTGAAATAGTCCGACCATTTCATCATTGGAACTTCTACCCAACAGCGGTAAGAGGTTCTGACCTTGAAGACTTTCCATCCCTTTTAATTGCCACCAGAGGCATTGCTCGTTCTAATCTGTGCCACCAGGTTAATTAAACATGCCGATCCGTGACATCGGGGGCATTGAATCTGCTGTCCGTGCGACCATGAGAATTTTACCTGCCGATCCGTATACCAATCCAATAAGGGCATCGTACATACTGATCCGCAACAACTTAGGTTATCGTCCCCGATCAACGCACCAGATATATTTTTTGCAAGAACCTGTCGAAACGAACCGAAAAATTAATCAACGGCCGTCTTCCAGGGATAGCTCAGATCAGATCGCATCACCAGAAATTATAATATCTTTAAGTTCATCAAAAACAAAAAGGACGCACATACTTGTTGATTATTACTATTATTCTACTACTATTCTCATCACAAACAAGAAGGTGTTTTTCTTAAACGCAATTTCCACTCACCTACCACTTTCAAATATAGAAGTTATTTCAAAGGAACACAACTTATAATACATTTTTTATTGAGTCCTTTATTCGTAAACTTTCCCATTAAAAACACTTAACAATTTTTTTCACTTGTGAAAAACTTTTTCCGGCAAAAGCAACAAAATCTCCTTCTGCCCATGCAAGCACATACGGTTTATTGGCCTCCTTTTTTTGTCGAAAATTTGCATCCTCAAGTGGTCTTTTCATTCGCTGACTTCTTTCGCTTAGTGAATTTTCGTATGAAAGCAATATTCGCCAGAGGAATTCTTTTGTAAAGTCGAAAAGTCCTGAGTGAAACGCGGGGAGGTTGGATACCAAAAAAATCCTGATATTTGGAAAGTTTTTCATTCTTTTATTTCGGTTTGTTCATAAAGTAAAGTTTTTCTAGATTGCGTGTTATAGTCTCCCGAAGATTTCTATTTTTTTCTTATTTTTTTTTTTACTTGGCTCCGTGTTGGTCGTGTTGGCTGGCATGTTAAAACATCTTGACAGGTTCTTCGCTTAAACTCGTATTTATATGACCACCCGTCGCTGTTCCTGAGGTGTGCTTATACCCCTCAACCAGTCGACCAGTTAAGTAAAGGAGATTCTCTGACGAGTTTTCCTCATTTTTGTTTTGTATTCGTTTCGTTCTAGTGGATAAAGCCAGAGTTTAATGTTTGCCTCCACTACAAATACCTATAAAATCCACATCCCTATCAAAGTTGAACTGCACCTTACTCTCTTATAACTCGGATAAGCGCGCAAATGTATTTACGGCTCGGACAAATGATTCCCGACACGAAAGGGACTAAGGCATGGTCTTCTATTAAGGTAATAAATTTTCTCCCCTCATTTAAGGAATCCAAGCGGTGGCGCTGCGAGAGGTGGCTCAAAGGCTGAATACCGGTTGGTGATGGTGGATAATGCGCGGATGGCGGATGGTAATGTGTGTGTTTGGCTAGCTGAATTAGCACCACTAACCGGACGTACAACAACGACGACCACTCTAAGGTTAAGGTATTTTTTCCGAGACGGGGGTGTGGGTTGGCGAATATTTTTGCGATTAATTCAATTAAGGAGTTATGAATTATTTCTTGATTATGACTAATTGGAGGAGGACTTTGCTCCTCGCTGAATTCGTTCGAATACACTTTGAGGACGACCTCTAGCGTACTGCTTGTGGAACAAGTTAAATTTGAGTGGTGGTCGAGTCGTGTGTCCAAAAGAGGAGGCAATAAATTTCAAGGTGAACACTTAACAGCAATTAATTAGGGGCTGGATGGCGTGTTGTAATCAGTCGTTGATCCATAGATTGGAGCAAGTTTTGTGTTGTTGTTATTAAAAGGGATTTGTGAGGATTCGTTTTGGAGTTTTGTGTTGTGTAATGAAGAATCGTTTTATACCATGAGATCATGTTTCCTTTATTTCGTATATTCCTTCAATGGTTTTTGAAAATTCCAATGGGACTGTTTTTTTTTTTTATTGGAGTTTTACAGCTTAGAGAAACTCATTATTTGTTATTCGAAGGAAATGAAAAAAAAAATAACGATAAGGTTTCATGGCTTTGACAGTTAAATTCTCTAATTCCTAACTTGAATTAGACATTATGTGCGCAATCAATGAAATAATCTCAAAACTCAGTTCTAAAATCCATTCCATTCTGATTTTTATTGTTTTACAAGCTCAGCCATAGCCATTGAATCGAATTCAATCAAAATGAACATAAATAAAATCCCTAATTAAAATCTTATCGTAAAATTAAGTTTAATCCTTGAACAACGCGATAACCAATAAAATGAAATTAGATATGATTGGAATGACAAAACTTTGAAATTAAAGCTTTTATTGGGTCGTTATACTTTATTGAGCTTATGACGACAACATTAACTGAAATAGTTTTAGAGGCTTTTTCTAAAGCGGTTTAATTGGGCACCGTCGAGGAATTCTTTCTTGAAAATATTCGGATTCTATAACCCAACTTAAAATATAAGAAATAACATTTTACAAAATTAAACATTAAAGAAGGAATTTCTCTGGAAAGCAAGGGTCATAAAAATACTTAAAAATTTGTGCGCATAGGTAATTGGATATAAGGAAATGAGAAAATGTTTGTTATTTTCATAACTGAGGCCTCATATTCTTGATTTTACAGCAAATAAAAATAATTGTTGAGTTTCTAAGAAAATCGTAAGACCAAAGGTAATCTAATAAATATATTTGACAATGTATGGAAGAATTTTTAACAATTTTAAGAGATTAGATTAGATCCAACGTAACGGTTGTACAAACTGAAAGAGGAACTGTAATGCTGATTTTTGCGCTAACCTAGATCAGCATTTAATCCACTTTTCAGGACCCATGGCGAACGCCTTAGTGGCGAGCCTGTCCTTGTTGACTTACTTAACTTTTGTTAAGTCCAGGAATGTTAATATCGCCAAAAATAACCAAATAAGTTTTCATGCGGTAACAAGTTGGCCAAGTTGATTTTCTAAACGATTTCTTAGTCGCCTTTGGATTGATGCTGTATAAATTGGAAATTTTACATTGGGGAAATGGAATTTCTAAGTTGAGAAACCACTGATATCTGGGCTGAAGCGTTAGCAGCAACCAGATTTATCACATTGCGATCGAAGAACGTCACTTCTCTAGCATGCAAGATGTCCGCATATTCCGACGTGCCAACATCGACTCGGACCACTACCTTGTTGTAGCCAAGGTACGAATGCGGATATCCCATGAAGGAAGTAGAGAAAATTCGACGCCAAAAGGCAACAATCGCAAGAGATTGCTTGGTCCTTTTCCGATCGTTTCTCCGAAAACTTCCTTAAAAGTCCTTTGCTGCCAGCACAAAACAAAGAGAACCAATAGTAACACTGCCAAGCAGCCATCAGAGATACCGCTTCTGAATTGCTAGGGCTTAGATACACCACAACGAATCCCCTGGTTTGACGATGAGGGCCGGCGAGCACATGCAACTAAGCAAGAGCATACAAATCGGCGCTGCAAAGAAGGACTCGAGCCGCTCGCGAGCTCTACGAGTAGAAAGCGAGAGCGGAGCACAAACTTCTCAGAAAGAAAAAAAGGGATCATGAGATGCGCGTGATCGAGGAGATGGAGGGAGGTCATTACTGGAACGAAGTTCGAAAGTTTTACAAAAAGGTAAAACAAACCACCACCGAACCGAACCTGTAGAGACCATCATGGGAACATCATAATGGGACCACAGTCAGTGCTGAGGCTATGGAAAGACCACTTTTTAAGCTATATAATGGCGATGACGAGCAAAATTTCGCCAGCTTAACAGAACCATTCAATTCCAGCTATCCTAGATACGCAGAGGACATTGACATAATTGGAAGAATACAGCGTGATGTCAGTGGAGCGTGCGTGAGTCTTGAGACGGAGGCCAGGAGGCGGTTTAGGAGGACAAGGCCAAGTTAATGCTGTCAACAAGAAAGGACAATCGACGTCTTGGAGCTAACGTCAGCAAAGACAGATTTAACTTGGAGATAGTAAAGGACTTTGTCCACCTAGCGTCCGCTATAAACTCAGACAACAACACCAGCGCTGAAATCAAACGAAGCATCACTCTTGCCAATCTCTGCTTCTTTGGACTTAGAAGGAAATTGAGTAATAAAGTCCTCTCTCGAGAAACTAAAGTGTCACTATACAAAACCCCATCATCCCGGTCCTACTGTATGCTGCAGATACATGGACAATAACAACAGCCGATGAAAACACTTTGTGCTGCTTCGAGAGAAAAATTCTTCGAGTGAATGGAGACGAAAATTCAATCAAGAACTGTACGAGCTGTTCAGCAACACTGACCTAGCCAGAAAACTTAAGGTCCAATGACTTAGATGGTTGGGTCATGTAGAGCGAATGGAAAATAATTCTCCGACTCGTAGAGTCTTCGAATCCAATCCGGAAGGACGTCGTAGAAGAGGAACACCGTGACTCAGGTGGAGCACAAGATGGTAGAGAACATGAACCAACTTGGCGTGCAAAACTGGAGACAACGAGCTGGCTGGAGACGTTAGTTGGGTGAGGCCCAGGTACGACCTAGACACTAGACAGTAGCGCCACCATATGTAAGTAAGTAAGTTAACGTGCAGGAAAACAGCTTCCAAACTTAACTCAAAATTTCGCTACCAAATAACAGACGCATTCTCCGCAATATTACAGTTAAGAGATTCACTGCGCGAATCGACATTGACTACACGAAATGAATACAATCAGCACCACAGTATTTGAAGACATCGAAAATTGTTCTGGTACTCTCTACGGTGCAAATGCAAAAACTCTCAAGTTCTCAATTCTTACAAACGCATTGCTTCCCATAATAGTAAAATGTAAGCTACGATTAGAAATATGAACTTTCACTGAGCTGAATCTGAATAAACCTTTAAGGAATTCCACAATTAATTTCCTTTAGCTTCTATATTTTTCTGTTAAGCCCCAACTCAATCGTTGACCTTCTTTGTCTCAAACATTGGTTGCAATAACATTACATCACACCTCTAATTGGCGCACGTGTCATTAATAAATAATAACGATTCCGTCCAACCCAACTGCATTATCTGCTTTTATGGTAAACACCTTCGCTTCAACATCTGTCAAACAAACAAGGTGCTGGATAATCCTAGGTGATACCACATCATACCATAAAGAAACTATGCTGCACCTTAAAGTAACTTCCCTCGCTCAATCTCAATATAGAGTATTTCTATTTTCAAAAGAGATCAGCACAACACTACACGACAGCGGACAAATAATGTTGTGCCCCTAAGGACAACACGATCGCAAACTAACAATCGTGATCAAATTGTCTAACTACATCTCCATTTGCAGCAGATCACTTCCAATAGAATGACTCCAAGCTCCAATTCGAACTCTCCCCAACACCAACGCTCAAACTTGAAAAAAAAAATTGAAATCTCTGTCAGAGTGCATTTAGAAATTGGTTCGCAGTCTTTATTTCCCGGTCGTATGGGACATGTCAATTGTCAAATAAATGAAACAATCTCAAAGTATTAGTGTCAATTGTGTCGATGGGGAGTTAAGTCCAAATAATGAGTTGTAATGCGTTAATTAAAACATTTCAGTTTGTCGGAATTGAAACTTATCGGTCGGCTAGTGTGACCATGGCAAACAAAATTAGTTTCGCTTTCCTAGAAAAAGTTGGATATTTGTGCCTCACCCCAACTTTGACTTCTACGAAAATCCCTTGAAATACGAGTTTCAAACTTCCGCTTTGCGGTTGTGATTCCCAGTGACTGAACGGAAAATTCCTAGAATCTGTCGCTTCAACTTTCACTAGACAGGAAATCTTCCCTTGGTTCAAACGTTCAAAGGGGAGGACAAAAAAATATTTAAATCCATGTCGCGACTAAAATCAATAAACACAAATATAGAAGACCTGTCCAGGCGTTTTGAGTGTCCTTTTAATGGAACTAATACGCGAACCAAATACCTACCTTTTCACTTTCGTTTGACGACTGAAAAAAAGAATTATACGGTCGTTGATCCTTGTGTAGCCGAAGGGGGCGTCTTGATATGAAGGGCAATATGTCTGGTATCATATACTAGCCCTAACCGCGGGGTGTCAAAGAACACTGCATATCCACCCTATTCCGATACATTTGAGAAAAAAGGACATTTTTTTTTGGAGTGTGTGGGACTCTTTTTTTCTTCCATTTCCTTATGTATTGCTTGCTGATTTGTTAGGTTGACTTTTATTTGAGTTTGACACGACGCACGTGAAGAATCTTCTTTTTGCACGAATCAGAAATTGGCCAACTGGCTACCAGGTAGAGAGAGTCATGAGTGTATCTTTTTATTTGTTTTGTCACATGTCTGATGTATGTATATACACTACACATATGTGTTTCTTTTGTACAATATTGGGTGGAAAAGGAGGAGTTTGAGTTCAGGAAGATTTTTTGGTGTTCGGTATTAGCTCTGTTAAAGTAACGAAAAAAAGAGTTCCCGTTTGCTTTCCTTACTGTCTCGCGTTGCAAAAACAGCGTTATTAGTCACTGTGCATTAAGTTTCCTTTGAACGATTCGACACTCAATTTACTTACTTTTCATAAGTGTGTTTAGTATGTGAAAAAATTCAACAGGCCTCTCATCAATTTTGAGTTTTGGAACGAAATATGGAGGGCTCACTGCTAAAACGAACCGAACCGAACGAAATATTATAATCCTCCGGACCTAGTTTGAATAATCATCTATCTGTCAAGATCTAAACTTTCAATTTCCATCAAAGGATGGCTACGATGTTCACAGATTAAAAATTGTCTCCCGCAAAAATCGTAATTTTTCATTTCGAACTCCTCCGGTGACTTTGAAACATCAACATAAAATAACTAAAAAACAATTTTCAACACACCAGCAATTTCGAAAACACCCAACTTTTAGTTTCATCATCACATAAATTCCCTTATCCAAACAAAAGTGAACAAAAACACGACAATTACCCTAACTAAACGACCATCCCGGCTGGCTAATCCGCTTGTGACCGCTTTATTATTATCTAATTTTCATAGTAAAATAGGAACTTTTTGTGCAAATTGAGGTCAACCCTTAAAACCGCATCAAGTTCACCGACTACTGGGCAATCAAAATACTGATAAAATCACGCTCTCAACTTTCACACCTGAAAAACTAACGGTCAGCAGCAGCAGCCTCTTCGCACAAGATAGATATCCTTCAAAACTCGATTTAACCATGAAGCACCCGCACAGTGCCGGCATACCGCCAACACCGGTCGAAAAACACTTAACAGAAAAGTATACACCACCAAAAACCCACCAGTAGTAGTCATACCGTGTCGTCATCATCACGGCCACCAATGGCCGCACCAACAAACGGCACAAATCATCTCAAACCCTAACCGAGTTGAAAACATTTTCAACTAGGGAATTATTTTCGAAAAGTTTTTAAACAAGTTTTACTCTAAACCTATTTGTCCAGATGGGCGCCAAGCCGGGTTATCACTTGTACGGGGGTCAGCGCAACAACACGAGTTAATATGTGGACAGGACATTTAGGAAACACAAAATAGTTCACTTCGGACAGGTACGAGTGTATGTGATGGTCCGTTGGGAACAATCCTCTGCCATATAGGATCCCACGAGCCATGATATTTTGCAAAATGTTTTTGTGTGTAAATATTTAAAATAAACTTTTGCGGGCGTCCACATTTAACACACCCCATTCCGTATAGATTGGATTGCAGACCCAAGTGAGAGTTTTAACTTCATTATCAAGTCCTTTCCTACCTTTCAACTGCGTCCTCGCTCGAACAATGTTTTAGTGAAATTCGCACCAGTTATTTTGAGTTTGAAAAGATTTAATAACCGCCAATTTGAGGGTTAATTGCGTTTCACTACACGTCCTGCGTCGAGCTATCCATTTTAACAAGCGTCACCCTCTCTTCGGCTCTATAAATAGCTTTATCTATATAAATGTGGTGCAATGGCGAGAGTAAGTGATGTGCATCTGAAACCGAACAACGTGTTGCACTTAGCTTGTGTTAAAATTTTAATGGAACGCTCCTATAGAATATGCATATCAGTCGCAGAGCTGTTAGCGAGGATCTGACCCCTAAAGGTGGTTGGTTTGGAGTAGATCCATTGCAGTTAGTTTAGTACCCGGAGGGTTATGGAGAGTTAATTTTATTTGCTAAATGCTGAATATGAGATTATGTTTCGCTCGCACCACCACTGCCCCTCAAACCGAATCCACACGTACGACGCGACGATGATGATGACGACGACGTGATTTAAATTCATTTCAACAATATTGGCTTTGAAAATTATGCATGCAGATTGTAATTAAATGTTTATTCATCCGGTGACGGATGACGAGAACGACGTACGGCGCGACCCTACAGAGGAAGGATTAAGGATTTGCGTGGAATGAATTGATCCGTTTTATGTGGTCATTATGGGTGGTCTATTATGGTCACTGGTCACTGGTCGCACTGCTGGTCAAATATACATATGTTGTTGCGGATGAGTTTTGTGTACTTAATTGTGGTCAATATTGAGTTGTTATTATTGCAAAAATCGCTGGTAATTCAAAGAGCTGGTTGGTGTGTGTGTCGCAAATGCAGATGCAAGTGCAAACTGGTATGTTGCGGCAGTGATGTTACACCCTGTATAACTATCACTTAGTGGCTTTGATAAATAAATGTTTTTTGTAATTGAATAACGTGTAAATATCATTAATGGGATTTAATTGAAGAGGTTGGTTAATTCCCAGTTTGACAAAAAAACTGCAAGCAGAGATTGTGGCGTTTTTATGATTTATTATTGTGTGAACATGGCAAGTTTGGAGGGTTTATTTAATTGAATTGGCAAATGATGTTCCAATTTTGCGAGACTAATAAATCAATTTTGCGCTTGTGAAATGCAACAGGCAGCTTTTATATTCATAGTTTTTGTTTGAAAAAGGTTTTTTGACTCTGAGGGCCATTGTTTCCTTTAATCTCAACATGCTTCTTTGACATTTTTAAGACTGAAAAGAAATGTAACGTTGAGACGCAATTTAAATATTATGTTTAAAAAAAGAAGAATTGAGTAAACGTTACATGTAAGTTACGAATGGGCCTGTACCGACCCTATTTATATGATAGGTAACGATAAGTAACGATTCGTTACATCTGTAGTTACGCGTTATACATTACATTACATTTCACAGTACTTCGCACATAAATGTAACGAACTACAGACACATAGCAGCACTGGTGACTGAGACCATCGGCTGGGACAGAACAATACATTAATACAACAGAGAGAGACAGATAGACACATAGAAAGAAAGCACACATAACAGAAACCTACGTGGCTCAGAGGAGGAGACTTAGATTTGTATTGTCTCATGTTATCGCACAGGTGGCTTCAGATAAGCTGGCGATTTTTGTAGAAAAAGAATGCTGCTGAAGCTGGGGTTCGAACCCGTAGCGTTCGGCTTAGCAATCCCATACTCTATTCCTCTGAACCATGGCCACCTGCAGTTACGCGTTATGTTTCCAGTTATCACACAAATTGAGATTACACCTATTACTAAAGTATCTTTGTAACGTAGGTACGTACAAACAGTTCGTTACCGTATATATTATCAATCAGTACTTCTTGTAATTTAAAATATTTTTTTTTTTATTTTCTACAAATAAGGTTGCAAGTTTTAAATCAACAAGATTTGATATAACCTAAAGTGAAACTCGTTCCCAAGTTGTTCACATAATGAACTAGTGTTACGTTATAATAACGTTTTTTTAACGATAAAGATATTTTTTTGAACGTATTTGAAAAATTTTAAGTAACCCTTGAGTGCTAGTTACGTCTTTTATGCCATTAATTTTTACTTTACCAAGACTGTAACGACTCCTGGTAACGATTACTTGTACAAATTTAATAATTTAGAGTTCGAAAGAACGAAAGTAGGTATGGTGATGGGTAAATTTGATTATAGTAACTAAGAACATCAAGTAACCCCTTACAACACTTTTGTAACGATAACAAATTCGGTAACGAAGAGGTTCGAGTACTTATACTAATTTTCTCTTTCTCCAACTGGTCCCATCCAAAGAAGTCGATGTGAGTTTAGATCTGACTTGTTTGACTATGTGAAGATCAGTGGCGTAGCTACCGCTGTCTAGCTGTATCCATGTAACAGGGCCCCCGCGATATAGGGGCCCCAAAGATACAGAGCACATGACGTAGCAGAAAGCGATGAAAAAGGAAATAAAGGTATAAAAGTCTGCGTGTCATTTTTAGGGTTTGTACCAATTACTGATGCTAGTGCCGAAGGGCTAAAAACAGAAATTTTCAAAACAATAAGTGAATATGGACTTGATTTATCCAAATGCAGAGTACAAGGTTATGATGGAGCGAATGTTATGTCGGGTGTATATGGAGGATTACAAGCCCTTATAAAAGAGAACACTCCAAATGCCGACTATGTTCATTGCGCAGCACATACATTAAATTTGATACTTAATGATGCAGCAAAAAATATACTTGAAGTGTCAACATTTTTCGATAATTTAGAAAAAATATATACATACATTTTTTGGTAACAGTATGAAGCGCTGGTCTTTGCTGCACAACGATTCATTAGAAAAATATGAAATTACCCTTAAAAAGGTTTGTCCTACGAGATGGTCGTCACGAAATGATGCACTATGTGGTATAAGATCAAACTATACATTGATAATGAAAACCTTACACCAAATCAATTTGACCTCAACAAAATAGGACAAACGAGACAAATGTAAAAATGTTATAAACATTTTAGAGACCTACGACTTTATTGTGTTGATATCATTTTTTTCTTCGCTGTTTGATAATATAAGTCCAGTTTCCAAAGCCCTTCAAGATGAGGAAAATGACTTACAAAAATCAAGTATTTTGCTTCAAAATCTTTTAGACGGTCTAGAAAAAGAAAGAAATCAAAAGAAATTCAGTGATTTACTTAAAAAGTCCAAGGATTCAGCCAACGATTGGGGAGTGACGCCTGTCTTCAAAAATAAAAGGAGGAAAATAGAGCGCTTTTTTGATGAGTTGGCAGAAGATCATAGAATTTCTGATCCCGAAATTTACTTCAAACTCAATATTTACTATTCCTACTTGGACATTTTGATTGGACAAACTCAGCAAAGATTTCAAAGCCTTTGAAGTGTTGGAACCGGATAAGCTTTTATCAGTTTTAAATAATGAGATAAATCAAGGATCAAAAAAGATAGTGGAAAAGTACAATACAGACATGTCTGGTGATTTCTGCAATCAACTACTTGCTCTAAAAACATGCCTTAAATCCGAAATCCTCAAAATTCATTCCATAAAAGGGGCACCAAAAAAAATTGGATACAGGGCCCCCAAAGGTCTAGCTACGCCACTGGTGAAGATCGTCTCCCTTGGAGATCCGTCCATGTGACGGCTCATGCATTGCTTTCTACTACACACAGTTGAAGGGGAGATAGGTAAAATGATCCTTTAATTTTGTAGGGCCTTGAAATTTCCAAATATTGTGTTGGCGATTAAGAAGAGATATGTGTGGGAAATAAGTTATATCGAAAGTGAAATCTAGAGCAATTAAACGTAATTATTGTTTGTTATCTTGTTCTACATTGAATAAACAAAAAACAAGAAATAAAACCTTTTGATTCGACCTAGAACAAAATCAGAACCAAATTTATCAAACTTGTTTCAAAGTGAAAGGACAATCTTTTTTCAACTTTTCTCAACTCAAACCAGCATAGGCAACTATGCACAACTTCATCTTTGCATTAAATGTACTCGGTCACATAACAACATAGCGAGTTTATGTTGTCTGCCTGTCATTACCATAAGCATAATGTTACGGTCAACCAAGGTCGCCGACGTTGTTGTCGCTCGACTGTCGAATGTTTGCAAAAAAAGTCGGTTGGCACTGGCGCAGGTAAACCTACATGCCCACTCCAAATACTGTTATTGAAAAAATTCACATCAAAAAGAAATATACTGAAATGGCCCAGAAACTGGAATTGCAAGCGCATAGATTTTAACTATTGGTGATCACGCATAGCCACTTTTATCTTTGAAATTACAAAAAGGAAGAAAAAAAATTGGTTTTAAATTGTATCCAAAAATACTTTTGGCATTAATTAAGTTAGACACTTAGGTAAACGCCGTCTACTTCAACGTTGTCGTTGAGGGCAAAGTGTTGCCATCACAATTCCTGTGGTTACATGTCAATTGGATTTTAGATAATATTTTACAAGGCAAGGTAGCATTTTAAGCCAGAAAATATTCTGTGGTTGTGCTCCTTCCTCACCACCTACATTCGGGGTTAAAGACAACTTACCACGAAACTGCGATATTCCTTGACTACGTTCGATTTGCCTCTTACTGTGGTTTGAGAAGTTTACTGCGCTAGAAATTCGCTCTTTGCTGAAAGTTTAGTTTGCATTTCGACGATTGGTAAATACCAAGATTTCATTTGGTATAATTTCGGCATTTACCATCCAAAATCAAACACATCCCTGAAAAACGAAAGAGTTGACGTTCGAACCTGATCAAATAATATGAATACATTTATGATTTTTGACCAAAAAATTAAATTTAAAAACTGCAAATTAAATTTCTAATTTGTATACTCAAATTTTTCGCACTCCCTCCGGTTCAGACAATCGCAAATATTCAGCTCAGCAACAGGAGCTGTCTCGACAAGATTCTTCTGCTACTTAGCACACAGCACACTACTTGTAACTTGTGCGTCACCCTCAGCTCATGCACCATGAAATAAATCGTATCTTCACGTCCATTTTAATATCTCACATCAGAGGATCAGTGCTTGTCGAAAAAAAAACATTCACTTTGTAAGGATAAACAAGCACAAAAAAAATAATGTTGCACGCCAGACCCAACTAAACTCCAAATGATGTTGAACACATGTATATGAGCAGATATGACGCCACCACATGGATCCTTATAAATTGCACAAAATACAAAACAGACACTAGGTATACAAAAAAACTCATACTTGCACACTTACATTTTTTTTTACAGAAAAAGATAGAATCCTTCAGCAAAACACAATGATGACAACACACATAGTTGAAAGTAAAGTCTCAGCAAGAGGGTCCTTTGTGTGAAGTTGCAAACTTCCAAAGGAGTGCACACATTATTATAATATTTTTTCGCAATTTTTATGGAGCGAGCTTAAGATGTATCTATATCTATCTCTCGCTGCTGCATCATCTAGCTCCCAAAACATTGTCGACAGCCGGATTCATCACAATGTCGCTTGGCTGCAACACACAACAAAAACAAAATTCGAAAAAAAAAATGTATATAGAAATATAAAAATCTTCTCATCATAGCAGCAAACATGATGGAGAATTATTATTATAATAACGATATTCTTCATCCTGTCTGTCGCCAATGTTTGTATGTGACATTTGTATGATGTGCAGCTGATGGATGAACCACACCACACGTACCTCTATCACTTGCATTCCCTGCATCACATACATAAAAAAGGGCTTCAACATCGCCGCCGCGCTAGTTCCACCACAGTGCCTTTGGAACTCCCCCGCGCATTTACAAGGATTTTTATCTTGTTGTTCGCTCTCCAACTACCATAATGTATCTTTTGGGGATTACTCCATGTGTTCCATTTAAGAACAGAACAGAGAAAAAAAAACATGGCCGTCTCGTTAAGACAAACACAGCGCAAGTTATTCATTAATTCCAAGCCTAACCTCGACGAGACTCTGTGGGATTTTATAAATCCAGTCAACTGAGCATGGGGCATGTTCAATGTGTTCGCGCCCAAGGACCCTTAGAATGTCACGTTTTTCTGTTAATTAACGAGGTGCAAAAGGTAAGTACTCTCCGACTCCTGAATTGAGGCTTCTTTAACGTTCTTACCCTGACATGATATACACTACTCCTTTTTAACCCTTATAGACATTGTCCTCAACATCATTGTTGGCGTCGTCGTCGTTTTCGATGTAAACTGTGGTGTGGGTTTGGATGGTGATGGTACCTCGCGTCTTTCTCTCAAGGATCACACTTGCTGTTTATTTAAATAAAATAATAAATGGTAAAAAACAAACATCCAGAGTTGTTTGATAAGGATACAGCTTAACCAAACATCATGTTGGCAGGTAGAAAGGAATATAATATGTACACGCGTGCTCATACCGCGGATATGGATGGCAATGGCGTCGCATCGTAATAATTATGATATTGCGCCAGATTTACATCGAGACACGATTTCATCCCCAAGGGGACAGGATATGACGATTACTTAGGACATCAAGTGTTTCGTTCAACGACAATGAACTAAATCAATATTGACATGTTCTGTTTCCAGCTTCATAAATTCATTTTTTTTGTTCATTGAAAATTATGCTTATATCAGTCCGCAATAATATGAAGAATAACATGATGTTGGGACATGTGGCATGTTTAATGGCTGAAAGGAGAAAGGGTATACAAATAGGAACGTGCATAATTATTGACACTGAAGATGTTGAATTTCTCAGCGAGACGTGGAATATTTTGTGTTAAATAGACGACAAAGCTGGATAGTAGCTCAAGTTTTTGTTTGCCTCAATTATACTTTAAAAAGGTCCATGCTTTTGTTGGCAATAAGGATGCTCTGACCAAGTCGCTGATATTAGTTGTCCTTCTCGAGCAGCAAATACTTCTATCTACCTTCATTGACTATAAGACCCATGCCTGCGGCTTTCGTCTGGATGTTCTCAAACGTATTACTGACATCAGATTGGTGTGCTTCTAAGAAAAACGTATGTACGATTGCATTAAAAGTCTCAAAAGTCATTTCAGGAATAGTTTTCATATCAGAAAAAATACCATCATCACAGTATCTACATTACTTCGAACACATGTACGAGACAACCCCAACTCCCGGTTCGATAAAAAAATCCCAGCTGGAACATATGGACTGAACATCCTCTAACAACAACTAACATATCTGTTCAATCAGGTGCCAGGTTGTGAGGTCATGCACCTAAATCATTTTGTTTCAAATCAAAGAAATAACACAATTTTGATTTTTTTTTTATCTGTTCCTTCCACAGAAAAATATCTCATCAACTCTATCCAACATAGGACCGATGAATGGCAAGTGAAACACAGATAAAACAAAAAACAGAAAAAACATACATCCGGAGAACCCTGTGCAACAATGCATTCAAATGATGATGATGATGATGATGACGATGAGTCCTTATAGCTTTGGGTACGAACATGGGAGGGTCATTGTGCCGGCAACACCATTTCATCCTCTCGTGAATATATCCATCGACATCATAGCAGGAGATTTCATTAGTCGATATCATCTATTCCTTCTGCAATACACAATGACTATGATGGTCGGAGGTGAAGTGTGAAGAAATCAGACCTTAGGTAGGTAAAGGAGAGAACTGTGGTGTGCATTTCCCATTCCCTAAACACTGATTATGGTCAAGTTGGGCGCGACTATCAATGTTAGTAAATTGATCACGTATAGGACATTGCCGCTGTGTCGCCACCGCCGCGCCACTGTGCCGATATGAAGACGATCCCTGGACTAAACTATCCTTTCAATCAATTCTTACTGTTTAGGATGTCTTTTTTGTTTTCTACTACACTACCATTTTCAAGCATATCAGGATTCAGGAGGAACAACGACGATAACTTTGACCGACGAAAACGATGCGATGTACCCTGGAATGGGATTTGAATTGGTTAGTCTTAGTATTTTTGGAACCGCAGTCGCTTCGTTCACTTTTGTGTAATTCAATTCCTATGGGCGTTTTAGACTTTTACCTAATCAGGTACATCTTGTGACATGAGGACTGATGCAGCGTACAAATGCGCAACAGCAAGAAAATGTGTATTGAATAAAATTGAAAATGAATTGAAGGCAAGGGACTGAACGATTTCTTCCTCAGCGGATGTCGGTAATTCTCATTGCAAATCCCTTCTGCCAACAAACAAATTTGTATTTAATTCCTTCAGCAAGAGTTTATTCTATTTTCGTCGTTGACTGTTTCAAATCACTTTTAAGGACACTCTACAAATATTTAATCTGCAATCATTAGTTTTCCACTTAAATCTAAAGCCCAACCAAGCTTCAGCTCAACACACAGCTATACAAACCGATTAACTTTCTCTCGATGAAGCAGACGCAGCTACAGACGGCTTCAAGTATACATCAACAATTTTTTACTCCACCAAGTTGACATATCAATCAAGTGCACTTGTAAACTTCCGGCCTGGCTTTCTTATGGCGGAGTTCTGCTATATTGTCCGATCGATTACCATCTGCCCATTGGGGGCATTTAAACTACATATAACTACACTTCTTTAGTACACAATCCAAAACGAATTCAAAAGCAAGAAGAGATGAATAAAAAAGAAAGAACATCCAAAACGCACCAAGTCTGAACACACAATTTATATCCATTCACCAAATAAAATGGTTATCCTGGTGCGATGCAGCCAAGATACATGCATTTATTAAGGTCGGTTTACCAGAGTGTTGTTCAAGCCTGGGAACTCGGAATTCGAAAACGTAATCTTCTTTCAACAGACCGATTAGTTACTCACAGGTGTAATTGGTACATCGGAGTCGTGCGATAGCCCACAGCGGTCGTATAATGTCCAGGGCCACCATTCATAGCCACCAACACATCAAAGCCGAAGATACAAATGCCCGATAAAAGGTGTGCAAAAGATACAAAAGACTCCGTCTCTCTTCGCGAAGACCCACGCACCCTACTGACAATGCAACGACGACGCAATGCAACAACGACAACGACTCACTTAATCCGAGCACTATATTTTTGTTCCCACACATCATCGCATTTGCGACGGTCGCGGCTTCCTTTCCCCAAAAATAAAACCTCTCGCTTAACCATTTAACCGATATGTAAAGAAAGTAACGATCATTTTAGGTGTGTCATTTACACACTGTGTGCTGCCGCTCTGCTGTACCGTATAAGCAGGTGGAAGTCATCATTTTGTTTTCCTCATTGAAGGACACACTGCGAGCAGCTGAGCCAATCGCACTGGAAAAATGAGCCAATTCAAGTGCCACTTAATCCTCTCTCTATACTGCGAGAGCTTAAGAACCGACGACGAGAACAAGCTGATGTGTCCTTTTGTTGTCGCACCGAATTAGTTCAACCAACTCCTACTACTCTGTCCGCTTGGTGCAGTGATGTCTTCAGTGAATGTCATTATGATTCTTGATCCAGTGTGCATCGCTGATCGCCCCCATTCTCCACGACATGCATTCATTTCCAAACAAAGTCAAAGGGAAAGAGAGAGAGAGAACTCCAATTATGGTCATGCAAGGTATACTCGCACAGAGTGAGAGAGAGAAGCTGCCAGTCTCTGTGGCAGCAGAACAGAACAAAAGTGAAAGGCTCCATCGATCGCTTCAGCCAGCACCATATCTGAAGGAGATCGATCTGCATTGCATTCTATTTGCATGTGTGAGTGCCCGTCTCAGTCGCACTTGATTTTGTTTTGTGCATGAGCAGTGCGCAGTGGCGCTGCTGTGCGCACGGAAAATCGCATTAAAATTGATTTATCGTCGGCGATATTTGAATTCGAGAAACGATTAATGCCAAGTGCCGGAACATAACGACTCAATCGTTTCCGCTTGTTTTGAAATTTTTATGTTTTCAGATCGCAAAATGCTGATTAACTGTATGTACTGCCATGACCGGGTTAATATCATTTTTTGTTTTGTTTTTGGATACGAGCTAAATGCAGTTAGGCTACCTACTTCATTATTACAGATTTACAGATCAAACGTGAGTTAAGATTATGCTTCTAGATGGAGGAAGTAAGAAAGAGAGACAGGCAGAGGGAGAGGGGGCATGACGTAAATTATGTTCAATGCACAGGGTCAAGAAATTACAATAATGCGGAAAAGGCTATCTGTTGGATTTGATCCCGAATTATGTTATTTCTAATAGAAACCTCAATTTCGTGCTGCTGCTTAATCAAAAATTTTGATCTTGAACGATCGAGAAGTCAAAGTTGAGGGAGTGGTTGGTTGGTGTAATTTAATGAGAACTTATGATTAAACTTAATTTGCAGGTTAATTTAACGGTTGTTTTATAAGTTGAAAGGAAAACCACTGTGCAGCTCAAATTAAAAAAGGTTAAATTGATAGCTGCAAGTCATGGGCTTCTCTCAACCGAATTAGATGTAATTTTCGAGCTTTGTAATTGAAAACGTTTTGAATTGAACAATAAGATGATATTCTGCATGAAATAACTACTTTGAACAGAAAAATACGTTGATTTTTTTAATAAAATTGATATTAAGAGGTGAAAACGAAAGAGCTGAGGTACGAACCTGGTCTCTCAGACTTTCAATTTGCTTACAACTTTCGCTATCACAACAAATTTGGTTAATCAACACTGACTCACAAACCCAAATTTTACAACTTCCATATCGCACAAACCAGCTGCAAGCCACACAAAGAATTCTCACAGAAAGGAAACAATAAACCTCTTTTACTCTCTTCGATCGCGTTCCACTTCAAAAGACCGAAAGTTTGATTCTTATCCAAGCTGCTGGCTTCTATCGGCGGCACTGCTATCCACATTCGACATGACCTTCTCGTACCTAATTCACCAATTGAGCCATAGACAGCCTTCCGCCCACTCTCGGCCAGTGCCGAATCGAATGCAATTCCAATTTCGATGGCAATCGATGTTGTCTTGGCCTCCAAATGTTGCACGTTAATTCCCATGATTCGAAATTTGAACACGGGTGTTAAATCACGTCAGTTCCATATCTCGATTGTAGGGTCCCATTCTTATCTGGGTGGAAAATTAACTTGCCTACACAGTTGCAATAAGCCAGATGGCTGCAGCGCCAGCAATAGCCAAAACAAATTCGACCCAGCCCAAACGGAGTATTTCCAAAAAGCAATTAAACCAAAAATCAACGGATAATATTGTCTCCTAAAGCAAGGTAACAACGATGTATCTAACAAGACTGGCAACAGAGATAATCACTCAGCGGCTCCATAAATCTCATCGCATAAAAGCTCATGGAATGTTCCTGTAAGCGGGCGGAATGATACATATGTGGGTCGCGTTTATGAACCCGTCCCTTCACCAATTCGACTATGTAGTCAGTCAGCTGAGCAAATAGAACCGATTTATGGTGATCCAACATTTTAATTCATTCACTCATTTGCAGCCAAGAGCTTACAAGCTCACTGGTTTACAGCGATTATTATATCTGACATATAAGCATCTCGTGGCATTCAAATAAATCTGTACGTGTCGCCGCCGCTGCTAAATCGCGTCTTCGCGGTGAATAAGAGAGTGGTGGTGGTGCCTTGAGAATGTCAAATTGGTCTCAACAGTCATCATTAGTGTGGCAGCGATGTCATTGAGAATGATTACCCAAGACTCGCTAAGAGATGGCGCACACGGCATCGCCAGCGGGCATCTAAGATAGGTCTACCTAAGCTCCAGTAATAAAGTCACAGTGCGTATTTCGATGTGGTGTGCGATTGTGAGCGGTGGTGATGGCAAAATATATTGGATTGTAATTGCTGGTTTGCGACCCAACGCTTTTGGGTGGGCTGCGCCTTCTCTTTTATGGTCTGACAGTGATAGTTCTGCATCCGATTCCAATTATATGTTTGTGAGTTTGCTCATCGCTTGTTTATTATTGTGGCACCGCACTGCAGTGAGCGGTATTCTTGTTGTTAGATCACACGCTTGTCAAACGCGAGTTTCGTATGTTGTCGGAATGCAGCAGTAAGAAGGGGATTGGACGCGCCCGATGGGATGGTAGATTATGAATGGTTTGAGATTTATGACATTCTGATCATGGTCTCAAGACCATCTTGGGAGAATATTTATTTGTTGGTTTGGAGTTTCATTCGAGGAGTGGCTGCGTCTTTATGGGTTTGATATGTCAAATAGGAGGTCGTTCCATGCACGTAGTGATTGAAAGTGAATTAAAATTGACCTTGTCAAAACAATTCAAAATGTTATACAGAAAAAAAGGTGGATTTTACTTCAAGCAATGATGGTGTGAAAAATACAACCACTAAATAAGTGTTGAAACACTATTTGTCTTCTCCAACATAAAAAAATTATTTGTGTTGCATATAAACATAAATCATAAAATAAAATTTCCATAAAGTAATCATTGACGAAGCACACACAAAATTGTGAAAGGAGCACGCGCCACAGATGGTTGTGCGATAAGAAAAATTCAAGAACCAGCATAAAAGCCATAAATTTATTAATACTTTTTTATTTTACATAATTTAATTTCGTGGATAGTAATAAAAGTTACCACAGGGAGGTTATAAATATCTTAGCACATGTTTTTAGTTTCTTGTTTTTTTAATTTTTTAACACAAAATAAAAATATAAAGATATAAAATATAAAGCTAGCACATTTATGGCCATACTTAATTTTTTCAGATATTTGATAAGCTGTCGAAAAAAATAAACTTGTTGACTAAATAAACCGTCGTCGGTTTGTGTAACAAGTAACTTCTGTTTTTTTGATATTTTGACCTACATTTTTTCCATGAGTTGGATTCCAATTTTTGACCTTTGCCTCTCTGGAATCTGGCGGCTAGAGACAATAAGTGGACAACTGTCTGGAAGACATGCAGCAACTAAAACAGGTTCAAAAGAGGTACCATTAAGGATCAGGTCAGTTTGTGTAGAAATCGTAGTAACCATTTCTGATTTCTGTTTATCAAATTTTTTTAACGAATGCAATTCTGATCATAAACTTAGTACCTACCTTTGTGCCGCAAGTGCGTATTGTTTTCAGAAGGAGATCCTAAACTTAATGGGGTTCTGGAACATGTTTATAGACTTTGGAGTACATCCTATGTTATTTCAAAAGATTCTTCCTCTAAATTACTTTCTAAACTGTTCAGTGTTCCTTTTCAAGAAAAAAATGTAATTTTTAATGAGTCAAACCATTTCTTTCCTCTAAATTCTATGCTTAAATCCGCGTTATCCACTGCACTGCATGACAAAAAAAAACTCGTGTAGCTTCGCACCCTTTACCTCACAAAAAAAAAGTTCTTCATTAGAAACGTTCGTTCTTTGAAAATAGAAAGCCAGTGCGAAAACCAGGGACAACAAAGACGTAGGAGGTAAGGAAGGATGCAACATTTAAAATGCATTTCTGCATACATTGCCGATTGTTGAAGCAGCAAATTTCCACTTTAGATTTTAAGAACCACTCTCAATCCTTCTCCTCCCATTCCCGCCCAACTCTTTTCTGGAACCACTCCATTGTGCGCCCGTGCAATAATGACACGGAACGTAATAGAGGTCCCTTCATTCAAATATAAAGGCACTCATCATCATCATCATCGTCGTCCTCTTGAGCTTCAACAACGTCATATATGCTTCGCTTCCAGCATCAGGTAGGTACCTATCCATTTATATATATATATTTTTTTATTTTTGGATGAAACCATCACACCAACTTCAAACTTCTCTCATTCGACTCGAATATGATAGGCGTAATTTCAACGTCTAAGTGGATTCCGCCATCGACACATCACACCAAATGAGTTATAGCTATGCCCAAGCTGATGCATCTCGCCCATTTTTCCGTGCATGGAGCACCGCATCACTCATATTCATTGGATATTACACTTGATTGTATGCTTATACTCGAATGTTAGAAAGCTGTAAGAGAAATGCCTCTTCTTTTGTGTCACATTTCACATTTTGAGATTCCACCCATGCGAAGCAACACCATGGCAGTACCATTGCAGTAATGAGAATTCAATAACTCTCCTTTCGTTTTGTAGCTTGAAATTGCAATTGGAATATTGGTGTTCAAATTGTTTGTGTGTGCATTCCAATTTGTGATGTTGGTACTTTCTACTTAACTTAGCTTTATGGAACCATCAGAACCATCATCATCCATCACCATATGGCAATGGCAGGAACATGAAGTTGAATGCTGCAACGGATGCATTTGAAATTTTGCAGAAAGAAAGACGAGTGCAGTTTTTGAATTACGTTAGTTAAGGCCCAACTCGAACTCTTCCTTGATTCTCGGAAGATCATTCGAATGTTGAACCAACATTGTATCATCAGAGGAATAGAGATGGGGGCACACGACTTCCATTAGAAGATGGATGCCAAGATCCTTGCAAGCCGATGCGCACGTCGTCGTATGGATGTCATGACATATGCTTTTGCTTAATTCTTTTTGACAAAAAAACAAAAAGTCACCAAAAACTTCGATTAGACGACGACGACAATTCTGCGGTTGAATAATGTGCTGCTCCTTAAGTCATGGGAAGTAGAAAAAATAAAAATTGCTCGCCATGCAAAAGAATTAATCACTTTACGTGTCAGCTTAAGTCAAAGTGTATAACGGGCGGCAACAACAATGATGACTATACGAATAGCCGCGCAACGAATGTTCTTCTGATTTCTGATGCAGAATCTAAGCTTCATCAGATTATTTGTTCTTGAGGGTACGTTAAAGACGATGTCGCCATATCGCCTTCATCGCTGGCCGAAGTCATTGAATGCAAGCGAAGCGGATTTGCGCGTCTTTGTGTTTGGAGTCGAGAAATCGGATAGGTGCCAAGGTGCGGAAACAATCTTAAGCTACGATAATTGATAACACAATGTGTGGTGCCGATAATGTGGGTAACCGTTTTGGTGCGATTAATTGCAATTGAGTGCTTGAATTGGGTTAGTTAGTGGGGTGCTGATGCAGAGCACGATGCACGGATTTATGCTGCGACTGACTTTGAAATTGTGTGAATTAATGCAAAAATGGTGACTGGAAAACTAGAGATTTAAAAATGTGTTTGGGTAGGGACTACACTTCTACTTTTGTACCAAGTTAAGTTGTTGTTTTTTTTTTTATTAAACGATTTGTACGTCATCGCCTGTAAATTGCAATATTTCCAAGCAATCTCAATCAAACACTCCCATCAAGTCTCTACTTACTGCTGGTCTTGAATTCTTAATAATTTAGTGCGTTAAACGTCAATCTATAGGTCCTAGATATCAGTCTAGAGGGTTTGTGTCTGTTAGCCTGTTGAGCACTTTTTCAATTTTGTTACCAATCATGAATCAGCCCAAGCCGTTTGTTATAGTCTGAGATATTGGCGACTCGAAACGATGAGAATCATGGAGAACGAAGCTTAATAATTTCTTGTTCGATTTTCTGCATTTTAAAGTTAGCCTTTTTGAGACATTAATTCAGGATTAGATTTGTTAGGCGGGAAGACTTCTTGTATTTTTGTTTAAAAAGAAATTTCGACCCCTAACCGCCAGATCGTAAGCGACACTTTGAAAATGCGTTCTTCACAGCTTTTGTATACTTTCAAAGTAAAATCTGGGCTTTGTCGCTTACGATAATTTGGTGGTAAGGGGTCGACTTGATCAAATTTTAAATGGTTATCTACCTACTTTGCATGGAAACACTTATGGTTACTTTTGTAGGTTGAAAAAAACATCCAGTGTCCAATAAATTCTCGGTTCGGAGCCAATGCAATGGGTAAGGGCCTGAACAATTTGCCCGGCAAAACTAAGAAAATTAACAATTTGTTACAGACTCAAAGTCATATAAATGCAAAATATTTTTATTAATAATTTTTCTCTACAAATTCCTTACACCGAAATCTGTCAAAGAAACTTCCTTACAACAATAAATTATTATCCTCACAATAATTTGCAAAATCGCATAGATAAGTCCACATATAGTAGCATCATCTTGCTCATTTGATGTGTTAACCGGAATTTCTATCGCATGTTAGATACCTGAGTTTATTCATCATCATCAATCATCTACTCTCATCGTCCATCAATTTAATCGATAGCTGCCAATTATCTATCTTGGCATACCTAACTCACTTCGAATGTGTGTTCTCAAAACCAGTTAAATGCATTTACCATATCAGAGTGTGTGTGTTTAATCGTTGCAGAGGATTCGAGTCTCGGTGTGTCAGTTTACTATCTTTAGTCAAGTGTCAGAAAGGAATTGAGATTTTCTCTGTCTCTCTCTTGGAAATTAATGGATTTTGTGCAGAAAAGCAAAACAAAAGCATTAATTTCCAGCACTGTGATTTGTATAGGGTTATAATTCTGAATTATTTTCAGATTTGACTAATCCTTTCTGTTGGAGGCAAACAAAACAAACAAAAAAGCAGTGTCGGTGGTGTGCTCCGCCGCGAAATCGACATTATAAAACTCAAATAAACATTAATCAGATTATTTGTCTAAGGTCGTGTCTGCTTGTTGTTATTACAATAATCAAACAGTGGGAATCCCTTTTTTCCAAAGGCTTTATCATCGCGAATTAATCAAACAAACAAGCAGACGAAGTGAGACACACCATCAGGCATTTCGACCAACAACCGCGAGACTACGACGACGACGACGATGAAAAAGTCTTCTCGAAAAACCGCAGACGAAGGCGAAGCAGAAAGAGCGCCCTCTATATCCTTATCCATAAGTCAACATGCAAATACCTATTGTTTGTGCCACCAGGACAAACCGAAAATAAAATCGGTTCAACTTAATCCGCAAAATCCACCAAAAAAGGACACACAAAAACTGACACGAAAATCCTTAAGTTCTATATAGAACTGAACTCCCACCACCGACCGCCATCACCGTTGTTGTTCTTCTTCAAACCACAAGATTCACTGCCAAAAAAAAGGTTAAAATTCTTTTGGCTTATCAGAGAAAGGGCATCTCAGCAGTTCCTGTTGTTTTGTGTTCGTCGTTCTTTGATCCTTCAAAGTTGGCATTGGGGTTTGGCGAGGACTTAATCTAATTCTTTTTTTTCTTGGTCGCTTCCCTCAACTTGGACGAATCCCTAGAACTGGCCATATGTGGTGTTTTTTGAGACTTCATGTCAGCAAGAAGTTTCTAATCGAAAGTGGATTGCTATACTCTCTTTCGCCTTTTTTTGTTTGAGTCGAAAACAACTATTGTGACTGTCTAGAAATAAGGCAAATCGCCACAATTTCGAAGGCGGAAAAGTTTTAGCACGGATTTAGCCCAGGAACTCGCCAAACAGTGAGGTCTAGTCAAATAAATCACCCAGAAACTAGCGAATTAACCATATATCCATGCAACGAAGCGAGAGAGTGTTGAAAAGATGAGGAGGTGTGGCACGAGTGTCAGTCTGAAAAAAAAGCAAAGCCGATTCACAACCGCAGAAGAACCTTACATGAACACCAAAAAATATCGATAACAAGAAACCAATTTCGGGCTCGTTGTTCTTCTTTCATTTGGACTTTTTATTTGTGCAGTCTGCAAAGTTTGAAGGGGTTTCCTTTGCTAAATGAGATATGTGGCATTAAATGGGTCTGATTACGTGTTGCGTGTTTATGTTAAGCGCTGGGCAATGAATACCATGCTGCGATTGACGATGGCGATGGCGAATGACAGAATGTTATGGCCAGAATTAATGTGAGGATGGGAAGGATTTGCTTAGTTTTTTTTGTGTTTTCGATTTTATTGTGAAAATGAATGCCGTTTGCATTTAAGTCAAAACAGACATGACATTATCCGCTTTCAAAAGTAACAAGATCAATATAATCGTCCTAAAGTTTTTATGTCTGTTAACATCTGGTGACGTGCAGAGTTGCAGAAGAGGATAGAAGTGACAGGTTGGACCACCATGTTCGAATTGGAGTGCTTGTGTGGGAAACTTTGAGAATCAAAGTGAGTTTAGTTTTGTAGAAAATTGGTGGAGAAATAGTGACATGAACTTAATCTGTTTGACGAGCAAAGCATTGTTAAGTCATTATGGTTCAACGAGAATGGCTGTCTCGAACTTGAGTGTTCGAGTGTTCCTTCTTCAAGTTAAAGTTAAACGAACCACCAGCTCATCTGTCGGTGTAAAAAAAAACCTTATATGTACTACAAAAAATATCTATCAAACTGCCTAAGCAGAAACAAAAGATTTTAGACCTCCAGTCTTAACTCAAATTCTCTAGAAAAATATTCTTTAAAGCCTTTCAAAACGAAAAATTGCATTCATGCCAACGATTGCCTTGAAACCCTTCGCTAATTAGAGCTGGTATGAAAGAATTTTTGGAAAGCACTTATAGCAGCAGCTTAGCACACTGATATTATTTTGATTGCCATCAACCCATTAGGTTAATTACAAATAAGTGCATTATTGCATTCCATCTTACCACTTCAACGTCTTATGGTTTAGTTTTTTGTACGACCTCTAAGCAGTAAGTCTCCAATGCTAACACTTTTTCAAGCCATAGTCTCAGAACACTTTAGATAAATCTTCGAACGTCATCATCAAATACCATTCCCACGTTTAATTGGTTCGAATCCTTTCACTTCTTTCCAAGGGGAATATCGACAAATAAAAATGTTGAAGAAAAAAAAAATTCGCGCAAACAGAAAACATTTTTGTGTCAATTACACATTTTTGCAAGATAAATAAGTTCCCGTTGCAGCAGGTTGCATAACATCACACATCCGGTGCAGCGCGGCCGTTTCATACAATCGCTTCGTCCATCGAAATCGTTGCTTGGCCGAGTAGCGTCGCGTCGTCGTCGTTGGGGCCAGTAGCCGCTGTTGCTGCAGCCGGAACTATCTCCACCACTCTCTGCTGGTTGATGTTGTTGTTTTCTCGACCAACACAATGGTCCAACCACATTTGGATTCCTGACGGTCACAGGTAATTGCAATCAATTTATCAATATTACAGGGATAACCTCTAGGAATCATAATTGCAAGCTCCATAGGTTTAATAATAATTGCGACAGTGCCGTTTGACTATCTTTTCTCAACTTTTTTTTTCTTTCATTTTTCATGAATCATGATGATATCGTCATCGAAGTCGTTAAGTCGGCATCGGCAGCCAACCAGCCAGCTTTTGACAAAGAAGTACAGACCTTTTCTAGGTTTAAGCTAGAGACGAGGTGCTTGAAAGTCGGTATCGGTAGTTGGTTAATCCGAGGAAATTGCCAAAGAAACGACGACAACGACACGACGTTTTGTCATTGAGAATAAAAATTTTAAAAAAATTGTATTTGCAGGTGGTGCTTCGTTATGTGCACGCGCACACAACACCGGACGCATGCTACCGATCATTTTCTTGAAGCTGATGTAAGCGCGACTGGGTTAGACTAACAGATTTGCCAAAGGAAGAGCTTCGTTACGGCATAGTGGCGGATTAATTTTCTATTGGATATGTCAGCTAAAATAATTGACCAGATGTGAATGAAGACGTGAGGTTTTTGTTGTTGTTGTTGTCGTCATCGATTTGCAGAGCTTATCTCTTGAGAAGACTCAGCCAAGCATGACAGGTTATTAAAGGTAGGTGCAGGGACTTAACTCTACTCAATAAAGGTCGTCATTTCAGGAAGTATTAAACTTAAAGCAAAAATATTATGAGGAAAATGATTTGGAGCTCAAAGCAAAGGTAGACACAGAATTATGATTACTTTTTGATCTTCCTTCTGCAAGAGCTTGCAACATTTGAAATTTCAATAAAAATTTCCTTTGAGCAACATTAAAAATGTCCTTTTCGAACACAAAATCACAAAACTACAAAAATGGGAGATACTTATCCTTAATGACTTGTTGCATTATTAATAATCTCGAACTCTCTTTAAAGCTTCTTCTCTTGAACGAACGCCCCGAAACCTAAAATGAATCCGTTCAATTTTCAAAGGGGTTTTCTTTTCAATCAGCAAAAATTGTACACAAAAAAGTATCCTAACAAAAGCCAACCAAGATTAAAGGCGTTTTATACACGAGTTCCGCCATCAGCCATGTGTGTGGACCTTTGTACGAACATGATTCTGTTCAAAATCAATCCGCCAGCAGCACAATAACCCTGAACAAAACACACAAAACACATAGCACAGTAACACCACCAGCAGCGCAATGCAGCGCCCGCCAAGCGAAATGGAGTATATTATATTGAAAAGAAAAGAAAAGAAAAGAAAAGAAAAGAAAGCCATCTATCCATCCTTATAGTGGAGCGCCTCAGGATGTGTATCTGCACTAAGTAGCTGTAGCAATGCTTACAAGCAGCAAAGCCCACCACCACGCACCCACCCACCTACTACATGTCATTTCGATTGAGTAACACACCACCATTCTTATGGAATGCATACCTACTCGGCTAGGGCTACACCCCCAATGCCCGGTGCTGCCATTGTTGGCAACATCACGATGAATAATAATCACACAATGCTTCACAGCGAGCCGAGGATTGAAAGCCTAGACATTATCCATCCCATTGAGCACGTACATCCTCTTATCCTTTAGCCATTCTTTTTCCCGAGGACCGCATGTATTCGTCAAGAGCCCACTTGGCGTACACACAATGATGACAAGTGCATGGCATCCATTACTTGAGTTTGCCATGCATATAGTGTTGTTGTAGCTTGTAAACATCGGTTTGTGTGTGTTGGCCAGAAGAAGAAGTCCCCAACATTTCGAAAATGCCAAGGAAACATTTTTTTGTCAGCTTGCCATCAGCCATCTCAGTCATCAAGACGAAAAGATGAGAGATGTCAACGAGAGTCCTTGCAGTTTATCCCTGCCATGCGATAGGACTATATCATTCACTCCCGCTTCTATACCCAGATGGTGGACTCTTCAGCTTGCATGCATAACAACAATGGCTCTTGAGTATAACGCTTCCATCTCAAGCTCAAGCAAGCCTCACAGTAGCAGGACTATGATTGAGCTGCTTTGCAGGACGACAATGACGACAAAAATTTTCCTCTACAAGTGCTTGTGGAGAAATTGTTGTCGAGCCACTTTAAAACGACACACAGAAACAACAGAAAAAAAAAACAGATTCTTAAAAGGGACAAGCCTCAAAAGCACGAAAATTCAAGTGGCGGATTCATGCAAAAGTGGCCAACAAATCTATTCAAGACTCATTTTTAATTTCGGACGACCGACGACAATGATGACGACCAAAGGTGAATAAAAGAAGAATTTATTATTGTTATTATTTTGATTGTGCAGGGTCCATTCAGGCGATAAGTGTCCTTTTCTTGCTTGCCTACATGATATTTTTTGGGAGAGTAAACAAAGGGTGGTATCCTTTTTCCATATACGGTCCCGAAAAGGCTCGTGTTTGTTTGCACTTGGAACGTTATAAATCTGAAGAGTGTTTGCCAAGTGATATTTTGACCAGGACCAGAGCATAACTAACTCTTTCTCTCTTTTAGATTTCAATATCTAGCTTCTCGATGATGTTGAACTCAAGTACTTGTGTTTACACAACTTGAGAGCGTGTGGTGTTTCCCATGTGACAAAGTCCTTCAAGTGTTTGCTGTCTATTTAGCTAATGATCCAGAAATGATGTGTGTTTAGGGTTTTGTTTGGAAATTTTGAGAGTGTCGTTTTTTGGGTAGAGCTGAGAGGGCATTTAGATTTCCAGGGACACGAAAACTACAGGAAGTCGACCTACAAAGTGAATTCTCCAGGCTAGCAAAAATTAACCCAACCATTCACAATAAGCGGAAACCATTGTAATCACACATTTGCGGATAGATTTCAAATCTGCGCGACCGCCCTAAGCAAATTCAAATTGAAAAATGAACAAAAAAGATCTAAAACTGCTGCCAAATCCATTCGATACCCGCCATACAAAAAAATAAATCCACCGACCACCTTTTGGGGCTTGACCTGACCGTCACTGCGGCAACTAATTTTTTCTCTAATGGACATCAATTACATGCATTTCATAACGCGAAATGAGTCCGATATTCACGATTCGTCCATAAACGTGAGGCAAATTGCCCGCTGAAGGCCACACAGCTCCACTATTCCGTATACCACATTGCAAGATCTCTTGCCGCTGCTGTTACTGATGTTGTGTCGTGGTAATCTGCATAATGGGTTTTCTGCCAATCAATGGAGCACTTTTGTATACTGCCAAGCTACCTGCTGCCACCGCACCATCCATTTCCATATATCGATTGCGCACATCAACAACAACCAAGCATAACCGCGAGCAAAACGGCAGCAACTAGTGTGGTGGCATCTCGTCGCCATCGCATCGTTATGATGATGAAATTGCATATCGGAGTTGCAGCCTATAGAATTCGCATATCCAGACTGATGGCCATCAGGCTTCAGGGTGTCAAAATGTGTTCCAGTGCGATTGTTCAAACTGGTTAAGGCACTTTCTGTGTTCCATTAAATCTTTCTTGTTCCTTCGAACAGCATTGCGGGCCAACAAAATAAAATGGAAACATCTTCTTTGACAAATGTTGGTTATAGGTGCAGCAGGCTTCCTGCCCGGCTGGCCTGGTTGAATAGAAGCAAAATCGCGGTAGGTAAATGAGATATATTGTCCAGCACATTGTCCATGGTGGGCGACAAATTCTACGATAACACACTCAATTGAATCCACACACACTACATCATCATCTTCGTCATGGTCGGTGCGCTTGCTTTGGAGATCCAGAGGGCAGGAAATTTCGACTCGGAATACAATGGCCAATCTGATCATGAGACGATGTCTTAACAACCCAAGAGAGATGATCCACCACCCGGACGATGATGTTGCACCGCCTTGGGAAACACTCCATAGAGCACCTGGGCTCCTTCGGCGAGCTAATTCCCGCTTTTGTATTGCAGTCCGTTGCTTAGGTGGAGCACTACCTATCTTTCTTGATATGAGGTTGGTCTTTTTCCTGGCTCGAATGGAAATTAGAGGAGGCAGGTTATGGCGTGGCAAGTGCTCAGCGATGGCTGAGAAATTGGAAAATCTTTGAATGGCAAAATGTTATGGTGTTTGCGGTGGCGGCAGGCAGAATGGTGGGCCGCTGCTGCTGCAGCTGAATTGACATGAGAAATTGCAATAATAAATCAGATAAATTGCAAAATTCCTCATGGAAAACAATTCGACGTCAGTGTTGTTTTCTCGCTGGTTTTCTAGCTTGCCTACGATAGAACGGCTGCCTTAACCAGCATGCGATGTTGTTTACAATGCAACTCCATGATGCTAAGGTTGAAGAAGGCAACATGAACCATTGTGTAAGATGACAATGATGAGGAGCAAGACCATTATTCAAAATGGGAAATTCGCAATTCGAGAACCAGGGGATTTCTGTGTCTGTGCATTCTGCTGGTCATATACCAAGAATCACTTTGAAGTGTGACTTCTTAATTTTGTGGCGCAAGATTAATTAAATTGAAGAGAATTGGAACTTGCAGCTTTCTATCTTTGGTTAGAGATATAAACGATTAAAAACACATTCCGTTTGACGATTAAATCCTCATTCACACTTTCCTAATTAACTGCACACGTCGACGTGCGTAGGTCACTGTCGCGTCGTGCGTCGTCGTCGTCGTTAGAGAAAACCACAAAAGCCAAAAGCCAAGCGATGAATTTAACTACAAGTAGTATCATCGATATCACCTTTACAAACAAGGCGAATGATCCATTAGTAGCATAATAAATTAAACACAACTTCGCCAGTCAATTGTGACTAATTGCACACCGGTTTACCTAGAACATGAAATTTTTAACAAAGAGAACAAACAAAAGTAATAAAGACGTTAAAAATACAAACAAAAATTTTATAATTTTTTTCAAAGAACAATGATATGTAAATTAGCGCAAATAAGCGGATCGCAATTTGTAATGACAGAGGCAACAAAACGCTAAACTGACAGTTCATACAAATTAGACACGGCTGATGCGGGAAGATGAGTCGGAGGCTTGGGAGTAGACTGGTAAAACAAATAAGCATTATTATTTTATTTGTTTTTGATTTTTTTTTATAATTATTTGGAAAATCTTTGTTCATACAACAAAATTAATCACCATTCGTTCCAGACATCAGATCAGTCAGTGGTATGAAGCCCAAGTCACCATTGCCAGCTAATTAAACAATGAGTCTAGAGTTTGAAGTCTGATATGATGCGATTGCGATGGTTTGGCGGTTCTGCTTGAGCTGAAGTCACACTTGCTTTCATTTATCATAAAATAATTGCTGGTGTTAATTTTATATTTTTATTTCGTTAAAAAAAAACATGGAAAATAAATTGATGATGACGGGTAGACAGAATTTTCTTTTGTTTTGATTCTGTAGCGGGGCAGTGCGGTGGGTGTTGTGGTTGTGACGAGACTCATCACATTCATTGAACTTCAAGGATACCTATCATTAATTTTTATGTTCATAATTATTTAAATCAAAACAATTGTTAAATCGTTGGGTTGGTTGTCCACAAGTTTGATGGTTCAAACAAATTCTGGGAAAACGCTTTTACTTGTAACAAGTGTTACATGTTACATGCTTAAAATTGTTACAAGCACCTCAGCGCTCAGCTTTCTGGAGCTAAAAAACAACTGACTGTGTGAAAACAACGTATGATTTAAAAAAGCATCACCGATGCCTGTGAACTAATTGAAGATGAATATGACCATCTAGATCGAACTGACAGTAACGCCTCTGCCAAGGAAGTCTTCGATTCCCTGTATAATTATGCATTAGCTGCATACACTATTAATTTGTATATTAGCCGAGGGAAACCTTGTTGTGTTACGAAGGCCGGTCGCAGATTTTCTCGGCCATGTAACTTATTCAGACTTTAAATAAGCAAAACCAACCAAGCAGGCGACTACAATACAAATTTATTAAAAAAAAAAAAAAATAGTTTTTGTGAACTTTCCCAAGATGGCACCACCATCGTTGGCCATCTTGCGTTTACTCCCCAAATATACAAAGGGTTAGGATTTGTTTACCAATTACTGGTACCATCAAGATTAACGATGTCAATTACTCTGCTTCATCAAATATTTTTGTTTGCTCAATGCAAACTTATGCAAAAAAAGGACTATCTCTGCTAGTCACTAGATGGCGCTGGGTCGGGATCGGAGATCGAGCTCGTTGGTCGGAGATGGGGGTTAGTTGGCTCTTCTGACAGATGTCAGTGTGGGCTTGAAGACATAAAAGAATCTCTGGTTCTGTCACATTCACATGGTAATGGTTTCTTCTATAAATGACGTGCGTGGCCTAATTAATGTGCAAAAATAAATTAAAAACGCTATTAAACATTGTGCAAAAGAAAAAACTCAAAGCGCAAAGACGAGTTACACAAAAAAACAAAACTCAAGAGAAAAAAAAAACAGTGTTCCCGAAGAAAAAAAAAACATAGTGTGCACAAAAAGTAAAATTTTAACAAGAGCCACGGAAACCAAAAATTTGAAAGTGAGGAAATTGAAAACGGCAAGTGGTGAGTCGTAAAATGGGTGGTTAAGTGTGTAGTTGAGTGAAAATTTTGTTTTTGTTAGGATTTTCGATTTGGAACTCAATTCGACGGCTGCCGGCGGACCCATTTAGTGGGCCGCCGTGAACCTTTTTTTTTTTGGCGGCACCAACAATTTTGAGGTTAGCCAAATTTTGAGGTTACTAGAATTATCTGAAGTCTGAACATCCATAAACATACAACAAGAGAGAGACAGCCAAGTAAAGGTCAAAAGGAACCAAAGTCAAAAGGTGGACGCGTTCTATTTCCCCACACCAAAGAAGCAACAACATTCAGTCGCCGTTCAGGTTTTTTGTCATAACGCTAGAAAAATAAATAAAAACTAAGAATATCTTGTGTGTTTGTGTTTGTCCTCTTAGTATTAAGTTATTTATTTATTTATTAGTATTTATTTACTTTATTTTTGTTATTTGTTATTTTTGGTTATTTAGTTACTTGTGAGGTTAGGGTTTGCCAATTGGTTTTTTTTGTTGTCGCATATAAGAGTTTGTGAATGCCTTTATGCCCACTTCATCGAGCTCCTTGAGGTAGGGTTGTTTTTTTGATCGCGTTTTTTTTTGAAGTTTTGTTTTCTTCGTCTCTTGGGGTGGAACCACCGTACAGGGTGCCCCCGACAAAGCAATCTTGAATTTTCATTTAACTATAATTGGGGAAACTGATCCTTCTTTTTTTTTTACTTAAATTAAATCGAATTAGAAGAAAAAAATCAATAATCAATAATGTGAACTAGTCGTATTAATTAAATTGGTTTAAAGTTCACTTTTGTCTTTTTTTGTTGTTGTCAAATCCAGGCAACATGGAATAAGAAGTTTTCTTTCAAAGGGGTGCCCAAAGTGGCCGAAGTTTTTGACAGGTGAGGATGTGGTGAGTTCAAGCCGACCATCTACCATCTTGGGGGAATCTAAAAATGGCCGAAGATTCCTATGGTAGGGTGGGTAATGGCCTCACTGCACTAACACCAGCAGTGCCTCTGACGTGAAGATAGTCCGTCCGTCAGTTCTAAGTCCTTTTTCCCTTTTGTGTTCAGGCCTGATTTATGTATTTGATTGCAGGTGAGGTAAAGTTTTCGGGGGCAAGATCCCCCCCGTCCGACGAGCTGACGCCGTGCATCACCAGCAGGCCGCGTCCCCGGAACTTAGCATTCTTTCCTTTTCCGACCCTACACCCTAGTATCCCACTCCTTGTTTCCTTCCTCTTCCAAATCTGACTTGTCAGATTTTCCCAAAGCTCCCCTCCTCTTGCCTCGCAACAAATTGGCGCCCAACGTGGCCGAAGTTTTTGACAGGTGAGAATGTGGTAAGTTGAAACCGACCATCTATCATCTTGGGGGAATCTAAACATGGCCGAAGATTCCTATGGTAGGGTGGGTAATGGCCTCACTGCACTAACACCAGCAGTGCCTCTGACGTGAAGATAGTCCGTCCGTCAGTTTCTAGTCCTTTTTCCCTATGTGTTTAGGCCTGATCTGTGTATTTGTTTGCAGGTGAGGTTAGGTTTCGGGGGCAAGATCCCCCCCCCCCCGTCCGACGAGCTGACGCCGTGCATAGCAAGCAGGCCGCGTCCCCGGAACTTAGCATTCTTTCCTTTTCCAACCCTAGTTTGCCAATCCTAGTTTCCTTCCTCTTCCAAATCTGACTTGTCAGATTATCCCAAAGCTCCCCTCCTCTTGCCCCGCAACAGTTGATACACCAGTTAATCGCTGTTGCAAGCCGGATGAAACTCCGTTGATACACTACTGGAAACCTTGAAGGACGCACGCATACGTCGCGTCGTGCTCATCTTTAGCTCATCACCAATCCGAGAAGTACATGAAGTTCCAAACCGTGAAGGAAGAAAGTCATCACCAGGGAGAACTCCAGTCAACTTAGTCTGATAGGTATACCCCAGCCTACATCACATCCCTATTATAGTTTCGAAACATTAAAGAATACCAAATCGTGCCAAATGCCAGAAAATCTGGATCCATCGTTTTTATAACGTGTTCCAGGAATTGAGTCTGTTGGAAGACTGTCTTAAGCTGAGTTCCTATATTGATTGGGAGTAAAATATGAGAGTAGAAAAAGAAACTGTCCGTATATATATTTGGATTTTTGACCGAAATGTGTGTTTTGAATTCTCACTGTCATTTTACATCAGAGGCATGAATTTCAAACAGTGACATAAAAGGGGCGATCTTCATAACCTTCTATACCCGTAATATCCATCATCAACATCATTCTCATCCACACCATCTGCATTAAACGTTTCATCTTGATAATTAATTCTCAACTGGTACCATTCTTTGATGGCCATTTGGCACTGCCATGCTAATCGAAAATGCAAATCTAAGCACCTTATCAGAAAAAGCTATTGACAAACATGCACGGGTCTAATGCCAGCCATACAGCCCCCATATTCCCGCATTAAAAAGGCTATCGATCAATCAATAAAATCTGACATAAGAGAATGGAAGAAATAAGATATTAAAAAAACGTGGCAAATCCAAAGCAAAATATTCTTCTCCGTCTGCACCTTTACTGCGAATCGCACCAGCCATCCAGTAAATGTAGGTAGCTTCGAGTTCCAATTTCAATACAATACAATCGGCTATTGCGCCCATTCGCACATTCAAAACCTGGCCATAATAACTACAGCGACTGCGACGTCGCAACACGACGACACGACGACGACACAAGAACCAAAACGGCAGCAACATCCATATATGTACGATCGCATCTATGGTCACGGCCATCGCAGCACTTTGTAATGCGGTGCGTGTTGCGCAAAGTACATTGTCCCATTAGTGATGTGCAAATTGCGACCGTCTTTAATCTCTTAATAAAGATTTAAATTCAGCGAACTCAACTCAAAATCTATAAGAACTCTCTCCGGCGGCGGCGCAGTCAGTGGCGACGACGTCCTGGCGCAGAGCTCAACCACATTACAACAACGAATCACTAGCTCGTGCGATCGTGTGCACTGTTCATCATATAGCATCGATCGATTCGATTGTTTTCTTTTTAGCAAGAGACCGTTGCGCCTGATGGGGGCTGACATTATCATGGCATCTGAATCGCTTAAGTGCGGTCTTTATGCGCTGGGTATTCCATAAATCGCGCATCCGTTCTTTTGGGCTGACTGCGCAGCGGCGCGGTGTTTCGAGTAGGTGCGTTGCACTTTGCTCTTCGCAAAGCACCATCAGAAAAGATATTATCGAGTAGTCTTGTGAAAATGTATTCTACCTTCTGCGTGGTGTGCACATTCAGCAATGACAAGTTTGTTGCGGGAGCTTTTGAAGAAAACTATTTGGCTTTTGGCATTCACCAGGGAACTTCAAAAATATCATTGATGGCCTTTGGCACCTCATAAGTTAGTTTTTCTTCTTCATGTATTATCAAAATTCCTAAAATCACAAAGATAAACAGTTTTGATTGCAATTAAGAAAGTGAGCCCCGTCCCAGTATAGGCCAAATTCATTTAACAAATTCATTATGATTATTATTAATTTTAATGATGTGCTAAATGTTCGCGAAATTGCACCATCACTTTAATTGATAATCTCCTCAAAATGTGTCTCACCACGAAACGAGAACTTTTCCTCTTCGCGTCGCCATTCCGCGGTACTGCCAGTGCGGGTGGAACGAACAAAAATATTAAATTCCCTTCACCACATACTCAATATTTGTTCAACGTCAATCCGACTAATGGTGTATAATATACTTATTTGCATACCTCCATCCCCTGCAAGCAGCAAGGATATGCGAACAACAATGAACGGTACAATTTAATTCCAATTGTATTCAAATATTCCTCGTTGATACCCTCATTTTTTTGCAGCAAAAGAAATGTGGGTGATTTTTCGCGATCCATGAATTCAATCGAGTCTTGACGGAATATAGCTACTACGTCGCGTCGCGTCGCCTCCGTGCTTCTGCTGACTTTTGTATCCATGTTTGTTTACAAAGCTATTATTGCGTGCATTATGTTGTCATAAGTTATCGATGATGGACTTACTCGCGCAATCATGTATCGTTCCTTCATTTTTGCAGTCGCAGGAATATTTTTTTTACAGCGAGATGGGTTCTTTAAGAAGCAGGACAAGGACAAGGGACAACCCTCATTCATAATAAAAAAAAAAAAAACAGGAGTGAAATTATTGAAAATTGCAATTGCGGTAGTGACGGAAGTTACAGTCGTTCATGTGGCAGGTATAATTTCGCAAATGGTATGTAGAATTTCGCGGATATACAATGCACAATGTGTGTTTTGTGTTTTTTCTCCGTCCCTGGTTTAACAAAAAAGTCCTTAAGTCTTTCTACAAAAGAATGGTAGAATTTTGCACACGAAAAGGAGTGCGGGGAATACTTTAATACTTTTGTTTGCGATTTATAAGTTTTGCTTTACGTTCGCTATTGTTTGCTTTCGAGGAGGTTTGGTTTTGTGTAAAGTTTCCTATATCCTTAGGTAAATTACTCAATTGGTTTGGAAATCTATTTGAAATGAAAAATTGGGGGATTAACTGATTGAGGTTTTTGTGGGATGGATGAACTTAATTTGAGGTTAAAGGAATTTTTGAATTTGCTTCAAAGTTTGTATTCAGAAAGCCAGAAAGGCATACATCTTAAAGACGAAAATGGTACAAAGCCAGATAGCACAGAGCCGAATAACAAAACAATCAAAAAGAAAAAAGCCATCAGATAACCAAACGGCCAGAAAGCCAAAAATCCAAATAATAAAATGCCCAAAAAGCGAAAGCGAAAAGGTTAAATTGCCCAAAAGCCAAAAAGCCAAATTGTCAAAAAACCAAATGGCCAAATTTGGTCAAATAGCAAAAACGAAAAATATCATAAAAGCCAAATAGCCATATTCGATTCCTTGCAGCCTAATGAAAAACGCCTATTCCACTTTTATTCCACCGGTTAACTAACCCATGGAATAAGAGTTAATCCATAGGTTAAGCCATTTTTCAGTTTTTTAATCGCAAAATCAAGTTGAAGGCAATATTATTGTCAACAATTGACAATTCATGAGAGGCAACCGCACCCTGCCACTATATAATCGGTTTTGAAATACACGTCATGTCACAGTTCTGATCACTACGCGTGTTCAATTCGCTGTGCTCATTAAAAAAGCATCAAAACCGTTTTAAGTAGGCTATATTCTACACGAGCATTTAAACGATCGATCATATTCTCACAAGTACTTTACATAATCGCGTACAACATCTGTATGACTTATGCTCGATCACTTGATTAAGTCATTAAAAACGGCTAATATGGCGCCATTCGGTGTGTATTGATTAACTGATCTTACAATCAAATGAAAATGTCTGATATGCACCCTTAGCATTCAAGCTGCATTGTGTCGAACTTATTCTCATTCGTCTCTAGTGTCTTTGGCGTATATTTATGCTTTTTAGGTTGATTATACTAGACAGCAGCTCAGGGAGTGGATCACTGGCGCCAACAATGCAATTCCATCGCAAAGCATGATCCATTTTTCAAGTTAAAACCCTTCCTTAGTATTCAGCTAGGCACTCCATTGATGTTTATATGGAAGTCGAGCTCTTGGTGTTCACGTATTCAGGAAAACAAATCCACAGCTGTATAGAAAATGCACTGGTCATGTTCCACGGCTGGTATCGGTATGTCCAGGGAGTCGTCTGACATCAGCCTGTCTGGGTGTAACTTCCAATTGCGATTCTCAAGAAATTGGATGTTGAATCTAGGAGCTGCATGGAAAGGAAAAACTCATTGACACGATCCAAGTCAGACATCTGGAGCCGCAATAAAGCACGCGCAGTGACTATTATGACTCGGTACACTCCGCACCTGAACAACAATGACGATGCAACGTCGGACGCTGTGCCAAAATTTGAACGCGTGCCATATAGAATTGCAGGCCTTCACTTTGACAAGAACATACTCTCGTCAGTCGTTGGTATACAGTGGCGGCTGGTGCTGACAGATGATGATGATGATGATTCGTATTTGGATTTCAATCAGCATCGCTCTGATTCATGCTGATTCCAAACTGGCAATAAATGCGGACATATGGATTAAAGACCACGAATTCGAGTTTAGAAAGTGCATCCAGCAATGCCGGTCCTCATAGTCCGCACGAGCTAGAATTATTGCCTCCTGCAACCCACCCGTTGCTTTTCCGCCATCCCCGCCCCTCTTTCCCTTTGTTTCGAACCACGATCCAGATAAATAGGTTCTTTGTGCGAGGCTAAATGGGTTTTCGCTTTGTTTGAAGGTATCTCTGGTGCGGTGCACGTTTTTTAGTTTTTTTGTTTTTTATTTGTTTAATGAATTTAATATGTTTTTGTTGTTTAGTGAAGTTTATTGTTTTCTTTCGTGCGACGACGACGACGATGACGGGCGCGCAACAATGCGCCTTGTGTACATTTAGAGTGACGAGCGGTTCGGTTGCAAGCTGTCAGAAGTGAAATAACCTTTCAGTCAATCAACGGGTGGTTTTGTTGTTTTTTTTTTTATCGTGCTTAGGTTCTTTTTTCTTTGTTAGCCTTGTGATTCACAACTTTATTCAATTTTTGATGATTCGTCACACAGAAGTGTTTTGAAATTGAACAAAGAAATCACTTTGAGGTGAAGTTTTAATAATACAAAAGAAAACGATTAATTTTGGCGAAAGGTGACGAGTAGGTATATTCAAATATTTTTACGGTAGGACTGTTTGTTTTTGATGATCCACCTTCTGTCTCGGTGATCCGAAGGAAAAAGCATTTCCGAAATGGCTGTTCAAGGAAATAATTGGAGTCTGAAACTTGCACGAATTTGTTATTAATTGGGTCAGGCACTGTCGTTAATTCCAATTTAAAATAGCAAAAAAAAATATCACTTTCGAAGTCACCCCAGCCATCAACCACAATTTCGTTGGAATTTTCTAAACCTAGATTAAATTCTGCTACACCTCAAGGCTGTCTTGTACAATTCCGAATTTGGTTTCCTTTTTTTCATGACAGACCGAATTCCAATGAAGACCGAAACCTAATAAATCTCCCTGCTGTCGCCCAACGTACGTCATAATTATCGCCAAAGGCTGCCACAACCGCACTGTCATTTTGGCTAGTCGATCGACGGTGATGGACGGCGCAAGCGGTGGCGGTCACGTATACATCATTCAACGAATTCAATCTCTATAAGCCGCCATGCCATAATGCCATGATGTCCAACATGAGATTTTTGATTTATTACCATCGCGTCGTCGGAATAGATGAATATCCATTTCCATCTTTGCGATCATCATCATCATCATGGATCGAGGAGACTCGCCTTCGATTTGATTCCAACTTCCAAGCCGAACCTAGCTGCAGAAACCCCCAAACACCTGCACGAAAATATAAATTCATAAATAAATGCTCCGAGTCGAGTTTCAAGTCCAGGAGCGATGACGATCGATGTTTGTGTGTGTCGCCATCTGTTTGCGAATTCCGAACAGCGCTCCATCGCTTTTGTATATGAAACGCTAATGAATTTTCCATAACGTGGAATGTCATCTGCGGACAACCAACATGCCCAACAGCGAGAAATTTATATCAAGAGCCCCATACCATTTGTATCTATTTGTCAAGATGCCTTCCATTGATTTAATTAACGTTAAAAGGAAACAACGCATCGACTATTATGGCCCGAGCCCGAGATTCGGTTCTGAGGTTTTTTTTAACGTTTTTTTTTTTTGGATCAAGATGAAGATGACGATGAAGGCCAGTTTATTATTGATGCGATGCGATATGCCCGCAACAAAACCAAAGACCAAATAAACTTGAGGAGTGGCGCGTCCATTTGTGGCTTGCGAGTGTTTTTGTTGCTAGAGCTTATCCCAGAGTTCGTACAGTGGCACCGCAAGTTCTGGGAAATCGAATAGCTGGATTCGCGTCTTAGACCATAATCGTCACTAAATCGCCCGCAATTGTTTGTCTTCCCAAAGTTGCCATTTGTGTGTTAAGTTTTTCATTTCCAGAAAATAGTTGTTGCGCGATGAAGGATTATGGCTTGGAGATAATATTTATGGCAGTATCGGTGTCTTGGCAGCTATAAGGACTTCCATATTGCGGAAAGTCGTCTCTCATGGCATAATGTTGTGTCTTCCCAGAAATGAGTGATATACACGGTCAAGATATTAAGAACTGACTATTCCCAATTTGGAGACCCACTCACAAGGTAATGAATGGCAGCAGTTCGGTTGTTGTGGATTGGTTGCCTCTGTATAAGCGAAATGCAATTGCAACTGCGAAACTGCGACTGCGACGATCCATCTGTTTCGCTTGGCATTTAGCTATGACAGCCAGATGGCAGGCATGACCATATTTGTGGAGGGCTTGATTAGCACTCTCGGTGAGTGTGCTCTGTACTGCATGTGGGTTCACAGATTTGTTGCATACAGATCGTGCCAACATAGATTTCTTCACAGAAATGATTTGTAGGTAGGCTTTGTGTCTGTTAGTCTAGCCTCCAGCTTAACATTTAACATATGGATTGGTTATGACATTTTTAATAAATCAAACAAGCAATGTGAACATCTATCTAAACGATTTGTACCATTTCTGTCTTTCCAAAGTGCAGAAGTCGAAAACAGTGCTTTTTTGTCACACATTTGAAGATTTAAAGAGGTTTGGTAAGCTTTGACATATTCCCGTGAATTAATAATGCCTGTCCTTACTGTAATGTTGTGCAAGACCCTAAATGCTTAAAGCCTTTAAGAATCTATTTCTGCAACATTCGTCCATTTGCCTCTTAATTAAAGCTACTCGTCCGAACCCTCCTTTATCTCAACAAGTGAAAATAACATTTTCTTCCCTCCGTCCATTCGATCCAAGCAAGCAACACGTTTCTAACCTTTCTCCCTTTACAACATCTAAATCAATAAAAGGTATGTCTTCCCTGAAGTTTCAACATTCTATTTACAAAAATAAATCACCTAACCTTCTAAAAAGCTTACAGACCCCTCCGCAAAGGCGATATGGTGTCCATAATAATCCTCAAGGCGAATATACCCACAATTTATAAAAGCATCTTTGCAAGATATTGCGCTGTCTGGTGTGCACTCAATTGACCCGAAAATCGCACCTTTCTCTCGGTTAAACCTCAACCAAAGGTGTTTATTAGATTTTTCACACCTCAATGGCCACAAAAAGACCACTCTCTCACACTGGAAACACAGTGGCCCTGGTCAGACTTATATAAATATAAATAACACCCCCCCTCGTTTTCATACACCTAAAATTGATAGAAAGTTTATTACCAAAAGACCATCATCAACATACCTCGAGCGATTCCACACTCTCCAAGCAATCGAATTTAATTGGAAAAATTGCCCCCCAACAACCCCAACAACCAACTACAAGAAGAACAAATAAATGGAAAATAAATTTTCATCGATTGTTTCCTTTTAGCCGAATCCAATTCGAGTTCAACTCAAGCCAGGTTCAATTCAAACCAAGTTCTTAGCCTTTACAACAACGACGTGTTAAGATATCCCTTTGTGAAGATGCATTTGATGTATGGTATAATTGGTCCCTTTGCTGATCTGTGGCCAAGATCAGCTACTCAACCCACTCCCCATTCAAAAAGGAACTACGGTTTACTTTAAAAAGCTCTCTGCGGCACAGGTGCACTGCCCAGGAGTCGCTTGCAAGACAGGAATTCGATGCAATCGTGGCTGGAATCCAAAGTGAGAAAATTACTAGCCTCAAGCTGTTTTGCGACCTACCTCCGGGTCCGGTCGGTCGGTCGCTGGATCGGTCGATTGAATCGATCAATTGCGGCTGAAAATGCAGCCAAACGCAGACAAAAACATCCGCGTCTTGGCATCTTCTACTTTGACCATTTGGCATTGTTGAACAATTGATTCCAAGAAGAATCTTCTGCCATCGCGCATCCAAACGGTGATGAATGAAGCTGAATATTTCCACTAATGGTCGCCGCCATTGCCATTGCCATTACCATTGCCACCATCATAGCCATTCACCGACAACGGGCCAAAGATAAGCCTATACTCTCCGAGGAATTCATGTTGATGGGGAATTTAACTGAACTGAAGTGCGACTTTGCGGAGAAAAAGGATCACTCGCGAGCGATTCCATGAAAAATTGCGCTGTTCTCCATCCGTTTTTAGGCGTTGTTCTGTGAGGTGGTTTCAATGTGGTGTGTCGGTTTGGCCAATTTTAGTGTGGACAAAACCAGCAACACTCTAAGCACTTACCGAGAACGGTACACTTGTCGCACTCACTCGTGCCAAAAGCTGCCAACTTGACACATTTTCTTCTGCCATCGATTTCTGAAAATATTCGCAGTGGGTCGTCGTTGTCGTTGTGACAGTCAATTTTACCACATTTGACCAAAATGGCGCGCGCGAACGCTATTAAGAGGAAGGATTGTTGACGTTCCTTTGAGTGGCATTTCCCTGACGATTTGAGCACGTTCTATAGGCAGTTGGAACCGACTTGACTGCATACATACGAAAAGTGCGGTAGCAGCACGATCGCGACATCGACTGGAACATGGTGTAAATTAATAAAAGCAATTTGTCTGGTAATTAAAATGCAGTTTTGGTATGCGATACGAACTTGAACGCATCCGCAAGTGATACCTGTGCTGCCAGCATTGCATCGGTCAGACACACATGAGTTTGTGTGTCGCCACCATCATCGTGGTCGGTGGATTGTCAATCTATCGATATTTCCAAAGATGATACATTGAAATGGGCAACGGGTCGGCCTCTTTCCGCTATTGGGACTCTATGTATGGTGACATACACCTTGCATACTAAGTCTGGAAAGAATTTCCTGAATTTGGTCGAAAGCAAACCAGGTCTATATGTTTCGAGAATATCGACTTAAATAGGGTGGAAATATATTTTTTATAAATTCTGAAACAGCCTTACATTCCAATGTAAGTAGGTAAGTCTTAAATAAAAAAAAAAAAAAATATTAAAAAATCCAGGACATGGGCATGTTTTTTAGACACAACGGCAAAGTCTGTTCCACTTGGTCGTGCATTTTATTTGTTTCTCATATCGGATCTTTTTCCAGATATAGCCCTCTTAAATTCAAAATCTCAGCTTGGATGAATTTTCAAAATTTTCGGTAAAAAACGAAACTGCAATTCAAGTGGCATGCCATATCAAGTCTCAATGACTTGCAACAATGAGTTTTGCATATCGCAATTTATATAACCTCAAGACTAATACCCTACCAGCACCTCATTAAAAACAGTTTTTGCATATGGCACATTATTTGCATCCCGTAAAAATCATATTGCGAACCCTTTTTGAATATTCAACAACGAAAACAATAAGAGTCCTTGCACATTGACACTTACGACATTCTCAACCGCTTGTCAAAGAAGAGAGTGCCCACTTGAATTTCTTTTGAAAAAGTGCATTTTTAACAAATGTTGCAAGAGCATAAAAATATACATGCTGGAAGTGTTTTTTTGATTTTCAGTTACATTTCAAATTTTTTAATTATAACGAATGTGTTCCCACGATTTTGCCATTGTGTTTTCAAATGACAATTCGATCGCAACCTGACAGTTATAAATGTAGAACAGTTCCAAGCCCTCTAGCCTAGACGTGTCCATCAATTTCCTTTCACAGACATGTTCAATGATAGCGTCCAGCGCACGTTATTCGTTTTCATTTCAATAATTATGAAAATCATCAAAACCTTCCCGTATAACACTGGAATCATGGCGCAGTAATAAAGACTACGACAATGTTCCAAAGTCACGATCTGAATTTTCCATGCAATTCGAAACTAGAAAACGAACAGGAAAAGTCACAGCCACGTCAGAAAAACGCCAAAAACTTTTTTTTTCAATTGACATCATCCATAGAATTCCCCACCCTGTTTTCAAATGGTAAGTTCCAAATCATCGCCAATCATCGCTTGGCAACGCGACTCTTTCTCTGACGTAAGGACCGTCATTGTCTCAGCGTCAACGATTTCATTTGAATTCCTTGTGCCAATCGAGTACTGTGGCTAAGACTGCGGTAGCGCAAAACTGACGGTAGCGTTTGTATAGAAACAGACAGGCTTCTATAGGCTTATCGCATGAGAGTTGGGGCGAGGCGATTCTTCATAGCCCGCTAGAAGTAAGAGTTCGAATAGCGGTGATGGCGGGCGTGTGACGACACACGGGAGCGCCACAATATCAGCGGACAACGACGCGACTCGACGACGTGGACAACTGACAACAGAATTCCATTGCACACGCACAATTGCTGGTATTGGGATTGGGACATAATAAGCCGTTGCCGTTTAGCCGCTGTCATATATCCACCAGAGTGGCCCGTCCCGATAAAAAAGAAAAAAAAACATGCAGTCACGACGAGTCCACCTCCCCTGCCCCCACTGCACTGCCATAGACGATAGACCGCACAATGTACGACCAGTCTAATGTCTGCACCCGACAACAGAGCGCAGGAGCACTCAGCCTAAGCTTAAGCCATAGAAATGTTTCACCGCTTTTGATTGACGCTCATAGCTAACTAATTAGCATACAATGACATTTCGCCAATTGACTCGATGCGGTGTATATTGATGGACACAGCCACTTAGCCTCTTGCACTCGAGCCATGTTGTTCTGGCTGGTTTGTGTTCTTGGAGAGATCGTGTTCCTCGTGAGTTGCATATCCAATTGAATCGTAAACGTTTTTCCTTTTGGCTTTTCTTCATTTTGTTGTTTTGCAGTCTTCTTGTGGTGGGGATGTTGTTTTTGCCTTCCTGACAAACTGCAGTTAAATGCTGAATCAACGAAGAAAAGTGCTTAATTTCCCAATTGACTGATCTCTAGTGATCCTGTCAAAATGTGATTATCCGCACACTCCTATAAGCACACTCACTCGCGAACTCAACTAACCAACAAACACTTTTGCAGTGGGGGACGACGACGAGGGATGTTTGATAATCATGCCACCACACTGACGTGAATCTTGTTTAGCTTTTAGCCGATGACGATTTCCATGCTTGCGCAGATGCGATGCTTCAGCGAGAACGTCTCTGGAGCGATGCCAATGGGAAGACTCGTATTTCAAAAAAGATGTCAGAAAATCGCTCGAACATTTTAATTTATTGTCGTCGAGCTAATTTATTGAGATTGCACATTGGGCACGGGCTAGGGCACACCGATCTCTTCGATCTACATTAGATGGTGTTTCTCCCTATTGCCAACAAAGAACATAAGTGAGCGGTTCGATCTAAGCGAGACACATCACGCATTTAAATAAACAATGTCGCTGTTGAATTTTTTGGAAATCGGAGAGAGTGATAGTTTTCATCGCTGATTTATTTGAGTGATTTGTTGTGTCTTGTCTAAGATTAGAGGGCCAGGTGAGTCATCAAACAAATTGGATTGGATTGGAAGCACTTTCGAGCGAATTATGAAAAAAAATAATACACGGGGCGTGCGTAACGAATGAAGTTATGAAATGCACCTTAAGTTCGTTACGCGCTCACCGTACGCAATGCAGGTTACAAGTTCAATGCACGAACATACTTTACGTACGCAACAACTGATAACGATCACAACGTAACACTACTGACGCAACATACGCAACGCTCGCACCATACCTAGGAAAACTCATGTATAGCGCGCAAAACAAACAACGCATACAACAAAGCCATACCAAAGTCCAGTAACAAGGACAACTGGGCAACGGACGTTACAAACGTTACGCTCTCAACGCATGTCAAACGTAAAGAGACTATTGACGTGACTTACGTAACAAAAACGCAAACACGTAGCTTCCTGCCTTTTTTCAATTCGAATTGCATCCCGACTTCTTCCTTCTTCTGCAATCAAAACAACAAACCCTTTAGCATATTCCCATGGGAAAATAAATTTGGAAATTCCCCAAACGATTTGTTTTCCTTGTAAACTCTCCACGACAATTGTTATTCAACTTTCAGTAATGTTCCCATCGACCGTTGCCTTCGTTTTTGTTGGACTGTCGTTCGGTCCCTGTTCATCATCATCTTCGCGGCATCATCTCATATCCGATATAGTGCCACGCTGCAACTACCGATCTCATTTCGAATTCAGTTTCCAAGTAGTTTGTTGTTTGATGCCAATCCAAACTCTCTCGAATCCCAATCTCGATGCCGAACAAATCAGCAAAACAAACAAAATCAAGATCCGTCAATGCATGAATGTATGAGATGTCGATCGGTCGTCGATCGGTCTCTTTCTCCAATTCCAAAAAAAACAATTGCCATAACCAATGCATGTGTGTCGTGTGTGCTGCCAGGAAGCAGACAACATTCGATCCATTATGCATGGCGCAAGCAAAAAATAAGAAGGTTGAATGGCATTAGATGATGCATCCGAATTCGAATTCGAATCTGATCGTGTTGTTGCTTCCTAGTGCGATTGATGATTTCGCTCCGGTCTCGTAGTCGTCGGTCGTCCTGTTGATGCGATACGCTGCGGGACAAACTGCTCAATGTCTGCCACAACCAACACCGGAGATGGACATCGATCGATCTGTTTTCTCTCAACCACGATCTCTGTGTGATGGTCGTATCACACAAACAATATCTAACCCAGGTTTTGACAGAAGTAACTTCGATCTCTTTCTCTCTCTTCAAGGAGACGAGAAGCTACGGACGTTTTCAGACAGGAAACAATCAAAACCGATCGGCAGGAGCCACTACCAGTGCCATTGACCACAATCAGGCGATTGGTATAGAGATCATTGAATGCTAATCACAAACGGAGAGCCTCTCGATGCAGTCCATGAATTTCAAATCGAGCACACGCATGTCCTCAAACGATACGTCCGAGTCTGACCGATCGATCGATTGGGCACAAAAAGAAGAAGGTTTGTAGACATGTTTGTTCTATCGCAAGACCCACTTGAAAGTTGAAAGATTCTGGTTGGATAATGCCGCTGGCTTGACACATTACCATGTGCTAATTTCAGCTTGTTCCCGAGTGTCCGTGTTCATTGCAGCAAAAGATTTACGGCAAATTCCTTGCGCTAGGATGCAGTGTTTGTCCGCTAATTTTCATGCTGAGTGAGTTTGTGGAAGAGGAAAAATTAGGAATGCAAATCCAAATAAATCAAAATTTGATAGCCTGGCAAATTGAAGCTGAGCTCGACGGACGGAGAGCACAACCGCGCCGCCGCGCCACCCGCCAACGCCGTGGGGTGTTCTTTTGGGCTGGAGTTTGAGACGTTAGAGGAGATTTTCAATATGCAATTTGTTGACATTGGACAGGAAGTCAAATTAATTGGTTTTGAGTTCGGTTAGAATTTTAACTAGTTGGGTAATACCTCTACCTTACTCTTACAGTGCGCTTCAGAAGTGCCTTCTAGAAAACTAAGCTTAGTTTTAAGGATCTAGCATGTCTGAAGGTGATAAGAAATATTTGACATTTGTCACTTTTATGACAAAATTCCTCCACGACTTGGTAATAATGGTAAAACCCCTGATTTTGTATAACTAGTCGCTAATCAAATGACCGATTTGAGTAGAAGTGTGGGGGAAAAGGTAATAAAGTTTCATTTCCGATTTCGTGCAATCACCCCGGTCGGTCTGGCGGCAGCAATCATTTCCACGTAATTTTTCTACTTCCATTGTGCGTGTTAACTTTGCATACGCAACATTTTTATTGCCTCTATTTTGCTGGCAGGTGCGAAGAACTGTTTTTCTGTTCTAAGGAGTTGACCCAAAAGAACGCCTACTCGAAAATTAGCAACAAGCTTGGTTCTGTGACTGAGGTGAATTTCACCTCATCAATTTTACCAACCAGTTTTGTTTGGGAGTCAGTAAAGCAGCAGGCTTGTCCGGTGAGTCGAAGATTCGTGAAATTTCGCTGCAATAGAATCTTCAACAAGCGCAAAATAATAAAAGATAAGTGGCACCTGAAGAAGTCGTCACATTTTACAGCTACTGTAACTCAGTTGTTATCCCAGTAAATTACCATAACGCAACAGAACGTGAACCCAACTCTGCGCTGGAGGTCTGTCTGTCTAGAAAAGGTTTGCACAGCAAGACTCATTTACGCACTGCATTTCTGCATGGACATGGTTAAACAGCACCTTCTTCTAGCAGCAGTTCCGAGCGTCAACAGATGAACAAGGAAAAGAAACGAACGGTCGTGGGATATCCATGGATAGATTCTAATCTTCGTACTCGGAACAACCAAGCTAGCGTCCGCCAAGTGACGGGGCCAACTACTATGTACACTTCAGCGCACGATAAAGTCATAAAATATAAATCCTGCTAATTATACGAATTTCAGTATTGCAACATTATATGTTACAAACCTACTTACACCGTTTGTTCGTCGGTCGTGGCTGTCGTCGTTTCGTGTCGTAGATGCGAAACGTGTATAGCTGTATAGCCAAAGATTTGTGCAACTAATTAGGGCCTTTTTTTGTACAGAATCAGAGGGGTGGGTGGAGTGGTTTATAGAAGTTGCTAACAATCTCCTCTCACTATACATATTTGCTGATGTGATGGGATGATAGTAATTACACCACAATGGCAAACCGCCCAACTAACTTATCCAACCAACCAACTAACCAACCATCCAACCAAACTGAAGCTACCAATGACTAGGATTACAAAAATTAGTTGTTGTATGTGTGTGTATCGCTATCGACCTGTGGCTTCCGGATTGAAATGTGGTGGGTTGGAAAATTGTTTCTTTTTTCTATGATACGAGTACCTACTTTGTTAAATCAACAAAAAGGTTTTTTTTTCATTTTTGTTTTTGTTCATAAAGTTTTCAGCGTGATGAAAACTTTGCGCATGCATGTGTGTGCGGATAACAATGTGTGATTAGTGAAACTTTAATAAGCTGTTATCATGCGTTAGATGTTAGATGTTGGTGCATGTATACGCCCTTTTGTCCTTATTGTGCGTTGGACGAGTGGGCAGTTGGTGTTTGCATTAGGGAATAGGTCCTAATGAGAACAATGTTTGATTTGATATGTACCTACTCTAATAGGCGCAGTGACATCCGGTGGAATATTGAATGCATATCTATGAAGGACTCTGTCAACTGTGATTGATTTGGAAATGGAATTGAAGGATGTTCTATAAAAAAATGTATTCAAACATCTGAGAGTACGTTATCGTCAACTTACTTATTGGCTATGTTATAGCTGGAAATAGGAAGAAAAGTATACTTAGTAGAAGGTTTGCTATAGACGAAGAATCTACAAGCAATATACGGCGATTTCCAGATGGCCATATCGACTAAGTGATATATGAGATCTATGACACACTTCTGGCGCGATTTTTAAGCACTTGCCGAAGACCATACTTCGGATATAATGCCTTCTTTATAGTGGCCAGTAAAGTTTACCTCCCAAAAGCTAATCCCTGTCAAGGGAAAGAAGTTCAGCGCGCAAAAGAGAAGAACCTTCGATGAGCCTTTGAGTCCTGAACTCAATACACTAAACCCTGTATCCTTGTACCCGTATATAAACAATTTGAAGAAACAGTAATGGGGTGTCATGAAAGGAGTTGCCCAAGTCTGCAGTAGGCTACACCCATCACCCCCAAGCGAAACTGAAAAGTGGGTCGGAAAATTCATTTGAAGGAAATCAATGTTCTGGGGAAGAAAAACCGTATTTCGCAAGCAAATAGTTGGTTATTTCCAAGCGACGAGTCTCTTGGGCTCTTACATGGGTTGTGAGCTTATGAATTAAGTAAGCAAGTTTCGTGACCACTTCAATTAAATCTAGCTTAATATTGAATTGCAGAAAAAAACGTTTTTCTTTTGAACATTTTATCTACAGTTTGTAAGACCCCCCCTTTTAAATGAATGTTGCATCCAACAGATGTTATCGTTATTGAATTTCTGAGCGTACCTATTACAAAGTATCACAGAAGACTAGGAAAAGCCTATCTTTAGTTAATATTTAATCTTTCAAGCCTAACTCAGATTTATCTTATCAACTGATCTGCACTCATTTGTCAAATAAAATATGTTGTTTGTTACGTTATCAAAGTTTGTATAGAAAAAATGCCCCGCCACTAACTTGTTGCGACTTTGAACGCCTTTCACTCTCTTATTTTCATCAATCCTTTCCTTACCCACCACGTAGAAATCAGTCGCTGCGGAGTTTTTTTTTTCATTACGTTTTTGAATCAGATAATCGAACCAACCTCGATCGACATACCCTATATAGGGAAATCATAAATCTATCTGTCAACTTTGACAACTAAGTGGACAAATCCACCTCACGCGATTAGCAAAAGGTTGCAACAATGTAGCGGAGAGTTAAGACTTCCTACACAACACAGTAAAAATAAGGCCACGCACGTCGAATCGTCGTGTCTGTTGGATCATCGGTGTGGCATGTTAAAAGAATTTGCTGCCTATTCCTAACGCTTGATCACACAAATTAAGCACTCAAGTGTGATCTTGAACTTGGAAGAAAAGGAAATAGATCTTGGAATCTTTTGTGGGCCTTTAGTTCTTTGTTCGATACCCGCTGCGAGCTTCTGTGCATAATTATGCTAACCTCTAACAACTAACCCGTTTCCACTGAAAATAAAACAGTCCTGTTAGAATCCCTTTTATTGAAATCATGTTTGTGAAAAGCAAACTCAAATATGAAAGGATTCCAATAGACTTCTTTATTCGTGCAGTTTCCCACTTTAATAACCATGCATCATATGTTGCCAAAGCTTTCAGCATCCAAGCAAAGGGCAACGCATCCACGGTTGCCGTTTTGGTAGAATTCTACCAAATTTGGTAGATTTTAATTGCTCTGGTAGGTTGGTAGATTCATGTTTAATTTGGTAGATTTTAACCCTTTCGAATGCAAATGTTTATGAAAATATTAATAAAACTGCCCTAAATTAACTTTTCAAATTAGACTATTTTAAACAATCAAATGTACACGTGGTTTTAAATTTTCAATTAAATCTACTGTTGTGTGTAAACCCATTATGCTTAGTTTGTTACTGAATGCAGTAGGTATTGCACTCATTTGCATCTTCTGTCAAAAATTAAATTCTGGTTGTCAAGTAAAATAATAAAATTTTCGAAAAGTTGAATATAACGAATAAATCATGGATAAGTAAGTTTTTAGTGGAAATATTATATGTCATAAATTAAAAAGAGAATTTTCTTCAAAAATATTTCTGTAGTCACAAGGCAAAACTGCTAAAGTCGACTTTATACAAAATTGAGCTTTTAATGTCATTAAATTCAGATTGTCCGAATCTATTTTGAATTTTTTTTTTTAAACTCTGGTTCATAAGAATTGGACATGCTGTTTCCCAAAAACATAACAACTAAAGTTAATTTTGTTCATCCTCCTCAAGAAAAACAACTAAACTCAATCAAAATTGAGCTAAAGTTGACTTAAGACTAATCTTTTTTGATAGAATTAAGTCAAGTTTAGTTGTTCTTCCTCGATGATATTTTTGTATAATCACAATTTTTTTTTGGGGATAACAGCTAAAGTCCAGTTTGGCATAGTAAAATTCTGTATTTCTAGGAGGAAGAACAACTAAACTTAACTAAATTCTATCAAAACTTGGATTCTCTTCAAGGAAAAACAGCTACAGCCGTATTCATAATGATTTCTTAATCAGGCTCTTAAAGGTTACTTAGTTAAGCAGGCTTAAATATTCAGGCGACCTTTAAGCAGCTGTACTAAAAATTCTTATTCATAAGTGATTTGCGACCTTTTCTTAACTAAGGCCGTGTGCGAATTCAGTTAAAAATGGGTTAAAAATTGACGTTTGGTTAAATTTTGACACTTCGCATTATTTGACTAGCTACTGAGCAGGTTAAAATATGACAGTAGTGGTTAAAAATTCATCCATTTTTATTTTTTAACCACAATTCATCCAATTCGCACACGGCCTAAGTAACGTCCCTGATAAAAATGTAATAGAAACTGAAAATCTATTACTGGATGCTATTACGTTTTAGTTGACAAACTGAAATTAATACAAAAAAAATCATCCCATCCCAGTGCAGTTTGGTCGCAGAACTGGGACTCCCCAGATAAGGCAACCATAACTTGAAAACCGGGAGCATAGAGAATATAATAATAATATTATCTCTCTATGACCGGGAGGTATATGACCTCCCTAGATCGGCTCGAACAAGGTCAATAATTTTTGTCATGTCCAATTTTGAGAATCGGTATCTTTTCTTAAAAATTTTGTCGTCCAGCTCCGTTGGATTAATTCGGATCTTGTATTGTATTTTATTTGCTCTTCTAGTCCTCAGCCGTAATATCCTTAATACATTTAAGTCTCGAAGAATTTGTTGATGTTCCATTATTATTATTATTGTTTTGGCGATAAATATTTGCGTAGATAATAATAAAACTGAATTGAAAGGAACCAGATCTTAAAGTTTCAATCTCATTGAAATTTCAATACCTAAGTAGGATTTAATCAGCCTTTAAACGCACAAAGGAGAATGGGCATTTTGGCCTACGAACCAATAACAACATGCTATATATCAATGGAAAGGTTTTTCTGTTTACTTCAACTTTTTCTATGGCAGTAAGTCCCAAATCGCTGTGTGGAAAAAGTTATTGCACAATAAAGTCATTCACAAGTAATAAGTGATTTCTTGTTTTCACCTTGACCTTTGACCCAATAACGACATGATGTATATCAATTGAAAGGTTTTTTTGTGGACTTTAACTTTTGTCTTGGCAAGAAGTCCCAAATCACTGAGGGGAAAAAGTTATTGCATAATTAAGTCATAGAAAAAAAAAGTGTTTTCTTGCTTTCATCATAATAGAAAAGCTTTACAAAAGAAAACAAAACATAGATAACTTATTTTTATCCTTGAATCTCTCAATTGTGCAATAACTTTTTCCCCACAGTGATTTGGGACTTCTTGCCAAGGCAAAAGTTAAAGTCCACAAAAAAACCTTTCAATTGATATACATCATGTCGTTATTGGGTCAAAGGTCAAGGTGAAAATAAGAAATCACTTATTACTTGTGAATGACTTTATTGTGCAATAACTTTTTCCACACAGCAATTTGGGACTTACTGCCATGGAAAAAGTTAAAGAAGACAGAAAAACCTTTCCATTGATATGTAGCATGTTGTTATTGGTTCGTAGGCCAGCTTCCATACATTTTTGCCCATTCTCCTTTGCGTTTAACTTAAGCGACCTTTAGTCAACCTTGCTTAAATCAAAAAATTGATTATGAATAAGGATTGTCTGCTTAAGTACTGCTTAGAGCTCGCTTAAATTTAAGCAGTCTTTAAGTTTTGGTTATGAATACGGCTGCTAAAGTGTATAATTTTCTTCCCACGCTTTCCAATATAATGTTAAGTAAAATGTTATATTTTATATTAATTGCGGGTTAAAGCTAGCCCTAAGCGACAAACATGTTTGCCGAACATGCTTGTGCGCGCTATAAATTCGTCGTGTAGACTATGGTTTGCGAACTGTTCGCTGTTGGAAAAAATTTTCGATTTTCTTTCTAAACTAGTTTCAAGCCGATCAAATGCTGCATTAACATTCTATAGCAACTTGTAATTGAAAAATGTTGAAAATCGATTTTGGCAGTTTTTCCTTGAGACCACAGATTTAGTCAGAAAGAAAAGAAAAGCCGATGACGAAACTGATTTGGACGTTGCTTTGGAGAAGTCGGCAGAAGGATCAACAACCAAGGCAACAACATCGAGAAAACCGCTTTCCGCCAGCCGGTACGACATTTTAGAAGTCTATAGTATTACCTATACACAACACATACTTCAAAAGTATGTACAAAAAAAGCATTGAAAATTATATTTCATCTAAAATAAATGTGATGTTTTACAAAATTGACCTTTGGTAGATTTTTCTTTGAATTGGTAGATTTTTGAAAATTTTGTGGTAGAAATTTTTTTCAGAGAACGGCAACCGTGAACGCATCTCTGTTAATGTCGAGTTCGTTCACATTTCAAACGCATTGCGGTGGTCGTTGGTTGCAATATGAAGAAGACAACATTTAACTCAAGTTGTAGTTGCTTTAGTCGCGACAATTCTGATGGAAGGCTCGCCTTATATTCCCAGAGGTTTAAACAAGACTCTCGACTCCCAGCAGTGGTATGTCTGGCTTGACCAGTCTTTCATAATTTACGCCACCTATCCAAACGAGACTCATTGACAATTTAACGAGAAATGGGAATGGGAATGTTCCCTTCTTAATTTTATGTCTGTCGAAAAAAAAACAAATCAACCCATCCAGCGTCAACCACGAGACCATGAGGTCATAAAAATTAGACATTTCATGGCGGTGGGCTGAGATACAAGATTGTCGCCTAATAATCTTCACATTTATATTAATTCGTTCCAGTTTTTCGGCTTTTAAACAGTTTTAAGTGTTTTAGACTGTGCCCCCAGGAGACCCTAATGAAAAATTTTACTTTGAGTCATTCTCTTTGTTTTATGTTTTATCGTCTAAAACAGCAGCGGCGCTCGGTGGCGTGGTTGTAGCAGGGTCGTACCCGTACGTACAGTCAAGACAAATTCAAAGCACTTAACTATTAGACAGTTTGTTTGATGTTTCATGTTTGAGTAAATAAAATAAAACGATAATGTATGTCGTAAACGGATACTTTGTATGATGCTCGGTTTGACGACTTCATGTCGCCTACGCAATTCCGCCCGTCATACGTCTGTCCACTGTTTGAAGTCATAATTAAAAGTTTAATTTATAGCCAATAAAAATTGGAAATAATGACTTAAAATGTACAAACAGTGGCTTTAAAACAAAAGTCGAAGACAATGATTCTATTTTATCATTTTTACTATGTGGGATTGTATTTTTTTATTGTAAGTACAATACTTTGGCGCGATGAGAGTTCAGAGACCAGAACCAGAAGTAGGTAGGGAGCACATTTGATTATGGGGCAATTTTTAATCTGAAGACAAATAAAAAAGTCGTTATATTTTATAAAATTTTATTGCAGCACTTAACGACGATTGTGATTTGTTGAATCGAATACAAGTCGAATAAAATTCGAATTAAGGTTATTGTTGTAAGAAAATCAACGGAAATTTTATGTGGGTCAAGGGTCGAAAATGCAATATTGTTCGACAACAATTTTAGGGGATCTGGTGCATGTGTGGATTCATTGTTTTCTAGACATTGACAGAGCTCTCTTACTTCAAAGTTTTTTTTTCAATCATTGTCTGCAATATTGTCACTGATTCAATTGATTTCCTTATAATAAAACTGACTCAACCGAACAAAGCTTCTTTTTTTTCATTATAACAGCCCGTCCGCCCAAACATCTGCGCTCAATCACGTTTCCCAAGAAATCCGAAAACAAATTTTCTGCCGAAGCTTTGAAGTCTCACATGCATGTAGGTTTGAGGTGCATTAATAAGTTCGAGTATATTTTTTAATTACGCCTTAAATAATGTGAAACAATGAGCATTAGTCAAAAACGTTGGTTCCTTTCCTATGTGCTGGATACGGATGCATTGTTTTCATCAAACATCAAACGCCTTTGCCGCCCAATTCAATTCGAGGCGGTGCACACATTCGCTGTTCTCGGTGAGTGCAATTCAAATTCACGCTTGCAATTAGTTTTTTTTTTATTTTCAAAAACAAAACTGTCAGTGGGTTTCTACACACGAGTATGACGAACTGTCTGACTGCCTGGCATGATCGAGCACAATTGCGGCAACATGAAAATTGCGAATATTGTGCATCTGTTAGTTTTCTGTTCCGAAAAAAAGAAAAGTAATTCCAGCTAATTGGAACACAAAACAATCCCAAATGAATCGCGGTTCGCAAATTGCCAACTCTGTGATTATTTTAATTAATTAATTATATCTCGATTGCTGCTGCTTTTTTTTCCTATATGTTGTGTGTGGGTTGAATAGAACCACTTACCACCGTTCGCTCCACCATTAGAAATAATTAATCTCTGAAATTCACGACTGGACCAGCGGAACTCGGTATTGACTGACCGCAACGGACGACGATTCTAGTGAATGCAAAAAAAGTGCAATCAATGGTTGCTCGCCATCATGAGTGTGTGTTGATTTTGTTGACTGTTGATGTTGACTTGACACACAAAGAGCATCCATAAAGTGACACATCTGTGTAGAACTGTCCGAAGTAGCGCTCGTAATGTTTGCTTACCCACCGGGCATTTAGTTTATTGGAAATTTCATCGGCTGATGGGGGGTTCTCCCCATATGACGTCTATACCCTACCCAACATGCCATCGTATTATCATGCATTTGAAATCGAGATGACTCACTGTGATTTGGGATGTGATAGCTAACTCGCCATCCACCGTGGGGTTGTTGTGATTCGATTTGCAATTAAATTCAGAAGCCAGCTGCAATGCGCTGACTTTTTGTTGGTTTTGCGTGGGCTGTGTGACAAATCCGTCAATGTTTTTCGAAAATTTATACAAAATGTTAATAGCCTATTCCCACCAACGTGATTTAGCTCAATTAACTTGATTTAGCTAAATCACATAATTATTTTCATGATTTGCCATACATTTTCAATCATTTCTAATTACGTGATTTATCTTGTTTTATTTTTAATTAGGTATAAATCACCTCGATGATTCCAGGCTGAATGATTTCATGCTCAAGTAATGAATAAAATTCATTTCAAATTCATTTCTTTTTTCTTTTTGACAGTCAAAATTCAATTTTTGTGTCATATATTGATATATTTTATTGAAAAATTCAAAAAAATGCCAAGATTGTGATAAATGTCAAGCTAAATTAAGTAAAAAGTTCAGTGGGAACGCTTTCTTGATTTATAAATCAAAAAAGCTAAATCAAGTCGGTGGGAAAAGGCTATAAATCATTGTAAAAAGCAAATTAGTCTGTTTAAGCCGTTAAGAGCTGGAAAAAGGCTTGGGGGTTGTTTGAATTTCGATTTGATTTGTTAGTTTGCGAGCACAAAACAACACCAAGTCATCTAAGAGGATTAGACTTTGGGGTTTGGACACACACACACAATAGGATGTAATTTGTATTCAATTTCCCTTACATACTTTTAAGAGACATTTGATAGGCATTTTCTGTGGGGACACATTGCTATAGGAACATAGAGATTATTTGAAATAGCTTGTTTTGCTCGTCCACCATAAATCAATGGCTGCGATTTGGTTTCTGAGTTATGTGAAACTTTGGAGAATTTTGAATCATATACAGTGACGAGCATAAGTCAAGGTTCCCTAACACTAGTTGTATGTTAAACTGAAAAATATACCAAAAAGAAATTCAAACGAGGATCAAAACATGCATTTTTATTTATTCATTATTATTATTATCTCACAAGGTACCAAAAATAGCAAAAAAAGTAGTTTTGCTCAAAGGAAATGCGTTTTTTTTAAATATGCACCGTATTTTCATCGAGCAAAAGTGTAGGTACCTTTAAGTAAAACATATAATTGTTAAACATTTTGTGTCTTTTGAACACTTTAAATTATTACCTAATACTTGGTTGGGAATCCCTTTAACCGCAACACTTCTCCCAAACGCTTTGGCATTGAGTGGACTAATTTTTTGGTCACTTCGGGAGTTATTTGTTCCCATTCCTCAAGTAATATTTCTTTAAGTTGAGTTTTACTTCTTATTTCGTGCATTCTTATGCGCTTTTCCAGATGATCCCACAAGTGCTCAATGGGATTCAAATCAGGACTTTGTGGTGGTGTTACAAGCATGTGGGGTGTGTTATACGCTATCCACATCTTCACATCGAGGGCGGTATGTTTAGGATCATTATCCTGTTGAAAATGGAAACGATCCCTGATGCCAAGTTTTGCAGCGCTTTCGTGAAGGTTTCCTTTCAAAATATTGAGGTAAACAGTCTTGTTCATTATTTCCTCAATAATGACTAGATTACCAACACCTGCGGATGACATACACCCCCAAACCATAACACCACCACCCCCATGCTTTACGGTTTTTTTTTTGTATTTTCGGGATTCAGGGCTTCTCCCTTTTTCCTCCAAACACTATGTTTCCCATCTGAGCCAAAAATGTTAAATTTGGACTCATCTGAAAAAATAACGTCGTCCCAAAATTCTGTTGTTTTATTTCTATGGTCATTGGCAAATAACATGCGCTTCCTTTTATTGACATCACTCACAAAAGGTTTCTTACGAGCTACGCAGCTGTTGTAGTCGGACCTATGCAGCGATCTTCTTATGGTCCACTCAGAAACCGTTTTGTCCAAATTTTTGGTAAGGTCGGTGGCTACCTTCGGTGCACTTTTAAATGGATCTTTTTGAATCATTCGCCTTATTTCCCTTTCATCCCTCTCGTTAAGCTTACGAGGGCGTCCCGATCGCGGCTTATTTTCAATGCGATTTTCGTTTTTAAAACGGCTAACCACTTTCTGCACCGTAGACTTCGACCTGCTTATAATCTCCCCAATCTCCTTATAAGATTTACCTTTTTTATGGTGGTTAATGATAATATTCTTCTCTTCCATTGTTAATTCTTTTCGCTGCATCTTAATTTTTGGATATTGTCACGATTAACGATTAAAAACCACTTAATATGACACAAATATCAAAACTCTTTATATTTAATGTGTAAATTGCAGAATGGCTAAGTAAATTCAATAGTTGTTTTGAAATAAAACGACAGGTACCTACATTTTTGCTCGATGAATTTAAAGTGAATTTAAATAATATGCATTTATTTTCTAACGGTAAATTTTTTTTTTTTTTTTGTTTGGGTGTTTAAGTTATGCAGAATACTAAAATAAACTAAAATATAGATTGTTTTCTCAATTTTTGGTTTTATTTTGTACATTTTTTTAGATGTTATATGGTTAAGCATAGGGTACCTTGACTTATGCTCGTCACTGTATGAAGCTTGTAAAGATTCATGTTTTAAATTGTTTTTCTAATAGTCAATAAAATTCTCTTTTATTTCACCACAATTACAACTTTCTACATTGTATGTGTAGGTATCTTATCTCTTAGTTAAAAACTAAAAAAAAAAAAAATTAGCGGTGCAACGTCAATACGTGATTCTCCAAACAAAATAAACCAACAAACCTTTCAAAGTTAATTGCAGGCGATGCTCGCCTAATGGCTTTCGAGCATAAATTAATTGATAAGAACATGATTTAGGACACAAGCTATTAATAACGGTCTGTCTTGTCTACTTAATTGAGTCTGTGAGTTCTTCCTCCTTAGATTTTTAGGTTTTGTTTTTTTCTGTATCGTTGTTTATTTGTTGTCGAGTAGAGATAAGACGTGTATGTTGCATTGACTTGGGACGACTTGCTGTACAAGAATCGCTTTTTTGTTTGCTTTTTGACGTTCCACACGGAAAATGTTTAAATAAACATCTTTATCACTTGAAGTTATCTAAAGAATCTTCGAATTAAATTATGTTAGTCTTTAAGTATAAGCTTACCTCAGCCCAATTAAGAACTAATTCTTTAAGTGGTTATGAGCAGGCAATATTAACTATAATATATTTATATTGCAAATGATAATATAAACAGCTGAAAAGTCAAGTGAAAACGAACTTGAACACTTGCACGATAGATATGTAGGTATACTGCAAGAAAAAAGAGCGGATTGATTGCTGGGAGAAAGGATGTAAAATGTAATAAGATCAAGGTTAACATAACACATTCAAGAATTTAGTTGCTATAAAATCTCAAACAACCGAACGTTTCTCAGGAAATTTTGTTTTTTACAAAGCCCCGTTTAAGACCCTTATTCACTCTCAAGCCGCTTGACTGGAAAATCATTCCATCAAGCTATTAAAAAAAACCAGAATATTTTTACGACCCAACCTAGTTTAAGGAGGTATAAATTCGACACTAAATCTCGCAGTCAGCAACAGCAGCAATGTAGCGCTCCATTACAAGAGACGGAAGTCACTTTTTATAGTTACTGTTCAATAAAAACGCTCACCACCATGCTAACAAAAAGGCAGCCATCAATACGACGTAACAAAATTAACCAAAGCTTACAAATCATTCGACCAGGCCAAGCCAAACAAACCAAAAACCTATAACTAAAGACAAAATGAGGCTTAAGATCCATTTCCTTCTTTGTTTCGTTTTTATTGACTTGAAAAATAATAGTAAGTATACGGACGTTTTGTGCTTAAAGACATTCGTTTCGTTGTATTTACTTTTCGCTGTTCTAAGCCCCAAGATGAGTCTCATTTCCGGATGGAACTCAGACAGAGAGGTGTTTTTGTTTATGACCTGCAATCGTACTCGTAAAAGTAGTCACATCACGCACAAATCTTGTCTCTCTCTGTAGCTCGCCAAGGATGTTGATTTCGTTTTAATAGCTGCAATTATCGGTTGTACACATCACACGCAGCAAACACACATCACATAAAGGAGGCGTGTTGTTGGGTAAAAGACGATTCCCATTCTCAGGACTGCCAAGTTGAGGTCGCCATATATGGAATGGATTCATATCGCGGGAATTTCATCCCAACTTTAAAAAAAAAGTCACAATGTTGCATATAGATTTCTGCAAGATTGATCATCCGGACTGTACACGTCCTTGGAAATGCCACGAAATTCCACCTGGGATTCCGGAATTTTTACATCAGAAATGGAAGAATATGGATTTTTCTGGAAAAACGATTAAATCCAATTAACCAGCTTATGGTGGATATGTGGATAGTTTGTCAGTGTTGTTAAACAACACGATAGTCACTCTCCCTTGTTATGAGGATGGAAAATGGATAGATATGGATAGCACAGATGTGGTGGGAATTTGTTAGATGGACATTATGAAAGTTCATTCATTGTGCCATATTAGTGATGACTTAGTAATTTATTTGTCTTCTTCTGATGCTTCTGTTGTCAAAAGTGAAGGGCAAAAGCTGAAAGCAAAAAAGACCTCTGCAGCGTTGATAGATCACTGCTTGTACATTTGTGCAGATCTTCCCTGTAGGTAGCTCTTAATGATCGTGGAATATCATGTGATTCAGTTTTTATTGGCTTATGCATAGATTTGCATACAAAATGATAAATTAAGGTAATTGGCTGGAGGTCTAGTATTTACTGTCGAAGTTGATTTCAGGAGGAGCTTGGTTATTCTTCGTCTATGTCTAAGTTAAAGTTAAGTTTAATATGTGCGAGAAGGGGAAAAGTAAACATTTTGTTCACACAAAATCGGTATCTTGATGATCATTATTACAAAACTTTAAGTATTGCAATTTCAAGCAACATCGAAGTACCCAGAATCTTGAAAGTACGACAAATCAACTTTTAAGAACCATGAAATAACTTGAAAGAACCCAGAAGCGATTTGGAAAAACCAAGAAACTCGCAAATATAACTTGAAAGTACTCAAGTCCCCATTATATTACTGGCATTATATAACTGGCAAGAACTTTTTTCATATCAGTTGCTTGTCTTGTTAAGGCGCTTGTATGCCTTCAACATTTAAGCGCGTGTTAGATTTTAATTCCAAAAACACATTTTTCACCTTCTGATTTTCAGCTCCATGTCAAAATTCTGTGCTCACATTTTTATCTCAAAATAAAAAAACAACTGTCAACAGAGACATAAAACATTTTCCAATTAACCCGGTTAATAGAATTATATTTCATGACTCAAGGCATTTAAACTCCTTTAAAAGAAGTCTAAACTCCACTTAACAGCTGTTTCCCAAAACGCACCCAAAGCCAAAATCCGTCTTAAGAACAAAACGAAAAAGAAAAAAACGATCATAATTTTTCCATCATCCACGCAAGTCCACATGACGTTTATTAATTTCTTTGGGTGGGAAAATTGATTAATGTACACACCCACCCACTTAAAAAAAAAACCCAAAACCCGTGCAAGAGGATAGAAAATTGTTATAAAACGGTTCACCTCCAATGAACCAGAGTGCGACACAACGGTTCAATAAATACAAATTAAACGAAACTACACTCGAAAACTCGCAATGCCTATTATCCAGGTGGGCTTCATCTATGGCAAATCAAATCAAAATAATAATAAACTTTTGAAAAATAAAAAAAACACACACACGGTGTTACGACAACTTACGAAACCACTCTTGGTGATAACTCAAAAGTCGAAGGGGTAATCCTAATAAATGTGTCTAAACCAACAACTCCCCTTTAGAGTTCATGCTAGAGCAGTGTTGGCGTTGTTCGTTTCGCATTTTAAAAATAAACAGAGAGTCCATGTAATACCCTTGCACGGCGACTCATGAACATTTTTTTAAAATTCAAATCCAAGGAATATAACTTTTACGACTTGTGGGCTGTTAATGGGCGATTTACGCAATTGCAGGAATTTTTAAAACTATAGTTTGCAAGCTAAATGGACATAAGGTCAGATAAGCTTAGTTGTTGTCTTTTATGATGACAGCAAATAGGAGGCGGTCTCCAGTTTTGCAAAGAGCATTGCACAGATAATTAAAAAGCTATAACATTTTTGACATTTAGAGGGTATTATATTTCATTGTTTTGGTAGGGTCTAAGGAAGACATTTTGTCATTAGCATTTACAATTTCGAAAATTTTTATGTAAAACCATAATTTTTAAAAGACTCTCAGCGGCCTTACATATCTATTGGAACACAGAGTTTATTTTGTCTTTATGTCTTTATTTGCTGAATATGTTGAAGAGTTGAGACGAGAAAATCACCCAGGAATCAAAATATCTTTGTTTGAGACCGAGCTTAATATTTGAACTTTCCGTTTTCTGAAAGAAAAAAAAACAGTTCAAGACTTCAGTGCATGCGGATGGAACATGTCGGCTGATCACAAAGGCAAACCCATTCACTCTGAACATGTTCTTACCACTAAAGTAATCTACAAGATGTCCAAATTTGAAAATTTGAATATGTAGATATTAAATTTCACCAAACAAAAAACCGTCGAGCACCGACAACAAAACATCGATTATGTTTTGTGAATTCTGTTGTATGATAAGAAATCCAAAACCAAATTGAATTTTCAGAATGCAAGGCATATGCACACATGCAGCATGAATGCACTTATCCCGCATACATTTCAAGAGTCTAGAGGCTGTCGGCGTCAGTGCGTCACAGCACGGCAATCCTGTGTAGGTATTTAGGAACTTTCTCAGTGCGTTCTCTGGTTCCAGAATACAAACGAAATGTTTTGTTTGTGTGTCAATAAAGATAAAAAAGGGTTGGGTCATTGGTCCCTGAATGTGAATGGCCTGTCACAACGGCCACAAACAAAGATTGTCCGTCGTCGTCGTCCTCGAGCCCAGATCGAGCTACTGAAAAGGAAATCGACTTTCTTGAGTCGGGAGCAATTAATTCAGAATGTTATTTCCTTTCATTAAAATTCCATAACTCGCTTTTGGGCGATAACTAAACTGGCGGTAGTAGCTGGACAGACGAAGACGACGACGGCAATGGCTACGATGGCGCACTGGATGGCGGTGGCGTCGGTAACGTTTAGCCCATTGGAATTCTGCCGGTGTTGTTTTTTATCCCGACACAGTACCGCACTTACGCCCAACGATATTGGGTTACACGCAACCTAGGACAATAACATGTCCGAAATACTTAATTCCTAGCCTGCACTGCAACAGTATCTGTACTGTTGCACCAGAGAGGTCCGTGGGTTGCCGTTCGTTTGGTTAATATGTAATAACACACGAACCAAAGGCCAACATGACATTTGAGCAAAGCTCTAGCTCCAGAGCTCCATGGATAGAATAAAAAATGGTGCAGCTGTGACTGCTAAGAATGCAAGTAGCCTATAAATGGCAGCAGCTCTCTGTCTGCGGTCTGTTTGATTGTTTCGAGCGTTAGAACTAACTCTTTTTATCTTGCCTACCCTATTAATAAATTTAAACACCTTTTTGGTGCTAGCGCCAATTATTATCCACACCCGTTCGGCCGCAACGAAAAACACGATGAGTAATGACAAAAATAAGGACCAAATTATTTCCAGCAAAATTAAAAAAAAAAAACAGAGGAGGACTCTCGAAAAAAGGGTTTGTAAGGAAGCAAATCAACCGTCGCAGTCGCGTCGTCATCGTTCTCTCTAAAGTGCATTATTAATATTTTCCATTCCACGCCAATCCTTTTTCTCACAAGACAGAAAAGAAATGTCATTGGAGTCCTTTTGTTCGTAGCTGCGCCTCGACTCACGAAGCCATTCACATTTCAATTACTTTGAATTGCAGGACGCTATTTCGAATTAAATAGAAAAAAAACGTCCCATAATACGAAATGCATTTTTTACGTGCACACTTCAATTTTAATGATATGACGCGACATATGCGCTAGATTGTGCAATTGTAAAGGACCAACACCAACCAATTTGAAGGACAAAATTAAAATGTATTTTAAACAAAAAAAAAACATAAAAAATGTGTTTTTGAAAAAAAAAAACGTTTGCATGTAAAACAAGAGAATTTCTTATATGGGATGTTGTTTTTTTTTGTTTATTTCACGAACCACTATCGAGTGTCGAACGTAAAAAAAGGATTTCTTTGTTAGAACTTATATTGCGTTTTTTTATAAGCATCGTTCTTGTGAAACCCAAGATTTTTTTTCTCCATCAGTTTTTATAAAATTCAAATTTAACCCTTGCGCATAATTTTGTTTGATGGTTAGCTGATGTGAATGCGTTTTGATATCCTGATTCTGTGCCGTCTTTTCACAAACAAGGAGAAAGGGTAATTTTTTTTTTATCGAGTCAGGATAAGTGCACGTTCGATTTTTTTTTTCTTTAAAGCAAAGCCATTGTCATGAACTTGGTTTTTTTTTATGAAAAAAAAAAAACAAAAAAATATTAAAAACAACACAGACTTTGAGAGCAATTTGAAAAGGTATATAGGTAGGTAGTTGTTTTTTGTTTGGCCCGTATTTTTATTTTATCTCGATTAACCATTTGGCAGGACTCAATTGCGCGTGTGCGCATTTACATATTTGAAAATTAAAAAAAAAACTATTTTCTATCAGATTTATCCCGTTGAAAGAGAGATCTGAGCAGTAGAACTCTATTTAAGATTTTTAGAGAGATTATTGCCCCTGACAGACGGAACTGATTTTTTAACTCAAAAATTATGTTAAACAGTTTTTTTTTGCAAACAATTTTTACTTTTTTTCATCATAGACAATTTTTAAATTAAAAAAAGGACTAAGTGTTAGAATTGTCTGATATTTTGGGATGAGGGAAAATTTGTTATTTGACATCGCGATGTCAACCTTTTTGTTGAGCAAAAAAAAAAGGTTCGAAACCTACACCTGGGTAATGAGGCTGAAATAATCCAATCTGTTGTCTTATGATGCGCCGAGAGGGTAAAAAAATCGGCTTATTTCGGGGAGTATTGGTAGTTTGGTAGACTTTCATGTATTTTTTTAATGAAATAAGAACGGGACAAATAAATTTTGGAAAGTTTGGAGAGTGAATAAAAACGACTTGGATACTGAAATCGAAATAGATTTTTCTTTTTCTTACTTTTATTATGCAGAACATTAAACGCCTTACTTACTTTTTAAGATGGCGCTACTGTCCAGGTCTGGCTCATTCAACCAGCGTCTCCAGCAACCTCGGTCCCCAGCTAGCTGTCTCCAGATTCGCACGCCAAGTTGGTTCAGGTACTCTACTATCTGTGTGCTCAACCTGAGTCGCGGTCTTCCTCTTCTGCGACGTCCTTCCGGGTTGGATTCGAAGACTCTACGGGCCGGAGCATTGTTTTTCATTCGCTCTACGTGACACAGCCATCTAAGTCGTTGGACCTTAACTTTTCTGGCTGGGTCAGTGTTGCTCAACAGCTCGTACAGATTGATTGAATCTTAGTTCCCATTCTCTATTTATGCAGACTGGACCAAAAATCACTCGAAGAATTTTTCTCTTGAAGCATAGAAGCATGAAGATCTGCCGTAGAGTGAACATTTGATCGATGGTGGACATTCCGGGTCTGAAGCCACACTGATGAGGGCATATCAGGTTGTTGGCTTCAAACGTTCACACAGCATGGGAGACAAGATCTTGTTGGCGATGTTAAGGAGACTTATACCTCTGTAGTTGGTGCAGTTCAGGGGATCTCCTTTCTTGAGGATCGGGCACATAATGCTGAGGTTCCATTCGTTGGGCATGCTTTCCTCCGATTAAATTTTGAAGATGATCTTGTGCATGCTCCTAACCAAATCACCTCCAGCTGTATTGCACAGTTTGGCGGCTAGGCCGTATGCTCCAGCGTCTTTGTTCGACTTAAGTTTAGAATTCGCTCTCAATGTCAATGACGGATGGGTTGAATTGGTGGTCTGCTTCACCCAAATTGAATGAATTTATATCCAGCTGTTTTTGTGCCATTTCGGGAATCACTCAGCAGTGTGGGTGGCTATTTTAACAATTCTTTTCAAAAAAAGGATCAAAAGAAAGAACATACTCTGAATCGCTCGAAATGTTTCCATAACTCTATACATAATTAAGGTAAGGCTGAGGTAACACTTGTTTCTTCTTAACATCTGTCTTAGTATAATCGTTAATTAGGTCTGTTTTGAGTTATTTTTAGGTCATTCATTTGAAATTCTTAAAAATTCGATGACTATCGACAGGAGAGCTATTTTTGTACCTCAGTCACATTCTTTGAATTAAATATTTCTTTTAGCTGATCACCTTTATAGATCGCTCAAGTAGACCTACAGCTGCTTGAGTCCTTTTTGTTTATTTTGAAATCCTTACTTCTGAGCAAAGTGTTAATGCAATTTTGATTAATTAAAGTATCGGTCTCCTAAGAACAAAAAAAAAACAAAAACTTTTGTCTCATTAATCTTTTTCCGAAATGAGAGCAGCTTGTTCTTCTTTCATGTTTCCCCGGCCGCACATAACCCTTCAACACGCACACACATGTGAGATGTGACAAGAAATGTTTGTCGAAAATAAAACGAAAATTATCAATCAATTTCGTCAAAAGCTGCAGTATTTTATCTTGCACCCTATTTAAACCCAGAACCTAATTAACAACCGCATTACTCAAGATCTTTCTCTTTCTTCTTGGTTTGCCATTGAAAGAAGTCCAATTCAACCAATAAACTGAAAACGAAAAACACGGAACGTTTACTGCGCAATGTGGCAAGGAATCTGCTCCTTATTTCGCCCGAAAAACGCACATTCATTTCTTTGCAATGTTTTTTTTTCTTTTCTTTTTTTGTGGATGCCAAGCAAGTCACGTCACATCACTCTTCTTCGTCTTTAAATTCAAGTTCTGCATTAAAATGGAGGCGTTTGCGGTGCTCGTGGTGGCGTGAAGGAGTCGCCGAAGAACCCAAAACCAGACATCACACAGTGTCTCCAATTAATCGTCTGCGCTTCATTATCAAGGGTCATTACGAAAATTTATGATACCAGAGCGCGAGAACCGGCAACCACGGCGTAACTGACATACACACCCACCAACCGACCGAACGACTGATTTTTCAACGACGACGACAGACGCACGATGGACAAAAGTGCGTGATGTTGCTGCGCGTAATGTGAAAGATTAGGTACGAAAGCGAAGCGTTGAGTGTATCAAGTTCAAATGAACCAAATGCGGAACCCCAAAACTAACCAAGTTCCAGAAAATGAACAGAAAAAAAAACGACCAAAAACAAAACTTTAAGTCAGTTTGAAAAAATTAAATGAAATTAATGGAAGAATGCCCTTTTTTTATTCTGCTATTTGGGTTGATGACCAATGACCAGATGCCAGGAAAATGGTTGAACCCACCCGATTTCGAGATGTTACAATTATTATTGCATTCTGGTGAACTTGTTTTGTCCGAGGACGTAAATCAAGAATTCGCAAAGGGATATTGCCACTATCACAGATGATATCCATCAAGCCTAAGACTGGACAAGGTTATGGGTTTTTGAGGTCAGGCATCAGAGTGACGATGATGGTGGCAGATGAATTCTATATGCTGCATAAGTTGCCATTATTACACTCTATAGATTCCAGTCACTTATGATGATGATGATGATGACGACTGATGTACATCGAGCATTACAATTTGTTTTTTTTTATTTTCTTGGATATGCAGCCGCTTAAGGGATGGAACATGGAATGAGTGTTTGGGTCGTTAAGTGATCGCGATTCTTAATCTTGCTGGCGCGCATCATATCAGGCGGCGGTGTGGCGGCGAATTAGTATCATGACAGTGAATTTCATGCCACGCAACATCATGCGATGTCATTTAGCTGATTGAGCCTTAATTCGAGGCTAGACTATGTGGCGTGTTAAGGCAATTCAAGAAATGCAATGCGATCTCTGGGGAATAATCTGTATGTACTTAGGCGGTCGATTTTTTGTTTGTTGGTAATTTTTTACCGAGAAGAAATGCTAAGAACTAACTCACTTATAGTCAGATGGTGGGTCATTAGGACGTGGGTTAATGTTTAACCATTTGGATTGGACACTTCATTTGTTTGAACTCGTCAAAGTTTGCAGTTTGAATGCATCGAAGCACTATTGAGATCGCAAGCAAGTCGCTGGTAGGTATAAATATAAAACTTCAATGATTCCCTATGTTTTTTTTTTCATAATCAATGCAATATCATCACTTATCCGATTTGAAACGATATTGCAATGGAAAGACAATGATAATGAGAATGACGATGCCTGTCATCAAGGGCAATTTCGGTACAAATTCTTACTGTCTCCGGTATTACAATTTCTTGGAACTGCCATCATGAATTATGCTGGTTGTTGGTCTCATGTCTTAAGGTATTCCACACCATTAAGAAGGTGGAGCAAAAAGTAGAAGCTTCCTTTTCCTTTTCATGCTAAAAATGTAGTGACTATAACACACGTATCATATTTTTTCGGACCATAACTACTGCCATCTGAAAAAGGAAAAAAACACGAAAATATGTGACAAACAATGAAAAACATGAACGAAAATAAAATTATGTTGAATAATGTCAAACTCTGCCGCCTAGCCGCGTCGAAATCTACCGACTCTTCCCTTCTGCATGCCGGCCGATACCGGTACCGTGTTCGCTCTACTGTTAACCGCATGAAATTCAATTCAAGCATTCAAGGTCTTCTATAATATTGCTGCTGGTGAGCTGGTGCTGGTAGTTGGTGTCTCTCTTATTCGTTTCTTTATTGGCTTGAGAGCTTCTTCTTGAGGGCAAAAGTGTAGAATTGCCAATTGCGTGTTATAAAAATGATGGCTTCCATACGAGTAGGTACGTTCCGATGGATGCGTTTCCATATACACTCCCAATCGATATGATGCCGGCTCTCCAGTCACCGCCCATCTTGATAGGTGACGAGCCATATCCCCATCAGCCTTAGGGCTATCTTGATGACGATGACGAATCAAGATGAAAGTGAGATTAGGAAAATTCTTCAGAATTTGGTAGCTAGCGAAGCGATGTGATGGTATATTAGGTACCTGACAAACCACACACGGGTTTTTTCTTGTTTTGTGTTGTGGAGTGAAAGATGAACTGATGGAAACATGATACAAGGTATGATCTTTTGCTCAACTCCGGTAGCTTGAATTTCGAGCTTCGACAGCGACAACATTGTCAACATCATTTGTCGTTGTCGTTGCTACTGACAGTTGATAGATGTTTCATACCATTTGACACCTTGACCAATAATTTCCCATGCTGGTCGGGTCTTGAGGAATTTTTAAGTCTGAGCCAAATTCGGAAAATCGATTGTTATGCACATTTTCTCCTCAATTTTGTGCACTGGTTAGCGGCAGACAAAACGAAATGGGCCAAAAGTAAGCCCCTTCGATTAATCCCTAATTCCATTCATGTCTAACCAACCCTCTAATTTCTTGACAGAACAGCCATACAGTGTTGACAGTTTCTTTTCGTTTATTTTTGTTGTCTAGTCCAGTTGCTTGGGGGTTAATTGTTGGGGATTAAGGGTGCTTTAACGTGTTGGACTTAGAGCACATTTTGTGTATATTGAGATGTTCTCGGGCAACACTGACGTGTGCAGAATTCTATGCTCGTTGTAAAATGAGAAAAAAACACAATAATTCCTTATTTACGATGACGATGATGAATGGTGTTGTAATTTGATGACTTGCTAAAAAAAAAACAAAAAAAAAATAGAGAAGACTTAGAAATTGTATTTAAACTTAAAAAAAAGAAATAAACAAGTTATTTGTTGTGAAATGGGAAAAGTGTTGTTAATTCTATATTCCACTTTTACCACTTTATTCTACTTTATAACTTTAATTTATAAAAGAGGCTTTGAATTTTTCCGCATTTTGTTTTTGTTTTCACGACTTTTCAAATACTTCAAAGCTCACGGTAGAGCCATCAAAATTACAGACCCTTCAACTCATTTCCGTAAAGTTTTTCTGAGGAAATACAACTACGTATGAGCAAGGAAAAGGCCAGGAAAGTCTTTTGCTGTATAAGTAGGAGAGATCGCGATACCCGAAGCTTTGGAATGTAACATATTATAGATGATGCCGTCCAACTATCAGGATTAGTGTTACAATAAGTTGAAGAAAGCCTTGTTAGACGGGTTATTTTTTATCAAGGGCTGAGGTAGGACTCAACGGCTTCCAGGGTCTGACTAAAGAAATAACAAAACTTCGTCTTTTTGAGAGCCGATACAATTCTTTTATTTTATTCCAAATAGATTAGTGATTTTAGTATTTATTATTATAACTTTAACATTCCATTTTTACAAGTTATATCTATGGTCTTTTTAATACAGTTCACTCTAAGATAACAGAGGCCACTTCTTATTACAACCTGAAATAGCAGGCGTCACTATTTATTACATTCCGAGCAAACAGATGCCTTTTTATTATTACAGTCTGCAAGCAGACGCCACTGCTTATACAGTTTGAATGCAGACGCCACTGGTTATTATTTATTACAATCTCAGCTTGCAGATGCTTCTTGATTATTACAGTCTGCAAGCAGACGCCATTCATTATTACAGTCTGAAAGCCACGCCACTTACTGTTTAAGACCCAGTGAATGAACTTCATAGTCTATCAAAATTTTCGAGAGGACATCTCTTAGTACAACAAGTCTGGTACTTAACCGCTGGGATGTTTTTCTCTGCTTTTGTCTTCAAATGTCACCTCTATTAGTCAATTTTGTGCCAAAACATGAATGTGGATTATGCTTGGCAAGCGAAATGATTCCATACATTTTGTATCTCTCTTATACACAGCGTATTTGGCTGTTGGCTGATAAAAAGAAACGACTGTAGCTGTTGTTTCTCGACTGTGAGCTGCTGCTCGGTAGTCATCAATCGTCGATGGTGGAGTGGGATATTTATTGTTTGAAATTGTTATGAATTTTTCATTACAGTCTGGACCAGATCCCACAAAACATCTATCCAACTGCTAGGCCAAACCGTCTTTAAATTCGGAGCACCTTCAGAAAATTGTATTTTAGTGGAAATCCTACTTCTGCTACTTCAGTTTGGCCAGAGAAATGAGTTAATTGAAGGCCAAAAAATAAATGTTGTCTTACACAAATTGTAAGTTGCATTTTCAAAGCCTGGACGACATAGGTGTTTAAACAAGTTTGTGCGACCCAATCATTGTTTTTTTTTTGTACGTTGATTTAACAAAAGGAATAGATGTAATGAAAACTCCTCCTTGCTCTCAAAGAGTTCAACTAAAGGTTCCCACATCAACATACTTGACCTTTTACCACCATCTCTCAACAACTCAGAGTGACCCATAAAAACAAAAACAACAAAACAAAAAATCAACATAAATTTAAGATTTCACCACTTCCGTTTCAGGTAATTAGCCACACCTGTTTAAATAAGATATAGAATTGAAATTTTCTCTCCTCTTCTAATTTATTGGCATAATAACTTTTATTATAAATATTTATAAAGTGTTAAAGGGCCTGCCAAGCATCAAGCGACCTAGCGAGGGCCCAACTCACAAAGAAATAGATTTAATTTTTATTACCTTGTTACTGTTACAGTGACTCGATATAAATATCTGTAGGTTGGTAAGATCAGCAATAAAAAACAAAAAACTCAACTTTGACAGTTTAAATTAATTGCCTACAAGTCGAGCAACAATGTATACTAATTAGTGGCCAATTAAAAGAAGGAACAACTTGCCTCTGAATTTATTATTTTGAAATATTTAATACCTGACTTTATAGCTGTTGTATAAGTTTAACAGATTAATGAGTGTGAAATTTATTTTGGTTGAACGTTGAAATTTTTCCAAAGGTTTGGGAGTCAATGACATTGTGTTATTGCATATTGACGAACTCATTGAACTTGTCAGAATGCCACCATCAAGATAAGATAAAGATATATTCATTGCAAACGAATTACTTCCGCAAACGGAACACTCTCTGAGTAAAGTATACCAGCTCAACCGCACCATAAAAAAAAACAAACCCAAAAGGAATCGTTAAATCATTAAAACATTACACTGCGGCTATACGAACATTCAATTACGGTTCCAATTCGAATGCATCGTCTCCGGTTTGGCTTTTCCATATAAATAAGTAGACAGTAGAGTATCTTCTATTTGTATCCAGCACCTTTATAGCAGACGACTGACAACGACGACACGCATATTACACAGCACATCAGAGTCGTCAGCTGAAGAAGAACGGGCAGCTCCTGATGGTTACCATACAGGCCCCCTACAAACCCATGTCTGTCTTTTGGGATTACAAATAGTTGCACACACGCACACATATACTCTTAGTACATTTAACAATGTAAACTTAATTCTCAACCCCCAAGCAACGAACGGAACGCCAAGCGAGCAAGACCCCGTCACACAACCAGGCCAAGCCAAACCAAACCAAACCGAACCCAACCAAGCCAAAGAAGCTAAGGCAAGGCTCGGGTGTCTGCATATTTACAATACCTTGCAGCGGTAATCCAAATATGTACTTAACAAGATAATGAAAAGTCTGACATTGCAAAGTCAATAAATAATATAGCACCGTAGCGTTGTATGAACAACATGGCACGATGGCACTGGCCATATCATCATCAGGGTGCCTCCGTACATTTAACAAATCGTCATCATCCCCCTTGTTTCAATTGCATACATATCGGCCGGTTGGACTTGGATTCGGATTTGGTTGGAAGGCTCATTCGGCAAAATGATAGAGTGAGGAGCAGAAAAAAATTGATTTCACCTGTCAGTCATTTTGGAGAGTCGAACCTCTTTCTTCCTCTAAGCCATATACTCTGCTATCCCGTCGAGGGCCGTTAGCACGACGATGTGATATCAACACAGGCTGTTGGCCCCATGTGTGCAATTGACTTTTGGGCTTCCGCTTTTAATTCGATCAGAAGTTAATTAATTTCAACGCTTCTCCGCTTCTCTCACAGACCCGGATAACTTGTGAATCGTGAGTTTACGTGAAGCCACATAAGAAGACACGGCTCTGTGCGATACTATAAACCTACGACAAGTCGAATTTATCTCCTTGTAAATCGCTTGAGTTACCATTTCCAGCGAGAACTACCTTCCTCCTCTTTTGGGAAAAAAAGAGATTCCCAATCGATAAGCGAGAAATTAAAAATTCAAATTGTTTACCCGATGTCTGTCCGTCATGTGAGCGATTCCGACTCACCAAAGAACCAAGAGATGTTTGTTTGTCCTTTTTTTCTCTCTTTTATTTATTATTTGTTATACCGGGCCCTCGACTGTTCCGTCACCCTGGTCTTGACTATTGGTCCGAGAGAGCAATCTGTTTGAGGCCCGACAGATTGCTGCCTATTGAACTGAACTGATAGGCAAATGGAGACAGATTTTCATGCAAATTTAATGCGTAAACATGGTCAAATTGGAAATCGTATCTTCTACTATGCATGCGGCATGTGAGTTGGGATGTTAATGTGGATGAGGGAATAGTCCTGTTGGAAAATACAAATATGTATGAATTTGTTGGCAGCCGATTGACGATGACGGACATTGACCATGGCAACCAAATGAAGGCTTCATATTAAATGTGGTTCGGTACATCATTTTGGTTGAACGTTTGAGTCTAGTCTTGATCCAATGATTACTATTGACCAGAGTGACTATGTCTACTGGACCAGATGGAATCAATTATTCCTTTTTCTTGTGAAAACTAAATTATTCTCTCTTCTTGCGAAGGCACACATGGAACACCTGACACTTTGTTTCTTTATTTTTATCAGCCCTTTATCGTGTTTAAGAGAATTTTTCAGTATAGTTTAACTTTGTTATGGTATTCTGTCCTGTTAATTTTATAGGAGACTTCCGGCCCCTTTGTATTGTGATGTGAGCAATAATTAGTTTAAACATTATCCAATTCTTTCACAGTGATGTCGTTTGTTCTGCAATTTTTCAAAGCTTGTGTAAACTATTTCCACTGATTTGCAAAACCGATTTCTCCTTGGAGACAAATCAATAAGTTCTTCTGCATAATTGGCCCCAATATTTTTCCTTACCACTTTGTTAACAAAAAAAAAACTATTTTTTACAGACAGTCAGGTTTTTTTATTCGTTCCAAAATTCCGAAAAATGTTGTACTAGAATGTACGTTTGAATAATTTGAACGAAGAATTATTTTGCTTCGTTCTCCATGATTCTCATTATTTCGAGTATCGTAAGAATCTTCATGAACGTGACATTTGTATACTTCATATGTTTCTCCTTTTCTTTAAGGCAAAGAAGATGTCTCAAAGTCGATAAACTTCGTTCTAACATGTGCTCTGTAGCAATTGCTGGAAGAACGGTATGTTTTCATCCACATTAATGTATAAAGTGGCGTATACGTACCTTTTCATTGTTACTGATCACTTGGTTTGAAATGGAGCAAAAGTTTACCCTGCACTTCCTTCTAGTCTGGCCCCCCTTCAACTTTTTGATATTGTTAAATGCTTAAACGCCCTTCTTTTAAAATCACTGGGCATTCCCGTCCCATTCTCTCATTGACTCCGAAAACGTGTTTGTAACTATTGTTACTTCTATTCACAAGCACAATATCTAGATGGAAGAAAAGAACCAAAAACCCAAACATCGAATATTCATCTCACCATTATCAGAACACCATTTTATTACATTAGGGTTACCATGTTTGTAAGGTCGTCGTAGCCTTAACTCGTTCGCAGCTCGTTCCAGGGTCAATGGCCATATTATCTCAACTTATCTGCTTGTCTTTTGTAATAACAATAAAACCCCAAAGAAACTGCTCTGAAGAAAGTCGATAAAAAAAACAACAGCCCACTGGATATATGTATAAGTTCACCATAAAAAGAACAAAATATTAAGACGTATTTAAATTGTTTATTTTTAGGTTGGCATGTGCGTTATAACTCTTGTTATCGCTCGCAAATCATCGCACCGCAATAAGTCCGTAAAATTCAAGTACAAAACAGTCTCAAAAAGGGTTGATCATCTTTGCTAGATGCTCAAAGACGACGTGACGACAACGTAAGCCCTTTCTTCGCCGCACGAAAAACACACGGAAGAAATTTAACTCGATGATCGCAGGCATGTAAAAAATTGAACTGATCATTGATCGCACCTTTCTTGTTGAATCGAGAGAAAGGAGAAAAGCAGTGTGCAGAATGTGTATGAAGTCAAACCGAATTTTAAAGTGAAAAGTGCAGTTTACCGTTGACTTTCGCCCTTTTTTATTAAGTTATTTTTTAATTTCGCACATTTTTATCGCAATCGGAGCAACCACCGGGGCGTGTAGTTAGGAAATTTGTTGAGTGCCTAAACGTATCGCACTCGGACCCTTTCTTTTTTTTTTTACTAAGCATAACCCATAATATTGCGAAAATTTGTTAGCAATTTTTGATTGTGTTTTAAATATTAGCAAAGGGGTCAAAATGGAACGCAGGATAAGCAAGTGCAGAAAGTAATTGCATTGCAATTATGGCATTTCGATTATTTACAGTTAGTTAATCGGTCAAGCGGGATTGCTTTTTTCGTGTGGCGAGTCCGCGTACATTGACCATCAGAATCAAGATGGAGAAGCAAGTGAGTTGGTTTAGTGTAAGGTTATGCAATGGGATGATTGACCTCTTCATTATTTTTATGTTGATGGAAGTATAGTAATCAATCGACGCACGCTTGATTGGTCTTTATTATGACCAACTGGCATGTTAAAGTTGATTGATATGTGAGTTGAGTGGCGCCCAACAGCGGGATATTAAACTGTTTGTGAAACCTTAAAACCAAATAGGGTGGTTTTGGGAATGCATGTGCATTTGATGCGTTTGTGCATTGGGAGGTCATTGATCTGCTTGCGAGCAGGGGTTGGTTATTTGTTTTCACTTCAAAAGACTTGAAGGGAAATATAAATCAACAAATGACAACCTCTATTTGCTGCGACTTGCGAATTTCCACCTTTTGGATCGAATAAAAACTCAAAGCCCACAGATATCTAAGCTCATCTGCGTAACCGTCACAAGTTTGTTGAGACATGCGTTGCTTTGCTTTGCAAATTTGCCTTAATCGGAAAACTGCACCCAACTTCGGGCTATATTTAGCTGCTATATTTAACTGCGTCACACGCACTCGGGCAAGTAACATAATTTTATTACAATAAAAATGAAGAGTTTGCTGGCTGTATTCATGTTTGGGTCTCGAGAAAATTTACATGAAAGCTACGCCTTCCAGACAGAGTGCACTGTCGATGTCAACTTGTGATTGACAAACGAATGGATCGTGATTCGCCTTTATGTTGACGACTACAGACGATCTTTGTCAGCCATATTGCTAGAAAATAAGAAAAGCAACGTTTATCGTTTCGAAAAAGTTAAAGATAAGCTCATTCAATTTTTTAATGTTCCCGCGAAAAAATTGGTAATTTTCCAGAATAGTATGCAAGGACTGTTTAATTTCTAAATTCAAAACTCATTCTTCAATCAATTAAATTGAAAACAAATAGCCGATACCTACCTTTATTTATCATTTTTCATTTTGAGGACTGAGACCGAAAGGAGTTCAAAGCGTTAAAGTTTCATTTCGCGGCGGTCGCTGTCTGTGAAGCAATTCAATTGTGAAACCAAAAAGTCGGCAAATCCTTTCATCTCTTTTCGCATTGTCTTTGGTATGTTTTTGTCATGTTTGTTTTTCATTTTCTTTTATAAGTTCTCAAACCGACAAAAAGAAAACAGTTTTAAAGAAAAAACCGAGAAAAAACTTAACCAAACTTTTTTCCTGTCAAAACAACAAAAATTACATTTTTGACACATTTTGTGGGAAGGAGTGAATTGGTCTATGGAGCTTTGTGACTGTGGATGACAAAAAGGCTCCTCAAAAATAACAATAAGCAAAAAAAAAACTACACAACGCAATGCGAACGCTAAAAACGGTGCATTATGAATATTTTAACAAAACGAATTAGAAAAGGTGAAGTAAAAGATGATAAATGGATTGTTTTTGTTTGTGTTGCGGTTGCGGCACGCAGAACGTAGAAAGAAGAACGCAGTACCTACTGCAGCTTAGCAATTGAGTGTGTGGTGTAGTATAGAAGTAGCTGTTATGCTGCTAGTTGATGGGAGAGTTCCGGGTTCGCACAAGATCGAGTAAATGGAAAACTTTGTCCTAAGCCTCTCTACTCACTCGCATACCTACCCCACAACTTATTATGGGGGCATTGCGTGAGGTGCATGCATTAAAAGGGGGTCTCTCATACCGAACGCTAACTGCAAAGTTAGACGACCGGTGCGAGTGCATTTCTATTTCTCTGGTGAGTATCTAATGTGAATTTCTGTTTAAAGGTGCAAGCGAATATAGCAAAGATTTTTAATCTATTTTTAATTAAAATTTATTTTAATTTTACCAAGAAGCAGCACTCTTAAAATGCGATTATATTTTTACTTAATTGATCTGGTGACAAGAGAAAAGCCATAATAAATGTCAACTGGGTGGTTTGAATTGTGATTTATTCATATGGGGAAAGTCATTCGTTCTGAAAATAATGTGTCGAAAGTGAGTTATGGTATGATGATGCACATACAATGGCGACAAAAATGTAAAAACGGAGACGATGGGGCGGTGCAGAAGTGATGAACCGCTGACGTTGAATGCTGAGGCAAATTGATGAATGTTAAACCTCATGAATTCAGAGAAAATAATCTTAGTAAATTGGGTTTTTAAGTCACAAGTAGTCTGTTATGAGCGATGGGAACAATTTGTTAATGGTGTTTAAGTCCAACAAAAGCAACGTACCGAGAAAACACAACTTCACTTTTTCAAACAGCCATCATACAGGCTTTGGTCTGACCTGGGTCAGTCTAAAACTTTTTATGTAGTTTTTGTTTGAACGGAATTAATGGGAAAAATACCAAAATAAGATGATAATATTATAATCAAGAACAATACACTCATGTTTGTCTTTTGTCATAAGTTCCTTCTAACCTCTTTCGCAGAGTTAGTAGGTAGAGGTACTTTACTTGGGCTAAGAACGTGTGTTAACTTCGCTCGCACCTTATCGCAAAGAATAGGTGTGAAACATACCAAAAACAAAAAACAACCAAGCTCTAAAGTGTGCAGTGTTAATTTTGGTTTGGGTTGAAACAAACTATAACACACCATCTCCGCTTCAGCGAGGCGCCAAAGAAACAAGCAACACGCGTTCACACCTTTTTTACCATTTAAATATTTATTTTAAATGTTGAAAAAAAGTTCTTTGCTTATTTTGGATAATAGACAATACAGACAGACGGAAAAGGCACACCTTTAATTAGACAACTAGGTGCAATGCAACTCAAACCACACCATGCGTCGACAACAAACCAAACAACCTCTCAACAAAACAACAACTCAAACACAAACATAAAATATCGATATTCTACTTGTCGAATTCTAATGAATATTTGCCACAAATGGCGCAAAGTAGGTGTCAAATAAAAATTAGTGTTAGCACCGCCAAATGTTAATGTAATAAATCTTTAACAAATTGACGGATCAATGTGGGCTTTCTTCTATTTTGTTTTAAATATTTATTGTTCGGCTGTAATCTCAGCACGTGTCATAGTTGTGACCTGTCGAGTCGCAGTCGCAGACCACCCCACCAATATCGATTTGCTAAGGAAATGACATCTAATTTAATCCCAGACACAAACCGCCTCCAAACTTAAAACCCAACACAACAACCACCACTCAACCACGAGCATACCAATCAACGCCCCCGTCCCTAAGCATGCCCGAACGACCCGACCGAGATATGAAAATAAGACACACATCAAATTTGCTTGTGTACGGAAACGGAGACTGTCACTTAGGCTTTAGAGAGCCTTTAGTTGGATGTCTTAAAGTTAAATGCTAAACACAAAACATGCATATTGTTATGTTTGTTTGCTGTTAAAAATATATAAGTAAAATGTAATTGGTAAGCGTATTAAAATACGCCAACAACAATAAATGTCATGTATAGAAACCCATGCCCATTGTACAGGTAGGAAAGATTGGCTACCCGAGACGATCGTCGCTTGGTCTGGTGCTACGCTGGCTGGCTGGTTGTTTGTGGTGCTTGGCCGGGTGATGATGACGAGGATGAAGATGACGACGTCGACGACACTCTGTCTGCCTTGATGGCAAGAACCCCCACAATGCATTTTAGTGCGGAAAGAGTACGATTTAACAACACTCCAGGTTTATAATACGGTGACGGTGATAGTTGATATGGCCACTGGGTAGGGTATAATCTGTCACCCGCGTTCCATGTTGGTACCCCTCTGGTTTAGGGGTTGGGTGGGGGCAGATTTTAGTGTACTCTTGTTGTTGTTTTCGGTGCTCATGTTGGTTGGGAGAGTCGATTTAATTTTATGTGTACATGGCTTTTTTTGTAAACATCTTCGACATTGTTTTCGCGGTTTTGTTGTCGGCTCGGTTCGGGAAGCCAAACTGTGCATCCATGGGGATTAGCTTTCAATTGTTGTGTTGGATATATTTTTTTAAAATATAAAAGATACCTGAATGTGAAAATAAAAGAAGCAAACAACACAAACAAAAAGCTAAATGTCAACGTGCCCAAGCGGAATTCTTTTATACAAAAATGGTTAACAGTGGCACTCGATAGTTTTCTTACACTTTTTTTTAATCATAGTTCCTAGAGTCACAAAACCAACGATCTCTTTTCAAATTACATATTTCAATAAAAACTGAAGTTGAGGCCAAATAAAAAAAGCTTTAGCAACTCGTGACGTCACAAAGATAATGAAAACTCCTTTTTTTAATGATTTTGCAGGGCTTCGGTATAATAACAGAGTTGAATATTTTTGTATCTACTATTTTTACTAGTAGAGTAATGAATAATGTTGGATCTCTCTGTGTCGAACCGCAATCAGCCGAAAAAAATCTCTGAGTCGAACTTTTCACCATACTTATCTGGTCTACTTCTTCAATTTTCCATCAAAGATTTTGAGCGATTACTTTTTGTTTAATTGTTTTGTTAATGCTTGTAACAAAAGTTACTATAATTTAAACATAAATTCGACTCTCGTTTCTCGTAAGCCGAAATTTTACGGGATAACAATATTTGATTGAGTTAAAGAGATTGTATGCAGCAACATTGTGTTGCAGCTTTTATGATGAAGTGATTTTCGAGAGTTTCGACTACCAAAGAGTCCGGTAGCAAACTTTTGATCCTCACTGTACTAAATGCATATTGCTATTTTTATACCTGTCGTACCGAGTTTGCACGTTAAATAAAAAGAAACAAAATTAAACACAAAACGTAAGAAAAATATTATTAAGTGTCGCTGCACTCGATAAACTGGTCTGATAAAAGAGATGACAACCAAATAAGTTGTTGCATTTTATTTTAATCCTTCCACTTGGAATCGGTAACTTGATTTCCGTATGAAATGCACATTGCCTGTGACTGGATGCAGTAAAGGTCCATAAATTGTTTATTTCATATTATCTAAATTTATTTTGAAATTGAAATGGCAGCAAGAACTAAATAAGAATGGTTGACAAGAGGGCGCTGTGGCAGGAACAGTGAGAGATCAAGGAATTCTGACATTCCTAAAGCAGGATTTGGAAACTCCATTACTTACTCTCGGCTTCTGACTTTAGCAACAGTATAAGATATGACAAGGAACACGTTTAAAGACACGACTTGAATAGGAATAAGTGCGCCTTTAAACCTTGCAATGCATGTCAGCTACTCGGGATATCTAATTCCTTAATTTAGAGAATTTTATTTTCGAAGCTAATTGACTTTGAGTGGCCTGGTCACAGTTTGTGGCTGACAGTTTTGGTTTGATAACTATGTTCGAATGGAATTTCTATTGGACCTTTGTATTGCATTGATACGTCTAACGGTGTCTGTGTACTTATGTCATTATTTTATGAAAGGCTTAACTTGCAACGTTCACTATAAAATGTATAATGGGACATGTAAATAGTTGGAAGAAATAATATCCTGTTTTTCCAAATGAAAAACAAGCTGTCGCAGCTCGCAGGGAATGTTAATCTGGGTCTTTCCATTAAAATCCAGCAGTTAAACTCTTCTATCTGGAACACCTTTTCTTAAAAAACAGAAAAAAAACAAATTTAATGAGTTCTCATGCACACAAGACTCCGATACGACTTACTTACCATCCATCTAAGCATGACTTTTCCTATTAGAGGCACCTACGCTCAAAACTTCATGCATATCAACGGTTCATTGAACGATGTCCAATATTACCCAACAGCCTAAACGCAACAAAATAGGCTCAAACAAAAACTTATCCATTCGATTTAATGAAAGCAATTATAACAGTAACAATTGAACGTGCGTTGCGTAATTATAAGCAATTGCCCAGCAGGTGGTGTTGCAAAGTTAACGTACCCTACCTTCGAGGCATGGTGTTTCAAAATGTATGTATATGTATCTAATGTGCCAAGATCAGCGAATCCACCGTTTTGGGTAGGTTACGATAATCTTTTATATAATTTCGGATTAGCAAAGTAAAAAAACTGAAAATAATGAAAAACATGAAGAGGAGCGGGTGTTAAAAGTGCTTTTTTTTAAATTTTATTTCCGGCTCTAATATAATTGCAACGTAATGTGATCGAAACAAACGCTTGATTTTTTTTTTGTATTTGTTGTCAAGTGCGATCGGAGTCGAAGATCGTAATGGAATATTAAACTCCGTGATGAGGAATTAGGTATGGTGACTGAGGTCTGAAGTGTGCCCATATTTTTGATGAGTCTGATTTTTTGTTAATGGGTGTTGTTTTGCATGCTTAATTTGTATTTTTTTTATTTTTTTTTTCCTAGAGAAATACAATACCGAGTGGAAGGTTAGTCATCTTAAACAAAAAATATAAGTTATCATAAATAAATTGATGTGGTACTCAAATGGATAATTTTTATTTGTCATATGAGTATGACAGTCTCTATTTGAGTTGATAATATGTGCACTGTGCATAGTCTTATAAAGGGCAACATTTTTTTTAGTTTAAATGAAAGTAAAAAAATTAAATTTGCTTAATCTGATGAACCGTTATTTCACACCATCGCTTCTCTGCCAAATATGTTGCCCAGAAACTTCCGCATAAATCTGAACTCTTTAAAATGTCTTCGAACCAGCAGGTTGGATAAGAAACATTCACTTTAAAGTTGAAAGACATCGACCTATAATTTCATACAGTAAAATTTTTTACGAACGGGGACAATAGCATTACTAGCTTAGAATTTTCTTTTTCAAACGCAATCCCCCATCTTTGGCATTTTCAGAGGTACGCCAAACCAAAAAACCATCTGAAGAATACCTTAAGTTTGACTTAACTTTGCCTTTGAAGAAAGTAAGCACCTGGGCCGCGAGCTGTTGACTAGGTGTTAGCAACAGCTAAACGGAGTTGATGCTTTTCACCACCAAAACCAAAATACCACCCTTCACTCGACCTCGGTTAAACAGTCAATCACTAACATTGTCTTTCCAGTGCAAAATATCTGGGCGTAATGCTAGACACCAAGTTAAACTGGAAGCTTAACATTGAAGAACGGGAATTGAAAGGCGTGCGTTGCCTTCTACGACTGCAACAAACCCTTCGGCAAAACGTGGGGCCTCCAGTGAACAATTATCAAGTGTACATACACGGCGGTTGTAAGACCGATACTTGTTTACGGATCCATTGTTTGGTGGCCCGCTCTCAGCAAATCTTACATTAGTAAACAAACTTACAAAGGTGCAGAGAAATGCTTGCGTATAGGGATATCAGGGGCAATTACGTCCTGTCGAACAGATGCACTTAACCTGGACCTTCTTCCGGTTGACCTCTACATTAAATATCAGGTGTCCTGCAGTATCTTGAGACTCAAGGTTGCTGGAAAACCAAATCTCTCGGTCACTGCAATCAAACAAAAAATTTAGAGTCTTGCTCCTGTCTAGAACCGACTGGGAGGAAGGCGATGATGTGGCGAAAAACCTCAACACGAATCTCTTCACGGATGGTTTCAAGATGGAATTCGGTGTTGGTGCAGGTGTCTTCTGTGAATCTCTTAAGATTTCAAAATCCTATAGACTTCCCGACTTTGTCACTGTATTCAAAGCAGAATTGTTAGCGATAAAGGAAGCTTGTAAGGCCCTTAAAAATATCCAACAGAACCAAAATATTGCTATATTAACAGATAGTCAGGCAGTTTTTTTAAGCCATTGATTCAGCTTTATCATCCTCTTAATTGGTTCAGCAATGCAGAGAGGCCCTCAAGTAACTAGACCTGAGCGTTACTCTAATCTGGATACTGGGCCATAGAGCTATGAGGGTGTAGGTGTATACTCCTCTTGTACCTGTAAAGGGCAATATCCTGACAATATACTCATCAGACTGGCACGACTGGCCTTTAGGGGAACGTGTGGCAAAATTGGGTATACCATATAACATTTTCTGCCGTAGCTGTGAGGGCCAGGATGAAACAGAAACAGTTCCACACTTTCTCTGCCATTGACCGGCCTTGGCTAGGAAAAGAGCACTCCACTAAGGTAGAGAGTTCTTCAATTCAAGATCAAAGACATGATGTTATACCTCAATACTACAAAGTGGCATTCGCCCCCTCCCCCCTTATTCCTTCTAAACTAAATGGAACTATGAGATGAGATAATAGGCCGTAGTGTAGTGTAGGAGAGTAAAACTACATTATGTTTGGATTGTTCGTTCGTAACAAACATCCTTCCTAACCCATTCTCATATATTTTCTAGAATCTCATGAGGTATGGTATCAAAGCGGCACCGCTGTGTCTTAAACGCAAGTAGGACAGCCATTTCTACCTACCATACCTAAACTTTATTCCTCAAATTTTGAAGTACATAATAACATTTTGCATCCGATCATGACATGAGCAATAGCAATCATTAAACTTGAGATTATAAAGAAGAGAATAAAACTCTTTCAAGTGCCTTCATACATCAATGTTCATACAGAACTTCTTATGATACTCTTTTATTGACGAGTCATTAAAAATGCCCAGTAGTCTCAACCGAGAATACAAATAAATTTATTTAAATTCAAAAGATAACGTTATAAACCTCTTAAACAAAAACTTATTTCTTGTCTATTGATTTTTATACTAGTAGCACGTTTATTTTACGACTGAAAAACAATTAATTCTCATCTATATTTGATCAACAAAATCAATAAAAAAAAGTTAATTTTTTGTTGTTCTTCTCTGATTAGCAAACTTAATAAAGTGAAGTAATAAAAACTTTTCATTTTATTTATAATTTTATGTCTTCAAAATTAATGCATATTCAAAAGAAGCCAGCAAATCATATGGGAGGATCGTGATGTGTTCTTCAATTGATTTTTATCGATCAAAGATTCGGCTCTTAAAACTGAAACGTGTCGTTTTTTACGGAGCCGTTGGAAACCCTTAAAATTTAATGTCTACGAAAGTCCAACGCACGAGACACTTGAGAAATTTTAACGTCGTGTAAAAAGTAAATTTAATTTGAAAAAAGTTAAACTGAATTGCTGTTTTTTTTAATTTTTATTCGACAACCTGTTAAATCTCTAAAAAAAAATAAAAAAACTGACAAAACAAAAAGTTCTTGCATTTTTTCAAATTCATAACTGCACATGAACACATTTCTATTTATACTAGCTCTTACTCGAACATTATTGCTATGAAGTCACTTAGAAGCACGAGTGATTGTAAATTTCCATGCGCCATTATCATATCTCGCGTATCTTAGAAAAGAAGATCCTAATCTGGACAAGCATACCGACACGACATAGAAGCGCGCGTTCTTTTCCCTATCTCTGACAGTTGTTGTTTGTAGTATTTCAGTTGTTTTTTATTTATTTATTTTATTTTCCTCTCTTAACCGCAATGCTCCATCAGCCCGACCCTGTGTGGAGAGCTCCATTCTCAATCATCATTCTAATGGCATGAGTTTGGTTTGCATATAAGCGATCATATAGACCTCTATGTGAGTTGTGACGTTATATGCTCAGGGACAGCAGCGGCGCGGGGAGCAGCTTTCTATGGTTAATAGACCTCTACGCAGTGTTGATCATCATCATCAACTTTGACAACATCGTTATTGTGTTATTCTTGTTTTGCTTTGACTATTATTTCGTTTCGCGCCAAATTTTTGCTGAAAAAGCGCGCTTGGCTTGGATTTTGTTGTTTGAGGATCGCCGAAAAAAAAATTTGAATTTTGTACTTTTTTTGTATTCCATTTGGTTGAACTCTAGAACCATGATTCTCATAATCACGTCAACATATCGGAGAAATTTACTTGCCCCACCTTTAATTTATATTTTTTTTTTGTATCTTGACAAATTTATTTTAGTTCCAACGTTCGGACACGTGGTTGAAGTGGTCCTTATTGATGTTGACACTTTTATGGACATAACTGAAAAAATTCTGTAGAAAATAAGAGGTAATTAAATATTAAAAATAAATACGTTATATCGCGGAAAAATTTGTGTAGCTGTCGAGCAGGTTGTAAAGTGGTCATTTGGACTGGGAATTGCATCATCTTTTATCTTTTTTGTTTATTTATTTGTACTCAATGGGTGTTGATAAACGTAGATGACAGGTTCATTGGAAATAGTGTTTGTTTTCTCATTTTCAGTAATTTAACGGACTTATTATTCGCTTGAATTAACATTATCTTTATTTTTAAGGCCGCGTTTGCGACTATTTCACTCGTCGTGTCGGCTTATTCATTGAATGTCAGACTAAGAACTTTTTTGAACACTAAGAAAGACATAAAAATAACCATTGGCTACTGAGAATTCATGAATGTTTTTTCTGATCGTTAGGTATCCCTCTGGAATTGTTCGGAGTCGTTGAGGTCTATGCGGTAGACCAATTCAAATTCCGTGTCGAAATAAATTAAAAGCGAAGAACGTAATATATCGTCGCCCGTAGCTTAGTTGGTAAGTGCGTTGACTGCTAAGCCGAACGTCGTTGGTTCGAGTCCCACTCAGGCCAAGTTTTTATTTCATCTTTCGCGGGTACTGCCTCTTGCGAAGACCTGACAAATTTTCCAAGAGTATCAATCTGTCATGAAAAAAGTGCTTCTCAACTTTGCCGTTCGGAATCGGCGTTAAATTGTAGGTCCCCTCAATTCTTCACACGCACTCAGAGAATTGTTGATGAGAGTAAGTCGCTTAGGCCTTGGCTCTTCAAGAGCTGTCGCGCCACTCTATTTATTTTATTTAATATATCGGAAACTCTCAACGATAATGTTCCTGAACTTAATATAGGTATTTGTGGGGAGTTTGAGTTCACCGAAAGTCGATTTTTTTTTATAATTTAATAATTTATAATGCAGTTCCACAACCGAAGAGGAAGGATGCGAGTCTGGAAACGAATAAGAAAAGCTAAGGGTGCTATCTTCAGCGAAACAAATTATTGGATTAGAAGTTAAAAGACAAGAGGTCACTTATGATTTATTTGTCGGAGACAAAAAGGAGCCCTGAGGCACCCCAGCATTTATATTGTGGGTTCAGACTTCGAAAGAAAATTTCGAATCCAACGAAGGTCCCTCCTTCATCGATACCGAAAGCACAAATTTTCAATAAAAGAGCAAGATGCCAGAGTTTATCAAATACCTTTGAAATATCAAGTGCAAAAATCTTACTTTCTCCAAAACGATATAAAGATTTGTTCCACAGTTCGGTGAGATAAGCTGTGAAAGCCGTACTGCCGGTCATTAAGGAGCTTTCGGTCTTCGAGATATTTCTTGACCTGATAGCTCATCAAAGTTTCCATGACCTTAGAAAGAAGGGAAGTAAGTGCAATCGGACGATAATTGGAGGGAAAATAAGAAGATTCGCCTTTTTGGAATTGGCTCTGACTGGACAAATGCTGTTTTCCAACTGCTCGGAACGAGCCCAGAAGAATTGCCAGCGTGGAAGAACAGCTCTTCAGAATAATAGCAGGGATACCATCCGTATATAATTTGATGTGATTATGCCACTTCAAAATTACATAAATTTGGGGGACAGTTGACTTTGTATGTTTTTTATCGTGTATTATAATTTTGCCACTGAACTGTCCTTTTTTTTGCAGTACTCCATTTTTGACCCAAAAACTGAGGACTGCTTTTTTACCAAAACACTATACCTACAGAAGTCTACCACGGCAACACTCAGTGAATTTAATACCATAACTTTTGACTGTTCTGGAATTTTAATGGGAGAAATATTTGAAAATGCTTTTTTTTAAGGTATATTGTTGTTTTCTTTTATTTTCTAATACAAAAAATTTATAATAAAAAAATAACAGAGATTTTTAAGTTTTTTTTCGTGGCAAGAGTAGAGAAAATATTATAAAAATTCAAAAAAGATATTTCCACTTTTATTTGTATGTTCCCTTAAATTTCAGGGTGCAAATTAAATTTTAACTGTTTTTTTTTTCTCAACCGGAAAGATTCTATGAATCCAGATTTGAAAAGCATTTTATGAATAATGACGACAAGTGTACCTATACATTAACTTCATGCTTTTTCGAAATATATACCTATTTACATTCAAAATTACCTAAATATCTTATCCTGATGCCAAATGTGTTTGTTCGAAATAGCAACTACTCAAAATATTTGATTTATTTAAAATTTTGTCAAAAATTAAAATTGTATTGCTTGGATATTGTATTTCCTCTATATATTTTTTTTTAACTTTCAAAATCTGAAAAAATTTGGGTGTCAAAAAGAAAACAAAAATATGAAATAACATGGAGAACAGCCTCGACAAATTTTTTTAATTTATGTCTTTTCAACTTGGACACATTCCGTTGGTTTCTTTCGTGTTGTAGTTTGATGATGCTTTTTTACGATCTTACGATCTTTAGCACTTAATAATATTCATGGTAACAGGCCTATAAAATGAGTTTTTTTCTTTATTTTTAATTTGGATTGGGAATGATTAAATGTTTCTATTTTAATTTAATGTAGGAGTGTGTTGTTTTTTTTTCTAATTTTACTACATAATATTTAGTTATATGGTGTGTCTACCCTTCCTTTCTCATCCGGTTGGAAATTTTGAACTTATTAATAAATCAAAATGTGGCTTTGTTTAGGGAGTGAACGCGCGTTTTCTAGTCGTAAAAGGTGTTTCCGTTTGATCTAAAGGCATCGCATAACAATCAAGTTCGAATTAATTACTCGCTGAATTTACATGATTAAACTTTCGAACTTAATAAAATTAAAATTTATAACTTTCGGGAATACATAAATTCTGACTTTGTCAGGGATTTAAGCGAGCAAGCACCAAAATGGTGTTTTTGATATTTGTTGGGTGGTCCTAGTGAGATTAAGTATATCGAATTCTAGCCAATAATATCAGAGGAAAATGAAGGAACAATCTCTTGTTCTTTTATTGAAACATACACCTGAAAAGTTCATAATCAATGTTTTGGATATAATAAAAATTATGTAAGTACCTATTATAGTGCCTAAGCAGCAAAAGCATAATATAGCAAACAATTCAAGCATAAAATAGTTACACAATCTTTTTTCGACTATTAAAAAGAACATAAAACTGTGTGTTGTTTAAAATTTTACAAAAACGATAGTTTGTATCCTTAAATCATAAAAAATTGGTTTTGAACTAAATTATTCCGAATAAGTATGGAGTTCTATGTACTTTGTTTTAACGATCTTAAACGGTTTTTACTGTGCCGTTTAATTATTTTAACGATCACAATAAATTTTAAAAGTAAGGTGCTGCTTGATTGCCATTAGGGGTATAAAACATCGCTATCGATATGCATTAACTTCTTAGTAGGCACATGTTTAGAGATATAAATGAACAACGAAGTTAGCACTTAAAGTCTTAAAACAAAAGCATGTTTGTTATAATTAAAAAAAATTAGTACTTGTTCTTGCTTCAATATAATCCAATTGGATTTGTTCCTGTTTTTGCTATTTTATGAACACTTAAAACAAAAAATAATCGATCGAAGTCTGAACACACCCATTGGGTTTTTGACATGCTTTCAGACATTTCCTTTTTGAGTGAGGGAAGCATAAATTAATATCAAACTGATCATTTCACACAGGCGAACCTAACAATTATAACCTTACACGAGTAAATCCTGAACTATAATGAATTTTGTCCCCGCAAACGCGCTCAAGTGAACCAGCGAATACGAACGAACCCTATGAGCAAATCATAATGTACTTAAGCGATGTTAGTTAAATTTTAGTTCAACTTTTACTAGTGCGGATTCGTTCGCTCATTGCTTAAGTGAGTTTGACAGCTTGAAGAAGAGAAGGCCAAGCCTTTTTATTTTGTTTACTTAATAAAATTTTCGTCCGGTTTATTGACATTAACTTAAGTTCACTTAAACAATTATAGTTGGGCCTTAAGTGAAACAGCCAGAGATGGGCATTATTCGAATAATTATTCGAATACAAAATTATTCGCCACTAATTTATTCACGAATAAAATATTCATGATTTTATTCCTTACTTGTAATTTATTCGTTATTTCATTCGTTATTTTAAATAACGAATTAAATCGACTATGTACCTTTTTTGATTTTTCTGTTTATCAGAATACGAAAATTTGGACACTGATAATTTTCAATCAAATCAAAAGATTTTGAACAACTCATTAGGTTCTAATGTGTCTGTGCAAAAACGACATTGACTTTGTTGGATGGTAAATCTTTAAAGTATGACTCTTTATCTTCTATTGGTAAAAGCATTGTGATGATATGCACAAAGTGTGATCCTAAAGTTGTAAAAGTCAGATAAGACTGCTTATCCATATTTCGACTTCGAAATAGATTCGGAAAGTGAAAATGACATAGAACCTCAATTGCAGTTGCAGCATACACAAACAACATCAACAACCAATACTGATGACATAATGATAATATACCTACTAGTGTTTTGCCGAAGAAGACCGAACGTTGAAAGTCTTCGAGCGCTATCAAGAAGTGAAAAGGATATTTCAAAAATACAATACACCTTGCCTCCATCTGCATCAATCTAACGAGTTTTATGTTTATCATACCCTACCATGATAAACTTGCCAAAAGCAAACAAACTGTCCGACACTATGTTTAAACAAAGAATAGTGATGAAGTCAAATGTGAGGAGCTTTAACCAATAACTTTGTTGATAATTTTTAATAGAAATAAAAAAAAAACATATTATTCTATTGGTTGTTCGCTATTCGAATAACGAATCAAATAATTTATTCGTCAACGGTCAAATTTCATCAGCGGATGGCAAGAATTTTGACTAATTAAAAACCTCATTTTTTCCGTTTTAAATGTTTTTCTATATTGCAATTCGGTATATACGTAAAACCCAGCTCCAGTTAAATCGGTTTATTTTTCATGCTCGCTATTATTGGCGACCTGGCGCCCTAGTAGGTTTAAATTAATTTAAATTTTCTAATTAATTTCTTCTTCCATATTCTAATGTGTATTGGGCAATATAGTTTGAGAAACAATGTATAAATACAGTGTTTAACGGAGGTAAGGTACCTCGTAAAACTATCAAATATATAAAGTAAAAGAAAAAATTAAGACCACTTACAATGTTGTATAACTCAAAATTGCAATTTTGGAGGAAATTATGAAAAAAAATATCGGAACGGTTAATGTTTCAATTTTGAATATTTTAAGTGCTAGCGATCAGTTTGACTTTCTAAATTAAACTCTTAATATCATCTCCAGAAATTATGCAGTTACGTGAGAATTGATTGTTTGGAGCGCACTGGACATGGGTCGGTACAATTAACCTAAAATCTTCGTTCTACAACTTTTTCGGAGTGAGTTTGATGCACTTTAACTCAATCTTTAAGCAAGGATTGAAAACTTAAAAGCTTAGACTCGCATCAGATTCGAACAAATATGTTAATCGATTTTTAAAAAATTGTTTCGTTTTTGTTTAAGATTTAGTAACTAACGAAAATATGCACTAAAAAGTTATGAAAATGAGGCAGTGTACAAAATTCGACTTTAAACTTAAAGTAATTTTAGTTCTTAAAGTTACAAAAAACGATATTGAACACAAAAAAATAAGTTAATTAAAGTAAAAACAAAGAAATTATATTACAATTTCTCACGGTTAAATATTTTTTTGATTATGGCAACTTTTCATCAATTTTTCTCTAGACTCAAAAAGACATAAAACGTACAACAATAAAATAACTACTGGACATTTGACTAGGAAAATTTTCTGCATGATATTTAAAAAAAAAAACTTAAATAATTAAAGTCACTTTTGATTAATTTTTTTTCCTAATTAATTGAAAAACTTTGTTTATCATATTATGTTGTTTTTAAATAAACAAAAACCACCAAATACAAAATATTTTCGTTTTATGTAAATTTGATTTATTTGCACCCACATCGATTTTCTTTTGGACAAGTATTGGTCAGTTTTTTCGATATGCCACGTGTCATTCATTCTCTACGCATTACACTGAATCATTTTGAGAAAAAGGCGCGTAACTTGTTGTTCAAAATGCTCACAGCAAGCAAAACTGATGACGTAAACTTAAGAACTAAAAAAAAATATACACCACCATAAGTCCACTTGATTTAGGGCAGATCATAGGCGTAGCTTCTTTTTTGTGTGTGATATTTTTATGGCACTTGGAATTATTTATTTTTTTTTATTTCATGAGACGAGCTAAAGAAAAATAATTAACGAACCGGTATAATTTGTTTTCTTTCTTTTTTAGAGTTTTTAATTGATGTACGCATATTTTTTTTTATTTTTTTTTTTAATTTAAACACAAAGTTGGTTTATTTTTTTATGTTGGCTATCGGCTCTCCAAGAGCACGGTATGAAGTTCCTACAATTCAAAAAATTTCACGTAGGAACTCTATACCTCGCTTATGGCAAAAAGCAGACAATAATGTTGTTTTGGATCATTTACTGTAGTTCACATTCACTGTTATTTAGGGCTCGTTTTTCTTAAGCGTCAATAATTAATTGTCTTTTTTTTATTCATCATTTGCTATTCACCGATTTAACACAAAACAGGCTTTATATCCAGTATCCAGTTAGAAAACGCATGCGTGGTACTTTGGCACAAATAAACCGCGATCTATGGCCGATCAGTCACCGAGGTTAACTGACTGAATGAAATAACATTCCGTTACGCTAAGTTCCCAACAATCGACTAAAATGCACGGCCACTCGAATTCACGCTATTTCCGTTTTATCCATTCGTTCGTCGGAAAAGTTGTTTTTCTTACAGCACAAATACACAGAGGCAGTTCACGAAAAAAAATTAAATAAAAAAGCTAAATGTTTTTTTGTTGTTGTATAAAGAACAAATTTCCAATAAGGGAGACGTAGCGGAGTGTTGAAAATCAAACTGGAAAACAAACACACATTCGAATAAGAGAGAGAAACGACCATATTCCAATGAAGCAGCCAAAATCCATCGAGAAGACAACGGTGCCCGGGTCTCTAATGAGAAAAGACAACACAACCAAGAAAAAAAAAACAAAAATCACCAACAACGGTACAAGTTAAACGGTTATTAGAAGTTGAAAAACCACCAGTACAACGGCACCGTACCGAAGCGAGACAACTACAACGGGGAAACATCAACCGACGACTGTGACTGTCGACAGTCGACAATGACTGTGGTACTGGTGGCGGCCACTGACTCGACTGTTGAACAGAAAACCGTTGTTGATAGATGAGTGGGTATTTTTTTTTCTCACACATCCATGCACGAAAAACACTTACTACATTATTTTCTGCGGAGCGAAAAAGAGACCGGCATACAGTGGTAGCGTCGCGATAACTGCACACGAATACACCCTTATTTTATTGTTTTTTTCTTTTTCTCCTTGCATGTGCATGCATACAAACACACTCAAAATTATTTACAGTTTGTCGCGCGCGCGACTATATCGGCATTGGGACATGCTGTTTGTCTCGCTCATGTCGAACAGTCTTGTAGTTTTTGTAGAATTTTGTAGCTTTGTAGCTTGTCGCATTTGAGACTCCCCCACCCCTTTTCCAACCCCTCGGAACACAAATTCTGCTGTTTAACAGTTTTTTGGTTCCTTTCTTCTTTTGTTTGATTCACTGGATTGACTTTACCTACGCTACGCACTCAAATTTTTTGGCATTTTCGGTTGATTTCGTTTCCCTTCCCTTTTCCTCAACATCAACATTCGTCATCACTGAGTGGCAAGTCAGCCAGCGGCTTTCGAATTCTCGTTTATTTGGCCTCACTGAATGCGTTCCCCCATCCTCCATACTTTTAACAAGCCCACGAACACGAAGCACCATACGCGAGATTATAACGCTACTGGATAAAAGAGACAGGCGAAGGAAGATAAAGGAGAGAGGAATATTTTTGCACAGTTGTTCTTGTTGTTGTTGATGCAGGCAGCAGATCTAAATAAAAAGTCAATAAAAAAAAAGAGCTTTCACGTTGAAAAAGTTCGATGATCGCTTGTTTACGCGTCGCGTCGTTGTAAGGCATCGCTTTTGTTGTTTTTGTTTAAACCCAAAATTGACTTAATTCGCGTATACCTTTGCGTAATTACACAATTTTTTAGGTTATTCCTACCGCTTTTTTCTGTTTTCATTTTATTTTGACAATGACGAAAGTGGGTAAAATATTTTTATGTTGTTTTCTTGGTCGCGATACCTATTTACCTACTTTCTGAGTTTTAGTTTTTGTTTACGCATTCAGGTATTTTGCGTAGTTTTTTTTATGAGTTTTTATCTGTTTTTTAAGTGCGTGATTTTTTGGGTTAAATTACTATTAACATCTGTTGGATGATAATTATGGTTTTCACGTGCTAATGCTAATGGGATTTCTGTACGTTGAACTGCTGGGGTTGGTGGTCTCTAGTCTGGGAGAAGATTTGTTTATTGCTTTGGCTTTCTGGTGAGTGCAGTTAACAGCTTTTCTGGCTATGAGTTGAGCAAATAAATACGAAGAAAAAGCTTTTAGAGGAAAATATTGAACAAATAAGCAAATGTCTTTTGGTTCAAACATGATTGATTGGCGCCCAATGCGAACCTGTGCATCTACAAAAGAGTTATTTATTATCTTAGAAATCAAAACTTTGAGGCTGAGAGAAGGTTAGTCCAATGCTGTTGCTATTATTCTTCATCGTTGTTCCTAAAATGCTGTTTTGAGAAATGGCGCCCAACGTTACTGCCTGTAACGATAAGCTGGAAGTTAAAAGCCATTGCTAGCCAAATGTTTGGTGGGTTACAGCTCTTTGTTTTGACGTTCATTTTCATGTATACTTTTTGTGATATTTTATTGAATATATAGACAAATTTTAGAACAAAACCGCAAAATTAGATCATCACTCTGGAACGACAATTATTCGCATATAAACAAAGAAATTCATCACTGTCAATCATTTGAGTATGCATTTTAATGAAGTTGAATCATTAAAATAACAAAAACAAAATGTTGTACAAAGAATAAAATATAAACAAAGAAAACAATAAATTACCGATAAATTTTTTTTTGCATTCCTTTGACCTGTTTGAGTAGAAATGCATCACAAGCCCTGTACCACATGTGCAAATACAGTGGAGTTCAAAATTTCACATTCCATTGTTTGTTTCCAATTTAACAAAGAAAATTGCAAAAACAGTGTTATCAAGCTTTTGCCGCCGAATGTCTTTCTAGAACTAGTTTCCTGATTCGATTCACACTCTCATAATGTGAATAAAATTTCTGACTAATGCTAGCGATTTGATATTGTGATTAGAACGTGAATTAAGTCACGTAATATGTTAATTGAATATAAGTTATTGCATGCTAGAGAACCTTTTGTGTTTTTAACACATTAGTTTATATAACAATAATTCACGCCCATGTGGTTGACAGTAAGAAATTGAAAGAAAGAAGTTCTTTGAGTGAAAAATGCTGTTTACTTGACATTTGTCATCTTTGGAGGAAGAGGAACACACCTACAAGTATTCAATGCAAAAGAGAGTTTCATTGGTATTGATTTATTTTATTAGTTATGAATGACGTGTACCTGTAAAGGCACAAGTAACGAAACTTTACATTCCCTTTAATATTAACAACATGAATGTTGGATTTGCAACTCCTTGTACAAAATAGTGACAAACGGTAGTTTCGTAACTGTTACACTGTTCGTTACTCATACACGACGGTTTTGAGAGGAGTCTGCAGTTATCTGTGCCGAATACAGAAATGGACAGAAAGCAAAATAAGTTATCAGAGTAATTATTTGTCCAAATCTCAGATTGATTCCAAAATCACTCAAAAGACAAACAGAAAATGTATGACAGGTAAAATCGAGTGTAACGTGATGGTTTAACTGTTCAAAAGTTAACGAAACAGTGAAATAAGTAACTGTTAACGTTGGACACAATAGATCTTTAGGTCGCAGTGTAACTTTAACACCTATCTTAATCAATTCAAACTGGTAACGTTGCTGTTGTAACAATTTGTTAGGTTTTTATTGAAAGTGGCGCCCTACAGAATCATTTGGCAATATCCCCTTGGAATTTTAAAGTTTTTTCTTACCAAAAAGCCCAAATGTAGAGTCCTGGTCGAACTTGATACATTTCTTTAAACATTGAATAGGTACTATAAAATTTGATAAATGGCGCCCAACGAACTCTCAAACTCACACATAATAACTCCAGTTTTCAAAAAAGAAGTCCTTATTGATATCGCCGTTTGAAACCACAAACAAAAAATCTAACGATTTTTATAGACACTGTTAAATTATTGCCGGTTGATTGTCCTGTATCAATATCAATGCTAAGCGCAAATAAAAAAAGCATGGACACAAGTTAAGCAAGGACCAAATCAGCGTAGGTGTAGGTATATACGAAATAAACCCTTTTTTCTACAATTTAAATAATTTTATGTCTGATTGCAAAAAACAAAAATAAAAACACTATCAATGCACAGATGTCAAAAAATAGCAGAGTTCCAGGTCGTTAATAAAAATATGGTATCTCCTCTCACTCAAATTTGTGATACCGGCATAAACGTCAGGGAGTCATTGAACGTAGCGTATTGCATTCAACGGGCAGACAAGACATTTTTTTTTGCATTTAACAATTTTAATAAAAATGTTTCTTTTTTTATATTAAATTCACTTAATATTTTTTCCAATATTCCTTTTTGGAGTTATTTCCAATAATTGTTATGAAAAAAGTGTGCAGTTGCTTTTTTTTTTGTCAAAACCGCAAATAAAATTCACGAATCGATACCTACTTCATGAGAATGTGGTGTCGAAATGAAATGCACGATGCATTTGTTCAAAAATTATTGCCCGCCGTGTCGCCTTACTCCACAATTTTTGCTGCTGCGTGAGGATGCACATGGCTGTACTGTATCCAATTTGGAAAACAATTTTTTTTCGAGCTTGAAATTTGGTATAAATATGTATTGATTTCTCTCGTCAATTGATATTCGGGAGATATGTTTTTTTCTTATTTTGTAGATGCTTCTCATCAGAGTCATTGATGCCGTAGACGTGCAGGCACAAATTATTCAGTTGATTGTGGTCAGAAAAAGAAGAGGATACTTCTTACTTTTTTTTATTTGATAAAAGAACCATCACGAAAACCATACATTTTGCAACATTGTATAAATTTTACGATGTGAATTCTTATATTGATGATATGATTATTGTTTTTCGTGATGGGTCGATTATGATTGCTGCCTGTGCAGGCAGAAGACTTAAATTATAAGGAGCCCCTAAAAGTTTCTTTTGCCTCTGCTTTATTTTATTATTCTAGTGAAATCCATGGCTCTGGTTAAATATTTTGATTTCGTGCGGAAATGCCATGAATTAACGCGTCCCCGGATAATAATTAGGTCATGTCTTGTTTGTGTGCCTGAGGCAAATTACTTCTAATGATAACAGCTCTTTGGGGTCGCCGTGCGGTGGGGTGTTTTGTGTAGAATCATAATGGCGGTAATAACGCCCCCAAACTTCGTGTACAAACAAAACTTGATGAGAACTAGAAGAAAACAAAAAATGTCCTAAATCGATTAGAATTCGTCCTTCCTCCTGCGAGGACATTTCACTCTTCTAAGTATGGCAACCCAAAACATGGTGGCAAATGCATGTCATGCGTGCGTACAAGTGCAACACACACGAGGGTGTTACCCTCATATGTGAAGTCACATTATGGAGGATATGTGAAGGATATATGTGAAGGATGTCCCGCCCCAAAAATTTCATGCGTTACACACTCTCCATATAAATAGGCTGATGTAGTTATGTATGCTGGGTGTAGGTCTGTAGATATACGCTAACAGGATTGTGGAAAACGGATGTCGATTTCCTTCAGCGTGAATGACAGGAAACGAGCCCTTGAGTTGGATTTTTTTCCTGTTTGGATTTTCTTTTTCAGGATATTCGTCGACTGTGCTGCTTTATATCGATTTACCCATTCCCCAAGCCAAATTATACCAACGGCGGACGGTATTAAAGGGGATTGCAATCTACGCATGTTGAAACAATGAATTGCCGCAGCTATAGCATGTGCGTGTTTTTCTCTAAAGCAATCATAATTCATATAACAAGAAAAGAAATTGAAATACTTTGTTATGACATAACAACCCTTAAAGCTGGGGTTTTCATATAACATCAGCATTTTGCTGTGAGAACGCGCGGGTTCGGATAATATGGGGTACTTGAGAGCCCTCTGCTGCTTGGTTTTCTTAATGTCAGGTTCTTTTATGAAAAATTGGTAATAAAATTTATTACTTTCACTTCTCCAAGAGACTCCTGTCGTCCTGTGACCATATTTATGCAAATCAAATGTTTTTTTTTTTTAAGTAGGTAGCCTTGGAGTTGGGAAATTTTCGTGTTGTAAAAGTGCGTGAGTATGTTTTTAAGGGTGTAAGACGTTGGTTTCAAGTTAAAGTTTTGCTGGAAGGGATTTACTTAAATAACACTTTAAGGAGAATTATTGTCATAATGGTGAGGAAAGGTGGAATTGAGGGTTAATTTGCTTGTGGAAATAGATTTTTTTGGATAATTAAGGAATAAGCGTGTTTCTTGTAAGAACATGGAGAGATTAAATTTTAAATTAAAATAAAGTGGCGCCCAACACATTTAAGTCTCCTAAATTAAGCCCAATAACAACTAAACTGACATCATCTCCATGTACCAATTACTCAAAAACAAACAAACTTTATTTTTAATTAGAACAAACATTTTAAAGCCACTGTCATAGTCATAAAGTCAACTCCCTCACAACACAAAATATTATTCGACCGAACGACGACGACGAAAAACCATAAGGAGCATCAAAAACAGATAAAACAACTAAATTGTCATCTTTTCTGTGCTGTCAACATAGAGACACATATTTTATGTGGGTTGTTCTTGTTCTCTTCCATATCCCATTCTATCTCTCTCTATTTCTGCTTTGATGATGCTGCATAGTAATTTTACACTTTAATTTGTTCATTTTGACATTTTGTCATGGCAATTTGCAAAATTAGACATTTGTCTAAAATTAGCCCAAACATTCCCCAGATGTTTGCCTATCTTTAAAATGACCAATTTATGCTACATCTACACACATGATTGCACCAAGAATGCACACCATTACTATGACATACAATTCAATAAAAAAAGAAATAATATTAAATCGGACTTGACAAAAAATTCTTGTCATTTCTACAGAGACAAATTATAACAAGCTGAATGTCTATTCTGTGTACACGCACATCAGAATCGGGATAAGTTGAGATTTTCAACAACAGCATCTTGTTAAGTGTATTTCCCTTATTTTATATTTTTATGTATGATGATGTAGATGATGATGCCCAGCGTCAATGAACTCCCATATCTCGAACGAAAGAATGCAACACTTCATACAACAAATGTTGTTTGTTTTGGGAACGATGCACTTTACCCTATTTTATTGCTGGTATTTTAAATATTGTTTAATTGAAAGGAAAATATTCGGAGATCTTGGAGCTTTTAAAATTTGAAAGTTTAATCCGTTCAATTTTGTTAGTGTCCTTATTTTTTTTTTCATTTCTTGGCTCAGAAATAATTGTACAAAAAAAGAGCTTTCGAAAAAGCTTTTCAGAAGGAATCAAATTTAAATAGTTTAACATCTTGAAAAAATTTTCGTATTGAGACTTGAACAATTTTCGTTTGAACTTAAGATAAATAAGAGCTTTTAAAGAGCTTTTAAAAAAAAATACTGAAGAATTTTTATCAAATCTCGGAAACGAGATCCTTATACAAACGCATATGATATCTTAAATTATGTTCGGATCCTAGGACCAAAAGAGCTTTTGAGAAGCTTTTCAGAAAAATTTTGATTTAAGAGTTTAAACTGAAAAAGAGGAAATTTCAAAGCAGTACCATTACACAAACATATTTAGGTTGTGAATTCAAACAAATCTTTTGGGCCTAAATTTTAAATTTGTAAGTTAAGAGCTTTTGGAAACTTTTTTTTTTATAAAAAATGGGTGTAGGAGTCTAAAATTAAATTTCAAAAGAAAAGAAATCCAACTAAAAAGAAGTTTCCTATTTACATTTTCTCAAGAATTTGTTAATTTAGGTCAGCTTTTTAAGAAATCAAACAAAGCTTTACTCAAATTCCCATTTCAAAATATAGAAATAATATTTTCGAAGAGATTATCTGTCTTAAAAAGACGAAAAGACGAGAAAATGAAAATACGGACACATCCCTGAAATCAGGAGTTCGTTTTCCTTTTGTTTTCTACTTTGTAAAAAAAGCGCATTTACCCTATATGCAGTTCCATGTTCCATCAACAGTAAACATGTTGCTGCTGCTGTTGATGCTGCCTTCGTAGGCAGCACATAACACGCTAAGTATATCTTTTTCCAACCGAATCTTCTACGTGCTGTACTCATTCATTTTGTGCAAAAAAACAAACAGAAACACAAAAAAGGTCGAACTCACAATTGAAATTCCGCAATTTTGAATTGTTACGCAAAAGTAAACCAAAAAACAAGAAAAAAAAACAAAGAATAACGAACCAAAAATTACGCGGGACACGTTGAGCTCTAATTTAAACACAAACAAAGTGTTTATTTTATTTTTAGATACTTTACCCATTTTTGATTTCTTTCTTGCGTTTTCTGTGAATGTGAGGTTCTTCTCGCTTCTGCTCTCATCATAAAAAAATACAAAAAAAAAAAAAAAACACAAAAAAGCAAAAAAATAAACTTGAATATAGGTTTGCATATGAGAAAAATTATTATTTATACAGATAAGAGAGAAACCCACATAATTGCACAGATACACGACATTCACTCTCTCAGGGTATGGTTGGCTTTGGCTGTATGATACCTACTTGTAAACATTTTTATATAGCACTCCTAGAAGCCAATTTAAATATTTCATATGGCGAAAAAAAAAACAACACAATTATTAGCTTCATCATTCCCAAGAGGTGACATCAGATGTTTTTGTTGTTGGCTTTTTGGATTGATGGTTTTATTTTTTTTCCGTTGCTGTTTGTTGTCAAAGTGAATGGCGGAATGGTGTTGGGTTTGGGCATTGGTACAGTCTAAGGCAAATTACTACTTTGTATCTTTTTTGAAGCGGCATAATATGTAGTCTGAATGTCTCTGAGTGATTTGTTTTGATTTGGCAATTTTTGGTGAAAATACTTTTCAATTGATGTTTTGGAATGGAAGGGGTAGAACTAGACTGATGACCTACTAATGAAACACATGTTAAAGTTGACTAATTTAAAGTAAATTTAATGACCAACAGCTAAAAACTTACTAAGCAACGATTTCTTTGTCGTATGCACATGAAAAGTGGCGCCCAACAAATTGAATTTGCTAAGAAAAGTTGGTTGGCTCTACTTAAGTATGTAGGTACATTACTTATGTTTTCTCGTGTTGTTACTGGTTGACAAAACAAGTTGTTATTTTTGTTTTTCAAACATAAGCAAAAAATGGCGCCCAACAATCATAGTAATATTCTGCTTGTCAGTTTTTAGATGGAAAGTGTCCAACAAACATTTCCTCGAATTTAGCCCAACTAAACAAATTTCTAAAATTTATTTGAAAAAAAAAACCAAACTTGAAAATTATGACACATTCAAAAAATATAAAATTCCATTTTGCATTCTTAACATCTGTTCGGAAACGAAACAATAGATCAAGATCAACACTAATCCCACACAACAAACGTGCAATAAATCGCCGAATGAAGAAAATTGTCTCATCCGCGGACGGAGGGAAAGCGGCGGCATCAGCATCAGCCACGTTGGCAGGCGGGTCTCAACCCGGACAGAAAAGTGTCTTGTTGGAAATTTCTCACTGTGTCTTGCTGTTCTTTTTTCCATTCTTCCGAATGACTTATTATCTCTGTGGGCACACAAAAGTTCGTTAACTGTTAGTAAAACAACAATATTTGACGTGCAAAAGATTAATAGCTCCCGATGACGTCGTTTTCTTGGTTAAATTTATTTCAAGAATAGATTTTCGAATCACACGCTAAGGTCAAAAGAATTATGTTTTCAAAAGATCAAAGGAAACGTTTTTCTTTTTTTCTTTTTCGAGATGGCGTTAGTGATGCAATATTTCAGTTGAATTCAAAAATAAATGATTTCTTGTTGTTCATGCTAAAGTGGCGCCCAACAGACGATACAACTCATTGCGAATAAATTTTCTTATCGACAACAAGATCGCTGCGGTATTAAATGCCTTCCATAGGCCATAATTTTGAACATGATATCTTGAGAGCAACAAAATCAACATAATAATCGTCATAACAGTATCCTCTACCAGCAAATCATATTCCAAATATAAAATTTTCGTGAATGTAAAAATAAATTTTCACTCATGAGATACATATACAGTGAAACTTCCATTAACGGACACTTCCCTTGGACGGACACTTCTCTTAGGCGGACACTTTTTTTTGAACGGAATTTGCTCCATATAAGTTACATATAAAACTGTTTCTCTTGGTCGGACACTCTCTTAGACGGACACGGACAGCGAAAACAAGCAAATTTGAAAAATTTGTTTCTCTTGGCCGGACAGAAAGAGTGAGAAATGTTTGTAACGGGATCCATTTCCAAATAGAAACTACATTTAAGGGATGTTTCGCATACATAACTTGATAAAACAAGTTTATATGAATGTATTGGTGAGAACCAGCTGTATTAAACGAATAAGAACAGAACCACAAAACACAATAGCGCAAAATTATAGTCCGCTAATGAACGATTTAAGTGTGATACTAGCTTAAAATGACGTTTCAGACATGACTCAAACGTCCTTTTAAGCCAGTATCACACTAAAATTGTTCATTAGCGGACTAAAATTTTGCGTCAATGCGTTTGCGTAATTTATTGTTTTTTCCTCATTCGTTTGGTGCAACCGGCTTCGGTACGTTATGAAAAGTGTCTTGCTAGTTTTTGTTTTATTTAATTAAATAAGGTTTGTATTTTCTTTGTTGCGGTTTTGTTTGTTTAATTTGCTTACAAATATAATTTTTCATAGGATGCCACCAAAAAGAAAAACATATAAAAAACGTTTTCTTTTAATTACAAATATCTTCTCTTGGACGGACACTTCTCTTGGGCGGACAAAAAATTTTGCACCGTGGGTGTCCGGCCAAGAGAAGTTTCACTGTATTAAGATTATAAACCTCTTGCTTCAATCATCATAGATTGGCCGCGAACTAACCAAATACAAAACAGCCGGCAACAGCAACAAATTTGCGTTGAAAAAAGGCCAATGTGCAATGAATGCATTGAAATTCGTTGCATATTGCGATTTGCTTGCATCCGTTGCTATTTTAATTCAACAAATCAAGATATGGCCGATGAGGAGGAGTAGGTTGATGATGATGATGGCAAGAGCTTGAGTCCAATCTCGATAAAAAAAAAATGAAGAAAACAAAAATGCCACTTGAGCGCACTCAGATACTTCTGATTCTGATATTGCACTAGCGAATGGTTGGTGTGTCGTTGAATGCAGAAAATTTTCATTCTGCAGGCTGCTGTTATTATTGCTTTTGTGTGTAAATTGCAATTCAATTATGACAGCTGACGTTTTGTTGAAACACGACGCGACGACACAGTCGCCATCATCCGATAAAAGCAATCTCAAAGGGTATATAGGCTTTCTGAGGAGGAAAATTCTTTTTCATTTCTTAAGTGATTCGTTAAATGCAAATCAATTGACATTTTCTCTTTATCCCTTCACCTTGTCCCCGCTTGAACAGATCGTTCAAACCAAAGTGAACAATTTTCACACTAACCCGGTATAAGAATAAAAACACGTCTTCTCAACCCCATCATCGCCCCTCGATAGAAATATTCAAATAGATCGTCGTCGGTCATATTCATACCGTCAAGCCAGGCAATGAATTCGACTTGAAGCGTAAGCGTAGTGTTCGAGAGGTACATGCGAGCATAGCGAGCATTATTGAAATGCAAATGAATTATGACATATCTGACAGATTCTCTTCTAGGGTATGTCATATTTCAAGTGGTGACGAGAGTGTACTCCTATGCTATAGTGCAGTCTGCAGTACGATGTGAGCTATACGCTGAGGAATTTTTCACTGCACTCTCTGTGCACACACTAAATGCACTACCAGATCTATCTCTTGATTGGCTCGCATATATTCGACGACTGACGACTATACGATTCGAAGGCTGTACGACTCGAAGACTGTACGACTCGACGAGTATCTACGAGTAGGTAGTTGAAGTTTATGATTTCGTAATCGATCATGGTTTTTCTATTATTTTATTTGTTTTTCTTCTCAAATAATGATTGCTCTTTGTGCCTTACTCTGTCAGTTCCTCATTTATTGTTATTATTATTAGATGAAGCGATTTTTTCGTCTTTATTCTGGAATAAATCCAATAAATTGTGTTGAGATTCTAGAAAGAAAGAAAAACAGAAGAATTTTTATTGAGATGTTCGTTTTTGGGCTTGATTTAGTTTTGAGGATGAGTGATGGAAAAATGATTGAGATGTGACAAAAAAGAAATTAAAAATGTGGTTACTTTTAGAAGTGCAGAATTGACAGATGGTCAAGTAGGTTGTAGGTAGTTGACCTCAGTTTATTGCACAATCCATTTCAGTTCGATTTATGAATTCATTTTGCGTCTCGATCATATTAAATCTGTCACTCAAAAATGTTCGATCAAACAAATTCAAACATTCTTAATTTCTAATGCGAATCACACCAAAGCGCACTGATTTCATCTCGTCACACATTTTTGATTTCGAAAGATCACACACTTGGCTCAGCTCTCAACAAATCCTTGCAACAATGTTGCAGACATAAATTCATATTTGAATCACGTTTTCTTGAGTTCGCTTCAGAATTGCGATTTTCCAAATGCCAGCAAACAGTACGAAACCAAACAAATTACAATTCTGGATGAGAAAAGCAAGAACATGAAAAATATTTTAACCTTTTCCCAATAAGAATTGCAGATTTATACGTTTTTGTAATTAACTTTAATTTATATTACGTGACCGTCAATCGTTTCTGTTTGCTCATAAATAATTATTATTCATTCTTGCAAGGTATAATTTTTCTTAAATGATTTCTCCAAGTCTTTTGCACCTTTAAGAGAGTTTGTTTAGAGGGGCCTCGGGCTCTGCATCGACAACACCAATTATAATTAAATAAAACACACTTGTTTACTGACTTTTCATACCGTACAAGGCATGAAGTTTTCTTCGTTTTCCTGTTTATACACTGGACCTCAGCAAAGGCTGTCGGATTGGATAGATTTATTTAAAATTCAAAAATCCATCCGTTCGTCCAAACAAAGCAAAACCAAGACAAGAGCCAATAAGCTGTAAATCTAGATTTATTTTATCATTATAAGAGTTCTTCAACGTCAAAGGCACGTTAGGTACCTAACTATCCAGAATTGGAGTTTTGTATCTACCTATAGTGTTGATGGTTTTCATGTAGGAACAAAGTGAGAAACTTAATTTAATTACCATGAAAGGAAACAATGTGTGTTGTATGTCTTTGAGATCATTTATACCACAACAAACAAACACACTGGCTGCACCAGATTACATTCAATTTAAATGAGCTTTGTGCAGAATCACCATTAAACACAAGCTTTCTTATTCAATTTGCTGGAAAATTGTTATCTCTGCACCACACTCTTAAACACAAAACATTCACATCAATGTCTTATTTCTTCTTCAATAAAAATATACTAATATCAACTTAGTTTATTTTTAACCCGTTAAAAGTATTGATTGTAAAATTGCTAAAAATAAGTGTATTTCGATTAAAATAAAAATCTTCGATTTATCATCGAACTGCGCGCAATTTTTAAATTTATTAATAAAACGCGACAACGAACGGCCGACGACACCAACAACAACGACGACGACTCATCACGGAGGCAATCAAATTAAGTAGGTAGGTACAGGCGAATTTTTTTTTATTTTTTTTTTATTTTATCGGATAAGCAGAAGCAACCAGTTATGTTAGTTTATTTTGATAACAGAGACATATTGAAAACGAACAATAATAATCAATTTTTATCGTTAAAACGCCCAGATCGATAAGTGCGTTTACCTTTAAGCTTTAAGCAATAATAAAAATTGGTAAGCTGTATCCACTTGTTCTTTGTGTTTTTTGTATATGAAAAGATATGTTGTTATGGTAAACAAAATATTAAAGGAGGACACAATCTGCAATCGATAAACAATAATGACAAGTTGATGGGAATGATTCTTATTGAACTGAAAAGCAAGACAACAAACAATGTCAAAATTTAAACGTCTGGGATGCGCAAACAGTATAATAAGACTCTGGGTTTTGGATTGTTTTTTAACTCAATAAAGTAAGTATTTTATTGTGCACTAAAACTGTTATTAAACTTTTAGTGTTTTTACAATGACAAGCTCATACATATGCTGTAAAAAAATGACTACAATAAATTTCCTTTCAGAGAAAACACTTCAAAAAAGGACTCATTCATTTTAACAACTCTACCTTCATACCTTCAGCATTATAACTTCCCCATTAACCCTTTTTTACAATTCTATTTTTACACCTTCCCAATTCATGAAATTATCTCCAGTCAAGTTTGACTAATGAATCGAATGTGAATGTCCTTTTTGACAGTACCCAGCATGAAAAAAGGATAAGTGCACTCGTACGTTATCCTTTTCATTAATTTGTCATTATATACATGCGGTGTAAATGTTTTTAAAAACCATAAAAGTGTTGTGTAGGAAAATAAAGTTTGAATAATTCCCCGTCCGGAAAAAAGAAAAACACATAAAAGTCTGACACTCATTCATGGTCTGGTCAGAAAGTCGGCAAATGTAATTTCATTAAGTGTGTTAAATACATAATCATTCACATCGACATGCATGGCCAATCAAAATGTATCTTGCATATCCTCAGAGAGACAAATTTCCATTAAAAAGTTTGTCTTGGCTACAACATAATAAAAACCATGTCAAAAAGAAATATGATAGACTTCCTAATTTGGCACCACTGACAACTGGTCTGGCCATTCAAAAGCAATGTCAATGTTGTTGGAAACGTACAATTTTCACTTAAGATAAAAATCGCCACATAATTGCGCACAATGCATAAGCACACACAATGGCAGCCCACAAGAACTCTTTCCATACTGCTCTCCATAGGTGCAGGACATGCAAACATTACAAGTCAAGTAAGAGCAGGAAGGAAGTGACCAGGCTATGCACAAAAAATTCTGAAATCTAGTCACAGTCATGTTGTTTGATTTATTTCCTGTTTTTCACTGTTCTGACATTTAAATGGATTTTCATTAATAGAAAAAACCGAGAATTGGCTGTTAATTCTCTCAAAACAAAAATAGAAGACCTGAAAGTAATCCCAAAACACGAAAACGTAAACCCAAATGAATCCAATAAAAATGTGATCCTCGCTGTGGTCAACCATACGAAGCACAAGCACGTTCCCCACTTCTCCCTCTCGCAATTACAGACTCTATAAGCTTAGATCGTTCCTTTGCGTTTATCTATGAATTTATATCTGCCTACCTAACTCTGTATATGACTGCTAGAATATACGTTCTCTGTTTTGAAAATTAAGATAAGCGATGTCAGTGTGTTATGTTTATTAATTAATAAAATATTTTCCGTTGACATTATGACCGGCCATCTGGCGATGAAAAAAAAAACGCAGTTAACTAGAAGGACACTTTACGAATTGCCAGTAGGTTTGTACGTTTGTGCTATGCAAGTGCTGTGCTATGCGAACAATTAAGGGTTCATCGACTTTCGACTTTCGAGATAGAGATAGTAGGTTGACAGATATTTTAAGTTTATTACTTTTTATAACGGAGTGTCAATTTGGAGAGTTGTTTGGTAACTTCTGGACTGGTGGTCTGGTTTAAGTAAATTAACAACATAATGCTCACTGTCAAGCTATCATGGGCATATTTTTAATTAAATTTATGACCGGTAGTTCGATGTTTATGATTCGGTGTACCTGCTGTCACGTCACTGGTAACTGGTAACAATGTTTCGATAGGGTGTTCCAGGAAGAAGTTCTAACAGGCTGATTAGTGTAGGAATACCAGGAACAATAAAGTCGATAAGAAGGCCAAGGGAGGCCTTGCAGATTTTTAAAGAAACAATAGTTTTTGAGGAAAGGGATTTCAATTCAAGTCATAAAGTCGATTCTCAACAGCAACATTTGTTTATCTAAAGTCAGAGGGAAGGTAGCCGGGTCAGCCAGTTTCAACTATTTTAGTTTCACACAAAAGAAAACAAGCTTTTTACCATGTGAAAGACGACGAAGAAACCGATAAAAAATTAAGGAGCTGTTTCCAAAAGTACTACGTCGTGACGTCACATCTGTTTCTTCAATTGATTATGTATTGCGAATGAAGTGAAAATGGGATACAATAAAACTGGCTGATTTCCATGACCTGTCTAGAAAGCGGGTGCGGTGTCTTTACAAAAATTGAAATGAGCCTTCAGCGGCCTATCCGCTCGCAACCTTGGAGATGGTTGTAAGATCTATTTTTGTAGAATGTGAAGTAGGTACGGGCCAGAATGTCCAAAATTCAATTCCAAGTTTCGATTCCAACAACTCGCAGAAGACAACTGAAATTCAATGGAAAAAAGAAGAGCCGAAAAAAAGTTAGCATGACTGCTACTAAATACATCCCTTCTCGTTGAAATAGTGGATACCTATACTTATGTACTTATACGGAAAAAAAAATCGAATTATTCGTTTTGTATGTAACTTCAATTGAAAGCCTGTGATTAAAAAACATAAAAACACAAACAAAAAAACAACGAGAAGAATCGAATGTTTGGTTTTTTCTGTATTCACCCCAGGGCCAGAGCAGAGGCGCGTTGGTTTCTGTCATTCTTGTTGTAGGTTGAAGCCTCCTTCTCATCTGATGATATGATTGCTATGGTTCTTCATGGGAAGCATGAGGTTGGTTGGTTGTTGATGATGATGATGATCCATCTACACAATTTCTACATGACAATTTTACTGCTCTGGTGCTTGCTGTCCAATGTTCGTGTTTGTTTCATCATTTTCATGGTCGGAAATGTAGTCCTCGTCAACTTGTCAAAAATTATGACAACCATTATACAGCACATACCAGAGAGAAGGCAAAAAACAAAACGAAAAAAAAACAGAGATAGTTTCATGGACTATTATATCAGCAGGGGCAAGTATACATACAGTGGAATTGTTGCAAACGAAAAACCGAAAATTAATTGTAATTGTTTGTCAACAGTCATTTAGGAGTCCATCTCTGACAATGCAACTGACAACACGACCGACGCCAATGCAATGGTTCGAGGAAACTTCGAACAACGAAATCTATAGACAGACAAAACCGCCACATATAACAATGGAACCACCTTTTATCGGGAATCAAGCTCTTTCACATGCAATCCCAATCCAATGCACTCCGATCCCAAATCTAGAAACTCGAATGCAATGTGTGAGAGATGTTTAACAGGTTTTTTGTCTTCCTTTTGTTTTTTTGTTTGTCTGGTTCGTTTTGCGGTCAAATATGACGAAAAAAATAGTTTCGTTTTCGAGTGAAGCAATAATAATTGTTAAAAAAAACAAGGAATTTCAGAAAAGCGGGGGATGTTAACGTGAACGTCAACGTCGCATCATCGTCGTTTTTGTCGTCGATGATGGTACAAAGGTATGCGTGACAGTTGTATTTTTGTCTGTAATTGATGTTAAATGTTGTCGAAATAAAAAATATACAAAAAAACGCTATCATAATTAGCGACAAAATCGTGCGTCCAACCGTGCGTGGAAGCTCTCAAACACGAAAAACTTACTTGACACAGTAGTACCTACCTTTAGAAGCTATTTTTGCTTCGAATTGTAGAACTGATCAAGAAACCTAATTCACCAGTAAATTCTGTTTCACACGACAATTTCCATAAAGGTAACAGAAATCTGTCGAGCAGTTGTTAAGAAATGAAATGATGGAATCTAATGTTTCTGTCTCATATTTTTTTGCGAAAGCAGTTAATTAAAAATGTAATTAATTTCAACATTTTCCATCATATCTTAGCCTTTCATGGGTTTCCAAGTCACACATGTCAGTGGGAGTGAACGTAGATTCGTTCTTTTTTTTTTGAATTCGAAAAAGTATGACCACTTCATAAAGTAGGATCCAGCAGCTATAGCTAATGAATTAATAAAAATGTGAACGGGTCACATTTTGTAGTTCATTAGCGACCGGATTGAAATACATATTTCTATAAGCCCAAAACCGAACAAAAAACAACAAAATCCATAAATGGAAAATTCATGATACCGTTTATGGTAAATTATATTCATTCGAGGCGAGCACACTGTCTCCATTTCAGACTTATAGGCGGATTAGAGATTAAAGTAGTTATTTTATGAACTTTTTTCCTTCCCTAGTTTTTTTTTCTGTTTTCATAATTTTTTGTTTTGTCTTTTGAGAGCCCAGCTTAAAAGCTATTAAATTAATTTTAAAAGTTTATATCGAATGATTTTTGGTCGTTCTTTTGTGTTAACATAATTTTAAGGAGTTATACGAAAAAAAAACATATTTCTTGATTTTTTGGCGTATTATCATAAACAGATATTTATTTTTGGGACACACACATCAATGCGAGCGTGTGTAGATGGTGATTTAAAGCTTTCATTATTGAAATTATGATTTACGATTTATGATTTATTCATTGTTTGGAAAAAATGGTCATAAAATCACAATAGCGTGGTTAATATTGTGAATATTAAGAGATCATTATGAAGACAATAAAATATGTTTTCAACATCTATATTTTTATGCCTGAGCTTATGAAAAAAAAGAAAATTATTTTTGCTATATGAGATCACCTTTTTTTCAAGAAATGACACGTGAAAGAAAAGACTCCTCCGAATTCTTATAAAGTTCAACTTAACGCATATGAGAGGAAGAAAAGCAGTCCTTAGCCTTGGAAGATCAAGGCAATCAAATTAATCGAGATTTAGGACCTGTTTTAAACTTCACAAAATAGTCCATAAATACCAATTCCAATGTCTCGTTGACTTGCAATAAAAAAAGTGATAAAACTACCGAAATGCTATCAAATGTGAGTGTCTTAAAAGAAACCCCGATGACCGATATATCTAATACTCTCTCTTTATCAACAGACGTAGAAAACACCCTCCCACATAAAACAACTCGTGTGCACTTGTCCTATAATAAACCTGCCACGCTATAATCTCCTTTCTCCCGAATCGGCTTAAATACTCTGAACGTTCTTTAATTTTCTTTTTTAAGTTCCGAATGAGAAATTTAATGGCATCCATTAAATTTGGAGAAAAAAAAAACACTCCAATAAAAGTCAACTTCAATAAAATTAAGCCGCAACACCAACACCAACACCATCCATGCACGTTGTGTTGATAGGGATGACACATTTTTCAAAATGTTGATACACCGAATTAGTGCATCCACATCCACAGCACAGAAATAGGTAGACGGTTGAAACACAATCAAGTCCTATAAATTTATTTAATGATTTTCAATAACAAAATGAATGACGAAAAAAGATTTCTTTTATGAGTTTTTTGGTTTGAGTTTTCACTGAACCAGAAAATGGATATTTCTGTGTAGAATCCTTAAAATACGGATTTGTGTGTTGGTGTTTTTTATAGCGTCTCCAAAGAGCAGGTGTAGAATGGAGTCTCTCAAGCAACCGAACAGGGGCGAGCAGATCGATTTTTCAATGGTTCTTCCTCAACATTTGACTCAATTCAGCTTGTGATTGTAGAGAATAAAGACGATAAAAACCGGACGTCTTTTAAAAAATTTCATCTTCACACAGGTTAACGGCTTTAAAGTGACACTTATTTAGTCATAAAGTCAAGTTGTAACTAATTAGTTGGCCGATGGTTAAGTTAAAGAATGTAGGATCAATTCTGAACCGCGGATCAAGGCACGAAAAGATTTCTTCACTTCTAAGGTGGTATAATAATTATTATAAATCAAACCAACAGATTTATAATAATGCAGTGAAATTGATTTACGCTCTAAATAATTTGTTCTATCGTTGATCCGTGGTTCACAGTTGATCCTCTATTGTAGAACTGCGCCTGAGTTGTGTTGAACGAATGAACAAGTGTACTGTAGACAGAAATATCTTCAAATCTAAAAGGCCAATGCAAAATACGAAGACAATTACGCCGGCCGCTTGCAACCATGTTCGCAATAGAAAATGTAAAAACATTGCATTGCTTATGATCCGCTTACAAACCTTAACAAGAAAAATACACGGAACGCTGCACTGTTTGACCGAAAATGGTGTGAAATTCGGTTTGTCACAGTCACAGATAATATATGCTCTGCGGCTTGGCTATGTTTGTTAACCTTGTATCACCAGAATGTTAGTTTCTGTGTGCTAAAGAGCTCTTTATGTACCATGCGACGTTGTCGAGAGAATATTTGCCATTCCCATGCTTTCAACTGTTCAGTCCCTGTTCTACGAATTAACTGAAGAACCCAGTCGTACAACAGTCAAATTCTAATAGTCTAATGGTATTTTGTTACATCTCTCTATTGTTAGTGCATTTTTGATTAAAAAATCTTACCTCTTTATTTCGACTGGATGTTAAGTTTAGTAATCTGGAAAAGAAAAAAAGAAAAAAATTAGAGCCAGGTTCCATTGAGTTGATCTTAAGACAAAATTTGATACAAAATAGAAAGAGACCAATACATTCCATTGAATAAGCCCAATAAAACTCCAAACTTTATTGTAAGCAAAGATGCTGACAAATACAAATTAGATGTGGGGCCAAAATATTCAAAAAAAAAAGGTTAACAAAATATCTCTCTTTCCAACCATAAATTTTGTATTTTTATATTTTATTTCTTCCTGGGCAACACCATCACCGTTGTCGTCGCCGTGCTCCGCACCGGGGATCTTCTATTAAGTGACGAAGACAACAACGACAATGTTGAAAGACTTGCCCCAAAGTAAGCTAATACCTCCCGTGAACAATAGTTGGTATTGGTTCTGCATATTAATGATCTACCGGTCAATGTAAGATGGAATTTTTGGGAACTCTTAAGACATGACAATGACAACCACAACAACACAACATCAACACCATCCCCAAACATTTTTGGTTGATGGTGTCGTCTTTTGCCCGCCCAAATAAAAGGAATTAGATACCTATGCTCGAATTTGAGGATTTGCTTTCAACTATGTACATAGTTCCTATGGTTAGACTATCGGGTTGCTTTCACAAAAAAAAAAAAAATGAAAAACACATGAATTTTGTATTTTTTTTTTGTTTTTTCTAAAGATAGTCTCCTTTAAAGTTTCCTTGATTTTGGCAATGAGAAAGAAAAAATCGCGCGTAGGATTCCTTAGACGAGATTGACTCCAGTCTGGGTGTGAACTCGTTCGTTGATAAATTTTGTCTGCCTCTGGAGTTGTTCTTTTTCTTGTCTTTTATTTTTGGTCTCAGCTTACAGTTTTATTAAATTGAATTGAAAAAAGAAATAAGTTGTCTCACAAAAACAAGTTATTATGCCTTACCTACGCCTACAGGAGTTATTTTTTTTTCTCCATCCAAACTATCTCTACCTTCCTACCTAAAACCTATGTTTGTTCCCGAATTAATTTTATAATCAAAATTCGAACCTGACTCAGTGACGAAGACATGTGAAGGGATAGAGAAGCCTAATATAACTATGCTAATCATTCCAGAATGTCGTCTCTCAGGTTATTCAACTTTGATTCCCCACAGATAGGCACTGAGAAGTGCGTAGTCAAAAATCAAATAATTTTTTTGAATTTTTGTTTTCTTACCTGGTATATTTCTGTGTCATAAAATTTTTCTCATATTGTTTCGTGAAGCATATTATCATAAAAAGCATAAAATTTTATTACTTGAAAAAATTGAAGACATGACGTGGATCTTGGGATAGTGTATTTGGTTTCGGGATTTGATTTGAGTAATTTGATCGTTTGGAAGGATGTGTGCCTCGATTGCTCAGAGGCCATAAAATTGAAAAAAATTATTTTTAGCATTTAACTTTTTTTGTAGCTAGTTCCTGTTTTTGAAAACCTCAATGGAGGATCGCAACAATTCCTATTTTGTGTTAAATCCACACCATTAAACCATCACGCCAGCTGATACAATCACTTCGGTAATTTTATCCTTCCTAATCTCTTCAGACCTTTGAATTTAAACAAAAGAAACATACCTACTGTGAATATCCTGACCACTCGGTCGCGACTGACCCTTTTCCAAAACAAAAAATTAAAAAGGGATGTTCCGCTGATGGGTTTCGTTCCTTCTAGTTCGTTTTATTTTTCATTCATAATTTATTTGATTCAATTCCACTAATAACCGGTTCCAAAAATTGAAAAAAATAACCTCTAAGGATACCTACTTATTCCGAAAAAAAACCATAAAGGACACTGCACGCGGCGAATATAATAGACGAAAAAAAGAAACGTGTAACCCCGTTTGCATTAGATAATTAGTGTCATCATTACCAAAAATAAATAATTAATGAAGGTATCTAAATATCTGTATATCCTTCCTCTACTTGTCCTAATTTTTTATCGGAACATTTGCATCTGTTAATGAAGGCCATTTCATTAAATTTGGTGCCTGCAGTGAAATCTATTAATTAACGTTAAATTACCAACGCTGATTGTACATTTATTATTTTAAGCAGAGGGTGACTGTTTTTCGAAACTCCAAATGTTGTTACTTTTGGGGTACCGAAATTGTTAAAACACACGCAATGTAAACAAAAATTAGATCAAGATAAAGAGCTGGGAAGGAGGTTTGTATGGCATTGGACGGACTTTTAATGCAATCAGTAGCTTTTCGTCATTTGTCATCTTAATGTGACACACAAAATACACAAACATTTGACCTAAGGGGATAATCGATCGACCTTAATTAAATTCACAGTCCATAGATTGCACTCAGTTAGAATAAACGAATCCTCCTGACATAAATAATGAATGTGGCACGTCTCCAAAAGTAACCAAATACCCTTCCCACATATAGGTTGTGACAGTGTAAAATTCCAAATCCAATCCACACCTGCTTTGGATTCAGTGAAGCATCTCGCATCACTCGTATAACTCGCACCACACGCGCTTTGCAAAAATGTCTTCTCATTCGAGAAGGAAGAAGTTTTCCATTGTGTGACTTAATCATGATTTATAGTCGTCGAACTCACCCATATGCAAATGTTGTTGTACATCAAGACTTCTCGGGGCTGCACCTTAAAGTTTTGTAAAGTAAAAATGACAGTCAATTTGACATACAAAAACTGCCTACACTCGAGCATACGACGACTTCAATTCCAACAAACTCAAAAACAACAATTCGAAAATCTATTAAGTGAGACCCTCACTCTTGTCAACTATGTGATCTCGTCGAAAACATGCCAACTTGGACTACGATTTAACAGAATTCCTTCATAGAACATTCGAGTGATCTACAAAAATAGAATCAAACACAAAAATCCTTAAAATACATTCCGATGAAAGTGAATGACGATGTTTTGAAATCATTAAAGCATTGTTCAGCTACTAGAAGGCAAAAGTCAAGTTTGTTTTTTCCCTGTTTCTGTTGTCAAAGTAGAGATGGAAAATGGGGAGGCCACCTTGCGGTGGAGCGCAAAACTGCACACACATGTCTTCTGAAGTGGAATAGCTGTTCTTTGTGATTGAGTTGGGTCCACTTGAAGCAGCGCTTTCGAGTCAAAAGAATGTGCGATTGGTATGGGTAAATTTGTCAAAGTGTCATCGTGAAATAAATTGTAGGTGGATATGTTTGTTTTTGTCAAAAGGAAATTAATTGGAATCCAATGTAAACATGGAAGACGTTCTGTTTGATATATTAGTGGAAGACCACGGACACTGAGAATTTGAGAATGAATGAAATTGAAGGAGTGTGACAAGACCCATATCTTCATTGATGCTGGTTTCTTAGCTCGCTTTGATTTTCACAGTTGTAAGGAAAGAACAATCATTAATATCAGTTACCAAACGACTTTAATCCACCGGCTCGTAGTGTAACAGCCAGCATACCTCTTGGGCACAGAGTGTACAGTCATACAATAATATACTTTATTTGGCTGAATACAACCGAACAAACTTTGTATGGACTTATTACCACCAAACCGTTTGGGAGATTAATACGAGCACGCCCGGCCCCCAAACGCCTTCATAGTGTTTTGTTCCCAATTTCAAATAATAACTTTACTGTTCCTAGAAGCCCTTAATAATAATGGCCAAGAGAAGACGTTTTTAACATTCTCACAAAAATTTGAAAAAGACCCCTTTGAAAAATAACTTTCGTAAGTCTTAATGACTTCATTAGCACATCAAAGGCAAACAATGGCAAAAAGAGGCCCACATGGTCCCAATGCACTTCACAATCTATGACCATTATAAATACACTCTACACCGCTTCTAAACAAAGCAATAACAAATTTGTGAAGCAATAACCAAGCACTAACAACGTCAAGTGCGACCATTGATTTATTTCTTCACCGAAGCCCAAGTCAAGTCCAAAAAAAGATACAAGAAAAAGCAAAAAATAAAAAAGAAAATCTAAAATTTATTGACACCGAAAAAAATGTCTTTCATCTTCCGCCGAATATGCCGCTCGCAACCACATCTTAAGTCATTTTTATTTATTCTAGCCGCCCATCCATTATCTTTGCCCACTTAGGTCATAAACATAAAAATGAGAATTAAAAAAAAGACTTGTAGAAAGAAACATTTAGAAGAATAGACCTTAAGGTAATTCGTAATTAAAATCAAATTTTTACAGCTGATATCTTCACACCATTATGATTCTTGTAAGCATTTAGAAGTTCTATTCAATTGCCGACGACGAACGAAACGACGACGACACTACGATATAAACAGATAGAGATACGTCCCCAAGGTGAGAGCCTTGTGGCACCTCATAGACTGCTCGTCCCATCTTTCTACTTAACATTTAATACTGATTGATGAAGAATTTTAATTACACCCGTGATATATTAAACGACAAAACTATTTGGCAGTTTGTTTTTGTTGTGTCGGTTTCGGCTTTTCGGTTATGCCTTGCTGAACCCAGTCATCGCACAGTCAGACGTCAGCCTCACCCCTTAACAATTTTGATTTAGATTTCTTTAGACGTTAGAATTCATTGTGAATTGAGGATTCTCTTTCTCTTTAATGAAAACATCACATGCCGCAAAGAAAATATAAAAAAAGCATTTATACGCAAATTAATCTGTTTATGCCTCAGGCGGCCGGCAGCACTGGCGGTAGATTGTTGCTTAAACGCAGTGGCAACCGGAGCAACATGAGATCAGGCTGACAGACGACAGGGCATTGTTGTACTTTCAATTAAAGTCTAAATATTTTGCGTGTTTATTATTTTTTTAGCAAAACTTGCTCATTGTTATTCCTTGTTTCACCTCGGGTGATAAATTTACATTTCGCACTTCTTGAAAGCCAAGAATTTGTGAATAGGCCTTAATTTTGTTAGGAAGGCGATTACACAGAAATTAATTGTTTCTCCGCCCGTGGGTGCGGTCATTCTAATAACTCACAAGACAAAAAGGTCAAAGATCTAAGCCCGAGTGATGAGGAAGCTGTCCGAAAGATTAAAACGAACTCTAGTTCACACACTTCTTAGTATTCAAATTGAGTTTTTACTATCAGCAGCAGAGACTATCATCTCTCTAACTGAAACTAATGCGCCTGCAAGACTTTATAATCATAATTAATGGATGATAATCAATTTTAAGATATTTTTTCTGACACTTTTTCTTTCGCAGAGTCTCTCTAATTCAAGTGGTCGTCCACTCGGAGGGTTATTGGGGGACAATGTTGATGACAAGCCAAGTGCACCACACAAAGACTGAGTTTGTGACTGCTGTTTCTGCTGATGATGATGATGTAATTGCTGGCCTAACCAATCAATAGAACTTTGTTTCAGCTTAATAACCTAATTAATCTTTGCTGTCATATCGCATTCGAATAAGTTGGTCAAAGCGTTATGAGAACTGTTTGGCAAAGCTAAAAAATTAGGTCGATGACGATGCACACAATATTGTAAACTATTCTCGTTCGTGTTTTATGATATGAAAATGGAGATGATGTCATTTTTTTAGCTTTTTTTCTTTTTTGATGATGATGAGAGTTTAATCAAACAAGAAGAATGCTGAGTGGCTTTTCGAGAGTGTAATCATGCATAACTAGCTGATAAATAGTTTTTCAACGATGATGGTGGGCCTCGGTATTGTCTTAAATCAAGTGGAATTTTTTTTCTCATCCCACATGTGACTTATCAAAAACAATTTTTTTTTCGAAGATAAGGTTTTCGCAGAATTGGAACATGAAATCAAAAGAAGAGTTTGGGACCCAGTTCCCATAGTGGATCTTGACTTTGTTAACCTCGGTTTCAGACAAAACCAAATTTTTTAGTGAGTTCTTAGAATTTGGCATGGTCTGGCTTACGTAGGCTATCTCAATATTGCGACATGTAGCCAGAAAGTTGTTTGTTAATAGATAACACTCAGAAAGCTGAGATTCAACACGTAACCTTTAATAGTAATTTGACTTCTATAAAGCTTCGGCGAATATGTTAACTGTTAGGAGAGTTGCCAAGCAATATTAGAAGTTTTATAAAATGTTTTAATCCGTCAAGACTTTTCAGAATTAACCAAACGATAACTTCTTCAGTCGAATTTCCAACGAGACCTTATAACAACTTCTCTAAGAAAGGAAAAGCTTCTTAAAACAAATTTATAAACATCTTTACAAACGGATGGATTTTTCAACAATTCAAAATCTTAATATACATCATTCACAGCAGCTTACCTTATCATTTGTACATTCCAATCCACGAAAGTATCTGAAAAAAAAGAAAAAAATACAAATTAATATAAATTAGTTTTTGCAAAGTAAATTAATCTACTAAGAAAGTGCTTATAACGAAGATAGTATAACAACAATTTCCATTCATTCAGAAAATCGCTCACTTCTTTGACCCCTAGTTCATTACATTTTTTATGGGGTACGGCTAATATATTTTTGTGTAAACTATCAATCATCTATTCGATTACATTGTTTTAGACGATATCCGATTGCAAACGTATAAGTACTTTTTGATTCATTCAATAATTTCCAATCAAACCTGTTATAATCTGTCAATTTGTTTTTCCTATGAATATGACTTATTGAGGGTCACTGACTGAAAAGAAGCTAATAAGTAGGTACTTTGCTTAACCAGGGAAGTCGAATGATACAAAAAACCACGACTAAAACTCAAGGTTAAGAAAAAACTATGTTGATTGTCTTTTTAAGGATTGTATATTTTTTTTCAACAACCCTCTCCTTGGAAGCATCACACATACGTATATGTTTATAGAAAAAATTCTAGAAACATCTGCCTTCAAAAAATCAAAAAATTTGCATGAGTGCGGATTTCCTTACCAAATGTTAAGTACCTCTTCAGCATCATAGCAGGACGGTGATTTGAGGTGCGGTCGTCATTGTCGTCATCGTCGTTATCCACAGAAAAAAGAAGGATATTCATGGATCGGAATAATTTCTGAGTAGTTTGTTTCTTTTATTTGAGTTTTGTATTTAAAATTTTCAACGAGAAGTTTATTTGATATTCAAATTTTCGTTCTGCATTTACTCATTTATAGAAACCATGAAGGGACATGAGAGACATACCGTGAGAAATATCAATTTTTAGATCGAGCATTTGTCAAGATCATTTTGAGTTTATTTATGTACGTCGGGATGGGATTTTTAATCCGTTTTTAGATGTCATCTCTTATAAAAATGGAGAGGATGCGGGACATTTGTTATGAAGGAATACATTTAACCGGTTCTTGTATTATTTGGTTGCAATGTTTGTCTTTTAGCTTTGTAAATAAATTAGAGAAAAAGGTCCACAAAAAGGTTTTGTGTTGAACTCATCTGCATAGTTTTTCGCTTCCTGGATGGTTCAGACAGAACGATTATCAAAAATTGTCAGATCAAAAGTGATCAGTCAAAAAAATTTCACGATCAATTACTTACCTACTGGAACTTACGATACCTATTTCAATAAATTGCAAGTCGAACAAAATATGTGTAAGATAACGACAACCAGTAGCTGACAATATTATTTTCTTAAACGTATGAACGTAACGAATTTCAAACCGATCGATCACCGATCTCAGAAGCTCGCTGAATTGGGAAAAAAGTCTATTCAAAATGACCCTCATTAGGACATGTTTTGTCGAAAATAAGAAATTATCATAAACTTAATCAAATCCAACTCATACAATTAAAAAAAAAATCAAGATCGATGATCTCCAGATTTCAAACAAACAGAAAAAAATCAAGATTGATAACGAAACTAATCCTTGCCTATTAGTTCTCATTAGCTCCGATAATTATCTATAAGTTGAAAATTTTTGTTTGTATGCAAATTGTCCTCATTAATCGCAGCCCAAAAAAAAAAATAAAAACACACGAAAAACGAAAACATATATGACAATCTTGAATCTCGATCGATTAAACTTAATCAAAAGCCTTACAAGTCAACATTCGAAAAAAAAACGAAAAGAAAAATAAAACAAGTTGATCAATCGATCATAAAATCTTAATGATATCGGGGACACACCCATTCACTATCCAACTTTTGAAAATATGGTCCAAAGGAGTTTTAAGTTTCACAAAATTATGCTAATGACGTTTTTTATTACCAAGATTAAACGCACTGATAAGTCTTAAGTTGATTGTGGTCGGTATTGAAAGCTAAGCACTTTTTATTCATTGAAATGTTGTAAGCTAGGCAGAAAGAGATCAATTTTGGAGTAAATTTATATGATGTCAACGAAGATTGTCAAAACATAGTCAACTTTGTCAAAATTTAAGACCAATAAATTACATTATTTTGCTTTTAATAGCGTTTGAAAAACTGTTGACATAATTCCACGTTTAGATAATTCGCAGCTCGCTGCGAAAATGTTAGCAACAAGTTTTTTGACTTGCAAATAAAAATACACTTTTCAATACTGTTCAATTCACCGCAAATAATCAGCAACATGTTGCAGCAACATCACAATGCTTAACTTTCATTGCATATTCATTTTCCCTTCCATATTCTACGTTCACCTCACTTTTACCCCTTCATTTACCTTTCTTCAAATCAAATCGCAAATGAGCGTTTGTTTTGCAAATTTGATGTTCTGTGTCTTTGTTTGTTTCAGAGTCATAATAAACGGTTGTTTACCATTAATGAGATTTGAAAGATATTAAATCATTGAAATGATGCGATCGATGTCCCTATTTTATGCAATCCTTCCATATAATTATTTATTTTTCGTCCATGCATGATTTTCTCTCTTCGTTTGTTGTTTTTTTCTTTTATATTTTTACTGTTCAGGACGGCGCATTAAGTATGCAAATAACATGTCAATGCGCATATTGTTTGTAAATTACCCCGACAATGGACTGGTTAAAGTCCTGTGTATATGTATGTTTGCGAAATTGTTGTGCAAAAATTCACCCCGTGTTAGGTTGGGTATCGGGTTCGGTTCGGGACATGTAAACACAAAAGGGATAATTATGTATGCAAACAAGGATATTATTTTTGAATCCACATTAAATGAGGAATCTTTCTGCTTACAATGAAGAAAGCAGAAAGAAGAATATTGTGTGAGTATCAACTGGTTGTTTTTATTTGCAATTTGAAAAGGGATTAGACAAAATAACAAAACAGCAAACACATTGTATTGATTGATCGATTGCTGTGACAAATTGGTATTTAGCATAATAACAATGGAAAGAACATTATATTTAATTAAAATCGACATGCAATATTTTCGTCTTTGACAGGATCCAAACATTGGAAAAGACACAAAAGGTAAAGGTGGGTATGTGTATAATGATGTATAATCCTTTGACACCTGACTTAATGGCTTATAAATTCACACCTTTTGATCAAATCGGCGCATAAGCAGAAGTCAAACAGGACCCTTATTTGCATATTAAATGCATTAGATGTGTTTTTATAATGGCTGGAAGATACATTTTTGGTTGTCGTGTCGGAAGGCTGAAAACATGCAACGATTTTTTTTTCATTTTTGAAATTTCGATAACAATCTGGAGTTAGGCTTGGTGCGGCGCGTCTGCTGGTTTGCTTGAATAAATAAGAAAAAAACAGTATTACCTACAAGAAGCTACCTACTTTATGGGGTTATAGTTCTCAGAATAAACTTGATCCCTTTCTCTATAGGAACATAATCTATGCCTCCAGTCTCACAAAGTCAACACTGAACGTTTGTTAAAAATACAACCATTTCATCTATGTGAAGCTTATATATCACATTGTGACGTCACATCAGTTTTGTTTGATTTGCTACAGCTTCTCTATTTATGAAGTTCTTCCAAGCACTTTGTCGTTTTTCAAATAACCATCTTAAGTGAAAATAAAAAAAAAAATTAAATTTTAAGCTGAGTTTTTTCTTGATGACCAGGCTGTATTTCAACAGACATTAATCATCCTCTTCAAACCATAAATGTTGGACTTCTGACACCAAAACACGCGCATCTATGCTAAATATACCCAATTCCCCTATCGTGGCTATTCTTTTTCAATATCATTAATTGGTCAGCTTAGCCCTTGTTCCATTTACACTCTATCCAACATTTTGACCTACCAGCCTATAACACATCTGCTAGTGCCGCTTCAAAGGAAGGAAGTAAGATGTACAACGCTAGCCAATAAGAAAAATTACAAAATTTAATAGCCGTCAGCAAGAAGTTTTTTATCAGTTTTATGTCTGTCTGCCCTTTCCTTCGCTGCACGCAAAAATATGCTTACAGAATACAAACTCTCGTAAGTCTCCGAAAAGTTAAAAAAAAAAAACATTTTTCCTTGACTCACAAACGGTTTTATGGATTTATTTTTATTGCAATTTCAATTGAGTGCAATAAAAAAATCGTTAAAACTTGTAGTTTTCAGCACATTGCACTTTTGCTTTGCGAAACAAAAAAACAAAAAAAACAAATTTTTCGCCGAGAGCACGTTGTTCAAAATTAAGACACGCAAAATGGTTTTCTCCGAAAGCAAAATATTTCAATACCCAAATTTTTTGAGGTGTGCGCCACATCAACTCCTGCGATCAAGCTTGTAACTCACGATTCTAATCGATCGTATTCTTCTTTCGACCGCAGAAAACACCCGAAATATTGAATTGGAAATCTCTCGAACGTGAATTTGCTTAACATTCGAATTTATTCGTTTCTTGTAGGTCGCGCGTTCACGAAGGATAATAATTACGATGTTATACAGAATGGTTGAACACGACCTGTTTTTGAGAAGCTCAAAATTATGCGTATCTGATGGAAAAAATATCGTGCCGAATGATCGGTGGCCTTTACGATGTGCGAAAATCCATGTGCGATTGAATTGAATGGGGCTTGCCACATGCGGGATACCTTTAATTTAAGGGATTAGCCGTGGCCCATCCAAACAACGTTGAATATTATACGAACGTGGATAATTGAAGGGAGGCATTACTCAGCTCTTATAATATTCATGCCTCCGGGAGGATGCGCGACCGGCATTGAATTAAATGATAAATTATGGGAAAACGGAGAATAAGAAAAAATAAAGTGAAAGCACGTTTCCTTAAGCATTCAAAATTCATGATGAAAAAAACAGTTTCAACCTCATCAAAGTGAACGGTTTGGAACTCGAAAGTGATACTTGAAGACTGAAACAAAATTTCTTACTCCGGTGATTGATGGTTTTTTGATAAAATATGGCAAATCGGAATTATGTTAATTTCTCTCTAAGATATTGTTAGTATTTGAAAATATTTAGAGTTTAAGAAAATTAAATATTGACATGAATTTTACATTTTAAACTCATTAATTATTAATTTTAAACTTTTTTTTGTCAGCATAACAATCGATTTTGTTTTTTAAACAATAATTAATTGATATATTCGGGTTTTTCCCTTAACATCTTTATTCTGAAAAACTAAGAATATTCACCTTTAGATGTTCTGGCGAAGAGTTTTGAAGTTGAGTTCATTGTTCACTGTCTCTTTACAGTGGACATGTGATTTCTTAATCATTGTGAGCACTTTTTAAAAATAAGAAACAATACAGAATAAAGAACAGACCCTTGAGGCACACCAGTTTGTAAGCTTAAATGGAGTGAAATTTTAAAGTTTAAGAAAGTTTAAGAACTTTTGATAAGAATCTCTAAATTTGTTAAGGAATTCCTTAAATGTGCAATAAATCAACCCACTTAAAAAAGTCTAACCGTTGACATTTTGAATTGGTTCTTTGAAAAATGACTAGCATTTAAGGATAGTTTCATATGTTAATCAGCGTTGACCCATCTTAAAGCGGCAATTCCAATAAAGCTATCTAGTTTCTCCAAAGCTATCTTATCTCATACTTAAAATATACAAAAGCAATTTTGTTAAAAAGAATTTGTATGGACTTGGAGCGTGGCATCTTATTTACATTGAATTATTTTGAAACTTCTCGCTTATAATAAATCTCTATAGCATTTAAGTTCAAACTTAATCGAACAATATTAATCACTCTCGCATGACACAAGACAAAAAACCTACCTTCGGTATCCCATTTCAGGCAAATTTAAAGGAGGTGTTAAATTCAAACAAAGCAACAGAGTAATAAAGGAAAATCACACACAAGAAATATCCAAAATAGATAAAAATCACTAACAACGTTTTTTTTTTGTTTATTTGTTGCTGATCGAGTCAAGTGACAATTTATTATCAAAATGTCAACCGCCTTAGTTTTTCTAAAATAAAAAATAAAACACAACTAATTTGAATATTTAATTTTTTAGTTTTGTGGTTTTAGTTTTCAAGTGGTGATTTTGATCTTCTATAAATCTTTAATAAATGGCTATAAATGTATTGAATATTTATTACATATTTATATATAAATCGATTTTAGCATATTTTTATGGTTTTGAATACTCGTATACCTTAGCAATAATAATTCGAATGTATGCATACACACTGAACCAAAAACAGCAGTCATATTGATAATTTTTACATTCAACTGACAATTTTGTTGTCAATTTACAACCAATGACCGCAGTAGTAAATATGACAATTTAAAATTTTCAATTTCATGATTCGAAACCGGGATTGTCACATTGATAATTTGCGTTGGCAAATCGAAAACCATGCTTGTCATATTGAAATCTATGGTAGTCGTATTAAACACTGCAGTAGTCATTTGGAAAACCCAAATTATCAAATTGAAAACCGAGGAAGGCTTATTGAAAACCATTACTTTTAAATTGAAGACCACGGTAGTCAACTTGACAACCGTAGTAGTCATATTGATAACCACAGTGAACCAATTTAAAACCAGGGTAGTTAATATGAAAACTACGGTTGTCAAATTGAAAGCAGTGTTTGGTAGATTGAAAATCATTCTTGTTAATTTGAAAACCACGATTTTCAAATTGACAACCGCAGTAGTCATATTGAAAAACACAGTAAACCAATTTAAAACCACGGTAGTTAATATGAAAACTTCGGTTGTCATATTGAACACTGTGGTTGCTAATTTGAAAATTTCAAAATTGTTTGGTTTGCAATATTACAATCATTATGATACACTTTAAAATTTCGATTTTCAATAAGATTACCGCTTTCGTATCCAAGACACCCCTTTTTTCTGAAATATGAGTTGCAAGAATTGTTTAAAATATAAGGCAGATCTAGGTTTTTGGAATATGTTTAATTATTTATTATAACAACTATGTCAACGTACAAATACAATATACAATATACATACATATAATTCTTATGAAAATACTTACATTATAATTCTTAACAAAAGGTGTTGGATTTGAACTTGGTTTTTGCAATTGTTTTGGTTTTGTAGTTGGAATTGATGTTGGAATTGGTGCTGGTTGGTGATGTTGCTGGTGTCGGTTATGGTGTTGGTGCTGGTGTTCGTATTGAACTTGGTTTTTGTGATTGCGTTGGTATTGTGGTTGATACTGAAATTGGTGTTATTATTGATGGTTTTATTGGTGTTGGTGTTGGTGCTGTTGTTGGTGTTGGTTTTGGTGCTGGTGTTGGTGTCCCTTGGTGTTTGTGTTGATGTTGAGGTTGGTACTGGTGTTGATGTTGGTGTTGAGCTTGGTTTTTGTGTTGGAGTTGGTGTTGGTGCTGTTGTTTGGAGTTAGTGCTGGTGTTGGTTGGTGGTTTTCCTTTGGTGGTACTTCATTGGAATACGAAAATTGTGCACACTTTTAAGTACTCGCAAAATAACTTCATATATAATAATTTTAAAAGAAACAATTAGAATTACTTCTGTTAAGAATCAATAAGTAGTTTACCTTTCTCAAATTCTACTTCTTTTGTGTGTTTTGAGTGTCCAGTTCGTACTTATCTGCAGTTGCCCGTAGCTTAGTTGGTAAGTGCGTTGGCTGCTAAGCAGAACGTCGTGGGTTCGAGTCCTACTCGTGCCCATAGTTTTTATTTCATCTTTCACGGAAAAAACTGACAAAACTTTCAAGAGTATCAGTCATGAAAAAAGTGCTTCTCAAACTTACCCGTTCGGAATTGGCGTTAAATTGTAGGTCTCCTCAATTCTTCACACGCACCCAGAGAATTGTTGATGAGAGTAAGCCACTTAGGTCTTGGCTCTGCAAGAGCTATCGCGCCACTCGCTATTTATATATTTAATAGGAACAGGTTTTCATTAATTACCTTACCTATAACAATATTCTGCTTGGGATTAAATTGTTTAAGAGTATTTAATTCTTGATTATTTAACTCTTACTTTACCTGTTACAATATTCTGCTTGGGATTAAATTGTTTAAGACGACTATTTAACTCTTGATCATTGAACTCTTGATTTATTTCTTCTTTCTTTTTTACATTCCACTCACGAAAGTCTGATTGACTTGATGCACAACTACTAAATGAGGATTACATTACTTGTTCAATTCAAGATAAACTCTATTTTCTTATTGAAAACAATAATTGTCAATTTGATGACCATAGTTTTCAATAGGAAAACCTTATGTGGTCGATCATCGTACTGACAACAGCAATTGTAAATATGATTTTTAAAAACGGTTAAAGCATCACATTGACTACTGCGGTTTCAACTTGACAATTATGGTTTTCAATACAATAATTTTGATAACGGCATAAGCAATTTATCGTTTGTTTTTGTTTGTTCTTAATCAATTCAAGATAAAATCGATTTTCATACTAAAAACAATAATTGTCAATTTGATGACCATATTTTTCAATACTCGACTTAGAGGGTTTGCAAGTAATAAAAAAAATGATTTTTTTCAATCAAGTCAAGTTTTGAAAAATTAAATTAAAAAACAAAAACTCGTCATTTATGCATTAAAATTATGATCATTATCATAATCATAAACAACAATAGTTCGAAAAATCCTATTTATTAATGTTAGTTTCAATTTTCTCAAAAACGGCAACTACCATTTTCTTAAAACATCCTTGTAATTTTTTTTTCAATTTATTCAAATTATTTTTGTATTGCTCCAAAACGGTTCTCATAGAACCGTTTTTCAACGTCACATAGGAAGTTATTGTAATGGGGCTGATTTTGTGAATATCCAGTTATTGCATATCTCCATTTTCATCATGATGTCTGTATGTATGTATGTACGTATGTTCATGTGTGCGTAAGTGTTTGATTATCTCGCGAACCTCTCAGCCTTATTAAAGCTGTTTAGGTTTTTAGCAATATCGGTTTAGCGGTTTTTTAATGGAGGTCAAAAAACTAAGACACAGGCATCATGATAAAAAGGGTTGATTTGGATTCTTGTGACTTCACAAGATCGGTCCCATTACAATAACTTCCTCTGGGAAGAATGTGGTCAGTTTTTTTTTGTTGTAAATATGAACTTATTTCCTCCAAGTAAGATGCGGCTTTATTTCCATAAATTATTCCAATTTCGTCTTGAAAATAAAGTTCCATTTTAGATCTCGTCATATTTCGATAACAAAAAAAACTCCATCATCATATCGACAACATGGGTTTCAATACGAAAACTTTGTCAACGAAAAGTCTTTGCTAAAGAACTTATTTATTATTTGTTTACTTCTATTTATTTTGATTTATATTGTAACAATCGAAATTATCAATATAGCAACTCTAGTTTTCAATTTGATGCCGGTAAAATTCAGTCATCACATTAACAACTGCAACTGTCAATTTGATGATTTTATTTTCAATGCACTTGTTCCATTAAGGTAGTAATAATATTGATAATCATTGTTGTACAAATGATGATTGTAGTTCTTAATTAACTGACGGACAACCTAAGGTTTTCATATTGACAACCATTATCTTCTTATTGATCATCTCAGGTGTTAAAACGACAACTTTGATTTTCAAACTAGCAACAAGATATTGAAAATTTCAAATTGTCCAATTTACTATCAAGTTGTTAGATTTTGAGACGACTTTTGAAAATTTACATCACATTGAAACTTTTTTTGATCAATATGACAATTTTCGGTTAACAACCAGTAATTGTCAATATGACAACGGTTATTTTTTTCAGTGCAATAAATACTATAAGAAATATCAATAACGATAAAATAATTGTTTTGTTAAGTTTATTATAATTCTTTTTATTTCAAATCAGGTTATTTGGTGACTGAATAAAATCGTTGACAAAATATTAAGTCGTATTTGTTGATGAATATTATTGAACTTAAATAAAATAATGCAAAGTTAAAGTTGTCCAAATATAAAACACAATTAATTGAGTAATTTAGATTGAAAGGATATTTATGTCATGATCGTTTTACATTGCCGACAACGACTTTAACGAATTTGTTTTTAGTTCAAATTGTTCAATGCAACTGATCGTCCCTGACTATAGATTATTATTTTTATGTCCTTCTTGTAGTCTTGATAAGCCTTCCCGCACTACAGGCGCTTAAAAAAACACATCGAACCACATCCACTCGCGAGTTCGCGACTTGCACGATCATTATTGACTAAGGACAGAATTATGTTCTGTTTTAAAACTTGTTGCAATAATTCCAAAAAGGAAAACAACAACAAAAAAATCAAAAAATATAAAATCAATCTACCACCTACATGAGAAAAAACGATACCTACTCAGATATGGTTCTTTGAACGTTGTCTCGCCTCCCAACAAAGTTGCAATATTGATGTTAGACATTCTAAAACCATTTCGTTGGCAATATTATTTTTGTATTTTATTTGCAGTGCGTTCATCGTTCAACCGGTAGCAGCCATAAAAGCAGCGAAAACAAAAACAACATTTCAGTAGCAGTAAGAGTTTAGTGTATAAGCGACTTGAAAGGTCCTCGGGGGCCAACATGAACAACAACACACTCCTCCGGCTGGTTAGTGATTATGAAGGCAGTAGAGTTTATAAAAAATGAAAATTGCAGACTATGATGGGTGCGATTTTTGTACATACGTTGCGTCGCGCTACCACCATCCGCTCCTGCAAAAGTGATCCAATAGATTGGCGCCTAAATAGTAATTTTAACATTTAGCTGCAGATGGACAAATCGAGTTCGATTATAAATGTCTCGCTCTGTTTTTAACAAACGGCCAGTTGAGTTAACACATATTGAAGCTTTAACAGCATTTTATTTGGATTTGGGTAATTTTTTTGAAGAGAGAAAAAGTTGAGTCTATTTTGCCCGTGTTAACGTTTCCATCGACTTTATTAGCCAAAGTGGTGTGTTGTGTAATTATTGTGAATTGGCAAAATGTGGTGTAAAATTGCCTCTGGGAATTGGTTATTTATCAAAAGTGATTACAAATAAAAATAAACTAGAGATAAAATAACTTAAATAGGATAACTTATTTTGAGAGTTTTTTTTTTTTTTGGGTAAGTGTAGGTATATTGATCGCTTGAGGAACCTCTCAGAGCTCATTGGATTGCAATTGGTTAAAGGGTAAAAGGTTTATTTTAATTTGTTAGTGTCTAAGTTTTACAGTCATTTTAAAGCAAGCACAAGAGTGGCATAAATAATTGATAGTTTAAGACAATTTATCAACATTTAAAAAAATATAGAAAAAACTTTTCCTTCCACGATCACAAATTCCAGTATTACATTTTGTTGTGTGTTTGGTTCATTTTTCTTGGAATATAGCAAAGCCAAACAAGAATCAGGGAGGTACATTATAAACCTGATTGCATTAATTTAAAATTCCCTTCACTTTAATTCATAAACAAAAAACCCATCATTTAGCAGCGAACAAAAAAAATTAGAACTCTGCAAAACAAGATCACGTCAGAAAGCATCGTGAGCAGCTAAAACCCCCATAGAGGGATTTTAAACGAAGCCAACACAAAAACAACATGCGCGCTGTGTGTCGTGTCGTTGCATATATAAAATATCTCTTCGTTGTCCATTTAATAAACAGGAACAAAAAAAAAACAACGGACACAAATAAAAATTATAAAATTTCAAAAAAAAAAAGAAAAGATCATCTAGAACATTCAACAACAAGTGTAGATAGTGCGAACAAGAACTAGAGCTAAGTGCGATGCTAACTAATTTTAAGCTTGTCTTGTTTTTCTGGCTTGGTGGGATTTTGTTTGTGTCTTTTTTGCTTCCTCCTTTTCCCCTCGCCAAGTTCTTAAGCAGAAGCCTTCTTTTTCTATTTTTATTAAGTTCATTATTTTATTATTCCAGAGGCTCAACAGGCTGCATCGGTACTAAACCACTGACTACCATAACCAATCAATTTTTTTACATTATAGAGTTGATTTAATTTTTAATTTATCTCGACACAGGTAGCAAGAACAAGTACACACACACAACACATAGACTGGTCCATCAGATAGATACACAGGGTTAAGTACAGATACAAATTGTATCGCGCTATCTATACCTATACCTACAGGCTACAGACTCTTGTCTTCTATCAATGCGAGGCTTTATAGTTGTCCCATTAATTTGTACAGTCGAAACCGAAAGGTTGGTTGTTTCTTCACCTCGCCGCCGCCGCAGCAGCATTTCATTGATCGTAATTCTGTCATGAAAGGATGTTGAAAAACGTTACAGTTGTCCCCTTTAAGTGCTCACGGTTAAATGAATAGGTATTGAAGCATTTCGCCGAGATAAAGTCAAATAATTTGAAATGAGATGAAGTTCGCAGATACATCCGTCCAGATTCGTCATAGCATACACAAAAATTATGAACACTCATTAATATCGATTCGAATCGAATCGATATTTTTGTGTAGGTTCCGTGTGGATTTTTGAATTATTTCGCGGAAATATAATCCGCACATAACAACGCCCAACCCCAAACGAAATCCCATTCCCGCAAATATTAACGACAGAAAAAGCAAGCTTGTATAGATTGTATCTTTCGGATAGAATTTCATATATGAATGCTTAGTGACAAGCAGCGGTCAGTATTTGCATCTAGATAGTCAATATCACTTTTTGCCCGAGGAGACAATCAATAATATTTTTTTTTCCTTGCTAGCCACAAATTTATTCCAATTTTCAAAGCTCGACCTGATCTAGAAACTGGATATAGGTTCCAGGAGATGTAGATAAATTTGTTTAGAGGGGGAAAAATTGCAACTTAATTGCAGATAGATTTTTGAAACTTGTTGCCAGTCCAGAGGTATTATGACTCCTAGGAATTTAATTTATGATGTCATTTTCAATTTAAACATTTATAGTGTCTTGTCGCCTTTGTTTGAACAGAAAATATAGCAAAACACAAACAAAAAATCGTAGGTATCATGATACAGTAATTTTGCGTTGGCCATTATATATTGTGATTAACAAAAATAAAAGTACATCGACAGCGATATCGGAGGTGGACAGTCATCCTTGCCAGACAATCTAACCAGCCAACTTGGCAGCCAGACATAGAAGCTGTAATTACAGAAGCGTTCGCCGCTCCGAAGGTAACGATATACTTAACCTACCTTTTGTTCGATATACAAATCCGAAACAGAACACTCATATCATGATGTTATTTTTTTTTTCTTAATTATTTATTTGATAGGTTTAGGTTATGTTCGGGCAATTTATTTTTACAAAATAATCGGTACGCCTTTGTGGTGCAAATCAGGCCGGCAACATGTTGTGGGTGGGTATTGTTTAACGCTGAATAATACGAGGCTTAAGATGACATTAAGTCTCGCATAAGATAGAATTACATTCACTTTTCCTATTGCTGCTGTTGTTGGATGAATGTTCGATACAATGTTCATGAAATTGTGATTGTTGTAATTCAGTTTAGTTTACTAATAATAGTCATAAACTTGTATTTCAAGTAGCTTAGGGTTGTACTATACAAAATTCGATTGAAGTCTTGTTTTTTAAGCGGAACTTAATTGCAGTGCCGCACATAGTTTCATTATTTCAGCTCAATTAATCCAACAATAATCTCCTACAATGAAATACTTTGTTTGGTTAGTGACTGTACACTTTACAGTATTGAAACTACAGAATGCCTTTTTAAGATCCCATTTACTTTTTATTGATCTACGAGAACCGAAAGGCAGTAAAAAAAGACAGCTTTCTTTATAAAACAACATACCTATTTGCTTTGCAGTAACCGATTTAAACATGCAGCAGCTTCTAAGCCTGGTATAAAGAAGCAATATCTTCACAATTGAGCTTGATACAAATAACTGCTCAAAGCCTTGCTCAGATCAATCATATTGGCACTATTGAATTTGGGACAGGACGTTTGTTAATAAACAAGAAAATTACTGATTTCAGTAAGAAAAAAAAGTGGACAAGTGCGAGATAAACACGCTCGAGGAGCGTTCCGTACTTGATTATCCGACCCTACTTTCATTCAGTTTTGAAGGATTTTTTATACAAGGATTAAGATTTGAAACCAAACATTTTCTTGGAAAATAATTTGAATAATCTTTCTGCCTATTTCCTTCAATGACTTCGAAACTGTGTATCTTAAAAATCTGGTAGCAGCATTTTCGGATCACTTCTATCTAGAAAATGTGAACCAAATTTAATTGCAATCAGATTAGCAGATTCTAAGAAATCGCTTGTGAAGCAAATAAAAGGAAACCGAACTGATCTTATAGGTTTTCGTTTCCACCTGTGTAAGAACCCTAAAAACAAACAAAAATTTTGGCCATCGGCAAACAAAACGAAACACCACAAAAAACCATTTGCCTTGAAAATATATCGTTATTTACATTATTACTGCAATTTTTTTTGTTGTTCTGTAATCTATACGTATGGAACTATTTTTTGAAATTTTTTTGGAAATTCCAGGCCGACCCTTTTTGGTGATAAGGAGGGGGTAAAGTTTAGTTATTTGCATTTTCGGCCTTTTTTGTTGTGTTTTCTTGAATAATTTCAAAACTATTTGTCTTAAAAATACAAAAAAAATATGTTTGTCATTGTAGGCAATTAATGAATGATTGTACTTAATTTGAAGTCAATAGGCTTACCACCTGTTCAAAAAAATGGTTTTAAAATTTAATGAAATTGGAAATTAGTATATTGAAAAATTTTGCATGTTACATAAATAACTGTGACTTCTTATCACTTTTCCGGTAATATTCATGTTATAGACCTATATCTCAATTTTTTTAAGGAATTTTAGGTCCAGTAGTTTCGGAGATTAGGGGGGGGGGAATGGCCTGTTTTTGACATTTTTGCCTATTTTTCCATATTTTCTTATATAACTACAAAACTATTTCTCTTAAAAATATAAAAAAATATGATTGTATTTCTACTTAACACGTTGATATATTGGCCAACTTTTAACTCAATCGGTATAACGGTTTTGGAGGAAATAAATTGTAAAGTTGAGTCAAAAATTAAAAAGTTACTCCAAATATTGAGTCATATCTGTGTGATCTGTGATCAGGGGGGAGAATGATCATTTTTGTATTTTTGTATCTTATCTCTTTAATAACTTCGAAACTATTTATCTTAAAAACATGAAAACAACATTTTTAGATTACTACTGAATACTTAAATATGTGTATCAAATTTCATTGCAATCGGCCTAACAGATTCGAAGAAATCGCTTGTGAAAGACGAATGAACAGAAAACGAAGTGATGTTATAAGGGTTTCGTTTACACTCTGTGTACGGAACCCTAAAAATAATATTTCTGTAGAATTTACTTACAAGCATTTTGCAAGCTATATGCAAGTAATGCTCTACAAGCTTTAAAATTTGCTCTCAATAGTATTTAGAAACTAGTTTCTTGTGAGTTCATTTGACTAAAATATCTGCCACTTAAGGCTGCTTGTCAAAAATCAATGAAGTTCAAATAAATCTGCTATAATTCATACTAATGGCCTCTTCTGTCGAAAATAATTTAAGTTTTCGTCCAATGACCCAAAAAGGTTATTCCCTTTAACAAAATCAAAATTGGTTTTATTTTAATCATGTCCATTAGTTTTAACATAATTTATAATTCAAAAAAGCGTATTTATTTATTTGAACTCGACTCTACAAAAAGGGACAACAAACAAAAAGTGTGACTAAATTGATTTAAAAGCTAAGCAATACCATAAAACAAAAATCAGAAATCCAAGCATTTAATTTTCTTAAATGAGAAATTCGAAAAAAAGAAAACAGAAATTATAATTCCAAACTTGTTATTTATAGATCGTATTTTATGGAAATTATGAACAAAAAATCTACATAAGCCTTCGATGGGTTTAAATTTATTCAAGTTTGAACTTTATAAGTTCTTATCGGCTAGCTGAGAGTATAGGATCATTTTTCTTTATGCCAACACGTTTTAATAGGAAATCAAGACCGAGCGGTCTAATGATTAAATGTCTTCTATCAAGTCGAGGCCTTATTATGGGTGCTGGTCAAGTTTTTTTTTCTTTTAGATTTATGACTAAAAATAAAGAGAGAAAATAAATTACAAATTCAAATGAGATAACATGTGGAAAAATCAACGGGTGAAAATTGTCTTTGATAATAAATTGTCACTTTTTTGACACTAACTATTGAAATTGTAGCACTCTCTCAGTGGGGTTTTCCGTGTTTTCTCTGATACCAATATGTCAATATATTTCTGATTTATTGGTTGAAGAAGTGGAGGAAAACATTAATTCTTGGAAATGTAAACAAGAACTTTAGAAGTTAAAACAATAAACCATTAAGTCAATGATCTTCATCAAAACTCTATTTATTTATTTTTCTTCTTCAAATAAGGCCAATCGTGTATGTTCAATGGTCTGCTAACTCAATTATCTCAACCATCGATAAAACAAACCCTCAAGATGAGTGATATCATCGCACAAGTAACAAATTAATTTCTCAAGTGCTATAACATGTTGAATTAACCATTATCGATTTCATTTATTTACCTTTTTCTTAATGATTACTTTATGTTTTCACTTCTTTCCATTTGTGACATTTTCAAAAAAAAAAAAAAAAAACAAATAAAATATTAAAAAAGAGAAGTCAGAAGTGGATTCAAGAGATAAAACAAACGCATTTAATATCTCAAGATAAACAACAATCCCAAATGAAGCTACCAAGTTAACGTTTGTATTTTTTTCTGATATGCTTGTTTGCTCTCACTTTGCTTAGAAATTGTTTATCAAGCAAAGATAAATTTATAATTGTTGATTTCACTAAGAGATTACAATTTGGAGAGTTAACAGCTTTAGACTGTCCTTTTTGTTTGTGTGGTTTGTTTTTGCTACTGAGGAAGCCTAAACTGGGCATGTTTAAATATTTGAAGAAAACTACTGTTTAATAAGTCGTTTAAGAAAAGGTGAATCTTATATGTTACATCCATCAGTACGTAGCAAGGCATTTATGATATTTCGTTTTCTAGGGAAAACCTCAAGAGAAAAATGCACTTTATGATATTTAAGAAACTTATCTTTAAATAAAAACGACTTTAAACAACAAACAGATAAATATTTGTAGAACGTAAGACGGTTGCAGTTAACTGGCACTAGATATTATATTATGCCAGAGTCCACTCACTTTAAAAGGAGACAGGAAGAGTTTGTAAATTTTTTTAAACGTGTTAATATCTTCAAACAAAATAAATTCACTTTTGTTTGAAAGAAAGAAAATTCAGTACTTTTTCATTCTCAGTATTGATGTTTATGAGCGAAAATCAATTATTAAAAAATTGACCAATACTTGTGAAAATTCTGCGGTTACTTCTAACACATCTTTGAAGGAAGCTATAAAACAAATTGCATAGAAAAAACGTTAATGAAGATAATCATGCCAGTTTCAACTGTTTATCTTATAACGTTTTCGAATAACAGAGCCTCAAACTTCAAGTTTGTTCAGAGGAAGTTCTAACTAAATCAGTTGTTAACAATAAAAATTTTTGACACTTTTACGTTTTTTTATGATTAATAAATGTCAGCTGAAATGTACATTAATGACTTGCAAATCCGCTTCCTATTAATTTTTTAAATACTAATAGAACCAGGAATAACAGAGATCGTTTTTGACGCATGAATAAAATTATGTTTGACCCTGCAGGTGCATCAACAGAAATTAAAAAAAAAGATTCTTCAAAGTGAAGCGAAGTGACAGAAAAGAAATACTGGACACTGACAGGGCAAGTTCTGTAATCTTCTTACCCATTAAAAGTCATCAACCCTCAACTAATGATGATGGTGAGCTCAATTTATGGCCATTTAAGTCATCAGAACTTATCAGCTTACTAAAAAATTATTATTCTTATTATTTCGCTTTGTTTTATTTTCATTGCGATTATAAATTCGACACCAGCTCAGGAAAAAAACACAAGCATAAGCATTTAAGTGTGATATCGTGTATTTGTACGAATAATTGTTTCAATTTTGTTCGCTTTAATTTTGTTTTTGTTGTTTGCTTTTGTTTTATTTTCGCTGCCACAGTGTCTCTATATGATAAATTATATTTTCATAAAAAAAAAAAACGGCCCCCAAACAATACAAACAAAAATAACAACTTAATAAAATGAAAAATTAATGCGAAATTTAATTGTTTTACTTGATTAAGGTTTTATTGCGGTCTTGGGTTTAATGGAGCAGTACACAATATTTAAATAGGCTTATCATCATTCGAATGCACTTGTTGAGACTCTTAGTTGCGAAATGCAAATTAATTTTATCTTTTTTGTTTTATTTAAATCCTTAAGGAGGTTATGACCGCAACAGAGACTTGAAGATACGATAATCACAATCAGTATTGACGATAACTACTGACATATCAAAACTATAGATTTTAGTTTGATTTTGGAATTTAATGTACTTAATTGCACACAGAGGTGGAGAGATCGACACACGCACGTTATCGTTTTGCCAAACGGTGAGCAACATAATTGAGCTGTTGTTGATTAGTTATCAGTTTGAATAATTTTCGGCAAGTAGGTTTAGACACTTCAAAGAGAATTGTTGTTCGCACCTTTCGACCTTTGGGTGATTTATGATTTGTAGGTCTAGTTTTTGAATAGTGAAAAATAAATTCACAATAATTACTTTTAATTGAACTAATGATAAGAGCTATCAGTTTATTACTTTAACCTCAGTTATTTACAAACCTAAGGGTAGACTAGGCCATATTCAAGTCTGTTCAAAATATAAAAAAACGTCGAATTTTCCCAAAATCGGAGATTTTATTTAAACTTTTTCAAACATTTACTTTCTTTAAATTAAGCGCATTTACATTACCTAATTTATTATAATTTTTAAAATATGATTGGAATAATAAATATGTTTTTTAACTTTAATCAAAATTCAGCATTTTGAAAACTGGACAGTATTTTATTACAAAATAATAAATTTCCAACGTATATGTAATTTTTACATAGTAAAATATTGAATACCCGTATTAATTTAACCTCTTTTTTTGCAGAATTTTATCTACAACAAATTAATTACATTTAAAAAAAAACATTCAATTGATCAAAAATTATTTAAAAAATGTATTTTTTGAGTCTGCTTACCTGAACAGTATTTTTTATAGCAAAAATCATTTTTTTTCTCGAAACACTTCCTGCAAAAAAAAAATAAACCATAGTAATATTAGTCTGTTACCATTCTAAAACGTATAGTATAGTAATAATATAAGGAAATTATTAACCCTAAGAAGCAAGGGACTTTTTTATAATATTTTTTAACTTAAAAATATATATTTTTCTCAAAACTTTTCTGAATAAAAGAAGATAATGCATCACATATCTCGATTTCCAAAATGATAACGTGGTCTCTTGTCGCATTTATATCGTTATTTTTTGGAATTTGTTAATATTTAAATTTTTATGGTGGTCAACAAACTTTGTAAAGCAGTTTACATGTAAATTAGCTGATTTGATATAAAAGATTGTAACGTCTCGTTTTATTGAATGTAATTTACGTGGGAACCCAATTTAAAAGTTATAAAAGTTTTAATTTTATCCCCAAATATATGCAGATGATTTTTAACAATTTTTGTTGTGGTCTTTCAACCAAGAAGAGTTATGTTGTTTTTAACTTTTATAAAAGGCCTAACACGACATAAAAACATGATATACGAGAAACGTTTGTAATGAACGATAAATTGGTACTTTTTAAGCTGATAAAAAAAAATTAGATACTCTCCCTTCCCGGATCAAATTAAAAAATGTGTTTCTAGCCCCTCTGTTGACTACTTACAAATGTCAAGAACTATTAACGTCACTTTTTTTTAGTATAGGTAGACCAAAGTTTACTTCTAACAAAACGTCATTCAATCGTTTAGTGTCTCGGTCTCGGATGTCTCCTGCACATACTTGTCAATAAATTTTACTAAACAAAAAATGTATAAGAATTCAAATGAATATAAATTCGCTCCTCTGGAGTTTTTTTTCTCGAAAAATCAATTATACCTATTTTTAGCCAATTTAAGTTGAAAAATCACCTGCACATGTGGCGCCACTGTATGAAGACGTCTTTTACAAAAAATAAAAGACAACCTTACCCAACTCTCTATGCCGTCAATATTTTTGTTCTGTTTGTTGTTTTTTTTTTAGTGTGTCCTCCTTCGTTTTAATAGAAAAAGAACTGACATCTTAAACTATACACCTTGCACTCTGCCAGTGCAATTTATGATCACAACTTTACAACTTTATCACCATTCTCTCAACAGAAAAAAATATACACAAAAGAACAAACATTCATGACTGTGAAAAGGAAAGATATTATGTGTGTTCTTCCTTTGCTAGAAGGACCGATGCGATGAGGCGACCTGATGCCTACAGCAATAGAGAAGACAACAAAAGAAGTTGAAAAAAACATCGGTAGGTACAGGTGTGTTGGATCCTCATCATAGATACCCGAAGCGACACTGAGAGAGGCCGTGTGTTTGATATCACCTCCCTCACTCACTACACCATGAAATAGAGATAGAAACGGAAAAGAAGAAGTTCAAGAACTATAAGGTGACCATCGATCAAAATGCTTATCTCGACACTAACGATCTTCTTTCAATTACACCACAGAAGTCTCGTTTTTCTTTTCCATCAACCCGACTAGAAGTTGTTCCATGCATCCGTCCTCTCATAAAAACATTATTTTGTATCTTTGTCTATGATTTGTGAAGTAAAAAGCCCTACCGAGGCTTTTTCATGTTCTCCATATGAATCAAAATAGTTTACCATCCTTTAGATACGACCCAGCAACATTTCTTCATCATCAGCATCATCACAATCTTTTGTGTGTTTTTTTTCACTAGATAGTTTGAAAAAATGGGAATAAAGAAAAACAAGTGACGTGATGACGTTGCCTCATATCACTAAAGAATTATGTTTCCTTTCGATGTTGTATCTTTTTTTCGACTTAGATGTCATTATCTAATGAGTTGTGACTCTGCACACACAGAGACGTCGCGTCTCAGAGTTAAATCGAAATAAAATATTTATCTTTCGATATAATTTACAATCGAAGTGTTATAGAAAATGGGAATAAAATAAAAATTGTGAAAAATAATATCAACAGAGCTCAGCGGGATGCTGAAAACGGATGGACAGCTCAAATAATACACATGCATCTTTCGTTTGCAAGGAAATCCCATTACCAAAGATTAAAAAATATTGTGAAAATAGATATCAGATACATAGTTTTTTTTTCTCTCCTTAAGTGTAGATATAGGCTCCTATTCTCATTCGTTGTCGTTTATCCGAACTAAAGGATAAAAAATCGTTTGCACCTGTTTCTTGTGAGTCAAAGATTAGGCGATTACCCGGCCGACCGTTCGGTCGTCCATCGTGTTGTCCACAGATGCAGAACATGTATCTATGCATCTTTTTTGTGAATAGATGCAACACTATTACGCGTCATGTCTTCGCTTGACTGGGAGGCATTTAAAAGCGTTATTCTCCTTTTTGTTTGTAATTTTCTCATCATGATCATGGTGCACGATAATTTAAGTTGCATTTTTTTTTCATTCATTTTTATTTCCTTCTGTTGGTTTAGATAAATTTAATGCACCTGTAGGAGTGTGTGAGTTGTGTCGATTTTAAGTTAATTAAACTATCATTAGACAATGTCGGCGGCTTCTTCCTCGTCGATCGCAACGACTCGACTAGGTGATCGACGCATGGCACGACACATCACATCGGTTGGCTCACTGATCGAGACTGTTCGAGACAAAAGACTAATGAATATGAAATATGGCAATATGAGGGACTTTAATTAAAGTGCGGTATTTTATTCCTTTGAAGTATAAAATGATAAAGTTATAATTTTATTTTTCACGATGATAATTATATTTTAAGAACCATTACTTAATTGAAAAAATACGATAAGAGTTTGTCTATTTTGTAGAAAAAAGACAGTTCAAAGTTAAAGAACAATAGCAATAAATTAAGCGGCACTAATTTGTTTTATGTGAGGTAGGTAGCTGTGCATATTGAGAAGAATGTTGTTGATAGAAGGACTTTAGAACCAATTAAGTGGTACGAGGTGGCAAGACATTTTTGTGTCAAGTGACCTTGATTGATAATAACATATTCTGCTCAATAAAATTCTTGGTCAGAGCTAAATTTGATTTTATGGCTTGTACTCACCTACGGAGGCTTATACCAACAAAATAGCAATGGAAAAAATGAAGTGCTTAGATGAAAACCTAGATTTGTCAGTTTCTCGTCGATCTTTGAAGCCGAATAATAAACTGCAACGTCATTTTGTCAGTAACGACATACGGAACCTGTGATGCTTTTTTATTTGAGGCTGAGGTAGGCTCGTGGGCGTGACTCGTGGGTGTCCAAAACTAGAGAATGATCGGCGGCTGATCTCGGCGGAGAGCCGCCTATGTCTGCAATTAACTTTTCCTAGTTATTGGATCGAAGAAAGAAACAAGAAGTATTCTACAAATATGGTCTACCTTCCGTCTCCAGCGAAAAAATAGAGAACAAACGGTGAGCGGTACCCGACACTCCTGTCTAAGGTGCGCTTGGAAGAAGGGAAGCCACAAAATAATTGGTTGTAATCGGTCTTTTCTCTTACAAAAGACTTGAGAAACAACGATGAGCAGTCTTCGGGTGAGGGGCTCCTGCTCCTGCGTGTGGTACTCTTAGAAGAAGGCTGCCACAAAAGCGTTCCAGCGATCAACAATAACGGTCAAGGAAAAGCATTGCCTGGTTCGATACACATTTAGAAGAAGTGGATTTGGGAAATTCAAAATTACAAGCCGTACACTAAGTACAGCACTTTCAGTCTCGGAGTTTCTTACTTCTAGTGCACTGGGTGCACTCGACAACGGAGAAGTAAAATTCTTGATTTTAGCTCGGAATTTCATTTATTTTCTGAACTGTCGGTCGGTTGGTATGAAAATCTGGTATTAGGCAGAACATCTTTCAGATTTGGAAAACCAAATGTAATGATTTGGGAAAATGTATTGCTTGTTTGTGTAGTTTTTGGACTTAAAGGAGATGTGATTAGACTGATTTTTTGAAAATGATACTGCATGTTTTCAAAATTTTGTCAATTCGTAATTTTAATCAATACAAATACATTCCAAATCTGTCATTGGTTTCTACAAATAAATCGCTTTATTTTAAAAAGGATTAATCGTCGCGCCACCTCTCCAAATTTTTACTAAAAACCCACAATATCCAATTTATTTGTGTAGATACCTAGATAGTTTTTTTTTCGCTTCATCAACAATATGAAAAAAAAAGATCATTAAATATAAACTTATATCAACAGGAGTATCAAAACCAACCAAATGAATTATTTTCCAATCATTTAAAACTGTCGTCCTGACCTTTTTAAACGAAAAACAATGTCAGAGAACCTTTCACAAGCAAAAAAAGTTATTCAAAATACAATTAAGCAAAAAAAAAGCTCTCAATAACCACAACTTTCCCAAAATTGGTAATGCCGAACTGCTGACTGCTGTCTGAAGCTGTTGCCTTTCATCGGAATCAAACGCCATTTGAATAAATAAAACAAACATATGTATGTACAAATGCAAATATCCACAGATATTTTATTGATAAAAAAAGCAGAAAAAAAACATAAAATAAGAATTTAAATGGTGACTTTTATTAAGTTGCAGATACAAATTTGTATCTGGTTTCGGTGTTCTTGTTTGCTGTCGCCGTTTGTTGCCATTTATATTTAATGCTATGTCACATTAAGTGAGTTCTAAGTGTGGTGTGCTTGATTAAAATATAAAGTCCCCAAACAAAATGGTCAGACGATATAATTCTCCCGTTCACTTTGTATCAATTTTTTCTTTTTTTTCAATTTTTCACAGTGTTGCTGAGTTATATGGCTTGTTTGTGGTTAAGCTTTATTTTTTAATAAAGCCAAGTGCGGACACAAGCATATTGCATCTATAGACACAACAAAAACATCGTGTATAGATTAAATTGCATTCACACATTTGAAAAACAAAAAAATACATAATATAAATCGGTGGTAAGAGAGTTCGATGATGGGGGAGGGTCGATGGAGGATCTGTTCTGTGTATCGCCTGAATATTGGGTCGCGAGGCAATCGCCGTCGTACAATAACAACTTAAGCTTCGCTGAGAGAAAAGAGTGAACAGCAATTTTCAAAAAAAAAAAATGAATGCGATTGTAAAAGCCAGGCCGCGCAAAAATATATAAAATGCCATGCATTTTATTTATTTGCTCCAAAGGGGGATTGTTTGTGTTATTATTTGATTTTTTTGTCTTCTTTTTGTGTGTTGCCCTGTTCCCAGAGACCCTTCTGTATAGAGATACAGCAGCGCTGTTGTAGTTCTATAGATGCATTCACGAGCTTCTGTACAAAGTGTATCGCTCTTTGAATTGTTACTTTTGCTGCTGCTACTGCTACTACTGATGATGATGATGATGTTGTTGATGATGGAGCAAAAGAGTGCCCCATAGTTGAATAAAGCAAACTATTGTAGATATTGCTGGCATTTAATATAAAAATCTCTTCCAACAACAAACGCTATCTGCAATATAGACAATTCACTGTTATTGCTTTTGGTTGTGAATGCGGCGCGTCTTTTTGCTCATTTCATTTCTTTTTTTTTCAGTTTGTGGAAGACTTTTGGGCATACAAAAATAAAAAACAAGAGAGACTTTAGTTTTTTCAGTTCAACTGCTGGAGCTGGGATAATAGTATACGCCTAGGTAGGTATATGTTGCGGAACGGAGTAAATTGCATAGTCAACATAAAAATACATTGTACAGACTCGAAAAAAATTGCAAACTTATATCAACAATATGTATATCTGAAGCGGACAGAGGAGTAGCAGCACACATCCCCTTGTACATGTACCTTGCATATTAATCACAATTGTGAAACTTGCTTGAATAGATTGATAGTAAAATTGCTAGTTTGCATTTGTGTGTTTTGCTTTGCAATTTCAGTTTTATATTCAGAGACTGCTTGCCGTTCTATTTTTTCACAAAAAAAAAAAACAGAAATGGCAGTACCTCTTTAAACTTGTTGACTCTCGCATTTTATCTCTGCGAAAAAATTCCAAGTACCTACCCAAGCTCATTTTTATTACACATTATTCGAAGCTCACAGAGTTAAAGATATATCTACATTTACCTATATCTTTGAAAAGGGTGCTTGTATGTATGCAGCCCAACCTTAAAACTGCATTCACTTTTCTGTCCCTTCAGAACACACAAACTTCCTTTTCTTTAAATCATTAAAAAGATTAAACATTTTCTATCGATAGGTACAAGATTTTTGTGTTCAACTATTATGACTCAATCAAAATGTTTCTTTTGAGGCAGAACAAAAACACAAATCTCTACACAATATCAAAAGTTTAAAAAGGGGGTTAGAGGGGGTATTTTGAGGGCCCTCAAATCGACCTCTTCTCAATGACTGTTTGGCTTTTAATGACAGCATTAAAAACCTTGACAGATACATTTATGGAAAATCGTTCTACACAGTAGACGTGTATTGTCAGGTAAACAGATAAAAAAATTGATTTGGAAAGTGTACCTACGTATATTTTTTTGTCCGCGGTTCTAAACTTGTAGAGACGAGATAGATACGTTTGTAGTGTTAAGAGGAAGATACAGAAACCCACCTTTACAATTTTAGTATTTTTTTTCTTCATTTGATGACTTTTTGATGCATGAACGAGCTTTTAATAGTTAAAAATGTAGGTACGTTAAGGTGTGTGCATTTTTTTTATTTGTTGTTTGTATGGGGTTATTTAATGATTCTTTTTATTTCTTTATTTAATTTTGTTTAACAACAATTTGTTCAGGTATATTTTATACTGTGTGCATCCAGGGCCGGCTTTAGGGTATGGCGGTGCCGCGTTAGCCAGCATAACTTCAACATAGGCAAGAAACAAATCAACAAATTATGAATTTGTCAAGCTCTAACTTAAAAATTCATAGGAAACTCAAAAAGGTTTCATGAGTTTCATTTTGTTTTTATTTTTACCATAGAAAACGCAAGAGAGACTTGAGGAAGTGTTTGGAAAAAAAAACATTTAGTTTCGTTATGTATTACTTTTATTTTTAATCGCTATAGTATGAGATTTTTTTTAGATAGGGCTGGATCTTTTCACCAGTTGGCGCTGTTAATTTCTTATTATATTTTGTATTATTTGTTTTAGTGATGCATCTTTCCGCTTTTAGCGCCGCCAGTCAAAATCAACCGTTGGACTTTTATAGAGATTACAAATAAAATTTATATGCATCATATCACATGATACAATTAACAAAGTATTATCATTAGAGAAGAGATTGCGAATTGGGTATTTTACTATTACTGTCAACTATTTTTTATTATTGTTTTTGCTGTCGTCCAGCAAATTTTGTTGATATTTTCCTCTGTTCTTGGCATTTTGACATTTTTTTTAAATAAATTTGCAGAATACATTCATTCAATATCATAATATCTTTAGAAATACATTTAACTAGGTAATACTAAAACTAGGAGAAGTATATGATATGATAGTCACTTAAGGGAACACTCCAAGGCTAAGAACTGGAACACCTATGAGCTCAGATGAAAAAGCTAATGTTGCCCTTAAAATGATGTAAATTAGAAGTTTTGGAATGATATTTAGAAGATTTTTTTGTGGTAAGACTAAGTGTAAGATTTTCGACTCAAGGCACGTTTTATCCACGATAGTCCAAAGGGATCCGCAAGATCCCACCCCTCCGACGAGCAGGCCCAATTGGCCATGCTTGCATGCCTGCCAGCAGCTCACCCCAAGGATAACCTTCTCAACGTAGACCAAAATCCTTGACATCCTGCGGATCAAGGGTATAAAACTAGGCCTATTGAAATTTTAGAACTCATTTGAGTTCTAACGCTTAATTTCTTGACATAGCTCTGGCCCTTAAGACTTGGTTTAGTGAAATTTTAGAACTCATTTAGTTCTTAGTCAATTCTTCACCAAGTTCTAAAGCGTTAGAACTTTGATTTATAACTTTGTTATAGTAAGAGCTTCGATAAATTATACCCTCGGGGGTCTAGTGCCTTAAAACTCGGTTTATTCATAACTAGCAGTTTCCCGCGACTTAGTCCACCTCTTCCTCGTCCGTCGAAGTTATTTTAAAATTGTATAACAGTCGAATCTCCCTAAATCGAGATTCTTCTCAACTCGAAGCTTTCAAATATGTTTAATCTGCTCCGTTTTTAGCAACACTTTTCACTGATGCTTTGCTCTTATTATTCGCAGCGTAACGTTGAATAGCTCTATAAAGGGACTATTCAATACACAAAGAATTTTTCAATTTGATTTAGCAGTTCCTTAGAGCAGCGCATTGAAACAAACAAAAAATGAATACTTTTTTGCAGTTTTTTACACATTTTCCACTGATTCTTCGCTCTTATTGGTCGTAGCTTAATGTCTGAAGCCTTCCTCGATTAATGAACTATTTAACACAAAAAGAATTTTACAATTCGAACCAGTAGTTCCTGAGATTAGAGCGTTCAAACAAACAATCAAACTCTTCAGCTTTATACATTAGTAGGTATAGATTTCGTTTTTTCAACGAGCGAAATGAATTAAATTTGTTATCATTTTCGGAAAGTAAAATAAAAGAGAATAATAGGTGGAGATATACAAAAACTGATCAAATTTTTGATGATTTCTTATTTATGGACGTTGATTTTGAGTACGATGCCAACGTTTTCGTAGAAGAACGGCGTATTTATCGAATGCCAATACATGCCACTATTAATATTTGAGATGACAGCATTTTTTTCAGCGCTTCCGTTTAACAAAGTAAACGTGTTTTGAAGTCCTTTAACTGGTGGCAAAAGACCTTCAACATCCACAACCACAGTAAAAATTGGAATGAATTTATTATACACTTTTTTTTCTTCACAGTTTATGGACACGAGTAGGATTCGGATCCCACGTTCAGCGTAACAGCCAACGCACATAAGCACCATGCCACGGGCATCACAAAAATAAACTTAAGTACCTACCACACAAAAAATAAATAAGCGCAAAGTAAAAAATTTCACTGAACCGAGTTTTAAGGACTAGAATTTTGTAAAGAAATTAGGCGTAAGCGTATTTTTAAAAATTAATGAAAAACGCAATAAAATTACTAATGTGTGACATAGTGACCTGAAATGTTTGTAGTATTTGCGTAGGAGAATTACACAGTTATTCTTTAAATCATAAATTCTACTTTTTCATCAACTTTATAAGTGAGATACAAGTTTCATTCTTTTTAATTCTGGAGAAGGAGATTAAATAAATTGTAATTAAAAGAAGGGGCGCCAAATATTTGACTCGCCTGGGGCGCCAAGATGGTTAAGGCCGGCCCTGTGTGCATCAATTGGATACAGAAATTAATGAAACTGCTGGCAATATCCGATTTTAGAGAATAAAATTTTGATTTGAAAAATGTTTGAACTCAGATTCGATGGTAGAAAAATCGGAAGGTAACTGCATTAAAAAAAAAATATTATTTGTATGCGAAAATGTATTGCAGTAATTTAAACTTTTGGACACTCATTCAAACATTTGCTTTCAATTATATTTGTCGCAGTTTCTTTGAACATTTCTCATGATCTCAATAAATAATCACACTATTTCTGTCATTCTGTTGCAATTATTTTGTTAACAAAAACTGCACTCAAAAACAGATGAACACTATTATTTTGATCTATCACACTCAAAAATCCTTCGTTTCCTGCACAAAAAATCCTACATTCGTCCAAGGACAGCAAAAACTTCGATCATAAATATTCCATTATGCATCGAGAGTCACAATAAATGTCTAATAATAAATCTCAGTGCATTTCCTTCAAATATATGTTCCCCCTCTATTGACGCAGACTCTTTTGCTTTTGCATACAATAAATTATTATATTTCTGTCATCGCCTTACGCAATTTTCAAAATTAATTTCCCACCAGATTTAATTTAACGCTAAATTTTAATTCACCTTTCTACAAAAATCTATATGCAGTACCATAGATACAATCAATGCATGTATCTTATGATTAAAAATAATTTTCTTCCACTGCCAATTGGTAGATTGCATTAACGCGAATGTCAGAGTGTACTTTCAAATTTTGAAAGATTAATAATATAAATTTATTTTTGTGTGACATTAATATTGGATATTTATTTCGAGTTTCACTTCTGAGCAAAACGAAAGAGAGAAAGATAGAGATTTGATTAGATTTTCAAATATATGCATTAAAATAAAAATAATAATTATCTTGACACGTGTAATTAGATAAGAAGTCCTCTTAATTCGTTTGACGACCGTTATTTTTGAATAATTTAAACCTCTCGGTCGCGCATTAAAACACAGTGTTGCTCTAAGTTTTATGACTTTTTAATATTTCCGCTTTTTTAAACATCTATATAAGAAAAAACTAATTTTTGTTTGTATATGATTAAATTTTATGTCATTTTAATTTTCGTTTCTTATCGTCTATTCATTTTTTTCTTCTATTTCGAATCTGTTCCTTTCGAAACGGTTCAATAAATGCTAATTTGATCGTGAGAGCAAGAAATTTTTGATTTTATTTTTTAAAGAGCAATTTTGATCTGAGGCAACTTGTTTTTTAAAATTATGAATAAATTTATTAATACCTATATATTTTTTTTCAAAGGGGTTTTGGTTTAGTTTATTTTTCTCTTAATTCGCATGACATATCTTTTAAAGACGGGATAAGTTGCTAATTAAAATCATAATGGGGACCATAAACTTAATTTTGTTTGATCTGCCATTTAAAATTTGAAAAATAATTTATCAAGACAGAATTGTGCAAAATATTTTAATGTCATTTGAAAGTATGAAAGGCAAAATATAACACTTTTTTCAAGGCAAACTGTTGGATAGCAATAATTTAATATTCTAATTGGTGGTGGACTGGAAATATTTTAATCGAAGAAAACTGAAACTAATTGGTCTAGCTAAATATCTGAGAAAAAAAATTATTTGTGTATACCTATAGGCAGGGTTGATGGATTTAAATCAATTGATTTAAATCATGATTTAAATCAATGATTTAAATCAAATGATTTTTTTTTGAAAAAATCATGATTTAAATCAAAATTGATCTTTTTAAACAAAATTTAGACAGAAACACTAAAGAAAAAAACTTTTTTTAAACGCAGCTTAAAATTATCAAATTTTTTTTAATTAGGAACTTTAAAAAATAAATTTAAAAAAAACTGAAACCTGAAAAACTGTTCATTGTTAAAATCTTTAAAAGGAAACACCAGTTTTACTGCCATTTCATTCAACAGCTTGTTTCGTAGCTAAGACTGAACCAAGCCAAATGTAGGAAATATCCTTTCCACAGATGATGTACAGCTGAAAGCAACATCAAAGTCAAAGTAAGGCATAAACTGGCCAAGGTCATCATTTGGTTTTGTACCCAACTGAGACTGATTTTTGAATATAAGACTTTTTTTAAAGGTTGATGCCCAATTTCATAAACAAACACTAAAATTACTTTTATCAAAAATCTTTTTAAATTTTGTCAGACCCTTAAAATTTTTGAGTTTCACCAACTTAGAATGGGAAATTTCAGGGAATTTTTTGTCAAAATTGACATCCTCATGAAAATATGTGAGAAAAAATGAGAAAGCTTTATACTCACTTTTTAAAATATTCAATGACACTTTTAAAATTTAAGGAGCCAAAAATGGGCATTTAGTTTTAAAAGCTTGTTTACTCAAAAAAACGTTTGATGAAATAGAAAAATCTCATTTTACGGTTTAAAAGCCTGATAAAAGTTTAAAAGTTGTTTATGAAATTGGGCATGAGTCTTGGATTTGAATTTTATTTTCAGAGGCCAGAGGCTCCTCTCTCCGCGTATTTGCTTTGGCCATACTCGAGGGCTGTGTTTTCTTCTTCAGCTCTCAATGTAAACATATAAATGCCGTCTTCAATGACAAAAGTCATATTAGTAAGTTAAAGTAAAACTATCATTTACGAAGAAAAATAAAACAGATATCTTGCGAATATAGAAAAAATCAAATAAATCAAAAAAATCATGATTTTTTTTGAAAAAATCAAAAAAATCTGTCAGAAACAAAAAAAATCATGATTTTTATCAACCCTGCCTATAGGTATTTTGAGTGCCCATAATAACAAGAAATAGCTCTAAGTGAAAAGGAGACATCTTACAATACCGTCGGGAAATGAAAACTAATTTTCTTAGACATTAATTTAAATAGCATTTTGTATAGCTATTTGTTATATTGCGTTTTTTTTTGAAATTTCGACTAGTCAAATGAAGGAAGGGACAAGGACATATACCTACTAAAAGTTTAATTAATAACTGAAGCAGTACTTTCTCTTATTATTTTATGTTTTTTATCGAACTGAGATCTTAAATCATGTAGTTTCTTAAAACAAATTATTTGTGATGTTTTATATTTTAAGCATTTTAAAATTCTAGTAAGCCAAAGGCATTCTCATAACTTTTGAAATGAAATGCCTTAAATATGTTTACACCTCTACTATCTTGAGAAAAATTTACCTAAATCCTTTATACATACCTATTTTACAAAGCTGATATTTTTGTTAAGCAGAGACGCAGTCGAGAAGCACAAAGTTGAAGCTAAAATTGATTCCATAACTGTAATAGATATTTTGAATGCACTTATATTTTGGCATTTAATCTAAAAAGTTTTTACGAAGGCATCTTAATCACTGGATTTCTGCAAAATAACTCCAGCAATTACTTTAAACATTTCCATTTGCAATCCACGTGGCACCGTTTGCACCTACTTTGCTTCAAAATTCCAAGATTTTTAAAACAGCGCAGACGCATTAAAATATTTTTGAAAAAAACTCGCACAAAAATATTAAAATCAAAATTTTTGCCGGTTTCTTCAATAAAAACTCAAATTGAAAATATATAATTTTAAATAACTCAATTTTTTCGCAAATTCCCAAAAACCTCAATTGATCTGACTTTAAAATTGTTTTTTTTCTTTTTTCTATCGCACGAATATAAAAAAAAACAGGAAAAAAACTTAATTAGATAATTTACTGTGACACATGCTATGTTCGCTTAACAGCCTTCTTCTACAAAATTTTCTGCTTCTCCCCTTAAACTCTTTCTAATTTTTAATCTAACAGCAATTTGTCTCCAAAGAAAGAAAAAAAATATATCGCATGGTAACACAACATTTTAATTTAAACTCACTCTCTGGCTTATCGGTACGAAACAGAATTATTTTTCATTCTTGCATTTTATTTTTGAAAAAAAAACTGAAGAAAATTACACTAAATTGGCTTCAATTATTGTATTAATTTTTTGGGTTGGTTATAGTTTCGGCATTTTTCAATTTTTTTTTCTGTTTCAATTTTATTTTCAAGGAATTTATACAAGAGCCATTTCGTGTGCGCCTTTTTCGCTTATCCTATTAACGCCCTCTTGGATTTCTTTTTCGTTCTTTTGCTTTTGGGGAACAGAAAAATAGAGTCGAGGAAAGGGATAAGACCGAAACGAGCAATTTAGAAAGGAATGAACATGAACCTTTGCAATTCGGTAGGCAGACATGTGGGAAAGGTTGGGTTTCAAAAAAAAAAAAAAAACTATGTGTCCACAGTATGATATTTCACTTCCGATTTCTTCTAAAATTTGGCAAAATGCATTGTTTACAAGAATATCAATATTTTTTTTAGAATATTGCTTTACCTTTTTTTTAATTTTGCGGGCTGTATAATTTTTTATTCCATTTTGAGTGTTGCATATTTTTAGGAATCAGATGAAAATTCCTGAATTTTTTCACTGTAACTGTGTCAGGTTTTATTTTTAACGCACATTTTCCGCAATTTTTCTAATATTACATAAACATGGAACGATTCAAATTACTGCCAAAGTTCCAAATCCAAAGTTTTACTTTTTTACTAAAACGAAAAAAAGGAATGAAACGCGTTTAAATTAAAAAAAAAAAAACCGACGCGCGGAAAGCGTTTGACTTTAAGTTTCTGTCTTGACCAGACTAAGCTTTATTCCAGACAAGGCAAGACTTCACTTCATTGTTTCAGTTTTCTGTTCAAAAGTTAAGTTCCACACACACTAAATCGCACACACTTTCGAAGAAACCGCATGCAAAAAGTATTCAGAGCAACAGCAGCACTCAATCCGAAATACCAACGAACTGAGACAGAAAACAAGAAAGAAAATCAAAACTCAAAATTTCGTATCGCAAAGCCACTGCACGATTAGGCACTGCCTATTTCAAATCAAAGTGAACGGTTGCGTCTGCTGTTGCTTGCTCGATGGTGAAGTATATCGATGCGAAACCAAAGTACTTGCTGCTGTTTATAGTTGCTGCTGCCGCGACGGCAGTTGCGATTCTGGCTTTAGATGAAAATTTGCACGAACCGTGAACCCAATATGTGAGAGGTTGTTTCAGACCAAAAAACCATACAAGACGAAAAAAAAGTGGCAGCAACAGCAGCAAAATATATACCTTTTTGCATGGATCCACATCCACTTTGTACAAAGTTAATATTACACTCTCCGTCGTTTTCACAGTACACTCTCCGTCTGCCGTCGGTGTCGGTTGGATTTGGTAGCCAGACGGGGGCTGTTTGGGAGCAAAGAGTACATCTGGAAGGAGATGATGATGCGGTGGCGATAGTGGTGGTAGTAGAGTGTGGTGAAGTCTTAAGAGCTGTGTGTGGTTTATTACTTGGGGTAGATATTTTCACAAATCAATTTTTTAAACACATATCACCTTACAACAACAATACAAAGGAACAGTCAACATTCGAAAAATTTCAAAATTAAGCGACGTTTCAATTCACACAACCGTCAGCCACGTTACTGAGCGGCGGTGTATTGAAATTTTGATGGCAACTTGATGGACATTCATTTTTTTTTTATACTTTGAAACTATGTCTCGTGATCCTTCTCCTCCCATTTTTTTTTTTTTTGTTATTAATTCAACCTTATGTGGTGAGCCAGTTGTTTGATGGAAGAACGAGGAACATGAAACAAAACACATCAACAACAACAATAAACTAATAAGTAAAACAAAAATGCAACGCCCCACCGTATGAGGTGGCAACAACTGGCAGAAATTTTATATTCACCACGCGTTTGAAATGTTGGTTTCTGCGCTTTGGACAGCGATGCGAAGTATCGATGTGTGCAATTAGCTCCCCTTTGCGATGCAGTGGGCCATTATTTGTACTATCCACCACTTCGGTAGGTAACCAAATTGAGGGGAAATGCACAAATACCGGCTCATGAACTCGACAAAGCGGAACCGCATTTTTGTTCGTCTTGTGTGCATTTTTATGTTCGTGAGTTTAATTTGGACATAAAATTCACCCAAGCGTAGTTTTATGATTGCATTTGCATTTTTCCCCGTATTTAAAAGAGGGGGTTAAGCTGAAAAATTCACCTTAACACGTCTGCAGTAACTTTTTTGTTCTGTCTGTTCGAGTAGGGTTTAACAATCAACAACAACCCCTTGAACACACCTTTGCAAACAAAAATGATTATTTATTAAATAAACGAATTGTTTTCGTAGTGAATGGAAAACCGGTTTTTGATTAGCAAGTTTCGATTTTCCGAAGGGGTTGGGGTAGTTCGATTGCACTTCTCACCTGTATAAGAGGGGATTTATAAAAAAAAAGAAAACAAAAACATACTGCGCAAAAGCCACCATAGACAATCGGTTTTGAGGTGAATTTCACAACAACGTTTCTCAGTGTTTTTGCATTTGAACCCCCTGTAACAACCCCCCATTCGAACGTGTATTCTTAATGACATATCAAATGGTAAAATGTTTTTCATGTCTCTCAATACAGTTACAATAACCAGAAACACATCAAAGAGAAAAAAGCAAGACAGAAACAAAAACATAAAAAATAGAAAAACATTGTGGGTGTTACATGTATGGGCTATTAATATCACATGACTTAAACACTTGATATGGTTCATTGGGGTGGAGTAGTGTCCCGAACCCATGTTGCTATTGGAGGGAATTTTCGCACCAATTAGTTCGTTCTAATGGAAAATAGAATTATTATTTAGCTTATTTTTAAAGTTAAACAACATCCCACTTCTCTCTCGTTTTCTCTTTAAATGCACCAAATGTGTTTGGTCATTATTCGATGTTTTGAAGGTCAAAGCTTATTTTAAAATCATTTTTATAACTTTATAATAGCTTTGTGGGATTTCTACAGAGAGGGGTGAGAGAGAGACAGAGAAGAAGGGAGCTATGTGAACTCCTGTCGTTTATCAGTCAAAAGATGAATAGGGGAAAGGGTGGAAGACGAAGCAGAGCACAAGTTGTTATCATCTTTTATGCTGTGCTAGAAAATTGAAATGTTCTTGTTCATCCCCTTGGTTCTCTAATAAATTTCTGATGTGATAGAAAATGATTTATATTTTATTTTGGAAAACTTCCTACGGTCTAACCAACCCATCAGCCAAAACAAAGAGTAGCTGTATCCCCGAGTCTTGTGCCTGTCGACTGACTTGTCTATCTAGAAATTGAATAATTGTGCAAGAGTCCTTCTGAGTGCCCTATACCTATGTTGTTCATTTTGAGGGTTTTTGTGGTTAAATAACATTGCGGGTGGGAAGGGATGTGGTTGGTTTTGAGATGATGATGTTAAAGTGGACAAAGTTGATAAAACTCTACTGAGACATAAAATAATTCCCAAATGTGATTTAGCAGGAATGGATGAATGGCTCGAACATGGACGTGGTCATGCAATTTTTTTGTTTTTTTTTTTTGAAAATTTAATATGGTCAACTTTGAATGTGAGAGAGATTTGATGTTTTCTCTTTTTTGAGTGAGATTTTCGGGGTTTTTTTCGATTGCAGAGAAAAGTTTCGCTTGTTGCTTCAAAAACCAGGGCAATACGTAACCTGTAGGAAAGACTCATGAATATTCTGTTTTCTCTCGGGCTAATTCTTTGCCATCAGGGTGTGTTTTTGAAAATCTTGGGAAGAGGGGATTTAAGGGATTAATATTTTTGATGATGTGATTATTTTTCATTTAAGAGTTGCCGAGCTGTTCTGCTTACTGGAATATGGAGTTTGGTGGTTATGTTTGACTTTTATATCTGATGTTTGTTGTTTCTTGTTTGATTTTTTAATTAATTTCTTGAAGATTAATATGACAAGTCAAACAAATTGAGCAATAACTTTTTTGATATTTTAATCATGATGCGGTTATGAGAGTTTGAAAGCCTAAATAATAGGGTCAGCTCATATATTTGAGCTAGTTAAGAACATTGATTTCCCCTTTCAATAAAGTAAACCCAAGCAGGCCCTCTACATCCCTCTCCTCATCTATTGTGCAAAAGTATTGAAATCGACAATGGAGATGAAGAGATGAAGATTGAACCAATATCGTTTCGAACTAGATATACGACACAGATCTAGCCAGAAAAGTTAAGTTCCAAAAACTGTGACGGCTTTGTAGAGTCTTCAAGATTTTGACCGATGGTCGTCGCAGAAGAGAAGGACCGGTACAAAGGTTAGTACCACCTTGATATGTGAAATTGAACACAGCTTGCTGGATATCAAGCTGATTGTGGTGTGACATGAACTGAAGCGCCACCTTTTTCTTATAAATTTATTAATAGTCTACAGTCTGAAACATTTTGAATACAAAAATTATGTTTCATAACCACTATGTCCCTTTTCTTAGCGGTTATGTGTGTTGGCTGCTAAGCAGAACGTTGTGGGTTCGAATCCTACTCGTGCCTATAAAGTTTTTATTTCATCTTTCACGGGCACTGCCTCTTGCGAAGAACTAATAAAACTTCCAAGAGTATCAACCTGTCATGAAAAAAGTGCTTCTCACCTTTGCCGTTCGGAATCGGCGTTGTAATGGGGACCTACATTTCTTCACACGCACTCAGAGACGAATTGTTGATCAGTGTAAGCCACTTAGGTCTTGGCTCTTCAAGAGCTGTCGCTCCACTCTATTTTTATTTTTTAACCACTGTCCCTTGCAAAGAACTGACTAATCTTACAAGAGTGTCAATTTGCAACGGAAAATTGCGTAGCTGTTCAGATTCGACATTAGCCTCTCTCAGGTCTTGGATATTTGGAGTTTTCTCCACTTAGGGTTTTATAGGACGACGAAAGTTGGAAGCAGCGAAATGCATTTGATAGCAATTCTCATGACAAAGTTTAAAAGCGTCTTAATAGAAACGGTATAATATAAAAATGTTCGTGAGGTGGGTACATGTTTCTTATGTTGAGGACTTGAATAGCCAAATCCCAAGCAATAGTATCAACACGATCAAAAGATGCCCGCAAGGAGGACGATAGACCAAACAGCCAAGGCATCTCTGAAAGTTTGAAGAAACTCTTTCAAATATTAATGAGCACTAAATTAAGTTCGTTAGCAAAACTGCCGTACCCTCTTTCAAAGCCAGGAGCCAGAAGTCATGATTGTCGACTTATGCTAACATGCGGTGTAGGTGAAAATATAATCAGGAATAAATTACAATCCATAGAAATAGAAAAGATTATCGAAACTTTCCGTTATGAACTGAGGAAGCATCTTAAAAGTCTAAGTCCTAATTAAGTTGATTCTACTTAAATAGTGACCACTTTAACAGTTATGTGACCATTACAAGACATCTTATTTAAACAAGAAATAATTGGCAATGGCATGTACCCACTGTCAACTTTTATGTTTCTTCCTATCTCGTATAGAAACGCTACTTCTCAGCCAAAAGTGTTCATTAACTTATCCTTGTTTATACTATAAAATTGCTGCTTGATTTTTATTTTTAATGCAATAAATATATAATAACTTTGGTTCTCTTTAAGACTCCATCCACGCAGACAAAACTTGTTCAATCAAACCCATACGTCTCATAAAATTATATATCTTTATTTCCTTGTACCACTTTTATTTTGTTGCTGAAAATAAAATACTTAATTAAAATATAGTCAACAGTTTACAAGAAGCTGGTAGCCTGAAACAGGCGACTAATCGAACACGAACAAACATTGAAAGGGTTCTTGTCAGCACTTTTTATGGGCATACAATAAAAATGTCTAGTAAACCGCAATTACCATCTCCGCAAGCAAAGAGCATTTGAAAGTTAAACAATTTATTATTGTCGATTTAATTTTTAGTTTCTTTCAATGTGTACATGATTTAGTTTTCGCTCCGTAATTTGTTAATCTCGTAAAATTAATTAAACCAGCAGTCAGTCCTGTGCCACTGCTTGGTAACTACTAGTAACTATTTAAATGGAATTGTGTTCGATGTCGTTAGGTACACGAGGTGTTCAAACTTAAGACTTGCCTAATCCAATCGAAATAGATTGATCGAAAAATCATGCAACATGAATATTAAAATAATTAATTAATTAATGACAGACACATTCGAGTTGTTGCGCGGACGTTGAACCACGACTGAATTTTTAAATGGGATTTTATGGTCCATTAGAATTGGAACGAAATCTGAAAACCAACAGTTGATATTAAAAAACATTTTATTGCCTGTCCAATTGGGCGATAGAGGCTTAAATTGTGTTATCTAGAGCCGAAGGAAATTTTTCACTCAGCAGGACATTCAAAGACGACAATTTAGGAGGTGATATTGAATCAGTGCCGTATATTTAGATTTGGGAGCCCGCTGTTTTTTTAACTTTAATTCAATGCTTTAATTTGAGTTACGCCTATGGAACTTTTACGCCCTAAAAAGTATTGAATTTATTTCGATTTTGTATTGCTTAGAAGATGTTGTTGTTCTTGGAATGACAAACTTTATGATTCAGGTCTTGTTTGTGTTTTTAAAACCCATAAAAGCTTTTATGGAGTGAGGAGCATCTTCATTCCATTTACTATCTTTTAATGAGAACACAAGGTACCTCCAAAAATGTGCTGCAAGAAAGAGCAAAAAACCTACCCGAAACCCTTTTTATTAATGACCACGACGATATGCAATAAAATCAAAACGTGTAAATTGCTTTTTACTTTTTTCTTCGATTATTGTTTGTTTCCCACTCAAATCCGGTAGCTGGATACGTTTTCGTTGATCGGCAAACAAAAAATAAACAACTCAGCCAAAATGTGTCTGTCTGTCTTTCGTTTCTTGTTTGTGCCAAAAAGGCAGCAACATAGGATATTATAGATACAAGATCTCATGCAAAGTGACAGACCGCATTTTGGTTTGGGATTTTTTATTTTGGGAGCAGACTGCAGGCGCTGGCTGGATGTCGATGCTGATGTCGTTTTTAGTAGTTTCGTAGCGATGCTGGCGGTTGTGGACCCTTGGCGCACAATAAAATCCAGCAACATTGTAAGAATAATAAAATCATTGGGAACCCATGAGGAAAAAGGAACCCACTTTGGTACTATATCTACCTCGTCTCGACCCTCTGTAGACCTCTCAGACCCGGTTGAGGACATTCAACCTTTGAGAGGTTCTTTTATGGTCAGTTGTTGTTTACTCGTAGGTATTCGGTTGTGTTTTTTCTGATTTCGTCGTCATTTTGTGGTCTTGAGATATGCGGTATTTGTTGGTGGCAGAGCACCACAACACACAATCTTGTTTATGTCCACCTTTTTTGGGCTGCCATTTAGCCAACAAACCAACCAACCAACCAACCAACCTACCTACATATAGATGATAAAATGCGAAATACTTTTCAGACAATTTTTTTTCTACATTTTCGATCAACGGAATAAAATACTTCTTAATTTTTTGTGGTTCCTTCTCAAAAAAGTAAAAAATAAAATAAATGGCTAAACAACTTGTTTTGTTCTGGCCATTTCGTCACACATCTTCCAACGTTATAAAATGTTTTACAACCATAATTTAAGGTGCATCGTTGAGTCTTGTCAAAAAAAGGAAAAAAAACAACCAAAGCAAACAAAAAATTACAATAAAAGCAAAATACGTTTTGTTGTTTTGATTCTACAAGAAGAAGTCCTTCAGTGTTAAGATACCACAAAAATCCTTCAATACAGAAAAAAGCAGGCGAACAAAAAATCTCGACGAAACGGGTTTCTGACATTCATCTCCTATCCTCCTTCCGCTCCGTCAGGAAGGTATATTCCACCTCGCGGAAAAAAAGATCTCTTCGCGATTTACCTGTTTTGTTGAGATTGAGAGCACACGGACGCAGAAGAAACAACATCTTGATGCTCCAGAAACCAAAGTAAGAAAATCACAATCGAATAAAAAATAAAAAACGAATTAAATCAAAAACGTAGAAGGAAAAAAATGAAATCAGCGCTCACGGGGAAATCAGAGATAGCCTTTACTGCGTCCCGACCCTATATAAAACTGCAGCAAACCGAAATCTCTCTCTGGTCATCATCATCATAAGGACTCGCAGCAACAAAAGCAACAGCAGCCAGGGAACATAATCGCACAGTAATAATCGACCCGAGAATAAGGGGGCAGAAATTGCAATTTTTTTTGTTGCTGGCAAAATGTGTTTTGCTTCTCTGGAAATTGGGCCACTTGGGAAGCAATGAGTTTGTCAACAACAATTGCTTCTTTTTGCCGGAAAGAGAAAGTTTTAAGTGTTGTGTTTCCTTTATTATAATTTTTTTTCGTGATTTTGAAGGGCCAGGGAACTGACAACACTGGACTGGCTGATGATGATGATGAGGATGATGATGGACTGGAGCAACGAGCAACTGACCCTTTAATGGCTCGAAGGGGGAATTCGTATATATTTTTGGATTGCTGCTGGATCGTTGGGTTTTTGCTGATGCGTTCTATTGGAATTCTTTTGCGTATAAGCCTTTTGGTAGATATAAAAGGAACCATGCAGGCAATTATGTGTAATTCAGGGCTCGTCATTGTTTTTGTGAAATTTCTGTCTTTTTTTTTTCTTTAACTTTTTTTTTAAATTCGGGAATGATTTAGTTTACGTAAATTACGGGACTTAATGGGGTCACTGGCTGATGTGATTTCTTCTCGAAAATGTGTCTTAAGCCTTTTGAGGTTTTCACTGTTTTTTGTGTTTAAATAAATTTATTTATCTCCGTAAACAGCAAGAAAACATTTCAAAATCGCGATTGTTCACTTTTGAAATGTCCTTAATTGGGACATATATTTTGGTTTTTTTTCTTTTTTTTATCAGAAACAAAGTCTTAAGATTTTGGTTTGATTGAGAAAATATCGAAAAGAGGTCGAATCAGTTGGTTGACAAAATTTTCTTACTGTATCTTGTATACAATTTTATCAAAACGAGTCCAAATTTGAATGCCTTGATAGGTACAGGAAGGTTGTGTAGGTGAAGTTAGGTCTCAGATTTGTATACCAACCGTTTCGAAAATTTTTAAATAGTTCGTCAAATTGTTTTACTAAAATGCCAAAATTGGGCTTCAAATTAATTTTCATTTTTCGGTTTTTTTTTTGTCATATTTCAAAAATCTCGACGAAAAATCACAGAAATTATAAAAACTGTTTTTTTTTTATTTCGCTATCCCAAAAGGGTGTAGGGGTTGAAAAAAGTCTGATTGAAGACATTTTGAAACTCATCCCTGTTTTCAAATAAAATCTTAAAATGACGTTTTTAGCTGACAAAGTTGAAAGCAAATAAAACAGCCATTTTTCATAATTATTATGGTATTCTGTCTTAAATTTTAGAGTTGCTTCTTTTTTGTTTTGTTTTTGAAAAATGTTAGACTGACCATTACCAAGGTTTTTTTTTGTAAGGAGTGCTTGAAAAATGACGCAAATTCTCACTTTCAATCAAGTTATTTAGCGAACTAAACTTAAGTAAGACACTTCGTCCTGTAGCAATCTATTTCGTTAGAAAGTGGATGCTTCCTTTTCAAACCGATCTTACTCTAAGATTTTGATTCAAATTCAGTTGACAAACATGCGTCGTCAGGAGAGTGCATTTTTTTTTATTTGTTATTCGAATTCGCCTATCTTCGAATCTGAGCTTGCTCTAAGGCCTATAAGGTGTCCCCATTCTTTCCCTTAATTTTCTTCAAAAAAAAAAATAAGAACCTTCGATGCCACAAACAAAGGATTCAGATCCTTCTTCATCAAAACAGATTACTTTGCTTTCGAGAACAAACATTTGTCTCGGATCTTGATCCCTATCATCCCAACCAAACCCACCTGACTACCCGCGAATGAATTAAATTTTATTGTTTTCCCCCTTTTTTCTCTTTTGAAGAAACCTGTATCATCTGACATCATAGGTCTTGCCGTGCGTCAGGTAGATAAGGTTGCTTCTCGAAAACAAGAAATCACGATCGAGATCGCGTAGAATCTTCCGAGCCATCAACATCACGTTAAATAGGTCACCAAAGGAACGAACAAAACAGAATTTTTTTCTTCTTTCCTTATTTAACCTTTTTTTCTGTTTTGGAATTTTTAAAGGTTTATGAGGAAAACAAAGACACGTTTTTGATTTTTTTTTTGAGATTTAAAAAAAAACCTTATAAATAAAATTTTGTAAGAATTATTGAAAAATGGAACTTACGTTGTCGGGCGCCATTTAAAGATTAAAAAGTATTAAATTACACTGTCACTTAGCATTTTCAACAATTTGTTATTAAATGAATTTGTTCACTTGTGTGTGTATCCATTTGGTGTCTCACTTGCAACATGGAAACGAATTTGTTTATTTTTTTTTTTATTTAATTGGTCAAATAACAGGATAACGCCGCACATTCCAACCGAAACGTTCTGCAAATCAAATGATTATGACTCCAAATTTTTGAGCCTACTACTAATAAAGTCATCCACTCTGATGATGATGTTAACTTTCGCTCTTTTTTCTCTCAGAAATCCGTCAAACAATGCGAGATGAAGAAACTCGAAAAAAAAATCATTTTGGTCCTCTTTAACCGTTAGTTAGCTATACTCTTTTTTATTTCTCTTTGAATTTTTCTGGCGGGCATTTGATGAATTCAAAAAACAAAAATCGCGACGGCTTAAAACAGAACCTCGAACGTGAAATAAATGTTAATTATCCTCGGACAGGTAAATCTTCTATCAAATAACTGTCATTCACCTGTTCTTAATGGAGTATTTTGGTGTGTTGGTGATTTCTTGTGTGTCTTTATCTATTCTTGTGTGACAATTTAATTGTGTGACCAATTTTTTTATGAATATCTATAAATTCTGGTGTAACGGAGGAAAAACTACTGCGTAGACCGGCTGTCGACTAGAAACTGGCTAAGACTTGACAACAGGATAACCCAAGGAGTCTCTTGCACTGATAAATCATATAGGCAAAGTCAAGCAAACACACAATGAGCACGCACACTATATCACGACCGAACACTACTACAATCACATAGAAATGAAGCAAACAAAAACCCCATCATTATCATTATATCGTGAACCACCTTCACTTCGCATTGAAGGCCATCTCCGGTGGGCCAACAAGCCTCCTTCCCTGCCAAAAACACAATGCATGCACGAGCACGACAGGTTATATCAATACCACACGGTGACAACGACGGGGATGGGGTGGGCAAAGTGCATCCCATGCCTTATCGCAAGGATTTTTCATTCTCGCTTCTGTCGACCGCATCGGTCGCGAGTGGAGGAGCAACAGAGATGGTTGGTATGTGTTTTGCAGACATTTAATTTCCACCCTCATTCCACTTGTAAGTCTTGATACAAAAAATCATGGAACAAATACACCAACCAGCCCCCTTTTCTCCCATCCCCGCTTCATCAATCTTACCTCGCACCCTTCTGACTAAACACACGCTCACCGCGATGTTTATGATTTTTTTCTTCTTCCGATTTCCAAGCGAGGGTTGTTATTCTCTCAATATGGCTTGAGTTAAGGGATAACAACAACAAAAACAAAAAAAATCGGTTAAGATACTTACTTTTTTTAGAGGAAAAAAAACTTAAAAAAACTCCGCCTCTTGCAGGCGCTTGCGTACCTTGTGCCGTCGACCATGCCGTTTCATCCCACCCCACGTTGTTCTCGAGAAAAAATATAAAAACTGTGCAAAAATGCACCCCCTCTTCTTGTGGTGCCATTTTTATTTTACAGCAAAAAAACACGATTTCCCTTCTTCCTACACCCTACTTCATGTCAACACTTCAAAACTCTCGCACACATCCACAAACACTCACGATTACACTTGCAATAAAACACAGTATACACAAGTCACGAGTTCAGTCAGTTTTAGAAACATTTCGTTTTGTTATTGTATTTACTCTCCACGAGCTTCAGCTTACCGCTTACCGCAAAAAAATACTGACTGTTTCCTAGCCGGCGGCGGCCGCCGCACCGTATACAGAAAAAAAAACACACTAATAACATCGCGTCCGCGTGAGACACACTCACACCTTACCATACACTCAGCACATTCGCTCAACCGAGACTCCCCTGTTTGCTGATTTCTAGTGCAAAAAATTCGCAAGAACGAAAAAAAAAATACAAGCCGCCCCCTAACCCAGGCTCACTCGCGAATTGTGCCGGCTTCCCTTCACACCACTACCGATAAACAGAACCGAATAGAGGGAAGCTCGATGCCTCTTTGCATAGAAAATACCCATTAACCGTTGTAAATCACACTGTGGTGAGCGAGGTAGTTCAAGCTTGAGGAGACGACACTACACAACAAGTCGGAGTGAATTTCTCAAGGAAACTGAGTTCGTCGACGACTATGAGAGTGTTTTCCCTCTTTACCCCTTTTTGAAATTAAAATTATCAAATTTGAATATCACAAAGCATGGGAGAGAAAAAGATGGAGCTATCACTTCCGGATGCGCAAAATCCACTTAGGGGTAGGAAAATGTCGCAGACTTTGTGGGAAAATGGTAGCAAGGGCGATGTACAATTGTCAACGCCTGTCGTGATGGGTGCTAAAAAGCCAAAATGTTGCTGCTTATGGTTCGACATTGCGATGTTTTGCGATGATACTCACTCCGATTGAAAGAGCTCCGCCCTTTTTTGTTTTGTTTTTGAGGGGAGAATTCACATAGAATTGTGTGACATCTAGCGGTGGTTAGCTGAAATAGTGAAACCGTTCTCGAGGAGAATGAGTTTTTCTCCATGAGTTTGTACTAAATAGAAACATAGAATGAGTGGGTTTGGTTTTGGTATGCAATTTTGTTTTGAGTAGATTGTGAAGGAGAAATGGGAAGATATTACCTGAGAACAGATTGTAGTGACTCGTTTTCCGTTTGAGAATTTGTGAGAAACGAACTTTGCTCGTTGTTCTATTTTTCTTTAATGAATAAAAATTAAAATTTTTGTTTTATTTAATGTCCCGAGGCCATAATCATAGGAAAAATGACAAAACGTGTTTCCAGCTACATTTATGCATGCACATCGGCTCATCGCGTGGGATCATAGAATCATATTAAGCTCATTCTGGACCCGAACCACATAAAAAATCCTATAGGAAAGACAAGATGAAAAATTTATCTTGTCAAATTTTCAAAAATTCGTTTTTGAAGACCAATTTCTGTTTCAAATGTCAGATCCAACGTTTAAAAGAAAAAAAAATGCCTTCAAAATCCGTCGATAGCCCCACAAATTAGGTAGACGTAATAGTTAAAACCTATCGCCTAAAAGAGGTAAAATTAGTTGATTTAAAGAAGATATCCGTCTTCATTAAAATTCAGCAATTTTAAAAAGTGCCAATAACTTGAAACCTTAATTACGAGCTCAAGCTTGACAAGACTTCTCATCATCATGATTTGCAGTCATATACATAACTACTCAGCCTCCTCTTCTACGTGCTCATTAATTTCATAAATTAAAATTAATAACTTCTCTAAACGATTTTTTTACAAATTGCCGTTGTTAAAAAAATATTTATTCAATTTAAATTCCATGTCCAAATAATTATCTTGGCAATTCAACTCGGATTAAGTCAATCCTAAAGTCAATTTTGCTTCGTTCCGTTTCGCATTTATAAATGAAAGCCACCTGCGGTGCATTATTTGAAGATTCATTATTTTTTGTTCGCATTGAATAAAACCTCACACTCATGCTTTACTGACTGAACTTTCGTCGCGCTAAGCGTTTCAGGAGCGAAAAGCCAAGAAACGATACGAAACTGATGGAGCAATAATTATGCACCCTTTTTCAATAAGATTACGCGGATAAAAATCATTAGCTATCAATTCCTCCTTCTCGTCGTCTTTGGCTTCGTCGTCGTCGTTTTCGCTTACGGCGATATGACGATGGTAGAGCCAATATCGTGTTTACACAGTGAAATTAGAATTTAATGAATGACTTTGCGAATTTTTTGTTTAAATCATGAGGTAATCGTTTTATTTGGCTTTAAGACTTAACATTGTTTTCCAGAGGTTGTTGTAGTTTTATGTTTGTAGAAAATTACAGGGTTTCTTAAATTAGGGGATGATTAGTTTTTATTGATTTGCTAACAAAATTGAAAACAAAACAATAATGGTAATTGACAATATATGTCTTCAATTTGAAAACAAACAGTTTTCATTGAATATCCGTGAATATTCCTAATGATTCCTGTCCAAATTAATTGTTTTTGGCATCAGGAATTAAGAAAAAAAAGTTTTGAATATAGTCCGTCTTTGGGAAACAAGTATTATTTAATAATGATTTTTCAATATGTAGTTGTAAAACTAAAACTATATATTACTTCATGGTTTTGAAAAACATTTTTGACTTTGTCGAAAAATAGGAAGAAAATTTATTTCAGACGAACTCCAGATCCAAAATAATATTTAAACACAAAACATCAAATACAATTGAATTAGCGGGCGATATAAATGCTTACAAGATTCACAACTAACTTTCCAGTTTAGCGTTGCCTGAAATCAATAAATCATGCGATAAAATGCATAATTTCGTTGAAAAACACTCAAAAAATTCCTGTTTTTCCGGAGTTTTCCAAATTTTTCACGAAAAAATTTGTTGCGCATTCGAAAAGTAATTTTTGAACAGTTGCATCCCAGGATCCCATACAGAAAATTAAATTTTGACCAGCTTCCTATACTTCCCATTTGACGACTTTCCTGTAAGATTAGGTATCCATTTTTTTTTGTTTTTCATAGGAACCTTGACTGGAATAAGCTATAGGTAATTAGGTATATTGAAATTTTTTATTTAACCCAGGGCCTTCTTCAAACTACTCCGGCGCGGAATGCGTTAGGTGGCTTAATTTGAAAACCAACTATGGTACAAATATCATTTTAAACTTTATATAAAAATATATTTCCATTTTTCCATTTGATCATCAGTGCAAGAATTAGATTTATAAAAAATAAAAATAATATAAATAGAGTGGCGCGACAGCTCTTGAAGAGCCAAAAGGCCTTAAATGGCTTACTCTCATCAACAATTCTCTGAGTGCGTGCGAAGAATTGAGGGGACCTACAATTAAACGCTGATTCCGTACGGCAAAGTTGAGAAGCACTTTTTCATGACATATTGATAGTCTTGGAAGTTTTGTCAGTTCTTCGCAAGAGGCAGTACGTACCCGTGAAAGATGAAATAATAACTTTATGGGCACGAGTAGGACTCGAACCCACGACGTTCTGCTTAGCAGCCAACGCACCTAACCAATTAGTTACGGGCAACTGCAATAAAAATAGATTTGTAGTTTTTAATTTTTCTTGCTTTTCAAGAGTTTTCCATCACGAATTTGCTATTTTTTCATTAAAGATCTAAAATGGAACAATCGGGCAATAAACTTTCGGTCTTTAAATTCTTCTCCAGAGTTTTCCAAGTTTTCCATCACGAATTTTCAATTTTAACATTTCAAACCGAATGAACCTTGCAATTTTCCCATTTAAAACCAATCAGATTTTGCGCCACTCCATTTATTTTCAATTTTTCCATTTGAAAATTAGTGCGAAAATTTGACTTGCGTTCTTTTCAGGATTTTTCCGAGTCATCAAAAATTTTCCATTTCAAAACCAATGCGCTATGTTATTTTTCCATTCAATAAGCCATTCTGGAACGAAAACTTACAAGCAAAAAATTCAAATATTACGATCGTGTTCGGTTTTTCCACTTTACCCACACCTGTAAGGTTTTTTAATTTTTTTTTCATCTCGAATACAACAGTATTAACCATGAATTTCAGAGATATTTGTTGGGCAATTTAAGAGTCCATAACGGACATAAAAACAAACAAACAAACATATCATCATCAATTTTTATGTATACAAGAATTCAACCATAATTGTTCAATACAATTCAGGCGAGTTACATTCGTTTCCTTACGTGAACATTTCCCATGTTTATTCCACAGGATGGCGCTTGTGAACTTGGAAGTATGGACGTACGTAGGTAAGGTATCGGTATGTATGCAAAAAGTAGATATATAAAATGGTGGAATGAACGTTACATTACTAGTTTGAATTGTTAGAACAAAATTTTAAAAAGTTACGAATCCAATCGGTAATTACAATATAAGTTTCGCAAATATAAAACTAACAAAAGTATTTTTTTTTTTTATTCCCACGCCTCTTTCCCCCCCAGATACCGCACGCGCTGGGTTCCATTTTCACCGAGTACGATTACAATTACGGTTGCTAGTCGTATCGGCACTTTATTTGAAATTATTTGAAACAAATAAAATAATAAAAAAAAAAGTGATGGCGGCACGAATAGGTAATAGGAAGACAAGAGTTTGGGACTGCTTAATACAAGCAGGTACAACGGGAAAAACAAAATAAATTTAAATTTAAATTAAAATAATTACAAAAATAAAAAAAAGAAAAATGCAAAATTTTAAAATCAAAAATTAAAAAATTTTTAAGTCAAACATTTTAAAAATATAAAAAAAAAAAAACAAAGAAAAAAGTAAATACGCGTGTAGAAGACACTTGTCAAGTTCGTAAAAAATACAATAAAAAAATAAAAAAAGAGTCAGTTTTTTATTTATTTTTTAAACAAATAATAAAAAAAAAATACATGAATAGACAACAAAAACATTTAAGAGCGTGCCACACTGGTTTTCAGCATAATCTTTAATTTATTCTTATTAATATGAAAGTCAATAAGATCCGTATTATAATTCAAAAGCCTACTCATCCTTGTCAAGGGCTCATGCATTCCGTAATTGGTCCTATGTCTTGGGACTTTAATTAGATCGGTGCTACGAAGGTGATTACCTCCTCCCCGATACTGAAAAAGTATAGCACTAAGAAGGTCTGGTGCATCTGTGACGCCTGTAATAAGTTGATGAAGGAAAACTATATCATTGTTGGTCCTTCTTTGAGACAGCGTTTGCATTTGAAGAAGTGATACCTACTCGATCCTCATAAGATGGAATATTTCGAGGATCATGCCATTGAATACCTTTTAATGCGAAACGAGTAAAATTACGTTGCACCGATTCTAACCTGTCAATATGAACGTCATAATAAGGACTCCAAATCTGTGAAGCATATTCAAGGTGGGGACGAACAAGGCAATTGTAAAGAGAAAGGGTGACATTAGGATCAAGAAATTCTTTTGACCAACGTTTAACGAACCCTAGCATAGAATTAGCTTTATTAACAATGTTGTTAATGTGCTCTGTAAAATCTAAATTCGGTGTAAAAAGAACCCCTAAGTCCCTTACTTTAAAAACACGAGAAAGAATTTGCTGAGATATACAATACTCATAAGTCGAAGTTGCTCGTTTCTTTGAGAATGTCATTGTCTGACATTTCGACGGATTAAGATTTAAACTATTTTTATTACACCATACAGAAAACCTATTAATATCATTTTGCAGAAGAATGCGATCATTGTTAGATGTGATTTTCTTAAAGATCTTCATATCATCTGCAAAAATAAGAATTTCACTGTTTAGAACACATGACGGTGCATCATTTATTGATAAAATAAATAGAAGAGGTCCTAAATGACTACCCTGTGGAACACCAGATTTTGCAGTAAAAGTCTTCGAAAACATATCTCTGAATTTAACTTGATAAGTTCTATCTTCAAGGTAAGAAGAAATCCATGAAACAAGCCCAGGGGGAAAACCTAATAACTGTAATTTCAACTTGATAACTGAGTGAGACAGTTGATCAAAAGCTTTTGAAAAGTCAGTGTATATACAATCAGTTTCCAGTCCATGTTCTAAACTGTTCAGACAATTATGCGTAAAGGCAAGAAGGTTTGTGACAGTTGATCTCCTTTGCATAAAGCCATGTTGCTCACTGCATATGATGTTTTTACAGTAAAAGGATAAACTGTCACATACTATTTGTTCAAACGGTTTAGGAATACAAGAAAGTTTAGAAATTGGCCTATAATTAACAATATGCGACTTATCTCCCTTTTTAAAAACAGGCGTGATGTAAGCAATCTTCCAGGCGCAAGGAAATTTTCCAAGTCGCAAGGATAGTTGGAATATTTTACTAAGAGGTTTAGCTAAAACTGAATAGCATTTTTTCAATAATATGGGAGGAATACCGTCAGGACCAGAAGAATAGTCTTCTTTTAGAAGGGACAAAAATCTTAGGACTTGATCAATCTCGATCGGGACATTATTAAACGTGACTTGTTTGCTATTTTTCAAGTAATTGAAAAAATCAACGTCTACATCAACGGGAGTATCTATGAAAGATTGACTGAAATTATTGGCAAATGCATCGCAGATCTCAGAAGTAGAATTTAAAATTACATTGTTGTATTAGGGGAATAACATCGGGTTACACTTATCTACAATCGTTTCCTAAGAATTTAATTTACGTCCTTTTCAACTTTTCAAGTGATATTTATTTGGTGAAATGTGTAAAGAAATGTTTTTTCTGAAAATTATATGTCGCTTGCATTGGTTAACTTTTAATATTTCCCTACAACTTTTTTCACTTTTAAGAGTAATTCTACTGTTAAAAAAAAAATCTTCGTTCTTCCGCCCAATTCAAATTAAATATCAACGTACCGAAATTCATCAAAATTAGTTCAGCGATTATAAAATCGTATAAAATCTTTAAACTCCCTTTTTTCACACTCTAAAGGGTGATGTCTAGAATAAAAACTAGTTTATGTTCTTTTTCTTTGACGGAAATTAAGTCGTTCATAACCTAATTTGATCTAAAACGGTTTAGGTGTTAAAGAGTGAAAAGCTCACAGACAGACACGTTTTGGCATTTGTACCATTAAAATATTAAAAATAAAATGCCCGAATGAGCAGGAATTACTAAAAATATATTAAGAAAATATCAAGGACCTTTGTGTCAGCGAAAAACTAAACGTTTAAAAAAGTTTTTTCTTACTTACTTTCCAACCAAAAGAGTTTCCTATCAGAAAATGAGGACCACGATTCGCGAAGGCAGACTCCAATAGGACTCCTTATAAGAATCAATCGATTTTGATTGAATAGATTCTACTTATTTGGTGTATGATGTATGAAGGATATCCGAAAAACATTGAATAATGTCGCAAATCCTTTTCATCAATCATAGATATAGAATATGTTTATCTAGGACACATATTTTCTCTCTACATTATCGACATTAATTTCTTTATAGAGCGCCACCTAGCGGTTTGCCTAGCAATAAAATGATTGTTACTTGAAACAGATGGCGAAATTATAGCTTGATGTCGTATGGGTGCTGTATGTTTGTGTGTTTCAAAAGATTGGTTACATATTTTTGTATGGCCGTATTCTGTATATGTACCAATGTAGGGCGGGCCATTTTCGATATTGGTCAAATTCCTTGCTTCTTTCTCTTAAAGTCAAATAGTCAAATGAATGAAATAAAGACAAACAAAATGCCAAAAAAGCCATTCTCTGTGTTGGTATGCTTGAAATAAAAAGCAATTCAATGATTTACAGAAAATACAAAATACCCAGCCTACATTCTAACACTCTTAGCCTTCTTGTCTATTCAATTTGCAATTATTTATGCCTTATTGAACAATATAAGAAAGTATGTACTTACTTAACATCGATTTGGTTATACCGATATTAGAAAATAAGTGATTTAATTTTTAGTATAGTTCTTTTTAACTGCTTTGTAGCTCTAAACCCCTTAAGGATTAGATCGACATTATAGCAAATAAAAATCAAATCCTCTTAAAAAGAATTCCAGAAGAATCTCTGATTAATTGAAGGATAATATCTTATGGGTCATCGATCACCCTTTCTCCATTGAGATAGGATACCTAGAATTAAACAATCGCACAAAGAGGCCATTAATTTGAATGAGAAACCTTTGCTACGTTCTTCTGATCTATCTTTTGATCGGTTAGACTTTTCGCAATCTAAAGGATCCTTTTCGACCGCAATTGTTTTTTCCCATGAAGATAGTTTTTCAGAGATATCAGTACAACGACCTTTCTATAAAATCTATAAATAACCCAACACACAGGGGGAACCAGTGAATACAGGGTAAAACCGATACAAGAGCACTGCCTATCCGGGATGGTAATAAATTGCAATAAAAAAGGGTTAAGACACCCATTTGCATCAATGAGAATGATCCTGCATGCACAACAAAACAATACAAATGCAAAAAAAAAGAAGAAGACTTGCAAAATAGAAAAATAATGAAAAATCGTCCTTCGGTTGATTGCATGTGCAAATTTTCCGGCCAATATTAAAATTGATGCACGTTGCAAGTATCTTTGGTTTTTCTGCCTTTGCATGGATGTTATTTAGAGTGCGTGTACTCGTATGGCAGAACATTGTTTCGGATTTGCAATGATCCTTATTCCTTATTGGAAATCTCAATTCATCCGTAAAGTTATGAATAATAAAACAAATCCTGTGTGTCTTTTGTTTTTCATTTTCTGTGAAATGAGTAACAGACATGTGTAATGTAGTGTTTGTTTTTCTTTTGTACGAGCTTGAGTGTACTTGTGGTCGGAGTTGGGATTGGATCGAGGTGCTAGGGGAATCGATTGGCATATGTATCTTCAATTAGCTAAATGGCAAGAAGAGCATGGAAAAAAGGATTTTTTCATGCTGGTCTTCGTTGGAAAAGTCTTCGTCGTCTTTGTCGTGATGTCGCCTGTTGTGAAGTGGATTGGAGCATAATCGAATATTCTTGGAAGAAAAATCAGAAATGGAAAAGCTTTTTAGTATCCGTTTTTGTGTTTGTTTTATTTTTTTGTTCTCTCACCTCAATCTAATTTTTGTTTTTTTTTTCTACTTACTTTTTATTTCATTGGATTGACTGAGTGGATGGAACTGGTTGGTTGTTGTGTTGCAAAGAAAGCAAAATCGCAAAAAGCAAGTGGCAATATGCGTGGCGTGTGGAAGGATATGAGCAATCTCATTTGGTAAGAATTTGTCTTTCTTTGACTGCAGAAATAAGAAGGAATAAAACATCAAAATTGAATGTGACGGGGGTAATTAAATTGGAGTGGTATTATGTCTGTATGTGCTTTTTGTTTTGATTGCAGGAGACACTTTCATTCAATGTTGACTGTCTTGTGTTGATTTAATTTGGATATTCTTCTGCCAGCATACATGTCGAATTTGATTTCAATTTGGTGAAATAAGTTAAGTCTAGCTTTAAATTTCAGTTCTTGTATCTTGGACACATACCTACACACAATTTTAAAAAACGTCTAATTGACAAAAAATAGAATGAATCTAAATACTGTCAGTCAAAATTCTGTCTAACAAAAATGTTCGGGTCTAAATACGAGGGTCGTTCGATAAGTGGGTACTTAGCTTCACCATCAACAACACTAGTATATTCGCGGCTACTGTGGAAATTGTAGCCGGATCGGTGTCGTAGTTCTGCTTTGAACATGTGTGGAATTTGGCTTTTTCGCTGAATTTAGAATAATAGAGAGGGGGAAGTATAGGGAACCATATGGATCCACTGTTGCACTCTGAGACCAAGAAATAGTCGAAACTGTGGACTTTATCCAGCGATCGTGGCTCGAAGAAGTTGAGGACTGTCCCATATTGGCAGGAAAGGTGATGGCCATCTATTTCTGGAACTCACAAGGTTTGATGCACATCGAATCCTTGGGGGAAGATACAAAATACAATGCCAAAATATTGGGCTAATTCGTAGAAAAAGCCGCCCCATTTGGCGAAGAAAAAAGTGTTCTTCCACAATTGTTGTTCACCGGCAAACCTCCAAATTTGGACCGGTCAAACTTTTTTTATTAAAGCTTGATAATGTCACTTAGGCACTCGCCCGGCTGAAATTTCGATTGAATGAGGACATCAATTCCGCCGTCCGTCAGGGTGTCGTTTCCACTATGGAAAATCTGGACACTTCCATACGTGCCACTTTCACTAGTATGTAATATGAAAAAAAATAACTACTTCTCCCCAAAACTCGGCAGCAGCTCTCCCCGAAGCTGCTAACCCCACGAACGAAGCTTGGCCTCGCTGCGCCTCGGGTTTGTGGGGCTTTGGAGAGCGCTGCCTGGATTTTTTACGGTATCGTCTACGATAGCTTGGCGTATTGGGTTCAAAAATTCCCATATCTCAGGTTTTAAGGAAACGGATAAAGCTTTTGCAGCTTCCCTGAGTGTATTGAGTAAAAAGGAGACTATTAAATAATTGCAACAGAGAGCTTCTTTCATAGGAAAATAGGCATGGATATAATCTTAAAAAGGATTAAGGATAAACCAAAAAATGGCTGCTTACAAGAATAACTTATGGCAGGAATGCAACCTAAAAACAAAATTGTTTTCTTCCTTATACGACATTGTACGAACAATTTTGTCAGTAGTTATGGCTTTTTGTTTTTTGTAAAATGGCTGGTATAAGGTAGTATGTGAATTTATTATTGTTTTATTTAAGAAAACACTGGTTTATTTAATTTTTCTTATTTTCTTGCTTCCTCTTCATTTAAATTCTTATATAAGACACAGCAATCATTAAAGGAAAGCACTTTGAAAACAACGGCTACTTTTACTTCATGTGTTCTAAACTTCTAAACATATAATATTATTCGACTCATTTACTAAATTGTGTAATATTTTTATATTTTCACATAAAATTGCTTCTGATGAATATCAGCCCTCCAAGAGCACGGTATTAAGTTCCTACAACTTCAAATTGACACGTAGGAACTCTATACCTCGCTAATGGCAAAAAGGCGATTTATTGGCGTCGTCATATTTTCTCACACTTTTTTCACTTAAAACTTTTCACTGTCTACAAGGCATAAGAACAAACAAACACAAAATTTCAAAACTCACCTTCTCCATCTGCAAACAAAAAACACCATTATGATTGTATCATGGGGTTCTCCAATAAAAAAGGATAATCCACACCAATCGACAAAATGTTGCGCACATAAAAATTAAAACATAAGAAGTGGTCGTTAAAAATTCAATCTCCTTTGTCGAACATGACGCATATTGTTGACGTGTTCGCTTCGTTGTAGTTTGGAATCCTTTATCTTCTATACACAGTCTGCCGTCGCCAGTCAATTTCGCATAGAAACATTTTTATCGTTGATGGATGGTCCCTATAATAAAAAAAAGCCAGATATTCAAAATGCAACCCATGATATTCTTCTTCAATTTTAAATGGCCACTCAATTTTAATATCCTTATTTTATTAACAAACAAAAAGTACACAAGCAAATATTCATCACACCCGAAATATGGCTGTGAAGCTGAAGCCATAAGACTTTCAGCCAACAGCTAAGCGGTTCCAAAGTCTATATTTGCATACGTGGTTTCTATCAAGGACCAACAATGACGGAACCCGAATTATGGCAGACTTGGTGGCTGCGTCTATATGAATTGAGAAAAAGGTATGATACAAACGCGACGGGAGGAATAAGTTTTTTCTCGCACGAAATATTTTGTCAGTAAAAGTCTTCAAACGGATTTATTGGACAAGGAAAATCGAGTTACACTTTAATTGCAAATGCTTATAATTTTGGTAGAGCTCTGACATTATATTTAAAACACCATAGACTTGCTTGGAGGACTTTTGATGTCAAATTGATTGCAAAGAGAATGCCGTCATTAAAAGAAACACGACTTAAAATATCTAAAACTTGGTAACAAGACTTCAAACCAGGTCAAATGAACACTTCACATAAGATCCTAAACAATGTATCAAATCCAAACTTCCGTCGCGTCGCGTTATTGCAAAATCAATTGGCCTTAATATTCCGCACTCACAACTAAGCTCACTCGAAAACATTAGAATCATTTCCAAGCCTCACAAATCACAATTCATAGCCTCCATTAAGTTGTAGTTGCATTTCTAAGCGACACATAAATTTTCTCACAACAATTGACTTGCCATTTTGCCAATACAATTAATTAAATCCGATTCCATGGCCAAGTGAATTATTCAATTTTTCTCAAGCGCGCCATTATTGGTTGCTTTTGTAATGCAAAATCTATCGCTTTCAATCTAAAGACAAACAACTACAGCTAACAGAAGTTATTGTAGATTCTCTTGTAATCTTTACCGCCCACTTGGATTTTTATAATCCCGTGGCAAAGTCGCTATTTGAAGACAGAATATGATGTAGCCACTTATTGTGTACACAAACCACCAAAGACCCAACCCATTTTCTGTGTGTTTGGAGATGGAATTCATTTTCATATAGGTACCTACATATTGTGTCGGTTGGTCTTCGTTGAGAAGAATTGAAGTGGCACGATGTGATGGGAATGATGAGGATGGTGGCAATGGAGAATAGTGTGCTCCATCATTCAACTAAAACATGTTGACTGATGATTGTTGATTGCACTGTTTCGCCGTTTTCCTCGCATCGGTCTGCATGTGATTATGCTAATTGTATTACGAAATTGCAAAACCAATTCTGCTACATGCTTTCATGCGGAGCCGTAAGAAAACGCATTCAAGATTTACACGCAAATGTTCCAAATGTTGGATGGTTAGTTTTGTAGCTTTTTAGTATGCAAATTACTGATGAGGAAAATAATAAAAGACACACCCGAATAACGCGCTTGGAAGAGGTGCAGCAAATGATGGCTTCTGTGTTGTGAATATATTTTTTGTTAATTTTTTTAATTTTGAAATTTTAATTCAAATGAGCTTTTGAAGACCTACGAGTACAATAATTGAAGTTTATGAGAAGACTTTGCTTTGGAATTCTTTCTCATGACTTTAAAGAGCAAACATAATTTATGGAAAATAATGAAATTTTTGAGGAACAGTATCAACAAAGATGTTGAATGCCTGTTAATCGGAAAAAAGTGCGATAAATCTTAAATAAAGTTCGAACCTCAACTCTTTCGTTTGTAAGACACTTTTATGTATTTAATTTGTGCTTTTGATGTCTTATTAAAATTTTATTTTCCTGAATATCATGTGTTGCAAAATATGCAATATTTCTCATTAGTAACATTCATTTTTATGGTTTAACGATTAACTTTCGGTTTTGAAAGCGTTTGCGTTTAGAGTCGCTTTCAAAAGTTCGGTAAATGTGTCTTCATAATATCTGAATATACCATTGATGACCATTTACATTTATCTACATTATTTAAATTCGAATACTCTTCACCATGATGCAGAATAGCCCACAGCAGGTGAACATTGTAATAATTCGCCTCAGCTTCCACGCATGCAGTTCGTTTTATTTCACAATATGCCACCGAGATTTTTCATTTTCATGTCTAAAAAGCAGAGAGTAACAGTGAAATGCAAAATCATAATATCCAACAAAGGAAGTCGACATCACTAAAATTTTATTGCACTTTGATTGGAATGCGAAATTGCATATCGCTAACATCACTTTATTCGCAGCCAACGTTATTGATAGTGTTAAAGGCAGCATGGAACCTGCTACTGACTGTCCAAAGACATGGGCGACGTCGACGACGAACACTTATTATTCGTTTATGCTCTTTTTATCATTTTGTAAGTCCCAGCTGGCCATCAATCATATAGTGTATGCCAGCATATTGTGCCACAATTGGTAAGCTATATGGAGGAGACTGAACAAGTTAAACATTCCAATTTGAATTCGAATTGCAACTGCTTTTGTAAGTTCTCTTGAAGTTGAGAGGGAGCCAGCCTATATTGGAGTCCCATACATCAAAAGCAATAAGCAAAATGCAACAGACTAAACAGAAAACAGCATAACCAAAGCATGCAACCATCATTTTTCCAATTCAAGCACAGTTATAGCGACTTATGTGTGCCATGTGTTTTATAAAATATAGTGTCGAGGTATTGATTTCGAATAAGCAATGAGGCGAAGTAATTGTTTATTGTTTCATGGTGAAAAAAGACAAAAGAATTGGACAGCATAGGAGGTTGGTGATTGAGTGCAATTGCAGGTTAGGTACGGAAATATTTGCAAAGTTCTATAAGCGATGACCTTGAAGGAAATTGCAACATTGTAAGCATTTGAGGTTTTGGAATGCAGTTGTGCTGGAAAGAATTATAATGATTTTGCTTAAGATAGACGAAGAATTCATGTAAGGGAACAAATTAGTGTCTCAATTTCGGAGTAAAAGACTAATTACTCAGCCTTTCCCATAAAAAGATAATGTGGAATGAAAAAAAAAGGAATTTCAAGCATCCTTATGCGTGAAAATATCCACTTATGGTAATTAGCAGACAAGGCAATGAACTCGCCGCACTCTTAATGTAATGTTTTCCAAGAAAACAAAAACTAAGTTCGAAAATCAACTCTTTCGTTAACGTATTTTTAATTTTTACAATATTTTTTTGTCATTGAAATGACAGCTTTTAGTTGATTATCGCTATTTTATGTTTCTGGATTTTTGTTGTGATGAGGTAGACTTAAGGAAATTGACAAAAAATCACATGCAAGTGTTCTTTAATTTGTTCAAATTCATCTTGAGTCCTATTTTATTTCCTAGTATCGATTTTCCTGTTAACATTTTCATGACCTTGTGAGTGATGAATTTTGGTTCTTAAGCCGGGCTTCAAGTGACTATGAATACGGGCCTCTTATTCATCGTTTCTAACATGCTTTACCTTTATTTGGTGAAAGTCGTTTTCTAAATCCATCTCAAGAAATCTCCCAGGACAAGAACACACTATATTTAACTATCCCTGGAGGACGTAACAATTTTTTGCATCCACAAAAATAACACTCCTCAAGGCTCGAACTTCAATTTCGATGCAAAATCCGAACATAAAAAAGGATGAAAATAAAATGTGTATACAAAAATGTTGATACATCTACAAACAGTTATACGCCAAAAAATAAATAGAACAAGGTATGGCAGAAAAGGAGTGCCAGATGAGAGCTTCGTTTTTTGAAAGAATAAACGCGCGAGGGTGTTTGTGTGTAGGATGATGGGATGATGGGATGTTAGTGCGATGGGGAAAACGGATTTTATAACAAGATGAACGAATTTATATTTGCTGTTTGGTTTTTTTTTCTGTTTCGTTTTGCTTTTGCAAATGGATGTCGCATTTTCTTTTTGTCACTTACTGTTTGATATTCAGTCCCCTTTTTTTCTTTATTACCCTCGGGTTTTATTATTTCTGGGAACGCAAGTCGCAACATGTACCCATCTAACCATTCATGATCCATCTTCATCCCTTTGAATTTTTGGCTATACAACACACGCAACCGCAACATACATGCCTCTGTGTATGTCGTGGCGTTAGTGGCGTTTGGTGTGGGTTGAATTCTGAAATTTCGTTTTTGCATACACCTCGAAAATGTAAGCACGAGAAATGGGACAAATGTGTAACTGAATTAAGAAAAGAAAAAAAAAAGAATGTGAAGCTCCCAACCATCGACAGCACATCCCTGTAATGAAATTGATTATGTGGGATAGCAGTGCGTCTTATTTAATTTAATTCTTGATTTTCTGTCAATTTTTTTCCGTCGGCGTATATAGCCTTACAAATGTTGCTGCAGTAAAAATAAAATGTCCATATAATATATCAGCAACATTGTTGCTGCTTTTTTCTGAGCGTCAATACCCCTAACTCACAATGTCCAACTCGCACCGGAGCAGAAACCAGGTCAAGACGATCACCATAACTCCCTCCCGCAGAATTATGCAACAATGTTTCTCAACAGCACAAGAACCAAAAGCCATCATCACATAATGTAAACACTGCAGACCCCCATTAAGGATGTGAACATCCGTTCGTGGAAAATGTTTACCCATTATTGGTCTAGCTTTTGCACGCTGCTTCACGACTAATCAACTCCACACAAACAAAAAATATCGTGGCTGGAAGTCCAGCTGATATGCGCTGGAGCAATCAACCCACAGACCGACCGACCAGCAGAGTACCGTGCATCACGGCCGACATGAGATTCAGCTCCATAGTTCAAGAGACTCTCGCTGGTCATAAAATACGACTATCGAGTCGCACACAGACTCGCCGTCGATATGGAGTAAAGTGGGGTGAGTAATATGCAACGGTGCTAGTCGTAAATAAGAATGCACAGGAGGCACTTTGCATACAATTACGTCCAGATGGTGGCCACAATCAGCGCACAGATGAGGTCCAATGGTCCATTCATCTTTTTGATTTTCTTTCTCTTTCTGTGGTTTTCGTCTCACAGTGTTTACCAGAATAATGTTTCTGGAGCATGGAGCATGTGGATCGTGAACTGTGAGGGCAACAATCTACAAACGGAATCTGAAGCTTGTAAGTTGGACTGCGGCAACCACCAGCAACATCGCATCAAATCGGTGTTTCATGTCTCACGAATAGCGATCAGTAAAACGGATTTATGGATATTTCATGAGGTCCGACAGAAAGAGGATCGTGTAATAATTCTCGTGCACTGGCACACAGAAGTGTTCATTTGGCAGGTTGCAAGATGGATGCATGAGCCGCCACCACCTCCGTATAATAGTTTTCCTTCTATATTCACTTTCTGGAGCTCATTTGGATGGAACTTTTCGCTTACTTCAAGGCTGGCAAAGAAGAACATCACAGTCGTCGTCGTTGGAGTCTTTTACATGAGTGATCCCAATCAGTGTTGTTGTTTATGCCGGTAATTGCCGGAGCTTCTGGCCTTTCTTCAGCACCCAGCACAGAGAGCACTTAAATTATTGCACAATTATATTGAAGTTGATAATCGCACAATTTGGTCGCTAAATTGTCATCGGCATCGTCTCGTCGTTTTCTCTGTCAAAATTATCGTCATCCTCATCACTCTTCGAAACGGCATCGACGACAACGACGACCGACCGACGACGGCGCGCGGCGGTGGCGGCGCGCGGCAGCGTGTTCAACTTGGTGGCCTTTTGCTGCTGAAAAAATGAAATAATTTTTAAATAATTGACGGCACACAATGACTTACCTTAAATACAGATGTCCCCACTTCCTGGTTTACCGTGTCGCCAGGGACGGTGGCGCTTTAGAAGGTTTTTGTTTTTAATTGTCAATTTGGAAGATTTTCAATTGTTAAATGGCAAACGTGATATTTTTTCTAGTTCGACTGTTTGATAGACATGCAACTTAATGATTTGGACATGGTGGTAGGTTCGATTCAATCGGACATGGGCTAGAAGAACATTGCAAGAGTCGTTATGTGTGGCGACAAAGCCAATTCAATTGACATTTCGGGTTGGGAAATGGATTTGTTCGGACTTTCATAATGCCTCATTGTCATTCGTGACGGTTCGTGTTGTTGGTTTTAAGGCATGGGAAACCCCACAGATTTGTAATAAAAGTTTTGGATAATCTCATTTACTCCATTGCAAGCCTCACATTTTTCTGGTTTCTTTCGTAATGTCTTATTGATTCCTTTTTTTGATGAAAATAAGACTTAACTGATAAAACTTCCAACGTAAGTAGCGGTCAAACGAATGGTGAGCCTTTTATATCCTTTTTTATTGTGAAGTGGTCAAAGTACACCCTTGTCTAAGTTTTGTGTCCTTTTTTGCTCTTATTGGATCTTTTTCTTAAAAGAACGAAATAAAGCAGTCATATGTGCTTGTCCTTTTATATCCTTTCTTTCAATATGTGATGTATTTCACCCTCCTAAGCTTTAAAAAAAAGGATTTTCAAAGGAAAATTTCTCTCTTCTCAACAACAAAGCAGTTGGCCATCTTACAGGCTTTTTCTTAGAATCGTCCTTTTTATATTGAATCCACCAGACAAATGAAAACTCCTTAAGACTTAAGATTGGAAAATAAATCAAATTTTCTATTGTAAGCAAGTCATGTGTGTTTCTAGAATTTATGTATTAGTGTCCTTTTCTCTGATGTCCAGTTTATTTATATTCTAAGAAAACCTCAACCCGAGATTTTGATCTATGATGACATTATGATGACACATGTAGATATACATACAACCAGCTCCTTATTTGTAAAGGATATCAACTAAAGTCTTTACAGTCTTTCATTGATAGGGGGGCTTTGGAATGCATCTTCTACCTTCGTATCCAAGCTCTTTGCCATCAGTAGCTACTTTTCCCGGTTTGATTACAAAATAATTCGCGTAACTAGTCTACCTTGTCCTGTATTTGAAATTGTAAGAATCCTTACATCTACATCCCTGTCATTTAGTTGAAAAATCGTAAATTTGTCATTGCTTGCAAGTGGCAAACAAATCGAAACTTAACCCGAAACTATTTTTCGCAAGATCACACAAATCTTGATCATGCCAGGAGGATAGAATTAACATCTTTCGACAAGTGCAAGACCTTTCATCACAACTGTAAAAACTTAGTCACTTTTTCATGAACGCGATGCTTAGATAAAATTTACAAATTACCCAACACACCTGTCTCAAAACATTTCAGGTTCAGATTGCTGCATCTTGGAACTTGCCATTAGTGGATTTTCGACTAAACGGCGACGTGTTAACAGCAACTTTGTCACACATTTCGATGTAGCCTTGTTATTTGTGTTGACGCGCCGATCTTTCCGCAAAGCATAAGCCAATCGAAAACAGGGCAACACGTTCACGTTTCCCCAGACAGGGACATTTTTTTTGTATGTTTCCACGAATTTATTTGGCTGTAAGCCACCCATGTGGACAAAATCGTATCTTTCAATTATATGTGATACATGACATTCCAAAGCGAAAATAGTTGCGTATTATCTGCTGCTGGCTTGAGAATCGAAGCTCTTTCGTACGTCACGTTTGCTGTCGCAGAGCAACTAGAATCGGCAATGTTATGTCCAAAATGCTTGTCGTTCCCTGCATACCTACCTGTCGAGAGTTTTTTTTTTTTTTTTTTTTTAAATTCAAACCAAAGACTAAATGCCAGAAAGAAAATCCCACTTGCGAAATAATGCAAAGTGCACTAGGTTCCCAGGAAGTGTATCTATGTATAGGTATATACATGCCCGTCCATATTGAGAGCTATAGCTGATGGAAACAACACTGCTCCAAGGACATTCATGAAATCTCGCTTTTCATATTATGGTGCAACACAAGTTTGTTTTTGTTGTTAGACAAATTCTGCACCATAGGCACATTGCACATCAGAGCTAAGACTGGGAGTTTATTCCTCTATTGAAGAGAGAATGAAAGCGGTGTAGAAAAATTTCATTTGAGTTATTGTTGGGCTGATCGAATCTGACGGATTCTATGAATCCGTGAGATTAATTTCCATGCAATCAATCATCGCAGTGTATATAAAGCTGACAAACTTTTGCAAGTAAACGGAGAGCTGTCCCATTCGACGTCGTCGTCGTCGAAGTTGTTGTCGTTGTTGTCGGCATCATCATCGTCGTTGTCGTGTTGTGTTGTCATAGTCGTTATCGTTGTCGTCCCGTTTACCCGTTCCCATTTAATTCGAACCAAAATCGGATTTGAGGAGGAGCGCGCGGTAGGAGTTTCCGTTTGGATTTATTATTTTGTGGAATCGGAATTGAACGCGACGAATGTTGTTGCTGGACTCTTGAGGTTGCTGGCTGTTTTATTTTCGCAATAAATTGGAATGCTGTCGCATTTCCTTACAATTACGGAGGAGGCAAAGGCAAATAGAGCTAAGCAGCGAGCTTTATGGAAGCCGTGACAAGTTTGCAAGACAAAAAGAGCTACTGGGTTATGTGTATCGATTTATCTGATTGCTTTTAATGTCAATGCGGCTAGGGATTTGATGAATGTAAGACGCCTATATGAGAAACTGTTTGCGCCTTTGATGAAGAACCATATCTAAGAAATAAACTTGCATTTTTCAGTATTAGTTCAACGTTTCACAAAAATTTTGCAGGAAACTTTCAGCAACATAAATATTTGTATTATCGAACAGCAGACTAGTAAGTGATTCATATTTAATTCCTATGACTTTAAAAGTCCAAGAGACAAACTTCGCACTAATTCCTGAAATTCCAACAATTTTAAAACTGGGAAAGGTCATGAACAAAAACAAATGACTTCATCATCATTGGGAATTCCCTGGCAAACATGAGCTAGACTAGACACATCTACCCCTCATTGTACTCTTCTAATTACGAAGGCATAAAACATTCAAATACACACATAAATGAAGAGAGACAATTCCAGAGAAGAAGAAGAAAAAGACAAAAAATTAGTTCAAGCGCCACAAACACAATTACAAAAATCAACCTTCTTCACTTGAAAAAAAAAAATTGAGAAAAACTTCATCAAGAAAAACACGAAGTAGAAGACTCCCATTTCCCATAGTCCCTTTCCTTCTCTTCATGCAAAGAGAGCGAGCTTATTACCAAATATTGCACCGGATACTGAAAAAAAACACAGAGACTTGATGATTGCGGTTGCGGCACATCTTCATCTTCACCTTTCACTTGGCGTCATTGAAAATAAACTTGGGAAGGACCTTTTCTGTGAAAGCAGCTTATCCCCTTCGACAAACGAGGAAGAAAGTCATTAGCAAAGAAAAGGGGGAAAAATAACAAATAATTGCTGAGTGACAACAAGTGATCTTCTCCTTTTCATTCCTTAAGCAATTTAAGGCAACAATATGCAACACAAATGAGGAATGAACACACCAAGTTCATCAGCAAAGCTCTCCCACCCACCTCAATCCGACATTATGCACAAAGATGAAAGCTTTTCCAATGCACAACACTAATGAGAAAATTCCAAATGAGTCCAAAGCATAATCAACCCACTCCACATCTCTCCTTACACCAACACAAGTACAACAATTTTGTTGCTCATTCACAAGGACAAATGATGAAAAGACTACGTTCATTCACCGGAATTTGTCTACCGGAAGTTTCGTTCCTCATCATCATTGCCGTCGTCGTCGTAGTCTTCCGTTTTACTTCTTTCGTTTTAATCATTTTGTTTTACGTCTGACATCCCCCACAAAATCCACCCACCTCCACCCTCGCTCGACGACACTTTACAAAAAACCCCTATAGAAAGAGGGGTTGAAATATAAGCTGGCAATGGCAAAAATGGTAAAAAAAAGAGTATAATGAATATCTAATTTGCATTTGTGGGTGTGTCTGAGCAATGCTGGAATGAAAATGAAATTAAAAACAAAAAAAATAAAAAGAATAGGTCGAGCCGGCACGAAACTTTGTCCTTGCAGAAAGCGTGGAGAAGACTCTTTTTATTTTTCGTCTGTTGATGCTTGTGCAAGATGCCGCTGTGCTTTGTAGCGAGGATACCGCCATCACTGGCTGACATTGCCGCCGTCTCCAAACCGTGCTCCCCCACGTACCACCCTTTGCTGACGACGACAACGTCCCGGCTTTTGAGTGTCCTACTTTTTCTTCTGCACACAGAGACGACTAATTTCTCCCTCGTTTTCTCTAGATGGTGTAATGGCTGGATTTTAATTTTTCATTTTATTTCCTTTTATAGGTTTTCTCTTTGTTTATTTTATTTTCATTGCCATCATGGTGTTTTTTTTTTTTGCTTAATTTTTGTTTTTCTTCATTTTCATTTTTATCTAGGTCAGGAACTTGGAATTATTTTAATTTTGTAAAAGCTTAACGAATGCCGTTCGTTGGCGTTGGTGGAAAGTGAAAGTTTATTTCTTGTGTTTCGTTTTGTTTTTGGGACAGTTGAAATTGTTTGTGTATGTGTTTGTGTCTGTGGAAAGGATGCTTAATTGTTTTTGTTCTTTAAACTTGTTGATTAGATAGAAATATGTTGATAAAGACCTTACCGGAAGTTGACACTTGTAGGAATGTTAAATTTTAAAGAGAAGACCCAACAAATTATTTATCAACTCATACAATTGGATTGGTTCATTTTCTAATTTAACTCTCAATATGTTGAAAATAAACTAGGTGCCTGCAACTAAATGCAATTAATCCTATTTTCAGTTTAAGAACTTGGAAGTTATAACTTGGAAGTAATAACTTGGAAGCTTGAGGCAAAAAGATTTTTGAAAAGAAGATTAGTAAACTTCAACCTACAACTTAATCTGTGGTGTTCTTGGACATAGAAAACTGAATTAAGACTTTAACTTAAGAAACCAATGAGAATGACTATAACAGGGGCATCAATAAAACGCAGACTTTATGGCCTATGAAGTCACGATAGGATAACATTTCCAAGACTTTATTAGAATTCAAGATTGATAATTGAAAGAAAGACGGTTCTTTTGCCAACAGATCAATGTATCTTTGACAAAAACATAATGTGAACCGTAAAATTCGAAGTCTAAAATCCAATAGAAAAAACTTTGGTGCGTGACGATGGTGTCACAATTTATAATATCATGTGAAGAAAGAAGAGTGAAAGGAAGTACCTAAGTCAAGAAAAAGTACAGTGATTTGTATATTGTTCGTAGGAAGCACAGGGAGTCATCGCTCATCGGTATATCGAGCTAAGCAAACTTTTATTTTCCTAGAATTTTAAAGTGTTTAGGAGGATTTAGCAAACTTAAAGTTTTATTTAAAACTTTTTCTTGATTTCAATTTCAAGGCAAAGTTTTTAGTTAATTTTCCAAAAACAACAAAATTAAAAATATATACCTGAGGACATCCTAGATCCTAGTGTTGAACCTTAACTACATCCTACTTTTAAGAAATGAAAAATTGCTCTCTTCTTTCCATTGCATTTCAAAATTCAGTTTGATATCATATCTCACTATTCGTTCACTTTTTTAAAATACTTAAAAAAAAAAAATTAAGAAAATTGCAAGCTACTTAAAAATATCAAATTATCGTTCTTACATTAATTTTCATGTGAGTCGAAAAATCCACTCTTCTTAAATATTTTTCACTTTTTTCACTTCTTATTAAAGTTTTCTAGACTTTAAAAACACACTTAATTCTTAAGCAAACGTTTGTTTGAGTATCAGTGGGTACATTCTCAGTTTTTGAAACCATTGAAATTCTAAGCTAACTTCTTGAAGCCATCAGCGTTCCTTTTTGCTTAATTTATTTCTCACGGATGTTGCCAAAAAGGATATCCAACAAAAGTGGTTAGTTGGTTTGGTATAATGTGAAACTCAAAGTGTCATCATCATCATTACGCTCTCTGCGGATGATTTTTGACGCATTTAAAAACCACTCACATAAACAAAGTTAACAAAAAAAAAAAATACCAAAGGAGGAATCATTTTATCCTGGCTCAAGAAAATTACGGATACGAGATATCAAAACCATTTCACGATAATTCGACACATCGTTTCTGCACACACTATACAAGAACAAGGTATCCACCTACAGAGGTTATGACTTCATGTTGTTTTGGTAACGAAAGAGAAGAAGCAGAAGGTAGAGAGCCCTTAACATTCTACGACTATAGTTGGCTTTCTTTTAATGGTACTTACACCATTTCGAGATTCTATACATACATATAGAGCACTTGAGATTTTGCTTTTATGTTGAAAAGGATACATATTTGTAGTAGGATAGGAAGGTACCTCAAAAAAAAAAAGTGAAGAAAAGTAAGGATTGGATTGAATCTTTCTTCCGTGCGATAAAATGGCATAATTTAACGATACTTCTACATGTTTCAATACATTCACATACATATTTACAAAAAAAAAGTTCAAGAAATAATGGTTGGAGATGGAGAGAGCTTAGATGGGTGCGGCCTTCGTTTTGCTTTGAAAGAAAGCAAAAAAAAAAAAAAACTCTTAGCAAAAGGACACTTGAGATCCTATTCACGTTGGGGATATCAATTTGATGGTCCTTTTTGATGTGGCACTTTGTTGTCAATTTAAATTTGAACAATTCGATGGATATGTTATTTGAAAACGATACAAGCACATTAGTGGAATATATCACTCATTGCGATTGGATACATCCTCCATAGGTGCTTTTGTGAAGAGTTTGAGAGAAAAAGAAAAAGGATAACATCTTCATCTTCTTCATCATCGTCAATGTCGTCGTAGTCATCGTCATCGTCATCACATCGAAGGCACAGAGCCAAATTGACACGTATCGAAGTAAATTATGCTAATGTCAAATCCAATATTCTGGCACGCTGATGTCATTGCTGCTTCAGTTCTTTCTAATACTTATTTGCTTCTAAAGGATATGATGTTTCTTTCTTTATACGGCGGATGATGGTTGTATATGTTATCGGTGGATATAGATATGACAACGGAAACGCTGGCGCTCGCTCTGTGGCAACAACGACAACACGGCGAGAGTATATTTTCAATTCCCAAAGTACAAAATGTTATTACGATAAAAGCTCAATGTATTTGTTTATTTATTTATTTATATATATATATATTGAGATGGCTATAGGAGCAGGATACCTACCTATGTGGTGTATTATAAGAAACGAAAGGACATCCTTCTTCAAAAAGGTTTTCAATCAAATTCGTTTATGTTTCTGTGTTGATTTTTTTCTTCTCTGCCGTGTCCTTTTTTTACATTTCAAGTAGATTTGTATAAAATTTATAATATAAAGAGAACGAGTAGACATTGGAAACAACATTAGGATAATTCGCAACAGTGAAAAGACAGGCATTTCGTTTTCCCATGATGTTCGGTTGGGTTTTGAATATATTTTATTTTATTCATTGGTTACCGACAAAACAAGAAAAATGGATATTTTCGATATCCTTTTTTTATTTATTCTGTTGGGTTTGTGTAATGTTCTTGTTGTCAACATCGACGGAAAATATGCAAAAACCTTATTTTTAGTGGGGACCAGGCGTTGGATGACAACATCGCATATGACATTCAGAAATGGGGATGAGAGACGATGATCTTTGGAGAATTGTCGTCAGAAGGATAAAAGAGTAATATTTTGAAAGCACTATAACATAATGCGAGTGGATAAATGGAATTTGATTTCGAATAAATTATTATTTTTATTTTGCGAATGTTGGCAGACGATTTTTGGTGTGGGAGGTGAGTTTTTGGAGCATGGAACAAATAAGTAAACTCTAAAAGGACGTCCTCTCTGTGAGCTTTATACATTCAAATGATTTTTCAGTTTTAGCATCAAATTACTTCCGAATCCTTAGCATTACCCCTAAATTTGTATATTTAAAACAAAACGCAACCAAAACCCTATTATTACGCTCAAAAGCACAACCTACTTCCCATCAGTATATTCAACGAATAAAATCCTTTTTCCACAATTTGGCAAAGGTCCCCTCTTTTTCAGTATTTCAATTCTCTTCCGAAGCTTTTCGGAAACATTTATTTTTCCTATTCAACCTCGAGAACAGACATTATTTTTTGGCAGATTTACTGCATATTGGTTCGGTGTCAAGTGCACGCGCGATAACCCAACGACCCGAAACTAAGACCCCGTTTTTCTTTACCGCACAAATTGAAGTTAGCAAGCGTACACACAAAAAAAATATTAAAAGAAAAAGAACAATGATTGCTTACCATCACAAAATTTTACGTGGGTATACAGTTGTACGCGAGCACAAAAAAGCAATATTTGATGGTACTTTGCCATCAGGCGGGCACAAACCAAAGAAAGGCCAATTCCGCATGGCCAAGGAAGAGAAGCAGCCAAAAGAAATATTTTTCAAGATTTATTTCGTCATTTGTTTCTTCTGCTGTTCTGAATTCGGAATCTATATCCTCTCTTAAGTTTCACTTAGCGAAAAGGATTTTCCGCGTGTGAATATTTCGTGTTTAGATAGAATTTTGTTTGAAATAAATAATATCTCATAAAAAATTCAAAAAGGATTTTCGATTTCCCATTTTTTTTTTCGTTTATCGTTTTGCAAGCATATTCAATTTTGTTCAACTTTTCTTTTTTTGCTTCTAACCCTCCTCGATTGTGAGGAACTCGAATTTGACAGTATTGTCATTTAAATTTAACCATTTTCCCCTTCTCGCAATTTCTGTCGTGTGCTTTTGTATTTATTGGAAAACGATGTAACAGAAAAACCAACGAAATTGACTGTTGTATCCTGCCAAGGGGATAAGCTGGAATCTATGCTGGGTAACGGTAACGAGCTCGAATATCGAAGCCAGAAGCATAAATGCCAAAAATCCTATAGTTAATTTGCATATATGTATGTTGTGCAAAAAGGATACACCATTTTTGCAATAGCGAAAATAAAAGTGTACCTAAACCCGCATGGGATCGAGAGCAGTGGGGTGAAACTCTATCCGGTTAACTAGACGAACAAAATCTGCATACATAGATGTAATGTGTGAGTTCACGCAACAACGGAACAAATTAATCATCCTTACAGAGGTTGGGTTAAGGTGTGATTTGCATAAGCTAAAAAAAAATAATCGTTTTTCTAATAAGGCGCCCGGCTCCAAGTTCCTTTGAGAAAACATGAAAGAACCCAAGTCCTTTCAACGAAACAATCGACCCATGTTATTGGACAAGGTACATAGCCAAATAAAATATATCCATTGATACTGTTCAATATCTTATTATTTGTCGTCAATAATGGCGTTTGAAATGTCAATCCTGCACCACTTAATCCACCCCTGCAGAAGGTATGCGAAATTCCCTAAAGGAGTAAGTAGGTACCTATATGTCTTTTATTTGATTTGCAAAAATGAGATGGAAAAGGATATAACATACATATATATGTATGTAACGAATATATCCTTCGATTTATGGATGAAAGAGTAGTCCTCTGCGGCAAAACATCAGGATTCGGGATTCTGTCTCTTGTATGGCAATTTCTGCGACATAATTTCTCAGGTTGAAGGATTTTCTTTTGTGAAATTCAACTCTATTCTAGGAATATTGAGAGTGTGTTATTTTTGATTTTGTTGGTACTCGACAAGGACTGTTTCTGGATGTAAGGATTCGTCGTCAGGAGGTTTACCTACCTATTTAAATATGTCTATAAGTATATAAAAATTCTTCATTCCGAAATTTTTTGAGTAGGTAGGTACTAGGTACCAAACAACCTATGGAGGTATAACTGGATTTGAATTTAACTCCTTTTTCGTATCCTTCACAAAAGTAAGAGAAAAGAAAATTGGGTAGGTATGAGATGATTTTTGAACACAGACATTTTGAATTTGATTTTTTTCTGGTTTTTCTATTTTCTTTTTTTTTCTTGCTTTTTTTTCGTATAAATAAGGACTGTGGATTGGCTTTTTTGGATTTTTTGGTGAGGTAGGTAGGTTAGGTAATTCTGCTATGCAAAAAAGAACCTAACCAATTGCAAATATTGCTTTTGAGGTTCGGTTTCTTTGAAAGAGCAGAGGACATACCCACTTTGCTGCATATACAAGTGAATGTTAGTACACGAAATTGAGGTTTGTGCATTCAAGTCAAAGAATGTCCTGATATAATCGTTCAGCTGGGAGATAAGGACATGGTAAAGGTACCTATGGCAATTTTTATTCTTGAAGTCATTCCTCGAAAAATTTGATCTTATTGAAATTGGAAGATTTCTTGTGATTTTGAATTTTATTCTGAATAATAAAATTCAAAATCACAAGAAAATATTTTAAGATAATAAACATTTACCTAACATTTCTTTTTTGAGTTATTTAACTTGTTTGATTTTTATTGCTTTAACCATTTTGTGTAAAAAATTCGATGACATTTTCTTATTATCAAACGTTAATAAAATATTTGCGTATGGAATTGTAGGTATGCCAAAAGTTTGATAAATCCTATTTCTAAACTTGAAGATAATATGCAAATCGTATCTTTATAAAATTGCTGTCTCAAAAACAAAAAAAAAAAACTAATCGAATAAATTTGATTTATATTTTGAAAAATTTAATAACAAAAAATTATAAAAATGAAAACAAAAAAGGAAACAACAGTTTGTTGAAGATATAAGAAATATATCCATCAATATTTTTGAAGGATTACCTATATAAAATTTTAATACAAATAATATATATACCTACCTATATTTTTTTAATGTAATAATTTTTAATTCATCTGTTTTTTGTTTTTTTTGTGAAAATTTTTGTAAATTGAAACTGAACTGAATTTTTGTTTTGGAAAAATTTAATCTAGTAAACAAAATTCTGATAGGTATGCGTTATTTTTAAGATAACTTCGCCCGAGAATTTTATTGTTCCATGCCATTTGCACTTTTTCGAGAAAAACGCATTTAAGATTTTTGCGTTCTTTGTGCTCCGAAACAGTGCGGTAGTAGATATATATATATATATAAAAATATACACATTAAACTATCAATAATTGTCTATCAATTATCAGAGTGTTTTGCCAAATCGTAAATGTAAAAGTCCACTTTTTTGCCTTGTGTCCCACCTCATACATTTTGAAAATGATTTTTTTTGTTTTTCTATACACGTGGAACACAAAAGTATGTGAAAAAATTGTGGAAAAAAAACGAAATGGAGGTAGCACAAACCAATGCTAATTTGTTGGTCCCATATCCATAGAAAGTCCTTATTACAAGTGCATATGGAAAAGTTGTCCCAAACGCCAAAAAATGCTTTATGGCTCAAAACAATTTTATAAAATGTTGATTTTGATGGATATGGAGAAAGTCGATGCTCAGAATCTCGGGATTGCAAAGACAGTGCAAATCTGATTACAAATTCAGAAAGAGCATACAAAATTACTTTAGAAGATAGAACCCATTCCTAACTCAAGAACGACACAAGGGCGTATCGAACAAAACAATTCTCAGGCCACGGTAACTTTTAGGAGTAATTCAAATATCAACTTTCGTAACTTAAAAGAGCCATTTTGACTGTTCAACAAATTATGAATCTAAAAATCGTAGAAGTTATTAAGAATGTAAGAATTTTCGCTTTTTGGCTAAATATGAGATTTTTTTAGTTTTGATTTTAAAAATAAAACAACAAACTCTTCAAACGTCACTTTTTTCCAGCCTCTCTATCTTCGTTAAGTCATATTTGATCGAAATCTCCAAGTTCGAAGAAAAAAAAAACTGTGAAAAGGTAAAGAATATCTATGTATATGTCCTTGAGCTATATGTCGATGTTTTTATTCCAATGAATATCCTTTCACTTCTTGTATTTTTCAAAAATTCTATTCGAATTTGAGAGCAAAGATATAAAGCTTTCGAAAAGTAAAAAACGGCTAAAATGCCTGTTTTCTATCTTTCAAATTTCGTTTGCTAGAGTATAAATTCCTTTGCGTTTTTTTCCGTTTTGTTACAAACTCTGCCCGAGTTCCTTCAAAATTTTATACCAAACTCTTCCAATGGCAAATAAGAATAAAACAAGTCAAGGAATTTAAAAATTTAAATATACTGGCGCAAATTTTGAAACATTTAAACTCTACTTTAAATCCACTTTAAACTAGGAGTCGACTCTAAAAACAAATTTTAGATTCAGGGTCGACTTTATCTCATTTTTAAACGACTTAAAGTATACTTTATCGTTAAAGTGGTCGTCTAACTTTAAAAGGGAGAAATCATTCGTTTAACTCTTTAAAGTGTAGTTTTGAGGAACCAGATTTTGAGATTTTCGAAGATTTTGAAATTATAAGAAAGCAAAGAGTTTATCAAATTTGTGCATGCTCTTAATTAAGTTCAACTATTCATTTATCATTTTTGTAAGAAAAAAAAAACAATATATGAACCACGGGACTACCAAGCTGGATTTTCTGCTTGTTTTATGACACTTCTTGCAGATGTGTGTGTACGTTGTTTGCTTTTACTTTTATTACCTATGTGCCATTTTTGAGAGTTCATATAGGGAAATTTATTCCTGTTTTTAAGGAATATTATTAACCCATTTCAGAGCACACTATTATACCTTCAGAATCACAAATACAAACAAAACAAATTGGAACATCATTTGGATATTTATTTAAACAAATTTTCACAAAGAAAAACATAACATTTATTAGAACTAAATATACAAACACTAAATAATCACATTTTTTCCTGTTTTGGGGAGATAAAAGTATTAAAAACCGATAAAAACTGCAAGCGTAAAATGACAGTTCGCTAATTCAATTTATCGATGTGTCACATTTAGGCGAGTTCACACAACGTTATGTTTAAAGTCCAATCTAATTAGAAGACTCGTTTAAAGTGTTTAAAAATAAGAAAAAGTTAGACGTGCTTTAAGTAGAGTAGACTTTATTGCTTAAACGAGGGCTGACTTAAAATTTGCACCACTATTTTTAATGTTCCCAAAATTTGGAAAAACAATTTCCTTTCACTATCGAACTTCAAAACACGTGGAACAAAATGTTAGACCAAAGAATAATTTCTTTATAAATAAACAAAAATTCCAATTTTTTAAATAAGAATTTTTATATATTTTTATTATTGTTGATTAGTTTTAATTTTCCAAGGAAACGTTAAGATTCGATACCGAAAAAATAAAAATAGACGCAATTTGCAGAAAAACACCCAACACATTTTTTTTGCGAGGATTATGTTAAATGAAAGAAATTCAACTTCTTCCGCGAACACTTCAATTTTTCTTGCTCCGAATTTAACACACGAAATCAAAGACGTTTCAAAAATAATTCAGTAGGGTTCTCCAATTTCAAACAAGTCCTTAACAAGATCCTTAACAAGCACTTTAATCACGCAACGAGGCATGCAAAAATTCGTCAGTCCCCGGACACTTTGCAAAAATTTGCAAATGCTTGCAAAAACTAATTTGAATAACAAAACAAGACAAAAAAGAAAAACAAGCTGCACTCTCTGTCAACCTATTACAAAAAATTACACATCAAACAAACATTTAAAAAGCAGATGAGCAAACTCAAAACCTAAGTTCCTATAAGTCTCCTATCGCACACCTAATCCTTAAATAATATGCAAATTATTTAAAAACGAAAACGAGTACCGAAATTAAATAACTCTAAGCTGAAAATTAAAACAACTTTCACGACAACTAGGTACGGCAAACGGAAAGTAAAATCACACATTCACCTTTGGATCGGTATGAACAATTGTTCATCACTGCACACCTTTCCTGTTTTTTTTTTTCAAAAGTTTAATTTGCATAAATCACAAGGACTCTACCCGTTCGTTAGCCTTGTGTGATAGGGTAATTCTCATTAGCATACCTCCATACATTATCCTATATTCCGTTGAGCATCTGCTTTATTTTTGGCAAACGAAAAATCATTCAAATTTTTACCCTTTACCCTCGAGCCTTAAAATTTTAATATATGTTAATGAGTTAATTCTTATGAATGGCATCGAAAATACTATGTCACGGCCAAGGACACGGCTCTCTGCACACAGAAGCAGTTAAATACACGCACACTCTACGATCCTGATGAATCCCAATGAATTCTAATTAAACAAAAAAGTAAAACCGAATGTTCGAAGCGAAAATGAGTCCATGCTCAGTGTTCAATTAGCTCGCTTAACGAAGAGAACGAATCGCTTGAAATTCGACAAAAATTGCTGTTTTCTCCAAATCACTCACCTGAGGAAGGCTTTTTTTTGTTGAAATTTATTTAGTTTTTTTTAAATTGCAATTAAACACTATTAATTCTTTAAAAACGTTTTAAAATTTGTTTGTGTTGCACCAAAAGTTCAAGTCCTGTGACAATTTCGACCGAATGCAAAATCACAAAAATTCTGTCCAATCCGTAACGCGTCAACTTAAGGAATGACGAGTATCCTTAATCGCTCAAAGTTATTCCTGCGAATTTCTCTACTTTGCCAATAATTTTTTGTTCAAAACGGAAAAAAATTACAACCGACAAAAGAAGAAAAGAAACTCCAAGGATAATACACGACTGCGTATCACTCACGGCCAACAAAAAAATCAACCATAACCGAAAATTCAATAGACACCCGAATTTGCCTTAAGTCCTTTATAGCTCCGCAAAGTTCGATGATTTTCTTCTCGCAACAAAGTTTTTCACTTGAATCCAGAGCGGAACTTTCTTCAAGTCTTTCGTCTTATTCGTCGAATGCGAAATTTTATGTTTTGTGAAAATAATTTTTATCTGGGGAGCCCAAAGCTTGCAAGTCAAGCAATGAAATGATACTGCCGAAAGGAAAATCAGTCGTCTTCGGTTCATGTTATTTGGCAGTGCCACGGCCACCCCCCGAATTGTGTGCAATGGCGTTTTTATGATATCGTTGAAATACAAATGTGTCATATCGCGTGGCCGGAATGAGTATTGGGAAGAGAGCAATGGTTTTTCAACGTATTTGTTGTGCGCGTACTCAGTGGCGTCAAACGAAAAACACGCAAAAGTACAAAGAAGAAGAAGAAGCCAACATAAAATAATGGAAAACACTTGAAAAGCATGACAAAAGTCATATACCCATCGTCAGCAGCCATTACACCCACACCACCCTCGATAGCGGTTCGGTGTTAAAATGCCCAAGGAGCTGTCGTCTGCCCGCTCCCTTGTCAATCCAAACGATATTCCAATACAACCGCAACAAAACAGGCATAGCACTTATGGCGGCACAGAAGCTCTGTTGAAGTAGCGGCAGCAAGGACTTCACGAGCTACGAGCTATGAACGATGAGTAAGTAAAGAAAGAGGCAAATGCGCGTATGAGGGGTGAGTTTGTCGCCCAAACTCCTTCGTCCTTCCAACATGGTCGGTCTTGTGAGCGTGTGAGGGTGGTTGTTTATTTCCCATTTCCATTTGGCACCCCGCTTTTTTCGGTTCGCTGACAAAAATTGTTACTTTTATTGAGAATTTATAGTCCTGCGCTTTTTTTCGCCGATTTTTTTTCTGTACCGTTGTTGTGCTCAACAAATACAATGATGGATTTTTTTTTTTCATTTCGAAGGAGAAAACTGGAAAAAGGACCAACGAAAAGGGGAATACAAGTTCAAAGTTTCCCCATTCGAATGGATTTGGATTTTCTTTTTCGGCGGTTTCTTATCGTTTTTTATTTTATCGTGTCAGCCTTTTCGTAGGTTTTTTTTTGTTTTCCAAAAAAGTCGAGAGGGTGTAGTGGGGCAGGGGAGCTGTAAAATAGAGTTTTGAGTTATGCGTGCGATATGCGAACATTTTAAACGATGGCGCTTTTTTATGGTGCCTTTTAAGGGGTGGCAAGCCGCTGGTATTGGTGTGGGGTGGCATTTCTAACGGTAGGGTGGTTTTGGAACCCTTTTTCCGTGTTTGGCTGTTTGGTGCTGCGGCCCTTATCACTAGTTCACATTCGCTTCGTTTTTTTTTTGCTAACGTCATTTACTTTCGGGTCTCTTTGTTGTTGGTGTTCTACTATTTGATTTCTTATGCTCTTGGATAGAAGTCGAACAAGCGGTGTGGAGGTGGGGAAGGAGGTTCATCTATATCTATCCAAATTTACCCGACAAAAACGAAAGGCGTATAAACGCTCAAATGACTGATGGATAAGAAGACTGTTTTTTTGTGCTTGTGCAAATTCGTATATTGTTAGGGAGGGGGATGGGGGGTGTTTAGGGTGTGTGGCACGTATCGAAACGCTTTTTTGTGCAAAATCCATATCCGGAACTAATTTGCGTGGTAGAGCAGTAGCGGTGGAAGATTGTTGGTATCCATCAGTTTGGCATTTGTATGTTGGCTTGGTGGCATGATGGGTGGGTACATGGTATTCGATTTCTATGCTTCAACTTTTTATCCTGTTCCTGGATATGACATTTTTCCTTGTGGAGTTAATTTGCAATGACATTTTGCTTGCTTGCTTGTTGTGTTTTTTTCTTGTTTTCAGGATAAAGAAATGGAAAACGATTCCGAATGATATGGGTTGATGATTATAGAGTCAGGACAGGTTGGTAATGAGGAGGTTTATTTGAATGTTCTTAATGACATGTTTGATTGATATCTGATTCGTTCGGTGGCATGGCTTAAAAGGATTAGTTACAAGCAAAACAAGTTAAGCTTTTAAGATTTATATAATTTGGGTTGATTGCGGGGTTAAAGACGGTTAAATATGTGTTTAACAAAATAGCAAGTTTTTTTTTGCCTTACCTACAGTTTTAATTCATAACCTGAATAACATTAGAAATCTATAAAATAATCGCTTGGCAATATAAGGCAATATAAGGCAAAGTCCTGTGACAATTGCGACCGAAACAGTTTATCTGTCTGTCCAAACCGTTGGGTCTATTGTCCTCTAAGCCTGAAAGCGAGTGGTTAAAATAAGGAGACATCTCCAGGACAGGCACTTATCAGAAGGATTGCCGGATATCCAACACTCTAAGGAATCAACCAAAGATTTATAGAATAAAACTCCTTCATTAGAATTAAAGTTTAAACTCACTATAAGTGAAGCGTCTGCAACTATGACCGATTATCAGCTTAAAAGACTTTAATATGGATATGACATAACAGTTGCGCTGAGTGAGAGGGATAGTGAAAGAGCTGGAAATATATACCCAAACTGAGGGTTTGGCGATTTTTAGAAAGAAACAAGATGACCTGACCGCCTCGAAAACCTCTTAACTTTCACCTCGAGTGATATGTGATGTTCAGGGATTTATTTTGCTGTACCTAACTATTATTTGATGAAGATTTTATGGAAATGTTGAAACCATAACAAATTTGAGCATGTCGAGGGAATAACCAATAGAAGATAGGAGAAATAACTCATCAAAGGTAAAAGCTTATTAAAACCTATGAATTTGTGAAGAGAAAAAATTTCTAAGGAACCCTTACAATTCAGACAATCATAATTTAGCAATCTTTTCACTTCGTTCTTCAATAGGTAAAGTCATTGCTTAGTTACTTCAAAGAGGTCCTATTTCTACTGCATTCTAATGCAAGTATCTACTCCATTACAACAAATAAATTTACAGTGCAATAACGAGCAAAATATAATGTAGGTATACAAGAAAAACAAGAACTACCAAAATATATACAGAATATGAGATCAAGGACCTTAATTCAACAAATTCACTAAACCATAAAATGGAGCACATTCCTTTTGTTGTCCTTTATTTAAAAATGTATTCTTTTCCCTCCCATATCATAATAATTACGCATAAGCTTCCCTTGCCATATACGTCGAGGCTTGAAAGCAAACCGATCCATGTTTCCTTTTCATTTTGTATTTTATATTATTTTATTTGCCAACAAGCTCTTCACCGCACTCCTCTACGGTCTATTCGCAAATATTTTTACCCACCACATGCGATACGACAGGAACGGGCTAATTTAATAATATTTCTAATAATATAGAAAAAAAAGAATGAAAATCCCTAACAAAAAGAAGGAAATTCCTTTCAAAATAGTTTCAATCTTTTTTCTTCCTTCGACGAGTCCTTTCCCGGCTCCACGTCTCCCCGCATTACCAATTCTTTCCTTCAACCGGGACACAAATCTCTCAAAAAATGGAAGTATCCTTTCAGGATATAAAAATGAAATATTTTCTACTTTATACTCCGCTCGCCGAGTATAGAACCAGCTCAAGCAATAGGAGCACCATCAAGCACTAAACCAGGATAAAAAGGAATACTTTGCGAGTCTATGGATAATTTTTTTTTCTTTTTCAGCCCAACTCATATATTCTGTAGTTATATTATTCTTTGCCAGAGGATGCTTTAGCTGGTAGACCATCAAGCCGTCGTCTACGTCTGTTGTCGTTCGTCGCAGCAGTTCCATATCCTAACCAACAACAACAACATCAACTACTAACTAAAAAAAAATCGAGATGAAAAAACAAACAACAACAATATAAAACGACAAGGACGAAAATAGGAAAAAGAAAATATTATTGTGCTTGTATTTTTCGCAAATTGGAAATTTGGTTAGACGGGCAAATATAGTGTGCAACGCCAACAACAACAACAAAATAACACCATCAACTCTATAGAAGGACGAAAAATACTACGATGATGGACGATGATGTTTATGGAGCTCGCTGGCGCTTCAACGGATGTCCATTGGCAGCATATATGAATATTATGTCTCCGTTGCCGTTATGTTCATCTATCAGCCTGCCTGTCCGTGAAGATGATAAAAATGATCTCTCAGTTGAGAACAATTTTTCTTTTCTTCTTGACTCGAATGTTGTTGTGATTATTTTTTTTTTGCTATCAATGTCCTGTCCGAAATAATTTGGTCCTTTTTCACTCACTCGTTCATAATGTCTGTCGTCGTCGTCGTTGTCGTCTTCGTTATTTGGAATGTCCCGCATTATCAGTCAAAGGATATCATTCTCATCATCGACATCAAACTAACAAGCAAAATTGTGAAAAATCGAAAACTTGGACTTTTTTTTGCGAGCCAAAGAAAAAGGAATTCATCCATGCATCCATACTTCAGAAGGATTTAAATTTTTTTTGTACCTATATATCTTGCGTGATATGTGTATCTGATATCTGATTCTGATGCTGTGCGATGTTAGGTTAGATATGATATCCTTTTGCCAATATAACAAGCTGAAGGACAACAATTTCCACGGATGTGCAATGTACACACATGTTTGTATAAGAATATCTAAGGCAATGTGAATGATCAGTATATTGAATTTGAAATCGAAATGTAGGTACATTGGAATGTTCTGCCAGCAAATCAAACTGAAGACGACGAGGAATTGTATGATGAACATTGAACATTGTACTTTTGCGACATCGGCTTCAATGCTTATCATATGAAAGGACGAATTTGTTGGCGTAGAAAAATCAAATCAAATATGAGAAAAAAGGATTTATCACGAAAGACATCTCATTCCTACCTATGTATGTGTGTGGATTCTACATATAAGATAGCTTTTTTAACAAGACAAAAATCGAATCACTAGTATAGCAAGTCTGCCGTATATACCTTCCTAAGCTCACAATAGCTAGACCAGTATCTACATAGGTATACCTAAATATTTTATTATGTTGCTATAGATGTTCCAATACTCTTCTCCCCCTCATCAATAATAAGATATACACAAAACTCGGATATATGCATATATTAAATTTCGCTGCGCATAATAAGATACCCTTCAACTCAAATCAAATTTTATTTTTCTGGGGGTTTTATCCGCATACATTCTTCAGTTTGTTTTTTTTTTATTATTCTATAGATACATTTTCGATTTAGGGAGTTTGAAAGAGGAATAGGCTTAGAAAAGCGAAGGGTGGAGATAAAATTGTTTTTTGTATTTTGAAATTTCTTATTTCTATGCATAGAAAGTGGCTTAAGGAGACAGAAATTTGTAACAATATTTGGAACGTCTCCGCGGAACTAATAAAAAATCATAAAATTTAATGCATGACAGAAGAAATTCGATCATTTGCTCAAAATTGTGTTAAGGAAAACCACATGGCATCGTTACAACTTTCAAAAATGCTTACACAAATTTCTAACTGATTGATGTTCTTAATTTTCAAATTCAGAGATTTGCTTATTCAACGTGCGGCTCCTGAGTACGGACTTCAAACACAATAAGACCTGTCAAGGCCCGTTGTGATAACCTGATGAATATTAAGGTGCTATACTCTCTAATGCCCGTGTCCGTGACAAAGAAGTCGTAGGCTCAAATCCTACTCTTGCCTTGATTGTATAATAATTGAATAATTTGTCGTTAAAATTCCTGGTCTCCTCAATTCCTTAACATGAACTTAATATAAGTGGCTTGGTTCTTTGGGGCTGTCATGTCGCCATTTCTGCTAGATCCCTACGATCAGCGATAAGGAATTCCCCAACTGAGTATGTGTCTTCTGGACAGAGTAGTGCTTCAAGTCGAAACCTACCATCCTTTCATCGACTTCGAAGCTGCTTATGATACCATCCACCTTATGATGGCGATGTCTGCATTCGGGATCCCGAACAAACTGATCCAGCTGTGCCGCATGACGCTACAATGGGTAACAGCTCATCCGAGTTGTTTCAAACATGCGCAGGGTTAATACAACGAGATGCGTTGTTATGCGATTTCTTCAACATAGTCCTGGAGTGCGCAGGGCAGGTGGAGTACGGAAAACATTATCTTTAACAAATCCACCCAGCTCCTAGGCTATGCGGACGACATAGACATCATCGCTCGATCCAAAGAGCTGTGCTTGAGGCCTTCAAAGCGATTGAAGAACAGACAAAACTCGTTCGTCTTGAAGTGAAAACAAAGTACATGACATCAACAAACACGATGGCCAATGGAGAAATTTAACCGCGAACTGTAAGAATGAGCTGCACCAAGATGTGTATGTAGTCCAGAAAGCCAAAGAAAAACACCTACATTGGCTCGGCCACATCAAGCGAATGGACGACAACGCTCCAGCCAAGAAAATCTTCTTATCGCAGCCCAAGGTTCAAGACGATAAAGAGGACCGAACCTACGGTACAACGACCAAGTGACTGCAGATGCCAGAGCTTTTGGTTTCGGTGACGGGAGAGTGCATACGAGGGACCGTTGCCGATGGGAGGCTGCAGTTAAGTAAGAATAATAAACAAGAGTGTAGTCCTAAGTGGCTTGGTTCTTTGCTGGATACTGAGCTCTATCATGAGATTATTTGATCCATCTGCTTAGACTTAGTGAGGTAAATTGAAAGTTTCAACCGAGGACTTGTTGGGTTGGGGTATATTGTAGCTTGAGTGATTTGAGTTCAGAATTTTGTAGTTCCATGTTCCATTGGTGTGCCTCAAAAACAAACGCAATATTTAATGAATACAAACGTCGGTTTAAAATATACACAGTGTATTTTCACGCAAGGAAAACCACATCCAACATATTTGCTTTGCAAAAGATGAAATCCATCGCCGACACACCATCAGCTAAACTATTCGACGGAAGTCAACCCTTTTTTCTAGCTGAACAAGAACAACTCACAGGACCTTAGAACACGAGAGATACACGAACGACATCAGCATCATACAAACGACATCCGAAAAATCACAATACTCTTCATAATACGCCCCCACCTACTTCCATCACCGCAGCGAGGACACTGGAATGGGTAAACTTCTTGGTGCTTGTTTTTGCTTCTAGCATCCTGCTTGATATGGAGGTTTCTTGAGCTGTGTTTTTGGTGTTTTATGTATTTTTTTTTTGTGACCTCATATCAATTTTGCCCAGGGAACGTTGTACTCTCGAACATGTCGAAAAAAGTCCTCGCATCCTGCAAGGATTCTTGTGTTTTTTTTTTTTTTTTTGTCTTCAATGTACTATATTTGTTTTGCACGTTCTTTTATTATGAAGTTTTTTTTGTACCTTTGAATTTGAATAATTTCGGCAGACCGACGACGACGTGGAAGGATTCAATAGAATAACACATTCACTCATACTATGGAATTTGTTGGGCTTGAGTGTTCTCTTTGTATGCGTATGTTTTTTTAGATATCTTCGAAGACGAAAAAAAAGAGTAAAGAAAGAAAACATCAAGGATGGGATATAGAAAAGAGTATAGAAAAAAAACGAATCCTTTATCCCTTTAGGCCGCACCCACCCCGCTTATACTTGTGTTGCCACTACAAATGTTTGCTAGAACGACATATATTTGCTCAAGAGACGTGTAGTCTAACATTGTTGCCTCTGCAGTTACCAACTGCTATTACATGACATACACAACACACACACGCACAAATATCCACATAAAATTGAAGTTGGTTTTTTTTTTTGCAAGGAGCCCACTATAAAATGATAAAGAATTTCATTTTCCATCACTCCAATTTAGCTTAGAGCTGGATTTCATGTATGTTTGTATGTTTTTCTAAGGCACATACTTTTCATGTGTGTTATTTTCTTTTGCAACCCTTAAAAGTCGACATTGGTTTTTGGGGGTTCGTTCGTCTAAGCAAGAACTCACTATAGGGATGTTTGTTGGGTTTTCTTGTCGGTTACTTGCGTGATCATAGTAGCACACATGGAAAATATTGCGTATACGTGATTGATTGGTATGTTGGACGTTTTTTTTACACATAGATTTTGTATAGATTTTTTCTTTGTTGGATGAGTGTTATTGGCCGATAAGGGTGGTTATTGGAATATAATAAAAATTCGGAGTAAAATCAATGGAGGGGTGGAGATAGTTTGATTTTTAATCCTGCAGGAATTTCGGTATTATGTATGTATTTTTGTGGATCGTATCCCAAACATTAATGTCGGTAAGGTAGTTGCCAATATTTCAAGGACCTACAAAAACGAGGAATTTTGATGAAAAACAAAGGTAATTCTTACGTTTTCTTACTTTTATTTCTCCTTTTTCTATTCGAACTGAAGAGCTGCGTGGAACTTTTTAAGAATGCTTTGTGGCAGCAGATATAGCCTTTAACTGGTATCAATTCGTCCAGAGCAAACATCACTCCTGTTAGCAGCAATTCCGACGAAATTCAAGTAACTCCCGAACAAATATAAGCCCCACCACACCAATATAGCTTTGTAAAAGTTAACCAGTTAAACGACTGGCATTTCGGTTTAGTTAAACGAGCTCAAAACTCGTAACTCGAAATGCTATAATAGCAACACTCGAATTTTTTCGAGTAGGTAATTTCCTACTCGAAAGCTACCTCTGCTGGAGTATATAATTTTAGGAGAAGAATTAATATAAGACCACATTCTAAGAAAAATTGATTCGTAAGCTTTTCAACACGGAGAATCCTGTAGGTTTGCGAGACAGGCGAATGGAGAAGAGAGTTTTGCTCGAAACTGGCCATCATGGATATACTCTTCTTTTTCCAGCCCCTAGTTAATGAGGCTGTACTGAAGACCGAAATCATTTAAACAGCAACTGTAGCGCTGGTTTCGAATGTTGGTATTATGAATTTACCGCTATTCATATCGTTTCTTTAAGAAGAAAGTAGTGCCAACCACAACCACCTTGCAATAAAAAAGTTTAATATACTCCAGCACTCCCTCATAACTCATAAGTATCATTTGCTACAAGAAAACTTTAACCTTAAACGACACGTGCATGGAACCAGGTCCCGTTTAGTAATTTCTTCAATTGTAAACATTTATGTAGATGTTCGTTTACGTTTCTTGCACGAATGGTTTTTCCCGGCTGATGGAAAATCGCAAAACCATTTCGCTAAACAAATTCAAATTCAAATTTATCCCACAACGTTTAACATTTATAAATAACGAAAAAAAAGGAAAAAGTATTCGAACAACACACATCATTAACATATCTAATATACAATAAATATGTATTAGAGATGCTCGCTAGAGCCTTAACCGCATCCGCACAATCCAAATGGATACGTTTGTCCTCGTTGTTGCTGTTTTTTTTTTTGGTTTGTGTTATTATTTCGAAGAAACATTCCATATCGGCAAACAATAAAACAAAATTACATGTTAGGTATTCGTGTGAGTTGCGGGTCGCTCTCAACTCACCCGCCACCCCCTCCCTCCTAAACGTGAGGACATACTAACAAGATATCCAAATTATTCGCTTCAATTCAAATTAATTCAAAATCGTATTGTTGTTCTGCTTGCGGATAATATCATACCGTTTCAAGGATATCACTTCGCTTAAGAATATATGAAAGTGTAAGGACATGTTTCACCTCCTCTTCGAGATTTGGTGAAGGAATCGATTTCGGTGTATGAGCTCACGATGATATGCTAGCCATAGAAAATGACGAAGGAAGGTATCCCACTTCTCCATATCGCTGTTTCAAAAGGATTCAATGGCACAAAAGGAAAAATTGCAAAAAAAAAAACAAACACAATATGGAATTGGGAAAAAAAACAAACAAACTCATACCCGACAGCCAAAAAATATTTTGAAGGGGAATCAAAATATAATCATAAAAATAATAATCACAAAAAACAGAAACAGGATGTTCGCGAGGACAAGGAGCAAGTGCGGCTGAATTCATTTATTTTGTTTTGCATTGAGGTCCTGAAATTGAAAGTACATCTTCATGGTTGATTATGTGACAATGGCGTGACATTTCCTCTGCTTGCGCCTTGAACTGTGGAATGATGGTGCTACTCCACCCGGGAAACACAACAAAACAAACCCACGTATTTTTAAACATCTATACAAGTTAGTTGTTATTATTATTGTTCGGGACAGGAACAGCGACTCGAGTGAGGGAGTGTTGTGATGTATGATGTATGCTGACATGGGGAACGTGTCGTTGTCGTTATGGGATACCCATGCCAGAGGGTACCCGTATTCGTTGTTGAGTGTTTTTGTCATATTTTTGAATCCTTTCATATTGTTCCTGGATGCTTTTCAATCTTTTATTAGGCAGGTTTTTTGTTATGTTAATTTTGAAAAAAAAAAATTCTTTTTATTGCATACATAACATCAGAGGTTGGTGTTTTATATTCTTTTGAAATCTCAAGGATTGCCTGCACAATGTAGGCATCTCAAGCATGTTTGTACTTTGTTTGCTTATTTTTGTAATGCGAAATTATAATAATAGGTAGACGACATGCGGCAGTTGGAGTGTTTGCAAGTAATTATGAAATGTGTTGAGCACCTGGTGTCAAGAATATACTCGCCTCAGGAGTCAGCCAGAATGCACAATTAAAGTGCAAGATAGAACAATAAAATGGGAAATTTTTAGATTAACATTAACACTTAAGAGCTGATGATGCTGGATGACTTTCATGGCAATAAAATAAGCTTCATTACTCTGTGATTGTCTGGATTGTTCCAGACTAAAAAATTAAGCGTTGTTTTATATTTTAATTAGCGTCAAAGACTAAAACAAATATGTGAGTGAGAAAACAGTGAGTACGTGAGGCATTCCAGCAAGCTGTGAATACATTTCTCCAAATTAATTCTTTTTAATTTACCTCAAACCAAAACCGTCAACTTCCTTCATTAAATATGGTGATCAACTTATCTACTTATTTACATAGCCGGCTCCCAGTACCTGCAGGATCTCAGCCTGAGACACTGCAGCCTTCCATCATGGTAGGGTTCCTCGCATGCACTCTCTAATCTCCAAAACCAAGCGCTCTGGCATCCTTCGAAGAATTTTTCTTAAGAAAGTGCCCAGTATCAATTCCTTTTACATCTTTACTTATCGTCCAACACTCGGCGCCGTAGAGTAGGACTGGTACAGTCAAAGTTTTGTCTAGCAGACTTATCCACCTATTTACATAGCCGGCTCCCAGTACCTGCAGGATCTCAGCCTGAGACACTGCAGCCTTCCATCAGGTAGGGTTCCTCGCATGCACTCTCTAATCTCCAAAACCAAGCGCTCTGGCATCCTTCGAAGAATTTTTCTTTCGAAAGTGCCCATTATCAATTCCTTTTACATATTTACTTATCGTCGAACACTCGGCGCCGTAGAGTAGGACTGGTACAGTCAAAGTTTTGTATAGCAGACACTTTGTCGTTCGAGTGAGAAGATTTGAACCCAGTTGTTTTTCCAAACCAAAGCAGCAGCGGTTCTTCATCGGAACTCCACTTAGGTGTCGTTTGTGGGATTGATGTTTGTTCCAAGGTAAGTGAACTCCTTAACTACCTCGAAATTGCTTCTACCAACAGTGACGTTTTCTCCTATAGGCGGTGGACAGATGTTGTTTTGTATTTTGTTTGTCGCTATAGCATGTATATTGTTTTGTCTCAATTCACTTCAAGAGCAACGAGTTTAGCCTGTTCTTCAATTGGTGTGAAGGCTTCAAGCACAGGTCTCTTGTATCGGCCGATGATGTCTATGTCGTCCGCATAGCCTAGGAGCTGTGTGAGTTTTTTGAAGATAGTTTTGTTCGTGCTAACACCTGCCTTGCTTACTATCTGCTCCAGGACTATGTTGAAGAAATCACATGACAGCGCATCTCCTTGTCTAAACCTTGCGCATGTTTGAAACAACTCAGATGAGTTGTTTAGCCATTTGCACACTGCACTGCGTATTGTTAAGCGTCATGCGACACAGCTGGATCAGTTTGTTCGGGATCTCAAATTCAGACATCGCCATCATATGCTCATCATAGGTTAGGTTAGGTTATGAGGGGTGTGCACAGCGTGAGCTGTTGCGTACACGGGGGCCTATTGGTCCATTGTGATCCCCTATAAAAATATAAGTTAGCATCGATGCTTCTCAAAATCGATTAACGTAGACTAGCTCGTTAACGAACCAGCCTGTGCTATCTATAAATTTCCTCATGTTTGCCATTGAGACCTGTGCTAGATCATCCAGTTCTCCAACAAACCTGTTTCCGAAATGACGGAGTCGGCTAGTTTGGAGGTTCGGACAGTCACAGAGCAGGTGTTTAGGTAAGGTTAGGTTAGGTTATGAGGGGTGTGCACAGCGTGAGCTGTTGCGTACACGGGGGCCTATTGGTCCATTGTGATCCCCTATAAAATAAAAGTTAGCATCGATGCTTCTCAAACTTGATTAACGTAGACTAGCTCGTTAACGAACCAGCCTGTGCTATCTATAAATTTCTTCATGTTTGCCATTGAGACCTGTGCTAGATCATCCAGTTCTCCAACAAACCTGTTTCCGAAATGACGGAGGCGGCTAGTTTGGAGGTTCGGACAGTCACAGAGCAGGTGTTTAATGGTTTCTATTTCCTCCTCATCCTGACAGCTCCTACAAAAATCGGGTGCAAATGCCCCTATCTTGTTGGCCATTGTGCCAATGGCACAGTGACCCGTTAGTACACCTATCAAGATCTTAATGTTCTTTTTACTCAGCGATAGAATATACCGAGTTTCCTTTTCATTTGTGTTAGGCCATAAACTTCTCGAGATTACGCAATCGTCCCTGGATTTCCAAGAGTTATTGGTTTTCTCTTTTAATTTAAGGTCTATCTTCCTCTTGAGTACCCCAATTGGGAAGAGTGGTCCCCTAACTGAGTGGTCGCTACTACTTGTGTCTGCTTCTGACCCTTTCCTGGCTAGTTCATCTACTATTTCGTTCCCTTCTATATTGCTATGTCCAGGAACCCAGCAGAGCTTTACCTGGTTAGTGTGGCAGATTTTATTTAATTCCTTCTTACAGTTTAAAACTGCTTTTGATCTTATGGTCTCACTGGCTAAAGCTTTGATAGTAGCCTGGCTGTCCACGAAAAAAGTAATCTCCGAAGAGCTTAGCTTTTCGTGATGTGCCAATTCAGCTGCTTTTCAATGGCAAAGATCTCGGCCTGAAAGACACTACAGTCAGCTGGGAGTTTATACGATGCTCTGATGTTGAGAGATTGGCAAAACACTCCAGCACCTGTTCCTGATTCCATTTTTGAACCGTCAGTGTAGAAAGAGATACCCTGTTTACTTATAAGTGAATTAGTATTACTTATGTTATAAGTGATTACGCTCATCATAAGCAGCTTTGAAGTCGATGAAAAGATGGTGGGTTTCGTCTTGAAATTCGGTGTTTTTTTCCAGGTCTATCGTTGTTCTTCCTTGCCTGGACAACTAAACTTTTTTTCACGAGTTCAAAATCAAGGAAACCTTGAAAACAATCATAAAAGCCTAAAACCCTAAAACTAAACCAGCCAAGGCTCAAACCTTACCCCAATTAATCCTGTACTGACTGGATTACTCCAACCATCACATCGGACACACCCCTATACTAAACCGAAAAAGTTATGCTTTGCCATTTGAGATGGGTCAGAATTGAAGCACACTAAACAACCAACGAAAAACGATCATCGGCTGTATCAGGGCTATGTACTTAGTAAATAACATTCACTCTGGATTCCAGCCGCTTAAAAGAGCTGTTTCGTCAGAGCAGAGGTATAGGTGTAGGTAGGTACTTCATTTCACTCTTGCTGGTTAATCGCTGTCCGTGAGGCCCAAAAATGACCAACTTGCCAGGTTCGGAACAGAACTTGTCACGTTTTTTGTTTCCAATCATCAGTTTTTGTTTCCTAAAATGACGTTGTGAGAGAATTCTTCTTCTTCTATCTTTGGGAGGTTCTGTTCCCAATTAGGCAATTGCCTGGTGTAACAGTAAACCTACCTATTCGTTTTAAAATTATGTAAATATAAGTTTGGCGCAATTAATATTACCGTACCAATTAGCCCACGTAATGAGGAAAAAAACAAAGGCAACTTCACAAACATATACATAGGCACTTTAAAACGGAAGCCTTTCCTCTTAATTTCAATGTAAAAATGGTCCTTTCCCCACGAAATTTCTGAAAATTTATGAACCAAATCTAAATAAAAAAATTACCTTTTTCCCAACCTTAAGACAACCCTCATTCTCTCTGTGTCATTAACCTCATTATAACGAACCCAAAAACAATTCCCGCAACAATCACCAAACAACATCTAACCTTGGCCTAAATCTACCAAATTAATTAAATTAGTCTCGAGAAAAACGACACCGACGTCGACGATTCCCGCATTCGAGAAACAGGGAAAATGTAGGACAAGGACACAACCTTCAGCCTCATTTATAAATTATACCCCCAACCCAGAGTCAAAAGCCATCACTGAAATGAAGACTTCCCTCGTTAACATTCCTTATTAGCAGCTTACGTTCCTTTCTACATAAAAGACACCAGACAGTATGGCAGCACAAAAGTTCAATAACTCTGTCTGCTTTTCAAGAAAAAACTGTATACACACAAACACACCAATCTACCTTTGTATAGCAAATTAATTTTACCTCCCCCTCAACCGCCTGAAGACGACCGACGACGCACAGCAGTAAGAATTGCAATGAAAAACGAGAATAAAATAAGAAAAAAAAGTAAATGAAGAAAAAGAACAACAAAAAACCAGACATAACACTGACACGGATTTTCATCCCTAACCAACCCTAACAAAATTTTAATTAATTGCAAATAAACGAACCACGAACATCCCAAAAACAATTTTTGTACATCGCCCTCACCGATCCGCACCCACCCACCGCCGCCAACTCATCTGACTGAACAAAAAATAAGTAAGAAAAAAAAATGAAAATGAAAATGAGAAACAAAAACAAGATGAACACAGCAAAAAAAAAACGGTTTACTTTCATTTTCTCTTCGCCAGCGTTAGCTAGCATCGTGTACGGTCGTAGTCGTTGTGTCGGTCGTGTAGTTTTTTGTTGGCCCGGTTTTTTGAATTACTCTATCCCGACCGAGTTTCCTGCCACACACCACCGCTCACTACCAGTATGCTGCGATGGCACTCATTATAACATTTACTTTGGCAACCAGCAGCATTTGGCGGGCGGTGTTGGTGTGGAGGCGATGATGATGATGATGATGATGCGGCGAGAGGGGGAAGGCAATTTTATGAATGAAATTTGTATTTAATGAAAACGATTGTATGGCAGCGAGAACGCGAAGAAAGAGGAAACGATGGCAAAGGACATTTTTGCAAAGAAAATGAAATGGAAAATTAAATTTCCTCTCCTTTTAGGAACGGTACTATCAACATGGTAAAGAGACTGTTTGAGGCGGGGGGTATTCGGTTGAAGACAAATTTGTCGTAATGAAAATGAAAAGTGAAAGTGTTGCTTTCGGAAGAAAATCAGCCACGGGAAGGATCTGAGTTTTTTTTTCCTTCGTTTTGCTCCTCTTGTTCTTAATTTCCTGATGATGACATAAAAAAAAAGTTGAGCCAATGCGATCGTTAAGATTTGAGGGATTCCCAATTCCAGGCATCATCGACTTCTACTTTGGTTTTGGTTTATCCCGAAAATGATGGCTTTTCACTATGTCGCATGGTGGAGTGGTACGTGATTGTATCAACATCCTTTCAATTCCGAAAAATAAGAAGCCCACGAGATGATGAGCTTCGTTCTGGATCTTTGGTTTGATGGTAATTTAACGCAAATAAGCATACACAAGATTGAGGATGAGGACCGAGTAGCAATAAGAGTGTCCTTGTTGTGCATGTGGAGCGCGGTATATCTCATCATCACATTGCACACAGCGTGATTTTAAGACGCAAAAAAAATATAAATATACACGATGCTGTTAGTGACAGAAAACCGTCATCAAGAGCGGCAGAGGCACCAGCAGCAGCGCGGAGGCAGCTATTGAGTTAAGGAAATTGATGTTCGAGCTTAAGGAAGTCGATAGATTGATGATAATAAACTTAATTTGAGCTAATCCTTCGGTATTAAGTCACGTCAAAAACGGTTGTAGGTAAAATAAGTGACTTGAGCATTTGGGATTTTCTTATTATGCTTATAGCAGCTTTTGAAGAACAGCACATCAGAGTTCGCTACCGATGGAAGTGGTGGGAGGCAAATTATTTTGTGTTCGTTGAAGTTTATGTGCGAACAAATGAAATGATTTTCATTATCAGCGAGTTGATACGTTTCGATTATGTGCATTCAGGAATTTTAAAGAAGTTCAAAAAATAAGATTAAGGGAACCAAAGTGTGGAAAAAGATTTAAGAAACAAGTTCAATTTTAAATTAAAGTGGATTTAGTTCTCATTTGGTGGGATCTGAAGATTTGCAGTATGCGCTTCAATAGTGATATCAAAAGACAAATCACTAAAAGGATTCCTCACAGTAATTCACTCGTAAATACTCTTTGTTTGTCCTCACAAAAAAGTAATATTCCTTCTCAGTCTTGAACAAACAAATTTTAAAGATGTTACCCGAATATCGATCCTCTGTCAGGATAATAATTTATGCGCAAATTTAAAAACGCAGCAAAGCGTATAGCAATAATTGTGCGTTCGATAGTTTTATCCTTTTTTTCGTTCAATCAAGGAAGGGTTGCTCCTGTTCGACTTGTTGTTTGCATACTGGTTGGCATATACGCAAATAAAAAGCAGCAGAACTACAACACCACTCGACTTTTTTAAAACATTAAAACCCATGTTATTGGATGTACAAAAAAGAGACGCCTTGCAAAAATACAAAAAAAAAAAAAACAATCGATTCGGGTAATTTATGTCCTACTTTCGATTATTATCCTGCCGTCCTGCGACATGCAGAAAATTTTTGAAAAATATGCATTAAATCGAGAGTACCTATAGAACACAAGTAGGATGCATAATAAATATCCTTTCACGCTTCCGTGTCCTTTGTGCGATTGATTTTTTTTTTATTTGATTTGATTGTGTCGACGATGAATGTGCATCCTTTTTTTGGTTTAACCCCAGGTATCTGTCTCGCAAATAAAACAGGACATACGAATAGAATAAAGTGAAGTGCTATAGTGTAGGCTTTTGTGGTTTGAATTTTGTTTTATGTGTGAGTTTTTGATTTCAGTTTTTGTGTGTTTCTGTTGTTGTTCGGTTTGAGAGAGATATAAAAGTGATGATCCTTATGCAACCCTTTTAACCTTTATCTATAGTTCCTGGCTGTAGAAAAAGGATTCCGTGTGATTTTAATGGGCTCACGTTTTTATAGTGTCTTTCCTTTTGTGTGTGTCGAATATTCAAATGTTCAAATTAAATTTATATGCAAAATAATTTCCGGTCGATTTAGTTTGAGTTTTGAAAATGTTATTTCTATGCGAATTGCGAATTGTCAGACAACCGTATGCTATCGCTATGTGGCTTAGAAAAAGGAAAATTCAAATTTCTATTTGAGGATACTCGCTCTCTCGTATTCCACTTTCAACCTATTTTAAAGTCACGAGTGCAACCAACAAATTTTCAACAAAATTTACTTCTTGAAAATAATGTATTTCGGAATTACATCTGAAAAGGACCAAATTGTGCGTTCAGACTAGTATACGAAAGCCATTAATTCAACATCAATTTCTGAAACTCTTCTTATTGCTGTCAATATACCTTATTCTAATCCAATAATTTGACACTCCATCAATATCAACATTCCGCCCAGTTTTGCTTTTGCGTGCAGCTTCGTTGTCTGCTAGCAGTGGAAAATGCAAATCCCTTCAGTTACACCTCCAAAAAAAGGATGTTAAAACGCAACGCATATGGCAAAGCGCACGCAAATCAATCTTCTAAATTCACATCCTTTTACTCCTTTCAATTTGACTACGACGAGAACAACCTCCAGTTGGTATACCTTTCAGAATTATTATAAATTTTTAAATATTTATCTTCCTTAAGAGTTTTCTAGAAGGGAGATAAAGGATATCATTACACTTTGATCAGAAATACCAACTCGATCTGCCGAAACAAACAAAAGGATTTCGATTTTATTAATTTATGCGCCCGGAAGGAGCTGCCTATTTTTTTTATTGTTATTTAGATTTAGATGCTGTTCTGATGTTGTACCTGGCCACGATGGCGCAGACTAGCGCACCCTTTTACAGCGCATCCTTTTTTTTGGCTGTCTGTACTTTCAGGAAGTGATCGGTGACGGTGACGACTTGGTGTACCTTACCTACTCACTTTCAATATTTTACGGATGAAGTGAAAGAAAGTGAAAGGGGGATAAATGCCTCAGTGATCTTTTACAAGAGGCAAATGGTAATTTTTCACTTTGAATTATTTTAATTTTGATTGCGAGCAATATAGAGAGTTAGGGTTTGGGTTATTTCAAACTTCTGTCTTTGGTTTAGTTTCAAGAAACAGATGGTTTGATGAAGTTGGTGCGGTTGGAAGTGCAAATAGTGAAAACTATATCTTGTCTGTTGAGTAAAACTTTTAAAAATGCTTTCGAATGCTGACAGAATGAAAGCTTGCTCAGAGAGCTCAGTGATACTATTTTATACTGCTACAGTTTGTGATGAAAAATACTCTTTTCTTCACTCAATTTGTGCTTCTTTGAGAAATCTCCTTAACAGCATATTATTGTCATAATCCTTTTTATACCATATCGTTAAGCCTTCGATAAAAATTAAACTCGCTTCTTTTTTTAAATGATTCAAATTTTTCACTTAAAATATCCAGATAACAATTTTGATCATTTCGCTTCCGACCTGCGGTTGCGTTCCAGTTACCAGGAGATGTTTCAACTTTTTCCAGCTCCAATTGATTCTCGTAACACGGCATCTTTCAAAACCGATTCACAGTTGACTTTTCCTACGCAGAAGACATGCCCACTTCCGCAATCACCAATCTGCTAACGGCTGCAATTTGTTCACACAAATGACTTACAAATTAATCCAACTACCTTCTGGCTTATTCTTGCAAGGACCTTGTAACGTATTAACAACGAAGCAATTAGCTAGTTCTTGGTGTAAACGGCAATAACGATAAATTTTATCAGATTGAGAATATTGCCAAGCACATTCACTACTTCAAGTGTTCCGCCTTAACAAATGTGCGCAATTAAGGACTTTAATTTGAAGACATTTGTACTCATGCTGGCCTTCTGAAAAAAGAGGCCCCACTGGAACTTTTTTTACCATTGCTGTTCAACACTCGATAGCGATACACCCATTCACTTCGAAAGAAATCTCTTTTGATCCTTTTGTTGTCAAGTTTGAAAAAAAGTAGCAAGCCACTTTGAGGCGGCACACATGTGGAAAAGAAAGTCTCCAACAAGTTCTATGCAGTAAAAGTTTTGGCCCAGCGAACAATGAAAAAGTTTTTTTTTGCGAAAAATCGAACTCTCGAATTTACAATGTGGTTCGTTTCTTCTTTGTGTTCACGCGCACCTTTACACAAACGAAAGATAAAGAAACTTGAGAATAATTCGTCAAGTGAGAATAGTAAGGAGTTTCTTAAATGTATGCAAGGCAATATGGGTGCAGGCTGACGCCAAAGTATCAAATGATTTCGACATTCTTTTGGAGTGGGGTTCACTTTTTTCATGTTATAAGGACATTCAGTACTCCTTTATTTCTCCTTTCAAAAATGAATTCCACACAAAAAATGAAGCCAACACCAAAAAAAAAAAAAAAACATGAAGTTTTCCTTCATAACAAGAAATAAAGAGCTTTTGCTGCGTGATGGTGTTCCTCATCATATCGTCTGCTGGTATTGGCAGCAGCTTGGAAGGAGCAATAATAAAAAAGGATTGAATTCTTTTCCCGCTTTCTACCCATTGCCAGATTTTTTTCCATACCTACTCGCTAGTTTTGACTAAAAATTCACAAAAGAGGAGAGAGCAAAGAAAATCGGAAATTCCATAGCAACAAGGGCGCTATAGTGTATAACTATATAGTGCGGGAGAAAGAGAGCAGCAGCATTGAGAAAGGATAATAAACTTTGCGAAGAAAATTGGACGAAATCTCATTCAAGTGCTGACTTGTGCACATCCATCCAGAAGCACATAGATAGACACTTATGTGCACATAAGAGTGAAGGAAATAAATTTAGTTTTTCGTATTATTTATTTGGTTGAGTGCACACAAAGAGAAATGGGAATTGTTAGAACGAAGAGACGACGAGAATGTCTTAAGATACAAGCAGTTTAGAATTTTCTTTAAGGGTAGAGACGAAAAACACAACAAAACTTAAGAATGAAGAATTTTCCAATTTTGAAGGACGAGACAGGGCACCGATCTAAAAAAGCAAATGGAAATGGATTGAAGTAGTTTTTCTTTGTTGCCGCTTTTCTTCCAAGTTCTAACAATGCGAAGAATCTGGGCTTTCTTTTTAGTTAGTATAGTCGTAGCTCGTTTCAGCTAACTTGAGAATCCATTGAAATGTGTTCTTCTTTTCTTGCATTGAAATTTGAAACATCGAAACATTCCTCAGCTCTGAAAATCTTTTGCAGATCCAAGCATTCACAAAATGTCTGTCTACTACAAAAAAGTCCCTCAAATGCTCATCTATTTAGCAATTATTGTTAATTGTATTTAAATCAGGCGCAGTGTCATAAGTCCGTAGGTCATAAGTCCGTAAAGGACTTTTGACCCACTTAAGTGAGTCAAAAGTTCATAAATCGATTATGAACTTATTACCCACGTAAGTGAGCCAAAAGTCCGCAGTAAAAAGAGCCATAAGGTCTTAAACAAACTAAGATTGAATGAAATAAATTTATTTTTTTTTTATGGAAGAAATGAAAACAGAAAAATTTGTTTCTATCATAATACAAAATTGAATTTGAATAATTAGTTAATAATTCAGAAAAAAACCTTCGCGCTCTTTGTCATTATACGTCTCCAAAAGGGGCACAGAATTTCGTTTTTGAAATGATTTGCTGTTTCAACTATACTTGTGAAACATTCATCACATAACTAAATATGGTTACACTTCATAAGAATTGTATTACGCTGGTTATTGAAGCAGACTCCACCAAGCAAAGCGTTTTCAGAATTGCTGTTTAGAGAACCATCGTCATCTTCATTCTCCTCTTCGCTCAATTCCTCCATTACATCTAAGTCAATATGGTGCATGCTCTAAGTCTATGTGACTTAAAGGAAACTCTTCTCCATGAAAACGTTCTACTGAACTTTGGTGTTCGGTGAGAGTAGGGCATTCTACAAGCACGCTGTACTTGAACCCAGTTTCATCTTATTGCATCTTTTTGTCACCTTAAATAACTGAGCTATTTCTATAACATCAACAGCTCCATCAGAAAGACATTTTTGTATTATGATGGGATGTTCAATTTTCATGCATCATCTGGATGCAGACGTAAGTACTATTTTTGCAATACTTAACCTTAACTCAGTCTCACATGTTTTATTTCAAGAAATATTTCGAACCAAAAAATAAAGCAGGTACAATAACTGCTAGCGAGCGAAGCGAGCGGAAAAATTTTTGCCCAAAAGTGAATGAATTTGGGGTGTGAAAATAAAAAAATTCGCGCGAATTTTTTTATTTTCACACCCCAAATTCATTCACTTTTGGGCAAAATTTTTTCCGCTAATTTCGCTCCCAACCAAACCAAAGCGATTTTAAGTGTTCCAGTTTTCAGATCGTCATAATGCTCAGACGAAAGTGAAAAAAGATACTCAAAACGAATCATTGCAATGCAGCATGTGCTTTCCAGACACAAGCGTGCATTACAAAGGTGCGTGGTGGTTTCTTTTAAAAATTAAAAGAAGCGGCAGCAGATTTGAATATTGGACATTTATTCACTTAATTAACCAATTTAAAAATAATAGGTTGATATTTACTTTAGAAAAAAGCTTTAAAAGTATTATTCGCAAACTCAGGTCGCATCCATATGAACGGACCTTTAGGGAATTAATTTTTTTTTTCGCACGCACCAAAAAACAAACCCAGTTTCAGAAAAACTTGAATGAAGTCAGAGCTATCAAGGCAGATATATTTTCATTGAGCATTTAAAACCATGGTCTTGAATTCTTGATTACTATTTGCCGATGTAAGATTTAAAAGAGAGTACTTATTATTGAAGGTTGTAAAAAAAAGACCAGCTAGTAAGTAAGTGAAAGGAACGCAACAAATAACAATTTTCGGAAGCATTCGCTTCTCAGAGAGAATGACTCCAAAAAACCGTAAGCTTTGGGTCAGAATTTCGTAGGAAATTTTGACGGACTTTTGACTCACTTAGGTGGGTTATAAGTTCATAATCGATTTATGAAGTTTTGACCCACCTAAGTGGGTCAAAAGTCCTTTACGGACTTATGACCTACGGACTTATGACACTGCGCCTTTAAATCAACGGTATGGAATTATATTAAACTATCATAAACAAACATATTTTTCATTCAGACAATGAACAAGTAGGTAACATTATTTCTTACAACAGCGGAAAATATCCATTAGATTGTAAGAGTTCTCAAAAAGCTAAAGACAAAAATTGTTCGTAAAAACAACGAATTTTTCAAAGAATCAATGAAAAAGTTCGTCGGAACAACGATTTTTTCGTTGAACTAATAAAAAAGTTTATGAAAAAGAAAACTTTTTGAAAAAAAAAACGTTTTTAAAACAAGTCTACACCCTTATCGAGCTTAGACTAAGTTAAACATACCTATACCAGAAGTCATGTGCCAACCTTAACAATTTTTCAGGGGCGATTCCTCATAGTAACCAAGTATATCGGCGGTAAACCAAGAATTTCAAAAAATAAATGTATTTTCAGATATTTAATATTCTTCCGCAAATCAACAGTTCAAAAATTTATAGTTTCAAACATTTTAATAAATGCCTGAACACAAAAAAAAAAGTTTAGCGCAAAAAAAAGCGATTCCCTTTGAACCAGAACTTGGCATACACAAGAAATAACTTGTGCAGAAAATCTATTTGATACACCGCTTTGCTACCGTAAACAATTGCGGTTACTATTTTCATACAATCTTCAAAAATAGTAGACACAAACATTCCAATAAACGCATGTAAAAATAAAGAGAAGGTTAAGCGCAAAAAAAACGATTCCCTTCCCTTTGATGAGAATTTGGCATACACAAAAAATCTCTGATACCGTAAAAATTTGCGGTCACTATTTGCATACAATCTTCAGAGAGAGATAGACGCATACATTGCACTAAACGCCTGTAAAAATAAAGAGAAGGTTGAGCGCAAAAAAAAGCGATTCCCTTCGACTGAGAAGGCACACAGATACACATTTTTAACTCTTAAGCAACTTTCGTGGTCGTAGTTGTAGTGTTTCTAATGTTTCTATATCAATTAGCACGACGACGTACGATGACGCACGTGTTCGCCAACACGAAACGATTATGCTTATAGCCGCTGTTTTGATTTAGGTAAATCAATTTCTTCATTTTGAGTATTTAGTACATAATTCCTCTTATTTATGTACCTATACTCAAATCTTAAATAATATATTGAAGCGGATTGTTTACGGCTTTATTTAGATGACAAATTTTCAGTTTTTGACGTTTTTTATGTTTAAGATTTTTAAGACCTTGAAATATGTATTTTAAGTATACTTAAGAATAGTCATAAAATGAAAACTTACCGTCAAAACAAAGCGGTAAACAAACCAAATATTAAAGATAACTTTAAGATTTGATAATAAATAAGGCGGATTATGTACATTCTAATTAGATATTCTTATTCGGGTCGCACGTACTTGCCCATGTCTTCAACAGCGGGGTATTAATATAAAATATTAAGAAACTCAAAAAAGGTTTTGTTCTTAAACTGAAAATTTCAATTGAAAAAGAGTTTTCTAGTATAAAATTTAAATTTATGAAAAATTTTTGTTTTGAAAATCGTTAGAGCGATTTTGTTTTTTTTTTTTTTAATAATTTTGTATTAATCAAATTTTTTGAAAATTCTTGAAAAATAAATTTGGCATGTCAGTTTTTAGGTTTTATAAAGATACATGTGAAATCTGGAATTTTGAAAAAAAGGAAACAAAAATTTTTAATATTGTGAAATTAAAAAAAAAAAAATTTCGTTGATCAATCAAGAAGAACATAGAGAACAAAAAAACAAACATTGTCGATTTTTGCTCAACAAAATTGAATGGCTACTAAGGTTAATTTTGACTTAAAAAAAAAATAATAAAAAAAACATCCGTCATGAATTCGCTAAAAACACTAACTTCTTCTTTTAAGAATTTTTTAAACATTTTATTTAGAAGAAGAAAAAAATTCTGTACGAAAAAATAGCTCTAAGGATTTTACAAATCTTTTTCTTTTTATAACTTCAATTTAATATTTAAAACTGAATATATATTGTAATTTCAATAATTGTGAAAGCAGTTTTTACTTTACCTATATTTAAATTTTCACTAAAAATATTTTTCGAGTTTCTTAATTATTTTGATTTTTGTATTTTAATATTTGTTTTAAATCATAACTGTCGGACATTATGTGTTATTTTTTTTATTTTTTTTTTGAAATATATATAAAAATAACATTTTTCCTTACTAAAAATTTTATCATAAATAAAAAAAAAACTTTTGAACAACAACAGTTTTGAGTTTTTTTTTTTTATTATTGTCTTAACTTTTCCGAGGGTCGTAGGTAAACCAAGGATGAGGACCAGGAATCGCCACTGCAATTTTTATGATCGTCTCTAAAAGGCTTCAAGAAAAAATTCTATCATTTTAAAAGGCTTTAACTTTAAAACTGATTATCTCTCTTATCCTCTTATCATTTTTTGTTTCAATAAGAGAAATCCATAATTTTATGAATTCCTTGTCTTGCCATTTTGTTTCTTTCTTTTCCAGTCAACTTTTTCGTTTATCCCTTCAGTTAGGTATATACAGAGGCAAAAAAAAACTGCGTAGTATAAACCCTTCAACATCAGTCAACATTTGTGATAAGAATCTGCAATTTATTGCCCTCGTCTTTTTTTATCATGCTGCGTGCAATCGCTATTTATTTGGTTTTTTTTCGTAGTCTTTTTCAATTCTTAAGCTTTTGGGTTAAGATAAAGAAAAAGAAAGGAAAACCAGCACTTCCATCAAATTTGCAATTCGATTCTACTGCTATGTTATTCACATAGAAAAAATAAGCAAAAGGACGTGATCTGACTTTCGGCTTGGCATGTCATCCATGATGTTTTCTTTCTTTCAATTTTTTTGTATAGCTTCCACCTTTTTGATATAAATTGATATGGTTGCCATCTGAAACGATAAAAATTGCTATTTTTGGCACAGTAAATGTTTAATCTATGTGCTCTTACTTGGCTAAAAGCTTCGAAGATGTTCAAAAACATATAACCAAAGTGGTAACCCCGATATAGTACCTTTAGATACTAACCTGAACTTTGTCGTTTTTCTCAGCATTGCAGGATAAATGTGTGTTCTTGTTTTGAAGGTAGATATTCAAACATATATCCTCGCAACAACCCACCCATCTAACCCCTCTTACGAAAAATAGAAACCTTTTCCTCTGTGACACCAACTGTGTGGCGAATATCGTTTTTTTATGAAAAATGTCAGTCAAAAGCGAAACAATTTCCTTTACGAATCCGTCTTACACCCGTGATGTTGCCACCAGTTCTCGAACCCACAACGACGACGACGCTCTTTTCTTTACCACCTTCCCATTTACATATATTCCAACCTATTTATGTATGTATCACATGACATGGAAAATTCAAAGAGTTTCTTCACGGAAATGGAAATGGTATACCAACAGCGAAGAAGTTTGAGTATTCTTAACCAACATCACACAAAGTATATGACACCCCATCCCAGTACGGCCACACTTAGTTTGCGCTGCTGTCACTTTGCGGGGGCGGCAGCATGAGGAAGGGGTTCTGATGGATTCTGCCAAAGACAGGGAGCAGCAATCTCTTGAGCAACAACAAAAAAAAACTCCCAAGTAGGTACATGCGAAATGGAGAAATTGCAAACGTGCGTATGTCACTTCAACCATTTTGAAACGAAATTTGACATATGGTGGCATCAGCATCATGTGTGTACATCAATCACAACCCCCACTGCTTCCTCTGCAACCTTGTGTCAACCCACACATTCTCACATAACACTCCTCCCTTTTTTCCAAACTGGGTGTAAACTTCCTTTCAAAGCAAAAAATAAATAAATAAATCGATTAAAAAAAGGAATCTTCTACATCACCCAGCCAGACATTAACCCCAAATGAAAATAATTAATCTATACAGCTTTTATTTCTCTATTTGTCTTTATTTTCTTCTTTCAGATGGAAGCACGAGAGACGCAAGAAATGTAAGGAAAAATCCAGACGGAGACGTATTATGCGGCGCTTTCACCTTGACCTTGAAACACACATTTATCGTTAGCGCCATTATCTCATCATCATCAGCGTCATTATCATTATATCCTTGCCATCGTCCTCGGTGTAAGACGACAGCGACGACGCACGGCAACAGAAAAAGAAGCAAGTGAAAGTGGGGTCGCCGTACAAACACAAAGTAATGAAAATGAGCGAAGGGAAACAAAATATAACGAAGGAGCGAAGCTCGTTGCTTAATCCTTATTTAAACATTCAACAGACAAAATGAAGCAGTAGCATAGCATCAGCAGGAGCATCCTGCACAAGGAAATGCTCAAGTCACATTTTTGTTTTTCACAACTTTTTTGCCGACTTTTTTTTGTTCGTCTCATTTTGTTTTTGCTCGATAAGGAATAACGAGAGATATTAATGGCGAAAAGCAGCTCACTCGGGTGAGGAGGCGAAAGGCTGATGAAATACTATCAGCTTTGCTTAGCACGTGGAAAATGAACTTTCGCCTTTTTAGAATGAGGGCACTGATGAGATAAGTTCTTATTGCACTTTTCTTGGGAATTTTGGCGCTAAGATGTGTGCCAAAGGATAAAAATAAAGGATAGTGGATAAGGCGGTGAAATTCAGTATTATGAAGATTGCATGTTTTTAACATTCTTTTGGTAAGATGTGCAGACAGTCTGATATTGGAGGAAACAAGGTTTTTGAAACTCAAAACTGCCTTTGGGATATAAACAGTATAATGAAATCTTTAAAGCTCTTTATCACCAAATCAGATTTAGTTTGCGATTTGTGGTGATGTGCTTTCAAGATGTTAATCTTCGGTCGGACTTAAAAAATAATGTGCAGGTATTTGAAAATTTTCGTTAAAACAAAACTTAGCAATTCATCTTTTAGTATGGTCTGGACGAGTATACGAGTATCCCGTATTTTAAACTCTCCAGCACATGGTCTTCCTCGTGGGTAATGGCCGGTCCACACGATACGGACTTTGACACCGACTTCTATTGAATTTTGTCTGCGCAGCAAGTCTGTGCAGACTTAAGTCGGTAAAATTTTATACATGACTATATGCAAGTCTGTACAGACAAAAATCTGTGTCATATTGACCCACCGCATAACGATAACACTATTACAGGCACTTGGACCGTAAATACTTTTCGCTGGAACACACACCACTATTGGTTTTTGTTCTAGCATATCAGTAGATACAAGTAAGTGCTATGTTATGGACTCATGGTCCGCGTCGTCGTATGGTAGCGAAAATGTGGCTACTATAGCCGAGAATATGAGACCCATTCCACGAACATCAACTTCAAACTAATTTCATACCAGCTAGCTAGCTGTGAGCTAGAGCCCGAACGCATCTTCAAGGCCTCGGTAAACTGGAGTGGCAGTTCGTTTATTTGCATTCTGTTTTGACAATCGGAAAGGTGACTGAAGTGGCAGTTTGTTTAGTTGCATTTTGTTTTGACAATCGGAAAGGTGGAAGCCACAGCAGGCTCCGAACAATTTTAAAGCAATCAATCAAAAATGCAATGGCTGGATAGTGGATACGATTTTTGAGCGCCAAGAAACTGGTCACAAACAATCGATATTCAAATAAATGAAAAAAAAGTCTTGTATTGCTGCGAAAATCAGCCAATGCCTAATATACTTCTTGTCAGTTTTGTGGTAAGGTCCTTCGGTTCCAAATCTCTCTCAAAAGTTCATGAAAATAAGCCACGACTGTAGAATAAGAGCTTATTAAAAATCATTCGAATAACTCACCCGACCTTTTCCTCCAATACTATTAAAGTCTTATTTCACATTAAAAAAAAACCAAACACACACTAATACACAATTCCAACCAACTGCTCCCTTTAAACCAGAACACAAAATGAATCACAACACACTCGAAATGCTAAAGAAAGAAAAATAAGAAATTCTAAAAAAAAACACTCACGAAATTATTCGAATAATTTCAATATGTGAAACAAAAGGCAATGGAATCTTGTTATCCTCCCATACCCACCCATATCCGCCAATATTCTTCTTATTCTCCCACTTCTCTCGTATTTCACAATTCAGCCATTACAGTGTACCGCTACCCTGCCTAACATTTCATCCTTATACTAAATTACGATGTTGGGGAAATTTATGCCAAAGCGCTCCTGCGCAAGTCCAATTGCGAACCACCCTCAAGGATGTATGGCACGAAAACGAAAATAAATTCAAAGCATACAGAAAACAGTGTGAGAGGGGTTCAGCTTCAGAGTGAACACAAACACAAACACTCACACAACACAAATGAATGAAAATCCTCATCAGCGTAAACTTTCGAAACAACAAAAACAACAAATAGCAAATTTGTAGGGCATTTTTTTTGTTTTGCTTGTTTTTTCGTCCTTCGTTATGTAGTGTTAATTGCAGTGATTCTCTCTGCTAAATACCAACATCCTGGTAATTTTGTTCTATACCAGGCAGGAGAGAAGAAAGTTGATTTTCATTTTCATTCATTTGAAATTTGCTTTTGGTACGAGTGGCGGCAAAGGTTTTAGCGATAGTTCTCTTCTGTTAATTTATCAGAAAATAATTATTAAATTAGTTGTGGGTGTGCGTGTGATCCTTACGAGAAGAAAAATAAAGTGTTATCGATAAGAAAAAAGGATTGTTTGAATTTTCTTAAAGGACTTGCAGTGTGATGTAATCTTTTGTGCTCGTGTCGCTCAAGATGGAAAACTTTTCTGTATCCATCCATCTACAATATTGGATTATAACAAAACAAGGACATAAAGGATAAAGCTGCCATTTTATTCTGTGTATACCTTCTGCGTTTGTGAAAATAGAATTTTCCCATATAGGCAATACGAAATGGAAAAAAAACTGAAAATAAACACAACGAAATAGAAGTAATAAGGAAGCATCCATCAATTTGATGGATAAATATATGCAAATTATAATGTGTATCCTTGCTTGTGCTATTGCTACATACATACATATGTATCTACATCCCCATCGCAAATAAAAAGGAAACACGTCTCTCTGTCGTCTTCGTCTTCGTTGTCGCATCCTTGTCGTCGTTGTCGTTTTGTCGTGTATGCAAATCCCTTTACACATTGAGTACCCTAAATCCAATATTGTATGGGTTTTGTGTATATATTTGATGTGGTGGAGGAATTGAGAACTATCTATGTTTATGCCTACATATAGAAAGATACCTACTTTTTGTGGAATCTTGTTCAACACATGAAGGAGCACCTCACCACCTTGTTTGTATACGACGACAACGAGAAGCAGCCCAAAAGGATATTTTGCGACAACGTCGTCGTCGTCTTGTTTTTTTTCTCTTCACAGTTTCTAAGGTGCTTGTTATATTTTTTTCTTTGGAATTGAAGAAAGTAACATCTCCCGAAAATCCCACGCTTTTTGGACCCCGTCAGCCCCCAATACCCGAATTCATATTTCTTTTCAAGTATTCGGCTTGTTCCCAGGCGAATAATAAAACTCAAACACACACACAAACTCGCGTGTATTCAAATTTTCAATTGGATTTTCAGTTTTTTTTTCATTCGTTCGATATTTTTTGTTTGCGAAAAAATAATAACAATAAAACAGAAAATAAATAAATGAAAAATGAGAGCAGCATCGGGCGACAACAAGGACAACAAACATGAAGATACCCCCACATCCTCCACCATTTTGTATAAATCTTCTCGCGATGCCTCTGCCTACAAACCCGCCCGCGTACCACATCATTTCCGATCGATATTGAATGATTGATGGATTCGCAGAAGGATTTCGAGAGAAGGAGTTGGCGAGGTGTTTGTTTGTTGGTTATGTCGATGGCGCAGAGCATTTCAGCATTTCGCTAAAGAAATTTATATTCAAATGAAAATTGAAAGATAATATATTATATGGCAGAATTCAGTATACCCGAGCGGATGAGCCCGAGTTGCTCAAGACACTCCTGGCTTTGAGTCGCACCTCGAAGAGAGAAGATGACAACGACGAACGACGAACGAAGAAGAAGGATTGTGTATCAATGTAATTTGATAAAAAATATGAAATTGAAATTTTCTATCTTTTGTGTCCTCTGCTGTTGTACCAAGTGTTCTTTTCTTCTCGTTCACATAGACGTTGCAAAAGGTAGGTAGTAGGGTGCCTATACTTTTGATAAACGAGAACCCATCCAAGAGGTGTCACGCTTAACAGATAAATAAAGAAAACCCACCCGACACCAGTGCTGCTATGGGATGTTCGAAGTGGGTTAAAGTATTGGCGAATATAGCGAATTTATTAGAAGACAGAGAATGCTCCTTCAGAGGTCTTCGTCAGTAAGTGCGAATTACTTATTCAGAGAGCCTTTTCCATCACTGCAGCATACATAGGTAGTAAGGTAAAGGTAGTGGCAGTTTTGAGATAAAGAAAAGTAAATGAATGAACGAATTTGATGGATGTTCTGAGATCTTGAATTCTTTTTTATTGTTAGTTGTTTGCATGTGGCACAAAGTGGATAGCTACTTTTTTAGTCAGTTTTTGAGGGCGGTGAGAAATAATTGTAACCAGGTTGGCATGTGTCTATAATGATTTAGGCGTATAGGGTGATTATTTTAAGGATCCACCATCTGATATTTATGTTTGAAGTTTCTCCAAAAAGGGCTTTTTAGAACAATCCTTGCTTTATTGCTAAAAAAAATGTACCTAACTGAGCTGATTGCTACTGAACGGTTTTTCTGTTATCATCCCTATTAGCCGAAGCTTTTTAAAAAGAATTCTTGGATTTTGTCAGCAGATTTTTTTTTTTTAATTTCAGTAACACAGTCTTCCAGGTTTTTTTCTTAAATTTGAATCTCAAAAACATCGTTTAAAAGAAAAGAGCCGGTTTAAAGTTTATTTTCGCTTCTACTATGACTTATAGCTTACAAGTACAAGTCACAAAATGGTTATGTGACTACAAATTATTATCGAATGTGGCATGTCTTTTTCATAATTCAATGTTTTATACTTTGGCATCTCTCCATTATCATGAATGGGAGACAAATATTTCACTGAAAGCTCGGAATGCACTTTCCGATTTGTGTCATTAAAGTTTATTTTCAACTTAAGTGCCTATTATCGCTAGTTTAACACTAAACTTAACCAACGAAGGAATGAAGATCAAACCCAACCGCTATACACTCTGGCTGCAAGAATTCTTGCGAAGACACATTGGCTAGCATGGTCACTTAAAAGCCATCAGCACCTGTCCCAACTTAAATGACAAATTTCCACAATATAACTGCTGGACATAACTTCCTTGGCTTGTCGTTGCCCGACAGACACAGCCACAGCAGCGGCAGCACATTCAAGACAGATGGTATAGGGAACCATTTAATGTTTGTACTGACAAAGTTGGCAGTTATGGTTTACATTTGTCTTAATAGCCCGATGGCTTCCTATATTTACTTTGTAGTACCTATCTATCTGTAGAGAGGAGTAGTGGATAAGCCGCACTTACTTCCTTATCCTTGGTCTGGTCGTAAACTCCTCCTTTCGCTATTCAGCGTGGCCATTTAATTAATTTCCTTTTAATACTCCAGCGATAACAATAAATAGTTGACCACCTCCTCCGGCTAGTCGCCCATTCCACACAGCTTCTGAAATAGAAAAAAAAAATTCCAGCAGGAAAGCAGTGTCTAACACAAACCATAATACCATCAACATCTTGTGTGGAATTTCAATTAGACAGGAGCACTGATTACATCCCGAACCGGTTGGCGCTCTGGTCGCGCCGGCCGTCAGGATTTTGTGGAGTCTGTTCGACAAATATACCAACACCGAGCGCCAATTTCTGAATTTATGATCAATTAGTTAGACGTTGTTGTCTGGTGTATACAGTACACTCAATACCAACAGATAGACTCCCGCTGGTTGTGTCCGGATAGCTCGTTCGGCCATGTCAGAGGCATATGTTAATTGCTACATTGGGGCGTTTTAATTGATTCTGCGCTGCAGCGAGCACGATATATTTCATTTTTACGATAGTATTTCGATTTTTATTATATTTCTTCTTTATTTTTCGATTAAGGTAATTACAGCCACAGCTTAACATTTCGAATGCAAAAAAGGAAGGATGAATCGTGCGTGGATTAAGGACAATTGCAGTTAAATGAGGTTTTTGTGTTAAGAAAATAGTTGTTCATAAAAATAAAAAGTGATCGGAACACTGGTTAAGCAGATGTAAAATGATCATTATCTTGTCAATGAGTGTAAATTTATTTTTTGGAAATAAAATTTTACTGCGCGACTTAACGAGAATGTTTTCTTTTTGTAAATACTGGATATGGAAAAGCTGGAGATGGCTCATTTACAGGTCGATAAGGTTTGTTGATGCAAATGATAACAAAACTAAATTTTGTTTTACTTTTACATTTTTAGAAACGTTTAAATATTTATTTTTAAGATTTTTTGTGATGAATACATTGATTTATTCATATAATTTTAACGAGTAGTTTTCTTGGTGCATATACTTGTTTTTATTACTGTGAATTGAATTGAAATTGAAATAAGAGACTTGCCTTTACACGTTAATTTTTTTTTATATGTTTTGTACCTATATAGGTACAATGGTACATACACCCGTGACCCGTATTTAATTATTATAAATAATGTAAAACAGGTGAAGGTCGAAAGCCTCGTAGATAACGAACTACTTTTTGGAATTTCATTCCGAAATTGTTATTTGGCAATGGAATGAATCGGAATTTATGCAAAATTGTTGTTTTTAATTTATTTTGTGTTTTTCTTCGAGATAACATTTTTTAACAATAAGCGATGAAAATATTTTACGATTCTCGTGTCTCAAAACTTCAAAATGGTTTGAAAAACTTCTAGATAGAGCGTGCCTTAGTTTGGCTAAATTTTGGATTTCCGCACTTTTGAACAATGAAACATTGGAACAACAACATAAAACACATTGTCATATAATGCACAATTCTTAATAAGAATTAAGGACTATTTCTCTTTTTGAAGTATTTTCCGTATTGAAAAAAAAGCTTTTTTACCGGAAGAGAAGACAGCGTTTATGAAAAAACAAGAGAATTCAATAATATTCGTGCAAAAATTATATGATGACTTTGTATTTCTTTAAAAAAAAGTGCCCTATTTCACAACTGCTTATACGGAGTTATTTGAACGAAGAATTAATTTGCTTCTTTCTCCATGATTCTCAGCATTTCGTGTCTTATAAAATTTCTGTTTTCGGAAAGGGATGTAGCTTAATTCAAGGCTGTTAGAAAAATCGAATAAAATGAACCAGATTGATCTCCTTAATTCTTATAACTTTAAGTGACGAAATATAGTAGATCATCATGAGAAAAGGTAGGATTTTTTTTCGGGCAAATGATATTTGGGCAAAAGTATACCTAGTGCGGGTAATGCGGATGTGAGAGTTTTTTCGACCAAAATCGAAGGCTGAAGACGCAAGAGCAGAAAGACGAACAGGCAGGCGCTAAGGCAGTCAAATAGAATTAGAAAGTCGAATTTTCGAAATCTCTGATCAAAATATCGAAATCTTGTCTTTTACGAAAGCAGAACTTTCCATGCATCACAATTAAAAACTTTCGGTCTGTCTGTTTGTTTTCGCATAAAAGCCATAACCATTGGGAAGAGAAAAGAAACTATAAATATTTTAGTAATATTAATGATAATAATTCTATAATTTTATCAATAGGAAGTCCTGAAGTTTTTTATCATGGCAGAAAGGCGAAGTCTTTGCCGCAAAGATGAGTGTCATCATTTGCTATTTGCACAAAAAATGTGTCAATCTCTTGTAGAAACAGTGAAGTGAAAGAATGAAAAAAAAAACGAAATGCCGTAAAACGGCCTTTATCCAATAAATATTGTTCGGAATTTTAAATTTGTAATCTCAATTTTTTGTTTAAAATATGCCATGCTTGAATTTATCAACAGCAAATCCTGATCTGAATCTGATCGAGCAGCGAAAGACTCGAATTCGAACATAAAATATTGTTGTCATTAATAAAAAGGCAATGTCAGACAGCAAAACGGTGGAATTTCTAGACCACTTGTGCACACTTTCCTTACACCGAAATGTCGTGTGTACAGTGTACCTAACTAAAATTAACAGTTTAAATTCTTTTGCAGGTTCCAAGCACCTGCTGGAACGGTGATTTAAATTCCTTGTTAAATGCCGATTAGTTGGACAATTCAAAACAAGAAGTTATTACAAGCGATAAATTCGTGTTCTAGTAAAGTTACAGACAAAATGTTCCACATAACCGAACATCAGAAGTTGTTTTTAAATATTTAACACATCATGCCAAAAGGTCTAGCTGAGGACACGTTGTTTAACTTATATTCCAGTATATGTTTTATTTATGTTCGTCATGTTGCTCTTGCAGATTCTAGGTTGTTATAAAAGGAGTAGGTAAGTATGAGCGATCATCAAAAGACTTTAGAAATACGTTTGGTGCAACTTCGGGTTCTTCTTGCATATGTTAATGTTAACTAAAATCAAATGTTGAAAAAACTTGTACTTAAAACCTGTAAATATTCGGTTATTTAAATAAATATTTCTTTGAAAATGTGTTTTTTTTTCTTGTGAGTAGGTACACCAGCAAGTATCTCATGGAAAAAGACAGTAACAAATCAAGGATACATATCAAACGACAACCGAACTTGCTTGAATACAGTTTGTTGCGTGAGAAAGTTCGATTTTGTTCTACTTCTTCATTCGACCCTTGCATCCATCGAATATCCTTCAAGAAAAGAAGGATGAGTTGCAGCAGCAACCCTTTTCTCTGTTATTTATTACATCTTTCTTGAAGATGCTGATTGAATAAAAGAATTTTCTTAACCCATAACCTCTAATTGTGTAACAAAAGGAAGCGTATATGCAAAATCCATTGCCTCCCCTCAGTCAAGCGAGTTCGAAGTCAACGAACTATTTCAATGACAATGACGTTTTTCATTCCATTGTAACGTTTTTTGTTGTTTCCCAAAAAAAAAAAACGATCTTACAATATGTAAATTAGGATGAAATAGAAATCCTTTCACTATATTTTGCATGCATGCAAATTCATTTTGTACGTTTCACTTGAAATTCAAAAGAAAAGAGAAAGGACATTTCGCAATGATTTATGGGAAAAGGATTTTATCGCAAGCAAAATCAATTGATGACGATCGAATGTCGGATGATCAGAATTTTACCTTGACTGAGATCTTTAGGAGGGTATGAGCCAACTGTGATCTAAATTCGAACTGTGAAAATTAATATTTTCAATCAAATGGGTTCAGGTATGGAATTAACCCTCCAGCTATGACTTTGCCCTCAATTTGAATATGTATTTTTTTTTTATTAATCGAATTATGCAAATTTGGGTGAAAGGCTTGCTGCTGCCTCGTCATGTTACGCATTTAATTTTTTGTTGTTCTCATTCAATCGGTGGGACATAAAAAATGTGACTATGGGAAATGATTTATGTTCGCATATTAATTTTTCCATGTGCATTCTTAGACGAAGGTATTTGCATTTTTGCAATTTTGCAATCATAGACTGCTGATGCAATGTGCGTTTGCAGAAAACAGGTGGGCGAAATGAGACAATTAATGAACTTGCATTTAAATGATCATTGCAAATGTACTTACTTGTCGCTTATAAGTCCATACAATGTTGCATTTTTTTATATTGTGTTTGATAACTAATATTGATTGCTTGTTTGAAAAAGCCGACTACAACGAATTACTGTCATTTCACAAAGAATAATGTTGTTGTTTTTCAATTTCTAGTCTTAGTGGTTTTTTGTAGAAAAATTGTTAAATTTTTCAAGTTTTAACCTCAGTTCTTTCGTTTTGTCTCACTTTTTTAATATTTTTAAATGTTTTTGCTAGTTTTTACATTTAATTACATTACATTAAAATTAAAACAAACACTCAGTGGGAGCATACCTATGGAAATTAGAAGAGCTATGAAAATAAGCAGTTGCTCTTGCTGTACATTGGTCTTGAAAACTAGATTGCTTGGGAAATGAAAGCATGGTAAAGAATCCCACAAATTTTATAAATCAGTAACAATTATCCACATCCAAGTTCTTCCTTATGTGCCAACATATATGTATATCTACTACGACAGCATATCTTGAGTTAAACCTAATGTTCAGTCCACAAAAAAACCATCACCCTCCACGACAAACATCCTTGTAAAGCACAGTATGTACTTACTCTGCAAAGAAACAAATTGAAAATACCCTTCATCCAAGATATATGCGTCTCGTCGTGCCATCTTTCGGCAAATAGTTAAACTACACGACAATAACCAAAAAGGACTACACCAGAGTCGGTAATGTAGTTTGCATAAAATGACAAATGGGAAATTTTAAATAGAAATATATCGAGTTATCGACTTTTCCACATTTTATTTATTGCCTCGTGGATGGAAAATTTATTTAAATCCAATTGGACCACTGACACTTTTCTAATTTATCCAATACCAGTTAGATTTTGACACATTTATCAGATAACAATCCAACTAGGACATGAATCTCGAATTTGAAATCAGTTATTCCAACAATTCCAAACACTTGCTCGCTCGTCGCTCTCTCCAGCCGTTGACAGTTATTTATTTGGTTGTAATAAATTTTCGTAATTAATATGCAAATTTAACATGTGTGCGCATTCAATTGACGATGGCCGAGCCAGGAACATGTGTGATTGTAAATTAATTGACAATGAGTGGCAATTTTTATATATTTTTTTATTGCAAACCTGCGAGTATCTATATTTTCAATTGAACTTGATGTATTGCTGGTGGATTTCCAATTTCAGAGCGAGTCTGTTAATGAATGGTGTAGGCCATAAATTATTATAGGACCAGTTCGCATTTTCACAAAGAAATCGAGAGTGAGTGGCAAAGAGAACAAAATTAACGCCTTCGGTGTACCTTTCGAATGAGTGCATTTCATTCTTCTGAAAATGTAAGGTATTCACTTTGTGCGTTGTCACAACATTTTGGCATCTGTATGCAATTGATATTGGTGGTGGCGGTGTTGCAAGCTGCAGATGCAACAGCAATAATCTTGGCAAGGTGCTGGTCACACATTTCATAACTGCGAATGAATTGCAATAAAACTCGAGACGTAAGTCCTTTAAAAAGATTAACACCCGTAGGTGTTAATAAAACTTGTAACCTTCGGTGACACGACGCACTGTTAAAAAATTAACGAAAAAGAACACATTTGTTTTTTTTTAATATGAAAAATGCCTTGAGAAATATTATAGCAAACAATTCTAGAAACTCATGATAAAGTGGTCAAAAGGAAACCTTGAATTTTATTTCACCCGCCTAAAACACCATTCAAATTTTTCCTTATAAACACATTTTAAATTTTAATTCTTAGTCCATCCAAACCCATTATCATTTATTTCCCTTTTCGCAATTTGTAAGTGTCTTGAAAACAATAAAAATATTCATGAGCATTATTTGCGTCTAACTGCCTTTTAATAGCTAACTACGGCCTGATAGCTCTTATAACTTTTATACTTTTCTTCTGCGCATGCACGCACTTGATAGGTCTTAGAAGAACATAAGAGTTACACCTCGTTTTGCAAGATGAGTAATATAATGGGTGTCCGTTTCGTTTTTATTTGCATCCGTGGTTCCTTGGTCAACAATGGAAAACCAGTTCCTAGAGCCCATCGGGAAGACATGCAAGCGTTTATTGCCTCTGGCTAGGTCTAACCCACTCAAGTTCGCTATTTTTGCTCGTTCTCTCCGCATGGTGCATCGATGTCAATTTGCATTTTGCAATCAAGTACGCACTAAGTGCAGTCACTTACTTTTGCAATACACAGCAGCACTTTTTGTCTGGTTTGGACACTGCATTGGAGGTTTGGACTTTGGAGAGGTTTTTGAGTCACGTCGACGTATATTTCTTCGTCTCACATCAGAATTCCATGTCATTAAAACTGCATCAAGGTGTTTATTAACAGATCATTTTCGGTTGGGAATTCGATGCACGAAAGTCTTTCAAATATAGGGGCACACAGCAGCAGACAGAAAAAACATCGCTTCCTGATGCCAAAAAATATGGAAGCGCGAGCACAGTTCAAGGCACGTTAATTGGACCTACCCACATGTAAATTAAGAAGTAAAATAATTGACCCACTATACCAGCCACATAGCAACTAAACAAGACCAGTGCAGCGTCTGCGACGTCGTCGTCGCCATCACCATCGCTATCGTGCTGAGTTAGTAGGTACTTCTTTCTTATAGACCTCTTGCTTGTGAAGGAACACCTTCCTCATTGCGTAAATTATATGGTGGATTCGTTGCAGAAAATTAAGGGGACGGTGAATTTTCATTGTTATGTTTGTTGCATTTTTTTTTCGAGTTAAAAGGGGCAGAGTGGCACTTTCATTTTGAAAAGTTCGATGAATTGAAGGAGCACCGTTGGAGAAGCATCAATTTTGGAAGGTAATTGTTGACTGTGTTTTGCTGTAGGTAAATCGGACGAAAACACTAATTCAGCCTATTAAAATGTCAGCCCTTTTTTGAAAGTAAGAGAAATTTATTGCCTTCAACAATGCAATGGGGATGGTTTAGCTTTAGTTTTTGAACTAGATGTGACCTGAATTTTATGTTTTCTTTCATTCAGTCAATACAAGCAAATAGAAATGTCATAAATTAACCGATTTTGTAAAATCAAGTTCGAACCTCAGCTCTTTCGTTTTACAGACTTTTGCGTAGATTGCATCTCCCACTGTCACTATCGACTAAAATTTAAAGTTCTATATTTATTTTTTATGATTGAACGCCCATCTACCTACGTGTCGTTTCGAAAATGTCACCAAGGAACATGCACACTCCAAAAGTCATGCATAGCGATCATCATGTACATTTCCACTGTCGATTAATATTTAATGTCTCATCGCTCAGCAACGCAACGATAGATCCATGTTAGCGATATCATTTATATTCGTCCATTTCACACTAGATGTCGATACTGTCATAATCTTATCAGAATTCGACTGGAAAGCAACACGGTAGCGATGTTAAAGCGGCCACGCATACTCCAATCGTGACGCACGGAAGCCAGAAAACTCCGCCCTGCAACATTGCCGTTGAAATTCGATATGTTTGTTGACATCTGCCTGCGGAGTTGTAATTATCCTGACATATATGAGAGGAATGTCTCTCTCTTTCTTGGGATATTTTAATTACAGGAAAATAAAATAATTTCACCAATTAGTTTGTTGCATCGGCGTACGCAGTTGCAGCAGCTTTATGAGAGACTGTTGTTAGTGCTGAATTTTAATGTCCCCACGCACAATGTTTCGAGATCTTTATTTGCTAGTCATAAACAATCTCGAAAAGCACAAATGAGGTATTAAAATATAATACTTGACAAAATCAATGGAAATGATTAAGTTTGAACAACACTGACACAGCCGCTGCAGAGTGCAGATGTGCTAATAAATTATTTTATTCTGAGAATTTTATTCTTGAATATCATTTACAAATGCTAATGAGGCTTTTAGCTCAGGGTTTATGAAGCTTCAATTAAGTGACAATTAAACGAAAAGCTGATGTGATGGTGTGGTCGTGGTCTCATGGACTTAACAATTATATTGCAGTTGTTAAAACCGAGAAGTTTTTCTCTCTAAGTAGAATGGCCTGCAGCGAAATGAAGTTCGTCGCTTTTTTTAACAATTTGTAACAGAATTTCTTAAGAAACTCTAAAAGAATTTATACCAGGTAGCATTAATGTCATCAATTCATCTCCAATTACCCGTAAACATGAATGATTCTAATTTGTTGACAAAAAAAAAAACAGACATCATTCCAATCACAAAGTCCTTCAATCATCACCAGGAGAAAAATAAAAGTTTGAAATATGATTTGAAAAAAAAAAAAATGAAATTCCAAATTAAGTTACATTCACTTTTTCCCAATCGTAGCAATCAAAGGCGACGCGACGCGACGCGAATAACGAGCTCGAAGTCTTCAGAAATCAGCGAATCCGATTGGATTTTTTTTTCTCTTCCAAGCATAAAATCGAAATGATGATGACTCTTGGGGAGTTTGGAGTTTTATCCTTAAAATTGGATTTCAACTTCAACGAGATTTTTTTCTTTCTTTGCCTATACACTAAAGAGCTGATGCTGACAGCATCGTTCATGAATGACGTTTGATAGATATAATGACGAAAGATGATTATTGAAAACATCTACCTATAGTGCTACTATCCACAAGGGTGTTAAAATTCTTTTCAACCGCTATTGCGGTTGCCACCAACACACTGGAGTGTCGTTTGTGTGAGATTGTAAAGTTTTGTATATTATAATCCCTAAAATCATCCGACAGGAACCTATTGGTGGCGTCATTATTGACAATCATAATGAGGCTGTTGATTTATCTTATGGATTGCGAAAAGGAAGACAACTCAAGCATGATTCATCATAGATTTTCAGAATTTATATTAGATACGATGAAAAGAAATAGAAAAAGCTTGATGTTGAATGGTGTCCTTTTTTGTTTCAAAAAGCTTCTCGAGACTGATCTTCGTGATCTTCTAAGGACTTCTACAGTCCCCCAAATATTTGAACAAACAATGTTGATAGGACCGAATTTTGAATTTTTACCTGAACAAAAATCCTCTGATGGAGCACGTTGCAAAAATCATACACATGTAGTTGTGTACAGCCCTTGAAAAGCCCTTGAGACTGGAGCATGGGTAGAAAAAGCATTTTTTGAAATTTATTTTATTGACTCAACAGAACTTTTACTTCACTCTCGTCAAGAGTGAAATTAATGTTCATTTTGTTATATCCACTTAACATATTGGTTTAGTGTTTTAAACTCCAACAAACAACTCTTGTGTGATACATACACCGAATATGCATCCACTTAATTTTCATTTTGCCTTTTATATTTATTCACAAAATATCATTCAGCCGTGAAAATATCGTTACGGAGAATTCAAAAATAATGTAAAAAAAACACACTCGAGTACGCTGCCATCCGTGTACATTTTAATCATCTACTTACGAGCAGGAAAAAATGACTTGGTTTTTTGAATAAATATCCTTTTTTTTCAGTGAATCCCAGTCCAACCGAAAAGTCTATGAAAAGCCATGCTTAAAGGCAGCCCGAATTGGAATTCACCTGCTCTCTTCACTTCAATAAAAAACATGTTTTTATTTTAAATTTTTAATTTAAGGACTTCCCATTTGTATAAACCCATAATGTCAAGGGAATAGAGATTATTCGGACTTTACAGAAAAAACGTCCTTATTACTTATGTTTCAAAATTAAAATTCAATTCGAAAGAAGAAATGATGGATTTTGTGGCAATCAGGGTGCTGCTATAGAAGAGGATTAAATTTTTTACAATTTTGATTTAATCCCGCTTCGGTTACAGATTTATTCATCTTAAATAAATTTCGGTTTGAGAAATTTTGTCTTGGAAAAAAGTGCCCAACTCCGGATGTTGTGTTTCCTGCGAGAAGAAAATATAAACCCGAAAATCAAAGAAGATTGAAATACGACGAGAAAAAACATCCCGGAAGCCATTTTGCATTTTATAACAAACATATCATTCCTCAAGCGGCCATCACCCATGCTGGAGATACATGTTTTCGATGGAGTATAGGGTGAGTGGGTGGTGGTAGGTTATTGCGAATCTTGTCTGATCTTCTTGAATAATCAAACGACTCGACAACAAACGACATTGATGTGCACTCTGGCAAGGAAACACACACACACACAAAAAACTCAAGAAATTCTAAAAAAAAATCCTTTTGGATAAGGAAGACAAAAAAAATGTTGTTGTGGGGAGCACACAATTACTATTGCGATGAAGGATGAGAACGGTCGAACGGTATACTCTCATTCATTCGCTATAGGAAAACCATTCAAGGATAAAAGAAATTAATTTTGAAAATATTTACCCAATTATGTGTTTGTTGAATTGTGTCCGTTTTTTTAGAGCATACCTTGGGCTCATGGATGATGGCCTGCTTCGTTTCGTTTCATTTCATTTTTTTCAGGAAGGATATACTGCGATTTTGTGGGAGAGTAGGGGGAGGATAATACCTACGTTTTGCAGTAATACGCATGGTTGGATATTTATTTAATATTATTATTGTCAAAGAAGATTTTTTTTCGGCTGCGTTTCCTTGTAAACATGTCCTTAAGGAAATCAAATGTCTATGACAGAGTAAATTGTTTTATTTCATTATTTTTTTTTGTAACAAATTTATTTCGTTTGTTATTTTGCGAGATATGAATATTGCCAACGGCCTTATGAAATTAAATTTTAAAAACCAGGTGGAGAATGAAAACTATGTAAGAGTATAACTTTCAAGCCTCCCAGACCCGACAATTTTTCAATTTCAAGAGTTCTCTTTTTTCTAGAAGAATGCCTTTTGATGTCCTTTAAAAAAGTATGGCTTTCTGAAAAGCAACCTTCTTTTAAGATCTCTAATAAAAAACCACTAGATTCTGATTTAACCCATTTTTGGATAACTTTTGAAACGGAGCGTTGAGAGTGCCTCTGGTGTTGCAAGGGAGTCTCCAGTCTCCACGATGTTGAAAAAATCGCATGGAAGTGAATCGTCTTGTCAGTGATGTATTTTCTGATCATGATTCAGCAATTTGACTTACGTTTCGATATTACTATCTTTGCTTTGTCAAAGTCGGACGCCAGTAGTAATATTAAATATATAGATCCAAGACTCGTCCACTTACAGGATTCTGGGTGGGCATCTTGCAAATCATCAAGCAGTTGAACCGCGATGCTCGACCCTGAATCTGCAGGAAACTTAAGTTTGTAGTAGAAGTAAATAGATTGAATGCACAAAGGATACCCTTTTCCAAGTACCTATATACGCCTGAAAATGGAATTTAATTCCAAGGATGTTAAATGTATAAAGCTTGTATTTTTATGTGTCATTTATACTTGATGTGAAAAAGACAAAAAAAAAACTTGATAGGGCAAAACTATACAAAAACTTTGGTTTAAACTTGAAATTGAAGGCAAAATTGCAACAAATCACCTTGCTCAACTCCCATGCAGCCATTCTATTCATTCTTCTTCCAATCCAGAATTATTGAAGACCTTTAGAACCAAAAAAAAAAAAAAAAAAACAGAAATTATTAAAATGTGTGCTTCAATCCTTAAATTATTGATAATTTGTGTATTTTGTTGATTGCAGGTTATCGCTTGCCAAATTCTCATTCCAGGCCCCTCTCACTTCTGGACCTTTAAAAATGTATATCAGACAACTTTGTTATAGGTCCCTTTCACCAACCGTCCCATCATTTCATTCCTATTCCTATCATTAAAACGTTCCAAAGCTAACATCAATGAGACGAGAAACGATCTACCATCGCATATCGCGTCGACTCCAAAAAAATAATCGAACACAAGAAGTTGGAGTTAATCGATCGTTTGGATAAATTTTTGGTTAACATGTTTAACCAGGCGAGGATAATCGATTGGTGAACGTATTTGTATCCATAATTCGGGCATTTGGATTTCACACAGGTTGCGCTGTGCTCTGCTCTGTTTCGATCTCTCCCGGTGGTGTGTTGAAGGCACACTTTTCGCCCGCGACCTCTGGTTTCCAGGGCTGCTTGCACGCCATCATCATGACCAAAGGTATCCACGGCTTCAATTAAAATAATTCAGCTTGTTGTTGGTTCTCATTCTATTTTCACGAAATACCTTCAATGTGATCATAAGGCATTCCGAACATGTGATTATATCGAAAAAAAGAAGAAAATAAAACGAGAGGATCGCCATCGCAGTTATTTTACCTGTTTGTAAATGATACTCTGCGGGATCATGCACCAAAGAGCATTTTTGAGTCAACTTGGGGACAAATTGGATACCAGTTTTTTCTTCCGATCGTTGAGTAAATTATATTCTCTCATTACTCAACGAAAGGCGATCTTTTTTGAGTAATTACTCCGTTAAAAGAGTTGATAATAAGCCTATGTTTCGCAATGGGATTTTTTTTTTTTTGAAAGGCATTTCTCAGCAGCTTTAGGTACTGCTTTCTTGTGATTAATAATTTACTCAAGAATACCTTCTTGGTGCACCTGGCTCGAGGCTAGATGTCGATGTCATGTTATATCTCTTTCAATGAAGGTTTTGTCGTTGCACAAGGCTCGCCAAATTTTTCATCAAATTGAAAAGTATTTTGTCAATTTGAATAATTATTCTTGGACATTTTTGACCTCGGGTGACATTCAAACAACATTTCCTCTTAAGGACTGATATTTTTGGCTGGAACAAGAGTCTTAAGAAAAGTTGGTTTGGTAAGGAATAAAGCTGTTGATTGTGAGAAATGTGAAGGTTTTGAGAAAGATCCCGTGAAAAATACAATAATTGTTGTAGGTACAATTTTGTACCCTCAAAACTTTTTTTTATTCAGCGTCCCCCATTCTGAATGCAAGAAAAACGCAAAAAGTACCAAACTAAATGCACACCTTGGCTAAATCTCTGACGGAAGTCGAACAGAATTGATTCAAAAAAGAGCATTCCGGTGAAAAATTGAAAGAAAAATCAATAGATAAAAAAATAGTCGAAGGAAAACAGAAAGACGAAGTAGAAAATGCAGATAGATAAATATGAAAAAGAACGATAAAAAAAAACAAAAATGAAAGAAAATTGAAACTAAATTTCCCGAGTTCTGCATGATTTGAATAAATCAACTTACAATTTTCCGTGATTCGATTTTGGTTTCTCATCTGTGTATCTGCCGTGAAGCAGTCTCTTCTCTTATTTTTTTTTCTATACATACACAAACTGTTCCCTCGTACTTCTCCTTTTTCCTCCCACCTTCGCGTTGTTATATTGGTAAGAACAAGACGAAGCAGAAGATGACGAATGTCCTTCGACGACATTCTATAGAGGTCCATATCTGAGGAGCACCAACACCACTGCTACATAACGATGGCCGTAAATTGTCCTTTTATAGAGCCAAAACGTTATGCCGCATATCGCACCGAAAAAGTTTCCTCCTTGCTTGGCAAATTTTTTATCCTGATGACGTCGCTCAAAATCAAAATCACTGATTTCGGGATTATTATTATTTTCCAAAGGACGAATATAAAATCTAAAAAAAAAAATAAGAATAAATTGTCCTCTGAGGTGGATCCACGAGTATCTATATACGCAGTGGAATTGTTAGTCCTTTATTTGAAATTTTTTACGTCCGAAGAGCGACTATAGATGAAATACATTTTTCTTTCTTTTTTTTTTTTGAATTTCAAGTTCTTATCAACATTTTATTCTGCTATGCTGCTACTGCTGCTGTTGCTGCTACTGCTTGTGGCAGATTCTATCTTAATCTGTTGTAAATCGAATTTTCTATCTTTAGGTACTTTTTTCTTTTTTCCCTGCTTATGATTTTTTTTTCTCTTCAATTTGATTTCAATCAAAACGCGTATAAAGCGCGAAGTTTTTTATGAACGAAAAAATAAACGAAGAGTGTCTTGGAATAAGATTATGTTGGTACTGATGATTTGGAAAATCAGTGCATTTTCATGGAAGGATGAGTGCCGTTTTTTGTTTGTTTTTTTATATTTTTGTTAAATAAAAAAAATTACTGCCGAAGGTGTCATTGTGACCATAAGAAAATGTTGAATTTAAATGAAACACAACTATTTCACACAATGTGTTTCGAAAAGAATTGCGAGTGGGTGGAACGTATGTAAGTTTCAGTGATTTAGCTTGAAACTTTTATATATGGTTTTGATTAGTCCAATAGTTCAATAACGACACAAGTTGATGTAGTACGGAACTAGATATTTAATAATAATTTAATAAAATAATCTAACAATTTAAACAAAGGAATAATATTCATTTAACTAAATCAACAATTATGTCGGCTTAGAGTGGCGCGACCGACAGCTCTTGAAGAGCCAAGGCCTAAGTGGCTTACTCTCATAAGCAATTCTCTGAGTCCGTGTGAAGAATTGAGGGGACCTACGATTGAACGCCGATTCCGAACGGCAAAGTTGAGAAGCACTTTTTCATGACAGATTGATACTCTTGGAAGATTTGTCAGGGCCTCGCAAGAGGCAGTACCCTTGAAAGATGAAATAAAAACTTGGCCTGAGTAGGACTCGAACCAACAACGTTCTGTTTAGCAGCCAACGCACTTACCAGCTAAGCTACGGGCAACTGCAATTATGTCGGCTTAGGGTTCTGTAACCCAACTTGATGAAGGATTGAAAACGAATGAAAAATTATATATCAAAACAAAATATTAATAATTGAAAAGTAAGATCATTTATACTAGATAAAGCAAGTGTTTTCAGCAAAGTACGAGATGTGGCAAATGTAGTCATAATGGTGGCTAAGTTTGCGTGTAGATGGCAACAAACTTACACGTTTATTTAGAACAAACTCAAAAACAAAAAAGTAACGATATTAATTAATCACTTTTAATGCCAGTACAATGTTAGCTTTTGCATGACCAAATATCCCCGGCTCGTCGAAGAAGAACAGAGATTTGACGTTTCCTCATGAAAAGTAGCCTGATAGTGCCACACGAACGAGTGAGTTTTGAATATGAAGCGCCAATCTCGGAACAACAGTCAAAAGACTAGGAAACTACGATACACCGCGAATGAAGAACATGCCTAAATGAAGACATTTTATTGAGCTTCATACATACCCGTCTCTTTGATGGGATAACAAACTACATACTTTGTAACAAACTGCCCACAAAAAGAGTCATAAAATAGAGCTCAATGAATTGGCTGAAAAAGATCGAAAATCCTGATGGTGTTTTGACAAATATGGCCTTGTAAACGCATGATAGGCGGCAAAGTTCAAAATTCAAATCTTCTAATTAAATGTTTGATGTTCTGTCCTGTCGTTAAATTTAACAACTAATTTCACTGTGCAAAGAGCAATTCGTTTTATGGTAATGGTATATTGATATGGCTTGTTCTCATTGCGAGAGGAGCACAGAACAGGTTGAGCAACGTTCACTTGAAACCGAACCATTAATGCTACTAAAATCCTAGCCATAATGATTCTATGAAAATAACCTAGCCAATAAAATTTGCTTCTCTTTCAAAGTGGGTAGGTATAGTTTTACTTTTAATTATTATCAAACTGGATCTCCTTGTATTAAAACCACATAAAAAGACCATCTATTAATAATCGAAATTTGTTTTGCAAAATTCTTCCCACACCGACAATGTTGCGTGCCAGGCCACCTTCTCAAGGTCCTTAGAGCAACCAATTTCCATTTTACCTGACGCGAAAAAACACGCGCGAATTTTATGTGTACCAAAAAGTATATGTAATGGGAATGGCGCAGGATAACAGTGCAATCAAAAATACTGTGTTTTATCACCAACAACAGGAGAGGGCGTTGGCGGATGGGTGGCTGAACAAGAGAATATCATAAATCCACAAGGAAGCCATCTTTGTTTTCATCACGTTTTGCCTGCCAACCGGCCGTCTGCGTCTCGCACGTCGCGTCTCACAACACAACATACATAGATACACACAAACAAGTAGAATATCAAAAAATTTTCGTATAAGCAAAATCTACAAAGAAAGCTGACAGCTAAACGCGAGCTATGTAGGAGGGTAGCAAGGGAAGACGATTAAGCATTACTTAATGTTTCCCTTCCAGCGCATTCTGCCATGTTGGTTTTTTCCATCATGTTGTGTATTTGTTTTTTTTTTTCGCTTTCACCCATCGCCACCCTCCGAAAACGTCGCTGCCGCTGTTTCGGCGCGTTCACAGAAAAAAAAATATGAAAATAAAATCTATAAAGGTATTATGACGATAAAGCCACCATTACCATTATCTCTGCCACCCCACAAGAACAAAAAAAGTAAAAAAGTTCTACCCCTGACAGAATTGGAGTGTAGTACAGTCAACTGAACGTGTGTGCGGTGGCGATGCCATCATTGCCACCCTCATAACGTTACCCTCAAAATGGAAGCAAGGAAAAAAAACTAACTTAGCCGTTCGCCTGCTGTTGCTAACATCGCGTATAGCCAAAGCCCAAGCTGAAGCCGTAGCCCATCGAATATAAATTCAATCCACCTATAAAGCGGTTCGGAGGATTTTTTTGTCGTTTTATGTGTTCGCAATAAAACAACCAACACGAGGACCACAGAAGCACTTTCCAGTTCAATACGATAGGGTGTTCCGAAATGTTTAAAATTTGATAACAATGAGAATTATATTCAGATATATTTCGAATTCAAGTTTTTGGTAAGAACTCGATTTTTTGAATGACATAGAACCAACATTTTGATCACTCTCAAAACAATATTTTAAGACAAGTGAAATAAATTTAGGCTTTGATGACCACCCTACTGCACCTGATATGGAAAAACTTCTCTTATTTTGATAAGTCTGTGTCGTAAAAAAAATTATACTCTGATGGATTCGCTTGAAGAAACTTTAAAATATTGAGAAAAACTTCCATTTGAAATGCGGTTATTGGAGGAGGGCTCACGAGCGACGTACGTTGTTGTTTTTTTAGTGCCTACCTATATTTGCACTTGCAAGGATGTGGGCGATGGGGCAGGAGCAAAGTCGATAAAATAAGGGTGCGCGTTTTTATACACAGATACACGGTTGAATTACTAATAACGCGCAACGTTGTTGTCAATGTGAGTTTGTGTTTTTTTGTTTGTTTGCAGAGTTTAGTCGATTCCTAAATTACACCCATTTATTGTCTCTACATCCATCTTGTGTTTGACGACAGCCATTTGAGCGTGAGTGTGCTCTAATATTTTTTTTTTTAACATAATATAATTTCAGACTGCCCGAAACAGGTATGAATTTCATTTCTATTTTCAATTTCTGGTCACAGGATGTTTGGCTATTTTCAATTCTTGGAGTATGACCTCGAGCATAGCGATACAACTACTAAACGAACTGCGGTTAGTTAAACCAAAATTTGTAACACTGATTTTTTCTAAAAGATTCAAACAATTTTTATACATATTTTTCAAAACGTAACAAGTTTTTTCATATAATGAAATATCCCAGAAAGATTGTATGAATTCGTATATTTTTATAAGCTCTGAAGAAAAAAGTTAAGAAAATGAATTAAAAATTAAATTGCACTTACGAATGTGGTTTTTTGGTAAAAGGTTTTTTGTTTTATTCTTCCAAAAAAAAAAATCTTAAAGAACAAAAATCTAAATGATATGAAAGGCGCCAAAATCGAAAAGGCCAAAAGCCCAAAAAGCAGAAAAGCCAAAAACCTAAGAGATTGTCATTGGTCATTGGTCTTTTAGCTTGACGCGGAAAACTGCTTCCCTTACTAACCGATCTCTGCAGAATTGTACCCCTTTCCAATATTGCAAAAGGACTTAAAGATTGTTAAAATAAGAACCCATAGGTACTATAGAACCAGCCCCGTAGCAACCCAGGGGCTAGGGGGGGCTTTGCCCCCCCACGCATTTCTCCATTTTATTGCATATAAGATCAATATTATAGAAAATAAAACAAAAACAGTATAATAAATATCATTTTTATTTTTTTTTATTTTTAAAATAATTGCACTTTGCAATTTTTTTATTAAACCGCTTGTAGCCAAAAGCTTAATTATTTCATTTTGAATATCGGGTGATCGATATGTGTAATGATGTGGCATATGTGACTCCCATTTGCAAAGATCTTTGTTGTTGATTTTTGTGAATGAGAATAATTTTTCGAACAAACCTTCATCCATATGATTTTCGATAGGTGCAGGGAAATAATTCCACGGGAACTTACTCCACTGAGGGAGAACTTACTCCACTTTTGCAAAGTGGATCTAGTTACCATGTACGGTGAGAACTTAGTTCACTTTCTTATGGGAACTAAGTTCACACGTGAAGTTATAACTTGCGCAGGTAACTGGTCCGGAAGTCAGAAGTCCCGAAAATGGGTTTCAGGACTAATGACCTTCTATGGTGGGTCATAAGTGCCAAATTTGATTTTTAGGCTACTAACCCATTTTGGCGGTTCAGTTGCCCCAAATTCATTTTATCTTCTATTGGACAAAAGTCTCAAATGAAAAAAAATGTGTTTTATGAGAATCACAAAATTTATTTGTACTCGTCAATATTATGTGGGAACAAACAATTTTAATCGTAAAAATAAAGCAAAAAAAAACTATAATTCGTGTATACACTGCACATAACTACAACCACAAAATGTCTTACAAAAAATAAGATCATTTTTATTTACTATTTGTCGACAAAACGGACAGAGCAATTCATTTTTCAAAGCTGTTGTCGTTTCGTTTAATTTGGAAAAGCAACCACCATACATCCAATAATGCATGCTAGTGTCTGGAAAGCAGGTGCTGCATCTTTTTTCACTTTCGTTTGAGGATGATGACGATCTGTAATATTCAAAATCGATTTGATTTGATTGGGAGCGAAGCGAGCGGACAAAATTTTGCCCAATTGCCTAATTTTTTCCGCTCGCTTCGCTCGCTTGCAATTATTTATTCAAGCTCCAAGTCCAAATCCTTAATAATACAATTTTTTAAACCATTTGAGACGGATTGTAGAGTTAAGGTTTAGTATTGAAAAAGAAGTACTTACTGAACATCCAATCAATAAATAATGTCTTTCTGATGGAACTTTTAATGTAATTGAAACAGCTCAGTTATTTAAGGGGACAAAAAGATGCACCAAGATGAAACTGGGTTCAAGAACAGTGTGCTTGTAGAATGCCCTACTCTCACCGAACACCAAACTTCAGAAGAACGTTTGCATTGGAAAATGTTTTCCTTACGTCACATAAACTTAGAGCATGCGGTATATTTCAACCGTTATGCACTGAAAAAAGATGGATAATATAAAGCAACTGTCCACTCAATTTATTCTTTTACAAAATGTTTAAAATTAATAGCAAAGGTCAGAAACCCCGAATTTGATTTCTGGACTAATGACCCACCATAGTGGGTCAGATTCTTAAAAATAGGTTTCCGAATGTAAGTTTCTCAATATTTTTGTACATGCAATTTTTTTTAATTTTTTTCAGTCTTAAAAACTCAATTTCGGAATGACTTCGTTTCTAAAAGACATTTAATATAATTTCACAAAAAAAATTTCTTAGTATACCTACTTGAATTCGTATTTTAATTTTTTTTTCTCAATTAAAGTGGCAAATTATTTCAAATTCGAAGGGAACTAGATCCACTAATTTTTTGAGGAATTTAATTCCCACTGTACATGGGAACTAACAACACTTTACAAAAGTGGAGTAAGTTCTCACTTGGTGGGAAACAAATCCCTCAGTGGCGTTAGTTCCCGTGGAGTTATTTCCCTGCACCTTTTCGATATCGTATGAGCCTCGAAAAGACAGCTGGTTTTTAATCAAAAAAACAATAACCTGAGAACATTTTTGCTAATTAGGTTTTGAATTTCATGCACAAAATAATTTATCTGTCACAATTCATTGTGCCGTATACTTGTTATTTTACCAAGCGGTAACAATTTCAAAATATTAGTCTATCTGCGATTTCAAGCCTTAAATTTTTGCATACATGGTTATATATACGATATATTTTAAATGATAAATGCACTCTAAAACCAGGTTTTCTCAGGAAAAGTCTTAATGGCATTCGGTTTTTAAGGAAAGAATTTATTTATTTTAAAAATGTATGTATGAGTATAGAATTTTGTGAAAAAATTTAAAAATCAAAAAAAATGTTTAACACGCAATCCTCTTAAAATTGCATCATAGCATCTATATAAAAAAAAATTGAACTGAATCTTTCAGTCACTTTTCGAGAAATCGAAAAACAAAGACAAATCGTTATGTTTGAGTAAATTTTTCTTGTTGCGTTCGGGTTCATTACGATACAAAAAATCGAAAAAAAGAAACAAACTATAGGTGTTTTGAAAGGTCATCTGGAGTTTAACAATAGATATTCACTATTACTCATTTGTATCTTTTTGTTGACATAAATGTAGTGTTTCTAACGCATGATTTGATTTCTAAAAAAAAGGTTATCGTTAAATATATGAGTGCCCCCCCACGCAAAACAGGGTTGCTACGGCACTGTATAGAACGAAGAGTAGGTATTGAACTAAAATTTTAGTTAACTCTTGTTATTATTTCAAGGTATAAGACGAAAAATAGTCGCAGACCCTGGGAATAGTTTATATTGTGCGATCTTGTAATCAAAAAGAGTTTATTTCAATGAACTTCAATAAACTAAAGAGAACAAATATATTTTGCTTTCTATTTCCCAGCTATTTTCCCAGCGTCCGGGTCTCTGTCTCCAAATATAGCGAACATCTATGTTCAAATTCTTTTTGAAACGTTCAATTTCCTTGGCCAAAGTGCTCTTTTGTATCCAGAATACAAATTTTCTACTTAGACTTAGAGGGATGCTCTAATAGATCTAAAATGAGAAACAACAATTTTGTCTTCGATCGCCCGGAGACTAGATTTCAATCGTCTGGAGACTGGGAGAGTTTTTGTTCGGATGTTAAAATTTTATTATCAAAATTAATTCTTTTCAGACAATATTTTGAATTCATTTGGATGTCAATCGATGGAGAAATATCAATAATTTAAGCCAATATTTGCCTTTTTACCGAAACCCGAACATGGGAACAGTAAAACCAGTTTCTTTCCTCCACTTTTCTATTTATTTGAAAATAAAATTATTCTATATTGGCATGCATAAAAAACACGCAAAGGAAAGAAACAGACGATCAGCATGACTTTTTACGTTTCACCCCTATCAAAGGGCAGTGTTGAAGGCTTCGTTCCTATTCAGGAAGATTTAAGAAACAAGAAACAAAAACTAGTCGACCTTGGAACATGTCAGAACCGGAGAGTTATACGTCATTTAAGCGACGAGTGGTGAAGTAAGTTCAAAATCGTCCGGCGACTCTGTTTTAATCGTCCGAAGACTGGTCCAGATTTTTTTTAATTTTTTTTTTTCGTCTGAATTAACAATAACTAGGAATTTTTTTTAAATTATTTGGATGCCAAAAAATCAGGAAATAACTATCGATGCAGAAAATGGTTTCCTCTATACTCAACACTTAACAGAAAAAGAGATATTGAGTTTTTAAATGGAAATGTCGATTTTCAGTCGTCCGGAGACTATAACTATTGTCCGGATAGTCCAGAAAATCGCCCTTCTTAAGAAATCATCAATTTTAATTAATGTTATAAAAAACTTTAAATTCATTTGTTTTTTTTAAATATTGAGATTTGAAGGAAAAAAGATATTAACATTGAAAGTAAAAAAAAGTTATCTGTCCGTAGACAAGTGCCGTTACTCTATGTGTACCTACATACATACTTTCGACGAAAATCATTTAGAACATTATCGGGAAGAAAATGTTTTTTTTTTCTCTTCAAAAAACGGCGGATATAAATATCTGCAAATAACAGAACCGAAAAAAACTGTCGGTTACTAAAAACTATATTTTTTTTAAATTTTGATCACAAAAAATTTGTGTTGGGTACATGTCTTAGGTATACTTTCGAATCCGAAATGTCTCAAACTGAGTATCCAAAACCCAGTCCTCAATAATTGGAATTGGACTTTAATAAACATTTCAGAGAACGATTATTTGCGACCACGGGTGTGCTATATTGGGCCGGATTCTACAGCAGAATCAAATAAAAAAAGTTTATATTTTTCTTTGAAGAACCGTCGAAAATGGAAACTCGCAAAATTATATCACAAAATATGTTTTAGCCTCTGGTACATACGACTCAGACGTCAGACCATCAGCAGCAATTCAAAACCAAAAGATGAATTGATATCAATTTTTGTTTGATTTTAAATTCATCCTGCCTCGTGCACAGCAACTTGGCACCATGTATAGACTCACTAGAGGATCAAAATCATTCGTTCATCTACTGAGACTGCTTTTGATAAATCCCTCATAAAAAACGACACAAAATAATTGGAATATTGTGGCCAAAAATAAAATAATATAAATTTGAATGTTTTATCCTTGTTGCGTCCCAAACAGAATCCTGATGGGCTTGTGCTTACATACGTTTCTCTGGAATCTGGATATCGTTTCTACCCCTGGCTTCGTCGTTGGTGTGCTGCTTTCTTTCTCTTATCAGTATATATGTTGTGCTGTTGTCGCCAAAAGTAAAGCCATAAAAGAAATTCTTTGAGGGCCGTTTGAATGCTTTTTAGGAGTAAACAAGAAAATGCCATTTTCAAAAGTTGTGTAGATATCCTATAAAGATGATTTGGAGTAATCTATTGCGTTTTTTTGTACTGTTTTCTTTTATGTAATTTTTTTCGATTTTCTTTCCTTTATAACGGCGCAAGAAGGAATTCTATTTTTTTTATTTAAACGCAAAAAGGTGGATTTGATTTACCTTATTTTTGTTTATTTTATTTTTCGTGAGTATTTTTTTGTTTGCATCTTCGAGGGGGCTGAAAACTTTTACCGCATTTATTATCCTCTTGCTCAATATCCTTGCATACGAGGGAAACGGTAGTCTTTATTAAAAAAATCATTGGAATTACTTACTGGAGGTTTTGTAAAAAAAAAAATTCTTTAAAAATTCTCGAAATCCTTGAATAGACTTGAATAAAAAAAATAACCAAAATCGATGTGAACTTGGTTTCAACTTACAGTTTCGAAAATTTCAAGATTTCTTCCCATATTGAACAAGTAAACTGGTAAACTAATTAATTCACCCTTAAATTGAGGCAAGACATGTGCAATATGCATACAGACAATTATTCGTCATCTTGTTGAATGTCATTCAACTTCTCCTTCCAGTTCCGTATGGCTAATATATCTCCATTCTCGACCAGCAACGGCAAAGTATTGCATTACCCTGACATCTTTGTTCAAAATTCTCAACATTTGCCCAGGAAAAGTGATCTTCTCACGATGTCCCCCTGAATCACATTTGAATAATCTTGATATCAACGAACCTTGTGACTGTCTTGATGCTCTTTGCTCTATTGTCTATTGGCACGTAGAATTGAAAACCAAAGTCGAGCATTCAGTCCATCCGAATTTTTCTCAGAACCTCCCCACATGGACGTTTATTTTTTTATTTTCTTATTGTTTTCTTAAAGGGGTGAGAGCGATTGTTGTTTTCTTGCATCACGCATCTGAAGGAATCCAAAACATATGCGCGCCACAGATTTCAAAGAGTTTCACTTTTTGAATTTCAATTTGCATGCAGGAAGCCAGGAAGTGAATTTATAGTGCTTTGTGCTTCTGATATGCAAATGAATGTTTCAGACGAATACTTTTGATGGTATTGTGCATTATGAGAAAAGGGCATTATGTCGAGAAGCCTTTCAATTTTTATGAAATTATATCATTGGGAATGTTTTAACAGCCTTAGAGGGGCGTTATTCAGTGTCGAATAATTGAAAAATAATGTTTTTTCACTCTCAAACGTGTTTTTATTTAAATTCGTTTGGAAAACACAGTCGAAGAATTTCTTGTACCTTTATAGTCAATTGTTTTTGAAACTTGGTGAAACTCTACTCAGCTCTCAGCTGGTAACAAATGTAGAAAAAAAATATGAATGCCATGAATTTGAGAAATCTGCTCTTATAATGTTCTAAATTATCAAAAACTCTGTCACTTCCCTCTTGAAAAGAGTACTTAGTCTCTCCCGAACAATGTACTCCGATAACCCGTTTAAAGTAACACAACCAAATTCCATTGTTTTTTCCAAAAGCACGCGCCTCCATCACCCTTCGATCGATCGATATCCCTCAATTCCTTGCAATCATAATTGGCAAAGGACACGATCCAAAAGTAAGCAATTCCATCAATTGCCACAAACAAAAGTCATTGTGCAAAAAAAAAAGAACGGAAAATAGAATTACACAAAAACGAAGAAAAACAAAATCCTAGACAAATAATGGCACTAAAATGAGTTGTCAATGGGATTCACAATGTCGAGGGGTTGTGTTTCTGTGGGCTCTGTTGTTAAATTGAAACCAAGGACAATCATCATAAATCGTCATCATTGTCGCAATTATACTCTCTGGTTTGCAAATAATTGACTTCAGCCAATAGCAATACCCAATTATCGGGATTACCGAATATCAATAAAATTAGGGGACGAACGACAATCATATTGCATCGAAACGATTCGGATCAGGGCATCATCAAGCAACCCTTTAGAATTAATTTTTGCACTTCTATTGCAAAAATTTGCTCAACGATGATGATGCTGCATAATCGCAGTTCATCGAGTCTATTCAGAGTGAGTGGAGAGAAGGAAACGTGCTGCATGCAATTCAATTGCAGTCCTCTCGTAGTCGTTGAGTCATATCATGTCGAAGAACGACGACAACACAAAATCCCATTGATAGGAAAATCGCATCGCATTATTAGCGTTTTATTGTGCAAATTTTTCGATACTGTGTGTTTGTTCGTTCAACTGTTGCAACAATTCAAATCGATATGGTACCTAGGGAAAGGGAAAAATCATTGCATTGGCGTGGTAAATCAGCGTGTCCTCACACAATGCACGTAAGCGAGACTTGTTGATTTTACCGAGCGGAATTATTTTTACCTTTTTTTTGTGTTCTGAACAAGTGATGTTGCGGAAGTGTTTTTTTTTTTGGGCGCGCGTAAGAGCTTGTAATGCTAATTAATTCTGGTGGCAATGATTGTTGTGGTGATGATGATGAGGTGTCCTTTGTAACGGAATGGAATGCTGCTGAAAATGACGAAGGATAATCATTTAATTAGTCAAAATTATATAACGAGAATCAAGAGGGACTTAAGTCGAGTAGGAAAGTGTTTTATCGTCGATATGATAGTGTGCACGATAAAAGGAGAGACTGACTTTTGTTCTCGGAGTGATGACTGATGCTATTGTTATTTTAATTAGCCGAGTGGTGGTGCAATGGAAAAAATGCGGATGTTGATTTTGGAGTTAATTAAGTTATATTATTTAAAGCATTGTTGAGATTTTGTATTTAATTAATTAATATCTACTTTTGTAATAAATGAGAAAATGTTGTGGCAAGTGCGTCTAGCCACTTGTGATAACATATTTTTTGTGTTTGGTGAACTGCATTTTTGTTTCTTTATTTAGACAAAATTCTCTTAATTTATAATGATACCCTTTAAGACCATTTAAGAAGACTTAAGACCTTTGAAAGCAATTCACTCAAAGTTATGAGAATTAAGGAGATCTACATTTGGTACCTTTTTTATTTTTCTAGCAACCTTGAATCAGGCCACACCTTTAAAAAAAAAAAATCTTATGAGACTCGAAATGATGAGAATCATGAAGAATGAACTCGCCTTACATGGTATGTTCACTTAAAGACAAGATATGTTCAAGTAATGTATATGCAATATGCATAATAGAAAAATATTGATCTCGAGAGATATTCAACCGAGAAAATCGTCTTTTTTTAAGGTTCGTGTTATTCAAGCAGTTGAAAATCAATGTAAGAACTTACCTCTATTTTGAATGCTCTCATCCACAGTCTTCCATTTTTTCAAAAGTCCAGGAAGCTATAGAAATATTTTTCTTTGTCTTCAGAACACGTTAGTAAACTTATCAAAAAAAAAAAACACTTTTTTTACGACTACAAAAACTGTCTTCAGTTGCAAAACCCTAAAGTCATACGAAATTTCAGTTAAGTACATGCACTTCCTATTACCCTCAAATCCGAAACTGAAATGTGAGAATGAAAATCACTAAGTGATTAAAAATCGACATACCAAATTGTCTAGGCTTAAGTCCCTTCAACCAATGCAATGCTTATTTATGTACCCACCTATGACTATGAGTAAGGATCAAAAATGAAACCAAAGCCAAACGAATGTTAATTTGCATATAATTTCTATTTCATCAAATCTAATATCCTTAACCCATCCACGCACTTTTCCATTCGCAGACGTTCCTTTCCGAACTCACAAAAAAAAAAAACAATAGAAATGAAATTGTAAAACAAAAAAAAAAAAGGATCATGGATAATGTGTTTTTCCATCCCCATATAATATGTTAAATTTAGTCCTTTGACCCGGCCTCGCCTGTGCTACCGCATGTAAATTTGTTTTTTTCCTGATTAATCAAATTCTTTTCTCAATTAATTCCGTCAGAGAATATTTTTTTTCAGCACTAGGAGACAAACAAAAAAAAATACCTATTTATATAAAATTTTTTGTCTCTGTGTTTTTTTCTCGATTTTTGTCTGTTGTGAGAGTCGAAAGGGTTTTTTTTTCCTTCGTCTGATTATTATTTTTATCCTTTTTTTATTTTTTGTTGGTCCCTGGGAGAGAGAGTGATTTTTTTTATGTAAATTTTGATCATCTACAAAATATGTTTGGTCGCATCTAGGAGAAGACATCCAGTTTGATGAACAATGCTGAGAAGACCGGATAACAATGGGTGAATGGTTGTTGATAAAAATCTTCCTGGAACATCCGTTGTAATTGATATCATCGTTCATATTTTTTTTGTTCTTTAACTTGATTTTTGTTTTTGTTTTTCAACCAGGTATCAGTTGTTTGTTGTGGCATATGTGATGGGAATAATTTTTTGAAACTTCATCCAGATGGGTGATGGCGACGGGTGATGTTTTTGTAAAAAAAAAATGATATTCATGAATTGTTTGCTCTTCAAAAATCTCTTAAAAATCGATAAGCTTTAACCGAATCCTTGGATTGTTTTGGAGAAACAAACCACAAAACTGGGAGTTCACCCCCCTAGAGATACTGTCCCAGTCTGGATTTTCCATTAGGCAATTGCCTAGTTGAACTTTCGCCACGAATATCTTTTTTTCAAACACAATGGCCGTAGCAGCGTAGTAGATGTAGAGAAGGCATTCGGATGCGGAACAAAACGGATTTCTAAGTTTAATCCAGAGAGTTCCAACTGGTTTTCTTTCGCAGGATTCGTCCTTTGGACGTCTATACGGTTTTGCCATTGTATTATATACAACGGCGGCGATGCTGGTATGGTAGAATGATGTTTTCCTATTTTAAGTGAATTGCAATCTTTTCATCGAGAAGCTACGAGCTTTATTGAAATTTTATAGAACTGCCAGCTATAGGCGGTTGGTTTGGCGGCGTATCAGGATAGTGGATGGAAGACTGTTTCTCTTCTCGTTAATTTCGATATTTCTCTCTCTCTCTTTGGTTTTGCTTGAAAAAAGGAAAATATTTAAATATAGGTACCTCCAGTTCACGAAACAGGAAAATCGAATGGCTGGTCGATGAAAAGACGCGGTAAAAAAGAGGTTTATCCTGATTTGAATTAGACGAGTTTATTTGAAAGGATTTGAAATCGTGTATTCGAAAGATTTTTTTTGGTAACTGAAGGCCTCGGAAATCGATGTAGTGATAAGATGTTCAGCTAACAACGAACTTGTGTGGCCATCAGTCTGTCGGAACTGAATGTTTTTAGAAAATCGACTGGACGAAATGGTAGAACTGATTTTTTAATTTTAAGGAGACGTAAAGGTAACGTTAACTCCTTTGGACTCAATTTCGAACATGCAAATTACGTAAATTTTGTTGAAACCTTTGTTTCCTTGACTTCGGAAGCTTTTCTAGAGTAAATAAAGAAATTCAAAGTACGAAAAACTCAAACTCTTACCTAGTTTTGATGTTTTTGCATTCCTTAGAAATCCATGTAACTTTGATTTGTTAAGATGAAACGAATCCTCTTACACTTTAACACATTTTGATCTAATTGCTTCTCCTACCTACTTTCTTCTGCCCTTATTATGGAACATAAAAACACGAAAAATTATGAAAAAAAATCACTTTTAATTTCGTGCAGATTTCTACTTTGCATTCACTTTCAAGAGAGCAAGCTCCTAACCTCTGCGCGCAGTGAAAGAACACAAAACAAACAAAAACACATGAAATTCATTAAAAATCACTCATTCCCGCACTCATAACAATTTTTTTATCTGAAGCAACCATTGCAACGTTAAATTTCATCTTCATCCTCATCAACATCATCAAAATGAAATTTTTATTCACACACGAACCTCCTCCACAATATGTGTCCTGTTCATCAATCCTTAGAAGAAGAAAAAATTAAAACTCATCAAAACGAGTTGAGAGCAAAATAAAAAAACACACACCGGCTGAGTTGAAACCAATGAAAACGAATTTGAATACGAGAAACGTCCTTATGACGATTCTCACCTGATCCTACAGGGACACTTTATTCTCCACTGACTACAAAAGGGTTTGCCATCAGCACTGCTGCCAGCTTGAGAAATCATTAGAGCATAAAAGTAAAAATTATTTTTTTTACTCTCTCTACTTCTTCTTTAACTTTTTTTCAACATTGCAGGATGCTCGTTAAATAGGCATATCATTGATCATATATTTACATATGTGTCTAGGATCCTTGTCAGTTGCTAGGATACTTTATACGATGCGTTGGTATGTTTATAATGGCGTGCCCTGGAGCAATCTAAGTGTTCATCATCATGCGAGTTTTTTTTTTTGTCATACAAACAAATAAATAAAAAAAGGAAAGGATTTACATACAAACACTGCCACTGCCAGTAGTAAAACGGATCATTAAAATCATGAATAACATATTCAGATTCACTGAAAGCGAGGGAAAAGTGAAAAAAAATATACAAGTGAAAAGAAGGATTCATTAAAGGAGCCATGTGCACTGGCAGGATAGAATAATTTACAAGAAAACACAAAAAAAACGACAGAACTTCAGGCTAAAGAAATCCTTTTTCATAGGTTTTTTTTATGTCATTTTTAATGTCAACTTCCTAGACCGCGAGGAAGTACCATGTTTGCATATGGAAGAAGGATTTATTATCCTCCTTAGATGACAGAAAACATAGTGAATCCTTCTTTTTTTTTATTGTCATTGGGTATCAATTGCTATCCATCTGGGAGGTTAAATTAGCTTGAATGGATTTCTTACTCGGTTCACTTTTATTTTTACTTTTTTGTCTTTCTGTTTGTTTTCTTTATGAAAAAGAATCCCTGTTCAAACATATGCCATTAAAGGAATAGGGAACTTTGTGATTGCATGTCCTGGCATTCAATTGGAAAATATTTCTTATAGCGTTCGTTCATTAATTTACATTGGTCATCTGGCAAATTGATCTTTTCATGAGCAACAAGAATGCTAAAGAACATTTCGAATGTAAATTTTATATTAATTTCCAATCCAGCCAGACATTGGGTCTTTCGTCTTTGTTGATTTTAACCACTGCGACTGACGACATGGACATAATGGATGAGATGGCTATGACCATATTGCATTTGGGGTTTTAAAGTGATGCTTGGATTAAAACATATTTGTTTAGCTTAAATGATTGATAGAGCAGCACAATAGTCAGAAGAGTATAATAGTCATGCAAGGAGATGATAAAAAGGATTATTTTAATTGACTGATGATGATGTGGATAAGTTTTGTTATAATTCAAAGTAAACTTTTGTGTATTTTGTTTTATGAATGAGATGATGATGATTCATGTCTGTTTTGAGTGGGCTTCTTTGTTTGATGGTGTTAATGTGAATCATAACATGAGTTATGATTTCTGTTCAAAGAGACCCGTTTAGTCTAAATACCTTTCTATATAAATAAGTAGATATCTACAATTGAAGGTCCATCGAAGTTGTCGGTTGTCCCATTACAAATATGTACAACCAATAGGTATTATATTGTATTGACAGAACTGAAAAGCTTGTAAACGAAAGATGCTTATTATTGAAAATGAAAATAAGAAGCGTTTGGAAAATGCTCAACCTTTAAAATTTACAGAAATTTACCTTTGAATGAATGAATTTCTCTCTTCTTAATACTTTTTAAATAAACAATGCCATATTCTGAAAAATTAGAATTTTCAATTGTGTCCAAAACATTTGTAACGGAAGCCTTGTTATGATTTGATCTTAAAAACAAAAAAAAAACAACGCTTAACGCAAATTTACTGAATTTACTTGTGTTTTTCGATGTTTGACATGATAATTTCATCATTGTAGTCAATATTGGGGGTCGAAATTTAGAAGTCGAATTTTTGTTCAGGCCAAAACTTGCCATAAAGTAGGTAGGTACCTACATAAATATAAGTCATAAGTTATCTCCTATAAAGAATTTCTTGTGATGCAAATATCTCTCTCATCAGAGCTCAGAATTGAGTTCAACTTTCAGTGAATATTAAATTTAAATATTTTCGAAAACAGCCATGTAATTATATAATAAAATAAAATAAACATTCTTACGAAAATCATCGCGTAATATTTTTCAATGTGAGTCACACTTTTTTGAAGACCTAGAAGCCGTAATATTGGCAAAAAATATTTCTTACGGTAAACATTTGCTCGCAACTTCAAGTCGATACTTTGACACGCCAATTATTTGAAAAACTGGGGTTGCAAGACCGAAAACCGTATGACCGCAACCAAAAGACCGAAAGCAATATGACCGCCAACTAGTTTACTGCACTAATTTCACCGAATTTCTTCACTCAAAGTTATGAGAATTAAGGAGATCGTAATCTGGTACCTTTTTCGTTTTTACTAACAACCATCAAATGCTGTGAATCTTAGAGAACGAAGCATTAAAATACTTCGTTCAAATATTTCTATATAATTATTTGGTTTTTTTGGGAAATGGGAAATAGAAATAAATCAACATGTCGATGCTTTTTTTTTTAAATAAAATAAAAAGTAATAGTTTAAAAGTCGCTCGAGTTTTAACTTTGTATTGTATTTAATTTTATAAACGATTTGTATTCTCTTCCTGTTAAAGAAAAAACGTCCTTTTTAGAACGAAGAATAATTCAAAAAGAGATATGACCTTAAATTGTTATTAATAATGTGTGTTGCATACTGAGACAAATGTCTCTGTGAACTGTGATACTCATTCAATTGAATGGCTACAAAAGTTGAACTTGTTCAAGTATCAAGCGGTCATATGCTTTTCCAGGGGCGGCAGAAGGTATGGGGTGGGTGGGGTATGGACCCCACCTAAAATTTCTGAGCATGGGGTGCACCCCACCTTCTGGCTTTGGAAATATACCAATTTTTTTTAAGTTAATTGAGGAAAAAAAATGTTATGAAGTTATGAATATTATTGCAATAATTCTCGATTGATTGACTGAGACTGACCAAGTGATTTGATTCATTTATCCATCGGTCAAAGGCTCAACATCATGAATTATTTTTTATCTTTTTTTTCTGCTTGATTTTAGTTAGTGTCCGACCGAACCTTCGGCTTCGGCTTCAGCTTGGTCGAATTCGGCCAAATCTTCGGCTTCGATTCAATTTTTTTATTGATATCGAGAATCGTAGTAGGCGCTGAAAAAAATCAATTTTTGAATAAGATAAAATATTTTTTTTTGCACCCCACCTAAACAAAAAGTGTTCTGCCGCCCCTGTGCTTTTCGTGCTTTCGGGATTCACCGGAAAAACCGCACGTTTTTCAAGAATTCCACATGCAAAAAAACAACAAACTCAAATTTTACAAAAAATGTTTGAATCATCAAAATATGCTAAGCCATTGACATGGATTTAAGATCCCGGCTTTGCGATCTTTTTTAATCGTTAGTATTTTTAAAAATAGTAGGTACCTACTAAATTTTTGGGAAAAAAATCATCACAGGGTAATTTGTTGTTAAACACGTAGCCTTTCAGCCTTGGGACATAATAAACCCCTGTTTACTTTATTAAATATTTGGATTGCAAAATATGTTTCTAGCTTTTGGACTCGAAAGACCACAAACATAAATCCCGAAATCCATTCGACCGCAAACTACATTCCCACAGTTCCTGCTTTTCCCCGAATGCCATTTGTCCCCAAGAAGCCCTCCTTTTTTTCATGACAATTTACTCCTTTTTGTCACTCAAATTTATGAGAATTAAGGAGATCTGGTACATTTTTTATATTTTTCTAACAGTCCTCAATTTCAAAACAGACTAGAAATGATGAGAATCATAGAGAACCAAGCAAATTAATTCTCCGTTCCAATAATTCTATAAAAGCAATTTCTTTTTGTGAAATCAATCAATTCCAGATCGTTCGTTTCGTACTATAGGGTAGCCTCGTCTCCTGCATGCAACTATATACATATGCTTCGGTGTAATTTTTGGTTTCAGCTGTTGCTAGTTGCTACGGTGAAATAAAAATCCTAATTACCCTTATTATCGCGTCTAAAGAATTTTTATTGAAAAACAAAATCATTTTACCATGTACCTAGGTACCTACTTTTGACGCAAATAATATAAAACTTTGGCAATCTCTCAGAAATGTTTTAACAAAAGTCTTAAATATTAATTTTTTGAAAGTTAAATGAAGGCTGTTTTTGAAAAAAAAAACAGATTTCCCATGTTTTACAAAAGCAAATAATTAGACGGCTTAGCTTTGGAAGCAAAAAATACCGATAAACGAACGGAAATGTCAAAATCGCAAAGGCCTTTAATTTGCTTTTTAATAAAAATTTTAAAGAGTTGCAAGAGATGTTTCACAGAAATCAAAATAAGCATAACAAAAATTTTAAAAATTCGTCAAACAAAACGCGGCCCCGGCCATCTTTGAAGACAGATTAAAAGCCAATCACCCTTGTCATCTTCCTCCCGCATTTTTATCTTTAGCACAAAATGGCAACCCTCTTTTAATTATAACACTAAATAAATGACACAACAGTAAATCAAATATCCATTAGGGAGTGTCTTCTGCCAAAAAAGGCCCAATGCGTTCATTCCGCCTCTATTACTCGCGACTATCTAAGGGGACAATTCCCAAAAGGGAAAGTATCCCAGAATCAGAAAAAACTATTCTGTTACTTACCATCAACCCTCACACCATCTCAGGCACACTTTTGAATGCACTTACGCAAGCTCAAGCATATCCATAACAAACTCAAAAAATCGTTCATTTATCTTAGAAAATCACAAAATTTTTCATATAGTGCGGGATTCTTTTTAATCACGACATAAAAAACAACTGTCATCACGTCACCGATGAGTTATTATATTTCTGTATTAAATACCTCTCACGAGCTTCAAGTAATCTATGACCAAAACTGAACATAAAGCAACAGCAAGACAGTAGAGAATGCGATCTAAAGGACATTTATATCCCGAAAGCAGCTCGCTTCCTCATTAAATGGATGTTCATAAGTTAATGAAAAAAGAAAGACAATATAAATGAAATAAAAAAGGATATTCCCTTGGCTTTTGATTAATGATGCGGATTTCATGGGCAGAAACGTTCCGTTTGTCATTTTAATCGCGCTGTATAGTCGCCAATCCAGAAAAATCCCGCGGCTTTATGATGAAATTGTCGCCACAAAATTACTTAAAAGAAAAAAAACACCCACCCAAGGCCTAATGAACTTGTAGTAATGAAAAACAGACGTTAAAATTTTAATTTTATTACTGACGCTATTTGCAGCTTCCATGCTTCAGAAGGAATAAGAAAGTCCACAAACGTAATTTTTTTTAACTTGCTGGGGAAAGGGGAGGCTGATTTGGTGTTTATTTGACAGAGGGTCTATACGGACAGCATAAATTCAACGTCAAAAAGAATGTTTAACGGGTATTTGATATTCCGGTCATTGTCGCTTGAGATGCTCACTCTCACCGACCGACCAACGACGACGATGAGAACGATGATGAGGATTGTAATTGAATGGCATGTAATTACAGTTGAAGCTTTGGCAGTCTTAACACACGTCCTTGTTCTCTTACCTCGTCATCATCATCATCGTTATTCTCGTTGTCGTCTGCAAGAAAAGCCTTTAAATAAAGGTTTCTCGGTGCTAATTTCTGAGACTGGACCCAACCCTTTTTGTCGATTTTCTTTTGAGTTTGTAATCGATTGATATGCAAATTTTGATCGAGCAAAGGTTGGCTCTCGATGGTAATTTCCCCTCTGCGTCCAATTTTCGAGCTGATGAGGAATTAACACATCGCTATTCAAGAGCAAAAGATAGTGATTTCCAAGGACCGACCATATTTACATGAAAGAAGTCTTACAAGTTCGAACGGTAAACAGAAACTCATGCTGGGTAATTTGTACGACGACGTAATGCTGATGTTAAGGAAATTTTGGCCTTTCAAATTTGTTTTTTGGGTTTTGATATGCAAAAAAAAACTCGACGGCCGACCAACAAAATTACCCTACAAAGGAACTGCGCTGTCTTTTATTATGCGCAATAAAATAAACGGATACATTGTCATTACGCTAATTTGTGTGATGTCGGTTGCTACTTGCCCCGGTTGCTGTTTGTTGGATCAATGCAAGTTTATCCTTTTTTATTATTCTGCCAGATTAAATAAACGAACTAATTGCAGGGCTTGCCACGGCCTCTTGGGCCTGCTGAGACAGAAGTGTAAATCTTATGGTATCTCTAGCCGAAAGGATGCCAGGGCGGGACTCCTTACTCGGGCAGCAGGTGATGTATATGTGGAGAAAACAGTTGTAAAACATGCACTTGCACTGCATGGGGATTGGGTAGCAACAGAAATGTTGTAAGTGGCGCTTTTAGTTGCTGTAGAACTGGGAGTTGCACCGAAATGTAGGTAACTGCAATTAGCTATGTTTGTATAGGGGCAGGTGGTAGGCGTCGAAATCGATTAGGAAAGGGTTGCCCTTATCTGGTTGCTTGTCTTGTAAAATCGCGAATCAGGTTATATTTAATTGCTTGTGGTATAGTTGCAATTATATTTATCTGGTTAATGCTTCGCAGGAACTGCAAGGTGAAGGAGTTGTTGATGCGTTGCACTAGCTCTTTATGGATGTTCCCACATTTCGGATTTGCTGATTTCAACTTCAGTTAGTATTCAACCTTCAGCAAAGGTTTTATTCTTGATCGTAACTCTGCCAATTTGACTACCATCTTGACCAAAATGTCTACCTATTTTTAACAACTCAAGTTCGCATCAGAAACGATTTATATTTCTGTATAAGGTGGGTAAGGATCTCTCCCCCAATCCTACACATCTTTGTTGATTTCCAAATAAATCGAATTTCCTTAATTTTGAATTCCACCCTCAGCAATGTCGTTGGACTCTCAATCAATATGAATAGCCAACAACAACCGAAAGACGTTCCAACGAAAATCCAAGCAACATCCTGGCATTTAGCTATAGCTGTATGCAAATAAGCTCTTCTTATTACCTATACAACAAAAAAGTACGGTGACCTCTCCTCATCCAGGAGTGATTTGAAAGTTTCAAGAATTTTTTCTTCTATTTGCCCTCACGTGTGGTGCGCTCCTGTTTCTGAAAAAAAAACTCGTTGGCAAGGCAGCTGGGGCAGAGGTGTGCGTTGGCTTCCATGCTTTTGCAAAAGCAATATACAATGAAAAATGGATTTTCCACAAACGATTTTCATCTTCTGCAGAAAGAAAAATGGAAATGTATTCATTCCACCACCTCCACTGCTCTCCCACTTTTGCTTATCGTCATCCCTGTTTAAATGGAAGCCAAAAGATAACCAAAAGAAAAAGGACTTATTTACGATCTTGGTAAAACGGCTTTTGTATGTCGGTATACCTACTCTTCAACCGAATTTCGTTTCCACTTACCCCAGAAACCTTTTTTTCTTTATTTTCCAATTCCTCACCCACATAATGGACAAACGATTCCTGACGCTTTTCTTAGGCTTTTCCTTATTCAAAGAAAAGCTAAGTACACTCGTACGTTGAAAACGCAGAATGCTTCGTTGCTATGGCATCAATCCGTGTGTTGTATTTCGCTTCTATACAAACAAATTTAAATGCCACTAAAAAACGCACTCAAGCGAATCTCAAAAAAAATTTAATAAAATAAAATAAAAAATTTCTTTGAAGTCATTCCCGCGCGTTACCTTCCTCAGTAAGCAGAACAACGCTCCGAAGGATGACCCACAACACACGCACACAAATTTTTTGTTTGCCCTTAACATCACGAAAAAAAAAATGTCCGTACGCATTCGAGGGTAAACTTCCCGAGATGATACAAAAAAAATTGTTTGAAAATAAAATAGATGATGGAAAAAACCGTAAAAGGTGTGGCCTAATATAATTCCCCGAACCCTGTCCCATACCCATTTGAACGGTTTGTTCTCAAAAAGTTCACCCCACAAATCGGCTGTCAGAAACATCGTGCCGAAAAGGACGAAGATGAAGCAACGAATATCCTGCACACGCACCGAAAACACTCCTATATGTATTCAAAATCAACAAAGTTATATATTCCCTGTGAGTAGCAGCAGTCCCAGCCAGCCAGGAATACAAAAAAAAATCCTGGGATTATTGTTTGGATTGAAAAAAATCTACCCCTAAGATGCCGGCCATATCAACAGGGGTTGTTTTTTTCCTCTTTCTTTTGAATTCGAATCCCTATTCAGGACGAAAATCCATTGTTAAGAGAATTTCCAATGGCTGTCTTCAAGGAAGGGGAAATTTTTGTGGAAGTGTTTCTTCTACTCGACGCTAGGCGGTGCATGAAAACTTCCAATCGATGACGTCACAGTCATTGATTGTCTTCTAATTGGAATGCCATCCATTGAGTTTCAAGAGACATCGAAAATTGTAGATGAGGAAAAGCGAGAGAGAGAAACCTTTTTCTTTCGATTCGAACGCCTTAAGCGGTTTATAATTACTTTTATTTTCGTTCTTTCACGGAAGGTGTGCTTGGTGGCGGGATTTCCCAGGAAAGACAAACAAGAAGAAACTGCGGGTAGAAAAAAGTTGAATAGCCTCAAGGTAAACACTGCCCCTACTTCTCTCATTAGATTTCACTGCTGCCGTGCGCAGGCCACCCCTCCCCCTCCCCCAACACTCAAAATCGTAAAAAAACAGCTATAAGACGAGGTTTCGCTGTCGGCAAAATGAGAGGAAATTAATTAATACCGTTATGAAAACGAGTATGGATTTTAAAACAGAACTCAACAATGGTTGTCTTGCAAGGACTCGAGGTGGCTATTAAGGACGATGAGCTTGTTTCTAAATGAAGGGAGCCTTGCTATGGCTATGACGACGAGCGACACGACCACGCGGGTAAGAGGTGAAGAAGTTGAGGGTGTAAATTGGGTGAGAGGTTTCTCGTTTCTCATGATGTTGCTGTGCCGGTGGTGGTGGCGTTTCGCGCTATATCCATAATAGCTCGATGTTTTCCCGGGGATAATTAGATGTAACGGATATTGTAATTGGTGTTAAGGCGAGAAAGTTAATTTAGTGGCTTTTGCCTTTGTTTGTTTTTCGTGTCGTGTTTTTCCTTGGAATTTTATCACTTCTCACTTAGCACACACACACACACACACACACACACAATAAAAACAGCATCATTATCCTTATCATCGTAATATAAATTTGTAATTTAATTGAGGGATGATAATTAGGGGATGTTAAAGCTGTTGCTTGCCGCTCGCCATGGATATATAGCACTGGGGAATGAGGATGGTAGCTTTTTTTGTAAATTTGATCCTTGTGTAAATATTTTGGCAAATATTTTATTATTTTTAAGTAGGCTGTTGTGTGGGTACATTCCTTGAGGTAGGTTTAATTACGTTCGGTGTTTGTTTTGTTTTGCTTTTATTTTGTTTTAATTTGGTTGGATTTTCGCGCTGATTTAACACTAAGTAGGTGTTGGATGGTGATTATTTTTGCTTTGAGGGATTTAATTTTCTATATGTCAATGAGTATAAGATATTTATTGGTATGTGGGCAGATGAGTTATTAATTTAATAAGCTGAGGGACTTTGTTTTAAAATTTTAAAATACACAAAAGAAGAGACCTTATGATTTAGTTCCGAGGATAATAATAGAGCCCAAGTGATAGCGAGCTTTTATGTGCTCATCACATCTGGACTGATGAGTCCAGAATTAGTGAGACCACCAAATTGAGGAAGCAGAGTCTCGAGATGAGAGGTCATTATACAATATTCGGTTGGGGTCGCTTAGCGGTCGGACTTTAGGGAAGGTTCATTCATGGAAAACCGAAGTGGACCAATTCAGTAAATTTCAGCTACTACGCATAATATCTATGTATCATCAGCATTATTCTTACTTGAAAAAATATTTTTAACGTTTACCTATGGGCGAAAATTTCTTACCAACGCGGGTATTGCCAGATGAAAAGAGTTATAAGTTATAAGTGCGAAAACTATCATTAACCTTGCTTGCTCATTGTCAAAATTGTCAAAAGGATGTTAGATGGACAGAGAGCTTTAAATTTGTAAAAAGAATGAAACAAACAATCCGAAAACGAACTGTTTCCATTTTGTTGATTTCTTTTGAATGTCAAACAAAACACCCATCTGTTTGCCAGCGGGGCACACAATTTGCATAACCCATAGAAAGTGAAAGTACAGTGCCAGTACCAACATGCATTGTTCAAAAACACTCTTTGCAACTTACCACAGGATCCTTACAATCAGTTCGCATATCCGCATTCCCAAAAAAAACGTCAAAATTCAAAAGCATTAAACTATTAACAGCAAATCTTACTACGGACAATTTAAAATTGCAACAACAATGTAAATCTAACACTTTATGGGTATGAATAAATTTCCATTTCGGATATCCATTTGAATGTTGGTTTTTCGTCAGTGCACCCTTTTTTGCCGTTGAAGAGTTTTTTGCACACTCGGAACCCTGAAGGTCTTTACCTTACCCCTCAAAAATAAATGATAATGATTTGAAAGTGACTTCCGTGTACCTTAACAATAGAGAGAGGCAAGTAAGGTGCAACTTTTATATCATAATAGTCAACTGTTGCAAATGCGATTAGGATGTATCCTGGCGTTTCATACACTATTATATGGGATATGTGATTTTGCAAAATATTTTGTATAATTTAATCAAATCCTTTTTTCAGCATCCCTTTTGAGAATGTTATTTTGTTTAGTTGTTGTCTGGAGTTAAGTACCTGGCAACAGAGGTAAACATATAATTTAGGCACTGTGGGAATTTTTGCAAGCACAAAAGGTCCTTTTTTAAATATAGTGATGTATTGGTTTAGAAATGTTTTGTTATTCAATTTATTGGAGTTTCCTTTTTTTTTGTTGGAAATATATATGCAAATGAGGGCACCTCTTTTAAACTTGGAGAATTTCACAGAGAGGAATCCTTCAATACAAGGATCTTCAAGTATTTTATTATTTTCTGAGAAAAATCTCTTCCTTGAGAGTGTCACAACAAAGCCATCTGGCTTTTTTGAGATGTTAAAACATCCTGCTGTCATTTCGTGTTCCCACTCATTTTTTCCGATGGGTGTCCTCTTTATACAAATTAATTGAATATCCTTTCTTTTTGTCGTAGATTTCCTAGAAAACATTCCGTCATACAGGAACGCACAAAAGACATTCCAGTGAGAAAAAAAGGGTTGACAAACATCCTTTTTTTGACATGAAGTGACGACAGACACAACATATGCGACATGTGTCCTTCTCATCTTTTTGACAGGACAAAATTAAATTTGTTTTTAATTTCCATCCCGAAACACAACAATCATACATCGGTAGAACTATGTACAGAAAGAAAATGTAAACCAAGTCGTTGTCGCCGCACTGCCGACGGTCGATGGTTGTCCTCGCCATTGCATTGCCTGTCTCATAGAAGTGAAAGGACAATCAATTTGAAGTCCTCTGTATTTTTGAAAGGATAAAACAAATATATGAGTATCTATTATGAGTCGACAACAAAAATGTAATTTTATGTCGTTTCTGTCCTATTTCCTTGCAATTATTTATCGATTATTACACTCAAATGCATTAAAAGGACATGCGTCCTTGCTTGGCCTGTTCTCGTTTGTCTGTTTGTTGTGCATGTTGTTTCAATTTGTGTATATTGGACAATTAATTTAGGAAATTTATTTCCACAGTTAGTTGACTTGATGAAGTTCAGCCCAACAAACAAATGAGCAAAAAAAGGACCTTATTCAAGGGTCATGCATTCTGGTGTAATAACCATAAAATGCTTAAGTGATTATCGATTACGATTGACTCTTGTAAGTTAAGGGCTATTTTGGCTTCTTAAACAATTTAATTACTGACAAGACAACAAGGATAATTTGATATAAAATAAGGACCACTTAAATGGATTTTCAGGAAGTGCTTATACGAATATACCTTAAAACCTTTTAGTCACAATGGGGCTAAGTATAATGGCAACACATTTTTTTAAGGATCCTGTTCCTTTCAAAAGGAAACCGGTAATCTCTCGAGATTGACAAAAACATGCAAAATAAGTTCAAGTTTAAGTTCCCACCAAAACCGGCCGTTAAAATTCCGCGACGTCCTGTTTTTTGTGTGAATTTTTGTTGCAAAAGGATATTCATATTCCCAACCATCAACGCAGCAAATCCTTAATATATTTGCACCTTTTGTTAAAACGTGTCATGTTTATGTTACATTTTCAAAAATGATGCTGGGTTCCGATAGTGCTTACTGGCTGTTGTGTGTGTGTGCAGCAAGGTTCTTTTGTCATTTTAATTAGATGCAAAGGTAATTTAGTCTATTTTTTATTCAAGGATTCAATTGAGATTTCCGTTATTGTGCTGTTGTGATGATTACTGTAGGTAGACGACACAACGATTATTATTATTGCTCTTGTGTGAGAGAGTGATCCTTTTGTTGTATTATTAGCAACCTCACCTATCCAGTTTCTATAGAAGTTTGTGTTATTAGATTTGTGATTGTTTCCAGTGTCGGTAAGGTAGGATTTGGTGTTTGAGTAGGGATGGAAAGTTATCGTTATGGATATTCGCGATTTGAAGATCAGTTGTGAAGTAGGATCTCAAGCGAAATAGTGTTACAAGTAAAATGTAGAAGTCTTGAAAAATATCTTAATCAGTTAATTATGTCTACTTCTCTTTTACGGTAGAAAAGTATTAATTTGAAAATATCTTAAAGTGATGTGAGAAGTGTACGAAATTTTTCGAAAGACATGGACTTTCATTCAAAAAATCAAAATGATTCAGAAAACAGTTGGACTGTGAAGTGTTAACAAAGTGTTTAAGGACTTTTTACTTTAATTATCGCATTTCAAATTCAGTTTTTTTTTTTAACAATGTTTAAAAAAAAATAATATCACAATCCTCGTGCTCATTGAGTCTCAACATGATCCAAATTCGTAACGAAATCCAAATTTTTGAATTCCCATAGAAGGTTGAAGGTAACAATTTTGATCCAATTAAAATCAAAACAAAATAATATGGACTTTGTATTTTTAAAATCAAAAATTAAGGAATTCAAGTTTTATTTCAAGCTGAGAAAGGAACAAGTGTTTTCTAATTTTTCCAAATGAATATCTGGGAATGACCTTTAAGGGTTTGAAATTTCTGTGAATTTTCGAGAACTCCTGTGCCTTTCTCTATCAAAGAAAACCAAACGTCTGAAAACATGGTCTGAACTAAAGTTTAATTTTCTCCTAATAACCGTCCAAAATTTAAAGTTATATTAAAAGAATACAGAAACATAACCAGTTTCAAACAAAAATAAAAATATTATAAACATTTACAAAGAGGCTCAATTCTTTTAATTTTTTTTTTTACTTAAGACTGAATCATTACTCATTCTAAATGATTTTATTTATTTAATTTCCATAAAATAAGTTAAAGTTAAGATTCATATGAGCTTATAAGGCTTTTCACATCATTTTATATATTTTTGAAATAGTCACTTTGGGAATTTCGAAACATTTGAATAATCCTTTTATAATGCGTTATTCCAAACGGATAAAATTACAACACCATCAACAACAATAACAACCAGAATAATTTTAGCCACACAAACACTCCGGGGATACAAATACGCTTAACTATCCAAAATACTACTTCAACCAACTCAAAATAATTTTTGATTTTTGAATTTTTTTATGTGAGCTTTCGATAAAGACACGTGTTCGAAATTCTCGAATGAATGCTCCCAAACACTTTTTTTTTTTTTAAATATAATCATAATCGCTCGTAAACAATAATTATTGTATTTAAAATCATATTTTTAACGCAACTCAACTGATTCTTCAAAAGATTTGAATTCAAAATCTGAATTCTCGATAATGAAATAAATAAGAAAAGACAAAAATCATTTTCTCAAACCATATCCTTCATTAAAAAATAAATTTCGTTTTTCTTAAAATTATCAACACAAAATTGGCTAATTTTTGAATCTATTTAAGTTACTCCAACTAAACTGCGACCATGTGTGAACAAATTGGGCCATATTCATAGACATCCATGACATTTAGAATGTCATCGTTATCTGCATGGGTCGAAATTCTTTTATCAAAATTCTGTTTTTGCGTGATATTCTGTTTTGTCAAAATTTAAGTTTCGATAATAATATATCCTTACCCACTTACTCTTCTTGAAATTCAAAGCGATCTAAGACCTGAGGTGGCCTTTTAAGTCCTTGAAGCACAATAATATCTTCCGCCAGGTATTTTTACAAATAAAATTCCATTTTTTAATTCTTTCAGCACTCATCACGAAAATCTAAAATCTAAAGTAAAACAGAAATAGCTAATTTCTAAATAACAGAATTTTCATAACATTGAATTTTAGAACCAGATATAATATGACTGAAAGATAGAAATACCTTAACAGACACTTAAAGGGCATTTTTCAAAATTGATATTAACTTTTGAACATCAAATTTAAAAATTACCTATTTAAATTATTTCTTATGAAATTTTATAAACCTAAAGGGACATCGGAATCGGAAAATTATATTTGAAAACATTTATGACTATGAATACGCCCCAATACATAACAAAAAATATTTGGTTTCAATTTTTCTATACAATTTACGAATTTAAACATATCCGTATATGATAACAACAAACTCAACACCTTCATAATTTAACAATAATAATAAATGCAAAGCATACGTATTTTTATTTTATTTTTCTGTATAACCTTAAATTAAACCTTTCAAACAAATATTTATTTTTTAATAAAAATAATTATCATCATATTATTCCAATTACAAAAATACAGTATTCAGTAAAATTATAAAATAAATAAGGAAAATTAATATAAACACAAGAAAAATAAAACAAAATTTAATAAGTTAAAATTATAATTTACAATATCAGGCAACTCATGATAACTTTAAGAAATCAAACGAGTAGCAATACAAAAAAATAACAAAAAAAAAATAACTAATGCATCTACGAACAGTTTTTTTTACTTAAACAATAATTTTTAAATAACACAATCTACAACATCATTTAATGAAACGGTTATACACTTTGGATATAAATTAACAAAATTTGTTTCTGAAAAAAACGGAAAGGCAACTACGGTCAGATTCTTTTCTTATAGTATAAAATTTCTAAATTTCATTTTGCTCATAAGACATCATTAACAATTTTTTTGAATTATCTTGATATCATCAGTGAAAAACTGTTTCTAATCTTAGCTCAAATTGGATTAATAATTTTTTCAAAAAATGCTTAACTTTTAATGGAAACACAAAAATATTGAATTTATTACCCACACCATAATTTAATTTGTTTAAGATTAAGAAATTAATAATAATAATAATAATAAATAACCGATCTCAAAGCACCTTAATTTTTAAACTTTTGTTAAAAAAAAAAACCATTTAAATTACAAAACAATGTTCTTGCAAAATAAAAAAAAAAAACCTCTTCATGTACATTTTTGAACAATTTCATCATTAATTCAATTGTTTTTTGTTTTAAATCATTCTACATTGAGTTATTTTGAAAAAAAAATAAAAAAATTTAGCACCATTTAACACCAAAAAGTCCTAAAATTCAATTTTTGGAAACACTTTTATTTACTTCACAAAAATCTTAAACAAAATATGCTAACGGTTTATAAAAATTAACATCCAACATCAGCACTATCGAATTATAAGAAAACGTCAAATGTCAAAATGAAAAAATACATAACTCGAATTTCTCATAGCAAAAAAAATCTCCCCCCCCCCTTCCGTTTTTAAAAATAAATACCAAAATTAATAAATAAAAACTTAACTCTAAACTGGCTTTTGTAAATATGTATGTATATTCATATTTATAAACATAAAAACATCATTTTTATAAAACAAATACACAAAAATTAACAAAAAATATCAAAAAATTTAAGAAATGTTCAAAACTTTCTTATCAATCAAAATTCTTTTCAAAAGAGAATAAAAAAAACAACGACAGAACCAAAATTAATTTTTCTACAGCTTTATGTACATAAAAAAAAAATATTTTAAATTCAATTTAAGCTTTAAACAAAAATAAGTCAAAATAATCAAATTATTTCCTTAATTATAAAATAGATAATAATTATTTTTTTAAAGATTTCCAAAATCTGCCTAAAATTCAAATTTTGAAACAAACAAAAATGAATTCCACTTCATTACGTAAAGCGGCACACCCTTAGAAGACAAAATAATCAACCCAAAACAATGACAACTAGCTATAAACAAAAAGGATGCGAACATAAATTACAATATAATATGTACATTTGTACATACATAACAACTCTGTAAGGAAAATGAAAAATTGCATCAATATTATTTTCATTTTGTGAGTTTGGCATAAGACGCATATAATTCAAAACTGCCACCGAATGCTGTACACACCACCACCAGCCATGGCCACCCTCTCTCAACCCAGCCATGGCCACCGATCCATCACTGGCAATGCCATTATGCTATTCCAGAATTTTATAAGAAATACACACTGACTGAATGTGTATATTATTATAATAAGCGCCCAGGGGTAAGGGTGATGAAAGTGTTTTCTTTTTTCTGTACACTTTCGTTAAACCTAGTTTTTTTTAAGTAATTTTTTTTGCAGTACAAAAAAACACACATTTCAGGACACAGTTCGTTCAACGGACTTGCTTACCGTTACAACAACCATATTCAAACCCACCCTCCACCCACTACTGAGCTATTCCATTATGTGTATCGCATGATGAATAACACGAAGGGTGTTATCATGAGATATACGTGCATAATCCTGGAACCATCACTGATGCGCGGGTTGTTGTTGTCCTAAGTATGCAGACAGCAAAGGAACAAAATTTATGTGTACCTTCGTATTATATCCTTTAAAAAAGCATTTTCCATTTTTCCGCGCGCGGACACTAAAATACGTGCTAAAAAAAAATACAGCTAAGAACAAGAAAAATTGATCGGACCGAGAGCGTCTTACATGCCACGCCGTACACCGTATTCAAAAATATTCTCGAAACGTAATATCCCCGGAACAGCACAAGCATTATCCATAACCCAGTTTTATGCGCTGCCACCGGAGCTTCTGTTTTTTTACATTTCTTTTTTGTAGCGCTGTTTGTGCTTCCTGCGTCCATTGTGTTCATGTCGTCGTCCTGCCACATACACATCCTTAAACTCTGTTTTTCTTCTATGTTTTCCGAATTACTTTTATTTTCTGTTTGCCTGATGTCGACTGAATAAGAAAAGAAAAATCATAAGGGGGCGGCAGTGGGTATACATTTTATATTTCCCATTTTAACTGAATCCTGGGGATAAGAAAGTTTTCTTATATCGAAAGATATTCCACAAGAAAAGGACAGAAGGTTATGAACGCTTCGCTAAACGGAAAATTTATGGCTTTTCAGCAAAGCCCCGCTTATACTTATTTTATTTTTTTCTTCCCTCAGAAACGCAAGTCGCGGACCAACGGTTATTTCGCTGGCTGGATAGGAGATATCCTTCGACAGGAGACAGTGAATATTTATTTTCTTTCGTTTACAATTTTTTTTCGTTTTTTCTTTTCCTTTTTTACTGTTGTAATGTTGCATGAAAAGTCGTTGGAGCGGCATTGGAAATATACTCCTATGTATGAAGGAAAAATTTGTAAGTATAAGAGGTGTGGCAGGTCCTTCGAGAGAAATGTTTTTTTTTTTTTTTTGTTCTCCAGAAAACGAAAGAAATTGTCTATTTTTTCGAGTTTATTGATAAAAGTTCTATATTTTTTTATCTCTGGGGCACATTTATGTGTAAACTTTGCTGATATTAATTTTGTTGATTTTTTTTTTCTTTCATCCAATGTTGCTTGGCTTAGTTCTTTTCCCTTGTCCGGTTTGTTCTCGAAAAGGAACAACTTCCCCTCACAGTGTCGGGGCTGAGCTGGAGTCTATCATTATGTAATAGTGTTTGAACAAATTGATTTATAGTGTTTGCTCAAGTTGGCTACAGAAATAGGAAGAAATATACCTATACCTGCTCGGTGATTGATCATTTCATACATCTATTCGCGAATTGCGATAAATCCTGTTTACCTTTTCAGAAAATGATAAATCTGGTTACATAAAATTTTGTTTTCATTTTTGAATTTTTCCTTGCATTTAAAATTCTAGAAGGTTAACCTAGAGACACCCAACTTCTCATTACTTTCAACTTCATTCATTAAATATTTCATCCCTCTTTTCTACTTCTGTCCTTGCTCTTTAATTTTTTTTCGTCCTTTCTCTTCATAAAATGGAAGAAATGAGGAGAAATAGAACAGACTACGGAAGAAATGGGAAAGACAAATAATTAGCATTTTATAGTAAAATTGACCATGACCTTGTCCCAAGTCTGTCTAGCTTTAATTTTATATAGAGGCCACAAGAAAAGCAGCAACAACGATATCATATCCAGACAAAGAAGGAAGTCCGTTTATTAAACAAAAAAGGAAAATAACCGACAGGACACTAAGTAAGATGACCACCATAACAGCTTGTACTCTCCTTTTAAGCTGAAAGGCAATAGATTCAACGGAACAACAACAACAAAAAGGGCATGAAGAGTGGGTATGATGTCCTTGCCTTTGGCTTAATAGTTCTTTTCCTTCTTCGTCTCTAAGTTTTTTTTTTTATGGAAACAGCCATTAATGAAAGTACATAAGAATGCTGCACGTGTATTAGTTGGTGAAAGTTCAAGTGGTCATTGGGAAAGTTGAAGGCCATCGGACTATGTTTTTTTCGGTTGAAAAGACTCAAAAATTAAATCTGAATTTTTACATCAACAACTCAAAATTTCTGTTTGAAACAAATCTTCAAAATAGAACTTGCTTCTACCTTTGCTATCAGGACTACCAATACAAAAAATACACCAATGTTCATTGCTGCCGAATTTCAATTATTTTTGAAACCAGACATATTGCTATCAAAATTAAAATTCTATATTTTAACGCGGTTCTGAAAAAAATTAAGAATTGTTCAACATTCGATATTCAAACGAAATAAGAAAGAAGAAATTTCGTCAAGTTTGCGAACACTTTAAGAAAACGATTTTTTTCTAACAACTTTAGCTTTCGACTGCAAATTTCTGCTCAAAATTATTGATGGTATTATTTTTGAAACCAATCTTGAAAGGAGGACTTCATTCTTAAAGATATTTGAACCAATTTAAACAAGCTTGATAACCTTAAACATACTTTTTTAAATCTCAATTTTCATAGATATTATTGCATTTTTAAATATTTAATTCATTAAACTTTTAATTTTTGTGTACAAAAAATTTTGCCCATTTCAAGGAATTTTGAAAATATCAAAAAAATGTTTCAAAAACTTTGTTCAAAATTGAATGTTTACGGGAGATTTCTGAAATGTTTTTATATACTCACTGATACTGGTTTTCTTAAAATAGCTGAAATTTTTCAAACGAATCCAATAGACGTCTTACGCACTTAGCAAACATGGCAAACCAGCAACTATATACCTTCTCCAGTGGTTCAACGACGTAGCTGTTATTTTATGTTTTGGAACGAAATTCAATTAAGACTAAAAATGTTTAACAAACAAGAATACCTACAACCAAAAGGGACCAAATTATTACTTTTTTCCACTTTCCATTCTTTAAGTGCCGATTACGTCGTTGTACCACTGGAAAGATCTTCCAAACCCTAAAAAAATACACAAACAATCAAATTTGTTGAACTTAAAATTTCCCAAATAAGAAAAACTGATCAAAAATATTTTCTTATAACGGCAAAACATATTTAAGTTAACAAATAATCGAATTTCGGGATGAGATACGAACAAAAAATCTGTCAAACCAACCATAAAAAAGGAGCAAGTTGATACTCTATTTACACACATAAAATATTTTTTTGAACAAAAAATTTTGTAAGTTACTTGAAAATTTGTCACTGCAAAATTTAACCAAGTTTCGACTAAAAGAAAATAAAAGAAACAAAATGAAATCAAAAAAATAAACAACAAACAAAAAAAAACTCAATTTGGTGGCTTGAATGTCCTTACGAAATTTTCGATTGGCTTACAGAATTTCGGTAGTACCTGTGTTAGCTTTGAAACACATACCGACCGACGGAAGACTATCAACATGTCCCTTTTACAAATTCCATACAATTAGTTTGTTGTCACGACCGAACATCCAAATAAAATGACAGTTAAACCGGTTTACAGTGAAAATAATAATTGAATTTGATAAGTGCGTAAGGTGAGCTGTCAGAAAAAGAAAAGGTTATTATTTTGTAACTGCTACCTCTCTACCAAAAGCAGCACTAAATGATGAGCTATTGTGATTTTTTGTGGAAAAAATGCAATGGCAACTCTTTGTTATCATTTCATTGATCGACAAAGATCTGATGGTGTGAAAAATTTGGTATTGAGGATTTCAAATGAAGAAAAGGAGCAAATTAAAAATAAAAACCTCACAAATATTTAGAACTTTCGAAAATTAATTTTTAGATCAAACTTTATTTATATGCACTTTATTTTAACACTCAAATTATTTTCTTAGCATAAGAAAAAAAAATCACGTTCATCGAATATTTCTTTAAATTTAAACCAAAAATACTAAAATCAAACTATACATAAAAATATTTACAAAATTTTATTTATAAAAGAACAAAACTTTTGAATTCAAAAGAAGAAACATTTAGCTATTCTACTAATTTGTGATATTAAATTATTGAAAAAAATCTATATACAACAAAGATAATAAATTTCTTTTATTTTAATTGTAGTGATTGACTCTTAATTACTTTCTTTAAATTTTAATTATTTGCTTACAACCATTTTAACATAAAATCTTAGTTTAATCATTCTATTTTTTTTTGGAAAATTAACAAAACAAATGCAGATTTCATCAAAATACACAAAATTGACAAGCGGGATTAAATATTAAGGTTTCGAAATTAAAATTAAAATTCGATGCAGAGCTTTACATTTTCAACTTTCAAATTTTTAAAGAAGCTGAAGCTGTACTTGTAGTACAGACCAGAAAAAAATTTAATATTTCGGTCTAACAAATTTCGAAATTGAACAAATATGAAAACTGACAAAGTAGACCTCTTCTCTCTTGGTCTTAAAGGTACGTTTCCTTGTTGAATATTGAATGCAGTAGAACCCTCTTAACTGATTCATTCAGCTAACAACAAAATTCCATTCTGAACTTAATATTCAAAATTATGAACAAATTTGCTGAACATTGTTAGGTGCAAATTTAGCTAAGATAACGTTTCTCTCCTTTTGAAAATCGTTTGAATATAACCCTTCTCCGAATCCACTTTCATTAATTGACGTTTACTGTAGCCAACGAGAATCCCTTTCATTTTTGTTTTAATTAACAAAAAACCTCACCGACATATTGCAGCCAATTCGCATCACCATATCAATAATTTCCACAGCAAACACTCAACACTGACACTGACCTCAGCTTCAACACCGCCTCACATCGATTTGCTTCTACTATTTTCAAAAATTTCGTCTATTTGTTCAGCGTTTTATTTTGGTTTTGATTTTGATGCCGATGATCCAAATCCGTGGCAGGACATTGGGTATAGACTCAGTCGGATATGTCTGCTGCTCTTCTCTTTCAACTCAGTTTCCAATTCAGTTGAATATTCAAAAAAAAAATTAAAAAAAATAGACATAATACCATTCTGAGACATCATGGCATCAGCCGGGTGGTGCCAGGAGCAATATTGTTCGCCTGGACGTGACCGGTTGTTAACCGTTCCATTCAGTTCGTCGTTATATTTTTTTTCCTTCTATTTTTATTTTCTTTTCCTGTTTCGTTTGCCAGCGATTTATTTGAGTAAAATTTTTTTATCACAAGCACAACCCTTTTAATGCCAAACAGAAACTGGATTTTCTCGCCCAGACAGCCAGCAAATACAAACAACAAAAATCTCCTTACGGTGGGTTTTTGACAAAGAAGGAAGGACGACCGACCGACCGACCGACGACGACGACAAAAACGTCGGCAACAGAAAAAAATATAATAAAAGAATAAAACGGGTCACGCGGTATACTTCCGCGAAAGGATTCCCGATCCCGATAGTAATTTGCATACCGTCATATCCAGGAATTCAAAAACTGGTAGCCAGTCAGGCAGCCAAGGCAAGGGGAAGAGATGAAAATATGAAAAATATGAAAGAAAAAAAAATAAATAAAAAAAAATATTCTATTGTATTTCATGCGGGAACTGGGATGGGTCTGGTTGTGTTAATCAAAATGTACATCTTGTGTGATTGTGATGAGATGGTGGAAGGTAGCTAGACCTACCCACAGTGAATGCACACACTTTTAAACGGTATTTTAGAAGCATTTGCATATAAGCGCGTTAGTTATGTTTGACTGCAATTTGTGCCACAGCCAAGGCAGTAATTTGCAGCTTACCTTTTTGATATTTTTTTGCCTCTCGGTTTGATTTTTGTTTCTCTACTCTTGTGTCGGGTTCAACTCCCAATGACATGCTAACGAATGTGTTAGATTTTCGGATTAACAAAATTAAAGTGGAACGAATCGCAATTTCCAATTAAAATTTTCTTATAAGCTCGAAAATTGCGGCTTTGATTTTTGCAACTTTCAGAAATTTGTTCTTAAATAAAGCAAACAAGAAAAAAACACTGAACATCGAAACTATTTTCAAAATTGTGTATTTTTAATATGTAATATTTTTATTTTAATATTAAACTTTCGTTATACCTTCTTTTTTTTTGATGAAAAAACCCAGACCAGTTCAAAATTCTTGCCCTGAAATTTAAGAAAAAAATTAAACTTTCGACTTCATTAAAAATTAAATAAAAAATAAAAACTATGGCTTTTAAAATTCGAAAATATTTTTCTAAAACGTTCCATTTTTGAAATTCAGCATCAACATTGTTTATAGAAATTTCTTAAAAATAAACAATTTCAAAATTATAATAAATTCAAAGGTAGCAGTATTAAAAACAAAAACCGAACTAAAAATGAAAATTATAACAAAATCAACATTTCTTACAAAATTATTTAAAAAATATTAAATTTTCTGCAAAATCTTGAGACAATGAAATTTTTTGTTTTTTCAGAAAAACAACCAAAAATATCCTAATAAAATTTTTCTTCCCTCTTCTTTTTCGGATACTGCATTTTTATATCCTTTCTTTCTGTGAATTTAATTTTTTCAAGATTTCAGATCATTTTGTCGAAAAAACACAAAAGAGAATGGTAGGTACATTTGGACTTCATAACAACCAAATAGAATTCCAGCATTTATTCCTAGACAAACATAAAAACATACATATTTGATTTGGCATCCTCTGCAGCTGAAAGCTCATCTCAAGTCGTTCCAGCAAACATTTTCAATTACTTGTTTTTTTCTTCGTCAACTAGATTCAGCCTTTTCTTCCTTCAATTCTATACAAGATTGTCTTCCATTCCAACTCGACAGACGTGGCAATAGCACTCACAATAGTTGGTTGGATATAAAAGCATAGCATCCTGCCTTATCGCATGTATCGTCTATAAAAAGTCTAGGATCGGTGTATTTTTTGTTTTGCCAGCATGCAGTCAACTGCAAATAATGATGTATCCTTGTATCCTTCTTCTACTTCTTCCATTTTTTTTTTTGTTATAATTTTTTGTCTGCTTTTTGAAATGAACAAAAAAAAAATTGAAATGTATAACAAGTCGAAATGGAGTGCTAGAAAGAGACTTCGCCATAACCTATTTGCGAAAAAATGATTGTACTCGTTTTATGTTTGCTGGCTTCAATATAAATATTCACTTCACCCTCCATAAAAGTCGGTCCGGGGTCTCTCTCCTCCTCTTTTGTGAATTTAAAGTGAATGTGCTTTGTTCGTGGGTCGTGCTCGCACATTTGACTTGTATACGAGTAAAACCGCGCAAAATGGTTGCGATTTTTTTCGCATTCTCTCTCAGAACTTCCATTCCTTTTTACCATCGAGGATGACTTTTAGGTATGTTCGAATTCTCAAAGCCCGCTACCACTAGAACTTTAAGAGTTGTACGTGTTTGTGCGTGTGTACGTATCCTTATGGGAGGTTTATTCCCCCTTGGCCTCAAACTTCCTGGTCGATTTATTGGGGTGACATGTGGCACTGCCATTATGGATGATTGTAGCGCCGCCGAGCAATGACAACGACTACGACCGCGACTACGATGACGACGTTGATGACGATGACTCTACGATTTCAAATGAAACATTTTTTCCATCCATATGCGGAGGAAGGAGGTAACATAGCGGACGGCATTGCGTATCTTCATCGTTGGCTGCATCATCAGAAGTTCACTCTCGGTCTCATACGCGATAAGTCTTCCCCTGCCATTGACACAGAAATTGTCAGTGGGTGAGAAGAGAAAAATGGTGGGGGTGGGTTGATGAAATCGCGATTTTCTTCTTTCTCTTCCTTTTTTTAGTTTCTTTTTTTATTTTCGTTTATCTTACGCAGAATTCCAGACAAAAGGAAAATCAATACAACTTAAAAGCCGGAGATTTCGCAAAGAGAAAGACATTTATGTTTTGAAAATCCATAAATCTGTTAATTCCAAATTGCAAAAAAAGAAATACAATTCTTGACAAAATACACAAAAATCTCTCAATTTTGGCAGAGACCATTCAGAAAAAACAGATAAAATGGGTTTTAAAATCATTAAACTGCTTAAATAAATTATTTTTTGTCTTTTAATCAATAAATATTTCTGGAAAACGGGTCCGTGCTACTATTTTTCATAATGCACAACTTACTTAATTCATTGAACCACTGCTAACTTTGCCAGCCTTTATGCGGCATGTTGTATGACTTTTAAAATGTTTGGCTTTTAATTCAGACATTGCAAATTCACGGTAAAAAAATATCTGGTTAACTATTTCATTCGGAAATACAAATTCAAAATTAAAATCGTTATTAAAAATGATTTGGAATAAACGGCGGCGTCCATATCGGACTATGGAAAAAAGTCCTCATAAGCGAACGTTGGACAACCCGAACCCAATCTTTTTGTAAGGACGAAATAACAATATGTAAACGCCAACTTAATACAAAATTTTTTGTCGATATTACTAATATAATTCTGGACAAAACACTTTCATCACTATAGCAAGTTTGTCGTCATAAACATACCTCTTGCAAATCCTGAAATTGAGAAATCGTTCAAAATTACTATTTTTAACACCTTCTACCACTGTTAAACTAATTTTTGGAGTTATTTTCACTTTTCTCTTCCATTTTCATACACCTAAATTCATAATTTGTTTTAAATATACTTAAATCAAAATTAATTCTGTTCCCTCCATTGCCAAATTTCTTCTGTCAAATAAGAAGTCACTTATAGTTTCTTATTTAACATTTTTTCACCTTCGTACCTTAAAAATATAATCAAACAACAAACAAAATGAAGGTAATGTTTATTAGTCTTAAGTTTATGATTTAAATATTAAACAATAAAAAATATATAACAATAATCAAAATTTAAAAAAAAATTAAATAATTATGATATAACCTGTCCGCGAAGAATTTTTTGACCGTAAAAACAAATCGTTTAATTTTCATATAAATTCAATACAGAATTAATAGTTTTCGCATAATGGCAGTTAAGAAACCCAAAAAACGCCAAAAACAAATTAAAAAAAAAAAAAACAAAATCAATCAAAATTAATACGAAATTCAACATTTTCATTTTCATTCAATATTTTCGGATTTATTTTTCGATACTTATCTGGAGGCCAGAAGCTTAAAAATCAATAAAAATTATTTCATTTCGAATTTATAAAAATAATTTTAAAATTTTAATTTAAACACCAATAAAGTTGCATCTGTATCTGTAGGCAATTAATTCATTCAAAAAATAATATGAAATATTTTCTTTTTTCCTTCCACAGGTTCCCAAAGAAGAAGATACTCAAAACTCCGTGACAATTGAACTAATCCTTCGCTTAGTCTTTTTCTTTTCACCAAATCGCCTCTGAATGTATTGAATGTCATTGGTGTGATGGGATCATCCGGGTTAAGGTTATTGAGGTCCAAAGTCAATCATGTGAGGGATTAAACAATACCAATAAAAGACGCTTTTTGAGATTACTTATTCGTGAAAGAGATAATGAGCTTTGCTTACATCCAAACTGCCTTTTCAACAACTTGGACTTACCAAATTATTTTGAGTCACACTTGTTCGAAATCTGCTCAAGACTTGGTTTTAAAGTTATTTTTTTCCACTGAAATTTGTCACCACCATCGAAAAAAATTGAGTCTGCATCACAAGTGAATGATGATTTTTTCGACAACAATTTGACTTAAGTTCAACTGTAAAAGGTCGGCAGATAAAACAAACTCTCTAGCATTATCCTGAATCAGCTGAAGAAATGAGATTTTGATAAATTATTTAGTTTACGTTCTCAACAAAAGCCGGAAAGGGTCTTGTTTGAAGTAAGTCTTTCAGAGTCAGTTGAAAATTGAAAATTCAAACTTTTGACATTAAGACAAGTTTTTTCCCTTTTTTGATTCAACCAACAATTCCTAAGACATATATCATCTGTCAAAGTCCCTTTTAAAAATCTCTCCAAATCTAAACAGTTGATATTTCTATTCCAGACAGGTGAAAGCGAACTTATCGAAGTAATTCTCGAAAAAATACCGATTCATTTTTGATATACAAAGAGACTAGAGAACCAGGATTGGACATACGGTGATCGGAATGACAAAGAAAGCATCGCATGTGACTAATACGACCGCACCGTTCGAGATGTTGCTATTGTTGATGCTAATACAATATGAAGCACATTGCTCGTGTACCTATTCAATGTAGCGTACATTTAAATCGGATATTAAATCTCTGTAGAGTGTTATTTATACTTTTGCCAAGTTTGAAGGTATTAGATTATATTTTCGAAGTTCTTCACATGTTGGAAGTTCAATGTAAGGGCTCCTTTGGCTCCTTTGGCTCCTCGATAAATCTCTCCCCAGTTAAAAGAAATGAGACAAATACATAACTCAAAACAGTTGTATAAGAAAACACACGAAGTGCAAGGACAACTTTTTCTCAGGTATTGGCATTATAGCATCCCTTATTCAAACTTTGGGCTATTAGTTTTTTTGGTGTAAAATACCGAGCTTCTGAACAAAAAATTAAAATATTCCGTTTCGGACTTGTATTAAATTTAAAATAAATTACAAACATTGTCAACATCCAAAAAAAGCAAAAGCAATTAACCTAAAGGCATATTAAAATTTCAATTTCTTGAACCAAAATTGATTGAAAAAATTCAAAAAACCATTCGACAACAACGTTTCGGTTTAATGTCAAAAAGTAACCCTCGCCTAGCTGTCCATTATCCTGTAAAATGTTTAATGTTCTTGAACAAATTAACCATAGAAAAAGTGCATCTGTTCTGATCAGCTCTTAACAGGTCTTCAATTTCATAATTGAGTTTAGTGATGACTCCTGGAGCTCAACGACGAGCATATTTTTTTCCACTTTGCTCTTTCCTTCCAAGACTATTTTACAGATAAATACAATTTACTTAAGTGCTCGCTTAATACGCAAAGACGCACGCACGACATGATGGAGCAGCAATATTTTTATTAAAAAATAAACCCAAATGAGGACAAGAACTTATGGTGGACATAAATACCTATCAACCGTACCAAAATTTATTCCATTTTTTTCCCAATTTTCATTTTTTTGTACAAAATTAAGAAAAAACAACTTGAAACACAACAAACAAATAATGTGCGGTGCTAAAAGTATTCATAATTCATCTAATGTTCACCCCCAACACCCGTTGTTTGGGAAAACAACATTTTCCTAACCCCCTTTCTACCAACCACTTTATTATTTTATCCTGGCCTGCATGAGGCGCGAACAAACAACATCAAGTTGTTGTTGGAAAATGGTCGAAATGAGGTGGAGGGACGGCCATTAGAAAAAGAAAAAAAATAATGACAGCGAGTAAAAGCGCACCGTTTCGCCATCTCATAAAATTGCCATCTTTGGCACTTGCAGATCCAGATAAATATATAAAAACAAAAGCAGCAAGTGCCTCATCCCCATTGAAATGGAGCGCGTTTTGGCACTGGAACCCGCGACGGACGGCTCGGAAGCCGTGGCTATAGAAGATAAACCAACGATGATGGCGATGACTGGGTACGTTTGTGATCATTGTTCCACATGGTTACCTTGGCGTGGAGTGGAATGGTATGGGCCAGCCCCAATAATTTCATCCCATTGCCTGTGCTATTGTCTCGTTCATGATGGTGTTAAGCGGAGGCGATATTTTTTGTAAGAAATTGAAAGCCCAGTCATATATAAACAATTTTTAAGTACACACCAAGCGGCATTCCGCGTCGTTGTCGTTCGTTGGATGGTATCCTTCTCTCGCCTAGATGGCGCGGTAGGGCAGTCGATGGCAAATAGCTCCTGAGACGAGGGATGAATAGTGCAAAAACCGATTAGAGCCAAAACGTGGAAGTCTCTTAAGCATCGCCATCGCCATAGATTGCAGGCCGTTACAATCTCTTTCCCACTCTCTTGTCCAACACATATAATTTACATAGGACTATAGGTACTTCCCAGCATCCCGACATCCAAATACCCCCAACATCCCCAGCATCACCAGCTACTATAAGGATACAAAAATTACGTGGAAAAGTATTTTTCATCATTTTTGATTACACAGCAAGGATAATATATTGTCGGACCAGTAAATACCATTTTGTATATTTTTGTTAGCTTATGGGTACGTTTCCTTATTTTTTTTCTTATATTCATTCTTTTTTATATTTTTTTAACATTATTGTTGATGATGATTTAAAATTTTGTTTTCTTTTATCCATAGGGATACTAACAGACAACAGGATGCAGAACGCGAAAAAGGAAGACCGAGTACAACGAGAAGCGGAAGAGGAAATGAAGCGGAGCGTAGCAGATGAATATTTACTCAACGATTTATCATAAGAATAGACTAAATATACCTATTTTTATACTTATACATGAATGATTTGACAATAAACATAATAAAAATGTAAAATTGTAAAAAAAAGAACATTTTGAGAATGAAGTAATTATATATATATAAAAAAATAGCCGTTGAACTAAATTTTACACAAAATTAAATATAATTACTCAAACATTTGGATTTCATTTTCCGACAGTTGCAATCAATTTTCCACACAATAAAACAAGCTTTTAATGGAATTTGTTTATATTTTATTTTTTTCTACCTATATGGAAAAAAACTTTTAAGCCTTTTAGGTTTGACATGGATATATTTTAATTAAAATAATAACTTCAAGAATAAAAACTGTTTAAATTATTATAAGCCTATACAAAATTTATAAATTTTAACAGAAAAAAAACCATTGATTCGAGGAATAAACAATTTTGTAAATGACCTTACCATTTTTATTTTATTTATTTGGACTTGATCAATTTAAAGTTTTCTAGCACTGACGCAACGAGATATGGAAATTGGTCTCAAAATTAGGTTAATCTTCAGGGCCGGGGTATCCTCAGGGGATCCAGGGTGTAGTAACGTAGGAACAGTAAACCTTAGTTTGGTCCAATAGGAAGAAAGATAAAAATGTTTCATAACTCCAAAATTCTATTTATTTAACTAAGTGTTATTTTTAGTTTTCTTTAAAATATAATATGACTTATATTATAGTTTTCTTTGCGGCATCAGACTAGGTTGACTGGAGTTCTTCGTGGTGATGACTTTATTCCTTCACGGCTCGGAACATCATGTACTTCGCGGATTTGTGATAAGTTAAAGATGAGCACGACTCATGCGTATGTGTCCCTTAGGGTTTCCTCTAGTAGATCAACGGAGTTTCCTCCGGCTTTCGACGGCCTTGTAACCGGTTATAAACAAGATTTCCCTTGGCTATCGGCTGAATTTTCTCCGGCTTTCAACGATCTTTCGATCGGCTATCAACAAGGTTTCCTTTGTCTCATCAACGGCTTTGAACCGGTTTATCAACGGCACGGCGTTTCCTCCGGATTTCAACGTCGATTAACCGGTTTATGAACAAGGTTTCCTTCGGCTTATCAACGGAGTTTCATCCGGCTATCGACGATCTTTCAATCGGTTATCAACAAGGTTTCCCTTGGCTATGAGCGGAGTTTGCTCCAGCTATCAACGATCTTCCGATCGGCTATCAACAAAGTTTCCTTTGGCTCATCAACAGCTTTGAACTGGCTTATCAACAGAAATTTCTCCGGCTTTCAACGACTGGTAACCGGTTATTAACAAGGTTTCAATTGGCTTATCAACGGAGTTTTCTCCAGCTATCAACGATCTTTCAATCGGTTATCAACAAGGTTTCCCTTGGCACATCAACGGCTTTGAACCGGTTTATAAACGCAGTTTACTCTACTTTCAACGGCGGCTAACCGGTGTTTCAACGGACAGATCCGGAACTTATACTTTGACCGACTGATCAGCTTCCGTTAGGAAGCACTCCCTTTATGCACATATCTTACAAAAACTATGTGTGAATTACGTTTGGTAGATTTGTAAAATTCCATACTAAGTCTTGCTGGAACGATATGAATTATGTTTTGTTGGTATAATTCATGCTATTTTGGAATTTGTAATGTGTAATGTGGACTAAGGTTTGTAGGATTCACATTTTGTTTAGGTCAAATATCAAAAGACACAGTCTAATTGAATCCTTTGATGCGGAAACCGGTCATAAGTACGAAATTATATAACTATCGAAGAAAAAAAAACCATTTGGAAGTTAAGCTGGGGGTTTCTTCGTTTGCAGGTTGTTCAAGTCAGTAATTTGTCCGATGATATTTTTGGATGCAATCATTATAACGCTTGAATCATAAATTAATTATTATTATTATTATTATTATTATTATTCCTTTATTTCATTAAAAACATTTTTTTACAATTTGAAAATCAAAATAATATATGGACATGGCAAGATTGCCGTCTGCCAGAAAATAACATTTGCTTTAATAAAATAAATAGTTGGTAGGTTTTCATTAGATTTGTCGTTATACAAAAAGAATATAATTTGTTGTTTTACATTCGCTCAAACAGAAAAAAGTAAATGATCTTTTGATAACTATTGGGTTTTGCGTTTTAGTTTACGTTTGTACAAATTCATATTTTAAATTGTTTTAGAAATTTGTTAATTAATATTTTTAGGAAAACAGAATTAAAAAAAAAAGAAAAATTAAAAGGTTGGAAAGCTTCTTCGATAATTTAAAGCATGGTCACAGAACATGAAGAGATTTGTCCACCCAACGGATCCGTTCATTACACCAAACATTTGTTCTCTAGAGAGGACACTATGTTGAAAATAGAGCCTTCGAATTTCTTGTAGTATCGGACAAATAGCTATGAAATGGTAAGTATCGTCACGCTCATTTATGTAACAATAATTGCAAAGGAGAGGTAGATCTGACCGATGCGGAATATAATTCAAGTTCAATATTTCAACCCTTGCTCTGAAAATTGTACCTATAGCTCTCGCAGAAAGACTATTATTGAAATAATTTGTCGCATTAGTATTTCAAGAGTGGCTTAGATTTTTATATATTTCTCTTGTTGACGATGATGATGCTCTATTTAAATGTTGAAGATATATATTTTATCAGCTTTTGCGATAACATTCGAAAAGATATCTTGCCAAATATCTATGTTAAACTCATTCAGTTCAAGAGAAACATTATGCAATCTGGCAAGTTGAGTCCATTCCTTAAATGGCGATGCTTCTGTTCGCAAAAGAACCTTCATGATAGCTGTGTGAAGATTCGAACTTGGTTTACAAATCTGCATGCAACTTCAAATTTTTAATATAAATCGGCGCAATTCCAGACTCAACATGAATTGCATAAGTTGGAGTCAAGTTAGGTAACCGAAATAATCTTTTGAAAAAGAGGCGTTGTATCAACTCAAATTCTTCAAAATAGGTGTGACCAAAAACTTGAATACCGTAACACAAGCAAGTGTTAATGGTTGCTTGGAAAACTCGGTATTTAGATCCTAAGTCTATGTTTTTGTTTGAGAAGAAAGTTGGCCACATTATGTTGAGAGCTACTTTAGCTTCTTTACTCTTAAGCTGAACATGTTTTTTGAAGCTACCGTTAGCAGACATCAACACTCCTACACGGAAAGAAATGAAAAATCAGTAATCACGAATTTCCATGTCGTAAATTATGAAATTTTTTTTTTTTGTAAATCATCCCCCTTTTTTCGTAAAATGAAAGTCAATATTGTAAATCAATCTTTATTCCGTCTAAATTTACAAAACTGTATAATTTGAGAATTACGAAAAAATGTCATGATTTTAGATTTCCATTGTAAGAGCAATTTACAAATTTTGTATTCGTAATTTTAAACGTTTGGAGCATGATATAAATTGTACGACTAAATAACTCTGATTTACAAAATCAAAGATCGAGATTTATGATCTCAATATTCTAAAAACAAAGCTCTTGAAGCTAAATGAACGAATTGATCTTAGACAATCGTAGTTTACAAAAATATTTCCTGAATTAAAAAATAGGTGTTTATTAAATCATGAATTCTTATCCCATTTTACTACTTTTGAATCCAAACTGTTTTCTTTTGTTACGACTCATGAATCGTAAAACACGCAGAAGAATAAAGAAAAGGTATTTTGTAAATCATGAATTCTTATCGCATTTTACTACTTTTGAATCCAAACTGTTTTTTTTGTTACGATTCTTGAATCGTAAATTACGACAATATTTCCTGAAAAAGAAAAACGTTTTGTGTTGTTTATTTATTCCCTAGTTTTCATGTGGTCGAAAATCAATTCCAATTTTTTAAAGCGTCAAGTAGCTCAGTGGGTAGAGGTGCCGATCAAGAGACCGTCGTGCATTCTCATGCCTGGGTTCGAATCCCAGCAGTGCGGAGTGACGGATTTGTAAAAACAAAAATAGTCGCCACTAAGCAGTATGCAGAATGAGAAGGAAGTACGGAGATTGATCGGTGAGGTGAGAGAGAGGAAGGGAGAATATAGTAGAGGGGGAAGGGCGAGGAAGGGAGAGAGAAAAAGAGGTGAGATCCCCCGAAACGAGGATGGTGGGGGGGGGAACACAACGGATAATTTACGTAATTGACAACTGACTGATCGTAAATTACCCTCCTGAATCGTAAATGCTTTTTTTGGTTATGATTGTAAAATTACAACTTTTGAGTCGTAATTCTTGACAAGCCAAATGTAAATTTACAACTGGCTGATCGTAAATTACGCTTCTGAATCATAAATGCTTTTTTTTTTGTTGCGATTCAAAAGTTTAGAATTACAACTATCGAGTCGTAATGTCTTCATTTTCCTCTTTTTCGTAAATTACAAACACGAATTCGTAATATGTATTTGATTCCCAATCCAAGGTCCATAACTAGATTCATTTTTCGTGATTTACCGCTTGTTTTTCTTGATTTGATCTTCGATTTCTTTCTGTGTAGATATTTGAATTCGTGTACTATTTCAATAGGTTGGTTGTTAAGGAACCACCTTTCTTCTCTCAACCTTCTACAACTCCGTGCCTCAAATACCATTATCTTTGTTTTCTCTGAGTTTATTTTAAGGTCCCAGATATTGCAGTACGTTTGGACCCTATTGATTTGTAGCTGGAGAGAAGATGGGTTATCCGCTAGCATAACCAAGTCATCCGCGTAAAGAAGCACTTTTATACGAATATCAGAAAAACAAACTCCACCGGGTAAATTATCTGAAATATCGTCAATGTAGAGGGCAAACAAGATAAATTAATTATTTTACGACCTTGATAGAGATTCTCAGTATTTTTGGGTTTCATATCTGTATGTGTGGTCACCAACTGTTAACTTAATGGGTACCTAATTCATTGTGAGATTAGATTTTCAACAGAATCGATTTGTCGTCATTCTCAGCAGATTTTCGTATTCGACAACTTGGCAAATCCTTATGAGGATCTCGGCCTTAAAACATACAGAGCCAGTCAACTTCGATTTGCGTCAATCAATTATATTCCATTTACAGCTCATTGGATTCGTTAATTAACAAAATCAGGCTGTTGAACAACATGAAGAGTATCAAGAACTACCATTATATCAATTAAAAACAACTTTACAGTGTTGATTTTTCACTGTTGGAGTATTTGGTCCAAATCTCTTAAAAAATGAGGACAAATGGTCTCAGTTATAGCTTTGACTTCAACAAAACCAGAGGCGCCACGAGCCATACAGGAGGTGGACTTGTTGTGAAATCATTTCAGTGTGTTTTTTATGAGATCGCATTTTTATGTCTTGATATTTCTAAAGAGAAAGGAAAAGATGACCGTTCCGAGTAAACAATATAAATACCTGTTATTTTCTCCCTGTTAATTTACCATTATCCACAATAAAAAGGAACGCTTTTATCTTACGAGTTCTTTTTAACACCCATTAATTGGAAAACAATGCATTCACTTTTATCTCTTAATTATATACGCCAGGGGCCATAACACCCAGGACAGAGATAAACTTTAATTAAGAAAGAATTGACTTTACAGCATAGTTGGTGTTAGTACTTAACTTAATATTTAACTCAACCGACCAAACTCTTATAATTAAGAAATAAAATTTTTCGGAGAAACGTCGTTGCTCCAGTCCAAGGCTTGTGCAAGGAACATACAAAATTTTCGCAAAAGGCATCATTAAAAAAATATATTATCGACTCAGTGCACATTTGCTGATAAAACTGTCTTCTGATGATTGCAACCTTCTTACTTTTCAATTTTATTGCGAAAACATAAACTTTAAGTTGTTGTTCAGAAAGATTCACTCAAAGCATAGATGAGTATTGTAATGACAACCAGGAACCAGCGCAACTCGATCGCTCCCTCTCTGTCAGTTATAGTTTCGTCAAAATTTATTCCGACACATTGCATGATAACAAGTAATAATTGCAAAACTGCAACAATGTTGCAAAAGTACACATAATTTAGTAAGTAGCTATTTAGTTGCAATTTTGCGCACATGGTGGTAAAGTACTCCGAATCCGAAGTAAAAGAGAAATAAGTCATTCATATTCATATTCGAATCGGCTTATTTAAGATCCCTGCTTGCTGATAGCACTTATCTGACATTTATTTCCATGCAACGAACCAACTAAAACTTATCTGCGAAACGTCAACTTCATCGCACCGGTCGGTGTCAAGTGGGTCTTCTTTGTTGTTGTCTTACGATAAGAGAAGTGAAAGCCCATTGATACGAAAAATTCTGAAGACAAACAAAATTTAATCGACTCAGGTGTGCCGACCGGGGCGAGCTAACATAAAAACCAGTTACCGAGAAGAAGTTTGATTATACGGTCCATTCTGAAGGAGGAAGTTCGAGGTAAGTAAGGCATCTTGATAGGTTCGCGAATACTCCCTTAATTGGTGTGCGGTTCAGTGGTAGGTTGGGCGCACGGACCAATTTGGGTCTCATAACTGTGGCGACGAAATATTTCAAGACATCGCCGCGGGTATATTTGTCTGGCAAAGAATTATGGACTGTGCTCGATGATCGCTTCACATTTATCAATGCACCTGTTCCTCTCAGGCGGTTCATTGGATCCGATAAGAAAAATATTTGAAAAATATATAAATATGTTTTAATTGATTTCTCTTTGGGAAGTTGTTTCCTGCTTTATTTTTAAGGAATTTAAGAATTAAAGAGGTATCATCCTATTTCGAAACATTAAATTAGAACCACTAAACACAGTAATTTGAATAGACTCCTTATGGAATCATTACGGTCCTGTCACTTTCAGTCGCGCTTGAAATTTACCAAGGAAACACCTTCTCTTCCACCCAATTAACATAAAACACACAAATTCTCCTTGAACAGACAGCCTCTCATTTGTAATTGTCTAGAACAGCTTCTTATTCTCACCTAATCTCTCGCCTTAAACAGAAAGAAATAAGTACCCCCAAAACAAAACATCCGCCCTGCGATTAAATTGTCCATCAACACTCTCAGATCATCCTGAACAGTACATTGCTCTTAATGAGGGGATGTTTCTGTAAATTGCTCAATTAAAAATCATACTGTAAACTCTCCTGTCCGCACCAAAACAAGACGAATTATTTTTTATTCAATTCATCCACCGACCGTTCACCCACAAGCCTCTTTTTCATGGAAGAAGAAGTTTTTTTTTCAAGTCTCTAAATTGACGAGCAGAATTCTGCGATTTTGCAGACAACCCCAAAAGAAAGCGAAACCGAAAGGTCCTTTTCGACTTAGTCCCTCAAATAAGGAATTAGAGTGGTCTAAGGACATTACTTCTGTGTTTTTGTTTTTTTCTTTTTGTCGTCCACTTCTTCAATATTTGTTTTGTCATTCGTTTTATTGTCAATTTATTGTCTACCAAAGTTGATAATTTTGTTCCCTTTTTTTTTAAATAATTTTGTGTGTGCAACTTTTTTACTTTTAAACCGGATTTGATTGCGAGGGAGTCAGAGAGTCAGCCTTAGGAAATGGGCAGCATGCTTCGATGATTGTTTCATCATAGTCGGTAAAACTTTGCGGATGGACTTCGTAATCGACATTGCGGCGGCGGACGGGCGACGACGGTATTCAAATGGGAATGCGTGTCGGTGCGTTCATAAAATAATGATTACCCTCTTTTTAACGCCAATTACAAGATTGTAAATGTAATTGACTGTAAGAAAAGTTTTTTTTTGGTGGGTTTCTGTCCTTTTAAGCTCCTTCAAATTTGGAAAATTGTTTTATTTTGTTTTTCCGCTTTTAAAGGAGAAATGATTTAAACTTGCGGAAGAAGGGCTAATTGCGGATTTAATGATGTGTTTGGAATTCTATTCCTTTTCCTACCAAAACGGTTTTTTCAAGGACCTCCCAAAAATAGATAGGAAAAAGCAATGATCTTGAAAGGTGACAGTTTTGAGTGAAAGCAGAATCATGAAAACCCAAATAAGGCGGTTTTCTCCTCAAGCAAGTACCTATGATTCGATACACTGGTATCACTCCCTTTGGTTCCTCTTAAGACTCTTTAAAATATTAATGACACCTAACAAGATTAACTAAATTTTGAACCAAGACAAAGAGATTGGTGTTAGTATCACTCAATCTACTTATCTACTTAAGTATGCCTCATTAGTGGCATAAAGTATGTATTAACAATCTCATAAAATAATAATTAAGACAGGTGAAATAATAGCAGGTTTTCCTCACTCCAATTAGGTACTTCTTGTTCCAACAGAGCTTTATCAGTCAAAATGATGTCCATGGTGAGAAGTACCTAGTATTAAAACGTCATCCTAATGTGTCCTCGTAAAAACCCAAACAGCTCATTTTGCACTTTTATAGAAACAGAAGCGAAATGTCCGCACACATGGTCCATGCCCAAAAGCCAAGTCACTTTCAACTTGACAGTCATTAAGTGGCCATTCTTACTCAGTCGTTAAAGGACCCACGCTGACTGCGCCGGCCATAACTTTTTAGTTGAACTCGAAAGTACCCATAAGAAATAAGTTGAAAAAAACCTCCCAAAAAGCAATAGGCGCATAATTAAAGATTTTTATCAAACATTTCATATCGCTACCAAGAGCCAGTAGGTATAACAGTGCGCCCACTGTGCTTACTAAGTCACATCGATCGTCGGTCGTGTCGGTCGGCATCACCACGACCATCATTATGACCAACAATCCGTTTTGCATGGCTATAAACTATTTATGGCCCTTTGATGAGACCTTCATGATGTGAAGTGTTTTTGGGAGCTCAAACAGTTTTAGTCGCTCTGAAGCCAATTTTACTACATTTAATTTTATTCCAACACATTTTTAATGCATTATCATTTTATGCACAAAATGTGTAATTTATTCGAAGCGCTGTTTCTGCAATGTTCGTGTTGTTGTTTTTTTTTTCAACATAAAATCTGCTGCTTTGTTTGGCAGTCAAAAATGAAGGCGCTACCTTGCTACGTAAGTCCGTGTTAGTTGCTCACATATTTTAGAGACCATATAAGACTATACAGTGGGCAACATGTTTTTACTCAATTATTTGCAACCTGTAATTACTGTCCACAAGACTGTGCAATTATGTCGTCCAATTAATTCCAGGGGGCTCAGATATCATCTTTTGAGTGGTTGTAGTCGCCTTTTTGTTTTCTTAATATTTTGTTATGTTTTCGTCGACGATGGATCGCCGAATACAGCGACTGCCGCCGATCGGTCATCTTGGCAAAGCAACGAACCAGCAACGAAAATTAGTTTTATTCGAAAATTATTAATAAACTGTGTTTTTGAGTACGAAGAAAATTGCTGTCGTATATTAATGTGACATGTTAATACACTTTTTAAAATAATAATTTTCAATTTAATCCGCTCTGTGGAGCAGCGTTTTGCCTTAATTTAACATATTTTATCGGTTACAAGATTCTTGAAAAAATATGTTAGAAGTAAACAAGTTTTTTTTTGCAGTTGGGAGTGTTTTTTGTTGCGATCACTTATCAAGATCAAAATACATTTGAAAAAGTGCTTTAGGGAGCCTTCAATGCAAAGGTTCATGTCTTCAGTCCATATATTAAGAGAAAACAGTCAAGTCAGTACTCGAGCCAAATGCAAAGGAAGGTTGGAGGACCCCAAGGTTCTATTTTCACTCCCGAACTTCTTTTTTTCTATTTTAACTACTATTTGGTTCCTTCTTTCAAAATCAAATTTCCAGCAACTTCAAAGCCGTCAAAACTTGTTTGGATAAAGTAAAACATCACAAGAGATCACAAAACAAAAAATTCCCATGCACCTTACGTTACAACAGCATTAAATTAAATGTATGTTACGAGGGCAAATTGCCAGGGTGCACTGTCACTTGTCAGAACTTCTAATTTATTAACATGTAATTTTTCGATACACACAACCAAAAAAAAAACAAACAAAAAAAACAATAACATTGCCACCTTATTATCCAGGCGCGTAAAAATTAGGATGTGCAAATGAGAATGAGTTAAGGCAACGCTGCTGCCGTTTCCACTCACCCATCGTCGTCATGCCAGACCAGAAAGCAGCCAAAGTCGATAAACTTAAACCAAATTAATTCAACTTTGGGTTATGACAACCTGCCGGCCATAACATCGAGGATAAGCCGCATCAGCTTTAAGAAATAAGCGATTATCGTCAAGTTTCTTTTTTCTGCTGTCGCACGCATCCGCACAAATCATCCGATATGATGTTGTCGACTTGACTGCATTGAAAAATTAAATATTTTTGCTTCGCACTTTTTGCACGCAGACAGTTTCCACGAAGACGAACTCACCTGTCAACTTTAAGTACGTGACAGTGAGCAGCGGCGGCGGCGGCGGGTTGGACACCAAAAAGGACAAACGCAGACAGGGAGGAAGCTACACGCGCTGTTGTTATTGAGTTGTGCGTGCCCTATTCCCACCTAAATTATGACCAGTGTCAGTGCTCGGGCAGACATTACATCATGAAAACCAAAATAATTATTATGAATTCGTGTCGCGTCGTCGTCGTTGTGATCCTTGAAGAATTGGCTGGCAACAATACGAGTGAATGCATATGGGACCCTCCTTAATTGTTAATTAAAGTCAATGTAAGTTGGTAAAGATGGAGCGGTGGCGGCCGCCTGCGCCATAACCATGTCATCACGATGACACGCTGAATGAAGAGAGTCGAAGCAGGGTGTTGCAGTGTTGAGGTTTCAACAAGATTCAAGTTTGCGATTCTCGTGCCTCACACAATCGCTGAAGGTGTCTGATGCAGGCATATACCTATATCGAAATCAAAAGACAGCTGTCGCGGGTGTCTCTCATCGAAATGCATCATCCACATTCGACAGCGACACCAAATGCCCTCAAGTTAGAAGTGTCGTCTTGCATTTTCGTTATTTTCAATGTTCAGTCTACTTGACGAAATGATTGATTACAAGTGCTACGCACTCGTTTGTTTTCCAATTACTCCTTTTTTGGGCAGGTGTAATATTGTGCGGTCAGAGGTGGATGTGCCGTGGGATAGAAACAAGAAACCGAAGTACCAACATTAATATGAATAAGAGGAGGAGGATATATACACTTGCGGCAAAATTCAAAAGTGATTGTCTTGTTTTGAACGGTGCTTGAGGTCTAAAACCGCAAGTCTTTATTATTGAGATGTTGTTATCAGCAAGGTTATGTTTTAAACGGTACTTAACTAGCGAAATGAGAGAAATCATAATTTTATTTAATTTTTTTCATGCCCCACGGGGGATCGTGTTGCAAAATACCTACTTTTCAATAGTTGAATTGCTTCTCAAGAAGCTATAACAGCTCTTGAATAATTTCGACAGCAGTTTGTTTCCTAATTTATTCTTTCAATTTCTCTTCTGCGCCACGTTTAGCAGAAGTTATGATGAAGACAAAAGAAGAATTAAATTTGCTCATCACTAAAAACATCGTTCTCCATGATTCTCATACATTTGAGTGACCGAAAAAACTGTGTTAAACAAAACCATTTTTATGAAACACTTCGAAATCATAAATTGCGTTCTTATTCTGATTCAAAATAATCTTTATGGGAAGTCCGCACCCGTACGTCACTCCAAACTTGAAGGACATTGATCATTAAGACTATCACTCCACCATACAACTTCTAGTACAGAAAAATTTCACCAAATTTTGATTCAAAATATAAATCCCGTTTATTATTCCATTTGAATAAATTGAAATAATTTCTTCATCCAACAAAACCTCTGCTTTGCAAAAACTCCATCAAAACATACCTACATGTAGAATCCACCTCGGAAAATCCGGTACACAATAAATATACCTTCATCAGCATTTCTTAAGCGAAAAGTTGCGTCGAGTTGTGAAGAACAAAAAAAAGACCATGTCTTTAAATGGGAATACATGATGAAAAGTTCATAGCGGCGTGACCCATGCAAACTACCCTCTCCCTTATAAAAGTTTGCAAATTTTTTAGTTCAACAAACATGGCTTCTAGATGCTCTAATAGAGTGCTCTATGTGTAGTGAAAATGGCAAGTGAAAAACCATGTGAGTGTGAGGAAACTTCTATAGACACACAAAAACCACAAGTTTAGAGAGACGGTTTCCAGGATGCGGCAAAGTTAAGTTACAAGTTCGCGGCAGCGAAAAACCGTGTCCTGCGGGACTATTTACACTCGAAGAAAATTTCATCACAACACTGTTGTGTGATGAGGGAAGTAAGGAAGAAAATACGGTTGTGGAGTTTGCGCTGTACCAAGTAATTGCTCGTTCAGAAACCAACCATCACCCCAACACAAACACACACATTTACGTTAAGCTCGCACGCACGCATTCCAAAATGGCTCAGCATTCACGGAGATATAAGAACGCTTTAAGGACACCCTAAGAAGCACACACACACACTCGCTCTCTGGCATAAGCAAGTGTTTCGTATCGATTACTAATAAACTCTACAGGAAAATGCGGTTAGTTCCCGTAGAAATGAAAGTTCTAGAAGGATCGAGGAGCAGGGATACTACTATCCCCTGGATGTGTGTTGTGTTTTGTGTATCCCGGATCCCGTATGCGAACAATATTTACCCTGGAGAAGTTTCAAAACGTGTATACAAGTTTGAAAAGGGGCAAAATATGATAACACTCCAACACCATTCCACCAGCTCCATCATCTTCCGAAGAAGGATAACTTTTCTCCATCTCGAAAGAGAGGGGTGTTCTGAGTTAAAGAGGAATAGAAAGAAACAAGGAGAAAACTGCTTGGCTTGTGGTGAAGTCAAGTGTTGTTGGAACAAGTACACATACTCGACTCGTATCCTCTTCAATTGGAAAAGTTTAAAGGGGACGCTAAGCTCCTGCATATGCTCGTCGTGTGTTTCGTCTTCCTTTTCTCTAAGTAGATCCACCACTCAGGATTATTTTGGTCTAGAAAGGTGCAATTCGTGCTCAATTGTCTCTATTTTTTATTTACTTTGTCCCGTAGGCGATTAACATACAAAAACGTACATATACGGTTTTTTATTTAACTGAATATCCTGGCGACATTCGGGATGAATCTTATTATTTAACCCACGCCGCCACTGATAAAGTTAACAAAGAGTCCAGGAGGGTTAGACAGGGTTTATATATTCGACTTTCGACCCGAAATAGTGTCCCATCTCGAGATGGTGTATGCAAAAGAGATAAAGGGTCCTTCGGCCGGTTGTAGCCGGTAAGGGCGTTGGTACTCGAGAGATGGGGAATTCGACAGTATATTGATTTTTTTCCGTTTGTGTTCCTTGTCTTCTTTGTCAAATAGAATTGAGCATTTTGTGCACGTATTCCTCGGAGTTATAGATGTCAATAGAATGTCAAGAGAAGTTGTTTTCTGGTGACAAAGCAAAAAAACCAAGCCATGACTTGAATTTGATGGATTTTTGTTGATATTTTCGTGTCGAATTTTTGATTTTTGACAAGTCAGAAAACGTGGGTTCAGTTGCAAGGAAAAAAACAGAATTTTGGGACAAAAACCTTCTGAGAAAAGAAAAACAGCTAGATATATCAAAAATGGTCCTTTTTCCAAAATCTTGTTCTTTCTTTTATCTTTCAGACTCTCTTGAGGTGCTACACAAAAGTATACCAACCCTAGCGTTTCTTCTTTTACCAATATCTTCTTTCTTAAATTTCATTATGAACACAGGAAGAAAAAGTTTTGTCCGAAGGACTCAAGTTCTTTTTTTTCTTCAACTTTCAAATTAAATTTTAAATTCCAACTTCCACAAATACCTTATCTGACCTTGACACCAAATTCCCCAAAAGCCAAAAAGAAACCCGACAAAATTCCTAATTAGTCTGCTGTCTCATTTTCAAAGTCATCGCGACGTCGCTGTTCTAAATGTCGTTGTCTAAATGTCCCACCCCACTTTCTACCAAAAAGTCCATTAACCTTGAAACAAACAAGAGACAATGTAAACCAAAACAAAATCAATGGCCGTCCTTCCTCTCATTTTCATTAACTTTTCTCAACCTTTCGCCTCTCTCTTATTACGATTCTGTTCAGGAAGTACCCATAAGAACTCTGACACTCATTTCGAAATTCCTTACAAATCCATTCCAGCCAATTTTCATCTTCATTATCATCGTCAGCCGAAGATGATGACGTCAGAGCGGCAAAGCAAAGGCAAAAGCAATAGCAAAGAAAATAATATACAACGGAGGTATATAAAACAAACGACGACGACATGAAAACTCATTTACATTTTAACATTGGCCTCGATTTGAAAATTAAGGTTTCATGAACTTAGTCTTAAAATTTTGAACTCCCCCAAGCATCGGTTGTTTTTTCTTCTCATTTTGCTTGGGTCTAAGAGCAAAAGTATAACTTTTATATACCCAGACGACTAATTTCTTGAAAGGACTTTCTGGAGCAAGGACGTCTCACTATACCTAATTCCAAATGAACACAGAGAGGGAGCAAGTGAAAACACGAAAAAAAAGGAGACGGAGGAGAGACTCTTAAAACTATCATCCTTGAGAAATGCTATGTACTTAATTCATTATTTTTCTTCTGCTTGTGTAAAAACTTTTGCTTTCTGTGTTCGGCAAAAAGACTAAGATGGGAAAGAAGAAGGCAACCGGCATCATCGTCTTCGTCCTTGTGAGCTGGGTATCTCCATCTCGCCTTTCGTAATTAACTTTCTCTAAAATTTACACTTTTTCCCAAGTTCCTCTATGTGCTCTCGGATTCATTTTCTTCATTTCCTTCGTCTCAATGAGTCGGGGTCTCCGTCAAGGTCTTGCAAGTCGAGAGATGGTATTTAGATTCTTCTTAGTCTAATATATAAAAGCCGGGCGGAAAGAAAGCGAAAGCAAATGCCAATTGATGCAGTTTCTTTCTCTTTTCGACTTAAATATTTTAATGAATCCTTGAGGCAATGAATTAATGACCACCCGCAGGATGAAAACGAAAGTCATCTCAAGAGGAAGGACCTAACGACTCCGTCTCAGTCTGCATCAACATCAAAAGTTGAAAAGTTTATTTTTTTCTGTCGTTTTCTTGTCCTTTTTTTGTAAAAGGTTAAGGACATTCGTATAAATTTAAATGCGCTCAGCTTTTGTTATCCTTTTTTGTTTGTTGGACTTTATTTAAATGGACAATGACGCTCTAAAGGTGATATTTATCTGCCTAAGCTCTTCTGGCTGTCAGGACTTTCCGCTTTTTCTCTGGTTAGGTCATGTCCTCGAGCAAGGAAGAAGTAGTTCCTTTTTTTCTTTTTTGTTGCATGATTTTGAAACTTTTCAAAGAACAGCAAGCAAATCCTGGAAAAGTTTTCTTTGGAAGAACTTTTACAGTAATAGTTATAAAATGAACCCCTTCCGTATCCTTTTTTTGCATCCATGATGCTTGGAGGATGCTTCGCAAGACGAGAAACAGAATGCGCTGCGGGTTGAAAAGTTTTTGCCACAAACTTTTCTTTCCGATTTGGGTGTGTGTACTTTTTTAAAGGGAGCTTATTACGATTTAAGGGTTGGATTTGCTCCTCGATGATGGTTTTGTTTTTTCCTTATCGCGATGGGGGAAGGGGGTGGCTTATATTCGTTGATTAAAATTAAATATTTTTTGTGGCCCGTTTTTGCTGTGGACGTTAAACTTTTCCCATTTTAGCTTTGATTGTTGTTTGTTGCCAAAGTCGGAGTCTTGGTCGGGTTGTTAGATTAAGGATAACTGAGGGTAGAGTGAAAATTTTCATTTGGGTAGTTTACGGTGGACGATAATTTGTTTTTAAATATTTTTTATTTCAAAAGATTTCTTTTGTTGGGAAGGAAATTTTTGAGCTTAGACACATATGGGCCCCGGCAGACATCTTACACAATTTCTCAGATCCAAAAATTTGAATGTCTATCAGATTCAACTCACTATTGGTTGCTTGTTTTGATGTAGTTACTTCTAAGAAGCAAACGTTGCAACTGCAATACAATTGCAAAAACACGCAAATAAGTTTACCCTTAAATACTTGATCATCCTCTCAGTCTAGGATCATACCCAATATACCTTTTGTGTGTTAATATAATCAAAACAAACACCCCATTAACATTTTGCCAAACAGAAGAAATCATGAGTTGGCAAATAAAACATAAAAGAATCACTTTGGCACAAAAGGATTCATATAATAAAAATTTGCACACAAACACAATTTATTGATTGACTGACAATAATCGCAATTCACAATTATTTATCATTGCCAGGATAATAAGGCAAAGGTGCTCGTTCAAAACAATTGACTTGCATAAACAGTTTTCCAGACACAAAGGGATGTGCGACACTTGGTTTCATTTTTTTCTTTTGCTCTTTAATAAACACAAGAAAGAAAAATTGATAAAAAGGTAAATCGCTGAGGCGTATCGAATTTCTCAAACAAAAAAGGTAGGGAGTCCTGGTTAAAGGTCCAATCTGTGATTCATTGAGCGCATCATCTTCATCGGCAGATTTGCATAATTTTAACATTTTTTCTCATCTCGATCGCAGTAGAATATACGGTGGCGGTTTGAGCATATATTTTGTATTTATAAAGAAAAGGGGTAAGGATGAAAAATGCGGAACTGGAAATTCTCACAGTCGATGTGTCGCACAGGCATATTTGATCTATGCAAATGCGGAATTTTTGAAAAAATTTATGATTGTCTCTATGCAAATCAGGTGCGTCCGTCAGGGGTGATTATGAGTTTGGTAGCTGCATTTTTTTTTTGTCATCAGGAATCTTTTCTGATTTTCTGATGGTGAGAGTTTTAGGGAAGTATTGGAATTTGCTTCATTTAGTTCCGGGTTATCATTCAAAAATTCCCACAGATTCGATTTTAAGTCATTTGCATAAGGAAAAGGTTAAATGTCGATGGTTGTTTATTGTCATGATAATTTTTTAGATGAAGGATTCTTCTAAGATGCGGAAGGATTTTGTTGCCATATGCCAGATGATCATCAGAGAGAGGAACGTTAGGTCTAGGGCAGTTAAATAAGATTTATCTACAAGTTAAGTATTCATAATTTGTGATTTCACTTTCGATTTTCGACAAACGTTGACTCCTTTCTCAAATTTATTGAAAGTATAAACGCTGTCGAAAGATTAAATCAAAAGACAATTTTAAAACAAAGTATTTTGTAGTAGAGGTATAGACCAGGGAAAGCTACGATTGAAATTCATCCTCAGTTAGACGATGGAAAATGTCTAGGCCACGCTAACCGTGACCATTTTTTTCTATTTTGGGTCCCATCAAGAGGAAATGAACTGATTAGCTATATGATGAGTATCACAGCCAGTTGGGTCGCAAATGGTATTAAGTCTTTGGATCATCTTTATAAACGTGAAAAATATTTGACGTTCACAATCAACATTCGCATTTGCGGAGCAAGTCAAATGTTTAACAACAAGGAGACAGAAATACGCAGGTGTAACCTCCATGAAGTTTTCGTTTTTTGACAACATTCAAACTAAAAATCAAGCAATCACTGTAGCACGTTGGTTTGGGAGTCTTAACACTTGGCTGCACTTGTTGTTCAAACAACCTCAATTCAAGTCATCATAGCTGCATGGAAACTAAGGTTTTTGCCAGTCCGTGTATAAGTTGGTAGTATGTATATGTGCATAAATTAGAATGAGTAGATAGGTACCTACTTCCTAAATGGCCTTTTAATTGCTTTATGGATGGTTAGGGGGCTGAGTAAGTTTCCGTAAAACAGCCAACGAGGTGTTTCGAAAAATCATAATCAAGTTTCAGGTGCTTCTGGTCTTTCGTGGCAGTCAAAAGAAAGAAAGGAGCAAGATTCGATATCAAGATTTTCTTTTCTTTTTATGACTTCGTTAGAATGCAAGAATAAAAAAATGTTTCACTCCATAAAAATTCTTTTGAAGACCTTTTGACTAATTTATCCCTCAATTCAAATTGTATCCACTAGCTCTGCTTAATGTGTATCACGAAAAAAAACTGCTTCTTACACATAAAAGAGAATATTGCCACTGGATGTTTACTTGTAATGATTGAATGGTATAGTTGTTGAACATTGCACAAAAATGAAGAATATTTGATTTTTTTTTGCAAAACTAGGACTAAGAGAAATTCGATGTGTAAGTCTTTGACACTGACTTATATTGTATTAACTGCCTAAATGAAGGATCTCAGAATGAGACACTGCAGTCTTCCATCGGGTACGGTCCCTCGCACACTGAAAAATTTTATTAGTAAAATTGCTACGAATAGCATTCGTACGAGAAAAATTCGTACATTGAACGAATATTCGTAGATTGTACGAAGCTTTTCTGTAATAAGAAAATTACGAATGTATTAGTAAATTTTGATTAAATTTTTGGTAAAATACACGAATTTTTTCGTTCTATGTACTAATATTATTCGTAAATCAAAATTATGAGTACATTGTACGAATTTATTCGTGTATTGAACTAAATCATTCGTAAATCATCGTGTACGAATGGTTTCGTAATTTTTCCAAATTCATTCGTAAGATTTACTCATGCATTTGTTAAATGTACGAAGCAAAACTAATATTCGTAAAAAATTTAGTCTCGAAAATTGACCTTACGAATAATTCGTAGGATTAACTCATTATAAGTAGAATGAAACTTCTTTATCTGTATATTCTACTTATACTTCGTATATCATAACCTCCATTCGTATATTAACCAAACGCATTAGTAAATTTTACTAATACATCGTACTATTTTTCCTCCATTCTAACACTAAGCGAAACATTAGTACATTTTACTAATGGCTTCGTAATATTTTTCCTTCATTCGTATATTTACCGAGAGTATTAGTATATTTTACTAATACGTCGTATTATTTACACTCCATTCGTACATTTATCAAGAGCATTAGTACATTGTACTATTATTAAGTTATATTTACACTCCATTCGTACATTTACCAATAGCTTTTGTAGATTCTACTAATACTTCGTACATCTACCAAGAGCATTTGTACATTGCCGCTACTCGAATCGGATTGCGTCATTGTTTTTAAATCATCGCAATGGCTCATTTTGGTTGTGATTTTGATCGTGTTTAGTTTGGTTTGTGAGTTTTTTTTTTTTTTTTAATAAAATTAAAATAACATAAAAAGCGTGCTAAGAGTGCTAAGTATTTGATGACAGAAAGAACGAGTAGGTAAGTTGTATTTGAAGAAATTTAATAGGACACCCAAATTAACAGACAACTTGCGGAAAGTTTTGGCCGAGGCTGTTTTACAATTCTGTATTATAAAAAACCACGATCTCAAAACAAACGACTGCGTTGCTCTTAGGAATGGTAAGTATATAGTACGAAGTATAAGTACAATGAACTAATGCTTTTGGTAAATTTACGAATGGTAAGTAAATAGTACGAAGTATTATTACAATGAACTAATGCTTTTGGTAAGTTTACGAATGGTAAGTAAATAGTACGAAGTATTATTACAATGAACTAATGCTTTTGGTTAACTTACGAATGGCAAGTAAATAGTACGAAGTATTAGTAGGATGAACTAATGCTTCTTGTAAACTTACGAATGGCAAGTAAATAGTACGAAGTATTAGTAAAATGAACTAATGCTTCTGGTAAACTTACGAATGGCAAGTAAATATTACAAAGTATTAGTAAAATGAACTAATGCTTCTGGTAAACTTACGAATGGTAAGTAAATAGTACGAAGTATTATTACAATGAACTAATGCTTCTGGTAAACTTACGAATGGCAAGTAAATAGTACGAAGTATTAGTAAAATGAACTAATGCTTCTGGTAAACTTACGAATGGTAAGTAAATAGTACGAAGTATTATTACAATGAACTAATGCTTCTGGTAAACTTACGAATGGCAAGTAAATAGTACGAAGTATTAGTAAAATGAACTAATGCTTTTGGTAAACTTACGAATGGCAGGTAAATAGTACGAAGTATTAGTAGAATGAACTAATGCTCTTGTTGAATGTACGAATGGAGGGTAAATAGTACGAAGTATAAGTAAAATGAACTAATGCTTCTGGTTGACATACGAATGGCAAGTAAATAGTACGAAGTATTAGTAAAATGAACTAATGCTTTTGGTAAACTTACGAATGGCAGGTAAATAGTACGAAGTATTAGTAGGATGAACTAATGCTCTTTGTAAATTTACAAATGGGGAATAAATAGTACGCAGTATTAGTAGAATGTACTAATGCTCTCTGTTAATTTACAAATTGAGGGTAAATAGTACGAAATATTAGTAGAATGTACTAACGTTCCTTGTAAATGTACGAAAGGAAACGTAAATATTGTGATTCCATTCGTACAATGAACAAAGCTCTTTATTTAATATACGAATATGAGTTTACTGTACGAATTTATTCGTGGCTGAAAACTACGAAAAAAATTCATACGATTCACTCATATTTTCGTACTATTTATGCATGAAAATTTTTGAAGGGTGCATGCACCCTTCAGTCGCACCCTCGAAATCACTGCTATACCAACAGTAACCTTTTGTCTTAGGCGGTGGACCAATGTTGCTTGGTCTGTTGATAACATGTACTTTGTTTTGTCCTCATTCAGTTCAAGATAAACGAGTTTCACCTGTTCTTCAATGTCTGTGAAGGCCTTAAGCACAGCTTTCTTAATGGATCGACCGATGATGTCTAGGAGTATGTATCACATGACAGCGTATCTCCTTGACTAAACCCTACACATGTTTAAAACAACTGTTAAAACTGAGCTGTTACACACTGCACTGCGTATTATTTAGCGTCATGCGGCACTGCTGGATCAGTGTGTTCAGAATCCCGAATTCAGACATCACGTCATCAGAACGGTCTAAGACGCTCATACAGTATCTACGTTGGAAAGGATTTGTATGCAACATTAAGCAGAGATATGCCTCGGTAGTTTTTGCTGACATAGGATCGCCTTTTTTGTAGATGGGGCAAATGGAGCTTATCGACCAGTCAGTGGGCATGCATTCTTCCTCCCACACTTTTTTGATGACCTGGTGGATGTACAAAGTAGAATCTGAGGCGACTTAGTTCTTCAGACATTTCACCAAATGATTGTCATTAAGTTTAAAAAAATTACGTTCAAAATTTAGATCCTTAGAAGTATTTCACTGATATCACAATTATACACCGTCCCCGCCCCCTGAAAAAAGTAATGTACACACAATTTTTTTCAATTTGTGATAAATTAGCTTTTTTCTGAATAATTGTCTTCTTAAGAAGACTTAAAGTCAGTTTACTTTTAAAGGTATCCGCGTTTTCTTCAACAAACAACCCTTATCGACATTCACCACGATTAAACATTTACATATCGCTTTTTCTAATCTTATCTACTGAAGTCGCACTTTCAGAAAAACAAACTCAAAAATGATGCAGTACAAAGTTGAGTAATAATTATCCAAATTCCTTACCCTCTGTCTTAGCTGGCTGCTTTCTAACAGCCTTATATTACAACAAAAACATACCATCTGAGATTTCGCTGTCGAAATCAACAAACAAACTGAACAAAAAAAATAAATCAAACACAAATTACTTGGCAATAAATCAAATTCCACTGATGATGGTTGCGTTGTTAATGGCGGTCGAATCGGGAGTCTTCAAATTCTTCGCTGCCGTTCAAATTGGCTATCCAATGCTGGTCAATAAAACACGCGGACGCTGGCGCTGGTTGCTGGATGATACATGCGATGGTGTAACCGCGACAAGCACAGATTTCTTCACAGCCCTCCAGCATTAGCCATTAAATACGCAATACACACAAAAAGCTGCACAACAAGGATATAAATGTATCTGCTGATGATGGAATGATAAATCAGCGACTAAGTGGATGTGGCGTGGTATAGCGGTGATTTTTCTTCAGCACCAACAGCGCAATTGTGATTGGATTTGTATAATGATTAATTGTAATTATTCAATGCCCTTAATTTCATTAATTTAATTTAACTTCAATCTGAGGTAGTGATGGGTGGGGGCGGGAATGTGGATGGACTTGAGATACACCTAGCGCTGGCTTTTGAGCCTTGTTTATTGGAGTGGCGAGTGGGTGATAAAGAGCAGTGTTTAGGTTGACGAAAGGAAACAATATGCAAATTTTGGGCAACATCTTAAAGTACCTACGTCTCATTTTTTGATAAATTATGAGAGGCCTTGTCTGATGCAGATCGTCATTTGCATATTGCGAAGAAAACTTAATGCTGTATTGACGTCGCCAAGGATAATAAATTGGCAGTTTCTTACATCTTTTTCGGTCCTTAATACTTTTTGCATTGAAAGACAATTTTCGAGGGAATTGATGAATGTTACTTTGCATAACTGCAGCATTTTTAATATTTGATTTTAAATTTTGACATTTTTCAATAATTTGGATGGGTTCTTGGAAGGTTTGGTTTGGTGAACCCAAATTTGTAAGAAATTTTAACTAACAGCAATAATTCATCATGACTAATTTTGTTGAATATTTACATCGGTCGAGGAATTAAAAGTATTAAATGTGATTTGAATGAAGAGTTTGACCAATACCTACTTATTACACCAATAGACAAAGTCGTTAAGATGATGTGATTGTCGGAAGCTCGAACGTTATTAGTCGACTGATCCATCGTTTTATCCGCTTTGAAGCCAAATCTGGTTTATGCATATTTTTGACAGATATCAAATAACATTAAAATAATTTGTGAGGCATCTTTAAAACAAAGCTTTCTTTTTCCACTTTGCCTCACTTCAAAACTCAGACTCTCTCAGGATGTACAATTCTTCAAAGGTCTCTCTCATTAAATCGAAATCACTACATGCCCTTGCCACTATGTATTTATCTGCTAGCATATTCCCGGTCTGCCGCTAATGCATTTTAATCAACTTTCCTTATTGCACAATATGCTGCAGACGCCACCACCACCCCCTGCCTCTACCTTCCAGCCTTGTCGAACAAAAAAAGAAAAAAATAAATCTGAAGCAAAGTGCAAAGTATTTTAAAAGCACACACACTTCAAACCGCAAATAATTTTACTGACTGAATTTTAAAAAAACCACTCCATCTTCCCTTCAAAAAACACAAAAGGTTTCCTATCCAGAACAAGAGTGAAAAAGAGGGAGAGAGGGATAGTAAAACAAAGTGAAATTATTCCTCCTCTTCATTAATCCCATTTAAGAACAAAAAACCGAGAACCACACAGAAAAAAATTCGAAAAAAACAGGAACCCATCGAACCAGAGTCATTTTCGTTCCCAAAAGCCCTGAACACCAACCCGAAAAAAAGCAAAAATCCAGAACCAAAAAAAAAAGATTGAAACAGAACAAAAATCCCAAATCAACAGACCGGCCCACAGGCCCTATGCAACTGCAATTATAATCATCATCATCATCAACATCGTAAAGTGGATCCCTGTAATTAAACTTAAAACCTGGAACGACGATGACGACGACGGAACTTTGTTCGTTCATTGAGTCTCGCTCGGTTACTGCGCCACAGTGCCACTATAGCTATCTTTGCACCATCATCCAGGCTTCGCAGCCGCCCGTTTTGTCGCTTTTATGGGTGCACCGGCAAAGTTTCCTTTTTTTTTCTTCTTTTAATTTTTTTTTTTTGATGTCGTTCAGTCTTGCAGTAACTGTTTGTAAACGGAAATGCACCAGACTTCCGCCTACATTAAGGACACTTGCCCCATTCAGGCCTCATAAACCGAGTAGAATCAGAGCCTCAGATTTGCAGAGAATGAGTGGGCTCTCTATTTGGCCGCAAATGAGTTTCGAGAACGATTTTTTTTCTTATCCGAACTGCACTGCTCCAAACGCTGTATTATATGCAAAAAAGGAAGCCCATATATGGGACTACTCGCCTCGTCCTCTTTGAGGCTTCCTCTTTTTTTGCACTCCTCTTCGTGGATTGGTTTAATTCATTCCATTTTCTTTTTATTTCATTTTTCTGCTCAAATTAAAATGTGAAACATGAAGCTGAGGGAGTAGGTTTAATTTTTCCTCCACTTACATTTTTTTCATTTTTGTTCCATTTATGAATTGGGGTGAGGTGGCAACCACGAACACTTGAAAATGATTTTCCCTCATTGCGCGTCATATTTTCGTGAATAATTCATAAAAAATGCAACGCAAAGCCGCAGGCCAACCTTGAGTACCGATCCACCTTCTGCAAAACTCGCCCCCCTGGCCGCCATCAAAGCTGGCTGTAGAATGCACTGAATCTGGTGCGAATGGGAACGTTATTTTTTGTTCTCTCTATTGAGCTACAAACTGAGGACGGTAACGCGATGATAGCTATGGCCAACATCAACCACAACATGCAGAACGAGTGTCGGTCGGCTGAAGGGCTTACCTTGCACCGAGCGAACCCTTAAACGAGTATGCAATATCCCGCGAATTCCTGGACCTTTTTTATGCACCAAACGAAGGAAATAAAAGTGGCGTGTAGGGCTAGGGATATAAAAAATCCGTGCCCAAAACTTGCAGCTCTTCGTGTCGTTCGCATCGCGCGGATCGGATGATGATAAGTTAAGTGGTGTTGTTTGGTTTGCCGGGTTGGTCGCGGGTCGTTCGTTCGGCGCTTCTACGTGAGTACTCGTCTGTGTATAATGACACTTGTTCGTCTTCGTTGATTCGCGTCCTGACTGATGTGAGGCTTTGAAAATTCAATGGCATTGCATACTTCAAGGATATGTATAAGTATGGTACTTCGCTGTGGGGGGAGCCCTATTTCATTGAAATGCACACGACGTAGATGACGAGGAGCGACGCGGCCACCCTTGCAAACATCACAATGAGTAATTTGGTGGAAAAATAAAATTGCACTGCGGATGCCATTGTTTTAAGTACTTCGCGCGTGTTCCCGCGTTCTCATACGAGCATAATATGCAAATGTGATTGCATTCGAATTTGGTTGGCTGGCGTGTATCGTGTACTGCTACCGTGCTATTCTTCTACTCATCGGGAAGAAACAGAAGGGTGCCGCGTCTCCTGCCATCATTTTAAAAATGTGAGTTTTTGGGCAAAATATTTCATAAAAATACCTTTTCCGATTCCAATTCCATAAAAGTGAGAGCTTTTGTTTGAGCGGCACGAAGCGAAGAGAAAGCGCCAGCAGCGCTAGCGGTGCGGTAAAAATTGCTGTAATGATGGCAAATTATTACTGAATATTAAAGTCTGGAGCGTATACGATTGGAGTATAAAAGCATCACGCGCCTTGCTCACTACCTGTTGTATAGGACGTTGATGGAGTCAGCGTCAATCATGATGTAGAAAAGTGGCCGGGCTCATTTTGTGGTTCGTTTATATAATAACTACGTACCAATTTTATGGCGATGGCGATATGGTATACTAAACTGAGCCAAATTAATTCAGCGTTCCGCAGCACATGGAGGACTTCATTTATAGCTCAATTATAAACCTACGCTTGGTGGATGGATTGTTTTAGAATGATGTGAGGCTGACTTCGGGTTTTGGGAGTTTAATTTTTGTTTAATTGGAGATTTTGTTTTTTAAGAGAGTTTTTTTAATGGTTGTTTGGGAGCTGTCATTAATCTCCTAAGTGCTTTTCTAATTGCATTAACCACTGGTGAATGCGACTCGCAGAGTAAATGGACACACCACTGGCCATGTGAGAGTTGATTTCAGTGGCGATTGATAAACTTATTAATTTTTTTTATGCCAGCTAAGATGCTTAAAAGGGATTCAAAGAATAACATTTTCCATCATGGAAAATATGCGGGTGCACCACCACTATTCTTTGCCTAGCGTTTATTTTCAGTAAATGAGGAAAATATGTTGATGAAATTCTTGAATGAACGCCTTCATTTTCTTATACTTAACAAATTTTAGCAAAAGTGTTGCACCCACTGTTACTTTTTGAATCCGCTTGCTTTGAAGATTTACTTTAAATCTCGTTTGAGTTTTCCTACTAAGGGTGATGAAGATGAAGATAGACCAAAATGTCTCTATAGGTACACAGTTCTGGATTGTGAAGACCGCCTTCAGTATGCAAGACTAGAGCAAATTTGTTGCAACCGCGGATACACTTTCTTTTCTTTCTCAGTTGTATGATTTCAGTTTTACAAACTAATTCCGAGTGGTATGAAAAGATCACGTTTCCAAGCTGTATAATGGCGATGACAATGCCTAGTTTTGGAATCCCAGAAAAACTCGTCCGTCTATTTAAGATGACAATGGAAAACTCACGCTGTTCCATCTTGGTCGGAAAAAACGACATCAAAAAAGGTTTTAGACAAGGCGATGCGCTGTCATGCGATTTCTTCAACATCATTCTTGAAAAGATTGTGCAAAACTGTAACGTCAACACCAGAGGTACAATCTTTCAAAAGTCCGTCCAACTCCTAGGATACACAGACCACATTGATATTATTTTAAGTACACTGCGTGATGTCAGTGGATCATTCCTGAGCCTTGAGACGGAGGCCAGGAAGATGGATCTAGCGGTTAATTAGGACAAGATCAAGTTAATGCTATCAACAAGAAAGGACAACCATCATCGACGTCTTGGAGCCAACGTCAGTATAGACAGATTTAACTTCTTCGAGGTAATAAGGGACTTTGTCTACCTATAATTCGCTATAAACTCAGACAACAACATCAGCGCTGAAATCAAACGAAGAATTACTCTGGCCATTCGCTGCTTCTTTGGATTTAGAAGGCAATTGAGTAGTTAAGTCCTCTCTCTTGCAACTTAAGTGTACAGTACTAAACCCTCATCATCCCAATCCTAATGTTTGCTGCAGAGACATGGACCATACCATGACAACATCCAGTCTGGTCCGCATAAATGGAGAAAGGAACTGAGCGAATGGAAAATAATGCTCCGGCTATGTAGTCCTCCAATCCAACCTGGAAGAACGTCGCAAAAAGGGAAGACCGCGGCAAAGGTGGTAGCGAACCTGAAACAACTTGGCGTGCGAAGCTGGAGACATATAGCTAGGAACCGAGCCAGCTGGAGGCTTTTGTTGGAAGAGGCTCTGGTCCGACCTGAACTGTAGCTCCACCACAAGTAAGTATGTATGTAAGTAAGCAAGTAATTCCGAGTGAAAACCTTGACGTACATGTAACCTTTCAAATTATCTGCAAACGTTACAACCACGATAGTGGAATATTCCTGAAAATGATAGAATACGTTGTCCATTAAAACATACGTTTTGACGCACCTTGTGAGAAAATTCCTTACATTGCGTTATTCAACGGTTCAAGCTGCTGTGCACTTAACAGGAGGACTCATTATATTTAATCACCTTAGTTAAAACAAAGGTCCCTATTATTTTGAAGAGGATGCAAGGAACAATAATAACTCAATATTATTGTCAAGAGAGACCCCTCTGTCCCATATGCATAGCCCATGTCCAATCTAATTCAAAACATCGTCATCATGTCGAAATGATGATGCAGCATAAGATGAAAATCTGTTACCTATATGCTCATTAACTCCAACAAGCAATGGATTATTGTTGTGGCACACAAACATGCGTCCAATTGAGGCGACAGACAATCTTACTAGGAACTGCTGCCGTTCAAGATACTCAGATGCTACTGCTAGCAATAGCAGCTGTCATTTCTGCAGATTTTTCTCATTTTTCCTTGCTGTTCATATTTTGAGTCTTTTATCACCTTTCCACTGAAATTGCATATATCCAGCAGGCATCACGACCCAGACGTAGTCACATATAATTGGCTCCTATTTCAGTAACCACTACCACCGACTGACAACACGACTGTCACTATAACCGATTCAACCAAAACTCTACGAGAGTATGTGCATTGCACACGTAGTCACAATTAACTTGTAAAACTGTAACGTGAACCAGGAGTCTTCCGATTAAGTGGTCCTCTCCGCAGGCCTTCCAGCGAACCGGAGACGAAATGGACAACGACGACCGACGACTGGACACACACATATTCCATAATCACCATGGTTTCAGCGTTCAAAGGTGAAGATGATAAAATAATATGCCTCCTGGTCATCCAGCATTCACAACATTCAGAGAATGAATATCCATATCCATGGACGGATAAGTACCACCGTTCGGTTGGTGTGTATCCAATACCCATATTCCGGAAGCGGCGACATCGTTGATGCTGCAGCGATCTTCATGGAACAAGTTTCATTGCGTACCTTGCATTTGGATTCAAATCCAACGTCAACGAACCAACAAACAAACGGAACGATGTCAGAGAGATGACTGAAATTTATTTAGTGTCATCATAGATGCACAGATGCGTCCGCAGCAGGAAAGGTACTCTACTCTGGCCGGTGTGTGGTGCACATGCCAGAGTAGAGACATTGGCAAATAGATTGCCCATTACAATCGTCTGTCTCTCGAGTGCGCCCCATGTCCGATGGCATATAACATGAAATATTCCTTTTTAATTTGATCCCGGTTGCGAAGATGTGCCTTGCAGTTTTGCAGATTCGCTGTTTTGCTAGTTGCTGGAAATGAAGAAGGTGCATTGGCTGGTTGATGTTATTCTATTCCTGTTTCTGTCCTGGTAATAGTGAATCTGCGCCTTCGCTAATCCGCTATTCCGCCAACAACCAGAGATGAAATTCTACGTAATTGGAAATTTCGTTGTGATGTTGCTTGCACCGATATCGTTGAACTTTTGGGTGGATTTCAGCTGAGCAGAAGGATCGACAAAAAACTTCATTGTTTATGATGACTTTCCTCTAAAAATTGATGTAGTCAAAGATTTGGTTGCTGCAGACAGCCGCAAGAGAGGAATTCGATAGAGCCAACAACGGGTCTTTCTGCGTCTTCGAATTCGTCGATATAATGAATTGCTTTATGGGTTAAGGGAGGATGCAGATCATTAGTCTGTGGAATGCTGACAACTAAATAATTGAATTTAGCCTTTCATTGAAGCGGCTAAAGGAGCGATTAGACCGATGCGTGGGCTTAGACTAATGGCGTTGCAAGGTGGAAATGTCTGTTGGAATTGATGACTTGGCGCTGTCGAGTTTATTATTGAAATTTTTTAACAGAAATTCCAAATTGACGGGAAAAGCAGGGACTTAAAATGAAACAGGTTGTAACAGCAGAAATTGCTGTACCTGCATGCAACTTATCGACATTCGTGTCGTCGAAGAGCAGACGAGTCTTCAGGTATTTATAATTGTTAATGGATAGCTTTGATACAGATTTTCTACGCCAGGTTTTGAGGAAGCAAACAGCATATAAACTCACTCGAATAAGCTCCAAACAAAGTCTAATTCGAACACTACCTTAGGGTAGCAATCGTCCCAACAAAGTGTCTGACAGGGGTCTTGACAGAAAACGAAGAGAGCTTACTGCAAAGTGACCGTTTGTTGTTTGGCCCGCAATTTTTAACAAAGGAACTGCGAAACGAAGTACAAAACCGAATTGGGAATTTTTTCGAAGCACATCAACTTTTCCTACAAACAAAAACAAACACACGCCGAAGTGGGGACCTTTCTCAAAAAAAGCAAAAACAAGATCCAAAACAAAAATAAGACCTTTAAGGATTCAGTGAAGAAGAATATCCACTTCTCATGGTAATCCATCATTTCTCTCCTATACCTTGCCTATTCTTTGTGTTAAAGTAAATAAGGAGTCTCTGTGTGTCCTTTTTTTTGCTGGGTTATTTTTTTCGTTCATACTTAAGAGTCCAAGTGGAATGCATGATTAAATTTTAGCTCCATCTTACCTTTCCATCGATGAAAACGAAAAAGTTGCAGAAGTTTCCTGTAGAGCGTTGTCGGCGGTGGTGCTGGAATAGATTTGCGAGAACAAACAAAGCTTAAGGTATACCGGGGGTTGGCTTCTCTTTTAGATAGAATGCTGAGGTTGAAGAGGTAGGTACATACGAACCGAACACAAAATAGACGAAATCAGCTTTCATTTTTGGAGGGATATAAAAGAATAAAAGACAGGACATGGAGCTTCCAGGGGGTGGAGAATGAATTATTATTCCTTTTACGTATACTTGGGTTGTACTTCTTATAGTTTAATTTTTTTTTCTTTTTTATTTTTACTTATTTTGAATGCCGACTTGGTCGAGAAGACGTCGTCGTCATCATTTACGTCGCGTCTTACGACTTCGTGTTTTTTTTTCTCGTAAGAAAAATTGAAGGATCAGGGATATGAACTGTCAAATGCAGAATTTTGTCGTTATTGATGAATTTCGAGTGAAAAAGTTGGTGGGAAGATGCGCAAAAATAAACTCATTGTTGCATGATTGCCAATGAAAACGGGAACGAGCTGGGAGGAAATGGAATTTTCTTCTTAGATTTGCGCCATAATTTATAACAAAGGAGGAGCGATTTCTGCTGGAACTTTTGGCCAAAATAAAGTTGACAATGAAATTTTTGTTACGCAAACAATTTTTGTTGGATTTGGGGAAAGTACAATAAAAATGTGTATTAATATTAGGCTTTTCTTTCACCTGAGCAATTTTTCCTATCGGAAGGAAGTAAATACATCGCTTTTATGGCCTGACAGGAAGGTAGGAGTGTTTTAAATGAATGTGTATATAGCTACTACATCAATAAATCTTCCAGTCAAGGTTTAAGTGACAAACCTAAACTCTAAACATCCTATGTGATACCAACTTCAGAAATAAACTCATGAGAGGGTGTTACGAAGTTAATCACTCTTCGAAGCTTCTCAAGAAGCATCTGATATCATTTGGAGACTTGAAACTAGATCGTTGCTATTTTCCTCAAAGCTGTTAGAGATGAATGAAAAAAGAAAAAATTCTTAGAATATCTGTGCTCCACAATTCATTTATTATGGCCAAAGACCCAAAGGCAAGTTCTAGAAAGCTTTGAGGGATATCTTTGAATATGTCATAAGGAGCGTTTACTCAAGTAAAGATGTGCAGTCAGAGTTAACGAAGATTTACGGATCCAAGAGTGCAGCAGTTATTTTTTTCCAATTTCCGACGCCAACCAGGTGAAGCTCACAGGCCTTACAAGAGTGGGGCAGATAAGTGGAAGAGTTAAAAGCCCCTCGAAAACCAGATCATAACATCGCTGAATACAAAGAAGAAGAAGTAACCGGAAGGAGTTTTCGCCGGCTTGAGGGTGCATTGAAGAAGTTGGAATGTTTCACCTCAGACAGCGCTGATGGTAGAATATACCTAATGAATGGAGTCATCACTTGATTGAAGTTTTAATTCGAAATGCTTAAGTTTTGTTCCAAAAATCCATCAGAATAACGTATTCCTAATCGTATACGCCCGTCTTCTGTGGTTAGGTGTACAAAATGCAACTCAAAGCTTATAAATGATTTTTAGAGGTGTAACTATACTGTTCTTTGCCTAGGTTTCTCTTAGTCAGCTTTTTGGGTAAAACAAAAACCTATCGCAGAGATTGAATTCTGATGTTTTTCTTTTACCAAAATTAATTTATTTCAAAGGATTAAAAACTCATAGGTAAGTTCCCTTCCTAGGTACAACCATCTATTTACAACGTAATGGCAACCTATGTATTTCTGACTCAGCTATGTAAATCTCCATCTCCAACTCCTGTGTCTGGACATTAACATAGGTATAATGCATCCACCTAACCTACACCCAAGGTATTTTTAATGCAAACAGTTAGATAACAATATTTATATAGAAAGGACCTGACTGCATTATCGTTTTTAAGTTTTTATGCTTTGTTTTTTAATAGTTTGCTCGTCCGGACCCGGTGTCCGAAGTCCAGACACACCCACAAAAATAAAAGAAAAAAAAAAAACAAACGCCTCAGTTTGACCATCCGTCCGTAAAAAGACTTCTTTGACAGGCCACCAAGCATCAGGCAAAACCATCGTCGTTCGTCGCAGGCAGGAGGAAGGTGCGTTTCGGTTTCTCTTAAGGTCTTCCTATTCATACCCATTGTCGTCTACCTACTCAGTAACACCTCCTTTTTCCTTTTTAATTAATCTTCCTACCAACCAATTTACAGTCCAAAATGAATTTTCAATGTACGAGTAGATATGCATTCCATTCTGGGACCCTTGACAGGTCCTTCCTACAAAATTCACTTAGGTACACTATAAGTAAGGTACCCCCTCCTCTCCGTCATCCATATATACATATGTAACTATGTCCTTTTTATATGCTGATGTTTCTGGCTGTTTCCACATCCACTGAAACCATTTAAAATATCCTTTAAAAACTTGCAACATTCTGGAATAAAAAAAACACATTATTATCCTTGGGCACATATATGTACTTGCTCTCCCCACATCACATATTTTAAATATACAAACAACATGGACAGCCATTTTTAAGGGTAGGTTTTTTTTGTATTATTTTTTATTTCCATGGAGTCTTTCCTTTCGCCTGGGCTTGGATCGATTGTGGGGATATAGAATTCTCGTACGGGACAGTGTACTGAATTCTCGTATGGGACAGTCTACAGTTTGCATGCGTGTTTGTCGGCATATTATACCCAAATACAATGATATGCCGAGTCCTGTTTGTTGAAAAGGGATATATAGGGAGTTTTTTTTCCATCATATGTGTTTGACGCTTTGCTTGTGTTGGTTAATGAAAAGGAATAAAAATAGATAGGACGCGTCGTCGTTTCTGCCATTTTGTGTGAATTGAATCCAAACCAGAACCAGTCACCCGCATATTTATTTAGGTATTCAAAAATATATCAAAAAGTTTATCAGAATAAAAACTCCCACAGTTGAACTGTCTGGCCTCATAACTCCAACTCCAATTCCAACTCCAACTCCAAAGGTACGCCAACAAAAAAACAGTGGCCATGTTATTGTTTTCATTAAATTAAGACTTTTTTGCGTTCACCGAATTCCTGCACTCTGTTGTTCCTTTTTTTTTTGGTTTTTTCAAAGCTTAAATAAATATTCATCAATTTTTCTTATATTTTTAACAGCAAAAACCTAAAGCGGATTATAAATTATTTATGTCCCGCGAGGATTGATAGCTGCCGACACTTAACACACTGTACTTGTTCCACGCTCATACCTTAACCACCCATTGCAAAAAATTCACATATCAGCAGCGTCAAGTTGCCAAACAAAGTCAAAACAAAACCAGCGAAAAAGTCTGGCAAGCTGGACAGGGTATTTAGCTTATTCTTGACCATGCAGGTATTTAACACATTATTGCAAGAAGTTCGGCGGGAAGTGGAAGTCCCTGCGACCGGCAATAATGCACCTCCGTCCCCCGCATCATTTTTTCAATTACAACCAAAGATATAAAATATGGTACCCTTTACGCGGACGTGTACATTGTTTTTGAAAAATAATGATAAATATTCATTTATGTGTCGGAACGAAAATTAATAGTTGGAATGCAGTTTTAATTAGTTGGTTAATTTATGAACCGAGACGGGAGTCGTAGGTACCTAAAAGTAGCTTTAGCTAAAGGTACACTTTGGACGTTTATAGGGCGCTACAAGAGAGTGGGTTGTCTTGTTACTAACAGTGCCACTAGCCACTTTGAGACCGCTCGAAAGGATGACAGCTTACAAGTTTGCTGGAAACTCTTGTTTCGTACCTACTTTTTTCTTCTGTCAAGATTTTTGCTCATGTCAATTGGCTTAAATAGTTTCAGACTGGTTGCAGGCGGGTTAATTATTGCACTCTTTGTCTCTAAGTTAATAATTCAATGGACATGTTTAATGGACCTACTAACTCTAAACAAAACGCGGGCGTTGAGAGAATTTCAATAGAATTGACAATAAAATCGCGTCTGTGCCTATGTTTGTTTATCGGACAGTGGACAACGAATGTGTAATCACATTTTAATGCTCTCGTGGAATTAATTGAATTAACAATTAACATAATTTCTCTGATTGCGATTACGATAGGAAAAAATGTCAATTTTCAAAGAACAACATTTAAGTTTGAGATAACGCGAGTTATTTGACAATTTATTGCCAAGAGCGGGCAATAGCAGTAATTTTTTCTTGACAAGCAATTTGACAATTTGCTATTCCAAGGTTTGAGATACAAGCAGTTTTCTTGAGTGATTAGAGCGTGCAAAATAAGAGCAATTGAAGGTTATTCCGATCATTTCGGTAGTCTTACTTTTTTTTTGCAGACAGTAACATTCCTTTTCATATGTGCACCCTCATTGAATAGACAAAATGAACAAAGAGTAACAGTTCAATGTTCTTCTTCATAGTTAGAAGGTTAATACAAAAAAATGCAATACGAATTCATGCACCTTCCGCTTCCACAGTACTTATTTTCTATTTCAAAACCAGACAGGTGAGCTGTCACTTCCATATCGTTGACCGGTGGGAATTAAAAAAAACACCCCACACGTATCGTACACACATTTTTCTTATCAAATTCTGATAGGTACCTTAACTCTAACTTTTAGAGTCGATTGCGTATATAGACCTAGGTAAAACAGCGTTTTCCAATTGCCTTGAAAGAACATCCAACCCCTTCTGTTTCAATGTTCCCATCGTCTTTGTTTGCAACAATTGCACAATAGTCATTTCCATAGCAAAAGACCAAAGGTGCATGTGGATCAGGGATACATGTCGAGAGGTCGATTGCCTATTCTCTCATCGGTTGACTTTTAAACGCTAAACGGAAGCGCTTAGCATTCAGATATCACGATTCATGAAGCTACATTAATATCGACCTAGCAACAGAACCAGAGATGTGCGTCGTCGACACAAAGTTTCCCCACATGCTTGTGATTATAAAACATTAGGCCGGTGTTGGTGGTGGAGGAGAACAAAAACGGCCGGTCGGTCGGAGACACAGCGCATATCGCAAACCTAATGCTTCGTACTCATATATCATGTCATTGTAGTGTTCATAACAACATTCAAACGTGTGCCAAGGAGAGGTTTAAGGATTGCGAAATTATGCTCATGGACATGCTTTTGTTGAAGTTGAAGAGTAGGTCAGTTACCCTTGGACTGCTATCGCGTGAAACGGATATCAATTTGAATGTTAAATTGAACGGGAATTTTCTATGGACACTTAAACAAGACGACATACATGGTGTATTCTTAACGATTAATTCTCAAGTTAGTCAGAAAATTGCAGAAAATTAACAAAAACATAACGACATCTGACAATCTAAATACTTTACCGCAATAAAAAAAAGTATACTACTGCCATCTGCTGATGTGTAGCAGTATCATTACATCGCATGATTTAAAGTGTTCCCACTTCTATCCAAGACACATTTAGAACTAAATTGAGTGATTGTATCTTGTACTAAAATCGGAGAAATGAGTAGAAACCAGAAATAGGGGTAAAGGAGAAAACATAGAAATTCAACGTTATTTTTAAATGGAGTGTTCTCATTTATTTGCACTCAAAGGGGAATGAATACTTGCTTGAACATAGAAAAAAGTAGAAAGAAAAATATGCGGATGGTGGATTTTATATTTGTTTTGTTTGTGTTCAGAGAATAAAACCAAGATTTTGGAATCGATTTTTAAAATATTCGAAACACAATTTGGTGATGCTTGTCAAACAAGAGGCTGCATTTATTTTGCCTCGAAAACTTTTTTCAACCTCAAGAATCAAATTCTTTGATGAGAACCATTTAAAAGCAACGCGTTTTCGTCAACGGGTCACTTAAACAGGCCTTTGCTTGACTTGATTTTTCAAACAAAATCAGAAAAGGGGAGAACTTGAAATATGCTTTGTCAAATAATTCCCTAAAAGAATAAATTAAATATTAGTTTTTTTTTATTTCTTTCAAAATGTTCAACACTTGTCTTAAAATTACAAACGAATTGTCAAACTAAATTATTCGGAAAGAGAGAATAGGTGGGTTCACATTATCAAATATGTTTGACAAATTTGCTGATGAGCTTGAATTTGAGAACGCTCCATCAAACAGCTTATCAAATTACTTGATGATAATCAAAATTGTTTGATATTTCTGTGATCTGACAAAAAATTTTGACAATGTGAACGCATTCTCGTCAAACCAGGAGGAAATTTCATTCTGAAAGTTTTCGAGGAATGCGGATCAAAAGGAAACAAAAAATAGAAAAAAGTAAAAAATCGCGATTTTTTTTTAATTTATAGGTTTTTTTTTCACCAAATAGATACTTTTCCCAAATTCTTTTCTTATAATTTTTTGTTTTCTGTTTTCTTCTTTCTCATATCTACCAACATTAAAATAAGAGCCCTTACTCATAAGTCCGGTCAAGAATCTTAAGAGAAATGGTGTTTGACACCTTGCAGGGGCTGATCTAGAATTTTGTTTCGGAGGGGGTCAAAGGATTAGGTTAAAACGGTTAGAAATTTTTCATAAAAAGTTATGAGCACAATTAATTTTCCAATACAGTCCAGTTATTCTAGTAATTTTAAACAGAAACTGAAGATTTTGATACGAAAGAAGAAAAAACAATAGAGCAAATGTGAGCGCGTACTATGTAGTCCCTCTACTCCGAAAACGGTTAATTTTATAGAAATATGCCTGAGGCATTATTTTTTTTTTAATCTCAAGACGACCAATTTGACCACTATTGACCTCCGCGAAATATTTACGAAAAACTGAATTTCGCGATTTCTAGCCCACTAGGAATTTTTTGCAGGTGAAACCTATAATGACTGGATTACGTTTTTCAATACACTTTCGAATGAATAAAAAATCAAATTTGACAGAAAAAATAAACTAGCTTCCCGAACCACCGTTTCTTTGTTTTTAACACCCAAACAATATTTTTTTCAGAGCCAGTTCGTCATAAGGCTTAAAGTCGATTAAAAAAGGTTTTGATTGTGGTATTAAATTAAATGTTTATGTGTCATACCATAATTAAATAAGTAGTTAGTGAGAAATAAAAAATTTCAATCAATTATAAGAAGTAGCAATTATAGTATCAATAGCGGTGACGTGAAATTACGCACGACGAAATAAGCTATTTTCTAAAACCGAAAATCTCGCAACGTAGTTGGATGTAGAGTTGGAAGTACCACGCGTTGTTTCTCGTCAAAAACATCGAGATAACCATCAACAGAATCAAACCCCAGAGGAATATTTCAGGAGAGCAGTTTACATTCCTCTTTTGGACAACGTTGTGACCTCAACGAAAGGCTCTCTCCAGATGTGATAAAGCTTTTTGGGTTGACAGTGTTTCTGCCTCGGACTTCCTATACAGCGGAGGACATTGAAGAAGTTCAGCTTGTAGCAGAAATGTACCAGATGCTTCTGAACTACCCCTTCGAGCATTATTGCCGAATTTGAGTTGTGTGTAACTAAATGGAACCGAATTGTTGAAGACGGCGGTGAACTCCCAGATTCGGTTCCTCTCGCACTTGATGCGTGTGATGAAGTAATTTATCCGGCTATTTATAGACTGCTTACGATTTTGGAGAAGCTCCTTGGTACTGGAGCCACTGCAGAAAAGAGTTTTTCAATTCTCCGTCGCCTCAAAACTTTGTTGAGATCAACTATGGCAGAAGACCGACTCACCGGGCTTGCATTGCTACACATCAATCGTGACATCGAATTGGACATCGATGCGATACTTAACAGATTAAAAATAAATAAATAAATAGAGTGGCGCGACAGCTCTTGAAGAGCCAAGGCCTATGTGGCTTACTCTCATCAACAATTCTATGAGTGCGTGTGAAGAATTGAGGGGACCTACATTATAACGCAAATTCCGAACGGCAAAATTGAGAAGCACGTTTTCATGACAGATTGATACTCTTGGAAGTTTTGTCAACTCTTCGCAAGAGGCAGTACCCGTGAAAGATGAAATAAAAACTTTTATGGGCACGAGTAGAACTCGAACTCATTACGTTTTGCTTAGCAACCAACGCACCTAATCACTAAGCTATGGACAACTGCGATCATTAACAGATTTGCGAAACAAAACAGAAGATTGGATTTTGTGTTATAAATTATGCTTTTGGTTGGAACTTGTAAACAGATTGTAAACAGATGCTAGTATGTTAAGTATAGCTATAATCTAAAACAACATAGAAAAAAATAATAAAAAATGTTTTTTTATTCTATTTTTTGTTTTTCAGAGGGCAAAAAAGTAACTTAAACGTGGTCGTTTGGTTAGTTGCCGGTTCTTAAGTTTGAAAAAACTAGGTTTTGTTCGTTTGGTTTTTTTTTGTGTTATGAGTTTGCAAAATATTGGTTCAGCTCTATTTTTTTAAATTCGGCCTGTTTGGGGGGGGGGGGGGGTCATGACCCCCGTGACCCCCCTCTGAATCCGCGCCTGACACCATGTTTGATGAGTGCGAACGCTATGGCTTTAAGCATATTTTTGTTTTTGATAATGTTTACCCCCCTAATAATTAAGGTATGTGAATAAACACTTAAGCAACGCCTTATAGAAAAAGATAAGAAAAAGAAATACAAATTTGTTGAATTTTTAACGTAGCTGGTCAATTAGTTAAAGAATATTGAACAGAAAACAGTTTTTTTTATCAGGGAGGGGCACCTTTTTAGTCAAATATAGCTCAAGGGGACAATGTACTTTTTCTCGAAGCGGTTCATAGTTTTCTTTTTTAACAAATTGACATAACTTCGGTTTGCATTCCTACAATGAAAATTCTTACAGATTGGACTTAGTAAACACATTTGATTGTAATAGAGCTCAAACTGGAGACTAGATATTGTTGAGCATGCATATCATCAGTAACTTCCGTATGTTCTAGGAAACTGGATTTTGATAAAGTTGAGGCAGCATTAATTTTTCATCAACCAAGTTCACTGCATTCTTCATTTCTTTTTTTTTATGTATATAGACTGGCGCGACAGCTCTTGAAGAGCTAAGGCCTAAGTGGCTTACTCTCATCAAAAATTCTCTGGGTGCGTGTGAAGAATTGAGGGGACCTACAATTTAACGCCGATTCCGAACTGCAAAGTTGAGAAGCACTTTTCCATGACAAATTGATACTCTTGGAAATTTTGTCAGTTCTTCGCAAGAGGCAGTATCTAACCGTGAAGGATGAAATAAAAGCAATGGGACGGGAAGGACTCGAACGCATGACGTTCTGCTTAGCAGTCAACGCACAGTCAATCACTAAGCCACGGACACATTTTGAATTCAATTTTCAAAATTGCGACCCAGCTCTCGAAATTAGAGTGAGTTAATTTTTCATTCAAAATTTCAACAACATGTTTATGAACTGTTCTCGTAGTGCCGGATTTGTGTTAAATCGTTAAATGAAAACCGTAGTGAACCCACATTAATGTTTTGGGTTGTCTTTATTACATATTTATATGTAACGGGTGATTTTTTAGCTGGTTTGGTTTTGGCAACACTGGTTTTGACAGCTGACGTGTGTTTAGTACCTTGTGTCACTGTCAAACAGCTTCAGTTTGGTTTGCAATTTAACCATGGATCGTCTTACAAATGAACAACGCTTGCAAATTATTGAATTTTACTATCAAAATTCGTGCTCGGTTAGAAATGTTCATCGCGCGCTGCTTCCATTTTATGATCGGCATTCTCGACCTTCTGAGCAGTCTATTCGGAAGATTGTGACCAAATTTCGCACCAAATTTACTTTGTTGGACATTAAACCACCAACACGTTTAGGTACTGTGCGTAGTGAAGAAAATATTGCGGCCGAATCAGCTAGTGTGACAGAAGACCGAGAAATGTCGATTCGGCGCCGTTCCCAGCAGTTAGGCCTTTGTTACAGCACTACGTGGAAAATTTTGCGGAAGGATTTGGGCCTAAAGCCTTTTAAGATACAGCTGGTGCAAGAACTAAAGCCAGCCGACCTACCACAACGCCGAATTTTTGGTGAATGGGCTCTTGGAAAGCTGGCCGAGGATCCGCTTTTTTATCGAAAAATTGTGTTCAGCGATGAGGCTCATTTATGGTTGAATGGATACGTAAATAAGCAAAATTGCCGCATTTGGAGTGAAGATCAGCCAGAAGCATTGCAACAGCTACCAATGCATCCCGAAAAAGCCACTGTTTGGTGCGGTTTATGGGCTGGTGGCATTATTGGGCCATATTTCTTCAAAGATGATGCGAATCGCAGCGTTACTGTCAATGGTGAACGCTACCGAGCGATGATAACAAACTTTTTTTTGCCCGAAATGGAAGTTCTTGACTTGCATGATATGTGGTTTCCACAAGACGGTGCCACATGCCACACAGCACGCGAAACAATGGCGCAATTGCGAGGCGAGTTTGGTGAACAGTTAATTTCACGTTTCGGGCCGGTCAATTGGCCGCCTAGATCGTGCGATTTGACACCATTAGACTATTTTTTGTAGGGGTATGTCAAGGCTAATGTCTATAGGGACAAGCCCGCTTCGATTGACGCACTGGAAGCCAACATCCATGCATTCATTCGTGAGATACCGGCCGATATGTGTGAAAGAGTATGCCAAAATTGGACTCAGCGAATGGGCTACCTGAGACGCAGCCGCGGTCAACATTTGCATGAAATTATCTTTAAACATTAAATTGCAAGGTTCAAACTATCGATTCAAATAAATATTTCATTCATTTTTTTGAATTTTTTGTGTTTTTTTTTAAGTTCTAAACCTCTTAAAAAATCACCCGTTATATTCGCGAGCACACTCTGCACACACCAGCAACACCAATGCGATTAGACGTTGCCAATTGCTTTTTAATTTTTATTTATCATTTTTTTTTTTTTTAGTTAGGTTTTAAACAATTTCTGTACAGAATATTTAAATAATATACACTCACTGCACTTCTGCACTAAAAATGCTTTCTTGTCAATTTATGTATAAATGGCAATGTTTGTGAAAAAGAAGCACCCATTCCCATAGAGTCACAATTGATTTAAATACCATTTTATACCTTTTTACCTTTTTAATGAAAAAGAAAAAACGATTTTGTCAACCCTCTAATAATATGAGGACACGGCGAATCATTTTTCAAATATGCTTCCACAGAGTGTCCCAAAAACGGAGAAAATATTTTTCGGTCCCACGTCAATCATTAATCAAAATTCCTATTTCTATACCTTAAGGGATAGGTACCACGACAAAACCGGAAAAACCGTAAATTCATCAAGATTAAACTTTAAAAAAAATATTTTTTATGCATAAAAAAAACCTTCTATAGCAAAGTATGTTTGTGAAAAAAAAAAAACAATTAAATGATATCTCTCCCGTTATCTCGTTCATATTCACACTCACACGATTCACTTGGAAAAAAGGATACAACCTTGAAAAGAATCCAGAAATTCTTTGAGAAAAAGGATATGCAAAAAAGATATCATCCTTTCGAAAGAATTTTTCACGCTTGCACACGAAGTTGTTATTCAAGAAAAAAGGTCACACATTAAAAAGACGATCGCGGATATGCACGCTGAAGACAGAAGCTGATCCCGGAAGGATATGGAGGGTGAATAAAAACAATCATTAAACAACAACAACTACAATAAGAACAAGAATACGAATAAGAAAACAAAACAATAGTTACTTAACTCCTTCCAGTTCTTATCCTTTTCAATTTATTTAATTTGGGTTTTTTTTATTATTATTTTTTTTAATCTTCGTCGTCATCGTCCTTTCAACAACAACCAAACACAAGAGCAACAGAAGCCCAATATAACAAAGCCCGAGTAAAGAAGGAAACAAAAACATAAGCTAACTTAAATAGTTTCTCACGATGGATGATTATCCTTTTTCTGTTGAGGTTGTCACCTCTTTAAACGAGGAATTTGAATTAGTTACGTCCTTGTGTAGGTATATCCGAATAGGAATTGGCTCTCTTCTCTGGTCCAGGACCAGGTAATTCAAATGCAAATTACCAACTTATTTGTCGGTTAAGGTTTCTTGTTTCCTTTGAGCTCTTTTTTGTTACACTTTTACTTTTTATAGTGTGTACTTAAAGAATGTCCTTAGTTGGGTTAACAGAACAGGTTTTCCTTTCTCTTTTCTTAAATAAATAAATCCTTAAAGTGGCTGCATTTGTTGGGATGTAGTCCAGGTTTTTGTTATACAAATTGTTTGCATTGTAACGGCTCCAAGAAATCTCCCAGGTTCAATATTGTTGCGGGAAATTAGGTTTTCGACGAAACAATATTTTTAATGAGAGAATAAAGGTTCTGTTGATCAACAAATTTGGAAGGACTTGTGCCTCTTCAGGGAACTCATGCTGCTTATTTAAATATTTTAATTAAATCTTTTGAAATTTAACGACACGAGACGACTGTGCAATGCAGGAACTCACATGAGGGAAATGAGAACTGGTTTGAAACAGTGGAGAACTGACTTCTCTTCTGGTTTTGTCCAAGTCCTGCATGTTACTCTAAGGAACTTACTTACTATCCCGTTAAAAATGCATACAGGATCTCAGCCTCAAGCGAACAGCTTTCAATCGGTCACCATTCGGTGAAGGTTCGGTAGAAGGCATCGCGGCACTAAGAATTTTCGCTTGAAGAATGGCTTTGTCCAAAAAAAAACCGAACTGGAAGGGAATTTCGGTACCCTTATTATGCCATAGACATTGGTTTTAATTTTTTGAATACTACTTTAAGACGGAAAGACAGACCAAAGAAACAAAATAAGCTCAGATCGGATCCAATTTGTGTAGTAGATAGAACATAACCTACATTAGAACAGAACAGAAGATCTGGGCTATCGAGGGACAAAGTACTATCTCTGCGCCTTTAAAATCGGTGAAAAAGATTCGACTTCATGTTCATTGCAGTGACTCTTTCTTATTTAACTATTCCGTAGCTACTAGAATTCTAATAAATTTAACAAAAAAGTGAGTGAAAACAGCTGTTTTGTGGAGGGTGTGTTCGCGAAGAAATGTAAGAAATGTCATTAAGAATTAAGGTGGGTTCACAGTGCTGTTCACATTAAACAGATTCGCCAACACGACAGAAGTTGATTAGCATGCTGTTGAATGCCAACGCACTCACAGTTCGTTAGCTGGATAGACTAGATAAATTCAATTTGCAAATGTGAGTTCGAACTTATCGCTCATTTAAAATCATTACGAAAGTTTATAGAAAATAGAAACTTTTTAATTTTGGAATTTTTTGAAATGACTTTTCCTCAGAACCTTATCGACTAAAAATCAGAACAATGTGTGTTGAACGAAAGGACCGAATGGGCTGTTTACCAGTCCAGAGCCAGAATTTCTGTTGCCCTCTTTTAATTTTGTTTTTCTCTGCATTTTCTCTTGAATTCCGTCCGTCAACGTAGTTCCCTCAAGCATAACAACTTGGCCAATTAGCAAGAATATATTCTATTGAAACTTATACAGGGTGAGAAAAAATACAATGATCATTCAACTTCTCGTCCAATGGATGCGCCAGTCCGGCTCTTGAATCCTATCTACAAACTGAATAAAAGTTTTCACTCATTTCCGTTTCACCTGATGATGCCAGAACCTGACTGCCTGTGGAAGGACATTCCACATTTTCTCCTTATCTGCAAAAATATATGCGTTTGCTTGTAGGTATAGGCAGCCCAGCAGTTGCCATGAAAGTTCGAATACTCTCCGTTATCGTCGCCGTTCGAATTCCATTCAATAAGTTTTCTTGAAAATTCCAAAAGTATGAGGAAAAAAAAGAAAATCCGAACCAAATGCTCTGAAAAGCAATCTCTCTTCTTATTTGACACGAAATTAGTCCCATTCATTAATCAGGGGGCAATTTTAATTTTCCCTGCTTCCCATTTAATGATATATGCCATTCAATTCGACGAGCGGAGCGCCAAAAAAAAACACTCCCACAAAAAAGGACGAAAGAACCGTATTGAAAGAAAGTTCGAAAAAGTTCCACCACCACCGAATCATCATCGTCTTCGTTCGAGGCCCCGCACTTAGTCACAATTCATTTAGATGAGGAACTTTGCTGCCTGGGGGCATGCTGAAGGTATATGTCCTTCTTTTATTCAATTTCTTGCTCCTTCTTCCCGGAGGACCAATCCGACCCATCAAAAGTAGCAGCGCAAAAAAAGGCCAATAGACATAAAAAAAATATAAGAACTGATGTCAGATGGCATGCCTCATTTGTGATGCACTGAGTCCTGATGGTCTTTGCCGGTCGGCAAAAAGTTATACATATACAGGGTGATTCACGAGCGTTGTGCCAAAAAGCTAGAGCGTGTAGGTTGAGTTGAGACAAGAAAAAAATCGTATGGGAGGGGGGGGGTCTATTCCCCCCCGTTTAGCCGGGAGGGGCAATTTTCTGAAAAATTGACTTATTTTGTTTAAAAAAATATTAAAAATCAACGGCTTCGTTTACAACACCATGCTATACCTTTCTGAAAAGCCAAAAACTTCTTCTTTCACTTTGTTTTTAAATTAAATTGTTTTAACGAATAGTTTAAGAAAAATAAATTTTCAAACTCAAAATTTTCAAAAAAAAAGCAAAAAAAAACATTTTTGAACTAATTTTTTTCAAAATTTTATGTGATTAAGTACTAATTTTGTTTTAAAAATTCAATGTGTTTGTTAATTTTTAGTCGAAAACAGAAAACCGGATGCAAAAATGTCTTTTCGTTTTTGAGAAATTAAGAAAAAACCGAAACCACTTTGTTCTAAAAAAATCTTTGTTTTTATTTTTACCTATCTGGACTTTTAGTTTAATTTATTAGTTTAATTTATAAATTTAATTTTTTGTGATTGGAGTTTTATGAGGACTCAATAAAGTAGAAAAGTGTTACATTATCCCTGGATTAACCATTTTGTTCATTGATAACGTCTGAAAACTGACCTGTAATTTTTTCTTACTATACCTGGGGCCGCGTTCTACCCGCTAGGGGCTTAAGATAATTAAACCACATTTTTTCTTGAATGAAAAAACAATTAACAACCTAAAGGTAAATAAAAGGCATCGCATATTTACTAAACAACCATTTACAATTAAAATATTAACTCATCAACACATAACAATAACAAACTCATACGCTCGAGAAGAGTTAGCGGACAGGAACTTCTGCTACGGTTTAACTTATTGTCGAGATAGGGAAGCTGAAAGACTCTACGCAGCAAGATATCCCAATAGATGGCGCCCAAGTCGTAGCATGTTTTCAAGAATCCGCCGACGAGAGCACTGAGAGCTAGAAGTGAAAGGTCAATGGCAGACGTTATCAATGAAAAAAAAAGATTAATCCAGGGAAAATCCAATACTTTTCTACTTTATTGAGTCCTCATAAGACTCCAATCACAAAAAATTAAATTTATAAATTAAACTAATAAATTAAACTAAAAGTCCAGATAGTTAAAAATAAAAACAAAATTTTTTTTTAGAAAAAAGTGGTTTTGGTTTTTTCTTAATTTCTCAAAAACGAAAAGACATTTTTGCATCCGGTTTTCTGTTTTCGACTAAAAATTAACAAACACATTGAATTTTTAAAACAAAATTAGTACTTAATTACATAAAATTTTGAAAAAAATTAGTTCAAAAATGTTTTTTTTGCTTTTTTTTTGAAAATTTTGAGTTTGAAAATTTATTTTTCTTAAACTATTCGTTAAAACAATTTAATTTAAAAACAAAATGAAAGAAGAAGTTTTTGGCTTTTCAGAAAGGTATAGCACGGTGTTGTAAACGTAGCCGTTAATATTTAATATTTTTTTAAACAAAATAAGTCAATTTTTCAGAAAATTGCCCCTCCCGGCTAAACGGGGGGGAATAGACCCCCCCCTCCCATACGATTTTTTTCTTGTCTCAACTCAACCTACACGCTCCAGCTTTTTGGCACAACGCTCGTGAATCACCCTGTATATTTGGAGGCAGCGAGGAGGTGGAACTCCTGCGCGTGGCGTTTTGCTCGAGATGCATACTATTTTTTAAGGGATCGCATTCCCTCGCGTGTGGCGATGAGTTTTTGCTCCCGTCCTTATCCTGTCATCCTCATTGTCGACGTCGTCGTCGTCGTCTTCTTCATTGCCTTCGCCATCGTTGTTGTTGTCGTGGACGACATTCTCCTCTGGTGTTGTCCTCTGAGGACAATGTAATTACAAATTGCCATAAAAGCCAAAGTCATTTGTTAAAATGTGTAACGCCAGCCGCCCATCCACCCACCTGCCTCCATCATCATCATCACTCCCGCCCCACTTCTGGTCCTTGGAAGCTGTCACGAGTCGTGGCCAAACTAGCGCCAATTAAATTCGTTTTACCATCATCCATGTTTGAAATAGGAAACCCAAAGGGCAAGTAAAAGAAGATATGTAGACTTGACTGAGTTCCTCGGTTCCGCCGCAGGGTCGGGAAGGGGGAGTGAGTTCTTCTCATCACCTCCATCTAGAAGTGAGGAAAACAAATGAAAAATGGAGCTCGGACTTTTGGGAATAATCTTGGTCTTTGGTTGGAATTTCAATATACGCCAACTTGGTCCCTCGAAAAGCTGCGACTCTATGCTCTGGGGGCGATGTGGCAGCGATTATGATGTTTTTATCATTCTCTGGAGTTTTGGATATGGAAGAAGTTTGCACTTAATTGTGTTTTTTTTTTCTCGTGCGATGTGCGAGCAGTTAATTTAATTCGGAAAAAATGAAATAGAAGTAAATGGCAATGAGATGAGGTAAATACTTGATGGTTGCTTGAAATCATTTAATTCGGGAGAGTCGTTAGATGGTTTCGCAGAGTTTTTCTTCTTTTTAATTAAAAAATAGATATCACACTCATACCTATAGAGTTCGAGTGCACAAAGTTGGGAAAAATAAAGTAATCTGATCAGAAAAGGCATTCTGTGGAAATAAGACCTTTTGTAGATGTCGAAGAATTTTTTTTTAAATTCTAAATTTATTTTGGTTTATAAGTAGAACTCAAAGTCTATAATTAATTGGGAACGAAGCAAATTGCACAACGTAGACCGCAACAAAAATATTTTCTAGTTGGTGGAAAACTTTGTCAATTTTTATTTCGCATTTTCATTTTTGCATTCCAAATTGGCAAGCTTTCAAAAGTTTCATAAACGAAGTGTTTGCACTTCACGTCCTTTTAAATAATGCCAGTGAAATGGATTATTCACCTTAAGGATAAATTAATAAAATATATAAAATATTTAATGCTAATCTACTGCAAACATGAAACCTTTCATAGAATTTTGTTTTAAAGATTCAATAAATTGCATTTTCTAAATTACTTTTCCTTATACATACTTACATTAGGTATGAGCGCACAGTTTGGAACTGTTTAGAACAGGAGTTTCTGTTCTGTTCATTTCAAGCCTAAGGTTTTGGGTTCCAATCTGTGTATGCCCTCCTTTTTCTAACAAAAAATCTTAGACTTCGAAATAATGATCTCCAATTTCTCTTTTCCAATTAGGTATTCTTGAAACAAAGTAAAGTTTCCTGCACTAGCACCATACCCAAATTTACTGCCCACTTTATTTGGAATTATCTTTTCGTCAGAAGTCCGATCTAAATGATCACTTAGACTTGATGTCTTTGAACAGCTCTGATAGAATTCTCGAAAATGAAAGAATCAGCACTTGCTTTTTGGCAATTTTCTAAAAACAAAACACCAACAATCCTCTAATCCTTATTATTTTATTAAGCTTTGAGTAATCCTTTTGATGATAGTAAACCTTACCCTTTTTTCTGTTTCCTACACCTTGAGTGCCGCCGGATATAGCAGACACTGTGGCATTGCCTCAGGTACTTTTGATTCGAGAATTTAATTCGTTTTCTTGCTTGCATATTTTATTCCGCGGTGTTTTTCAGTATTATTTGCACTCACTTGCGATGGAGGATAATAATAGTAATTAAAAAAATATAAGGAAGCAGAAATGTAAGCAAAAAATCTACTTTTCTTTTATTCTTCAAAGGGTCGTCGTCGTTAGTTATGGTTGTTGGACAATAACCACCAACGAGATGAAGGCAGCGGGCAGTGTCGTCATCTTCATCGCTGTCGTCGTCGGTAGGTCTTATATAAACCGAGTTGGAGTTGAAGCTGCATCGCTGGGTAAAGAGTAAAGAAAATTTTGCAGAAAGCCGGTACCGGTATAGTCACCATAAGCGCGATGGCTGGTGTGCCACTTTGTCTCAGGCCACAGTAAATTATGGAATAATAGTAATTATTTGCAGTTGGTTGCGGCAAGGTCGACGCCGCGTCGCTTCGCGTCAACCATAAAACAAAAAGAAGATTGTGGAGAGTTTTGTAAGGATTTCTTACAAAAACCAAAAAATAAAATTCTTATTTTTTGCACTTTTTTTCGTGCGCGAGAAAAACTCCCTGAAGGAGAGAAAAATTAATAAACGAAATGCTGCACTAATGAGAGTTTATTACACAGAAGATGAGAAATATGAAAAAAACGAGGCTTTAGCTTTTTGCCAAATGGGAATACTACAAATGGTTGCATCCTCTGATTGGTGGGATGCGATGGTGGGAATTGTGCAGACCATAAGAAAAAAGGAAGAAGAATTTCAAGGGTTTACTTCTTTCATTTTGTAGAAAGGAAATTCTTAATTTTGTAAATGAATTCAGAATGCTAAATGTTGAAGAGGATATCCTAATGATTACAATTGTATCTGCTTAAGAAAAAAAAAGTTACAAAGAGCAAAACAGATTAAACTGCGTATTTCCTCAGGGAATTGGCATTTTTTGTAATGCTGAGTAAGGTTTCGGTCTAGACATTGGTTTTTCCTCTTCAAGATCAGTAAAATGTCAAACAACTTCTTTCCAAGTTTCAGAAAAGAAGTAACAAGGACGTCTGAGAGTCGTTTTGTCTATTGTGGGTCCATTTTTTGCCATTAGGCATATTCACTTTGAACTTTTGGTTCTTCAATCGGATATAGTCTAGTTTAGTTGGCCAGTACAATATTTGAGGCTTTTTTCTACAAACTTGTAAGATTCAAGAGGGTTGAACAACCTATAAGTTAAAATCTGTTCCCGCACTTATGATCGCAAAAAGCAAAGAAACTGATCTATATAATCAAAACAGCACACGCCCAAATTATCGATAAGTCAAAGAATTTCAAACAATTGATCAATAGATCCTCGTTAGTCTCGATAAACGGTATTGATCGTTTTCGGGTTCATTTTCTGTTTTACCAAATTCCCAAATTTGAACAATATCATCCTCTGTTAGAAAAAAGACTGTGTGTCTTGGTTTTCGGGTCTACTGTGAAGGGTAGTGAGTGATGCTTTTTTTTTGTTTTTTTTTTTTTTTGAAAGGTTACCCTCAACATCATGAGGGGTGAGTTCGTCTCAACACTGGGATGATGTCAGGATTAAGTGAAGAGTGATTTTTTCTGTCTTTTTTTTGTGCATTGTACAAGATTAATTTGACAGTGAGACTTATTGATGTTTGATTGTTGCTGCTGCACTCATCCTGAAAAGTCATTTGATGTCAATAGTTCATAAAAGGAGAGTTCATAATGGCTTTTGTGGCTTGCAAAAAAAAAAAAAAATACGAAAAAAGAATGTGGGGTGATGGTAGGCTCATTTGTTGGTGTCAGTTTTGTTTGTCTTGTATCTTCTTAACTAGCTTAGGAGCGTTGACAAATAAAGTTTTATAGAGATTAAGTGAGGTGTTTTTTTTTCTCTATTTAAACAGTTACAAGTTAATTTTCTTTTGATTAATTACATGAAAATTGTTCTTTTTTTGTAATTTTCTTTTAAAAGGGAGGAATATACCAGAGGAAATAATTAGAGGAAATGATTAGGTTGCCACAAAATGGAAATTAAAAAAAAAAACACAAAAATAATAACCTTGCTATACCTACCTATAAAATAAATTTAAAAAAACGACTGCTTTTTGAAATTTGGCAATTTCGAAAATTTATACCATTAGATGGTGCAAATTCAGCTTAAACACACATTTTCCAAACAGGCACCTGGCATGTTTTTGGCTTGAATTTTGCTCAAATTAGTCCTTTCTTATGTTTTTTAAATGTTTTTTTCTAGTTCATTCAATTTAAGTTGTTAGCTGAAATTATTGCAGATTAGTTTTTTCAAAGTTTTAACAATCAAAAATGTTTTTGAGATTTAAAAACTTCTGACTTCTGACTATTCCGCATTCGTGTTAAAGTTCTCTTTTGAATTATATGTTTGTGTTCTGAAAATATTTTAATATTGAACCAATACATCATTTTCTACAGAGAAAAATTCTGTATGAAAGACCGTGTTCAGTATAGGTAGGTAAATGAAGTCTTATATAAAGAAAAGAGAATTTCTCCCTTAGAGAATCTTAGACAAGTTAGAGCAACCTTTAATTTTCATATTTTAGAATGTGTTCATACATACCTACATATTTGGTAAATTTTTGTAAACAACAACAAAAAGTTGGATATTAGCTAATGCTATTTAAATAAGAAACACGTACATCCTTGTCAAGGAACCCCCAAAACCAAGCCTAACCATCAACTACAAAAAAAAAGAATCAAATTAACTAAAAACGCGACTTCCATACACAAAATGTCTGCTATTCAGTTGCAGATGTACAAAACATAAAAGTTCTATTTATACATGTTGCCATTTGCTACAACATTGTTACCACCCCGAACCAGGACATCGTTACGCGCAATATCCTCAACAGAAAAAAAAATTATTTCAACTTCATGTCCTCGTATAAATAATTATATCTATGAGAAGCCTTATAGCGATATATAGATAGATACTTTCTATTTAGATATCACGCACAAAGTTACGACGACACGACGACGCGGTGGGGAGAAATTACTATGATGGCCGTTCATGGTGTGTCCCGAATGAGAATAGCACAGAAAAAAAGAAAAAACAAGGAAAAACCAACCACCCAACCACACCACCCTCTCTATAGGTACATCAGCTTTAGAGCGTCCATGTCGGCTCGGTCTCTGGTGCTTTTTTACAGAATTGAAAAGAATATCAGGCGCCATTTTTTTGTTACTTCTCTATCTCATTTTTGTCTATTTAAAATAAATGAACTGCGGTAATATCCTCCTCCCTCGTACTCGGGCGTTATCATCAAGCGGATTATCATAACATTCAGTGGGGCTATCTTACACAGATACACACAATTTATCTGACAGTTTCCTACTTTAAGGCAAGGATATTCAAATTGAAAACTCAAGATTATAATAATTTTTTTTCCTTTCTCCTGAAGTTGGTATAGTTTTTGAAGAAGAAGGACTGGTGTTTCTTTGAAGATTTCTGGTGAAAAAAACGTCTTCCACGTAGACAAAGCGAGAGACCCTTGGCAAACGAGATATTCATAAAAATATATTTCGGCTTGACAAAAAGATGGAAGAATGTTTCCCTTTTGCACATTTTAATAATTTATTTTCCATTTGATTCAACAGATTTTTTTCGAAAGTTCTTTCTTTTTACTTTTGTGTTTGGATTCTTTGAAAAGATTTGCACCACATTGAGATCAGAGACATCTCCTTGGGAAATTTCCTTTTCATGTTTTCTTTTTTTTATTGAATTTTTCTCTTTTTGTTAACAGGACGAGAAAGTCCTTGAGTTATGGGGTTGACAGGAGGAATTTCTTTTTTCTCGATTTTTCTATTCGAATTTATAGAAAAAATGTTGTTTATTTTTTAATGAGAGCTTATATAGCTCTCTTGTATGTGTGCTATATATTATGTATTAATTTGTATGTACACATGCATGAGGCAGATGACTCAAATTCGTATAATGCTTTCATCCCTGTATGGGATAAACAAGACAAATGCTGCGTTTATACGATACCGCGGGAAAATAATTGCATTCCGTCTAATCTATATGAACAAGCGTGTGCTAATAACACCCTTTTTATTTTCTATAAATTCAACCCTTTTTCTGGTCCCCTTTGCAGTGTTTGATCTATTTTTTTTTTCGTTATATATATCAAAATTGATGGAAAGAAAAAACGAACGGGTTGGATTATTCTCAAACATGACATGTTTGGTCTCATGGATCAGTTTCATCTGATGTGTATAAACGTTGAAAACATGATATTGGTTCCCGACAAGGCAACTAATACATATAGTATGTGTAGTACATTATCTTCTTCTTCTACATATGAGTTTGGTAATAAAAAGAAACAAAATACATTCGGCACCTATAATTGCTAACAATAAGTCTTTGAAGACGAAACAACCCGCCTTAATGAGTCTCTCATTAGCATCCTTAAATGAGAAAAATTGAATCCCTCTTTGCACCCCACAGAGCGACCAACAGTTACCATACCATCATACCATCCAGTTTCGCACCTGAAGGCTTCAGGTTCAGGCGTTCTGATATAAGCCATTCTTCCAGTGCAAATTTGGTCTACCCGCTGTCTCCTACAATGAATTAAACCTCAAGGGAACTTTCCCGGCAGGTTCCTCTTGGCTCATACGAGTTATCCAAGTCCAGCCCATCGGTTAAGGTTATATCTTCTCCTCGAAAACGGGCAAACTATTCTCTTTTAAGACTTTTCTCTCTAGGTAGTCAGTGAGGTAGTGTCATGTTAATCAGATAGACAAAACGGATATAAGAGAGCATTTTTTTTTTATCTTCTACGAATGCAAAGCGCTGTTAAAAATTGAATAAATTTTGTTTCATTAAGTTTCGACTTTTAAGAACTTTTAATTCCATGAACATGTTTTAATTACAAAAATTATCCTCTCACTTTTCTCCAGAAGTCTATCAAATTGTAATGTTGGACCTTCTTCACTTTCTACATATATGATTTGACAAGTCCGACAAAATTTGCCAAAATAAATCGTGCACCATAATTAAGTCTCGGTTAATAATGTTAAGTCTTTGATATTCAACAGAAATAAGATACCTAAGGACCCCCAAAAATAACTTAACCTTTTTAATTGATTATTTAATTTTTCAACGTAAAAACTCAATTAAGTATCCTAACCTTCGGAAAAATGTCCTGTCCTAATGTAATACTTCAAATAACAACAGCATCAGCGGCAACGACAAAAAAAACTTCGATATAGAAATTATCTCCGGGTAATTTCATGCTTCGCAAAACAAACCTTTCATGTCTGGATTTGTCCCTTATCGATTTTTTTCTAACCGGTTATTTTTTCAGCTCTACACTTTGCCAATTTTAAAAATATCCTTTTTTCTCTTTTACATGGTCAGCGGTCTAGTTTGGGTTACACTTTTTTGTGTTCCCTCCATTAACGCTCAAACCAGAAATGTTGCAGTATTCTGTAGCTAGACTAAAAATGTCCTCAGTGCTTCGCCAAAACCATCGCAGAGTTGATCAATATTTTTTGAAACACGAATGCGTATATTTTTTGTATGTCGCTCAGTAGAGGGCAGTGGTTAATAAATCTCATTTATTCGGGATGTTTTTCACTGTGACAAGAAATCTGTAAAAAGGGTTTCAATGTCGTGTTAAGTTTTTTTGACGATTTTTTTCAGCACATCAATGTTTCTGCTGATTTCGGAAAACATTGAAAATTCTTTCTCAACATCTCGCACTACGATATGAGAGCAAAATTGTCAACTGGAATTTCTACTTATTATCATTTTTTTTGCTCACCTAGGTCCCAAATTAAAGCAATTTCAAAAGCTGCATAAAAAAACCTACACTTACCCGCCATATGGTTCCTTGAAACTGTATCCGAATTAACTTTATCATCCATCGAAATCAGACCAAGTTATTCAAGAAAAATGACAAAAAAACTGTAACACAAATTATTTTTAACAATATAAATTTCATTTTAAAAAGCCAAAAAAATATAAGAAAAAAAAACCGGAAAAACAGAAGCAAAAAAAGCCATCCCTGGGTGGTGTTTTAACATAATAAGCGTAAAAGGATGTTACCACCCCTCGTTGGTTGTCCTGACAGGATTCAATTGAACATCAGGAACAAAAAATGGTGTCGACGGGTCGTTATTCTTTTTTTGAGTAATTTTTTTTTTTTGCAGTAGATTGGTAAGTCCTTTTTATTTGACGCGCTCTTAATTTCCGTGACGTTGTTATATTATGTTTTTTTAAGGATTTTTTGTTGCTTTTTGTATTCGGGACGAGAAATTGGGGAAGGGTGTGCAGTCGTGTACTCAATTTATTGTTGTTTTATTAACGCGAGAATTTTAGTTTTTTTTTTACTTTTTTTTTGTATTCAGAAGTTTTTTTGTTGATTTTTTTTTTGTTACAAAAGTTTTTTTTTAAGTTTTTGACTGCAAGAATATCCCATTGTGCGTTTGTTACATTTTTGACGTATGAAAATTATCTACAGGATTTATGAGTTAAAAAAATTTGACTACGTGATATTATCATCATGAGGACAATTTTGTTCATGTTTCTATTATTGCTATAGTTTTTGTTTCCATTTTTTAAGGAGGATGAAAATGTTGCATGCAAAATGGGAGTGTTGAATAAAAGAAATAAAATACTACTGACAGAAAGATTCGGAATAGAAGCGATTGGGAAATTGAATTTTTCAAAGTTCTTTGTTTCGTCTTTTTGTTTAACATATAAAAGTAACGGTAATATCCCATAAGTTACAATATTAAATGTGAGATGTGCTCAAGTCAGTTTCTACGGCTTAGAAAACCGGATATTGGAAACCAAAATTACGTAACGGAAACAGGAAGCCGGAAATTGCAAAATGTGAACTGAAAACGCGAATTGTAACAGATCACGAAAAATGAGTAGTTTTTTTTTCTCAATTAACAAAAGTAAACGTATATTTACGTAGTTCTTCAATCACATTATTAACAGTGTTAATCTGGGGCCGATTTTAAAGACTTATTGTAAGCTGTATATGTGCTAAGACTCAAAAGAATATTTTTTTTATAATTTGCACCCACTCAAGGGATTTTTTGTACCCTTATTAAGCCAGAGACAAAGTGAGTGCTTTTAGGAAGAAAGGTAGGGACGTAGGATACATTGAATTCTTGAACATTGTAATGATTGGGAAAGAGTGTGGAAGAGGGTTCCACATTCGTATAGTACGGTAGGAATGGTCCTCTATACTTTTTCTAATCCAACGTCCGAAGTTGGGATCGAGGGTAATTTCATGGGCATTCCTAGAATTGCGATTATTGCGGGCGAATTGTTTGAGGGAAGGAATGCAGCTGGGAATGCAGAGACACATGAAACGTTATGACGGTGATCTAACGAATGGAATGACGCAGTGATGTCTCAATTACCGATCATTCTTTGGCCTCTTTTGATTTTTTTGAATACCATCCAAGAGGCTTAATTATGTAGATGGAGCACCAGCCCAGAGATGAGTGTTGTACTTAAGCTTTGGATGGATATAGGTCTTTAAGATAGTAGCCAGATCAGACGGGGAAAAGAATTTCTTGCATTATCTTAAGAAACGCAAACATCTTGCGGCATTTTTGGCGACATCGCATATGTGCTCATTCCACAAAAGGTGGTCAGTGAATCACATACGCGAGAATCTCGAGATGTTCGGTCTCGTTGATGCCATATGGACAGTGGCAAAGGAGATGTCAAGCTTTTCTAATACAACGAAGGAGGGATTCTTCGACACCGAAAGCACGTATTACAATAAAAGAGCAAGATGCCAGACTTTATCAAATGCCTTTGAAATATTAAGTGCAACAATCTTACTTTCTCCAAAATGATGTCAAGATTTGTTCCACTGTTCGGTGAGATAAACCATCAGATTACCAGTAGACCTGTTGCTGCGAAAGCCGTACTGCCAGTCATTAAGAAGCTTTCGGTCTTCGAAATATTTCTTGAGCTGATAGTTTATCAGCGTTTCCATAACCTTAGAAAGAAGGGACGTACCTAAGTGAAATCGGACCATAATTGGAGGGAGAAGAAGATTCTCCTATTTTTGGAACTTACTGGACAAATGCTGTTTTCTAACTACTCGGAACGAGCCCAGAAGAATGGATTGGATGGAAAGCTTACGCAAGCGTTTTGCCAGCGTGGAAGAACACCTCTTCAGAATAATAGCGGGGATACCATTCGGACCAGCGGAGTCATGTATCTATGTTGAGATCTCTTATAGGACTCTCGCCACAGTACGAGTGCGGAAGAAGATTTATCCCATGGAATCATTGACGCGCTGGAGGAGTCATAACACTCTCTGATAGTTAAGAGTTGGAAGCGAACCGACTAGCAAAAAGGTTAGCTTTCACGAGAGAGCTTACAACTGGAGTTTTATTGTCAACCAGCGTAGGGACCGAGGAAGATGAAAATTTCTTCATATTTTTTACAAATGACCAAAAATTCTTAATGCCTTTGGGACATTGCAGTATTTTTTGCCTTAACTTTTGGTCATGTTAAAATTTCGTCCGACGAATATGGTCATTGCTGGCCTCCCTGGCTTGTTTAAACTTGTTCCAGTTCCCTATTCGGGATGAAAGTTTTCATTCCCAAAACAATCATAATAGTATCTATTCATATATCTGCGCTGGAGTCTACGTCACTATCGAGTGTTGTCGGGCCCGAAAGGAGAAGGCACGAAGAATTGTGTACATTGAAATACAGGGATACAATTCTTTGAATGGAGTCAGACAAAGCATCAAATTCGCGAGAAGTTGAACTACATGAACAACTCATCATTCATCAAATCACTCCTCTTCACTTATATCAACGATTTAAACATTATTTCTCAAGTCAGCTGTTTTCATAAAGGAAACTCAACACTGTTTATATTAAATTGTGACTATAATAGGTGTGTTTTTTTGGTCAATATATCCGCAGTGCACTACGATTTACCAAAAAAACGAATCCGCAGTTGTTAAATTTTTGTATTTAGAAGTTGGTCGCTGCTATAATTTTAAAGACGATTATTGAATTTTTCTAAATTCTATCCGCAGTATAATTCTACTTCTACTGTTGTTGGCAGCATCTTGTTGTATTTGTAATACATGTAGTCTACTACTGCGGATACGGATAGCTTTGCCAAAAAAAAACACCTAATATCATTTAAGATCCTTCAAGAAATCAAGTTCTCAGATAAGGCGTTAAACGAGGTTGAGCACATAAAACGTCACAATAAATTAAGTCCAAAAAACAATATAATACCATACGAATTCCTTGACAACTTTGACAGGTTCCATACCATACAAAATTAGTTAATTTCATTCGTTCCTATCCTTTTTTATATTCTATTTAATGAGACATTTAATTATCTGTACTTGAGTACACTTCCAAGAATTACCAAATGAGTTCTTGGCAAAATTATTCAATTTTTTTGTTGCCCTACTAGGCATGTACGTCTTGTGGTTTTTAATTACACGATAGAAACGAGTGGCTTCCAGTTTTAGTGATTCTGATGATTCCTCTGGATGTTATGATGAGTAATGACAAGGAGTATCAATTACAAATTCCATGGAACTGGGAGTTATTTTTTTTTAATGAAATCAGTAGCGGTCAGAGGAAAAAAACGAATTGGGCGCGTGTGGTAAATATTGATTGACAGGCTTACACACTTGGTGCAAGGAGGATGATAACAAGGAGTTAATTTAGTATTAGGTTTGTCTACATCGATAGTTGATTGTTAACATTATTACTAATTAGTTCTGACAAATACTTAGTTTTCTTTGATTTAAGATGAAACGTTCAAATGACGTTTACTGATTTTTTTAACAAAACGATTTGATAAGTTCCTTATGAATCGATTACAACTCTTTTAACAACGCATTCCTAAAATTTACATTTGAATCAGCATCTAGGGTAAATCATATTTCAGAGAAGAAAGAAATCAAACGAAAGCTTTTTCATAGCTGACGATTTAGTGCTATGAAGATTTTTCTGGACGTAGAAAAAGAATGCACTGTTTCTTATGTCAAACGTTTTTCTAAGGTTTAATTTCTTCAAAAAATAACCCAAAAGTAAACAATCTTTGTAAGATCAAATACCCAAGTTTTCTTCTCTCTTCGCATCAATTTGCAAGCCATAATGCTATCTTCCAATTCCTAATACAGTCATCATGAATTCAATTTGACCCCAACATTCGTCTGTATTCCGGAAAAATAATTATTTATTATTTTTCTGTTTTACCTACCCCACCTTCACAATAAAAGAAATAAACAAAAACACAATAAATAGAAGAAAGCAGGATAGGAAATATCCTGCCCTGCCTATCCCGTTCTGGTCGACGAAAGGTTATATAATAATAAAAATTGACTGACGGCCCTAATGAACTAATCCAAGCGGCAAATCTAGCCTTCTCTATTTCTATCTATGAACATAAAGCTATGAACATTTTTCTCACCCAAGTTCGAAGAATACTAATCACCGGGGCTCTGAAAAAAAAGAACACAGAGCCAGCCACTATAATACCCTTTTGTATAAAAATCTACCTTCATGTACTCGAATAGAGAAACATCATCATTTGGAATAGCAGAAAACCGTTCCCCACAGGCCCACTCAAGTTTCCGTCTGGCAAACAAAGTCTGAGTCTAAGTGGACTCAGTCGTCATTATGGGACCTCTTCAATGCGGCTAACTGCAGAAAATCCATTGTACCGCGTCCTCGACATCATCATCATCATCATCCAACGCTCGCCCGATCCAAAATAACAGAAAAATTCATCCATCCTTATTCCGGACAGTTCAACGCAAATAGAGTCACTCCACAACGTCATAGCATTGCGCGTGAGGGTAAGAAGTAACCGGTAACCGTAGTCGTCGTCGACGACCAAAAGCCAAACTTGGCTTGGCATACATGTAGTAATCAAATACAATGGGCCTGGCCTAGAAGAACAGAAGACAGCAAAAATAAGAAAATAAACCGACCCGAACCAAGAAGAAATTGACATCAGGATTCTTTCGTTTCACTTCTTTGGAAATGTCCTTGTTTCATTTCTTCTGTTTTTTTCTACTATTTCCTTGTCCATATTGCAGGGGGGCTTGGCTAGGCCATGGACACCGCAAGCCAAAGGCTTTGAATCTGAATAGAAACGTCTGGACGTTGCGCCACTCAGTCCTTTTTTTGTAAAATAGAGCAACGAGCTTGAAAATCTCTTTATTTTTTTTTTTTGCAACCAGTTTTCCTTCATTTTGCAACCAGTCAGAGTCACTAACGAGCTATCGTTACGGGACATAATTACATGCCAAGCTTTTGTATTACCAAAGAAAAAAGTTTGCGAAAAAAACGACGAGAAATGAGAATTGTAAAGGAAGAGACGAAACATCTAAGAGTAGCTCAAAACCATGAACCATTGCTGCACCCTCTTTATGCTGGCGAATCTGAATGCCATATACCAACAAGTATCCTTTAAAGGCTTGTTTTCAGTATTTCAGTAGCTAGCTTGGCGAGCTATACTACCTGCAGGAAGCTTTTAAAAACTGAAATTGCATACGAAAAAATGTGATTTATTTTCCTGAATTTTCTATAGTTTCTTTTTTTTTGTCCTTTTGTGTTGTTGGTTCGGTTTAAATGTATTTTGTCTTCTAAGGACAGGGAATCGTTTTTTTCTATTTGTTGTTGTCTAGAAAAGAAGAAAAATTCATTGAGATGCAAAAAAAAAAGTAGACAGGATGTAACCGCAGGTCCTTTGAGTTACAAAATCTGCATCCTTCAATATATCTTTCTGTTTCGGGCTACTGTTTTATATAGCCTAAACCAAGAACTGAAATATATTGCAGAAAAAAAGGCAACAGAAGAAAAGCCAAAGCCAACCAAAAACCGGCTTAAACGGGACGAATGAATGAATGAATGAAGTGGAGACAGCTGATGGGGGAAAGGTTTTGAATAATTTTGCTCCAGGATCGTTGGTTGATTGTTTTTACGTTGGTAGTGTTTTCTTTGAAAATTCTTTTCAATTACGATTTTGTTTTTTTTCAACTTTATGTAATGCGAACTAATATATTCGTTGAAAACCTTCCCTCAGAGTCCATTTTGTGAATTAAGAATAGTGGCGTTTTGATAAACTAGCAAAATAAAACAAAAATTTGTGGTTCTTGATGGAGCTTCAACAGCTGAACGTTGAAAAATTGTTTATTTATCTTCTATTCTTTTCAAAGGTAGCAGTCGTTAAAGTTCAAGGTGGTTTGATTGAATAAAAATTCTTCCTCTGACATTATAAATTCATATACTTTAGAGTTACACAACTTCCTTTGAATGCTGCAACAATTCTTCTTTGTAATCAATGTACATGCTTAGGCCCTCCGAACTTTTATGTATATGGGGGACCTTTAGTGGGATATGATATGAGTCGCGACTCCGTGCAACTCTTGCATAGTTGGGCTGATTCCTCCTCGCAAGGCCTTCTCCGTGAGCTTCTTGGTCATGCAGCTCTTCCTCTTCTTTTTGAATGAGTCGATTCCACTGTAATACAGTTTGTCGCCTCTTTTAAGAGTGTGTGAGATCCACTGCCACTTTGATCGTCGTATAATAGATGGATCTTCGTATAAATGATAGTTGGTTTCCGAGGCTGATCATCTTTGTTTTGCTGGAGTTGGTTTTCAGCCCCACGATTCCTGCTTCTCACTCCATCCTTGCTTCCATCGAATCCCTCCTGTTCTTGTCAAGGCCGCTCGCAGGACATCTCTTAGTATCAATAAAAACAATATTGGTGACAGAATTCAGCCCTGCCCGACTTTATTCTCTATCGACGCTATCGAAAGCTTTTTCAAAGTCAACGTACAGCACGTGAAATGGTGATCGATATTCAACGCATTTCTCGATAATGATCCTTTAAACATTGATATAATCAATGCATGCGAATACAGCGCGGAAACCTAATTGTTCGGCATCGAGTAAGGCTTCTATAGATGTTTCCTTTCATTTCAGTACAAGTTGCGCTCCTATTTTGGCAACAACGAGCAGGGCCCAAATCCCCCTTTAATAGATAGTGTTTTCCGTGCTCACACCTGCCCTGCACACTATCTGCTCCAGGACTATGTTGAAGAAATCACATGACAGCGGAACTCTTTGTCTAAAGCCTGCGCATGTTTGAAACAACTCGGATGAGCTGTTACCCATTTGCACACTGCACTGCGTATTGCTTATTAGCGTCATAGGGCGCAGCTGGATCAGTTTGTTCGGGATCCCGAAGCAGCTTTGAAGTCGGTGAAAAGATGGTAGGTTTCGACTTGAAATTCGTTGGTCTTTTCTCAGCAGTTAACTCGGTTTAATACCGAGGCAAAATGGTCCTTCCACCTACTCAGCTGATCTTAACCCGAACTTAGTAGCGAGACGTGTTTTACGGGGTATTGTTTGGAACATAGAGCACCATTTAATGGAGAAACTTCCAATACACATACCTTCATCATATCAAGAGTTTACGGAGCATTATTGTAAAAACTGCCGCTCATCGAGCTTTTAAAAGTGTCAACAGCTTTGCAGAGCTAGAGAAGTAGGTAGGAACTATTAAGTGAGTTTGATTAAAATATTACCAATTGTATAGAGCAATCCTGTACCTTGGTCTGACTCACTCCTCTATTGAAACAGAAATTTCGCTTTTGAACGAGTTGATTCAAAGTTCAAAACCTTTAACAAAAAACTGCAAATCTAAGAACAATAAATGCAAAAAACCTGCTTCAAAAGCTTGAGCAAAAAAAAAAAGCAAGTTGCACAAAAACTACACGGCCATGAATATGATTTCAATATTCATCGACAGTTCAAGTTCCATAGCTCGATATTGGCCATTTTTATTGTAATACAAAAAAGTAAAACCCCGAAGCATAGTCAGATAATAAAACAGAACAAAACTTTCGCCTGCTTCTCCCCAAAACTTTTCCCTTCCCCATAGTTGGTCCACTGTAGAGTCGCTGCTCTATAACTGAATTTTATCATTTCAATTCCTACCATCGAAATAATCTGAATTATTCTGAAGCACCGACCCAAAACTGCAAAAAAAATTCTCAAACCTCCCCTCCTCCCCAAACAGCCTAAGCCCAATCACCATAACCTCAGCAATTCTCGTCTATACATCCAGCATATTTTAATTTCACTTCAGTGTTATGTTAGGCGGAAAGCTCATTTATTTTAGTTTCAAAACTTCAAAAAAAAAAATTGACAAAAAAAACCTTTCCCCAAAAATATAACACAAAAACAAATAACAAAAAAAAAACTCACCTCAACCACATTTCTGGTCGAGCAATAATGAAAGGAACCTCTCAGCGTACAAAATCGCACAAAAGTTTGGCTTTCGTCGGCTTTTTCTGTAATTTTCTGTTTTTTTCATTTTTTTGCCATCATCATCCGCTGATGGTTTTTAATTTTTCTTCTGTTTTTTTGTTTTTTTGTTCAAAATTTTTTTCATAAAAATGTTTGTGTGTTCTTTTTTCACTCGCTTTCATTGTAATGAGGTATAAAAGGATTTTCCACGCCACGCGAGTGCGGTGTGGTTCCAGCCCAGCTTCAAAACAGAACCTACAGCTATACAAGCTTCAAAAAAAAGTGTACCTATTCCAACTTTGATTCAACAGCCCTATAGCCGAAGCCAAGCCGCCTGATCCTAGTTGAATACTACTGCCTCACACCACCCAACTAGAGTAAAAAAATAAGCTATGAGGTAATTATTTCTTCGTTCCAACGGTAAAATATGTATTTTCAGACCCGAAAAAAAGGCTACACAAAAAAAAACGACCGCTGCAACTCCAAAAATTTCCGCTCGAATCCATCATCAAATGGCTTTTCCCTGCCTCCTGGCTTCACAGACTCCTGAATCCCGAAGTTCTGGATGTTGCTGCTGCTTCTACTGCCTACAAACATACATACAAAAGCCTCCATAAGATATATATTTATTTTTAATTAAAGGAAAAACTAAAATGTGCACACAGACCACACTCACAGCAAACACCCACTCTGACTGATGATGGATAAGTAGATTGTGGGTGGTGTGAGGTTGAGGGCAAGGAAAACATTTCCCAAACCATCGATTTAGCATCTGCTGATCCTGATTTGCCTCTGGTTCCACTAAAGGATACCCTATTCTCGACAACTGCCCCATGGAGCATGGGATTCCACTAAATTATAATTGCAAGACTGAAAATGAATTATAAATTTCATGCCCATTTACTTTTTGTCGTCGACTTCGGTTGTCGCTACCGCTGCTGCCGCTTGTGCCGTTGTCGTATGTTTGGCCGGAGCCGCATCATTTGGAATCTGAGTCGAAATTGGAGTTAGAGTCGGAGTTGGAGGAGTTGGGTTTGTCGCTGGACGTCAACAGGAAATGAAAAATTTATGAATCTCTCCTTGGGAATGGCATTAATGTCGTCTCCGTTAGCTTAAGCGTTACGCTTGTTGGTGTGGGCCAAAGGAAAAAACACGATAGGCCTTTTGAGTCATCGTATCTCACGTTGTCGTATTGTGTAGGGCGGCGGTCGGTCTTTTCAAGAATGTGCTGTTTTTTCTTCAGATTCTCTCTCATGACCATCATCACCCGTCGTGAAAGGGAAGAAAGGGGTCATGGGCTTAAATGAGTATTTTCGACACAGTCCGTTTAGCCCTGATGCTTGTTGTCCTGATGCTGCTGCTGCTATGTGGAATGTTGAAGTGATACTTAAAGGAGATGATAAGTGTTATTGCAGACATCCCCATTAGGCTCAAGGAGGAGTGTCATTTTCTCGTAATGACTATTCGGTGTGTTTTGGGAATCTGGGAATAAAAACACTCGTTTCGTTAAAATGACTTTAGCATGGCATAAAATTCTGTCGTATGGGGAGATTTTCTGCATTTTAAGCGGTCGACAAAATTATTTCCGAAGATTGTGGGGTCTGATCTGAGAGAAGAATAATCTTCTTAAAATAATTGTCCGTTTTCGGACAGTTGAACAATTTGTAATCACTGTTTTAGAGCTCGTTGAATTTGGTTCGGAGTTTTAATAGCATGTTTCCTATGGAGAATATATTTACATATTTTGGAAATAAGAATTGTAGGAAAAAATTAGGCTAAAGCTCGTGGAAGAATTAGTTTATGTAGAGAGGAAGAATTCTGTACGTGATTTTAAGCCTCGTCTGCAGAATGGGGGCCTAAAATAAGACAAACAAAAATTATTGCCATTTACACCTCCGAACACTGTATCTATGAATAGGAAGGCTCTAAAACCACACCCTCTCCTCTCTATTTACGTCTTGCTTGAACTGAAAATCAAAACATTGGCATATGCGATGGAGAACTGTGTATAGAACATTCTTCCCCCAAGACGTTTACCATCGGACCGTTGAACATTCACTATTTCCTAGAAAAACTGCCATACCAACCAACTATAGTAGTACAAAGACAAGAAAGAACACTTCCAGACCTAGTGGAGTCGTTATTATCATCGAACCTCACCTCCCGTAAGCCACCATGGCACCATCACAGAGCAAAAACTAACGTCCCTCTTATTGCCAAGTGTCCCTCAAAAGAATAAAAATATTCTCCTCATTCCAGTCATTTCGAAGTCCATGACAAAAGTAACTTACAAACAAACCACCACCCTATAGGTGCTTTGACAAGTTGTCATCTGACTCTGGTCTTCCCAGGTCAGTTCGTTGAAAGTACGGTTCGTTCACACATGTTCATATCCGCGTCGTTGGTTATTCTGCGAAAAACATCGCCACACTGCTCGCAGTTAGGTCTCATATCCAATCGACGGGAAAATCTTCTTTGTTTTCTTGTTGGCCAACAAGAGCTTGTGGGACAATGGTATTGGTTAAGGTTCGTCATCATATGTCCCCCTTCTCCAGATCGACAAGAGGAATAAAGCGATTACCCACCCGTTGAAAAGTGATTCATATTCGTTGCTACACACTTTTTTGTCTCTACCTTCACCTACTCCAGGTGAGTAATCGTATGTTGATGGACAAAACCACAGAGAAAAGACAAAAAGAAAAGAGAAAAAATAAAAATATCATGGAAAAGCCAACTGGACAATAAATGGTTTTCTTTTGTCCTCAAACAAATTTTCCCGCCATCCATAATATAAAGTGACAAAGTTCTCAAACAGTGCCGGCATGTCTTTGAATTCGCAATTCGCTTTCGCATTTCGCAACTGCTGCGTCACGTCACTCAGCAAAAGAAGCTTATTCCATAATTTTAATATGGCTTCGGACTATTTTTCTATGAAACACAACAAAGGTTCAGCGAGCGGCTGGCATCAGGTTAGCTTTATTCTGAGTAACACAGGTGTACGAAGACAGTATACCTTGCCACAATGCACGCGTCGTTCGTGTCAACAGTAGGCAAGAAGGTACGGGACGATATTAATCTTTAATGGTTTGCTTGACTCAAATGTCGTACAAGGTGACTTAAGAGTAATAGTAGCCAGTTTGATTTTTGTTCTTTTCTGTCCGTTAATTTTTCTACATCCGGTTGTGTTGGGCTCAGATTCACTTTGCGAACAACTTAAATCGATGATACATTTTTGATGGGGTGCAACTGGAGAACTGGCAATTGATATTGCCGGACAGTCAAGGGTATCGATTACGTTGTTGCATTATGCTCTCTATGGAACTTATCTGGTTTTCAGTTGGTCACTAATGGCCTGTTCTATGTTAACTTTTTAAGAGGGAGAAGCGGTGCGAGTGAATCCTTTGATCGTTTTGAAAAAAGAATCAAAGAAAGCCGCCGAAGAATTGTTTACACGGTGGATTATAATTTGAGTGGAAACTAAAATGGGGAGCAAATTTTTTGTTTTCTTTGTCTTATGTCTTCGATGTTTGATGTTTCCCACCAAGAGTCGAGACTTAAGAATTGCGATATGCTTGTTCCATGGAAAGTGAAGCTTATTGTTGATGGTTAGAATTACTTGATTAACTTTTTGTGTTTTGTTGTTTTTAAGAGACTGTCTATGAAAATTTACCGACAAAGAAAGAAATTAATATTAGAAACGCAGTAACAGCAGATTTTGTTTCTTTTTTTTTAACGAATAAAGGAAGAACAAGGGAAGATTCGGTTATGACTTTACACAAGTAAAAATTGCGCCTAAGGCCTAAGTGGCTTACTCTCATCAACAATTCTCTGAGTGCGTGTGAAAAATTGAGGGGACCTACACGCGCCGATTCCGAACGGCAAAGTTGAGAAGCAGTTTCCCTGACAGATTGATACTCTCGGAAGTTTTGTCAATTCTTCGCAAGAGGCAGTACCCGTGAAAGAATAAATAAAAACTTTTAAGGGCACGAGTAGAACTCGAACCCACGACGTTCTGCTTAGCAGCCAAAGCACCTAACCACTAAGCAACAGGCAACTGCACAGAAACACTTTTAAACACTTGTTTGAAGTTACAGAAACAGCTGAATCAGCTTTGCGAAAACAAGAGACTAAACACTTCCTTCTTTTTCTTCAACATTTTCCCTTCCAATTCAAACTTAATTTTACAGTCTTTTTATCCTTCTTCAAATGATCCTTGATGTTGACCAAGAATGTCACATTTAGCCTTCGTTTTTTCTTCCCTTTCTCCTCCAAAATGTTATGAAAACTAAGAGAAAATTTGTGAACAAAAGTCGATCATTTTGTTCGACTACAAATTACTGAAAATTAACAAACAACCTCATGCGAAAATAGAACGAAGAAATATTTTCCTTTCTTCTCCATGATTCTCATCAATTCGATGATCTTGTATAAAAAGAATTGAACGTCCAATATCAAGAATGTCGATATCCTTCATTTAAATGACGTTAATTGAATTCAATGTTGCAAATTTTGTTTAAAAAATGAGAATACTTAACTTCAGTTTGTGTTGTGACGAAGCGTTATGGGAGCAATTAATTTTTGGGCAGTTATTGTTTGGCAAATGGACTCTATGTATATCTGTTGCGGGTTGAAATTTAAGCGCCTTTTTTCAGAGAATTGTTGATTGTTGTAAATGTAAGCCACTCACGCCTTGGCTCTTCTAGAGATGTTGCGCCATATTATTAATTTATGATGTCAAACAAAAACCCCAAATGTGTGATGGAAACAGGATTCCGATTTGTATCGAAAACCCGTCTAGTGTGAAAAACTTCTTTATGCAAGTAGGTAGGGTAACGGCACCAGTCCCCGGACAGAACAAGTGTCCGGACGATTTTGCAGGGAATAAAAGAGAAACTAAACATAGAATTTGCAAACAACGATCGAAGGTATTTCGGAAAAGTTATTGGTCGTCTTAGCAGCAGCCATTGCTGTTTTGTTGTTTTAGCAAAAAAATAGTGGCAGAGCTTGGAAAAATACAATAGGACTAGCTGATTTTGTGCGATCTTGTAATCAAATGGAGTTTTTTTTATAAAAATATATTGAACCTCGAAATACTAAAGAGACTCCGGAAAATGGCCTTTTTAAGAATTCATCATTTTAAATTATTGTTATACGTTAATTTCAATTCATTAATACACCAACTACTGGTAGATATTTATAGTTTTAGAAAAATATCAAGATTTTAATGAAACACAAATAGAAAAAAAGATATTATCTGTCCGGAGACTAGTGCCATTACACTATTAATTATTCTGCGACGGCGGCGGTGCGGCGGAAGAAATTTGACAGATCAGCTTACAGCATCTTCTATCATATATTAAATTTATTAACCAATCCAAATAATAAAAATAAATCATAGAAAATACTCAATAAACAGCGGTTGCCGCTTTCGAAGAGAACTTTCGTTTAGTTTGTTTCTAACTCATTAAACCCACTTGTCCTTGTTTTGCACCTTCATCACATCAAGCTCGCACTTAAACCCCAAATTCATTATTATAAGACAAAAAAGCCAAATGACCCTTGAGTCATTCGAGAGCCCCCAAATGTATAATTATTTGCTTATACTAATGCTAATGTCTACCTTTGCTTTATCTTTATGCTCAAAATGTTTATCTAAATTACTTGGCTGTAAATTAAAGTGATTCCCTTGCTGATTATAAGAGAAAAAAAGGAATGACTTGAGCAAAAAAAAAGAAAACTGAGAACACTCCCACCTCGGAGCATTCAATCAGCGGCCATATTTGAAATTCCCTTCTTATTTCTTTGCTTTTCTCTCAAAAAAAAAAAAAAAAACATCGAACAAAAAGAAAAAAAAACACAAATTTTATATACAAAATTAAGAGGAAAATAAAAGAAGCAACGAGCAAAAAAAAAAGAACTTCACCCCTACTTATCCATAAAATACAAATTGCTTGTATCTTCTTAAATATCAAATCGAGCGAGGGTGGAAAATAATGTCCTTCGCTTCGCTTTTCAGTATAACAAGATGGAGATTTACGTCGTACACGTTGTGTTTTCTTTTTTTCTTATTCAATCACCCAGGGTCGTTTTGGTCCTCCTCATCCCAAAAACAATGTTCAAATAGAAGCAAATGTACTTTCGATCATAAAGTAAAGTCCTTAGCCCAGATGGAGAGGTGGTGGTGTTGGTTGTGCCTGACTATGGTGTGTCCTGCAATGGGATGCCAAAGAAGCCGATACATTGGCCTCAATCTCCAACAACTCGCCCTATGATTCCACTTCAATTTCTATTCACTGGTGGCCCCCGCACGTAATATTTTCTTTTCTTAAGGATATCTTCATGTTTCTATTTTCTTGACATCAATTTTTTTTTGTCCTCTGCATGAAGAAGCCAAATCGATAATTTTATTTGAAGAGGAAGACGAGGAAAAAATTTGAGTGGCAAGGAACTGAGTTGCCAACCGAAATTCCATATAATTTGCAACAAACAAGGACTCGTCAATGCTGACGATGATGTTGACTATGGACGACCACGACGAAGACTATACGATATACGACGACGACGATGGTGATGATGATGATGATGATGTTGGGCTTATTTGAGTTAGGGTTGGGGATTATTATAGAATTCACAAGGGCCGACCAAGATGTTGGCTTGTTGGTCGATGGCTTTGGCTTACCTCCTGACAAGGTTCGCTTTCTTTCCTTCTTTCTTTCTTAAATTCCTTCCTCATTTTCTTCAGCGTGGTTGATGCGATGTGGGGGATTGCGATGTCCGTTGGTGTTTGTTGGACTCTCATTGAAAACCAAGTGGGGTGTCCTTTATATAAATGGATTTTTTTTGTGATAGAAAAAGAAATAATGGCGGCTGATTTTCTATGTTGTATCTCTAAATGTTTTATTTCCTTTTTCAAGGATTGTTTGGAAAGTTTTTGTTTTTTTTTTTTTGTTTTGTAATTTTCTTGGACTTTGCAAATGAGAATGTAAAGAAAACATGTCCTTTTTGCCAAGCAAGACAGGGAAAGGTGAGCCTCTCTTTTTTGGGGTGTTGATTTTCTTCTTTTTTTTCTGCCAGTGTCATTTTTGTTGATTTTTATTTTGGGGTGGAATTATGAATAATAAGCAGTTCATAAGTAAAAAATATTCTCAAGAGTATTTGTAGAAAAAGAAACGATTTTAAAAGTGGAAATTTTTGAAGGAATAATGGCTGGCTATAGAAGCTTTAGCTTCGAATTCGTTGTGACTGGTGAAGAAACGGAAGAGTGGGGGGTTTCAAATATCCTTAGTAATAGAAGAAAACTGATTTAAGGGTTTTTTATCCTTAATTTGACGATTTTCTTTTAAAATCCAATTTAAATCAATTTGATGGAAAAGACAATTTTGGAGAAAGCTCGAGTGAGTGCTTTTTCCTTCGTAAATATTCGTGTTTTTTTTGTAAAATGGAAGAGGCTGAAATTTCAGATTGTACATAATGAAAAAAAAAATACAGCGATAAGCCTAATCCAAAACAGAAGTTGTCATAGTCATTGTGGATTAATATCCAAACAAGATTACGACATCTATTTGTTAACGCTGCTGGGTGTCTGGTGGATGGCCTAGAAGCATAATATTTAATTAAAAAATTGGAGATGTACCTGTGTTCAAGCGTATATTTAAGTTCCCTGAACATGTCTTAGCAGACATCTAAGAGTTTCTTAGAAAATCAGAAGATGCACCGTGCTTAAGAATGGTTATCGGTTCCTCTTTTTTAATTAAGTTATCGTCAATAAAAAGTAATCATTTTAATTGTAAGCGGCCTTTCATCCTGATTAGCTTTAATTTACAACCTCTTAAAAAAAGTTTCTTACTGTCATAAATTAGGATATCCAAAACACTCGCTGTGGTTGTTGATTTCTTCTTTTACACACAGAGTGGGTAGTTCGAACGTAAAGGCACTCTATTTCAATTTGCCTCACGCACTCATCAATAAAATAGAAAATAATGAATAATTAAAATATCTGCAGCGTAATTAATAATGTAAAAGCAAGAAAGGCTCACGACTCACGAAACACAACCGACCGACGACTTTGCCTCACGCGTGATGGACTCTAGCGAGCCTCTTAACCGTGAGAGAAAAACAACAAAAATAGCCATCAAACAAGCAGCAAATTGATGAACTTACAAAACACAAAAACCTTTCAAAAGACTGGCAGGAAACTTCCTGCGAACGTTCGCATTATTGCTTGCCAATAATAAAATACAAAAAAAGTTTACGCTTCCATAATATTTATAGACGTTCATGACAGCGTTGCACTACCCGTGTGTACACCATATCGCTAGAACCTCTAATTAAATCCTAAGTTATGGCTTTAGCTTCAGCTGAGTTATGAAACATGGTGAGTGCTCTGGTAGGCTGGGATGATGTTTGAAAGATGGTCGAAGGCCGCCAATCAAAGTCATTTCTATACACACTAAAAGCATGCAGATTTCACTTGATTGCCGGGAAAAAAACTTTTTATCGGCTTTCAAATCGTGATCTGGAAAATCATTTTTATTGAGTGGAAACATTTTTAAAGTTTGTCTAAAATAAAATCTAATTGGTAGAAGGATCAATTGATGCTGATTAATTCCTAATGAGAATGGTTGTTTTGCCGGCCAACTTGCATACGTAATTACAGGTTTGGCATTGATTTACTTGGAAGAACGAACGTGTGGGCTTGTTGCGGCGGCTACGCCTTGTGCACTGGTTAATGCTGCATGTAGGTATAACGCTCAAGAATAATTGTGTGCGTTGACGGCAAATCAGTGTACTTACCTAAGCTGTTCGTACGATTTAAGGTTTTTCATTGCACTTGCTGACTGCGTTGGATTGACTGACATGTTAGCAGGGCCCGTCCTGACAAGCAACAGAACATGGAGAATGGACGTGAGAAATGATCGATTATGTGCGATAGAAATGCATAACTATTTGCTTTTGATTTGATTTCAAGTTGTTGTTTTGAAGGATTGACAGTTGAAATGTTTAGGTGACATGTGTAGGTGCTGAACTGAAAACTCTACTCGAACCTGTTAAAGTCGAACAAAATATTGTTCTTTGTTCAAGTATCTACATGCAAAAGTGAATACTTGGATTTAAATTCATTGGCAGGTTTTTGGATCTCACAAGAAATCCGACTGGATCATTGAGAACATTCCTTTCTAGTGTCAAGTGGTTTAAAATACAAATTATAAGTAGGGTAACGGCACTAGTCTCCGGACAGATAACTTGTTTTTTTACTTGCGACATATAGAATATATGGCAAGTATTGAATTCGTAAAAAAAAAAAAATTGAGGTAATGATGAGATGTGACATTACGATGATAGAGAAGTCGAAAAAAGTGGGTCCGGCGATTCCGTCCGTCTGTCTGTCTGTCTGTCTGTAAACGCATCTACAGCCTTAACCTCTGGTCCGATTGACTTGAAACTTGAAAATTAAGGGTTTGAGCGAATTCGTGTGGATCGTTTTTTTGATTTTTTTTTAAGATCAAAATTTAGGGTAGCCACCATACGATTTTCTTGGCCAAAAACCAAAAGTTTCAATTTTCTCAAAAACAGCTCCTACGATTTTTTTTAAACTTCCTCGAAAATTTTTGTTTAAAACTCTGATGTATTTTATGTAAAAAAAAAAAATTTGTATTGCTCCAAAACGGTACCGCCCATAGAACCGTTTTTTTGTTATCAGATTTTCTCGAAAAGTAAAAGTCCGATCAGGGTAATTTTTTTTCTGAAAGTACGTTTATATTGCTCAAATAATATTTTGTATTCAAAAAAATGTCAAAAATTAAACTTTTTTTTTTAAAAATTCTGTATCTCCAAAACGGATCAATATTAAAAATTGAAATTTACTTATAAAATGTATAGTTTCACATTCTTGGATACTGCATACCCAAATTAATTTTTAGACATTTTCGAAAAATTTTATGTATAAAAAATTAATTTAAAAAAAAAACCGCTCCGATGATTTTTTTAAAAAAAATTTGAAAAATCAACAATTTCTTAAGAAATCATATGACATAATTTTTTTTTCAGATTGAATCTTTTTTTGAGATAGATATTTCAATTTAAATTTTTATTTACGAATAAAATTTTTTGTATGAGTATTTGGAATACAGGAGCAAGTTCGTATGACCGAGTCGTGCACATTTTTACTTTCAATGTAGATATCTTTTATTCTATTAGTGTTTTATTCAAGCCTTAATATTTTTCTAAGACTATAAATATTTCCCAGTAGTTTGGTGTACCAATGAATTGAAAGTAACTTATAAAATTAATTCAATATGATGAATTCTAAAAAAAGGCGATTTTCCTGAGTCTCCGGACGACTGAAAATGGAGTGTCCGGACACAGTTAAAAAGTCAATATCTTTTTTTTTCTGTTAAGTGTTGAGTAGGTGTAGAGTGTAACGAAGCGTTGCATGCTCTCATACAACAATATCAATTTTTCCAACTAAAGCAAATTTTGCATTTCGAATTTATACAATTCACTCTCGCCTCAGAAATCCCATATGCAGGCAAAACTAATTCGTGCATATATTGCATACATTTAATTTGGCCTTGAATTCATACCAGTCAATGCATAAACAAAGCATCTCGTATGACTCATTAACACTTGGCATGTTTACGTTTACCATCGGCAACATTCTTTATGCACGACAGCAAGTTACATCGAAACACATGAAAGTTTGACTTTCATGAGCATACAATTCACATTTGGTTTTAGTAAAAAAGTTCATATGAGGAAGAGTACTTTCGTACTGAATTCACCACTACCACTACTTTTCATCACTACATTTAGTTGTCATTTCAACTTTCTAGTTTTGAACTGAGTTTTTTTGGTCCTTCCCGCCGCCGACCGCAATTTCGTTGCTAAAGCTTCCCCCCACCAGTGGTAAGGGGTTTTAACATCGAAGGAAACCGTTTTCATTTCCGACCGTGCAGCAACCGCAATTTCAATTTTAAGGCTTCCCCCCACCAGTGGTAAGGGGCTTTAAATATTGAAGGAGATTTGTCCGCCGTGCCACCAGGGGCCATTCATGTACCTGCAGATCGACCAGAGCTATTGCCTGCCGTGCCAACGTGCCACCAGGGGCCGTAAATAAACCTGCCGATCCACCAGAGCTATTGCCTGCCGTGCCACCAGAGCTTATCGCCCGCCGTGCCAACGTGCCACCAGGGGCCGTAAATAAACCTGCCGATCCACCAGAGCTTATTGCCTGCCGTGCCAACGTGCCACCAGGGGCCATAAATAAACCTGCCGATCCACCAGAGCTATTGCCTGCCGTGCCAACGTGCCACCAGGGGCCGTAAACGTACCTGCTGATCCCCCGGAAATAAACCGGTCGAGCAAGCACTACCCGCAAACGGAAACGGGAACCAGAAGCTCAGTGACGTCAGCCTTACCGCCAGTCAAGACAGCAGGAAGTCGGACATCATACAAACGGAAGCTATATCCAATACTGATCTCTTACCGGAAGTGACACATTAAAGAACCAAGCCAAACCTATTAAATTAACTTCAATCTCAATAATTATAGTTGTTAAGTGTTTCCAAATAAAGAATTTGTTATTAGGTTCAGAAGACCTACCATTCGAGTTTCGTGTTTTCTTCAATAGACCTTGGCACCGTCGAGTGATACCTCGGCTGAGAAACAAAAAGCACATCACAAGAGGAAACCATTTTCTGCATCGGTAGTTATTTCCTGATTGTCTGATAATTCCTAGTTATTGTCAATTCAAACTAAATGTTAAAAAAGAAAAAAAATCGGGTCCAGTCTCCGGACGATCAAAACAGACTCTCCTTAGGATTTTGAACCTAATTCTCCACTCGTCGCGTCGCTTAAATAGCGTATAACTCTCCTGTTTCCTATCTGAATTTGCATTTGTAATAATTACATGTTCCAAGGTTAACTTGGTTTAGTTTATTTGTTTCCAAAATCTTCCTGAAAAGGAACGAAGCCTTCAACACTTAACTGATTTATACCTACTGCTTTTTGTGCACATAACCCTTTGAAACGTAGGGGTGAAACGTAAAAATTCATGCTGATCGTCTATTTGGTTTCTTTTTTTGTATTTTTTATGTACCTATGCCAATATAGAATACCTACCGTTATTATCTAATAAATAGAAAAGTGGTGGAAAGAAACTGGTTTTATTATTCTCATGGTCGGGTTTCGATAAAAAGGAAAATATTTTCTAAAATTATTTATAGTTTTCCATCGATTGACACCAAAATGATTTCAAAATATTGTCTGTCATAACAGCCCAAGATTCCCATTCTCCGGACAATTAAAATATAGTTTCCGGACGATCGAAGACAAAATTGTTGTTTTTCGTTTTAAATCAATTATTGAGGGATGATAAGGGAAAAATTAAATTTTCTCAATACAAAAGAGCACTTTGGCCAAGGAATAGATTTCCGGTATATTTAGGACCAGTGACCCGGACACTGAAAAAAATCGATTAAAAAAAGGATAATTTTATTTTGCTCTTTAATTTTTGGAACTTCATTATATTTTCATTGAAACAAACTCCATTTGATTACAAGATCGCACAAAATCAACTATTCCCAGTATATTTTTCCAAGGTTTGCCACTTGCCACTATTTTGTTGCCAAAAAAATAGCAAAATAGCAGCGGCTGCTGCTTAAACGAACCATAACTTTTCCGTTATATCTTCGATCAGGTTGAAACTTCGTATTTGTATGTTAAAAATGTTAGATATACTGATTATATCCCTATTTTGTTGTTGTTTGCAAATTCTGTGTTGAGTTTCTCTTTTATTCCGTGCAAAATCATCAGAAGACTGGTGCCGTTACCTTGGATTCTACTCACATTTTATTTTTTGAAATTCAGTCCATGATAGCGCACACTTGAGGGGTTTAAATACCCTTTTTATGACAAAATATAGCGTGGGCATTCAAAAAGAACACAGAGTTTTGTAAGGAATTCGATATTCGTGTTGTACGGCTTAAGAATAAATACAGAGTTTTGCAATTAGGATTTGACAACAAATTGAGGTAGGTAGGTATATCAAAAACGTAACTATCGGCTTGAAGTTAAATCAATTCAAGATTAGATCGATTCGTTGGACACACTTTTTGATAACTCGGCCACACATTTTGCATGGAATGGCCAATGCCATAAGCCATTGACTTAACGTTGCACCAAAGAAAATAGTTAAGATGTTGGCATGCAAATTTTATCGACCCCGACTAACAATGCAGATTTTGCTTACTGACGAACCCCTTTTGAGTCAAAAATGGTATTCGCCACTGCAGTGATTTTGCGATGAAATTCATCTTGGCGCATCTCCCCAAGATTTCTATCGGAGAACGTACGTCGCTTGCGTTTCAAATATAGTCCATTGGTTCAATTCTTTAGTCAGCTTGATCTTGAAACGGTGGTGTATCTAAGCCAAGGCCCTTATAAAGAAAAATACGCCATAATGTGATCTAAGCTATGCCCAATTCTTGAGAACGCCATGGAATTGACGGATTCGGATCGCTTGCTACGGACGCCTGAACGGTAGCGATATTTTCGACACTTTGGCCAACCCATTGTCGTATTGACACGAATATGTAGACGTTCGTATAGTAAAATAGATACACTGCATATATGCAAGCTTACATATCATAACGAAAATCAGCATTAATTCTTAATTTGCCGACATAAAGCCTAATACGGGCTGCTGGAGACAGAAATATGTAGATTGCCTCCGGTGATTCTCTTGTCTTCTCCTCGTTCTATGAAATTGCTCAGCGTTGCTCGGTATGCAGCATTCTTTCCTCCAGTTTATGATGTACTATGGAGGTATAATTAAATTATGAAACCTCAATAATTAATATCATAAAACTGTTGAATGCATAGTTTTGCGTTATGTTTCCTACAGTGTTTGATCCCTTCAACGCCACCTCTTAGTTCCACACTCAATTAAATTAATTAACAATACGTTCGACAATAATAGTTATTTAATATTTTAAAAGAATGTTAACAAAATAACTGCATCATTGCATCCGCCCCACATACCTTAACTAACACCTTCGGTCATAAAGCATTCAACATCATATGTTCGCAATAACCATCGCATTAAACCTTGGCTCTAAACCACCAACCCATTTAACCATGTTAATTATTAACAATGTTAACCTATGTGTGCACACACATCAATATCGCCTAAGGATCTCTATGCACCTATCGATTTTTGAATGTTTAAGATATCGCAGTTTGGAAAACATAATAAATAACTTTCATGCCTTAACAACTACAAGCCACATTAAAAAAAAATTACAATAAATATAATTTCAACAAAAAAAATTATACAAATCAACTGAACATTGGTATTTATGTTTTCAAGCTGTTTTGCTGCCTCCGCAGTCTCGCAAAACGATCGACAAACGTGAATGAATGCAAGCAAAACAACATTTGGGAATTTGGCACGTTCCTTTCACAAGATGTTTGAAAATATTAGCAAAGGGGACAAACACAAATAATAATAATAAAAACAGATATTTTAGCCAAGTTGGCTACCACCTCCAAATATGGCCAGATCCGCTGTCATGTTGTTTAGTGTGCAAGTCAGCGCCAATCTCAAAATACCACTGCCACAGTCACTGCCGTCCGACGACGACGGCGCCCGGCCTAAACGGTAAACATGTAATATCCTGTCAATTGGCATTATACACCAGCCTTGTATTGATGACGTGAATTTAGCGTCACGTCCGTTGTAGTGAAGTTATGGCTTATAAATCAGGGTTGTTATACCTAAACGGGGATAATTTGGTAAGAGTGGCTCAAAAATTGTAACAACGCTGGCAGCTCAAAACTCATTTTCTATCACTGATTCTCTTGGGGCAATCATCCAGCGAACAGCCCAATGGTGGGTGGAGACGTAGAGGTGTTACGTTATTTCTCTAAAATTGTACTTAGTTCGGTTTTAAGTATTATTGACGAGGGAGCTTGCAATTCCATTGCCACTGGGTAATTTTCTTGTATTTAATTTTTATTCCATCTGAAAATTATTAATTAATGCCACGGAACTGCGAAGTCAAGTAAATAATGACGCTGCCACTCTGTGGCAATAAGAAACTATTGAAATTAGAAAATTCTGCTACGTTGCTGTTGCTAGAGCTTCAGGCCAGATTCGTTGGCAATGATTTTGTGCAATGAAATCTAAATGCCAGCATTTCATCGTTGCCACTCGGTCTAATGGGGCGTGTATTAAAATATCGATTGTCTTGATTGGTGGAACATTAAAATGGGTATTTCGCGACAGTAAGCACTGCAATTTCAAGCTATTAGATGTATTTAACCGATACACCATTTGCAATCAAATTCGAATAACTTATATAGCGATTTTTGCGAGTACGTGCCACAAAATAATATAATAATTGTCGTGTATGCAGGAAATTTGCTGTTAATTATGTGAATCGATTGTTTCGATTCTATTCTTTTCGATACAATGCCTTACCTCATTTGAATTCTTACATTGTAAGTGAGGTTAAACTCTGATTAGCATTCAATTAATAGTAATCATCGCCAAGGCGAAGGAAATCGAACTAATTGGCTGTAGAGCTTTTATTGTTCCACATTTTATTGTTCGTTAATGAGGGCAATTGGCAGTTTGCAGTCGATTGACGACCAACCTATCGAATGAAAATCGATATCACTCATTTCTCAATAACGTTTTCTATCCAACTTGCTTTCCTTCAATGTAGAAAATGAATTTTTATGTAGAGATGGGTTGAAAGAGACTCCTTCTTTCAGTTTGTACTTTTGCTTTCGAATTTCAACTCTTTTTACCCAAAACTAAGTTGTGGGCGATTCAACTTACAGATATCAACGTTACCAAATCTCATCGAATAAAACTCATTTAAAAAGTCGAAGCGCAAAAATTCAAAATATTAGGTTCTTACCTCAGCTCTTTTGTTTAGTGTTGCAAGAGAGCATTTGATGTTTAATCCTTAAATTTTGAAGATATTGACCTTCACGTATTGAATTCCATTGAATGAACAAAATTTGTTGACCTTGATAAATTGTGATCCTTGTAGGTACTTGTGCATTCATGCCACACACTCATATATCGACAGGAAGAATTATGTCCCCTTTTATTGAAACTCGATGCATGTTCTCTTACATGCAAAGCACATGCAGTCATTTGATTCAACAGCAGCAGCAGCATCAGTTCCTTATTCCTTGTTTTATTGCTTGTTTTCATTTTTGTTCAGCTGGACATAAAAGGGGTATAGAATTACTTTTACGTGCCCGCATTAGCCGATCGAATATTCAAGTAAAATGTCCATAAGAGAAGAAGAATCAAAAATGAGAAAAAAATTGCAAAAAATGACAACACTCTATACCTTGACGGTCGCGTCATATTGTCCTTATTACAAAACCGCACATTTAAAAACCCCAATGAAGGCAATAATCCGTCGAGTTCTGTCCCTCACCTTGCCCATCCCAATCGACCGAGGAAGAGACGCGACGAAATCCTAAGCTACTCTTCGTTCATTACTTTGCCCTTTACTGCGTGTGTCTATGTCCGCAGCAGAATTTTTAATTGAAACCGACAGCATCCTTTCAATGTGATGCTTTGTCCACAATGAATAACAAAAAAAGGATTGAGATTGTTTGTGCTCATTTCTGTGCTTGTCAATGTGTGAATATGAGCGGGCCTGTTGTATTGCCTTGCGCAAATACCTTCTCTATGTATGTCTATGTACTCGTTTGTTCAGAGGAACTCCGTTTCGGACCGACTGACATCACATCGGCCCTCATAGCCAATTGTCCATATTTCTCAATTTCTTTATTCATAACTAATTCAGGAATTCCTCTCGAACCCTTTTTTTCAAACCGTCGCAACTCGAAAAATATAGAGACATTATGAAGGGATGCTGTCCGCCAAATGCTGCCGCCGCCGCTGAGCTGGCTGGATGGCTGCCTGGCTGGGCTTTATGATTAGAGTAGGTATAGATTATCCCCAGATATGAGAAACGCGGTGAGTTATATCAGGCGGAAAATGGGAATAGGAAGGCCGGAACAGGGACCAGGCAAGCGGTGTACGAGGAAACAAAAACAATACAATCTCAACAAAAAGGAAAACGGTACCGGTGTCCATGCGAAATGCATAGGTAATAAGAGGACATCTGATGGGATTGAAAATAACAAAAAAACGAAAGGGTTGAAACGCGAATATTGTCCCCTTTTTGTAACAACGCCACAATCACGGGCAGGAATATTGATTAAAAAAAAAAAAACGCACACTCTTACAGAAAACAATGCCGACAAATAAAGAAGGCAAACAAACGGTCCGCGCCGGGACAGTCCCGTCCAGTCCCATTCAGTTCATTATTATGTACAACTGCGGCTGCCACATGTTCAGTTTCAGGATCAAAGTCAGCAATGTGTGTTCTGTTCGGATGCTGGGATATCAGATAGGTGAGTTTTGTAACTGCAGTGACCTGAGTTTTTTTCTAATAAAAAAAGGTCGGCTAGGATATTTTATAAGCCTTTATGTACTAAGAGGGGGATGATGGCTACTTCCGTTGAAGAATGTGATACAGCAACAACACGTACTTTTTTAATTATACCTTTTTACGACTACGACAAGGACTAGGAATTATTATTGTTGACAATCTGTGTCCTGAATGCGGTTACATTGCAGAAGGGATTATTTCGTGAACGTTAAGGTGTGTGCCACAACCGACCAACGACCAACAAGACGGTTATGGACCATAAACAAGTAATAAAAGGGTCTCGGCTTAGCATGGTTTAATTTGTATATTTGAGAGCTTATCAAGATTGTCCGCACTTTTTGTCTTAGAAATTTGTTTACTGAAAAGCTAAGTTCTAGTGGAAATATTCGATATCTGCATTTTGCTTGTGTTAAGATATTTAAAATGTGATTTCAGCAATTTTTAGTGAAAACTTAGAGTACAATATATTTTTGAGTTCCAATTTTTGTCCCCGAAGGTCTCTTGAAATCAACCATGTGCTTCGTTTCTTCACTATTCTAATCGAAAACAATCTATGTACCTCAAAAATAGTTGAGATTCAATCTCAATAAGTAAGCAGAATACTAAAAACACCTAATTAAACCGAAATCAGCAGCCGTAAAACCATTGCATTGTTGTCCTTCGCCAGTTCGATACTCAGCTCTTTTGTTTGTTGTGTCTCTCCTCTAATCTGCCGGCGCATCACAATCAAATGCCAAAGCCGAAAGCATTGAGTTGTGATGCAAATAATCATGAAAGAAGAACCAAGATAAACGGGATGTTGATTATATTCCAACAAACACTTTCGAAGCCCAGGTAGTCGACATGATCGTGATTACTTTTTTTTTTGTAACCCTTCTTTTTGACCCGTGGCCAGTAACACACATCTGCTTGTAGCTTGTTGTGTCTTTCAATTGCGTCATCTCGCGTATCAGTTTAACCGCAGTTTCTGAAATACTATTAAAATTCCTAATGGAAACGAATATGCCAATGGATATCACCTTTTGTTAGGTACAGAAGACGCAAGAGAGACAGAGGAAAAGTGAATTGATAGACAACTAGAGATATCTGAGGCTTTTGTCGATTCAAGTGGATAAGGCTAGTTGTGAAAAATAGCTTGATCATGTTTTATGAATAGAAGTGTGCAAATAGAAAACCAAACATTTGTTTGAAAATTCCATTTGAGGCGGTTGCATTTGGAGGATCGTTGAGCAACACTTTGCCTGTCAATAGACTTGGTTAAGGGAGGGCTGACAGAATGCGGATCTCGGAGGGGGAAAAACTTTAGTTTTATTGCGTCAAAAACTTATTTTCAAGCAATTTACCTACAAGCAGTTATAGAAGTCAGCACCAAGGGGAAGATTCCTTTATCTCAAAACCGTTAGAGAAAATGCGGTCGTGAGTGAATAGTGGCCGGTTAGCAAAGTGATTATTGGGAAAACGTGGACATTGCTGACATGAGTCCCTTTGAACATGTTCGGACATTCTTTAAGGTTCTGGTCAAAACAACAGAAGAAATCCTCATTCATTTGTCGATATTTCTAAGGCAAGGAAAATACATTCAACCTCGTTCTTATGTCCTAATTTACGACATTCACATAAAACCGAACCTGTGTAAGTGTGTGAGTGAAATCCATTTCACCATGGCAACATTTTGGCACAATGACCCGCATCAAATTTCACCATTCAACTCCTTTTGACTCCTGCCAACAAATTCCGTAGCCCCTTCCTGATGCATATGTGTTGCATTTTGCATAAGAACTGCACTCAAAACAATCCGTTCACTCGATGGCTTTCTTTTCCCCTCCATGAGTGTCCTATTTTTTTGCATTCTGCCCACTTACTCCCCCTACACAAAAAAAAAGAAAAATAATCCTCGATGAAGGACTACACGACGATGGCAACGACAACGCGACAACACAAAACAACAAGGCCAATAAAAACGAAAACGCATACAAAAAAACACAAAAATCCAAGAACCTGAAAAACGAAAAAAATAAATTCAAATCAAACCATGACCAACCCGACGGCGACGGTAAAACGTCAACCCCCATGAACCATGGAATGCACAATGCACATTGCACAGGTGTTGTTGCTGCTGCAATGTTGCCAGCTGACCATAGCCGTTTGGCAGCCTGGGAACCAGAATTCAAGTCAGTTAACTAAGCCGCGTACATAATGCAATTTGAATCTGGACTCGAAATCCACGACGGGGACACACACAGACGGGAACGTCCATTCTGCAAACTGCAAGGACACGTTGTTGTCGTTGTCGGCAACGGCATCGTCATCGTAGTCCAATAATCCCATCAAAAACACACACAAAAAATACGAGGACGAGAGTGCAAAGTTAATGAATGCATTGGTTGATGCGACTGGAACCCTTGATTTGGTTGCAACCACCGCATTGACTTTGATTGTTGACAGCCCAATGTTTCTACTCCTTCCAACATGGATAAAGGAACAACATGCAGCAGCAGGAAGCAAGCAAAAACAAAGCCAGTGTGTGTGTGAGAGCGTGCGTGGTGTAACTGACCATCCGCATTTTGGTGCATCCGGATGGACTTGGACTTTTACTCCCTCCATTCTCATGACAGCGAACATATGCAGCGCAAAACTGGAATCACAGATTCGGTCGTCGTCGTCATCGTCATCGCCGACAATAACGCAGCAAAAACAACCAATACCCTTTCTTACTCAAAGAGGCTGGGCTGGATCCAACCCGACCGTCGACGACGACGACGCATGAATCAATATGCATTTCTGTCCCCTTATGGTCAATGTCCTAGCGATGGAGCATGCATGATGACGGAGAGGGGGCTCGAACGATGGGAAAGGAACAACGATGGATGACAGTTGGGAATTGCAAATTGCATAGGAAGTGCAAGCCAACAACTGGTTCAAACGATAGCGAGAGTTTCACACGATTTCGCTGGTCGAATGTAGAGATATACTCCATATATGGATTCGGCGGATTGAATGGAAAGGGATGTGCATCAGCATCAACAAAAAAAAAAAAAAGGCCGCCTAGCGGAGGAGTGGGTCGGTGTAGTTTGCACTTGGACATGTTTATAGGTCAGCGATGATTCAATTGCATCTGGTTTCGCGAGAGAAAAAAAAGGAGGAAAAAAACGGCCAAAAAAATTGTCCATGGCCATCGGAATCGGAAGATTAAAACAGGGCCAGGTGCATTTTGTTTTAAGCACACACATATTCGAATCTTAGGTCCAAGTGGATTGAGTCGCATTGTGTCGGCAGCGCGGCGGTGATGGGTGAATGGAATTGGATGACGATTAAATGCCATTCAGATTCAATAAATCAGCCAAAGGGCTGAATTTTTGTTTGTTGCTTTATTTTGGCTGAATACAACATTATCGTTCAAATGGAACGCGTTAGAAGCCCACGGTCAAGTTCGTTTGTCTTTTTTTTTGCGATATGTTGCTTAGACTGGAATGGAACGCGACAAGGTTTTTTGTTTTGTTTTTATTTTGCTGCGCCGATACAGCTGTCCCTATTTAGTGACAGTTTAGACAGACAAGAATTTTTGGGTGTTCGGATTATGGTCAGACACGATAAGGGGACACATGTTTTCGCGTCCTTTGGCTTCGGACCTCAAAGAAAGTTTCGCTTTCAAAATCGTCCAGCCAAGACCGCCATAACAGTGATCGCTGACATCGCCAGACCGAGACAATGACCCACCATTAGACGGACACAATGATGGACAAAAAATGCTTAATAGGATTTTTATGCGATTAAATTAAGATGGATGACGACAAGTTGTAGAAATAATTTTGACCAATATTTTTTTTGCCTGAAGGTAAATTTAGTTTTTAGTATCGAAAAATTCGCGTGCACTGGAGATACGGTCAAGCGAAATTTCTTGGAATTTGATAATGGAAGTGACACTTGGACAAGTTAGCGGAATGTGTCTGGGAAATTTAAATATTATTTACGTCGTGTGTCTGTTTGTTTGAGTTATTTTAAGTCTGGAAATTAACATTGAAAGTAGTGCCTAGTTTTTACATACTAGTGCTAGAATGTGAACTTTACCTTTTTCAGGGTTGGGTTAGAGCCTGACAAAGATTGATGCGTTTCAGTACAAAAATAAAGACTACAAATGTAACGTCCACAACAATTAATTCTATTAAACGCTACGCAAAGCTTATTCACTGCCAAACTTACAAAGTATTCAAAGTTGAACGCTGAAATAGTCGAATGGTTTTCACTTACTTATTAACTTGCTTAACCGACTCCCAATCCATGAAGGATCTGAGCCTTAGACACTGCAGTCTTCCATCGGGAACGGTCCCTCGCATGCACTCTCGAGTCGCCGATACAAAGCACTCTGGTATCCGCAGACACTTGTTCCTTGTACAGTAGGCTCGGTCTTCCTTGTATAGTCTCAGACCTGGGGCGTTAATCAAAGTTTTGCATAACAGACACTTCGTCTTTCGAGTGAGGAGTTTTGAACCCAGTTGTTTTGCCAAACCGAAGTAGCAGCGATTCATAGGGATACTCTTCGTCGGATCTCCACTGTGGTGTCGTTTGTGGGATTGAGGTGAACTCCTTAACTACCTCGAAATTACTGCTACCAATAGGGACGTAGGCAGTGGACAGAAATTGCTAGCATGTACTCTGTTTTGTCCTCATTCACTTCAAGACCAACGAGTTTCGCTTGTTCTTCAATCGCTGCGAAGTTCCCAAGCACAGCTCTGGATCGACCGATGATGTCTATGTCGTCCGCATAGCCTAGGAGCTGGATGGATTTGTTGAAGATATTGTTTTCCGTGCTCACACCTGCCTTGCGCACTATCTGCTCCAGGACTTTGTTGAAGAAATCACATGACAGCGCATTTCCTTGTCTAAGCCCTGCGCATGTTTGAAACAACTCGGGTTAGCTGTTACCCATTTGCACGCTGCACTGCGTATTGTTTAGCGTCATGAAGTACAGCTGGATTAGTTTGTTCGGGATCCCGAATTCAGATATCGAATTGATCATAAGCTCTTGGCGGTGGATGCTATCATAAGCAGCTTTGAAGTCGATGAAAAGATGGTGGGTTTCGACTTGAAATTCGTTGGTCTTTTCCAGGATTTGCCTTAGTGTGAATATTTGGTCGATCGTTGTTATACCAGGCCTGAAGCCACACTGGTACATGCCGATTATTGTATTGCAGAACGGTTTAAGACGCTCACACAGTACGTTGGATAGGATTTTGTATGCAACATTTAGCCGGAATATCGGATATGCCTCGGTAGTTTTTGCATGACATTGGATCGCCTTTTTTGTATATGGGGTATATATGGAGCTTATCGACCAGTCAGTTTTCCTGTACTCTTCCTCCCACACTTTGTTGATGACCTGGTGCATGCGGTTCATCAAAACACCTTTTCCATATTTAAAGAGTTCCGCAGGTATGCCATCCGACCCGGCGGACTTTTTATTTTTTAGCTTTTGGATGGCTCTTACTACCCCTTCTGTGCTGGGACTGGGTCTTCCTTGAATGTTCTTGGTTTTGTTTCGTCATTGCCTCGCTCGACATTTTGCGCATTCAGCATAAGTTTCGAAGAGCCTGTGACCCCCCCCCCCCCCCCCCCCGGTTCTGAAACGAGAAGCTAATTGATTCGACCTTTCAAAGAAACGTCGGGTGTTGTTCTTTGCCCGAGACTCTTCTAGATCTTTGAGCTGAGCAACTGCGAATGGTCTTTTCTTCCTTAGCGGGGTATTTTTCTCATTTCTCCTTTTTGTTCGGTACTCTTCTCTTGCTGCTCTTGTTTTCCGTTGCAGCATCTGCAAAACGTGCATTTTCCGTCTCTCTTTTCAATAACGCATCATCATACCGCGGGTTCTTTTTCGGGGGTGGCTGGTAACCTATGGTGGTCTCGGTTACAATTTTAATTATTTCACGATATGGGTTCCACGAGGTGTTTACATCTGTGGTATTTGGGAGGACGGTGGCGGAGAGCCTGGATCTATTAAAAAAATATTAGCTTTTAAAGATTATAGAAATACAAATACATTTTGTAGATACATACATGCTCCAATGTGCCAGTTGCATAGAATTCCAATCATCTGAAAGATAATATGCATTTGAGGACTCACAGCAAAAAAAAAATCGCCAACTATTCTATGCAGCAAAATGTTAGCCTACTAGTCTCGGCCGTCGGCAAAGCTCGGTATTTCTGTAATTATGCTAATGGGCAAGTAAATTCACACACAAATATTCGATTTCAAATAAATGAAATTCCTGAGGTTCCAAACTCTTGCAAAAGGTATTTTGTCAAAAAATTTATTGTAATCAAAACTTCTCTTCCTATTTCATCTCCGCCTCAAAAAGCGTTCTTGCATTTTAAACTTCATTTTACAATCAGGACATTAGTCCTGCCAAGAAAAAAAAGTTTGCACTATAACTTTTAACCCAAAACGAGACAAACCGACAAAGACGAAATTTTTAATTAAAAACCTTGTGTCGGCAGGAAAAAGAGGACTGCGACTGTGTGTCGTATTCTTGGAGAAGGAACCAGGAACTCTGTTGTCGCTGCCGTGCGTCGTCGGTCGTCGTCTCCGGTTGGTTGATTTGCGACACAAACAAATTAGGCCTAGCAAAAATATAATCTAATTATTTGAAAAATAAAAATGAAAAAAAATATAATTATTGTTATCGCAATGGAACGAACGAGAAAACATTTCGATTGTCATAATTTTATAAGGACACTCTTACGTGCGTCGTCGTGTCAAGTTGTGATGTGAGGAAGAAGAAATTCCTTACCGTCAAGGATCAGGATGAGATATAGGTACATATTTACATATGAATATTTTTTGGACCTTTTATGTTTTTTTTTTCATCTCATATAATTCCATCTTAGAGCACATTATTGTCCCACGGAGAGGGTCAGGCCCGTAGCCAGGATTTCGGTTCGGGAGGGGCTTGTTCAATTTCGAAGAAGTAATTCTTTATACAAAAATTTAAAAAAAGCTACATAATGTAAATGTTTTATTTTTGTTTGTATTTTTTTTTATTTAATTAAATAAATAGTTTGGATTTTTACAGCAATAAACGCCTTGTCTTTTTTTAAAGACATAATAGGCGTGTTTTTTTGCACGCGTATATACGCTTAAAAAAATATTTACATGCAAAATGCAACAACAACACATTTCTATATCCGCTTAGTAAGCGGCGATAATTATCCACGCTAATGAAATAAGCGGATATAAAAACAGTGCTTCCATATATCTTTTTCACTCTCTGCGATGAATTTTCAAAACTTCATTTCGAAATTCATTCCATTTTACATACAGATCCGAGCACGCTAGGATTTTTTTGTTTTTTATTTGTTGTTTTTCTTACTACACAAAACACAAACAAAGTAATGATCTGTGTATTTAACACACAGAATAAAATCACGTTGACCTTTTGTATGTGCCATCTTCCATTCTCTTGATTTGGTTCTCTTTGAGCAGGAGATTTTTTTGTTCTCTGTTCACAAACGCATTACAACAGGGCTGGTCTGCAATTGAATGGGTAATCTCAGGGGCGCCAGGCGAAAAATGATTGAATCAAGATTATATTGATTGTGCATCAATTTTATTTTTCAATTTCAATTCTTTTTTTGTACTACATGGTGTTTTAACGTTCAAGGTGTACACGCACGATTTTTATTTTTTTTATTTTTCGTTACATTTTTTTCATTTTTCATCCTTAATTCTTCATATTTATTGTCCTTTTTCGGGTCGTATTGGAAAGCGCATTCTATGAACAAACTGATCAAGTGTTAAAAAACACAAGAAATTGTGTAGCGCCTAACGATCACCAACAAAAATAAATGCGCCCCTGAACTCGAGTTTTTGTTTTTTTGACAGATGAAACTACAAAAGAATATTTGACCAATTACAGCTCAGCATTTGAAAAGTGATGCCAAAATTACTAAAACAATAAAATTGTCGTTTTTTTGTACACTGTTCATTTTAAGCGTATATACGCGTGCAAAAAAACACACCTAATGTCGATCACTTCATCTGGATCCACATCAATACCTGAGTGAACAGACAGCATTGCAAGTGCGCTTAGTCTTGGATGGCCCATAACGCTTCGGGATACTGTTTTGATCCCTTTCATCGTTGAAAAGGTTCTTTCAACGATAGCTGTTGTAACTGGTAGTCTGGCCAAAATTGTAAGCAAGTAGCTTATGCTCCTGAAGTAGGTCTTGTCACATATATCTAGCAGTTTCAGAACATCGGAAGAGGGATCCTTACTTACTTTACTTACTAACTTAAGGTGGCCCTACAGTCCGGGGTGGACTTGGGCCTCAACCAACAAACCTCTCCAGCCAGCTCGGTCCCTATCTCGCTGTCTCCAGTTTCGCACGCCGAGTTGGTTGAGGTCGTGTTCAACTTGCGCGCGCCACCTGAGCCTTGGTCTTCCTCTACTGCGTCTTCCCTCTGGGGTGGATTCGAAGACTTTACGGGCCGGAGTATTGGTGTCCATCCTCTCCACGTGACCGAGCCATCTGAGTCTTTGGACCTTCACTCTTTTAGCTAAGTCAGTGTCGCTGTACAGCCCGTACAGTTCGTCGTTAAATCTTCTCCTCCATTCACCGTTTATGCAGACAGGACCATAGATCTTACGTAGAATCTTTCTCTCAAAACGGCCAAGTGCGTTCTCATCCGTTTTTGACAAGGTCCATGCACCATATAGCAGGACGGGGATGATGAGGGTCTTATAGAGCGTCACCTTAGTTTTTCGGGAGAGGGCTTTACTACTCAATTGCTTTCTTAGCCCGAAGAAACAGCGATTAGCAAGAGTTATTCTTCGTCTGATCTCGTCGCTGATGTCGTTGTCCGTATTGATAGCGGAGCCAAGGTATACAAAGTATCTAACTACCTCGAAATTATATGCGTCTATCGTGACGTTTTGTCCAAGACGTCGGTGTCGGAATGAAACCTACAAAATTTTCCCGAAGCATACTTTTTGTGGGCTCTGTACAGCAGTCAACATATCGGACACATATTGAAAGTTGCTCAGTGCCAGAAACATCCATTGTTTCATCAGCCAGAATGCTAAAACAACTCGATCTTATAACCCGGTTAGATATTTTTTTGGTGACAATATCAGAGCATATATCCAAGATGATATCTGGGCTTATATAGGTTGCATTTTTTGAACTGGTTACGATGTGGTTACATAAGTAGTGAGGAACTAATAAGAGAATATACAAACTTTTGTTCAAATATTTTTTTTATCATTTCGGGAGGGGCTTCAGCCCCTCTAGCCCCCCCTCTGGCTACGTGCCTGGAGAGGGTACTCGAGAAAAAAGGACGAAAACCCGTTTCAAATGCAATTAAATATTAAAAAAGGGTTGAAAAAGGATTGCTTTGATTTTACTGTGAAAATACCAGAAAGGTTTGTTGAATTTCACATATTTTGGGAGAAGACAACAAAACAAAAAGTGTCGCTGTTGTGGGACCCTTTGTGACACTTCCATAATTCCATCATATACGCGGAAGGAATGGGACCAATTTCCTAACCGATCTTTACAAAAATAATTTTTTTATTGAAATAATTATGTGTGAGCCATGGAGGTATGTAAATTAGAGTGATGCTGATGAGAGGAAAAGAAAGGTTCCAAACTTAAAACTTATTAAAAGGCGATGTCCTTTATTTCTTGCGCTGGTAGTAGTTGTCGTCGACAAACTACAAAAAAAATTGTATTCTAGATTTATCGCTCTATTTCTCATCTGAACCTTATTTTCATATTTAGAATCCTTTCACATTTCTGTGTCATTATTGTCCCTGCCTTATTGCAATGGCAGATAGTATCGCGCTGAGAATCCCAGTCATCATATTGGTGGTAAGGATGATTATGATTTTTCCGCGCTAGTTTTTTTTATTAACTTTTTTTCTGGCAGATTTCCCGTTTCATTTTTTTTTCTGTTGGAAAAAGGATGCTGAGCTCAATGAGAACATACTTTAATTCTGTGTGATTTCTGATGCCAGTTCCATATATGATATATACCACATCCAATGCAGGAAGCGTGAGTTCATATATATCTGACACATCCAGACTCAAATAGACTCCATGTGAAATCGTCGAAAAGTCTCGTCGTCGTCGTCGCCCTGTTGGTGGCGTGTCGTTCGTTGTCATTAAAAAAATATAAAAAAAAAATCAGAATGGCAACACAATGAATAATTTTGACAGTTTGTACAATGTATGTGCCAAATATGCATTGCGAACAGTTACATTTTGTTTTAAGCTTCATATAGCTCATAGGGAATGTTTACCTACATACAAACGGGTATATGTGTGTTTCATTTTTCCATTGTTTTCACCCTTTTTGTGCAGGATTTTTCTGTTTTCGATTTTTGTATTTTTTCGAAGTCATGACAGGGAAAGTGGTTCCTTTTTCCAACGTCATCCCGGCATCCCGGAAAGGATTTAGATAATGCATCGGGATGTATTTTTTTTTCTCAGGATATCTATGTGTTTATTTTATTTTTGGGTGGAAAAAGTTTATTAATTCCTTTTTATGACTGGTAAAATTCGGTATAGGTACCTTTGCCATTCAACATTTTTGAAACGAAATGACTTTGTTGATTTTGAGTAGAGTGGATTTGATTTGAATAAAAATTTCGAAGTGAATCCTTAAAACCAGTTTTAATGATTTAGCTGACGGATGATGATGACGATGTCCCTGGATGAAATGTATTTATTCCGTCTGTCTATTTGAATTAATATCACCGAAAATGTTGACGTGGGTAGTGGGTTCAAAGACAAATAATGATTTTATTACTAAAAATAATTCCTGCGCTATGCCAACGTATTTCATAGGGCAGCATGGTAGTTTTTGTTAGTAAGGATTAAACAAAACAACGAAACAATTATACACAAGGAACCTTTTAGCCCCGATAAATTAAACTATTTGCGGTATTTGCAGAAAAAACGGATCTTTCATCAATCAATAACCGTGACAGCGTCTTAGATACTGCCTTCCAAATTCCCGAATCTTCTCGAACGGTTATGAGGTCAAAGCAGAATTTGTTTGTATGCCGACCATTTGTCCAAATCTTGTTCGGCAATGTAGCTAAACTAATTGTTTCAGAGTGGACCTAATGCCCGCAAGGATTGGAATTGGATTGATCCCGTGAATACATAAAAGATATTCCAGAAAATATAAAGACAGTTAAACTGCCAATTTGCCATCCAGCATTATTATATTACTTAATTATTTATTTAGAAATAGTTGAATTCTAACGTTGCATAACGATTTACTTAAATCTAATTATAAATCTAATGTTCTAAAAAACAAAGTCTTGAATTTTGTTGTTTTCAAATTGTAATTTACAGATATTAAAAGAAAATACAATTTGTTATATGCAGTCATTTGATTTAACGGACTATTTGCACTTGCTGCATAGTCCATAGTTTGACCTGACTATAGTTTTTGGGAGAACATCGGAATTGCTGATCCCTGAGACCAAGGGAGAAAGCGAAGACAGAATCCTTAATACCTACGCTGAAATGCTTCAAGTTTTAATATGTGAACTAAGCAGTAAGGTGCCCAGATCACACAACAGTAGGTACTCAAGAATAGGTCTCACAAACGAATTCGAAAGTTCCAGTTGTCGATGACTTTGGCGCATAAATCATGCTGAATGTTACCGATGGCATGGCATTGAATATGTTATCAAATTGGAAAATAGAAGATATATTGGGGTCAACAATAGGGTTCAAAGGTTCTTTAAATGCGTTTTTAAAAAAATCGGCAAACAAATTAGCTATATTTCTTCTGAATTTACCACGATGTTTGTTTATGTTAAGCTCTTTACTGATCATATTGGGCCGAGATGTAATTTGCAGGGTTCGCTAGTTAATTAGAGATTTTAAATTCAATGTTCAAAATGTTGCAAATGCAAAAAAGAAATGGTTATGCATTTGAATCTATATCATTTCATAAATCAAGGAAGCCTACCAATGCTTGCCTGCAACATTTAAAAGCAATGGCGCAAAATTATAGTTCGCTAATGAACAATTTTAGTGTGATACTAGCTTAAAATGACGTTTGAGTCATGTCTGCGATGCATTTGCCAATAATTTCAGTCAATCTTTCATAGATACTCCCGTTGATGTAGACAATGATTTTTTCAATTACTTGAAAAATAGCAAACAAGTCACGTTTAATAATGTTCCAATCGAGATTGATCAAGTCCTAAGATTTTTGTCCCTTCTGAAAGAAGACTATTCTTCTGGTCCTGACGGTATTCCTCCCATATTATTGACAAAATGCTATTCAGTTTTAGCTTAACCTCTTAGTAAAATATTCCAACTATCTTTGCGACTTGGAAAATTTCCTTGCGCCTGGAAGATTGCTTACATCACGCCTGTTTTTAAAACGGGAGATAAGTCGCATATTGTTAATTATAGGCCTATTTCTAAACTTTCTTGTATTCCTAAACTGTTTGAACAAATAGTATGTGACAGTTTATCCTTTTACTGTAAAAACATCATATGCAGTGAGCAACATGGCTTTATGCAAAGGAGATTAACTGTCACAAACCTTCTTGCCTTTACGTTTAATTGTCTGAACAGTTTAGAACATGGACTGGAAACTGATTGTGTATACACTGACTTTTCAAAAGCTTTTGATCAACTGTCTCACTCAGTTATCAAGTTGAAATTACAGTTATTAGGTTTTCCCCCTGGGCTTATTTCATGGATTTCTTCTTACCTTGAGGATAGAACTTATCAAGTTAAATTTAGAGATATGTTTTCGAAGACTTTTACTGCAAAATCTGGTGTTCCACAGGGTAGTCATTTAGGACCTCTTCTATTTATTTTATCAATAAATGATGCACCGTCATGTGTTCTAAACAGTGAAATATTTATTTTTGCAGATGATATGAAGATCTTTAAGAAAATTACATCTAATAATGATCGCATTCTTCTGCAAAATGATATTAATAGGTTTTCTGTATGGTGTAATAGATAAGAATAGTTTAAATCTTAATCCGTCGAAATGTCAGACAATGACATTCTCAAAGAAACGAACAACTTCGACTTATGAGTATTGTATATCTCAGCAAATTCTTTCTCGTGTTTTTAAAGTAAGGGACTTAGGGGTTCTTTTTACACCGAATTTAGATTTTACAGAGCACATTAACAACATTGTTAATAAAGCTAATTCTATGCTAGGGTTCGTTAAACGTTGGTCAAAAGAATTTCTTGATCCTAATGTCACCCTTTCTCTTTACAATTGCCTTGTTCGTCCCCACCTTGAATATGCTTCACAAATTTGGAGTCCTTACTATGACGTTCATGTTGACAGGTTAGAATCGGTGCAACGTAATTTTACTCGTTTTGCATTAAAAGGTATTCAATGGCATGATCCTCGAAATATTCCATCTTATGAGGATCGAGTATCATTTCTTCAAATGCAAACGCTGTCTCAAAGAAGGACCAACAATGATATAGTTTTCCTTCATCAACTTATTACAGGCGTCACTGATGCACCAGACCTTCTTAGTGCTATACTTTTTCACTATCGGGGAGGAGGTTATCACCTTCGTAGCACCGATCTAATTAAAGTCCCAAGACATAGGACCAATTACGGAATGCATGAGCCCTTGACAAGGATGAGTAGGCTTTTGAATTATAATACGGATCTTATTGACTTTCATATTAATAAGAATAAATTAAAGATTATGCTGAAAACCAGTGTGGCACGCTCTTAAATGTTTTTTGTTGTCTATATTCATGTATTTTTTTATTATTTAAAAAAAAAAAATAAAAAACTGACTCTTTTTTATTTTTTTATTGTATTTTTTACGAACTTGACAAGTGTCTTCTACACGCGTATTTACTTTTCTCTTTGTTTTTTTTTTTATATTTTTAAATTTTTGACTTAAATTTTTTTAAATTTTTGATTTTAAAACTTTGCATTTTTTCTTTTTTTTATTTTGTAATATTTTAATTTAAATTTAAATTTATTTATTTCCTGTTGTACCTGCTTGTATTAAGCAGTCCCAAACTCTTGTCTTCCTAGTACCTATTCGTGCCGCTATCACTTTTTTTATTATTTTATTTATTTCAGATAGTTTCAAGTAAAGTGCCGATACGACTTGCAACCGTAATTGTATTCGTACTCGGTGAAAATGGACCCCAGCGCGTGCGGTATCTGGGGGGGAAAGAGGCGTGGGATTAAAAAAAATGTCTGAAACGTCATTTTAAGCTAGTATCACACTAAAATCGTTCATTAGCGGACTATAATTTTGCGCTAATATATACAATCGACAACGCAGATAATTTTCGTTTTCTTTTTATCTTGTTTAAAAAGCACTTAATTAAAAAAATCACATGAATATCACTTCTTGGATGAGTGTAATTTAATTATTTATTTAGGAACAGCAAATACATATATGAATTACCAAAGTCTGGAGGACTTGAGCAAACTTTTACCCATCATCGCCTACCTCATAAAATTGATGTTCGATTGAACATCATCTCAATAAATAAGCGAACAAAAAAACATTGCATTGGTTTGTGTACTTCGTTATTTTATCAACCATGAAATGTATACAAACTACCTTTACCGGAAAAAATGAGCCTTTTGAAAAAATATTTGCTCTAGAGGCGCATTCGTTTTTTTTTTTTTTAATTACAAAAAATATTCATTAAAGACGCAGTCTTTCGTAATAAACCTCTGTAATTCGTAATTCAGTCAAAGATTATATCCATACAGCCAGAGCGCACTTAGAGTTTTCCGGTCTAGCCACACCCACACAAACCGATTCCACAACTATTCGCATTATGACTTGATTGCCGCTGTAAAAATATCGCATCGCATAACTCGGTACATACCATAACACAGCTCTATGTGGGGAAGGTACATTATTAACTCATTTTTTATTGCCTGTAAAGTAATATGCAATTATTTGTTACACGGTACTCCTATCGTCCTCATTTCTCGTTCCTCTTTTAATTTTTTTTTCCATTCAAGAGCAAAAGTCAAATCTGGTAGAACGAATAAACCGTGCGTTCTAGCCGCGTTCGTCGTCGGTCGTCGCCATCGTATAGATGATGTTGTGTTGGTCGATAAATGTGCGGTAGCAGTCATCATCATCCTTGGTCGGTTTGTATTCACATATCCTTGGATAGCAGGAGGTAAATGCTTCTTCCAATCTCATCATACAACTTTTTTGTATGGAAAAAGTTCTTTGCAAATATTTGCAAAATACTTGTATCCGTTTTGTTAACTTTACTTAACATCCTGTTGTTGCATAAGTGTACCTATGCAAGGATGTATGTACATATACGAAAATCACAGGATATGCTATTGTAGCAAGAAGAATAAAATACAGTCTCAGATGTTGAAGAGGATTGCTTTATAATGACGGAGGCACTTAGGATCATGATGCATGTGCGGAGGACGATTATGATGATGCCGATGAAAGGATGTGCCTATATTTGTAACGCAAGAGTTACCTATACCTCCTACATTTGAAACCATAAATGTATAGATATATTCCGGCCATGCATGCGATCTGAATAAAAGGATATGCGGGTGGAAAATTATTGCCCTTGCACTGATTTTTTGTTCCCTGTTTTATATTCACCTCTTTTTTTGCAAACCAAGTACAAGAGCCTGTGAATGGAGAAAACGGATTTTTCTCAGTGGATGTCTACACAATGTGAATCTATAGGCTTGAATTTATGTTAAAGAGGATCTCATTTTGTTTAAAGAAAAAAAGCCCTCAACAACGACTCTGCGATGACGACGACGACGTTGCCGACGCGACGCGCCATGTTTAAGTTGATACATGTATAGAGTCCTTTCTAACATTCCATAGTCGCACCATCGACTTCATGATTCTACATGATTTGACGTATACATAAGGTATGAGCGCATCATAATACAATCTGCAGCAAATAAAATTTTCTATTATCCTTATGGATCCTGTTACGAGCATCCTTATTAAAACGAAAAGGAACTGGAAGTGGTCTGAGGTATGCCGTGTGCGATGAGGTGAAAGTCATAATAGACTGCTATACTGCACATTATGATTTGAGAATTTTATACAACAAAGCTTTACTTTACTCAGAAATGGCGCCCAATAGAGGAAATTTAGCCTTTAACATACCAAAGACTACGACGTAAATTTAATTAGAGACACACCACTGCTGATCATCGCCTCCTGCTTGAAAAAGTTGAATGGGTAGCTATGTGAGCCGCTGTGCAGTGACAGTTCCCGAATAAGTCTTATGTAGGTATATTTGAGACAATGTCAAAACTAGTAGCTTAAATTCCACTATTCCAAGGCATTACAGCTGTTTTTCCGAATCAAACCAACGAAACCAAGTTCTTAGACTCCGGAGTTGTCATACCGATATGAACAAATGGCGCCCGGGAAAAGATCTATGAAAGTTATGTTTCAAAGCATTGCAACCATTTTAAAAAACAAAAAAAAGTTGTGTGTTTAGATTCGAGAAGTAAAGATCTCCTTAGATCAAAGAGGAATCTAAAAAGTATAGGATTAAAAATGCATTTTTCCAGTTCACCGTTTAAAACTAAAGAAAAGCCTATTATATAACTGTTTACATACCCTCGGATATAATCTTGAATACATTCTCAAATATTAACATCGTTCCTCCGTCCATTGATGCTTTCTCTCTCTCCTGAAAGCATGAACATACAAAAATCCTCTAACTACACCACTGCGAATGCGAAACGTATAGGTATGCCCAGCATTAAGCACAGCACAGAAAAAATATCTCCTTCCAGCATCCAGATTCAGAATACAGCTCACAGCTTTTCCCGGCAATTTTTTTTTGCTGGTCCTTCTTCTTTCCGTTCGCACTCCATTTTTTCTCTGTGTATATACAGATTTGTGTCCGTTCATTCTTTTTTTCCATGCCAACCTTGTTTTCAACTCCATTTCGTTGGCTTTTTTCTGTACTGCTTTAGGGAAAAAATTCTCTAATAGGACGGCTACTGTACAGTGGAATATAAGGTACATAAGAAAAGAACGCTTCTATTAATTTGTATACCTAAACCAAGGTATGTACGTTCCGTCCAGAGCATAGTCAAACCAGCACGCCATTCATGTTGAATTCCCTTCTTCTTTGACAGGATACTGTTTGGTTTTTTTTTTTTTTTGTCAAGACTCCCTCATAATTAAAAATCTACAGTTTTCCATTATCGTGTCACTTATACATTCAAATAAACGTTTGTCCCGCGTAAGAAGGAGAGATATATAGTACTGCCACTGCCACTAGGGCTAAGGCCGCAACCATTCCTATTGCATCGCTACTGTGGGTGACTCAGCGATTATTGTGCTTAGGCAGGGCCGTAGTGTTTTTTTGTTTTGACGGGGGTTTCTTTCAATTAAACATAGGTACTCTAAGAAATATATTACTTACTCAATATCAGTACCCTACTGTGTCATTTAATTTGTGTTTTAGAATCATGACGTCACAAAGTGGTACCTGTCAAAAAAAAGTACATGGAAATTCTGGGTTTTTTGTCTTTCATTAGTAAAAATTAAGTTTGTTTGCGTTGAAAATGACAGTAACTTAAGGTAAAGCCTGTTTCCCTTCAAATAAGTTTGACGTCTAGCGCTTAATGACGTCACGTGCGCTATTTCACTCTGTCTATTTTCGGTATTAGTTTGTAATGAATAAAACGTCATTAACATTTGTATAATGTTCAAACAAATAATATTTAAATTAAGTATGTTGATAAGAAATAAGTAGGTACGGCCCTGGTAGCAAGCTATAACAAGATGGAATAAAAGCAACAAAAAAAGTCTTCACTGTCCCAAACAAGTCTACGCACTGCAGCAACAAAATACAAACAACGAACACCACAAGCACCGCTCCGTCCGGTCCGTCACATCAACCATACAACCACCCCCTCCTCATAATGGCTATTTCATAAAGTTTGCATATCATTATGGATGCCAAAGGAGAAACAAATATACACAAGCCAAGCAATTCTGCGAAAAGGACACACATAAGGCAACGCAGCCATTTTCAATCCATCTCTTTCGTTCGCGGCTTCACCGACCAACAATAATCCAGAAGGAAAAAAAATGGTGTCAGTGTGATGAGGGTGGTGGCGGTGGTGGCGAAACACCGACTATGGCGATGGTGGTGGTGCAAACACAGTTCAAAAAAAAAATGTTCACCCTCATCAAGTCTGCAAACGAGGGTGAACCAACGACTGAGGGTGGTTTGCAAACATTGGTGCGCACAAAAAAAAAGTCACCCCTCTCATTACTTTTTTTTGTGTGTGTATTTTTCTGCAGGAAACCGCCATTTTTTTCCGTTGAGTCTTCGCAGTGTGGGGTGCGGTTGGTGTTGTTTATGGGTGGTTGAGTTGTATGCTGATATAAAGTGATGAGGGTGGCTGAGTGGTAAATTGGAAACTTCCGCGCGCATCATGGAGCGTCACAATGAGCCTTCGCTCAACGAATTCTGACGGACTACATATTGTTTTGTTCTAGACTTTTGTGTAGTTCCTTCTAGAGAGCATGGGGTTATGATTTCTATGAGTGGGGGAGGGGGCTAGGCATGATTTCGCAGTATTGTCAAAATGAAATAAAGGACACAAATTGACAGAATGACAGACAAAGTCGAGTGATAGATTTTGGGTCAGCCTTTTCGTTTCATATCGAGGTACATGCTGAGGCCTGAGATTCAAGCAATTGAGAAACAAACATAATTATGACCAAGTATTTGAGTGAAACTGGCAACCGTGGAAACATCTTTTTTTAATTTCAAAGAAGAGCTAGATGTGCCTCATAATCTTTCAAAAATATATAAACCAATTGACTCTAGCAATAAAAGAAAAATGTTGAAACTCTTGAAAATAATCTTTTTGCTCAAATCTAAGCATTTTGACTTTTTTTTCTCCAAAAATAAAATCCACATTTCCACCAGAGAAAAAGAAGAAGAACCATAAACTGAAGAGTTAAAAAAATATACCAAATCATAGAAATTATACGAAAAACCACTAGGGCCCTAGTCTGATGCTGAAAGGATCATCATGCACATAAAAATATACGCCCTCTTGAGCAGAGTAATTAATCCACTTCACCGACATGACGTTTCTCTTCTATACTAAAACTCGTTCCTCCTTGTACTATAACCAAAGCATCCAGAGCTTTGTGTCGAACGACGACGAGCATTAAAATCTACAAAAAAAAAAAAAATAACATCCTTGAATTAGTGCATTAACGACAGTAAGGAGCAAAGTGTAAAAAAAAGAAGTTTTGCACTCACTCCTCCAGAGTATGGTCCCAGCAGGGCCTAAGAGTCCGCAAACGTCAGCATCGCAGAAAGACACAACCTCACCACAGCTCACAGCACTCCAGAAAGTGCATTTCCAAAAGTCTGTTCCTGCAGTATTTTGCATATTTTGTCCCATCATCCCGTCTCGTCCTTCAGCGAGAGGATGTATCCTATACCAGTTTCAAAAAACCACAGAAAAAAAAAGTCAAGACCCAAGATGAGAAATAATGTATGCAGCAGTGATACAACATCCTTTCACTTATTTTTCCATTTACTTAATGTAATTTGTAAATTAAGAGGAAAAAAATGTTTGTTTTAATATAATTAAGAAGTTTTTAATATTGTTGTTAACTTATGCAAGCAGCTTTATGAAGTATCAAGCTTGCAACAGTCATCAACCCGGAGATGGAGGAAGAGTCCCTATAACAATCAACAGGATACTGAAGGCTGGAGTCTGGTTTGGAGTCTTTGGGGTTTTGGTTTGGGCGAGTCAGACACGAGAAGGAATGGTGATGATGATGATGTCCCTTAGCAACAGCAAAAAATGAAAACGCCTTCGTCGTTGGTCGTGTGAAAATATTTTAATTCATTTAACACGACAAAAAAGTATCTCAACAATTCCTTCAAAACGTTCTACTCTTGGCTGCATTGTTTAGATATCATATCATAACATAACAACCCCAACACGAGGAGAGTATGAATGGATACGGATGTGGTCACTATGATAGGTGGTTAAATTTAATTTGGCGGAATTTTTCCGAACAACCAAAACTTTTCTCATAAGTTTTAGATTTCACGCTGAATTGTTGACATTGTTAAGGTATTCAACAGCAGAATGCTTCTAAAAATGAAAATTAAAATGAACTTTGGGATTTGTCACATAGTTTTTGGGGATTATTAATTTCGTAAATTATAAAGTAAGGTGCGTTGCTGTTAGTTATGTATACCTCACTAATGAAAATCGCCTCATAAATTGTTCAAAGTTTTTCTTGGACACTGAATACTTTGAGTTACAAACAATTGCACTTGTGAAATCTCAGAGGAATTCTGGAATCTGAAATGTAATAAATCGGAAGGACAGAGAAAGTGAAAATTGTAGAGGTCAACGCCAACGTCGCGAAACTTTATCAGTCAGAATTTAGGGGTCAGTTAAAGCTATTTTGAAATTAACTCAAAATTAACAGCAATTTTCACTGTCAGAAATTTTAAATGATACTTGTAACTTGTAACGGATCACTCAGAAATAATCTTGCAATTATTTTAAAATGTTCAATAATGAAAACCAATGATATTTCTCTAACTGGTCCCTTAAACAATGGTTCTCATCCCGTTTTTTTTTTTTTGACAGAAATTTGACGTAACATATGGAATGAGTTGGAATGATGGGACATTTATCTTCATACTTTATAGGTACATGATGCGTTGAGCTGATAAATGCAGTATTTGGTGTCAAAATAAAATCTAATAGACATCTTGTTATAAAACAGTAGGAAGTGTCTGATTTATTTCTACAGTTTGAAATGCAACTACTTACTTACTTACTTATAGTTGCGCTACAGTCCAGGTTGGATCAAGCCTCACCCAACAAGCGTCTCCAGCCAGCTCGGTCCCTAGCTAGCTGTCTCCAGCTTCGCACACCAGTTCAGGTTCTGTATCACCTGTGTCCTCCACCTGAGTCGCGGTCTTCATCTTCTGCGACGTCCTTCCAAGTTAGATTCGAAGACTCTACGGGACGGAGCATTGTTTTTCATTCGCTCTACGTGACCCAACCATCTAAACGTCGTTGGACTTTAACTTTTCTGGCTAGGTCAGTATTCTTGATTGAATCTTCGTCTCCATTCTCCATTCATGCAAACTGGACCAAAAATCACTCTATGACTTGAAGAATTTTTCTCGAAGCAGACCAAAGCGTTTTCATCGGATGTTGTCATGGCCAATGTCTCTGCACCATACATGAGGACCGGGATGATGAGGATCTTGTACAGTGACACTTTAGTTGCTCGAGAGTGGACTTTACTACTCAATTGCCTTCTAAGTCCAAAGAAGCAGCGATTGGCAAGAGTGATTCTTCATTTGATTTCAGCACTGGTGTTGTTGTCTGAGCTTATAGCGGATCCTGGTAGATGAAGTCCTTAACTACCTCGAAGTTAAATCTGTCTATACTGACGTTGGAAAGTCTTCGACACTATTCCCGAGGGACGCAGAAGGAGAGGAAGACCGCGACTCAGGTGGCGCACACAAGTGGAAGAGGACCTCAATCAACTAGGAGTGCAGAACTGGAGACAGCTAGCTAGGGACCAAGCTGACTGGCGGAGACTGTTGGTTGAGGCCCAAGTCCACACCGGACTGTAGCGCCACCTTAAGTAAGTAAGTAATACTGACGTTGGCTCCAAGACGTCGATGTTGGTTGTTCTTTCTTGTTGACAGCATTAACTTGGTCTTGCCCTCGTTAACCGCTAGATCCATCTTCCTGGCCACCGTCTCAAGACTCACGAACGCTCCACTGACATCACGCCGTGTTCTTCCAATTATGTCAACATTGTCTGCGTATATCCTTGTAGCTTGACGGACTTTTGAAAGATAGTGCCTCTGGTGTTGACGTTGGAGTTTTGCACAATCTTTTCAAGAACGATGTTGAAGAAATCGCATGACAGCGCATCGCCTTTTCTAAAACCTTTTTTTACATCAAATGTGTCCTTTAGGTTTTTTCCGACCATGATGGAACAGCGTGAGTTTTCCATTGTTATCCTACGCAGAACGACGAGTTTATCTGGAATGCCAAAACTAGACATTGCTCTATATAGTTGGTGTCTATAGACGATGTCATACACGGCCTTGAAATCGATGAAAAGGTGGTAGGTATAGATTTGAAGATCCTGGGTCTTCTCCAAGATCTGCCGTAGAGTGAATATTTGATCGATGGTGGACTTTCCGTGCCTAAAACCAGACTCATAAGGACCTATCAGGCTGTTGACGAAAATCTTCAAACGTTCACACAGCACGACAGAGAAGATCTTGTAGGCGATGTTCAGGAGACTTATACTTCTGCAGTTGGTGCAGTTCAGGGGATCTTCTTTCTTGAGGTTCAGGCAAACGATGCTGAGGTTCCATTCGTCGGGCATGCTTTCCTCCGACCAAATTTTGCAGATGAACTGGTGCATACTCCTAACCAAATCATCTCCAGCTGCTTGGTACAGTTCAGCGGCTTTTTTCGACTTAAGTTTCATTTCGTCAATGTCGGTTGGGTGGAATTGGCAGAATTTTGTTCGTCATCGCCATTATGCAGCTTGGAAAAGTGGTGTTTCCATGTTCCAATGATTATGATGGTCTCTACAGGCTTCTCTATACAGATTGTGCTCCTGTCTCCTTTTCCGCTCGTAGAGTTCGCGAGCGGCTCGAGTCCTTCTTTGCAGCCCCACTTTGTATACTTCTTTAGCGTTTAGCGGCATGTGCTCGCCGGCACTCATCGTCAAACCCAGGGGTTTCGTTTTGGTGGCCGTGTAAACCCTAGCATTTCAGAGGCTCTGATGGCTGCTTGGCAGTGTTGCCACTGGTTCTCTATATTTTGTGTTGGCAGAAAGAACTTCTAAGGATGTTTTCGGAGACGCGATCGGAAAAGAATCTAGCAATCTCTTGCAATTGTAGCCGTTTCACGTCGAATTTTCTCTTAGCATATAATAAAGAATATAGTAATGCGAGTTTGACAGAGAAAGTAGGTACTTCCAATGTGCAAAGAACTGCGTGATTACCTTAAATAATCTTTTGAAACGGGCTTAAGGGACTTTAGACTTTTTTCCTCTCATCCATTCTCTTCTTTCAAATGTTTTCCCCGACAAACGAAATTTATAAAAGATTAAATTGCTCTGACGTGAAATAGCCAGCTTGGTTTGCTGCTGTGTTCGGGCAGAAATCTAGTCAGGAGATTTTAGTTGGGTATTGCGGCATTCTTCACCCAAGTTTTGTCACTTCTTGTGGAACAAGTATCGATACTAATCTAAGCTAACCTCATCTATAATTATATTTGATATTACATTTTCTATTTAGCCATCACAATCCATTGTACCAGAATTCTATACAATTATGTCCTTATGCGTTAAACATACAAAAAGAAAACTGTCAATCGTAATCCTAATGACTTAAGCCTCTGGGTCTGGTTAGAAATCCATCAAATTTCACATATCATTTTAAGAGTTAGCAGGTATAGGTAACAAGGGTTATCAACATCGAGTGAGTTCATTTTTTTAACCACCAGGGAATCATTGATTCCAATGTGAATGTATCAAAGTTTGGATCAATACCTATATGCAGAAACCATAATAAAAATTCTAGAAAACGAAGAGCTCCATAGACACAAGGATCTATGAATCGAACTTTTCTCTCAACAAAATCCAGCTCGTTCCTCATCCCATCTCTCAGCAAACAAAATAAAAATCATGAAGTAGCGACAAGGAAAAAATGTTATCCAATTCCACCCCACCATTTCCGTCTGCTCGCAAACACCAATCGTTTCGTCTCATTTCAGCAAATTGTGAATATTTTTTCGCAACCCTCATTTTTCAATATTTTACCCCGCTTTTTTTCAACTTGGTTTTCTTTTTTTTGTATTTCTAAAAAACTTATCTACCACTACCACCACCCACAGTGAGATCGAGGACAGAACAAGGGTTTTAGAAAAAAAAATTCACCTCCCCATCGAACAGGGGTAGGAAAGCAACACGCGAAGCAAAAAAAAGTACATAAATGTAAAACGAAACCTCAGCGAGTTCAAGTATAAGTGCAAACTCCTCTATAACCTCTCAGTCCTCGGAATAAAGAATAAATCGAGGCGAACAGCGAAAGCGAACAACAGCAAAATAGGTATATCCGCAAAAAAGCAAGAACAAAAAAATATTAAACTGAAACAAGGACAAAGGCATTATTCTTTCACATAAGAGCAGTAGTACGACGATAACTAACTAAGCACAAAATCCCCCTCACCGCACCGGGACTGATGATTGTAACTAGAATTCCCTCCTGGTGTACAAGCGCTAGTCGTTGTTATTTGCCAGTCCGGCCGGACGGTTAAACGCCACCGATAGATACTTCGTTAGATTTGAAAATTAGAACTGCGAACGCAAATAGAAAATCATCCCTTCGATACACACAAGTTCAGCACATAGGCTGATGGAGGAAAAATGGTACTCCCTTCGAGAGAAATCCATCATCGAGCGGCCCTAGTCGACTGATGACAGTGGCGACGGCCCTGTTTTTTTTTTTTTTTTAATTCCAATTCTCCTTTTTACAGTTCCTTCTGTTTACAAATCCAATCACGAGTGCCAAGGATTGGTTGGGCAGGAGCAGGAGGGTGGTTTCCTACCATCGATAAATAAGAAGAAAAAAATGTATCCTGGCATTTCATTATGCTGTACCTACTGCCATCGCCACCGTTTGCCAATCTCCTCTCTAATGTATCGACAAGTATTGAATTTTTTTCCCAGTGAGCCCGAAGAGCCCAAGGGGTGTGTTATAAGGCATATACAGGGTGATTCACGAGCGTTGTGCCAAAAAGCTAGAGCGTGTAGGTTGAGTTGAGACAAGAAAAAAATCGTATGGGAGGGGGGGGTCTATTCCCCCCCGTTTAGCCGGGAGGGGCAATTTTCTGAAAAATTGACTTATTTTGTAAAAAAAAATATTAAAAATCAACGGCTTAGTTTACAACACCGTGCTATACCTTTCTGAAAAGCTAAAAACTTCTTCTTTCACTTTGTTTTTAAAATAAATTATTTTAACGAATAGTTTTAAAAAAATAAATTTTCAAACTAAAAATTTTCAAAAAAAAAGCCAAAAAAAATTTTTTGAACTAATTTTTTTCAAAATTTTATGTAATTAAGTACTAATTTTGTTTTAAAATTTCAATGTCTTTGTTAATTTTTAGTCGAAAACAGAAAACCGGATGCAAAAATGTCTTTTCGTTTTTGAGAAATTAAAAAAAAACCAAAACCACTTTTTTCTAAGAAAATCTTTGTTTTTATTTTTACCTATCTGGACTTTTAGTTTAATTTATTAGTTTAATTTACAAATTTAATTTTTTGTAATTGGAGTTTTATGACGACTCAATAAAGTAGAAAAGTATTGGATTTTCAATGGATTAACCATTTTATTCATTGATTACGTCTGAAAACTGACCTGCAATTTTTTCTTACTATACCTGGGGCCGCGGCCACTCGCCGGCGAAGGGTTCTACCTGCTGGGGGCTTAAGATAATTAAAACGCAATTTTTCTTGAATGAAAAAACAATTAACAACCTAAAGGTTAATAAAAGGCATCGCATATTTACTTAACAACCATTTACAATTAAAATATTAATTCATCAACACATAACAATAACAAACTCATATGTTCGAGAAGAGTTAGCGGACAGGAACTTCTGCTACGGTTTAACTTGTTGTCGAGATCGGGAAGCCGAAAGACTCTACGCTGAAAGATATCCCAATAGATGGCGCCCAAGTCGTAGCATGTTTTCAAGAATCCGCCGACGAGAGCACGGAGAGCTAGAAGTGAAAGGTCAGTGGCAGACGTTTTCAATGAACAAAATGATTAATCCAGGGAAAATCCAATACTTTTCTACTTTATTGAGTTCTCATAAGACTCCAATTACAAAAAATTAAATTTATAAACTAAACTAGTAAATTATACTAAGAGTCCAGATAGGTAAAAATAAAAACAAAGATTTTCTTAGAAAAAAGTGGTTTTGGTTTTTTTTTAATTTCTCAAAAACGAAAAGACATTTTTGCATCCGGTTTTCTGTTTTCGACTAAAAATTAACAAAGACATTGAAATTTTAAAACAAAATTAGTACTTAATTACATAAAATTTTGAAAAAAATTAGTTCAAAAATTTTTTTTTGGCTTTTTTTTTGAAAATTTTTAGTTTGAAAATTTATTTTTTTAAAACTATTCGTTAAAATAATTTATTTTAAAAACAAAGTGAAAGAAGAAGTTTTTAGCTTTTCAGAAAGGTATAGCACGGTGTTGTAAACTAAGCCGTTGATTTTTAATATTTTTTTTTACAAAATAAGTCAATTTTTCAGAAAATTGCCCCTCCCGGCTAAACGGGGGGGAATAGACCCCCCCCTCCCTTACGATTTTTTTCTTGTCTCAACTCAACCTACACGCTCTAGCTTTTTGGCACAACGCTCGTGAATCACCCTGTATAGGTAAGTACATCTAAACACCCCATGTCAATCATAGTTCACATCATCAGTCGATTCCTCTCTCGCTCTTTCTCCTATGGGCTGTCGATAGATTTTCGATTTATGTACATGTTCTAGTGATTGTGGGGTCTCTAGGTACCTATGCCAATTAAATTCACAGAGGGGTAGTTTTCTATTCGCCCCCCGCCCCATCCACATCCAGTCGTCATCGATTGAGCGACAGAAAAAAAATTGTTCGATACTTTGAATTCCATTAAATGCCCATATCGCTGTAGAAAAAATCAAGAAACATGTTAAAAGAAAATCACGAAAAAAAAATAAATGAAAAATTGTACAAATTACAAAGAACACGTCCTCGATAATTAGTTATCCTTGATGTCGTCCTAGTGCGATATCGATGGCCGTGGTGTGGGCAGTGGGAATCTGAATTGAATAGACCGTGACTGCCCTAGCTCCGGTGATGGTTCTTTTTAGCACTTTTCAGCTTCTTTTCATGGCTTATTTGTGCTCTTCCTCTTGGAAGTCTGGTCTTTCTTTCTTCTATTATAAAAATCTACTTTGTCATTAAAAGTAATGACTGAATTAAGACAACAACGAAAAAAGAACGATGCTGCGAAGGACGCGTTCAAGACCGTGAAGAGAAAGAAAATTGTATTAAAAGCACAAAAACGATAACTTTAATGGGAATATTCAGGGAATATTGAAAAAGATGTGCAAAGTTTTTCTTGTCTTCTTTCCGGTTGAGATGAAAGGAGATGGTGTTTTTTTTGGATGTGATTCAAAAAGCCTGAAGGAAATTAACATTTTGCTAAATAGCGTGTTGATTTACCCACCTAGGTTGAAATTTTTTTTAATTAATTTTATAGGGCTAAGTCTTTATATTCAACCTAGCGCGCTACCAAGTTCAACGATGTTTTCTTATTTGTTTTGAGGTTTTTTGAAATATTAGGATATAGGTTTGAAAGGAATAACATTTTGATCCCCCGAAATGGCAAAAGCGCGGAAAGTTAAATTTAATTGAGCAGAGAGCAGAGAGGTGTTAAATGAGAGCAATATTTTAATTAGATAAGGGTTGTGATTGATATTTGTTTTAGTTTGGGGTTGAGACAAAAACATTTTAAGGTACCTTGAAAAACTTTAAAGGAAAGTTTATGTTATGGTGTTTTGAAATATAATTTTACTGTCCTTTCAAGAGAAAAGAATGTCATAACACTTTTTGGATATAGTCACAGCTCACAGGACAAAAAGAATACTCCCACTACCTTCTCAAACCTGTTTCTGACGGCTTTAAAACCTTACACCCTGCTTACACAAGGCTCGGTTATCACTATTTCTCTCTGGCATCTATTCGACATGTCTTTTCCTTCCATAAATGGCAGAGCGAGTTTGAAGTTTGCCTCAAAGAAGTAAAAATTGAAAAAGGAAAAGTAATCAAACAGGCCGACAGCTTTAGTTACTAAAATTGTACTCCAAAATATACCATTTATTTTCACGACTTTTTGAAGTTGTAGTCTTATTTCTAAATGGTTATAGGTTCACTGTTTATTGAAAAATCTCGTTTTTTCCGGCTTTCAACCCCACAATATTTCCAAGATATTCAAAACCAACTGACATCCAGCAAAGCCATCTGCCTGCAAATAGTACAACTAATTACAAACCACCTCCAACTTCACTTCTTGAATTCGCCATCAACGTCACATTTGACATTTCTCAGCTGTTTTTGTTCCCACCTCTTCAAATGTCATCGACAAAATTTAATCCCTCTCTGTCATCACACACGAACAAATTAATATTCTTTTTTTCTTATTTTTTTTAAGGAGTGTAATCAATTTCCGCAAGAAATCAAACAAAAATCTTTTACTTTCTAATCTCTCAGTTGAATCTTCACCTAAAACAAATGCATCTACTTTGATGATAAATATTTATTCAAACTTTTTCTCTTGATGCCTAAATTTCGGTTGAAGGAGGCCGAAGAAAAAACTTACGAGAAAAATACACTCCGGGGGAAATTTGTTGGATGTGCGTGTGTGTAGTAATCTCGTTGTGTAAATAGAGCGCTGCGCTGCAATAATTTTTTTAAAAAAGAAATTTCCGATAATAAACCAAATTATTTAGAAAAGAGATAAGATGTCTATTGATGCTACAGCTCTGCCCTCAGAGCTGCTTGTAGCACCGCAGCCACTGATTGGATTTTGTGGCCTTGATGTGCTGAAAAACTCGGTGCACAAGTCAATATGGGATGCTTTCAATAGCAATCGGAAACCTGATAGGTGAGATTGTCTTATCGTTCGAACGGGGCTATACATTATAGTATATGATTCTTTTTGCTATCCAGACCTGCTGTGCAGTTCAAGCTTTTACCGCCAAACTATGAGTTCCCAGTTGCAAAGCCCAAACGCGCTTCCTATGAATGGTATCATCCGAAAGGCATTCTTAAGCGCAATTGGATGTTGAAGCACCTTCATGTTCTGCCATCGGTGGTGGTCTTGTTTCAGGACATGGAATGGAACGATCCACTCTGGACGGATAAACAAGTGCAATGTGCCTCAACCATTCAAAGTCTCAAAAATAGTTTGCAGGTAAATTATAGATCACCCCTGGTATAGTTTTCCTTTTACAAAACAACTTTTAAAATTTTAATAGGAACGCAATACTCGTCTGGCCCTAGTTCTCCTGCAGAAAGCTGCCCCATTACCTCCTGGTGAGGATATGTTAGCTTCAGAACGAGCAGCAAGTCTCACAAATGCATGCGGCATCAGCAGCAAAATGCTCTTCATCCTCCCGCATACTGATCATCTGGTTGGCTACACTTCACGCTTAGAGTCTGCTCTTCTGGAGATGGCTCAGGGATATTACACCCTGATGGCCAAACGTATTCGAACACATCGTGACCAGCTAACATCCTCACATCATGTGCTCAAGATTCGTCATCAATTCAAACTGGGATTTGTGTCGGAAATGAGACAGGATTTCAGTACTGCCCTAAAGTAAGTTCTCACTGGATTCGTCTTGAACTCTTATTGTTATGAATTCGATTTCTTTGCAGACATTATTCCCAGGCATTTGCAAATTTGGAGGAAATTCGAGTTGTGGACACAAACTGCTTGGAAATCAAAACCATTGCCGGCTTTCTCAACTACAAAATTTGCCGTTTAATGTTCAAATTGAAAGTGCCACGAGATTCGATCAATCATTTCATAAGTCACATCGAAAAGTACAAGAATCGAATTGGATTCAAGGACTTGTTATTTGAACATTATGCTTGGCTGAGTACTCAGTAAGATCATTATCAGCATTTTGATTCCGAATTTCGATCAACAAATATTGTTTTCTGTTTGTAGGCATAGTGCTTTCGCTGATCTCTTCTGTGAAGCAATCAAAAATGGTCTTCCAGCGCTGCAGACTCAACATCCTGGAATGTACTACTACAAAGCAGCTACAAACATCGTTAAACGAAAAGAAGCATTTCTTCAGTGTTGCGGTAAGACACCTTAAGAAACGTTGATCTTCCAAATACAAGAAAAATTTAATTTTGTTACAGCACTCTCTCTGAGTCCTACAGAACCAACATCCCCAACTACTCTACAAAATATCTCATCAATGGCATTATTTAGTGAATACTTTGGGATCCGTACGATCAAAACCGGTGAACTGGTTTCAGAACAACAAGTTATAATGTTGGTTCAAGAAAACGAAAAGAACTTCAATCATTCAGTAAGAACTAGTGTATCAGTTTCAAATAGATTTTACAATTTTGTTGTATTGACAGAGTGCAATAATTCAACTGCTTGGCCAAGCAATGGCTCAATTCAAGGTTTACAAAGGTTTGAGGTTTCGCAAAAAACTGGCAGTTGATATGGCCGAAGAGTATTTCAAATGTGGCGATCATGCCAAGGCCTTAACGTGAGACTTCAATTTATTTGTTTTCAGTTAAATCAGAATTACATTTCTCTTTGATTTTACCTTGCCAGACTGTATTCCCTAATGCTACCAGATTATCGACAAGACAAATGGAGCTTATTGTTCTCCGATGTACTCTTAAAAACTCTCCGCAGTGCATTTCTGTCCGCCTCGGTGGCTGACTATGTTGCTTGTAGTTTTGAAGCCCTATCGCTTAGGATTAAATGTGATCAAAAAGAGCGTATAACTGTGCTCGAAAATCTATGGAAAGTCTTTCAGGTAATCCTCATTCAAAAAAATGTAGAAGAAAGAACCTGTATGATGTTTCTTTTCAGAACGTTCCACCTGTATCTCAAAGTCAAATTGCCCCCGAACTTCGAACGCTGTGGGAAAATTCGCTGGCCAATTTTAAATCTCCTGCTATTATTGATTTGGACAAAATAACTGAACTGCTTGAGTGCAATGTGAGTTTTGATAAATCCGAATTGAAAAACGACGAAATGATTAACATTCGGTTGGTAGTGAGGTAAGCTTCCATCTAATCGATTCCATATTGGTTAATTTACACTTCTATTTATTTTGTAGGCTTCTCACTGATGTTCCATTCAAAATACGCAGCTTCACAGCAGTTCTCATCGATAACCAAAGCCAACAATACAAACTGAAAGCTCTCAAATACACACATTTCAAGGATCTAACTGAATTGCGAAACAAAGACACTCAAAACAATGAACTTAAACCATTAGATGGTGATCTCAAATTAGAACCAGAGAAATATTACGAAATTTTATTCTCAACAGAAGCACAGCAATATTTGGAAAATACTCAACTTCAAGTCTCGTGCATTGAAATAATGATGGGAACGGATAAGAACGCAGCGATTTTGGTGAAGAACGCCGCTCTGACAAAGCGAAATTTCAAACACCATAACCGCTACCGTGATTTAATTGATAATGTTACGACAATCCCTACTTGCTATATTGTGCCGACGTAAGTTGCTTAAATCATTTTGTGTTTGATTGAAATCAATGTTTCTTGTTCTATAGATTCCATTTAGTCACACAAACAACACAACCAGTTCAACCAATGCTGGTGAATGAATTTTTCAGTATTGCTTGTGTGGTGAGTAACCCGTTCAATGTGTTTTTGCAAAATGTTGGAATAAGTATCAGTGTCCCAAATAATCTACGAAATAACGGTAAGTTCCTCTTTGATTGCTTATTTGAAATTATAAACTATCCATGGTGTCGAATGCATAGTGTACAGTTCCAATATTGAACATGACTTTGGGAATGATACATTTTTGTCAATATTCCGTGTATTCTTAATTACTTACTTATCCGGCTCACAATCCATGAAGATCTAAGCCTGAGAAACTGCAGCCTTCCATCGTGAACGGTCGCATGCACTCTCCAGTCGTCGAAACCAAGCGCTCTGGCATCCGCAGTCACTTGGTCCTTGTACCGTAGGTTCGGTCTTCCTTGTCGTCTCGAACCTGGGGCTGCGATAAGAAGACTTAATTGGCTGCAGCGTTTTCGTCCATTCCCTCGATGTGGCCGACCCAATGTAGTCATTTTTCTTGGCTTTCTGGATCTCATCCACATCTTAGTACAGCTCGTACAGTTCGCGGTTGAACCTTCTTCTCCATTCGCCATCGTCGCATACGGGACCGAAAATCCGTCGAAGAATTTTTCTTTCGAAAGTGCCCAGAATCAGTTCGCCTTTTTTAATTATCGTCCAACACTGGGCGCCGTAGAGTAAGTCTGGTAAAATCAAGGTTTTGTATAGCAGAAACTTTGTCTTTCGAGTAAGTAGTTTTAAACCCAGTTGTTTTGCCAAACCGAAGTAGTAGCGTATCGCTAGGGTAATTCTTCATCGGTCTTCCACTAAGGTGTCGTTTGTGGGATTGATGTTTGCTCCAAGGTAGGTGAACTCCTTAACTAACTCGAAATTGCTACTACCAACAGTGACTTTTGTCCTAGGCGGTGGACAGATGTTGTTATGTTTGTTGATAGCATGTACTTTGTTTTGACCTCATTCACTTCAAGACCAACGAGTTTCGCTTGTTCTTCAATTGCTGTGAAGGCCTCAAGCACAGCTCTCTTGGGTCGACCGATGATGTCTATGTCTTCCGCATAGCCTAGGAGCTGGGTGAATTTGTTTTCCATGCTCCCACCTGCCTTGCGCACTATCTGCTGCAGGACTATGTTGAAGAAGCACATGACAGCGCATCTCCTTGTGTAAACCCTGCGCATGTTTGAAACAACTCGGATGAAGTGTTACCCATTTTCAAACTGCACTGCGTATTGTTTAGCGTCATGCGGAACACCTGAATAGTTTGTTCGGGATCCCGAATTCAGACATCGCCATCATAAGCTCTTGGCTGTGGATGCTATCATGAGCAGCTTTGAAGTCGATGAAAAGATGGTGGGTTTCGACTTGAAAATCGTTGGTATTTTCCAGGATTTGCCTCAGTGTGAATATTTGTCTAACGTTTTTCTGCCTGGCCTAAAGCCACACTATGGTAGGTGCCAATTATTGTGTTGCATAACGGTTAAAGAGGCTCACACAGTACGTTGGAAAGGATTTTGTATGCAACATTAAGCAGGGGATATGCCTCGGTAGTACATGTTAAGAAAAATCAGTCAATGATCTGGCAAAAAGGTTAAAACAATGTTTAGCTGAGCAAACATAACATTTAATTGTTTGTTTGTTTGATCAATACCACTCGTGACAAATTGATTGACGATAGAACCTTGGAAGTTGTTCGTTATCACATCGCTCTTACAAAATTAGCCGATTTGTCTGCCAAAGTAGAATTTTATTCTCGAATGACAAATGTTTGGAGACAAAAACAATAACATCTTTGTTTGTTTTCCATAAGAACCAGCAGCAAATTAAAAACTTTGGTGGCATTATTTGCCTGCTATTTTTTGGCCAACAAACCCACATAGACTATTCTTATTATTGGTTCAAGCTATGCTACCGAAGCTACGGCTTGAAGCCAAGAATTCCTGTGTGCGCTGGCCACCTGTGAAGTAAAAATGTTTTGGAAATTTTGAGGAAATCATTTTTAAATAATATTTAAGCAACAACAACATACATACGTTATATCTCTTTGAATTGGGTTTTTTGTTCTGTTATTGAATATAAAATGAATTCTACCACCAACTGCCGTTCCAAATTGAATGTATTTACCTATTCTCAATCAATTTATTGGCACAGTTGTTGAGGCTTCGAACAAACTTTCCTATAAATTGGGTGTTTAAACCTCCTAAATTGCCATTCAAGTGTTTTAACTTCAATCGATACCAACCACAATGTTATTCCGAACGTTGGCAATTCTAGTGTTTATCCACGTTGCAAATGCACTCCGATTCCAATCCAAAATTGTTGGTGGTGAAAAAACATTTATAAACCTTCATCCATATCAAGTTATTCTTCAATACCGTGACCAATTGCTTTGTGGCGGATCGCTGATCACTGACAAATGTGTCCTCACTGCCGCTCATTGCTTACGGGTTCTTGATCCTACTGCAATTATTATTCGTGCTGGAATTGACAAAATATCCGACAAAAGTAGAAACGCAAAAGTTTCAAAAGCCATTAAGCACGAGCAATTTAACTACTTAACTTTTGAGAATGACATTGCTTTTCTTAAATTGAATCAAACAATCACGGGATTAAATATCAAACCCATTAAGCTCACAAACAGCAATATTCAAGCTGGACAGGCAGTGGAAGTGACCGGCTTTGGTCTTACAGATGAAAAGGCACTCGATTTTCCCAAACAAATGATGGCTGTCAACGTTAGCATAACTACTCAAGAGAAGTGCTCGAAATATTATGAAAACGAGGCGAACATCACAGAATGTATGATGTGTGCTGAATCACCTGAAGGTTATAAGGACTCTTGCAATGGTGACTCTGGAGGTCCTATGGTTGTACAAAACACAAACGAATTTGGCGTTAATGAATATGAACAAGTGGGAATCGTTTCGTTTGGTATTGGGTGTGCTCTTCCTGAGTTTCCGGGAGTTTACACCAAAGTCAAATGCTATCGACCATGGATAGATAAAGTTTTGAAAGAAAATAACTGTTAATCCTTTTTAGATAATAAAAAAAGTACTTAAAAACGAATTCTCTCTTCTTATTGGGCAATTTCTTTTCAGTATTTCTCTCAACCGATATTTCTTCTAGCCGCCAAAAACTCCACTCACAAATTCAAATCGACATTGGTGAGCTCTCAATGCATAACTCAACGTCTGTCTCGTATTACGTGTTTAGCTTGGTCGAAGCTAATATCGAGCTACAGCAAAAAATTTGGTATAATTTGGATTCGATAAAGCCGAAACCACCGCCACCGATTGAAAATTCGCCCTCGACCACAGACAATTCGCCAATAAACTCACGTACTGTCGTTGCAGATTTTAGTGCTTTGGCATTGAGTTCATTGATTCGAATTGATTACATTGATGATAGTCGACTGAGGAAGGCTCGCGATGAAGTTGTTAGCATTGCTTGTGAGAATGAGTTTAAATTTTGCGGTCGGTTTTATACACTCAATAGACAGCCATTGACGAAGATCTATCGTGGGGAGAACTTTTTGTTTCGGGCAAATATCGAAGTACAAGCTAAATGTGATCTGGATATATTGGAAACCTATTTCATTTGTGTAAGTTAATATTGAGGATAGGAAAATCGTTGAACTGAAAACACAAATTTCAATTGCAGGATCATAATTTAGTCCAATCGACATACAGTTTCAAGCGCAAGAAATACAGCAATTCCTATCGCCATAATGATACTCTTGAAGATGTTATTGTCCTAAGAACAAACTCAACCAATTGTGACTGGATAACGGCCAAACAATTCGACCACTCCGACAACGAAGCCGACGAACTGTTCAAACGTTCTCGAACTCTGCGACGACTTCAACTAACGGCCAGTGGTAAACTCGACAACAACAGTATTGTGCCTTCTACAGCAATGAACAAAAATCTTCTGTCGAAAATTCCAAATAACATGACAATAATTGGCAATTGCGCTCTACTTGCCAGTCAGACATCAATACTAAGCTCCTCGACTATCTCCGATGATGGCAAACTAAAAATGGACTCTGACTCATCGAAAGATGAACAATCATCGCAACCGATTAAGCCAAATTCACGAATGGTATTTAGTAAGGCGATTGAGGCAATCACTCCGACCGGCCCGTGTCGTGGATTTATCAAAGGTGTTGTAGCCAGTGATGCCACAGCGATAGCAGCACCAATATTTGGTGTATATTGCATCAGGTGGCGACGAAAAGATGCTCGGGAAGAGAACGAATCGAAATTCGTGGTAACTGGGCTGGACATCGGTGAGCCGCCTTTAAATATTTACTGTTCGATTGAGGAGAAAATGTTTGTCAAAGTTCCAATGACTCTGAAGGTTGTTCTTAAAAATCCAACTGCTAAAGTTGTGCATTTGATTTCGACTCTAAGTGTCAGCAATTCAGATAACTTTATGTGTTCCGGTCATAAACAGGTGCGTTCGAGTGTCCTTTCCTTTAAATACAGATGTTAATATGTTTTGTATGAATCTAGCTTGACATTTCGATTTTTGCGTATTCGGAAAAAGAACTGGTCTTCAATTTGTTCCCGCTTAAAGTTGGATGGCAAAATCTTCCTGAACTCAATCTAGAGTATAACACAATCACCGATCCAAGCAGGGACGAGTCACAAAATCAACTTCTCAGTCATTTGGTTCAGCGGTCGATGCCGAAAAAGGTTTTTGTTTTGGTAAGTAAACAAAAAGTAAAATTTACAATTCAATTTAATGAAGATTATTCTTTCCAACAGCCTCCCTATAAACAACACAGCAACGGCGTCAAGTAGTATAAACAGCAACTTGGAATAAGATTCCCTCATTCTAAATACTATTTTCTTATCTAAAGTTTAAAATATAATAAAAACCAACAACTCTCTCTTAGGTAATGATAAATTTGTTAAATAGAAATGTGAATAATGACAAACCTCGACGTCAAGAACAAGCAGAAAACAACGGTAGTAGATGAAAATAGTAAACTTTATTATATTTCTAGTTTGTAAAAGAAATAGAAAGCGGTTAAGACCTAATGTGTTGATTTTTAAAATTTAAACAAACAAATTTAATTGCAATTATTATAGAAAAAGAAAAAAATCAAAACGACAAAACAAAAAACCCAACAAACAAAAGAAAACTTTGTCAAATAGAGAAATATTTAATTAAACAAAGATTTGGTGTCGGTTTCATTTAAATGAAAAGTTAACTGAAGTGTTAAGTTTTTAAGAAAGGAGCGGTACACTCCGTCTTAAGCCAGCTAGCTGTGTCAAGTTCCCCTACAATGTGGACCAATTACTTTCTTTATTTAGAACACATTGGCGCAAAATTATAGTCCGCTAATGAACAACTTTAGTGTGATACTAGCTTAAAATGACGTTTCAGACATGACTCAAACGTCATTTTAAGCTAGTATCACACTAAAGTTGTTCATTAGCGGACTATAATTTTGCGCCAATAGGATTAACATAATAAAATGGCATACCTGCGGAACTCTCTAAATATGGAGGTGTTTTGATGAACCGCACACCAGGTCATCAACAAAGTGTGGGAGGAAGAATGCATGTCCAGTGACTGGTTGATAAGCTCCATTATATTCTCAATCTACAAAAAAGGCGATCCTATGTCAAGCAAAATCTACCGAGGCATATCCCTGCTTAATGTTGCATACAAAATCCCATCCAACGTACTGTGTGAGCCTCTTTAACCGTTCTGCAACACAATAATCGGCCAGGCAGAACAACGATAGATCAAATATTCACACTGAGGCAAATCTTGGAAAAGACCAACGAATTTCAAGTCGGGACCCACCCACGACTTCAAAACTGCTTATGATAGCATCCACCACCAAGAGTTTATGATGGCGATGTCTGCATTCGGGATCCCGAACAAACTGATCCAGCTGTGCCGCATGACGCAAATGGGTAACAGCTCATCCGAGTTGTTTCAAATATGCGCAGGGTTTACACAAGGAGATGCGCTGTCATGTGCTTCTTCAACAAAGTCGTGGAGCAGATAGTGCGCAAGGCAGCTGTGAGCACAGAAAACACTGTCTTCAACAAATCCACCCAGCTCCTAGGCTATGCGGACGACATAGACATCATCGGTCGATCCAAGAGAGCTGTGCTTGAGGCCTTCACAGCAATTGAAGAACTAGCGAAACTCGTTGGTCTTGAAGTGAATGAGGGCAAAACACAGAACATGCTATCAACAAACAAAACAAAAACTGTCCACCGCTTAGGACAAAATGTCACTTGCAGCAATTTCGAGTTAGTTAAGGAGTTCACCTACCTTGGAACAAACATCAATCCCACAAACGACACCTTAGTGGAGATCCGACGAAGAATTACCCTAGCGAACCCCTGCTGCTTCGTTTTGGCAAAACAACTGGGTTCAAAACTCATCACTCGAAAGACAAAGTGTCTGCTATACAAAACTTCAATTTTACCAGTCCTACGATAAGTAAAAAAGGGGAATTGTTACTGGGAACTTTCGAAAGAAAAATTCTTCGACGGATTTTCGGTCCCGCATACGACGATGGCGAATGGAGACGAAGGTTCGACAGCGAACTATACGTGCAGTACCAAGATGTGGATGAGGTCCAGAAAGCCAAGAAAAGACGACTACATTGGCTCGGCCACACCGGGCGAATGTACTACAACGTTCCAGCCAAGAAAGTCTTCTCATCGTAGCCCCCAGGTTCGAGACGACAAGGAAGACCGAACCTACGGTACAAGGACCAAGTGACTGCGGATGCCAGAGAACAAGATTAAAAAATGTAAAGAAATTTTTTTTATTTATTCAATGTGACGAAGTAAAATACGAAAACAATCATTTTGATATTTGTGACCGCTGACTAAGCAAACGCCGCTGCTGCGGTGGACTTTGACTGCATTCAACAACCGATGTGTCACTTAGCAATATTTGACCTTCCTCCACATTATTCTGCCCATTATCAGTTGATAGAATTGTTTTGATTGTATCCTTCAGCTTACTGTAATCAACGTTCAAGGCCTCTGCCAGCTTTCTCACATGGTTTTCTTTCAGATTATAAACTTCTTCGTCGCAACCGAAGACATCACTTAGATTATCAGTTCCAAAAACTTCCTTAAAATTGTGTCGAAACGATACCAAACTCTCATTATCGTCCAAATCTAATAACTCGTCAAGTATACAGTTTGGTGAAAGATCCGAAACATTTTCCGATTGGACCTTGGATGGCGCTTCAACTGTTTGATTGCGACTTACAAAGCCTTCTGTCCTTAGAAACTGCTTAGATCTTGAGTTACTAGGACTAGAGACCTGCTTGTAAGCATGGTCCGATTGGACCTTGGATGGCGCTTCAACAATTTGATTCCGACTTACAAAGCCTTCTGTCCTTCGAAACTGTTTAGATCTTGAGTTACTAGGACGAGAGTCCTGCTTATAAACATGTTCCGATTGGAGCTTGGGTGGCAGTTCAACTGTGTGATTCCGACTTACAAAGCCTTCTGTCCTTAGAAACTGTCTAGATCTTGGTTTACTAGGACGAGAGTCCTGCTTGTAAATAGGTTTGGTTGTAGTCCTCGTTGAACTGTTTAAAATTTGCTGATTTTTACTGGAACTACTTTCTGTGGATACCTGTGGTTCCGCAAACAATTTTTTAATGCTATTTGGTTTTCTAGTTTGAGCGCTCGAATCTTCTGGACATTTCTTTTGTCGAGCTAGCATTCTCTGTAATTCCTGACTAGGAAGGCTATCGACCCACTCACAAAGAAGATCGGCAGTTTTTTTCCTAGCATTTCTACCTCTCCTCGATTTTGGTTTTACAATTTCTACATCATCCGTCGTTAAATCGATCATTGACTCGGTCCGTATAAAGAGACCTTTGTTTGACAGACTATTTTCTTTATCCTGATGATCGGGATCGGGAGTTATTGGCGTTGGTGTTTTTGCTCGACTGTTTTCTGTATCTTGATGATTGAGGTCGGGAGTTATTGGTGTTGATATTTTTGCTCGATGTTGTGTAAGAGCTGCCGAAAACTCTGCCTGAGTTAGTGTCGGCTCGGATGCACCTGATTCCCGGGTATCCCTTTTTGTCAAATCTAGGGGATTTTTTTGTGTTAGAGCTAGGCTCGGCCGTTCGGATTGTTTACTTGTATTTTGGATTTGTAAGTTCGTAGGCTGTTTGGTGCTTGTATCTGCGTTTTTGCTTACTGCCAGATTCGCTGGCTGGTAGGGTGGAATTTCCGTAAACGTTTCTGTCATCATTCCTGCTAAAATGTTGGGTGAATGAACTTCTTTATCATCGTTATTCTGATTAGGTTTGGTAAATGGGTGATCGGATCTTAGCTTTCGGAGGTTTTTGTTTATTTCCTAAAAAAAATAATATTAAACTTTGTAAAACTGTTAAACATAACAATCTTGCCTTAAAAATAAAAGAAATTCTTGTTATTTGTTTCCCTTGCAATTGATTTTGAATTAATTCAACTTCAAGTTTTTGTGCCTGCCAATCGCTTATTGACCAATTTGAGCACAGCTCGCCACTTTTGAGGTTATGATAGATTTCCAATAGACGTTGAACCGATAGATCCTCATTTGACCGGAAGCTGGTAAATAGACAACGCTGTGATAGACGTTTGGAGCGGCGGATTGGGATTTTCTCTTTTAATATGGAATAATATTCGAATTCAGTAATTTAAAGTTTTTAGAAAAAGTGGAAAACCTTCTTTCTCGGCGTGAGGGCAATAAGTTTCATCACTGTCAGTATTGCAAGACATTCTATGCAAAATGTACTGTTAAAATCGTGGCTCAAGGTTAAATTGAAATGGGATTGCTACAGAGAATAATGTTTTTAGATTGTAAATTACACTTGAATGTTTATAAGAAAAATTTCAAGATTTATAGAAAATGCATAATAACCGTTTAACGAAATCAACATCGGGGCAAGTGGTAGAAAAAGTTAACGAAAATTGTTGTGAATTGTTGTTAAGAGGCTAATGATAATTAGCGGAAGCTAGTGTCTGAACCGAACGAAACACTCCCTTCCGATAATGGACGGATGTGTACCGGTTACGGGAATATCTTTCAAAATAAAACATTTGTTTTCGTTTTCAATACACAGTTTGCAAATTTTGTTCGTCATACAACGAATAAACAGTTACAAGAAATAATTACTTAAAATCGACAAAAAATCGACTTTCTCTTCAAAAAATTAAATAAATCTAGTCAGCTGTCAAATTTTCGTCCGTAAAAAGCGAAAGGGAACGCAGTTTACGTCCGTAAGCAAAACTGATCGAATATTGACGAAACGGAGCAATCTGCTATTTAGAACTGCGCCGTTCCGTTCATTGTAGTTTTGGCTTTATAGCCCTTTTACTATCAATTTTTTCTTCTTTAGAAGTGGATTCTGACTCTGAGGTCGACGCTTCATTTTCGAATCGTTTTACAAATCTGGATTTCGGATCGAATAAAGTATGGAAACATCAGCCCGACAATTAAACCATTCGTATTAGTACTCATTGTAAAAATAAGACCGTGTGCGAATTGGATAAATTGAGTTAAAAATGGATGAATTTTTAACACCTACTGTTATATTTTAACCTGCTCCGTAGCTAGTCTAATTTTAACACTTTTTTTAACACGAAGTGTCAAAATTTAACCAAACGTTAACTTTTAACCACTTTTTAACTGAATTCGCACATGGGCTAAATCAAAGAAAGACAAAAAACGGAAATGACTTAACGAACAGTTTCCGAATGTACAATAGTTATAGTAGTAAAACGGCGGCGCTGACGAAGAAACTTCACAATGTTTTTTTTTTAACGATGCTTCGTTCTAATTGACACTTTCTTGACATTTCATTTTTATTGGAATTTGGAATCGTGATAGTTGTGTTTACTGGTGGATTAGTGGAGCAATTGGGGAATATTTGTTTGTTTTCAGTTTTTTAAGAAAATAATTTCTAAAATTCATAAGCTCAAAAAATGGCAGAACATAATGGAGCAATGGTTAAAGATCCCAAACTAGCCACAAGCCGTATTTTTATTGGCAACATCCCAGTGTGCACAAAAGACGAGCTCGAAAGCATCGCCATACCTTATGGCAAAGTTCTTGATTCTCTTGTCCAGAAAAACTATGGATTCATTCAATTTGAATCTGAAGAACTCGCCAATAAAGCTGCAAAAGCTTTAAACAAATCCCTATTCAAGGGAAATCAAATCTCTGTTCGAAATGCCGGACATAAGAAACGTGCAGCAAATCAAGCCGCAGCAAATCAAGCTGGAGCAGCTGGAGGTACCGGCGGCGGAAAACAATTTTCACCACAAGTTGCAAATATCAATTTAGCTGTTAGAAATAACCCTGATTACAATGATTGTGAGATTATAGTTGTTGATAGACAAAATACGTAAGTGTTCACTATGTTAAAACATTCCACATCCCTTATGGTTCCTTCAATTCTTAGAGCTTACGCCGAATACATTGAGAAACACTTGAAAACCCTTGGTCTCAAAGTAGATGTACTCTATCCCAATGAAGAGGTTTCCCTTGGGAAAGTACTCGCCAATATATCATCCCGCGGCTGCATGTATGCCGTTCTTGTGACGCCACAAAATGAAGAATTGCGCAGCATCACAGTCAATATTCTCTATGGAGTGCCGGCTGAACACCGCAACATGCCGGTCGATGATGCAATCGCTCTCATAGCTGAAGATTTTCGTCTTCGCATCAATCCCCATCTTCCGAGCAACCTACCTAAGGCAGTTCAGGTCAACACACCCTTGAATGTGGCAGCTCCACCTCTCAAAGAAAGACACCCCGACGCAATACAGACACTCTTGAATCTACTTGCCGACAATTTAACACTCACAGTATTGCAATACGACTGCATCATCAAGTATCTGCAGGAAAGAAAAGAATTGCAGTTGAAGCTTGAACTTGGCGATGCTGCCAGTAAGGCAGGTGCTCAACCAGATCCGGAAATCGAGTTGCAAAAGAAAATTCTCAACATTCTCAATAAGCCATCAGTTGCTGAGACTCACTACGATTTGCTGTATCCCACTTTGGAGTCCGTCAAGGAGGACTATCGAGCAATGGACTTGCTGAAGGATGTTCGTGTCCAAAAGGCTATCGATGCCATTTTGACTTCTAGTCTTATGTCAACAGTGGAAAAACACATGAAGTTCTAATTTAACGTTCTGGAAATACAAAAACAAATAAAATATCAATACACAAATCTCTACCCAAGTTTCACGACTTCTTTTTTGTTCACAGTGAAATGAAGTTTTTACAGGTGTTCAGGTAGGTAGGTTAGAATGGCTGTTCTTGAGAGTTCGCTAAGCTCGCGTAAGAAGGGAGTACCCAAAGCCTTTGTTCTGGCATTTAGAAGGGCAGGGCACTCACAAAAAGTGCTGGAGTGTTTCCTTTTGCGCCGTATCTCTACAGCCTCGGCAAAATTCGTTGTGGAGAATAATAAGTTTCATGGCATGTTGTCCGACTGGCCAGTGGCCTGTGCAACTGGCAACTTTTCTGCCAATGTCGGACCTAGGTTTATTCAGAAGTTCCTAGGTAGTTCTTTTTGGATAAAGCAAGAGGTTGTCCATTTAATCTTGGAAGAGGAAAGGGGGGTATTTTATATTTTGTAGTGAATAACATCAATTCAGTCATGTTTTCGTTAAATCCAAGTCCACATCTAGTGGCCCATTTGCTTACTTTTTTAAGAGCTGTTTCCATGTTTTCACTGAGTACCGCATATGATTTCGTTCAAAACTTGTAGCCACAAGAGAGGAGATAGAACCCCGCCTTGGGGTGTTCCTCTTTCGGCAAATATAGTGAGTTGGCTGTTACACATCGATCCCTGAATGACTCTGGTTCGGAGCATGAAGACAATCCAGCTTATAATAGTAATAGTTTCTACGAGCACATTATTGAAGCCTCCTTCTACGTCAATAAAGGTGGCGAGGTTGTATTCTTTATGCTCAAGAGATCTCTGTACTGTACGTACTACTTCGTGGAGTGCCGTGTCCGTGGATTTGCCTTTAGAAAGGCATGTTGAGCTTCAGACAGAGGATTGTTGACAAGATTAGCTCTGATATACTCGTCCAAAAGTCTTTCCAATGTTTTGAGCACAAAGGAAGAGACTAATTGGTCTGAAATCCTTGGGTGTTTCATGGCCACCTTGACCCTTCTCCAGGATTCAGGTACGTAAGTAGTCGAAGAAAAATACCCTTAGCCATGGAATCATTACATCTTGTAAGTTTCGTAACATGACTGGGAATATATTGTCGGGTCCTGGCGACTTAAATGGTTGGAAGCTGTTTTTAGAGATCAATAATTGTTGGGCCATTTCCAAAAGCCTTTCCAAAAAATTGGAGAGTGGTAGATGAATAGAGTGGACAGCATTGCGCCAAACCGGAAAATAGAAAAGGAACTCTTCGGTTCATGTCGACTTCCGATCAGCATCATGATAGTTAAACTAGTTCGGACAAGGACATGTGTCCTCCATAAAATTCAAGAAACAAATACTTCCATATTCTTCTTTTTTATTATTCATATTCATTTCTTTTCTTAGAAATTCCTAGGTATCAGTTTTTATTTTCTTCACAAATATTCGTCGATTTGGCTACTTATTTCATCATCTTTCTATCTTCTCTCGTTCGTCCGAACTCAGGACACTAGATTCGCAAAGGAAGAGAGAGAGAATGCACTTCATCAAGGTTAGTTCTTCTTTGAATCATACAATTTTTAACTCTTTTTTTTTTAATTTTCAAAATCCTTTTGTTTCTCTAATTTAAACATATTTTCGTTTTTTTTTTTTGTAAATAAATGTACAATAATTCAAATTAAAAACAAAATATGCTATCTACAATATCTTAAGGTACACAAATCAAAAAGAAAAATAATAGTTTCTTTATGAAAACAAAAATAAGTATCATCAAAAGGTGAAGGCAAATAAAAGAAACATCAGAGGAGAAGAGGTTCGATCCCACAGAAAAATAATATACAAAGGAGAAATATAATAGGTGTTGAGGGTGTGGAGGGTGCGGACGAATCGTCGACTTGATTTCAAACATTAAGTTCATTTAATTTCTTTTTGTTTACATTTGTTATTCTATGTTTTTGTTTTTCTTCTTCTTCTTGTTTATATATTTTAAAGAATTCTAAATTTTAATACCAGATTTGTTTGCTCATCTCTAAAAACTATCACTATCGTAATTAACATCTTGCTGCGCCTGCGTAGAATCGTCGCTTCGTTCCGAAATGGGTTCCAAGTCGGGATCGAGATTCAGATCGTTCATTGGCGGACAACAAGATGGATGACTCATTGAATCGAAGGCGTCTTTGATTTGATTATTGGCGCCTTTTGGATCGAGATCGGTTGCCCAACTGAAGTGCATCAGTGCCGAATCGACATTGCCGAGGGCTTTGTGAATTTTTCCAATCAGATAGAATACCACCGATTCCTTTGGCACGATTTCCTTGAGCTCTTCCAGCTCGCGAAGCGCTTCTTGATGTTTTCCGAGTGAGAAATAAATTGAACCACGATGGAATCTGGCCAGCGGATTCTTCGGGTCTATCGCTGCTGCTTTGTTCAGTGTTTGCAAGGCTTGTTCTTTCTTTTGCATGAAATATTGCATGGCACCAATGTGCACCAGAATAACCGAGTTTTTGGGATTTATTTTCAATGCTCTGTCGTAGTGCAATTCGGCCAGTTCGTATTTCTCTTGCTTGGAGTAGATGGTTCCAATGCCAAACCATGCGTTGTAGTGTCGGGGATCTTTGAGCACTGCCGTGCGGAAGAAATTCAATGCCTTGTCCAGTTCTTCGGTGAGAACCAGCTCGTGGCCGAGCAGGGTGTAGCTGTACACGAAATCCGGATCCACTTGCACTGCCCGTTTGAAGAACTTTATTGCAGTTTCGTGCTCTTTGTGCAGCGAGAAACAATTGCCCGAGACACACCACGTTATCGGGGATGTTTTGTCCTGTGCCATTAGGTCCTGAGCCAGTGCAGAGAGATCGACCTCCTTTTGCAAATGCCACAACGACGAACTGTATATCTCCATCGAGTCCAAGCGATGCGGATCGCTTTCGTGTATTTTCCGGAATATCGAAACCGAGTTCTCGTACTCGCGCAGCTCGTAGTGAGACCGACCAATTTGACTTTGCACCCAACTCGAGGTGAGATGGTGTTTTGGAATTGTTTCGAAGCTTTTGATCGCCTCTTGGCAGTTGTACCGCGTCAGGTGGTAGTAGCCCAGACCCAGATCGCGCAGCAATGCCATCAGACCCTCGGCACTCTGGCGTTTTAGGTTCAACACATGATGCGCCATTGTTTGGGCACTATTCAGACTATTGTTGAGCAGGACTTTGCTGTCATTTGAGGAGGTGATGGTTTCGATTTTTTCTTTCTTGTTGTCTTTTTCATTCATATCCATGTTACTGTTGAGCGAGATTTTAGGAATTCGCTGTTTGGTCTTTCGTGGCGGAGAACGTGGCTGCACGAATTTACTAATATTAGGACTTTTGTTGTTCTCCTTAACCGAATAGTTGCTATTGCTAAACAGTCTCGAGCTTCGCCGGACATTCTGTGCCCCAAGGCCACTTCCGGTGGTGCAGGTGTTTGGCGTACGTGGCGTTATATTGCCAGTTTGTGTAAAGACTGCTGGTTTGGCTGTTGTTTCCTTGCGATTGATTAGACTGCCGACGTGAGTTTTTATTTTTTTGCCCACGGCTTTTTGCTCTTGATTCGCTTCGACCAGAGTTTGGGGTGATGGTGTATGCAGTGTGTTGTTGAGATTAATGTAGGGTGTGTCGCCGGGGCTTATGGGTAGGATGCCGAAACTCGGCGTTGACGGACTCATGGCCGAGAGATATTTGAACTGCCTGCGGAATGGCGTGCCACCATCAAAATTACTCGTCTCCATGTAGGCTATGCCTCCTCCGCCACTGTTACTTAGATTGCTATTGTTATTGTTTGCAAAGACCAATGGTGTGTCCTCGATTGTGGTGTTCAGGTTATTTGTAATTGGCGGAGGAGCATTGGTTAGACCAATATTACCTCCTCGGAGAATTGTCATCGAACTATTCAGATTGTTATTGTTAGGCGTCATTAAATTGACGGTATTTGACTGGTCAACCGGCGTTGTTAGGATATAATTAGAGCTATTATTAAGACTATTGACTAAATCTCCTCCCAAAGTGGTCTGTTGGTGCTGCATGATGCCGCCATTGGTTCCAGTCATCATCTGAATGCCATCACAGTAACCGGGGAAGCCTTCTCCACTGCCAAATAGCACCATTGAATTGGTATTGGTGTTGCCTTGGCTTGTATTGAAGATGTCCGTGCTGGTTACTTGGAAAATTTCTTTAGGATCGATATCCACACCGAGATTACATAATTCAGCAAATGCCGTCCATAAGAACGGATTTAGCTTTAATGCTCTGCGATATGCGTCGGCGGCTATGGAATCGCGTTCTGTCTTCACACATATCTGGGCGATTAGCTGCAGCACGAAACAAGCAATCTCGCCAAAGTCTTTCGCTATGTCGTCGAAATTCTTTAATTCACCTAAGTAGACACTCGACAGGGCACATTCGGCTTCGGAGTACTTTTTCAGATGGAACGCACATTTGGCAAGAAGGAAACGACATTCGGGCGAACGTCGGGATTTTTCTTTGAGCAACCAATAAGCTTGATGGATCATGTTGGAACGAAAGTAACTGGTGGCTAAGATGAATATGGTTTCGTCTGATTCCACTGGAATTCGAAAATAAACAGAGTACATTAGGTTGCCACGTACTTTCATATGAATTGAATGTTTAATTACCTTCGGAACAGAGACGCTCAGCAAGGAAAACTGCATCCTTGTTGTCGTAATGGTTCAAGCAGTGCCAAATGGCAGCCTAAATTCGTCATCAACATCGACAGCGAAACACACAGAGGGCGAGGTAGTAGGCCATGGTCACGGCAGAGCAGAGCACAAGCATAAAATCAAATAAACAAAAACACAATTAGGAAATTAATTTGTTTCTAATTAATCTACCGACAACAGAATAAATAACAACAAAAAGTAACTGCATTCTTGAAAGAAGAAAAAATCAATAAATTGACTTTCCCCCGCACTACTTTAAGAAGTTTGCTTGGAAAACGAAAAGGGGGTTGTGCCACTTCGCTGCTTTATCGTAGCAAAAGGCAAAAATGTCCAATGGACATTGCTCCTTACCTGAACTGGCTCCTGGACAATCATTATTCAAAATTTAATGTTGTTTTTTCGTTCAATGCAATCTTATGACACTGTTTCTCTGTAATAGATGCGTCCGATTCGTGTTTCGTCCGTCCTTCCTTCCAACAATTGGATTCACGCACGCATAAAAATATATCACTCTTGAAACCTCTAGAGAAAAGTTCCTTTTTAAACCTTTATTCTTCAATTTGGTGGTTATTTTGCGCCATTAGATTCTTTGAGAATAAGATTTGGAACCTTTTTAATAAATATTTGTTTATCCTGCCGACGTTTCTTTTTTTTAAATTCAAGAACTCTAGAAATGAAAATTCACTTGACTTAACACACACGCCGTACTAAATGGAAAGTGTAATTTTGAATTTTTTTTTCTTGAATTCGCTTTGTGGTGGTGGTGAGTGGAATGAATGCGTATTTTTTATTTTTATATTTTTGGTACAGATATCACTTGGATTGTTGGAAATTTTGAGTTTTTAATGATTATTTATTGTGGGGATTTAATTTGTAGACATTTGAAAATTTCTGGATATTATTTAAGCTGTAAAAAATGTAAAATCTGGTGTTTGAAAATTTTTTCCTGCTCTGATTTGCTTTTTCTTTTCTACACCACAAAATCGCACTAATACATGTAAAATGAAATGCCATTTTTAGAACTTTGGGAAACTTGGCTTTGAACTGATTACAGTGACGCCTGGTGGGCGCTAGAAAATTATGCACTAGCTTGACTTCTTAAGGCTCAGGACACACGGATTAAAAGTTGTTAGAAATTTTTAAAAATTTGATACGCTAAAAGAGGTTCACATGGGCGACCAAAAATGTTTGAAATCCATGCAACATTGATAGTTAACGAGCAATGTTGTCGAGAATGTTGGTTTATGTGAACCCCACTATTCATAAGGGCCAGTTATGCAATGGATCAACGTATAAAACTTTCTTTATTTCTAAATTGAAATTATCCATTTGAACAGGTTTACAACTGAAAAAATCCTTGTTTTCTGTAGAAAGTTTATTGTTGTAGATAAATAGCACATTTAATATATTACTACGTTTTGTCTTCTTTAAATCTGAGAAAAGTCGAGATTAATTGTTAATCTACTTCACTAACAGCCCTATTCTGGGCAACCTCACTGATACCTCATAAGTCACAATAACCTCATAACTGGAGGTGAACTTGATTTTGTGACTTTTTCGTATTCTGACAAAAACCTCACAACTTGTGACCCTCACAATAACCTCATAACTCGAGGTGAATTCGATTTTGTGACTTTTTCGTATTCTAGCAAAATCCTCACAACTTATGACCCTCATAAAAATCTCAAAATTGTGATGTGCTCGTTGGCAGATCATAATTCAGGAACTTGATATTCTGACACGGAAAACTTTAAACAGAAGTACATAAACATGGAATTGAATCTCATTTTGATTAATTGTTTGAAGAAAATATATTTGGAAATCAAAGGTAAGAATTAAAATACTGATAAAAGTAAATAATTATCTATCTGTACATTACAGCGAAGGAGAATCTTAAGAAAATTTAGGGATGTGAACGATCCGTTTGCCCTTGAAGACAGAACGTTTATACATTTTTTTCGTTTTCCAAAAACTCTGTGTTGGGAACTCAAGTCACATGATGATCAATGCAGTTAACTGCCATTCACCATTCGAGTACAGTCATTTTTTTGTTTTATTTTGATCAAAATCAATTATCTAGAAAATAGTTTCTTTCAGTGCTTTAATTTCTCGTCCATGGATCTTACCAAAAGTGTGGAGGAAACAACTACACCATTCCTGAAGACAGGTAGGAAAGTCAAAGGAAGCTTTCTTTTAAATGTTTACACTTTGCCAATCAATTTTAATAAGAGTGCACATGTTCTTGAAGGTTATGCAGAACGATACACCCTACTGGCTGATTGCCAAATCTTGGAATTCCGAGCGGGATGGCAATGGAACCTTCAAGAATCCTTCGTGGCAGCGATCATTTCTGAATTGAAGGGCAAATTTCATCTGGAATGAGAATTTACTATGAGAAAAATAAAATAAATTCTTATTTTGTCAACTGTTCTATATTCCCTCGACTTCTGGATAACATTCTTTATTTTCTGATATGATATTTTCATCAATTTATAATAAATTATGTCCTTTGACCTTCACTACTCATACGGATTCCAATTTCTGCCACCCTTTGGTAATAAGTTGTTCGTAATCAACATGCAGAATAACCCACCAAACGCCAACTCCACCCACCGTCAAGAGTTTCACAACAGCAATTCCCGTCTGCCATAAATAAAACCGATCCATTCCCAAATAATATGTATAGCAATATCTTATACATAATGTTGAAAATTCCTTGGTCCATAGCACTCGATGTCTGGGACGACAACGCAATCTAGTTTTGCATGCTCGACATCTTCATACCAAATTGCTACTGAATTAAACACATCCTCAGTCGGCCTCAGCGTGGGCCGATTGATTGCTATGATGATCGACAAACGACGGGCTAATTGCACTCGAGAAATTCCTTAGATATGAAACTGCAATTGACAAGCGGTCTGAGAGAATTCAAATTTGATGCTCCTTTTATTTTGATCACCTTGAAGACAAAATAATAATTACAAGTTATTTGTAAATACCAATTTAGAACATTTCAAAGAATTTCTTACCAATCAATTTCATTCTTATGATTGTGTTTATTTTTTTTTTTGCATAAAACTCCATTTTTTTTCTTTGATTTGTTTTGACAAATCAGCTGTCAGTCACAAAAATAAACCCACCTTCCTGTGGTGGATTTTCTGTGAGGTTTCTAATGAGGTTTTTCGCAGAATACAAAATTGTGACAACCTCATAAGAAACCTCACAAAAACAACCTCACAAAAAATTATGACCTGTGACCATCACAACTCCAGAATAGGGCTGTAAATCTCGTGATAAGCGTTAGTGGAAACAGCATACACTGAGTAGATGCCAAACCTAAGCATTTTGTGTAGTAAAATGAAGTATTGAATGTAGCACCGTCTCATATTAGTAAACATTCTGTTAGCTGCATGACAACAACTGCAGATCTCTTTGCAGTATAATTTTGGAGAATGGAAACAAAAATGTATTCAGGCCGTGTGCTAATTTGACGAATTGTGTTTAATTTAACCACTACTGTCATATTTTTGCCAGCTCCGCAGCTAGCGTAGTTTTAACACTTTTTAATCAACACGAAGTGTCAAAATTCAATCAAATGTTAAGTTTTAACACACTTTTCAACGCAATTCACACACGGCCTGCCTTTAAAAAAAAACTATAAAACGAATACAGTAGTGAAAGTATCACCTTAACATTGTTTATACGTTTCCAAACGCTGCCCCAAAAAATAAGGCAAACGTCATCCTAGAAAAAAATGAAAAAAAACAACACTTCAAAAAATTGCAACACGAAATTTGTTTTCCTCTCGATTAAAATTAAATTAAAAGAAGAAATATAATAAATTCGCAAATTAAAATGTTTCAAAAATAAGTAAAAACATACAGCTTCATTATGCTTTTCAAGATTCTGATATGCGTGTTGCTATTCCTTGTGTTTTTCTATTGGTAAGTTAACAATTTATTTATTGCTGTTGCTCCTCTTCCAATTCCCCCAAACCAAGTTGACCGACGTAATAATTTCCATGAATATGAATTTTCTCCAAATAAACATGAATCGTTAATTTTATCACTAGGTTTGTACCAGCAAGTATTAGCTGGTATCTGGTGAGAAAACTCAAGGCCAAGGTGCGTATTGGACGCATTAGCATACGTATATTAGCTTTGAAAAATGTTAACATCAGCAAGAGTGGATTTTCAGTGGTAAGGTTTTTTTCTCGTTCTGCCAATTGATTTTTATAACTCATTCCATCATCAATCGTTCAATTAAATTGCAGCAAATTGAAGAGATATGCTTGCGTAGTAGTTTTTTCAATACCGAAGTCTCAAAGCTCCTATCTATTTACATTCGTGACATCAGAATCAATAAAGATATCGAAACAAAACCAAACGATGGCTCCCCCATGGATATCTTGAAAGAACTAGAGAATCTTCAAAATCGAAATCAAAATAAGAGGAAAACTATGCCGGACTTTCGACAGGCCAAGGTTCCTCCGAGCATTATTACATTCGCTCAGGTAACTTTTATGTCCTGATCTTAAAATTGCATTCAAATGGTTTGTTTCTTTTCACAGTTCATGGCAGTGCATGTGAACAACATTTCCGTTGTTCTGATGAACAATGATTTCGAGCCCGGCTGGTTCCTCCACGCAACCGCCAAGGAACTCCATTTGGATGGGAGTATTGTTCACAACGAAAAAACACTACTTGTGAATGCAGTTCTCAATGAAGCCCAGGTACCTATTTCTTAAACCTTTCATTTTTCCGTTAACAGAATTTTTGTGCATTCTAGGCCAAAGTACTTCGACACTGTCCCTCAAGACGACAATCATTGGAGAACTTGAATAAAATAAGACCATGCTTGGCTGAACTGAGTTTTGATATAGCGCTCGATGCAATCCTCTTTGCTCATGGACCTTTGTCTGTTGATGTAAGATGGCACAATGTTGATCAAATTCGACTCGTAAATTTTTTTTTCTTGTAGAAACTTTCATTGTCAATGAATAATGCCAAATCAACAATCCACGGAGGCCTATATGACTTCATGCGTGAAGCCAAGCAGCGCAAAAAACCAGCTGAGATCAAAGTCCCCGAGGAAGATATTATAGTTCCAAAGAAATCCTACAACAATGAAGCCTATCAAAAAATTGCTCCAATTATTCCGAAAAATTTTAGTTTCGTCATTAAAGCGGCAACATTTTCGGCAGTTAAGGAAAATTCACAAAACGATTTTAGTGCTAAAATGCAATTGTTTACTGTAAGTTGCTTTGATTCAATGATAGACTCCATGATGATTCCAATTATAATTTAGATAACCGGACAATTTAATTCAAAATCATTGAATGAAAACGTTCATCTGCCGAACTTGTACACAAAAATATCCCTGCAGCATCTGGACATCGACACGAAATTCGAAAAGCTTCTCTTCATCGAACAATTTACCATAGATTCTGTGGTAAGTTGAAATGCTGAGTACTTTCAAAGATCTCTCTGATTGAATTTGAATATTCTTGCAGCTGGAAAACGACATGGTTAATTTGTATCTCAAACTGAAAACCTTCCAACTTATCTACAACCACAGCGAAATCTACAACTGGGTCAATAACAATTTTTTGTCGCAACCAAAGTCCCAACCCTTGCTCCTATCACACCTGACTGACGATGCCACTTCAACGCCCTTGGCAAACAACAATAGTTTCATGGAATGGATTCTTCAACGGGTTGTTATCAAGGGATGTGCCGAGCTCTGGAACGTCTCAACTCTGGTTAAACTCGATGAGCAAAATGCAGCCATGAGTGTAAGTCACACGAGATTGCTTCTCGAACAGTTCGACGAGAAACGCAGCAATCGTTACAAAACTGAGATTCTCAATCTACTTTTGGACCAACGTCACTGGAGCACAGAGCTCATGATTGAGTCGTTATGGTGGTCACTGGGTAATTCTATAAATGACACAAACAATCTTAAAAAGTCCCACTCGCCGGGTAGTCCATTCTTCTTGGGAGTGAGTCTGGTCAAGTTAAGCAGCTATGGCAATGTGACGAAACTAGAAATCTCCGTTCACACACTTCGAACTGAGTACAGTTTGGCTTTGGCTGAGTTTATTGTAAAATCTACGCAATGCATCAATCAGTATGGTCGAATGGACAAGAACAAAAAGCCTCGAGATGCTCTAGAAAGACCACCAGCAGATCCAAATGCTGGCCTTTTGGTTTCGATGAAGATTAAAGATATCAGCGCGTTCTTCATAAACCATCATGATGCTTGGCTGCTGGTTAGCCTAACGGACATCACCCTAACCCGCACCCATCAAGTATCGAACTTTCGCTTGGAGGAATTCCAAATGGCTATTATGAGATCAATGAGGTCGTCGTCTCTCTCCCTAAATGACTTCACCGATATATTTGCCAACGTAAAGATCATCCGCATGGAATATGAGACATTCGAGAATTCCAGACCGAAAATTTCTGTCTACATTCCTGGCAACAGTGAGGCTACATGGAATTCGAACTTGCACATGCATGTGGTGACTCTCCTGCGAGATATCGGTGAACTTAAATCCGAATTGAACCTACTGAGACCAAAAACTACATCTGCTGAAAAGTTAAAACCACAACCGACCGATCCAAAGAACAGATTGATTCTGGAAATCTCTGCAGAAAGAAGTACACTCTTCGAGATAAAAATATCCGAACGACACACAATGCAATGGTTCCTGGAGAATCTGTTTGTGAGTCGCAAGGAAGGCAATTTCATATCGGCTGAGAACATTTTCATTAAAATCGATGATCAGCATATTTTCACGGTTAAGGATGTGGACATCCATTCGTTGCCAAAGCTCGAGATGCTTACACAGGAACGAGCAAACTGTGAGGGATTTGTGCTGCCCACAAATAAAGTTTGGGTGACGACAATTGGAGTGTTTAAGGCTATTTTCCCGTATGACCATGACTTTTACGATGCCGTTCAGCATGAATTCGTGTCGCTTTTCAAGTGGCTGAAGTTTGTCCATAATTTCAAGAAGAAGCCGTTCACAGTTTCTTCGCCGTTGCCAAGTGATTTGGTTATTCAGGTTTGATCTCAATTGAATATTCCTTTTTTTCATTGTTTATTGATTTCCCTGTTTGATAGATAAAAGAGTTCCTAGTCGAAATAAGCGATGATCCTTTTGAAGTCAAACTCCGTGATAACTATGTTCTCCTGGTCGATGAATACCTAGAGAGTCTGAAGCGCAAAAAGCTCTTCGAACAAAAAATAGCTGAACGATGTTCCGAGCGTCTGCTTGTTCCAGCCGGCACAATCGAGAGCCTTTATGCAAATCTTGTCAAAAAGAACTCTGAGATCTACATACAAAGATCAAAGAAGATTAGCGTTAGTGGACCGGTACGAACGCGTCTGCTTGCTTGGATAATGACCGACGTTGAGATCATGGCTATGGCTGATACTTCGATTCATGGAACGGAAAATGTTACACGAATTATGAGAGAAATCGATACGGAAAGTCCATGGCCGGAAGAAGGTCTGGAGTTTAATACACTTTGGTGTCGAAATGTGAATGTCAGCTGCACTGAGTGGAAATTTATGTTGCGGTAAGTTATTGAACCTTTGTGCATCCAATTGAATCTTCATCAAGAAAATATTTCAGAGATTTCCCACAGCCGATGTTCTACGTGAAGGCAATGCGTCTCTTCGGGACTCTATGTGGAGCCGAACAAATGGCACCCAAGCGAGCGAAACGTGACGTCGTGATTGAAATCGGGCAGCCATTCGGGAACGACACCATTCAGAGAGGAATGACAGCCCTCAAGTACTATCATGACTTTGATTGTGAGCTGGATTTCTGCAGCTATGCATTTGGGCCCTGTTGGGAACCGGTAATGGCTCAATGTAACCTGAGTTTTGAAAAAATATCAGCTCCCTCGAAGGATCCCAGTCCGGTTCTGCCATTTTGGGATAAATTGCGACTCTTGCTCCATGGGAGACTGACTATGATTGTCAAACAGTTCACTGTGCTTTTGCATGCATCATTGGATCCCTACAACACAACTGAGGAAATGGAACTCACTTGGAACAATTGTGGAATTGTGTGGACCAATGCCAGGATCATATTCAAGGGAGAATTGAATGTAAGATTAATGCTTTTAGTTCTTTGAAACTTAAAATCAATTGGTGCATTTTAGATAACAGTTCGAACAGCTTCACGATACGACGATTGTCGCCTGCTTCACTTTCCAAATCTGAAACTTACCCTTAAGTTGAAATGGATCTGCCTGGCGAATCCCAACGACCATCATGCGGTAATACCATGTGCCCCTGACAAACTCCCAGAATACTCGAGCAATCAAGTCCACGATTCTTTTCGAGCATTCCGATCTCAAAACGTAAACATCTGGATCTCCTTCGAAACGAAGCCAGTTAAAGGTGAAGATCCGGAAGTTGATATACCGAGTCTTGTTCTCTATGGCAGTACGTTACGATGGTTTGAAAGCTTGAAGCTGATTTTGTCTGGCGTAACGAGACCCACTCGCCGAGGACATGTCTTCAATAACGTAAGACCGAGAAAAAAACAACTCAGTCGCCACTACAAACGAGCAAATCTCCAGATGAGTCTTCATAAATTTCAAGTTCTCTACTGGATGTCCCATGCTTTGCAGAAGGGTTTTCAACTGAATGGAGGACGTGTATCGTTCAGTTCTGAGCACTGTTTGACGCTTTGTCCCATAAACGATGGATTGATTCATCGTCCGCGCGCTGATTGGTCAACTGTGTACATGAACTGTGAGCTGAACGACGCTGAAATCTGGCTGAAGAGCATTTTGACTGAGAAACTCGAAAGCAGCTCGGAGAATATCGCCAATTCGGATGCATTTAAAATTGTGCGTTTTTACTTTTTAAGCGTAAATAAAGTGTCTTATGGACGAGAGGCACTTATTCCGAATGAAGAGGATTCCACGGGGAAGAGCTCGACCCCGGCACACAAATTGGTAGTTCACGATTTGAAAGGCGCATGGACTAAGAACAATCGAGATGTTGCTTTTGCTCTCTTCGACTCGTTTATGAAGTCGCAAAAATTAAAGAATAACCTTTCGACCGAAGCTGTCAAGGGATTCCGCAAAGAAGCAAATGCGAACATTGTGAAAAACCGCAATCGCAATGAGAGCGGGACTGCAACACCCGAGGTCTTGCCAATCGGCAGTGAGAACTCTTCGTCGTCAATTAAAAAACCTCAACAAACTAGTCATGCAACTGCTATGCTTCAGCAACTGATTGCAGAAGCAGATCATAAATTTAACGTGTACAGTGATGATCAGAGCACTCAGACAAGGGAGCTCCTATTGCAAGGCTTGCAAGCGTGCAATTCGCAGGATATCGTGCACGAAAACTGGTCAATATCCCTAGTGAACTCTCAGGTTCTGCTGAAGGGTTGTGAAACATCTGGATATGTTATCATAAGTGCAGCCAAAGCTGAGATCCTTCAGCGGGTTCACAGTCCAGTTTGGAGGGATAGATCGTTGGTGTCGAAAACAACTTGGAAAGGCTTGCTCGAATGCATGCAATACTATGCCACAGTCAGTGCTGGTGAACATGATTCCCTTTTGGAGAAGGAAATAATGTGGTTGACAGTGGACAACATCCAGGAAAAAGATAAAGATGCCACCGTGATCAATGATCTGCCAGACATTCCACATCTAGTCGGAAGTGGTCGGAGTGTTGGAGGAGTTGTCTCTGAGACTGTTGGAGCTTCGTCGGTGTCCGATGCTGGTGTAGCACAGCCTCTTCAACTGCAACGCATTGTTTCTCGATGTAAATGTGAGTTCTTCTATGTCAGCTATGGCGACCCAATTGACCCGAACACAATTGAAACTGTTCCAACTCCACCATCGGAAGAGACTCTCAGTCCTTGGGAAAAACAAGATGATCCCGCTGATGCGTTTACCCTCATGCATCACGACTTGGATGTTTGCACGAATTCTCTGCAATATGCGATGATTCTTGATATTGTCAATAATCTTCTACTCTTCGTGGAGCCTCAAAGAAAACAAGCTCTCGAGAAGCTGGCTCGAATGCGATTCAAATTGCAACTCTATTCGAGTGAAGACCAGAAAAGACCAATTCAGCACTTGCAAACCCAGATTCGTAGTCTCCTGATGAAGATTCGTTCCCTCGAGAAAGATATCCATTTGATTGGAAAAGCTCGTGAAGGTGAGGGGGACTCCAGAGAGTTGCGAAGTGATTTTGATCAGTACCAGAAGTATATTCGGGACAGCAAAGAGGAACTAAACAATCTAAGTGAAGAATTAGATATGATGCTGCTCTGTTACAAAGAGACCCAACTCTCGACAATGAGCAAAATAACCAACGTCCGTGGAGCAAACAAGACCGTTTCTATTGTGCGAGCCAATGAAATATGCTTCAAACGTGCCCAATGGCGTCTTACAGAAACCGACGGACAAATCGGTATTGCCGATCTTGTACTGAGTGGATTCTTGTATACGAAAAAATCCAAAAGTGATGACTCGTTCGAGCATCTCCTGGAACTCGGTAATATTCGTATGAACAATTTGATTCCAAGGGAAATCTACAAAGAAGTAATTTGTCCCACTGAGATCCAAAAGGATATGCCAGTTGATACGCACAAGCGAGTTCTTCGTGTTTTCTGTCGTGAAAAGCCGCCAGTCGGTGGAATTTCAGTAAAGGAACACTTTGAAATCAACGTTGCTCCGATAACAATTGCAATAACCAAAAAATTCTACAGTACTATGTTGAAGTTCTGTTTCCCCGATCGTGATGCATCCGAGACTGAGGCTGTCGATGATATCGAAGAGAATTCTTCGGGCAGTTCGTCGTCATCGCAAAAATCTTCCAAGAAAACAGCAAAGTCGAAGAAAAACTCGAAAGATTCCGAGTTCTATGTGAAAATCGAAAAAGACGACGTTGAAAAGATGAAAGAACGAGCTGAGAAGAATAAACTCTTTATTTACATCAAAATTCCCGAAGTGCCTGTGCGTGTTAGTTACAAAGGAAACAAAGAGAAGAATTTGGAAGATATTACAGATTTTTCATTGGTCATTCCTACGCTCGAGTATCATAATGTCACCTGGACATGGTTGGATTTGCTGTTGGCAATGAAATCAGTCAGCCGGCGGGTTATTCTCTCTCAAGCTATCAAGCAGAAATTGCAAATTCATAGACGACAGCCGCTGTCTTCGGCCGGAGAAAGAGCTTCGCCGCAGGAAGAAGATAAAGCGAAGATGCTCTTTGGAAATCGTTTAGCTGTGAGTGTTTTCTTCTCTTTCTTAACAAAATATTTGTTTTTAATCTGTTCTTGTTTCAGAACGAAAACCGTAGCCAAAGAAGAGGAGTCTTCAAATTCACAGCAAATAATCCAAAGTAATAGTAGCATACGAATTTATTCATCACGTTTTCATCTACATTTTACCAATCCAGTGATATTACGAAACTAAACACTTAGTCAAGGATAGTCAAATCCCTATATTTTCCTTTCCGTTATGAAAAAGAAGTATTAATAGTAAATTTTGTTGAAAACAAATCAAGTTATGAGTGTCATTTTCATTGCTTTCCTAAAACCAAAATAATAAAATTTATTTTCAATAGAAACGTTTGAGCATTCTACCTGTTTTCCAGTTAAAGTCGAGCACGTTAAAGTTCCATAGTTTAATTATTGTTTTTCATTGCAAAAGCTTTTCTAGACTATATCTACATGTTTAACATCAACAAAAATACATTTCTAAGGGAAGGAGCGCTTGGCAATGTGGCCAGGATACTTCTCTCTATACTTGAGTCCAGTAACAAGCGTTGAACTCTTAGGGAACGCTGTTTGGCCATTAAATTTGGTATCTGTCTCTGGATTAAATCGCACATATTCGTACTGGATGTGAAGGTTTGGTGGCAAATCAGCTTTTTTCAGTGCATCATAAGGTACGGTTGTGTCGACTGAGGACTCATAGAATTCAATGACGTCAGCTATAAAGAACCAAGAAGAACTTAGACATCTAGTTTGCATAGAGAACGTGGAAATCTTACCAATTGTGTTGATTTCGTGCACCTGAGAATTCGGTACTGAATGTTTGAAATCCTTGAAGCATGCGTCAAGAATTTTGAACTTTTCTTCCAAGTTCGAAAGAGCGTAGTCTTTTTTGGATGATATGTTAAAGCTGGCACAAATGTTTTTTATCTTTTCAAATGCATCGCTGGGAGCCTCATAGGCTTTGAATGGACGAAGAAAGCTGAAAATAGTTAAGTTTTAAATCCATTCAACTAGATCATGTCTCTGCATAGAATGAGACATTGCAGAGGTGATATTTGTTAACGGTAAGTAAGCTCAATCCTTACAAAATATGTAATGTAGGAGCTTAATCTAACATAAAGCTCCCAAATGTGTTTATTCAATGCAGTATCCACGTACCTATCGTGAAGCTTCTTAAAAAATTACTCATCTATTTAAAATAATCAAAATGACGCAAAACAATGCATGTAAACACAAAGCAAGCCCCAATCTACATTTGCTTGTTGAAAAACAAAATTAAATACAAAAAAAAAAAAAAAACATTAAACAAAATCAACATCAACATAAAGATCGTTTTCAATTGATACAAAACCAACGGCAATCTAACAGTGAGCTTTTTGTCAGAAAAAGGGATTTTTCTCCAAGCACTATATTAAATAAGATTTCTCCTCTTCGTTCTCCCTGAAAAGTCATGACTTTACTACATTAATGTGTGTGTTTGTTTCTCCTCCGCTCTTATTAGTTATCACGTATTTTCTTTTTCTTTGTGGGGCAATTCAACACAGATGTAATATATTACCCCCTTCTAGCAGGTTTATAAGCAAAAGGAATATTCCATTTCCCATATAAGACAAAAAAATACCCCTTTTTATGTATACACACCCTTTAGAGGCCAATGATTTTCCCACCGAATCAATACGGGAACTCACTGCTGCAGGGCCACCCTTTTTATTAGTTTTGGATGAAAAGAAAGCACTTTGCTGCAGGAAAATCTGAAAGCAAAGAAAAATCAACTATGAAAGAATGTAGGTAAAAAAACATTTCCGGCATAAGACGACTTTATTTCTTTTATCCGAGAGAAGCTGTTGATAAATAATTTGTTCCACCAAAAAAAAAACTACTGTCAAATTACCACCATCTGTCAAATATTTTTCTTCTCACCTCTCACCTTCCCCTTGGTAAAAGAAAAATCTCGTGGTGAATATTGAATTCATTGCAATTTATTAAACCGATAGACATCTTCAAAGATTTATTATTTGAATTCAATTCTTTTTCTTTACTTTCAAACACACTTCGGAGGGTTTTTTTATGTAATTCATTTTGTATAAACTTACGTTTCTTGCGAAAATGTGTTGACCCGTTTTACGTAAAGTCACTTGCCCAAGCCCCGCCATGGTAAACGTTGAACGTGAAAGAGATACTGGTGGGCTAATGCGAGTGTGTGAAAATTTAAAGACGATTTTTTCATACATTATTCTTGTTTCCGTTTTCGATTGGTGTCGAAGCAAAGGTTGGAAAAGGACGACAGATTATGATGTTTTCTTCTTAATCATAAGAGTGTGTGGGTTAAATTATAATGAAAACTGAAGAAATAAATTGCTTGAAATAAATCTGCGTTTACACAAGGCAATCAATTTTCTGAGATGAAATTATGCCGGTTTAATTTAGTTGGGAATTTATTAAACTTATTTTATAGATTAGAATGCGAAGCAGCATGTTGACATGAATTTAAAAATTTGGAAATCAAAGGGTAAATAATGGATGAGTTCCATTTTGCATAGTCTAACTGCACCCAGAATGTCACTTTGACGGAGGCAAAATCATGTGATGGTGCAGAATTTCAAATATAATCAATAATAATAGGTTCGTTCGATTTGACCAGCCCTGAAGCGCACATCGAACAGACCTATGTGATTCAAAAACTAATCGCCCAGATAAACACGAAAACATCGCAGTTTTAAGTGATAGGATGAAACTGGCCAAGGCAGAAGAATTGTCAATTGTCAACCTATTATCCGAAAAGTCGGAACATATGGATGATCAAGTGCTTTGCACAACCATGGATCCCCATTTTTCAGCTTGGGTCAATCGAAAATAAATTCCTAATTTTTGCAGGCAAGTTCAAATTTTATAGAAACAAAATCTTAACTCTAAAGTGTAACCACAGGCAAGTTGATTTTCCATGCCCATGAGAAAGCAAACACAAGAGAAAGAGATAGAAATAATTGTATCCAATCGAACCGAAACCGACACATCTACAATTAATTCGAATCAATCGAATAACAGTTTTGGGTTCATCGCGGCTTATCCCGTCGAGGCAAAATAGTCTTTAATACAAGATTTCTCCATAACGCGAAATTATATTTTGTCGGAAACAGAAATCATATAAAATTGTTTAATTGAATTATTTCCCGTGGAACCTAAAGTAAGAACATAGTTAAAATATAATTTCAAATAAAAACTTGTTTAAAATTTTAAGTTCAGTGTTTTTCCTCTTGTGAATATATTTCGATATTCATGATATGTGTTTGGAGCGTGTGTGAATCAGAAATAGTATTGCCGACAAAACAAATTATAAAGAGCCTTCAAGGATAACATAAAATTCATACAGACGAAATTTGCAAAATTATTTAAATATTCGAGATTGTGGAAAAAAAGAGCAAACTTTCTAATGAACTTTTTTTGTGTAAAAAGCATATAAAAACTTTTAAAAACCCCAACTAACAAGAGAATATTGAATAAAAATTTCACTCTTTTCCCCTCAAAACTAAAATTAAAAAGGAAAATAATATTTTGTGCGTTGAAAAGAGATGGCAGATATTATCCAACACCAGCTAAAGAACCTACTGTGTAAACAAGGCTAGTCGCTGGTGGTGACAGTGAAATAAATAAAGAAGTATATATATTGCCAACACACTTGCAATCAACAAAGATTCACCTCACATACAAATGGCATATAAAAAGCGCGATAGTGTTTGTGTGGTTTAAAGAAAAATCTTCATTTGTCGCCATTTTCATCACCACAGTCGCTCGGAAACGTCGTCGTGTCGATGTTAATCGTCGGACAACACTATTATACCAACTAGCTATATTAGAATAAAAATTTCTTTCTAAAAGAATTTTATTCACTTTTGTACGCACATTTAAAAAAATTAAACATCAAAGTCGAATTTGTTGGTAATTTTGTGAAATCCGTGGTGAAAAAGAGAATTAATTGCACAACCAAAAATCAAAATTTATTAAATTTGTAATTTAATAAAAAAAAAAAAAAAAGAAAACGCATCTTACAGTGAAAATTTAATAAGAGAAAAATTTCTGTTCAGACGAAGCAACCCACATAATTTTTCTTTTGCGTTATTTTCCATCTTTCTTTTTGTATAAGAAAGATTATTGGGAGTGTGTGCGTGTGTGTGTGCACAAAGAAACGGGGAAAAGTGTAAGGTGAAATAGCAAAGAAAAAACAAGCCAGTTTTTTCCTTCAAGCAAGAAAAAAGATATCACAGATTGAAGAATAATTAGAAAAAAAGAAATATATTTTTCGGCTAAAACAGTGAATGCAAAAAATTTCAAGTATACACCCAAACTCTGCTCGTTCAAAGCAAATACACATTACATCAAATCAGATCGAAATCGAAGATCTTGTAATACGTTCATTTTTTTGCAGCAGAAAGGTGAATTTGAGTGTGGTGAGAAAAGTATTCATAGAGTTTTGACATCTTCAAGCCAATTGATAATACCACGAAATTTCTACCATAAAGAAAACTGATAATTTTTTAATTCAATTTATGGATATTTATTGAAATTCGACAAAGTGTGAGAAGAGAATACACATCAAATTTTTCACAAGCAAAACCAGTGTGTTAAAACCAAAAAAAAAAAAAACTACCACATTCAAAACACAATAAAATAACTGAAACAAAAAATGTGGATATATGTTTCGTCGCGTTTGTCGTCTGTAACGAAAGAGAGTGCGTGTGCACTAGTTGTTTTTGCCGTTCCCTCTCTCCCTCTCTAACGCTCTTGCGCCGAAAAAAATCGAAACAAAGTGGAGAAACTGAGTGTTCATAATTTTGTTCGTTTCTCCTCGGAGTGGAGTGTGTTGTCTAGTGTGAGTGCGCCATCAAACTCACTTGCTGCTTTTTTATGCATATAGATAATAATAAAGAAAAAAAAAGAATAATCTTATATTTTACTCGTTTCGTTCGTTCATTGTCGTCGTCGGCGGTATAAAACAAAAACCAAGTGTGCAAAGGATTATTCAAAAAAGGAAAATATTCGTACGGGATACAAGAGCAAAAAAAGAATCCTCTGCAAGGCGTGTTGTTTGTGTGTTTTCCTTCCCTACCTACCTTCCTACGAAAGGTTTTTTCTTCTGTTTTTTTTTTAATAATGAAAATTTTGTCTCCAAAAGTGTGGTGAATAATATTTATTTATCTTTTTTTCAACTTGAATATAAAGTATGTTATTGGCTTTATATATGCAGGTATTTGTGTGTGTTTTCTTACCCGCAATATGATAGTATCATACGAAATAATTATTTTATACAAAGTTTATACTTAAATCAAAAATTAATTAAAAAAATTTATTAAGAAAAAGTGAGTGCAAGTGTATTTAAAAAAAGAAAAAGAAATTAAATGAATTAAAAAAGAATATAAAATTCATTTGAAAATGAAAATGAGGTGTGAAATATACCAACTATGACGCATCAAAATCACCAGACTAACGGCGCAAGTTTGGAGGATTGCCATACAAACTTCTTTGCCTTGGTAAATATATAGAATTATTTTTTCTTCTTTTATTTTTTTGTATCCCCCATTTTTCAGTATCGTTTCGTCGTGGGTACCATATTTTTGCACTACCACTACTACATAAACATACTTTGCTCCGCGGCGAGTATGAAATAATACTCTCATACACTTTTAATTTTTCTATCTATCGTAACCTGAAAATCCATACACCCTGTCTTCTCTTCTGGTTCTGTTCTTTTCTGAAGAAAAAAAAAAAACAAATTCTTTTCGGATTATTAACATAACAAGAATTTTTGTACGTGGGACAATCACAATTACTAAATATCAGACATTTTCACTTTCGAACTTGAACTAAGCCGAAAATATTTGATTTCAAAATGGAACATATTGTATGTTGCTACCTTTTTGACTTGTTATCAAAAAGAGACACATCAATGATGATGGTAGAAATTAGTAGAAAAAATTGAATTTGAGAAAAAGATTGAATAAAATCACTATATTTTGGTGTGGTGAGTTAAAAATGATGATGATGATTAAAGCTACTTGTTTTGCAAAAACTCTGACATCAATCCTTGCCCTAAAAAATAGAAGGAAGCATTTACCTAGATTATCATTAGATAAGTATCATTTTTTCCCTAACGGTATCATTAAGGTGAAAAGGTGAATAACAACTCACCCAACCACTCGCTATCTTTTCCATGTTATGATGAAAGCGGAAAAACTTTGTTTTTGTGTGTTATCAAATTCACATAGGAAGATACTAGCAGGTGGGTTTATGAATGTGTATCTATGGACATTTGATTTTACTTATCAAAGAAGATACACAGAGCTACCGTTATTTGAAGTGAGAGTCCAAGATATTTACATACATAGACATATACCGTAATGTACAACCCACGAATTGGGATATTTTCGTGATCCGTTAGTGCCAAGCTGTTTATTTTGAATTTTATTAGAACCTACCTATACTGCCTTAGCTATAATGGTACAGAGAAATAAATAATTAACTTCAAAATCAAAAGTTTTGGGTTAGTCCCAGCTTCTTTTTCCTATAAAATCGCTTATCTTGTGTATAATCAATGCGCGTTTGTGAAAAATAGTACTGTAGCGCCTCTAAAAGGATAAATTAATAAAAATAAATAGAGTGGCGCGACAGCTCTTGAAGAGCCAAAGCCTAAGTGGTTTACTCTCATCAACAATTCTCTGGGTGCGTGTGTAGAATTGAGGGGAACTACAATTTAACGCCGATTCCGAACGGCAAAGTTGAGAAGCACTTTTTCATGACAGATTGATACTCTTGGAAATTTTGTCAGTTCTTCGCAAGAGGCAGTATCCGTGAAAGATGAAATAAAAACTAAATGGGCACGAGTAGGACTCGAACCCACGACGTTCTGCTTAGCAGCCAACGCACTTAACCACTAAGCCACGGGCACTAGAAAGGATGCTACTTCTTAACCAGAAAAATGTCTCATACGTTTTTCCCTTTTTTGTGATTATATGTCTCTACGTCAGTTGTATTTATTTTTCAAGAGTTTCGGTCAAAGGTGTCCGAAAAGACTGCGCTATTTTTATCTTTTCTTTTTAAGTGTCAAATTCAAATCGACAAAAATATCTACCCTGCAAGTAGATACTATTAACATTTGCAGCAATTTAAATTTTAGTGTTTTTTTTTTTGCCATCTATTTTTGATAATCTGGCAACACCATCTCATTTTTTTTATTATTACCAGTGCTGCCTACTAAGAGCTATATAGAGCGAAAACACTCCAAAATATTATGAAGTAGGGAACTATCGTTTGAAGCTATACAAAAAAATATAGGTATACCAACATAATATTGATTCACACCACAAAGAGATTTGCGTTATGTGTACATTGCTTTGCTGATGATGATGATGATGTCGTCACTGTAGGTGCTTTGCTTTACCACACTCAGCTGCTGGCTTTAACTGTGTGTTTAAATTCAAAGAAAAAGAAACAAAAAAATACCATAAAAGAAAATGAACGAAAAACGAAATCGAGTAAAATGAATTGTTTTTATTTCCTTCAAAATTGTCGTCGTTGTGTGGTTTATTTCGTATGTTTGTCGTTGTGTCGCGTCGCCGCGCGCCGCACGGCCTACCCAGACGAGATAACCCCACCGACGACGAATTCATTATGTCCGGTGGAAAGTTCCTGTTATTCACCTTACTACGTTGTATACCTGTTTTTGTTTTTATTATTTTGTTTTTGCTTGTCTGTATGTTACTTTCTGCTGCTCTTGGTTGACGTTGAAAGAGAGAAATTAATGTTATTCTTCAAATCAACATTTTTGTGTTTATTAGGATGTGGGGGACTCGGCAGATTTAGTAGGTAAAGATATTTAAATAAATTACATCATATTTTTCGGTAGTCTTTTGACAACCACCTGTCAAAAAAAAAGTAAATGCAAAAAAATAATTTACTTGGTCAATGACGTTCGCTAAGTAGGTCAATAAAACTTCTTCTTTAAATAATTTGCTTTTGGTTAAGTTTTTTTTTTTGTATCAAATAAGACCGTTGGGTCATGAAAAATAGGCTTGAATCTAGGTTAGGTTTCTTGTATTTGTTATTTCGTTGCTTTTGTTCTAGTTTAAGCATGAGATAACTTTGTTTTTTAGTTAATTTTCATAATGGCAGGTACTTTGCTTACCAAGATTTTTGGTAGGTACATAAACAAATGTCAAACTTCATAAATTCACCCACCATTCAGTCTTCCCAGAGAAATACCGAATGTGGACGCACAATCACTTTGAAAGTTTGAAATGAGATGGTTAACCAGATTTCATGAATAAAAATATCTGAAAGCAAAGTAGTAGATCACAATAATAACAATTGTAAGTCACACTTCATTTGCGTCAATGAGATATTCCCCCTATATGACTTACAGAAAAAATCCCCTTAGAAGTAAACAAACCATTTGGTGCTCAAATCATTGCTTAGGCGTCTAAGTTTATTTTTCGTCGTACAGAAATTTTTTAAAAGCAACTGACCTAGGTACGTAATTATTTTTGTTTTTTGTTTCAAATTAAACAAAACTGCTATGGAAGAAAAATCCGTATTGGTACTCAGATCAGACACTGTTTACGCTATTCCTCTCTCATTGCTCATTGCTCACGACCACATATTTTATTCTAAACAGATATTTGTTAAAACAAAACCCCAACACAGTCGCAATAGAAGCAACATTTCGGTCGGTATAGTGTTGACAATGTAAGTAACGTTTGTGACGTTTTGCTTCTATGAAAGCGTCACTTCTAACACGAAAAACTGTTATCTCAATTTTAAATGATTTGCGTATTCGCTTTTGTAAGCTGTGAAAACAAAATCTATTAGATTAAGTTTTACCAATGAACTTGTGGTTAGTGTCGGCTGTCATTGCTTTTTGCTTATACCATTGTAGCCAGTGTACATATACCTATGTGTATGCTTACAAACCTAAACAAATTTTTTGACATTGGAATTCTGTGGTGGAAAATCCCCAAAGTAAACAATGTTTGCCGCTCTCTTCAAGCCCGTGTAGATACCGATTAAGTGGCGCTAAAACGAGAAGAATACTTTTTTTTCAAGGGAAACAAAATTCAAGAAGGTGCAGCACTATGTGGGAACTTATGTATCTCTGGTCGTGCACCGTAGAAGTAAAAAAAGAAAACGAGAAGAGGACAATGTTGAAGGAAGTGAAATGATTTCAATTGTATAGATTCGCCAAATACCAACCACAAATTACGAAATCGAGGATACCAACTGTTCAATTCTAAGTTGATGGCTAAATTACGAAAGACAGAACATAGAATATGGCTACTTGTTACACAAATTTTAATCTTATAAATAATAATGGAACGCTAAATGTGTTGCTAAGCGCAAAACAGAACAGACAGAATGTTCGGGTAGTGGTGTATTAAATTTGCACAAAATCGGCCAAGCCGTTCATGAGATATGGTCAAGATTATGGAGACCCCATTTTCCCTATAGAACGTTAATTATGTATTTGACCATGTGATGGTGCTTAACAGAGTTGTTGTGCATGAGCCAGCGAAGGTTTCTGAGCTGTCACGCCCTTACTTGCTGACCCAGCAAACGTTGTTTTCTTTTATTTACACAAAATTCATTACTTTTATACCAGTGGCGTGTTCGGCACCAATTTTTGAGCGAATATTCGGTTAGTGGCGCAGAAGGGTTCTAATTATCTAATTTTGCATCAACCAAGCCGTCCATTGGTGAGGAAGTGGGTTGTGGGGAAACGGGGAAGCGGGTAGCTCGTAGCAGTTGTAGGTAGCGGGTAGTGGGGTAGCAGGTAACGTGGTAGTTGGGTTACGGCTCGATTGAGGCAGTACGATGTCTGCCGGGTCAGCTAGTGAATAAATAAAAGGTTTCACAGACATTTCTGTTGTGCGTGATTCTAATTTGTATTTTCTATTCGCATTGGTAGATCCTAGTACCTAATTTTTATTCAGATTTGAACCGAAAATGCTAACCTTTGGAATTTATTTTCGTATTGAACTTTATTTAGTAAAAAATATCCAACCCTTTTTCTGACCAGTCGGTCATTTAAATCAAATCAATGACATTTCAGACAAGCTCGCATCATAATCAAGATAAAATAATGTCAATGTGTGTTTGCTGACATGCACTACAGCATCGACACAATATTCCACCTGAGAAAATAAAGCGAACAAGTGCTTTGCTTTATTTTCTTCATTCCTCAAAGATATTCTATGCATATATGAATTTATGTACACAGTACATACATACATACAACTATGAGTTTTCTTCTATTATATTCACATCATGTTTTTATATCTCCATTATTCAGCTTGCCACTTGTTTCTTATGTTATTTTTTTTGTGTTCCTCATATTCGTGAACTGACGACGCATGGCAAAAGTTGAAAAGCCTAACCATAACAGGAGAGCAAGCAATGTGTACTTTATACATCTTCTCATAGATACATGTGTACACATAAGTGTGATGTATACATACAATATGAATATATGAATATTATATTATAATGATGTTTCTGAGATGAGGTCGTTGTCATTAGGTTTCCGTTTTCTTTGCTTTGCTTGCAGTTCTCTCTCAATTTCAGTCCAAATTTGTTGCCTCTTTCATCTAGGACGGTTCGGTTCGTCATATTGAAATTTATATTTTGAACAAATTTACGGAACTTTGTTCCGAATAAACAAGAAGAAAGGATTACAGAAGATAAACACTCAAATAACGAAATAAACACCTCACTGCCGGTCAAAACAAAGAAATAACCTCCTCTGTCATACGCTCTACTATACATACACAAAAGTAACTGGTATGAAGGTGCTCGCTCGCCCGCTCTTGATATGCAGATGAACAAATAAAGGAAATGAGCGGAATAGAGGAACAAAAAGCGCTCCCATCATCACAACCAACCAAAATAAAAACGCAAAATAAAAACTCAGCTCCAATGCATAGACAAAAATATAAAAAAAAGAAATCAAAGTAAACGAAGTGAAAATTTGCTCTCCTCACGGTTTCTTACTGTCTCGCTCTCTCATCAGTGCATTTCAGGTTCCATTGTAAATTGCAATAAACCTAGCGTTCGACTTATGACTCGTGCATTGCGCGAAGTGTATTGTGACTTCGCTTTGAACAATAGCGAGAGCACAGCGAGCAAAAGGAGAAACTTATCGAGCTGTTTGTTGTTGTCTTTGTTTTTTTGTGATTCTTATTTTGATTTTTTGTTGTTGTTGTTGTTGATGATGCTGGTGGGGACTTGCAACGACCAACGCGCATTTGGCAATGACATGCGAGAAGTTGCAATTCTCTTGTTTTCTTTTTTCCGTAGTTTATTTATATTTTGCGTAGGTAATGACTTTTAAGAAGACGTCACAAAGTTTTCTTATCATCAACGATGCGATGGGTGCATCGACTACCGAACAGCTTTTGTTTTTTTGTTTTCTTTTAAGCAATTGCTTATAAATATTGCGCTACGCTATCTTTTGTTTCTCATTTACGTTGCGTTTTAAATCGACTGTAATCGATATTATTATTGCAGCATAGAGGGGATTAGTAATGCTGTTGCGTGTGTTTAAATGCGAAAAATATTGCGTTGTAAATTTCGATGGAGAGATACTGATAGTCATTTGAAAGGCAAGATAAAACTGTAATTATTGCAATGTCGTAAATAAGAGAAATGTCAACACAAACACAACAAAAACAAAGCTTTAAATAGGAATATTCGGAATGTCAAGTTCATGCAAAGTATTATTGTGAATGCGAAGAGGAACCTGTGCGAATCTTGAAAAGCCTTATGTCCTTGAAGAGGTCCCACACGACTTATAAATTGGGTACCTAACGCCAAAATTTTATTTCCAATATTTGGCCTTGTCTCTTACATCAGAAAAAACTAAAATGCTCGGTCAATAACAAATACATACAACATTTCAGAGCAATAACTTCAATTAAGTTTGTCAAAAAAAAGCTCAGACTCGTTTAATGTGTTTTTAATCTCTTTCTTTCTTAATTACCTGCCAGCAAACCGATCAACCATTTTTAATGCACAAACATAAAATTGAAAATAAAAAAATTACAAGTCTGCGTAACTCAATGCCCTCTTCAGTTCCACCCTAGTCGTCGCCAAACTCATCAAGGTCAATATTTTCAAACCAATATTTTATTTTGTTTTCGTTTTCGGGTAATTGGTCAGCTCACCTACTCTGCAAAAATGTTCTTCTCTTTGATGTTATTCGCATTTTAACACGATCTTCATCCAAAGACAAAAAAAAACACGTTAAATTTGCTTCTTTTTGTTGAAGTCACTGCAAACATACAAAACCAAATTGTAACAGCATGACCTTAAATCCAAGTAGAACACTGGCGGTCAACCAGCCGCAACCATAATTACTTTATTTTTCTGTTTTTGTTGCTGGCGTTGAGTTTGTTTTTATTTTTTGTTGAAAAATCGAATACCGACCAACAGCAACGACGACGATTGTACATGAAGCTGTTCTGGTCTTCCGCCACAAAATAAAGTAAATATTATTCAGTCGGGTATAGCTTTACCCTGCCCTACCCTACCTTACCTATCTAAATACCTACGTAATACATTATAGCCCAGAATTATTATCTGTCAAGTCATACAATACGCGAGCGACCACAGACACATTCATGGTCAACCATCTTACCAGAATGTAGTAGACATTCTCAAAACACTTGGATGAGGTTAATTTCCGATTTCGAATCGTGCCTTATCTGAAAAATACACAAACAAAAAATAGAGAAACAAATAAACAGAAATATAAAGACAACTATGACGGCGTGAAAACGGAGAAAAGACGCCGCGCCGTTCTTAATTCAAAACCAAACGCAAAAAAAAAACAATGTTGAAGTAAATAGAACAAAATAAAATATAAATAAATAATAACAAAAAAATAAACCCCAGTGAACACATGGCGAGTCGTCGTCGGTAGTCGACGTTGAGTCGTGTAGATTGTGGACTTGTGGTCGAGAATACAATCAAAGGCGACGAAACCTCGCTGTCACTAGTTCATATTATGGCTTTTGGCTTTTAGCGTCCAACTCTAAAAAGCACAAATAAAAATTTATAAAAAAAAAAAGAAAATTGCACACAAGACACAATTGAATATGACCAAGCACCACTGTTAACTTTGTAGGTAGCCAGTTGAACGAAATACGAAAACAAAACAGTAGTAATGTTAGCGAGAACATAACAGAATACATACAGGTGTTAAGAAAAGAGTGATATCAAATATTTTTGTTTATTGGTATGCTGACTCTCTGGACGTTTGTGTGTATTCATTTCTGCAAAATTTGATTCAGTCAGAGCAGACCAAATTTTTGTGAGCAAAATAATTGTGTGGTATTAAGGGTTGAGGTAAAAATTGTGTGTTTGAAGGAATCATTGACCTTGGTGACCCTCGATGATTTTAATTTGTTTCATGTACATATGCAAACATAGGATTGACGATGACGAACATACCTACTGGGACTGATATTTTTCCGATGGAATTTTACTGCTCAAAGCATTTTTTATGAAACGAGTTCAAGATTGCGAGTTGTTCATTGGCTGTCTTCTTTTATCAGTTAGAGGTTAGAATTTAAAGAGAAAAATTTGAGCATTTTTTTAATTTGCAAAATTTTTAAATATGTAGACTGTAGGTTTTTTATATATTTTTTAAACGCCTCTAAAAAATCTTGCTGGAGTTCCTAAACTCGACCCATAAGTTTCTGAGTATGCAGTTAAATCTGTAGACGCGGAAACAGAAAGACAAGCAGAAGGACAGATCAAGGGCCTCATTGTCATTTTATAAGCTTTAAATGCGAAATCAAATATTTCAATAAACACAAAGTTATGTAAATGATGCTTAAGCTGAGCTGCATGTATTAAAAATTCTAAAATAGTATGAATTACCTATACCAACAAAATATATGTAATTCTTATCGTAACAGAAAGACTTTTATGAAATTTTACAACTCGACCGAATATAATTCACACCCAGTTTTTGTAAGAAATGTGCATAAGTGAGCGAGTCGTTGACGACAAAATCAGGTTTCGCTTCAACCCGCACTCAAGAGCTGTGCTTGCCAAAGCCAACCTAGCCTTCCACCGCATCAATCCGCTATTGAAGAAGAGGACCGGACTCAGTAAGCCAACCAAACTGCTGATCTACAAGCAACTCCTCAGGCCAGTGATCAGCTACTGCTTTCCAGCATGGTTTACAATTTCAAAGACAGCGATGCAGAAACTTCTTTTATTCGAAAGGAAGCTGCTAAGGATTTGCACTGGACTACATTTTTATAGGCAAAGGCGCAAGTATTACAGCAATAAGCGGCTGTACGAGGAAGCCCGGATCAAGCCACTGGACATATTTCTAGTTGACGCAGCTAGAAAGATGATTGAAAACGTAACCAACCACCCCAATCCGCTGATGAGAAGGATGACCAACGAGGAACGACATCCCGAACCAAGGTACCTGAGTGCCATGGATATCCCCGAGAAATTGGCAACGGACAACGCTGAAGCAATTTCTTTTTATGCTGACCTGGAGTCAGCATATCAACGCGGCTAGATGCCGCAACCCAACCCAAACCAACCAACAACAGGACAACCAGGACTGAACACCCTGAGATGAACCACGCCATGGAATACATTTTAAGCCAATTATAATTAAGTATATTAATATTTTAAATTAAGTCATTGTAGATTTTTAGGCCGATTTGTGTCAAATTACCTGTATTGTTAAGTGTTAAATAATTTTAGGAATAAGTAACATTGTATATATATTTTTTGGTTCAATAAAACAATAATGTAATGTGACAAAATCAGGTTAAAGAGTGGTCACATTCCCTGCCTCTTAAGATACGTAAGCCGATCAGTCAGTCAAAGTATAAGTCCCGGACCTGGCCGTTGAAACACCGATTAACCGCCGTCGAAAGCCAGAGGAAACTTCTTGATATGCTGAGGGAAACCTTATTCATACACCGGTTAATCGCCGTTGAAAGCCGGAGGAAACTCCGTTGATAAACCGGTTCTAAACCTAAGATTATAAGCTTAGGGAAACTTTGTTGATAACCTGTTACCAAGCCGTTGAAAGCCATAGGAGACTCCGTTGAAACACTAGGGGAAACCCTAAAGAACGCAGGCATACGTTATGCTCATCTTTAAGGCCAACCACAAACCGAAGCGGACAAAACGTTCGCTTGTCGCAAGACAAAATGTCGTGTCGTAATCCACCCCACACTGAGGACGACACGGACAAAACATTTTGTCGTTGTCGCACTCACTCGGTGTGTTTTGCCAGCGGACAAACAAAGAAAACATCCACACAAAAGAAATCTCTACGTTTTTCTTAATTCTTCTTTTTCTTAATTCTTTTTACCATTACAACAACATCCATACCAAATTGAATAAAATACAACAAGAATATCGCAATAAAATACAAATCCAACTATGAGCAACCGACATGTCCGTTTGTCGAAATCTGTTTGTTTGTCTTGTTCGCTTTGGTGTGTGGTTCTTCATACGACGGTGTGTACTTTCAGGCTTCGACATTTTGTCCCGGACATTTTGTCTTCTTTGGTGTGGTTTGCTCCTATACAACCCCATGTATTTACTGCAACCGACGGACGGACACGACTTTTTGTCGTGTCGTGTCTTGTTCGGTGTGTGTTGCCTCGTAAGAGCAATGGACTTGTGTCCGCGACATTTTGTCGAAAGACAAAAAGTTCGTCTGTCCGCTTCGGTGTGTTTTTAGCCTAACTCATCACAAATCCGGGAAGTACATGAAGTTCCGAGCCGTGAAGGAAGAAAGTCATCACCAGGAAGAACTCTAGTCAACCTAGTCTGATACCGCAAATGAAATTATTTATACGAATCCATATATTTTAAAGAAAATTAAATTTATTCGTCAATCTACAAAATACAAATAAAAAACTGGGAAATAAACATATCTAAGTATTCATCGGTCGAATAAATAAGATCGTTATTCGTCAGGTAAAGTCTATCTGACGTTTGAAAAATCCAATATTTTGTTATCTGTCGAATAAACACTATCTGCTTGTTTATCTGACGATTGAAAAATCGGCTCTAATTGAATAAATAGAATTTTGGAATTAAGAAACATTTATCTTCCTTTATTCTTCCTATTGGACCGAACTAAGGTTTACTGTTCCTAGCTTAGTAGCCCCTGGATCCCCTGAGGACACCCCAGCCTTTGATAACAAGGAACAAGTTATCTAAAAAAAAAAAAAAATGTGACCTCACAAGTTTAAGGAAATGCTTGAAATTTGAAGAATAGGTGTATGAAAATGAAAACTACTTTGTACAGTGCTGAATTGTGACGTCATGGTCGCTTTTTTAATTTAGCCCTAATAATAGGAGAAAGTGTTAAAAGTCTTGAAAAGTCCTGTCATTGCATATTATGTAGGTTGTCCCGTGTTTTGGAATATTAAGGGTCGAAACGCACTGAGCACTGAGCGCTTACTATAATGATAATGTGTCGATGCATTGAAGAAAGGCGATATCCACTACTGTCAGACTTTCATTTCAAACGAAGTACAAATGCATAAAGGCTGCCTGAATGAAAATTAAATTATCTCTTATAAATCTGAATGCATAAAATTGTAGAATTTATTTTGTTAGTTCCCGACATATGTTCGATTTGGTGTAAAAAATGTTACCATACATTCACTAATGTATGTGAATCTACCAGAAACAGAAGTCGATAGAAAAGTACCGTACCACGGGGGAAATACCACTCGCAAGATAAAGTGAAAAGGAACAAACAACAACAGAGTCTATCTGTCTGCTACACTCTATCACATTAACATTACAAAAGTGTTTTCACCACACCGTGTCCGCCTGTCCGGACGTTGCCGCATTTGAACCTCTCTGTTGCCGGTTCTCCCGTTTTGTTTTGTCTTCTAGATACAAACACACACTCTTGCAAAATATGGTGGGCCAACACTGAGGCATTGTTTTTTTGATAACCAAATAAAAGAAAAAAAGGAAATTGAACCAGCAGGGAAATACCTAATAGCTTAAAGCTTTTTTTTTGTACATTTTTAAGAGGGTTGTTGGTTTATGAAACTATCCATTGGCTTTAAATAAATCACCCCATTAATCAATTGCAAGGGAACTTATATTTTATGGATTAAGTACGTTTCTTCATTGTTTGCATTACAAACCTTAATATGCAGGTAAAGAGAAGAGATACCTTAACAGGGAGTTGGTATAGGTGGTAGTGGTAGGTAGCTCTTTATCATGAAAAACCTGAAAGACAAGCTATTGAAAACCTGCACTTTCATGATTATTTTCTGTTTTAATCTTGTTTCTCCGTTTGCCTTCTTCTTGGGCTCGCACTCGTGTGTACATATTTGTGTATTATGAGAGTATTTGTAATGACGTATGGCTTTAGGTACCTTCCAAAAATTTTGCCTTCCTGCCGGCGGCAATGTTAGCGGCTGTTCGGCAACGACGACGACGACGGCTGAATGCTTGAGGTAAATTCAAATTGAAATCGAAATTATCGTCATATAAGATGGGATTGGATATTATTTGCGGTTAGGTAGGTCACTAACCGATTCAGGGGCAGTTAACCCATAGGAAGCAGTATTTTTGTTTGTATGTTTATTTATTTTTTGGTGAAATAATAAATTAGTCAGGAAAAATTGTTGTCGATGCAATGGCGAGGAATTAATAGAAAATTTGCTTACTGTCCGCTTGGTATGGGGTGCGGGGAATATCGAATTTACGTTAAAATAACATCAAGAGTTAGAATCTACTACGTAAATAAATGTTACTTCTTCTAGTACATTTATTTACGTTGTAGTTTCTTACTGTCTACTGTGTCGAAGTATGTATAACTGAGGCCAAATGGAATTTACTAATCTACCATCTTTGTTTCAATACTTGATTACAACGACAGCTCTGCAAACTTAATACCTACTCCATTAACAAAACACCATAATGTACTTACATGCATAAATATTTTGCCTTAATAACTCACGTTTCTTTTCTCTTCTTTCTCTTATTTTTTGCAGACTGATTTGTGCGGCATTAAATGGCGCAAATTTGTAAATGGTGAACGACACAATGCATCGGCCGATCCACTCGACGATCCAATATTGCGCTCATATTCGCGATGCATGTCAGCGAATATGTTATGCGTATGGCGTCGAATTCAGTCGACCAAACAAGATCAACCCGACCCGAATAATGCGATGTCATATGATATTTGCACATCGAAAATACATCCACCATTGTCGTTTGCCGCATCGAAAGAACTATGGATATTTTGGTATGGCGAAGAGCCAGACTTAAACGGCCTGGTCGATACGGAATTGTTAAGAGTTTCTGGTAAGTTGGATTTGTTCGTTATTTTGTTCTAAGAAGTGAATTGGTTAAATTGATGCATAAATCTTGTCGAGAGTAAAGATTCAAAAAATGGCGCCCAACGATCTGATATTCATTAAATGGTTAGTCGAAATTAGACTCCATCAAAGCCAATTGAATACATTTCGACTTTTTGTCTCAACAATCTGCCCTCATGCAAGTCGTACAACAAGTTTCCTTGTACAGTTTTTGACCAGTAAAAGACCAATACCATCCGTTTTCTCAAGTACTAGAGCATATAATATTGAGATATGGAAGGAAATGAAAAATTACCCCTTAATTATTTAGTAGATCTACACAGAGAGAACGAAAAATTATTAGCTTTAGCTATTGAGTTTCCTTTTTGGCAAGGAATATTGATTTTTATCTTTGTTCTTCGAACCTACAGAGGCAAGCTCTCATTTACACAGGACGTTCTTTTTTGTTTTAACATTTTTTTTTTGTACCTACCCGGCAACAGTAAAAGGCAATTCAATAGAAAACCCTCCACATTCGGTATGTGTATGTGTGTTTCTCTTCTTCCCTTATTCGCAATGTTTTTACCGAATATTCCAAGATGGGACAGTGAATAATATTCAACTTTAAATTCGAGTTCCATCGTGTGCTAAACCAAACCGAATTCATCCCTCTCTGTTGGTTTTGTTCTGCCCGCCAAGGGATGGAAGCGAAAAAAGCCAACCAGAAAGGCAGAAATGGGAGTATACGAGCATTTTTGAGGACAAACAAAGGAAGGAGTGCGCTGTGAATATAATCGATTCAGAATTGTCTTTTTTTGTTCTGTTCGTTGCTTTTCGGAACCCTCGCAATATTTCGTACTTTTTTTCTGGTTTGTCCGCTGACTTTGTTGCTTCGTTTTTTCTCTTTCGACTTTGAGCGGAGTATGTGTGTACATTGATGTGGTTTAGGCCTTTGCAAACAACCACACTAGGAATAGACCAATACCATGCACAGTTTTTTTCTTGTCGAAAGCACCGTCACCAACTCCAATTGTGATGGCAAAAATTATCAAAATTCTGTTGCTGTTGCACGCCTACAATACTACAATCCAGAATAAAGTACCTACACTATAAATGTAGTACATACTGTGGACTTTCACGTCTCAGTTGCCTTCGTCCTTTTTGGCAAGCAAAAGCAACAGCACGTGTATTATGTACATAGAGAGAGATTCCGTCCGAACTATGTGTGGTATGTTTTTGTATTGCGTGTTTCTCGTTCTCTGAAATTTTCAGATTTTGCGCATTCATGGATATAGTTCAACGCGCCACTCAGAATCATTGTTATTGTAGGTGATCAGCGTTGCCACTTCAAAAGGAGGATTGCGCAGTGAAACAGTTGAAAAAATGCAGTTAATCTACATTTTTCGCAGTAGATTTCTTATTTCACAAAAAAGATAAACTTAAACATAAATATTCATACATAAAATATATTAAACTAGCCAACCCCGCGTACCTCGTCTTGCCTGCCTTCAAAAATCAAAATCTAAAAGAAATACGAAAAAAAACTCGTTTTCGGGAATTTTTGAATTTTTCACTAAAATAATTGTTCCGTTGGAAAAGCAATTTCTGAAAAAGAATAATTTTCGACTACCAATGTATTTTTTCCATTAGTCCACTTTCCCGTAAGATTTACCCATTATTTTCACACGAACCATGCCTCGGCTAAGCTATGCTTACTGTAATTTTTTTTTTAAATACGTTGGGCGGCGTAAGATTCTATACCGGTCAAACAATACAAGCAAAACAGCATGCATCTATTTCATTGCTTATATCTACTTATCTTTAGCTAATCACGTTTTACCATAATGAAGCGCGATCAGATAAAACACAGATATTTCCAATTTCAAAGATATGAAGTTTTTCTAGCTTGGCAACAAATTTTCCACCGAACTTGGTCTCGGCACCCTTCAGAGCAGCCCCAGAATAATTATGATTCACACAGATATGTATTGTTTAAATGCAAAGTGATTTGCTTGAATCCAATTGAAATTGAGAACTACATAACTGAATTTTTCCAAGCTTTGCAATTAACTTTCTACTTTCATTGAAGCACGCAGTAAAATGCAAAGTTCGTTGAAAAATTCATTGAGGATTGAGCGGATAAAGAGTCCCGGCCAGACATACAAACATACCAATGCACCTTTCTATGCAAAAACTTGATTTTATGTCTTGAAGTTCTTCGTGCTCTTGCAGAGTTTTGTGAGTTCCCAATCCAAAATTTGCCATTTTTCCATTTGAAAATAAGTGCACCTACGATTTCATACAGTTTACCCTTTGAAAACCAATGAGTTTTCCAAGTTTTTCAAATTTTGAAAATGTTCGCTTAATCCAGGGTAATCTGATGGTTTCTAGCAACCAACTGTTATATTTCATCATTTTCTTTCAAATTATGTTTTCAACTGAAGTAAGATATATCTTATTTCTTGTTTTTGTTTTTATACTGGTAACTAGTGTAGATTTTCTCTAGGCAGCAGCACTACTTTGCGAGGGTGAGCATAACAATATTCACAAAATGCTGCAAATATTTTCCCTCCAGAAAATTGATTTCATCTAATTTAAAATTTTAAGCAATCTAAACAATCATAATATTTCCATGAAAGATCTTGTTTTCTAAATAATGCCCTCCACTGACAATACAATTTATCTTTTCTTTACTGCAACTTATGCCAGGGAAGCAATCAATGATTGGTAAAATTGAAGGCATAGAACCATCTACCACAAGTTTCACATCTTAGGCCGTGTACGAATTGCGTTAAAACGTTAGAAAAACTTTATCACTAGTGTTATTTTTTAGCCTGCTCCGCAGCTAATTGAATTTTAACACATTTTATTCACCACACAGTGTCAAAATTTAAGCGAACGTCAAGTTTTAATACACATTTTATTGCAATTCGCACACGGCCTAAATATTTCTGGACAGAGACGAACAAAACAAAATAGAACATGCTATAATGTAGTATCCATACACAAAAGAAGGAGACGTCGACGTGCATGAAAAGCATGCTGAATCGTTGAATGATGTGAGAACAATCAAGTTAAAAAAGGAATCTCTGTCACAGAAGCAAAAGAAATTATAATAACTAAAGAAGAAAAAGTGCAGTAGATTGGATTTAGTGGCAGTAGATTTTTTTTTTGCGAAAAACGCAGTAGATCTACTGCAATTGCAGTAAAGTGGTATCGCTGTAGGTGATTTGGCGGTCTAAATTTGAAGGAAAAAAAGGGGAAATTTTGTTCCTAGACGATATTTGAGCGTTTCACATAATTCTGGAATGTGTTGATTGAGGTGGAGGATGTCATGATTGTGAGAATGTATTTGACGAGGACATTATGGTATGTGCGTACGTAGTAATGAAGACCTTATTCATCTAATATTCTGCAACAGGGAAGTAAATTGAAACTCGTGTAGGCAATGAAGAACCCTATTGACAAATTAAGGGGAAATAATTTCCTTTTTGTTGCTCTTAATGTCAGATGGACGGCGTCGCTGATAATTTTGGAATTTAATTTATACATTGAGTTTGAGGACATGGGATGGAATTGGTATTAATTACACAAACAACTGCTCTTAACAATGCCAGTTTGTTTTGTGCACCCTATTTTGACTGCTACCCTTTTAGAAAATAAAAAGGAGTAAACATAAATTGAATATGTTGTAACTTGCCTCTTGAAACAAGATTGAGAACACATTGCTGAATCTATTGACATTAAGAAGTAAGAAGAAAACATAATAATGTGTTTTCACGATGTTGGAGAGGTTCTCTCCCACTGTTCCATTTGGGACCTTCCAAGCCGGAACAATCTGATCCAGTCGTTCAAAATGAGGAAGCAAAAAATGCATCCTCAACCGTTCCCATCCATCTACCATTGTAAAGGCTCTTGAATTTACACTGTATGTATGTAAGGACCGATCACGATCAGCATGATGAGCGTCTCTATGTACGTAAGAACCGATCAGTAGGATGAGCGTCTAACAAGTTCACTTTGCTTGAAAGCCTTACAACCATTTGGACTTCCCTGAGTCCAAAGATACATAAGCTCGTTTCTAGCCTGATTTTATGGTCTTGTCTTGTTACTCTTGTTAGACAACTCCTGTTGACATCGTTTTACAGTGTCCTTTCTTGCTGACAGCTGTTTGCCTTTTTTTTAATAATGTTGACCATATCGTATGACAACACAAACTCATTAACTTTTTTGGAATTCCAAACCTAGACAATGTCCGATATAGTTCGTCTCATATTATTTCATATTACAGTAGAATCTCGAAAACATGAACAGTTTGGAAAAATGAACGTTATTTTTCCCACCATTGTAGTGTTCCAAAAGATGAACGGGATGAAATTTGGGTACTCGAAATTCGAAAAGATGTGCTTGTCCTCTTATACGATTATTTTCTACTCCTCCCTTCTTACTTTCGTCTCTAGATTTTTTAGAAACTGTTCTTCATTGTGGTAACGATTCTTCTTGGCGTGGTTTACTCAAAGTGTTGAAAAGGAAAGATGCCGCCATTCGAAAAGATGAAAAAGGCCTGTTTTATATCTGTTCATTTTTTCGAGATTCTACTGTACTTCATTTGACGTCTTGATATGCATACAATATAAACAACTTAACTATACTAGGACTATTGCCATCCAGATAACATTTAACCGGAACAAAAGAAAACAAACAGTTTTTAATGTACAAACATCAAACACTTAATCCCAAAACGCACCACCATAAGTTGTTGCTGACATAAAAAATCTCCTCCGTCTCCCCATAAAGTCAGAGTGTGATTTCGTCGTACATTATTTTGTTTAGACAAATTTAAATCGTTCACACTATGCTGACCAAGATATTTATGCTAAATGGCCATAAGCTTTAATTGGCCAGTAATAAAATCAACAAGTGGTCTTCATGTTTATTGAACATCCCAGACCGAAGTCATAAAGATTAATTTTTCCATGACTCTCATTTTCTTCTGTATGAGAATTGTTGATGATTGATTAGCTTAATCCCGTTTGTATAGGTTCAATAACTAGTTTCCTTTAAAATAAGCTATGTAGGCATATAAAACTAATTATGCTTTATAACGCAGTTAAATTGCAAATAAATTTCTTGACAAAAAAAAAATACCATTCGCCTTTTTCCGAGGCAACAAATAAAAACAACGTACCGACCTACACATACACATGCGAACAACAGAAACTGTTAGCATGTAGATGTTAGATAAAGTCAACCACAAATCGTACCTATATAAAAGAAAAGCTATAAAAGCACTAGCCCCCGAGCAACCTCCGTTTCTTGTTTGTTTGGTGCAATTATGTTCCCCTCTTCAAGTTTGTTTTTTTTTTTTTTGTTGCTGATTAATGACAGCTATGCTACGCATGACGGTAGGTTGAGTTTTCTCATCAATATCTAATGTGGTGAATTTGATGGGAGTTAGATACCTAATCTTGTTTAAATATCCATGAAACTGCGAATAATTGAATTTTAGGAGCTTTTTTGTGTTTCTTCCTAGACGTATGTATGTGTTTCTGTATTTTGTTGCTCAAACGTCAATGAGGTCAACGAAAGTCAATATAATTTCAAAGACATAACTTGGCGGATGTTACTGAAAAGCACAAACCACGACCGCTTGTGGGTTAACAAAAAAAAAGTGGGTCGAGTTGGTTTTTTGTAGCTTCTACTTTTGCATAGCTAACTATTCTTATAACTGTTGATAATGTAGGCATAAATATGTATGTAGACACTTTCAAATGTATGTACCTTAATGAGTGGATATAAACATTTCTTTTGTTGTTTAGTTTTATAGTATCGGTTCATACTTAAACCAATAATTATAATTTAATTTTCCACAAAATGTCAACATTGCATCTGGCAATGATATTAAGCAGGCAATACCTTTTTGGGAGAAGTGTAAAAAATATCGGAATCGTCATGAAGAGGTTAAATGCAAACATCCAGTCTATTACACATAATTGACATTTAAACATGAAAGTTATTTATTTGTACATTTATGTATAAGTAAATTTCTTATGCAAACATATTTGATAATGCAATGCAAAAGCGGTTGAGACGAAGAGTCAAGAGACAGATCGGAATCGGATACAAAAGATACAATCACCGCTTCGATTTCGACGCAACTCGATGACATCTGGTGTGGTGAATTCATATTAGCTCGTTCGTAGTGATAATGTGTGTGAGGAAACTCAAAGTGTGTATGTGTGTTTGTTTTTTATGGTTGTGTGAGTTCTCTCTCTCTTTTTCCCATATATGAATAAATCTTAATGTTAATTTTGTAAAGAAGTGTGCGTTTGTTGAAGTCGATGCGATGCGTTTCGGAATGTAATTTTTACAATGACCTTGAAGATATATTTTCATAATTTCATTTATATGGTTTTTCACCACTCAATTTATTGGGAATTGGGATGCCTCGAAAAGGGATACGTATACGTAAGACGGAACACAATTGAGATTATGAATATCCTCCTTCTGTAAATGTTTATGTATATTTTAAAAACAGGAATTCCCTATTGTTTCCTACCACTTTGAGATTTGAGTAGACGGATCTATGAAATCTATAAAAAGCATGTAAAAGTTAATGTATGTTTGTGTGTGGACAAAACGAAATGAATTTTCTTGCTGAATTATTTACCTTATGTCAAAAAGTCGTTGCCGTTAGGTGTAGGTTTGTTCAAACACTACTCTTAGAACGATGACTTTTTAACTCCAGAGCTGCCGCTTGCAGTAAGTTTCTCTTTCCCTTTGTTGATTAAAATAGGAATGAAGAGACAGGGATGGATTGTGAACAAATAATAATATTAATGGCCCTTTTATTTTACTCTTGTAATATTTTTTTGTTGATTTCTCGCGAGATTTAGTAATTTTTAAAAGGAAAACATGATTTGACTAAAGGGGAAAAAAATATTTGAATAGACAGGGGGTGAATATAAAGTGGTGGCTTGTTTGCAATTTCTAAATTACTACGAAATCCAATACCTATGTGAAAGATACACAAAAAAAAAACGAAGGATAGGCATTGTCAATTTTTCTCGACAGTTGTGTCAGAAGCCTATGCTTTTTCATACAAAAGAAGTCATTAAATGTGATTGGATAAAGCTATCGGTGTCTACCTACCTACATACACATTGCAAAATATATAGTACTTAATGGTGGCGCTACATTTAATCGATACACAAAAGCTTCTCAGTTCTCACACGTGTCTATGATAACCGGTTTATCCAGACGTTAAGCTGTTAAGTTAATGATTTTTGTTTACAGTAGTTGCCTGCCCATTTAAAATCCGGTAAATTGTCAATGCCGGTCAAAACAAAAAAAAATAATCTAAAATGAGTAGGTACCTACAAACACGAACGTATGTAGTAATCCCTTACTCTACTGTCAACTGGTTTTAAGAACAAAGTAGAACGCATAATCGTGACTGGAGAAAATTTCAATATGAAAATTACAAGCAATTACCTTTACATATGCATAAAGTAGGTATACATAGCTATTCAAGGATAAGGTTTGTCCGCTATCAAATTTGCCAATCATCTTACCTAGCCTATAAACAAATGTAATTCAACTGAAAATACAGCCTACTTGAAGACGATTATAACTGTTACTTTTTTCCAAAAAAATATCTCACATTATGTTTGTCCAACTATTGATAAACAATTGACAGAATAAAATAAAAATCGGATAAGAGAATTGTTTGTGTGTATGTATTTTGGCCAAAACAAATGTTCAACCTTACACACGTTTCTAAAAAAGACAACGATACAAAATTATAAAGAATCACATTTGCCAAAACTGTGTCAAGCTTTTGAAAGTGAATTTCTTTCTCGCAACAATGACGCTATTGAAGCTCTTAACTCAAGTAGACGTGTGAATACGATTTAAACCAATATTTATGTATCTATACCGTTTATATATGTACATAGATGGGTATTAGATGTCAATGAATGGTGTTTGATGACGATTTGTTTGAGCAGAACATGCTTCTCATTATTTGTATGTATTTTTTGTTCGTTGTTTTTGAAGGATGATTTTATGAACTCGAATGTTTTAAGTAAACGATGACGTAGGTTGTATAAAATTGAACGAATTTCATTAGTAAGATCATGCAAAATTGTCATAATGTAGTCAACGTCTTTTGTGTCTTTTTTCATTTTTCTTTTTATAACGACGACAGCAACCAAACGAAACCAATCATATCCCATTCACCAAACAACAATTTTGTCGCTTTCCGCTCCACCTCGCCTAATCCAAAAGTTGTTGTTAAACCGAATAGTGGCAATCGCAATGGAGAGCCAGCCGCCAAGCAAGTCTGAGCGAGCGTGTGCTGTTCGCCACATAGCAAAGACATGCAGCAGGCAGGTTCCCAGAGAAGCGTTGATGGTTTCCACCGCGGTCATCTACCTCCTCCTCTTTCTTTTTGTCTTTCGCGTACGTAGCTGGTTGATTGTTATGTGTTGCTGTGCTTACTGTTTTGCTGTTGTTGTTTTGCTTGTGCTTGACTTCTATTTTTATATCGTGGAATCTACTTACGGATTACGTACACTTATTTATGTCTTGTATAGGTTTTTTTTATGTTTTGAAGTTTTACATTCGAAGATCTTTATAAAATAATTTTTCGTTTCGTTTCATTTCGTTTCTCTCGATCAAATAGCTGGATTTTGTGTTTTCTCTCTTTATCCTGTTACAAGTTGCTGTTGGTCTGTCTGGGCTTTTTTGAAGACAGAGAAGTTGCAGTTTTTTGACGTTTTATTTCGAATTTGAAACACAATAATAATTGTTAAGTGGACATTACCGTGCTTACAGCAAGCTTCTTTTGTGTTTGTGTGCATGATTTTGAGGTAAAAAGACTACGAATGGGTTTGTGGATTGATTTCTATATTTTCTGGTTCCATAAAACTGCATTATCTTGAGATCCACTGTTTCTTGTTTTCTCCATATTTCTTAACCTGTATGGATGATTGTCGGTTAGCTTGTTTGTATTTGTGTTGTTGTTTTGCAACCGTCTGGTTTTGTTTTTCTACAATTTTATGCTGTCTGTGCGTTAAGCTTCGTTGTTATTTGCTCTCTCAAGTCTTGGATAATCTAGAAATTTTTGCAATTAACTCAGCGGTTTGTTAGGTATTTAAGATTAAATTGTTTAGACATTTTCACACCATTTTAGCCATGAAAATTAATTATCAATGTTAAGGTTGGTCCTGAATGCTTTTTATATTTCGCTATTTAATTGAGCATCGAATGAGCACCTCCAAGATTAGAAAATTCCTAGTTTGACGAAATCACCTGTGAAATGCCTACTCATGCTCTTCCGGTCTTGTTCTTCTCTTGGTTTTCCTTGATTTGACTTTGTCTCTATTTCTTATTTATGTAAGGAAGGTGCCTACATTTATGTGCTGTAAAATGTCGAGTGTCTTCTCTTACCTAATGACTTTTTTTTGTTGAACGTTTTGGGTACCTACATGTTCTGGTTCGCATAAGGTGAATAGCATGATGAATATGTATGTAGGTGTATTTCGGCTTCTACCATCCGGTCTGTATCCGTATCGAACTTATCTTTACCATTATCTCACTCATCACTATCACAAGGCATGGAGGCTATAACAAAGCAGAAGGCACAACAGAGTCATTGGTTTTTTCTTTGGAACACTCTTAAAAGTATCAACGTCTCTATCTGTTAATCTAATTTATTATGTTTACATGTATGTGAAGTACTCAAGAACACCTCAATTGTTGTCATATCATAGCTTCAAAAGTTGTTTAAAAACGTAGTCTGCTTCTGCACACTTTTGTTTGTGCATAATGTAGGTAGATTCCGTTTTCAATAAACATCAGCAGGAAGGTAGGTAGGAAGGAAGAAGCTACATGGTTGCCCAAAGGAAAAAAAACCCGACTGCGAGGATTTATCGGAAGAAGCACGGAATTTCTGCGCATGCGAATAAAAGAATTTGCCAGAAAGGTGAATATGTACCTACTGCCTAACTGCAAATAATCAAGTGTGGGAAGTAGACTGGGAAAGTGTCTATCACTCTATATTTTTGTTGTCCTTACATTCTGCAGTCCTAACCAAGTGCTTTCATCTTTGCACATACATAGGTACTTTGAAGCTTTAAAATTGAAAATGTAAAAAAAAATCAATTTTGTCGACTGAACCCCTCGTCTGTCCACCAGAAATAATAGCAATTGCGAGAATCCTAATATTTGCAGGGGAATTTCCTTTTCGATAATAACTTCATTGATACGTATTTGTTAAATACACAGTTTTCCCCGGTTGTTGTTGTTGGAAATTGTAATAACCTGATTTCCTAGACATTCTTGTCGATGAAATCTGGCACCGCCGCATAAATTCATTTACAAATAATTAGACCAGACGTCATTACCCTTTGTTGGTGTTTAAGCGAGAGCGCAATGTTACCAACCACACACAAATAGAAACTACTCTCGCTCCCTCTTAACATTACAGTGTATGTGTGACGGATTCCCCTCATTTGGAATACACCACTGTGTACCATGAAGATGGTGATGATCTCTGTGTAAATACCTTTCTTCTACAAACCGTACTTTTTATCGACTCTGGTTTTGTCTGGTTTGAATACTGTTGCTTCACTTCTTCCCGTTCAAAAGATTGCCGATAAAGTTATTTCATTCAACAGAGGCGCAGGTTCAGTTCAGATTCAAATTCTGCTTTGTCTTTCATTCTTTTCTTTGTACCTATGTGACCTATGTGCCGTGCCTACATACACAAATTTTTTTCACCGTTAAAATATTTCGTTGTGATGTAGTAGCGGTGGTGGATAGCAATAGCATTGATGGCGCGCGACGACAACGACGAAGCAGGAGAGAATGACAACAATTTTGCAAGATTTCGCGGCGAATTAAATTGAGCAAATAGGGATGATTATCTTTTCCTATATTTCAGCCTATGAACTAAAATGATTGCGATTTGGGATCAATATCGATATCAACACATTCGGTTTGACTTAACTACCTACCTGTATTTTATACAAACATCTTGATATGTAATTTCTCTACTCTACCAGCTCCAGCACCTTGATGAACTTTCTTTTAGATGGTATGTTTTTGGTTTTGAAGAAATTTGAGTTTATCTATCTAACATAACTTCTACTCACCACACCATCACCACCAACTTCACGGTTGGATGCTCTGATTAACCGGTTTATGGTATTTTCGCTTCATATTTCGATTATGTGCAGATGGAGAGAGTGTACGGCATTGCCAGATGTGTACAATATTGCGTAAACAATGCTTTTTTATTTGGCTATCGCTATAGATTTTGGAAAACAGTGAACAAACGTTCAGTTAATAATTTACTAAAAAGTTAATAGCACATTAACCATTTATAATTTACAAGGTAGAAAATTATATTATCTCTAATTAAAGCAATAAATTAGGTACAGTTTGGAGATATCCATTTACATGCTACTTATATACCTATTGTGATACCTTCACTCTAGCTTGGCACGTGTTTTGCTATAATTTCCATTACAAATCTATTGCTCATGTTCGTGTCTATACCTCTATCTACCTAATTTAGCGAACGATAAATCTCCATTTTTATGTACAGAACCGGCAAACAAGGCAAACATGTAGATATACTGCCAGTGTCTCTGTAATATTTATTTACAATTTGCACAACCCTGACTGTGATATCGCAATTAAGGTTTGTTGATGCTTTTAGATATTGATACCTAGAAGTGATGCAAAATTCAACGCAATACCCAACACCTAACTAAGCACTGCTCTAACACCTAAAATATAAACTTGGCAACATGCTATAACAACATCAAATTCAAGTGCATCACCATAATATTATGACAACAAAGACCCATCTATCTTTAATCTGTATTGCTCCCGCAATTTTAATGTCTCATTGCCTACCTTACATTATTGCCTGTCAAAAGTTAACACAATTAATAATGTAACACCCCCTTTAGTGGATTTGAGATCTTTTTGACAGTTCTACTCAAGTCATCACAATTAACAATACAAAAAATTATACCATATTTGTTCATACAAATAGAATTAACTCTTATACAAACTCATGCAACCGAAAGTCGGATATAAATACCAATTAAAATATATATGTCACAACTACTTATGTCACATTTTCCAAAACATGAATACAATTCCAACACCAATACAGTCAGACACACACACACTGCTTACTTATTTGACCTCGTCAAGAATGACATTTGTGTGGGAAATTTGCCGAATAGATTGGTTCTGTGTGTAGATGGATGATAATAATGTAGGGGAATAATTTACTCTCCTGTCGTTTCCCCTGTTTGCTGGTTGAAAGTTTGTATGTAGCAACATGTGCACGACTACACGTGCTTCTGATATTTTTATTTACTTGTTTTTTTTTGCTTTTTGTTTTGCAAAAGTCCAATGGTAATGAGAATCTCGCACACTATGAAAAGTTAGAAAAAAGGGAATGAAACGAAAATTAGGAGAAAAATACTACACACCACTATCGCATTTTTGATGGGTGCATTAAATCAAGAAAAGTTTTGCGAAGGGGCATTGAATTGTGTGGGGATGGGGAATGAACGACAAAAAGGATCTTTTTAATAAAACAAAGAAAATGAATGCAAAAATGAACTAACTGTGGAAAGTGGAAGCAAATACTGATAACATTTTGATTGAGTTGATTAAAAAAGATGAAATTAGGAACATGGTTTTATCCATTTAAAGCTCAAAAGGCTTAAGAAAGTGGTAACAGATGAGAACGTCTATAGCCCACACCGACATTATGCCAAACTTTTTCCCATACAGACTTTATCCCACCCAGAGAATGCGTTCAGCGAAAGCATTAATCCTTTCAGAGTACAAGGACAACCTACGACTTAACTACCAACGCATTTAATTGCTTTCTAAATATAACGCCCTAGGCAGCCAGGCATCCATCGTTCTTGTACCCTAGCTATGCGGAAAAGTTTCTACAACGTTATCTTCTCTGACGTCAAGCTTATCATGAGCAACGATATTCTAATTTTATAAGGCCAGAGTTGGCCAACAATTAGTCACCCTTAAACCAAAAAAAATACCAAACATTACTTTACTATAATAAACGTGATTAGCTACTTATTTCATCTCTATTTCTACCTAATCCAAACATACCACGAAAGATTTGATAAAACAAAATTATTTTTCTACGTAGTTTGATGATATTTGCCCCTTCTTGCTTCTTCTGTTTTCTTTTATTGCTTGGGTTTCTCGGCAACACATTATAAACATTTGTCATGAGAAGCCATACAAATGTAGTATTTCTCATATCGGAATGTTGTCTTCCTTGGTAGCCGTAGCGTAGTCCGCCGTAGCTGTAGCATATAAAAATTGTATCGGTTTAGAGTAGAATGGGAGGAAGCAAGAGTGAACTGGAAACAACAAAACAAGCCCACCACACCAAACCAACAACCTCCCAACACTACATAAAATTACCTCTTGTTTTTTTCTCTCATTCACAAATATGCGCCCACAAATGAATACACAAACACTAAAACATAAAACAAGAATCCAATATCCAACACTTTGACAATGATAATAATTTTTTGCGAAAAAGAGACAATCATCAGTTCGAATGCAACAACATTGCACTATTTGTTTTCTATTTCGTTTCAACACTCATGAGTGGTCATCTAATAATATCGCTATCGTCATTATTTGTCTGTTATTATTTATTATTGTTTTTTTTTGTGTTCGTTGCATTTGTTGGACGAAAACAGTTGTTGTGTTTTGAAGTTTGTTTACGTGCTGTTTACCTTTACGTAACGTGCTTATCGGTGTGTCTCTTTTAGATGGGTTTGTTTTGTTGATGCTGTTCTGGTTACACTTTCGCCCAGATTTGGTAATGTTTACGTTAAGTTGTTGGCCCTGTGAGCTTTGAATGTTGTTTATTTTTTTCTGTTTTTATTTATTAATCGGTTTCTTTTAAATTGGCAATGGTTATGGACGGTATATTTTGTCATCATTAATTGTTTTGATTGTAGGTTGAAGTCGATATTGGGGTGGAATGGGAATCACATGAGTTGTAATATGTGCACATACGCATACACATTCTATTTTTGTACAAACTTAGTCTAGAAATAGGTAAACCTACTTTAATTCATTTATTGTTTTCAGAAATAGTCGCTAATTGTTCCTAAAATAGAAACAAAAAAATGATTCAAATCGTAATTATTTTATTCACAAGTTGTCTGAGCGTACCTGTGGCCTGTGTACTAATTCTGTTTTCTATTTTGATTAGCCATAGGTAAATGAAATCAGGTAGGTCTGGGCGGAATTGAGTATTGTGATTGTTAAAGCATTTGCGATTTGTTGATTCATCGGTATTTTTAGATAAAGGGTCGAATGAGACTTTAAGGCTGATCTTATGAGTCTAGTAACATAGGTTTGTGTTTAGGTGTTGGTTATTTATAAAATAAAAAGATTTTTTTTCAAGTTTGTAAGTAGGTTTTCATCTGTCATGGCACAGATTTTGGAGCGTTTCCACTGACAAATCAGATCTATTTTGACATTTGGAAGTATTTTGGCATTTGGGGATTTATGGCGTTTTTAATAGGCAATCTGGAATCTAATGTCGTTTTCCGTTGGACTTCCACAAGCAATCGGAAGAGTCCCGAATTCTTCTGAAACCATTCCATTGGACTGACTTTGACAGACGGAATGCTTCTGAGAAGAGCAAAACTCTTCCGTTTTGAAAACAGAATCGTCCGAAGAATGACACATACATCATAACCCGTTCCATTGGAGGTAGAAGAAGAAACGTCAAAAATAGACCAATGGAAAACGACATAGATCAAAAGCATTCTGGTTTTATAATCAGATAGTAGAGTCAATGAAGCTCAAAAAAGGGCGTTTTCAGAAAGTCCTCAGAAACAGCTCGGATTTTGAAAAAAAAAATTTCTAAATTTTTTGTTTTTTATATTCTTTAAAGTCTGAAACAAATCATTTGGGGGAAATTATTGCTTATATTGTTTAAACAATTTTTATATTGTTTATAAAGAGAGATCCAAAATTAATGTTTTTGATAATTGGAGTGTTTAGGTTGCATTAAGACAAGAAAAAAATTATATGGAAGGGGGGGTCTATTGTACCTCGTTTAGCCAGGAGGGGCAATCTTATAACAAAAAAAGCCTATTTTTCAAAAAAATATTAAAAATCAACGGCTTTTCACCTAATGCCGTGTTATACCTTCTTGCAAAGCTTAAAAATGCTTCTTTCATTTTGCATTTAAATAGCTGTTTTCAGGAATAGTTTTCGAAAAAATCATCTTCAAAGTCAAAATATCGAATTTTTCAACTTATTTTTTTAACTTCGAACTAATTTTTTTCGAAATTGTATGTAGTTAAGTACTATTTTTTTCCACAATTAAATGCGGTTACAAGTTCTCAGTGCGATCCAGAAACCGCATGCCTTAATGTCTTCTTGTTTTTGAGAAATTAAGAAAAAACTAAAAACAAAACTAAAAATTTAGAAATTTTTTTTTTCAAAATCCGAGCTGTTTCTGAGGACTTTCTGAAAAAAAGCTTCATTGACTCTACTAAGAAGGGAATTCTCTTCTTTTCAGAATCAGAACTGTCACTTTTCCCCAATTGAACGCGTACAGAATGAATTTTTTTGCCAATTGAATTGTAAACGTCATTATATTGACTGTTAGTGACGTTTCACGGATGAAGAAAGAAGAATTAGGCCAGTTTCACCTAACTACATCTCACTGAGATCTCAGAGATTTTTTAAGTGGAACAAAAAATCTCAGCTGAGAATTGAGATTTTTTTCTGAGATTTCTGAGATGAAATTATTTTGGATTCGATTTCTCACTCAGCTATTTTGACGTGACTGACAGGTGTGCAACAACAATTTGTAAGGTAACTATTATTATCTCAATGGAAACTGATGTCGTTTTCCATTGGTCGTCCAGAAGCATTTGGAAGAGTCCAGAAGTCTTCTGAAAGCATTCCATTGGACTGACTTTGACAGACGGAATGCTTCTGAGAAGAGCAGAACTCTTCTGTTTTGAAAACAGAATCATCCGAAGAATGACAGATACATCATAACCCGTTCCATTGGACGTAGAAATAAACGTCAAAAAAAGACCAATGGAAAACGACATGAGAATTATGTTCCACCAAATGATTTTTCCTCAGTCAAAGTGACATTGAGATCTCAGTGAGATATTTTAAGCTAGAACTGGCCCATTGAGTGAAAGAAAAAAACATTTTGAATTTTAATTGCCTAGAAAAACAAAACGCATTAACACTTAAAAATCTCCTATTTTGGCCATATTCCGAAAATTTTAACCGACGAAGGAACCTTGGGCCTTTCGGCGTTCACTGAATGCAAATCGAATACAGCAGAATATTGCTGGAGCTTAAAAAACCTACATCGAAAAGAAAAGTTCAAATTCAATGCACACATCGACCAAACCTTCTATTTTGCACAGAAAACTGGTGACGTAATTTTGCAGTCATAATGTCTTTAACCTTTGAAACGAGAAAAAGAATGCCCCTTTGAACACAGTCAGTGAAATGTTTCGATTATTTGAAATCCTTGATGACATTAACGGACCTCAAGTAGCTACTGTATTACACAACTAAACCTGTGAGCATCTATTTCTTGAAACAAAAATGTACGGTCACAAAGCCGATAGTGGGTAATAAGTGTTGTTTCCGACATACAAACATCCAACTCTCAAGATTTATGCACAATTCACTCCTAACGCTTAACATTCGCAAAACCTCGAATTTTATTAAATTTTTTGTGTTCTTTTTGTTACAGGGAACCAAATGAACTGGAATGGCACATGGGAAAATGGACTTACCTATGAATGTCGTTCATTGCTTTTCAAGGCTCTGCATAATCTTATGGAAAGGTAATTATACACGAATTCAGTAATTTATCAGCCATCTCTAAAATAAACATTATTTTGTTTTAGATTCGTTTTAACAAAAGATATCGTTCGATTTGGAAAGTGGTTTGTTCAACCTTGTACAACAAACGACCGAATTTTTGGGAAAAGGTAAGTTTCTCTGTTAATTCTGTTCACTTCGAAAATTCGCCTGGAACTGTTTTTACAACTAGTGATTGAATTCTATCATTTAGCCTTCTCTCGGTTCCAAAATAAAATTAACAGGATCTCTGTGATCATTTATCAAGATATTAACTGATCATCGTTCTCCATGTTACAAAATTAACTTCATTTTTTGTTTCTGCTCAAATAGAAAAGTCTGTAGAAAATAAATTTGAACTTGTTTCTGTTTTTAGTTCCCAGCATCTCTCATTCTCTTTCACATTCTTCGTACATGGCGATACGGTGTGTGCTTCAATTGATCTTCGGGAGCATCCCGCTGTTCGGCAATTGACTGCAGAACATTTGGCTGATGCGGCAGCAGCTTCAGCCGCTGCCCAGTCCGGCCAACAAGATGTACGACAACGCAGTGTTATACTGGCGCCATTCGGAATGGCAGCAACACTTACTGGAAACAGTTACAAGACTACAGATCCCCTCGCCGAGAAGATACTCGAAGACTGGGCATCATTTTTTCCACTGTGCAATAAGGAAACTTCAGATCTTCCACCTGTGGTTGAAGTTGTGTCTGGTGAGTACATCGAACCATGCAAAACCCTACATTGGTAAGAAAAAATAACTAACTTTTATAATTTCGTTCGCACAGGTGGCCACAAAATGTATCATCCTTCGAAGTACGTTCTAGTCACGGATCTAGACGATATGGATAATGTACTCGAGGAAGCAACAACAGATCAATCACAGGGTATACTAGCTGGATTGGGACTATCTGCATCGGCAGCAGCCTCCTCATCATTAGTCAACCCGCGGGCAACACCAATAAATCACATTTCTCCTCCAACACCATCGGCCTGTGGCCTGATGCCTGTTTCCAAGGCAACACCACCAGCTGGTGTTGCGTCTACACACCCATCACCATCGCCTGGTGGAGGTGCAGCAGCAGCAGCACAAACAACAACAGGTGTTGGTGTCGCACACCAAACCGACGGTGGTGCCGCAGCCGCCGGCGATAAATCGAATTTGAAAAAATTCGAACACAAAACTCAACCATTCTATGCGACTTCCAGAAACAATACTCACGCACCGCCTCAGGCTTCCACCGAAATGCCCGAAAGGGTGTGGCAAGACTGCATCACGAATCCCATTTCCAGCCTTAGCTTGAATTCGAATACATGCGATATCATTAAGATGGAAGTGCCCGATGTTGGTGGTGATGTTTCAATGAACAACAACAATAACTCATCGTCGTCAGACACAAAGACAATGTGGAATTTTGTTGATCCATCACAAAAAGCCCAATGCACTTGCACCAGGTAAGAACTGTTGATTTTTTTAATTCAATTTTTAGTTGTAGTTATTCTCTTTGCATTTACAATTTTCTTTTTTGTTTTACTTGTTAAACTTCTGAAAGTGAAAATTTTCATTTTTCCCAAGACAAACAAATAAAAAAATCTTAGTTTCTTAGAAAACAGACAAAAAAGGCATGTGTATGCATTTGTATCGTAAATATATTTCTTTTAATTTTTTTTATCGATAAACAAAACAATAAATACAATTTGCAATTTTTATGAAGACAAAAACATTTGAAAGTCAATAAAAAACATTGGATGGTGTGCTTGCAACTCTTACAAAAAATACTGTAAAACAGACAATTGGACATAATTTGTCAGATGTGTTTTGTGTTAATTTTTATGTTTCTTATTTTGTTTTCTATTTTCTTAAGTTACTTGTAGAAAAAGCCATGTTAAATATTTCTCATCCTCAGGCTATGACCGGAGTGAGTTTTGTGTTTAAGCTTAATATTTAAAAAAGGAACGATACCCAAATTTTGTTTAGCTTTGACACTGCAATGTCTTTGAACTACTCGGCCGAGCTTGTTTTCAAACTCTGTGAGTTTAACAAATTCAATTGGGAAGGAAAACCCATTCTTTGTTCGGCCCATCGATACTGAGTTTGTTTGAGGTCGTTCAAGTATTACGTAAGTTGATTTACTAATTATTGTTTTCTGGAATGCAACCACATCCCGGCGCAGCCTTATAGAAATCCCGTCTGAATTGTCTTCTCCATTAGCTTTCCTCGCGTGCGGAATAGAATTTCTGTCTAATATTTCTAGCAATCAGGATATAAATCAGCTTTGGAGGGTTCCTCTTTCCACCTCTACCTCTATCGGGTACTTTGACTCTTCCTTGAAACCTCTCATTTCATTCTAGTTCTTCTCGATCTACATTGTCAACATCTAAAAGCTTGCTTATGGTGGCGCTACAGTCCAGGTCGGACCAGAGCCTCATCCGACAAGCGTCTTCAGTCAGCTCGGTGCCTAGATAGCTGTCTCCAGTTTGGCACGCCAAGTTGGTTCATGTCCTCTACCACCTGTGTGTTCCACCAGATTCGCGGTTTTCCTCTTCTGCGACGTTCTTCCAGGTTGGATTCGAAAACTCTACGGGCCGGAGCCATTCGCTCTACGTTACCCAGCCATCTAAGTCGTTGGACTTTAACTTTTCTGGCTAGGTCTGTGTCGCTGAACAGCTCGTACAGTTCTTGAATGAATCTTCGTCTCCATTCTCCATTTATGTAGACTGGACCAAAAATCACTCGAAGAATTTGTCTCTGGAAGCAGCCCAAAACGTTTTCATCGAATGCTGTCATGGTCCATGTCTCTGCACCATACATTAGGACCGGGATGATGAGGGTTTTGTACAGTGACACTTTAGTTGCTCGAGACCCTAGGTAGACGAAGTCCTTGAATTCTTCGAAGTTAAATCTGTCTATACTGATGTTGGTTCCAAGACGTCGATGTTGGTTGTTCTTTCTTGTTGACAGCATTAACTTGGTCTTGCCCTCGTTAACCGCTAGACCCATCTTCCTGGCCTCCGTCTGAAGACTCACGAACGATCCACTGACATCACGCTGTGTTCTTCCAATTATGTCAATATCGTCTGCGTATCCTAGTAGCTGGACGGACGGAAAAGAAAACGCATGACAGCGCATCGCCTTGTCTAAAACCTTTTTTGACATCTAAAAGCTGCTGGAAGTTTTTTTTTAAATGCACCCACAATCTACTGTGATTGGGTGAATAGATTTCCAAGAGCCTGTGTTGCGGATCTAAAGCCGCAGAAGCTGCGCCTGCTCATTTCTTTTTCCACAGAGCTTTCTTATCCATCTATCTCTTTGCTCGGTTTCTTTTTTGTTTTTCCTCTGGTTTTACTTTCCTTTTCAGCATCACACACACATCATTATACCACAGAGTCTTCTTCGGGGCTATTGTAGCCCACGATGGCCTCGTCCGGTGATGTCTAATGCTTGAATGAACCCTCATCCCGCAAAACCCAATTGTTTACATTGTTTCTCATCTGTTTCGATGGAGGGCAAGTCAACATAAGTACTCGCTTTTAACTTAAACTAAGCTTTTGCTTAGAAGGGACTGTGATGTGACGACACTTCCGATAGTCCGAATTAAAGAAGAAGCCTGCCATTTTTTCTTTTAATAATTGAAAACATCGAAATACTTCAACTGGCTATGGAAATCTTGTTTTCAATCACTTTTACTTATTTAAACCTTTAAAAGTCTAAAATTGTCTTCCTCCCTTTTTATGTTTAACAGCAGACGTAAAGTTCAAACTTACATTTATTATTTGCAAGCCACCATCCCGCGAACAATAAGTTAAATTTTTAATCAATTTTAAAACTTAAAACATGATCATTCATGCGCCATCTATTAATGCAAATCTGTCATAATCAAAAATGTAGGATAAAATATGCAATAAACTTGTGGTCAATAATTGCAATAAAAAGTCAAAATAAGAAAAATATTAGCATTTATACGAAAATATTTCACTTCGAGTACTATATTCACAAAAACAAAAACACTACCAAAACCCGTTTCCATTCAGGTGTAAGAAAACGACTAGTGGAAGTCGTTCAACTTGTTCGTCGTCATCAACAACAATGTTATCTTCGGCCGCAGCTAATAAACTGACTGGCAGTAGTGGTAGCAGCAGTGCTCGTCCCGATAAATCGACACGTTTCACTCGCATACCGTTTCACAAAAGGCACACCACCGATCTTGGTAGTTGTTCTAATTCTCCTCTATATAACACCACTTCCGCTGCCTCTTCCACAATGACGACCGCGACGGTTGGTAGAAAACCAAAGACTCTTAGTATTGAACAGTGTGAAGTGGATCTGTCTAAAACCGACATCGACACCATACCAAATCAAAGGTTTGTGTCATCACTTGCACTTAATGCTATAAACTAAAAATTAAAAAAAAAAAAACGAATAAAAAATAAAATTAAAACAATTTGGTGGCACAATTCACTCACACTTTCTTCTTCTTCATCTCACTATCTCGAATTTTGTTGTGAATGGAGAGAGGCTAAAAGAAATTTTGAACTAAAACAAAACAAAAAAACAAAAAAAATCAATCACCTAACTCTCTTGCTTATTTTTTAAGTTAATTAATTTAATTATTGTGAATACATTTTATTATTTTTCATAGTTGAGGTTTGTGATTATTTTTAACGTCCCATTAATTTTTTTCGTTTGCATATTGTAAATATATATTTTTAAACTTTGGTTTGGACATTTTTGTTGAGTGACCAGGTTTTAGTGTGATTAAAAAACGATTGTTCCTGTGGTTGGACTACACTTGCCGCGTCGTTTCAGAGATCCCAGATCGCTCTACAAACATAAAGAAAATTCCTCAAAGGACACGGTAATTTTCTTACGATCTCTGAAACTTCAACTATTCTGAGAGGAATCTAGTCCGTTACTTTTTTTGTAGTCGAGCACTTGTGTTGTTTTTTTTTTTTTTTTTTGGTTAAAAGGTTTAAGTTGTTCTCGCATTAAAAAATAAAAACATTAAAGAACATCGAGCATGTAAGCTTGTTTCGTAAGTTTGATTTGGTTTGGTTTGGTTTGGTTTTGCAGTAGCTAGATTTTGTACAAAATACAATTTTTAAGTTTTGCTTTGGAGTCTTAATCAATGGAAAATGGTATTTTTTGCATTCATCAACTATACACTTTTGGGTGAATTTAATTTTACTTGAAACAAGATAATCTAATAAAAAACAACAATTTGTAAATAAATAAATTTCTTTAAACCTTATTTTCTTTTCTTACAATCAGATCAAACACAACTCCAGGCACTCCACATGGTGGTGGGTCATCCTATTCGAGAAATTCAATTGGCGATTCAATGCCAGTTCCGTCGGTGGGTTCGCCAGGGAGTGCAGCCCCATCGCCTCATCCAAATTCCGCACTATCGCAGCCGACTTCTGTTCCTCCTTCGGATCAGGTAATTTCCTTAGAGTCCTGCATTTGAACCCCACAACCTTACATTATGCTATTTTTCAGTTAATGTCTGTGATATCGCCAAGACCTCCGACATCGGTGCCGCCCTTGCAGCAGCCAAACACCCCAATCGATCATTTACTCGATAAGAACACACCCGCACCCACTCCAACGGACCAGCATGACAACAAAAGCATCACCGCTTCGCCGTATGTCCAGCCAACGCCAAGTGTTGAGCCTCCACCATCGGCGGAAGGAATGCAATGCACTGGTCCTGGCAGTGTACCACCGCCACCCAGTGTCGAGCGTTGTACGCCAAATCTCCAATGTGGCACAATTTCGGTGAAAAAATTCGAAACCACTGGCAATAATGCCGGCGTAATAGGTGGCAGTAGTGGAAGTGTCGGTGGTGTAGGTGGCACTGGAAGTGGTAATGAGAGTGTTGTGGGCATAGCAGGAATAAGTAATACACCACCAGCGAGCATTCCAGGTGCAGATTCTCAGTTGGGAAATAATAATCGGTGCAATAATTTGGCATCATCAGCGGCAACAACAGCATACTTTAATTTATTCAAACGTCCAAAACTGGCAGCCAAGGACATCGAAGGACAAGGCAATGATGAATTGTTCACTTCGGACATGTTGCATGACTTTTCGCTTACTGAAGCATGGTAAGTTAAATTGCATATCGGTAGGAAAAAGAGTATTCGAGGGCCACTTGCTTTAAGTCAATAAGCTTCTGTTATCTTTGACTCTTAGAACAAAACTTTAAGGTCCCATACTAATGCTCTTGCCTATGAAGATTAAAAGCAATTGAGAAGGGCTTTAATAAACATTTCTCTTCTACAAACATTTCAATTATGATTGTCAATAATGTATGTTTCTATTTTTAAGGTTAAACCATCCTGTCAAGCGTTTCAAAGCCAGTGATACACCCAAGCCACATTGTACGGTGCGTCACACGAATCTCTACGATAGTCACACGCATATGAAACCTCCGATGCCAACACCAGGCTCCATCTACGATACGCATCTCATGAATCTTGAACTCTCAGCGACAACTGCTTCTGAGAGTGGCATGTCAAACAATAGTTTATTCAGCACCAATCTGCTCCAAGAGCACGAAATCAAAAAGGAACAACATTCTGGCACTGATCTCAAAGAGAAAGGCCTCACCGGACGTAATCTATTTACAGCCGAAGGTCTAAATCCCTCCTACAATGACTTGGATCAAATATTTGATAATCCAGACGATGAGGCGGCTATGCAGATTCATACTCCACCGGATTCGAATAAGTCCTCAAATGGCTGCACTAATAATATTGACGATATGAAACAACGCCCAACGAACAACAATAACACTAATACGTCATTGATGAATAACAATAACGTTACGTGCAACAGCAACAATAACATCAATAACAGCAATGCTAACATGATTCAAGCGGAAGACTTGACGAAGATGTTTCCAACTCCGCCGAGTCATGAACAACACCATCCGAATTCGAGCCCGTGCGCTATTGACATTTCAATGACGGATCTTAGTGAGTCGATGAAATTCAAGCAGGAATACTCGGCTGAGTTGGGCAGTCCGGTGGAGGAAAAGATCGATGATTGGTCTTATGTGTACATGCCTCAGCAGATGTGCAAGTTTGTGGGTTCCACTAAATATGCACCGTTGACAAATTTGCCAAGCCAAACTTTGCCACCGCTTATCATTCCGCCAAATTCTGTGTATAAGCCATCATGGCAGCAGCCTCCACCACAGCGACAGCAGCAACAGCAACAACAGCAGCAGCAACATCAGCAGCAACAACAACAGCAACATCATCAGCAGCAACAGCAACAACAACAGCAAAAGCAGCAGCAACAATTACTGCAGCAACACCATCAAGAATTAATGTCCAGTACAAATCCCAACAGTCTGCATCCCATGCAGATGCACCAACAACTTCATCAACCTCCACCGCCACCTCCCTCGTCAACAGGCTCAAATCTCTTGCTGAATCAGCTGAATTGCCCCCAAGCAGCTTTGACCAACACAAACAATCCAATGATGCAGCAAATGCTACGCGCCGGTATGTCACCGATTTCACCAGCGCCTGGTGTCATACCGCCACCACAAGGTACGCCAGGAGCCATCTTTCCACCAAGCCCCATGATGAACCGCCGGACACCTTTGCACCCGCCTCCACCTTACGAAGTCGCCACTTCCAGTCCATCTAACTCAACGTCATCATATCTCAATAAACAATTTCATTCCCAAGAACCGCCTCAGACGCCCTCAGCACCCGGATCGAATGCATCGTGTTGTATCCGTCTGCCAGAGGTCAGCTCACTGATGGTTAATATACTGCTCTATGACACTGCGCTGAATGTGTTCCGGGATCACAACTTCGACAGTTGCACTCTGTGTGTATGTAACGCTGATTCAGCCAAGTGCGTTGGTAACATCCGCGGTGCGGATTCGGGAGTGTACGTTGCTCTTTCGGGTACTAGTTTCAATCCAGCAAACAGCATGAATGGACCTGGAGCTGCTACAGCGGGAGGAGCAGGAATGGGAGGCGGCAATTCATCACAACACCATGGAAACAATATGCGAATGCTTAGTGCCTTCGGTGGACTTGGTTCACCGGCATTGATGGGAGGAGCAGTAGGCGGTGGTGTTGGGCATGGAACCGCGAATAACCACATAACTGGTTACTTGGATGACGACCCACTCTCGTGCTCATGCGGCTTCAGTGCTGTCGTCAATCGCCGATTGGCCTACAAATCTGGACTCTTCTATGAGGACGAAATGGAAATCACCGGAATTGCTGAAGATCCTGCCAAGTATAAGAAGAAATCTCTGCTGGCTCTGTTAGCTAGCCTTGCGTCGTCAGCATCAACGCCGTCAAATGGACGTAATGGCCAATCGTCGTCAATGGCTTTGATGCCATCAAATGCCGAAGCCTTCAACAGCGAACAATACATGATTCTTGATCTTCTCATGGATCAGTGCACAATGATTCAAACATCCACAAGTTCTATACACCGGGCTTTGAGCCGTCATCGGAGGAAAAAGGCGAAGATCGCACCGATTACTCTCATTTCGAATGTCTTGGAGTACACTGATGCCAATGATATAATGTGCCTGGCTCTGGAGCAAGCGCGTTTGGCTTTCAACCGCATGGAACTCGGAACAAACAGGAGCAACAGTCCACCGCCAACATCATCTGTCAGTGTTCATAAGTGGCCCTACATCCCAGCGGGATATACTCGAAACAACAAAGACATAATACACATCATGAACTCAATGCAGCCCCTGTTACAGAATGCCTTCCACATTAAATCAACTTCAGGACAAAAAGACGCCACCTACACTGTGAGTGGACCGTTGACTTGGAGGCAGTTCCATCGGCTGGCCGGTCGAGCTTCTGGACAATGTGAACCACAGCCAATTCCTTCGGTAACCGTAGGCTACGATAAGGAGCTGATATCGGTTGCACCCTTTGCTATACACTATTGGGACAAACTACTACTCGAACCGTATTCCTACCACAGGGATATTGTGTATCTGATCATTTGTCCCGAGAATGACTACGTGATCAGCAAAACGAAGACCTACTTCAAGGAACTCAGTACAACATATGAAATGTGCAAACTAGGACGACACACACCAATCAAGGGCTGGGACGGCATGCTGACGGTCGGTCCAAAGATGGAAGGTTGTGCCAATGCAACTACAAATCTCGACGAATGGCTGCGCACGATTGAAGAGGTACCTCTGGCGGAGAAGATCCGAATGTACGCAAATGCTTTTCAAAATCTTCTTGCTCCATATCTCACTCGTGTGCCGAATGACAAAACTCTGCTTGATCCACCTGAAAGCACATCGTCTGGTAATTGTGCGACCCGGCCAATGGCAAGTCCCATGCCAAACTCTCAAGATCCCAGTGGTATGCACAACAACATCGACAAGCCTCCCAGTACCCCACCCAAACCGGAGACATCGGCCTCAACTTCTGACCAAGAGAATCGCGATTCTTTGAACAGTTCAGCGAATCTTACAAACTCTCCGCTGGTTGATCTTTTGGGTAGTTCCGATGATGATATAAATCCGCCCATAATTGTCTTGTATGTGGTTGAACCATTCACCTACGGCTGTGATTCGCCTGAACTCGAACGAATCGCTTGCATCTCGCTATTGCGAATCTACTCCGAACTTCTTAAATCCATTCCAGAATCAGTGCGAAGCAATATTAACATACAGATTCTATCGCTGGAATCAATTCTTGAGCTTGGTCGCAACCGGAATCGCAAACGCCTTAGCGATGAGATTAAGTGCCTCGCTCTGAACATCTTTTCGCAGTGCCGTCGATATTTATCACATGCCAGCAGTGTCAAAAGTCTCACAGGCTTCGGAACAGCGGCCAACATGGAAGTCTTCCTTAAATCAAAAGACGAACAGAATCGACAGCCGCACAAGATTTATACACCACCATACATTCTGGCGCCGATGCACGAGAAGGCTGACAAAAACGACTTCTCGCGTACGCGCAACGGCTTCGATCAACAACAATTCTCGGTGATGTATTGCAATTACTGCATGAGCGAGGACCAGTCATGGCTGTTGGCCACAGTGACCGATGATCGGGGTGAACTGCTCGAAAAGATCATCATCAACATTGACATACCGAATCGGACACGTCGAAGAAAGGCACCCGCTCGGCGAATTGGCTTGCAAAAACTTATGGATTTCATCATGGGCCTGATTTCGCAAACCGATCAGCCGTGGCGATTGGTTATTGGTCGAATTGGCCGTATCGGTCATGGCGAGTTGAAGTCGTGGAGCTGGCTGCTGAGCAAGCAATATCTGCAAAAGGCCACAAAACAGCTGAAGGACATTTGCAAGCAATGCTCGCTCATGTATCCTCCAAGTATATTGAGTGCATGTTTGGTGACACTGGAGCCGGACTCCAAGTTGCGTGTTATGCCCGATCAGTTTACACCCGACGAACGATTTAGTCAGATTTCAATGCAAAATCCTCTGTCGACGCCGCAGGATGTCACGTGCACGCATATATTGGTCTTTCCAACCAGTGCAGTTTGTCAGGTAGGAATACATATTTGAATTTGCGTTTGAAGCCACTAACTGATCTTCTCATTTTAGTCCTTCCAGAAAACATTCAATGAACTTAACGAAACGCAAGTGGATATCGATAACGATTTTATGTTTGATCTTGACGAAGATCCCGAGAATCCAATGAGCGATGTCAACATGGATTTGTTCTGGGATCGTAAGTAGCCTTAGAAAACCGTCTTAGGAAGCCAGAAGTACTTAATGTGGTTTTGTTATTGTTTACAGCAGCTATGGTTCAAACGGGAATGGAGAGAAATTCGAATCACGGCAGTCCCGATCGCATGGAGGACAATCGAAGTTGGCAAAGCTCCAGTGGAAACAATTTCAACTCATCACGCATGCCGCACGATGCTCAAGATATTGAAGAGGTAAGTTAGCTAGCACTTCAATTTAACTATGCCCACCAAACTAATGAAAAATGTTTATCAATTTAGGTCGGCTCAGTGCTGCAACAACCACTAGCTGTTGGCTATTTCGTATCGACAGCGCCCACAGGTCGCATGCCTTCATGGTTTTGGTCCGCCTGTCCCCACCTCGAGGACGTTTGTCCAGTGTTTCTCAAAACTGCTCTGCATTTGCACGTGCCAAACATTCAGAACACCGATGACATCCTCAATTCCAATAGCCATTCGACTGCAAACGATCATCCATTGGATTCAAATCTAACCGCCGATGTCCTACGTTACGTACTCGAAGGCTACAATGCCCTATCATGGCTAGCCTTGGACTCCAACACACATGATCGTCTGTCGTGTCTTCCAATTAACGTACAAACGTTAATGGATCTCTATCATCTGACGGCTGCCATCGTCTAAAAACAAACAGGTGTAATTTTCCTTTTTTTCATGTTGTTATAATATTCAATTTTGTACATTTGTGTATATTTATATTTAGAGCAAAAAAACACTAATACTTTGTTTGAGATTTATGTTGAAGACTTAATGACAAATTGTAACAAACCGTAGGGAAAACATTTTATTAAAAAAAGTAACAAAAGTAAAAAAAAAAAACAAATGAAAATCTGTGATATTAGATTTTATATGGTTAGAGAAACACACACTTAATGACATAATTATCAAACTTGTAAGGATATATACTTAGACTTATATTATACAAGTTCTATACAACAAAAGATGGAAACACACACAAACTCATAAACATCCCGCAATCTTATAAAAAACGTAGCTCACTTGTTGGAATTTGTTTTGTTCGGTTCTACTTCAGGCAATTAGCAGCTTGTTTTGACAAAATAGAACTCCAAAAACTCTCTGAAAAGTGAACTGACAAATGTTCGTTGTTTTAATTTTTTTTCGGAAGCCAAACATAATCAAAAAAGAGATTTGGTTTCTTAAACTTGAAGATTTATGTTGACGGATTGGTGGGTTTAAAACAAAACGTTTGTTCTGTATTCCCCGGGCACAAGTCCATTGCTCTTATGAGGCAATACACACCGAAACCAACACGACACGAGAAAAAGTTCTGTTCTCTTGTCGGTTGCAGTAAATACTTGGTGTTGTATAGGAGCAACCCAAACCGAACCCGACAAAGACCTACGATTTTGTTTTTGTCGGCTTCGGTGTGGGTTGGAATCCGATCCAATTTTTTGTCGAGACACAAAAAGACGTTTTGTCGGTTTGGGTCAGTTTTCAGCCTAAGGGTTGGTTTAATTGTCATCCATTGAAAGGACTTGTTTTATTTTCGCTTAAGTGCCCTACTGATTCTGTTGTTTTATTTTTTATCGTACTAAGTGTGCCTTGTTGAAGATTTTGCCACTGTTTTATTTGCGAGTCCGTTCTTCAAGCAATCGTTGAATATATCTAATTCCAAATAACACTTACATCATCATTATCATTATCCGGTCCGGGCCTCCTATAGCAAGCACGCTATCTATGCTATTGAACGGCTAGTTCCCTACCATGTATTTTGTCGCAAAGGACTACTTAATAACTTTGTTCAACGAGAAAAAAGACAGCACAGCACAATACAGCACAGCTTCATGAGAAATATCAGAACACTTTAGAACAAGTTAGAACACTCAACTTTTTGACGGTTGAAATTTGTCTCACTTGATCTGTTCTACCTAAAAAGGTGGAAAAGAAAATCCTGTCGTAAACTGTTCCAGACAGACAGTTTGAAAAAGAAAATGTCTCTATGAACACCAAAAACCTGTACTTTTCTGTTTCAAACTGTGCAGAACAGCGTTGCTGAACATACCTAGTAACAATAACATGACCATTATATAAAAACCGTTAATGTACTATTTTTCAAATTTTTTAAAGTCCATAGCTCGAAATGATGGAGAAGATCTGCGTTCAGTTTCGAACTCAACACGCCAAAAACCTTCTGAAAAACATGTTTTCTTACAAGATACAAAACTGACGACAATATAAACCGTGTTTCAAAAAATAAGCTCAATAGCAACGCGTGATCCATTTCGAGGTCCCTACTTTTTTTAAGAAAAAAAAAAAAACAAAACAGAAAGAACAAAACATTTGAAAAAACATTCTTTGGCATTTCTTTTTGAAGATTATGTCTATCAAATGTTGGCCGTTGCCTCGTCGCAGATGATCCATCCGTTGAATCCAATTTTCGATGACTCGTTCGAGCATTTCGACTGGTAACTGGCGAATGACACGTGATGTTTTCTTCCAAGGCCTGAATCGAAGTTTGTTTGTCCGCATGAACCTTAGACTATGCATATCCCCACAGGAAAAAGTCTAACGGTGTGATATCACACAATCTTGGTGGCCAAACGACCATCCATTGGTTGATGCAATGTGTGGAAAGTCTTGCTGAAACCAAATGTCGGCGAGATCACGAGCTTCAATTTTAGGCATCAAATAGTTGGTTATCATGACACGATAACGGCCGCCATTGACGGTTACGTTCGCATCGGCATAATTTTTAAGGAAATATGGACCGATGATTCCACCGGCCCACAAACCACACCAAACCGTTTTTTTTTTCTGGATGAAGTGGCAGTTCTTGAATCTCTTCAGGTTGCTCTACGTCCCAAATGCGGCAATTTTGTGTGTTTACATACTCATTGAGCCAGAAATGGGCCTCATCGCTGAACAAAATTTGCCTCGAAAACATCGAATCTTCTAGGAACTTTTCAAGAGCCCATAGAATGATTTGTAAACGTTGTTCGGGCGTAAATCTTTCCATTATGAAATGCCAAACAATGCAAAACAAAGACTCACACGTGATCTGTCAAAAATTAGCTAATGAAAAAAGTATCTCTACTTGGATCAGCCATTACTTCGTCAGTGAACCGGTTTAGTTTGAATACGTAACAATAGTTTTTTTTTTTTATTCTTTTCCAAACAACGAGTTCTTGCCTATTTCTTGCTTTTCAATGAATAAAACTCCTTCGGCCCAATCGGAGAAAAATTCCGCTCCAACGGTTACCTCGACTGGGCCGATTACTTGTGAGATGATTACAAAACCCCTATCCCAATTACAATCCACCAATCTAAACTGAATCTATTTTTTGTTTAAGCAACCAACAGAAAATAAAACAGGTAATGCTAAAAATTTGCTGAAAACACATTTGTGTATCAATTAAAAATATAAATAATCCCCCCATCCCTAAATTTAGTAAAATTATTAACAAAACAAAAGAAACCAAAACCGATACCATGCCACAATGTCATAGAAAACAGAAATACCAAGTAAACAGATCCCAAATCACAGCAATTACAAAACAAAATCAAACTTATATTTTGTACATTACTACTAGGTGTTAAGCTTAAAATTAAAACAAATTAAACATTTTCTACTTTTAAGATGCAAAAATGTAAATAAAATGCTTTACTAAAAAAAAAAGAAAAAAAATTGAATTCACCGATAAACGGTCAAGTAAACAAACATAAGTTTAAACGAGATTTTGTATATAGAAAAAGAAAAAAATCAAATTAAATAAATTGAAGCAAGGTTAATTCATTTTATACAAAATTTTAAATTTATTAAATAAAGTCTAGTTCATAAACAAAAAACAAAATAAATATTAAAAACAAAAAGGACACAAGTAAAAATATTCTAACTATAGTTAAAATTGTACATAAAACATAAAGTAATTTTATTATATTGCAAACCTAGTTGAAAGTTTAAATATAAAACTAAATGGAAAAAAATGACAAAAACACAATGTTTTAATTTTATTAAATATACAAACATATACTAAAAACAATTAAATGTAAAGCTAAGTTAAAAATTTAACAAAAAAAATTATAGATATATAAAATGTAAATATACAAATACATGAAAAAATTATTTATATAAAATTAATTCAACAATTAAAGTTAAGAATATGTGTAAAACACTACACTACTACATATTTGTCATTGGATTAAGTTATTTACAAAGTATTTAATTTTATTTGTTTCAAAAGAAAACCACAATAATATTGAAAGCAATCACACGACTAATTATGTATTATGATGAAATATTTTACAAGCATTATTATTTTTATAAATAAATTAAATTTAATCGAACAAAATTATGTGAAAAGTTCCCTTTCAGTCACTATGAAGAAAAAACACACACACACACAAACAATCAAACTAAAAGACAACGACGTTGTTTTTCGTTAGTTAAATTTAATTTCTTCTTATAACATAACTTATTTATTAAAAAATAGAAAAAGAAGAGAGAAGATAAACTTAATGTAGATTTATCACACTGAAAATCCCACGCATCCTCCACACACACTTAAAGAACACACATAATATTGTTTATTGCAAACAAGAGAAAACATTGTTTAAATTTCGAAGCTGAACTACATTATCTTATTTATTAATTTTAATTTGTTTAAAATATTTTTAATGTACAAACAAAAAACAAGCATTATTGTAAAATAGAAAGAAAACGAAAATCAACCATAAAACGAAATTATTAAATTTAACTTAAGTTTAATTTTATTCACATTGTGAAATTTTAAATATTACACACACATTATATATACAATAATAATATATTTAGAAAAAATTGTATCTTTAATTCCTTTTTTTTAAGCTATAAAAAATACTTTACACATTTTGCATTGAGAAAGGAAGCAACACCCAAAAAAATTATAAACAAACTATCGACACAACTCTTTAATTGTAAATTTAGTTTAAAATTAAATTATTTAATCAATTTGATTTCGTTTCGTTTTTTTTTTTTAATTTAATTTTATATTTAAATAGATTGCAAAAAACGACCACAAAAATATTAGTTTAATTTTTTATTTCACATAGAAACATTGTTTAATTTTTCTTTCGATTTATTCATATTTTTAAAAATAAAGAACAAATTACAACAAAACAAATTTATTTACTTGTTGATTTTATTTTTTTTGTTTCTTTTGTTTTTGCATGAGGGAATGGAATTTTTGAAGTGAGTGATAGAAGGTTAACATAATACGTGAGTTATTTTACTTTTTTAACCATTGCTTTTGTTGAGTTTTGTATAGAATTGTAGACTATCAAAAATCGCTTTCAACTACGTATTGAATGCTATTCGAGAAGAAATGTCCACTCCCATGAGATCGACTGCTGTGCCAGATATATTGAATATTTAGGACAAGGTATTAGCACCAAATCGGCCATGACTACTCGATATGAATGTCACAGCAGACAACATCGAGTTCGATTGCAGTAGTTTGTAGTGCAATTGAAAAAGTTTTATGCCCAAGGCACATAAACTTTAAAATTACTGAACTAAAACGCCGAGAGGCCAAGCAGTATTTCCTTTTTAAGTCGGGAATTCCGGGAGTTATTCGTTACTTTTTTCCAGCCGATACCGTCTCGAATAGGGGGTCCTTCCGCATTTAAAGAAGACGATAGTCTTTCCCACAAATTGTTTGAAGTGTTTAATTAATTAATTAATTCCAACATAATTTCGAATTCCCTGTTATGAAATTTATTTGCTTAAATTTTGAATAAAATTATTATTTCCTCACTTACATTTTATCTATTTCACACAACTAAACACAATTTTCCTTTTGTGTCCTTTAAAACGACCTTCGAATTGCAATCCGTTACCTCTCTTGGAAAGAGAGTAGAAACAAAATTTCCGTTTTCGAACGCTAATGGCAATCGCAAACGCATTGCCAGGTACGAAAAATCCGAATGCGGATTTGTCATTCCGTACAAAATATTCGTTTTCGAAAATATTTTCTTTCGAAACGCATTACAGAATAGGGCCCCTGTATCGCGCTTCTAGTACAAACATTTTAAATGCTCTCCTCAGTTATGCTCAGTTGCCTCAGTTATCGAACTGAACTGAGCCGCTCCAAAGCTTCATAAATCTCGTCTTCTGTTAGCAGACGCTATTTCGCTCAAGTTTTTTTGTTTTGTTTTTGTCGATCCTTCAAAATAATCGAGATTGGATAAAACTACTACAATTTTTAATTCTCAAACGACCTAATGAATGTCATCATCCCAATGTGGTTACTCATTCGTTCTATCACTCACTCGTTCACGGAAGCGGTAATTCGGCTCCTCGTTTTTGCGTAAGCTGGTGACCGCAACAGCGTTAATCACGCGAAATATGTCACTTAAATTCGCATGACGGTGCTCCAGTTACGAACTAAATCCTCTTGGATGGTATACAAAAATGAGCTCTGAGAATTATTGGTACCACTATGCGAATGTGGAAAACTTTGTTTCCAGTCGTTGCAATATTCAGGAATTCAAGGCTAATGTACACCGGCATTTAACCCTCGCCCTTTTCCAGACGATCGCACTGTGCTTTTGGCATATTAAGGGAATAAAAAAAACCTTTTGTGCCCGACTCGGCAATATACATCATCCACCTTGTTAACGCAATGCATAAAGGTTTAATTTTCAAGTCCACAACGAACAACAACGTCTTATCTCTTTGCTCCATGAAAATATATATTTTTTCCTTTTGTATATTAAAATGTCGTTTCTATAAATACATTTTTATTTTACAAAGCCCAATGGTTTCAAAATTAAAAAGCGTTTAATTTCCGAAACGTACGAAAATGAACAGATCGAAACTGGGAGAATTCTTTACACAAGTTTTAAGAAATAAAAATAAATATGTAAAAAAAAGGTAAAATAAAATAAAGTTAACTATTCTGTCTTATTTTGTAAATGATCAATTATTATAGAAATTGATTGCTTAGAGGAAAATAAAAAATCGTTTTAAGAACTTACGTATCCAAGAAAGTACTTTTTTAAACAAAATATACATTGCAACAAAACAAGATTTGTAATTGAGTATTTTTAACTAACTATTTGTAAATAAAATATCATTTTGAAAATGCAAAACATTTAATTAAATAAAAGATGAATTACATACCAAATATAAAGGGAAGACAGTTTTTTAAATAAATACAAAAAGGGAACACACATTGAAACTATTTCAACAAAAGCAAATAAGTCGTAGTTAATTAAAATTTAATTTACAATATTAAAATTAAAGAAAAAACAAAATCATATACATATATGCTTAGAATTAAAAAAAAACTATTCTGTACATAAATACATAAACCATCAAACGAAATCAAATTGTTTAAAAATTAAATTTAAGTTTTAAACTTAGAATGTTATATCATAACCTTAAAAAATTTAAAAAAGAAAACATCCGATATTATTTTCTCTCAAAAGTTCTTATTTTAATATTTGAACTTTTGAAACTGTATGTAGATTCAAAAAAAAAAAAAAAAATTGGAACCAATTGCTAAAAGAAATTAGTAAAATACAAACCCAAACAAAGTTAAAACATAAAGTTAGCAAGTAAAATAGGCCAAATATAAAAAACAAAACAGAAAAAGTAATAAACACAATTTAAATAAAAAATAAATACATAAAGTAAAAAAAAGAAAACAAATTTTAAAAGCAAAACCTAGTAATATTGTTTGGATAAGAAATGAAATTATATATATATACATACATACTATAAATAACATGAAATTGTAAGGATAGATGCAAACAACTTTTTGAAAACATTAATAAACAGTCAAAAGTAAAACATTAAAACAGATGAATTTATCGATGTTTGTTTTATTTCTCCTTCTCTTGTTGAGTTACGGAGGCAGTTCAGGATACTTACTTACTAGCATATGGTGGCGCTACAGTCCAAGTCGGACCAGGGCCTCATCCAACAAGTGTCTCCAGCCAGCTCGGTCCCTAGCTAGCTGTCTCTAGTCTCACACGAAAAGTTGGTTTAGGTCCTCTTCCTCTACGGGCCGGAACATTATTTTCCATTCGCCCTACTTGACCAAACTGTCTAAGTCGTTGGACCTTAACTTTTCTGGCTAGGTCAGTGTCGCTGAACAGCTCGTACAGTTCTTGAATGAATCTTCGTCTCCATTCTCCATACGTGGTCTTGAAATCGATGATCGGGCATGCTTTCTTCCGACCAAATTTTGCAGATGAGCTGGTGCATGCTCCTTACCAAATTATCTCCAGCTGCTTTGTACAGTTCGGTGGGTAAGACGTCTGCTCCAGCGGCTTTGTTCGACTTAAGTTTAGATATCGCTATGTTCAATTCGTCGATGTCGGGTGGATGGAATTGGCGGTCTGCTTCACCCAAATTGAATGGTTCTGTAAAGTTGGCGGAATTTCGCTCGTCATCGCCAGCACTCAGCACTGACTGTGGATCCACTACGATATTCCCATGATGGTCTCTACAGGCTTCGATTCGGTGTGTATAACCCCAGGTGCTTTCGAACCTCGTTCCTGTTGTGACATCCCTCTATTTCCTCGATCGTGCGCTCGGTCGCTCCTTGTATATGAAATTTTCCATGACCCAGTCTTAGCCTATGATCGTTTTTGTAAGATTCTTGGTTAAATCTGTGCCTTCTTTTCTAATGATTTCCGTTCTAGCGATCACAAATTAATAGAATACACTTTTTCGCAACTCTACTTATAAAAGAAAAAGACGTTGTTGTAACGGTATTTATTTTAAATCAATTTGTTTCATTTTCTTGAACTACCTTATCGACAACAAGTACTTGCTCAGATGCTCAGAGGGCAGCACAGATAGTGTTAAATGACAGTTTGCTTGACATTTTCCCACAAAAACAAATCGGTCTTGCACATGTTTTGTATTTGTTTACGAATTCAACATTTTCTCAATTCTTTTTCGGTGATTTTTTATGGTATTTTGTTAAATATTGAATTAAAAATATCTAAAAAGCAATGGATAATAAAATTAATGATATTGATTCAAATGAATCGTTTGAAGAAGTCGCTGCCAAGGCACCAAAAAGAAGAACACTTGTAGCACCATGGAAGAACATGTGAGTTTCAATTCTTTTATTTGTGTAGTAATTTATCTAAATTTGAAATTGAAAAATAAAACAGTGAAGAATTCAACAAAGTTTACTCATGGATTTACGGAGAAAACGCCACAAACGAAACTAAACAACTTGCTTGCAAGCAAATGACAGTCTGGAAGATTCGTCGTTTAAATTTCACTCCGGCAGCTGTACTGGGTACTCTGGTCATTCTTGAAATTCACCTCAAAGACGAACTTAAAGACCCATTGAGCACCGCAGATCAATTGAAAGAAATACAAATCTTGTATGCCAGTGCATTCACACGCTTCTTCAATTACATGTCTTCCATAATGCAAACACAGACGCAAAACATGAAAACCATGTACGAAACTGCCAAGGAGCTTAACTTGCGCTCATTTGTGGTCGATCTCAGGCACGTCTGTGCTCATGGTCAAGACATGCCATCGATTGAAGTTCTCCGCAGTGCTTCCAAGTACTGCCTGCGATGGTTGGAAGATTTTTATTGGAAGAGTCAGAGTACATCTATGCAGAACATTGACATTCGTGAGATTCGCTCCAAGGATACAACAAGTTTCGAGCAGACTGTCTGGAAGTTGTTCCAGTTGTACGATGGAGCTTTGAGGTGTTCCATCAAAGGTGAGAAGATAAGCAAGAAAAATTCCAGATGGGAGAGGCTTCTTGAGCCCATCAACGAGCCAAATAAATATAACTTAACTCCATTGGAAATAATGGGTTTGGTTGTGAAGAATTTCGGAATAGAAGTGATTCGAGAGAGATCCATGAGTGACTTATCGGAAGTCTGCATTGATGCCTTCCTTCAAATGAGATTTTTCTTCAACTATGTCAGTGGTAAGTAATAACTCCCCAATGAGTAAGAAGAAAATAGTTAACTTTTAACTTACTTTCAGAGAAACTATCTGAAACAGAAGCTGAGCTTGAGAAACTCATTAAACACACCCAGGGACTTTTCCGAATGTTTGCCATATACGATATGATTGAAGATTTATTCCGTAGTCTTCTGGCTATTGTGGAGAATAAAAATGAAGATACACAGCGTCGCAAAGCGGCTAGTTTCTGGGCTAATCAGATTGTGCTTGGTTTCATTGCTTTTCGTCGCTGTAAAGAGATTTTTAAAATCGAAAAAGAGGAGGTTGGTTTCTTGCTTCTTTCATCCGTCTCTTATTTCGTATTTTTTCTTGACTAGAATTCTGGTGATAGATTCGATTTGAACTCGCTTAACTTCGAAAATACAGCCAAAAGAGCTCTACAATTTTACACCAGGAGTGGCATCAACCCAAAGACAACACTCATCTTCGGTGATTCTGTACGACGACCATGGGTTTGGACGTTCAACAAAGAATTCATGTTTGAAAGACTTCCTTTTCTTAATGAGTATTCAATCGAAATACTCAAAAAGTAAGGCCTATGCGTGGTCATAATCATTTTTTACTTATTCAACTCTGCTCTCTTCCAGCATCCTACATTTAACTGATCCTCAACTCACGGAAGACGAGATAAAAATTTTCGGAGCCTTGTTGGAACTGAATCTAAGCAATGAGACTACCATAGATTGTCCGGATATTGCCGAAGAGGTTCCAAATGACACTGACAGATACACTGATGACAACTCAAGCAAATGTTTTAAAGACAACGAATTTTGGATATGCACGTGGAATGTTAGGTCCCTTATTAGCGGAGACCCTCAACTGCTGCAAAGCAGACATTACCGCTACTATGGTAATTGTTACCGAGAGCAATTAAAGCGGCTCTTTGGATGCGGATTCGTCGTCGTGGGAAGCAGACTCAGGCGAAAAAGTCTTGAGCTTCAAAAGTGTAAGCGAACGCATCTGGAGGACACCAAAGACGAGTTCTATGAGCAAAACATATGAGCAATGTTCTAGCTATAACATTAAAATTGTACTCGGCGATTTTAACGCGAAACTGGGAAAAGAGGACATTTTTGGTGGAACAGTCGGAAAGCACGACACCAATTCCACAACGGATTCTGGCTAATCGATTTTGATGTGGAATGAAATGTTGTGTAGCAAGAACATGGTTCCCACATCTCAACATCCATAAAATAACATGGAGATCTCCTGATCAATCAACTGTCAACCAAATTGATCATATTGCGGTCGACGGAAGGTACTTGTCCAGCATTTTAGATATTCCAACTTTCCGAGGAGCCAACATCGACTCGGACCACTACATTGTAGTAGCCAAGGTAGTACTACCAATATCCCGACAACGGCCAAAACAAGGGAATGCTGCAAGAAAATTCGACGTCGGACGGCTACAATCGCAAGAGATCGCCACATCCTTCTCTGATTGAGTGTCAAGTTACCTCTTAAGAAGTCCAATGCCGCTAACATCAAGTATCGAAGACCAGTGGCAACATTGCCAGAAAGCAGTTAGTGATGCCGCCTCTAAAGTGCCAGGTTTCACACAGCGATATAGCGACCAAATCGAAAGCCCTGGTTTGACGAAGAATGCAGAGCGGCCCATGCAGCCAAGCAGGAGGCATACAGAGCTGTGCTGCATAGAAGCACAAGAGCTGCTCGTGAGCTCTACGAGCAAAAGTAGAGAGAGGAACGCGGGTTCTAAGGAGAAAAAAGAGAGTTCATGAGAAGCGTTACATCGAGGATGTTGAGAGAGCCAACAGTAGGAATGAAGTTCGGAGGTTTTATCGGAAGGTAAAACAGCTGGCTCAAGGTCATCGAGAAAGAACCGATACCTGCAGAGATAAACAAAGGAACATCATAGTAGAATCGCAGTTAATGCTGGGGATTTGGAAAAGCCACTTCTGTAGACTGTATAACGGCGACGACGAACACATCCCGCCGTCAGGCAGGAGCCTTTCATCGGACACGATGATAGCCAACAATTTCGTGAACCCGAACTAGAAGTAAAATCGGCAATATCACGGCTGTAATCCTGTAGGCTGTAGTAGAGGAGTTTGTCTACATATGCTCCGACGAAGAATAACTCTTGCTAATCGCTGTTTCCTTGAGCTAAGAAATCAATTGAGTTGAAAAGCCTTCTCTCGATTAACTACGGCAAAACGGGTCTTCTTTGCCTCATGTGCATTGATGAGGAATGGAGAAGAAGATACAAAAGCAAACTTTACGGGTTGTACAACGACGTGCACTTAGCCAGAAGGGTGAAGATCCAGAGACTCAGATGGCTCGGTCATTTACAGCGGATAAACACCAATGCTCTGGCCCGGAAAGCCTTCGACACTTATCCCGAGGGACGTAGAAGTAAAGGAAAAACTTGATAACACGCAAACATCATCAGCGTCCATAAAGACAAGTCTTCTCACTGCAAAATTTAAAAATGCTTTTCCATCAAACTTAAGAAAAAAACAAATCGCTTAAGTAATTTCCTTAATTCCTAAATGACAAAATAATAAAATCAATCAAAGCATCTTATCTAATAAATCACGTTTTCGGATTGCCATAGGAACAACACACACGTAACTCTATCCAATGAAGCAATATGACACAGCGTTTTTACCCTCAACGTGATATATTACACGCACCTACGCATACGAAGAAAAGGTACACAACAACCATAAACACAAAGCGAGTTTCTTACGTTGCTGTCCAATTAACTGCCACAAAAGGTCAATACGATCCGCTCTGTACAATTATGTAAGTCGTGCAACATACAAAAGGGATTTATAAGTTATTCATTCGTTCTATGACAAAGTCGATGTAAGGCACTTCCTACTTTGAAATACCAACTTTGTCTACAAAATACATAAAGTTGAGTACATTCAAAATAAATCCAGCCACCGAAATCCAATGAGCAAAAGACACATCCATCGCATCTTCAACAAAACAAAAATTAGAATGTAGATTGAGGGGCAAAGGGGTGGAATTGTCATTGCAGGACACAGGAAATTAATTTGCTGCGGATGTGATTAGAGAATTTTCTCTGTTCTGATTCGAATTAGTTCTATTCATGGAGCAAGGCGCAAGTAATGGCATCACGTTCAATCAAGCGTTTGGGATATGTGTGGGATGGCGAACTTGTTGGGTGGGTGTTTTTTTGTTTTTACTTGTTTTTGTATTTATATGGATTTCTGAGACATTGAGAAATTGCTTCCTTGATGATGAATAAAGGATTTTCTTCTTCTACAAGCGATGATTTATGCGATGGATTTTCTTGGACTTAAAGATCAGGTGGTTGGCCTTTAAGTCTGTTTATGTTTCTGGTGTTGGATAGGAGATGGAGTAGTAATTTGTGAAGATTAGATGCTTTTCTTTTTTCAAACGAACATGGTCAACATTTGTCTGTTATGAGTAACACGTAAAAAGCAAACAAATCAAAAACCTTATCCATCCAAATAGGTCTACCATAAAAGGTTTTAAAAATAGGAAATCAATTTGATTCAATTCAATTGAAAACTAATTTTTAAACGACAAGTTACCGTTATTTATTCGATTCGGGAGTTGGCTGATTGAGCTCCTTTCTCTTCTACTCTATTCGATTAGGCATAAAGTATTCCGTTTTGGTGTGTTGAAACCATAAAGTCCATAACGTGTTGGGTCGTTGACAAACATACAAGCAGTCACACTTCACTTCTACTTGGCCTGTGTGCTGCGTGTTGGTGTCTCGGCTAAATCAAAATGGTCCAAAGCCTGAGGAGAAGGAAAATGCCTGCGAATTGGTCTGAAACAATTTCTTTACAGTCTTTACTGTCCAACTGCGAATCGTTAGTCTGCCGCTGTGAATACAATGACTGTTAACATCATTGACAAATGAAGTGGAGCCTCTGGACCGATCGACAACAACTGTTTACAACAAAAATGCCCGATAACTTTTCTGACGCTGTTAGTTAGTCTTGTTTGTGCGGCATGCAGTGAAACAATTGATTTATGAACAGGCGGGCACCTCGTACCTGGTAATTCCAAACCGGAAAAGGAGCAAAATCCAAAAGAGCGATAAAGATTTGCAAGTTGTTGCTGCACTTTCTACGAGAAACTTTTTTATTGCTTTGTGGAATGACGTTTGAGTATATGAACCACACACGTATCTCATTAAAAACAGAACATCATTTGAAACCTTCTTTTAATGATAATACTTTTATGAACTCAGGTTCTTAAAATCTATTCGTAATTAGGTTATCTGCAAAATTCTGCTTTTATTTTTGCGATTATAAGCCAGGGCCGGACCAAATATAAGTGTAAAATGTTCATGCAGGGCGCTGAAATGTATACAAACATGTGCAAACATAAAAAATCGACGCAGTGTTGAATTCTCAAGTGAAAACTCGCACCCATTAGAGTCAAATAATATGTCAAGCGTGTATAGCATGCAATAAATGTCGTAACCTCTTCTCGTCAAACATTAAACCATGTCATATGATGCACATTGACGCCAACGATGACGACGACGACTACGACAACATTCTGCACGTAAACAAGACTCTCAAACTCTCCTTACCCACAGCACATACAAATTCATGCCATGCCAATTCTAATTACGATTTATAGGAAGCGGTCATCAGAAACGCATGCCGCTCACATAAATCGAAATCATCTCAGAATACAAGCCAGTAAATTGTAAGCTCATGGTAACAGCTGTCCCTGGTACATAACTTTCCATACAGTCATAGCCAACCTTCTTTCGTCGCGTCTTCGTCCGTGTATCATTTGGCTGGTTATAAGTCAGACTCGCCCGACTCGAAGCTGTTCGTTATTTACGTCCATCGAACAGAGTGACCATTTCTGGTGCACATTAGCAATAGTGCCGCAGACCAATCAGCATCAACACAGATCGATTTGCCTCAAGATGGCATCACCCGATTGCACTCGTAGAGCACTTTCAACATTCAAGATGAATTTATGCTCCAGCAAGGAGTCGCTGACATTCCAGATGGTGATTTACTCCACTGGTAAGTGATGTAAGTGCGTGCCAGGACAAGAGATAAGCTCAACTCTTTATTCAACCCACAACAAAAGAGGACTCCGAGAGTTGTAACAAACCGATGGACGCTTAAATTACAGTTCGGCTGTATACTGGTGGCAACACCAAAGTCACGCTCTACAAGCTTGTAAGCCATTTGCAGTGCTGATTGGATGCAAAGACACGACGACGGCAGACGATTGCAATGTGCCTGTCGACCAAGTCCACGTGTTAATTCCATTTAATCCCTTGGCAAGTGTTTTGTATGAGGAGGACTGTTTAATTCATTGAATTGCATGCTCATAACCATAATAAGGCAATATTCTCCAGCTCCGTTCAAAGCATCTTGCATACCAGTGATTCAGGGAGTGCAATAGAGTGCTTTGCACATCGGATTCGCATCTGCTGCAAGTGCGAAAAGATATGAGAGTTGTGTTGTGCTCGAGGCGATTTGTTAATTCGTTTCTTGCTTGGATAACATTCGTCACATGGACATGAGTGCCAACTACTGATTGTCGAAGACATGCCGAAGACAGTTTATTGGATTCTTTTTGCCACTCAACTGACCACTGCATTTGATCGTCTTTACCAATGGAGCCGACATAGTTTGAGCAAGGAAATGGTGGAGATGTGATAAATTGATTCGTTGTGGTCACCCGCAAAGATGACAGTTACTGGCTCAGATTCAAATTCAATTGAAAACAAATTAGAAGAGGTAAAAGGTTGGGTCTGTCTTCGAAATGATTATTATACTCGTATTTACAGTAGCAAAGCTTATGGACCCACAACTCTTGGTCCTTTTTTTTAATAGATTCAGCCCCTTAGTGCCTTTAAACCTCTCAGTTTTCCTATCCAAGAACAAAAAACAAGAAACAAAAATGTTATCTGCCATTACAATCGCTAATAAATGGAAATCTGAGCCATAGGTCAAGCCCAAACTTTGTGGGGCCAAATGTAAAAAAAAATCACAACTTGCATTACCAAATTACAAAAATAATGGAAACACGTTACTCTTGCAACATGCTCTCTCAAACTCCACTTCGAGCCAGGGCTAGGTCGGACGCAGTCTCACTCTCTTCAATCGAAGTCTACCAGTATTTTTCGGTCTATATGACTTGGACTTCATAAGCTCCAGCTGCGAAATTAATTTGTTCCTACTTTATATCCAATAACACCGATTGTAGTTTTAATCAATCTCGATTCATCACTCTATAGAGCAAATAAGTGTTACAATTATTTAGCATACACATTGCGCTTGCGCGACTTATATAGCAGTGACGAACGGCGGCATTGTCGTGCACTTTGGGTTGACTCACGCTGCATGCCGGTCGCACTGCAGCAGCGACACGGCACACCCAAAACAAGAAACACCAAACCACAAAACTACACTCTCAAACCGAGATTAGTCAAAGATACATCGGTCCGGGACTGGGAAAACCCAATTAAATTGGCAAATAGAATAATGCCGGACCCCTCGTCCTCTTATGGCCTGCCATTTCGATACTTAATCATGACAGGAGCTAAGCCACGCGAACAGAGCTCAAAAACCGGGCAAACCAAACTGCAACAAGCTTTATAGCCTTGGATCAGGCCCAGGTGCACTCAAATGCAGTATTGAGTTCGTGTCGTTAGACAAAGTAGAGGTAAACGAGTGCTTGAATCATTTCGATTGTAAAAACTGAATGTAGGTAGGTTAGGTATCGGGCGTGGTTACAAGTCGTTGAGCGCTGCAATCACGGAAGTTGATTTATTTCGCATTGATTTAATGTGGACTGTAGTCTTGGTCGTTTGTAGTTTTGATACATTCTATTCGAGCTCTATGATTTTTTTTTGTTTTCGTTTTGTGGCTGACGTCGTTGTTGAAGTCGTTGTGGACTTAAAATCCAACTGGAAGTCGTTTGTATTTATGCAAAGTGATTGGAGTCCACTGATAAATTGCTTTGGGCCTTTGTTCGGGCTTGGCGAGTGACGAGTGAGTGAACTAGCTCTAGATCTCATAAGCTGTTCGTGTGGTATTGAATGTCGATCGCTTTGCAGTTCATGTTTTGTATCATTTCTTCTCCCTTCAAAATTAATTGTGTCAGCATCTATTTCTGTAACTAAAGTAACGACAACTGGATCAAATTCAAAGCTGAAAAGATTTCACGTGGGTATTACATGGGGGCGTTGATGGGGTGATATTGCATGTAAGGAAACAAAGCGTGATATTTTTTTTTTGCAGACGTCACATATGAGTGTTTAATATGACATTTATCTATTATTTGATACATGACTTTGCATTTCAACAGATTTGACATAATTTCGGGTGAGAGAAATGTCATTCCTGAAGCGTTGGAAGAGAAAGCAGTTTTTGAATATTCATGACTGGTTTTTTGGTGAAAAAAAGTAATTTCCGGTACACCACTTTTGTCCTTACCAACCAACCAAATTTGCACATCAATCTTGCGAACACCCAACAAGTTCCCCTAAAGCTGTGCGATACATTTGATAAGCCATCTTCTGTGGAGCCCGTTTTTTTCGTCATTGAACTCGCATTTTTATTCAAAATTTTGAAGAAAAACAAGAAATCGCTTAAATTACATTCGTACGTGGGAAGGGTTTGTTATACCAAATGGCGGGCGCGTGCGAGGAGCTTCAATCCTTTGCCTTGATCTTTATAGGCTGATAATTCCTCTTTTTTGTTTCTACATCAATATGCCCACGTAGCCATAAGCTTCCCTCACATGTGATAGATGAAAATCTAACCCAAGAAATGAGCCAATTGTTTTGTAAGAAAACTATCCTCAGGGTGTTCCTGCATGTCAGTGTGGAAACGTGAAAATGGGTTTGGACTCAGTCCAATGCCCCACCATACGACCGACAATACAGCAGCAGTACCAGGCGGCTATAACTCGGAAACATTTGTTTATTCGGCACTCATGTTGAGAGTCACAGAGAGAATTAACATTTTATTCCAATGATGGATCCTTATCAAATGCAAATTGTTGTATTTGGAGTAATCTGCGGTCGAAGCGAGATCTTTTGTTTTTGGCCTTTTGGTATAATTTGGTCGTTGAAGTCGTCCACGTTCACAACCTATGCAACAGTTTTATGTATTCCGAGCACACATAGATATTTGCCATGTCACCATGTCGCACACCGCACGTACTTAACCACATTGTTCCGAGAAATTTGCAAGATTCGCTCCGTTTGATTCAAGTTTGAAGCGCAAAAACGTTTGCAATTTGTCTTGAATATATTTAGATGGTCGAGAGATGGCGTATTGGATGCGATGGTGATTAATGGAAATGGAGAGATTTGTATTTAATTTGGTCACTAGCAAAGGTCTACCTGTGGGGCAAGCATGGAAGTATGTTTCGTGGGAAGGAATTTGTTAAGCTCAAAAGGTTAAAGGAGGTTTGATGTCATCAATAATAAATACAAACATTTAGGATATTCCCTCTTCAACATATTTCTTACACAACTTCTTACAATATGCGTCAAATGGCACCTTTTATCATTAAATCAGTGTTCTAGTCACACTTAGGAACATCAATTTTCTCTGCTGCACCATCATCCAGCTACTGCGCCTACCATCATCGGCGGCGTCGATGCAGTAACCGTCACGCACCTCAAGCTTATCCGATTGTGATACTCCATATTTTAGCTGCGACCAAAGAAACCGCTGCACATCCTTCGCACGCATATATTCACCTTCAGTGCTTCCTTCAATTCGATGGCTACGAAGCTGAACAATCTGTGAACATAATTTTCCTCTTTATATCTGATTGGGTGTCGTTGTAGGCAGTCAATAGTGAGTAGGCTTATATCCACTCTGTTGCTTCTGATTTGGTGGCTTCTCGCATCGGTATCGAGTGTATGCAAAGGTATGTGACTACTTTCGTAATGAGAACCCAATTAAATGTGCGGCTGCTTTCTGGACCAAAGAACAATCGGAGAGTAGGCTTCGCCGCCGCCACCAACCACATCAGTCTCTACCGCCGCCGCCGCCCGCCGCTGTCGACCGACAAAAACACTATTAAAAATAAAAAGAAATCCTATTTCTTCATCGACAGGGTGACAGGACAGAACAACTAACCGAGAAAAATAATAACAAAAGCGTGTTATTGGCAAAACGAAAGGTAAAACCAAATTAAGGCCCGAGACTTGGCGGTTGGGTGGAATTTTGATTGGCTCCCAACGAATCAAGAGCATCAAAATGGAATTCCAAAACTCTTTTCGTAAGCAAGCAGAACAACAGGCGAATGATGTATAGAATCCTTTTCCGTTTCTCATTATTTTCTACCTTTGCTCTTGAATAGGGTAAAATTGGTTTGTTGGCATAAAAGCAAGTGAGGGCTTATTTAACTTTAAAAGTCGAAAAAAAAGAAAACTAGGTTCACCTCGTTTTTGCAAGAAATAAAAGTCTCCAAGTTTTGAATGCACACAAGGAGTGGTTTGAACAATACAAAAACCTTTTTATAGGGTATCGCTTGATATGTGCGACCACAAACACATAGCTCCAGTATTTTTTTTAACCCCGATGGAAACATTGATGAAGGACCACAACATTCGAATGCTCTCATGATTCATTGGAGTTTTCAAAAGCCAATTAAAAACTTTGTTCATAAGTCAAAGAAAAATGGTCCAAAGAAGTCAGGAGTAACCTTTGTTCTTGTTTTTGTGTTTATCAATTTATTTTGTGTGTCTGTACTTCTCATACTGTAATAGGAAAAAACAAGAAATTTATTTGCGAAACAAAATTAATTAACCTCACAGAAAATGTGCCAACGTTATGGTCGCCGCCGCTATCGTCACCGTCATTGCCAATTTTAAGGATGTTTTGATGATAAACCAAACACTGCTCGAAAGGGAAGCAGCAAAAATTGGTTCAACCAATGTTTCTGCATAAATAAAAGTTATTGGTGATGCTTAAAAAATGCAAAATCTGTGTATGATTTTGATTAACATGCATGGAGTGAGAAATGATTAGACTTCGCCGGGAGTCGGAAGCAGACAACAGTGGGTAATGAAGTTGGAATTTTAGGGTCTAAAATTAAGTTAATTTTATTTCTAAGTATACCTAATCTAAGTTGCGTCACTAGCAACAAAAAATAACGAAACGCCCAACCACTGAATTCGATTGGGAGTTGGGCGATGATGGCAAGAAGTTGTTTTGTAGTCTACTCTATTTCTCAAAGCTTGAAAACAGCTGCCTGGATCCGTCCGGATGTCCTGTAAGGAAGCGTCACACTTCGCGCCCTATACTACCCCGACCAACCAACCATCAAAAATAAAAATGTAGGAGTTGATTAGCAACGAGTTATGGCGCTTAGGGCAATGTTCCTATTTTTGACCGAATATTAGGTACTTTCTTGTTCCTTCTGAGATTCCCCTTCACCTTGAGGCCGCCCGCCGCTATTCTAACTCCTTCCGAGAATCCCCCTCACTTCGAGGCAGCGGCTAGTAAACCTCCTTCCAAGAATCCCCCCACCCTGAGGATGTGGCTATAGGCTGTTTAACCTCCTTGTTGCTGTGCTACTCGCTTAAGATCACATCTAAAAAATTTTAACATTCTAGACACAATTCAACAGAACCCCAATCCACAGTTCTGTTTGCCTTTTTATTCCACAATTGAATAATTTATTCAATCGTAATGGTCACTCTGCACCAAATCCTTATCAAATTTAAGCTTAAAGGCTAATTTCGCATCACCAGCTCCCAGCTTGTGCACACAAATGTCTTTGAATGGATACAAACTCAGCAGCTCTGGCTTGCTTGCTGCATCACACTGCACCAGTCCAAACTAACCAAGCCATAAGGAAATTGATTAAGAATCGTTTTTTTCTTTGGAATTTAATTAAAATAAAGATATACCCATTCGAAGAAACATTCAAAACCACATAACATAACCCTTGGTTCACCCATTATTCTCCTTTTTGTGGCACTGATGGATTTTGAATGTTTACCCTTTCTCCAAACATCAGATCCCATGTGTGTGGTCAATGGCTGCCGGTTTGGTCAAATATACAAACGGACCTCGATTCATTCCGATGGTGCTGTCGATATGGAAATAATACTGCGAACCCATTCTCTATTCTTAATTAATCCAATCTCCTGGCAGGGGAATGATTCCAGCTTGGTGGCACACTCGTACATATATGGATAGACCCCAAAACCAGCATTGTCATCGGGAGTGTCCTAATCATTTTGGTAATAAATTAAAGCAATCGACAGGAACACAGGAAAGCGTTATCGACCACCGATACACTTCTGCAGGAGTCATTTACATATGTTCTTAAAGAGTGTACGCGGAGGCATAGTTGAAATGTCTCGATCTCTTTTTTATCTCGATCAAGGACTTGTTCCTTTTCTTCGGCTCATGGTGAGTAAGCAGTTCTTCTTTTAATCAAGTTCGCTGTCAACTCGAATATAGACGCGATAAGCCCACCATTATGCCTCTTTTTCGTTCCAGTTTCTGTCACTAGCAACAAAAAGTAACGAAACGCCCACTGAATTCGATTGGGAGTTGGGCGATGATGGCAAGAAGTTGTTGCAGGCTCATGCAACAACTGGATAAATAAATTCAAGGACATCGCATGATGAAGAGGCCGACAAACAGACACCACAACTAATGGTGATGCCCGTAGCCTGGGATAATGGAAATTATTTGTCTAAATGATTAATTGCACTGAGGTTTTCTGTTCGGGTTCGAGCTCGATGTCGATGCCGTGTCCGAAGACAAAACTGGACTGCTGCGTGCTTACATGTGGGCGCTTAAGTGTCTACCTAATTGAAGATGTAAGACATACTTGTGCCGCAATTCGATTTGAATATGTCGAGAGGGTAGTTTTTGGAATGAGTGTGAGTGTCAACATCCGCTTTTAGTCCACCAACATTACCGGTTTGAGTGAGGTATTTGCGTGTATATCTTGTTGTTGTAAGTAATGAGTTTGTCGTTTCATTGGTAATAGTTCCGGATGTGAAGGATTTGGACGACAGGATATAAATTGTGTCCATTAATGAGGAACAATAAATGCAAAGTGGGGAATTTGATTTGGGGCGACGATTGTGACGCACTGGACAAGGATTGAGTAGATTCATTATTTACAAAGTGGGAGTTTAACTAAATCGAGGTTCTTATGTTTGGCATTTAGAATACTTTGGAGGAGTGAAAAAAGAACTTTTGGTGAGTAAATAATTCAGATTGAGATTAATTAAACGCTCATTACTTCAAAAGAGCCAAAGAATAATACTTTCAGGGTTTCTTGGAAAGGAAACGCCGATTCTAGGAGTTTTGAATGTCTATAGAGGGTGCCTGATCAATCTGGAAATAGGTTTCTTCTTTAAACTAGAGAACTCATTATTTTATTAGTTTTTTTTTCCAATGTTAAGTAAACTATTTTTCCATGAACAATCTCATAAAACAAACAGTTCAAGTCAACGCAGCCGACACTTATCCCAAAATCTATTATCACCATTAATCACGATTCATCTGCATTGGTTTTGTTCAATATGTCTTTAAGTTTAAGACGATACTTAAACCCTAAAACCCCAAAGAAGTAAAAAAAAAAAAACAAAATCCAGCCCAAAACAGTCATCGAGACATTTACACATTTAATACACCTCTTTTATGGGCATATTAAAAAACCATTTCAGGCACTATTAAAATACGGTTTAAGGAAAAAAAGAAAAGAAATCTGCTTAAAGAAGAAACCCACAAAATACTTTTAATGAACTTCAAAAAAATCTCGAGTATAGGCCATATTTTGGGAGGGATCGGTTTTATTGCATAATAAATCGACCGACGGGATGCTAAAAAAAGAGCAATTAAAAGAGACGAACGCTATGTGTTTATATTTTTTATTTGGGTAATGACTTAGCCAATGATCTTGCATATGTTGGAAGACAATGTCTGTCCGTTTTCAGTCGTTCGTGGTCTCATCTACTTTATATGGTTGTGGGAGATTATCCTTGACATAAATCAGTTGAAGTTTTTGTGACAGTTTTATCAGGTAATAATAAGACGATATGGACGGATTGATCTCGGTTTCACTTAAAAGTAAAAACTAATTTATCTGGGCGTGAGATTTCAGCGTTTTTTTGTTTTTGTCGAAAAATGAACGTAAATCCTTATTTATGCCTATTTGATGTCATTTTATGTTTAGACTTCACGGAAATAACCATGAATAGTTTTAAAATATGCTGGAAACAATTTCTAAAAAAGTATTGCAAGAGAAAAATAAAATTGTAATATTTCAGTCATGATTAGTCATGCTTTTCAAGGAAAAGGGAACCAAAAATTGACATTATTATAATTGCAAGTGTCTCCTATCGTCCTATCTAACTCGCAGCATGCCAACATAAGGGGTAGATCGATACAGAGACTGCTCGTCATGAGGTAGTGAGAACGATATTCATTTTAAGGAATATACACTAGCTTCCTTCTAAGACGTGGAAGGATTAAGGAGTCCTAACTGAATCTATCGCAGAATCACTTGCAGTCTTCGGTGTTGAGAACTACATTAGAAGCTGGATAGTATCCATGCTTTTAGTAACAGGAGGATTCAATCAAAGTTAGGTTATTCAATGTGTAGATATACCAAATATGCCAGCATAGAAACACCTCATTTTGGTGTATTGTCTCCTCATTTATAGTTTTTGGTCATGAACAGCATTCTTGTAAAACTCGAGAGTAATGGAGTGAAAGCGGTTGCACAACCCGATGATTTGGTGATTCTAGTTTCAGGAAAATTTCTAAGCGTGATCAGTGAATTCACTAATATGGCTTTGAAGAAAGTAGGTGTAAACAACAACAAAACCGAGTAGATGCTTTTCATCAACAAAACCAAAATATCACCCTTCAATCTACTTCGGTTCCAGTGCTAAGTATCCGGGCTTATACTAGACATCAAATTAAACTAGAAGCCTAACATTGAAGAACGGGGAGAAAGTGCGTTGCCTTCTACGCTAGCAACATCTTGTATCTTGAGACTCAAGGAAATATAGGCTGGTGGAAAACCAAATCCTTCGGGCACTGAAACCGATTACTGCATCCCTACCTTAAACACCTAAAAGAAGTTTAGTGCCTTGCTTCCGTCAAGAATCGACTAGAAGGAAGGCGATGTAAAGAAAGACTTCGACACGACTATCTTCACTGATGGTTCAAAGATGGAATGCGGTGTTGGTGCAGGTGTCTTCTGTGAATCTCTTAAGATTTCAAAATCCTATAGACTTTCCGACTTTCCAAGTGTATTCCCGGTAGAAATTTTAGCGATAAAAGAAGGTTGTATAGCCCTTAAAAATATAACAGATGGTCAGGCAGCTATTAAAGCCATTGATTCAGCTTTATCATCTTCTAAATTTGTCCAGCAATGCAGAGAGACCCTCAAGGAACTAGACCTGAGAGTTTTTCTAATCTGAATATCGGGCCATAGGGGCTAGGCAAGGATCAGCCCTTCACAACTCATTGGCGGTGAGAGTATACCTATGCTCCTCTTGGAGTTGTGAAGGGCAATATCCTGACAATACACACATCAGAAGCAAACTATAGATGGAATAGCTTTACCAGTTGCGTTAAGCTATTCCATCTATAAATTAACATTAGGATTGTACGTGCGAAACTTACATCCTTCCCAGCCCATTCTCAAATCTCTTTTTAGATTTCATGAGGTATGGCGCACTTAGCGCTAATTGTGTCCTACACCGCTACACGTAAGTAGGACAGCCATTTCTACCTACCAAAACTGCAAGTGTCGCAATTAGTCCTGATTACTTTTTAGTACTTATATGTACTCCGTACACTCACAAGAAAATCTTCACAATGTGGTCACTTTCACCTAACCTAAAATTTGTTTTTCAAATAATTACACAAATCATACTTCCCACGATATCACAATGAGACATCACAATTTAAAATAATCAAATTAAAATCATTTTCTAATTTTTTTTTTGGGATCCGGCGGCGCCTCAACTTATTTGTCATTGTCGTTTCTTAAATGATTTTGTTATCAAAATAATAATTAGAAGAACTTTCATAAAGGATTACCAATCACTCCCGCAGCGACTTATCAAAATCAAAGACTTCAAACCTCAAAAAAGAAAAACTCTCAACACACGTGCGCCCGACAACAACAAAACCATTAACACAAACCGCAGTTCAAACATTATTTTTATGTTGCCCACTCCACATTCCCAGCGGGTGGTAGCGCCAGTCCAACAATCAAAACCCTTTTCCTCTTAACAATCGATGTCTAGCTCATTCTTGTTAATAAAATTACGAAAAAAGAAAAAATGTTAAAAATTTTGAAACATTTATTTTCGATCGAAAAAAGTATCAGTTTCTTCTTATTTTTGTGTAGCAAACCCCCACGCATAATTAAGCAGACACAAGCTAACAAAAGTCTGCCCTTTATCTTAAAACTTAAAAAAAGATGAACAAGGAAAAATCACAAAATCAATAAATAAGTATCGAAATTATTAAAATTCAAATCGACTGAGATCAATCATATTTTTGAAAGAAAAGCCTCATATACAATCAGTGACAGATCGGAACGACACCTACAACACGATTTGTCTGAAGAGGTGCACCGGCACCACCTGGTGAGCCGATAGGTCGTTCCCAGCGCCCCAAACAAACAATCAAATCTTAATTATGCAGCCATTTGCGGGATGGGATATGGGAATGTGGTCTGAACTCCACATAGATTTAAGATTTAGACTCTCATTCCTTTTGTTTTGAAAGAGCTTCCGCCTCTTACCCAAAATACATGTCAATGCTTACAGGGAAATTGTTCGATCCCCTGGGATGACCACTATACGATTAGACTTTTAAAATTTACATATGAATACAAAGCTGAACCTTCCTCTATCGAAATCAATTTCAATTAGAATGAAAATTTCTGAAAACGCGTCGTGCGCTCTGCAACGATTTCCTAAAGAGTTGTAAGGTACCTACATATACATAGAATCAGATAAGATTCCTCTACGGCTGGTTGCAATAAGTTATTTAGCTGCCGACAGAGGCGGTATCGCGTTATCTCCAAGTGTCATTCATATTTCTGTCAGATTTTGACATTTTATCTAATATTTGGACGTTTTAATCGACAGGCGCATGGTTTTTCTTTTTTTCTGTGTTTTCTTTTTCATGTGGGGGAAATTTTGTGTACCGTCATAACTTCTTCTTGTTTTGACAAATTTATGTTTTTTTTTTTTGAGCCAGAGATGGAAAAAAGAAATTTTGTGTTAAAACATCGTAGACCTCTGCTAGTACCTACATCCAAATTATGATAAATCGGTATACATTAGTGAAAGTTATTAAGAAACAATGTTCACATCTTTTCACCTCAACAGGACGTCCATCTGCCAGAAATGTATCAATTATCGGTACAAAATCCCATCTTATGAAATTGTTTTTTATATCGCTCAAAACACGGTCAACCGTTGCCATCCAGCATCGAATGGAACAACTTAATATTTTCTCTCCATTAATCGAGCTATTCAGATCCTAGAGAGAGATACCAATCAATTCCTGTCATCGACTATGCCTATTGATTCCGAATAGCAATCGAAAGCAGAGAACTGGTACATAAATAGACCACCAACTGTGTATCGATGTCTTACTATTTACTCGTTCCTAAAACCCTATTCCGGTTCTTTCCCTCCGTTCACTGAATGTACGCATTCACTGTATAATGATTCCGACATAACTATTCGAGCTGAATCGATACAAAACTGATCGAATCGAACTCATCGGGTGTCCAACGTACCTAATATACAAAATATTACCTTTTTCCTTTTCTGTTCTTTTGATAGGATTAAAACTCTTCATAGGCACTGATTTTTGTGTTCGCTTGAAAATTAATTTCACGGTGATTATCATCGGAGATTCTCGGGCGAATTAAAAAGAAATTCAAATAACTTCTTTAATACGCGTAAAATTTGACCAGTGTAGGTGGATGGATGACTAACCTTAACGTAGGAGAAGATTTGAGATTGGATTCATTGTTTGGTTTCAAAAAATAACATGAAACCTTTGTCACATGTTTACACTCATTCGATGGTCTAATCACTTAACAAAAGAATCGAATGTAAACCTTCTACAAATAAATCCATATGCGTTGATAATGGAATTATAAAAGTCGATAGTTGAGGTATTTCGTGGCTGAGTGTTAAATGAAGCTAATTGTTGGTACAGAGTAATACAAACATGACTTTTAATATTTTGATGTTTTCCTTTCTAATGTTTGGACAAAGAAAATGGCTTTTTATTTGAACACGAACATTTTTAAGAAGTGCTTCTTTTTTATTGTGTTTGTATTCTTTTCTCCACTGAAAATGTTTATTTTTTCCATTTATACAATTAGTTAATACTTTTTTGAGCACTTAAGACATGAATGGCCATAAATTTTGAGGTTAAACATTGAAAGAATAAGATTTGGGCATCGATTTCAACATGGAAATCCTAAACGAAAGAGCTGATGTTCGAACCTGAAACAATATTTATTTTCATTTGAACAAATTTACAAGTTTTGCACTGAAATATAATAATCGCACATAGATTGTATTGAAATTATTATTGAAAGCCTCATTCATTCAACCAAAATTACTCCTTTTTGAAGCCAATACGTGTGTTTAATTATTTGTCCCTTGATAATTAATTATTCTTTCAGTTTTTTCGTTTACCTACTGTTTTCTTGAATATTTAATTTTGCGATTTGTATACACTTGAATTGCTAAATTTTTCATCACATTGACCATACCCTTTTTGAGATGTCCTCAAAATGGATATTTAACGAAAAGTTCAACAGACAGACGGCAGGAAAAAAGACACCGCCGACCCAGTCATCATCAAGCTACTCGAATATTCACCAGTTGTCTCGGGCAATTTGATTCCAATTAGGCGAGCAAAATGTTAAAAGCTATGCTCCCTTCCTTCCATCATCAAGCCAGTGAGAGAGCATCATGACATTCACGTGAACTGCATACTAAGTGAACTCACAAGCTCAAACAGGCTCATCAAGCTTCGATGTTATGCAGTATGCCTGTGCATTTCTGTCTGCAATGCAATAAGGTTCTGTATCCGGCGGATATTTTCTTGCTTATGGCTTTTGCACAATAACTGTGCCACATAATGACTCCATATAGATAGAGTATATAAACAAAAAATGATGAAATTCACTTTTCCATCTCCGTTGGTATGGTTAAGTTGTCCTCGCCACGTACCGATATCCTTTCGCCAGCCTCGCAACGGGATGACATTTCAACCGAATAAATGACAGCAAATGAGTGACCGGCGCACGACAACGCGACATCGACGGTATATAGGTATTGCGACAAAAAGGCAGACCTTTGAGTTTGTGGTTTCTTTTTTCTGTTATTTTGTTATGTCGAAGCATCTTTTTCCGTACCTTATTAACGGTCATCGATTGTTTGTGGCAATGCCACCGGTTAAATATAATAATTTTCAGTTAGCTTTGTTACGTCCGTCGCGTCGTCATCGTGGTCCACTGGGAACGATATGTGGAGATGCTTCCCAAAATGCAACAACACGAAGAAAACATATCGCCATCTCTCAAATAAAATATTTCGGTTGCATCCTGACGTGAGATTTAAACAATGTACTTTGTACCATGATGGTACGACATACGGCAGCAGCATATCTCAAGCATTGTGAGGCCAAGTGCTACTTCACGTTTATGATTTTTTGTGGACTCTCACTCGCTCCGTTCCGATCTGAAGACTTCGCGCACAATGGCCGATTACCATTTTTAGAATGAAATATATGACAGATGGAATTGTTTAAAGTTCGCCGCGCTTGGCTGAAGCGTTCGGCAGCACCAACAAATGATCCTCTTTCAAGTGAGATTGTACTTCCCTCTGGATGTTTTTTTTTATGCTTTCTGGCAAGGGGAGGAGGTGTTTTTGATTTTTGTAAACTTTTTTTTTTTTTGAACGTGCGCTCGGTGTTGGAACTCATGTATTGTATTCCAATTTTCGATGAAAATTTGTTGCAACATGTGTAAACTGATGTTTACCGACGAGGTTGCAAGGGGGTTTTCTCGTTTTTGTATGTTTGTATGCATCTCTAGCTGGAAGGGACAAAATAAATTTCAAATAATGACATGTTTTATCGGAAGGAAGTTTTATTTATTAAAATGCGACCAGGGCACGAGCTTAACAGCGATACGTTAATAAAAGTTTTTTTATCTGCAACATTTTGCAGGTATAGGGATATGAAATTCACTGCAATTCAACAAATTAAGGACGTTTTTGCCATAAATCGAAGGCGACAATCAACATGGATAGTTACACTTGTGCATTATTAAGGGAATAAGAGGTTGAAAACGGGTTGGGATTTACTGATTATTATAAGCGGTTGTACCTTCCGAGTTCCGAGTATCGTATAGACCAATTAGTTAAAGTAATTTGCAGCATTAGAAATGTGTAAACTAAAAACTTGCTCATCCTCAAACTCTTTAACACCCAAATTAATTCAGCATTCTCCTTGCAAGTCGTCACTCTGCGATGCGTCACAACACAACACAACTCAACAACAAAGACAATGAATCCAGAGCCGGAGCATGCGACTTTGCGTGTCGATAATGCGAATTATTATAAAATCCAAACCGTTGGTTCGTTTCGTTCGCTTAAAAATCTAAATCGACTTTAATTAAATAAATTTCCGTGGATCAGCGTCGCCAATCATTTGTGTGTGTTCATGTTCCTTGTTTTTGTTCACAAGAAGTGAAAACCTACGAAAAGTCTCGTTCAAGGATTATAATCGGTCTTAGGCATGCATGGGACCAAATCGTTGCAGTTGCATGTTGTTGCTGTTTTTTCCCTCTGTTCACAAATCAAGAGTCAAAAGCAATTTATATAGGCATCCTTAATCAGGACCTAAAATTTATCGACAAAGCATACAGCAAGCGAAAGCTACAAAGAACACCTACCTATTGATTTAAACAAAACTACTGTTATACAAGACACATCGCGTGCGCCACATGCCATTTTGCATAGGAGAAGGAACAAACACAACTCCTACTCTTTAGTTTTTTTGCTGACTGCCAGTGAAGAAGAATTAAATGTCCGATCGATGATGGTTCGTTGCCATAATTGTTGAATGCATATAATTCTTCTCCCTACATGGAATTTCTAAGCTATATTATGTTCTTGACTTGAACGGGCCGACTGAAGTTCGTCGATTGCTAATTTCATAGCGATTGCAGAGAGCCCTTGAGGCAGGGAGCATAGATGATGCTAATCAGTAATCACTAACGCCGCTGCGGCCACTGCTGCTACGGGAGTGCAGTGCAGCCGCCCGTGTCGGTCAAAGTACCAAGATCGACAGGGGAATTTCACCAACAAACTAGGTTGTTTTTTATTTGGATATATTTTCAGATCTTCGGCAGAGTAGTATTATTTGAAAAAAATATTTATTTTAAACACTTGGTGAAGTTCACCATAGTTATCTTTGTTCGCTTAGAGCAAACATAATTTTAAAACGCTCACCAAGCTGCAAGTCAAAATGCTGCACAAATACCGGTCCGTGGCAGAAGTGATCATCATTTCGCATGGTCGACTATTCCAGCAAACTTGTTTTATCGACTCATTTTGCCCCCTGCCATTAATGTAATCAGCTGATGGTACTTCATAGCTCTACCAATTGTTATTAATTATTTACAATCAAAATATGTTGGTAGGTACTTGTTGTTGCGAGCTCTGTTCCAAGAATGCATGTCGTTAAGAGGGTGGTTGTAATGAGGAAGACAGAAGGTTCAATCTGCCTCTTGCAATAAAGCTTGGATGAAAAATCTACACTTAAAATTTGTTCAAAATTAAGCAACAAACATACCAAAGATCTTGTACAAGCCAACATGTTGCCGGCAGCATTAAAGGAGGTTTCGTTCTGGTTCCTCATGGGCAACAAAAAAAAAATGTTATCGGATTACAATCAAGAACATCGACGGACTCGAGAGGGTGTGGGCACTTAATATTATTTATGTCAAATGAAATGAGGGTCTTTGGTTATAACATTTTGTGGGTGAAGTTTATTTTCGGACTGAGAAGATAGATCAACATTTTTGGGAATGTAAATTAGGAGGAATGAGTGGGTAAATGAAACCACATCACTGGCGTAGTTTTCAGTTTTTGTTTCCCATGAGGAATCACTTGAAAGATATGTTAACTATAAGAAAACAAAACATGGAATTTAAATTAGTTAGCAACAGCAGAAAGTAAAAAAAAAAATTAAAAAAATAATAATAATAATACTGAATCTGATGTCATATATCTGCAACTAGAGCTTTGTAACGAAGTCACATGCCTTTTTCATATAAAATACTTTTCCATACAAAATTGAGCTTCGTTATTCAATTCACACTCACTCCCTTCGGAAAATATTACAAGTAGACGGCGGCGCAGTGTCATAAGTCCGTAGGTCATAAGTCCGTAAAGGACTTTTGACCCACTTAAGTGAGTCAAAAGTTCATAAATCGATTATGAACTTATAACCCACATAAGTGAGCCAAAAGTCCGCAATAAAATAAGCCATAAGGTCTTAAACAAAGAAATTTAAGATTGATGAAATAAAGTTTTTTTTTTATGGAAAAACTGAAAACAGAAAAATTTCTTTCTATCATAATACAAAATTGAATTTGAATAATTAATTAATAATTCAGAAAAACACCGTCGCGCTCTTTGTCACTATATGTCTGCAAAAAAGGGGCACAGAATCTCGTTTTTGAAATGATTTGCTGTTTCAACTATACTTGTGAAACATTGTGAATTTTATTACGCTGAAGCAGACTCCACCAAGCATAGCGTTTTCAGAATTGCTGTTTAGAGAACCATCGTCATCTTCATTCTCCTCTTCGCTCAATTCCTCCATTACATCTAAGTCAGTATGGTGCATGCTCTAAGTCTATGTGACTTAAAGGAAACTCTTCTCCATGAAAACGTTCTACTGAACTTTGGTGTTCGGTGAGAGTAGGGCATTCTACAAGCACGCTGTACTTGAACCCAGTTTCATCTTATTGCATCTTTTTGTCACCTTAAATAACTGAGCTGTTTCTATAACATCAACAGCTCCATCAGAAAGACATTTTTGTATTATGATGGGATGTTCAATTTTCATGCATCATCTGGATGCAGACGTAAGTACTATTTTTGCAATACTAAACCTTAACTCAGTCTCACATGTTTTATTTCAAAAATATATTTCGAACCAAAAAATAAAGCAGATACAATAATTGCTAGCGAGCGAAGCGAGCGAAAAAAAATTTTGCCCAAAAGAGAATGAATTTGGGGTGTGAAAATAAAAAAATTCGCAAATTCGCATTGGGCAAAATTTTTTCCGCTAATTTCGCTCCCAACCAAACCAAAGCGATTTTAAATGTTCCAGTTTTCAGATCATCATAATGCTCAGACGAAAGTGAAAAAAGATACTCAAAACGAATCATTGCAATGCAGCATGTGCTTTCCAGACACAAGCGTGCATTACAAAGGTGCGTGGTGGTTTCTTTTAAAAATTAAAGGAAACAGCAGCAGTTTTGAAAAATGAATTGTAGTATTCTATATACAAATATATTAATATGGACATTTATTCACTTAATTAACCAATTAAAAAATAATAGGTTGCTTTAGAAGAAGCTTTAAAAGTATTATTCGCAAATTCAAGTCGCAGCCATATGAACGGACCTTTAGGGAATTAATATTTTTTTTTCGCACGCACCAAAAAACAAACCCAGTTTCAGAAAAACTCGAATGAAGTGACGCTTACAAGTCAGAGCTATCGACGCAGATATGTTTTCATTGTGCATGTTAAAACCATGGTCTTGATTACTATTTGCCGATGTAAGATTTAAAAGAGAGTACTTATTATTGAAGGTTGTAAAAAAAACACCAGCTAGTAGGTAAGTGAAAGGAACGCAACAAATAACAATTTTCGGAAACATTCGCTTCTCAGAGAGAATGACTCCAAAAAACCGTAAGCTTTGGGTCAGAATTTCGTAGGAAATTTTGACGGACTTTTGACTCACTAAGGTGGGTTATAAGTTCATAATCGATTTATGAAGTTTTGACCCACCTAAGTGGGTCAAAAGTCCTTTACGGACTTGTGACCTACGGACTTATGACACTGCGCCCAAGTAGACTAGTACGATTGTGCTTAAATCACCTCAAATACTACCGAATGATACTATCGTATCAGCTAGTAATATTGGTCAAAGATTTGGTCTGAAAAGGTCCGACCATTTCATAATTGGAACTTCCACCAGCTTACCGCTGGGCTTTTCATATTGAAGTTCTAGTCTGTTCTTGATTGCCACCAGAGGCTTTGGTACCTGCTGATCCACGGTTAGCGCTCCGGCCGTCCGTATTGATTGCCACCAGGGGCTTCGTATCTGCCGATCCGTGCCACCAGAGGCTTTATACCTGCAGATTCTTGCCACTAGCGGCATCATACCTGCCGATTCGTACCACCAGGGGCATCATATCTGCCGATCTGTGCCATCAGAAGCATTATACCTGCTGATCCGTGGTGCCAGGGGCATTGAACCTGCAGATCCTTGCCTATTCATATATACGTGCCTATTCATATAATATAAGCTTTAGTATTGTAAGGTGTATTCTAAATAAGGTTTGCCAAACGGATCAGAAGACCTAAAATTGAAGTTTCGCGTTTCTTCAATAAGACCTTGGTGAGACCGGCGAGCGAAACCCCGGCTGGAAACTCTAAAAGCACATCACAGCTTTCAAATAAATTATGTTTTCAGCGATTTGTGGCAGGCTTCAGTTTTTCGAAAAAAGGGTTTCTATAAACATGTTTCAACGTATAGACTCATGGCAAGAAAGGGCAAACCTGAGTGTGAGTATGCTCCCCCTCAACTACGCCAATGATCTTCATAAGATAACAGACCACAGATGTATAGATATGGAGATGCGTTCAGGAGGTTGAGGTCCTATCAGCTTATTTTCTAGCATATGTATGTAGATGTTTAGAAGCAAATATAACGTCATATTTAAATGAGCTTCACTGATGTATTTACAGAACAAGAAGAGACCAAAACTCGGATATCAGCACCAGCTTCGTAAAATATCACGAAAGTGATAAATCAGTTCTAGTAAAGAAAAACATTTAAGCCCATTAAATAAGGTGATGCGGGTTAGACTTTGATTTACCAATTCAGATCAAAGAATGTATAGAAACGTTTGAAGCTCCATCGTCTCTTAGCTCTCTGCTCAAATTGTTTTCTTATTAAATTTGCAAATTAATTTCTATATTCAAATGAGATTGTTCTTTCACCATTCCTCATCAAAACAATAAGAACGCTCCTTATGCCAATCTCTCTTTTAAATTGAACATGCCATTTTTCCTTCATGAAATCATTCAAGTCTCGTTCTCCTTAAAATTATCTCACTTCAATCTTTCAGAAACCTTTCAATTAAAGAACACCGTACAATTATCTGATCAAAATTGTATATGAACAAATTTTTATTTTCTACTCTCTTGGCCTTTTGTTGGAAACAAATTAAAAGTAGTGGCCTAACGCTCTATCATCGGCTATCATTTCCATCAATCAAAATTTCGTGGCCCGCTTATAATCAAAGATACATAGGCCATCAAGAGTTCAAAACTTTAAATAGACATCATCGAACCATCAGCCTCAAGTCACACACACTCACACAATTGATCCATCAAAAGCTACCACAAATCCATTAGATTAAACACCTAATAATTAATCAAATGTTGTTGCGGATGGTGTACCTACCTCATACGGGATGAATAGCACTAGATGCTTCCATTTACCCGGGCATGCATTCAACAGTATTTCCTAAATGTACGAGATAGGGCATAATGCGATGCGATGGCCTCTGATAGCTCAGGTGACTGGTGAGAACGTGTAATCAGCGCATCTATCCATCCATAGAGTGTGGTGAGATGAGAGCGTAAGTATAGCGCGTCAGTATCAACCAAACCCTAGTGACGCCGCCGCCCGGCGATAACGAAGTGTATTAAATTCCAGAGAGAAATTCCCATCACATTAAATTGATAATTACATGAACGATGATGAGGTTTCTTGACTCGGAAAGTGTCGGCTGTAATTACTGCACAATTGAATGAAATAAATTCATTTACGTATTGTTGGAAGCTGGAAGCCACACGTCTTCGGTCGTCGGCGCGTCGTTAGTTGACGTGTACATTGATCGTAGTTGAGAAGTACGAATTGGGTGTCAATCAACAGGCAGTTTGGTATATTCATTGATCTTGCAGCCTCAAGTCGGGAGGGAAAACACTCATGTGCACTGTTTAGTTATAGGGGGTTAGGGTCGTGTGAGTTGTTAGGTGGATAAAAAGCTTCCATATGCAGTTTTAGAGCGATCAACATGAAACTGAACGGTGTGAGATCGGAATCTTGTGGTTGATATGAATACTATGACAGCTTTCAATGAGTAATAAGCACTATGTGACTTAAAACTGTCATTAGAATGGGTGTCAATGCTCCTTAGGTTCAGAGAACGTATCAAATCAATAGAATTATAGTCGGGTTTGACTAATACAAAATGGTTGTGGTTTTAAAAACTCTTTTAAGATTACATCTTTTCATATATGGCTTGAATCCCAAGCTGTGTGTTTAAATATTCAAAGTTGCATGAAAGAAGGATACAAAAAATTCACATAAGATGAAATTAGAGAATCGAATGATACAATGTTTTCAATAGGTCAGTTCCTTTAGATCACTGTCAACTGGTGGCACGGATCTGCAGGTATAATGCCCCTGGTGGCACGGATCGGCAGGTATAATGCCCCTGATGGTACGGATCGGCAGGTATAATGCCCCTGGTAGCACGAATCGGGAGGTGTATTGCTCCTGGTGGCACGGATCTGCAGGTATCATGCCCCTGGTGGCACGGATCGGCAGTTACGACAGTGCCGTAGCAACGCTGTTTTGCGTGGGGGGGGGGCAAACATATTTTTAACGATAACCTTTTTTTTAGAAATCAAATCATGCGTTAGAAACACAACATTTATGTCAACAAAAAGATACAAGTGAGTAAGAGTGACTATCTATTGTTAAACTCCAGATGACCTTTCAAAACACCTATAATTTGTTTTATTTTTCGATTTTTTGTATCGTAACGCAAAAAGAAAAATTTACTCAAACATAACGATTTTGTCTTCGTGGTTTAAATTAACGAATATCAATAAAAAATTCAAAGATTCATTAGTTTTATTAAACACATACCTATTAAATATCTAATAAATATAATTTTTTTTTATTCTAAAAGTAACAGGAAATAGAGATAAAAAGAAATTTACACTAGAGGAATAAAATTCTTATATAAAGAAAATAACATATACTATACATTTATGTCGTATTGACTGAATACAAAAGTAATCCATAGTTATTTGGTATACCAATATATATATTAACTGCATGGTTCTCTGCGGAAGTAGCGCCATCTATATTATTGCATACACTAATAAAGTATCTATCGTTAAAATCTTATAGGATTGTAGCGTCACCAATTCAACGGATTGCGGGCATAAACACAAAATGTCAATCCATGCAGAAAATATTAGTATTAATTGTTATATATCGGCACAAAGTTAAGCAACATTACGAAGGCCATTCCATATTGAATCTTATAGAGACTCGCTAGCTTGGCGGTTGGCCACTTACGTGCGTCTTAATCCATTCTTTGAAATTATGAACATATCATGGAGACTTTGCCTCAAATCACTGGTGCAGCAGGATTCGACGGTGATGAAGTTGCATTAGGTGCAGGATTGTTCCATGTTATGTCTTCAATAGAATTTGTATTTGCCTTAACGTTTTCGAAGGACTTGTTGGAAATTGTTGAACCGGTCACAAAAATATTACAAGGCCGTGAAATTAGGTACAAATATTCGATAGCACTTGTAAAAGCGGTTTACCAAACAATACGAAATTTAAGATCACAGAACAATTTTGAAAAATATGAATTTGAGAAAAAAAAACCTTTTAAAAAAATGCGTTCTGAAGACGGAGATTTTGTTTCAAGCCCCCCAATTCGACATCGACGACAGTCGAAAATGCTCAACGCTTCGAGTATGTACTCCATACTTTGGAAATCGATCTGAACCAGAAGTCAACCTTAAATCAGCTTATTTTGAAGGGATCATGACGTTATCTCGAATACAAAAATCTTAACAATCTCGAAAAAAAAAATTAAAATCTCGAATGTAAAAATTTCGAACGTACAAAAATCGCGATCAAGAATCTCGAAGAACAATCTCGAAAAAAAATATTCGAGATTTTTCAAGATTTATTTATTAATTATATCTGACAGAAAACATGTTTTTGTAATTTAATTCATAATTCTGTTTTTTCTTATTTTTAACAAATCAACAAAATATTCAATTGACAATAAGGGTTTTGAGCTAAGCTTCTTAAGAAAATACCCGAGTAGCACAGACGGGTTTTCATTTGGTATTTATAACTCCAATAAAACAATAAAGTTGTTGCCCACTTATTACAGTAACGCAATTTAGAACAATTGTGTAACCCAAATAGCCGCATTTCCCCTCTCGATTTGCAACAAGTAGGTTGTAAATAAGTTTTAAAGAGGTTACTATTGTTATTTCTCAGTTTCATAAATGTTGTTTCAACTAAATAATGTTACATGTAACTTAACATTACATTTATGCAACTTTAATTGAACTAGAAGATAAGTTCTACTAATGTTGCAAAAATCTTTATGCAAGGATACTTTGTTACATATTGTAACATAGTTAAAACAAAAACAAAGAGTTCAAAATAAGTTTTAATAACATGAATATAACTTTAACTATTTCGTTCTACCTTCTATGTTATTATATAATGAGAAACATTGTTTCAGAAAACATTTTAAAAGTTTCTATTAAGTAATTAATCAATTTCAATGTTTTTAATCATGTCATAAAAAAGATAAACTTCAAAGCCTTGAATAAGATCAATACGTCTAATATAGTTATTGAAAAGGCGAGTTTTTGTCATTTATAAACGTTCAATCTTAGTGCAACGCTGTTTTTGTCATAAATATTGATGTTATACTTCTAGAAAATTTAAGCGCCATCCAAAAAATTAAAATTGGGCGAAAAATTGAAAAACAGAAAAATATTCATGTTTGTTTTGAGGCTTTGAAGTCGAAAAAATGTTAATGAATTACGTTAAGAAACGAATCTTTTATCCATTTTCATTGACTTTCACAATGGAAAAAGTGAAACCAATTGGAAAAATTAGTTTAAAAATAAAACAAAAGAGTTCAAATTCTAATAATGGGTCATTAGATTGTGAACAAAATGGCACTTGTTGCAGGAAACATCAATAAAACATTGTCTTTTGATATTATAACTTATATGTTATTACAACAAAGATTAAACAAAGTAGAAACTTCAGGCAATAAGATCCTCATTGTAACTAATTTACGTTGTTTATAAAACATAGATGAATTGATTTTTCTTGTCATTATTTCAAATTCGTTACTGAAACTTTAATCTCGACGTTATAAAAACCTGGCAGGAAGAAAATCAAACAAAAACTAGGATAAAACATTGAAACATTGATCTTTGTTCATCAGAGTTACCGCAGTTCACTTTTTGTTTATATTTTGAAATAAAAATATTATAAAAGAAATCACGCAAATGTAAAAAGTTCACTTTTCTCATTTTATATCAAATCCTAGAAAAATAAATACAAATGTCTTCTATTAACAAGAGACTGAATAAAACGGAGAGGACCAGGAGAAAACAATAAAACAGTAGTAAACTTCTTTATAATTCATGAGAGAAAAAGAAACGTCAAAATTTAAATCCATTTTACCTGCTTTTCGCTTAATTTTGACACTACGGTTAAAGTCATATTTTTCAATTGAATTCAATAAATGGGATCAATGACAGCAATTAAAATGATTATGATCTCTTACAAAAACGCTAATGAAATCTACGAATTGTTTTATAATTGAATCTAGCGGCAACTCTGACATGTATAGTCAGTCCTTTCATTTCATTTCAAAGAACTATTTGATTTTTGTAGACTGTTCATGGTCGATTTATTGAACTTAATGCTAACATACCATTAACCTTAGTAAAACATAACAACTCTGAAACCCTTAACGTCAACGTAAAGCGTAGCGCCAAAGTTATTGTAACATTGCGGTAACTTGAATAAAACTAAACAACCCTAAGCGTCAACCCAAAGCATAGCGCCAACGTTATTGTAACATTGCGGTAACTTGAATAAAACTAAACAACCCTAAACGTCAACGCAAAGCGTAGGGCCAACGTTATTGTAACAATGTGCCAACTTAAATGTAACTTTACAGTTATTTCATGAACGTCCATGAGTTCTCTCCTTTTTTTCCGGTCATTCCCATTGGATCTAACTTTTTTCCATAATAATTTAGTTTTTGATTGTTTTTATTCTCCATAATAATTTAATTTTCCCTTCTTGAACAAAAATCCAGATTTACTTTACACAACAGTCAGTCAACAGTAACAAGTCAGTTTCGGATCTCGTTTTATCTGATCTGCGCTTCAATATCGAAAGTTTTAGAAACTCAACTATAACATCTCTTGCATATTAGAAATGTTGTAGTTTTGTTTCAAAAACAAGCCAAATGTTTTTTTTTCAATGCTAGTACTTTGGTTACAAATTTGTTTTAATATTGTAGCAATCTTTGTTTCATGTCAACAAATTAGAAACCAAAATATAACAAAGTCACCAAAAATAAAAAAATTAGTTATATTTCGGTTATATTTCATTTATATTTCAACTTAGTTTCAACTATGATTATTCAAACATTTTGCTTTTTATATTCTTGTTTTTCAAATAGAAAACAACAACATTACATAAAACATTTACAGTTTCAAATTTGTTTTTATGTTGTTAATTGCAACAAAGTTAATAAATTCATTGACAATAAAAAAATCAAGGGGATTTATGCATACTCTTTCTAAATAGGACATTTACTATTAAAAATATGGCTTTTTTCATATGTCATATCTCATATGTATAAATAAATAATTATTTTAGGCATTAATTTAAAAGAACACTCATTACTACCTTGTTATATATTGGTTGTATAAACATGTTTATTAAACTCTGTTCAAATAAACGTTCCAAGCGTAAAAACGTTACTAAAATGTTTTTGTAACTTCTCTTCTCCTTCTAAATTGTAAATTATATTGAAGTTCTTACAGATTGTTACAAGGATGTTATTATAACGTTTGAGTAAGACGATAACGAAACAGAAATTTTATAGATGTTGTTATAACTTTTTATCAACTTTCAAATGATTGACTTTAATATAACCTTATAATAACAACACCAATTTTTGAAAAACATCTTGAAACAGTTATGTAACCGGTTTGTAACATTTCAATTTACAAAGTTACAACTTTTTTTGGATAAACAATTGAAAAACTGAAATATAACTCGAAAAGTTGCAAAAAACTTCAATAAAACACAAATAAAACAAAATAATTGTTATAAATCGAATTCTGTGCTACTCGGGTAGCTTCTTTTTATTTTTCTTCCATTATAGTCAAAATTCGAGGCATATATTCCCGACTCATATTAAATTCTTCCACCATTTCAAGTTTTTCTACCTTACATTTTGCCTGAACTGACTCCTATACTAAAACATGAATCAGCTTGTACAGGCCAACGTGCGGCCTACCAACTAAAACCTTAAGTCTTCTATGCTAAGACTCAACTTTGTTTTGAGTTCTTGGTAAGATCTCTCTTGTTTGGTCTGCACAACGTCAAAGACTGAAAATACATATGTAGATTTCTGGATTTTTGTTCCTATGTAGTTTATGTCAAACCACTTCTCGATTTGCTTTCTACTTTCGGAAAATTGATTACTCAATGCATAGAAATAGTAACGAATTTCACTGAGGTAAAAAAGCTAAGCATTTGAGTAAAAAAGATGAGCATTCGCATTTGTAGACTAAAGTTTTCATCTTACTGTTTAACAAAATTTTAGTTTTCTATTTTTCCATGAATTTATCCCAAATGAACAAGAAAAAAAACAACCCTTATTTTTATCCAAACAAACTAACTAGTCTCGAAAAAATAAATAGGAACCATTTTCTGAAAAACTATTTATTTTTTCGAGATTTTGGCATTCGATATTTTTATTTCGAGATTTTATATTCGAGATTTTTTTCGTTCGAGATTTTTGTTTACATTCGAGTTTTTTGTTTTCGCGATATTTGCATTCGGCATTTCGTGGTAGACCCTTAAAACAATCGACATAGTTATAACGGAAATGTCAAACCGTTTCGTTAAAGATGATAATATTCTCATGGCCATCGAAACAGGAAACGAAATGGATCTTGAAAAATTGTATCCATTTACTGAGTTAGGCATCACAATGCCAAGTAAAATCGAACTCGAGATCGGTAAGGAATATATACCTAAATAAAATTCGAGCCGACCAGGAAAAGCTAAGTATTTAAAGAGCAAGACAAGAAAAAGAACATACAAAAATTAAAACCAACATTTTAGCAGATTTTTATAAAGTGCGACAAGGCATGGAAAACGTTTACAATCTTATCGCAGCCATAGAAACGTTTCCATTTGGAACAGCTGTATGTGAATCGTCGTTTTCAATATTAACGCAAGTCATGCGGCCACAGAGCATCAAAATGTCTACTGACAGACTAAACAATTTATTTCTTCTTTTTCTTTTGCGGTTTAATACGCAGAAAAATCGCAAAGTCCAATTATTTTAAAATGAAAAAAAAAAATTAAAATGATATTTATTATACTGTTTTTGTTTTATTTTCTAGTATTGATCTTATATGCAATAAAATGGAGAAATGCGTGGGGGAGGGCAAAGCCCCCCCTAGCCCCTGGGTTGCTACGGGGCTGAGTTACGAAGCCCCAGGTGGCAATTAATACGGACGGCCGTAGCACTAACAATAAGCCACTGGTGGCAATCAAAAACGGACTAAATCTACAATTACAATATTGAAACCCCTTACCGTTGATGGGAAGTTTCAATTATGAATTAGTCGGACCTTTTCAGACTAAATCTTTGACCAATATTACTAGCTGACTATCGTACTAGTCTACTTATTATATTTTCCGAAGGGAGTGGGTGTGAATTGAATAACGAAATTCAATTCTGTATTGAAAAGTATTGTATATGAAAAAGGCATGTGACTTCGTTACTAGTCAAGTATAAAAAGGAGAGGACCAAAGTGTTAGCCTTTAGGAACAACAGAGTGAAGTGAATCGATTCAGATTGTATGGTCTCTAAGATATGATATCGTTCATCGGATAAATAAGGGTAGAAAACTATAAAGTTAGAGTTTGGTTAAAATAATATATCGCACATTGTATTGTGCTTAAAAACCTAAAGATCGTACATTACCACAATTTTTATGAGGAAAAACATAAAAAAAAAACAAATATTTGACTTGTTTCAACCTAAACAAGAAAATTAATAAAATAATCAAGATAAATGTTCCTCAATTATAACTGTGAAAAGAGACGAATCCATTAAAAATTTAAGAAAACACAAACCATCGAAATTCGAAACCATAAATGTTTATTGATTCAACAGACGAATCGAAATTTGTCAAAAATCTTGATTGATTTGAAAATAAAACAACAACATAAAAAAATAAAAAAATCAATTATAATTTTGTGTTTATGTTTTCTTTTTTTATTTTAATGTTTTGTCTCATGACTTTAATTCTGTTCGAATTCCTTTGTGTTTGTTTTTGACCAATGACCATCTAATAAAATTATAATTTATTCAAAATTAATTGATAAACATAAACACAGTTCATATGAACCAATAATAATTTTTCGACCCTACACAACCACATGTGCTATAAACAAACTAAACAAACTATGAACTTTGTTTAACATCTTGAAAACTGCGGGATATCTTGTCAGTGAAACGTGCCAGCCATTTGAAAATTTCTCATGGCGCCCTTTTATTTGTTTAAAAAAAAAGAATTATTGTCAAATTGGTTGTGAAATTATGATTCAAACTGAAGCAACATAAACCATAATCAAGATTTAAGAGAGTTCTTGTGTAGGGACTTGCTACAAAGTTATCTGGTTTTAAGGCTAGTTATGGGCTCGTTCAAAAACACCATACAAAAAACATCTCTATTGCTATTTAATGATATAAACGACTTTAGTAAGGCAAATCATTGGTCTCAAAGACTTTGTTACATTTTCTAAAAGCTATTTTGACTTGTTTTTTGTTAGAACGTAGATTTCATGTGCAGGAACATTCAACTCCGTAACGCACCCTCACTGTTTGTTTATTGATGTCATATAAGGATGACAGCAATCTATTGTTAGATCTTCGATTGGAATTTTATTACCTCCGTCCATCAAATTCCGATTCGATTTTGTCTGGATATTATTAACACCCTTGGAGAAATTTATCACTCCTAATGACTGTCGGACGAAACGTTTCCTTGTGATTCTGTTGATGGGAGATCCCACAACTCACCAGCTGAGTGATTCCCACAAGTCTTTTAATATAATCCTAGAACAGAATATGGTCTAAGGTTTTTCTGCTGTGCGGAAAATTAAAGGACAGATTTTTCCTCGCATAGTTATTATTTGCCCTTTGAAATTGATTAAAAATCGACCACATCCCATGAAAGCCTATAGCCGCAATTCTATACCAGTTCATAAATGGCAAACTCAAGCACCTGCTCGCAATAAATCCCAATTAAACCCCTTAACACAAGAGTGTGTTATTTCAGAGACCACTTATTCGCCCAGATTAACCCTACCGAATCATATTTCATGCCAAAGGTGTGCTGTTGTCTCAGCAAAAACGAAGCGTGCACTGACCGTAAAAGGATACCTCAACACACACTCATGCAGGCCGAACTGCATCCCATTTCAGAAGAACGATCAGTGAGTTGAAACAAACAAACCACACACAGCAGCCACACGCTGCTGAGAGTATTATACCACCGCCATTTGCCAAGTAAACTATAATCCTTCTGTCACAAATATCAGCCATCAGTCGTTGCCGCCATTGCCGTCACCGTCACCACTATAGTGATTTGAGCCGAACTGATCGGATGCGATGTGCTTCAGCACAATACAAACACCACCATCAACAGCCCTCTGGCACCACAATTGCATACCAACTGCACTCTCGTATCTTGTTTCCTTTTGCACTAAAAACACTATCACATTCTCGGCATCAGGACAATTATTTATATCGCCCAAGCTTCATCATGATCCAAAAGTGCATCTTTTACCAACGTTCGAACTAAACTATACCACCAGCAAGAGCAAAACAAAGACAAGAGCTGATGCTCCACTGCCACCGCCTCCAGCGTCGAAGCCTGCGATTTACAAGTATATCTTGATGATGGATCTCTAGTCTGGGTATACTCTATTCAATGCATCTCTATGGCAACGTTAAAAGCGAGCGCTATGCTCCCATTCTAACGCTGCTACTAAGAGCTCTCGTCCCAGAGTTCTAAAAACAGTTCGAGTTCACCTTTGATGGAAGTGAAAAATGATCGTGCAATAGCTAGAGCTAGATATATGTCTTCCGACGATATTAAACACAGGGACACGCCTAACCACAGGGCTTAAGTAGGTATGTGTGCGTGGTTGGGATCCTAGAAAACCAAAAGAACACCAGCAGCATTAACAGACCGAAGGTAGGTGCACCCAAAAGGAATGGAGATATGAATAAGTATGGAGCGCTGCCGCGCCGCGTTTGGCCGATCGGCTGACAATTTACAAGATCATGCAGTCGGCCGTGTGCCGAGTGCACGAGCCTCGTATCCCCGGGCTGCTAGCATTGCCTCCCTCCTTGGCTGAGACAATGGAAACAGTGCGCGCAATTTCGAATTTCAGGATGCAGATAGAGATGGAACAAAATAAACCCAAGACAAAACCATTGAAAAGACGAACATAAAAAAGTGGTCTTTTCTTTTGTGCTAGAGCTGTGTTTTTACCTTAACGAGATATGGCGTGTGGAAGAGATAAGGCGAGCTCCACTTCAAGTCAAACCAAATACGACAATGGGCGTTGACGTCGTCGTTGTTGTTGCGCTGCGCTGTAGCAATGTACTTTACGAACGATTGCTGATTCAATTCAAATGCCCCAACGGAGACAAGAGAATTACGAGGACCCTCTAGAGACAATTTGGAGCGAAGTGAAAGGATGCGATATGCATATATGGCAATACAGAGGGCAGCACCCAGATGGAAATTGGTGCAGCTGCACAATTGCAAATTGTATTGCGCGAGTGAACGGAGTTAGGGGCTCGGGCGAATTACATTATTTTTGCGCCATAAAAGAATGTGGGAAACGATCTACAAAAATGTTAGATTTCCGTTATTTCTCTTTCTTCTTTTGTAGGTTTAGGTACCCAATTCCCGAACCTTGAAAAAAAAATCCCTTTTATTAGCATTGTGACATTGAGAGCCTGAAATTAAGCAAACGTCATAGTCAACGGCAAAACTGTCATCAGTCATCACACAGGCACAATCCACAAAACTGCCTAAAGTCAAACAAACATGTTTCCATTACTCTCACGCTTCATTGCAATAAATCCTTCTTAACAAATTGTACAAAAACAAATGACAAAATAGTAAACAAACATGACTACGCGTATCCAAGTCCAAAACCAACGAAAAGTCATAATTAATAAACATGAGCCATGTTAACTCTTCCACCTGACAAGAATAATTGATTTAATCTTCTTCTAGCAATTCTTCATTAAGATCCAACAACACACATGCACCTGTCATCCATCTGATTAAAACAGTGTTCCTAAGCCATAACGCACAGGTGTCATCGTACCCTTATCGTTTGTTGACCTATACGTTGTAATTCACAATAGTTTTATTGCTTACTTTGTTTTCCCATTAGCAAGCACATTTTCTTATTCCCCGGAATTGAAATGAAAAGCGTGTGCCGAAGAAATGTCCTCGACAGCAACACCGCGGTGCAACAAAATCAACAAAACAAAAACAACAAAAGAGAGAAAGCAAGCGAAAAATATGATAAAAATGAGATCTAAAATGGTAAAACAACAATTTACCAACATTGCTGCGAATTCGACGAAAGAAAGAAAGAGTACACAATTGAAATATGCCGGTCAAAATGACATCAAAGCAGAATCACTTGCTTTCTGCGTCTTCTTCTCCTCGTACCACGTCCTTACCAATCCACTGAAGGAAGAATACAACCACAAAATAGAATACGCACATTAACAAAAAAAAAAAAAAACAGCAAAACAAAACAAAAATAAACATCCAAATCAAAATGTAAACAGAAAGAAAGAGAAAAACCTGTTGAAGAGATTGCGATCTGCGATCTCCCCCGGAATTCCAATAGAAAAACATATAACCATCTCTTTTTAACACTTGTTTCTCTTTCTTCCAACTAGATCAGTCGATCATTTCGTTTCGAGGTAGCGGCGAACTCAGCGAGACTCGAGACGATCAGTCGACTCGAATTATTTGAATGTTGCGGGAGTGTTCGCGCGTCATTTTTCCTCCAACTTGGTTACCAGTGATTTTTTTGAACTTACGTGATTTCAAATTCAACCACGGACGAGTCAAGAGGACGTCAAATATTTATGATTTCTGCATGAGATCGCTATCTTTCCAGTCAAATTTATCAATCAAAACAATTCCATTCGGTTAAATGAATTTTAAGTGAAAAATTGCCTCGGTCCAGTTTCACATCAATCGGATCAATTGTGAACGATATAAAACAAAAACAAAACCAAATTGCCTGAAATTAACGGTGTGTCTTGCGTTTGAGTGATACTACTTGCGTCAAATGTGTGATTTAGCAATTTATGTACATAAATTAAATTTTGAGTGAAAAGTTATTGAAACGGGAGCATGCTTCGTCGTGGGGAGGCCTTTGCAAGCAAATTCTAAAATTGTTAAATTTTATTAAATAATGAGCATAACGCTGTCATTGCCGCAACGATACAAGCGCATTCTGCAAGCAATGACACTCGCTGTGGTTATCGTCTACACCACCTTGGTGCTTTATCAAACGGCCTACGGATATCCCGGTCCTGGCATCCAGGTGAGTTGATGTTTCCCTTTCCGTTGCGTCTGTTCGTCGCCGTCGTGTGGTCGTTCAGATTGAGACGATAGGCGATGAGGGTTGAAAACAATGCGAAATTTTGAATTTATTGACATGCAAATGTTTTTACCTTTAGCAACTTTTGCAAATAAATATTTTTAGTTCGCATGCAGATGTTTATTTTTTTCTGTTTTCTCCGGCAGCATGCATTGTTTTTTGGCATAAACGATGTTTCGTTTGTTTTGGGCGCTGGTTGTGCGCCATTTTTTTCGTATATGCCTGTCGGCTTTTGTCATTCCGTTTTCCATATGTGGTGTGGGTGTTGCTGTTGCACACACGGGACATGCCACATGCATTTTCAGTAATATTTTTTTTATTATCATTTGTTTTTGTTTTATTTTAACGTCGCACAATGGGGCAAAATGACGAAAATCTGGCATTAAATCAACCAAAAGAGCTAGACACTTGAATTTTGGCACAAACTTTAATGATACCAATGGTAGCACATAGTCAAAATTTGGAACGGCCACACCCATTTTTAGGGTTACCACCCGTACACAATCTTAAAGGTTTAAAACTTTCTCTGAAAATCTTCAAATTGTGTAAATAAAACTTTTTTGTCTATTATCATAAATAAGTTTAATATAATTACGATCATAGAAAAGAATAAAATTTAGGGTTGCCACTATTTAAATTTTATATATCGTTTTATTTTATGATTATCGTTAATATTTTAGTTTTTTTCATTTAACATTTTTAAACATTTTTTTCTTATACATGAAAATACATTAAATAAAAAAATAAAAATACAATTTAATAAATAAACGAAATAAATAAGTTAGAAATCTTCATCGCTATCGAAAAATAAATCTTCATTTTGGCTTTCGTTTGGCGAGGGAGATATTAATAAATCAACGGCTTCCTGTGGCAGATGCTGAAGTTTTTTTTTGGGTAGCTTTCGCATACTAGTAAGCACCGGATCTGATGAGAGCAAAAAAAAATTGAATATGTCAGCATTGGTATTTTGTCTGCTGTTTTTTCTTGAGTGATGTTCTCTATATTTCTTAAAATCTTTGTTTCTAGCTTCCTGGGCTTCTTCACTGAAGATGGGTAATGAAGCAAAATCAATTATTTCACATCCATGAATTAAATATTTATGAACGGTAGGGGGCATATAGTACCACGGATATTTTGAAACAAAATACTTTGCTGTTTCGTGCGAAAATTGTCTAAATTTCGAAGAATCAACTTCATGGCCACATGAGACGACAATCATAATAATATGCATTCTTTTTATCAAATTCAAATCAATTTTAGTTATTTCTGATGATATGTCTGCGTTTTCAAAAAATCTTCTGGCCGTATTACCATCATTTGAATTTCCAAATCCGGGCTTGGGCTTGTCCACGATTAAACCCAAACGCTCTCGGAACTTCCTCTGAATTTCGTTTTTTGTTTCATTACAATCTTTTTATGTTCTTCTCCCCTTATTTGCCATTTTTGAATTTTTAATTTATATGAAAGATGTAGCAAAAATTCAAAAAACCGAATCCAGCCGTGCAAAACTGATAACCCGAATTGCAAATTTTCAGTCTTGATTGGTCTTTTTACCATCTCTTCTATAGAATTAAATTCCTTTTGCTTAGCATTACAAATATAACATCTTTGTGAAGATGTGTTTTCTGTAATGGCATTGCAAACTTTTCCATCAATCATGGCGAAGATTAAATTGTGTGCAATGGAAATTGTGTTTTCGGAATTCCTCACAAGGCTTGGCTGAAGGTCGGCAATTTCTTTATCGACTCTTTCTTTTTCAGCTACGGAAACTGCTGAAGATTCTCTCAAAAATTCAATTTTTAGAGGCCTACAATACCTTGTTGAGCTTGGTCGTGGATTTTGCCATATTATTTTTGTACCTGAAACTAAGCGAAGTGGAACTAGGCATGTAAGGAAAACAGCCGAATCATCTGCGTCCAATCCATGAAAGGCTTGCTTATATGAACTGTGTCCAGAACTACCATCAAAACCCAATTTGGAGAACAAGCATACGTTTTGTAGTTCTTCGGTGGTTAGTAGTTTTATAACGTCTTTTTGAACTGTTATCAAACGATCTACCGTTAAGTTAAGCAAACCTTGTAGGTCTGTACTCACAGATGTCTCGGAAAGACTGATATGTTCAGGACTCGGATAACAGCTTTTTTTGACTCTTGAACTATTTTGTATGATGGAAATACTGAAGGGGCTTTTGACCTTATTAGTTCATATTGATAGCGGGATAAATTTGCTTCTATAATTAAAGCTAAGGCTTCTTCACCTGTCATTGAAGTAGGTTCAAAAGAAACTCTTAAGGCCTTTCGGCACGTTTTGACTTTGTTAGGACTCGTTGTCACTTCATGTATTAGCTTTGCAGTTTCTGACTGCCCAGATGCTCTCAAACTCATTTCAGTAGCAAATGTAAGCTGAGAAAGAGAAGTTGATCTCCTCAACTCCGCTGTTTTTTGGCGCTTTGTTCTATCCGATCCTTCTTCGAAAGAAACAGACGGACGACCACGTTTAGCTTTTAATAGACATTCATATTTAAAAAGAATGGGTGTGTCAAGCCAAATTCTGTTGCTCTTTAAAAATCGTTGCTCTACACGAGTATCTTTTTCCCAACGCACTTTGAATTTAGGTTTAAAATCGTTAATTTTTTTATTTATATCGTTTTCAAAAGTACCCGAGCATCGCGTCCTCCTCATTACTTCTTCTTTCAAAAACTGAATCTGGCTATTTAATCCTTGGCAACCTGACGTCTTCATTATATTAAACAGGTCTAGTCTCGAAATCGATAATGTTTTGGATGTTGTTCGGCCTAAGAAGTATTGGTGTTTCGATATTTTTACCAAAAAAGTGTATTTATAGTAAGTGACGTCACCAACAAAAAATTAACACTACAGACGGAGGAGCAAATTGTAGCAAGAAAACTTTTCATATTCTGAAAGTACACAACACAATGAACAAAATGACATATAAAACTTATTGGCGTTTCACGGCGAACACAACTAATCGACTAAGTCTTTCAGAAAAATTGAACACAAACACATTTTTTTAAGTTTTTTTTCATTTTTGACTACGAATTTAAATAACAAACAACTTTTTTCCAAAAAAAGAAAATTTATAATAACGCACCTGAGCTTACTGATTCCATTTCAAAAAGATTCAACTTAAAAAACGTAATCAAAAAAAAATTAAACACAATTTATTGAAACAAGGCAATTTGACAAAAAGAGGTCTAAACTCGATGCAAAACGTGGACTTTCTCCTCATTTGAGATGATCTCCTAAATACCACGTGTTGCAAATCAATTATCTCTCTCTCTGTTTTGATTCTCTATTATATTTCGAAGAGAAACAGATCAGTTATTTACGCCAAAGCTCAACTTTATTAATTGATTAAATGCCAGCTTTTTGGAGTTTTGCCCCATTGTGCGTCGGCGACAACATCGCATCGACGACGACGACTTTGCGAGAAGCTCAATTGTTTTTTGAGGACTTTGTCACGGGCGGCTGTGGGCAGAATTTGTCGTTGCGCTGCTCTCTGGCTCCGGGCTTCATCCGTGCGTCGCTTCGTCATGAAAATACATACAGCATTTTGCCTGTCGGATTTTTATGGAAGATTAAATACGTGAAATATATTATTTTGTTTTTCTTTTGCTTAAATTTATATTTCACTGTCGCACACTCGGTCGGTTTGCAGATTTATTGTGTGCAGAAGAATATTTTTTTTTTTTTTTTATTCGGGATAGCTGGAGATATTTTTTGTTGTTGTTGATGACGCCAGGGTTATGTGGGGGCGTATATGTTCCGATTCATGGATATTCAGCAGCGCGATACGGTGGGGAATGATTTTCAGATTAAGTTGACTTTATTCCAAAAAGGTATGTTTGTGTTTGGAAAATGATTTTGTAGTTTTTTTTTTGGCGCTGACGAGGATCGTTTTTCAATAAGTTTGAATTTGATTTGATTTTAAATTTCGAAATAACGAAAAAATGCAATAAATCGTGCTTCTGTTAAAACAAGGTGGATGGTCCGTAAAATGTTCATCCGGGTGAACTTCCCATAAGAGGAATAAGTTTTGGGTTTTTAATCATAGGCTGACTCTTAACTGTCTTGTCCGAAAAATCTCCTTCTAGAACGGTTTATGGGGCAATCCAGAAGGAAATATCCATCTGACGACCTATAGATTCGTATCTTAACTTTCAATTGACCCATTAACGGTCAAATTTCGCCAGCGGATGGCAAAGATTTTGACGGATGAGGAATCTCCTTTTTTTCCTTTTTTAAGTGTTTTCAAAATCGATTTTCGGGGCAATCCGCTAACATTGATAGCAAAATATTCCTATTGCGACTTAGATTCGTAGCCTATCTCTCTTTTGAGCCACTAACTGTTAAATTTCATCAACGGATGGCAAAGATTATACCGGATTTAGAAATCATTTTAAGTGTTTCGTTTTGCTTCTGTCTTAATTCTCACAAAGGCGACACGCTGTGTTGTTCCCATTATATCAATATCATCGGTGAACGCGAGAAGTTGAACAGACTTTTGGAAGATAGTGCCTCTGGTATTGAGTATTGACGGTGGAGTTTTGCACTTCTCAAAAACGATGTTGAAGAAATCGCATGACAGTGCATCGCCTTGTCTGAATCATGTAAGGTCGTTGCCAACCTTGATGGCACAGCGTGAGTTCTTCATCGTCATTTTTCACAAGCGAACGAGCTTGGCAGGGATCCCAAAACTAGACATAGCTTTATACAGTTCGTCTCTGTAGATGCTGTCATACGCGGCCTTAAAATCGATGAAATGGTGGTGGGTATCGATGTGGAGTTCATAGGTTTTTTCCAGGATTGAAAATTTGGTCGATGGTTAACTTTTCTGGTCTGAAGCGACATTGATAAGGACCAATCAGATTGTTGACGAATGTTTTTTACGATGCGATGTTATGTAGGCTGATTCCTCTGTAGTTGGCGCAACTTCGAGGATCTCCCTCCTTCAAGATCGGACAAAAAATGCTGAGGTTCCATACATCGGACATGCATACTTCCGACCATATCTTACAGATGATTTGGTGCATACTCCTATCGAGATCATCGCTTGCTGCTTTGAACAGCTCGGCAGCTAGACCATCTGTTCCAGCGGCTTTGTTGGATTTTAGCCGTGATATTGCCGTTTTTATTTTCGTAAATTCGTTTTAAGTTTCGTTAATTTACCATCAGCATACTGAAACAACTTTTCATCACTGGTATCAACTTCGTCTAATTCTAGATAAGGCAGAAACAAGCATCCGCTTGTTGACTGGTTAAGCAGAAACAATCTACTTCTACACTTTCTAATCCCAAATTCGTAACTCATGAATCATTCTCAACCAACCAATCAACTCATTAAACCAGTTAAACTTATATTTCGATTAAAATTAATTCCATAAACTAGTTGCACCTCTATTTTCTTGCTGGTTCACATGATTGCTTGTAAATCAAGGACGTTAAGTAGATTTTCAATTGTTTGCTGCTTTAACTACAACTTTCGACAAACAGTCGCTAACTACCTCCTAAACCTCTTTTCCAGACTTTAATCACGATTATTACTGCATACTGACCCAAAGTAGAGTAGACGTTATAAATTATTTACATATTATCTGCAATAAACTAGTTCTCCAACGTGAAACTAATTTTCTATAACATTTTCACGACCACACGTTCTCCGCTCACATGTATGCAACGCCCATCGAATGTGGACCTGGGCATGGCACCTATATGAAACTTTTTTCAACTTGAGCCAAAATCGTGTTAATTTGCAATAACTCTTGGAGTAAAGTGGTCAAAAACGCAGACCAAATGCCCCCGAGCTTTTCAATGTACAAATTTATAGTTCCACAAAGAAACAAACCGCTCAACTGAATCTGTAACGATTCAAGTCGGGAGTGAAGTTTATGCACGACGACGCTGACGCTGAGCAACAGAATGGCGACTGTGACGTATTTGGCTAAATGGTTATTGCCTCAGGATGTCAATAAATTTTGATGGGATTATTTAGAGTCAAAATAATAAAATTTGTTTTAATTTATGAGCAGATAGAAATTGTGGTTTCACTTACATTTTTTTATGTCACAAAGTAGCAATAGCAATGTCACACCTGAACCTGAACCGTCTGACAGCAGATGACAACTGTGATGAGTGTGAGTCACAAGCTGTTTGTCTGACTTATATCTCGAACTAATTTTATTTATCAAATCCAATTACAATCCAAACAGACATCAACAGTAGCTTCACTGAGTCATGTCGTGCGTAAATGCATTACAAGCGTATACACGCGACAACACAAATTGAATGTCAAACCTTCCGTCTGTCAATTAGCATTCGATCTTCCCCAAAATGTAAATGAATTCTCCCATTAATTTGCACACATTTATTCGAAGTGATGTGTGACATTGGGGGTATGTACTGTCTGCTGGTAAAATTGTTCCAAGTACAGCTTCCGCAAGGATAGCGAACGACGACATCCACCATCGAGTGAAACTTCAATTTATGTGACAGAAACTATACAGCTCGATACACGCCTACGAAAACGAAAAGTAATTAAAAACCGAGTCTCATTCCCTGATGTCCAAGAGCGCTGAAAAGAGGAGGAAAATAAATTCCATTCGTCCAGTTAATTTATATCATCAGCTTGTCGGTTATAGTCTGTGTCAAGTCGAACCCAAAAATGGACCGATAATAATAATAAATTGCCAATCGTCTAGTCTAGTGGCAAGCTAACTTAATTACCCACTTTTCCCACTCTATATCTGTCAGAAGTAGCGTTTCTGTCATAAAGCGTCATTTACTCTATCTAGTGCTATCATCACTTTGATTCTCATCTATCAAGTCTGGCTCGTTAAACGATTTTAACAGCTGTAGAATTTGACAGTTTTTATGCATATTACATGTTGATAATAATGACAGATTGACAGATCCTTCACAATACTGGTCAAATATGAATTGAAATGTCATAACTGACAGTTATTTGGTATGTCAAATGAAATAATTCGGATTCCATGTTTACACATGGGCTTTTTCCGGTTGTATATTTCGTCATTTTACAAGCCCACTCGGAATCACGACTCCAAGTTGGTGGTAATTACGTGAAGGCCACTTAAAAGCTCACCAAAGTGGCTATGTCTGGGTTTTATTTTGCGCCATTGGCCATCAAAATGTGGATGCAGAATGAAGAAGATATTGATGCGATGCGACGCGACGCGACGCCAGTTGCATTGAAGATCATGGTAAAACAAGCTTCTTCCCTATTGCTTCTTCTGCTTCTTCGTTCGCTACATGAACATTTTCATTGCTTTATTTTGCTTTTCATATACCAAGACCAACTCTTAGATGGTGTTCGCAGTTCGGTTCGATGCGGAATGTTGCGATGTTTGCCATGTTGTGTGATGGTGTTATTGGGTGCTGTTGGACGAGCGCTAAGTAATGCGGTCTTATCGAAATTTTTCAGATAATTTTCATGTCGCTTTTGCCAATTTGCAACAACAGCCAAGAATAAGTGTCTTCATTTGGCTTTGTTTTGCTGATGGTAGAAGAAGTTGACTTGGCGAAGTGAGGTACGGCGTAATGTTGTGGAACTGATGATAATGGCTTGGCGATGAGTTGATGGCGCTTAGTTTTGTGTGTGGTTTTTTCTGTACGCAACAGCATGAAATCGAAGGATTATGTTCTTTTGTTGTTTGTTAATTTTCAATGAAAAACGAGGGATTATGACAGTTTAGTATGTTTTTATTGATGTAATACGAAAGCGAGGTTCGGGATTAATTGGATTTTGTTAGGAAATAAGGAAGGCATTTTTGGTGAGATACTGTTTAAATCAAATTAGTATACTTGAACAATTCTTATTTAATGGTTCTTGTCTTCTGTTAAGTTGACTATTGCTATGAGTCGTGATGCAAGTTCAATACTAGATTGCATTGCAATCTCCTTCCCTTGCCACCGATCGGCCATTTAGGAGTAGATCTTTGAAGTATTTTTTCACCATTGTCCTAAACCCTAAACATAAGTTTCTCACAAATTTTATTTTCAAAACCAATGACATCCCACAATCCACAAATCCGTTATTTTTTCTTATAGAACTTGAATTTAAATTTTTGTTAATTAACCGAAAACATCGAAATTTCAAAGTCAATTTAAAGCGCTACACACACTAATCACCTTGACAACCGAGGAAGCGTTGACAAGTTGATGAAAATTTAGTCAATCGCAACTAATCTCTTTTCATAAACATTGGATTAAAGCTTTCCAAAAAAAAAAAAAAAAAATCAAACCCGCAATTAAGAGCCTATTCATTGAACCAAACACTTTCCAGAGAGACAAGGCTTCCAACCTGTAATGCTAAAACGCCAAACCCACGGAAAAAAACAATGACAATTGTTTATTTATTCAATATAGTCACTGACTTAATTTTATTGTTTAACATCGGTTTCTAACTAAAATTTTATTTCATAAAAATAAAATGAAAAAAAAACACTCGAACACAAAGCTTCCGACATGGGCCTTTTATTGCCAGCTACTGTTAACTTGCAGTATAAAAACAATGCTACTGTAATTTTCACCTAGTCATCCAATCAAGCCTTAAGCTTAATAAAGGCTATATGCCTCTAGCCTACATAGAAGCCCAATTGTAAATGACTACCTGAAAATGGCTCCCTCCAAAAAAAAATCAGAATTAAATGTAGGTTTTCCTAAATGACAACATTGCGCTTATACATTCATACCAGCCAGACAACACCGCGAGATTGAACGAACCTCCTAATGAACACTTTTACCATTTGCATTCGATAATCATTCGATTTACATCTAAATTGTTGGTTAAAACAAATTTCCCAGCCATCAGTGAAAAGTTTAAGCAAACGCTTAACATCAATGAAAGAAAAAGCCTACCGTTAAAATCGGCCTTAACCTAATATACGATCGACAAATTCTATTGCAACATGACTTTGGAATTGGAATCCCTTTTTTGTGTTAACCATTGATTTTACATAAATTCTCCCCCGACCACAAAAAAACGAGAAACAGAAGGCCATCTGTGCACGAGCACATTCCCAACTCATTCTTAAGTAAATTAACCATGTCGAATGGTGTAGCATCAACATCATCAGATCATCATCAAGCGTCATAAAAATCGGTCAATAGTCAAAGCTGATCCCCATTGTCCGAGAGGATCACTGTTTGTTTTTTGGGAGGTGGATCTTTTTTTTTGTCTCCATTGAGATTGAAAATGACATCTTCGAAAAATAAACCCACTCAATTCTGTCGTGTATGAACTTAAGAAATTATGCTCCTGATCATTTAGATATTGAAAGAAAACTGGTAATCGAGTGACCCTTGTGAATGGAGGGATCACACAGCTTCTGGAGTTAATGATGTGATCACATCATCACGAATGAATTTCCAATAAAAATTCAAATCAACCCTGAAACGACAAATCTCGTTTATTATTCAAAATAATATACGTTCGATTGTTGTTATCGATAAATTAATTGCTATTCCTTGCTAAATTTACAATCAAAAAAGGTACATCGCACAAAAAATTCGTACAAGACCCAACTGTCAAAGTCCCAATGACAGATGATGACCGCAATAATTTGGCGGTTCATTCAAATGACACATTCCCATAAAGATCGACAACATGATGTAGTAGCTGATGATCTTTTCAAGAGTATTATAGCATCTATTAGCATTTAAATCGATTAATTTGGCAAATTTTTGTGTATTTTTCGATCGATAAAAATTTACATTATTCGCCAAATCCGGTCATGTGCAAAGGTTTGTTTGGTTGCTTGTCAACGGGAAACATTAACAAATATTTTCGATTAGTTTTGAAAGCTTTTTGCAATTAAAACAAAGCGATAGAAACCAGTCAGTCACCTCCTACATTTTGACAGTTGATGTAGACCGTGTTGTCGAATTATTCAAATTGATCGAAACGAATAAAAATTTCATGTTCGATTCAAATTGCGCCCACTAAATTAAAATGTACAGGCATTTCATTTTGTGTCAAGTCAATTAATATGGAAATTATTTTGAATATTTTATGAAGTTTTGGGGTTTTTTGTATATTTTTATATTTGGCTCAGTAAATTGCACTCCCCTCATCGATCAGCTTCGTGGAGGCGACGGGGAATAGATGATTATCGATTTCTTTTTATTCAAATTTGGCGTCAACAGTGCCAATTTAAGGTTTTTTTGTGATTAATATCGAACTAGTATAATTTTGCACTTCGAACTGGAATGAGCATCTAATTTGTCTGAATGATACCAATCGGTGACATTTTAAGTTTTAATTATTTAACTTTTTGTTCAAATAGTCAGCGGGACTGGTTTTTACTTTGCAATTAAGTTGCTGACTTATGAATTTGAATTTGAAATTTATTATTGTTTTAAAATTGAACAACACCATTTCGGAATATTCAAATTCGTTGGGGTGATGGATGAGTTTGACATTTGTAGGAAACATGAACATCTAAAATTTTCAACCAATAAATATTTGGACACTTAAAATGACCTTTAAAAATTATTATTATTAGAAACCTGCTATCTTAGACCTTAATTTGATTAACACCTGGAACCCATGAACCCCTTATGTCACAAAATGTTGTCTTCATCCAGGCGCCATTCCAGTGTTTGGCTAATCTCAAATCCCCTCATTCTTCTGATAAGGTTAAGACAAACATTTCTTTTGTCTATCGTTGCACTACCTGGCCAAAAGACACACTTGTCTGGTACGTAGGTAAGTTTGACCCGGACTAGAAATTTCAAAAGTCAGTCAAACGTCTTCTCCTCTTTTGTTGTGACCTCATTCAATTCCTTTTCTGCTTCACTCAAACCCAAATTGAAAAACAATCCCTGAAAGAAATTGCCATCGGTAAAAATAATTTGTTTACATCATCACCCGTTCGAATTGGGAAATATTTCATCCGAACACAAGCCCCATACTGATCTGCATCTGCAACTCAACACAGGACACAACACACAACAACAACTCACTGACAATCTAAAGTGAAATAATTCCAACGGGCATAAAAGATGAAGTAACTACCAGTCATCTGATAATGTCCGCTTTCGGGGAGAAACGTTCAAACGTCAAACGGGTACATACATACACACCATCACTGGCCAAAGTGCGCGACTATCCAATTTAGGCACGCTAAGCTCTTTCAACAATATGAATTTCACCTGCAATCATAGACAGAGGTTGAGAGTGCCTCGATCCAATAATGAACCTCCGTCCGTCCACACTTTAAGTGGCACAACAATATTGCAGGGCAATATTGCCGCAAAATCAAATCGATCGTTATGCGCGCGATCAAATTAACCCGGCAGCGAACTCATTTTCCAAAGTCTGTATACCTATACCTATATCGATCGGTTTGCATCTCTCTTCCATAACAGTGTTGAATGGAGCTAGAACTCTATTGCAGCTGACACAGAGAATCAGAAAACGAGTGCAAATGAGTTTACGGATGCTGAAACAGGCAACACAGAGTCCCGAGAGTGCACTTCTTCTATATTTCTTGCAACAGGTTTTCCTTACCCCGGGTGTGGTACACCATCATCATCATTATCATCATCATCATCATCAGAATCACCACATGACACATCGAACAGAGAAATCAAAGGAGAAGGCATGCTGTTCTCCATTAGCACAACCTGGAAGCAAATACCGAATAGTTTCAACTTCAACCTGCTACGGTACTTGGCCGATGAACAGGAACACCGAACACTGAACACCGCACATATTCATAACTCCTTTTTTCCATCATCGCATTGCCCGCCATATCGCTCTCACCTTTGGGCCTTCAAATAGCATTATGTTACATTCGAGTGCATCGGTGAAATAGAAGGAAACGTCTCGTCTCCTCCGAGCCATATTGGAACGCTGCCTGCATCAAAAGGCAACAGAGTTTACCCTCAAGCTGCAAGTAGAGTGAAATTTTGCTGTGCAAATGATTTTGGAGCTGGTAGCTCTCCTTTCTTTCTAAGTTCCATACATATTCAAGAGCTCCGTTTATGTGGGGTTCGCTTTTGAATTGATTTTTATAGCTCTATCCAGGTGGGATTAATTAGATTAGTTGTGTTGTTGTTGTAGTTGCTTGAAGACGGCAACGTTTGGTTTGCTTTCGCTTTGAAGAGTTTTTCTGTTAATTCTTTCGTTCTTTCTTTTTGAATCACCAAACTTAGTGAGAGACATAGTGGCAACGAACAAAATTCGCATGAGTGAATTTTGTGTGCGATGCGCAACAGCAAGACGGAATAATAGGTCCATCGTATCTCTGAGGGCAAAATGGTTATTTTAAAAGAGGTGGATTGTGGCATTATCGCAGGTAAAAGGTTGCACAAGTTCATGGTTTACAATACTTTGGGAGCACAAAGTTGTGGAATGTCGTATGTCCTAACCTAACATACATTTTAAAGGATAAGATTAGCAGGTGGACGATTGTAAACGGTTTGATATGATATCTGACGTGGACATGGGTTAACTCATCATCCAGAACTCTAGGGAATTAGTATAACAAAAGATGGAAGTGAAAACGTTGTCTCCAATACAAAGAGAGTGCTCTTTTTAAGGATTAATGCTTTGCTTTCAATGAAAATAACAGTGGCGTCCGAGAAATCTGTCTGTCTTTTAATCTGAATGGCAGTATCCGGCTCGAAGGACCAATTTTCTATCTCCGCCAATAAGACTCCTTAATTAAGAGTAGAAATTAGTAAACTTGCAAATGAGTGTAAACAAGCTCGAAAGCAAAAAATTATCGATTTCCTTAAGCCGTATCCTGAATCCAAAGTTTCCTATCAAAATACATTCCCCAGCCACAACTTTGCGGTGTTTAATTCACCATAAACAATCCTGCAAAAAGGCTTACCAGAATCAAAGATTAACAACAAAACCACTCAAACTTAATGAAATGCAACAATTAAAAGCTGTGTTCCATTAAATTAACCCTTAAACCCCTCTCTCCCTTTTTATCCTTTTCGAGTCTCCTTTTTATACACTTTTGTCAGTGTCTAAAGCTGTTCCAAAAGCAATTTAAGCGAAATAAAAATAAAACAGACATCTAGGTCGAGTAGTATCTATTTGGAAAATCAAGCAACAACAATAAAAAAAAACCCTTTTCTTAACCCTCAAAAATTTATGCAACCCAAACATGAATTAAACTTCGGCACCATTACATCGGTCTATCTGTTCAGCCTCTGATGATCCCTATGTCTGATAAATTATGTGAAACTAACCCCAATCAATGCCACCTAAAGACTTAATCTTACGAACCCAACCGAAAATTTCCTTCGAACCTAACCTCAAGGACTTTGCCTCTTTCATTATGATGATTAATTGAGTTTTTCTTTTGTTTATCCCTTTCATAATACAAATGCCAACATACATTTTAGTTCTTATAACTAAACGATTACACAAAAACAATGGAAAATTATTTTTACATAAAACAACAAAAACAACAACAACAAAGGCAACAGAAATTGAATATTCATAGCAGCTATCAAATGCCGAAATTGTTATTGTTCCTTGCTTGACCATCGATTTATAGAGACAAACTCAATCAATAAAAACATCACTCCAGTGTCTGGTTAAATCCTTATTGATCCTGGATAAACAAAGGAAGAAGGGAGACAAGCAGAAAGCAAAAAAAAAAGAGTCAATTTAAGCCCTGAAAGTGAATTCGATTAAAAAATTAGATAAGCTGTTTTGTTAGAAGAACATTGGACTCGAATCAATTACGAGGAATTCCCTTTTTATCATCCAGAAAGGGAGAGAGAGATAAAGAAAAAAGAACGTAGTCCTTATCCTTCCATACATTTTTAAATACAGGTTTCCTGCTCGCCTTGATCTTACATATTTCGTTCATTGAACGATAAACGAAAAGATACAGATACAGTAGCTATTTCTTGTTCGGCGCTCAGCAGGTGCATTTTTATTGAAACGGATGAAAAAAATGTTGAAAAAAGAACTGTCACGAATCGAAGACGTTTGCGATGAGAGAAACCAGAACTGCATCATTGTGGATCAGGTCAAGATATAGCCTTCCAGGGGGGCTCTTTATACGTAACGACACGTTGATGACGTTTTATGAGGAAGAAGGAAGCACTTAATTTTATTTCATTGCGGACTTCCTTTTCTCTACGGTTTCAGTTAAGCTACGGTGGATAAGGAGGGATGCCTGGAATCCAGTGTTGAGCACTCTCTGGACTTGTGCAATTAAAAATGATAAAGTTATTAAATTTTTCTTATCCTCTGGAATGATACCTTCGCTGTATGACGTTTTAAGAGTTTTCCATTCGAGAAAGCTGTTTGGTGAGAAAATTATTTTCATTTCAAGTGAGTAGGTTTGCTGTCTGCGCTTTATTTACTTAGTCGAGGTGGTCCAACAGTTTTTGCAGGACAGGATAGCCATAAAAAACATGAAAAATTAAGAATGCACTTAACTTGGAACTTTTGAGTTCTTTTTGTAATTAGCAGACAAGTTTTGCAGTGACTGGTGATTTCTAAAAAGGGCAATTTAATTTCAAAAAATGAGAGATCAAAACTACAAAAATTGTTATTACTTTTTCACTTAATATTCAGATCCATACTTTGTTATTCTTAGGGCCAGTTAAACAATCGATAGATAGTCAACTCTGAACCACGGATCAACGAGCAAAAAAAATTAAATAATTTAAGTCTTAACCGAGTTCATAAAATGTGTTCTGTCGTTGACCCGTGGTTCAAAGTTGATCCTCGACTGCTCAACTGTCCCTCAGGTGTACAATCTGAGTCCAAAGTGAACATAAACGACCGTACTGATTTTCATATTTTAAATAAGTCATGACGTCGTTTGACGTAAAGCGAACTAGTTACATAGCACACCCATACTCAGCATTCCGTCACCTCGTTTAAATACTCCCATCACTCTTATTCTGCTTCCATATGACTACAATTTCATGCAGAGCAGAGGTCATTTATTAAGTTAAATTGCTCTTTAATACGCACGCACCCTTATACAAGTCCGTTTCGGTTCCTATCTCATGACGGAGCCTAAATAAACATTTCAAATGCCTCAAATAACTTCTTATAAATAACCCATTTGATGAACAAAAACCAAGAGAACCAATCAATCTTATCTCGCATGGCGGTTGAACATTTTTGTGAACCCTATATACGAGGTATTTGCCTATCTCAAGGAGTGATGTGTTAAATCTATTTCCATCAATCAATTTCAAGAAAGCAAACCGCTCCCGAAGAGGGAGACCTTGTAGGACAAAAACCGAGATAGTATTGTAGGCTTCCAAAACACGCTCAAAAACAAATGCAAAAAATCGGGTGGACAAAAAAGTGTCCAAAAGTACATTTAACTCTCACACAAAGTCCTCAAAGCCCTGCAGACTTATTTTATCCCCGATAAATCCACTGAAAGGGTTTTTGATGAAAATAAATTATATCCCGCCCAATGTGTGTCTGACGAATCGCCCACTTTCTGCGGGCCGAAAGAAGTTGCCTCTAGCTATGATATGCTCCCGTCACTCTTCACGTAACGTAATCCTTCTTCGCCTACTCGGATTTGGAGGTTCTTTACCCTTATCGACTTCAAAGGATCACAATTAATTTACTACAGCTGGAAACTACCTACACGTTGCAGAACGAATTCGAGAGACTCACGAAGAATTGGACAGTCGCGCTTGTGGCCGTGTCGCTATGGCAATGAAAGTAGTTAAAATCAAGTATATAACTCACGCCCGTCGGAGAATAAACGATAAACCATCACATCCTAGAGACTCAAATGGAACAAAACTCCTCTCGGTCTAGGTGACACAGACGAACACCTCATGCATGATCCCACAGTTATCTCCATCGAACCATTTGAATTTATGCATCAACGCACAGTGTGGAGGCTGGCGCTGCACTGCTTAGGTCCAGCTAAAGGCATACATGGCAAATCAATAACTCAGTTTGCCATTTTCAGGTTTTGTTCAATTTGAGATTCGTATTCGGAGTTAAACCAGCTCAACGGTAGCCACTCTCCGTTTGTGTCCATTTCGGTTTTCGAATAAGCGCGGTACATAATTTCCAATTCGCAGTTACACCAACTAATAGATACGAGCATACCACTAATCGAATTGAATGTCCACTCGACGAGATATTGCAACTGCAATAATTGCAAACGGACATGCTGTTATGCCGTCTCGCCCCAGCATCGATTCCTATACAGAAGACCATAGACAGAGCTATCCAGTTTGTTTCGACGAGTATTTAGCTGGAAAATTGTGCGCGCAGTAAACAAATTTATTGAAATTAATTGGGCGCCCAGAATTTGTTTTTATTTTATTGGATTCTCTTTTTTTTTTTGCTGCTGATTTGTATTGTGGCAAGGGAGAATTGGTTTAAGTGAGTGAGTGTTTCGAATTGCATTTTCGATTTAAAGTTGTATGACCTCATAATTTTAGTGAGTCTAAGCGAAGTGGTTTTCCGCTTAAATTGATATTATTAAATGGGAATGGCGAATGGGCGAGTGGATGTGTTGCACAATCTGGGCAAATGATTATGAACAAATAATTGTAGGGATACTTTCTGCGGAATGACTAAAGTGGACGTGATTTTGGCGAATAGGTACTCGACTCGAATGCTGCGGCAGCAGATTATGATATGAACATTTTTTATTTGTTTTATGTCCACAGTTGCACGCTATTTAGACATTACAAAATCGCACATCAGTGATTCGGGGTGGCGATCGTTGCAACAAGTCAGGGAGTCGGCTTAATTTTTATGAGTCAGCGTCGCAAAGCGGTTTGGTTTGAAGTTGGATTATAATATTTGGTCGCAATTACGGTTTTTATTGCAAAATTTTGACGTCAAGAGTCATGAGATAGTTTTACTTTCACAGAAACTGCTCGAGACTCGTCATATCGGGGACGTCTGTATGAGTTGGTTTATTTCCCACTTTTTTAGCTCTGTTCCCATACTACGTCAACAGCTTAAAGACAGGTTTAACAGAACTCTCTGGAATAGGGAAATTTACGACTCCGAAAATCTCAAGGAAGAACCATTTTCATCACGCCATTAGTCGTCGTCATTAAATAACACCTTATTCCTCCTCCTTTCCTATCAAGCTTAATCTGCTTCATTCATTTCTAAAACAAAAAGCAGACTCACTTACTTTTGACCCCTTATATCGTCATCAAAAGTTCTTTTCTTGGTCCCTGAGAAAAAATAATCAGAGCAGTAAAATTATTTACAACTTCGCCATAAACCTTGTCCACTAAGCTATAAACCATAATTCCCTCGACGACGACGGATGATGATGTGATTGACATTCCTAAGTTTTATCACTCCACAATGTTTTATGTCACACATCACCAGACATAAAGAAAAATCAACAGCGTCAACAAATTCCCCTGAAACTGTTGTTTTTAATTTAAAGAAAACAAATGACACTTCGATCAATATTATCATTCTGCATCATCAAGTGGGTAGCGGTGCATTTACTTCTTTCTATCCACACATTCGGAAGAAAAGTACCTATGTATGTACTTTTTCGGAGTTAGAGATAAAAACCTTATCGTATTCACCGGCACACAACAATCGGGTTTCTTTTATCGGAAGAGTGTCATGTTGACATTTGTGTTTGAAAACGTCATGTTGCATATAGTAGATCGTGGATAAAAATAATTATGAGTAAGCAACTTCAAGTGGATTTCCATTGTGCTGACTCCGAAAAGAAAAAATTGCTGATAAAGTCTTAAGAAAAAAATCCCAAACAAAGAATAACAATAATATTGAATTGAGTGTTTGTCAAAGGCTTGATTTGACTTTTACTGTGTGGTCTTCTTCCTGCTCAAATTTCAATTCGTCAAGTTTTGTTTATTTTCTTAACTCTACATTGATTTCGCCCACTGACCGGCCAAGGCACGGTCTGATTTCAATTTATCAGCAGATCAAAGTTAGCAATTACTGCTGACATTAATAAATGTAAGAAAAAAACTTAAAAATTTCTCAGAATTGAAACTAATTGCTGCACACGACGTCGTCGGTCGAATTCGAATCGTGATGACTGATGACACACGCAAAGTGACAGTTCTCTTGGCTGGCCGCACAATGTGAGTTTTGTAAATCGAACAAACCGAACCAATTTTAGAGAAAACTGAACTCAGTCATTTTAGTTCGTGCAATCAGCGGAACGTTTGGTTTGACGTATGAGTAACTTCTGTCTGTCAAAGAACTGGTTACTGTCATCAGCGAAAAAATACGGTTTGTTTGTTTATTTTTTGCTTCAACTGGACATTGGCTAACATCAAAGCTTCCGGTCATTCATTAGTGAAGTTATAGCTTTGCAAAATTCGTCAGCGTTTTAAAATAAAACTATGAAATGAATGTATGTATCATATTTCTGTTTACACATTGATGGTTTTGAATTAGAAATTGCAATATTCGAACGCAATGTATTGCGAACAAGACTTTTTTCAACTAATAAAGTTGGCTAGGTTTCACAAGCTCTATATTCATTATTGCGAATTTTGGGTGGATTGCGGCCCACCTAGAAATGTTATCAGTTTAGTAGAGGTATTGGCATGTGTGGACTTTTCGATAAGCTCTGTTAAATTACGAGGCAAAAAGTTGCCTCTCCTTTATTTTGGCATAAAGCACAAACGAAATGTTTATTTATTGATAACACCAGAAATGGTTAGTATCGTTGGCAGATATACAAAAAGTTAAATAAAAGGCACGTTGTGTTGTGTGAGTTTTTCGAACCACACAATAAGGCTGAACTTTTGGTTCGCATTTTTAGTTGGTTTTAAATTCGAGGATTTTCTGCCTCACAAAACCACACCACATGGCAAAAAAAATGTTGCAAAACCCAAAGAAATCGAAATTGGATTTTATTTGCATTAACACCTTCTGCATAATTTAAAAGGCTTAAGCACATTTAAAGTGACTTTTGAAACAACACGCAGCACGCAGTTCGAAAAGAGCAACAGAGAATCTTTTTAAGGCAGTTGAATTAAAAAAGAGTTTGGTAATGAATTCATTACCGTTAATTGTTTAATTCGCATATAAAGAGAGATTTGTTTGACTGCAATTACTATAGTAGTTGAAAATTAAAAGGTTGATGACTTGGAATTAAAGACTTTATTGTTTCGAAAATCCAACAACGAAAATCAAATGAGTCACTATTAAATACGTGAAAAATGTTTATTTGATGAAAAAATAGATAACAATCGAAATCCATAATATTAACATAATGATTGCTTTATTTTTATGCTTTTTGAAGGAATGTCTCTCACAATATTAGGTGTCAGAAATAAATAAATAAATACATGAAAATGTCTCTATCAAAGTAATCGATACCGGATCGAAGTGGTTTGAGCTAAAAATTGGTCAAGTATGGATGAATTCTGTTTGTAGCAACTTCTGTTTCTGAGAATTTCGAAGTGAGAGTGTCTAAGTTTTTATTATTATTTTTATTTTTTGGATCGATATGTATCAAATCGTTGGGAAATTGTTAACCAGATATTAATTTCCTAAGAGTTTTATTACGTGGTTAATAGTTTACGGTCGAAAAATCAAATTACCATCTCGAGATATGGAAAATGAGATAAGGCACTGAAGATTTCATTTTATTGAGTATTGGAGCTATTAGCGTAATGTTTTGAGCATTTAATAAAAACTGATACTTTTTTCTGAAGTTTCTTAACCTTTTTTTTCCGGCATTAAGGAAAACGACACTTATGAAGTAGATGTGGGTCAGTCACTTAAAGATCAGTGATCTGATTAAATTTATCATAAACGGTGATGATTTCTGAAATCAAAACCTTTATTTGCACATTAAGACGATAATAAAGTGAATCTAGTTAAATAATAAAATCAAAGGAGAAATTATGTTATCAAGTGTCAACTCAGTTTTCTCTCTTTGATTGGATTTGGCCATTCAAATGTGTCACGAGTCATTTGGGAATTTCGTGATGAAACCAAGTTTGAGTTCACTTGGAATAATTGTGGGAGAAGAATTTCATACGCCAATCTTAAAGCACAGATAATAAATTTATACAGATGTCTCACCCTTATGGCGAGAAATGATATTAGTGAGCAGTTTTACGTCGGCACCTAGCAATTAAGCCTTATCCGACGTGTGACCATTCACATTGGTATCTGTTTGTTAGAGTTGATACTCTCCCTTAATCACACAGTTTGAAACTCATCGTTATCAAACTTTTGCGATGTTATCCCTTCATCGCATTTAATATAATTAATTTCAATTGTGTTTTCAAGTACCAGTTTATTTCTTCCATGAAGAAACCATAATGGTAAATGTGTTTTTATCTATGTAACTGAGCTTAGGACACATCACTCAGTTACCGAGAACGAATTTCTCGTCAACCAACAGCCCCTCTGAAACTCCCACAAGGGGGCCTACCGCTTCTGTAGTTGGCGTTCAAAAGTCCTAAGACACAATGAACGGGGCTCCAACTACCCCATAGTACCAGTTTATTGAATAGACATGGTAGTCTTTCTATTGATTATATGTACTCTTACGTTACACTTTTTCAATAGGAGTTTTCCCAACTTTCGTTCTTATCATGGATTAACAAGGATCCGCTGGCGTCCTTGTCATGCAGTCCATTTTACCAGTTGTCAGGGCGGTAGAACAATTCTGGAAGACTGCATGACTTTAGCGTAAAACCATTCGCCTAGATCGTCATCTAGTTTCCACCCTGCACCACGCGGAGGTTTGCTTTTCCGCACTTGAGCTTAGAGAAATATTTACTCGATATTGCAAAGCAACACTTTCTAAATAACTCGACCCACTCTTCGCAGGGCAAGAAATGATATATGAAACTGAAAGCTATACCAAAAAAAAGCTTTTTCCAAAAGCTTTAACGCATTCACTTAATGCATTAAAAATCAATTTTCGCTCGCCTCATTGCCCATAAATGAATACTTAGGCAAGGATAAAAGCTTCAAAAAGCTTCTTTTCTGTTACGGCGTTGTCTGTTAAGAGCAAAATATGTTTCATTTTTTTCTGCAGGGATGAGACATCTGTATAAATTTATTATCTGTGCTTAAAGCCTATGTACGTGTACTATTTCGCAAAATTGCAAACGTACGGAGCCAGTAGAATCGCTCCTTTTGTATTTCTGTCATTTCTAATACTTCAACTGAATTTTACAAGAATGCAATAGCTTATAAATTCCAATTAAGTGAAACCACTTATTTTAAATAAAATGTTCCGTTTGGTATCTCTCTCTCTTTATGGAATTCCCAGCGCTGCACCTGTTCCAAAAAAAGAAGAATTGTTCTCGATTTTACTCCAAACATCGTGTAAACAAATACTCCACTTCCATCAAAGGGGAACAAAAAACCTACTCCACCAGTTTTTTTTTTCTTCTTCTCAAGCTGGTATCTTATTGAGGGGGGCAGCACGCATCCTCCTTCGAATATACATCGACATAACCATCATCCAGAAACAACATTGCTTCCATGTCTCTTCCAGAAGTAATGCCTTTAGAAAACATGCAACAGAAGAAGAAGAAGAAGAAGAAGAAAAATCAACAGCAACATCAAACAGCAGCATCTGTTGTAAGCATTTTAAACTGACAACTACTTACTTGCAGAGTGCTTGTTCCATTTCTTTTACTTCATCTTGTTGTTGCTTTTTTGTTTTGTCTTTGAATTACCAATACGTTGTTAATTAATGTTTATCCCAGATTGAGGAAGAAAATTCCTGGCCCAGTGTTTGCTGAGAAAATAGGTTTTTCTTTTCTTATAGTCCTCAACTTGCAAGCAAACAATGAGTATTTACTTAGTTTATCGTTTGTTGATGGAAAACACTTCATAACCTCTTCTCTAGCTCTCACAGGCTCAAATTAAAAGCCAATTAAAGTGAGTGAATCAACCGTCTTGGTTATGCGGACAATTTTGGCATATTAAGTAAGTTTTTATTGCCCCACCTTCAACTTTGAACCTTGTGCTAAGTGGCAGAGGCAATTTCAAGGAAATAGAAGTAAACAGAACAGGTCCGTAGTGGTAGTTCTGAGGCACTCCATTGAATCTAGCCGATTCAAACAGGTAATGTACCTGATAAACGACATAAAACAAATATAAAAAGAAGAAAGAAACAAACAGACAAGGAGAAGACGAGAATTTCTCGTGATGGTAGAGATTGTTATGATGTTTACGAATTCAAGCCTCGTGCGCCGTATTCCCGAAGCATGCGGCATTCTTGCGATCTTTTAAAGGGTCCGACTACTTTTGATAATTTTTAATGTATTTCTGTCTGTTTGTCTTGTGCGTTGAAAGAACATTTATCGCAAACATAGCCTTGTGCAAGCATTATTATGTATTTGCTTTTTACCGACTATGATGGAAGAGACGACGATGATGACGGCAGAGCGACGTTATCATCAAGTAAAACACTAAAGAGCGTCATCATCATCGTCTTGATGATACCACAAACAAAATAAAACGAACATCTTTTTATTCAAATGGACGAATGGATGTTTTGGATGCGAACGAATCATCAGATTGGTTCGCGGTGATAATATTCATTGTGCCAAAGCCGAGGGAGTGCTCCAGATCGTGATGGGGTCTTTCTCTCTATTTTTCTTTTTTTTTGTTACGAATGGTCCAACTTATTTGATATGCATACAACCCCGTATTATGCCAGGTTTTTTGGATAAATATGATCTTGTCAGTACGCTGCTGGCTGGCGGTTATTTTTGTTTGTTTTGTCTTCTTCATCCCAAAAAGCAGGGTTTACATTTAGTTTGGTTATGTTTTGAAAGAGAGTTTACGTTTATTACAAGGGAGATTCTTATCATCTTTTGTAGCTTCATGCGGAGTAAGGTTTTGTTTGTTTTGCTTTTTGGATTTAAGGTGAAAACTGATTTTGGAGTTTGATTACAGAAATGTTAAAGTGGATTGTACTTTTGCGTGGTGAAATGGTTGTTTGAGTGTTTTTTTACAATTGCGTAAACGGTACGGTGATCTTATCAGGTTCATGATGATGCTTTGAGATTTTTTTTTGTGAGAATTTTGAAAGTTACATGAGATTAAATGGCGAGGGCAGCGAGTGAAGATGAATAATGTTCTTTTGTTGAATTGTTTATGTTTGTACGTGAGGGTTCTTTTGGCGCTAAGGTTCATAGAGAATTTTTTGTCAAAGTTTTCTTCACAAAATCTTTCAAAAAAAAAAAGAAGTTAAGTGAGAATTCGGTCACACCACACTTCTCTAAAAACGTGTTTTTTTGGCCTTTGATTACTGCTGTTTCGAGCTATTTTTGAGCAACTTCATGTACTTTTTTCTGAATCAGGAATATTTGGTTGACTAAAAAATATGGACAAATATTTTTATACATTTATTTAATGCTCCTTGATCATTTTTAAGACATTTTTTTACTGGCAAAGTTTAACATACATAACCATCTCGGGCGTTTTATTTAGGCCACTTATATGGTTATAGAGTTATTAAAAAGTCCCAAATGCCAACAAAATTTGAAAAATATCTTGAAAAAGGAAAACAAAATGAGAAAACCATGTTCCATTTAAAGAACTCGCGATCACATTAGATTGAACAAAAAACTTTGAGTTCGATGCTTTTCAATTTGAATATTTAATCGATTTATTGAGTCCGAAGATCTTCTTATACAAAATCGATTATAGATTCTTTCTTTCAACGAAAACAATAATACTCAATTTAGTAAAAGGGGAGCATAGTTGAATAATCAAGTTCGTTCTGTTTGACTTCTGAATATTTTAGGTGAATTCGATTTCAGGCCGCAAATGATTTGTCTGAGCAATGTTCTTTTTCTTAGTTTTTAGATTAAGCTTTTTGTTCTTAAAGTATGCAGATTGTGTCAACACTTTATTAGTGTCTTTGTGTAATAAATTTGAAGGGAAAAATAACGGTTTAAAAGATAAGAAATACTTTGAGTTCCAGATGTTTTCTATAGAGTGCTTCAGCGCAGTATTTTGGAGACAAGACACAAGAAATATCTAAAATTATGTTTTCTCTCTTTTCAGTTGCCATCTCAAGAGCTTCGACTAGAGAGCTCCCACAGCCATTATGCGCATCCAGCCAGCATCAGCAATCGAGACTCGACGTCGTCAGCCGAAGCTAGTAAATTATCGTCGTTACTATTATTGTCTCCTGCCGCAGCATCAGTGCAATATGATCTGCAAACAATTCAACCTCTGCCACCACAAGAACCAGAATCCGAACTCGAAGCCGAAGCCGAAGCCGAGCAAGAACCTCAACAACGACACAACATGCAACTAAAATTGCTCCAATTCCAACCATTGCCAACTCCATCACGACAACATTCTCCACCATCGTCATCGTCGTCGTCGCCAATATCGCCTCCGGCTGCAGCTCCTCCAATTCAACCACAACATCAGCCGCCCTATAACCTAGCAACCCAACAACAAACAACTGTGATCATTCGCAAGGATATACTTAGCTTCAATTTCTCCGACATCGAAGTGTCGGAGCGCCCATCGATTTTAGATGATATTGAACGACGAGGTCGTAACGGTGAACTGTTGCACGATCTGAATCAGCGCGCGGTAACGGCAACACCAAAACCACCGATCACCGAACTCGATGACATTTTCATTAGTGTGAAGACGACAAAAAATTATCACGACACTCGATTGGCGCTGATTATCAAAACGTGGTTTCAATTAGCACGGGATCAGGTGAGTTAATATTTTTTTTATGTTTGGGCGTTGTTGGTGTGGTGAAAATAGCTGATCTTCCTCCTGGTGATCATCATAAGTAATCGTTTTGTTAATTTTATGATTTGCCTTGAGGTCGTTTAAACGCAAAGAAGTAACAACAAAACGTCAAACTATTCTTCTCTCTGACAGTTGTTGGCTTGTAGTTGTTGTGAACTTGGGACGTGATCAATTTACCCCAACCGATCACTGATCGTTATCGATATCGTAATTGCCATCGATATGGCAACTGCAAGACATTATAGCTAGAAGTATCGGCAACCATTGTAACCATTTTTATTGTAAGTTGGCTAGAGCCCATCTGCGATCGTCTGCCTCTCATCACAACGCGTCGTTGTGCACAGATAAAATAATTGACAACTACTGCAACGATCAGCAAACATCACTGACAGATGAAGATGACGATAACAAGTGTTATTGTTGTTTTTCCACAAAATGGTTGCAACTACCATTTTTGTGTTTCTGTTGCGTCGTCGTGTCTCGTTTAGCCAAGTAGCCAAAAGGTGATTATTTTTTGTTCCGTATTGTGTCTTCTTATTGTGGTGTGTTTTATGTGTCCAAGTGGAAATCTTTCGTCAATTTGACATATAAGGATGGGAAATCGAACGAGATCGCGTCACGGGGGCTAATGAACCCGCTCTATGTATGGTCGGCTTTGAATGCGCATGCCAAATTGGTATTAGAATGTCCGCCATCAAAAGTTTGTTTTTCAGATCAATTGTCATTGATTGATGGCTAACAAGATAGTTTGACAGATCATGCTTATTCCTGTGATAGGTGTAAATTAGATGAAAGTTCCCAAAATGGTTATTCTGCTCATCCAACTGAGAATAGAGAGAAAATAATGAGGTTGGCAGCTCACTTTCTCAATTTTGTTAATTAGCCAATTTTGTAGAAAAACTTGACAGATCATAGTTTGACAGACTGATAGGTAGGCGTGTACGCATTCCATTTCAAAAATGTCCATCGATCAATTAGAATGACAAAAGAATCTTAATTGAGTCGTTTTTGAGGTCCAACATTTGAGGTTGGAAAGCTTCTTAGATTGTTCGTTTGTTTATGGATTTCTCTAATAAAATTTTTACTAACTGCTAATAAAGAGAATTATGGAGATAAAAACTACTTAGAATGCTAATGCCCACCGACCGACGATGAGCTATTCAAAAGGGCTTACAGATTTATTTTTATACCTGTGAGCCTGTGACTGTTGTGTGAGATTTCTATGGATTTGTGGAGATCGACTTCATTAAGGTGTGTGTGGTTTTTTTTCTCCAAAAAATTATAAATGAAAGATGTCAAAATCATTATTAAATTCTGGGCTATAAATCAAGAGTAAAAAAAAGGTGTAAGCTATTAAGAAACTTGCGCTATTTCAGAGGTATAAAGTTTGGATTCCTATGTTGTTGCCACTGAATAAAAGGATTAGGTTTGGTATAGGATTCCTGTTCGCAAACTAATCTTTTAAGCAGCGGGGGGCAGAAGACTCAGATTTCAAGAACATCGTACACTCGCGGAGTGAACACCTTGAGCATTGGAAAAAGGAGAGAAATAAATTAAGAATGTTGCTTAAAATTAATAGAATGTTCAGAGTTTGAAGCGGAAATCACAACTCATAAGGATCGGTAGGTAATCGGAAAAGTTTAAGCAAAGAGAGCTCGCAATTTCGTCACTGATGCGTGTCCCTATCTTCAAGTTTGAAACTAAAACTGATCTTTGAAAAGGTTTGCAACTACTTTGGTTTTCTACTGGCACTATGCAGTGTGATTTGCTTTTTAGTTTCCAACCGAGGTTTTGCTCGCGGGTCTCACCAAGGTCTTATTGAAGAAACACGAAACTTCAATTTTAGGCCTTCTGACCCCTTTGACAAACTTTATTAAGAATACACCTTACACGGTCTGAACTATCTCTATAGGACGGCCGTTGGTTGCTGTTCCGGTATGTTTTGATCGGGGGTTCTACTCTATGCGACTTCGGGCTGGCAGGTACAATTCCCCTGGCGGCACGGATTTGCAGGTACAATGCCCCTAGTGGCACGGATCAGTAGGAAGAATGCCCTTGGTGGCACGGATCTGCAGGTATAATGCCTCTGGTGGCACGGATCATCAGGTACTAAGCCCCTGGTGGCAATCAATACGGACGGCCGTAGCACTAACCGTTTATCAGCAGGTACAAAAGCCCCTGGTGGAAATCAAAAACGTACTAGATCTTCAATTTTGAAACCCCTTACCGCTGGTTGGGGGAAGTTCCAATCATGAAATGGTCGGACCTTTTTAGACTAAAACCTTGACCAGTATTACTAGCTGATACGATAGTATTATTCGGTAGTAGTAGTAGTTGCGATTTTAGCACAATTGTACTAGTCTACTTATAATATTTTCCGAAGGGAGTAAATGTAAATTGAATAATGAAGTACAATTCTGTATGGAAAAGTATTTTATATGTGGCTTCGTTACAGCAGTTCCTAATTTCCTCGTTACTTTTAGCTTTTTATTTTCTTTAGCTCTTGAGTTGGACATTCTGTTAACCTTTGGGTGTTGCTCTAGTTCAAATTTGTATCACCAGAACCAATGTTACTAATTTACATTTTCAGAGAATGATCCCGCATGGGTCAATCTGTTCTTAATATTTCTCTCAGCTTTTTTACAATTCGAATTATCATACGGTTTCGAATTTCTTTGAGTACACCTTAACCCACCTATGCCGTCAAAAAGTTCTCATTTAAATCGACATACAACAAGAAGCGAAGTTGTAGGAGTAGAACACGAGCATAACCATAAAAGCGAACAAAGAAATGAAGCCCTTTAAAAATTAATGATCGTGCAACCATTAACTTTTTTTTAGTTCATTCAAAATTAACATAACTCCTTTGGCAATCTTGCATTGTCCGTTTTAATTATCTCACCTCCCACAGGTTCCCAACTAAGCATAAGGCAATGACCTATTCCCAGAAAATATATCTTATATATCTGGCTTATTACCACAATTTTAACATCATAATTGTCGCGGAACAATAACCCTTGTGGTCATTTAATTTCAACACAGTGCCGATGAGGGGAAGACTTCATTACTCTCACGCAATTTTCAAGCTTTGGAAAAACAATAAACAAAAGGGGAGCAATATAATGGAACATAAAAAAACCATCACCCCACAAAGGTTCTCACCCTTTACATCGTTCAAAGGAAAAAACCTTATCGCGAACCCACATGTTCGGAATGCCAACCATTTACTGTATTCATGTTCAACCAAATGCATAGAGAGCTTAAGTTACCCCAACACGTAAGCTGGTTACTCCAGCTGGTTTGCTTGTCGTTGTCGTCGTTGGGGACATCATGTTCTAGGAAAAAATTGTATCACTTGTAGCATGACGATTTTCCGATTTGTTATTGTGCTTCCATCTTGGTTCCCCCATCTGTGACAGCCTCGAGAAATACAATTTCTAACCATTATGTCAGCCGTTCGAGCAGAAATTTACATTTTCTTTTGAAAACAACAACTACTCTCATCGGAACAAGAAAAACCAAGCAGAATTTTTAAGTAGCTCCCCATCGACGACGATGCCGAAGTCTGGTCATCCCAGTAGGGAACATCGACCGATGGTGAAGGAGCAGGTTTTGACTTAAATCGATTTGCGATTGAACGAGCTATTAATAACTTGCTTGCGAAACTCGCCAACAACCTTTCCCGTTTTATTCTTCGGTCTATGATGATGCTGACTATGATGATGGTAGTTGTGTTTTTCGTTCGACCTGGTCAAAGATGATACCATTTCTAATGCTTGTTGCTGCTAAATGCAACTGCATTGCAGGCTGCTCAGGAACTGGAAGCCATCATAAATTTTCCTACGCCCCGATTTGTGCTTGTTGATTTGACGTTATTCGGTTAAAGAATTACATTTTCAATTTATTGAGGCATATCATTAAATCAGCGGCGGAAATTGATAGCTTGCTGCCCAGCTTCGACCCGCTGCAAGTTGTGTACACTGATTTAGTATTAGGGAAGCGCACACTCCTTTTGTGGCCGGAATATAATTTTTCAGCTTCATTTGTATGTTAATACAGTTGCAAATGTAATAAATTTCAAATGCACTGCAATAAGTTAAAACTTATCCATCGAGAAAGAAAAAAACACGCAAAAAAGTTGCGGTCTTTGCTGTCTCCCCTGTGGTAGGCCAGCAAATTAATGTAATTCCCATGTTTTATTGCCAAAATAAACCACAAACATTTATTTAAATTATTAAATTCGGATATTCTTAAAAACGAAATTCACACAAATTTATATTTATGGCCAGAGTGCAGCGGCGAGTAAATCAAAAACAGCAAATTTTGCTTGAATGAATTATGGCGAACATCGTTACGAAGACAACGAAAAAAATTGACTTATATTTATCCTATTAATTGCTGGTGTTGTTCAGTTTGTTTTGTCTAATTAATGTTTATGCATTCATAATTATCCCTGTGTGGCGCCCACGCACTCCGAAAAGGTGGCACAAAATCTGGGAAAAAAACAGAACCAAATCGAATGGAAAATGAGCCGGATGGAAAATTTATTAGTCCCTTCCGTGTAGAGTAGAGTGAGAGGGACAGAGTGGATTGTAATTCAAAACGTATTTGGGAATTGAACACAAATGTAAATTTTTGTTCAGATGAAATGATCTAGTAAATATGTATATTCCCGAACGCCCAATTTTTTGTTTGGCAGACAAAACAGACGTCTTTTGAAGGAGCGGCATGCATAGGACGGATTAGTTCCAGTGACAAAGTGAAGGGGTTTCAATGCATAAAATTGCTTCTAATTGATATTTAAAGAAGAGGTTTGATATTCCGAATGTAGGCTAAAACAAATTCAAATGTGGACATTGGAGTAATTTATGGAGGACACTTTTATTGAAGGCCTTCACTCCAAACTCTTTGATGCCACAAGTGAATTGATTTTTCTGTTAACCAAGTTCTATTCTTTTTATTTTCTCTTAACGATGTTATGGTTCATTAGGAATTGAAATTGAATAGAGGGCAAATAATTTATAGTTTCACGTTGATTGAGTTGAAAGAGAGGTGCCTACAAGCTTTGGGTGTACTAAAAAGAAAACGGAACTTGGTTTTATATGTGGGTATCTATAAATGAGATTTATGCATTTCAAGATGAAGAAATAAAGTCTTTATTGTTTTATGAATTCATTAAGGAAACACGAAAAGGCGTTCTTTTCTTGTTTTACTTTTTCGGTGCCTTTTGGATGTACTTTTTGAAAGTTTGCAGTTGTTTCAGGGGAAACATGTAAGCAGGTTGATGTCTCTTCAAAGGAATTCAATTGAAACAAAATGCTTCTACAAAGAAATTGAAGAAAGTTCACGATCTTCAGACCCTTTCCACATTTCTTAATTTGTGGATTGTGAAAAGGAGCCAGGACAGGAGGTAAAAATTACGTTAAACAATTCAAATTGCTAAAGGTTGTGATGTTTTTGTTTCCCAGCCGAGGTTTCGCTTGTCGGTCTAGCCAAGGTCTAAAAACACGAAACTTTAATGTTAGGTCTTTCTGAACCTAATAACAAATTCTTTATTGGAAAAACTTAATAACTACAATAATTATTATGATATAGAAAATAATTAAGTTTTTTCTTCATTTCTCTCAAATTTGGTAAAACGGGTATCCGCTGGTGTCACTCCCGGAATCTGTTTCTCGTCTCCGCTTGTCGAATATCCGGTTACTTGCCGTTTTTATCAATGAGAGGTTCCGCTACTGTGCTTCAGTACCTTTTTCCGTTTGTCCGGTTGTTTGCCGTCTTTATTGATAATTATTTACTCGACCGGTTTATTTCCGGGGAATCAGCAAGTACGTTTAAGGCCCCTGGTGGTACTCGGCACAGCAGGCAATAACTCTGGCCGATCAGCAAGTTTATTTAATTCCCCTGGTGGCACTACACGGCACGCAATAGCTCTGGTGGATCGGCAGGTTTATTAACGGCCCCTGGTGGCATTGCAAGGCAGGCAACAGCTCCGGTGGATCAGCAGGTTTATTTAAGGCCTCTGGTGTCACTCAGAAAAGATTTCCTTTGACATTAAAACCCCTTACCAGTGGTGGGCGGAAACGTAAATGACCACAAACACTCGATTTGAACCCAAAAGTTGAAAACCAAAGTAGTAGCGAAACGTAGTGGTAGAGGTAATTTTACTACGATAGTATTGACCCTCATATGATTTTTACTACTAAAACTGAGGAGTGTGAATTATAGGAATGCGAATGTCAAATTAGTAAACCGATTTTGATGAAATGTTTGTTTAAGAGTTTTTCTTACTTCTCTTCCATCTCAATGTCATGTTTTACCAATTTCTAGACCAGTTTTTGTTAAAATGAAAAAAAAAGTAAAAAATAAACAAATCTGGTCCTGTTTTAAATTCAATTGCCCTGGACTCAATAAATTTGGGAATATGAAGAAAAAACAACAATTTTTCCAAGGAACTTAATGCCACAAACGGAAAACAAAAGAAGGAAAATATTTTTCCCTATCCCCATGTGTGCCAAATAATCATCATTTTTCATTTCGGAATGTGTGCGCAAATATTTGGGTTGTTCCCGGGATTTGTTTGTAGTCGTTTTTTTTCTTTTTTTGGTTGTCCTTGCGGTCGTTTTAAAAGGATCTCGTTCTTATTTTTTCCTTCATTTTTAAATAATTACATTTTTCTTTGGTTTATTCTTGTCATCATATTTTTCCCTTCACTGCATTTTGATTTAGTAAATGGAAATGCGATGGGGAGGGGGACTATGATATTCTGACGGGGGTAGGGATACGGATAAGCCTTGTCTAGCAACATACACTGAAATTAAAATTTTTGTGGGAAAAAAAGATTTACTTTGGCATTAAAAATATTGTGTCGGAGATTTAAATACATGTGAGCTCTTTTATGATCCTTTCTCGTTTGGGGGGAGCGAAAAATGTTAAGTCTATTTTAACGCACATGCTGTGTTGTCATCGTTTCCATACTTTGTGTGTTGTTTTAATCCCAGATTCTGGTTTCACATGGAATTGATTATGGGAAATTGTATTTAGGAAAATCCCACAGATTTCTCGGGAAATATTATATGCGATGAGTGAAGAATGGGGGCTGTTTTTGGAAATCTGTTCCACTGTTAATTAAAGTTGCTTGTCGTCAATCTTTCGATTTTTTTTTTACTGAATCTGTGGCGTTGGCATGTAAGGAAAATGTATATCGAACCAATTTCTGTGTTGAAATTAATTGTTTCCAACTTTTCTCAAGTTTTAATTTTTGACATCATTATCGCTCTCAAATCCTACTTACGTGATATTGAATTTGAAAGCTTTAAATTAATTCACCTGCCTGTTCCCTCAAGTTTTGAGTTTTTTTTTTTTTTTGCAACCACGTATCATGTGTCAGTCTCGGGAAACAACGTTAACAATAACCCAAGTCTGGAGCCTAATTGCATGTCTCTTCAATGTTTACAATGTAACAAATGGTCTTAGCGTTTATTTTCCTTCTTCAATTTTATTTCGCTTTTGCTTGTTTGGTGGTTTTTTTCTTTTACATAATGCACATCTCACGTGCATGGCGTTTATAAGAAAGCAACAGCTTGTTGTGTGTTAAGCTCAATTTGGAACCCAACCGCTAACATTTTTCGTTGGTTTTGTCTGACATGTTGATGACGGTTTCACGGGAATCACCGAGAGCAGAGCCAGTCATCAGAGCACACATTCGCTGCAACTTTTTTTTTCAATTCTCTTGTAATTTTGCGCTAATGGCCTGAATGGGCTTCTTGGGGTAGAAGGGGCACTGTGCTGCTGTTACTGGCATTAGATGGTAACTTTGTAAGAGTGCGCGTAAAAACGAATTCATCATCGTCTTGGATTTGACTTTTGGTTATGGTTGTTTATTGCGGAGCAAGTGCTGCTGCTTGTCAAATGGTTTGAGCTAAGGAAGATCTCTTAAAGCTAATTACAACGCGTTTTGCGCGGGTGACTTCAGCAGACTTTATCGAACCCCGTAGTGAACCATCCATCCTTCTCTCTACACGAAGCAGTCTCGACATAAAGATGTCAAAAGAGGAAAAATGTAGTAAGGTGATGTCAGTACTATAAAGCTCCTGTGCAAGGCCAGAGACTACGTCGTCGACGAGCAACGACGAGATGTTTAAACAATAATTGGGCAATTAGGCGACATTTAAGGTGAAGCTACGAGGACATAATGAGCATTAAAGTGATTTGTTGGTTTATGGTGGAGCAACAATGATGTGTTGTCTTGAGTATAGGTTAGGAACAGGCTCTTTTGAAGTTTTTTTCTTCTGTAGTTTGTGGAATCACAGACTTTCACTTTGTCTGGAATTGACGTGAAATATTTAAATTGAAGGTTTTCTTGTTTTTTTTCGTTTTTAATGAGACCAAGTAGAGGCTCTTGTTAAGCAAGGTAAGACTGAATTTGTGTATGGAAAGAATTTAAAAATTTTGAATAAAAACAAAAACCTTGAAGTCTTTTCCTAGAATTTTTTCCTTACACCCACAACAAATGCGCTTAGTTATTCACTTCGATGACAACAAATATTCATGCTCCACAACAACATCCCAAGTAACCTGATCTCCTTTCAATATGCTGGACCAATATGGTTGTTATGGTCATCGGGAGGTATTCTTGCGTGTCCTTTGTTTATTTATTGCTTAAACATGATAAACAGCCTCGTCGGACTCAATTTTTGTTTGGAATTCCTTTGTTCTGTTTCGCCCTGGTTCGTACCCATGTCTATTATGTGCATTTGAATATATTTGACCAGTAAACAGATCAAAATTCATCGCACAAGTATTTTATACGGGTTGGTATTGTTCTTTCGACTTTTATAGAAACTCAGTTCTCGACATAGAAAACGACCCGAATAAGACAATGCAATTTAGTATCAAAGCTGCATTATACCTGAAATCATATTGACATTGCTTTGGGGGAATACGTAAAGTGCATGCAAAAAAGTTTGAGCACAACGTCAATTGGCCTAAGTTGTGGTATGGAAGCGCTTTTATAAGAAGCAAGGATTTTGAGGTACATTTTTAGGAAGAAACAAATCTTTGAGTGAATTCTTGATAGACCAAAAGGAAACTTTTTTTTACAGACTTTCAAACTTAAAGTTTATTGGTTGGAACCTGGAAACATTTGAATAAATGAAAAAAAACATATTAGGTACTTAAAATGGAGGAGGAATCTTGAACCAAAGTAACAAACAATTTAAAAATTTTCAATCTTCTGGGGACTGACCCTCGAGTGCTTTTCTGAAACTCAGCAATTCGCTCAAAATATTTTCGAACAAACACGTACCTGGTTAAAAACATTTTGTTCAAAACAGAAACACGAAAATCTACACACCGTATTATAGCCACGTTAGCATTATTGGCAACATAAGATACAGAGGGGAAGACAAATAATGTAAAAACTTAGCACAGGGGACTTCAGCGTATAAAAAAGTTAACCGACTAAATGGCGACGCGACGATTCGAGGAGACTTGCTCCTTTAAGGTAAACAACTATACACTGAAAGAAATCATCTAATTCAACCGATGTTAATTTTGTCCAAAAAGTTAAATGCTTATTCTTATGCTTAAAGAAAACGAAGCTTAATTTGTCTAAAAAATAAAGCTACCAAGAATTTCAGTCTTTTTCTGCAAAATCTTAAAGTCGTTTACTTCGAATAAAATCCTTTTTTCCAGTGTAAAAATAATGAAATTTGGAAAACTGCAGAAGTACAACACCTCCAAGTACATACTGTTTACAGAATGTTTTTCTATTTTCCTTTCAATTTCCCTTTGATACAAAACGAACATAAACACAAAACAACACTCCTTACGTGTATAGAAAATACCATGCAACTTTTTGCAGATCCTGGTTCTGGCATTTACTCTCGTCCCCTACGAAAAAAAAGAAAACCAGGATAAAATCGAGTTGTGTTTAAAATCGCAAATTAAATCACAGGTGTGTACAACCATATCCTCTTCGCTTTGGTTCATATATGTTGATGGAGCCATGGAACGAGTGCTAGGATCTAGTTTAGGAATTTTGTGTTAACCAAAGATAGACAGACAGTCGCCGACACGACTGCAGAACCTCACCATCACCACCATCATTGCTACAAACGCTCCAACTACTGCAGAACACTTTAGGCATCATATCAACTTTTCGGGCTAGATTTGTGAATGTTTTCTAAAGTTTTTTCTTCATAAGAGAGAAGGGGCTCCATGTCCTTTATTTACACTATTATTCCTTTTGCACCGAAGAGTGGACCATCTGGTTTGTAAAATTTGTAATTCAAACACAAATTTAAACACGAGTTTAACACGTTTAGCATATGAGCCACATCAAGGAGTTGTTACAAGGAGTGGAGTTAGCCACCCGCCAGTAGGTACTCGTCGTCGGTCGTATGTTGTGTGTAAATGCTTGTTTTCTGGCTTAAAGGATGTTAAACGACTGTTCATGGTTTTGAATTTAGTTTTGTTTAGTTTTTATTTTTACGAAATACAATTTTTTTTTGTGACGAAGGAATTTCCTGTCAGACATTATGTAGGTACTTAAAAAAGTTTTGTGGATTTTGCTGCTATACGCAATGTGCTTACCCCGCTTTTAAGGGTGTACTTAAGTAAACATTAGACATGCTGGCCCAGAAATTTGGTGCAATAACCCTTCTGGAGAATTATCGAAATAAAAGGAGTCTGAACAACATCGTTATTGAGGGAGAAAATGAATGGTAAGTGTCTCTGGATTTTCGACTTTTTCGGACATGTTATCCCTTAAACGTGAAGGAAAGTTATATTTTTTGGATATTCACAAACATAACTATAAAAGTTACTTCTAGTCCTTTGAAAACATTTTAAAACCACTTTCATCAATGCCAAAAACTCGAACGCTCCAAGGAAGCTATCAACACCCTTTGCGCAATCTTTACAATTAATCTTAATCCTTTTCGGTTGCCAACATTGAAATTGAGTTTGGTACGAAAAAAATATGGGTGTATCTAGTGGGTGAAGCCGAAACCAAAACCGCAACTCCTATACACCATATTCGCTTTCAGATCCTACCTTAAAAACACTCAACAAACAGGTAGCAAGAAAACACTCTTCACCACAACAAAACACAGCACAGCGCCTATAATTACAACCTTCTATGAATGTTTTCGTAAATGGAAACATCCTCCTATGCCACCACTACTTAATATCCTTCGAACCACGTTTTTAATTATATGATTTCCATGTGAGTGAATTTAGCTTTGGGATTGATTTGTATTTCATGTTGTTTCCCTTTAACAAACTTTAATCGTTCTTTTTGGAAATCACACATTTTGACTACAATGTTGAGTGTTTTGGTGTTGCGCTGCTAAATTATATATAATTTTGTTGTTTCACATAATAAAGCAATTAATTAGGATCATTATGTCAATGGATTGACTCATTTGTCGAGCCCAGGGTGTTTCCAGTTCTATTTTGCCATTTCACGTGCAGATAGTTCTGTCAAAAAAAGCCCCAAAATCGAATGAATTATAGTGTTTTTTCCCTTTTTCTTCTGAGGACTAGTTGTTGGAGGAAACGCCTTTCAGGAGTCAATTAATCATCCGAAATATGACATTTAAGTTTTTTTTCGACTTTTTTGGTGTTTTTTTTTTTTGTCGGAATTTTATGTTTGTGATACAATACACAGGTTCCATATTATTTTGCTCATAAATATTTATGAGCAAAGTTCTTGAGGTTTTTGGAGTAATATGTGCTGACACGCCGAAATTTATATTGAATTTTTTTTTCGACATTTCATTATCTATCATGAAAAACGTCGCAAGTTGTTCTTTTTTGTGTCTCTGTCTAACTCGAAATAGAGGGGGAATGAACGATTTTACGTATTAAAAGCTCAACATCAATTTCACCACAAGAACCTGATTAAGAGGTAAATAGATGATTGGTATAATAATTACCTGGAGGCACGATTAGGGATAAATTTCGTGCCCCAGAGGGTTACAACAACCATTAAGTTGTTAATAGACATGTTATTAATTAAACGTGTTTGTTGAAGAAAGGGGATATTAATAAAAATTATAGTGGTGTTTGGAGATAAAATTGATAAATTAAATATTTAGCTCGTTTGATGGGTTAAGCCCTGAGGTTAATTGGAGAAAAATGTCTTGAAAATCTAACAAAAGTTCAAGTATTTCTTTTGACTGTAAAGTCAAACTATTTTGTTTGGTTATCATCTGCATAAAATTCATAACACAAGTTAGATAACGATTTCTGTCACAGACCACACAGACAATACAAAATACAAAACCAGGAGTCAGTGTACACCTACAGCGAGGAAAATGTCCTTCCTTACATAAATAAATGGTTGCCATTTATCTTTGTGCATGCAACACTGAATATAAAACACTGAAATTTATCTTCGACTCCTGTTTATGATGTGCTCTTTCAGTTTTTTGTATTTATCTGTTTTATACGACTTGGAACGTTTAAGGTATTCCTATAAAACGATAAACTCATTTTGCCACATTGCTGGTATTTTATTTTCTAGAAAATAGACAAAGCTTTTGAAGTTCTCCATGACGACATTTTATATTGGGATCGGAATTGAGAGCCATAAAAGAAGGTAAGAATTGTCTGGGGACATTTAATGGAATGGAGGAATGTTTTTGTACGTTTTTTGACTTTCCCCAAAAATTAGAGATGATAAAACATTTTTATCTCTAAAATGAAAATTTAATTATTTTTTCTTGTGTGTTATTTTTAGTTTCTTTTTGATGACTTTTTCCATTATACGGAAACACTGGCGGATTTTTTTCATGAAATTATTTTAAGTGTTTCAAGATTTTGAAAAATTCAACAAAATCTAATTTTCAAACTAAAATTCTTAAATGAGATGAATGACACGAGCTTAATTCTACTAGATTTTTATGCTATCAACGCTGAGTGGCGTTGCAAGTTAATTAATGAGTTGTTATTTCAATAAGAAACGTCTGTTGGGTCCACTAGTAGGTAGGTAGGTGTTTGTGCTTAAAGTTCTCATCAACAGCTGCACCAATTTTATGCAATGTTGTGTGTGCGTAAAAATGCTTTCAGAATTCATTCCGCTACTAGCGGACCCGACTGACGTTGTTCGTAGGTAGCAGATACAAAATTTAAATGGCAGCGTGTTGTTCAAGAAATTCTCTAAAATCGTATTTTTTTGGCTTTCTTGATAGCTACTGTTTTCAGCTATTTTTGAGCAACTTTAAGTTTTGTCTAGTTATCTGCCTTTTTTGATACCATTTTGTTCCTTTTGTTGAAAATTCCTCTAAGTAGCATAAATTGAGGACATTTCCTGTATTTTTCCTCTTTTATTTGACAGAAATATGCCACCCAACCTGTCACCAAGTTTCAAACGTTTCACACACTTTCATTATCAAATTAAACCAACGAATGGTTTTTATTGCTGGATAATTTAATTAACAACATGTTGCTATCATCATAGACTCCAACACACAACACTTTTTCTAGGGCGGCATTTTTCAAAAAACACAATTTTCCAACACATTATGAACCTACCCATCCTCGCATGCATACTGCATTCACATCATGTGTAGATCGACCCGATTGAGGTCAATGAAATGTTTGTAAAAGTAGCGCGCGTTGTCATCTCTGTGAAACTCTGTGTCTGTTTGTCGCCCCTTCTGTCAAAACTCATTCAGAATTAAGAAAAATCATGTCTTTCGGTTGGTGGCGGATAAGAAAACATTTTACAGTATTTTTTATTTGTAAAAAGTTTGTGTCATTAGTTTTGCACTTAACTAATGTCATTTAGGACCAATGCGACAACGACTTCGCTGGCGACCATGAGAATCAAGACGATGGCTCCAGATTCGGTCGTTATAGAAAACCCTTGACTTAGGGCACATGGTTTCCGATATAACCAGACCGAGAAGACACACGACCATCACGTCGTCGTCGAAAAAGAATAACGACAAGAAAGATATAATTTTTTTGACACAATCTTGATATGAACAGGACAACAGGTCTGTTTTTTTCCAAAGATTTGATAATTTTATAAGGAAAAAGATGGGGTTCTTTTTTTCAAACTTAGAGATACATAAAAAGATACACATGCGGCATATTATTCTTGAGATTGAGATAAACACCATTTGGAACTGATGGTGGTCTTTTACTGTCTCGGTCGGGTCGGTACTCGGTCGGTGTCAGTTTTTGTTCTGTTCCAGTGATTTCCGAAGAGAAAACGACCGACGACACGATGAGGGATGCCCCCTTCTTCTCCAATTGTTGAACAGGCGTCATTTTGAGATGTTTGTCATAAAAATGAAAACAGAGCACAAAAATGGAAATATAAACGAAAATGTCATTTACATCCATTTATTTGTATCTTCTTCTATTTTTCTGTGCCCGATGTAGTTTTTTTTTATGTGTTTAGTGAGTTTGTGTTTGTGTTGTCACGTTTTATGGATGAACTCATAATTTTGTGCGCTTTGCCAGATGGTGAGGGATTTTTTGTGTCTGCATTTTTAATAGTCCAGAATTCCATTTTAGTTTTGTCACCATCCTTAAATTTTGTTTGATGCGGAGCAAGTGTTTTTGAATGCACCATTAAATGGGGTAAATGCGCCAACATTGTGTTTTTGTTTAGGTGTCGGAAATTTTGACATATAGGAATTACTCCGTTGATTGATAGAACCATTGAAATGTATGCAAGGTTCTATTCGGAAACTTTGGCTCATTAGTGATTCGACCTCTCTACGTGACTACAGACTCCTTGCAGGTTTCTTTGATTTTCGTACCTTAAACTCCTTAATTTGTTCTTTTGAATCACGAAACAAACTTTCTCCAACAACTGATTCCTAATCACCGAAGGAAATTCACTCACAGATTTATGCCACCTAAGGTGCTCCTCTAACTCGAACTCCTGTAACTAACTCCTACCAGTGAATTTGTTAAATCATTAACTAAATTGCCATCAATGTAGGACAAGAGCAGAACAGCTCGTGCCACCCATAAAGAAAACCCTCTTTTCGCGAATTTGGCAAACAAAAAACCAAACAAAAAAAAAGTTTGCAAAATCCATGCAACACCCAAAAACGAAACAAAACTTCGTCACGTTTCTCTTCAAACAAAATTCACTGCCGACCCTGGTGATACCACTCGAATCTCTTAGCCAAAGCTGATGAAATTAGTGCAATATCGGCAGTAGCTTATAAGCCAACCTACTCTACTCCAAGGCAATCTTATATTGGGCTCAAGGAAAGACACGGATGCCGCTAGATGTATCTCTATGGCCCTCACGTGGTCGGTCAACTTCATTTGAAATTGTGTTTCTTGTCAGTCGCACCCACTCTTGTACAACTTCTCGAACAACTTCAAAAATGTTGGTACTTTTTTTTCAATTGCTTCACCAAGCAAACCAAAACTCCCGGAATCAAGGCGCATTCCTTGTAATCTGGCGCAATTATTACAGCTTGCTCTGAACTCTGGAACACCGAACATCGAACACACAAACGGTGGCAGGAAGTGTACACTGGCAGTTCTTTCAATCTAGCTGTTTTTTTATTTTTCTAGTTGCTTCTCGACTTCGATCGCTCATTTTATGTCTTCGAGGAGTGGTCGGCACGAGTTCTAAATCATTGGAAACCCTTCGACATGCGGACACTACCATGGCCGTTGCCGCCTGAGTTTGGGAGCTTAGACGTCTTGGTTCGAGGAGCCATCGATGGCAAAAACACGTCTCGAGACGAATCGTTTCGTTCCAATTCGATGAGCAGCACATTTGGCATGGTTTGGTTATGGTTAACTATTGGATCGTCTCGAATCTAAGGCTTGATGTTGTTGGATGGTTTTTTTGTTTTTGTTTAACTGTTGCAGTTGCAGTGCTAGCAAGTTGCATGCCTTGACTATTTCTTTTTTTGTCTCAGGTGATCTTTGGTTTAGAAAATAGTCTTTTCCTGGATCAGGCCAACTGCAACCATCCGAAGAGAGAATGGCCCCTTTCACGTTCGGTCGCGATGCGTGTCTAAGTCTCAAGAATCGAATCGATAAAAAAATGAAAACAATTCAAAGACGAAGACAAACAACAAACAAAAAAAAAACTTTAAACTAAAACCTATCCGGGTGGAAAGCGGCATAGTATGATTTATGGCTGTTGATCTTGGCCAGACTTAAGCTAAGCTGTATAGCGATGTTCATTTTCAATCTTGGATTTTTTTCTTCTGTTAAGCTTGGATGCTGTTGCAGCTGCAACTCTAAGCCAGCAGCTGTGCACCACTAACTCCACCGGCAGGGGGCCAAATTCGACTTAAATTTAATTATTGCAAATGTATCTTTTTTGTGAGCTTGGATTTTAGTATGGCTGAACGTTTGGAGGTTTGGATAGAGGATATAAATTATATTTTTGTTTCAATTTCTAACTGTGGCCCGTCATCGTGAAGGTTTGCTTGCATTAAAGACACAAATTACGTGAGTTTATTGCTCTTTTTTGATGTTTGAAATTTTGCGGTCCATGCAGCCGCCGCCGCACAGTGTGACAATTCACTAATCTAGCGGAATTTAATTACAAAAATCACTTTCAAGAATCAATGCAAAAACCGGTTTTATGTGCAGCTAATATCTTCTACTAAATAATTATATATAAATTTTTGGGTTATGGTTAAGCAAAAAAACAAAAATTGATCTTAAAGTCAGATTTTGTGATCATTTTAAATAAAATCGAGGTTTGAAGGCGCTTTGGTTAATATGAATTTATACGGGTTTTTTGATTTGTTATTGGGGACTTTGTTTTATTTTTCTTAAATATAATATAAGAGAATGTAAAAACAAGTAAAACCTTATTTCATATGATGCTCAATATTTTGTTATTGTGCTCAAAAGTTGAAAAATTGAGTTTTTTGTGTCAATTTTTACATTAAGTGGAGAAAATTTAGTAATATTCCGCATTATTCCGATGGGAAACTATATGTTTTTTAAAGCTCAATATATAAGCTTTCATTCTACGTTTTAAGTTGCTGCGCATAGGTGCGACACCCATACATTTTTTTTAAATTTTCGAAGTTGCTTCCAAAATAATTTCTTACAAAATGATAAAGATATTATATTTAAAAATAAAACCAAGACCACAAAACAAGAAAAACTATAAAATAAATGCATAAACATATTTAATTACATAAATAAATGCATTAATACACATATATATGCTTCTATATAAATACAAATTTGAGAAATTATGTGTTTTATGCAATATATATGTGTCGTTGCTGTCCTAGCAAAACTCAAATCGATTCAAAAGGAATTTTATGTTATAAGTTTATATATATATATAATGCAACAACAAAGAGATGAAAAACTTTCTGTTTGGTATTTATATAACATTTTTTTCATAGGGTAAGTAAGCAATGTTTTTCAAAATTTACCAAAAAAAAATGATTTTGCCAAAATATGAATTAAATTGAATTTGAACTAATTTTATAAAATTTTTGGTTAATTTATCTAATAATCAATAATTTTTAGGAGTCAATAACAGATTTTCAATTGCATCAGATCCATTTTTAGTAAGTAAAAGTTATATTCTTGTCCTGGAACTTTTAAATGTAACAATATAAGAAATCTAAGCTGCTTGAGGAATTCGGAGTAAATTTTTGTTAAAAATGTTATTAAGTTTGTCTATTATTATGTTTTTATATGTAATTATTTTTTAAAAATCTAAAAAAAAAGTAACAGCAGGATTTTTGGTCAGAATTTTTTATCTGTACAGAATGGGCATTTGTATGTGCACTAAACAGGCGCTTTCACAGGGCCGTTTGTTCCAAAATTTGGAAACTATACAAATCTTTGTAATTCAGTTACATTTTAATACATATTCATTGTGAAAACTAAAGAAAAAAACTGTTTGGGGAGAAAAATTTAATTTTTAGTAAAGGTCTGCCAAAGTGCAAAAAACACGTGAGTTTAAAGCTCTTTAAGTCAAAAACGTGTGTCGATATGTACAAAAATTGCAGTTTAACTTATTTTTGTACATATTTGTTATGAATCTGATACATAAAATTTAAAAGAAGCAAAAAAAATACAACCTTAATTCACTCTTTAGTATGGGTCTTACATAGGCAAAAAACATGTACATTCCGATCTCTGCAAATTAAAAATTTGGCTATTTTAATAAATAGTTCTAGTTAAATGTCATTCTCTGAATATATTTGTTGAATCTTGCGAAGGAATCACTAAACAAAAAATTAATTTGTAAGCGCTATTAATTTTATTCCGCTAGATGAGCGAAATGTCACACTGTGCGCCGTCGCCGTTGAGTATGAATGTTGAACAGCACACCCACTGGTATAATGGCTGTGATTGCATCTAGGTACTTAGCTTGAAAAATTGTCTTTGCATTTTGTTGCATTCTGTTCCTTCCGGCAGCCATAAGATGCAGGAAAAACACGAAGAATTGCCTCAGCTATTGAATTGTCTTGACCAAAATTTAACATGCGTGTTCTTTTGGCTGAGAGTTTTCTTTGTTCTCAAGAGAGTAACGGCCAGCGGAGCATGACACTTGTGCTACCAAACGGTGGTCTTCTAATTTACATTTTTGTTTCTTTTTTGGTTGAGATTAAATCTGGGAAATCGTGGGAAAATCTTCTCACTGACCGCACTCGATTTGAACAATCAGTCGAGACCATCTGGAAGTTGATGATTTAATTTCCAGCGGGTGGATTTCTGTCATGAGAAATTCTTCTTCTAGTTTTTGCTCTTTTCTGATTTTAAGGAAATTTTTCTGAATAAACATTTGCCAACACTCTGCTATTTCTGAAGTCTCATAGAAATTCATCGAACACCAAACACATGTTCATTGTTTTGTTTTGTCTCTGGAAAAAGTTACTCAAATGATTTTTTCATTGAATTATTCATGATGTCATTTAGCTGTTTGGCATGGAATACAATTCATTATCGGCACGTGCCTACTTTAAATGCAACGAAGGTTTATAATAATTTCCTTAAAACTCTTATTGAATAAATTAATTTATGTTTTGTTTTTTTTGGAATACATTTTGCGAAATAAAAGAAGGCAAAAGGAAACATTTGACAGGATTTGTTTCTGTGAGTTTGAATCACAATTTTGTAGGTACGTGCATTGAAATTAAGTTATTTTTATACAATGGCGCTTGTTTGGATTTCATTGATTGAATAGTGCATCACCTTTGGATATACATATTTAATTACAGGGTGATCCAAAAAGTGCCGAAGATGAGACTTAATAAGTATAAGAACAGTAATGAAACTCAAGAGTTATTTGCCATAAATAATAGTCAACTTTATTTTCTTCTTTTACTTATATTATATTCGTATCCCATCAGGTTCACTGCTTCAAATCAACTGAACTCTTTTCGGTTGGCGTGCTTTTAACTTTAACTTTATTCTAAATTTCTAATAATAAACCGGCAGCCCTTTACATTATGTTACTTTGAGAGAGTGTTTATTCCATTTGTAGTTGGTGTGTTTACAGCGAGATCGTATATTTCGCTTACACAAGACTGCAGAAACGCATATATAGTTACTAGAGTCGTTGATGTTAATAGAAAAGAATATAGGTAGCAGTGTGCTCCCTTATGGAACTCCTATTTTAAAACATCTTTGTTTCTTCTTCATCTTCTCATTCGTCTCTTCAGATGTCTATTGGAGATGTCTATTTTGATCAAACTTTGCTCCAGTGTAGAACTGAAGTCAGCGATTAAATCCAACGAAACATTGTTTGAAGAAAAACCGAGACCGTTTTTGTGTAAAACTCGAGTTGAATTTAATTATATTGCACAAGTTTCCATATGTTGCAAGTAAAATATTTCTCGTCTGTGAATTTAACCATAAATCAACTTTCAACAAATGATTCAACACAAAAGAAGAAATAACGACATTCCGTGCATTCTCCCATTCTTTCATCCTTGATTCATTCTCCCCGTGATTTTATTCGCCGTAAACAAAAAGAGAAAACAAAAATATTATCACTCAAAAGTGAAACAGTACTCCTCCCCTAAAAAAGGAAAGAAACAAAACTCTAATTTATTCTGCATTCCTCCACAATGCAACAATTAAGTCCGGTAAATGAAGTGCAATGGCAATTTTTCTCGGTCGGAGTATAAGATTTTGTTGATTGGGATTCAGGGGCAAACAGTAGGGCCCTGCTACCAGAAACTTGGTTTATATTCTTCAACACCGATTGCCTTATTAAGAGTTGATTCCATTTGTGCTCGTTCCACAGTATCAAGCTAGTCAACAGAAGTCGCGGTGCAATACTCCTGGTTCTCTTGAAACATTTCAATTGGCGTAATCCGATACAAAGTAACTATGTAGGTACATATTGTTTAACGAGACTACAAACAAAAGAAACAACGAAAAAAGATTATTTAACAAAAAAATCTCTTTCGAAAGTCGCTCACAAGGAACCAAACCAGCAGCCAATGTCGTCTTTCTATAGTCGTTGTCGGTCGTTGTTGATGACGCCATTCCATGCGAAATTGTTTTTGTTCGTGTGTTGCAGATGTAATTAAGGATTAAAGTGGCAAGAGAGAAAAGTGAGCTTTTTTGTATAAGGAATCAAGTAACACAGTGGGAATTGATAGTGGTTGCAACTTGTAACGTGGTCTGCAACAAAAAATCTCATTTTTTAAATTTCAGATTAAGTGGGTGGTAGGCGGGTCTGCGATAGAATGCCCAAGATAGTTGAAAGGATATAGAATGGATGGCTAGGAAATTGAAAACATTTTCTTAGACAAACGGGACTGCTGAGGAAGAGGAGAGTCCCTCAAAAAAAGGTGCGATGAGATAATTAGGTTTTTTGTTTCGCCGGTAGTTTGCGATTGTACCACCGAAAACTTTTCAAACTCAAAGCAGGGAATCAGTGAATCTCAACAAAAGAAAACAGTTTCTTTGATTCCTAGGTGATTATTCTATTTTTTAACTGAATTTTCTTTAAAAATTGACAGGCCACAAGAGAATCCTTCTCTAGAAACAATACACAATACTGAAGTGTTCGCGAAAGCTCTAAGATTTATCAGTTTCTACTGCACGTAAGACATATTTTGGACATCAAAATCATACTTCCTACCTCGGGATTTCCTATCATCCGACAGCCATTTCTCAACCGGTCAACTTTTCCTGGAACATCAGTGTTCTTGTTCGTTTTTCGGAATACGAAAGAAATCCCCTCTCTACTCCCCCTTTTAATCACATTTTCATGAAGCATTCATCCATGGAACATTGATATTCCTAACCAGACACATGCACCTCATAAAACGCATTAAGATTCATCTTTCTTCCATGAGAGATGTTTATCCCTGAGAGTAGAGAGTGTCAGGCCCGGTCCCCAGCTGAGAAGCATACACCGAATACAATGGCCTTATTTCGTCTCGCCTCAAATACGGGGGTCATGTTAATGCGGTACCTTATGTTCATTTCGAATGTGCAACAAGATTCATATCATTGCCACTACTGGGTCCATTATGAGATATTGGGATGACAAAGAATCTAACATGCTCTCCATATATGTATGTAGGCCAGACCGGAGGTGGGCTCAAAATGTCTAGAATATTTCCGTATGAAGGAAAGTACATCTTCAGGTTTTTGAATGTTCTAAGCTGGTTTTCATTTTTTTTTTTTTCATAAAGACTACAAGGTACTCCAAGTCAGAGTCGTAGGTTGTTTGTTGCAGAAGGTAAGGTATTGAGAAATTGTCATGGGACTGTTTTGGTTTTTCTTTTTTTGAGGGGGATTATGAGCTCTGGCTCGGAACTATGGGACAAGTAGTAACACGAGAGGAATTACAAACATGGTCGAGTCGAGTGTGTTATTTTACCGCCTGCCAACTATTGCTCATGGACTTCAGGTCTACGGAGAGCATAACCATCATCAGAATATGGATAATGTACTTCTATTTGAATTGGGAGTGTAGGTTGCCAGGAGTAAAATAGTCTCAGAAGTGCGATGGCAATGTCTATGCCTATTCGGGTGGAGTGACCTGAAACGTGGCCCATTGAAACGATTCCAAAAAGGTGTTTATACTGACGAGATTTCTGTGTTTATCTCGGTATTCGGTATTCTTTATTACTTTTGGGTTTTGTGTTTTGTGTGTGATGTGAGTTTGTTATTCCGTTTTTCATGGAATTATGTTGGAAGAAACGTGCTTCTGAATATTATGGTTTCGACTACTGGGCTACCAATTGTGTAAGCAAGGAAATGTGGACCACCTTGAATATGTGGTGTGTTGCATTGCTGACTGTTTTTCAGACTAAGGGCATTGGCAACATATAGTTGGGATAAGGAATGGTTAGTTTGATAAAGAGCAAAAAGTGTCCACAGATTTGATATTTTCAGAACATTTGATAGTTGGAGTTGAGGAAATTATAAGGAAATGAAAGTATAAGGAAATTAAAGTAAAGTATGTTAGGAAATCAAAATATTAAAGGTTACTTGCTATTGCTAGATATAGATATTCGATTTCATTCAAATCACTCCGCGAAGAAAACAACCGGACTGGTCAAACCAACGGACCTGCTGATCTTGCAGTTGTTTAGATTAACAAGCACCTGATATCTCTATTTCTACCTCACGGTGGGCGTACCCGAAATTTTCGTCTGCGTGAGAAATGCCGATCTAAACCCTGAAAGTCAAGCTTTTGGTTTTGATTTATCGTTACGAGTGCAAGTTATTCCACGTATACCCCAGAAGGAATGACCATGGACAATCACCTTCATTTCACGTAAGACTGAAGTAAGCATACCACTGTTACTGTACTTCGCCTAGTCCCCAAATCGCACTATCTTGACAACCACAAATAAACATCGATAGCAGTACATGTCTGGTACCTGTACTTCAGTAACCTAAATGGTACTTAAAAAAGTCAACTCAACATTTCTCAAATCACTTTTATACTTACTTCATAACCACTTTAATTCCCTAGAAGTACCAAATAACTTATACTCGTACACGTACCTACTTATTATATCCTACCGATACTTGAAATAACTTGTGCCCAAAAGAACTGGTACTGCAAAGTACTGAAGGGTACTTGAAAATTCTTGAAATTACTTGAAAGTACTGGTACTCATAAGCTACTTGAGAGTTGATAATTCGCATTTTTAAGTTTTGTAATTAAGAATTTAAGCGTTCTGATTCGATACAAGCTGCTGATATTTGTAGAATCTAGAATACCTACTGCTAAAAATTTACTGCTTGTCTTAAAAAAGCTGATGAGGACACTCACTTCTTGAACTTCTTAATCAAGTATTTCTCTTAGTCTTTTTTTTATGTTGGTCATACAATCTTGAAACTTTCTTGCTTTCTCCAAATAATTGTCTAACTTCATGATGAGTCAATGTCCCCCTCCCTTTCTTCGCCTTGATCAAAAAAACAAATGCAAAACTATGACATGAATTCAATTTCGATCTCGTGCCAAACGGAAACTTATGCCTTGAATCTACATAAAGACAGAAACAACTTTCATACATAAACAATGCCAATCATATGTCATTACTTTCATATCCCATCCTTCGTCCCTGAACACATCCCTTCACGTACTTTTATCATAGTCTCTATGATAAGCAATTTCCCTCTTTTTCCAAGTGACACCTTTTGACACTTTATTGTTCTGGGATAGAAAAAAAGGACCTGCCAAATAGGAACGCTCCAGGCAATGGTGCTGCCCGCGCCATAAACTAATCTGGAATTTCTAATAGAAAAACTTTTCCACTTTCATAATGTTTAATATGAATAAAGAATAAGTATATCCGACCTTTATAATATAAAGTTTGTAATATAACTTTTTTTTCTCACTCACACACACGCAAAGTAACACTTTAGAGTTTAGAGAGTGGTGATAAACACTATAATAATTCTGCATTTTTTATCTTTATTTTTGCAGACATGGTTCTTCACTGACACTGATGATCCTTACTACCAGGAAAAAACAAGTAAGTAAAAACGAAAAACGATATAAGTTTTAAATTTCATAGAAAAATTCTCGCCAGGGAGTTCATTGTTCTATTTCACACTACCCAGAGTCCAGAGGCAACTTGGCGGACTTCAGTATGGGTCCAAGTTCCTTTTTCGATTCGAAAGTCCATCGTAAAGCATAATAATCGACGAAATTGGTTCTTCTTCTTCTTGTTCTTTTTCTACACTATCCTGCAAAATCGCCTCATAAATCTTTAACAGAGGGCCATTACAAAAAATTCAAATGCCGTCGCCGTCGACCGGAAAAATATTAAAATTTAAATTCTATTTCACTTCAATCAATGCAAAAATGCTTGGTTCTTGGCTGCACTGCCGAAACATAAATCTTCGATGCTTCCAACACTAAATAATGTAAATCCTTTAAGATCCTTTTATACGCAAGCATTGGATGATGTGATGATGAAGAAGAAACGAAGACGATCTCTATGCGTGCTTCCTGCCTTTTTTGAAATTGCTTTCACAGTTCACAAAAGGAAATAAAAAATAAAACAACAGTGAAGAGATAACAGAAAAAAAGAAGATTTGGATAAATTTCCAATTTAGTTCATCATCCATCAGGACCGCCTCCTTGACCGCCTTATTTTGGCCACTGTCTGTCTCTTTGTTTCTGGCCTGTCTGCCAATCGGCAATCCAATCTTGCTTTTATTCCATTTTTAGAATAAGAACTCTCATCGTCGCCGTTGTTGTCGGTCGTCATTTGCCAGTCTCCATCCCAGTCCCTAGCTTGATGGAAATTTCTGATTTAGTCGTAAGTGCTGCTAAAAACCAGTTCGCGCCCGTGTAAATCTGCTAAAACTGCGCATGTGCGCCCGCATTTTTAATTGAATCGCCTGTGATGGATGTTTTGCAATGACAATGATTCGGGAGTGGATTTGGATGTTTAAGAATTTTTGTTTACAAGGAGGCGCATGCTCTTCAGAAAGTAGTTTTTAGTTTGTTGTAGACAATTTTACAAGCTTAAGTGTTGTTGATCTTTCAGCCATTTGACAGTTAAAACCGACCTTGTTTCATCATCGACTCGTTGCCGTTTGACAGTCTACAAAAAAGCTTCCGTTCGGACTTTTTACCCTTGTCAGTTGACATCATCAAATTAGAGGTTTCAACCTGGTTCTCTAGCCTTAGCTAGTTGTTGTCTGATATGCTTGCCTCTGAATCCATGGAACTGTGTAACAAATTTATAGAAACTTGAAAGAACTGCTGTCTATCTTCCATTGATCGCTAACTCGCTGCCTGCTATATGGGACTTGTGGTTCTATAAACACAACGGTTCTTAAAGTCGAAGCCTCCTGATTCCTGAATCTAGGCATCGTCGATCTACAAAATGAAGTCCGCTCCTTACGAGTCTCGCCAGCCCACATGAAAATTTGTCTCGATATTGTTTTTCGTTCCCTTCAAGCAGCCAACTATCAATCAGTTTTTTGACAGTTTCAAGTGGTTTTTGACGGACAGAAAAAAAATCTCTTTTCACGTGTTGCGTCCTTGATCGTCGTCCCGATAAAATGCTCATATTCTTATAAATGCAGAAGCAATATTAAAAATGTGTAAAACAACAAGAATGCGCCATTGAGCATGTTCAGCGGCCACTTTTGATTTCAGTCGAAAAGTGGATCTCGCTGATACTCTATCCACTCTCACATATCAAACAAAAGCCATTAAAAATCCGTGTTTTGTTCTTTTTCTGGGTTGCTCCGGGTGTGTTGAATGCGCTTTGCTGCTCTGATGGACTTATGATGACCATCAAATCTCGAAACGACAAAAAAAAACATACGAGTATGTAAAACGATCACGTAGGAGGCTCAAAATCGTTGTTTGGTCTTAGCTTTCGTGTTTAAAATGGAGAAGGCAAAAAACAAATCAGAAAATATGTATCTGGCTGTCCATTTGTTTTGAGCAACAATAAATGTGGGCGTATAAGTTGATGGCTCTGGAGCAACAAGCTGGTAGTGGCATCGAAATGACATTTTGATAGTTTTTTGACGTTTAAAATCGTTGTCGTATTATTTTTATGTTTACGGTCCTAGAAGAGTTGTGTCTGTCTGTCTAGTGTCTGCCTATGCGTGATGTGTCGTCCACTCGAAAGCAGTGCTGCACGCGTGGACCAGACAGGCACTCTAGATGTTTTGTTTGTTTGTTGTTCTTTTTTTTATAGTTGAGCTTCTGAAATGTGTTTTATCTTTGGTTTTTCAATAAGCATTTAACATTAAGTGTCATTTCCGAAAGAGATTGTTTGGAGTGGAAAAACCTACGAATGGAACAAAATGGAATCTATTTAGTTTTATTGCTTGGAGAGAAGGATTTGTTGTTTTTTAAATGCTGATGTTACATTAAGTGCGATGAGGTCTTGAGATAGGTCTAACATGATTTTGATGTAACTTCAAAAGCTGCGGTGGGTTGTTTTCGGTTAATGGGTTTTCATAATTTTTCTTTTCGGTCTCTTAACTGAAATATTTATCACAAGTCGTGCGTGTGGTTTATGGAAGATTAAAAGTGTATAAATATTTTGAAAGGAATTTAGATTTGCTTATAGGTGAACTAGATATTGAATTGAGTAATGACTCTTAGGTTGGTTTCCTACTTTGAATAAAGCCCACGCGGTGTCTCAGTGGGTTTCAAGAGCTTTGATAAAGGAGTTTTAAGGTTTGGAATCCATTTAAGTATTGAAAGAGTTAATCAAAAGCCATTAGGCGTGTATTTCTTTATGAATAAATGGGAAACAAGCCATTTGAAATGTTTTGTTTGGGATTTGTTGTGATTTCAAGTAACAAAGTGTCACACCTTGTTGGCTTTCTATCGATTTCCATATAAGATGATTACCCGAACTTAAAATGTCTCTAAAGAAGCAGCTTTTTGAGTATCAACGAATACAAAAATTGACAAAGAATGTCCAGAGTTCTTCAAATCAATAATAAATCCTCAATAAAAAAGCACTTTACTAATATTGATATTTGTGTGCCTCTATAAAACTCATAAATAGTCTTCTTCAAACAATCAAACCTTTCCAAAACCCAGCAGACTACAAGTAATTGCAAAACTTGACTACCTCTTCTCTGGAAAATTCACATTCAATTTGTCCAAATGACCATTCAAGTATAAATTACAGATCTATTTTCAAACTCACTCGAAATCGAATTGTTGTTATCAATTCAAGTACAACACGAGGAGTATACAGCCCACTTGCTATCGAACCAAAAGCAGCTCCAAGCTCGATATAATAAATGAAAATTCATTCATATGATGTTTATTTAAGGATCGATATATGAACCTTTTTCCCAACTCAATAAAAAAATAGAAGTTCAAACAAAGTTCACATATTACAGCTCAGCCAATAACCAGAAGCATACCAACATTCAGGAAGTACCATTGAACACCCACAAAATCCAATCAGACCATCAATGACCTTTTTATGCTTATTAAACATTTTCAAATATGAATGGAAAAAATTTCTAGTCAATAAGCTACCGTAGATTATTTCAATTTTCCATTCCCTCTCTCGGGCTCGAACTACCTCAAAAGTAAATAAGACCTTTGAAGTTTCATCCGTAACCACATCAGATATGTTTTTGTTAGAAAATTAGCAGACCACCTATGGAGTTGCCTCTTCTGGGAAAGTCTAACAGCTCTTTAAAATTTATCGACAATTTATTTTTTCCCCAAAAAAGAATGTCCTAATATAATAACAGAGTTCGAACTTGATTCATCCGTGACAACGCCTAAATTAGGCGTAAAATCTTATTCATTAGTTATGAAGATTGTTTCCCCTTCCGCCGAGCAAATGCGACTAGAGATAGAGATGGATAGATACAATCAATATCATTTCAACAGGTAATCCAATGAATATTAATGATATCCCAACTATACCCGGGACCCGGCTCCCTTCGTTTTGGCTTTTTGATGGTCCACTATCGATTATAGTGATACTGTTGACGGCGGCGGCGGCGTTTGTTGAACACAAAACCAAAAACAAAGACAAACCGTGAATTTAATCGCCGCACTAATGAATTTATGACTATTCGATTGTGCTAATACCGGATGATGTTCGCAAATGGGTATGGAATTACTATGTGGTAGGGGTGGGCTTCATGTGGCAATGGCTGTAGTCCAAATGGGATTAGCTGTGTTTTGCGGCAAATTGAGAACAAGGCAAAAATGTTAATCATGAAAAATATTCTTCAATATCCTCGTGCCAAGAACGGAAAACACGAACAAAAGGAGAGAGCCTTTCTAATATTCGTAATGCAAAATGACAGTGACAGTTTCGATCCGCACTCGACAGCTAACAATTATTTAAAGCTGGTCGATGCGATGGAAAGAGTGGAAAAAAGAAGTGTTTCATTTTGGCATCATGTTTTCTGTATAGAAGATTTTCATTAGCATCAGTCAGAGTACTTGGCACTTACGTGTTCATCTAAGTTTCATTCACAATATTTGGTCGTGTTTCGCTTAGTCAGTATTTGTAAATTGTAATAGATTAATGTTCAAAGCCTGAAAAGAAAGTTTGGAATCAGTCTACTTGTTGCAACTGACCGAACATAAGTCAAATATGCATGAACAGCTCTGAAATAGAAAGAGATATACTGCAAATGAAGTAAAGAGTCTTTGATTGGTTGAATTTGATCCTAAACACAGCTACCTTTCGTCAGTGGTAGCAGCCGGTAGCAAAATGTTAGAAGAAATAGAAGCAAATTTGGTTGAACCCAATCAACTAAAGTGTTAAAGCTCCAAATAATCTTATCAGGACTTCGAAGCTGCTGCTGAATTAGATGAAATAGAACTACTAGTAGGTACTTGACTTTATGTATAATTAGTCAAGACCTTTTTCAATTCGAAGCTATATTTTTACGTTGCATAGTTGAATAGATAGAACAAATAATTGAAGAAGGGACAGACTAGGCCTCGGTTGTGACTCAGATGAAGAAAACCCTTAAGCGTCCATTCCGAAGAGGATGATAATGATGATGAAACTTATCTGATATGGTCTTCAATATTTGTATTCATGGAATTTCTTGATAGTTTTTAAACAGCACCAGTTTACCTAGTTTAAGTTCAATTATATTAGTTCCCACTACTATACTATGTATCCCGCTCTGGTCTACAGACAACCTAGAACACAAGTTGATGGCATAAAGGCAACATGGATTTGATGATATGGCATGCAAGTTTTTGAAATGTCTTTGGTTCATTTACGAACCAGCCTGTGCTATTTATGAACTTCCTCATTTTTGCCATTGAAGCCTGCACCAGATCGTCTAGCTCCCCAACAAATCTATTTCCGAAGTAACGGAGTCGATTTGCTTGGAGGTTTGGACATTCTCAGAGTAGGTGTTGAATAGTTTCTATTTTCTCTTCATCATGATAGCTCCTGCAGAAATCGGGTGCTATCAAAATTTTTATATTCTTTTTACTCAGCGATAAGATAGGATAAGGTTCCTTTTCATTAATTCTAGGCCATACACGTCCAGAGACAACACAATCGTTCCTGGCCCTAGAGGAGTTATTTATCCCCTGTTTTGTGTTAAGGTCTATTTTCCTCTTGAGCACACCAATCGGAACTTGTAGTCCATTGACTAAATGGTTGCTACTACTATTTGCAACTGACCCTTTCTTTGCCAGTTCACCTGCTGTTCGTTTCCTTCTATATATTACTATGTCCAGGGACATATAGAGCAATCCTAGCAGAGCAATGTATCTTCGTCAACTATTGGAGACCATTAAGCACTTGTCCAATGTCTACTCTCAATCTGAATTGAAACATTTACACTCTTCCATCCTATGTTGAAATTTAACCAATATTTTATGCAAGTAACTCCAGTACTAAGCAACTCCAGTACTTCTGCTAAAAACCTCAAACTGAATGAAGTATATTTTTGCAAAACTTATATCTCACGTGATATATAAACCCTTTAACAAAGAAACTTTGAAATCCCCGTTTATTGTAATTAAATCAGTATTGGCGTTTTTAAATTTATGGCAAAATTCATGCTTCATTAGTTAAAAGAAGTAGGAAAAAAATAGACAAGTATTTGTTTGTATTACTTTGTTTCTCTTTGAAAGCCTCCATTCAAAGTTCCAAGAAAATCTATCGTTCATCAATATTCCTTATCCAAAAGACTGTTCGATATTCTTTCTCAAGCTTTGCCGCTGCCGCATAAACAACTTCATCAATTTCATTTATCGTCTTTTCCGAATAAAAAGCTTCCTTAATCCCCTCATTTCCACCAAATTAATTCAAAACAAAATAAAACAAATTAAAAACCTATAGTCTGTGGAGTATTGTTACATCTTTAGCATACTTTTGATAACCCTTAAGAAACGCTAGAAATTGGGTAACGTTTTGATATGTTTGTATATACTCTTCAAGTATTGAGAAAGTTTGTTTTGAGAATATGGTGTACATACCTATAAGATTACCTTCTTTGAGGAAATTCATAAATCCAACATTATCTCTCAGACTTTGAGTTTTCAAGTTCTCTTAGTTCGCCACGCTGCCAGCTGCTGCGGCATTGAAACACGACATTTTATATGCCACTGTTGAATGATCGATGGCAATTCATTAAAGCTACATCACCAATTAGAAAGGTCTTTATCTTCTAAAAAAGCAGAGGCCGGTCGAGCCTCTCTCTCCCTCTATATATGTTTTAATACGTCCAATATGGAAGATACATCTACTTTAAGATTTTTAATCGAAAAAAAGTAGCAGTGGTTCCAATCTGCCACTTTATTGAGCAAGACAAAAAAAATCCACAGATAAGACTTAATATTCATTAGGAACACCTTAAACACACAAAAGACATTATAGATGAAGACGACGACGACTGACGACTTACGAAGACGCACGGACGCACCTTTTTCTTTCAATTTCCGAACAACTCTCTGTCGAAGATTGATAGACTCTCAGGCGATAAGGTGTAACAATTTTATTTCTATCTGTAAGGTGCTCCAAACCTATGAAGTCGAAGAAAAATTCGTTGTTTTCGGACGGTAGTTGTGAACGAAAAAGGCAAGCTGAGTAATAAAACTAAGAGTGATGGAGAGAAATTTTCACCTATTCGATAATTTTACAACTAAATAAGTAATAAATTTATGGACCCTTACTTATGGACGTACACAACGTTCGAAAGGTAAACGGGAGTCAGTGTTTTTTTTTTTTTACTTTTTTCTCAATAAATCGTAAAATTTTCTTTAATGGATGGTCACTTTCCAAGAATTCAATAAGGTGTTTATTTAGACCTTATGGTTTTAATGGTTTGAAGGGAAAAAATAACTGGATTTATAGGAAGAGATTAGTCTTAAGGAGCTATTAAGTGTTATTTAAGTACTGGGAGAATTTAAGGGCCCCAATTAAAGGTATCGGAGACAAAGAACCTTAATGTTCTCGAAACAATCGAACGCAGCAGTAAATCAATAATGAAAGTGACCATTGTTTAAAATTAGTCCTTTGTGCGCCAAAGTCTCAAGCCTTATTGAAGAGAATGCCATGAAGAAAGTTTTTACTGTCTGCCTGAAGTAATTTCGGGGGTGAAAATGGTGGCAACTTGCTATGGACCGAGCTAGCTGCAGCTGCTTCTTGGATGAATAAATTGTACCTCATGTAATGATCCACATTCCTAAAAGTGTAAGTACCACCTTAGTGCTGGTAATGACTCCCACTGAACGTCTTCTAATGCTTTCAAAATTGTTCCTAACATTTGACTCACTATCAAAGTGTGCTATTTGAAGTTCTCATGAAATTCCACATGCCTTTAAATGTATCTTATGGTGTCTAGTCTACCCTTGAGTTGCTCCAAAAGTCTCTTCAAAATGCTTCCATTGCTTATTTCAAGGCAAACTAATTTTAGTAACGCAGAAGAAAACTCCCACAAATCATCGAACAAGGTCATGTCATGTTATTAGAAACTGGCGTACAATCCCAAAATTTATCCTCCTCCGCCAACCGACTTAAACCACTCAACTGTTAAATTCCCTTTTCCGTCTATACCTTCATAGATTTATATCCGCACACGTTACGTATCCAAACGTTTGGTTAAATAAATTCTTATATATCGAAACCCCTAAAGAACAAAGCACATCAAATAAGCCTCTCCAATAAAATATCCAATTCACCGCGTTTTCCCCTAAATTGGGTCGCTAAATCCAATTAATTAACTTCACTCAATATCTACCCACGAACATCCTTCTCACTGAGCTAACATGGTCTTGTATGTCCTCTGTAAGGAATAAGATTTTGATCTTTGATTATATTGATTTCTTGTATTTTCTGTTTCAAAGCAAAAATCAAATCAAAATCGAAATTTAATATCATTGTGAATGTGATTCCCAAAAATCTAAAAAAAAATCGAACGACGACGATATAAATTCCAGGAGCACCATTGATGTTTTTTTTTGTCGTTTAATGTGAAGATTCGCTTTAATGAAAAACGATTCCGATTTAAAGACGCGATTCCGCGGTCACCTGAACCATGTTAACTATGCGAGTTAATCATTCTGAAAAGTCGGCATTTTGATTAATGTCCTCAACAATTAGACGACTAATGAACCAAACCAACTTTTCAATATTTCTCTGACTTGACCTGACGTTGCGTTGGTCGGTCGCGGTTGTTCGTTAGAATGAGAAACGTCTTTCATTCTCCAAAACGATTTTGCTCGCTGCCGATTGAAAAGCATCCCTACTTAACGAACATTTTGTATGTATATCGAGGGAATGGCAATCGGAATTTTGATTAGGACACCAGAATGTCTCATGCGCTCATTGGGAAGCGCGATGGCCCTGGGTGTTGCGATGCCAATATAAATGTCGACCTTTTTGAAATATTCAAGACTTGGCTGGCTCTGGCTTGTTGAAGGCGCGCGGTTACCGAATTTCGTTCGCTCTTATTTTTTGTTTGTCGCCCTGTCGTCGTCCTTCCTTGGGGGACTTTTTCGTTGGGCAATTTGAAAAATTTTCATCCAATTAAGGCAGTGGTCTGATGCGACGACCGACCGGCGAGACGTGTGGTAGAGCGCGCGAGCCAGATCGCGAATCTTTGTTTCTCCTTGGCAAAGAAGACTTTATATGGATGGTGCTGCTATCCGAGCGTATGTGGGGAGCTGACTTCTTTTTTTCTTAACGAGCTGCAGAATACTTCTTAATAAACATTCCCGTACACATACTTTTGCAGCGACGCGACGACGACGCGAGAGACCTTATTTACTTATATGAATTGGATTTCTTTTTAGCGTTTTACATTATTTTTATTTTTATTTTTATGCTTTGTATCTTTTACAGAAGGACATCTCATCAACACAAATTGCTCGATTGGACATTTTCGCAAAGCGCTTTGCTGTAAGATGTCAGCGGAATTGGATGTGTTCCTGGAAAGTGGCAAGAAGTAAGTACAAAGCAATCATATACATACGTATGTGTTGTGTATCCTTATAGAAAATCAGAGAAAAAATGAAACTAAATTGAATTGAATTTCTTAGTGGTTTTTGCCATTTGGGGGATAAAAGAAAAATACTTTTCTCCCCAAATAGGGGTATATAAGGTTTTAATTAAATTGAGCTTGGTTTGATGGTGTGACGCGACGGTATGATGTGGTGGTGGTTGACCTGAAAGAAAATTGTTGTAAGAAGTGAAAGAATTTCTTTCAGACGTGAAGTTGCTTTATTTTCGTAGGTGTGTTTGTTTCTATTTTAGGGGAGAATGTTTTTGTTAAATTGATTTTCTTTGAGCGAAATCATTTAAGGAAATTGAATTTTATGTCTTTGTTTAGTTTTTATTTTAAAGAAAATCTTGTGTGAAGTGCTTAAGAGTGCTTAGGGGAGAATGGGTGCGAATGTTAGATTTTCTAAAAAATTTGATGAATCTTGATTTCATCCATAAAAGTGACTCTGTGATTTGACTTGAAAGAATTCCGCTGGAATACCTACAACGTAACACACTTTTAGTTCTTTTCTATAATCCTCAAAACTCAGCTCACACGTGCTTAAATCCTGGAAAGTGGATTGTGGGTTACTTCTCTCGAACTTCCTTTTTTATTTGATTCTAAATGCAAAATTCTCCTTTCTGAAAGAAAAATAACTAAAACAAACTTGTGGATTTATAAAACAAAACAAAAATTCAAAATCAATAATCACTTCATCCACTCCGATTCCCCTTAAAACTAATGCACACACTCTCGCTCTAGAATCAGTCGTAACCGCAAATAAATCAATTTTTCCACCAGGAGTTCAGGAAAACCCGCAATACTCTGAAGCTGAACGCGTTGCCTCGAAACTCTCATCACAACAGTGTGTATACTATTCACATACAAAGCGAGAGAACTCTGCTGACATTTTCAACCCCTTAAGCGTAAAAACAGGAACAACATTTTCTACCACCCATGCAATAATGAAGGCAGTTAGTATTATGTGTTTCCAGAATAATCTCTATGAATTGCTTTTGAATTTTTTCCAACCAAGAGCTCATGATTTTTAGATGAGAGTTCGCCAAACAGAAAATTTTGCTCTCTAGACATTCCAGAGCACAAAACGTACCCAAACGAGTCGTAAAATGGAGTCATGAACAAAAAATTGATTACGGTGATAAAAACCTTCATAAAAAAGAAATTCTTTGTGCTCTGAGAAGACAAAAACTGTTATGTGCATGGGGGACGAATTTTAAGATATTAACGAATGTCGCACGTTAAGCCAATGTAAGGCTATAAAACTGTCGGGCTTGATGGGCTCATAAAACCGTCACAACCGTCATTTCAACAGGGAAACAGGAAAATAAGAAAGTTACCCGAAATTTTGGTTGACCTGCTGAAAAAGGATCTGTGTGATTTTGTTGAAGTCGAATGCTGGAGGAGACTTTGAAGAAAGTTATTAGACGCTATTCTCATCTGAGAAATCAATCACACCATAGTTTAGTTTGAAAATCCGTCTGCAAATTCCGAACAAGTGGTCTACCGTTGCTAATTTGGACTTCCGCATAGTTTAATGTCTTTTTCGACTAACGCAGCTGGGGCATATTTGTATCTACTTTTGACAAAGTAGGTACGTATCTAGTATCTACCTTTATGAGTACCTCCATAAAAGTCATAGTTTGAGTCGTCGAGTACTTGTCCATAAACCCGCGGAAATGCGTATCTAACCGCGAATTGCTGAATGCGGCTGCTACAAAAAAGAAAAACTAGTTTAGTTCTTGCAAACTCCAAACGAAACCAAACCAAAGCCATCAAGCAATATTCATCAAATGCCTATCAAAGCGTTTTGCTGCTGTAACTGCTTGAGGCTGCCTGGAGAGTACTCTTGACTCTCATAAATATGGATGCAATTTCCAGCACACATAAACAGCAAATAGTTCATAAACCGCACGTAATAATATCTCTTCGCTGTACTTAGTTTTTTTCTTCAGCATCGTCGCCGTCATCATCATGTTGCCTGTGGTATTTTGTCCGTCTGTCAAAACTGGAAGGAGTCAGAGGAAAAGCACGTCCATCAAACCAGCATCAGTGCAGTAAGAACTATAGCAAACAGTCAACCTGGAGTTAATTACTTTTAACTGTTCGTGCAGCTTTCTTTGGACTAATATTAGAGTACGAGTACGACTACGCTAGTATCTAGATGCAATATTATGTTGCGTTTTCCTTTCCAGGTTTTTTTCTGCTTAATAAAGTCACGGCACACAAGTCTATACTTAAAAATCCGGGCGCTTGTTTTTATGATAAAAATAAAAACATGTTCCCACAGTTGCAATTATTCATGCTTCAAATGCAGTTACAAATTTCTTACACATTGTGGTTTATTTTTTTTCCTTCGTTTGTTTCGTTGTTATGTTAGTTGTCGTTTTTCCTTCTCTTCTTTCATATTGAAATATGTTGTACCGACTCGACTTGCAGAAAGATTGAGGAGGAAATTATGTAAACACAGAAGTAAAAAACAATGTTTTACACAAAATGAAACTTAAAAAAAAAAAAATAAACAAACAAAACTAAAAAAAATCTAGAACACTTTGATGAAATTTTGCATGCCAAAGGCGAATTTCGCCATTTGTGTGAATTTTTTCGCACTAATCTTTTGAACATTTTAAAGAAATATCTTCAAAACTTTGATAACTTAAAAGGAGTGATGAAAAAGTCTTTTAAAATCGGACAAGAAAGCATGACCTGGTGTTCAACGTTTTATTCCGGTATAAGCTCATTGTCATTAGTGTCCGTGGCTAAGTGGATGATGTCCTAGAAGAAGACCGAAGGCCCCGGAGGCAGCCACTGTAATGGCGTTAGGGGAGTCCCCAGAAAAGATGGCACCGGGACTCCATGGTAGGGTGCTAGCGCCACCGCAACAACATCAGCGCGGTAAGAGTGAGGGTAAAGTAGTGTCCTTGTTTCGATTTGTGTTGTCCTTTCCCTTTTTGGCACGATATATGTTTTTTGTGTGCCGGTTCCCGTCCGTCTGGTACCAAGATCCCCCCCAATTCCGACGAGCTAAGCCGCGTGTCGCGAGCGTGCCATGGCCATGGCACTAGGCGGATGGCTGGGGTTATTCCCCGATAACATTTATGTCATCCAGGAACCGAGCCGGCAACAAAATGGGTGTTGGCTGCTAAGCAGAAGCACGAGTCCTACTCGTGTGTGACTTGGCATATTTTCTAATAATTCTTGCAGGAGTTACATATTTAGGAAGGAATGCGCGTGGAACACTCGAAGGGACACCGTCTGAAAAGAGTAACCGACCGACGAATTCAAACTATACAAAGTGACTCTCGTCTTGGGCTACACAATTGAGACAGAAATCGAGCGAAAACGGATGCAGACAAATATCCGGAACTTATCAAAATTTATGCAAAAAAAAAAAAATATAGTTCAAATCTTTCAATGTGAACCAGAAAAAAAATACCAATTCAATTGAATACGTAGTTTCTTCAACCCATTGTTTTCAGACCTTAGAACTCTTCGCAATAAAAGAACAAGTTCAAGTAAAATGTCACTACGACTTTGAATAATCAACTTATGTCTTCTGAAGTCAAACACATTAAGTTTCTGGATATACTTTGATTCATAATAGGTTTTTTGGTGACAGTGACTTATTATAAGCTCTAAGCACTCATTAACAAGAAATTCCATACAAAAGAGAGAAGCACGAGTAAACTATCACTATAAAACGCTTAATGTCAAACATGACACAAAGTGTAGTAATTTGTCAATCTGTCAAATCAAGTTGCATAGCAGTTTCCTTCAATACCACTTTCTTTTCTCTTCGTCATTCAACAAAAGTCCCCAAAACTTTCAAATCACAAATTTATGACATCGCTTTATTTTGTTAATTTCCAAAAACAAATTCTCCCAAATGAACCAAATAAGTAATAGATTATTCAAATTTGGTGAAATAACAACTCCGAATGATTTGTTAACCTTTATCGGGTTAAACTCAATTTAGAAGTTTTTTTTTTTTTAATAAAAGACTCTTGGGAATCTCTCTTCGTTATCTTTATACAAAATGGTTCCAATATACGGGCTTAAGAAACATAAATTCTTTTTAACATTAAATCAAGCTCTAACCAAGTCAAACAAGAAGAAGATAAAAATTCCTAACTGGTTTAAAATGTTTGACAATGTCAAAAGAAAAGCTAAGAGTTGATTTACATGTTCATGTCATTAATCATTGTGGGGACAGTGGAATTAGAAGAAATACACCTGCTTTAAGAGTTTTATAGCTGAATTTAAGTTCTATCTGTTTTTTTTTTATTTGTTTGATGAAGTGGTCATTGTCAGGTTAAGCTATAAGTCAAAAGAAACCTTCACGAAAAATGAGGACACACAGTTTAAATGTCACTCGAATTTGACTTTTTGTATAGAGTACCTACTGGCGAAATTCACAACTAGTTAAGTTACCTTTGTCATCCTCCGGCGGCGGCGGCGGGCGGTGTGCGATAAGGAGATGAAAATCTCATTTGAATATCAAAACGAAAGAAGAAATCTCTCAGCCAAAAGGCGATTACACGAATGGATTGAAGTTGAAGTAAATAAATTCAAGTCATTCATCAACGAACGTTGTTGCTTCCATTCGTCAGTTTTTTCTCCGTTCAATCTCGAAAAGAGCCAAATCAGATATAAATTGCGCAAAAAAAGTGTTGCATGTTGTGTGGACTTGGATTTGAATAAAACAAACGAAGAGGTGCATCACCTTCAACAATCCCACATCCAAATTGGTGTTGTCTGACAAGCTTTTTATTTCGTTGGTCATAAAAAGAAGCAATAAAAATAAAAAGACGAAACAATTTTGTCAAAATTAGTACAACTGGCTTCCTACAAGAGTAGATTATGCCATCGAGATTGGTTGCCCCAGTCGTGTGAACCCTACTGGTGGATTCATGATGACCTTTTAAGTTGACACCGGATCTTTTTTTGTCTGGATTACCCAACTTCTGTCGCGCTGATGATGACCAAGCGGTTAATCATGAAGTGGATTTTAGCCTCATTTTTTGACTTTAAAACTAAATGAAGCTACATTTTTGGTAATTTCTCGGAATTGTTGTGTTTTTTTCATATTGGACACGCAGATCACGGTCTGAAAGGGAGCAAGTACCATTAGAGTCGGTGTCGTTGTCGTGCTGTTGTCGCTACTGCTGTTGCTTGTCAACGAAAATGACAAGCAGCAGATATTTTTGGGTTGACGATGAGCACGACTTTGGCTCCGGTTCTGGTTCCAATTTTTTTCTGTTCTTTTTTTTATTATTAAAACCAAAGAAACTGTCGTATTTAAAGATAATTACATTCGCAATTAAAGGCGTTTTTTTTCAGTTCTTTATTAGGAGACTTTGTTTGTTTTTTTGCAAGCTAAAACCACTTGGCAGCTTGGCAGATGATAATAATAAACGGCTAGAGAGGAGATTTTTCGCTAACAGAACAGCAAAAACAAATTCTGATTAAGTGGATGAGGAAGTAGGTTGTGCTGTTGCCTGTTGGAGCTGTTGAAGCTGGTTGAGATGATTGCTGTTAATGACCATTGATAGTGTTTTTATTGAGACATGTGCAGTTGATGAGTTTGTTCGTAATATCTGCTGTAATGGGAATTGGCTATCTCAATCTTAGTGGGGCTTAGGAGCAATTAAAAGAAGAGTAATCAGTGAGTTTAGAGCCTAAGCTGGTTAGTTGTTTGGGTGGTTGCTTACTTCCGTTTCATTGGCTCATAAAACAAAAAGTTTACACGATCTTAGAATTACATATAGCTTTCAGCTCAACGTAGGTCTGAAACGAAATGTATGAACTCCTTTCAAAACGGTACTTTCATGACAATGTCGTTACACTAGTATTCTTTTGGTTACTTTTCAAACAGCTGAACGGATTTTTACTAACATTCTTAAAGTGGTACGAATGTGTAGTTTTCTCAGGACAAAATGACAAATTTCTAATAAGGAAAAAGTTTCTCATTTCCATCTTGAATTCGAGAGTCGAATCCTCCTTCAAACACGTTAACAACTCCTTTCCAAATTTGGTTTTCGACAACCTATCGTCAGATGTTATTTTGCCAACAAGCAACATGCTCTGATTAACGATTGCCACAAAAGCAATTCACAAATTAACAAAAGTCATGAATCATGACATATCGAGACGACCAACGACTTGTTGTCGTGTTTACTCTCTAACTTTAAATGAAAATCTCCAAATAGAAGATGTTGATCCGCAATGCCACACACAAGAACAACAAGCGCCCTCTATATTTGCAATTGACTTTTCTCTGTTGCGTTTAGTCCAATTTAATTGCTTGTCAAATACTTCTTTATTGGATTAGTGAAGTCAATAATGCTATTAAATTTATGTTATTCGTTGACAGTCGATGCAGGGGTGTTCGGTAAGGTAGAGAAAAAGACACACCGTCTTGTCTTTTAAGAGAGTACACATTTTGTCCGATTATATTGATATTCACATGTGGCTTGTGCAACATGTCCATTTGTTAAATTGAAACAGTCAGCAGGAGAGAGAATACAATTCTATTTTCCAAAGACAGAAACAGAAACAGAGTTCGTTGCAGGTAATTAAATTTAATTGAAATATATTTCTCCATTCATTGCCATCGCGTTGGTCGCATCGTCGTCGTCGTTTGTTCGAGTGTCGTAAAAGTCCGCATCTCTCAGCACTTCGATAGAGATTTAGTCAAAAAGATACGGATATAAAGATACTCTTGACGCTGCTACTAGGCACTTTGGCAATGTGGTGTATAATTCATATCAATGGCCAATTGCATTCGATTGATTTATAACAACGTTTTCGCTGACAAGCCAAAGAAGTCGTCTTGTGTCGTTCGGTCGACGAAGAACACAATAGGCGATCAGAGAGAATGGCGGGAAAGGACCGGTGGGGATTCTGTTGCCGCAATTACCAGTGGCACTAAATATAATTACACCCCTATCAGATTGTTCGAAACGGAACGGGACTGCCACAAAATTTATACCGGAGATAAGTTGGCAGCCATTATGCATCTCAATCGTAATGGGTGTATAATACCTTAATTGGCTGGTCATTATTCGCGTCGACCGAGCGACGACGTTTGTTGTCGGCAATGTTCTCTCGTGTATCATGTGATGAGTTAAGAAGTCCATGACGAAAGAATGGGGCCTGCAGGGGATCCGCAGCATGTCTCGTGTCAAATAGTGAAAGATATGCATACCAAAATACTTGTCTTTTCAATTGAATTTGTTGTTGTTGTTGTTTTTTGGCTGGAGAAATGATGATGAAAGGTTGATTTCTTGAGATTGTGGAAGAGGGCGAACGAATTTCCATCTCAGACCGGACGGACGTCGTTGTTTTCATTGTTTACTGTTTTTTTTTGTATCTTTTCAGCTCTCAGATCATGATGATCAAGATGACATTTTTATTTTGTGAATTAAGAGGAATAAAAAGTTATGTTTGACAAAGGGGTTTAATGCTGGTGCTTTAGCGGGAACGGGCGGGAATAAATTTTATGATGACATTTGCATCAAGTGGAATTGGTTCTTCTGTCTGTCTGAATGAGAATTGGCTGAGGAAGGGGAATTCATGTAGGAATGACTGGCTTCTGTTTGTTTGCTTTTTTGATGATTGTATAAATAACGGAACGGATGTTGGCCAATTTAATACAAGTTTGTGTTTTGGCACTTTGATTGAAGGAAGGTAATTAGAAAGGAGATTAACTCACATTTGTATGATTGGACACGAATTGGTCATGGAGAAGAAAGGTGCGGAGGATATGGAATCAATGGACTGTGCCAAATGACAGTTTGATTGCAAGTGACAGTTTGAGCTAGTTTCATGTCATTGACTTGGGCTAAATGGTTCTCTTGACAATGCACAAGTAGGTTGAATTTGCCTTATCTCACAGGTGGCGTAACAGTCCGGTTTGAAAGAAGACCACATTCAGAAAATTCTCATCCATCCTGGTCAAAGTTTCTGGAGTTAAGATGGTCTCCCGCTTTTTGCACCTTAGAAAGGTGTGTTAATCTCTCTTCATATTCTTGTAGAGCTCGAATAACTTTTTTCTTCTCCTTTAACAAAACAGCAAATTACTCGCATTGTCATGCAACGCAATCAACGTACTCTCATTACTAACATAATTATGCTTCCCATATAATTTCCCTAATTGATTGAATTCTCTAACAAAATGCCAAACTGATAATCACATTCGTATACCAATGTGCTGCCCTTAATTGATAACCACAATCAAATGCTAGGTCGACAACCGAATCGCACTCCTTATATCTGCCATCAATCAATCAACACCTTGTTAATCCTTAATCTAACAGCACACCAACAATCAATCAATATAATACACCTACCCATACATTTATTCAATTGAAGAGAAATGTTGTTCCTCTATTATTTACTCCGCTCCAGCTCGAAACCGCCCCATTTCAATAGAATCGAATTCAGTTTGAATCGCCAAAACTGCAAGTCACTTGCATAAACCTTTATTTGGACTGGTTTTGCTCAATCATCTTGCAAACGACCGCAACGAGCGGTGACGACGACGAGCAACGTCTCAAGACGTGTCGAACTGTGAGTCAAAAATCCAGAACCAGCCAGTCACGCCTCCGCATCAACAACAGAATTTGTGGAGAGAAAAAATTGTGCAATCCCAAAGACGTACTGAAGCAATTCAGAAATATCTATTGCTATTGTTCGTCGTTCTGGATGTCATAGTCATCCGTCGTTGCCCGCAATATATGTCGCGTTAAATCTGAAGACATCGTATCGTTGGTTGCTCTTCATTGCAAATAATGCATCTAATTATGGTAATGCAACTTGACGATCTGTCTTCTCGCTGCCATTGAATTCGCATTAAACTGATGCAAACAGCAATTGATTACATGCACTCGAGTCTCGTATAAAATGGTAATACCTATCTGGGTATCTAGCTTTCGGGCTATGAATTTCAATTTGAGTTTTATACGTTTGTCCATATTTTGTCAAATCATATACATGAAGGAACCCTCTGGGGGGAATTCTGTTATTGTTCTGTTATGAATCAGAGATGGCGCTGTTCTTGGAATTCTGCGCCACAATGGACTGGTCATAGCATTGTCCGAAGAAGAAAATTGTATGTTGACTGCTGCGTTTTCCTACCACTTTAAAGTTGATCGGAGAAGTGGAAACATACTTTGTTACTGTTTCTTTTATGTGGAGCCATTTGGTCCATAATAATGATGATAGTTTGAGGTCGAGTTCTGGACATTGTGGTGCAGGAAAATCAGCAACGCCCAAAGGGAGAACTTAAACGAGTGTGTTTGTGCATAAAAGTAAAGATAATGTTGCTGTTGGAAACCCTTAATGAGTGCTTTTATATAGATATTATGAATCTGTTCCCTTTAAGTTTTTGTGCGTTCCTAGGAAGAGAGCTTAGGCAAGTGGTAAAATAAACAATGATCAGAATTACTTGCAAGTTTTGCACACATTGGGGGCTTACGAGGATGCGTTGCGATTCTTCACTTGAAGGCACAACTGTAACAGTTCTTCATCTATCCAAACTGTATGCCCCAAATCATTGGATCAACCATAACGCAACATCAAAGACGTATTGCCACATACATTTACCACAGAAAATCTTATCCGAAATTCCTTGAGCGTTTGCAATACCAATGAGACAAAATCTTTCATCAACCTAATGAGATCCAAATGCTTATGCCATGCATTTTTTCACAGGTATTTTCCTCTCTCTCACTTGAACTTATTTCACGTTTAACCCAACAAATTCCCATAGTTTCAACCTCGATGTAAAATTAAGTTCAGCAACTGCGTTCAAACCCAAACAAACACACAACCCCCCAGCCAGAGCAGCAGCGTTCCAAATTAAACACACTGCTGCACAATGCTCACTGCTTAGTGCTTACTGACTATCTATCTTCTTTTGAATGAATACCTTTGGCAAAATATTTATGGCAAAATCAGTGGTAAAGGTTCTATGGCTGCGCTAGAGGCTGCCGTTGCCGCTGCCACAACATAAAATCCAACTTTTGTTACAATTTCGTGTATGTGTACGGTTTTGCGCTTAAATAGCTTTGACATATAGGCGCATAGGTTGCTCTACGTTTTTCGTTGGTTCTTTTCAACCCAACCACAAATATATCCTCTGCAATATTTTGTTTGTCCGAGCCACATCTATATGGAAAAACAAAGATACTTTAACTCTAATTTTCGATGAGGGGCGAGCGAGAAAGAAACCGATTTCAAATATGATAACACTCCAACTGGTAGCCACGACCACACGAGACTTGAGTGCGGTTGCCAGCTTTATGGGATTAAACTTTTTTGTGCGGTCTCAATGGTCGGTTTGTTTGGAATTGAACTCAAAACAACAACAATGTAATAAATACAGCAGCGGAAGCATCGGCAAAAGCGAAAAGCGCGTGTTTACTCATCCGTCCATTTGAACGCGTCCATTGGTCCGCATAAACATTGTGCACCTTGTGCTCTGGCCAGATAGCAGCTGGGATAAGTCTGGATTGAACTATTTCGCTAGGTTTGCGATGCGTAGCAAATCCACCTACCGTGATTATTACCACACATTACACCGTTTGGAGTTTGCCAGCGAGATTTGTAACTTGCCCCCCGTTGCTTTGTGCGTACATCAGAGAACCAAAGGTATGTTTTTATACAAAATACTGATAGGTCATTATGCAACACCTGATGATGCGAGAGATTAGTGCCGATGGACTGCAAGTCGCCACTGCCGATTGCAGTGAACCTGTTGTTTTTGCAGGACGCGTTGAGCCTAAGCTAATCTGTTGTTGCAATTATTATGAGAAAGCCGGACTGTGTGCACTAATTTCACATTATCTGCGGTTGCAATTAAGCTTGATTTTGCGGCAAATTGTTTTTTGTTTATAGTCAAAGGGTTTTGTAAGCTTGCTCTGGCTTTGATGATAATAATTTGTCCAAATTGGTCACAAAAAAATTAAGTTTCCCATAAAAACAAGTTTTACTATGTCTTCCGCTCTAATTTTGTTTTTACTGGGCTGGTTTTGTCGCTTGCAGAGGAAGTCGCAAATAAAACTCTCAGACAATTACTACACGATGGCAGAGTTTCACTGGGGACAGTGATATGAGTGATGCTCCCAGAGACCAAATTGGTTCGGCAGAAGCAATCTGCAGTTTCCCTTGCACCCAGCAACATAGAAATTATTCAATTGAAAACTGGCTCAACGGATGATGAAAATGAAGTGTCGGAAAGGAGATGATACGCTTAAAGTGGTGATGAATCGTGTATCGTATGGCAGCATCACTCACTAATTTTAAATCGTTCCCATGAGGGTGCTGCTGTTTGAAACAAATGTAAATTTGTCTGTTTTTTAAAAGTTTTCCCCAAATATGGCATTTGAGAGTGTATTTCTTTTCACACGAATGTTCTGACGTAAACAACTTTCTTCTATAAGTTTTGAAAATTCATATTTTGTACCAATTAACTCATGCACTTTTTCAACTGTAATGTAATTTCAAGTGCAAGTAATCTTTGATCACTCAATTGAATGAGAATCAAGGAGAACGAAGTTTTCATTATTGACTTGCAACGAGTTGTACTTGCTGAAGTTGATGGTTATATCATTTCTTTTGTCTATTTCTATTGAAAAAACGGTATTTTTGCTGTTTTGTGTGGCAGTATTAAGTCAACTGCGAGTACAACTTCTTTACCTATATTCAATTCCTGGCCATTTTGGCTGCCATTTATTAAACATGATACGAATTTGTGTGTTTACAGTGAAACTTCCGACAAAAACCCATCGTCTGTGTTTAAATTCATAAACAAAGCTTGTAATTTGATCTTCCTCCAACTTTCCATTTTGACGGCCTGTTTATTAGAAGACAAACATCTTTCCCAGATTTAAACAACAAACATTTAGTTAAATTTTTTTAATTCCGCAAAATTTATTTACATAATCCCTATTAATTCCATTCATGTTCTCCCAATAAAATCCCATTAAAAAATATTAGCATAGCAGCTTCACATCCAAAAATAGCTTTTATCTTCCCAAAATAATACACACACTCACCAAATAAAGAAAAAGAAAACATTTGACCTGTGTGCTGTGTTGTTGTTCGGTTAAGTGCCTTTCACAAATAACTTCTCTAATTCGCTGATCAATATTAATTAAACTCTCCTGTCTCCGCCCAGCTTCTTCATCTAGATTCCCAGCCAGAACCCGCAGACAACACCATCATCGTGGGCGGTCTCTTACAGATTGCCCCAGCGAAAATAACAACAACCACAAACCTTGGAATCAAATAATAATTTGCATACAGACAGAAATTCCGGCAATCGTATCATCGGGGTCTCTTCTAATGCTCTGACTTCGCAAATCGTAATTTATTGCTGCAAATCAAATGACATCAATCAGTTTGCAAAGTATGCGAAGTTCACTCCAAACTGAAACTTTTGCTCGCAATGAAACCATCGGCATGAACCTCAAATCATCCTTCCACTTCCCTGTATGCTCCTTAAAAATTTGATCAACGACACGCAATGAACACCTGACTTTTAAATTCAGACAAATCCAACCGACTTGCAATTGCAATTTGCAATTTTCACCGTGAAATGGATAAAACTTTCCATGCGATGCACTGTAATTCAATAATTTCGCGTAAAATTATTTCTCTCATTCTCTCTGTGTCTGTTCCAATTATTATTCGTGAGATTCTCTATAGTGGCAACAGCTTCAGTACCTCAAGCCGACAAATACGCTACATCTGCAAAACTTTGCAAAGATGCAAAAAGGAGTAGGTATCATCAAAATTGTTCATTTTTTCTTGGCACAGGAGAAGGTGCGAATATTGAGCGCAATAAATTCAAAGACATTGTAAAACCACTTGGCACACCGCAAATGGAGTTCGTAGATAGATGCATCTCGAGTTATTTGTCAGTCTGTGCCAAAGCTGGGTGTCGACTTGGGACTTACGCCATGTCGCGGATGAAACTATCTTCCTCCTCCCAATGGACTAGAGTTTGCACCTCCTTCAATTTGTATGAAAGAAGTGGCAAAAGCATATAAATTTGTTCTGAGATTTTGATTGCAGCAACGTGGGTCTTGGCGTCTGTCTTTGCCAACCTGGCAGCAGAGTGACAGTGCTTCATCGGCAAGTTATTAGAAAGAACACGATTTTCCTGTCATCACCGGTTGGAGGAAGAAAATTGCGCGTTGGCGTTGTCCTCGTTGTTAGAACGGTTGAACATGGCCCGTCAGTTATTATGGGTGACATGATACCATGGCAATCTCGATGGAATAGAGAAAGGTGCCTGGACCTTAATGCAACTGCACAATAGAAGGTTCATCAAAGCCATTGGAAGTCCTATTGGATCCAATTACAGATATAATACCCGCACCTGCATGGAGGATAATGAGAATTTTTCATCAACAACAAGCCAGTTGACTTCTCTGACCTCTAACCTCCCTCATTTAATGGACAGAGAGAGCTGTCAAAAATTGATGATTCTCTCGCATGATTGCAGTCACTTTGGAATTGGAATCGATTTGTGTGTGAGTCGCAATTGCGTGTAAATGGTTTTTTTTATTCAATTTCCCATCACCACTATCATGATCTTTAACGGCCGAAATCTGGATAAAGACATGGTTCCCAAAAGAGTGTTATTTTTTCTCGGGCATTGGGCATTGCCTAATTTGGCCACTGGGTTGGATTGGATGAGAGAAGTATTAAGATAATAACACGGTTTGTCGGTGTATCATTTTGGGAATGTAATTGAATCACGTAGAAGAGATTTTTTTCTTGTCTTCACTTAGAAGCGATTTTTCGGGGAAAATAGTGTTTGTGCGTTAAATTGAATTTGATTTGTTTTCTTGTCCTTTTTTTAAGACAAAAAATTGTAAATTGAGACATTTTTCAGCTGAAGGATAATCGTTAGAATTAATTGTGTCGTCAGTCAGGATCGAGTTTAGATTAATGGAGTGTGATTTAGAGAGCACGAAAAAAAACTACGAAGGATTAACACTGACAAATTTAGGGCAACTCATTTCCAGTCCCTTTGAATTCAGTTTAAGCTGGCGAGTTTCTGTCAAAGGGTTGTTTCAAAAGTATATGGTTGTCCACTAATAAGGAAGCGTCCACTTAACTTGTCGCAAAAGAAAGTATCCCATTTCACAACAAGCATTCAATCAGAATTTGAATGAACGTGTTTCATTGACCCTTTCTCTCTTTTCCAAGGCCCCAAAACCTACATAGATTGTCTTCAATCTTCTGTCCTATAAAATCATTCATTATTTCCATTATTCATTCTGGCACGCTTTCGACAATCCATTCAAAGACCGCATACCTATTAGTAATCTCCATCCAAGACTACCTACACCCCGACGCAATTACACAAATAAATTAAAACCGGAAGAACTTCATAATGACGAAATAATTTCTGTGATTTATTTAATCCAGAATTCCCTTTCGCCATGCAGAAATGATGGTGATTACAAGCATTCCCTTCACTTTACCTTCCATTAAAAGGACTGAAATACTGCGATTTGAATCCCTGCTATGCAACAAGTTCCTACTCCCGTTTTGTACAAACAAGAGAAATGCTTGAAAAAGATGTTCCACATAGTAAAGAACCTCCCTCTTACTCACTTACGTCCACCGCACTTCCTTCTAATCACAACCACCGGATGCTCCAATTATTTGCATTTGCATTTGCGAAAACAATGTTCACAGAGAGTTGAAAAGAAAAAAAAAATCAAACCTAGCTAAGGCCTCCCAACACAAAAACAAGAAGATTGAAAAAATGAATAGAGGAAACTCCTCCATTTCCCGTGCTCGCTAGAAGAACTTCCTGTAAAAATTTAAGCCCCCCAGGTTTTACCTACTCTGGACTCTGCGCTAAGTGTGCCACTGTAATGGTTCTTTTTTCATTCTTCAATACCAACAACCACCGCTGTCAGAGTAATTTATTCTGATTGTGCTGGATGACAGCAACAGGAGAAAAGAAAAGCGAGAGGGACAGACAGCCAAGAACGGGAATAAAAACATTCAGAATGAAGTACTTGAAATTTTTCGACCTCTTGCGCCGACAACAGGTTTTGAACTTCTATGTACGATTTTTCCCTGAACGATGGCACTTAATTAACATGCCCGTTGAACAACGTTGGTTGTCGTCATGATTCACCGTGGAACGAAATGGAATTACACGAAGGCGCTAATAACTCAAAATGTCCAATTCAAAACCCCCCACATACTGATAACTGAAGCACTTTGGAAAACTAGTTCGGTTTTTCTTGGCAGTCATCTTGGTAGATTGTGTGCGCTTTCATTGTCAGTTGTCGAAATGAATCTACACGTTCGACTATGCTCTCGAGAAGGATTTAAGCACTGCCGACAACCGACGACGAGTTGTGTGTCTCAATTATCTTTGAATTGGAAAATGTGTGTGCGCTCAGGCTCACCAAAAACTAGTTCGCTCTCTCCCCAGATCGATGTGTCGCATGAGCCTGCTTGCAGCCTTAAGCTGTTTATCTTGCGGTTGTCGCCGACATTGCATCGTCGTTGTCGTGCCTGCTGGTGTCGCTCTCGCTATGTGTATACAGTTCTACCTCGCTAAGATGTCGTTTTGTATTTCGGTAGTTAAACGATCATTATCTGTAGTGGCACTTCAATTGAATTGTACTTCGTGTCCCCATCATTTACAAATTACATATGTTTCCAAGAGTGTTTTCAAATATTTGGAGCAGACACATAAATACGAGAAGTGTAGAGGTCCAACCAAACATAAAGGCTATTTGGTGTTGTAGCACAAGATATATTGCCTATGGATGGATGGAAGCCAGTTAACAAGTCATGATAAATATATTATTCGATGCTAATAGAGAGATGAGGAGGAGATTGTAAATATGAATGGATGTGAGGAGGAAGTGTGAAGATTGTCGGACCGGGCCGAAGGTCTATAAATTACGAGAAAGCTTTATTGAAACTAATGATACAACAGTCATTAAACTACTTGACTTGTTGTGGTTTCGACTTTCGTTTCTGATTTTGATGAGCCAATGAAATGAGTTTTAAGGACTTTACTTATCTGAAGTAAAGGGCAGTAGCGTTTGTTCTGTTGCAAATTTCCGTAGAATTTTTGATAGCAATCCTTCTCACGACTTTCTCGCAAGTCATTCGCCAATTGAATAAAAGAATTCTTGAACCTTTTAAGTCCTTTCGAAATTCGCGAAGTCGTAACCACAGTAAGATTTCTAATACTTGACAAGTTGTTTTGTGTTTCATCTCTGGTTTCCGATCAAAAAATGCCACTGACCATTTCCAATTTTCTGACAATCTGACAAAAAAATGCGAACTGCGAACTATTCGAAAGAACAAAACGTCAGTCCAGTGTCGTGACAAACTCGAAATTCTACAACTCCGACAAAACGCCGAATAAAAATTTCAATTAAAATTTCCCTAATTACTTACTCACGAATAGCTTTCAGCGCCCAAGTCTCACTTCTTCGATACTCAAACCTTACATAAACCAACACCAGAGTGAAGAGACACAATGAACTTGAAGTGCGATGAAAGTGGTGCATCGATTGAAAGAGGTGCGGTGGCAAATGGTGATGAAAAACGGGAGAATCGAAAGAAAAACTACAAGGAAATACTGCCAATGGCGAACAAGATTGATGGCTTTTGATAAGAATTCAAAGGAATGGATACCTATAAAATTTTCTTAAGGCTCCCTAGCTCCGCTCGTTCTCGTAACAAAAGCAAAGGCTTGAGTTAAAAATAGAGAGCTAGGGATATTCTTTCTTAAGTTTGCCTAGCAGCAATGTCTTCTGATTAAAGAAGAATGAAATTCAATACCAAAAATTTTGAGTTTGAAAAGAATCTCCAAAGTTTTTTTGTGCTCCTTGGCTTCGTGCACCACGGTCGGTCTACATTATTCGAACAGGCAAAACAAAGAAAAAAAAAATATAAGAAAAATCCACACCCGCGCTTCGGATATCTTCAGAGACAGAGTTATTTTGTGGAACAATGATGAAACGGTGCAGTGGGCTATTTTATACCAAAACATGGATTAAAAGTGAGTGGTCAGTTATGTTTTGCTTTTGACCCAAAAATCAAGTCTTAAGCCTCGTAAAACATCAACGAAACACTTCCGGATCGATAACAAAGTTCAAGGCATTTTTAAGAATAGACGAGACGTCATCAGGTGGTACTCCTAAAATTGGTTAGCATAGAAACACCTTTTTTGTCTATTCTTACGTCTCTCATTCGTTCAAAACACGTCTTATCAAAAAAACACGAAAATCTATAAAAAAGTTTTGTTTATTTAATGAAACTTGAGGAGTACCACATTGTGACGTCACTGCCGTTTCCTATAAATGCATATAATATCTTTGTTCCTAAAAACATTTTAGAAATTGGTCAACGTTCTAGTGAAAGCTCGCTAAATATTCAAATCTGCCAGTCTTTTGGTATTTTTTCCGAGACTATTTTTGTCAATATTTCAGCTGAAATGCACCAATGTTCGTGAATGCCACCCGCCACCGCTGCTGGCAACCGACAGTCAGGCTTCGACATTGTCATTGCCGGACAAAAAGTGTGCACGCAAAAATGAATGCCATCGCCAATATTAGATTACGAAATTTCCAAGCAAGGATGCTGTGTGGATGTCTTCGTCTTTTCTTCTTATTTGCATTCAGTCGATATGAGATGATACTGGCATTGGCGAATATCGAGGCGCTCCACAACATGAAGGAACAGCCCAAGCCTGCACTTAAAAATACCAAGAATCTTATTTATCTTTAGAATTTTTCCTGTGTACACATTTGACAAGTGATGCGGCTAAATGGTTAAGTTGTCATTAATGTTTCCCTCTCTCACTGTCTGTCGTCTCACTGTCCCTTGAAGAATATCAGATTCATATCAAATGACACTCTTGTTTATTATAAACTCAAAAACTCGACCATATGTTCCATTGTTATTGAAATACTCGAGTTTTAAAGATGGTATAGAACAGATTATGGCACAATGGAGATTTAATCAGATGCAAAGAAATTCATCAGAGTAATTAAATGCTGTCGAGTTGATGATGATGTCATTAGTGATGTTGCTGGTTGTTTTATTCTTTGATTGAATGCGTTTTTGTTGGACAATAATGATGTTTTGCATTAATACTTTTCAATTGAAAATTATTTTCACCACACCATGGCCGCAAATTGGGGTTAAGTTTCTTTGTCCCATATTAATTGATGGTAATTTGTTTATGGAATTTTTTTGTTCATAAACAAAAAACAGAAAAAAGTTCAAACAGAAGAATACGAGTTGATGACATGAGTGATGCTGATGATGTAGAAATTTATTTCAATTTTGCTTTCGAGTATAATAAATCTCTATTTAGGCTCAATTTGATGGTGATTAAATAGTTGATGAATGGGGCGGGTTCAATTCATTTTATTTTCGTTTCGAGGAGTGAGTCATGGAACTATTTTCAAGTTGTGTGATGTTGACGAAGTTTGAGCTTGGAAAACAATTTTTTGGTGACGGAATCTAACAGAAGAATTCGTTTACCGAAAAACTTAGTTTAGTAGTTCTTAGTCAAGTGGAAACCAAAAGTTCTGCCATCAGCAATTGGTGATGATGGCGCTCCTTGTATTGATCACTATCTGCTGTAGATCAAGCTTCGCCGTGTTTGAAACTGAAGTTTAGTTACTAGGCACAAGTATAGATCAACATTTTTCGGAATCGCGACTAACAGTTTCCTAGAAGGGGATGAGAAGGATGACGTGTTTCGACTTAAAACTCGTTGGACTTTTCATCGACTTCATCAATAATAGTTTTGCAAGTTTGCTCAAAAGGCACACTGAGTAGGAATAAGTAAATTGGTATACACCATTAAGCAATGAAATGCTCCAGTAGCATCAACCTACACCCTGTAGATGAAGCATCACATTCATCTGTTTACTGGCATACCTTATTCCTCCAGTCAAATCTTAAACGTCTTCCATGGTTCTATAGAAATAAGTCAATAACTCTTGAAATCGCTTAAACAAATCTCCAAACTACGGTCCAACATTATCGTTAAAAATTAGAGCCCCATTTTTAACGAAGCCTTACACACTCACCTTCCATTTGAAATAAATGTTTATCTTTTTTGTCTGACCAAGCCCAACGACTTTGAAACTCATTTTTACGATCGTCCGAAATGATTTTTTGAATTATTGGGTTCACTCTTGCCCGAAATGTAAATTTATTAACTCCCAACAGTCAAAATGCCGCCACAAGTCTTTTTAGTTCCACGTAGACTCGAAATGGGAAAAACATATTAGTCTTTGTTTTTATCCGGCATCCAGCATCGAACACTCCATTTATCTCTCCTAAATGCGTCATCGTAAAAATATAATTTATGCATGAATATTCGTTTTCCAGGACTTATGGGGCTGTAAAATTTAGTGCGTTTTGGATCTTCGTGCATATGTTAGTTGGTGCGAGTCTCGCCTTCAATCAATGCCATCGCCACATGCATATAGGTTTGTGGCTGGTTAACACTAATGGATGCAATGTGTCATTATGAAAGTTTGCTAAGATCGATGCAGGATGTTGCACAGTCGTCCGAACGCACACTGCCAGCCATCCATCAATCATAACAATAAAATTTCTTCATTTTGCATCTTGGTTGCTTGAGATATTCCCTTTGAGACCCAAATCGATGATAATTCCCAGAAGTTGCATTTCGTAACATTGGAATTTTGCTTTAGGTGTCTCTGAGATGTTGCGAATGTTGGTGGGGCACAAGATATGCAATCTCCGACATTGGAATGACAGCTAACAACACTATGCACCATTTACTTGCTTGGACATTCGACTATTGTGACAGCAACTCCTTTTGTAAATTTGCACTTCACAAAAAACAGTGAATTTTCTAAAGCCAAATAGAGCAGCAGCAGTTTAGAGGGAGAATCAAACATTCACACCCACCATTAATTAAGTTCCATTTGTGGCAGCAGCAGTCAGCCGGAACACAGCCTGTGGAACAATTCCTTTCGATTTTTGGCACGGCAACGATACCGACACCAAAAACGAGGATAACAACGACGACGACGCGATGTCGCTGTTTTCTCTATAGATCGACACTATACCCGCCCAATCGGAGTGGGTAAAAAAAAACTCTTGATTGTGGCGACACAGCGGCAAACTTGCTCCATACAGACAATGGAGTTGCTGGTCTCTTTGCTTTACATTCTTAGTTCCGTGTGGTGTAAGTTTTCAAACAGAGATAAAAACGACAAGGCTTGCAGTTCAAAAGGTAAACGGTTTGCGGTTGAAAAGACGGAAATAAAAGTGTCCCGCAGCTCTTCTGCGATAGGCGGGATGTGAATTTTCATTTTATGAGGTCCGCTGTTTTGACTCTCAACGCCTTTTATTTTCCGGCAAAACAAAAATCTGGAAGGTTCTTCCTTTTGAGGGAAAATCAATAATTTGCTGAAACTGCTTCAGAATTTGACTTTAACAACTTTGACAAGCGATTTGTTCATAGATTCATCATTCCAAATTTGATAAACATTTTTTGCAAACATTAAAACGTCGAATCAGCTCAAAGCTCATTCACCTGCACTTTAAATGTCGCTGCTCGCTGCTATCGCTTGATTTGATCATGATTCTCCATAAAATCAACCAGACAGACAGTCAGCGATCATCCACAACGATCGACCTCATCACGATGACGACCGACCCCATACCCAACGAACCTCAACTTAAAGCTGATTTTGTTTTAATGATAAACTCGTTCCAACGAAATGTGTCAAAATTCCATCAGTCCGAAAGCCACTTGTCAGATTTTTGCGATCGAAATCATACTCCTAAGTGATGTTTGGCTAAAATATTACGCCAGGGTGATGTCAATCGCAGGCCGGCCATCACGTTCAAAAAGCAAAAGTCGGACATCAAACATGAAACATGATTCGCATCCACTCGAGTCCATTAACTTATCTGTTGAATTAACTGTCAATCAGCAAATGGAACTACTCAATTTAGTAGGAATGTCAGAATTTGTCTGTGGATTAATAACTAAGCGACGGAACAAGCTCTGCCGTAGTGATCATGCAAATTTTTTTAAGCGTCGCCATTTTTTGTTCGCATGACAAGCAAACTGCATTTTCGCCCACTTTGTCATAATTTCGTTGAAGAGCAAAAAAACGACGACGTTGCAAGTCGCTCTTATAATTAATATGAATAAATTAAAGGATACACTCCTGTTCCAGGTTTTATGTAAATTCAGCGTAGTCATTTCTCCGGTACTTAATGATGGCAATCTTGTTTTTGAGTACCCGTCTAACCAACTGTCCGCTTCATCGTCGTCGTCGTCGAAACACTCGCTGATTCGCAAATCAGAGTGAAATGTTTTAATTATTGCTCGACGGGCAATAAATTCTGCAAAATAATTACCAAGTACCAACTCTCCAGTTCCTCGATTTTTCTCTTCAAGGTATACAGTCGGGTGTCCGTGCTACACTCTGGCGGACTAAATCGATAGCAAATAGTTCGACAGATCTCATAGAGAAAATAATTACACTCACCACAGAGCAATGGTAGCAATAAACTGCCAGATTAATATGCATGCAGTGCGAGCACTGTGTATAGGATTTCTAGCGCTAGCTGACTGGATCGTGGGATGCAGGAAAAGGATTCGAGTCCGGCTTGCATAGATTTTACAGAGCCCTCTGCACGGCAATTAAGATATAAATGCAACTGATGGCCGTAATTTTGTGGATTTATTTTTGTAACACTCTTGCTGAAACCCAAACAAAAAGCTGAGGCTTTGGCAGTCGTCCGCCAGTTGCTCTTAATGAAGCCCATTAAAGGTGAAATCTCTCGGAACATGTTTGGTATTTTATATTGGCATTTGAATGATCGCGCTGATGGCTGTGATGATTGTTGCTATACCTCGTGGAACCATAAAGTGATACTATAAAAAAGTAGTAGATTTTTTGAGATTACATAGAAGTTTATAATGACGGTTTTGGTTTTGCTTTAGATTGGTTTCAGTGTGTTTTTGATAGCGCAGTTAATTAAGTCCGAATTTGATTTGTAATAGGTTTGAGGAATTTAAACGGAAACTTGTTTGCTTTTGATGGCAAATGAGTTTGCAAATCGAATGTGAATGGGAATTTATTGCAAACACATTAAAATTTGAACAGAGTAACAGTTTTTTAAATTTTTTACTTGGGTTGTAAGACATGTTGGTTCTACTTAATTGGACAACCGAGTTAATGTATAATCAAAAAAGGATAATCCAAATTGACTGAGTCAACTACCTACTCAACAAACAAACCTTTTACTTAACTATTAAGGCATGGATTTCGGGCGGGTTTTTGACTTTCGAAAAGTAACTTGCAACATGATTATTTTGTCTACTTTTATGTAATGATTTGTACGTCAACCAACAAGCCTGTTGAAGCAGCTGGCTTATCACCGCTATATGGGATATAGCCATGATGTTGTCCTTAGACAATGTAAGAAATCTGTCTCCCCCTGTGCTCTGGCCTTTATCTGGATACAACTCCCACCCCTAGGCTGGTGCTCTATTTACATACTAAAGCCTTTTGGACAGCATAGAAAACAGTGCGTTCAAGATTATTGGTGTTTTAAATATTGTTGAAACATGTTCATCTGCTTCCCCTCGAGTCCAACTTCCGTCGTTCTGTAAAGTACCAATATTCGTAGTTTATAGCCGTACTACACGAATGTAATGTGGAACTGCTGCACGCTCTCTCCTTCTTTTGTAGTCACTTAGAGTGTGTCATCAACTCTTCCGTTTTTCTCAAAGTGATTGACTCATTAAGAGTTTCCCGGTCGTTCTCAGTTGGGTTCGTAGAGATTACTTGCTTCTCTAAAAACGTATTTTTTGGCTTTTGATAGCTGCTGTTTTAGGCTATTTTTGAGCAAATTCAATTTTTGTCTGGTTTTCTGCCTGTTTTGATACCATTTCGTACCTTTGGTTCAGTATTCCTCTTCCATTTTGAGAAGTAGATACAAAATTTAAATGGGAGCGCACCAAACCCATAAACAATCTTATCTTATAGGAGCTGCACCTATCCAACTTTTTCTTTTGATCTATAAAACTCAAGCCTCTATCCTCTTAAACAGTTAGTTAAAATCTGACAAAAAAAAAAAACAAACCGCCTTTGATCTGTCGTAAATCTGCGCACAGCACAAAACTACCCACTTTTCGAAGTTTTTAATACTTTTCTGTTCGAACGCCTTTTGCTGCTTGAAGCTAAGCTTGGCAACTTAGTGTGTCGCAATAGATCTGAATTCAACGTTAAACGCTCGCTCTAATATTATTCCAATTATGCCCCCGGTAAGGCAAAAAACATGAAATATATGACACTCACGAGGTAATCATCTTGGACATCAATTAAAAACATAAATAAATTTCAAAGCAATTTTATAAAGCAATGAAGGAAGTGACTGTTGCTGCAGCACCAATAACAAAAAACAGTGGCTCGCAACAGAGACAACGCGCGCTGAACGCACATTCGAGCAATTGAGTGTAAAACAAGCGCGCATTTCCAGTGCGCATGTGCATTGGGCAACAAAAGTCCAGTTCATTATTTTGCGGTGCTCTGGACCGGGAGCCCAGCGGCAGCAACAACACTGCTTGTATAATTATAAGTTCCATGACAGATAATGACCCCTCGTCGGTCGACACCGCTTCGCCGCTCCACACCTGATTTTTTTTGTTCGAGCAGTCTTCTGATGCAGCGATTTAGTTTTTATGATTGGAGTTCTGGTTTGAGACCACAAAAGTGTCAGTTCTTTCTTGCCAGAGAATAGTGGTTTGGCATCTCTCTGTAATAATATTATGTTGCACTTGTACTTACAAGCTGCAAGCAACCAACTAAAATTTCTAGAAGAGCTGGAGCACACAGCTATCACTGTGCAACCGTGGTGTCGTAAATTCTCAACTGCGAGCAGTGTAATTACAATTTTTATGCGTTTCGCTACAAATTCCAGAACTGTCTTGGTTTCGATGCGACCGATGCATTGCACATAGATGATACAAATTATGCGGTAGCCTCCCAAGCTCTAAATGCTTATTCGAAAGGTACTCATACACCTCTTGATACCTACTCTGCAAACGGATATCGGTGGCACCAACGACGACGACTATAGTCTTGTGGACCTGGACGCTGGACCGCAGGATGGCATTGGACTAATTGGAAATTACGAGTTGAACTATCATCTTGGAGATGCGACGACGCATTTGTGTCGACAACAACGACGACTGCGATTGTGTGTTGCAATAAAAGCCTTTGATGACGCTAGGCCTCCCCTTAGGGTGCCAACATAGAATGCAGCAAATTTATAGAGCAATGACTGCCGACGTCTGTCCCCGTCTGTTTACGTGATTAATACTCTGGTCTTCTGGACCAAATTGAAGAATTCAAATGACTTGCTTGTCGTAAATCTAGAGCGTCTATTTCAGGTTTTTAGTTTCTGTTCTGATGGGCAGATGGAAAATTCTTTGAGGTTAATGAATCTTTAGGTAACAGAATTTAAGTCTTAAGCCGCTGCGTCTGAGTCCCAGCTGGATCAATACAATTTCTTTCTTGGGGCAAATGATGGAGATTTGTTATGAGTTGATTATGATTAATTATTTCAGGTGCGATGTGGGTGTCTTTCTTCCTTTTTATTTGTTGTCTGAATGTTGGACCTATTTAATTTTGTTTTGGTTTTTTTGAGAGGCGCACCTTATGGACCGTCTCAAAGCCGAAAACAAATTGGTTTTGAGTAATGTGTTTAAGGGAGATATATGGCGAGGCTTTTGTTTTGTTTGTTCCTTTTTATTTTCTCATTTAAATGAAGTTTTTATGCGGTTTATTGTGTTTGTGGAGAATGTCATACTAATCCCCATGTAAATGGAATACAACATCATTTATCTTCTTTCAAACGGCTCGGATATTCAATATTGGTATGAATTGGGTTGGCTTTCGTTTTGGTGAAATCTGTAGCTTTAAGTCGATCGATGAGAAAAATGTACCTAAGTTAAAATGCACATCTAGATGCCACAAAGGGGATCCAAGGCATGGCAAACTTTAATTTACATTTTAAGGAAAAGTTCAAAGACCAAAGTACCTTGTCGTTAAAAACTTCGAAAAAGAAAACAAAATTTAGAGGAAAAGCAGCTTTGACTGTTTTACTTGAACACTTCTTTAACAGCTGGATGGATTTTGATGACATTCAAATTGCTTTCTGCATAATTTAGACTCATAATTTTATCATAGTTAACCCCAAAGACTCAGTTCTGTACAATTGTCGTAAAACACTGAATTTTAAAGGCTTGTTTTTATAAGACAACGTTTTTTGGGTCCGCTAGTCAACAATGACAAGCTTCTCGACTCATTTTACATCTTATATATAAAAATGGAACGCTAATGTGATGCTAAGCACAAAAATCGAGAACGGATGGACTGTTTGTCACCAAATTGACGGAATAATCGGGTAGCAGTGTAGATAGTTTTTAAGAAGTTTGTACAAAATCGGCCAAGCCAGTCATGAGATGAACCAGTGGACTGTTTGGCACCATATTTTGAGGGAATGATAGATGATAGATAGATTTAGATTTTTTTATTCAATAATTCATAGAAATATACATAGTTTTTGAAATAAAAATTACAAGCATGGCATGATAGCCGTCTGCTGGAGGGAATGTTCAGGTAGTGGCGTAGATGGGGTTTAAGTATTTTGTACAAAGCCGTTCATGAGATATGGCTGGGGTAGTGGGAAGCGGGGTGACGTGTAGTGAGTAGCAGGGTGAAGGGTAGCGGGTAACAGAGTAGCTGGATATAACGGGGTAGTGGGTATAGAGGGTTCTTATATCAACTGAGGCAGTACGAAGTATGTCGGGTCAGCTAGTAACTTAATAAAAGGGAAGAACTTTTTTTTTTGCTCAATTTTGTACAAACATTTTTATTTTTTTCATGAGAGTTTGTGAAAGAAAAAGTATTTCTCAAAAGGGATGATGAGGTGTTTGTGTGTCGTCACTGTCATGAATTCTGCAATTTCATCTCTCAAAAGCGATTTTACTTTGAGCGTGCATTCCTTTAGTAAATAATAAATTTCAATTAAAACTGTCAAAATGGAAAAGAGAATGCCCAAAGACTATTCGATTGAGTATTTTGTGTTTAATCAATTCGTTTCAACATGAGAGATGACAACAATCCAATTTTCTGTTTGCCTGCAAATATTTTTGATACAAAAAAATATACCTTTCCTCTTAAATTTAATCCAGAAGTTGACAGAAAATTGTGAAGGTTGTTTTTTTGGTGGTTTGCTAAGTTCATGACAAAGAACATCCAGAAAAACAAAATTTAATAATAATCGGATTTGTCGCTCAAATGAGGCACATTGAATGATCTCATAAGAAGGCGAAGTCAAAAGGCGGATGACCATAACAAAAACTTGTCCGATGAAAGACGACAAATCGCATTTCGCGTTTCGTCGTCACGCCCGACATGTCATTACCCAAAGTCTGAAACATGAGTTAAATAAACAGATTACCAAATACAAAATAAGAAAAAAATATCAAAAATTTATTTCGAACAATCAGTTTAGGGACATTTACGATACATGCATCCCTTCTTTCCTCTAAAGAACTCTACTTTCTTGACTGGATCATGGGGCAACTTTATCTGATCACCAAATTCGTCAAGAAGATTTGATTTCAAGAGTCTCTTCTCTTCCGGCCAAATTATAGTGTGGAAACCGCCAGCAGCCCTTGGCTGATCAGGAGGAATGCAGAATTTCGGATCAAATGTTGTTATTGGCTTCCTATCATATGGCGAGATATCAGCCAAAAGGGGTACCGAATTGACTGTCTTATTCTGACAGACTTTTGATGTACAACAAAGGCATTGCAAATTAGTTACGATGACTCCAGCCGCTTTCGGACACTGATCTTTCTGCAAAAGAGCTGTCACTTTTTTGTCGATTTCCACTAATCTATCAGTCATGTACTTTTTCAGAGCTGGTATATGAATTTTGTCAAGTTTGGTGTCCATCATTTCTTGAATCTCCTCCATTGTTTCTATGAATTCAGCTAGATGTTCTGTGAGTTGCTTTCTAAGCACTTCAATTTGTTTGAAAGCTGCTTCGATGAGTGGTACTTTTTTATATTCATCCTCGGCGGTGTTTAGAAAATTTTGAAATTTTTCATTCAGTACCGAGATCGAATTTTCGAACTCGAAAATTCGATCGACAACAGGGGAGGTCACACGCCGCATAAGTTTCTTCAAGAATGCTTCATTCTGAAGCAGATCACAAGCAATGAGGTGCTTTTCATCGCACGGTACACATAGGTCCTCATCATCCGAGCTATACTCTTCCTCGTCAATTTCAACTTTTTTAGTTTTCGGATTTTTTAACTTTAACTTGGCAGCCGGAGGTAATTTACATCGTTCAATGGCTTCTAAGTGTTTGTTTAAATTAGCTTCCAAATCATTGATAGTCAGCGATAGTCTCTTAATTTCTGCATCCATTTTGAAGATATTGATTTCAGTCGTCAGCCTTTCATCCCTACAGGGAATGAAATCGACTTTAGGATTTTGAGCCTTGAGCAGAAGTTCACGAAGCTTATTCGCCTCAGGGCCTGAAATTTCAACAAAATCTGTTTGAATGTTTAGCTTTTGAATCAGAATCTTGAGAAAGCTGTGAAGGACTGCAACTTGGACTTGTGTGAGAGGAGTTGTCCCCAAGGCAAGTCGAAGCATTTCTTCGAAGGTTACAATGAGACATGACATTTTGGGAGAGGTCAATTCAGTCTTTTCTATCTTCTTAGCTTTTTAAAAGTAATTTTTTGACAAAATTAATAAATTTTGATTATTTTTTTCAATTTCAGATGGTTTTGTCACTTTGACGATGACAACTATGTAAATGTTCCTCGATTAGTTCGACTTTTGGATGAATATAGCCCGTCGGTGGACTGGTATCTGGGGAAGCCGAGCATTTCGTCACCCTTGGAAATTCACTTAGACAATGTAAGTATAACCAACAGGTGTTAATAAAGCAATAATCAATAAATCTTCCGGACAGTAATATTTATAGCCAACATGTTTGACAGTTTTCATTTAAATCGGACTCCTGAAATTGAGTGCGGTCCACCGGTTCTTACTTTCATCAAGTTCTTTGATCGTGGGGTATCTCGTTTTTAAACAAATCCACTTCAACTCCACATGTGCACGCTCAATACTTCTTTCGTTATCTATCTTTATCGATGGTTTTCCTTCCTACATTTTCAACAAAACTAATGGCTCTCTAGAAGTTGGTCTCTGTTAAGTTGCAGTTCGATAGCATCTTGAATTCGGTACCATTAGTTTCGGATTACTTTGATTTTCTAGCTTATAGGCTCGGTGGCGGCTTTCCATAATATAATTTAAGTCCTCTTAAACATCATATAGCCACTGAACTGAACGTTACTTATGGCCAAATCAATATTTCTCCCCTTTATGCACCGCTCAAACTTGCAATCGGTTTGGCTACCGACTGTAAACCGCTTACCGGTTATTATCCTCTTCACTGGCTTCACCTGCATCAGGATAACCGCCGCAACTACACTATTTCAATGAAGTTTGGAGAAGCGATCCTCTTAAATTGCGCATTTTGACGTGCTATTAATCTCAGTGTAACCGGTGATAATCCAAATCGAGTCATTAATAATTGATATGATCGAAGCAATCGCATGGTTATGATCAGCTTTGAGCTTCGGCGGTGCGGCGGTTCCATTGAGTATGCGTCTCTTCTCGAGGCTCGGGTCTTTTGAAGGAAACAAAAAATCCAAATTCATTATCCATCGTTCATTATCGATGACTTTTTTGATGGATCATGGAAAAACATTTCCATGCCACCTCCACTCTTTTTTTCCGACTGTTCGTTGGTTGCATCGTGGGGTGATGACAAATGACAGTTCATACGTCAACTGTCATTCCGTTTGATCTTTTCAATTAGTATAGCGCTGCCTGTCATTGGCATGTTGTTGGGTGCGCTTTGTACGGAGCAACAGGTAAACCCGGACATGGCTGTGGTGCGTTAATCAAAGAATCACTGTGTTTTGGAAACATAGTGTCAGGTTGTGGTTCTTTTTATTGGTTTTTCTTTTATTTTCCACAGTGAACAAAAATTGAAAAAGATGTATGTGCGGTGGGTTCTAGAACCATCCATTGTGTTTGTGAAGTGAGTCTATCGACCGACGCACGCCACGCATGCCGCATGTGGACAGCACAAACCACAGGCTATGTTCATTGTTCATCCTTTCGATAGACCTCTTCGCGCATTGTGGTCTGGTCGGTATTCTTCCATTCATCTTCAACGGAATGGATTGAATATTGTATATGAAAAATTGTTCTGATTGTCTGTGCTTGGCCAATAACGTCCGTAACACAATTTGACGGTTGGTTTTTCGCTTCAATTAATTAATAAAAAAAAAATCGAAAAAATACCACAAACAGCATATAGAGTCGCAATTGTTGTGAGGTGAGCTGATAGTGAGTGATTGCTTTTTTCAGTGTGGGCCTACCTGCCTTCAATATTATCATATTAATATGTACTTCGTCGTTTCCTTATTTTTGTTCGGAACAAAAGAACCCTGCGAAAATTGTTAAATAATTAATCACTCTCGAAAATTGGTAAAAACAATAAAAAAAAGCCAAAGAACATGAAAAGAGTAATACAACCAATTATAAATCTAATTAACGAGTAAAAAGCATATATTGATATTATTAAAATTCGGAGGGGTGTAATGCGAAGAAGAATAATGAAGAAAGGATGAAATTGTTTCCCTTATTGAAATTTTTTAATCACCGCATAATTAATTGGAATAAATATTCGAACGTGTTTCCATTGGTCGGGGCACTTTTTTGTTCAACTTTTGACAGGAGAAAATACTTGTTGACAAAAATTTAAATTGTTCGAAAATTTGTTGAGTATTAAAAATGATACATGTTTGCTATGAATGTTAATAAAAGTCTGCAGCCTCTTAAATCCGACTATTTTTTTCAAAATGGGACATTGTGACGTCATAATCATTTTCACTAGCGGATATGAGGTCTAGAAGTCGATGGACAAATTAAGGTTAAAAGAAAAGACCCTCAGGTCCTCTTCAATGCACGTTCCTACCTCAAATAAGTACAAGTACAAGATGCTGCGAAAGTATTCTTGGGAAATATCCCCCCATTTTGGTACTCGCTTTATTAATCACAATCAACTCTGAACTTGTTACCGTGTCGGAATTAAATTGTAATCGCATAATCTTCTGCACAATTAATCCTGCTGACTTCTTCTTACATTGCGTATTTAGGTACCCTCTTTTTTCATCGCCTCTGTGCCCCAAAAAATATATAAAAAACGAAAACAGAAAAACTGAAAACTCAATTTTTTAATCAAAAAACTAATTTCGAGCCTTAACACCCATTCCACTGATCTGCTTCATTATTTTAATTTGTTTTTTTCATATTTTTTCTTTCTTTCAGAAAAACTCATCCTTACCGACAAATAAAAAAATCACATTTTGGTTTGCAACTGGCGGTGCAGGCTTCTGTCTGAGCAGGGCGCTCACATTAAAAATGCTACCGATCGCCGGTGGCGGAAAGTTCATTAGTATTGGGGATAAAATACGATTCCCCGACGATGTTACAATGGGATTCATTATCGGTGAGTTTTATTATTTTGTTTGCCTTAAATTTGTTTTCATTTTTATATTTTTTTTTTTATAGAACACCTGCTAAAAGTCCCCCTGACAGTTGTGGACAATTTCCATTCGCATTTGGAGCCAATGGAGTTTATCAGACCAGATACTTTCCATGATCAGGTGTCGTTTAGTTATGCTCGCATGAAGAACGAGTGGAATGTTGTCAAGGTCGACGGGTTCGACTTGAAAACGGATCCGAAACGTTTTTACTCGCTGCACTGTAATTTGTTTCCATATTTTAGTTTTTGTCGCCCAAGGTGATTAGCTTTTGAATTAAAGTAGACTTCAATTTTTCCTCGTAGTCTGTACAGTGTTCGTAATTTGAGAGAAAAAAAAAAAACATGCACATTGGTGCAGACTTACGAACGATCCACACTTATTGTTTCCTTGGTGCAAATTTATTTATTGATTTCTGCATAAAACTTTTGAAAATGTATTATAAAGTGTCACATTAGATTAAATCAAAAAATATAACAAATTAAAAAAAAAACTTTGTTAAGATAAAAGTTAGTTCAAAACTAACGCAAAAAATATTTATCTGTGATTTAAAAATATAAGGTTTTGCTAAAAATAAATTAATACTAAAGAAAAATGTAAATACATAAGGATACAAAATAATTTAAGCATTTTATTCTCAATTTTTTGTTATTTCTTGAGAAAAATTTGCTAAACAACAATGAAAAAATAACAACAACAAAATCTTGCCTTCCAGTAAAAAATAAATACAGAATACATAATGCAATAAATTGCAATAATTTGTAAATTCAAATAAAAAATATAAATTAAATAGAGATCTTCCACAGAACGATAAAAATGATTATTATTACAACGATTTTTTTAAAGAAATTGTGCTTCCTTCTATTTACAGAAATCATACTATATATTTCTTATTGTATATTTTATGTTTATCTAGTCTCTATAAGAGAAAAATTACAATAAAGTTAAAATAAAATATTAAAATGTTAATGTAAAATCTGCGTTGTAAGAAATTATTTAAATTTGATGTAAATAAAATAGTCTTTTTATGTGAATTTATTTGAGAGTGATGGAATAATGTTATTTGTTATATTATGAATAAATATCCTTATAAGAAAATAAATATTTAAAAATAATAAATAAAACAGTGTTTCATTTCCTGCAAAATAAATGGCGGATTTGTCAGTTTTCACATTCATTCAAGACTCAATTATGTTTTGAATATTTTTTAAAAATTAAAAGTTGTTGAAGAAAAGTTGTTACCCTCATTTTGATCTTGGGGGCCATTCGGGGGCTATTATATATGTTTTTATGAGCTTCATAACTATTGCAATAATCCATATTGTAAGACGGGTTATTTTTTATCAAGGCCTGAGGTAGAACTCAATGGTTTCCAGGGTCTGACTAAAGAAACAGCAAAACCTTAGCTGTTTGAGAATTCATACAATTTCTTTATTTTACTCCAAATAGATTAATGAATACAATTTTTTTTTTGAACATTGAAATTACAGTACTCCGCACATGAATGTGACGAACTACAGACACATAGCAGCACTGGCGACTAAGACCATCGGCTGGGACAGAACAAAGAAGGAAAACACATAACAGAAACGGGTATGGTTTATTTCGCTTTTTTTATCTCGCTTTTGGTCGTTTCGCCACGGTCGTTTTGCATTTTGTTATTTCGCATTTCATTCGTTTGGTCTTTTAGTTGCTTCGCTTTCGATTGTTTCGCTGATTTTTGTTCGCCTTTCAGTCTTTACGTTTTTCGTTTATTTTGCATTCGTTTATTTCGCTTTTCGATTATTTCGCTCTTTTATTATTTTGATTTTAATTGTTTCGCCTTCATCTGTTTTTTTTTTTTTAATTTTAATTTTTGTGTACGTAAGGATCCTGAAGACTTTAAAATTCGCGCGAATTTTAAAGTCTTCAGGATCCTTACGTACACAAAAATTAAAATTAAAAAAAAAGCAGACGAAGTACATATGTATGTACTTGAATTGACGATTTTTTCAAAATAATAGGACGACTTAGTTTATCCTTTCCTCAAATTGATTTAAAAGTATCGCATATGATTTTACTTTCCATTTTTTTTTAATTTAAAGACAATATTAAAATACTTCACTGTAGGGTTGCTTAAACATCGGTTTTTGGCCCTATCGATAGTATCGATAGTTTTCGAAAAAAAACTATCGATAGTATCGATACTATCGATTGTTTTTTGTAATCCTTACAAAAGTAATTTTATAAGAAAAGTTGTTCATTGAATTTCTACACATGGACTGCCAGTCGTGCAAAATCTCATATTAAATTTAGAAACAAATGATTTAATCGATTTTAGTCCTTGAAATTGCAATTGGAGAGAACTAACAATAGAACTAATTTTAAATATTTTCTCGCCGTTCGTGTTCTTTGGGCGCGTTCACGTTCAAAAAGCAGTAAAGCGTGTAGTTGTTTTTGTAATTTTATTTTCAATGAAAGTCTGACGCAAGAAATTACGACATTAACTTCAAGTTGTCTAGAAGGAAAACTTCTTTCATTAAAGCTGAGGTAATTTTCTATTATTGACCGACTTATTCAAGTCGTTTACTTCAATCTGAAATTGAACAAGGCCTCAGAGAAAGCAAACTAGAAAACAAAATAGAACGCATACTTTTATAGAGTGAGATCTACTACCAGACGTTTGCAATATCAAGGACTAATGTCATGTTAAGCAGTCAATGTATAGTAAGTCAATTTAGTTAAAGAACATTGCTACATTTATTGAAAATGTGAATTTTTTATTTATTTATTTTATAATGACTCTTTCGAATTCTGCTTTAAAATTCTATCCCCTGAGAGGAACACTATTACACCATTACTCTTAAGACACAACCCAAATTTGAGAATGCAGAGTTTATCTAATAATGAGTAGGGAAACTCTTTTGAAAATGTAGTAGGCACTACTAAAACTACAAATTTTCGAAATAAACACAACAAAAATGCCATACTAAGTGAAAACAGTCAAATAAATTCCTTATATAAAACTGCCTGCGCATGAAGAAATGACTACACGTTTATCACGTGCTTCTTTCCTTTTTCCCCTAATAGACGCTTAACCCTCTGCCTTGATTGTCATGAACTATGAAAAAATAAATTTTGATAAAAAAGCTTATGTTGTTTCCCTTTCCTTCCTACAAGTTTCTCATTGATATATTTCCAATATCTGTGTGAAAATATGTGTGAATCAACAGGTGAATTTTCCTGAGTTTCCCTACTCATTATTAGATATACTCTGAAGTTAAGAACGTCAAAAATTGAGTCGTATAAAAATTTTCCTGCGACTCATCGGGTAAATTATTTTCTATTTCCTTTTCGAGCCTTGTATCCCTTTTGCACCAACGTAGTTTGAAAAGAGTCACGACTGATGAGTTGTCGTTTAATAGCAGTCTTAAGGAGCATAACGTTTTAAGCTAATTTACGTTAATACGTTTTTCAATTCATTAAAAAATACCAAAAAGAGAAAAATAAGAGTTTCATAAACGTTGGATGAATAGAAGATGTTTTATCTTAAATTTGTTTCGCAAATAAGTCAATTCTTGCCTGCTTTTGAAAAATATTGCTCAAAATAAACAATCGATAGTTTTTTAACACCATCGAATATACGCGATAGTATTTTACTATCGATACTATCGATAGACTATCGATGTTTAAGCAACCCTACTTCACTGTATTCTAAGCTTACGCGGCCGGTTTCAAAGACTAAAAGCCATCTAATGAAGACTAATTAGATAACAATTATTACATTCCCAAGAGAATTCAGAAAAAAATGCGAAATAACCCTTAGCGAGATAACCTGTGGCGAAACAATCGTATTGCAAATTAACAATTTTGCGAGAGAGTTAATGGCAAAACAAAAAGAGCGAAACAATTCTGGCGCGAAACAGGAAAAAACAAAATAAACAAAAAACAAAACAAGTTTTGCGAAATAAAAGAAAATCGAAGAGAGAAAAGCGAAATAACAAAATGCAAAACAAAAATGCCGAAAACATTGGTACCCAACAGAAACCTACGTGGCTCAGAGGGGGAGACATAGATCTTATGTTGTGTCATGTTATCGCACAGGTGGCCTCAGATAAGCTGGCGATTTATCGTAGAAAAAGAATGCTGCCGAAGCTGGGCTTTGAACCCGTAGCGTTCGGATTAGACTACTCTTTTTTTTCGAAATTCATTTTTTTATTCATTGAAACTTAACTCTACTTACATGCTAGACAAAAATGTGAAACTAGCCTAATTAATTCTACTTATATATAACTTACTGGCCCTAATCGGGCGCTCTAAGTAATTCATGGATCTTAAAATTAATGCCTTTCGGCCTACGAACTATGTTTGTTTTCGGGTTTTTTCACAATATATATATGTATATATATTTTTTTTTATTAGAAAATTTTAAAAACTAATGCCATTGTCTTTTTTGTGTTTTTACTTACATACTAAAGTCCTTAAAATAAAACTTAAAATTACCTATTCTACCTACAAACTACTTAAAACTAGAACAACCACAGCGGCAAAAACTATGTCCTTCTATTTCCAACGAGGATTTTTATAACTGTCTGTTTATGTGCTTGCATTTTGTATTTTTGTATTTTTCTTTTCTTTGGTTTGTTTGTTTGTTTTTTTTTCTCTCTTTTTTTTAAGATATTATAGTGCCACCGTACCTATTCTACTTAAACCTAAAACCAAAGACTAAAACAAGTATGTAAGCCGGCCAAGGCAAAAATACCCCACCCCGGATTACCCATTATTAGATGCAGTTTGAAGCCACCAAAACTGGTTCTCCTGCTTCACCCTATCAATGCGGTCCTTTTCGGACACAGCCCTACTGAACCGAAGCAGCTCCGCTCCATCACGAGCTAGGATGCCTCGTTCATACAGGAGCCGCCGGTCTACGGTTTTTCGCCTGACGTGGTAGATAAGCGGTACTGCCAATTTATCCTGTATCATGCCGCACTGGTCTAAATAGAGGAATGCCTCTGGTGGGATGAAGCCGCTCAAGCGTGCATTGTCGAAGTAGTTGTCGTTCGGATAGAACGGCCCAAAAATCAAATTGTTGGTCGAAGTCATAGCCCTCGCAATGTGGCCCGAACAAGTTTTATCACGAAATTGTCAATTCTATTGATTCGAGCCCCGTTGTATAGAACCTCGTTTGAATAATAATGCAGATAAGAAGATTCCGGTGTCCGATACCAACCGAGACAGCGCCGAAGACACTGCCTCTCGAACACCCGAAACTTCTCCATTTGGGAAGGGGCAATGTTGAACCATACTGGACAACCATAAACAATCATTGGCCGTATGAGGGCCATGTAGCAAATTACCTTCACTCTGGGGTCAAGCCGACTGCTGTAAAACAGCCGTTTCGTCAGAGCGAAGGCTCCTCTGGCCTTAGTCAGAGCAGCATCTATATGTCTGTCGAAATACAGATACTGGTCCAACCAGATACCGAGGTACTTCACTACACTTTTGCTCGTCAATGCCTGTCCGTGAGGATCAACAATGACCATCTTGCGCCAATTCTTACACGTATCTCGCGAGGCTTTAGCCAACGGAGTCCGGAACAAAATTGTCTCCGACTTTTGGACATTTATTTTCAGTTTCCAATCGTCGCAGTATCGCTGAATCTTCTCGAAGTCACGCTGCAAGAGAATTCTAATAACTTCAACCTTTCGAGCCGTTCTGTACGCAATCAGGTCGTCGGCATACGCAATTGCGTTAGTTAAGCTACCTATCAGATCGCTGGTGTAAATGCTGAAGAGGATCGGCGAGTTCACCGCTCCCTGTTGAAAGTTGTTGAAGTTGAATCGACTACTCTATCCTCTGAGCCATGGCCACCTGCGGTGAATAATTTTATTATTACGAGTTTAAAATTCCATTTTTAACAAGTACATTACACAATTTCTTATAGCTATGGTTATAAATACGGTTCATTCTAAGATAACAGAGTCCACTACTAATTACAATTCGAATAGCAGGCGTCACTAGTTATTACAATCTGAGCAAGCAGACGCCACTGACACTGAGTATTACAGTCTGAAAGCAGACGCCACTTTTTAAGACCCAGTGGATGAATTTTACAGTCTATCAAAACTTACGAGAGGACCTCCCTTAGTACAACAAGTCTGATACGTAAACGCTGCTTTTATCTTCAAATTTCACCTCTATTAGTCAATTTCGTGCCAAAATATGATTGTGAACTATACTTGGCAAGCGAAATGATTCCATATATTTTGTATCTCTTTGATACACAGCGTATTTGGCTGTTGACTGATTGTAAGAAATGACTGAGTGTGCTTGGTTTTGTTTGTATGTGTGTAGCTGTTGTTTGTCGACTGTGCGCTGCTGCTGGATGTCGCACAGTGGGACGACCCATAGCAATAAATAAAAAAATCAAATGTAATAGCGGTACTTTTGAGTGGTTGGTAAGTCATCACAAATGTATACAGGTTCTAACTGCATCAACATTTTTTGCATTGACCAAATAGTGCAAAATTTATAGAGCGGCAAACATTGATAAGTTTAATTTATTTTCTGGTGTTGAAAAGTCAAGTGATTTTAATTGCATTTCTTATTACTCCCTAAATTTTGTGTGCGGTAAAAAATTAATTTAACTATGGATTATAACACTCGTCAAGGTATTTAAATTAATGTTTAATAACAAATATACGTTTTTTGTGTTGTGTGTTCTTTTTATTCGTGATTTTCCAAGGGTGGGTAGAACAAAAAAAAAAAAATATTTTTTGGCTTTAAGTAAGATTTTCTTTTTTAGGCCCAAAATGGCCTCTGGGGTTTTTATGGTTTTTAACTCAGTAAAGTGTCCCCTAAATGAATCAAGAAAAAAATCTTGCCCCAGTTTGCCCCAAGTACTTAAAATCACGATTTTTAGGTTTAACCCCCTGTGTCAAAAATGGCCAAATTTTCGAAACGTGGCTTCATAGTGCGATAACAAGTAAATTTGACAACGTGTATTTAAAAATTCAATAACTTCATGACTAAGAACCGCCGACAGAAGAGTTGGAGTTTCCAAATTTTGTTGTCTCAAGGTAAAGCAGAAGTGGGAGCTGTCTTGTAGAATACTCAATCGGTTCTTGAGCGCTAATGAATCATGTCTGAGTTCTAACCTGAATATACTTAAAGCTAAACTTGATTGCGTAAGTGATAACATCAGTTTAAAAAAAGAATTAATCCTTAAACCAAGATTATTATAACATTTAATCGATTTAATCCAAAATGATTGGTTTGAAATTATCATCTGATCCGCAGTTGTCACATTTCCGATCAAAAATTACACATGTATCAAATTATGATCGAGATTTATGCCAATATTTATTATTGAATGATGCAGATCTTAGTTTTCCCGTAGAATTTAACCCGGACGACTTAAATTATACTTCCGAAATCGACAACGAATAAAAAGTGTTGTGTCTTTATTTTGTTATTTTCTTCATTGTTTGTTTATTCAAATAATAATGTTTATGTATCACTGATATTGTTAAATGTATTTTTCATAAACTAAAATTAAGTAAAAGTTGAGAAAAAAATAATAATAAAATGAAAATCCTAAAAAAAAATTCGCTGCTCAACTCTTTTAACTAAATTTTAATGAATTTCCTTGCTAAAACTTTTCCATTTATCTGGTTTTCATGTTTAATTAATAGATTTAGGTGTAAATAGACGTCTTAATGCAATTTCATCAGGTTTCTATCACTTAAAAACAAGATATGAGAAATGCCGATTTTCCCATACATTCGTCCCACTGTGTGTCGCCAATCGTTGATGGTAGAGTGGGATATTTATTATTTGTAATGAATGTTTCATTACAATACTGTCCAGTACTCTCTTTTCTTCATCATCTCTATTGACAAAGAGATATAAAACGGTCCTGGTTTAAACTATTTCGATCGATTTTGTTACCAAACCTTAATTGGGTCCGAGAAATAAGGATACTCGAAACGATGAGAATCATGCAGAACGAAGCAAAGTAATTTTTCGTCCAATTGTTTCTATTTAACATTCGCGCTGATTTCAAACTACCACTTTGTTTAAAATTATATTTTTTTACAGAACAGAACGCTATTTTCAAGATGACAATAAAAACTAAGAAGAATGATGGCCTTCAACTTAAGAAATCGATTTTTCAGAAAAAAAAAAAACAAGCAAACAGGGAAAACCGCAAACGAAAAAGCTCATGCTAACAGACAGGTGACTGTGACGCGATTCTTGAAATTTTTCAACATTATAAAAACAGAGAACCTCTTATCTTTTAAATTAAAATTTACAAGTCGCCCTCCTTGAACCCTCAAATTTGCTTCCCTCAGTACATATTTCTGTTTACATATAAGTAAAAATACCCCACCATAAATAATGCTTTCCAATTTGGTTTTCAAAAATTAATTCCCCTAACAAGGAAAAATCGATCAAAAAAAAAATTGATGAAATAGTACAAAAAGCTGTTACTTCATAATTTCTTTCTAAACCCAAATACCTCTTTCATAATTCAAATTTGATGGAATTTTTAGAATCCCCTTCACTTCCTCATTTGCACAGCCACGCTATCGCCATTTCCTTTAAAATGGTTTTGTTTTTTTTTGCTAGCAGAGAAAGCAAAAAAAAAGAACTGGGAAAAAAAGAAACATAGTTTCAAATTTCATCAACCAAACTATCACTTTTCTGGTCCATCGAATGGCAATTTAATTTCCAATCAAGGACACAGGCTTTTGAATTTCCGTCTTCTTTTTTGTCTTGTTTGCTTACCCTCTTCTCAAACAACAAAAGTTTCAACAACAAGAAAAAAAGAAATACAAAACCAAGTTTACCCAGAAAGAGAGCACAGAAGAACTTAAAAATAATCACCATCCAGCTTTGTTGTCACCAGATGGACCTACACAAAATTTCTATGGAGGGAATCTCCCTAACACATCTACAGACGACAATCCCAAAATGTGAAACCTCAGAACCATCACTCTGCGAACCCGAACTGCTATAGAGTGACAAAGTGAGTGCGTTGGAGGAGACCTTAGCAAAAGATTGAATGACATAATCTTGTCCCAAAAAAGCCTTCTTTCATCAATGCCATTGGGCTCGGGCTGCGAAGTGAAATGTAAAGAAGGAATCTTTTCTCCCTCCGACCGACCGACCCTACCCAACCGACCACCGACCGGTAGAAATATGATAGCGTTCTTAAAATTGGAACCATTATGCGGTCCTCCAAGTGGTTCCGGTTAGTGAGCAAGCAAGCGAATCATGTTTTGTGTCTCCCAAGTCCCAACTTAAACGTAGTTAATTTGAATCAGCTTATAGAATTAATTCCAAGCGATTTGAGCGACACAATAAAGAGTCTTTTAGTTTTGTGTTTATGTTTTTCGAACGCGTTAGACGAACAAGTTGTGGGATATTTTTAACTTCGAAAGTGTTTACTCCGAAAAAGGTCAAGAAATTGAATATTGTGAGAAGTAAATTTGTACTCTTCTTAAAATTCATAACACATCAGCCAGAATGGAATTTACATGGCGCCAAAACGTCACCATAAATGCAAGCAAACCACACAACTCACAAACACAACATATCGATATCAGATTCGAATTTGAATTTTAATCTCCGCGAGCTTATTTTTTCACTCAAAGGGTATTCACTCGTTCTTGACTTAAAACTTTAGCATTGTTTGCACAAGGAAAGTCGACAAAAAACCCACATATCCGCCCACACATCAGGCTTCGCGTTCGCACTTAAAAAGAAATTTGCATAACGTCCACGTTCTCAAACAATGAGAGTGTTGTGTTGCCACACACTAAACAAAGCAGAGCTGGTATCACAAGAGGAAAATCTCCAGGAACAAGGGAAAAAGCAATGCGCGCGTACCAACAAGTCCTTATCTAAACTAATCCCCAACCAGCCCCCAAAAGGCATAAATTAATTCGAAAGGAAAACAAAACATAACTCGCCACAGAGCTAAATCAACTTCCACTCTGAAGCACTCTCTCGCCTACGCTGCGTTGGTTGGGATGCACATAACGGATAAAAGATTGTTTGGTAGTTTTTGTTTCTTGGACTCTTTTGTTGCACAATGCAGCTAGCAAGATAATTCACTGGTCCAGGACTGCAAGTCCAGCACGTATACCTTGATAAATCCAAATTCTTGCAATCTGCTGAAATTGCTTTTTTTTTACTGAGGTATCCAGGAATCCGGCTTCTAGAGTTTTTGGCTTACGAAATTTTTACAATGGGTTCGCTTCTGGAGCCAATCAATGGGGATGGAGAGAGAGGACTAGGACAACAATGACGGGAGGGACGTTGCACTAGAAATCATCCAGAAATCAAGCATATTTGGAGCATTCTTTGCTGAGTTTTCAAAAGAACCTAAAGACCGTTCAACCACAAGCGATTCAGCTGCACACACAAGATTGGCGATATCCACCCGAGAGAGAATGGAAATTAAATGAGCTCATCGGCTTCGGGTGATTATCGTTCCTAGAGTGGACCAATAAAATTGAAACGGCCAACAATTCCACAACAGCATCCAACAAAAAGCCGCAAGACACACGCCAATTTGAATGGGCGAAATGAAAACGAGCGAGAGTTGAGTGAGTGTGCCTTCGGCGGCATGGTGCGACGCGGCGAGGAGCATCACATCCATCGAGTCTGTGGATTAAATTTGCATTTTTAAATCGTTGAGGATGTTTTTTGTACGTGTGTAGGTGATTTTCTTTTAGGGCCGATGTGCAGGAGGAATGTGTAATATATAGGAACATGCACCAGGGCAGGACATGTGGTTATATGGCATGTTTAGAGTCGGCTTATGTGATTTGTTGTGATTTAAACATGGTTTCGGGGTTTGATTGGAAAGTTTCAAAACCAATTTATGACAGGGAAAGACTGCTGGAGAATCAGTGGAAATTCAATTCGAAAATCAGGGAATGAGGATTTTTTTGCTTTGAGTCTTTCTCAACGATAAATGGTGCGGTGTATCTCGTAAATGCACAACGAACCTGGTAAATAAACTTTTTTAGAGGTGATGGTACACTAGAAAATGTTAACATCAGTTACATTGGCAGAATTTCCTTCTTTGCGCTCACTGTAGCTTCTGGTTCTGTCTCTCTTCGCGTCCGTCTCTAAAGCAGTCGATGTTGAATTTCTTTACGTACCTATACGTCGGTCGTTCGGGGAACCTTTTTTATTTCTCACCGTTTTAAGATTTCCAGCAAAGTCATTTAGCAGGACACCGTAATCTGTTGCAAAATTGCTGAGGGTGTGCAACTTATCTGCAAAAGAACTCCGTTTATTTCGTCCCCAAGCACTATTTAGATTCCTCAGCTTCATCGATATCAATGATTTTTGATCTAAGTCATCTGGATGCTGGAAAAGACCTTTCGTGATATAAGAATATTTTGAGGATTTTTCATATAAGCTCTTCCTTTTTTCCTGCTTCAATCCTTGTAGCTATCTCAATCAAATGACCCACATCTAATATTTCCTCAAAAATTTTAAAACCATGCAAAGACTAAAAACAAACAGAATATTCAAACGATCCTCGAGAAAAAAAAAATTACAAAAAATGCGATTTAGCATAATCCTTTTATTTTATATCCTAACACGTGACGTCTGAAATTGACGAATTTCAAACACTCAGTCTTTCACTTGCTTTCATTCTTGTCACGTTTTCACGAACGAATAGAAACAAGCATATCACTTGGTATATCCTTATATCCGTTTCCTGGCATCGCACAAACACAATGGCATCATTCAACCATCATATTCATTCTCTATCAAATTATATCCCTTTTCATTTGAATTTGTAAATGGAAATGGAAGTGTGTGTATGTGTGTGTGACTGCTTTGATTGGTGGCGTGCAAAGTCTTCTTCTTAATATTATATCATGACATCTTTCATCAGCAGCTTAGGACGCGTTCTATTATAACGTTTGTAACAATTAGAATTGAAATTTGTATTATGCACGAACACAAAGCGAAAACCAATTGTGCGATTACAATCTTTGTGTTCTTGTTCTCGCTCTCTACTGCTGTGATTCATTAAGCCTAAGAAAATTAAATGAAGAAAAAAACTGAAATAAAATTGTATTCATTAAGTACTCGATGATGGTATGGAGCTTCTTCATGATGCGTACTTTTGTTACTACCACCGATCTACAGGCGAACATTTGTCTTCAAAATTTGGAATAGAACCATAGCGCCAGAGCGCATGCAAACATTTTACATTCAAAATATCGTTTTAAAATCCAGAGTCAAAAATCTCGTAGTATTTTTCGATCTCAAGAAAAGTGCTTTTTTTACCAATTTTCGTGCACAAATGTCCCTCTGTTACTTTTTATTGTTATTGAAATACTGCTCCGTAACGAAGTCTAATGGTCCAATGTTGTTCCTTTTTTTGTGGATACATTTATTATTATTTCGGAGAATTTATTCAATCAATATCTTCGGAGCATGATAAAGGCTTGTTGAAAGTAATTAACATTACATACTGTTATCGCCCCCTCATACACTAATTTATTATCTTTTCTTCGTTTTTAATTGCTTTTCTTCGTTCATAAATTCAATTTTTTGTTGTATTGTAAACAGAGTTGAAAATATTTGATCTTTAATCGATTCTGTGAAGTGTTGATTTTTTTTCTCTTGTTGTAGTAGTGCGAATGAACTTACCTGAACTTGGCAAGTCTTTCAATGAAAACCTTTTAGGCAATCTTAAGCCGATGTAGGGTTTTAATTTGAAATCAATATTCGGAAATATGATTGACGGATGAAAACACCTTCTTATATTTTATTTTGAGGTTTTATTCTTTAGTTATTGGATTCTGATTGAGCTGAGGCGAAAACATGAGAGGAAAAAATTGAAAGAAGATACAAAACTAGGAGTGGACTAATTTGAATTTATTGTGAGAAATTTGTGGTTTCCCAATTCGTGGCAAATGGAATAAAGGGCTTAAGGAATTATCATTGTTAAATAATAATAACTAAAGGAAGGTAGAATCTGATAAGATAACAAATTCTTAAGGCATTCTAGGGCATCGGATAGTGCTAAACGGTCAAATTACAGTTGATACGACAAACTCACCTTTTGAAGCGTAAGCACGTCTATAAGTCGAGTAAACGGCATTAAAACCCCGATTTCCGATAGCATGATAGCCGAAATTTCAGTTTAGGTACACAAATTGGTTCTTTGACCCTACTACGCGAGAGATGTTGGAAGACTGGCGAAAAGGCGTTAAATATTTTAACCCAAACATTTTGAATATTCCTTGCCATTCTTCTTAAGCAAAACGTCTCCTGTTAAGCATTCAAATCCTGTTCAACAAACTAAATAAAATTAAAAAAACTAAAACACTTTCAGAAAGAGCACCACTAATGGGTTTGGCAATCCCTTAAGCGCGTTCTGTCCATCAACGAGTCCATCTCATTAAAACTTCCTCTTATAATTATGATGGAAATTCTGGCAGCTCGTGTGTCGGAAGCTCATCGTGCCGACATGCATCGTACCCCGCCTCGAAAATGCGATAGTTGCATCAAAAAAGGATGCATGCTTGTGACGCGAGGCATTAGCACTCAGTTCCGCCGCAGCTTTCAATCTTTCATTCCAAATGAAATCAGGGATTGGGTTACCTTCGCCAACATTTGGAATGTGTTCATGTTTATGGTAACACTTTGGCGAACTAAAATTTACCTTTTCGACATTGCAACACCTCGCCGCTGCCGTTCAGTTGATGTGATTGATGTCTCCGCTCGTTACACTCTTACTTGTTCTCTTAATACCCCTTGTCAACTGACAGAACACAAGTGAATCTATAGAATGATGGCTGGGCTGCTGATGTTGATTGTGGCCTTAATAAGAACACGACACATTTCATTCGCGCCGCGAGTGCGGTTGGTTTAATGTGTTAGGATTAAGGACACGACCGGCAAGGGCAACGTCATCATTGGCATCACACCCAGATTCGACACAGCAACAAGAAAAAACAAGAAGAAGAACAGAAAACACCATTTGACACTTGATAAGTTGATGTGGATAACGTGCTGTGGAAATTCGATTCAGGGATTTTCGTCATTTCATCATTGCCATTGCCATCAGCATCGTTTGCACGCAATAGAAGTTTTTTTTTTGTTGTTGTCTTAGGTGATGTCGAAACACCGTATCGTGTTGGTAGGAGGAGGCCAGACTACTCTACTTGTTGAATTCTAATTGAAAGTGTCAACGTTTTATGTGCTTACAACCTGTTGCCTTTTGCCTTTTCATTCCAATCTCTTGTTCTTCATTGCGCCTTATATGATGGAAGTTTGAGGGAGGAGAATGTTCTTTGGTCTCAGTCAGCCGATGTCATCTTTCTGTGGGATTTTCGTCAAATTGTCGTTTTTTGGTTGCGGATTTGGTGTTTGGGCGGACATTTAATTGGGTTTGGTATTTTAAATTAAATTTTGTTGGATTTATTTGTGATGTGCTCAAAAATACTTGGACAAGCTTCTATGTGGACAGCTAGCGAGGTTAAAGTAATCTGTTGGCTTAAACATTCTGGAGGTTCTTTAAGCTGAAAAGAGAATGGCACGTTTCTCTGATTTGAAAGAGGAATTTTGATTCAAAAATCTGATTTTAAAATTGAATCGAGGTTCAGATTAATCTTACCGAATGTTTTCAAGGACGAAACATAGCATTGTTTAATATGCAAAACTTTGAATGCAAAATGAAGTTCTACTTTAGTCTGTTTCAACTCTGTTTCAGTCCACAATTCGTGTCAACCATTGCATACTAAACTCCAATCGTTCGCTGTCAACTCGAATTAATTCCATTTCATTTGCTTGCCATCTCAATAAATTGTTCATTTGAACAATGAACAACAACAAACGCGGCCGCACAAACGAAAAATGCTCCTCCAAAGGGGACACTGGCCAAACGATTGCCCAGTATCCAGCCTCAAGAGACCCCGACGGCTATGGATTCTATTTCAACTTGGCAAAAGTATTGAAGGCTTCAATGGAGATGACCATGTTTCACAGTTCAATAGAACTCACTTCAGCCGTGGACGTTCGGATAGTATGCGAGAAGTGGTTCGATATGATGTTGTGTGTGGATGTCCCTTTGGATTTGTCGCTTCAGCGAGTGTTGGTGGACTGTTGTTTTAATCAAATTTTGGTTGTGGGTTAGTTATGGATTGGCTTCGATTGGATGGAATCAGAAAAGGGATATGCAACCGCATGAGGCTTTTCAAAACCACCGTTTCATTCGAATGAATATATTCTGTTTTTTTTTCTTTTGGAAAAAATTCATCAAGACATGTAAAAACAGTGCAATGTACTTTAAAGAAGTGAGAGCACTTCTTCAACTTGGGGGACATCTCAGAATGTATACGATGCAGACCGCCTTGTCTGGGCTTTCTGTCCTGGTTTTATGTCACTTTTTTGTGTGCTTGACAATGATGGATGAAAATTTCGGTGCATTCCTCGTGGCTATATGGAAATTCCTTTTACGAGGGAACAACTTACAACTTGGACAGAGGAGAGGAGAGGCGAGAGGGAATGAATGTGAAAAGGACTTTTCTCTTCAAAAAATGGCAGTGATAAAACGGAGGAATTCATTTCAAGCGTGCATGGAGTTTGTCTTCGCGTTGACAGAAATGAATTTATAAATTTAATTATGTCACTTTGGGGAGAAGTTGCTGGGCCACAAAAACTTTGAGACAAATTTTGTATTTAAATTTAAGAATATGAAAATTTTAATGTGGAATTGTTCATTCAAGAATCAGGGAAACTTTAAGTTCAGAAGTCTTACTTCTCGGAAACAGTCGATGATTGAGTCTTACAGCTATTTCCTCCCAAATTACAAATAACTGTTGAAATGTTCACTTAACTGAATTTCTTTGATGAAAAACCAGTTGCCTCTTTATTTTTTCCGCTTCATTAATCTTTCCCAAGATTCGCAAACTTGCGAAGCTTCTGCATTCCCATTTCTCATCAATTTCGTTACACACTTTTTAATTAGACAATTATTCAAAATCACTTAACCTGTTGCTTGCGATAAAACTCAGCCCCCAGGCAGCAGCACACAACAAGAGAGATGAAGGACCAGTTTTCATGCATTAATTGGCAAATCCCACTTCTGAAGCCCACAGAAAAATCATCAACTAAGGCTTCCTGCAAGGTGTGAAAACTAGATTTGTGTCTCGACTGCAGAGTGGACCAGTAATTTGCTCATCCGCTTCATGCGCGTGTTTGTGGGAACTGGTTTCGAAAATTGCACAGTTCCAAACCCAGTAAACGCTCTGTTCTGATTACAAGATTTAGATCCTGCGTGCGTGGAGTCAAGTTGCTGTAACGTCTTATATTTTTTCATCTTCCTCAAGGTGCCATAATGAAATCGTGATCATGAATCTGGCAGTTGGATGGCAGTTTTGTCCCTCGCAGTTGATTATGGGCCACAAACTATACTCTTCCCCATCCAGTGTCTGTCTCCTGCGCTATATCAATTAAAACTGATCTAATGAATGTGCCCAGCGAACATGGATTTCAACGCGCTGCATCCTGCATCCAGTGAAGCCCATCATCGCCTCAGCATGAGCACTGAACATCTCATTTGGGGGCTGATGAGGACAGAATGGACATTGGACACAGAGGACATCACAGGGACATCTTATCTTTTGGGCTGATGATTCCTCGCTCATACGATGATGTCGTCTCATCGTTGGTTTTGTTGTCTCTTGCCCAGTTACAACAGGCCAACATGACACAGTGTTTGATCATGGCTACCCATTCTTGGCAAAGGCTTAATTTATGATAATTAATTCGCCTAAAGAGAAGCGCTCAAGCAAATTCCTGATGTCGTCGTTGGTTCGACGTTTCGCTTTTTTTCTCGTGGTACATCTCATGTGATCGGTTTTGGTTTTCCGAGACTTTTGTCGATATTTGTGATGCTCATCAATTAAAATTAACAAGCAGGAGGTCGCGCGGCTGGGGAAGCCTTTGCCAAAGGGCATCTTGCAGCGGTCAGTTGAGCGCACTGAGCACAGATGACTGTGATTGGGAATTTCGTCCTTATCGATTAGTTTGTATAGCATCGCGACCTGGCTACTTTTTGTTGCTTGTTTTAACCCAGGAGTGGCAATCAGATAATAATGAATGCTGCGGTCGGCGTTGTGGTGGTACAGTAAGCGTGTGGTAACTATTTGGATAGCCCGAAAGGCCAACGCCATGCCATGTGTGCAAGCAGACATGTCATTCAACATGATGGCTTATCTTAATCTGCATGGCGGTTTTGAGCTTAAACGAAAACTGTTAATGAGGGTTTTTAAATACAAAAAACGATAGCTATCAGTTTTAGGGCGGACATTTTTGCATTTAATAAATTAACGACATGCAAACTCTTCACGAAGGTTGGTTGGAAGGAAGAACATTGAGAAAACTAATATGAAATTCCGGTAGTGAGATTTAAAGGTTTTGAACCTAAAAAAGTAAAAAGTTTAAGCTTGAAAGTCAAACTAGGTGGATTATTTAATTGTTGTCGGTTCAAAAGTATAACTCGTGGCTCCATCTAATGGTGACTAGAAAGCTGAATAGGTTGAAGAAATAACTGATCTTAAAATTCAACAAAATCATTGCATATTTGCAGGCAAACGGCATAATCAAGTTTAAAACACTGAAATTTCTTTCTTTCTGTTTTTTCTGCTGTTTCAAAGAAACGTCATGGAATGTTATCTTCTCCCCTCTTTACTTTGTCTAACATTTCAAAAAGCAAAATAACAACAGACAAAAAATTAATTAACCCAAAAGAACACAGAATATCCGTTTCGTACCGTTCTCTCGATCTCACAACAGACGAAAAGTTTTTCCATAAATTTAATTATGAAAACTTTGTCCACAAATTTAAAATGAAAAATCTCTCGCGCTCGTTTTCAATGGATCCGAGCAAGCATCATCCGTAGCTAAAGCTGAATGAAATACACACAACGAGGTTAATACAAGAAACCGGTATGTTCCCTGGAGGTTCATCCAAGAGAGAATACAAAGTCATCATCCTGCAACAATTCCCTATGTTGCGTACACTGACCGCTATGAACACCTCTCGCCTTCTCCATCCAATCCACCTGGCCTGATTCTATGAGAAAACTCGACTCGAAATGAAAACCCAGTTTCAATGACCCAGATTTCTATGATGATGGAACAAGCAGTGGAGAGAGTCGGCATGTGGCTGGGCTGGGGATGGACATGGAGCAATCTCACGGGATTCTGGAGACATTTAAAAGAGCAAAAACATCAGGCAAACCATGCCGCAGGCTCAAAGCTTTTGTTATATGGATTCTTTATTTTAAAGATCACCCTTTTTTATGTTTTATGATTATTCTACTTTTCTTCTTGTTCATCTACTTTTTGCTCCAAGGACTAGGTTCTATTTGCTGAACGCATCATTCACACTTTATTCATCCAGTTTAAACTTTAAATTCGAATGTGTGAGTATGTGTGTGTGTTTGTGAGGTTTTGGTTTTTTTCCAGGCGTTTTTATTTGTTTAACTGTATAAATCCCTTCTGTGGATGGCGGAAAAACTGTTGCCATTTTGTTTGTTTTTTATTATTTTCATTTTCAAATTCTGGTCATAATCCTGGGGTTGAATAAATTTTCCGTTTCTTTTGTTATGGTCGCTTCGACGGCACTGTAGTCGGTCGTTGAGTTGGAAAACCGTTCTGCTTGGTTTTTGTGACAAGGACAGGCAGTTTTTCCTGCTTTACGGCTATCGTTATTGTTCTGGACGATGACGATTGCAATACGGGTGTACCTTTTTCCTAGGAAGTCTTCGGAAAGGTATGCAGAAGGTGGAAAACTATGGCAGCCTTGGTCTTGTTTATCGAAAATTATTCGCCGACTTGCATCCTGAGTATTTTCTTTCCCTTTAACTCCTAGGAAAATATAATAAAAATGAACTTTTCCTTATAAGAGTTCTGTACCAGGAAACTTAAGAGCACTGAAGCACACCCACGCAAGATACCATAAACACATTTAAAGGTTAAGTGTTCAAGGTAGATGTAGGATTATTTTTTCTCATATTATTTGCAGCCTAACCTTGCAGCTTCATGTTGATTTCTGAGGAAAAATAGGTGCAGTGGGTGCTACCGAACGTTCTGGTTCTTCCATACAGTGATGAGCGTAATGTGATGAATTGAATATTCGACAGATTTAAAAAATTGAATGACCAAGGTCTTAAATTATTTAAGAAAATATCAAAAAAAGGGAAAAAACTCCGTCATAACTCATAACATCATTAATCCAACGTTTTTACGATTTCGTCGATCAATTATGAAACCTTCGTTCTCCTTGATTCTCATTGAATTGAGTGACCAAAATAGTAGATATATTAAACTGTGAAAGAAGCTTGTCTCCAAGGCGATGCATTGATGTAAGGACTCAACTTTGTTGCTCGAAACGAATTAGTCAACATTACATCAGACCAGACCTGTGCTCTGTTGAGAACTTTTTCATGCGATTTTAAAGCCAAACGAAAGTAATTTTCAAAGAAAAACTTGTTGCTTTTCATTTTTTTTCTGACATAACAGAAACTTAAAAAAAGTTGATGGATAAATTATTGAAATATGGCCATTGAAGAGTGAAATTCATACCTTTGTTCAAATATGGCATCGTGTTTCTTTAACGAAGGCCATCACTACTCACAGTGATAATTACGGCAATATACAGTTTTCAGAAAAGTCAAAAAGTTAATTTCAAATTGGCTTCAATATTTTCCTACGAAAAGCAAACACTGTCACCTACGCGACGGTCATGTGACCTTTTCTTGATTGCCAAGATTTTCGGGTCAGGAACATTATTTAAACTTCTTCATGACGTCATTGCATCTCTTTTTAAACTGTCTAACCACAGAAATCAAAATGTATTGACAAAAAATCGACCCCAAAGCTACTTCAACCGTTTCAAAAATAAACAGTTATTTGAAATTGCTTTTTCAACCGATCCGACCTTAAAAACTGCCCGAATTCAAAAATGACAAAGCAAAAATTATAAATGTTCCCTACTTCAACTTTAAGGAGAGCAAAAACCCTCATCTAAAAATAAACTACGTCCTTAACAAACACCCAAAAATAATTTCGCTTAGGTATGTATTTATTTACAAAACAACTTCCGGCAAAATGTCTGACAACGACAAGGAACGAGAGGCCATAGAGCAAGTACTTATGTAGCTATATATTATATGGGCAACCTTTTTGACATCCTTTTTCCTAAACTAACAATTCATAAAACTCCGTTCATGATAATATTTCATTAAAATCACGTTAAACATGACCTTTGTTCCAATAAACATTCCAAAGAGGAAGCTTCTTCGGCTTCAGTTCCGTTACAAACACTCAGGAATTCCAAAAAGAAAAGAAAAAAATGTATTGTTCCTGTTGTTGTTGTAGTTCGCATAAAATCGCCCGCGTAGCGCTATCAAAAAGTCACTGAAACGTATTTTCGTAAAGGCCCTAGCAAAACCGAAACAACTTTAACCCACGGAACTTTAATTAAGGCTAAAACTCAAACACGCAGCAATTTTCAGAACAAGAATCGTGGGTTTGGAGAGGAATGGAAAAGCCTTTTTATATTTAAAGGGGAAGGGGCAAAAGGGGGAGGGCATTTAACCCAACATCATCCTTTCTGAGGAAAAAAATTGCGTACGCGTATGGATGTCAACGGAGGGAAAAAGGACATTTTTCTCGTCCTAAATAGTTGAACGCACTTTCACTTAATTACCCCTCAGGCAATTGACGTTGACTTTTCTTCCAGTCAGGCGAGAGTTAATTTTGTTTAGGTTTTGAGATGTTGGCGACAAGAATTGCGACAAATGAGACAGGGAGACAAGAGCAGACCCCACAGCTTCCAGCTAGATTGAGATCTATCCTTCTTTTGGCTTTGACTGTCATTTTCTCGTCCTTCTTGTTTGAGTCCTGATTATGAATGTAATTAAAAAGTAAAAATATTTTTTTTTCGTCTGATAGCGGGGCCCTGTCGAGCATTTATCCTTGTTTTGTAGTTTGACTTGACAATAGAATTAGAAACAGCTGAGCTAGATGCACTGCAAACGTCCCCACCACCATACCATACCGGCAATCATGAGGTGTACATGGATGGGTGAAACTTTGAAGTTTGAAAACTTGGTCCTTTCATCTGACCTAATCTAAATGCCTTTTGTTTACTTATTTTATATAAGAGTCTTAAGTTTATTTGGAAACTTATATAGCCGAGTCGAGCCGATGTCGAGAGAATTCAAAGTGAAAGGATATAATTGTTGTTGATGCCGCTTAAGGGATAAAAGAGGATGAGATGATGGTGTGGTGCAAGTTTGCAGCAAGAAGTTTGATGGTGGTTTGTAATTTAAAATGAGCAATACCATCTTCATCTCAGAAAGTGAATTGAAAGTCCTTTTAAAAGGTTTTCTTTGAATGTTTTTGGGTTTAGATGTGGCTTTTTCTTGAGAGATTTGAACTGGATGAAATCTCATTCGAATTTCGAAGTGAATTAAGTGTGGTCGAGGAAAAGAAGAGCAGTTGTGTTTGAGTGTTTTTTTTGTCTTGTTGTTTTGAGTGAGGTAATAATGGAATTAAGTTTATTCAAGAAATTAGGGGAGATTAGTTTTTTCCCCTCAAGAAGTGAAATAAAATTGGAAAGTGGGATTCCAAAGGACGTTTTTAAAACTAACTCATTCATTTCGTAACAGATTTAAATCAATAATCTATTCACAATTTTTTGGGACACCCCATATTAATCCTTTTAGTCACATGTACGCGAGATTGACAAACCTTTTGACTGGAACAGATGTTTGAAACCCTTAATGTAGGCTTACAAAATATCATCCCACCAAGTGGCATTTTCGTGGAAGAAGTGATTTAGTTAATAACATTTGAAAAATCTTTTTGAATATTTAAAAAAGGAAACTGTCACGTCATGTTACAACTCCTTATCTCGTGCAATATAAAAGAAACCTTTCCGTTTATCAAATCTTTCAAATTTTACATTTATTTCGAATCAGTGATTCAAACAGAAAATATACGACAACTGCTGCTCCCCCTTTCTATGATTTTCAATAATATACACACAACTCTTCCTTTTTGAGAAAACTTCGTGTAGGTATATTTTATATCCTTTCGAAAAAAAGTGAGCATTATTCTTTGTTATTCCTTTTCCGTTTCAACAATTCATACCCTTCATCATTACCAAGAACTCCATCATCTGTAGCCAACAAAACCGAACGGAAAAAGGACTCCAATGATATATTTTTTTTTTTACAAAACTCTGATAGAAAAAAAAATCAAAAAGAAATATTGAATTTCAAATGTAGGGGCTCTTTTGAAGCCCTCCTAATAATATGAACCGAAAACGAAAAATAGAAATAAAGTATCTCAACATAAGTACACCATTACAGTTATGACAGAGCGTTATTTAAGTGTATTGAAAACGTCCCAAAACTTTAAAGTGCCTCAATTTATTATAAAAATTTCTTTTCCAACTACAATCTACCAGCAAAAAAATATCGTTTTTTTTCGCTCCCAGATTTTAGTTATTGAAATTGGATTTTTTCACATAGAAAATGTTGAAAATGTTATTACCCAGCAGCTTGTGCTGGTTGTTTGGTTGTTTGATGCTGATGGGCACCCACTATCCAATCCAGTTAGCAAACAAAATATTTTCATTTCGAAAGCCTGAGAGATTCCGGCATATAAATATGGATGACGGGGTGACGATGACAACAAAAGGACAGTATTCGTTGTTGTGCTGATGGGATTGTGATTTATGGCCAACGTAATGCAATTTATAACCCAAAAAATGCGATCGCTGAAGCTTGAGAACGAGGTTGTCAGTTTGGTATATGGTCTAGTTGTAAAAAAAATTAGATTTATAGTTACACGCCCACCTAGCCACACACAAATTTGACACCTCCTGCGTTCAATGTTCCTCGTTAATGGCGAACAAAAAAATAAACCCTTTTTTTCCTGGAAATCCTCTAATAAATACTCAAACAGAAGCAAACCGTAAAATACACACTTGCGTTATGTTTCAAAAAGGATAATGGTGAAGCTTATGGATCAATATATTGAAAGCATGTGTGTAGCTTGGGAATATAGTTAGGAAAAAGGATTTTCGTTCAACTCGATCCCAATACCTCATCCTCAATCCATAATCTCGTTGGAAAGGAATTTGAGGCAATTTTCGCGAAGAAATTGGTCCCTTGACGACGCGACGTGGAGACCGAGTAACGTTTGTGTTGGGGTTTTGTGCTTTTGAAGGTACCTTTAAGCTGACAACCGAAGGGTTAACTCATCAATCTTGTTGGGAAAGGACACATGGAGAGGGATTAAGACAATGCGTAAATGATTTTGAGGGTGAAATTAGGGAAAAAATTATGTATTCAAAGATGTTTCTAACTAAGTCATTGGTTCTTACGACATGACAGAGAGAAAAACACTCTCTCTTTCTGTTCCAATAGATAATTGAACAATTTATTTCGTGGACTTAATACCTACTTTAAGATGATGCTCATCCGACATAGTCCTCTAAATATTTCGGTCCCTTTCAAGCTGTCTCCAGCTTCGGCAAGTTGATTCAGGCCCTCTTCAACTTGAGAAACGGTCTTATATAGTGTAACGTCCTTTAGATTCGAAAACTACTCTACGAGACTCGGCTGCTGACCTAAATGCCGGTAGTAATCGATTTAGACTTTTCTTAGTTTTATCCCAAAATACCTCATCGATAGTGAAGTTTTTTGGTAACCTTGACTTTATTCAGTAAAATGGAAAAACTATTTTCTCTCTGTCAAAATCAATTTTGTTTGATCTGAGCTCTTTCGTAAAAACATTTAGCTAGCCTTTCTCTGAAAACCTCAACGTATGGTCTTTCCCTCTAAAAATCGAACAACATGAAAAAGCAATTAAAGCAACGTTTCGTCTAGATTTCTGGGCAGATTTTCAAGTGAACTTAATGACCGACAAAATTCATACACATCCAAAACTGAAACCGAAGTCGTCATCGTCTATAGTTTTCCATTTAACACTTTTCACTTAAAATCGTACATCCAGCCCAACAAACAACAAACTAGGTCAAAAGAAAACCCAACTACTCCCAAGAACCAGCAAATAAAACATTTGGCAACCATACAAAAGGATACATTTATCTTGAAGGTTATCAGCACACTTATCATCCAAGTGAAGCTACTCCTATTTCCCAAACTCGAAATGTCTCGAAAACTGCCAGAGAAAACATGAAAGCCAACAAGGAGGAGAAGTAGAAAAAACCTCCAATGACCGAAATTACGGCCAACAAAAAAAAAGGGACAAGACGAACAAAAATTATTATTAAACGCAACATGAAATGTTTTAATGTGTTGCAACAACCATAGCAAGCAAAAATTAAATTGCTTGCTTCCCAAAAATGACATCTCAGCAGACAGCAGCCAAGGAACCTTAACGTACCGTACCTACTCAGCTGAAAGATGTCAGTCCCATTTACCTAAAGACCTAGTTTCCTACCCCCTCTCCGCTGGACAAAAAAAAGACACAACTGAAAACGTGCATTGTTATGGAGAAAGAACATTCGGGCCACTCCACTATCGAAAACTAAGAAATGGACAAAATGGTCCCAAAAATGTAGAACAAACAAGGATTCACATCTAGCTACAAAGTTCCAAATTGGGAATGGAAAAGAAAATCACAAGAGCCCCCCGGTTTGGCAAAAAGGCAAACACAGGGACAGAATATAGAAGACGAAGGAGTCCTTGAATGTTTGACGCGAACAGATTGGGTTACGTTGAATTTTGTATTTATGTTTCATGTTCTTTTTTTTGTCGTACTGTGCAGATGGACGGACAAGATTTGATGTTTTTTGGGGCCAAAAATTGCGGTAGGGTGTGTGCCAAAAAGGACTTCAGGTAGATGGGAAGGAGCTTGGGCATCAAATGGCTTACGATTTTGGATCCAATGTGCACTGGCATTTCTAAAACAAGACCTGACCCAACAACCGGAGACAACACTTGCATTTTAGAGAAAACCAAACAGCAGATATTTAAACGGTAAAAAAAAGTGAAAGGATACGTGCGGTGTGTGATGATGCAGAGGATATGGCTGACGGCGTTTTTTTTTTCTGGGTCAATGGGAAGTGTCGGAGGAGATGTTTGTTTTTCTTTGTGGTACAAAAAATGTTCTAAGTGCATAAATGTGGTTAAGGCTGAGGTTGTTGTTGTTTCTGGTTTTTTATTTGTGGCAAAATTATGTTGTATTCAATTCAGCTGATTAGATTTCACATGGATAAAAGTTGAATGTTTTCGTTTTGGCTTGGAAAGGTCTTGAACGTATGGAAAATGGTTTTTTATGGCTTGCCAGTATTGCGGTAGTAGAATTTTAATCAGATGGTGTCAGATGTTAAATTGAGTTTTCAAATTTAGTTTTAGTTCTGAAATTTTTGGCAAGGATAACTTTTTAGGTGTTGGGTAAATAATGTTCCGGTTGAAGTATCAGCTAGGCAACATTAATATTCATGAAGGGAAGCTAAGTGGGAAGTGGATGTTTAAGTATAGAAATTTCATTGCAAGGCTGTTCGTACTTGCTCTTTTCACTAAGGTACGCAACGACAAACACATAAATACTCATTTCTTCGAATTTTGACACCAAGAGCTCGATGTTCTAGTGCCGTATCGTATTCGTCTTATATCTTCCGAAATCTTAATCAAAAGACTTAAGTCATGAACCCTACAAATTTTATAGTCAGAAACCAAAAGTGTTTTCACCTTCTGACACCCTGGTAAATAAATGGAAACCCATTAACTGCCCAATTTGGCAGCTATCAATGTTTATGAGCCTCATTTCTCACACAAGAGCAGCTTCAACATCCAGCCTAACAAAAAGCAAGCACTCACATCCAACACAAACAAGGCGACCCAACAACGAAATAAAAAAAAGAAAATGAAAAAAAGGACCATGTCACTTTGCACTCTTCATTTGACAATAAAAGTAATATGCCCCTCGTTCATTTGACAGACAGAACATAGGCTCATTAGCATTCTTATTCTCAAGATAAACGAACAGAAAAAGAAGCTTCCGTACACACAAAAATATAAAAAAGGATCACAAAGGAAATTTTAGGACAGAGGCTAGCCGACACGAAAAAACTTACTCTTGAACTTAATATTTACAAGAACGACAGCTAAATTTGCCGCCCTCTTCGTTATTCTGCAGAAACAGTTTTATTTTGTTCATAAGAAAAATAACACCAACCACCCCCGCTCGGACCGAACAAAAATCTTCCAACGGTTTACTGCCTTTACGATAATAATTTTTCACCCAATACTCTGTATCGGGTCAAAAAATAAACTTGTGTGTGTGCGTGTTGGCCAGGCAGGTTCAGGGGTTGAAATCGTGAAATACATTTTATTATCCCAGCTATAGGCTATAGCTTTCAAGACCTGTTCAAGGTCACATCTGTCAGTGATATACGACACGATTTCTAAGATTCAGGCAGGCAGTAGCAGCAAAAAAGTCCCACAAAATCCACTTCCTCTCAAACACATTGACAATCTTAACACCCATACAAAAGAGTTTCGACGTATTTTCTCATTTTTTTCTCATGTTTCCTTTCTTTGGAGAAAGTAGCTGGTGGGGGAGGCGTAAAGGGAAGAAAATAGAGATACATCACAAACACCAGTTTCAACCTACGTAAATAATAATTTTTTTCTCTCCTGAGATAGAATGATATTTGCACGTGTTTTATCCCGTTTTTGCCGCATTATTGCTCTTGCTGGTTTTTTTCTTCGTCACATGTGAGGGTGGCTGATAGGATTTGGGTCGAAATGTTGATTGGAGTATGGGGGGAGGGGGTGGATTTGGCGAGGCTGGAAAGAAATTCAAAATACCCTGATATGTCAGCATAAGTATTCAATTTATGGTATCTTCAAGGAAGCTTTAAGCCAATCCGCTTATATGAAAGAAATCTGCAGTAATGAGGTATGCACAAGGCTTTTGAGACTTAGTGTCGAAATTAGAAAATTCGCAAATTGAGGATAAAAACAAAAATTTTACACAGAAGAAAGTAAAAATACTGGGAAATTTGTCTCCACATATTTTTCGGAGTATTAGAGAGGTCATTGCTGTGATGTGCGCAGAATCGGCTCTTACATCAACCCACTTCAGAAGGTTCTCTTGTAAGATAGTTAACCTAGTTTCAGGGAAAAGATACATGAGATAAAAAAAAAAACAAAATAATTTAGCAATGCCTAAAGTTGTGTGAAGGTATATCTACCGTCAACTATAAATACCTATTTACCTCTTGAGATGGCATTTACAAACGTAAAGATTTAATGAGCGCATCTAATTTTTTAAGTACCGTCTATTCATTGATTTTAATTGATTTTTTAGTCTTCTGTCAGAAATTGTATGTTTTAAGATTGGCGTTTAGAAAAGAAGCTTTTACAGGATGGAATACTTGTAAGATTTTGAGGATAATGCTAACATATGTTGAGGTTTTTTTAATGCTGCAGCGAATTATTCAACGCACAGGCATGGTAGGCATATTTATATTTTCAAGACCATTTTGTGTAGATACAAATGTGACTAATGTTTTGCAAAAACAACAACAAGAAATGAATAAAACACAATTTTCGGAATGGCGATTCTGCGAATTTTCGTTCGCCGAAGTGTCTGACAGTAATTCTTAATTTTATGGGTCACCCGTTGTTCTAATGTCAACTCACTGTGTTCACAAGAGCAAATTCAAAGCCATTTGATAAAGTCTGGCACTCTGACTTAAACAGCATTGTACAATGGGGAATACAAAATCGCGTAGAGCTAAATGCTTCGAAAACGCAATGCTGTCTACCGTCTTGCCACTGGCATTTGCATCAATTAGACCGAACACCTCGAGATTCTCCGTATGAGCATGACTGACCATCTGTTGTGGAACGAGCTCGTATGTGATGTCGCCAAAAATCCTGCAAGTTGTTTGGGTTTCTTAAGGCGGAATTTTTTCTCACCGTCGGATTTGGCTATTATCTATAAGACTTATAATCGTCCAAAGCTTGAGTGCAATTCTCATCTCTGGGCTGGTGCTCCAGCTACATCTACATACTTAAGTCTCTTGTATGGTATTCAAAAAAGAGCCCTACGAATGATCGGTGATAGAGACATCACTGCGCCATTCCATCCGTTAGATCACCGTCGTAAGGTTTCATGTCTCTCCTTATTCTTTCGTTACTTCTACGGTAAGTGCTCAAGTGAAATAGCAAGTTGCATTCCTCCCCTAAAACAATTCTCCCGTAATTCTCGCGCTTCAAGGAATACCCATCAGTTTACTCTCGAGCCCAATTTCGGACGTTCTCTCAAGTATAGAAATCGTTCTTTAACCGTATTACGCGAATTCGGAACTCCCTTCCACACTCTGTCTTTCCTAATCATTGCAAGGTTCAGGAATTTAAGACCAATGTACACCGACACCTCCCTTCCAAGCCCTTTCCTCCAGTGCCGTAGCAACCCTGTTTTGCGTGGGGGGGCATTCATATTTTTAACGATAACCTTTTTTTTAGAAATCAAATCATGCGTTAGAAACACTACATTTATGTCAACAAAAAGATACAAATGAGTAATAGTGAATATCTATTGTTAAACTCCAGATGACCTTTCAAAACACCTATAGTTTGTTTCTTTTTTTCGATTTTTTGTATCGTAATGAACCCGAACGCAACAAGAAAAATTTACTCAAACATAACGATTTGTCTTTGTTTTTCGATTTCTCGAAAAGTGACTGAAAGATTCAGTTCAATTTTTTTTTATATAGATGCTATGATGCAATTTTAAGAGAATTGCATGTTTAACATATTTTTTGATTTTTAAATTTTTTCACAAAATTCAATCATTAAATTCTATACTCATGCATACATTTTTAAAATAAATAAATTCTTTCCTTAAAAACCGAATGCCATTAAGACTTTTCCTGAGAAAACTGGTTTTAGAGTGCATTTATCATTTAAAATATAATATATAACCATGTATGCAAAAATTTAAGGCTTGAAATCGCAGATAGACTAATATTTTGAAATTGTTACCGCTTGGTAAAATAACAAGTATACGGCACAGTGAATTGTGACAGATAAATTATTTTGTGCATGAAATTCAAAACCTAATTAGCAAAAATGTTCTCAGGTTATTGTTTTTTTTATTAAAAACCAGCTGTCTTTTCGAGGCTCATACGATATCGAAAAGGTGCAGGGAAATAACTCCACGGGAACTAACTCCACTGAGGGATTTGTTTCCCACCAAGTGAGAACTTACTCCACTTTTGTAAAGTGTTGTTAGTTCCCATGTACAGTGGGAATTAAATTCCTCAAAAAATTAGTGGACCTAGTTCCCTTCGAATTTGAAATAATTTGCCACTTTAATCGAGAAAAAAATTAAAATACGAATTCAAGTATACTAAGAAATTTTTTTTGTGAAATTATATTAAATGTCTTTTAGAAACGAAGTCATTCCGAAATTGAGTTTTTAAGATTGAAAATAATTTAAAAAAATCGCATGTACAAAAATATTGAGAAACTTAGTCATTCGGAAACCTATTTTTAAGAATCTGACCCACTATGGTGGGTCATTAGTCCAGAAATCAAATTCGGGGTTTCTGACCTTTGCTATTAATTTTAAACATTTTGTAAAAGAATAAATTGAGTGGACAGTTTCTTTATATTATCCATCTTTTTTCAGTGCATAACGGTTGAAATATACCGCATGCTCTAAGTTTATGTGACGTAAGGAAAATATTTTCCAATGCAAACGTTCTTCTGAAGTTTGGTGTTCGGTGAGAGAAGGGCCTTCTACAAGCACACTGTTCTTGAACCCAGTTTCACCTTGGTGCATCTTTTTGTCCCCTTAAATAACTGAGCTGTTTCAATTACATTAAAAGTTCCATCAGAAAGACATTATTTATTGATTGGATGTTCAGTAAGTACTTCTTTTTCAATACTAAACCTTAACTCTACAATCCGTCTCAAATGGTTTAAAAAATTGTATTATGAAGGATTTGGACTTGGAGCTTGAATAAATAATTGCAAGCGAGCGAAGCGAGCGGAAAAAATTAGGCAATTGGGTAAAATTTTGTCCGCTCGCTTCGCTCCCAATCAAATCAAATTGATTTTGAATATTACAGATCGTCATCATCCTCAAACGAAAGTGAAAACAGATGCAGCACCTGCTTTCCAGACACTAGCATGCATTATTGGATGTATGGTGGTTGCTTTTCCAAATTAAACGAAACGACAACAGCTTTGAAAAATGAATTGCTCTGTCCGTTTTGTCGACAAATAGTAAATAAAAATGATCTTATTTTTTTGTAAGACATTTTGTGGTTGTAGTTATGTGCAGTGTATACACGAATTATAGTTTTTTTTTGCTTTATTTTTACGATTAAAATTGTTTGTTTGAACATAATATTGACGAGTACCTACAAATAAATTTTGTGATTCTCATAAAGCACATTTTTTTTTCATTTGGGACTTTTGTCCAATAGAAGATAAAATAAATTTGGGGCAACTGAACCGCCAAAATGGGTTAGTAGCCTAAAAATCAAATTTGGCACTTATGACCCACCATAGAAGGTCATTAGTCCTGAAACCCATTTTCGGGACTTCTGACTTCCGGAACAGTTACCTGCGCAAGTTATAACTTCACGTGTGAACTTAGTTCCCATAAGAAAGTGAACTAAGTTCTCACCGTACATGGGAACTAGATCCACTTTGCAAAAGTGGAGTAAGTTCTCCCTCAGTGGAGTAAGTTCCCGTGGAATTATTTCCCTGCACCTATCGAAAATCGTATGGATGAAGGTTTGTTCGAAAAATTATTCTCATTCACAAAAATCAACAACAAAGATCTTTGCAAATGGGAGTCACATATGCCACATCATTATACATATCGATCACCCGATATTCAAAATGAAATAATTAAGCTTTTGGCTAAAAAAAAAAATGATATTTATTATACTGTTTTTGTTTTATTTTCTATAATATTGATCTTATATGCAATAAAATGGAGAAATGCGTGGGGGGGGGCAAAGCCCCCCCCCCCCCTAGCCCCTGGGTTGCTACGGGGCTGCTTTCCTCCTTCCTAAAGCAGCACCCACTGTGTCTCTGGCATAAAAAGGGTATAAGAAACCCTTTGAGTGGGTGCTAATTATAAAAACAAAGGAGGTCGTGCTATATGGTAGGATATCGGCATTGCTTATATGCCACTTCCAAGCTCTTTTGCTGACTTTACTTGACCAATTTTGCTGAAAATAACAACGACAGCCCTCTACGAAATCAGCGATATTAATGCCCAAGTGTGAGCAAAAACCTAAAGCTTCAGCCTTTAGTCAAGGCAACGTTAAAGATCGACCTTTTCTACCGCCAGATAGGGCAAGTTTGTAGTTGTTCTCTGTACAACTTTTTCCTTCCGATAAATGGATCAGAAGAACATGGATCGAACACTGAACCCTCATAAGAAGTCATACCATATGCAAATTTTATGTAGATTTTGAAAATGATCCGGAAGGTGATAAAAAATCGACTGTTACGGACCTTCAAGAACAATATAAGTCTGAACGAAGAACGCAGAACGAAATAAAAGAAAAACAATCCAAAAATACTCTTCCTAAGTCAAATTGCTATCACAACTGATTTGGAAAGGAATTCAACGATTTCTTCCGAGACTTTAAAATCAAAAACAAAATGCGTGTTCAAAGATTTTTAAAAAAACATTTGAAAGAACATCAGTCGAAGTGAAAAATTGCCTCTGAAATGTGTTCAAAAATAGAAAAGAAAACTTCATCTAAAATAACTATCATTCGACTAGTCAAATATTCTACTTCAGTGGAGGAAAGCATTTAGTTCGAATTACAGAATCATTTGTGAGAATGATACGTGTGGATTGTGGATATAACATTTTATCTGGTTCGTTGAATTAAAGTCAAATTGTTTTGCAGAGTATCCAGTGGTTTATTAAACGGGATAAGTGCTCAAAGAAGGGTATTAATTTAACAAAGAGTTTCAAAACTATTAACACATGAAACTTTTTAAGCCGGAGATATACCTATACCACGAGTCGTGTACATCATTTTAAACGCATCAAAATGAGAAACAGACAAGATACACCGTCATGATTTTGGAAACGTGAAAAGTATAGAACCCGCAGGATATTTTTGCTGGCTAAGGATAAAATTGTTTGAAAACGTGAGAGCGCTAATGGCGGTGTGTTTCCTCTGTTCGACCCTGCAGAGCGGTTTAAATTTTCTCATTCAGCACACTTGAAATTGTAATTTAATTAAACACACCGAGTGAAAAGGTAGGAACTTTGCACCAATAAACTTGGTTAAACCAACGAGGGATGTATCTGGAGTCTACAGTATTTGTTGTAGCTTGTAGGTAATGTGGGGAAAGGAATGTAATATAGACCAGAAAAGGTAATGACAGTATTCTTCGTTAAAATTTTCTATTTGGAAATCAAGGGGATAGAAAGCTTTAGATGATATTAAATCTTAAAGTTGGCGACATTTTGACAATAAAGTCTTCCGAACTTTAATTGTTAAAATTCATAATTTACATTGAGAAACAGCTTGAAGTTCAGTTCGGAATTCCTTGAGAACCATTAACTTCAAAATCCTCTTTAAACACTCATATCATCAAAACACTCACTTATAAATCACCCCATATAATACACCAACAATTTATTTCCACTTAAGTTGAACATGGCATAACTTTCACACTCAATTGGCAAATTTATCACAATTAAGCCCATGAAAAGCAAAAACAGACACAAAACTATTTTAGTTTCCAACAAAATATGATAATACCGAAATTCGCATGACTCCATGTTTTGTGTCATGTTTGGCGAAAACTCGCAATTTCATAATTCACACTCAACTTCTTTTCGAGCACACAATTTGTTTCATAAACTGTAAATAAAACCATATTTAACAACAGAATTCCCCATTAACCCACCCAAACCTAACGCAATACTCTTACAGATAATCCTATCCTATCCACAAAAGGAAAACAAAGAAAAAATCCCTCAATCAGGATTTCGCACTATTTGGGGCTCTTTACGTCTAAACAGAAAACAAAGCGCCTACATTATTGGGTTGTTATGTATTAATAGTATTCAAGAACACAACACTCAACCTATAGTCCTGGGAAAAAACATTGAAGAGTTCCATCCCCCTGCATACGTGCCATGCCGTGCTCGACAGACATGCAATGTTCTTTATTGAGTTCAAGGACATGCGAATTACGAGGTTTTTTCGGGCTTATCCCTATCGCACAAGGGAATGAAATGAACTAAAAATAAATTTGAGAAAAATTAAGGGTTACTCACATTGAAAATCAAAACCTCGCTCTCATCACCAACTTCTTACACAAGGGACCAACTTTTCTTCAGAAAACGATCCTTTGACAAGAATAAACAATGAAACCATAGAGAGTTTTAATTCGAAATTAAATTGAAAGGACATTAAACTCAATTTCAACCACTCACTGTCTAGACAGAATGAACATAAATATTCATTAAGTTTTGTTATCCGATCAAAGAGACAGGCCAACGGCTTAAGATGAAAATCTTTGCTTTTCCTTTGGAAATTCAAAATCAGGTATATTGACAACAAGTTGTTGTGTTGTTTTGGTCATCAGACAGGTAAAAGACGAATGATAAAAGCCTTTTCAATGTTTGAAAGCCATGCTGAGGTTTTTATTTTATTTTGCTGCTTTCGTCTCCAGTGTAGGAGGTCTTTTGTCAGAAGCTTAACATTCTCTACGTGTTTTGTTCGAGTAATGACATTGAGTTAGACGATGACATTTAGGTTACACGTGTGTTCCCATTATAAATGAAAACGCATTTTCTACAGGATATTATGTTTTTAATGGTAATGTTTGTACATCAACGTCGTAGGAGGATATTATTCTCTATTAATTTTTGAAAAAGAAAAAAAAAACACAAATGAGAGAGACACCTTTCCCAGGTCACAAAATGTATTGTTCATGGGCTGTCAGCTTCAAGTACAGCTGCATTTTTAATTGAACTTCACCGACTTGTTAATGAGGCGATTTGAGCTTTAAGACTTTTGTCATTGTCTACATTTGCTTCTCGGAAAGTTTATAGCATTTTAGATGTGTGTCCTTTTTGATCATTTGGAAATCTACAGCTTGCTTCTTTACCATTTAGGCGAAGAGGTACATCCGTAAAAATTGAAATTATTTTAAAGACGGAGGATGTGTTCACTGAAAAAGTATTCACAAACAGTTAGCATCAATGCACTTTAAAATCTCCAACTCAACCTTATCGCTGCTTTCCAATCCATTGAGTGCGCGAAAAGTCACTATAAACTGCTTCAATGAAGTTAAGCTCCTATTTCTCCGCATACAAACAACAAATTGCGGTAAACCAAACCGAATGTACGTATACATGTTGAAGTTGTTGCACTACGCTAAATTCACATACCATTCAACTTCGATTTGAGCGTTTCCATGATATTGCTATCCGATAAGAAAAATTGCTTTCCATGGCACTTCCTCCACTCCATATCCTCGTTTTAACAGGACAATCGCAACAAAGTGTTTGTTGAGGTCCTTTTGATGCACCCCATCAACCACTAACGCTCGGCTCGTTGCATTGAACTAGTGAAGTGATTGGAAGTGGATTCATATAAGGATAAGCTTTTGTTTCTCGCTTAGTGAATTCGCTTCGACATACTAGTACACCAACCAAAGGGTTTGCTCTGTGTTATTTCTATATTCGCAATCGTGCACTTGAATTAAGTTTTTGAATATTTACATCAGCTATGTACTAGTGAGTCCTGGTTTATGCTGAAGAAAAATAGTAGAAATAAATATGAACGTTTGTGCAAGGACTAGGATGAGGCCGTTCATCGTCATACCCGCTGGAACCGCCATCGCACGCCGCTTCCGTCATGTCTTGCTTGCAGCCTCCTACAATCGATAGCAATTCACAAGAGAAAACCAAATTTCCGTTTACAAGGATCTTTGACTACAAAAGCAGTATGAGAGAAGGCCCGGGAGAATGATGTGAACGGATGAGGTTCTTGTAATGGAATTGTAAGTCTTGCATGTGTCGTTCTTTGAGAGGATACACTTTTGAAGATGTGAATCCTATTTCGAAACGGATTTTCTATCGAAATTGCAAGAATAGCTCTGCACAAACATTGTAATTGGCAGGATGTGGCAGCGAAATCTACATTTTCGCTACAAAAGAATTCGAAATAGGTAATCAAGAAGTTTTCTTGCAAGACTTCTCAAATGCATAATCTCAAAAGTCTTATTGTGTGGAGCATGTCGGTTAAAATAACGTCTTAAAGGCTTTTTAAAAAAAAAACGAACATCGACATCGCCGGCGTTTGTGTGGTTAAAAAGGACTTTCTAGACGCTTTAGTGTCATCCCGATGAATAGGGAGATATCAGAAGCAGGCAGGACACAATGGATCCTATAGAGGGAAGATTTTTTGTTCCTTTATTCAATCACTTTGAGTCCCAATATCGTTCAAAACGAGTTGGAAAGAGAGAGAAAAAAGAGCTGAAAGAATTTGAAATTGGACATGAATGAAAGGTATCGATGCAATACACAAGCACAAGTAGGTGGGTGGTTCCTTGGATGTCTTTAAGGAACGTTTTTGAAACATTATTTTCAACTATGAAGAAAGACGTTATTGGGCGATGGAGCAGCGCTTAACCCTGGGGAAATTGATGGGGTTGACATCAGTTGTTTGTTATAACAATGGAAAAGGTTTTTTTCTCGTTTTTCATTTTTTTTGTCGTTGTTTTGCGGGTTCAACAATGTAAGGCGAACGTGTACGAACAAAGAATGTTCTCAAGACAGAAGGATATTGTTGAGTTTTAAAGACTTAAATGTTTTACTTAAAGAGAGAGATTTGATTTTCTTGCAAAAACAAAATTTCAATTGACTTTAAAATTTCTTATTTTCTGATTCATAAAACCAGAACAGATACCAAAGCATTTGCAACTGTCTTGAGACAGTTCCCATCAATTCCCGCAAGGATATCATCGTTCAAGTTTTCAATTTCGCTCCCAAATGAAAATTTCGTTTTCAAAAATCCTCCACAGAAAAAAAAACCAAACCCACCTGGCTTGCCAAAAAAGATACAACCAGCCTCAAATATGCAAACACAAAAAAGGAAACCAGTTAGGAGGCAGTTACGTATACCTCCATCGGCCGTATAGTTAGAATTTATAGTCGGCACTTTACGCCAAACACACTCGTTCTTTTTTTTTTTTGTTAATGCTTTCGTCCTTGTAAAAGGAAACCGGTTATGTTATGTATGCGAAAAAAATGCTTTTATCCTTATCGTTCATATGATGCCGTCCATACATCCTCCGCACCTACACACATAACCCGCTCTCCATCCACCCAATCTGTAATGAACGATATGAGAGGCTATACGAGAGATATACCCGTAAATTCCGTGCGGTTCTTCAGTTTCGGTAGTTTAACGTTTACTCAGAAGACATAACTACTAAGGGTTGGTGTGGAGGCTCTTCCTGCTGTGGAAGGATTGTTTTTTATTTCACCAGTTTTTGGCAAATACGGAGAAAAAAGGCATGCTATCGCGAAAGGCTCAAAGGAAGCACAGAACGTAAAGGTGCACTTCAGTAACCGGATAAAGCTGTAGAGTGTGTTAATGCCTGAACTTTGAATTGAAATAAGCAATTCTCCAAAAGCAACGAGAGAGAGATCCTAGAATTATTGGCTCCATAGGATATTCTTCTTAAGTCCTTGAGGATTTTTTCCGAAATGGATTTCTATTTTCATTTTGTATTATGAAATCAAATTCACCGTTTTTATTTATGATTGTTTTGCATATAAAAAGGATGTGTCACGACTATTTGTTCAAGCGCCCCCATTCTATTACATTGAAATGCTTTGGCAAGGACTAAGAGAAACAAAAAGGTGGATAGAGCAATGATTATTATTATTATTTTTATGATTGTTGTTTGTGAGAAAGCGGGTTATAAATGTCAGAAATGTTTATCCGTGAAATTTTATCGCAGTTGTTTACTCTGAGTGTTATGATGTGTGGGGGCAAATCGGAATGAAAATTCAATTTTATTCTATTCCTGTTTTGTTTCCAAGAATAGTTTGTTAAGATAAAAGCCAATAACTTTTGGGCTCTAAGGATTTGGGATTGAATATTTCAATTTTCATCAATTTAAAAAAGCGGAAACATCTTACTTCTGAGGAAAGAAAAAAAAAATATGCGTTTCCATCCAACTTGCTCCCTGAGTAGTCGACTAATTCCACTGATATCTGCTGTGACTTTGCGGGTTATATAAAATGCGATCCTGCTACTGATTGTCATTAAGTTGTTTTTCTGACATTCCATTTTAGGAAAAAAAAAACTACAATGGCAACACTTTCCTCGCAACAATATTTGACGTAAAACCTCTTCAGGCATCGGATTTCATGTGACGTCAAAACTCTCAACCAAAATCAGTGACTCCTAAATAAAAAAAAAACAACATAACAATTGTAATATGCCTAACCTGCTTTTCCTACGCTCTCATACACGCAGCATCACAATGCAGGTCAAAGAGAGACACTTCAAATCTAAAAAGAGAGTCAAATTCAAAATGAAATTTAACAAAACAAACCGAAGACAGACTTTACGCAGCCACTTTACATCACAGCTGTCTGTTTCTGTCAAAATGGCGCATGCTCCTACTAACGCAAAAAAACCGTTATTTCCCTCTTAACCACTTTATTCGGAGTAAAATTCTATCGGAGTCGCCTGAGCCACAAAAACTTAACACACATTCGATGGGCCAACGTTAGAAAGATAGCTCAACTTGCGTCAGTCGAGTTATGGTTTTGAAAGCTTCCGCAAATCAAGGAGCAGCGCGTCGTTCCGCATCTGGTGTTGGTAAATGTGAAAAACGGTTATGGCTATGCTGCCTTCTCATATCCTTGTGTTTCCTGTTTGCTTTGTAATTGTGTGTCTATAGACGGTTACGGTTACGTATTTGTTTTTTTTTTGTTATTTTCTTCGTTTTGTTCGTCCTCGGAAAAGGATTTAATTTAAATCGGAACAATTGTATTCGCAGTGACCGTGAATTTTTGTTGTCTAAGTGTGGAACACAGGATATAGGTGGTACTCGACCGAGTTCAAAGTGTCAGAGTTTACCTCTGACGTCAACGAGACGCCCCGTGACGGTAGTTGTGATCTTGAAACGTTCGTCGACTATGGTTTTGTTTTACTAATATTCTACACAAGCACAGCAGAGCTACAGGGGTGGGTTTGAGTGTTTGTTTAGCAAGTTGGCAATTGCATAATCCTGGTGCATTTTGCAAATGCAGTCAGCATACATATATGTCAAGCTAATTGTCCTTGAAGCCTCGGCAAACACATTTTATCTTGCTTCGTTGAGTCAAAGACTCTGTGCTGATGAGCTTTGTGTTTGACATTTTTTCTCACTCGCATATGTGTGTATTCTGTGTTGAGCAACTAATTTGTGTATATTATCCTTTGTTTGCGAAAAAAATCTCGCGTAAAAAGCTGACATAGAAGTTATAACATTTAACGAACACCATATCTTGTGTACGACCAGAGGCAATGTCAGGAACGTGTTTGTGTGTACTCAATGTGTACGCCTGAATGTAGGTCCTTTGGTGAAAATTAGCATGGCATTTGTGTCCTTGAACTAGTAATCATAGCAAGGAAAGAGCAAGTGAGAACAACGACGACACAAAAGAGAAAGGACGAGAGAAAAATAATACAAAAAAAATGCACGTATAAATTTTAATCCTTTTTCTGCCGAGCCGACCGAAAACAGCCGAACTGAATTTATACGTGCCGTAGATATGAGTACAAGCAAAAGTGAGTGAAGTTCGAAGTTAAGAAAAATGTATATAAATATTATGAGAAAAATGAAAAACGTGAAGTTAAAAAGTTAAAACATTGTTCAAGGATACGTTTGCCATTCATCGCGTGTATGTGAATATCTCACGTAAAAGGTCACAAAGTATTTTAATTAAAACACAAACACATTCACACGTCACAATTTATGCTTTGTTATGTGCAAGGATACGGCATAGATTGTTTGAAAAGAGTTTTTTTTCTGCTAAAACAGAGACACCCGCTCCTGTCATAGTGCGTCGTACAAGCAAACAACAATAAAGGATATTTTATGTGTCAGCAGTGAAAGTTTACTAAGGAAATAAAACGTTAAATAGAGAATTTCTCCCATGAACGGTTGAAGTCCTGTAGTCACAGGATCTCAATGTGAATTGTGTTTGTTCTCTGACAGGATTTATATACAGAAAATTATAACTTTGTATTTGGCTACTGTATTTATGTTATGTAACTAGCGTCATTTTTGTATGAATGTCTGTTGATTTTGTTAAAAAAAGAGACCATTTATCTGCCCTGAGCGTTCTGTCCCAATAACAATGGTGAACGAGATTTATCTCTTTAAAAAATTTGAAAAAAAAATAACTAGTGCTAGTGCTTATTGGGAAGTTCTCGACAGGATATAACTTCTGCGAGGAATTCTGTGCCAAGTGCAGGCTTTTCAGCCAGTGTTTTCGAAACAAAACAAGACAGCAAAAAAGAAAACTTTAGAATCCTGCCGTGTGCTACATTGTTGGTATGAGAGAAGGAACTTGTTCGTCGGGAGTTCTTCCTTTTTTTTTAAAACAAGAAAAAACTCGGCACAGATTTCTTGGTTGGGTTGTGCAAAAGCTGATGCTCCTGAAACGTGCTACGTGAGTTGTCGTTTCCAACAGAGTATCAACATCAACAGCAACATACACAGCAGGATTCGGAGAGAAAATTTGTGGCCAAGTGTTTATGGAATCTGTTTGAATTCGCGTGCGAGTTCTCTTCCTTCCATTTTATTTCATGGTGCTTTGTTTTTTCTTAAAGAATGTGCAGTGGAAAATGTAGGTTAAAAGTTCGACTAAGTATGCGGTTGTTGTCGCGGTCCTTGCTTTCGAAATAAATATTGCACAAGGTTTTCCTGTTTTCGTTATAATTTTGTTGCTATTTTTATAATTTTTAAAGGATTTTTTTCTCTTGAATTTGTTTTGTTCATCAAATTCACAGCCGTATAGTGGGGATATTTTGTTTTTGCACTGCAGCTAGTGAGTGCGAATAATATGCAGTGATGGTGCAAAAAATCGCTTCCATCAATGTGATGTAATTAGGGACAGAGTGAGAGTGACTGGGTTTTACGTATTACGGTGGTATGGTGGCGGAAATGTGTGGGTTTGAGTGAGTGTCCTTAATGTAATTGACTTTCCACTTTGATACTGCAATTAATTATCGTTTTAGATTGTCAGTAAAAAGAGGAAATCTGTGATAGACGAGGATCTATTTTTGTTTCAAAGTTAATGTGGGCGGATTCTTGGCTTGTATTTCAATATTTCTGTCCGTTTGACCGTCATTGACTCTGAAGGATATTTATTATCCCTCCCGACAGAATGAAGTTTGTAATTTATGTTATTGGTAAAATATTTAAATGAGACCTGGTTACTTTCGCCAATAACTCTGTTGCTATTGAAATGCTGAATTTTAGTATTCTGGGGATACACTTTGCAAATTTGATAGGATTACCTTTAAATTTTGCTAAAAAATGATTTTGTTTTAAATTGTACGGAAAAAGTACGTATACGCCACAGTGACCAAAAACAATGAACTACTGAGTTTTTGAAGAAAATTTAAATAGAGATCTTTTCCATTTCAACTAAATATCCACCAAAATAAGAAATAAAACATTTTTCCTTTGAGTTAACGGAAATTTCAAGCTAAAAATAATATTTTTCTTGCGTTTGGCTTGCAACTTTCAAAAAAGTTTGCCAAACCTTGTGTTAAGAATAAATTTCTTGAGCAGAATACTTTTGTTCTTAAAATGTGTTTTGTACTCAAAAATGGCTGGACCGATTTTCATGATTTATGATTAAATTGATTTTTCTCCACCCTGGAACAAAAACAAAAGATGGATGAGATAAATATAATGATCTGGTTGATAGCGTTAACTGTTGACTAAGGTTGACTTCTTTATTGAAAAAAATGTGTGTTTTTTTTATTTATCACATCAGATCCATTCAGACTTAGCATGCCATTAAGATGACATAGTAGTAACGAAAAAGGAAACGAGGAATCCATATGTATTTCTACCTGGCTTCACGTCTATATGCGAACCTGATGGTAGTTTTCCATTATATTTAGAAGTAAGTGATTTCATTGAATTCTAGTTAGGAGTTTTCGTCTTTCTATTTGCAAGACAAAAACTAAGGTTAGGTTAGGTTAGTTTATGTGAGCTTACAATTGGTGTTGTTACCGTCACACTTAAATCAATGTAGATCCTTTGTTATACCCCGAAGTATTGTAGCTCCTGGAAAAAGTTCTTTAACCTATGAAATCTATGGTCAAGCCATTTAGAGGATTTCACAGAGTTCAGTAGGCGATTGCCTGGGAGTTCGTATAGCTCTTGAAGAAAACATTGCTTAAACATTTTTTCCTAGTCTTGCAGAGCACTGCTAAGTGGCATAGAAAGTGAGCGATGTTATTGTGCCCTTCTTCATTGCTATGCAGCTTCTGAATATGTCGTCTTTGATAAGCCCCATCTTTACTTTGTGAAAGCCAAGTAGATTATGTCCAGTAATCACGCTTTTGAGGGTTTTTTTCAAGAAGTAAGATCCTATCGTATCTTTTTTTGTCGTAATTTGGCCAGAGTTTCCGGCTGTTACCGCAGGTTTCAAGGAGTTTCCATCTATCATTTGCTTTTTGAATGATATTGTTACTAATATTTCGTTTTAATTCGCATGGAGGGATTCTGATGTTATAGTCTATGAGAGAGGGATCAAATGCTGAGCCTTCTCTTGCAAGCTCATCCACTTTTTCATTTCCTGGCACACCACTGACTGTTATTGGGAACCCAGCAGGGTCTTACATTAGCTCTTCGCGACAGCAAGAAACAAGTTTTGACCTGAATTGATTGGCAGAAATCGCTTTTATTGCTTGACTATTAATGGAAAAAAAGTAAAGCTAAGTATACACGATTGGAAGATCTTCCAATATTGGCCGAAATGCCAAATGTCTTCCAACAGCAACCAATGAGCTTTCAATTGCCAATTTTCTATCAAATCAAAATTTTCTGTTTATACGGTTGGAAAATTTTATCCAAAAATTAATCAATTTATTGGAAGAAAATTGGCTGTCAATTTCTTGTTATCCAATTAAATATTGCCTGTTTAGACAATTGGAAGACTTAAGAGAACAAACAATTGGTAGACTCATTGGAAGACAATTTTTTTTGACAAATGATAGAAAATATGAAACACAATTTGAGGGCAAGGATATGCAAGGAGAATTGAAATCATACTTTTTCGAAAAAGGTAATTGAGTTGCGAAAAATAAAGATATTTAAATTAATAATGAAGATGAAATCTCTAAGTCCAGACCTAACTAATTGCTTTGGAATTGCATTTAACTCAGATGCAACATACTCTTCAAAAATTCAATTTGGTGCTGTCGGTGCATATTTAGTCCATCAAATCTACCGATATTTCTCTTATAACATGTTTTTCCTCCAATGAAGATTAAGGTGTTCAAAATGCAACACTTCTGGGTCATTTTCTCCCTTTGTTGAAAAACATGTTGTGTCTTGTCCGCCTAATTTTTTAAGAAAAGACCAATCTTACACGACTTTAAAAATTAGTAAAAAGCCAAACCAACAAACTTAACAGTTTGTTGATTCGGTCGACTGCAGAAGCTAGCTGTTTTTTCTAAGAACAACATAGGCTTGGAAAACTTAAAAGAGATCAAAACATTGTCGATTGTTCCGTGGCCCATTTGGCCTTACATTCCTTGATGGCGTCCCCAACCAACGTCAAGTCAAACTGTGTTTTTATGCTCTGCACAACCTGCATCTTAAAAACATCACTCGGCGCGATCTCCGGAAAAAACTGTAAAATAACGTCATGCGCCCAATCCTTCTCATCTTACCTTTCCTTACCATTTCATCCATTCTTGTTGTTAAAAAACTTAATACTTTTTTCAATTCCTCTGAAGTACAACTGAAAAATTGTCTTCCAATTAAAAATTGAACGAAGTTGTTGGATAGAATTTCATCCAATGACCAATTTGTCGACAAACGTCCAATTTTTTGAAAATTTGCAAAATTGTTTGTTTACAAACGTTCACACGATTGGAAGAAGTATACCAATTTTTTGATAGAAAATTGGAAGAAAATTGGCTTTCAATTTTTTTTCTGTCAGTTTTGAGACAAAAAATTGGGTGTTTATATGATTGAAAGAAAATTGGTGAAAATTTGTTTTGAAAAATCTGCCAATATTGGAAGATCTTCCAATCGTGTATACTTAGCTTAAGAAAAAAAAACCTGCCCCTACTCCAGTAATTATTTTAGAACCATCCGTAAAGATGGTAAAATTCGATTCATTAGTGTAAGGGACACTGTTTTCCCAATCTTCTCTATTGGTTAAGCTAGTAATAAGGGTTTAATTGAAGTCTAATCTGTACAGACGTTGTTGTCAACGTATTTTGTAAGAAACGTATAGCGCGGGATTAAAAAAAAAAAAGTGCTCCAGATGTTGGTTTGACTAAGCCGAAGAGACTGTTTTTCTGCCGGTTCTTGTACAAATAAATCTAAGGAGGTGAGGTTCACGATCACTTTGAGACCCGTAGTTGGGGAAGTCCTCATCACCCCAAAAAGAAAAAGAGAATTCATAAAAACTAAGGTTAGCGCCCATTCAAAAATTATGGCAATCAAGTTTAAAAAGATGTTCAACCTTCATCTGTATATCTTCGACAATTTTGCTTTAGAGAGAGCGAGTGTTGAATGAGGTCTAGTCGTCTATAGTCCTTTCAAGGTCTCTGACTTCGTATTCAAACAAATGTCTTTGAATTTATAGGAGATGCGCTGTCAATGGGTTTAAATATACTACACCCTCTAAATGAGTCACTTTTCACATTTTACAGTACCTTTACAGCTGCATTTCATTCAATTGCCACCATCAAATCTGAATTCATCTGAAATCATATGCTTACTTGAGTTCAATAAGACTCGAGCATTTATTGACATTATTATTCGATACACATAAAATAAGTAATTAACATCATATATGATCGTAAATAGGTTATGTTAATAATTTCCTGAGCTAATCACGCGGCAGGATTTTAATTGAGTTCAACAAAATATTAAACTTACACAATTATATTGAAATTTAATATTCATGTTCATTATTGGCTCTTAAATTTAATCACATAACGTAACATATTAAAAACAAAACTTTTATTTATCAATCATTTCATTTTCTTCAGATGTTATTCAACAGCAAATGGAAAACATAAGCTAAACTGATAATTAGGCTATTAAAAAATACAAACAAGTGTTCATAAAAACTGGAAGAAATCTATTAAATAAATTCACACTGCCTCAAATAAAGCAATTCAAATAAATGAATAGTGTTTAAACGAATAAACTTAACCCAACATTTATAGAACAAATAAAATATTAAAAAATTTCGGTGTGTATTTAGTTTATACATTTAACAGTTCAATAGTTATAATAAGTTATAGTGAAATAAAATCAAACAATCACAAATCAACCAATTAATTCAATTTAAATATAAAAACAAAACAAATAAATTAATTCGATTTAGTGTATTAGCATATCTGTACTCGTATAATGAAAAACAATACTCGTACACAAACAGATTATGGGACTCACGTAATCGCATCGATAGCAATCGAAGAGGATTTCAATCGACTTGGATAGGAAAAGAATCAAGTGAAGAGTTAAATCGAAAGCCGGTCGGTTTTTCTCGCTTAGCAGTTCTTTTTTCGATTAAAAAAAAATTACTAAGCACCTTCTTTCCCTTCGCAATAATAAAAACGAAAAACAAACAACAAATAAAAGCCAATCTAAATCGATCGTTTGGAGAAAAACCTTGTCATTGGATTATTGAGATTCACGTGGCAGAGGAGAAGGATTAAAACAGATTGGAACGCGAAGGACAACCGACAATATGAGTGAGTAGAGTGTATAAAAAATATTGTAAACGAATAAAATCGATTTTTTTGTTCATTTTTATACTCATCCATTTGTCCCACATCAGGTTGAATTAGAATTTAAATTTACTTCAGTATTTCCTGTTTTTGTCGGGAAAGAAAACTTTGATATCACTTTCATCCGCTTGGCAGTAACGATGGCGTATAACCGCATACTCCTGCAAGTAGGATTATTTGAGAATAATGAGTTCTTTCTTTTTTGTTCTGTGTTTTGATAACTCCCCGTGCATAATAATTTAGGAATACTCGCTTATAGAGTGAAAAAACCCTTAAGGAATTTCCCAGGAGGCAGGAGAGTCTGTGATGAGAAAAACTAAGTTTTTTTTTGCTGAGGCAGTTTTTTTTACTGCTCGCGGTTGTAGAGCTTTTTTTCTTCTCTTTTGCAGGGAATTAATCGAGCTGGAGTGTTTACGCTCGATGTGAACATTTGCACTTTAGGGCAGAAAGCTACACACAATTTAAAAAAACTTGATGAAAGAAATTAAAAAAAAAAAAATCAAACATATGGAGCATGTTTGTTTGGTGATTGAAGAGGGATTTGTGTTTGAGGGAGAAAAAAGAAGTAAAATTTAAGGAGTCGGAACGAGTTTGTTCTTAAAATTAAAGCTTTGAAAAGTTTAAGAAGAGTTTTCAAAAGAAACCTCAAAAATAATTTAATTTTAAAACAGAAGAAGTTGGTAGTTCAGGTTATTGCTATTCAGGCTTTCTTTTTTATGTGTGGAGTGGAACAACGAACTCTGAACTCTTGAAGTGTTTCAGCGAAACCTAAGAAATTCTATTTCGTCGTACAGTACCCCATACTTTTTTTATTTAATTTAAAATTCCTTGAGCACCCTGTATTATTCAACAACAACTACGTGCTAAATATAAATGTCCCAAGAATTTGGAAATACTATCCAGTTGGCTCTTCAGAAATCAGGTATTGATTGAATATTCTTCACAACCAACCAGAAAATGTTGAAGATTTTATTCTTATTTTTCCGTCTATGGAGAAAAAAATATCATCATCATCAAAAACAAAAAGAAAACTGTCATTTTCAGAAAATAACAAATTCATTCGAAAAGATTTCCTGTCACAATCAGCTAAGGTCTCCTCTGGGGCTATAAACGTAACTCAATCTTACGCCTCTTTACCCTTCACAACAATAACGTACACACGCACATTCATACACACAAAAATATTTTACTAACCAATCGAATTATCATCTTGTTATGTCGTTGTCGTCCTCGTCGTCCTCGCTGAAAAGCAAAACAAAATATGTACCTAAAAAGCAACAAAGACTTGTTTTGTATTCAGATCTCCTACAAAACATTTTCAATCAAATCCATAGTCTTTCGCATACAAAATGTTGCTTATCTCAAATTACCATGATTGTCACATAGAAATGATGTTTCTTTTTTTGTTTGTATTCAGGAACAAAACATCCCCAGAGATTCATTAGTCCTGTATGTCTGTGTCTGTTCCAATAATCCGCTCAAGACCAAAAATAGAACATTCGTCCTTAAATCCGCATATTCTTTGGACCCATTTGGCTTGAACTTATCGAAATTGTTGTTTACACAACAGATATTAAGGTTTAGAATTGTAGAGAAGATATCATGAACCTGGCTTTTTATTGAATTGCATTCCAATGTCCTCAATTGAGGTTCTTCTAACATCAATTTCAGAATGCTCAGCAAGTTCAATATCCGTTTGTTCAGTTATCTCTCGCCTTTAGTCTTAAAATTCAGTTAAGTATCGTAACTTTCATTTACGAATTTATTCACACTGTCCGCATTTATTTATTGAAAATGAGGTCCTTTAGTTAAAAGGACTTAGCACGAACACGGACATCAGACAGACCATGAACAAAGTTGACAGCCCGATACTACTACATGTGTCCTCGATGCTCTTAAAACATGACTCCATCCAACGCACAGCATTCAGAGCAATGTAAACAGGACATAGTCCGTATTCGAATAGTCATGGAGATATGATAGACGAAGTTAATGCGGATGTCGAACAAAGTCAATACGTATACGAGCAATAAACAACTGAATTCAATTTGTGTCATCGATTTGTGTGCTTTTAAGTAGAACTCAAAAACACACTCGATGATTTCGGCTTTGGGTATTTCTTATTCAAATCGGATGGGACACAAATTCATATGAAAAAGTGATGTTTACATTTGAGAAAGAAGTTGTTTACACACAACAATGTTATGTTGGTACATTAGTTCATATAACTGAGAATTGAAATTTTTTGGGGCTTCTCAATAACATTTCGAGAAAGAAAAACAATAAGGCATTTGGGATCGTATAGAAGACGACCTGAAGCTGTTTGTTCGAACGCCTACTGTGCTGGATTTTATTTGTTTATGTCAATAATGGAGATTTTATTTTTGTCGAACAAATTTTTGATAAGAAAATTTTGCAGGATGGAGTTTTCTGGGGTAATTGATTCGATGAAGTTTGGGGCATTTATTTGGAATATCCGGTGAGCTGTTGATGTTGCTTAATACAGAAAATTTGTAATATTCAAGTTTGGGATTAAAAAGAAATATTAATTTTTAAACAAACAGGCCTTGGGTTATCTCTTGGAAGTGTAGGGCGGACAATTAAAAAAAAAAAACATGCATGAAAGTTCAAAACGAGATATTTCCATAGGTTGAACATTGTTTGAATTTTGAGCATTTTAATAAGAAATCTTAGAAAATTGGGTTCCCATATCATATATCACACCCAACCTTAACGTTTCCTAGTTTTCGACACCTCTTAGTTCATACTGAAATGCTTGCAGTCAAGAGAAATTAAATGAAGTCATCCTTCAATCTTCAACCAACCTCTTACATAAAGATCGCTTCATCAATCCCTTAGGAGGTTTTTGTTATCAATGTGAAAAATCTGTAATGATGCATTAGCTGCATACATTACAAATTCTCAAATAGCATAAATTATACCAAGAAAATATAATTCATACGTAACAGAAAGGTTTTCGATTGAAATCTTACAACTCGACCGAATATAATTCACACCCAGTTTATATTATTATTATTATTATTTATTATCCTTATTTTTTTTCATATAAGATATTTAACAAAATTATTTTAAAGATGTACAATGTACATGCATGGCTTATAAGCCGTCTGCCCAGTTTTTGTAAGAAATGTGCATGAGCGACCCGTCGTCGGTGACAAAATCAGGTTGAAGAGTGGTAACAATCCTTCCCTCCTAAGATACGGAACCGATCAGTCGGTCAAAATATAAGTCCCGGACCTGTCAGTTGAAACACCGGTTAACCACCGTTGAAAGTCGGTTCAAAGCCGTTGATAAACCAAAAAAAACCTTGTCGATAGCCGATCGGAAGATTGTTGATAGCCGGAGGGAAACCTTGTTGATAACCGATTACCAAGCCGTTGAAAGCAACGGAAACTCCGTTGATGCACTTGGGGAAACCCTAAGGGCCGCACAAAATCGTTGTGCTCATCTTAAACTCATCACAAATGAGAAAAGTACATGAAATTCCGAGCCGTGAAGCAAGAAAAGGTCATCACCAGGAAGAACTCCAGTCAACCTAGTCTGATACCGCATATGAAAATTTATATTTGAAGCCATATATTTTTAAGAAAACTAACATTAATACTTAGTTGAATAAATAGAATTTTTGGATTAAAAACATTTATCTTTCTTTTTATTGGCCCGAACTAAGGTTTACCTTAGTAGACCCTGGATCACCTGAGGATACCCCAGCCTTTGATAACAAGGAACATCACAAACCCAATATCGTTGTATTTTTCCATGAAATCACCACTGTATTACCCACTGTCTTACCTAAGCTCTGCTTCCTAATGAAATTAACAAATTTTTCAATTTAAAAGTCCTGTTTTTTCAATTGCTTAATCTTCTTTGTTTTAATTGAAGCTTTTTTAAAGGTATTATCCAATCATTTTCTTTAAATAATTGGGATTAAAAACAGACCTGTTTTCTCATTAAATCAAATTACATTTTTAACTTGGGTCTATGAGCTGCGATGGCCTAAGATTTCATCCTGCCTTTCGACTTTATAAAAGTTCAACACAACTCTCATTCTTAGGCCAGCCAAAGTAAATAGAAAGTTTCAGAAGAAGTGTTAACAAAATTGTTCTTTTGCCTACAGGTACAAGCCTACCTACTTGATCACAACTTTTCGTTTTTCATTTAACAATTCCATCCCTTTCTGTAGCATTATGATTTTCTCAACAAAATTAAAAAGTACAACATACATACACAATTTGTTTACTTAAGTTAATTTTCCAAACTTCCAGTAAGTAAAGAAAAAAAAATACTTCCGGCATTTTGTTTAAGGTCGATGTTTGTTAGCTAACAGAATTACAGAATCGCGAAGGAGCGAGTGAGAATGAAAGTTGTAAAATTGCATGGACAGATCCTAAAAGTTGTTAATTAACTTTTCACTCTTCAGCCAGCTGAAACATGAGGCCACCCTTTTTGGAGCTTATGTCACGTTAACTTTTCATATAACTTCGGTACAGATTTGGAACAAATTTGAAGCAAATTTTAAACAACGGATTTAACTTTTTTTCAATTTGCAATAACATCAACATGAAATGATGTTGATATCAATTAGAAAAGTTAACTGCCATTTCATTTGAAAAAAAATGTGGAAAACGGAGGTTAATGAACTGCGTTTTGTCTATTTCGTGTGACACAAAAAAATACACACAATCAATAAACGGGAGAAATGATGTCGAAAAACTTCCTCCGGCTACAACCTCAACCCAACCCTCTAATTCTAGACAACATGGCATTTTGCATGTTTTTTTTCACTAATCTCAGCAAATGTATATAAAAAATGTTGCAATGAACAGAGTTGTGTTTTGTTTTTTCTGCTTGTTTACAGAAACCATTGCCACGGCGCGCCATATCGTTGTCGGTCGCGACATGATGGGATAGCGAAAGTCTAAACAAACTTTGTGGTAAAAAGTCCACCCGCGATTCACCACGTTTATTCATATTGTAGTGGAAAATAAAACACCCTCACCCAAAAATAAAATAAAAAGTATTTTTTCTAATAAAAATAAAATAACGAAAAAAAAAATCTGGCCAGCTATTTTAAAATTATGAAATACATTTCGAGTTATTTACATAAAACCTATGCCCATTCAGAACGGGCCAACTTTATTGCTCAGCCCTATTTCGAGAGCTGAAATGTGTATTGTTGAAGCAGGGTTGGATTAGTTGCTGACTGCCACTTTTAACAATGACAATGTCATTTTCTTCTTCGAAAGCTCAAGTCTTTCAGCTGCAATTAACGAAGCACTGAGCCCGAATTGATTTTGCTTAGGGCCTTGTTTAGGGTGAAGGTTAAAGTGTGTTGAACATTTGCAAAAGTACTGCCGATTCTGTACTGCGCTATGTGTCTCTAAGACGCCGAGCCCTTTTTAAGTCATAATACGTGTTCATGTGATATCACTGTGATTATGTCCCCTAAGCCTCTAAACTGATACATAGGAAGTGTAAGTTGTGATCGGTATTGAACGTATTGGCACATAACGTGTTGAGGAAGATCCACTTTCTCTAAAAACGTATTTTTTGGCTTTTGATAACTGCTGTTTTAAGCTTTTTTTTGAGCAACTTCAATTTTTGTCTTGTTTTCTGCCTTTTTTGATACCTTTTTGTTTCTTTGGTTCAGGATTCCTCCTCAACTTTAAGGAGTAGATACAAATTTTAAATGGGAGCGTGTTATTGGGAAACATTCGGAAATCAACGCGATATTATTGGCTATGGTGTAAACGGTCTTGTCGTAGAATGTTTGCTCTTCCTTTTCCTTGTAAGTCCGGCCATGTGACCATAAAAAAGCCATAAGCAGTTGGGTTCGAATGCAAATAAAGAATGCATTAGTAAAGCTTCGATGGTTAGATAGTTCGTCAGTAATGGTATAACAGCAGACTTAAATAATAATGACGATGGAATACCCAACCGAGTCCGAAGCGACTGTAAAGGTATAAAGAGGTGCATACTCTTTTTTGTTGTTGTCGATGCACCATCTCCTATTTTGTGTTCTAGTTTTATCTCTCTTCTCCAATCTGGGTATTCTGGGGATCTATATAGTATCAGTGAACGGATTGTTGTTAGCCTATTTTCATTTTCCCTGTTTTTGGTTTCATTCGTTCTATTTGTTGTTTGTATTTTTGTTTGCCTGAAAAAGACAATAAAAACAGACAAAATGAAAACTAGGAAAACAATCAAAGTAGGTGCATGATTTGGAGCGTTTTAGTGATAGCGCTTTCGCTTTTTGATTCTGAAATAGGTTTGACTATGTAAACTTTTTTCACTGAAAATTGGAAAAATATACTTTGATGATTTGAGACATTTAACCAAACACTTTTTTGACACTTAAGTGAATTTAAAATAAGGACCCTCATGGATTGGGACTAATGGCTTTGTCGAGATTTTTTCTAGTTCACAGTAAAAAAAATACAAAACACTTTTGCATATTTGACACCAAATTTACGTCTAAGTGCAAAGTTCCCCATTTAACACCTTTTTTGCTCTCTAAATAGACACATACTACACATGTAAGAACTTAATAACCTCCTTTTTTCAACAATTGCGAGCGTGCCTTAAAATGTGTCAAGTAGGTTATGTTTTGAGCTAGTGACTTCATGCTCGTGACACAAAGTCATTTAGAATACACATAATCATCATTATCATTATGAGCTTTGTTTTCCAAAGCAGCAGGTAGATATATTTTTGTATTCTGTCACTATTAACAGACATTAACCACGTTCTATTTAAGTACCAACTACGCCCTCTATCCCCCTGCCCTTAAGGCTTAAATTTCTTTACATGACGACGACGATGAATGGTTGAAAACAAAAATGTGAAAAAAAGGATGCAAGCACTTTAGAAAAAAAACCCTCTGCCATCATCTAACCTAACCATTAGCATTCATTATATAAGTTGGAGATACTCCCCTTCGCTCTCTGTATTCCCCTCTGGTGAAAACTCCCTATTAGCCTAATTTGATGTAATTTTATTGCAAAAAGAGAAATGATTTTTTTTCTCATCTTCATATTTTTAATTTCAAAACAATTTTCAAAAGCCACAGAAATAAATAAGTCGGTATAAGATATGAATAGAAGATATATACGAGTATGAGTGTGTCTATAGGACTATACGAACAGACAATAATGGAAGGCTATCTTGCAGAAGCTTTTGTGGGTAAAGCACTTTTCTTCCTAGTCCATATTTTTTGTGGATATATTTGTTGGCTCCTTTGTTCCGTTCGAATCCTAAGTGTAAACGTAAGCGGGATGAAAAAAAAAGAAATTGAAATAACATAACGGATTCTATGGAATATTTTTGGTATTTTTTATTCTCAAGAGTGGGTTTTTAGTTTAATATAATATTTTTCTAGCACAAAAGCACTTAAATTTTGACATAAGGAAAAAGTAAAAATATTTGCTAAAAGGGATAACGCTTGGGGAAAATTATTTTATAGTTTTAGAGTGCCTTTGAAATGCATCATTAGTATTAATTCAAAATTTACACAACACTTGGCAATTTCGTTCAATTTCAAGAGGGGAAATGACTGAAATCAGCCAATAAAAGGGACAACAAATCCATGTTGAAAATTCCTTGAAAATAAGCTCTCCAATTACAATTCACAACTAGTTTTATATGATTAATAAAAAAGTCTGACCCGATTTCGACGTGGACCACAGTCACCTAGATTTGGGATATTTAAGACTCATACCAAAAACTGTCAATGGCACTCCTTCTGCTGAAAACTAAAACTCAATTGTAAAATAATGTAAGTTTAACTTTCGTCTTTGAATCCCTGACCTGGTTTCAAGCAAGAAACCAAACCACCCCAATCACCCACCCATAACTAAGAATCAAAGCATTGTTTGGTCCATGGTCCCGGATATCGGATTTAAACGACCGACTTGGGGAATTTCCTTAAGAGCACCTCACCGAAGAAGAAAAATAAGGGAGCAAAAATAAGCTGGCATAGCAATTCATTGTGTATTTGGTATACCCAGTAAGGTAGATGTAGGGTTTTCTTCAACCATCAGGGTTGTGCAATATGCTCGCTCACTAACCTACAATTTTTCAGCAGCATGCCCCAAATCTCTACACACTTTGTACCCACTTCGGAAATTGATTTTGCAACATCATCATCATCATCATCATCATCATCATCATCATAGAGTTCCGGACCTCTTAACCCTATCCGCAATTGTAAAGGGTTGGAAATTGATTTTTCTTTGCATATGAAATAATTGTTGCCCTCCCCGACTATGATGCTGATGATGGTGATGATGATTTTTAACGCACGCTGCACTTCTTGTTAATTTATACAAAAATCAAATTTCAAATTTTCCAAAATGAATAGTCAACACAAAAACAAAATACATATAGACTGAATGCTTGAAGAGGTAAATCCCCTGTTAAATTATGTGCATTAATTTTTCACATGAAGTAGCTGGCATACACAATGAATTTATGTAGGTTTTGAGGGTTTTTGGATGATAGCTTGACAATTTATTCCGAAATTTTTGACGTTCGTTTATATGACCGCAATGTAAAATGGAACGTCAAGAATGTCATACTTATACATACATCGGTTGTGGGAGATTAAAATAAAGTAAGAAAAAAAAAACAAATTTTGAAAATCGGTTTAGTTTGCATTATCGATGTCACCAGAGTGGACTGATTCAAATCTGTGGTTGACGGCTTTCCGCATAGATAAGTAGAAATACTTTTTTTTCTGCGTACTTATACATGTATGGATTTCTCGTAACAATATGGCATACATAATTTAAGAGTTTCCAATTGAAATTCCAATTAGACTAATTTTGTAAATGACATTTTGCGGGGGAAAAGTGCCTCTTTTTTCCACCGTAAAAGTGCATTTACAAAATTTCGCACAAACTTGCTTTGTTTTCTCTAATGCTTACACAACTGCGATAATTAAAGTTTTTGAATTTTGAAAATGATTTTAAATGTCCTGAGGGTTAGGTACTTCTGACTTGAATAGGTACTCTGTTGGTAAATATTCACAGTAGGTATTTATGGCACTAATTGCTTTTGCAATTGAGCAATTTGGATCTCATGTTTATATGAAGGTACATGACTATGATGGAAGATAGAGATATGACGACCAACTTAATCTGAACCAATATACATTATATATTACAACAAAAAAGGAAGTAAATACCTCGACTACTGAAAATTTGAATAATTTTTCAAACCAAAGGTAATCAATTATATGGTCACTATTACTTAGCTAATACTTGGTGTACCTGATATATTGTTTCCGCAACAGCATTGTTTGTCCGATTCTGAAGAAGGTCTCCCTTCTCTCTTCCCTTCTTCTACTCTAAACAACTACAGAAGAATCAGCCTACTTAACATCGCCTACAAGATCCTCTTTTCCGTAATACCTGAACGTCTGAAGCCTTTCGTCAACAATCTGATTTTGATTTTTGATTTGATTTATTTAGCATTTATAGAAAATATAAATTAAGCTACTTTATAATACAATTATTATATATCTTAAAAATTAGTTTTTACAAATTCATTTACATTGCGCTTATTTATATTAAAATTTGTTTCCAGTTTAACATGTTCTGGCAAGGAATTAAAAATTTGAAAGCCTTTGTATATTACACTGTTTTGTGTTATTGTATTTCTATAATTAGGAAGTCGCAAATTATTTACATTTCGCAGTTGATATGGTTGGACTTCACCCACATATCTAACTAAATCACTAAAATAGCTAGGCAAATCTCCCATTCTCATTTTTTGAACAAACAATAGAACATCTACTACTAACTGTTGTTTGACGCTTAACCACTCTAGTCGACTTAACATATTTAAAATACTTGTATAACGATTACAATTTAATATTATTCGCATTGATTTGTTTTGGAGTTTTTGCAGTCTATATATGTTACTTTGACTTAACAGAAATAATACAGATGAACAATATTCAAAATGTGGTTTTATTATAACATTATATACTCTAATAGATGCATTGAAATCTAATTTACTTTTGATTCTTCGAAAAAATTGCACTTTTTTGGATATTTTTTTAACAATATAGTCCACATGTTTATCGAACTTTAAATTCTGATCTATTATCACACCTAAGTATTTTATTTGATCTACTTGTTCTATGTTTTCATTTTCTATACTTAAGTCTATATTGCACTGCGTTTTAAATATCATCGCCTTCGTTTTTTGAACATTTGTCTTTAGCTTGTTAGCTTTGAACCAGATGCTTATGCTGTCGAGATCTTCTTGTAGTTGCTGAGTTGAAGCTGACACATCTCTACCCACGATGTATATTAGGGCATCATCGGCAAACATGACTATTTTACAATGCTTCAAAACTTTGCATACATCATTTATGTATAGTAGGAACAAAACTGGCCCAAGTATTGAGCCCTGAGGCACTCCCAAAAGCGTTTGTGTTATCTCCGAAAGTTTCCCATTCACTGATGTTCTCTGAGTTCTCTGATCAAGGTATGATTTGAACCACTGAATTTCTTTTTCTCGGATACCATACTGCTTCAACTTTTGTATTAATATACCTCTGTCGATCGTTTCAAAAGCCCGCTTAAGGTCCAAGAACACTGCAATAATGGTAGATCCTGCTGCCATATCCTCTTTCCAATTTATGAGAACATAGTTTAGTGCAGATTCACAGGAATGGTGACTTCTAAATCCAAACTGACTTTCGATTAAGATATTGTTGTTGTCTATGTATTTTTGCAGTTGAATTTTAACAATTTTTTCTAAAAGTTTTTCGTACACTGGCAATGCGTTTACTGGTCGATATTCTTCACACCGCCTTGAGCCTTTCACTTTTTGTATTGGTGAGACCAACGATTCCTTCCATGTGCTTGGAAAACATCCTGAGAGTAAAGATTTATTTACAATTTCCGTAAGAACGTCCTCTATATCTCCAAATACATCCAAAAACATCTTTGGACTCATATAATTAAAATCTTTTTTCTGTTTCATTGATGTCAATACTTCAGATAAATCAGAATTGTTCACAGGACTGAATTTAAAGCGACACGGATATTCATCAATTTGATTAACATATTGAATAACCTCAATTGACTGATTTATTTCTGATACACTATTAATAAAAAAAGTATTGAATTCATCCGTGATCACTTTTGAATTATTAGTCACTACTCCATTAAAAATAATGTTCTCTTCAATTTCAACTCTTTTCGATCCCAACACGTATTTTTTTAAGGTTCTCCACATAGCTTTTTGGTCCGATTGCATAAGAATTTTATTTTGAACGAAAAGTCCTTTGCTTTTTACTAATTCTTTTTTATACCGATTTCGCGTCCGCTTATAAGATTCCCAATCACTAATTTCTTCTGTTAGTAAGGCTCTATGGTAACAAGCTATCTTTTCTCTTTTTAAATTTCTCAAATTATCATTAAACCACTCTACCGAGTTTTCGTTAACCACTTTTGTCTCAACATAGTTATTTACGATTCTTAACATTTCACTTGAAAAAAGATTACTTAAATAATGTACATCAACGAGTGGAAGACATATGTTTCTTAACTGACTTTGTCTGATGTCATTTATAAACGCATCTTTGTTGTACTTAATGAACTTAAAGGTTTTTTGTGGCAATTTAACTTTATTTTTTTCTTTCGATTTCAATTTCACTATTATTGTTTCATGATCAGTAATTTTTAATTCACTATTCCTTTCTGTGGAAACTAAGCACGAATTTGTTACAACATAATCTATTAACGTTTTAGAACTTGGAGTTATTCGAGTAGGGCTATGTTCGATTTGTGAAGCTGTATTTTCATAAATAATTCTTTGAATTTCTTTTTGATATGTAAAGTTTTTATCTAACCAATCTATATTAAAATCACCGACAATTATAAAGTCTTTCGCGTTTTCATTTAACTCTTCTAGCATATCTGCAAATCTATCGCAAAATACTCGACACGATGCACTTGGCGAGTTATATAAAACTATGATTGTGATTGGAAAACCCTTGGCAGTTATATTTACACTCATCCACCAATGTTCGTATTGAAACTGCGTTAGCTTCGGAGTATCAAATCGTATTCCTTTCTTCACATAGATACTAACACCTCCTGTGTATCTAGAGATACTGTCACATCTTAAAAGTTCATAATTGTTAATGTTTAATTCACTTGTTTCGATTTGGTCGGTGAGGTGTGTTTCCGATAGTGCCACTAATTCAAATTTTTTTTCACACAAAATAGTTTCAAGTTCACAAAAGTTACCTGTTAATCCTTGAATATTAAAGTAGGCACAATTCAAAAACTTTGGTTGCTAATAAGAAGCCCGTTTTTTTCTCAATTTCAATTTGTTTTAAATAAACTGGACAAACCGTGTCCCTACAATCGTGATTGCCATCATATTTTAAGCCATACAACTTATTTGACCTAACACAATTTACACACTTCACTTCTTCTGATTTGCATTCTTTGGTATCGTGATTTTGACCACATTTCGCACATGCGACTTCATTTTTACACTTGCTTGCAATATGTTTAAAGCCCCAGCAGTTATAACACTTTCTTATTGAAATGTATTCAAAAATTCTACATCTATCCCAATTTACACACACTTTTCCTTCTTTCATCACTTTTGTATAGTCTTCTTCAATAATTGCATTGAATACTTTCGTATTTTTTATACCACGGTAACACTTCACACATTTTACCTCTCCTTTCAAATTGTTTTGGCTTTTCAAAGCTGCTTCTATCTCACTTGTTTCATACATTTCACTCATACCCGTTAAAAGAATTTGCGGCACTGTGAGCTTTGGGCTATCAATAATATATTTTTCATTTAATTTTGAATTCACTTCTTTGCATAAATTTTCACGAGATTTTTCATCCGAACAAATAATCGATATCGATCCATCTTTCTTCTCACTAATATTATTAAAATTTATTGACAGCTCAGAAGGTTTTATATTAATTTTGACGTCACTTTTTGTTTTGTTTATGTCTTGCTTCTCTTTTGGCTTCACGATAACAGTAGACTTCGCGGCATCTGCATACGACTTTTTTTTTGTATTTCAACACCTTTTTCTATGTTTTTTTCTTCCGTTATATTCTTTAAAAGTTCAACAGATTCTTTTAACTCTTTCACAATTTTGTCAAGCGATTTAAAATCTTTTAAACACTTTTCACATATGAAATGAATATATGGCCTTTCGTTTATCAAATCATGATCATATTGCTTCAATTTAAGACACTTTAAATGATAAAATGCACCGCAAGAGCCACTACACACTAGCGATTTATCTCCCGTTTTTACCGGTCGACTACAGTCGACGCAGTCGAAACTCATTTTTCCTTTCACGAAGAAACGAACACTTTAAACGGAAAAACTTCAATTTATTTATTGTTTTAATGCTTCCAATTTCACTATTGTAAAAGTTTCATTAATTAATTTTAATGAAAACAATTCAAATTTTAATTATATTTAGCAGCGACTATGAACTTGACTTATCGATTTCTCTCTCTCTCTCTCTTTCTGATTGGTCCTTATCAATGTGGCTTCAGACCAGGAAAGTCAACCACCGGCCAAATTTTCACTTTGTAGCAGAACCTGGAAAAAACCTATGAACTCACAATCAATACCCACCACCTTTTCATCGATTTTAAGGCCGCGTATGACAGCGTCTACAGAGGCGAACTGTATAAAGCTTTGTCTAGTTTTGGCATACCTGCCAAGCTCGTTCGCTTGTGCGATATAGAATTCACGCTGCGCCATCAAGGTTGGCAACGATCTTATGGAATCTTTCGATGTCAAAAAAGGATTCAGACAAGGCGATACACTGTCATACGATTTTTTTAACAGTGCAAACTCCACCGTCAACACCAGATGCACTATCTTCCAAAAATCTGTTCAACTTTTCGCATACGCCGATGATATTGATATAATGGTACGAACACAGCGTGATGTCAATGGCGCCTAAGTGAGAATTGAAACAGAAGAGGCAAAAAAGGGTTAAGCGGTAAATGAGGGCAAAACGAAGTATATGCTGTCTTCGATGAAGGACACACAACAGCGACGGCTCGGACAGAACGACACAATAGACGCAAGCCCTGTCTCGATCAACTAAGGTAAAACTACACAACCCTCCCATCATCCCAGTCCTGCTGTATGGTGCAGAAAAGTGGACCTTGACAAAATCGGAATGTGTCTTAGGCTGTTTTGAGAGGAAAGTTCTTCGTGTCATCTTCGGTCCCCTGTGCATTGATGGGGAATGGAGAAGAAGATTCAACATCGAACTTTAGCGGTTGTACCACGACACGAACCTAGCCAGAAGGGTCAAGGTCCAGAGACTCAGATGGCTCGGTCATTTAGAGCGGGGGGACACCAATGCTCCGGCTTGGAAAGCCTTCAACACTATTCCCGAGGGACTTAGAAGTTAAGGAAGACCGCGATTCAGGTGGTGCACCCAAGTGGAAGAGGATCTCATTCAACTTGGAGAGCAAAACTGGAGGCAGCTAGCTAGGGACCGAAGCTGGCTGCCGGAGACTGTTGGTTGAGGCCCAAGTCCACAACGGACTGTTGCGCCACCTAAAGTAATTAAGAAACTGTGCCTACATTTCTACAACAAAATTTCAATTTACTCCTATCAAAGACTAAGTAAACTCAAGACTTTACTCTCCCACTTTTTCTTAAGCCACCGTTATACATATCTTTATGTGAAACAGAGCACAGACAAATAATTTCATAACAATGTATCCAAGAAGTCAAGGGAGATTCACTCTGGGGAATATGAAAGAGACACAAAAAAAATAATAATAAACCTTCATCAACGCTTGTTGATTGAAAGTTATTAAATCAAACGAAACACAAGCTCTCACACACATACTGAGCATCCGGATTCCGGAGTCTTATAAAGAAGTTTAATAAAGGAAATGAAACAGGAAAATCATGTTCCTTTGTATGACGCCGTCTGTGTCTCTTATAGCCTGGACTACCGCCTCCCCGACAAAAAAGTCCCAATCCAATTCCAAGCCCATAACGTCGAGTCCACATGTGTAGGTACTGATGTACACTCTCAATACAGTACTGTATTCCATCCAATTACCGTTATTGAAATCTACAGGCATTTATCGATCGCCATTCGATATTAACTGAATGACAATCGAAATGGAAGAGGGTCACAAAACGGGCAGAAAAAAATGAAAGTTAAAAAAAGGAAAAAAGAAACGGTGTAATGTAAACGTAGAGCCGCCTCTTCCAGAGACCATGTTGAAAGAGGCTGAGGGAAAATCATTTCGACACGTATCAGTGACTTTGTTCAGCCCTTCATTCCCATTTGATGCTTGGCCCACATAAAGTCTAAGGAGCTTTAAACCAACAATACCCTGACCATCAAGGGAGATGACACGTCTCCAATTCAAAGTGGGAAGAGAAATTGGGTGGAAGGCGATATTCTATCCTTTCTATACACTGACACACATACACAAACAGTCTACACACATAACACACTCTAGAAACTTGAAAGATTGTTTCTGACACAAGGATTCATTTATGTTTAATATTTTTGCTGCGTCTTAAAGTTTTCCCTTGCTCGATTCTGTTTCTGGTTCTTCTGTTTTTGATTTAAGAGTTATAGTCGGAGGCGAAATTGTAGTCAAGAATTTAAGTTTTAACCAATTCTTCACAATGCCATGCTGGCAAGGCGTAGGCGATGTACACAAAAAAGTTTATAGACACAAATAATGCTGGTATGTTGCGAGTTTATTTCTTTGCAACAAAGAAATTTATTACATTTGTGTGCTCTGTTGGTTTTTCCATTGATGTCCTTGGAGGTTCGTGTTTTTCGGAATTGCTTCCAGAATCGAGAACGCAAAACAACTAAAACTCATTCATCATCAACAAAAGCAAAAGCAGAAACAGAAACAGAAAAACGGAAACACAAGAGAACAGAAAAGCGGGTTTGCTGATGCTGTTGATGTTGTGGTTGTATGCTGAAAGGATATGGTGGTTCTGCTACCCTCTGTAGGTGGAGTGTTAAGCTCCTGCTGGCCTGAAAGCGTAAGTGTAAGCTTTTGCTCTTCATTTTCTTGGTTCAGTGAGAAAGAAATCAGTGTATAGAAAACTCATATAAATAGCATAACAGATGGAGATATTTCAAATCAAGTTGATAGATTTAGGACATTAGACGGAGCTCTTTATAATTTTGAGGGCGACATGTTTTCCACGAAATGTATTGTATTTGATTTCAATGGAATTGAAGTGACTTTTTTTTTAATGATTTTACCACCATCTTTTGGGATTGATGCTGCTGTTGGCACATGAGGATGACCTAGAAGCTAGAAATACACAAGACCCAGATGGTGATTTTCTTTCTCTTGTCGGATTATGATTGAAAGTGGTTCTTAGTTTTTCTTTTCTTTAACGAGTCTTAGGGCTTTGGAAACTTTCTGGAATTAATAATTATTGATACATACTTATCAAATAGAGTGAAAATATGAGGAGCACTTAATTGGGTCCTTCTGTGATTGTTGCTTTGGATGATGATGAGGTAAGGTACTTATATGTTTCAAATCTGATTATGGATAGAGAAATTGCTTCAACAAGAGGTTTCAACCACACGAACTTCCATAAATTTGTTACTATTATAGTTTGAGCAATTCTTAAAACTCTCTTGGATGAACTTGTTGTTAATTTGGCACTAGCCAGGAATTCCTTGAGGCAGCAGGATTACACAACTTTCAATCTAGTCCTTTTACTAATGAATTGGACATTTCAAAACCCTGCAGATCAAAAGATCAAAAGATGAACCAACAAAAGGGGATAGTCCTGTCTGTAGCAATATTTTATTTTTTGACCTTTCCCATACAAAAACAATTAATTCATTAGTTTCTATACAGTTACAGAGCAATACCTGCTACTAATCAATCCAATTGATAGATGCACCTTGAGGGCATTGCACGTCTATGACAAATTGCAATCAATTAGATATACTAATGCAATTTGTGATGCAACATTGGACTGCATGGTCATTTGTGGTGCATAAATTTAATTTAAAGGCAAGTCGAGACAATTCATGCTGTGCTATTTGTGCAATGTATACATTTTGTGGATGTGTCATGCCGTAATGGACATTTTAATGCATTGATGCAGATGAAGACAGAATTTTCAATTTCAACTGTCGAAGATAGAATCTATGAGATGTCTGTAAGTGAAAAAGAAGAAAAAAAAACATTTTCAGTGTTTTGCTCTCTTTTACTGCATCATTGTTGAATCATGACTTGGTTTGTTCTTTTGACTTCATACATAGTTGCAAATGTATATTCGAAAATGGGCGATGAAACTTTTTTATGTGGAAACATTACGAACATTTGCATGACACGAGCATGCATATTATATCCATTACCAGAGTTTGGAGTTTTGAAAAAAGTTTGCAAAACAGAAAAAACTTAAAGAACAGCAGAATCGTTGACACACAGTCTTGAAATCGTTGTCTGGGTCTGCATGGGGTCAAACAACTTTCCTCATCTTTCAATAAGTACCTTTTGTGTTTTTTACAGAACTATTTAATCGTTTCTTAGTGTTGTGTGCATTGTCTTTGTTCATTGTCTTTGTTTGTTCGATGTTTCATGCCGGTTTCGTTTGTTTACTGCAAATTTTTTGGAATTTGAAAGGAAATACAATCAGACAAGCATTGAAGCAAGCAGTGAACGGACCAAATCTGTCCTCTCGTTGGTAAGTAAATAGGCAAGAAACTGTGGGCTGATAGTCAATCCAGTTAAGACAGAACTAGTGCTTTTTACTAACAAACGTTAAATACCCGATTTTAAAGTACCTTCAATTGAAGGCTGTCCTCTTAAGATCTCTGATCATGCATGGTGTGATTTTAGATAATAAACTAAACTGGGGTCTGAACACCAAAGATAGATATAAAACGGCATCGATCGCCTTTTACTCCTGCAGCAGAATTTTAGGGAAAACCTGGGGACCAAACTCTTAAATTATCAGATGAATGTATTCGGCAGTAATTAGACCAATACTAACCTATGGTAATTTGGTTTGGTGAAATGCTGTAGAAAATAGCACTAGGCATTACAGCGGCAATGTGGTCCGACCCAACTGCGGGACTGGAAGTTATCCTCAATTTAAAACCTCTAGATCTCTTCATTCAAGAATCTGCAGGTAAAAGTACCTTGCGACTTTATCAGACTAAAGTCTGGAAAAACAGTTTGATAGGACATGCTCAGATCCTTCATAAAGTTATGGGTCATATCATAGTACTACGACAGAGCAGAGAGGAATGGATAGATAACATACCATACTCCAGTGAGCCATCAATAGCTTACTATACAGATGGCTCTAATATGGATACTGGTGTAGGTACAGGCTTCTATTCTGAACCTCTTAAATTAACCGACTCGCTTAGGCTTCCAGACTACAACAGTGTCTTTTAAGCGGAGTTGTGGCAGTGAAAACAGCTGCTAAACAGGTATTAATGATGGTGATGCTATGGGCTGACATCACCTTTTACATTGATAGCTAAGCGACAATAAAAGCGATTACTGCAACCGAGGTCAAATCAAAGCTTGTTTCATGCTGCCGCGAAGAGCTTCAGGTAATAGCTTAATAACTGTTAAAGCCGATTTAAGGTGGAATCTTCTTGACACCTGCGGCACTACAAGAAAGATCTGGCCCTGTGCATGAAGATATTTTACACTCTCTATGTCACTGCCCGGTACTTTCCCACCAAAGGAAGAAATTGCTTGGCAAGAAGAACTCTCTAGTACTCCAGTAAGTTACTAACATTTTGAACTTCATCAATGCCTCCAAATGGCTAGATTAACTGAATAAATATTATTATAAACTTGAGTAGCAATACTCAAGGGTATCACAATGGATCTAAGCGTGACGGTAACGACATTAACTGTCGGCGCATCAACCTAACCTAACACGATGAGATCAGTGATTTAGAACGTTTTATGAGCATTTTCTTTCTTTACATTCTCTTTAAAGCCATCAAACGTTTTTTATTAATGTTAATTTGTTACCAAAAATTAACAGAACTATACTTTTGTTGACTTTTCGTCAGCAGCTCTTATGTTTGCCGAAAACTCGTGTTAATTTTTTGTTTGAATGTCATGAGGGAAAACGGTTCACATAATAATATGTATAAAAAAAATTGGAATTTCAATGGAATGCTCGAAGAAAATCTATGTTGAAACTTTCTGGCCACGGGGAGTAAAGATACGTCCTTTCAAGTACATTCCAAAAAACGAAGTATCTTGAGGGGACCTTTGATTCCTTCAAACCTCGCTTTATCTCCATTACCTAATTTATGTGTGAAATCGTCGCTTAAAGTTTATTACCATAATGCGAGTGTCTGATGCCACAAAAGTTTCTGAATTATTTAAAAATTCAATCCAACTTGATTATGACGTCATTTTAATTGTGGAAACCTGGCTTTACCCCGGAATATCTTCCTATGAACTTTTTGACCCTCGATATTTTGCTGTATACAGACGCGACAGATGTGAAACCGTCTCTGAACGTGGAGGTGGTATTTTAATTGCCATCAGTACAAAGTTATGATGTAAAGAAGTTGCACTGCCTCATTTGGATGTTGAGCAAATATGCTTATCTATTAATCTATTCTCAACTCAAAATGTTCGTTTATTCTTTATCTTAAGCTATATTCCACCTAATAGCGATCTTGAAATTTATAGAAAACATTTTGTAAATATTGAATCTGTGAATAATTCTTGCTCTAATTTTGATACTGTTTGCTGTTTTGGTGATTTTAATTTATCAAACATTATATGGAATTGGTCAAATGATGATAATATGCTAATTGCATCTAATTTGAAAAAAGATTATGAATATTACATGATTGATTCGCTTTATTCTCTTAATCTTTACCAAATTAATAGAATTCATAATTCATTGAATAATATATTAGACTTAGTTTTTGTATGTAACGACTTTCTAAGCTCGAAAGTTTTGGATGTTCCATTTTCATTATTAAAAGAATCAATTCATCACAAAGAATTATATGTTGAATTTGAATTGTACACTTTCTTACCAAACGAATCGGAGAGTAAATCCAAAAACTTTAATTTCAATAAGGCAAATTACATTGAACTGAACAATTTTCTTGAACAAATTAACTGGTCTTTTGAATTGAATGGTCTAAACCTCGACCAAATGTACTCGCGTTTTGTGTCTATTATTTTTGATTCTTTTAGTAAGTTTGTTCCTCTATCAAGAAACAAATTCATGCAACCGAAGCTCCCGTGGTATAATAAGCAACTGGTGAATTTGAAAAATCTCAAACGAAAAGCTTTTAACAAATACAAGAAAACAAACAATGATTTAGATTATGCTAGTTTCAGTAAATTTCGTAAGGACTTTTTTATACTTAATAAATTCCTATACAGGTCTTGACATTGACTTTGACATTGACATTACAGTACTTCGCACATGAATGATACGAACTACAGACACATAGCAGCACTGGCGACTGAGGCCATCGGCTGGGACTGAAACAAGACATACGACAGAGAGAGACAGATAGACACATAGAAGGAAAGAACACATAACATAAACCTATGTGGCACAGAGGAGGAGACATAGATTTATATTGTCTCATATTATCGCACAGGTGGCCTCAGATAAGCTGGCGATTACTGTAGAAAAAGACTGCTGCCGAAGCTGGGGCTTGAACCCGCAACGTTTGGCTTAGCAGTCAACTACACTATCCTCTGTGCCATGGCCACCTGCCCTATACAGGTCTTATATATTGAATATTGAAAGTAATATAAAGTCAAATTCGAATTCGTTCTGGTCATATATTAATGTAAAAAGGAAGTCTTCGGGCTATCCAAAGCAAATGTCATTTAGGAACACTGATGCTTCTGATACTTCTTCCATACTTGGCTTATTTGCGGATTTCTTCCAATCAGTATATTCAACTCCAATCAATAATATACCCAATGTTGACATTGATTTCCCATATACTGGTACTAATATTGGTGAATTGCATTTAAATTTAGAAGAGGTTTTCTCAGAGCTTCAGACTATTGAACCAAAATCTACACCTGGTGCTGATGGTATACCTGCTATCGTTTTAAAAAATTGTGCTAAGTCCTTAAGTTTCCCATTGTTTTATATTTTCAATCAATCCCTTTCTTAGGGTTATTTTTTGAGTGAATGGAAAATCTCTTATCTGGTACCTATTCATAAATCAGGATCTAAAAACCTAATCGAAAACTATCGTGGTATTTCCAAATTGTCTGCGATTCCTAAATTATTTGAAAGTTTAGTAAAAGTAAAGTTAGATTTTCTAACTCGTGAATATAACGGGTGATTTGGGCGTAAAGCCTTTTAAGATACAGCTGGTGCAAGAACTAAAGCCACATGCCACACAGCACGCGAAACAATGGCGCAATTGCGAGGCGAGTTTGGTGAACAGTTAATTTCACGTTTCGGGCCGGTCAATTGGCCGCCTAGATCGTGCGATTTGACACCATTAGACTATTTTTTGTGGGGGTATGTCAAGGCTAATGTCTATAGGGACAAGCCCGCTTTGATTGACGCACTGGAAGCCAACATCCATGCATTCATTCGTGAGATACCGGCCGATATGTGCCAAAATTGGACTCAGCGGATGGGCTACCTGAGACGCAGCCGCGGTCAACATTTGCATGAAATTATCTTTAAACATTAAATTGCAAGGTTCAAACTATCGATTCAAATAAATATTTTATTAATTTTTTCGAATTTTTTGTGTTTAAAAAAAAAAAAGTTCTAAGCCTCTTAAAAAATCACCCGTTATCTCTGAATTGCAACATGGCTTTATTTCTGGTCGACCAACCACAACTAATTTAGCGCTTTTTGCGAACTTTGTCTTGAATTCTATTGAAGATAAGAATCAAGTAGATGGTCTCTACACTGACTTTAGCAAGGCCTTCGATTCGGTGGATCATTCTATAATGATAAGTAAATTGAAACTTTATGGATTCCATTCAAAGTTACTTAACTGGATTTCATCTTACCTTATCGGTAGATCTCAGAAAGTAGTAATTAATAATAATTTTTCGAGACCAATTCATTGCAGCTCAGGAGTTCCCCAAGGAAGTCACCTTGGTCCTCTTCTTTTCAATCTTTTTATCAATGACATAATCTCTGTGATAAAAAATGCTCATGTCTTCTTTATGCGGACGATTTAAAAATGTTTTTAAAAATCAATTGTTTTCATGACTGCAACTTGTTGCAGGATGATATGAATCGTGTTTCAAATTGGTGTAAGTTGAATAGTTTAAAGCTAAATATTAAAAAATGCAATGTCATCTCTTTTTATAGGTGCTACACCCACATTGGCTATGACTACAAGATTGACTCGAGCGTTGTAACTCGTGTACAAACCATTAAAGACTTTGGCATTATTTTAGATTCAGATTTTTCCTTTAAGAGTCATATTGACTATGTAGTCGGAAGAGCTAACTCGGTTGTAGGATTTATAAAACGAAATTGTGTTAACTTCAGTGATCCTTATGCGTTGATATGCCTTTATATATCCCTAGTAAGATCGATATTAGAATATGCCAATGTCATTTGGAATCCGGCTTTCAAAACTTTTTCTGATCGCTTGGAGAAAATTCAAAAGCGTTTTACTAAGTTCATATTTTACAAGATGAAGTGGACTTTTATTCCGGACTATAAAGCAAGATGTTTGTTTCTAGGAATAAAGTCTCTTGAATCAAGAAGGAATATTCATGGTGTAATGCTTGTGAGGGATATCCTATGTTATCACATACGGTGTTCACCTTTACTTTCTAAAATACCGATTTATGTTCCATCAAGAACTTTGCGTTGCAGGAATTTGCTTGTTGAACCTTTTCATCGAACATGCTATGGGAACAATGAACCGATTTCTAGATCAATAAGACAGTTTAATGAAGTTTGCCTATCAATAGACTTAACCCAATCAAGATCTCTTTTTAAAGCTAATCTTATTTTATTATTTACATTGTAATAGGTATATATGTAATTTCTTATAATTATAAAATTTACTATTAAATATTTACAATTCAATTTATAGATATGTGAATTAAATCTGTTAGCTTTACGCTTGTAGATAAATAAATAAATAAATATATCGTTTTGACATTTGACAGTCAACTTAATATGCATAAGCTAGGTACATATTGCTTGACAGTATAACCTTGTTAAAAGTAAACAGGATAACAGTTTATGCTTTTCAATTTTTGTTCAGAAGAGCAGCACATCATTGAAAATAAAATATTGAAGCCCTAAGCTAGAAAACTTGTTTCTTTTTTTCAATTACAAAATTTACATAGTCAATTTTCTACAATCATAAACTTTAAATAATAAATATGAAAAAACATTTGAAATGCAAAAAAAAACTCTCTACTTTGGTGTTTTTACATATCCCCCATCTTATTCCTTAAATAGAAACTTCCAAATATTCTTCTTCTCAAACACACGAAAGTTACTTGCATTAACTTCCTGTTCATCGTTGTCATTTGTTTGCTTTGTTTTTCTGTCTTCTTTAATTTTTTTGTGAGCGACAGAATGAATTATTTATGACAAAAAGTCAGTCAAAGATTTTATTTCCTTTTTTTTGTGTTTTGTTGGGAACCACCCGATCGTTTAATTTAAACATCGTTTCAAGTCACATAACAATAAAAAATAGATGGAAAAACAAAAAATGCCTCCTGGTTTGTTTTCTTAAGACCCCTCGACCTACTTAAAAATATCTTGAAGACAGACAGCTCGAAAAATAACAAAATTATCTCCTACCAAAACTCGTCGTTTTTCTATTTTTCCATATCAAAAAGAACCATCAATTTCGTTTTCCATTTTTTTGTTTCGAATGAAGAAAGAATAAGAACTCCCCCATTCACCAACCCACTGACAACAATTGCTATACCATATCGCCCGATAGACCTTATGACTATCATTCATAGCTGGAGCGGACATAAATTTCCATATTTTCGCTTCACAGAACGAGCAAGCAAATTCCATCCAATTCAAAACGTGTTAACTAAGTCCCTAGTTTGCCGTATCCGGTTAAAATGAAGGAATCAAAAACCGCCCTCATACAGAGTTAAAAAAAAAGCATGTGATCCTTATGAAAAATTCAAAAACAAAGGAAAAATTTACATAATCCTCCAGATGAATCGATTTTCGCTGCTATGGCTCTTCTCGTACTCTGAAGCATTGTGGAAATTTAAATCAATTTATTTTCTTATACGTGTGCTTATTTATACCTGTGTGTAGGTGTTGGATCGATTTGGCAAAAAACTCATTTTTCCCCAAATTCATCCTTTCATCAGTGTTCGTTTACTTTATCGCTTTCTTTTATTTTCTCTCATTTTCCTCCTTTTATCTCCTTGCATAAGTCTTTCAATTTGCTGGTGATATGTTTTTGGGAATTTGATCTGCTCCATTCACATTATTTGCTTCCGGTTCCAGGTGTTCCAGATGTATTCTTTCTCATATTTTACCCTCCAACTATTCCGTTCTTCATTCTTTTTGTTTGCCGTTGAAGGATTGCAAATCCTTTAGATCTTCAGGGGAATCAATTTGTCATTTATTTGCATTCATTGCAGGTGTGCTTTTTTTATGAGCGAAAAATGTAATGTAAGTCAACTGATTTCAAAAAATAATCTTGCCTTTGTTTTATTTTCATTTTCGCTATCTCAATTGTAGGTAAATATTTCTCTGGAAGATAAAAAAGGGTTTTAAAATATGGTAGAAAAGACAACTTGTTCACATAACATCCTGTACAATCCGAGTCATACCAAAACCTCGCCCAACAATATTTGTCTTCTTTCAGGGTTGGGGTTGTAAGACTTTGCAGACCAAAGTAAGTTCATGCCTTGCCCTTACACCATATAAAGTGGAAGGTAATCGTTGACTCATTCTATTTCTGTGTAAAATCACATTTAATTTTTTTTTCGCAAAAATTTAATTGCTTTCAGTATTATTTCAATCTGAAAGCCAACAGTAACAACTTTCGAAATTCCCACCAAAAAAACAGCAAAAGCAATTATTTTCTATTCATAAAAAAAGAACCAATCGAGTCCTTGCAAAAAACAAGCACACAACTTTGGCTATAAGTCCTTTTCAATTTCTCGACTGCTCTTACATGGGCCCCCGAAGAGTCATTCTACTCCAAGTCACATTTAAGATGTAGACATTTAGTAGACATTCCTGAAAGCCGAAAACAAAACCGCCGACTTTATTTTTTCGGGTTTTAACTTCTTCAGTTTTTTTTTCCATTTAGCTCTGGGAATGATAATAATAGCGACTTTGAGCAGTCCGACCAGGGCAATTCAGTCTTTTCCATTCAGGGAGACACACAATTGGCATGTCTTTGCCAAATTGGCATCCGCCGCGCCATGTCGCTTCTGGCAATACTGGAATTCTTCGAATTCATAAAGACATCAAGCCCCATTGCGATTGGTCTGCATCTGCATTTGCAAGAAAGTAGTTAAATAAACGACATAAGGAAACAATATCGCTCGGCATCAAGAATGTGCCATTGAATGGAACGACAAGACTCACGAACAATGAAAAGACACTCTGTGTAAGTAAATCGTGTATTTGTACAACTACGACGAACTACACAATTTCAATTCCATTCAAGGATAATATAATGCGAAGCTACTTGGGTCTCATCCTGTTCATCACTTCAACGAATGATAATCTCCTTGACACAAATTTGAAAACCAGGAAGACAATCATCTTTGTCAGTTGAACAAAAAAATGCAGACATCATCATCATCGTTATCATTTTTATCCTAGACACTGAAAGGCTACTTCCTTGGGGAAGATTTTCTGATGCTCCAACTCCATGTTGGTTCTTCAAGGACTCTCATTCCACCAGGGAATTGCTGGTATCTCTTGGAGTACTCTGTAGACGTTGTCTTCATCTTCGCCTTCATTATCGTCATCTTGAAAATAACTGCTTCGTCCTTGCATTTCTATATGATGACGAACGAAGATGATGAATGATAACGGCTTTGGGAAATATTCCTTCGGGACTGTTTATTCAATTGAAACCAACCCAAAATGAATGACAGACGAAGAAAATTTGAATAAAAGCTCGGTTGAGTTTATATTGCCTGTTTGCTGCCGAACGACACGACTACGACGACAGCGGTAGCGATGGGACCAACATCGGGAGATTTCATGTTCACCGCATATAGAAACATCCGTTCATGACCAAGGACAATATCTGGTACAAACTTACTGGCTTATTTTTGTGTTTTCTTGTTTCTGAGTCCAGAGGGAGCAGATTTCGAGGCAGAAGAACGATTCCACTTCGATGGTAACCGGTTGCACTTTTTGCTTCACTTCCTCTTGAATAAAGTTGTTTCTTCTTTTGCTTTAACAAACTCCCAAAACTTCCCCCGGCTCCAGACTCCAGTTCTCTCTCCGCAAATGCCCTGGGATGTCAGTTGGTAATATGGCATAGAAAGTTTCTTCTCCAAAAAAAAGGACATGCTCCCTTGGGTTGCAACGAAGCGAGGAAGTTATTGTTGTTTCATTTCGACAGTTTAACCTGCTAAAAGTTTGTTTTGGACTTTGATTTGTGATAACGTCGCAACCTTTTAAGTATGGGTGGGGGTAAGTAGGTACAGTCGAAAAATGTCAATTTTCAACATTGACTAACGTTTTGACCTTTTCATCGCCCTCCAGCGCTTCTCTTGTGGCATCACTGATCGTACTGGCAAAAGACAGAGATTTTTTCTGAGGTTTATTTTTTTTCACTTAGTGAATACGTGTGTTTTCGGGGAAATCGTCCTCATAGTGAAAAATGTGCACCTATATTTTCCAACTTATTTCACATTCCTTTTTCTATTTTTTTGAATTTATTCTTTCGTTTGCGAGATAAAGGAAAAAATTCAAGGAACGTGGTTGCACTTTTCTTCAAGTCGCGAAGTGGTTCTGGAGTTTGAAAATTTTATTTTTTTTTTTGGTTTTTTTCTTGTATTTATAAGGAATGTGCCATGGCCCGTGAAATTTCGTGTATCATTTTGAATTATATTCTTTGCTCCGTCGACTTTCTGGGTTTCTGTGGCGGTTTGCAGGACGATATTTTTAAAGGAGTTTTGAATTTTGGAACAATAAAGGTTTCGTTGTATATGGGGTTGCACTTGCACATGTTTTATGATTATTATTTTGGTTTTAAATCAAATTTATTGTGAGACACTGAGGTTGAAAAAATATTGCTTTACATGGGAATTGAAATGTTTTGTTTTTTTTCTGTTTCCTTCAAATGCACTGAAAAAATAAATTTCGTAAAAGTGTGCAAATCACTTCATCTTCTGCAATTTCGTTGGCTCAACTAAAGTTTCGTTTAAAAAACTTGATCATCATTTGTCCTAAGAATACGACAGTTTTCGTTATTTGACGAAGCCTATGAATGCCATTTTGTTGAGATAATCAAATTTTTCACCGGCTGCAAAATAATTAAATTTTCATTGGCTCAACGATTTTTTTTTTTGTTATTCTTACAATTCATAATTTATTGTTTGAGTTGTTTTCTTTCAATGAAATGATAATCTACTTATCGTCTACAACTCAAATTCAAATTTGAAGAACAATATGCTCAAAGTTTGTTAAACAAATTAGAACAAAGTACTTAAAGTCTCAAGTACTTAAAAAATCATTACGGACTCATTACTTTTTTCTCGAACCCATTCATGTACAGTACATGACATTCTTTGACTTAATCAAGGAGCACTCTTGAAAAATTCAATATTTCCTATAAAGCTTGGATAAACATGTTTAAAAATTTACTCAGGCAAACTTAATTCCACTTTTCAAATCGTTCCATATTTCAATAAAGGCAAACAAAAAACTCCTCAAACTTATCCTCATCGCTCCATTAAGCCTGTCATCATTATACCAAACAGCTCCTAAAAATGCAAAAGGTAGCTCCACAAAAGATAAATGAAAAATGATAATAATTTGAATATTTCTCAAAGAACAACGAAAAACAATTCCATTATCCTTCGACAGCAAACACAAAAAAACAACTGAAGCATAGTCAAAAGGATGAAAATCTCATTTAACTAAGATACACCAACACTCCCTTTCAGTCGTTTTTTTTTTCGAAGCTTGAAGATGCAAGAAACAAACAAGATGAGATGATGGATCTCAGCTAATGGATATTCTGCATAATTACGCATTCATCCAAAAGAAAAGAATTGCCAAGGACTCCTTAATACAAAACACGTCTACATACATCGGTGTATTTACATTTTTTCCATAGGTTTATACATACACAAAACGCTGCTGTTCCACTGAACCTTAATGACACAGCATTAAGTCTTTTGTCCTAGTTGACGAAAGCAACGTTTTTGAAAACTCTACTACAATTCTTCGACATTCTTGCTGTCGTTCACATGAAGGAAAACAGACAAACAACCAAAGCAAAAGCAACAATGAACTACGCTTGATTTTGATGAATTGAATACATTTTCATTCATTCATGTTTATCCCAAGGACATTCGTCCCCTTGAACCTTGAAAATAAAGAAACAGAAATATCATTCAAAACAGATCAAAGTGAGATGAAAAATATGCTGCCTCATCTGCCATTCATTCAACAATGAGTTTTTCTTGAAAGTATTCTTTTGGTTAAGTTAGAGAAAATGTTCTTAAATTTAATGTTTGTATTAAATCACTTTAATCAAAAACAAGTGATTTTCCTCTTAAAATAGTACACATAACGGAATGAAAACAAAAAAGGACATTCACCTCCCAGCTAAGGATAAAATTCGTTGGGCTATAATAACACTCGTAATAATATTCGCAATAATACGAAAATAAAAAGAAATCAAAAAGAAAATTTATTTGCGTATATGCCGACACGACGTTGTCGTCCTCGAGTACGTTTTCATTGTTATTATTGTCTGTATATCCCAAGGGCATACATTTCCCGAAAGAAATGTTGTGTCATTTTCCCCTCTTTCTGCCATCCTCATCGCCCACAAAGTTGTGGAGCACTGAGAGAGTGAAGTAAATGTATTTAAAGACAGAAGAGTCTTGAAAAATCGAACAAACACCCAAGGTGCCGGAGAAAAGGAAACGTTTATTTTCTGAAAATTTATATTACCACATCGAAATATTGACTTGGGAGTGAATTGCGGAGTTGTGAAAAGGAAAGGTTATTGAAGAAAAGCACAAGAAAAATCTTCCTCAAGGAATTGAAAGTAAATCGTATTTTGTTTTGGAGCTAAGTTCACGATTTGGTTGCAAGGACGTGCTCCTTTAACTTTGTGAAGGTTGTACGAGTTGTGGGAGCATTTCCAAGGATGTTGGTATTAAGTGGCATTCTCGCAAAGTGTTTCTAAACAATTTTGAAATTTTGTATTTTTCATTCACAAAAAAAAACTCAAATCGTGAGATTTCAATCCAGAATTTGTGTTATTTGTTGGGATCCCTTATCTTTCCCTGATGAAACCAAAAGTAGAAAAAAAAACAAAATGAATGAGATGAAATAAGAGAAAAAAAAAGAAACGATACAAATTGAAATCTAAATTTAAATGGTGCGCCTCTCTTTCTATTTTCCAAAATACGAGTCTAGCAAGGAGGAAAAAAGTCCTTTCGCTACTTATTGACTTGTAGCAATGGAACATAACCATAAAATTCGATGTCTGTATATGTAAGTTGTTATCTCGAAAGAAATGTCTGACATGGTATGGTGGTTTCTTCAATTCCATTCTATAAATACAATTTTCTTTTTCGATTTCTATATTTATTTTCCAACTCCTTTTTATCTGGAGTACCGTTCATCTAGTCTTGTATCTATTTGGATGGATTCGAGATGAAACAATTTATTTTAATTTTAACAAAATCGTTTTTTGTTCTTCTCCTTTTCAAATTGGCTCAATTTGAATTCTGTGATTTGAAAATAATTTGAAAGTTCATTTCGGAATGTTTGTTTTTTTCTTTTCTTTTTCTTCGTGCGTTTGAGATTCCGAAGGACAAAGATATCGACGAGATGATGATGTTTGTGGGATTTGGTATATTGATTGTGTATCAATTTTACAATATTCGTTTTCTTGAGTTTTTTTTTTCTTTAGACAAAAATTTCATCCAATCCGAGAAAAATTGAAACCCCGAAGCGAAACGGAAAGCAATGCGATATCGTCGTGATGGAGAAAATCCAATCAACGTTTTTAAGTTTTCCTTTTGAAAAGTACAATCGGATATAATAAGCTTAGAGATGAATCAATATGTAGTAAGGAATATAAAGTTCAAAGTCTGATTGATTTGGACTGAATGCCGAAGGGAAATTCGAAGTTCAATTAAGACGAACTCAGAAGAATGAAAGAGGAGTTATTTCAGATGGAATTTATTCACATTCAATCTGTAGAAATTTTATTTTTAGAATTTTTAAAAGGAAATATATGACTACATGCTGCTGGGTATAGGTGAGTAAAAGAAGGGAGAGTCGTTGATTCAGATTTTTAATTAACTCTTAAGTTTTAATTTTAATTTAGTTATTGAATGAATGAATTGAAAGGAAACATTTTTAGATCAAAGGAAACCCATTGACCCTCAATGTTTTCCTGATTTCATTCTTAAAAAGGGAAGGGATCCAACTCAACTTCTAAAGACGTTGAAAGCTTATGGAAATAAGTTATGCGTTTGTTCACTAAGGAATTCCCGTCTTAGAATCTTAGAGGACTTAAAATCTCTATTGATAGATACTTAACAAGTCTCCAGTTACACTTTTTTAATTTTTTTTTGCTTAAATAACAGCTTGAGTGCTAGAATACAGTCATTTTCCAGACTGAATCATGAGTACTTCAGCGAGATATTCAATTGTGCATTGTATGCTACGAATATTGGGTGTCAATGAGTAATTCAGGAACGGATTTGGCATGCTTGCATAAGCGCGGCTAGATGCACCGGTGCGGTGGTTCTTGTTCCCGAACCTCCTCTCTCGTACCAAAAACAAACTATCTCAAGCCAAGTTTTAGATTCCTTTCGCTCTTTGTACAACAGACGTTGATTTCTCCTTTTTTCTTTACTGTACACAAATTTAAACCTCTACTACTTCTTCTGTTTCTTTCTATATGATTTTACTTAATTTTATTAATCGTTTAGTTTCCGAATCCTGCTCTTCCCCACTTTTCACTCGCACGCGTCTCAACCCAATAGCTCAATACTAGCCGTTATTTTGACTTGGGCTTGAATTGTCGTCACCGCGGTTGCACACTTGAACAATCCAGGCTCTTGTTCTCGATATGACTGTGGTTGAGGCAGATTAAAGTTGATAACGAAAGAGAAAACGCAAGTTGCAACGGGCTGAAGTTCCCCGTTGCAGTGCAGCTATTTTCTTCGAGTTCCAGCCCGATCTTCCTCCACTTCCTTCGTCTTTATACAATTTCTGATCTAGGCTTCCAGTTCAAGTACGTAGGACCCCATACCCATACGTCATACGATTCAAGTTTTTTTCCAAGGATAAGTGAAAAGTCAAAACCCTATGATCGATGCACCTCAGAAAAATCTGAGGTAGTAATCTTTACTTCAAAGAAATTAACTATTTCAGCTAAAATTGAACTATTAGGCTAGATGTTTTTCTCTCCTAAAACTTCCACGCCTTCGTGGAATGTAACCTTTACCAGGGTTGTAGAATGTCAGTTTGTATTAGATTTAGAAAGAAAAAAAAGTTAGAAATTTTAATTGTAATAAGAGTGTTCTCCTATATGTTGAAAGCTTGGTGCCCGAGATTGAAAAGACCTCTTGCAGATGTTGGTGCTTATGAAAACCTCCAGAATTACATGCTAAATTTTCTCTTTTCGAATTGGCTTTACGAAAACCACTTCGAATTCCGCATCGACACCGGGTTTGAGGAGAATTAATGCACCTAATTCCTTTTCTGTTTATTTCTTTATTTTTCCCTTCTCTGTTTTTCTCTGTTTTTTTGTATTTTATTTTGTTTCAATCAAGAAAAAATTTAATAGTCAGTTATTGAATTATGTATTTGGTTACGCATACGCCCCAGTGACCATTTTATTTTGTTAGCGTTTTCTCTTCATTTCAATCAAGTTCGTAACATGTATGAACCTCATGTAACAGAGTTTGTGCCTGCTGGGATGAGTAAGATCAGATACATTGTACTTTCAATAGATCAGAGCTAAAGTCGAGAAGCATTAGCAGCCGATTTTCTTAAAACCCAGTGCTTGACGTCTGACATCTGATGTCTACTTCAAGAGCTACGGTAAGTTCGTAACAAATAAAGCTATATTGTAAGGTTCAGAATACCTCCTCCTGAATGATCCTAATTCACCTACCATTTGAATACTCTAATCTACCTTAAATCCACTTTAATCTGCCAAAAAGTTGAAGAAACTTGGATTTAAATATTAAACATGCTTCAATTTTCCACAAACTCTCCAAACTACAAGCTTTTCTTATAAAAATAATTCAAATCACCTGAAACAACACTTTACCTTTTTTTAAATTACAAAAATTACTTTTAGATCCCCAGAGGTGTAGGTTTGAAGAATATTGTAATAACTTTCGTTTTTTCAGCCTTCTTCTTTTTGCAAACAAAACAAGGAATGTCCTGATTGCAGATTTCTAGAACAGAATACATCCCTTTGTTTTTCTTTCCTGCGGCGACTGTGATGGGTCCGGGATAGATGGCGGTGGTAAATAGTACAGTAGAAAAAGACATCATATTTTTTATCCTCCTTGGAGGGCCACCAACCACTCTCCATCTCATAATTTATACTCCCCAGTGGTGTAAGACAAGATAATCCACCTCATTTTGTCTTATTTTCTCATACTTTCGTCTTGTTTTTTTATCATTTTCTCTTTTTTATTGGTAACATGTAACTGTAGCGCACAATGATATACAACAAAGACAAGTACAGGACAAATAATAAAAAAGACAAAAAAAAAACAAAAACACATCTAAAAAGACATTGAGAAAGTGAACGAGCAAAGACATTTAGGAACTTGTTAGAATAATTAAATTGCATTTTTATGTTAGTGTTCCCTCGTATGAAAGTAAAACCAACATGAACAGTCGTATCTCGTATGTATGTATGTATGTGTATACAGAAACAAGAATAAACGCTTTTCTAAGGACAAAAAACACAACAGTCATTTTGAAAATTGAACTCGTTTTTTTGAAGCCCTCTGTTATGGTTATGTTATGTGGATGTTCTCAGTTTCTGTGTGTTTGTCAGTGTGTGTCGAGGTGGAAGATAGTTAAGAAGATAGCAATTGCTGTTAGCTAGTCTCACACGAGGATGTGAGGAGAATTTTCAATTTTCTCAGATAAACAGGAATAGGAAATGAAATGTTTTTTTACAACTTGCTTGGTACGTAACTACTCGTGCTAGATTTTTGTGTTTACACTGGCGATACAAACACTCATACCATCTCTCACATGTTCATAGTGGACACCTTTGGGTAAATGTAATCTTGAGAGTCATTATTTTATGAACTTTTTACAGCTTAACATCAAAGCTATCAGCGAGAGGCGTAGATAGAGATTTTTCTAGGGTTGAGGTGTATTTAATTCGGGATTTGAAAAAAAAAGTTAAATAAAGGTTGATAAAGGTTGATTCATGTGAGGTTTGATTTTCAACTGCCTTTTTGACAGGCGTGACTCCTATGAAACATTTGTGTCTTTTTTGTTCAGTTCGTTTGGCAAGTTATCAGCTTATTATGTTTTTAACTGCACCCTGAACTACGCCTATGATTTCAACTTAGGTACTTTTGTGAGCTTCCTCCTTGCTTTCGAGTTTACCGAATTACATTGCAGTCATTATGAAGTCTTATAAAAGGAATTACATGCATGAGCATGCCGCTTTTACGGAGTTTAGACTCTGCTTTTATAAATGCATAAAATAATTAAATGCTCTCAAATGAAGTTTGCCGACTAGATTTTCTTGTATTCTTAGGAACTAAGTGCTGTAAACGGCACCTTTCACAAATGTAAAATTAGGACTGTCTGAAAAGTTTGTTGTATATTTTAAGAGCCAGAGTAAAAGCTTCCACATACATCAGACGTATTAATGGTTGCCTTTCCTATAGAGTAAGGAAAGATTTAAGGTTGGAATAAGTTATAGAAAATAAATGCAGTTGAAGTGGTTAGGATGACTTCGAAGTTGGAACAGGTTTTGTAATTAACTAATTTTTCGATTTATATAACTTTTTTTTGAAAAAAGACAAGACTCGTTGTTTTATTACTAACCACATTTTTCGACCTTGTGTGTTTCGAAAGAATGAATCCTTACAAAACTCTCTTACACAAAGTAAATGAAAATACCTCTTTATATTCCTGCTGACTTACGTAACCTCCTTAATATTTTACTTAAATTTCCAACCACAAACAAGAATATATGCAAATCCTTCTCATTGTCATCGCCTTAACCTTGGTGTGGCCTTACGTCTGGAAGTCAGACACTAACAAAACTTCTAAGAACTAAATTATAATCCGAAATAAAAATCTTCTTAGTTGAAGGAAAAAAAATGTTAAGCCTTAAACCACACAAAGTGCGTCTTCCCATTCTCCCCCTCCACTATTTTCATATTTCTTTTAATCCCTTCGTAAATTTTACGTGTCAGCGCAAGTCATAGCATTTGCCTTCGCATTCAAATACAAGCCAAACAAAACCCGAGTCTTCTTTCCTTTCGGTAAAAAGCGCCTTACTCAAACACACAACACAAAGTACAGAGTAAAAAGAAACACAAATACAAAAAGTTCGTTAAACCGCTTTTGAAAAACACTTGCACAATGGCAAGCAAACTGTCAACATAATATTATCCTTGTGACTTGCAAAAAAGGTATTTATGCCACAACAGTCTCAACACTGCGCAACGATACACACGACAACGCTCAAGACAGAAGTCGAGGTGCATCGCTTCGTTTGTCGTGTGATTTTTCACTTTTAAATAGCTAAATGCTTATTTTTTGCCATCGTCTTCCGTTTTGTCTGCACCTAAGCGGTCGTGATAAATATACTGGTAGAACGGAATGTCCTGACTCCTTGAGGTTACTGACTTTAAGTATTGCACTTATCGATGGGGTGGTTGTAGTCGTCCCTGTTGTGTTAGTTTTTTTTTTCAAGAATTCAAATGAAGTTGAGTGTCCTTCTAGAAATGTCATCAAGAGTTCTCAGATTTGTTTACTCATTAAGTCTGCCAGCACTCTTCGGCCCCACTCAGAAGTTTTCACACACACAATACGATGACATGTCCGGGTAGAAACCGCATATGATAAAACCACAAGACTCATCCACAAAACACAGACTTTGGAAAAATACAAAACAACATGAGGAACAGGACACACACATACAGGAATCTTGTTGAAAAGACCAGAGAGTTGCAACTAAAAAAGCCATTCATCGGATTCTGGGATTCTGTATTGGGCATAAATTAGCTGTCAACACTCGAAGGACTACATCGGTTGGCGTGTTGTCGACGTGGCACTTCTGGTTTGCTCCAAAATAGTAGTTTGTACATTTCAAACGGAAAGATGAGATGGATAGATGAATGGATGGATGTTTGTAGGTTAGGAAACATTAGTTCCAGTTGAATTCAGTGCTCATCCTGTTTGAGAAGTTGTGTCTTAATTAAAAATCTTTACCATACGAGCATGGTGCCACATATTGGAGAAGAAAGAATCCACATTGCAACTCAGAAGACGGCACATCCGACCCACACCGGCCGACCGATAAACATTTGTATGGCATGCTTTTTGTGTGATGCTTCAACTGCAAGAGTTTGGAATGGATGGCAGCAGTTCTTGCATCCTGGTAAAAATAAACAACTCTTACACAAGCAGACTAAGGACATGGAAAAAACTTATTGGTGTGGAAATCTATGTGCAACTTTCTTTTATGGGGCGGATTGACAGAAAATGGTTTTAACCTATTTATGTTCTTATAGCCTGATGTTGCAAATTCGTATTTGTGTCATTTCCGGTCTTTGGATGTCTGGAAGGTGTTTTTTCTTTGACTGTCTGAAGTGAGTCAGGGGGTTTTTATATTTAAGGTTTAATTTTGTTTATGGATTGTGTGCAAATATTTAAGTTTGCAAAGTTTTGATACCTATCATTGGAAATAAACTTTAATTCTTAACTTAGAGTTATGGATACATTGGTATTGGTTCAATTTCAATCAACCATCCCAGTGGAATGTTAAACTGGCCGGAATTCTCCCCAAATATATAAATATTTAAATAATTCCCAAGCCATTGCGGTGTAGCTTAAAATTTGAAAGTCAATATGATGTGGGTACACTCGGGCGTATACGAAACATTAATTCAGTTTACAAAAAAAAGGAATCATAATCCTTTAATACACAAAACGTATGTTACCTTTTATTCCCTGGAACGCAAACATTTCCATCATGCTTCAGAAAACCACACTATCCTCTAAAACGCCCTACAACAATCCCCGGCTAACTTAATAAATATGTGGCAAGCTAAAAAAAACTGCCTGTCTGCATTATGTATTCTCCAAATTCAAACCATCACGCCACCTATTCCCGACATGATGGTAAAAAATTATTCAAAATTATTCCACACTTGCTGTGCTGCCCCCACACAAGGTTGTACATTGGCATCACAATTCCCAAACAGCATGCTGCCTTCTTCCTATGGAAAATCACTTTCAAAGTCAATATGCCTGATATGTATTATATTCGAAGGTGTTATGTTGGGCTGTGCCATCTTTGCCGTCACTCCTTTATTCTGATCAAATATTAAATGAAAACGACACCGTTTTGATCCTTCTCACCAAACGGCAACTGAATGTGGTTAAACAAAAGGGATCAAAAGGACGGAACCGAAACACGTACACATTCACAAACTCAATAGCAACATGGGAAAAAATAAGTCCAAATATTGGCGAGTATGTGGAGAAAGACAATCACTGCCAGGACAAGATAACAACAGATGCTGACAGAGCACTCTTGTATTTAGTTTTCGGGTGCAAATGTGTGGGTCTGTGTGAATGTCCATTAAAGATGAGAAGGAGAAGTATCATAGAAAAAAGTAGTTAATGAAACGAAAGAGTGCTCAAGCAGAACCAAAGAGGTCTTTCGTTGTCATTAAAAAAGATTTTTGAGACAAACTCATTCCTCACACTCTATCTTTTTCTCTTTTCCTTCCATTTAAAAAAAAAAGGACTGACCACATAAACTTTTCCATTACCTCCTTCTTTCTATAGAGTTTTGTTCTGCTCCTTGTTTGCTCCTCTATTTGTACACTCAACCCATGTTCGAGTATGGGAAAGGCTATTGTAAGCACTTAACTGTAATTTACTGATAAGATATGCACACATCGTCCAGCTTGTGGGACTAAGCTTTTTTCTGTCGTTAACCATTTGATGATGGTCAGCAATACAGATTTTAACGAATAATCGAGATGTGTCCAGGGATGAAAATTAATTGAAACTAATATAAACTTACTAAACGCAAGAAATCTATGAATGATCTTAACTTTATCTTAATTCATTTCTAGACCTAAGGGCTCAGTTATAGCTATCAGTAAAATCCATCAGTACAAATATTGTTTTGCTATTTTGAAGACTTTTATCCTATATTTTGAGGAAAATTTTGATTAAATAAGTTGAAAATACATTTCCTCTATTTTTTTCAAAAAATAGGAATGCATTTAGTGTTAAATATTATTAACAAATCAATTTTATAAATTTTACTGATGAAATTTCATTTTACTGAACTGACTGCCAAATGTCAAAAAAAAAATCCATTTCGTTTTACTGATGGCGTTTCATTTTTTTACTGTTCCGGTGCCATCATTAAAAAAATTACTGATGAGATGAACAGTAAAAACGAAATTGTTTTACAGCGCGAAGGTGTAAATTTACTGATAATTATAAACGCTCATCAGTAAAAAATTTCAGATTCCAGATATTTCAATTTTTACTGATGGATTTAACTGATAGCTATAACTGAGGCCTAATGCCCAGTGTTTTGGTCCAATAGGTCGTTAAAATGTATTTTGATCTATTACAAATTAAAAAGGGATATGTTCATAGTTCTACTACAATTTAAAAGCTGAATCAATATTATACTCTCGAGATATATTTCTGTGTATGTAGTAGTAGCGTTTAAAATTTTCGTTTATTAACTTTCTCAGAAACTCACTTTTAACGAAATGCAAATATTCTAGTACAATTGCTTTGCGGAAGAAGCTTTCTGAGTAATTTTAAAAACTAGAAAATGTTATTTGCTAGCGTAGAAAACAAAAAGCCTGCTTTAGTAGGAGAGCCGCTGAAGACCGACCTTCACCGAACTGTTAACCGGCTGAAACTTTTTTTTATGAAATTTAGTTTGAAAACATTTATGATAGCTTGCCTTACGAAAAGTGTGCCAGGCTATATTAAATTTAACTTTATTTTAATCAATAACTAACTCCTCCTTCACCCATATGTTAAAATAAAACGTTGTGACACATAGCCATATGTGTAAGTAGGCTTGAGACAAGAAAAAAATTGTATGGGAGAGGGGGGCCTATTCCCCCCGTTTAGCCAGGAGGCAGTTTTCTGAAAAATTGGCTAATTTTTTTTAAAAAATATTAAAAATCAACGGCTTCATCTACAACAACGTGTTATACCTTTCTGCAAAGCCAAAAACTAAGGCTTTCATTTTGTATTTAAATTTGATTGTTTTAAATAAAAGTTTTAGAAAAAATAATTTTCAAACTCAAAATTGTGCAAACAAAAATTTTTTGTTAAATTTTTAGTTAATTTTTTTCAAAATTTTATGTGATTAAGAACTTATTTTGCATTCAACATTCAATACTGTTAATAATTTTGAATATAAAAAACAGTAACGTAAAAATAAAAAAGTTTTTTTTTTAAAGCAAAAAGTGATTTTGGTTTTTTCTTTATTTTTCGACAATGGCAAGGTATTTTTCAATCCGGTTTACTGTGTTCGACTAAAAATTAAAAACAACATTGAATGTTGAAAACAAAATTAGTACTTACTAACATAAAATTTTGAAAAAATTAGTTCGAAATTTAAGAAAATTTTTTTTTTTTCAAAATTTTAAGTTTGAAAATTAATTTGTCTAAAACTATTATTTAAAACAATCAAAGGGGTATGCTCATTTTCGGCCCGGAGTGTACACCAATGAGTTTGGTATCAAATTAAAGGTTGTTCTGAGCCGGATATATCTGCAAAAATATTTTGTCGATAACTCATGGGAGATCCGAGATATTTGAGATTGAAGTTCGAAAAGTGCAAACATTAAAAATCAGCACTTTTTCGACATAAATGGCAATATCTTTGGATTTAAAAAAGCTAGGAAAATCGCAAAGGTAATAAATTGAAGGTGTCAAACATATCTTTCAAATGAAATAACAATTATATTTATATGATTTATATATTTTGAGATATTTTGAATTAAAGGTTTGAAAAACAGTAGTTTTTAGACAAACTTTTATGCGATAATATCTTTTAAGATTCAATGACGACATTTATTTCTTTTGGCACCGTTAAGTAGCCTAGTTCACAACCTTTATTTTCATATACAATTTATCGGGATTTCCTCAATAATTTTTGATTATAAGCAACAAATCTTTCAAAATATGACTCAAACGTAAACATTATGAAGTTTCTCTTTTTTAGTTATTCTTATTCATTAAGTTATGTAAACATTCATTTTTGAAAAGGTACTTAAAACATCCTGAGCACTGAGCAGTACCATGAAATAGTTCCTGAAAAAAAGCTGAGTTGATTTTGATAACCTTCATCTCTAAAATGTTAAAAGAGTACCATATTAGTGGCATAAGCCTATCATACTAGATAGTTTTAACCACTTTGCAGCACTCACGCTATTATCTATACTTACATGAATTTTGAATTATATTCTAGCAGATTTTTGTATAGAAAACAATCTTAGGAGACGCTCGCTAGTTATAATAACCATATTTTGTTCAGTTGTGCAACTTATCAATTAAAACAAGCACTTTCTTATTACGGGAAGTGTATTCGAAATTATGGCTCTTATAATAAACAAGGACCCAACCAACAGTCTCCCAGCAGGTTTACCCCTAACAACATATTCTTAATTATAATGTGGTAGGATTCCAAGCATACGTTTAAGCCGGAAAATATAATTTGTATATATTTTATGAATTAACTAGCTGACGCGACAAACGTTGTTTTGTCAACGATAAACATTTTTTTTTTTTGAATCTTAATTCTCCTCTATTTTTGTCTCTGCAAGAAATGTATATCTTTTAGGTCATTTGAATAGTTAAACAATTTTATTTAATTTCTCGGGGTTCTGACTAAACAAAGATATGACGTGTGACCTTATTGAAACAAAACTTTTTCATAAAAAAATTATGATATCGCTTTCATTTTTCATTTGTAACCCAAGAAATAAGACTTTTATATATTTTAAGTTCATGACCGCCCACAGCATCGTAATTTGTAGTGGCCTTAAAGAATTTGCATGTCCTTATAAGCTATAACACACACTTAATAGGCTTTCAAAATTAGTTTTTGAACTTGCAAGCGCAAAACTAAAAAAGATTTCGTTCATACTTCGAAGCGTTTTGAATCTTTTAGGAAAGATATTTTGTAAAAAGTCGGAGAAGCTTGTTTTAGTTTTCTGATGTCAGATTAATTCGAATGAAAGAAACAATTTATTTTGCTTTTATCCTTCAAAAAGTATGGAAAAATGAATTGAACTCATAACACGTGTGTTATGATGATGATCAACAGGATATAGAAGCGGTTGTTCAATGTTACTGCAATTGTCTAGTAGGTCGAAGAACGGTTGGACGCGGTGCTCATGTTATGACTATAATATGGTTTTTAAGTTGGACAAGATATGAAAGTAGTTTATAAGACTCCCTTCCCAATTCTTAAATAACCTTTTAACTACTACTGATTCGGTTTAGAATAACCTTTGTTTTGACAAGCCCATTACCATTAGATTTACTTATTTTTATTTCAATTTTCATACCATTCGCAAAAAATTATTTACGTATTGTTTTAAGTTTTCCACCATTACTAATTAATTATCTACTAATTATTTTTATATTTTATTTTAGTGTCATGAGATTTTTGTTGCATTTTGACAGCATATTTTTTATCTATTATTGTCAAAATGAAGAAATTGTTAAATAAATCCTGATAAACTATATATGAAAATAAAGGTTGTGAACTAGGCTACTTAACGGTGCCAAAAGAAATAAATGTCGTCATTGAATCTTAAAAAATATTATCGCATAAAAGTTTGTCTAAAAACTACTGTTTTTCAAACCTTTAATTCAAAATATCTCAAAATATATAAATCATATAAATATAATTGTTGTTTCACTTGAAAGATATGTTTGACACCTTCAATTTAGTAACTTTGCAATTTTCCTAGCTTTTTTAAATCCAAAGATATTGCCATTTATGTCGAAAAAGTGCTGATTTTTAATGTTTGCACTTTTCGAACTTCAATCTCAAATATCTCGGATCTCCCATGAGTTATCGACAAAATATTTTTGCAGATATATCCGGCTCAGAACAACCTTTAATTTGATACCAAACTCATTGGTGTACACTCCGGGCCGAAAATGAGCATACCCCTTTGATTGTTTTAAATAATAGTTTTAGACAAATTAATTTTCAAACTTAAAATTTTGAAAAAAAAAAAATTTCTTAAATTTCGAACTAATTTTTTCAAAATTTTATGTTAGTAAGTACTAATTTTGTTTTCAACATTCAATGTTGTTTTTAATTTTTAGTCGAACACAGTAAACCGGATTGAAAAATACCTTGCCATTGTCGAAAAATAAAGAAAAAACCAAAATCACTTTTTGCTTTAAAAAAAAAACTTTTTTATTTTTACGTTACTGTTTTTTATATTCAAAATTATTAACAGTATTGAATGTTGAATGCAAAATAAGTTCTTAATCACATAAAATTTTGAAAAAAATTAACTAAAAATTTAACAAAAAATTTTTGTTTGCACAATTTTGAGTTTGAAAATTATTTTTTCTAAAACTATTATTTAAAACAATCAAATTTAAATACAAAATGAAAGCCTTAGTTTTTGGCTTTGCAGAAAGGTATAACACGTTGTTGTAGATGAAGCCGTTGATTTTTAATATTTTTTTTAAAAAAATTAGCCAATTTTTCAGAAAACTGCCCCTCCTAGCTAAACGGGGGGAATAGGCCCCCCTCTCCCATACAATTTTTTTCTTGTCTCAAGCCTACTTACACATATGGCTATGTGTCACAACGTTTTATTTTAACATATGGGTGAAGGAGGAGTTAGTTATTGATTAAAATATAAAGTCAAATTTAATATAGCCTGGCACACTTTTCGTTAGGCAAGCTATCATATTCATAAATGTTTTCAAACTAAATTTCATAAAAAAAAGTTTCAGCCGGTTAACAGTTCGGTGAAGGTCGGCCTTCAGCGGCTCTTAGACTATTATTGTAGGTACTAAATAAAATCTAGTTCATTTTACATTACTAAAGGATAGGTTAAGAGTTATTGATGAAAAAGTTAGTCCATAAAAATTTATTTATAAACAAAGCATGCTGAACAAATAAGCTGATTTGTATCCTTTCTACTACAATTTTCCATATCAACCCTGACTGCTGTGAAATCGATTCTTAAGAGGCCCGATTTATATGTATATGCTCGCTTACACCATCGTGCTCTACATATGCTTTAGTTACATAGGAATCTTATTTGTTGTACTCTACGAATACAGCCTAATGTCCTTTGAGCAGTTGATCCATTTTCTGAATAATGAAATCTCAATACTTTTTTATTAGAATGATTTCAAATTCTTAATGAAAGAAAATCGAAAAACCAATACAAATCCTTTCCATTCCTGAGTGGTCAATTTTAAGGATCAGATTTTAAATTAGCTTTTCCCAATAAAAATTGTAATACCAACCAAACAATTACAATTGCATCATCATCCTTTCAAAAGTCATCGCTAAAGGAGAAGCCGGATACCGAATGCTCTAGAAGAGATCCGTGTGTCTGTGAGCGTATTTTTGGCGATGAAGAATAATTGGCGACGAGTGGGGTGCTTCATACGGCATAAGGTTATTTTCTCATTCGAGAATCGTTTTGGGAATTTTAATCTGAGATTGGATTCGAGCCAAACGGCATTCATTTATGCAGGCCATGCAACGATGCAACCGTGATGTGAGGGGAGTGATTTCCACTAAGTAATCACGATGGATGGATCATCAGGAAGCAGGACATAGGAGACACAGCGCGGTCTATCTGTATGCATGTATGCGGATGTGGCACTGTGCAAATGCATCCTTGCACTGTCACTCTGTTTACTATCGCACAATATGAGTTATACGAGGATAATAGTGAACTACTTGCGGTCTTACATTTAGAATATGGTTTGCATAATGCGAGCGCAGTTGCACATCATTCATGTAAAGAGGTCATCCGACAGTCGGTCGATAGATGCATCATTCATCCCAGCATCGTCCTTTCATCCTATCATCCATGTCGTCATTCGTCAGCCATCGTCGTTATCGCTTCTGCTATTCTCTTCACTTTTGTATGCACTTCCTTTTCGTTTTCGTTGTCGTCCAATATGGTTTATATTTGGCTGAAGGCCTTGCGTTCGCTTTTAAATCCCCGATGTTCAATGCCCATTGTGGAAAGTGATTGGACCAGTTTTTACTGCTTGCTTTCGGGTGAGTGATAATTTCGTGTAATCTAGGCCGTTCCATAAATTGAAAACAATGCGTGACCAAATGGGGATTTGGGAGCATTTCGAATATTATTTTATGGATGAAAATTGAATGGACGGGCGCTTTTGGTGCCATAGCACAGAATTGTTGGTTGCACGTCAACTTATGCTCATTTCGGGTTATTGTAAGTTTCCGCAGCAAGCCATTTACGTGCATGAATAGCAATGACATATTCGAGATGTTTTATTGTTCACAATGGCTTTGAAGTAGGGCTTCTTTTAAGGAGCTTTGATTATTTAATTTTCAAAGCAATCAACTGAGTAAAGGGTTGACTCTGACTCAGGAAAGTATAATTGAAATGATTGCAAGTGAACATGTTACTATTAAGCCAAGGTAAACCAAAAATTATTCTAACGTATTTTCAAACTTTTCGTGCTGAAATGAAGTTGAGCTTAAATTAAATTCCATTTTCTCGGAAGATGTGAGTGTACAGAAGGTTCATTTAAGGACCGACCCGCTTTCTCTGCTGTGCAGTACGAATGCCAAAAGAAGTCGTAATGCACATTTACCCACAATATAGTTCACTGATAAATCTTCATACATAAATACACGGAACCACTAGAGAATGTTAACAAATGGCGCACTTGGCAGACAATCCTGCGGGCTTCATTATTCTGGCACAAAATTTGTGCATAAAGGTGTGCTTTCCCTCCTCTGTTCTCTGTTCTCTCTGACTCTCTGTGTTTGTATCCAAATACACACATTGCTACAAGACAAAGTGGTAATAATTTGCTGGCAGGTTGTATACTTGTATAGTTCCCTTTCTATAGTTATGTTTTTTATTTCCGAGAAATATTTGCACATTCAAATTGGTTGAACACAATTCTCACCTTGTTGTGGTTACAGAATAGGTAATATAAGGCTGTGAAATTTATGCAGAGACCGACTTTACACTAAGGGCCACGTCATCAATGCGAAAACCTTTTCTTAAACTTGCAGAGCGTCATAAAGAGTTAAGGTACTTTAAAAGATATATCAGCCCCTTTAACGACGCCAAATTTGCTTCTTGATGTTAACATAGGCAAAGTGTCTGCGCCACTTAAACAAAACAATAACTTTTATGGAATAATAGTGTTAGCTTAATTGCTGAATTTCAATGTCTTGAGGAACAAGCTCTTAAATTAAATTGTCTCGAAAGTGTCAATATAACTTCATTGTGTTTGTTCAACAAATTAACAAGGATTCAATGGCAAGGAATATGTGCAGACATTTGCTTACAGATGTGTTATCCTTACGATAATGAAAATAAATACCATATCCATCCTCCTCAAAAAACTCACTCCACATTAAACAAAGAGAAAATCACATCATCATAAAGTCAATGTCACATCTTGTTGCCTCATTTAACTCAATAAAAATCAAATTTATAACGCCGACCAGATAATGGTAGATTATTCATTTTTATGACCAAAAACACATTTTCCAGATTCGCATGTGCTTCGAATCCAATTAACGATCCTTTCAATAATGGTCCCGACCCTGCGCCCCCAGGTCATGTGGTTTCCAAATTTCGAGTACGTTTACAAAATAAACACGACACCATTTCGGGATTTTCTTTGCATGATGAAAACTGGAGTGTTATTGACCTCATGCATAAATTAAAGGCACTCACTGCGGCATTATATAAACAATTGCCAAAAATTACTTTTAAGCACTCGTGGCGCACTAAAAAAAAAAACCGCAACGAAAGGCCAAAGGCATAAATCTCTCTTAGAAGGTCCTTCATTTATTATCCTTTATTATAGTACCTAGTATACGCATATTGTTATTGAAGCTACGGCAGCAACATGCAAATGTACGTTGTGTTGTCGACGCTTGGGCGTCACAGAGGTCTGGTTTCATATTATAAGCTCCGACTTGGGTTTCTAACACAAAACTCGATGAAAGAAACGAATAGCATCATTATTCTTGCGGAACCGGACTCAAGGATAATCGTAGAAGAAACGATTATAATATAGAGAAACCCGAGCGCACGCAACACACCCGAAATGCCAGCAAAAACATAGCAAACCGATATGATGTGAACACTGAACACACAATTATAGGCGAAACAGGATCTGGACTAATGGAATTTTGCGGCCAAGTGGTACCAGTAGCAATCCATAAGGATACTTGTGTATCATATATTTTTGGACAAACGGATGTGAAGAGTGTATAGCCACATTAAGCTTCCATATTTGATTGTTGTGGTTCTATTTCTGGCTGATAACATACCAGCAATATCAGTCAGTAATGTGAATAAATAAGGATAATGTCCTTATAGTTGATGTTTGTTTGATATGCTTAACTCAACACATCTGCTGTCATTAAAGATTCATGCGCATTTATATAGATTCTATATGACACACGGTCTGCTCTTGTCATTTATCTCTATCCTGTCAGAAGGACGTTTTTTTCTTTTCTTCTATCGTCAGTATCTCAGAGGATTAAGGTGATAATCTGCTTAAGCACAAAGATCAAAGCAAAAGATTCTACGTGTCCTTTGTTGGTATCATTCAATGGGCCGGGAGTATTTTTAGATGTAGTTTGCGGCTGATGTTTTGTGCTTTCATCACGTTTTTCCACTTCCTTAAATGACGTTAAATATTCCCGCGTAAAAGCGAGTAAATGAAATTTCCAATTCACATTTTCTTATTTTTTTTTCTTTTTCCTATTCTTTCAGGTGTATTCCGATTGAAAACGAAAATGCTTTGAGGAAGATTGATAAAGTGACGATAAGACGGAATTAAATAAAAATTGACAAAGTGCTTTGCGAGAGGGAGAAGAGTCCTTTGTAGATTCAGCTGCACAAACATTTGAGAAGAGCTTTATCGTTTGAAAGAATGTCGTCAAGGGTGTAACGGAGTTGTGGATCTGAGACTGGGGGCTGAGGACGTAGGCTATGTTCAAAGGTAAGAGAATATTTCTGTGTCGGAAATTATGTGTGAGTGTGTTTTTTTTTTGTGGAAAATACTAGTAAGAGCTTACCTAAACGTGTAGCTATTAAGTTTCAATAAAATCGATAAAGTTGACCTGAGGGTGGCTTTATTAAGACGCAATATGGCTAATTAACAAGTTATCAGAAGTGGGATATCATATCGTATTTTCATAACTCTTGTAGTGCTTGAGGATGGGCTTAGTCGTGTATTTCATCTCAGTCTGATGTCGTCTGGTGGAAGTGCTTTGGTGCCCTTCGTTGCAGGGTGTTAAGTATCGACACTACTTCATTCCGACTTCCCGGTCTTAGGATTGCTCCCTAGTCTTATATTTTTCTTAAAACCCATTTGCCATGCCTAAGCATTATACGGCAAAACAAATACTTACAGAAAACACTCAAATCGGTTTTTAAACCAGGTTCAATGGAAAGGATTATCTGGAAAAAATCGTATTAAACTGAAAACGACTCACATTACTTTTGATTGCCACAGTATAGATCCATTTTAACACCAATCTTCACTTAAATTTCCATAACTTCAAATTATAACGTTAATCAATTTGTTATGAAAAACATTTTCCCAAATGAATTTCTCCTTTTCCCTGTCTTCAAAGTAACCAAAAAATATATTAATAACCGAAAATATGAAAATTGTCTGCCTCTGGCGTGGAAAAATCCTCATCATCTCTATTGCCTTTTTTTTAATTTCTCGTCCACATAAAAATAAGCAAACAAGAAACTCTCTTTAAAATGGAAAACACTGAACCGGAGATCGCTTTCTACACTTCCTTTTTGCTGCTTCTCCTGTTCGACCCCACAAATGACGCTTGAGTCATCATGCAAACCATTATCTTCATATCTGAGTGAAAATATTTGCTTAAAAATTAAAATTACAAGACAACAGCATCACAAAAAAAAGAAAAAGAAAATAAATTAATATTCTAAAAGTGAAATGAAATTTGCGTAAAAATAAAGTGTCCTGTCATTTAATTAAGCAAAACACAGTTATGTAGTCGCGTGCACGTTCAATACGGGAGGACATTTCGGCCACGTGTTTCCAGGCTTCTTCTAGAAAAAAAGCCAATAAGGAATTAAAAGAAATTATATTCCTCCTCTGTGTATGGAAATGTATATTTTCTCGCACAACGTGCTCATGAAGCAATGGGAGAGGGACTATCAAAGCAAACGCGTTTTTTCCGTCGCACGAGAGGGCGTTTAACACCCACTCGTGACTCGTATGAATAGTAATGTCATTAAATTACAAGCCTCCAGTAGGTTATTTCCATTTTGTAATTCTTCTTCTTCTTTTTTTGTTCTCCTGATTTCTCTGTTTGCACTCTCATCGTTCGCTCTGTGAATGTACTATGTATGAAATGAAATGAATCTTTTTTTTAACTTGCACTTTATTTAAATTAAATTACACTCACTACACCGACGCAACACAACACACTCTTCAAAACAAAAAAAAATCATAAAGCTCCGTAAGGTTGAAGCAGCACTATCCTAGCACTCGTGTGTAACTCAACAAAGTCGATCCTTTGAAAAAGCAGATAATCCTACTTTTTCGCACAGTAAATGCAGTTGGCATCATTAGCAACCATAATCCGCCTCATCTTTTTAATAAATTAATTCACACCCCTCGAACATCATAGTTTCTAGGACCTTTTACCATCGCACACAGACACACACAGATAGCCTATGTTTCTCGGTTTTCCAATTAACATGTATCCTTGCTGTGGTTTTCGTTTGTTCGTGTGCGAGAGAATGTTGGGTCAGAGCGCGGGGCTAGGAGCGTTGATATCAAAGTAGAAGTAGTTTCTTTTTTTTGGGAGGAGGGGGGGCTCACGAAAGCAACCACATTAAGAGCGACTCAAGTTAATGTGTTTCGGCGGAATGATACTACGACGAGTAATAAAGCTATCATCCAGATAGTAAAGTGATAAAAATAAGGACATGATATTCCAATGGTTGGATGGATGGATCTTCTTGAAAATTTGGGACATGATTTAATTATTTTATGACGACTTTGTGTGTCACAGTGTAATCAGTGTTGATGGGGATACTTTCACTTACCTTAATTTGAGATGAGTTATCTCTCTCTCCCTTTCAAGTTCTCTGGTTGCTTGGTAGGAGGGGAATGGATGATGATAAATAGACAAGACATCAAACATTAAAGGATTTTTGCTATAACATTTTATGTCATTTGTGGATGGAGAATTTTACTGTCTTTGGGGAAAAAGGTATTGACTTTTAATCTGGCAGACGAACAGGATATCTCGTTTTATGACTGAAATATCAAATGTTTTTGCTTAATAAACAATTACCGGCCTTGATCCCTCGGAATTTTCGTCGTCATCAACAGAAGTAAGAAGGGTACTTTTGTTGATGAGTGTTGCCAATTAGATAAAGTAGTTTTTACTGCCTCAGTTACAAGATAAAACTAGAAAAATACCAATATAAAGATAAGAAAAATGCTTACAAGACGGAAAAAGGACTTTCTTGGTAAGCATCTATTTTTCACATTAGCGACTGAATCATGAACCAGGAACCGATAAAAGTTATTGTTTTTGTTACAGAAGAGGTACTAAATATTATCAAGATTGAACCTTGCGGTACTCCACTTTCTTATGTGTACACGATTGTTTATTTAAAAATCCTTTTTTTTAAGTTAATTATAAACTCCTCTTACCGAAAAGGATACATAAATCAATTTTGAATCCAATGGCCTTAAAACATTAACCCCATCAAACACCCCAACCTTAAATGTCTTAACATCAACACCACTAATCCATTATGAACACATTAAACCTCCACATCCGCCACAGGCCGCACTGATGGTCGTTTAATGCCGCAATACCAAAAGGGGACAACAATGGACAATTTTTTTGTCGTTCAGTCGGAGTAAACAGGAGGTGCGAGAACGAACACTTAATCAAAATTGGTTTCACTTTCGCACCCAATCCTCTGAATGGAAATGAACAACGTATAGAGTGCACAAGAACCCATCAACATTGGATCCGGTCAGGGCAACCTTATTCTTTCTCACACTCTGCTATCCCTCATACCATATATATAAACATTGAAAACATTTTCCAGTGGCAGTGGTGTATGATTGTTTATTCATAAAACATTTCCCGCACTTAACTTCATAACTCCTTTTGCTGCGAAAGGTGTTGTTTAATTTTTCTCTCTCACGCGATGGTAGTGCCACCGCTTCCACTATTCACCAAAGCTTCATTTCCAAAGAAAGTAATTCTCTTTGAAAGGAATTGTCTGGAACTACCTGCCTTTGGTAAGAAAATTGTACAAATCGGGTCGGCTTGAGTTAGGGTTACTAGTGCCCCAACGCACTATCAACAACTGAAACAGACGCAAATCAAGGATACTCAAACGGTTAAGAATGCAAATTTTCGCGGTGTGGCTTTTGACGTTATGTTTGCTAAAATTGTTTTTGCCTCACCATGGCAAGCGTTTTAAAAATATTTTCGTTTCATTCGGGGGAAAACGTTCAATGGTCTACAAAACGAAGTGTTGCCACATTGCTATTTTTTTTAATACTTCCCGACGGGGTTGAACTCAAACCCATGTTTCTTACTCTTTATTGAAAAAGTTTGCTTCCTTTCAGCAAAATCGAGCCAAATTCCAAGTGAACATATGAAATTTGACCCCAAAGGCACTATATGACATTGCAAAATGCGAGTTACGAACAGACGAGGAAATACTTGAGTCTCTGTTTTGACAGGAGAACTGCCAAAAAGAATTTGTGTAATCCCTGATGAGATTAAAATGCAAAGGCAACACTTTATTCCCATCGAAAGTTCGTTTGTTTGCATTCGAGCTAGTGGTGATTAATGTTCAGCCAATTTTCGTGCCGTTTTTTTGTGCTTCATAACACTGGCAACGCTATCCCAGTTATAGTAGTCGAATGGACAATTTATGGAAATACCCGGCTCTGCTATTTGGCGATTGCAATTTTGCATCCAAGGTCGTTGAAATCGGAATATACCAAAATACTTTTGCCCTTGTGTATAGTTAGTGTACATACGGGAAAGGGGTATGGCAGTGCCCTTGATAATAGGTTTGCTGCGATTGCAATAGGAATTGACGTCAATTCCGAAAGGCCAATTATGTATTGAAACTTGGATTTCCCTTTCAAATCGTTCAGTGTTTGTTTGCTCGACAACTTGTGATTTTCCGAAGAGGAGAATGACGAGGATTCATGCAAAGTTAACACTGGAGACTGGAGCGTTCTTGAAAATTCATCGAAGCCGCGAAATTTCAAAGTTGACGTTGCAATTTGTGAATTCTGAAGAACGTATAGGTAAGACCAACTATAAGAGGTTTTCAAAATCGGGTGACAAGTTTTCTAAAGATATTATGAAGAGGTTTCTGGGAAATAGTTTTGAAAATCCTTTTATTGAACCATAAATCTTATTTTTAGAATTTAAAATCCACACACACAGTTCAATCGTGTACTCGTCGAGTATTTCAACTTGATTTCGGCCTTGACCTTGTTAGCAAACTTTTTTAACATGCATGAATTATGAATGGAACAGTGTGTGGCAGCTTTTGGGTATATGTTGGACTTTTTTAATGTTTTATCGTTAAATCAAAAATTAATGAATGGTGAAAGATTCAAATGGAATACTGAATTGAAATTTGAATAAGTTCATATTGCTTTGACATGCAGGTCTTCGAATGAGGAGAAACTTAAAAGATTTAAGAAAACAGCTTTGAGCATTTTGAGCTCACTTAGTTTTTCGATTAAAAATGCAAGTGGAAAATAGCATGTCTCGTCAATCCGCAGACCTGTTCCAAATTTTCATCTGCATGAAGCAAGTCTTAAGAATTATTAGAAAATTTCGGAACGGAAAACTTGGCAATTCAGTGTTCTCGGAAACAAATCAACCAGTTGTATTTCTATTTTTTCGTGAGCTTATTTATACAACTTATACCATTTAATTGCCTGTTTTTGTAAATCCTTTTTCTAGGAAGAAATATTGAGGACGAAATTAAAATGCCATAAACTGTTAGTTACATTGTACCACTTTCAAAACAAAAAGCTTTTGGTAATAAAACAGAAACTTCAGAATAAAATCCTCAACAATCGCGTGCCAAACCCAAATCCTCACCTACGTTATCACCAATTCTATTCTGTTCCAAATCTAACACAAACCACACAACTTTTTTCCACACGCTCTAAAATTAACGAAACAATACGTCATTTTCGTCGAAAACCTATTCTTTACAACCCCATTAGCTCCTCTGAATGAAAGTTCACGTTCCAAGTCATCAAAATAAATACCCGGTACGTGTGAAGTTAAGTGCTTAAAATCACGAAACAGCAATAACACGCCAAAATCATGGAAATCAACAATAATAAAACCATTCAAGAGGACAAAGTGTACCTAACTTAACTCGGTGCACAATAAATTTCTAATTTTACCTTCCCAACCAGTCATAATTTAGCACACTTAATGTTTGATATGTGCAGATTAGTGCATTTTGCAACTTCGAACAAAATTATAGTTTCACTCGAGTTTAAAATATGCGATAAGTGAAATAATTCCATTGGCTAGGGGATTCGAGTCTCGCAGGAACATTTTCTATGCACACACACAAAACCCATATCTAAAAGGGTCGTAAAATACTTCATCTAACGCTCCTTAAGAAGGTCCTATCAGTTTCTTCCAGGCAAAAGAGCTTAGATGATATGCCGCCCCCATATATTCGCCACACAGCCCGGTTGAATGAGCTTCGTCTGCTTATGCAGTTAATGGGGCAAATTAAAATGGCATAAATTACGAGGCAAACTGCGCACTTAACGCAACCAATCCTCGCCACACATTCACACACATGTTTGAGATCGCAAAACAGTGATATTTGCTATCCGGGTTATATGTTAATGAATTCCTTCCCTGAACTCTCATCCCAGTTACAGCAAATTTCCAAAGATTGTAAGTAATAATCAGGAGTTTAATAAAAATGCTAATTTTTTATAGTCCCATTCTCATGCTCTATCTAAACGAGACAAGTGTCGCTTTGTTTTTTTCATTCTTCCAACTGTTCCATATCATAATGTATCCTGACATTTTATTGGGTCATAATTTGCATAAGACTGGGTCTAAGACGAGGAACAAACAACTGGTATTCGATGTTAGGTACATACTTGAACCACTTACTTATGTTAAGGACATGCAATCGCAGGACGAGCAACGACAACCACAATCTATCTGGTTGGTTGGTTGTGGTGGCTCAACTAGATCGGTTTCGTTCGATCTCACCTGTTTCTTCTGCCATCCGGTACTTCTTAGACCCAATTCAAAATCTGGGATAACATTGTTTGCTTGAAGGATTAAAATGCACTCGGAAGTCCTTAATGCTAATAGATATTTCCAGTGGCACTTGAAAAGCTATAGAATCAGAACTGTGCTTGTAGCCTGTTGGAAGTAGTTTTGCCATTAGGGATGAAGTATGGAATGGAAAAGTTAATGAGAAATATTATTAACCTCTCAATACATTGAAAGGATGTGGATTTCAATTGTATTCAAGAAGAATGGGGAAGGGAATGAGAGTAAATGTTTATTGAAATTGTATCCCGTCATTACTTCCAACGGGTTGATAACAGATGGTACTTAAACAAGAGCAACATGGTCTCAGTAACATATTCTTCACTGAATCCAGACAGAATCTCAGTTTGAGAAACTGCACTCTTCCACCGACCGCGACCGTCCAGTATGGTCGTCAAAACATATCTCATGTGGTCTTTATGACAGAGATTTCTTCTGCCTAATGAGTCGTTCGAAAATGAGTCCTTGACTTGATGTGAGTTTTGAGGCTTCTTTCACATCCTGTTAATGTATGTAGTTATTAGAATTGTCTTCTAAGCAACATGAATATACAAGTAATACTCTTGGTGCAGTGCATTAACGCCCATGGAATTAACGCCCGCGGGTGTTAATTCCAATAACAAAAGGAATTTACCCCCGCGGGTGTTAATTCCTTTTTTGATTTGGAATTACCACCCGCAGGGGTTAATTCCTTTTTTTGGTGGGCTTTAATTCCAATTTTAATTGGAAATAAAACCCACACGTGAAACAAATGGTGACGTGAAATAACGTCTGACGAAATAAAGCCGCATGGAGCCTTATTTCAATTTCTTATGGAAATTAGACCCTTACAAGAGTTGCGGTCTTATGTCCATTGCAACCTAGAAATAATGCCCTTGGGGCCTTATTTTGTTTTTTTCTGTTTTGATTAGAAACTCGTCTCGAAGTCAGAAGTCCCGAAAATAGTTTTCGGAACTTCTGAGCCACTCTGGAGACTCAAAAGTACCGAAATAGTTTTAGGGATTATTAACCCACTATGGCCAGTCAGTAGTCCCAATTAAATTTTACGTTTTATGGGACAAAAGTCCCAAATGAAAAAAAAAGTGAAACAACGAACGTTCATGCTAAACAAATAAACAAAAAACTTAAATTCTTGTATGTATGTATTGTATAAGTACACATTGAAATAAATAGGACCACGTTTCTTTATTAGCTGTCGACAAAATTGTCAGAGCTGTTTAGGTTTCCTTTTATTTGGAAAAGAAGTGGTTCTACATTTTTGCAAGCATTTCAATGATTCATTTTCAGCATAATTTCGACTGAGGTTGAAGCCGATACAAAAAATTCAAGATCAATTAGATTTGATCGCGAGCGAAGCTTGTGTCCATCCATCTTTCAATGTAAATGAAATAGCTTGGTTATTTTAGGTGACAGATAGATACAATAAGATGAAATTGGCTTCAAGTATAGTGTGCTTGTAGAATTCCGTATCCTCACCGAACTTTGACATCCCAAAGATTAATTCACAAACCGAATAAGTCTTGAATTACCAAAAGTATAATCGTACGAAGTTAGAAATGTAAAATTTATAAACTTCATTTGTGATGTTTAATTTGTTTTTACTCACGTGGCCAAGGTGTCTAGGATGCCAGCGCAAGTGTTCACATCCGAGGTTGAAGAGATTTCTTCCAAAAGAAAATAACACTCGCGGGAGTTAGTGCCAATTTCAAATGGCATTAACACCCGCGGGCGTTAGTTCTTTTTTATGGTGGGCCTTATTGCCAATTCAAAAAGGATTTAACACCCGCGGGGGTAAATTCCTTTTCTTTTTGGAATTAACACCCGCGGGCGTTAATTCCATGGGCGTTAATGCACTGCACCAATACTCTTCTTCATAGCCGTAGCCATGGGGGTGCGAAGGGGCGCCTAGCGCCCCTAAGCCACAACACAGCGCCTCCAAAAATTGCAGAGCATCTCTTATGCAAGTGAATTACATATGTGTGAAAAAAGAACTAAAATAGCATTTTTCTTCCATCATTTGAATTGTTTTAAATACATACATTTATAAAAATTAGACCTTGATTTTCTAGTCACAATGAATTATAAATTTGAAACAGTTAAACTAATTCGAAAAGTCGCGACGCATTGAAAAAACGGAAAAAAAGAGACCAGGTCAAATGGTAATTTTAAATAAATTTGATAATTTGAAGAAAAAGAAAAATCGGATCATACAGGCACCAACCTGAAAATATTGTTGCCAATAAGAAGTGCTTTTTGTGAAACATACCGTTTGTTTGAAGCCAGTGAAACTTTTGGCAACAGCACTTCTGTCTGTGAATGTGCATTTTCAGCTTAATTCAAACAATCATCTAGTACTTTTATCAAAAAGTCTCCACATAATTTAGCGAGCGAAATAATGCTCGGCTCATTTTTTCCAAGATAAATTTTGACGTTTCACGTTTGTGTTTTGTTTCCGCGCTATAAAAAAAAGAAAACAAATAAAAGAAATATGGAGTTTCTAGTCGAATATTTAGATGAATTAAATCCAGAAGAGGTGCCACAAAAAAAAGGCAAAGAAAAAATCTAAAAAGCAATTCAATTTCCAAGAAAAAAAAGAACTGTGCAGGTTGGTGGAATTACATCCCGCCATATGGAAGCTTCAGCACAAGGGACATAGCAACACCGAGGAGGTAAACTCTAACTGGGTTAACTCGACAGGATGGTGTTGTTTTTGTGATTTTTTGTAGAGCGATTGCGTTTAAAACAATCGTAGCACAAAGAACTACAAGTCCTCAATAACTTTTGATTCCATTTTTAAAAGCAAGATATAATATTTAGATTTAAAAAAATATAGCGCGAGTTGAAATGGCAAAATCATCTGTATCAATCACTGGGTTGACAGTGACATATAGAATTATCTCTCCCACTTCAAAATTTATCTTCCCATTTAGCAAACGTGTGTAGAGATAAAAATTGTAGAGATAAAATTTAGTTTAGCTCGATCTGCGTACTAGGCTTAAAGGATGACATAATTCGAAAATTCGCTCAGAAAAAAAGAAGAATTCAATTATTTTAACACTACAAATAATGAAATTTCTTAACAAAGTAGTGAATTATTTTTTTATCTTTTTAAGAAATACTCTTTATGAAAAGCTCTAAAGCGGACAGAAATAACATGGTAACTTCTGTTTTTTTTTTGCGCCTCCTCATTTTATGTTCGCGCCTCCATAGAATCTGGGCTGGCTACGGCACTGCTCTTCTTAATATAGGTAGCTAGGTACTTTTTCTTGCTAGTAAAACATGTTGAACGCACTTTTTCTACTCTATTTCTCGATTGTGTTATAATTTACATTTTTCTGCATATTTAGTGCGTAACATTAAAATAGTGAAAAGCACTTTCTACTATACCTACCCAAAAAAATAAAACGAATACAACTACTAAAAAGTACTTTAACTCAACAATGGCTAAGTAGCTTACTGACAATAATGAACAAAAAATTTCTCGATGTGCTCAGAGCTTATTCAAGATGTCCTGACTTAGAAAGTAACATCATTTTTATTTTTCAACATTAAAACTAAAAAAACGAAATTCAGAAACAATGTTTCTCAATGCGACCATTGTGAGTGTTAATCCCTGAAGTCGTCCTCGTGAAACAGTCTCCGTTCCGTGATTTCAACTTTTATTGTAAGCCAAAAATAGTGCCAACTGTTTTCAAATGGTGGTGGTTGGCGAACGCACGGAATGGTTGAAAGGAAGATTGTTGCCAACAGGGTTCTTCCTCTCAAGCAGAAGTAGTGCATAAGCCGTTGTAGTGGAAGTGTATAGTTCTTGTTGAAAGGTGACACATAAAACTGGCATCAATGTGTCGTATACGATTTTATATCAAATCGCTTGCTGTAACATGATTTAAACTCCGCAATGAGAAATTTCTGAGAACAATTCCAAAATTTTCCTGGCAGTCATGAATAATGAAAGCCACCGTCTACGAAGAGCATCCGCCAAGCTGAGTTACTTTTCAACAATGATGCAAACCAAACCATGATGAACTGGAGTCTAGTCTTTGGTATTATACTTATTTTAATATTCTGCACTGGCGAAATCGCTGACTTAATACCCCGTGGGGTGTTATAGTAATGTTGCACGCCCGATCAAGATGACGACGAGACGCGACGCTTCTCTCTGCTATAAAGTGTTGGCAACGTAGAATGAATGATTTAAAATACTTTGCTATTGGTGGTGAGAAATTAAAAGCTCTGCCAGAAAAGTAGTTTCTTTTTCTTGTTTTGTTTTTTAGTTCGCATGCAGCATGCTCATGCACTAAGAATGAAGATGAAGAGAACAACTATTGCTATTAACGTGAATTCTTTTTTGAAGTAAAATGGAAACAAACAAAGAACTAAGAAAATAACATTGAGTAGAAAGAAAGAAAGTTTATGTTCTGTTTTTTTTTATTTATGATATTTTTTCGGTGAAAAAAGGGCAGCAAAAATATGTTTGATAGTTCTTAAGAAACAGTAAGTGTCCTTGTCGGAATTTATGCAAAAGAATAAGTTCTTCCTTCCAAATCTTTGAAGTCTTAAAAGAAGTGAAAAATGTAAGCGAAATGTATCTAATCTAGTAAACCATGCTGTGTTTCATTTCATTCTTTGAAAAAATTAAGAAACATTTACGTGCTTTTGAAGTTTTTGTTGAAAACATTGCATTTCAATTATTGTTTGCAAGTTCTTTGAAGTTTTAGTAAGAATTTAAACTTATGTCCAGACACGATTCCAAGTAAAGTTTTGAAGCTTAATATCGAAACACCTTTTTGCACGAAATAACTTTGTTTCCGGTTTTCTGATTCCGAATTCCGTGTTTCGATTACTTAATTCTAGGGTTTCTACCGTAAGAAATCTTATGGATGCCTACGATGAAAAAATGAGTTCAATTTTGAGATTGTTTTTCGTTTTCGTACTAGAAAAACCCTGCGCACTATACTTTCCTCGATAGCACCGAGTTTAGACAAACGATCAATTCCTCATATATCCGTTTCTTACAACGCTGTATTGTTGAAAGTTGACACACGAATGAAAATATTTATTCTTCATTAATTATTATACAAAACAAAATTTTCTCAGTGATATGTAGTAATATCAGCTTTTTAAACAAGTACAAAATATTCAAAGTATTTATGTAGCTTTTAACACTCCCACTCATAAAAACCTTTGAAAAATCAAACATAAACAAATATTCTAATGAAAATTAATTATACAATTCAAAAGAATATTTAAACATTAAAACAAAATTGAACTTCATTAAATTTAAATAAAATTGAAAACTAAGCTTTCAAGCCAAGTCGAAGAACGCGAAGAACGTTTGATTTGAATTTCATTGTTGACAATGCTTTGGTAAAAACATCTGCCAGTTGATCTTCGCTTTTGACGTACTCGACTGCAATATCACAGTCTAAATGTCGTTTTCGAGTGAAGTGCATTGCTTTATTAATGTGCTTAGTCCGATGATGATACTCTGGGTTTTTGACTAGACGTATTGTACTTTGATTGTCACAAAATATTGTTGTACCACCATCTTGCTCAAATCCGAGTTCCATGAGAAGTCCACGAATCCATATTGCCTCTTTCGTACCTTCGCATAATGCAACGTATTCGGATTCTGTTGTTGATAGAGTGACATGCGATTGTCGTCTACTTCTCCATGTTACTATGCCATTTCCAATTATAAAACTGTATCCAGTGATTGACCGGCTGGATTCAACATCTCTAGCGTGATCAGCGTCCGTATAGCCAATTAAATTCCAGTTGTCTGAGCCATATGTAATTTTTAAGTTTCTTGTCCCATTCAGATATTGGAATATTCTCTTGACTGCTTTCACGTGAACCTAGCTAGGTTTCTCCATAAACCGACAAACTTCTCCCACTGAATATGCAATATCTGGTCTTGAAACCGTTGCAGCAAACATAAGTGATCCACAAGCTTGACGATACGGGAACAAAACTTCAGTGTTGCTGTCATTCGCTTTTACCAAAAAAGTACTAACTTCAGAGGGTGTAGTCACAGGTTTTGAATGTTGCATGTTGAATCTGTGCAGAATTCGCTCAATATGGGATGATTGTCCGATGCTAATTGTTCTCAACGTCCGGTTTCTTTCAATTTCCAGCCCAACGTAATAGCGCCCATTACCAAGCGTAATTTTAAATTTTCTTTGAAGCTTCTTGATCAGATCATCGATTGCACTCTTGCTGCAAGACATAACTAATCCGTCATCAACATGCAATAATAAAATTACCTTGTCGTTTGAGCCAGAAGAAAAGAATACACAAGGATCGGAATTTGATTGTGTCATATTGCAGCCTTTGATGAAATCAACGAACTTTGAGTTCCATTGACGTGATGACTGCTTTAAGCCATATAGACTTTTCTTCAAGCGACAAACCTGACCCTTGGTGCAATTAATTCCATCCGGAATCTTCATAAATATTTCCTCGTCCAAGTCTCCATTCAAGAAAGCTGTTTTGACATCGAATTGAACTATCTCCATGTCACAAACAGCTGCCAATGCCAGAACACATCTCACTGAATCGTATCGCACCACTGCGGAAAATGTTTGAGTATAATCGATGCCTGCACTCTGGGAATATCCTTTTACCACTAAACGCGCCTTAAATTTTGGGTCTTCATTTGGCGTCATCTTCAGCTTGAATATCCACTTGCAACTGACTACGTTCTTGCAATGCTTCGGTTTCTCAACAATATCCCATGTCTGGTTCTCGTGTAACGATTGCAGCTCTTCATCGATGGCCTTCTTCCATTCCAATGATTGTTCTGACTTAACCGCTTCTTCATAAGACAATGGTTCAACAAACATAGCCATCATAGCCATGCAACCAAGATCAGCAACATAGTGAACAGTTTTCTTGGGATTTCTTCGCAAACATCTCTGATCTTCTTGTTCATATCTTGTTTCATCAGTTTGTGCTTCTTTTGGGATTGATTCCAAGTTTTCCTCTTTCATGACATCACTTGTAGAATCATCACTGGATAAATCTTTACTACATGCACCTTCGTCAACACCATCATCATCAAGCGTTAGGTATTTGTTACATATGAAATGCTCATTGAATCTTACGTCACAACTGATTAAAATCTTCTTGGAAACTGGATCATAAAGTCGATAGTTTTTATTCGACGATTCAAAACCAACCAGATAAACTTTCTTCGACTTAGGATCCCATTTCTTCCTCATGATGTTCTTTGGAATATGAGCAAATCCGACTGTACCAAATACATATCTTGACATGATGTAACTGTGGTTTTTCACCAAACCAACGCTCGTATGATGTCTGATTGATGTCTTTCGTAGTTGTGGTTCGATTCAGTATATAAACAGCGGTTCTTACAGCTTCTGGCCAAAGTGACTTTCCTAAGTTACTTGCAATCAGCATGGTCCGAGCAGATTCTTGAACTGTTCTATTATCTCGTTCAATAAAACCGTTCTGCTCTGGAGTGTATGGGGCAATACGTTCCATGGTGATGCCCAATTTCGCTAGCATTGACAAAACCTCACTGTTTATAAACTCGGTGCCATTATCACAGCGTAAACTCTTCTAATTGCAGTTAAATGCATTTTTGCACAGCGCCAAGAACTCTTCCAGGAACATTGAAACTTCAGACTTATGTTGTAACAAATAGACAAATCTGAATTTTGTTGCTTTATCATTCAGGAGCATGAAATAACGAACGCCTCCTATGCCAACGGTCTCCATAGGGCCACATAAATCAACGTGAATGCATTCGCCTTTTACTAAAACACGTTTGCTCTCTATAAGTCCATGTGATACTCGGTGCATCTTTCCAAGTTGGCATTCCTCGCAAAAGAAATCGTCTTTATTGGTCAATTTCACACCATCTACCAAATCTTTTGAACACAACGACTTGATGCTTGTACCACTGACATGTCCCAAACGACGATGCCACTGCTGTAAAGAAGATTCTGACATCTTGACACTCGTTGAAATGCATGCATGCTCCAATTGAACATGTCTAAACGCCATTCTGACTAAATTGTTGCCATCCATGTACCCAGTAGCGGACAAAACTTGGTCAGCGTCGTTAAAAACTACGCAACCTTCTTTATTGAACTTAGTTACAAATCCTTTCTTCGCTAGTTGCACAATTGAAAAAAGGTTTACTCTTGCTTTTGGAACATAGCGTACGTCTTCAATAATTCTGGGAACCCATCTTCCATTCAGCCAAGCCTCTATCTCGATTGAACCAATTCCTTCGACGTCTAATGTTTCATCATTTGCAATTTTCACACCTTTGAAAACTCCTTCAGTTGAAAATGAAACAAACCAATCTTTGCGGAAGGTCGTGTGTCGAGTTGCTGCTGAATCAGCCAACCACAGGTCAGAATAGTCAGCCGATAGAATGTCATCTGCAATAGTATAAGCAACCAATTTACCATCTTTGTTATTGCTGGAACTACTGCCATATCTCTTGTCATTTTTGTTCTCTGGACAGTTTCGTTTCCAGTGACCAACTTGACCACACTGATGACACGCTGACTTTTCTCTTCGGTCACTTTGATGTAGTTTCTTCTTCTTGGACGTCTGCTTAGCACTGAACGCTGCTTCGTGTGCCCTTGAGTCTCTGCAATGGGTTGTGTCTCGTTCTACTTTTTGCATTTGGTCTTCTTCCAGCTGAAGTTTCGAAAACAAGGTCTCCATAGTACGACATTCCTTGATGTTGTACCAGACGGTTCGGAAATTTTGGAATCTAGGAGTCAAACTGCTAATTATACGACACATTTTCAAATTGTCGGATAATTTCTCTCCTTGGTCCTCTAATTCCAATGCAATCTGTCGTACTTTTGACACATGGGATGTAACAGATTCATCTTCGGCCATTCGTATACTAAAATATTCTTCATAAAGCATCATCACTCGAACGTCACTCTTCTTCTGATGAATACTTTCGAGCATATCCATTAGCTCTTTCGACGATTTGCAATCCAAAACAAAAGATGCCTGCTCTTGATCAATCGATGCAAATAAAATTGTCATCGCCTTGCCGTCACGTTGCACCCATTTTGCCATTACTTCTGGACTTGCATCATCACATGGCTTCGGAATAGTCCCATCTACAATGCCTAGCAAATCTTGCCCTTGTAAAACTGCTTTCAACTGAAATTTCCAGCATCTGAAATTTGAAGAATTTAATCGATGCGAAAAGAAAGAGTTCTCAATTGATTTTGCTTCCATTGCAAGGTCTTCAAGATTTAATCCAAAAACAAACTAATTTATTTAAATCTTCGGGTTACTGGGCCCATAACCTGTTGAAAGTTGACACACGAATGAAAATATTTATTCTTGATTAATTATTATACAAACAAAATTTTCTCAGTAATATCAGCTTTTTAAACAAGTACAAAATATTCAAAGTATTTATGTAGCTTTTAACATGTATAAATTGAATGAAAACGCAGATCTATGGGCACTTCATTACCTGCATCAATAGGATGTATATCTAAAATCGCCTTCCGTAAACCATGTAATGATGCATTAGCTGCATGCATTAAAAATTCTAAAATAACATGAAACAAAATATATGTATATTTATATCGTACCTAAAATACTTTTATATGAAATTTTACAACTCGATCGAATATAATTCACACCCAGTTTTTGTAATAAATGTGCATAAGGAAGCGAACCTTGCGTCGATCGCAAAATCAAGTTGAAGAGTGGTAACATTCCATGCCTTCTAGGATACGCAAGCCGATCAGTCAGTCAAAGTATAAGTTCCGGACCTGTGCGCTGTGCGTTGTAACACCGGTTAACCGCCGTTGAAAGCCGGAGGAAACTCCGTTGATAAACCGGTTCAAAACCATTGAAAGGGAAAGGGACACCTTGTTAATAACCGGTTACCAAGCCGTTGAAAGCCGGAGGAAACTCCGTTGATACACAAGCCATCCTCAGGAAAACTAAGGAAACATTTATCGTTCTTTCTATTTGACCGAACTAAAAAAACTAAAATACTTAAAACATTGAACCCCTTTCAAGAGTTACACTCATTTAAACAAAATCCTCGCTCCATTCTTGTATACACACAAAAATCAGCTCTTGAAGCGCCATCTAGTTTTCCACTTGTCCGAAGAGGTGAGTAGTTGAAACATTTTTAAATTATTACAATAATAATCTCTCTTCCGAGTCATTAAACAAAAATACTCCATTATGGAAAATTCACAAATTCACAAATTCTCCCAGTTCCCTGATAATAACCAAAAGGAATGTCAATTAAATTCACTTTTGTTATTGACTCCTGCTTCTTCCAACATCCATTCAAAAATGTGAAATATGTATTGATAGGATATCTCTTAAAAACAACATTAATTTATTTTTTAAACCAAACAATTTTTGTCAGTTAAAAAAGCACTCACAACGACATGCAACGAATGTCCTTTTTTATATTTCGCATCGATAAATTCCAACTAGTTAACTCAAAGGAACAAACAAAAAGTACTTGTTTTCGTCAGAAGCGATTTTTCTCTTTTATTTTGTTTGTAAATGACAGAGATAAGAGGTGACAGTAGTTGGAGTGGGTTACTTCAGCAAAAAAAAATGACATAAAAATAAATGTCACACTGCAATTCAAGTTGGATGTTTTTCACTCACACACACGCTCCTAAAAAATATTTGTGCAAGGGTTGAGCCATTATTTACAAAATAATGAATCGAAAAATAAACCAAATCCCTGGGAATGTGTTTTATTGAAAACACAGGATGCAGTGCAGCAAAAAATAGATAACACGACCGATGCTGTTTTTTTCTGTTTTGAATTGCCAGCGCGAGTGTGTTTTGATTTTTACTCGAAACTAATTGCTTTTGGATTACAAAAATATTTACAATTTATGAAAAAGTGTGTACATATTTAAAATTTCATTGGTACTCATAAATTTTTACACATAGACAAATAATTGTTGGCCGCCTGCAAAATTATGAGAAATTGTTCACGGTTTTAACTTTAACAATCAAACTGAAAAGTAAAATAAACTTCTAATTGATCAAGGATGAGTATCCTTTTCCTTGTATGTAGGTAGATAGATACTCCAGAGGGGGCAATAATTTCCGTCGTAAATTTTAAGTTTCCATACATTTTGAATTCGAATGCTGACTCTCTTTGAAAATTTATTATCAAATCGATGAGTAGACAAAGTGCTCGACCAGCTTTTGCCAGACACGCCCACAGCCTTCGAAATGTGTGCCCAGGTACTAATAATATTGATAAATGACGACGCTGCTCTTTGCCTGCCGAAAGCCAGCAATGAAAACTTTATCCTTGCTCCAGACCAAAGTTATTAATGTAGCATTTAAAATTCCGGCAGGACATGCTGGATGGGTAAGAAGAGATCTTTTTTCTCGCAAATCCACATCTAAGTGTCTGGGTGCTATTTGAATTGAAAATTTATACCTTTGGCATATATTTTGGCAGTTGGGTTTAATGACGAGGAATAACGACATTTCACGATTTTTTCTTCTCTTTTCGATAGAAGGAATAACGAGAATTCAAGATGTCTGTTGGAGCCCAAAAAAGGAATTGTTATGAGAAATTTTATGGCTTAATGTACAGAAAATTTTCTCATATTGAAAAATGTTTGTAGAATTCTTACCGAAATAACAAACACCATCCAATCTAATCTCACTATCCCCACAACGACTCCCTCAAGGACAGGAATAAATTAAAAACTTTACAAAATTAGCTCGGTTGCTGGAAAGCTAATTGAAAATTCCGTCCGTTCGCCGTATATTCATGTCACTTTACTATTTATTAAAACACAACAACTTTAATAGAAAAAAAAATAATATTTGCGTTGGAAGTTTGGACGTTGTCGTCCTCGACGTCATGTCATCGTTGACATAAATATCTTCATTCTCTGCCAATATCCATGAAATACCAGCTTAATTGCCTTCTGCTTGACAGAATGCCAAGCACCTGGGTCGATTTCAAACCCTCCTATTTTCAAAAGCCAGAACAGCAGCTAGAATACAAAACTCTAACATCAATGCAAATAAATTAATTTGAACGTCTCAAGGACGCCGCACGAACGATGGACTTAATACCTATGACTAGCGCATACCAATCATGCTCCATTAGCCAACTCTACCACTGTGCTCTTCCTTCAGAACCAGGCATCAGTCGGTAATATTTCAATCTCACTCTGTCGACTTTAATTTCAGGAAATTAATTAGTCAAAAGGGTTAAATGGAAAAATGTTTGCCGTTGGATTAGAAAAAATACTAAGAGACACAAGGGGGAGAATAGGAGGCAAACTAAAAACGACAATAAGGTGCAAAATCATCCGCAAAGGCACACCGTTTGAATAATTGATTGACCAGGAAAGAAGCGGCTCAAAAGTTTGCACAGAATAATCGTCTCTCTAAATGAGTAGATCATGTCGACCCTCCTTCTGCTTAGCAGCAAACAGCAATGACTTGTACCACAGAATCTAATACTTATTTGTCCTTCGAAAGTTTCCTGCCAGCAGGGGTTGAAAATAATAATTGAACCGGATAGTAAAGATATAACCATCTCCAGATGAGCTGAAAGACGAACACTGAGTATGAAAACATAAAGAACGCCTAATAGAATTTTGTATTTGATGATACGCCGATTTTGAATGGACGGAAATGATCCACAATCCACTATTCATTGTTGTCATTGAAATTAAATGTGTGTTTCTTTCACTCCCCTAAAAAAACCGTTCTCTCTATAAAAGAGTCTTAGAGTGATTCGACCCTGATGGACAATCAGACTCCCATGAATGTCGCAGACACATAGACCAATTAGTTCAATGTTCAAGTAGAATTTCATGCCACATCTGACACTGCAGAGTATTCGTCCTGATTGTTACCTATCCCCTAAAACATTCACCTTATTTTACTTTTACTTGCTTCCCCCCCCCCCCCTTCCCTCATCACCATACATTTTTAACAATGGTTTCTGGTTCTTTTAGCAGAGAGACAGAGAGTTAGGGGAGTGCACTGGTTTCATTTGCCGCACTTGACAAATTTAATTAATTCAACTCTCACCTTGTAATAGGTTAAGTAATGCAAGTTAGCCGGGCAAATCGTGTGCGAGTCAGGTACAGTGTGAACAGAGAGAACACGAACAACTATGTAACACCAGACAGCTACGATGATGGTTGGAAAAGTGTGGTAAACCAGCCGTGCCCACGATTTGCCGTGTAAATTTTACAAACGACGACCTTCTTCTTTGCCAATAGACTTAGCATGGAGGGGTGTGGGAGGTCTATGCTGACACTTGACATTAGAAGACGACGACGACAACACTAACGACGAAAAGTGGAGAAATCTCTTTTGCTCAATGCTGCAAACTTTGTCTTTTGAGCTAATTAAGAATGGACATTCATGAGGGTCCTTGATGTTGGGTGGGTGTTTATCTTTAGTTTTTCTGTCTTCTAGTTCAACAGAGCATTAGAAAAGTACTTCGTCCCTGGTGACAAGAGATAAATGTTGAAACGTTTTTCTGGATAGAAAAGCTAACAAAATAATTGATCTAAGGTTCCTCACTAAGCACATTGCTCTTTTGAATATTCAACCTAGAAGGTAGGCGCAGCAGCCGACCAGGCGTTGAGGGAGTCAAAAAGACTTTAAACCGCAAGCACGCTGATCGAACTCAGAGGACCAACACTCCACCAATACATCCAATAAGATGTTGTGCACATAGGGGATTAAGAAGTTAAGCCAGAAAACTACGAACCTCATTTTGCGTTCCAACATCCGGAAGTCTTATAAGCAGCAATGCTGGCAAAGAGCTAAAAGCATTCAAGTATCATTTCGTAAGTCTTTATTTTTGCATACTCAACCTTTTTCGATCATCAGTCATAACTTCAAAACTCTTGACTTGTCGTCGTCGTCGTAATGCATTCAAACATCACTCAAAAACTTTCAAACTTAATCTGTAATGAATTCTTCAAAAAGACCTTTTCCAAAACTTTCTATACACTCTGTTTATCGTCACCTTTTTTTTGTCAACAAAATAAAAAAGGAATGTCGAAAAAATTCACATTTCATCTTGTGAGAAAGGAATTCTGTACGACAATCCTTTCACACTTTTACAAATATAAATGAGAAGGAAACTGTGTCATGACTCCTCGAACACAGAGAAACGTCATGAGGAAAAAAAATGAATTCCCGGTTATTTATTTTCTTTTTTGTTTGTTTTTGTTTGTAAGAAATGGAATGCCATTTTGAACGAAGTGGAGAGAGTGAACGTGAGCGTGGGTAAAACCGGGGGCATAACGGAATAAATGAACACTCTTGTAGGTGAAGCTTTTGAAGGTTTCAACGACGTCATAACTAGGACGAAACTAGTGATGATGGATTTTTTTTTTCTGCTGTTGTTGATTTTGTCGTTTTTCATTTCTCATTTCTTCTGCTCAATACAACTTTTATTGCTTCTCTGTAATTTATTGTATGCTATGGAATTATAATGGGAGATGTATCCATTTTGCGATTTCAATATAAACACACCGTTCTCTCTCTCCTTTTTCCTAGCTCTCTCTCTTTCGACTTGGCTAGGTTCAAAATCAGACCAGATGTTTTGTAATGGGGGGAAAAATACTTATTAGAGTCAAAATACCAGAGCACTATAACTCGCATCGATCCAGAACTCTACTGGCACACCTCCCTTTTGTGCCCTATGTTGTTGACGTGAGTGTTGGTATCTGGTATGTCGTATGTGTGATGAGTGGGCATTGGGATCTGAGCACTTGGAGAAAAGCAATCAAAAGTGCTGCTCGACGTATTCCAGATATTTTTGCATGATGATGGATAGATGGATGAATGCATTACTCTGGGCTGAATGATGAAGAAGTACCAAACCAACGGACGTGGAGCCCTTTTTGTATGCACTGATGGGCTATATATGTATACCCGCTAGATGTGCATTTATGGGTCGTTTATTGCTTTCCTGGACTGTTGGAAAGGAATATTGAAAATGTGTTGTTTTTTTCTCTGTCTTTTGTTTTATTTTGTTTTGCATTGTTATTATTGAAAGAATATTTTTCTTGTTTCGAGAATAACTGTGTTTTTTAAGTGTTGCCCTACATTTCGAGAATTTATTACAATAGGTAAAATTTCTTCGACAATTAGTGTTGGGATAAAACATTGAAAAATACAACTTCAATCACTTGTTGAAATGCAATCACTCTGCTCTATTGTTTCATAAATGTTTGTTTAGGGTTGCCAGATTGAATTTTCAAAGTATTTCTAGGTTTTAAATCAAAAAGGAAAAACTTGAAAGACCATTAAATTTTAATGAGATTGAGATTAATACCCTTTTAAGAAATATGTATTTTATAACGAGCTACCTGAACCAGTAGAGAAAGGATTTTTAGCACAACAGATGTTGGAGCTTCCACAAAATGATGCAAAAAGAAAAAGTTATTTGCGTCCACATTCCTCACAATTATTATCATTTCAACCTCGTGCATATGATAGAGTGATGTTCAAAATTGGGTACAAGACAAAAGGTACATCCTTGAACCACCTTCATCCACATACAGCATCCTTTAAACCGAAATTATTTGTGACTTCAAAGAGGAACTTTATATGAAGAAGAATAATAATAAAAAGCAGTAGATGCCATGACAACATTATCCCTAGCAATGAAATAACACAAGAAACGACGACGCACATTATGGAAGGACATAGGTTACCTTTTTGGAAGGTCGTTATCGTTATGGTTTGTCTTTTCTCTTTTGTGAGGGAGTTAATCACCTGTGTGCAGGTCTTGGCAAAATTGCAAAAACGCGCTTTGCTTTTGTTTCTCAATTTACTTTTATAATTTTTTTCTACTTTATAATCCTTAAGGGTAAATAAAACGTGTTTTGACTATTCACTACGGAATGGTTCTTGCTTTTTCTGTAATTTTACAACTCTTTTAAAAAGCGAAAACCACATCCGGTTAAAAATAAGGCAAGATGGTAATGTTTTCATTTTCTGAAGATAAAATTGCGTGATCGAAATATTTTAGGCATAAAAATAGCCCAAGTGAATTTTATTGCTCCAAATAAAAAAGTTTTATTCGAAGAAGAAGAGAAAGGTGTAGCTGTAGCCTACCACATAAAAGCAATGTATTTTCATTTTTGGTACTTCAGCGTTTAATGGTGCTAAAAGTTTTTTTTTTCAAATGAAAACAAAAGTAACAACAATTGGAGGTAGGTAGGTCACGTTTTCAAAATATACATTGTGCCTTGAAAGCATTCTCAAATAAATGGTTATCTGCCCTATAGAAATACTGTTTAGTGCTTTTTTTAGGAAAAGTGTTGGAGTGGGGAGGGTAGTGAAAATGAGTGAATATGTGTAATAGATATGAATCAAAGTGAAAGAAATATATGGCTTTGTTTTGCGTTGAGAAATCAAAAATTAAATGATCTAAGGTACCAAAAGAGGTTACACGGTAAGGGGCCGTCCATAAAATACGTTCGCACTTAGGGGGGAGGGAGGGGTCACGCTGAGCGTGACAAGATGTGACAAGGGGGGAGGGGGGGTCTTCGTCAACGTGACGTTCGCCAAAGTTAGAATAAAAAACCTAAGTTTATTGCCATTTTATTTATTAAAAAAAATGGAATTAAAACAAAAAATATAAAACATATTTTATGTTTGGAAATTTGTGTTCTATCAATTAAATTTTTTTTTTGTTTAAGGTGGGGGGGGGGGGGGGTCTTTGTTTTGTGACGTAATATTTTAGGGGGGTTACAGCAAGTGTGACAAAGCGTGACACCGGGGGAGGGAGGGGGTCAAAACAGCTAAATTCAGCGTGACGTAGTTTATGGACGGCCCCTAACCCAAAATTTCAATTTAAAATAGAAAAGACAATTCTTAATTCTCAAATTCAATTCGCCGTACTACTTTTATTTCGATACATTTTAGTTAAATAGTTTCTACGCTCAAAGAAAAGAAAACTTTTCACCGTTTTCAAAACAGTCTGCTCAAGATTTTTTTTATTATAGTTTTAACAGAACAACGATAGTCGGGTCAGTCAGTTTTAAAATTGACTATTTCGTCAATAATTCAAAAAACTTACTTATACTTTACTTAAGGTGGTGCTACAGTCCGTTGTGGAAGCGAGCCACAATCAACAGACTCCGCCAGCCAGCTCGGTCGCTAGCTAGCTGTCTCCAGTATTGCAATCCAAGTTGATTGAAGTCCTCTGGAGTTGCTCTGAAAGGTAGCGAGACGAAGTTCGCGGGGTCGGCTAGTATACTATATAGGTACATTGTCAGATTTCTTAAGGGTTTTATCACCAAACTTGAAAGCAGTCGCCCAAATGCTTTCTGTAAACACCATGACAGGCCGCCACCACCAAAAATCTCGCTCGTCAATGTTTTATTAAGAATAAATACATGTAGGCTTATCATAAGGTCATATGAAAAAAAAAATACTCACAGTTAAAAATTTGAAACGACAACATTTTCCCATTTTCCCTAGAAAGCAGTGAAGATCATAATGGCATCTTTTCAAAAATCATTCAGCTGTTAAAATTATGAAACTGACGAAGCAGAAAAAAATTGACATATTCTCAAAATTACCTTGTAAGCTTCTGTAAACCTCCTTTTGTTCTCTACCACACATGTGCGTGTGGTACACAAAATCGCTACCCAAGAAGATAAAAATTCAAAACAAAGCTCCCCGACACCCAAGCTCGCAGCGAACCACTATTTGCTTATCTCAAAAACCGTAAAAAAATCATCGGTAGGTACATGTACACTTTTTATCTGAAAATCACATGTCATTTACCTTCGTTCCAGTTCAGCCTGTTTCACGATATTTCTAATCCAACAGACAATTTGGTCGACAAAAAAAAAAAATCAAACTGTCACAAAGAGCCTGTCAGAAAATCCTTGAACATCATTTGCCAACTGAATAAACACAAAACCCAACCAAATGAGATAAAATTAACACAACTCAAATGATGCTCGTTCTTCAAGAATGAAAGATTTCCTTTCACCGAAAAAATGAGGCCCACACTTAAATTCGCCGCCGTCACCACTGTGCTAGAACTATATAGTATCCTTGTACCAAACAACCAAAGACTGGATGGCATTTCGAGATAAGTTTAACGAACCTAATTTAAGAGGCTTCGCTCATTTACGCAGAACGTGCCCCCATTCGGTTTGGTTTTGGTGATGTGTGATATGACGCGAAGACGAAGTTGATGTTGATCAACGTGGTTGGAGCGTATAATTTAGCTGCTTTTCCTCGAAATTATTATACTCCTAATTTTGTGCCGCTTGGCATTTCTTTAGCATTATCCTTGTTTTAAAATTATGCTCCATGAAAATATTATAAATAAATATGAAACAGATACCAAAAATTAGAGCGTGGGTTTGTGTCATGGATGGAAAAGGAAGATGGCACACAGTATAGAAGGAATCCTTAGAATCGTGTGGCTGATGTGGGTGTAAGAATAGTATTGGATTTCTATTTCCGCCTGGCTTAGCCCGTTCTTCATCTCGTCGACGATGACGACGACGACTAAGACGGCAAGGACCTCTTTGGCACAGGCAAAATGTGATATACAGGGCACAAAACACAAAATGACACATCTCTTCATCAAATAATATGAAAAGTTTAATTTTGCATGCCACACTCAAAGGATGCGCCGAGTTGAGGAGCCAAGAGAAATGAATATCTTCTTCTTCAGAAAATGAATAGACTGTGTCGTGGGTGGTGTGCGGGTGTGGTAAGCCACAACAGAAGATTCATCTTCCCAACCACATCCCGGAAGAGAACTTGACTTTCCTTTTGAGATGAGCACAACTTTGTTTTGTTAGTGCGACGAAAAATAACACATTTTTTTATTTTGCAGTAAGAAAAGGATAAAGAATGATGGCATAGTGGATAAAAAGATGACTGCTCGAGGAGTAATGCTATAGCATGTTTAATAGATGGCATGGTGTGCCAAATGTTCGCACTCTTTAGGAAGTGAGAGTGTGATGAGATCCTTGTGCTTTCCATTCATGGATTTTTGGATTCATTCATTCAGACAGGATGTTTGCTGTCGTAGTGAAAAGAAGTTGGTAGTTCTACTTTTTTTGTATATCCCTTCTTGGTATTGCCAACATATAGACTCATATCATGACTAAGGCTTAATGATGATTATGTGTTCGGTTCGTAGAAAAGTCTTTATGTATACAGGATGATGACAACGTAGGCTTTAACATATTCCAAGGTGTACATACATAATGCATGAGCAAAACACACATACTGTGACTGCAAAAGGGCTCATTATTAAGAGGAGCTTAAGTAGAGTCAAATTTATTCGAATGAGATTGCTCAATTTAATTGGTTTCTTGAATGAAGAAAGCTCATAGTCGTAAAGTTGGTAATTTTGCTTGGTAAGGATGTTCTTTATTGGATTTGTTGTAATGACAATAGAGTGGAAAATATCTTGTTGCAGTGGCTTAAGTCTTGAAATAACAATATAAGGAGAAAACATCAAGGCATTAACAGAAAATGAGAAGCAAAGTGCCAATTTTATTGGATTTTCGTAATAAAACACATTCGCTTCTCGGTTTGAGATTTCAACGGGAGATATGTGCGAATTCGCATTTTCGTCACATATATAGCTCGCTGGGTGTGGTAAATCCAATACCCAGGAGCATTATCTCTGATGAACGCTGCATCCACCTACTCATTTCAAAGCTAACTTCCAACTAGGATCGAGACCCTATTTTCAGTTGAGTTCAAAGAAACCAGATTTCCTTTCAATTCTTGAAGAACATTAACCTTCAGTTGTGTCTTGTGTGATAGCTAATTGAAATTTTTTTGATTCGTGGAATTGAAAATCCAAAATCTATACAAATTCCTCTGCGTAAAATGATTGTATTACCTCATGCACACATGCATTCGTCTGCAATTTAATCTAACTGTTGAGCTCGCCCTCGAAAATATGACATTCCTCTTATTAAAACCTCAACATGCAATGCAAATAAATTCCAGGTGGTGTAATTGGTTACAATCCAATTGTCAATGCCGCCGCTCGCACTGACTGCGACGACTTGCGGGCAGCAAGCTAACTATGCCAATTGCTACCCATCAACAGCATCGGTAGCCAAACTATGAAATCACCACAGTCACTTGAGTCGTCGTCGGTCGTCGTTGTCAAGCCAGCACAATAACCGAACGGTACCCTATGTCATGGTTATGTTCTTGGTGACACAAAACGAAGGGATTTCCATTGTAACCATTTAGCTAGTCTATGGCAGACGAATCGAGCGTGCAATATAACTAGAACCATACCGCTGCCATCCACAGTCGACGGAACGATGTTGTTTTCCGTTGCAAAAGTAATAAATCATTGGTCGCCTGATGTCCGACCAGACGCGCAAGCACATGCATTAATCAAATTGTTTCCACAGTCGATCTCCTCTTAAAAAAAAAAAAAAAAAAACATTAAAATCGCTAGAAAAAAATTAAAAAAACAAACCTCCACAGCAAAAATATTTTCCTCCCCAATGCATTTCGTTCCCCCATTTTCTGGTCATTTAGCATTCTCCAACGTCGGCGCTTGTTTATCGGGAGAACTTTTCAGTTCGATCCTAGCCAAAATAATGATCGACGGGCGGTTAGATGTTCACAAGTATTCTTTTTTTATCGTTTTCCCTTAATATTCAATCGATTATTATTTAAGAAAAAATATGGAAAAGTGATTTTAGCAAGTTATTAAATTTGATACTTTGTTGTTGTTGCCTGCCGGTCACATAGAAAGAGTGCTTAACTTGGGACCATTTTTTGCTGTCGTTGTTTTGTAAAAAAAAAAATTAAAGAAAAATAGATGGACCAGCGTTATTTTTCCACAACAAAGAAGATGTTGAAAAGAAAAACTTAATTGTGCTCGAAGGACCGAAAGGAAACAAAGAAAACGGGTGATTAATTATGCTTCGTTGTCAATGAAAAAAAAATTAAATGAGTAATTTTTTGTTGTTTGTGTTTGTAAAGTTTCATCAATTATAAGAAAAATGAAGCTGGCTACTGGGGCGTATACGTGATATTTTTTTTGTATTCGTTTTTCCTCTAATTATGTTGCAATTTCAACTGAAATTACATTGTGAAAGTTGTTTCTGAAGAAAATTGTTTAAAATTTTTAATTTAAAGAAAAAAGAAAACCCTCACCATCATGCTGTAAGTTCAAATAGACCGACGCACGTGCAAGCTAATTAGCAGTGCTCTAATTGAATTGGAGGCCACCTCAAAGCAAACTGAAACAATTTAAAACATTCATTTTCGAAAATGCACGCAAGAAAGAAATCAAGACTTAATTAAAGAAAAAGTGACACATGAAAACGTATGCATATTTCATATACAAATTTGTATTTGTATTTGTATTTTGAAATTAACTTATCAACTCAGAAGTAGAATGTAATGTTTGGTGTTTTTCCATTTTCACCAAATTTAAACAAAAACCAAAATGTGTCTTTCATGATATTGTCGCAAACCATCCATCTACCACTTTCAAAAGAACTCCCAGTTTGGAATCACATTTATTTGCGCCCTCCCGACCTTGTGGCTATATTTTTAAATTTCGTATAGCCTTCTGTCAACTTGCAATACATCATAAATGGGGTGATAAAAATGTCATTAAATTGAAAGGTTATTTTTTATATGTATTCCCCGTAGCTCCCTAAAAAAATAAATGTAAACATTAGCCAGGCCCATTCAAATCGACCACAAGAAAAAAGAAACCCTTAATCGACATTTAAAAATATATTTTATTTCAACTTCAATAAAAGGATCGTCCTTTTTTGAGTCACTCAATAATTTACATGGAAATTATTTTCTGTGGTAAATAAATAATTCCACAATTTCATCTGCTCCACTCTCTCTTTTCAGATTCAATAATGACGAAATGGCGACGGAAAAGCGACATTTCGACCATTTTCATCGATGCAATAACAAAGAGGACCCTCAGCACATACTCAATGCGCCCGACAACAATGTTCGTTGTTGTCCTCGCTTTGGTTCCGATACTTTCATCAGTGGTGACCGGAGCCGGAACTCCAACAACAACAAAACCATCTCAACTGGTACCAGCCACACAATGTCGAATGTCAGAATTCACATGCACCAACGGTCGATGTGTGTCGCTGAATAATTTCTGCAACAATGTTAACGATTGTGGAGATGGCAGTGACGAACCACGATTTTGTACACGTGAGTGGAAATCCAATTTTAATTAAATTTGCAATAATTTTTGTTTCTTATTAAATAACTTAAAATCGAAAAACCAATTTAAAAGTTGATTGATAAAGATTAGTGTCGAAGACTAATTTGTGTTTGGAAAAATTTGATGAATATTGACATGGAGAAAACGACATTCAGTCAGTGGGAGGGGTTCGTTGTAATTTTATGCGAATATTAATATGCATGGAATTTGACTTTGAATTCCATTCAAAATTAATCAAAATTCATTTGATATCTCTGAGGTCCTAAAATATATTGGTATCGGCAAATAGTAATAAGAGAAATCGGTATTATTATATTAACTTTATGCTGCGTAATGCGTAAAGCGTTTGAAATAGTGGAGGTCGTATGCATTGCATAAGCTAATTTGAATTTTGTCATCATTGAAGCTTTTTGGATTTTGATCATTATTGCCTAGAAGTAAAATATCAGGAAATGCAAATCGTCGGTGAAACCCTTAAAGTGTGTATCTCCATATAACAAATTTTACAGGAGACCACAAAAACAAACATTTTCTCCATAGGTCATAGAGTAAAACTCTTGTTCTAAAAGGCCAATTCAATGGATTATATGAATAAAATGTGGATTCCTGGTTTGAGGGATTGTAGTATTCGCCTAAATCTAACAGATGGCAAGTAACCTTTTAGCTTCCGGAATTCTCAAGAAATTTCTCTTCTTATCTGGCCTGTAAACTGTAATGAAAGAAATTGAATGAATAATTTGTTATTGTTTGTGTTTGTAAAGTTTCATCATGAAAATGAAGCTGGCTGCTGGGGCGTATTCTTGTTTTTCAGAGCAGGTCGCAGGTGACATCAACGAAGACAACAACATAAATACTATATGTATTTTTATTTTTTAGCATTTAAGTTTTCTTGTCTTTTTATAATTCATTTGTTGTTTTTACAGAAAAGTTGCCAAGTAGAAGTGAAATAAGGTAGGAAATTCGAGCAACTTTTCCTACAATAGTGGTAGTTCTCCTACGAGTTGATAAGCAACGAGTTATGGTGCTTGGAGCAATATAGATTGTTCCTAATATTGACCGAATATTACTTTCTTGGTTTTTTTCCACCTTCTGAGATTCCCTATTCCCTCTCACTTTGAGGCTAGGCGAGGATATTTTAGCTCCTTCCGAGAATCCCCCTTATTTTGAGGTCACAGCTAATTTACTTTCCTCCGAGAAGTTAAAAACTGATTCAGTGTTTTCTTTAGACTGAGTTCTACATTCCGAAGAGTAAATTAAGCATCACAAGCTTGACAAAATCTAAAATCCCAAACCCTTTTTGACTCTATTGGAAAAAATAAGAAAATTATTAAAAGACTAGTTACAAATCAGAGTTAGTTGCTAGCCACAGTTAATTTTTCTTCCATAACAAAAGATATGTCAAAAGAATGTAAAAGGATTTCAAACATAACATCAGCATACATTTTAAACTTTTAATTACACTCAAATATACTGATTTCTGTACCCTTTTGAACTTATCAAAACCTTATTAAGTTCACTTGACCACAATCCCTGTGATCTCATAACTTCCAACAGCAAACAAAAAATTAAAAAAGCATAAAAGAAAATATTGAGTGAAAAATGCAAAAAGATTCGAAATCAATTAAATAACAATTTTCCCTTTGCAACAGTTTGCCATAGTATTTAATTTTGTATTTTCCCATTCAACTATGTGAAATGATATCCATTTAAAATATTTCCCAAATATAACCCCCTGGTCGTGTGTGTCGCCTTTTTCGCTCAGCTATGAACATTCCTCCAGAAATACTATGCAAATGTGATCCTTACGAACAAAAATCCGCCCGACAACAATAACAAAAACAACCAAGTACCAACAAAAAATGAAAGGAAAATCTTGTACAAAAACAAGTGGCAACAGCTGTAGGGACAAGGAATCCATCCAAAATTCCAGCGTACAGCAATCACACATATCCTCTTTTTAAAAGAGAAAATTCCCAGAGCTCATTCTGAAAATTTCAATGGAAATAGTTTCAAAATACTCAAATTCAGGATTCAAAAGGGGATTCATTGTTTTGGCTGATGAGAGGACGGGAGGCAAAAATGAGAGAAGCGATGACATGGGTTGGTTTGGTCGTTAGGTTGTTGAAAGATTTTCTTCACTCATAGACTCATACTCCAGTTTCAAGCTTTCTCTTTTAACACACACACACAAACACCTACAGAGGCACTCTAGCGACATGAGCAAACATTTTGGTATAAAACTAAATGAAAATTCAAAGTCCTCAAGGATTAAAGTAATTATTAGCAAACAGTGAGTGGGATCGCGAAGTTTTGCTCGGCAAACGAGAACAAAGGCTGCGGTGAAATGAGTTTCGTTTATTTGTGGCATTGAAACACTTTGGGGAATGAATTCTTCTATCGTTATGGCTGACAGCAATTTGAGTGGAAGAGGTTCTTGTGGGTTTTACTTTTTGTTTATTTTTCAAAGACAATTGCAAAAGACAGGGAATAAAAACGAATGCGAGGATATTTTCAGTTTAATGTTACACTTATTGCTTTAATTTGAATACGTTCTCGGTTTGAAATCTAGGTAGGGTAGAAGCATAGCCGTATTTAGGGGGAGGGTTACGGGGTTTAACCCTCCCCGAAATAATTTTGTAAAGCAAAATCAAATAACTATTGATTAATAATTTAATGTTTTTTTTTGTCTTGCTAACACTGAATTTATAACTTTTCCATTGAAGCATAAGGGTATTTTTCTATTTTCTTCCAGAAACCTTCGTATATTTATTTCTTATAGTATAATCAAGATATCATTTTCTACTCTCGCCATCTAGTAACCTACAAGCAGAGATAACCATATTTCTTTTACATAAGTCGTTACATGACCAAAAATTAAGGCAAAAACTACTGCAATGTCGAAAGACAGTAAGAATTTTTGGTCTTTTGTATAAAAAATATGAAGAATTTTTCTTCTTCTTCGGTCCATACGCTCGCTCGTTGTCAGTAAAAAACTCCAGTTGTTAGCTCTCTCGCGAAAGCTGCTAGAGAATGTCATGATTCCCTAGTTCCTGAGCGCGTCAATGATTCCATGGGAAAAATCTTCTTCCGCACTCGTGCTGTGGCGAGAGTCCTAGAAGTTCTCAACATACATTAATCTGCTGGTCCGGATGGTATCCCTGCTGTTAATCTAAAGAGGTGTTCTTCCACGCTGGCAAAACCCTTGCGTATGCTTTTCCATCTATCCTACTTATGGGCTCGTTCCGAGCAGTTGGAAAACAGCATTTGTCCGGCCAATTCCAAAAAAAGGCGCATCTTCTTCTCCCTCCAATTATCGTTCGATTGCACTTACGTCGCTGATAAACTATCAACTCAAGAACTATCTCGAAGACCGAAAGCTTCTTAATGACCGGCAGTACAGTAACAGGTCCACTGGTGATCTGATGGTTTATCTCACCAAACAGTGGAACAAATCTTTCGATATCGTTGAATCCCCTATTCGTTGGATTAGAAACTTTCTTTCGAACCGTTCACCACAAGTTGTATTGGACGGATTCAAGTCTGAACCCCACAATATAATTGCTGGTATACCCCAGGGCTCCATTTTGTCTCTGACCCTCTTTCTCATTTTTATAAATGATCTCTTGTCTGTTACTTCTAATCCAATCAATTGTTTCGCCTACGATAGTACCCTTAGCTTTTCTTATTCATTTCCAGAATCACATCCCTCCTCTTCGGATGTGGAACTGCAACGGCAAAATATGATAAGCTCATTAAACACTGACTTCAACATTATAGTACAATGGAGAATACAAAATTGCGTAGAATTTAATGCTTCGAAAACTCAATGCTGTCTTGTATCGTTAAAGCGAGATATACCTCCCCTGCCCTGCCACCGCCCATGAGTAGCACTTGCATCAACGAGACCGAACATCTGGAGATTCTCGGTATGTGCATCACTGACCGCATTTTGTGGAATGAGCACATATAAGATGTCGCCAAAAATGCCGCAGTTTCTGAAGACAGTGTAAGAAATTTTTCTCCCCGTCGTCTGATCTAGCCCTTATCTTTAAAACTTATATCCATCTAAGGCTTGAGTACAATTCCCATCTTTTGGCTGGTGCTCCAGTTACATACTTAAGCCTCTTGGACGGTATACAAAAAAGAGCCTTAAGACTGATTGACGATAGATACATAACCAACTCCTTCACCTCGTTAGACCACCGTCGGTCGTAACGTGTCGTGACTCTTTCGGTTCTATCGTTACTTTTACGGTAAGCGCTCTAGTGAAATAGCCAGTTGCATTCCTCCCCTAAAACAATTCGCCCGTAATGTGGAACACCATTCCACAATCTGACTTTCCAATTCAATGCAATGTTCAGGTATTTAAGACCAATGTACACCGGCAGTCCGGCACATCCTTTCCAACCCCTTTCCATTAATAAAGGGTAATAGATACACTCAAGAATTATTTTTAAACTTTCCATCAAACATTGTTCCGTGAACAAACGAATTGGCTTCGGCGAATTGAAAAAATGTGATAAATTTGATAAACATGTTTCCTTTTTTATTAAAAATTTGAAAAAATTATCATTTAACTTAACCCCCCCTGAAACAAAATCCTAGCTACGGCTATGGGTAGAAGTGAAGTAATTATGCGTTTAATGTTGAATTAAATCCAAAGTTACAAAGAGAACGGTCAATGCTCGATCGATTTTCTAACCAAAAGTAAAAAAAAACATCCCAAATTGTTCTCAATTCTATCTTTATAATTATGAACCATGAACAGTTCTTTAACCTTTGTTCCATCATTCATCGAAAGACAAGACTTTCTTAATTACAACCCCATGGTGCAGCGCAATAAACTCTCGACCACATCAAAAATGAACATCATTTAGAAACTTATAAAAGAAATAAAACTTCCATCACCGCGCACCACAAGTATCTATAAATTTCTATGAAACTGTTAACGGTCCATGGCGCTGGTCATGTCATGACCTGTCAGTCTTAACTTGGCTGCAATTTTCAATTAACGCAGCAAGAGCTTTTGCCCGAATCAGCGCAATATCATGACTTCATTTTCTTTCCATCACGTACCATAGAATTAAGCAGCAACAATGAACACTACGATGCTCTGATGTCCTCGCTCCGTTCTTAGATCGAGTACAATATCCGTTCTCGGTTTTATATCCTTAAACCCTCGAATGGATTTAACACAGACAAAAACAATGTAATAAAATTTAATTTGTATCTCTTTGCAGGATGCAACAAAACTTACTATGGCGACATCGGACTAACGTATTCCCTGGAATTACATCGACCAAAACAGGATAAGATTCCATACGTGTGTATCCTGACATTCACTGCCGCTGGCGGGATTCATGGCGACGTTGTGCAGGTGTGTTGCTCTAACTGAAAAACAAAATTGTGTGTGTTTTCTTTTTCTTTTTCTATCTAGGTGAAGAATAAAGAAAGACAAATTTTCCCACAGGACTTTTGCGTCCTTGTATGTGGTTTTTAAACTCTTGTGATTGAATTTCCAGAACCACCCTCTTTTTTGCTTTGAACCACTTAATTTTTGTGGCACTTTCCGACACAGAGATAAGATTCTCCCATTAATATTAGACTGCAAGGATATATTTTTGATCTTGCATCTTAGGGCGCCCACATAAAAGCAAATATCCTTAGGAAAAATTATTTACACTGCCAATTTTGTTTGTTTTTCCTCAAATCTTACTTTGGTTGTATCTATATTTTATCCTTGACAAGTGGGTGTGTGAAACTCTATATACAAAGCACATCAAAGCTACTTCCTTGATCCCTACAGAATGACAATTTGTCATGACGAAATGCTGACAGAAGGGTCAGGTGAATAATATTATCGAAAACTTACTTTTATGTCCGCCTTAGGCAGACACATATACTTATACAGATCACATGACATTTGGACATAGTATAAACACAATAACATGAGAGCGAAGGAAACGGATATTAAAGCCATTTTATTATCCTGCCACTTCAACGGGAAGTCTATTCTGTAAGCTCTGCCTGTGTGACATTTTATAGGGAACGAAGAAAAATGACACTCTCCAATGATTACTTTCGGATATAGTTTCCACTTTGTGACAAAAAATCCTTTTTAAGTAAAAGAGAAGATATCCTGATATTTGTGTTTTCTTTTCTGTTATTTTACATGCAACTGTTTACACGTTCTGGCGATAAAATTGATTTTTTTCTTCTTCTGCTTTCAGGTAACGCTAGACAGTTTTACAATTGGACGATTCACATCTTACGTTCATGATGGGTGTCCTGATGGCTATATGCAAATATCCGAATCGGCAAGAACACCAATCGGTGGAATGTGGTGTGGATCATCCTGGGGACCAGTGCTGTTTTATAGCGAAACTAGATCGCTGATATTTACTGTCAAACTCAACAGGTGAGATTTGTTCAAATTGTATATGGTCCTTCAACAAAAAGATATAGTGTGAGAGTAGTTATAGCTTGAAAAACTATTCTATCCTTCCTTGACCAAAAATTTCTTTTCGAGTTCAAATCGAATAACATATGTGTCCGAAATAGAACCATTTCGAATCCTTATGTGATTTTCAAGAAAAGAACACAAAAACTCCTCTCGACTCAAAAACCCAATCACAAAGCCTATTTACATTCTCCCAACGCAAAATTCCTTTGTTAATTTGTATTTCTGTTTTTTTTTTTGTTTTTTTTCGTTTACTCAACATAGACTGGCCCGAGATCAAAGTGGATACAATTTCGACTTTCGTATACGTTACAAGGTTCTTTCTCGAGATAGTGCAGTCACACGATACGGTGGGATTAAACTTGAAGGTAAGTTTGCCATATGACTTGTTTACTCTGTTACGTCCATCCAATGGATAGGTCACTCACAAACAATATGCTATTTGATCCCTCGAACAAAGAAAAAATGCAAAAAAAAAAACTAAAAGGATTTTGGGTTAAATCCTTTTGAGGATTTGTTTTTAAAGGGTTTTCTCGACCCCAACTATGCATATATAGAATTTTACTTTAGTGGTAATTTCAGCATTTTTTTGGGGTCGGCACAACAAACAGAAAGTTCGTTAAATATTTAGTTGCCATTTTTTTTGTTTCTATACTCATTTTTCAGATTTCACTCCTTGGTATAATGCGAGCAATTTTTTACATCAAAATGCCGTCGAGGATTTTACAAATTCCAGTGCACGTTCGGATCGTTATGGGCAGGACTTTAGTTTGTTTAGTTCATATGTTAACGATAAGTCCTTTACCAGCCTCCTTGATAGGCCTGTGATGAAGGACGACCAAAACTACACCGAACCGAAATATTATTTGGGTAAAAAAGGGTTTGGAATTTAAAAATTAAGGGAAATTTAATTCGTTTGTTGTCTTGTGTGTATCTAGGCGACCTAATCCCAGGAACCTATTGTTCAAGGATATTCAGCGACTGTGATAAAAAAGTTTGTCGTCTTCAATCACCAAACTATCCTGGAATTTATCCCAGAAACTTAACCTGCTACTATGCGGTGCGACAGGTGAGTTTGCTAAAATTTTATCAATCCCATACGTTGGTATGTATATCCTTTTTAATTGTGAGCCCTTGCTCCATATGTGGCATTTGTAAACTTTTGTTTCCCACACAAAAGTTTCGTCATTACGAACACAATTGCAATTTCTGGATGTAAAAGTTTCGGGTGTTCTGTTTTATTCTGATCAATTATTTTATTACTTCCGAGTTCTCTTGTTCACTTTTTTTTTTGTTTTTCTAAAAACTTGTTTATAAATTTTTTGGAGACAAAAACAAAATGAAAATATTTTTGTTTTAAAACAAAAACCTGCAAAGGATCATAACTTTTGTTTGTTACAAAGTTATCTTCCAACCATTTTAGTTTGCTTCGTTTTGTGCGTCTCTTGGCTTTCAGTTGAGTAAAGAGACCATTTTATTTTATTTTTTAAGTTTTTGTGACTTCAAATGAAAATTTTCGTTGACAAGTTTAATGATTTTCATTATCACGAGTCTGTCGTTTGTGTTGGTAATGAGAAAAACGACGACAACGCATGAAACGAGAAATGAAAAATTAACCAACCAAAACTGTTGAATGGAGAAAACTTTTGCAAAACAAAAATAGAAAACACACTCCTCAAAACAAATTAGAAGGATTATGAAAGAGACTAGCGGAAAATTAGATAAATTGAGGAAACCAAAGAATTTTTATCGGAATTGTTGTTAAAGTTGATCAAAGTGAGGTTAGATTTGGCTTTCCTATGGACATGATGTTGCTTTTACTCATGGCCTCGGAGTTGTCTGAATATTATGTCCTCAAAAAGGACAGAGATCAAATTTAAAAATTCTTCAGCCAACACCAAAAAGTAAAGTAAAAATTTAAAGCCCACGAACTTCCTTTGAGGAATATTAGGGCTCCATTTGACAACCCTTACAATTTTAATACTTCCATTTAAAAAAAAAGAAAAATAAAGATTCTTCTCCATTTTATTCACCAACAATAATAAAAAAAGGAAAGCCAAAGCGAAAGTACACCATCATGTGCTGAATAACTTAATCTCGACAATGTCTGTGCCCCTATTTTCAATTCTCTTCATTAATATACCTCAAAGTCCTAGAATCCTATTTTTGTTTTAAGCAAATAAAGCGAAGCACTGGTCATTAAGTTTATTGGCCCATTCATTTTTCATCATCAACAAAATTAAGACTCTTTGCTGCCAGTTAAAATAAAGAACAAAAAGGACGAAAACTAAAACACAAAATAAATGAATGTTCCTGTAAGTAGCGACATCATTCGTTTTATACAAAGATATACAGACACAAAAAAAAGAATCCAAAACCCAAAGCAAACACACATAGATAGAAAATAATGCAAACCGGAAAAAGGAAAAAGGAAACCTATTCTACCAAACTAATTTACTGTGCTGTCGTATCTCTTTTATTATTCTGATTTCTTCATTTTTTTTTCTTTCTCTTTGCTGATTTATTCTTAAAGCACGACGTGCCTGATGGTAAACATGCCCTAATCCTTGTACGCCAGCCAAAAGGAAACCTCGTTTGGATATCCACACAAGAGACAATTGGCAATAAGATTGGGAATACCAATGAAAAGGATAAGAAATTTGAACCCCGCCTCAAGACCTGGAATGACTGCGACTACATTCAGGTAATTAGATTGTGTCTTGGTTAACCAACATTTCAGCATTATACGTATTTACAGTGTTTTGTTTGTTGTCCTTCTCTTCATTTTTCAATCTGTGTTTTTTATTTAAGTTTAATTTGATTTTATTCGTGATTTCTCACTCTGCAAGTTTAGACTAAAACTCTCAATTTTTTGTTTACAGTGAAAAATTAATTGTATTTTTTAACATAATTACCTTGTCGTTGATTCCAAGGATATAAGAAAGCAGAGGATAAACGAAATTGAATAAAACAAAGACAGTGCAAAAAACAAACTTGTTTTCTTGATGGAATCTTTCATTCTCTGTGATTTCGATTACCTTCCGGTAAAACAAATCGCTCTTCCTACAATCTCTATTTCGTTGCTTCTAGTTCGTCCTTTAATGGTGTCCTTTTTTCCAAGATAATGAATCGGTGCAATCAAATTAAATTCCCCATTACGTTCAGTTTGTCGTTGTAGGGTATTTACAAGGACATTACCGGTACTCTATTTGCTATTTACGTTTGTATCAACGACACGGCGACACGGTGTGTATAGGTATGTGTTTATGGGAAAATTCAACAACATTAACACACAAACAAACAAATTCGGTTTATTGAGTTTAACTTTACCGAAATTAGGTTACACACAGCAAAATGTGATTCTCGTGTAGATTCGAGTGGCCCTATCTGCCTGTGCATCCTTAAATTATAATGAAAGGAATTTTAATGGAGCAAAATTACTCCTACATTCGTTCGTTCAAAATATAGCGGTAACACAGCAATACGATACATCGTCGAATGTCTACGATGACGATAACGACGACGACGCACGTGTGGAAAGCTGTGAAGTGGAAGAAGCCGGGTATTACTGTGAAATTAGATATTAATTTAGAACTGAAACATAATTTTGTAGAATGTGCAGATGAGTGGGTGTTTTTGCTTAAAAATCTTCTTCTTCTCAACACACAGGAGTAACATTGCATAAAGGTACACAAATGTAGAAATGTAGATATAATTTGAATGGAATTTACTTGCGAGATGTATTGTATTTAGAGAGAAGGCTGATGCGAGCATATAATATAAACCTTTGTTGATGTTTAATTAATGTTAAATGAGGTGTTAATTGTAAATGGCATGTTAGCGAAACTCACACGACTAAACATAGGTGTGCTACATCGAAGTTTTGATTGTTGTGCAAGGAAAGTTACGTATACGCCCGAGTGAATATCATTTTTGAATTGAATTTAATATTTTCGGACGAGGAGAAAGTTTGTTTTCCTTTTTTTTTAAATAATATTTATTCATCGTCAACGCGGCGTAGCGGCACGAGAAGCACATTTGCATTTAAATAGAAATATGGGATGCTTGATGATGAGAATGTCAATTATGTTACTTAGATTAGAGTCAATATTTTCTTAAGGTGATTTAGGGTAGGTATAATCTTCTTCAAGAACTAATAGAACAGGAGAAATATGAGAAAATCATACTTTGCTATATTAGGCCTTTTAAGGGAAATATAAGGGAAGAATTGAGTCGCGGCTTAAAATTATCACAACTTTTGATTTTTTTTTAAATCCTATGAAGTTATTAAACTTTAATAGCCGTGGCATTCAATTCGAGCTTGGAAATTGTTTTTTTTATTATTAGATTTATTGTTCTTCAAAACACTTAAGTCAACTCGGATTCATTCGAAGTGTATTTAGAAGTGTATTAAGGATTGTACCACCTCCAATGTTACTGTACAAGCCTGACGATCATATTTTGCACCAATTTTGAATGCGTCGAAAGTTAGCTTGATCAATCGGAAAATGTAAGGCTCCTCTTGTGCTTGTTCTTCTCTTGCCTCATCGTTCATTGACGAAGTCCTCTAAAAGTTTCCTACTTACTTACTTAATCGGCTCAAAATCCATGAAGGATGTCGGTCTGAGATACTGCAATCTTCCATTGGGAACGGTCCCTCCCTCCATCTAGTCACCAAAACCAAGCCCTCTGGCATGGCTGCAGCGTTGTTTCGCTCGACGTGGCCGAGCCAATGTAGTCGTCTTTTCTTGGCTTTCTTGACTACATCCACATCTTGATACAGCTCTACAGTTCGCGGTTGAACCTTCTTCTCCATTCGCCATCTTCGCATACGGGACCGAAAATCCTTCGAAGAATTTTTCTTTTGAAAGTGCCCACTATCTATTCCCCTTTTTTACTTATCGTCCAAAACCCGGTGGCGGCGCCGCGGCGTATAGTAAGACTGGTAAAATCAAAATGTCGGATAGCAGACACTTTGGGGATTTGCTGAAGATAGTGTTTTCCATGCTCAAACCTGCCTTGCGCACTATCTGCTCCAAGACTATGTTGACGAAATCACAATACTGCGTATTGCTTAGCGTTATCCGGCACAGTTGGATCATTTTGTTCGGGATCCCGAATTCAGACATCGCCATCATAAGCTCTTGGCGGTGCATGCTTTGTAACATAAACAGCTTTGAAGTTGATATAAAGATTGTGGGTTTCGACTCGATATTAGTTGGTCTTTTCCAGGATTTGCCTGGTGTGAATATTTGGTCTATCGTTGTTCTGCCTGGACTAAAACCACACTGGTACGTGTCGATAATTGTGTTACACAACGGTTTAAAATGCTCACACAGTAAGACGGATAGGACTTTGTATGTAATGTTACAAGCAGGGAAATGCCTCAGTAGTTTTTGCATGACATATGATCGCTTTTTTTGTAGATGGGGCAAATATGGAGCTTATCGACCAGTCAGTGGGCATGCATTCTTCCTCCCACACTTTGTTGATGGCTGTTTCCAAAGGTGTACTGGCCGTTCTAAGTCTAACTTAAAAACACGGAAAAACGTCCTCAGGCTTTTGAAGTGCGTTCGACTTTTCACAGACTGTGTTGCATATTAATACTTCCTCAACTCAATTTTGTAGGAATATTTGTTTATATTTGAACAGAGTCAGCTGAATAGGTAGTTTAACATATTAAAGTTCTTAAAACAGTAAGCCTTATGGTTACAAGAGAGTTGCTTTCAGTATAATAAGTGTACTTAAAGCAAATTTTAAAAAATTGAATTGTTTCATTTTTTTCCGTCATGAAACAAGCAATCAGTAAAAATTTAGTAACTATGTATTTCAATACAAATTCAGTTAACGCTACAAAACGTCCATTTTATTTATGTTGCTCATTTAACAACTTTCCACCCTTTCTCGAAACGAATAAGAAAATAAAGATTAAAAACACATTCCATTAACAAGCTAAACTCCGTCAAAACCACCCTCCACCCAACAAAAGTTAAAAAAAAAAAAACATTTTTAATCTTATTATTAGTATTACTAATAAAAGATAACAATTTTTCAAATAGGATAGCCCAAACCCGAAATGGAAATCAACGGTAACGTAATATATAACCATTGTATGTTCCAACCATTTTTTTAACTTCTTAAGAAAAAGTATCAGTAAAAAATTAATATTCATTCGATTTAAATTTAACTCCTCTTTTTTATGTGTATTCAATGTTCTTGCATAAATAATGTATGTTCTTTTGTATCAGCATTATTGACATTTGAAAAAACAAAAAAAGGCTTAAACCTTTTCATTGGAAAGGTCAAAGTCCTGTTATTGTTAGCCTTAAACCACAAATCCCACACGAATTTGAAAAAATAAAAAGTTTGATACATTCACCTAGAACAGTGTTCGTAGAACCAAGTAGAAAAAAAAACTCCTTTGATAGTTTTTGTGTGTAGTTAGTGATTTGAAAGAACAAAAAAGAAAAAACCACACAAAACCATTGACGTGTTACACTCGAAAGGATAACACAATCCGGAAAAGCCACAAAAAAAAATATAAACCCTCGTTTTCACAGCCCCAATCTCCCCTACACGTAACTACCAGATATACTTTTTTTGTTTTCTTTCATTGGACTAAAGAACCCTTCCGTTTTCATATTCAAAACCAGGAACGCATATTGGCGCACAAAGGACCATTTTTAAACCACACCGCATACACGTAGCATTCTACAACTTAACTATTCTTGATATCCTTTTGTTGTATTGTGTTTGAAAATAATTTCACCTTCAGCACTGTTGTTTCTTTTTTATTATCATATCTTTTCTATCGCACTTATGGTATTTTATTGAAAAATTTGCACTTGAATGTGTGGATGTATGAATTGTTAGAGAGACATTTAGAAAAGGCACTTTTGAAAATTAAATACCAATTCAGCACGTTTTTTCACTTAAATGTACGAATTTATATGGCACCATACAATCACCAAGGATAATAAAGGGACATGATGATGTATGAACATTGCAACAACTTTACTATACACTGACACCATACCAGACGTCGTCGTCGCCTCGGCCACGAAAGGAGCTCGCGTTAAAATCCGACACTCACCCAACGAAATGAAGATGAAGAGTCTCTGGAATATAAGGGATCTGCAAAAAAAGAAGAACCTATCCTTCCGTCTTCTCAGATTAATGGACAATTCACTCCTTTCTATATACTCGAAACATAGGTGGCCTACAAGAGTGTACACCAGTCGAGCCAGAAGTAGCATAGCTCCTTGACTAACTGAGTACCTACTGAATAGAGAGTGTATTCCAAGTGTGAGTTCTGTGAAAGGTCTGTTATTATCCCTTGGCTCGAGTTTCCGTTTCCTGAGCGACAAACTGATGGATGAGGATTGTTGCTTTAACATGCAGTTTGAAAATTGTGTTGAGACTCCAGAGGGGGCTAGCTGTCAACTGAAATTTGATTTTAATTGATAGAGTCCTTGATTTGAAGGCATTGTTAAGGTCTACTTGGTCCTTCTAGGGTTCTAATAAATGATTACAACAACAGAGACGTCATCGGAGATGTGTAGAGTCAGTTTCTTTTTCGTTTTACAAAAAAATATCCATTATGCGTTAAAATCCACTCAATTCGTCCATTTATCTCCTCAAACTATGGAAAAAAGGATTTGCATACATCACAGCAATTTTTTTTCTTTTCTAATCATTTTAATGGGCGAAAATGCCCACTTATCCTTCGCAAGGATAATAATTCTCGACTCAAATTAAAGACTCCTCGGAAAGGATCATCTAATGGATGACGATGCATTCAGAAAGAAAAACTACTTCCTCGGTGGATTATATAGAGAGGACTTGTGGGGGATTCATACATTTTGCATCCTTGGGAGCGGTGCTTAATTTGCTGGGAGCTTACAAACACTTATGAGACTCTTAATGCCGCAGTTTTTTAATGGCCACGTGGCGGTTTATTGAAAGCTTTTTTTTACGTTTTTCTTTGTTGCCTCAATAGTAGTTTCGTTGGCAGAGTCCTTGAGCTATAAAAATGACGATGTTGTATATATGGAAATGGACACTTTATGTTTTTTTTGGGATTTCATTTCGGCAAGGCCCAAAATTTGTTTGTGTATGATTCACATAAAACAGCACTTGATGTTTGCTCGGAATATATAAATTTGAACCTCTTTTGAGCTGCAGAATGGATATTTTTGGTTTTATGTTAGTTTCATATTTTGGTGTTGTTTTTGTTTTTTTAAGTCGTCGTGGTGAAAGTAAAACTGGTCGGTCCTTTTTATAAATTGGCTGTGTGTATTTATTTGTTTGTATAAGAACATCCGGTGTGGAAATGGAACGTGTGAACAGCACGAGAATTTTGTGTTTCGAAATGGCAATTATGAAATGATGTACATTTCCATTATACACAACATAAACTTGTGTTTTTTTTTCCTTTTTTTATTTATATTTGTTGCTGGTGTTTAATTTTCGGTTTTATTATGAAATTTCGTGTCATTCCAGTGGCTTTTGGTGTAAAGTGTTATTCAAACGTTAAGCAATAAAATTTGCTTTGCAATCATATTTTGATGGCTTTTTGTTTACTTTGTATTTAAACTGTGTTTCTGGACTGGGAGGTGTTTCTAAATGCCAAAGGTCATTTAAGAGAAATTTTAATTTATCTGAAAACATATTTTATTTGTGTTTTCATCTTTATGGACACTCATAAAGCACTTTTAATACCTCTTAAAACATTAAAAATATTAGCGTTAAAATATTTTGTAACAAATTGTGACACATTTGAAAAGGTACGTTCAATAAATTTCAATTCGAATGAAAAAAATACAAATCGTATCTATTTGACACATTGAATATACGAATACTGACGAACAAAGTAGTAAGTTAACCAACTCTATCTGTCTCATGCGGCAAGATCGTTGAAAATGGGACGCGTTCCATAACAACATGTGGGTGTTCTATAGACCTGTCAATTGAAAACGTTGACAAAGACGGATTTTCGGATTCTATAGGTTGCCGCATTTAAAGTTTTTATTAAATCTAAGTTATTACTTCGTAATACTAGACAAAGCAATGTTGATATCTAGCTTATAGTCTAAAACTTATATTAAACTCACTGGTCCCCACCGGGCTCTCTGAGTAATACCTTTAGGCCCATGACTTACTTACCATTGTGGACTTGGGGCTCAATCAACAGTCTCCACCAGCCAGCTCGCTAGCTAGCTGTCTCCAGTTGCACTCCAAGTTGATTGAGGTCCTCTTCCACTTGTGTGCGCCACCTGAGTCGCGGTCTTCCTCTCCTTCTACGTTCCTCGGGAATAGTGTCGAAGGCTTTCCGGGCCGGAGCATTGGTGTCCGCCCGCTCTTAATTACCAAGCCATCTGAGTCTCTGGCTAATTCCATATCGTTGTACAACCCATAAAGTTCGCTGTTGAATCTTCTTCTTCATTCCCTATCAATGCACACGTTGCCAAAGATGACCCGAAAAACTTTCCTCTCGAAACATCTTATATTTATCCGATTTTTTCAAGGTCCGTGCCTCTGCACCAAACAGTTTTACTTTAGTTGCTCAAGAGATGGCTTTTCCACTCAATTGCTTTCTTAGCAAAAAGCGATTCAGCGATTAGCAAGAGTTATTGTTCGTCTGATCTCGGCGCTGGTGTTATTACCTGTGTTGATAGTGGACCCTAGGTAGACAAACTCCTCTACTACCTCGAAGTTGTATGCGTCTATTGTGACGTTCTGTCCGTGCCGTCGGTGTTGGGTGTCCCTTTGTATATAAATTTGACAGGTAAAATCGACCTGGCATTTGACTCTAGCGCCACTTTGTTTTTTTTTTTTATATATAATTTGCACCCACTCAAGGGATTTTTTATACCCTTTTTATGCCAGAGACACAGTGAGTGCATTAGGAAGAAGTGAAGGGGTTGGAAAGGAGGTGTCGGTGTACATTGGTCTTGAATTCTTGAACATTGCAATGATCGGGAAAGACAGAGTGTGGAAGAGAGTTCCACATTCGCGTAGTACGGCTAAAAAATGATTCTCTATACTTGAGAGTACGTCCGAAGTTGGGCTTGAGGGTAAACTCATGGGTATTCCTAGAAGCGCGAGTATTACGGGCGAATTGTTTGAGGGGAGGAACGCAACTGGCTATTTCACTAGAGCAATTACCATAGAAGTAACGGTAAAACAAGGAGAGACACGCAACGTTACGACGGTGGTCTAAAGGGGTGAATGAGTCAGTGATCTCTCTATCACCAATCATTCTTACAGCTCTTCTTTGTATTCCATCTAAGAGGCTTAAGTAATTAGCTGGAGCACCAGCCCAGAGATGGGAATTGTACTCAAGCTTTGGACGGATATATGTTTTATAGATAATAGCCAGATCAGACGGGGAGAAAAATTTCTTGCACCGTCTTAAGAAACCCAAACATCTTGCGGCATTTTTGGCGACATCGCATATGTGCTCGCTCCACAAAAGGTGGTCTGTAATGCACATACCGAGAATCTCGAGATGTTCGGTCTCATTGATGCAAGTGCCACTCATGGACAGTGGCAAGGGGGGTACATCTCGCTTCGACGATACAAGACAGCATTGAGTTTTCGAAGCATTAAACTCGAAGCGGTTTTTAATTCCCCATTGTACAATGCTGTTTAAGTCAGAGTTTAATGAGCTTATCATATTTTGCCGTTGCAGGTCCACATCCGAAGGGGAGGGATGTGAGTCTGGGAACGAATATGAAAAGCTAAGGGTACTATCGTCGGCGAAACAATGAATTGGATTAGAAGTTACAGACAAGAGATCATTTATGAAAATGAGGAAGAGGGTCGGAGACAAAACGGAGCCCTGGGGCACACCAGCATTTATATGGTGGGTTTCAGACTTGAAACCGTCCAATACAACTTGTATTGAACGGTCCGAAAGAAAGTTTCTAATCCAACGAAGAAGGGATTCATCGACTCCGAAAGCACGCATTTTCGATAAAAGAGCAAGATGCCAGACTTTATCAAATGCCTTTGAAATATCAAGTGCAACAATCTTACTTTCTCCAAAACGATGTAAAGATTTGTTCCACTGTTCGGTGAGATGAACCATCAGATCACCAGTGGACCTGTTGCTGCGAAAGCCGTACTGCCGGTCATTAAGAAGCTTTCGGTCTTCGAGATATTTCTTGAGCTGATAGTTTATCAGCGTTTCCATGACCTTAGAAAGAAGGGACGTAAGTGCAATCGGACGATAATTGGAGGGAGAAGAAGATACGCCTTTTTTTGGGATTGGCTGGACAAATGCTGTTTTCCAACTTCTCGGAACGAGCCCAGAAGAATAGGATAGATGGAAAAGCTTACGCAAGGGTTTTGCCAGCGTGGAAGAACACCTCTTCAGAACAATAGCGGGGATACCATCCGGACCAGCGGATTTATGTATGTTGAGATCCTTGAGGACTCTTGCCACAGCACGAGTGCGAAAGAAGATTTGCCCCATGGAATCATTGACGCGCTCAAGAGCTGGGGGAGTCATGACACTCTCTGGCAGCGAAGAGTTGGAGGCGAACTGCCTAGCAAAAAGGTTAGCTTTCTCGAGAGAGCTAACAACTGGAGTGTCATTGTCAACGAGCGTAGGGACCGAGGAAGAAGAAGAATTCTTCATATTTTTCACAAAAGACCAAAAATTCTTACTGCCTTTGGGACATTGCAGTATTTTTTGCCTTAATTTTTGGTCGTGTAAGAATTTGGTCCGTCAAATATGGGCATTGCAGGCCTTCCTGGCTTGTTTAAACTTGTTCCGGTTTTCCTCAGTTGGGTTGGCCCTAAAACACCGGAACTTTACTTCTTTTTCCCTGATAACCTCTTTACAGCTTGAATTAAACCATGACTTTTCCTTGGGTTTGATGCTTTTAACCCTATTCGGGATAAAAGTTTTCATTCCCAAAATAATCATATTAGTAATCATATTAGCGCTGGAGTCTACGTCACTATCGAGGAAGCAAAGTGACCAGTTAAAGATCCGGAAACATTTGTTGAGACCGTCCCAGTTGGCTTTCTCGTATTGCCATACGGTTCTCTTCGGAGCTCTTTCTTTAACTGGATTATTTTGACACGAGAAATTTGCAGATATAATACTATGGTCTGATCTGCCTAGAGGCGTTAATACATTGATAGTGTATTTATCAGGGTCAGACGTAAGGAACAAGTCAAGAGTATTTTCCGCTTGGCCATCAATATCCGATATTCGAGTGGGCTCAGTGACAAGCTGAGTAAGGTGGTTAAACTCAGCAAAGATTTCAGCACACATTCCTTCGGGTGTTGTCTGGCCCGAATGGAGAAGCCACGAAGAATTGTGTACATTGAAATCGCCCGTAATAACGATTTCAGTGTGAGGATATAAGGATACAATTCTTTGGATGGAGTCAGACAGAGCGTCAAATTCGCGAGAAGTTGAAGCTCTGTCCAAATTTTTGCTCATAAGTTTGTATTGAGTAAGGGGTGTATTGAGTAAGGGGTGTCCTTCCTTGAAGACCAGCATGTACTTCGTTTTTCCCTCATTTACCGCTAAACCCATTTTTGCCGCTTCTGTCTCAATTCGCACAAAGGCGCCATTGACGTCACGCTGTGTTCTTCCCATCATATCAATATCAAAGTTGAACAGACTTTTGGAAGATAGTGCCCTGGTGTTGGCGGTGGAGTTTTACACTATCTTCTCAAGAACGATGTTAAGGAAATCGCTCGTTAGCTCGTTGCCAACATTGATGGCGCAGCGTGAGTTCTTCATCGTCATTTTGCACAAGCGAACGAGCTTGGCAGGGATGCCAAAACTAGACATAGCTTTATACATTTCGTATCTGTATATGCTGTCATACGCGGCCTTAAAATCGATGAAAAGGTGGTGATTATCGATTTGGAGTTCACGGGTTTTTTTCGAGGATCTGCCGCGAAGTTAAAATTTGGTCGATGGTTGACTTTCCTGGTCTGAAGGCACATTTCGGCCCATGAGCTTATTTAAGAAACAGTGTCTAACCTGTGATTGCCAATTTAAAGCTGATTTCCATAAAAGACAAAACGAGCGGAAACTATTTAACAATCATCAACTTTAAACTATTTTATTTATCGCTCCCTTAAATTACGCAACTTATATTAAATTTCTATTAGCAGGAAAAAACTAATTACTAACTGCTGTACATGTCAATATGATATCACATTGATTGCGAAAAAAATGCAACACAGCGCTCAAAGTTCCCACAATTTAACACATCGCCAACCACAATTAAATTAAAAGTTCAATGTCTCTGCACTTCGGACACATTGCACTGACCCCACAAACAACTGAAACCCATTTCCATCCCCCCAATCAAGTTAAATCTGTTATATTGAAATTTGAGCACACACAATTAGAACCGCAATTTCACCTGTAAATGCTTCCACATGTGCCTGCATTGGCTTCAGAGTCGATATAACACTTTAAACATCGATGTTTGGTCGATATTTGCAATAACCACAAAAACCACAATTTTAAAATAACAATAGATCGAATATAGGTAACAGGACGAAAAAATTGGCTGTGCATAATTGCTCCCATGAGTGCTTTATGAGCTTGAACTCTGTAGCCAACCAAACTCTGCATCCCGAAAACACATTCACATTTAGTAACAACCCACGTTCACCTGCATTTATACAAAATCCTGAGGTAAATAATTGAACAAAGTCAATTTCAATAAACATCACCACATACGCCCTGCCATTCCACGACACTTTCATTTCGATTCCGTTTTGCTCTGCACTCTGGCACCCCCACGTCCCACCAAGCAACTCAATTCCATCTACTCGTAGTTCTATAGTGGGTTGAAATCAAAAATCGAAACAAGAAAATTACCGAACCGTGTTGTCGTCCTTGCTGTCTCGTTCTCGTTGAAAACACACAAATTTTATGAAGTTCCGTTCCGATATTTTGCAGGATTACGTGACTGTGTACGACGGCTACACCATCAGGGATCCGGTAATCCTAAAATTTTGCGGCGGTGGACAGAGCGTGCCGGCAGCAGTCTCTAGTGGGCCGCAGTTATTAGTTGAATTTACTACGTCGCCGTTTGGAACATTTACTGGCACCTCGTCCCAAATACTGCCACTCCATGGATTCCAGCTTGAGGTTGGTTCGACCACGATTAGGTTCATTCTCTTGTGAACTTTTTTTGTTTTTGTTTGTTCCTTCTTCGAAGGTCGAAGTAAAGTTTGTTGATATACAAAGTCCAACCTATGCAAAGAACAAGAAATTATGCGAATTCTGGATTCGTGGCTCGGGGCGTGGTATATTGGAAAATCCAAAGCATTCGCTAGCACCGAACACAACTTGTTTGTATCATTTACAAGGAACCGGAGTTTTCAAAACCTACGACCATCTGAGTTTGCCTCGACGCTCGGGGCAGCAATATCAAATGCCGTTGTCACGGTTCAAGGTCTGGATATCGATGTTGAAATTCAATTTGGATCCGGCATTTGGCTTTCAGGATGAGACATCGGTTGGGGCGATCGGAGTCCTTCAGACGCACGAGGACTGCAGTGGGATGTTGAGAATTTGGGATGGTGCCCTCAGGGAGCCACCAGTCTGCAAGGATCTTAATTGGTAAGTATAGCAACAAAAATGTTTCAAATTACTTGGTTTGCGAAAATTGTGGGATTTATTAAACCCAAATTGCTTTGCTCTCAGCGAACGAGATATACCCAACCATCCCGTCTTGGCACAGTATGGGCAAAACTACACCAACGTCATAGCTCGATTTTGTCGAGGAACAGTTCCCAGAACATGCGACCGAGCTAACATCAACGAAACTCATGCACGTCCATGTATGGTTAGTGAGAGCTACGTTTCCAGCGGTGATACCATAACTCTCGAGCTTAGGAACACCGAATCTACAGTTCTAAGGTAACATTTTTCTTTTGCTCATCGTGCGTTGTTGTACATGTTTAAGTTTTTGCTTCCAGGCCACTTGACTTTAAGCTCAAGTATGAATTTGTTGACCTGCATCAGGATGGTATTCCGATGGCCGGCGAACATGACTGCAATCGGAAATTCGTTAGCAGCCAAATGGATCGCAAGGACCCGGCTATCTTTCGCAGCATACGTAACATATTCATGTTCGGTAGAGGGGGCACTCGAAATCTCAGATGCATTTACAAATTCGAAGGACAACGAGGCGAACGTGTTCGGATTAAGTTGAGGAAGGTGACTACAATGAATCGTGTGTGTAGCTCGAAAGTGGATGAGGATATCAATAGGTCATTTTGTTATGGCAACACTAATGTTCGTGTTGAGGTATGTAAGGGATGACTATGAGGGTTCTATGATTGCCAAGGTGGATGGAATTACATTAACAACTAAGGTCCTGTTCCTATTTTTGACAAAGAAATCCCCAGTTGGCAACCACTCCATACTTAAACCAGCTATCGGTTTTTTTGTAACTTTATCGGTTTTGTCTTGTTTTCAGATTTTCGAGCGGCCCTATCATGATTCGATTCTCTTGCCACGTGGCTGTTTGTGCAATTCTTCGAACGCATCCCATTTGCCAGTTGAATACACCTCAACCAGCCGAGACCTGGAGGTGCATTTCACCGCTCTCAATATGACCACACTCGATGATCCGGACGCATTGAATTTCGAAGGACTCTTTGAATTCGTCAAGGGACCAACCAGCTGCAAGGATGGCCGGAGGAAATTCGGCCCAAGTGGCACCATTGACATGACGTTCGGAGACGTAAGCAAACCTTCCTCTACTTTTCAACTTCATCATTGTAAATTCAAATTGAATTTTCGTCCTTCTTTGTGTGTCAACATGACAATGTTATAGATGGATTGCCGAACAAGACCATGGTTAATCGAGCCATCGAATGGAAACAAGTTCTTGTATGTTCGACTGAAGGGCATCTTCCTTCGAAAGTACAGTCCGAATATTTACAAAACGATTAATGCGACAGTGATAGGCACCAGCTCATATCGGTGTGAAACCAAGGCGAGAGTTGTCCTCACAACATCTGAAGGTAAGAGTGGTGTCGATTTCGTTGTGAATCTGGAATGAGTGTCCGGTCCGGACATAAGACCCAAATATTAACACAGACTAGTGGTTATTATGTTTTCATTACAAAGAAAAAAAACTGTTTTTGTGTGTCTGTTACAGGACTCACAATAACGGCATGTCCTTTGGGCGAGAACTCGAATGCATACGAGTTCGTGGAGATTTTCAGTGCCGGCTGGAATGAGAGACCAAATTATGCAATAGCCAACCGATCGAAGGCCATCAGTGTTGAGTTCCTCAGACCGGATAATGGTGATTTCACATTCAATTGGATGGAATTGGTTCCTAGACCAGCCTTGGGCTTAGTAGGTACGTCCGCATTTTGGGGGGTTTATTTGATGGGGTCGTTTGATGGCAAAGAGAATTCTTGACCGAATTTCGGTGTTTGTTGTGTCCATTGCAGAAGACTGTACATACAAGTGCTCCGAATTGGGAGCATGCGTTAATGCTAGCGTGTGGTGTGATGGCGTTGTGCATTGTCCATCTGGCGACGATGAGTCGTTCCTGCAGTGTTCTGCCATCATGAAACTGCCAGCTGAAATTCTAGCCACATTGTGTATCCTAATGGTGCTGTTTTGCTGTGGGTTTGTTGCCTTCGCATACAAGTAAGTACCTTCTACTTCCAGTTGGGACAAACAAAAATAAGTATATTCATTAAATTTTGTTTAAAGAAAAATCAAACGAAAACTCCGAGGCTCATCAGTTCTTCAAACCCGCCTAAAATCTCTCAGTTCAATGGACACAGCCGTTTTCGACGAAAAAGATGTCATTTGCTGACAAAGCGACAATTCTGTACGATATGTGGAAATAGACAGGGTTACCACCGTCTGACCACATTCAACCAATATCGTACAGAATTGTGCCCCGGAACTAGAGACTTTATGTAAACAAAAACCAACAACAACAACCACACTACTAAAACTACTAATTATACCATTCAACTATCAACTATAAATTGACTCAACAACAACACTATCAATGGGCTCTTTCCATTGCAAATTGTATTTGTATAAAAAGAAAATTTTGTGTGTTTACTTTTTAAGTTTTATTTTTTAAGTATTTAAATAATAATTTTTTTACCAAACAAAAATTGAGAAAAAAAAAAACAAAAATGTGTATTTTCTAGTTAAAATGTTAAACAAACAAAAAACGATATTAAAACTGCAATTAAAGACCAACGGTTTGGTACCTACACGAAGGAGAAAAAACTTAAACTTAAAATTTGACTCTTAAAGAAGAAAAGTAGGTTAATTAAGAAAATTTATTATAATGTGCCAGGATTCGTATTTTTAGTCCGTAGGTGATCTTTCAAGAACAACAACAAACACGAAAAACAAACGAAATGACGCACAAAATATTAAAACAAAAAAAAGTTAATTAATTCTTTAAAAAAAAATCTCTGCGTCAACCAACTGAAAATTTTGTACTACGTTTTAGTAATACTGTTAAAATTTAAACTAAGCCTAGAAAATTTTAATTTCTATACAAAAAAATTACAGAATAAACTAAATAGTTGTTTATTTTACAATTTCTAAAATTAAGAAAATTAGATTGATAAAAAAACTAAATATAAACATGTAGATTAATTCAAAGTTAAAACAAAAAATAAAGTAGTTGAATTTTCTATTTATTTGAATTTAATTCTCTATTGTTATATCTATTCATGTTTCCGTTGCATTTCAAAATAAAAAATAAAAACTCTGACAACACAGGCAAGATATAGTTGGAATCATTAAATTTGCATTTAATATTTTTTTATTGAAAAAATAGTAACTTATTTGCCAAAAAAGAACAACAAAACCCACTCAAAATTAATCGAAACGTTAAATAGAATTATATGTTTAACATTCAAGAAACTGCCACTATATATGTATGCATGTATGTCAAATTGTGTTTATACATAAAAAACCAAACATTTTTTAAGAAATCGCTTTAAAACAAAAAAAGATAAGCAAAGTCTTTTGTTTTTTAAAATGAAAATCCAATTTTCATCATCGAAGTGCTATACGATTATTACACTTCCCAACTTTACACTGCCTTTGATTCTAATCAAAAAAAAAACATTAAAATAAACATAAAAAAAAACGTATATATTTATTAATAGGAAAATAATTTTAACAACAGTTTTATGTATTTCTTCCTTTTGCTTGAAAAGACAAACGGTAAACAGAAATTCATTCAAATTTCAAAACCATACAACAGCAAAAAATAAACATGAAAACTGAGTGAGATTTTCTTTCGATGTATTTTAACTCTTCTTTTTCTGCATAAAAACAAAACCAAACTTTTTTTTATTGGTTCATCTTTTTAATTTTAAATAACAAAAACAAAAATAAATAAAAAATTGAATGGAAAAAGCTTAAGAAAACAAACAGACAATAAAAACACCTTAAATAAAACAAAAAATTATTTAAAAATATTTTGAGAGAAAAGCTTATTAAAAGAATTAAAAAAAAAGGAAGAAGGAATAAAACAAGAACAAATTAATGAATTTATTTATTTTTCGAAACGGAATGAGTGTCAGATGAAAGTTGCAAAAAAAAAACTTAAAACTATTAAATTCAAATCAAATTACTATAAAACTTACGAGTACATAAATTTGTAAATATTAAAGTTAAATTTAAAAAAACAAATTAATAATTAATTTAGAACGACAAAATAATAATTTATCGTTAATATACAAAACGTAAGGAAACTCATATAGGCAAGAGATCAAGAAAAATGTTAAATATTGAAAAACAGTAAGTCAGAAAAAGGAACAATTGGATAAAGTTGATATCTTAATTCTTCCAACGACTAGCGAGTATTTTAGAATAGGCATTGATGTTTATGATGATATGGTGATGATGATGATGATGATGTCGAATTTGTGAAGAGAAGTGATTATTGTTACTAAAAATATGATAAACTTTTTTTATTTATAAAACTTGATGTAAGGAAGGAAAAAAAACAACTAGATAAACAAAAAACCACATTGTATCTTTAAATTTTAAATGAAAATAATTAAAAACAGAATTAAATAAACCAAAAAGAAAACAAACAACTCAAAAATTGTTGGAGTAAACAAATTAAACCGAAAATAAAACAATTAAAAGTCTTAAATGAGAGTTAAATAAAAGAAACCATATCAATAAAACGAAAATAATTTTAAAAATTAAAAAAAGTTTTTTGTGTTTTGAGCCGGCTTTTGTTATTAATCCTTTAAAATGGGCTGTTTCAAAATCAATTTTTCTTTTTTTGTTTATAATCAACGTGCACTCAAGGGCTTTTTTCATTACCCTTTATATGCCAAGAGCACAGTGCGTGTGTTAGGGAAAGGATAGAGGATGTAAATGGAGGTGTCAGTGAACATAGGTTTTGAGTTCTTGAATATTACAATGACTGGGGAAGACAGAGTGTGGAAGGGAGTTCCACAGTCCCGTAGTACGGCTAAAGAATGATCCGCTATACTTGAGAGTACGTCCAAAGTTGGGCTTGAGGGTAAAATGATGGGCATTCCTAGAAGCGCGACTATCGTGCGAATTGTTTGAGGGGAGGAATGCAACTGGCTATTTCTTTAGAGCACTTACCGTAGAAGTAACGATAGAATAGAGAGAGACATGAAACGTTACAACGACGGTGATCTTACGAATGGAACAACGCAGTGTTGTCTCTATCACCGATCATTCGTCTGGCTATTTCTTGAATACTATCCAAGAGGTTTAAGTATGTAGCTGGAACACCAGCCTAGAGATGAGAGTTGTACTCAAGTTTTGGACGGATATAGCTAAGTCTTATAGATAGTAGCCAGATCAGACGGGGAGAAGAATTTCTTGCACCGTGCGTGGGTCGTAAGAATTTCTTGCACCGTCAGAGTTAAATGAGCTTATCATACTTAGCCGTTGCAGTTCCACTTCCGAAGAGAAGGGATGTGAGTCTGGAAACAAATATGAAAAGCTAAGGGTACTATCGCCAGCGAAACAATGAACTGGATTAGGATTAGGAGTTATAGACAAGAGATCATTTATGAAAATGAGGAAGAGGGTCGGAGACAAAACGGAGCCCTGAGGCACACCAGTATTTATATTGTGGGTTTCAGATTTGAATCCGTCCAATACAACTTATACTGAACGGTTCGAAAGAATGTTTCTAATTCAACGAAGAAGGGATTCATCAATACCCAAAGCACGCATTTTCGATAAAAGAGCCTGGTGCCAAACTCTATCAAATGCCTTTGAAATATCAAGTGCAACAATCTTACTTTCTCCAAAACTATGTGACTTGTTCCACTGTTCGGTGAGATAGACCATCAGATCACCAGTGAACCTGTTGCTGCAAAAACCGTACTGCCGGTACGGTCTTCGAGATATTTCTTGAGCTGATAGTTTATCAGCGTTTCCATGACCTTAGAAAGAAGGTATGTAAGTGCAATCGGTCGATAATTGGAGGTAGAAGAAGATTCGCCTTTTTTTTGGAATTGGTTGGACAGATGCTGTTTTCCAACTGCTCGGAAGAAGACCAGAAGAATAGGATAGATGGAAAAGCTTACGCAAGGGTTTCGCCAGCGTGGAACACATCCGGACCAGTGGATTTATGTATGTTGAGATCCTTTAGGACTCTCGCCACAGCACGAGTGCGAAAGAAGATTTGTCCCATGGAATAATTGATGCGTTCAAGAACTGGAGGAGTCATGACACTCTCTGGCAGCGAAGAGTCAGAGGCGAACTGCCTAGCAAAAAGGCAAAAAGGTTAGCTTTCGCGATAGAGCTAATGCGACTGGAGTGTCATCATCAATGAGCATTGGGCCGAGGAAGAAGAATTCTTCTGGTTTTTCACAAATTACCAGAAATTTGTACTGCCTTTGGGACTTGCAGTATTTTTGCATTAATTTTTGGTCATGAAAAAATTTGGTCCGTCGAATTGCAGGCCTTGCGGGCTTGTTTAAACTTATTCCGGTTTTCCTCAGTTGGGTTGGCCTTGTAACAACGGAAACTTACCTCTTCAATCCGGATAACCTCTTTACAGCTCATATCAAACGATGCGTTCTCTTTGTGTCTGATGCTTTTAACCCCATTCGGGATAAAAGTTCTCATTCCCAGAAGAATTAAACTTGCGAACATATCCGCACTGGAATATTAAGGAAAGACCTTTAGCTTTATTATGATAGAACAAATACAAAACATGGACAATGACAAATATAAAATAAACATGCAAATTTCAAATATCCATTGAGGTTCAATTGCTTAAAAACGTTGGAAATTGTGTGTCCTCCGAATGAGATGGTGCCGGAATGGTTACACCGCCAGTATCAACCGCCGGAACGTGTGGCATTGAATCGACACTTTCTAATGGCAGAAAACAATCCGAAGAAATCTTAAGACGAAAATTACAAACTCCTTTTGATTAAATTAAATCCTTAAGTGACATTTAATTACCTCTGCGTTGCCAATGTTCTTCCCATGCACGTTGAATTTTGCAGGATTCTTGAATGAATCTTCTCGTGATGCATCTAATGAGTCTGCACGTGAGGGGGATGATTAGTTCTTTTTCTTAAGAAACGAAAAGAACTAAAACTTAAGTGCCACTTACCTTCATTATTCACAATTAGTCCCTTGCGATGGTCGCCCATGTGGATTGCCAGTCTTTCGGCGGTAATTGTCACATAATTGCAGAGCTCACATGAGATTTTCTTGAATTCCTCCGGATGATTTGAACGGATGTGCCGTTTTAAGGCGGATGCTTGGATGAAGGACTTGTCGCAGCACTTGCATTGGTGTTTTCGATTCTGGAGAAAAAGAGAGCGTTACAACGAGATTTGTTTCAATTTGGGGCATCTTACTTTTTCATGGCGCATTTCATGGCTCCTTAAACTACTCGGATCTCGTGTGCGGAATTTACACACTTTGCATGCTAGAGGCTTTTCTCCTGTGTGTTGCCGCATGTGGATCTGAGAAAAATTGTGATTTTAGAAAACAGAGGGAAGAAAATTGAGTCATGATTCTTACAGCAAGAACTGCCTTTCTTGTTGTCTTCAAACCACAGACATTGCAAATGAACGGCTTAATCTTGTTGTGGACGCTTTTGACATGCTTGGAAAGCGTTTTGCTGCTGACAAACTTCCGACTGCAAATATCACAGGTCTTTTCGGCATAATACTTGGTTCTAGGAGGAGGTGGTGGTTTTTCCTCCTTCTTTTTGGTTTTCATAGACTTGAGAACTTTGGACTTCCAATTTCGATGAGTTATCATGTGGCGCCAAACACGACCTTAATGCACAAACAAAGTAAAATCTTAACGTCATTAAAAAAATTCACATAGGAGTATTAACCTGAAGCTGGAGAAGAATATGAACATAGGGGACACTTGAGCAATCCAACTGAGACTTTGTGCGATTTGAGAAGATGAAGGGAACATCTTCTCCAGTTTTCTGCATCGATGCCACACTCGGAGCATTTGAATTCTGTAGTTGATCCCGCTTTGTGGCACTTGAGGTGATACTGAAGTTTTTCTTCGTTTTCAAGCTTGTAGGGACAGCCCTTGACAGTACATCTAGAATGGATAGTTTTAGTGTACAACTCACCGATTTCGGGAAGGACTTACTTAAAAACAAGGTTTCTTCGAATTATCAGTTTGAAATCTTTCAAAGGAACTGGAAGCAGTGAAAGAGGTTTATCAGACTTTTCTTTTTTCGGCGTGTCCGGTGACACTTTGACTTTGGAATCAATTTTTTCTGAAGAGTCGTTCTTCTGTTCTTTTGGTAATGATTTTTTATTGTTTTCATTTTGGATTGGTTTGCATTTGTGGAATTCAATCATATGCCCTCGAAGATCTTCCACTGAATTATATTGGCCATAACACAGACTACAGACATAAACAACAACTTCGGTGTATGGTTCGAGAGGTTCCACATGGATTTTTTGGTGCTGCTCGACGGTTTCTTGTTTAGAATCGATAAAATCACATTTGGTACATTGAAAAGCTGTGATTTGTTTTACATTATAGGGTTGCTCGATAGCTTCCGTTTCCGTTTCCGGTGAAAACGCTATGAGTTCGTCAAATGAAATGTCCTATAAAATATAAAATAAACCGATTGGGTGTGTGTACTAGATAAAAAATTGTTCACTCCGAACTCCGATTTTAAGGGCGAATTCAGGTATTGAATGCAAAGGACACGAGGGTTTTTGTATCAGCTAAATGTCAACATGAGAGAAAATATTTGGAGGCACTTACATCAGTCGTTTCTACTGGATCAGAACATATTTCGGATTCCATTTTTAATAAAACCTTACAAACATTCAACTTCTTTTCACATAATTAAACATTCTACAGTTATTATAAGTTATAAGGACTTAAAAAACACAAATTTCTAGCACAAGAAACAAACACTACATTCGGAATAAAAACAGAGAGAGAACCGACATCTGTCAAAACAAAATGAAACATTCAGCACAACATAAACATTGGACGCATTCAACAAAGCTAACTACAAAAATAGAATTTATTCAGTACTGAAAATTATGCTTGGATTTGGATAGGTTTAAAAGTTAACGAGTTTTCATAGATTAAGGCCGTGTGCGAATTGAATGAATTGGGTTAAAAATACTGGTTAAATTAAATACTACTGTCATATTTTAGTCTCATTTAAACACATTTTATTTAACACGAAATGTCAAAATTTTACCAAACGTCATGTTTTAACCACTTTTTAACGCAATTTGCACGCGGCCTAAGAAAAATTTATTTTGTAACTCTTAGAGCCCAATGTTCTATGAGTCTATGCAGTATTACATTGATCTTAAAATATAACTCACAATTTTCTCTCTGATCAATATCACTTTAAATCAATTATTCATCAATCATTCAACTGTTGTCGCTATTTCACTGAAGCGCAAACCAATGCATGATGGTACACCAATAACCCAAAAGCCGTTTATAAAATCGTTATCTAGAAAAAATATGATTATTATGGATCCCAATAAAAAATAATACTCAAAAATTGAATAAGCAATTAACTCACTGAAAAAAATTAACTGAAAATATGAAAAACACTATTCTGAACTCTGCCATTTAAAATTCCAAACCACTGCCAACTTCACATCAAACTAACCGTCAACAATTTTCACATTTTTGACATTTATATCCATGCATAGCCAAATAATTTGCTTGTATTTGTGCGATTGAGTTTGACGGCCGATATTTGCAAAAGTCTCTTCTTTTTTGTTGCACACCACCAGTTGGGAAGAATTTTGCGGAAAAATTTGTAAATTTTGCAAAACCTATCCAAAATTACTGGATCAAATTTATTTCACCATCATCATTAAAGTATGCTTATTTAATTGCAATCAATTGTTAGTTTGGAAATTATGGCATCTGCGTTAGAAAATTACGTAAATGTTGTTCGTACATTGAGTGCATCGGGTAAGGATATTAAAAAGTCCATACACAGGACATTCACGATAAATTACCAACGTGCAATTCAATAATCATTAAAATTGCAATTTAATGTGATTTAAAACGAATTTTTCTCTCCTAATGTAATTTTCTTTGAAGGAAATTTTGATGTGCTTGTAGAGCAGTTGAATGATTCAATTGAATTGCTAACAAAGAATTCAAATATCTTGGACAATGTCCTGGAAACATTGGATATACAACAGCATTCGTTGGGTGTGATGTACGTTCTTCTGGCAAAGTTCTCAAATGCTTTGGTAAGTAAATTGCTATAGGGATAGGCTGAAATGTTTGTTGCTAAATTTTGCGAAAAACAAAAACACCGGCGAAAGTGTTTCGTGAAATTGCGATAAGGGAACAAAGACTTGAAAGTATTTAGTTTTGTTTATAAGTAAAGCGACGGCTAGAGATGACTAATGATAACCCCAAACGTGCTTTTCAATCCTACGTAATTTTTTTTAATTTAAGAAAAAGATTTTTTGTTACAAATTATGATTGCAATGTTTACGTGGCTCCTAAGGGCCTTAAAGTCTAGCTTGATACACATTTAGCTTCCGGAACACTGATACTACCTTCCAAAAGAAGCCGGTCAAATATTAGTAGCCAGTTCAATGCACTGCAAGTAGGGTTGGGCTAATCACAATACGTTCTTTTCCTTTTCAGTCGTGAATTGAAATTACATGGCCTTCCCTTATTAACCTCATATTCTCATTTTTAGAATGCGCAAAACTCAACAGCCGATGCTGCTCAACTAATTAAACTCTTTAAGGACTTCATAACGCTTTGCAATGGCGAGCAGGTCCGCTTTGCCAGCCATTCATGTAAGTTGATTGTTCTTGTTCATGTCAAGACCACAAATTATGGTTGCTTTACTTTTTTTTCAACAGATTATGAACTCTGCCACTTTTTCACAACCTTCATCTTACGTCAGCCATCGTGTATTCACGGTATCAAGATTCTAGCTCATGCTGTAGATAAAATACGTCTATTCGAGTCCCAATTAACCGCCGTTCATGCGGACTTGTGTTTGCTTAGTTTGCAAGCGAAGTGCTTTAAAACGGCTTTAAAATTCTTAGACATCGATATAACATCAATTGCCACCGATGGCTCATCGAATCGAGGATCCGTAAGTTGCGCCCGTCCTTGCTCAAACTCATGTTGTGACATTTTGGATATGTTTTGTAGTTTTTTGCATCCATACAGGACTCAAATCACGATGTAAAATATTTCCTCCTTTATTATTATTACGGCGGTATGATTTATACGGCTGTCAAAAACTACGAACGGGCCTTATATTTCTTTGAAGTCGCTGTTTCAACACCTGCCATGGCTATGTCCCACATAATGCTAGAGGCTTATAAGAAATTTATTTTAGTCTCCCTAATATTACATGGAAAAGTATGAACTCTCGCACTTAATAAATGCAAATCGTGTTTACCACAATTTATTGGTTTTCCAGATCCTCACGATCCCAAAATATTCATCACAAGTTGTGTCGAGATTTATGAAACCACTTAGTCAAGGCTACCACGATCTAGCAACGGCGTATATCTCTTCATCCAGTGATGACTTGCGAACTGTAATCTTAAAATATAGCGATGTTTTTATAAGAGACGTAAATATGGGTTTAGTGAAACAGGTAATTCGAAGTCCTTTTGTTTTGCGCTTGCTTGTTAACCATGCTCCTTGCAGGTCCAATCCTCATTGTATAAGAAAAATATCCAACGATTAACCAAAACGTTTTTAACTCTATCACTACCGGATGTCGCCAGTAGAGTCCAATTGACCACTGCAGCCGAAGCAGAGAAATACATTTTACATATGGTAAGAAGCAATTGGCTCTTCATGTTCATTTGATACCCCTATGATTACATTTAGATAAAGGCTGGAGAAATATATGCTACAATCAATCAAAAAGACGGTATGGTCGTGTTTAAGGATGATCCGGAGAAATACAATACACCAGAAATGTTCCTCAAAGTACAAGAAGATATGTCTGGAGTAATGGAAATAATTAAGCAAATAAACAAAATGGAAGAAGAGATTGTATTAAATCCACTGGTAATACTTTTTCGAATTTAGTTTCTTGAATGTTGCTTACCGTTTGTTTATCGTTTTAGTATGTAAAGAAGGCAATTGGCAATCAAGAGGAAGAAATTGCATCTGGGCAGCATTCAAAAACATATTCCGGGTGAGTTTGCATTCGAGTCTTCCAACCAAACACACCCTCTTACAATGTTTCATGTGTCCATTGCAGAGATCCCGCAGAATGATGTTTCAACGCTTTGTCATGACTGCAGAATAATTTTTTAAAAACTAGTTCATCCATTATCATCTCTAAATCTGCGTTATATTTTTAAAACAACAATGAAGGAATGTACACTATTATATTTTGAGTTGCAAGAGTGCTAAACATTAAAAAAACAAAAGGAAAACAATTACTTTGCCAGTTAAATCGGCAGAAGGAAAGCAAACAAGTTGTACTAATTTATGTTTTGTTTCATTTATTTAAGTATTAATTTCTTGTTTTGAATTGTGAATCGATGAACACCGATATAAAATAAATCTCGAGACAAACCATAAGACAGATAAGAAAATAAAATTCAAATGGCACACACAAATACACCCGCAGCATAGACTTCACTGCAAAATTTCTTGGTTATTCTTCTTTTTATTTAATTTTTGTTTTGTTTTTCTTTTTTTTTGTAATTAAATCTTAAGAATTTCTTTAAATAAAAACAAAACAAATGATATGTTAATTTATGCAGAAAAATAATAAACAGACGCTAGTTTCGATTTCCGATATTGAGGCTGGATGGTGATACGAAAATAATTGGTAGAATTTACATAAAGCTCGGCGAGATGTTTGACAAGATTATGGCATTGAACACAATCAATGACAGTAAGTGGGCTTAGATTAAGCTTGCCATCCCATCTCCGTTATGGGTTCATAGAACTTGAAGAGAGAGACAGCGAGTGAGTTGTGTTGAACTTTGGAATCAAAACAGCGTCATGTGGGAAAACATGTCTCTTGGATATGACCTCATAATGTATATATTCGGAACCGTTTTGCAGTTTACATAAATGCAGCGTTCCAACTGATAGATATTTCATTTGGTTTGGTTAGTTTACCGAACAATAATAATAATTTTTCATTCATTTGAAGTTCATGTTCTAGATTTCGGTCAAACATGACATTAAAAGGGAAAGGCAATAAACTCTATTTCATCTGTCGTCGGTCTTTTGAGCGAACACATTTTTTTCAATGGAGGAGGAATCTTTTTTAACGCCTTAGCAATATTTCATGTTCGCAAATCAAAAAATCTTACCATAGCATTGTTCTGAAACCGGTCACGAATCCGAAAGCACTCTAAACGCTTATTCGCGTTCGAGAGAAAAAGTTTTTCGGAAAATAGGTGATTTCATTTTTGTTGATACAAAGCAAATCGTGTAAAAATATTAATGCCTTTATATTTAAAGCTTGTTTCTGTTGGGTTAGGCATGTAGGTCGTACAATCGAAGAGCAACCATTTCATCGGTTCATGTTTTCAGCCAGCTTCGCTGTCAGAGAGTGTCATGACTCCGCCTGTTCTTGAGTGCTCAATGATTCCATGCTGTGGCGAGAGTCCTATAAGATCTCAACGTACAAAAATCCTCTGATCCGGATGGTATCCCCGCTATTGTTCTGAAGAGGTGTTCTTCCACGCTGGCAAAACCCGTGCGTAAGCTTTTCCATCTATCCTATTCTTCTGGGCTCGTTTTGAGCAGTTGGAAAACAGCATTTGTCCAGCCAATCCCAAAAAAAGGCCAATCTTCTTCTCCCTCCAATGTCCTATTATCGTCCGATTGTACTTACGTCCCTTTACATAGTTTTGAAGGCATTTGATAAAGTCTGACATCTTGCACTTTTATGGAAAATGGGTGCTTTCAGTATCGACGAATCCCTCCTTCGTTGAATTAGAAACTTTCTTTCGAACCGTTCAATATAATATATAAGTTATATTGGACGGATTCAAGTCTAAAACCCACAATATAAATGCTGGTGTGCCCCAAAGCTCCATTTGTCTCCGACCTTCTTTGTCATTTTACTAATGATTTCTTGTCTGTAACTATTAATCCAATAAATTGATTGGCTGGCGATAGTACCCTTAACTTTTCTTATTCGTTCCCAGACTCACATCCCTCCTCTTCGGATGTGGAACTGTAAAGGAAAAATATGATAACCTCATTAAACTCTAACTTAAACAGCGTTGTACAATGGGGAACAAAAAACTGCGTAGAGTTTAATGCTTCGAAAACTCAATGCTGTCTTGCATCGTTAAAGCAAGACATACCCTCTTTGTCACTGTCCATGAGTGGCACTTGCATTAATCAGACCGAGATTCGCGGTATGTGCATCACTCAACCACTACCCTTGTGGAACGAGCACATACGCGATGTCGCCAAAAATACTGCAAAATGTTTGGGTTTCTTAAAACGGTACAAGAAATTTTTCTCCCCGTCTGATATGACCAGTGATCACTTTATAACAAGATTGGAAACCTACCTACGTTTTACCCTCCAAATACCGCAAAAGTTATTTTTTTCATGCACACATACTCTTGCAGCTCACTTGCTTTTTATTATGTAGGCAACTGTATCTTTATTACAAAAACACGCATACTCTTACAGCTAACCTGGCCCCTTAAGTTTGTATTACACGCATACTGTTTCAGCTAACCTGGCCCCTCAGCTTGTAGGCAAATGTCACTTTGACAGCAAGGTTTCCAATCTTGGTATAAGTGATCACTGGATATGACTATTATCTATAAGACTTATATCCGTGATCCGTCCAAAGCCTGAGCCTGAGTACAATTCCCATCTTTGGGCTGCTCCAGCTACAAACTTAAGCATCTTGGGGTTTAAAAAAAAGAGCCGTAAAAATGATTGGTGATAGCGACATCACTGACTCATTCACTTTTATAGATCACCGTCGCGTCGCAACGTTTCGTGTCTCTCTCTCTCTCTCTCTGTTCTATCGTTAGGCTGCTACGGTAGTGCTCTAGTGATATAGCGAGTTGCATTTGCATTCCTCCCCTCAAACAATTCAACCGTTATACCCGCGCTTCCAGGAATTCCCATCAGTTTACCCTTGAGCCCAACTTCAGACGTACTCTCAAAAATAGATAATCGTTAAGCCGTACTACACGAATGTGGAACTTCCTTCCACACTCTGTTTTTCCCGATCATTGTAATATGCAGAAATTTAAGAGCAATGTACACCGACATACACCGCCTTTCCAATCCCTTCCTTTCTTCCTACTGAACTCACTGTGTCTCTGGCATGATAATCTTGATTGGGTGCAAATTATTAAAAAAAAAAAAAAATCTGGTAACAAATTTCAAATTTGAGAAGTAATCTTTCTTCCTTCCTTAAGATGGAATGTTCATCTCATCTCAGATAAAAAGCAGTTCCACCGATATCGTCAAACGTTCTGAATTTTTCAAAAACAACCTACAGTTTTTATCACACTTTCCGAAAATAACCTCGTATGCGAAACGAAGAAGTATACAAGTTTTCTGATCTCCCTTGCCTGCCCCTGCACACAAAAAAAGTTATCTTATATTTATTTATCAGCAGATAAACAAGAACAAGTACCTACACGAAGTCTCAAATAACGTCAATATAATTATAATCTCTTGGCATTTGTTTTCGTTATTACTGTTTCCATTTTCTTTTCTTTTTGGGGCTTATAAATATTCATTGTGCAATCAACACACAGCAATTCAGTAAATGAGGCTTGCCATCCAATACAATTTTTCGTCGTCATAATTCTTGATAAGCGCAGTCACACCACATTTTTAATTGTAGACAAATTGTAAACTCTTTTTTATCTCAAGTTCAGATATTTAATGTACTCGTTAGTACTTTCGGCAGACAGGCTTATCTAACCAGACTAGGTATTGGAAACCTACATATAGACATTTTGTTTGATGTAAAATGAATATAGTTAACGAAATTGCAGGTTTCAAATTAATCCAGATTCTTAACATTTGATAAAATTCATTTAGCCTTGGCTTCAATAGCTACTAGAAAAGATTATGTAACGCGTAACTATTGAGACACTTATAGCGTTTTTTTTTTTAGTCGTCCGGAACTGTTCCGAACAGTTCTGTACTCGTTCACTTGGCACAAGATGACAGTTCTTGTTCTGAATAGAACAGAAAAACGATTCCGAATTTGAAGTCAGAATCAAAAACAGAATCACGCATACATGCACACACTCGCATATACGTACTCGCTGCCATGTTTACAAATAAAGAAATTAAAAACAATGTCATGCGTCATCTGCAATTCTGCATAAATGAGGTATCACAAATACACAACCATTCAACCCTTAGAAGCAAAAAAATGTGTTTGCCTGTTCGTTTGGAATCCGGAATCGGACAGTTCTGTGTACAATTGCGGATTACCAAAAAAAAACGCTATTAGATAAAACGCATTCAGATGAATCAATTGGTGAAAGGCGCTACAAAAAAAAAAATACATGAAATAGTTTAAGCACGTACCTTCGCCAGAAAAAAAGAAGAAGACAATTTAAACTCAAATCTGCCCGTGTAACATATAAATAGAGTCAGAAGAGCGCGTATAGTCCTCCAAAAAGATGGAATTTAACTCCCTTCAAACAACAAATAGACCAACTTCTAAGAAATATTGAGTTTGAATCAAATGCTCAGTTTCATTCTCTTTCTCATTTTCATAAAACTGATCTCTCGTCTGTAACTTCTAATCCAATAAACTGTTTCGCTGACGATAGTTCCCTTAGCTTTTCCTATTGGTTTCCAGACTCACAAGAAGAGGAGGGACTCTTCGGATGTGGAACTGCAAAGGCAAAATATATGATAAGCTCATTAAACTCTGACTTACAGCATTGTACAACGCGGAAAAAAAACCGCATAGAGTTTGATGCTCCAAAAATCCAATGCTGTCTTGTATCGTTGAAGCGAGATATACCCCCTTTTTCACTATCCATTAGTGGTACTTGCATCACTATCAATGAGAATGAGACAGAACATCTCGAGATTCTCGGTATGTACATCACTGAGCACTGACTATCTCTTGTGTAACGACTAACGAGCACATATGCGATGTCGCCAAAAATGCCGCAAGATTTCCAGAAATTTGTCTCCCTTTTTGATCTGGCTATTATCTACAAGACTTATATCCAAGGCTTGAGTACAGTTCAAATCTTTGGGCCGGTGCTCCAGTTACACACTTAAGCCTCTTGGACGATAAACAAAAAAGAGCCATAAGAATGACTGGTGATAGAGACATAACCGACTCATTCACCTCGTTAGACCACCGTGCGTCGTAACAATTGTTACTTTTACGGTAAGTGCTCTATTTCAAAAGCCAGTTGCCATCCCTTCCTTGAACAATTCGCCCGTAATACTCGCACTTCTAGGAATGCCCATCAGTTTACTTTCGATCCCAACTTCGGACGTACTCTCAAGTATAGAGAATCATTCTTTTACCGAACTACGAGAATGTTGAACTCCCTTCCACAATCTATCTTTCAAAATCATTGCAATGTTCAGGAATTGAGAATTAAGACCCATATACACACCGGCACCTTCTTACCAACCCCTTTCCTCCTTCCTAAAGCACTCACTGTGTCTCTCGCATAAAAAGGGTGTTAAAAACCCCTTGAGTGAGTCCTTATTTAAAAAAAAAAAAAAAAAAAAAAAAAAAAAAAAAAAAAAAAAAAAAAAAAAAAAAAAAAAAAAAAAAAAAAAAAAAAAAAAAAAAAAAACCAAGATTTGTTCGCTAAAAGTTCTCCTCGCAAGTCATAAAATCAAATCCTACCAACGCAACGATCCAAAAATAAAAAAAACACAATTTGCCTTGACTGTAAACGACCCTTTTCAAAATGTGTTTCCGCATTTAAATTAAGTCTTTTGCCTTACTCGTTCGGTCATCAGCTCAATTAAACCAAATTTTGGTATCAATAAGTACGACAATAAAATGAAAAAAATGCAAATTCAATTTGAATTTCAATCATTTCGGAATATGATTTAAATTTATTATTTTCTTCTCTTTCCCATCTGTACATATATTTTTAATAAATACAAAATTTGAATATGGCTTCGCCAATTTATTCTCATTTAACACAATCGCATTTTTATAAGACTAAAGCGAGAGCTTTTAATTAAGGCAACAAAAACAACACAAAACCTTCTTTTTCTTGCAGGACAAGTTCCAAGTTTAGTTTAATAAAAGTTTGTATCACTTCTAACCTGTGTTTGGCTGTTTAACTGCTCTATTCACGTTCTATTTTTGTACTTGAATTATTCAAGAATATTTTTATGCATTAAACATTCTTCACTTTGATTTAATATTTAAAGCCACTTTCTGCAACTCCAGTCATTTTTTTGTTTTTGTTTTTTTTTTATTATTCTTGATGTTTTATGTTACGTATACGCCAAAGCGATCGACATCTCCACAAATGCCTTTGATGCAGTTTGTGTCTTGTGTAGTATTCGTGCCTTGCTCACCATTCCATGGTATCATCGATATGCTGTCGGTGTATTTTAATAAATGCGTACCTGGTGAAGGCAGTGGCTGCAATACCAAGATAGCTAAGCGACTTCGTCCAATCCATATGTAAATTCTCAGCGCTGTTCTGTTTGTGTTTCATTTGGTTTGGTCGCCGAAAATTATGTTAAGCCAGAACAATCAGAGAAGAATCCAATTTAATTATTATTATTTATGTACAAACATAAATTTAAACACACTTGCACACCACAATTTACAAAAAAAAAAAAAAAAAACAAACAAGGGTCAAAAGTGTGGGGTTAATTATTCCAAGTCGTCGACGAATGGGACTTACCGGGGGATGACTTTGATTTGTACATGGATTTTGTGGCAGCTGGTGTCACCGGCAGCATGTCATAGACGTTGAGATAAACTTTATGGCTGACATAAACAACAATGAAGCACAAAATGACGATAAGTAAGCTGATAAAGGTGTAGGCCAAAACAGTTGGAATATATATTAATGTGTCGAGCATTCTGAATTTTTTTCTATTTTCAAATTTTGCTTTTCTTAAACTAAATTTATTTATTTTTTTTTTTGTAACTGAAAACCGATCCGGTGACTTGAACTGATTTCTTCTCTTTTTTAAGTTCATAAGTGGGAATTGAAGATCGTTATAGATATTTGAATATATTAACGCTAATGGGGAACGACCGCACGATCGATTGAATAGGAACTTGACTGGATACTATCCATTGGATAACTGAAAAGTGTGCAACTCGTGCACGGTCACAGCTCTTGAAGGCGTGAGAAGCGAACAGTGATACCACTTTATTTGAATCGACAAGCAACTTAATTTGTGGGTATCAAATGTTATTAGTTAGTGTTGATAGAATGCCTAATCGTTGAGACCTTGTCTCTAAGAAATTCAAACTTGCAATTTTTTGAGCAATCTTGTTTTTAAAACTGATCCATAAAATTTTATGCAGGTACAAGTACATGGGAAATGGGATGTCCAAAAAATAGTTAGATCACCAGACCTCGTGGAAACCACCAATTGATGAGCTTTCGTAGAACTAGTATTTTTGCCAAATTTTTGGCAAGTGCATGATTTTTTCGATTTCAATGTTGCAAGGTCTGGTTAATCTGAGCTTATGACGAAAAGCCATACTCAATTCCGAGCTCTGGTTGCCGAGATACATATTTGGATCAAAAGATATTCCTCTTGTCGGACTATTACAAGCTGAAGATATAAACCAAGAAAATTGGTTTATGATCGAGTCTCGAGAACAACCTTGCATGTGTTTTTGATTTTCAATGACTTATAGCTTATGAAGGCGTTCAGCCCTACGTTTTTGTGTACCAGTTGCTAAAGGCTGCCTATGAAAATTGATAGTGAAGGCGATTTCATATCCCGGGAAATTTTATTTTATTTGAAAACAATAATCACTTACAACTTAAGACATTCGTCTTATAAATTGTTGCAAACGTTTATATTACTTATTACAGGAATAGGTTTAATTTGATTAATATAGTTAATTGAAATTATTATAATTAATTTACTACGTGTTAAACCGAATTTAAAATAAATTTTCAATGGTTTGCCAAATACGTGATTCCTCTCATAGCGATTGGCAGGGAATTCTAGAGGCGTATAAAATGAATAAAACACTGCCGTTGAGTATTAAGATATTTAAAACGAGATGGTATTAGAGCGAAAGACCTCGTTGAATGAGGGAAATTCAGTCTGCTGTGTAGATAATCGGGTTCTTGAGTTTAAATGATTTGATGCAAGTATAAGTTGACGAAATTTCAGTAAATTATCCAGGCTGCAACCGCTAATTTGTATTAAAAAGGAAGATACATGGTCGTATCGGCCGGCGGCGTAGGTTAAATACATATCGGACAATACTGTTGTATAGAATATTCAGTTTGCGGTTCGTGGCATAGTCCTAGTAACAGAAAACTTCACATCCGTAGAATAAAACAGTAGAGTTCTAGCTAGCAATATTTTAGTTTTCTAGGAATGATCCTTTGAGTGACCTGAAGAACACGAGGCTACCTACCAAAAACTTTCCCGATCGCGCTGTGAAAGTACGATTGAAAACGTTTTCTAGATTTCTAACGGAGCCGACATAATCAGTGTTTCTGTTATCCAGGGCCGGAATCATGTAACGCGATAGTTGATTATCAAAAATTATTTATCGTTTTTGATTATCAACTTTACCTTGCTCCATGTAAGCTGATCAAAAAAAAACTTTGATTTGTTGGCATTACTGTTTTCGAAGAAAAAAATTTCGTCCGTTTTGACATTTTTCCTAACCCCGATTCAGACTGGGAATGAAATATTTTCTAAGGACCAGGTCACACTTTTCACTAATAAAAGTACACAAAGTCATTCTCCGCCACAAATGTTTGAGTTTGACATTTTTACTCCACCGTTGCTGTGGATTAGAAAAGGTATGTTCACGATTTACAGACAAAAATAAAATTTTGCAATCTTACACCTTTTTGTTGCACCGGATTTGGTTTATTATTTGATTTGTTTTTGCTTTAAACTTGTCAGATATTGTTTAAATGTATATTATAAGCATATACAATGTCAATATTTATTTGATTTTTTATTAAAACGACATAAATATTTGAAAACGACACCTAAATAGGTGTCGAATGAAATTATCGCAAATAACTGATTATCAATTTGATAATCAGCTTACATAGAGCAAAAACCCTGATTTTGATTATCAACTATCGCTTATCGCGTTACGTGATTCCAGCCCAGCTTCCGGGTTCTAAACTGAAATATCAAATGCTTTGCGGTAGATGGGCAGGGTTTTCGACTTTACAGGATTTAAGCAGAGATTATTTTAGACCAACTGGACCTCGTTCATAAAAGAGTCGTTTGCAAGGAATGGACGACTTATCAAAAGTTTTACATCATCAGCATAAAGCTGAATTAGACAATTTTTAACAACAAGAGGAAGCTCGTTAATATAAAGCGAAAAAAGAATCGGTCCAAGTATTGATCCTTGTGGAACACTAGTTAAAACACTCATAAAGCTGGATGAACGATCATTTATAACAACGCGTTGTTGTCTCCTACTAAGATACGAAAGCATCAACTTACAAGACTCGAAAGCAAATCCAAAGCTATATTTCTTAGCTTTCTAGTTTTGAATGGTTGACAGCGTCGAAAGCCTTAGAGAAATCTAAAAGGGTAAGAAGTGTTAAGTGGTCACTGTCCATTCTACTTCCTCTGTCACTAACAGTGATGCGGATTTACGACTGCGTTGTGGACGAAAACCAGGGGCCTGATTATGGGATTCGCGGCGAATCGTTTTGCTAGCGAGTTTGATATTTCTCAATTATTGCGTTCGCTTTCGTCTTCTTCGTTTTGAATTCGACCAATTAACGAATTCGAAGGCGTATTTGAAATGTCATAATGTTTGCTGGCGAGTTGAAATACGACAGCTTTTCATTGGCGGATTCACAGACGAAAGAGTGTTTATTCAGAGTTACCACCACTCGGCATTTTCTGATAGAGTGATTTTTGATAAGCTGGCTCAGGGTCTCATATTATTAAATATGATTTATCTTTTTCAGTATTCTACAGTTAGTGCATGAAAAAAGAGTTTATTTTCATTTCTGCATGTTTATTATCTAACATTCTTCTTCTCATGCAAATTATAAAATGTAATCAATACTCTTGCAAAACAGACTGGATTAATGATAACCAAAAGATGTAGCTTCAAAAAAGGCCGCTATCAACTGCCAAAGTTCAGAATCTTCCATTAGAAGAACCTTTGTGTGAAAAATAAAATTTATTTTTATTATATGACTATTTTTTTCATCCCTGTCCTGCTGTATGGTGCAGAAGCATGGACCCTAACAAAATCTGATGAATGTACCTTAGGCTGTTTCGAGAGGAAAATTCTTCGGGTCATCTTTGGCCCCGTGTGCATTGGATGGGGAATGGAGAAGGAGATACAACAGCGAACTTTACGGGTTGTACAACGACGTGAACTTAGCCAGAAGGGTCAAGGTCCAGAGACTCAGATGGCTCGGTCATTTAGAGCGCATGGACACCAATGCTCCGGCCCGGAAAGTCTTCGACACTATTCCCGAGGGACGCAGAAGGAGAGGAAGACCGCGACTCAGGTGGCGCACACAAGTGGAAGAGGACCTCAATCAACTTGGAGTGCAAAACTGGAGACAGCTAGCTAGGGACCGAGCTGACTGGCGGAGACTGTTGATTGAGGCCCAAGTCCACAACGGACTGTAGCGCCACCTTAAGTAAGTAAGTAAGACTATTTTTTTCAGCAGCGGAGACTCATTTAAATTTTAACATGCGGCAACACTGTTCACATTATTAACTGGAATATTAAGTGTCAAATCACTGGAATATTGGAAGGCGTTTTCTCGCTTCGCCGCGAGTTCGTTAATAAGGAAATACGAAGCGAGTCGAATTTGACAGGTCGAATTGAAAACGATCCGCCGCGAACCCCATAATCAGGCCCCAGCTTTTCATTGGCGGATTCACAGACGAAAGAGTGTTTATTCAGAGTTACCACCACTCGGCATTTTCTGATAGAGTGATTTTTGATAAGCTTGCTCAGGGTCTCATGTTATTAAATTTGACTTATCTTTTTCAGTATTCTACAGTTAGTGCATGAAAAAAGAGTTTATTTTCATGTCTGCATGTTTATTAACATTCTTCTTTTCATGCAAATTATAAAATGTAATCAATACTCTTGCAAAACAGACTGGATTAATGATAATGATAACCAAAAGATGTAGCTTCAAAAAAGGCTGCTATCAACTGCCAAAGTTCAGAATCTTCCATTAGAAGAACCTTTGTGTGAAAAATAATTTTTTTTTTAATTATATGACTATTTTTTTCAGCAGCGGAGACTCATTTTAATTTTAACATGCGGCAACACTGTTCACATTATTAACTGGAATATTAAGTGTCAAATCACTGGAATATTGGAAGGCGTTTTCTCGCTTCGCCGCGAGTTCGTTAATAAGGAAATACGAAGCGGGTCGAATTTGAAAGGTCGAATTGAAAACGATCCGTCACGAACCCCATAATCAGGCCCCAGACTGACATGTGCTCAAAAGATTATTCAAAGATAAATAATTTTGTATTTTCTTGAAAACTGCCTATTCAAAAACCTTTGAAACAAAAAGTAGTATGGCTATTGGATGAAATTCTGACACTGTAGGTACCTGAAGCTTTTTTGGAAATAGGGATAATTTTGTTTTTTTTTTCATTCCAAGGGAAATTCCGAGGTTGTCAGTAAACATTTTCAACAGTGTGGCAGTAAGTACGGAAGCAGTATTTTTAAAAACTCTGGGTTTATAAGGTCGAGACCGATTGCATTTGATTTAATTGATATGATTGCCTCAACAATATCTTCGTCTTGTAGCTCAACAAAATTGAAAGCGCAGCTGACATCAGTTTGTTCATCTTCACTTAGTGTATAATTTGCGGTGGGTTTGGATGGTGGCATTAAAGTGAATCTCCTGTTCAGAGCATATCACAATCAATGTCGTCAGATGGCGACTTAGTTCGTTTACCAATACCGATTTCATTCGGATTTTTCCATACACTCTTACTTGAGGCTGAAGAACCAAGTTTTTGTTCATAAAAATGCATATTTGCTGATCTTATCATTCTAACTCTGTGGTTTCGAAGTCTGCGATAAGTTTGGTGAAAATGTTCTACCTTATATCGCCGTTCAAATTCAAATTATAGTTGCAACTTACAAAGTTAAAATTTCTAATTAATTTTTGTTGTTCTTTTACAAGGTCTATTTATATGGCTTTCAATTGACACTAATTGGGGAATTTGGGTTGTTCTTATCTCCCTCAAGAAAAACATTCCGAGGGAAACTTTGAATGTTAGTATGAGGGAACTACAAAATGAAATATACGCTTCCGGGCAGAACTTGTCCAGAAAACAGCTCCAGTTTAAGGCCTATAAACTACCAGATATTTTCTTGAATTAAAACGCCACTGTTATTTTTTTATAGTTTTATTAAGACATTAAGTACCACCAAATACACAATTATAATTACAATTAAACAAAATGTTTTTATTTGTAATCTTGACCAGTTATGTATTGTATTTTTATTTTAACTTTTTTCCATATTACAACACGATGTAAAAGTCTACAAATGCTGGCTTAATATATTCTTTCATATCATTTACCATAAAATTGCTTAAGGAAAAACTAAAAAATTCTCAAAAGTCATAACAACTTTTTTTTTCTTTTTTAAAATGACGGAATAAGCAAAATAAAAAGAGGGAAGTTTGAAGGACGAAACAATTTTTATTTGCCAAACGCACTTTTTTTCTATAATTCATAATTGGTATACTTTTTATCTGATTACATATTATTTTAAATACAATAGTTTTATTTATTTATATAGTTTTTTTTGTGTTTTAATATATAAATATTTTATTTTCAGTTTTCTTGTTTGTTAAATATATCCTTTTGTTTAAATAATTTCACCTAACCCGCCGGCGGGTATATCCATTGCTTACGTTATAGTTGATGTTTTGATGGTGTTTCATGTTAGATTTCATTTTGTTAGACTTGCTTTGTTGTTAACTTTAGTTAAGCAATGGATCGCGCACCAGTGCGCATTTATTTGTATTTTTTTCTACATTAATTAATAGTTAAGATTTTATGAATAAATGAAAAATATTTTCTAATTTAAATGCGTTTTATCATTTTATTTCGGAGATGTGTTTTTTTTCTGTGTTTTCTGAATATGGTTATGATTTTGATTTCTGGATTCCTCGTAAGAATTAAAAACTAATTTTTAACTTGTTGTCAGAGTGGCAGTAAGAATTAATTTCAAAAATAATTTGTTTTATTTTTTGAAGCGGAAATAAAATGATAAAATGCATTTAGCAATTACTAAAAACTTATAAACTTATTTTTAAAATATTTGAAACAAAATTTAAATTATTCTGGTACTCAAAGCAAACAATGTTTTTTTTCCTTTTTTTAAGTCTAATTAATATTCCATTTTATAGCTGTTGGGAGAAAAATGTGAACAAATTTGTTTTCGTAAAATTTCGAGTGTGGACAAATAAAATGATTAGAAATGCCTTTCAAAGCCAGGACATTGCCTAAAAATGTTGTAGCAATACGCTCATTTGTTGAATGTTGATAAAAGTCAAAGCTGCGGTCAGAATTCATGTATTTCTCCCAACATTTTTTGTTCAATTTTTAAATAGGTTTTACCATAACATTAAATTGTTCTAAAATTTACAGACAATTGGCTTGGGTTTTGTTTGCGCTTAAGAACAAAAATACACTTATACGACGAAAAAAAAACAATTAAATAAATTATACAAAAACCATCACACAATTGTGTTTTCTCTCAATGTGTGTGATCAGATTAAATTTAAAATTTTATAAAATTATGAAATAACTAAATAAATCATAATTACACCATTTTTATTTTGTTCAGTTCTATGCATAGTCATATTCACTTCATGTGTTTTATTAAATTTCGTTACATTTTTAACTTTTACATTTGCATTAAAAAAAAATTGGTTTGGAATTACTATAACAAAAAATAAATGGATTTATTTTTCTAAATTTACATTTTCACTAAAAAAAATTAAAAACAAGATTTGTAATATAATTAGTTATTGTTCTATTTCAATTCTTTAAATTCAATATATTTTTGTTTTATTGTTGTTTTTTGTTATTTTTGTTGAGTTTGTAACAAAATTGTGTTTTAAAATTTGTAAATGTTGTTCATAGAGAAAATATGAATTGCGTGAAAAATATAAGAAATTTTCTGATTTTTGTTTCCATAAACACATGCAAAAAGTTTTTTTTTTTTAATTTTATTTAATATTCCAATGAGGTCTGCGATTCTGAAGATGCATATCGATAGATCCAATTTTGATGCAATTTAGACGGAGAGTGACACAAAACTGTTGTACTGCGTAATGTTGCGCTTGAGGATGTCAGCACAAGGACCTAATACACGTTCAAATCTGTTGAATAGATCATGTTATATCAATTTATGTTGAGGGAAGGATTTGTAAAAAAAAACGTACCTCGCTCTGTCTAACTTAACACATTTAAGTGGACCTCTGGCAACAACAGTGGCGGCCCTTGGTCGGTCCAAAAGTAATGCAATTTCACCAAAGTAGTCGCTGGGTCCCAGGCGGCCAACTTCTGCTGGTTCGTCTCCCTGCTAAAATATAAAAAAAAAATATTAGAAATAAGAAAACAAATTTCTTTTTCTGAAGCAGATACATAATATCTGAAGTAGAACTAAAAGATGTTCGAAACAGAAAACAGAGGCACACAGCCTATTACGGGACGCTATTGTTTCCAGTCTTGAGAATCAAAGATTTTTAACTTATTTACTAACAACTCACCTCTGCCCTTCGCTGTAATACAACAGCACACCCCTCAACAATGATATAGAAGTCATCCCCGGCTTCACCTTGTTTCACAATTGTCTCGCCATCTTCAAACGACACCATCTCTAGAGCATCAGCAACTGTCAGTCGTTCCCATTTATCAAGGCTCTCTTTGAATTAGAAACAAATCAACAAAATATTATTATCATGAATATATTCGTCGAAGAAAATTGAAGAAAGAAAAATAATAAGACATACCCAATATAGACACACGTGACAGGAACTCTTCGTACATTTTTCGCTTGCGAATTGTTGAGCCCATCAGAATTCGTCTATAGGAATCACGATCGATGCCCCACAGTTTGACATCAGTTTTAGCTTTAACTGTTGCGGCACGGGGTGTGCCATAAATTAATGCTAATTCACCAAAACTACCACCTTCGCCGATTGTTGTTACCATTTCGGAATTCACGAATACCTTTAAAAACAAAAACAAAAAGGCCTTTATAAGATTCATTTTGGAGGGTGGAAGGGAATGTTTTTTGAAAACCCTGTTTTCACGTTCCCCAATTAAGTTTTTGATGGAACATTGATTTTGATACTTACGCCCGCATAATTTGCTCCACATTAAACCTACATAAATGGTCCAACATAAAACAGGGCGTAAATATTTGAGTTGTGGAATCATTTGTTTCAAAGATTTTCCAATTAAAAGGTTAATGGTTTTTTTATTTAATGACTGTTCATTAATTTCCCTTTTCAAGTGAACTCAATTGGTGCACGTAACCACGTTTTACAAAGAACAAAAAAAAAGGTAACCAAAGCAAATACTCATTTGTCATTTCTTTTACCACAAAGATCTCATTAGTGTAAGAGAAATACACAAACCTTGCTCATCCCGCAAAAAAAGGGTTCAATCTGAGTTCTTAAAATGAACAACTTTGTTCCATGTTCATTCGAATGGAATGGAGTGTCTGCATCTGAAGCAGAAATCCCTTTTTTATTATTGAAGCGTAATGACAACCCACAAAATAGAGTTAAATTGTTATGGCCCCTAACGGTCGCCTACATCAGTCAAAGGATCAAAATACATTTATGAAATTGGTGAATCATATACACAACTTTTTATCTGTAAACGATTGCAATTAAATTCTATGTGGGCCAAACTATCAGAACAAAAGTCTTCGCGTATACACTCAACGTGAGGATTGACATTTCGGCGCCACCTGATTCATCAATATTCAATACAGCAAACGGGTCTTTAAGCAAACTTGTCTACACATCCACGGCTCGATGTACATTTACGCTAAACGAATTCAATTTTGAGTTAAACAACATTTGTCTATTTTCTCCAACCTCAAGGCTTTGAATAATTAATTTACAGAATTGTACCTTCGTCTTGTGCCTCATTAATAAATTGTAAGGATCAAACTTTGTTTTCTCTGTTTTGTTCATCCAAACAATAAACGAGGTTACGGTACGAAACAACGATAGTTTTCTCGTAAAGATTAGATATGAGAAGCGAAAATATAATGTTAGATACAGAGAACAAGGCCTTTTGTAATAACTCTAAAGAGCCAGTATTGGTTTAACGTAAAAAAGATGTATCAAGTTTTTTTTTGTTGATGAAGGAAAAACTATTCAAACAAACTTTAAGCTTTGTTTACTTAATTCTTGAACAAATAGTTATTGTTTTAGTCCAATGCGTTTCGCCCAAGTAGCAGTTTGGCTCATCACTTAGATGCTGTCGTACCTTTCTTAGACTTCTTGTTTTGTTTTCCCCCTATATTCCCGAACACGTTGTAAACGATTCTGATTAAACTTTAAAAGCTCCTACTTCAAGAAATTTTACGTAAAGTTCAGTTTGCTTTTATCGTATGAAGTATGAGCAAGTATGTTCGACTGAATGCTATCTTTTAACCCTTGCCATAGAAATTCATTCTTGTAAAAACTTTGACCATGATAACGAATAATGGCAAAAATACATAAGACCTTGGTATGTATACATTAATATTTACGAGCTATTGGAATTGGAAGCAGGACCTCCAGTCGCCATGGGAGTTCACATTAAGTTAATTTTTTTTCAGATTCTGTAGGTCTGGTTGGATGGGCGGGCAGGCGCTGGCATTTACGTCTGCAGACAATGTTCCTTTCTTTAAACGGTTGGCAAGGGTATTTGTGAAATAATTATGATGATGATTTGTTGAGTAAACAATGCTAAGGAACTAAGTTTGATAATGAGAAGGTGTTACACAAGTTAAACTTTTTAGATAACAGGGCTTATTGCTTTCTTCTTTAGAAGGTGGGCAGAACGTTTTCACTTCCTTTTCTACAATTTAACTGTCAATATTTAAGCACTGAAAAACTCACCTCAACTTCACCCATATCGATTACGTAAAAATTGTCACCTTCGTCACCTTGCTGGATAATGTTCTCGCCCATCAAATGTGTCACGGGGAACATTGCGTCGAATATGTCTGATCGTTCATTTTCGTCCAAATGTGAGAAGAGTACATTCTTGGCAATAGCCTTTGACAAAGCGGCCATAGTCTTGTAGTCCTTTGGTACGACTTTCTTAACATAGCTTGTCGCATCTTCTTCGGTTACGGGCTCAGCAGAAATACCACCACGCCGACGTACAGGTGGCGCAGCAGTCTGTGGCATTGGGCTCAGATCATCGCAATCATCGGGACTTGTTGCCTGTTTGGAGGCATCAAGTTTTACTTGTTCCTAAAATGAAAAGAAGTAAACACGAAACATGAGAAATTATGTTAAATATTTTTGATTATTTTTTCGGTTAATTTTTTAAATACAGTTAACAAAGTAATTGACATTTTTCGCAATATAGCGTTGGCAAAGCGAGCCACGACATTTAAAGATAAAAAAAATAAACTCCTGACAACATTTTTCATTTAAGATTGCTGTCTGAGACGAAATAACTTACTTTAACTCGACTCCATAAATAGCCGCGACACACGAATTATTCATAAGCAAGTGGTTTGTCCTAATTGGCAAAACAAGATCTTGATTTGGCACAAAAAAGGTGGCAAGAAATTACAAGAAATATTTTTGTTTTCTTTTTTTTCCTCAAGAGTATTTTGGACAACAAGCACTTAACAGTGTTAATGATTGTGTTGAGAGTATAATTTCATGAAAGCTTTTGGATTCGAATAGAATCAGGGACGGGAAAAATGATTTTGTGTTTACTTGTCATCAGCTGAATTATTGATCAATTAAACGAGCTCTGTACATGAAGCTACAGGTACTCGTTTTTATTGACTTCTTGATCTGTTATCAAATTGAGTTACCTGAACTGTCAATCAAATGAAATAAAGACAAAACAAAGAGATGAGGCTTAGGACAAAAAAAAAACGAGATAATTTGTCATTTATTGAGTTTGAGGTCGAGGTTTCTTGTATTCATAATTGTTGACACGTCGAGGCTTACATTCAAAATTAAATAATAATAATTGATGGAGCATGCTTAATGTTGTGATTGATAATGTCGGTGTGGATTTATTTAGATAGAAATCAAGTCAGTTTTTAAGTGGGCCATGATACTCGTATCGGGTTTTCCAATTGAGAAAATAGGGACAAATTTGAATTATCAGTGAGACAACGGGTTGGTTAAAGTGGCGAAAACATCGTTGCCGTTCGGACTTCCGTAGAAAACGATCTAAGGTAGTCAATTTAACGTAGGTTCTTTCGAATTTTAAGATAAGGACTTGGATGACATGTGGTTTCAACAGGATGTTGTCACAACCCACAAAGCATATCTTGCATTCGATTGGCCGCCCTCTTTCGTGGGATGCCACCAGGGCGACTACCGACGATGCGACGTCGGAAGGGCTCAGAGCCAACATTGAACACGAAATAGCTACCTCTCGACCAAAATGTGTGACCGACTTATCGAAATTTTTTTCCAACGATTCGACCGCTGCAAACGTCCCCCAGTGGCCATATAAACGAACTTAAGTTAAGTTCATGAATGTTTTGATTGTACTTTAAGCCGGTAGTAAAGTTTTTGAAATATCTCACATGGTTTGCGTTTAATTTTAACAAAATGTATCTTGTCCTCATTGGAAAACCCTTTATAACGAATGCCTAAGGCACTTCATCAACAACCTGAACCGTGCACACTATAGTCAAAAGTCAAATTTCAAGATGAAACCTAAACCTTCTTAGATTTTTTTAAGCTGGAAGAGATGATACAAATGGATGATACGAAAGTCCAAAAGCAATTATTGTTTCTAATTGAACATTAACTGAACTGGAAATCAAGCGTTTTCAGATGGAAATTTGTTGTTTGTCGAGTAATTCACTGAAATGTCTGTCTTGTTCATAAATTTTAAGGACATGAATAATTGATATCTCGTGCGGAATATTATACACAAAAAAACATAACTCAATTTTAAAATAACAAAATTCATATTTATTAAAATCGAAAAAAAAAATCAATTATAAGTTATCCTTGGCTAAATGTTGCCCACAAAGAATCTGATACAATTTGCAATTGTTTGCTTATTTCTTTTTTCGAATTCAGAAAAATTTATCTAAATTGAATTCCATTACATTCAAAGTGGTTTGCAGAATCTGAATTATGAAAGTGATGACTGGCAATTGATCAAATCTCCCCCATTTGCAGTTGGTGAATCAATTATACATATAAACATTTGCGTTGTCAACATGAAGCCAATAGGGGAATGCTTCTAAATGAAAAAAAGTTATTTTCGCGTTTTTATTTGAAAAATAATTGAAATTGAACAAGATAGAATCAGATAAAAGAGTGAATTAACAGGCGATTTTTCATATAAAATCATATATTACATAAAACGGTTGATTCTTCATTAAAAAAGTAAGGATCACTCAAACAGAAAGAAGAATATCAAAGCACTTAAGTACCTACTCAACGTGATTTATTAAAAAACATATAAGAGTGGAAAACTCAGGAGTCCTTATTTTTTATAAGAAATAGGCCATGTAACATGTTACAGCCGGTTAAGATACCTATTAACTTCTAATTAATTCTGTTTAATATTTAAGCTCCTTTTAACTAATGCCTCAGCCATAATCCTAAATTACGCTTTTCACAGCTTTTAGAAACAACGTTACTAGAAACCCTTTAAAAATAAATTCCCTGTCGTTTAATGTAAGTCAAATTAAGGGACAAATGTTATCTAGACCTTTTTCCATCCTCACATACAAAACACAGGATGACAAAACAAAATAGGAGTGGAATTGGAGTTTGTGATGCTCTTGAGGAATGTTACATATTTGAATATGTGCGTCAGCAATAATTAGCACGAGTGGTATTTTCTATTCTCCCTCTTGAGATATGCGCTCATTTCATATGCTCTTTATTCTCCTAAGTAGTCAGTGTGGTGGCTGGTGGTAATAAGCTTAAGAAGCTAAGCGATAATGGTTCAGGTTGATGGATGCAAGGAATGTGACTTACATTTTTATGTTACGACTTACGACACACTAATAATGGAAATATGAGAATTCCACGGAATCTTGGGATTGGCAATTGTCAGTATAGAAAATACAAAACAAAAACCAAAAAGCAAATTCATATTAAAAGGGAATTCCCTTGAAGCATGAATATACAGGGTGATTCACGAGCGTTGTGCCAAAAAGCTAGAGCGTGTAGGTTGAGTTGAGACAAGAAAAAAATCGTATGGGAGGGGGGGTCTCTTCCCCCCCGTTTAGCCAGGAGGGGCAATTTTCTGAAAAAATTGACTTACATATTTTGTAAAAAAAAATATTAAAAATCAACGGCTTCGTTTACAACACCGTGCTAAACCTTTCTGAAAAGCCAAAAACTTCTTCTTTTACTTTGTGTTTAAATTAAATTGTTTTAACGAATAGTTTAAGAAAAATAAATTTTCAAACTCAAAATTTTCAAAAAAAAAGCCAAAAAAAAATTTTTGAACTAATTTTTTTCAAAATTTTATGTAATTAAGTACTAATTTTGTTTTAAAATTTCAATGTCTTTGTTAATTTTTAGTCGAAAACAGAAAACCGGATGCGAAAATGTCTTTTCGTTTATGAGAAATTAAAAAAAAAAAAACCAAAACCACTTTTTTCAAAAAAAATCTTTATTTTTATTTTTACCTATCTGGACTTTTAGTTTAATTTATTAGTTTAATTTACAAATTTAATTTTTTGTAATTGGAGTTTTATGACGACTTAATAAAGTAGAAAAGTATTGGATTTTCAATGGATTAACCATTTTATTCATTGATAACGTCTGAAAACTGACCTGCAATTTTTTCTTACTATACCCGGGCCGCGGCCACTCGCCGGCGAAGGGTTCTACCTGCTGGGAGCTTAAGATAATTAAACCGCAATTTTCTTGAATGAAAAAACAATTAACAACCTAAAGGTAAATAAAAGGCATCGCATATTTACTAAACAATCATTTACAATTAAAATATTAACTCATCAACACATAACAATAACAAACTCATACGCTCGAGAAGAGTTTGTGGACAGGAGCTTCTGCTACGGTTTAACTTGTTGTCGAGATCGGGAAGCCACAAGACTCTACGCTGAAAGATATCCCAATAGATGGCGCCCAAGTCGTAGCATGTTTTCAAGAATCCGCCGACGAGAGCACGGAGAGCTAGAAGTGAAAGGTCAATGGCAGGCGGTATCAATGAACAAAATGATTAATCCAGGGAAAATCCAATACTTTTCTACTTTATTGAGTCCTCATAAGACTCCAATTACAAAAAATTAAATTTATAAATTAAACTAATAAATTAAACTAAAAGTCCAGATAGGTAAAAATAAAAATAAAGATTTTTTTTGAAAAAAGTGGTTTTGGTTTTTTTTTTAATTTCTCAAAAATGAAAAGACATTTTTGCATCCGGTTTTCTGTTTTCGACTAAAAATTAACAAAGACATTGAATTTTTGAAAATAAATTAGTACTTAATAACATAAAATTTTGAAAAAAAATAGTTCAAAAATGTTTTTTTTGCTTTTTTTTTGAAAATTTTGAGTTTGAAAATTTATTTTTCTTAAACTATTCGTTAAAACAATTTAATTTAAACACAAAGTGAAAGAAAAAGTTTTTGGCTTTTCATAAAGGTATAGCACGGTGTTGTAAACGAAGCCGTTGATTTTTAATATTTTTTTTTACAAAATAAGTCAATTTTTCAGAAAATTGCCCCTCCCGACTAAACGGGGGGGGAATAGACCCCCCCCCCCCCTCCCATACGATTTTTTTCTTGTCTCAACTCAACCTACACGCTCTAGCTTTTTGGCACAACGCTCGTGAATCACCCTGTATATCAAATGTCGTCATGCGAATGTTTTTACTTGAAGGAAATCGACAAAACGTTAAAAGAATTCGTTTTATTTCTTATTTCTAACTAGAAATACATGGTTGCATGTGAATTTGGGGCTTCTTGGTATTGCCTTTTCTTTTTTTTTAAGTTGACACCACGCTACGAGCAATTTTTATGTTTTCAGCTGACAGCGTGCGATACACAACACATATAGGTAAAATATACACATACATATGCGGAAGGAAAGTGAAAATTCTTTTCGGATTTCTGTGCATTCTGTGCTTTTCTTTTTTTGTTTCTGCCTGAAAAAGCGAAATGCATTTGTCAGCTTCCTGGAATAAAGACATTTCTTTGGCTCTAACTTGAATATTCAGATGCACCAAGGATTTTTATTTTCATTTTCTACAACAACAAAAGAAAGATTTCCTGAAATCGCAAAAAATGTGAAGTTACACTTACATCAGTTCTGAATATCTCACGCACGAATTTTAAATAATAAAATTTGCAAATGCGTCACAGAAGAAAAGCACGAACAATACATTGGTTGCATGTGAAACATTTAATAAGCTACAAACTCAACTGTACAGCTGACAAGTAGTATGCAAATGAAATTATTTAAGTCCTTGTTTTGTCGGCAAAAAGTTTTCGAATGAGACATGACGTAAAGCATCGAGAATGCAATATCTTTATATTTGAGGAACACGTGGATCCTTGAAATGAGAATACGGAGACATGCAATTCTTTACATTCTCATGAACTGGCTCCCCAAAGGTCACAACATCACGATTGATTTTTAACCCTCAACCTGTAAAATACCAACCTTGTTTTTGTCCAAGTCACGCATTTTCGGTTTAAAAATAAAAATAGTAATTGTTATCCAAAATACATTTTTAAAAACAAAAGTTAACCTAGGGCCATAAAATAATTAACAAAACCGTAGAATATCCCGGTCGAAGAGATTTTTTTTGTCCAAAGACTATTTACGGGTGTAACGGTGAGCATATTTATAGAGTGCCTTTAACCTTTGTGGTTGATGGCTGCATAAAATTCAGAGTTCTCTTGTGTGTCGTGTCAAAACGCCTGTTGCTAATGCACGAAATAGCTAAACACGAAAAAGGTCAACAATGAATAAACCAATTGTGGTTTATGTTGTTGGTAGTGTGTGCGGGGAGGAGGTAAATGCAAAGGAGACAAAACTCCTACGGATGCAAAATTACCATTCCCGACATTAATTTTGTGGTCTTTTGTTTATCGTGTGCGTGTGTTGAATATTTAATTTTAAAACAACACAAAAAGGACATCAATAAATTGAGTTTGCTGTTTTTTTTTTTTTCTACAAAAATAAAATTGTGTATCGTGGGCGTTCTGTCATCTGCTGGGTTATGCGAATTGATTTTACATGCAAAATTACATTTTTGTTAAGCTTTGAAAAGTTTTTTGTTCACATATAGAGGAATTGTGGAATTTAATTGATTATTTCGTGGAAATGGCACAACAAAGAGAATGTGTAAATTACATTTTCAATGTAGAGCGTTTTAGAATAAAAATGTTGTCATAAGGCTTCGGAATTGAATTACGGGGCAACGTTATAAAATTATTACAAATTAATTACAGACCCTAAGCTAGCAATTTTCAAAATAAGCTCGCGATGTTTTTGAAAAATTCACTTTTTAGGTTATTTATAGTTTGAAGTGTTGTATGCTAAAATTCTAAAACAAAAATACTCATTAGGCTCATTCGTCATTATTAATACATGTAGTTCCTGTTAGTTTGGTTCAATTTACCGAGGACAGCCGGGAAGGTCTCCAATTAATTTACCAGACTATAGTCGTATGGAGCACGATTTTCATGTTTTTATTATTTGTCAACTAATGCCTGCGGTGTTTGTTTGTTCTTTAATTTGAAAACAAGAATGAAGCACTACTCCTTCATTGATTCAAACAGCAGAAAATAGAAAAAGTAAAGATAGCAATGTTGAAAAAGTCAATATATATTGTTGCTGTCTCCACATAGTCAACGAAATGACAGGGAGCACGCTTAATGTGTCACGGTCACCATTGCCATCGTGCGTCGCGGTCGTCGTCGTCGCCACCACCCGTCGTCATCACCACCACAGCAAAACAAAACGCGAATCAACTCAAAAAAAATTAAAACTATGCTTCCACGATGACTTGAGTCTATCGACTTGACACGACCAGTTGGTGGTAAAGTGACGACAACAAGAACCCCGTCATGGACAAGTATTGTTCATTTACTTTTAGTCGTAAATAAAATACTGCAATTCTGTTAATGGCAAAAATGTAAACAGCTTAAGTTTGAGTGGCATACGAGTATAGTGCCGGCAACGTGCGATGGCTTGCAGAGGAGTGCCATAATACAACAGCGCACCTAACAGCTTGTTTTGGTATTGAATTTGATGATGATGATGTTAATCGTTTTTTTGTGTTCTTGTTTCGGATCAAAAAATGCTTGAGGACTTCTTAAGAATTTCCGAAACGATTTTCTTGAACAAAATTTACCATGGACGATTATTATTGGCGACAAGGTAACTGCAATTGATAGTGTGAACACTTTGTATGTTTGGAATTTGCACAAACGGAATTCATAGTTTGAGGGTGGAAATTGATTGGGAAGACATTAAGGAATTGTAGTCATACTAATGGCATGTCAGCTAAAAGTACCTTCATTCTATATCTTGTCTTCTATGTCTATGTCTTCTATGTTGAGGGGCTGACAGTTGATGTCGTTACCGTCACACTTAAATCAATACAGATCCATTGTGATACCCGTGAGTATTGGTACCCAAGCTTATAAAAAGAAAAACCTATATGTTCAGTTAATCAAGCCAAAATGTTCGTAACTGGAGTACTAGAAAGTTCTTCTAAGTCCACGAAGAAATAATTGCCGAGCAATTTCTTCCTTTGATGGGAAAGTGCGGGGCAGTGACATAGAAAGTGTGAAGTGTCTTCATGCACCTCATCGTCACCGCATCCTCCACATAGATCATCTGTACTGATTCTCATCTTTTTCTTATGATATCCTAACAGATTATGTCCGGTGATTATGCTTACAATAGATCGAAGTGGTCTCTTGTGTAATTGCATAATTCTTTCCGTTTTTTTGTTTGTTAAAGCAGGGCCAGATCTTTCTTGTATTACCTTTCATCTGACTTAACAGTTATGCTATTTGAGATTTCCTGATTTAAATAGCAGGGTGGAGTGCTGACTAGCTGAGCTTGGCTTACGTCAAGCGTTGATCCTAATCCTGCTAATTAATCGGCTTTCTCGTTGCCTGGTATACCGCTGTGGCTTGGGACCCAGCAGAGTCTAATGTTATGCTGTGCGCCAAGAACCTTGAGCTCTTCGAGGCAGCATGAAATAAGCTTGGATTTAACCTCAGTTGCAGTAATCGCTTTTATTGCCGCTTGGCTATCAATGTAAAAGGAGTTATCAGCCCGTGGTACCGCCATTATTAATACCTGTTTAACAGGGGTTTTAAATTAACAATAACTTCCAGCCCCGCAGTTGGGGTGCATCTCATTGCGCCTGTAAAGGCTGTATACGCAAGTCTTTGTACTTTTGTCAAGGTTTTGAGGTTCGTGCTCTTTTCTAAAGCATTCCACCAAACCAGATTACCATAGGTTAGTATTGGTCTAATTTTTGCCGAATACATCCATCTGATTATTTTAGAGTTTGGTCCTCAGGTTTTCCCGAAAATTCTGTTGCAGGAGTATCTCTACTTAATGTTGCATAAAAACGAAAATAAAATTTGGCGTCTATCTGATCATAATTTTGGAAGACTTTTTACGTCAATGATTTATAAAAATAACTTTAAATCCAACCTCTAAACTTGTTTTATTTGTTGACGACCACATATTTTCATCATCAACATTTTGACACGTTTCCCTTTCACTCTCGATTGCAAAGTGTAAACTTATTCATTAGCACAACTAATTTATGAAGAATTCAAATAAGAATGGCACACAATTAAGTAATTTGTGTTTACACAAATTCAAGTGTTTCTGATGATGATGATGAGCCAAACTCATTAAAACACCAAAACTAAACGGTTTAAAACGAAAATTATTTTCTTTTCACACAAAAGCCAAACATTAAAATTGCAATGAAAACAAAATCATTGCTAGTTCGTGTCGCACCGAGCAGAATCAATTGACTTGTGTGTTGTGTGCGAATATCAAAAACACAAAAACAACAACGAGCTCGAGTATGATTATACATTTTCTGATTGTTGATGATGATGACTTTTGATGTAGATGAAAAAAAAAAAAAATTGTTGTTCGTGATGTTGAATTTATTTTCGCAGAGCTTATTTAATTTATTTAGGATGCGTGGATTTTCGAGATTTTGTTCTAGAAGATAATAATTTTTTGTACAAGTACATTTGATGATATATGTATCTTTCGTGTTACCGTGTATTATGCGTGGGTTGTTTGAAGATACATTTATGAGGTTTTTATTTTGTATGAAGTGAAAAATATGAGGAGAAAAATTAGATTTAATATGAAAATGTTTTTCTTAGATTATCAAAGTTAAAAGAAAAAAGGAAGTAGCAATTTTGAGTCTTAATTTTTTTATTTTCTTTGGGAAAAGCGACTTGAAGTGATATTAACTTTTTTTATTTCCTGTGGTTTTGGTATTATGGCAAAGGAGATGCCATAATTCAAATTATATGAAGGCTTTTTATCTTGATTGTCCTAATCGTTTGATAAATATGGAATAAACGGTAGCATATTTGTCAAGTACGGACATTAATAAAAGTTGATGTTTGGATACTCAAATAACCATGTGAATAAACTGTTCATGAAAACTGGTTTCTGATCACAACAACGCTATAAAAGGGACTTGAGGGAGCCTGCTTGCTAAAAAAAAAAAGGACACAGATATTTGGCATTGAGACACCTCCCGATTTAGACTCTTACAACTCAACAACCCAACTAGAAGGAAGAAAAATTGTTTAATTTAAAAACAAATTTTATTACATCCGTTCAACGAAATGTGCTCCATGCCTTCAACCTTCATCGGTTTTTATGATTTCCATCTAATTAAATTTTGGCTATGTTATTCTGCATCGTGAATTTTACTCGCATCATTGGTTTTTCTTCTTCTTTTTTTTCTATAATTTTTTTATTTCAAGATCATCCTGAGTTGGCGAAAGAAAATACATGTTGAGAACGTAAGACACTTGAAATTTATAGAATGAGTGAAAAAGTGAAACAAAACTCTTAAATGACATTAGCTATTAATCTTGCAGTGTAAATAATTATTCAAGTCAAGTTAACAACTTTTGCAATGAACTGCTAAGTGTGAGCAATAAATTGAATCTTGTCTATTGATTGCATAGTTTTTTTTCAGTACGAATAAAACTGAGTAAATTTTTAGATGAGCAATCATGGTTGGCTTCTTTTTTCTTTCTTAATCGTTTCGTTGTTCGAAGTTTCACTATACCTACCTCTCCTTGTTTCGAAAATTTTAATCTGCTTATTTTGAAATCCGTTTGTTTCAAATTGCATTATTTTCTTCCGAAGACAACAATATGTTAGTTTCATAACTCTTTATTTTCCCAAAGATACTCAAATATCCCTAAATATAAAGAAGGAAGAAAGTTGCTGAAATAATGAATTTACCATGTCGAAGAGATTTTTCAGAGAACGGCTTCAAGGGAATGAAAACCTCTAAGGATCTCTGAACTTTATTTTCCAACAAGAGAAAACTTTCTATTGAAAATTACAGCAAAGATAACTCAACAAACTATTCTTTTATCTCCTTAGCCACATGGCTTATATTCTATAAGGAGAACTTTCAGCTCTTCTACCTCCCACAGGTCAGGTGCTTTGTTATATCCACATACTCACTTATATCTTCATACATTTATGTGAAGGTCAATATTAGCTCTGAAAGCAAAACGAACCTATAGTTCGTTCAATAAAAAATGTCAGTGAAGGAAAGATAGGGCATTTGCCTCTCATTCTGGTAGCAATAGCTTCCATATGTCTATTTCAAGCAAAAGCTCTGACGTGGTTGCCATATTTTGTAAATTAAATCACCGGAAATCAAAGAGTAGTGTGTATGGTTACCACCTGCTGGCGATTTAATCTAATTTAATAAAAAAATGTTCATCTTTTTCCACACCACCAAGAGGTAGATAAAAGGTGCGTTTTTTTTCTAAGTGTATCGCCTGTAGGCCTAATCCCTTTTTTTTTGTTTTCAAAAACATAGATTGTTTGGAAAACAAAAAAATAAAAAGCAAAGCAAAAACAAATATTGCTTTGATAAAAAAAAAATTAAATAAATAAATAAACATAATAAATTCATTACTTAAACAAACAGTATTTACAAAAAACAAAAATAAACATTATCAAAAATTCAGTCTCAAAGTATTTGCGCAAAAATAATCTGTCGAATAGTCGCTGCACTATTTTCACTGCAATAAAATTTATTTCAATACAAATTTACTTATTTGGCACAAAACCAGTTATTGAACGCAAATAAAATTTCATTTAGATATTACCGAATTTTGTTATCATTTTATCACCGCATTATTTGACCTGTTTTTCTCCACAAAGAAATAAAACCACGACACTTTATGAACAAAAAATCTGAACAATAAATGTAGAACTGCATTCCTGCACCGTTTTCAGACAAGCAAGTAAAATAAATTCAAAATTCAAATTCAAAAATATTAAAATTGAGGCGGTAATACCTAACGCTCTCACCTCAATAAATGTTGTTCTCAAAAGCTTTAAAACAGAAAGCTCTTTCACGAAATCCTTTGAAAAAGCTCTTGAGGTTTGCTTCCAAAGGGTAATGGCAATGCTGTCATTTCTCATATTGAGAGAATAAAAAAGAATACGATCAGTAATTTCAGTATGCTTTTAGCATGCAACATGAATGGTCATGGGGGGGTGTACAACGTTTAAGGGAAAATAAATCAATTCGTGTGTATAAATCAGTGCCGGCGCGCTTGTAATTTGGGAGCGAATTTGTGTAATTTCTATGAAGCAGCCACCTCTGCTTAAAAAAAAGCTCTCCCATAAGGCCTTCACTGACATTTTTTATTGAACGAACTATAGTCACATCTGATTTCTCCCATCAAAAATCAATGAATCTAACCTCTGCACGTTTTGTAAACGCAAGTGGGGAATACTTAAATTTTCCTTTTGCCAAAATTTTCCTTTTTTGTTCGATATGAGAAATTAGATATTTTGTGTTTGGGTAAAATAAACAGTTTGTTAAAGGATGACAAGGATGTAGTAGAAGTTTTGTTTTGTTCTGTGTAACAGAGAAACGAACAAAAGGGACATCCTTACGGAACTCTGTAAACTTTGTTGCCAGATTAAGAGTACATATTTGTTTTTAAAGGCTATTGATTTAAGACATTTTAAATCGAAAATGGGGCATGAAATTAGCAGAGTATGAAATTTTGTAGAAATGTGTGTCAGAAAGATTTTAAATGATCAATTCAGAACGTTTTGTTTGTGACTGAACAAAACTGTGAAAATACTCACTTATACACTATTGCCAAAGCCCACTATACAAGTCGAATACTCTTGGAAATCAGATCTTTTTTTGCTCAAAACAGCTTTTGACACAAAACTGAATTTCTTTCAACTTTAGCTATGTATATATATCTATATCCGACTCCATTTCAATAAAAATTGAAAATAAATCACAGTTTGGAAACCCATAAATTAAAATCGAATATTTGATTAAAAGAAAAAAAAACATCAATAAATCGTGGGAGTAAATTTATCGTTCCTAGCTTCTTTGATATAGGTCACACCAACATGCTAATTCCTTTTCACGACGATGAATAGCCGAATTCATCTAAAATATTCCCTACATCTCACGCAAAATTAGATAGACAGATATCTATCTTAAATTCACATTTTCGGAGCGATGACAATGAGAACAATTTGGAGAATTAAGTCACGTAGAACAGCCGTAAATTGACGAGTAACGCCAGGCGGCGACAACCGTTAAATGACAGTAATTAGACTAATCCATAAAAGGCACGCCACCTGTTGCTCATCGTTCAAAAGCTTTCAAATAGGGGATATTTATGAAATAATAATTTTTCAATAATTCCATTTATGTCAAAAATCCGAGTGTCATACTTTAAAAGCTTAAATTGTGTGTTAAATGAAGGCTGTCTGTTGTCATGCCTTTCTTTTGTTTTCAAAACAACAAAAAATGGTTTCACAGACAATTGAAGTGCCAATTTTGTTTTTCCTTATAAAAAAAAAAACAGTAATATTGATCTATTTTTCTCTCATGTCAAAACAAAAATATCTTAATTGGCTCAGACAGTTTGAAGGAGGTCATCCTAGGTATTAAGTTTTTAGGTTGTAAATAAATAATAGAAACTCTAAAAACAAAACAGAAACAAATCAAAACATACACTCGCTGTATACCTTGGACATGGTGTTTAGCTATTTTCCAAACGGAAGTGGGACAGGGTGGTGTGTGGAGGATTGGGGCGTAAGAAGCAGCTTTTTCCCTGCGTGTGTCGTTGGTTTTAATCCAACTATGGTTCAAGAGCCGTCAGCTATTAGCCAGATACTTTAACAGTGAGTGCACAGAGGAGTTGAATTCTTTTTTGTGTTTTAATTGAAACTGCACTTTCTGAAGTATTTTTATATTTTTTTTTTTATGTAACAACACAATGCTTTTTTGGCTCTCCACTTGCTTCAAAAACACTTCACAACAGAAAAAAAAGGTTTTCCAACTTTTCCTTTTCTTCTTTTATTTCAAGAGAGAAAAATAACACTTTAGAGGCAGACAAAATTCTCAAGTATAATTTTTTTTTAATCCAATAATTTCTTGAGATATAAAAGTCTAAATAAAATAAAAATTAATCCAAAAACGCGCCAACGGTATTCAACATTCAAATGCGCGATACTGACTGACTAAGTTCATAGTTTGGTGACTTTTCTTTGACTTAAAAATGCCAACGAAAAACCAGCTACGAAGACAACAACAACAAACACACAATAATAAGAATATACCTAGATAGCTCGAGAATTACAGCAAAATGATGACGATTACGACTACGACCATACGAGACTACAACTAAAGAGACAACGACGACCAATATTATGAAGACGGAAAAAAGTCGCTCAACGCTCATACAAAATATATTCCAAGACCAAGAAGGCACGACACAATATGCGAAAACATCAAGACTCTCGCTACAAAAGTATCTATGAGTGGAAGAAAATGAAAATGAAAAGATATTTAGAAAGCAAAAAAACAACACACAAATAGAACAAAAATTATATACAAAAAGCTTATGTCGAAAACTGAAGGCAATCAAAAGTACCTACAGCTGAATTTCGAGGGTGTGGGATAAATTCAAGACTTGAGTGGCTCTTAAAGAGTGCCAGCAAAATTCACAAACATGCAGATAGGCAGGCATATGGAGACGGAGAGCAGCAAGAGATTCATCTGCAGGCGTTATTTGCTTTTTACTTGTTGTCTCGTAAGTCTTGTACTCATCAAAAGTCGCATTCACAACGACATAGATGCATTATAACTGTACTTGGGTGTTTATTTAGTTGGTTTTGTGTGTAACTACTGTTGTTAAGTTCGACCCCTACACCTTTTAATTCATCTCTCTTTGGCTTATGTGACAACGTCTTCATTTCAAGTTTGCTTTTGAAACGTGCACAATAACATGCAAGGCCAGTGGCGTAGATATTAAGATTGAAGGCAGTTCCTATTCATCTCATCCGATATCTTACGAATAAAAGTCATTCAGCGACATTTCTCTTTTAATTTCGCCCATTAACAATATTTGTTGATGCGCCACTGCTTCACATTCTATCACATTTACATTCACTTTTCTGATACAATGGTTGAATAGAGCTCAGGTGTAATGTTGCTTTCATTTGATGACAAGGATGAAAGGGGTTGTGTGGTTTGGAGAAACATTATTATGGGGGTTGCTATTTGTCACTTTGAAATTGTGAAACATTTGAGCAGACACAGCGAGATAAGGGAGCACAAAGGTCAAGATGTTGATGACAGGCGGTGGCGGTTAGAATTGAGTTTAAATTGGAATGCCATTTAACACCATGAACTTTCTATAAAGGTTGGTTTCGAGGCCGTTTTGCATATACATATATATTGTCTTAACTGTTAGACCGTTTTTCTAAGTGCAGTAAGTTTTGAAAAGCAAATGCACAGGCTAAAAGGTTGAAAGTTGATTTCAGGACATTAAGTGAACGTAAGATACAAATTTAAGGCCGTGCAGCATTGTAACTCCCACTTTACGTAGTCGAAGGAAATCAAATAGAAAACGCCACCGCAACGCCCAATTTCCTGAGTTTAATATATTGAGAACTGCTCGAAGGATGTGAATACATTCGCTGTTTTGTTCTTTTTAACGAAAAAATGTTCCAAACTGCTTTTGCAAAGTCTAACCACTGACACACCCACTTTTTTATAGTCTCGACAGCTTCAACATCCTCATTGTTTGTTCTCTTAAGTGAGAAAAATATTTTTAAAACAAGATTCATGAAATCCAATTGCCGAATCAGTGAACATTTCCAAGAAGCTCAAACTCTCAATCTATTCTGCCACGTCAGTTTCATCTATTCGAATCGACAGTCAAGTAAACGACGTTAAATTACATTGAAATTTAGTTGTCATAAAGCCTTTCTAAGAATTTCTTCCAAGTTTTGCTCTTCAAACGCCAGCCAATAAAGAAGCAAATTTTTAGTTGAATTATTCATAAGACTTTATCTCTCCATCATACTTGATACCACTTATTCATGAGTCATCTAACTTTTCTTTTCAAAGAAAGTTATTCCCATGCAGTTGAATTTAATTCAATTCTTATCTTTCCTCAATGAATTGTCTGACAAGCGTATATGGTTGACTGCTCCGATTGAAAACTATAGTAACTTGCGAGTCATTCTAAACGATAAGATACAGTAAATAACAAGGTACGTTGAATACAATGCTTCTTAGATAAAGAATGACAAGAATGCAGAGGATAATGTTCTTTAGAAAAATATAAGGCGCCAGTTCAGACGTTCTTATCGCATGGTGGTACGTGATAAGTGACATGTCACATTTCCGTACCTACAGTTTTCCACCGACATATTTCTCTGATGATTTAAGTACTTCTTGTGCAAAGAGCAAAATCATTTTCAAATATCATACATCATCCATCATCTTGCGTACATAGGTATATAGAATCTAGAGATGCTCAATAAACCAATCTATCTTAACCATCAATAACCCAAATAACACCAGCACACATACTCCGAGAACCTAAGTAAATATCTATCAAGTGCGAATAGCAAATAGTCTTCTTTTCGATTGAGGAAAATCCCTAAGAGCAAAGGAAATCGAAAGTGAAAAAAAAATCACTCATACAACGTGTTGGTTTTATCTCTTCTGAAAACATTTCGTTTCCACAAATTTATTATGCAACACAATTTTTGTTCTTTTTTTTTCTTTCGTTTTTAGTGCTAACAGAAAATTCTCATAAATCATAAACAAAAAATCAAAAAAATGAATTTCGTGTTTATGGTTTTATCTCTTTTCGTTTTAATGTGGCGAGCCAAAAAATTTCCAATATCAATCTTGAAGATAATTTAGAAAAATCCGTGTATGTTTTTCGATCTGATTTTTCGTAGTGTTCTATTTTTAAATGACAAATTTTCATAATTAACCTAACCCTCAATGGTTGAGCACACATCGTCAAAGTACACACATGTAAATCGTATTTTTAACATAAAATTTGTACAAATCTTCCAAGCAGTGTATTCGCAGTGTTTGCAACATTTTTTTAATGCATCGATTCGCATCCTCAGCCTTGGTTAAGTGTGTTCAACCGTGAGGGGGAAAGGAGATATAGAATGAATCGCAAATTTTTTTTAAATTTATTTTTTACAACAACAACAGCAACAACAACAAAAGTGTTTTTGAATGTTTTTTGAGTGTTTTTCTCGTTATTTATGTTTGAAATGAACTTACCAGGGTAAGAGACAGCATATTTGTGGACATATTATATTTTGGATATTATTTTAATATTTTTTTTGTTTAGGTATACTGATAAATTTTAGGAACTTTACACTTGTAAGGGGGGACAGATTCGATAAACTGAGGGCGGCGGATTAATTTTGTTTGGCTTCTTGCGAGCGAAAGTGTCGACAAGAATTTGGAAATTTATTTTTATCTATTTATTTTGTGTTATTAAATTAAATTTTTTTCGGTTAATAATATTTTTTGGGATTTGGCCAAGATTATTGGTGAGGTTATAAAATATTTGTTTGTTTTGATAAAAAAATAAATCGTCTATTTAAGTTTGTAAATATGTATCAAGTTTGTGAGCTTGTCCAACACTTTCATTAAATTGGAATTCGGTATTGTTATTTATTTCTATATTCTCTGGTGAAATAGAGTAAAACTTTACGATCTCAGATGAAATGGAAATGAGTTATAAAATAAAAACAAAATTATTTTGAAAGGAATTCAATCAGCCAATAGATTTTGTTGAAGACGTCTTTTCTTTGTGATTTATTGAAGAAGTCTAATCGGAATTTTATTGCGATAAAAAAAAAATAGCAATGCAAAAAATGTTCAATCATGATAAGCAATTACGTGCATTAACTGCCAATAACTTCATAAACAGTGCGATAAATAATTTATTATAAAGTCATTTCCCTTGCCATAAAATTCTAGCCCTCTTGTTAAAAATAGCTTAAAAGTCAGCAAATCTGGTTAAACGCTTGAAGAATCACCCAATCTTCTTTTAAATAAATTCTTTCATCTCCATCAATCATTTTTCAATTGAAAAGCTGACTGTTGAGAAATTAATATGGGCGATTCCACCCACAATACCAGACGTTCTTTTTAAAACGAAAAACAAGTAACAATGTCAAGGGAAGATAATTATCTCCGAACCATGAACATCTGATCTTGAACAAAAAATATCCGTTTGACATTTTAAGCTACAACTCTGTAACAACAACGACGAAGACAATGCAATTATCCGATGAATGACTTTGGCTAAAAGGAGAGGATGAAATGCGTTTACACAACAACTGACTTTGCTCAAGGGTGTTGTGCCGTTCAGTCCAAAGTGTTTACAAGCTCCCTTTGTGAATTACCAATTAAAATGGCATTATCAGCACTAATCTGCTTCTGTTTTGTCTAATTAATTGTTCATTTATTCATAAAACTTTTGCACACTTTCTATGAATATTTGCTGCTTAAGAGAGATACATAGTGGCATTCGGTACTATAGCGCCAGGCGCCCGCCATGTCAAGCTCTTTGTACTTGTGCATTTTGAATTTTTAAAGGCTGACGATTTTCTACTCAAGAAATAATGGTAGGTGTATAATAGCGAATGCTTTTAACAACTGAGAGATGATGAGTAGAGTGGGTGTGCATTGCTTGTAACGACTGAATTACGATTTGCACGATGGTGATGTGATGATGAATGAATGTAGTTGTTCTGCTTTGTTAATTTTATATCGCAATGATTAAATGAAATTATTTCGCCATAAGGCATCTTTTGATGGATTTAAACAAGTAAATAAACACGGGCACCAACACCAGTGCCGAGATCAGACGAAGAATAACTATTGCTAATCGCTGTTTCTTTGGGTTAAGAAAGCAATTGAGAGGAAAAGCCCTCTCCCGATCAACTAAGCTAAAACTGTATGATGCAAAAGCTAGAACTTGACAAAATCCAGAAGAGTTAAGGTCCAGAGACTCAGATGGCTCGGTCAAATTAGAGCGGATGGACACCAATGCTCCAGCTCGGAAAGCTTTCGACACTATTCCCTAGGGACGTAGAAGTAGAGCAAGACCGCAACTCAGGTGGCGCACCCAAGTGGAAGAGGACCTCAATCAACTTGCAGGGACCGAGCTGGCTGGCGGAGACTGTTAGTTGAGGCCCAAGTCCGCAACGGACGGAAGCGCCACCTTAAGTAAAGTAAGTAAGTTAGGAGTTTCGTGATATTATCCTCTTATCTCTTATCCTTTTTTTTTTAATGGCATACTGATTTCGTATCATCACTAAATTTAATAGATTTTAAGCGTATAAGGTTTAAGACTCATTTTTATAGCACATATATCAAGGTGTAGTAGTTCCCCTGGGCGTATACGTAACAAAAAATTATCTGAGCTTGAGGCCTTCACAACAATTGCATGGAATTCGATACTGTGCACATCTGAAAAAAAAATATTTGGTCCCGTAAGCGAACAAGGCTTATGTCGAGGAAAATTCAAACCTTCTATAAAAACCAAGAAACTGCAGATGCCAGGTAAGTAAATGTGTAAGTGAATGTTCAGAAGACGGACTGTTTTCCCTTTTTTACTTGCGACCTATAGAATATGTATATGGCAAGTATTGAATTCGTAAAAACCAAGTTGAGATGTGAATGAGCTATGACATTACGATGATAGAGACGTCAAAAAAGTGGGTCCGGCGATTCCGTCCGTCTGTCTGTCTGTCTGTAAACGCACCTACAGCGCCTTAACCACTGGTCCGATTGACTTCAAACTTGAAAATTAGAGGTTTGAGCGAAAACGCATAGCTCGATTTTTTTCTGTATCTCAAAAATGGATCAATATTAAAAAGCGAAATTTATTTATAAAATGTATAGTTACATATTCTTGAATACTGCATACCCAAATTAATTTTAAGACATTTTCGAAAAATTGTATATATAAAAAATTAATTTAAAAAAAAACCGCTCCTAGGATTTAAAAAAACAAAAAATTTGGAAAATCAAAAATGCCTTAAGAAATCATTTGACATCAATTCTTTTCAGATTGAATGTATTTTTGAGATACATACATATTTCAATTTAAATTTTTATTTATGAATTTTATTTATTTTTTTTTTTATGTTCTTTATGAGCAAGTTCGTACGACCCAGTCGTGCACATTTTTTTTTTTTTCAAAATCAAACAATGGATAGCGACAGCCGTGCATTTTCATTTTTCGTCTGAAATCTGAAGCACAACAAAAACAAAAAAAAGAACAAGTTTCCTTGGAGGACAAATAAATGAATGTTTCAAAAGGTTTTTCTCTGAAGATTTAATGCGTGGGTTGCAAATTTAATTATTATTCTTTTTTTTTGAAATCGTATTTTTCACTCAGTTAATGACATTTAAATATTAAACAGGACAGACAGTGTTAACGTGGTCATAACTTTTTTAATCAAATTTCAGATAAAAAATTTTCCCCCATCAAAATTAAAAATTATAATTAAAATTCTAAAATTAGATGGTAGAAAATAATGCGTCACGCATTGCGACACCCTTACAATAACAAAATTGGGTTTGGACTGATTTGGACTACACTCATAAAATTTCATATTCTCGTTAGGCAAGAAGATAATTTTAGGTAGGAAAAAAAAACATGTACATAATCATAATGAATATTAAAACAAAAATAGGTCACCTGTAACTGATTGTGGAACATATCTGATAAGAACATATTTAGTGTGTAAAAATGGTCGATGACTTAAGCATACTTTTTTCACACTGTCTCATTTTATCAGTTCGACACACTTATAGCACACAACGTCGAGTACGAGTTAACCAGAAGGCACGTCCTCCACGAATCAGATAAAAAATCAAACTACATACATACATCTTCCTTAAATTCATTATAATTACTGACTAAGAATTTCCCAATAGTTCACATGCAAAGAGAATTCGTTTAATTCAGAAAATGAACACATATGTCTTCACTCTTCCAAAATTCAATTTTCTTTTCTCATTTCACAGCACCCACTCCCATCCCACTTACGCCCACAACCCAGCAAGCACGTGCTCATCCAATACAATCCAACAATTGCATTTTCAATTAAATTTTAAGCACCATCCTCATATAACATCATCGCATGATGTTCGAATTAAATCGGGTGCTATTGGGACTGCAACTGCAACATGTTACATTTACAAAGAGGAACTATTTAAATTTCCATTAAAGGAGAATTTTAATGTTATTTTTCTGATCAAAACTCATCAAGAATCTCAATTAGTCTTAACTCTTTGTGTTCCGTTTTTGATGTTCAATAGAATGTCTGTTCTGTACTACCTCCACTATTTACTGAGTTTTGTTTTCATTTTCTTTTTCTTTTTTATTCAAAAAAGAATCTTCAAGTACCTACACATATCATTCATCTTATCCATGCTCGTAATTTGAGGAAATTGCTATTAAATGCTGCAATCTATTCATTAAGAAACTTGTTGTGAGTTGTCTTCGTGTTCATTCTGTTTTTAGTATCTTGTTTTTAATTTGAATTTTAAATGTTCTTTTTTTTTTGAAAGATAACAAAAAAAACAAAGGAGGAACGATGAAATTTCAAAGCATATAGCTTTGAGGGAAAAAGATTGAATTCTGATTTGATTAAGTTTTCGGAAGCGAAGGCCCTTAACTGATATAGAAAAGGTGTCAAATGTATTTGTTTATACATACTTTCGAAGTTGATGTCAGAAAAATCAATGTCACTGATTAGAGACAGAGAGGGAAATTTTATCCTGATCTAGAAACAGGATACCTTTGTAAAATATTTCAATTTAAAGTTTCCTTCACTCACCATCAGTGAAACCGTTTAAAAACAGCTTAAAAGAAATTAATCTTTCTTCACAACTCAGCCAATTCTCTTTGACAACTGATTTTATTCAAAGTTATTTTCTCTTACAATGTCAAGGAGATTGTTAACATCTACAGTATGTATCGAATGTACAACACAATAGAGCTTATCTAACAAGGACTCGATTAAAATAAAATCCTTTTTTGTTTACTTGTTTTATTCCTGACCTGGCAATTTCCTCAGAGGGGGAATATAAATACAATAGCACAGGAAGGTGGCTACAAGGCAATAACAACAAAAGAAACAAAATCTCAGCTCCCATGTGGGAAATTTTCTAATGAATGGATTGGATATTTGCTGATGTGTAGCGTAATCGTATGTGTAAAGGAAAATAAGGGGCAAAAAACAGCAAATTGAGACATGACATTGTCCTTTGTCTCTGTAGTTGAGTTAGTAGCAAGGACCGGGTAAGTGGAAAAATGATTGTTGTAAGTTTTCATGGTAAAATATAGATGGTTTACTTCCTGTGCTATTCAAATTTTGTCAACCTTTAGCAGTACTGATTTTCAAGTTTTTTTTTTTTAGGACGAAATATACGCACATTCCCAAATCATGAAAAAGCTCATATAAAGTCCATAAAAGAAGTAATGAATTAATCGACCATAAAACTCAAAATAAAGAACTTTTGAGTCCTATTACGCTGAAGGAATTTATTTATTGACATTTGGCTTATCGGCTTCATTTTTTGTCGCCCCAAGAAAAACAAATTATAAGCGAATCGCCTTAAGCAGAAAGCGACACCATAAATCTCCTTATTTCATATTATGCCATTCAATCTCAGTCTACCAACAAAGAAAAAAAAACGCTTAAGAAATTCCAAACGATTTTCCAAAAAACCCAAAAGTAGCAATTATAGGACTTAATCGTCAAAAAGGAGATGCCTCTTTTGGTAAACACGTCGCCGAATAAATAAAACAGCAAACCCAAAAAGAAAAAAAATGACCTACTCTTGTCCATTCACAGATTTTCTCTTAATTGTGGGTGTTTTTCGGAACGCTTTATTTTCTGTGGCATTTCACAAAAGTGAACAACAACAAAAGTAATAGGAAACCCTCAATTTAGAGAATGAGAATGAAATCTGAGATGGAACCACTTAACTTTTTTTGCTTGCTTTTGAAACACGTCTCGAGAAGCCATAATAAACAAGAAGGAAAAAGCTTATTGTAAATGACGTCAGTTATTTGGTATTAATGCTTGTGTATTAGATACAATGGTTTATTATATTGGGTGTCTTCTAATGGGGGTACATATATTCGCATTCCATGGAGTTTTCTGCACATGAAATAAACATTTTCCAAGAAGTTGCATGGTTATGGTTTTTCTGGGAATTCTTTGGTGAATTGATTTCAATAAATTTGGTAGACAAGGACGTCTTTAAGTCACTGTGCGAGATGATGTCTTAAATTATTTTTAAAGAGCTGAAAGTTTGAAAATCCAATCTCGCGTAAGAGTGTCGGTTTGAAGTGACAACGAAACGATTCTCATTGTTCTGAAGACTAAGCTGTTCCAGCACTTCAAACTTAATTCGATTCGATGCGGGAAAAATGACTGATATATAGTCTTCGTAATTCTTTGTGACCATAATGGTGAAATTGCTCTTTTGAGACAAAACGGTCTTCGTGGAAATTGCTCATAATAATTTGATTTGTTTCCGACGGGATAACTTTGAATAGATTCTTTTATCATCACTTCTTTGTTAGTAATTTATAACTAAAACCTTACCTTATTTTAAGAGTATAATAAATAATGTCCTTGTTTTTTTTGCTATTAGTCTATCATTTTGTTTGTTCTTCTTTTCTTAAGGGAAGTGTAAAAACATTTAGGAACATTATGTACCTTTAATGGATATTATGTTAATACAAAATATATTGCGGTATGTTTTCTTGTTCTTCGAAGAAATATTTTAAATATTTAACTTTTTGTTGTTCCTTTGGTTAAGGATTTCCCTCCATTTCAAGTAGTAGAAACAAAATTTAAATGGGAGCGTTTTGTTTAAGAAATTCTCTAAAAACATATTTTTTTGGCTTTTGATAACTTCTGTTAAAAGCTGTTTTCAAGCAACTTCAATTTTTGTCTAGTTTTCTGTTTGCAAAAGGAATTACAGAAAATTTACATTTAAAAATTATTAAATAATTCAGAAGAATTTGTTAAAAAGTAAATAAAAAATCTCCAAGATTGTATTAAAATTACTAAATTTAAATACACTAAAGTCAGTATTCCGTATCAAAATGTTCGTTTAAGTTACCAACCACAACCCATCATGAACCCAAATCCTCATGTCTTCCGGAATCCTCTTTAAACCAAAAACAAAAAAAAAACTTTAGGTTACACACACAAAACTTCTGAATTGGATGCCTTTTCTTTTGAGATACTTTTACCTTTGGGAATGTTAAATAAAGTCTACCTTGCAAGTTTACATCGTTGCCTCATTTAAAGTACTTTAAACTGCTTTATTGATTTTCTTTTGAGTTTGAGTTTCCTAAATCCTTATTACCTATCCTCAGCATGACAAGTGAATACATCTTCAAACATACATATATCAGAGCACTGACGAATTTCTAGTAAAATATTCCTTTTAAACTGCAAGAAGTCACAAAGTGTCTCATCGAAAATTATTCAATCCTTATTTCAATCTTATGATAATACACTTCCAATTCAAGAAGGTTTATTGAGAATCCGGAAGTAATTTTATTCTCGCTTTTAATATTGTTTGTAGTTGTTGCTATATGCGCAAGAACTTAGCAGTCTATCTGCAAACTGACAGCAGCGAAGACGACAAAGTCTCCCACTTCAACAAATAGAATGGTTCTAAGCGAATAGCGACCACTCAAGCTTTATTTCTTCTTTCTTTTTGTGCCCACTTTTATGTGTGCGAGTGTCTGCAACTGCAATTTCAAGAGCGAGCTACGGATGATGTGAACACACCTCTACTTCCGTAAAAGCAATTAAAACATCGAAAAGGAAACACTAGTTTGTCATTCTTCATATACCAATTTTAGATGTTTTGTTTTATGATTCCTCTTCTGTTTTCTTCTTCTGAAAACCTGATGGTTTGAAATTGCTTTTGAAATAGCATAGTTGATTCACCTTGGCATATGTTTTTTGTGTGAAATTGCAATTGTTGTCAAGAGTGCAATAAAAAATGGCTTCGGGAAGGAATAAACGAATCAAAACAAGAAAAGCTAGATTTAACTACGACTTGAAAAGGAGTCAAGAATACTTAAGCGTATAAGGTGCAGATTTGAATCTCACTTTCTGAGGGGTTCTAATGCCATTGTTGTGATAACAATGGCTATCTATTTGTTTGTGTGCAGTGTCAAGCTGAAGTATTTATTATAGCTACCCAAAAGTGTGAAAATCTTAAAAATCCTGCACGTGTTCATGAAATGTGGTATGCAAGAAATGTTGTTAATATTGAAGAGCTGTGTTTAATAGTGCTTATCACTCGAACTTACTACTACTTTGCCTAAACTAGAATCACCTTTGCATACCAGTTCCAGTTCTGAAATAAAACGAAGAGTCTCTTGCGAATCGCTGCTCTTCCCTAATCTTATTAGAAGAATAGGACGATGAGAACGTTCCAGTAACCTTCAGGAGAAAAATTATTCAGTTGTCTGTCCTGTCTAGATAATGTATGGAATCGAAAAGCAGATTTCACCAAGATCTGTACCCGTCAGAAAAGTAGACTTAGATGACTCGACCGAATTGACAACAGTTCTTCGGTTCTAAAAGTGCTTTAACCAATCCCCGAAGTCATCGCAGAAGTTGTAGATATTAATTGAGAAATTCAAAACTTTCGGAAAGAAACTGGGAATCGGAATTAAAAAAATAGGATCTTCCTTTAAAAACAAAAAAGGAAAACATAAACAAATTTGTCCACTTCAATCACGAGTGAAAGTAGCCCCGTTAAATTTTTTTGTGTGATACATAATTCAATAGTCGAAAAACGGATCTCCTCTCCATTTCGGTTGCGTTGGTACGATACTGAAATTTGAGTTGAGTTCCCTTTCCTGGCTTTAAAAATCTAACTTGCCACCTTAATCGCACCTAGAATTCTTTGCTTTAAGAAATTAAGCCGCGATTTCAAATATCAATCAATCTCATTTGTTTCGGGAAGCGTATATAGCAAACGATTCTGGAAAACAAAAGTCACAGAAACCGAGAAATATTTGGGAGTTGTGGTTTCCGAGTTAATTTTTTTCCGGTTTTTGTCTTCAGTTTCTAATAATCCCGTATGAAGAATTTATTTTCATGCAAATGTCTCGGCAACCGGAGTCTAGGATTGAATTTGTCACAGATTCAGACAGATCATTGTTGCAAAAAAAAAGCCTTTTACAAATTTAATCACATACTAGCAAGCAGAAATCTTTTTGCAGAGGTCTTTTACGACAAACTAAGATTATCCATGGCCGTAACAAGCATACCAAACGAGCTATTTCCTGTTTATAGCCCTATTTCAACTACAAATTCCCTTCGTTGAAACTTGACAGTCTAATAACATTAGATCCCAAATTTCTATCTTTTTCAAACTCCCACTTCCCACACATACTAGTTGAGTGAAAACAAAATGAAAACCACCTCTCTTAAGCTGATGTCGAAAGTAAAACAAGCAAATTAATTTGCCTCAAGTCCACCCCATGACCTTTGAAACCATAACCCACAGCAAAAGGACAAACGAACAAAAACAAAATTTGCATTTTTAATCATAAGAATGATAACAAAAAAAAAGGGTCGAACATACACATTTCTAATCCCAAAAACATCTACATCCACTGAATGACTGAATTCATTTCTGGAACAAAACAAAAAAAAACAAAAAAAAAACGCAAAATAAGCATATCTACAAAAAATTGTCTATCTTATCGCGTACCATTAAAAACAAGGCACTCTGAGGATTGGAACTAAGCAAAAACGGAAATCCTCCTTCGGATGTTATTTTCCTATTCTGCAGTGGAGAACCGGATGCGCGTAAAATTGAACACTAACCAGACGAACACTTTACGAATGACCACTTTTTGTTTACTAACAAAATTTATGCCATGCACTAGGATGACTTCTCAGGAAATCCACAATACCGACCGAGGACGATGACAACCAATGCGACGACACGTTCACTTCAACTCAAAACGAGAGTAAAAGCAAGTTTATTTTGTTTTTTTTTATTCACCTTTGACAAATAATAAACAAAAATATTTTGGACGGCAATGGAATTTGCGCGCGTACACTACCAACGACGCAACGGCACGACCTGAACAACCGAAATCAAAACGTGTGCAGAGCTCGCAACCGAAATTCAAAACCTAGCAACTACCGGACCAGAGAGAAGGAACGGAACTGAACTCTCGGATGTGCCCCTCTATATGCTGATGTCCTCCTCCTCGTAGGGTTGTATTGGTTGTCTTCTTGTTCTGTTCTATACATACATTTATAGATATACGGATGACAATGTCGCCGCTCAGATTTGCCTTAGCATAAAGTTTGTTGAGGCAGTCTGTTTGCTGCCAGAAAGGGTGGTTTTTTCGTGTTGATATGGTGATGGTGTTAGTTTATTGGTTAGTTTGTTTGTTCGTTCGAACGACCTTCAGAAATATTTTGCGTGAGCTTTTCTCGTGTTTCACATTTCGGTTAGCGTACGACTTTTGTTTATGTCATTTCAAGTTCAATCTGTGTTCGTAGAGGAATTTCAGGGATATTTTGTGTGCGAGAGAGAGCGAAAGAGTGAACAGCATTGCCAAATGGAGAAAATCTTTGAAATGATGTGACCATTCTTTTGGATTTTCAGCAACATAACTTCATGATGCTCAAATTGTTTTTCAAAATCAATCCACAAACCATTACGATGGTCACACTATTCCCACAACAACTCACACCGATACACACAAACAAGATAAAAAAAGCTTTCAAGTTTAGCATTTGCATGACGGTGATGGCGTCACAAGGATTTCGTTCTGTGATTACTTGCTTTTTGGGGGGTGTCGGTCGACGAGGTACTAAAAGCCGTCTACATGAACGACAAGAGGCAGGTTACACTCTATTCTTAATTTTGTGTGTGTTTTGTATTCTTTCTTTGTCGGAATAAAATGGGTTCAGGTTAAATTTATTTCAATGACGTACTTTCGCACTCACTCGACCCCCTTTTCTACTCACTCAATAGAGAAAGATTCAAACTTATAGTCACTGACATCTATCAAGGATGAAAAGGCCATACATAACACTCGTCATACAAATAATACAAAGGAAACCAAAGAGCGTGCTGTGGAAATAAGGTTTGTCTTTTTTAGTTTTCTTTGTTTTTGGTATATAGTTAAACACGCCACCAGCATGTATACTGCCATCAACATTCACTATGGCATGGTCTATGATCGCTTTTTGGGTTAAGATATAAACCGTTCTCTGTGGCGTATACGCACTTTTTTTCCTCTTCTTTTTCAAACCACTTGGGTTTTTTTTTGCGATGGCGATGGGGGAAAATAAAGACTTTTTATCCCAATGTAGCAGTTTTGAAATTGAGACAAGTGTGTTTTTATTTTCTGGCAAAGGATAGATAAAAACAAATCCTTGTTCCTGTGTGTAGGCGATCCCAAAAATGGGAAAGGTGGCATTTTACAGTATTCACTGGAAGCGAAAGGAGACAAAATGTTGTTGAAGTGCTTTGGGAGCTTTGTAAACTTTCATTCTGCTTCATTTTAATTTTTAAATTTTTTTTTGTTGCTACAGTGAAACAGGCTATACGTGTTTTACTTGCACAAAAGTTTGTGCCCAATTGCTGTTCAGAAGGGATTGATTGTGGAGTTTCCAATTGCTTGGAAAATCCTTCTGTTATGCTGGCCAGGCATTGTGCACATGACCAGGGGCTGGAATTATGTGAGATCCTACAAATTTTGATTCGAAATAAATTTTGAATTCAATGCGTTAAAAATGATGTAGTTTCATTGAGTGCAACTGTTTATAACAGAGAGACAGCAGAGTTCTGATGTGCAATGTTGATTCGATTTTCACTGGTTTAAATGCTTTCAAAAAGCGCATAAAGATTCTGAAAAAAATCTTGTCTTCGAATCATCCAAAGGACTTTATTTCGACATAGAATATCCAACGAGGCCTTGACTGGGAGGACTGGCCACGGACCTTTTGCCAAGATCTTTTGCAAATCTTTCAAAGGCCTGCATTTGAATTGGTTCTTTTGGGCAGCACAACGTCGGATATAACCCATTTGATTCATTTAGATACAAAATTATCCTTAAAACCACTTCTATCCAAGTCGCTTATACTTTAAGATTTCCTTTGAATCAAACAAACAAAAAAACTGTCTGCAAGATTAATTGAGAAAAACTTGTTGATTTATTGCTTCATCGCGCGCACTTGAACTTCTGTAATCGAACATTTAATTTTCCTTTCATAAAATAAGTACTCTCGTCCATAGAAATAGAAATGCATGAATGCGATACAGCTACAAGCAGCCTCGTCTGTCGTTTTCGGTGTGGAATGACATCCCAGGGGCTATGTCATGGTTTTTAATTAAAAACTTACGAAACTTTATCATTCAACTATTTATGTACGTACTTTTGCAAGTTGATTGATGAGTTGTGGTTTTTGAATGCACTCTCCCACTTAATTAAAACAAGCTTAAATTGTCATTGAAGAAAGTGAACTCTTGAATATAAGATGACTGGAAAAAGCAGGGATGAGATTTTTTTTAATCCGTTTTATAGCAGCTGAAGAAATGAGCCGCAAATGCAACGCGGAACGAAATGGAAAGCAACGAGAATTCATTGAAGTAAGAAGCTTAACTTTTCTTGTACTTTTTCTGTACATTTAACCCTGAAAAAGTTGGTTTCAATTGCGTGGGAAGAAAGCAGAAAATCGTAATTTATTAATCTCAGTCGAAAGAGAAATACATTTTAAGGAACGAAAGAGAGAGATTATGAATTCTGAAGTATGGGTTCTACGATAGGAACCTGACAACTTTGAATTTAATTTGTGAACGCATCTTTTTACTAATCATCGAGCAGTCATTGTCTGCTTATCTTGTAAACTCAACATTTTCACCGTGGTAAAGTACACGAACGAGCAACCTCTGCAAATTATATACATTTTCTACCGAAGTTTGGGGTCGGTAACCGCAACTTAATGAGCGTTTCCTACAATTTTCGATCGTAATTCTCGCCCTAGTAAACTGACAAGAACAAGTTTAGCTCTGTGGTATTACCGTTTGAGTGAGACAAAGGGTTGGTCGAAGTGTCAAAAATATCGCTGCCGTTCAGGCGTTCGTGTAGCTAACGATCCAAATCAGTCAATTCCATAGGCGTTCTCAAGAATTGGACTTCGCTTAGACCGATTTGTAAGATTTAAACGGCATTTGGTTTCAAAAATCGAAAATCTCAAGAAATAGGCCAGTCGATTGGCCGCCTCGTTGGTACGATTTAACGTCCCTAGACTATTTTCTTTGGGACTTCGTTAAGTCATTGCTTTATGTCACCAAGCCAAATACGCACGTTGGAAGAGCTCAGAGCCAACATTGAACCCGAAATAGCGGCCGTTTGGGCCAAAATTAGTGGCTCGAAAATTAGGTCCAACGAATTGACCGCTGCGCTGCAAACGTGCCCACGGTGGCCATGAATGAAGTCGAGAGCCGTTCAAAAATGTTTTTATTGACAAACTTAACGAATTGCAAGTTGAGACACAATTAAACTTTTTGAACAAGAATTTTCATGCAACTTGTGAAACAAAGTCAAAGTTTTAGTAACGAAATAACGTTTCCTCGATATTATCTTCTCAAGAGATTCTTTGAATAGAATAAAATCCATCTCATGTGTGTGGGAGTCATTTTATTAAAACAAACATTATTTGATCGTTGATTCTTCTCCTATATAATTTTTCGAACGTGGAACGTCTTTGGCATCATAAGGGCTGTGATTCTTCATGTTGCCGAAGAAGAGTTGATTGTTAAAGTTTATATGAGTAAAGTTTCAAAGCATGTATACTTTCCCTTATAATACGCTGCCAGTACTGCAGACATTGAAAACTTTCACGAACAAAAGCATGGAACTATAGGAGGATGAAGTTTTAAGAACGTCATCCATCGACACGACGACGACGTCCACAGATAGAACACAGCACAAACAAAATTAACACTTTACACGAGCTCAGAGAAGTAGGAATGTCCTTTTTAGACTGCTAGCATGAGAGAACAGAAAAAACGCTGTCATATTTTCAAAACTTAAACAAAAAAGCATACAACACTCCCAGATTTCAATTTGATATCAACTTTTTGGCCGAAACTTATTTTACAAAAGTTGTGGCCTTCATCATTAGGTTTTCTTTTTGTGTAAAAGAAATAGCGTGACTTGATGAAGACAGAAAAAGTTATCACTTTATAAATAAATCAAGTTTTTTTTTTGTCCTGTTCCATGCACAAAAGCTATATCATTTCTGTGTCATAAATTTTTAATAAATCTGCCATCCCTCCAAAATAAACAAATGATCGATTTTCTATCACCACACACAAGATTTGGTAGGCCTCTTATCATTTTCCAGACATTAATATTAACGAGGCACCAAAGGATATTGAGAAAAAATACAAGGCAAGGTCTTCCGATAAAAACAAAACACGAAAATTATAGCCAAATGATTCAAGAAGTTATACGCAGTTGTCCTAAACAACTTATCAAGGCGGTTTATTTTGTTAATATCGGGATAATCTCCGATGGCAATTCAATTCCTCTCTCGAGGCGAAAATAACAACATCTATTCAAAGAAATCGAATCTCTTGTAGAGACAAAAATGGGCCGGAATTCTATTTGTATTCCGTTTTGGACATAAAAACAAACAGATCCGATAGCTTAACGGTTAAGGACTTTGTACACATATTATACAAATAAATACGTCGAGCACATGTTCGTGAGTGAGGAAAACCTCGTTGAAAATGAATCCACAGTTGGGCTGACAATAAACCATGTAACAAAAAATAATGGGGCATGGAAATTCACTTATAAATACGACCATTCAAAGAACGACGACGAACGGGAAGGATGTTTTAGAGGAAGGAGTGAAATTTAAGGATTTTGGGGAATTGTGCAAGCCTAAGGGTTATATTTATTAAGGTTTTATGGAAATTTTGAATTTGTTAACCCAAGATCGTTTTGCTATTTGAATGGATTTATTGTATTAAGAGTAGGGGTTCAAATTTGGTTATATAGACATTTCTTCTTATTTATGGTTCTACGAATGTTTCACGAAAACAAAATTTGAATAATTGGCACAGTTATAGAATCAATCAATGAAATTACGTCGCTACACACGTATGAATATGAAACCCGTTTTTCACCAAACAATTTTGAGGACCTTGAAAAATATTTGCCAAAGCGGGATGAAGTTTTCTGGCCATCGGTGTTTGATAAAATAAAAAAATAAAAGAAATAGAATATGGCTGCTTTTAACGTTTTGAGAAAGAAGAGTTTTGAGGGAAGAATATCAGTCTACTTCTAAGAACCCTACGCAATTTTTCAAATGCTTCAACTAAATACTTCGTCAGTGGTAGACCGTGTAAATATTGTACGTTGGATGGCCCATCCTTAGATAGAAGAAGCGAAAACGGCGATGTCAAGGCTGAAATCCAACAAAGCCGCTGGAGCAGATGGTCTAGCTGCTGAGCTGTTCAAAGCAGCAGGCGACGATCGGAAGAATACATTCCCGATGAATGGAACCTCACCATTGTTTGCCCGATCCTGAAGAAGGGAGATCATCTAAACTCCGCCAACTGCAGAGGAATCAGCCTACTTAACATCGCCTACAAGATCCTCCCTGCCGTAATATGTGAACGTCTGAACTTCTGAAGACTTTCAGACCAGGACAGTCAACCATCGACCAATTTTTTACTTTGCGGCGGATTCTGGAAAAAACCTATGAACTCCAAATCTATACCCACCACGTTTTCATCGAATTTAAGGCCGCGTATGACAGCATCTTCACAGACGAACAGTATAAAGCTATGTCTAGTTTTGGCATCCCGGCCAAGCTCGTTCGCTTGTGCAAAATGATGATGGAGAACTCACGTTGCGCCATCAAAGTTGGCAACGAGTTTACGGAATCTTTCGATGTCAAAAAAGGATTCAGACAAGGCGATGCACTGTCATGCTATTTCCTTAACATCGTTCTTGAGAAGATAGTGCAAAATTCCACCGTTAACACCAGGGGCACTATCTGCCAAAAGTCTGTTCAAATTCTCGCATACGCCGATGATATTGATATAATGGGAAGAACACAGCTTGATGTCAATGGTGCTGGCGCCTTTGTGAGAATTGAGACAGAAGCGGCAAAAATGGGTTTAGCGGTAAATGAGGGAAAAACGAAGTATGTACTATGTACATAACAAGAATAATATCGCTAGTTACTCCCAATCAGGGGAGCGAACAAAATTTGCCCAGAAATTGACTTAAAACTTCAACAAAAGTAACAAGTCTCAAGTTTTCGTCGTTAAAATTTATAATTATTTCAACTTCAAAAGATATTTGTTTGTAACCTAACCTTTAACCTTTAAAACTCTCCCTTATTCCAGGAATTGGTAGGCGCGACATTTTGCAACTTAACAAAACGTTAGGAAAAAAATTATCATATTGTTGATTTAAAAATGTGAGCCTCATTATTTATTTCATCAAGAGGTAAGGATTTAAGAAATAAATGAGATTCCAAGAAATCTAGGTCTTGCGCAGCATTATAAATTTAAACATCTTGTATCTATATCGTTACAATGTATACCAGTGTACCTGAAGAAATTACAAATTTTGTCAACAAGACCAACAGATGACATCTCCCTCAACTTCCAAGACGAAAATGTTGATCGTTGACTCTTAAAGATTTGTTTAAGAAAAATAACCAGAAATAATGATTGTCAATCAAGTGTTGTTTTTGTAACAAACCGAACCAAAAAAAAAAAAATAATTAATTAGAAAAACTTTCTGTTTCCGTTCTCATAGATCATCGTTCCCCTTCAGGGAAAACGTGGCAGAAAATAAAAACAAAACAAACATAATGGCCATCAAACAAACAAAAGGACACTTCAACTTTGGTTGTTTTTTTGTTTTACTTAACGAATTCCATGTCGAAGTGACACTGATTAATTGTTAGCTCTAGTCAGGGGTCGCGCTCGACCTATGACTTTCGACTGGTGAAACAAAAATAAACATTTTTTGTGTGTCTGGATTTGATTGAAATCAATTGCAGGACTCATGACACATTGTTTTATTATTTATACACAAGAATCCTTTTCAAATAATTTCCCATTTGTATGGATTTATGGTCGATAAATCGGTTGAAATGAGAGAAGTATTTTTCAACACGTCCTCGGTGTGTACCTACCTTTGCTTGTATATACATAGTTTTTCATTTCTTTAAACAAAAAACCACTAGAGGAAATGAGAATGTGGTGTTATTTTAATCCAATTTGCAACAAGTGGACCGCACACTTTACCAATAAATAAAACATATAAAATATTCAGTGTAAATCGAACTTACATTGCCTTTCGATAATTGACTACTCGCTCCCTTAGCTGTTGGCAGTCTTTGCTCTGTTAATGTCAATTGAAGTTCTGGTAATTTGGATGTGGACGTTTGGTCACGCAACTTATTATCACCGACCACTCCGCCACCACCGCCGTCAACAACTCCACAGTCAGTAGGACAAGTTGATGTTGTCGATGCTGTTGTTGTTGTGTTAATAGGATTAACCAATTTGAATTTATTCAAGACATTTTCGTGCCAATTGTTTGCTGTCGTTAGTGTATTGCCCATTGCTTCGTTCACGTTTAACCGAAACCGTAACCGTAATTTAATCGTCCTTTCGCTATCTTTCCGCAACAAGTCACCTTTATCAACTAACCATGGCCAGTGCCACAACAACCATCTATCAGCAAAATCAGCAAAAAAGAACCACAACTTCATCGTTCGAATACTATTTAAGGATCAATCAATAAACCACAAAAACCATATCTCTCTCACCATGGTCGAGTATCGAGAAGATGGAAGAAGTAGCGGTAGAAAGCACCATTTTCTGTGTAGATAGGTAGATACCTACAAAAGATAGGACTGAAACAACAAGACCACGGCTACCGATTGCCCGTCCCGAGGATGCTTGTTGGTGAAGGTGCCGGTGTGTGCGTTGTACTGTTAAATTTTAATGAAATTGGTATACCAGTCAGCAGGACTCTCTCCCTACCCAACATTCCCTTTGCCTGCTTTTTCGTAGCGTACTCGCCGTGCCTACTACATTCACATCCATTTAGCTGCCCACACTTCTGTTTAATATCATCAGCACACCCACCCACATCGCCAGAGCGCCGTTATCAACAACAGTGGCGAATTGCCATTAGAGATAAGCAGAGATGTGATATGATAGAATATTGATTTTTTACGCGGCCTGATAAGAGCAGCCATGTGGATTAACTCGTTGGGGATGAAGTAGTAATCATGCACTTCTTTTTTTAATGGAAATAATAATCAGATGGTGGTAGTTGTTGACGAGGAGAAGATACGCACAGCAGTGGTCCGTTAGAATTGTGATAATAATACTGGAATTGGTATTTTTAGTGCGCAGCAATAAAAATAGAATTGCTTTTTGGAATAAAGTTGATGGTTTTTCTCGTTATTTTATTAACACAAAGTTAATTAATTTGTTTGCTTCATCAACCACAAGAATTGGGTTTTCAACTTTAAACACGATTAGGATTTGTTTCGCTTAGATAAATGGTGTTCTTTAAAGGGACAGGACAGTGCAGCGTAGAATATATTGGTACTGATACTTAAATGGTGCATAAGACTTGGGACTGTCCCCTTCCTCATACATTCTGATGGTGTTGCTTTCTGGGTCTTGCAATAGAACAAAGTGCCCCAAAAACCTCAAATTTCAAATGTGTGTTCCTTGAATGCTTTTTCTATTAGAATCAAATCAGGCTTTTCGTCATTGCACGTTTCAAAAATAAAATAACGTAATTTCCAAGTAAAGCAAAAATTATTCTCTTCTTTTTACTTCCACGCAGACGAAAAATCAAAATTCCCAGGCCGATTTTTAATGCCAACACATACCTAAAATGTGATAAGCCATTTTTACCTTTTATTTCATATAAAAGATAACTGCGCATAAAGCAAAAATTGCAGAAAAACAATTAATAAATACACTTTTTTATCAAAAAATCTTTCAATAAAAAAGGTAAACAAATTGTTTTTCCATACGCCATATGTCAAATCCTTCCATCTGTCACATTATTCCATTGGAATAAGGAATAATTTCTCTCATCTCCGCCCAACAATAAAACATCTAACTCTTTCTAACTAACGGCTCATAACGACAACCGTATTTTCACCGAAAAAGAAAAATCCAACAATCTTCAAAAAGAAAAAAAGACAAATAAGAAAAAAAACTATAAAGGCACTTACCTTTTCCAACTTTTGAAAATACTGCCTCAAAAACTGGACAGGATTGTCCGGGCGACTAACGCACAACTGCACAATGCAATCCTTCAAAACCCGCTGGATATTGTGCGTTTGAATGTAATTTTCGCACTCGCGAAGGCTTTGCTGCTCCTCCAGGGTCGACGCCATGTTTGAGGACATTGCGATTTGCTGCTATTCAAGATTTCTCAATTCGATATCACTGTTTGCTTCCACTCGTTTTTTATCTTTTTTTCACTACACTGAACTTTTTCTTCACGAATATTTTGTTGAGGTGTTTTTTCGTATTTTTCGACCTTGTGCAAATGTACGAATGAGTTTTATGGATTTTAAAGATGTTTATATGCGATTTAATCACTGATAAAAGTAAATTGCAATCGCGAGTAATTGTGCAACTTACAAAACAATTGCTCTAGTTTTATTTTTCGTTATTCCTTGAGTGGATTTTTGTTGGTGGCGGCGCCTCGTTTTCACCAATTTTCACACAAAACCAAGAAAGAAAACCAATGGAATTCTGATTGGAATATGAAACGTCAATGCATGATTTCCCATGAAGGGATATTTTGTTGTAGTGTGCTGGGATGGACATTTTTGTTACTTTTCATAAGGCTGGGTATGTCCTCGAAAAAGAATTTCGACTTGAAAAAATACAGAAATTGAAAAAATTATGCGTAATCTTTGAAAAGGGGGGTTTACATGGTCACATATGGTGTGACAACATGGTGTGAATATGACGATTTTGATCATGTAAACGCTAAAACAACCGCTTGACAGACCATGTTGGATGGTTTTCCATTTTTTGGAAAACCTGGTGGTGTGTCACACCATCCAACCTTTGTAAACACTTGTTGTACAACTGGAGCCATTTCGTCGACGTTTTGAAATTTTGGTTGAAAATGTTGTCAATTTGCAATAATGTTTTTTGGAGGGAATTTTTTGAAATTTACAAAAGTCATCCGGAATTGTGGAAAGTAAATTGAAGCTAAAATTTTACTCGCCATAGCATGCCCACACTCTAGAAATAAAATCACAAACTGATGTTGTACAACATCGTTTTTCGTGTAAACGCAATGCTGTCATGCCGTTGTCCAAACATGTTGTCACACCATGTGTGACCATGTAAAACCCCTAAATGAATATATTAATCGAGAGTTCAGCAAATTTAAGACAGAATAACGATAGCTAAAGCATTCCGTTAAATTCTTCTGGTCAAAACTTCTCACTGGTATCTATATCTTTGTTTGACACTACTGCTATATATCACACAATTCGCATTCCCGATTTTAACTCCCTCTGTGAAAAGATATTCCATGCAAATGCATTAAATACCATTTTATTGACTTAGGATTTTGTTTTGCCGGAATGAAAGTTAATATTGGTCGTGTTTTTTTCACTACTCGGTAGCCAGTAAAGTAATCAAGTGCGAAAAAAACGCTCCAACTCACTCTATCTGTCAAATTCAATTTAAATTTCAATGTTGGCACTCAATTCAAAAAACTTCAAAATTCTTCACCATTTAATTAATAATTTTCAACAAAAAAGTGTGCCCGGTTAAATTTAGTTTTATTATTTTTCGTTTTCCAACAGCCAACCCGAGAGTTTATAATGCAGTGGTGAATGATAAAGAAAGAACCCATCAAGAGAGCAAAAAGGAAAAAAAACAATTTTCAACTTCAAAACGAAGTCGCAAAAATTATTCGTCCACATCTCCTATTTAAGTGAAATATTGCAAGAGTAAAAAAAATAAAAAAAGATTTTGGAAAACTATTTTTCGTTTTCTTGACGAACTCCTCGATTGAAAATTTGCACATGCAAACAGAAAAAATTTGTCGGGTTTGTGTGGACACTTTTTTTGGCAACGGGAAGAGGGGCCACAAACACTGAACATAGCAGAAGTAATTTTGCATGAATTCTATTTGATTTTCCTCGCGCAACAATCGGAAAATTTTATCGAAGGGCTGTTCCTCCATCTTTTTGTTTGTTTTTTCATCAAATACAAATAATTTTCAAAATTGCCAAAATAGCAAAATAAATTCTTCTTAACGCCATCAGCGCCATCTACATTTCAATAATATGAAGTTCTATCTCCGGCTTATCTGTCATTATTTTACTGGCCTTTTTATCGACTGTAAAATCAAATTGTTGTTGTTTGCCAAGGGAAATTTTGCTGTGCTGGCTACAGAGTAGTGAAAAAACACGTCTATTATTGTTGTTGCCCAAATATATTTGCAACAAAATAATTAAGTTTGATTTCGAAAGAAGTTGGAGGCAAAACAAAACAACAACAAAAACAGCAGTTTGTTCATATGTAAAAAAAACGACACACCCTACATTCAGTCATTTTAAGTTCAACTTTTTTACAAGAATTTCGATTCATTTTTATCAGCAACAGACTTAGGCCGTGTGCGAATTGGATGAACTGTGGTTAAAAATGGATGAATTTTTAACCACTACTGTCATATTTTAACTTGCTCCGCAGCTAGTAAAATTTTATTTAGTGCGAAATGTCAAAATATAACCAAACGTCAAGTTTTAACCCATTTTTAACTGAATTCGCACACGGCCTTACCCGGCGGCCACACGAGCAAGTTTTTTGCCACCTACGTGGCAAAGTTTTTTGCCACCTACGTCACACCAAGTACACCGATAGAGATTTGACAAGTAATATATGTACGCTACTTGCTGACCAGAACTTGCTCGTGTGGCCGCAGGGTTAACTACGAAAAAAATAAAAAGTCGTTGAGTGTAACAATAGCAATGTTTCTTTTTAGTTTATTAGTGCCCTTAAGTGCTAAAATCCTTCCAGTTCTAAGAAAGTGACAGTTCTCTCGATGCATTCAGCTGTCAAAAGCTTTTCTTCAAAAATTTGTGTATTTTTTCGGCTTTCAGTAAATTTTCTCGAAAAAGGGTTTTGTAAAAACAAAAATTACTTTTTTTTCATTTCATGTTATGCATTAAAAAATGTTGACTCAAAGGTGCATGGATGAACGTTTTCAATTTATGGTAAGACCATGATAAGAACCCAAAAAAGAATCTCTTTGTCTTCAACTTCCAAGTTTATTGATTTTTCTATTGAACAACAAATACTGAAAATGCTTCTCTTCTTTCAATGCAGTTAAAATGCTCAGCAGTGATTCACAGCAAGGCATATACGCGCCATTGAGTCAAGTAATGTCCGATTCTGATAGTGAAGAAGAAATACACAATTCAAGTCGGCACCACGCACGTCGCCAACAACAGCAGCAGCAACAGCAATATCTTCAAAACCACAACAATTTAAATTCGCAACAACAGCAACAGTTTCGTCAATCGAGACAAAGAAGCAGTCAACGTCAGCAGCAAGGCTTCCATACTCGCAGCAGCTTACAATACCACCAAAAGTATCCAAACGGCCATCAAATGCATCACAGCAGCAGTATGTCTCTTCAAAATTCCTTCCGCAGTGTGATGGACGGCGGAAGTAATTTTACCAGCTTCAACAGCGATGGCGAGGAGCGTCATCAAACTGATGCCGATAATGTGGCTATTCTAGGACCCTCAGAGACCAAAGACGAACCTATGACCACCACACGAAAGTGCTGCTTCATCGGATCAATTTTACTTTGTGTCTTTACAATCGTGATCTTCCTGTGGGTAATTCCCTGCAGTGAGGAGGGCACATGTCCAGCTCCGCCAGATCGCATCAAAACTCATAACTGGTTAAATAACTACACGAAGATTGAACTGAAAGGCGTCATCAACGTTGTCGATGGCCTCCGAAACTGGGAAAAGAATCTAATCTTCCTCTACCGAGGCGATGCATTCTTCCCCGAATTCGAACCCTCCAACACCAAACGTAATGGAATCATTTCGCTCATAGGAAGTTCAGGTGCAATCGCTTGGTTCGACGAAATGGTCGATGAACCCATCACCATCGACTGTACTCTGATTGATATCGACAAGAACGGCAAACCGGACTGTTTGGTCATCGACGAGTTCGGTGAATTAGGTGTCATCAATCCCATCTCTGGACAATGGCATTGGAAATTCCGAGTCAGATCCTTAACAAAGGTTGACGTCCTGGACTTCCCAGTAATTCTTCCCGATCTCGATGGAGACGGAATTTATGATATTCTTCTGGCAACGACCTCTCCAATTCTCGATATGAAACCCCGTAATTTCATAACACCCCACCTAGAATTCCATGGTGGTCCAGTAACTGGAGCCAGGAATCTTCTCAGAATAATCTCTGGACGAATCGGGAAGCCCATTGGCGACGGCTACAAGGTTCACGATTGCGATATTCTACGCAAGTTCCAATTGGAAAAGAATCACGTCATCACTTTTAACTGTGTACGCAACAGTACCGAAGTCCAGCGGTCCAAAACTCTGACGGATCTCTTCTCGCTTGTCACAAATCGTTCGATAAAAAGTGAGAAACTCACTCCAGCCTTGAAAATCTCTCAACATCGTCACTACGGCCAAAGAAAAGAGACCGAAGCCCAGAGGAACATCTATTCGTTAAGTGGTCGTGAGCTGATTGTCGAAAATCGAGGAAAATGCCCGGACGACTGCAACGTCTCGTTCATCCTAAGTGAAGAGCGCAACGGAAGAGTAAACGTAGTCCGCAATTTCACCAATCCTGGCATGTATGGCATGGTTCCAGCCCAGTGGCATTTCAAGAACAGCAAATCCAAGATGTCGGGCTTCGTAATGAAATTCTGGAAGTGGAATAACAACACCGCTTCGACGTTCAGTCACCGCGAGAAGCGCGAGGAATCAACTGAATTCCCAACCAGCGAGTTCAATATCTTTGATCATTTGGTCCAGAAGCGCCACACCTACACAATTCCGGAGAAAATTGGCCGCGTTGAGCGCAGCACTGCCAACATCACACGCAGGAAAACCAGCAGCAGTCTCCTGTTGAATAGCTACAAGCGCCAAATTATCACCGAGACCGTTGTACTCGTCATATTCATCGGATCGGACACGCGAATCGAAAACACCAGTCAGAGTGACATTATTCAATTCTGTCGCAACGAAGGCAAGGAGGTCATCTGCCAGCCGGACTTGAATAATCAAGAGAATTCCTTGCTCATAGCCGATTTGGACCAGGATGGATCGCAGGAGCTAGTCTCGTACTATTCGACATTCAAGGAAGATGATCACACAAAAGACTGGAAGCTGGTGACCTATGTGCAGTTGCTGCGATTGGAATCAGAACTGCCGGGCTTCTATGGCGAGGGAAAGCGTAATTAGGATTTAAGGGAATGGTTTTCATTTACTCAACATACAAGCAAAGAATACTCAATCACACCAAACACATTTGTAGAGTTAGAAACTAGAGAAAAACTGCACCTTTAAGGAAAATCAAAACAGAGCACTGCTGTTTTTTAATTCGTCTTTTTTTCATTCAAATAATCGTTGGTCAGTTGCTTCGCGAAGGAAGCAGACAATTTTTTAGATTAAACCTTGCCTTATTGATTTTTTGTTATAAAGTTTTATCACCAATGAAATCAAAATATTCAACTGGCTGATGATTTCGCCGTATGTTGACACTTAGACAAAGTTTTAATCCATGCGGCCGGCAGAGCAAACTGCAATTCAGCTGAGGAAAGCATGTCGTATTCTTGTCTGAGAAAAAAATATTAAATTTTATGAAACAATTTAAATATTTTTAAAAAAAAATATTGTTAAAAAAAAAAAAATACGCCACCAATTTTTTTACTCATCTTAAATTAAATATTACGCAAAAAGAATAAATTAATTCTTTCAAAATTAGTTTAATGAAATTTAAGAAAAAAAAATAATCTTGCCAAACTTGGAAGGTTACTTAATTAGGATAAAATTATAGAAAAAATAAATTTTAGATTAATGCTATTATACCAAAAGAATCTCTCGAACGATCAAATAAATAGAATTCTAGTCACTTGAAATAATCAAAAACCAAGTTTCTTATTTAATTTTTTAGCAATTGTCTGAATTGATTGCGCTCATTGAAAATTAAATGATCAACGGGGTCGCACGAACTTGTCTCATCTGGCTAAAAAAAAACAATGAATTCAAATAAAGAAAGCTAACTGCCTTCTCACAGGACTGCTGCATTAGTTGCATGAAGAGGAGGTGGAACCAGTACAATATGTGCATCATCCGGCTGTTTCAGCTAGAAGAAATCTTCATCCCGGTATCTTATTTTACGATTGGAAACACCCACACATTTTTTTCCAAAACTGTTGCAATATGCTTTAAACATTATGTGGCTTTGACATCTTAGAAACTTGTGCTCTTTACGAGAAAGTACAAAATTAGTTCAAATTAGACCACCCACAATGAAAGATACACTCTTTAGATTCTCCGGTCAAGAAAAACATTTAGTTTTTTTTTATGACAATACATATACATATATTAAACTGGAAGGCGAGTATCGTTGAAGGAGTGAAAAAAGCTACATTTGCACTTGAGTAAAGAGGCAATAGGTTCAAAATGGGAATTTTCCCAAAAAAAATATAACCTACTGGCTACTGGCCTTGGTTTGAAGTACAATAATACGTATCTAAATGTATTAGGCTAATCCTCATGACATGACCACAACTTTCCCTAACCTACAAAAATGTGAAAATAACAAACTTTACATTACATTCTACCAAAAACATATGCAGTAGAATCTGGACAACGTTCACTCAGCATTTGTCCAGCCCATTAAAAAAAAGCGAATCTTTTTCTTCCTCCAATAATCGTCCACTTACGTCCCTTCTTTCTAAGGTCATGTAAACGCTGATAAACTATCAACTCAAGAAATACCTCGAAGACCGAAAGTCTCTTACTGACCGGAAGTACGGCTTTCAAAGCAATAGGTCCACTGGTTTATCTCACCGAACGGTAGAACAAATCTTTACATCGTTTTGTAGAAAGTATAAGATTGCCGCACTTGTTATTTCAAATGCATTTGATAAAGTCTGGCAACTTGCTCTCTTATCGAAAATGCGTGCTCTCGGTATCGATGAATCCCTCCTTCGTTGGATTAGAAACTTTCTTTCGAACGGTTCAATACAAGTTGTGCCAAAAGGGCTCCGTTTTGTCTCCGACCCTCTTTCTCATCTTCATTAATGATCTTTTGTCTGTACCTACTCTTAGCTTTTCTTATTCGTTTCCAGACTCACAATCCTCCTCTTCGGATGTGAAACTGCAACGGCAAAATATGATAATCTTATTCAATATATCTCCCCTGCCACTCTCCATGAGTGGCACTTGCATGAATGAGACCGAACATCTCTAGATTCTCGGTATGTGTATCACTGACCACCTCTTGTGGATCGAGCACAAATGCAATGTCGCCAAAAATGCCGCAAGATGTTTAGGTTTCTTAAGGCGGTGCAAGGAATTTTTCTCCCCGTCTGATCTGGCTACTATCTATAAGACCTATGCATATCCGTCCAAAGCTAGAGTACAACTCTCATATCTGGGCTGGTGCTCCAGCTACATGCGTCCTCTTGGACGGTATACAAAAAAGAGCCCTAAGATTGACCACCGTCGCAACGTTTCGTGTCTCTCGCTCTGTTCTATCGTTACTTTTACGGTAAGTGCTCCGACAACAGTCATACAATTGTACATCAAATACCTGTAGTATTCTATCTGTTATTGAAAGCGAATATTTTCACTCGGTTATAATAAAAAATAACTTCTTTCGTTTTCTGACTTCACAAACTATCTGTAAGCTCCGGCAACCGAGTTGTGAAGGTGATCCTTATAACTTTTGATGAAAAAAACGTTTATCGGGTCGGCTAGTTTTCTAATAAACGATTTTTTTAAACTACATAGCGTATTTGTTATCTATATCGATTTTTCAATCATCGAACAAAAATAAAAATAACAAACTGCCAAATAAACTTATCTGAGTATTCATCGGTCGAATAAATAAGAGCGTTTTTCTTCAGATAAAGTCTATCTGACGATTTAAAAATCCAATATTTTGTTATTTGTCGAATAAACACTATCTGCTTGTTTATCTGGCGATTGAAAAATCAGCTCTTATGGCCATTTGCACCAAACGCTTTTAAATATTTATCGCTTCGTTTAATTTTAAAATGCGATTTATCGGTTGCTCCAACCAATTTTAGTTTTAAAAGGCCGATAAACAAGCCGATAAACTAAAATGCCATTTTCCTCCAGATAAATTTTAAAACCGAGTTTTAATGAAAATATCTACAAAAAAAAAAAACATTTCACTTTTGACAGGACATTTGAAAGTTACAAATTAAAATTCAAAAACATATTTGAATTAAATAGATCGCTGGATATGAACGGCCGGGGTCACTCCATCCGTGGCTCGGTTTTCAATAATTCCACGAAATTTTAGTGCAATGTCGATAGGTGCATTTTTCTCCTCCTCCACATAATAGGTCCGTTCTTTTACTTTTTCTGCAGTTTTTGTAAAAACTGTCAAAAATCGAGGAGTGGGGATGAATTTTTGTGATTCTCCCAAAAATTAAAAGAACGCTTAACAGCAAAATTCTGCCAGATGCACAAAATTACATCAAACGTCAACAAAATTCAATATACTTCTTATGGTTTGACAGAACTTACAAAAACTGCCACAAGAAATTTTTGTAGGTAAGATCGGTAGATAGGGAAAATATTTTTCTCCTTCAAAAGTGACAGAACTTACAAAAATCGGGAGTAAAAGAACGGAAAAGTGGGAGAATTTTGTAGTTTTCGGCAGTTTTAGGGAGTAAAAAACGGCGCAGGGACATAAGTCCCAGGGACATAAGTCCCAAATTTTATTTTTGGGCCTTATGTCCCACCCAAGTGGGACATAACACCCAAATTGAGTTTGGGATTTAAGTCCCACCCAAGTGGGTCATAAGGCCCAAAAAAAAAGTTGGGCCTTATGTCCCACATATAATGTACATGTATGTATTGCTTAACGATAAAACTAGTAGAATTTCAGTACCAGAAAAGAAACTTAAATACTTAGGAAAATCTGCACCTGGTTCAAACCAGTTTTTTAATATCTTCTAAAGCACCCTTTGTGTTCGATATTAATGGCACTGTTACTCTTCAAATTTTGAGACAAAATTATGCATATATTCAAACCTTTTAATAACATGAAACATGAATCAAAGTTATAAGATCTTAGACAAGTATACAAATTTTGATAACACAAATATACATGTATGCATCAAACTTATTTTTTGAAAATATGAGAACAGAGACTTGCATATAAAATTTAAGTTTTAGAGACTTTATAAAATTAAAGCCCAAAAATCGCGCGATTTATGTCCCTGCGCCGTAAAAAACAGGCCTAATTTTTGCCTCTTTCCCTTTTTTTCTTGGCATCAATTTTTTCTTTTTTGAAATTCATATTATTTAAATTGCTGGGCGAAACACGAATTCAAAAATAGGAACGTAACAAACAAAATAAAATGACAGTTCTGACATCTCTTTTTCGTTCAGTTTAAAAAAAAAGCAGGGATGTTTCGCAAACAGCATTTTAGTTAAAAAATCAGTGAAAGACATTGGTGCAACCCAGTAAATTTATCAGGCCGATAAATTTTATAAGCATTTTAACAAAAACTAGTTTTTGTGGATTTTGGTGCAACTGGCCATTAGATAAATTAATTTCAAACTCGAAATTTTGAAAAAGAAAAAAATTCTTAAATTTCTAAATAGTTTTTTCAAAATTTTATGTAATGGAGTATCTACTAATTTTGTTTTCAACATTCAATGCTGTTATTAATTTTTAGTCGAACACAATAAACCGACTTGAAAAATACCTTGCCGTTTTAGAGAAATAAATAAAAAACCAAAACCACTTTTTGCTAAAAAAAAAAAACACTAAATTATATTTGATAAAAAATATGTTTCTTCCGGTAAACAGATCGGTGAAGGTCGGTCTTCAGCGGCTCCTCTTCTTTTTTTTCAAGTGGTAACGCTGGTTGACTATCGGACGCTTTCATATAATGTCATAGGAACATTTTGTTTTTCTAAAAAAAAAAATCTTAACGAAAAGACACCAATGCATCTTACAATAATTCGGTTGATTAAACTATGGCAACAATATTTGAAAAACGTGCAATGTCGCCATTTTCAAAATGTTGCCCATGTTGCATTTGTGCCCAAATTCCAAGCAAATCATTCAGCTCAAATTCGACCAATACATAAATAAAATTCCGCTTTTACCAATGAAGCACATCTTTATTTGGTAGAAAAAATAAATATAAAACGACGGCTCACTACATTCTACAGACAGTACTCTAATATTGTATATACATAAACATACATATTTTTAAATAAATACAATTATTCAAAAAATTTGAGATTAAGCGAATCCTTTCAGATTCCATACAATTTCTATTCTAAGGCACTACATGACTAAAACTTAAAACAACGGGTTTTGTTACAAGTGATTATTCTTTGTTAGTATTTTTTTTCTCTTTCATTGCTTTTGTAGACTCTGTTAATTATTTTAGAGATCTTCACCTATGGCTTTAACCATGCGACAAACAACCTCTCCACAGGTGTCCTGGCGCATTCGTCCAACACTAACGACCTCCTCGTGATTCGCTTCTTCGTCACTGCTGTTATAGTCGGTGGCACATTTGTTGGTGATCAAACTGAACGCAAACACAGTCATATCACAATGACGAGCAGTAATGACTTCATGCACAGTCGACATGCCCACTGCATCGACACCCATGGTTCGCAACATTTTCAATTCAGCCACTGACTCATAGTTTGGACCTCCCAAACAAGTGTAGACACCTTCGTGCACATCATTCTCCACACCCATTTCTTTCACAATTTTACGAGCCTTGCGAACCATCTTAGAATCATAAGCATTGGTCATCGGTGGGAAACGGGGTCCAAAACGAGGATCATTGGGTCCTGCCAAAGGGCTGTTTCCAGCAAAGCCCATCATATTGATGTGATCTCGCACGATCATCAGATCACCAACTTTGAATTTCGGATTAAGACCACCAGCAGCATTTGTGGCAATGAGAACTTTCACCCCGACGAGTTTCATGACACGAACTGGCATTGAGCATTTGGCCAATGGGTAACCTTCATAGTAGTGGAAACGACCTTGCATGCACATAACTGGCATACCTTCCAAATGGCCAAAGACCAAACGGCCCACATGTCCTTCGACCGTTGATACCGGGAAATTGGGTATGTCCTCGTAATCGAAAGCGCATGTGTCAACGAGATGATCGGCCAAGGAGTTTAGTCCTGATCCGCAAATAATTCCGATTTTTGGACGAATGTCTGTTCGGCTGGTGAGGAAATCAGCAATCTCTTTGATTATTTCATAGGAGTAGCTAAAATAGAAGTAAGCAAAATTGATTCATGAGAAAATGTTTAAAGTCTTGTAAAAATAAAATGATTTTTTTTTTTTATGGCGAATAGTGAAGATGTCAATGGGAATACAGATAGTTCGGGATCGGTATTCTAGAAAGTTTTTATATAGACCCCTACCGAAACCTTGGAATAATGAGAGACAAATGTTGAGAACTTACGATGCGGTGAATGGTTTAATGGTCTTAAATTGTTTGATAAAATTTACTAACTTTTCTTCATTTAGAACGAGTTGAATTTTCTCTTTTTCTGATAGTTGTTGTTGGCCTTGTTGTCTGTAATTAAAAATTTTGTTGCATTTTTGGTAAAACAAAATTAAAGGTATAAAATTGTTTTTGGTAAATTTAGAAATGTGTGTCGAATGTTTTTTGGAAGCCCTTCAATTTTTAGGCGTAAATGATGAGAAAATGATTTAACCGTCTTCGATTGGTAAAGAATGGAAAAGTGTATAACATCTTGTTCTTTTTTTAAGTAACAACTATTAGCACAATTAATCCAATTGTGTGGTAAGCAAACAAACTAGACCTTTTCCGACCAAGCCAAATATTTAGGCCTCATATTAGACAAAAAACTAAATTGGAAGACAAATATTGATGAAAGAGAAAAGAAGGCTACTGTAGCACGCTTTGCTTGTAAAAAGGCCATAGGCTTCTCCCAAAAACAAAAACCCACTGGCTATAAACTTCGGTAATCAGATCGATATACTTATATATGGAGTTGTCGTATGGTGGACCGCACTGGATAAAATATGGTTAATTTGAATAAATTCATTAAAGTCCAGCGGTGAGCAGGTATGTGCATCACGGGAGCACTTTGCTCAGCACCAACAGCAACTTTGGAAGTGCTTCTAAACCTAACACCTCTTGACAACTTCTCCAAAATGGTAGCAGCGAACTCATGCACGAGGCTTAAAGCCACCTCTCAATTGATCAGTAACAATAGTGGTCATACTACTCTTCAGATCTATCCCAGATCGCTTGCTTAGACTATACCACCCCAAAAATGGTATTCGATAATAACTTCCATTTTTCCATCCCTTCAAGATGTTTTTGGGAAGAAGACCTCTGGAAGAAAATACGATACACTTCTATACAGACAGTTCAAAGGCCGACTACGGCGGCGTTGGAAGTGGTATCCACTCGAAACAACTGAATCTCAGTCTGTCACATAGACTTCCCAATCAATGTAGTGTGTTCCAGTCAAAAGTAATGGCGATAAAAGAGGCATCATCCTGACTCAAAGAAAACGTTATATCTTGCAAGGATATACGTATTTTCTCGGACCGCCAAGCCGCTCTCAAAACTCTCACGTCTGTCTCTTATAGGCCACGACTGTCAATCATCTCTGAATGAGATGACAGAACAGTTTAACATATTCACCTCATTTGGGTGCCAGGCTGCCAGGCCACAGAGACATTCCGGGAAATTGCAAAGCTGATGAGTTGGCCAAAACCGGAACACTTCTACCCACTGTTAAACAAAGACAAAATACAAGAACACCACTTGCTGAATGCAAACATCTTCTCAAACAATATGATCTAGAATCAATAAATAGTAGATGGTCACAGCGTACCACCTGCCTAGCAACCACACAAATATGGCCAAGCATAGCCCTGAAGCGGTCAAAAGGCTTGATTTCCATGAATTGACAAAGTATACGCTCCACACTAACAGGACACTGCCTCATAGGGAGACATGCTATGAGGGTAGGGGTCTACACTAATGACTTCTGTAAAAGCCGTTTGAACAAGGAGGAAGAGGAAAAAGTCCAACACCTTCTATGTACATACATGTCCGGCACTCTTCGATATAGAAGAAATAACTATCTCGGTAATCACTTCTTCGATAATACCAGTGAACTGGCAACGATCGACACAAGATGTCTCTCTAATTTCATTAAAAGTACAAAATGTTCTCTCTTCATTCTCCCATGAGTAACTTCTTTAGTGGTATCACAATGGACCCTTGAGGTCTAAGTGAGTCAATAACATCTAGACAGGCAGTATAATCTAACATTAACAAACTAGAGGATTTAATTGTAAAACATATCCTGATGCTGGAAGGGAACTCAAGTACAGAAGGATAGGTTTAAAAAATGTTACTTTTTTCGGTTTTCAATTTGTTTTTAATTAAAATATTTGAAAGCAGATTTGAATTAACAATTTTAAATTTCATTTGATATAATCGAAGCTTGTTACAAATAGCACCTATGAATTACTCAAACAATTTAAACGCTGAATGCATACAAATAGATTGGGCTTTATGCAACCTAAACATGATAGAACTTATGTCTGTTTCATAACAGAAGAAGATTGATATGGAACAGAGTATACAGAGCAATTAATGTGCATCATGTCAATCATTACGTTACGTGGGACACACTTCAAATTATTATTCACTTAAATTTGCAAAATAGGGGTTGGAAATGTTTGTTTTGAAATGAAGTTACTTAAGTACTGATCATTGTATATGAAACCACCTAGTACAATCAAGAATGGGATTTTCGATTTTTTGCGCCAGATCGAAACCAAAAAAAAAAAATCCCAATACAAAACCTATGTAAAAGGAGTTAGCGCTGCGCCAGAACTCAAGATGGCACTACAATCGATTGCCAGGTCGCGGGTACTAGCTAGATAGAAATACAATGGTACTGATAACATTTAAAAAATTTAAAGTCACAAAGTTCAATTCTTGCACATCAATAAATTGATTTATAGATTTAGTCGAAGGTAGGTAAGTATTTTATGGGGTAAATAAATTTCGTAAACAAACAATAACATTGTTTTCAGAATTCTGTATACAACAGTGAAGTAATGCAATATTTACACAAAGTAACAAAAAATAACTAATTCCTGGAAAGTAATAACTAATAACCGTTTTAAGTTTCGGTAACAGTTCGAAAACCTAGTCACCTTAGTCACGATTCAACAAAAAAAGTAATTTTATATTTTAACTACACTTTTCCCAGATTGTATTGATCCCTTCACCCTAATATTCAAACGCTATGGATACAGAGTAAAGTATCAATTAGCAAGTGACAACCATTGTACTGATCGCTAATAAAACAACAAATTATCTGTCATGGAAAAAGACCGGAAAAAGAAGATAAGCCATAATGCCAATTTCTTTGAACTGTTATTTTTAATTACTTGTCTGTCCAGTAATTAATAATTTATTATTGTAATGTAACGCATTGTTTTCTTTTTTAATTGAAAATGAAATTTAATATTTTTAGCAACTTGTGTGTGAGGAAGTTTCATGCGAATGGTGACATCTGATATCGATATCTAAGACTTGTGCGTTGCTTCTCACTTAATTGACGCACGAAGTAATTTAAATCGATTAATTTAACGTTCGTGGAATGTTATATAGGATTTCAAAGAGAGCAATGTTATTATTTTGTTTTTGCAGAATCCAAGAAAACAAAAACAAACCAGTAAAAAATAGATTTGTTTATAAGGAAGTTTTTATTCGGTTTATGATTATTTTAATGATTGCGTAGGTCCGTTTGAAGTTTTTGTACAAATTGAATTCTTAAAAAACAAAAGCGATCATTCTAAAATGACCCCGAAAGTGATAAGAAGAAAAAAACCAAGGTACCAATGAACATTAATTTTGTTTATTTTCCTAAAGCGTGACTATCAAGATTATGTTATTTTTCGGAATTCGGGACACAATTACGTTTTTAGAAAGAAGTGATATTGCTAGCCAAAGTTAGCTATTAATTTTGTACATAGTTTTCTGACGCAATTGATATATATTTGTTATCATCTTATGAATTTTGGAAAATATGCTAACTTTCCAGATCACAAAAAGCGCAGTGCAAACACGTTTCACATTGAGGCACCTTTTTAAAATATGTATCTCGTCGTTTTCGAGGGAATTGTATTTTAACGCCTGACTCTGATTTTACAGCAAATTTTTTTTCCTTTCTTAAACTATCTACACTCTGAATTAACAGTAATTTAATTGAAAAATTTCAAAACACAATTTTACCACCTTTGCATATTGGAAAATTTTGCCTGAACACTTTCAAATCTGTCCATGTTCTACGAGCTTCAAGATCACACTTCTCGCGAGTTGCGACTTATTTATTTATTTCCTATTTGCATTCACTTTTCTTTGAATAACTATCTCTTAGAATATCGAATAACTTCATTTAATATCAATATATCACAGACATTTATTTCACTGCACTAAATCACGGCCAGAAGAACTTGCATAGCCAAGCGAAACATGATTCCCTTACTATAGATCTGTCTCAGATACAAACAGAGCACATTCTTTTGCTTTTCTTTGCCCATCTCTTGAACAAAGTTCCAACTGACTATGTATTTCAAAGTAGGTAAAGCACTAACTAAGCGAATCGAACAAATAAAATGAACCATGAAACAAATTTTGCTTACCAGGTACACGTACAAAAAACAAAATAACTTTAACAGAACTACATTGTGTAAACTACGTCAACACAAACTAAACTACGATTGTCACATTTCGGTAAAAATTTTTTTACTTACAATGCATTTTCAGTTGCAGTGTAGGTTCCGCTGGAGTTGCCATTTCCTGTGGCGCCATTAGTTGCTTTCTTTGCACTTAAAACGCTGTTACCGTTTGTGTATCCAGTCATTTTGACTATGTTTTAAAATTATTTTCTTCCTTTAATTGATTTGATCACGAAAAATTGTTAACGACTTTTTTTTCTGTATGTAGAAAATTGATTTGAAATCTTTTGCGCAAAGTCTATGATCTTCTTTTGAAGAGAGGGATGCTTCGTTGTGAACTTGTTAACGTTTGACTCAAAACTGTTGCCTCAACTTGTTTCGAGCGATATTTATAATATCGATACGGTTTTTTTTTGTAATTTTATAGCTAATAATCTTAATGTGTATATAGTCACACCAGCTGATTGTTGTTTTTGTTGACATGCAACATTCAGACTCAGCTACATTATACCTACTCGTTCGTACGTAGGTACATGATACATGTTTGGAATTTTATAGAATTGCCTGTTGAAGCCGATAAGAATTGACTATTGTTAAGTATTAGATTATAGAGAGAAGATCATAAGGCCGGAGTAGTTTGAAGAAGGCCCTGGGTTAAACAAAAATATTTTGTTGGAATTTGGGAAAGTAAATCTTGTAAATCTCTGTGTATACACAAACAAATCTTCTTGTTTTTACTGTCCTCCTTAAATTCTCTTTTTGACTTTTTGTTTCTGTTTCATGACATCGTCTTTTTATGTTCGGTTCAAAAAGGATTCATAAGTTCAGAAATGAAAAGACTAAGTCCTTCACTGAACATTGTCTTTGGTGTCAAAGAAAGTTCGAGATGCCTACTATTGTTGCCAACCGTTTTTCTATTTCTGTATTCTGTTTATCAGTATTAAATTTAATTTCCTCTTAATTCTAAAAACAAATTTGTCTCAATAAATTAAATTACCTAATTAGTTTCGCTACATCATTTTTAATTGTTTTGACTTTTTTAGTTCGAGAAAAAATTGAATCGTTAGTTAAGACTTAGAAGAAGAAACTTTTAACAATACAAAGGATAAACTAGATATGCTGGTCACCTCACAAAAAGTTAGCATTGTATTGGTCGTTGCATATCACTGGATGCCGAACATGTGAGTTCTTCCCCTTTGAGCAATCTATAAAAACTCAAGAGTCTACGATATACATTATGATCTTTTTATGGACTCATGTTGATGATGAGATTCTCATTTTAATTATTGTTAAGATACCAACATAGGATGCATTTTGTTCTTGTTCTTGGAAGAATAATTGTTACGTTACCGGCAAACCTGTTTTTGTGCTAATGTTTGGCTTATATGATGCTTTTTAGGAGATTGATGATCAATTTGTTGCGCAGGAACTGATGTTTGAATTGAATTTCAAATCAATTGCAATGAGTAAATTACTGTGAAATAAAGTTGATAAACGTTTTGCTTGTCATTCCTCATGTGTACATTAATTTTTGTTTATTAGCAATATGTATTTAGTGGAATACAAAAATTCCACACAGCTACCTTTAATTATCATCGGTCATGGGTGCTTTTCCAGAAGCAATAAATGAAGTCAAATGTATCTGGAAATTATTCCGTAACCAAGGCTTTTGAGATAAGAAATCAAATGATTGGAACATTGACTTGGTTAATTTTAATAAGTATCTAGACCCTTTCGAAAGGTTATAGGAAACAGAGGAAATGTGATCTCAAACTTGACTTCGAGAAATTTAATGATTCGATTCAAAATTCGTTGCATATGAGAAAAAAAGTAACTGGCACTACCTTACAATATAATGTTGCCCAAAACAACAATTTTAACTCTTCAACATGTGTGGGTGTTTAGCTAAAGGTAAATAAATTCTCAATGGAAAATTTTGTGGCCAACCATTCCCAAAAGGAAAATTCCCAAAGTAAATTCGGAAGAATTTCTTTGACAATCAGGTAAAAAGGTCATCAATAGTGTTGATCATGTTTATGTTTCATGCTCTTGTTGTTTTTGTTAAGACTGCCGAGATTTTGGGATTTTTCCATAACAACAAGAAGTGGTGTTGGGAAATGTGATGATGATGAAATAGGAAAGCGTCGTTTCATGATTTAAATTTGTGTTGCACAAAAGATACTCGATTTAAAATTGATGAAGATGTTTTTATCAGCGAACATTGTACTCCCTTAGCAACTTATCCTCAAATCTTATTACCGAAAATTTTGCATTCAAATAAATTTCTAACCGATAAAGATAGCTGGAAGGCTGGAACATACTTTTGCCTGAATTCAAATTAATTTCATTCGTTTCTCACCCTGGTTGGACTATTATCAGTATACAATACACGTAATGGCTTGCCCCCAAGAGCGTTGGACCATATTCTGCTGACGCAGTTTCAGCAATGAAATTCATCAAAAACAATAACAATTGATTTGCTTAATTGAACGAAAATACCCCATGTTCTTATCATCTCATTTTTTGTGTTGTTTTTGTTTTTATTTAATTTTTAGCTCTGGCACTATCGCATTCACGCTAATAACGTGTTGAGTGGACCCCTTATGAAGATTGATATGAAATAATCGTTGATGTTCAAGTGAATTTGTAATCGAAGAAGCATGTTAAAGCATACAAAGTATGCAGTTACAAAACTTAATATAGGTACACAAGGTTGCCATAATAAATGCAATGCAATTCCTTGTAGCACCATTGATCGCTCCAAAAGATCTGGGAGATCTACAATAATTGCAGAGGATACTCGTTTGGCCTGAAAACAAGTTTCATGATTTAAAAAAAAAAGAAGCCTGAGACAAAAAGGCACTGGTGGCCACACATCTGACACCTTGGTGGAATTGATCTGGATGCTTCAGTCCAGTGTTTGAGGATGCCTATAAGAGGATGCGGATGCATTCTAAATAGCTTAAATGCGGCGGCTATATTGAAATTAAAAACTCTTAAAGGTGCGTTTCCATTTAAGAGTAAAAACGCTGAGTGGCTTTCAGGCCAATCTCGAGAGCAAACTATTATATGGTCACAGCCTTGAGAGTCTCTACTTGAGAGCTGACTTTCTACTCTCGACATTCAGTCAGAGTTACTCGCAAGTGGACACACTTTTTACCGCTATCGGAGATAAGCTCGCAAATTCCAACATAGTTCGTATTCTGCGAGTAACTCTCAGCAGTCAACATGGCAGTGGCAGTAAACGTTACCTCGGTGTTCCCGCGATAACTGGGATAAAAAGTAGTCATTTCATAAACTCAAGTACCACTGCCTATGCAAAAAAATATGTAGAACTTTTTCTCTATGCAAATTTAAAACAAATATATCCCATCATCAACAAACAAAGCAACATCTGTCCACCGCCTAGGACAAAACGTCACTGTTGGTAGCAGCAATTTCGAGGTAGTTAAGGAGTTCACCTACCTTGGAACAAACATCAATCCCACGAACGACACCTTAGTGGAGATCCGAAGAAGAATTACCCTAGCGAACCGCTGCTGCTTCGGTTTGGCCAAACAACTGGGTTCAAAACTCCTCACTCGAAAGACAAAGTGTCTGCTATACAAAACTTTGATTTTACCAGTCCTACTCTACGGTGCCGAGTGCTGGACGATAAGTAAAAAAGGGGAATTGATACTGGGCACTTTCGAAAGAAAAATTCTTCGACGGATTTTTGGTCCCGTATGCGACGATGGCGAATGGAGAAGAAGATACAACCGAGAACTGTATGAGCTGTACCAAGATGTGGATGTAGTCCAGAAGGCCAAGAAAAGACGACTACATTGGCTCGGCCACATCGAGCGAATGGACGACAACGCTCCAGCCAAGAAAGTCTTCTCATCCCAGCCCCCAGGTTCAAGACGACAAGGAAGACCGAATCTACGGTACAAGGACCAAGTGACTGCGGATGCCAGAGCGCTCGGTCTCGGTGACTGGAGAGTGCATGCGAGGGATCGTTCACGATGGAAGACTGCAGTATCTCAGGCTGAGACCCTTCATGGATTGTGAGCCGGATAAGTAAGTAAGTATATCCCATCATACATTTTAAGGAGATAAAAGGCCTATGTGTAAGTGAAATTTCATTCAGATTCGTTCAGTTGTTCTGAAATTTAATTAATGTGATTTTATGGAAAACAACAACAGATGAACGGAGAAGTTGTTTGCTGACCATCTTCGATTAGATGCTCGAATTAAGGGTAGACCCCACACCTACAACGTGCCCGACAACGTAGTCAATCCAGGGTTTTACCCAACATTTTCTTGTACTTCTTTTTCCAAAACGATGCAATAACCAAAAAAACAGCAACCTTTCGCTTAAAAGAATTTATGTTTTTCCTTCCACTTTCAATATCCGACTAGCAAAACAAATAATATCAAGTGGACAGGGTTATGATAGAACTCTCAGAAATTGTTCTGTCAGACTCGAACATGACAACTATAGATAAACTCTCAAATGGACAGGCACCTGAGAGTAAATCTCGAGAGTTTACTAGCGATAGAACCCTCAAATTTACACGAACCTTTAGTCTCTTAGCATTCAGATTGAAAAGAGATACAGTCGATACCAGAATACTTGGTTTTGATGAATTCAAGAACAAGAAGCATAATGTCCAAAAAGTGTATCACGTCCGATTGGAGACTGCAGCCAAATAAGTGTAAGTGAAATAAGAAAAAAAATCGGAACGGAGATAGGGAGCAGGGAATGCTGACATTAGGCAAAGGTTAACAAATAAATAAAATTCTGATGAAATATTAATATTTATTGCAATTTAAACAATTTCTTTTTTTTAATCAATGAGTTTGATTTCAAAGGTGAATCTTCCCTTAGCAAAGGAGGTTTCATCAAAATCTTTGACGAGATTACGTTTTGATAGCTAGAGTGGAGAGAATGAATTTTTTTTAAATAAATAGCTGATTAGTTTGTAATTTGTTGTTTGGTTTGAAAAGAAACTGTGGAAAATCAAATTAAAATATACACAACGCCCCATCGTCCGATGCTTCTTTAATAAAAACAAATTCAAGACGACATCTAAATACCCCCCACAGATTTGTTTACATTTTCGCATTTCCGATGAACGCCGATAAGCGCTTCCAATTAAAAATAAGGTTTTTTGTTTAATAAAATTGATATTTTTATAAATTGCATAAACGCTGATTAAGATGAGTTAGAAATAAGAAATAAAAAAATCACCCTTAAACAATAAAACTTGTATAATCGAAAATCGTCAACAAGTTGAACAATTTACAAGGGTTGTAAGCAGCTCCAATAAACGGTTACTTGGGTTATTGGAAGTAAACAATAAAATTTAAAAGATAATGGAAATATTTTCGAAAGCAAAAGCTCCTAGGGGTCATATACGTAAGCCACTTTCTTGTTTGTTTTTATTTTCACTAAGTAAACAAATAACATTAAAATATGAAAGATTCAAAAATAAGTCGAGGACAACATACATAGAAGTTTCATTAATAGAATTCTATTAAAAGTGATGATTTTCAGGAACTGATAATGAGAAGTTACTTTCGGATGACGAAAAAGTTGCTTAAAATTTCTTAGCTGCCGGAAAAGTCTCGATTACTTATCTTGCTCTAGAATTTTGATTGAAAAGATTAAAAGTGACTTGCACGTGGATGACATGCATATTATCATCAAAAATTAATGAATTAGTCAGTTACACAAAAAGAGAAAAAATAGAAGATTTTTGTTGATGATCGAAGTATTGATTAAATTGTATGAATGCGAACAAGATAATGCACATTCATTACTTTCAAACTGTCAATGATCAAAAAACATGCTTTTCTTTGCCAACAATCGAATGTCTCAGTTTGTTAGTATCGTCGAGGCCAAGGCATGAATCAGTTGATTCAAATCTTATGAAACAAACAAACGAATTAAATAATTTTAAGACACAAAACACAACATTGTAGTTTACATATTTGTATTACTTTATTATTCATTTTCTCAAATTAAATACTATATTTTAAATAATTTTGTTTTTGTTAATTCTATATTAATAATTCTAGTTAAAAAGTTAAGTACAGCAGTAATAATATTTTGTTTATATTTATTAATCAATATATTACTTTTAATATATATTTCCGTTTCATATTTCAATAATAATAATAAATATATGTTTCAATGTATTTTATTTAAATAATTTATCAATAAATGTTGTGTATAACTCAACTTGTATTTAAATATCTGTGAATTCTTAAAGTAAAAAACAATCATTTTATTCTCATCGGCAGATCAAACAAGTAGCAAATATTATTTATCAGTAGAAAAAAAGAGTAAATACGAAATCTTAATATAAAATCTAATTTTAGAAAAGATTCAATAATTATGTGTTTAATTTTGTATAAATAATAAATTAAAACAAATATAAATGTACATTTTTATTTCGAAGTACAAACAAACAAAAACGCAAACATGTTCATTCAACACAATTTATTATAAATTAAATTAAACTTTCCACATTCATTCTTTAACATTCTCTTAAAAATTATTTATTTTGTGTATTTTTTGTTTTTATTAACTAATAGAAAAGAAATTTGATTGTAGTGTAATTAAATAGAAAATGCTCATAATGTTTTATTATTTTTTACTATTAAAGTTTCTTTTGAGTGTTTTTTTTTTATTATACAATTGCTTGTCGGGTGATTTTATTTATAAATGAGTGTTTTCTCTTTCTTGTTTGATTGGTTATGGCTTGTGATAAATTTATTCTATAACTTACTTTTAGCTACAATTTGAAGGATTTGATTAAGTGGACTCTTTTATTTCAAGCAAGCAACAAATAAAAAAAACTTGAAGGAATGGAAAAATGGAAATGTCAGATGGACAACAGAAATTTATGGTTTTGAATAAGACTTCTTATTCCATTATCGTAATGGGTTTTGAGATCGTTCAAATAAACATCGTGTGCCACAAACTTTATACTCTCTAAGCTATAAGATAATAATTTCATGAAAGTCATTCGATTTGTTCGTTCCTTATTAAGTGTGAATCTCGCTATGAGTTTATTTTTAAAACATAACATGGTTTAAATTTAAATTCGGCCTTGAAATTAGTTAATATAACATGAACAAATCTACTGACTTGAAACTACTTGAAACAGAATAAAACTATGAAGAAGGAGTTTTACATTGCAAGGCTCCTACGGTTATAACGGGTTATTCATTTTGCGGTTTCAAAAGTATAGGGCTGGAATTCAACATCTGTCAAACTAAGTTGTTACACCAATTTTTATTTTGTCAGTTGAAAGTCTGACATTTACGAAAATGGATCGCTTAACTTTCGCACAACGCATAAAAATAGTTAAAACCTACCACAAAAATGGTGATTCTGCCACAGCCACATATCGTGCTTTAAGAGGAGATTATGGTTTACATAATCGTCCAACTACGCAAGCAATTGGCGAAATTGTGAAGAAATTTGAAGAGAATGGATTGGTTACAGATGAGTTCTGAAATCCTCAAGTAATTGGAAAGAGGTCATTACATCCACAAAAAGTCAGTGTTTGGTGCGCTGGCGCTGGTGTGATTGGACCTTACTTCTTCGAAAACGACGATGGAACGACTGTCACCGTCAATTTGCAGCGTTGTGGTCATATGATAACCGATTTTTTTTTTGCCTGCTATTGAAGAATACGACTTGGAGAATATGTGGTTTCAACAAGACGGTGCCACATGCCACACAACTAGAGCGAATATGGCTTTATTGCAAGAGACATTTCCTGGCCGCGTAATTTCTCGTCGTTTCGATATTAACTGGCCACCAAGATCATGCGTTTTGACACCGCTGGACATTTTTTGAGGGGCTACGCGAAAGACCGTGTTTATGCAGATAAACCTGTAATTCTTGAGCACTTAAAAACCAACATTCGTCAAGTTATGGCTGAGATACCGCCCAATACGTGTCAAAAAGCGGTCGAAAATTACCCCACCAATTCGCGTGGTGGTCATTTAAATGATGAAGTGTTTCACACATAATGTCAACGTTCAAATTTTATAATAAAAAAGAAATATCATGAAACAAAATATTATATATGGTTTTTTTTACGTTTACTTTTGAAACCGCAAAATGGATGCCCCTGTACAGATTTTGCATACAATGGAGAAGAAACTCCTAAATGACTTTCCTGAACTGTAAAGCAAGGTTGAAAATGATACTCAAAACGTCTGTCTATGGGCTCTCGTTTCACAGCTTCAAATTTACTGAATTGGAATCGGCTCTTTTTCTTAATGAATGTCGAATATAAACAAGAAAAATTATTCAGAAAGCAGACTGCATTCGAGATTAAAGCTTGATTCTCAAAAAAATGTCACAGCAAATCAAAACCAACAACATAATGTAAATATTGGAAAAAAAAATTGATTGAAATATAAAAATACTAAACACGTTTTCACTGAGAATTTCAGGTGCTTCTGAAAGCACTATCATAAATTTGTTTGTAAAATTAAAAATAAATTATAACAAAAACAACAAAATAAAAACAAACATTTTTCATAAAAAAAAAATCAACACAAAACATAAATGTAATTTCTAAAATAAAGGAAACTCAAATCTACTAATTTTTTAAATGCATTGCAACCAACTTATAACTTTTTTTCGGACACTGTCTATGACTTTGTTTTAATTTTAATTTTAGTTCAATACTTAAAGTTTAGGATTTCATTTATCCTTGAATATTGAATATTGATTTAATAGCAATTAGTATTTTTTATGCACAAACATTTATACGAAACAACTAGAGAAGGGTTTTGACTACAGTTACACGAATTTTTCATTTTTATTTCTACTTTCAATGTACCTACTATGACGTAATAATAGCTAGATACTTTAAAAATGTGTCCCTAGTGAGTAAATTTATTTAATATCTCCATATATCATTTTAAATTTACTGTAACTAAGAGAAAGAGTAAATATTTAGTTCATAAAAAAAAGTGTTTCAAATACCTTCTTCAAAGATTATTTATTTTTATTTTTTATTTAAAAATAGAAAACTAAATTCTTAGCTGTTTTTGTTTTTTTTTTTCTTCTTAATTTGTTTAATAAATTAATTAAATCAGTCCATTGTATGTGTGTATGTGTGGTTTTTCTCTTTTCTATCAATTTAGTACAGTAAATGTAGACGTTTTATTTTTGTTTGTAATTACTTTTTCTTGGCAGCCTTCTTTTCAGCTTTGCGTATGGCTTTCTCACGTTCACGACGTTCACGCTCTTGATCTTTACGTTCCTTCTCAATGCTTGCTTTGAGATCTTTTAATCGTCGTTTGAGACGTTGCTTATCATCGCCCGAAACGCCGAGTGTCTTAAAGTCCTTCGAGTCTAGAGTGAGAAGAGCACCGCCTTCGACATTGTGCTCCTTGAATACGGGAATGTAACGATCAAGATCGATGCCCATTAGCCAGTGTCCCACCTGAGAATGTTTGACGTATTTTGTTTTTTTTAATTTGTTTTGAAAAAAGTTTATGTTCTTACCTGTTCCTTAGTCCACTCGTGCACTGGTCCACCCTTATAATTGTGAGTGGATTTTCTCTCGGAGAAACTACTACTCGATCCGGATAAATCCATACAACGACTAGGCGAGTAGCCAGGCGATGTCGATCCAGACGACATGCTCGTGGGGGACGGTGGACCTTGTGGATGCGATAATTGCGATTGTTGCTGCCATGGAACTGTACCAGGCGGAGAAAGGGATTGAGGAACAACGTTTTTAACTATAAGGCATTTAGGTGTTTTGACATTGTTTGTGTTTGTGTTTATTTTTTTATTATTGATTTGTTTTTCGATTAAATTGGAACAGGAAACGAAAAAGAAAAAAAAGAAATCAAACGGTCAAAAACTTAGAAACACATCAAAAACCACATCGAAAAGAAGTAGCAAGCGCGTATTTTTTGTTTGTTTTTGAAACGCAATCAATTTGTTAAAACAAAGTAAAACATTCAAAGCGAATGCAACAATGTACAGCAATTACCTTTTGGTTGGGCTTCGTTGACTGCCTGTCGAATTTCATTGATCAACGTTTTGGCACTTATGGCCGCTGAACTTTGGCTTTTATTTATTTCGGTGTAATCATCGCTGGAATGTCGGGATGAACCATCACCAAGGCGTCTAAAATTATATAAAACAAAACAATCATAAGAAAATCATATAAATTCAGTGAGTACCTTTCCCTGTCGGATAGCACTTGATTCAGTTGATCGGTGAAAGATGCCGGTGGGGCTTTATTGCCCCTTCGACGACTCGGATACATCCAATTCTCAGTTTGATCGTTTTCTGAGAGTTTGTCATTGGAGCCAAGTATACTGTCGTATGAGCTATTGAGATCCTTGCTAACACCAAACGATGAATCACTGCTGGTGGTTTTGAAGATATTTGGTATTGTGGAATGAGTTTTGTGGTCCTTGTGCACTTGAGCGTAAAGCTGATTGATTTGTTGTTCCCGTACGGATTTGTCGCTGCCACTATTGTGTAAATAATGATGCCCATTTTGGTGGTTGCCATTCGAAACCATTGTGGTATTCGTTGATGATGTATCGTTCGTTCCCAAATCGTCCTCACTGTCTAGGCCACAATCTGAGCTACTATTGCTTAGACTCTTCTTTCCAGTGGGTAATTGGCGATTAGCTAAACCTCCACGTGATGCTACAATTAACATTAATCATTAATAACTCAAAGAACTCACTTTAATTTATTTTCGCTTACCAAGATCAATCTTCGTCTTTGTCGCCGAATTATCAAGCAACTCATGTTGCGGTACAGCTGCATCCAGTTCGTCTTTTATAGGAACCTTCCTCTCCACTGTGGCAGTCTTAACACCCTCACCGTCCGGTGACAAGTCAGAAATCTCTGTATCCGAGAGTTCAGTCTCTAATTTATGGAACAGCGGCTTGGGCGGTGCCTTGCGAACCATTTGTGGTGTCAACTTAAGCGTCGTACTATCATATGGCAGGACAACGGGGAACCCAGCTTTACGTTGAGTCTCTTGCAATTCTTGCTCCAAATTAATCACACGATCTTTGAGCTTCTTCACCAATGCATTGTATTCGGTATCTTTCTCCTGCAGCAATTGCTGATAGAATTCCTCCCGATGAACCATATCGACTTCACGCTGCTGGAATTCACGGACTAATCGTTTGGCTTTGTTGTATTTCTTATCCAGAGCCATGTATTGACTCTGGGATTGCTGTAGCATATTTTGCAGGTTAGATGCTTCTTTTTTAATATTTGTAAGTTCACGTTCGGTCTGGCGTAAACGTTCGTTGAGCAATTCATCTTCATTACCTGTTGTTTCTAGTTTTACAAGCTAAACATGTAAAATAAATAAGTAAATTTTAGTGTGGATTTTTGATTGTTGTTTTTGCAAGGAAATAAAAGAAATGCTACAAACAGAGTATATTGAAAAAAAGAACAAAAAATGAAAGTTGAGGGATAAATCAAAAGAAAAATGATGAGACTACACAACACCCACCTTTCTTCTTAAGTTAGTGATTATGTCTTCTTTTAAAAGGCAACTTATTTCACTCTAAAACATAAGAAAAAAAAAGTAAATAAATAAAATAAAAAATAATGTAAAGAAAAAAACATTGCATAGGGGATAATTGAATACAAAGCAATCAGCTTGAAATTAACAACAAAACCATGATTGCAGAATCTAATTTGCATTCTCAAGAAACGCGTTTATCTACTGCTTAAGACGATTGTAAATTTGTATTTAACTCGTTCAACTATTTAATAAGAGGGTTGACTGCTCTATTATGATTAAACGATTCATCTGGCATGAGTCTTTCGAAAAGGACAAAACTTCATCTTAAACGCAGTGTTTCCGGTTGAACTTTGTCAGTGAACAAGGTAAGAAATCGCCGTTCACATATATTAACAAAGCATTAAATTAAACATGCATGCATTAAACTTTGCTCAAAATAGAACATTCACAACTTGTCACCAAGGAAACGGAAGAGCGAGTTTTTCGCTTCCAACAACATGCTTTCTCACGGTAGTTTCGATGTTTAAACTCCCTTTTTTTTGTCATACCTAAGCTTTGAGGAACAGTGATATTTCAAAATTGCTTAAGGAATATGTTGATTGTTTGAATTTCAAGTAAATTCAATTACCGAATGTATGAGAGGAGCACAAACTTCTCAGAAAGAAAAACCGATCGAGGAGATAGAGGGATGTCACAACAGGAATGAAGTTCGGAAGTTTTACAAAAAGGTTAAACAAACCACCAGTGCTTATATACTCCGAACCGAAGCCTGTAGAGATCATCATGGGAAAATAGTATTGGAACTGCAGTCAGTGTTGAGGATATGGAAAGCCCAATTTCCCAAGCAATTCCAACCACCCGACATTGACGAAGTGAAGATAGCGATATCCAAAATTTAGTCGAACAAAGCCGCTGGAACAGACAGCCTAGCCGCCGAAACGTAAAAAGAAGCTGGAGATGATTTGGTTAGGAGCATGCACCAGCTCATCTGCAAAAAAGGTCCTTATCAGTGCGGCTTCAAACCCGGAAAGTCCACCATCGATCAAATATTCACCCTACGGCAGATCTTGGAGAAGACCCAGGAACTTCAAATCGATACCTATCACATTTTCATCGATCCCTAGGCCGCGTATGGACAGTGTCTATAGAGCCCAATGTCTAGTTTTGAATCGCAGAAAAACTCGTCCGTCTGTGTAAGATGACAATGGAAAACTCACGCTGTTCCATCATGGTGGGAAAAAACCTAACGGACGCATTTGATGTCAAAAAGGACAACACCAGCGCTGAAATCAAACGAAGAATCACTCTTGCCAATCGCAGTTCTTTAGACTTAGAAGCAATTGAGTAGTAAAGTCCTCTCTCGAGCAAGTGTCACTGTACAAAACCCTTATCATCAAGGTCTTAATGTATGGTGCAGAGACATGGACCATGGCAACATCCGATGAAAACTCTTTGAGCTTCTTCGAGAGAATAATTCTTCGAGTGATTTTTGGTTCTGTCTGCATAAATGGAGAATGGAGACGTAGATTCAATCAAGAACTGTACGAGCTGTTCAGCGACACTGACCCAGCCAGAAAAGTTAAGGTCCAACGACTTAGATGGTTGGGTCATGTAGGGCGAATGGAAAGTAATGCTCCGGCTCTTAGTCTTCGAATCCAGCCCGGAAGGACGTCGCAGGAGAGGAATACCGCGACTCAGGTGGAGCACACAGGTGGTAGAGGACCTGAACCAACTTGGTGTGCGAAACTGGAGACAGCTAGCTATGGACCGAGCTTGCTGGAGACGCTTGTTGGATGAGGCCCTGGTCCGACCTGGACCTGGACATGAGTAATTAAGTAAGTGCTTCGGCTTAGAAAATCGTCAAATCCAACGCCGAAAGACAACTCTGGCTCAGGTGGGAAGAGACAAGTGGTAGAAAACTCTCTAACCAAATTGGGTTGCTAGTTAGTAACCGAGCTGGCATTACAATAATTTTTGATAATTTAATAATTCGAAATTTAACGACACAAATCACGGTATATGTGATAAAAAAAAATCGTTAAAGCTAAAGCATGACATGATTTAAAATAGAAAACTGTGCCTCTTATAATGGTGGCCAAACATGATACCAGAATGGCATCCCTTTTTGCTAAACTTAATTGAACAGATAACAAAGAAAACAAAACAAAAACGAATACACAAGTATAAAAAGTGGATGAAGAATGGTTAAATAACAAAACGCCAGCAAAAAAGTGTGCAAACATATCTAATAAATAATTTCGTTTCAGCGAATTTCATCTAATTACCGCTTTATGCTGTTGTTTTTTATATATTTTGTTTTATTGTTTAAAGCACATATCCACCAAGAACGCAATAAATTAAATTAAATTATTTAAAATTTGAAATATAATATAATTTGAAATATTCTAATAGAATAACAACTATGAGTAGTTTATTCTGTTTGAAAAATGCGTACCTCTTGTAGGAGTCTCTTGAGAGACTCCACTTCTTGGGAGTGTGTTGCTTCGACCTCCATTGGATGTTCGACTTGAACGGGACTAGTTGGTCCCTCTGAGACGCTTGAATTGGCCGAAGCCGGTTGTGTTGAATCTTCAGAATAGTCGAGAGTTCGACGAAGATATTCTTCTTGTTGTCTTTAGGAAAAGAGAAGAAACAAATTGAGTCACTTCATAAAAGTGATTAAGCAACAACCTTCTTACCTTTTGAGACGTTCCTCTTTCTCTTTGTCAGCTTGAAGACTCAATCGTATCAACTGAGCAACTTCTGAATTCTCTGGATCTCTCTCACGACCAATTTGAAATTTGACTAGACCCGAAGTATTGCGTAAAACTGACGCTGCATAAGCTTGAGTAACGCCAACTAAACTTTTTCCATCGACTTCGATTATTTGGTCATTGACCTGAAACGAGAATACAAATCGATTAGAAAAATGAAGAAACAAGTTTCGGAAGCTAAAAACAAACCTGTATACGTCCATCTCTAGCAGCAGCACCGTTATCAGTGATTGTTTTGACAAATATTCCCAATTTTTCTAGACCAGCATCGGCACCAACGCCCATACCAATAATACTCAATCCAAGTCCTTCTGGTCCTTTCATCAATTCAACCGGAAAAACATGCATCTTTTCGACACGTTTCTCGAGTTCATATTCCGCCGAAGCGGCAACCGGATCAACATCTTCATTGCGTCGATCGTAATCGGTCACTGAGAATGTCGAGAATACTTGAATCGGACCCGAACTAAAACGAATTTTATTGTTCTTTTTGACTGCAATGGGCGGATAAGCTACATCATCGTCATCGGATTCTAGAAGACCGGGTACTTCCATCCAAAAATTGCCATCTTCAAAGTAATGCACACCACTCTCGACATAGACTTCTTTGCTTCGCACTGGTGGATACTCTGGTATGTAATATTGGGATTCGTCTAGCTGTGTTGTTGATGGTGTTACAGTTGTTGTTGCTAGTGGTTCCTGTTCGGCTAATGAGTAATTCGAATTGTGCTTACTCGAGATAACACTATCATCGATGGTTGTTGTTTGTAAGCTGTTATTGGTCGTGGAATCAGCCGATTCAGCAGACACGATACTATCATGAAGTGATTCCTGTTGAATATAGGTCTGGTTAAAGATGTCATGTTTGTTGTTGTACTCTGAGCCAATGTCAAAAGTTGTGTTGCAGTTTATCTCCTGATGCTCTTCATCATAGGTTGTCTCGACTTTACTGGCAGTTACTGTAATACCAAGATCCACTTGATGAGGCTCATTATCGATGTCAAGAAAACTGGCCGATTCGCTGTGAATGGAGTTTTCTAAGCTGCGATTTGGTGCTTCAAGGACATCGCGTAACCATTCCGGTTCATCTTCATCGTCGACTCTGTCGTACTTGTTGCACTTTGGCTCTTCTTCTGGTTCTTCTTCGATGACTCGTCTGTCTTCGTCAACTAACTGATGATGATGATGACTAGAAACGACAATGGGTGTAGCAACAACTGTGGTTGTTGTTGTAGCTGCTGGAGCAGATAGAATCTGCTCAACTTCCTTGGCTTGCTCGTCCGATAGTAGGGGTTGTTGTCTATGAAAAACATGGAAATGAGAAATTTTAGAAAATTGGGAACCACTTTACTGTTAGGTCATGCAAACCTTATTTTGCTTTCCAAAATTCTACAGGACAAAACAAAGCAACACGAACAAAAAGGAATAAAAATTAATAAAACAAAAATTCGATATTCGCAAGCAATAAAGTATACAAAATGCAATACGAGTTAAAACAATAAGGATGCACAAGGACACGAAGCAGTTGTTGGTGACGTTGGCGGCGATATAGCGATGACGATGGAACCAACACGACAGGTGCCGACCGAATGTCATTCCCAGATGGAGCCAGTGTATAGAGCAAGAATGCAAGCCGAAGCATCCACGTTTCAAAATAAAAAAAAAAAGAACATCGATTTGTATTTGTGTGCATTTGCAAAACAAGGTCAACATCAGCAGCAGGAAAGCATCACAGGATTAAGTTAGGAGAAGCAGCAGCAATGTAATTGTTTTGCCATACAATTTTAATTAATGGTAGTTTTACAGGAACACATCAGTATGTAGAGTTGTATTGGTCGGTTGGGTTTATAGTTGTTGTGTTTTGGGGAGGAGTTCATGCGCGAACAATATAGGAATGACGTCATAGTTGTTCGCACATATGCATGCATACGAATATCATTTTTTCGATGTTAAAGTTGAAGGTGAAGTGTTTTTTTTTTCAACCAAAACACACACAGATGACGGATAAGGAACGCAGCGAGATAGTCCGAGTTTTTTGTTTGTTTGTTTTTATAATATAGCATCAAGGATACAGGACGTTTAAAGTTGATTTAAATTAGAGGACATAATTATAAAATAAAAGAAAACAAAAACAAAATGCAATTTATGAACAAAAAATAAGCTACAAAGATCTTTGTTAACTCAAACTTATAAATAAATTAAATATTAATGATGCACAGGACAATGCAAACGACGAACAAGCAGTTGATTTTTGTTTTCGCGTTTCTTGTCATTAAGATTAGTTTGGTTTGAGTAAATATTAGTTTAAGCCTATTCTGTGTCAGTTTTTGCGAGAAGAAACATGTTCATTCTTGAAGCTAATCCGATATAGAGAGGAATTCAGTTTTCGGACGGAAGTAACATTCAATTTTTAATGCTAATTGTGACAGGCTAATAGACCGAGTTTTTGAAAAACAGAAAACCGGAAACTGTAACCCAGAATTTCGAAAGAAATCTTAAAGTCCAAAATTGCAAGTTTTTACTCAAGAAAACTCCTTGAAACAAATGATCTGCAATCAAAACTAATTCTTCGATCTTTTAATTTTGTTCTTGAATGTCAAGGACAAGCACTTGTATCATTGGATGACAACATCTGTTTTACCTCCTCAAAACTGGGTTCGGTTTCGGTTACACCCAAATACTGTTAATATTTATTTTGATTAAACGAAAACGTGCTGTACATCTTTATTTGTTTTTTGGAATCTTATACAAACTTTCTGCCGTTATTTATTTATGCCGAACTCCAACATACATATCTTTCTCTATGATATCGTTTAACCAGTATTTGACCTACAATTAAGTCAATGTTTGCCCCTTTTTTGAAATTGTGGCTACAGGTGACATCATCGTTCAAAGAAACACACCCTATAACCACTAATTGGTATTCATTCAAAGGATTTCCCTACCCCTGCGGTATTTGACTTTTGGCATATAACATCAAAGCTTAGTAACCAAGCAAATTTTACATGTGTTCAAGAATTCTACATATAAGTATCCTTCACTTTGATAAAAAAAAAACTGCAATGCAATAGAAAGGCAGTCACCCGCAGCTGGCCAGACTAACCCTGAACTTTATTCACAAAACCCCCTCTGGCTTACACCGCACCTACAATTTCGACCAACTAGTATCTGTGTGTATCTATGTTTCCCTCTCTGAGTGGTTTCTTCCTCATGCTCGTCCTCAACCCATCGCACTACTTGCGAAAATGTTGGCCAACAAAACGCTCGTTAAAAATAAATTATTTATCTAACAACTGCTATTGTAGGTGTAACAACAAGTCATACGTATCAGTGTGAGTTTGTCTGTTTGGATTTTATCATGTCAAACAAAACGTGAATACGAATGGACGGACACGAACAAGGGACAATAATAAATTCCGCTCCGTATGTGTAATTTATTTAATGTTCTATTTTTGTGTTTAATTATTTTTTAATTGCATTCATGTGCAATCCCCCTACATACTAGGGGGTGTGGCTCACAGGGAGTTGATAAAATAAACTCATAACATAAATCCAAGCTTGTATCCTTTTTGATATTTGATCAGATTTTTCAGCAGCAACTGTGCGCTTGCTGCTGAGCATTGCACTCAAGTGTAGTAAAGCACATTTAAGCTACATATATGCTGTTTTGTGTGCCAAACCTATTATACATGGGTAGTTCTTTTGCTTGCACTTGCACAAATAGAGGAGGCATAGAAATTAGAGAAGGATTATTATGTTTGACGAGCACGTGAGCACGCGAAGGCAAAGAAAAGAGGTTAGTTTTGCTTTTGTGACTTTTTCACGCCCAACAAGTGCAATTAGTGAGATGTAGTTAAGCGATACTACCAAAAAACGAAGTTTAAAATTTTTGATGGCTTCGAAATGAAAATAACGAGAGTTTGGGCGTAATGCATGCCTAAGCCGAATGCAGTTGCTGTAACAACAAGATGATTTTAATTTTGAAAAAAAACCGTTTCATTAAATTCGAGGCCATGCAGAAATAATTTATATTTTTGTATCATTCGAGTCAAAGGGCATTTTATTTTCATGTAACCTTACTTGACCTTTAAAAGAATGGGGATATATTTACAAAAATAAAGTTTGTATACCTACGAGAGGTGTTTGAGGTTTTTGTTTATTTATTGGGGCAAAACAGGAATTGGTATTTCATCCTTAATTACGGATAATCAGTAGTTGTTTACTTTTTACCGAACAAATACTTTTTGTCACGAATTTTTTACTTTTCCCGTATTTAGTGTCAGATTAAAAGGGATTATGCTCCATAAATTATAGATGTTAACAAAAAACAAACAAATGACTAATTTTCGCTCGTTTGGATTTGATGTTTTTTGTAAAAATTCAGTTACAAAAAAAAGTGACACTATTTGCATTTTCACAGCCGCCTGTAATCCGCAAGTTATGTCAAAGAGTTAGTTTCACTGAATCTTTGGACAACTCTTCGGTGCTTCAACTAGATACTAGAGGAGTCTAGTGCCCTTTTCATTTTTCACAAAAATTATTTCAAAACTAACGAAAAAAACATCTTTCTACTAAAACACTTCATTAATTCACGTTTAGCAAATAAAACGCATTTTCAACAATTTTTCCGTGATTGAAACGTAAGTGCAACGAAGAACGATTTTGAAAACTCAACAAAAACTCGAAGACAAAAAAAATGCATGGGGACACTATGGCGTATGTGTACTATTTTTTTAAGGCACTTTTCAACACACAAAAATCTTTGTTTGCACGTTTCAAAAACCGTTTTAAACATACAAATAAGAAAAAAAGCAATGATTCTCTCACCACCATTCAAATGACATCAATGCGAACAAGAACAGAATGCACTTTTCACTCATCTGCCACATCACAATGGTTCATTGTTCAAAATACACTAACTACAACCATGTGCCATAAAGCACCAGAAAAAAAATGGCAATCCTTTCTCGTCCGTCCCGAAAGTAACAAAGACAACAAAAACACGACCAACACAAATTCAAACCCAAATCCAAACTCGAACGAGAAAATCTAAAATGAGAAAAAAAAGTTTTTCTTTTCGCCACCAACTTTTCATCAAGGACTCTTGTTTTTTTCATACCAAAAATAGAAATTTAATTTAAACTGTGCCAAGGACCGTGTTTGGTTTTTTTTTTCTCTGTTATGTTTTTTTTTTTTTTCGGGTGGATCAAAGAAGGGTGAAGTGGATTATACCTTCCGTGTATGTCATCATCCCTTTTGGGTGTAAAATAGCTGGGTTATGATTTATTTAAACGACAAAGATAAATATTGTCCTTCTGTGAATTAATACAATAGCGAACACAAAAGAACCACCATCCTTACCACCGATAATTTAATTTCCCACTCGTGATGTATTCCACTATTAACACTAAAGATGACAAGAAAAAAAGGCGCCCTATAAGTTGTCACCGCCACTACTTAAAAACTACTCAAAACTCAATGCACATTTCAGAGGAGCACCCTCGACTGAATATCACTTCAACAAAATGCGATGCCACACCATCCAACAGAAAACACGACGACGACGTACGTTAACGAATTATGAAAGAAAAAGCTTCAGCGCGTCGATAATACTTTTTCGAGTGACAGTTGGATGCAATTTTCTTTCATTCTTTTCACAAAACTAAAGGATGCAATTGACGACCAGTTAATGAGACTTTTATGAGACCCAATTCACTTAGTTTCAAACAAAAACATGAAAACCGTGAGGAAACGACAAAAATCCTTGGTAAGAAAAATAAAACACGCACCAGTCGCGGATGCACGCTGCTACGACATCTGCTAAGGAAATGCCCTAGTGAAAAACTATTTCGGAATGCTGCTAAGTCCGGTGCGACAACGAACTAACGAACCAACCAACCACCCTCGCACCAATGACATCCAGTTGCATGTGTCATGCAAGTTTGGAAATAAAAAAAAAAAAAAAATAAAAAAGTTGCACGCTCTAAGTTGGAAGAGAGCAGGCAGCTGTGTTGTGAAGATGAACAGTGATGCCACTTTTTGTTTTTAAAATTGTCAGAAACTGTTTGAATGAGATTTTTCAAAAATTACTTTTTGTTGAAATGTCAAAAATGCACTCCGGTTAAAAAGCCCTTATTTATCGAATTTTCTGTCAGCTAGGCAGGAATTCTCTCAAAGTGGCTTCACAGTCAAGCGAAATTTCATGCAAAAGAAGGCAGAGTATGAGAAAACACCACCGAACTCACCAACTATGCATTTTATGGTTTTATTTAAGTATTTTGTGCATCGCTATATTTCCCAACCCACCATCTCATTCTCAGCATAATCATCGACCCATTCGAAGTCTGTATGGCGCTCTAGTTTGTTGTGATTGGGACTTGTGGAACGACAAAGAGAAAAATAGATTCTTAATCTACATCGGTAGGGGGCGATGTTTATATCGCTTTGCCTGTAAGCCAGTCATTTGAATCATCTTTAAAGCAAGCCTGTCCCTGTGCCGGTTTGATTCACTCCCATGCCCATATCCGCCCACAGGGAAAGAAAATTATTTTCAAAGCAGAAAATATTAATAATAATAAGAAGAGAAAAGCGTGACATGTCAACACAACAACAAATAAAAATAATAACATCACGAAGGACGAAGCACAAACACCAACACATCAAGCCATATCGTCATCGTAAACGTGATGCAGAAAAAGAAAACTAAGGCGAAATTAAAGGCACTTCTGGAGCGCAGTGATTTTTGCAGCGCTCTCTTTGGATGTTGTACGTTGCATCTGGACTTAATGTTGATATTTAAGTGACATTTTCTGGAAAAAGAAACGTGTCCCATAAAATAGAAATAATACCTTGATGAAAATGAGGTTCCAAAAAGTTGCAAAAGTTTTGGCGAGAATTTGAAATGTCGTCGGCTATTTCGTATGAAATTTCCAGATCAGAATATCATTCTAAGATTTGAGCTTTAAGGTTCGAAGTATGTTTAAATCTCATCACGCTGAAAACAATGTTGAATCACGAAGTAAATGTTTGGATTATCTTCTATTCCGTCACAAGAAAATATATTTTCTGTTCACTACAACGCAATTTAAATACAGAAATGTATTTACAGAACTGTGGTGTCCAGAGGACAAGTTAGAAAAAAATTCTTTTCAGACTTTTTTTTGTTCCAGACAAACTATTTTTTTCTGTGTCCCGAAGCCATGTACTGGAAAATCAAACAAAAGAAAACCGATCTCTTCCCTACGGGTGCGGAAATGTCTCACGGGCAGTTTTGCAAGTAAGACTTTTCAAGGAAATCGTTTGTTTTGAATACCTTGTCTCAAAATATATAAAAAAAAGAAAAAAACAAACACATCTTTGACCCAAATATTTTATGTTTAATTTTTTTTTTCAAGAGTGACGCAAATGCTTTAAGTAGGGTAACGGCACCAGTGTCCGGCCAAATTACTTTTTTTTAGACTTTCAATGTAAATATCTTTATTTCTATTAGTGTTTCATTCAAATCTAAATATTTGCTAAAATTATAGATATTTCTCAGTAGTTTGGTGTATTAATGAACTGAAAGTAACTTTAAACATTGATTTAAAAGGATGAATTCTAAAAAAGGGCGATTTTCTGGAGTCTCCGGACGATCTTTAATGGAGTATCCGAATCTCGAATCTAACTCTAATCTATTTGTTTAATCACCTTAGTTGTGAGAGTCTGGACTGCGCCAAACAACGCGACGTTGCCTCGTTGGACTCAACTGTAAAATCGTGCAGCTTTAAAAAGATTTAACAAATATAAAAAGGATGAAAACAGAAAACCATAACTTGAAGAAAAACACGGAAATGCTAAGATGAATCCCGAGGCCACTCTGGTGTTTTTATATTTTACAGCATCACCACCATCACCACCACAAAGTCCATCCTTCTTTTCTATTTAGTACCCGCAACGAAGCTTTCATCTCTTAAAAACCAGCACTCAGTTGTTTGTATTTTTTTTTTCGATGAATATTTAACGCGAACGTCTAGTCGTTTCAGCTTTAAAACTATTCAGTGACGTTCAGTGGGGCAGTGTGTTTTGTTAATCATCTTTTAGATTCAATCTCATGCTGTGACTGCCCATATAAGAGTCGAAAAGAGGAGAAACCAAAACAAAAAATTGGAGTAAAAGTGAGAGAAATTGCCATCATTGAAAGGAGATGAGTCGAGGGTTAAATTGACAGTTGAGGTTTAGAAATAGATACATATTTCATCATCTCGTAGGTCATTCGCATCTTCACTTAAATTGAGATAGATGATCGTTAGAAAGAGGCAAAAACAGGAAAATAAAATGTCGACAACAGAACAGAGTAAACAACTTTTTAAACTTCCTGGTGGTCCTCCATGAGTTCATTTGTCTAGTGTCTATACTTTAACTGGGACATCAACTAAAGGATAAATTAGCTTTAAGAGTTTGGCCAGATGTTTTAGTTTTAGTGAAGCAGAAGAAAGCGAAGATGAGTTTCAAGAGATAACGCTAAAAGGAAAATTGTCTCTATTGGTACAACGCCATCTCTTTTAAAGGTATCCTGTGATAACCGATTTCGTTTCGAAAGCCTTTCCGAGCACATAAATAAATTGATTAGTTCTCATTCGGGTATTCGGCAGAACTTTTTCTTGTTCAGTTGAACTTCGAATGATTTATCTCTGGACTAACTTGTTTCGTTATTGGAAATTTTGATACATACTACTGAAATAAAAGTACTATGAAAAGCACAAACCACTCAAAATGACAAGAAACAACCAATCAATCATGCATTTACGATACATTCTTCTATGCAAGCTTATAATAGTTTTTTTTCAACTCATAAAACGCTACAACAAATATAAGAAAAACAAAAACAACATACCTTGAACTCAACAACCTCTCAGCCTCATCGGCAGTCATAGCATCTGGCAGGCTATCCTCACGTCCAATCTCAATTGAATCACCCGCTCGATTGCGATTCACCATTACCTCCTCGTGACCTTCGTCTACTTCATCCTCGTCGTCTTCGTCTAAAATATCATTATCCTCACCCCCACTCATATCGGCATATTCAATGTCCTGCATATCGAGCGGTGGGCCTTCGGGCAGTGGTGGCGGTCTCTGTGGCAAGGCCGGCAATTCAGGAATCTCGAATTCATCTTGTGTTTCCAGTGGTGCTGCAACTGGTGGTTTCTTTGTCGGCGACGAACTAGCACTGCCACCAAACGATACTGGTGGAGGTGGTGGTGACTTTGACGAACTGCCACCGCTTATATCAGAACTTCGACGTCGCAACGGGCTAGGCGGAATTTTCGGCGGAGACTGGGCGGGTGTCGTTATCTCCTGCACAACAGCCTCACCATGGTAGAATAGTTCAGCAGGTGGTGGAACATCTGGTTTGATCACCGCATACACTGTGGTAGTTTCTTGGGCAAAGCCATTGGCATGGAAACTCTTATGCAAATCGATTTTTGCAGTTTCATAAAGTTCTGATTCGCCAAAGACTTCTCGACTCTCACTTCCGTCGGGGTTTAATCGATAGCCAACGTCTACATAATTCAAAGATGGCTTCTCCTGTTCCTCGTTGCTATATTGCACTTGGCTACTGTCAGCAGCAGCAGCAGTTGGTGATGGCATCGATTTGTCAACTTCTTCTTCTTCTTCTGGAGGTGGTTTGTGATGTTGTTCAATGGTTGAAGCTATGTACTTTGGCTCGAAATCATAGGCGGGCTTTAGTTTGGCCTTGATTTCTGGCGATGGCTCATTGAATCCCCCTTCGTCAGTGCTCACTGAACTGATAATGCTCGCTGGACGAGAACCCAATCCAGCTGCTGGTAAATTGAGACAAATGCTTGACACTTTCTTGATTCGGGGCACAACCTCTTGCTGTACCGACTGTGTTGAGGGATCGTTTTCACTTCGTTCTGATGATTTGTGAGTTCGTCCTGTAAAAAAACAAAAAATTAATTTATCACTTTTTTGAATGTCAGTCAGGGTTCGAAATTTTAAAATAAGAAAAAAAAGAAATCGAATAAAAAAAAACCTATGTAAATGTCCGAACTCCAGCTGATGAAAGATTATTTTTGGATACTCGAGGAATGTAAAGACCCCGATGAAGTATTCAAAGAAAACAACGCTGAAAAATATTTTGCTACAGTTTGGTTGGAAAAGCTTTGCAATGACATCTATCGAGGGGATGAGGAAAAGCAATTGAGGAATCTTTATTTGTTGGAACTGTCGAAGAGTATCAAGACTGGAGAGCTTAACCATATTTTCATGACAATTCCTCCCAAAGGTAAACTCAAACCCATTAAAACTGAATTCAAATGCGATAACGACCCCACGACGATTGTTGGCGAAATGCAAAGCGACGCTATGGACTTAGTTCCAAAAATCAGTCCGACAAACTTTCAAACTTATTTGAGGACAAAAGTATTGGATAATAATTGTGGAGCCTGTGCCTATCTGGCAGTGTCTTTAGGCGATCCAAAAGATGGTCCCGTTTGGCTGGATATGAAGAACAAGAGCAGGTGTTTTCCGATCGATAAAATTAAAAGTGAGCATAGCCTTGGAAGTTGTAATCTTACGGACTTTGCAAATGAACCAAATTCCGGCCCCTGTGTGGAGTTTCTTCTGCAACAAGTTTCACTTGAAATCGCAGGCCTTGCAAAGCCTGGGGAAAGTGCAGTGCTTGAGCAAAAGCTTGGTTTGTATGAAGGTTTCTTAAAGGACTATGATTTTGGAAGTGATGTGAATTTAATGTCCGAAAGCGAACGCAGGACATTTTTACTTATAAATTTGCAGAGGGACTTATTGTTTGCTCTAAGTGCAGTTAAAAATTGCAATTAAATTTAAAAAGAAAACAATTTTGATTTTTTTTTTCAATTTTGTGTCTGTTAATTTTCAGAGAACTCAAGGTGCTCCACAGCTAATCATATAAAATAATAAATACATAGAGTGGCGCGACAGCTCTTGAAGAGCCAAGGCCTAAGTGGCTTACTCTCATCAACAATTCTCTGAGTGCGTGTGAAGAATTGAGGGGACCTACATTTTAACGCCGATTCCGAACGGCAAAGTTGAGAAGCTCTTTTCTTCTTGACAGATTGATACTCTTGGAAGTTTTGTCAGTTTTTCGCAAGAGGCAGTACCCGTGAAAGATGAAATAAAAACTTTATGGGCCCGAGTAGGACTCCAACCCACGACGTTCTGCTTAGCAGCCAACGCACCTAACCACTAAGCTACGGGCAACTGCTCGCTAATCATATGAAGCTTGCAATTTGTCAAAAGCCTGGTAAAGGGAATTTCCTTTAGAAGCAATGTTGTTCGTTTATTTATTTAGCATCAGCAGATTTGACAAATTGTTTTTGTTTGTAGAAGCACTTACTACGGAAATGTTCACTCTTCAGCTGTTCAAGTTTTTTCTTTGGTCTTTCAGAAGAAATGGAATCTATTTTGGGAAGCGGATATACAAAATTTCTAAATAATTCTGGGAAAATTTGTAATCCGCTTTAGACATCAACATCACTCATCAAAAAAACAATTTTTTGTCATTATTCCGTCTAGACGTTTTTTGGCCTTGACCAAAATTAATGTTTGTTTGAAGTTCTTTAAAATGCCTACTTTCTGGGATCGAATAATTTTTGTATTCTAATGACTTCGAGTGAAATATTCTTTTCCAAAAAAACACGTCACAACTGCCATGATTCAGGGGGTGTGATTAATTTTAAATCATCAATCACTTGTATACCTACGTTTTAAATATATTTTTCTCTTTCTTTTTTTTTTTGTTTATTTAAAGAAGACGAAAATCAAGCATTTTTCAAAAAAAATATTTATTTTTGTTTAATGTTCATAGTGACTTCGAAAAAGACTAGGAAATAAAAAAAAATTTAATGAAGTCATAAATTGGAACTTTCTTGCAGAAAATAGAGCACCGTTGATTATGTTTGAGCTAAGGAATGTTTGCATGGTTTAAAATAGCTTTTTTTTTAATGAATGATAAATAATATTTTGTGTATGAGAAGATGAGAGACACATTTTTTCATTAAATGTAAAATTTTTCTTCAGCTACAAGTTTTTATAGTTCCTAATAAACGTTGTTGATACTTAATAAAATACTTTAATTTTAATTCAATATTTCAACGGGTCGGCTACAAAACGCTGTACACTCAAGTTAATTTCTTACAGCGGTTTGTTTTTAATTTAATTTTATATGTATATACACAAATTTTCAAAAATGTTACAAAATTAATCTGGGTATGCAGTACTCAAGAAAAAATTAATATACGTTTAACATTTGAATTTCAATTTTTAATATTGATCCGTTTTTGAGACACAGAATTTTGCAAAAAAAAAATTTAAATCCAATTTTTTTTTCTTTTTTTTATTCTTTACTTTATTGATTATGTTGGAATAGGCTCTTTTGGTCTTTTTGGTTTTTGAATTCTTTACTCCCCAAAAAATAAGTACGCTGATTGGAATTCTATTTTTCGAGTAAATCTCATAACAAAAAAGAAAAAACGGTTGTATGAGAGGTACCGTTTTGTAGCAATACAAAAAATAATTTTTTTACATTAAAAACAATAATGTTCCGAAAAAAAATGTACTCAGATGTTTTTAAAAAAATAGTAGGAGTCGTTTTTGAGAAAATTGAAACTTTTGGTTTGGCCAAACAAATTTTATGGTGGCTACCCTAAATTTTGATCTTAAAAATAAAAATAAAAAAAAAAACAACCCACGCGAATTCGCTCACATCTCTAATTTTCAAGTTTGAAGTAAATCGGACCAGTGGTTAAGGCTGTAGACGGACGGATTCGCCGGACCCACTTTTTTCGACTTCTCTATCATCGTAATATCACATTTGATCAAAATGTCAACTTTTTTATTAAGAATTCAATACTTGCTGTAGTATTGTGTACTGTAATAATATTAATTTTGGGAACTTTGTATTTAAAAACAGTCAACAATGAATAAATATTCATTGGAGATTGAGAGAATAAAAATCATTCTATGTATAGCAGTCAAGAAGTAAAAGTGTTTATTTGAAGATACTATATTGGCGACGAGGAATAAAAAAAAAAAAGAAAACGAAAAAACATAGAAGAAGCAGAAACATTGAAAAAAAAATTGTGAACACGGGAATTTTGAAGAAGGAAATAATTTAGAAGATTCCATACTCTGAAAAAAAAAAAGACAAAAAAAAAAAAAAAAATGGCAAATGACTTTCTTGGTAAGAAATTAGAAAAGAAATTAAAAAAAAAAACAAAGGTTTAAAGGGAATGATGGGGACATCATTTATTTTATTGATATATAGAAAAAAAAGAGTCAACAAATTGTTGCCATTTCATTTTGTTGTTATTTCTTTTAAATGTGGAGAAGGTACATTTAAGATTTTAACCACAATTTTATTCTGTGATTTTAAAAGCTTTCTAAGAATTTGTGGACAGCAAAACATATTCTATGTTTATGATTAATATTAAAGATTCGTGCATTTAACTTATGTAATGAACAGAATATGTATGTATTTGTATGTGTGTTTATAAATTATAGTTTTGTAGTAAAAAAAAGGACACATATATAAAAAAAAGCTTAAATGCTGAAACGATTGCGTAAACAAATGAAAAGATTATGTAAACAAAATGTGATATTTGTTAAGTCGAACAATGTCATAACAAAGTGATTGCATAGCTTAAATGCTGATAGTTTAAATACTGATAGCTTAAATGCTGATAGCTTAAATGCTGATAGCTTAAATGCTGGTAGCTTAAATGCTGTAATGATTGAAATGAAGAAAGAATTGAATTACCTCTTTGAAAAGTTCTAAGATAATTTTATTTATGTTCTAGACACTATTCGACCATTAGGTCTTCAAGTTCAGGACTTTGATTTTTCTCTAAATACAAATAATGTTGGAATAGAATGGCTGAAATGGTTGCGTCGTCGTATTCACGATGAAGATTGGTAACATATTTTACTTTAACATTATGCCGGCTCAAAAAAAAAACTAATGTTAATCGCTACACTGCCAGACCTTTCAGAAAATTTAACATTTGGACCATTAGCGAATATCGAAAAATATATTCCACATATGACTCAATTGAGAGAACAGTCAATAAATTAAATACATTTTTCCTACCAAAAACAAATACCACTTATGAAAGACATATACATATTAAGGCAAATGAAACAAAAATCAGATGAAAACATCGATATGTTTACAATAAGGTTACACATACAGGCTGATAGATCTGACTTTGGATCAAATTTGGAAGAAAATGTAAAAAATTACCTGTCGACTACTCTCCGAAGAGATTTGCTCAAACGAGGTGATGCTAGTCTCGAAGAAAATTTTCGCATCAAATCAACGGATAGAGACTGGAAAAGTTTTCAAAGTAATGCACTTGTGTAGCATGATCAGGTCAACACCCGATGGTATCGCTTGGTGACGGCTGACCATTCTCAACACCCACATATGTAGGTTGATATGCATTGAGTTCATGAATGTTTATTATTGGTTTGGGTTTTACCGCAACACATACGGTGAATATGAATTGCTATTAATAGGTGCATTTACTGCTGAACTTGACCTATCCGGCAAACACAGCCGTGATTTTTATGTAATAAAAAGTGAAGGGAAACTTCTGATCAGACAAGAAACCGCCACTAAAATAGGCATTCTAAAAATCAATCATACAATTAATAATATAGATGAGGGAAAGATGCTGCAAATGGGAAAAATGGAAGGTGTTTTGGCATTAGAGAAAGCAGTTGACACAAAAAAATTGAGGAACTTCTTGCGCAAGATGTCATTGAAAAAGTTAACGGACCAGCAAAGTGGATCTATTCGATGGTCGTTATACCAAAAGGGCTATGCATCGTTATGCGTCGAGCGATCGAAGCCATTGAGCGAGAACATTACCCTCTTCCAACAATAGAAGATTTCTTGCCACTCCTGGGGGAAAGGAAAAATTTTCTCTAAACTTGATGTAAAGAACGCCACCAGGTTTAATTTTGCATTCTTTATTTATAAATTTTTTGTTTTACATATGTCTTCAATTTTGTCATGATAAGGTTTCTAATGAAATTATAATCAGAAGATATTTTATTTTTTTTTGTTGTTATTTGATTTCAGATTGAAATATCAGAGAAATCAAGAGAAACTACTACCTTTATAACACAGAGAGGTTTATTTCGTTACAAACGAAAATGATAAGGTTTGGTGAATTATGTTGGCAAGTTTATTCCAAACCTTGCAACAATAACTGATCCACTTCGAGTATTAACCAAAAAGAGTCAAAATTTTACTTGGAAAAGTGCACATTACTTCGATTATTAACCGAAAAGAGTCGAAAGTTTTCTTGGAAAAGTGAACAGAGGAACTCTTTTGATAGACAGATGCCAGTCCAACTGGGAGTCATTTCTTATGCTAGCAAGAGTTTATCAGATGTAGAAAAACGATATGCACAAACGGAAAGAGAAGCATTGGCCAATGTTTGGGCCACAGAAGGATTTCATTTTTATTTTTTTGGACGAGAATTCGAATTGGTTACTGATCACAAGCCAATCAGTTCAAGATGATGCAATTCAAGCGGTGAGATTTTGCTGCATGGAACACGAATCGGTATACCAGAAGGTTTGAGAAGTCGAACGCTTGATTTGTCACACGAAGGTCATCCGGGAATAACATTGATGAAGCAAAGATTACGTTCCAAAGTTTGGTGGCCAAAAATGGACTCAGATGTTGAGTGAAGCAATGTCGTGGATGCACATTAGTATCTGCGCCATCAGCACCAGAACCATTGAAAAGAGAGCTGTGTCCATCTAAACCTTGGCAGCACCTTGCTAAAGATTGTTTGGGCCCGCTACCATCACAGCATCACTTGTTTGTAATCGTTGATTATTATAGTCGGTTCATAGAAATTGAAATTATGAATTCTAAGGAGATAATCAAACGGCTCCAAATTATATTTACACGATTCGGACTACCTCTTTCCATTACTGCCGATAATGGAAGACAATTTATAGGTGAAGATTTTCGCGACTTTTGTAATCATAACAATATTCATTTGATTACGACGACACCATATTGACCACAACAGAACGGTGATATTGAGAGGCAAAATAGATCAATACTAAAAAGATTCATAATTTGTGAAAACACTAATAGAAACTGGAAAATTGATTTGGACGAATATTTACTTATGTACCGTTCAACACCACACTCAACAACACAAAAAACACCATCAGAAATGCTTTTTGGTCGTAATATTAAAGATAAGTTGCCAAGTATTCACCAGCCAATGAAAGTTGATGAGGAGACTGCTGACAAAGAAAAAGAAAGAGAAAGGAAAAGTATATGCAGATAAACGAAGACGGGCAAGAGAAAATGGTATACAGAAAGGAGATGAACTTCTTCTGAAAAGGATGACAAAAACTAACAAATTAGCGTCTAACTTTGAACCTGAACCATATAAAGTATAATCGAGGAGAGATGATGAAGTTGTCGTTATGTTTAATAATTCAGGCAGAACTTATCGACGAAATGTTTCACATTTAAAGAAGTTGAATACAGCTGTAGAATCAAGTGTAATGTCAACGGCAAGTACTGTAGAAGACAGATGATCACTTATCTAAAATTTTAGATTACAAAAAAAAATGTATTAACTTCAAAAGAAGAAAGTAATGTAGTATTGTGTACTGTAATAATATTAATTTTGGGAACTTTGTATTTAAAAACAGTCAACAATGAATAAATATTCATTGGAGATTGAGAGAATAAAAATCATTCTATGTATAGAAGTCAAGAAGTAAAAGTGTTTATTTGAAGATACTATACTTGCCATATATGCATTCTATATGTCGCAAGTAAAAAACTGAATGCAAAATTATTTTTTCAAGTTTTCAACTGGATTTTAATTGTAATTATGTTTTTGATTACATTTGATTACAAAAAAAAACTGCACGAACAAGAAATTACTCACTTTTTAACCAAAATATTATTCTTTTTGTTTGGATTTCAACTATCGACCAATTTTTTACTCATGAGTCATGACACTTACGCAAACACTTGAAAACTACGATATCTTTTAAGTTGTTCCAAAACAAACAGCCCGCAAATAAGATACAACTCATTTATTTTTGTCCATGTTTATTATTATAGAAATGACCTTATTTTATTTCTTTCCACTTATTCATTCATCACAATTTATTTACATACAGTGGGATGGTTTTCTACAAAAATATTGACAAAAAACTACTATTACGACTTAAAAACGACGTACCTATATTAACGGAATTCAAAAACTGGGTAACGAAATCCTTTTCATATTTTGTTGATCGAAACACAACTTCTGTCAAATGTTTATAAATGTTGTAATGAAACGTATTCATTTCAAAAATCGATATAAATTGATGCTATCGTTTTGTCTATATGTATTTGAATCTATAAATTCATAATTCACAGTTTGTTTTCATACAAAAATCCTTAAAGGAGCAATTAAAATTCACTAAAAACAGGGTTCTTTCTCGTATGGTAAAAATACCTGAAAAAGACCCTCAATAAGTTTTGGAAAAGTGGCTAGTCCAGAGTTGACGTGGACTTAGAAACTTGAAATAGTGTACGACTGCTATCTCAGTCTGCGAACTGTTATTCTCAGGCGCACTTAGATTGTAACCAGTTATTGTTAAATATGGCCTATTCTATTGTAACCAGTGTATACAAATATTTAAGTGGTGAATAATAAATTTAAATTTAAATCAACATCTGTAAAAAAAAATCAAAAGTTTTCTTTGTTTCTTTGGGAAAGAATCCTGGAACCGGTGAGTTATACCCCAGCCTTTGATAAAAAGCAAAAGGTTTGAGGTTTTTCAAGAGAAATACACTCTTACAATGTTCACTGCAGTTTCCGAGAAATGCTTCTGACAAACGGATAAGACGGACATGACTGAACTATGTATAGATAAGGATTCCATTTATTTGCATTTTGCGGAATCATTAAAATCATTATAAAAAAGCTAAAGTTGTTGGTTACGGTTTTTCCTATTTAAGTTTTACGAGGTTATAATCTCAATAAACTATTCATCTGTCCACAATTTCGCTTTTTGCTAGCTTTTTCAATCAAATATCCCAATGTGAAGCACAGTGCAATAGCAGAACAGTCCCGTCATGGTGTAAAATAAATCACCACAAAATTAAAATCTCTCCAGTCATATTAATTTTTTATGTTTATAGATTCCAATTTATACAAACAAGCGTTGATGTTTCCCTTTCAAAACCACCAAATGCCAAACAGCAGAATACTTCTACACAAAATAATTTTAAAGGGTGTTGAAAGCGATTGAATACGTTGCTTATATTTATAACAAACATGAGAAAAAATAAAAAGAGAGAAAATAAAAGAAAGGAAAAAGTTTATCTCGAAATGAGAAAATTTCAAAACGAGAAGAAAACAAAGAATTTCATTCATTTATTCACTCGTCGCGTCGACATTCGTCGCACAGTGGCCCGATTAGGCAAGGAACGTGGGAAAAATCATTTTTCGCGTGATTTTATTTTGAAAAAGTAAAAATCACATTTTGTTTAGAATTGTTTAAAGTGTAAGAATCCAAAAACAAAAAAATATTAGATGAACGGTTCGGCTTGAGGAGCCGATCAAAGTCAGAAAATATTTAAAAAAAAAAAATATATGTATATATTTTTTTTTGTTTTTTGTTGCACTTCAAACTTGAATATTAGAAAAACGGTGCAAGTAAATCCATTCATTTTTTTTTGTTGAAAAGTTTGACATTATTTTAATCAAATTTTGGAAAAAAAATGCATATCTTTTTTTTAATGAAAAAAGAAAAAAATCACTCTTTGCATCTATTTTTGAATTTTAACTTGGCTCATATAAAAAACGTCAAAACCCGTCAAACCAAACTAAGTGAGGGATGAATGCCCACATATTCCTTAACATGTCCTCAAAAACTCAGCTGCGTAAAGTTGCATAAAGCCGAGTTATGGCAATTTAATTGGTTCAAGTCAGTGATTATTCATTTTTTTTAGTTTTTTTCATATGAAAAGAATATAATTAATCTTTTTGTCGCAACCTTTATTTTGGATTTGCATGACCTAACTTAGGTACTTAAATAAGTGCAATGAGTGGAATAGCTAAAAAAATGTATGGTTTGGGGATTACCTATTTCTAAAAAAAATAATAAAAAAAAACAATGATGATTCCTGCCATTATTTTTTCTATAACATTTGTTGTGCACAGGTATTTATTTTTGACAGATTACTGTATTTGGATTAAGAATTAATACATATAAGGGTTACAGGTAGATTACAGGTAGCCAAAAAAAAAGGATTTTAATCGAAGATTATTTATGTGGAATTAAATATTTATTCTTATTAGGGTTACAGGTAGTGAAATTAACAGGATTAGGTACGCAAATAATTTTACTATGCAAACTAATCTAAGTACCTATAAATAATTAGAAGCCTCATTGGAAAGACATAAGAAAATGAGGATTAAGTATAGCTGTTGATATAAAAAGAATTATCACCAAAATTAAATAATTAAAATTAAAACTCAAAAGAAGTTTAATGCACAGGATGAAGGAGATATTACGGACGAACATAACTACGAGTATGGGATTTCTCCATTGCATGCTAGAATTAGGTGCATGGAATTCATTTTGAAACTTAGCTATACGATTGCTAAGGAAGGAGAGGATAGCTCTATTGGAATCAAAGAGTTAGAAAAAAAGAGGAAGCAGGATATTCAAAAGCGTTTCCATGAAGAACTTGGACTTGATGGGGATAAACCTAAGCCTGGGTTTGGAAATACCAATGATGGCAATACTTCCAGGCGATTCTTTGAACAACCGGATGCAGCTGCCCGAATAACTGGAGTCAATGAAGAAATTATTAAAAGGCTTCAAATAATACTTAATGCCTTAAACTGTCGAGAAAAAGTTAATACAGTAAAATTTGTGGAGTATACAAGAGAAACAAAAGTGTTATTAAGACAACTTTATCCAGAAAAACAACTCACCTCTACTCTTCATAAAATTTTGGTTCGTAGTCAAAATATTATGGAGTTTCAGTCACTTCCACTTGGGGAATTATCAGAAGAAGCTCAGGAATGCAAAAATAAGGACTACAAAAGATACAGGTATCAAAATACATGCAAGGTTTCAAGAATTCGGCAAAATGAAGACCTGTTTACTATGCTAGCAATCACATCAGATCCACTTATTTCTTCCAAAAGGCATGCTAGAAATCAAAAAGAACTGAAAGCACACTACTCCCCAGAAATGTTAGATCTATTAGATTCAACATTGAATTTAGATGATAGTTTTCAACAAATAATATAAGTTAATTATTAAGAATAAAACAAGATAAACATCTTATTTTTTTCCATATTCGTACTTTTAAAACACTTTTTTCTTATTTGAGGGTTGTTTTTTCATTGAAATATTGAAATTATGGTAATTTTCAGTTAAATTGAAACACCCTGTTTGATTTTGAATGTAAATATTGATGGTTTGATTGGTTGCATATCAAAAATTATAAAACTTAAAAACTTTAACTTAAAAAAAAAAAATTTTTTTGCTTTTATGACTATTCAAGTGTTATTTTTTTTCTTTTTCCTGCTATACCAAAACTAATTGTTCTCTACTCATTCACAAAAACAAATTTTTCGCCATTATGGATACATTTTTAACAATTTTTATGACATTGAAAAAACTTCCAACTTTGGGACTTAATTCTGAAACACCCTGTGAACATATTTTGTTAAAATTAGCACGAAACATAGCTTTGGAAATTTCCTGCTAAATAAAAAAAAAATTGAAGCGATATCTTTTTTCGTTTAGGAGCTATGATTTTTGCAAGGTAAAAAGTGAAAACGGGCCACTGTGCGTCGTCTTCGGCGGATTTCTGATTCGCTTTTTCTAATTTTGCCGAAGTGACGACCAACATATTCACATCATAGAGACAACCACATTACGGAATGCAATTAAAACTCCTAATGATAGTTACTTTATCTCTAGAAAACCAAACAATCAATGGTATGTATTCCTACTTTTTTTCAAATTCATGATTTATCTTAAAATGTTTATTACAAACCTCGACAGCTTGTACATAGCTTCCGAATGCTCAAACACATGGTTAGACGTTGACTTTTCGTTCAAGAAGATGTTTTATTCCAACCGTTAACAAGTAGATTAAATCTTTTCGAACTGCCGGCGCCTGTTTCTTCCTTTTTAAAAGTCAAGAGTGTTGTTAAATGCAAATTACTGGGTACGCTCTATAGTCACTTTTATTTTGTTTTTTTACTTCTCAATTGCAATTTACACTAGAACTTATTCAAACACATTTAATAGCACTTGGGCAATGAGATGCTATGCATTTTTCTTTTATATCTTCACTTTTTTTATCTATTACACAAGGAAAACAAGATAAATGCAATTTAGATTAATCTAATAAAAAATGCCTTGTCAGTAGATGGTGTTGTTGATGTCGAGTGCAGTCATACATTTATGAGGATTCTTAAAGTGGTTTTAAGATGTTTTTAGTGGTTCAATTGAAGGTTCATGCTGTTTATAGTTGAAAAGGATGCATGAGTTGTGATATTAAGATTCCAAATGGATATCCTAAACGCCTCTGGACATTGATGAGGTAATTTCAACGCAACAGAATATAGAAAAAAATTGCTAAAAATAATTTCCTTGACATAAATATTTCCACTTTAGCTCGTTAAATATTTGAAATTTACCTCATCGAATGCCATTTATTCTTGCCATAGATACAAAAGATAAAATTCTTAGCCAATCTATAAAAATACACTTCTTCTAAGACCCAAGATACTAATTAAATTACACAATAGCATTCGAAGAGATCTCGACAAGCGACAAAAACCATCAACGAAAGTAAACCAGCCAACCACACATCACATCTTTCTCAAGCCAACCATGCAGTGTCAACTGAAATGGAAAACATTCAACATGACATTCTGCAAGCATTGAATTCATCAATGGCTGGTCATTGTCTTCCTTGGGAATGTGGAGCTTGATGCATTCGAATAGGAACAGAAAAAAACTCTTTCTTGAAATAAAATATATTTCTCCCCTCTCGTTTGTTTTTATGGGACGACTTTAAAGGGTCCGAGCTCCCCGATGCATGCGACTAGAGTAGTCAGAAACACACCAAGTATGGTCTGGCTTACAATCTTCTCTTTCAATTTATAAAATGAGAGCGTTGTGCTTCATTGGCCATTCGACGCGGACGTAACCCTAAACATAAATAAACAAGAAACATTGAAAAAAAAGAAAAACTTTTCGCCACATAGATTTGGCAACACAACAGCAGCAGAGCGATTGCCTTCGTCAAGTGTATCTTTTAATCTATCTAATTGTTTTTTTCTTTTCAGACAACAAAATAAGACATACTTATTTATTAGCAATATTCATGTGCGAAAAGCGACATTGCTGTGAGCGGAAAAAGAAAATCAAATCGGAATCAACTTTCGAAATACACTTCCCAAAAACCTCTCAATTGCCATCTTCAAGGTTATTCTAAATTGCGGTGAACTTGAAAGTTAAAAAACTGATATTTTTAGACAGACAGACGGGTACGCACGGTTTGAAAATAAAGTTTATGTATTTTCAATTTCGAAGTAATAAAACGAGGCGAATTCCGATATTCTGCTAGCTGCCAAGTTTTGATTTCTACTTTTTTTTTGGTTTTTCATGAAGACGTCGATTAAATTGAAACGTTAAAGAGCTAGAATTTTGCCGGCCATTATTTGTTTATTGTTCGCTTAATTTATCAAAATAATTTATTGGACAGACTCACGCTTCCTTCCTTCATTAACAAAACCAACATAAACCTAATTGCAGGGCAAACAAAGTCCAATGTATAAAACCGAGCATTTTGACAACATGTAGTTCAGTTCATAAGGCCTCCTGAATTCGTCAGTTTTAGTGGAGTAACGATGTTACCTCAAGCCGTCTTCATCCTTATTTCATTCGCAACTGTAGTAAGGTGCAATTTTGAACTTTTCCAAGACTCATTCGACTTGAACACTGAATTGGCATGTCAAATTGCAGTTACCAATGACGCAAGAGTTACAATTGTCTATTTAGAAGACACCGAAACCCAGTTATTGCAATGCCTCTCAGAACGATCCGTACCAGTTTTAAACATCGAGTCCATAGGAGAACCAACAAATCGAACCTGCACAATAATGCATATTTTGACAATCGCCAATAACACAGAGCAACGACTAGAAAAAATTGACACTATGCTAGGATGGGTAACTATGAATAAAAAGCTCTCAAAGTATGTTCTCATTTTCAAGCAACCGTGTGAGGATTTTCTCGAGGATACGTTCAATCTTTTTTGGGCTCATGGCTTCCTCAATATTGTAGCGCTATGCAGCGTCAATCAACGCATTTACACTTATGAACCCTTCTCCGAAGTTGGTTTGAAGATTGTCGAATTGTCAAAGACCTCGGAACTCTTCTATGACAAACTGAAAAACTTCCACCACTATCAACTTAAAATCTCTCAGTTTTACGATCCCATCAGATCGATTCCAATTCCGAACAGTTCAGGCTTCCGAGGAGTCGATGGAATTCTTGGTCAAACTATTGTCGAACATCTAAATGCCACCATGGAAATAATCGAACCACCAAATGACGAACTCTATGGAACGGATAACAATGGAGTACTCAGTGGAGCTTTGAAATATGTTGCAACCGGAGTAACCAACGTCAGCTGGAACATTCGTTATTTGGTTCCAAGTCAAATTAGACACTTTGAGTACCTCTATCCCATTGGAAAACGATTTTTCTTGCATTTGGTTGTGCCGAAGGCGAAGACTATTCCGCAGTATTCGAACTTTATTCGAGTTTTCAAAGATCTAACCTGGTGGCTTCTTTTGCTCAATTTTTTTCTCGTTGCTGTCCTGTTTGCCTTAATTCAGCGGCTGGCTCTCAGGCTCCCCACTGCAAATCAAAATTCGAGAATAGGATTCTGGAACATCTTGGATATGTTCTTCAAAACAGCAATCGGAAACCCAATAGATGGGTTCCATAGATTCAGCTCACTCCGACAGTTCCTGATTTCATGGATACTCTTTTGCTACATTGTCAGTTCGATCTACGTGGCCAAAATGGAGAGTGTATTCATTAATCCTGAATTCGAGAGTGATATCGATAGCCTGAGTGAACTTTCCCGTTTGAAAACTCCCATCTACTCGCATGCAAATTTTCTGCGAGTCATGAAACCAGCAGTCAATACGCAGATATTCGAGACCATCGTTTCGAAACATCGTTTTCTACCCCAAAACTACGAAGCACATATTCAAACAATGACCACTTCATCGTGCAACAAGTACGCCTTTCTTCTTCGTCGTGAACGAGCAGCTGTTTTGATATCGAGAACTTATGACAATGATGCCAAACGTCCAATGTACCATCTGGTTAAGGAGTATCTCATATCAATGCTAATGACTTACATCGTAACCAAGGGCTCGCCGTTTGTGGAGAAGTTCGAACGACTTGTAATGAGATTCTTGGAACATGGACTGCTCAAACATTGGGAGGTTATAGCGAGGTCAGAGGAAGTTGATACAGAACCGATTAGTAGGACGGGTGAGGGTGATGATTATTATGACACTAATGAGGATAATTATGACGAGCTTGAAGATGAGGATGTCAGTGAGAAGAATGCTATTGTTTTGACCATGGACATATTGCAAGGTGCTTTTTATCTTTGGCTCATTGGCATTGGTATTGCTTGTTTGGGGTTTTTGGTTGAATTGTGCTACTGGAAATGGGTCGAAAGAAGGAATAAAGTTAAGCCATTGCAAGTTGAATGATGACACATGTGTTTCGATCAGTGTGCGATTTTTTGTTTGAATAAACTAATTGGTTAATTGTGTTACAATGAGTTTCATTTCTTCTTTGCCTTAAAACAAAAGCAAAACAACGGAGAGCTTATTAAAAAGAGTTCATTGAATTAAGGTCAATTAATATCGCGAAGATGGGAAACTTGTGGCTGCTTGTGTTCAATTCAAAAGGCAGACAGACAAAGTCAGAGAGCTACATCCGTTTTGCATTTCCATTTTGCACTCACTCGTGACAAAATCTATGCGTTCAGTGTTTCGATTGACTATGAAGGAAGGTTTGACTTCGCATATACTTCATTTTAGACCAAGAATATGCAATAATTTTTACAGCTTTCAAGGAGTTTAATCTATCTCAACACCATCTACTCGAGCATTTTTTCTTTAATTTTCTAACTTGTCATTCACTCGAAATCGCAATTTCCCTGGAATTCGTGTTAAATTCCAAATTAACTACACACAACACAACACGGCACACAAGCTCATACTCCATCTCTGCCGCTTGGCATAGGAGCGCACCATTTTACAAAAAAAAAAAAAAAAAAACTCAGTTTTATTTATAAATTCACATTCCGATCGAAAAATAAAGAAATTTATTCGCGCCACGCAAGACACAACTTAGGGTAGTTCCTTGCTTTTTTCTTTCAAATAATTTGCACGAAACTTAACCAAGAGTCACCAACGTTTGGTGACCTCTGACCGCTTTGCCAAACAATTTATTGAATAATTTCTTTAATTGAAAAGGCGATTTTTTTGTATTCTTCAAAAATTGACGATCCTTGGACACAATTCATCTTAAATGACAAAAAGCCGATCGATATTAAATATTTTCGAATCAGCACATGTGAGTGATGCGAACGGCAATAGATGATGATAAGACGAGTATCTCACACGCCCGTAATCGTTTCCCGACCGATCTCAACTATTTTTCAAGAATAACACATCTCTCGGCTCGGCCGGCAACGATCGATGTCGGGCTTCTCGAGTACTCTCGATTCTCGGATCTTGCCTCAAGTATAGAGACTCCCATGGAAAATTAAAAACCAAAAAAAAGCACACAGAAAATTCTGAAAAGAGACCAAAGCGGCCATCCATCCAACTATATTATAACGCGATGGCTGGTTTGGCGCAAGAGCGTCTACAAAATGCGCATGCGAAATTTGTTCCTACAACTGCTCGGTCTCTCATGGTTGACGCTGCTCGCTATCGTCTTTTCTTCGGTTTTGGGCGGCTGGTTGCTGTCGTCATCGTCGTCGGTCGTCTCAATTGAAAATGAAATTTTTATAAAAAAAAGTAAAATCTCACTAAGCCCATCAGTTTTAAGCGAGGACGGCGACGAAGGAGGGCGTTGGCGGTTTGCCGATCGATCGCTTTGTGGATGCAGCAAGAGGGGCGGACGAAACCGTGGTTAGAGCTGTCATTTGGTCTCCTGGCTAAATAATAGCTGTCCGCTGAAGCGATAGTGACAGCGGGGAGGGATAGATCGCTTGAAGTTTCTATGAATTGACAGGAATAGAAAATACTCACTCCACAGGACATGAGAAATGAAAGAATGTAGAGTATGATGGTCGCTTTTATAATATACGCCCTCAATGGTTCTGTGACAAGTTTGTAACAAGTGCGCACATGCGATGATCGGTGATCTCTTCATCTAGAAATGCTTTTGGCAGACGACATCAAGACGAGTGCGTCTGAAATTCAATTTTAAACTCGTCACGTCACGTAACTATGCTGCATATATGGAAAAAGGCTGAGGTGCGTCCGTCGCCATCGTCGGCGGCGGCGGCTGCTTCGCTTCGCTTCGGATTGCACATCGCCGACGATGGACAATGATCCTCGATAAAGTCGTATACACCATAAATAATAATTTAATATCACTGCATGAGTGGTCTGCCACAGACGACAGCATAAAACGGCCACCACCGCCACCGACGCCATATAGATGACATTACTAATTCAAGTGGACGGTTCCTAGTATGTACGTTCTGTGCAACTAGCAATTGCATGCACTTCTAGGAACAAGAGTATATCGAAAGGACTGGAAGAATGTGCCTTCTGTATGTTTTTTTATTTTTAAAGACGAAAGCAAAACTAAGTTGTTATTTTCCCTGACAGGCAATTGAACAAGTGCATTACACAAAATGCACACTTAAAGAACCTCTGTTTAAAACATAGCGAACACACAATATTACAGCATTCAACACTTTATCGAAATTGAAGTAAAACCATTTTTTTGAAATTTTGACATTTCAGTTTCCGGTTTCTTACGTTCGTTTCCGGACTTAGGTTTATAATTTCTGAGTTCGAAATCCGCATTCCGACATTAAAAGAAATCCTATGTGCATTTCCGCTAAAAAAAGGGCGTTACTTCCGTCTGAAAAAGTCGAAGTTAATCTTTACAAAGTTTTACATCGAATTGAGTTTAAATTCATATTTGAAATAACGGCATCAATTCCAATTAAAGAGTGAAACAACAATGTAAAATCAAAAGCCTTTTATTGTTTTAAAAACAAAGCTTTCGAGTAACTTTCACCAACAGAAGAAATTCACCCCTTTTTTCATTCATCAAAGTTCTTCATTGATTTCGTTTGTCTTTACTCAAAAGCTCTTTTTTGTTCGAAAACTTTTCGTTTTGTTCTCTCAAACATGTCGAGTATGGTTGGTCATTTTTGAGAAACAGAGAGAGAATGTTAAATTCGAATGTTGAAATTTAACGATTTAGCAAACAAAGGTTGCTTTTGTTTTGAAAGAATCCCTTTAATTTGTAACCGGTTCTATCCCCCCATTCAATGGGAATGGGGTGTTGCAAACAGCTAAAAATAAATCCAAATTAAAATGCCCTACATTCTCCATACAACTGTGCAGTTCGTTTTGATTTACCAGTGAGCACTCGAGATTTGAGCATACCGGAGGAGTGAGTGCAGATTGAAATTTCCATGGCGAAAAGAGATTAAACACAGACATGTAGATAGATAGATGCTACTGTCGCTCGGTTAAAGTATCCATATCCACACATCGACATCGAGCGCGACGTACGCTTGCGACTCCATTCGGAAAAGCGCACATTGAATCGAAAACTATACCAAGTGGTGTGGTTCAAATTGTATACAATCTGGTCGTAGGACTAGGAATCCTAAATCACTATACAGAAATGGTTATGTAAGGGAGGCAGCATTTGGGTGTGTCAGCCAGGTTCAACATATGTTTGTCTTTCGAAAACAAGCCAAAAGTAAGTTTTTAATTCGTTCGTAGAGTAGAAGTCAGTCGTCGTCGTTGTTTTCGTTGATGTTTACTTTTTTTTTGAAGCAGCTCAGCGGTTAAGACAAGTTTATGTTTTGGGAATGAAAACAATCGAAAATAATTGTATCTTCCGGTATACGGGCAACAACGAACACAGTGAACAACAAAAGACTTGTTCAAAGAGCATACATCTCCCTATCTTAATTGGATTATTTTCAATCTATTTTTAACTTCTTCAAATGAAGGAAGTTTAGTGAGTAGAGGTTTAACGAAGTTCGGAAACTCTAGGTATTGTAAATTAATTCATTTTGACAAATTGAATTGAAAGAAATCGGAAAACTCACCTTCGTTTTCACTCGGCATGCTAAAGTACTCAGATTTTTCCGTGGATTCGTTTTCCTGCTTCTCGTCTTCAGTATGAACTGGGCTCGACGGACCTGACGAAGCACTTGGTGCTGGGCTTGGCGAAGAGCTGACCGCATTAGCTGGCGAGAACATTCCACTATCTTTGTCCACCGACGAACGTTTTCGTTCTAGCCCTCCGGCGGCACTCATCATCTGCAGCTGATCCTCCAAAATGTCCATTGATCGCTTTCGTGGCAATTCGGGTGGAATCTCATCGATCGATGATTTGCTAACTAACTTAGCCGGTGGTGGCGGGGGGGATGTTGGCAAGGCTGCCGTCGTTGTCATCGTCGTGGTGGTGATCATATTTACCGCTGGTGGTGGAGGTTCGGAGACTTTTGTCGGTGACCGAACTCGTTCCGGATGGAACTTCACGGGACTTATATTCTTCGGCTTGGACGACGGAATGGGCGGCAAGGGAGGACTCTTAATAGGGCTACCGATTTTGACGGCACTGCGAGGCTTTATATCGGGCGGATGAACTGAATGACGCACTGGTGGACTCGGAGGCATATCCTCGTCAAGTGACATATCCAGTGATTTCGACACACCCGTAAAGATATTATTACTAACACTATTGTTACCTAGATTATTGCTGTTGTTGGCGTTCTTGTTATTCAAAACAACAGGATCTTTCATTTGGATAATACTGCCTGGTATAAGAGCGGTACCAGGTCCCGTGCGAATGATATCGCAACGATTCGGATCGCTGTGCGATCGATTCGTTTTTGTCTTTGTAAAATGAGAAGTCCACTTCTTTTGTTTTTCGATTAATTCACGCGAATTGAATTTTCTTTCTGGCTTCTCTGGTTTCTCACCACCACCGCCAGATGTCTCCTCAGACTTAATACGCGAAATATTATGATGTAATTTAGATTGTTGTTCAATGAACTTTGTTCCGTTTATTTGACCAGATGCTGCTGTCGGGCAATTATTATTCATCAATGATGCTTGCCCAGGCGGGAATGGACTACTGTTGCGATGTTTGGCTGGTGATGGGGAACGTCGATCGATGTAATTAATGTCGCTACAGAGATTATCTTCACGACTACCCGATCTGGACATTTTAACACTCAATGCCGCCGGATTATTGGAGTTGTTCTCGACGGAGAGTTTTTCGAATAGAGATCGAGCGTGATTGAAACGTGTCGAATGGGATTCGGTTCGGACAACGGTGACAGTCGGTGTTTGATGGGGCATTTGGGATTCTTTGGGTGGTGGAATTTGAACTTCGACGGGATTTGCTACTTCGATGGGCTGCTTTCGCTGGAATAGATTGGCTATTTGCGAAACCTTAGGCCCAACGGCCGATGGATGGATCGGCTTCTCCATGTTTACCTAGAAGAAGGTGTGTGTGTGATGCAAGAGATGCCTGAAACAAAACATAAACATTATTGTAGTGGTTAAAAGACATAATGTTTGTAATATTGAATATCATATTAAAAACAAAACTTATGTTAATGAAATTATAATCGTTTCAAAAGGGTTAAGTGCGACGAAAAACTTTTAACACCACTCAGGTTAATGAAGTGTTCATGTTGTTGCGACCCAAAAGACAAAACCCTGGAAATCTTAACACAAAATATTTAATTAAAGGTTCTGGTCTCATTCAAAATTCAATTGCGATGTCACATGTCACTTATCAAAGATCAAACAAAACTGTCAGCGTTATCTTTCTTGTTCCGTTGAAATAGGGTTTCATTGTAATTCATTTCTTTAAAGTTTGTAATGAAATGTGTTAACAGAAGAAATAGAAATTAAATTCACCATTTTTTTATAAGAAAATATTAATACACTAAATCTAGGAATCAGGGTTTACTTCCACTCAACTCCATACAAACTTCCGAACAACACCTTTGAGAAAATGCAAACGTTCTGGCGATCCCCACTGAACGAATATTTACTCGAACTGAAAATTGATAAAAAAAACGAACTTTTTTATCAATTTTATCTACGCAACATTTCCAAGAAAAGGTACTGATAAGAAAGTTATTCTCCAATCAACTTATTTCAATGTAAACAAATGTTGTCGATTTCAACTACCAGACTGATAAAGATATTATGGGGAATTCGATTTTGGGAAATACCGGGAGTCGCAAAAAAAAACATAAAAGACAGCGTCAACTTCTTAAAAGTTACAACAAAGCACATTTATTTTTTATTGTTAATTATGGGAAAATCCTACTTTTTAATGATACATACTCGATTTTATTCTCTCTACAAATTTGTGAGCTAAACTATAGCTCAATACCTCTTAGTTTTTAAAGAACATCAACCTTTTTAGATTGATGTGACCGTTCACACTGATTTTGTAATTAAACGAGTGTTTAAAAGTATTTTGCTATCTTATCGCTGATGGCTAAGTTAACAGATGAGAGGATGTGTGCGCAGCGTCGGTCGTAGCCGTAGTTGTTGTAAAAGATAAGACAAGGTTCTCACAAAGATAAAAGGGTATTTTCTTTTGTTCTTCTATTTAAACTTATTGTCTTACTCTTTTTTTTATTCGGAGCAGACCGTTGAAAAAGACAATAATTATCTTTGGAAATTTGTTTTCTCATAAAAACAAAATCTTATACACATTAGCAATTTTTTTCTCTTTATCAAAACTTGAGAATGCACTGATGCGATTGTAATAGTCTGGGAAGTAACACTACAAATAAGGTATTAATTATATATATTTGGGGGACAGTTACTTTAAATTTAAAGAAGATGTAACACTGTGTAGGACGCATATACTTATAAGAAAGTCTTCTTCAAAAATTAGGTTCGCCTGAAACGACCGATGCGTTTCGTCAAAAATCTGATTGAAACAATCATCATTATTATCAATGTTTCTTCAGACCGGGAAAATCAACCATCGACCAAATTTACACTTTGAAAAGATTAAAAAAAAAAAAAAAACTATGAATTGCAAATCGATTTAGGTATACAGGCGGAACCCTAAAAAAACCGTCAAAATAATTTACTTCTTCTTTTTGGTCTCGTCTGTATAAATGGAGAATGAAGACGAAGATTCGACCAGAAATTGCACGAGCTATTCAGCGACATTGACCTATCCTGAAAAGTTACGACCGCACTTCTGGCAACAGGTAAATACCTGACCACTGTAAGCGAACTATTAGAAAATGCATTAACCGCGGTCAGTAATTCGACCAAGAGATGCGGTCTTCGAGTAAAACCCCTTAAACAGTATTCTTCACCAACAGAAAGAAGATACATTCTTTTGTAATACCAAAGAGCGAGATATCTCGGAGTAATCTTAGATGAGAAACTCAACTGGGGTCCAAACATTCAAGAAAGATATAAGAAAGCCATGATTGCACTCTACCCGTGTAATAGGATTCTTGGAAGAAATCTTGGGGACAGAATCCTTAAATAATCATGTGGATGATGGCAGTTTGGTTTGGTGGCAAGCTCTGGAGAAATCCACGAACTTAAAAACCCTTACCAAAGTAGAAAGAATGCCATGCATTAGCACTACTGGGATGATGAGGACTTCCCCAACTGCGGGTCTTGAAGCGATCGTAAACCTAATCCTCATAGATTTATTTGTACAAAAATCGGCAGCAAATAGCGCTCTTCGACTTAGTCAAACCAATATCTGGAGAACTAGATAGAACGGCCATATTATGATTCTTACAAAATACGTTGGCAACAACAGATTACATGACCCCTTACTTTGACTTCAATAAAACCTTTATAACTAGCTTTCCCAATAGACAAGATTTCGAAAACAGTGTTCGTTACACTAATAAATCGAATTTTACCATCTTTACGGATTGTTTGAAAATGATTACTGGAGTGGGGGCAGGTTTCTTTTCAGAAAACATTAACATTGCCAGTTCATTCAGGCTCTCCGACTACTAAGATGAGATCTTGGCGGTGAATAACGCTGCTAAACAAATATCCATGATGGCGATATCACATTACTTTTTTCATTGATAGCCAAGCAGCAATAAAAGCGATTTCTGCCGATCAAATCAAGTCAAAGCTTTTTTCTTGCCGTCGCAAAGAGCTAAGGGTTCTTGGTATGCAGAGCGGATGAGCTTGAAAGAGGGATCAAGTCCTTCCTCAAAGACCATAACATCAGAATCCCTCAATGCGAATTAAAACGAAAAATTAGTAACAATATCATTCAAAAAGCAAATGATAGATGGAACCTCCTAGAAACCGATAGGATCTTACTTCTTAAAAAACTCTCCCTGAGATCCCTCATAAGCGTGGTTACGGGACATAATCTACTTGTCTACCACAAAATGAAGATGGGACTTAGCATAGACGAGACGACATATGTAGAGGCTGCGGCAATGAAGAAGAGCACGAAAATACCGCTCACTTCCTATGCCACTGACCCTACAAAACTAGGAACACTTATTAAGGCAACGAACTAGAAGAGCTATCCGAACTCCCAGGCAATCGCCTTCTGAACTTTTTCAAGTCATCATAATGGCTAGACCAACCATAGATTTCATAGGTTAAAAAACTTTTTCAGGAATTACAATTCTTTGGGGTATCACAAAGGATCTACATTGATCTAAGTGTGACGGTAGCGAAACCAACTGTCAACCCACATAACCTTACCTAATTTCATATAAGAACACTCACTCTACAATGTTAAAAAAATCGATGCTAATTCTTTTCTTAGCTTTACGGCCATAAAAATGAACTTTGCAAAATTTGTACAACGCAACGGCCAATATCGTAAAATAGACTGATTTTCATATAGAAATTTTTCAAGATCATTGAGTTCTTGAAACCATATTCAATTTTGAATCCAATATCCAATTATTAAGGGTTTGGTTGTTATACGGAAGACACAACAGAGACGGAATTAATGGACTCACTTTTTAGAATACATTACAATCGAACGTTATGTCCAGTGTAATGAAAACCTCGACGTCGAATTATTACGAATTTGTTAGGATTGAGATGGCATTAGAAATGTTAAATAATGTTACCAACTGTATTTTTTTGACTATGAAAAAAGCTTCTTTATTCATTTATTTTCAATTTTCTTTGTGAGTAGGTTTGCACGTTTCGTTTAATTTGAAAGCATAACAATATATTGAACCTAAATGCTCTAATGGTTATGTGGATGACAATTCATAAATAATTCAACCTTGACGAAAGTAGATAAATTTTGTATTCAATCAATACTGACCTGAATTCAGCAAGACAGTTCTTTTTTTTAACGATCATTATCAATTATTGATAAGAACATCAAAGCAATAATGCTGCAAACCGACGCACGATAGTAGAAAGTGAAAAAAAAAACAGTATTAATAAAACTAAAAGCGGAACATTGAAAAGAAGTCTAGTTGGGGGTTGAAATAGCAATTTAGCAGATTGCACAACAGGTCGAATTAACGTGCCGCGCTCATTAGGGATTCTATGAATATGACGACAAACAAACAAATGTTTACAAATAGTTAGAAGAGTATATTATAGAAGGTTTACACTTGATCCTAAGAAACTTTCCAATAACCAAAAACATATGACAATTTGAAAATACTTCCTTTTATATGATGAAAAAGGACAACTTATATAGTGACTCAATTTTATTTCTATCTTTACCTTGAAATTCCACACGACAAATATAAAATGAAGAGTAGAGTACCTACAACCCACTTAACAATATTGACATCAATTGATTTATCAGAAAACAGCAAACAAGATACAAAGTAAAAAAAAAAAATTCTAAAGATAACTCACAAAACCAAGAGCACGAAATTTCAATCAGAAGAAAACTTCACAGTTCTACATTGAAAAGCATCGATGTAACAACACATGGAGATTTTACGATATTGGGTTTTCGTATTTTCAATTTTAGCAATAAACCCGGGTAAGGCTGACAATGACTATAATGACGACAATAGCAGTGCCATTATTGCCAGCAACAACAACAACTGTCCTGCTTTATGCGGAGAAAAGGATAGTCACAACCTGTGTCTGTCATCTTTGACACAGCAAGATTGTGCACCCAATGAGTATATAACTCCAAATGCAGGCATTTGCAATTGTTGTCCTTTATGTGTTGGAGGATTGGGTGGTAAGTTATTTTGTATTCTTATCTTTTTCTTTCACGAAACAGTGTGCATTTTTTTTTTGTACTTCTTTTGTAGAACTTCACGAAGAGTGCAACGAACAGAGTCCTTGTGCAATGGGTTTAAAGTGTGACAATACAATGACTTGTCAGTTGAATAAAAGTATGTGACAAGCCTTTCAACTTATCATAGGATTAAAATGACTCTGTCTCGCTCTTTTTATCTGTGTAAATCCATTTTTCCTTTTAGCAACGTGTGCTTATTCGTATCACTTGGCGAACGCGGGCGTAACCCGGCTTCCAACTTGTGAAGTAGATGGAAGCTTTGCAGCGGTTCAATGTAAAGGCGATCGATTAAGTGGAAGGTATTCTTGTCTCTCTATTTGTTGATATAACGATGTAGCTAGATAGACGTTCATGTTGCAAAGTTATTGGAAACACACAAAACCATTCTTTCCCAAAGTAGATTGTACAATTTGATTGAAAGTGGTGTTCCACTTTTTTTTGTATTTTTCCAGATGTTTTTGCTATTCAGAGACCGGAAAACGAATCTACGGATGGGCATGGTGGCGAGAATCTCAAGACATGACATGTGCCTGTAGTCGCATGAAACACAAAATGATTCAAGACGGCTTGGGTGAGAATACCCTACATTGTGATCAAATGGGCAATTTCGAGTCCCTCCAATGCAACGATGGCGTGTGTTGGTGTGCCGAACCAACAACTGGCCAAATTCTTAGTGGGACACGAGCCGTTCCCGAACCAATGTGGAAGTTTTTGCCCTGCTGTAAGTCCAATAACCTTTCGAATGAAAAATACAATAATAATATATGCTGATGCCGACGATTGCCCTCATTTTGGGTTTTTGTTGACAAATTTGTGTGTGCGACTTTTTTCTTTTTTGTGATTCTTCCATCCCATCATCGTCGCTGCCATTTCATTCAGGCCAAACATTGCAAAGACAACAATAATGCAAGAAGAGTTTTTGTTGACGTCTTTGTGGTCTTGTTTAGTAGTGCTGTTTGTGGTTTGTTAGTTGTTGAAGGTTGCCATTGTATCATAATCCAAACATTGACACTATCGTTACAGTTGTTGTTTTCATTATTACAAATTGGAAGCATTGTTATGATCATATTAGACTACACACTCAGATTACATTTCTAGTTCCTAATGTTTTCATTTTCTTGTTTTTTCCTGAATGACAATGAAACAACAACAACAATGACTGAAGATGATTTTAGCAAGTTTGGATCAACCTATTTGAGACAATGTGAGAGTGCTGCCTATGCACAGAATTTGTTGAAGAAAGCCTATGCGGCACATGGCACAACGGATATTGAGTTCAATAACATTTTGTGTGACTATGATGGCTCTTATGGAAGATATTCTATTTCGAATGGCATGTGGGTTATACCTAATTTTTAATTTAAAGTTGAGCGAGTATTAAATTTGAATTTCCAACAGAGCTTCATGTTATTGGAGAGACGGTTCAAGACTCGGCTCATTTCAAGTGCAATCGAACAAGGTGACAACAATGAACTGCTGTAAGTGGAAAACCACATCTAGAAATTTTATTAGCATAAATATTTCTTTTTTTCTTCCTCATGCCCTGAAAAGACTGTGCACGTGATCAGAAGATATTCAACGAAGCTGGAATGATACACCGGCTGACATGCAGTGGCAATGGCAATTATGAGTCCATTCAAGACATAAATGGAAAAATATTTTGCGTGGATTCTGATGGTTTTGCCGTTTCCGATCCAGTGGAAACAGATATTTTACCTGACTGCTCTAAATACATTTATTACGAGACGAAAGGCGTCTTACAATAACTTTATACATTGTTAAGTTATACAATACATTTTTTGCACTTGCAACTTACCAACAACTCAATAACAGTGTATTAAAATGTTATAAAAAGATTGGTTCCTTGTGTGTCTGAATTATGATGACGATGCGGGAGATTGTTTGTTTAAGTCTTCATTTTGAGATGAGTATCTGGAAGGAAAAAAAAGATCATTGAAAAATTTCTCTTTGCAAAAAATTAGCAACAAATCATGAACAGAAAACTATAACGGAAAATAGCACCACCTTCTGTGGAAAGTCAACCAGCAAAGCAATTGACTGAGAAGAATTAACGAACCGCAGATAGATAAATTAACGGTAGTGCAACATTAATTCCTCGCTGTAACTACCTACTACCTTCAGTCTTGTAGAATTTAAGTGTGAGACTTGGTCGACACTCAGGCGCTATGCAAGATACGGCCGACATACCAGAAAAATTAACCTTTTTCATCGTCGTCGATGACGAACCTTTCATTTGTGTTGTGGTGCGATATGAATCTTCGTTTGGGGTTACGATGATATGTGCGGTCGAATAAATTTTAATGGGCAACAGTGGGTTTTTAAAAGTATGCGTTGTTGGCCGTGCCAATGTTATAGCCAACTGACCTCACCAAAAGAATTTGTTTACGTCAAACGATATGGCGACGGAATTTGTCGTAGATGGATCGATACTTTCACCATTGTCGGGCTCGGTCGTTTGCATTGGAGTAGTTCTATCTTTTAATTGCTCCAATTTCACATTATGAGATTCATGACCAGATAAGCGAGGAATGAGAAATAACTTCGGTGAATATTGCATTAGGAATGGCTTTTTTGTTAAGTTTTTTGTTTGGAATAAAATGTCGGAAACATATTAGGGTTATCAAACATGAGGTTTCAAGGAGTATGATTAAAATTAAGTTGAAATAATATTTTTAAATATAAATTTTGTATCTACTACTTAAAATGGAGGAGGAATCCTGAACCAATGGAACGAAATGGTATCAAAAAGGACTTCAAACTTAACAAAAAAAAAACACGCAATCCAAGAGATATGTCTTGCAACTACCATATTATTACCATTTAATATGCAAAAAACGTTCTTATGGGGTAATTCTTTACTCTCCACACAATTCGCGAAATATCCGCATTAAATAATATGCAGACAAATGAAAATTTTAAGAACGAATTACTACTCACTTCACAAAACTACTTCATTTCAGTTTTTCCTTTTTTCTGCAGGTTAACTGAAGAATAAACCATTTGGCCAATTCTCGTGGCGGACATGAATTACCATCCTGCATCAATATTGCCCTTAGCTACTGCCTACAATAAAAATGCTAATTCAACGCTCTCTTGAGGACTACAAAATGAAGTAAAGAGACAATGAAAAGTGATGGAATATAAAGACAACAACAAAAACACTATACAAGAAAAGCACGAGAAGGTACTTCAAACATTGATCATCTCATGCATGAATAAAGAAGAGAAAAAAGAAACAGCAAAATGTAAAGAAAACTGTCAAGAAACTTCAAACACGATGAATAAGAAACACGACATGAAGAAGAAACCTTATCAATGTCAAGTTCATTGGCATATCCCATCAACTTGATGACTGGTTTATACCCATTTCATAGGTGCAAACCAGCCAACTGCAATTGCCATCATCGGTCATCGGCAGTCGATAGACACGATATAGCCTAGGATGACGAAGATGGTTCGTCCAGTCGCTACAACAACATCCCAAGAGAGAAGTGGAAAATTCTTGTATCCACATGTTTTTTTTTTCGTCTTTTTCTTATTCTTTAATCCAATTTTCCAGCAACCAGTCGTTGCCAGGTCGATGGATGACTTTCCACTTTCGCAAAAACCAAATGCGAAAGGCGTAGATAAATGGCACTGGAACTGCCTTAATGCAACTCTAGATGGCGTTGGATATTGTACTAAGTTTGTTATGCCTGAAGGGATTGCCAACAAACATGCTGTGATGGCTCGGCTGGATAGCTGACTGGCTAGGTTATAGCCTGGCTTATTACATTAATGTCGGCAATTACTCTAAATGGGTTTTAATGGCGTGTGGCCGTAGTTTCTAAAAATAGGACGCTCACAAGGCATGCGGTGTACGCAGTTAAGATTCCGATGCCACTTAATAATGCCAGCAGAATCTGGCGCGGCAGCAAACAGCGGGATCAATGCGGTTTGCTTACTTATGCAGGCTTAAGGTGAATATTAATCATGTACATTTATGTTAATTAAATAAATATTGATGAATACGATCGCTTGACATGCATCAATCAGTGTTAAAGTGCACTGTGTAGATTAGCAAATGCAAAATGCATTTATCCAAGAGAATTAATGTCAATGTTTTTCTTTTTTTTGCAGAGTTTCTTCTTATTTTTGAAAGAAGAAAACATTTCCAGCGTCAGAAGTGTCCTTTGATTAACGGCAAGATACTCATGCGAAGAGGATGCTTTAAATTTGATTGGCCTTGCTTCTTGTGGCTCTTGGATAAAATAATTTGACTTAGAAGATAGAAAAAAGGTCAAGCATGGACGTTTAAAGGAGCGTTTTTAAGAGCCAGGCTAACACGATGGTTTCGGTAATTGAGACATTTGTCACAAAAAAAAGGAAAAATCTTTATGGGGACGGTTGAGTTCCTATAAACAAAATTTGACAGAAGTCATGATACATTCATCTTCTTTTTTCTCATATCTCAATAAAACAAAAATCCTTGAATTCTGTCTATTTTCTAGTAAAGCAGACGCCATCCCACCAATAAACAAAAATTCTTAAGGAATTCAAATAATTTTTTAGATGTGTTTTTTGGTATTCTCGTAACCAAATGAAAGTAGTTGTTCGAAAAGTTAATCCATACCCAAATACGTAAATAGGTCAAATGTTGAAGTCATCAGAAGGTTAAGTGCCGTTTGACTTGACGTTTTTATTTTCATACAAATGTTTCTATACAAACTCAAATGGCGCACAAAATATAAAAACCACTTTATTCCTTGTTTTTCGTCCTAGAACTTTGTGGGCCATAAAATTTCAGCTCTGGAGTAAACAAGCCGCTGACCTCATTCTCTGAAACTCTCAAACTATAAATAGTTTACCACATCGAGTGAACTTCCTCTGGGGTATGAATGCGAATGTGTCTTATTTTTTATAAATGTCACGGTCATTGATGAGTTGATAGTTTTTCTCAATTTAACTAGCCAGTTAAGTGTTGTTGGACAACTTGTCATTGGATATCTTCTGTACATGTCAATTTGCAATTTTGCAGCTGAGACAGAAATATCGATTAAGATTTGCTAGCATTTATACTTGGCAAGTGTGACACATTTTGACGCTCAATCTACTTCATGTACCTACATAAGTCTTCATCATGACTAAGTTCAAGAGATTTTTCATGAACTTTGAATTCAAGCATTGGTACTTTAAGGGACACTTATAGTTTGAATGTAGCAAAGAACATTTCATATCTGCCATTAGGTAAAAGTATGATAAAAAAAAATCAGTGAATGATTCTTCAGCATCAAAAACCCTTATAAAAATTATTACCTACATACATCAAAAGTATTTCATTAGACAGTTCGTTAGTATTTATAGAATTAACAGCAAAGCGTTATTTTCAATTTAAAACAACTTAAAATGACATCTTGTCAGGAAAACGGATTCGAAAAAATCAGCTGTAATTTTTCACCTTCAATTATTTTCATTGCGATCTTATATCAGCTGTTTAACTCATGGAAAGTGATCTAGTACAATTTTCCATCAATAAAGTCAACATTTTCAGTCAATTCCAGTTAAACTGGAATTTTTTTTAAATTTCTAACAAGGTCTGCATGTCAGTAAAACCATTTAAAAGCTCTTAATACCCCGCATTTCAACCGGCAATAACTTTTTCGCTGCAATAACTACTATTAACACGTTCATACTCGAGTGGCCAGTGTTTAATTTTCTGTGGGTTTTGAATAACCGGAAAATTTTACCCTCGATAGACTGCATTCATTTGTGCTTGGTAACTTATAATTTAAGTGTAAACTAAACTGTCTGAGCTAACGTCCATTACATCGAGCGGCGATGTTGCACAACATTGCAATCATCATCGCCAAAACGAAAGTGAATCTCTAATAATGTTTCACTTTTCAAATTCAAATTCAAAAGTAAGAGATAGTGAAAGTTATCTTTTGGAGAAAAGATGCCGGACACGGACAGTGACAGAGTAAGAAAGGAAAGGAAGTCTAAGCTCGTAAAAATGATCAAGGAACGTTTTCCGGACAATAGCGTTTTTTAACAATTAGTTGCATGAACACTGCAGCCATAACAACGACTGATATAGGTACACAAGCTGTTAAGCTAGTCATGGATATCACGTTTTTTTTAACATTTAAATTTTTTGTCTGCTATTGTTTTTTCCAATTTTCTTGCTTGCTTATTATTATTTTCTGCTGCCTTTTTTTCTTCTTTTTATTAAGAGCTGTTGGATAGGACCTATAGAGCAACACATACTAAAGGTAGAAAATGGTGCTAAATGAGAAAATTACTATTTATGATTAAGCTTATAGCGCAAGGTAGATTCAATTACACTTCACCACAACAGGGAATAAATACAAAACGAAACGAACACACTACAAAAGAGCCAGCAACAAAAAAAAAAACAGAAGCAAAGAAGAATATTATAAACAACGGAAATGGGTTAATGCATTTCAGGTGTACAAGGTTCATCAAAACAAAAGAAAAAAAAAAGTTAATTATAGTTTATTTTTTTGCCGTCTTGGTTATGGAGAAGGCAAAAATTTTAATGTAAACATAATGATGACAAATGTCTCTATTATGACATTAAGGTCAACATTTTGCAAATATCCGAAATTAGCGAGGCATTTATGCTTATGGCATAAAGTTTAAGAGAAGATACAATTCAAGGTTTAGTATCTTAGCTCCCATCACGGCGTACAAGAAATTTAAAGAACTGTAACAGCGTATGAGCGTAGTACTCATAACATAACTGATACTTTTACTAGAACTGTTGTAATGAAACATTCATTCATTACAAATAATAAACATCCCACTCCAACATCGACGATTGACGACAACCAGTATTAGCGCACAGTCGACAAACAACAGCTGCACGCACACAACCAAACCAAGCACACTCAGTCGTTTCTTACAATCAGTAAACAGCCAAATACGCTATGTATCAGAGGGATATAAATTGTATGGAATCATTTCGTTTGCTAAGTATAATTCACATTCATGTTTTGGCACAACATTGACAAATAGAGGTGAAGTACCAGACTTGTTTTACTAGGGAAGGTCCTTTCGTAAATTAAATTTTGAGACTGTGAAATTCATTCACTGGGTCTTAAAAAGTGGCGTCTGCTTTCAGACTGTAATAATAAGTGGCGTCTGCTTGCTCAGATTATAATAACTAGTGGAGTGGCGCTATTTCAGCTGGTAATTAGTAGTGGACTCTGTTATCTTAGAGTGAACCGTATTTATAAGGCCATAGCTATAAGAAATTATTGTGTAATGTACTTTTAAAAAAGGGAATATTAAACTTGTAATAATAAATATTGTAATCATTAATCTATTCGGAATAAAATAAAGGAGCTCAAGTTTTGTTATTCCTTTAGTAAAACCCTGGAAGCCGTTGAGTTCTGACTCAGCCCTTGATAAAAAATAACCCGTCTTACACCGTTAACGCAACATTATGGGTGAATTGTTACCAAAGTAAATCCAAATAGTACAGTTACATGTAACGATGCTTCTCTTACGATTTCTAACTTGAGGTTTCCGTTTGGGTAACGAGTACAATACATGCCAAACTTTTCGTTACTGTAATGTCTAACTTTTGCAAATAATTATGGAGGAGATAGAAAAGAAAAGACATAAAAACAGAGACTGAGAAAGAACAACAAATTCTATTTTTTTTTTTATTCTTTTGGAATTTCGCATTTATCTTTATCTAACGTTCATCCTCCTCCTCGTCCTCGTAATGAAAAATACCATAAAACAAATAAAAAGGTTTCATTTCCTGACAAATAGCATAAAGCATCTTTTCATTCTATCGTCCCTTGAACCACACCACACATAGTGTCAATGTCACCCTGAAATAGCATTCGCCGTTTGTTTCCAACAGATAACATTTTCAAAACACACAAACATTCATACAAAGTTCATCCACAGTCTGAAACTCTGATCCCAACTTAGCCACAACCTCTTGAAAAGTTATGCACAAAAGTCAATTTCCTAAATAGGATCTTCTTTTATTTCTCGTTTCGTTTCCGTAGCTATGCTATATGTGTAAGCGTAATATAAGAGCCCATAATGAAAAGACTGGCAAAAGGACTAAAAAGTTCCAGAGAGGAAAATCCTTACAGGATAGAGAAAAACTTAGTGCTGTTCGTGACATTGAAGACTATTTTTATAGCCAATCTAATGGATGAAGAGATGATACCTTCTTTTTTCGAATCTGGCCATCATTTAACACTTTTTTTGGTATGGATTTGCGAATGTCCGGGGGCAAGTGGAGGCGAAGGTGTGTATGTTAACATAGCATTAGGATGATGGTTCGCATTTTTATACCATTTCATTATCCCGTCATGTTTACTCTTAAACTCAAAAAAGCTCTCAAAGCATGTCAACATTGACATTTGAAGTGCATGCTCTCAAAGAGGTTCTTTCCATTTTCATTCATCAGGTTTTTTTTTGTCTTGGTTGTAATAAATTCCAATCGAACAAGATTTTCAAAGAATGTATCAATCTAATTTAAAGCTTGAAAAAATACAAATGACTAACCACATTTTGTAAACTCTATCACCATGTAGGCATACGGGTTTGTCTGGTCAGCTAGCCCGTAGGTCTTCGTGCAACGAGTACTTTAAGTGACAAATTGCTGTGTATGGTAATTTCATTTAAGAAAAATGGACATTAACATTTTCTTTTCTTGGAATCTGTATAAAGATTGCTCTTAAAGCAAAGATGAAAACAATGAACGTTAACGATGAAATTCTTCGCATTTCGATCGAAGTTTATTTCTGAGATAAACGTTAGGGAACAATAAGATAAGGATACAAACAAAAGTGGTATTTTTTCAGCTCATAATTTCTTAAAAGTGCAAAAACAAATCTGAATTCAGAAGAAAAGTGAAATTTCGTTATAAACAAGGCACATTTGGTTGCGGTCGAGGTTAAGTCATATTTATTTATCTTGAACAAAAAGAAGTAGGTAATCTTATTAGCATAAGCCGATAGCCTATAACTTTGACCAAACGAATTATGATTGATGGATTGATGAATCTTTTGAACTCTTTTGAATGTTAAACAATAGTTTCAGCCAAGTTATGTAACAATTTCAAGATTTAACCTTCAAATTTGGTAAGCTTAAACCTCGACCGAAAATTAAGCAACGAGAAAATTGTGGGAAATTTTTAAACTTTTGCAAAGAAGCGTTGAGAAGAAGAAGGGGGTAAGTGACATAAGTATAGTTTTGAGATATGAGTGTTTAAAGTTTTTTGGGTAGAACTTTTTTTTGGTTAGCAACTGAGACTTTGTAAAGACGTGGAACAATAAAAAACGCAACAACCTTTTTAAGTACAAATCTTTCATTTAATGAAAATAGTTTTTAGTTACATTTTTCGTACAATATTTTTCAAAAAGTGCATTTAACTCCTTCTTCCACTAATTGGTTTTTGGATTATAGGACTTAAATAGAGTTAAGTGATATGTATTTTTCTTTTTTCCTTTTGTTGCTTTTGATTTCTGTTCAGCTAAACCCGAAGATTCTTGAAGAGCCTTTTTATAGAACCAATGATGTTCAAGCGGAACGAACTGCATTTGTTCTTTTAATTTTTTTAGTTTTTCAGCTGATAGGGTTTTTATTTTTTTTTTCACGAGGACATATAGAATATATGGCAAGTATTGAATTCGTAAAAAAAAAAAATTGTGATGATGATGAGATATGACATTACGATGATAGAGAAGTCGAAAAAAGTGAGTCCGGCGATTCCGTCTGTCTGTCTGTCGGGAAGTTTACAGGCACCTACAGCCTTAACCACTGGTCCGATTGACTTCAAACTTGAAAATAAGAGGTTTGAGCAAAAACCCATATCCCAGTTTTTTTCATTTTTTTTTTTAAGATCAAAATTTAGGGTATCCACCATACGATTTTTATGGCAAAAAACCAAAACTTTGAATTTTCTCCAAAACGGTTCCTACGATTTTTTTTAAACTTCCTCGAATTTAATTTTTTTAAACACTCATGTATTTTATGTAAAAAAATAAATTTTGTATTGCTCCAAAACGGTACCTCCCATAGAACCGTTTTTTTGTTATGAGATTTTCTCAAAAAATAAAAGACTGATCAGCGTAATTTTTTTTTAAAGTACGTATATATTGCCCAAATAATTTGTTGTATTCAAAAAAAATTCAAAAATTTTTGGATTTTTAAAAAATATTTTAAACTTTTTTTCAAAATTGTGTATCTTAAAAACGGATCAATATTAAAAATCGAAATATACTCATAAAATGTATATTTACACATTCTTGAATACTGCATACCCAAATTAATTTTAAGACATTTTTGAAAAATTTTATATATAAAAAATTAATTTAAAAAAAACGGCTCCGACGATTTTCAAAAAAAAAATTCGATAAATCCAAAATAAGGTTTAAATTTGTTTGGCATTTTAATTTTTGTAATAAAATGTATTTACGAGGTATATTTTCATTTCATTTAGTAATACATGCACAAGTATATAGGCACACTGACGTTTAACTCTGTCATTTATGTAAATATATGAGTTGCATTAAGGTGGTAAATACGCATTTAACTCCTACATGCCAAAGATCGTTTTCATTTATTTATTTTCCTAATTAGCATAAAGGGGGTAAATAGGTATTTAACTCCTTTATGCAGATAGAAATGTTTAATATTTGTATTTTGTAGTGCATAAAGGAGTTAAGTGATTTTGACTCCTTTTTCCACGTTTAACTTGCTTATATGTGCTGCATTAACCTCCTTTACACCATTTTGTGAATGCTTATTTTGTAAACTAGAGATGATAGAAAGACGCCAGTGACATAGAAAATTTAAGTTTCATTTAGCCCCTTCATTCAAACAAAAAAACACGAAAACACAAAAATGTCACTTACCCCCTTCTTCTTCTCAACGCTTCATACAACACCTTGACATTTAGTACAATATTTTGTCTAAAACTAGTGAAAATTAGTATTACACTAAGCAAAGTGTTATACTGTGTCACATTCATAAAAATTTATTCACATTCCTGGCTTCTCTCACTTTGAGTAATGTTAATTATGTAGGTAATTCGAATTATTTGTTACAAACCAAAAACAAACGTCTACAGTTCCACTATCATTACAAGGCCTATTCAATTACGTACAAGTTTAAAACTATTGTTGGAATCAGCCACACAACACCATACCGGCACCGTCATGCTGATGCCATTAACAACCAAGCTCTCCATTTCAACGCAATAACCTGAAACTTTATGATGTGATATTTCTCCTTTTATATGTGTTGTGATTCCGACTTCGGATCTTCGACTTTTTATTCCAAACTCTAAATTCACTGTAAATCGGTCATAATGATCAGATTACCGTGAACGGAATAGCTCACAATTGTCACTTAAGGTCTTAAGCAGCATTTTCTGCTTAGGTAGCAAAATACCGGTTCAAAAAACAGCAACAAAAACAAAATAAGCAACTTAATAAACAGCACACCACCCAAAGCCAAACAAATGCCTTTCGACACGTCCGTCGCGTCGTCGTCGGTCGTCGTCGCGTCGCGTCGTGCGTCGTAGACGGCTGCCGTCATCATTGCGTTACGGATTTTTAGAGTTGCAAGATGGTTGTCTCTTGTCTACCTACTTTAACTTGTGGACAAACTCAATAACAACTACAGAATTGATGGCTTAGATACTTTTTTTCAATTCATATGGAGCAAAAGATCGTCGGCAAAAGTATAGTTTTTGCTATCCATTTGTCACACCACGCCACGTAAGGAAAGACATGAAGAAAGAGAGGAAAGAGAGAGGAAGAGACTTTGAAATAACGGCCTTGATACAACCAAGTGACAGTTGTTGTCATTTGATACAAGCTTGCTGATATTTTATATCGCAGCGCGTTAACCTGACGCGTTCTGCCACTGTCGAGGTTTGATCAAGTGTGTTTAACTTGATTTTTATTCGATTTTCACCTCAAAGTGTCAGTTTTTTTTTTTTGTGTTTTTGCTTTTCTTTTGTTTCACTACCGCCACACCGCAACCGGATAATGAATTTCACTTCAAGATGTGCGCTCATTTTAAGCTGATAGTCAAAATAAGTGGGTGGAGAAATTTCATACCGATTTTTTATTTGTTTTTAGTTTATTAAGGCTGGTACAGACGGTTTGGAATTTTATTTTCACGACCGACAATCGACAGAGAACAGTTTATGCATTGCATACTGAAAAGAACTCGAATGACTCACATCCAATAACTGTTCTTATATGAACGCAAAAATCGATTAGATGCTTTGAAAACAAGGTACAAAGGTGAGGTGGGTGTCGGGAGACAGTTTTATTTATTATTATTGAATGAGACAAAGAAAGCTCGGAACAAAATGCAATGAGAGAGGAGATTTGGTTTTCATTGACAGACACAAATTGAAAGCAAGTGGTAGAGATGACATTTTGAGACAATTGACAATGACAGATGGCTTTGCTTTTCATTAATTAAAAGCTATGTATTATTTACAACAATATAATAACTGCTGTCAGGGAGATTATTTGCTTTATAAATAGAGCACATCTGTTATATGATGGGACAGTTAAATAAATAACTTGTGCAATTATGATACTAGGTCACGTTTCTATTTTTAGGGTTACTGATGGTGAAAGAGTAGGCATATCTGGAGGGAAATTAGTATCACAATGGAATTGTTATTATAATTAATAAAGCAAAACTGTTAATGTTCTGGGCGATATGATGATATACAATAAATTGTGTCTTTTTTGTTGAACTAAATTATTTAAACATATAGGGGCATATTCATAGACATTTTAAAACTGCTATTGAGCTGTGACTAACTAAAACTGGAGTTGAAGGTATTCATAAGCACATTTAGTCCTAGGATTAAGAGCTAAACTGGGGTCTAACTTTAAACATGGGTGATGCTGTGTTTAAGTTGTTACTTTTCTATTGAATGTCAAAATATCAATCACTTTATTAAAAAAGTCGTCTTTTGTGAGGACTAAAATACATGGGTGCGCGGTGCGCCTTTAACCGGAAATTGGGTATAAGTGAATTTATGTCCTCTATTTTCTGTGGTTCTCTCAACGAGACACATGATGAATTTGATCTTGGAACTTACAAAACTGGCGGATTTTCTGATACGTTATTTGACGATTCCAGAACGGCAACGAAATGATAACTGCTTTGTTCACAAGGGGCAAGCCAAAAAAAAGCACAAGAAAAAAATAATAGATAGGCAATCGGATAAAAGTGTTTTGGTGGGGCAACGATTATTAGGCTTGCTGCAGAGCAACATGTTCTTATTCATTTGTGTATGCAATCCAAGACACATATAAAACATATTGAATGATTTTGTCATGATGATAAAGATCATCACTGTAATAATCATCGGCTACCTTCAATAATTGGAAGAGAAGAAACACAAAAAAAAAGTCAACACACTCGAGGAAACAACAACTTCATTTAAACCAAAAAGTCTCCTACCTCCTCTTACCGTAAATGTTATCATCATATTCATCGCATTTCATCTGGCCCATAGAACAAATTACTCGCATGGCAATTACGTGTATAGTAACAAATAAGTTTTTTGATTTCAAATTCAAATTTAAATTTTGAAAATATTTTTTTTTTACAATTTTGCTGTTTAATGTGTTTATTTGAAGGCAAGTTGTAGTAGATTTCTTCAATAAACTCTAGTTTAATTAAACACAGCTAGAAAATCGTCTATGAATAGAAGCTGTGTTTTCTTAAATTTTCTAGCTTAAACTGTGGACTAGAAAGTTACGACTTTAGTAATTCTCTATGAATATGGCCCATAGAATAACATATATGAGGAATAATACAAATAAATTAAACTATTCAAAGACCCAATGGGAAAGAAATGAACCATGAGGCATAATGTCTTTAGAAATGTTAATGTTATTACACAATATTAGCGTTGCTTGCCCAGTTGTCTTAAAACCACATTTTTGAAAGCCTTTGACACCTTAAGTATCATTTGTCGTACCTAACAACCCCTAATTGGTGCTTAAATGTTTCACAACTAAGCTCATTTCTATACTTTTGCTTTTACAAAAAATTTGCGGCCTTTTTAAGGCTGTAGAAGAATAAAAGTCTGATTATTACCTTAATTTTGTTTGTTTTATTCTTTTGTGCTTTTACATAGGTACTCTTTTCTTTATTTATTTTTTTTTCTTCATAATAACACTGTCCCACTTGTTCTATAAAGGGAGAAAAAATAAATTCCGTCGATGACGAAGTCGACATGCTCCATTTTAATATTTCACATCCCCTGGGACTCATTCTTCTCAGAGGTATAATTCATTTAATTCGCACTGTGTTCATTTTTCATGGAAATTATTACTGTTGTTTCAGAAAAAGAGAAAGGGCGATTTTTTTAATTTATTAAAAAGGTAACAATTTACATATTTACAAAATGTATGTAAGTCTGCTATCAAAAATGTGAAAATGAAAATTGCTTCTCTTATTGTCAAAATATTCTCCAAGCACACAAATGCACTTGGATTTTGGATGCACTTTTTTCACTATGATTAAAAAACATCAAAAAATGACTTTTGGAGCAGCACTAACTTAATTACCAAATAAAGTGTTCAAAGCTTCTGATATGTGATTTGGGATTTGAGTTTCTATTAACGTGTCCAAGTTCAAAGTGCTTTCTTTATGTGAGCTTTTGGGCTCCAGCATTCCTAGAAACGCACATCAATTTCTTCTGGAATGAATTTTAACCGTTACCGCCACATATTAACCTTCGAATGACAAAACATTCTGTAAAAAAAAGTCAACCAAATGTAACAATATTTTATTTCGAGTTCTCTAACTTACACATAAAATAAAAGTCCTAAGATAAACACAAAACAGTGATCAAGAAAAAAGAAAACAAAAAGTAAACACACAAATAGTAGCCCCTCTTTCTCCTGATATGGTTCCCGAAAGTATTATTTCATTTTGTTTACACAGAAGAAGAAATAAAGTGTTTATTATTTGTTATTGGCGTTAAAAAATTAATCACCCAGCTAATTACTAATTTTATGGTTGAACGGAATACTGATAACAAAATGTGTCATGTGAAAATATTGATAGCGCAGGCAATCGATACTGTGTATGACTTGAACTGATCGCTTCAAATGACTACGCATTGGCTCCTTTGCTAATGTGCATAATTTATTAAGATTTGTTGCTACGACTTTTTATTTTTTAAGTACTTTGAACAAAACAACGCATTCGTGGTTTCTTTTTTCTGCTGCAATTTCGGTCCGCATAGTTCGTGAGGTTGTGTTAAAGGTACAAATATATTCCCTTTTATCTCGAGTTTTATTGTTTGCTTTTTTCAAATAATAAAAAAAAAAAATAAGCCCTATGCAAATTTCAAACTGTATCGCTTGTAAAAACAACACAACCTATTAGCAGACTAATCATACTCAGTGGTCGGTCGTTCACCTTTTTAGTTTTTTTTGTCTTTTTGTAAAATATAAAATTGTTACTATAATGTACGCCGCCGCCCGCCGGTCGCCAGCAGGTATATATCTATTTCTCAACAGAATGAAACGGATGTAGCACACACATCATGATGTTCCTGAGTTCTTGGCTCATTATTTATTCAATAATTTTTTTAGTGCTGTGGGAAATGAAACAAAAATTGTGAGAATGATTTTCAGACATTCCTAAATTTGCTTGTCTCCTTCTTTGTTTTGGCAAAAGTTTGAATAATTTTTATCTAGGTATTTTTTTATGTCAGAACTTTGTTGCAGTATGCAGAATTTTTTTAAATGCAAGAATTAATAATAAGAAATAATAATTTTTGGGACATATTGAGATGAATACGTTCGACTTCAAATTGACAGCCCAGGCAGCATTCAACATTTATCTATATCAATTTTCTTAAAACTAATATTAAAAGGTTGAATTGCTGATCTAATTTTTTGTAAAACTTTTTTTAAACTTTATTTTGCGAACAGTCTCTCTGTATTCTATTTTTTATGTCGTCATACAATGAGCGGAATACAAATTAATAAACCGCTTCCTCAAAAATGGCACCCAGCCAAATTTTATTTTGTTCGTCACGTTGTCATTGCTTAAGTTTTGTCTAGTTTATGTCTGCCGTATACTTTATTATATCCTGCATCACAAAATTAAAGAGGTTGTGATAAAATCTTTAATTGAGTGCATGAATCTGGATAGCAAAAAGTAGCACACAAATTAAATTATTGATGTGTTGTTTCATTAGAATTGGTTGAAAAAAAAAGTGAAACGGTTCGGTCAAGTACATTATTTGTGAATCAAAATATGTTTCCATACTCAGCTGAGCGATTTTCTCGAAAACGACATAAACAATTTCGAGAAATATTATCATTAGACATCCTTAATAGTTCTAGAGGTAGTTGCTTTAAAATTGAGAATATCGGAGTACATTTTGCCGGATTAGAAATGCTTTGTATGTACAACAAGAGCAAGTGTTTGCGACACATTATAAAACAACTTTTCACTCATTCACTCACTCATCCGTTGTTTATTCTCTTAATCTCTTCAATACGTCTTTAAAAAGTTCAAACTTTCCTTATATCTGGAAAAGTTCATTTATTATTCCTGTATATAAGAAAGGTCCTAAGAATGAGATCATAAATTATCAACCTATAGCTAAATTATCTGTGATACCAAAATTGTTTGAGTCAATTGTAAGTAATATCCTTTCTTTTCATTGTAGTTCAATTGTGTGTGATAGTCAGCATGGATTTGTAAAAAAAAGATCCACAGTTACTAATTTATTTAACTTCGTGTCCTTTTGTTTAGATGTGTTTGAAAAACGTGGTCAAGTTGATTGCATATTTACCGACTTTAGTAAGGCATTTGACAAGTTGTGTCATTATACACTTATACATAAATTAACGCTTTTAGGATTTAATGATCATTTTTTAAATTGGATTGGTTCATATTTAAAAAATCGTAGTTACTGTGTTTTTTTTCGAAATGAGTGTTCTAACCAATTTCTTGTGAACTCTGGCGTCCCTCAGGGCAGCCATTGAGGACCTATTTTATTTGTTTTATTTATTAATGACTTGACTACTATCATCAAAAACTCTTCTGTACTTATTTATGCGGACGACATTAAGATATTCAAAAGTATAAAATCGAACACTGACTGTTTACTATTAAAAGAAGACTTGACAACTTTTAGGGAATGGTGCAATAATAATCGTCTCGTCTTAAATGTTGACAAATGTAAAACCATGAGTTTTACACGCAAAAAAGTCCCGTTTTCGTACTGCTATACGTTTGATTCTTGTCCATTGAGTAAGGTTTCTGTCGTTTCTGACTTAGGTGTAGTTCTTGATCCAAAACTAACATTTATTGATCATATAAATTATACAATTAAAAAAACAAATAGGGTTCTTGGATTCATTAAAAGATTCGGTCGTGATTTCCATGACCCTTATGTTCTCAAGCTTTTATTTGTTTCATTTGTAAGACCGATTCTAGAATACGCATGTGTTGTATGGTCACCATATTACTCAATACATATAACAAGAATTGAGTCAGTCCAAAAGAAGTTTCTGCGTTACTGTCTTCGATCTCTTCCTTGGTTTAGAGGGACTCTCCTCCCCCCTTATTCTGATAGACTAACTTTTATCAACCTCCCACCTTTGACTAATCACAGAAAATATATACAATTTTGTTTTATTGTTCTTAGTTAATTAAATTTCAGTTTTAGTCGCTCAAGTTTATGACGGCAGCAACCTTTAAATCAAATATTTAGTAGATCAAACTATGGTGTAAATAGCCCACTTAATCAATTAATAACAATTTATAATCAATTTTATACTTGTTAAGAATCCGCTAATGATAATCAGAACAAAAACATAAAATGTAAAAAAAGAGCCAAGTTCTCTTATGTGCGAACAACACTGTTTAAAAACCAGCCACCAAAAGTAATGAGATCTAAAAGAACGCCAAGTTCTTACATGTAGTAAAAGTGTTATATTGAATATTTTAAATCGTAGAAGATAATGCAACAATATTGAAAGAAAATAGAAAATAGTTTGGATGAAAATTTACAAGTTCACTGTTCAAGTTTTAAAATGTTACTAATCACGCTTCAAACGAAAACTTGCCAAGTGAACTTGTAAATTTTCATCCAAACTATTTTCTATTTTCTTTCAATATTGTTGTATTATCTTCTACGATTTAAAATATTCAATATAACACTTTTACTACATGTAAGAACTTGGCGTTCTTTTAGATCTCATTACTTTTGGTGGCTGACTTTTTACACAGTGTTGTTCGCACATAAGAGAACTTGGCTCTTTTTTTACATTTTATGTTTTTGTTCTGATTTCACATCTTTTTGCAAAGTTTTTTATGGAACCATGAACCTTGAAATAACTTAATAAGCTAGTAATTTGCAAACTTTAACACTCTAATTGCTCTGCCAATTTATAAATAAATAATAGATAGGTTAGGTTAGAGTGGCTGTCTAGATGTCACATTAAGATCCAAAGGGTCAATTGCGAAACCACTAAAGAAAGTTACTCGTGGAGTTTTATGAAGTCAAACAAACCAGAATTCTTAATTTCAACATCCTATGATCATTTTAAGAAAGTGGGCGGCAGCCACGCCCCTTTAATGAAACTGCATTTTTATACTTATATTTTCTCTTATACTCAACCGAAACCCTATCAGAATTTCGAATAGAAACGTTTTCGACCGTTTTAAGAAAGTGGGCGGATACCACGCCCCTAAACGGAAATAAATTTTTTTCTTTGTTCATGTTATTCAACCAAAACCTTAAAAGAATTCCAAATTTCAAGATCCTACGACCAGTTTTAGAAAGTGGGCGGATACCACGCCCACTGAATGAGCAAATTGAAATTTTCGATTTTTTCCTTTGAATACACCCGAAAACCTACCATTGTACCAAATTTCAAGATTCTGCTATTGTTAGAAGTGCTTCATTATTTTGATGATCAGTCAGTGAGTGAGTCAGTCATAGTCAATTACGGTTTTTGAAATTTTTACTGTTCAATATCTCAGGAATTAGTGGTTCTACAAAATTATGTTTTTCACAGGGCCTTTGTACCCATGAAGTTAATACGTAATTCAAATTTGAAGCTTCTAACTCTTTGGGTTCAAAAGTTATGGGGGGTTAAAAACGTGCTTGAGTTCGATCCTGTAAAAAGGGAGTAGTGCTAGAACTTGGCTGGGCACTACCGTGCCCTTTGATTTAAAATGCAAAAAGTTTAAAGATTCCTTTTTTAATAGTTTTGTATAATATATAACCTAGATTATAAGAATGAGAGTACTGTTCACGTTAGATATTAACGAATTGAATAAATAAATAAATAGAATAGAAAGAATGTTTTTCAAAAACCATATCCATGTCCGCATCAATGGCAAGGATTGCCATGTATCGGTTTTTTTTACTATTTTTGTGTTTTTCTATTTTCTCTTACTATGCTGTGTAGTATTGGCAATTATTATGAGCGTTTCTTATGTTGTGTTTTCTTCTGAATTTTTTTTTTTCAACTTCTCGTTTTCTCATTCAATGGCTGGTGCTTGCAAGTTGCAAGTATAGAGCTGCTGGTGTTTGACCTTTCATGGATTTTCCATCGTCTCCGTCATATCACTTTTCATTCTGTTTTTATTGTTAGCTCTATAACGCATAGGGTAGAGAACAGCACAACTCTTTGGCAATGCGATTTGAAGAAAAATCACGTAATTCGCGAGAAATTCCATTTTTTTTGCAGTTGCTTTTGGTTTATTTTCTCCTGTCGTTTCTTAATTAATTCCAGGATAAGATGTTTGGAATTAGTGTCTGACATAACGTGCAGATTATATATTTCAAACTTGATTGCTGAGCCAAAAGTAAATGGTGTTTTGTCTTTTGTTGTTGTTACACGTGCACATCATACGTTTGTATAGTTTCATAACAACTTTACCAAACACGCCTTGGGCTCTGGTATAACATAACTTTTGCACTTCTCAATGAAAGCCAAGTTCTTCCAGGAATGGATGTATAATGTGAATACGCGCCCCAGGGTGGCAGCAGGAGCTATAAGTAGCTCTCAATCTCTTATGTCTTCGCAGACATGGCACTTGAGTGCAATGCGCAGCGCACGTCTAGTACTAGATCTTGCATACCATGCACCATGTTGAAGTGCTTTGGTTATAGTGTGTGCTGTCGTGGGTCTATTACTATTTGGTCTTTGTTTTAAGGAACCCTCACTTCTTCAATGTTTTATTTATTTTTTGCTCTTTCGTATGTGTTTCTTTATTTTTTTGATCTAAGAGGAGATACGCTAAAATGTTATCCCTTTATTTTATGACAAACATGTGCATGGTGAATATTTGATGGGAATCAATAGGAAATGCCATTTGGATTGCTTCTCTCCAATCTTCTTGTCTAAACATCACACAGAGAAGCGCTTATATAGACAAAAATGTGTATAGAGAATAAAAATGGATTCTAAGCCAACAATGACTGACGAACGGGCCCGCCATCGTCCGTCGTCGTGATTATTGTTTGCAATTAGCTTTGAGCTGCTAAAGAGAGATTTGCTTGTGTCGTGCGAATTTAGAGATTTGTTCATTGTTCAAGAGCGACGTGCTTGGACGTCAACAGCTTATTGTTGGATTTGCCATCCTTTGTTAGGCTTTGTTTTCGTATTGTCATATTTTTTCAGCCGGTCTTTCTTTCATTTTTAAGAGAAGATTTAATGATTTCCGGTGTTTTTAAGGGTTTTTTTTATACTGTCCTAATTATTGAGACTCTGTACGTACATAAATGGGAAAAAGAATTTGACGGTCCGTTATTAAACTTTGCAGACTAACGTCTAAGTGAAATATGTAGGTAATAGGTATACAGTTTATTGCCCATTGCTAACTTTAAATGCACACAAATATGTTAACAAAATACACGACGCGACGTAAAACGTTATAGTGCAATTGTCCCTTGTTCTTCACATGTACCTACAACACCTACACCTACCCATTTCTAATAGGATTTCCTTTGTTTTTGGATTTTCGCAGACTATTCTTCTCCTTTACCTTTTTTTCATACTTTAAACAAACTCTTGAAGCCAAAACAGAAGCGCTAAGGAAAGGGTTTACGAGCTTCTTTTATCGCAATAAACCTGTCTGTCAGCTTACACTCTCTATAGTGCTCCTAACTTGTACCCTTCCATCCTACTCAATGGTTATGTTACAAAACGCGCCATTCCATTAAAGAAAACAAAAAAAAAAGGATACGAACATTTCCCTGAGGAAAAAAAAAACATCTCTTGAACCTGAGAATGAAAAATTGCATATGATTACAGACAGCTGTAGAATGCAAACGTTTCCCGAAGGAAGAAAACGCAAAATAAATTCCAAAGTTAACGTTTTAACCAAATATATACGTTCTCGTTCACATAGAAATGGTTCATGCTCGAAGACCAAGGTGTTAAGTTCGCGGCAAGGAATCTTTAAAAAGGCGTCCATATTCTTACATAACACAATAAGGTGGTTGATTTTTGCGCGGCGGTGGGGTCCCTAGAGGCGACTGTACCTTCCTAGCAAATATTCTTTAATGTTAGAAGAAGTCGTAGAAGTTGTCTTCCTTTTTTCGTTTTTTCCTTTCAATGCGAGGGATAACGGGAAAAAGAAGAAACTCTTTAATCCGATTAGGTTAAGTTGTGAAAAAGGATTTTGGTGGGATTTAATAGTTGTTGGAGGGAATATAATATATTTTGAGGGGGAGAACTGATATCTTTAATTCAGCGACCTACCGACCACGACGCATGTAAGGAAAAGAGCGTTATTTTTTTTTAAGTCAAAGATAAACGATACCAACGATTGGATTACATGGAAGCAATTTTTTTGTTGGTAAACGATCTCATCCTTAAAGTCAAGACATAAAACAAAAAAAAAACTAACGAATTTCTTCAAGACAAGTCAAGACTTTTCTATCCAAGGATTGAAGCAATCGAAAGCAAGCTCTCAACCCAACCCACGAAAGTTTCCTGTTAAGAAGGCTGGGCTTACATTTAAATAAGTAAGAATATTTTTGTCGATGAATTGGATTTAAAACGAGCATTTTTTTCTTTCCGTTATAATAAATATTCATAACTTCTTAGTTCTTTTTCACATTTTTATCTACAAAAGCAGTGTGGCGCTGTGTATTTTAGTTTAAGTACATACACACACTTGCAACTTGCAATTAAAGTCAAAATTAAAATGTTTAACAATGTGACATACATAAGTGGGCGAAAACACAACCGCTAAACGTTTCATAAACAACGACGCCAACTAATATCTGGGGCATCGAGAGCAATACGTTAAGCACACGCAAGGTGGTGCTCTTTTTTCTTATTCTAAATTAAAAACGATCTGTCAAGCGCGTGTCGTGACAAAAATGATGAAACCCATCCCTCAAGACAGACAGTTGAAATCATAGATTTCAAGATCTCTCAAACCTCTGACACAAATTATATAAATGAGGTTGGATTCCAATTTTGCATGATCTTACTCAAGACGTTTGTTTGAGTAAAGGGTGTTTCCGCAATGAAAATCTATTATTTATACATACCGTCAGAGCGGGTGACTTTGGCCGGCCACTTTTCAGATTGAAATGTGAATAACTTTTGCAACAATTTTTTGTTTTTTATGAAAACTTTAGCTAAGTCTGGAACAAATTGATCGAACAGTTTCCAATACAGAAGCTAAAATATGGGTGGCCAAAGTCACCCTCCATAGCGGGTGACTTTGGCCGGGAGGACTTTTTTCTTAATTTTCTTAAAAACTACTAGCAGCAAGTCAATTTCACCAATCCCAAATGAAAGAGCAGAGTTTTTCACTATATGTAGGTATTTTAATAGTTTACACTGCATTTTCGATTTTTAAAATAAAAAAAAAAAATATAATTATGTTAATTATATTTTAAGTTTTGATATCCATGAAAAGATATTGAAAAAAAAACAGTCTTTCTCGGCGATCCACTGTTGGAACAGGAAGTTTTTTCTTCAGATCACTTTTGTTAACCTTCTTCAGGCGTGTTTTTGGTTTTTTCCAATTTTGATATAAATTTTTTTGCCTATCACATGGATAAATTCCAGTTGCACGGAAGCCAGATATTAAATTCTTCTTAGCCTTATTGTCCTCATGTAAGCTTTCCCAGACTTTTTTCAAAAGTCTATGAAACACTTCTTTGGGCACTGTTTTGTTTTTCGGGTTTGCAAACTTGTTGTTTGAAAGGTTTTTCTTCCCCAATGCCTTCAAAGGTCGAAAGAAGGCTACATCTAGTGGTTGTGCTATATGAGTGCAATTGGGGGGAAGACAAATAAATTTAACATCATTTTCTTCAACTAGTTCTGAAAAATGGCTCGCAAGATTGTCACCAATGATTGCCTTTGGACCAATTAACTTCCGGGCGTGAGGGAGATAGACAGTTTGGAACGAATCGGAAAACACTTTGATGTCAAACCAACCATGAGACGTAGCATTATATCGGCATCCAGGTGGACCACCTTCCATCCAGTTGTTATAAACATTTTTGGCTTAATAAACAACGTATAAGGGTAACAATGTTCCAGTTGCTGTGCCACAAAACATTATCGAAGTTGAACTTTTAGAATGGGCCATAACTTGCTCTGGATATTTAACACCTCTAGAAAAAATGGCTTTTCTGGCTCCTGGATCGTGTGAGAAATTGGTTTCGTAGTAGTTACTGATGTTTTCAGGTGGTATACCTTCCAAACTGATTTCCAAATTGTTGAAAAAGTCGGATATTGTTGAAACAGATATCTGCTAAATATTGAGATTTGAAATTTTCACCAAAATAAAGGAAATTTTATGAGCTTTAATAATTAAGCCTCAGATTAGTTGTATCACTGAAAACAACAAAATAACGGTAGTTTTTATGAAAAAGTTGAAAAATGCATATTTTTGACCTTTTTTAAATTGATAGAAAAGTTATTCAAAAGCAATAATTTTATTTTTTCAAAATGTTTAAGTGTAGAAAATTTAATAAATTTTTCAAATCTCTCTTTATTTTTTTTGTAAGTCAATTTTAGCAGAGATATTAGGGTCCAAAGTCAAAATTGTGTTTTTGCATGTAAACGCATTTTTTGATTAGAAAAAAAATCGTAGCGATCTGAACTTAACAGTGAATTATAGCCAACAAAATTCTCAAATTGAATCTTAGATTGGTTGGATTGAACAATAATTTCCGCTCATTGTATGACAAATCAAAGTTTTTTTTTTCGATGTTAAATTTGAGTGAACATTTTTTACGCTCAGGCGAAAACGACTAACGGTACTTTCTTAACTCAAAATAATTTGAAAAGAAAAAATGATAACCTTTGAAAACCTTTTTATTTCACTTCAATCTGACTTTTTTCTACTGAGATACAGCCTTATAAAAAACCACTCCATTTTTGAGTTTTTTCAAGTGTTCTTTTGATTGTTTTGACTAGTGTATATTGCTTATAATTTATTAAAGCAAAACCTAGTGCAAAATTTAAGAGGGTGACTTTGGCCACCCGGCCAAAGTCACCCGAAATACCGGCCAAAGTCACCCTCCCATTTGGCATTTAATATAAAAAAAATAAAATTTATTGTTTATAAAATAGTTACGAGGGTAAAATTAGGAGAATTCAATTTGAAAAACAATACATATATCGGAGTCAAAGTCATTTTGCAATCATGCTTCTGCAACATGTTGAAAATATCCAACATTTTCAGGTGATTTTTTTGTGAACATTTTTAATAAAAATAAAAATTGGTATATTTTTTTTTCCTAATGTTTATTAAATAAGGCTAGTATGATCATTTTTTAGTCCATTCAATAATACGATTTTACAAAGAAGTTAGGAAAAAATCAAACCACTCCTTCATATTTTAACAATTTTTCTAAAGAGTATCTATTCAGTGGCCAAAGTCATCTGCCCTAGCCAAAGTCACCCGCTCTGACGGTACATATTTCACTTTACTCTTAGGTGATCCCGTTCGCAATGCTAGAAAAATCCTCTAAAACAATTTGTTCCTCATATTTAACGGTCCTCAAAAAAAAAAAAAAAAAGAAGCACCCTTTATCATAATAATTCAAACAAATATTTATCTCAGCTTAATTGCAATGCGAGAGCAAAATAATTATTCAATTAAAAAAAAAACACAAACGCAGCAGCATTGCCGCAAGCGCACATTCACTGAGTGTACAGATACAATACAGAGTGTGTTTTGCAGCATTAAAGCTGTCAAACTTCAAACCAAACGAAGCACAAAGTCAACGAACCTTGAAAGTGAGTCTCGTATTTTTGTGGTGTTTTTTTTTCTTTATTTATGTGTACAAACGAACCTAGTGGCTCAAATTATAAATGTAGCATGCATAAAAGTTGTCTGACAGGCGGCGACGCGATGTTACGGCAACGTAAGCAGCGGTGGCGGCATCATGGCCAACAGAGTTGATTTGTATAGAAGATAAAATAAACAAACAAGATGACAAAACTGACGGAATTGAATTGAAATGAAGAAATCTTTTGGAATTAAAAATGTTCTAGTCTCCAGTAAGATTTGTTTTGGTCGCATCACTGATATATTTTTTGATTGTGTGTGGGTGACAAAGGCGACTGCATGGCTTAGTCAAGGTCGATTTGTGACAATCAGAAGTGAAAAAAGGAACACCGCTTTGATGACAAATTTATTTTTTTATCTGCTTGTATTATATGACACCTACAAGCTACTTTTATTTTTTATAAATATAATTTTTCTTAGAAAAGAGAAAACACCCAAAAAGGTAGGGAACGAATCAAAACCAAATTGTGTTGCCTTAAATATAAGTTAGAATCCAGGCCGGCGCACAGTGTGACATTTCGCTCATCTAGCGGAATAAAATTAATAGCGCTTACACATTAATTTTTTTTTAGTGATTTCTTCGCAAGATTCAACAAATATATTCAGAGAATGACATTTAACTAGAATTATTTATTAAAATAGCCAAATTTTTAATTTGCAGAGATCGGAATGTACATGTTTTTTGCCTATGTTAGACCCATACTAAAGAGTGAATTAAGGTTGTATTTTTTTTGCTTCTTTTAAATTTTATGTATCAGATTCATAACAAATATGTACAAAAATAAGTTAAACTGCAATTTTTGTACATAATAGACACACGTTTTTGACTTAAAGAGCTTTAAACTCACGTGTTTTTTGCACTTTGGCAGACCTTTACTAAAAATTAAATTTTTCTCCCCAAACAGTTTTTTTCTTTAGTTTTAACAATGAATATGTATTAAAATGTAACTGAATTACAAAGATTTGTATAGTTACCAAATTTTGGAACAAACGGCCCTGTGAAAGCGCCTGTTTAGTGCACATACAAATGCCCATTCTGTACAGATAAAAAATTCTGACCAAAAATCCTGCTGTTTCTTTTTTGTTTAGATTTTTAAAAAATAATTACATATAAAAACATAATAATAGACAACACTTAATAACATTTTTAACAAAAATTTACTCCGAATTCCTCAAGCAGCTTAGATTTCTTATATTGTTACATTTAAAAGTTCCAGGACAAGAATATAACTTTTACTTACTAAAAATGGATCTGATGCAATTGAAAATCTGTTATTGACTCCTAAAAATTATTGATTATTAGATAAATTAACCAAAAATTTTATAAAATTAGTTCAAATTCAATTTAATTCATATTTTGGCAAAATCATTTTTTTTTTGTAAATTTTGAAAAACATTGCTTATTTACCCTATGAAAAAAAATGTTATTTAAATACCAAACAGTAAGTTTTTCATCTCTTTGTTGTTGCATTATATATATATAAACTTATAACATAAAATTCCTTTTGAATCGATTTGAGTTTTGCTAGGACAGCAACGACACATATATATTGCTTAAAACACATAATTTCTCAAATTTGTATTTATATAGAAGCATATATATGTGTATTAATGCATTTATTTATGTAATTAAATATGTTTATGCATTTATTTTATAGTTTTTCTTGTTTTGTGGTCTTGGTTTTATTTTTAAATATAATATCTTTATCATTTTGTAAGAAATTATTTTGGAAGCAACTTCGAAAATTTAAAAAAAATGTATGGGTGTCGCACCTATGCGCAACAACTTAAAACGTAGAATGAAAGCTTATATATTGAGCTTTAAAAAACATATAGTTTCCCATCGGAATAATGCGGAATATTACTAAATTTTCTCCACTTAATGTAAAAATTGACACAAAAAACTCAATTTTTCAACTTTTGAGCACAATAACAAAATATTGAGCATCATATGAAATAAGGTTTTACTTGTTTTTACATTCTCTTATATTATATTTAAGAAAAATAAAACAAAGTCCCCAATAACAAATCAAAAAACCCGTATTAATTCATATTAACCAAAGCGCCTTTAAACCTCGATTTTATTTAAAATGATCACAAAATCTGACTTTAAGATCAATTTTTGTTTTTTTGCTTAACCATAACCCAAAAATTTATATATAATTATTTAGTAGAAGATATTAGCTGCACATAAAACCGGTTTTTGCATTGATTCTTGAAAGTGATTTTTGTAATTAAATTCCGCTAGATTAGTGAATTGTCACACTGTGCGGCGCGGCGATTAAGGTAAAACGCTGAATAATCTGGCAAGAGACACGTGATAATTATGACCGACATTAAAATAAATCAAACGCCTGACCTCAAAACTTAAAAACATCTTCCTCTGATTAATTGCCATTGTTTTACTAATTCGATTTTGGTTTTAAATTCTGCTACATAGCGCTGTTATATCAACCTATCCTAGAAAAAAATGACACGCAACTCCTGTCAAAAAGAAATCGTTAACATAACGAATGAGGTGTTTTCAAGCACGAAATGTATCCATCGCAGATTAAAAATGGAAAAAAAAAAACTTAACACCTTTTCAAGGTTTATGTTTCTAAGATAATAGGTAATTAGTTTCCAGTTTACTATGCCAAGGAAATGACAGCAACGTTAGGTACCTAATTCATTACTTTCAGTCAAAAAAAGGAAAAAATTTGTATAAGAAACCTTTTTTCCCGAGGCAATCACTTATCTTTCATTACTTCACAAAAACTTATAGCTCATGATTAATCATTCGAATTAATCGTCGCCATTTATTTTCCGCCCGTTTGTTAACGTTTACATTGCAATTTACAACACTGTTGGCATTCAAATAATTTGTTAACACAATGGCCAGTTAGTAGTTGCTAGTTCGTACCAACTCCAACCTCAAACGTTTTAATTTGCAAATTTTGCATAATTCATCGCGTCGTCGTCGCTTGTCGACGTAAAAGCTGCTTTCGCTGGTGCCTTCGTCCAGTCTAGACCCACAACACGACCCAGAACTGATGATGGCTGTGGTTAACATAACTTACTAGCACGCTTGATAGTTTCAACTTCAAATTTCAACAGACAATTGTTTGAACTCACTTTGTTGCAACATATTTAACTCTATTTTGTTGGAACTTCTTCTGGCACCAACGTAATTAACAGGAAATTAATAACAAACAAACAGAGAAACAAAATAACAAACTGCATACAAAAAAGACCAAGAAATTTACATGCAGGAACCGAAAAAACAATCAAAAGCTTGTTCTTAACATTTTCAACAGATCCATCGCCATCCGGATGATTAAGAACAGTCGACATATCGTATATGATTAACAGTAATTCAAATTGATAAATAAAAGTAAATTATTCCTCGAAATGTTGTTTTTAACAACTTTGATCAGATTGAAATGAGAAAAAGACCCTGCGAAGGAAGAAGAGAGCATCCGCAGTTTCTCAGCTCAAAGATCTAGAAGAGTCTCGGGCCAAGAACAACACCCGGCGTTTCTTTAAAAGGTCGAAGCAATTAGCTTCTGGTTTCAGAACCGGGACACAAGCTCTTCGAAACAGTGAAGGAAACCTAGTCACCGAAGCACAGGGAATTGTAGATGTTTTCAAGTAGCACTTCCAGCAGCTGCTGAATGCGCAAAATGTCGAGCAAGATAATGACGAAAGAGAAGCAAGACCAGTCAATGAAGACCCAGTCCCAGCCCCCAGCAGAGAAGAGGTAGAAAGAGCCATCCAAAAGCTAAAAAATAACAAGTCCGCCGGGTCGGATGGCATACCCGCGGAACTCTTTAAACATGGAGGAGGTGTTTTGATGAACCGCATGCACCAGGTCATCACCAAAGTGTGGGAGGAAGAATGCATGCCCACTGACTGGTCGATAAGCTCCATATGCCCCATCTACAAAAAAGGGGATCCGATGTCATGCAAAAACTGCCAGGCCAGGCAGAACAACGATAGACCAAATATTCACACTGAGGCAGATCCTGGAAAAGACCAACGAATTTCAAGTCGAAACCCACCATCTTTTCATCGACTTTAAAGCAGCTTATGATAGCATCCACCGCCAAGAGCTTATGATGGCGATGTCTGAATTCGGGATCCCGAACAAACTGATCCAGCTGTGCCGCATGACGCTAAACAATACGCAGTGCAGTGTGCAAATGGGTAACAGCTCATCCGAGTTATTCCAAACTTGCGCAGGGTTTAGACAAGGAGATGCGTTGTCATGTGACTTCTTCAACATAGTCCTGGAGCAGATAGTGCGCAAGGCAGGTGTGAGCACGGAGGGCACTATCTTCAACAAATCCACCCAGCTCCTAGGTTATGCGGACGACATAGACATCATCGGTCGATCCAAGAGAGCTGTGCTTGAGGCCTTCACAGCGATTTAAGAACAGGCGAAACTAGTTGGTCTTGAAGTGAATGAGGACAAAACAAAGTACATGTTATCAACAAACAAAGCAACATCTGTCCACCGCCTAGGACAAAACGTCATTGTTGGTAGCAGCAATTTCAAGGTAGTAAAGGAGTTCACCTACCTTGGAACAAACAACAATCCCACGAACGACACCTTAGTGGAGATCCGAAGAAGAATTACCCTAGCGAACCGCTGCTGCTTCGGTTTGGCCAAACAACTGGGTTCAAAACTCCTCACTCGAAAGACAAAGTGTCTGCTATACAAAACTTTGATTTTACCAGTCCTACTCTACGGCGCCGAGTGCTGGACGATAAGTAAAAAAGGGGAAATGATACTGGGCACTTTCGAAAGAAAAATTCTTCGACGGATTTTTGGTCCCGTATGCGACGATGGCGAATGGAGAAGAAGATACAACCGAGAACTGTATGAGCTGTACCAAGATGTGGATGTAGTCCAGAAAGCGAAGAAAAGACGACTACATTGGCTCGGCCACATCGAGCGAATGGACGACAACGCTCCAGCCAAGAAAGTCTTCTCATCCCAGCCCCCAGGTTCAAGACGACAAGGAAGACCGAACCTACGGTACAAGGACCAAGTGACTGCGGATGCCAGAGCGCTTGGTCTCGGTGACTGGAGAGTGCATGCGGGGGACCGTTCACGATGGAAGACTACAGTATCTCAGGCTAAGATCCTTCATGGACTGTGAGCCGGATAAGTAAGTAAGTAAGATCAGATTGAAAAACTTTTCGTTACTCCAAAGTCCAAACGTCTGTTAAAGAAATCTGTGGGAATCACATTTCTGATACGATGTTTTGACTGTTTGACAGCAAAGAACACAACGTACACATTTCGTAATTGTCCAAGTTGAACGTTGAAGTGAAGCCACCACACAGTGTGCTGTCGCTATTTGCCCGTAGCTGTCGTATGCATGCGAATTTAAAGTGGGTTGGTTAGTCGGATGCAAGAGAAACGCAACCGATTCTAGAAAACTTGATCCGGCTAGGAAAAAATGCTTTTGAAATAGCTGGAACTGAACTAGTCTTACACTTCAGCATTTGCAATCGGAGACACGAGCAGCCAAAGCCTCCAACCCAGACGTGAAGTGCAGAGTATGGATGCTGATCCTACAATATCTGAATTGCATATTTGTACGAAGGCATAAAAATAAAACTAAAGGGAACATTTGTGTGCCATGCCGCTGTTTACCTTTTGAAAAAGAAAAAAAAAAAAAAAAACAAGTCTCCGTCGTGATACGGGTACCAGAAATATATAAGCAGTCAAATGCAATATGCGCTATGAGGTTGTGCCGATATGTACACTGTGCTACACCATCATCAGTATGCTGTTCTTAATAGTTGCTCTCGACATGAATTGCATAGCTCAGGGTATAGGTATCCGCTGAGATGCAGAGGAATACAGTCGGGCGGCTCGAATCTTTACGCTGCTGGGGCTGTTTCAAGTCATTGGACTAGATTTTGTTTCTGATGATGGTGCTTCGTCGGGTAACTATGAATGTGCGATGAAGCTGATTTTGTTTCTTTTTTGGTTTTGGGAAAAATAAACTGAATACTAACCATGGTCAACATTCGTGAAACTCACCCACAGCTGCAATCGGGTTCTTGCATGTGGATATGACTTTAATGCTTGAGTTGTGTTTTAGTTTGTAGTTCTTGCGAAGTCTTAAAAAACGGGATAAGATTATGGTAATTCAACCGGTTGGAGGTGGTTTCCTGGGCTGTCGAACTGAAACAAAGGGATCCATAAAAATGCCTTGACTTTTTGACGATTCTCGGCGAAATAAAATTTTAAGCTTGTATATTTAAGCAGTTATTAGGTTAATGTCGATCCAATGTGGTATATTGGAGATTGGAGTAGTCATAACTGGTATTGCCAATAATTTCTGCGGAATTTTTTTACCAACAGAGGATGTGCCTTTCATAGTAATAAGGGGGTCTAGGTGTGAACAATTGTTACCAGCTGATCTGAGCTCTCATCACGCCAGATGCCACAACGACAAGAAAACTAGGGAATGAGAGTTACTTCAAGCCATATCCAGATACTTAAAAAATCTTCAAATTAGTTCCAAAAAATATTAAGAAATATGGTGCCTTAAATACTTTACAAACACCACACCAGAAGGTAGTAAAGTCTCCATACAGTAAACAAAATTAAGTCGATTAACTCAATCTGTGAAATAAACTTCCGTTTTAAGACACGACACAACTTCTTCCTCTCATTTTGACATTTAAAAATAATGACCTGGTTTTAAGTGACACAAAGAATATGTACATCAGTGACAGAGAGCCTACTTAAAACGTCTGTAACAAATCGTGCTATCGCTAAACACCATTTCCTCATTTAAATAAGCAGCTTGTCTCATTTTCGGCTTATTATGAAACGAATATTAAAAATAAAAATTTCTCACCCACTTGAGGGGGAATAAAATAAATCATTAGAACCATTAAACTTCCTACCATGGGAATTTTTATTTTACTCCGTTTGACGGTTTTATAGCCGAAACAGGCCGTTTAGGATTTTCTAAAGCAGAGGAAGGGATTTGCTTGATTTTTGAAACTGAAGTACCTACGTATATGTATGTGTATCAATTTTGTTTAACTTAAAATCTGTTATTTTCTAAAAACGTTTAAACTGCATTGTAAACTCGACCCCTTATCCCATTCTATTGTTCCATAGAACAAAAAAAGGAAAATGAGTAAGCAGCCTAAACATACTTGTTTAATTACTTTTAAATGTTGCCGCTTAGTTTTGTTTAAAAATAGAACTTTTCCTCTTTCCCTGTCAGCTTTACTTAATGAACCTATTCTAGAAGTTTTTACTAAAGGCACGTCTTATATTACACAAAGGGTTTTTAATTGTGTTTCTACATGTGCGGCTATAGTTTGGATTAGCACGTTACAATGAAACCATTATAAACTGAATCAGTTTTGCTTATCGGGGAACCGAAGTACGAAGGTACTTGAACACTTAGTTTTGCTATTAAATTAATTATTATATGGTTGTAGGAACAATGGCTACTTTGTTGGGATGTAAGGCTTATTTGATTGTATTTTCTTTTTATTTTATAAATAACTAGCTGACCCGGCATACTTCGCACTGCCTCAATCGATAAATAAAAGACCTACACTTTTGCCAACCACTAGAACACTATCCGCTACCACGCTTCTCTGTTACTCGTTACCCCCTAACCCCGCTACTAGCTTCTAATATTAACTACCCGGTATCCGTCACCCCGCTACCCGCTTCCCACTAGCCCGGTACCCCATCAACCACTGCACTATCCTGACCATACCTTATGAACGGCTTGGTCGATTTTGTACAAAATACTAAAAACCCATTTAAGTCACTAACCGAACATTCCCTCAAAATTTTACGCCAAACACTCCACTGACATTAAATTAGTGAGTTCTTAACGAATTTGTATGAGATTTTTATATGTCTTATGCCCGATTTCATGAACAACTTTTAAACACTTAAACAGGCTTTTACACCGTAAAATGAGATTTTTTGGTTTCACCAAGCGTTTAGACACTTTTTAAAACTAAATGGCAATTTTTTACTCATTAAATTTTAAAAGTGTCATTGAATATTTTAAAAAGTGAATATAACGCTCTCATTTTTTCTCACATAATTTTCATGAGGATATCAATTTTGACAAAAATTTCCCTGAAATTTCCTATTTCAAGTTGGTGAAACTCAAAAATTTTAAGGGTCTGATAAAATTTAAAAAGATTTTTGCCAAAAGTACTTTTAGTGTTTGTTTATGAAATTGTGTAATAGTCTTAGAAAACAACGTTTGGTCGTGATAACTCAGAAACCTTCGCTGGCTCATGCACAACAACTTTGTTAACTACTATCACATGGTCGAATGCATAGTTAAGGCCCAACTATAATAGTCGGAAGGGTGCGTACGTTGACGTACGAAAATTCCCAAATACATGCAAATCAGATGTCACAGCCATAATAGCGGATTGCTCGGTTTCGTTCAGTTTTGTTTTCGGACGTAAACTCACTTTTCTTTCTCAATTCACGCGCGTAAATTTGACATTTCTCTAAAAACACAGTAAGCGGATGCAATTGACAGTCGCAAAGAAACGGTTCGTTCAGTTTTGACGCTAGCTTCCGTTCCCGTCCGTCTATTATAGTTGGGCCTTTAACCTTCTATAGGGAAAATTATTGTCTTCCCACAATAAAAACGACTTGGCGGATTTTGTACAAACTTCTTAAAAACACTACTCTACAAAACTACCAGAACATTCCGACAAAATTTGATGACAAACGGTCCACCCGCTCTCGAGTTTTGTGCTTAGCAACACATTTAGCGTTCCATTTTTAAATAGGTATAAGAAGATGTTTTCTTTAGACTTGGTCTTTTCTAAAAATCCTGGAACACATGAGTGGTCTGTTTATAAATAATTGGAATATACAAAAAGTTAGGTTTACCATAAGGCTATAAACACACCAAATCAGACAAGACGTCTTTTTGTCTTTCGTCAAAAAATTCGTGTCGGATTCCAACCAACACCGAGGACGACAAAGACAAAATGTCTTGTCTTTGTCCGCTTCGGTGTGTGTTGCTCCTATATAACCTATACAACTGACACGTTTTTTTGTCGATTTCTGTTTGTTTGTCTTGTTTTACTTTGGTGTGTGTTACTTAGACGGTGTGTAATCTTAGGCGTTGACATTGACATTTTGTCCCGGACTTTTTGTCTTCTTTAGTGGGTTTTGCTCCTATACAACCCCATGCATTTACTTCAATCAAGCGACGAGCGGACAAGACTTCTTTTTATCGTGTCGTGTCTTTTTCGGTGTGTGTTGCCTCATAAGAGCAATGGACTTGTGTCCGGGGAAGACAGAACAAACATTTTGTCTGATTTGGTGTGTTTTTAGCCTAATCAATGGTCAGGTTTCTATTTAAGGTTAGCTTTCACCGATTAATACAGTCCTAACAACAAAACAAGTCTTCTTAAACAATTTTTGGGTAGTGTATAAATAGTCCATTAAGTCAATAACCTTTCCATAGAACTTTTTAACTACAAATTTGAAACAACATGAGAAAATTGGTGTTGATATTAAACAACTCGAAGCTGTTGCGTATAATCGTGCTGTGGAGATGATGAACTAGCAACGATTAAAGCATACCTTAAAGAAATTTACACCGCAATTTATTCACCTCAATTTTTTTGTATTAGGAATTCCTTACAAATGAAAATCACAAGCCCAAATCAATAATTTCGCACTAACAAGCCTATCGGCACTCAAATTAAAATCGTTCGTTATTCTTTCGACGAGATTAAATAATTTACACGCAAATTCGCCAGACGACATTTGCTGCATATTAACAACTAACCCGCCCGCCATATCGCCACCTATAGAAGTCTTTATATAGCAGCGGCTTTAGCATGGTAAAATTCGAAATAAAAATTCAACGCTTGATTTGTAAATGTCTGGATTTAATTTTCAACACCAGCGAGAGTTGGGTAAATTAAGGCTTACAAAGCATTTTTTTCCAAAACAAAACAACAACACGGAATTGGGGTGCAAAAAAAATCAAAAGGAACTTAAATAATACAAAATGAGCCCAACCCGCATTATGTATTGAATGTATTGTGAGTACAATGTGAATGGAGAATATGAATGAGTTTCAGAACAGAGATGATTTAACACGGGATGCACTGTATTAAGAATAATATTTTAGTAGAACACCGAGTAAAAAAAAAAATGTTGTAGAATAACAACCCCCAAAATGCCCCACGTCTATTCGGCCGCCCAAGCACAAGCCTTCAAGGAAGTCGATGTTTTTATGTGAAAGAATTTTATTTTTATTTTTGTTATATTCCCTGTTCGTTCCCTTTCCAAAAGATGTGTTTGAAGATTTAGTAGAGTAATAAACTGACGAACTAAAGAGAGAATGTTTCTTTGGGTTTGGAATGCATGCGCTCTAGTAAGAGGAGAGTACTTCGGATCCCCAATGTTCCTTTTTTTCTATTTATTCGACTGTGTGGGAAATTTGTTCCGTTGTACAGTTTGTTTGATAAAAACATCTAAACACTTAAAGGTAATTGTGTAAGATCCAACATCATTACTTTGGATTCGCGTTCACAAACACAATATTGACAGTTGAACGGAATTTCAAAGATTGTGCCTTGGCCCTTGGGAGTTCAACACCAAATTTTCAAAAATGCTTTGAAGAATACAACGATATATAATTTGCAGGAACATGGATCATGCCATCATGGACATCGGTCCTTCTTTTTCGTCTCTATACACTTTCATACGCGGCCTTGAAATTAATGAAAACGAAATAAGTCGTAGGTGTCGAATTGACGTTTATCATTTTGTTCAACAAGATCAGCTGTAATGTCAAAATTTGATTGATGGTGGGTTTTCCTTGTCTTGAGCGACACTGATGAGTTCACATCAGGTATTTAGGTTATTGACGGGGTCCATAAAATATGGCATACATGGAGGACTTCTAGGAAATGTTTAGGAGTCAATTGGAATTAGCGGAATTTGGTACCTTATCGTCGATTGAACAACAATTCATAGCCAGCCATGGTGCCGCTCGGAAATTCAAAGGTCGAGATTGACATGACCAATTTTGTTTTACCTTTTGGTCAAGGTAATTTTTAAAAAATTTCTTTCAAGTAAAACACACAATATCCACTTTTCAGAAAAAACTCTATTCGTTCCAAAATAATGGTCGCAAAAAGGAAGTCATTTGTACGAAGTGTGCTTTGACGCACTGTACATTTTGTAAATGGTGTTTTAAAACGGGAAAATATTCCCATTGGATGATGTTGTTGTCGACGACAACGACAACGACGACGACGGTAATGGTGTTGTTTGTGGAAATGTGGAGAATGGAAAAGGAGATAATATATCAGAAGGATGAGACATGCTCCATGGAGGTGGTTTTTTGGGGTATGTTGTGTTGGTATTCGGCCGGTGGGTGGTGGAGGGCTATAATACTCACAACAGAGTTGGAGTCGGGTGGGTGCTGAATGAAAACGAAGAATAAGAGCCCAAAGAGAAAATCGGTATTGTGTCCCACCCTAAAGCAAAAAAAAACATTTTTTCAAAGTCTTCAAAGTCAAATACTTTGGCTAAATTCTTTACCATTGCAAAAATACATAAACTGAAACACTTTTACTCACATATCATTTGTTTGCAACTATTTTCCAATAATCCAATAATAATATATTCCAATTGCGAAAACTCCTGCTGGTAACTGGTATACATCAATGATACCCAGAAGCAGGGTCTTGGTCAGGGCGGAAGTAAAATTACAAAAAAAAAACTTCTATTTCTTTTTTTCTCTACTTTCTTTTTTCACTTTATGGATTTTGTGCGGCACTTGTAAAACTTCATTTATGCACTTGTACTCTTTTTTCTTTTTTGCTTCCTTCACAGCATTACAAAAATGGGTAGGGATCTATTTTACCTTTTTCTTTTTGATAAGAAAAAAAAATTATACACACTTTGGGTTGTGTATAGATTTTATAGTAGCAAAAAGGTGAATTTTAAGGATTGATAAAAACTTCTTCCTCTGTTTGTACCTTCGTATATTTATCAAATTGGATTTATTTGCAAATTTTCAATCACAAATCACTTGCAAATTGCACAAAATATTCACATTCACATCCTTTTTGGTTGGTGAAAAAAATTTTACCTAGCGAGACACAACGCAGACACCACGTCGATTCACAACAAATTCAGGCGAACTGGCGAAGTTCCCGGCAGAGCTCGAGTTCGTCGGTGACGACAAATACAAGCGCAAAAAGGGTCGGGGAAAAAGAAGTGTTTTGAAATAACGAAATGGAAATCCGAAAGAAATGAAGTAATAAACGAATGGAAAATGAACAACACGAGACGAAAATAACGGAGAATGAAGAACGAGTGTTAAGACAACAAAAGAAAATGTACAAACACGAAGCAGTTGTCAAAGAAAAACAAGGAAAAACAACAAAAATATGGGCGAATCAATGCTTTCAGAAATTTAATTCGCCGGCTCGGTTTTCTTCACTATCACTTGCTCTTGCGATATGATGACTTTTACTTATTTATTAAGGCGGCTTTACTTTGTACTTTAACAAAAATAAACTAAAACGAAGTATTACTAACTTGTGGATTTAGAGAACATTCACTTTGATTGAAAGAAACACTCTCTCCGTGTGATTTTAATCAATTCTCAAATGCAAATGTACTTTGAATTTTTATTATCCGGAGAATTCCAACTGGAAAGTAGTAATGGTAAGGTAGTTTCTGTTTTATGAGAAGAGCGATTTGTGCACTCTCTGGTGGATAGTAGCTTGAGAAATTACATTGGCGTCAAAAAGTGGTAATGGTAAAGGCTTTTTATTTAAACGAGCGAATAACCAGTCAGGACGCAGGAGTATCGTTTACATTTACAGTCGGCCACGGAACGGAGATAACTAATAAAAATAATAATTATGCTTTACATGATTTTTTGACAGCCGATATATAGTTCGATAGTGTTGGGAGGGGAAGATCCGCGAGGATCTAGGGACACCGAATTTCAAGACGGTATGAAAAAGAAGCGGTCGTGTGTATCGAGGGATGTTACGGCAGGGGTAACATCAGACAATTCTAGAAAAGGGTGAAAATCTACAAAAGGATGTCAGCCTAAAATACAAACCTGTCGTGATGAAAACGGGGATGTAGTAGGAGATAGGCGAATAGTACTGAGGATTTGGAAAGACCATTTTTGCAAAAGGCTAAGCGGTGAAGATGCCCACAATTCTGCTGTAGAGCAGACGAATCCACTTTTGTGGATGATTATGGCCGAAATATCCGTCCATCCGACCTACATGATGTAAAAGCAGCAATTTCAAGTCTCACGCTCTGAATTGTGCTTACTACAGAAGTATAAGTGTCGTCAACATCGCGTATAAAATTCTGTCGTCCATCTTGTGTGATCGCCTAGATCTAGAACCATTTGCCAACGAGGCAAATCAACCATCGACCAAATTTTCATACTCCGACAAATTTTGGAGAAAACCCAAGAATACAAAATAGATACACAAAAGTCGGACAGAACATCACCCAAAGCTTTCGATGTCGAGAAAGGTCTACGACAGGTCGATGCTCTATCTTGCAACCTCTATCATCGTACTTGAAGCTATTGTAACTCAGAAGTCAACAACAGTGGTACAATTTTTCAAAAATCCGTTCAACTCCTGACTTACGCGGACGAAATTGACACTATCGCCAGAAGGAAGCGAGCTTTCAGTGATGCATTTGCTGAGATTGAGACGGAGGCGGCTAAGATGGGTTTGGCTATGAATGAGACGAAAACAAAGTATATGCTGTCATCGTGAAGAGAGACACAACACCGTCGAATCGACCAGAACATCACAATGGGCAGTTACAATTTTGAAGTAGTCAGAGACTTTCTATGTCTTTATCATCCCAGTCCTATTGTATGGGGTGGAGGCCTGCACTTTGACAAGAGCAGATGAGAAACTCCCCTCCCGGGTTGCTTTGAGAGAAAGATTCCTCGAGTTATGTTCGGTCTGTTGTGCATCGGCAGAGAGTGGGAAGGAGATTCAATCACGAGCTATATGGGCTTTACAACGACATGGTCAGAAAGCTTAAAATTCAGCGGTTAGGATGGCTGGTTCATGTGGAGCGTATGAACATCGACGCACCAGCCCGTCGAGTTTTCGTATCCAACCCCGATGGACAACGTGGAAAAAGGAGACCTCATGGTGCGCTCAATTGGAGAACAACATCAACGCAACTGGAAGCAGCTGGTGAGGTACCGAGCTGGCTGAGGCCGAAATCCATCTTGGATTGTGAGCGCCACGAATCCTTCGGTCCTTGAAGATCACTTTTGCAGACTTGCTGGGCTGTAAAAGTGTAAAGACAAACGAAATAATATAATAACGCGGATGAAACAAGTGCAAAATAAGGGACTGAGGTATGTGGAGACAAGAAATCGGTTAGAGTATCATAGAAGTAAGTAACTTGCTTAATTTACAAATACCATCGACGTTTTGCCTAAAATATCGTTTTCAAATGCGCTTTTCAACAACAGTTACTCAGTCTTGAACTTCTTAATCGTTAAAAATCTTCTTTGTTACAGCTCAAAGCTCACAAACTCTCCGAGGATTTTCTTATATCCCGGAGTTTCGATAGAGATCTAAAATATATACTTTACTTTAAAAAATGAAAATATTGTTATTTTTTTCTTTTATGTCATTTATTAATTTCGTTCTTTTCTTTTGTTTTAGTGTTTTTCGGGAAGGCAAGTTATCGCCACCATTGTCCCTTTGGTATCCACTTCCTTTGACTTTTAGTTGGTTCTGCAAGAAAAGAATTTACTAAAAGAAAAATTTAAATTGAGCAAAAAATACAACAATCCGGGTTTTCTCTAGTGCTTTTTTGGAAGAAGATGCAAACAACATCTCGCGATTGAAATCGGATTTCGTTTGTCCGTTACAAGTGTTGAGTCAAGGTTCTTATCCTAAGTCAGTCTTTTTGGTCAAATAAAATCAGGTACGAAGTTTGTTCGATCACATTCAAAAGGTAGCAGTTGAAGTCTTAACGTTATTTTATAAAACCACTTTCCAGTCGTTGATTTTTTTTTATGAGTTTAAAAATATCAAAAGAGATTCTGTATGAATTGTCTGTAAGGTCTATCAGCTACTTTAGGGAAATTGATTGCTATTAACATTTTGTTTATGGTTTTACTTTTGGATCTCAAGTCCCTGGACTGTACTGTACTGCAGGAGCGCAGAGGATACGAAGATGCAAGAAGAATAATTGTTATTTAGCTGGTCCTTTGATTTGAGAACAGCCGGAAAAAATGAGCGCTGTTTTTGAATTTGTGCCATTAAGATGAGAGCATGCAGATGACACAGTTTGAAAGCAAATATATTTACATGTGTAATGCAATGATATCTATAAAAGAGGATGGAAATGAGAATGAAGCAGTGAATAATGAATTTTTAAAATGAAGCCCTATTTTTGTTAATTTGAATTTCTTGTGACTTCTGTGATCATATTTTTTGGTATTTGTTGGCTTCCAATTCAGTGAGAAAAGTCTCCTTAACCAGAAGTAGTTGTCTTTCTTCTTACACCTTCGTTTCTGCTGCTTGCCTTAAGTGAAAGAAATCACGTCCAACGATAACATTCGTTAACAAAACATAGATTACAAAATTTTGACACCACAGACACAAATTTTAAAATTAGTAAAATTTCATGTTAAAGACTCATCTATCAGCGTGTGCTTAAAGGTTCTGCGTTTGCTCTCAACTCACATGCGCTTCACACTATTAATTACTTTTCTAAAAATTATTTCAAGAACAATTTATCCATTTCAGAATAGTTCATGTAGGTATGTACAACAGGGATCATGGGGTGTAAGCTTTGAGGACTGGAGCGCACTTAAAACAAGCCCCATTCTATTTGTAGTTAAGAGCTAGTGTGAAAAAGTGTTCTTTGATTTAAGCTGCCATTGCTGGTCAGGTCTGAAAGAATACAACAATAAATTATAATAAACAATTATCAAAACAACATTTTAAGTAGACTCAAAAGCGCTTGAAGGCTTGAATCCACAGAGATTTGATGAGAAAGAGTTCTCGTGCGTCGTTTGACGTTTTTTTTCTTTTTTTTGGAGTGTTCATGGTTTTCTTTATTCTTGATCGGGTTGGGGTTAATAACACAACTTTTGAGAGAGAGTAACTGTCCATTTGTAATGTCCAGAGAGGGATTTAATTTGGGGCTTTTCTCTTTTTGTTTCACTTTCACTTTTGATTTTCATTAAGATTTCACTTCAGATTTTTTTTTTCTTTTCAAGCACTAGAACAAAACACAAGAGCATGAAGTCCAAAATGGGATCTAGAGAATCAAGTCCGTCAGTCCAATTTCATTTTTTTTTAAACCCCCTCAATCTTCTGCTCTCTTCATTTCTCTCCACAACACATCGTATTACAAAAGAATAAAGTTCATAGGTAATTTTTTTTTCTTTTTTTAATTTTTTATGTTTAATTACTTTTAATTATAATCTTATATATTTTAAATAAGTTTTTTTTCTTTTTTTGATAAAAGGATTACATAATTTTCATTTTTCGCTTGCTCGCTCTTTTGTCACTATGATTATGTGTCAAACTACATTTTGAAAGTTTGGATAATAATTTATAAGATGAAGCATGGTCACTGCATCGTTAGTTGGATAAAATTGCAAAAAAAAATGTTGGGAGAGTAGTTTGTTATTAACCACTTTTCGTACTGAAAATCGGTACGCACACACATTTTTGAAGATTTTTAGGTTTTTTTCTTTATCTATGATTAGCTGAAATAAAACAAGAAATGAATAGAGGGTGCTGTTGACTGTTAATGTTAATTGAACAGTTAACGGCGCTCTCGGTAGTTATTATTGCGATTACTACGGTCACGGAACTGGCGATCCCGATCGTTACCGCGGCCACCGCCGCTTCCACCACGATGGTAGTCACGGCCGCCGCGCTCACGATTTCTGTTTGAGAACTCACGATTACGATAGTTGGGTGGCATGGATGTTGCAGCGTTGCCATTGCTGTTGCTGCTTTTGTGATTGACACCAGGCATTTGCATGGCGTTGGGACCTCCCATCGAGAATGGATGTGCTGAGGGTGTTACACCTATTGCCATATTTGAGCGTTCACCAGCACCACCTTTCCATAGTGGAACCGAATCCTCGTAGGGTGAGTGCTTTTCGTAGCCACCCGGTGGTGGAGGACGAGTTGGTTGCGGTGGCGGATAGTCGGGCAGTGGAGGGCCATCGTAGTAGCGCACCGGTGGTGGTATTTGTTCGTACAATGGTGGCGGCATATTGGGCGGTGGTAGGGAACCGGGCATTGCTGGTGCACCAGGCAACATATTCGAAAAGGGAGGAACAAAAGGCAGTGGGGGCAATTGCCCGTGCATGGTGCGCATGTAGTCGGCAACATATGCCTCTGCAGCAGCAGCCGATGTCATGTATCTTTCCCATGGAGGAACACGATCGGATCGGTTGTAGGGTGATGATGAACGTTTAAAATTTCCACCACCATTTCCGCCCATTTTCTGATGATGACGCGGTGCACCGCCAGCGATGTAGGGGCGTTTGCCACGCATTGGGCCGCCACCACCACCGAAGCCACCCGAATGATGACCTCCTCTGCCGCCAGGACCACCACGCATCGACGATAGACCTCGCATTGGAGGCTTATATTGCAAACGTATACCCTTTTCGCGCATCATTTTTGCCGTTTCCTTGGATTTGCGTAATATTGGTGTCATTTCGATGTTTTCATCTTCGGGGAATAGACGACACAATTCCGATCCAACTTTGGGCTCGATTTCCTGGCCATCTCGTCCGATTTTGACCGGCTTGCCATCATTCCAGGAATTGTACAAATGCGCTGTACATGTGAAGGAGAGCTCTTTTCGGCATATCCAGTCCAGTTCAAAGACACCGCCAAGTGCTTTGACGGAGATGCTGGGTGGCAAGACCCAAGCAACTTGAGGGATATCGCGACGAGATTGGCCGCTCATGCGAGCGAATCCAGCAAACTTTCCTATAAACGAAATTGACAGACAAGAGGTTAACGAGGATGTGTGAAGCAAAATTTGTTTGATAAAATTAGCCGAGAACTCAATAAGAACGTTCACTCTCTTGCGAAACATCCCTGCAAAATTCCTTTGTTTATGAAACAAAATTGAAACCATGCAACGAGAACTATATACTTCAAATTGCATTCAAGAACAAAGAACATGCAAGATTGGGATGACTAATTGGCCTTTTGAATGAAACAAAAAACATGAAACATACTCACCGCTCTCATTTACCGAGAATATCAACAACACATTGCGCGACTCCTTGAATGCCTGATTCAAATTCGCTTCATTCTGCGGCAGTGTTGACCAAACGTTCTTCGTTTTGGACAGAGCTACGTTGTCAGCATTATTCGATTTTATCAAAAAGAATCTAGTATCTCTGAAGAGATAATTCAATTTCGTCATATAGTCATAGGACTTGGATGAAGCTTTTGCCGGCTTACCATTGCCGGTGCTATTTGCTTTGCTTGTGCTGCGCTTTCTGCGTTTGCCACTATCACTATCACTGCTAGCCGATGCACTGCGGCTCTTGCTCTTACTTTTACTGCGGCTGCGTGACTTACTCTTACTTATACTAGGTTTGCGACCATTTCGCTTGTCTAGTTTGTCATTATGATCACTATCACTATCACTGCTAGCAGGCTCAACTTTTGGCTTCTTCAAATTGATGTTTGTTTTCTTTTCGACCTGAGAAGTCTTCTTGTCCGAATTTTCTTTGGTCTTGACTGAATTTTCAGTAGTTTTAAGTTTTTTTGCCTTTTGTTTGGAAGCAATTGGTGACGATGTGCCTTTGGAACGTTCACGTTTATTACGAACGCCAGTTTTAACAACTTTGTTACCTGCTCCTCCTGCACCACCTCCGGTGGCGGTACCACGCCTGCTTTTCGGTCCACCTACCGATGAATCGGCGGTGCTCACAGAACTTATACTTGGCTGTGATGCCGAACTACTTGAACTAGCTGCTGAAGCCTCACTGCGTGTGTCAAAAGAATCCTCAAAATCCTGCAGTTCTTCAGCTATATCGGCTTCGTTTTCGTCGAGGCCGAGGTTGACGGCATCGAGATCGGCCATTTTTGTCGGTTTTTTTCTTTCACTTCTTTTGTGTACGCTGTGGCAAATTATTGGAAAAATTATTTCACAAATAGACGGTTGGAAAATGCATTTCAAATAATGTTTTTTATACCTTGGAGTTTTTCAATAGTTTATGCATTAATTTTTGATAACTTTTATTTGTTATTTATTGATTTAATATTAAATTTTCACGTTTTAAATGTAGAACAAATTTTACCCGCACACACACTGCCGATGAGTTTTTTTTTTAGATTTTGAGTGTAGGAGGGGAAGGTGCCGCTGTCATGAACTGGAACAAGAAAGGAAAGTTTGCTTCTAGTGATGCCAGTCTCTCTTGATAGGAATGACATTAGAATGGAATGGCTGAATTCAAAGAAAAAAGGAAGTTTTATGAAATGTGATTTTAGAAATTTATATAAAAATTTATATTATTTATATTATTAGGTGTGTTCATGTTCAGTAATATTGTTCTGGGGGTCAATTCCCGATCTGTGAAAATGTGAAATTATAAAAAAATTATCATTTTAGTTTTCACAGAGACTTTTCATTTTTTTTTCATAAACTCGCTTTATGCGATTATATAACTTATTATAAAAAATTACTGTAAATGTCTGTACTAAAAAGTATTAAATGATAAATTCTGTCAATTCTTAGCCCTCTTTTATTTTTATTTTTCAAAGCTGTGAAAAGAAATTTATCAAATGAAAAGTTTTGAAGTTTGTTTTGATTTTTTTCATAGAACCAGAACCGAATTTATTGTGAAAGTGTGATAGATCTTATCATTTCACAGTTTCACAGATCGGGAATTGACCCCTCCACAGTTTGGAACAGAAAAGTAAAGGTTTTTGGTGTTCATTGAGATATTTTCTGTTTCAGTTTAGGAAAAGATTTTCTGTTCCAATTTTTTTGGGTAGAACACTTTGATGTTCTAAACTGTTCCGAACTGTTGACATTTCTAGTGAAGCTGTGTTGGGGGTTACTTTCTTATACCGGTATAGGAAGGTAGAGCCCTGTGCTGTACTGTGTTGTCTTTCTTCACGCTGAAAAAAGCTATTGATAAAGGCACTAACTAGTCAGTGGCAAATGAAGACTTCTTGGTAATATAGCTAGCTTACTTATATATTTAACCTCTTCAATTGCAAACCTATGGGCCTTACTAATAATCAAACGCTAATGTCGACTATTAGTTAACTGGAAGGTTAAAACAAAGTGCTGAGTTTTAATAAAATGCTACCAATAAACAATATAACCCTCTCACTAACTAGTCTCAAGATTTTCCTTGAATCTATTACAAAATCTACTACAAATAAGAACAAAAATTGCTTACTACACGCACAAAATACAAAACAAAAAAAAGTAGAAACTGTCAAAGTTAAGTATTGCCGTGTTCTTTTTAACATCAAGTATTTTAGTACTTGTAGGTATTATATTCTAGTACGACAGTTGATTTGAAGTGTCGGAGTGACTTTTAAATTGAATTTTAATTTATAACACCATCTTTTTCACAAGGAAATATATTTCTTAAATATATAAAACGGAATCAACAAATTAACCACGTATTTAAAGTAAAATCAACGAACGTAAATATTTATATATTAAATAATCTCTCCATAGCCCTTTTTTAGTATCATATTCGATCATTTGAAATGTATAAATTGCATACTGCAGTGTAAAGCCCCAAATAAGCTAATACAATTAAGTGAAATGATGCGTTTATAATTGCGTTTCGTTGCTTTTTGTTCAGTTTCAGTAGGAATGAAAAAAAGAGTATACAACATGGGTAACTTCTCCTTTTGACTGTCCCGAGAGCTTCTTTTCGATTCGCAAGATGGAGTATAAAATTTGTCTGGTTTCGTTGTCAGTTTGGAAAAAAATGTTTCAACGTTACACGTTTGCAATGATACTAGATTAATTGCATCGAATCGTGAATACCCCTAATAAATAAAGTACTTCTAAATTAAGTACTTCATTTTTACTTTAAGCCTAGAACGCAGATCGTGCTAAATTTTAGCTCCCATACAAAATTCTTGGCCTACATTTTTGAGATAATTTTTTGTATGAAAGCTATAATTTAGAGTGATCTGCGTACTAGGCTTTAGAACAAAAATCTGAAAGTGGCATAGGCAAAACCTTATTTAGAAAAATTGGCTTATTTTGTCTCTCATATTTTTGTCTTGGGGAAATACATTATTTTAAACATAGTTTTATATTCTTGAATATCTAATTTTTGCAAAAAAAAATATAACTTTACTATTTTCAAAGCTTATGTGCTTGTTTTAGTCGATTCAAACCCAATTACAAAAAGTGGGATACCCCACTTTTGCACTCACAGCCTCAAATATACCTTTGCCAATGGCAATCGACCAGATAACTTGAGATTATAGCCTTTTCACATCAGACGCAAAACGCGGTTTTGCAAAACTTTTCAAAAACTTGAAGGAAATCAAGTGTTTTCCCATACAAATTTGTTGACAGCCCTGTTTTGCAAAACAACAAGTTCTTGTGAAAACCAGTCAAAACCAAAAAAGTGAAAGCATTCAGCAGTCTATAATTCATTATATCGTATATATCGTATGTATCGATCGTATATATTTCTCCCTCCCTCCAATAGCAAGAGTAGATTGACAGTCTGCTTGTAAAATTGTTTACGACTAAACGTTTCAGTTGATATAGGGTTGCCATTTGAGAACATATAAAAATACAAATGAACAAATTCTTAGCAGCGACAAACAAATATTTTTTTTCTTTTGAAAAATCGATGAGGAAAACTTTTTCATCCAGTGGTTTTCTATTTTTAATATCTTACACTAACGTGAATCAAACTTGCAACGAAAAACAAAGAGCGAATGTGTGTGAAAAAAAGGGTGAATCTTCTAAAAAGAGAACATATGGCATCCCTTACTTGACATCAAAGATTTTTAATGCCAAACAAAAACCTGAAATTTAGGTGTGAACAGATTTCGAGTTTTTGAAAACTGACAGCTGAAAACGGCGTTTTGCGTCTGGTGTGAAAAGGCTATTAGATTTAAGTATTAAAAACAAGTTTACGTACCATAAAACAGCACTTAGGCAACACTTTTTTTAATGCTCGACTTTAAACATGGATTTCCGTGTATTAAATTTTGACGTTTTGCTAACGACTAAACTGGAGATTAAATTCGTTATTGGTATGTCAATTTTCTAAAGTCTGGAGATTTTCTTTTAACCTTAACACTAAATTTGATTATTAGTAAGGCCCTATGTATATGATTTTTCTGGAATATTCTCTATTTTATACTACGTTTTCACCTACCCTAAATCCGAGATTTATATTACGTTTCCACTGGACGATAATCTAGATTATCTTCCAGTTTGTTTTACAATAATCTAGTAGTGTTTCCACTGGATTTTGTTAGGATTAGAGCTGTCAAAATTACAATGCCTACAAGCTGTGGACCATAGTAACTGCGATAGTATGCATGTTTTTACCAATACTATCACAGTAAATATGGTCCTACCACCTCATTTTTGTTGCTGTTTTTTCTCATTTATTCACAGACACGAAGTTACAGTAAAATGAAAGGGTAAAACGTAAGTCAGTTTCCGATCTCCTTTTGTCTCTTCTTTTTTTGTCTTTTCTTCTCTCCTTCTTCCACCGATTCCTTGGAAATTGGAAAATGAGTCCGTTCAGCACAGTCCAAATCAAGTAGATTAATTTGAAATCTTGAATCGAGATGATTAATTTTTGTATGGTAAATCTAGTGATTTCGAATAGATTTCATGTAGATTTGAGATAATCTCAGATTATCGTTCAGTGGAAACAGCTTATTAGCGAAGAAGATTTGAAATAAATCTCGAAGTGTTTTCACTGGCCCAATAAGATTTAGCTTGTCTTTTGCAAGATTTATTTTCCCGTTATATGTATGACATTTCACAATTCACAAAAGGAAAAAAGGATTTTAATAAAATAAAAACTTATTTTTTTTTTATTTTTTGCAAATTTCAATTTTGAAATTTCAAAATTCAATGAAATATAACAATAAAATAAAACAATTGTTTTGCCTACCTCCAACGCTTTCTTCCACCAAATCTGAAACGTTATGGATACGATAGGAAGGCTTCCTAGAATGGCATGTATTTTTGTAAAAAAAAAATCCACTCTGACGGGGAACCACCGGGTGGACCCATTAATTTTTTTTAATTGAATTTCGATTGTCAAGAAAAAAAAGACATTCAACTAAATAAGTTCCCGAAATTAGGTATGTTTGATTCGTTATTACAGCATGGAATCATTCAGCCTGGAATCATCGAGATTTATAGAAGATTTATTATAAATCTCCTCGTAAGGAGATTTAAAATTTGTATGGTAAATCTCGAGATTTAGAAGAAGATTTAGCTCTAAATCTCGAAAAAGGTGATTTAGTTGTAGGTGAAAACGTAGTATTATGGTTTTGAAATCTTAAATTCTTGGAACCACACATCGTCGCTTTTCCGGAAGAGTGGCACAAGTCAAAATTTGCAAATTTTCAGGAGAGCCATTTAAAGTTTTTTTCTTATTAAAAATAAAAAAATTGGCGCAAATTTTAAAACATTTAAAGTATACTTTAAATCCACTTTAAAGTAGGAGTCGACTCTAAAAACAAATTTTAGATTCAAGGTCGACTTTATCTTATTTTTAAACGACTTAAAGTATACTTTATCGTTAAAGTGGTCGTCTAACTTTAAAACGGAGAAAGCGTTCGTTTAACTCCTTAAAGTATAGTTTTGAACGAGAAGATTTTGAGATTTTCGAAGATTTTGAAGTTAAAAGATAGCTAAGAGTTTGTCAAATTCGTGCATCCTCTTATTTAAATTCGAATATTCATTTATCATTTTTGTAAAAAAAAAAAAAATATATGAACCATGGGACTACCAAGCTGGATTTGCTGCTTGTTTTTTGACACTTCTTGCAGTTGTGTGTGTACGTTGTTTGCTTTTAATTTTATTACCTATTTGCCGTTTTTGAGAGTTCTAATAAACAACTTACACTTGTAGGGAAATTTATTCCTGTTCTAAAGGAATATTTTATACCCATTTCAGAGCACACTATTCCACCTTCAATATGACAAATAAAAACAAAACAATTTGGAACATCATTTGGATATTTATTGAAACACATTTTCACAAAGAAAAACATAACATTTATTAGAACTAAATATACAAACACTAAATAATCACATTTTTTCCTGTTTTGGGGAGATAAATGTAGTAAAAACCGATAAAAACTGCAAGCGTAAAATGACAGTTCACTTATTCAATTTATTGATGTGTCACATTTAGGCGAGTTCACACAACGTTATGTTTAAAGTCCAATCTAGTTAGAAGACTCGTTTAAAGTGTTTAAAAATAAGAAAAGTTAGAAGTGCTTTAAGTAGAGTAGACTTTATTGCTTAAACGAGGGCTGACTTAAAATTTGCGCCATTGTTGTTAATAAAAAATAAAACTAGGAAATTGAATACATGAAAAAATTGCATTTTTTTTTGGTATGAGATGGTATACTAAGATTTCCAGAAAACGCAATAATTAGAAAAAAAAAATTCGTCTTATGCCGCTTTTTGAAAAAAATAGACCAATTTCCACAACATTTTTTTCAGAATGTTTGAAAAAGTGTCGTTTTCCACGTTATTAAAAGAAATAAAATAAAAATTAAAAATACTAGGTATATTATTTTAATTCAATTTTATTTGTTTAATAATGATAATAGGAACATAAAAAGGCACTTTTTCTAATGCGAAAAAAATAAACAAAAAATTATTCAAACATATTGTTATATGGTTCTTCCAGTTAAGGTTTCTAACGCAAAACTTAAGTAATATAAAATATGTAGTGTACTTAAAGAACTCACAGCTTTTGATTTTAAAAATAAATATCAGTCATAATATCTGAACAGAATCAACTGCGACATTTTTATTGAGCTTTAAATCATTTAATCCATTAGTAAATTTTGAGAGATTCGTAAAAATCTTTGTAGAAAAATGGAATTTGATGTTTTTTACAATCTTAAGCAGACCTTCTTTCTTTTTGGAAGAAATACCTAAGTTAAAAGTGTCAAAACAAGATTATTTATTGGTTCCATTGACCTCGTATTTTTCCTTATTGAGATTTTACTAAAAGTTTAATCAGAATAAGATGTTTTTATAAACATTCACCAGGCGATGTTTTCTGAAACATCATTATTTTTATGTCTCCTAGCTTAATTTTCTGTTTTTTGTCATCGATAGAGTAATTAGATCCGATGTTTTCGGATAGATTCTTGATGTCGAAAAATGATGTATGATCTATTTCATGCAATTTATATGGACGTCCCGACTTTTTGGCAGTTCGAATAAGGATAACGAATTGTTCTGGAACATAAATTGGAGCCGATTTTAATGATAGTTTTACGTTGCGATCTATTACGGAATGAGCATCACCTTCGTTTTGTGAGTGGCCCTTAATGAAAAAATTATGCGTAACTCTCCTCAGATTAGGCAGAACTTCCCAATTTGACAAGTTGTTGGGAACGACTTAGAGGTACTCTAAAAAATACACAAAGATAGTAAAAAATTAATTATACTTTCTTTTGATTTTAATAATTGCTTAGTAAAACTGGCATTTGTGTGCTCTTTAGGCAAAAAGGCCAGACAAAATAAGACATTGTCTTATAAGGTAAATTGGCATAATTCGAAAAAGAACCATTTGAGTTCATAAATATTCATTATACATTTTGACATAAAACAAAAAACGTCATTAGCCTGATAAAATGATTATATCAGACCATTTAATTATTTTAAGGGTTAATGGCATAAGACAGAAGTATCACTTTTCTCAAAATTTAGGTTAAAGAATCTCACAATTTTTTTTGCGGAAAAATGTACCAATCTAAAAAATGTCCAAATTATGAAAAAAATCTTACCCGGTAGCTGTTTTATTATTTGGCATTTTATTAGTTATGCCGTTTTGTTGGCACACACGAAACCGATCCCATCGACGATATCAGCACAACTAAAAAAATGTCATTACTGCATACAAAATGATAGGGATGTTTGTGAAAATTGACAGCGGCACTTTTTCACAACGCGGGAACTAGAAGAAGTAGGTTAATGCCGATTACACAGAAAAATTGCGTTTATTTTTTTAATCAGTTCTGTGTTCTTAACTCTAAAATGACAAATTTCGACTTATGCCACTCTTCCGGAAAAGCGACGACATTTCTGCAAAAGAAAATTGTAACGATTTTGCTGAATTAGTTCATTACAAGAAAAAACAATTGGCATCACTCAAAATTTTGACAACCTCATAAACATTTCGCGGTAGTTTTGAATTTACAAGTTGATAAATAAATTATTTAAAAACAAATAAAATAATAATAATAAGATTAAAAAACACAATGCGCTGTTGTTCAATTTGTAGAAAAGAAGATGATAATCCCACAGATTATGGAGAATTCATGGAAAAATCCGACATCAGAGTCCATTACTATTGTTTAGTGAGATCCGATTTAAATTAAACGTTTTGGAAGGAGTAACAAGCAATATTTTTGTCTTTTTCAATGAAGCTCCTTTCAACACATCTTCCACAAAAAGGAAAGGATTGCTCTGGAATAATGGGATTCCTCCTGCGCGACATTCGCAATGAAATAGAAAAGTGCAAAGAAAGGGTAAGTATTGCAAACAATATTTCTAGAGAATAATTTAATCCACAACTCCTTCCAAAACAGACTTGTTGCTATTGCGAACAACCGCACGCTTCCCTAGGTTGCTTTAAATGCAAAATTTACTTTCACAATGTCTGTGGAAATACTAATAACTGCGTCTCTGAATTTCGTGATGATTTCCGTTCCTATTGCCACCAAGATGTTCCATTTCGAAGAGAAGCATTTATAAAGAAAAGCAATCCATTTTGCTGGATATGCTATGAAGCATTAGGAAACTATCATCCGGTAAGAATACTCAAAGCGAACTGCTGCAACACTGGCTATGTCCACCGTCATTGTATGCGAAAACATGCCCTTAGCGCTGGTTATCAGTTGAAATGCCTCTGGTGTCCGAGCGCCGAGTTCCGTAACGACATCCGAAAACAAGGGGTGTTTGTACCCGATCGCGAGCCTATTTGGGACAACAACGAGACCCTTCGATACATTGATCAACATCGTGGCTATTCGCGGTGTGATGCGAAAAACTGTGTCTGTCCAAAGGGTCGGGAATATTTTACCCAAGCCAAGTGGAAGTTGATGATTTGTTGCGCTTGTGGTTCTTCTGGAGTGCATAAAGTTTGTGGCCAGCAAGATATTTCAAAGGACAAATACACTTGCGAAACATGCCGCCTAGCTTTAATAAACGCCAAACGACACAACACCAGAACTACCAAACAAAAAGCCAATAATTCTATGTTCGTTTCTAAAATTTACAAAGAAACTGCTGATCTGTTGCAAGTTGTTAATAATCTAGGTTCTCCCGATGAAGATTCTGATCTGGACGAATTGTCATCATCGAAAAGAATAAGTAGCCAGATAAGTAAGACACCATCAACTGAGGCATCGACTCCAAAGGCAATGAGCGAACAAATTGAAAAACTTTCTTTAAAAGATATCCTGTCCTTGGGTCAGGGCTCGCAATGTAAATCAGGACTGAGACAAGTGTCCTTACAAACAAAAAACTCAGACATAATTGGAACCGTTACAGTCCCAGAGGATAAAATCAGAAGAAACCCGGAGGGATTCGTCTGCAGCGTAGAAGATATCGTCGAGTATTCAAACACAAACAAAATCATTGAAGCTATATTTGATGAAATTGAATCCGAAGGAAGGGAACTCTCCACCAAAATGGTAGATGAGGTATTTGACCGGCTGAAACTTTGGCTGGAAACCAATGAGCTCGAAGCACCTGATGTTCAAGAGACATGTTAAATTGTTATTCACACTTGTATTATTTGTTTCCTTTTTTTTGTTTTTTTTGTTATAATTTTTGTATTACAGAGTTAAATCGAAATAAAAAGTAATTGAAGATCCTTCACTCTTTGCTGGTTCGAATTTGATTTATTGCACCTTCACTTACGGCTCTCTGACCAATCATCTTTTGTGCGAACTTTCAAAGTCATAATAAGACTGCACTTGAGCTTCTGTCAATGACGACTTCATAAATCGAAGAACATAATTAAAATCTTCCATGGTTATATATTCTTCATCCATATCTCGATCAAATGCGTGAATTGCGGCTTCGTTGCACAAATTACACACGTCTGCACCCGAGAACAATTTGGTAGCATCAACCAACTTCTCAAGATCAACATCGCTATCGAATGGCATTTGTAGAGAATGCATTCGAAGTATTTGCATTCGTGAATCCGCATCAGGAGCTGGAACATGAATAAATTTATCAAAACGTCCAGGACGCATCAGTGCATTGTCAATCATCTCAGGCCGATTTGTGGCTGCAACAACTAGTATGGAATTGCCATCAGGATCCGGTGAGAACAACTTATATCCGATCCCATCCATTTCAGTGAGCAGTGCGGATAGAATTCGAGTTTGAACATCGCTCTTAGCATCGGCAGTTCGTTTTCCAACCAAAGAATCTAGAAACAAGACAACATTTTAATGAAAGGAAAACCAAATAAAGCACAGGCTGTACCAATCTCGTCAAGAAACACCAAACAAGGACAATTCTTTCGAGCAGTGTCGAAAATTTTCGAAATGTATTTCTCTGAATTTCCCACATACGGCGAATACACCTCAGCAGCTGACGTTGGGATGAAGGTCATGTGGGCCTCAGTAGCCAGGCATTTGGCTATCGTTGTTTTAGCACATCCTGGAGGTCCGTAAAGAAGTATGCCCTTTGGCAGACACAATCCAAACCGTTCAAATGCTTCTTTTTGTCTGAGGCCCGATAGAACGGAGATTTCAAGGGTTTTCTTGAGTTGTTCCATTCCACCAATTGCACTAAACGTTGAATCGGTTTTAAAGACTTTGACGTCTGCGACAGCGAACGACGTTGGTTTGATCTTTAAAAGAAAAAAAATATAATAGTCAGCGATGTATTAAAATCATCATAATTACAGTTTTTAAGTTTTTTTGAAGAGACACGATGAACTGGTTGAATGTCATTTCTAATCGTACCAGCTCCTGGCCAACAGAATTGATTAGGAGTTGCAAGTCAGAAGCAACAAAGCCTTGAGTCTCGTTCGCAATCATCTCAAGAATTTCACTGTTCAAATCAAAATCCTTCCCGTAGGATGAATGCTTCAACATTGATGTAAACATTTCAGCTCTTTCCTCTTTTGTCAAAGCAGGAATATTTATTTCAACTCCAAAGCGACCAGGTCGTCTAAGAGCTGCACAAATTGATCGAGGCTTTGATGTTGTAGCGAGAACTATTATCTTCGAATACTCCTTCGAATGCCGCAAACTATCAAGCAGAGAAATCAATTGCCCTGATATTCGTGCTGAATTCCCGGAATCACTTAACGTGTTTTCATTGTTTGCGGGGCATAGAAGGTCGAGGTCCTCGATTAGAATTACAACTGGATCTAGAAAAAAACATACATGTTGATTTCAAGAGAAGAACTAGGTTATTTTTGAATCAAGGTTACCATTTGGTTGAAAGAGTTGGATAAATGTCTTTACTGATTCAAAGATGCTTCTCAACTCGGTTTCAGTTTCACCGGGATATTGTCCGAGAACATTTCCGGGACGAATAACATAGCAACTGCAACTATTTGCAATCACAAAATTCATACAGAGCGAAGTTTTTCCGCAGCCAGGTGGACCGATTAGAAGAGCATTCAAAGAAGTTTTCCACTTCCAATTGAGGTTTTCGTAGACTGATATGTCAAACATCAACCGCTGGAGTTCTTTTTGAGGTTCCTTCATTGCTATTAAATTGCACCACATGGGTGTTTGGTTTTTGGTTTGAAGCTTTACATTTGCAACGTTTATTTCCGTTTCGTCTGTAATCTTGAAAGCTAATAGATCATTATTTAGTTTAGTATGTATTCTAAGAATTCCTAGTTGCGCGAGTTCTTCTAACTCAATGTAGGCATTATTTACAAAACTATATGGCTGCAGGAATTTTTTGGCTAGAACGGCTAACATTTCCCTGTCAACGTCTTCAATTTCAAATAGTTCTTCATTCACGATGAAGGTAAGGTCAACTTCTGCAGCCGGTTTTATAGAGACGTTAAGAACTTCCAATGATGTCAGGTTGTTTTGGTATGTTTGGTCACTAGGAACTCCAACCTTGACTGTATCATCCAACCAGCAAAAGTAGGGTGGTGTTTGACTTTCTATAGGGTAAATATTGCAAATACATTCAACTCCCGATGACAGCCTGCATTTGGCCAAGGCACCTGGCACAGCATGTTTTGGAAAGAGTTCTTTGCCTAGCAGGCATTTTTGATACGAACGGTCGTCTATATCATATAGGGAGAAGTGTTTCAGCTCCATTTTTTTTTATTTTTTTTTTATTTTAAAACTTTTAATTAATTTAATGCCGAAATTGTGGTTTTGTTTATAATTTTGTTCGGAATTTGTTCAAATGTGGATTGTCAAAAATTACAGGGTCGACTCTGAGGAAAGATTTTTAAAAAGAACAGGGGTGTTAAAACGTAGTAATTCTAGGAACAAAACATTTGTAGGCTCTTGCAACAATTGGAATATAAAATTATTACATTATGTAGACAGTAATCAAATACCACAAATACAAATGTTTCAAAAACTTTGTTATGTATGTATATTTTCTTTTAATAAAACTTATTTCAGTCAAAAAAGATTTTAATACAAATTATAGAATTTTTAAGTTCAGCTGTAACTTCTTTATGTAAACCCAGACAACCCCCAAGAATGAATTCTGGCATCACTTGTAAGGCTTCCTCAGTCAGCTGATGTTGACACTTGGTTGACACTTGAACTTTGTTTTTGTTCGTTGTATTTTAAACCGAGTTCGTTTTTAAAACAAAGTGCTTTTTAATTTAAAAAAATAAGGTATTTTTTAACAAAATGCCAAACAATGGCTTCGATGAATGGGTAATTGAAAAATCTAATTTAATATTTATTGTAATAATTCAAAACTCTCCCCACCAAGGGTGGCTATATGGAAGCCAAAATAACCAAACTTGAGGAACAGTTTGCCGCAGCAAGTGACCCATTTCGCAAGACGAGCCTCTTCGCTGGAATCTCCATTTATGTAAATGGCCACACAAATCCATCGGCCGATGAATTAAAAAGAATTATGATGGTCCATGGAGGAACTTTTTATACATACGAAAGGTCACACACAACCTACATTATTGCTTCCAATCTGCCCGATGTAAAGGTCCGCAATATGAACACATCAAAGATTATAAGTGCCCAATGGGTGGTGGACTGTCTGAAGGAACAAAAAATCCTTGACTACTCTAGGTACTTGTTGTATAACAATCAGGGAAAAACACAGCCGAAGATTTCATTTGGAACTGTAACCAAAAAGAAGGAAGATGAAACTCTTAAACCGGATGAAAAGGAAGTCGCAAGCATTCTCAAAGATCTCGAGGATTTGAATGCAAAGATGAAACAACCAACTGAACCATCCGCTCCAAAGCCGGACACTTCAATTGCTTCAACTTCTCGTGGTGTGGCGAGAACTGCCGTAGATCCTAAGTTCCTTTCGGAGTTCTACAACAACTCCAGATTACACCATATTGCGACTTTGGGAGCTGGTTTCAAGCAATATGTGTCCGATCTACGTGAAGTAAGCACCGGAGAATTTCCAGGTCGCAAAGAACTATCCGAAATTCATGCTCCAATTGAGAACTTCGTGAAAAGAACCCAAATCATCATGCACATCGATATGGATTGTTTCTTTGTTTCCGTGGGGCTGCGAACGCACCCCCACCTTCGTGGTCAGCCAATCGCTGTGACCCACTCAAAAGGTAAAACCGATGATGTTCCTGTACATCCGGGAGCCGATCGAAAGGTCGAAATGGATTTGCTCACGAAGAAATTCGAACACAAACTGCACAATAACATTCTCTCGGATAAAGTTCGTGGAGCATTTGAAGGAAAACAATCGCTATCTGAAATCGCGTCCTGCAGTTACGAGGCCCGAGAGAAAGGTATTCGCAACGGAATGTTTGTCGGACACGCTTTGAAACTCTGTCCAAATCTGAAAACAATACCCTACGACTTTGAGGGCTACAAGGAAGTGGCGTATACTTTGTACAACACAGTTGCTAGGTACACTTTGGACATTGAAGCAGTTAGTTGCGATGAGATGTTTGTTAACCTCACCGAACTAGTTAACGAGTTGCAGATGAATCCCATGGATTTTGTGACTCACGTGAGACAAGAGGTTCGTGATAAGACCTCCTGCCCTTGTTCTGCTGGAGTTGGAGAGAATAAGTAAGTTAACCATAACTCTGAGAACACAAACAAATTTAACAAATTTCACAATAGGCTCCAAGCTCGAATGGCAACCAAAAAGGCCAAGCCGGATGGCCAGTTTTATCTCGGTTCTGACAAGGTCGAGGAGTACATGTCGTTGATTCCGATCCGAGATCTTCCAGGTGTCGGCAGTAGCACGATGTACACTTTAGAGGATTTGAAACTTGTAACTTGTGGAGATCTGCAAGCTGTTCCACTAAGCAAAATCCAGACGGCAGTGGGTAAAAAGTTCGGCGAAACGCTTTACCAGTTCTGCCGAGGAATCGATCTCCGTCCATTGGCATATGGTCAAATACGGAAGTCCGTTTCAGCAGAGGTTAACTATGGGATTCGGTTCAAGACACAAGCTGAGCTGGAGACGTTTCTGCGACAACTCTGTACAGAGGTCCACACTCGTCTGGCCAATATAAAACGAAAAGGCAAATGCATAACCCTAAAGCTGATGGTTAGAGCAAAAGAAGCACCAGTGGAGACTTCTAAATTCATGGGCCATGGAGTTTGTGATCACCTAACCAAGGCTGTATCGCTTTCGGATTACACTTGCGATCTAGAAGTGATTACACGAACTGTTTTGGCCACTGCCAAAGCATTGAATGTTCCTCCAAATGAGCTACGAGGAATTGGAATTCAAATCACAAAACTCGATGAACCAAACGAACCAAAGGAGAAAAAAGAAAATGTTATAAAGAATATGTTCAGTAAAGTTGCAGAAAAACAGCACGAGAAGCCTCCAACAAAGCCCCAGGACAAAGATTCAGCTAAACTGGAAGAGACTTCCATGAAAGATGACGAAAAGTCATTTGAGAAGAAATCCATTGGAGCAGCATCAAAAACCAAATCGAAAGGTCGACCGCGCAAAAAGCCTCCCAAGACGGCTAATGTTATGGGAATGTTACAAAATGCTGCAGCAACCAAACGACCACTTCTCCCGTCTTCAACAACTGATCTCCCCGTTGATATTGATCCTTCAGTGTTTGCCGAGTTACCTGATGAGATTCGCAACGAAATCCTTCGTGAACATGCCCGAAAGCAGGCACTAATTGTAAAAGAGCAGTCTCCTCTGAAAAAACAATGTCCAACGACTTCTTCTTCGGCAAGGATTGAAGAAGACTTTCTTAAGGCAATGCCACCAGAGCTCCAAAAGGAAGTACAAATGCAAATAGGTCAATTCGTCGCTGAAGGCCTACCCGATGCGATATCGTCCGATAATATATTCCATCAGAAAGAAAGAATCCAATTGCTGCTCGAGTGGGTGAAGAGTTCATCAGAACCAGAAAACTATGACGTCGAATTAATATGTGGGCATGCTGCGGAGTTTGTGCGAGCCGAGAAGATTGATGACTTGTACGATCCTTTAACTTATCTTTGCAGGTTTGTAAAAAGAAATGCAATAAAAGAATTTGTTTTAACTAATATCCTTTTGTCTATTAAAGGATAATAAATCGTTTTGGAAGTTGTGGCTGGCACATAGCTTATAATTTTATCATCGATGCTGTTCAAACCCAAATGCAACAGACCTATGGACATAAGTTGTACCTGAGTTCTGTTATAGAATGTAAAAAGTGCTGAAAATCTAAAACCTGTGATGAATAAAAGTTTTGTGCCTTTCTTACACCAGCCCCTTAAGGGCTGAATTCATTAGCACTCCTTCACGTACAAATGGTTTAGCCGTTCCTTGTTATCATCATTATCCACGAGAACACTCATCCATTAATACATAGGTATTAGTCTGTAATAAAATTTATTGCACTGCGATAATCAGTCTCATCATTTCAAAGTCTCAATCTCTGAACGATCTTTACGTGAAAACTCCATAAACTGACTTCTTCTGTAACTTACAACTCCCATGTTCTCTTATGCACTGCGTTGTCCGCTTGCGTCGTAATTCAGATAACCTCAGCGAAGGATTGAAGTAAGTGTCTGTGCACCGGCTACATGCATCCAAAACATAAATTTAAATCCCAATTCAGCATCTGAATGTCGTGCACAAGCTCTAACCCAACTAACGCAAACTTCAATTAATTACCAAGGCAAAGGAGTAGCATGCGCCGATCTCGTATCTTGTTGAGAAATCTTTCGTTCGTTTCATTTGCCGCACGTTGAATGTTCGGGTCTGTTTCAGTTCGAATAAAGAACAGAAAAAATAATATAAATAAGGATTCACCAGGCTCTACCAAAGATAGAGAGTTATTTTATGGACTCCGGTGTAATTAAACAATTATAATTTATGGTGTTTTTATTGCCGAGCTCCGTTGTGTTGTATGCTATTTCTACATGTAGTTGAGCATGAGATGCACTTGGGGTTAAGATTTTGTTAATGAACAACTTGAATCACGCACAATGCACACACACACAGAATTGCACCATGTTCAGCAACATAAGAACATGAAGTTCTTGAACGCTTCAAGCGTAGATCATTTGCAAACGAAAACATTCACTGATTGCAACTAAAATGTACCCCAGAGGGAGATGTTGTTTCTTTTCGTTGCTTGTTTCAGTTAAAGGATATTCTTCGGACATAAATTGCTGCGTTAAACGTTTTAATTTTGGCCATAAAACTGAATGGTTCTTCCGATGTTTTCTTTTTGTTTATGTTAAGTGTATCTCGAAGCCTCGTGAGCTTGTCTGAAGGAGTATGCGTGGCACTTTAGTTTCAGTTGAATTAAAGGTTAAATTTTATTTTGTGCCAAAATGCAGCAATTATGTTGTTTTTTTTTTTGGAGAAATAAAAAAGGGGAGGATTTGTGTAGTTAATTGTTTTACGTTCTTCAAGCCCTAATGATTGATAATGAATGTATAACGACATAGGGGTCTTGATTGCGTGGTACAAATCGTTTTAATAATATCATCAACATTATATTAAACGTAATTGACTGCAGTAAATTAGGAACGTACATACATTGAAAATTAAAGGTCTTACGAATGATATACTGAGATTTTAAGTTCTTGCAAGAATGACTTATACTTTTTGAAAAGGTCTCAGGTTTTATATTTTCTCTGATCTGTAGGGAACCCATAAATGTGACCCTCGATGAAAAAAAAACGAAAAATCAATCGTTATTAGAAGAAGCATCAGGAAAAATGCCTTAAACGAAAGAGCTGAGGTTAGAACTCTTTTTAGTCTTCGCTCACTTGTTTGAATACGAATTGCGGGATTTTTTGACACAAAATGAGTAGCTCATCTTCAGAGAATACCAATTCAACATTTATCCAAGCGTTATGCTTGTTTTTTGCCATACATCAGGCAACCGAGTCGCTTCTTCATCAGAACCTCTGTAACGTAGACTCCCTGCAGTAGCGATAACTGCTGTTACTAGCACGTGTTTCAGCGCTCAACTTGTCTTCTGTTCCAAACAGAAGGTCTTGAAAAAAAAAACAACAAAATTTTACCAATCTCTAATTACTAACGCAAATTGAAGAACGCTTAATATGCTTCCGTTGATATGCGTTCTTGCAGCGGCAAGACAACTTCTTGTATTACATTATTTCGTTCGTATATCAGATTTCTTTACTTGAAATTATTTGTCCGCCAAAAAATCTCTTGTCTTTTAATTAAGACATCATCATCGGAATTCCATTAGCACCTTGTATCCTCCATCAAGCTCTATTATCATACGACTGACTGGTCAACTGGTTTTCAATACAATATTTGCCAAGCTCGCCTGTTCTTTATTTCTACATGAATCTCAAATTACCAAGAAGGATGTGGTTGGCAGGAGCGAATAAATCTGTTTACAAAAAAAAGTTAAAACAAGAAAAAAAAAATTAAAATCGATATCAATTTTTTTTGGCAGAAGATGAGCAGCATCATCAGAATACCAAAAAAGGACATGCTCCTTCACGCAAGCACAAGATAAAAAAATGAACAAGCAAAAAGGAACGATAAATTGCAGAGCCTTAAGTCTATGTTAGGACGAACAACGACAATCACGAATGGAATGCTATTCTCGTATTGGATGCAGGTGTTCAGCCGCCATTCAGTCGCCTGTGACGTCATATACGCCCCAACGACGACGGCAAAAGACAAACAGCAACAACGAATCTTACGACCCGCTGACAAGCACAACAACGACGTCGCGTTCGTCGCAACGATAGTCATTTAGCTAGCGGCTATATGGTCCAGAATCGATGAGTCTCTAAATTGATACCAAATATGACAACGCTATGAGCCATTTAATGTGTAGCCTCGCATGCACAGCGAGGGCAGTACACAAAAAAGAAAGAGTATCGTATCTAATTTATGCTTCGGCACTTTCAACTCTTAACAACTCAGAGCGACCGGCATTTGAGGACAGCTGGGTTTGTTTGCAATTGGACACCTCGTTTTATTAAAGTCATAATCGTCATCCTCATCGCCTCATTGGAGGTTTGAATTCGACTCGAATGCAGATCGGCGCAGCAATAATGCTTGGATGCTTGAAATATTAAATGTGACATTGTGTTCAAAATTCAAATACGTGCAGCATGGTAACACGTGTGTGGCACGAGTCGTATTTTGCATGTCATGCAAAAGCAATTTGTAGGTGGCCTGTTCTATGCATGGAAAACTGTCAACCTACCACGACCGATTGGTCGTCGTATACGATTTAAATTAAAGTGAGTTGAAATTTTGGAAACAAGAAATTCATAGTCTGTCACTCTAGTTCCTCTCCATCATAAACAATATCAGCCAAGAAGACTACCGCAGTTTGCAAACCAGATAAACATCTTCAAAATCATATTAACTCTCTTACGCTTCCTTACGCGTTGCATTCAAGGTGGTAGGCAAAGATATTCGTGTATCCTTCTGTTTGATATTAATGCGTAAATTAGCTCGACATCTGTGAACATAAACGCATCCTCTCTAAATCAGAGACATTCTAGAAAACACGTCCACAGGAAGCTCATATCATCAAATCTTGACTCAAGACTAAAACCTCCTATTCACCCCCTTTTATTTTTATATTCCCATAAGAATTAGAGCATCGTTACCACCGTTGCACCTGTTCGTAGATCAATTTCCGAAAGGAATTTTGCAATAAACAGCATCCGAGGGACTCTCCACCAGTCATAGTCAAAGGCAAAGTCATTTAATATTCCCTATACCCCGTCATCATAATTAACAGTCTCTAGTTCAAGTTTGTTCGAGTATAATATGCAAGTCATTCTGTATTCATTGATCTATCCTCATCTTTATGCCAGGCGGTCTATAGAGAAATCAGAACTGGATATGTAGCACCTGTTCACTGGGATTGCTCTTTTTCTCACCATCATTACTTATAGGCTTTTTTTTGCTTTTTAATTATTTTTATCCGGTCGGTATATGTGGATGGGTTGAGTAGTTTTGAAGGGGTAGCAGGACGCCTTCAATTGACATAGTCCAATGATTAAAAAAACAAACCAGGAGAATCAAGGTGATTAAATCCATTTGCAACATCCGGTTTGCATAAAAAATATATTTAAACACTGGAAGCACTTCGAACTTGCATCTAAGTTTAAACCGGATACGAAGGTCAATGAAGTTTGCACTTTTGCTTCGCAGTTAAATGACAAACATAACTGGTTGCAATGCAGTCTCATGAATGTCAGAATTTCGTGTTTGGTTTCCTTTTTTTTGTCCCTGTCTCAAAACAACCAGATTTCAGTGGAATTTGTTTAAGCCGTGTCATATCATAACAGGCAGGCAGTTTTCTTGCAATTTATGTTCGCCATCGATGATTTTAATGAAGATCTAATCCTGATTGCCAGGAATGTTGCTGGCCACTGCATTTTTGCCAATATCGCCACAAGCGCAACACGGTTGAATATTCAACAACCAAACCAACACATAATTAGTGGATCAAGTGTAATTAAGTCTCAACGCTGCTGGCACGGAGTTTGTATCGGTAGCTAATTGAGCAATATAATAAAACCAGCAACATAAAAAAAACAAAAAGCAGATAAATTAATTATTGAGAAGTGCTTCACATTTGAATGGCATGTCAGCCAGTATCGATATGGTATACACAGCAATTTGCAGTTGCAGTTGAATTTGTTCCAGAGGTGTAAAAGGAACGCGTTTAGAATTTCTGACACGTTAATTAGACTTGTGGTTAGTAAGCTTTTATTAAGGTTGATAATTGTGTCTAACGCTTCACCTTTGAAGCCTGGATGTTAATGAAATGTTGCAGTTCATGTTGTTTGAAGTGTTAATGTTGCCGAGAACTTTAATAATAGGACAAAACTTCAAAACAGATGGCTTAAACTTTGAGGTATCTAAGGACATTTATACATCCAGAAAATGACATCTGCGTACTGGAATCAAATGATTAATAAGGCAATTAATAAAGTCCTATTTCTTGTCCTGACTAATGTATGTTGCAGAAACATTTTTAATCCCAAATTGAAAGGAACTAATTACCTTGTCGAATTGACAACCTTGACAACCGTTTTTGTTGCTCTGACTTCTTTGAAATCAATTTATTCAGTTCATAGAATGTATACAATAAACTATTCTGTCATCTGTCTTCTGTGAAACAAAACGTGACAACTGAAGTGTCCGTTTAACACCTCATGCTAACCGAATCACTGCTTACAAAATCCGATGATTGATAGTCAAATACCAAAAGGTTGCAAAGATCAAAACTGCTAAACTTGCGCATGCCAATCATATTCAAGACAGTGCAGCATGTTTCCACTTGAAATGCAAACTAAAAGCAATACACTCAATTTGTTCACTCAACAAACAAATTCAGCCGATATCGACCAACTCAATAGCACTTCGTCATACATCGAACCTGGATCGTGCAAACATGTCGAAATTGACCTGTTCTATACACATCTACACAAAGCTTAAGTGGGTGAAGCCTTTAATTTTAGAGGATGTTTTTGACATCTTATTGACTTTGTACCTTTTATTGACTGACGCACACAATTACTCATCAAAAATCATCATCAACATTTTTTCTGTGACAGCCTTGAAGCCTTGACAAAAAGAGGCTTAACCTCTCTCGGTTAATCAAGTTCTCCTTTTAAAACAGTGAGATTGTGAGAACTTTTTGCATCACACAACTCGACAGGTATGACAAAAAAAAATCATACTCACCGCAAATATGGTACCGCTTTAGCAACATTCCTCTTTTGGTATTGGCTACCTCATTGTTAATTGCACTGATATCATTTTCCAAGAACAGAAGCTCGGGATTGTCCTTCTCTGTGCCTCTTAAGAAGCAAGAAAAAAAGTCGAAAAAATCCAACGAGAAGCCACAAAACCTTCATACCGATTAAATCTATAGACTTGTTGGAAATTAATTAAAAGCGGTTGTAGCATAAGTTAAGTCGTTTCGTTTGTCGGAGCGTTTTTTTGTAGGCATGCGCAAAGTATACACATACCTTAATGAAGACGCTATCGTTGCCATTGAATGTCAATATACAGGATGCCTTAAATTAACATGCAAGGCGATGATTTTACCATCAATTAGTCAGAATCAGAAGTCGTGAAAAGTGATGTTTTGTGTCACTCGCATTTAGTCAAATCGGAAATGCAGAAATAGAGTTCTGTCATTATGAATTAGATTTTTGTCAAATCGAATACCTACATACCTCTATTCATCTTTTTTTTCCAAAATGACATGGACTGGACGGTACAAGGTGACAAACAAAAAATTTCAACAATTTCCGTCTTAAAGTAGACTTGGTTTTTATTTATTCTTTTCAAGCCCGCAAGACATTTAAATGCCACTTGTGTCTTCCTGAAGAACAAATCAATTCGATTGGCAAAAAGTCTCTATTAAGTTAGACCCGTTTTTTGTGGAATTGCTTAGGCATACCACCCACTAAACGCGACTTTAATTGTTATCTAACAACAACCAGGCCTCAAGCTGACTGCATGCAATCGAGAGAACACTTCGTTTCGCATGTCCCGTAGAATGAAATTGTTACAAGTAAAGTAAACCTCACTCTGACGGTGTCGATGGCGTCGTCGACCGAGGGCCGAGGTGGTGGGGGCTGTAATAGAGACTGTGAAACACGTCTCAGTTATGCTATGGCCCACAACAACTCTAACGTTAAGTCTACTGTTAAAGAGATCAGTCTACAAAGCGGGTGCCTATTAAACAAACTACAACCATTCAAATAACATGCATTGCTGCACACCTTAACTTGCTACCAACTTTAGCAGTGCGGCTATATTAGATCTAGCTGCCATAACAGAGAGAACCAGCTCTACAAAATTCGACTAATGTTTGGCTAATAAATATCAATTGGTAATGAACGGGTTTTGGTTGTCGGCAATAATAAAATAAAAAATCTGGAAACACTATCGCTGCGGCAGATCTACCTCGCGGAAATCGCTTTTCAATATACATTTTCTTGGCTTGATTATGGCAAACGTGTTGGTTTAGTGCACGGTCGTGGTGGGATATATGGAGATGGAGCACTCGAAAGCGCACGAGACTTTGATAATCGATAGTCGTTGTTGTTGCTTCCAATGACAGCGATCAAATTTTTACTAATTAATTTACAATGTGTCCCATTACGGGTAATGGACTGTTTGCATAAAACAACAATACCGAACAGCAGTAGTCTGATTCGTCGTTGTCGCCTTTATATTGCCAATAAACGGTGTTTGGAGTACTTGGTGACCCAGCTCGTCGGAGGAGGTGTGCTCGGTTTGCAGGGGCAACGATTGAAATTATTTCTTTACTGGGTGTTGTGACGTTTTGTTTGGATTTGGATTCGAATTTTTCTTGCCAAAGTGACTGGCAACATGGGTGTGAGGAGAACTTTATATGTTTCTGCTTATCGGCTCTTTTATTTGAATGTTAATTTGCCAACAAGCTTGAGAGCATTTTGGATTCAGTTACGTGTCCCACTGGGGTGGAGTTGTACTTAATTGCTCTTACATGTATATGCAGTTGGATTGGAATGAATGTTAGTTTATAAAATAAGAGTTGTAACTTGCTAATTGCCTCAAATAAAATAAGATACCAGGAAGAGTAGTTGCTGCAGATAATTTCGGTGTAAGTGGCCATTAGGTCTATTAAATGATTTTCGATTTTTTTGGGGTTTGATGTTGACGTGAGGGACATGTAAAGGTTCAAAAGTGAGCAAAAACATAGTTATATTTTGTACTTTTGCTTGTTTAATAATAGCTGAGAAGGAGAATAGGTACATAATTATTTTGTTGAGACTTATATTTATGTGAAGCTCTGATTTTTGTCGTGAAACTTTATAAGCGTTTTAGACAGTGTAAGGCTTAAACAATGCTAACGTGCCATCTTGTATGGTTTCTAAAGATGCCTCAAAGCGATCCAAATTTTGCCTCTCATCGACTCTCTAACCATCTTCGACTTGCAATATACATAGGTATGACCTTTTGAAACAGTTTCAACTTTTGCCTCTTAATAGTTTCTTCACTAACAGGTTCTTGACCTGTCCTTATTTTAGGGTTTCCAGTGAGGACTTCACAACTTTTAATTTAGTTTCTGAAACCCTTTCCCTAATCATCAAACTATCATTGTCAATTTATAATGTAAACTCAACATTTTCATTCATGGCATCCATTCGGGAGTTTATTGCATCAGATAGGTCAGGTCCCAACATAAATGTCGATTTTCTACTTTTGTTTTTATTTGAATTCTTTCCAGGGAGCGTGTTGTCTAAGAAATTCTCTAAAAACGTATTTTTTGGCTTTTGATAACTGTTGTTTTAAGCCATTTTTGAGAATTTTGAATTTTGAATTTTATTCAAGACTTAATCCAAGCCACAATAAATAGATCTTAAAAACTAAAAATAACAATATTAACAATAAATAATATATAATTTGTAATACAAATTTGGTTTAAAAAAGAAGAATAAAAACAGAAATAATTTAAGTTAGAAAAAACATAATAAGATAATAAAATAAAAAATATGAAGTCAGGATTAAGACGGAGAGTGTCGGGGAGTGGAGGTAGCTAGGAGATTCTTCAGGGTGGTTTTGGATATATTAAGGTCAAAGCAAAGACGGGTGAGTTATTAGCTTTACTCATCATTCTGGTTAACGGTTCGTTTCGACCATAGTCAGTTCTGGGGTTCGAAATAGAGGGATAGATCTGAGTCTTCGTGAATTTATGAATACAGGGATCCTTGAAAGCAAGTCTGGGCAGTCAAAGGAACCAGTTATAAGCTGATGAATGAAAATAACGTCAGCGTTATCCCTTCGTATGTATAATGGTTGCAAGCTCAATAGTTTAAGACGTTCTTCATAAGGAGGGAGGTCGAAGGGATCATCCCATCCTAAGCCACGTAATGCAAATAAAATGAATCGGCGCTGCACGGCTTCAATACGTTTAATGTGAACTTCGTAATGAGGACACCAAACCTGTGACGAGTATTCAAGGAGAGGCCGAACAAAAGTCATATACAAAGATTTGGTCACATATGGGCCAACAAATTCCTTAGACCATCGCTTGATAAAACCTAAAGTGGAATTTGCCTTATTGATAATGGTATCGATATGAGAAGTGAAGTTGAGTTTAGTGTCACAGAGCAGTCCTAAATCATTAATAGAATGAACAACAGTGATTGGTTGAGAGTCAAGAAAGTAAGATCTTTGAGGTAATGGAGGTCGCTTTCCAGAGAAAGTAATAGCTTGACATTTCTTAATATTGAGCTCTAAGAGGTTTACTTTGCACCAAATAAAAAATTTGTTTAGGTCGTTCTGAAGTAGTTCAGCGTCTTTAGGGGAAGAAATTTTTTTGTAGATTTTCATGTCGTCTGCGTAAACAAGGAGTTTGGAGTCTGAAAAGATTTGATCGACGTCATTTGTGGCCAAAACAAATATAATTGGGCCGAGGTGGCTACCTTGAGGAACTCCAGAAGATGCAATAATTGAATTAGATACACAATTCCTGAAGAGAACGTTGTATTGTCGATTCGAGAGGTATGACTGTATCCAGGATATGAAAAAACGAGGAAACTTAAGTTTGTCAAGTTTAAAAAGAATTAAGTTATGCGATATCTTGTCAAAAGCTTTACTGAAGTCTGTGGCAATGGAGTCGACTTCATAACCATCTTCCAGAGCACACAGAGAAAAAGAAATAAAGTCAACTAGATTGGTAGTGGTAGATCTTCCCTTGAGAAACCCATGCTGACTCGGAGAGAAAATTTGTTTGGAATGAAAGAACATGGATTCATAAACTTTCATACTTTCGAATAATTTAGGAATGCAAGAAAGTTTTGCAATTGGTCTATAGTTTGCAATGTCATTTTTCGGGCCTTTTTTGTGGACTGGAATAATAAAAGATTCCTTCCACAACTTAGGAAAGGTACCAGTACGGATTGATAATTGAAAAAGAACAGTAAGAGGGGCGGCAAGACTATCAACACATTTTTTCAAAATTATAGGTGGGATACCATCAGGACCAGCAAAGTAATCGTCTTTTAGTGATTTTATTCTGTTTATGACTGAAGAAATGTCAATGTTAGTTGCAGTCAGTGATGTTTCAGTACAGCCATTCATGTAACGGAAGAAGTTATGGTCTATGTCGGAAATATCACTGGAGAAGGCACTACTAAACAATTTTGCAAAAAGATTAGAAACAATTGAAGAATCTGCAGAAGATATATCGTCTAACATTAAAATTGACGGGTAACCGTCACATTTTCTTTTGCTATTGATGAATTGATAAAATAATTTAGGGTTGTGTATGAGGTCAGATTGCATTTTTGAGATGTAGTCAGAATATAATGTTTCACATAAGAAAGAAAAATGTTGGTAAGCAGAAATATAGTTCGAGAAGTCGAAATTTGATCTGGATTTTAGAAACGGTAGCCATAGTTTATTTCTTTTGTTACGAAGTGATTTTAGTTCTTTGGTGTACCACGGGGGAGATTGGGATGTTATGTATCGCATGGGAACAATGGGAACTGACTGTGAAATGAGGTCAAAAAATACTTTATAAAATTTGGTAATGATTAAGTCAATGTGTGTGTTAAGGTTAGATAAAAAATCGAAGTTAGTTCTGTTTATCAAGTCATTGACTTTAACAAAATTAGCTTTACGGAAATTGAATTTATATTTATTCAAAACAGCGGGATTGGTATTGATGCTAACGTAAGCAAAAATGATACATATTGGGGGGTGGTACACATCGAGATTCGTGAGAAGTACTTGACTTTCTGATACGCTTGTATTATCAGGGTCAGAACTGAACACCAGATCAAGTTGCCTGCTTAAACTGTTTTTAACATTACTCATTTGGTAGAGTCCAGAGGATTGAAGGCGGTCGGTAAATACAAATTCTTTTTCTGAAGTGGCGTAATTGGGAACAAAAGAGATTTTATCGTCAGAGTCATTCCACACTAGACGAGGAAGATTAAAGTCGCCTACAACAATTATATCGTCCTCCGGATTACTCAAGTTGACCAAGTAGTCAATTGCATCTACAAGATTAACATACACTTCAACAGGTTGGACTGGGGGAATATAACAACAAAATACATATAAACATCTTTAGAGAAACTTCCATTTATGCCTCATTTTAGGTCTTTTTGATACCATTTTGATCCTTTGGTTCAGGATTCCTCCTCAATGGCTGCTAAGCAGAACGTTGTGGGTTCGATACTGCCTCTTGCGAAGAACTGACAAAACAATAAAACATCCAAGTGTATCAATGAAAAAAAGCTTCTCAACTTTGCAGTTCGGAATCGGCGTTATATTGTAAGTCCCTTCAATTCTTCACACGCACTCAGAGAATTACGCCTTCAGGATCATAAGCTATATACAAGTTTTAAGCACCTGTTGGTTTACTTTGTAACACCTATCATTTTTCTTTTTCTACCTTTCACCACTATAAACAATCTCTGGATAACCTGCAAAAGGTATAAGCATTTAAAACATCTACTTTACTTAAATAATTATTGCAATAAAAAATGTCCCTAGTGATCCTTATCATTATCACAACACCAAACAGCCCGCATAAACAAACCCATTCCTATACATTCATATATGTATGTACGTAGATATGGTTATAATTAAAAGCCTGGTAATTCCATATCAGCCACATTTTCCAAGACAATTTTATTTATGTGACCACAGTGGTACGGCAGTGTCGATCGATTTGCGTTAACATTGCGTGCCCGATCTGATAAGAAAAAAATTCGCTTAGCCAACTTTAATCTTTGGCCATAAAATATAATGTTTTTGCTGAGAGTGTTGCATATTGTGCGCTTGAGCGCTGTGCGCACTGTTGACTGTTTAACAGCCTCCAGCAGCAACAGCAGTTAAGTGTATAAATTCAAAGTTAAGCCGTAACGAATGGTCATGTTTTCTCACGGCGATACCAATTTCCAAAAGCAATAAATAAAATTCATTTAATGATTTTTTTTAAATTTCTACAAACATGACTCAGCTCTGTAAATCACCAGAGTGCAATTAAATACGCGCGTGCGTTAATGTCATCAATCACTTTTTTTTCTTATCTTAAATTGGATTTTTTTTCAATAAATGAATTAACCTCAAAAAATCACATTTAGAAATTTTATAAGAAAAATTAATTTACAAGGAATAGGACATTTGAGATGTCTCAACCTATCATGGCGAAACTCATTTCCATATAAACTTCAAGTTAATTGTGCTTGATGTTTAAACTGAAAGTACCAATTAAGGACTGCCACCTACGGCAGAGCTATATATGTACCTACTGCCCACTGGAATTCTTGCAGGTGTCTGAGAAATTCTTTGTGTGGTGTGGTCAGCGCGACTCACGATTGGCGCCACACCCCATCGAGATCCGTCTGAGAATTTTTGCAGAAGAAAATAAAAATAAAAGTTTTGTTGGTTTTTTATGGGATTCTTTCAAGCCAAACATATTATTCTTCCTTACTTCCAAAGAAGTTGAAGCATCTTCTTTTGTGAGGATTGTTTGTGTTTTTAAGCGCTAAGTGGGTATATATAGTTTTTCCAGCAACAAATATCTTTTGACAGATAAACAAGTGGCCAACCACACCATGGACGCGGATTGCATCGAAGCATGTTAACCATTTATCAAGAAATTAGAATTTAACACTCTCAGATGGGAGCTATCCAAAAGCCTTTTTATATGTAACTAGTCAAACACAGCCTGCCTACAACCAGCTGTTTGATACCACTGTGATTTGACATTTCCAATTGATTTTGTTTTAATAACCTCACATTTTTTTTATTTTAATTAATTGTTTTAAACAATTTCGGTACAGAATATTTAAATAGCATAAAATCAGTGCAGTTTTAGATATTACCTTTATGATAAGAGCAATGATCAAAATGGTTTAAGCTCTTTACAAAAGGTACCTTACCTGTAACTTACCCGCATACCACAAACTACATGCTCTGGAACCCCATTAACAAAAAGAATGTAATACCCGATCAGATTCAAACAGCAGAAAATAACTTATTAACCTTTCTAAAAAAAATCACTCCGCATTACCTGGCAAAGTTCACACAACATAGCAACACCATTAATTTGGCCATAGCGCACATTTGGTGCACCCTGTTATTTATCTGAAACTCAGTCAACGTCAACATTCAACTACATATTTATTTTACCATAAACTATGAAGTATGAACCTATTCGATACTCGTACATACGCCACCGCCACCGCCATCGCAGTGCCTCATTGTTGGCTACAGTGTCAAAAACGTGACTTCATTTGACCACCAATCCTGATCGCCAGCTAACTTTGTATCTTTCCATAGTCTTATACGGTTTACGAACATCAAATATAGGAATGGCAAACCAGGAAAGGCAACAAAGAAAAAAACACAGCTTAAGACATAGAGAAATCTTGAAGAATTCCAATCCCGACTTAGTGTCTATAATTTCACTTCGTGCTCCCCTAGAGCCAAAGTATAACGGCTGACTGGACCTCCACCACGTACATAAATGTATTCTTCTCTGTTCGGCAACATCACGTTAAAAATATCGAACCAGAGCCATTTACTCTATTGCAATTTGCTGGGCCTTCAAGGCGAAAGAATCAAACAAAAAATCCAAGTTGAAATTGCCACAACCTTTGAGCGGGGTAGGTACTTATGTGGTTTATGTTACATTAGCCACATATGCCTACAGGTGTTCGAGAAATTGAATCACTAAGCGCAGCCAACCAGTCGATGAGTGTTTTTCTATAGTAGAGAGAGGGACTGCACCTTTCAAAGCTTCAAGAAACATTGCATCGATGCATTTGTGGACAACGCGACGACGACGTTAAAGCCATTGCAGTTGTGGCGACACCTTAAAATCGCTTGCAGAATGAGCCGAGTGTTTTCATCCAATTTTATCTCAATATCAGATTCTGAGATTTTTTTCTCTCCCATACAGTTTATTGCCCGCCCCAAGTGTCCACACGTGATATCGATAAATCTGCGAATATAGACGACTGGTAGTCCAGCCCAGAACGAAATTGATTTTGAGTGGGTGGATGGTTTAAGTTTCCTGATAAGACCGAGACAGAGTTCCATGATAGAACCACTCGTAGTAAAGCAGCTGCAAATCTTGAAAAAAAAAACGTCCGCAGAGTTGTCAAGATTTCAGAACTGATTGCAAAACTGAATCCACACTGTACCGGTACCCATATAAAAACACTATGGAATTCGGTCGGCTGATCTCCTTTGGTGGTCTGTGGTCCAGCGCGTCCAGGTGTCTTTGCTTAAAAGGGATTCTTATGTGCGTTACATATGCGCACTAACCAAATAAATTCAAGAATTAAACCGTGAAGCAAGGGATTTCGATTTATTTCCCAAGAGATTTCGCAACAGGTATTGCGTCTTTGTATCGAAGTGGTTATATTCTTTGTACAGTATTCCCGAAGGGGGCGTAAAGAAGGATGTTGATGCCGATTCTGACGATTTTGGTGGTCCGCGTTTTCGAAATCGTTGAAGTTTTTATGACCCATGAAATTTGTTTTCTTTTTTCAAGTCGTGTTTGGATTTTAATGGTTTAGTAGACAGCAACATGTTTCGTTAGTTTTTGACTTGCTACCTGGAAGGCAGGTAGATAATGTCGATTAGCTAAAGATACAAATGTGTGGCTGAGATTAAAATCATAATTTATTGAAACGTGCATTTATTGATTTCCATCAGCAAAAGCTACTGGGAGCCAGAAGGCAAACTAGAATCACACTGATTTTTCCAAATAAAATCGATCCGTGCTCAAAGTTATTCTTCGAGTTTCTGTAGACATATATCTATGTACCTACGTCACTTTGCAAGAACATACTAAACACCATAACAACCTTATCGCGCTTACACATGAAAACGAAGTAAACACGTCTCTGTTGACGATGACATTAAAACACGATAATGGCCCTTGTCAGGTAATCGCATCTTCAGTTAAACCTATCTCCCCAGTAAGAATAACCGATGTTATGTGAAATGCAAGTTGCGACGACCTTTCACGTCGCGCAAGTTCACATCGTAAAACCAGCAATCGCACACAAAGATCACAACCCGAGATGGAACCAAAACAACTCTTTGTGTGCATGTACACTATTTTAGTTTTGCACATCCTTGCTATCTCTTTAATTTAAGGAAATCTCATTGCCATCTCCAGCCAGGCCTGCATAAGGCAACGCAGCAGATCGTCAAGATCATGATCCTCTCACAACCCATAAAAGGGGACCCAAGACACTCTAGACACTGGGAACAAACAATATTCTCCCATGGAGATGGAGCACGTAGAAGATTCAATTCCACAAATTCGCCTCTGTCTCTTTTCTCTGGTCACAATTATTATGCACAAAGCACAACAAGTTAAGAAAGACTCTTTCGTGCGCGCCTGTGCACATGACTTCAAATATAAACAAAAAAACACTTACAAACCTGAACAAAAGTGCGTGTTCATAAGCGTTGTTGGTTCGGTGCGCCATGAACGAGGTTCACCTTGAGGGGGACGATCACTCCAATGATCACAACACTATTGCCCTTTTGAGGTAAAATCGTATTTCAACACAAGTAATTCCTGTAATCATTCGAGACGAAGAAAAACCACCAAACTGAGCATCAGAGCAACCAGTTCATAAGGTCGACTTCAACTTCCATGGTGCACTGTATACACAGCGCACATCGACTCGACAAGATTACTTCCGCGTGATAATGTCGACATTCGTCCAGTTAAGCTGATCTTATTACACAAATTGCAGGCAGATGAAATGGACGTAGGAAGGAGCGCCATCCATGGTTGCAGCTTTCATACCGAACAACTGCATCAGAAACCGTATTGCACAATAACATTGCACCGCACACAACGCCAATACCGCTGCCGTCTCGAAAAGTCGGATCAAAATGGTTGTAATTTCATACCTTGATGGTGGCGTACAACGTCAAAGCATCTCTCCATCTTGAACTTCAATCTCTTCAGCAGTTCGGCACCATCAACATCACCCAACAAAAGAATGGAAAACGTGATTGCAGCTTATTGCATTCATTTCGATTATAGACGCTTTATGGCATTTTGTGTGCACTCTGTAGAAGTACAGAGTACTGCAGCGACCGAACGTGTTGCAGGAGTGCAAATCCTAATTTAATATTCTGATCCTCATTACCTTTTGTCTGATGTGAACCATCTACCTTCGATCAAGAGCTGCATGTCCACTCGTGCGAGACTAAGGTTTGATGATTTTTTAGTGGCATTTAACCTCGATGGGATTGCATGAAAGGTGCAGTGCAATTCACTTAAATAAAAAACTCTAAAGCGGTTTTCTATATCTTCAAGTAAATAACTGTAATTCTCATGACCTCCGAGACTTGATTTTAGTATGGAGATGAAAATGTAATGTCAGGGTTAGGAATTTTGATTGAACACCTTGTTGCATGAGTTGAGGACATCAATTGAATAAGACATGTTTGAGTGTTTTATGGCACTTGTATTGTACGGAATCGTTTTGAATGTTGCTGTTCATCGATATTTAAATGAATTGGATGATGAAGAGCAATTAAAAGATTGTATTAAAAAAAAAAGAAGATATTAAGTTCGTGAGGTTCGTGTTTGAACATAGTTACAACTTCATGAAGTGTTTATGTATCATATGGACATGCTTCGTAAAAACAGCGGAATAAGTTTTGAATTTCTATAATAGCGACACTCCCCCAAAAACAAAGCACAATCAATCTCTTTCGTGTGGTAAAAAAATATGACTAATATGTTTTCAAAAAGAATAATAACCTTTTGTCTGTGCGACCACCTGTGCCAGTTAAACAACAAAAAAGTAAACCAAACAAACTACCTCTCACTTTGAAAGGCAGCAAAATATGGTTCAATTAAAAGAAGCGTGGGAATCGTCAATTTGAAAAAAGTAGATCACAGAATAAACAAGCAGAGAATAACAACAATAAGAAGAACAAACCAAACACCTCTTAGACCGACACAACCTGCCGGACGTGGTATAATAAAAAAGACAGTTGGAACTGAAAGAAGTAAAGTCTTCTAACAAACGCAAACGCTTAGAGCTATTTAATTTTGCATATCTTCCAATATCTTAATACACAATACATAACTATACGTTTACAACTGCAAGTGCGTGGGAACATCTTCACTAAGGATGTTTACATCTTCAATTCAATGAATTCTAAAAAAAAAAAATCGAGAATCTGGGAACTTGGAAAAAAAAAATATATTGCGTTGGCACGACTGCGACTGTGAAGCATCACATACTCGTATTTGAAGTATCACGCAGGAACTTTTCTTCAAGTGTAAACGATATTAGAAGGTGTGAGCGAGAGAGATCTGTTAGAATATTACTCCCAATCCCAACACTCTCCATAGGTTCTTGTTCTTCTGGTAAATTTGTTTGTAGCTTCTGTCAAAACTATTTCCCCTTCAAAATTTACACCAACAATTTCTGAGGAGGGATTTGTAAGTTCTGCAAAACTGGAAAATGTAACATATACATATCTCACTTTGTAATGAAGCGTCATACTTTGCTCCCTAATACCCCGACCAATCAGCCATCAAAAATAAAAAGATAGGAAAAAATACAACTTCGTTAAAAATAACACGCAGCCGTACCGTCTGGACTAGAAATCACCTCGACTCATGAGCAGGGGACGTCAACGTAGACAACAACGAAGACAACAACATAAATACACTTTAGTACTTAAATTTTGTTTGTGTTTTTATAATTCACTTATTGTTTTTACCGAAGAGTTGCGAAGTAGAAGTGAAATAAAGAAAGAAATTCGAGCAACTGATTCCTACAGCAGTAGTAGTTCTCCCACCGCTACGATTTGATTAGCAACGAGTTATGGTGCTTAGGGCAATATAGATTGTTCGTAATTTTGACCGAATATTACTTTCTTGCTTTTTTCCATCATTCCGAGAATCCCTCTCACTTTGGGGCTGCGGCTAACTTACCTCCTTCCCATGGAGCCTATAGCCGTGGCTATGTGCTGTATAACCTTTAACCTCCTTCCGAGAATTTCCCTTACCCTGAGGCCATGGCAACAGATTATTTTATCTCCTTACGAGAGTCCCCCTCACTCCGAGGCCGTGGCGCTATTGTAGTATTGTATTAGAAGTATAATGTTAATACTCTTATACCCTAACCCGTGTAAATAAAGCAACATTTTGCTAGTGATTCATATTCAAGCGAATTTTAGTTTGAACATTTAAACGTTTGTGATTTCTGATGCCAAAGCTTTCTTTTTACTTTTTAAGATATTCACTGTATTTCATCCCCAATCCTCGAAATTTGTTACTTACTGTCATTGTTACTTGCTCTAAACCAAGCTTCCAAAAATGTACACATGATATCCATCGTACACTCAAAACTATTAAATAAAGACTGCCTGAAACTTCTAATTTCCCACAGCGTAAAACGATGATATTCGGGGCAGCTAGTGATTTTGATTTTGTTCAACATTAGTTCACTCAAACACAACTGTAATCATTACGTAGGAATACATGAAACGTATACAGTCATGACAGAACGGTTCATGCCATTAATGCCCCCAACAGTCACTTTAGTTACAATTGAAACCGCAAATTTCAATATCAAGACAAAAATATTTGCAATTCTAGTTGTTTGATAAATAAAACACCTTGTTTCATCTCATTCTCTGTCTTAATGAGTAAAATCTTCAATCTATTCATCTCTGTTACCGAACTGCGAATTCGTGCAGCGAAAAGGACTAGTTGACTCTATTCATCTAATAATATTGCGCAAGATTCTCACGATATGTTGCGACTTCGTGGAAATGTGTACTCTGGACAAAAGTCTTTGAAAGAAAAAAACAGCTAGCTTAAACTTCTATGTGTAATAGATGTTGCAGTTGCAATGCAAGGTGCTGCCACGACTTTTACGTTGTATCTTTTCTTAGGCTTATCTTTTTCTGCGGAGTCTTTTGTCTTGTCCTCATGCTACTCGTACATACACTCGTATTCACCACAAAAGGTCGGTCTGTACTTATATTGTGGTCTAGTCATATCAGATTGTTGTGTTGCACTCTTCCCATGGGAACCTTTTTATACAAACATGACTTGAGAACTCCTTAGTGTAGCTTAACTTTTATAATAACAACATCAACTTTATGCTTGTGTTCGTACCGGGAGTCATTGCGGGAACAGCAAATAGATAAGCCACACAATGGGATGTTTCAACAACTAGATATATCTATCTGCTGAAACTGAAGAACAATACAATTGGACGTGAACAACCGACCGAAGAACAATTCCAATTAACTAAAAAGCGAAAAAAAAGTGATTGCTTCAAGCAATTTTGGAGAGAAGCATGGGTCGTCGTCGTCATTCCGATAGGCGATGTGTCATCATCAGAGAGTACATCACTCTTCGTTGATTGCCATTAAATGTTGCCTAAAATGGTTAAAGCAAGGTTTCTTGGTGTCTGGAATGTTGCCATTAAGTTGAATTTGCTCCTTCTATATACAATTGCTATTGGCTTCGGCCCTTTTTAAGGATCCCATCGCTGCCGACATTGCAGGCTGTTGTATAGCTGTGCCCGCTGACAATAACAACGACGACGACGACCCTGACGGCGAATCAATTCGATATGAACAGTTTAATAAATTTTCCAGAATTAAGCGATAACCAGCAGCAGGAGGAGTGAAGAAGCATCAGCGCATTGCGAACGCAATATACAAGTCCGGGTGGATGGTTTTATGGCGGCAATGGTAAGGTTGGAATGGTCGAAGCAATCTGACATGGACATCCCACCTGAGAATGCCGAATGCCTAAGTTTTGATTGTCTTGGTCGTTCGTTTGTCGTTATTTTTATTTCGGTTTTAGCTTTAAGTGATCGTTTGACTAAAGCGAATGCCGCACTTGCGGGAAAGTGGTAGAATCAGTGTTGTCGGCATTCTGTCGCTTAATGGCACTCACTTAAAGGACGAAGAATAAAGAACGTGCACAGAATATATGGCCCAAGGCGAAAAATGCACTTAAGGACATGATTTTTTGTTTCGACGATCACAAACGTTTTCAACAGAATGTGCGGGAGATATGATGTTATTTGGTTAGTGATTTTTTTCTGTGCTCTGTTTGAAAACATTTTTTTTTTATATACAAGAGCTTAAATGAATGGCTTCAAGGTCTGGCAGGCGCCTGATTATCATTTAAAATGTTGCTTCATCGACGGTCAAGAATCCGGAATGCCTTTCATAAAAAAATCACCGCTGATACTATTTATCCAATTAAATGCCTTAATGGTGGAAATATTTTTGATTTTAATGAAACCTGTCTCGGGACTATGAAGCCATAAACAATGAGAAATCATAACAAAATTGAAACGAGCTGATCTGATAGTTCTTGGACAGGCTCTGTTTCATATACAATCGTATCGTGTAGGTATCGGCAAAGCGAATGGTTAAATAAACGATATTAAAATTGAAACCCAAACAAATCTATGCACGATTAAACCTTCTTGGCATTGTAAATCACAGCAGCGATAAATTTGACATTAAAACAGCGCAAATGAACTAATTACCGACAATCGTTTCAAACAGTCGATAAAAAAAAACTTGCTAGAATTCAACTCCAAATAAAATATTCGTAGTCCATAAAAATCAACTTTATACATACTCCACTGTTCATGAATAAAATTCCAACTGCAGAGCTGCACCTGCGACCTCAATGACAACGAAAAATAAATTGTAAAAATTCATTACCAAATCAGTAACACAAAAGGTAAACCACCTACACCAGGATCGAAAAGTTGTTCTTGGATTTTCGTGTATGTGTTTCAATGACAACTCTCAAAATTTAAATGTGCATCTGCTACGATTGTTCGGATCACTATGGCAGCTGACTCATGTCGACCAAGCCCAGGCTAACGCAGTCAAATTTTATTACCAATTTCTCGGTTCAATTTAACGCCACTTAGCTTTGTCCGTAGACAAACAGTGCACCCACTCTCAAGTCAATTAAGTACATAGGTATATGGACTAGTAAAATTCGCTTGTCCACATAAGTCTGAGGTCTGACCAGCCCATATTATAAAATATAAACGTTCCGTAAATCCATCGATCGTATAATAAAATTCGAAAATTCGCCAGCAATTACCAGCGCGTTTATTTGCCTCCATGCCACGAATAATAACCGAAAAACAAATTATTGTATCCACCCACGTTTAGGTTGCACCAGAGATCACTCCTCCTGTGTCAAAATCCATGCAGTAGTTGCAAAGTTGAGGTGAATTTTGTCGATTGGTAGGCAATTTTCATAAATCGCCACACGCGTCAAAATATCCCATCGGTTTGTTGTTGTTTCCTTTTTGTTCTCCAAAATCTAGCGTTGTGCAGTTGCTTGGCCTCGATCGGTTAGCTACAACTTCGATTATGGGAAGAAGCGTGCCCACTTCTGTTACTCCTATGGTATTGATGTAGCTCAACTTTAAAATTGCGTGCATAATTTATATCGCCCGGTATCTGAACGATCGGATCAACATATCGAATGTTTACGATGGTGTCTGCAACCGCGATCATCGTCTTTGTCGTAGTCGACTATCGACTTCAATTGGTTGGTGCAAAAGTCTGCAGTTCTGACTTTTGCTTGCCAATCTGCAGACAGTACTCATAGTGGTGTTGGCGGCTGTGGGCTGACGGGTGAAAATAATAGATCGAATTTAAATTATTACATTCGTAAATATGCGGCGAATTGGTGTTTGCTAGTTGCTTCTGTCTCATTGCAAGATTAACAGCGTTGTCGTTCTTATTTAGCTGCACTGCAGTTTGTCTGATTATTTGTAGATACCTACATGAATTTCAGTTTTAACTGAATACATCGTTGTTTGAACTTTGTTTCGGGTTTTGAAAAGTTTGTATTTTTGGAATTCATTTTCTGCTGTATGGCAACACTGACCAATTCAGTGCATTCTAGTTGATACAATCACCGTGTTCGCCAAAATATACTTTATGTCATGTTTTGAATAATTTTGTTTCATGCCTACCAACGATCATTTTAACGGTAGATTTATTTTTAAAGCTGTTTATCTTTTTAAGGCGAAGGTTTTAAGACAAGAGAACGATACAGTTTTTTTACTTCAAATTCACCCTTTTAAAAATCAAATTCACCTTTATACAAATCAAATTCACCCTGTACTTATAATGAAGATAGTATGTATTTGTTAAAATAAAATCACAAAAGATCGCTTTTATTTAAGACAAATGATGTCTGGGTGAATTTGATTTGTAAAAGGGTGAATTTGATTTGCAAAAGAGTGAATTTGATTTGTAAAAGGGTGAATTTGACTTGCAAAAGGGTGGATTTGATTTGTAAAAGGGTGAAATTGATTTGTAAAAGGATGAATTTGAAGTAAAAAATCTGTAAATAGAGTGCAGAATATATCGCAATTTTATGGCTTCTACTTAATTGAATCATATAAGATGTATTCTTGTTCTGAGGTTCTGACAGATTTCATAGATACGACAAGATATTAAGTGACTGGTCGAACTTACAATCCAAAAACGTGCAATCTCGAAATAGATCGAAAAGGGTTACTGATGCAGGTGGTCACTTCAAGGACCAAAAGTTATAAACATCTTCGCATCGTTGATTGAGACTAATTCGTTTTGAATTTATTTTCCTTAAGAATCACACTGGCCACCACACTGAATCGACCAACCCAGACCGGCTCGGCTGCTGGCTTATACATAGATAGCCCACAGGCTTTGACCACCACCGATGCGATTCTTTTTTTTTCAAAATCCCTTTTGATGGGTGTGCTGTGGTTGATGGTGGCGGTGATGGTCCCTCCGTTTGGGTCCGTATTCGACAAAAATTATAAACCAACTTGTGTGTGGGATTTTTATCTTTGTTTAATGGTAAACACTTGCGCGACGAGCTGATGGCTGATGGGCTGGGGAATGGAAAGGTCCAAGATTGGATTCTTGATATAGGAGTTAATAAAAATGGTAAACCTACACTTTATAGTTCTTCGTTTCCATATGTTCCTACCTTAAGTTGTTTCTTTATATTTTTTTATTCAAATTTTGGGTGGGCCAAGGTTCGAACTTCTTAGTGCATCTCGAACCAGAGATACAGATTTAAATTTAAAATTGCTTTGATCATTAATCTTCATTTGATATCAAAATAGTTTGTCTCGTTTTATTGTGACTGTATATCAAACGGAATTGGGTGGGCTCCTCAAGAATGTTTGTTTATTTGCCTTTTGGCTAAACGATATGTGAGGTCAGACCTTACAGAAAGGTTTTATGAAGATAACCAAAGGGGACAATTTGTTTGTTCTTTTCTTCGTTGAAAATTATGAAGCTTGATTAAGTTGTTCCTCCAAATTGTTAAGTTAAGGTCGTAAGAAAACGAGGATGGCAACATCTCATCGTTCTGTTTTTTTGATATTACACTATTAAATGGATGGAAATGCTCTACCCATTTCTTATCCACCGAAATAATAAGGCTGAATTTATCGGTCAACAATTCCCTGAACTTTAATCCCTTCTGTCAATTATTATGTTTGCACCGAAAAAGGTCAACAAACCTTTAGGTAATTTTTCGGTGTAATCAAATATTGAGATCTCTACACGCTATCCCGTTTAAAGATCTTTAAATTCCAGTTCGTCAAAATTCTTACACGGGCTCACTCAATGCTTTTCGGCTTTTTTGACATCTTTTGAAAATAACAAAATCGATTCCCCGAACTTCCTACCTTCACATGTTTGTAGTAATGAAAGCTGGCCATCCCACAGTATGATCAGATTTCCGAACCCAACGACCTCCTTAACTGATCGACCGATTAATTAACACGGACATTTCCCAAATGAGCGGAAAATACTCGTGCTTGGCTTGAAGGCATTCAACTTATTATTTTTCAGTAAATTTTAATCTGAAACACTTTTTCTACCTGATTTCATGCGTTAAACCTTAAAAGATATAAACAAGACAACAGCCGTTAACACCGATCTCCGTCACTACGCCAGGGATTCGGTAATTGTCCTTCAAAATAACAAACAGGATTATCATGATCAAAATAACAACTGACGGACCGATTTAGCGGCATGTAGGCTTTAATCTTTGAAACTTTTTTTTTAAGAGCAAAAAAAATCATTTTCAATCAGCATCTCTCTGACCTGAGGACAAACCACAAATCACATAGGGATACATTATATTTCGAACACGTATGGTGTGAAGTGAGCTCATCATCACCCCAGGAAGGGTCACCAACATCACATCAATCGAAAATCTGGGAAGTGCATGTTAATGAACTTTCTCACTTGCACTGAGTTGTGCTGTGCTCAAAAGGTGTATCGCCAAATCCGAATTTGACTCTGACTCGAGTGTATATCCATTTTGCGTAGGCTCAAAGTCAACCCATCCATAACATATAACAACTCTAACAAAGTGCTATTGAGATGGCAAAAGGAAGATAAATCGCCTCAAATGGATTCACAGTCCTGTAATAGTGCACAAAGCGATGATGGTGATGGCTGCCGCCTCAGGTACATACAATAACGAGCAGCGAGAGATAAGCTCAGGTGAAGCAGCACCAAAAGGAACAAATTCTCAGGTGTTCGTGACGTGAAAAGAGCTCGTTGCGCTGATTCACTGATTTACTCCCGATTGAGATTCCAAAAGCGTTTTCAAAGCCGACGATGGAGAATGTGGGCAAGTATATATTATATTGTAGATATAGGTTATAAGTACCCACGTCTCGGTTTGTCGTCTTTGGGAATTGAGTTTCGCTTTATGGAACTCCTCCTCCTCCTCCTTCTTCTTGTTCTCCTTTAAACCTCTCTTAAACATCGTCATCGTCGTCTTTGGCTGTCTCAATGTCGATGGTTAAGTAAAGTAAATTCCAGGTATTCAAAGATATGATGAAGTGAAAAGATGAGTTCAGTTGATTTCCAAGAAACTCATGAATGCTGGCTGGTTTGGTCAAAGGATTGGTATACATTTTTCGGTGATCGTTTTATTTCATGGTTTCTATTGTATAACACTCCCTGATGTTCGTTGATGGACTGGAACATTTCCTGAATTTGTTATGGCAATGTATAAACCCGCAACTGTGTTTCGTCGCTGAATTTGGCAAGAGAATAGCTTTTGCTTCCTCAAGGGAAAAGTGCTATCCTGGTTTAATTATTTCTTGGGAACAGCCCATAAAATTTCGTAGTCTAAGTAATACAAGTAACCTTGAAGAATTTGTCACATCTACAGAGACGCCACATCCTTTCACGTTAGACAATCACTCATCTAACTATTCTCGCCCACAAAATAAAACATTCAACACGATATACACCCACGTCCACTATGACACATTGCCGCCTTGTCTATGCCTTGTTTTGTGTTTTGTTTTTTTTTTTTATTATTTTTTTACATTTTCCACCCACACATCAAACAAATGGAGTATACAACAAAAACTCCTGACCAGGTTCTAAGGAGTACAGATAGAAAAAACTAGAAGAACTATTACCATAGTACCATCATAGGAAGAAGCCCCATCCGAAACCATGCATCTTAGCATCACCCCAGGCTCGGTTGTCATCGGTGGCGGAGACGTTGGCGTCGTCGTCGCCATCATCGTCATCGCTATACTGCGCCGAGCAAAAGTTTCAATAAATGAAGCTTACTTAGATGGCATATGCCGATGATATTCATTAATAATTCAATCTCGACGGGCGAGCACAAAGCTTCCAAGTCACCTTTGTCTTCGTTTGTTGTTTGTCGTTCCTTTGAACGCTGATGCTGATGACGACTACGACAACGACCATAAGAAGGAAGCGGAGATGCAGAACATAGCAAGCGCAGAACAGCATCAGCATCTCTATACCGACAAACATTAATAATAGTTAGCTTAGGTGGCTGGATGGCGGACAAGAGCTCAAAATTGGAATGCCGACTGGCGCCATAGAGTCTGGAGAACACCTGCATGTTGCGGCTGTGTCTGGTTCTATCATCTGCCTCCGCGCATGCGATAATTTCTGTGTCATGTTCTATGTGCGGCAAGAGATCGAGTGGAGTTCTTTTCTTGTTGTTTGTTCCTCGTTGTGTTGCTGCATCGATGTCTGTTTCTTCTTAGCGATCTTGTGAAGCACTCTGGAACCGAATGTAATTCAGTTGTGTTTGAACAGATCCTTTGCAAGCGAACGACAGCGACAACGACGCGACACTGGCCCCTTGCCTGCCACCCCTTGGATTGGACTCCTTGTACAGATAGTTTGTTCTGCCTACACATGGCAAAAGGATTTTAATCGAGAATCTCTTGCTCGTCGTCGTAGGACGCGTCTGTGTGGTTGTACAACTACAAGCATACCGCCCGCATGCTGATACGGCACCAGAATCGAACTCCAAGCGTATGTAGGTGTTGTTTTGCGCTTGCGAATGCTTCAACCTATCCATGGGATAATCCGATTTTGCCATCTACAGACGCCTGCTGGACCATAATAGCCAGCAGTCTGTTGTGTATTTTACTGAATACTGAACAGTCTCCAAACAGCGCAATAGACTCCACAACTCATGTCTGCGGAAAATCAGAAGAAGCAACGAATGGAAACACCTGCATGGCAAGGATGATGGCGAGCAGTATAATCTTGTCCAGCTAGCATTTCTAGGAGCAGCCAATTTAAGGAGGCACAGGCCGGTACTCCTCCAGACAGCGCAGTCAAAAACCTAATGGAGCGAACAAGTCGCAGTATGGTGTTCGATGGGTTTTTTCTCCACTTTTATCACTGACATGGAAAAGTAATTACGCGCATTCAAATCCTTTTTTGAGAGAACCGCATTGGCAGTTGACGGCCGCGAGGAGAAATTACGACCGAGTGTGGATATGGTTTTGGTTTCTTCATGTACCCTTTGGCCTAGCTACTCGTATTTCACTCTGGGAACATGATTGCCGAGCTGACCACTGTAATGCGGAAGGTAATAATAATCGCTGATTGGAAGTTGGGTACCCTCTACCCTATGTCTACAAATTATATTTCTACCGTGTTAGATTGTCGAGTGATTTATGAGTTTTGGATCATTTTCGATTAAATTGGTGGCCAGTGAAGAAAATCACTTTTTTTCCAGGCAATACAACTGAACCTTTAGTTTTCCGGAAGTTTTCGGGGTTGCAACAGCAGTTGCCAAATCTTCTCAATACTTGCATTCCATGACCAACTTTCTTTTCCAATTACAAAGCAATTGATGTCGACTTTTGAACTTCCATCATTTTGTTCCTAAAATCCTAACCAGAAACAGACAAAAAATTTTAACCTCTCGCTCTCGGTGATCTTATTCAACCGAGCAGAGCATAATGAAATGAATGAAATTTCTGTTGCAATGCAACCCAACCAACTGCGGTCGATGGAGGTGGTGGCGTTGCCTTAGAAAGATCAACACAAATTCAACAATAGAAAAATAAATTTTCGTGCAATGGAAAGCCCATTTAATGCCTCCTCGTGATGTTGGCATCATAACCACAAAGTAATGGTGATCTCTTTGACCGATCTCTTTTGTTCCACTCCTTAGGTCGATGTGAGATCCAAAACGAACACTCCTGCCAAGTGAATTTTATTTCAAATAAAACGAACGTAGGTGGCCGCCATGGACTCTATAGTATTTTAATTATTCGGAGGAGGGCTTTTGAAAAAGAAATAAAAAATGAATAAGGTCAGTCCAGTTTCTTTTGACTGCTCTTCATGCTGGTGAAATTAAATGGCCAACGGATAATGGGAATCCATTATAACAAAAAACATAGCCACAACCCAGCCCAGCCATAACAATCCACTGACCGCTTGAACGAACGCAATGTTGATTGATTCCATATCGGGATATCATAATAATTACGAACGAATAAACAGCGAGCTCAACAATGCAGTCAAGTGGTCTTGTTCCCAGTCCCACACATCAGCCTTGGTGAGAATACTCAAGGCGTGAGAACAACATAGAACTGTTGCTATCCCACCATGATCCATCCCCGACTTCGACACGGACAGCTCAATTTCTCATCTCAATCTTTTTCTCACCCAATTTGAGCAAAAATTTAACAAATTAGACTTATATGGGCCTAATGATTGCACCCTCATTATTATTATTATCGAAGAATGACGGTTCACACGTTTGTAACTGTCAGAGTGGCGGGCGTTTTATCGGGTTGATTTGATACTTATATTTTCTTTGGCAAACGTTCGTCGCGTCGCGTCGTCGTCGCCGGGCAGTTATATGGTTTGTTAATCGACAAAAAAGGGCGTCAGTCGATTTGTTTACGCAGATTAAATACGTCGTGCACAGTGAAAGATATAACTATTAACCCTTATCCATCGGAACAGGGAAGTGCACTGTCTAATCTTCTTGTATTGGTATATTGTCAGTTGTATAAAGCCATCATTAAGCTACGCTCGCTCAGTCTATGGATTCCAAGAAAGGGATGATTTCTTCTCATTAGGGCGACCGGTAGTGGCGCGTGTCTGTAGGCTGAGCCACGTGTGCGTGGGAAAAATGAACGCTTCCGATTACGATTTACATCAATCAGACAATAAAGCACTACAAAGTGAACGGCACAGTTGTTGTTATCTGATACAAATGGATCTAGCCGGGCATTGTTCGTAATGTAGAGAAGCGTAAACAGAGATTCTCATTGGATTGAATTATTGGAGTAGGTATATGTGGTGCATGGTGTGTGCGATTTCACTTCCCACAGGAACAATGTCAGCTGCAAGTTCCGGTGAGAAAAAAAAGACCGTTAAAGAAGGGAAAGGAATCAACTATTATTGTTGTGAGAATTACTGTTTGATTTGTGTGTGAAGAGAGAGTGTAGACATTTGAGAGGGGAATTTTTCGTGAGTTCAAATATTTGGAGACTTGTTTTGTATGGATTGTGGATATGTTAATGATTTAGGTTAACATTTTAGCCACGATAAAAAACCTGATTTTATGAAATTCGACGTTGTTTAAAAGTGTTTATGAATAAGCTCAATTTTCTGAGCTGAAGAAGAAGAGTGAAGAGTGCCAAAAAAGTGCAGACAATGTTGGATTGTTTACTGACATTTTCATCCATCGAACTTCTGCAGAAGACATCGAGTCAATCACTGTAAGACATTGTCCAGTTATTACAACAATTTTACCCAGGCTCAAGGAACATTTTAAGGGCCAGTTGCTCATTCGGAACATAAATTTATGTTCTACATAAAGTTTTCATTTTTATAAGGGACGTTCCGGAATTCTCAAGTCCTACATAAAATCCCCAAACAAAAAAATGTTACAAGTCAATACTGAAACAAGTAACATTAATTTAAGACACTTGCAAGTTACTACTCCCAGAAACTCCTTACGTCTTTTTTATCACAATCAAAAGAAATAAAACCCTGAAAAATCGTTTCTGTGATGGCATTTCCAATTATTATGCTCTCTTTATTTATCTGCGGTGATAAATACGCCTTCGACCATGTGTCATAAAATTAACGACATCCAATCGTTCTGTTCAAGTCGATTTGAAAGAAAAATCACATTTCTTGCGAACAGATGTTAAGCACCCACTGAACTCTGCAGTTTCCTTGTATTTTAGCGATAGGTTATCTCGCCGAACTGAATTTGACTTATTGCTAGAGTCAAGTGTTGACTCTGCTATCTATAGCAACATGACTCCGCATCCGCAAGCCTCAAGTCAAATTCTCATATGCATGCACAGATACCGCCACCGCCGCCATCACTTACCGATGACTAATGACCCCATCGGTTATCACGCACAGATATGTCATATGAGCGAATTGAGTTCCATTACCGTGCAGAGGAGTCACATATCGGTAGTCCTCTTTTCTTTTTAATGCAACGTTGCTTCGGCTCATAATAATCTTTTGAAAACGGTGGGGCAACAAAAAACGTCTCAAATTAATAAACACAAGTACACGTACCTAGGTACCTATATCTTTGGAATTCTCTAGTGGCTTTAGGAAGAAGATAAAAGGATGGCATTCAACCCACTCTGGCCACTCGGATACCTTTCGTCATTGCTGTCAAGGAAATTAATTGGTCGTAATTAATTTCTCTATCGCCATTTGATGCAACTGAGCCACGCCGCGCTGTGCACTGTAGCTTCGTCGTCGGCAGCTAACAAAAAGAAAAACAAAACAGTAGATGCATCTGTGAAGCGTTACAAGATACATATCTGGTTTAAAGCTGCATTTATCCTCTTGGCATGATGTTGGATGTTAGAATGGTGTTCCGTGTTACTCGTCTGGTGGACACGATTTGTGAAAATTGATGATTCCAATTATGGAACAGTCACAACGTGCTTAGCAGTATGTTATTATGTACTTCTTGTTTTGGTCCAACTATATTACCGACCCGCTGGCGCGGAGCGCGGAGGTGAACCAAGCGTCAAGCGGGCGAGCGTTCGACAACAGCGATGACATGGAAGATGGGACTGGCACTGGTGACAATGATGATAATGATGACGATGATGATGATGATAGGTTTTGAGTAAGTGGGACTTTGTTAAAAGCTTAAAATAGCACACACTACAAGAAGCAACTATGCACCTGGTCTTGACTTAATGTGATCGATATTTTTGCATCTGGGAAAAACAAGAAGAAGTGGTATGAAGATGTTGCAGCAATTAGTTGATGTCCAGTCAAATGGTGTTCAAATCAGTCTTGGCCCCACAGCAGCTGCCTTTGCCATAGCCCCATAGCGTTGCACCTGCTTTTAACTCTGATAGGTGGTTGATGGGAGGCAAGACCAAAGAACTAATATTATAATTCTGTGTATAAAGATGATAATCGCTAGAAATTACTGCACCTTAACCATAAACTGTCAAAAAAGATGAAAAGCATTGAATATCATTTAACTAGTACCTACTCTTCATGCTTGTATATGTTGTAGATATAACCTCTTCTAACACTGTTAGGAAAACTGTTAAAAATTAAGGAAACACCAATTGCCACTATTTATTTGTACCTGTAGCTTAGTGGTAAGACAATGTATCTGGATAAACTTTTTGTTTATAAGATCTCTAAAAAAAGAGAATCTGGGGTGCTTGCGTATACCTTTCAATTGATGAAAGGTAAATGAACTATGTACCTAATGCATTACTGCGTTTCAGCATTTACGCGGTTTGCACTCACAATTTGACATCTGCCCAAGAGTATTGTTTTCTAGTGTAACAGCATATGTGCGATTAAATGCGTCTTCACATAAATTCTTCGACCGATAAAAGGGAGAGTGTGTTTAAAAACAGATGAATGAACAAGAATTCAGAATAAATGTCCTGTGTTCTCTTGCTTATGATTTCACAATCAGAAAAACGCAGTTTATGACAATACCGTATGGGTAAAAATTAGTGCAGCTGATAGCAAACAGTTAAGGTAAGCAATCGTAATTTTGTTTGGTTCAAGCTATAGGTACGCGCGTTATTGCATAAATACGCCAAATCTTCCCTTATTTAATTTTAAAACGTGAATATTCGTTTGCAAGAGAAAGGGGTTGCTATTTTCTTAAAAAGACATTACTACGCAGTTCAATATCTATCTTCAATAATGGTCCTTATTGAGAAGAAAACAAATGCCTATTCAGTATCAAGTGTGAAACATATTCAAATTTATTTTTTGAAACGCCAATAAATATCTGCGTATTACTATTAGAATGTTTGAAAGTCTTATTCTGACTGACTGACTCATCATTACACATGCGTGTTTGACAACTGTCTATCTATGATCAACGATCAACATCTAGGTGTCGAGCTCATTAAGGCTTAAAACACACCAAATCCAACAAAACAAAAAAGCCCATTGCTCTTGCAACACACAACGACACAGAAGACCAAAGCTTCGGTGTGTGTTGAAATCCGACACGATTTTTTGTCGAACGAAGCGACAACGAAACGTTTTGTTGACTTCGGTCTGTTTTCAGCCTCAAACAAAATAAATCCCAGAACAGTCGAGATTAGTTCTAAATCTACTGCTCTTTATCTCGGATTTAAGGTTGGTGAAAAAGTTTTAGGTATAAGGTAATAAGGTGTCAGGTATAATCTTGGATCTAGTAAAGTCGAAATTCTAACACACATGGATTTGTTTATGTTTGCTCTTGTTCACTTATTATCTGAAAACAAAATGCAAGTATAAGTATCAATCTACACTCTTCAAAGAAATAATCCTTACTATCAACTAGAATATGAAATATGTAGATACACGAATTTAAAGGTTTATGAAGAAGCATGGGGATTACTACAAATCTGCTTTTTTTCTTCAGAAAACCTTCAATGAAAATACGACACCCCTGACCAATTTGTACTAGGCCAGCGCTGCTTCTCTCAGTTCAAAAAACTGTAGCTTTACGGTAACACACACACACCATCACATTCCTGCAACAGTATAGTGTCACCCCCAATGCTTAGACTTTTGGGTACGATTCCCATCCACACACATACTACATACAAATGATATTCATGCATACATTTCCTCCCCTAAACAGTCAGACTGATATCATCTCGTATGTACTTGGAGTCTTGGACTAGAGAATGACACCGGTTTCATTTCAAACACTATACATTCCGTGTTTGCAAGCCCATTCAAAAATATGACGTCAATGCACAGGCACAACCAATATAAACGAACATAATTGACACGACATACCACAGGAGAAATTGTTAAAACTATTTTATAAGCAAAGTCACAGCACGACAGCACTGTTAAAGTTAGCGGTTTTAAGGGAGCATAAAGCATTCCTATGCAATCTGAATATGTGTGTGCAATCGGAAATTCGCAATGTAAAATAAATACCAATGGCAAGGCAATACCAATACGTACTTTTACTTTTCTCTTTTTAAATTAAGAGAGAGAGAGCGGTCTTTTTGAATCTCTTTAATGTACGTACAAGGTACAACTACAATACAATTATACAATGAGTGTTGCCAGACTTTTGAACACGATTTTCCCACAGTAGGTTCGAGAAATCCCTTTTCTCCCACATAGATCTTATAGAAATCCCACAATAATCCCTCACACTACCAAAAACAAAATATATGCATTTTGAAATTTTGTATTTAATAGCGCATAATTCAATATTAAATAGTTTTCCGCATTGATTTATCGTCCTACAGGACGTACAGAATGCCTTAAAGTCGGGCCACAGATGAGTTAAAAGGGAGATGGGAAACCAAGCTGTCAAAATGACAATGTCTACAAGCTGCGGTCAAAGTTTACTAATACTATCTCAGTAAACTTCGACATACCACCTGAGTTTTGTTGCTGTTTTTTCTCATTTATTCACATACACGAGTAACGGTAAAACAAAATTTGCGGTATCCGGAGGGTAAAACGTAAGCTTGTTTCCGATCTCCTTTTGTCTCTGAGTCGGGCCTTTACCAAGCGCTGAAATTCGGCTCATGCTCATTCATCCATATCGGCTGGAATGTTTGTATGGTGGGAGCTAGTTCTATTTGCTCCGGATAAATTGACCACGCAAATATAGCGAATAGCTGAGCAAAGGAAACTTCCCTTGTTTTTCCTGATTTTATAGACAAAAACAAACACAGAATTGAAAATGGATGTCTAAAACAATAGCGCGTCTACTGTAGGTAAACAAGAAATTGTTTTAAAAAGTAATTAGTAAAAAATTACTATCGGAGGACTTTGAATATGATCTGCTCAGAGCTTTATCTTAACACATCTGTTCAGAGGTAAAAAAGAAAAAACGCCAATTGACATTGACCCCAGTCTATTACAAAATGACAAAAATAAATGTGAGACATTGTACTGCCACCTCATCAAACAAAAGCGACAGTCATAAGCAACCCATTTTCACGAAGAGCGAAGTGGGGATGGGGAATGTTGTTGTAAAACAAGTAATGAAAATCCAAGTTCCGTATACATCTGTTGAAAATTCACCTATGCGCGTTCAGATATGAACCAAAATGGACAAATATTTCATTGATGAAAAATCACTATTTTTTGTTCTACGAGGTTACAAAAAATCCATTTATCCCTTTTAGCTTACTCTATCTCATAAAAAGGGATAAATCCCTCAATATGGCAACACTTACAAACACAAAGTACTAAAGTACAATATATACTCTCTTTACGTCTACCTCTACGCTCTACAGTCCACACTCTACATCTACACTTATGAAAAATTAGCCATTTGGTTAACTCATTGCGAAGGAGTTGCCGTATACAAACTATTTTAGTATATATAAAAAACAGGTTGAAACCATTTTTATTAAATAAATAACAAAAGTTTATTCAATATGTTTACATTTTCCTTAAAGTACCTCATTTATTTTAGCTATGAGCTTATGTGGTTCCTAAGAAAACATTCTATTTTATGAGCAAAAACAACCGCATTTAGGTTGCGAACAGAGAGTAAATAGTTTTCAACAAGCCCCATACAATCTAATGCCTCCTCATACGTCTGGATGGGATCTTTTAAAACATCTTCAACGCTAATCACATCACTTGCAGGCTGGTTAACTCGAACTGGAGATGGTACTTGTCTAAACTCCTGCTTATCAGAATCGTCCGGCTCAAGCACTATGGTTACTTCTTCTGTTCTATCCTTAACTAGCGCATCGGTTAGAGTATTCCGAAAGGTATTACTTTTCATCGGTTCTTGATTCAAAACCTTTAAATTCATACTATTTTGTGCTTTGAGTCGGTCAATTTGAGCTTTTTTGATTTGTTCCAAATGTTTCTTTTGCTCCTTTAATATATTCGAAAGCTGGTCCTTTGGGTCATCACAAATTTTTTTTAATTCACTTGAACTTATTTGGTCTACTGTCGGTGCAGGAATACTTTTATTCGGAAGTTTATCTATTCCAAAAAACGTAGGTTTTTCTGCTTTGATGATTTCCTCAATTACAATTATATTAAGTTGTTTCAAACATGAATCTTTGACCTTTTCAAGCACATTTTTCATTTTCAAATTAAATCTAGCAAACCACTCATTTATTGAAAAACTGTCTTGAACTCCTAAGACTTTTGCTGCTTCGTTCGCCTTAGATTTTAGAATATTATTTGGTATATGAAGATTCTTGTAGACGGTCTGTACACGATGCAACCAAATGACAACTACATGATCGATAAAGTCATCAATTGTTTTGGTTGTTATTTGTTGCTGGTAAGTCTGTGACTCTGATCTTTGTTTTTTTATTTGGTTTCTCGTTGGTGTTGAATGAGTGTCTAGAAATGTGTTGGTGGGAGATACATTTTTGTTTGTATGTGTTGTCTCTTCATCATCCGAACTTAAGTCAATAACAGTTGTTGTCATCCTGGTGTTTTGGTTTTGTTTTATAGTTTACCTTAAATAAACTAAAATATTTGTTAATTTTAGTTCAAATATAGAGACTTTAGTTGATATTTACCAAAGAGAGCTTTTTTATTGAGCAAAATAAGCGGGTTTTTACTTTTTCCTCAGCTGTATCACGAACGCAGTTGTTTCACTACGCTACTACTCAAATTAATTTAGTATCGACTCAACCTCATTTTATTTCACGTTTCCCATCTTATTTGCGGTTCTCTTTGTCTTCAATGTTCTGTGATTCGGTGGTATTGGTGCTAAATAGAAAGTATCGAACTGAGTACTGATCAGTGCTGTCACTTACTGTTTGTTTTTTCATGAAAATCTGTAGTGTAAGTGCATGGTTTTTGAATTGACAATGTCGATATAAATACCTGTTATTAACAAAACAAGTAGGTATGTATTATGATTGTCAAGGCTGCGGAAACGTTTTTCATAAACATACATTATGATTTACATCTAACAAACTTACGGTTCCAGCGCGAAGAAAATCTCAAAGATTTTCGGTACTCCGTTTTATAAGAAATTTCTGCCAATTTTTTTCTGGTTAATGGCGCAAAATTATAGTATGCTAATAAACAATTTTATTTTTTAAAATTGTTCATTTAGCGGACTATAATTTTATGCCAATAACTTTTGAAAAAAAAAAACGATAGCATTTGAAAAATGTGCACTCATTACTAAGGGAGATATTATTATTATTAGTAAAAACATTGTAAAATCCTCACCCCTACTACATCTGTTTCCCTTTCCATAAAAAACTTTTTCCATGGATGCGGATGGTAACGATGTCGCTTGTATCCAGCGTTGCCAACCCAAAAACTGTTCGGAAAATTCGAACAATTTGAAGGTGGAAACTCATTCCTAAGGGCGAACTTACATATTACAATGTTATAGTTTTAATTTTTTAAGAATGCTTTAATAAACTAAAAAAAAATTAGTAGCTTGAAACTGAAATGAAAAAAGATGCCTTTTTGCAAAAAAATTAAGCCTTAGAGGTTAGAGCCTTAGTTGGCAAAATAATGCCTAAAAGTCATGAAAATGCCTAGGTTGGCATCACTGCTTGTATCAGCGTGACACTGACACTGACACACAACCTATCCTATTGTGCATAGTGCTAGTGCATTAGCATTTAGCATGTGTGTTTGGTGTGGTAATGGTAAGTGGTGTACTACACTCTCTCTCTCCCATATATGCCTAGCATGAAGTGTAAATGAATAAAGTTTGGTGCTTAAAGTCAGGGCAGTCGAAAAAGCACAAAGTAGTCTAACATTATTAACAACCTTAAATTTCTTTGAGTAGGGGGAAAGCTAAAGCTATAATAAAAAATTTAACAGAAGAATTCTGTAAAATTGAAATGAAGAGAGTTTGTATTAGTTGAACGACAACGCTCCAGCCAAGAAAGTCTTCTCATCCCAGCCCCCAGGTTCGAGACGACAAGGAAGACCGAACCTACGGTACAAAGACCAAGTGACTGCGGATGCCAGAGCACTTGGTTTCGGCGACTGGAGAGTGCATGCGAGGGACCGTTCACGATGGAAGGCTTCAGTATCAGAAAAATAAATAATTATATTTAGCAAAAATATTTGATGAAGCAGAGAAAATTGAAAACTTCAATCTAACAGCAGTAGATAATATAATGTACAAAGGTTGGATCATCCATTTTTTCATAAGTATTTTTTAATCATCGGAAAAGTAAAAAATTTGTCAGTAAAACTAATTATAAAATGCGTTTACGAATAATATTTAACACGAAATATGGTATTCAGCTCATTTCATCAATAGGAATTTTGCATTACCTACATAAAACTTTCCTAGTTTGGTGAGAAACAAGTGTTTAATTGATCAACATCAGTTTTACAGAACTTTGAATATGACTCGCTATCTTACACTATTTTCTTTTTGTACAAATGAATCTTTAAGTGCTTGCATTGCATACCTAAATACAACAATTTTTGTTCTTAATCTATTAAACAGAAATAAAAAATTTCGGTACTTTTGTCTCTGCTTTTCATATTTTTTCATAAAGAATATTAAATATTTAGGAAATTTACCTCTTTTCTTTTGAGCTTCATCTCCAATATTATTCTAAAGTTAAGTCCGACCATGTTCATTTGATCACATTGCTTACGTTTCTAGTCCGACCATAATCTTACTCAAAAGAAAAAACATTTTTTTTTTGTCTTGACGGGGGCAACCTGTTTTCTTCGTTTTTAGTTTGCGTCAACGAGTTCTGTGCTACAGGTCGTCCCCAAGAAGGTTGGAGATTTTATTTTCTGTTAGCTTTTTGCTACTGTCTGAGACCGTAGGTAAGTTTTGTTAATAAGTTATACCTACATATTAAAACAACAAAGTCTACTTAATTTTAACAATGTTTTCAATACCTAAAGCATAAACTAAATTTCTTGATATTCGTTTTGAGAGAGAGCGAAGGTCCCCAATGAATCATGATAAGAACAAGTCGTCGTTGTCTCTCTATCTTCACTTGTATTGTAGGTATTCTTCTAAGGTTTCAAATTATTGGTAACATATAGCTTGTTGACAGAGATCTCATACAATAAGAAATAATGTATGATTAGAGGGTGTTTCTTGTATCAGTTTGCATGCAAATATAAGATACATAATAAGGTGTTAATATCTTCTGTCTAGAACAATAATTAAAAATAAATTAGTGTTTTATTCATATCAGCCCTTCTGATAAACAAATAAGGAAAGTGGGGCATATTGGGCCCCTGGGGTATAATGGGTACCCCTCTTATTTTTTGTTTGAATAAAGTGGCAAATCCGAATTATTAGTTTATTTCCTTTTCAAATTATCTGTGACGGTGTGGGAAAATCCTTTTCCCTTTAAAAGTGGTTTGCAGGGGATAAAAAAGCTTTCCTTGTCAGTTGATATAATGCTAAATTAATTTTAATTTAATTATTTGAGTTTCATTTTTGTTATTTAACGTCAAAGTAAGTTTATTAATTTTTAATAATAAAGTTATTTAATAAAATTAAGTTATTTGACACAAAAACCCTTACAACTTTTGTATAAAATAAGACATGGGGCATAATAGGCGTGGGTGCCGTACAAGGCTCAACTTCAATTCTGCCTCAAACAAAAATAAAATAAGAAAAGCTCGTCGCAAAAATTAAAAAGAGAATTGAATTTTCCGAAAGCGGAGATAATGAATCAAGCCAAATTTAAACACAGTGTACTCAGCATTAAATCAATTAACACCGTTCTTTAGCTGTGCCCACTATGGCTTCAGAGCGGGGAGGGGAGGCAAAATGAGGTAATAGAACATTTTTTGTTTTTTTAATACAAATTGAAGAATTTTAAATTTTATTTACTTTATATAATTTTAGTTTATGTAATTAAAGTACTTTGGACATGATAAACATGTGTTTGTTATTTTTCTTTACCCATTATGCCCCACTCTCCCCTAAAAAAAAAATTGTACGTGTCAGCTCCGACGCGCGACTGGAGTTCACTCAATACGAATGATTACATTAACTTAAAATATATAATACGCAAAGGATTGAATTCATATATTCATACATCTATTCATAATAATTTATATATTACTTAAATACTTATGGTAAGCAATATGAATGTTAAAAACTTTGTTTAAAACATTGGGTTCTTACAAAACTGCATTATTACATTTTCATAACAGTAAAAAAAATTTTCAACCTTTTATTAATTAATGATGAATTGATGAAAATACAATTGGTCCCAAATTTATCGTGCATTATTGCAAATGGAATTGACTGTCGATTAATTCTACATCGAATTAAAGCCTGAAGCTTTGTGCTTTTTATGAGATCTTAATCTTGAAAATCAGATTATTAGAACGCACGCTAGTACGCTTTTAATTGAAGAACGTCGATCGAATTTTAGCCATAGCGGGATTCTCCCACAGGTGATGTTTCATTTCGAGCGAACCAAGCAGGTCGTTTGTGTGCAATTATATAAATTTTTAAATCGAGATTGTGATGCTTGTACTAGACGTATCCTTACAAATGAGGTATCAAAATCACCGTTATTTCATGTTAATTAGGCATATGGAAATTTCAACATCCTGTCCATAGGATTAAAACTTGTAAAGCAAATTTATTTAAAAATGTCTACATTAACCATATTAATGAGTTACCGTTATAATAGAAGTACATTAAATTGAAGAGCATGAAATTCTGTATCATGTGTGAAAATTTCACCGTTCTACGTTGAAATCTCTGTTCAATAAAATAGATTCGACGTTGCACTAAAACTTTCACCCCCTATTTTCACCCCCCCCCACTCTCGGTTAATTTTTTTTAAACTTTGAATGTACTTATTTATGTTTAGCCAAAACCCATAAAAATAAGTTTTAAACTTCTAACCTAATCGACCTCCATACAAACTTTGACCTAACTTTTCAACCCCTTGTGACCTTTTCAACCTCTTTTATTGCGTTAAAAATACCGTATGCCCTTCCGCAGGTTCTAGTCTATCTTACAAGCAAATTTCATTTAAATCGATCCAGTAGGTTGAAAGTTATTAAGAGTTAAAAAAAAGCGTTGGTAGTCAATTTTTATAACGCTTTTTTCAATGTTTGATTTTCCTATCCATAATTTTTTCATACCGGGGTCTATATATGAATCGATTCTAAAGGAGTAAACTCCAAAAATATCTGTTAGCCTTTAAAAAAAAAGTAAATGAATTAGCTCACCTACATATCTATACATATACAATTGAAATTCGCTACTAATAATCAAATTAATATATCAATTATCCGATTCCACACAAGATACCAAACAACCCCTCGTAACATGGTGATTAAACTATTGAAAATGGCAAGCACATGATTGGGTCACAAATATAGGCCCCTTAAGTCATGCCACAGTTACAGTCCACTGCAAAATTCAAGTAAGGTACTCCGTCAATTTCTGTAGAAAAGTATATGTCCGCTCTGAACATGTATGTACAATTTTCAAGAGTGTTATCCGACAGTTTGCTAAATGAGTAGTTCACAAAATACACTAAATAAAAAAAGAAACAAACAACTTCAGACTTTCGGAGGGGAGCTCGAGAGTGGCAGCTAACGCGAGTACATTGGAAAAGGACACTTGAACAAGACTCGAGTTTTAATTTTCAAAAATAGCATTTGTATGGTAGCCTATACAAAGTGAAACATTTGAATGAACGCAACAGCAGTGTCTTGTCTAAGTTGCGCCATGTCATTGATCAGTAGCGATACACCGAACCGACACGGGGGGAACATATGTTTGGCAGAACTCTTTATGTTGTTTAACTTTCGCTACTCTAGTTGTTTCCATTTGAAGTCTTCATAATGGAGATCTCATTTTTGATTTTGACAGTTAAGGCTTACCACTACTGAATATGATTTCTTGTAATTTTTGTAAAGCCAAACTGACAGCATTACAATGTTTTTGGAGCCACAAATAAACTCTTGACATGTGCTTGAAGAAAACGAAAAAAACACTTGGTGTGTATCACCGTGCGATCATAAAGAACACGATTAACGCTTGGAAAGACTATCCGAGTTCCCTTAACAGATTCAGACCTTAAAAGCTAACCCTTTAATTGCCCCATTGTCCGTTCTCGAACATGACAGTGATTAAAGTCCAACGCTAACAACATCCACCACTGATTACACCTCCTTCATTAAAAATACTGAGTGCGAGCAGTCATTATCCCACCCTTAACTACCTATACGAATGTGCAAATTGGAAGCATCTTGGTCCAACTATAATTCCAATTGATGCTCACCGGATCCAAGTCCAAAGCATCCAAACTCCGAAGTGCAATTGTAGAAAATATATTTTACCTAATCACTCTGTCTTGAGCAAATTGCTAAGCCATTTATCATCGGAGGATCAGTGCCAGACAAACGCTTGTATTGTGAATTTATTGACTCGCTCAGTCCAGGTTCCGACCCAAACCTTTCGCAAATAATAATATTCTACGCCGTTCGCCGACATTCGCACGATCCTAGTTAACAAAATCTTATGTGCGGAGGATCCTCTTTTTTCTATCTGCAGTTGGCAGTTCCATCCAACGCTGTACACAAATTCACCTGTGCTGTAGAAAAGCTGGAAATAGCAAATGAATAACTTCTTGCACCTGCTCATAAAACTAATAACACCAAGTGAGAAAAAAGGGAAACTGCTTTTCTTTTTCTTTTTTTCTCAGACGGGATGCCCAAGTGGGGTACGACTCTGTCTTTCGATTCATGTGACTGGCTCTATCTAGCCTGGCGATTATTTATTCTGGCTTTTCTGCAACTATGATAATAATGATAATAATTGCCTCGTTGGATGCGCGAACTGGCATCAGTGCGGATTGGGTTTGAAAGACGGCTTTCGTTTATAAGCCAAGCTAGCGTATAGTGACAGCGACACTAGGTGTTCCTAGAGGTTGGTTTGTCTATTTGCCGGGAAGTTGAGACGTTTGATGGCATTCCATTCTAGACAGATGTTCCGTATTTAACTTCACCCTTTTGCTGGCTAAATCACAGATTCACATTCGAGTATGTGATGAGAGAGAAACTGAGACTATAAAAATGAACAGAGGTAACAATTGCTAAAGCAGTAACTATTTGCAGGTGCATTAAGTTATTTCAGTTTATGGAGTGAATTGCATTGCGACGATTAAGTGTCGATGTGATGAAGCCAACTCATTCTCTTGATATGTTTAGGTTTGCATTTGGAATCGCAGTCAAGGAATGGCTGGTATAAAGCCATTCAATCACGAACTCACATGCGGGGGAATTCCAAATACCACGCAATGTGCAGTGTTCACGTTTGCTAGTTTTGCTAGGAGAACGATACAGCAAAGGTCTATGACAGGTGCTTGTTGTTTAAGACGACAAGAAGAGAAGATCAAACTGCAAAAGGGATAGTTGCAGCTGCCAAGTTTTAGCAAAATTTCGGAGACAAATGTGTGATAACTTTTTCTCTTCGATTCTTCAAAATAACAAACATTTCAGTCATTTTCTGAAATATATCCTTCAGAACCGAATTCGAGAAGACTGAAGGCGGTAGACAGATTCCCCTCTCCGACCTAAATGTATTGGACAAATGGGTAGAATCTCTATTCGAGTATATCTCCTAGCAGCTTAGATACGATTTTAAAATTATTCTGAAGAAGTGTTCTTCCACGCTGGCAAAACCCTTGGGTAAGCTTTTCCATCCATCCTATTCTTCAGGGTTCGTTCCAAGCAGTTTGAAAACATCAGTTGTCAAGCCTATTCCAAAAAAAGGTGAATCTTCTTCTCCTTCCAATATTATAGCCCGATTGCACTTACGTCCCTTCTTTCTAAGGTCATGGAAACGCTGATAAACTTTCAGCTTAAGTAAAGGACCGAAAGCTTCTTAATGACCAGCAGTACGGTTTTAGCAGCAACAGGTCCACTGGTGATCTGCCAGTGGACACATAATCGATGGCACCAAAAATGCCACAAGATATGCGGGTTTCTTAAGACGGTGCAAGAAATTTTTCTCCCCGTCTGAATTGGCTACTATCTATAAGACCTATAGGTATCCGTCCAAAGCTTGAGTACAACTCTCAACTCTGGACTAATGCTCCAGCTTAAGCCTCTTAGATGGTTTTCAGAAAAGAGCCCTACGAATTATCGGTAATAGAGACATCACTGCGTCATTCCATTCGTTAGATCTTTCTATTCTATCGTTACTTCTAGAGAAGAATCCAATTGCATTCCCCCCTCAAACAATTCGCCCGTAATACACGCGCTTCTAGGTATGTCCATAAATTTACCCTCGAGCCCAACTTCGGACGTACTTTCAAGTATAGAGAATAATTTTTAGCCGTACTACGCGAATGTGGAGCTCTCTTTCCACTTTCTGACTCCCAATCATTACAATGTTCAAGAATTCAGAGCCAATGTAAACCGACATCTCATTTTCCAACCCCTTCCTTTCTTCCTAATGCACTCGCTGTGTCTCTGGCATAAAAAGGTTATAAAAAATCCCTTAAGTGGGCGAAATTATAAAAAAAAGTCAATATTGCCAAAAATACTTGTCTTTGTGCGTTCTGAAAATTTTTCAGGCAGAATAAGCCGGTAGACCCTTTAAAATTAAATATGGTATACAAACTTAAACAACGTGCCTGATGGGGTCATTTGTACATTCAAAACCGCAAACACAGCAAATTTTTCGGCTATGATATGCAAACTAAAAACATTTCGATAAAATATTTCCCAAGCTGAGGTCGTTCAAAGAGAAATATATTGCTCAACTCGACAGTGGCAATCATCAAGATCAACGTATAATAATTTATCTTTAAATTGCTGTAGCAGTGAATTGGTCGCTTTTGTGGCTTGATTTTAGCTCGCACATACTCTGTGCACTATGTCTCTATACATCTTAAACAATATAATTGTTTGTTCTCCCTTGGACGACCATCTATACTCAATTTATCAATTAACAAATGCATAACGACCACTTGATTCTATAAATTTCATTTAAAGTAATTCAGTAGAATGTAAACAGTTCCCGGTAACAGTTTTCAATCCGCGATAAGCTAAAAACTCTTTAGGAGTTGTTTACGTTTCTGTTCGCTTTTCTAGCTGCAAAGACCAGTGTCAAACGATGTCAAAGAGCGACTATTTTTCGAAACAAATTTGGTACATACATACAACCTTTTCTTTATTCGCCAAAAATGTGTGTTTGTGTTTATGCATGAGTTTTTGCAGATAGTCCTCCCCTGTGTTAACGTACCTACATACAAGCCTAGTGCCATACCTTCCAATTTATCGATTTATAAACGGCCGCAAGTCCTGGCAAGACAATACCACCGATTTGAAAGGCCTCTGATGCTTTGCCACTTCACCTTATAAAGTGTCCATATCTAAGATATCTCAAGCATGTAAAGTGCACTCGTTTGTCATATTATTGAGTGACGATACTCTAGTGTATAAAGAAAAATGATTCCCGATTGTTTTCAACAGATAGAACTGCCAACAAAGACGAAAATGTTGTTGAACATGTCTTCCATATGTGCTGCACAAAGTTACTATTTTAGATAGGAATTACTTAATGTGGTGGTTTTAGTTTTTTTTATCTTATCAGCAGTTTAGGGTAAACAAAAACATTGGCAGCTGAGTTTGTCTTGACAAATTTTAGCTCCAAGTTGGAAAAATCGATAAAATATTCTCTCCATGAGTGTACCCTTCCTTCCACCTACTTACTTTAGGTGTTTGGGTTTATTTAGAACGCACACGCAAAGAGCACTGGAATCTCTTTCTGTTTTGTAGAATCGCGACTTTATGTATGATTGTATCCACTATCCACCTGGTCGTACTGCGATAGCAAAGAGAGTGGTTCGAGGGTTGTCCTTCTTGGCAGTCGAAATTTTGTTGGGTTGTTATACGAATATCGTCAGTGAAGAAAAATAGTTTAACACAAAACGTATATATAATTTTGTTTATTTTGATTAAAAATAATATTTTGATCAAAAAGGAAATATTATGTTACAGAAAAACGATTAAAGCTATCGAGGACAATCAACAACCTACCCTCCGACATCAAACCACAACCAGACAGACAGAATGGGGGAGAACGGAAAGCGAGTAAGTTTTCTTTAAAAAAAAAAACTCTTGTAAATGAAGTTTTGTGTAAATTGTGTGTTTACTCTTTCGAAAGCCTTCACGAAAACGCCGAGCACTTCTTCTACGCGAACGGGTTAAGGTGATCGAAATGTACAACACCAAACCACGACCCAACTATGATACCTTGGCGAGAATTTTCAATTGTGGTCGCAGCCAAATCAAAAATATTCTCCGACTAAAGGGCCAAATTCTTCAAGAATACCATAACAATCCAGAATCGGACAGAGTTCGTCGCAAGGTACCACCCATACTGTTGACTCTAAATCGTTTGGTAGATGAATGGCTGAAGAGAGCCTTAGGTCACAAAATTGAAGTCAGCGGGGAAATGATTCTACAGAAATCTGTTCAAGTAGCGAAATTCCTCGACTACGAAGAATTCGAACCAACGAAAGCCTGGCTTCGATCATTCAGACGACGACATGGATATTACAGAGTTGATCTTCAGACTCTCAAAGTGCCTGAAGACAGGACAAAATCCCTCAAAACAAGACAGATATTCGAGGACGTAAAGCATTCGATTGATTTTAATGTCAAACGGGCTGTCGAACTAAGGATGTTGGGAAAAAATAACTGTACTATTGTCTTAACTGAATCAGACGAATCGGAGGTAAAGGATTCAAAAATCGATGTTCAGAATGAAAATTGGGACATTTCGTTCGAAGAATTCCCCTCATCAGAAAACAATGACGAAGATACTGTCATTAAAAACAATTCCGATGCACTGGACTACCTCAAACCTCTGGAGGAATTTGCACTGCTAACAGACAATTTCCGGGCAATAGGTCTCATCTCCCAGCTCGAGTCGATATTTCGAGCAAAGTTGAGAAATTCCAATGACTTTTGCTAGCAAATATGACAAAGTCGTCAAAGAACGTCTCCAAACGTATGCTTCCATTATTTGTTTTGAAGTACTTCCGTTTTATTCACTTCCATTTAGAGTTTGTATGTGTGTGTAAAGTGTTAACCCACTTACTTGTAGATATTCTTCCATTTAAAACATTTAAAAGGTTTTTGTCTTTGTTTAGTTAATTTTAGTAAATAGACATACAATTTAATTTTATAAATAATAACAAGACTTTAGAGAAATGCACTTTTATAAACAAATATCAAATTTGTGATTTTATTTTTAGAAGACAAAATTAAAAGCAAATGTCTGAGTGCTATTTGTGTGATCTAGAGAAGCAATTTTAAAAAGCGTGAAGTGTTATGATTAGTTGTATACCTAATGAAAAGTGTGTTTTTTTTACTTTTTTGTAATGATGTCAGCTGTTATTTTTTTATCTTTTACAAATAAAAACTTAATAAGAGGGGACCTAAGTCTTCCCTTTTGTTTTCATAAGAGCTATAAATCAGTGTCCGGGGTTCGGGGTACTGGTCACAAATAATATAATAGGCGTGTTTTTTTGCACGCGTATATACGCTTAAAAAAATATTTACATGCAAAATGCAACAACAACACATTTCTATATCCGCTTAGTAAGCGGCGATAATTATCCACGCTAATGAAATAAGCGGATATAAAAACAGTGCTTCCATATATCTTTTTCACTCTCTGCGATGAATTTTCAAAACTTCATTTCGAAATTCATTCCATTTTACATACAGATCCGAGCAAGCTAGGATTTTGTTGTTTTTTATTTGTTGTTTTTCTTACTACACAAAACACAAACAAAGTAATGATCTGTGTATTTAACACACAGAACAAATTCACGTTGACCTTTTGTATGTGCAATCTTCCAATAGCGGGGTTTACATGGTCCAACATGGTTGGACAACATGGTTGGATGAAAAAATGAACTTTGCGTTTACACGAAGTACGATGTTGTCCAACATCAGTGTGGTTATTGGTTCTGGGAGATTTTTATAAAGTTGAAAAAACTCTCTCCAAAACTCATTATCGGTAATTTCCGACATTCCGACTCGACCTCAGAGTAAACGCATATAATAGAAATGAAAAATGAGTGAATGCGGGTAATTTCGCATATTTTCAATTTTCAGGTTTGTCCAACATCTGTTTACACACGTTGGATGGTATGACAAACCAGCAAGTTTTTAAAAAAATTTAAAAACCATCCAACATGGTTTGTCAAGCGGTTGTTTTAGCGTTTAGATGATCCAACATTGCTGTTGTCAAACCATGTTGTCCAACCATGTTGGACCATGTAAACCCCGCTATTCTCTTGGTTTGCTTCTTTGAGCAGGAGATTTTTTGTGTTCTCTGACTCTCTGTTCACAAACGTATTACAACAGGGCTGGTCTGCAATTGAATGGGTTATCTCAGGGGCGCCAGGCGAAAAATGATTGAATCAAGATTATATTGGTTGTGCATCAATTTTATTTTTCAATTTCAATTATGTTTTTGTACTACATGGTGTTTTAACGTTCAAGGTGTACACGCACTATTTTTATTTTTTTATTTTTTATTTTTGTTACATTTTCTTCATTTTTCATCCTTCATTCATCATATTTATTGTCCTTTTTCGGGTCGTATTCGAAAGCGCATTCTATGAACAACTTGATCAAGTGTTAAAAAGCACAAGAAATTGTGTAGCGCCTAACGATCACCAACAAAAATAAATGCGCCCCTGAACTCGAGTTTTTGTTTTTTTGACAGATGAAACTACAAAAGAATATTTGACCAATTACAGCTCAGCATTTGAAAAGTGATGCCAAAATTACTAAAACAATAAAATTGTCGTTTTTTTGTACACTGTTCATTTTAAGCGTATATACGCGTGCAAAAAAACACACCTAATGAAAATTTAGTCTTCGGACAGCTCCAAGGTTTTATTTTGTTAACTTTTCTATGTTCAAATTCTAATTGAAACGTTAAATTTCCTTGGCTAAAGTACTCTTTTGTATCCAGAATATAAATTTTCCACTTATCATCCCACTAATAGATTTAAAACGAAAAACAACGACTAGATTTCAATCGTCCGGAGACTGGTTAGAATTTTCGTTCGGATGTTAAAATTTTGTTATCATTATTTATTCTTTGTCAGACAATGGCGCAAAATTATAGTCCGCTAATGAACGATTTTAGTGTGATACTAGCTTAAAATGACGTTTCAGACACGACTCAAACGTCATTTTAAGCTAGTATCACACTAAAATCGTTCATTAGCGGACTATAATTTTGCGCTAATATTTTTAAATCGGGATCATGACGAAATCTAGAATGCCAAAAATCTCGAATGCCGAAAATCTCGAAAATAAAAAAAAAATTATCTAGAACTCAAAAATCTCGAATCCACAAAAATCCAGAATTAACAAAAATCACGAAAGACTCTATCTAGAAAAAAAATAAAAATTCGGGATTTTTTTTTGTATAATAATAATAATAAAACACAAATACATCAGTTTACCCAATATTTTATTTTCTGAGCAAGAAAAATAGTTGCAAACAATAAGAAAATCAAAACAATAAACAAAAAAAGAAAACAAAAACAAATTAAATATGTATTTTAAACAAAAAAGTTTTATAAATTTGTGTTAGCCGCAAGACTTTAGATGGGTAACTGTTCTCACAGGTGCATGAGTAGCAATGTGCAATTGTATGATTGATAATGTTACTTGTCAACTTTAAGTTTGTTAAGGAGAAGTAAGTTATCCAGAATGTATGTTTGAATTTTTGAGACAATGTTTAAAATTCGCGGCGAATTTTAAACATTGTCTCAAAAATTCAAACATACATTCTAGATTTTTGCATTCGAGATTTTTTTTCTAGATTTTTGTTTTCGAGATTTTTTTATTCTAAATTTTTGTTTTCGAGATTTTCATATTCGAGATTTTTACTTTCTAGATAATTGATTTCTAGATATCGTGGTAGACCCTTTGAAATCATGTGGGTGTCATTCGACGGAAAAATATCAACAATTTAAGGAAATGTTTCCCCCACTTTTAAATTTATTTGAAATGCAGACAAAAAAAAAGAAACCAAATATGTAGACGATCAGCTTGCCTTTTTATGTTTCACCCCTATCAAAGGGTTATGTGCACAAAAAGCAGATCGTTCGGAGGCTGTCCCGTTTTTTTTATATTTAGTCAGAATTATTAACAATAACTAGGATTTATTTTTTAAATTATTTGCATGCCAAACAATCAAGAAATAACTACCGATGCATAAAATGGTTTCCTCTATACTCAACACTTAACAGAAAATAAGAAAGCTAAATGTCCGGGCACTCGATTTTCAGCTATCTGGATTCTGGAGACTAGAACTATCGCCTATCGCCCGGAAAAACGCCCTTTTTTAGAATTCATCATTTAGAATGTTATAAGTTACTTTAAATTCATATATACACCAAACTACTCGGAAATATTTATAGTTTTAGAAAAGTATTAACATTTGAATGAAACACAAATTGAAAAAAAGATATTAAAATCTAAAGTAAGAAAAAGTTATCTGGCCGGAGACTAGTACCGTTACCATTAACAGTTTTCTTTTTATTTGTTATTTTGCAAAGAAATAAACATTTTTAGAGAAATTAGCACAGCACAAAAGCTTTTAGTCTTGTAGGTTAAGTCAAAAGAAGAAGTTGGTTTTGCAAGAGTGGATTTTGGAGCACCGTTGGGTCTTGTTCCTGGCACTGATACTCAGAAACTAGTGATACTTTAATATGAGTCTTTTCAGAACTGCTCAACAGGCGCATGCGGTTGTAAGTTTAAAACGAAGCCCCAGAATTCATGAATGACATGTTTCAATATTTACACTACAAAAACAAATGTAATACATATACCTAAAATTTGTTGACATACTTATAAAAAGTAATTAAATTTGTTAATCGAATAAATGGAAACCTTTGACTCTAACGATTGTTAAAAAGTGTGAAGTCTTGAAGACAACAAAGTATCTATCATTAGCTCTCCAACTTATTTAATACCTTTTTGCAGCAGGTAATAAAATATTACCTGAAATACGCGCATTGATTTATGGTCTGTCCAGCCTCTTGCTAAAAAAGGAAGTCTTAATTGCATTTGACGTCTCAGCAAAGCCTTGAAGGCTCTCATCTTTCACTGAAAATCCACTTATTTCAATGTAGGTATAGGCTATATTTCTGCCTAATCTAATCTACCCCTAATTAAAGGGTTTTCCTTATAACAACGATCCATCCATTAAGTATTGAGCAATTTAAAAGCCTAAAGGCGTTGTCGCCTGCCAACTCTATTGTATTTCCTGAACCGAAAACACAATTTCTGGAAAACACAGTTATTATATGAGACTCCAATCGAAATGTCCTGGTATTCCAAATTCTTAGTGTGTGTGTGGAAGCCGACCCAACATATTTTTAACCCCCGGTCGATAAAACTCTACCAACCGACACAAAACACAAATGCCTTGAAAAGTACTTGAGCGAAGAATCCGCTTACAAACTTGTGAAACGAGAGAGCGCCCCAGATACGTTATGCGCAGGATCTGATTCAAGGAAAATATCACAAAAAAAAACATTGGCACTTGATGAAAGGTAGAACACTGAAATAAAATAAAGCCAACACAATCCAGTTTCTTCTATAAATTATACTTTTTTTTATTTTTTATAAAACTTACAAACTATTTTATACCAAAAGTCTGACGGTTAAAACTATTTACATGTAACTTCGCTATACACAAATTAAATTTTTTTTTCAAAACAAAATTTACTGTTGCTGCTTGAAAATGGCTTCGAGTTGCGTCAACAGACCAATGGCTCTGAAATCTTCTCTTTGCAGGGCAAAGTCTTCGAGGGGTTTGAGATATTTGAGGGCCTCACGATATGTTGCGATATTCTTTCGTTTCTCCGATGCCTCTTCCTCATCCAAGTCCAAAAGTATCGATTGAAGTTTTGGCATTTTCGACCCGGGTTCGTAATTATCATCGTTTTCCTCATCAACCGTTACTGATACCTCAAGCTTTGACGACAAGTCCGCATAGCTGTCACTAAAGTCGCCATCATCGTAATCATCGTCGTCACTTATTTCGATTGAATTCTCCGAAGCCAAGTGGTTCTCGACAGCTTTTTGATCTTGTTCTTGTTGTCTCAGGTCCCTGATAACATCGGCCAAATGTAAAGATAAACCGCAAGGTGCTACTTTTCCCAACAGCTTGGAGCCTGGTGCAGCTATTTCTTCGTTGAATTCCTGTAGCCAAAGTTTGTTGGGATTGAAGGCTGGAACGTCTAGAAGGTCTGCAGCTTCTTGAGCCTTTGTCAGCAGAACTCTGCCGTAGATATCACGATAGGGGCGGTTGCGCAAGAGCCATTCTTCCATCACTTTGTTCAAAAACTTCAATTTGTGTTTGCCATCTTGAATTGTGACATACTCAGCTGATGGGACAAGTCTCAGTTTCGGATAGGCCCTCGGATTAAGCCGGCGTCCGCCGACATCGCGCGGATCAAAGTGCAGCAAGCAAACAAGCGGCTTCTTGAGAACCCTTATCTGATTGTAAGAATCCTTGCAAGCTGATAACCAAATTTGATAATCAGGTGATTCGGGTAGCGGGAAACGGAAAAACTTCAGTTCAGGGTGAGTGACCGATGATGAATTACAGCCAAAGATGATGCACCTTCTGTTGTTTCTCATTGGCATCTTTTGTCCTTTCTCCTTTTCCATGTTTTGCTATTTTTTTCCAAAAATATCAAAATTTCCTCACTCACGTGATAGTGTTGTCGATATATAAAAATCCTGAACCAACTGAACCAAAAGACTTCAAAACACTGAAAACCGTTCGAAGTCGAAGAGGAAGACGAACACAGAGTCCGCAACGCAATGCCACGTTGTTGTTTGTGGATTTTTAATACTCTCCTTAATATATCTACCCAAGTGTATAGCAGTAGCAGCTGGCTGACAAACAACGATGATGACGGTCTTCAGGCTGGCGTGACTCTCCGTTCGATGCCGTACAGGGTACTTGAAAATGGTTTCACACAGCCTTTGCTTTCCTTGTGCGCTTGTGTTTGGCAAATTTGGTTTCGTTCTATCGTACTGTTGATGTGCCGTCTGCTGTGCTATTGTTGTTGCCTCATCCGGTTTTGCTCTCTGTAGAGTCTCTCGAATCTCGATGCACAAACGAAAAAGTTATTCTTGGGGTGGTTCTAGTTTGTTCGTTTCTCGTTGTCGTTGTATTCCAGAGACTTGAAAATGTTCAACTGACGGCCGTGACTGGATGGCTACTTCTGCTGTGTTCTGTTCTCGTGCTGGCTGAGCCTGACGGCGGGCTGTATGTCGCTCGTGATGGTTGGCTGCATGGAGTGCTCTATATAGGGAGTGAGGATATACATGTATACCTGAACCTGAAGTTTTGCTGCAGGATTTCAGTGAGATTTCCGATGAACTGACACAATGTCTGTCATCCCCGTTCGCGCTGCTATACAGTTATGTTGGTAAGTTATATGGAATGGGAAGACAGATGATTCACAAGATAAGTTTGTTGAATTGGCAAAGGCAGCGGCAAAGGGGAATACCAAGGAAGGGATAATTTCTTATACCTCCTTTGATGCTTGGAAGTCGAACTAGGTATAAAGGTTGCCTTGAGTTTGGTTGAAAATATTGTTGGCAGCGTGTTTTAGTCATAGCATCTCTTCAATATAGGGGTTGGTCTTAGTCGAATATAAATGAATGTCCTGAGGTAGTTTGGATAGGTATATAACGGACTTTGTCTTGTGCTATGGCTGTATGGATTACAAAGGAAAAATAATTTAGGGGGAGAAGTTTAAGAAACGCAGAGAATGAAGGATATTTCGAGAGTTTTGATGGAAAAAATGTATCCATGGTGATTGCTTCTGTAAAATCTGTATTTGGGTTGAATATCAAGAGATTTTTTTTGGTGTATGCAAGTGAACTTTGATGTCCTCAATTAGGTGTTTTAGAGCATTGGTGAAATTGAAAAGGAAAAGGACTTCTGATGTAAATTTTTACCGGTTTATTGAACATTCAGTTACGTAAGGGATGCTAAAGGTCGATGTTGTATGGTTGTAAATAATGACAAATTGGAGGAATTCCGCAATGTTTTTGGCGTTTTCCATAAGCAAATTTGACAAGTGCATGGATTAAATTTGACATAAGGAAGGATGGTTGTTTCTTTTTTACTCTACAAAATGGACAAGAAATGGTAAACAACATTTTTTATTTATTACCGTTATTATTAATAATACATAGTTGATAGAATTATCTTAATATTTATTTCAACAAAATTATATAAAATAGTCAAGGAATTATTCTAAAATTTTAATTTTATAACTCTTAAGTAGTCCATTAAAAAATAATAATTTTCACGCTTTTTAAAACTTTTCAGAAGTTCAAGGATATGAGAGATTAAAAGAAAATTTGATAAATGTTTGTACTTTTCAACACCCAGTCAAAAATCAATAGTTCCACTCATACCTACCTAAGATTCCGCTTGTCCCCTATAAATTTTCTCCAATTGTACAATCAAACCGATTGCTCTATAGTTATCCTTCAACATCGAGTACTCCTCCAATTTTTTAAGACATTCCAGGGCCTCCTGATCATTGGTAACTGGTCTATCCTCGTCTTCGTCAAGTTGGACAGGATTTGAAGTAGAACAAATTTCCTCATCAAAGTTTCCACCCGAATACGCCCCATCATCTTCACTATCTTCAACTTCACATACATCGTTCGAACTACTCATGGATTGGTCATAAGACATCACACTGTCATTATTTGGCAAAACGTCGTCTGTCGTTTCATCTATGTTGTGTCTTAGTGTATGCTTGATATCATTATAAATGTCTTCCAATTCAAGTGATCTGTCAATACCGTCGTAGAACGAAGGATCCGGCGTAATTAATAAATCCTCTTTCAGTTTGAACTTGCGCTTGAAACGCTCCAACCACCTTCGGTTCGGTCTAAATTCACCGTATTTGAAAAATTGTTTAACCTCAATTGCCTTTTGTATTATGTCAGAATCAGAGAGTGTGATTTGGGCGCACTTGCATCTATAAAGCCATTGATACATAACTTTGTTGGTAGCTTCTGACAAGGGAGATGGTCTCCGCCGAAGCCGATTCGGATCTCCATTATTGGCCCATTCCCTGAGCAGCCGTTCTTTTTGCGATAGAATCGACAGTATCTGCGTTCGACCACAATCGAATTTCATGGCAAGCTCCCTTGTGTCTCGTCTTGATTCAGCGATTTTTATCACTTCAATGCGTTCTCTCAGTGACAGCACTCGTCTGGTTCGCTTTTTGGTCTATTCAAAACAAACAAAACCAAATCAAAAAATGTTGTTGAAATTGTGCTTAAATGACAGGGGGATATATTAAACTTACATTTTCCAAATGCTGTTCGTAAATTTCTTTCATATCAATATTATTGCTCATGTTGGCGCCGGGAATATACTGAGTAAACTGATAGACAAACTGGTTCTTTCTGTATCTGTAAATTTTTGTCTGATGACGTCACTGTTGGCGTTGTCAGAGCGTCGGACAATGCTTGTCCGTGAGCTGAGAAAATATGGACTGATGCATGCGCACTGAAAATGCTCACGTTAACCGAATACCGAAGCAGCAAACGTTCAATAAAATGCCAGTGGGTATCTAGGGAGAAACTTGGCAGCGGTGGTGCGACATGCTGCTACGGCCAAATGTTTGGTTTGTCGGACAAAGCTAAATACATACACATGCATGCATACAATTCAATATACAGATAGATAGTGGAATAAAGTCGCTCTCGGTTTGGCATGTCGTGGAATAAAATATGAGGGTTGTTATTTGAGGAGACGCAAGGGAAGTACAACCAGTTTGTCCGGCAGCTTAACCGACTTGAACGTTATTTACTTTTTACTAAGGCATGACGACAACGAGACAGGAGAGACGTGCGATTCTCTTTGTTTTCAAACAGCTTCCATTGAGAAATATATTTTGACTTGATGTGTATATATAAATTAACGCACATATAGGTATTTGAATTTAGGTTGAGTATGGGTATAGATTTGGTTTCGTTTCGGTAAGATAATTTAAAACTTTTTGGAGCAGCCAGGTGGGAAGGGGGATTTTTAGTTTCTGTGTCGCGCAGTGCATGTGATATTATTATATTTTATATTTCGGTAACATCTTGTATGGCTTTTTGTGGTTGAATAGATTTTGGTCAACGCTTTTTTTTTTGGGTTAAATTCTTGCAATAAAGTTTATTGCTCCAATAGGTTCTTTTGTGTGTAGTTTTGATATTTTGTTATTTTGATGCCCTAGACTTTTAAGGTGTGCTTTTCGTACTAAAATTTGAATTCATTGGGTTCAAATCAAAAAGGTGTAATATATTTTTCAGCTTCCTCTATGAAATTAGTTAGAAGCTACATAACTAATAAAATAAAAAAGGATGTAAAAAACTCTACTAAAAAGCTTAAGGTTATATTTTCTTGGACGGAAATAACATTCAACGCCGTTAAATCGGAAATTATCATTCAGCAACCGAAAAATGAAAGTTTGAAACAGGAAACTGGAAACAACAGTCAATAGAATCGGGAAACACTTAACAGGAAACTGAAGAAACCGGAGAGTGGAAATTTCAGCTTACTAATTTAAAACAATAAATTAACATTAGGGTAATGGTACCTACCACTCTCCGGTAAGTCAACTTTCGTTTTTACTTTCAATGTAAATATCTTTATTTCTATTAGTGTTTCATTCAAATCTAAATAACGGGTGATTTTTTAAGAGGTTTAGAACCTTTTTTTTTAACACAAAAAATTCGAAAAAATGAATGAAATATTTATTTGAATCGATAGTTTGAACCTTGCAATTTAATGTTTAAAGATAATTTCATGCAAATGTTGACCGCGGCTGCGTCTCAGGTAGCCCATCCGCTGAGTCCAATTTTGGCATACTCTTTCACACATATCGGCCGGTATCTCACGAATGAATGCATGGATGTTGGCTTCCAGTGCGTCAATCGAAGCGGGCTTGTCCCTATAGACATTAGCCTTGACATACCCCCACAAAAAATAGTCTAATGGTGTCAAACAGTGATCACTTATACCAAGATTGGAAACCTTGCTGTCAAAGTGACATTTGCCTACAAGCTGAGGGGCCAGGTTAGCTGAAACAGTATGCGTGTAATACAAACTTAAGGGGCCAGGTTAGCTGTAAGAGTATGCGTGTTTTTGTAATAAAGATACAGTTGCCTACATAATAAAAAGCAAGTGAGCTGCAAGAGTATGTGTGCATGAAAAAAATAACTTTTGCGGTATTTGGAGGGTAAAACGTAGGTAGGTTTCCAATCTTGTTATAAAGTGATCACTGGTGACAAATCGCACGATCTAGGCGGCCAATTGACCGGCCCGAAACGTGAAATTAACTGTTCACCAAACTCGCCTCGCAATTGCGCCATTGTTCCGCGTGCTGTGTGGCATGTGACACCGTCTTGTTGAAACCACATATCATGCAAGTCAAGAACTTCCATTTCGGGCAAAAAAAAGTTTGTTATCATCGCTCGGTAGCGTTCACCATTGACAGTAACGCTGCGATTCGCATCATCTTTGAAGAAATATGGCCCAATAACCGCCGGCCCATAAACCGCACCAAACAGTGGCTTTTTCGGGATGCATTGGTAGCTGTTGCAATGCTTCTGGCTGATCTTCCATCCAAAAATGAGCCTCATCGCTGAACACAATTTTTTGATAAAAAAGCGGATCCTCGGCCAGCTTTCTAAGAGCCCATTCTCCAAAAATTCGGCGTTGTGGTAGGTCGGCTGGCTTTAGTTCTTGCACCAGCTGTATCTTAAAAGGCTTTACGCCCAAATCCTTCCGCAAAATTTTCCACGTATTGCTGTAACAAAGGCCTAACTGCTGGGAACGGCGCCGAATCGACATTTCGCGGTCTTCTGTCACACTAGCTGATACGGCCGCAATATTTTCTTCACTACGCACAGTACGTAAACGTGTTGGTGGTTTAATGTCCAACAAAGTAGATTTGGTGCGAAATTTGGTCACAATCTTCCGAATAGACTGCTCAGAAGGTCGAGAATGCCGATCATAAAATGGAAGCAGCGCGCGATGAACATTTCGAACCGAGCACGAATTTTGATAGTAAAATTCAATAATTTGCAAGCGTTGTTCATTTGTAAGACGATCCATGGTTAAATTGCAAACCAAACTGAAGCTGTTTGACAGTGACACAGCTGTCAAAACCAGTGTTGCCAAAACCAAACCAGCTAAAAAATCACCCGTTATTTTGCTAAAAAAAATATGTAGATAGGTATGTATGTAGATATTACTCAGTAGTTTTGTGTACGAATGAATTGAAAGTAACTTTAAACATTGATTTAAAAGGACGAATGCTAAAAAAGGGTGATTTTCCAGAGTCTTCGGACGATCTTAAATGGAAACTCCGGTCAGTTTCACTTAAAATCTCAATGTCTTTTTTCTCTTAACTGTTTAGTATAGAGCAATTCATTTTGTGCATCGATAATTATTTCCTGAATTTTGGCATCTAATTAATTCAAATATATTAGTTATTGTTATTTTAGAAGAAATATAAAAAAAAATCAGGACCAGTCTCCGGACGATCAAAACAGAGTCTCCGGACGATTTTGAACCTACTTCGTCATACTTGATTGCTGCTTGCCTAACACCTAATTTCTTCGATCTAATGTCGTGTAAGGCTTATTTTAAGTTGTTTGCATTCATCCTAAAAAAAAGACTAATCATATCTTCTCTATCTACGCTACAGAACTAAACCATGGCAATTTAATGTACATATTTGAAATACCTACTTGTTTCAAGGTTAACTGGTTTTTGTTTCTTTTTCCCAAGCCTGATGCACTGTGTTCTTTGCACATTACATTAAAATAATATCCCATAGGGGTGGTTTTAGTAGGAGAGCCGCTGAAGTCCGACCTTCACCGAACTGTTAACCGGCTGAAACTTTTTTTTATGAAATTTAGTTTGAAAACATATATGAATATGATGGCTTGCCTAACGAAAAGTGTGCCAGGCTATATTAAATTTAACTTTATTTTAATCAATAACTAACTCCTCCTTCACCCATATGTTAAAATAAAACGTTGTGCCACATAGCCATATGTGTAAGTAGGCTTGAGACAAGAAAAAAATTGTATGGGAGAGGGGGGCCTATTCCCCCCGTTTAGCCAGGAGGGGAAGTTTTCTGAAAAATTGGCTATTTTTTTTTTAAATATTAAAAATCAACGGCTTCATCTACAACAACGTGTTATACCTTTCTGCAAAGCCAAAAACTTAGGCTTTCATTTTGTATTTAAATTTAATTGTTTTAAATAAAAGTTTTAGAAAAAATAATGTTCAAACTCAAAATTTTGCAAAAAAAAAAATTTGTTAAATTTTTAGTTAATTTTTTTCAAAATTTTATGTGATTAAGAACTTATTTTGCATTCAACATTCAATACTGTTAATAATTTTGAATATAATAAACAGTAACGTAAAAATAAAAAAGTTTTTTTTTTAAAGCAAAAAGTGATTTTAGTTTTTTCTTTATTTCTCGACAATGGCAAGGTATTTTTCAATCCGGTTTACTGTGTTCGACTAAAAATTAAAAACAGCATTGAATGCTGAAAACAAAATTAGTACTTACTAACATAAAATTTTGAAAAAAATTAGTTCGAAATTTAAGAAAAATTTTTTTTTCAAAATTTTAAGTTTGAAAATTAATTTTTCTAAAACAATTATTTAAAACAATCAAATTTAAATACAAAATGAAAGCCTAAGTTTTTGGCTTTGCAGAAAGGTATAACACGTTGTTGTAGATGAAGCCGTTGATTTTTAATATTTTTTTAAAAAAATTAGCCAATTTTTCAGAAAACTGCCCCTCCTGGCTAAACGGGGGGAATAGGCCCCCCTCTCCCATACAATTTTTTTTCTTGTCTCAAGCCTACTTACACATATGGCTATGTGGCACAATTTTTTATTTTAACATATGGGTGAAGGAGGAGTTAGTTATTGATTAAAATAAAGTTAAATTTAATATAGCCTGGCACACTTTTCGTTAGGCAAGCTATCATATTCATATATGTTTTCAAACTAAATTTCATAAAAAAAAATTTCAGCCGGTTAACAGTTCGGTGAAGGTCGGCCTTCAGCGGCTCTTAGACTATTTTGGTTAGTTTCTATTTGTGTTTTTGTATGCACAGGCATACCAGTAAAGAATAACGTTATTTTCAAATAAATAGAAAAGTGGAGGTGGATTGAAGAAACTGGTTTTATTATTCTCATGTTCTTGTTTCACGATGATTTTAAAATATTGTGTTTGTTTGACAGAGAATAAACAATGATAATACAATTTTCGAAATTTTCTTTTTCATTTTCAATCCATCTGAGGGATGATAATCAAAAATTTTTATTCTGGATACAAATACAAATAAGTACTTTTGGCAAGGAAATTAAGGGTTTCAAAAAGAACTTGAACATAAAAAAAAATTAATAAGACCTTGGAGCTGTCCGGACACTAGATTTTCGCTATTTTAGGTACCAGTGTCCCGGACACTTAAAAAATCGATAAAAAAAAAACTCAATTTCTTTCCTTAGTTATTGAAAGTTCATTACATATATTTTCATTGAAACATTGGTTACAAAATCTCACAAAATCAACTACATATTCTCAGTATATTTTTCTAAGCTAAAAAAAAATAGCAGAACATATACTGATAATAGTTGATCGAATGTATAACGGAAAAGTTAGTTTAAGCCTTAAACTACCCATAACTTTTCCGTTATACCTACATTCGATCGGCTTGTAACTTCGTATGTGTATGTGAAAAATTACTGTATTTTGTTGTTTTTTGCAAATTCTGTTTCTAGTTTTTGTTTTATTTCCTATTAAGTGCAAAATCGTCCGGACAATGGGGTCTTATCGGAGACTGGTGCCGGTACCATATAATATGTTTAAATGGATGTGCACTCATATAATTTTGTCACAAATCGCAAAGAGAAGTTCATCATTATTCATATTGATAGCTTTTATTTCAACAAAACAAACGACATCTCTGCCTTCCTATTTATTATTCTCTTTAAGAGTTCTCTTTTAGTAATATTAAATATTATATACATAAACATAATACAACAAAACAAAGTGGTGCTCATGCTCACGCACAGCTCGCAGCTCACAGGTCGTAGCAAACGTAAATAAAATTACTGTGCTATGCGCTTATAGTTATGTAAATATAGCTGTTATTTTTATTATAGAAAATGGAAAACACGAGCAATATTTAAGTTAAATAGAACAAAAATATGCAGTAAGCACCTGCAAACTGCAATATACATTTTTTTTTTCATTCATATATTACCCGCCCTTTATGTATGCATTAAATGTATTCCCAAAGAAAGTGTTTGTTGTGCTTGCGGCTGCACTTCGACGCGCGCCGGTTCCAGAGTCGCCTTCTTCATATTACCTTAAAGCTAGGTTTCCCATTGAAAATTTCGTTGGTCTTTTGCGTAAAACTGTGTAGCTCCGAAAATATTCCGAATATGTATTTAAATGAAATCAACGAGTATAGATTATACATTTAATAAGCTAATAGTTATTTAGCTAAAAAAATATTTAAAATGTATTTCATCCCAAAAGGGTCATGCCATGCATGACGAAAAATTATGAAATTTTTGGAGACGTTTCCGGTGGAAAAGTTTTGTTGCCTTAAAAATTCATTTTCTATTCTTTTCATATTTTTATCTATTCTTAAAATGTCTCACGACTCAGTAACGTGGCTTTTTTCTTAAATATTTTGTCCAGTTTCGTCAAAAAAAAAATTAACAAATAAGTACACGAAAAATGGGGAAAATTTAGCAAAAGTAGGTGTGATTTATTTGGAATAATTTCTAAAGTAGAAAAGATAAAGAATTGAAAATATTTTTTTTTAACATTGTCGAAATAAACATAATATCATATTAATTTTTTAATTTTTTTTATAAATTATCTTACTAAAGTTTTTTTAAGTGCAAAGTAACAAAATGCATGTTTTTCTTAGAATATTCTGTGACGAACAGGATTCCAGCCCCATTTAGTTTAACTCAACAACAAAAGTATTTTTTTATGAAAATTTAATATCTCTTCGACTCAGTAACGTTTTTAGAAAAAAAAGAAAAAAATTAAAACATTTTTAAAAATGCATTTAAAAAAGTCAATATTTGTGTATCAATTATGAGGAGAATGCAGCAAACAATATTTTTTTATAATTTTTGTTCATATTTTTTATATAGAAATCAAAATCAGAAACTAAAATAATTTTACGATAACCCGTTTATTTTAAATTAATATTCGAAAATGGGTAATTTTCTTAAGATTTTTACAAGAAAAATCGCGTTTGCTCATGAAAAACACACTAAGGTACTCAGTTCAAACGAATTGAACTAGGTGGCGTTGTTTTATATTTCATTCTCTTCTCCTTCGTTTTTTTTTCATAGGATAGAGAAAAAATTCTTCATACCAAACTTTCTCACAGAATTCGTTTGGGAATGAAAATTCATTTTTTTATACTTCTGGAATGTTTATGGTATGTAGGCAATTGTGATCACTTACTATGTTATGTACTTTGTAGGTATTCGATGAAAAAGTTATTTTCAATACCTACCTACATTTGTCATATTTGCATGCATACATTTGGAATATGTATGTGAATACGCGTATTTTTTGAAAATGAGTCAAGTACAAGGGCTTGAGAAGTAAAATACCTGTTCCGCAATGAGGAAACGATCTTTTTTTTCGTGGTGGTGTGTGCCATTTCTTAGGATTATGTGAAGGGTTTTTTTTCTGTTGTGTGTTTTTGTTTTGCTTCTGTTTTTTGTAGCAATGACATTTCCTTTCGTTTCTCTATGCTGGTGGAATCGAAATATTCTTTTTAGAAGAATATTTATTTCAAATCGAATTCTTCCGAGTGCGGTTGTGATTTAAAATTCGGACAAATTATTATTCTTTGGAACATTCATTTCTGTGCAGTGAAGTAAATTACAAAAATCAACTTTATGCTTTAACCAAATATTTGTGAAGTGCTATAGGTACCTGCCGTCTTATTATTGTTTTGTTTTGCGGAAATCCTTAGTTTTATCAATATGCCCCGTGCACCGAAAAAATTTAAGCCGTTTAAATATGGACAAAGGAAACACAAGAAAATTAAAAAACAGCAAAGCAATGGGTAAGAAAAATAATCAAAATCATATTCGAATTATTGTATCACATAAGAATACAGAATGATTTGCAAATTTCGGAAGAGTGTGCAAAGTAAAAAATGTTTCCAGTCACCATAACATCGTGAAATCACTTATAGGGGAGGAAGGGGTGGATGTGGACAGGGGCGGATGTGGACATCGGCATTTCAAGTCCACTAGTTGAAAATTTGAATATGGCAACGATGCCATCCATTGCCTTTTTCAATTGTGAATGAACCTTAAAGTTTTCAAATCTGTCAGTCTTGTGTAAAAATTGTTACAGGTTCATTCGTGATTTTCACTCTAAAAGTAAAATTATTCTCCCTCAGAAATTCGCAGATATTTTTTAAAAACAAAGCAGAAATGAATGCAGGTAAGTGTTTTTAATATTATCGAAGTGTCTTGATAACATTGGTGATCATTGTTTTTTTAAATAGAGGGTTTTCTAAGAAATAAATGTATTACTTTACAAAAAGTGCTTGCGGGGTGAATGTGGACACTATATGGGACACACTTTTATTAAATGTTTTTTATACTTTTGTGAATTAAAATAAGAAATTTTTATTTTGGAATATTAAAAAAGTTCTTTTTTTAAAATCTTGTGTTAGTTTTCAATTATTTATCGGTTATTTTTGTAGCTGTCCACTTCCGCCCCATTAATTTTGGTCCGTGTCCTTATCCACCCCTTGGTGGGGGCATATGGACAGAAAAAAGCTTGTTGATTGAATTATGGAAAACTTTAAAACTTGAAGTCTTATCAAGTTTATGTTTAGGGACAATTTAGGGGAAGCCTTAGTTTATCAGCTGGTAAAAAGTGTTGATTTAAAGTCTTTACTGTAGACAAATATTAAAGATTTAATAAAATTTGTCCACAACCGCCCCCTCCTCCCCTATATAGTTCGTTTTCTTCTGCAAGTGTTCTGTGGGGTAGGCAGAGTGAAGTCTTTGCAATTGCAAAGCTTCAAGAAGAGGCAAAAATTGAAGTTCGACAATGTGGACTATTCAAGAAAAACCTTTTTCTTGGTGCTACACCGAATGGTACTGCAGGGGATATGGCCATATGTGAAGTAAAATGTCCTTTCACAGCAAGACAAATGCAAATAGAGGAAGCTGTAAGGGAGAAGAAAATTAATCTCCTTCAAAAAAAAAGGAAATGACTGCCTAAATACCCAAGGAAAGACAGAATTGAGGCAATCATTTTTTTGATTTTTCTATCATCGTAAAATCATGTTTGATCAAAATGTCGTCTTGAACTTTTTTAATTGTTCATACATATGTAGCTTGTCAAAAAGTACCTCTACGTCTCTTTATAGATAAATATAAAGATGAAACCAAAGAAAAATTAAAATCGTTCGTCAAAAACCCAAAAAAAGAAACAATTCGAACACAATGTCATCAAAACCATCATAATCCCAAATTACAAAATTTGCGAAGAAAAAAGAAAAACAACAATTCATGAATGCTACTCCTACTTTAACTCTAAGTGCACAGTACATAATACGTATGTAGAATGTAGATGCATTTTTGTGTATATCCACACCACATTTCCAGTCCACAGTTCCACATAGTTAATAGATACATGCGAGATGCAAAAATACCTCTTTAGGCGTTTTTCTTTTTTAGTTCAGAGCTCCGAACTCTGAGTGTTCAGAGCTTGCTGAACACGCTCTGAACAAATGAAGCTCTGAACATTTTCTGAACGCTCGGATTTCGTTTTGAAATGCAATTGAGCATTTTTAGTTCAGACATCGACAATTCGTATTTTTGAAAGCTGAAATTAACATTTTTTCATTAATAAATAAAATAATTAAATAATTATTCAAAATAAAGCTAATCATCTTTGCCTGAGCGACTTGTTTCCACCACCATTTCAATTGTTTTGAGAAAAACACGCTTGCGCTCAGCATTTCGTTCATTACGCTCGGTCTCTTTTTTCTGAGCGCGCCGTCGAACTCTGAACACTCAGAATCAGTGCTCTGAACGAAAAAAGTAACACAACTTTGATGCTCTGAACACTCTGAACTAAAAAAGAAACACAACTTTTCGTTTGACAGTTCAAGCTCTGTTCAGATGTAAAAAAGAAAAACGCCTTTTTTTTCATCCCTATTTTGTGCACAGATGAGTTAAAAGGGAGATGGGAAACCAAGTGTAAAATGACAATGTCTACAAGCTGCGGTCCAAGTTTACTGCAAGAGTATGCGTGTTTTTACCAATACTATCTCAGTAAACTTCGACATACCACCTGATTTTTGTTGCTGTTTTTTCTCATTTATTCACATACACGAGAAACGGTAAAATAAAATTTGAGGTATCCGGAGAGTAAAACATAAGTCAGTTTCCGATCTCCTTTTGTCTCTGATTTTGTGGACCTTGGTAAACGAAACTCATTTGTCATTTCTTACATATCGCTCACTTAATTCTGAGTGAGATGAGTAAAAAAACAAAAACTAGAAAACTAGAAATTTCAAGTGGCTTGGCTATACGAGACGGAAATAAAAAAAAAGAAAGGGAAATATTCACTAACACTCGTGCATGCTTTTACTCGAGCTCGGAGTTCAAGAAAAAAGGAAACCCAGTCTCATAGCCGTATTTAGGGGGAGGGTTACGGGGTTTAACCCTCCCCGAAATAATTTTGTAAAACAAAATCAAATAACTATTGATTAATAACTAAATGATTTTTTTGTTGTCTTGCTAACACTGACCGAAAATTAAGGCAAAGAATACTGCAATGTCCCAAAGGCAGTTAGAATTTTTGGTCTTTTGTAAAAAATATGAAGAATTTTTCTTCTTCTTCGGTCCCTACGCTCGTTGACAATAAAAACACTCCAGTTGTTAGCTCTCTAGCTGCTAGAGAGTGTCATGATTCACCAGTTCTTGAGCGCGTCAATGATTCCATGGTTAAAATCTTCTTCCGCACTCTCGCGGTGGCGAGAGTCCTAGAAGTTCTCAATATACATTAATCTGCTGGTCCGGATGGTATCCCTGCTATTAATCTAAAGAGGTGTTCTTCCACGCTGGCAAAACCCTTGTATAAGCTTTTCCATCTATCCTTCTTATGGGCTCGTTCCGAGCAGTTGGAAAACAGCATTTGTCCAGCCAATTCCAAAAAGAGGCGAATCTTCTTCTCCCTCCAATTATCGTCCGATTGCACTTACGTCCCTTCCTTGTAAGGTCATGGAAACGCTGATAAACTATCAACTCAAGAAATATGTCGAAGACCGAAAGCTTCGTAATGACCGGCAGTACGGCTTTCGCAGCAACAGGTTCACTGGTGATCTGATGGTTTGTCTCACCAAACAGTGGAACAAATCTTTCGATATTGGTGAATCCCTCCTTCGTTGGATTAGAAACTTTCTTTCAAACCGTTCACTACAAGTTGTATTGGACGGATTCATGTCTGAAACCCACAATATAAATGCTGGTATACCCCAGGGCTCCGTTTTGTCTCACCCTCTTTCTCATTTTCATAAAATGATCTCTTGTCTGTATCTTTTAATCCAATCAATTGTTTCGCTGACGATAGTAACCTTAGCTTTTCTTATTCATTTCCAGACTCACATCCCTCCTCTTCGGATGTGAAACTGCAACGGTAAAAAATGATAAGCTCATTAAACACTGACTTCAACAGCATTGTAAAATGGAGAATACAAAATCACGTAGAATTTATTGCTTCGAAAACTCAATGGTGTCTTATATCGTTAAAGCGAGATATACCTCCCCTGCCACTGTTCACGAGCACATATGCGATATCGCCAAAAATGCCGCAAAATGGTTTCTGAAGACAGTGCAATCAATTTTTCTCCCCGTCTGATCTGGCCCTTATCTTTAAGACGTATATCCGTCCAAAGCTTGAGTACAATTCCCATCTTTGGGCTGGTGCTCCAGTTACATACTTAAGCCCCCTTGGACGGTATACAAAAAAGAGACCTAAGACTGATTGGTGACAGAGACATAACCAACTCATTCATCTCGTTATTTTTCATTTCATTTTCATTTCATTTATTGTGTAATTATGCTCAGTAAGATACAATATCTTATAAGATAGAGCAAATTTCTGTACATTCATACATTATTTTAACAAAAATGTGCTTTGTATTTTAGAAAAAAGTTAAAATTTCAAGTTATTAAGTAACAGCAAAATATATAAAACTATTAACAAGAAGAAGAATAACAATACAAATTTAATCAAATAAAAATATAAAAAAAAGATTAACTGAAAATTAAATTTAAGAGTTATTCATTACCATCATTCATCATCATCATCATCATCATCATCATCATCATCAACATCATCATCAGCTTAGAAGCTAGGAGAAGAATTCTTTCAGAGATCTTCCAAACATGGCCTGGTTACTAATAACTCTAATAGAGCGAGGGAGGGAGTTCCATAATCGAATGGAATGCACGTAGAACTGCCGTTCTGAAACCAAGAATTTGAAGCGCACTGGCATAAGGTCACATGATCTTTCAGAACGTGTAAAATTTATTTTGTTGTATAAGTATTCTGGTTGATGAGACTGCAAGACGTTGTGAAGTAGTGTTAAAGTTCGGAGTTTAAACAGATTATCCAACGATATGCCATAGATAGACTTAGAAAAACTTGAAATGTGATCATATCTCTTGAGACCATAAACATACCGCGCAATACAGTTAAATGCAACATTAAGTTTACGTTTGTGTTCGAAGTCACAATTACTAAAAACTTCGCAGCAGAATAACATTAGGGGCATAATCAAAGTCTTGGCTAATATTAACCGAGTTTTCAGAGGTGTTATGTAATGAGATGCCCAGAGCAATCGAAGACCTCCATATATTTTACCTAATGTTAAATTAATATGGGTATTCCAACTTAGAGTCTTATTAAATGTTAGCCCTAGATTTTTTGCAGAATCGACAAACTGAATAATACAGTTATTAAGATAAATCTCCGGAAAGTATGATGTGTCAGCATTAGTTCTAGATATGACAAGACATTTAGTTTTACTCGGATTTAAGCTGAGGCTATTCTTACGGGACCATAGGACAATATTATTTAAGTCCTCATTGACTTCATATACACCATTCTCGAGCATACCTAGATGAAAACTATTGTATAATTGAACATCATCGGCGTACATGTGCACCGAAGAGTTTAGCGGGCAAGACGGGAGATCATTGATGTACATCGAGAACAACAAAGGTCCTAATATAGAGCCTTGAGGGACACCTTTATTTAAAGGGAGAAAAGTTGATAAAACATTGTTTGCAAAAACTGCTTGCATTCTGTCGGTTAAATAGGAGAGAATAAGCTTGACTGATGGATACGAAAAATGAAATTGAGTTTTAAGTTTTTTACAGAGAACGGAATGATTAACGGTGTCAAAAGCTTTAGAGAAGTCAAGAAGGGTTAATATTGTGACTTTATCATTATCTAAGTTATTTCTAATGTTTTCAACAACGTCAATTAAGGCTGTAGTGCAGCTGTGCTGTGGCCTAAAGCCTGATTGATTGATGTAAATTAATTTATTGTTTGTAAGAAACGTTCTGATTTGAAGATTTATTATTCTTTCCAACGCTTTCGAGAGAAAAGGCAAAATGGCAATGGGACGAAAATCATCAGCATCACGATTTTTGGGAATAGGTATTATCTTTGCCTGTTTCCAGGCTAAAGGAAAAGTACTACTCATTAAAATATTATTGAAGATATATGTTATGTATTTTAAGATATAAGGAAGAATGGTTTTCAAAAAGATTGGATGTATGCCATCAGTTCCAACAGAGTTGGACTTTATAGCTAAAATACTTTCAAGAACATCACACTCGGTAATACATGAGAGACAAAAACCAGTAAATGAGCTGTCATTAAACATTTCTGCCAGATTGCAGGTTTGGTGCTCAGTTTCGCATGAGTTTAAGTTGACAAAACGTTTATTAAGCTCATTACAATCAATATTGAGTGTTTTGTTATTTACTTGCTTACCAATGCCAATTTCTTTCAAATTCTTCCACAGTTTGTCTTTGGCTAGAGAAGGATCAAACTTTGGAGCATAAAACTGTTGCTTGGCTTCACGAATTAAACGTATGACACGGTTTCTTATTGTTTTGTATGTTGTATGCAAAGTTTCGAGTCTAAAATTTTTCCATCGGTTATAGGCTATATTTCGTTCTCTAATAAGGCTCTTAATATGGTTGTTAAACCAGGGCTGTTTTTTATTATTTGTTCTTGTAACCATTGGAACATGTAAATCAAAAAGATAATTAATATTGTATTGAAGAAAAGACACCTGGTCGTCAACAGAGGGTATATTGTATATCTGGGCCCACTCAATTCGATTCAAATCTGTTTCTAACATCAACCTATTCACATTTTTGAAGTCTCTATAACAGTTAGGTGAAGAAGATACTGTTGGTGAACATTCGAATGTTAAGTACATTAAGTCATGGTTGGAAAAACAAGGGGCAGAAAGTTGTTTGTAAAGAAGAACTTTATCACTGTGACTTACAAAAAACAGATCAAGTAAAGTACTACCATGTTTTGTAAAATGTGTGGGAGATGCTATATTTACAGGGAATAAACTAAGTGAACCCATTCTATCTACAAGTTCAGAGTTTCTGAGCACATCATGGTTGAAATCCCCTGCGACTATAATGAATGGAGACACAAAAGTTAGCTCGTCCAGTATTGAAAACAATGGAGTCAATTGAATATTTCGATTTGGGCAATATACAGTTCCAAGCAATACCTTATTGTTGTTACATTTAACCTCAATGAACAAATATTCTACTTCGCTACCCGGTGAGGATTTACAAATCAGTTTGCAGTTTAAATCTTTGCGATGAAAGATTGCGACACCCCCACCCTTACGACCACTTCTATCGCATCGAAAAACATTAAAACCATCCATATGACAAAAAATTTCATGAGAAAACCAAGTTTCACAAACACATACAACATCAATATTAGAATTTTCGAACAAAAAACGAAATTCATCCATCTTAGGATTCAAGCTTTGAGCGTTAATATGGCAGACCTTCAAACCATCATGCTGTACACCTAAAATTCTTATCATACAGCGAGTAGAACCATGCTCATTTTCGAATAAGGAATCCCAATCACGATCTCCAGAATTAGAATTAGCCATTGTTATATACAAAAAAGTGATAAGGCAAACAAAAAGCCCACCACAAAGACATAATAAGAAGCAGTATAACCAAGTTTAAAAGATTCTCAAGAAATATAGAAAAGATGATGGTGACGACAATGACAGTGATGGGTTTAATTTTATAAAAATAATTATTCATTTAAAAATAAGAAAGATAAGGAATATAAATTAGAAATTAAATAATCAAAAAATAATATAATATGTAGGAAGAAAAAATCAAAACAAAGCAAAAAAGAGAAAAAAAAGTTTTGTTTACTTCTTCTACTTGTGTTATTGTAGATCAGCTGTTCCAGTTGTCATCAATGATGAAGTGGCAATAACATTCAATGAATCTATGTTTTCCACTAAATGAGCTTTACCATTGCGTTTGTCTTTGACGTACACCAGTGGCGTAGATAGCTTTTCGCTATGGGAGGGGATGGATCTACTTCGCTCATTTTTACTTCCGACATCTATACTAATATATAAAGTTTGTTTGTTTTTTTTGAACGCGCTTATCTCAGAAACTACTGGTTCGAATTATAATTGAGTTGGATAGTCCATTCTCCAAAATTCGAGGAATCTTAGGCTTCATAACAAATTAGTCTACGGCCAATAGGAGCGAAGAATCAGTGGAAAATGTGGAAACTGCTAAATCAAATTGAAAAACTTTTTTTTTGTGGAGAATAGTCCATTTATCGAGGAAGGCTTTAAGCTATACAAAGTTACGCTGCGAATAATAAGAGCAAAGCTTCAGTGAAAAGTCTTACTAAAACGGAGAAAATAATACATATTTGCAGGCTTCGAGTTAAGAAGAATTTTGACTTAGGGAGAGTCGACTAATATACAATTTTAAAATAACTTCGCAACCAAATTCATGCGCATGATGCAAAAGTCGAAACGCACCTCTGGCCGGAGTACAAGGGAGAGACGGACAAAGTCGCGGGCAACTGCTAGCATAGAATATATGCAAAAGTCTTGGATGTTTGTCTGTCTTTCTGTAAACGCACCTGCAGTTTAGGGAAGCCACCAAACAATTTTTTTTTGCCAAAAACCAAAAGTATCAATTTTCTCAATTTTTTTTTTTTTAAACTTCGTCCAAAACGCTAATGGGTAATAGCACATTTTGCTTTCTGGTTTAAATGAATTTGTGTGAGTTATCGTTACCGTTAGGATTCGAGTTAACTTCACCGCAGTTATGCAAACATTTGTGTTCGTGTGGATGAGTGTGTTGCGTGTTTGGGGCGGTTTCTTACACCCAATTAACAATGTGACATACGGTGAGAAGAAATCTAAATAACTTTAAATTTTTGTGTCGGTGTGGGCTTTTGATGTGGAAAGCTGGATTTAAGCTCTTTTTCTTGCACGTTTACCTATTTTCAATTGTTGAGAGACGTTAAAATATACTTTTTAAAAATCGATATAAAAAAGAAATTCAAAAAATTAGGTGATTTGCAAAAGTAATAATTTCTTTCAGATGAAGAGTAGACTTTGTGTTTTCCCCGTAGACTGTAGGTATAGAATGTACTATGCGTTTCTTTAACTTATTTGGCATGACTGGTTATGTTCAACAATTATTTATGAATCCCAATGGGGGGGGATATATCCCCCTGATCCCCCCCCTATCTACGCCACTGACGTACACAAAACCTCGCATAGTAAAAGCAGAGAAAAATTTCCCCTCATTTTTCATCTTAATTGCACTCTGCAGTATAAGGCGGTTCTTTACCGTAAGACATTCGTGCATAAACACCGGCTTATCAGAAGGAAGTCCAAAATCACGAAGACAAAGTGGTTTTTTTGATGCTGATCGGTAGTTTGCGATTGATCGTAGTGTAGCGCTTTTGTCTCGCGTTGAGTGAAATTTTACGAGTACCGGTGCATTAGGTGTCGAGTTTGTTGTTTTCAGTCTGTAAACGTCGCGAATAGCCATGGGTTGTAATCCTATCGTGTTACACATTTTATTAAAAGTTAATTTAAGATCCTCGTTTTTGATTAGAGGCAACCCATGAATGAGTGCATCGCTCTGTATTTGTTTATAAAGTTGATTTTCTTCGTTTTTATCAATGCGTGCGGTAATTTTATTAATTAAGTCATCGTGTTTTTTAATTTCTTCTTTGAGTGATTTGTGTTCTTCTTTGATCGCATCAATTTCACTCAATTTCGATTCCAAAAATCCTATGCGAGTAGTGACGTCATCAATCGATTGTTTTAGTGCCGAAACATCTCTTTCAATTGTAGTCGTTATTCTTTTCTCAACTTCATCCATTTTTGCCGAGAGGAGTGAAATGATATATTCGCTTTGTTTTTTAAGAGATTCGTCGGATTGTGATTGAGACATAGCGGTGTGCTCAGGAGTTAAAAAATCGATGGATCGTTTTGATGATGATGAAGAGTGTGTGTTTTTTGCTTGTTTTGGATCGGGTGAACAGGGCTGCAGTTGTGGGTCAGGGGAAGACGATAGATCTCCTCTATTTCTTTTGTTAGGCATGTACAAGCAAGGTGAAAGAGCAGTATGTGACGAGGTTGTTGTTGTGGGTGAGTGCCAATAGTATGATGTGTGAGTTTTATTTTATTGTATATACAGAATAGTATTGCTACTGATGTGAGACCACCGTCGTAACGTGTCGTGTCTCTTTCGGTTCTATCGTTACTTTTACGGTAAGTTCTCAAGTCGAATAGCCAGTTGCATTCCTCCCCTAAAATAATTCACCCGTAATACTCGCGCTTCTAGGAATGGCCATCAGTTAACCCTCGAGTCCAACTTCGGACGTACTCTCAAGTATAGAGAATCGTTCTTTAGCCGTACTTCAAGAATGTGGAACTCTCTTCCACACTCTGACTTTCCAATTCAATGCAATGTTCAGGTATTTAAGACCAATGTACACCGGCAGTCCGGCACCTCCTTTCCAACCACTTTCCATTAATAAAGGGTAATAGGTACACTCAAGAGTTATTTTTAAACTATCCATCAAACATTGTTTCGTGAACAAATGAATTGGCTTCGGCGAATTGAAAAAATGTGATAAATTTGATACATAATGTTTACTTTTTTATCTTAACCCCCCTGAAACAAAATCCTAGCTACGGCTATGCCCAGTCTTATAGCGTTTTTTTTTTGGTAATCCGGAATTGTACACAGAACTGTCCGATTCCGGATTTCAAACGAACAGGCAAACACATTTTTTTGCTTCTAAGGGTTGAATGGTTGTGTATTTGCGAAACCTCATATGCAGAATTGCAGATGACATGACATTGTTTTTAATTTCTTTATTTGTAAACATGGCAGTGAGTACGTATATGCGAGTGTGTGCATGTATGCGTGATTCTGTTTTTGATTCTGACTTTGAATTCGGAATCGTTTTTCTGTTCTATTCAGAACAAGAACTGTCATCTTGTGCCAAGTGAACGAGTACAGAACTGTTCGGAACCGTTCCGGACGACCAAAAAAAAAAAACGCTATTAATGTTTCCGCGCTGCTAAATGTGAAATCCGAATACCAAGCCGAGTGCAGTTAGCTTCATTTGAGGTAGTACAGTTTTATCTGTGTTTTAATGAACATATTTTTAAAAAGCACATTAGCAGGGGGTTTTAAATTAGGTGAAGCAAAAATAAGAGACAGAAAGAAGTTATTGACACTATTGCGGATATCCGTCATCATAAATGTCAAGTAACGTAAAGTTAAAGAATAAGTTTGTTCAATAAGAAAAAGTGTAGGTTAGAACAGTACAGAAAAGTGTAGAACAAAACAGATCAGCACAGAAATGTCAGACAAGTTAGAACAGTCATCGAAACGTCATCTGTGAAAACAAAAATCAGAAAAAAAAACTTCCTGCATTGTTTTCTTCAACACATGTTTGAAAATGTAATTTATTTAAGGAATTAGATGTTTAAAAAATCAAACAAATAAATATTTACTATTTTATAAGCAAAATCAAAAAATCTTTCATTTCAAAACAATAACAAAGACAAAAAAAAACTACACAGTTTGACAGTTGTCATGATTCTGTTCTAGGTTACTCTTCCTCAAAAGCAAGTACAGAAAATCCTGTTCTTTTTTACGCTAACCTACGCTAAACTGTTCTAGAAAAAGTCATTGAACAGCAAACTAGAACAGTCTAGCACAGAAAAATTGTCATTGAACAGGAAAACCTTGTACTTTTCTGTCCAATACAGTCCAGCACAGACTCATTAAACAGACTTAATGTGTACTATATCACGAGAAATGAACTACTCTTGAATTTCTGTTTAACGACAGCACTGTACTGGAGTGCTGATACTAACTACCACCAACAGCACTATTTATTATACAGAAGACAGAACACAACACAACATCACATTTAAAAGCAGAGCACAGAGCTAAAGCAGTGGCGTTTCGGTCGATGTACGAATAGAAACAACGTGTTTTATCTTTTATGCTTGATTTTTCGGCTGGCAAGAATAAAGTGTTGTTTGTTTGAATTAGTAACAAAGTGCATAAAAAAAACTATATTTTAATGAAAGTTAAGTTCTTGTGATTAAACTTTGAAACGATACAAGATATCTATATATTAGTGTATTAGTGACTATACAATGACATTAATAATTATATCTATGAACTAATGAACACAAATATTTCAAAATAAACAATAAGGGAAATAAGAAATGCTATGGACAGCAAAAGATTAAAGCAAAGAGGACAGAATTCTCTCAAACGTTCACGTCCAAGAAAGTAAGTTATTGTTTAGTGTTTATATTGCTAGGGTTCGCTTCAGGTTGTTTCTTATGTTTCAAATATCATTGTAAGATGTAGCTTCAGCTTATGCACGACTGATGTTTTTTTTTCAAAGTTGGATACTACTGTCTACGCCACTTATATGCACGCAGCTCGGAAAACTGAGAACTGAACTGAAAACTGGTGGGAATTTCATCAGTTTCAGTTTCAGTTGGGCTGCTAAGCAGAACGTCGTTGGTTCGAGTCCTACTCAGGCCAAGTTTTCATTTCATCTTTCACGGGCACTGCCTCTTGCGAAGACCTGAAAAATCTTCCAAGAGTAGCAATCTGTCATGAAAAAAGTGCTTCTCAACTCTGCCGTTCGGAATCGGCGTTAAATTGTAGGTCCCCTCAATTCTTAACACGCACTCAGAGAATTGTTGATGAGAGTAAGCCACTTAGGCCTTGGGTCTTCAAGAGCTGTCGCGCCACTCTGTTTATTTATTTTATTCAGTTTCAGTTAAACGAGGGTTTACACATCAGTTTAACTGAGAGCTTAACTGATTGCTCAATTGAAACTGAAACTGAAATGATCGTCTAAATGGGGCCTTAAATCACGCCGCCGCCGGCCGCCGCGTCGTAGCAAGATAATTTGGTATACTGGAAGTTCGATTAAGTCGAACTAACTTGGGCATATACAACTATTGATTTTCTGCATTTTTGTGTTGCACCTAACCGGAGTATACTGTATTGAGGAATGTCATGTGGTCATGTTTCATGTCACTCTTTTTCTCTTGTCGTTTATCAGGGATGTCAGATGAATTTTTCTGCTTTTAAAGATTGAAGACTGTTGAAGTGTACTAACAAAGTGCTATCAATAAAAAAAAGTTGTTGTTATTGATAGAAATGAAAAGTCAACATAAAATCTCTTGTTTACTATTATTGGGAGTTATTTTTTGTTGATTACGGATGCATATATTATTTTATAAGGATTATATTCAAATATTTGATTGTAATGATAACTGTGGGATAAATTTAATAGAAAAAAGTAAATTCAAACTAAGAACTGAGTACAAACTCGTCTTTTAGAAGCAAAACTTCAGGCTTTCTTGACTTGGGGAGTAACCTGTTGAAAGAGTTACGAAAATGTCGAATGAATGTTGAGAGGGAGATGTTAGTTGGTGAGGATAGTAGTAGTTAAAATGGTGGCCACGAGCAGTCTAGCTCGGTGACCCAATTAGCGCTGAGTTGCGCCGTTTTGATACCATAAAAAAAACTCGCTTGACCTTTAAAATTAAAAGAGGGATTAAATATAATTCTGAGTTTTTGTTTTGAGTTCGCTAGCTGGCGATCTCAACTCCGAAGAGGAACTGAAACAATAAGTTAAAAATACGCCTCAAATCCACTTTGTTGCGTTTAGAAAGGAGATCAAATCGTTGATCTTCAGTTCGGAAAGCTCATTTAGGTCATTTGAGAAGGACTTTCCCAATGTTTTGGCTCTCGTTTTGGCTAGGGCAGGACACCTACATAAGAAGTGAAGAACAGTTTCCTTTTCTCGCTGGTCCCCACTGTTGGTTACTGTAATTTAACATGTATATAACTAATTTAAAACTACTTTGAAACTTTTTAATCAAAACTTGTTTTGAGACTTAAGTAAATTTATTTTACTTTATTTTTCACTCGTTCTTAAGAAGCTGTTCTGATAACATCAAATAATATTATTTTTCTTTTACTTAAATAAAATACTTTTTCTAACTATTTCTCGAATCTAATTATTTAACTCTGGAATATCTTCGTTTGCAATTTCTCACCCACAACTACGACAAAAAGTATTGTGGGGGATGCCTAACTTAGATGCATTTTCTCCAACAGGCTAGTGTCCGGTGCATGTAGCAACGACCCTGGCTATGTCTTGCCTGGGTCGGCAAATAAGATTATTAGTACGGGATTTATTGTAGGTGGGCATGCTTCATTAATCGCGGGTAGTTCAGCCTGAAAATGGTGAGAATAGAAAGAGAGATTCTTGCTTTAAAAGCAAGAAAGAGCAGTGCGCCCGCGGTCATATTTTCCATCTCTCTTCTTCTGCGTATATTCATACTATAGTTATTTCCTTATTGGAGTCGGTCATAGCGTCATATTTACATACAGCGTTCTTTCTGTTCCTCGGCATTCTACTCTAGTCTCTCGAAATTTAGTCAGGGAACGGATAAAAATGCAATCAACTGAAAAGTCAGAATTGTTATAAATCTAAATCTCGGATTAAAGGTCAGTGAAAACAGTATATTAAGTTGGGTATTTACATTAATGTCTATTCTTGGGTAGTACAGGCAAAATGACAATATTGTAGCGCCATCTTGAGACTTAGTAGAAAACAGTTTTTTTTTACATAATGTAAGTTGGTTATTAAAATAACTGATTTCTGCTAGGTCTTGCCTGTAGGTACTACCCAAGAAAAAATGTACTAAGCAAACACCCAACATAATATGCTGTTTCCACTGACCCTGTAACCGAGATTTAGATTTAGAACAATTTATTAGTTTGGTGGGATTTAGGGTAGGAAAGGAACATAGTAGATGCAAATGTAGTTTATTATGGTATGTTCATTGTTTTAAATTTAATTCAATGTTTGTTTTTACGTTTTGTATAATACTACGTTTGCTTCCAGCCTAAATCCGAGACATTGGGGCATATGCATAAAAATCTAGTATTTACTAGTAGTAAATACTTCAAGTAAATACTAGATCAACAAGTAAAAGCTCAGATTCGTAGTATTTACTTCATTTGGTATGCATAAAAAAAAGTAAATGCTAGCTAGCATTTACTAGTAGTAAATACTAGATTCATCCAAGTAAAAACTACATATTCATCGGAAGACTCAGGCATTTACTTACAGCAATTGAAAAATAAAGTAAAATGGAAAATTAGACTAAAAAAGTTATAAGAAAAACCTTAAATTTGCTTTAATTAGGTATTTAGATTTCATCACTTTGAGCTGAAGACTGAAGTATTTGTTATTGATTTTTTAATTATAAATTTTCATACGGCGAGTGGTTGTTTCATAATCTTGACAAAAAACGAAAATCATTGTACGTTAGATTTTGTCAAAATGTTTGAGGTACATTCGGTTCTTTTCATCAAATCTATTTCATTTGTCCGCAGCTGCCCCTATCTCCTATTTCAGGTGCACCAGAACGGCGTCCGTGGTCGTTAGTAGTTTCGCTTTTAACTCCTCTGTCCTCTTCTTCAAAGTAGTCGGGTTTCATTTAAATACTTTGCAACATTTATGCAAAACAAAACATGCCACGTTTTTTAATTGCACCCGTATATAGTTTTGTAATATTGGGAATCGACTTTTTAGCTGACCAGAACATCGTTCTATGATGACCCTCTCTTTTGTATGTGATTTGTTGTATGATTTCTCCTTGCTCGTGATTGGGTTTCTACAAATGGTGCTAATAACCAAGTGGCGATTCCATATCTTTCATCTGCCAAGAGAACTGTGTTAACTGAATTTCTTAAAATTGATTCAAGAAAACTGTTTTTTCAAATCCTGGAGCCATATGAACTGAGCCTGGCCATTCACAAAAAACACTTGTAAAACATTCTTTTACATCACAGGTGGCTGGAATGTTGATGGATGCATATGCATATCCCTTTCGATTTATATATTCTCAGAATAGAAGTGATGTTTTTTAATCTCCACATGTGTGCAATCCAAGGCTCCAATACAAGAAGGAAAGCTGTATTTAGAAAGCCAAAGCGGTAAAGCATTTTGAAATTATTTGTCGCTGGAGATATTCTTTCCTTGTTAACTTGTTCAGTATTAATGTGCAAAAACGCGGCCATTTGACAAGAATATTGAACCGATCGCGTTGAATGATGATTTGCCAGTGAAAATGTTCGTTTCAGGGCCAGTTGCTCAATCGAATCATAAATTTAAGTTCTACATAAAGTTTTCATTTTTGTATGAGACGCTCCGGAATTCTTAAGTTCTACATAAAATCCCCATACAAAAGTAGAACTTTATGTAGAACTTAAATTTATGATTCGATTGAGCAACTGGCCCTCAAACACCCAAAAGTATTTACTAGCAAATGTTCAAGTTGCTCTTTAGCAACTTGTAAAAATTGAAGTAAATACTAGTAGTAAAAGGTTTTTATGCATATCACTTTAAGTATTTACTACCAAAATTCATCCATACCTAGTAAATACTTATACTTCTAGTAAAAGCTTTTATTCAAGTATTTACTTGAAGTTTATGCATACGAAAAAAAGTAAATACTATCAAAATTGACTAGTAAAAGCATTTACTACCGTTTATGCATATGGCTCATTTATTATAAATCTTCTTCGTTTAATCTCGGATGTAGAATTTGACAATATTAATTGTAGAAGTTCAATATTACAAATAGGTATTTTGTGGCATCGTGAATCGTGATACAATATGACAATAATCAAATGGAAGTTGATGATGAAAATCCCACAGTAGATCACTTTCAAGAACCAAGACAAGTAATTAAAGTAAGGTTAGTTTATTCTTATCTTATTTCTAAGATATACTGAATTTATCAAACCATGATGAAATTACCGATAGGTTGAATAACGTGCCAAAAACAGATATTCGGTGTGCTCGTCCATCAGAAGACAATCAAACCGCTGGACCCTCGAAATTAGAGACGATAGAAAGAAGAGCAAGGTCTGCAGAGGCAACTCGGCGACAGAGAGAGAAAGTAAAAGACGTTAAAAAACTGGCGAAAACTTCAGCTGAACGTCAGCGAGAATACCGTAGGAGAAAAAAAATGTAAATATTATTTTATGTATTATTAGCCGCGTTTTATTATCCTCACTAACCCATTTGGGTTACCCCTTGATAATAAAACGATCTGCGTTAAAAAGGTAGAAGTTTAAGCTATGTTTTTATCCGAGACGCAACCTTCAGCTAAATTTTATTTTGCTTTTCCGCAAAAAACTTGTTTTTATTAATTAATTGGATTGACTCTTATCCTTTGGCTTTATAAAACTGTGGCTAAGAGTGGAATACGCGTTATTTTTTATTAATACGGCTGATATTACTAAATTTTTCTACAATAACTTCTTTTTTGTCTCACACTCGCCATCTATCCGCCATATTTAGAACATAGTTTTTGAGTTACAAAATAAACCCCGATAGCTATCGGGGTTCCAGGTTGTTATTGGTTTGTGTACAAAAAATAAACCCATATGGGTTAGTGAGGATAATAAAACGCGGCTATTATTAATTATTGGAATTAGGTTAATTGATTTTTATCTTATTATTATAATCATTTCTGATGGTAATTTACTGAATTTACCATGATTAAATTATAGAAAAGCACTGCTTAAACAACAAAGTAAGCAGCAACAGGACCCAGGTGCAATAGTTGGACCCTCAGAAATAAGGAGTGAGAAAGTAAAAGACGTTAGTGATTTAATTAAAAAAAGAGCGCAAGCAGCTTTACGCATGCGAACATATCGGCAGAGAAAAAGAATGTAAATATAGTTTTATCATTATTAATTTTATTTTTACAGCATAAACCACTTGGCTCAGTCTTTCAATCAACCACTCAGTTGTATCCGATAGTGAATAAAAATTAAAAAAAGAAAAAAACTTGGAAATTATTTGTTTATCAATAAAAAATAAATTTTAATATTTGTAGAAAATATAATACGTACCGTACACGAGTACATACGTGCACATTGGTGACCGTTTACTAATTTGTGTGCAGAAATAAAAAGAATTACAGTCATGCCGAAACGTATAACGAACATAGGTCGTTGTACAAGGGTGGCGAGAAGAATTCGTTTGAAACGACGTCAAGATAGGTTGGTTAAGCATGAGACATGCCTTAGCGAGGATATAGACCGTTTCGCAAATGCCTATAGCTACACCGAACAAAATGGACAAACCGGCCAAAGGTTCGAGAGAAAAGCCTAATTATAAATATTTTATAAACTACTTTTAATTACTTACACGACAACACTGACACCTCATAGGTACAAATGTACATTGCACCTGTATCCGTTTAAAACCGGGCCGGGTAATTAGTACATAACTAACTTTTGTAGGGAATGTATTTTTTTATTCTGTATTTCTTTTGATCAAACAAATTCGAACTTCTAACTAATCCATAGGTACAAATTTTGTTTTTCTTTTCAGCTCCTATCAAAATCTAACGAAGACAGAAAGTAGTGATATCGAAACAACAGAAAACCAGGATGGACCTGTGGAAAATCATACCCCAAAAGAAGAAAAAACTGAACTACAAGATGTCTTGGATGAATCAGTGGAAAATAAGACCCCAAAAGAAGAACAAACCGAACTACCACAGGATGTCTTGCCTCGAAACGGCTTGGACACCTACCAGGATGCCCGAAAAGTAATTCGGGCTTTGAGGGAATATTTGAATCGCATTGGGAAAAAAGAAGCGCTATCTCGGGCAAACGAAATTGACAACGTTATTGGTTATGTTTTGAAAAATGGAAGAAGAACAACAAGGAAGCGTTTGTCTAAATAATAAAACTTACATTAAAGATTGTCGTTGAAATATTGTGCTGTACCTATCTACCTACCTACCTACCTATACTTATAAAAAAATGTTAAACTGCAACACGAACACATTGTTCTCTTCTTATAAATAACATTTTAACTCTTATCTATTTGATAATAAAGATAAAAGAAAATGCGTAAGATTGCTTTTAATTTAAAGAGATGGTTTTTTTTTATAGTTAAGTGGATTAACCACCCTGTAGGCTGTAGATATGTATGTAGTGCACACTGCACATCCATTACATAAACGATGCAAGCAGTCCTGAAATGAATATCAGCCTTTATTTAAACTTAATCTTACAATAACAGTTAGATATTTGTTTGTTCTACTTCTGACTAACTTTCACGTATTGACCCCATTACTACGTCTTTACATAATGTAATGTTTGTAGTATTATATGCCAATCAGCCAATGCCACTGTGCTTAGGTCTCTCTTTATATTGATTTCTCTGAGAAAGTTTTCAAAAAAGAGAAACATCTCGAAACTTTTAATGCAAGAAAGAGTGGGACGCACTTAGTTTTGTTCTCAGACAAGTCACAAGCTCGCATCATCCACGATCCACCTCGTTCTCAATCGGAGTGCGCAGTAGATCAGACATACCCGCTTTTGCTTATTTTGCTGCAATGGAAACCGAGAACAACAGCATTTCTACGAAGTTTTCTTTCACCAAATCTAAAGAGGTAACATATTGTATTAATGTTAATATTCATTGAATTGTTTATTAAATGCTTAACAACATTAATTCAGCCCAACGAATCGCCATCGATCGCAATGTGTTGTATCTTAGGCTGCCCAATTACAGAAAATTTAAAACCGTTCCCTTTAAGATACACCAAAGAGTACAATGTGTGGCTTAAAGCATGCAAAGAGTCCGAAGCAAACATCATTTTCAAACAACATCCAATGATATGTGGGATCCATTTTACAACCGACTATACACCACCACTTAGATATTTAACAAAAAGTACAATTGAAATGTTCAAACACGATCTCGATCGCATCAATCATTGTGTGGCAGAGTGGATTTTATTCGTGCGAAATAATATTCCAAAAACAAAGATCGATGATGAAGCCTTATTGTTAAAGGCTGAGGAAATTGGCAAAATTTTGAATCTCTTTCATTTCAAAACTGAGTTTGGATGGTTGAATATTTTTGAAAAATACCTTCAAACGAAAAACATTGAAAGCTGGCGTAACCGAAAGTCGGACAACAGCGAGATCGATATAAAATTTGAAGGTGGAGAAGATTATGGAGATGGAGATTTAGAAGAGATATCTATCAAAACGTACGAGGAGGCACTTGAAAGAGTCGAGGTTTTAAAGGTTTATTGTAAGAGAACGAAAAACAAGAGCGCAATGGAAATACTAAAGCGGTTAAGTAAAGTCTTGCAAAGTAGATGTTAAGCTTTTGTGTATATCACAAATGTTATGTAAATATTGCCTCACGTATTCAATCAAATCATTTGTTATTTTTGTTTGGATTATTATTATTTTTATTTTTTTAGTTTGTACAAAATACCTAATGAGAGTTATTAATGAAAATAAACGATAATTTTTATATGAAATTTGGCTACATTTATTTTCAATTCTACTTAAAAGTTGTAACAAATTTATAGCATTGTAGGATCGATCCAATGGCAGTCGACATACTTCTGCAGTATTAGAACTGCCCTATACCGAAAAATAAAAAACTTCTTTGAGATTTTGAGATGGCTGCAATATTTTCATGACAAATTTTTGTGTATCACTACGGCGTATACTTACTATTATTGTTAAATAGGATTTACACAAATTTGTTTGATTGAAAAGCTTATTTTAAATGTTGTCCTTCCGTTGAGATTTAATTGTTTGACTTACACCTTCAGTTCTAGTCACAAATCAATCGCAAACCTTAATTAGTAAGTTTTTTTGTACAAAATGATGGCCGTGAATTTTTCTATTCTCTTCTTAACCGGTCGACGAGTTTTATTACTTCAAAAGACTTGATTGGCAGCACATTCCAGCAACAAGAGTGTTAAATGAAAGGTCCTGGATGGTCATGGTACAATCCTCGAAAGCAGTGTCAAAATCCATAAGTATTAAGTCATAAGTCGTGCTCGTTTTTGTGGTTTAAAAGTAGATATATATAATATGTAATTGCAAAATATACAAACAGCCGTAGCCGACCTTAGTTGTCCAAAAGATTGTAAACATCCGTAGCTACTTGAAATTCCATTTAAACCTCTTGTAGTGAATGGAGGAGTGACATACAGTGCAGGTAAAAAAAAATAGCACCACTACTACAATTTTCGCCATTAGAGAAATTGCGGAATTTTTAAGGACGGACGAAAGCAAAATTGTTTTGTTTGGAGGCTAATGATCACGCTCGCTCCTACGCTAGAAAACATCTTAAAGCAGAGAGCAACCCAAATTTCACCTTCGAAATGGTAGAGCATGGAGGATCAAGCATAATGGTTTGGGCATGCTTTTCCTACTATGGTTTTGAACCAATTATCAGTCAATCCAATTGAGAATCTGGTAAGCTGACTTATACTAAGCAGTCTCAGAAATGAAACAAGCTAACAACGATGTACTCTGGGATGTAAAAAAGGTCTCCTGGAATAATATTTCGCTAGCAGATTCCAGAATATGGCTAATCCGACGACCAGACCACGTGAGATGGTAATAGCCAACAAAGGCTTTGCCACAAAGTACTAATTTAATTTCAACACACTATTAAGAATACAATAAATTTTATTAATTGTTTTTTGTTATTTTTCGAAATAATCATTTTTTGTTGAAATATAGTAGTGGTGCTATTTTTTTACCGGCTATTTTAAGAGTTCGTTTTGAAAAAAAAAGTTTTCGAATAAATTCAATGAATAAAAGTTCTAATTTTTTTGGAAATGAATTGCTTTCATATTTTTTCAGATTTTTGCATGTTTTAAATTTTTTTCCATAGCCACTGCTTTAACTTTATTCTTCAAAGACAAGAAAATATGTTTTTGGTGATATTATTTTTACCGGAGCTGTATATACGACGTACTGAACTGTCACACATCAAACTAGTTGGACTGTACTCATCATGATATTTTTTGTAGAGGACCCATTTTCTTGAAAACATTATCAACTTACAACTCCCTTTATTTTGGACTTTTGGCCAACTTGGGTGGTTCTATAAGTTTCCACCAAAATGAACAAACAGTCCATTATGAATTTTTGGCCTGGGGACTTATGATACTGCGCCATAGCCCATACTCTAAACTTGAACAATTTTCGACTCTAAGGGCCATTTGCTGAAACGAGTCATAAATATTTAAGTAAAACATATACTCTTAAGTTTCACTTATTAGTTTGCACCAAAAATAATCTTAATCATAAATGTTGCTAAGTAGGACATAAATTAGGGGGAAGAATATGTACAACCTAAGTCTCTTAAGTAAAACATAGTGACTGAAGTTTGTTTTGACGAATAATTTTGCTGTGAATGAAAATTAATAAGTATGAGAGAAAGGAATATTTTTATTCTTTTGATGAACTTTCATTCTATAAAAGATTTCGTTTAACGAAGAATATGGCAATTCATATTTTGGAGCAGAAATGTTTATAGCAATTTTAGTGCTTTACTTAACACAACCCTTAAGTTCTGACGACATTCTTATCGAAAGTATTTTAAGTAGATACTTCATGGGGTTCTTTCTTTTTTACTTTTCGGTTCTTCTTGGTTCGCGTGTTTTATTTCACCTTTTAAATTATTATGATGGAGGGATAAATTTTCCAACAGCGAGCAAAAAGTCAATACTACAAAGGCATTGATAAATATTTTTGATTCCCAAAACGAAGGCTTTTTTAGTTTACCACTTGAATGCGCAAAGTTTTCTTTGGAAAAATTGACGAGTTTCGGGATTTGTTTGAGGGTTCGGAGGTTGATGTAATTGCGGTTTCTGAAACAAGGTTTAAAAGCGATTTAATTGACAAAATATATTCCATGAAAGGATATACACTTTTTAGAGCAGATAGAATCGATCGAACTTAAAATGGAAACGCTTCAGGATAGAGGAGGATCGTCACAATATCGACTGCTTCGGAACAAGTTTGTTGGTCTTATTAATTCTGCAAAAACAAGGTGATTTTCTAATCATTTGAACATTTCACAGAATGGTCGCAAGCTCTTTAAGAACCTCCGTAAAGTTGGAATTGGCAAACAAAGGTCACCAAGTATAGAAGTGGATTCTAATGAATTGAACCATTTTTTTATATCATCTGTTCCCCAACCCACAGATCCATCTATAGTACAAGTTGAGCCTTTGCTATCCTACCTCTGAGATTCTTTTAACTTCGTAGCTGTTACTCCTCAAGACGTTGTGGAGAGTCTTATGTCAATAAAATCAAATTCCATTGGATTTGATCAATTGAATCCAACATCTGTTAAAGCAGCATTGCCACTTATTTTGCCTTATTTGACCTTTGCCATCAATTCGATATTTTCTAAGAGCACATTTCCATCTTCATGGAAATCTTTAAAAATTATACCGATATCTAAGAATCGTAGTGGATTCTGTTCCCATCGCCCAATTTCAATTCTCCCATTTTTGTCCAAAGTTGCTGAGAGATTAATGCATAACAAATCAATCGCTTCTTCAAAACTCACAGTCTCCTGTCAATCAAGCAATCTGGATTTCGATCTCACTATAGTAGTACAACCGCGCTCTTGGATGTTGTAGAACAGGTAAGGAAGGCTATGGACGATGATGAAGTCACGTTCTTGGTTCTTCTTGACTATTCCAAAGCATTCGATACAATTGACCATAGGACCTTTTGCCATAAACGATAAACTTTCGGGTCGTTTAAAACTCGCTCGCAGTTAACCTAATTTTTCTCATATATAACTGAAAGGAATCAAGCCGTTGTATCTGATACTCATGTTTCCAACTATTCAGCGTGGTGTGCCTCAAAGATCCGTTCGGGGTCCGCTTTTATTTTCAGCTTATGTGAACGACATACATACCTCCACTCATTAGATATGGAGATGTGCGTATGTTCACAGACGATGTCCAGTACTTTCAAAGTACTCCGTTGGGTCTGATTGAGAATTGCGTGAGCAACATCAACGACGATATGAATGTGATTTTGAAATGGTCGAATGAATGCGGTCTTGTTTTAAATCCACTCAAAACAAAGTGCCTTGTCTTATTAAAGAAAACACTTGAATTGACATATTTTCTCCCTGTGATATTAAATAACACCCCTGTGGAGTTTGCCAATAAAATGAAATTTTATTTCAATTATTTGTCAAACCGATTCATAGCTGAGACGAAATATTATTTTTCCTAGCAACGTAGAATAAACTAAGTGAAACCTAAGAACTAAGTTTTACTTAGAGGAATACTTAAAAAATAGATTTATGACGAGTTTCAGCAAACGGGCCTAAGAACTGAAGATTAAAATACCGCGAATTTCAAAAAAGCAAACAAATCTGGCCACTTAGAATCTGATTGAAATATGAAAATCATACTCAAGTCAAGATTTCGTACCGTGTCTTTAAACTGCATGTCGGTAGGTTGGCCCCCTCCCTGCAGAAAAAACTTATTAAAAAATAAAACTTGGAAATTTGAAAAATGAAAAAGAAAAAATTTTGCAAAAGGTAAAAACAAAATTAAGGTTTAGCAAAAATATTTATGTTCACTTATTTTCTACGTTTAATTGTAAAATGCATACATATGTGAAGTAAGTCTAACAATTCGATTTTTTTTTCAAAGTAATTAACAATTTAAAATCATAAAATTTACGTATTTACTTATGTATTAATTAAAAATAATACAAATCAAGCCTTTTTTTTAATTTATACAAGAATTCATTTTTTTACGGAAGTATTTTTGAAAATAGACTCAAGCGTCGACAACAACCCGATTACTCTGTAATTCTCTTCGCGTAAGGCAAAATCTTCCAATGGTTTCAAATGCTCAAGAGCCTGTGTGTAAGTTTCAACTATCGGTTCAGAAACAACTTCGTGATTACCACTGTCCTCCGAACTCATATCAAAACCATCATCGTCATCCTCATAAAACGAATCAAGTGTTTCCGATTTTACAATAACAGGAGAGGACGTGTTGCTGCCATTAATTTCGACTCCAAAGGGATTTCCCATACTCTCTGCGTAAGTTCTCTTCTTAGCTTCCGATACTGGATAATTGAAGGCAAGACAATCGTTGACATATTTCGTTCTTTTTCCCTTATTCTCAGCAGCAATTTTCTTTTCTTCCTCGATAAGAATTTCGATTTCCTCTTCGGTTGCAAATTTCGCATTTGGATCAATTGATTTTATTATTTCAACCAAATCCAACGATTGAACTTCTTTTTGATCGTCCTCCTCATTTGAGGCATACAAAGTCTCCAATTGTGGTTGATGCGACTTCCGAAACTTTCGTAGCCAATAATCGTCAACATTAAACATGAGTGTGGCTCCTAAAAGGTTACGAATTTCCGTTCCGATTCGCTGCAACTCGCGACGTGATGTGCACAATGGCTCTCCGAATTCTGGATGATTCTTAGCTATTGTTATCCATTTTAAAACACAGTCGTTAACTAACTTGAACATTCGAGTTTTTTCCCTTTGAGCTGCTTGCTCTTCTTCCACTCTGGCTTTTTCTTCTTCCTCAAAGCCAGGTGGGGCTTTAAGGTGTAATTGAGGTACAGCTCCTACTGCCAATCGTCTATAACCAATGTGGTATGGAGCGAAATGTTTTGAACATATATAAGGTCGACGAATTCGTTCAAGTGCTTCTGCAGACTCGTGACATATTTGTCGCCAGTTTGCGTACACAGGACTTTCGCGCGTAGGAAAATTAAAAAACTTGAGATCGTTGTTATCGCGGGAATTCGATCTACAGCCGTATATTGCGCATTTTCTTACATCTGGCATTATTGCTGAAGTTTTGTTCAAATGTTCATTTAATTATTAGAATAATTTTCGCCAAAAGCGACGATATGTCCAAATGTATTGTAAATCGTCGCGATTCTTCAAAAGCAAACCAAAAATTGATAAATTTATTTTAAACTACAAATACGAACACAACGAGTGACGATGGCCGGGGTTAATGAACACAAAAAAGAAGTAAACGAAGACACACAAAACAAACCGCTTGGGTCTTGAATGCCCAACTGAACTGAGGCGACGTTACTTTCCACAAAACCTGAATGATACAGTCCGCTGGCGCTGCGCTGAGTGAAGCTGAACTTGTATAGTTTGTTCTCGCTCTTTTGCTCGACTGTCCTCTTTATTATAGTCGTCGTAGCTGTCGTCTTGCGTCAGCTTCTCTAATGGATAACTTTTTGTTCATACAGGGGTTATCTTTTATGGTCTCTTTGTTCGGTCGGGGCTGTTACATGCAGAGCAGGTTTCTTGTGTGCGAGTGCGACCGACGACAGCGGAGGTACATATTTATGTATGTAGAAATATGTAGCGTGTACACTTTGAAAATGTATATTTTCATACATGCTCGATCTTTCAAGAAAACTGATACACATACGTGTGTGTGGCTTACTTTCTACCTAACAATTAACATTAATAAAACTATGTACATATCATACACACGTACAAGGTTTATGTGCTTATGAGTAACAGGGAATGATAAGTTTTGAAGGATAAATCCGTTGTCTATTTAGAACTGAGATGTCAATTTGGTAGAACTAAATATTAATAACCTTCGACCGAACACAAGGCCAAGGACACAAGGTGAGTAGAAAGTGGAATTATGTTTGTGTGTATGCGGAACAGATGTTAGTGCGTGACTTAATAAGAGGATATCTAGAAAGTGGAATCCTTTTGAGCACTTGATTCCTTTGGGTTTTGTTTAAATTATTGAAAGTGAGGTAGAAAATTGTAGGTACTCGACGAGCTGGATATAATGACAATTACGTTGCGGTGTGTATCACAGTTGTTGTTATGCTTGCAGGAACCAACTTAAAGATGTTTCTTTTTTTTGAATAATTTTAAGGATGACAACTTACTGAAAACTGTTTTATTTTTAGTGACTTATTGTTATTCCGTTTCTCATTATGTCGATTTGTTCAACAAGTAGTATCTTTTAGATAGTAAGATAAACATAGGTAGGTATGTGGAATTCCCTTAAAACGGGTACCTAATTACTGTGGGATGATTATTATAATTATAATAAGTAATAACATTCAACAAGGTCATCTAAAGACACAAAAAACTTTCTTCACAGAGTTTCACATAATAGAGTACCTACCTATTACCTAATCAAAAGAATTGAGAATTTTTCCTGTTTCCGTGATAGTGAAACACCTAACTCCACTATAGCCTGAACCAAATTCGCACGCTACGAAAGAGTACAAGCACATGATAATAAATTTATTATCTGTGGTACAAGCAGCGTTGCCAACCACTTTAGCCCAAAAATGCCTACATTTGGAAAAAAAGATGCCTTTTTGATTAAAAAAAAGCCTTTTTTTTAACACACTTTCACTTTCCTTGAGTTTTATCAGGAAAAGGTCTAAAAACCTAAAAAAAATTGTGTTTTTATTCTTTGCTAAGAACTTAGAGCTTAAAACTAAAACCTTGAATGCGATTCGAATTATTGAAAATCGTATAAGCAAAAAGTGGATTAACTTAATCTTAATTTTCTTCAGTTAAAAACGGCGAGGTCGAATCCGTAATGAATACAAAAACATTTTACTTTCAGTTTAACAGGACTAGAAGTGGAAAAAACAAAACAATAGAGATAGAGAAAGCCTAACATCAAGCTTCCCTGGGTTAGACAGTGAAAGACAGTGAGATATGTCGTTTTCCATTGGTCTTTTTTTGACGTTTATTTTCCTACATCCAATTGAACGGGTTATGATGTATGTGTCATTCTTCGGACGATTCTGTTTTCAAAACAGAAGAGTTCTGCTCTTCTCAGAAGCATTCCGTCTGCCAAAGTCAGTCCAATGGAATGGTTTCAGAAGACTTCTGGACTCTTCCGAATACTTCTGGACGACCAATGGAAAACGACAATAGGTGAGCACCAGTAGAAACTGTTCGGAAAATTCGAATAATTTGAAGGTGGAAACTCATTTCAAAGGGCAAATTTACATATTACGAGCTTATAGGTTTAATATTTTAAGAAGGCTTTAATAAAATAAAAATAGTAGTTTGAAACTGAAATGAAAAAAAAAAGATGCCTTTTTGCAAAAAAATAATATGAAAATATGAAAATGCCTAGGTTGGCATCGCTGGGTACAAGCCATTCCCACTGGAACGAAATGACTTTTTGTGGACTTTAAAGGCCGCTAAAAGCGGTCATTCAAAGTGCATTGTCTTCTATTTGTAACAATACTAAATAGAATTCATATTTTGATAGCAGTTTATTATGCGGCCCTGCTGATAATGCAAGGTGCTTAAAAAATAGAAGCTATAACTTATAATCCGAATTTATTAACCGCCAAGTGCTAATTGTTCGTTCAAATGTAGCAAGAACCCTACCCAAAAGCCCGGAAACAAACTGACATTGTTAAGAACTAGTTCGTCCATATTCAAGAACAAGTTTCAAGTTGATAGGATTCAGGAAAATCAGGACCTCGGGAGTCGGGACTCGGGAGATGGCTTACATTCTCTCTTAAATTTAAGAGCATTGTACTTGCACCAAGTTAGGAGAAAGAGGCTTGTACATTTTTAATCACATCATTTATTCCTCAATAAATCTGAATTCAATTCAAGGGTAACATCGTAGCATATGAATATGAAAGATATTCTGGTTTCCACTTCCACATTCTAATTCTAGCGATTTTTGGAAACGTATTTCTTGTTCATTTTCAGTCAAAGAAAAATTAAATTCTTTTTTATGGTATGGGAATGGGAAATGGATTGTAAAATTGAGAATCATCAGTCATCCTCATCAGTCATCACAATTCACAACACAGTGCCATAGCCATGCCAGTGCCGTCGTCTTTGAAGAGAATGCAGAACCAACACCAAGTAGAACTTTAGAACTGAGACAGGGTGGCTTAAAAATAAACCATAAACATTATTAACAAAGAACTCAGTAAAGTAGTGTTTTTTTTTGTGTGTTTAATAAATATATGGATATATGTACCTATGTTATAATAAAAAAAATTGTACGTGTCAGCTCCGACGCGCGACTGGAGTTCACTCAATAAGAATGATTACCTTAAGGCCGTGTGTTCAATTAAAATTAAATAAAATTGTGTTAAAATTAGACCAGCTGTGGAGCAGGCTAAAATATGACAATAGTGGTTAAAAATTCATCAACGCGGCCTAAAATATATACATATATATCGCAAAGGATTGAATTCATATACTCATACATCTATTCATAATAATTTGATAAAATATATTACTTAAATACTAATGGTAGGCAATATGAATGTCAACAACTTTGTTTAAAACGTTCTTTCGTATTTTTGAGTAAATCAATGTAGTTACTTCTACAAACATACTACTAAACTGCATCATTACATTTTCAGAACAGTGACATTTCTTACCAACTTTTCATTATTTAATGATGAGAATTCAATTGGGCCCACATTTATCATGCATTATTGCATATGAAATGGAATTGAAAGTCATTGAATTGTACATTTATCTAAAGCCTGAAGCCTTGTGCTTCTTAAGAGATCTTAATCTTGAAAATCCGATTATTAGAACGCACGCTAGGATGCTTTTAATCGAAAAACACCGATCGAATTTTGGCCATAGCGGGATTCTCCCACAGGTGATGTTTCATTTTGTACGAACCAAGCAGGTCGTTTGTGTGCAATTATATTTATTTTAAAATCGAGATTGTGAGGCTTGTACGAAACATATCCTTACAAATGAGGTATCAAAATCACCGTTATTTCATGTAGATTAGACATATGGAAATTTCAACAACCAGTCTATAGGATTAAAACTTTTATACCAATTTATGTGAAAATGTCTTAATTGGCCATATTAATGAGTTACCGTTATAATTAAAGTATAATAAATTGAAGAGCATGAAATTCTGTATCATGTGTGAAAATTTCACCGTTCTACGTTGAAATCTCTGTTCAGTAAAATAGATTCGAAATGGCACTAAAACTTTTACCCCCTATTTTCACCCCCCCCCCTCGGTTCATTTTTTTACACTTTGATGGTCTTACTTATTTATGTTTAGTCAAAAGCCATACCAATAAGTTTTAAACCTCTAACCTAATCGACCTCCATACAAACTTTGACCTAACATTTCAACCTTTTGTGACCTTTTCAACCCCTTTTATTGCGTTAAAAAATACCCTTCCGCAGGTTCTAGTCTATCTTACTACCAAATTTCATCTAAATCGATCCAGTAGGTTAAAAGTTATTAAGAGTTTAAAAAAAGCGTTGGTAGTCAATTTTTATAACGCTTTTTTCAATGTTTGATTTTCCTATCCATAATTTTTTCATACCGGGGTCTATATATGAATCGATTCTAAAGGAGTAAACTCCGAAAATGTGAACGTTTCTGTGGTAGAACAAAGCTTAAATGAAGTTTTCGTAAAAAAGTTGTGCCCTCGACATAACTTACCCCAAAAACTGTCTTTTTTTACCTTCTGTCCTCTCTATGACAAGTTCCAGAAAAAACTTCAGTTATAATTCGTTAATTAGATTTATTTTTTAATTATTTTGATAACAATAAATGCACCACTCACCATTGTTGAAAGTCAACCACTTGCTTTTCAAGTCTTTCAAGAAAACCTATTAGCCGAAAATTATCATTCATCATTGCAAAATCTTCCATAAGCTTAATGCATTTGATGACTTCCTCTTTAGTTCTTAACGGCTCGCATTTAGAAAACCTTGTTCCTTCGCTTGTATTTGACTCCGTTCTTGGCTTTTTTACACTGGTGGAGTTGGTTTCAATTATCTTTTTCGGAGCTAGCAATTTATTCGATATTGTATTCGAAGATGATAGATTTTGTTTGACAAAAATTGGTAGTCGTTGATCTTGAGATATGGATGATGGGTAGACTGAGGTTTCTGTTGTAGTTGTTGAGTTTTGTGTAGTTGCACGTGAAGTAACTTTTGGAGAAGGGGTTTTGGTTATTGTGATATTTTTTAGTACTGATGGCTGATGGAGCGGTTCGTCAGTAGAACATGTTGGTGGAGTAAAGATTTTTGCTGCAATCTTTTGTGCTTCAGCAAATTTTGCTGGAGTTTGAAAGTCACACAATTGTTTGCTAGCAATTGTTGCAGGAATAAAGATTTTTTCAACTTCTTTTGCTGTTGCTTGTTCCGAAAAACGTGTATTGACTGTTTCAATTCGAGATAGTGGTAGCTGTTTGGTACTAGGTTTTGGAAGAATCTTTCTTGTTGCAACTCCTAGTGCTTGAGAGAATGTTGATGGCGTTGATAGTCCAATATTGCCAGAAGGTCTACTGCACATTACGTTCTTACCAACTTCTTTGAGAGGTATTTGAGCAACAATTGGTATGTTTGATGTATTTTGTTTAGAAGCGTTTATAAAAGTATTTGTTGCTGACAATGCAAAACCTTTTGATTGGACTTGAGAAATTTTTAAATTGGTTTTGTTGGAATTGGTTACGTACGCTGGAGATGTAGTTGTATCTGATGTTGCCCTTATTACAATATTAGTTGGTATAGAGTCTTGAAAGTTAACAACTGAAGTCATTGTCGAATTTGGATTTACTTCGGGTAAAGTTTGTACTGCAGGGGTTGAAAAATAGTTTGACGTTGCTTGTGTTACGGGTCGTTGGTTGTTCATTGCTGTTGTTTGGACCGTTAATTGATTTTGCATTAAATTATTTGCTGGAGGTGGTTGCTGTGTCATATTCATCGAGGGTAGATATGACATTTGCGAAACTGGTGCCGTTTGTTGCAAGTTAACCAAGGTTGGTGACATTTGGGAGCAGGAAAGTATTTCATTGACCTGGACTTGGACGACTGGTGAATGTAAGTGAATAAAAACAGGTCGCATATTCGGTTGCTGTCCTAATGATGATGTTTGGATATTTGTTGGCATTTGTGACATGAAAGGCATTGATAAAGAACTTTGGTCAGATGCTGGAATATTTAAAGTATAAACAACTTTGTCAGACTGGAGTGGTTGCGGTGTTTCTGTAATTACTTTTTGAACTGCACACAAAGCGTTCATGTTCCCTGACAAGACTAATGGAGGTGCAATTTGGATGGCTGGAGGCATGAGGGATCTGGAATTTGCTGTTGAAATCGACGGGGGTAAGTTAGGAGTTTTTGTTTCAGTTTCTGTTCTAGTAGTTTTTTGCAGACACTTTGGTTTTGGTTTATCACATATTCGAGATTTTTTTTGTTTGATAAAAATTCCACTCTTTTTTTTTCTGGGTGGATTTTTGTTGGTTTCGAAACACTCTTTGGCTTTTACTTCAGTCTTACCACACCTAGTACGTTTGTTTTTAGATCTATCAGCCGTCGGAAGTCTGTCTATATTCTTTAAAAATTGATCTATATATACCGGTTTCGTTTTCGTACCTGTAAGTTCTTCTATTTTTTTATTTCCAATGCTTGCTGCATTTAATGTAGATCTGTCATTAAGTGCTGTTATATTCGTGAAGTTATCTTTGTTTAGTTTTGATTTGTTTGGTTCTTGCATCGAAACTACTTCGGATTTATTTTCCAGGCTTTTCCATCCAAATATAGTACATACTGGAAGCTCGTCTTCAATATCCAGAAGCAGATTTGTATTGGTATCAGTGGAACCATGATTTGGCTTTTCATTATTTTTAACTGTTTCGACACACTGAGTGTACCATTCATCTTCTTTTACTTTTTTTTGTACTTCTCTTATTTCTTCCTTGATTTCTTCTTTTATTTCTATGACTTCTGAAAATGTATCATTGGATTTAGATTTAAATTGATCCCGTAGGTCGTTGAAAATATCTGAGGGGAGTGTAGATTTGCTACATTTATAACCAATGTCATCAAATTTCGTAGTATCCACATCGTGTATGTTGTATTTGATGCGAAATGTTGTCACCCACTCCTGACTTGGCTCAAAATGTTGAACATTTAAAATTGCTTTGAATTTATATGCGATTGTCTTGAGCATAAAATTCGTTAAACGGAAAGTTGTAAAGTAAATTGAACGCTTTATCCATTCGTAAATAAGAGTTTCTAAGGAATCAACGGTGTATTCGGCTTTCTCCGCATCTTGCTTTGAAATTGCAGAATCCATATCGAACTGAAAAAAAAATAAGTGGGTCATTTTTAACTTTTAAGCTTAGGTTTAAAAAAATAGGCATTATAATTAATTGTTGCATCACTGACGAATTTTTTTTTAATTTGGTGCACCCTGTGTCTTATTTTATAGTAATTTCTCTTGAGTTCTCTTAAAAAAAAAAAAAATTACTAATACTAATCTAGTAATAACGTATTGACGAATGACGAGAAAAAAGGAAGAAATTGCACCGGTATTGTTACTACTTTATTTATTAATGTCACAATTTATACATTCCACATTAATTTGTTTAATAACTGTACGTAAATGTGTGAGCTGTGAGGTTTGGTAAGTTATGCAATTTTTAAGGAAATTTAAATAAATAAAAGTATTTCTATACTTTAGAAGTGTTCCCACTTTACTATACGGAAGTGATTCTCAAGAACTGACTAGACAGTTTCATATATGGAATAAGGAGTTGTTCAACTAAGGATTTTAATTTTTTTATCTTAAGTGAAACGTGTTTCATTTTCTTTTAAAAAATGCCATTCACAAAATAAGTAGGAAATGTGCAATTTCACTATGAAATTTCATATTTTTGTGTATTGTTGGTTTCCATAAGCAAATGGTTAAATGGTCTTCTAAATGCGTTTGTAGTTTAATCTAGTTAAGGTTCAAAACTTCACAGAGTAAAGCTGTTTTGTTGTTTAAGCTCGAGGCTCGAGTAACTAAATATGGCTGTCTTTTCAATTTCATCTCCGCGTTTGAGTGAAGGCAAGATTGAAATTATAAAACGCAACTCAGTGAGTTTCCTTTATAAGAGCTAAGGAATATTTTGGACCTAAGAAAACAACAGTCAGAATTTTGACTTACCCTTTTAGCTTAATTAGTTCAGTCTTTTTGCAGCTCAAATAATAATTCATAAGTGGCAGCACTTTTGAAAAAGCGTTAACTTGCCGGTTCTATATTTTCTCCACAATACCACAATACCCTCAAACGAAACGCAACACTGCAATTGTAAAATATAACTGAGCGGGATAGTCCTATAAAAGCGATTCAATTCACAGGAGAGGTTGCTTTTTTTACCGTTTTATTTCTCTTATCAGCGTAATTCTCTCAATAATAAATGCGAATCCCAGGCAAAACAAAATGTTAGACAGAGATAAGGAACGAAAGAACTATAGTTTTCTTTTGTTAGCGTATGGCGGTTTATATTTTAAGAAAATAATCAGTGCTGTCGTTTGAGATTTCTAAGCGGTGCGATAAGTTCGAAACACATTGGATATTGTGCACGTAGTGCACACAAAGCAAATTAAATATATTGATATCTGTGGCGGGTTGTTTTCTGTATTCTTTGTACTACAATATTAGTATCTACAATGTTTACAATATTCTTGGTGCCTACATCAAACACTTTCGACAGCTCTGTTATGAACGTTTTCTATTCACTACTACTACTACTATGAGCCACCGCGAAGTCCAACCCAGAGACAAAAGGAGATTGGAAACTGACTTACGTTTTACCTGGATATTTTATTTTACTGTTACATTTGTATGTGAATAAATGAGAAAAAACAGCAACAAAAATGAGGTGGTATGCTCAAGTTTACTAGAAATAGATTGGTAAAAACACGCATACTCTTGCAGTAAACTTGAACCATAGCTTGTAGGCATTGTCAGTTTGACAGCTTGGTTTCCCATCACCCTTTTAAACTCATGTGTTCCAACCGCTCCAGCTCCAACCATTCAGCCAGCGTTGCCAGCCGGTTTAGCCGAAAAAATGCCTAAATTAGATCACATTAGATGCATTATTCATTACAAAAATGCCTTTCCTTGAGATTAATCAGTGGAAAAAAAGAACCTAAACAACATATTCGTTTTGCTTAGAACTTAAAACTTATAACTAACCCCTTCAGACAGAAGGACATCAGAAGAAACTTCGGAAAATTCGAGATATTTGAAAATGGAAACTCATTTCTTCAGGGCGAATTTACATTTTACAATCTATAGGTTTAATATTTTAAGAATGCTTTAATTAAATACAAAAGTCAGTAGTTTGTATTGCAAAATGATTAGCCTTAGCCTTAGATGGAAAACTAATGCCTAAAAGGCACGAAAATGTCTAGCTTGGCATCGCTGCATTAAGCACTAGGAGCAGAGCAGCACAAACACAACGACAACACAATCGCTCTTTCACCTTTCAAAGAGAATTAAGCAAACCAATACCATTACGTTTCAATTTCAATTTTAATTTCAGCCCCAGTATAAAATATGATATCTTACGTCTTACCTCCTTTGTTCGATTTGACAAATAATTTAATTAAAGGGTGGGTAGCTTTATTAAAAAGCGAACACTTGAACTAAGTAAATATTTGGAATGCTATTACCGAATAAATTAGTGATAAACAAACACACACGTATGTACCAGTACCTTCTTCAGCTTAAATTTGTTTTCAAGTAATTATATGTTTCTTACAACCACTCTCACATTTCAACTTAACCCTCCTTTATTACTTTCATAAGCATAAATACATAATACACAAACACATGCGAAACCCAATGCACTGCTCTGCGATAGGTGTAGTTCTGTTCTGTATGGCTGATGTCGATGACGAAGTCAGCATTGCCAAGTTAGAATTTTGCAGCGATATATATGCATTGCGAACTGAACTTATACCCCTCATATGTTTTAATAATTATTTTGAGGGTTGACTGCTTCAAAATAACAGAAACTGCAAACTTGTTATCGAACGGGTAAATTTCGAGTTCCCTTAACCTTTGCTTAGGTGCAACCGTAGTGATAAAAAAGCAAAACTCTAATTTATAGCTGGTAACTCTACCAACTTCGATATTCCATTATCGAACCACGTCAGAACCAGCGCTGCCACCCTTCGAACAATTGAGCGCAGTATATTCGACAAAAAAGCGCAGTAGATTGAAATAAAGCGCAGTAGATTTTAAAGTATGCAATACCTATGGATACGACTATAATACCTTGGCGTTGCAAACCTAGTTACAAATTTGTCCATTTCCAAAAAAAAAAGCACAACAAATCAAAAACAAGAAACAATTCGATAAAAACAAACACAATTGTACGACATCTAGTGTCAGCCAGCTTTCAGTTTGATGTTTTTGAGCCGATAGCCAATAGCGAATGTAGTTTGAATTTTTCTATGGATGCATTCAGAGTTTAGAGTTTATTTTGAACTAGCAGTTGCCCGCGACTTCGTCCGCCTGTTCCTCGTCCACCGGCCAGATGTGCATCATGCGCCCGTCGAAATTTTGTTTTGAAGTTTTTTTAAAATTGTATAACAGTCGACTCTTCCTAAGTCGAAATTCTCCTTAACTCAAAGCCTATAATGTATAATTTTCCACGTTCTAGCAACGCTTTTCACTCATGCTTTGCTCTTATTATGTGCACCGTAACGTTGTATAGCTTAAAACTTGATATATTCTGTATATATATATTCAACAAAAAAAGAATTGTTCAATTTGATTTAGCAGTTCCTGAGAACAGCGCGTTCAAGCAAACAATAGAAGCCTTCAAAAATGAATATTTTTTGCCATTTTGCAACATTTTTCTCTAACGCTTCGCTTCTTAGTGGTCACAGCGTACTATTGTATAGCTTCAAAACTTTCTCGATAAATGGACCATTCAACACAAAAAAAAATTGTTCAATTTGACTAAGCACTTCCTGAGAAAAGAACGTTAAAACGCAGAAAAATGAATGTTTTTTGCCGTTTTTTTCAACATTTTCCACAGATTCTTCGCTCCTATTGGTCGCAGCCTATTGTAAAGTAGCCTAAAGCCTTCCTCGATTAATGGACTATCCAACACAAAAATAATTTTACAATTCGAAACAGTAGTTCCTGAGATTACCGCGTTCAAACGAACAAGCTCTTCAGCTTTATTATAAATTAGTATAGATTTATTTTGAATGAAAGATTCGTATACTCTTTTTCAAAATTCTAAGAAAGGAGTAGATTGGTTTTGCTGCGCAGTATATTTTCGTTTGGGCCAAAACGCAGTAGATCTACTGCTATAGGAGTAAAGTGGCAGCGCTGTCAGAACTCAGAATCAAACACAAAGTAAAAAAATAAAAGAGCAACTAAGAGGCGGACCGCAAGAACTCTCTCTTTCATAAGCTTAGTAAAAAAAACGCAAACAACAATGTTCTCTGCAACACCGAAAATCGAATCAACTCGAATTCTGCTTTTGTGCGCTGTCGCTGTGAATGTGAAATAAAATTGTCAAATTTTGATGAGACGCGCCGAGTGCACAATATAGTGGATTGTGTTTTTATTCTTGTTGGAATGTGCATGTGTTAACGTTCTTGTTTATTTCCGAATTTTTTAAGTGAACAAACGTTGTGTAAAGAAATGCCGCCAAAATTGAAAACCAGCACAATAAAGCAGAGATACCGGCTAATTGCTGCTGTTCGAACTCAACCGTGTTTATATGATCCTAATAAGATATCTGAAAATAAAAAAGCCAAAGATTTCCTATGGAGCCAGGTAGCTTCACAGTGTGGAATCAAATCAGGTGAGTGTAATTGTGAACCTGTTACGAATCAAAGGGTGTTTCAGTTTCAGTTAATAGGAAGTGTTTTTGTTTGTTTCTTACATTTTTTTCAAGCAATCTAAACCAAAAAGACTGTTGGGTGTTAAAAAATTAAACTAAATTTAATTTGTTTATAATTTAAGCTCAAATGACAAAACTGATGTGGGGAAAAATGTACGAGAGCTATGTGGCATACAGAAAAAATCCTCAGCTAAATGACACAAGTGTATACGCCATGTTCTTCAAACACATGAAATTCATTGATCCGTTTATAATTTCGCATAAGGATGTTTCCAATTCTCCACATCGAAATGGAGACGTTCAAGAAACTGAAACCATTCAAAATTTCGACGAAATGAAAGAAGAGACACCAATTAGAGGGGAGTTCACAACATTTCAATTTTGGAACGAAACAGATGATGTCACCCCTCGTTATATTCCAAAAAAAGCGACTACAAATGGAAATACCCATCCAAATATTGCACCAGATGTCGAATTTAATTCTGAGTCGGATGTTGAGAGCTATGAAGACATAATCCTACCAGAAGCCCTTATGACTGACACCGGGACTGCTGACAATAGTTTGAAAATGTTTTTCGATGCAATGTATGCTTCTACAAGTCAGTTGCCACAAACCTTGCAACGGACGGTTAAGATGAAAATTTTTTCAGCTGTTATCGAAGCAGAGGAGGAGGCCGACAATAAAAAGAAGGACTCACTCGATGCCAGCTGCTTACAAATCAGAAATAATTCATTGTCTTAAAACAGATTCTATCATAATTTTTTCAAACAAGAGCTTAGAGTATATTTTCAATTCATTAAAGCTAATCAACAAGCCTTGAGGGTTTTATTTTTATACAAATACATTATGCACTAAAAATTAATATATCATTAAAATATGTATCAATCCATAAGTCTCTTCAGCTTAAGTGCGCAGCCATTTTTCGCAATAACAGGTATTATTTTGATCTTCTGATTCTTGTGCGCATCGCATTTAAGTATTAAAAAAGAAAATGTAATCATACGAGCAGGAAACACCCTATGTTCATTTTCAAATCCATTAATCAATTTCTATTACCGAGGTTGTGGGTTTTGGAAAAATCTAAAGGAATAGAAAAGAAAACCAAATAAATATTTATACAATAGAATGTTGTTTTATTACGCACCGGTTGAGCGTCTTCGTTAAGTGGTATTGGATTGCCACTTTCCATGTCCCAATAGGTGATGAATGTGTCGGCTTTGATTTTTGGTGCAGGCAACGTAACATTTTTAGGAAGAACCAATTCTTCCTCGGTGTCATCGCTGTCACTCAAGACAATAGAAGAGTCCTGTTTTTCTGGTGGTGGAGTTGATATCGTTACTGGCATTGCTGGAGGTTGTTGAGTTTTTGGTTGAACCGGTTTGCCCAACGAATTCGGCCGTTTCTTCGCCATGTTCAAATTACCGAAGCCGGCAAAACTCTGCCGAAATATTTCCTGCGGATTTAGGTATATTACACCTTTGGGGTTGTTTAGGGGTGAAGAAGTTGGTGCAGGTAGAGTTTGTTCATCTTTTTTATTTTTTTCCGGGCTCATACTTTCGATGTGAGCGACTTTTGAAATTTTCAACATTTTATCGGCCTGAATTATTGGATTCTGGCGTTTGAGGTGAGTGCTTAGTTGGTTCTCATTTTTGCTGGCTTTTCTCGTGCTCTTATATACTGTGCTTTTGGCTATTTCTGGGTTGATGTTCTGGAACTGGACTGTCACTTTTTTTGGTGCAGCACTTTTTTGAGGACCATACGTTGCTTGTGCAGAACGAGTTGATCCGCGGTTTTCTTGTCCGATAATGTGATTTTCGGTTAACGTATGCGGGGTCAATCGCTTAGCAGCACTCGCAGGAATTTTAACATGTATTCCGTGAGAACGGGGTCGTCGTGGTCGTAGTTTGGGCATTTCAAGTGGTGCTCTATTTACATTATTAGTAACCGGCGTGAGTTTCGGCGGAGTAGATCTTGGTATTAACCTCTTGGTGATAATATTAGGCTGCGAAGGGAGTATTTTTATTGCAGAACCAGGTGCTGGAACCTTAGAAATGGTTAGCTCTCGTTTTTTTTTAATCAAATTTGCAACATCCATTTTTTTGTTTGTGGTCGTTGGAATTGGCAAGTCTTTTTGCTTAAATGTCACTTCATCAACTTGGTTGATTTTTTTTGTAGGTCTTTTTCGCTTCAAGTAACTTCGATCTTTATATTGCTTATCGCGAGGTATGTCAATTAAGTCGAAATCACCTTTCCGAAATTTCGTGAACCACCGTTCGCAGGTTCTAACGGCATAACCGGTGCAGTTGCCAAATTTTTCTAAGATTTTATCCCTTGCTTGAGCTTTAGTCTGACCATTCTTAAAAGCATCCAAAATTATTTGTCGTTTTTCTAAATCGTTCTCTTTTAACTTCGGATTCATCTTTGTTCTATTTCTTTTCTTTTCTTGAAAAGTGTGTTTTTTTATCTGATTTATGTCCACGTGCACTGCACACACTCTTTCTTAGTGCGATGTTATATATATTATATATTGCTACACGTACACTAACACTGAGAAGAAGAATTTAAAGAAGATTTTGTAAGAACTATACCACATGCAAGCAGAGTTCCGTTCGTATGACTAACTGAATTTGCCAGCCACCTTTGCCGCTTGGCGAATCGTATTTATTTCACTGGCGCAATACAAGTTGAAAATGTCAGCCATTCAGCAAAGTGACAAGAGAGTAGAGAAAAGTGTGACGTTCGAGTGTAGGGACAGAGAGAGAGGATGTTTACTCTTTTTTTTCCTTGATTCTACTTTCATTTGTGTATTGTGTATTTGTGTTACGTTAAGCGAAACGTCAAATTGTCTATGTCAGCTATTCAGCTGATTCTTGTCATAAAGCAGGTATACCAAATACCACCCGCCAAAAATACTGTCTGAATGGGAATGTTCTCGTTTGTGTATTGATGCTGGGGAGATTGCCTGCCTTTGTGTTTTGTATAGTGTAGCTAGCTATATTTGTGTTTATAGATTAAAGGCCTCTTTGGCTCTTTTGTCATTTTACATAAGAGAACAAGGGCTGTCCATTTAATGTTTTTTTAATTACATTTTTAAATATGAAGGGGATTGAGAATATTATAGTTGGTACAACGTACAACGTACAAGTGCAATTACAATACTTTTCGCGGAATCGATTAGGGTGGTAATTTAGTTGGTTATGAAATGTGAAAATAACTTTATTGCTTATGGCTGGATTGGACCGAGAGAAATGTTTTGAAATATCATACAAACAGATTTGCACTCAAGTTAATTGAATCTATTCACATCTATTGGTGCACGTGCACGACCCATGTCATTGGCCATTGGCCTAGTTATATTAATTTGCTAAGGATATGCAAGACCAAAGCGTTGCCACTTTACTGTTTTTAGGTCGATTAATTTCATTTAAAAAAATTCTCATTTTCATATATCATCCAGAGGAAGATATATGTATACTTTAACATTACATTCAGGTATTCATACAACGGCGTATAATTTTATCTCTTATCTTTATCTTAATGGGAAAAAAATTCTGAAAAGCAGTAGCAGATACATTTATCTCAGACTTCACAGAACTGATGTAGAAAGAGAAAAAAAGTTTCGAGAAGTACTTTTTGACGTTTGGTGACATTTGCACAGTGGCGTATTATCCTAAGGGCAAACTAGGTATGTGCCTACAGGCAACAAAGGGGCGTGCGGGTGCAGTGACTTTTACAAGTGGAAAATAAAGCGAGTTCATACATAAATATGTGGTTGTTAAATTAGAAAACTTATAAACCAATACCTAAAAAAGCATCAACTAATATTCAAGAATTTAGGCCAATCGCAATTTTGCCATTTTTCAGTAAGGTTTCCCTGTTTTCAAAATTTTAATAAGCAAGCAAGTAAAAAAATTTCTTGACGAAAAAAAAAACTAACTGCTGGATTTCGAAGTCATTACAGCTGTATTACAGCTCTTTTAAAACTATGTGAAGACATAGGGGAGGAAGGGGTGGATGTGGACAGGGGGATGTGGACATCGGCATTTCAAGTCCACTCGTTGAAAATTTGAATATGGCAACGGTGTCATCCATTGCCTTTTTCAATTGTGAATGAACCTTAAAGTTTTCAAATCTGTCAGTCTTGTGTAAAAATTGTTACAGGTTCATTCGTGATTTTCACTCTAAAAGTAAAATTATTCTCCCTCAGAAATTCGCAGATATTTTTTTTAAAAACAAAGCAGAAATAAATGCAAGTAAGTAAGTGTTTTTTATGTTATCGAAGTGTCTTGATAACATTGGTGATCATTGTTTTTTAAAATAGAGGGTTTTCTAAGAAATAAATGTATTACTTTACAAAAAGTGCTTGCGGGGTGAATGTGGACACACTATATGGACACACTTTTATTAAATGTTTTTTTATACTTTTGTGAATTAAAATAAGAAATTTTTATTTTGGAATATTAAAAAAGTTCTTTTTATAGATTTTTATATCTTGTGTTAGTTTTTAATTATTTATCGGTTATTTTTGTAGCTGTCCACTTCCGTCCCATTAATTTTGGTCCGTGCCCTTATCCACCCCTTGGTGGGGGGCATATGGACAGAAAAAGCTTGTTGATTGAATTATGGAAAACCTTAAAACTTGAAGTCTTATCAAGTTTATGTTTAGGGACAATTTAGGGGAAGCCTTAGTTTATCAGCTGGTAAAAAGTGTTGATTTAAAGTCTTTACTGTAGACAAATATTAAAGATTTAATCAAATTTGTCCACAACCGCCCCCTCCTCCCCTACGTTTTGGTAAAGACTGAGATATGATGGAACCTTTTGTTTTTCTTGACTTCTCAAAGGCATTTGATTCTGTGAACCACCAAATTCTTCTTAAAAAACTCTCATGCCAGTTTGGTTTTGAAAATTCAACTTGTAAGGTAGTGGCATCATATCTGAAAAATCGGATTCAAGCTGTGTTTTGTGCAAATAAATGTTCAACTGCGCTGTCTGTATGCCAAGGTGTTCCTCAAGGCTCTGTTTTGGGTCCGTTGTTGCTCTCAATCTTTATTAAAAATATTTCAAAATGTATAATAAACACCAAGCATCAAATAATCACATATTTGCGGTTTGCCAACTCGGTAATCGATTTAACTAAGTGTTTTTGAATTTTGATTTTACTTATTGTGAGGCCAAGTGAATTTTATCAACGGATGGCAAAGATTTTGACGGTTTTTTCTGCTCCTTAAGTATTTTCTTGATTGATTTTCGGGACAATCCGATTTGGGGAACTGAATTGCAGCTCGGTTTGCAATGTAAAAGCAAAAGATTTACATTTAACACGAAAAATGTAGCGCGGGAGTATGAATGGTTCTCTCCTCTGTTGATACCCTCTTTGGTTTTTATCATTTCGGATAACAGAAGTTGTCCGAATCAACTTGTGTGTACACCGGTGTATGTTTGCGGAGATGTGGGCTGGTGTGCGCACCATTTTTGGTATGAGAAACCGTGTGAGTAAAAATCCGCCGCTTACTGCGTGGCTGATTCCCTAGGCTGAGGCCTAATAGGAATGAAAATTATGCGATTTAAAATTACTCGCAGATTTTTTCGACATTTTTTGAATAAAATGAATTTAACATGTCAAAAACGGATAGAATATGTCCACTGATTTGTTTTTCAAACTCATCAATTATTCCAATAAAGAAAGTCTCTCCTATTCTAGCTGGATTTCGACAAGAAAAACCTTCGACTGACAACATTTCCAACCGACCTGTCAGCAAAATTTCAATAATTGGTTTGAATGATGACATGCCTCTAAGAATAGGTAAACAATACACACGGGATAGTTTTTAAACATTATTTAATATAAAAATACGTATTAAGCGTAACCTTACAATATTTACAGTTTTGAAGCATTATCGCTTCTACTTCTATTGTTTTTTCGAACTTCTTAGAATCAACTCAAGTTGAGAAATCAATCCGATCGCACGAAAGTTTTCATTCATAAGAGCAAAGTCTTCTAAAGGTTTTAAATGCCTTAGTGCCTGGTTGATATCTGTTATGACAACTGTATTCTCTTGTTCCTCGTCCTCCAAATCCTCATCATCACTGTCGATTTCGATGATATCACATTGTTCCTGCTCTAGTTTGCGATACTTAGCTGGCGGTTCGACATAATTGTCTTCAATTGACAAGAGATCCAATGCTCCACTCCTACTATTGTCATCTTCTTCCTCGTCTTTTTGTCCAGTACTGTTCGATGACGAATCCAAATTAGAAGTACTCTCGTCTTTCTCTTTCTGTCGGCTTAAAACTTCGGCAATAATGGTTTCCACATTCAAATCTATAGGTCCCTCGTCTTCAGATTGAACTTTCATATCCGAATCAGAAATGTTGTATTTCTGCCGAAAATTCAATAGCCATGCATTGTTTGGATAAAAGTTTTCAACATTCAACAGTTTTCTAACCTCCAACGCGACATCTTGTATTAGTTTGTATGAAATTATACAAATACTCGGATTTCGACGGGCCCTCAAAAACCATTCGTACATCACAGTACCCAGCAGACTAATTTTTCTTTGTCTTCTTTTTGCGCTGGGCTTTGGGTCTTCATTTCTATGACTTGGAAGTGCTTCATACATTGCTTGTATTTCCTCTTTCCTCTGGACAATATTACGTATTTGTTTGGCACTGCATTTGAACATTAGCCCCACTTTCGAAAAGTTTCGGGTCTTCTCATATTCCTTGATAGCTTGGACCCGTTCCTGAAGCGAGAGGCGATTGCGCGCTTTAGAGTCGTTGAACTCGTCGAACTAAAAACAAACGAAACAAATTTTTGTGTTTGAACAACAAAGAAAAAAGAAACGTAGGCAGGCTCTAAAAATACGAAATGGCCGGTATTAATCTGACCTCATTCGTAGGGCCTGAAAGCGTACACACAATAAAACCTCTTACCTTCCACATGTTTGCTGAGGAACTGATTGCTTTTGAATCTCGTGTAGAGAGACCGAGAGACTTGTGTGGAAAATCAAAACCGGCCCCAATGTACGTGGTCTGGTCGTGCACACTGCACACAGAGAAATCAAGAAAACAACACAGCGAAAGCGATAGATGAACTTGGCACGATAAGTTCCCAAGCTACAGCGACGCGCCGCCACAGTGAACCAAGCACAGGAACTCGTATAGATAATATTTTTGTTGTTGTTGTTCCAACTTATAACAGCTCTCTCAACGTCGCAATTCGTTTAGGTCATGCGATGTATAGTCATAGCCTCTTAAGTATACTAACTGAACAGCGAACTGGCCTTAGAGAACTTTGGGCACGAATCGATGCGGCGTCATAGTACACACAAGAGACTTCGCCATAATTGGAAGGCCTACTCGAACAGATGGTCAGCTGGTACTTGGTGTGTCTTTACTGATGCGCGATGACTGTTTGTTGGGTGAAAATTTGATACAATAATGTTGGAAGGTTGGTCTTACCTTGGCCAGTATGGAGTAGCTGTAGTCGTCAGTTATATCAATCGATGACTAACTTAACAGTGAAGGCAATTCTGTCAACATAAAGAAAAAGCAAGGCATAACGACAACTTTTCTTCTTATTTGGGGTTTCTTCTTCCATATGCTGGATGAGATTTTTCCACTGCAGTAATACAAAATATACACAAGATCTCGTATTCGTTTGCACAAAAGTATTCCTAATCGAGCAGAATGTCGTATGGGCTTTGGCTTCTTGTTGTTGGGTAGGCGGTAGGTATACATAACTTTTTTTGTTTTGACCATTTTTTATCGTTCTTTTTATTCGGGTTTGGGGACTAGGTATTCCTGTGCAATAGGTGTATATTTAATCAGTAGGTTGAGTATGGGAATGCTGTTTTTTTTTTGTGGGGTGACGGTACCAGTCTCCGGCCAGACCATAGTGCCAAGACGATTTTGCACTTAATAGGGAATAAAAGAGAAACAAAACGCAGAACTTACCAACAACAACAAAATACGTAATCAGTATTTCACATACACAATCGAAGTTTCAACCCGATTGAAGGTATAACGATAACGTTATGGATCGTTTAAGCCGCAGCCGCTGCTATTTTGCAATAAAATAGTGGCAGACATTGGAAAAGTATACTGGGAATAGTTGATTTTGTGAGATCTTTTGAACAAATGGAGTTTGTTTCAATGAAGATAAATAATGAACTTCCAAAAACTAAAGAGAAAAAATAATTTTTGCTATTTTTAACCGATTTTTTCAGTGTCCGGGGCACTGGTCCCAAATATAACGAAAATCTAGTCTCCGGACAGCTCCAAGGTTTAATTTTGCTATTTTGTCTATGTTCAAATTTCCTTGGTCAAAGTGCTCTTTTGTATCCAGAATAGAAATTTTCCACTATTCATCCCTCTAATAGATTCAAAACGAAAAACAACAATTTTGTCTTCGATCATCTGCATCGGTAGTTATTTCCTGATTGGCAAATAACTACCGATGCAGAAAATATGGTTTCATCTAACACAACACTTAACAGAAAAAAAGATATTGAGTTTTTAACTGGCAATGTCCGGACACTCGATTTTCAGTCGTCCGGAGACTAGAACTATCGTCCGGAGACTCCGGAAAATCGCCTTTTTTAGAATTCATCATTTTAAATTAATGTTATAAGTTACTTCCAATTCATTTATACTCTAAAGTATTATGGAATTTATATCTGACCGTTACTTTATAGTTCAAAAAAATAGACCAACAAGAAGGTTATTAAATAGTTGCACTTCTTATTTATTTGTAGACAGTTTTCCTTAATTAAAAAAAAAAAACAAACAAACACATTGTTCTTAGAAAGTACAGAGGTACTTTTAAGATTAAATGTATACAATATTCTATTTTGAGTATGTATTTTCAGCGATGACACATCGTCCTCATTAACAAAACGCTTCATATTTATTCCAATTCCGTTTTTATGTCTTCTTCCTTAGTTTCCGTAGAAAATATCTCCATCAACTGAGAAATGAGACCAATAGCTCGAAAATTATCTTTAAGTAAAACATATTCTTCTAATGGCTTAAGATGTCGTCTTGCATGTTCATCATTCACTATGGTAGTTGGCATTTCAGCTTCATCATTTTGGTGATCGATTTCTTCAAGTTTAACAACAACATTTTCGTCAGTTTCGATTGGTACTGCCATTGTCGAACTTGGAAAGAATTCAGTTAGCGGGTTGGCTTTCAAAATATCCAAAACTATATCATTGATGTCCAATGAAGGTGGCGAAGCATTACTTTCTATACGCAACATTTTCATGTCTAATTCTGTGATATTATATTTTGTTTTGAACTTCTGAAGCCATGTGTGATCTGCTTCGAAAGATTGAATGCAAAAGATCTGTTTGGATTCGTGGGCTTTTTGTAGAAACAATTGATCGGTGATTTGACCGATTTCTTTGCTTCGTTGGGCTCGACTGAACCATTCACAGACGACTTTTTCCAAAAGACCTACCAAATGGGAGTTTGCTTGTAGGGCAGAATTTAGATCACCTCTATTACTGACTATGTGTTGCATTTGGCTGGTGTAGGTCACAACAGCTTCAAGACATTCAATCGTCTTCTTCTCATTTAGGATACTTGACGTGCTAGAATTTTGTACGCGATTGTGATTCGATGTTGAGGCTGCGCTTTCCAGCTGTGGTGGTAGCTTTTGACAGTCAAATCGATGGGGAACCACATGAGATTTCAATCTCATTTTTCCTCCCATCAGTCTATATTGTACAAGATTTTCCACGTCGGTCTCAATCTGTTGAGTATACAAACAAAGTTAAGAACTTATACAAACTATTTTTAAGAAATGAAATCAAAATTTTTCAGACAATTAATAAAATATAAAATAGTATAGAAAAAAGGGGTACGATCGCGGATGCCCCGCCCCGTCATAAAAGAAGAGTTATCTTATGAATTGTTTCTAATGACCCCCCCCCCCCCCACATCGAAAGCCCACTACCTCGACACCCCTCACCACAATTTCCCGCTACTGATTACCCCGTTACCCCGTCTTGATATAAAACAGTATCGGGGGACTTAAATTGTTGTTGTTTCGCCGTGCATTCCATTCTGAATAGTGAAGTTTCTGGTATTGATGTTTTTGGCCTTAACAAAGTACTGAGCCACGTTCAGTGCAATTTTTGGGAAAAATAATTCTACTAATTCGGCTAAGCTTTCTGTGTCCTTACAGAAGTTTGCAGTTGCCCGTAGCTTAGTTGGTAAGTGCGTTGGCTGCTAAGCAGAACGTCGTTGGTTCGAGACCTACTCAGACCTGACAAATCTTCCAAGAGTATCAATCTGTCATGAAAAAGTGCTTCTCAACTTTGCCGTTCGGAATCGGCGTTAAATTGTAGGTCCCATCAATTCTTCACACGTACTCAGAGAATTGTTGATGAGAGTAAGCCACTTAGGCCTTGGCTCTTCAAGAGCTGTCGCGCCACTCTATTTTATTTTTTTTACAGAAGTTTGGCTAAGTTTCATCAATTTACATTCACCCGTTTCCAATTAATGGGTATAATTGTTTTTCAAAATCTGCTGTACACCCACGTTGGTTTTCAAATTCAAACTCCATAAAACTGATAGTTTGAGAAATAATATAATCGGATAATCAGGTAAGAATTCCCGAAGATTATCATTTATAGGACAAAGCAGCGTTTTCTGGGTCAGCTAGTAATAAAATGTAGCCTATGTTACTCCTGAACATTGTAGTTTTCAATAAGTGAAAGAGTTTTTCTAATAGGATTATTTCCGAAGATTAACATATATATGGAAAAACAGCGTTTAGTGGGTCAGCTAGTAAGCCAAATAACATAGGGTGAACGTAGCTTTCGAATGATAACAAATATACACAAATACAGATCTTTCCTCTTTATAATATTAGTATAATTAATGTACCTAATATGTATATGTATATTTAAAAAAAAATCACTTAAACGGCTTTGACTGTGTCACTTACATTAAAATGATCCTCGCAGACATACAAAGAAGTTTTTTCCGAAATTGGCTCCCTATCAATTCTTGACATTGCTTTACACCACTGATCTCTCATAGGTTTGACACGAGGAACACAAAAATAATGTTTGCCTGGACATTTTATAGATGTGGTTTTACATTTGGGAACAATGCAATATTTATACATTATATACACAATTTTATTTTTTGTTTTATTTTTGTCTGCCATTGGCTTTTGCTTGGATTTTGGTATTTGGTAACACAAACTGAGTCCGACTTTAGTTTTTCAACGGTTTTTCTATTCTAAAAATCATGATTCATGACGTACTTATATCGTTATAGAATACATCTATATATTTACACACGTGTTGAGTAGTATACGAATGAAACGAATTTTGTTCTAAATATCAACAACTATACACACATCAAGGAAGTTGCGTTGAATGTGAGTTGAGAGTTGAGTGGGTTCAAAAGAGAGTGAATATCAGTGATGTCTTCTTTGAAATAATATAGGAGCAATACTTACTGCTTCGAAGGTAGTGATAAATTTATTGCCAAAACATGGTGTCATTTCATTTAAAATATGATTTATTAGGATTCAGCATGAATAAAAACCTAATAGAATGATTACGTTTGAATCTTAGATGTGTTGGGTGAGTCCATCTTCTAATGAATCATTGCTTTGCTTATAAAACCAACAATTATTTCTTTTTAATCAGTGTTGTCTCAATCACAAATATCAATTAATCCTAGTATTGAACCTTGGTCTGTTTTCAATTTCTGAAAACTTTGATGCTGAATGAAGAAGTCTTATTATTATTTAATTAAAAATACAATTTATTCAATTATTAAATAGCAATACATCTTTAAATTATGGTAACTTTTTATAAATACTAGATTTTTTATAAATCGCTTTTACAACTATTGATTTCTTCTTCAAATATTTTTTCTAATTGCGCTATAAGTCCGATCGCTCTATAGTTTTCTTTTAACAGAACATAGTCTTCCAGGGGCTTGAGGTGTCTCTTTGCGTCTTCTCCATTCGTTATAACAGGAAGCTCCTCAATCTTTGCAACAACGGGTTCGGGTTTGTAAATTTCATCAGGTATTATCATGTCTTCAGCATTGACGTTGTTAGAATCTAACTGAATCGGAATCGGAATTCTACTGTTTTGTATTTTCGGGCTTGAAATGTTCTCAATTGGATTGTTCTTCAAAACATCCATTACCACTTCGTTTATATCAGCCGAAAGTGGTCTGCCTGCGTTGTCAATTCGTAGCATTGTCATATCCAAATTTGTTATATTGTACTTTTTTCTAAAATTTGCAACCCATTCATAATTGAGTGTCAAATAAATCCCAAATATTTCCACTGATTCGAGTGCTTTTTGGAGAAGTATTTCGTCAGTTATGGGACCAGTTTCGACAATTCTCTGCGCCCGCTGAAACCATTCGTAAACAACAGTATCCAATAAATTGACAAGACCATCATTTTTAAGCGGTTGGATTTTTTTGGACTTCTCCTCATCGACAATAGCTTGTATCTGGCTTACACTACATTTGTACATCTTGGCCACTGTGTCCAGCGACTTGGTTTTTTTATATTGCTTATAAATCCTTACTCGATCACTTCTGGTTATATTGGAGTATGAGGAAGTTGTGCTGCTGTAGTTGAACTGTATACAATGGAAGTTTTTATTAATAATTTATTTGCTTATTTAATCAATTATTAGAATTTTGAATCTTAACGCCAATACTTACTTGCGCCATAGTAAATAGTTGTTGATATACTGACGAATGCAGCCACTTGGTAAAATCGTTACGTTAACTTTTTATATTTCTGTTCATGTTACACCAATACTTAATTGAAATAATAAAACTCATGTTTGTATTTTTTACAAACACACAAAAATTACAACGAACATTTTTCAATACATAGAACACGTACCAAATGTGTGTATACAATTTAAGTAAGTGTTTGATGTGTCACCGCGTCGAAACAGCGCGCTGATAACCTACACTTGTTAGCGCTTGGTGAAATTTCAATTTTTGCTTAACATACAGAGAGCGACACACATTCTAAGGCAATATAAAAATAGACATTTAAATTTGTGTTAGCAAGTTACGTGTACACACAGATTGGGCATGAGGTGTGTGTTATTTTATGGTAGAAGCGAAAAAACATGTTTATACTCTTGCTATGCTACCCTACCCTCTGTTAAAATATACCAAAACACTTTTTTCTTGTGGGTATGTGCTTGCGTGTGTGTATACAAGACATATTTGTATGCATATACCACACAATGTTAACCTTCAATCTTAAAAGTCTCGACTCTCGATGTAAACAAACAGGAAGAAAAAAAAATTATATTAATTTTAACAATAAACTATGAAACTATGATGTGAACAACTTGCAGTTTTTGTAGGTCGCCTACATAATATATCTATCTTTATGCATTTAGGAATTGATGGAAGTTGTGCGTCTTTGATGTTTTTAGCATTAGCTGTAGGTACATTATGATGAATGTAGATCTCAAGTTTAAGTTCTTAGCGTGTTGTGAGACTGTGAGTTCACTTGCACTAAAGATTTTTTTTCTGATTTCATGAAGCAATGGGTTAACTAAATAAAGGTAATTATAGCAGGTCCTAACTGTTAGTTTTAAAAGTAATAGGGGGCCTACAAATTTTATGTGCGTAAGAATTCAGTGGCGTAGTTAGCAGTGGGTAAAAAGGTCTTAAGGCAGAACAAGAAATTAAAATTTAATTAAATTTTTCGAAAACGACTAGACATTTTTAAATCCGGTTTTCTGGTTTTGACTACAAATTATAAACAGTATTGAATTTTGGAAATGAAATCAGTACTTAATTAGGTATACCTATAGGCACATCAAATGTTGAAAAAAAATTGGTTCAAATACTTTTTTTTCTTCAAAATTTTGAGATTAAAAATTATTTTTTTAAAAATTAGCACAGTGTTGACATTAAATTATTTAAAGAAATCTGTATCGAATAGAAAAATGGATTCTAAAGGCAAGATAGTTGCTAGAAAAGAAAATTTGGATCATTGTGTGTTTTGCTGTCGTTCTCTGCGAACATGCCCTCTAGCGAACAGAATCCATAGTTGGATCCTTCTTCAACTTTTATCCATAGCAGAGAGTTTGTATTTATAATACCTACCTGTAAAATCTAGTGACTACAGATGGATAACTTTTCCAAAAAACCTACATTATTGCGCAAACAACACAAAAAAAAACACTTGCTAATAGAATTAATACTTTCCCAGTGTCGATTTATATCAAATTTACTATTGTTGAAAGAAACAAATTTAAAATTTTTGTGTGAATAATTTTTTAAAAGAAAACATTCCGAAATATGGACAAGGTGGATCCAATACCAACCGGTCGAAGCCGACCAGCTTGTTGTGCAACGTATCTACTTCTCGGTGGAACTTCCGCATATGCATTGAAGCAAGCCATTTCATCATCATCAAGCTACGCAATGGGCGCGTTTGGGTACGTCCTGGGTTACAGTTTGTTTGGATTTGCGCATTCAATACTTGCCGAACCTCCATACCCTGTCAGATTCATCGTTCATCACGGAACATGGCTAGCCGTAATAGTACCGTTTGCCCTCATAAATGCTGAGTTATACACTTTGACCGGTTTTCCCCCAGAATATGCATACGCGCATTTAGCATCACCCATTCTGCCAATTGCCTACCTATTTCTTAGGCCAGAAAGTAATATTCTTGCGTTGGATGCAGTATTTTACGGAAATCTTGTATCGTTGGGTTACTTGCAGTTCACCAAACAAACCGGAGTATGGACTTATGGATTGATACTTGCGAATGCATTGAATCATTTCTTCTTTTCATTTTTTATGTGCTTTGAGTTTCCGCAAGTGGAGATCTTAACAGTTCGTTTGAGTGTATTTTCTGTAATCGCCTTGCAAGCCTTAAGGAGTCTCAAGGCTTAAGTTAAGCCTTAGTTCAAGGACAAATCGGGCTTGGTGGCAACGAAAAAAAGGTTTATTTCTTAAAGATAAATATTTAGCTATAAAAAATGTAAAGGAGTGATTTTTATTCTTGTTTGTATAAATGATGTAACATTAATTTATTAATTAAATTGAAAATGTCTGGTTGGAAAATTGACACGACTGACATAAACAACAAGCAGGTAAGCGTAGTGTGTGTGTTCGTAAAGGAGCGTTGTTCGTGACGGGAATTCTCCGATTCTATCGTTTTTTAATTCATGGTTAAAAAAAGTATTTTTTTTTTAAATAAAATTACACCTCCAAGCTAAACTATCGTTCCCCTCTCACTTGTCTTAACCCAACCATACTCTACCTCTCTTGCACACTGCTCGTGAATTACCCTGTATATGCTTGTAAATATTTTTTTTCGAAGTATTTTTTCTTTCACATTTCTTTCATTGGCTAAGTACTTACCTGTTGTTTTTGTGTGTGTCTCCATTCGTCTACATTTGGAATAGTTTCCACAAGATTTCTCCAGTCCTTTGTTGATTCGATCGTTGCACTTATAGGATGTGGTGGCACTCTATCTCCAGTATGAGTATCATCGATTCTCATAGCTTCTGATTCAAAACAACTCCTTTTATTCTGAAAACCTTCGTTGAAAAGTTCATCTGGTATCGATGTTTGCCTTGTATCTCTAAGAGGTTCACCATCTTGAGGATCACCTACTCGCACATCTTCTGCTTCAAAACTTGCTCTCCTTTTCATTTGAAAACTGTCATTAAAGAGCTCAGTTCCACACATCGGTGCTCCGTTTGAAGCTATGTCTGAACCTTCTTGTATGTTGGTCCCATTTTTTGGAATTTCCAAAACAGGAAACGCGTGCATTTTCAAGCGCACATTCTTATTTCCAAACATGTCCTTCGTAAAATGTCTTTCGCATACTCTATAATCTGCTGACATTTCCTTATGCAATAAGTGTTCTTTGTTAAAACAACGGAACCAAAATACTCTCCTGAAAAACGATATCAATATATTTAATCTTTCAAAATGTTGGTACATTTTGTTTTTATCAAAAATATTCAAAACAAAGAAGAACACAGTACACAGGTTCATACCAGAGTATATCTCATAAGTCATAAGTCAAATGATTAGGGACACTTTCCACGTGGTTCACTGTTTTTTTACATCTCACATACATGAGATATAGACGGCAAATCTAAAGTTATAGTAAGAAGGAGACAAAACATAAGGAATACAAAAAAAAAAAAAAACAAGTGAAAGCTATCAAGCCTCATTCGCTTTTGAAAATACGTGCTAAAAAAATGCCAAAAAAGCTTGTTCAACCCTCATTTAGTGTGGCCAGGTTCATAGAAATGAAACATGCTACAAGGGTTGATAAATGAAGTTTAAATCGTAAAATATTATATCTTACGAAGTCATTACAGCCCATAAACTAGTTAATCCATATTGTATATCATATATGTTTAATAAAATAACTTAAATAAGTAAATAGATTGGCGCGACAGCTCTTGAAGAGCCAAGGCCTAAGTGGCTTACATCAACAATTCTCTGAATGCGTGTAAAGTATTGAGTGGACCTACAATTTAATGCCGATTCCGAACGGCAAAGTTGAGAAGCACTTTTTCATGACAGATTGATACTCTTGTAAGTTTTGTCAATTCTTCGCAAGAGGCAGTACCCGTGAACGATGAAATAAAAACTTTTATGGGCCCGAGTAGGACTCGAGCCCACGACCTTCTGCTTAGCAGCCAACGCACCTAACCACTTAGTACTGCTTAGTTAGTGAAAAATAGTGATCTTAAAATAGATTAGTCTGGTCACTCCAGACTCCACTCCTTTTCAGGTTGTGAGGAAAAAACATGAACACTACTACATACACAGACCACCAGCCTCCTTTATGTAAGCATTATGGGAAATTCCGATTTTATGTATCGAACATAAGCAGACGAATGTATTAGCGCTCGCATTATTTGTTGTGAACTCTTCCTTTCTTTCGATGTTATCTAAACCTAATATTTTTGAACTATTCTTTCCTACTAGAACTTTTGTTTTGTTTTTCTTAGCCCTTTTTTTATTGTATTAATAGTGGTGGTTTTGGTTTGTGGTGGAAGAGTGTCCCTAGTCCCTACTCATTATTAGATACTGTGGTTCATACCCACAAAACTGTTTGAGTGTTGAACATCAACACAATGAAAGCAGTTCGCTTTGTTCGTTAAAATGTATGTGTATGCAATTTATATCTTAGTTTCTTACCTTTCAAAATTTGCAGGTACTCTAAAATATTTAACACCATCTCTATCACAATTTTCACTTCCACACGCCAAACACTTATAGTAATGCTTTCCCATTATAACAATATTTGTTTATACTTCTTTATTAACCGTACCTCTTCAACCCTTGCGTCTCGAATGCAAGAAATCAACTGACAGCTATAAAACTCCAGCACGCCATTCCATCTAGGTATAATGTAGAACGTAATGGTAATGGTACGTTCAATTAGTGTTGCCATTGTGCATTAATTCCAAGCGAAGTGTAGATGGAAAATGGAATTGTAGAATACATGCATACATACATAAATACATACCTAACCATTCAATACCAAATGTTTATTCATATCTTTAAATGAAATATAGATAATATATTATTTAAAACATGTATATATAATTATTTAAGAATATATATAAATAAAAAACCAAAACAAAACAGCGACAGCTAAAATCATCTATAACAAGCCTGGTCATTCATTCAAAATCAGTAGGTACATATGGGACACAAATACAATGGTAAAACACTAAGCCAGTACCATGTACCACTAGTCTCCAGCCTTTAGTTCCAGAACGCTGCTAAATAAGTGTATCGTGTGTTATGGGAAATCCATATTTTTGAGGCATGTTAGATGAGACCTCTTTTCTTAGTAACACTGTATTTTCTTGTTATAAGGACAAGGTCTTGTGTGTTGTGTGTTTTTTTTTATGGTCCATAATATGTATGTATGTGGTTAGAGCTTTTTCTGTATTGGTTATATAAAATGAGTGAGTCGTGAGTAAGAGAGCAAGAGATATACTCTGGTATGCGTATGGTATGACTTATGAGTTATGACCAGTGTTACCGCAGGGAAAAATATTTTCCAGTCCAAAAAGCTTGAAAAACGAGTCATTTACAAAAACAACGAGTCCACGTAAAAAAAATTTTAAATTCTTTCAGAAATCTTTTTTTTTAATTTTTGACATATACAAGAAATTAATTGTATGGTTTGAATGTTCGAAATACAAGTGTTTAGGACAAGAAATAACGATTCAAACGTATAATTTTTTGTTTTCAAAATATTAAATTCTTATTAATTGTACCTACCTATTTGTGTTCTGCAAAAAAAAACGAGTCAAACGTGATCCCATCGCTTCAAAATTCGCCAAACAGTAAACTTTGCCAAACCTTTGGAACTTAACTACGTTACGTACTCGCAAACGTTAATATACTGATATGATATGATAAGAATTAAGAAAGAATTGAAATCTTACCAAAACCAATCCACTCGTGAACTAAAAATAACTTACTCTTATTTACTCTCTTGACTTGAGCCTTTTGTATAAATATAATGCGTTGCGGAGAGGTTTTTCCATTTCCATTCGCACAAACGTAAACGTCATATATCATACGTCACCGTCTATATGTGCATACATATGTAACTTATCAGCAAATATAAAAAACTGTTGTTTCCGCTTTGTTTGAAACCTGCATTGCATACTGCATACATATCTTTTTTTCTATACAAAGCTAATAGCTTTATTTTTCAACTTAAATTGCAACTAGTCATGTGTACAGTGAGTTTTTTCTATGTAATTTGCATTACCTAATCGATAAAAAAAACGAACTAAATGAGTAGATATTTAAAGAAGCTTCAATAAAACATTCAACCAAGCAAGTTAGTATTTTTTTAAAAATAATTTTGAGCAAAGAGAAGCTGAGCTGTGTTGCGCAGAAGTATTGTACGGTTCTCTTTGCCATCGTTGATAGTATTGATTATTTGGTGTGCTTTGCATTTGCCCAGTTCATTGGATGACTGCTTGAGTGCTTGAATAATCGATAACGACATTTTTAAGAACAATATTTATGTTTAGCATTTGTGGAGCGACGGCGCACAATTGAGTAAACACTCCACACTTTTCTGTTTTGTCTAAACTCAGAGTTCAGAGAGAAATACAAGCAAATGAAGATGAAGAAGGGTGTGTGTCGTTTGTTTGTGTAGGTTTCTCTCCGCAACGACTGTTGGTGTTGGCGATAAATTTAATTCTCTGTGTTTGCAGTTTTATTCAACATTCGAACAAGCTTGAAGCATTGAACGGCTGACGAAGTGACGACTGACGATGAGTTCATTAAAGGTAAGAGTATTTTTTAAACGATTGGTGATTAATATAAATGTTCAATCGCCATTTTAGAATTGGGACTGATCTTAATTTTTTTTTTTTAGGATAAGCCACTTTTTGATGAGCGCATCAAACTAAAAAATGTTCTAGCCTTGAATGAAAAGATCCAAGCTATCCGGTGTTATGAAGCCAATCCGGTTTATAAGAAAGTCGGAAGGATATTCAATTGTAGTCCGGATCAGATCAAACGGATCGTTCATCATAAAGAGAGATATTTGGCCGAATGGGAAAATCGAACTAGAAAATCTGTTGCACCAACCCCGCTTGAATTAAAAACAGTTTCAATTTCAATTTTGGGAAAAGCAGTTCACGAATGGATTCGACGTATTATGTATTACACAGATTTCTTTTTGAACGACACGTTGATCAAAACGATGGCCATGGAATTTGCTAAGGTCTTGAATTTACAGAAGTTTACGCCTACCAAAGAGTGGATTGCCCAATTTAGAGCAACATACAAGTTGCCAGATGCCAATACAAAAACCATGAACATTGGCTATCAGGAGAGTTTATCGGTACAAATTTTGGATATTTTACGGTATGTTAGAAGTACTGTCGAGGTGGAAGAAGCCAAGCCAAGTCCTAATATTAATGTCCCGAAAGTCGAAAGCGAGATGGTGACTGTAGTAAAAATGGAAAGTGATGATCAGGATGACATAAGTGATATTATTAAAACTGAAGCGGAGGTCTGCCAACCGTCAAGCTCTAGTAGGGTTCGAAGTTTAGTAGATGATCAGGCCCGCTCAGCCGAAAAAAATGTCCAGGGACAGGTTCCAATGGAAGAAGATTCTGCTATGAAAAATGTAGACTTTGAAATTAAAACGGAAGTTCCAGAACCAGAAATCCTAATGGATCCCACATTCGAGCAGGAAACAAAGTCAGAGCCAGTAGAGGATCCTGAACCTGAGTCACTTATTGAACCCTTATACCAATCAGAGGCCGAACCAGAGCCCGATCTAGATAACGTTGTTGTGAACAGTCACCAAGGTGCCATTAAGTGTGTTAAATTATTGGAGGACTTTGCCTTGCTGAAGGAGAACTTCAGACTCATTGGTCTTATTGAAAGGCTAGAGGAAGCCTTGAATGAGAAACCCTAAGGACGGTCTTAATATATTTTTATACTTGCTTAAGTTTCCTAGTACAGTAATATAATATCCTTGTTTTATTCTAGGGAAATAAAATTGGTTAATTTGAAATAATCAGTATTGGTGTCGTTATTCCAGCTTGTCTCTTCACCATTGTTTTTAGATCCACGATTTTTAGACATACTTAACGAATGTGGAACTCTCTTCCCCACGATATATCTTGCTCATTCACTATAGTGTTCTGGAATTGGAGACCAATCACCAATGTTCACCGACACTTCCCTTGCATTTCTAAAGAACGCACTGTGTCTCTGAGTCTGATGTTACAAAATACTCCTTCAGTACGTGATAAGGCTTCAAAATGGTTTGAACCAATTATGACAACATTTCCATATTAAGTTCACAGGTGGCGCTAGTTGAACTATAGGTAACAATGGACAATTAATCTGAATACTGCGAGGATAGAACATCCATGTATTCACCCTAACCTCTCCCTAAGTCGATTATTGACGAGGTACGAAGATTTGTTCGAGTCAAAGAGAGTTCAGACTTGGACGGAGTCCATTAAAATATAGGGCTAAGATTATTTTCTGATTTCATTTGAAATCTTTTATTTTGAGTACGTAAAAGTGACTTCTTAATACTAATACATCTATTTGTTCGTTAGAAGCATCAAAACTTAAACAAAAATATTTACATTTAACCTTAAACTTAAAAGTGACACATAAAATCTTAGCCTGGATTTTTAAAAATCGCTTCCAGTTGAGAAATAACGCCTATAGCTCGAAAATTCTCCTCCAGCAATACAAAATCTTCCAAGGGCTTCAAATGCCGCAGAGCGTCGTCATAACTGTCAATTGTTTTTTCCTTAGTCACCGCTACTTTTCGTTTTTTAGCTGCCGGTCTCGAATAATATTCGTATTCGTCATAATCGGCTTTTTCCACTTCAACTCGAACATCATCCAGCTCATCCGGCATTTCAGAACTCGAGTTTTCGAACATAAACGAATTGAGGCTATTATCGGTGTGACTCTCAGCCCCCAGACTTTTCTTGCTTTTGTTAACTTTCTTAAACGAACTGGCATTCATTTGACTAACATCGCTGACAATATCGGATATCTTAAGTGACAGGTGTTCCTTGGACTCTCCCGAACGCAGGTAGATAGTTTGGGACATCAAGTCTTCTTCAGTGAAATCATAACTTTCCATAAAATTGTCCAGCCAAACGTTATTCGGATAAAAACTCGGAACTTTGAGGTGATTCTTAACATCCAGAGCTATTGTTCGAATAAGTTTTGTCGAAATTCTTCCAATATTCTCTCTTGATTGTGTTCGCTGAATCCATTCGAACATTACGCGATTTAAGAGTTCGATTTTCTGCTCACGATCGTTTTGCTGTGGAACCTGTTGTTCATGACAGTTGCCCGTTTTGCTAGCATAGTACAATAAAATCGACTCTCTGTTTACAACGATGTTCCTTATTTGTTTGGCACTGCAGTTCATGATGTCGGCGACTTTTTGATAAATCGGTATGCGATCGAACTCCCTGATCGCTCGCACACGCTCTTCCAGCGTTAAGATATTACGTGCCCTTGTTTTTTCGGTGTATTCGCCGTGCTGAAAATATAGAATAAATAAGAAGATTCGGTCAGTTCTATTTTTAAAAATCAAAATGTGTATCTATATAATTAAAGAAGCCAAAAAACCAAAAATAATGGCAACAACGCAGAGTTCCACACTTACCTCATCCATGTTTACTGTGAGACTACTAAACTCTCAACATTTCAACAGAGAAACAGGCCCCGACGCGCGGCGTTAGCAAGCATGAACCATGAACATCTTTATACACACAGTCGACTACATACAACGCTCAACGTCTCGTCTATAGCACCGGGCCCAGACCAACCGAGTTAAGCCTCATCTTGCTGTGCTGGTGTGGTGCTGAAGTGCTTTGAATGTATACGGTTGAGAACAAAAAAAAAGAAAATATAAAAACAAGCCCAGGCAGTCAGCCAAACGACCAAGCATTTTAGCACAGCTACTCGGATAGAGTCAGGCAACCCTCATTAATACACAACCGGCCTGAAATGATTTCTTCGAAGCACGATGTACGCTGCGCTGGTAAAGTAAAGACCTACCCGGCGTGTCGTCGCGTCGTCGTCGTTGCTAACAGATAAGGCAACGGAGACTCGGTACATCCACACAACACAGTGCACAGTCAATAATTTTGCTGTTCCCTCTTTGGAGCTGATTCTTTCTGGTGCCAGCTCGTAGGTTGCTCTTGGCTATGGCATTGAAACAACTTAAACTAAAGATATCTGTGGGTATACAGTATACACATGTATGTATATGAAGATGCATGGATAAAGAAGGTTTGGGTATCTGGGAAATCGTTCGGTTCGGACTGCTGCTTCATCTACATCTTCAGGCAAAGTAGCCGACTTGTGCTGTTGGCTTCGAACTTCGATATCGGAAGGCGTAGCGTAGGTAGCCAGTCCCTTGGTAATTCCGAGGGACTTTCTTTACTTCTCAATTTTTGTATGGTTGTGTCTTTAGCAATGAGATAGTCGCAGTCTCTGTGAATTGAAATTGATGAGCTTACGGCAAATGAGAAAATGAAATGTTTGAACCTTTTGTATTAAGTAAAGTGTTTAAACAAACAAATTTTGCATTACAGACAGTTGGGAAGTTAAAATGCGACCCTGTCAGCTGTCATATCTTGTGATATTTATTTGGATTGACAGTTTACAAAATTGCACTTTCTTTTGTAAAAAGCGAAGATAAACTTGTAGGGGACTATAAAACAGTGCGGGGCATAAGTACATAGCTTGAAATTTTGTAGCGACATCTAGTGTAGTTTAGGACAAACGGGTATTATTCCAAATGCTTATTACTGCGGTTGTGATTGAATGCAAGCATTTAAATTCTGTGATAAAACTTATGGTATCAAGAAATTAAATTTCAATGGCACAAAATTATAGTCCGCTAACGAACAATTTTAAGAGAATTTAGTGTAATACTAGCTTAAAATGACGTTTCACTCATGACTGAAACGTCATTTCATCATTTCAAGCAAGAGTATCACACTAAAATTGTCCACTAGCGGACTATAATATTTTGCACCAATATATTTTATTTTTTCTATTTTTAAAGTTGGGATGTGCACTGTATACGATTTATTTTTTTGGGGAAACAGACAGAGACGCTTGGGTTTCGAGTAGATTTCTTAATTGCTTCCACCCGTGCACAGAACATTCTCCACCATATTTTCACCCAGCTCTCTACACAAGGGTCCATCGACTATGGATGGTCTCTTAAAGGGATCCAACAGAGCAGAGTCGTGTCGAGAACTTCAAGCAAAGAATGAGGACGACGAGGATTAAGGTCTGATAAGAATTTCTTTGACAGTTTATGTAATGATGTGAGAGGGGCTAACGTCAGTTGACTTGAGGTTGAGATACCTCATCATTCTACTGGGGAAATAGAAGCTTAAAGACAACATTAAATTTACGTGAAACTTGATGTCGGTAGGTTGAAAACCAATATTCACTAACTGCAGAAAAAGCTTATAATGAGGTTAAAACATAATGTGCTTGAGTATGAGAAATTAATAATCGTCTGGTTTGTCCAAAAACGCATTCAAACGTCATAACAAACGTCATAATAAGAGGATATACCTTCAATATGCAAAAATGTAGTGTTTTTCTTGTTACCGGCCTTGATTTATTCTATCGAACCCGGCTTTTCTCCGTTCTTGATTTATCCATTTCAAGAGAAACAACACTGCAAGATTGAACAATACAAAACAGCAGGTACAAAGTCCTTGTTTAGCGCGTAACAATAACAATTAGGATTGAATTTATTATGAGATCATAAAAATAATACCTTTTGAGTGAAAATACCGGAGGCGTGTTCGCATTGTATACTTTAAATAAAATCACGCACTTCGCGGGTACAACCCACGCAATCCAGATGCAGTTGCAGGCTTACATTTTTTGTTTTAAGTCGGAGCTTGCTAGCAGGCAAATGTCCGTCGATATGTCTGGCAATTCAAAACAAATTGTGAAACTCCTTAAACGCAACACCACGTGCTGGGCTGCATCGAGCTTTGCATGTTACACATCATGACTTTGGAATGCTATTTGGTGGATGCAAAGGCATGTGGTCAAATGTGATGTGGAAGTCCCGAGCTGACACTGGTATAAGTGATTGTTGTGCGAACTTCCACACCCGCCAATGGAATTTAATTAGAAAAAAAACAATGCTATATCGTGCCAGTAGTAGTGGCGGGCGCTGTGTTTTGGAACCCAAGTCTGTTGAAAAATATTACTTCCCAAGTTGATTTGAAAGCTAAGCGTCGGGTAAAATTGGCAGGAGGTGGGTGGAATGAACGCGACTATTTCAAACTATCGTAGGCGTTCTATTATTGTTGTCTGATGTTATTGCGGGCTATTATTATAAGTGTGCACGCGCGCGCCCAACTTCGGAACGCGACCTGCTAAGAAAGGAGCGGTACCATAGAATTCACGCAGCTGGAAATAGAACAATGAATCAGTTAGTAAATATCATTCAAACAACTCATGCAATCGGACAAAACAGATAACTCAAATACAGTATGACGTGGTTGTGTGGCATTGTATCTGCCAGCGAAATTAATATCAACATTTATTTTTCTGGACGCGGTGGTGCGTAAATATCGGTCGGGTTGTATTCATCACTCACATTGTTGAGAAACTTTTTATTCAGGTTGTGATTGTCACAACCAGAAATCAGAGTCACTAAAACACTCCAAAAGCAACAAGCTTGAAGGTTTTCAATGAACCAACAATTTAAACATTCAAAGACAAAGTAAACACCTTTATTGCTTAACGTAAAAGTAACCCATAAAAAATGATCAATTAAGCTTAAATCTTGGTAATTAATCCAGGTAGGTGCAACTACCTTTACCTTTTTCTTTTGAAGCGCTATCAAGGCCCGGACAAGAAACACACAAAAAAATAAACAAAATCCGACCTTCATCTGATTTTTTCATTCATAAATCATTCAGAAAAAATAGTCAACGATTAATTGATCGCTTTAATATTCACCATGACCTATTCCAAGCCCATTGCATCAATTGCACACCTGTTATACAAACCGGACATTCACTCATCCATTGTATACCTACCGGTTACACGGGATTCATTTCACATTGAGGATTGAGACCATGCATGCATGGCTGGCAATGTCCACTGCTGCGTATAATTTGAGTTTCGTAAACAAAAAATGAACACACCTTTTTAAATATAATATCCTGGGCCTCGACTTCCGTATTCATCGATCTTACACAAGACATAGGAACGATGGTGTGCTGTGAACCAAATTCTAATAAAATCCCTCACCTTATTGGTCGTTCTTTTGTGAGCAAATAGGAAGTCGAACGAGTTGGAATCACAGCTGTTACAAAAAAGCTGCACATCTTTTAGTGAAAGTCCATTGTCAACGTAATGTCAATAAACAATGACATTGGTTAACCTTTGTGGTGGCAAAATGTACGACGATAACATGGCTGCCAGGTTTGAATATAATTAGTTGTTTTTCAAATTGGTATAATTGTGGTAGATCTGTCAAATTTTGAGCAGTTTGGGATGAAATTCAGTGAATCTCCTTTTAAAAAAATGACAACTCTAATATCACACAATTTTTTAAGCGTCAAGACATTGTTTGGTTGAAAATTCAGAGATAAGGCAAATATTTCTCTTCTTCACTATATACTGACAGAAACTACAACAACTGGAGGAACGGACTTAAAACCTGCTTGTGTTCGATTTATATGCAAGTAAAGGGAGTTTTACATTTTCAACTTATGAGCTTCGATATCAACAATTATGAAAACCTACCTCATCTAAAGTTACATTGATTTTTTGTTTGATGGAACTTACTTACTTACTTAACCGGTTCCCTTCCACCGGGAACGGTTCCTCGCATGCACTTTCCAATCGCCAAAACCAAGCGCTCTGGGAATCCGCAGTCACTTGATCCTTGTACCGTAGGTTCGGTCTACCTTGTCGTCTCGTGGGATGCGATGAGAAGACTTTCTTTGCTGGAGCGTTGTCGTCCATTCGCTCGATGTGGCCGAGCCAATGAAGTCGTCTTTTCTTGGCTTTCTGGACAATATCCCCATCTTGGTACAGCTCGTACAGTTCGTGGTTGAACCTACCACTCCATTCCAGTATCAATTCCTCTTTTAGAATAGGACTGGTAAAATCAAAGTCTTGTATAGCGGACACTTTGTCTTTCGAGTGAGGAGTTTTGAATCCAGTTGTTTTGCCAAACCGAAGCAGCAGCGGTTCGCTAGGGAAATTCTTCTTCGGATCTCCACTAAGGCCTGAAGGACAACTCTCTTGGATCGACCGATGATGTCTATGTCGCACAGTGGGCCCACTCATATGACGGAGTCGGAATAAACTCAAAAAACAAATTCTAAGCGATGAATATGAAAACTAGTTTTCCCGTTAGCACATATTCTAAGCTTTCATTTGCTGAATCAATTATATTTTTATGTTTTTTTCTCACTCCATGCGGTCGAATCGAAATCACATTTTATTTACTCTCAAGACATGGGCTAAATAAATAGTGTTATCAGCGTGGCTTTGTTTAAATATTTTAAAAACGTGAAAACTTAAAATCAACATGCAATCAATAGTTTCAAGTATTGTATATTGCTTAATATATTTTAAGTTTCTATTTTTTGTTTTTCAATATAAATTAATTAAATTTTTTTTAATTAATAATTAAGGGTATTTTTATGTAAAGCAAGAGAAAAAGTAGGTTTCTACACGTTTTTACATTGAGATTTATATGTGTCAATATAGTTTAATATCTTGTGTATTGTGCGTAAAAAGAATTTCTTGCTCATATTTACACCTTTTTTTTATTAAAGTTTTTGTAATAGAGTACCCTAGAAAATGCTGAATGTTTAACAACAAAAAAAGCTTTTTTCGTGTTATTATTATTATTATTATTATTATTATAATTTATTAACACATAATTAAAAATTACAATGCTAATATAAATCAACAAACGAGCACAAGTTGCTATGACTTTCGGCTCTGAGGTTAATAAGCAAGTTGTTAAACCTAAATTTAAATATAGTGTTATTTTAAAGATATTTTGACTAATAATATTGTATATTATATACATTCATGTGAATTTCGAGTAGGAAGAATTAAATATCAAGTTTATTATTAGATAAATAAATGTGTATTTTACATATGTTGTCATGACTAGGGTTTTGTAGGGCTTGGCGGATAGAAAAATTTGAAGATTGAGGCGGTAAGGCTGGACAATTATTTATGATGTGGTTGATGTCGATGCGTGAGTTACATGAGGAACACATAGGTGGGTGTTCCTTACGCAGAATGTGTTGATGAGTGGTTATTGTGTGGCCAATACGTAGTCTGATGAAGCTTGAAATCATAGATTTTGATGTTGTGGTAGGGAAGATTGGTCGACTTCTATCGGGGTTGATGGATGAGTAGTGGTGATTATAGTTGCGCCATTCAGCAAAAATATTTGCTGTTAGACTAGCGTTGATGTATCTCTTTAGATCTATTTTAGTTTCTGCTTCAAAATAATATAATGGAGCAGAGTGTGCATACGATGCTTCTTGGTCTGCAATTTCATTTCCATTTATACCAACATGGCTGGGTACCCACATGATTCTTAGTTTGTTAGGTTTGCTTATGAGATAGTCCCGGATCCTGTTAATCGTTTGGGTGTTGTAATTAGGATTTTTTATTGCATTTATTACTGATAAGCTATCTGAGCAGATTACAAACTTTCCTGTGTGTAATGCACATGTTGTGCAATTGCTTCTGCAGTGAATATTGAGACAGTGTTCTCTAATAGACCTATACATAGCATAGAACCGTTTTCGTAAACAGAAGCAAAGGATGTACTTGTCGTGTTTTTAGAACCGTCAGTAAAGACAAAGTTCCAACCATCTTCTTTGAGTTCTGCTGATAGACTTAAAAATTCTTGACAATATAATTGTTTTGTTGCGGTATTCTTATTAAAACAAGCTAGATTCGTGATAAATGATTTAGGTTGCATGTTCCAGGGAGGAAAGTGGGGTGTGTATTTAGCTATTTTTTTCGTGTTGATACCAAGCTCAGCAGCTGTTTTAATAGAATTGTATATCGCAGATGGTATTCGTTTTTGATTTTTAAGTTTTAAAGAGATCAGAATGTCTTTGTCAATTATGGAACCATTTGAGAATGCAAGTTTCACATATAGATTAGCTTTGAATGTGGCTATTCTTTCATCCAAGTTGGGGAGTCCAGCTTCGACCAGCATGTTTTTAATCGGACTTGTAGGATACGCATTTTAACTTCTACGAACGCTTTGGTGGTATGGTGGTTTGATGATGTTTAGTGTGGATTTCGGTGAGTTGCCATAGATAAAGAGCCCATAGTCAATCTTACTTAAAATTAAAGCTTTAGTAACATTGCAAAGAGTATTTACATGTGAATTACATTTTTTACTTGCTAAGAAATTAACAATATTTGTTCTTTTATAAAGTTTTTTTTTAATTCTATAGAATGTGTTTTCCAATTATATCTATTGTTGAAAGTAAGGCCTAAGATACTTAAACTATCGACATTTTCAATATTTATATTGTTAAAGGAAAAATTTGTTCTATTGCAAGATGTCTTACGACAGATATGTAACGTTTTGCATTTATCTAATGACAACTTTGCTCCAGATCGAGAAGACCAAGCAAGGATATCATTTAAAACATTTTTTAAAAGTGTGTTTGTCGTTGATATGTCGTTATGTTTACATAATATATAAAAATCATCAGCGTAGGCTGTGTGGTCTAATTGTTTGTGATTTCTGATGATAGTGCTTAAATCTTCAAAAGCTATCACAAAAAGAACCACTGACAAAGGAGATCCTTGCGGGATTCCATTTGGAAGATCGAAGAAATGAGAAAAGCAGTTTTTCGTTTTGACGCAAATTTTTCTATTGAGGAGAAATCCTTTAACATAGTTAAATATTTTAGGACCTATTCCCCAATTTCTAAGTTTGTTAAGAACGAGGTGGATACCTATTCTGTCAAAAACTCTTTCGAAGTCTAACGAAAGAATAGTTATATGATTGCGTGCAGATAATGCATTGGATATATAGAAGTCTAAATGAAGTAAGGCATCGGCGCAGCCTTTGTTTGGTTGGAAACCAACTTGGTTGGGGCTTATCAGCTTCTTTGAGTTGATAAACCAAAGTAAACGTTTAGCAACAATTTTCTCGACTACCTTTGACATACACGGTATAAGCGAAATTGGTCGATAACCATCAACGTTGCTTATGTTTTTATTCGGTTTAGGCAAAGGGATAATTGTAGCTTGCTTCCAATTTTGAGGAATAATGCCAGTGTCGAAAATATTATTATAAAGTTGTAAAAGCATTGAGATTGCAGAAGGTGGGAGATTTTTCAACATAGGATATGAGATCCTGTCCCTACTGGGTGTTTTCCCTTTGAGCCTGGATAAACAACTTTCAAATTCTAGGAGTGAAATCTTATTTTCTATTAGTCTAGCTGAAGTACTGATGGGATTTCCGTCTACTACACAAAGTATGGATTGTTGTTTTTGGCAGGTGTATTCGGGATGAAAGTTTTCGTTTTTCGATCGGTTTGACCAAGTTAAAGCCAAATGTTCGCTTATTTCAAGTGGATTTGAAGTTGAACCTGTGGAAGTTTCAATTGCTTTGATGGTCTGTTGTGTGTATTCACATTCTAACAGTATATTTTATACTCGAATAGAGTTGTTTGAGCTAATGAAATATTCAGAAATCACAACACTGAAAAATAAATTCAAATTTTTGGCAGATCACCTTGAAGCCAGCCACGATGGGAATGCTTAAGAGCTCCACCATTCGTTATCGATTTTTGAAGCTAGATTCACAAAAAAGCGATTTGAATGTAATAGAAACGAATTCTGATTTTTGAAAGCTAATGAATCTTGGTTGCTTACACCAATTAGTTTTAAACTTCTTGATCCAGCAACACCATTATTGCTTGTAACTTGAGACCCCTTAGTAGCCAGTATAAGGCAAATACCAAAAAAAAAAACTTCAGAACATTCCCTAAAGAAGTCCTTGACTTAATCATTGCCCCAAATGTTTCCAGTGTTAAAAACTCAAACACTTTTATCAGCGGCGATAAAATTGAGTCCAATGAATCTGACTTTACTAAGAAAATAAGCTTAAAATGTAAATAAAAGTGGTTTTCATGATACACTAGTCAAAACAATTTAAAAAAAACCTTTCCTTAAAATTGAAAAAAAAGTGTTTTGTAAGTTTGATTGAAACAGAGAAACAATTAATCGTATTGATGCGAAATTTTCACCAAAATCAAGGAAATTTTATGAGCTTTAATAATTAAGCCTCAGATTAGTTGTATCACTGAAAACCACAAAATAACGGTAGTTTTTATGAAAAAGTTGAAAAATGCATATTTTGGCTCTTTTTTTTAAATTGATAGAAAAGAATGAAAAAAAAAACAATATTTTTCTTTTTTTGGTTTTTTGGAAATCTGACACATTGTTAGAGCAAAATTTTTGAAAAAAGCCACATTTATACCTGTCAAATTAATAAAGAAATACCAATGCGAAGCTGGCTGTCAATATTTTATGCTGACAAATGTTAGAAATAATTTTTCATTTCAATAGTTCAATGAATTGATAGCAGAAATATTTAATAAAAAAAAACTATGCTGGCAACCATGCTCCAGATCTGTTTTATTCACTTTAGCTGATCGATATCCTTTTGCCATGAATTGCGTAAATGATCGAGGTCGAACTTGGAAAAGAAGCAAAAATAACTACTATGAGAGCAAAGGAATTCCCTTCGTTTTCCTTCTGACAATTCCCTTTAGCGAGCTCGAGTAATGCTGAACATGTGTGCCTTATGGGTTCGCCAATTGCGCTTGCAGCAAAAATCGTGCAGCTGTGATTTTCACGATTTCTTTGGGCTTGGAGCTGGAAATCCATGTAGATAAAGACATCGTGTTTTTTTTTTATTTCTTTCCTTATCATAGGGTGGAATTTTTACTAAATGCCCGGTGTGGCTGTTGTTGCGTGATTCCTTGGACATCTGCATACCAGACATCACTTGCAGCTTAGACATTCTGGAAGTTCTTGTTATTCCCTTCATACCAGAAGTTACATGGATCGCGGCGCTTCAATGTTACGCATTGCTAGCACACTGCACAACAATACGAAGCAGCTGACCTTTAAAAGTCGTTTGTTGATGGCATGTTTGGTATTTGAATTGATTGCAACCCATCGTGTCGCCTTCTTCGTCGATGACGTCTTCAAAGACGTCTGCTTCGTAAGCTTGTTTCGCGTAAGGTGGTGTGGTGTTCCAAATCAGCGAATCGAAACGATAGAGAGGGTTTTCTTTAAAAGGAATTTCGTTTTTGTATTTCCCTGGTGAGAAATTTTTGAATGTTTTATTTGAATTTTCCCATGGATTTTCCCCTTTTAAGTTTTTTTGGTCGCGGTTATGGGTACCGCATTTAATGTAAGCTACAATCGAGGTACGATCTGAATCAAAAGGTGTTTGTTGCGTTTCGAAGGGGTTTTCCTCATCTTCTGAGGTTTATGCTCACTGCAGCGGAAATCTGTAATACACCTTTAGGAACCTATTAAAGGTACAAATGCTACTTATTCTCATTATTTGAAGTGTGCACGTGGTCTTTTGTTTCCGCGAAATGATTTTCGGATTCAATAGACCTTATATCTTTACGATGCAGCTGAGCTAAACCGAAACACTGAACACTGGTTTCTTTTTTTTTGTTTTGTTATTGTTTTGCCGACATAGAAGAAAGAAGTCACAGAAAGCGATTTTTATAAATGCAGTTCAAGTGGCATGGTGAAAAGATGTTTATGGTAACTTTTGGATTATAGAGGATAGATACTTTAAGGTAACGGCGTAGATAAAATAAATGTAATGCCTTCATTGACAACCTAATCGTAAATTGAGGATATTTTTTGTTAGCACTTTTTCAAGGTGGTTCGATAGGATTCGGGGGAATAAGTTGGATCACTTTCTGCACTTCAAGTTCTTCATGACAGTTGCCTGAGCAGCAATCCTACATTGCCCGTTGAAGTAAGAAAACCTCTGTCGTGGTATTGCAACATTGTAAAAGACATATAGCCAAAGCAACCCTAATAGAAACAGGATGACAACCTCTGAACAAAGGTTCTTCGAAATATCTAATGAAGAAAACGTAGTCAAGGAACAGTAAATTGTAGAAGAGGACAAACAGCTGAACTGGATGGACATCTTGAAAAGGGAGCAGCAGAGAGGCAAGCACCTATTTCCAAGAATGGAAGAGGTGGAAAATCTTTGAAACAACAAATACGTTAAGTGCAGCTTTAATCACCCAGGAAGCAACAAATGAACTTCGAATCGAGATCCACTATCTTTTCAGCGACCTTGTACATAGAGTTGCGCAAAGTGTTTCTTATTGCAATATCTGGACAAAAAATCTGATCTAGCAGTTCCATATGAAAAAAATACCTGAACCGGTATACCGAATAGCCAGAGTTTCCAAAACACTTTCTTCAGCAAACCAAATCCTCGACAATATCACGTAAACTTAATAAACTTAAACTGTAAACGACTGCTAACGCAACTGATATTGATACTATCACAATTCATCGATTAAGAATTTCTAATCCTAATAAATGTTTCGCAACTTGTACCTACTCCAGTTTCACATGTTCCGAGAGTAACATCGCATGCATTCGAATGAATGTGTTGTGTACCTTTCAATCACCGATGCCCGCATGTTAAATTGCAACTGAAGAGAAAGGCATTGTAGAAGACACCATGTTCGTTAATTTGCATCCCAAGCGAAACAAACCAGCAACTGTTGAGTTTATAAAACTCTCAACACGATTGCAACATATCGCAATCGACATGACCCAGTTGAACATTTTTTTCGACGTATTTCAAGCGGTTAAAGTCGTTACTCTTTCTTGAGGCCAATGTAAAGCTTTCGCTTAAGATAAATCTCTTTCTCCAGCTGCTGCTCCCTTATTCATATCTGTCGTGCATATACAAACGAAAAGTACTTGGCAAAAAGCATTTGGAATTAACCCACTTGCGTCGGTGCCTCTTAGTTGAAAAAGTAACGCACCATATCTGACATTGTCCAGAAAGAACACCGATGAGAATACGAAACAAGCATAACGATAACGAGCCAGCAAGATGAATGCCGTTCACTGAAGACGAACATGAAAACAACATCGACATCGACGAATACGCTGACTACCTTAAGCCATTACGCCGTAAATGGTAATGATAATCTGAAGCAACAGCAGGAGCAAAGAAGCAGCAAAGCTAACAGTGGCCAATAAATCTCCGTTTGCTGCAAGAATTCACAAATTCTATGCGAAACAGACCTGCGGCGGTAAATAAACAGCGTGTTCCCAGGTGATGTTGTATTTGTACATGGCATGTCGCAGAAGAAAAAGCTGAATCTGCTCTGGTCGTCATTCGATTGCAGGATTGCAGTATCGTAATATCTCACGACTCCGACGAACGTCCGATCTTCCTGATCCAATTAAAAATAATAAAGCGACAGCAGCGTTGTTACCGCCACCGCTGGTCGTTTTTGTTGTCAGTCAGCGTCCAGCAAAGTCACTTAGTTAGCATCCACAATGCCATTGCCAAAGCGGCACAAGATGCAGATAAAGAAAGCAGTTGACTTCACTACTGGTCGCAAGTTGACTACAGTTGTCATGGCAGAGATTAATCTGAAAGGAATCAGTAGCGACTCTCGGCTGAGTTCAAGGGTTTTACAATGACTCCAGTGAAGGACTTTTGTAATGCTGTATAAATTTTTTGTTTGTATTTAGCGGACGACGCCGACCGACGGCCAAAACAATGGACCATGGAACACGTGTGCTTCTCAATGTTAAGCACATAAGAGTATTGGCATTATTTTTGCATTCAACCAAAATAGAGTGAAGAGCTATATGCTTATTACCCGTCATCGCAGCCGGTCGGTCGGCGGCCCTGAATCTATGCTTTGAATTTCAAGAAACGTCACAATTGTTGGTACTTTGTTAGTAAATCGTTAAGAAGGAAACGTTGATTGCAGTTTGCTATGTTTGGTAATTCATGTTGCCCTTATATGACCTTAGGAATAATACAAAGTCAAATAAAATGAAATACTTCTTGTTTGTTAATAAATGAGGGATAAAGTAAGGATTCGCTGGTATTTCCCACGGAGTTACATTTCAGCTGTTAATAAGGCAAAATGTGTGAACAAACGTTTCGCACATTGCAGTTTTCTCTGCGATATGGCGATGAGGGGTTCTCCTCGTCATCATCAACATTCAATTTAGCCTCAATTAGGGGTTGATCGATCGGGTAAGCCAATTTTTTGTTTTAAGGGATGAAGTAAATATTTTGTGATTGTTAATTCAATATGAGTGGCATTATTGTGACCATCAGCATTTGTCGCGGAAGTACACGAGGAAGATATTTCATTTCCTAGCCGCAGCTGACTTGCGAAAAGCGAATCGTGGATAAGTACTTCCGATTTCCGTACGGAAAGAGGGATTACTTTTTTTTCGAAATGCAGTTTGATTGTTTTAAGGACAGATGTCAGAAATTATTTTGCTCTAGGGATGTTTGGCTTGTGGTGAGAAACGGGTGTTTTTTGTTTTTTTGTTTTTTTGATATGTGACTTGTCAGAAATGATGAAATTTCGATGGGAAATTATGAAACAATAATTCACACACAATTTGCGAAAAGGATCCTGCATGGTAAAAAACAGCATGCGCAGATTCAGGAGCAACGTAATAAAAAAGCAAAGAGCAAGAAATGTAAAGCCAGTCAATCTCGCCGCAATCACATCGTCTTGTACGGAAGAGATGAAAAAAAGCCTTCAAAATCCTTAAGATAAGAGTTTGCTCAAAAATAGCTTAAAACAGCAGCTACCAAAAGCCAAATACGTTTTTAGATAATTTCTTGAAAAACACGCTCCCATTTAAATTTTGTATCTAGGTCACACAGAAAAATAATCCAATGTAAAATCAACACGATAAATTATTGTTTTTACAATGATGCACAATTTTTAAATCAACTTTTTTTCATTTAGATTTGAAATGGTTTCGTTTTAAATTGATATTTTTAGTGATTATTTTAACATGAATGCTTTATGAACTGTCATTATTATTAATTAATAGTTGTTTTTAAAGTATTCCGCTTAAAAAAAAACTTTGAATCGGATTAAAAAAAAAAGTAAATCGTGTTGAAATAAAAGGGAGTCGTGTTAATAATCGGATTAAAATAGAAAACAGACCCAATGTAAAATCAACAAGATAGATTATTGTTTCTTTAGTATTCAATCAACACGAAATCATTTTAAAACAAAGTAAATCGTGTTGAAACGAAACGGAGTCGTGTTCATATTACTTCATATCGAGTTGAAAAACGCTGAGATTTGCCGCCCAACGAAAAAGATCCGTTATCTTTTCAGCTACCCTTGTCTGGTTGCATTAGCAACCTCAGCTCAAAAACTGTTTAGTAGACAATCTACATTTAATCGTTTAAAATAAAAAAGAAATCGTGTTGAAGTAAGAGGGAGTAGTGTTCATACTACATCAAATCGTGTTGAAATACATTAAGTTTTGCCAAACCAGACAAAAAGATCCGTTATCTTAATTTGCCTTCAGTATCAGTATCAGTGTTGGACCGAAGTCAAACAAAACTAGACGAGCTGCTGGATAAATTTTACTTACCAGAGGCAAAATATTATTTAATAGTAAGTACATACCTACATAAGTACAAAATAGTCAGTTATGATTTTTTTTATTAAAACAATTGCAACAAAAATAATATAATATAACAAATGGCTTCATGCGTTTCTTTTTCGCAGAGGCGTCCATAACCTATGAAAGCTTGCAGTATTTGTCAAAAGAAGACATCCAAGAGGCAGTACCACTTATTGGCCTGCGAGCAAGTTTCAGAGAGAAATTGTTAGGTGGAGGAAAACTGAGGTAATAATGAATCCTTCTTGAATTTAAAAAGTGTTATTTAATAAGAACTATAATATTCCTTTCTTTGCAGTTTGGGATTGCCGATGAAACTTTGTCGAATTCCATTGCGAATAAGTCGTTTCGTGGTTAAAAATCCAATCCAGTGGTTGTCTTACACCAACGCCAACGCCATCAACGAGTACCTACCTATTCAAATTCTCAATTATTCAAAGTAAAAACTATTCGAACGTTTTGAGTGTATTCTAATTTTGTTTTTTTCTATTTTATTTTAGAAACATGAACATCTTCTGGAAGAACACTTAAAGGGCAAAGCCGTAAAACAATGTTACAAGGATAATAATCACTTGATTGACTCATTTCGGGCCGATTTAATTAATATTATTTTAAAAGATATTTTTTTCTTCAATCTTAGAAGAGATTCTAGAGCTGTTTTACAGCGAAATAAAAGTAAATAGATTCAAGAGGATATTATGTGTATTATTTTAAAAGGATAGTCATTTTGATTCAACAGGAATGAACGAGTTATATCAATACGATAATCTTTTCAAATTAAGCTGATATCACGTTATTTCAAAACGAAAATAATTTACGCTTGTTTTAAAAGAAAATCATTTTAAATCAACACGAAACGCAAAAAAATGTTGAATCATTATTATTATTTTTGATTTTACACAATTTTTTTTCTGTGTGATACTACTTAAAATGGAGGATGAATCCTGATGCAATCTATGTGCATGTTAGTTCCATATGGCAAGTCACTGTCTATGCTAATAGGGCGACCGTATATTCTGTCAAGGCTTACAAGCCCAAACCACTCATCATCTTCAATCCCTTGGTTCTGACACTGACATAATTCTGATGCTCCTAATGTGATTTGTTTGAGGCTTTTGTGACGATTATGAAATTACCAAGGATGGACAACAACGTTACAAAACAGGAAAATCATCCTCTCAAACTTGCTAGGTCTCTAGAGAGACCAGACCGCAAAGAATAGGCGATTGAAGATATCAGAGCACTGAAACACAACGACTGGAGGAAGCACACAAGGTCAAGAGGCTTTAGCCTCTATGTCTCAGCTTGGTAGAGAGCTGTAAGTACGCTTTGTCAATTGTAATGACAGACCTTATGTGTAAGAAAATAACTTTATTTATCAACGAACCTTCCGTGTCATGTAATTTTCAATAAACAAAGTTTTCAATTTTTAAAAGCGCATGTACCCTTGACACTTTTGCACCCCACGTGGTTAGATTTATCATTTTTTAAGCAAAACTGCACCCAAAAATCTACTCAATCAATACTAGTCATTGTCATAACGCAATATCTTGAAAATAGGAAAAAAGCACTGTGCCATAACTCATGTTTTTGACTTGTATCAACGCAGCTTTTCAAACGCCTTAAGGGCAGTAAAATGAACAAACACCAAACGCTATGTACTATGTTGCAATCTATGCGGCGCGGCGCATGTTTTCAACAGTTAATTTAGAACACGCTTTCTGAACAAGCCAAACACTACACAATTCAAGCGTTGTCGTCGTCGCGTCGTCGTCGTCGTTGTGATTTGATCAGAATGGCTTTTACCAGTCAACAGCGCCGCCAATCCCTATGATCGAACGTTAGGCGTGTATACTTATCTATGATTGGTTTTGGCATCAATCTAACCAACTCGCATGCTAGTGGAAAATAAACGAGCGCAAGCACCCCCTCAAACTTCAGGTGATCACTCATATGACAGGTCATTTATAACAAAGTAATTATTGATATTTCTCCATTATTGGCCATGGCAGGCGGTCAACCTCAAACCCCCTTCGCCAGTCCAACTGTGAAACTCATAACTCATAAGACACCGCGCACATATGCCAACTAGCCAACAGCTCGGATCAATCGATCTGTCCAAATCGAAAGCCTATCGAATCGGTCTTGTTCTGTGCGCTCGCGCAGGTCTTAAAGATCATTAATCAATCATTATAGCAGCAGCCGAAGCAGCAACACAGTATAACGGTAACGACAACGGCAGTGGCAGCACTCGACAGAGAACAACATACAGAAAAAAGTGATACCTACGTACTTGTAGCGATAGTGAATTGGAAAACTTTGAAAGCCTCAGATGGAGAGTGAACTTACATACGGTCGCATTCTATGACTCTGTCCGTCTGTCCATTGTAATTAAACCAACAAACTTCCAACTGCACGATCATGTTCCATATACGTTTTCGACACGAGAATGAGAAGTCCTCGGCCATGTGGATATGGCACGCAGGCCATAGTTGAAGTTGAAGCCCTCTCCGCGGTGGCGGTGGCAAACCGACGACGAACGGCGGTGGTCGTCGAATTCCAATGCACACCTGCACCAGATCTTTCCATGTGCACGAATCAATATCCCGTCCCGCGCAAACAAAACAACCAAACAACAACAATAGACCGACCGAGAGTCTGACGAAGACCATAGTGGTTCATGGCTTATTGTTGCCGCATGGTTGGTGCTTCTGGCCCCCTCTGTTCGATGGAGTCACCGCTGCTGGTGGCTGACTGATGAAATATCAAATCGATCAAGTGAATTGATTTACTGCCCAACATTATAGCAGCTCCCCCATTCAAGTTATTTTTTTGTTTTGTAAATTTCTATGCCACCATATATGGAGCTCACACCTGGGGACAATGAAGCAAGACATTTCGCCGATCAATACTTTTTCCTTACCAGTTTTTCTGATTTGACCCATTTGGATCTTCCTTGGGTAATTAAGACCAACATTCTTCACACAGAGGTGCAAACAATAAAAGCATTTACCGACAACGAAAGCGAAGCGACGACGCACAATGGGGCAAAATCACGAAAAATTGGCATTAAATTAACGAAAAGAGGTAGGCACTTGAAATTTGGCACAAATTTTACTGATACCAATGTTAGTTCATAGCCAAAATTTCGAGTCGCCACGCCCATTTTAAGGGTTACCACCCATACAAAATTTTAAGATTTTCGACACTTTTCGAAAAATCCTCAAACAATTTTAATAAAACTTTGTATGTCATCTATAAAATAGTTATAGGAAAGAAATCATAAAAAAGTTATTAAAAATTAGGGTTGCCACTTTTGAAATTTTGTATAGGTCGTATTTGTACTATTAACATTAATATTTTTATCTAATTATTTTTATTTTCACTATTTTTCAAATATAAACAAATATTATAAATAAACGAAAATAAAAAATTAAAAAAACCGTTGAAAATTTAATAACTTTAACCATAAACCTTCATTTATATAACATGACGTCACCAACTAAAAATGAGCATTACTTACAGGGGTGCAAAAAGTAGCAAGAAAATTTTTCAGATTCTAAAAGTAGACAAATTACTGAAGAAAATGACATATAAAACTTATTGGCGTTTTACGGCGAACACAACTAAATGACTAAGGCTTTCAGAAGATACAAATAAGCACGTTAATTTTAGTTTTTTTTTCATTTTTGAATAAGAATTAAAATAACATTAATGGCTGTTTTACATAAAATGAAAACGTACAATAACGCTCCTGAGCTTATTGATTTCTCCTCAAAAAGATTCAACTCCATACATGTAATAAATAAAAAATAGTACACAATTTATTGAAAAAACCCAGAATGATAAAAAGACGTCTGAGCTCGGTGCAAATTCTAGCTAACTCTTTGTTTGCGACTTTCTCCTGAAAAACACATAGTGCAAATTAATTATCTCTCTTTCATTTTTGATTTTCTATTATATTTCGAAGAGAAATAGATCGGTTATTTAAGACAAGGTTCAACTTCACAATTTTATTTATTGCCAGCTTTTTTGAGTTTTGCCCCATTGTGCGACGGGAAGTACAAAACGACGACGGACTTGAATAAAATAAACGAGTGTTGTGGGCCAGCCAGCCGCACAGAGCCAGGCCAGGCCAAATCATTTCCGTCCTTTGTGTGCGGTGGGATGGGAAAAATGATGAACAAAATTTCCTGCCTGCACGTGTTCATCGTGAATGACGACCGACGCGACGGTGGCGATTGCGATGCTGTAATTGATGCACAGTGGGGCCGATTACAAAATTAGAGGCTGGCAATAAAAAAAACCTGAAGATAACAAATCAGGTGTCACTGTCTTCAGGTTGTAGGAACATCTCCAACTTAAATTTTCGTTCTGGGAGTGGTGGAGTTGTGGACTAGAAACAAGAAAGATTTTATGTTGAGCTTTGCGCCTTGAAGGCGCCACTGTATTATCATCTAAGCAATAAGTTATTTGAGGGCTAATCCACTTTGGCGGTCGTTGTAGCACAGCGGCGCTTGTTCTCAATTATACGAAGCTCTTTCTCTTCACATAAAAATCTTTGTATAGCAATTTAAACGCGCTGATGATGGAGCGACGTTAATTTTTAGTTCGGCTCAATTTAGCCAGGGGGCTGAATTTGCATTGGGATTGATGGTCGGTTATTTGCCATCGAATCAAGCATTCATGGTTCAATCAATCGATGGGACTTTCTTCAGTCGAAACAGATTCCCTACTCGATGACGGAATATATACCTGCTTTCGAGATTAACACGCGGTTGTATATTGTATATGTTTCGTCGACAATTTGATTTGGGAACGACAACTATACGTCTAACAAGAAAAGTCGTGACCCACGAAAACGTGTGGGTCTTCTTCTCTTCTCGAAAAAGGTATTACTCCCTCCGATGAGATTTAATGCCTTTTAGTTTCTCGGTCCTCTTTTTATGAAAAAAAACCTTATGACCCTCCAGGCAGTTGAATTGGGGATAAGGCATCCATTCTTCTTTGTTTTCAGCTCCCATGAAGGTGAATCTCATCTCAGTAACAGAGAAGGGGCCACTAAATTGCCACTCAGAAATAGTTGAGTGCTATGCAAATGACTGATGCAGGTGGCTTCGTTTGAGTCTTTCTCTTCTACATGAGAACGACATTCGTGTTGAGGCATTTCGGCATCAGCATCACCGTCATCCTCACAAACATTCATCTCCATCGTTGATTTGTTTCTTGCCCCTTGTGATAATCTCCATTGAATGGGAACCTAGGAAAGACAGCGGCGAAATGGGTCGTGAAATTTTTATGACGAGTCAGACCCCGAAGACGAGGTTAAATTTCAGGTCAATTAAACTCTGTTATTGGCTTTTAAAAGTTAGAAAAATATTTTCTCATCTTCCTCTATGTTGTGAAAGTTAAGTCGAGTCTCGAAAAAAGCCAGAAGCGAGTAGCTTCAGGTTGAATGTAAAAAATTGAAAGCAAAAAACCAACTGTTAATTTGGATTTCGTCATTTTGTAGTTATTATCGGCTTTACTAATGCCAACTGACCATAAAATTTACTTTTGGAAACCATTTATTATAAAGACATGCAACCTGTTAAACAGTAATAACATCAAGCGTTTAGCTTCTGTCAAACTACCAACTATTATTCATTTGTCATAAGAGAACCAAAAATTGCAGCTAACCAATTTTTTCAAACAAACATTTGACTTGTTTTCTCAATGGTCATATATGCTATTTGATATTTAATTAAACTTTCAATCAAACTATCAAAATCTTCACACAGCTGTGTGTTGCTGGCTCAAATGCTGCAGAGGTGAAAGGATGATGTTCCACCTGACAATCGCAGTCAGATACTTTTCTATAATTTATGATTGTCTTGGGATGGCCAAGGGAACGAAGCCATACGCAGTAATAAACATACAAAGTTTAGTCAAATGACAACTTTTCTATGGAATAATATTGAATGGCTTTAAGCAAGAAGTGGTGTTTATTGCTGGCGCAACATCACAACGCAGCGGCATGCAGCCGCGCCACAGCCGTGCGCCGGCGGCGCGCGTCGTCGTCGTCATCGTTTCTGACAAGAAACAACTTTGTGTTGTCCGGGTGGATATCATTCGATTAATCAAACACTTGGCCATCTGACAAAAAGAAGAAAATTGTTTTGTCCGGTACCGGTGCGGTTATGTGCTGCAAAACCAATAGCTGTAGCATATTAAACAGGCATAAAGTTGCATAATAATGGGCCAGTTAAGTTTAAGCAACACACAACGCAACGGCAGTGGCGCCCCAATTCAAGGCTTGTAATCATTTAATCAGTTTAATGGTAGGCTTATAACATACAAAAAGCTATTAGGCCACCAGGAAAAAAAAAACTTACCAAAAATCTACTTAAAACACGAGATTTATGGGAAAACAGTTTCAAATTTAAATTATTTTGCTGCACCACACCTTGGAGCATGCAACGTAAAACACTCATTGTGTGTACTCGACAGTACACAATATGCACCATGGGGTGTATGTGTGTGATCGCCCATGTTAACTGCTAATATTGAGGCGCGTTTGAAACTTGTAGGTTATAAAATTGTTAAATTTGTTGTCATTTTTCAAAATGTCATCGTCCGTCGGTATTTCGAACGTGTCGGTCGGTTGTTGTGTGTTGAGGCGTAGTCGTTTAGCAAGAAGGAAGTCGTTAAAATAGGAGCTTGAAAGGTGGAACGACCGATATTTGCTAAGTGTGAAGTGTTTTAATTTTTATGTTCTGTAAATAAAAATGGAGAAAGCGTATTGAAGTAGGTGTGAAGGTGTTAAGTGGGTCATTGGAAATAATCATTCACTGTCGAAACTTGTATGGAATTTTGTGTAAATGATGCGTCCACCAATTAGCTTTTGAAAGCTTTAGAGCCAGACCTGCGCACAACGTACACTTCAAAAAAAATTATAAGAAAGTGGCGTGTAGGTAAGTTTTATTAAATTCTGCGAGATTAAAAAATTGATGATTTGCACAAAAAAGGAATCAAAAAAGGGCTCGTAGGTTAATAAACTTATTTCAGTGTTAAAACAATCTAAGCAATTGGAAATTTTAACGGTTGAAGAAACACGTATAAGGAAGAATTTTCCAACGAATCACCCTATGCAGGGAATGCTTAAAAGCTTTCTCAAAACTGGATTATGCGCAGAAACCTCAAACAAAAATCGGGAGACGATAATTATATCGATTAAGCAAAGCTTTTGGTGTCACCAGCCTCTTATCCTTGACAGACATTTTTGAAATTAATCAAACAAAGATATTTTTTGTTTCATGAAAAACTACTTGTTGGCTGTGTGCAGAAATATTTTCAATAATTTCTGATGACTGAATTCACAGTAGATATTGGTTCTCACAAAATTTGCATCGTCGAAATATGAAGTTTCTTTGTGTTGAATAGAGAAAGCTTAGCCTTACAAAACTAATTGACTTAATTATTTATTTAAGGCTACGCTACAGTCTTTCGTCAACTGTCTCCAGTTTCCCACTCCAACTTGGTTGATGGCTTGAACACCCATGTGTTCCACGTTCCACCTGAGAGCTTTCTTGACGCTAACCTCGATTAGGGTACCCGCAGTGTTGCATACTTCTGTCTAAAAAAAAATTCATACATCGATTTTGACGTGGTCAATTGGTTCGCAAGCGCACCACCTCCTGCCTAGGGATCATACGTTCCATTAGCTGCTCTGAAATTCGTTTTCCTTATAAGGGAGCGTGTTGTTCAAGAAATTCTACAAAGTTCATAATCTGCCAATAGTTTTAATGAAATTATGCAAAACATTGCCAGCTTTATTTCCCCAAAACCTTCAACTTGAACTCTCATTAAATGTCTGCTTATCTCAGGTTCTAAAAACTTCATTTGTTCACACAATATCTCTTCTAAGCCAACTCTGATTTTCTTGTTGGTATTATCGAAAACATGTTCAAAATCAAAGAGAAACCGCAGGTGGTCAATCGCTTGTGTATCTACATTTCCATTCGATTCGATATCGTACACGATACCAGAGTTCACAAAAGCAGCTATAAGTGCTCAGAAAGCCAACCAACCGTGCGCATCGCATCGATCTTTTGCGTGATCTTGTGAGATCCTGCAACTTGCGATCAACTATACCTTTTGCAGCACACCAAGCACCTGAAATCGAATTTATCTAGTTGGCCGTTAATGGAGTGAATGGCCTGTCCTGGCTTGTGTTGCTTGGCTTGACTTGACTTCAGTTAATGCCTGCCTTCATCCTAGAGCTCTGACTGGAATTTTTGCTAACTCCCTCCTGGGGGCCTACCATACTCGTATTAGCTAGTCTAACCGACCAAAAATCACCGCCGCCAACGACCGCCACTGCACAGGTGTAATCCGATAGAAAAATTTATGAGAGTATCCACTTAGGATATTACATTGAGTTAACAAGGCTTAATTGCGCAAATTTATTATGTCAGGTGGTGGAATTAATTTTCGCCGCTCTCAGCCATTTTATGTGGAGGGATGTGTGATGCGCTTGTATTCGCTTAAGCGCGTTACAAAAACTTGCCATATGGTGGCAATTTTTTGTGCAAAAAAAAAACAAATGCTGCCGTCACAAAACAACATCAATATCGCATGCAACAAAATGCCTTTCAAAACACCAAACTAATAGTTCATAGCAGCCGAAATAGATTGTGTCCTCTCGGCTGGTTTCAAATTTTGACCCGTGGCATCCACAAGCGTGTGAGAGTCTTTTGACGTCGGTCGTCGGTAAGGTATAACATAAACTTTTATTGACCATTTGACCGATTGCATGTCTGATGTTCGGTCGGTCTTCAGTCTCGGTATCCTATAGAAAGACCAATATCGTAATTATCATGGCACGTTGACGTTTCTTCATGTCAGGCACGCATTGACATTAGGTAGGATATTGAAATTACGCAGGCGGTTGGCAAGAGACTGGCACTTGGAAAAATTAGATCCCAAGCACGCGATAAAGTTCAATATTGGAAATGAATCGGTATCGTGCAGGGGTATTGATTCCATTGATGGACATGAGTTTTATGTGGTGCGCGTGATAGACATAAGGCAGAGCAATTTTAGGCACACGAGAGAAATGTCAACACATTGTCACAATAACAAAATTTGTGACAATCGCGAGACTTGTATGAATTCAATTAATTTCATTGTAAAGGTTGTAGTCTGCTTTTGAAATTATTCTGAGGAAACATTTTTTTGTCCGTTTCATATATACGTTAAAGGAGGCAGAGTTATGATTACCTAGGCTTAACAGCATCGACATCCACCAACATCGACAGACTGCTTCTGCTTAACTCTGCAATGAATAAGGAAGGATGCCTGGGTCACGTTGATCAATTAAACAACGATGCTCGACCAGCGCTTATTATCATCGACTTCAAACCGGAGAAGGATGTCGCACAGAGGTGGCCTCTTAAGATAAAGTCTAAATTATGGTATTAATAAAAACTACTTGTTGACTTTATATTCTGGTCTTCTATGCATTTTGTATTTCGAATTTGTTCACACTTTCGAAGGGGAAATATTGACACACATGGAATCGCGTGTTGAGAAACAAAAATAATAAAACCCACAAAGCCATTAGAGTAATAGAATATCAAGGAGGCGTTATAAAAACATGAAACCCAAACCCACCTAATTGAAGGCTAGATGCCAAAAATCCCATTTATTCCAACTAAACATTAAAAAGGAAAAAAAAGAAATACCAAATGGAAATCAATTACACTTTAAATGCACGCAAACCCTTAGGCCGAGCAGGGTTGATTGATTAGACCTATAGCCAGAGGGACAAGTGTTTTGTGTTCATTGGAAATTTATTGATTCCATATTGATTGCTTGTATTTATACGCCAACATTCCGGCTCCACTGTTTTAGGGAGACGCCGCTGCCGCCGCTGCCGCTGGTTGTCGCATTTCTTTACTCCACTACATCGAGTCTCTTGAGTTTAAGTCTTTCACAATGACGTCTGCTTAAGTTCACATTGTCAATCATCCAATTGCCCTTAATTTGATATGAAGCCATATTCCGGTTACTCGTTGGTCGTTGTAGAAATCGTAACTGCTTGTTGTCGCCAGGCTTTGAAACGTTTTCTTTGTTGAATATTGTTCCTGAACTTTGTACTATAGACACACAAGTCTGGTTCTTTATTTATTCATCATAATCACAATCTGACACCAAAATTGATTCTTGAGAGCTTTGTGTGACCAGAGAATCAAAGTCCTAGCTCTAAAGATATCCTTCTCTGATATTGAGTCTGTCTCTAGCTGTGGAAAATATTCAACTATACGCTATACCAAGCCAGTGCAGTTGTATTAATTGGCGCCTCAAACTTTATGAGAATCCAACGAACGTCGAGTGAAGCTCCTGAGTTCAAAAAGGTCATTCCTCCAATGGATCCTCCACCAGAGACCGAACGATGATGATGCGTCATGATCATGGATGGCAAGTATGCCAGTCGAGTGGATGCTGATGATAGCCTAATGGATTCAGCAGTCGCATTGCCTTGACTTTTTCAATTAATTAGATACCACACCGTTGCTGTGTTTTTTTGTGGAAAACAGAAAGACCGAGAAAGAGAAGGAGGATTTTGCTGTTAACAACATGTGTCCGGTGCATGTTGAAGTATTCCAACGCGCGGTGATTATGCCGCAAATGAGACTCACGATGTGTTTGTTGTCTTCGTGCTGTGGCAGCTAATTGAGGTGAGGTTATACTTTGGCTAATGAATTGAATTTGGAACTAAAAGTAACTAACGGTTGTTTTGTTGTTTTTTTACGTTGTGTTGTTGTTGATATTTGAAAAGGGGGTGCCATTGTCATGTCTCATGCCAACGAAAGACTAATCACTCTAATTATTGTGTAAACTGGGAAATTCCTGTTTATTGAATTAGCACCGCCACTACCGTCCTCTCGTTCAAGCCGGCCATAGCTGAAGTAGAAGTTTTTATGTTGTGGAGCTAGAGGAAAAGGTGAAAGTTTATTACGAATTTTATGATATTACTTTGTTGTAATGCAACCAAAGCTTAATAGAAATTAATAATGTGATTGTTAAGATAAGAGTTTATTTTTATGTGCAACTTGTTGTTTGAAGCAAATGTTTACAAGAAGAAATGTCGCTAGCTGTAATCAAACATCATACTAAGTTAATTGCTCTGTCACATAAATAATTTAGAAGTTTCGCGCTATTTCAGTTGTTCAAAGCACTAATTTGATGGAATTTAACTGAACTAGAATTGAGAGTTGAAAATAGTTGTGGTGATGTTATTTCTATTTAAGGAGCATGTTTTTCAACAATTCTGGTGTTTTATTGCAAGATTGTTTCCCATTTCTCAATTAATTAATGAAAATCTCCTCCGAATGTGTTACTTTCCTTAATTAAACTACTATCCAAAAAAATAGTATGTTCGTACCGCTAAATTACTCTCCCAATGCAATGCTTGTAAAATAAAAACCCATTGTATCGCCCGGACCGTCACAAAGCCCTCATCTTCGCACACGTGCAATCAATTTTCGAGCCAAGAAAGCAGCGAATAAATAATGCAGAGCATCCTCCTTCTTCCAATCGATCTACCCCGACCCCGAGGCTAAATATGCATCTCGGCATATTAAATGCGTTTTTGGACACGCAAACCTAAGGCCCCTATACATCACAAATTTTTTTCCTCACTTTTGGGTAGCAGAGCATATAGCATTTCATTCGATTGCGCAACAAGGCATCACATCTTTTCTTGTTTTTCTTATTCAGCATCAATTCGACTTCATTAATTTAAATTCATTCAAATGATGAGAACGAGGAACGCATAAGATGCCGATCAAATAAGATTCGGGGGCTATAAACAATTTTTGTTGGCTGTATAGTGTGCTGAGTGAAAAGTGATGGTATTGTGACCTTCTTGATGATCTTGACGCGTAACCCACATTTGGTGTTATTGTAGTTTATTTTTTTTCTTCTTTTTTCAATTGCGAAAACACTTATTATGGCGGTACATCTAGGTATGGTGACCAGACAGCCAGACTATAGAGTAAAAAAAAGGAAGGGCACCTAATGAAGACTGAGACCATTGGCCAAAGCTTTACAATTGAAAGTAACATGTCTTTTGGCTAAAAAGAAGTAAATTTCTTATAATATTCACACTAGACGCAAGGCGATTGTTTGGCATTACAAGTTTTTGAAATCAACTTAGGGCAATCCTGTCACATCTTGTCCTAAAATATAATTAGATTGTCACTCTATTGTCCTGTCTCCGTTAGAAAGAGTGAGAGAAATAAAGATTCTTGAAGGAATAAACGATCGTTGAACGCTTTCACTTTTTCTGTTTTGGTTCGTTTCAATAAACACGCTTCGTTCTCCTTGGTTCTCACCATTTTGAGTATCGTAAAATTTCTGTTTTTCAAAAAGGATGTGTAAAAGGTACCAGGTAACGATCTCCTTAATTCTATTAATTTTGAGTGACTGGACAAAAAATAAAATAAAATAAATAAAGGGAAAATGTTTGGATAAATCAGAATTTAAAGGATGTGGTGCTAAGATCACTGGAATCTGCAATAATGATTCTGTTGAAGATGTAATGTCAAGTCGGCATGAAGAAGAATGCGAATGACACTTGTCTTTACTATAGATACTAGTAAGAGTCTACTGATATTTTGACGAGACCTCTCTTGGATCAGAACATTATCGATGTTCTTGTGCATTGATATAAACAGATGGATGGTCACCATAGTTCTCTTAAATTCTGCTTTCATACATACAACGAGTGAGAAACCTCTTACAAATGAAACTGTTTCCACATTAAATTGCTTATCAGTCGTTTTATATCTCTTGCAATGCAATCATTATGTCAATGATCCCTGATGACAAGCAGTTCTCGGCCGCTGCTGCTGACGCGCCTGGAAGTGTAAAATTATCAAATGGGATAACCAAAAGAATCATATCACAAACTGTCCATTAATAAAAATATGAAATCCGACTCCGAAGCAGTGATCGTAAAAAATAACAACAGCCACACTTGATAAGAGCCATACCAAAGCGAAAGTAATACATTTAGAGTCGGAGTGAAAATAAACATTTTGAGGTCCGGTCCGTATCTTTGGACTTTGGAATAATGGAGAGCGAGACCATTTTCAGATGACAAGACCCCCAAATCTCACAAAACATAATTTATGCTGAGCAAAGTCCAATCAGAACTAATGACAATTTATGGCTGCCCGTTAGAAGTTTATCGTTTATGGATTGATTTTTGAAAATTGGTTCTGTTTACTTTTCATTCTCTTGATAAATAAACAACATGCACACAGAAACATAAATTTTGGTCTTACATCTACATTCAATTTCCAGACTCATTTATTTTTTTTTGTCCCGAAAATTTTGTGTAAGCTTTGAACATTTTAAACATCCAATAAAGGAACAATGACTATTTGTAGACTTTTTTTACTCCTTACAGTAGCTCGCCTTCTCTCGACAAAAATATTATGATCATGGCGACAACAATGGAACTGACCCATAAGTCACGATTACCCTAACAAGCACCGAACGAGCAAAAACTCATTTAAATTTGCAGCAATTGATTCACTCTCCACCCCCTCCACAACCAACATTTAGCGACCTCTTTTTGAAAACGGTTTGAAAATCGTTAACTCTCGAGACCTGCTCCCCTTCTTCCTCACAACCTTTTCTTCCAACATAACAGACAACGACAACGTCAAACTAATTAGCATTCCATTCCATTCCTTGTGAAATAGAACCAGCGCAGCGACTTCGACAGCGGTGGCGGTGGCGGTAGTGGACTCAGGTCATGGGTTACCCCATTTAGCAGTTAAGCACGCTTCAACTACTGCCTACTGTGTAGAAAGAAGCTCGGTCTGAGCTGAAGAGAGAGAGAAAGAATGGAATTTCATCTCTATGTACTGCAATCTGCCGTACATTCGAGTCCAATTGCCGTGTGTTCCAGGCAAGGGGCACAGCTGCGCACACAGATGAGTTATCATTTTGCTTACCTATAAGCTAAATGGCAAACATATACCAAGTAAGTAACGTTTGTCGCCTCTTCGTTGTCGTCACACCTTCGAGTTCGAGGCACCCTGAGTTGGCTCCTAATTTCGTTGCGAATCAAAAGGGGCAACCAAGTATGGAATGATCTTAAGCCAAACAGTATATGTTGCAGCTGTTCTCGTTGATATAACCTGGTTGTGATTTAAAGAAAGAGGCTGCTGCTATACAAGTGTGCCCAGCAAAATCTGCCTCTGTTTTGCAAATAGCAGTCAGTAGCACCAGCCAGGGTGAATGTGTATCAAATTTCGTAAAAATTAATTAATTAGTTACAGCGGTTCCAATTAGGACGGTCAATTATGGCGTCAATTTATGTCGTTCATTAGAGTGAATGTAACGCCATTATGATGGCCTTTTGCTCAAATGTGTTCGATTAAATGTTTTCGGTAACTGGGCTAAAAATTAAAGGTTGCGCATAAGATCATGATTCTGTTCAAGAATCGCTGTTAGTTGAAATTGAGTAGAAGGCAATTTGTAAGGCCCTTAGACATATAGAATGTTAGCGATCTTAAAAGGAAAAAAGATCTTTAGTGAGCTCAAAGCATTTGCCGCTAATTTTTAATTACATCCCGTATTGGTGTTGCTCTTAAGGTGGCGAAACATAACGATAACCAATACCAAATTACCCATTAATCGCCATTTAGTTACACAGTTTGCAGCTCTGAGACCTTCTCAAAGCTACTTAACGCGGCCAACTCAAAGATTGGATCATTATCACCGCACCGCAAACCGCTGCGCAGCCGTCCGTGCTGTCTGACATATTCTCAGGTCCAATCAAAGTGTCTTGAGCCCAGCCCTCCGACTCCGACTTAAGCAACCATTGCTACATACATGCCTGAAAGGTACTTCAATGAAATTGCGGCCACGACCCCGCGTTCATTCTTCTCAGCCCATCATCAACATTTTAGTAACAAAACACTCGCTTGTTCACATCATGAAAGGCTCAACTCAAATGAGTCCAAAATAATCGTGGTATCATCACCGAAAGCGGCCACTTGTACCAACCAGCAGCAGCAGCAGCGTTCGCTGTGAACCAGAGAGCTTGGTTGCGGCAGCAGCGCTGTCGTCATCGTATTTTCCCTTCGTCAAGCTTTGACACGATTCTCCTCCGATTGCGTCTGTCCGTCTTGCCTTGAGCAATAACGTATTAAGCTGGGATTTTTATTATTCTTTGGTTTTTTGCTTTTCTTCTCAGTTTTACCTCGTTTTTGTTTTCTTGTATTTTTTTTTTTTAATTTGGCCTTTGCTTCATCATCTCGACTGTCTGTCTGTCTTTTGGCTTGTTTTTAAATCTTTTGTGGTGAGTTGACTGTTGCAAGAAAAGACCCGTGAAATCGAGGTCTTGTGAGAGAACTCAATATAAAAAAGAAATTAACGAAATAACAGAACAAAGTAAAAAAAAAAACAACAGAAAAGAGCGCAAAAGATGTTAAACAACGCGACCCATAAAGGGGGCGGAAGGTGAAAAATCACAGATCGCAGTCATAAAAAACAAAAAAACAAAATATGGTATGAAGAACGAATACCGCGGTCGTCGCTGTCGACGCTTCGTTGAATCTTCGTCGTCATTGTCAGAAGTGGGAGAAAGATACTTGTCTTTTAGGTGAAACGAGGCTTCATTATCTTCTGGATAGTTGGTAGGCTGCAGGTGTTCAAAAATCTCAAAAAACCCAGAAATTCCAGCGAGACTGAGAAGACGTGCTAACAGAAAAATGTAAAAACGACAGTTCTTCGTTCATTGGGTGATTTTTTGTTGGTATTTTTGCGGTTATGCGACTGACGGATTACAGCTTTTTTTATGTTATGAAATGTATAGTCTTCGGGATTGTGTTGTTTTCATAAAAACTCAAATTTACGTCTTTATTTAAAACACCTCAGGCACAGTTTGAGCTTTATGGAAGAGCTAAGACAGTTTGTGGTAAGAAATCCGACATTCGGGTGGTAGGTACCGCTACAAAATGGAAACTCTGTTAACTAAACTTAACAACTCTAAGGTACTTGAAACTACTGATACTACTAGTAGACAGCTTTTTAGAGTACGGATTTTTGAAGAAGGTGCTTAAGAAGGTACCAAGGGTTTTGATACTTGCGGTTTTTTTTTACTATTGCTCTATAGCTACGGTGACCATATTTCTGGGAGCGAGACCCGGGACAAAAAATAAGCAAATTGAAAACGTAGAAAAAAACAATGTATTTTTGGAGTTTATTCCTTCAGAATCGATTCATATATAGAAGTATAGCCCGATATGAAAAATGTACCTATGGGAGTAAAATAAAATGCTGAGAAAAAGCGAGTCCTGTGAAGTTAGCAAAATGATTGTTGAAAATTTAATAAAAAATGAGAGTTCCCGGTAGCAAACCAAGAGTTCTAGAGTTCCTCATACTTTTTTTAAATAGTTCTGGCGAATTAAGGCTAAAATTCGAAAAAAAATTTTTGAGCTAACTTCACGTAGCAAGGACTTTTTCAGAAAATAAGTTCTGATGATGTATTTCAACTTAAAATCAGGTGTTCTAGAGTTCCTGATGACTTTAAGAAAGAAAAAATAAAATAAATAGAGTGGCGCGGCTGCTCTTGAAGAGCCCAAGGCCTAAGTGACTTACTCTCATCAACAATTCTCTGGGTGCGTGAGAAGAATTGAGAGGACCTTCAATTTAACGCCGATTCCGAACGGCAAAGTTGAGAAGCACTTTTTCATGACAGATTGATACTCTTGGATGTTTTTTTCAATTCTTCGCAAGAGGCAGTACCCGTGAAAGATGAAATAAAAACTTTATGGGCCCGAGTAGGACTCGAACCCACGACGTTCTGCTTAGCAGCCAACGCACCTAACCACTTAGCTACGGGCAGACTTTAAGAAAGAGTTCTGCAAAATTGGAAAAGCTAGGGTTACCTTAGGTTCCCATTGACTTAGAGCAAAATTTTGAAAAATCCAAAAAAATCAAAATCAAGGAATTGTGATTAGAGTTCCCGGTAGGCAACAAAAAGTTCTAAACATTTTATTAACAACTTTTTTTTCTAAAACTAATAGTTCAAGAGTTCAAAAGTTATTGATAAAATGTTTAGAACTTTTTGTTGCCTACCGGGAACTCTAATCAGAACTCCTTGATTTTGATTTTTTTGGATTTCTCAAAATTTTGTCAATGGGAACCTAAGGTAACCCTAGCTTTTCCAATTTTGCAGAACTCTTTCTAAAAATCATCAGGAACTCTAGAACTCTTGTTTTTAAGTTGAAATACATTATCAGAACTCATTTTCTGAAAAAAGTCCTTTCTACGTGTACGTGAAGTTAGCGCAAAATTTTTTTTTTTTTAATTTTAGCCTTAATTCGCCAGAACTATTTAAAAAAAGAATGAGCAACTCTAGAACTCTTGGTTTGCTACCGGGAACTCTCATTTTTTATTAAATTTTCAAAAATCATTTTGCTAACTTCACAGGGCTGAAAAAGCGTTACCAAAAAAGTGAGGGGTTAGGCATATTTCAACTCTTTATAATTTAATTTTTAATTTTGAAAACGATAGTCTGGAGGCTTAGAAAGATTGTTTCTTAGCGCAGTAAATGAGTTTCAGAGCGTTGCAAGGTCAAAGTTTGTACAATTCTTTGTAAGGCTAGAAGTTTGAAAGTTGTGTTAATGGATTTTGTTTTAACATAAGTAAATACTACATTCAAAGTTTTAAAATATTTTACGCTGAAGAGGGTGAAAATAGAGGATGAAAGTTTTTGTGCGATGACGTCGCTATTTTATAAATAGAAAATCGCACAAAGATTTCAACATAAAACTGTGAAATTTTCGCACATGGTAAAGAATTTCATGCTCTTCAATTTATGTAACTTTTATTATAACGGTTACTAATACTTATAATATTTGTATGTTCAAATACGGGACTAATAACCTAACCCGGGACACTTGTAGGTCCCGGGTTTCCTTAAAAAAAACCGGGACGGGCTATTGAAATACGGGACAGTCCCTGGAAAACCGGGACGGATGGTCAGCGTATCTATAGCATAAGCTCTTTTCTTAGTTCTTCGAAGGATTTCTTGATTTCTTGAGGAATCCTGAACCAAAGGAACAAAATAGTATCGAAATGGTATCTATCAAAAGATAGTTCGGTTAGATCTTAAACATTTGAAGTTTGATAAGTATGGAAAAAACTTTTTTTTTTTATTTCATTTACCACCGTAACTCCTCAACTATTAAGAATAACTCTCCGTTTTCTTTGGCATGTTCCGATTTCCGAAGTTTAGTACCATTGTTCACATGAGAACTTCTTACTTTAGAAGGAGTCCATGAGAAATATAGTTTGCTTAAAATCTTGAATTTGGTACAAAAAGTTGTAAAATGTAAATTATGTTGCTACGTATTAGTCTACATGTTTAAAATTTAATTGCGAAACTCTTGGTGGCCCTTAAAAAGGTGTCAAAAAAGGTGTTCACAAATAAATTTATACGAACAAGTTTGAACGAGGTTTGAGTGATGATCAAACTTACGATTCGGAAGTAATTTTTCATTTCAATCCATCAATGAATTACAGGAAGGAAGACCCTGAATCTCAAAATCACACTTGAAAAAATCAATGAATCAACCAAGCAGGAAGAATCTGTCGCACTTACATGTATCCCAATCAGTTTGAAATTTTTTTTATTTACAAACCATATTTACCTTCCCATAGTTCATTCATAAAACGTGCTTCGAAACCTTTACCTTCCTTCAAAAATTATCTAAGTCGAAAATTTATTGTTTGCTTCTCGGTAATTCCAAATATTACACTCTGTATGCACTTAACAAACAACACGACAAACACCGAAATAAAAAAAAATATTTAAGTCTCCCATCACATTTATCAACATCAAATTTACCTTAAATGACTGTGACACGACGATGAAGCGATGTGTTACGTTAACATTCCTGTCCCAAGTGCAATGATATGCTATGAATTTTCCACAACTGCAAACCCTCAGTGGCACTTAAAAACAATTCGTCGCTTAACCAATTTCTGAGATAACAAAAATCAACAGGTAAACGTTACTTGCTGCACTTAACGAAATCCAACAATTACTTTTCCTTCGTGATTCATGCCTCGTTCTTACCTTTACAAAATCAAAATGTTGGAGAAAGCAATAAATTCACGCATCCAAAGAAAAAACGAAGAAGAAAGGTTGCATCAAAGATCCGAATTCAAAAAGGATCTGCAAACAACAATAAGGACCACCGTAGAGAGCCTCTTATCGCCTTTTACCTTTTTTTTCTTATCAAAACAAACAACAGAGTCATCATTTCAAGGTAGGTTATAGGTAGTTATATGCTTCAGGGTTTCAGGCTAAACAGAACAAGTTTTTGTTGAATAGTGTTGTTTTTTTGTCTGTTGAATCAATTTGATGCCTCGAGGTTCCCATGGTTGACTCGAATGGTCAGGAATTTCGTTCGAAAATCAAAATTAATACGCTGGAGACAAGCGTAAACACGTTTGGTTTTTTTTTCTTGGGCTCAAACACTGCACCAAGTGCATTGTACGTGTTCAATCACTCGACATGGTAATTCTCGAATGACATTCCTGGAAGAAGAAACTCTGAAAAAAAACTGGAAATTTTTCTTTTGAGGGTACCGAACGAGATTTTGTCCATTTTAAAATTCAAAAAAACATTGGACTCATGCAGGTTGGAGACTTTCCTTAACAAGCTCCCAACACGCCCTCATTGTTTTTTGTAGTCCTTGTTGACATCACTGCCCAACTGATTAGGTGTTTCATAATTTTTTATTGGGCAACATTAAAATCCGTTACGGTTTTATGTGTTTTAAATTATTATGGTTTTCTTTTTCCCTTTCGAAATTTTAATATCCCGAGAAAGGAGTGCAGTCAATAAGTGAAATGATAAATGACGAACAAATTTGTCCAGTGGAAGAAAATGAAAACCAATTCATGGTCCATTTGTGTTGAAGACAAAATAAGAATTCGTTTATTCTTAAGTGACGCATTGAAAGTCGTTGCCGGTCGATTTCGTCGCGATCGTGATTGTTTTTGGTTGTATTCTGTTGTTGTGTACATCATCACGGTATCGTTTATGTTGGATAATTTTAATTTCGTGTCCATGAAACGGACGACGGGACGGGTATACAGGCTTTTGTTCGAGTTAATTGTCTTGAAACTGGTATTGAAGTTACAATTTCTCGGAATTTAGAACGCATTGTTACAGTCAATGAACTGATGGGGCTTTAATGTTTCTTTAGTTCTCACATCATGTGAGGACATGTAGAATTTAAATAAGATTTGAAATTTGAGCAGATATTGATGAAATAATTTTAAGGCATGATTCGTTCGTTAGCTACAAGTGAGCTTGCCCTGACTGCTCATTATGAAGTGCAGATCTATGCTCACAAGTCACAACCATACTGAATCAAAAAACTACCTGTAGTCTTTTGCAAGAATGCAGAGGAGCCAAGGTGGATCTTACAAGCGAAGCAGTTCATCTATCCTGTATTGAAAGCAAATGCCTCGGGTGGAAACGGACGCATTTGATGTCAAAAAAGGTTTTAGACAAGGCGATGCGTTCCCATTCGATTTTTCAACATCATACTTGAAAAGATTGTGCAAAACTCCAACGTCAACACCAGAGGCACAATTTTTCAAAAGTCCGTCCAGCTACTAGGATACGCACACGACATTGACATAGTTGCAAGAACACAGCGTGATGTCATTGGAGCCTTCGTGACTCTTGATACAGAGGCCACCAGCGCTGAAATCAATAACAAAGGATCACTCTTGTCAATCGCTGCTTCTTTGGAATTAGAAGGTTATTGAGTAGTAAAGTCCTCTCTCGTGCAACTAAAGTGTCACTGTGCAAAACCCTCATCATCCCTAATGTCCTAATGTATGGTGCAGAGACATGGACCATGACAACATCCGATGAAAACGTTTTGGGCTGCCTCGAGAGAAAAATTCTTCGAGTCATTTTTGGTCCAGTCTGCATAAATGGAGAATGAAGACGAAGTTTTAATCAAGAACTGTACGAGCTGTTCAGCGAGTCCAACGACGATGGCTGGGTCACGTAGAGAGAATGGAAAACAATGCTCCGGCCCATAGAGTTTTCGAATCCAATCCGGAAGGACGTCGCGGAAAAGGAAGACCGCGACTCAGGAGGAGCACACAGGTGGTTGAGGACCTGAACCCACTTGGCGTGCGAAAGTGGATACAGCTAGCTAGAGCTTCATGGAGACGTTTGTTGGATGAAGCCCTGGTCCGAACTGGACTATAGCGCCACCATATGTAAGTAAGTATAAGCCTCGGGTGTAAAAAGTTCTAAAACGTACCTACTCTTTTTAAACAACCACCCGTTGTCTCAACTTTCTCTTCTCGTCTAAGACAGTTTCTTGTTCTGTTTGCGATTCAGCGCTGTTAGGAAAATGCCTCTGTTAAATTTTCCCTAAGATGTCAATCTTAATTTTCAATAACATTCAATTATTATTCCTAACCTCTAATTAAATCAGCAATAACACTTGAGGTGAAAACCAAAACTCATGTTGACAAAAAAATGCTGTCCTCTAATTTATTCGCCGTTGAAAGCAATCAAAACAAAAACTACTTTAACAACACCTCGTTGTCTGTCTTTCAATATAAGTTCTTACTCTTTGAACATACTCCACATTCTTTCTATTCAAACACGTGCAATGTCACGTCCAAGAACTCTTTAAAAAAAAAAACACAAACTGTAAAAGAAAATAAATGTCTCAAAGTCACTGGCTCTGCAGCTGACAGGGTACAGCATTGGCATATACAGTCAATCGGTTCTATATGGTCTTGAAATGAACAACAGACACACCTAGAGAATGTATACCATTTAAATAGCGGTATCATCTGAAGAACACCGCGACGACGTCCGTCTTCGGTGTGGTCTCAATTCTCCATCGCCTCATTGTCATTAAAACGGATCCCCTGGATAGACGGGACCAACTTTGGAGCAGATGAAACTAAATGAAGTTGCCATACAACTCTTTTGTTAGCATACAAGTCTGTCCGACTCTCGACTGGACCACCACCAGACAAGAAATTATACTTTATGTCCATTCTGGAGCTAATTACTAAGCAAGCATTCGGCATTGACGGTTGAACGGAAAGATAGAAGTTCTTGTGGTTTCTGCCGAACAATCCCCAATCATCACTAGCAGAGGAAAAAACCTACAAACACTTTACCTAGAGGGCAGGACGAGGAAAACTTGCTCATGTCCGAGTTGCAATTGGACAAGTTGAGCATTACTGAGCAGTACGTTTGTGATGGATTTAATGAGAGCTGTGTAGTGTGTATCTACAATAAAGAATTAAGAGGGTTCGGAACACTCAACACATTGAAAAATAACAGTGAAGGGTACAAGTTGACAAACATCTGATCTGATCAAACGTCCCCTTTTATAATTGTCCACTTCCTGGCTACGGCCATGAGTATAAAGGTAAATAATCATCATTGACCATACACTCTCACACAAAACATGTTCGACATAAGACTCTATGGACTGTCGGACGGAATCAAGTAGGCAAACATTAGGTATGTGTTTATTTTAGCCTTCGGGTGATCATGAGATCAGATTAAAACACCTGAGAACGCACCTGAGTAAATCAATTCATTCCACGAATTTGGGTGTGCGCGGTCGCTTAAACAAAAAAGGCAAACAACTTGGCTAAGGGTAAAGAACACCACTCAAAGAATCAGACCTGCTTTAAGTGAGTTTATAGAGAAGCCTGTTCTTGAGATCACCAGCGACAGAGAAATCAAGATTGTTTTCGTCTTAGCATTTTTATTTTTATGAGGTAAAGACAAACCGAAGACGACCATGAGTCAACCAGTCGAGTTGGCTGATGATGCCAATGCACAGTTGACGCACATAATCAAAACCGGCCGGCCGGTCGGTCGAGTAAAAGTAGGAGTGGATTAGATAGCTTTTAGGAATTCTTCTTTGCGTGATCTTCCCATTGACACCTGCACATTAGAAAATTAGAATGAGATTATATTTTTAGAATCTTGAAAGAATGCAATGTTGTTCTTTCAATGAATGTCTGACAATGCTGTTGTAAACGGTTTAGAAACGTGTGAACAAAATAAGAAACAAAAAAAACTTCCTGAAGGCTGTCTGAGGGCTTGGGAAAGAGCGATCGAGGGAATTATGTTATTAAGATAAGTTTCAATGCGTGTTGTATTTTAAGCCTTAAATCCAATGTGTATAGAAGAAAATGTGTGCACGTGTTTGAAATGACTCATTAACATGGGAAGTTAATGAAGGATTTGTATTCTATATGTCTGGATTCTGTTGAAATTCGTTCGGTTCGATCGGTATCTTGACTCGGCTTATCTTTCATCGGTGTTTGATTGGATTGTTGTATGTTTAATGAATTTCGATAATTTATTCAAGGTGAAGATATAATTTATGTGGATGTCTAACTGGATAGCATTTCTTTGGCTTTGATAAGCAGGTTGACAAATAATTCTTCTGAGGTCAAGAAACTTTAGCTTTGAACGTTGAGACGTCAAAATGCTCTACCGTCAAGTATTATTATTGGCTTACGGCCATGTCCATTAATGGACATGTCCATAAAACAAAACTGTCCGAACATTTAAACAAATCAATTTTTATATCAAATCAAAAACTGCTGAATAAATCAGTGGACGGACATTCATATCCATCAAAATGTGACCGCACTCCCACATTTTGCATGCATCTTTGAACAATACCCAAATTGTAAATTCATCTCTGCTGTGTCGTATGGTCATAAGCGAACATTCCCGTCGTACACGGAAAATCTAGCAATTTCTTTTACATACGAGCAAATTATGCAAACATCAACAGCTTGTATCGGACCGGACGGACCGGGACGATGCTGACTCCAAGGCAGATGATGATGATGATGTTGTGGCTATCTGTAATCGGTAATATTTGCTAAAGCCTCTTACCCTCTCTAACCTACAAATATATTGCTGTTCTTAACTCTCTAATCAATCTCAACGCGCATGTTGTCAAGCGACATGCGCAAAGGCCACTCAAATGAAGACGAGCAATATTCTTGCTCGAGAGCTAGACTATGATGTTGATGATGGCTTGACTTCAGATGGCATACACGGATAAATCTTGCATAGTGTAACCGAACAAGTACCCACTACACAGCAACCGAACCGAACTATGCAAACGTTATGCTAGGCACAGAAATCCCAGTACAGAGATTGTCATTATGAAATGAAGATGTCAACAAGTTACCAGCGTCGCTTCTGTGCCAAGTCTCTCTATGAGATATGCTTATGTTACCTTGAATGTCGCGTTGTCTGTCGGATCGTATAGCTATAGCTGTGCGCAACCATGTTCGCCATTAGTTTGCCTTGGGCACTCTGACTTCAAACTGCAAAGTCATATATGCGAACACGCAGCAGCAGACAGAATCTATGCCAACTCCGCGCGTTGTCCGCATCTCAGTCCGCATCATTAAGGATGTTATGATAGTTTTCTCAACAATCCGAATCGGGGAAAGAGCCGAGTAAACATGCCAACTGATTTGGCATTTTGATTACACATAAATACACAAAATGTTTGGTTGTCTTTCTATCTGTCTGTGAATTGTGCTTTATTCAGCAGCTTGCTCTATCGATCGAGCATCGCATTTCACATTGATATGTATATGCAAAACTTTGGAATTGTTTAAAAGACAACTTCCGTTGGTTTTTGTTGCTGTAAGCACAATCGCAGAGATTGTTTACATTTAGATTCCGAAATTCGAAATCAATATGTCAATTTCGGTCGAATTTCATGACAGCTAACTGTAAATTCACCATAACTGCTCGGTGCATGTGGCATTCGCGGGAATAAATTATCCGAGTTGGCTTAATTAGAACATCATGATGGCGGCAAAAGCTAAATTTGTTGGATATTGCACTTTCGATAACCTAAAGCGAGTAATATTGCATGTTAACCGATATGCAAGCAGCTGAAACCCACATACCCATGCAACCTATCCAGAGCCACCCAATGCAGCAATTACACAAATATTAGATAAAAACTGACTGCAACTGTCAATTGCAACAGAATTGATTAGCCAAACAGCAAAAATTGAATGAAAAAACCCGTTACGCATGCTTACGCATGTTTCGAGTGCGTTCGTCTCAGGGCAATTACCGTTTGAATTCCAGTGCGGCTGCGGCGGCGGCGAGGTGGTTGGCACAGCTCGGGTTCGACGACAGCCCAAATGTCAAGTCAGTAATTTTCATAATCGTACAGTCTGCACAAATGTAAGCTAAGTTGAGCAAAGCGTTGTACCTTGCTGTCTGGCAGTCTATTTATTGGTAAATAAGTAACTCTATTTTGCAGCACTGACACATGAGCCGCACTAATTTACTTGACAAAGCGAAGTGTCCTACCGCAAGTTGGCCGATTAGACGACGACGACAGTGGCCGTTGTGTGGCCGTGCGGCGCGCGGCGGTGGTGGCGAAGAGGCTAAAATGTAAAGTGTAGGTGGGGGTTTACATTTATGCACTTGCTTGGCGCTCAACATGCTTGCCAAAATGTTGACAGTGGCCAAAACATTTGCAGGTGCAATGTTCCCGTTTTTGGCAGTGGGTCAAAATGCAATGCAAATATTGAAACTCAAAGAAAACGAAAAACGAAAACAAAAACAAATGCAATAAACAAATTAAAGATAAATATAGAGATATGCAAGCAGAATGAAAATAATTGTCGATGGCATGAGACACAAGTTGGTGCAACTGCATGATGGAGGCAATCGCATCGAATTCAATGAGCTGTAATTTGAGGATTTCGCTTTGACATGAAGGTTATTGACTCTTTTCATGTTGTATGGTAAGCAGTTTTATTTTTTGAATAGAAGAAAATATACACAAACCCTTATCAAGGCATTTTTGACAGTTCTGAAAGCGTTCCATTTGACAGAAGTGACATTTCTGATTCTGAATTCCCAAATTAAAATGGTAGTTTTGCATTTTTTCCAGGTGTGCGTATGCAACTCAGTGTTGTTATATTTTTTTGACAGTTCTCTGACATTTCAAAGTGTTAAGAGTAAACAAGGAAAAACCAGCACCTTAGAATTAATATATCTTGTCAAGTTCATTCTTACATCGAATCTATTGGCATAAATGCATAAATCAATGTTAAGCTTTTCAATTGAAAAACTGCAAACAACCACCTGCAACTTCTATCGTCTTATGTCAATGACAACTAACCGCAATACGTCAGATTTGACCTGGTCCAAAAATGCACTCATTCATTGTAACTCAATCTGATGCACACGATTCAATGACACAAGCTATTGTGATCTGATCACTATCTTCATGGCATATCTGACTCATTCACATTCAAGTTCAACACGAATAAGAAGATGGGATTGCCCATTGACAGTTTCTAATAATAATGCAAAAAATGCATTTAAAATTGATGACTAGGCTCACCACCCACGCGGGAAAATCATTGTAAAACATTAACACTGTTATCGAAAATATCGAATCACAAGTCACAAGAGTGTTGTCATGGTTGATCTTGTCTTCTATTTCTGTTAATAACAAATTTATTCTGTCACATAAAATGCAAATTCACCCCATTCCATTGTCGATTGCTTCAGACAGATCACACAGAGATCACCAAGAATTATCATAAACGACGATGTCAACATCGTCGATTACGCTGAATAATGCAATGACAATCTAAAATTACCATTCGTATCGATGGCGATGTGTATAATTCGACAGTCATCCTAAAGAGCTAAAAACTTTTTTGGGCGCATATTTTTGGCCTTCTTCTTTTCTGTCTACCGAGACTTCTTGGAAGATATTTTTGAAAGAAATAAAAATGTGAAACACAAACAAACAATAGACACAGCCACACAGCATGATGTGTTTTATTAGCGGCCATGATGGTGAGATGACGATCAACGATGTGAAGGCGACGACGACGACTGGCGGCCACATGTTGGAATGCATCAACAAAACGTGAAAATTTGGTGAATACAATAAAACTTTCAAACGAAAATCGGAAAAACACAATTTCTTTATTGCATATTGAAAATCAAAGCAAAAACCTAATTCAGGCTAAAATGAACGCACACCGCTGCTTGAACTGTCACGATTGTGTGTCGCTGACTCGCTGTCGATACTTTGCATGCAATTTACATTTGGACATGCTGTGAGTGCGTCAGCAGATCGTGTTTTATTACCCTTTTCGGGAATTTTGTTTGTTTCCCAGTAAATCTGTTTAGTCAAGAACTTTCTCACACCTTTCGATATGACTACGTCGGAGTAACAGGTAAGAGGTAACCAATCGGAAAGAAAATCCTGACAATAACTGAAACAACAGTTTTCTGACCGCACATGGAATTTCCATTGCAATTCAGTCATTGACACGTTCATGCGACATTTGTCACATTCTTTTGCTCTTTCAGCACAATTCACCGTAAAACATTCCGTAACACGTAGTTTCACAGATTATATTGCACGGCAGAGTCGGTGAATACTATTGAAAGAACAAAACACAGAACATGAACAACAAACAACGAACTGTTTCGATTCTTAAGAGAGAAATGCAATTAGCACCTTGTCGCCCGTTGGATTTGTGTAGTCCAAGAAGTACTGTGCTCGATTCTTAAAGGTGTGAGAGCCAAAGTACCGGCCGACAATTTCCTGTATAATGTAGACAACAGATTCTCAATCTTTTTACTTTGCAATAAATCACTGAACCATAAAACACGTTTTTATGAGTTTCTTATATTTACGCTGATGCCGTAAGCTATGATATGTTCGATGTTGGAGAACGTGCCGAGAATATTTTGCATGTTTTAATTTGTAGAACGAGTTGATATTAGTCTAGAGAGCAATTTGCTAAGGTAGGTAGAAACACGAAGATGATAATGAAGCTTGAGATATACATGACATCGTGTTGATGAAAACGATATCTTTCAGCGCTGAGAAGCAATTAATTTTTTTTTTAAGAATTGACATACCAACCAAATGGCTCAAAGGAATGGCTTAAAGCTTAATTAATAAAACGAAAGAAATTAAAATAGAAATAAAATAAAGTGTAGAAAGGTGACCCAATGGACAAAATAAAGGCCTGATCTAAATTCTAATTTAAAAGATCATGTTTAAAAGTGCCTATATTTCAAAATCATATTTCTCGAATCGCAGAGGAAGTAGAATTCTAAGACTCTTCATTGCTACTGATAACCTTCATTACATTTTTGTTAATGGAAGTTTCCAAAGTACCTACATACCAATATGTCCAACTATAAGACTGTTCAATAAGAAAAAGTGTAGGTTAGAACAGCACAGAAAAGTGTAGAACAGAACAGATCAGCACAGAAATGTCAGACAAGTTAGAACAGTCATCAAAACGTCAGCTGTGAAAACTAAAATCAGAAAAAAAACTTATTGCATTGTTCTCTTCAACACATGTTTGAAAATGTAATTTAATGATACCCCCGAAAATAAGTAAGCGTCCTAAATAATTTATAAAATAAAGAAATAAAGTGTTTTTTCCTCCCCACAGCCAAATAATTTACGATCGTCTTCACGCACAATTGGCCCAATGCACTTTTGCCGGAATCAAATCCCAAACGATCGAAAAAATGATCCAACAAGAACTTAAAAACTACGAAATTCTATCGAATAGCATTGAGGCTAGCATTGAAATGGCCAACAAAGAAATCGAAACGAACAAATCCGAATTGGTGCTGGCCAAGAATATTCGCAAGAATCGCATGGAGTATGACGTCTTAGCCAGAGTCATCCAAACTGAACCAGATCGCGAGGAGACTTCAAAGCAACTTGAAACACTCAAGAACGAGCTGAAGAATCTCGAAGAAGAGGAAATTCGTCTCAATCGGAAACTTGACTATAGGAAAAAGAATTTCCATTTGCTGATGCATTCGATTAAGGAATTGCAATCGAAGTTGGACGATAGTTCCAGCGATGAGGAGGAATACGAGGAGAGTACTGAACGAATGTCTGAAGATGAAGACAATTTCTGGGACGAGATCAAGAGCAATGATGTGGATATGTTCTCTTCAACACATGTTTGAAAATTTAATTTATTTAAGGAATTAGATCTTTAAAAAATCAAACAAATAAATATTTACTATTTTATTAGCAAAATCAAAAAATCTTTCATTATTGCCTTAAGTGAATTAATTCACTTAACCTCAAAACACAAAACAATAACAAAGGCAAAAAGAAACAACAACACTTTGACAGTTGTCATGATTCTGTTCTAGGTTACTCCTCCTCAAAAGCAAGTACAGAAAATCCTGTTCTTTTTTACGCTAACCTACGCTAAACTGTTCTAGAAAAAGTCATTGAACAGCAAACAAGATTGTTCTAGAACACTCTAGAACAGAAAAAGTGTCATTGAACAGGAAAATGTTGTACTTTTCTGTCCAATACAGTCCAGCACAGACTCTATGACCCAAACAACAGGTAGATCGAGCGCAAGTGTTTGTATTTTGCAGATAAAATGCCCCGATAAGAAATTGAAGAGTGTGTTTTTTTTTTCTTGTGGCAAGAAAGTGGTCGACTGACAAAACTACAGGCCAACGATCATCAACCACCTGCAAGGGTAAAGTTGAAGGTGCATTTTAACGTTATGACTTGTTTACACTCACTCGCACTCAACCTGCAATTATTATTATCATGAAAAACGAATATATCTATCAGGTGTGTTTTCTTTGAAGAAAAAGGTGCTTGCTTATATAGAAGTTTTCAAAAACAAAACAAAAAAAGGTTCTCATGAAGAAAACCTAAATAGCCGGGACACACTGTGTAAAATTGTGAAATGCATACTTACGATCGGAACTATTACTGTCTGAAAAAAGTCATTTAATTTGCTTTAACTGTCTAGACTTTAGACTTGCAATAAATAAGCTGAACAATAGACGAGTGCTTAGGTGGAATTGAGACATAGACAAGTTTTTCTTATCTTTTTTGCTCTATACAATTTGCGATTACAAGAGTAGGTACCTGTTGTAAAAGAAAAGGCTGTTTCGTGAAATCCATCTATAGGAACCTTATTCTCATTAAAGGGTCTTACCAATTTGTAAGTTATTCTATATAACTGTAAGTCCAGGAACTGTCTCTGTTATTGTATTACCTATGGTGGCGCTGGTCCAGGTTGGACCAGGGCCTCATCCAACAAACGTCTTCAGCCAGCTCGGTCCCTAGCTAGGTGTCCCCAGTTTCGCACGTCAAGTTGGTTCAGGTCCTCAACCACCTGTGTGCTCAACCTGAGTCGCGGTCTTCCTCTTCTGTAACGTCCTTCCGGGTTGTATGATTAAACTCTTGTAGCTGTAAAATGTTCAAAATAACAGTTGGTCCGGAGTATAAGAAAATTTTCTTTCTTTTTGATTTCTGAAGAAGCTTTTCTGATGAAGATGAAGAAGAAAGAGGCCGACATTCATCTCCGCAACTTTGCATCCTCAAACAGATGAAATCATCACCGAAAACTTGCAATACACTTTCCTTGTTTCCGTTTCCTAGTAGAATTCAAATGTGTCTCTTTTCTTGTAACTCAGATCTGGCAATCTGGAAACAGTTTGGACGGCCTGAAATGGTTCAATTGGACAGAAGTGATAGTTCTATAAGAGGAAGTTTCTTTTCTGGAGATGAAGACAGATAAAAATCAGGAGATGAAAAAGTGTTGACTTGGAATTCCGAAGAAAGATAACAATTGTAAATAGACAAATATAATTGCCTTAAACATATAGATTCATTTATTTTCTACCATTTACAACAATAAATATCAAAATGTACCTATTTCTTGTTCACAAATGTCTTCTGTTTAAGTATTTTTAAACAGCCAAACAACTTGTTTGACAAATTTGAACCAACCACCGTTGCACCTGCAGCATTTCAATGATACAAACAAACTTCTTCATCAAATACCAACCGACTTGTTGTGCCAATAGATTTATTTTTATCGACAACCAAAAAAAAAAAAACACAGAATTCACATTCGTTCAATGATCTTTTGTAAATTTGCATTTTGTGGAAACCGTCAAGCGTATTTCAGGTATTTAACAGCCTTAACTCAGCTGCATGCTGCATCATTACAACCAACGATGTTGTGATTGAATTTTTTTTGCCAAAACACGTTAAAAGTAGCCCAGTGGGTAAACTGGCATTCAAAATGCATAGGTGTCTATCTTTCAACTCTTAAATCTAACTGGAACCTCCCGGATGAGTAACTGGTTCAAAAAATAAATCTCGTGCCACATAGACGCCAATATCTAATGTTGTTGTTGATCAACACGATCAAAACGATCAGCGGAATGCCAATTTCTCGCGAAGAAATTCTGCTGCAGCTGCACTTTTTACAACGCGCATAAGTTGTGTGTTTTTCTCTGCAGTTTGTATCTAGAGCGCGGCGGGTATATTATAGACTGCCAATATAATAGTTGTCATCGACTAGATTAAATTGTATACATCCGCCAAATGTGGCATGTTGCAGCAAGCTGGCGGCACACAAAAACAAAAACCCAACCAAACGCTAATTCATTTGAATCGATCCCAAAACGACAGCCGCGTTGCATTGCGATTGCGACCGTGTGACGGTTTTATTCATCTCTCCCAGGAAGAAGGACCGACCGCGTTTATTTTGAATAATAGTTGGCTTGTTATTTGGTAAATGCATGTTGCCCAGTGAGAGAGTGAAGCACCACGTGTGCACCACACACAAAATATTCATTTGTTTTTTTCCTGAATCCGAAAAACAAGCGGCATACACATGCTTGGTGTTTCAATATAAAAACGACACATATGCCGAAGCCGATGGCAAATGATCGCATGTGTGAAGTGAATGTCCTTGCAAATGCATACAATATCTCAAAAAACCAACAAGCAAGAGAAAAACTGAACACTCAGCAGTTACCACTTAAGCCTAGGCGCCCATTTCAGCCCCTGTTTAATTGTAAATGTGATGAACAAATGTTCGAATTATTACGCGAACACATTTTTGTCTTTTCTGGGAGTTTTGTTTCTCTGCGTTTATTGAGTTTGGGTTACAATACAATTTTTGGTGGTGGTATCTGGAGGACATGTGAGAACCGAACGTCAAAGGTCGAGCGACATTCAGCCGCATCAGGGCGCGCAGATGCGTATTTAGAGAGGTTCTGGTCGGGGAGGGTTGATTTGGTTTGTTCAATCGGCCAGCTTACGGTATCAGGATTCCGAAGGGAGAAATGTGCGAGTTCGAGTACGGCTGCAGCAGCGGCCAGAAAGAGGACACACACTGAAGTAGTTTTATCCCTAATCTATGCCAACATGTCGATCCTGATCACCTGGATTTTCTATACGTTTTACTGGTTTTATGAAAATCGTACACACCAATCTGGCATGTCAGCAGCCTCAACAGCCAATTGTTTTGTCAGTTTGGTTTTGTTTGATTTCACTTATGCGATGATGGTTGTATAGCGAAATGAAGAACAACCAATCATGACTTTTGACTTTTATTTGATACAGAATGGGTTAAATTTGTTTTTATAGCATATGGTATAGGTAGCTAGGAAAGTACTTAACCTTTTCTTTATATTAATTAGGTTCTTTTAGACCAACTCAAGTAGAATCAAAAATTGATGCCATGAACAAATTTGTTTGTTTATATACATATGTTTGTTTTTCTGCAAGGAAATATAGATATAGCACGTTTTGCAAACAAGGTCTGTCAGTCGGTTTGCCTATCGGCCGACAGGCCGAACTTATGGCCTGATTGTGGTCAAACATAAAAAATTCGGTTTAACGCGTTTTTCAAAGTGAGAACTTCCTTAAGCGCGTTATGTAAAATTGACGGGGTTAAATAAAATTGCAATCCCTGCAATGGTTTGAAGGCATAGTTCTTTCGATTGTCAAATGACGTTCCAAGTTAAAAGTTGTAATTCAATTTTTAACAATTTTTTTCATAATATAGAGGCAATACCCTTAAATCCAGCCCATCCGTATTATCCAAGGTTTGTTGGTGGTTCGGAACTATCTCTTCTTTATGTGGCCGGGCAGTCACCACGACGCACGACCCCCAATCTCTAGAGCCAGGTCAAGGCAGCGTACAACAGCGTCTATTGAGACCAACTATATAGTGCAATGTCATGCGATTTCTTCAACATTATTCTTGAAAACTTTATGCAAAACTCCAACGTCAACAACCAGACGCACAAGCTTTCAAAAGTCCGTCAGCTACTAGGATATTCAAACGACATTGACATAATTGGGAGAACACAGCGTGATGTCAGTGGAGCGTTCGTGAGCCTTGAGAAGTAGGCCAGGAAGATGGGCCTAGCAACTAACGAGGATAAAACCAAGTTAATGCTGTCAACATCGACGTCTTGGAGCCAACGTCAGCATAGACAGATTTAAATTCGAGGTAGTAAGGGATTGTGTCTACCCCGGATCTGCTGTAAACTCAAACAACAACATCAGCGCTGAAATCAAACGAAAGATCACTCTTGCCAAGACAATCGCTGCTTCTTGACCATGAAAACATCCGAAGAAAACGCTTTCAGCTGCTTCAAGAGAAAATTCTTGGAGTTATTTTTGGTTCAGTCTGCATAAATGGAGAATGGAGACGAAGATTCAATCAAAAACTGTACGAGCTGTTCAGCGACACTGGCCTAACTGACGTAGCCAGAAAAGTTAAGATCAATCGACTTAGATGGTTAGGTCATGTAGAGCGAATGGAAAATAATGGTAGAGGACATGAACCAACTTTGCATGCGAAACTGGTTACAGCTAGCTATAGGGACCGAGATGGCTGGAGACGTTTGTTGCATGAAGCCCTGGTCCGAACTGGACTGTAGCGCCACCTCAAGTAAGTAAGTAAGGAATATTATATTTTATAACTATCATCAGGTGTTGGACAGTCTTGGACCATGATTGAGTAAAGTTATAAGAGCCACGACACGATTGCGTTTTGGCCTATTTCGTCACTTGTTTCTTAGTGTCAGAGAGCAGATCGCAGATGACAGCGCAATTGTCATTTTGAAGACAGGATTGATTAAATTTAGGTACATTATCAATTATATCATAGACATCGACATCATTTCATTTAGGTGCAGAAAGTGTGCGTTTTTCCTGCCTTGCATTCCCATATCTTATCACTGTCTTCAAGACATAGATCATGACAAAAGACATGACGAAAAAACACAATTCAATCACCGTATCATATCATTTTACAAAACATCTGTTCGTCACTTCATATAACCACACTTTTAAATCATAATCTCAAACAATCTTCGTTCCCACGCTCCAATGTCAAGCCTGAAAAATATTAACCATGAAAACAAACTTCATTTCGTCTGCATTTAAAATCCACACATAAATTTTACTTTTTCAAGTGGATTACAAAAAAAGAATCAGAGAGAAAAAAAAATATCAACATTCCCAGTGTAGCTGCATATATATTGATGTGTCGAATGTGATACGGTTAAGAATTTATTACCCACATTGGTCAAGTCCACTTGCCACACAAGCAAAAACAAGCAATATAATCAGAAATCTGAAACTGAAATTTGTATAGAAGATATCATACACATCCGAGAACAAAACCACGAGCAATGTTTCTGTTATTTTTTTATAAAAGATACGGATAGGTACCTATCCCAGAAGCAAAACTGACAGACAAAAAATGCAATTTTTTACATTTTCTCGAACGAAAAACGACTACTACGATATCAAAATAAATTCCAAAAGGAAACCAAACCTGAAAACAACACAAATTAATCAACAGGTTGCTTGCTGATCGGACAAATTCTCAAGACAACACTTGAAACCTGAAAACAAACCAAAAAAAAAAAAAAAAAACGAATAATCAAAAAACCAGAATATCATCACATCACACACGAAAAAAAAAACGGGAAGACTTTTATTTCTCTTCTTGTTCAGAGTATAGGTTGGCATAAATCTTCCCCCGCTTCTCCTAACGACCGCAATTAATCAAGAACTTGCCTATATTTTGATGCCCCTAAGCCCTCCTTTTGGGCCATATAATGATCATTTCTTCGCTTACCGAACCGCCAAGTTGCTGAGATTTCGTCAAAAAATTCAGACAGACGAAAAAAAGTATCTCACACACGTCACACCTTCGCTTCACCCACTCTATGCCTAGAGAAAACTCTCCACTGACAGAAAAATGCACCTAGGTGCAGTCTAAACGCATTTAATTACAAAAAAGGTCACATTTCCATAAGGTATTTGTTTTCCATCGTCTTGATAAAATTGCTCTATTGCTCAAAAGTCGCTGAAGTCTCTCAAATTCTTCTCAAAACAACAAACAAGAAGACAGACAAAATAAAAAATAATCTCGACAGCGAGGATGGGAACGGGAAGGCAGCGCAAAACCACAGCAAGTGAAAAGATAAGGCGCCACGTTTTGAGATAACACGATACAGATACATTGCATCGAAAAGAGATACAAATATGCGAGAGGAATTTTCATTCATGGCATTTGCTCTCCAACTCTACAATGTTTACAAAAAAACTCTACAAAGAGCTCAATAGCTCTCTAGTGAAACGAACAGAGTAGGGATGACTTCGGCTCGAAGGGGAAAACCGAACCGCAGAAAAATGCCAAACAGATGTTATTTCATTGGCCAACGGGCGGAGTCGACCGCCGGGTATATAAATGGCAGCAAACGGGGATGAGGAATGTCATTTCGTGTCTAGAAGTCGATAGTTACGGACGGTGTTTTGTGTTGAGCAAAGAATTTTTTTTACCGTGTGTATCTCAATTATATCCAATATCCAAATCTATCGCCTCTCACTTGATGATTTGAATTATTCAAAAGAAAAAAATAATCAGAGAACGTTAACCCCTCGCAACTTGTGAAGTGTTAAAAAAAGAAAACAAAAGGATTACAGTGCTTGTGAAATTACAAATTTCAAACAAAAAAATAAAAATTTTTGAATCAGTTATTTGCGATCAAAGTTTCAATAAAAAACCGCCAAAATTTTGCCCCAAGATCGAAAAAGAATCATTCAAAAAATGAAATCCCTAACTGCTGTTTGTCAATCGGGTGCATCTGCGATGCCAGCCATCAATTCGACGGGTCGCATTTCGCGTCAAAATCAACACCATCATCGTGATGGTGAGAATGCCGAAATGAAAATGTATCTGTCCAAACTCAAAGATCTCGTACCGTTTATGCCGAAAAATCGTAAACTTTCCAAATTGGAAATTATCCAGCATGTCATCGATTATATCTGCGATTTACAAAGTGAACTCGAAACACATCCTGATATCAATAATTTCGATGCGGCAACAGCTTTAAGTTTGGCCAATGGTCATCATATTTCATCACAAATGATGGACGAACAGGATATGTCGATGGAGGATCGTTTGGCGGCTCATTTGCAAAATCAAAGTTCATCGGTTCAGGTGCGACAGCCTTTGGCTACACGACAAAGTCCGAACACGATTTTGAGCAGTGCACAGAGCAATTCAGTGGCTAGTTCTGTTATCCTGAATAATAGTCCTGCAGTGCAACAACCACAAAATCAATACTCGCATGCGGTAAGTTTGAGTTTTTAATCTCATCAAAGAAAAGTATGGGAATTTCCACCGGAAATGCCATATCACAGAGATAACGGTCAGAATCGGCACTTTTTTTTTGAGTGAGAACAGATTTCTTCAGGAAAGAGACTGAATATTCTTCGTGTATCTTTTTAACACAAGAGAAATTTAACAAGAGACATTTTTGCTCGTAATGCTTCTAAGTGGCTGATTTTTCGTTGGGCGCCAGTTCAGCAACTCTTAAAAAAACCAGTAATTTGTTAATTAGTTCATGAATTCTGGCTTCAATTAAAAGCTTGTACTCAGGGTAACAAAATAAAACAAAAGAAAATAAGAGATTCACTAGATATTTGATTGTTTATGGATGGAAAATTTTCAATAGACTAGGTTGAGGGTGTAAGCCGACAAATTTGATTACAGAAATAATGGAAAATGATAAATACAACTTCCTTAATTTTTAAACTGTTACTTAGATTGTTTAAGACGTCAATAAATTTGCTATATAAAAGGTTCTGTTCGAGTATTACTCCGTTGGGCGCCAGTTTTACAATTTCTTTCTTCAAATTTTGATTAAAAACATTTTTTTAAGATAAAAAAAGTTAAGACATTCATATAGAAACTTGAAAAAAATCTTCAAAATTTGTTTGACTGCAAAAATCTCATTCAGATAACGTCATTAAAAATTTTAAGAAGCAAAAAATTCTCACGTGTGTTTATTTATCACTTTATTTCTTTAAAATTTAAATGCGATGTGTTGCGATGTTCAAATTGAAAACATTTGCATAAAATCACATAACATTTTCAAAATGACAAGAAGATCATTAAATTCTTATATACAACCTCAATAATAATCATTAAGTAACTTAATTAATGACATGGCTGTAGCACCTGTGATGTGTTTAAATCAATTGAAACTAACTGCGAGGCATTATTAGAATTATTTTAATATCTCTAAAAGAGATGAAAGAATTTCCCTCGAAAATTTACTCTGGAAACAATTAAAACGTGAATAGAAAAATAAATAAAATAATATTTATTGTTTGATGATAAATCTTTCTGCATTCTGGGAATTCTACTGGTTGAGATGTGGTTTTCAAAAAAAAAACAAAATTAAGTTCTTTTTCTTTTGTTACGCTGTTGAATTTCAGTCACAATAGTTTCACAAACACGTCATGTCACTTAAAATTTTGCTGTCATAATTATGCGAGTGTCTATTAATATTTTTCAAACAGACAAAACAAGAACACGTCAAATCGTTTGGAGACAAAAGATTGCTGGTTCCGTGAGCTTTGTGGAAAGTATCTGAAACAAAAAAACTTTTCCACACAATGCGAGATTGTGACATTTTCGTGTCACTCACTTCAGCGCCACACAAATACTCGAAAAAACCAAAATTACCTAAACGACACATAAATAAAAAACAAAAACGAACAAAATCTTTGAGAAAAAAAAAATAAAACCTCAACCATTAGTAAATTAAATTTAATTTCGTGTGTGCGGATTTTCTGAACACCTGCAGATACTTAAGTTGTTTTCTGCCGTTTTTGTTTCAAATCCCCTTCGTTTTCTTCTTTCTCTACCATTTATATACCTTTTTCCTACAAACACGCTCATTTTGCTGCTACGGCTGCTGCTTCTGCTGCTTCTTTGCGGGGGCTTATTATACAGCCACATAAAAAAAAGATTCATCCGCGCTAAAGTTAACTCAAAACAAAAAAAAACAAGAAAGAAGAAGAAAAGGTACAAATATATAAATTTCGAAATCACGACAACGCAGCGCTTGTTGTTTTCTGACTTGGCGCTTAATTGCCGCATCCCTCAGATAGATAACACTTGTGACAGTACATAGAAATGGGGAAAGATAGTCTTACTGCTATGTATGCGTTCTGAAATCAATGACAAACAAAATAGCGCTTATCAGCGATGCTAATTAAACATTAATTAATTGTATCTCGTTTTCATCCCGTTTTGTGAATGTGTGTATGTGTGCAATCGATTCGAAGTGATCTTTCTAGCGCACACGAACTTTAGACCTTGTTGTTGAGAAACAAGATAATTAACACAAACAGAAGTAGTAGTTGTTGTCTTTTTGTTTTTTAACGTGACACTGGTCTGTCACCTTTGAAATGATGGCACTATACCAACCATCACCCTCAAACCGGCATGATATTGCTGCTTTTATATCTGACAAAAACTTGGCCTTAAAATGTAAAGAAACAAAGCAACAATGAAAGTTAAGGTCAAAGAGTATCAAGACACAATTTGTTTTTATTTCTCGGTTTTCTGATGTTGTTGTTGATGATTATGACATTTTTGGTAGAATTAACCGCCGAAACGAAGCAATAAAGTTTCTCTTGACCCTGTACTACAAATTTAATTTTGTTTTTTTTTCTTTCAACCACAAAATGTACTTATATAGTATTTTTCCTCTTCTATCTCATTACAGACGACATTAATCGCACCAACTTCAACAGAAAAACAAACTGCAGATAACAAAAACAGTCGGCAGCACTGTTAGACATCAAACTAACGATGTGGCTGCTGAACAGATCTCTGTTTTGTCTCCTTCAAGTAAAAATAATTTAAATTAAAATAAACAAGTTAAATATGCATAAAAATACCATATTCTAGTTTATAAAATTAAAATTTAAATAACTCACTGTAAAAATAAAAAGAAACAAGAAAAAAATGCAAATTTAGGTTACCTATATAGAGACTTCACAAAAAGGCATAGATGCAATCGTCTTCGAGAAGTTATATCACATTTGCATTTCGCAGGAGAAAAATAAAAATTAATTTCAGAAGAGAATTTTTTGTAGTAATGTTAAATCAACTTCAACTTGGTTATGGTTTAAAACACAAAACTCTAATTTAATTATAATTATTTTAGATTTAAATTTGTTTAAAAATTGTTGAGTCAAAACACAACCTCATAACTTGGCAAAGCTTTACCTTAGTAATTATTTAAAGAACAAATTAAAAAAAAAAGTTTTTACGCAGATCATAAATTTAAAATTTAATTTTTATTATTTTATTAATTTTTTTTCCTACTAAATATAAACAAAATACCATCCTATTAAATTTAGTTTTTATTTTCTCTGTCATTGGTAATAATGCTCAATGTATGCATGTATTACCGTTATTTTAAGCAGAATACTACAAAAACATAATAATATAAAAATACAAAACGTATATATAAGTTATTCAAGAAAATATTTTCTCCTCTTTTTTGTGTATCCTAAACTTTTTTCTTTATTTTTGAAAGAAAAATAAAAACTTTGTTGTGTTTTCTTTTTTTTTTAGTTTATATAATTTCTACTATTTTTTTCTTTAATTTTAAATAACAAACAAAAATTAAGAAACAAATATTTTAACTGTAACTACATCTTGATGTGTAAAAAATATGTTCTGTGATCTGTAGAATACTTTGTACAAAGTGTATAGAATTATTATGATTTAATTTTTTTTAATTCTTTAATGTTTTTAAAAAAAATAATCATTAAAAAAAAGGAATAAAAATTTAAGTTGAAAAAATTAAAATTGAATTTATTTTTATTTCTTGACTGGACTTGGAAATGATTAATATTTTGGGATGGTAAGAAATGATGCAGTTGAAGCTGTGTAAATTTTGTTTCACATTTTTCTACTTAAAATCTAAAATTTCAAGTCTGTAGGTCATTTAGTTCCGAAGTTAAGCGAAAGTAAAGTTTCGCATTTATGCCACTCACTCACTCACTCACTCACTCACTCACTCATGATCATCATAATAGAACTAGTGCTTCCCATAAACTCAGAGAACTGAAATTTGGTAGAGAGTTAGGGTTTACTGGCCACATAAAAGGAAAACTATAAAAACTAGGATAATCGAAGATCTGGAATACCAGGTGACCCTGATAGAAGCCAACGTGACGATTTCACGAGCAACCAATCTTCATGGGGTGCACCTCATAAATGTTGACTTCAAGAGTATAAAAGCTCAAGCTTCAGCGGTCACCGGCTAAGGCGTAAATACTGCGACGATCTTTCAAAAATTAAATAATCTAAACCGTCTAAAAGAATAAATAATGAACGCGAATGGGCAATACGAAAAACTGTTGCTAACCGTACAATAATCAGAACCGGAAAAAAAGAAAGACTTGTAATAATAAAAAGAACTACTCCTTCAAGGAAGGTTGAAGGGTACGCAAAGGTACAAAACCAGGTGCTCCATGACACCATTGCACCAATCTCTCGCCAAAACCGGTACCCATTGACGATGGAAAATTGCCACTTGGAAAACGTTGATTCAATAACCAGTCAATTGTAGGCTTGATAAAGCAGCGTTTGTCTATAATACTTATGTATATGCGAACCTGAAACAAATAAATAAACTTCTAATCGGCCAAGTCACACAACATTAACTATAATAATAAAAAAATCGCAGTAAGGAACCTTAGACTTGGCACGACTTTGCCTAGATTTCAGTACTTTTTTGAGGTAAACAAGCAACTCCATCGAGACTTGGCTAGTTTTTTACAGAATGTTTTTGCTTGGATATGGGTGTTTCAAGATGAATTTCAGGCACGAGTCAACGTTTTTCTATCTCTAAAATAGTTGAAGCATTTGAACAAATGTAAGTTTTGGAGGTACCCTAATCAAGATGGAACAAGGCTGGTGAAGTTGGTTCAAGCACATACATAAGAGCATTGATGATAATAAAAAATGGTTTCCTTATTTGTTTTTCCTTCATCGATGGTTCAAACTTGAAAATAACCTTATTTTTAAATTTTTCAGAATTTATAGAAAAATAGCAAGTATACGCCGTAGTGAACAAACACTGTTTTAAAGCTTTCAGTTCGCTATGAAATCGAGATATTTGCTGGACATCATTAAAAATATCATCTTTGAAAATGTTTTAACACAGTCTAAGCTTAAAAGCAAAAGTAATTCGTGTTTGAGTGACCAATTGAACTGATGATGTCGCCTTGGTCCATTTGAAATGATTTCGAAATGTTTCTTCTTACGAATAAACAGAAGAGCTTACGTATTTGTTCGTATTGCGCTTCGTCGTACAAAATTTTAAATTTTCTGATAATTATTTTCAGAAATATCTCTCAGTGGTGCTTTGCTTAGTTTCTCTCACTGAAGCTTATCATAGATAAAACCTTATATGGCTTGCTTTGGAAATTTCGTTCACGTGTCGCTTATCAGCACACGCTTTTTTCAATTTTGTTGTGATTAAGACGCAAAATTAAAAGTGCATGTTATGTTGTGATTTTGTGAGCATTAAATCATAAATAACAGACGTTTTATTGACGCTGTTAACTTTGAGAGCAAATTTTATGGTTATCAGCTGGGTAAGTTTTAATTCTCCATTTTAAAGAAACACAAAAAATCAAGTGAAGTGATTGGAATTTATGTGCTTTTCATAATAAAATTCTTGACTCACAAAAAATAAAAACACTCTGCAACATAATAACATGACGCGACGAGATCGCCCACAGGCAAAAAGCCCTTAATCGCAAGATAACATCACGATCAATTCCCTCAATCGATTAACAATCCCAATGCATTGATCACTAAATTGCAATTCAATGGAATCTGAATCAAATAAAGAAAAAAACATTATTTCAGGATATTCAATAGCATCTCAGAATCGAAGAAAAAAAAAAAACCTAACTCAAACTCAGGTGTGGCCCGACAGCACCTAATGGACACAGACATTCCCACATAATGTGCCCAAAACATCCTGTCTCTGTCTCCACGGCTTGCACAGCCAGGTACGGCCAACTGCAAGTAACAATCAGTGGAGTCTCCTGATTTTTTTTTTTTTTTGCCTTTAACATTCCTTTTGGGTACCAGTCAAGTGTCGCACCGAATGGATTCGCTCATTGAATCGGACGAAGTTTTCGTCTTCTTCCCAGGCCCACTCACTATCTCAAGCGGATGGACAAACAAACCAAAAAGAAAAGAACTTTTTGTTCCCTTCTTCAGCAACAACGAAATTAAAAAAAAAATGAAAAGAAAGAAGTTGTGGAGGAGATATTGGATGAACACCGCTCGGACGTGCACGTGCATCTCATGAAAAGATCCCAACACTTGGATTTGGATCAAACGATTCTTGGAATTCTTAACCCGGTCTTTTGTTGTATTCTTCGTAGTCGTCGTCATCATCATCGTCTTCATCGTCGTCGGTCGTCTACTTCTTGTTGTTGTTAATGGTTTGTTCTTTTACATCACACCAAGAATGAGAACCAAACCAACACTCAGATATCGACTGTGGGACGAAGACGATGACTACGATCGGCATCATAGTCACTGTGTGGCAATGCAATAGGTGATGGGCTTTAAATTCCTCTTTGGAATAACACCTGAGGCTTTTGTGTGCTCCCAGTCATCATCCAGTGTGTGAGATGGTTGCATCCGAATCCGATCTGTGAGTCTTGTTCTTTGATGTTGCTGCTGCAACCTATAGACACTGGCATTGGTAACAATGTGAGTACAAGAACAGAGAACAAGCAACAAAGATGAATTCTATGTGGTGATTTTTTTTTTGTTATTAATTTTTTCTTCGATTTTTTGTATGCCGTTTTGTTCTTTTTTAAGATCAAACCGCCATCCATCGCTGAAGGTAAAGGAATTCCAGTCAGATGACTGATCCGCTTTTTCGGATTTTCGGAGATGCTCTTCTGGCCCCTTTTTTGAATGACAATCGATCGTCGTTTTTTCGTCGGGGCATTTTTGTTGCTTGTTGTTGATATTAATGGTGATGGTAAGGTGCACACCTGAGAATTTTTACAACTGAAATATAAGATCGTTACGTGTAGAGAGGAGATAAGTTGATTGGTATGGCGAAGAGAGCAGGAAGTTTTAGGTGATTTCCATGCTTGATGTAATGTGAATAAGTTAATCCGTAAAAGTAGTGCCGCCGGCCGGGCGGGCTTAATTGGAGAGCTGAGATTTTGTTTTGTTGGATGATTGCAGTTCCGTCGGAAGTTTGAATTAATAGCAGTCAAACAGGGTACATGCGAGGGTACAACCCAGCAAGTTCAATTAGTTGCTTACAACTCACCACAATTACGGTCTGTCTGAAACATCTTTAAAAGGACTATATAACTTCAATGCTACTTAAAATCTAGATCCACTCAACAATTTTAAGAGAAATAATAATCCCAGAGAAAAATATATATATGACTTCATGCTAATTTCATGTTTCAGCCTCCTACATGGTTCGCGTCCCGCCCCTTTTCTTTTCCCATTCAGTTCGAACAAATTGAATTTATATTACCTCAGCCTCAGGGAACCTCTGCTACCTTTTACGTCCATCTGCAACCGAAATACCGTTGGCGTTGTTGAGAAATAAAGCAATTAGACATACCAGATTATCGCTGGACCGATCTTAATCCTTCCTTGCCTTTTACGCAGACATGTCCTGCCAAAAAAGACATCTATCTCTGTTTTAATGATCACCTCAGATTGCAGACGATAATGGCGACTGCTCGGCCATCATTTGAGATCGTTAACAATGTGCAAAGCAAATACACGAAACGATACCAACCCACAGATTTGACTTACAATCCGCATCTAATTGCGTTCCAAAGAAAATGTATGCAACCATCAGCCGCCATACCTGACACTGCAAATACACACCTCAATTGACACTTGAATGCATCGAATGTCCAGCCTTAGACGCAGTAGACGACGTCGACGTCAGCTTAATCATCATCGCAAATCCCGACGGACAGCCAAACAGAAAAAAAACAGGAATCCATAGCCCCGTTGAATATCAATTATTTGCTCGTTCGTTTGTTTGACAGTTGCGAATGCGCGCATCGGAACTGTTTATGCCTATAGATCTCTCAGTTCACCTCAATCGTGTATAGGTTAGATGTATAGGTGTGTTTCAGTGCACAGGTGCGTCTAATTATCATTTCCTTAATCGCCATAAGCTACCCACCACCAAGTGGTTTGGCTGGTTGCAACAACTCTGCAGCTAACACACGTGCAAATAATCTGGAAAACCTGAATCCATCAGAGGTATTAGCGCAATCTCCATAGAGTCTTCAGAGAAGTCCGGTCTGGCAGCTACCTGCGCTATATGACCATGGACCCGATGCAAGGCCTCTCTGTCTTCTAGAGAAAAATATGCGTCTATTTATCCGTAAATGGAAAATTTTTAGTCAAAGACAATATATTGTCGTCACACAAGAGGTGTGTATTTTTGGTAAAATATTATTGTTCAACGGCAAATTGATTCATTATCATGAAGATTGGTTTGGAGAGTTCATTGTTCGTCCATTGTGTGTTCTACTACTGCACCTACCTGTTACTGTTATTTGTTGTACTGTCCTAAAAATAATTTACAATACCTTTACTGGTTTGAGAAGCTATTTCGAATTTTCCAAGTGTGTGAATGCATTTTCTATCGCATCGCTTTCCATAGAAATTATAGACGGGCATTCTCGATTGTCTGCGGTTCACTGAAGCGATTCAGTGATAGTGGTGTTGGTGTTGGATGTGCCGGTGTACATTACAGGTGCGTCGCAGGTGTTTCCCACACAATTCGTGTGAAAATCGCAATTAAATGAGTTTTTCATGGGGTTTTCTTCGAGTCGAGTCGAGAGACTTGATTTTCATTTCAGCTTACCTAAAAACTAGTGTTAGAGCTTTGAGCGACTGTGCAAGGCAATGTGCATACATATGGCTGCTGAACTGTGCGCTACCTTTTGTGGCTATAGCCAGCAAGCAGCTGGCCATGTTTGACATTTGTTAGATGACTGGACGTGACGTTATGTGAACGCAAATGGCTAGGTGAAGTTTCAAATTCGTATTCATGTGAGTCGACAAGAGTGTTGTTGTTAGATTTCGACGACAACGATGACTTTGGAGATTCGATTGAAATTTGAAGAGCGAGCTTGAGCGCTATTCCGAAGGTGAATTCACAATATGCACATCTGTATGTGATGTATGCATATTTAAATAGAGAGTAGAGAATTGTGGTGTTGAGATGTGTATCTTCAATCTGATCCCGAGCACTGTTAACGGACTGTTTTGACAGATAATATATGACGTTTAATGTCAAATGTATGTTTAAAGTGATATGATAAATAATTTTCAACTGTGAGACTGACAATGAGAGATTTTAAAGTCACGAGTTAACATTTAATTTAAAGCCTGCTTATTTTATTTTGGAGGAGGAGCGAGATTGATTGTTATTTTGTTTATTTGTTGATTTTATTCTCAAATCGAATTGGTATTCCCATTGACTTAATTGAAAGTATACACGCCATGAATGGTAATTGACGATTGAATAACACCAAATTGTAGTTAATATACCTAACTTGTTATTAATGAGTTAAACGAATTTAAAACTAGTTTCGATCGAAGTGAATTTGCGTTCTTATGGACAAGCTAAAGGGGAGATGGGTTGTTTATTTGCTTGCGAACAACAAAAAGTTGTACGAAAAATTTATTTAAAAAAGTGTTTGCACATCCGAGTATAAATATTTAAGGGAGGTAGGTAGTAGGTACTTGGAATGACATGATTGAGATTGACAAGAGTGTAACTTTGTAAATGTATTTTACATAATTTATAGAGAAATAAAATCTATGTTTATATTTAAACATTTTAATTTAATTCGATTAAGAGGTCCTCGCACAAAATTTTGATGAAAACGCAGAATAGTTGAAACAAGTTCCAACTTTTCTTATCGATAGATTGGATATTCGGCTTCAAACTAATATAGGGTTACGGCACTAGTCTACAGACAGATAACTTTTTTTTACTTTCAATGTTAATATCTTTCGCTCAATTAGTGTTTCATTCAAATCTTAATATTTTTCTAAAAGTATAAATATTTCCCAGTAGTAGTTTGGTCTATAAATGAATTGAAAGTTACTCATGTCATAACATTAATTTAATTTAATTTAATTTAAAAAAAGATTAATTCTAAAAAGGGCGATTTTCTTTAGTCTCCGGACGATTTAAAATCACCTCAATATATTTTTACTGTTAAGTGTTGAGTAGGTATAGAGGAAATCATCTTCTGCATCGTTAGTTTAATTGTTTGGCATCCAAATAATTTAAAAAATAATTCCTAGTTATTTTTAATCCAGACGAAATATAAAAAAAACAAAATCGGGACCAGTCTCCGGACCATCGAAACAGAGTCTCCAGACGATTTTGGACCTTCTTCACCACTCGTCGCATAAAAAGCGCATATTTCTCCTGTTTTCTATCTGAATTTCTTGTTTCCAAAATCTACATGAAAAGGGACGAAGCCTTCAACACTTAACTTATGTATTCTGCTTTTTGGAAAATAACTGGTTTAATTATTCCACTATTCAGGTTTTGGTAAAAAGAAAAAAATTTTCTTAAATTGTTGATATTTATCTATCAATTGACACCCAAAATATTTCAAAATATTGTCTGCGAAGAATAAATAATGATATTAAAATTTAACTAGAATTCTACCCAGTTTCCGGACGATTTAAGTTTAGTCTCCAGACGATCGAAGACAAAATTGTTGTTTTTGTTTTAAATCTATTATAGGGATAATAAATGGAAAATTTGTATTCTGGATACAAAAGGGCACTTTGGTCAAGGAAATTAAACGTTTCAAAAAGAATTTGAACATAGAAAAAATAATAAAATAAAACCTTGGACCTGTCCGGAGACTAGATTTCGCACAAAATCAACTGTTTCCAGTATATTTTTCCAAGGTTTGCCACAATTTTTTTTGCTAAGAAAATAGCAAACTAGCAGCGGCTGCTGCATAAACGACCCATACCTTTTCCGTTATTCCTTCGATCGGGCTGAAACTTCGTATGTGTTATGTGTATGTGAAAAATGTAACTGAATATGTATTTTGTTTTTGTTTACAAATACTGTGTTTAGTTTCTCTTTTATTCCCTATTAAGTGCAAAATTGTCCGGACACTAGGGTCTGACTGCAGACTGGTGCCATTACCCAACAAAAATTTTAAATTTCGGTTTTGTTTATTGCAGTAGTTTCGAGAAGTAAATCTTCCAAACAGAGACAGTAAATGTGCATCCCATATTCAGATTGACGCTGCTAATAAAATTGACAAAATTTGTCAAATAGTAGACATGGTATTTTAAAATGTAATAAAGGTTTTAAGGCGAGAATTAATGACAAATCGCGGAAGTATTATAAATTAATACCGGTTGCAAACGCCTCATTTCTGGGAAGAGGCTGACCCAAGAACATTGTGCTTATTAAATGAGTTTTAATACTTTTGCTTTTCCCGGTAAGTTTTGATCTATGTTAAAATCTTCGAAGTCTTCGGTCACATAAATTTTGGAATGTTCAATGTTACTTAGTTTATTTTGTCGTATTTTTGTAGCAATTGCATATACCTGATGGGTCAATGAAAATTCCATCCGTGGTATCTGTTCTGTAGTTATAAATTAAATAACGACTTATCCTTTTTTAACGACCTAACTGGTCTTTTTACATAACGAGACTGATAACATCACCCCTCGACTCGAGGTGTTTGAAGGTTTCATCTTTAAACTAAGACCCCACGATATGTACTCAAAAACCTCTAAAAGTCTGAATTTCCGTCAGGCAATCAAATTATGATGAAGATATTAAACAGTCGGTCTTCTTAAAATTATTATTATTGCAAATTTTAAGTATCCATCTAATTATATTTTCATAGCCACATTTTCGTCATACCAAACTACTGTACGAAAGTCCATTGATCGTTTGGGCGGACTACTGCTGACATAGCTTACAGTGTAGTGTTCATATTTGTTCTATTCTGACGAATATTTACATTTAAGAGATGTTTTCACTCAGCTAATAACTTTTTTTCTTGGCAGAGGTGCATAGAAGAAACTTTTCGTGATCTTTGAAAAAATATCCAAAGAACGTTTGCCTTTGCTGCAATATAGTGTGAGCTTATATACGCGGATAATTGACGATGCGATGATTTTTATTGCAGTTTGTCAAAAGGTGTTTATTGTATCTAAATTGTGATTTAGTGTTTTTTGGATATTTGGGTAGGTTGTGGTATGAGTTTATTGCTTTAGCATTTTCAAAGTGCATAATTGCGGTTTGGAGGAATAAAGTTAGGTTAGGTTGTAGTGGCTGTCTAGTTGTTGTTGACTCACTTAGACCTCAAGGATCCGTTGTGATATCACAAAAATACTCATGGGAGAGCAATGAACTTAAACAAACCAATTCGTGCTTTTAATGAAGTTAGAGAGACATTTTGTGTCTATCGTTGCCAGATCACTGGTATTATCGAAGAAGGGATTACCGAGAAAGTTGTTCCTTCTAATGGAGAGTGCTGGACATGTACATAGAAGGGGTTGGACTGTTTCCTCTTCCTCCTCGTCCATGCAGCTTCTACAGAAGTCATTTGTGTAGACCCCTAGCCTCAGAGCATGTCTACCTATGAGGCAGTGTCCTGTTATTACTCCAATTGTAGAGCTTATATTTTGTCTGCTCAGGGATATCAAGCCTTTTGACCGTTTTAAGTCTATGCTTAGTTGCTAGGCAGGTGGTACCCTGTGACCATCTAGCATTGGTTGATTCTAGACTCTAGAGCATATTGTTTGAGAAGATATTTGCATGTAGCAAGTGGTGTTCCTATGTTATGTTTTTGTCTAACATTGGGCAGAAGTGTTCCGTTTTTGGCGAGCTCGTCGGCTTTGCAATTTCCCGGAATGTCTCTGTGGCCCGGCACCCAAATGAGGTGAATATTAAACTGTTCCGTCATCTCATTCAGAGATGATCGACAATCGTGGACTATTTGAGAGTTTGTGGAGACAGACGCGAGAGATTTGAGAGCGGCTTGGCTGTCCGAGAAGATTCGTATATCCTTGCAAGATATAACGTTTTCTTTGAGCCAGGATAGTGCCTCTTTAATCGCCATTTCTTCTGCCTGGAATACACTACATTGATTGGGAAGTCTGTATGATAGACTGAGATTCAGTTGTTCCGAATAGATACCACTTCCAACTCCATAGTCGGTCTTTGAACCGTCTGTATAGAAGTGTACCGCATTGTCTTCCAGGGGTCTCTGTTCTTCCCAGGAGGATCTCGAAGGGATGGAAACATGGAAGTTTTTACCGAATACCATTTTTGGGGTGGTATAATCTAAGCGATCTGGGATAGATTTGAAATTGTCTAGAATAGTAGTATGACCAGTATTGTTACTGTTCCATTGAGAGGTGGCTCTAAGCCTCACACATGAGTTGGCTGCCACCATTTTGGAGAAGATGTCGAGAGGTGTTAGGTTTAAAAGCACTTCCAGGGCTGCGGTTAGTGTTGAGCGAAGTGCTCCTGTGATGCACATACCTGCTGACCGCTGAACTTTGATGAGCTTATTTAAATTTACCATCTTGTCCAGTGCGGTCCACCATACGACAACTCCATAAATGAGTATCGGCCTTATTACCGAAGTGTATAGCCAGTGGGTTATTTTTGGGGAGAAGCCCCATTTTGATCCTATGGCCTTTTTACATGTAAAAAGCGCTACGGTAGCCTTTTTTACTCTTTCATCAATATTTGCCTTCCAATTTAGTTTTCTGTCTAAAATGAGGCCTAAATATTTGGCTTGGTCGGAAAAGCTTAATGGTATTCCTTTAATCTTTGGTGGGTTAATCTGAGGAATTTTGTACCTTCTCGTGAAGAGTACTAGTTCTGTTTTATGTGGATTGACGTCCAAGCCACATTGCTTAGCCCAATTTGTTAGCCTATTTAAGGCATTTTGTAGGAGTTCCGAGAGAACTTGGGGATGTTTCCCAGATACAGATATTGCAACGTCGTCAGCATAGGCAATCACCCTGAAACCCTCAGCTTCCAATGATGTTAGTAGGTCGTTTACTACCATATTCCATAAAAGAGGTGAAAGGACCCCACCTTGGGGGGTACCTCGAGGAGGAATAACATTTCACCAAAAATTTTAATATTTACTTCTTCCACGACCCTGCCTTGATTCTTCCACATACCAAAAAGATTGACAACACTGCAAAATAATAATGTGAAACAGATCTAAGCGTTCTATTCGTTAACATAACCTTTAAGAATTAAACAGCAATTTATATTAATCTTGTCACCATAATCTAAGCTCTTTTCCCGTTAAATAAAAAATGTCAATTAGGAATTCTCGGCATCAATATAATGACATTAAAATGTGCCACCCGATGAATTTAATTGCCTCTTAAGAAGTGGCCAGTCGTTGCGAGTTTGTTGATGTCCCTCACCTCTTGATCGTTCTAAGCTGGCCAACCAATGGTCATACTCATGAACAATCAAGACTCGTTTACGGTTTACCAATGCAAATGCCAATCGTCCTCTCTTTGGATTCATTCATTGATTTTCCGGTCATTAATTGTTTTAATTATTATTTATTGCATGCGAGTTTTTTAAATTCAATTGATCGCATTCCCATCAAAGCGAGTATCACCCAGCAGCTGTGCGATTAAAGTCTCGCTGTCATGATCATTTCTCCAACTCAAATGAACTAGTCGTAGGTAGGTATTTAACGCTTTCCCGGTTTGAACAACTGTTGATGTTGTTTTGCGGTCTTGAAGGAGAAGTGTTGAATCAGTTGAAGTTGAGCTGAGATTTTACGCGAACACCTGATCAAACTTAAACACTTTTTACGCCTGGGATGTTTGCTTATCTCTTGGTAATAAACGAACGAAATCACAATATAATTACCACCAATACTTTCAACTGGAAACTCCATATCAAACCCACACACGATACAAAACATACGCGAGGGTTTTATTTGTTGTTTCTATAGCGAGTGAGAGAAGTGGGGTGATGTTGAATAATAATATCGACTGTGTTTGTTTCTGTTTCTGTGTAGCGACTGGCGATATCTATGTTGAAGATCAATTGTACAAAGCTGGAGTCGAAAACGTATGTATCTCTTCCGAATGGCGCCGCTGCTGCCGGCCGCCGCCACTGTTGCGCTGGAGCTTACAGTTTGTGTATAAGTGAAACCATAGTTGTGGGGGTTAGGGGGATATCACAAGGCTTATTCATTAACCGCTGACTGACTGACGTCATCGCTGCTAAATGTCAGGTGTGCGGTATTATTTATGAAGCGCTTATTTTTGTTTTTATTTTTTTTTTCTGATTTTTCTGTTTGTTTTGTATTTTTAATGATCTCTTGAGAATTTCTCATAGTGATGGGTATGAGACGGTTCGGACTGACTTTCGACAGGAGATTTCTCCCTATAAAGCGCGTGAACTTAATGAGATTTTGTTTGGCCGAAGTCGTGTTGATGTTGATGGAGTTATGGCAAAAACAAACCGTGTGAATGTTAAATGTTGACACGGATGAGAGTTTTTGGTATTTTTTCTTGTGTACTCTGCTCGTTTATGAAAAACAAAATATGTATAGATACACAAAACTTATACTTTTGTTGAAGGTGAAATAGATGGTATTTGGAAAGTAGGAAGGGGGCCTGTACTGAGACAACTTACCAAATCAGGGATAAAACTTGGAACACAAATTTTGTTGTCACTTTCTTCCCTCGTAACAAACAAACAAAGTTGTACTCTTGGGAATTTTAAGCAGCTAACTGTGAAAAATGTAAAATACTTACTTAACTCAAGCAAGAAACCCACAATTAATGTTATCACAACAAATTCAATCTGAACGCGTTCAGTGGACTGGCAAACATGACAGTAGTTGGTGGTGAATGTGATCGCCACCGCCAGATAACGCTAACAGTACAAATCATTAACTTGCCCACTATTCAAAAATCCGTTAGCTATTTGTTGTTCAAATAACGTTGGCCGATTGCACTGCCTATTGCTTTTGCTATTGGCAGCAACATGTTGCCCCATGCAAATTCCTATGAACACAATAGATTTTGCCGCCTTGATTAACTGCCATTTGCGGACAGACATTGATAAATATCATCCCACACCTTTTCATTAATGACTCCCCGCTCAGTCAGCACTGCACTAATGCCAGCTAGCAGCGCTGCTATGGAAAGTGGATATAATCTCCTTTTGAATAGCCACAAATACTCGAACTCGAACATCGTATTCGCAGACTTAATTGATTCATTGATCTGGCATCAGATCAGCAAGCGGAGACAGGCTTTCGAAAAGAGCCGGCTGTCCAAACAAAATGAACTCTGCAATACAAGGCGGCATTTTCCATTGAGATCGAACTCTGAAAATACTGCTTTGCCTATCTAACGATGCAGATCTGTAAACCGCTTCGAGCAACAACTTCGATCAGTGTGCATGGACCATTAGAATGACCATCAATTGGCATGCAGCTCCACGCCGCCGCCAGCCGCACCGCCGATGATGGTGGTCAGTGCGGTGACATTGAAAAATGCACTGTATGCACTGCATGGAGTCGAATCGTGGTTTTGAACTGAGCCACCAAAACATGTGTTCGGTTTGTGTGCAAAGTCCAAACCTAGCCAGTGATGTTGAAGCGAGTGGCAACTGGCGACAAAGACGATATAGCAAACAACCGGCAAAGCATTTGCCTCTTTTGCTTAGTTCCGCCAATAAATAATCGCATTTGCGACTCGGACTTGTCTCCTATTATGTTCGCTGTGAGGCTTTGATATTAATGCGACGAAGTTGGATGACGACGACGCAAAGGTGGTGGTGTACCTCTCTATCTTGTCCAGCTTGGGCAGAAATGTTTTGGTATTGTATTGCCGGCTGACGAGTTGCAGCGTTGTATCCAGCGCAATACCAACAACAAAATCGTTAGATTGTCATTTTGCCGAACTTATTCTGCAATATATTCTCAGCCGAAGTTGGCAGTGTGCAACTGTGCATGTCGATGCCATGGCAGTGCCGCACTCCGTGCAGAGTCGTTGACTTATAAGCGCCACTCACACTTTCCAGTAGAAGTCAGCAGTTTTACTTATACAATCATAGTTTGCTCACAATTTTTGTGATGGTGACGATTAATAGATTGTTGCGCTGCTGCGGCTGCGGTAATGGATATGCACTGTGATTGAATGCGATTGTTAACTGATTGTGCTTGTCATTGTCTCTGCAATTACTTCTTTTCTGTAGTAATTACTTCTCGTTGGTTTATTTGCACATTTGTTGTTGGACTTAAGAAGAGAAACGTACTAGTTTAAAAGACAGCTAACCGGCTGTTCTCGTTGAAGGTTGACATTTCTACTCGCGCTAAACAGCAGCTGCACAAACATTGAAATATTTTTGCAAATAAAATCTGACTGAAAAAGAACAACCTACATAAAAAATCAAAACCATGTGTGGTATGTGTTCACGTCCAGTTGGCTACATTTGTAATTTAATTGGATTTTATGTGAGAAGACTAAGAGGTAAGAGTTAAAAAAGAGAGGAAATAAAACATTTTTCATTTGATGTTTCCGCCCGGGTTCGAACCGGGGACCTTGTGCGTGTGAAGCACACGTGATAACCACTACACTACGGAAACTGTTGATAATATGTGGTCATAATGCCAAAAATGGGATTTCAAATGAAATCATTCCATCAAAGCTGAGAGCTTTGAGAAGCTATCGATTGATAACCAACACCTAATGTTCTTCTTTGTCTAATTTAGCCATTTAATGTCTTGCCATTTTGAGTTCTTTTCTTATTTTGCCAATATTTCGGCAGAAACATTTTCAGTATACCTACAATTTTCAAAGTTTGTGATGTGCTTTTTGTTTTCCTGCCGAGTTTTATAGTCGTCGGATCGCCAAGGTTCCGTCTAAAAAAAAAACACTTAACTCCAGTAATAAAATCCACATTCCACACTTTCTTTATTATTTCTCTTTACTTCTTTAGTAATAACTCTTTAATATAATCTTAGTATTATTAAGTTTCTCTTAATCTTAATAGGGTACTTCTGGGCTTACACCTCTCTGACTGTAGAGTAAAGGTTCGGCGGGTTTACACTTCTTGAATACCGTGGGATACTTCTTAGGTCAGTTGTCTTGTATAACTCTGGGAATAGGTATATGTATGTTTATAAGCGTAATTAGCTACAAAGGGCATGTGGTAATACTGGTGAAACAAACAGGTACTAGTATGGCCCCTGGTGGCATGCAAAAAAATGGAATTTATATCCCCTGGTAGCACTGAAACAGCAGGCAATAGCTCTGGTCGCTCTGCAGTGCAGGTACAAGTAGGGCCCCTGGTGGCACGCAAAACAGCAGGATTTATGGCCCCTGGTAGCACGACGAAGTGCATAGAATAATATCATCGAAAGCGCTTACCCTTACCACTGGTGGGGGAAGCTCCAATGATATAAAAATATCTATCCAACCAAAGACGAACTGCTCCGTGCTGCTTCTGAATACCGATACCGACTGACTCGCAATATTAATATCCCCGACCCGATGTGGTTTACTTTTCTATTCTACCACACTAAACGAATTATTTACCAGTGATCACTTTATAACAAGATTGGAAACCTACCTACGTTTTACCCTCCAAATACCGCAAAAGTTATTTTTTTCATGCACACATACTGTTGCAGCTAACTTGCTTTTTATTATGTAGGCAACTGTATCTTTATTACAAAACACACGCATACTCTTACAGCTAACCTGCTCCTTAAGTTTGTATTACACGCATACTGTTTCAGCTAACCTGCTCCCTCAGCTTGTAGGCAAATGTCACTTTGACAGCAAGGTTTCCAATCTTGGTATAAGTGATCACTGTTATTTACCTTCCAAATTTTCTCCACGACTGTATAACTTCCTTCACCACGATGTTGTATGTTGTCTGTTTATTACTTTCACCACTGCCCGGCGGCGCGCGGTATAAACAAGTGAACTCTATAATTACGGGGCGGCGGAGGCGGACTTTGTATTACCGTACCAGTGAACTCTTACACCACGGCAGACGGACAGACTGTGTTTTTCATAGTTTATTGCAGGCTATCTTATGCTTTTTCGTGTGATGACTGAATGGAAATTGTATTTCACAAACAGTAAAATTGTGTGTGAATGATCTAAAATATTATGTCGGCTGCTGTCGTTGATGGCAAACATGGATGACGATGACGACTCTGTTGGCCATATGTTTGTTAAAAAAAAGTAGATAGGCAAAGCATGTAACGCTTCGTTACAAGTTGGAGTACAATTCATCCAAGCCTATTGAGTAACCTTTATAATTTTTATCAAGTCAACATTAATTCAGCCGTAGCGGTTACCAATTGAATAAATATGTTCAATTTCCAAAAACGAATCTTGGTACTTGTCTACTTGATATCAATCAGAATCAGTGTCAGGTCTGCGGAGCAGTTCGCGAATAAAAAAAATCTTTTGCCTTTACCGCGTGCTTTCAAAAGAGAGATAGGTGTGTGCTCGATTCATTTATCAGGTGAAGTCATTCAGTTAAATAAAACACAAATTGTTCCTGTAATTGAAAGAGAAACGCCATCGCATGCTCGCAACCGCCCGCCCGCACGCTGCATACCCATCGTGTCGTTAAATCTGTGACAACCTTTCACATTGACTCTTTGTCAATTTGTGGTGCGGCTTTTGTTTCGTTTATTTGCAGCAGCACTACTCTTCGCCACCAACAATGATCGTTTTGCAGCGCGCTGCTCCAACTACATGCATTGACAAACGAATGACGACAACGACCGCGACGTGCAGGTGTTTGAACTCAATCGCTCGCTGCATGACAAATCGTTAAATGTAAATTCTCGTCAATGCAATACCTAACCAAGGGATTGGGTAAAAAATCACAACAAACAGCAAAAGCAAACAGAACAAAAGTGTGTCACCACGAATTGTGGCAAACACAGTGGGAGCCGCTGGTGTAGCTGGGGTCAACGGCAACTGGGTGTTGCGCACAGGGCAAAATGTAGTCCACCAGTCAGCAGTCAGTCATTAGTTAGTCAGCTGCTTGCGCGATCACGGTTCAACGAGCCAAAAGGCGGCTTAAAATTCTCCGGAGATTTATGTCATATAAGTGGGTGGCTTGGCCACAGTCTTAAAAGGAAACAAAAAAAGGGTTGGACACTGGACGTCTCGCCGCGGCCGCCTGGGCCTGGGTATAAAGGGTGCGACCAGCAGCGCGCAATCGAGCGGAATTGCGCACGACTTTAGCGCTTGTCAGATCAGCTCTGATACAATACACAAATTCAACTGTGATCAGTCACACTGAGTTGCGTTTGGGTGCATTGACTTTGACGCTCTAACTGAACGACAATGATGACGGCAACAAGACGGTCGGCGTGCAGATTGATTGCCTGTCACCAATTCGCGAATATGTGCAATGCCTTGGATTCTTATTCACTTTGGGGACCACATTAATTTGCCTTGAATTCGTTTTGTGTAATGTTTTGTACCTATTGTATGGCCATGCAAGGAACATTGTTCGGTGTCAATTGAATTGTTTGCTTACCTTTTGCAACATGGGCGTGTTTGTTCTATATTTGGAGCAGTGATTTGCAAATGTCTACAGCTTGACGTCAATTCTTCAGGCAATGATAAATACATTACAGCGGAAAATATAGGGGTCTAACTTTTTTATTTAAGGCGTTCCGCGTTCCTCTTAAGATCCTTTCTGAGAGATTTTTTTATTTTTCGTTGAGTAATTAAACACTGAACCGTGTAAAACAAACAGAAACAGAGAGATAGAGCTGCTTGTTAATGTTGGTTTCAATTCGTGCCACTGTCTGATGGAAAGGTACAACCAATTTATATTGTCTTGTCTCTACCTTAAGGAGGAACATTTTAGGTAAAATGTTTGGTTCACTTTTCATTTCTCTAAAACTTCGCCATCAATCTCAAGTCTCACTTAAGTTTATTAGTAAACATTAAACAAATAAGAAATCAGTAACATACAAAACCAGACAAACCGAGATTCTTAAGAAAACATTGAGATTGACAATGCTGTCAGTGAGACATCACCACATTCAGTCAGCTCTCTTGTCTTAATCATCAACGGAAATTCAAACAAAAACAATAAAAGAAGTTCATAAAAAATACACACCGACAAAACTCGACTCAACTCATCTCAAAGCAAATATTCTAATGAACTTTCGATTCTCAATCGCCACCCAGCAATCAACAGACCTCCATTGCTGTTTACAATTTGTTTGCCTCCAGCATCACCCAGATACGCCCGACCAGATCCAATAACAACAAAACACATAACAACATCCAACAGATGTGATGCCAGTCCATTGATATTTTCATGGAGTTCGAACTCATGAAAGGGGTTTGTACACGGCTTCTCAATCAGTTTTACGGAACCAAAAATGCGCTTGAACAAATATTTAATGCTTATAACAACAAAATTAGAAATACACACAGACACACACGCATCGCTTTCGTCGATGATATAAAAAGAGCGACTATCGCGCCACCTTGTTCGAAAGAAGACCACCACGAGCTATGCGAAGTTGAGAAGAGATTCATTGCAGTCTTCAGAATCCCCATGAAGAATGGAGATGGAGACTTCCTTGGCAGGGAGGCAATATCAATGCTTTCCACACATGACCTGCAATCACTCTGCAACATGCCGCCGCGCCGCTGTGCGGGAAGACGTTTTCCAACCAAATAGCTTCTTCATACCGTCAAAGAAAAAATGTGGGCCACTTGGAGTCTAGGCAGACAACTCACCTCTTATGAGCTGTCCTATCGTCATTAGCACCACCGCGGGAGTTTGTTTTTTTGTGATCGAGATGATGTTTTCTATTTAGATATTCGGGTGCCAGACATCAGTCGGACTAGATTGAAATCCAGGCCAACACCGTTAGTCGACATCGCATTGAGCATCAACCATCGTGGAGAATATATCCGTCAAGACAAGGCGATGGCAATGTTTGAACAGATGTGGACTCGGATGCTAAGAACTGAATAAAACTGGCCGATAAATTTTGTATTTATTATGTGCTGGTTTGTCAATTGGTTTGACGCTTCGTTCTTCCGTTTTTCTTCTAGCCGATATGTTAACATTGCTTCAAAATATGTATAGATCAAAATGAGTATAACTTTTCGAAAATGCTCATTTAAGAAAACACGTCGGGAATGTCAAGCATATGTCAAACTAAACGTCATTTTGGCAGATTTATGCACAAAATAGGTGCAGTCAACAAATTGTTCAACCATAAACAAGTCAGTATCAAACTAAGACTTATGAGTCGAATTGTCGACATCCGTCGTCGTCAGTTGGTGTCGCGTCGGTCGTGGGCAAAACATTCACCTTCAACAGCAAAATTTACTAAAACTCAAACATTTCAAGAGCTGGAAGCGGGCTTCAAAGCAACCACCTGTGTGCCTGCTTGTCAAAGTTGCGCTCAAAACTCATTTGCAAGTAAGTGCCAGCCAACGAACAATATCAAAGTTTATGGTTTGAACACAAACAACAACAGCAACAAGCACTTTTGTGTGAAGTTAATTAATGCGATCAGAGGTTAGCCTCTGCTTGGGGGTTAAAGTGACTTATTCGTTTTAGGAATAACTGACGCGCGAACGCATTTTAAAAACTAATTTGAAGCAAAGAGGGCTTGAAAGTTTAGAGGTTGGCATTTGGCGCACCGGCTTGTTGCATTGCAAACTGCCGTAAGCTCTCTCTCAATGTTTCTCTGTTCTTTTTTGTACCAGTAAGTGGAAAAACATGTGCGGTGTAAATTCCATTCGATTTTTCGAACGATCTTGGACCACACCATGTGTGCGATAAAGCATCGTGTAGGTACTTAGTTGGAACAGGATAAATAGGTATGAGTTGAGCATGTAATGTATTAGTGCATGGATTTCACAATTGAGTGCGTGGGATGAGGATGCAGGTGGCCTGGCCTTTTGTTTTGATTCCTCCATATTCCCTTGTCTGTAAACTTACATCATCACTCTTACAGATGCTATGAGATTTATTGCATTGCGCCCAAGTGTCGGTTTGGGGTTGGCAGCGAGTGAAATCGAAATATAGTGCTGCCTGCTGCCGCTGCTGCCATCGCGATCGTATAAAACTGCATCTCAGAAGCAGCACTGTAAAGCACACAGTGGCATGCATGTGGCAATGCAGCCGTTGCAATCAATAATGTGAGACGATCTGTGATCTTTGGAACGAACTTGCGAGTGATTTGCTTGACTAGGCTTTATTTTTATATTTCTCTCGATTAATTTTGTTTGGGCTTGCTCCTCTTTTGATGAGTTGTCGAACTTGATTGATTTCTTTGGATTTTTATTGAATGGATTACGTAATTTCGGATAAGTTCGATTGTATAACGTCAAGTCGAAATACGACTTATGAAAATAGCTTTTATGTCAAGAAAGCCACAAACCTTTATACGGCCCTTTAGTTCGATTTCATGAATTGATTTCTGTCTTGGTAATGCACAACCCAGCTTTCGGTCTTTTCGAATAGCACGCATAAGCGATAAATAATTATTTTATGTACGAATTTCAGCTTTCAAATGCCACACGCGTTTTATTCAGCCATAAAACACTCAAAAGACCATTTGTAATTCAATTTAAGTCAATCAAATGTTAATAACCTTGTTTAGCGGACAAGTGTTTTGTACACACCCTTAAATATCTGTTTTTGAACATTTTTCAACGTCTGACCTCCTTACAACCCCTTTTTTCATATTTCATATTCCATAATATCGAGATCGTGAGATGAAGCAAATATAAATATTAACACAAAATTCTGCCATGTGCCGAGATAAAACCAATCCGGAAAGCCATACCTAATATCGAATGGAATAAAATGAAGAAGCCAGCTATGGTTCATCCACTGTTCCCATTTAGCCATCTGTCAAATATATACACTCATCATGGCATTTGTGGCAATGGCAAACGGATTCGAATTCGATTAAGCTCGCAAAACCTTAAAAATGCCAGACACGCATTACACGACAACAAAAACTCTATACACAGCGAACCTCTCAATTCCCCAATGGGAAATTGCTCAACTCTATTAGTGCACGTCTTCCCCGGTTGTGATAGACATATAAGATAGGTACACTGCTTCTTGATGAAGCTCAAGCGACTTATGTATGAAGGCTGATGGAGACCCCATAGGAATGCTCCTTTTAGAAAAGTATGGAATTGGATTAGATTGCAACTTCTACCAACAACGTCAGTAGAGTAATATGGGGTGAGAGTTATGAATTAAATATGACACCTCATTCGGCAATTGTATACTTAAACACAACTGACACTAGGAAGGGTTTTCAAGTCGTAATTGGAAGTACTTTGCTATGGCCTATGGGTACTACTCTGTACTGTTATAAAAATGAAGAGATTCGGATAGCTGATAAATTCCCAACGGAGTGGTAAAGTGTTGCAGTTTAAGATGAGAAGAGTGAGAGAAGACAAAAATGAGAAGAATAAGTAATGTTTCATGCTCACGTTTCCGCTGAAGAATTCCCTGAAGAAATCTTACTTTGGGTTTCATTAGAGCTTTAGTTTGTGTTGTTGTTGAGCTGTAAAGGTGGTTAGCTTCGAAAACATACAACTTTATAAATCTTGGCAGCTGTGAGCATTTCTATAAGGTGTAGAAAAGAGGCAAGAGTTTGAAGGGAACTGGTTAAGGAAAACAGGCTTCGAAAACGGCTTAGGAGTTAGGAGTTTCTGGGACTTTAATTTCAATGTTCAATAAATTTAGTGTAGTGTATTGACGGAGTTTGCTCCGGCTTTCAACGATCTTTCAATCAACTATCAACAAGGTTTCTCTTGGCTCATCAACGACTTTGAACCGGTTTATCAAAACGGAGTTTACTCTATCTTTCAACGGCTGGTAACCGGTGTATCAATCAGAGTACCCTTGGCTTATCAACGGAGTTTCCTCCTAATATCAACGACCTTTCAATTGGCTATCAACAAGGTTTCCCATGGCTCATTAACGGCTTTGTTCGGTTTATCAACAAAGTTTCGTCCGGCTCTCAACGGTTTTTAACCGGTGTTTCAAAGGACAGGTCCGGGACATTTAGTTTGACCGACTGATCAGCTTCCGTATCTTAGGAGGAAGGGTATGTTACCACTCTTCAACCTGATTTTGTCGTCGACGATTCGCTCCCTTATGCAAATTTCTTACAAAAACTGGGTGTGAATTATATTCAGTCGAGTTGTTAAATTTCATACAAATGTCTTTCTTGTACGATATGAATTATATTTTGTTAGTATAATTCAAGCTATTTTAGAATATGTAATGTATGCAACTAATGCATCATTATTCATTAAATCATTACACTATGATCCTCAATTATCTGTCAAAACGTAGTCAACAAGTTTCCTGGGATTCGCCGATTCGGATGAACGGATTCCTAAGATTAATTGCGATCGCGTGCTGTAAAAAGTGACTTACAAAACAAATATTATGAAACGTGTTCATTTTCACCACAATGGAACCTATGTAACCCATTTTTGTTGTTAAATTTATCTCATGAATTTGCTACTGCGTAAAAAAATATCTTCACACCGCAAATTTCCATTCGCAATTACCACCTGCGAATGCGAATAATTTTGTACATCCCACTTGCTAGCGATTACAGAGCTCTAGAGAATTGATCTGCTAAATCATGCGAACACATGTTAACTTTCACAAAATGTTCATCGACTCATGTCAATTGAGCTTCATTGATTTCACACAGCTGTTAATCTTGAGTCATTTTATTAATACTGCCCACGATATGACGACGAGCGACACGATGTCTTGAGCTTGCACCAATTTTCACTGCATACATTGCTTCAAAAGATTGTAGGTTGATATTGGCGACTGTCTGGTGGAATATAAGTTGTTTCCATTTTAATTCTTTATTTTTGCGCTTAGATCTGCCGCTTGCGGTCGTCGTCGTTGATGACAAGTCGCCTGATTTACAGCTTTATGTGACAACGACAGCTCTAACGACGGATGCTGAATTTCGACTTCCATTTTTGTGGCTCTAAACTGACGATGGGACGTAAGAAGTAACAGAATTTGAGGTACAACTCGGGCTACACTTGTCGTTGGAGTTTCGGTTCAATTTGAACAACTACTGCCATCTATATGAATAGAGTCGCGTTCGGTTCGCGATTGTTTTTAGCTCCGATAATAATGAAATAAATTGGCTTCGTCGTCTGCAGTATTATGTGAATAAATTACTGGCATTGGCTCATATGACATGTCAATGTACCTTGGCTGTCGATCGATGTCACCGTAGCGTGCCGTGAAGTCAGGAAGTCGTGTATAAACGTTGTATTATCTAATGTAATGATGCTTTGCTTTCAGCGCTGCATCAGTTGCGCTGTGGCATACTAACAAACATCAGAAACTAAACTGTAAACAATAAATGTATAATTGACAAACCAAGTTATTATGCAAGTGGGTTGAGTTTTTTTTTTATCTTGTGCAGAGGGATGTGTCACAGGCTAATGAATACGTTACGTACAGTACAAATATGTGGCTTTGGTGGGGCATAATTGGTGCCTCTACCTCTATAATTTTTTTGTTATTTTAAAACAAGATTTCTAATGTTGGATCTCGTGGCTGTCTGTTGCCTGTCACTGTCAGTGATCGTCGTTGCGTCGACGGCTTTTCGTCATAGTCAAAACTGTCAATTATAATGATGTTATTCAGTTACAGCTGGTTGGTGGAGTTCATAGAGGTGTGGAGACATAATGGTGATTTTGACAGAGTCACCTCCCCCTGTTTATTTTTTTCTCAGTATTTTATGACTTTCTTGTTACAGGTTAATGATGTTTTGCGTTTTAAATGGGAATTTCCATCTCTTGGTCATAATTATAATTATGACTTCTGGGTAGGTATGAAACCAAATAATTTATGATGCAGATTTTCAACTTAGCTGTAAATTATCGAACGGGACTGTCACGTCGTCGTCGTGAATTTTGATGAGTAGACCATTGCGGGAATTATTATGTTTATTTATGTTTTAAGCCATAAAAGTCCTATAACCTCTTCTCCTGAAATAAAATAGGAAAACTATTGGACACGAATTGCTTGATGAAGTTTGTTAGGTTTCTCTGTTATGTTATGTTTCAATGTTTTGTACTCTCTAGTACAGTTTGTGATGTGTTTTTAGTTTTCAGCCGAGGTTTTGCTCGCCTTTCTCACCAAGGTCTTATTGAAGAAACACGAAACTTCAATTATAGGTCTACAGACCCCTTTGACAAAACTTTATTAAGAATACACCTAACACTACTAAGGCTTAAAATAAATTTTTGCATAGGTCTTATTTCTATCGTAGAGGTCTGGTCTGAGCTACCTCTTTAGGATGGCCGTTCTGGTGGCAATCAATACGGACGGCCGAAGCGCTAACCGTGGATCAGCAAGTACCAAGGCCTCTGGTGACAATTAATACGGGCGCCCGCAGAACTAACCGTGGATCAGCAGGTACCAAAGCCCCTGGTGGCAATCAAAAACGGACTAGAACTTCAATATCGAAACGCCTTACTGCTAGTGGGGGGCAGTTCCGATTATGAAATAGTCGGACCTTATCAGACTATAGTTTGGACCAATATTACTATAGCTGATATCATATCATTCGGTAGAAGTAGGAGAGGCGATTTTAGCACTATCGTACGAGTCTGCTTTTAATATTTTCCGAAGGGAGTAAGTGTGAATGGTATGATGCAAATTTCAATTTCGTATAGGAAATATTATATGTTATATAAGAAAAGCATTTGACTTCGTTACACACACATTATTTTATGTGTGAAACGTCAAACGTTGAATTGAAAGCTGTTAATCGTCTTCTCATTCTTCGAGCAAACATAAAGTCAGGTAAGTTACTAACCAGTCTTTAAGACTGGTTGATTTTGTCACAATACTCATTTTAAAACATAAGAAAAACAATTACTGGGATATGAAAGCTTTTTTTATAACAGCTTGATGCGGTAACACATGTTCGCTCCAACTTGCTTTCCTAAACGCCGCCAGCTGTTCATGCAAGAACCAACAATTATGTACGCACGCCTATGATCACCTGCAGAAAAAGCTTAAACATGTTACTATATTTATAAAAAAAAGCAATATAGACGAAATATTTATTCATGCCCAAATGAGCTGTGATCAACCGCTGGACAGCCAACAACTCTCTAACGGATTTTATTTCGTTTTAAAACTGCCACACCAAAGTCTAAATGCAACAGAATATACAAACAATCATCGTGCCAGCTGCACCTGTTTGCTACGTTTTTGCGTAAGCACCGCTTAGCCTAGAGGAACACAGCTTGTGTATTTGTTTCAACCACCTTCTCTGCTTCAGTTCGGGCAACCAAGTTTAAGCAAGATTCTATGCGCATAAGTATGATTCAAGCAAGCCTCATGTGGCGAGTAAATCTGAAACGCAGTACAACATTTGATCGACATTCCCGCTCCTCCATCTTCAACGCCATGCCATATCACATCAAACACGATCATGTGCGGAGTGGTGCACGCAGACGCAGCACGCACAGTTTGTAGTGCAATCGCTCTGTTCGTCGTACAATAACCAGCCGACCGACCGACGACGACGATCTATGGTTGAAAATTAGGTCGTCAGTTAACACCTGATTGCGGTCCGATGATTTGTACGGTTGCAAACTCACACACACACCATCTTCCATCTCCTTCTCAAACGTTTTTATTAGTTTTTATATTTCATCTCGATCTGCATCACCGTTTTGCCGGTTATAGACAACGCAATCCATTCGTCATGGCGTATTTGCTGCCTTAACCGTGGCAAGTTTGCAAAAAAAAACGCAGACTCAGATTGATGTGGAATCAGATTCACACAATCGCATCGGCCCCGAAGACTAAGGCGATGCATGCGACGAAGCGGACCAGTCTGAGAGAAGGTTGAAAGCTTGCAAGGTAGGTTAGAGCTCTGAAGCTGCTATAATACTCGCAGCTCTCACTGTGAATGACTGCTGGTTGACTTAGTCTGGCCGGGCTGGTTGTAATTTTAAATGGAGCTTCTGTTGAAAGATTAATCAAGTTGGACACTCATTCGTGCTCATTTGAGTTTCTATTAAGTCGGTTGAGTAATGAATCATCTTGAGATACAGTATGCCATGGCATAAACCATGATGATGGTTGGTATAATGGAAAGTGGACACGCTGATCGTAGCTGTCGTTGTGGTTTGAAATGAAAGTAGCAATATCAGTCGAGTCGGTGGGAATGCTTGCTATTAAGGCGGAGCGATTTATGGAGATTTGGAAAGAAGGTACCTACAACTTTTTTATTTCCATAATACCCTTCAGGTGAGTAACGTAATGCTGATGATCACAATAACGATAACGGTCTGCACGCTAAAAAAGGTAACCTCAAAACTTTCTTCAGAAGTCGATGGTTATCATGGCGGTTTGAAGTGATGGTTTGCATATAATTGGAGATGTTTTGTGAAGGTGATAATAACAGGGATATACATAATATGTTTGCTCTGGTTGAATCCAACCTGCAATCGTCAGTTAATAAGTCGAGAGTTAAAGTTTTATCTGGCCACTTCTCAATATTCAGAGAATTTTCCAAACAAATTTATTCTCTTACCTTTATCTGATTTCGCATTTCTCGGACTCAAACTAAGCAATTTTCGTTGTTAGTTCTCTAAGTCTTATCTCGACGGATCCGCGTGGTTAGAGCACTTGTTTGAAATACTTCATAGACAGCTGTAAGCCCCTCTATACCGACTACGCGACGACTTTCAGTAAAATAATTGCAATTAAAATCGTTTTTAACTATTTTAATACAAGTTAACTAAAGTCGCCTCCAAACGACTTGTAAATACCCATTTAATTGCCTGCCTATAGCAACTCCTGTATGCTTATCCTCAATATCGTACAATCAAAAGCCCAGATAAGAAAATTGTTGTTGGTTTCTTATAAATGTTTGTTGCTCTGATGGCAAGTATTTACATTCCATTGATAATGGCGTCTCTACAACTCTCCACATTTGCTCGTAGACACTTATTGCTCCAAATTCCAACACGCAGAGTTGAACACTCTAGTGTTCAGTTCAAGCCAAATATCAAAACCCCTTTACCCCATCATCAGCGCGCAGCGCCACCACCACGATCGATACGCCATCATAGCGTCAGACAGAAAAAAGATTCAACGTCCACTTGCTTAGACTCTATCTATCACACACTTGCCTTTCTGATAAGACGTGAGCCTGATTTTTAAGTTGACACAGGTGTTATGCACCTGATTTCAGCAGCAATGCCGCAACATTTTTATCGTGTTGCTATAAAGTTGCTGCAACTATCACCACCGCGGTGCCGTCGTCGTCGTCGTCGTCATCGCCAACGTCGTCGCATGATCGTTCGGAACCTACGTTATAAACAAGGCGTAAAAGTTCAAACATAGATACCAGAAACTTTAATTAGCGCAAGGGGAGCACTGGCACTTAAATAGACTTTAATGCTCGATACAAAAAATTAAAATTAAAATAAAAAATTGTGGGCATGGGAAATCGATTTCATGATAGATCAATGAACAGGTGGCTACAGGGACGGATTTTATGAGCTGCTTGCTTACTCACAAAACCTTGGTACATACTACATATACAAACATATGTGGTGAAATCCCCGTTTGATGTGGTTATTATTTACAAGATTTATATCCGTCCAAAGATTGAGTTTCGTCTCTCTCTCTCTGTTCTATCGTTACATTTACGGTAAGTGCTCTAGTGAAATAACCAGTTGCATTCGTCCCCTTAAACAATTCGCCAGTAATTCTCGCACTTCTTGGAATGCCCATCAGTTTACTATTGAGCCCAACTTCGGACGTACTCTCAAGTAAAAAGAATTGTTCTTTAGCAGTAACAGCGAACGTGGAACTCCCTTCCACATTCTGTCTTTTCAAATCATTGCCATGTACATGAATTTAAGACCAATGTGCTCCGGCACCTCCTTTCCAACCCCTCTCCTCCTTTCTAAAGCACTCACTGTGTCTCTGGTAATGGTGTAAGAAACCCCTTGAGTGAGTGCTTATTAAAAAAAAATTCGATACTGTACCAAATCGTAAAAGGGTTCGCTTTGAAAGGGGCGCCAAATTATGTTGAGAATCACATTTAAAAGATTTACGATAAAGTTTACGAATGAACTGCTGTCAATAAACAAACTATTGACACAAATAAAAAAACTATCTGCCTCAAGAATGACAGGCTCCATTACAAGTTAATCCAGCCATGGAGGTTGTAACGAATTGGACTTTACTAGCTACCGATTGCATATGTGCAGCAGGTGAGTAGTTTTACACCTGAGACCACGTCTAAAAGAACCGGTCAATAACGTTTGAGTAACAGATCTAACAGACTAGCCGATTGGATTGCTACATTAAATACCCGCAGCCGTTTATCGGTTTTTGTTCTGTTTTTGTTTGATAGCATGGGCACACTATTTCAAAGAATAACGTATTGCCTTGGGTATAGGAGGTATTGGGAGTAAGAAGAAGGGCATTCACTCCATTCTCGCAGTCGTATAAAAGTAAAGTTGTCCAATTAATTAAAGCCCCTGGGTATTGTATGATTGCGGTATTTATGATTGGTTTTTGATCGATTGACTTATAAGTTATAAGAAAGACAAGTGATGAGCTTTGATTTGTAAACACAGCCCTTTGAGTTTGACGTGATCGTGACGGATACGTGAAGTGGTTTTTTGATTTCCTCATAGCCACAGAGAATAGGAAGAACATAGTCGATGAGTGCGCAACTTGACAATAAAGCTAATTGGTAACATAAATGTAGTTTGCTAATTTGAGTTGGTAGAATTTCTCCGGAGATCAAAATAGTTCTTTTGATTTTACCGCTTTCGTTTACATCGCACAAATACACTCCAACATTAGTGGTTTTTTTGATTTTTTCATCAAGTTTGAAATTTACATGATCGACAAGATCTAGCTAGGGACACGTGGCAAGCTATCATTCATTCGCTTTGAAATCAGAGTGTGTCATCTCATTTTCGGAATTGAATGATAATTTTATTTTTGGACCAAGAATTTGTGAGGCGCGGCTGCACACGTGATATCGTCATAACGACAATTTGGGCATCCAATTTTTGGCTGCCGCATGTAGCAGCGGCGATTAGAAATGAGTTTTTGAAGATCGTTTTATTTGAAGCATGCAATCGCTTTTGAAGTTGTTGTACAGCTTCCGGAATGAGAGTGAGAGTTGGTAGCACGTGTGGTTCATGTGTTCCGCAGACATGATGGTTTATTATTTTTTTGTTCGATGGGATAGAGTTGAACGCGGACATGCATGCATAATGAAGCGAAACACATGGCCAGGAATTGTAGCTCCTAAATTCTGGAAATTGATGCTGGAAAAAGGGTGGGGTTATGTGTCACGCAGAATATGAAAAGGTGTAACTTTGAGAAGTGTTAAAAAATGTTTAAGGGAAAGGTACTGTTTCGGTTTTAATGACTTTATAAGAGAAAGAGTTCCTCCTTTTTAATCAAGGGAAACCTAAGCTTCGAGCAATTAATTTTTATGACGTACAAGGTGTTGACATGCCTACTTGAGAGTGATACTTATTCATGTTAATGGTTTTTCTTCACTCCGTCAAATTGCATTTTGAATTCATATGAAAATTCGGAGTTGCCATATATAACCCTTAAAATGTGCATTTAAAACCTGCATAGTTCTTACTTGTTTTGACAATATGGCAGGTATCTGGCAAACATGCCCATAAACACCAACTGTCAATTTTTTTTCAAAATTTTAGATCAAACAACAACTATTATCAACAAACGGTTTCCATTAATCGAACCCCTGACTAAATACGTTCCATTAATTCTGCCATTGAACAAATGTGCGAATTACAAGTATATTATGAGCACAAAAAACTTCTCCAAAGCAAAACAAAACACTTTTCATTCGACACCACACATACACAACAGAATCAGACACACCACTTCGAAAACATTTAAATTTGTCTTTCGGGCCATTTGCTCAATATTTGCACTAAATTAGACGCAAGTCTGTTCGAATATTTTATTTGTCGTCTCTTGCTATAATCCTCCGTAACATTTTCAATGATAAAAACAAAAACCCAATGTTTTATGGACATTTGGTTGATTGAGGACGCCATATGATGACAAACGATTGGGATTGCCAATGTGACAATGAGTTTTTCAACCACCACCAGCCAGCGGCCGACAGATGATAGAAGGTATTAAGGCAATTGACAAATTAAATGGAAGGGGTGCAAAAGGGAGCTTCCTTTAATTAAGTTAATTAAATTGGAATAACATGCAACGAAGAACAAATAGTATCTTATTTGTAATACAATTCTGTCAGTCAAAATTGGGGGTGCAATCTGACAGTTACGAATCAGAACAATACATAATACATGTAGTGTCATACATAAACAATGTTATCTGGGACTTTGTATGGGATTAGTGCTTTTAATTTTTGATTGAAATAGACCAGTGGCGGCAGAGAGACAGAGTGCCATAGAATTAATACGTCGCTCTCAACTTCTAACATTGAACCAATGATGAATCTGTTCACATTTTTAACTTGCAATAGGGAGACGCATAGGATCCGTAAGAAATTCAAACGAAATCCAGCTCGGTGAAGTGGGAACACTTTTTGTGTTTATATGACGGTACACAGAGGCTTAATGTTTGAGTGTCAATTTCATATCGTTTTAAGTTTGAAATTTCAGATTTGAGAATTGTGAACAGGACGGGTTCGCTAATAAAAGTCTTTACCACTGTCTGAATCTGAACTACTTGAAGACCTACACTATCAAATTTTTGTCAAAATCGGTATAACTGTGTTTTAGGAGTTCAGTCAGATTAACACGCACATTCGATAACCATTTTTAAATAAGACTAGCTGACCATGACAGACTTTGTATTAAAAAAAAAAATGATTTTAACTTATGTGTAGGTACATATGCACGCCGCTGTTAGATCAGAGATAACGCTTGAATGTGAACTCTTATCAAAAAAAAAAAAAACAAATAAAATGTCATCAAAATCAGTGCAGCCGTTTCAGACATGCAAGCAAATATATATTTTCAGCCTTAAACGAACAAGAACTTGCGACCTATTTGAGCAAAAATAGGTATTTATCCTGTCAAAATTAGACTCCAATGCCTTACATAAGGTGAAAATCTTTTATTGACAATTGTACCAACCAAAAAATGGGTTGTTTTTTTTTTTTTAATCCAATCAGGTATGCAAACAGGGGTTGTGTTTTTGATTTATTTGTATCTCAAGAACGAAATGACAAATGTTCAAACAAAAGCAACAATAGACATACAAAATATAACACCACCACTTCTCATACATTCATATAAAACTCAACGCTTACGCAACCCTCAACAAATGATAGTCCTCTCATGTCCTAATATCATATGAATTCAGCGGCCTTCTCTATTAGGGGATATACATTTTCGATATTAGAATAGTGCTATATGAAATTTGAGTGCCGAAAGGGGTTGAGGGCGAGGGTGATATAAAGAAATTGTTCCAATATATGCAGTCAAGGGTTTTAAATAAATTTACAAATGTTATGTTTCCGCGTTTATTAGGTTTTATGTCATCATTGGGAAGGCTTTTAAAAAGTTGGTTTAGATGCGAATTGTTGAAAATGAGTAGGAAAGGCCAACAATGATGCCACATTGTTTGACAGTTGGACAAAATGTTTCACGGTTATCAGAACAACTGCATGAGTACATTGTTGTAAGCAATGACTGCTGTTAAGAGGTTTTTAATGAAAATTGTAATGGAAAGGCAGAGAGAGGGTTGGAAGTTGATAGTAGGTACGGAAGATTGTGTGAAATATTAAAGGACGATCAGAAACGGACAGCTTTTATAATTTTTTTCTTATATGTATATCGGAGAGTTAGTATTCATAGAGATATGATAATAAGATTAGAGCGCTGCGAAAGTAATGGAAATAAAGACTGGAATTGTATCAGAAGATAAAAGGAGCATATGGCTGCATTTGTATATGCCAATGGTAGGTAGAACTTCTAAAAATAAAGCAGGAAAGTTGATTTGAATTTGCTGATAACAGTAATTATTACTTCCATTTATTGTGCTTGGCTTTAATTAACTTCAATAGGAAACAGCAGATGCATGATCAAAGTATTGATTGGAAAAAGAAAAAAATACTGTTTAACATAAATGTTTAGGAAATCTTGATATTGATTATTTGAAGGAAGAACTCTGGAAAAATGCGAAATATATTTTGTTCCTTACGACCAGGACATTCTTGAGAAAATAGTTTTAACCCTTAAAGTCTTTTAATATACTTAGAGAATAATGCGTTCTGTTAATAACAATATTCAACTATATAGTTAACTACTATTGTCAACCATTTTCTGTTCTGAAACAAAAAAATTACGATTTATAACGAAAATTAAGTCATCAAATCGTTCCGAAACGCTTCGTAATGTCTCAAATAGTTACGATTTGTAAGTATTTCCAACTCAATTCTATGAGGTGAATTGAAAATTTTGGTCTACCAAAGTGATTTGTCTGTTCACATTTTTAAATCAGTTAAGTTTTTGTGGTAGCAACATCAGAACATATTCCCATATTGCAGTAAATTAAAATGGGCATACAACTTTAAATAAAATTCAAAAATAAGATTTATTTATTTTTTCTTGTTTGACAGATCAACGCCAAAACGAGTTCTGAATGACATTTCAACGATTTTATTGACAAACCAACGATAGTAAACGGTTTTTATGAACAGAACGCCCAAATGTCCGCACGAATCAGCAAAAAACTTGGGATACATAAGTTTTGGTGGAGATTATTCCATTTTCTGTTTTCAGCAAACATGGTAATCTGTACATTCTTTGGTTTCTGCTAAACTTACAAAATCAATTCTATTCTTAATAATTGTAAGTTCAAAATACAACAAGGTTCAATTAAAACGAAACGAAAACAAAGATGATTAAACCCCGATTTTCACAATGTTTTAAGATCCTAGGCACATTTCAAGATAAGAAATATTCAAGACAATATTATTTACCTTGCAACACAATCATTTCCATTACCGTTAGCGATAACAATATTGACTCAGATATCCCGGGTGCAAACACCTGACACTTTTTCTACGTTATTGTCGTAATCATAACTTAAAATGAACAAAGTATCAAATAGTTAAACAAAAACAACGAAACGAGTACGTGTATGATGACAAAAGTTCTCCAAGATAAAGCCCATCCTGTTAACAATATGAGTACATTCTCGCACCTAGAGGTACTTCCCAGGTGTGCACAGAGTTGACTTATCAGTTCATATTTGACTTTATTGCCTTCACAATTCGATTCGCATTGAAGATACTATGTACACTTTTTTCTTCTAACCATGAAAGGTGCATCCACCTGTTTTGTTTCGAGTTATCTTAAGAATTTTCTTGACAAGCTTGTGATAGTGATAGCAAGGCTAAGACTTTCAGTACAGTTGCACTCAAAATGTACCCAAGAACTAGAAAACCATACTTACTCGATTGGTAGAGTCAAGATTTAGATAAGACAGAAAGGCCCTTCTCATTTGCACCTAAACGAGTTATTATTGAACAAAAATAAAACTGTGTTGTTTACTCGAATGTACTTGGCTTATCAGCTATTTAATTTGCTATACGGTGAACGAGAGAAGTGAGGAAATTTAATCAAATTTATTGGAACTTATTAAATGCGGCATTATACGGTCTTTGGCACGGTCGGTCGTACATAGTATTGTCGGCGATTTGTTGATGGCCTCAGCGCAGGTGGTGCTTGAGGTGATTTGTTTACTTTGGTGAATTAGTTTGAAGTGCGTTATAATTCATTTCGATATATTTTTAGCTATTTATGATTGATAGAAATAAATAAGCCAGTGTTCATAGATGTAGGAACTTTAACAATATTTTGTCTTACTCGACAAACCAAGAAAATAAATTTCACACACAAAAGTTGAAAGATGAACGATTGTGTTCGCGTCCGCCTCGAGTCATTCAACCATTCACAATACCGTCTAATTGATCTAATTGATCATATTGCTTGAGTTGAATTTTAATCACGTTTTATATGAAGCAATTACGTGCACCTCCAACCGTCGATGATGATGATGATGATGATGACGACGATAGATCAATTTCTGAGTTTCCGCCTCAAGGCAAGACATTTCCATTCAAATTATTAACCTATAACTTTCACTTGCCAGCAAAAGATGCAATCGATGAAAAGCACTCCTCGCTTGGGTTGAACAATATATTTATACGATACCTACGATTCGGTACGTCTTCCCTCACTTTGGTATTTGATAAATGCCAGAAATCCATTCAATCCACCACAATCATCGAAACTTTCATCGTGAGCGATTCCCCATCACGATCGCTCCCTCCTTCTTCGGCATGATCATCATCATTGTGGATTGTTTGACATTGTGAATCCGATCAGAGCAAATCGAAAGAAAATAAACCACACGGAACGAAACGAGCGATCTGTTTCAGTCGATTATCCCCGGTGCCCGTACATGCATCAATAGACACCTCCCGCACCGAATCAGTTGGATCAACAATCATTGTAATGTATTATAAAACACACATCGACTGATCAGTTGCGATGCTTCTGCCAATGTGCACAACAGATGCGAAAAATTGCTTTCAATCGAAATTGCCTGATGCCTGCCAACACATCACGCAACACTATATTTTAGGTTATGTATTGACGTGGGGGCGGGCATTAGCGGTGATTCCATTTATGAATGATTTGTTGGGATGTTTTGTGCGTTGTAACTCTAATAGGAACATTGATACTTTTCCTTTTGAACCAATCGATATGTGAAAACATCGATATAGACTCACAGAAGTCTGAGGAGGGCTTGGTCCTTATCAAGGAACGAATGCACATAAACAAGATTATTAATGTTCTTGGGTTACGTTTCCACGCAGCATGATCATTTGGTAATCTTGCTACACCCGCTGGGCACTTATTGGAGAGAAAAGTTAAGCGGGTGGCCTAAAAGCCCCAGCAGAAATTGAGTACCTACATGAGCATTCAAATTACATACAACGAATCTTTATGTTGAAAATAGTGTAACTATTGGATCCAGTAGTCGAGTAATGAATAATGATTGAAAAGTTTCAACATTTCAAGGTGTGTTTCGGCTGTTTGAACCAAAATGCAGGCATGGTTGCGGTTCGAACGTGAATCACCGCACACACAGTATTAAACAGATGCTAGGAGCATTGAAATTCTGTAATCCCCCCCTCCCAACTCAACACAAAGAAAACTCTCCCCCAAATTTCAAATCAAAGCTCTTTCATTGAGACATTAAAATTGGTAAATTTTATATCTGTACACACTTTAGCAATTCATTGCCGTCACGGAGTATAAATTGCCACAAAATCTCGGCATCATCATTTAGGTTGTATGTAAGTTCTGCTCATCTTCCATGCAACATTTGTTGTGAGAGTGCGTTTGAGCTCATAAAATCACATCTAATCAAGATTGATTGTGCGAAACCTATTTAACCACCCCACACTCGCCGTTGTTGATTCTGGATTACTTTCTGCCAGCGTTGTTATTATATCTCAGTTTTGTTGACAGAAAAATGTTGCTCGCATGGTTTTATCTTGCTTCTTCTCTTCGTTACTCTTTTTGTTGTTTTGTTTTTTTTTTTTTTTGTTATAGTAATACTTGCGGTATAACAACCCTGTTGGAATAATGAAACTTCCTCCTAAATCCATTTGATTGTCATCTGATAATGCCCGAGCAAGTTTTCCTCATTCCAGTGCTCCTTGGCCGACCCCATTAAAACATCCCTTCAATATGAAATGCGAATGACTCCCATAAAAGCTTCATGGCTTAGACACATATAGGGTCGAAACAAATGAATGCATAAACATGTTTGCCAACATAAGGGGCCGTTCGAGTTGTCCTGGCTCGTGGGTTGGCATTGGACACAAAAACCTTCCCCGTGAAGATGAGACGTGTCGTCGCGCTATCCAAGAGACACACAAGTCAGAGTGTCTACCCTTGTCTTCCTCGTTTCATTAAAAAATGTTCTATAATGTTTTCCTTCTTCGTGGTCTTGTGGTGATGGCATAGTGTTTCACCTTGGACAGGATGGATGATGATCATCATCGTGTCAGTGTTGTATTGGTGACTTTTTAGCGGGTAAATAAGTCTGTTATTATTGAAGTTGTTCGTTTTCCGTTCATATTGTTTGGTGGGTGGATTAGATGGGAGAATGGGGTGACTTTTCAAGAGGGTGTCGAGAATTTTTCTTTTTATATTTCTTCTCTACCAGAAACGAAAACAAAAAAAAAACAGTGGAATGATAAGGTTTCGGTGATGGGCTTTTAGGAAAATTAAACGACACATGGATGCATTTGTAAGGATTGAGATATTGCTGCGTTGCCATGATCCTCGGTCTATTGTTGTTAAGACCGTATGGTAGTATTTAGTAAGACCATTAATATGAAATGAGATAACATAAGGTTTGAAAAAAAAACGGGTAGGTACATGCATGAGTAAGGACGATTGGATTATTGTGTGGACGAATTGCATGCCGTATGGTAGCTCCTGTGGGACGATACCTTTTGAAGGATTTAAATGAGTTTTAATTTCGTACAAAAACTTAAATTGATGACATCTGCATTCGATCTGATATTGGATTTTACCTTAATTGAACTTTCTATTTGAGAAATTTTTGGTCATTGAAATTCTTTATAATGAGAAAGAAACAGTTTGTGAACGAATGAACTATTCCTAATGAATTTCATTGACAGCCTCATGATGCGAGCAAGCTTTGAAATCCTACGGAGGTAAAATCTTCAAACAGCTGAGAACATTTGTCGTCTGATAAATTTCCCGACTCTTGGTGACAAACCAATTGGTCTTGTTAGCTTTAGTTTGTCATGTATGGCATGGCGATTGCTTATGTCAGTTTATTTCTTCTCTCTATGTTGTTGGTTGGTCTCAATCTCGATCGTCTCATGATCACGTCCTCAGGTTCTGCTATGGCTTCGCTTGAAAAACGATCTTTCTCACAGAATGAAAGAAGGCAAAACTACTCGCGCATCTAAAGATAACTTAGACGGGTAGAAATTCTTGAGATTCCGTGAATGAAGCGCGCCAAACATTTGTCCCGATAAATCATTTACACAAAAGTATAGAAAACAGAAAAACTTAGAAGACAGAACATGACGACGGACGACGATGACGGCAACCTAAATGACGAGGACGACATTCACATAAGGGGAAAACGCAACCTATCCGTTAAGGCTTGTGAAACTTAAGCTCTCTTCTGCCTTCTCAAGAAACAAACACATAATTGTTCAGAGGAATGCTGCTCACCTGTCGCTCATTCAATGAGAGGAAGTTGTTTGTTTCTTAAGGTATTCACCGCACCACATAGCTACACACATCACACCGATCGCGACCGTCCACCTTAATCCATTCAGCTCCGTCTTTGATCCCTTTTGAGCGCAACATAGGTCTATAAACAATTGAAGGATGCCATGGCATTTTCTGCACGAACAAATAATGAGCTTGTAGCATCTGATGTGCGGTTAATTTGTTCTGCATTTTGCTAAACGCGTCACGCTAACATAATACTGATGCATCAACATCAGCTAGGTATATGTTGCAACTGTGATCTGAGATGATGCTAAAGCTGAGATGATTTTAATCGCTCCCAAAGTAGATGGATGCGACATGATGGTGGTGATATATTAATAGATGGCCGCGACAGTCACCGAAGTGATGCATAGTTGTCTGGCTGCAGCCTCGCAGCTAAAGCCAGCTGCATTCAATTATTTATTAACAGACTGCATCCGTGCGCAGCAGATATGTTTCTATGTGAGCCTCCCCACATTTACCCTTTTGTCTATCGGAACATGTTATAGCCAAGAGCAAAACTCAGGAGGATGGATAAAAAGATGCTACAGAGGAATGCGCGCAGATTTTGACTTATGTGCGAGGCTCAAGCGACGGCCTTGTTAAACATTGCTGGATGGATCAGGTGCATCTTGTGTCTGCAAATAACTTTGTTACCACGTCGCATTGGCGCTCAACGTTGTCAATGTGGCAATATTTTTTTGTTTGCTCAAATTGATTGCATTTTTGCACTATTTTATGTAAAATACAAAATAGTTTCGAAGTTTTAAGAACCTATCGCCATTCAGTCGTATTCGCCGCGTGTCGTCGTCGTAATAATGTGGAAAGAAAACAGCAGGTGGGATAGTTTGGCGGTAGAAGGAGTAGGTATACCTATTCAAGATTGAAAAACGCTAAAAGCGATCATTTTTGTAAATCAAATTTTCTAGGAATTTGACTGTCTTTAAGCTTCTTTCTCAAGTAATAAATTGTAGACAGCATTCCTTCAGTGCAGTAAAAGAACTGTTTCCAAACGCCTTCTGATACGACGAGACGTCCTACAAGTTATGTGTTGAACATTATTCGAGCAGGAGCATTGTTAACCATTAGCCCGACCCAACCTAGTTGTTGTCCTTTAACTCTTCTGCCAGGGACAAAATTCTCCCGAAACAGTCCAAGGCAACTACCTCAAAGTTGTTGGTTTCAGCTGAACTTTAGTGCAGACGTGCTGCTGTTCTCTTTGAACCTCATTAATTGATACTTATCCCTTAGTGCAGAAATGAAAAGTAAATGAAAAGTCTTCAATGCAGAATATTCAAAATCGTTGGCATTAAATGAATAATAAGACTTACCGACAAATCTCTTAAACACCTGTCTATTTAGTTCGAAACAAAACTCACACACATCCACAAAAAAAACGAAAAAGACCCGCATTGACAGTTCTTTTAGTTAATTAGCTCCCCTCAGTGGCTCCATCAACATCACCCGAGAGCTTCTCAATTGAGCATGGCACAACAATTTCACCATCATCCCGCCCCAAATGTGTATAGGCTTTCGTTCGTTTCGCATTCAAATAGTTTTCCACACCCGTTTCATTTGTCTGCTGAACTAAATACACACACCACACACCTGTTCTCTGTTAAAAATTATGTGTCAATGATTTAAGCCAAAAACATTTGCTCAAGATTGATATATTCGCCAATGAATAGGCCAGCCATAGAGACTGTTGAAACTGTAATATTTAGGCGGACCAGGCAACACAGAAATTATTGCTCTGAATCACTGCGCTACCACATCGTGCTTCGATAGGTTTTAAATGCCATGCTAGATTATGACGATGAAATGCTAGCGAAAGCGAAAAATTGCTTTTTGGCAATTGAGCTGATATCGGCCACACAGGTGGTCCACCGATGTATCTTACACATAAGATGGATAGACTCAATAAAACTACAACTTTGAATACAGTGAAATATCTTTAACAGCTGTACGTTCCGGACGCCCCCTGCTAGCACCGCACCGTGCCTCCGCCAGCCACTATCAACACTGGGGGTACTTTTTAAACTATGTGAGAGCAATATGAATATTTCAGGGTTTTACTTACCGTTGCTTTAAAAAAAATTAGAAAACCAAAAAAACGAATGTGTGTCTGCTTATTTTTACGAAACATTACCCCACACATTCCTCGAAATGGGTGTAAATTGTTTTTTTTTTTTTGCGTTTAATCATCCAAAAACATTGAAACGTTGAGTTTTGCTGTTAATTAGATTTATTGGTGAGTGTTTTGAGAAATTTTCTTTTGAGAAGGCACAACAGGAGGTCGAAAATGATAGACAGGATGTTTTGAAACTTGAAAGAAATTTGTTCTAAAAAATATTTGAAGTAAAATATTACTCATTGAATGTGTGCATAAATAAGTTTAGGACGTCATAACTCTTAAAGCTGCCAGTTTGAAGAGCTTTTATTTGCTTTTGAATCGTGTTTCGTTATTTAACTGCAATGAAATTGTTGTGGCCATCGACAGATCATCACTAAATATCCTGCAATACGTCAAGCCTATATCAAGGGAGCGGGTCATAATTCTGGTTTCAAAATTCTGCTTTTCAAATTTTGGTTTTTAATCGAAAAATTCTGATTTTCAAAATTCTGCTTTTTATTGCATTCTGGTCACCAAAATTCTGTTTTTTTTTCAAATACTGCTTTTCAAAATTCTGGCTGTTTTAAATAAAAACATTCTGCTTTTGTTATGCCTGTTTATTCATAAACACAAACAAATTTCGGGTTGGGGTCAAAATTCGATTTAGTCACTATATTCGTCCCTTGCACTTGTCTCTAGGTCGATTAGCAAGTCTTACATTTGTGTAACTTTTCAAGATAAAACATATACCTATCCATCAACACAAAGTTTATCTTTTCCCTTATTGGATTTTACAATCGAAATATTCATGGTAAAATTTGAACACTAACTCGAATGCGTAACAAATTAGACTAAAGTAGGTACACTTTATACATACAGATGTAACTATGTACCTATGCAAACACAAAATAGTCTTCTGCTTATCTCTAATGGGAGAAGGTGTTCTGCGAATAATATAGAAAAGAGAGGTTTGAAAATATTAAAAAGCACCCGCTTTTTAATATTTTCAAACCTGTCTTTTCTATATTATTCGCAGAATTTTGAAAAGCAGAATTTAAGAATTTAGAATTTTGAGCAGCAGAAATTCGAAAAGCAGAATTTTAGAAGCAGAATTTTGAAAAGCAGAATTTTGAAAACAGAATTTTGACCCCTGCAGAATTTTGACCCCAACCCCTATATCAACGATAAGGTCACTAGTTGCAGTTAGAATAAATTATACTCAAACATTTCGAGCTAAATTCTATAAAAAGCAATCTGTTGTCCCTGCTCGGTTCCCTTCTGTTGCTGCTCTTGTTTTCAGTTGCAGCAACCCTCTTTTCAATAACGTGTATTCATCATCATACTACGGGTTCTTTTTCGAATAGGCTCGGATACATTTTTAATTATTTCACGATATTGGTTCTACAAGGTGTTGACGTCTGTGGTATTTGGGAGGACGGCGGAGGAGAGTCGTAGTGGTCCAGAGTGTAAAATAATTTTCGTGTCTTAACTTGTAACACACACTGTACCCACTGAATCGAAAACTTGAGACCTTGAAACTAATGATCATTAGAAACGCACCGTTTTACTTTGCAGTGTGTTTGTTGTTTTTCAGTACCTTGTAAGCTAAACATATTTAAGAAAAGAATCATGCGTTAGAAAAGAATTTGTACAGTCAGTAGTTTAGTTCTAGTCAAAGCGCACAAGGCATCACTCTACCATATTATTTCTTTATACAAAACTTTATAAAATTGAATAAGATAAAATATTGAATTATAATAAATGATTAAGTAAAATCATTAAAAAATCTTTAAAAGTTATTGATAAAATATAATGCGAATAACAAAGTCATTATATATTCTCCGGGGTGATAAGGCAACCGATGTTGAACTTCTTTCTTTGGGCCGCATGTATTTTTTTGTCATTTTATAATAGAGCTCCAAACTAAGCCACTACCAGAAAGTGGTCAGAATCAACATTTTCTCTTCGGAAAGTGCGCGAGTTCAAGATGTTGGTTGCGTGCCTTGCGCCGATTAGCACATGATCGATTTGATTGGCAGTACGACCATCCGGTTTGCTGGTTGCTGTGTAGATCTTTTGTCTTTTAAACCTAGTGCTGCTTAGCAACGTATTACGAGCTGCAGCAAAGTCGATTAGTCGGAAGCCGTTATCTGTTGTTACTTCGTGGTGGCTGTGCTTTCGGTCCTATGTCAAAAACTACCAAGGCATATCCCTTCTTAATGTTGCATACAAATCCTATATCCAACGTACTGTTTGAGCTTCTTAAACCGTTCAGCAAAACAATAATCGACACGTACCAGTGTGAACAACGATATACAAAATATTCACACTGAGTCAAATCCTGGAAAAGACCAACGAATTTCAAGTCGAAACCCAAGCCAAGCCATAAGCCAAGAGCTTATGATTGCACGGTTTAGACAAGGAGATGCGCTGTAAACATAGTCCTGTAGCAGATAGTGTGCAAGGCAGGTGTGAACACGGAAAACACTATCTCGATCCAAGAGAGCTGTGCTTGAGGTCTTCACACCGATTGAAAAACAGGTGAAATTCGTTTTTTCTTGAAGTGAATGAGGACAAAACAAAGTACATGATATCAACAAACAAAGCAACATCGGTCCACCGCCTAGAACAAAACGTCACTGTTTTCAGTCCATTATGCGACGATGGCGAATGGAGAAAAGATTCAACCGCAAACTGTACGAGCTGTACCAAGATGTGGGTGTAGTCCAGAAAGCCAAGAAAAGACGACTACATTGGCTAGGCCATATCGAGCGAATGGACGACAACGCTGCAGCCAAGAAAGTCTTCTCATCGCAGCCCCCAGGTTCGAGACCACAAGGAAGACCGAACCTACGGTACAAGGAACAAGTGACTGTGGATGCCAGAGCGCTTGGTTTTGGCGACTGGAGAGTGCATGCGTGGAACCGTTCCTGATGTAAGGCTGCAGTATCTCAGGCTGAGATCCTTCATGGATTGGGAGCGGGTTAAGTAAGTTAGTAGGAGATTTAAAACCCAATCTTGTAAAGAGGGCGCATTGTGGGAAAGCACTGCTTACAGGAAATTAAGACTACTTAGACTATTCGATTTCAATACCGAACTAAAATTAGAACTGTCTATAGTGAACTTGAATGAATGCATGACAAATGTTCCAATAATTTGATCTTTTACTCCGAATGTCCGAAATGAAAGGGCATCGTAGAAGAAGAAGACTGTGGCTATGGTAGCGCATATAAATGGAAGAGGAGAAACCTTGATGTGGAACTAGCACAGAAGCTGGCTTTAACTTGTAGCTAAAAACCACTTTTCAACCACCAAGAAAGGAATGATTCTAGCAGTTGATCACCATTTCATGAAATTGAAAACTTCGCTTTAGGGATTTAAGGTAGGTAATCCTTTTCTTTCGCATGTCAGCTAAAAACATGAGGTATAAATATTACGTTGGGCGCCAGTTGAAAAAAGAAAGACAGACTGCTCTGCGAATTCCAATAAGGAAGTGCCGTAAAATATGACAATAAAGTCTAAAAGACCGCAATAAAATTTTTAATAGAACCATATAACTTAAGAAACCACACAAGTTGAAAGAAACGTATTTATTTTTCATTTTATTTACCTTTAAAACGGAAATAAGCTTTTTCAAAATTTATAGCCCCGTTAGCTTTCAATTCTGTCGTGGCTAAATAAACTTAAATGACAGTCTTAAATCTTATATGTCAACAAAACTTTTTTTTTCTAGCCAAAAAGCTGCTTAATGTCACCATATCACGAGCGACTTCTTCAAAATTAGCATCCAACAACAGCTGGACAAGATTCTGTTTCTTTTGGCAATCGAATCAATTTGTTCCACGGAACTCGAATGCCAACAAAAATACAAATTCCTCGTTTCTTTGGAGCAAATCATAAATTACCACCTGTCTAGCCAGTCGGTGGCGGCAAAGGTAGGTGGCCGCGCGCGGCGGCGATGTGGGATTCTTCTTATTTATTGAATCAAAAATTCGGAATCTAGGTGTGCTCTCAAAGAGCATCGCGGGTGAAGGATTTCTGTTGATTTCTATAGATAACGTTGCATCATCAGTCTTTGTGTCAGTGGTGAAGACAGCAGCTGGTTTGGACAATACTGGGTGATAGTGACATCTGAAAGACATGATATTAACAACAACAAAAATCTCAAGTCACAAAGAAACACTGATCGCAAAGGAACACCGAAAGTAAAACCTTCCCGCGCTCGATCCTGGTTGTAATTTGTCGTTGCAAGACTTTTTACTGCAGAAACAATGGCCCCATAAATTCGCAATTCGTCGTCAATTGGATGTACATAGTGCAATGGTTAGGTTATATCGGGTGAATAGTAGAGCATACAGAGGATGGCTGCTGGGCTGAAAGTTAAGGTGCAGCAGTCAGCGGCAGCGGTCTAAGGCCATACCATGTAGCAACTGCAGCCTTATAAACTTCTCCTCAATGCATGTCCGGGCAATAAACCGAGAATTATGAGACAATAATCTCCTTTGCCTCGGAGCTATAGCCTAAAGTCATCAGCGAATGAGGATACATTCCTATCTGGGTGGCAGAGCTGATCATGAAATGAAAATTGATTTTTCTTTTGTTTAAAAATAGAAAACATTATTTTTATTAACTTTTTGTTGATCTTTTGAGTCGAAACACGGCGAACAACAAATGCAGGCGTTTTGTGCGCGGAATGGTGGAAGCTGGCGAGCGGTGGATGATAGCCACCGTGCACATGTTATTGTTATTTTTGCAGGCGTGGGAATTTTTATACGCTGACTGGCTTCTGATGATTTCGAACGACTCGCAGGCGGCAGGAAAACAATAAAAGCTGGTAGGTGTGAGAGTGCATTTTTCAGCGAGGTGGCCGTGCCGGCTTGAACAAATTGCTTTTAGGACAAAATGCAAACAAAAATGCCATAATTTTGATTCTTTTCGTGTGTACACCCCGCAAGTTATACGAACGTGAAAATATTTAATGTAAGTGCTGAGAGAGATATTTAATTACATTTTCAACAAACGCATTACTTTCATCTAGCGTGGGTCTATTTACTTTTTATGGCAAATTGTGGTCTTAAAATAAATCAGTGGAAATTAGAAATTCATTTCGGATAGTGCTTAATAGCTGGAACATATATGGGAATTATGACACGACCTATCCAACTCATGGTTAAGGAATTTATGTTAAATTTCCGTGATCCATCAACATCTTGCATCAACGACTCCTCACGATCTCCGAACAACATCCCTCACAAATGTCTGGAACAACACTCAGGTTTAAAATGTTACAGTTGAAATTTACAGACCAATTTTTCACAGCATTTGAATTGCACAATTAAACCCGGAAATTATGTTCACTAATACCCCAACTTAATGACTAACTCATATAACTTTCAACACAGCAAGAAAATGCGTTTAGTTCGCCAATCATCGTGCCACATTAACTTGACCATCAGTCGTGATCCATCAAAATCATTGCACATGACATGGTACAAAACACGATACACCACTCCCAAGCACTTGAGTCATTCGTCAAAGAGGCGTCGCTTCAGCTAGCTTCTGTTGCTGCTCCTGCTCCCATCTTCTGCACCTTCAACCAGCCGACAAGTCAAGATGTACCTATCCATGTTCGTAGAGAAGACAACCAGACCGAATGAAGCACTTGTTTACGAAATGAGACGTTTCAGCTATTGCTGCAATCTGAAAGCACTTCTCAGTTGGTACAGCCGATCATATACCGAGCAGCTGTTATGCGAGCGAGCGTGGTGTTTTCGCACATGTGCGTTTTGTATCCTTTTACTTATATCCGCAGCGGTGCAGTGCTCCGCTTTGGTCTCGAGCCATGCTGTCATTTGCAGAGAATTCAACTATACAAGATATTTTGATCGTTGCACTAAATCAGGGCCAACCAACTGCGCTCAATACAAACTCCATACTCTCTTTGCTATCTATCTATCTGCTGCATGACATGCGTTGTCTATTGCGTGTAATTAATTACGTTACGCGTGCCACATGCTGCGGCTTTTGCTAAGTTATTCTGCGTTAACGTTGAAGTGTATGGATTTTTGGGCGGCTGCCGCCCCAATACTAAAGTTCTACACTGGTTGTAGTTGGTGTAGCAGATCACATAGGAGCAGGATCTCTTTTATGTTGCAGTTGTTAGTCATGGACTGAGGAGACAATAGCATGTGTTAATTTGCAAGTTGTAATTCATTTTCCATGAAATGAGCGATGAGGCGCGTAGCTTTAGAATGTGCGATTTGAAGAATAAATAAACGCAGAATACGCATTTGTAGTCTGTGTTACAGAAGAAATGTCAATCAACCTCAAATGCGTGCCAGTTGGGTCGTAGGGAGTTGGAATGGAATATGTACTAGAAATGTTGCAAGAAATCGGACAGTCGCTCTGAAAGAATATTAAGCACTCACCTATTACTTAGAAAAATAAACAACATGTGTGACGGAATTTTTGAGTTCACTTGAAAGCGTTTTTTTTTTTTACTTCTTTCTCATTCAAAAACATCATAAATGTAACACAAGGCTGAACCCTTCACTTGAATAAATACATGCGCATTTATGTACCAAGCTTGTCAGAATTGATCACTTCGTTTCCGTCCAGGAAATGCCGATATGAAGTCCCCACTTTGGCTATCGATGTGCAGAATTAAAGAGAAGATTTGAGATCAAATAAGTTACACAGCCTCTAACTACCAATTTTTCTATCCAAAATACAATCTCATTCCAGATGTCCAATTGGTTTCCAAGCGAACCATGTACTTATATTAAATTTAATTGCAGGTGTTTAATCATCAATATTCAAAGCTTGTTTCCTGACTCCTTTTCCCATTCCCAGAATTACGAAGAATCATTTCCATGTAGGTAATCCATCGCAACCCGAGGAAAAATTCATTTGAGCCGAGACATTTATTCCCATTCCCATTTGCAATTCCCAAACCAATACAACCCCTCAGTCAACAAACAACAACGGGTGGTTTTGTTATAAATGAATACCACCAATTCAGCCAAAAGCCATCCCTTTTACCACCCACTTTCATTGACTTTTCGGGTCATGAATATAATATACCTATAGACTTTTTCTGGATATACATTTCATTCTGCCTACGGATGGTAGCTCGTTAGCTTTGACACACCCCAACATTTGTGGGGTTGTTTTCAACAGCCACACCAGGGTTGTTATATGAAATCTAAGTTTATATGAGCAGATGGTTCGATTTCAATGTAACATATCTGTGCTTAGAGTGCACGTGTTCAATATTAGAAACTTCTAAAGAATTTCACCCGGTTGGGGGGATTTTTATTGGAATAACTGTCCTGGTGATTCCAAAAGTTTTGAGGGTGAACATAGAGAATGATGGATACCGTGCTGACGAGGGGATTAACTTTGGGTTTTGTATGTAGATACATCATTGTACATATCTACTTTTAACTTTTATATTATTTCCTGTTGAGATGCTTTCTTAAATGGAATGAGTGCGGGGTTAGCCGTTAGCCCCCAGAGATGTTGCTAGGGTGACGCAAGAATCAGAAAAAAGTGAGTGTTCTTTCAATGCAATCAAGTATCTATATTATGTATATGAATTGTCTTTAGAGGACCTACTGAGTTCAAAGTTCGGATTCAGAGGGGGGCGATAGGGGCGATCGCCCCCCTCAGTTGCCTAAAATCTGGTGATCTGACAAGCAAAATATAATTTTAAAATAATGTTAAACATAAATCATCTCATCACGATTGTGGCACGTGGTAACATTATATTCAGGTGAAAACAAAATAATGAAATATGAGTGCGACCCCTGTGGTCCACACGACTTACTTCTCAGAGGAGAAAAATAAAAAACAAAATTCAATTGTTTATAGAAAATGAAACTGTTGTCAAATTAATCAATGCTATTCCTACTCATATAGACCTCTTTTCCATGAAACCAACAAAAATACATATATCTATCGCTTAAACTCATTTTCAATTGCTTATAACAAATTATTGTAAAATAATATATTTTCTAACATTGATATTATATATATATTTTTCGAACTAATGTCACATTTTATATGCTGAAATTATCATAATTATCATAATTTTCATGAATAAATGATGAATTTTTCAATACTTTCAAATGTTTAATTCTGAGAAAAAAATCGCTAAACCGTTATCGCTGAAAATTTAATTAGTTCTTAATAAAGTGATTCGGCATCGAATGAGTCCTTTCATGTCAATACAGCAGAAAAAACATAACGCACATACGCACATACACACACTCATGGAAAAATGATTTGATGCAAAAATTGGAGATTCACAAAATCGGATCCTTTACAATAAATCCCTCTGGAAAGTTTGAATCAACTTGTAATATTATATTCTTAGGTAGTTCCTCAAAGATGGAAATCGATTGTAGCACCACATTGAGACCTGCCATAGAAGCAGTTTTTTTTTACATAAGTTTGGAATTGTACCTGCAGAAAATCAATCTTGACACTACCCAAGAATATAATATACAATGCTTAACAGCTATTGATCATAACATTTTTCCTACGTTGCGCGTGCTCTTCCAAATGTTTGTTTCCTAAGTGTTCAGTGCAGCAAGCGGAGAGAGAACTTTTTCTTCTTTCAGGAGTGTGATGTACTCAAACAACTTCGTTTTTAGTTCAATTATTTGATTTTTAAAGTTATAATAAATGCTTAAATGTATAGGCAAAACGAACTAGACGGTGACTGTTGATGGCCAAGGTTAAATCGAGAATGAGGTTATACGAAATTAGGACCATGTGAGGATTTTACATTTGGCTTCGATTAGACATATGAATATGAACAATAATAATCTATTACAATCACAATAATAATGTGTGAATTACATAGGCTGAGGTTTGTTGCATATTAAGGCCGAATCACAAAGGCGCTTCAGCTTCAGCTCAGGCGCGGATTCAGAGGAGGGGTCACGGGGGTCATGACCCCCCCCCAAACAGGCTGTATTAAAAAAAAAAGAGCTGAACCAATATTTTGCAAACCGAATAAAAAAAAAAACGAACAAAACCTAGTTTTTGCAAACTAAAAAACCGGGAACTAACCAAACGATCACAATTAAGTTACTCTTTTGCCCTCTGAAAAAAAAATAGAATAAAAAAAAAGGCTGAATCAACAATTTTTTTTACACAATACTGACATTTATTATTATTTTTCTATATTTGGATTGTAGCTATAGTTGATACCTAGCTAGCTGTTTACAATCTGTTTACAAGTTCCAACCAAAAGCATAATTTATAACACAAAATGCAATCTTCTATTTTGTTTCGCATATCTGTTAATGATCGCATCGTGTTGTCTAATTCGATGTCACGATTGATGTGTAGCAATGCAAGCCCGGTGAGTCTGTCTTAACCAAGTTTTGAAGCGATAGAGAGTTGAAAAACTAATTTCTGCAGTGGCTCCTAGCCCTGTCTCGTTCGTGATTGATTCGTTCATCTCGTTCAATACAAGATAGAATCGGTCTTTTTCCATGTCGTTTCGTTTGTTCAATCAAAATCGAACGAAACATATTAAAAAGAAATGTTTCGTTCATTCCATTCAGTAATCAGTCACATTTTGAAGTAGAACACTTCTTGTTCTTTATTGAGAGATGAGAGCGAACTTCAATATTGGAAAGAATTCTTTATGGTACGATCATACTATTAAGTTTACTTTGAGAAAAATTAATGCTGAAAAATTAAAAAGAAACTGCAATTTTTTCCCCATTTTTTCCTCATCGGTTATAGCGAACATTTTAATTTTTTTCAAAAACCGCCAAGCAAACCAAGCAAAAACATGGAACAATTGTTAAAAGAACCATAGAAAAGGAGAGCGAAGTGCAAAATAATTATTGATTGAAAAATGGAACGATCCGAAAAATGAGCAATTGAAAAAGAGAAATGATTGGAAAAATGAACGATTTGAAAGATTGAATCTTTGAAATGAACGAGATGTGAACGATTGAATCTTTGAAAATGAACGATTGACACAGGTCTAGTGGCTCCAGTAACAGAGAGCGTTTCCAAAATCGTAAGCAGTGTATTAATAGCCGGATAAATTACCATCACACCATCAAGGGCGAGAGGAACCGAATCTGGGAGTCCACCGTCGTTTTCAACAATTCGGTTCATTTTAGCTACCCACAACTCAAATTTGGCAATAACGCTCGAAGGGAGAGAGTTCAGAAGCTTCTGGTACGTTTTTGCTACAAGCTAACCTTCTTCAATGTCCTCCGCTGTATAGGAAGTCCGAGGCAGAAACACTCTCAACCTAAAAAGCTTTATCACGTCTGGAGAGAGCCTTTCGTTGAGGTCCGTCACAACGTTGTCCAACAGAGGAATGTAAATTGCTCTCCGGAAATATTCCTCCGGGGTTTGATATTTGATTCTGTTGGTGGTTACCTCGATGTTTTTGACGAGAAACAATGCATGGTACTTTCAACTCCACATCCAACTGTGTTGCGAGATTTTCAGTTTCAGAAAATAGCTTATTTCGTCGTGCATAATTTCACGTCACCGCTATTGATACTTCCTTTAATTGATACTTCTTATAATTGATTGAAATTTTTTATTTCTCACTAACTACTTGTTTAATTATGGCACTTAAACATTTAATTTAATACCACAATCAAAACCTTAAACCTTAAACCTTATGACAAAATGGATCTGAAAAAATATTTAATTGGGTGTTTAAAACAAAGAAACGGTGGTTCGGGAAGCTTCTTTATTTTTTTCTGTCAAATTTTATTTATTCATTCGAAAGTGTATTGAATAAAAGCAAACACATTACTTTGTTTTTATTTCTTCAAAAACGTATGGAAAAATTAATTTTGCTCATAACTTCTGAATAGGTGAATTTATGAAAAATGTCTTACCGGTTAAATCTTCCCTGCTTTATTTATTTGATTATTCTTGTTATTTTTGATTTTTTTCTATCCTTTGACCCCCTCCGGACTAAAATTCTAGATCCGCGCCTGCTTCAGCTTCGCCTACGTTACGATGCAAAAGCTTTACGTTTGCTTTGAATGACAGTTCTCCCTCCATCATCATCATACCTTCAAAAACAGCTTTGCCACTTTACTCCTTTCGAAGTAGATCTACGCATCATCAAGAATTTCTTGAAATCTACTTCATGACATGCATTCATTATTTTCATCAGGAAAATAGATAAGGGACATCTGCATAAAGTTTCTATCCTTATACAAGAACAATAAGCGGATAGTTTACAAATACGAAATGTCAACCTATACAAATACGCAAAGTATGAGTTACGTGCTTCTGTGCTTGTATCGTAATGTTTAATATTTTGGGCCGTGTGCGTCTTGCGTTCAAATGTTGGAAAAATTTAAACACTAGTGTCATATCTTAGCTTGCTAGTTAAATTTTAGCGCATTATATCTACCAGGTAGTGTCAAATTTAAACACAATTTACAAACGGCCCTAATTGTAGATTTGTCTATGTATCCATGTCAATATAAAATACACGATTTCAAAATCTACTTCGCTTTTTCTCAATCTGCTTCGCTTTATTCCCAAATCTACTTCGCTTCCTTTTTTTTCAAGTGGTAACGCTGCTTCAAACAACAAATGAACAAACAGCTTTTGAGCTGTCAGACAAAGCAAAAGTTCAGCAAATTTGAACTAGAGCTTCCGTTTGGAGTCACGTTACGTACGAAACGTGAGGTCGAAGCCTCATTGTGATAGCAAGAATTGAATTCCTATAGCTGAACTCGTAAACGTCAGGCGAAGCCGAAGCTGAAGCGTCTTTGTGGTTTAGCCTTTAATGAAACGATATCTATTTCAATACATAACAAGGAGAAATCAAATTTTGCTACGATCAAGCATGGCAGAAGATCGACTAGTTGGATTAGCGCTATTAAGACATACATTCAGATTTGGTCTTGAATACAGGCAATATCATAGATAGCTTTGCCCAAAGCAAACATCGATTAGATTTCGCATTGTAAAATTGTACTCGTTATACCTCTGTTCGAATAATTTGTCATGTGATTATATTATTAAGTAAGCTGTAAATCTATAACTTCCTTTATCCTTAAAATTTGTGATAAACAAGTACAAAGTACTTTAAAATTTCTTTTGAAGACCTTTTTTCCTTATCTATTAAGTCAACATTTTCAGGGCCGCCGTCCTTCCTAACAACAGTGTCTGGATCCGCTCCTGCTGAGTTCAGGAATTATCACTTAAATTCGATGTAACTTATACTGCTAAAATAAATATTTTCTCACTGTTTTTTAGTATTTACCAAAATGGCATACCAACTGTATTCAATTTTATGTAAAATTTGTGGTGACCAATGGCGTAGTAAGATATTCTTACTAGAGTGTGTTAATATTAATTATAGCAAGAAAAGCAACTTATAAAAATACGAAGACAAACCAGACCAGATAAAAAACATAGTTATACTTTATGTACGGTGAGCCACAGCCACCAAGTGGTTGCTTTTAGATGATAGATTCCAGCTTGTAATCTTGACAGATCAGAACCATACCTCAGCCTTACCTTTAGAAGTGAAACGAAGTGAGATGCCAGAGTTGCAAGTAGTCAAAATTGTTTCCATATTCGAATTAACTCTGCTTATCTTTCACTGGCGTGGTATATTACTTGATTTTTCTGAGGGCGTCGTCCGACCCATTTACCCTCTCCTACTACGCCAATGGTCCCAAATCAAGAATTTTAACTGAATTATGACAATTTTCACTTACACCATTCACATTTTAGTGGAAACACTGTAGTTGGTCCGACAGGCCAACACAAATTTTACGCTACCAGTACACCGAGGCTCTCTGGCATGGTTCATAAATAAATTGCATGTTTCGAAGTTGTTGCCGATTTCGATACACCGTAAATATTCCTTATGACAACGGTTATTCTGGTCATATGCATTAATGACTTTGTCTATGCTATGTTCAGTAGTTGGCCGCAGCAAATGAAAAACGATCGATGCTAAGTGAAATTTGAAATCAGGATTCGCTATAGATGTTTGTGCTTATATTTGTAAGATAAGTAATGCTGGATATGGAAAATGATATTTTTTCATTAATTAGCTTACTCCTCTTGATCATTGCTATTGCCTATTGGCTTGATTATGACTGTGTGGCCTTTGAAGATCTTTGGTTCGTGTCAGTAGATAGTCATTTGGGTTTATCACAGCTATAATGTTTGAGTGTTGTTTGACGATAATTCCATTAACTATCGTTGTTTCCTACTTGACCTTAAAAAGTCATTCAAATTACAGGGAAGTGAGTCTAGTTAAGTTATAAAGGTAGGTAGGGTTTCAAAAGTTTCTGACATAGGTTTCCGCAAACGCGGCTAATGAATCTTATTTTTGGGCAAATAACAAAAACAAAATGTTGGAACGCGATCCTATAGTTCGTCAATAATGTATAGATGTAGAATACTGTTACTGGCTGACCAAAGATTTGGGGTGCCCAAACAAAATGCGTCCAAAGATGTCAAATCACACGAAAGAGGTGCCAAATTCTTGTTCTAGAAATGTTTTGCTTTCCAGACGTTCAGCTCAACAAAATGTTGGAACCATTTTTCCTCAAACTTATTTGCAATGACGAACCGTAACATGCATTTACACATGAATTCCCAACAGATGTCAACGTTGTCCGCAATATTTGCCAATCTACAGGCTTGTTTGACTTTAATCAAGATTAAATAAACACAAGTTTGATACATCTTTCCAATCTTCCCACACGTATCTACAAAGTTCTATCACTTTATCAATCTTAACCGAACTCTTAGAAAGACTCTCCAACATGTTCGAACTTATAGCACATAAGGGCATTATGCTTCGTTACCCTATAAACGCTCGATACTTCCATTCAAAAATATATGTACATTTATATGTTTGTATGAACATATGAATGAAATTTTTTGAAGTTTTATTTGCTTGAAATTTTATTTCATTTTCGAACACGTGTCCAAATAATTTCGCTGAAATTCTATTTTTCAATCCTTGAGCACGAAGAATGTTTTCAATCTTTGACGCATGCATCCGAAAGGGGGAGAATATGAAACCTCGTATGCAACCGTTTGCTGTGAGCCTAAAATTGTCTTCGTTTCCGTTTTCTCCCATTTTGTGTACATACGTGAACATTTGGCCATAAACATTCATAACGAATTCGATTGAGATTTTGAAAAACTTTTTTCGTACCATTTGTGCAATTGGGATTTCTTTTGATTTCATTTCCGAGGGTTAGAAGTTAGAACTTTATATTTGAATGTAAGTACAGTGTCCTGTAGTCAAACATATTCAATGTTACAACTTTTTTGTTAGGCTTATTGTTTCAAGATTTTTGAGTGCTTTTTAAATTTTTAAATGCCAGAAAATTGAAACTTTGTTAGCCACACACATTTCGGAGTGTTTGATTGCGAATTCCTTCCGGTTCTCACTCACCCCTTTTTTGGTTTTGTTCTCTGTCATTCCGAGACCACTCTTTTTTCAACAATCGAAACAATCTGATTCCGTTGTATTAAATCTTATACATTTGAATTGCATGACTATTAAGTGAATTCGCTTCGCCAACAGCAATGGGATCATACGATAGCTTGGGATTGATTGAACCACAATAAAAACAAATGAGAGAAGAAAAAGTGTCCCCATTTCCATGGTTGTAGCGGAAGCCACGTGTGACTTAGAAACTTTCATGCTTCTACGAACAGCTGGAGCTTGAGGAAACAAAGAACGTTTATTATTAAGTAGATCGTACCTCGACTCCGTTGGTAACTATGTAGTTCGCTTTTCTTGATGATTATTGACGAATGGAGACATGACCTCAGTTTTAAGAGGGGGTGGCCCTGATGCATTATTCACCGCACTGGCACGTGGCTTCCGATCACGAACAACACCGCGACGACGACGGTCACAGCGACGGCTGCTATTCGATTCGTGGCCCAGGCCTTACCGAAAACAGAATATATATACATGAGCTGGCGCGGCGCGCGGCTGGAACTTTATTTGACAATGGCGGCTGTCGTAGCTTGCATTAACAAAAAAAGTAGGGGTGTTTGGGTGGGTGGTTCGTTGTAGTTAGTTTAGATTTGGGTTTTATGGGAAGAAATGATGATAATATGAGAACAAGAGGTTCACTGTAAGTGCAGCTTTTATTCGTAATTATAAGGGACACGTGTCAATAGGGCATTTTATTTAAACTAAACTAATGACTGAAATTCCCAGAGCGGCAGTATTGTCTACGATTTAATTGGGACATCGGACGGATTCATGACGGACACTACAAATTGTACCTAAATTAACTTGCAAGAGGAGTTTCAAGATTTTAAGGATTTTTTTACAAGGTTGGCTCTCCAAACACTTCCATTTTAAATATAGACGCCATTCCTGGCGCCATATCTATACGGATATCCTGTTGTGAGACTTTCTCCGACCGACGGACGTCGCGTCGTCGTCATAGCAAAGTTTGATATCGATTTCTCCGATTGTATATCTATAAAACTTCAAGTCTGAAAACCAATAAAAAGAGCAAGCAAAGAAAGTCAGCAACCAATGGCAACTTTAATGAATGCAGTTCCGGTCGTCTTTCTATTAAAACCACCCCAATTGATTGAATGCTGTCTGCCAAGCAATTCAAGGAATTTCATTAAAATTTTCTTTATGGATTTCTCAACGTCCACGTGACCGGAATTAGATACCCAAATCCCAAGGACCGAAGGGGATTCTCTTTTTGAACACAATCGAACACGTGCAAAAGGACATTTATTGGATTTCTTCTCATTAAAGTTTGCACTGTAATATTGAATCAACGTTCAAACGAACTACGACAACGCTCTACGCTTGTATCTAGGCTTCATTCAAACAGAAATAAATAAGAACTCTCCGCTCAGTACATTATTTTGTCTTCGCAGTTCGCTTCTTATGATGGAAATAAAATTGCTTCTTGAACACGTATAAACACGGGCGCAACGTCCTTATTTACATTGTTTCACTTTGTTACTCTATGAGCCTTGTGTTATCGGTTGATAGCTTAAAGGACGCGGCAGAATGCACACGTGCGCACCTAGAGGGTACGAATACGAATACGAAACGAATATAAAACTGATTTGCGAACTTGTGCGCGACATGGTCTTTTTAATATTTTTAATGGAGTCCCTGGGGGGCGTTTGTATGTTACAAATAATTGCGTTCTCCTGTTGCCTGTTTCGTTCTTTTGAATATATCTAAATACAACTTTTATTACACTTTAACTAATTGCAGACGTACACTGTAGACTGTACACCAGTTCAGAGGAAAAGCGATTTTCTGCGCTTTGGTGCGAACGGATAGGCTTGGAAAGGTACAGTCAAGAAGATAAGCCATGGTGTGGCGAGTGCTCTGCTGCCGATATTAAAGTGACTTGAATGTAGCCTATAGAGTAAAGATTGTCCTTCGCACTCTGATTGTGATTTACATAGGTGCATAGGTGAGTTCAAGTCTAATGAACAAAAATCCGAATCTGCAAGAGCAGTGTAGCTCAACAGCTGTCAAAGCGTTGCAAATTGAGATTTATGTTATGTTTTTAACATTTTTTTTATCGAGGCAGGGTAATATTATTAACTGTCAATACATCACATTTAAAGCTTTTTTATGTGAAGATTTTAATTAATCCGCCGCATTAGCACATATGTTATACCTGCGGCACTCAGCAAATGTGTAGATTATGCTCTGACACGTCGTCGTCGCATACTCCAGATCATCAAGTTGCAGGACTGCAGCGGCGTTCTTTGTTAATGTCTCAAATCATCCTGCAATACTAAAAATCAATACTTACAAGTGAGACGCCTCTTGGAAGCAAGTTAAAATGTGAAATTAAGACACAATCCAAAATAGTTCACATCATCGATTTCAACAGCTCGACGTAATAGCGTTTATCGACTGGGAGTGACAATACAAAATTGAGGACTTATTGTACGGATGGGTCTAATTCAGGGCCATGAAAGCCGATATTTGTTACTGAAATTTAAAATATAAATCATGGTGTTATCAGCCATCTTACTCACTTAAGGTTACACTACAGTCCGTTGTGGACTTGGGCCTCAACTAACAGTCTCCGCTAGCCAGCTGTCTCCAGTTTTGCACTCCAAGTTGAATGACGTCCTCTTCTACTTGTATGCGCCACCTGAGTCGCGATCTTGTTCTACTTCTACGTCCCTCGAGAATATAGTTTCGAAGGCTTTGTGGGCCGGAGCATCGGTGTCCATCCGCTCTAAATGACCGAGCCATCTGAGTCTCTGGACCTTGACCCTTCTGGCTAGGACCGTATCATTGTACCACCCGTAAAGTTCGCTTTTGTACCTTCTTCTACATTCAGCATCAATGCACACGGAGCCAAAGATGACCCGAAGAACTTTCCTCTCGAAACAGCATAAGGGACATTCATCCGATTTTGTCAAAGTCCATGCTTCTGCACCATAAAGCAGGACTGGGATAATGAGGGTTCTATAAAGTCTTACCTTAGTTGATCGAGAGAGGGCTTTTCCACTTAATTGCTTATTAGCCCAAAGAACATCGATTATCAAGAGCTATTCTTCGTCTGATCTCGGCGTTGCGCTGGTGTGCCGTGCGTCGGTGTTCGGTGTTCTTCCTTGAAGACATGATACTTCGTTTAGCACTCATTTACCGCTAAGCCCATTTTTGCCGCTTCGGTCTCAATTCTCACAAAAGCGCCATTGACATCATGCTGTGTTCTTCCCATTACATCAATATCATCGGCGTACGGAGAAGTTGAACAGACTTTTGGAAGATAGTGTCTCTGGTGTTGACGGTGGAGTTTTGCACTTTCTTCTCAAGAACGATGTTAAAGAAATAGCATGACAGTGCATCGCCTTGTCTCAATCCTTTTTTGCCACCGAAAGATTCCGTAAGCTCGTTGCCAACCTTGATGGCGCAGCGTGAGTTCTCCATCGTAATTTTGCACAAGCGACCGGGCTTGTCAGGGATGCCAAAACTAGACATAACTAGACGCGGCATTAAAATCAGTGAAAAGTGGTGGGTATGGATTTGGAGCTAATCGGGTTTTTCGGGGATCTGCCGCAAAGTGCCTAATGTATTTTGGCTGTCTATGAGCTGCGTTTTGACCACTTTTCTGTGGTGAAACGATTCAAGCCCTGAAGGCAGAATAATCCACCGACCAAAAAGTTTTGGTTTTAGTTTGACGACTAAAAAACATTTTAAAACAATCAGTTCCCTGGCTGTAATTCTACAAAAATTGGAAGACCACACCACAACGCACTCCCTTTCCCTCGTCTGAAACCATATTTCAATAAATAAAGCCTGAACATTTTTCAACCACAACGTAGTGAAGCAAAAAACTCTCTTAAACGAAAAGATGTTGGTAGTCAAAACCAAAAGATTGTTTTCTTTTCTCAATTCCACAACTGCAACGAGGTAATTTACGAAATGATAAATTATCTTTAGTGTTGATTTATTAGCACCTCTCCAAGGGATAGCCACTTCAAAGAAATCACTCGAACCTAGGTCCTCCCTGGACCCAGGCTAGCTTCTGCCTGGTAATTAGTTCCAACAAAACTTAGCAGCGAAGATTCTTTAAATGTTATCATCCCTAACGAGATTTTAATGAAGAAATATAATGCGTTAAAATGATGTTTTGTTGAAGTTTACAAATTAATACATTTTTCTTATTGTATTCTTAAACAATTTTCAATAGGCCAAACGAAACAGCGCTTGCGATTGTCAATTTTGTAGCACTTTCAAAAAGTTTAAATCTCTAGGTATGCTAAGTTAACACAGCATACATCATGAAAAATCAATACGAAGCCCCTTCCGCAGAATTACAAGTAGATTTCAAAAAAATATTTACATAAAAAACCCATCAACGACATGCAACTAAATAAGTCATCCATTGGGTTATTGTTGTTCGCACCATTCAGAGTGTCCCCTAAAAAAAGCTTGACAAAAGACTGATGTGTACTCAAAAATCAAGTGGAATTTCAAAATGGCTGCCAGTAGACAGGTTAATTGAATAGATATAGAAAGGTAGGGGTACATATATAGTACATTGTGCTGTACATGAATGATTCAATGGGGATGAGGTGTTCACATTAAAGCTTCGGTTGTAATTGTAAGGCCTTAAGCATTTCCATGCCAACACAAGTTTTGTTTCTGTATATATTTTGGAATGAGAAAAAAGGCGTGTCGTTTGATTTCTCCGCTTTTCTGTGCTCCATGTCTCAGTACGCAACTCCAGTTTGGAGCTTTATTCGTGTGTATCCAAATAAGGATACTTGGGGTTGCCTGATGAGAGAAAAACACAAATGGCGTCCTTGTACAATATTGATCGAAAACTTGCGCTTTGAACGTTTTAAAGAATGTAATGGCTGCTGTTTAGATTTTGATTCTTAATTTAAAAAATGCAAATATGCATTTTCGGATGATATCATTTCCTTGAAATAATTTTGACATTTTTTTTACCTGTTACTGATGCTAACAGCAAAATATAATTTGAGCACATTGCCCTAAATATAAGTTCATTTGACTTCGACTGCGACTCATTGTGAATCTTATTAAGAACCTATAGGTACTGAAAAATTTTCATGCATAAATAGTACGAAAATATGAGTGCATCGTACGATTTTTTTTCGTAGTCAGCCACGAATAAATTCGTACAATGTACTCATATTCGTATATTTAAAAAGAGCTTTGTACATTGTACGAATGGAATGACAATATTTACGTTTCCTTTCGTACATTTACAAAGAGCGTTAGTACATTCTACTAATATTTCGTACTATTTACCCTCAATTTGTAAATTTACAGAGAGCATTAGTACATTCTACTAATACTTCGTACTATTTATTCCCCATTTGTAAATTTACAAAGAGTATTAGTTCATCCTACTAATACCTCGTACTATTTACTCTCGATTCGTAGATTTACCAAAAGCATTAGTTCATTTTACTAATACTTCGTACTATTTACTCCCTATTCGTAAAACCAGCATAAGCATTAGTATATTCTACCAATACTTCGTACTATTTACTTGCCATTCGTAAGTTTACCAAAAGCATTAGTTCATTTTACTAATACTTCGTACTATTTACTTGCCATTCGTAAGTTAACCAAAAGTATTAGTTCATTGTACTCATACTTCGTACTATTTACTTACCATTCGTAAGTTTACCAAAAACATTAGTTGATTCAACTAATACTTCGTACTACTTACTTGCCTCTGGAAACGCCTGACAAATTTGTTGCGAAAGAGCATCGCAGTCGTTTGTTGTGAGATCGTGGTTTTTTATAATACAGAATTGTAAAACAGCCTCGACCAAAACTTTCCGCAAGTTGTCTGTTAATTTGGGTGTCCTATTAAATTTCTTCAAATACAACTTACCTACTCGTTCTTTCTGTCATCAAATGTTTAGCACTCTTAGCACGCTTTTTATGTTATTTTAATTTTATTTAAAAAAAAACTCACAAACCAAACTAAACACGATCAAAATCACAACCAAACTGAGCCATTGCCATGATTTAAAAACAATGACGCAATCCGATTCGAGCAGCGACAATGTACTTATGCTCTTAATAGATGTACGAAGTATTAGTAGAATCTACAAAAGCTATTGGTAAATGTACGAATGGAGTGTAAATATTACTTAATAATAGTACAATGTACTAATGCTCTTGATAAATGTACGTTTGGCGTGTAAATAATACGACGTATTAGTACAATGTACTAATACTCTCGGTAAATATACGAATGAAGGAAAAATATTACGAAGTCAATAGTAAAATATACTAATGTTTCGCTTAGTGTAAGAATGGAGGAAAAATAGTACGATTTATTAGAAAAATCTACTAATGCGTTTGGTAAATATACGAATGGAGGTTATGATATACGAAGTATTACTAGAATATACAGATAAAGAAGTTGCATTCTACTTATAATGAGTAAATCCTACGAATTATTCGTAAGGTCAATTTTCGAGACTAAATTTTTTACGAATATTAGTTTTGCTTCGTACATTTAACAAATGCATGAGTAAATCTTACGAATGAATTTGGAAAAGTTACGAAACCATTCGTACATAATTTAGTTCAATACACGAATTAATTCGTACAATGTACTCATAATTTTGATTTACGAATAATATTAGTACATAGAACGAAAAAATTCGTGTATTTTACCAAAAATTTAATCAAAATTTACTAATACATTCGTAACTTTCTTATTACAGAAAAGCTTCGTACAATCTACGAATATTCGTTCAATGTACGAATTTTTCTCGTACGAATGCTATTCGTAGCAATTTTACTAATAAAATTTTTCAGTGAAAAGTAAGCTTATAAAACATATGCGGTAATTGTTGGGCGCCATTCCATAGACCTTTAAACTTTTGTTGTTTACTCATCGCAGCTCAAAGTTAAATTGAGAAACTGAGGTAATTCTAAGGAATCAAACAATAAATTTAGGTACTTAAATAAAACCTTTGAAGATTAAGTACGTTAAAAATATGAGTTCTATCTGGTACAAAAATGTATTGTTAATATTTTCTAGCCATACGAATTTTCAAACAACTCCCATTTCTTTATTTATGAGCTTAGCATCTTAACTTTTAGATTAAAGTGATATTCTACCCTCTCGTTTCTCAACAATTGGTTCCTTTGTATCCATCTCAATTCCTGCATAAGTTCTGAATGAGTAAATTCTTGTTCTGCACGTGTCCATTCTTTCATTCGATATGAATCTTTATTCACGCAATTATTCGCCAGCCAACCCACTAACCAACGCCCTTTATTTCTGGAACACAAAACGTCAGGTAATCCTGGATAAATTATTCGTTATCCTCTGCATGTGTCAGCCTGGCCGCGGCTGTTTGGCTGCCACCGCTTTGCCTCTTCGCATCTTCATTCAAATCTATCTTCCTCGCAGGACTGCAACAATCTCAGCTTAATTTAACAAACGGACTACACTCGGAAGCCCTAATACAGATAGAAATCAGCACACGACACGACTAAGGAATTCAACGGCGCCCATAAATCTTCCAACCGACATCGACAGTTGAACTGGACACCGAAGAAGGTTGCAGGGATCATGCCAGGGTTGCTGGTTGCATGCAGCACCATCTTAGATAGGATAGCATGCAGAAGAGGTTATTCAGCATTCGGGAAAACAAAAAAAAACACGTGCATCGATAAGAAGTCAGAAAACTTTCCACAACTCCCTATCCTCAGCCTCAACCTACTCCCTGTATACAAAACAACTGGTCGGGGGAGATTCAAATCGGGAGACTTTCCACAGTCAACATCATCTGAGCGACATGAGAGAAAATGCAAATCATTCGAGAGTGTGACTAAATCTCTTGGTCTTGTTAAAAGCAACTTGCCTGGGATATTGCCAGCATTTGACATGGCAACATGGAGACAAGACTTTGTCCACTGGTACGTGGAATTGCTGTGACTCTGCACTCCATCCATTGGACAAGGTGACTTTTTTCGAGATTTGCGATTTTTATCAACAATATGAAATAATCCAGAGTAACAATATTGTTACGCTAAAAAGCCCACAGCTGCCTTAGAGGTGCTCCTTCTGCTTGGCCCCTGCATGACTCGGGAACAAACAAAAAGATCTCGTTGGGTTTTATTGCTGAGCCGACTTATCTGCGTCCAGAGTCTTATTCAAAGTGTGTCGCACGCTGCTGGTAGAAAGCACTTCGTAGCGTAATCCTTGTTGTTGAAGTGGAGTTTCTCTTGCAAGCCCAGAGTTATAAGGTAAGTCTCCCCCTGCTGGGCACAAAGTGTTTCTTACGGCTTCACATAACGGTTACTGGCGCAGGGAAAAGGTTTCATTTTTTTTTCCAGTCTGCCAACTGGGTATAAGGTTGGGATTTGCGTTAAACAACACAATAAAACAGAACGAAATGATTTAAAACCTTTCTGATTGGGCGCGATAAACTATCTGATTCCATTGTGGACCAAAACATAAAAATGTTTGCGGACATGAATCACTGCGAGTTCAGAGTTAAACAGATGCGAAGAGTTACGTATAGCGTTTGTTGGTTTTTTTTTTGTTTTCTTTGAGCTCAGTTTTCAAAGAGGAGATGATGCAAGCCGCATTATGACCAAGAAAGTCTTGAGATTTTAAAACGAATACCAAAAAGAGAGACTTTCATCAATTTACCAAATACTCGAAACAATTCTTCACACCAATCGCCAAATGGAAACACGTCTTTTCTATGGAAAAACTATTTTTAAACAAATTATGAAGTCAAGCTATTTTCACCCTTTTACGATGATACCATCCGTCTTCACTCATTTAAAATGCAACAGAAATAATAACTCTTCCAAAAGGAAATGTGTATTCCCTTTCTCCGTGTCTCCATCATTGCCAGAACCACCGGTTGTCTCGTGTCACAATTTAAAAAAAGACATTTAAAAAAAAAACACATCATCCGTTCTTCTTCGACCGGGAACAGCCAAGCAGCCGAGCCGATTGGAATTGGATTTCTTTTTATTTTCTGTCCTAATCAATTCAATTCTAATTATAGTTGCAAGACCACCGACACACAAGCTTGGGATTGAACACGAGTTCAACATTTCCGGTTCCTGCGATGAATGCAAATTAAACCAAGCGACACAAAACCTATGAGGCCATCAAACACAAGCTTATATGGACATTGTAACCAACCTCTTATGTCCAACAAAATCTAATCCACACCCACTTGGACAATTATCACCCAATTGACTACACACACATACCTTGAAACAAAATACAATTTTGTACACGATGACTGCGGCGACAGCGACGAATTCAATCGATCCTAATGCAAGAGCATTCCGCATACGTTTAGCTTACCATAATCTAATTGTATCTATTTTTAAACTATAAGCGAGTAAGTCAGACCTCTGGAACATGTCCTCCACTTGTGTTTGCTCGATCCAACTCCAGCCAAAGGTTCTTTGGAAGTCTTATATGGCCTGAGTCGAGCTCGTAGCCATGTCAACTACGTGTTTTGTTAAGGTGTCCAACAGACTTTGGGCACCGAACAGTTCGCAGCTATCAAGAGGCGACGCATTCGTTGTAAATAATCAGCGCTAATCACCGCCAATCAACGCTGGACTTTGAAGCCTCATCACGTACTCTGTGTGCTGTGCACAGGAAACGTCCCCGCCATCAACATCATCGTCGTCGTCGTCTTAGTCGTCTTAGAAGACTTTACTACGCCATACCATAGCCAATTTACCACTGGAATATTGTTGGCCCTCGTCGTTGTCACTGTAGCTTGTATTAAACTACAAGTCGAGCTGAGCCTCGAGTCCAAGTCGTGGCCGAAGTTGTTGTTTTTTGTTGGCAAAACGTGCTATCGTCTGGGGGCGATAAATTTTCATTCGCTCGATAATAGGAATTTATGTCGACATCGACTGACGTTGCGTCTCAGAGACACGGACGACACTTGGGATCTATTGTACGTACTACAGCTTAACGCGGCTCCAAATAGGAGCAAAGAGGGTAAACAATAAACAATTGTGTGTACATTGTGTGTACCTACGAGCTGTGGTCTATTTTAAAAGGTGCGCTATTGGGTGAGAGAAGAGCGTGACCGCACTAGGCGGCAAAGTCAACGTGAACGTAATCGATAATAATCGGAATATTGACTGTGATTTGTTGGAGACATTTTTCGATCTTTTGTTCTCCAAAGTCTTAACAAGGCGGCGATAATGCGAAACAATCAATTAAAAGAGCCGCCACCGCTTCAGTGAATGGCCACGACCGACACAGCGGCACTGATAATTATTGTGTTTCTGTATTGGTGTTTTGATGACTTGATTTGAATAAATGAGAACGACGAAATTTTTGTATTTGGCTTTCGTTTCACATTGGTTCATATCATATCTTGCGCACCTGGGCTTAGAAGTTGTGGTTCAATTCTGAGCTTTGGAGGCTTATAATTGGTTTGAGAACCGCTTGATTTGAATATGAGAGCCATATTCCAATTGAGGTTGATGTGGGTACGGTTTTGATGATGGAATCTTTTGGTCGATTGTGAGAAGTGTGCAATGTGTAAAAAAAAGAGTAGATCCGGGATTGCGTCAGCAAATAAATGATTTTGACAAATACTGTCAGTTATCATATAAAGTGATGCCAAATAGAAGATTAACTCTTTTTTCAATATACCAGAAGGTCCACAAATCACATATACGGAGACGGTATTAAGAAAATAATAACAACAAAAAAGGGCGCCGTTTTCGCGACTTGCAATCTACAATCACATCTCAAGGTGGAAATCTATCTACCTTGAAGGCTACGACTACGAATAAGGTTTCCCTATCGTATGCCTTACATCTTTCCGATCCAAATCATCATGAGCGAAGATTCCAGCCCAAACGGGGCAGTACTTCCATAAACAACAATCCATCGAATGCCTTTTAAGGAGTATCTCTTTTTTATTGCCTAAAGGTTGGATGGAAGAAGGCAAACTGCAAGAAAATGATAAAAGACATAACAACATAACTATACAATCTCTTAACTTGAAACTTACAAGTTGGAGAGCCTGCAAGGTGGTCTATGTGCTGTTGTATGGACTGTAATGAAATGCAAACCCATTTACAATTCGCAATGAAATATTTTAATAATAATTGCTTCAGCTGCAATGAACACAGAAAAAGGCCAAAAGCTATTACCATAGGAAAGGTTATGTCATATTTTACCATATTCTCTGTATCTGTTGCAAATGTAGGCATCATGTGTAGCTGACGCATAATTTTCAAGCGGGAGGTTGCCGTTGCAAGGTGAAATGTATGGGGCGCCACTGCGCCATAACTTTAGATACCTGTTAGAACGTGGGCCTGGGCAGTAAAATTCTTCCTGTGGGCTGGCTATAAAATCTTAATATCATACTCAGTGAGGTTTTTTATTAGAAATTAAATTAAGAGAATTCTTCTTGAGCTGAACAACACGAATGCGTTTCCTCTGAACCCATTGGACCTACCTACTAAGCGTGATCATGAATCCTTAACAATCAAGCGAAAAGGTTTCATCAAACTCCTTTATCAAAGCAACATTCCATTGACAAGTTTTTGTCGTCGATCCATTACTACAACAACATGCGGCTAAAGTTGAGCGTATCTATATAGGTATATGTAATTTCATCAATCATAAAACTACAATTTACGATACACATAACTCTGGAACGCCAGCACCGTTTAATAATAAAACCCGCGGTCTCTGCTAATAATACTCTTATACTGGCGATTAACGCTCCATCACCAGCGAGAGACGCAATACCTCAGATCGGAGACAGGCTCTCTTCTAAAACGATTTATGAACTTTATTTCTGGATCATTAGATGGAGCAACATATAGACATTCATCACCTGGCATGCGCTTAGAAGAGTTTGTTGCATGCTTTATTATTTTGTATGCGGTGGATCCAAGCGAGTTTACTCCCAGTCTCAGACCACGATCCAAACGCTGCTGATGCCATACCTTCAGCCAGAGAGATTTATCGCCGACAATGGGCGGACGGATTTTATACTGGGCTTATCGAAAAGCGGCACCCGATAGTGGATCTATGCGTCTCGTTGAAAGTATCGCCAAGTAGATCAGTGATTTGCAAATCTGCACTGGTTTCATCAAGACTCACATGCAATCGCATGTGGCATGCATGCATGCATGCACAAGCCACAAGTGCAGAGTCTGGTAGCTTGCTTTCGAAATGTGATTGGCAAAAAGTGTGTATATTTATTTTCTTGTTTGGTTTGGAGTATTTGTAGTGAAATGAATAGAGAGACTTACATCGTGTCTTTTTAATGGGAATATTAAATTAATTTAATGGTTTTTCATCGTTTGGCTTCTTGTCTTGACTTCAAACCTTCATTGCTTTCTGCTAGAAATTTCACCTATCAGAATTCTCACTTATCTTTAAATCCGCTATTGTGATGTAGAGCTAAACCACTTAGAAACTAGGCGATTTACCGTAAGTAAAAATTTTATTCATTTCAGATGTAGATTTAAAAATAATCTTCTTGAGCAAATGGAATAGTTGCATATGGTATCAAAAAACCGTTTTTTTGTATACTTTTTCATTACTCTTTATGCCAAAGCACAGTGCGAGTATTAGGGAAAGGATAGAGGATAGAGGTTCACCAACAGGTGAACATTGGTTTTGAATTCTTGAACATTAAAATAACTGGGGATGACAGAGTGTGGAAGAGAGTTCCACATTCGCGTAGTACGGCTAAAGAACGATTATCTGTACATGACAGTATGTCCGAAGTTGGGCTGAAAGTGAACTTATGGGCATTTCTGGAGGCGCGGGTTTTACGCTTGAATTATTTAAGGGGAGCAATGCAACTGGCTATTTCACTAGAGCATATACCTACCGTTGAAATATGGATAAAGTAGGGTGAGGAATGAGACATTAGGTCGATGTTCAAGAGATGTAAATGACTCAACGATGTGATGATCATCTTGAATGCTCTTTTTTGAATACTGTCCAAAAGGCTTAAGTACATCACTTTAACACCAGCCTAGACGTGAGAGTTGTACTCACGTATACGTACGCTTTGTAGATGATAGCCACATAAGAAGGGAAAACAATTTCTTGTATCGTCTTAAGAAACCTAAACATCTTGCGGCAGTTTTGGCGAGATCGCATATGTATATGTGATCATGTGGTCAGTGACGCACATACCAAGGATCTCGAGAATCTCGGTCTCCGTCTCATTGATGCAAGCGCCACTCATAAACAGTGCAGCAAGCGGAGTAGGGGAGATTTGCTTAAGATGACATAGTCGACAAGATGACATAGTCGCATTTTCTCAGCAACCATAGGTTTAACGGGTTTTTTAAATATGCCCGAATGTACAGTTTTAGATTGTTAGTCCCTCAGTTATTGTCTCTTTCCTCAGTTGGAAATAGTATTTTATGAAATAGCAGACGAACGAAATTTGCTACACATTTTTTTTTTTTAACGAAAAAATGTTATTGAATATATTTCAATCAAGGTAAGTTGAATGTTATGCCTAAAGTGTTTTATGAATGCTGTTATTTTTGTTTTATGAAATTTTTGTGTGATATAAGTGCCAGATGGTGTAGTTTTGATGCCTTACACATATAAACCAATTTTGATCGTAACGGGTAAGATGACATAGCGCTCGTCCGTCCAAGTTGACACATGTCATCATATGAAAAATTAAAAAGAAAATCAAAGAAATCTTAAAGCTCAAAAAACAATAAAATTGCCCATACAATGATGGTCAGCAGCAGAACTTTTCAGACAATGATGGCGAATGTGGCTTGCATATACATACTGCAATGAGCTACTTAGCATTTCACGTTCAGGAGAGCATTGGCTATGTTGCCAAGCATGCAATACATGGTGACACTCATTGTGTGCCGGTGTTCACCACAAAATAAAACAATTTGTTAGCGAACTCTGCAAAAATGAATAATAAAGAGGGGTATGTCATCTTACCCGAAGACAATGTGTCTTCTTACCCGAAGGTATGTCGTCTTAGACAGGGCTCTGGACAATTTTAAAATTATTGGCGCAAATTTTAAGTCAGCCCTCGTTTAAGCAATAAAGTCTACTCTACTTAAAGCACTTCTAACTTTTTCTTATTTTTAAACACTTTAAACGAGTCTTCTAATTAGATTGGACTTTAAACATAACGTTGTGTGAACTTGTCTAGCTGTGACACATCGATAAATTCAATTAGTAAACTGTCATTTTACGCTTGCAGTTTTTATCGGTTTTTAATACATTTATCTCTCCAAAACAGGAAAAAATGCGATTATTTAGTGTTTGTATATTTAGTTCTAATAAATGTTATGTTTTTCTTTGTGAAAATGTGTTTCAATAAATATCCAAATGATGTTCCAAATTGTTTTGTTTTTATTTGTCATAGTGAAGGTGCAATAGTGTGCTCTGAAATGGGTATAAAATATTCCTTGAAAACAGGAATAAATTTCCCTACAAGTGTAATATGTTTATAAGAACTCTCAAAAAAGGCACATAGGTAATAAAATTAAAAGCAAACAACGTACACACACAACTGCAAGAAGTGTCAAAAAAACAAGCAGCAAATTCAGCTTGGTAGTCCCGTGGTTCATATTTTTTTTCTTTTACAAAAATTATAAATGAATATTTGAATAATATGAATAATAAGAGCATGCACGAATTTGATAAACTCTTTGCTTTCTTATATATTCAAAATCTTCGAAAATCTCAAAATCTGCTTCCTCAAAACTACACTTTAAAGAGTTAAACGAATGATTGCTCCCTTTTAAAGTTAGACGACCACTTTAACGATAAAGTATACTTTAAGTCGTTCAAAAATGAGATAAAGTCGACCCTGAATCTAAAATTTTGTTTTTAGAGTCGACTCCTATTTTAAAGTGAATTTAAAGTAGACTTTAAATGTTTCAAAATTTGCGCCATATATTTAAGTTTTTGTTCTTTCTTAATAAATAAATAAAATAAATAATTTTTGAAATCACTGCTATGTGATCTAGATTTTTGTATTTTCTGCTTTATAGGAAAAATATGTCATCTTGAGCAGAACTCCCCTACATCACTTTAACGATACAAGGCAGCATTGAGTTTTCGAAGCATTAAACTCTAAAAGCGGTTTTTAATTCCCCACCCCACTATACAATGCTGTTTAAGTCAGAGTTAAATGAGGTTATCATATTTTGTCGTTGCAGTTCCACATCCGAAGAGGAGGAATGTGAGTCTCGAAAGTCGAAACGATTAAGAAAAGCTAAGGGTAGGGGGAAGTGGGGCACCTTGATACGATTTTCACTTAAACGACTAAAATTCGAAAAAAAATTAAGCTTAATAACAAGGTACAATTTTTATACTGATCAGTATCATTTTTGTAATCTTATTCTAAACGATATTTCTCACAATTTCATTTACAAAAAAAGTTTAAAGCTTTTTTATAAAAGTCGAAATCTGTATCAAACTGCTCCAGACGTGGGGCACATTGATACATACCATGGGGCACTTTGATTCATGGCAAAAAGAAAATGTGCTTACGACAGCAGAAACAGTCACTTCATTAATATTGTATCTCTCTATTTTTTGCTTGTATTTTCACACCATTTTCGTATACCTACAAGAAAAAACAACTTTAGAGGGGCACATTAATACGCATCAAACTACCCCGTAGGGGCACATTGGTACAGATCAAACTACCTTGTGGTTTTGTGTATCAATGTGCCCCAAGTGTCCTCACTGAATTAAAAATTAAAAATCACGGAAACTGAAGTTCAACAATGTATTTTAAGATACAAAACACAGTAACAATAACATTATCTTACAATCTAAGTTGAAATGAAATGTATGACACGAAATATTCAAGGCGAAAAATCAGTCAAAATAAATATAAACAATTTTACTTATGCACTTAAAAAACACGTTTGCTTCTGCTGAGATAAAACGGATGACCGAAGAGGAAAGACAGTTGAGGGTGTATATGGTCTTATAGAAATGGTGTGTTGTGCACCTGTTTGAGTGGCCTACTATGATTAGTTTTCCAACAATATCGAATGTATCTATGTGCCCCTTGTATCAATGTACCCCACTTCCCCCTACTATCGTCAGCGAAACAATTTATTGGATTAGAAGTTACAGAAGAGAGATCATTTATAAAAATTAGAAAGAGGGCCGGAGACAAAACGGAGCCCTCTGGCACACCAGCATTTATGTTGTGGGTTTCAGACTTGAATCTGTCCAGTACAACTTGTATTGAACGGTTCAGAAGAAAGTTTCTACTCCAACGAAGGAAGGGTTCATCCATACCGAAAGCACGGATTTTCGATAAAAGAGCAAGATACCAGACTCTATCAAATGCCTTTGAAATATCAAGTGCAACAATCTTTCTTTCTCCAGAACGATGTAAAGACTTGTTCCACTACTTGGTGAGATAAACCATCAGATCACAAGTTGACCCGTTGATTCTGAAAAGACGTCCAAAAGATTACGATGCATGCATTCTTCTTGTCTTTCTTCTATGACATCGTATTTCAACTTTCTTTAGAAACATCGCACTGTTCCTAATTTTAACATTGAGACTGAGTGCGATTTTTGTTAAGTGGATCTGGCCTAATGATGCGTAATTTTCTACTAAAGTTCTATTCATATACACCTTAGATAGGTATACCTACTTTTAATATATTAATGTCTAGATAACTATTGTTATGATTAACAAAAAACAACAACTTAATCAACGAATCCAGGTCCACTGTCCAACCTACGCGTTCCTAAAAATCAACTTACAAGCACCGAACGCGACGACGACGATACGACGCTGCAGACCGGCGCGGCCGCTCTGAATTGTGCGACGCCACCAATTAGGCACCGTTGTCAGGCGTTTGTCCACGACGCAAATTTACCGATAAATTATTAAATTAAATTGTTAGCAATAAGATATTAAGCTTGGCTAGGTAGTACCTCTAAGCTAAGACAAAACAAGTCCTCAGTCTAGCGGTATCACTGTCGATAGCCACAAGCCAGGATAACAAGGAGGTCGAGAGCCTACAACTCTACAACAAGCGCACACTCTATCTTCAGCTTGAGCATTATTCCGGCCATAAATTACTCACAATTTTGCGGTGGCTATAACGCTGCAAAAACAACGCGATTTTAATCGCCCCACAAGAGCCAGTCTGTCTGTTGCCGTGGTGTGGCTTTATGCCGAGAACAAGACAAATGATCAAATTTGAGAGACGAGAAGAGTGACACTGTTTTGCAGTGGCCAAAGTAATGGTCCTCAAAACAACAACTGTGTACATTCGTATACTATGCGTGTTACTTATTAATTTCACAGTCTCCACATCTATCTTAATCTGCTTGCTTTTAACGAGAACGCGCTGCAACACCCACATCCGACACTCTAAACACATACTCTTGACCAAAATGATATTCGTTAAACGTCCAGCTTCGCGACTAGGTGTGACACATGATCGTTTGTTTTTTGCGTCCACAAAAAGGATGACGCCCATGCAAAGAGGTGTCATACGAGTAAGTTGGCAACACGATTATGGAATTTGTTGTTATTTTAATTAGATTGAAATTCAAGACATTTTTACTGAGTTCAACTGGACAGGAAAGGAGCACACGACCAAATGTTTTACCTACTTGATGTTGATTAATATGAATGGATGTGGGCAACAGAATCTCGAGAATAAAATTCGATTTCAATAAACTAGCTTAGAGCAGAAGAGACAGACCTAATTTACCTTCCTTATAGTGTTTCCGGTGGTGTAAGTTGTGTAATAAGTGCAATGACCCTGTTTTCAATGGTGACAAGACAACCAAAGCGATGTTTTTCAGCCTTAGGGCTCAGTTATAGCTATCAGTAAAATCCATCAGTAAAAATTGAAACATCTGGAATCTGAAATTTTTTACTGATGAGCGTTTATAGCTATCAGTAAATTTACGTCATTAAATTAAATGTCACTTCGACATTTCGATTTTGAAAAGATTATTTGTTTGTTTTGTGAAAAAGTGTATCATCATGACTCGTGCAAAAAATAAGAAATTATTGTTGATTGCAATAGCATTAAGTTTAAAAAATACAAGAAAACGACGATACCAAGTACATCCGATTTTTAATGCTCGGAAAACCCATGGAGAATATTTTACTCTAAAGGAAAGACTCGACATGTATCCGATGAAGTTTTTCGAGTATTTTCGGATGAGTCGTGAGCAGTTCCAAAATATATTTTTCAAAATACGTGCTGATATACAACCCACATTCAATTTATTTCGAAAAGATTGTATAAGTGCGAAGGAGAAATTTGTTTTGACTTTAAGGTAAGGAAAATGATTATCAATTAGAAACTTTCATAACATTGATCCTGATCTTTTCAGATTCCTTGCAACGGGAGCAAGTTTTGCAGACCTATCTTTTAGGTTTCTGATGGGAAAAACAAGTGTTCGGGCATGCATCATACAAACCATACGAGCCATAAACAAACACTTTTTAGACGTGGTTATGCCAATGCCTGAAAGCCCTAGTTTCTGGAGAGAAGTTTCTCACAATTTTTTGCTGAACTGGAATTTTCCCAACTGTCTAGGAGCTGTTGATGGCAAACATGTCAAAATGTTTGCCCCGAGGAAGTCTGGAAGCTTTAACTACAACTACAAAAAATGCTTCTCAACAGTTCTGATGGCAGTTGTGGATGCAAATTACAAATTCCTTATGGTAAGCATTGGGGCTCATGGCTCTAACGCAGACCCGACAGTGTTTTCCTCATCAAACTTCGGCAAAGCTTGGCTGAACAACCCAAGGTCATTATTTGTTCCTGGCGACCAAAAATTACCAAACACCGAAAATAAACAACCATTTGTCCTTATCGGAGACGAGCCATTTGGTCTTCAATACAATTTGATGACCCCATTTCCAGGTTCACATTTGACCATTAAACAAAGGGTGTTCAATTACAGGTAGGTACAAAAAAACCTTCCTATACCATCAAATTAATCTTTTGATATTTTTAGACTCTCTAGAGCAAGGCGAATTGTGGAGAGCACATTCGGTATTTTGGTTCACACTTGGAGAATCTTACTAAAACCACTTGAACTTCAATTAGATGTTGCAAAACCTCTTATACTTTGCTGCTGCGTCCTACACAATTTTTTGCAGAATTCTAAAGCAAACTTAGAATATTCTGATATTTCAAACGAATGTTCAACAACATTGGTGGATCATGAGGCCAGAATTTCTGAACCAGCATCTATGGCTGTTAACATACGAAATTCGTTTGCTGACTGGTTTGTGGCTGAAGGCAACCTGGAATACCAGTGGGAGCGAATTTAAACACAATATATAGTTACCAAATTACTTATATTTCATTTATATTTAAAATAAATAACACTTTCGTTCAACTATTTCTATACTTAATCTAAACAAAGAAAAAATTTATTCAAGACAACAGAAAAAAAATATCACTTCTTTTCAAAAGAAAACATAAAATATCACATTCATAATAAAAAAAAAAAAACAAAACAAACATTAAACTTCAGTACTGAGTCACATTTTCGGCCAAGTGCTCGGCCATTTCTTCGCTCAAAATCGAAAGAACCCTTGATTGGAATCGAATGGTTCTTTGTGCGCTGAAATCAGCAACTTGGAGCGCAATGTTCTCCATGAAGAGTTCCATCGGGCTTCTGACTTCCTTGTTCTCAATTGCTTTTAGAACCCGATCGAGAGGTTCTTCATTTACCCTCTTTTGGGGTTTTCTCTTCAATTGTCCAATGCGTTTTTTTGGCAATGAAGACTCCTCCGTTCCAACATCAACAACTTCACTGCATGTTGGAACTTCGATGTTGGTTTTCCTTGCATAATTGCCACAATCACTAAAATTATGAATACAATATTATTTCTCTTTTTATTGTCTCACTCATAATGTTACTTACTCTTCCGGCACTTTCACATAGGGTATGAGGAATTTTAGGCTCTGGAAATGGACCCATTTCACCGGCATTGTAGCTCCAGAACCACTTGGGACATTATTTTCGGCGCGAAAATAGGACCGAAAAGAGTTTCTAAGGGTTGTCCATTTGCTTTGACAATCATGGACTGAAAAAAAAAATAAGTTTACAGTGACGTTACTCTTTATAATTTACGATCTTCGACTTACCAGGCCTTCCTAAAATTAGGGAAATGTCTTCCCAGGCGTTCGATCTCGCTGTCTTGCTGGCGTACTCCGGGTCGTCCTTGGCATAAAGGCAGCAATGATTTTTAATTTCGATAATGAGTCGAGTTTCAAACTCTCTTGAATTCTCGTTATTAGTCATTTTAACTTGTTTTTAAATGTTATTAGATAATGAAATTTAGTTTAAATTTATTTTTGCCAGACAAGACCAATGCAAGTAAACACTTTCGCGCCGAAAACAATTTTGATTTTACTGTTCATCTCATCAGTAATTTTTTTAATGATGGCATCGGAACAGTAAAAAAATGAAACGCAATCAGTAAAACGAAATGGAATTTTTTTTGACATTTGGCAGTCAGGTGTTCAGTAAAATGAAATTTCATCAGTAAAATTTATAAAATGGATTTGTTAATAAATAATACACTAAATGCATTGTTTTTTTTTTGAAAAAAATAGTCGAAATGTATTCTCAACTTATTTCATTAAAATTTTCCTCAAAATATAAGATTAAAGTATTCAAAATAGCAAAACAAAATTTTTACTGATGGATTTTACTGATAGCTATAACTGAGCCCTTAACTGTTCCTCCGATCATTCTTAAGCCGTTTCACTCAATACAAATAGGTGGCAAGTATAGGCAAATTCCCTAAGAATGCTTTCGAATTATGTCGTGCTCCAATGTTAACTTAAATGTTCGACATGTCGCTCAGGCAGTCCGGGTAAATAACCGATAGCTTAACACAACCTATGGATTAATTATAATTTATGATCTTGCTGATGATCGGTCTACCGCAGAGAGCAGTTTGAATTTTTATGCACGCCCGCACCTATGCCAGCATTTAGAGGTAATTGAAATTAATTGCTATCTATCGCATTGGCATCACATTTCGTATGCATCATTAAGAACACAAAGCCTCGACAATGCGTTGACAGGAAATCTTCAATTCAGTGACCAGTCGATGACGATAACCGTTTTCCCTCCTTTTTTTAAATCCAATTTAGACAGCCGCCATAATAGCAGTTGATGTGATTTCGCGCAGTCAATGACTGCAGATTGCCTCTGCTACTTAAAAAATTAAAAAAAAAAACTAACATTGTATCGAGGGAGTGTCGACTTCCGCTTTAAACACAAGCTTCCACACATAACTCACACTGAAGTCGACTATTTTTGTGCCACCATATACGATTGAGTATACTGCATCAGTAGCAGTAGCAGCAACTCAGAAATTGCCCGATCGTTGTTCCCTCGAATTGAGGTGGGGGCCTTGCTTGCTGGCATGATGCATGAGATTGGAATCACTGCAGCAGAACGTTGCGATAAAGTGGTGTTCCCTCACCCTCTTTGGCGTTTTCTTTTATTTCTCATGTACAATCAAAAATCCCAACAACCATACCATTCATTGGGATGATTTTCGTTGAGGCCTCGCTTAGCCGTTGAACCTCTCTCACGATAAGGCATGTTAGCAAAAAATTATTCATTTTGGTTGTTAGGTGTTCTCGTTGTCGAGTGTCATTTTAAGTTCATGAAGTAAATCATCAAAATTAATGCGGATGCGAAATGAGCCTGCTTGTAAGGAGATCACCATACGGTGTTATGTGCTTTGTAAAGAATTATTAATCAGGAAAACCGAAACTTTGAGTTACAATAGTTATAATAAGTTATAACAATGGCTGTATTGCTTATAAATTTAAGAATAAGACTAGGACTTTGACAATCTATTCATTCCCCATGAATAACCTTCGACTCACTGTACTTCTTGATCTCTAGTTCCTTCTTTTCCTCGTTGGCATCAAAATGTCACGCTGCGATTTTTTTCTTTTAATTTAATTTTAAAAAACAAAATTTCTTTTTCGCGTTTCTGCATAAACCGTAAAATTCATATTTTCCGAGTTTTTCGCAAAAAAAATGCAAAATCCTGAAACACACGTCTTTTCCTTATGTAAAATCTTACAAATAAATATTTTTTTCATCGGAAAAAAAATCATTAAAATAAGAAATTGTTTGTTTGAAGTGTACCGAAAATAAATTTTCGATTTGAAGTGTACCAACCTTTTAGCAAAGATAAGCACCTGGATTGTGGAACCATCTTGTGCTCTGGAGAGTGTATTCGACTGTTAGGTTCATGGTTGCGATAAGTGTAAAGAAAGTACAATGTGGTTTGCAACATGGGACCTAGAACTTCTTTCCTAACATTTCATGTAGCTCAATGCAAGGAAACTATTTTGACAGTAAACTGTTGAAATGCACGTACATAAAAAATAAAATCTTGCAAATGTAAAATGGAAATTGAAATTGTGAATTTACTGCATTTTCTACCAAGTTATGACGAAATAAAACATTTAATTAAAGATGAAAAGGAAACACACTTGATTTTATCGATGGCCAGTAAAAATATTCAAAATATCCTGCAAGAACACCAAAAATCTAACGTTGACCTATCAGCTGATCAAATCGAAGAGGTGTTTTTTCTCCTCGAAGGGCTGTGTGATCAGCTTTGGGAACTGATTCATACCGGAATATTTAGCGAGGTACCTCTGGAAACGCGAAAAATCTACACAGTATCATGTTATTTCAAAGTAAATATCTATTTCACTTTTTATTTACATTTAAATTGAATAAAACATTGCCCAGATTGCATATAACTTAATTTCCAGCTATGACCAACCACAATTGGAAAAATGTAGTGAACTCTTGGATCAGGGTTTCCTCATTGGGTACTCCGAGAATATATGTGAGACATGTGACCGCTTTCAAAATGCCTTGATGAACTTCTTAGATGAGCATCTTGGTAAGTTGGTTGGTTCATATACATACATAATAGAAAACAAAATACCACCTCGTTTTATTATGTTTTCAGAAGCATCGAAAACAATAAAACTACCATTTATCGAGCCTTTAGAATACAGAGAGCTTCAATGTGATATCACCATCTTGAACTCTCCAACAGTGGAAGAATTTAGAGACAATCACTTCATTCCATTGAAACCAGCATTACTTTGTGGGACAATTAACAACTGGCCCGCTCTGTCTAAATGGAGAGATCTGAATTATATACTCAAAGCTGCAGGGAACAGAACAGTTCCCATCGAAATTGGAAACAACTATACCACAGAAGATTGGTCCCAGCAACTAACGAAAATCCGTGACTTCTTACAACGCCAGTTCGGCGAGACCGTGCCCGGAAATCAACCAGTTTTGGAATACTTGGCACAGCACGAACTCTTCAATCATGTACCTGTTCTGAAGAATGATATTGTGTGCCCCGTTTATTGCTGCCTTGGTGAACAATCTGAAAAAGTTGACATTAAGGCCTGGCTTGGACCACAAGGCACAATTTCTCCTTTGCATAACGATCCAAAGCACAATATTCTTTGTCAAGTTTTTGGAACAAAACGCGTTATACTCGCCGCTCCAGAGGAGTCAAAGTTCCTCTATCCACACGAAGGGATATTCGATAATACTTCGCAAATTAATGCAGAGAACTTAGACTTCAGGGAGTTCCCATTGACGCGGAATGTGAAATTTTATCATCTTACTTTGCAGGAAGGCGAATGCCTGTACCTTCCCCCGAAATGGTGGCATTACATTCGAGCAGAGAACAGAAGTTTCTCAGTCAGTTTTTGGTGGAAATAAAATAAGCGTTCACTTTGTATCTTTTTGTCTTTCCCTTTAAAAATCTTTGACTTTTCACATTTCACTGGTTTCAAACTTCCTATGCATTTATTCTCATACAGAATTTTATTTTTGTATTTCAACAGCATAACCTCATTAGCCCTGCTTTGTTTTTACCATTCGCGTTGGCCGCATCCCCTCCGACCGACGCAATGATAAACAAAAATATCAACACGCACACCAGAAGCGAATTTTATTTTTAAATGCTGTCACCTAGCAAATTAAGATTTGTATAGATTGCAGCTGATAGTATTTATACATTCGAAGTATTAATCTCCAGCAGGTGAATGAGTCATCAGATAACATTTCGGCAGCTTGCATGAAACACAATAAAATTTCGTCAACTTTATTTTTTTTTCAAATTTATTCATGTTGTTGGACTGTTTTCAACAAATAACACATAAATAAATACACAAAATAATTCATCAATTCTACCATTTTACCTGAAACTGTAGAAAAATACATTTATATCGTAACTAGACTTAAGGGTTAGAGCAGCGTCTGACAATGTTAAGACAGAGAAGCGTGCAAAGTGTATAAGGAAAGTCTTTAACAGGGAATTGTATAGTTAATTAATAATTATAATTCTTAACATTTCATGATGAAAAGGGAAAATGAAAATTAATAGAAATAAGGTTCTCAGTCATTCTTTTCGCCGCCAGAGACAGTGACTTTCTTTTGCAGTTTGCTGTACTCCTCTGTCAACCGGTCGTACTCCCTATTCAGAGATTCTGCCTGTGACTTGATGGCTTCCTTGTCTTTTTTCTCTTTGTTGAGTGATGCAGTTAGATCTTGGACACGTTTTCTCAAATCCGAGATCTGAAAGTTCAATGTTCCAATGAAATGAAGATTATTGATACAAATAAACAAGTGCTTACCTCAGTAACTGTGGTGTCGCCGCCTTCTTTATCTTCTTTGGCCTTTTCTTCCGGTTTAGTGGACATCAAATTGCGAGCCGCAGCTGTTGCGCTTTGAGCTTGCTTAAGTGAAGCTTCGCTCTGAGCCAAAAGACTTGCCTGGGCCGAAATGAGTGTGACCAAGCGACGAATAACCAAAACCAAGAAAATGGCAAATCCAGAAATGTAGAAATTACGTTGAGCCCTGAACAATCTCATGCTGTGCTGCATTTCAACATTAAGATGTACATCGGAAGTTGGCTCTGAGTTTGAGTATTTGCGCATCTCTCGAATAGCTTCGAGAAGGAATAGAACAAGAACACCGAGCAGAAGGAAGAAATATGTGTGTGCTTGTTTTCCTAGCATTGCTAGGAATCGAGACTTGAAGAATCGCTGCCATCTGTATGGAGATGCCACCGGTAGGACAAGAAGGAGTACAACCGCAATTTCGGCGTACAGAAAAGATGCGATCAAAGTCCAGACGAGACTCATTTTTACACAATTATTCAAAAGTTTTCAATTGGAATGACGACGTTCTTCTATTGTGAACTCTGCAAAGTAAAAGAAACACGAGTGCTTGAAAGTGTTTGTTCTTTATTATTAACTTGGAAATTTAATGGATGACGGGCTTTTATAGTTATAAATAGATTTTAAATTTTTTTTCGACTTACGTGGTCTATCTAAGCTGCTTTCACAAAAGTTAAAACCAAATTGAGCGACTGAGTCAGAAATATTTGCGACTTTAAATTTTATTTTAGCCAGTTTTCTTCAAAATCAAGAGAATTCCAATTTTGACAAATTGTTTTGTGCGATGTGGAAATAGAATACGTGGATGCGGAACAAACAGAATCCATGGAATGGATTCCACACTTACTAATTAAGGCTATGTGTCCACTTGGCACTTAGAGAAGAAAAATAGTTATCAATAATTCATATTGTTTTATATATTAGCCGCGTTTTATTATCCTCACTAACCCATATGGGTTTATTTTTTGTACACAAAACAAAAACAATCTGAAACCCCGATAGCTATCGGGGTTTATTTTGTAACTCAAAAACTATGTTCTAAATATGGCGGATAGATGGCGAGTGTGAGACAAAAAAGAACTTATTGTAGAAAGATTTATTAATTTCAGCCATATTCATAACAAATTACGCGTATTCCAATCTTAGCCACAGTTTTATAAAGCCATAGGATAAGAGTCAATCCAATTAATTAATAAAAACAAGTTGTTTTTGGAAAAGCAAAATAAAATTTTACTGGGGGTTGCGTCTCGGATAAAAAAAATAGCTTAAACTTTTACCTTTTTAACCCCGATCGTTTTATTATGATGGGGTAACCCATATGGGTTAGTGAGGATAATAAAACGCGGCTATTATTCCTACTGCTGTGATAATTATTCCATCAATGCAATTTAAAATAGCTGACTATCAGGAAGTTGTTAGGGGGCTTACATCGTAACATCGTAGGGTGAACATGACGATGTTTGATCATGTAAACGCTAAAACAAAAAAACAACCGTTTGATGCAGGTTTTTCATTTTTTTTTTGCAAAAACCTGCTGATTTATTACACCATCCCATCTTTGTAAGCAAATGTGTGACAAGCCAAGCTTAATTTTAAAATCATTGCGTTTGAAAATTTCGGTTAAAAATGTCAACGATTTGTAATAATGATTTTCACTTTTTCTGTATTTTTTCTCAATATTCCTCACTTTTCTTTTTCTCTTCCACATTTTCATTATTTCCTTGACATTCATTGCACCTTAAATTTCACTCGCCTTATTATGTCTACACTGTTGAAGATAAATAATAAATGTATGATGCACAGCATCGTTTTTCGTGTAAACATAATGCTGTCGTCCAACCATGTGTGACCATATAAACCCACCTTTTGAGGAGTTAAAGAGCCCCTTACGCCTTACCTATCTGAACTATATTAAGGAATTATAAATATCAATCCAAACCTTATTCTAATGGGGCAAGTTTGTCAAAAGAAAAAAGTCAGATCATATAAGAAGATTTAATAAGGGTTTCGATGTTTTTTTTTCAAATTAAAACAGGTTCTAAATTTTTTGAGAAGTAAATCGATAATCCTAGACAACATGATGACGCCTACCAAACTACGAGGTGGTAAAAAACATCTTAACTTGAAGCTGGGAATAATAAACTATGACAATTATTATAATTACTTATGCCCATTTTCTTGACACTCCATTAAGTTTAATGGCTGATTAATTCCATAATTTTTCCAGATTTCGTTTTCTTCACTCCAAGTTAGCTTTAATGTTACTTTTTAAGACCTGTCAATTAACGTTAACTGAATCATTAGTTAATTGACCTCAAGGGTCCCATTAACGCTTTCAATGTCAGTATTAGCATTGGAATCCAATTTCTTCACAGAACTTTACAGCCCTATTCTGGCGCTGAGAGGGTCTCAAGTCTCAAATTTTTAAGACTAATTTTTTGAGAGGTTTTTTGTTAGGTGATCTCAAATTCGTATTCTGCAAATTCGGTCTTAAGAAACCTCTCAAAAAAATTCACCACAGGAAGGTAATTTTTTTTGTTTTGGCAGGACTGTTTCTAATTAAAATGAAAAAGAATTCAAAACAGCAACAGATAAGTGGGAAATACAGTTTTAAAACAAAATAAAGAAAACTATGGAATCGATCGGTAAGAAATTAAATAAAACGTTCAATAATTTGTATTTCTATTAATATTTTTATAAATTGTATTAGGCACTCAAAAAAGTAAACGCACAACAAGGGAGCACCTCAGTTATTTCATCGAGTTTGCGAAGAAAAATCCAAAACTCCTTGCGAATAAAAACGATCCAACGAGTCCTAATCGGGTAATGGATCTTTGGAGTCAACTGGCGGATAATAAAACAAACATATAAAAGATAAAATATGATACTCGTACGTACTCGAATGACAAATGGCAAAGAAGATGGTTGATCGTCGTGCTGCTCTAGGTCATGAATAAAGTCTCAGCACAAAGTTTTGGGCAGCCGAAAAATTTTTGTGAATGTTTCCTCTTGAAGAGAAAATGGATCATTAATTTCTCTCAATTGTTTGAGCATTCTCCTCCGCTCCAATTTTAAAAATTAGTTAATTAAAAAGTAAAAACACTATTCACTTTCTATAAAATAATAAAATTCTTACTTTTCATTCTCTTCCAAGAGATGTATTAAAATGAACATGTCCATATTTTGCCTTCTTTGTATAAAAAAAAACAAACGCAGTTGTGATGTGCCAAAGAGCAGATCTCAATTTTAAAGATTTTGAGATGCTAACAAGTTGAGAGGTTTTCGCCAGAATACCAAAAAAGTCTCAAAATAAAATTCACCCCGAGTTGAGAGGTCTTTATTTTTTGAGAGGTCGCCAGAATAGGGCTGTTAGTTTGTTTTCTGACATTTTGCTGTTGTTTGTAGAGCCCCTGAAATTTCTGTTTTTTTTTTTTTTTATTTTTTTATTACTATCAAACAACAATACGGCTCTTATGTTATGATGGATCATATTTGGGATAATTGGTCTTCTGATTCCGATGATGAAAGGCGTAAATATAAAATGCAGGAGCGCATTGATTTAAATAAATGGGATGATGAAGATTTTATTTATCGATTTCGTATATCAAAACAATCTCTTCTTTATGTTGCCGGGCAGTCACCCCGACTCACGACCCCCAACCTGGAGGGCTGGTCCTTAGTAGGACCGTTGATTCCATCTGTTTATCTTACTACAATAGGTTAAATCAATGCAATCGAGGATGTTTGCTATACCTGCACAAGGATATCTTGCATAAGAAAGTTATATATGACCTTTGAAATCTCATTGGCATGCCGTATAGCTTTCACAAGCAAGTCCTATTGCAGAAGTAAGTTTTATGGTAATAAAAACGAGTAAATTTGAATGGTCTCCCTTCACACTTTATAAACTGACTGTTGGAGCATCAGCTTATTGTTAATGGTCTTTTTGAAGACACAAGTTGTAGCAGCAAAAATGGCATTAGAATGGAAATATTGGAGATTTGTTTCTTTTTATATTTATTTTTATTTATTTTTTCTTCTAATTGTAAAACAAAACAACTTATGGATAGTAGGTCTTCTTGAACCTGGGCTTGCTTTTCGGTCCCCCTGGACGCACAGCTTTAGGAATATACTCTGGATCATGCTGGTCGAGAGTTCTTCGCCATGGATTAATACCAACTTCGAAGAATCGACGCACGTGTAGATAGACAAATAGACTTCTTGAATTTCCAAATGACGAGCAAGATTAGCTGACAAATGTTTGAAAATATTTTCCAAGAATTGTCGTTTATCATCATTCATCATCATCGATGTCCGCAACCTTTTGTTGTTTTGCGGCGAGGTTAGGCCTTAAGTCCAGTTTTTGTTCAACGAGAGCGTTGAGATACAACTCGATTAAGTTCCAAGCGACGCGACGTCTTCATTGAATCCGAGGCATTTACCATTGGAATCGATTTCTTGGAACATACTCATTTCCGGGCTACCCCAACAGAAGTTCATTTTTGGATTGTCGTGCACGTGATCCGAGTGGATGAGTGTTGTGTTTAACTGGTAGCGATAGAATGACCATTGTTTTCCGTTTGTTAGGATTGTTTGAGTTGTCATTGGATAAGTGAGTTCGTTGTAGGTGTTGAATCCATTATAATTGGCTTGGGCCAGAAGCCAGCCGAAGCTAGACTGAATGGCCTGGGCATGAAGGCCTTCTTTGAAATCTTCGGGGCCATACTTTGGGTTTCGTTCGATAAGGTAATCCCGAGGTTGGAATTAAATTAGGCCGAAACTACTCGAACTTCCTGGCCAGTAACCTAGAAGGAAAATGTTTGGATTAGTCGTATGAATCTTTCGAAAGGGAACATAACAAACCGGGAATATTTGTGCCATGGCGATAGCTTGCCTTGTATTATCCCAGAGATTTTGCATCAAGTTTGAAGAGAGGAATCTTTTTAGCAAGCTCCAGTGAGGTACTTTCGTTCATTGATCGAATAGGTGCTAGTGGCAGACGTTTTAGTTCCTCCATTTTTTTCCTTTTTGAAAAGAACTCCGAAATTGAAATCAATATAATTTATTGACATTAGAATGGAAATATTGGAAATTTATTTGGAGTACTGGAAGCATTTCTTAATTGGAGATTAAGTATTAATACCTTGTTAAGTTTAGTGATTAAACGTGAAGAAAATCAAATTTTAATTGCAGCTTTAAATGAGTCGATTAAATTTAATGGCAGATTAGTTAACCTAAAGTTTAATGGAGAGTCAAGAAAATGGGCATTAATTGGTTAACCAACATAATTTTTCAAATATTATTCTGCGCCTGAACTCGCGACAATGTGTTTACAGCTTAAATGAAATGTATGGATTCCACAACTTCCAGTTTCCATTTCCAGGATCCAATTAGAAGTGACAGCTGATCTTACGTATGTAAGCTTACGTTACGCACACTGAATCGACAAATAAACAAAATTAAATCCAAATTTTAAGGAATTCTAATTTGCTTGATCGATATTTAAATAAACTTCCTGATAAAACATTAACAAAATGTCCTACACAAATTGGTTGAAAGATATTCGTGATGCGGAAAAAAATTCCATGATTAGTGGCAAAGTACGTAAAGTATTTTACAAATTTACCGACGGCAGACAAATGGTTGAGGAATACAGTCTGGATACGGGAGTTGTTCAAAAGAGAGCATGGAAGAAATCGAAAAATTTGATGGGTGAAGCCGATTGGGAGCTCGAACTCGGAGAAGTGCCTAACCTCAAACTGAATTCAGATAACCCCGAAGAAGGTTTTACACTTCGTCAAAGTGAGACCGAACCAATTCTGTCAAAACGCGTCACCAAGCACAATATCGAGTGGAGAATCCGAAATTTACCCTACACAATTGATACATACCAAGTTGCCGCAGACCAATCGAAAAGGGCAATAATTGTTCGTACAACAAACAAAAAGTACTATAAAACAATCGATGTTCCTGAATTAGAGAGATGCAGTCTATTGCCCGAACAGAAGAACATTTCAATCCATCACCAGTACAATACGTTGATAATTACATATAAGAAGCCGCAGTTGCTGTGCGAAATGGAAGCAGAGGTTCTCATGGTTCTTAAAGATGTTGAAACAGAAACAGACATGGAAGAAATGTTGCAAGGACTTTTAGCTAAATAGAAATAAATACACTGATTATTCGTTATAGTTATATCGATTTTATTTTTAGCTTGCATCAAAACCTAGATCAAACGCTGGCAGTTCTAAAGGTTCTAGACAGGGAAAGTCCTTGCATTCTAGTTCTTCCATCCAATTTTTAGAGTCTTCGTCGGTTTTGTTCTTGTCTGCAGTAACTTCGTTGTCTGGCTTATTTTCATATAAACTTTCTAAAGTCGAAGACGTGTACTTGGCATCAAAGTTTTCAATAGCTTTATATATTGAAACATCACTATCTGGCACCAAGTCACTTTGTTTGTTGTCTGTATTCTGCAACTCATTTGGCTGTTGGACTGTGAAAGAACCCTTTGGTACGTCGTATTGTGACTGTCGAATGTTTATCTGTTTTAGTTTTCGAGAGCAGTTCCATTTTTCAGCATCGAGAACTTCGATGGCTTTTGGAATTGAGATTATTTTGTATGCATCTTCGATGTACGCCAGGGCAGTTTCCATTGCCTTGATAGCTTCATCATATCGATTGCGTTTCAGAAACTTGTCTGCTCGTCTTTCGTGAAAATGTGCCTTTAATTCGAATGGATGGTATTAAGATACCTTAGTTATTACTATTTCACTAATTTTGTCCAATTCTTACCAAGTTTAAAGGAGCACTTTCCATTGTTTTTATTTTCGATTTTACTAAATACAAATAGAGATTAAAACAAGGGTAATTTTTGTGTCAAATTAATTGTCAACTGCTTGAGAGCCACTGGGATTAATAAATGCATTTCAATAAACTTTAAGTAGGCAACAAATGGAAGCGGTGATTTTGTTTACCCTGCGTACGATTGAAAGGAAATTCGCCGTTGTGACGTGAGATATCTAACATTAATTTTGTTGTTGTAACGTAGAAGCGACAATATAATTCAAAATTACTTGGGGTCTCCATTGAACATTTCCGATGACAGGACTATCGGCCTGTCATCAGATAATCCAATAGAGACCAACAAACCAACATCCAGTTCATGGTCATCGCAGTCTGGATTTTTTGAGCGGATTAAAATTTTGTCAACAATTTGACGTTTGTGTTGTATGTAGTATTGAGCGTCCTTTTTCCACAAACTTTTTGAATCATTTACTTGCTGATGGCAAGACATAATATGCCCAGTCAAAAAAAAACACTGGATTGCGGATGAGATTGCAGAGGAGAAGTTGGATTGGATTTTACTCTTGTGGAGAGTGGAGCCTCATATAAACAAAATAACATATACGATACAGGAATTCTGTCGTCGAATTATTTACTATTCTTATTTTAATTTTCAATAGGGGTATTCACGATTCGGTGCAATTGGTCTTGTAAAATATACAGACTACAATTTTGCACTTTTGCTACACCCAAGCCCTATTGCAACAGGAAAATACAATCACAATGGTGTAAAATTAAAATTTGTCTGGTGTAATTGACAAGTGGGAAGCTGTCATAGTACGATTTACTATATCTTGCTAATTGTTGGTAATTTCACAAAATAAACCAATCAAAAAAGATGATGTTGTCAACAATAATTAAACAATAAAATGAAAAAAGCGCCAACAATATTCGCATCATATCTCTTCGTTTATAAAAAATGTCCTTCGCACGTGTAAACACAAATCCTTATATTTTTCCTGAATGCATCCATTATCCAAATTGAGCAAATTATAAAAATAGAAACCACAACCAACTTCACATATAGCTCAGTTGAATCGACTTCCTCTTCAGCCATATTGAATGACAATTCTTTCATTTCTGTTTCAAACGTCAAAGAAGAAGGTCGTCGTCGTCGTCCGCTGATGATTTTTGAACTTAATTTGATGGTTTAAGTAAGAAGCCTCTTTTAAAAAGTAATCTGCATACATCTGCTCCAAGAGTAATTTTAGTAAAGAGGTAAGCTCCAATTTAGGAACTTTTATACATATTTTATGAAATATGTGTTATATTTTGGCACGATTAGGTATCTCCAAAGTATCAGCATTTTTATAAGTCTGCGCTTTGGTCGTAATGTACGTGCAATAAAAATTCTGTAAAAGAGCATCGTTAGGCGGCACTGATTCCAACACTGTCGCCATGGATTTCACGGCAGAACATTTTTACCAAACAAAACTGTTTTTTTAGTAAATAACTTATGTTCTTAATTTTCCAGAATTATGACGTAAGTGTTCCATCGATATAAATATGTATTTGTATAATCTAACCTTGCAACGTGCCACAGGCATAACCCATGCTATCCATGGAAGTTTTTCCGGGACCAAGATCCAAGAAATCATCGTATCGCGTGGGAAAAGTTTGGAACTATTGCGTCCTGATTCGACCACCGGAAAAGTTCATACGCTTTTGACTACAGAAGTCTTTGGATGTATTCGGGCTTTGATGTCATTCCGCTTGACGGGAGGAACCAAAGGTAAAGAAAATATTCTATTTCATTTCATTACAAAAAAAAAAAAAAACTAAGCACTTGTAAATGTGGGAGTTCTTTTTCCAAGAGAACATCTTCAAGGCTTTCGCCATTGTGCTAGAGCAACGTATTCTCTGTGTCGCATTTGATGCGAATTAATTATTTCCCATCGAACTGAACATTGGAGAAATACTTGTGCATTTCCTGTTTATTCCATATTTTTTTCAATTAAAAGTAAAATCGCTTAAACATAAAAACTGTGTTTCTATAGATTACATTGTGGTTGGCTCAGACTCTGGAAGGATTGTAATTCTGGAATACAATCCGACAAAAAATTTCCTCGAAAAAGTCCATCAAGAAACTTTTGGTAAATCGGGATGCCGTCGTATTGTTCCGGGACAATACTTTTCTATCGATCCTAGGGGCCGTGCAATTATGGTTGGTGCAGTTGAGAAACAGAAACTTGCTTACATTCTCAATCGAGATGCCGAGGCACGTTTGACCATTTCGTCACCCTTGGAAGCGCACAAGTCCAACACGTTGACCTACCACATGGTTGGTGTCGACACTGGATTCGAAAACCCTATGTTTGCCTGTTTGGAAATCGACTATGAAGAATCTGACAATGATCCTACTGGTAAGTTACTTATTTTTTTTTTTTTTTGTGTACGCATAAAATATTGGTATTTTCCATAACATTTAAAATGGCGGCGAAGCGTCTTTCACACGTGATAGACGTGTCATGGCACTTTAGACAAACCAGTGCAAAGATTTCCATCTTTAAATTGGTTTTTTAAAAAATGTGCTAGATTAATTTGACTTCCGAACCATTGGTGCGACTATAAATCATTGGTTGACACTTCACTGATGCGAAGCCAACAATTTCAAATACATCTTAAAAAAAAGTTGAAGGCGAAAAAGAGTATTTTAATTTCATATTTTCCTTTATTGTTTGATTAACAGGCGAAGCGGCTCAGAAAACTCAACAAACGCTAACATTCTACGAGTTGGATTTAGGTTTGAACCATGTTGTTCGAAAGCGTTCTGAACCACTGGAAGAACACGCGAACTTCTTGATTTCGGTTCCCGGTGGCAGTGACGGCCCATCGGGTGTATTAATTTGCTCCGAAAACTACTTGACATACAAAATTTATGGAGACATGCATGATATCCGTTGTCCAATACCTCGTCGCAGAAACGATCTGGACGACCCTGAACGTGGAATGATTTTCATTTGTTCTGCAACGCACAGGACCAAAAGCATGTACTTTTTCCTGGTACAGACTGAGCAAGGAGATATTTTCAAAGTAACATTAGAAACCGATGACGATGCTGTGTCAGAAATTAAGTTAAAATATTTCGACACAGTGCCACCAGCAACATCGATGTGTGTTTTGAAAACCGGGTTTCTGTTTGTGGCTTCAGAATTTGGCAACCAGTGAGTTTAGACCCTTTATTCGATTTTTATCATTAGACTAAACTATTGATTTGTTTTAACTTAAAGCTACCTGTATCAAATTGCACATTTGGGAGACGATGATGATGAACCCGAATTCAGCTCAGCGATGCCACTTGAAGAAGGTGAAACATTCTTCTTTGCACCGCGTCCACTTAAAAATTTAGTTATGGTGGATGAAATGCCTTCGTTTGCTCCAATCATCACATCACAAGTGGCTGATTTGGCAAACGAGGACACGCCTCAAATGTATTTACTTTGTGGCCGGGGACCACGTTCTTCAATTCGAGTACTTCGTCACGGTCTGGAAGTGTCTGAAATGGCTGTATCCGAGTTGCCAGGAAACCCAAATGCAGTGTGGACCGTTAAGAAGCGCATAGATGGTAAGTTATTTATCATTGATACCTCACAATGTTGCATGTTAATGGGTGTAGAAAAAAGAAATGCTTAACAGACAATTAAAAAAAAAAGGAAAAAGTTTTTAATCATCAACTGGTGAATAATTTGATATCAAAAGAACATCTATCAAACACCAGTTCTTTTTTATTTCAGGCGGTTAAACAACTGGCCAAAAGACAATTGTGTTTGGTATTTGTCTGGATAAACACGTATATTTAAAAATATATTACAATTGTGTGATAGGTAAGGCAACTCTTCAAATTCTCATCAATCTATCGGTTGATGTTTGTGATTGAGAACAGATACTACTCTATCGAAACAAGCCGATTCAAGCGATATCGATTTCCAGACTTATTTCTATAGTCTTGGAAGTTAATTTGCTTTCGTTTTTTTTTTTTTTAAGAATATGGCATGCGAAATGATGATCTTTACCGTGTTTCAGTTGAATTTCTTTGATTACAACTAGGTTAACTGATCCCATGCCAAATCGAAATTATTGAACTTAGGGAATAAAATGCCAAATCGAAGTTGAAAAATAAACAGTATTTTCCTTTACTATTTATTGCAGATGACTTTGATGCTTATATCATAGTGTCTTTCGTCAATGCTACTTTGGTTCTTAGTATCGGCGAAACAGTAGAAGAAGTTACGGACAGTGGATTCTTGGGTACCACACCGACACTAAGTTGCTCTTCTTTGGGGGATGATGCTTTGGTTCAAGTGTATCCCGATGGTATTCGTCACATCCGCGCCGATAAGCGTGTCAATGAATGGAAGGCACCTGGAAAGAAGTCGATCTCCAAATGCGCTGTCAACCAAAGACAAGTTGTTATTGCCCTGTCCGGAAGAGAACTTGTCTATTTTCAAATGGATGAGGTGCGTTTTGTTTATAATTACATATTTTTATTACTTGAAACATAATATCTCTGATGACAAAAACACCCAAAGAATAACCATGTTGTGACACATTGTGTCCTGCAGTACTGAGTAAAACAATATAATTAGAGATAAATAGAAGCAAAAAATTTTCAATGTTTTAACAGTTTGACATTTAACTTTTTTTCAGTCCGGCGAGCTAAACGAGTACAGTGAGCGATCGGAAATGCCCGCAGAAATTATGTGTATGGCGTTGGGTACAGTGCCCGAAGGAGAACAGCGATCTTGGTTCTTGGCAGTTGGTCTAGCTGACAACACTGTCCGCATCATATCGTTGGATCCAAACGATTGCCTATCACCGTGTTCAATGCAAGCTTTACCATCGCCCGCTGAGTCATTGTGTCTGGTAGAAATGGGTCATGGAGAGTTAAATGAAGAGGGACAAGCCCAAGGAAAGGGAACTATCTACCTTAACATCGGGTTGAGCAATGGTGTGTTATTGCGAACTGTATTGGATCCAGTCTCAGGGGACTTGGCAGATACCCGAACGAGGTATTTGGGTTCTCGTCCAGTCAAGCTGTTTCGAATAAAAATGCAAGGCGCAGAAGCCGTATTGGCAATGTCCAGTCGAACTTGGCTCTCGTACTATTACCAGAATCGATTTCATTTAACACCGCTTTCTTATGAGACTCTGGAGTATGCTTCTGGATTTTCCAGTGAGCAATGTAATGAAGGAATCGTGGCAATTTCAACAAATACCTTGCGAATTTTGGCATTGGAAAAGCTCGGCGCAGTGTTTAATCAAGTTTCGTATCCAATGGAGTATACGCCACGTATATTTTGTGTCCACCAAGACACTGGACGAATGATAATTGCAGAGACCGACCACAATGCATATACCGAGGAAATGAAAAATGCTCGCAAAAACCAAATGGCAGAGGAAATGAGAACAGCTGCCGGAGAAGATGAACAAGAACTGGCAAACGAGATGGCTGACGCGTTTATAAATGAGGTGTTGCCGGAAGACGTTTTCTCCTCGCCCAAAGCCGGTTTGGGTCTGTGGGCTTCTCAAATACGTGTTGTTGACCCAATTCACGGACAAACTACTTTCAAGATTCCTCTGACCCAAAACGATGCCATAATGTCAATGGCTGTTATGAAATTTGCAGCTGCGGCTGATGGACGCTATTATCTTGTTGTAGGAGTCGCCAAAGACCTTCAACTTAATCCGAGACTCTCGAATGGGGGAGCCATTGACGTTTATCGAATAGATCCAACTTGTTCATTGTTGGAATTCCTGCATCGAACTGAATGCGATGAAATTCCTGGAGCCCTTTGCGGTTTCCAAGGGCGTTTGCTGGCAGGAATCGGGCGTATTCTGCGCATATACGACTTGGGCAAAAAGAAGTTGTTACGAAAGTGTGAGAACAAGCATATTCCCTATCAAATTGTCAATATCCTTTCAATGGGACATCGCATTTATGTATCAGATGTGCAAGAGTCTGTGTTCTTTGTGCGATACAAGCGAGCGGAAAATCAGTTGATAATATTTGCTGACGACACGCATCCTCGATGGATTACGGCGACTACGCTCTTAGACTATGATACTATCGCTACAGCTGATAAGTTTGGCAATGTGTCTATTCTGCGTCTGCCGCATTCGGTAACTGACGATGTAGATGAAGATCCTACTGGAACAAAATCCCTATGGGATCGTGGTCTTTTAAGTGGAGCGTCTCAAAAAGCAGAAAACATTTCAACATTCCATATTGGCGAAATCATAATGTCACTTCAGAAAGCTACTCTTATTCCTGGCGGCTCGGAATCACTTATATATTCAACTTTAAGTGGAACTGTTGGTGTGCTCGTACCTTTTACAAGTCGTGAAGATTTCGACTTTTTCCAGCATCTGGAAATGCATATGAGAAACGAAAATCCGCCGCTGTGTGGCAGAGATCATTTAAGCTATCGCAGTGCATACTTTCCTGTGAAGAATGTACTTGATGGAGATTTATGTGAGCAGTATTTGTCCATTGAGCCGGCTAAACAAAAAAGTATTGCTGGTGATATGTACCGAACCCCGAATCAAATTTGCAAGAAACTGGAAGACATAAGAACGCGTTATGCTTTCTAAGGTCAGTAAATTATTATTATTCTCACTAAAACATCATGATTGTTTGCTTTTTTGTATGATGATTCATTTTTTTACATATGTTAGACTATGAAATTTTGTGATTCTATATAAAACTACTGACTAAGCACATAAATTCTAAAAAGCTTTCGAATAAAAGAAAACGGTCTAAAAGTTGTATTTTTTTCTCATTTTAGATACTTTTTTAAAACCTTTCTCTGGGATAGTAAAAAGAAATAGAATAAAGGTGAGTTGTTTTGCACTTGTACCTTATGCTTATGACAATGTAAGTTCCTTTTGAACATTGAAATTTCTGAGTCTTCGTAAAGCTGTTGTAAAGAAGTATTATTTTGATGAAATAGCATTTATGCATTTACCTTGGGACACCTATGATTGGTTGTGATTAGTGTAAATTTAACTACTGAATTTATTTTCAACGATTCAACTGAATTACTATTTTTGGAAATGCATTCTAGATTTCTTTTTCTTCTTTCAGGAATGGCTTTCAACTTGCTTCTTAGTTTTACTACATTTACAACTGGACTTAGTTTTCCGGTGAGTAAACATTTTTTTTTTTAAGTAAATACTAATTTTAAAGGCAACGTACTGCTTAGTTTTGCTCATAGTGATGACTAGTATTTCTGTACCTTGGGACACCTATGATATGTCATGATTAGTGTACGAATAATTAGCTGATTTTGTTCAAGTTACTTTTTAATTTTTCAAATCCAATTAAAGCGATTTGTTTGTCTAATGTATTGTCCTTTTTTTCAATTTCAGGAAACTCAATTATAAATATAAGCGTGTGTGAAATAAATTATATTTATTCAAGAGGTAAGGATGTCCGCAAGGAGGCACTGAGTTTAATACTTTTTCTGATGATTAAATAATATGTTAGACTTATGATATTTAATGATTTCAATTTCTTAACTGAAATAGAAATTAAAATGATTTGTTTCTTATTTGTTTATCTAATGTATTCTTTTTTTCAATTTCAGGAAACTCATAATAATTATAAATTGAAGCGTGTGTGAATACTTCATCATATTTATTCAAGAGGTAAGGATGTCCGAAAGGAGTCACTGATGATGATCACTGAGTTTGCCTTTGATGATTTTGATCATATGATATTAAGTCCACTGTTCTTTCGGCACATAAATTTATGTTCTTCATAAAGTTCATCTTTAGTATGGGGGTTTTATGTAGAACTTATAGAATTCCGGAACGACCCATATAAAAATGAAAACTTAGTTGAACATACATTTATGTTCCGGATGGGGTCTTCTTCTTCTTAAATGAATTCAATTTTTATCTGAAATAGAAACTAAACTGATTTGTTGTTTCTTATTTGTTGGTACATACTTACATCATTCTTTTCTCCTTTTTTACAGAATATTCACAATGGACTGTTTTCAAAATAATAAGTTATAATTTAAGCTATGTATTAATTTAAATAAAAAAAATATCTCCAAACAACGAATGATTTTTATTTATTTAATCTGTTAACAGATTTTTAATGTAGTTTTGATTCAAGAGGAGTTGGTGGCCATGAATTATCTCCATATAAATCGGAGACAACTCGTAGATTGAACATAAATATAACTTCGTCTTATAGGAAAATTAAAAAAACCATACTTTCCAAGTCAAAGTTTTTCAAATAAATTAAATGAAATGGCCGCCTCGCCATCTACCACTCAGAGAAAGAGAACTAATGGAAAAGTTTACAAACAAAAAAGCTTTGTTGTGTAAAAAAAATTACTGCTGCACATAAATGCAGCAAAAGAACTTTAATGGGCAATATGTACCCAAATAAATATCGTTTCAAACAGTTTCCGAACAGTTTTGTTTGTATTTTCGACTATTTTCTTATAATATTTTGTTTGGGTCAAAGCAGTGTCCGTGGCTTAGTGGTTAAGTGCGTCGGATCGAATTCCCATAGAGTTTTTATTGCATCTTTTACGGGAACTGCCTCTTACGATGTACTGGCAAAACTTCAAAGAGTATCAGCCTGTGGTGAAAAAAGTGCTTCTCAGCTAGCTTTGCCGTTCTGAATCGGCATTAAATCGTAGGTCCCCTTAATTCTTCACACGCACTCAGAGAATTGGTGATGAAAGTAAGCCAGCTAGGCCTTGGGTCTTCAAGAGCTGTCTCACCACTCTATTTTTTATTTTATTTTCTTTTTCTTGTTTTTTTGGACCATAATAGAGGTAAAACGGTATACAGTATAACAAAATGTAGCCGTGTGCGAATTGGATGAATTGTGGTTAAAAAATAAAAATGGATGAATTTTTAACCACTACTGTCATATTTTAACCTGCTCCGCAGCTAGTCTAATAATTTTATTCAATGCGAAGTGTCAAAATTTAACCAAACGTCAAGTTTTAACCCATTTTTAACTGAATTAGGCCGTGTGCGAATTAAATAAAAATGGATGAATTTTTAACCACTACTGTCATATTTTAACCTGCTCAGCAGCTAGTCAAATAATGCGAAGTGTCAAAATTTAACCAAACGTCAAGTTTTAACCCATTTTTAACTGAATTCGCACACGGCCTTAAGCTTAAAATACCCCAGTTGTGTAAAACGACATTTTCTTTTTGAAAAGAGCAAATTGGAATTGGATTTGGAAGTGAGATGGAAAAAGTATTATCTACGCTTTGAAAAAAATTGAGCTCAAAACTTGAAAATCCGTACAAATAGAAAATACTCAGTTTAAATTATCTAAATGACGAAAATTCTACATTTCCTAGTATTTTACTCTTCATATCTAGCACATTTTCAACGAATGTCCAGGATAAAAAACGCCTTGGACCAATTTTATGATCGAAGGTCAACTTTTAACCATGGATCAACGAAAGAACACATTGGTAAAGTTTTGTAATTTACCAATTTTTTTAAATTTTCTTCATTTCCAAATAAATGTGGTCGATTATATAGGATTAGCATAAGTTCATATTGCTATAGGAGTGAAACAACCGATAAATATTCCTTCTTTGATCTGTGGTTCAGAGTTAACCCTCGATTGTACAACTGGTACCTCCTTATCAGAATTGCGATTGTCTTTATTGTTTATATTTGAAAACTAGATACCTCTGTCATCTCATCTGTGCATGCTTGCTTTTATTAAACAGATATGAGTTTGTATGAGCAAGATAAACGATTTTGCAGCCGCCCAAAAGAAACACAAATCCATTGAATTCAATTTAAATTTTTATAAAAAAAAGTACAAAACATGGTTGTTATTGTTATCCTACCATTATTTCCGGCTTTGAAATATGTGTTGGCATTACTTTTATCAATTTCACCACTATGAACACCAAAATATCCACCACTCCGCCATGTTTGAATTTGAAGTTTAAATCATTTCTTTCTCTTTTTATCTGCAGGCGATATAGCTTTGAAACTATTGTTATCCATCTCACTCTTACATTTACTTTTCGGCGAAATGAAAAGTATGTCCGGGAGCGAAGTTGGTCGCAACGTGAATCCTCTGTGAAACATAAAAATATAAATTATTTTCTAGAAATTTTCACGAGATTAAATATAATAATTAAAGAAATTTAACTATTTCCAATAACAAGTTTCCACAAGTTAACCGAATACGCAAACTCTGGGAGTAAATAATCTTTTCAATTGTTTCGCAACCAGAGCATGGAATTCTTGTAAACCACAAAAAAAAGATTGAAAAAATGATGAACGCCTAATGTCATGGATCCCATCGAATCGGTAAGTGTGTAAAACTGAGAATTGATATTAAACAATTATTAACAATTTATTTAATTTTGGATACGGATTTTATATAATGTTTTCCTTAAGCTCTTGTTTTTTTTCTCATACTCAACTCAATGAAATTATCAGAAAAATGTGCTCCTGACAAATCATTTGCACAATATTTTATTTCCAATTTGTGAAGCACCACCCTTCGAAATTCTTTTATTTAAATTTTCGTTCAAAATTTATGAAAATTAAGTCTGGAAACAAACATAAATTCGAGCTCTTATTTTTCTTCGGACACGTCGTCGCCTGCACACAGCCTGCTTATGACCCAATCAGCATTTTATTTATATTTTTTTTTTCACCAAAAAAAAAGTTTCAAAAAATTAAGTGCCGTGAGTTGAGTTCCACTTTACTTTTTATATTTGTCTAAATATAATGCTAGGAGCTCTCTACTTGAAAAGATGAACAGACGAACACGGGGGACAAAATCGTCGCCGTCGCCAAGAAAGAAACGTGTAATGGAATTTTATAGAGACAGTAGAATTGTTGTTGTGCCGGTCTCAGGGTTTATTCTTCGTGTTGTATATTTTATTTTGGCCTGTAAAGTGCTCGATTTAATTTGCAACTTATGAAAACGTTCCATATTTACATACTTTGTTTTTGTTTCATATTTATAAAATATTTTTGCAAAAGGTTTTCCAATCTAATACCGCAGTATTGCAATATTTATTGAAGCAAAACCTTTGATTAGTTAGGTTGGGGTTTGGGGCATGATTTTGAGGGTGTATGGTACATAGTGCGCTTCTCTTCCCACAGCCATGCATGTCTCTTCTGTTCGCTTGAGTAATTTGACGGTGACTTGTTGGCAAGTTTTTTGATAAGACTAGAATTATTTTATTTACAACCTAGGTGTAGCTTGATGAAAAAAGAAAAAGGTTTGTCCGCTTTTTTTATGTTTTTTTGGACAGTCAGACATGGGATTATAAACCATTATTAAAATAAGTACTCTTCTGCCTCTTGCTGCAAAGGTTTTATGGTCATAATTCTTATCAATTTAATCTGGAAGTCTTCAATCCGAATCTTTGTTCTTGAACGTTCTAGTCCAGCCTAAATAAAAGCGCCGCAATCACAATTGAATATGAAATTGTCTGAATGGAATATACGCTTATTTGCATTCCTTTTAAATTTAATACAGGCTTAATTTGTTAGTACCTTTCATAAAAATAAGTTGTCTATTGTTCTTATTAAACCCAGAACCAAATAAAGGACAGACAAGGTGCTTTAAGTTTTGAATGGACGCTCTGTGGTCTTTAGTCTCTTTGTATCGGTTGTCAAATTTTGTCAAGTTATACAATTTCGAAATTCAAAACAATTATTTTCAGTCGGTTCGAAAATTGAATTCATTGTGTTAATATGAACGAATTAATAATAGTTTTTCCTTCAGGAAATATAAATTGTAATTGTAATTTATTGTTTTCAGTAAACTCTCATGTTGAACAACAAGCTTCAGTACAAACAAACTATAAATTTGCGGACCATCCAAAATCAAATTGAGTAGCTTAAATATGGCACAGCATACGCAACCTGTAGCTCATCAGCCGCAAGCGCAACAGCAACAGCCGCCGCCTCAACAGACACAGCAACAACAACAGTCGTCTTCACAGCAGCAATCGGGAACACAGCAACAACAGCCTTCTCAACAGCAACAAACACAACAGCAACAACAGATTGTAACTACTCCTAACACAGTGGTATCACAACAAAACAATAACTACGCACACCACGGAGGTGCTGCTCAAGCTGTGTATAACCAAATGCATTATTTGCCGGCACATGGGGTACAGCCTGTTGCAGGTCCTGTTTATCCAACAATGATCCCTGGGGGTATTCCTCCTAACGTTTACGTAAATAACGTAACTGCCAATGTCAATCTACATGGCTGGACAGCTCATCCAGTTCCTACCTATATTCCAGGAGGGCCTCAGCATTATTTGCCTGGTGAAGTACAGCCTGCAATAGCAGACCAGGTAAGTCTCACAAATGAAGATCTTTTGGGAAAAATTTTATTAATCTGTTGATTTCTTTTATTTAACAGAATAATCAAGTAATGCAAACGATTCAACCGTTGCCTGTTGCTACTTCAAACCCAGGCCGCGGCGCTCGTCGAGGGCGCGGACGAAATAACAATAACAACAATCGTCGTAACGACTATGTACAACGCCAACAGCAGGAAAGTCCAGCCCCACAGGAGATCGTTAACGCACCATCGATCGACCCTCAAACAATGGCCAATGCAGCTTATCCGCAGTACGCTTATCAATATACATATCCCGCGTACTTCGGCGGACCACCACAAAATCACATGGTTCACCCACAGGCTCAACAAGCTGCAGGACACCCGTTATACGTTGCAAGTCCAATTTCCGTATATCCTGGACCTCAAATCTATAACTATCACCCGGGTATCATTTATCCGTCGATGATGCACCCTGCCGAGTATCAGTTCGATGAGAACAGCGACGATCAGCGTAGCAATGATGGAATGATGCCACAAATGTGGCACCATCCAATATATCCAGAGGAGTTTGTCAACCACGAAATGATTGTACCCGATGATATTAATCACAATGCTCCGTCTTTGGCTTCGTCCGAAACACCTAGCATGCTTAGTCCTAATTATCAAATTTATGATCCACAAATGCAACAAACCTTAGAGTTGCAACAACAAATGGGTGTTATGCATATTTACGATGACCAACAACAAATGCAACCCCATCCAGGACATATGCAACAAATCGAAGACGACATGTCAGATTGTTCTATACAAATGCAAGGAGGTGCTATAATGCAGCCAATGCTTCCGCCACTCGAACATCAGTCCCACCATCATATCATGCAAACTCAAATTATTCCAATAGACGCTTCAACATTGGATCAAAGTGGTGGTGAGTGTTTATCTTTCTTTAAATTTATTTTACGAAGAACATTGTATAAATTTTTATAGACACTTATTAAATGGATAGGTATTTAATTTGGGGTTCTAAAGTCAAACGTGTCATCGCTGAATTAAGAAATTTGAGTGGAAAACGTAAGGGTTGTTGTAATTAATAAGTCGTAAATTCGTCATTAAAAATGTTTTATAATAAAACATTAAAAGTACATACATAGGGGGAATTTTTGTACAAGCTCTCTCTATAGGCTTAAGACAATGATTCTTGATCAGAAATAGTACGTGTTTGCCTGAACACGCATAATAAGATCAACTAATAAATGAGAGTCATCAATTATGATACAAAAGTAACCTAATTTCTTCGATTTTTCAATAAACGAGCGCACGTTCGGTCCATATTTCCAATTGCATAACAAACTGTACGTAACAAATATTCAAAGACACAATAGTAGTATGTATTTTAGAACGATTCATAAAAATAAATTGATCCATACACTTTTCAATGCAAACAAATATCGTTGCATGTGAATCTTCATTTATTCGCTGTACGTATGCTTGAGGTGGATTTGATAATTAAAACTGACCTTTGTATTTAGTTTTTACGAGCTCAAACTGCTCATTGCTCTTGATTGGTATCTCCTTACCTATTTGACAGCAATGCTGTTGCAGTAGTAACAAATTAATGAAGAAACGATCATCTTGAGTGGTTTGGAGAGATGCATTGGTACGCAAAACCTTATTGCTTGATTGTTGTTTGTGTAAAATGAATTGAATGAGCGTGTGATATATTTTCTTGTTGCCTCCTTTTTATTGCTTTATATTGGTGAATATTTTGATGATTAGATTCGAAAACAATTGAGAGTTTTGTTAACTTTCATTTAAATGTGAGTCGGTCGTACTTTTGCCAGTGAAATCAATTTAACAAAATACAAATTTAGATTTAGGGGTGCCTTTCTATGTGCCGCTCATAATTTACTGACAAAAGATTTGTCAAACAATGATTCATGTTTGTCTTTGTTAAATGGTTGAAACAAGTGGTTTGAATAAGATATCAAGCCGATGAAATTATCTTCAATTTGTATTTGTGTGCGGTTACTGTGTTCAAGTTGTGGGAAAGCTTAACTTTTTGACATTCATATGAAAATGACAGTCGTAATCAGCTCAATTTATTTATCTGATCAGCTTACAATAAGCAAAGGCAATTTAATCACAGTAGGACTTTTATTATTTTCGTTCAAATTTAAAACAAGCTACATATTTGGAAAAAATAAGACCTCGCTATAAAGAGAGATAAAGGGAAACATTTTAATGCAGACATTTCCAACATTAATGTAGGGTTTATTGGAACGTTCTAACTTTTTTATGATTCTATTTTGAAGGTGAAAAAACAATTTTGGTGGCCTTTAATTTTATGAGAGGTTTATTATCACTTGCAGAATTCTGTACACAAAATAAAAGTGATTAAGATCTAGATCTAAGGTAAGGATAAAAAACGAGCAAGAATATAGGTAGTACCTGGCTGATGTCCTTAAGAACTATTTATATGGCGTCGATTTTATAATTGTTTGCCATGTTTCCACAAGTGTAAATTGATCTTTTAAACGATATTACAAACAAAAATTGTATTTGCTTTGCAATTCGCGAGTTTATATTAAAGTTCGTTGTTGAACACTGCTTTATCCGCCATTGCTGTTCAAATTAGTTCTTGGAGCAACCCATCTTTCTAAAACATAATAATCGGCCTAAGCGAGGTAACCGTCAGAGCGGAATTCTCTCCGATTTCCTTCGAATCGGAGACATTTTGCCTGTCGGAGAAATACCTCGAACCAAAATTCGGAGGAAATTGGAGAAAAATCCGCTCCGACCGACGGTTACCTCGATTGGGCCGAATAGCTACTTGATGAAGCCCCTTAACCTAACCTAACCTACTTGATGATTGAATTGACAATACAGACAGACAGACACTGAAAATTCAGTTTCATGTGCTTTTGTTTTTACTAATTGACAATTTCAAGTGGATCTGAAATTCTTCGACAGTAATATCTGGCATAATTATTTTATGTACCTACATGTATAGTTTGCTCAACAATTGGAGTCATAACAGGATACTGCCTCATAGGCCAACATGCTATGAGGCCGGGGGTTTACACTAATGACTTCTTGAGAAGCTGCATGGACGAAAGAGAAGAGGAAACAGTCCAACATCTTCTATGTACATGCCCGGCACTCTCGAATAGAAGGAACACCTATCCCGGTAACCCCTTCTTTGACTGGCAACGATCGACACAAGATGTCTCTCAAATTTCATTAAAAGTACAAAATGGCTCTCCCATGAGTAACTTTTTAGTGGTATCACAATCAGCCCTATCGGCGTATCCGTTCGGAGAAACTTACGATCGTAGAAAAGTTCCGATCGTAACATTTATTTTGTTCATGGTATCCGTTTCGTAAATGAAATATTGACGTGTAATAACGCATGTCGTTTCGCAAATGTTCTGACACAATTTAGCTGTCGGAACAATCGGAGACGCATAAAACAATATAATCGCTATGCACCGAATAATGTTAGTTGAATTTTCGCTTTTCGCCGCATGAAATCAAATCGTGATGCGTTACGATTTAACAATCGGAACCCTTAGGACGATACAAAATTCGTATATATCGTACAAATCGGATAGAATTTTGTTACGATCGGATACGACGATAGGGCAGAATGGGCCACTCTAACCTAACCTAACCTATGTATAGTTTTAAAGCATACATATATAGTATTCTTACTATCTTGGAAATCACTGTACGTGCTTTGTTTCTTTACCCCAGAAATTAAATATGTTACTCAAGTAATCATATCCAACTGATTATTTGGTGTCAGAGTTTCAAGTGCATTTATATCATAAAAGAAAAAAAACGATCTTGTGCTTAGAAACTGTTGTGATGCCTATTTCCGTATCTATATGTCAATACAGACAAATTGGCAAGCAAACATAGGCATTACCAAGCTATTTCCTTTTAATATTTAACGTTATCACAATTATCTGCTTCATATGAAAACAAAATTTGTTATCTAATTGCAGTGCATGTGCTCCATAAAATAAATATAGAAAAGAAAACAACAACACTAAAATCTACGGCTAGTAATTTCGCCTTTTGATTTTCATTAGATGCAACCAGGCGTTCTATTCTCCATTCAACCATGGGTGCACTTTAATAATATTCAGAACTTTGTATTCTAATTATGCATAACAAATCCGAAGAAAAACAGATGTATCATACAACTGACAGAAGCTTGAAATGGAAATTAGAATACAAATCTGTTTCTCAAACTTAATAATTTTCGAGCGCTCATCACCTAATAAAAAACTATTTGTTGATATATCGGATGCTAATCGTTCATATTTATCAGTGTAGACAAATACAAACAAAACAAAAGTTTAACATTTTAAAGAAAGGCACGGAAACTATTAATTTTCAATTCAAACGACGTCAATTTATTCGGAACTATTTAGGTGTGCTTGAACCTTCACAAACACAAAGTAAATTTATTTATCAACCCTCATTAAACAATAAGAAATAACAGACATTTCACAAACATTACTGTTTCTGAGCGAACTTGTGTTTTATTTGTTTAATCAGGCCTATATTTTGAGTTAAGAAACTCTATTTGCTTTCTATTTTTATTCTGCAACTGCTTATGAGCATATTCACATACTCTACACAGAATGAACTTGCTTTCAAAAATATGTTCCAAACAATGCAAGTAAGAAAGACACTTGTGTCCACATTATTTCAGTTAGTTTCTTAAAGAAATTTATTCTTGTGAGCCTGTTTTGTTTTCCATCATCTGTTTTCGTTTCAATAAAAACTGAAAATGTTAAAATAGAACTGAAAAACAATCGAACAATTATAATATGCAAACAAAATACTATCTACTTCATTCAGTTGCATTTTCTGCTTAGTCGTGAATATAATATTTCTTTGAGATATTCGTTTCTTATTAAAAATACCTGCAATTAAATCTTGTTTGTGAGCTAGGTTAGGTTAGGTTATGTGGGCTGACAGTTGGTGTTGTTACGGTCACATTTAGACTAACGTAGATCCTTAGTATTGTAAGTCCTGATAAAGTTTTTTAACCTATGAAATCTATGGTTGGTCGAGCCATTTAGTGCACTTGACTAAGTTCAGTAGGCGATTGCGATTAAATGATTATCAACGAAACAAGAAAATAATTTCGAAATAAGATTTCAATAAGAACAATTTGATAAAACATAAATATCGATAACGAAATGACGATTTTCCACTGTAGCAGAGATTTGACATACTTCTCTTTCCGTACAAGCAAGCAAAACTTCTCTTTGTTGTGTAGAAAAACTGTGGATTGAAACAAAAATAAAACCAAACACATTATTTGTTTGCTAATTTTTTATGGCATTTTCTTTTCATTATATCCCTTCTCTCTATCCATTTGTTTGTTTAATTGCTATAATTTCTTTGTTATTACAGTTTAGTAATTTTTCTGATATTTTTGGTTTGCTTTTCATAATACTAGTTTCGATTAACACGAATAGTTACTCTTTTGCTTACTGTTGAATAAGTGGATCATAAAATCAACGAACAAAACTTTAAACAATAGCCATTGCTAAACATAAAGTAACAGCGCGCGCTTATATTTTATTTAAACTGAATTCAAATGTCTAAGTTGTTTATTCCCTTTGATTTTTAATAATTTTTTGTCCATCCAATAAGGGTGTATTAAAAGTAAGTTACTAGATTCTACTTATCAGTTTAGTTTGTAGTTAGAGTATATAATACCGTTTTTTGAAAATAATTACATTTGTTTTCTTGATTCTGGTAGTATTTTAAAAACAAACAATTTAAACATAGAGACTTGTTTTTTGATATTTCTATATTTTTGGTTTAATCAATACTAGAATTAACAGTGACCTTAAACTAGAATTACAAAAATAAACAATGGACATACGCTTTAATAGTAAAAAGTTACAAAAAATCAACAATTAAAAAAAATAACTACTTAATGTACAATATTAATTTGTTTTTCACATTATGTTCAACACAATTGTTTCTGAATCTTTGTTTTGTTTCCAATACAGTCGCAACTTGCAGCTATAAAGAAAAGAGCTATCTTTTGAACATACAATTTTAATTTACAAATTCCTTAAAGAAACAAAATCGTTAAAAAAATATTACTTAATTATTTTATCTATCGTGAATAGATTTAAAAACTATTTGTTTTGTTTGTTTTTGATCTAAAATGTATATTTTATTTTAGTGTATATATATAATTATTTCTCTCTAACATTCTTTCATTAACTTTTTCTTAAAATCGTTTGTTGATTTAATAATTTTATTTGGTTGCTAAGCTATGCTAATTTATTTTGCTCTTTGTTGCTGCTGCTAATGAGGAAAATGGCATTAAGATTGAAATAATAATAAACAAAAAACAATAACCTTAAAATCTCTCTTGAACTCATAAAACTGATTCGGACTGCTGCTTGTTGTTGTTGAGAGCTCCCGGTGGTTGTTCTTGCTGAGGACTAGGTAAAGTTTTGACAATCTTGGGCACAATTGTTATGGGTTGATCATCATCCTCTAGGTCTTCGGCTTGTTCTTCGTCAATTGGCGTAAGGACTTCCATATGAACTGGCGTCTCGTCAGTGCTTGTGCAACGCTTCAGACATGGCGCTAAAAAGCTAGTTACTGTTGAAATAGCGAAGAATGCTCCAGCCATGTAAAATGATATATCGTATGATGCAGTCGCATCATAAACTGCACCGGCTAATGGTGATCCAATGATAGCGGCGAAGCCTCTGAACAGAATCAGTAGGCCGAATGCATTTGTGAGCCTTTCCAAACCAAGAAGATCCACCAATATAATTGAAGTTAGAGAAATATAGCCAGATATAGCAATTCCGAAAAATATAGCCATGACTACGTAGGATGAGTAAGATGCACATAGCGGTGTTGCAGTTACAGCAACCGTTGCTATCAATAGGCAAATATTATTTAGAAGAAGTGAATTGACTTGCGGAAAATCTGCAACATAACCACAAATAACTCTGCCAAATGTGTTGGTAATACCGATGATTGCAATTAAAAACGAAGCTGAATTAGAATCAATACCATCGAGCATAGCTGCATCGACCAAGTATACGAATGGAACATAGAGTCCAGCCATTCCGAAAACGTTCGATATTCCAATTAGCATAAATACGGGATCCTTGAGTAGGGTAACATCTAACATTGTGTTGAGAATTGCTTTCACAGAATCTGGTACACCACAGCATGGGCACAAATCATATTCTTCACGATGCTTTTCAGCTTCAGCAAGAGGGTCAATCATTCGCACATCGCGCATGCTTTTTTCGTATTTAGTTAGTGAAAGAACGGAATTTCTGTAGTTTGTTAGTGATTTTTGTGATTGGTATTGTGGTAGATTGGTAACCGAACCTGAGTAAAAAATATCTTTTCTAGAAAGTGGTCTCACCATTTTTCCGCTGTCGTTGCGTTGGGACAATGACAATTTTGATGAATAATTTTCGACGCCATTGCTTTCAAGATCTGCTCTAGAAGATGCTCGAATCGCTGCCAACGATGGCTTGTATCGCTCACTGCTTGAAGTTTTTCTTACTCTGTCAAAAGACGGCACCGAACCGTTCTTAGGAAGGCTTTGGTAGTCGATCGTGAATGCAGGCTGTGAAGCATTGCGAATCATATCGTTTGAATTAAATGGACTGCTGGCATCAGTTTCTGAATTACGATATGGACGACGTCCACGACGGACTTCTAATTGACTCTGACCATCAGGGGAGTTTTGTTGGTTTTGTTCATTTTGATTTTCGGCCACTTTTGCTTCAGTAATTGTGGGTAAAGTTGATACAGGGTGTAATGTACCACTTTGTTGCTGCGATGCTAGTAGGTCTAAATTCAGACTAGAATGTACTCCCGGGTCGGCGTTGATCGGCATTTTGAGCTTGCGTTCCATGCTCCCATCGGGCATTTGAACCATAAAATGTGATCCCCCAATTGAACCACGTTCCATTTGCAATCGCTTTTCTTCATACATTCGTTGCATGAGTGGCTTGACCTTTTTCTTCTTTGGATAGGTAAGTGGACGCATCATTGCACCAAATACAGCACAATTCAAGATCAAGCCGGCAAAGATTAAAAGCGAATTCTTCCATCCAAATAATTTTAAAAGATATGTTGCAAAAGGTGCAAATGCAAACGTTCCTACTCCTGAACCACAAACGGCTATTCCAGTCGCCAGCGACCGCTTCGTTTCAAAATAATAGCCGACAGCCACAACGGCCGGCAAGTAGATCATACCGAATCCAAATCCACCCAAAACACCATAAGTCAGCATAAGCATATTAACAGACGTACTCATCGTACTTAAGACAAACGCAATGCAAGCCACCACACTGCCCGCTATGCAAACAGCTCGGCAGCCAAATTTGTTAGCTAAAGCAGACACAATCGGACCTGCACTTAGATACACACCGCTCAATAAACTTCCGACCCATGCCACTTTACCCTTACCCTCGCCAAAGTAAACGACAAATTCCCCCAAAAATATTCCAAATGTATAAGCAATACCGTCCACAATCATGTTGCACATAAACGAAGCGAAGCATATCACCCAACCATATCCTCCGTCAGGAGGTGGTGGTAATTCCTGGTATTCACTAATATCATCATCATCATCTGGGCTGTTGCCCTCTTGTATATCAGCTGTAAGGCGCGCCGCTTCCTCGCAGGCAATTTCACTGTCAGTCCTTTCGATTTTCCGAAGTCGCGACGCGATTTTTGAGTTATTTGAATCAGCCATTTAGGTTACGTTATTTTTTTAAATATTTAAAATTTTATTATTTATAAAAAAATAAATGTTTGTTTTAGTAATTCACAGTTCATTCGATATGAAATAGGGAGTTTTGTTTTTTGAAAGGTACACTAGTTAAGGTGGATTTAAATGAAGATAAATTAAACACGTTTTATATTTGCCTTACACAAAATTAAATAAAAAGTCTGGCGCGGCACAGAGTCTAAAAAAGGCAATGTTCTTCACACGCTCATCGTTAAATACTAAGAAGAAGAAATAAATATCACCACAGTACTATAAAACAATTATTATCGATATTCCGATTCTTAGTTTGTAGATAGCTTTTACGGGAAAGTCGTTGAAGATAACTCCCTCTTTGCTTTCCTTTTATTTAAGTATTGTAGTTTTCAGCTGGAGTTAGGCCAATGTATTTGTTGTTGTTGCTGGCTTTTATCACTGACATTATTTAAAGTGATAATAGACTTATCTTGCGATTTAGAATTAAAAAAAAAGAAAACAAAAATTCTTCGATTCACTCGGCAAAAGTTACAATGCTGACTGCGTCGATATATTATGTACTATTCGGTTGGACTGCTTGAATTCAAGTGGCAGATTCAATGTTGGGCTACTGCCTCTTTAAGTTCAGAATCAACAAATTATATCAACTCCTTTATGGCAGACGCTATCAATTGTGTTTGTCAAATATGTGACATTTTTATCAAATGCCACACCAACATGGAAAAGGTATTTTTTTGACTTTGTTTTGTTTTCAAATTTTACACTAAAAATCGCATTTGTTTTGGTTTGTGTCACAGAAATAAACTATTTAGGCATAGATTTTTTTTTTTTTTGAAGAAAGCTCTGTCTCGTTGTCCTCTCCGCCTTCACCCTCGCCCACCAGCAGAATGTTCTTTATGTTTCGTTTCCCCTCGAACTGCGACTACCTCTTAAAGAACCCGATAAGTGATTGTAAAAATTGTTTAATGCTTTGTTTTGATTTCTTTCATTGTATTGTATTTCACGTTTATTTTTAAAGAAAATTATCGAGACTTAAATATTTGAAAAGTCAGCGATTTTCCAAACTACGGCGGCGGCGGCAAGTCGTTGGAAAAACCGAACAGCGAACTTTTATTTATCGGGGTGGTTGTTGGTTAATACAAGGAAATTCAAAGTACACCTAGCGCAGCACAGCAAGTGGAAAATTTCTTCTTTTACTTTTATTATTTATAAATATATGGAGAGTTCTTTTTTTTATATATTTTGTTCGTTTTATTTAGAAATTATGTATGTACGATGAATTCATTTTCTTTTGCTAGTCGTCGTTGTTTTTTTTTTTGCTTTTTTGTTCTATTTCAACTTTTTTGTTTAAATTGTGTATGGTGGTTTCTATTTTGCTTTCGTCGTCGTTTTTTTTCTTATATTTCACTCGGAGAAAATTAAGCGAATTGATGTTGAAGGAAATGTGGGCGAAAAATCGAATTTAAACTTATCGAACAAAAATCCATTTATGTAAAGCAACAACAACAACAAGAACCAAATTAATTCAAACAAAAAAACGACGTTCAGGGAAACAAAAATAATACAGAGTGAAGAGAATAAAACCAAAATTCAAAAACAAAAGAAAAAAATATCCTGGATGGTTCTTGGTAAAAATTTCGTTTATAAATTCTTTAATTCGAAAAGAATTTCTGTATTATTTTTGTTTTAAGTACTCTCTCGCCCGTGGTGACTTTATGAAATGAAATAAAACCACGACGTAACATTTAGTATAGAAAACTGTTATACTCACAAAATGAAATGTTCTCATGCTTTTATTTTTGAAGGTTGTGTGCTTTAATTGTTTCTGTATATTTCACAATAAATATCGAAGTATACGAGCGAGACTCTCCCAAAAGTTAACCGTTTCTCTTTGGCACACAAAGATATACAGTCTTGCTTGTATGTGATAAAAAATCTATTCATTTTTCGTTTGATTCGATATGTTCCCCTTTGGTTGGAGTGGAATTTGAAAACGTGTTTTTCACAATGAATTGCTAGAGATAAAAAAGGTATTCAAATTTTTTGCATTGCTCATCGAACGATCGAGTAAGAAAAATTGACATTTTGTTTACATGAACTAAACAAATTTGTGTAGTTTGGCAAAAAATATTAATTATAATTTGTCGAAGAAAAAACCACTGTTCGTTGTTCCTTTATGAGAATTGTTCATACATTTAAAGTTACCAAAAGTAAAAGACCTTTCAGCATGGTTCGTCTCTTGCGATTTCTCATATCTTAAATATTTCCATCGCAAAGTTTGTACCTTATTCCCATTTCTTCTGGAAATTCTTTTGAAATTCGAACTCATCATTACTAAAGCAAAGCACCGGCTCGAAACATACTTTTTCTTTTCAGCATAAAGTGAACATTCAGTTTTCTTCAATTGCAGCAAAAAAGTTTTTACATACTACTTCAATCCAGGCTTGAACACTGGTGGCAAGACAGAGAGTGCGAGTGCGTGACCAATTTGTTTATGAAACAGACTTCTGCCTGTAAGCACAACACAATACTGTGGTCTCGTGTATAGTGCAACGTGGTATTATAGGTATACAAACGTGTTTGGCAAAATACTGACGATTATGTTATATAAGTTTACTGACTCATCTGTTCTGTGTGTTCTGTGACATTTGGTCGCGATTCCGCGTTTTGCCACAAGACATTTCGACTTGAGAATTCATTACTTCTAGAATAAAATTCATCCAGCTCGTTCTTCCTTCTCATGACCTCTCTAAATAAGAAAAAAATCCGCCAAACTTCTCCGCTTAAAAGTTTTACATGCCAGCAATTGCACACAACTACCACGAATGTCTTTTTCTCTCTCAGCACAACTACCAAGTAGGGAAGTTTTTTTTGTTGATTTTTACGCGGCTCAAATTGTTTTGTATTAGAATTACTTGTATAGTTTTGGCGTCGGCGCTGAAACATTGAGAACTAAGAAATTTCCAGGGGATCTGTGCCGGTACGCGGCATTGCGGCGCGAATTAAAATCACATGCGCGCGCTCTTTTCTCTTTTGTACAAGAATCTAACACCTGAGAATGAGAAAAACTTGATAGAGCACGAAGGTATAGGTTATGTTGTACGTGTGCAATGTGCTCTGCTGCTTGTCTGTACCCTACCGTGTTGTAATGAGGTAGAGCTTTTTAATAATCTAGTTTAGCCCTATTCGACTTGTTCGACTTGCATGTTGTTGAGGATGAGAGTGTTTTCCCAAGGAGAAAAAGCGATCATTAAAAGATGGGGGAGGGGAGGGGTGGGTTTCCGAGTGGTATTGTATGTACGGGTGAAATGCAGACAAAAAGCGCATCACAACATATTGAAATACATCAATAAAAAAACCACCACAACGGCTAAGCTGAACTTCGAAAGGTAAACTATAAACTTGTTTATACATAAATAAATTATTAAGTGTCATCACTTCTCTTTGTTCGATTTTCTAATACTTACGTACCTACAAAGTTTATTCATAATGAAATTGAAAATAAGAAAAAGTTAAGTGCACTTTCCTTGTAACAAGAAATGTGACAGTGTCATCGGCTGTTGTCTTGCCAAGTTTTCTTGCATCGGCTGTCACGTGTACACTTCTTTAAGATTAAAAAAGGAAAGATAACATTTCTTCCCACGTAGGTACATATAAACACATATACATTTAGTTGCATACTAGTATGGTAAACCGCATGGATGAAGAGGGTGGCATCTTTAAAGAGGCTTTTTCAACTCTTGAGTGAATATTAAATTATAATAGATTTACTTGACCTTACTCTTAGTTTAATTGGCAACAGCAACAGCGGCAAAGACGAGTGTCCAGGAATGTATGATTTATTTAACAGATACTTGAAATCGACCCTGGGTTATGTTAAGTCTGCCTATGCTTTGATTAGTGAATTTAATCTTTTTTTTTTGACAAGAGATAGTTTTGTCCGTGCATGTATTAACCAAGATTTAGTATATTGATAGGAAAATAAATCGGATTGTCCTAAATAATTGTATCGATTTGAAGGCATCCATTTTACCTGCAAGTGACAGATGAACTTGGGATTCCTTAATGAGAAAGCAAAATAAATGTATGTCACACACATTGATGATAATGCGTGTCGATGTATGTACATAAGTTTTCCTAAAAGGGAAAGTAACAGTTGGAACGACAAAAAAAAAAGAAACGGAAAGAAAAACTTGGCGAAATGTAAAAAATAATAAATAAATCAATACTTGAGTAGGCTGGGCAGTACCTTACCCTTTAGTTTTACATAAGGACTTACGTTTAGTTCTTGGTTTTATTTATTCTGCCATAACGGTTTTTGGATTTTATTTTTAACTCAACGTTTAGCCAATACATGTTCAAATGTGAAACAAAAATAGAACAGCACGAGTCAATAAAAGATTAATTTTTATTGGCGCCTTTTATTGGATTGTTATTTCTACAAATCTCTTCACGACAAAATAATTTACCTTTTCTGCCGGATAAGATATCAGAAAATTTCTGTGTAGTTAACAAGGAAATGTTTCTTTATTGTACTTGAGACTTTAGTTGTTAATCTTATAGAATATAGAAAATTAAAGCGGTGTATCTTCGCCGATAATATTTGCGTTGATTTCCCCATTTTTTTTTTGTTTTTGTTTTTTAATACTTTTCCCTGGAAAATTATTTCCTAAATAAATTTCAATCAAATTTGATTGAAACTTTGGTTAATTTAACCGTTAATTTTTTTTAAAAACTGTTTAGAACACAAAAAGAATGTCAATTTGAAGGCTATATAAGTTAACGGTCGGCGCCACAGCCTTTATTAGATCGTTATTGATATGTACGTATATCTTTACTTAATTTACAGCCGAAATAATTTCCAAGGTGATAATAAAAAATAAATTTTAACAAGATATCAATTCGTTAGCAACAATTTATTTTTGTTCAGTGCTCAATGATTATAACTATTATTATTTCCTCTCTTTGGAGGACCGCAATATGTAATGTTGAGACTTTTCGAAACACAAAAACACATTTATCTCGTTTCTGTACTTTGAGACATCGAAACTCAGTTTAAATTTTTATATTATTCAAACGCTGATGGGTGCAACTGTTGTTCGTAAAAGTTAATTTTTTGTTTGTATTTTACCTACAAACGCAATCCACGTTTTCCGTACCTATATAGGTATAGTACTTTCTTGCTATAAATAAACATAAAACAAATTCTTCGCTGTCATACCTTAACATTTTTGATACATTTTTGTGATACTTTCCTACAAACTCACTTTGCAAAAAAATAAATAGAATGTTCCTCTTTTGCGTTCATAACTTGGATAGACACGTGAACTTGTAGTAGACGCGTTTGTACATGGAAAAAAGGACTGTTTTTTGTTTTTTCCTTTTCTATGTTCTTCTTTATTGTATTGAAACTGAAAGAAGGGTTAACGTTCTTTTTCCGTATAGCAATCCCAAATATAATCAATTAAACTAGATTAAAGAGCCGGACTGACTGTTCGATGAAATTGATATTGATCCAATTATAAAATTGTCGGTCATTATATTATAGTGTGTACACTGTACACATTGAAACTTTAAACATGATTTCTCCGTTGTTGTATAAAGATACTTTGAAGAATTTAAATTATTTAATTACATCCAGCCTTTTGTTTTAAATAATCAATTAAGAGCTTAAGTACAGTGTAAACTTTGTTTTTTTGTTTTTGATAGCCATGTAAAAAAAGACATTCAACAAACAAGTTTGAAAATCGTTCATCTTGATTAGCGATGTGCGTCAAATTGAACTTCATCAAAATGCTTAATGCGGTTTTGCATGAACAATTGCCAAGGTTTTGATAAGGGAATTAACTGATGCATTTTGTACATCTAGTAGATTGGGTCATAACCATTAAATTTCAAAACAATTTTAATCAAAAACAAACAAACAAATCTTCCGACATCCGATGTTGCTGCACTCCCATTTTTTTATCATTGTTTATCGCGAATCAAGCTTTCCCAACTCATTCTTAGGCATTACGCGATAATTTATATTTAGTTCGAATAAAAACTTTACACATCCAACAATTTACTTTACATTGAGTTGAAATGTCTACATATGCCTTCAATATATGTATAGAAAAATATGCTTTTGACTCATTTGTGTACTATGTAGACTTCGTAGGTACTATAACTTTTGTGTTGTTTTCCTTACATTGCACATTTTACTGCATGGTAACAAATAACTCATGTTTCACAAAGAAAACAAAAACAAAAATAAAATTTAAACACAAGTAATCAAAACCAATAAAAAAAAAGAAAAAACAAACACATGTGTACTTTGTGGTGTGTTATTAATTGTTTATCTAATATTGTAATTTGTCAGTGGCTCTCTGTTTTCTCCTCATAGCCCCCTTTTCGCTCTGTTATAATTCAAAAGCGTGCATTATTTTTTTTTCTTCTCTGTTCTCAAAAAAAAAAAATATAAAGAAAATAGTGAATACCTGAACTTGTCCCACTAACACTGACTGTGTGGTCGTTGCAAGGTGCTTTGACATTCAGTTAACCTTTTTTTATGTTTGTGTTTTTATTTTGCAGTATTCGTATAATTGATAAATATAGTCGGACTTGAGAGGAGACATTGGCTTTTGTAGGAAACCTGCAACTTAATATTGCGCAACATACATACCTACATAAATGTTGATGCGTGCCGCATCATGCATGCCGGTTTGCCATGATAATGAAATGCATTTTCCGGTTTTGTTTTGATGGGTTTGGCGGTTAATGCTGAGTCGTTTGTAATTTTTTGTTTTGTTTGTTTAATGTGATTACACTAGTATAATTTTTCAATTAAATTGAGTAATTTACGGATGGCAAAACAATTTGATGTTATCTGGTAAGAAACGATTACAATGTGATACAAGGTTTGACACTTCATACAACTCCTACTTAATAATTAAAATATATTCAAAAAGACATTAACAATTCAACAAGTGATACAAAATATATCATTTATTGAACACTTGTCTAGTTAAAATGTAGCATTTCCTTAGGACGAACAAAATACATATCAAAAACCAAAAATACTTCGAAATTTCATTGTTATTTGTCTTTTCACATCTGGCATTACTTTTGGCAAATATGCAAACTGGACCCTAGCCAGTTTTTTTCTTCCTTGACCATTCAGGTCTTTGTTTCTATTTCTTTTCATTTGAATGAACTCATAGGATTAGGTCATGCTATCAGTATAAAAAAAAAAAAACGAAGAAACGCAAATCGTCTCTTAATAATGTAAATTCCCCCAGCATGTCATTAAAAAAAAGAAATTCCGACAGTGTAGTGTAGTGAAGAAAAAACGACAAACACTATTACTTCCCTGTGGATGTTCTGAGCATTATTTAAATTTCAAATTTTATAACACAAAAGCTGAAGACAGCCAGACTTGAGTACTGCAATTGAATAAGGATAAAAAAGAAACTGGGTTAAACTTGTATAGTTATGTAAAAACATATTTTCCACGCATCTGATCGTCGTTCTATGACGTTCAATATCTCATTATTCAGGTTTTCAACCCCTAAGGTATTTCAAGGGAAGCACAATGAAATGAAAAGTATTCTGCTTTTCTTAAATTGTGCTTTTACGTGTTAACAGCGATTCGAATAATCTCAAAACACGAAATTACGGAAGAAAAGTGCGCGCAAAATTTATTTATAATTCCCCTAAAAAAAATAATTCATCCTTATTTACTCTTACTTCTAATATTATATGAGATATGCGCATGTTGACCTTCAGTTCTGTCATTTGCTGACAATAATTTCATGAATGCATTTAAGAACTAAAATTTGGCAATGTCTATCTGTCTTGAGTTGTTGCAGAGTATTCTGGCCTAATATTGAATCGGTCATTTACTAATTGAGTTTACATTTTTTTGTTAACTTCTATTTTTGGATAACGAATTGAACAGCTTGTCTACCGCCCTCTTATATTATCAAGAGTCTTTTAATCTTCGCTGTTTACTGAAACAAAATATATTATCGGCTATTTTATGTGCAAATGATTTTGATTAGGGACTCGAACAACAGATTTCGTAATTAATTTTATTGCTACTATACCTATATGGATCAAGTTCACAAGCAATTTTGAATTTAGTGTTTTCCCACTTGTTACCAATGGCTAAAGCTTGTAAAATAATCTAGATTAAGATTGTTATCGATCATAATAATTCTTTTCAAAATGGAATCTTATCGATAAAAAAACAATAAATTTGTTTGTGCCGACCATTTTTGTTTTCAGTTCATTATCTCTATAATTTCGGCCTTCTGAAATTTAAACAGAAAAAAAGACTCAAGTGGATAGCATGAACTATGTATTAATTAATCAAATATTATTTTTGAATACTCTTATTCTTATATAATAAAAGGTTGAGTATCGATATTAATCTTTAAATGGATTGATTGATTATATGCTTTCTTTTCTTTAGCAGACATTGAAGATTTAAAATGTATGAGAAGCCTTGTCATAAATATTCTTACGTTTTGTCGATAATTAAATTGACACACAATATTATCAACCTTAAAGTTAGTAACAAGAGCTTTTGAAAGGGAGAGTAATTAAGTGGACTTCAACTAGGTTAAAAACCTAATTATGTTGTTTCAGCATGACCTAGACAGAGTTTTTTTTTTGTTGCCATAAAAACGCAAGATTAATTCACTTAAATTTCTTCGTTAATTGTGATGAAACATAAAGAGAAGCCTTACACTATCAGGACGAGAGTCCTTGGAATTTCAATAGACCAGCAACAATAAGATTTTTGTATCAATTAACATTTGTAATTTCTTCTGGTAGATTCCTATATTTTCTTACTCATACAAACATACTAAAAATTCTAGCGACGCGACCATCAAGGACACCTCGCCCCCGCTCTCTTCAAAGCTGTTCATTTCCTTGTTCGATATGTCGCCAGTTGCCAAAATAACAAAAACTCCTTTCGATAATAATAATTTTTCTATGTATCTTTCGTTATGAAAGAATTTTTGAAGCTTTACACGTCTGTTGTTGTTTTTTAGTTTTTTTCTTTCGAAGGATAAGTAATAATTCTTTCAGTTACAACTTTGCCTGTGTTTCATCAGAGCTCAATCGATTAAAAGAAGAAAGAATGTCAAAGTTATTCTCATCAAGGTCGAAACTTTTTTGTGTGTTTTTAATGTAAGTTTTGACTTGGTGTTGAAAAAAGGAGGTATATTGTCTGTTGTTTTACAACTTTTACTATAAACAGTTCAAAAATAATTTTGTAAGTCATCACCCTTTATTCACTTCCCCTCTGAGTACAATGAAAAATGCTGTTGTTATTCTTGGCACATTTTTCCTTTTTTTTAAAGAATGCAATTCTATGAACTTAAATGAATCACTCATTGTCTTTGTCTGCCATTGTGATTTGAGTAGAAAGAAAGGAAGTAAAGTATTATTCATTATAATGTAGAACATCGTGCATTATTACTAGTGTGGGTGTTTGTTTATAACAAGACACGAACAATCAAATTAAAATTGATTGCTTAAAAGTATACTGAGGTGTGCAAGACTGAAAAACATTCGAAGATGAAAGGAAAATAATTTGCTTTATGTGTTTTTTTGTTTTTGTTTTTCTAGAGCCTAGCTTCGCACATGCACATATTTGCTAAAATCGATTTTGTTCTAAATTGAATAAACAACAATTTTTGTTTAGTTAGAAAAAAACCTTAAATATGTACTTAACATTCTTCAAGTGATATTTTCCTTAAACTACTCATGTCATGACTTAATAAACATTCAAACACCTACACGCCTACTGTCACACCTCCCTTAAGTCTACTTGGCAACAATGGATATAAACATTTTAACTATTTTCTCTAAGTTTAGAGTAGCTAATTAGTCAGCTTGCACTTTAGCTGACTCTTCAAAAATGTTTGCTCTCACTCCACACGAGTGCCTTAAACAAACACAAAAAATGCATTAGAGCAAAGCCAAAGCTTGTTATAAAAGCTAAATTAAAAACTATTATACGTTCCTGTGCTGCGTCGTTGCCGTCTTCATGTCTTCGAAAAGAAATTAAAATAAAAAAAATAAAAAAAATCTCATATACATATTATTAAGTTAAGATATAATATCTCCAACCCCTGAAATTGCTTTCTGTATAAAAGTTCTCCCTCAAAAAATCATACAAACAGTCTTGAAGAGTTATACAAAACGAAAAACCCGTACCGCCAGAGAAAAATGAGAGTGAGAGCAAGACCAAAGGGGAAATCTTTTCAGCTGATTTGGTAAAAGAAACAAAAAACTCGGATATAAAATACACTCAAAGAAAAAAGAAAAAAAAATTAAGAAAAGCTTTTGAATATAATAATTGTTTGTTCTAGCAAATTGTAAAGGTTTTTTTTTTCTTTTTTGTTATTGCTCAGGTTTAAGTAGAACAGCATTTTGACGCAATGCAATTTATCGTGTCAATGTGTTTTGCATTGTTGTACTTAGTTTGGTTCATTATACCTTGCATTGATTGTTGTTAGGAGATGACAGCCTTAAGGGTTTTGCACTTGAAACAGAGTTGCCGTATTAATGTTTTTATGGACATATGTACGCATATTTGAGTTATATTAGAAGTTTTAAGAGCCCCACTTGGATGCTAAAAAGTTGTTTTTAACACTATCCACCTGTGAATTGTTTAATTTGGATGCTAATTAAAATGCATTGGTTGTTATCGCATTGATAATTTAATAAAGTGATAAATTGTTAGGATTTATGTAAGTCGGAACTAGAATTATCGTGCTGAAATTGCAAACAGAGTGATGATGTTTGGTTAGCACTGGAAGTGCAGACGTGATTGAATTTCTAGTAATGCTGTTGTTGTTATGCATGTTATTGGATTCGTTTTTTCAGTTCCTACATTTGGCATATATTTTTGTTTTTATGTCAATCTTGTCTAGACATATATGGAAACCCGATGAAAACAATCTCAATGTAAGACATTATCTGTGCGTATCTCTGGGAACACTAAACAAAAAAGATACATACAGTGAAAAATGAAAATGTGTAAATAAAAGTCCCTACCCTCCGTCTTGTCGTCATTAAGGAAATGCAAATAAATTTTCTGGGCCATGCATCCATTTCATTGTTGCAAATTTGATAAGGAACACAATTCCCAGAAAAATCTTTGGAGTTTGTGACTGACTTTTCTTGTTTATTGAATGAAATGAAAACAATACAAATTTATTTACTTAGTCGAGAGAGATTAACCTAATCTATATCGAACAAATCGAATACACATGTGCCACTTATTGATAATTTCAAATTTTCTTTAGTTTAAGATTAACCAAGTTTTGAAGTGTGTTGTAAATAGCTGCACTATTGCTAAACCAAATATGATAAGATTACAATAGAATTATTATCTTAAGTACATTTAGGCAATTTAGATTAACGTTTTAAATCTGTGGCAGATAGTGAGAATAAAAAATCAAGTTGAAATGTCTAGTTCCAATTGTCCTATGATTTTGATCTGATCCATATAAATAAATTGTTACGGATTCATGATAATTTTCTTGTTTAAAGCCTTATGGGAATATTGTTGATCAAATTCTAAAACAGAAATACACAATGATCAAAAGGAATAAACTATGTATTGGCTGTACGTGTACAGTATATTTTGTTTGCATTTTGTTAATTTAAATCAATTAACCAATACATTTTTTGAGTAAATGTCTTCAATGTATGGAATAGTGCATACAAACATATCCATTTTAAATCATTTAATTATGTATACGCCCTCAAATGTAATAATTATGTACGCAAACAGGGAGAGTAACACTCTCCTCGAAAAAGCATTATTGCATTTAAAAAACAATACAAAGAGAATAATATTCTTTAAAGCTGCTATCAGAAGCTAATGCTTTCGGAAGAACAATTAAACGCCCTGGATAAAATTTTATCACAAATGCGGTTGAAAGACACTTCTCAAGGCTGTTCTTGTGAGCTGCGATAATGCCGATAAAATAATCCAGTTTCAGCTTTCATTTATATATGTACTTCAAAGCCTTATTTACACTTTAGAAAACTCAGTTACATAATAATAAATATTTATTAACAATTCGTTGAAGTAACCCAACAATTGACCCTTGTTGTCAATTTCACGAAAACGTTTTTTTTTTTAGCGCTAATTGCCATCAAGTTAACATTGAAATCATTTTGTTTATGGAAGCCGCTTTATTAATTTTAATAAACAAGTTGTCCAAAATTTGTGTTCTCAATGTTTTCAATTAAATATTTCCTCACACCACTGTTGTGACTTCTTTTCATTGAGCCATATGTATGTATTTCCGTTCTTAATTGATGAAGTAAACAAATTTGATAGGAAGCTAGCACTGTGACACCCAAGTAAAATAAATTATTTGAAAACAGTTTTTTTTCGTTTTAAATGAGCCAATTTAATTAATTTGTTTCCTTTTCTTTACAGGATCTGAAATTTCTCTCCATGAACAGCATATGCCAAACAATGATGTTGCTCTCGAAGCAGGAATTCCTGAGCAATGCCTTGTCGAACAGACAACCCCGACAATACAACAACACCAACAGCCACAGGCGCACCAAACACAACTGCCGCAACAGCAAAGTGAGCCGATACAAACAATGGGGTATCAAAAAGTACATCATCATCATCATGCGGCACAACAAATGCAGCAGCAACATATCCAGCAATTCGTTCCAAACTCACACCAAAATACCGTCGTCACAAAAGAAACCATGCGGGATATTAATCAAAACGTGCCAAATAGCGCTTCACAACAGATTTCAAATACAAGAAATCAACAAAAAGATCATAGCAATTATAATACTCACATTGATGAATCGCATCAACCACAGAATCAACAAAACCAAGGCCAACAACAGCAACAACAACCACAGCAGCAGCAACAGCACCCACAACAACAGCAGCAACAGCATCAGCAACATCAACAGCATCACCATCATCATCAAACAAATCAACAATATCAACAACACCATCGAAATACCAGCCAACAACAACAACAACAGCAAAATCCATCTGTGCCTGCAAACAGCAACGCCACAACTGTCCACAGTAACGACTCCTCTGTTCAGCAATTGCCAACAGCTGCGCCGGTACCAATGGTCAATAAAACAATGTCCTGGACAAATTCGCATACAAAGAAGAGTACTGCGTCTGTAGCCGTCACTGCCACACCAACATCGACACACAAACCATATAATCACCAAACAAAATCGTCATCGTCTTCTTACAACTCATCGTCAAACAATGGCCATCACCAACAACCGCAAGTAAAGAACTACGGAACCATGAAGACGCCATCGTCACCAGTTGCAAATTCACAAAATTCTGGCATCAACAGCTTAATGACAACCGCTCCACCACCTCAAATGAATGTTCCTTCAGAAAGAAAATATAACGGATCTGGTGCAATGGAACACAAGTCCTCGGTATCGACTACCTCAATTGCCAGCTCTGTAGTTCCACAACAATTTCAACAACAGTTGACACCTACAGATTCTGTTAAATCTACAGTCGTTCAACAGCAGCAAGTTAAAAAGACAGAAGTTCTTAACTTAGCTCCACCAATTTCAACTAATGCTGCAACAGCAGGCAGTTCTTCATCCTCTCAATCATGGGCAAGTTTGTTTGCAAGTGCAAATACAACCAACTTTACGACATCTTTGGCATCAAGCTCGTCAAACCCGGCTCCTGCGTTGCCACCGCCATTTTCTGCCAAGAAACCAATAGCAAAAGTAGCGCCATATGAAGGTGTTACGCCAGTTGTTCCTACCCCACCTGTGGTTACACCAGGTGCTATGTCTTATTCTGCAGCTTCAGCCCAGAACATTCCACCTCCAACCACTAACAACAACCAAGTAGGAACGTCCAACAAAAAGATTTCCGCTGATGCTATGTTGTCAAACGCGGCACGCAACAGTAACATCGACGAATGGTCTTACAAGTTTGCCGACTTTTTAACAAAATCAAAGACAGACTTCTCACCAGCAAGTTTAAGGCCTAGGGGCTTAACGAACCCATCCAATTACTGTTACATCAATTCTATTTTGCAAGCTCTAATGGGATGTGCACCGTTCTACAACTTGATCAAATCAATTCCCAAACAATTGGTTGCACTCAGTACTGAAGTGAACACACCCACCATAAACGCAATGTAAGCCGATTAATATTTTGTTTCTGTTAAGTATTTTGACTGAAATTAGTTTTCCAAGCTCCTTATTTTATTTTATTTCCTCACAAGTTCAGTCAGCGGTTTGTGGCTCTGTTTAGCCCAAAAAGCGTTACACTTGTGACAGATCAATCTGAGCTTAAATTTGACATCAATGGCAGACTGTTTTAGTCTGACTTGATGAACGATTTCTGTTCAAAACTTTTCTAGAGAGTTGAAATGATTTTGCTTCTAAAATTGTTTCTTAGTTGAGAAGTAAACACTTGAAATTTGTGTCTTTATTTAGTCTCACAAGTTCAGTCAGCGGTTTGTGGCTCTGTTTGGCCCAAAAAGCGTTACACTTGTGACAGAACAATCTGAGCTTAAATTTGACATCAATGGCAGACTGTTTTAGTTTGACTTGATGAACGGTTTCTGTTCAAAACTTTTCTAGAGAGTTGCAATGATTTTGCTTCTAAAATTGTTTCTTAGTTGAGAAGTGAACACTGGAAATTTGTGTCTTTTAATCTCACAAGTTCAGTCAGCGGTTTGTGGCTCTTTTTGGCCCAAAAAGCGTTACACTTGTGACAGAACAACCTGAGCTTAAATTTGACATCAATGGCAGACTGTTTTAGTCTGACTTGATGAACGGTTTCTGTTCAAAACTTTTCTAGAGAGTTGAAATGGTTTTGCTTCTAAAATTCTTTCTTAGTTGAGAAGTGAACACTTGAAATTTGTGTCTTTTAGTCTCACAAGTTCAGTCAGCGGTTTGTGGCTCTTTTTGGCTCAAAAAGCGTTACACTTGTGACAGAACAACCTGAGCTTAAATTTGACATCAATGGCAGACTGTTTTAGTCTGACTTGATGAACGGTTTCTGTTCAAAACTTTTCTAGAGAGTTGAAATGGTTTTGCTTCTAAAATTGTTTCTTAGTTGAGAAGTGAACACTTGAAATTTGTGTCTTTATTTAGTTAGCAGTTTGTGGCTCTTTTGAGTCCATTTGAATTATACTTTTCTTCATTTATTATTAGTTCCTTTATTGTTTAACATTTTTGGAAATAATTACAAATTGCACGACTAAAAGAAACAATCCATTACATTGTATGTTTTAGGTTACAGTTCGCATCTGAGTTCTCTACATTGCCATCTGGACAGCGCCTGAATCGTCCACTCAAACAAGTCAAGGGAAAAGACGAAGTTGGTGGTGAATTGCACTGCGACCCTGCTTTTGAACCAACTGCAATCTATAAGCTGTGGAACGACAGCCGCAAACAACACGTTGAAGGCAGACAAGAAGATGCCGAAGAATTCTTGGGTTATGTGTTAAACAAATTAAACGATGAAATGCTGGAAGTAAGAAAATCATTAGTTTTTAATGCATAGCACAATTTTCTAATTTTAATTTTAACTTAGGTTATCAAATTGATTGAAAAGCCATCAGTTGAACAAAACGGTAATGAGCAACCGCCTGACAATGACGAAGAGCAGGTGTGGCAGGTAATTAGATTTATTGCCGTCTTTGGTATTCTTTCTTTAATAAACACTTCATCTTAAGATTATCAATAACCGTAACAAAGGAATTGTTACAAGGCAAACAGACTTTGGCAGAACACCATTGAGTGATATCTTCCGAGGAGAGGTGCGATCGCGTTTGCAACGTGAGGGTCTATATTGCACCGATTTAATTGCGCCATTCTTTACACTTCAACTTTATATTGAGGTAAATTGGAACATGAATCTTATTTAACATAAAACACATTTGTTTACTATTATCCTTCATGTTTTTAGAAAGCAGCTTCTGTGAGAGAAGCACTTGAGATTATGGTAGGACGAGATATATTAGAAGGTGTAACGGGCAACAAAAGCAAGCAAGAAGTGGTTGCATGGCAACAAATGACTGTGGAGAAATTACCTGTCGTGTTGATTTTGCACTTGAAATGGTTCAATTACAGATCAGATGGATGCACAAAAATTCTTAAAACTGTTGAATTCCCAATTGAGTTGAAAATTGATCCAAGTAAGTTGAACAAATGTGTTGTAATTATTGCAGAAAGAATGTTCAGAAGAACACCAAAAAGTTGTATTAACAGAATTATTTCACAAGATAGCTACTTCCACATCATTTCAATTGGTGTAGAAGTTACCATTGTGATAGAAAAATTGCGATTTTTGCAAATAGTTTTCCGGAAGAATTTGTCAGGATAACTTGTAGAATGCGTACAATACAAGAAAATACATAAATATTTATCTTTGGCCAAAATTATAGCAACCTTTGTTGAAAAGTTAAATGTGGCAACAGCATTGGAACAAGCTTTGTTTTATCTTGCTTAAATGCTTTAAGCGTAATCAACAAAAGTCACATGTAATTACCTCTTTTATGTTTTCATTTAGTACCAGAGCTAACAGCATGTGACAGAAAAATGTTATCTTTTTCATAGCAGGAGTTCATTGATATTTTAAATGAATTTCTTATTAAAAAAGCACAATCTATATTTTCAAATACTTGGCTTTGTCATGGGTATATAAAGGGTGTTTTTTTTAGAGGTATAGAACTTTAAATTGTAATAAAACAACGATGGAATATTCGATTGACATGATCTTTTATTTATTCGAAAGATAATCTTGTGGCATTGCATTTTAAATATGATTTCTGGCATATGACTGCCACGGCTGGCTCGGATGTAGTCCAATCTGGACGTCCAATTTTCGATGACTTTTTCCAACATTTTTGGCCGTATATCGGCAATAACACGGCGAATGTTCGGCCTTATTACCGTACCCGATCGGAGAAAAATTCTCTCCGATTCGTACAATTTCTACGAATTTTCTACCACCGTATACTTTCGAACGGGTCAATCGTGGACATCTACGAAAAAATTTGAAATCTGCGTCGGAATTTCAAATTGAGAGCAGCGAGTTTCTCGATTTCATGCGATGCATCGCGATTTGTTACTTATTGTTTTCGTCCGATTGTCTCCGAAACAAAAAAGTGTCGGAACTAAAAATATTTTTTAACTCACAAAACAACAAAGAAGTGCGTCGATACGCATCACTAATTTATGTACGAATCGGGTACGGTGAAGGAAATAAAATTTTCGATTGGACATTTTCTCCGATCGGAGAAATCTCTGATCGGGTACGGTAATAAGGCTGGTTGTCTTCCAAATGGTCAAGCGTTTGTGGCTTATCCGCATAAACCAATGACTTTACATAACCCCACAGAAAATAGTCTAGTGGTGTTAAATCACAAGATCTTGGAGGCCAATTCACAGGTCCAAAACGTGAAATTAGGCGGTCAGCAAACGTGTCTTTCAATAAATCGATTGTGGCACGAGCTGTGTCTTGCTTGATGATCGTTTGGCTTCAGTTCTTGCACGAGTTGGATTTTGTAAGCACGCAAACCAAGATCCTTCCGCAAAATCTTCCATAAAGTGGGTGGACACAGATCCAATTCCTGTGCTCGATGGCGGATGGACACAATGCTACGCTCTACAGTAGCAATAGCTTCTTCTGTACGGCGTCTCTGGGGATGCGAGCTATCAACTACATAGAGTAAACTTGGTGCGAAAAACTTTCTATGGTTAATCGAATTAACTGATTTTGTCGACGATAAAATTGACGTAGTGCGCGACACGTATTCCGCACAGAACCATTATTTTCGAACAAGAATTTGCAAGCGTTGTTCAGGCGTGAGTCTATTCATGATAAATTGCCAAACCAAACTGAGAATAAATCACTTGACAGCTGTTAAATCGATCGCCGGCAGTAATGTCAACTTAAAGTTCTATGCCTCGAAAAAAAACACCCGTTACAAATAGATGGGTAACCCGCATTTATAGACATTTAATCAAATTTTTCGGTTATTTTAATTTCAGAAATTCTTTCTTCAAAGAAATACTCGCAAAAGCAACGTGTCTATCGCCTCTTTGCAGTTGTTTATCATGATGGCAAAGAAGCATCGAAAGGCCATTATGTCACCGATGTCTATCACACCGGCTATTCGAGTTGGTTGCGATTCGATGACAGTACTGTTAAACCAGTAAGTGAACACAATGTATTGCGGCCGAGAATTCCGCGTGTACCCTACCTGTTTTTCTATAGACGTTGTGATACAATGCCCAACCTCCCACAAACCACCAACACAACACAACAAGCTAATGCCAATGCGAATAAGTAATAATTTTGTTAAAATTAATATTTAAGGTTTATTGCATGGCTTTAAAACAAATGGGCAGGCTTTTATTGATAAGTTATGTTTTCGTAAAAACAATATATGTAAACAAAAAATTAATTTCAAGAGTTATGTTTGAAAATAAGGTATGTATAATATTATAGGAAGTTCATTATTTTATTAATCACAGGATTTTATTAAGAATTATTTTAACATTTAATCTGGCTGGTATTATTTAAACAACAAAAACAATTTAAATATTATACATTCAATTGCATTATATATACACACAAACAAATATTAAACGAAAAAATATATTTTCTATACGAAAAATGTTAATTTTGCTTCTAGCACTAGTTAGGTTTTATTCACTTTCTAAATAACATAAACAATTCTTTAAACATTTAAAATTCTGTCCTGCTCTAAAATATTGTTAGGAATTAAATCCTTTATCACAAGAGATATCATTTACGAATGGAATTTAAATATTAAGTTTACTGTACATAGGAAATTAAAACAACAACGTGCTAGGATCCGGGAAACAGATTTTACATAGAAACAAACATAAGAGCAAACATTAAAATAATACATGAAACTTATGTCTTGTAAATTTGAAAAAAAGCTTACATGAAAAACTATATTAAGAAAGATGTACATGGTGGTTTGCAAAAAATATGTATCCTCCCTTAAAATAGTTCTTTTTATAAATACACATTCAACTTGACTGAAACCAAAAAATATATAACTCCAAAACTTTCAATTCTCTAATAAAAACTCTTTATAAATTTCGTTTTGTTTAACTTCTACACAGACACTTTTTTGTTAGCTATTGAAATGCAACTGGCTTGCTTAATTTTTATTAAAAAGAATACTTTTGATTTTATGAATTAAGAAAAAAACAAAAACACCTTAAATAGTTTATGTAATGTAGACCTAAAAAAAAACAAAAAAATCTTTGAAGAATGTCATGAAAAACACAACTTTATTTTTATCAATGAACTATGACATTTTAAGGACTATGATTGTCAACATTATGTATGTATCAAGATTTAGGATGTAATTTTAGTTTGTATACATTTTTGATTGTAAATAAATTATGTATGTTGATAGTTGCTAACATGAATATAATTTTGATTTTGTATAGCTGTTAGAATGAACCATTGTTTATTATTTTTTTGTTTTGTTTTAAATTTGTGTTCTTTTTCGAAACACCGTTAAGTATGCATGTTAAAATAAAAAGCTCATGAAAAGAGAAATCTAAAAATACATACTATTATAAATGGGTGTTATACGAGGTATAAAATTGTGTTTGATGATCGAACAACATTGAATGCATTTGAATGGACATAGATTATGTTAAAATCATAATATTGATTAATGAAAGACTTCTTAATCTCGTAATTTTATTCTAATTCTTTTTATTCCGCGGGATGTGTTTCGAAAATATCCTTTGCGAAAAATTACAATCAGCCTTGTTACCGTACCCGATAGAACGTACCCGAATCGTACATAAAATAAAGACGCACTTCTTTGTTGTTTTGTGAGTGAACAAATACTTTTATTTCCGACACTTTTTTTTTTGTTTCGGAGACAATCGGACAAAAAGTAAATGAACTAATCGCAATGCATAGCAAGAAATCGCTCTCATTTTGAAATTCAAACTTTTTCTTTGATGTCTTCGATTGACCTGTCGCAAAGGATACGGTGATAGAAAATTCTTAGAAATTGTACGAATCTGAGAGAATTTTTCTCCGATCGGGTACGGTTAAAAGGTTGAATTTTCCTTGCAAATGATTTAATTTGACGATATTTTGTTGACAGACAACTTAAACTTATACTCGGTGGTGGTGGGTTCGTAAAGAAAGTACACATGGTTTACAAATTGTAATCTCTGTCGACACTCATTTGAAAATTTCCAACGTTTGTGTGTCAGGTTAGGACTTGAGCAGAGCTGATCATTGGCTAAAATCAATGTATCGCAAACTGGCGAGTTCTTAGATGCACAATTATTTATTTACGTTTTTTTGTTCTTGTTTATTTTTAACAAATCGTTAAGTGTTGTATCATCATAAAATAACAAAATCTAATCGCGATATAAACGAATATCTTTAATATTCATAATAGAGTTTAATATGTACCCATTTTGTAGTTTTGCGTAGCTTTTATAAATTAAACAGCCTTAATTTAGTACAAAATTAAAATGATGCAAGTCCATAGTTTTTTTTTTTTCATAAAATAAAATTTGTCCGACTGTTTGTTGTTTCTAATCAAATCAAAACATGCAAGAACTGTAAGTCTTTCAATTTTTGTTGCAGAAAAGTCTAAATGAAATCAAAGTTTACTTTAAAAGTAACAAATTATGTTTAAGTATAGATCCGGAAATATAATAATCTAGCATGCTAATTTATAATAAAATATATTATGCCTATACAAAAAAAAAAAAAAAAAAAAAACAAAAATATATGTTAAATTAAAATAATCCTTATATTATTCACAAAAATAAGTACATAGAAACAAAACCATATAAAAACTACAAAAAAAAAATTATTTTGTTATCAAAAAAAAAAAAACGTAAAACAGAACATAAAAACATGTTTATATAAATAATAATGTGCCAATCTACCATATATATCTATCAATTGAATAATAACTGAAAATGGTAAATTCGCATATGGGTGTAGAAACTTTTTACTTTTATAAGATAAAACAAACATTTAAACAAATTACGTGCAAACAAAACAAAATAAATAAGGTTAACTAGCAACAGCAATGTCAAAAGAGAATTATAAAAATACATAAGAGACAAAAAAAAAACGAAGCGAAATATTTTGTTACGTTTATCAAAAACAAATTAAATGGAAACACATATTCTAAGGATAACCATAAAAATAAATTAATCAATTAATGAACAACCGTTCCTAAAACTAAGCAAAACTACCGTATAAACAAAAAGGAACATTTTTGCTACAAGAACTAAATTTTACAAATCTAACAAATCAATTAAATACAAAACAATGATTTTTAAGTTTAAGTAAGTTTTTTTTAAGAGTGGTTTGTGGTTAACATTTTATTTCTTCGTTTGAATTGCTCTTTTTAAGTTTTTCTTTTCTATTAATTTATGATAATTGTTAAAAAAATAAAATAAAAGTGATATAAATTGGTGGTGTAAATCATTTTGTAGACACCCAAGGGATTAACAAGTTTAATGATTATGTTTTAAGTTCACTCTGTTTTTGATCATAAAATTAAATTTTTTATTATAATTTTCAAGACAATAATCTAGTATCCTCACATAAAACAAAAATAGCTCTCCGTTCAACGTTTTTTTAAGGACAAATGTTAAGTAATTGGCATTGAAATCGCCGCCATTTGGGATTATAATAAAGATCTCGACACATGCCCAAAACAATTTTGTGTAATAGAAATAGTAATGGTTTAAGATTTACATTGGCTGTGTTATGGGTTTTGAAATTTAAATATTTGAATATTAATTCCCTTTTCTATAAATTACGAGCCGTTTAGTTCTATTGTCCGATTTCAAACTTACTTTAATCATATCATTCCATTTAAAGTTCTTATTCATTCTTAACAAATACATGACACATCTTTTGTTCAGCGCAAACCGCACTTCAGTTACCATTCGATATGTCCCTTTTCTTTTTTTTTCGTTCGGGAATGAATTAATCGTTTATTTAGCCTCTAACCCTCAATTTATATTTTTAAAATTCCTTAAACTATCCATTTCGAGACTTATCTAATCTAGACATTAATAAATATAAACAAATTTTTAAAAATTGAAAAGAAAATGTTGCAACAAATTTTATGTTAAAAGCATAGCTTAACGAATTAAGAATAAAACATACAACAAATAAAATTCATCAAAATAATATTTAATATACTATAGGCCTTCATTTTATCTTTAAAAAAAAAACTAAATTATAATGAATTACTTAAAAATTAGAAAACAAAAAAACAATGTTTAAAAAACGAACAAACAAAATTATAAAAAAAAAAATATTATATAGTGTAAACTTAACAATTTTTACTAGGAATCAACAAAAAGAAACATTAAACAAATAAATATAACATAAAGAGTATTGTTATTCTAATAAATTGGCAAGTGCACTTATCATAAATAAAAGAATTAAATAAACAAAGAAATACTAAACCATTTATGTAATAACTTTACGAATAAAATAAAAAAACAAAAACAAAAACAGAAAAAAAAATAAAAAAAAATAATAAAACAGAATATGAATATTATTATAAATTATAGGCAAATTAAAATATTTGATTGAATATATATAATTATATAAAAAAAAGTTAACGTCTTTTTATTTTGAGTAAAGTTTGTTTGTAGTGTGGCTTAGTGGTTATGTGCGTTGGCTGCTAAGCAGACCCTTGCGTTGTGGGTTCGAATCCTACTCGTGCCCATATAGTTCTTATTTCATTCTTCACGGGCACTGCCTCTTGCGAAGAACTGACAAATCTTCTAAGAGTATCATCAGTGATGAAAAAAGTTCGGAATTGGGGTTAAATTTTAGGTCTCCTTAATTCACGCGCTCAGAGAATTGTTGATGGCTTACTTTACGATGGAGCTGACGATTTTTGCTTTGAGACGAAATTATGCGCACTTTTCCTTGAGGTCCGAAGCTATAGGCGAAGACGGTATTCCACTAAGATTTTTGAAACTTGCTTGATTAACGCTCTCACTCATGTTTACAATCACTGTATTGTCACTTCTACGTTTCCTATTGTTTGGAAAGCAGCCAGGATAACTCCTGGGGCCTGATTATGGGATTCGCGGCGAATCGTTTTGCTAGCGAGTTTGACATTTTTCTATTATTGCGTTCGCTTTCGTCTTCTTCGTATTGAATTCGACCAATTAACGAATTCGAAGGCGTATTTGAAATGTCATAATGTTTGCTGGCGAGTTGAAATACGACAGCTTTTTATTGGCGGATTCACAGACGAAAGAGTGTTTATTCAGAGTTACCACCACTCGGCATTTTCTGATAGAGTGGTTTTAGATAAGCCGGCTCAGGGACTCATATTATTAAATTTGACTCATCTTTTTAAGTACCTATTCTACAGTTAATGCATGAAAAAAGAGTTTATTTACATTTCTGCATGTTTATTAACATTCTTCTTCTCATGCAAATTATAACATGTAAACAATACTCTTGCAAAACAGACTGAATTAATGATAACCAACAGATGTAGCTTCAAAAAAGGCCGCTATCAACTGGCAAAGTTCAGAATCTTCTATTAGAAGAACCTTTATTTGAAAAATAAAATTTATTTTCAAAATGACTAATTTTTTCAGCAGCGGGGACTCATTTAAATTTTAACATGCGGCAACACTTATCATTATTAACTGGAATATTAAGTGTCAAATCGCTGGAATATTGGAAGACGTTTTCTGGCTTCGCCGCGAGTTCGTTAATAAGGAAATACGACGCGAGTCGAATTTGAAAGGTCGAATTGAAAACGATCCGCCGCGAATCCCATAATCAGGCCCCTGTTCCGAAAAAGCCCATACTTTCCGAACCCGCCGACTACCGGCCAGTAAGCATTTACCTTGCATGTCCAAAGTTCTCGAAAAAATCCTTACAAAACAAATTATTGACCATCTTACATCCAAAAGATTGCTGACTCCATACCAATCTAGATTTAGAGCTTACCATTCCTGCTTTACAGCAATGGTAAATATCTTAGAGGACATAAGACTCGTATACGATAAAGACAATATCTCAGTACTGTGCCTATTGGACTTCTCGAAGGCTTTTGAAAAAGTCGATCATCGAGTCCTTTGTCAAAAACTTGCGCACTACTTTGTTTTTTCGAATTCAGCTGTTCGTCTCATCGGTAGTTATTTGTGTTACAGAACTCAGCCTGTATCTGTTGGAAACAATTTTTCAGCACATATGTACGTACTTGAAGATGGGTGTGCCTCAAGGCTCTATTCTGGGTCCAATTTTATTTTGTGCCTTTATCAACGATTTGCCTTCTGTTTGTGAGCACGTTTCTGTTCATTTGTATGGGGATCATATACAGGGTGTCCCAAAATTCAACGATAAGCCGGAACCAGGGGGTGGCCCTTTTCATGACTGCATGGTAAAAAATATAAAAAAAATCAAACGCCATTTTGTTTCAAGTTACAACAAAAAATGTAAATTCTCAAAATAAAAAAAATCTCTCTTGACATTTTTTGCTACTGTGACCACAAATATTCATTAATTTTTGATTTTATATTTTTATCAGAATCTTAAAACATAAAGCATCCTTTCCTAGTTTCCAAAAATTCCAAATTTTTAGCGGTTTTTCCACGAAAATTAATCAAAAAGTTTTTTTCCATAAAATTTTAATTTCTTTTTTTTGTTTCAGTCCACTTCCAGTCATCGTGGTTATAAAAAAATGTATGGACACTACCATGGCATCTTTTTTAAAAAATTGGCGCAGGTTATCAAGATTCTAAAATGGTAAAACACTTTTGCTAAACTTGCAAGAAAAAGAAGTATTGAATACTTTTTCATAACAACAACCGATTTTCAAACAAAAAATTTGTTTAGAGAAATCACTTCACTTTATGGAAAAAATTGGTTTTCTGATGCGCTTTCTTCAAAATTTAGTACGATCTGTTTCCACTGTTTTTTTTATTCCATTAATGTGTTAATTTCAAGTGTTATTTCGAAATTGTGTACTAGTTTTTGAAAAATCCTTGAACTTTCATCATTTTTATCATGCCATTGCCGTATGCCCCCTCGGATACGTAAACATGCACATAGTGTACGGAGAATGCCGGTGCAATGCTAATTCTGCTACTCGAATATACCGAAAAAGGTTCAAAAATGTTGGAAGATATCCAGATTATCGGGTTTTTATAAATGTGCATCAAGAGTTTTGCAAGGGCGTTTAGAAAGAAAGAAGTGCTAGAAGACCAAGAGCAGATGGTATTGACAATTCATAGAAACTGAAAACAATTCAACAACATCGTATATTGATGCAGGTGGCAAACAATTCGAACATTTACTGTAAAAAATAAATAAAATATGTTTGTACTCCTAAATGGCACTTATGCATTTTTTCTTATTTAGAATTTTTGTATTTTAATTAAATGAACATTATGACGATTTAAAATAAACAAACAGAAAATATTTGGGACCAAATAAAACGTGCTTCATTCTGAAGACTCATAGGGAAGTGATTTATTTGAATAGAAAAAGTTTTTGAAAATCGGTTGTTGTTATGAAAAAGTATGCATTACTTCTTTTTCTGGCAAGTTTAGCCAACGTGTTATACCATTTTAGAATCTTGATAACCTGCGCCAATTTTTTTAAAAAAGACGCCATGGTAGTGTCCATACATTTTTTTATAACCACGATGACTGAAAGTGGACTGACACTAAAAAAAAAAATAAAATTTTATGGAAAAAACTTTTTTGATTAATTGTCGTGGAAAAACCGCTAAAAATTTGGAATTTTTGGAAACTAGGAAAGGATGCTCTATGTTTTAAAATTCTGATAAAAATATATAAAATCAAAAATTAATGAAAATTTTTGGTCACAGTAGCAAAAAATGTCAAGAGATATTTTTTTATTTTGAGAATTTACATTTTTTGTTGTAATTTGAAACAAAATGGCGTTTGATTTTTTTTATATTTTTTTCCATGCAGTCATGAATAGGGCCACCCCCTGGTTCCAGCTTATCGTTGAATTTTGGGACACCCTGTATGTTCTAAAATTCTGATAAAAATATAAAATCAAAAATTAATGAAAATTTGTGGTCACAGTAGCAAAAAATGTCAAGAGACATTTTTTTATTTTGAGAATTCACATTTTTTGTTGTAATTTGAAACAAAATGGCGTTTGATTTTTTTTATATTTTTTTTTCCATGCAGTCATGAATAGGGCCACCCCCCTGGTTCTGGCTTATCGTTGAGTTTTGGGACACCCTGTATAATGAAGATCTTGAGAGAGTCTAGTCTAGTCGGTCTAGTGCTCAATCTCAATAAAAGTCAAGGCCTATTAATTTCTAAGAAGACATACAACAATGGAGATCTACCTTCGATTACTTTGAATAGTGTCTATGTTAGTTTTGTAAATTCTGTGATCTTAAGGGATCTCTCTTGCAGAGACCATATAAATTCTGTCATTGAACGTACATATTTATGGAACTCTAAGAAAACTGTGGGGTGGGTATCTAATTCTTTTCTCTATGTCTTATGAGAACTCTACTCGTACCAATCATTTCCTTTTCTTAAGTCGTGTATCCGAAGCTGGATTCTTTATCTGAACACAAACTACGTGTGGCGTTTAATGACATGACTCGCTACGTTTACGGTATTCGATGATATGACCATATCTCTGCTTTCAGCAAACAAATTCTTAACTGCACTATGGTCGAATACGTAAATTATTCACACAAGAACACATGAGTACCTTTATTAAAAAATTGATCTATGTACTTGTACATCGTCAAGAACAAATAATCTAGTTATTCCAACTTTTAGATATCTAAACTCCTCACGGTTGTTCTTTGTTCACAGCATTCGCCTTTTTAACTCTTTGCCAGCTAGCATTAAGAGGATAATGGATGCAGTAAGTTTCAAGTCCGAGGTTTTTAAACATTTTTCGAACAACTAGGATGTTAAGGGGGGAAATAGGAAAGTAGAAGAGAGAGAGAGACATAGTCTTAGTGTATTGTTTATTGTTTGAATTGAATTGAATAAGCCATTTAGGCCTTGGTTCTTCAAGAGCTGTCGCGGCACTCTTATTTATAAAGTTTGTTTGAGTCACCCAGAACAACCGAAATATTAAAAAAAAAAATACACATTTTGGCCATTAAAATCTTATAGTCCCTCTGTTGATTAGAGACAAAATAAAATATCCATTCAACCTCATCTTCTTTTTTAAAAATTCCACTGAACAAGAAGTCATTCAGGGCTTTTGAATGGATAAATTACACATGTGTTGGTGGATCCTAATCGATTGAACATGTAATAAAGATATTTGGTTTTGTTGTGTGTTTTCAAAAATTTGTTGCTTTAACTTTCTATCTTTGTTTTATTAACAATGATCACTATTGCGTATGAGTACTTTTTTAGGTATTTCAGCGGGAGCTGACGGCATCATCTGCAGAATATTGTTTGAAGAGAGCATGCCCGATGAATGGAATCTCAGCATTGTTTGCCCGATCCTGAAGAAAGGAAACTGCACCAACTATAGGGGCAGATCAAACGCTTGAAGCCGTTAGTCAAGAAACTGATAGGTCTATATCAGTGTGGCCTTAGACCAGCAAAGTCCACCATCAATCAAATATTCACATTTCGGCAGATCCTGGAAAAAACTCAAGAACTCCAAATCTACACCTACCAACTTATTATAGATTTTAAGGCCGCGTATGACAGCATCTATAGAGAAGAACTGTAAAAAATCCATGCCCAGTTTTGGCATGCCTACAAAACACATTCGTCCGAGCAGGATGACAATGAAGAACTCACGCTGCTCCATTAAAGTAGGTAACGACCTCACCGAGACGCACGCCTTCGATCTCAAAAAAGGCTTGTCTTGTAACTTCTTTAACATCATACTGGAACGAATAGTGCAGAACTCCCGCATCAACACTAGAGGCACTATCTACTAAAAGTCTGTGCAACAACTCGCGTACGCTGATGACATTGATATTATTGGGAAAACGCAGCGTGATGTCAACAGTGCTTTTGCGACCATACAGACAGAGGATGAAAAAATGAGTTAAGTGGTCAATTAGGGCAAAGCAAAGTTATGCTGTCATCGAGAAAAGACACCCAACACCAACTCTTGGACAAAACGTCACGATAGACGCCTATAATATCGAGGTAGTTAATAACTTTATATACCTTGGCCCTGCTATCAACACGGACAATAACATCAGTGCCGAGATCAGAAGGAGAATAACTCTTGCTAATCGCTGTTTTTTCGGGCTAATAAAGCAATTGAGTAGTAAAACCCTCTCCTAAGGTGACGCTCTATAAGACACTCATCATCCCCGTCCTGCTATATGGTGCAAAATCATGTACCCTGTCAAAAACAGATGAAAGCACCCTAGATCGGGTCGACAGAAAGGTTCTACGGAAGATCTATGGTCCTGTCTGCACAAACGGTGAATGAAGGAGAAGATTTAACCACGAGCTGTATGGGCTGTACACTGTTAATGCAACACTGACCTAGCTAAATGAGTGAAGGTTCAAAGACTCAGATGGCTTGGTCAAGTGGGGAGAATGGGCACCAATACTCCCGTAAAGTCTTCGAATCCACCAGAGAGGGACGACACAGTAGAGAAAGAACAAGTCTCAGGTGGCGCGCGCAAGTTAAAGATGACCTCAACCAACTCGGCCCGCGAAACTGGAGACAGCTAGGAGCTAGCTAGGGACTGAGCTGGCTGGAGAGGTTTGTTGGTTGAGGCCCAAGTCCGCCCCAGACTGAAGCGACAACTTAAGTATGTGAGTTCCTATGTAACCATGAAAATTTTACAAATATCTGTTTGGCCATTTCAGAATCCATAAAAGACATTCAAACAAACATACCTACATCCATTTGTATATAGATAGAGATTTTGTATGATCACTATGGCGTATGAGTACTTTTTAGGTATTTAAGAGAAAATTGATGACACGCGTTTTTGAAAACTATAAACATACCAAAGCCTAGACTTTAAAGTTGAACTTTTCTTATATATGTAGGTATGTCAAAAAAGGATTTGACTGAATGTACTCTACTTGAGACTTAACAGAATAAAAGGATCAAGTTGAGAACATTACATTTTCCAAAAACGAATTATTTAGGTCTATAAATTAATTCAGAAAAAAGAAGTTTTTCTCTATTCTAAAATTAGTTTTCAAAGAAAGCTTTGCCAGCCATGTAATATCTCCGACCAAAAAAAGTGATAACTTTAGAGTTCAAAGTGAAAGTCTCTCTCCAACACTATATTTCTTCGGATTGCAGAGATTTTATTAAAACAAGCAATAAGCGATCATCTTCTAGAATTCAAGTAACTTGAGTAATCTCTTTGGACTTATCCTTCGAACTACTATTTAAGAACATTGTAAGTAGCTTCAAAGAGCAAAAAACGCATTGGGCGATCGGAATGGCAGGACTTTGGTCCACGTCTTTCAAAGTTATGATGCAGTTTTCAGAGATATGATCTTTAGCAATATGAAGGATTTCAATTCAGAAGTTTCAATATACATACCGAGTTCCACAAATGGTAGATTTAAAAGATCTATGCAATCAAATCATTAAATTCGTGAACATCCTTTTAAAAGCTCTTTTTTCAATTTTCAACGTTGGCAGTCTTGAACTCAACGAAACACTCTAAGAAAGCAAAAAAAAACTGAGCTTCTCTCAAAGAGTAACAGAGACAAAATGAACGAGTATCCGTAAAATACATATAAGAACCCTTGATGTATTCCCATTTCCCAGCAACAACAACTCAAAACTCTACACAAAAGTTTTCTGCACATCCTCAGACTTAGAGTCGCATTCACAAGGATACTCGCCATACAACAAACATAAACGACCAACGAAAAACTTCAACTGTCAGTTCAAGCACGACCAAACACAACACGTACGCTCACATACACACTTTTTTGTGGAGAAATTGCATTGATATTGATTGCCTTAAATAATTTCTCTCTTTCTCTCTTGCCAGGGAGTCGAATCCTTCGACAAAAAAAGTGAACAAAATCCAGCTAAACTAGGAATATAAACGAAAACGTATCCACTTCTTGTTATTTCATATCGTCGAAGTCATCCTCGTCGTCGTCGTTGTAATCTCATCTTGTTGTATCGTTAAATTTACCATCTTTTCGTTTAGTTTTCCACTGACTGTTTAGGGCGGTTCCGCAGGCAGGCAGACCAGTAAGACGTGCAAAAAAACGGATTAAAAAAATAATTAGATTAAGATAATAAATTATCTACAAATATTTAGTTAATATTTTCCAATAAGTGTGCAGTGTTAATATCCACCAATCGGCAAAAAGTTAGTGAACATTATTTTTTTTTCCAATTTTTCGATGAAGGAACAATGAATCCTGGGGTTCTCTTTTGTTCTACCAACTCTACCAAATAGTATAGGAATGTGTTTTCTTTGGATGAAAAGATGAAACGATTTTTCCAATGAATCGCGTGTAAAGGATTCTTAGATTTTTTATTGTTCAACTGAAAATATTTTTCATTGTGATAAATTTTAATATAAAAATTGTTAAAACAAAAAACAGTAAATAAGTTTGTGTTAACGAAGAAGAAAAAACAGTTTGCAAAGTATCTTGTATTTCATGTGTGTATGTGAGGTATCCACTTTCCTTTCGTGAAGAAAATTCTATGAACGAAAAAAATCGTTTCCTTTGCAAGGGAATCTCCTAATTATCCAAATTTCTTGAATTTCACCTTCAAATCATTAATCTGTGCTGAAAACTTGGTTTAGAAAAAATAAATCACGGACAATATTTCTTTTAGTTTGAGTTATATAAAGTGAAAATAGAGTTTTTCAAATTATATATTGGTTCACAGAAAAGAAAGAAAAACATGTCTCGAAAGAAAATATAATAGCCATTATATTTCCTCCCTTTTACAGGTACAGAAGCATTTTCTCCTGGTGTATTTCTGAGTCGTAATCGTCTTGTAGACGCAAAGTTAATATAGAAACCCTATTCGCTTGCTTGTTTCAACGACACGACGAAAACCGACAATTTTGACAAATCCAACACCATTCGATTAGCTTCGAAAAAAAAGAAAGAAAATCGAAATTCAGTGAAAACTCAAGTGAAAGTGTGTGTGAAAGTGTTTTTGAGAGCTCGCAAACGGCGGTCAATTGTTTAACTTAAAAAAAGGCGTTTTCGAGGCATCACGATAATATTGTAATTTGGAATGTTACTTTTTTGAAAAAGAAAGAAAAAAAAAACAAATAAGTTATTGTCCAGTCCAAAGAGCAGCTCTATTCTGAGTCTGCATCTGTGACGGAAACGGAAGGAGCGAAAGAGAGCGCGAGTAATCTAATGAGAAATAAAGGATAAAAAGGATAACACAAAAGAGCAGAGTGTAGTTTTTGTGTGTTATGTTCTGCTCGTTGTCGCTGTCGTTGATGTTGTTCCTCGTTTTTTCGTTATCGTAACTTTATACACATACCTAAATATTTTATTTTTTAATCCTCCTGGCTAAGGAAAAACTACGCTCTGATTGTTTTGTGCCTTTTAGCGTTCGTCTTATGTGATTGTGAGTGTTTTCCTTTTTTTCCGTCTTCGTTCAAATGTTTGCTCAAAGTGGAAATCATAACAAGAACACAATAGAATTTTGCTAAAAAATACATTTGCACGAGCAATAAAAAAGGAAGAGAAAAAAAAAATAAAAAAAGAGATTATGCAAAGGATTAAGCTTTTCGTGGCAGGAATCGAAAAGTGTTTGTGAAGTTTTCCACTTGCACGAGGTCCTTTTTAAAAATTTTGTGTGCGTTCAAAAGCAGCAAGGTATGTTAATTTTAATTAAAAATTACTTTATCAGATCCTTGACAAAAAACAAAGCAAAAAATTATACTTCTTTGTTTTTTAAATTTTGTTATATAACTGTAGTTTTGTTTTTCCGTTTCTTTTTTTTTCACGCCCTAAAAAACGACTTCAAAGTGTTGGCTGGTTTTTGTTTCGTCCTGATTTGTGTTACTTTGGTTTTGAGAAGGGCAAGCAGGGGTGATGTTTTGGAAGAACGTTAGAAGAATGAGGGGGGGGGAGGGTGGTCGGTCATGGGAACAACACTATAAATACCTACCCACTGCTTTTGTGTAACAATTCTCTGTGCGCAAAAAAAAATACAAAATCGTTGTAAATAGATATTTGGTTCAATGCGTTTACTTTTTGGTTTTGAAATTGGATCAGGGACCCGATGCGAACGTCATCAGCAACGTCAACACTCCATGCTCAACCGAGTGGAATCCTTTTTTTTGTGTATTTTTTTGTCGTTGTTGTTGTTCCCAAAGCTCTAGTTCTATCGTTTCTCGTTTGTTCTCAGAAGAAAAAAAATCGCTCTGTTCTTGTTCCTTCAAATATTTTGTCACTTGACAAACATTCCTTTTTTTTGACAGATTGACTTTGTGGCACAGCAGCAACACAATGAGAGTATGGGTAAAGGAAGGTGGTAAATGGCAAAGCAGCAAGGCGACGAGCCAGCGCAGTCAGGCACTATGCTGATGGCAGGGTTTAGAGATGATATCGAAAATATTTCCTATTTGTGTAGCTATCAGTGGGGTTGATTTAGCGGTTCCATCGAATGGAGATGGTAATTTGTGATAGATTTGGCTTCTTTTTTTCTTGTTAGCTCTCGCAGAGACTAGGACGAACGTTTTTGTGGGTATATTTACACTATTCGGGGAATACCTTTTTTGTACAATTTTGTTTATATTTTGACAAAAAGCGAACCCAAAGTAAGAGAGGCAGTTCTGACTGTGGTGGAAAACCCGCAATTTTTCTGGTGTCGAGGTGTTGATTTGGGTTTTGTTTTGTTAAAATGTTTATTCGAGCAAGTGCTTCAAATTATGAATATTCACGTCAGGTTGCTTTTTGGTTGTATGATTGTTCTTGTTTTTATGATTTTGCTTCCCTTATGTATGCAGGAACATACGTTAATTTCAACTTACTATACACTTGTGTATTTTCAAATTCTTTCACTGAATTTTTAGTTGAACTTTGAAATTTCTTGAATTCTTTTCATTTTTTAGTAGGTATAGTTACATGTTTTCAAATATATATAAACGTACATATGCGTGTATGTTAAAAAGGCACTGCACGTACCACATCACATTTTGAAATATGTAGGAATTTACTCAATACCACACACTAATTGTTGAAAGTATGAGAAAATCAGTGAAGGAATTTACATGCCAAGCTATGAAGTGATCTTCAAAGTATTACAAGTGTCTACCTAGTTTTTTTCTAATTGTTTTTTTATTTTTTTCATTCCACTCAAAACAATCAGGCTGTTGAAATAAAAATAAATTAATGTTACAAGAGGATTTATTAAAAGTGGCCAGCTATCAATTAGAAGCCAGTCTTTATCTCGAACAGGTTGAAGTGCCACAACAGTCTTGTGGAGACAGAATTCTTATTATCCTGCTCATTGTTTTACAAATTCCATGTAATGTCAGTTTTTCTGGACAATAAAAATGAAAGCTTTCATAATCAGCCTCAATTCGATTAATGAAATTCGTTCTGCATCCGAGGCAAAATTAACGACATCGGTCTCATAAATGTTCAAGGAACTTTACTGAGGGGTTAGCCTGCCCAAGGTAGGACACCAAAATTATCCTTGGTAGTTTGAAAGCAAAAATAGGCTGGGAGGCAGCAATACAAGAAATACATTCGGTTACAAGTTATAGTTTCTTCCTAATCATATTTCAGTAATTTTATATATGTATGCACTAGCTGACCCCACGAACCTCATCTCGCCTCTTTTCAGATGATGATGACACACTGTGGCGTATGAGTAATTTATTTTTATTTGTTTTTTTTTATCATAGGTATTGTGAGTTTTTATATTTCGTATTCTTCGTTTGGCTTGGATTGATTTCAGTTTCATATCATACACTCACTTTTGTATAAGGTGTCCTCAACTTCTAAGGGCTTTACTTTGATTGTAAATCGATTAAGACTAAATCTCTTTGCCGCGCAATGATGATTGTTGTGTTTTTAAGTTTATAGCCTCAACATCGATAATAGCTCGTAGAAATTATTTATATGATAAAACAACGTTTACCGGTTCAGCTAGTAGGATAAGAAAGTATTGTATAGTCGTCTCCTGCTTTTAACTATTGATATGGCAAAACAACGTTTACCGGGGCAGCAAGTATGGCTGATTTATGGTTCTCAACCATCTAGGGCACCACTCAGTCATTAAAAAAAAATCAATCGGTCCAGTCGTTAAGGAGGAGTTCAGTGACATACAGCCGTTCTAAGAAATTAATTATATGGCAAATATATATATATAAAATATTATATAGCTGTCTCCTGATTATAAGCTACTTTGGGTTGGTGACGTTTTCCCCAAGCCAAAATCCCCAAACGAAAATCCCCAAACCCAAAATCCCCAAACTGAAATCTCCAGCAGCGAAATCTCCAAAGAGAGAATCCCCATGGACAAAATCTCCATGCCAAAATCTCCAAAACAAATATCTACAAGTAGTGAATCATGCGATTAAATCGCGCGATTTAATCGCATGATTCACTACTTGAACATATTTGTTTTGGAGATATTATTGTATTCAGTTAAGGTTGTTTAAGAAATAAATGTTTAATTCATTTTAAATGTAATTCATTTTATTCAAAATAAATAAAAAATCAATTCAAAAGAACTTTGTTTAATGTTTAAACAAATAAAGAATGCATATAAAACAAAACATGTCGTGAGAGGAACGGTGTAAGTAGACGTACTTGAATATTGGAGATTTGGAGATTTCAAGGAGATTTTGGCAAAAAGTATTTTTTCTTTGGGGATTTTTTCTGTGGGGATTTTGTCGTGGAGATATTGGCAAGTTTTTTTTTTTGTTTGGAGATTTTGTCCCCATGGTGATTTTGTCTTTTGGGGATTTCGTACGACTCCCGCTACTTTCTCCCCAATTGTGGAGCAAATAAAGACAAACAATATTTATTTCTATGACTCGTTCTTAAATACATTTGCTATTTGAAAATATTAAGCTGGCTAAGCGCAATGTTCTTCTTAAGAATCAGCCAAATTGGCTTTTTCTCACATTCATGGAAACGGTTTAAGTAGAAGCTCATATTCATACACTCAGAGAAAAAAAATCCCATAGGCTGGTAATGGGACTACCATTAATAAAAATAACCTGTTTTAATAGTATTTTCAATAGTTTTGTACCACTGTTTTAATAGTTTTGAAACTATTAATACTTATGGGACAGATACTATTGATTTAATAAGAAATGCTATAGATTTTATAGTATTTTACTATTACTGTTTATGGTACATACTATAAACATCATGGTGCAGTACTATTATTACTTGAATAAATGGTATACACTATTGTTTTACTAGTACCATCTTATTAACGATGTCGAAATTCGAAAAAAAAAATGTTTAATGGTGGATCCTATTAGAAAATTAGATCCTATATGTTTTTCAAGGACGAGACCATTGACATTAATGTTATATACTATTGTTTTTATAGTACCATCTTATTAACCCTGTCGAAATTCGAAAAAAATGTGTAATGGTGGTTCCTATTAAATCATACATGTTTTTATAGGATAAGTACCGTTGACATTAATATTTTATACTATTGTTTTAATAGCACCATCTTATTAAATCTGTCGAAATTCGAAAAAAAGTGTTTAATGGTGGATTCTATTAGATCTTATAGGTTTTGATAGGACAAGTACCATTGACATTAATGGTATATACTTTTGATTTAGAAGTATTATCTATAATATAAAGTGTCAAAATTCTATAATTCATATAAAGTAAGAACTTTGTCATTCGTTTCGTATAAGTCCGTGAGTGCTGTCATAAATTAATATTTCAAGAGCAAAATAGTTTGCAATTGTTCAATATAAATTAAAGTGTTACGTATAATTAAACAACAGCAAATTTAGGTGTTTACTATAAAAAAAAATTGTGTTGCCATTAATTTTAAGTTTAGTTTAAGTACATATAAGAACAATCTTTAAAAAATGTAAATTGAACAATTTTGCTGCAATAAATTGTGATTTAACAAAATTGAATATGTTGCTGTTTTTATCTTTATTGAGATCTTTTTCTTTTGAACAGATTGTGGATAAGTTTGGCATCTGGTAAGCTCACTACATATATGGAAAATTGAATTTTGATTGTTTTTGTTTAAAATCAGTCTCAAATAGTGAAATACTATTCAATAATAATAATATGCTTTTGAATGTTCTATTAAATTACCATTGCAAGATTAGTCCAACATAAATAAGTTATATTATTGTACTCTTAAAACAATAATACTGTACTATTAATAGTAATGTATCATCATATTAATAGTACGATACCTACTATAATATAAATAGTATCTACAGTACTATAATATCGATAATATAATACCATTAAATAAATAGTGCGATACCATAATATCAATAGTCCAGTACCATTGAATGAAAGGTACGATGCCATAAAATCGATAGTATTATACCATCATATTAAAAGTACGATACTATTAATTCAATAGTATTATACCATTAAAGTGTAAATTCGAAAAATTTTAAAACTTCGAAATTCGAAAATAATTAATGGTATCTCCCTATTAAATCAATAGTGACATCCCATTGAGTTTATAGTATAAAACTATTATTTCACTTACCATTAATGTTATGGTATCAAAACCATTGAAATAATGGTACAAATCCTATTGACTAATTTTAATGGTATAAAACCATTCTTACAATAGTATTCCTATTGATTTTATGGGATTTTTTCTCTGAGTGTATTCATATATTTATTCACATAGATTTATACAATAAGATACAACATCTTCTTAGGCAGTATAAACTTCATTATTTAATTAATATGATGTGTTGTAAGTTACAAAAACAAAAATATGGCTTACAAAATGAAAGAAGTCAACAGATACACAGCTTGAGTCTTAATTTAAGATTCATTTTTTTGGTTCTCCTTTTCATATCATCACGGAATATTGAAATCTTACGAGGAAAACAAGCTATTGGGACACTATGGCGTATACGTAACATTTTTTTTTAAAATTAATGATTTAACCGTGGGTTTTTTTCAAAGAAATTTTTTTAAAGAAGTAAATTTTCATCATTTATAGTACTTTCAATAGCTCTAAATCTATACCGTGCAAATTTAAAATAGCAACAAAGTAAAACCATACCACAACTGCTAACGTTTCCAATGTGCCTCTATTAATAACTTATATCCATACAAAGCTCAAACTATTCAAATGCGTTATCTCCATCTGCGATTAGTGGCAATCAATAAACAATGAAACCGATACACGAACGAACAATCGCTCCTTGACGAGGTCTATATTGCCTCGATTATTGTTATTTGATCAATCATTTTCATTTCACAACAGACAAGACAAAAGACAAGCGAAATTGTGTCACGGTTGTTTTCTGAATTATTATGGTGTTTTGTGAATGGGCTTGCGTTCAGCGTTCACATTTCACAGCCGCAGCCACAGATGTCCTGGAACGAGCATTCTAATTCTCACTACAAAATGGATGTTCTATAAATAGAGTCTTTAACATGCATTCAGATGTTAGATTGCCAGGAGATTGGCTTTTTTCATGTTTTGCCAAACCGCTCTGACAAGCCACCACTAAGCCGTCTCAATAGCGCCAATTTCCATTTGTTTGAAATGCATTTTCACCACAGAAGTGCTGCACCGCCAGCAGTCCAACCATTGTCACAGCTGATAATGAAAGCAAAAACAGTTTTCTTTGCTCCTTTAAAATTGAATGATAAAAATAGTCCTTATAGAATTATTTAAACCATGTGCTTTTGGCTGTGTGTCGATTAAAATATTGGGACATGAGAGCCGCCTCTTTCTTGTGCTTGTCTGCAAAATTTATAGAGTTGACGTATATGTGTCATGTCCTTTACGCATTATGGTCTGATTTGGTTGGAGCTGCGAGACGGGACTGTAATAGACATTAAACGAATGTTCCAAAGAAGACTTTAAAATGTAATCAAGCTCTTCTCCATCTGTCCAACTCAAAAGTCAATTGTTCAACCTCTTAATAGGTCTATAAGGTTCGAATAAGCAAACACAAAAAAATATCTCGAAACAGTAAAATAACTCAACCTTTCACATATCTATTCATCTACACTAAAACATCTTAATTACCATAAAATTAATTCTACAAAAACAATCCGATACTCCAGAACTAACAACTCCCCAAACAACCTTCCGTTTGACAAGATTTATAACCGAGAACTAAGCCCTCAAAAGATCTGCCAAAATATTCAGGCAGAGCAACCTCATATTGTTCGAATAAGAAGATTATATATTTCCGTATGATTTTACGATATATCATCATCTAGAGTCACCTAGACTACAATATAAAATAAGTCCAAAGTGTAAACACCTACTTTTTGATCTAACCTTACTGACCTAGTTTAACTTTTAGCCTTCCATTCGGAAGAAACTATTCCGAGAGCGAAATTGTTTGGCAAACAATGAAATCCACCTAATTTTTCATAAAAATGAACGAAAGAGAGCTAAATAGAACCAAGGTAAATTCTTGTGGTTGTCATAATATAAAATCCCTTGTTGGCAACCCACTGTTTAAATCCAATTTCGTTTTATTAGAAGCGACCACTTTGTTATAATTAGAACTCCGTCACACCCCTTTTCCAAATGAAATTCGTGCAAAAACAATTACCTCTATACGTCTCCATCTCCAGTGTGTTGTTCGTTTCTCTCTTTCTCTCTGTCGTGGTACCTGACACTGAGTCGTGTGCTGTTGCTGTGTGTTGAACAAAATAGAAACGAGCACCCGCACTAAGACCGCTCGCTCGTCGCTCTCAGCAGGATAACAAAAAATCCCATGTTTTTCTTCATCATCATTCTCATCTGCAAACACACACATAATCACATTGAGTAAACAATCGCATCAAAGGAGAATATCTAAATGCCACAGGCATTGAAATATTTCCGATAGATTTTATCGTTTGATTCTCTCTTATTTTCTTGTAATTTTTTGTTGCTCATCACTGTGCTCCATTGTGATGTTGTGGGTGGGGACGGGCTGGTGTTGAACGTGACATGCAGTGGCGACTCTTCTTGTTGCTTAATACTTCATGGTGCCTAGTGCTTAGTGCATTTGTGTTTTCTGTTCTCTGACATGCGAAAGAAATAACAGATTCATTTTTGCTGATTGCTTAGAGAAAAAAACAAACAAACACAATGTGTCCGACTAGGAGAAGACAGAAAGGATATTTGAACGCAAAGCAACTGACGGTAGAGATGACGGGAAAATATTATTTGTTTTCCAATCCCAAACGAACAGAAAAAACATAAAGAAAGAAAATAGTGAACAATTTCAAAGAATTCAATCCCCTCATGGCAAGTCCAATGTCCAAAAAAAAACTGTTTTTCTGCCATTGTCACAGCAAACGAAACAAACCTTGCATCCATATCGATAGGAGGCAAATTCCAGAGGCTGCATGCAATTCACCCAACCATGCGAATAAGTAACCAGGCCATACAATCCGTCCTCCATGCGGGATTCTCTTCTAAAGTCAAGGAAATGCCATAAAGTATAGCAGGGAGAATGAAAATGTGACCATAAAGGGCAATGTTGGGAGGCTGGCTGCTGTAGGGCTATCTTCATGTGTGCAAATCTATTTTACATAATTAGCTCAAAGTGACGCATGCGTATCACTTTCATCCTTGACTGAGAGCGCCCGTCAACGTTGTCGTCGTCGTTGTTGTCCCGGCCGGTCGTGACCAAAAGAGAATGACAAAATGAGAGCTTCAAACAAACGTCTACCAAAAGCCACTTTTCGACAGGAAAAATATGCTGGCAGGAAGTTAATCTTCTTGCTTAACACAAAACTTGACTTTCTCTTTTTTCTCATTTTATGATTTTTATTTCTTTTAAATTCTTTAGGCGATAGTTGATGGAATATAGGGAGGATAAGCCAGTTCTAGGGGTCTTTTTGGACGAAGAAAAATCCCCCTTGTTAAGTTTAAATGGAACTCACTCCATTTAACGTCTCTATAATGTTGAGAATCCATCGGCAACGACAACAGCAACAACGTCAACGTTGAAGAAAACTACAACGACACGGAGATGGCAAGGGTAGGCAATGCGATTGAGTTGTCGATTTAACCTCAAAAAGATTGCTAGAGTGGGCGGGGTCCTTTGGCGGTGAAGTGCAACCACGATGCGGAAATATTCGAACGAAAGTAGAAGAGTTTTAATGTTCTTTAAAACCACACAATTGAGACTGTTGGGTCTGAAGTTGAGAAGACGAGGGGTATTTTGTTAGATTTGTTATTTCCTTTATTCTTAATCTTGAAAGGTGTTTTCTTTTTGTTAAAGAAAACCAAATGAGATGTTACATTACATTCATTTGGTTTAATAAAATGATAAGTTAGACGGTCCATCCTCAGATAAGCAGATATCTAATGTGAATAATTTTTGTTGCGTTTTTTTTCTTTGAAAAAAAAAATGAAACCCATGAATTACAACAATTGCAAATTGTACAATTACACTCACAGCAAAAATTGTCAGTAACTTGTACCTGTTTAACACAGTAATTAACATTTTTGTTTTCCTATTTTTGTTTGTTTGTGTTGAAACGATGCTCAACGTATTTGAGCTTCACCAACCGGAAAAGAGGCAAAATTAAATAATTATTTCCCCATCTAACTTATCACATTAATTTCTCATAAGATCACTTGAGCATGAAAAGAATTTGTATGACCGAGCTTGCAAAAGGAGCCATATTGGTGTAATTATAAAATATCAATAAACTACCTAATTATACAACACCCTTATTTTCCTACAAATACAACAACAACAAACTAACTTTCACATCCTAGGCAATACCTAGTGTCGTCAACTGTATGTAGAGAGGTGTTGAGAGAGAGAAAAAATGTGTAGGTGTGAGCAATATTGCCAGTCTACTTCTTCTTCTTGTACTATTTTACAAAACAAAATGTCAAGAGAGATATTTGCATGGCCATTAATTTTTAATTAAAAACTTGAAAATCACTTCAGGATAAGGAAGATAATGTTGTACCTGTACGGAGGAGTCCTCTACCCTCTGTTTTTTTTTTTTTTAAAGAGGATATAATGTCTTGGGCTGAGAGATAATAAAAACATCAATATTAAGTGCCAGCAGACATGTTGGGTAATATTAATTTATGATGTCTAAAAGTAGCTGAGGATGGAGTAGTTATAAAATATTGATTTACTGATTAATTGCGTATTTATTAAGGATGTGAATAGGTTTGATTGGATAAACATATACTTACTTACTTAAGGTGGCGCTACAGTCCGTTGTGGACTTGGGCCTCAACAGTTTCCGCCAGCCAGCTCGGCTGTCTCTAATTTTGCACTCCAAGTTGATTGAGATCCTCTTCCACTTGGGTGCGCCACCTGAGCCGTGGTCTTCCTCTACTTCAACGTCCCACGGGAATAGTTTCGAAGGCTTTCCGTGTTATTGCTCCTCTATTACCTCGAAGTTATATGCGTCTTTTGTGACGCTCTGTCCGCGCCGTCGGTGTTGGTTGTCCTTCCTCGAAGACAGCATATACTTTGTTTTTCCCTCATTTACCGCTAAACCCATTTTTTCCGCTTCTGTCTCAAGTCTCACAAAGGCGCCATTGATAGTGCCTCTGGTGTTGACGGTGGAGTTTTGCACTATCCCGTAAGTACGATGTTAAAGAAATCGCATGACAATGCATCGCCTTGTCTGAATCCTTTTTTGACATCGAAAGATTCCGTAAACTCGTTGCCAACCTTGATGGCGCAGCGTGAGTTCACCATCGTCATTTTGTACAAGCGAACGAGCTTGGCAGCGACGCCAAAACTAGACATAACTTTATACAGTTCGTCTCTGTAGATACTTACATACACGGCCTTAAAATCGATGAAAAGTGGTGGGTCGATACCCACCATGTGGAGTTCATAGGTTTTTTCAAGGATCTGTGGCAAAGTGAAAATCTGGTCGATGGTTGACTATCCTGGTCTGAAGCCACATTGATAAGATCCAATCAGATTGTTGACGAAAGGCTTTAGACGTTCACATATTACGGCAGTTCCTCTACCTTCTTCAATATCGGAGGAATGGAACCTTCGGGCATGCACTCTAATCATATCTTACAGATGATTTGGTTCATGCTCCTATCAAGATCGTCGCCTGCTGCTTTAAACAGCTCGGCAGCTAGACCATCTGCTCCAGCGGCTTTGTTGGATTTCAGCCGTGATATTGCCATTTTCATTTCTTCGGGTTCACTGAATTGTTGGCTATCATCCTTGGCTCCCGCCTGACGGCGGGATTTTGTTCGTCGTCGCCGTTATATAGTCTACAGAAGTGGTCTTTCCGAATCCCCAGAATCGACTGTGATTCTTTTATAGTTCCCTTGCAATATTGATTGAACATTTGAGTTAAAGTTCAAATAAATAAAACCAGTTGGACAGTATAAAATGGAGACATTTATTTGTTTTAAAATATTTGAAAAAATAAATAAAGCAAAATTGTAGTTGAAAAATTCTCGATAACTTACGTAAAAGTAATAAATGGTAATTCTGTTGAAAACGAAGTATTTACTTATTCAATCCGTGGTGTTGATAACACGATTTCATCTGAAACGATAAAATTATGTAACTGTTAGTTTTGTAAAATAAAACTTACAGATCATAATTTATCAAATAAGCAAGTTAAGGATTAACTTTTCTTCTAATTTTAAAAGAAGATATAAGACGTTCACTGTGGCGTATACGTATTATTTTCTTAAAAATAGTGCTCATAGTTTAAAATCTCTTACTATAATCTATAAGAAAAGATAAGAGTGGCTATCAGGACTTATATCTGACATATTCAGACCAAAAGGAACCATTTCGTTACTACTTTAAGCAAAAATATTTGGAGCTTCTGTCTTTTAAAGTCAGATCATCGAAGATGAAGTTACAGAGTGTTATATTTCATCATTTTAAAGTGCAAAACAGGACCAATGGAGATGTCAGACTAGGCTAGGTATGTCTTCTAGCTCTTTATAAAGCTGCTGTTTAAGTTGCTAAGTGCTGTTTTTTATGTTTCCTATTAAGCACGCTGGGCTGTACAGACAAGATATGGTTCTATACAGTTTCATATATTATGATCTTTGTAATTTTTTAGCCCTCAACAGCAACCGTTCATATATGACTGATGTTTTTGAGAAGCCACTTGGGTACTAAGTTGTTTTCGATATTAGAGCTACCTGGGTAGTGACTATCTAGAAGGGAATTGATAGATTTTTCATATGTTTTATACTAAGGGCGGGTTATGTTAGTAAGGGAACTGAGCCAGAGCAAACTTTTGGAGAAAATTTTCCCGATTTTTCAGGCCTCCGAGGATGAGGAGTAGATCTCTCAATAGAAGCTTCTTTTGTGTACATACAAAGTATATCCTTAAACCTACTCAGTCATTCAGATCATTTATTAAAAGAAATTACAAGCTTGGAAGTGTGACTAAAGTGTTGGTATTATTTCATGACTTGCATTTGTCTGTCTTAACTTGTCAAGATTAAAAGTTTCCTTCACCAACTTTTTTCGGGAAGAGTTTCCTTTTATTTTCTTTCAAGCACAACCTAAGATAACACACTTTTCAAATTTCCTCTTGGTATTGTTTCCTTCTTTAGTAAGTTTAAAAACAAGTGATAATCAGTACCACTTGTCTGTCACAAAAACAACAACAGTCTTGACAAACTTTAAAAGAAACAACAGAATAACTTCAATTGTGCATTTCCAAACGGAATAACTTCGCCCTACCGCAACACAAATTTGCAAAAACCATCCATATTTCATAAAATCGTTGCTTTTGACAAATGGTATATATTCCAAACAAACAAATCCCTTCAAACACGCCAAATTATTTGACTAATGTGCAAAATGTGATTGGAATGCAGTGAGTTTTCTCCACAAGGAATCCTTCCATGTTTTGTTTTTACTCTTTCACGAAATGCAAAATTTATCACGACCAGCAGCAAAAATCCTGTGTGTGTTGTGAGTTAATAATAAGCTGCAGATGCTAAATCAGCCCAATCATAATATAAATTCCATTCTCATACCACCGTATGTATGTCCTTCTCTCGTCCAAATGATCTATGTCCTAGAGAGAAAGCTTGCGTGACACAACCGCTGAAAATTGCACCGTGAAGTTCGTGCTTAAGCAAACCAAACAAAACAAAACGAACCTCCCTCAAACCCCGAACACACAAAACGGAAGTTCAAGTGGCACATGAGTACTTCTTTGCCTAATTATACGTTCGCCAAAAGTCGTATATTTCATTTCACTCTGACCATTTACACTCGAATTGGCTTTGCAGGACATTTTATGTTTTTCTCTCCGTTTAATTTTTTTTTTTTTAGAGAAAATACGTTGGTCGTTTGGAGAACAGTTGAGAATGCCGGACACTGGCAATAGTTTTCGTCGTTGTCGCCAACAGTCTTTTCCATTTAAACGATCAGGTTCATACAATTTTATGGATGAAAAATGTAAAAACATACTCTTCGTTGGCGTTGTGACGGCTTACGGGTCCTTGTTGTTGGATGTTGTTGTGTTTCGAAAAGCTTGAAAAATAAAATACAAGTAAATAACCTAAAATGAGCGAGAAAAGAATTGGCAACGAAATCGTTTCCCTTCTTTTCCGGTTGGGTTTCCTATTTTCTTAGGATAATAACTAGGTATACATGTAAACAAACAGGACGTCAGTCAGGCACTGTTCTTGACAAATCATTAGTGACATTAAAATGAATTCACTTAAGAGTGTCGTTGTGTATAGATATGGCTTTAAGCAGGGCCGGTGTTTGTGCGACTGTGTGTGTTTTATGTTGCCATAATTCTATTTGAATTTATATGAATCACCCCAAGAACACAAATTATAGCACTCTATTTTATTGGGTTAAAGTGTTTAAAAATGAACGCGGCGCCTCGCAGCAGAGTGTTGCGAGTTTATTGGAATATGAACGCGCCTCAAAGCGGTTTCGTTTAATGTGAACGAGTAGAGTGGAACAAACATTTGACTTTTATGACAGATTGTCAGTTTTATGGCTAGTAGAATTTTTGGTTTTATTGGTGTTGAACATATGGTGGTAGTTTAAAACCGAAAATCGATTTATTGTGGAATGACTGTATTTGTATTTAAGCGAAAAAGGATATTTTACAATCTATTTCCGTCCATATTCTCCACTCATAAGATAAAACTCACCCACCATTAAATTCTAAATTCAACTCTAAATTATTGCCCAGAATCTTAACTTCTTTATTGAGAGCGAAGCAAAAAAACACTTAATCACACCAATCACGTACGAAAAAGGAATCTTACAAAATTCGCGAAACATCGTAAATCTGCCTAAATCAAGTCATAAGACTGTTATAACAATTTACATTCATATACACAAGTGTACAGCCCTACACTGTCGTATACAAAGCCATATTAATGTTTATATCTATATATACATTTGAACATGCTTGTGCAATCACCATAAGTTTGGCTACTGCACCATTTAAGCGAAAGGAGAACACATTCATCGTCGTGTGCTCTCCTGCATGGCATACAAACGCGTGTTCCAAAATATCGAGCCATAATAAACTAATAAATTATCGCCTTTATTGCGATGAAAACGGCGAAAAATATCGCTCTCCGTTTTCGATTCTTCCGTACTGTATATATGCGAATGTACTTATGAACAGGAAGGATATACTCGTTCATCGTTTCGTGTAGACATGTTTGTATGAATGCATGCATGAATTTACGTTCTTATTTTCAATCTCGCCAAAAGTTGAACGAATTGGTGCGGAGGAGGAGGACACTCGCTGCCGCTGAAGCTAGTTATATTTCCAATTTCAAAACATTTCTAAGAATTTGAACCAATTTTAATGCAATATGGCGAATGGCGATGATTCGATTCGTTGAGTAGAAAAACGTTCGGAGGAAATAGAGGATTTTTCATCGTTCAATTTGCCAGTTATAGCTTAAACGTAATCGACATAAGAATGAATGAAAAAAAAATTAAATAACTTATAAACAACACATTCACAACATCCCGTTGTAAGGTACTATTTGTCTGTAGACTAGACTGGAAGCAAAGAAGCCAAGTCAATTCACAAAAAAAGCAAATAACGGGGAGTATTGTCTCATAGCAGAAGGCCGAGGTGAAAGGAGTGAGTGTTGAATTAAAAAGCTGACTACAGCAATTGGAAGAATTCCTAGTCTTGTTGATGTCGTAAATATCAATTTATGTATTGAAAGCTTCGTTGCTTTTCACACAGTGCAGTACCGACACCAACAGAGTTGACTCTTTGCCACATATTGGGGCAGCTAAGCTTTTTAATTGTAAGAAAATAAGTACCTAAACATTCTTACTGAATTCTGAGGAATTAAGGATTTGAAGAACTGACTTCGAGAGAGTTGAGAAATTCAAATATATTTATCAAGCCTTAAGACAAAATGACGATCGGACCAAAAAAGTATGCAGTAACTATTCTTCATTCAAATAATTACGTTTTAAAGTCTTTAGGTAGTCGCGAAAATGCGGCAGTTTTGCCCACTGTTTTAAGAAATAATAATGAAAAGAGATTGAGTTTTGCTTCTTCCGATATAGTCTGATTGGAGTGTCGTCAGCACCTTACTGCAAAATACTGTTTTTTCAAACAATTTAGCCAGTTTTGTTCTCTAAAATTGCAAAAATAAAACAAGTCCCGTGAAAAATTCATTTATAAGAAAATAACATTGGAAATTGGACACTGAAGCAATAACAAAGGATATCAGCTGCAAGGCTGAATTTTTTGTCGAAGTGGTAGACGGAAACTTAAAAAAAATTCCAATTCGAACATGGTCGTCTCTTAATTGGACGAAATAAAAATGCAAAATATTAAATCAAACATTGTTTTAGAATGTCATTTTATATAATTGATTCAAAGGAGTCATTCGGCAATACCAATTTTTTTTGAACTGCTACCTGTAATGTCCTCTTCTACAACATTGTATTTCACCACACAGTAAAAAATAGGAAATTTAATTTAAATCGCATAGTATAGTTCAACAACAAATCAAATACCAATTTTGATACAAATTTAATTTAAGCTTTTGTCTATGAGTTTATTGAACAAAATTTCGACAGGTTTACAGAATTTCGAAAATTTATTTTTGTCTCGTTTAATGAAAAATAAATAGAAAGGTAACATTATTTACACTGTTGTTTATTCGCTGATTGATATAAGCAAATCTGCCTACAAAGTAAATTTTATATTTGCAATGAAAATCCGAAATTTTTCGTTGGTCTATATTATGTACTGCCAAAATAGAGTCTAATTAAATTTTAAATCTAATGAAAGGAGATTTAATATTCATTCTACACTATTCAAAAGGCGATTTAAAATAAATAAGTTTTATTTGATTAAAATCAATCTCATTTAATTTGTGGCACCTTTTGATAGAAATTATTTTTTTTCTGAATGAAATATTATATCAAAATATTATTTGATAGTCGGCAACAAAATTTAACATGACTCAATTGGATGATGAGTTTCTTTACATGAGCTGAAGCTTCAATTGTTGGATTATATTTTAACTTCCAATTTACAGCAAGTAAGCTGTATCCAAAATAAAATGAATAGAATATTAGACCTAGTAATCTCATCTGACGCAGTAAATACTGCAGTTGTAGAATCTTCTTTGCCAACCGTAGATAATTACCACCCTTCCTTAGATATTTAATTCCCATGTTTGCTCATATACATTTGACTTCCGAAAAACTGATTTTCTGCAGCTTTCAAATCGCTTATTAAATTCCGATAATTCCAAGAATTACCGTCCAGCAATGATACTGATTACTGACGCAATTATTGCAAATTTCTATTCTGTACTTATGAGTTGCATTAAAATCAATCCACTCTAACATTTTAAGTCATCCTTGGTATACTAAAAGAGCTCAAAACACTTCGTTATAAGAGAATAAAGGCCTAGAAAAAATATTGCAAATCCATTACGATGAAGAATGAAGAAGCAGTCTCGTGAACTTTATAGTGAGTATTTATTTACTTTCTATACGTTTTTGGAAATACATTAATTCGAAGCAAATTTGTGTAAACATCACAATTAATGTATTTTCAATGAACTTTACTAGCAAAAATGTAGCCCTCAACTTAACTTCTGAAATTTGTGAAGGATTCTCAAATAATTTCAGCAAATCTTTCATCGATTCTCCGGCTGTTGTGGATGAATACTTTTTTCAATATTTAAGTGGCTGTCCACAAGTATTATTTAACAAAACCTCAGTAGAGACTGACGACATTGTTAACATTCTTTCTCACCTAAAAGTAGATTTTCCGAGTGGTCCAGATGGTATTCCGCCTCTTGTTATAAAAAAAGTGTAGGTCTGTGGAAGCACCTGCCCTCCGTAATATTTTCGAATTGTGTTTGGAAAACTACCATCAATTTGGAAAAACGCTTATATTATACCACTCTAGTTATATGTAGGAACATCATCTGTCACCAACTGCATGGTTTCATGCAGAAACGTTCTACTGTCACAAATCTTCTTGTTTTTATAAATCAATGTGTTAACACTTTGGAATGTGGTCAGGAAGTCGATTGTATCTATACAGATTTTTCGAAAGATTTCTACCAACTCTCTCACGCCACCCTCCTTTTTCATCACTTCGATATCCTCATATCTCGAGAATAGGCCTTATCAAGTTAAATTCAGGTATTTTATCTCTAAGTCATTTTTTGCTAATGCGGGATTTCCTCAGGGTAGCCATCTAGGACCTCTGCTTTTTAATTTAGCTATAAACGATACTCCCTTATGTGTACGTAATAGCAAAATTCTCATCTTCGCAGATGATATAAGACTTACAAAAACATCTTTTCTAGTAATGATCACATTCTTTTAAAAGATGACATTAATAGTTTTGCATTGCGGTGAGAGAAAACTAGTTTCAATCTAAATCCAATAAAATGTCAAACAATGACCTTTTCAAGAAAGCGTGCACCGTCTTCATATGACTATACGCTATCTCACATCACATTCCAACCCGTGGAACTTCGATAAGAGATATTGGAGTTTTTTTTTTACTCCTGAGTTAGATTTTTCTGTGCACATTAACAACATTGTGAATAAAGCCAATTCAATGCTTGGAGTTATAAAGCGTTGGTCAAAGGAGTTCCTCGGTCCAAATATCACATGCGCTCTATATAATTGCAATTTTCGTCCTCACATAGAACACGCTTTGCAGGTTTTGTCACCTCATTACGATATTCATATTGAGAGGCTAGAATCTGTTCAACGAAATTCTACTCGTTCTGTCCTCAAACGTATTCTATGGAGTGATCCTTTGAATGTCCCCAAAATGAAAACCGTTTATTCAACTATCGGGGTGCAGGTTATTATCTTCGCAGGAAGGACATGGTACAATAACCAAAACATCGTACCAACTATAGATTTAAAGAGCCCTTGAGCCCAAGACCAGTGTTCTACATTTTCTAACGTTTTTTTGTTTAAATTAATGTTTGTACCTGTTAGTTATGTATTAATCTTGTCTTGTTTTTGTTTTATCTATGTGAGTGTTTGTTATGTTATGTTTGCTTACTAACTACTAGCACTGCACTAAGTGATGAGCCGGTAGTCTTCTATGTTGGCAAGCCATTGGTCGTAAGACGGTGCTTGCTATAAGCTCTTTTCGACCAATTCTGATAGTGTAAAAAAACTGTTTCTTACTAAAAAACCTATAAAAGGGTTACACTCGCTCAGTTGAATTAAATTTTAACCCTGCTCACATTTGACGTTAACATATTTGAAACGAGTTTTACTGACGTTCGCAAGTTTTGATATTCTAAATCAGCAAATAGGTCAGCCAAAGGCAAATGAATCTTTAAAGTACTTCAAATCTAAGAATGCATTTCTCATAACCTAGGCGCAATAATTTTAAGCACTTAAAAATCCCTTTAAAGAGAAAATGCTTATAGTGATGTTAGTTTCAAGGTACAACTTAGATAACTAAGTAACCCATAAAAAGTAAGTAGAAGTAAGTTTGCAGAGCAAAGTGCTTAACAAACTAAATAAATAATTTTACTTAAAATTATTGTCATATAATTTCATAGTTAACGTCGTATCCTACCCATTGTCCTCGTATTCGTGGAAACATAGGAAAGCTTCAATGTCTTGCGTCGTCGTCGTCATCGTCTCATAGTTGTCATATTCGTTGTTGATTTTGCATGTGCAGCTCTAACGATCCCCTTGGGCAAACCATTATCTCCATAATATTGAGAATGAGGACAAACGAAAAAAAAACAACAATAAAACAAAAACCAGCCTCTCGCTTACCCAAATATTCCTTAAACTTAAACTCTGGGAATCCTGGTCTTTGAAACGTTGTTTGTGCAGCATAACAATGCATTTGCTTTGCTGCCTGCTTTCGCCATTGCCGCTGACTCTGTCGCTGCTGTTGTCGCTTTTCGGGATGACATGAGAAATCCTCTTCAATGGTTAGCAACTTGACGTTTTTTTCCATCCAATTAATAGGGCCATCACCACCATCACGAAAACCATCGCCGCCGCCGCCGTCGTACCTTCCATGTTTGTAGATGTCGCTGCTGAATATGTTGTCGTCATCGCAGAATTTGTCGGTTGCTGGAGCATAAGGACCATTACCAAATTCGTTCATTTTGGTCGAACAAAGTTCACACAACGGATTGATGCTGTTGGCCCGATATTTTTGGCAATCATGAATCTCGGGATAGTTGCTGCGGTTGTCATTGTTGTTGAATGTGCACTCGCATCCATCAGTACCGCAAATTTTTTTTTTCATCTGACAGCCAGTGGGATTTTTGAGGTTAACACGTTGCCAACTATTGCGGGTTTGATGCGAAGGCTCCCTAATGCCATTCGAGTGTCCTGCTGCTTGTGGCATTATGGTGGTTCCATCGGCGGCGGCAGTGGTGATAGAGGCGGCGACAGAATTCGCGTAAGCATCCTTTATGATGGTTTGGACAGCTGCATTCGTCACGGTATCAGCATTCAGTGATGTATCATCTGTTGTCCTCCTTGTTGTAATGTTCGAGTATGGTGCTGGTGCTGCAATCATTTTTGCCCTCACTGCTTCTGTTGATGGTTGCGATGAAGATATTAAACGAAGCAATTCTTGAGCTATTCCTGTCGTGGTCGTGGCCATCGTCACCGTTGCTGGTTGTTGATGGTGGGTCATCATCACTGCTGGACCATGACAATGGGTATTCTTAGTTGTTGATTTCTTGGTCGCCTTTGAAGCCATTATTCTCCTAGCTTCGTCGTTCATTTGAGTTCGAGCAGCAGCAGCATCACTGGATAGGAAAGAACTTTGACACCCACAATCGACATTTGAGAAATGATTTTTTTCACCACCCTGACCATCATCGCAATAAAAACAGGGCGTGTCAGTTTGAGCAAATCCACAACGACTTCGACAGTAGTTGCTGGCAAAAAGGTGTTTCCCTTCCTGCTGCTGCTGATGATGATGGCCATAAAGCTGCTGGTAGGTGTCCTTTGATGATTTTTTCTCACCAACTGTTTTATCCGCCTTTGCATTCGCTGCTGTCAATAGTGACTTTGGCTGTTCCACCATTGATTTGGTGTTGTTTGCATTTCCGTTGTCATCTGAAATGGGCGATGATGATTTTTTGTAATGTCTTGGTAAAATGGACGTTTGTTTCAACGATTTCGATTGCATTCGTTGTTTTGATGATAAAACCAAGAATGATGATGTCTCTGCTGTCAATGATGGTGCGGTTGATGATGATGGTGATAATAATGGTAACGGTGACGATGGCGGTTCTCCAGATTGCGTTGTTTGTTGTCGAGTTTTCTGTTTGCTTTTTTCGTCGGTTTTTCCTCCTTGTTGTCGTTGTCTTTGTTGTCTTCGATCTCGGTTGTCGTTAGAGAAGCACTTTTCACTTCTGATGCTCTGGTAAATACCATTCAATTGCTCTTTGATGAAAATATGAAGTTCATTTAGATCTCCCTGGATGCTTTGCATTTCTGATGTTCGAAATTTTTGCATCAACTTTATTTAGATTGGGTTTGTTTGTATAGTTAAATTGTAGAGTTGTTTTCAATTTTCTTAAAATTTCTTTTTTTTTCAAAGAGAATGTAAGGACGACTTACCAGTAACTTTTCTTTTTCCAACTGACAAAACATTTGAGTGGGACTCTTTAAGTTTGTTTGCGATTCTTTTGAAATGCTGAGTGTTCCAGCTTGGGTTTCGGATGCAGCAGGTTGACTGTACTGTTTCCAAGAATGGGGTTCAACTTTTCCACTTAAATGAAAATCAAAATAAGAAAAAAAAAAAAAAATGTTTTGTGCTGTGCCAAAGTGGTGTTTACAAAGTCAAAAAATATAGAAACCAATTAAAAATGTTTGGAAAGTTTTGATGAATTCGAGAAATACATGAGTCAAATAAGCAAAGTTTTTTAAACAAAGGAAATTGCATACATGGTTAGGTTAGGTAAAAGGGATGACAATTGTTGTCATTACCGTCACACTGAGATCAATGTAGTCGTGAGTTTCGCTACTGAAACTTATAATAAAACCCATAAGTTCAATTATTCAATCAAGTTCTAAATGTTAGCACTCGAGAGTTCTTCCTCTCTACTTGGACACTACTGTAGTGTGGAAACTTAAAGGTGTTATATAACTAGAGATATGCACCCACACCAGTGTCCATTTTGGAGTCATCGGTATAATAAACCAAAATTTTATGGAGGATTTGAGCATGTCCTATTGAACTGTTTTTTCCAGACTTAAGTCTAGCTAAGCGCCAAGGCGCATTGAGGTGCAGATTTTTGGACAGAAAAATGTAGGAGTTTCAAATTGAGAATAACTTCCAGTTCGCACTAGGGGTGGATCTCATTGCACTGGTTATACCTATGAAAAATGCAAATAAAACTACTTTTAATATCTACCAAGTTCAATGCACAGACATGTATCATTAATAAACGTTAATTGGGCTTCCTATTTATGATAGTTTTTATCCTTTTTCCATCTATGAAACTTTATCATTTAAGTTTGTTCTTCTTTCTTTCCAGGTAAGCCAAAACCATCATGGTCAAACAATTTATATTTTCATTTGCAAATTTCAAAAAAAAAAAAAAACTTAGAATGTGCAATCAACATAAATAAACCCAAGAGGTTTCTTCGTCTCTTTTTTCTCCTCACTATTTTGTATGCCAACTGTGAGTATAAACATAATCAAAACTATTTCCCTAACTTTGACAAAACTTTTGCTAAACTTTAAATTATAATAATAATCAGTATAAGAGAGAAGAATAAATTGATATTGAAAGAGAAACTAGACACAAACTCACAGAGAAGGACTTTTTCTTTTTTTTGCAAAAAGTGACCAAAGTGAAAATTTTCTCTCATTCATAACATTTCAAAATCGGTTGCTCATACAATTTTTTTTCAAAAAAAAAGAAAAGTACTTTCCTTTAACACAGAATAAAAAAAATAGAAAAAAAGAGAACTCAAACAATAACTTTTGTAATAAGCTGATTTCTTTTTTTCTTTTTTCTGTCCATTGGTGGTCGACCATGATTTTTATAACACATACATACATACATATGTATTTTGTTTCCTTTGCACACACCGCCCAATCCAAGCACTTCAAGTCCGAAGGGTTAAGTAAAGTTAAATCTGAGAAGTCATATTTTCTTTGCGAAATACTTACGCGATAAAGTCCGGAAAAGTTTGTGTTTGTACTTCTTGGTCTTCATTCTCGTTTTCATCTTCTTTTTCTAGATTATCTGTACGACAACTACTATGACGTTTGCTTTGTACTTTTAAAATTTTCTCTGTTGACCCGTTCCCAAGAGGCCTGCCATGCGGCACGGTTAAAGATGAAATAACTTGAAATTCTCGCTGTCATGCACAAGCATATAAAAGAGAACGGGATGAATGAGAAAAATGAAAACAATAATTATTTAGCGTTGTAGTGTTTGATAAAGTTTCTTCTTTCTTCATTTTTTTGTTCTTTGGATACATTTTTTGTATGTCTGTTCGTTTTTCTTTGTGTCCTTTTTTTGTAATAATAAAGTGAACATAAAGTAAAAAGTATGTTCCTGTCTCTGTATGTAAATAAATTTTCTGTGAATATTATAATATAACTGAAGCATTTACGAGTGTAGCAGTTTAAACATAATGCAGTTTCAATTTATCTTATCCACTTACCTGAAAGTTTAAAACTTCACTTTCTAGCTCAGCGATAAGCCTTTGAGTGTCACGCGACAATGGATTGCTCTGAATTTTTAAATTCTCCATGATACTTTGCAAGGATCTGTAATGTATGCAATACAATAAGTAATTCAAAGTTGCTTGGTTCTCTTTTCCTTTGTAATATCAAATAAGACGCAAGAATAAACGAAACATAAGCAATTCGAAGAAAATAGTAAGTATACGCCCCGTGTGCCAGAAATAAATTAGACAAATTAAAAAAGGGCTGGGCATAGAAATAGAAACACACACTCAAACGATTGAACGGTAGAATTAATTAAATGGTTTATTGCAAATGAGCAATCTCATGCAAGGAGTAGGATTTGAAAATTTATTCAATTACGCTGAGTGATGGATGCGATGCGCTCGTTTATTTTTTCTTAAAAAAAAGAGGAGTTTTAAGGAGAGGCAATGACTTGTCAAAGTCAAAGGAACACTCCAGAATTTCAAAGCAAACGACTTCTCTTAGATAATTTGAGCTTTCAGATGCGGTTTGGTGCATAATTCTGGAATTGTAGCAAATCAAAGGTTTCATATAATTTGTTTGTCTTTTTTCAGAAGAATGGGAAATGTTTTCATCAAAGAATTGCCTTTTAGTTAGAGTTTCCTTCATATCTGATGAAAGTCTGTTTCAATATCAGCTTAATGAATGATGAAGGCAAATATGAGTATACTATAAATATTTATTTCCTCTGTCTGTCATTCCAGACAAATTATTGGAATAGATTTCTTTATTTTCAATTTTTCATCTTTTTTTCGTTTGTTTGAACAGCAAATTCAGCCATTTTAATCTTCAAGAAATTTAATCTCCGCTCCACTTTCTCAAGAACCATTTGTCAAAATATTATATACACCTATATACAAGGAGCTCAACCAAGATAAAACTACTTAAATTCGACACTATCAATATAAAGACATTAAGTCAATCAAAATGACAGAAAGTAGCTTTGTGATAAAATGAGCTATCATCAACGTTGTCATCCTTGATGTCGTCGTCGTTGTCCTCGTCGTGTCGTCCCAATGTCCTTGTCGTCTCTCAAACATTCCAATTTCTCATGTCTGTCTGGCAGCGAATCGAATTAGATATCATAGTTTTGCCTATTTATAAGCCCCATAAGAGAGCTTATGGCTGTCTAGAGTGCCTATCCGTGTTTACATTATCAAGAATTCTCATTTTAGTCGATTTTGAGTTTGTCAGTTAAGTACGATTCGACACGAATTCGTTAAAATTAATCCACCTCGTTAATTTTATTATACGGCCAAACATATTTAAGGAGCGACCGGCTCGACTGCGACATCAACACCGACGCGACACGGTCCGATTGCAAAAAGTGGCAATAAAATGATAAAAATGTCCTTAATTCCCTCTCTGTGTCTGATGGTCTGATGGCTCTAGAGGTTCTCGGCTCTTACTTAGTTAGATATAATAATGAATGTGTGTTGTATGAAATCTGAATGAACTATGATGACGATAATGATGAAGAACGATGACGGTATCTCGTACAAAGAGGAATCGTGTCACTTTTGTCGTCAAATAAATTATTTGTCGCTCAATAAATGTTATTAACGACGACGAATATGATGATTCGATGATTACGGCTGGCTAGGTTTCTGATGGGCGAGGTAAAAGGTAAAAAGGTTGATGAATATTAAGCAAATGATTTTGGTTTTGTTGATTTCTTTTTTGTATTTTGCATCGTCTGCAATGATGGGAATGTCTATGAATTATGATGATTGCTGTTAGTGTGTGAGTGTCTAATTTGATGGTATGGCAATTTAAGGATATGCGATTTATTGTATCGGTCTAGGGCGTGTGAGGTGTGCATTATGAACACACCCTTAAATGTTTATTGATGATAATGAGTTGAAAGGTTGGGGAATTTCTGCGAAAGTGAAGAGCAAATGCCAATTGAAAGGTCGAAAAGTCAATTTGAAATAATTATGTTATTATCTTTGATGAGGAAATTTTAAACTCTGATTGTTAAAATATGCGTAACGTCTTTTAGCAACAAATATTAAACATATTTTGTTAAGGCAAAGGAAATTTTAACGTTTTTGAAAATAACTTGGTCTCAAACTGTTTCACTGGATGTCCTTGAAATGGAAAAAACATTCGTCTACTCGTATAAAGGGTATGGCAGTTAAGTTTAAAAAAACACCTCTCCTGAAGGATAGACATTTTTGGCGACTCTATTTCTTAATTTTCAACAAAAGCTTCTCAACATTGTGCACAAATTTGATTGGAAGACGAGATAAAAAGCTCAAATCATACATAGAAAAAAGGTACTGCATCATTTATAACATTTTTTTAACTGAAACTCCAGCTAATTATGAAGAAATAATATGTTCAGGACAAGAGTTTCCATATTTCATTGAAAAACTTTTGAATGCTCGACCTGAAGTCCTCAAGCTATTACAGCTGCACGCATTTGACAGTAAATTCGTTCTCACCACTCTCTCTTCCGTTCGATGTGTGTATAGAAATAAATTACTTCTATTTTCGACGAGTACCCTAACTTGCCTGATGAAGTACGTCAGAGGCCTTATGCATCTCGTAATATTTATTTTTATTTATTTTTTGTAAAGGTAGTTATTTGTTTAAATTTTCTCTTTTTCTCCCCCTTCCGCACATTTTCCTCAACGGGGTCCGGTCCCTTGAACTTTTATTTAACATTTCTAATGCGATTGCGGAGCGCAGGCAAAAAAATATACTCTGTACGACAAAATATGCTTTCTCAATGGCAGTCCTCCGAGATATAGACCTGAATATGCTTGGTAGTGTAAGACAACTATTCTTAATATGTTACGTACACATGCCAGCCATATCGTTGAAATGGATAGGTATGGAATGCAAATAGAATGTGTCTTCTCTCTCTTGTGAGTTGATAATACATAATTTTCCATATTTTCCGTATTTTTTTCTAATTTTATTTTTTTTAATTCTAAAACAACATGTATCCTGCCGAGCCTTTTACGACCGACGAACGATAAAACGAAGCACAAATTAGCGAAACAGGATACTAAGTGTGAGGCTATCATTCATCATATGGCCCAACATGAATGCATCCTGAGTTGAGCTTGACTGACGACACACGACTGTGTCTTTGCCATTCATATGTATATGATATGATGATGAGAACTTTGGAGCTTGATGGGCATGGGTTAGATTTGAGGTGACGAATGACGATGATGATGCAGGCAGGATAGTGGTAGTGCAGAGGGTTGTATATGTCTAAATGCATCTGAAAGCAAAGCGTTTTCCATTCATTGAATAAATGAATGAATATGACTATGTAATTTGCGGGAGGGAATTTAATGAGATATACTATATGCAGCTTGTGTAATGAATACAAAATGAGTGACACACAGTAAGCTTCCCTTTTCAAAGGACATTTAAGCCATAAATTATGTTGTTGGACATACAAAGGCTTTACATTTTATAACCATCATATAACTGAGTTTTTACGAGTGTGTGTGTGATCAGTGTACATTACAATGACATATTATAGCAGAGTAATGTGACGTCTTTTTCTCTTTTGTAATTTTGTACAAAAGTTGCTGTTCGCATTCCAACAGAAAGGATAAAGAGACTGAGGAGAGCTAATGACATTTGTGTGAAGGTAGAGGAAACAGTTACCAAAGCTGTTGCAAGGCAGAGATAAACTCTGAGATTCAGGAAATGGCTGGGGAAATACCTACCGCACCCGCGCCCACGCCGCCGCACAATCAACTTGGACCAACGACCTGAATTTGAATAGATAAGGATATGCGTTTGCTGTCTTAACTAATTAAGTTGACATTTTGTTTGTCAGTTAAACTTGTTCGTGATGTAGTTTATTTCGTCTCGTAGAATAATTGCATTTATAATTTTTGAAAATTATTTTTATTTTGTAGGAAAATGAGATGTTATAAAAACAATTTACTGCAGGCACAGGATTTGATATGAATATTCATAATTATACATTGAAATGGGTCAATCGGTAACTGCTGTGAAGTAAGTTGCATTATTAGTGCAACGCAGTACGACAACGGACAAAGTCCAAGTTTTAATTCAAAGAGATTTCTGGCTTATGGTTCCGGTTGCATGAATACGAAATCAGTTTTATTCATTAGTTTCACTCGGAAGGGAAGAGGAAGTGTTGCATATTTTTGCGAGTTATTGTAACGGAAAATTGAATAAGTAATTCGTATTTGAATCAGGATTTGACAGACACGAGATTTATGTCTGTTTACTTAATGCCTTAGCTTTCGAGCAGGGAGGAATTAAATGAATTTCAGTAATGTTTATTGTTCAAACTCCACAACATACATACATACATGTGTGAATTGAAAATCAGTTCATTTACTAGTTTCGTATGAGAGCCAAAGAAGAATAACGACACTGATACGAATTACGATCGAAAATTGAAGTTAACACTCTTTAAGTTGCGGTCACCGACTCCGAACTCTCAAATATTAAGATTAAGAACTTTATTCTCTATCTTAACAAAACAAATTGGATTTAAACGCTCCTAATCTCTATTATGCACATTACTGTGTGTTTTTTAATAATATATTAAATTTAGGTAACACGAGTCTTATGGTATCAAAACGGCGCGGCGGCGAGCGTAATAAAACGCTAATTGTGTTCCTGGGCAAAGGCTGCCCAGAACAGCCATTCTAACCTACCTGCCTTACCATGATGAAAATGTTGAGTTTACTGTGACAGTTCAATGGTGACGTGAAATAACGCCCGACGAAATAAGGCCCCATAGGGCTTTGTTTCCATTTCTTATGGAAATAAGACCCCTACAAGGGTTGCGGTCTTCTTTCCATTGCAACTTAGAAATAATGTCCGTGGGGCCTTATTTCGGTTTTTCTGTTTTGATTAGAAAGTTGGCACAGGGAAACTCGTCACGAGATCAGAATTCCCGAAAATTGTTTTCGGAACTTTTGATCTACTATGGAGGGTCATAAGTGGGGATTATTAATCCACTATGGTGGGTCAATAGTCCCAATTAGGTTTTATTTTTAATGGGACAAAAGTCCAAATAAAAAAAAAGTGAAACAACGAATGTTCATGCTTAAAAAATAAATAGATAAAAACCGTAAATTCCTGTATGTATACTCCACTACAAAAAAATCTTACAAATAATTAGGACCACGTTTCTTTATTAGCCGTCGACAAAATAGTCAGAGCAATTCATTTTTCAAAGCTGTTTAGGTTTCCTTTTATTTGGAAAAGCAACCACCACACATCCTGTATGATGCAAAGAAAGATTTTTGCAGGAATTTCAATTTTTCATTTTCAGAATCCTTTTTCGACTGAGGATGAGGCTGATACGAAAAATTCAAGATAGATTTGATTTAATTGCGAGCGAAGCGAGCGGAAATTTTTTTGCCCAAAAGAGAATCAATTTGGGGTGTGAAAATAAAAAAATTCGCGCGAATTTTTTTATTTTCACACCCCAAATTGATTCTCTTTTGGGCAAAATTTTTTCTGTTTGTGTCTTTCTTTCTGATGCAGCTTTTGAAATTGAAACAGCTTGGTTATTTTAGGTGATAGATAGTTGCAATAAGATGAAATTGGCTTCAAGTATAGTGCACTTGTAGAATACCGTACCCTCACAGAACTTTGACATCCCAGAGTGCTGAAGAACATTTGCATTGGATAATGTTTTCTTAACGTCACATAGACTTAAAGCATGCGGTATGTTTCAGCTTTATGCACAGAAAAAACCTTGAAAGTGTAATAAACTTATTTTATTGTTTTTTAAGGTCGGAAACCCTGAATTAGATTTCTGGACAAATAAACCAGCATAGTGGGTCAGTAGTCACAAAATGAAATTCGGCACTTATCATCCACAATAGTGGGCCATTATTTTTATCTTCTGGAAATTAGGCCTTATTTCCATGTAGAATGTGGCCTTATTTCCACAATTCAATTGAAATAAGGCCTGTCGGGTGTTATTTCGATTTCTTCATGGAAATAAAGCCGCATTTAAGGTGGGGCCTTATTTCGTCGGGCGTTATTTCACGTCACCCAGTTCAATGAAAAGTGAAAGGGTGCGTTCAAAGTTTTCAAGTCCCTATTGGAAAACCCGATAGTAACTGAGATTTTTAACAGTCAAATTAAATGAGTTATCCCGAACACTGATTAAAACTCCTCCCCTAAAGAGAGCTTTTTTTTATCATACTTCTATCCAATTTTGATTACAGAAAGAACATGTTAACTTAATTAATTGAACAGCAAAGAAAATATTTTTTTTTATAAATGTGACATAAAAGGGCAAACCTACTTGCAACTGAAACTCTCCCGCAACTTCGTATCTTCTTCCGATTGATCTTTTGATCGTTGCTGGCATGTCCCACTTAAATTTATCTCATCCACTTCGACCCCATCTGCATTGGCGCATTGCTCTCCATTTATTCGTCTCTGATTCTGTTTCTGATTACATCCAATTGTGATGCTGTTTTGATGGTTGACTTGATGATGTTCACACTTTTGGCAAGCGTTTTCATTTTCCAACTGTGCTGGTGCTATTGTTTGGCAGGATGAATTAACTTTCCTCGCATGATATATCAAAGGCTCATTCTAAAAATAAAGTAAAAAACCTATACACACATATGTACACGTACAGTTGAGGAACAGGAAGATGACAAAAATAAAAAAAAACAACTTCAATTGAAATGCCCTTCCATCGTTCATTTTCATTTAGGTTTTTTTTTTCTCTCTGGGATTTTTTTTTAATGAACCGGATATGGAAGAGGAAAACTCAATAAAATATTCGTTATCCTTACAATCGACAGACGACTTGCATTAGTAATGGTGTAGCGATATGGCAAAACCAGAATCGACCAGATAAAGAAGTTCGAAGGATTTTATTTAATTTTTTTTCTTTTGCAACCGAATAAAAATGATTCACATCGCATAATGACATTAAATTGTCCTCATAGGATTACGCCTTGGATATTTTTTTTGCCTTGCTGCTATTTCCGTTTCCTCCATCTATACTAGTCTCTGTCTCTGTTTATTCATAGAAAAAAAGGGCTTTGTAGGATGTGGTGACTGTGTAGTGGTGGTAAAACCAGAAAGAAATCGGTTATCGAAAGGATATTCAACGGTTGGTTGCCAAAGCATATTTTTTTTTGTGTTACATGGGAACATGAAGGACTTGATGATGGAGATTTTTGGCTATATTTGGGCGGGGGAAGAGGCGTTTAGTATAACAAAACGAAATTGTGCGGAGGTGTAGGATTGTAAAACTACATTTACCCTTTTCACCTTAAGGAAATAAAAAGAAAATGGGAAGAGAGACGGATGCCAGGGGAGATATACATTTCATTTTGAATAGGGACAGAATGAGGAATTGAATTTAACCCAAAAGGATATGGAAAAGGAAAAAAATTGGAATGGATAAAGATAGAAAATTTGTTAATCGGGTCCGGGTTGTAAATCCAAGATAACGCCCAAGTTGGACAACCAAATACGTTTATATAATTGAAGTTCGTGGCACATTGTGCAGGAGGTAAAGATAAATGGGAATAATGTGGACACAAGGAGCGCGTTAGATTAGAAAACGAGAAACAGCTGGACTTTGTGTTGTAAGTCCTTGAAAAAGGGGTGTGATTCCTTTGGGATTTGAATAATTAAAACTTTTGCATGTTAATCTTTAATATGTTTTCGAATATGCAATCATTTATAGAGTTTTTTTTTTAAGACCTTAACATTCTAACTAAAATCAAAGGCAACTTATTAACATCCTTTTCGCGTGTTAGCTTAACTCGCCCTTAAAAATCAACTTCCATTAATGAAGAACAATCTCACGCCTTAATGCTCACTGAACAATAAACTATAATTTTTCGGGTAAATCCTTCTTCTGGTCCTTTTCCACCATGAGACGGCAAATCCGACCTCGTCATCATCATCACCATCGCATCGCTCGCTATTGCCACCAAAGACAAAACAAGTAAGCCAACGAATGTTTCCAAAAGACGCACGTTCATGACACAGATTTTCGCCAGAGTGAGAGCAGCAAATGTCAAGTCTCGCATAGCCTTGGCGGCCATTAAGTTTCAGTTTGTGTTCGCCACTCAGCTTGTCCTTTTAATTTTGCAGTCAAGTGATTAAAGGATATGCCCAATTATTTCTGCATTTCTTCGCTTCGCAATGGCAATACAGCAATACCAAAACTCAACATAAAAAAAGGACACTCTTCCATCATTGCCGCACCAAGCAGCACAGCACAACACACTGGAAATCCTTTCTCCAGCTGTGCCCAGTTGCACAGACAGTTCCATGTAAAACAATTTTAACTGCTATACATTATCTGGGTTATGCCACGGTTCTTCTGCTTCTGATTCTATGCTTCTACTTCTATACTCTTTTACTTCTACTTCTGCTGTTGATGCTGAAGATGACGAGCACAGAAGCAATGTGCCTGCCTGCCTTTGCCTAACCCAAGGAATAATAATTACAACGAGGACGACTCGAGTTGGTAATTGTGAACTGACTCTTCTGCTCTTTGGCTTTTTTCTATTTTATTTTTCGTTTTTTTTTTCTCGAGAGAGAAAAGACAATTTTTTGGCAGCAGCTTACATCAGCAGAATCTTTTTCGGTTTTGCCATTTTCGTAATTTATTTTTAAAGCATATAAATGGTCATTAATTTGTTAGATGGTCTAAATGTATTTGATTGCTGTACTGCAACTGCAACCGAAGTTATACTGCTCAAGGATCCATTCGCTAATGAAATACTCGTATCTTTGTTGTTGTTCGAAGTCTGACAGGATGGGTAACTGGCTTGAGGGGAAGGAGAAAATATTGGGTTTTGTTTAACTAAGCACACTTAGTTGCCCAAGGAGACTAAATTGCATTTGAAATGGCTTTGATATAATGAATTCTTTGTGAGTTGTAGTTGTTCAAAAAAGCTCTTTCGTTTTGTTCAAGAGACTTTTCTCAAAAGAAAGATTGTAAAGTGATTTTGAAGTGTTGGTTAAATATCAGTTAGATATCTTTTTGAAAAAAAAAAAAAATGTGGCATCCTAATTAATTTTTGAACTTCTTTGCTCTATACCTGTCAAGAAGGTAAAGGCAACGTAGGTCAGTGCAGTCCTGGCTTCTGACACTGACAATTCCAAGTCATCTGAGCTTCTGTTCCATCTCACTACCGCTAGACAGGACACTCACTCGAGAGAGAGATCATTGTCCATTGACAATTTTGAATTTTGATGCATACATTCGTTACTCTTGGTGAAACGAGGACAATTCTCTCAGCTCCTCGTCGACAAGACAATGGACAGAAAAAGATGACATAACAAAAGCCACACATGCAGAGTCGAAGCAAGGACTCGCTAAAATGATTGATTGAACTTACAGAGAGTCAGCAAGGAAACTTCGAATAAATATGAAATTTTTAATTGAATTATCTGCTATCCGGCAAATGGAGAATCTCATGAACTTAGCTTAGAGTTGCCATAAGTATGTAAATTTAACATAGTCCGCCAGGAGAGGGGAGAGAAGAGAAGTGATATTACAACCAGACAGGACCTTTAAAGCCAGTTTAATTAACAAATGCATTTGGTTGAAGCTTTATCCTACCTATGAATGCATTTGCACAGTCGAATCGAGAGCGCAGTTGTTGGCGGAGACGGCAACGCTAAATAGATTCTACTATAATTGGATAATTTCTAATTGTGGCTCAGACCGTTCCCCACAGAATTGGAGACAAAGAGAGATTTAGAAAATGTAGCAAAATAAAAGCTTGTAATTTTATTTTTAGCCTGTTCGAGGGGGATTATATAAGTGTCGAGTTTATGAGGCGGCAAAAGTGTTAGACCACTAAATATTCAGCGGTCGCATTTGCTACTCTTTATTAGATAGTGAATCTCCTAAATTGATATTAAAATTGCATATGCGGTCTTCATGTACCAGCTAGCACTATGGCAAATACAAACAAAAAACTGTGTGCTTGAACATTTTCCATTCCAACTTCCAAAACTTACAAGTTAGGTAACAAATTTTGAGTTTTAAAAAAAAACCGCTAAAGGGGTTGTTGGTTGGATGTTTTTGAGTATAACAGTTTTAATGCGGACCTGGTTGCGGAATTTAATATACAGGTATAAATATAAAAATAATTATTGTCGAACTAAATTAAAACAAACTTTGAATTACCGTTAGTTTTAGAAGGGATAATTATATACCGCTGGGGTTGGTAAATTCAATTTAATGAAAAAAAAGGTTTTAATGTGAAATTGAAAACGAACAGAGCCAGCTTAATTTCCAACTTAGAGCGAAATTGCAATTTGATTCTATTTTTAAAATATTGTGCAAAAAAGTAATAGATTGAAAAATATATCAAGATATTTGCTTTGCATTGCTCAAAAATTGCTTAAAACAGCAGCTATAAAAAGCCAAAAAAATACGTTTTTAGAGAATTTCTTGAACAACACGCTCCCATTGTGTATACAACAAAATTCACAAAGTTAAGGTAATTCCCACTACCAGCATTTGTGTATTACTAATTACTGCATTCAAAAATGAGCTTACTAGCGGACCGACAAACGTTGTCTTAAAAAAATAAAAAAGACCTAAGTGGCTTACTCTCAGTCAACAATTCTATGAGTGCGTGTGAAGAATTGAGGGGACCTACAATTTAACGCCGATTCCGAACGGAGATGATATCTACTTTTGTCAATTCTTCGCAGTAGGTACCCGTGAAAGAGGAAACAATAACTTTATGGGCACGAGCATGATTCGAACCCACGCGCCACGCGTTCTGCGTAGCAGCCAACGCACGTTCCACAATACCACTTTGTCCTAAAAGGAATATATGTAAATCATTCAGATTCATAATTCTGCTTATTGGCGGACCTAAAGTTTGAAAAGGTGTAGAGTACCTACCATGCACTCTCGAAAAAACAGGCAGAATTGGCCTTTTGTGCCGTCAAAGCCGTTAACTCATTTGGCTATAACAACCTTATCTTTAGAAATATTTCAATGTGGTTTTTTGACAGCAATGACCAAAAATTTTAAATCAAGTTCACTGACAAAATGTTTGGCAATACTTGTCTCTTACTCCCTTACTGTATTTAAAAATCTCACTGTTTTTCGTGGTATAATTCAAACATCACGCTGTTTTAAGCAAAACCCTCCGGCGTGTGCACTTGCACTGGACTTGGGCATGTAAGTTTTAGAGTTTAGGCAGAACCACAAATGTATGATTGTAAAAGTTGTCACAAACTGCTCGTGACTTTGTTGTTACTGTTTTTCACACGCTTAGTGCTTCGGGCTGATAAACACTGCATCAGCCAATACTTGGTATATATAAATCCTGTACAGTCTAACTGTTCCCCACGTACGATGCAAGTTTCAGATTCTGCGGCTGCGGCGAACCGTGACGAAATAGATAAACCAGAAAGTTTAACTCCTGTCACATTGTTTCTGGAGCAGCTTGCATTAAAATTTAATTTTTGTTTTTTTGGTTCGAAGGATTTATATTGACAGAAAGAGAGCAGTGCATTGGTTTGGATTGGTTGTATTTACTTTTATTTAACTTCTTTTTTGCTTATGCACTTGGGAAAAAGCATTAAAGTATTACTTCTCCGCTTGCCTAGAGTCCAGAATTTGTGCAAACATTTTCCAAAGTATCCGCAGAATAAATTTTATCTATTTTCATCCATGATGCTTTCAGCAAGGATACACTGCACTTTTTTACCTCGTGCTTCAGTTGGTCGCAATTTTTCGTTGTTTTAGTTTATCCTCGTACCTATACATCTATTATCTATAGATAGACTTCCTGAGATGGAGGGTACTATCATCGCCATCGTCGTCGTCGTCGTTGGCTTGTGATGTAATGGAGGGGGATGTATGATGGCTTTTAGTGGATGAACTGTTTCCATCTTCTTAAACCACTCACTGGCAATGGCGGCAGAGCGATGGTCACGGACAAAAGTTTTTCATTCCATCTAGTACGCTACACTGCGCACTCACTATGATGATGTTGGTTATAGATTTATATACAATTCAGAGGTTTACGATGCAACTCTATTGCATTAAAGTTGTTTGGTTAACTTCAAAACTTTTTTTGTTTTATGTTCAACTTTTGTTGGAGGGGCCACAAAAGAATGAAAATAAAAGAAATGATAAGAAAAATAAAATCCACGAAAGAGTAGTTGCGAAGCGTTAAGTGTACCTAACCTACCTTCGTTACAAAATCCAAGCTAGCAAAGTAATGTTGAATGAAAGATGAAACGGATATCTGTGCGGGTAAAACAATGGATTGTGGTAATGAAATTTTATAATGTAAAGTGGAATCCAGTGAATTGATATTTTGAAACCGTTTTCTTTGGATTTTTGCTTTGTTTATTGAAAGGAAGAGAGAGAAAATTGAAATATTTTGACGTTGCATTGACGGAAGTTAACTTTGTGGGAAAGGTTTTGAAAATGTTTTAATGTAAAATTTGTTTTTCTTTTGTAGATTTTGGTTTTCAGGAATTTAGTGTATTTTGCCTTAGAGAAGCTTACAGCTTGGCAAGTCAGAAAAGGTGAAACCAACCTTTTCTTTGTTTTGACAACCCCATATTTAGTTGATTTAATCATTTCTAGGTGTGTTGATGTTAGTTTGTTGTTTTTGTGTCATGGGAAAGTTTTTCCCTTCCGCAGTATAATGAAAATCATTTTCCCCCTTTTTTTTGATATTTCCTAAACTCACTTTGCAATAAATCATTTTAATTCTGTTCTGGTAATCTAGAATTTAAAGTTATATCAAACACATAATAGATTCACATAACGAACACATAACACCCCAAGTCCTTGTGTATGACAGGAGTCTATTTTTTTTTTCATTTTCATGCCTCAATAGATCCCTTACCGTCAATTTTTCATTCAGCAAAAGCAATAACATTCGAGGTAAAAAAAGGCCATCAAAAGATTTATTTGATTGTGAATGAATGACACACACACATATCCACTTACATATATGACCCAACCATTTTTCCCAGTAGCGCTCTTCAACCGAAAGCATCAGCCAAAGCTGAACTAGTTGATGTGTGGTTGCAGTTGTAGTCCATATATTGTAGGAAATGCCAATGCCAGAAAAAGTAGAACTTTGCGGGCAATTAGCTGACTGATTTCATCCCTCACTGATCTACCAAATAAAGGCACTTTAACATGGCCGAAAAATAGGGACTACAAGCAATTCCGAGAGCAACAAACATACACACCATTGAGGACAGCAACAAAAAATAAAAGGACGACCAAAACAAAAATTCCAATGAAATTGCTAAAAAAGGCATCCAGTCAGCAAATTTAACCCCCTAAGCTAAACTCTTCACATTCCTATACAATCACACTCACAAATACAGAAAAGGCCAAAAAAAAAATAATCAAAATAATGAAAGCTACAAACCATCCAACTCAGGCCAAGTCAGGCGAACCAAGTATAAAGTAGCAGCGGGGATAACCGAAGCAAAAGCAAAAAAAAAAATCCTCCATTGACCATATGAACTATTAATCTACACCGCAGGACAAGTGGGAATGGTTTGAGCCCTTTTTCGTTCGGTTCCATATTTCGTTCATCTCCTAGCATCAGGCCATCCAAATCAGGATCGTTTCGATAAACATTCATATCACACACATGACTTGACACACACTCATATACATATGTAGAATGTTTGCAATACGTGTTTGTGCTTCCTACTCTGGCTCTTGCCCTTCGTTTTGATACCAAAGTCAGCAATAAATGGTCATGTGTGTTGAAAAAAAAGAATTCCCTAGCTGACCAACCGCGACTCTCAAAAACGCACCAGCAAAAGTAATTGTGTGCAGCGTTCTAGCTCGACGAATTCCCGGCACTGCTGCTGCTTGCAGCTTAATGGACCACAGGTATAATCATTAAATCAGCCTTCAAAATTATGTTAAGGGCTTGCCTTCGAAAATGGTGTAGTAAAGTCGAAGCAAACATAAAACCGACCGACCGACGCACGACGACACGACGGAATACCATTAACTACTGGAGGCAGTGGTATTTTGTGCGAAAAAGGAAAGAACTTTAATGGATTCGCGAAGTATTCAAGGTGATGATGCAAGTTCGGAATGAGTACGGTTTTCCCATCGGGCCAGCAGCCAGCAGTGTTGCTTCCTAAACAGATGAGTGCTCTTAAAATGAGGAAACTTTGGTATGGATGAGGTGCATTTGGCTCGGTTATGCTGTCAATGACAATAACTGCTTCATACAAATGTTAACAAATTGGGTTCAAGGCTAGTTTTGGCACTAAACTACATATATAAAGTCCAACTTTTGAAGAAGATAACATGAAATTCAAATCCAAAGATTCATAACAGTTAGCCCAAATATAGTTCACTCCCTCACAAAAACATGAAACATTCCTGAAAGTATGCTAGAATAACTTTTACGTGTATATAGTTTACACTTGCTACGTCTGCCAATTCGTTCAATATTCACAATAGTTTTAATATTAAGACAAAACTTTCCAACCACTTCTGTAGCGACCACAGGAAAAGTCTGATGGATTGAATTCCACCATCCGTCGAAAATCATTCGTCAAGTCTTGCCTACTGAAGTTTAGACAGCCTCAAACATGTACATTGTACGTGGTATCTGCTGGGCTAGCAGAGCTTCCGCCAACCTCTTTGAAGGCTAACAATAGCAGTAGAGCTTCTAAGTCCGGCTGTAAAGGTTATATCAGCTGAGGTACCAGAGCTATTGCCTTCTGTTTTGACTGCCAGCAGATACACAGCCAACCGTCTTATCAAACAGCTCTAGTCCTGCTGTTTGAGTTGCAAAAAAGAACGTTGTAGCCGCGCGCCGGAGCAAAACTTGTCAGTTGAATGTAAATTTGCAACTTCAATTTTTGTCTAGTTTTCTGCCATTTTCTTTCTTTATTCAAAATTCCTCCTCCATTTCAAGAAGTAGATAGATCATAGAAATGTCAATTCTGTCTTAGTTTTTGTTTAAGAGAGCGCATAGTACTTGTTCAAACCTTAGGTTCGCGAGAAAGTACAATTATGAATCTGAACGATTTACACACATTTATTTTAAAACAACGTTTGTTGGGGCCGCTACTGAGCTAATTTTTGAATTTAATACACACAAATGCTGGAAGTAAGAATTAATTGAGCTATGTGAATTTTTTGTATACTATTTCTTTCCATTAAACCATTAACGCATCGGTTCTTAATATATGAGAACTCTCCCGAGATTTTCACTGCAACATTTACAAGAATTTCCTAAAAAATTGTAACGTTTTCTGTTCAAGGATAGATCCATGCTTTCGTCACTGTGCAGAATGTGTAAATAAGTCTCAAATCTACATGCAAACCACCTCAAGCGTATTTTTTCCGCGAGATGTGTGTTCTAGCTATCTGGATACTGAAGTGAGCCATGCAAACAAAAAACAAATCCAATTTTGCCCATCTATAATATTTTCTGATTTTTGTGTACTAAGTTCTCAGCTCGAGAACTCAGAAACTTTTTTTTTTCTACAATCGGACGACAAATTTTGAGTGCTTTGGCTTGGTCCTTTTTGTTTCGTTTCTGTCTATGCAGCAGTGACAGGCTTTGTATTTTTTTTTATAAATTGATTCTAATGGGAAGGATGTTGTGCAAAGAGCTATTAAAGCAATTGTTGAATTTTTCAAACGATGATTGCGGCTTAGCATACATAATGAGGGGCTGGCGCGTCTAGACGCAGAGACATATTAAGAATTTGAGACTTTTTTTTTCAATTATATGTAAATTTTTCTTTTGACGAGTGTGAAAAAAAAACTATGTCAGTGGAACAGAGTTAGAGGGTACAACAGACAAACACGAAATCAAAGTGAGTGAGCGTTTACATTTCTTATATTGTGGGTGGTCTAGTAACACAAAAACTACTCTGTCTGCAGCAATTAAATCTCTATACAGCAAAAAGTTAACAAGTCTAAAATCTTGCAAACCAAACCTCAACTAATTTCAAAACGGTTTAATATGATTATTTCTGTGTTTTTTGATGGTGCTGGTAAGCAAACCTTAAAGAGACAAGTCAATTGGAAGACTCCTTCAATATTTACTCCCAACATGCATTCGAATCTTTTTTTCTCGGTGGGTTCAATATTTTCCGAAGCCTAAAATAGGCCTGTACGATACCTGTCCTTTGGTTCCATTGGAGAGACAAGAAGACACAAAAATATACAGGGAGCATAAATTTATGCATGTACCTTGATTACACGACACCTTTCTTTTGGTGGTATGTTTTTCACTTCTTCCGTCACCGTTGCCGTGCCGTCTGCCGATGTTGTAAGTTCTGTGTCATCCAACATGTTTGTAGTTGGCGCTGTAGACTTTCGTGCATTTTCAATTTGTATCCTTTTGATGGTTTGTTGAATCTCCAAAAGGATCACTTGTATATTTATGTCGTCTGCAAACGAGAATAAAGTTAAATAAAATAGCCACGACTTAACAATGGAAATGAAACAGTTCAAAAAATTCGTGTAAATAATTTGTTTGTGATTTTTTAATAAAAAGACGATGTTTTGTATTGTAGGTGGAAATTATTTACGTATTTGCTTGTTCGTGTTGGTTCAGGAAGGATGTGATTTACTGTGATACGAAACGAAATATGTCAGAGAAAATATTCGTAATGCACTGAAGCACAAGAACAAAGAATGAGGCACGAAGTTAAGATAAGCATTTTTGCATGTATAGTAAATTTACTTTCTTCCTACGACCCACTCCTTAATGCTATGCTAGAGTGGATCAACTGACATCTTTTTTTTTCTGAAACAACATGAGAACGTCCTTACAAGCCTTATCAGATTCTTCTTAAAATATAAACTCAACTTACATTCAATCAGCTGGAAATTCCGACAAAATCGCCATACCCCTTAACTGACTTAAAGAACCTTTAAACCCATTCAATGCCATTCAGTTTCGATAAACACCAAAAATCTCTCCAAAAGGCTTAGCTTCCTATCGTTTCCAAAACCGTGTGCAAATTCTCTCGAGATACCTGAGTTGCAAAACTCTTCTTGGGCTGAGGTTTTCATCAACTGCCTTAATAACTGAATTAATTTATCCAAACGAGAAACCCGCACATCCTTTTTGATTTCTGGTCCTCGAACGTTGTATCGTTGTCAGCATCAGCTCAGTCAAAACACTAATATTAACTTAGCCTCTCATGCTCCAATATTAATTCACTCTTGCTTGCAACCACGCACGTCTTTCTTCTCTAACTTAATCACGTTTATATGAAGTAACAAACCAAACAAGGATAAATGTACATGAATCCATAATAGTACACATTCTAGGTTACTATCCTAGATATTGTTGCTATTTGGGATAAACTGCTGATGCTACTGTTGGCTGGTGCATTTGATAGTTCAACAAAACTATAATGCATAACGCAAACACCACACAAACAGCTCGGAGCATCATACAGCCTCACCTCGCCTCAGCGAAACAAACAATCCTTCCACTAACCGCCCACCACAGAAATACATGAATATAGCTGGGTGTGTATATGGCTTACCTGGTACGATGGTCTTCAATCTTGATTTCAACTCCGTAATCAAGAACTTTAATGTACGATATGGATCGAATAGAAGAAAATTTATTTGATCTCCAAGTCTTAGTCTTTCAGAGGTTATAAATTCTCGAAGTAAGGCAGCTGCTGGCATTATTGTAGCTTCTGTCTGTGTTTTGCTCTGATGATTCTGTTCCTGCTGCTGCTGCATCTCCAGCTGACTGCGACTGCGAGGACGACTCCGACGATTGTTGTCATCATCGTTCTCGTAGTCCTTGTTCCTGTTTTCATTGTTGTTTTTGCTTCTGGTGTTGGACGATGATGCAGTTGCATTGCAAGGCACTTCTAGTTTTCCTCCTGCTGATTTTACTCGCTGCCCTGGTGAAATAACCTCTTTCGTCGCCTCATCGTTCTTCCTTACTGAGGATACAGCCCACGGCAAGGATTTGCTCTGACAGAGGATAAAATATAAGAAGACAAAAAAAATAAAAAAAAATTAATTGTAGAAAGTGAGAAACCCTATGCATTAGTAAATGTATATATGTATGTTTCCTTCAATAAATAACCCAGCACAAGGATATTATGTTAAATATTTAATTTGTTAAAAAGTTTTATTTAGTTTGGTTTTTGTTTCACTCGTTTTGCAGCAAACAGCAGGAGGGATTTACAGTTTAAAGTGTAGATGCAGCAAGACTTGGCTTATGTCCTTATGTCCGTTCTCCGTCCGGAGGCAATCTAGGAAACCAACCGCGACAGAAACCCACATATCATTGCACGGAAGCATGAACAGTGAAAAGTTGATAAAGAATAGCGTCAGTGTGACTCAGTGCATCGGTTTCTATCGTTTTCATTTTCTCGGGGCTGTATGTGCTTTTTTTGTTTTTTTTTTTTTAAATATGCAAGCATGTGGTTCGGAATAAATGATAATCAGCTTGAAAGCGGTTAGGTAAATCATAAATTGGTCCTACGAGTGTTCTGAAAAAAAGATCACTCAAATTTTTGCTTTTGAAAAAGTCTAATGTTTCCTCATTAATTCTCAATGAATAAGTTTATGAATAATAAAGACATAGAAAATTTTGTTTGACGTATTTCCCACATTCATGAATCATGAATCATGCGTTATTCAAAATCAGTCTACTTTTACTTCCCTAAAATATTTCAAAATAAGTTATTTGGTTTCATGGACGAGCTGTTAGTGTCCATTTGACGTGAATGTCTGCAATGAATCAGATATGCTCTTGAGGGTATTGACTTGTTCTTGTGATCCACTACAAACATGTCAAGAATCTCTTTTTCGGTATATCGTGATAGCCCATACTTTTTATTGAGCAAACGGTTTTTGAATCAAATATGATTCATAGAAGTTGATATGTTTGCTTTATTTTCTTTTTAATTAGTGGAGTCAATGAAACTTTTTTCAGAAAGTCCTCAGAAACAGCTCGGGTTTGGAAAAAAAAAATTCCAAAAATTTTGTTTTTTATATTGTTTAATTTAAAATCTGAAACATTTCATTTAGGGGAAATAATTTCTTATTTTGAAAAACAATATATATGAAGTTAAACAAAAAAGTTGAAAATTTCGATAATTTGACTTTGAAGATGAATTTTTCGAAAACTATTCCTGAAAACAGTTTTATTTAAATGCGAAATGAAAGAAGCATTTTTTGCTTTGCAAGAAAGTATAACACGGCATTGTGGAAAAAGCCGTTGATTTTTAATATTTTTTTTGAAAAATAGGCTTTTTTTGTTATAAGATCGCCCCTCCCGGCTAAACGTGGAACAATAGACCCCTCTTCCATATGATTTTTTTCTTGTCTTAATGCAACCTATAGGTACACTCCAATTACCAAAAACATCGTTCGTGGATCACCCTTTTAAACAATATAAAAATTGTTTAAACAATATAAGCAATTATTTCCCCCAAATGAAATTATTCAGATTTTAAACAATATAAAAAAGAAAATTTTTGGAAAAAAAAATTCCAAATCTGAGCTGTTTCTGAAACGCTGAAAACGCCCTTTTTTGAGCTTCATTGACTCCACTAAATATTTGAATTCAGATTTGTTTTTATAGAGATGAACAAACAAGTATTTTTATTAATACCTTTGAATCACATGTGATTCATGAGCACAGAAAATTCTAAATTAAGAAAGATTGGTCGGTGAAGACGCCTAAGAACACAATCCAGTGATATTCCTAGCACATATTGTGTTGGCACATAGTGATACAGTAAACAAAGTTATACTCTTTTTTGAAAAAGAGACATATTATGGTCTAAGAATATACTCCTGAGGTATTCCAAGAACATGTTTATGTTCTCGTAGAATAACACGCTCCTGAGTAAAAATCTTTTGATGACTGTTTTCAGGCTGTCTTATACATTAGTTCTTTATTGAGTTCGCTTGTTTTATTTTATCTACTTAACATTTTATCGGTTAAACTTTTGTTGTTTCTCTCGCTTGCTATCGTTCAAAAGCGCACCAATTTGTGTATGTGCTACTCTGTGAAAGCAGTTTTCTATATTTGATGGTTAAAAAGAGGTCACGATGGCTGTAGGACATCGCGAATGAATATCAGCCTGCTGCACTATACATATATAAAAGAACTGGGATTTAATGCGGGGTACTGCGTTATTCTATAGACTCTTTGTTTCAAAAGAGAGGGAGTATACATAGTTGGGTTATTATATGTATGGCGTGAAAACGCTCGGCTAAAAGATACTAAACTGCAAATTTATGCAAATTTATGAAACATAATCATGTAATTGTTTTGTCGTCGTTCTAGTCCTCGTCCTTGTCGTCCTTGTCGACGGCGTTGTCGTCGTCGTCGGTCGTCGTGTCGTCATATCATGTTCTCGTTGTCGACATCGCATCGTATAGTGCGGTTGGTTAGTGGTGGAACTGATGTTGTTGTGGATGTTCCATGTTGTTCTTGTTAATCCATTCTCGGTTAATCTCTACTTTTAGGAAAATTGAAATGTGCAAAAACATTTTCTCTGTGTATGTTTTTATATGTATATATATTTTTTTATGGAAACTTGCGGTGATAGCATGGTGTAAATCACAATGAAGTGGAAAGCGACTACGGCGAACGAGGAGAATTTGTACAAATATTTGGGTTAGTCCTAATTTAAATGGATGGAAAAGTGAAGAACGGGATGGTTTAATTTAATTTTTTGCACCACCAGAGAGAGGAGGTACAGCCATATATGAAGGTACAGAATATTATTCTGTTCACAATTTTATTTTCGTTAAGTTTATTACCCAAACAGAATTGTTCTTATCAAAGGATGTAGTGCATACACTTGATTCAGATGTTTTGTTTGCAAATTAGATTTAACGGACTTTGGGAACGGATCTGAGACTATTGAGTTGTCAATTTTGGGTTATTGTTCTTTATACACTGAACATGGAAAACTATCACAACTTATATTTTAAAAGATATTTAAGTGTTTGACGGCGATTCGAGTAGGTCAGATCTGTACGTATAATCCTTAAACATCCTACATTGTATTTACTACAAACAAAGCTGATGCTTATCTTGAAATTACAAAGCAGTACAACAATGTAATGATAAAATAACCCAAGTGCCTTCAATTTCTATTCTCAGATAATATCTAAAATATATAAGTTAATAAAATCAAGCTTACAGTGGTCTAATCCTCAAATTAAATCCTCGAAATAGGGAACACAAAAAAAGAGCGTTAGAAACTCCATTACAAAGGCTTATAACACTTTTGTAAAGAAAAGAATTACAAAAAAAGAAAAAAAAAATCACATCGCCAATCCGACCTTTCAAGTCAATAAAAAAACGCCATCCAGCTCCAGCCAATCTACCTCCTAGGTTAGAATGCTATATCCTTTCATATAGCCAGCAGCGGTAATAGTGGCTGAAAAAGGGACTGCAAAAAATAGAGGGAACGAGAAAAAAAACGTCTAAACGGTGCAAAAGAAACATTTTAAGGGGCATTTTAATTGCCTGTTGATGGACATAGACCGACATTATTTTCCTTCTTCTATCTTAATGGCTTCCTTTCGTACATAAAGGTGCCAGTTAAAGTTCATTTCAATGTTTGTTCGACGTCCTTTTTTTGTGTATTTAATTTCCCCATTCAAGCATGGCTTGTAAAAATTTTTGGTTTCTTTTTGGTATTGGTAGATATAGGATTTTCCGTTGGTCCTCTACAATTGATTTGAAACAGTAGAACGAAAACAGGACGATATAGCTGTCAGTCGGTGGCGGTCACGACAGACGATCAACATGGCGACAAACTGCGGCGGCAGCGGACAGCAATGAATTGAATAGTAGTGGTAAATGGCAGCCTCGTCCACTACGCTAACATTCGTCGATAAAGATAAGAAATTTCCGTTGTCGTTGTCTTGGTTTTTGGTTTGGAAAAAGAAACAGTCGACATTGGCTGTCGTAAAGACGTCGAAAACGACATCAACAGCACAGACATCTATAGAAATACGAGCTTATAACGAAGGATACCTCAACATGAAATGAACATTAGCCTTATTGAATGAGAAACGATATAGGTACGATAAAATTAACGATAAAAATTCAACACCCGACGACGAGAAGGTGTTGAAACGTCAAGTCTCCGTTTGGTCATTTAGAGTTATTGGAGTAATATTAAACGAACTCGTAGAGGGATAGTTTAGTCGCCTTGAAATGTATATAACACTTCCTTTTTTAGACTTCCAAATGTGTTCCAATCATTTAAATCGAATTCTTGAAAGATCGTCTTTTCCAACTTCAAATTTACTCAACAGCCTAAACCCACTCACCTGATTTTGACATTTTCTAAGCAGTTCATTCCAACTGGCCAAATCATCAATCCCTGAATTCGAAACTCTATTACAAACTTTCATTGGTGGTTTTCTCTCCGACAATTGACGTTTTTCAATTGAAGTACCAGATGTTGTATTGAGTTGTTGGCACAGTCTTTGTACTCTTCGAGGTGGATGGAGCTTCGTTTCTGATACAAGTGCAGATGTTGGCATTTCATTATGATTGTAGAAATCTCGTCGCATTCGTGTGTTGTGGGCGTAGAGTTCAAATGGTTTATTGTTGGTGTTAGTGTCCTTCGGCTTACACTGATTTCGGAGTGGGAACTTTTGCATCGCTACTGCTTTTTGGTGCACGAAATGCTGTTTTTGCTGTCTTCTGCATTGAAACAATTAAAGTCGTATGAATAAAACAACAACCAGCCGCCATCGACTGACAGCTTAATAATTTAATTGACTTAATTATCGCTTGCTAGGGTTTTTTCGTTTTTATTGTTGTGTATTGTGAAGTCTGTGACGTTATTTTGTTTAAATATCTTCTTTTCGTGCTGCCTCAGTGGAAAGAAGGAAAACATGTTGATGTCAATATTATCCGAACCGTAATGGGTGAAAATATTGAAAAGGTTTAATTGAACATGACAGTAAAATATATGTATATGGATTCAGGAATGTCCTTGTTGATAGGAACATAATATTGAGGCATCAAGTATGTAGTTGCTGATATGCGACTACCTTCTTGTTAAGTCTGTAAAACAAACATTTGAAGAGAATTATGCACCGGTTTCCTCCCGAAACGGGATCCTAATCAACTTTTTATGATGCACTTCTTCATCAAAATATCTGTAATTTATTCCGACTCATTTTGCCCCCAGAAGCCTTCCTCATAGGTACCATAAGTATCTCAAGTATGCACCAACAATCAAGAACAAACATATTTCCGTAAGAAGGAACAAAAAAAAAAAAAACACATTGAAAAACTTGAAACTTTATGAATTTCCTTTGAAATAATTAACATTTCATTCAGTCTTGCTGCATGAACTGTGAACGGCATTACGGCACAGCAATAACAGAACCCAGAGAGCTAAAAAAATGAACAAAAAATAAAAGTTGAAAGAAAATCAAGCAAAAAACAAGAAGAAATCAGAAAAAGGATATGAAATTGTATTTCTCCTCAGCAAATAGTAGTTTGCCATCAGGAAAAGAAAACACAGGAAAAGCAGCGAACTCTTATATTCACTGCACGACTTTATCGATTTATCGCCTCATTTCCTCTGTTTACGTCAACTTTTAATTAAAATCGAGTGCCTACTCTCATCTATCCTTATACAATCACATACACACAACTAAATCCATTTACTCGTGTGCAATCAAACGAATGCATACACAATTGCATATACATTTCACATATACACCGAAAATACAAACAAAAGAAAATAACGTATGCACATGCACAAAATTTATATTGTTTCGATTTTCCGCCGATTGGGTGGAGTTTCCACTCAATTCACCCACACTTGACTCAAGTTCACTCTCGACGGTGGTGCAGTGGTGTCGACGGTATTTTTGTTTGATTTGTTTTGTTCTCTTTTCGTGAAGTAAAGCTTTTAGTAGAAAGGATAAACATTCTACTTGCTCCTTGAAGTGCACTACTCACCCCCCAACTACCATCATCAGAAGCTTATCCCAATGCAAGTCATATACATATATGTATCACAATAGATCCAGTTAAGCGTTTTAACTTATAAGGCAGTGCCGGGCAAAAAAAAGAACCTAAAATCACAAGGAAACTAAAACTAACAAAAACGTCCTTCTTCCAATTTTCCTTGATGTTGTTAAAGCTCAGCATGAAAAAGTCTTACCAAAGAAAAACAAAAAATTCGAAATGAAGAATCAAACAAGTTTAAGTAAAAACTGCAGCGTAAAAATGAAAACAATAGATAAAGAGGAAAAAAACTAAACGAAAAAGTCGACTTTATTCTCTAAGCTATGTTGCTTGGTGTAAGCTCAAGCACCTATAGTGCTGCACTCTCACAGCTTCCTATCAAGATAGCAGGATGTTGCAAGAAAAATAGGAAAGAAAAAAAAAACAAGACGATCCGATATTAAACGAGAAACTCAACTAGAGTGTGTCTATCGCTCAGTGTATCCATTAGAGCTGCATAAGTTTGTGTAAAGCAACGCATCTAATTTTTCTTTCTGTTTTTTTGTAATTATGATGTCAAGAGCGAAGTGCTTTCTCTCATACATTATAGAGTATGGTGAAAAAGATTAAATTTCTATAACTTTTGACATTTTTAAATGAAGAAGTCAGATATCATCGAAACAAGTATGCACTAGTTTGAGACGGAGGAGGAGGCGTGATTTTCTTTTAATCATGTAACTTCTATGCATGTGTATGGTTCTTATAATGATATGCTTATTAAAAAATAAGTAAAACAAGTAAAACGATAAATTATATGTCAAGAACTGATGACAATCGAGAATTTAGAACAAAATAAACAAAGATTTTCTAACATACTATAGCACTAGTTGAAGATTGCAGATATTGCTAACTGGCACGCATAAAGTAGCTTTCTTGAGCTATAAGTGGCATGTAAGTAGGATTTTAAGGGCTGGTCAAGTAGGTGACAGTCAAGTAAGTGACAGAGTAGGAAATGACTTGACTTGTAAATTGTAATTGACACTTCAGGGGTTAAAATCGATACGATAAAGAAGAGAAATTTACCGATGCAAGTGACTGGCAGTTATGATGGGTTGTTGGAACTTGGAAACATGTTATTATTTGGAAGATATGGAAATGCTCTTAACAGAAAGTGGCCGAGATTAAGATTCAGACAAACACAATATGTAAGGCAGGCAATGGGGCGTCTTTCTTTTCTTCTTGGATTAGTAGGTCGAAAATTATCATAGCATAGCTAATTTTTTCTGAGCCTTTCTTTTAGATTCCAATATTGAACATCTTTTTAAATTCTCCACAATTTCAAATTCGCTTTTTGATTTTTCTAAAATTCATAAAAAAATGGTGGTGGCAGTTGCCCGTAGCTTAGTGGTTAGGTGCGTTGGCTGCTAAGCAGAACGTCGTGAGTTCGAGTCCTACTCGTGCCCATAAAGTTTTTATTTCATCTTTCACGGGTACTACCTCTTGCGAAGACCTGACAAAACTTCCAAGAGTATCAATCTGGCATGAAAAAGTGCCAAATACTCAACTCAACTTTTTTCTGTTCGGAATCGGCCTTAAATTGTAGGTCCCCTCAATGCTCAATTCTTCAGACGTACTCCGAGAATTGTTGATGAGAGTAAGCCACTTAGGCCTTGACTCTTCAAGAGCTGTCGCGCCACTCTATTTATATATTTTTATGTATTCTTATACTCGTAGATTATTTGAGATTTTGTAAAACATTTTTGGTTGAGTTCAGATGAATTCGTCCTAGTAACATACATACAAGTGAAAATGAATGTTTTTGGACTTCGGAATATTCCAATGTTAAGTTTGATCAAAATCTCATGTTGGAAAATTTTCACGAACTATCTTCCAAAAGTCTGTTCAACTTCTCGCGTACGTAGATGATATTGACATAATGGAAAGAACAAAGCGTGATGTCAATATCGCCTTTGTGAAAATAAAGACAGAAGCGGCAAAAATGGGTTCAGTGGTAAATGAGGGAAAAACGAAATATTTGGTGTTTTCAAGGAAGGACACCCAACAATTTCGAGGTAGTAGAGGAAGAACAACTCTTGCTAATCGCTTCATCTTTGGGAAAGCAATTGAGTGGAAAAGCCTTTTCTCGATCAACTAAGGTAAAATTATATAACATTTTCATCACCCCAGTCCTGCTGTATGGTGCAGAAGCGTGGACCTTGACAAAATCGCATGAATGTGCCTTAGGCTGTTTCGAGAGGAAAGTTTTTAGTTTAGTTTAGTTTAGTTTAGTTTATTTTTGGTCAAACAGAATACAGTATTCTTATAGACTAGAATAAGTACAAAAATCATTTTACAAGTAAATATACAACATCCATAAAATAGAAAAATATACTGATTTAAATATGTAAAAATAAATTAAGAATTAACAAGTAAAATCAATAGTCTGTTTTTAAAGGATTCTCTTGAACAAATTTCGAAAAAATCAATAGAATTACAAACCGAATTAGCCTCTTTTAAACACCTTGTAATTGGTTCATTGCAGCCATAATTAGTACGATGAAACCTTTCAACGAAGAGAAAAGAAGCCCTGAAGTTTCTCGCAGGGATACGAAAACGCATTTCATTTAAAAGAAATGAGCAATTAATCCTAAAAGAAAGTATATCACGAACAAACATAATCGAATAATATTTTCTACGAACAACGAGAGATTGAGTTCCTATTAACAAACACCTTACATTATAGCAAGGCATAAACCTATTCCAATAATTTATTTTTGAAAGTGCATATCTTGTGAATCTTCTTTGCACCCTCTCAATTCTATCAGATGCATTCGAATAACAGGGGTTCCAGATAATAGAGCAGTACTCTAAAATTGAACGAACCAACGAGAAGTAAAGAATTTTAAGAGTAAGAAGATCTGAAAACTCACGAGTATTTCTTTTTATAAATCCAAGCATCGCATTACTCTTATTTACAGTTAGATCAATATGCGGTCTAAATGTGAGCTTTTGGTCAAGAATTACACCTAGATCTTTCTTTTGAGTTATTCTATCAAGGGCGATATTTGACAGATTGTAACTGTAATTCAACAAATTTTTTTTTCTGCAGTACGTTAGCACCTGACATTTGGCAACATTTAGATGAAGATGGTTGTTGTTACACCATTGTAAAAGCCTAAATAAATCTTCTTGGAGCAAATAACAGTCTTGGATGGACTCGATTTTTTTAAAAAGTTTTAAATCGTCAGCATATAGAAGGCACTTAGAGTGAACAAATATGTCTGATATATCATTGATAAATAACAGAAACAACAAGGGCCCAATATGGCTACCCTGGGGTACACCAGACGGCACAAGAATAGAATCAGAAATACATGATTCGATTTTAACAATCTGAACACGATCAGTTAAATAAGATTCAATCCATTTCAGCAAACTGGAATGGAAACCAAGGCATGCAAGCTTATGAATTAAAATTTTATGATCGACCCTGTCGAATGCCTTCGCAAAGTCAGTGAAAATAACGTCAGTTTGAGAGTTATTTTCAAAGTTCGATAACACATAATTAACAAAGATAGATAAATTCGTTGCCGTAGATCTGCCAGGTATGAAGCCATGCTGAAAAACCGATATGTGTTCTCGCACAAAGAAAAAAATTTTATCACAAATGATTTTTTCGAATAATTTCGGTAAGACTGAAATTTTACAAATTGGTCTATAGTTTGTTATATTCTGCCTATGCCCTGCTTTGAATATAGGAGATAGGAATGAAACTTTCCATTCATTTAGAAAAAGACCATTTTTTAAAGAGAGATTGAATATACTCGCCAGCGGTTCAGCAAGGGAGGAAGCTAACTTATTAAGAAAGTATGGTGAAAACCCATCAGGTCCAGCTGATTTTGAAGCATCAATTTGTTGTAATGCTAACAAAACTTCATCAGAGGTGATTTGGAGAAATCCTAAACTAAACCGTTCAGAAACATTAGGAAGACATTGAAAATTTTGATCATGTGCATAAACGGATTTGAAATAACTTGCAAAAAGATTACATATTTCAGAAATATCACTTGAAGACGAACCTGAGTAGTACATACAATTTGGGAAGCCGGAGCTTTTACGCTTGGAGTTAATAAATTTCCAAAAATAACCACTATCCTCTTTTATCTTGAACTCAGTTGAAGTTATACAGGGTGATTCACGAGCGTTGTGCCAAAAAGCTAGAGCGTGTAGATTGAGTTGAGACAAGAAAAAAATCGTATGGGAGGGGGGGGTCTATTCCCCCCCGTTTAGCCAGGAGGGGCAATTTTCTGAAAAATTGACTTATTTTGTAAAAAAAATATTAAAAATCAACGGCTTAGTTTACAACACCGTGCTATACCTTTCTGAAAAGCTAAAAACTTCTTCTTTCACTTTGTTTTTAAAATAAATTGTTTTAACGAATAGTTTTAAAAAAATAAATTTTCAAACTAAAAATTTTCAAAAAAAAAGCAAACAAAAATTTTTTGAACTAATTTTATTCAAAATTTTATGTAATTAAGTACTAATTTTGTTTTAAAATTTCAATGTCTTTGTTAATTTTTAGTCGAAAACAGAAAACCGGATGCAAAAATGTATTTTCGTTTTTGAGAAATTAAAAAAAAACCAAAACCACTTTTTTCTAAGAAAATCTTTGTTTTTATTTTTACCTATCTGGACTCTTAGTATAATTTACTAGTTTAATTTATAAATTTAAGTTTTTGTAATTGGAGTTTTATGAGGACTCAATAAAGTAGAAAAGTATTGGATTTTCCCTGGATTAATCATTTTGTTCATTGAAAACGTCTGCCATTGACCTTTCACTTCTAGCTCTCCGTGCTCTCGTCGGCGGATTCTTGAAAACATGCTACGACTTGGGCGCCATCTATTGGGATATCTTTCAGCGTAGAGTCTTTCGGCTTCCCGATCTCGACAACAAGTTAAACCGTAGCAGAAGTTCCTGTCCGCTAACTCTTCTCGAACATATGAGTTTGTTATTGTTATGTGTTGATGAATTAATATTTTAATTGTAAATGGTTGTTTAGTAAATATGCGATGCCTTTTATTAACCTTTAGGTTGTTAATTGTTTTTTCATTCAAGAAAAATTGCGGTTTAATTATCTTAAGCCCCCAGCACGTAGAACCCTTCGCCGGCGATTGGCCGCGGCCCCAGGTATAGTAAGAAAAAATTACAGGTCAGTTTTCAGACGTTATCAATGAATAAAATGGTTAATCCATTGAAAATCCAATACTTTTCTACTTTATTGAGTCGTCATAAAACTCCAATTACAAAAAATTTAATTTGTAAATTAAACTAATAAATTAAACTAAAAGTCCAGATAGGTAAAAATAAAAACAAAGATTTTCTTAGAAAAAAGTGGTTTTGGTTTTTTTTTAATTTCTCAAAAACGAAAAGACATTTTTGCATCCGGTTTTCTGTTTTCGACTAAAAATTAACAAAGACATTGAAATTTTAAAACAAAATTAGTACTTAATTACATAATATTTTGAAAAAAATTAGTTCAAAAAATTTTTTTGGCTTTTTTTTGAAAATTTTGAGTTTGAAAATTTATAGTTTTAAAACTTTTCGTTAAAACAATTTATTTTAAAAACAAAGTGAAAGAAGAAGTTTTAAGCTTTTCAGGAAGGTATAGCACGGTGTTGTAAACTAAGCCGTTGATTTTTAATATTTTTTTTTACAAAATAAGTCAATTTTTCAGAAAATTGCCCCTCCCGGCTAAACGGGGGGGAATAGACCCCCCCCTTCCATACGATTTTTTTCTTGTCTCAACTCAACCTACACGCTCTAGCTTTTTGGCACAACGCTCGTGAATCACCCTGTATAATCATTATAAAGCATTAAATTAAGGGAATCAAACTCTTGTTGTAGTAATAAGTACGTATCACGTAAAAGTTCATTATCTTTATTAGATTTATATCTTTTATAAGCTTTGTTTTTTTGATTCTTTAGACGCGACAGCGTTTTATTAAACCATACGGGATTAGAGTTGCTTGATATGTTTCTTGTAGGAACGAACTGCTCAACCGTATTTTTAATAATAGTCTTAAAGGCGTCGAAAGCAGAAAAAAGATCGCTTGAACTCTCTATATCACTCCAGGATAAGGAGGAAAGGTACGTTTTGATTTCATTATAGTCAGCATGCTTGTAACTATAAACAGACTTAGATTTGTTTGAAAAAGTTTCTTTTATAAAACTATAAAAACCAAGATTACCTTCTAACGCACAATGATGCAACGTATTCGGAGAAACTGGAATAAGACACTTATTAACTTCAACAATAAATTGTTTGTCAACAAAAATTAGATCTAGTATGCGCCCATTATCATTGCATATGTAGTTAGATTGAATCATATCATACTGACTGAAGAAATCAACTACAAGTGTTTCAGTATCCGACATTATATTAAGAGGAACCAAATATTTCTCGTCCTGGTCAAAAACCCAATCTATATTACCTAGGTTAAAATCACCCGCGTAAAAAATATGTTGAGAATTCGAAAGTTTTTCAAGAAGAGTCTCACAATTGCTAAGATGTATTTGATAAATGTCAATAGAGCTTCTAGGTGGTATGTAACTACAAATAATAAAAAGATCTTGTTTGTTGCACAGTGAAATATTAATAATAATTTGATCAATATCTAAATTGGAATGCATGGAAGAGGAGTCAGATGGTAAATTTACCAATTTACAAGCTAAACACGATCTAATGGCAATCAAAACTCCACCGCCACGCTCCAATCCAGTTAATTCTTTACATCTGTCTTTTCTAAAAATAGTATAAGATGAACTACAGATCTCAGAAGAAAGAAAGTTATCATTAAGCCATGTTTCAGCTAATATAACTACATCATAAAGCTCAGAAGAAATAAATAAAAATAATTTACTTAATTTGGTTCTTAGACCACCAACATTTTGATAATAAATAGATAAGTTCAAAAGATTCTGTGAAATAAATTTGGAAGTATTATCAATGCTTAAATCAGTATTGTTATTCAAACTTATGTGACGGATTCCATTATTGAGGCAATTTTGTCGTTTTTTGAAAATTCAACAAACTGTTTAACTCTTACAGCATAGGGCCAAATAGAAGAATCATTTAATAAATAATCAAAATGTTCCATCGGTACACATAATTTAAAATTGACGAATTTAACATTTTCAAAAGGTAATCCTTTTTTAATAAGTTTAAAACATTTGAAGGCATTAACAGGAATGTTAGTTTTGGTGGAAATATAATTAATGATGTCATCAGGTTCCGTTTTTGGATTAAATCTAGATATATGAATCCATTTGGAATTGAAAACAACGCCGAGATTAGAGTTGCAGTCTCGTCCGACCAAAACTGATTGACTCTTTCGAGTTAACTTGGAAGCGGCTAACTTAGCCGCGGCGAACCGAGCAGCAGCAGCAGATGAGTTATTGATGTTATCGTTCTGTGAAATTACACAAGCAGTAGGCTGTCCATGAACAATAGTCGAAACTTCATCGTCACCATGATGAGGATGAGCAGCTTCAAGCTCAACCGCATTATTGACGTTATTCAACGCATCAATATTAGATCCATTTTTCACAGCAAGATCCCCGAGTTGTTTACCAGACTCCTCGATAGCAACAACATCAGAAACATTAATAGGAATATCAACTCCATCAACAGCAGCTCCAGCAACAATTAAATTAGCAACATTATCAAAAACAGCAACATCAACAGAATCAGGCTTCTCATTCCCCTTTTCAACATCGATTAGGTTAAGAGAAATTTCATCACCACACCTCACATTTACATTGTCAGATTGACATTGAGCAGATGACGAGTGAGAGCACGAGGCAACAACATCGATGTCCACATTCTTAACACTTTCTCCGCTCAGATTAGAATTGGAAGAACAGGAGTTATTATCAATATTGTTATTGTTGATAGCTTTTTTTTTAATTTTTGAAGACGAAACCGGTTTATATAGCGAAGTCGATTTATTAATGCTTTTTGTCTTTATCGTTTTTTTATTTGAGGGAGTAACACCAATTTTAGGGGAAGGGAAAGGGGATGATGACAGTTTATTCAGCGCGGGAGAAGATGAAAACTGCCTTTCTCTTAAGAGTGATGAGCGATTATTCTTATTTTTATCAACGTTAATAAGCTTCGTATGAGAGCGTAGCGTGCGGGTGGGTAACTCAGAAGAACGACCACTCACACAAGATGATAGTTTAGCAAATTCAATCGGATTCTCAGAGAAACACACAAATAATTCATTTAACATTGATATGCATTTCAAGATGTTAATTTTCTTACAACTGTCGCAAATCCAATATATATTGACATTGGAATTTATTAAGCATATATCATTGTCATTAATATTAGCACAGAGTAGATGAAAACCAGAGTAACAAACTCCACATTTTATAAAGTTCTTTGCGGAAAGAGTATCATCACATTTAATACAATTAGAATCCATGATAGATAACGAAATTAAGAGATCTTTAAGAAAGCACTTGATTGCACGAAGGTTAGTCAGTGACTGTGACTAACTTCGGGTGACTTCGGGTCATCTTTGGCCCCATGTGCATTGATGAGGATTGGAGAAGAAGATAACACAGTGAACTGTACGGGTTGTACAACGACATGGACCTAGCCAGGAGGGTCAAGATCAAGAGACTCAGATGGCTCGGTCATTTAGAGCGGATGGACACCAATGCTCCGTCCCGGAAAGCTTTCCCGAAGGACGTACAAGGAGAGGAAGACCGCACAAGTTGAATTTGGTACGCTTTTTGGGAGTGATCTTCATGTAACCTACGACAAGTTGTCGAATTCGACAGATGAGGTGAATAACGAATCAATGGTATTTGTGAACACTATCAGCTATGGCTGAGATGCTGGTTTTGGTTTAAGCGGTGAAGTTAATTGAAAGTTGAAAAAATTCGACAATCTTAAAAACTCACACAAAATCAATGTACACACAAATTTACATTATTTTTCTTGTTCTGTTAAAATTGTGAACATTTTCTGACCTGCAAATGTTTTTTTTTTAAACCTTAACAAAGAAGAAAGTGAAAGAAAACAAGAAAAGTCATTATAAGTCTTTTGAAAATCAGAAAATCGTCTTCCACAGATTGCTACTAATAAACTACACAATCTTATGTTATAGCTCCAACCCAACCATAGTTAATTCTCCACTTCCCCAATATGTACATATCTCTAACTGTGCAAGAGATCTCCTCCGACACAGCCCCTCAGATTTGCGCTTTACTCTACTTGCTTGATTGTATCACGTTTCATAGCCAATTTCAAAATGTCTTGAAATAGCTGAGAGATATCACAACGACAGCTATTAAGCTGGTAATATAAAAAAAGAAAAAAAATAACAACAGTCTTTACTATCTTTTCACAACTCCCCCAGCCACCCGCCGCCGCGCCGTACCCGCAATTTTTTCTTGTTCTCGCTCATAAATAGAAAAATAATAAACTATCTTTGTGAACAGGGTATCTCTATCTATCTATCTTACTTGGGTTACTTATGTAATATGTAGGTACTTGAAGGTATGTATGTATGTATAAATCCGAACAGAAATCAATGTCGTCGATAGTTCATTCAGAACGAGTTTGAGGTTAAGGAAAATGCAGAGGAGGGGAAACGAAACCGGTTGCTGGTGGTTGTTTCTTTTAGGGGGTTGTGCGTAAGTGTTCTATCTTCAACACTCTCTAGCAACATGGTGAAAAAAAGCTGAACAAATCCGTGCCGAATTGACGACACGTCTAAATAAATGAACACCATAAATCGTGTATTCTTTATGCAAAAAAAGAAGAAAATAATAATAAATATAATAAATCCTTTTATGCGTTACTATGCTTATACAACCTACGGCCACCGCTTGTCGTTCCTCCTACATCTGCTGTGTGGGTCATGGACGTATAGTAGCACATATACTCTGGTGCTACAGCCGCCGCCGCCGGCCGGCCGTACACACAGTCGACAACAGCAGCAGCAGCATCAGCATCAACAGCGACACAAGTGCGAGCTATAAGAATTTATTACAATTTCTGCAAAGTTAACCAGAACCAGAAGGAGATGCGAGGATGATGATGATGATGAAGACGACGACAAAAACGAGAACGCTTGATGGGGGTGGCTGCAGGGGGTGCACCTGCCAATCACAGAATGTGTGTGCCTTTGCTTTCATGTCCTTAACAAATTATGTCCCTATTTCTCATGAAATATAAACACAAATACACACAGCTCATATTTTCTTAATGTAAACTGTATGAGTGTGGTTGAGGTGGTATGGCATGGCAGCAGCCAGCAGCGTGGGCGACTGAGATTTAAGGCTCGAATATATTGTTCACAAGGATATAATACACTTGTGAGTAAATTAAGAAGAAAAATAATAATCTCTCAAACTCTATAGTTTGTCCGCAGCAAGTTATGCAGTTATGAAGTTTCCGTGGGCCTGGGCACACAACCATCAAAACGTTCTGCTTCTGTGGTCGTCGTGTCGTTGTTTCAATACCTACATACATGAATATATGTTCATATAAATAGCTGATGTGTGTCAGAGAATCTCTACCGTTAGCCATAGTTTTTCGTGGCCATACTGCTTGACATCCGTTGGCATTTTAATGTGGTCAGGTTGCTGGACCGTCAGAGAGTGGTCATGTGGTCTAACGTGAGTGGAAAGTTTTTGAGGCATTTTTGTAGAGCACATCGATGCGGTGAATATACCTACAATGATATTAGACATATTGTGGTTGCACTTGCTGGAAACTAGTTTTTGAAATTTTTTGTTCTAGACAGTGTTGTTTGTCTTCGAAACCAAATGAATCGCATTTTGAATGTAGAAACGTTATTGACTCAGAATTCCAATGAGACGTATCAAATGAGGAGAATACTTGGGTTGATTTGCAAAAGTGGTATGCTTCAATGCAATTCAATTCAATTTTATACATTTAAGTGGGCTTTTAGCTGGCTTTTGAAAATGTTCTTTGAAAGTTGTTTATTCAAATGTTTTTTGAGTCTGTGAACGATCTTCAAAAATTATTAATCAGGCGTTTAGAATAGACATTGATTTTGCTTCTAAGTCTACCACTATTGCTCTCATAGACATACGTATTTGAATACTTATAGTTTCGTTTTTTGTCAAAGCGTTTTCATATAAGTTTTGAAAAGGAAACAGTATTTTTTTGCTTCATAACAGTTTTGATTGGTTAAAAGTGGACATTTGGTGCACTTTCAAATTTTAGAATAGATCAAATTCAACTTTGAGCTTTCAATACAAAAATCTCTTCGACAACGCTAACTAATTTGAAGATTCTGCGACGCTTTTAAGTGACTCAAAAAATCATTTCGGATAAAGTAAATGGTGACAAAATGACATGTTGAAATAAAATAAGAACTGTTTGATCGCTATCGCTATAGTATTTTTAAGGGTAAGCTTTTCAAGTGGCTAGCTTAAATCATTTTTGTCTTATCGCTAGTCTATTTCTATTTTTTTTAATGACTTAATTGCTATCAATAAAGTCGGCAAGTCATTATCCTATCCAAGATCTATTGATCTTGTTTTTCACCCTTAATTTCATAGCTCGCGTGCTTTGATTCAATACTACTCATCAGTTCATGACACAACATGTTTGAACATTCATTTTGCTGATAAAATGTTAGACACTTTTAGGAATTGTCGAAAGCAAGTGACCACAAGTAGATTAATTTTAGGAACAGATTAATAAGTGCATATTATTTGGGAAAACCATGAGTTCAACAGAAATCAATTTTCGTTTGAAAGATGTTTAAAATACAGTTGCTGTAAGGGAATTCAAGAAAGATAGCCATATCATTTAATTTTTAGGAAAACCCGGCCTTATATGTACGTTCCATATTTGTTGAAATAATTTTGAGAGACACAATCAAAATTAAATTGTGGACATATGTAAAAGAATCTCAACATAACAGAGAACGTTAAAGAACGAGACAAATATCTGAATGTGCCGAAAACTCGCCTTGATTGAGTAAGTTTCGATGATTTCTGTGAAAAATTATTTCATTATTGCAGGTGGCCATGGCTCAGAGGATAGAGTAGTCGATTGCTAAGCCGAACGCTACGGGTTCAAGCCCCAGTTTCGACAGCATTCTTTTTCTACGAAAATCGCCAGCATATCTGAGGCCACCTGTGCGATAACATGAGACAATATAACATCTATGTCTCGGTCTCCTCCTCTGAGCCACGTAGGTTTCTGTTACGTGTTTTCCTTCTATGTATCTATCTGCCTCTCCATTGTATTAATGTGTTGTTCTGTCCCAGCCGATGGTCTCAGTTGCCAGTGCTGCTATTTGTCTATAGTTCGTCACATTTATGTGCGAAGTACTGTAATTTCAATGTTCAATGTCCATATTTCTTTATTGCTTGAAAATGTTCATATTTAACTTGAAACGACTCTTTCGATTTTGATCAAATTTAGCAGGCTGTACAAGCTAACCGTAAGTTTAAAAAAAAAATCGTTCACTTTGCAATGTATGTTACTTAATATTTTCCTTCGTGCCATAGCATAAAATTTTCAATCTTAGAAAAAAAAAGTTTAGTTGGTAGAAAATTTAACAAACTTCCTCATACAAATGTGCGATACATTATGACAATTAATAGCCGCACCATTGACTCCAAATGCCACTTAGTTTAATATTGCATAACTCTGTCAGGCTAAACCATTCTTCCGTAGCATGCGATCAGAGGAATTTTCTATTCCTGTTATCAGCGAGATACAATATTTTTTTTCATACCAGCTTCATAGTTTGACCTGCATCGATATGAATATTTTAAGCTACACAAAGAAATCATTGATGATAAAACAGCCTGAGAGCTGACACCATACTTATAATGTTTTTCCACACAAGAACCTGTAAGCTGGCAACGCTTCCCTAGCGTTTTCCAGCTCTCCCAACTCCCACCCTAATCCAATCTCTAACTCTCTCTCTTTTCGAATCAACTCAGTCTTCTACAAACTCGTTTAACAGCGATCAACGTGCTGATCGTGACGCGATGATAAAATAATAATAATTATTGCGCTGCCTCACTTTCTGTCTTAGGCTCTGACTTAGTTTTTCCTTGCCGAGTATAGTTGTTCGTTGATCTCACAATATTTTGATTTCAACTCGACCGCGCCGCAGCCGGTTTTAGTCTTGTCCGCAGTACCAAAGCACTTGGTTTTTACACTCCCAAAACAATACTCCAACTGTAATCGTTTGTTTTGAGTGAACGGCATTAAATAGATATATAATATTCATTTAGAATTTTGTGTTAAAGGTGTTTAAAATACCATCATTTCATATAAATTCACCTGTTTTATGGCGTTTATTTGTTAACTTTATGGCGTTTGTTTTGTTTGAGTGAACGATAAAGTTGTAAGGCTTCATGAAAAAAGTTATAGTCATTCTATGACACGTTAATTGCGAATAGAGAAATATTCAAGCGAAAAGTGAATGTAAAGTAGCGTTGCGCATACCCAATTTATTTTTTCTCGTGAAAGTGAAATGCAAATTCATATTTTCCTTGTGACAAGTGATAAACTAGTTCTTAGTTATAAATAAACATTTTTCTTTAAAGACTGGTGATAAAAAAGGTACGAACAAATACTTACACAAGCTATTCTTGTAATAATATTTATTTTGGGAAAGGTCATTGCCAGTCTAATGTTTTGATCATTGATCAAAAGCGACAGTGTTGAAAATATAAACAAATGCGTTCATTGTTAGAGGATACGGCTTCTGCACAGACATTTGTATTATTTAAATTGATTGCATTTTTTGTATTTAATTAAATGGAATGTTTGTTATTGTAGAAGGTTATCAAGAATTTCACAATATTGTCTGAAATGATGTATTTGGTTTAAGTACAATCCAAGCAGCGAGTCATACCCCAATAATACATTTAGCAACTAACCGAATTTAAATAACATTATTGTATACTCGGTTAATGTTTTTTTTTTGTGTTTGAAAATGTGTCGATGAATATTCGTATCCAGTTTTGAAACTGTACTTATTAAAGAAGACTTACGCCCGATTTCTTGACAAAGTTCTAGCCCTTAAAACTCGGTTTAGTGAAATTTTAGAACTCATTTGAGTTCTAAGTCATTTCTTCACCAAGTTCTAACGCGTTAGAACTTCGATTTAGAACTTTGTTATAGTTAGAACTTCGATAAAATTAGACCCTCGAATTCGGGGGTTTAGTGCCTTAGAACTTCGATTTATTAGAATTTCGTTTTTTCAACAAATTTGCTGATTTCATATTGGACAACGGCGTCGACCGTTCGTTGTGAAAAATTGGTATTTACTTTTTAGCATTTGTTGGTAATGAATTATTGTTGGTGTTGTCAGACGACCGCGGCACCGTTGTTTCGGTGGACAAAGCTGTAGACACATGAGCTGTTGGTGGAAAATTGACGGTTTGAGACGGCGTCATTAGGGTTGTAGCTTTTTTTTTCAACCAGAGAGCATGGGATATTGGAAACGTCGAAATCTGGTGGCATTGCATCAGAATCAAATGATGCTAATCTTGTTGGCAAATGGTTAGTGAAGTATACTTCGGCGCTGGCGACAACTTAACGAAAGCCAAAGCCTAAGTGTAAGCCACTTATCATTAACAATTCTCTGAGTGCATGTGATGCACAATTAAAGGCCGATCCTATATTCAGTTAGGAGACCACTCGTCCCGATTGGGGTACTCAAGAGGAAGATAGACCTTAAATTAAAAGAGAAAATCAATAACTCCTAGAAATCCAGGGACGATTGCGTAATCTCTAGAAGTTTATGGCCTAACACAAATGAAAAGGAAACTCGGTATATTCTATCGCTGAGTAAAAGGAACATTAAAATCCTGATAGGTGGACTAACGGGTCATTGCGCCATCCATTGGCGAAGTACTTTTTTTTGACAGTTTATGGGATATGGGCACGAGTAGGATTCGATTCTGCGTAACAGCTTACAGCCAACACACAAACTAATGGCGTTTTCAATTGGCAATCTGGAATCTGAAAAAAGCATTCTGGTTTTAAAATCACAACTGTCACTTTGAGCGCATTCAGAATGCTTTTTTTCACTTCCAGATTGCCAATTAAAAACGCCATACATAACACGCCACGGACATCACCAAAATAAACATACATAGCTACACCGTACACACATATGTACAAACGCAAACAAAAAATTAGCGCAACTTCAAAAATTATATTTATTTTGTTTTGAATTGAATTGAATTGAAAGAAAAATCTGTCAAAAATTGTGGCCGGGTGACTCAAAAATTTATAAAACATGCTAGAACTAGGTTCTAAAAATGACAAGTTCTAAGCGCTTAGAATTCAGTTATGATTTTAGATCGAGTTCTAGAGAAGTGAAGAAATGCCCGAGTTCCAAATTTTCTAAAAACTAAGTTCTAACGTTAAACCGAGATTTACTAGATCGAGTTTTAAGGGAACTTTAGAACTTTGTGAAGAAATTGGGCGTTAGACACTTTTTTAACCAAGTATTTGAATACTTGTTAGACAACTCCATCAACATTTTTCAAAAGATTTTAGTCAGTAAGAAATTATAGGCACTGGAATGAAAGGAAGGAATACGGCTTACCGGGCGTATACGTACTTTTTTTTTTACAAATATAAATGTTTTTTCAAGTGTTTAATAGATATTGTCATCAAATGAAAGTCAGTGTTTTGATAAAACAAACTTGTCTTGTTAGTCAGCAAATAAAAAAATATTTCAAAAATATGCTAATTTTGACAAATTTGCGCGGTTTATACCACTTATTTGCGTTAAAATAAATAAATAAATAAATAAATAAAATAAATAAATTTGGAGAAAAATTTCAATCAAAATAAAATCATAAAGAAAAGATAAGCACTTCATTGACATAAAATAATGCTTAACCTTTAGTAGAAACATGAAAACCCATCTTTGAATATTCATGTTTCTCATCTCTGCCTACAGTAAAATATAAGTAAATTTATACCAGAATTAATCAATAAGCAAAACCAAAACAGATTGGTTTCTTATGAAATAATCTTTTACACATATAGACATATTTAATTGCACTTTACCTACCTTAATATAATATCCCTGCAAAACCACAAGCAATTATTTTGATTGAAACACGTTTATCGAATGCGGATTTGTAAGTTCCTATATACATTTATCGAATCTGCCAAATACTGACCGCACAACCACAACTGACTTATGTGCAATTACATAAACTTGCTCTTGTAATGCTATACTTGAATTTAATTAACTTTAAATGTTTTATGCATGGCTTAGGAATTTCATTCTCAAAAGTCATAGATAAAATTCCTTGGGCTTGCAATAGGGATTTTTGAGATTCTAACACGCAATACTAGGTTGAGTAGGGTACTTTCTTGAGGGCAATATTGATTTTTAGATTTAAATGTCGGAACTAGTTTCACATAGTGGAGTGCAACTTATTATAAAAAAACATCGATGCAGCGTCACAAGATGGGATTTGTCACGTTTGTTTACACTGAAACAGTTTTTTTTTTACAAATGCTTACGATTACCAAATTGTGACTTCAGAACCATTTTAGAAATTATTTTTTTAATTATGGGGTCGAAGTTTTTTTTTCATCAAAACCCAAAAAGTCTTCTTTGGTTTTATTTTGTTTTAATTTTCAAATAAAGAGAAACTATAACTTAATCAAGCGAAACCGATTAAAATGCACAAGTTTCAATGACATTGACTGTGGATCTTAAACACGTTTTTCCGATGTTAAAAACCTCAGCTTTAAACTATACTTCACTCTCATGAGTCATGACTGACATAAAGTCTTATGCATGCAACTGCTCTATGTATAGGGTGTCTCAGTAAGAGTGCACTTTATCATTTTAATATAAAAACATGTATTTTATAACAGAGTTGTGATATTATAATTATTGTATTGTAACGAAGACATGTTCCGATTAAGTATGGAATCAAATTTACGGCAAACGACCCCCCAGCGCCGATGACAGGCCTTTACTCTCTTCATGAAATTTTCCATAACATTTTCACAGAGATGTGGCTATATCTCACCAATGACACATTGGATATCCAATTTGAGCTCAGGAATTGTTTCGGGTTTATTTGCATAAACCCGAGATTCCACAAAACCCTAAAAAAAAAAATCGCACGGCATTAAATCGCACGATCTTGGTGACCAGTTGACGTCAGAATTTCTTGAAAATCGTTGCTGCAATAAGTCGATTGTTTCATGCGCGTTCTGCTGAAACCACCTGTTGTCCAGATTGATGCCGTGCAGTTGGGGCCACAAGAAGTCCGTTATCACATTCCTGTAACAGTCTCAGTCGAATTGATGTTTTCGGGGTTTCGATAGAACTCTCGTTTACAGCAGCAATGTTTTCAAGAGACCGACCAGTACGTTGACGCAAAGGATTCTTATCATCCATAATTGACCCAGTTTCTTCAAATTTTTTGACCACTCTTGGAATGGTTGACATATTAGGTACACTCTCTGGACTGAAAATTTGGTGAAGTTTGTGAAGCGTAACTTTCCCCATTTTTGTAATGAGTTTTTACCATTATATTTATTTATTTATTTGTTTTTTTTTTACGTGTTGTTATTTCAAAAAACGCTCCATTTTTAGTAATCGGAACAAACAGAGGTGACATCTGTTAAATTTCAGAGTTGCCACTTGCATGACAAAAAACATATTCCAATTTTAAAAAGTGCGCTCTTACTGAGACACCCTATATATTCAAAGGGTAGACAAACGTTGCAGTTAATTAAATTATAACCTTGAAAATATTGTATCGCATATGGAATTTAAAAAAGTCTTAAACATTACTACACATTTAATTGTTTCCACTTAAGTTGAATATTCCCAAGATTGAATTAAAATTGTATTGTCTATAATTTGCTTGAGTCGAAGAGTTAATGAAAATATTACAACTTTCTTATTATTATAATCAACAACGAATATTTATGCAGTATTAAAAAACTCTAATGTGATCGTTAATATGCAATCAAATTGTAAGCTGAAAAATTTTAAGAATGTATCTAACTGAACCCTGTTAATGAAAATTGATTGTTTGTTTATCATTATTCATTTAAAAATGAGAAGTTCTATAAAAGTGACTAGACTCACGAGAGCAATTAAGATTTCCATGGCAATTGCACTAATTCATTTTAACTATGTCGAAACTTAATAATTTACTTACTCCATGAAGGATCTCTGCCTGAGATACTGAAGCCATCTATCGGGAACGGTCCCTTGCATGCACTCTCCAGTCGCCAAAACCAAGCGCTGTGGCATCCGCAGTTACTTGGTCCTTGTACCGTAGGTTCGGTCTTTCTTGTCGTCTCGAACCTGGGGGCTACGATGAGAAGACTTTCTTGGCTGAACGTTGTACATTCGTCCATTCGCTCGATGTGGCCAAGTATTCGAGAATGAGTATTAATTCCCCTTTTTCACTTATCGTCCAACACTCGGCGCCGTAGAGTAGGACTGGCAAAATCAAAGTTTTGTATAACAGAGACTTTGTCTTTCGAGTTGGGAGTTTTGAACCCAGTTGTTTTTGCAGCGGTTCGCTAGAGTAATTCTTCGTCGGTTCTCCACATAAGGTGTCGTTTGTGGGATTGACGTTTTGTACTAGGTGGTGGGCTTGTACTTTGTTTTGTCCTCATTCACTTCAAGACCATCGAGTTTCGACTGATCGTCAATCGCTGTGCAGGCCTCAAACACAGCTCTCTTGTATCTTGCACACTGAACTGCGTATTGTTTAGCTTCATGCGGCAGACCTGGGTCAGTTTGTTCTGGATCCCGAATTCAGACATCGCTATCATAAGCTCTTGGCAGTGTAGATAGCATTCACAGCTTTGAATTCGATGAAAATATGGTGGGTTTCGACTTGAAATTCGTTGGTCTTTTCCAGGATTTGCCTCAGTGTGAACACATAGTTGGTCTATCGTTGTTCTGCCTGGCCTTAAACCATACTGGTACGTGCCGATCATCAGGTATGCCATCCAACCCAGCGGAATTGATATTTTTTAGTTTTTGGATGGCTCTTTCTACTTCTTCTGTGTTGAAGGCTGGGACTGGGTCTTCATTGACTGGTCTTGTTTCTCTTTCGTCATTGGCTCTTCCGACATTATGCGCATTCAGTAGTGTTTGGAAGTGCTGCTCGAAAACATCTACAATTCCCTGTGCTTCGGTGACTAGGTATCCTTCACTGTTTCGAAGAGCTTGTGTCCCGGTTCTGAAAACAGAAGATAATTGCTTTGACCTTTTAAAGAAACATTGGACCTTTTAAAGAAACTTGGGTGTTGTTCTTGACCCTTGACTCTTCTTGATTTTTGAGCTGAGAAACTGCGGATGCTCTTTTCTTCCTTTGCAGGGTCCTTTTCTCAATTCTCCTTTTTGTTCGGTACTCTTCTTTTCCTGCTCTTGTTTTCCGTTGCAGCATCTGCAAAAGTGCATTTTCTGTCTCTCTTTTCAAAAACGTGCATTCATCATCATACCACGGGTTGTTTTTCGGGGGTGGCTGGTAACCTATGGTGGTCTTTGCTACATTTTAAATTATTTGGCGATATTAAATTAAACTAAACTAGAGATTAAATTTACCAATAACAAATGTCCGATAAAAAGAAAAAAACCAAAAAATATATATTTGAGCGAATGTGATCATAATTACACTTTTCCTGACAAACTGCAGAGTTACCTAAAACATTTCAAAAAACCAATACCCATTGCCACGTTTATAGTAATTGACAACCATTCAACAAATAAAGTGAAATTCGTTTGTCGAAAGCTGATAATGGTGAAAGCAATTTCATCCAAAAAACCATTTTTCACCAATACCTATCAGTGATCTGTCAATGTTATCTTAAATCAAACCCATCGCATGTAGGAAAATACACAAACAATAATAAATCCCATCGCCACCACTTAAGGCCACTTCCATTCATTAATCGTTTGGTCGATAGATTTTATTAGATATTTCGTCGCTGGAAGTTCGTCGATAAAATAAAAGGACATGTAAACGAGGATTTAATGTGTCCGCCCTTTTAATCGAATGCACATCATCTATCGTTGTTGTCAGTAATTACATTTGCCAGAGGTCAGTATCCTTGTTGAATCAATAGAGACCACTTTGCAGAGACAACGACAACGAAGACTTCTACGACTAACAAGCAGCAACCAGGAAAGGTTCAACAAATGGAATATAATCCCCTGCACTCAGAATTTGCGTAACGAATGTTAATGTACCTTCCTTTCTTTCGAATGGTGTTCCGTATACGATTCTGGACTAAATAGAAAACCATTTGCAGGTATTTAAATTTTCATTTGCTTTTACCTGCATTGGCTGTGACGCGACGACGACGACCGAGGAACGGTACGAGCGAGCTGGAGTCTCATCATGATCATACTCCAGTGATGGTTATTTACAGTTTTAAATTCATTTCTTAAAGCAGTTTTCTCAACTCAAAGTCAACTCAGTTTTCAAACCAACCAACTTCCTTCGTCCTTTTTGTTGTGCAGTATATGCATAAATCTGCCCCCGTCTCTCCCTCGCTTAACCAACTCACAAAAGCCTTGAATTTTAATGTCAAAGTTGTTCTCCTTATGCCATGCCAATAGAGAAGAAAAATCTCACGCTAGCTATGTCCACTTTCAACTTACATAGATACATTTATAAAAGCGTTTGTGTGCCTTTAGTTCTAGTAGGATCTATATGAGAGCTCTCTTGTCGACGTTGTCGGGTATGGACACAAGATTTCATACTGGTCTGGATATTTCCTGGTACATTAAAAATGCAAAATGTATGCAGTGTTCTATCTCCCTATCTAGTGGTGACTTATGTGCAATATCAACGGTGAATGGTGAATAAATGAAAACGAACGAGGACGAATGACCTCCAAGGCCCAACTGCAATAACACACAGAACTTCGTCGTCGAAGTCTAAGTCAAAGTTGTAGAAATAAAGAATACGACCGACAGCGCGATGACATCAGAAATTGTCAACATTATATCCTTTTCCCCAGATCGTTTATTCTGTCGTGCTCGTGTTGCACAGTTGTCATCTTCATCGACCTGGTAGTATAGTCTTCTTGCTGTAGTCACATCGGGAAGAGAAGTGATGTTGTCAACCCACAGACCGACCGACAGTTCTCCGACAAAAAACAAGCTTTTATGAGAGTGTCATACTAAAGCAGGACCAGAAATATTCTTTTCGTTTGTTTACCCAAAGCTGAGGAGCACATATTGCGGAAAAAAAAGAAAGAATTTGCTGCATTGAGTTGGTCCTTAGTCGCAGTCTCAGTCTCAATGGTACAATGGACTTTCTGCTTATAACTGTTACAGTGAGACCGGTAGAGTTAAAGTTAGCGAACAAGACAATGAATACTTTAATGCCTATCCAGATGGTTGAAGTTGGCAAGAAGTTTGATTGCTATTCGTTCATTTCTTGCCCTAGATCCTTTGCCTAAGTAATTTTTAAGCAAATTTTCTGGATGTTTCGAGATGTAAAACCCTTGGAACCAGTAAATGAATATTTTCTCAAGAACTTTTGGGAAAGATTTTAAGAATATTGAACTAGAAGTTTTGCAGTTGTTATACTGAAACGACCGGCGGAAGAGGCTGCCATTTCAACTGAGTGCTCTTGCGTCAGCATTTGATTGGTAGCAAAAGTTCGTTGTCACTGTAGGTCTTGAATCTGGGGACAGTTAGAGGAAGCGTCCATCAACTACGTTATCATTGACTGGCCTCTTGTGTCCTTCATCTCCTGTTGATTGTTCTTCATATCCATTTTATAGCTGCTGGCATCTAAAAACCTGTGTTTCGGCTTAGTTTAGCAATTTTTTAGCTCAAATTGAAGTAAGAAACCCAAAAAAACTAAATGATGAGTCATTTATTTAAAAGCTGTTGAATAAAATGCATTTGAATCCGTACAAAATCACAAACTAAACCCCCAATCCACATTACAAGAAATTAAAGGATCCACCATTAGAGTACACCAGATAAATAATTAATCCAAAACAACGCGGGGCAGTAGTAATGCGAAACATACATCAACTCTTAGTCGCGAAATCCTGTAATTCTGCGTAAATTGTAATTCCCATTAATTAACCAACCGACCAACCAACACAATAGGCCAATCGCATTGAATAGACATAGACAACAACTACCGACCTATTTCGCACAAATATACATTTAAAGCTTTCCGTTGCTACAGATCAGATTGCATCCTAATCAAGCGTAATCATTTTGTTTTGATTAAGCTACAACATTAAGTGCTAATCAAAATGGATGTGTGTATACCGTCAATCACACACACACACACACACACACAAAGACATCCAGAATTGTAATCCTTTTAAACAAATTCCCTCTGCAAATCCCATCAACTCAACCAGAGATTACTTCCCTTACAAACTTGAATCAGTTTAAAATGATGCATAGTGGAGTGGTCGGTCCATCGTCCTCGTACATATTCCACTGCATAGAAATGGAAACTCTCTAAAACATTGTGCAGTTGATTGGGGGCTACTTTTCTATAGCGCTCAGGTTGACTACCGCGCTGGAATATCCTTTAACGATGGAAAGGGATGATAATTATGTTGATGATGCTTTCGGATGCAAATGACGAGGTCATTGACAAAACACAAAAACTCGACGGACATTTCACTCTTCTTGAACCCAACCAATTCGCACAACTAGCCCCAATAACTTTGTCCTTCCGCACTTAGTCCTTAAACCATCTGCCATCCATTTATCTGCCGTTACAAGTTCCAGTCCAGGACCGAACAACTCAAAAACAAAATGAAATGAGCACCACTCCGCTCGCTCACACAAAATGGAAACTTCTAACAGTAAAAATCATAAAACGAAATTACAATGTAACATTGCGCTGCCAATATAGAATGAGAGAAAGGACGGGACTTTAACAACGAATTGTCTGACGTCTGATGTACTTCCATCAGAGATACGTATATTTGCCATTGCTAAAAGCCAGCAGCGATTTCAGAATTTCACTGTTGAAGCACTGCCATTACCCATGGTTTTTTTTTTTTTTTTTTGATGTGGTATATGATGGTGATGGGGTTGACTTTAAATTACAGCCAAATACACACCCACGTACGGAGGATCTTCTCGCATGTGTGGAGAGGGATCGTGAAGGAGATGCCTTAACCACAATCCCATCATAGTCATCAAGAAGGTGGTCATTTTTGAATCATTCATGACATGGGCCTGATGAGAGCTACCAGCTTCGTTGTTGTTTCCGAAAAACCCTACCGCACGAACGCATATACATACATAAGAGTGCGACAGGGCGGTCGAGTGAAGTAAGGGATCAGCCTGTTCGGTCCATCACCGGGCAGAAGGGTGCAGGACGTGAGCTCCAGAATAATGCAGTGATGTGAATTTCGTTGCTGGCTCCTCTTATTCATATGAAATTAGTTTTTCTGTATGCTTTGCTTCGTCTACTTTGTGTGTATGTGTGTGTATGCTGTTGTGTAAAATGCGAACAAAAACCATGCCCAAGTTGAAGAATAATACAAGAAGGGGTCGGATTTGGAGCAAACCATTGCCCGAAGGTGTAAGAATCCCAAATTGGGTTGGTTAAGTTGGAAAACGACAAGGACCGACACGACGACGATGTGATGGCGACGTTTGACTACAGAAAACGATAGTTTCTATTTCTTTTGTGAGAATTGTGGAATATTGCCTGAGATAAAAGTTAACCAGTCTATGTAAAGGATGGTTATGAAAAAGATATTGCGGGAGGAGAATTTAAATTAAACGAAATCAAAGGACGAAGTTAGTTTGTATTCAAACTTAAAGTCTTATACAAACGAGAAAAGCCAACTTGTCCTTTTATCGCAGCGAATATTTTATTTATTTTAAAAACTAAAGAGGCTATGACTTCTTTAATTTTTAGCCTAAAATATTTAAGCAATTATATGACTATCTTGTTGGATTGGAAATTTTTAACTAGGCAATGATAGTCTGGGAAGCTCGATTTTCCAGAGTCTCTGAGAGAAAAATCAAAAGTCCGGACACTTCCAATTAAAAACTCAATATCTTTTTTTCTGTTAAGTGTTGAGTATAGAGAAAACCATTTTTTTGCATCGGTGCTATTTCCTGATTGTTTGGCATCTTAATAATTTTAAAAATAATTCCTAATTATATTGTTAATTCAGACGACATATAAAAGAAACAACATCGAGACTATTCTCCGGACGATTAAAGCAGAGTCTCCGGACGATTTTGAACCTACTTCACCACTCGTCGCTTAATTGGCACATAATTCTTCTGTTTTCTATATAAATTTGTATTTGTAATACTTTCATGTTCAAGGGTCATCTAGTTTTTGTTTCTTGTTTCTCAAATCTCCCACCAATGTGCAAATTTTTTTTTTAAACCAATTTTTACCCGTTTTTTACCGTAATTACCAAGAAATTACGGTTTTAGGACATGCTTACCTACCTAAATTACCTATTTCTGCAAAAAAAAAAATCTTGAAATTTGGAGTTACGAGGTTTTGTACTTAAGCCGACTATGCAAAAGAGCACTTTGGGCTAGGAAATTAAATGTTTCAAGAAGAAGTTGAACCTAGAAAAAATAATAAAATAAAATCGTGAAGCTGTCCGGAGACTAGATTTTCGCTTTATTTGGGACCAGTGCCCCCTGGTCAGTGAATAATTCGATAAAAAAAAAAAAAAACAAAACTAAGTTTTTCTCTTAAGTTTTTGGAAGTTCATTATATTTTCATTGAAACAAACTCCATTTGATTACAAGATCGCACAAAATCAACTATATATATGTTTCCAAGGTCTGCCATAATTTTTTTGCTAAAACAATAGCAAAACAGCAGCGATTAAACAACCAATAACTTTGTGAATGTGTATGTGAAAAATATTACTGTATTATGTATTTTGTTGTTGTTTGCAAATTCTGTGTTTTGTTTCTCTTTTATTCCCTATTAAGAGCAAAAACGTCCGGACACTGGGGTCTCTCGGGAGACTGGTGTCGTAAGTCGTAACCCTATTATGTTTCTGGGAATATTATTGGGATGTTATCTAACTCGACTTAGTTTTGTTTTAAAAAACATTATAAAAATTAACATAAATTTTAATAAACACATTTTCTTTTTTTATTTCCAGACATTACAAATAATTGACAGCATGGAGACCTAGCATCGGCTTATTGACCGAAAAAAAAGATCAGCATAAACATATTCAAAGAATTTTGCTGGATAATTCTCCTCATTATTTCCTACATGCAAGAGAGGACACTTGAGACCATTCAATAAACAAAGAAAAAATAAATAAATCCAACTAGAAAGTCAACAATACTTTCCACACTCTGTCTCGAGCAAACAAACCAACACTCTCAACCACACACATCAATAAAATCTATCAGACAACCGAAATTATTTTATTTCGATAAACTGGAAACACCAACAGAATTTCCTTTAAGTAGTTTTACGAAATGGCTGGCATAAGTATTAAGGTAAGTTTCCATCTACCTAAATGTTTATTTCTTGGTTTTCTTCTTAACTCTAAAATAACCACATGCACAATAAGTCGAGGTCAATTTGTTTGTCCTTAAATCGAATGCATAAGCAAATCTGTGCAAAGCGTCTTACCGCACAGAAATGGTTTTTGTAAAGCATCAATTGTCTTGAGATATTCTATATGACATAACAATTTTACCTTATGGATGGGTTTTTTTTTTGACATAGGTTTTTGTGTCTTAGTCAGTCGAAAAGCCTGGTTAACCATTCCCAAATGTTTTTGCCATTTAAATATTCTATACTTATGCAGAGATGAACACATTCATTCTGTGATTCTGTCTTCCTTGGTTTTCGAATGCCGTTCAAAAACTATAAGAATGCTTGTCTCCTTGTTTGATGTTGATGATGATGTTGATGATGCACATTTATTTGCATTGCAAATAATTATTTTGTTTGCAAATCTAACAATTGTATTTCACTTGTTATGCAATTTATCGAGGCATGCATTTTGTGAAGAAGAATTCCAAAGACAAGCCACAGGACGCTAGAGAGAGAGACAAGCATCAGAAACACCACTTTAACCAGAGAGTTAACTCCGAGAAGCGAAGAAAACAAAACCTCAAAGTGTTCTGAAACTACAAACGCACACTATACCTAATATTATACAAAGGCAAGTTCAACTATCGGAATACAATGTATGCAAGTACCTTACTACTTTGTGCTCCTGTTACTGCAATTTCTGCAAGTCCTTTCCATACGATGATGGTGTATTTGCGTATGCTTAGGATACCGTTGTTTATTTTCCGAATAACCAGGTATTTCTTAAATGAAATGAAACTAGAAGGACAAATAGACGAACTCTAAACCCGAGTTTCAATGCGCTGCGCTGGCTGCTCGGATCCTTTCATCTTTTATTTTTGAGGTTAATGTTTGCCGCACTTAATCGAATTTCAAATGAGAACATTTGTATTGGGGGAAGTACTTGTACCATATAACGACCAACCAATCCACCTACAATCTAAAACGATTCGAGAGTATCGTAAATAGTCGAAGCAGATTATATTGTGTGGTGTGTCCTTCACATGAACAACTTGCACACGCAAAGAGAATATCCTTAATGATTTTGTGGTATGTGAAATAGAAAGAAAAGTACGCTTTTAAAAGTGGTATAATGTAAGAGGCTTTTCGGTTTCTATGGAAATGTTCGTACCTATGCATATACACAGAGGAGACACGTTGAAATTCATTCGAAACTAAAAGAAAGAGAAAATCAATTTGTAAATAAATTCCCGTAAGTTGAATTGATTGCAATAAAACTTTGTTGCATTTTATGCTCTAGAGTCTTGATTGTTTATATCTAAGGAGAAACTCGATAGATCCAAATCGTTTATGAGTTGTTATAAGTTCTTGAAAATAAATTGATATCTCTGGGAAATTGGGAAGATTAAGTAAGTGCTTGGCAAACTTTTCGAGGTTCCTATCTGAAATTATTTATGAATAGATGAGTTTCCTTTACTAGATTCTTCTTAAAATATTTTAAAATCATTTTAGGAAGGTACTGCGGTGCTTTAAGGACTTAAATCCCATTTTAATTTGATTTAACATCGCACTCTCTAGCGGAAATAAAAATCAGCTTTCCTAAGGCTTCGATGCGCGATCTCGGCTTAAAATAGCAAACCCATTTCCGATATTAATAAAACAAAACTACAGGAAGTCCTCTTGCAGAACTCTTTTATAGGTATTTGCGCTTTCACCAAAAAATAGTGGAAAATCCATCCGATGCCCTTATATCGCAGGTATTAAACCTGAGAGATAAAAACAATCAACAAAAAATGTAAAATCCCATTCTGTGTACATTTCATTTGCCTCTACAATTTTATTTTTAATCAAAATGTCCAATAATCTCATGGAAAAAAAAATCGACAAATAAAAAAATATTAAATCAAAATCCATTTATAAGAAATGCAAATAAATATTTTTTATATTTTTAATTGAATTACGGATTATTGACAATAAATCCATTTGGCCATTTACAATAAACCCGAACAACCTCTAAGCTCTTTCGAATATCCCTCAGGTACATTTGTTTTACATAAACCGCCTTCAGCACTATCGTCATATCCATCGTGTTACACCTTTGTTCGCATTAAGCTTATTTAATAAAAATATTCAACGTACCTCTATAATTTGTTGAGTTTTTAGAACAAAGGCTTGCCTAAAAATAAAATTTTTCGATGAAATTTTCAACCAACAAGGACTATTGAAAATCGCCTTGACTGCATTTATTTTTGATTAGAGGACACTTTTTTTGTGTTTTGAAAAGCATAGTCAAACAGCTATTCAGAAGTAATGCTCTAGCCGAAGCCAAACAGAAGGGATATCATACATGAGAAGTATGTACATGTACATCCATTAATTCTTGTACGAGTATGTGTGGTAGAATATTCAGTTGCAGCAGTTTGTTGAAAATCGGAATACAGGACGAAAGATACTGACATGGTCATCGTCAACCGATTGATAGGATGAAGGGCTGAATGCATACAATGTGCACATTTCTGGAGAGCGCATTTTCAGTGCGGAAGTTCCAGTTTGATATTCTATTGAATTTGCCGGAAGTGCACAAGTTCATTGACGATGAAGACGATGATGATGATGACATGGATTGTTAAATGGGTTGCTAAAATTCAACATTTCATCATCATTAACTACAGGAGATAAGGATGAAGTATCACGTATTTTCTCTCTTTTCACAGTGTGATGCATTCATGTTGTACACCTACTTATACCTACGTCTTATGTGTGTGTTCGTATGGTGAATTAAAACTTGGGCATAAAATTTTGCTAAGCATATTCTTCTTCTTTGTTCATGGCAATTGGCTCAGGGAGATAAGTCAAAGAAACATTAAAGTAAACAATAGAATGATGACAAAGACGTTAAGTAACGGCAACATAAAAGAAAATGCCTGCAAGAACACGTAACTTTGTTGGATCTTTGCTGTTAATGGGAATTTTGTAATAGTAGAGTTAAGAACTTATTGAAAGTGCAAGGACGTAGGGACTTGAGCGTTAAAGAAAAGAAGATAAATGTTGATGAAGTTTATTAAGTCACTCACTAAGCGGTCCATGAGGAACTTCTTCTTTCCAGAAATGTGTTGCAGTTTTCTCCAACTCTTGCAGAATGATGCTGATTGTACTACACACCTATTTGTAACATCTTCAGCTTTTTGCACAAATAAGTTGATGTTGTAACGCTTGTAACGTCGTATACTTCATTGGATATCTCTACTTTTTTGTTCGGATTGAGGGCTTCAGTTCATGCTTTTCAAGTTTGTTTAGTGTTATGTTTGAAAATCTAAAAAAAAATCGTTTTTTTTTTTTTTACTTTTTTCCATTTCAAAAATTTAACATTAACCCTATCAAGAGCCAAGAACAAACTTTAAGATTACACACCGCAAGCAGCTCACCATACTTACCATCATGAGATTCACTACCGTCCCCTAAGTGCCAAACTGCTTACCTGCCCCTGCTCCCATAAAAAATATCTTTTTTTATCAGCAAAAACCATTTAAAAAGGAAACAATTTCTTATCGCAAGCACGTTTGAAATTCCCTTGCAAAAACTGTAGGCCTAGGCATACTCGAATAAATAAAGAAATGTCCTTGTATCCTTGAGGGAATGTGTACAAAAAACCGAGTAGGTAAATGCAATATGTAAACGGGGTCAATAATATCATTACATTCTATCGAATTGCTGTTTCATTCAAATTCAAAATTTGCCGCGATCCTTCCTGAGCCCATTGGCATAACAATGAGACAGGATAACAAAGCCTCTTCTCTAACCCCAAAGCTCCATTTCTTCTTCGGCATCGAGTAGGACATTTTGGATTTCGTACATGTGTACATAATGCAAAAAGGACTTGGAAATGGTTTGCAAGGGAGCAAACAAAAAAAACTAAACAAAACCATAATGAACCACTGGCGTTTGTCTATGAATAAAAAATTAGCGTACAAGGGTTAAGATCCGGGTTCATGAAGCCATCGCGTCGTGCATTATCTAAAACCGTTGTAAAGGGACACCACACAAATACTTAAAAAACCCATGTCCCATAATGTTTTGTGTTCATGTTTCCGGTACAGGAAAAATACGAACGTACCTAAAGGAACGAAAAAGGACTGCAAACATAAATTGTCAGTTTGACTACACTTACACACTATAATATTATATCCTTATCCATAAAAAAAGTCTATAACCATGTCCTATGTATTTATCTCTCACTTTCTGGATAAGGAACTTTGTAGCTTTTCATGGACACCACCACACAATCATGTACCATCTTTGATTCTAACTCTTGGTTTAGACTTTAGATGATGTTTAAAGAAGAGAGGCAGTAGTAACAAATAAGATTTGAAAAAAATAAACGCATACAAGTGTGGGTGGTGGGATGGGCGAGAAAGAGCCACCATCACCAGAAACGACATCCAATGTCTATGACATCGTTGACGTTGACAACGACATCAACGAGCAACGGGCACGGTCCTTAACCCTTGCTCTAGCATTGGCTGGGCTTTATGATGGTTCAGTTCAGCTGTGCTGTATGACTTGAAAGAAATCTAAATATTTGCTCAAGTTGTTTTGAGGTTGAAAATTCTGTTCGTGTTTGCTTGCATGAAATGTGAGAGGGTAGCGAGCAAAAATGACATCTTAGATAGCAAAATACGAGATTTTTCTTTTCTTTTCTACTATATTTTTTTACGGTTTGGTAAGGCTGTTTTTTTTTTCGTTTGACAGGTCTACTTGAATCCTTAGCCGCAATGTTGACAAATGTGTTCAGTGTTCAGACGGGGTTAAAATTTCCCTGAAAGAATTCAAAATAACTTTATTATCGTCGGGTTAATCTCATAAGCGCAAGGACCAAACCATAGCTATATATTTTATATGGACAGCAAAAGAAATAAATAGATCGATGAAGGGGCTGAGGAATGTTGTTTGGTATTGGGATTGAAAGAAGATTGACTGATTTTTTGATTAGATGTGCGGGAAAGAATGAGATTTATTGAATTGTATCTTGGATCCTGGATGTTTTGGAAATCGTCTTCTTTGCTTGCTTTGTGAGACAGGAAGGGACTCATTGTTGCTTGGGGCTTCTTATCAAAACCATGATTAATGGGAAAAAAGTTAAAACTCAATACAACAGATGGTGACATTTAACATTTTTTTGTCTTTTCTCTTTCTTCGAGATAAGTTAAACTCTGTTTTTTTTTTTTTTGGAAAAATTAATCGGAAAGATATGTTTCAAATTTCATTTCAAGAGATTGGTCAATAAGGGTTTGAGTTGTTTGGATTGCTTCTGTCTGTTTTGAAGATGTCATTATTTCTCAAAAATTTGTTTACTCAGAAAAAACTTCCCATTAAAAAAAAAAAAAATATTAATAAAAAAAGCTCTTAATCATAAAAAAAATTCTTTCACCTATTTTTAAAATTCCAGCTGGCCGCAGGTATGAAATGGCGGCTTACGGTGACATTTCGATGATTTCACCTCCTTCGTCTTCCATTTCAAACGGCCAGGATCCTTTTGGACAGCTGCCGCCACTGCCACCGCCACTGCGTTCAACACAAGTGATTCAACCTCTATCGGTTTTTCCAGGTGTGATTAACTAGTTCCATTAGTTTCCTCTTTTTTTGTTTTTGTATTTTTCGTTTCGAGCAACGATTTTAATTCTCTTCAGTTGACATTCGTTTTATTGGTTGGTTTTAGGCTTTCCTGCAATTGGATAATTTTGAGCAACATTTTTTCATTTTCTTTTCCTTTTGCGTTTAGCTTTTTTCACCGCGTGTTTTTAATTTGTAAAAAGCAATTGCAAATTAATTGACGAATATTTTTATTTTGTTAGAAGAACTACAAAAGCATTCTTTAACGATTTATTTTACTCATAATTTTTTGCACTATAAGAAAATAGGAATTCCTTTGCACACTTCAAAAACCAATTTCGCACATTATCACAGTTTTAATTTTAAAATCAATAAAAAAAAGAAACTTAGTTTTCTTTAAACCAAATTTACAGTCTGAGGAAACATAAAATATAGTACATATGTTTCTTTTTTCTTCTTTCGTTCTAATTTTATATTCTTAAAAAATATATACATAAAACGTGTGGCTTTATCGTTGATTTTGTTGTAGAGTGAGTATTTGCCTTAAAAAAAGTTATTTAATTTTTTTATTTTCTTAAATTAAAAAACAATAACATGATAAATAAAAAAGAAAACAAATACTTAGAATAAAATTTGTATTCCCACTTACATAGTTCAGTTTTTGTTTTTCATATTTTTCAAAAGCAATTTTTAGATTTTTGTGTTCCTTTTTTGTCTAGAAGTGATTTTTGAAAAAAAAAAAAAATTAAAAATATTGAGTTGAAGTTAATTTGTTTCGTTAATATTTAAATAATATTAAAATTTGAAATATAAACAATTTAGTGTCCAATTTGAGTGAAGACTCCTACGATTATGTTTTTGGTGGTCCACGTAAGACCCCACCTTCATCAACACTTAAGCTGACCTCACCTCCGATTAGACTGAGATCTGAAGGTAAGTTATAATACTTTTATTAAATCAGCATCAAATTCCACTTCTAACTGAGTAATTGTTTTTTATAATGTTTATTTGTTCAATTCTTCAGCCGGACATCATCGAAATGATGGTATTGTAAATAATGGCAGATTATATCGACATTCATTTAGCTATGCACCAAAACGATACAGAAACGTAGGTGGTGGTGAACGAGAATCAAATACATCGAGGAGATGTCATGGGGAGGACGAAGCAACACTGCGACAATTGCTTCTCGAGTATGTATAGAAAATAAACAATAATATTTTTCGTTGGTTATATTGTTTCATTTTAAACACATAATTTTTTTCAATCATAATTTTTCAACTTGATAGTTTTTCATTTAAATTTGAAAAAAAGATGTTTATGTTTTGTTTAATTTTAATAACAAAAAAAAAGTTTACAATAAAAATACATTTTAATTACATGTGTACATAACTAATACCCTCTTTCTATGTGCGTTAGAAAAAAAAACAAAAAACAATAAAAACATTTTCATTCTGGTGCATCAAAATATAAACACACATATAATAACACACACAAAAAGTAAAACAGTATCAATCTGTGAAAATATACAAGTTACATTGTTTTGATAGCTTTTGTGTTTAGTTTTAATATTTTAACACAAAATTTATTTAACTAATGCTCTTATTACGAGTATTAAAAGTTTATTATTCAACAAACAAACAAGATAGCATGAAAATTAATTTCTAGAGTAAAAATCCTTTCGATATCAATGTGTTTTGCTTTAAAACAAAATTTACTTTAACCAACGGTAATACTAAGTTTACTTATGTTAAACCTTCTTTACCTATATTATGTGTTTCATAAATAAGTTCTCTACTTTTCTTAATCTTGTTCTTAAAAGTTAATTAAAGTTTCCTCAAAAAGTCCGCATGTAGTGTTCAATTGAATTAAATATCACTCGATTTGTGTGCTTAAGTAGCTTTTAAAGATTTATCAATGCAGAGCTCTCCCCTTTTTTAATATTTCAGTATATCATCATCTCCTAGCCACATCTTTATTTTTGGACCATGGTTATCTTCATAGTTCATAAGTTCATGTTTAAAGATTTCATGGTTTAAATTTTCCTCTTGATTTTATCATGGAAGCTGGAGTTTCAAATAAATGTGAATGCTTTGGTTAAAGAATATTGAAAGATTTAAGTCAAGGATTAAAACAGGATTTATCGGGAAAGTCATTGAGTACTTTGAAAAACTGATGCGATCCATGGTTTTTAATGAAATATTTTGATTTGAAATATCGAAACGTAGACTAGATTAAATATATGTAGGTACATATTCAAATGTTATAGCTTTGCTCATGAAATAAGATCAATTTCCAACAGTTGGCTAACTTCGCCTGGACATTCTTCATGAATATAAACCTAGATTCGCATTATTGAAATGAAATAAGGAATTCGGTCTTGCTCCTAACCACAATAAATAAATGAATACTGTGGAGAGAATGAAAAAAGCATTCTACACATACACACGATGGGGTATGCGACCGCAAGTCATCCAATGGATGTACATAGGTAGTGATTGTCCGACCGATACTTAGCTATGGTTCTATCGCATGGTGGAAAGCGGTTGATAAATCATGCTACCTCCAAAATCTGAGCAAGGTACAGAGGCTAACTTGTATAGGAATATCAGGGGCGCAAAGATCTCATTCACAAGCAGGGCTGGAAATGATTTTAAACCTCCCGATCTTGGACGAGTTCATAAGATGCACGGCTGCCAAAAGCGCATTTCGGTTAATAGAAATGGGCTTTTGGAGGCAAAGCACCTATGGACATGAGTCTACCGTAATAGATTTCAAAAACAACTTCTCTATTTGCATACCCTAAAGAATGGGATGGGATCCCAACTCGCTCATCAGTGAACGGAGCATCCCCTTCTATACTGACGGACAGTTCGAAAATGGATTTAGGAACAGGAGCTGGGGGGGTCTGCCAACCTCCCCAAATAAGAGAGTCATACAAACCATAGGAACGATTGTGTTATCTCTAGAAGTTTAAGTTTAAAATTAAAGAAAAGGAATCTCTGTAATTCTTATCGCTGAGTAAAACGAACATTAGAATCTTGATAGGTGCACTAACAGGTCATTGCGCCATTGGCATATCTTCACATAAAATTCACCGTAAAACTAAGGTGGACAAATTATCCAAACACAATACATAAAATCATATATGTTTAGATAAAAAAAAATATATGCTATTTTTATTCGTACCAGCCGTTAGTCCGAGAAGAACTCAATGTAAATTAAAAAGATAAATAACAGAACTTTAAAACCATGTTTTCTTAGCTGGTCACAAATTTTTAATTGACAGAATTCATAAAAAATGTACATAAATCGTATGTATGTAAGTAGTTTCAGTATTTTTTTTATAAACACACGTTTCTTGAACGTCGAAAGGATTTTTACTTTGCAAAATTGAAAACGAAACGTAACTTCATGTCTTTCCACTAAATTACACTTCGAAATGTTACATTCTATAGAAAGCACATTCCATTTGGATTTAACTAGCAACAAAAAAAAAAACGGAAAATAGATCATGGCACTCGAACACAAGAAAAAAATCAACAGTTTAACTCTCGTTACATATGCACATTTTGCTCACATATTTTTTTTTTTTTTTTTATAAAATAAAAAAAAACTTAAGTGTTAATTAAAACCGAAAAGAAGTTAAAACAACATTTTTATTTATTTTTGTTTTTAGATATGCAAAAATTGATCAGATTATGTTAGCAAGTGTGGTTTAGATAAGATCTCAAACTTAAAATAATAACTTAATCAAACTTGCCACACTTTATAGCCTAGTCTGTTTTGGGCACATACGACATTCACCAACCTGAAAAAAGAAAAATTAAATAATATCTTAACAAAAATTGAGAGATGAACCTTAAAATGAAAATTTAAAACAAATCAAGATTCCTATTGAAAATTAAATAAAAATAACTCAAAATATTTAACGAAAAGAATCATATAAAAAAACAAAATAAACATACTCGCTGCTTCTTCGAATAAGTCGCGCGCATTCATATATCAAGCCAGTTTTGTCATAAACAAAGTAAAAAACAAAAAAAAAGCATCAAAATGATGGGCACTATGCCACCAAGGTACATATCAATTCATTTAATGATTTTTCCTCTACTTTTTCTTAAATTTTAAAATTATTATTATGCAAACATATTTTTTTTTTAATTTCTAAACAAAAAATCTTTTATTTGAAAATCAAAATAAAATTAATTTGGAATATGAATTTGAGTAAACATTTTGTGTATTGTTTGCATTTTCAACTTAAGATTAAATTTGTTTTTTAAGTTCGATTTTTTTTTGTCAAAATCAATTTATCGCTGTTTAAGGAAACAAAATTAAAATTATACACTATCTCTTTCTCTCGTTGTCATTTTGATAATAATTTCAAATCCTCAAAAATGAGAGTTCCAGGTTTTTGTTGTTTAATCGAAATGATCAAAAACAAAAACTAAAAGAGTACACAAACCTGGAACGCACATTTTGCCTAAATTCAATAAAAAATATATGTCTTACAATTTATTATCATCTTCATTCTTTTTTCTATTTATTTTCGCTTCTTCTCCAATTACTCAAAAACTCAAACTCTAAACTAAAATCATTGTATCAAAATCGCAAACAAATCAAAAATCTCTAAATCAACAAACAAACTAAACATTCTAAAAAAATCAAAATTTATATTTAGTCGGATGGTACTCACACCACTAAATGAGTATGAAACTTTTCGAACAAACTATATTTTACTTTAAACAAATACTTACTTAATACTACTTACGTACTTTTTTCAACATTTTCTCGCTGACTCATTATTTTCATTTTCACTCTCTCTCTCTCGCTCTCGCTGATTTTTTTGTATTTTTCTTTTTTCATTTTCACACAAATTTTCTGTCTGTTTTTCCTTTAACCTGTCATTGGTCATTTTCAATGCATTTAATATTTACGAATTCATATTTTCACTGTATGTAAATATTGTTATTCATATTAAGCCTTCATGCAAATCGTAAAAATTTGAAATGTATTTAGTGTTTGTAGATAATTTTGCTTCTCATTAGTAACACACCATTTTGCATGTCATCTAAGCATTACAAAAGAAAATCACCAATACAGGGAAGAATAAAATACTATAATTTATTTTTGTATAGAACCTTGGCAAGCTTTTAAGACGGAACTAGCTATCGTCCTCATTAAAAAGTAAGATGTAGTTAAACTAAGTATCTTTAGGAGGAACGATTTATTAAAATTTACGATTTAAATATTCCCAACAAATCTAAACGTATACCTTCAGCACCTGATTTAATTGAAATACCAAAGCACTAGTACTAATAAACTAACGATATAATTAAACTTAACAGAATTAATACAATCACTTCATGCACTATTCCTTCATTAATATTCATGCACCAGTCACCAGAAAAATATTCAAGAATACAAATTTTTAACGTTTATATGCAACAATTAGTAAAAAAAAAAAAAAAACATTGAATTCAGCAGTCAAGTTCTGCTCTTTAAATGTCCGTTTTTGTTTATGTTACTTTATATTAACCGATCTCAAGGGAACAATTTCATACTTAATACGGGAACATATTAACTTTAGGTCATGTTTCGAAAACTTTTTGTTAGGGGTTGGATTTATTGCCCATGCAAAAATAGGTGTAGGAAGTAGGTACATAGTTTGTTATTTTTTCTTTCTTGAAAACGATTTTCATGGATTTCATCGTACTTTTTGTAAAAAAAAAAAAAAAACAACTTTTCGGTATGAAAATAATATTTGACACAATGAAGTCCATTTCGAGCAATAAGTTAAGATTTTTATTAGAAATTTAAGATTGTTTTCCAAAAACAAAAAAAATCATATGCCAAAAAAACAAAGCAACCACCTTCTACACTCTATTTCATAAAAAATTTCAGTAGAGGAAGCTGCTTACAATGGAAATTGGTAATTCAATTGAAGTTTTTTCCATATATCGACTTCGGACGTTACTGCTTTAGAAAAAGGCTAGACGATGAGTCATATCATGAACAGAGTCTAGAAACACAAAACAAGAATTTCCACTCACATCAAATATCACAAATACTGTTGAACTGTAGATACAGAAACACATCCCTTTGCTTACTTTATAACAACCATTAACAACTTTCAATCGACAAAACAAATCATTAATGTAGTTTAGGTCAAAAAATCATAAACTTTAGTTTACCTAAAGTCTTGCACAGAACCATGTAGACACTTATAGTTTCATTGTAAAAATTGTCTACTGCCTATCGTAACATTTTCACTGATTCAACCATCTTGACATTGAATACATTCAGCTCCGAATTGGCACAAAATTTCATTTAAAATTGGCGTATAATGGCCTCTTCACCGAATCATGCTTATGTCTTTCAATGTTTTTTCTATTTATTTGTTTCCCCCACCAGTTTTCACCTATGTTTCATTTAAAAAAAAAAATCCACTCTTCAAATGTTGATTTCTTACATTTTATTGATTTTTAACGGTCAATCATTCAAAACTATAACGACTATGAAAAAGTTGCCAAGGTTGTCTATAGCAAAATATACTATATTTTTTTTCTGGAAACATGGTAAAAACGAAAATAAATAAAGTTGATTTAATTATTCTGTTTTCAGTATAGTTGGTGAATGTCATATGTCAAATTTAAGTACCAATTCGGGTTGAAGTGTTTTCATTTAAAAGACCCGCTTTACTTAGCGAAGATAATAAATTTAATTTCCCAGCATTTCAAACACAAATAATACAACAAATAAATTAGAATCAGACTAACAAAACACCTATCGGTCTTAGCTTATACTCCAGAAAGGTCAAACATCTTGAAACTGTCATAGCTGAGTGAGCTTTTTCAAGAACAACTCTTAAATAATATTTTTTTTTTTTGACAAATCAAGACCCTCTTTCGTCCCAATCTGAAAATATAAAGGGACTTAGTTTTTCCACAAAATATAAATAACAAGAATTAAGGCGGCAGCGGATACCTGTTGCTACCATTATTCATTTGAGTCTCAAGTATACAAGCAGCATTTTGTATTCTCTATGTACCTACCTACAACAACTTAAGGAGCAGTCAGCTACTTAGACCGTGTTATGACTAAAATGACCTAGAAATTGAATTGAAATGGGGTTGTAAGTGGTTTGTTTTATTATATCCTATATTTTCGCACATTCTTCTTTGCTTTTATACATACAAGTACTCTTAGATATTGCTGTTCAGTTGAAAAGATGACCTCTTCTTGTATTATAAAGGAATATCAACATGTTTGTTGACGTTTCTTTGTCCTCATTGGGAACAGACAACATGACAATTGAATATTTTTGTATGTTCCTTTTTTTTTTAAAGGGTTTAAAAATGCATTACGGAATTCCTCTAGTTTGTTACTTATTTCAAATTTCTAGAATTAAAATGAATAGGCCCCTAATGTCTTCCTTGTAGAATACCTACCTTATTTCGTGAAGAAAGATTTTGAGACAGAATAGGTGAGCTTGCCTTGAGAAGACCCGATTGAGAACGATAAATTTCTTAATCTGAATCTACACAGTTAGCTTCTTGGGACAATCTAATAACAGATACCATTACAGCTTCAAGAGTCGGAAAGCTTTTGGAAATATGCTTTAAGAATGTAAAAAAGTAGTAAGCAGTCATGAGCTTAAAAAATTGTAAGTGACCGCTAGAGTCCTCATCAAACGATATACCGAAAAACAAGGAACATATATAACTGATGAAAATAGCTTAGAATAGATCGAACTCAGATCTCAATAATTGCGAGTGATACCAACCTAAAAGTAGCCAAGAATTATGAGTGGATCTTAACAAAAAAAAAAATTAATCGGTATTTCTTTTATACACAAAAAGATATTTCTTTTATGATAATTCAAAAACCAATAAGTTTTAACCTTGAAAACAACAAGAATACCGTGCCTCTGATCAATGGCTTTTGTCATGTTTAAACAAAAACTATTTTTAGATCACTAAACAATTTATCAAAGCAAGGTCTCATAAGATTGATGACGGCAGATTCGCATATTAACTTCTTATTCTAATGAATCTCTGCATTCTTTGTATAATAACAAACACACACTCTCACATATCGCTTTGTTCGTAGATACCTTTCTATTTTAAGGAATAGAATCTGTTTTTCTAAAATGAATATATTGAGCAAGCTCTTTCCTCCAGCAAACTAATAACTCTCAAGTCTTAACCCTCGCGAGTGCTTTTCAAATAACAATCTCAAAGTAAATGTCTACGAGTCACATCTTTCGCATAATTAAACATGGCCCCTGATTGATTGCACGAGGATTTTTCATTAAGAGATATGGAAATGAAACAAAGACATAATAATCCTGACATTCGAGAAAGGACGACAGGAGCATAAACTATATGCATCAAAATATATTATAGCCCACTCTGCTGCATGCAAAAACATCCAGCAACTACAAAAGATTGCAAATCTAGAATGGCACAATAAGAAAAAATGTAGAAAAAGAAATTGAAAATCTAAGCATTATTCGAGGTGAAAGGAGAAGGCCACCGAAAGCATGCAAATAGTATAGGTGGAGTTTCACACTGTTGCTGTGCTACACAATAGCCAGCATTAGGTGTGGTGGTTAAACACGAATGCCAGCTTGCAACGCTCATAACGTTCTCCTCATGGAAGAATAAAATAATAATCACAATGACAAATATTTAAAAGAAAGTTGCACAAGAAAAAAAATGGGATCTATCTGGTGCAGAGATACTTTATTCCTAATGCTCCTGCTCCTTGTAGATATTATCATATACATATGCGCAAGCGAGAGTGTGTAAAATGGCTTTATGAAATCATGAAAATCCCCATCTTGGCGAATGAAGTTGATTTGGTAAAAGAAGAGAACCTGCTCTAGCTGCAGGCGGTTTTTGGTTTTAGAATGCTCTGCGCTGCTGTTGCCTGGCAAGCAAGCTGGCACAATAATATTTCTTGCCACCACAGCACATTGTCGTTGGGGGTGTATTTCATTTAGGTATAGCAACAATATGCGGTGATGCTTCATTGGGAATGATAGTGTGTGGTAATTTTTGAGGTCGTGCTGGGTTCTTATCATAATTCATATCGAGATGAAATCTGTTAAATAGGTTTCACGGGCATTCACATAACCTCATTCGGCGAGGAACACACAAAGCAGCCATTATAAATTGCTCCCATATGACGCTTGACTTACTTCAACACTCCCGATTTAGGCTGAAAATCTCCTCTCAGAAAAGGGGACAAACTATATTCTTAGTATAGCATCGAAAACCCCTCCTATAAACGTGAAGCGTGTAATTGTTCGCTTTGGTCTTTTCTTCTTGAATGGTGTTGGTTGTTTCGCCTTTTTGAGTTAACATATACACATGCGAATGTTATGTTGGCAGAGAGGCAGGCCAAGGAGGGTCTAGAGTAGATGTCTTTGAATGTGGATCTCAAGGGGATTGTTAAATAGTTCATATAATATTTCATGTTGTATACTCAAGTGTGTCATATACTATAATGAAGGACATCTAGATTGCCGTCATAATTTCTATTTTATTACGATGACAAATAAAATGTTCTTAAATTAGTTTATTGTCAAAAATTCAAAGCAAAAAAACAAAAAAAAATCCCTTCGAAATTAATAGCTATTTCCGTAGAAATACAGACATGTACTAAAGCATTGCAACGAATACCTGATTATAGTTATGCGTTTTGGAAACAAAATTTCTGGTGTGAAAGCTAAAGAACGGTACATATTTTTGCTTTTCAATTTAGCTTTACGTTTGCTTTTCCCGATATTTTTTTGTTTTTGTTTTTAATTGTTAGTGACCAAATTTTTAAAGATGTTCCCTCGCTTGCATCGAAAATAGTTTTTGTCGGTGTTTATCCGTGAATTTCTTTTGTTTATCCTTTTTCTCTGTTCTTGTTGTCTGACGAAATTGGAATTGTATATTGTGTTAGAGGTTGTAAAGGATGCTTAAGGACAATTGTAGTAGCAGTGATAAATACACGAAAAAGTTGTTTTCTATTTTTTTTTTTTTGCTTCAAGTCTACTCTATACTGTACAAGTCCTAAAAGCCCTTATATATGCAGTTTTTTCGACTATAAATTTAGAAGAGTTAAGGTTGGTGTCGAGGGAAAATATTGGTCCTAGGAGATAGGCGTTGGGAGTTGAGTTTGAGTTCAGAAAAAAAGGTACGAAAACAGGTACACAAGATTGGCTACAACTTAGATATGGTCCCTGAATGTTCATCGAGAAATATTTCATTCGTGCGCACGTACATATCAGTTGCTGTTTAGGTATACAAACATATCTGTTGGAACGTGGTTTTTGTGTACAGCTTTTGTGTTTGATATTTTTCGTTTTGAAAGTGCAAAAAGGGGATGAAGGTAAATGACAAGGAAGGTGTTGGAATTTATTGTTTTGAGTGCACACATGCATCTAGTGCAGAAGGTGAAGTTGTGCGATGATATCAGATGACATTTATGTGGTGATTGACAATGAAATATGATCAAAAATTTTCTAATAACACAACACAAAAAGATACAAATATAGATAGATACCAAATGTTTGGGGGAGGAAGAGAAGGGGTCAATTGATAAACATGTTCATTGTGTTGTTTCAAAATGTTGAAGATAGATTGGAATTTTGTTTAATATTCTCGTTTCAAGGATTTTGACAAGGACAAGGAGGCAGGGAGGAAATTTAATGTAAAAGCGTGATTGTAATGGTATTTCTGAGATAGGGCAATTAGTAGTTTTAAAGTTGGTTCCATTCAAGTATAAGGTGGCACACGAAATGTGCAAAACTATAACATTACGGTCACTGTTTTCAACAAAAAAAAATCCCGAACCGAGGAATTTCGATAGTCTTCTTACCGCCCGCACTCTCATATTGACTGGTTTACAAAGCATGTCACTGCTAAAAAATAAAACAAAAATAAACATCTAATTCCTGTAGGACAATTCATACGCCACCCTGTATTTGGTGAAAACATGATTTGTATTAATCTAAAGACTTCGTGTTGCCTTAGGCAAAATAAGTGCTTTTATTTTGGGCCCGGATAAGAACGATTTTCATTTAATTTACGTCTTTTTTCTCTATACCTCAGAGTTTATTCAAAACTAGCTCATTTGCCCACCCATAAACAAAAGGTTATCCCTTGCAGGACATAAATCCAGAAATCTGAACAAACCACTGTCTGCAATATTTTAAATTAAGATTATGTTGTTTCAAAATTAATGTGGTAAGAATAATACTTACACAACATTCAGGTGTGTCGTTGTCGTCCAATTGCATCGGTTTGTCTCTTGTTTCAACATTTTCACACTATCCGAAGGTACTCTCGTTTAATAAATCAACTCATTTCCACAAGATTATCTCCCGTCCATTACAAATAATAATGCATAAAGGTAGTTGAATGCTGTGCAGTATGCAATGTGCACTCGGTCGTATGCCGTATATAAGAGAATTCAAAAATCAACTCCTGCCATACTATGATTCTTTTTTTTTCTCATTTTCTCATCACCCGACCCAAAAGTCCCAGGTGCATACATATACATAGGTATATTGTGTCCCAAAACCCTGCTGGAAACGTAAAGGCTTCTTGATAATACCATTTCTATTTGCGGTAATGTATATTTATATTGCAGCATGTAAAAATTAAATTAAAATTTGCTCGGGACTGACTGCAATGCATTACTGCGACCATCCGCAGCAGATAACAAAAAAAATTAATAACACTCACACACCTCGAAAGTAATGTCTACAGGCTTATATTATATACTCAAAATATACATACCTACATGCACATAGTTTCATAGAATATGCCATCAACAAAACATCACATCATCCCATAGTTAGATAAACACGGTCTTGGATACATCACATCCGACAGGATAATGTAGCTGCTTCCGTCCGCCAAACCGCAATCTTCCCACCCGCAACTGCAATCCGCTGCTGCTGCTACTTTCCGCTGTGTTGTTCCCCAGCTGCCGTTCTGTGATTGCATTTGTGCAGTTTATTTTTCATTTTTTAATAATTTGCATGGCATTTTCCGTCAGTTTTTTTTTTTTTTAATTTCTTCATTTCCTCGTCCTGATGCATAGACTGTTTTATTTTTTTCAATGCATTCGCAACAAGAAAAAAATTAAAGAAAGAAAAACTCCTTTCCCCGCGAGGCGTAGGAGAAAAATTAGAATAACTTGTTAGCTAAGTAGTTTGCTCCTACCCAATTTAGATTTATTATAATAATATTATACAGTTCGATTTAATTTTTTTTTTGTAATGCCTCTTGGTCTAGATCCTTCGCTCGCTCGCTCCGCAGGATTTAGGATGGGTTTTATTTATCTATCATCGTAGTTTGCTAGAGGGCTTATTAAATTGCTTCGTTCGTTTTTGTTTTATTATTTTCATAGCAAATTTAAATTTAAATTTGAAAAAAAAACTGTATTTGAGTAGACCTCTCGAAAACATTAAATACATTTATTCATGTAACTTCATTTCATATTATTTGCAGTATAAATTTTGATTTTCGTTTTATTCATCATTCTCTTGTTTCAAAAATTAATCGATATGCATATGGAATTTATATTAATGAAAATCTTTTTGTCTTCAACTGTTTTATTGTGTGCGTGCAATTTTATTTTGAAATTGCAACATATTTGTATGTGTACCGAAACTGCTATTGAAGTTTGCAAAAGCAAGTTAGCGTGATGAGCATGAATCTCTCGGCCAAGCTGGATGAGCTTCAGAGAGGCGATAGGCACTTGGAGACGACAGTCGCCTTGTGCGAAATACGGACACAGCTACAGGAGCTAACGAAATCCGTTGAGAGTTGCCAAAGTGAAGTTTCAGAGGTAAATTCGTTAACATGTTTACACTATCATTTCTTCAGAATAAAAAATAAGAATTTATTAAAAATTGGATGAAATTTTAGGTGAAACGTGATATGGTAGCAATAAAACATGAATTGGACACAGTGCAACAAGTTAAAGAAGAAATCGAAGAGCTCCGTGAATATGTGGATCGATTGGAGGAACACACGCACAGACGGAAGCTAAGACTTTTAGAACAAGTTTGTAGCTTAAATTTTTTGCCATGTTGTGTAATTAAATATATTTAACATTTTTTCTTCTACACTTTCCAAACAAAAAAAAAGAAAATTGAACAAATTGAACAAATGACAAAAAATCCGCAAAAGAAAAAGAACACTTGGAACAAAATTTATTCTTCCTATTTATTTTTTTGTATAATTTTATTTTCTATAATAATTTTTATATTTATTTAGATTTGTGTATTCATATTTTGTGATGCATCAATAAAATTTTATCAATGACACACCGAAACAGTATTGTTTTGTATTCATTTTATTTAATTATTTTAAATTTATATAATGCTGATGATTTAGCGGACAAGCCACTATTGGTTGAATTTATTGCTATTAAGTTTGTATTTATTTATTAATATTTTTGTTTTTATTGCATTCCTGAGTTTTTTGTATGTCGGTCAAATGGACCGTGTCCCACCCACTGACAACCAAAAATAAATAAAACCAATATAATAAATATTGCGGTAAGCAAATAATAATTATTGCGAAAACACAACAGCCACACATCACCATGCTGTTGATTGTTTTTAAAATGTACACGAAACATAGTGACAGTTTGTGGGCGCAACAGGATAAGTGCCCAGATTTGGGGCTGGGCTTTCAACAGTACAAAGTAGAGTGGTTGTTGCTGCCTGTTGACCTCCTCCGGTTGAAATGCAATTTATACCTACGAGTACAATGAAATATGGTCGATGAAAAGGATTTAATTTTAAAAGAATAATCTTTTAATAAAGAATAAATTTATTTAAGTGGAATTTGTTGACCTTGGTTTTATGATTATCACATTTCCAATTATTGGAAATTTGTTCACAATTCCAATTAACAGTGTGGGTGGATCTTTTCAGTTGCCCAAAATCATTCTTTTAAGTTCTGCGCTATCCACAAAAGTTCACGAACTTAATTTAAAAGATTAAAATATTTTTATTTTCCTTTTTGTTGGCTTTAAAAATGTTTCCATAGTGAACACCTTAAGACACTTTTTTTCTTTGCACCTTTCCACTCAAATTGAAATCTCTTCCATTTGCTAAAATTTTCTTTAAAAAACGCACAATTATTAGATTTTTCTAATATTTAGTTTCTTAATTTTGTTTGTTTCTTTTTTTAATAATAAAATTGGACGAATTTGGAAACAAATCTCTGAATTTGTTGTAATTGATCTTAAAATTCACTCTCCACCCTCCTTCTATCTTACTCTCTTTCTCTCAATTTCCTTAATCAACGAAGAGTAACAAGAACGAAAACTAATAAAAAACATTTTCAATCTCTTACAGGGACTCACGTTCTTTCTGACATACTCGATATTTTCGGCCGTCTTGGGAATGCTCCAGTTTGGCTACAATACCGGAGTGATAAATGCACCAGAAAAGAATATTGAGAATTTCATGAAGGACGTGTATAAGGATCGATATGGGGAGGATATTAGCGAGGAATTCATACAGCAATTGTATTCGGTGGCAGTATCGATATTTGCCATCGGTGGTATGCTGGGTGGATTCAGTGGTGGATGGATGGCAAATCGATTTGGACGGTGAGTTTTGAGCAAAAAAAAAAAGAATATGTATACACCAACATATAGCTATAAATACGTTTATAGAAGTACAAATAGAGAAACTTAAGGTATGCGAGGACTTAATGTATCACCTATTATCCTGGGATGATAGAGATAAATAATGCTTGTGAGGGTTATATTTGACACAAATATTTGTTGAGATTCTATACCAAAGATGGTTTAAGGAAAATAGAAACGGATTATTGTGGCAAGGATTATTGTTACCTACCATACCTCTGTATGCGCCTTCGTCGTCATCATCATCATCATCATCGTAGCGAAGAAGAAGGTATAGAATAAATCAGGTAGAAGTGTAGAGATATGGTTGATGTGTGAATAGAAGCATTAAGCTGCTTCTTGTTTTTGTTACCGAAGAAGAAGACTTAGTTTACTAACACCAGCTGTCAGCTTTATTAAAACACAACAATATATTTTCATTATTGACTTAGGACAATCAACAAAACCCCAAAGGTATCCATGTGAAATCTTTTTGTAAATATTAAAACTAGGAACAAAAAAAATAAGATGTCTGAACTCAAATAGTACCTACTTTAGTGTCGGGCTTATAAAGCTCGTCAGTATAAATTAATTCACACACATTTTGAAAATAGACATTGGAAAGAAAAATTCCTTAAAAACTCCTGCTCTTAAATTAATTAAATTTCAGCACCTTTTTTTTGTGTATTATTCAAGCCATATCAAAATTAATGTTTTGTAAACGAAAGTCATAAAGGTCTTTTTTATAAATAATTTTAAAGCAAAATTTTTTATTGCTGATTGCTGCCACACAACGAAAATTTATTATGTATCATTCAAATAAACAAAAAAAAAATGAGTCTTCAAAAGAAATAGAACTGCATTGTGTTTGTACTTTATGATGTCATAAAGTCATGATAAGAATTAAAATAACGAAAGCACTTATCAGAAAGGTAAATTTATATTTCACTTTAGAACAAACTTATTTATTTTCAAGAAAAAAAGGTTCTCCCTCACGCGTCTTGACAGATAAGATGTTGCCATCATACAACTATGGCAAAATGATGCATAGGATTAAATTTTGTTACATATTGGAACTTAAACGAAAATTAAGAATGTGGATATGAAAATACTATTTTTCCAAGTTAACGGCGATGACTAACAAGATCCTGCTATTTATGTAATATGTAAAGCAATACGTGATCCAGACCAGCAAATCCACCCAACCGACATTGTCGAAGTGAACATAACATTATTTGGTCGGAGGAATGACAACCCGACATATGGAGCCGTGTTTCAACAGGCTTATAGGGTATAGAATATGCATAAAATCACTAAATAAAAAAAGATAAATAAAGAATTGGTTCACTAGAATAATAATACTGGTTCACTAGGGCGTATATGTACTTTTTTTTACATTCGATATAAACAGAAAAATAAAAGCAAACAAGAAAAGTTAAATAAAAAGACATCCATAGAAATTCGATTAAAATGCAACAACAAAATGCGTAACTACTATAGGAAATCAAGAATAGTGCAGTAGTATAATTCGCTGCGGTGCGAATGGACCGTTTTGATTGATTTTTATGTTGTTGTTGTTGGTGGAAACATATTCTAAGAAATAGCTAATAGAGCTGGCACTAGTTTAATGGTAGGTATTTGAGACAAACTGAAAACTTTTCACAAACCACCCCTACATTACCACTGATGGCTCAAAAATGAACGCTGGAGTAGGTGCAGGTTTCTACTCGAAAAGCCTCAACTTTGCCAATTTTTTCAGGCTCCCCGACCATAGCAGCGTCTTCCAAGCCGAGATATCGGCAGTGAAAAACTCTCTCCATGCAATAATACTTGTCAGAGTCAGAGAGTCAAAAACGTAGTTTCTTAACACTCGATTCGAACGCACTAATAAAATGCGTAACAAAGGGGAAAGAAGAATACGGCAGGAGTATAATTGAAATCGAAATTCCGCAGTGCCGATGTCTACTGCTTCTTAGGGGACATATATAATTATAATGTTTTTTTGTTTTAATATTATTTTTAAATTAAATACAAAAATACTTGTCTTCCTCACTATAATTCCAGGAAAGGAGGATTATTACTAAACAACGTTCTAGGCATATCCGGAGCTTGCCTAATGGGATTCACTAAAGTCAGTCATTCCTATGAAATGTTATTCCTCGGCCGATTTATAATTGGTGTCAACTGCGGTAAATTTCATTATTGCGTTAATTGTTCTATTGATTCTATCTTTTCAACTTAAAAAATAAAAATAGGTTTAAACACATCATTGGTGCCAATGTACATCTCCGAAATAGCACCACTAAATTTGCGCGGTGGTTTAGGTACTGTAAATCAATTGGCTGTGACAGTAGGTTTACTATTATCCCAAGTCCTGGGAATAGAGCAAATATTAGGAACCAATGAAGGCTGGCCAGTTTTACTCGGTCTAGCCATATGTCCAGCTGTATTACAATTGATATTATTGCCGGTATGCCCGGAATCGCCCAGATATCTACTAATAACAAAACAATGGGAAGAAGAAGCTCGAAAAGGTACACTTTCTCTGATTTTTAATTTATCATGCAAGCCATTTGTATATTTTTTCTTCGATAGCTCTTCGAAGACTACGAGCTTCAAGTTCAGTGGAAGAAGATATCGAAGAAATGCGTGCCGAAGAGCGTGCTCAACAATGCGAAAGTCATATATCAACTATGGAACTAATTTGTTCGCCAACTCTGAGGCCTCCACTCATTATAGGAATTGTTATGCAGCTTAGTCAACAATTTAGTGGCATCAATGCGGTGTTTTATTATTCAACGTCACTATTCAATAGTTCAGGCTTAACAGAAGAGAGCTCCAAATTTGCAACTATCGGTATCGGTGTTATAATGGTAGGTTTTCATGATGTCAAGAATGTGACAAGAAGATGACAAAATTCTGATCTGCCAATATTAAATTGCAAAAATTGAATTAAACGCTTTTTTTAGGTTGTTATGACTCTTGTTTCCATCCCCTTAATGGACCGAACCGGTCGAAGAACACTCCATCTCTACGGCTTAGGTGGAATGTTTATATTCTCGATATTCATAACGATATCATTTTTAATTAAGGCAAGTACAATTATTTTTGATTTGACAATTTTTTACAACTATTTAGTAAGACAGTACAAGGGATCACGAGCGGTTTGTATTTTTGACAAAATATTGTTTTTTAGTTAAATAGAGTTAAAAATCTCTAAGGTTTGAAGAGATGTTCTTTTGTTTTTTAGATTGTTAAAAAACAGCTATAGTTAAAAAAAAAAACTATTTTGATGTTTGGAGTTTGAAGTTTTTGTCAAAAAAAAAAAATAAAATAAAAAAAAGTTTGGTTAATTTTTACTGAAACTGGTATGATGTATAGACACATGCATGTCTTGTATACATTTTTAAAATCTATTTTTATACAAAAGTTTATTTTTCCAAAAAAAGAAAAATGTCTGTGCAATGCGTATATTATTAATTTTTTTTCTAGCTTTTGTTTTGTTTTTCGTTACATTTTTAAATCATTTTTTATGAATGACTTTAAAATATAAAATAAGGTTATATGAAATGACGTTTACTCTTTCTTTTTCATTAATTATTTTTATGAATTTTGAGTTAGAAAAATATGAAACCAATTTTAACTCTCTTCACAATATATACTCACAAAATACTTGCACTTAACAAATGTTTTATTTTTGTTTAATACAACATTTCGCTTATAAACGCTATAAGCTTTTCAACAAACTAATATTGCTTAATTTTTGTTAATACTAAATATTAATCAATGTGTTTTTATGTGTTGTTATTTAAGTTCTTTTTTGTTTTATTTGTAGTTATTGGTGTTGTTATTAGGTTTAAGGTGCTGAATAAATGAGTTTATATTTTTTTCAAATATTGTCCAATTAAAAAAAAAAACCGTTCGCAAGGATTTTCAAAAATAGTGATATGCTAATTCTTGTAATCGAAGATTAAATTTTTTTCATTTCAGCCATGTGCTGCAAAAAAATGTACAATGATTTTCCTTCTACGATGATTTTGTTTCGAAATTATAGAACCAATTGTTCCACGCTATTTTCAAGAAAAAATTCAATGAAAGCTTATTTCAAAACACATTTTTGATTCGGAAAAAAAGTTATTTTAAACATTTTCAGTTAAAACTCATTTATTCAGCTGTCTCGCCCCTGTTGAAACTAAAACTTATCTCGATTTGCCAGGCTTTTTGTCCCGTAATCAAAACTATCAATAAACTAATAAAAATACATAACATTTTTGTAAAACATTTATGTTTTTACCATCACCTTATCAAATTTCGTAAACAAAATATATTTGTTTTCTTTTGTATAATTTAGTTTTCGCTTTTATGTTGTTTTTTGTTTTGTGTTCGTGGTGTCCAAAATTATTATTTAAATCAAGAAAATAAAAACAAACATTGTGTATAGCGTCTTTGCAAATCAAAATCAAAATCGTAAGCACTGTGTATACATTCTGCACTAGGTTGGACAACATTATAAGAACAAATAGTTGAAACCAAAAATTGACAAAAAAAAAATATTAAGAAATTAAAAAATATACAAATATTTTGTTCTTTGAGTTTTTGTTTTCGTAGTTTTTGTTTCAAGCAAACTTTGCAAAACCTTAGCATCACATAAAACAGTTAAGATTATAAGAAAACACACACAAATTTATCTATACAGTTTCACATGTACTAATTAAATTCACCAATAAAACAAAACAAAAGTTTAAAACATCAAAAAATTAAAAATACGTTCCTAACGAATTCCAAGCAAATTTTCATACACTGCGAGCTATTGCCAATAAGAACTAATAAAAAACAAGATACTGGTTTAGTTCTTAACACTTTTGAACACAAGTGAAAAATACTCACATTTTTCTTTCATTTTAATTTTATTTATTTTTATTTTATTTTTCAATATTTTATGCATTATATTTCAAAACAATTATTCAAATCGAATGTTTAAAAACTATTAAGACAGTTTATAAGAGAATTTCAATACTAAATATTCTCGATGAGATTTTATATTATAAATTCATTGCAAAGCTAAAAATAAAAGAAATTAACCTTATATGAGCAAAAACTCTCAACTTGACGAGCGACTTTAAATCGATGAGGTTAAGAAGTTTTTTGTTTGAGCATTAAACTTAAAAGCTAATTTTATTAGAAGTAACCGAATATTTTCTTCATTGACCTGAAAAGAATACAATCAAAACGGTTTGTAGACTATATGAAAAAAACAAAAAAATAGATTTGCATTAATTTTTCTATTTAATTATAATATAAGAAACACATTTGATAAGTTATTTTTAAAATCACTTTGCACGGCCTAAAAAACCGAAGTGGCATTAACTAACATATAAAACGGAAGCAGTTTTTGTACAGGTGTGCAGTGAGTGTTTATTATTTCAACCGAAAATGTTTTAAAAAATAAATTACAATTTAAAATACGTGAGGTTATTAAAAAAAAAAAAATACCAAATCACAGTGGTGTCAAACAGCTATTGTACGCTACTGTGATCTGATATTTTGTGTGTTCGTGAAAAAATGTCAGAAATGTCATTAAGAATTTAGGTGGGTTGATAAACATGTTGTTGAATGTGAACCCCTTGAAGAATTTGAAGAATCAACGTACCCAAATTTCGTGAACTGGGTCGACTAGTTAATATTAATTAATAAACAAATTTCTACTATATCATCTGTGTTTCTTATCATTCATGTTTACACCTCTTGCAAGGCAAATAAAACTTAATTTCATACTATATTGCAACTATACCAGAGCCAACCTCTTAAAGTGCAGATTAATGAAAAAATACCAGACTTATACTTCATACACAAAATAAAAAAAAAAAAGATTAATTGATTTCCCCAACATTCAGTTAAAACATTTAATTTGTCCTTTTTCCCTTTATTCCTTTTGATAATTTTTCCCCAAATTTTCCCTTAACTCATTTAAATAAAAACAAAACAAAAATAATAAGAAAAACTTGTAACAACGAAAAACAAAAAAAGAACATAAAAAAGCCTTCAAACTCGAGTAGGACATTGTTATTTCACGTTTTGTATAGGAGTTTTTTGGTTATGTACAGGAAATGATCGACTGGATGTCATATCTATCTGTGGTTTCGGTACTAGCATTTGTGGTTTTCTTCGCCGTTGGACCAGGTTCAATACCATGGATGATAACTGCCGAACTGTTTTCACAAGGTCCGCGGCCAAGTGCAATGGCCATTGCTGTTCTAGTCAATTGGATGGCAAATTTTGTCGTCGGAATTGGTTTCCCAAGTATAAGGGTGAGTTTTTTTTTTTATTCATTAACCAAAAATAATATCACTTTTTAATATATGAATCGATTTTATTTCAGACTGCGTTGGAAAATTATACATTCTTGCCATTTAGCGTATTTTTAGCTATATTTTGGATATTCACTTATAAAAAGGTTCCTGAGACCAAAAATAAGACATTCGAAGAAATTTTAGCACTGTTCCGGCACGGAAATGGAAGGTATGTTTCATTAAATTTAATTTTGTAAGAAATTTTATATACAGGAAGCTTTAAACACATTACTCACGAAAAACATCAAACAATTATTCAACATTAAATTTTGTCATCTTTTAAAAAAGGAAAAATATAGCCTTAATAGTTTAAACTTTAAATCCAAATTTGAGGACAATACGAGTACAATAAGAAAACCAACCCTTTTCAAAATTAATCGGATATATTTTGAAAGTCAAAACAAAAACACCTCGCCCTGGCTTGTGTGTTCCCATTACAATAGACCTAATGTTAATTTTACATGCATAGCTCTCGGTACTAGACCCATAGAAATTTCAAAATTATCAAGATAGTTTTAACAACTAAAAATTAAAATTACTAATTTTTTGTGTTAACTTTCATATTTTAAGTTTTTCTTTATGTTTTTTAATTTGTCTATTTCTTATTTTGTTACTGAATTTATTGGAAACCACAATAATACAAAACGAATAACCAATTTTAAGCACAATGTCCCACACAAAAACAAAATGTTCTTACCCAAATTCCTTTTCATTCCTATAACAGTCTTATTTTAAGTGACTTATAAGACTTTTTTGTATAAGAAAATGGATTCTATGACTAATTTTTAAAAACACAAATCAAATTCTATTAAATTTGATCATTTTTAAATCAAACCCATCTTTTGACATGTATATTCAATTCTTTAAAATTTGTAATTGAATTTGTATACAATATATAATACAGAAGGACATTTCGAGATAGTAGACTCTATGGGTAAGTTGCATGATGAACAACACCGTTTACACACACAAATTGAATTAAAACTGAAAAAAATGGAATTTTGGTTAATTTTTTTAACGCAGCCTTTTTGTAGAATGAAATTGTTTATATTTCAAGAAAAAAACAAAAAAAAAAACAAAAATCATGCTTTCCATTTTCATCTCTGACTCAAAAACATTTTTTCGGAAAATGATAATTCGACAAACTTAGAACAAATAAAAAAAAACCTTCTTAATATTTTGTGAATGCTCGAATGCATGTTCCCGAAAAAAAATAAAACGTTTACCTTACAAATTTTTAATAGAACATTTTTAATCGATCCACCCACCAATCTCTCTCATCATTGTCAAAATCACAAACAAATCCTTAAAATAAAGTCCTTTTCGTCATTCCTTTTTATTTAAGCCACCAATATTCACTGGATGTTCATTATTCACTTTCATTTTTATTTTAAATGTTTTAGTTTGTTTTTATTTTTTTATTTTATTTTTTATTGTTTTTATTTTTAGTGTTAATGATTCCACGACAACGGGGCTAAGCAATTTGGGAGAAAATTATCAACCTAACCCAAATAAGGAGCTTTAAGCAATAATTTTAAGATTAACGTTTTGTTTTTGTTATCAATAATATTTTTTCTTCTGCAAAAATGCATTAGTTCTCTCGACAGAGATTAAAAGTTGTCTCAAACAATTAAAATTTAGTTTCACGAATTTGCTTTCAAATGTATGTATGTATGTATTTATATGTATACCAATGCACATTAATATGTTTATGTAAGTTTCTTTAAGCAAAAGTCTTATACCTACATATATATTCATATACACTTTAGTTTTTTAAGTTTAATTTTTTGTATTCGAGAAAAAATAAAAATGACCACAGTTGATGAAAACGAAAAAAATTGAATGCAATTTCATATTATTTAAACATATTTTACAGGTTTATGTTATACAGATTTAGTATAGTTATTTTAAGAGATCTACGGTATTGATTTTGACGTTTGACGTTTCCCATCCCAAAATATTAGATGTAATCTCCTCTTGAGATTGAAAAATTTTAAGCAAAACTTCAATTCTTAATTGAGACTTCAACAAACAAATTTTTACAATTTGTCTGAAACCCTTTATCTATCTATACGTACAATACAATATTAATAAAGTCCTGGTGTTTTAAGATTCTATGCCATAAAAAAACCCGACTAGGCAACAGTCTGACTCATTAGGGGATTTGTTTTCGGCGATGGTCTTGAAACACTGTCTACTGTTTAAAGGTACATAAATCTTATAAGAGGAAGGTTCACAATTATTAATGTGCAATCTAAATTTGGCAGTACTACTATCACTGGCAACCTATCTTACATGACTTTCGCTATTCTTAAAATTAACTTTATTGTATTATTCAATGAATTGAATGTCGACAAAAAATTCTACAAAAGCCACACACTACAGTATCTGCCCAACAAATTCCACCCATTATAGAAAACAGACTTCAACAAATAATATAAAAAAATCTCTATATATAATGCATTTAAAAAATACACTTAAAACATAATCGTAGAGTGTGCGAATTTCAGGAGTATGCTAAACTGCGTAAATAGTTTGGAGCCGCAAAGTATGAATTCTGGCATCGAACATGCCGCATTGATGGTATCTGAGGAAAAAACCCAACATGATTCACGTAAGAATTTCATCTATACTAAATTACCTTCCATTTTTTTTTAATTATTTGTTAAAACAAATACATAAATAAAAAAAATAACCTAACTTAAGTGTTTTAAACAGAAAAAAAATGGTTTTAAAGAATATTGAACACAACGACACTGAATTTAAATTATTTTGAAAACACCAACATTAAACATACAAATTTCACAAAATTAATTCGATTAAATAAATTTGTGTCAATATAAATTGTTTATGTTGAAATATGTTTTGTTGTTAAATTTTACTTTCTTAAAATTAAATATTCTATATTCCTTAAATGTCTATACTTTAACTGCTCTTTAAAAAAAAAAATAATAATATTGACTGTCTAATCTTTGTCTATCTTATTTTGAGATGAAAATGTTTTGTTTGTATATTCATAATCCTATTATTATAAACATTCTTTTTTGTTTAATTGAATTGAAAATCTTGTATTTATTTCAAAATAATTGGCTTGAGTTTGTCTGATTTGTAGTTAATTTTTTCCATGCATTTCCTTTTTTTTAATTTTTCAGCTATGAACCTACATTCAACTATCATTTAAATGCATTTTGTTGTCGTAGTTAAAGTATGTTTCGTTTGAAAAACAAAATGTCAAATATGGATATGATTTAGATTTGTGTTCTAACCGATTTAAGTTTATATATCCTTTTTAAGGATTTAATTACTGTCTCCATATTTGACTGCGTAACGAGTCCTTTTGTTTGTTAGTTTCTGTGTGATTTTTAAATTTTGTTTACAAATTTATTAACCAATTAAGAATTTGATTTTCTTCCCATTTTATGAAACCTATTGCGTTACTTATGTTTTCATTTGAAACCAATTACATATATATATAAAAAAAATTGAATCAAATCTTCTACAAACATTTCTGGACATTGGATCACAAAAAAATAAATTTCATGAAAAATCTAAAATTTGGCCAAACAAATAAAAAAAATCGACAAAACAATACACTGCATGCCTTATACAAAAAAAATCTATACCTAAATAAAAAAATTAAGTTTTTGGAACCACTTCGTTTTCATTAACGGTTGAAGGCATGGGACCTTACCCATTAAGCGATAGCACCAATTTATTGGGTCCAACAAGTTTAGCTGGCAGCTCAACTTGTCACTATACGAACTATGGTACAAATATTAATACACCAGTTCCTATACGAAAATGTTACTACAGTAGAGACAGTTTCCGAAGGCATTCAGCGCATGGAAGAATATGTTCCTCAGGTATATTGCAAAACCAAAACCCCACTGTTAACAAACTACAGCAAGCAATATTAACAAAAACTAACAAGAAAAAAAAAATTATACAGCAAATTTTTTGTATTTTTATTTTTAAATGTAATTTTGTGAAAAAAGAAAAAAATCTTGAAAAAGAATTTCACGACATTTATGTTGAATTTGATCTTTACTAAGTGTTGATTTTTAAAATAACTCACCATTTTAATTATTCACTTCTTCTGTTAACCAGGTAGTGGTTGTGACTGAAAGCAATTTACGCTCTCCTTAGGGGCCCATTCTCTTTTCTGTCACAACTATAACATTGGAAACATTTTCTCTATTTTGTTAAGTTTAATATTGAATCGTAACGCTTTAGCAGTGTTTCCGAAAACATGATTGAATTTGGACTATTTGTAAGAAAAAAGATTTTAAACATCAGTAGCTCGAAACTGAGGTTCGTACTTGAACTCTTTCGTTTATTCCTATGGAGCACAAGTTCTTTTCTGTCAATTCAGTAAAATTCAGTACCAGACAGTGTAAATTGAAAATCAAAGTCATATTTCTGGAAATTGCACTTGGGAACACTGCTCTTAAAATTAATACATTTTTATTTATTTCTTATTAACTGCTTATTAAAACCAAAACCACCAAAATGATGCCATGGTCGGGTTATACTTGTTTTCATTTGTTTTGTCGATAATTATCAAAATATTTTTATGTTTTTAGTTTTTCTAACAAGGAAAATTTATTCTTACAGGACTTCTTCGTAAGCTGGAATAATTAGTGTTCTTTAAAATGACATTTACTTTGTACTAACAATCACCAAACATTTTTTTCTTTGCAAAATGCCTTGAAAGGTTAAAAGTAAAAAATAAAACAAATCTAAGAGAGAAACAATGCCAATAATGTGTGCAATGCGAACAATCACAAGAAATATATGTAGTTAAAAAGAAAAACAAAAAAACAAACATTAAATTAAAGCCAAATATACATTTTCATTATGGAACATCCATTTGCCATCAGAAAACTTGAATAAAAAATAAAAATAAAACAAAAAAAACAATTCACATTCCTGTATGCAACATTTTAATTTTTTACATACAAATTCAGTTTTCAGGACCTTTTCCTCTGAAAAGCATGCTCCAAGAACTCATGTTTCGAATCCTTCATGCATGATTCAAAGAGCTTAATTTCATGTGCCGAACATTTTGACTGAATGCGATTTTAGAACAAAAAATCAAAAACCCATAACATTGTTGGCATGTTAATCTTGCATGCACTTGCTTCAATTTTTAGTTATTTGTTTTTCGTTGAAAATATATTAAAAAATATAAATAAAAAAAAAAAACATTTTTAAACATATGCACAAAAACTAAAACATAAAATAAAATCATTAACGTGATCTCCTGGATCGGTATGAATTCGTTTGTATTAACTTTGTTTTTAATTTATCACACGATAGCTGCATCCGAGCGTTGTTTAGAAGGCGGCCGAAATACACAACGGAACGCTGCCTCTGTGCCCCATCACCTTCGTCAGCAAGTACCTGCCTGCCAGAACAGCGGGCCTTGACTGAGGAACGCCTCCCCTCCTGAGACCGCTAGCCTTCATTCAAATGCCGATCAACAACAACAACTCCACCATCAACACCACTCCTCATCGTCACAGCATCATCACACGCACTGTAGTTATGAAAAGGATATAGTGTGTGATGATCCAGTGTCACACCACAGCGGCGATCATCATTATTATCAGCAACACCAGCAGTCCGATTACGATGACGGCACGCTGCGGCATCATAAAAAGCAATCACATCACCAGTCACCCCACAGCCATCATAGTCACAGCTTACATTCGTCACCGCATCAGACTCTGACCCATCAGCATTATGATCACGAACGTAACGCTACGATCGACAATAGTGAGGTAACGCGACATCATTCCCACAGCCAGCACCATCATCATCGGAGACGGAGGCGACATCATCACCACCATAATGGTGGAAACGGCGGCGGCAGCGGCGGAGGAGGTGGTGGCGGCACAACTAATTCTGGCCATGGCCACCATCACGGGCATGGGGATCAACGACGTCAGCATCAGCACCATGAATCGAGCTGCCCGAAACGTCATCGATCAGCAACTGATGTTTCGACAACCTCGATCAATACGTGCCACGAGCCGTCGTGTCCCGATCGAGAAGTTCAAGAAATTCTTATTCGAAAAAGTTGTTGTACCGCATCGCGCACAGAGCTGGCACAGTATTTTGCAGAAGATCTTTATGGAACTTCTCGACGTCCATCGTCTTGTTGTACCTCTTCGGATTACTGCTATCACACTGATTCAACTAGCCTCTATGGATCACGATCGTCACTAAGCAGGCAAAACTCGTTAAAGTCAGCATCGGTAGCTATGCGAAATAGGAAACGAGCACACCAACGACAGCCATCGTACACATCGATATCCCTTCGTGGCCTTAATGCTAGCCAACCAAATAGCCAATTGGGTTCCTTAACTTCGATTTTCGATCGTGCACGAGAAACCGAGAGCGGTAAAATGATAGTCTCACCCTCGAAAGTCACCATTGAGCATCAAGCGTCGGGCAAAGAATCTGGTAGCAACAAGGACCTGCCCGAATACTCTTGCTCAGCATCGCCGACGCGATGGAACTTTTTAGCCGATGGCACTACTCGAAAATCTCCTACCAACTACGAGTCAGGTGGTGCAACAGGTGGACATGGAACTGGTGATCATCGCTCGGACCATCGCTCAGATCATCGCTCAGATCATCGCTCAGAGCATCGGTCAGATCATCGCTCAGAGCATCGATCAGATCATCGCTCAGATCCTCAAAAATCGCATGATCGAGCTAGCACGAGTGGTGGCAATCGTAAGTGTCGTGATAGTCCGCTACACATTAGGGGTGGTGCAGGAACTTCCGACGAATATGAAGAATCTACAACAGTACTCTTCCATCAGGAGGGAGAGGCGTACAATAATTGCTGCAGTAATTATGTCCAATGCAATTCATACCTTGATCATGATCTTCAGATCACAAGCGAAGATATTCACGAGTATCTGTCGAAGGGCAATCAACAAGGAGTCATATTGAATAACTCCAAAAGCTATCCTTTCCAACCATCTAATGCTCTCGAATTTCAATATAAAAACAACTTCAACAACAATCCAACAGCTGGAAGCACCCTAGAATCGCGACGAAGTTCAACAAAAGAAACAAATTTGAATCAAAATTCCACAGATGGCAGTACACTCGAGTCACGTAACTCAACACCACTATCACCGACTAATATTAATTTATCGTCCAGTTCGAATAACATTAATATTGTCTTCAATTCCTACCTCGAGCGCAATGCTAATGAAGTGAAATTCATCAACACATCTCGTGAAAATGTCGTTTCTTCCGAAGCTCACCACTCGGGGTACCTACCGTACACCTATCCGACGTACGATTACACAAATATGTCATCGAATTCTCAATTCGATAAGCCTTTGGGTATCGACGAGATAGCCCCTTCAAAAGAACCACCTTCGACAAGTGGCAGGGCGACAGATGCAGTGCCAGCTATTTCCTCTCCAATAGTGGTGACATTTGAGAGTTTTGAGACAGAAGCTTCAGACAACAATCTACTATCGCATCGAAGTTCTTTAACTGGCAGCTTTCATGAGGGACATGTTAACTATCAATTTTCACCAACAACTCCGGCATCAGCCGCTTCTTCAATGTCTGCATTGAACCGTGGTGGTGGTGCAGGCTACAGTAGCGGCGGCACAGGTGGCAATGGACACGGTAATGAGCAACGGCACCGATATTTCCATCATCACCATTTTACATCTTCACAACATAGATGGCACCATGTTACAGAAAATTTCAAGTTTAGCAATGCTTTCAAAGGCGTCCGAAAACGTGCACGAAAATGCGCTGATTATCTCAAAAAGAAATAATTAATTAAATAAAGAAGTTACAGTTACTTTTACTAAAAATGGCGATTATGTAATTCAGATCCAGAAAATAATGTTGCAGTGTTGAGACAGGCGAAGGCAGTGGTTGTTTCCTTTAATGAATATTCTGACAATAAATTACATTCGTTTATTTGTGAACATTTCTTAAATACTCTCAGACTTAAAATTAAAAACGAATTAGTTTGTTTTTCGAATTATTTTTCAATTTATTTCTTAACTTGGATACATTCAAGCTTTATATTTCTTTCTCTCCTATATCGCAACCACCTGAAAAAAAAGTTTTTCAAAACTCTACAACACTTATGTGTTACTGAATGTTCATATTTAAAAGTCGCACTTGATAGACACAGTTTCAATATTATTTTTGGTTACTCATAAACGCCTTCAAAAACACGGCACACAACGATAATAAACAAAAAATTACACACAGCAAACAAAATAACCAAAAACACATTTTACGCGTAAAAATCCGAACAATATACTCTTCCAAGCTTCATCCTTAGAATATTTAAGAAAAACAAAAACCTGTTTTCAAGAAAATAAAAAAAAAGAATTAAAATCATTAATCACAATATAAAAGAAAATTGTAGAATTATAAACAAAATTGACGTAGTCCTATTTCATTTTGTAATTTTGTATTTTTAAGTAAAAAACAAAAATATGAATAAATAAATATTGATACAAAAACAAAACTGGTGATGATAACGCTATTAAAATAAAAGTAAACTTCTCTTGTATTGAATAAAAACGAAAAAAAATAACAAAGCATTGCTATCAACATTAACAAATTAACGCATAAACCAAAATAACACTTGTCATTGTTTAAAATTGTTAAATTTTTGTTAGGAAAAATAATAATCAATGAACAGTAAATAAAAATAATTGCATTTTTATTTTTATAAATTTTAACTTTTTTTTATATTAGATAAAGCATAGAATTAAATGTATAAAAAACAAATGCAATTCAAAAGAACAACAAGAAAATTAAATAACGAATTACGTGAAAAATCATAAGCGAGAGAAGAAAAATTCTAAATTTATATACGAAGCTGATTGTAATTAAAATTTAAAAAACTAAACAAATGAATGGATTAAAAACACACACTCAAATTAAACTAACAACAATTGTACTAGTAATGTAAGCACATATAAAACGTTTCCGTTTATAGAACTAACAAAAAATATAAGTGACCGATATAGTTACGCACTGATTAACTATTTTATAATTTCAGAATACATATTATTATTTATTTTTTTATTTTAAAAACGTTAAAACATTTAGGTCGATAGGATAATATTAAATATTGAGTTTTTTTTATAATGATTTCGGTTAGATTTTTCTGTGAAAAACACGATTTTTCACAATGTTCGTCTTTGCACAAAAATAAAAATAAAAATTAAATAAAAAAAATCATATAACATATAACAAACGCCGAAATAACGAAATTAGTAAATTAAGATTGTAAATTTTTAATAGAAGAAGATCAAGGCGCTAGATAAAATATTTATTATGTTATTTGTTACCTATGTATGTAAACAAATATATTTTTTAGGAAATTTTTCTGATTCTTTCTTTCGAAAACTATGATTTAATAATTATAAAAAAAATAATTAGAAAACATAAAAAAAATAACTATTGTCTTCCAGTTTTCTCGTTTATACATATTATAAGCTTGATTTAAGGATTTATTTTTAAACAATGTTGGGATGGTTTTACTATCAGATTTTTAATTCGATTTAATTTTTAACATTTGAGCCTACACATTTTCAATATTCTTAACTGCCTAAATAACAGTTTTTTTTATTTACTTAATACCAGCTCGCCCGAAGGACGTCGTCGTTCCAGCTTGTCCCATTTTTTAAAAGCAAAAAGCTTTTTTAAGCTAAAGTCAGTTGTAGCTAAAGTCGGTTTGCATTACTACTTTATTTTTTTTCTCTTCATAATTCTGCAAACATAAGTCAATAGGGCCAAAAACGGATTTACCTCTTTTTTCAAGCGCTGTAAAAAAAACTCTTTTAATCAATCATTTAGAGGCATTAACGAAGTTCAGAATGTAAGTACCAGGATTACTAGAGATTCCAAATCCCCGGAGAAATGATTGCCGAGCAATTTCTTCCTTTGCTGGGAGAGCGTAGAGCAGTGACATAGAAAGTGTGAAGTGTCTTCATGCACCTCCTTGTCACTGCTTCTTCTACATAGATCTTCTGAACTGTGTATTTCTTATGATAACCTAACACATTATGTCCGGTATACTTACAAGAGATCGAAGGGATCTCCTGTGTAATTGCATAATTCATTGTGATTCCATTCTTTGTTTGTTAAAACAGGGCCAGATCTTTCTTATAGATAGTAACGCAGATGTCAAGAAGGTTCCACCTTTCATCGGCCTTAACAGTTATTCTTTTTAAGATTACCTGCTTTAAATAACAGGTTGGGGTGCTGACTAGCTGAGTTTGGCTTACGTCAAGCGTTGATCCTAATATTGTTAATTCATCAGCTTTCTCGTTGCCTGGTATATCGCTGTGGCCTAGGACCCAGCAGAGTCTAATGTTGTGCTAAGCGCCAAGAACCTTAAGCTCTTCACGGCAGCATAGAACAAGCTTTGATGTGACCTCAGTTGCAGTAATCGCTTTTATTGCCACTTTGCTATCATTGTAAAAGGTGATATCAGCCCGTGGTATCGCCACCATTAATACCTGCTTCGCAGCTGTTGTCACTGCCAGGACCTCCGCTTGGAAGACACTACTGTAGTCTGCAAGCCTTAGCGAGTCGATTAACTTCAGAGATTCAGAATAGAAGCCTGCCCCTACACCAGTATCCATCTTAGGCTCATCGGAGTATGATTTTTTATCTATCCATTTCTCTCTGCTTGGGATGGCAGCCTGGAATGGATTCTGAAAATCAAGTTTTGTTTTTTCTAGACTTTAGCCTGACTAAATCTCAAGACACTTTTAGCTACAGATTCTTGAACAAAGAGATCTATGTGTATTAAATTGTCCCGCAGTTGGAGTGGATCTCATTGCCCCTGCAAGTCCTTGTACTTTCGTCAAAGTTTTGAAGTTCGTGCTTTTTTCTAAAGCATTTCATCAAACCAGATTACCATAGTAATCTTGAAAGAAACTAACCGATATTGTGGTCGAGATTATTGAATTGAATTTGTAAGCAAAAGTTCCTTTATTGACCACACTACCAAGTTAAAATTCAAAATTAAAAAAAAAAACACAAACGCGAATAACATTTTTCAAAATCGAATTTTATTTGAATGCATTTCGGGTTGACATGCAACCCATCATCAGCATTAGAATTGGTCTAATTATTGCCAAATTCTATCAGATGGATGTATTTTAGGGTTTGTGTCCCAGGTTTTCCCGAAATTTCTGTTGCAGGAGTAAAAGGCGATCGACGCCTTTTTATATCTATCTTTGGTGTTCAGACCCCAGTTTAGTTTTTTAATCTAAGATCACACCAAAATACTCTGCATGGAAATTACCTTAAAATAGGGTGTTTAACGTTTGTTAGTAAATAGCACTAGTTCTGTCTTAGCTGGATTGATTGTAAGCCCACAGTCCCTAGTCCCTAGTCCATTTACTTACCAACGAGGGGACATATTCGGTCTGTTCACTGATAGTGGGTAGGAACTTGCCAGTCGCTATACTAATAGCACGTTGTAGCGCTATTCGTGAGTCAGCTTTTTTCTTACTGTCAATGCATAGTCTATCAAACTTTTAGAAACACTTGCTTGAAAATTGCATGAGCTGAATATTCCGGATGTCATGAAACAAATTTGTTATGCCGGATCGGTACATGTACCGGCAAGCAATGTTCAACAGTTCAAAACATAGCAGCTTTAGTCTGGGAAGCCTATTTAAAATGTTTCTGTAAAGATTGTCAGATATGAGTTTTGTTAACTATTTCCTCGTGCAAGTCCTTTGAAAGTCTGAGACCATTAAAAAAACAAAATAATAACAATCAGCTCCAGTCCTTTTTGTGAGTTGTTAATGATGTAACAACCGACCCGACTTCATTTAATATATTTAGTTTGGATAATTTGTTTAGAGGCAGCTAAATTTTCCGTTGCAGGATGAACAAATATTTCTGCACCCTTTTATTACTAAATCTACCCTGAGTACCAACATCTCAATAGAGCTAAACTCTTTTCTTTTCCAAAAAGTTTCTCCTTTTGTTTTAATTCAGCATTTGCTTTGCTTCTTAAATTAGTCAAAACTCAAGATATTTGTTTCATCAAATCGAAGTACCTATTTGTAGAAAATTCTCATGTAAATAAAAAAAAAAATCTTAAACAAAAATTATAAAATAACATTAAATAAAATAAACAAATTAAACATAAGTTAAATATATTATTATATAATACATAATATTTGATGCACTGCCAAAACGGTTTTTAACTAATAAAATTTAAATTTAAATATTAAATGAAAATTATTTAATAAAATGTAATTATCCTTATTTTTTACCTGCAAATCTGTTATGAAATGATATATTAGTAAACATAAACAAAATTGAAGGATGTTAACCTATATGTAAATAATATTTTCGAATGCACAAATTAAATCAAACAGCATTAAAAACACATTATTTCAAATCAAAAATAAAAAGAAAAACACTATAACATATATCTATTACCAATGCACTAAGTTAGTGCTTAACATTAAAATTATGGGATTCTTTTGTTTGTAAATAAAAAGTAGTTTTTTTTATATTTGTTCTGTTAGTGTTAAAAATATAAAAATATATATAATGAACAGCAATGAAAATTAAATTAAAAAAAAGTTAGTTTATAATAATAATAATTAATGCCAGTATTCAAAACTTTTTATATATACAAATATCTACGAAAAATTACTACGTTTAGCTAAATTTAAACGAAAAAAATGAATAATTCGAAAAATAAAAAAAACGAAGGAATTAAAATAAATTAAAATCTTACACCACTCAAACTAGGAGAATATAAACAAAATATAAAGAGTAAAATTCCTTAAGCAAAATTTAACAAACAACAAAATATAATAAATAGTTAGTTCTATTTAAAAAAAAAAGAAGCAAAAATATATGCATAACTAATCCAATTTAAAATTAAGTAGTTGACTATAACAAATATTTAAATGCATTTTCAAAACTTATTTTCTCTCCTTTTCTTCTCCAAGTCATAGAGTAAACAAAACATAAACCGCATACATACATAAATATATGTACAATAATTTCAAAGCAATTGGACTTGGAAAAGAGAAACAAAAATTGAAGTTATAATAAAAATTTAAAAAACACAATAACATTTAATTAGAATTGAACAAATGCTATAAAAAAATAAACAACTAAATTTAAAACGAAAATAGTTTGATACAAAAAAAAACTAATTATATTATTATAAACTCAAAAAACAAAAAAACAACACTAGTCTAAATAATATAATTAATCAAACATTTTAAATTATTATTAATAATAACAAATATAAGAAAATTAATTGTCGATATGGTTTCAGTGTTCAATTGCATTGTAAGCCACGACTTTACGATATTTATTAACTGCCATATTTGCCATGCACTTGTGCATAATAATTAATTTCAAATCATTATTTATGTACAAAAATGGATAAGCAAAACTTAATCTTAAATAAAGAACTTAAAAAAAAGACATATCCATTGCAATTTGAAGGTTAAAACAATAATTAAACTTATTTCCTTTTCAAATACCAATAACACAATAAGAAACAATCAAATAAAGGGTATGTCAAAAATGGCAGTTTATGTTATATTGTTCGTTATTCTAAATGTAAATACATTAAAAAACGTATGTATAGATAAAAATAATTAAAACAAACAAGTAATAGACTTAACAAATATTTCAAAAAAGCAAAAAAAAAAACATTTAAACAAGAGAAAAATTCAAAACTTAACAAACAACAAAATTCAAACAGAACACAAGAATAGAAAATCAAATAAGTTAATAACAAAAAAGAAAAAAAAATACAAAACTAGGTGTATTATTAAGAAAACCAGACAAAATAAATAATTTTTAATCACACTGGAATATAAACGTTCATTTTTGTTTGCAACTGTTTTAACTGTCATTATGTTTTCATTTCACTTTTTTAAACATTGCCACGTAATTATAATTTCTTGTTTGTATTCAAGAGAACAGAATTTTAATAACATAGAAGAAAAACAAAAACCTTAAAAATAATATTTTGTATTTTTTTGTAAAAAAAAAAAAAAACTCTAAAACAGCAACACAGACGCAGAATATTATTATTTCTTTATAACCACAACTTTAATTTTAAGATTAATTATTTGTAATTTTCGTTAAGTAGATATTTTATAATTTGTAGTTAAAACCAAAAACCTAAATGCAATATATCAATAGATATCATTATTTAAAAAAAAAAATATAATTATATTAAAAACAAGATATATTGAAAATGAAAAAAAAAACAGAGGATTATCAATACAAATTATGATTATGTCTTGATTTAATAAGTTTTGCTCAATTTAGCAAAGAAATTAATAAATAATAAAAATGAAAAATTCGTTAAGAAAATTCTTGTCGTCTTTTATTTCAATCATCAGGATATTGTATCTGCATATATAGTTGCGTTTTTAAAACTATCGCTGCAAATGACGTAGCTTGAAATTGTTTATAGAGTAGATAGAGGTATGTAGTTTAATTAAAATAAAATAAACTAATAAATTTTTTAAGGTACCAAATAGATACTCGCAAATAAAGGTATCAGTCACTGAAACCCAAAAGTGTTTGCTAGGTCTAGTTATTGAGTTATGAGCCCAAAACTATTTGTCGTGGTTTTTGTTCTTAACTTGTAAAAATACCGTATGATGAATTTCTTGTGATGCCAGTATCTCCGCAGACCAAGCTTAGAATTTAGATTGGTTTTTGTTGATAAGCTATTAAATAAATAGAATTTATCGAAATCGATTTTTAGGGTTCTCGAAAACAAATCATGGATAAACAAAACATCTTTCGAAAATATTTGGCTAAAATAATTATTTTTCCAAAACCTATGATTGATACCTACATCGAAAGAAAGTTCTTTGCGAACCCAATTCGCCAATATGATTCACTGTTTTTCTGGAGCAAATAACCTCTGAAATCCGATTTCTATCTTTGCGGTTGAAGCCTTGAGAAATGTTCCCGCTATTTCAAATCGTTCCCAAGGCTCTCGGGTAACCTATAGCAAACGATACACGTAAACAAAGGTTTAACGTTTAAATCTCGAAAGGAATAACGTTTAAGTCTCGAAACAGAAAATGTTTGCTGGATTTTGTTCCCGAGTTATGATCTCAAAACTAAGTTAACTTCCCAGAGGAAGTTTTTGTAATCGGTTCATAATGATTGCCTGGAAAGTAGAATCCCGGAAAATTTTTGCTTGCGGGAGTTACTACCATTGGGAAAAAGAAATAGTACTATTTTTTTAAGGGATTTAGTACTATTTTAGAAATTTATTCCGAAATTACTATTTCGTATTGGAATTTATTATACACAAAATTGTTGTTATTTAATTATGTTTTTTTTATTTATTGTTTATGTTTTAACACTTTTTTAGAGGATAAAAAATGATTTTTCGACATTTTTTTTTCCTTATTTTTTTTTCTTTTTATTTTAGTACCTTTGAAAAAAATTGAAAATAGACAACATACCTGATGTTTGGGAAAAATGTTTTCGATTTTGTTGTTAACAAATTACTTGAACATTGTATACAGCTTAAACAACAGTTGGACGACGTAAGTCGCAAAAACCGTTCGTAAGGTCAAAGAACAATACTGGAACAAGTTCAACTTTTGTAGCCATTCAATTGAATGAGTATCACAGAGACATTTATCTCAACATGGAACAAACATTATTATAAAAATTTAGGATCATATCTCTTCTTCAATTTATTTCTTCGTTCTCAAAAGGACGTTTTTTCTTTTACAGGAAGAGACGACATATCGCTTATAAACAACTCGTGCGAATTTTAAACTAAAACTTTGTATTGTCTTCTCACTAGCATGAATAATATGGAACTGACTGATTTCTCAAAAACGCAACTGCTTATATAGAAATATTGGAATCGAACGCTTTGCTCTCCATGATTCTCAGTGCTTGGTGTTTCATAAAATGTCTGTTTTTGAAAAAGGGTGTGGCCTAATTCAGGGATGTTAGAAAAATCGAAAAAGGTATCAGATTTCGATCTCCTTAATTCTCAAAACTTTGAGTGACGAAAAGGATTAGATCCTTATGAAAAAAGGTAGGATTTTTTCCGGGCAAGCGTTACATGGGCAAAAATAGTGCGGTTAATGTGAATAAAAATTCGTCGTTTAAGCATGAAAATTATGATTATCTCGCGAACGACTCATGGTAATGACAGGAAACAGGTCTCAATCGACGCGGAAATGCTGATCAAGTTTTCAGCGAAATCGGTTAAGCGGTTTTTTAAAAAGGAAAATACTAAAAAAAACCTGAAAGTAGGTATTCATCATTTATTCATGAAAATTATGATTATTTCAACATAAATTGCAACAAAAAATCATATTTATCGACATTAGAAAATATATTATTTGTCAATAATTTGCTATTAATAATTGAAAATGAGTTTTGAGCGGATATACAGGGTTTGCGTTCCACATGTGGTCGATGGAAATATTGAATAACTTTGACAGATTTCAACCGATTGGCATCGTTGAACACATTTTGGAAAGGTTGTTGCACTACAATTGTAACCATGAATCGGTTTACGCCCACAGAACGTGCGAAAATAGTGGCAATGTTCATTAAATGTAATCGTCCAGTTGTTGCAACCCAGCGTGCGTATCGTCAAAAGTATCGCGGTCGTTCTGAGCCTTAAAGTGACCCTATTTATCGCTTAGCTTCCAATTTTGCGTCAGTCTGTAGCGGACCGTTCACATTAAAAACGACCAGATTCTCAAATTCCCGGGAGGCCTCCTATTGAAATGAGAGATTTTGACTAGCCACCGAGATCGACCGATTTAATTGTACCGGGCTTTTTCTTGTGGGGATTTTGTTTAACTTATTTTTCTACTCTGGGAAGTCGTGTAGACCACAGGAGTCACACTCATATTTTTTTGTTTGGTTTTTGTCTTCAGCGTGTAATAATCTTGTGAATCCCAATAATTGAGTAAAGAACGTTTTGTGCTTAAAGGGAAAAACAAAATCGGGATAAAGTAGATAGATGCAATTTTAAGTCAATCATCAATAAAAAATCTTGTTTTTTACTTTTGTATTGAATTTTTATTTCTCTTAATAATATTAACATTTAAAGTTATTGTAGTGCAAGTGTTTTGAAAGCAAAAAAAAAAAAACATTTAAACAAGAGAAAAATTCAAAACTTAACAAACAACAAAATTCAAACAGAACACAAGAATAGAAAATCAAATAAGTTAATAACAAAAAAGAAAAAAAAATACAAAACTAGGTGTATTATTAAGAAAACCAGACAAAATAAATAATTTTTAATCACACTGGAATATAAACGTTCATTTTTGTTTGCAACTGTTTTAACTGTCATTATGTTTTCATTTCACTTTTTTAAACATTGCCACGTAATTATAATTTCTTGTTTGTATTCAAGAGAACAGAATTTTAATAACATAGAAGAAAAACAAAAACCTTAAAAATAATATTTTGTATTTTTTTGTAAAAAAAAAAACTCTAAAACAGCAACACAGACGCAGAATATTATTATTTCTTTATAACCACAACTTTAATTTTAAGATTAATTATTTGTAATTTTCGTTAAGTAGATATTTTATAATTTGTAGTTAAAACCAAAAACCTAAATGCAATATATCAATAGATATCATTATTTAAAAAAAAAATATAATTATATTAAAAACAAGATATATTGAAAATGAAAAAAAAAACAGAGGATTATCAATACAAATTATGATTATGTCTTGATTTAATAAGTTTTGCTCAATTTAGCAAAGAAATTAATAAATAATAAAAATGAAAAATTCGTTAAGAAAATTCTTGTCGTCTTTTATTTCAATCATCAGGATATTGTATCTGCATATATAGTTGCGTTTTTAAAACTATCGCTGCAAATGACGTAGCTTGAAATTGTTTATAGAGTAGATAGAGGTATGTAGTTTAATTAAAATAAAATAAACTAATAAATTTTTTAAGGTACCAAATAGATACTCGCAAATAAAGGTATCAGTCACTGAAACCCAAAAGTGTTTGCTAGGTCTAGTTATTGAGTTATGAGCCCAAAACTATTTGTCGTGGTTTTTGTTCTTAACTTGTAAAAATACCGTATGATGAATTTCTTGTGATGCCAGTATCTCCGCAGACCAAGCTTAGAATTTAGATTGGTTTTTGTTGATAAGCTATTAAATAAATAGAATTTATCGAAATCGATTTTTAGGGTTCTCGAAAACAAATCATGGATAAACAAAACATCTTTCGAAAATATTTGGCTAAAATAATTATTTTTCCAAAACCTATGATTGATACCTACATCGAAAGAAAGTTCTTTGCGAACCCAATTCGCCAATATGATTCACTGTTTTTCTGGAGCAAATAACCTCTGAAATCCGATTTCTATCTTTGCGGTTGAAGCCTTGAGAAATGTTCCCGCTATTTCAAATCGTTCCCAAGGCTCTCGGGTAACCTATAGCAAACGATACATGTAAACAAAGGTTTAACGTTTAAATCTCGAAAGGAATAACGTTTAAGTCTCGAAACAGAAAATGTTTGCTGGATTTTGTTCCCGAGTTATGATCTCAAAACTAAGTTAACTTCCCAGAGGAAGTTTTTGTAATCGGTTCATAATGATTGCCTGGAAAGTAGAATCCCGGAAAATTTTTGCTTGCGGGAGTTACTACCATTGGGAAAAAGAAATAGTACTATTTTTTTAAGGGATTTAGTACTATTTTAGAAATTTATTCCGAAATTACTATTTCGTATTGGAATTTATTATACACAAAATTGTTGTTATTTAATTATGTTTTTTTTATTTATTGTTTATGTTTTAACACTTTTTTAGAGGATAAAAAATGATTTTTCGACATTTTTTTTTTCCTTATTTTTTTTTCTTTTTATTTTAGTACCTTTGAAAAAAATTGAAAATAGACAACATACCTGATGTTTGGGAAAAATGTTTTCGATTTTGTTGTTAACAAATTACTTGAACATTGTATACAGCTTAAACAACAGTTGGACGACGTAAGTCGCAAAAACCGTTCGTAAGGTCAAAGAACAATACTGGAACAAGTTCAACTTTTGTAGCCATTCAATTGAATGAGTATCACAGAGACATTTATCTCAACATGGAACAAACATTATTATAAAAATTTAGGATCATATCTCTTCTTCAATTTATTTCTTCGTTCTCAAAAGGACGTTTTTTCTTTTACAGGAAGAGACGACATATCGCTTATAAACAACTCGTGCGAATTTTAAACTAAAACTTTGTATTGTCTTCTCACTAGCATGAATAATATGGAACTGACTGATTTCTCAAAAACGCAACTGCTTATATAGAAATATTGGAATCGAACGCTTTGCTCTCCATGATTCTCAGTGCTTGGTGTTTCATAAAATGTCTGTTTTTGAAAAAGGGTGTGGCCTAATTCAGGGATGTTAGAAAAATCGAAAAAGGTATCAGATTTCGATCTCCTTAATTCTCAAAACTTTGAGTGACGAAAAGGATTAGATCCTTATGAAAAAAGGTAGGATTTTTTCCGGGCAAGCGTTACATGGGCAAAAATAGTGCGGTTAATGTGAATAAAAATTCGTCGTTTAAGCATGAAAATTATGATTATCTCGCGAACGACTCATGGTAATGACAGGAAACAGGTCTCAATCGACGCGGAAATGCTGATCAAGTTTTCAGCGAAATCGGTTAAGCGGTTTTTTAAAAAGGAAAATACTAAAAAAAACCTGAAAGTAGGTATTCATCATTTATTCATGAAAATTATGATTATTTCAACATAAATTGCAACAAAAAATCATATTTATCGACATTAGAAAATATATTATTTGTCAATAATTTGCTATTAATAATTGAAAATGAGTTTTGAGCGGATATACAGGGTTTGCGTTCCACATGTGGTCGATGGAAATATTGAATAACTTTGACAGATTTCAACCGATTGGCATCGTTGAACACATTTTGGAAAGGTTGTTGCACTACAATTGTAACCATGAATCGGTTTACGCCCACAGAACGTGCGAAAATAGTGGCAATGTTCATTAAATGTAATCGTCCAGTTGTTGCAACCCAGCGTGCGTATCGTCAAAAGTATCGCGGTCGTTCTGAGCCTTAAAGTGACCCTATTTATCGCTTAGCTTCCAATTTTGCGTCAGTCTGTAGCGGACCGTTCACATTAAAAACGACCAGATTCTCAAATTCCCGGGAGGCCTCCTATTGAAATGAGAGATTTTGACTAGCCACCGAGATCGACCGATTTAATTGTACCGGGCTTTTTCTTGTGGGGATTTTGTTTAACTTATTTTTCTACTCTGGGAAGTCGTGTAGACCACAGGAGTCACACTCATATTTTTTTGTTTGGTTTTTGTCTTCAGCGTGTAATAATCTTGTGAATCCCAATAATTGAGTAAAGAACGTTTTGTGCTTAAAGGGAAAAACAAAATCGGGATAAAGTAGATAGATGCAATTTTAAGTCAATCATCAATAAAAAATCTTGTTTTTTACTTTTGTATTGAATTTTTATTTCTCTTAATAATATTAACATTTAAAGTTATTGTAGTGCAAGTGTTTTGAAAGCAAAAAAAAAAAAACATTTAAACAAGAGAAAAATTCAAAACTTAACAAACAACAAAATTCAAACAGAACACAAGAATAGAAAATCAAATAAGTTAATAACAAAAAAGAAAAAAAAATACAAAACTAGGTGTATTATTAAGAAAACCAGACAAAATAAATAATTTTTAATCACACTGGAATATAAACGTTCATTTTTGTTTGCAACTGTTTTAACTGTCATTATGTTTTCATTTCACTTTTTTAAACATTGCCACGTAATTATAATTTCTTGTTTGTATTCAAGAGAACAGAATTTTAATAACATAGAAGAAAAACAAAAACCTTAAAAATAATATTTTGTATTTTTTTGTAAAAAAAAAACTCTAAAACAGCAACACAGACGCAGAATATTATTATTTCTTTATAACCACAACTTTAATTTTAAGATTAATTATTTGTAATTTTCGTTAAGTAGATATTTTATAATTTGTAGTTAAAACCAAAAACCTAAATGCAATATATCAATAGATATCATTATTTAAAAAAAAAATATAATTATATTAAAAACAAGATATATTGAAAATGAAAAAAAAAACAGAGGATTATCAATACAAATTATGATTATGTCTTGATTTAATAAGTTTTGCTCAATTTAGCAAAGAAATTAATAAATAATAAAAATGAAAAATTCGTTAAGAAAATTCTTGTCGTCTTTTATTTCAATCATCAGGATATTGTATCTGCATATATAGTTGCGTTTTTAAAACTATCGCTGCAAATGACGTAGCTTGAAATTGTTTATAGAGTAGATAGAGGTATGTAGTTTAATTAAAATAAAATAAACTAATAAATTTTTTAAGGTACCAAATAGATACTCGCAAATAAAGGTATCAGTCACTGAAACCCAAAAGTGTTTGCTAGGTCTAGTTATTGAGTTATGAGCCCAAAACTATTTGTCGTGGTTTTTGTTCTTAACTTGTAAAAATACCGTATGATGAATTTCTTGTGATGCCAGTATCTCCGCAGACCAAGCTTAGAATTTAGATTGGTTTTTGTTGATAAGCTATTAAATAAATAGAATTTATCGAAATCGATTTTTAGGGTTCTCGAAAACAAATCATGGATAAACAAAACATCTTTCGAAAATATTTGGCTAAAATAATTATTTTTCCAAAACCTATGATTGATACCTACATCGAAAGAAAGTTCTTTGCGAACCCAATTCGCCAATATGATTCACTGTTTTTCTGGAGCAAATAACCTCTGAAATCCGATTTCTATCTTTGCGGTTGAAGCCGCTATTTCAAATCGTTCCCAAGGCTCTCGGGTAACCTATAGCAAACGATACATGTAAACAAAGGTTTAACGTTTAAATCTCGAAAGGAATAACGTTTAAGTCTCGAAACAGAAAATGTTTGCTGGATTTTGTTCCCGAGTTATGATCTCAAAACTAAGTTAACTTCCCAGAGGAAGTTTTTGTAATCGGTTCATAATGATTGCCTGGAAAGTAGAATCCCGGAAAATTTTTGCTTGCGGGAGTTACTACCATTGGGAAAAAGAAATAGTACTATTTTTTTAAGGGATTTAGTACTATTTTAGAAATTTATTCCGAAATTACTATTTCGTATTGGAATTTATTATACACAAAATTGTTGTTATTTAATTATGTTTTTTTTATTTATTGTTTATGTTTTAACACTTTTTTAGAGGATAAAAAATGATTTTTCGACATTTTTTTTTTCCTTATTTTTTTTTCTTTTTATTTTAGTACCTTTGAAAAAAATTGAAAATAGACAACATACCTGATGTTTGGGAAAAATGTTTTCGATTTTGTTGTTAACAAATTACTTGAACATTGTATACAGCTTAAACAACAGTTGGACGACGTAAGTCGCAAAAACCGTTCGTAAGGTCAAAGAACAATACTGGAACAAGTTCAACTTTTGTAGCCATTCAATTGAATGAGTATCACAGAGACATTTATCTCAACATGGAACAAACATTATTATAAAAATTTAGGATCATATCTCTTCTTCAATTTATTTCTTCGTTCTCAAAAGGACGTTTTTTCTTTTACAGGAAGAGACGACATATCGCTTATAAACAACTCGTGCGAATTTTAAACTAAAACTTTGTATTGTCTTCTCACTAGCATGAATAATATTAATATGGAACTGACTGATTTCTCAAAAACGCAACTGCTTATATAGAAATATTGGAATCGAACGCTTTGCTCTCCATGATTCTCAGTGCTTGGTGTTTCATAAAATGTCTGTTTTTGAAAAAGGGTGTGGCCTAATTCAGGGATGTTAGAAAAATCGAAAAAGGTATCAGATTTCGATCTCCTTAATTCTCAAAACTTTGAGTGACGAAAAGGATTAGATCCTTATGAAAAAAGGTAGGATTTTTTCCGGGCAAGCGTTACATGGGCAAAAATAGTGCGGTTAATGTGAATAAAAATTCGTCGTTTAAGCATGAAAATTATGATTATCTCGCGAACGACTCATGGTAATGACAGGAAACAGGTCTCAATCGACGCGGAAATGCTGATCAAGTTTTCAGCGAAATCGGTTAAGCGGTTTTTTAAAAAGGAAAATACTAAAAAAAACCTGAAAGTAGGTATTCATCATTTATTCATGAAAATTATGATTATTTCAACATAAATTGCAACAAAAAATCATATTTATCGACATTAGAAAATATATTATTTGTCAATAATTTGCTATTAATAATTGAAAATGAGTTTTGAGCGGATATACAGGGTTTGCGTTCCACATGTGGTCGATGGAAATATTGAATAACTTTGACAGATTTCAACCGATTGGCATCGTTGAACACATTTTGGAAAGGTTGTTGCACTACAATTGTAACCATGAATCGGTTTACGCCCACAGAACGTGCGAAAATAGTGGCAATGTTCATTAAATGTAATCGTCCAGTTGTTGCAACCCAGCGTGCGTATCGTCAAAAGTATCGCGGTCGTTCTGAGCCTTAAAGTGACCCTATTTATCGCTTAGCTTCCAATTTTGCTTCAGTCTGTAGCGGACCGTTCACATTAAAAACGACCAGATTCTCAAATTCCCGGGAGGCCTCCTATTGAAATGAGAGATTTTGACTAGCCACCGAGATCGACCGATTTAATTGTACCGGGCTTTTTCTTGTGGGGATTTTGTTTAACTTATTTTTCTACTCTGGGAAGTCGTGTAGACCACAGGAGTCACACTCATATTTTTTTGTTTGGTTTTTGTCTTCAGCGTGTAATAATCTTGTGAATCCCAATAATTGAGTAAAGAACGTTTTGTGCTTAAAGGGAAAAACAAAATCGGGATAAAGTAGATAGATGCAATTTTAAGTCAATCATCAATAAAAAATCTTGTTTTTTACTTTTGTATTGAATTTTTATTTCTCTTAATAATATTAACATTTAAAGTTATTGTAGTGCAAGTGTTTTGAAAGCAAAAAAAAAAAACATTTAAACAAGAGAAAAATTCAAAACTTAACAAACAACAAAATTCAAACAGAACACAAGAATAGAAAATCAAATAAGTTAATAACAAAAAAGAAAAAAAAATACAAAACTAGGTGTATTATTAAGAAAACCAGACAAAATAAATAATTTTTAATCACACTGGAATATAAACGTTCATTTTTGTTTGCAACTGTTTTAACTGTCATTATGTTTTCATTTCACTTTTTTAAACATTGCCACGTAATTATAATTTCTTGTTTGTATTCAAGAGAACAGAATTTTAATAACATAGAAGAAAAACAAAAACCTTAAAAATAATATTTTGTATTTTTTTGTAAAAAAAAAAACTCTAAAACAGCAACACAGACGCAGAATATTATTATTTCTTTATAACCACAACTTTAATTTTAAGATTAATTATTTGTAATTTTCGTTAAGTAGATATTTTATAATTTGTAGTTAAAACCAAAAACCTAAATGCAATATATCAATAGATATCATTATTTAAAAAAAAAATATAATTATATTAAAAACAAGATATATTGAAAATGAAAAAAAAAACAGAGGATTATCAATACAAATTATGATTATGTCTTGATTTAATAAGTTTTGCTCAATTTAGCAAAGAAATTAATAAATAATAAAAATGAAAAATTCGTTAAGAAAATTCTTGTCGTCTTTTATTTCAATCATCAGGATATTGTATCTGCATATATAGTTGCGTTTTTAAAACTATCGCTGCAAATGACGTAGCTTGAAATTGTTTATAGAGTAGATAGAGGTATGTAGTTTAATTAAAATAAAATAAACTAATAAATTTTTTAAGGTACCAAATAGATACTCGCAAATAAAGGTATCAGTCACTGAAACCCAAAAGTGTTTGCTAGGTCTAGTTATTGAGTTATGAGCCCAAAACTATTTGTCGTGGTTTTTGTTCTTAACTTGTAAAAATACCGTATGATGAATTTCTTGTGATGCCAGTATCTCCGCAGACCAAGCTTAGAATTTAGATTGGTTTTTGTTGATAAGCTATTAAATAAATAGAATTTATCGAAATCGATTTTTAGGGTTCTCGAAAACAAATCATGGATAAACAAAACATCTTTCGAAAATATTTGGCTAAAATAATTATTTTTCCAAAACCTATGATTGATACCTACATCGAAAGAAAGTTCTTTGCGAACCCAATTCGCCAATATGATTCACTGTTTTTCTGGAGCAAATAACCTCTGAAATCCGATTTCTATCTTTGCGGTTGAAGCCTTGAGAAATGTTCCCGCTATTTCAAATCGTTCCCAAGGCTCTCGGGTAACCTATAGCAAACGATACATGTAAACAAAGGTTTAACGTTTAAATCTCGAAAGGAATAACGTTTAAGTCTCGAAACAGAAAATGTTTGCTGGATTTTGTTCCCGAGTTATGATCTCAAAACTAAGTTAACTTCCCAGAGGAAGTTTTTGTAATCGGTTCATAATGATTGCCTGGAAAGTAGAATCCCGGAAAATTTTTGCTTGCGGGAGTTACTACCATTGGGAAAAAGAAATAGTACTATTTTTTTAAGGGATTTAGTACTATTTTAGAAATTTATTCCGAAATTACTATTTCGTATTGGAATTTATTATACACAAAATTGTTGTTATTTAATTATGTTTTTTTTATTTATTGTTTATGTTTTAACACTTTTTTAGAGGATAAAAAATGATTTTTCGACATTTTTTTTTTCCTTATTTTTTTTTCTTTTTATTTTAGTACCTTTGAAAAAAATTGAAAATAGACAACATACCTGATGTTTGGGAAAAATGTTTTCGATTTTGTTGTTAACAAATTACTTGAACATTGTATACAGCTTAAACAACAGTTGGACGACGTAAGTCGCAAAAACCGTTCGTAAGGTCAAAGAACAATACTGGAACAAGTTCAACTTTTGTAGCCATTCAATTGAATGAGTATCACAGAGACATTTATCTCAACATGGAACAAACATTATTATAAAAATTTAGGATCATATCTCTTCTTCAATTTATTTCTTCGTTCTCAAAAGGACGTTTTTTCTTTTACAGGAAGAGACGACATATCGCTTATAAACAACTCGTGCGAATTTTAAACTAAAACTTTGTATTGTCTTCTCACTAGCATGAATAATATGGAACTGACTGATTTCTCAAAAACGCAACTGCTTATATAGAAATATTGGAATCGAACGCTTTGCTCTCCATGATTCTCAGTGCTTGGTGTTTCATAAAATGTCTGTTTTTGAAAAAGGGTGTGGCCTAATTCAGGGATGTTAGAAAAATCGAAAAAGGTATCAGATTTCGATCTCCTTAATTCTCAAAACTTTGAGTGACGAAAAGGATTAGATCCTTATGAAAAAAGGTAGGATTTTTTCCGGGCAAGCGTTACATGGGCAAAAATAGTGCGGTTAATGTGAATAAAAATTCGTCGTTTAAGCATGAAAATTATGATTATCTCGCGAACGACTCATGGTAATGACAGGAAACAGGTCTCAATCGACGCGGAAATGCTGATCAAGTTTTCAGCGAAATCGGTTAAGCGGTTTTTTAAAAAGGAAAATACTAAAAAAAACTGAAAGTAGGTATTCATCATTTATTCATGAAAATTATGATTATTTCAACATAAATTGCAACAAAAAATCATATTTATCGACATTAGAAAATATATTATTTGTCAATAATTTGCTATTAATAATTGAAAATGAGTTTTGAGCGGATATACAGGGTTTGCGTTCCACATGTGGTCGATGGAAATATTGAATAACTTTGACAGATTTCAACCGATTGGCATCATTGAACACATTTTGGAAAGGTTGTTGACCTACAATTGTAACCATGAATCGGTTTACGCCCACAGAACGTGCGAAAATAGTGGCAATGTTCATTAAATGTAATCGTCCAGTTGTTGCAACCCAGCGTGCGTATCGTCAAAAGTATCGCGGTCGTTCTGAGCCTTAAAGTGACACTATTCATCGCTTAGCTTCCAATTTTGCGTCAGTCTGTAGCGGACCGTTCACATTAAAATCGACCAGATTCTCAAATTCCCGGGAATTTGTATTGAAATGAGAGATTTTGAATAGCCACCGAGATCGCTCGATTTAATTGAACCGGGCTTTTTCTTGTGGGGATTTTGTTTAACTTATTTTTCTACTCTGGGAAGTCGTGTAGACCACAGGAGTCACACTCATATTTTTTTGTTTGGTTTTTGTCTTCAGCGTGTAATAATCTTGTGAATCCCAATTGGACAATTGAGTAAAGAACGTTTTGTGCTTAAAGGGAAAAACAAAATCGGGATAAAGTTGATAGATGCAATTTTAAGTCAATCATCAATAAAAAATCTTGTTTTTTACTTTTGTATTGAATTTTTATTTCTCTTAATAATATTAACATTTAAAGTTATTGTAGTGCAAGTGTTTTGAAAGTGAGTTGCCAATACGTATACATATAATACTTTTTCTGCATAAATGCTCATGTCAAGCGCTTAAATTTATTTTAACACTGTCAATATATTCTAATAAATAGAGATATTTTAAAATTCATAAATATAGTAAATGGGGCCAGTTATCATTGAAATGCAATAACAAACTCCATCTGTTGATAGACTGTTTGAAAATTTGAAATTATAGCATGACACATTTCAATGACATCTACAACGGTTAAATCTTAAGAGAACTAAATACTTGATTAGTATTTAAGTTCATTTTCAAATACAACAACTAACAGATTAGTTCGATTAATGGTTTTTGTAAATAAGTCTTGGAGTGTTTGTTTTTTGTTTTTTCTTAATTTCCTAAACATAAAATGTAATGTTAAGTTTTCAATACGCTGGAAGTTAAACAAAAATGGCAAACGGTCGGTTTGTTGTTAGGTCATGGCAAAAATAATGTAGAATAAGAATCACAATAATTTTTAAGGTTGAAAGTTAGATATTAAAATATTTTCGTCTTCTTCTTGTTTCAATTTTAAGTAATCGAAATGCAATAAACAATTAGTGTGAGTAATTAAAATTAAGTTTTTCTATTGCTCATATTTTATACTTTTAAATACCCTCGTCGCTATTTCCTTCTGTTTCTTCATCTAACAGCATGCTTGTTGATCCATAACTACGGAGTCTGAAAAGTTTTCGAGGAAAAAAGTTTAAGTTGCATTCAAGAACTAGAAAAACTTACAAACACCAAAAGCAGTTAGAAACTAAAACCGAAAATAAAAAAGTTCCAAGTCGCCTTGAAAGAACAAACGAAAACACACAGAAACACAAACAATCACTACTTACTTCATCATCGTCGGAAACTTTCAAACCATCCAAATTGATGCTATTTCTAGCAAAAGGATCTTTTTTATTTCCAATGCCGCCACCACCACCGCCACCACCACCATTACCAACATTACCGCCACCACCAAAAGCAGAGGAACGCAAATGATCATCAAATACTTGCATAGAAGTTGGTTGTCCGCCACCACCAATGCCATTGCGATTAGCCATTTCAACAGAATTGCTACCACTTGTTGAGAGTAATTGCAAATCTAAGCTCTTATTGCCACTCGCATTTGATGACCCCTTAAAGTTGGCGCCAAATCTTCCAGATGATCGTTCACGTTGCTCGCGCTGGTGATGGTGGTGATGTGGATTGTCAAATTTTTGTTTAGCTCTTTCGAAATCAAGATTTCGTGCCTTGGACTCGAAGATGTTCTCTTCCAAGTGTGTTGGCTTGGCGTCGAAAAACGATTGATTTAGATTTAGAGTTCGATCAGTTTGACTAGATCTTTTTGATGATTCTCCACTGGCGGTTTGGGGTGCACTGCCATGACGTGGTGGATCATCAAAAAGCTGACGCAAATCGTTTATGTTCGGTTTGCATTCTACTAATGGGAGATTACTTGTTTTGTGCGATACAATTGGTATGCCCGATGTTGTCGTTAGAGACGATGAACCAAAATTAGTTGGCCGTTGTTGTGGACTTACTGAACGTCTGGTTAGTTAGATAAAGTTTTGAGTTTTTTTTTTTTGGGAAAGCAGCGTCCAAATGTTATTAGCAATATTGTTAATTTTTTTAAATAGAAGCAGGGATGCATTCATATTTTGATGATGGATGTAAACGATTGGAATTACCTTGTTTGCAGATGTTGAATTTGAACCTGAAGTCCTTCTGTTTGGCCTATAAGCTCGTCATTGGAGCGTTGTAGACGTCGAACCTGGTTACAAGCTGCATCTAGCTCATCTTCGGCACCCGCCAATTCTCGTTTAAGCTCTTCAACTCGTGCTCGCAAGCGCTTTACCTGCCACATGATCAATGAGTTAAGTTTTTAGTTTTTCTTTAGAGTTCTAAGAATTCTACCTCGCCTTCATACTGTTCTGCTCGCCGGACAGCATGTCCCAACTCTGTGTTTGTTTCTGCAAGCAGTTTCTTCAACTTGGAATGTGATTGCTTTATTTCACCAATTTCCTGTTCAAACAAATCATTTACAATCTTTTTGAAAGTCACATTTTGTTAAGAGACTCAACCTTATTCTTTTCTGATAGCTCTTGTTGCAATGTTCTGAATTCTACATCAGTTGCTGGCACTGGCCGCCCCTTGCGGTCTGATCGCTCCTGTAAATCGCGTATTTCTGACCGTAGCTTCTTGTTGTCTCTTTCGAGAGCAAGCTTTTCTGTTTCGAGGCGTTCACGTTTACCCCATTCGGATGCGTTTTCTGCTTGCAATCTTTCCAACTGGAAAAAAGTTGCAATATTAATATTTGAAATTATAGAAAAGAAGATTAATCAACCTCAGTTCTAAGCTCACAGAGTCGTCTTTCAAGATTCTCTCTCGCCGAAACTTCTTCTTGTATGGAATTGTTCAAGATTCTTACTTCAGCTCGATGCTGTTCCTGTAGGGTTAGAAGTTCCCGAACAGCTTCCTGAAAAAACAATAAATAAGTTCTAGTAAAAGCGCTATTGAATTCTGTTAATTACTTGTTTTGCAGCTCTAAGCTCTTCGTGTTTATCACGAATTTCTTGGATCTCGACGGAAACTTTCTCTATATTTTTATGAAGCACGTGCTTTTCCCTAAAACAAAGAATTTTATTGACAATCTTTCAACTTTCTTACGATATCTAACTTACTCTCTTTCAACTTGAATTGTCTTTTGAGCTTCATCAAGTCGAAGTTGCAGCATAGAGATCTTCTGCAAAAGATATTCCTCATCAAAATCGTCCTTGGACAGTTGTTGGATGAGACGTTTCTCCTCAGCTGTCTCCTCATCTAAGTGAAATTGGGATACGTTTATTCGAACCATGGATTTATATTCTCGATTGCTTACCTAAGAGCTCATTTAGATTTTTTGGCACCGCCCCTTGCAATACATACTCTTCAATATCGACGTCTTTTATATCGCCACCAACAGCTTTGGTGACCTTCAAGTAAAAATTGGAATATTTGAATGTGAGTTCACATCTTATTTCTTTATACTTACCAATCCATCTTCGCTGTTAACGTTCTTAAGACCATCTGAAGAGATATCTGGTGAGCAATTGTTATCCCTTCCATCCCTCTCAGGTTCATCGCTATTGTCGATTCTATTTGTTCGGAGAAGAAATTATTCGAGTGAAATCACACTTCAGAGAGACAAACCCACCCTTCCTTGTGAAACTGTCCGGCGTGTTTCATCATCAGCATGTGCACCTTCTCCATTTCCTTCTTCAGCTGGGTAATCTGCATCTCCAAATCATTTTTCTCACGCTTATACGAATTGGACTCTTTCATTGCTATGTCAAGATTTGCTCTCAATTGTTTTGCTTCTTCACGAGCTTTGTTGCGTTCGTTTCGTACCTAGAAATGCAATTGAATGTTTTGTTTTTGTTTAATAACCGCACAACATCGACGTTGACTCAGTAACGCCACTACCGCAGTCAATGAAACCGAGGGCGACGTGTGCAATCACATTAATATATCGATCAAACTACTTCGGACATCATTATCGAACATTGCAATCTCTCTATCGTGCACTCGAACTGAAATTGAAGCCTAGAGTAGGTTTTTTTTTTTGGTACTCACCTTGCTCCATTTTTCACGCCAATTAGCTGTGCAATCCGACCACCATTTCATTGTTTTTTCCATTTGTGCAGCACGAGCCCGTGCTTCTTCGAGTTCTCGTTGGCGTTGGGACTAGAAGGGTTTTTTCTTTTCTTTAAACAGATTTCTTTTATTACTTTTTTGTATGTTACCTCTCGAGCTTCCCATTCAGTTTCTCCAAATCGGGCTGATATCGATGTTCCAGATACATTACCATCTTGTGGCAAATCACGATGTCGTCTAGATGCTCCAAGGGATGCTGCAGTTACGCCAGGAGCAGTTGCTACACCGCCTCCAGCACTTTGGGACATGATTTATTTTGTCACGATTTCTTCACTTATGAGTAAACTAATTACTTTTGCTTTAATTTGCTGAATTATGCATCAGAATAACGAAATTTTCATGAAATATTGGATTGTGAAAATTTTTTGTTGTTTATATTTTGCAAAACGCCCACAGCTTGCATTATTTTGACAGATAAAATTGAAGTTATATGAAGTTGGTTGCAGTTGGTGAAATGCAATGACAAGAGATGGTTGTTGTCAAAGATATTCGATGACTTTCACTGTGTACACTAATGGCAGAAATCATATCATGATTTTGTTTTTTTCGTTGAAAATAAGTTCTTATAGCCTAGGAGCCCCCATACAAGAAATTCCCGTCATCGCGCCCACTAAAATTATTAATGAGGAATTAAAGTTAAGGCTGCGCGTACGGTAGTGCGAGAAAGCGATGCGATGCGAGAAGCGATACGAGAAGCGATGCGAGAAGCGTTTTAGATGCGAGATGGTGCGCACAGTAAAAGCGACTAGAAGTGTCAAGAAAATGGAGTCTTGTCATCATTAGAAAATTAATTTTTAAACGAAAATTTATATTTCCGGACGTTGAAGGAAAGAAAAACGACGAAAAAACATATTTACTTCCAATTAAGAAAGAATAAATTCATCATGTTCTTTATTTAGTATTTTTCATAATAATTAAAATATACCTACACCAAAGCAAATTCGAAAACACACAACACAAGCTGGAACTGGAATAAATAAATTTTCCATTTTCTATTTCTATTTTCAAACGTCACAATCAAATTCAAAACAAACAATCTCGCTTCAACTCGCTTGAAAAACTGGTCGGAGCGAGTTGCTATGCGAGAAACTCGCTCAAGATATCGCTTGACTGTACGCACGCTCATAAGATTCAATGTAAATATTTTTCTCGCATACGAACGCTTCTCGCATCGCATCGCTTTCTCGCACTACCGTACGCGCAGCCTAAGGCCAAGACGAATAAGATTCGCTTGGTCGGCGTGAATTGAGTTAGCCGGAAAGGCCGCGCATACCTGTTGCAATGTGGTGAAATGTCTCCATTATGACGGATTCTATTTTTGATTCTTTCATTGCATGCGTCCTAGTGTTAGATGTAGAAATACCTTGGTTTGTTTGCTTTCAAGCTGCCGAAAGTATTGCGCAAACCAGATTTTTTATAAATGAAACTACTGTAGTTTGTAATAAAAACACAGTGTTTTAGGTCATAATAAAACCTTGTTTGCGCAGAACTTTCGGCAGCTTGAAAGCAAGCAAACCAAGGTATTTCTACATCTAACATAAGGACGCGTGTAATGAAAGAAACAGAAATGGAATCCGTGATGATGGAGACATTTCACAGTCATTCACCAAATTGCAACAGGTATGCGCGGCCTTTCCGGCTAACTAAATTGACGCCGACCAAGCGAATCTTATTCGTCTTGGCTTTATCTTTTATTCCTCATTTAAAATTTTAGTGGGCGCGATGACGGGAATTTCTTGTATGGGGGCTCCCCACCTATTATTACTTTATATCAATATTATTTATTATCCAGAGAAAATTACGTGTTGAACAAGGAATAAACAGATAATTTTTTCACGTTCCCATAGGCTCCAAATATCGCATTTAGTAACAGAAGGGAAAAGTTGTAGACAATGGATGGACTCTAAGCCACAATTAATTAAAACGTAGATTTCTTATAGAAAAAATGAACATTTTTGGTTATTAACTTTTATGAAATTTAATATTTGATACATAAATAAATAAATAAATACAAAATTGAAAGACTCTCATATTGATTCATCAACCCATTGGGGTGGTAGTTGGAGTTGTGGTTGGTGTTGTTGTTGGAGTAGTTGTTGGAGTTGTTGTTGGAGTTGTTGTCGGGGTTGTTGTTGTTGGCGTTGTTGTGGTAGTAGTTGAACTTGTAGTAGTAGTCGTAGTCGTAGTTGTTTTCCACCTCTGGAAAAAGCCACCTGCCGGTCTATTTTGAAACAATAAACCCAATAAACCAATTTTGCCCGATGTATCATCACTTGCGTCTTCTTGAAGTCTTAAGATTACAGGTTCAGCAGCAGCTGTTTGCAGATCAACACTATCCGAATTAGTTCTCAATGCAGTCTTTGAATCATCTGAACAGGGAATTGGAATAGCCAAGGAGCTCGTAACGAGGATCGTCAAAATAATCTGCAGTTAAGAAAATCAAATTTTGAAAAATCAATTTTTTAAACAGCTTAAAATTCTACTTACAAATTGTTTCATTTTAGTTGATAACCTGGGAGATGCAAATCTGATAGACTTATGTGATTGATACAAATTAACTCAGACATTTTATAGAGATTTTCTGAATCTATCCATCAAATTTAGAACTACACATGATGTGAAGTGTGATATTAATACCGTTGAAATATTATTTAGAATATAAATGTTAATTGATTTTTGGCAAATTTGAAAGTTCGCCCAACGAAAATTGATTCGTCTCGTGGGTCATTCACCCTATTTCAATTGTAGTTCTCCCAAAAATCGAATACAAAACTTACTGTTAATTACATTAGCAAGTGCTAGTTTTTTTTTGCTGAATAAAGCATAAACTTCTTCGAAATATGTTGTAAGCTTTCTATATCCGTAGATGAAAATCAGTCTTCGCTGGAAACAGGCGAAGGAACAGGTCGCAATACTAAGTCAACAACTAGTTAAAACATAGAAATTTTGAATATGGTTCGTACGTCAGCTCTTTCGTTTACTAAACACATTTCTTATTTTAAGATTTTTTTTATTATATTTGAAACAGTAAAATAGTTATTTATTATTGACAAATTACAGGAAAAATAAAATATATGAGTAAGTCACTTTTGTGTATGGCATTGTTTTGTGGTGATTATATCAACATTTATGTATCTATGTATAAATGACTATAATGACAAAATCCATTAAATTCACACAAGAAAGATTATTATATCAACACGGTTAAAAGGACAAAAACAACACTTTAGCTTGATTCGGGCTTCTCGTGCAACCATGGCCTAAAAATTGGTAATGTTGATGGATAGTGCGTATCGGGCTTGAGAACCGCTTCTGGCCAGGTGTTTGCGATATCGTGCTGTGAACTTCTAAACGGGTAAGTGGCTAAAACAATCGGCAGTTGTAATTTAATTTCTTTCTCTAATGACTTGGGTTCAATCACAAAGAAGACATCATAAGAAATCTTAATTAAATGACATCCCCGTAGATTTGTCGGTGGCAAGGGTGGCACATACAAACTATCATTTTGCCATTCATCTTTGCCGCCTGGTCGAATTTTCCCACGAACCAAAACGGCTAAGGCACGTTTTTCAGTTTGAATTGTCTTCTTACGGGCCAAGTACTCAACAGTCTGTAATAAAAAATTTAATTGTTGTTATTTGTTAAGTCACAAGAAAAAATTCAAATCAACAACCTCAGTCAAAGATGCCTTTGTCCTCTTAATTGTTATATTGCTGTGATTGGATATATAAGCTGTCACAGATATACTCTCTCCGGGTACGTAGCCCCCACGATCCAAAGCTACTCTGCATTTTACTGTGCCACCACCTACGCATGCAACTCCTAATTTGTGCTCCACCTCACAAGTAAATGGTTGCTAAAACAAATAAAATCTCCACAAAATGAGTTTCAAGACAACCAACAAAACCACTCCTTGAAAATTAATTACCGCCAAAATTGGTTTCTCCAAATTCAAATCAATCGGATTCATAACAATAAATACTTGATGGTTCTTGTGTATCAGTCCCGTGGGCTCGCGCAATGCAGCCTTGCAGTAATACTGTATCCAACCGTAACGACCCAAAAATGTCGATGGCAGTCCAACCGGAAGTCCCAGTTTAAATGGAAAACTATGAATTCCAGGTGATAGAACCGATGGGCCCTGATCGGGATCGCCCAGCAATTTCATACGAAAATCAATGTAGTTTTCCTTGTCGTAGGTTCGCTCCTGTCGCACAGATCCAACACGAACAACCCCCTCGCCGACCACATGAAAATGTAGCCCCAGCGCTGGTGTATCATCTTGAAGCTCCAGAAGTACTTTTCCCGATAGAAATTGTCCCGGAAAGTATAACAACGATGTGTTATCGAAAATAATCAAAAATTTTAACAGTTTTCTTGGCATATTGATAAACGGATTATTTGTTTATATTAGAACAAAACAAAATGTCTCTCAGATGAGCATACTAAATTAATTATGTAGCTGTAAGTTAACTGCTCCAAGTGATCAGCGGAAACCGTCGAAATCTAGACCCAAAATGGGCACAACGAACTGAGACGACCGGAATGCTGTGGGCTATAAGATTATCAAGGTCGGAATTGATTTTTTTTTTTGTTCGATCGTATGAGTATAGAAACTTGTTCTTGGCCAAATATGTGAGTCCGATCGAGTGCTTAGGTAAGTATATAATGTTATGTCACTTTTGGCATACGGTGCAGTAGTTTCCGCAAGATAAATGGCAACACTGTAAATTCAACAACAACAAAATGAAAACGAAAAACACAAAACACACCTTTTGTCTATTATTTTGTTTATTGCACAATCAAAACGCTATTAAATTTGCAGCACGCAATTCTTTGTGGTTCGGTGTGCATGGTAATTTTGTTTAAGCGTTGTTGTCAATATGTTTAAAAAAAAAGAAGTAAAGGCAACACACACACAATGGGTAGGTGGTTGTAGATACTTTTTCGTAGTTCAATGCCTTTTGAAACTTCGTAAGTACTTTGATGGACGATTGACTGTGTTTCCTTTTCTATTCACTTGAAAAAAAAAAAAAAACAGACGACCTGTGTTGCTCAACAAAAAGAAAAAAAAAACTTTTCACTTTTATTGCAACTCAAAAGTGTGGTTTATAAGCAGAAGAAAGGAAACAATGACAAACTAACAAAATATTTATCTTTTTTTTTCACAAGAGAACTTTGTTTGGATACGTTGTCTAGGAATATCTAATTAGTATTCCAATCAGAGATCATGGGTATTTTTCAGCTGTTCCTGTTGGAGTTGCAGCTACAGTTTCCGTTTCTACAATGTTTTCCGCTTGTAAACTCTTTCTGTATTTACAATTTTTGTTTTTTTTTTTCAGTTATTGTTTTGTTAACAAGGCATACGTTTTGAGACTTGAAGTAACTTAAATGTTTAACACCACCACCACTGTGAGTGTTTCACAGAGAACTGAGGCGGGTTACAATTCGAATTGATCGTGAAGCTGAAGCTCACCTGGTATCAAATCGGTTTGTTTAAGTCTCAGTTTATTGGTATTGAAGGTGAGATCGCGCGATGACTTCATAACATATAGGTACAGAATATCTATGGATCTGTGGGATTTTGTTTCTTATGGGTTTGGCTTTAAGAGAATGATGCTCTTCTTGGCCAGGCTTAACTGGTTTTGATTCTCTTACATTGAAGCTCTTAATATTTGCCTGTAGGTACTCTATTTTTGATAGAAATAAAGATTTAAAATTACTCACATCTCTACTTTATTATGGTTGAAGGTTAAAGGTAATTTTTAATAGATTGTTATTAATTTTGTTTTTGTTGATATTTCAAGATTTTTGAAGGTTTCAAAACAAAAATAATTGATTGGAAGCAAAATATTTAAAACAAACAGAAATTCATAAAAAGCTTGAGTCCTTTAAATGAATTAACGATGATGAAATTAACTGAGCTTGTAAGTTCAGAGCTTTTTAACAATCCCACCTGAATTTCATGTCCCTGCCTTTCTATCCTTCTGTCAAAATAAGGCACACAGTCGGTTTTTTGTTTGCAAAATAGCCGTAACAATGTCGAATACCCGCACAGTTGGAAAGAATAAACTACACCAAAAATTAAGCACAAAATTAATTTTAATATATTTGATAGTTTTTGGATTTAAAATTTGTTCTGCGTTTAAAAATGACAAAAGTAAAAACTCCAAATCGGTCACATTCCATTTTCCCGAATATGCCTACAAGGAGACAAGCAAGAATGTAAGACCACATCCACCTGTTTCCCTTATTGATTTTTTTTCCTTTACTGAATTTCACCCCCACAGGAACTTGCGTACCGAGAATTTGAATCTTCCTGTGAACATTCGATTGCCTGCGAGAACTTGGAAGGTGTCGATAAAATTAAGTGCACACGAAAATGCATCTCGAGTTCATGCTATCAGGATATTTATGCTTTTGATGAGGTTGACAATTTTGTTGTTATTCCAATAGATTGTAATGTCTTTTCCCTGATTTCAGTTGGAAGAAGGTGAAATTGATGTTAGACTGAACTCGTTCAAGGGATGTGTTATTCAGCGGTCTAGCAACGCACACCGGATGTAGCATAGGGATAGCCTTTTTAAAAGGCTACAAAGTATGGAGTTATTTAATGAGATTCAATTGAAATTAAATAGCTTGTTTCAGAAGTAAATGAGCTAAGAAAACTCGAGATTGAGAGTTATGCATAGATATGAATAGTGAAAACATTAAAATGATAATCCAAATCGCATTTCAGGAGAATAATTCTCGAAAACATTTTATCAAATTTACAATTTGTGCATCCTTAAACATATTTAATTATTTAAAATAAATCTTATAACTTCTTTATTTACACATAAAGTTCTTCGAAAGAGAGAAATAGGTAAATAAAACTTTTTTTGGAAACATAGTTTGTGCCTTTTGATTTGATTTTTGTTCCTCGGCGTTGAAAGTTGAAAAGCGCACTCCGATAGTTGAAGAGTCAGATTCATTTAAGCCTTGAACTGGCGCCGATTTCCGTTGTCGAATTATTAATTATTGACTATCGAATCGCAGTGAAATCAAAATGTTCGCAGTGGAATTGAACTTCAGCAAAAAGAAAAAAAAGAAACAAGTCAATATTCTGTGTTTTGTTTTGTGTTTGCTTTTTTTTTCAAAACAAAAATAGAATGAATGACGTATAATTAAGTCCTCATAATGTTAAGTTTTAGAAGTAAGTTAGAAGGCCAAAAATATCATATTTTCTACGGCTTGTACGTTAAGCCTATTTCTAAATTTGTTTGCTGCCCCATAGTAGGAGGCTTTAAAGAATACCAAAATTTTACTACCTACGTTTTTTTTATTCATGCTAAGATTTTTTCTGTAATGCTACTTTTTGATTGATTTCTACATGACATGCTGATGCACATCGCCTGCGGCTGCGGTACCTATGTAACTGTGATGTTAGTCGATGGTGAGTGAGACGTGTGCATTATCACATTGTGGGAGTGGAATGGGAAAAGGAAAAGAAAATTAAACAATTAGCTTGCATGAAAGTAATACAAATAATTTTTTAATGTTTGAAGTTTGACACATTCATAATAATTTCTAGTAATAGTAAGAGAGCCGCTGAAGACCGACCTACACCGATCTGTTAACCGGCTGAAACGTTTGTTTATGAAATTAAGTTTGTAAACATATATGAAGATGATAGCTTGCCTAACGAAAAATGTGCCAGGCTATATTAAATTTAGCTTTATTTTAATCAATAACTAACTCCTCCTTCACCCATTATGTTAAAATAAAACCTTGTGTCAAATAGCCATATGTGTAAGTAGGCTTGAGACAAGAAAAAATTGTATGGGAGAGGGGGGCCTATTCCCCCCGTTTAGCCAGGAGGGGCAGTTTTCTGAAAAATTGGCTTATTTTAAAAAAAAAATTATTAAAAATCAACGGCTTCATGTACAACAACGTGTTATACCTTTCTGCAAAGCCAAAAACTTAGGCTTTCATTTTGTATTTAAATTTAATTGTTTTAAATAATAGTTTTAGAAAAAATAATCAGAACAAAAACATAAAATGTAAAAAAAGAGCCAAGTTCTCTTATGTGCGAACAACACTGTGTAAACAGTTAGCCACCAAAAGTAATGCGATCTAAAAGAACGCCAAGTTCTGACATGTAAAAGTGTTATATTGAATACCTATTTTAAATCATAGAAAATAATACAACAATATTAAAAGAAAATAGAAAATAGTTCGGATGAAAATTTACAAGTTCACTGTTCAAGTTTTAAAATGTTATTAATCACGCTTCAAACAAAAACTTGCCAAGTGAACTTGTAAATTTTCATCCGAACTATTTTCTATTTTCTTTTAATATTGTTGTATTATTTTCTATGATTTAAAATAGGTATTCAATATAACACTTTTACATGTCAGAACATTTTACATGGCCTTTGTGCCCATGAAGTAAATACGTAATTCAAATTTGAAGCTTCTAACTCTATGGGTTCAAAAGTTATGGGGGGTTAAAAATGTGCTTGAGTTCGATCCTGTAAAAAGGGGGTAGTGCTAGAACTTGGCTGGGCACTACCGTGCCCTTTGATTTTCAAACTCAAAATTTTGCAAAAAAAAAAAAAATCTTGTTAAATTTCTAGTTAATTTTTTCAAAATTTTATGTGATTAAGTACTTATTTTGCATTCAACATTCAATACTGTTGATAATTTTGAATATAAAAAACAGTAACGTAAAAATAAAAAAGTTTTTTTTTAAGCAAAAAGTGATTTTGGTTTTTTCTTTATTTCTCGACAATGGCAAGGTATTTTTCAATCCAGTTTACTGTGTTCGACTAAAAATTAAAAACAGCATTGAATGTTGAAAACAAAATTAGTACTTAATAACATAAAATTTTGAAAAAATTAGTTCGAAATTTAAGAAATTTTTTATTTCAAAATTTTAAGTTTGAAAATTAATTTTTCTAAAACTATTATTTAAAACAAAATTTAAATACAAAATGAAAGCTTAAGTTTTTGGCTGGGGGAAAAGGTATAACACGTTGTTGTAGATGAAGCCGTTGATTTTTAATATTTTTTTTTAAATAAGCCAATTTTTCAGAAAACTGCCCCTCCTGGCTAAACGGGGGGAATAGGCCCCCCTCTCCCGTACAATTTTTTTCTTGTCTCAAGCCTACTTACACATATGGCTATTTGGCACAGCGTTTTATTTTAACATATGGGTAAAGGAGGAGTTAGTTATTGATTAAAATATAAAGTCAAATTTAATATAGCCTGGCACACTTTTCGTTAGGCAAGCTATCATCTTCATATATGTTTTCAAACTAAATTTCATAAAAAAAAGTTTCAGCCGGTTAACAGTTCGGTGAAGGTCGGCCTTCAGCGGCTCTTAGACTATAAGTAGATTTTTAAATTTGGAAAAAGTGCAGTAGATCTACTGCAATTGCATTCAAGTTGGAACTTTGCTGAGGACCTGCTAGTTAGTGTTCGTGATTTCCACTCCACGTCTTTTTGCTCTTTCGTGGAGCTTAAAAAAATCTTCGCTTGCCCACTTTAAATGCCAGGCCCTTTAAAACGATTCAAAAATATTACAAGTATTTCTCTCTTCATGAATATCAAAATTTATTTGCATCAAAAAATCGTTGTATAAACAAATAAATATCAAAAGTTGTATAGTCCAGACAAAATAAACATTCGACCCAGAAAAAATTCGCATAGAGCTGAAAATTGGTACAGAGCATTAGAACATCGATTAAAGTAAAATGTCAAAAGTCCCCAAAAATCCCATGTGCGCATTTAAAGTTATTCAAGGTCAAATGTCGAAAATGTTGTTTTTCATACATATCTTTGAAACGGGGGAAGCTATCAAAAAAAAGTATATGAAAGGCTTATACGCCTTGTAATTCTCTAAAAAAAACATTGTGACACTTTTTTTCCTACGAGCAAGGGTTTAGAAAATATTGCGATTTTAAAATGTGTCAAATGTCGAAAATAACGGTTTTTTGCGTATTACTCTTAAACGGTGAGTCCGATTGAAAAAATTTCTATGAAAGACATGTAGGTTATGTGGTTTTCTATATAAAAACATTTTTTTTTTTAAGCTGTCATAAAAAAAAAAACAAAACATAATTTGGTCAAAACTCAAAATTTCGATTTTTTTATAATTAGCTCCTAAGCCCTGTACAAAATTCGCATAGACCTGAAAATTGGTACAGAGCATAAAGACATCTCTTTATATAAGATGTCAAAATTCCTCAAAAATCCCACTGGTGCAAAAAAAAATATTCAAAGTAAAATGTCGAATATGTTGTTTTTTCATATTTAACTCTGTAGATTTTGTTAATCCCTGCAAAAACGAAAGTAACAGTTTTCAAACTTTGATTCCTATCCAAAAGCTGTCTCTTGCCCACACTTTTTTCCACACCACCCATGAGGTAGAGTCCTTGGCTTTATCCTTTTTTTTCGTTTGAGCGATCATTTATATGATGTGCACTCAAAATATGTAAATATAAGAAAACAACATATTCGACATTTAACCTTGAATATTTTTTGTTGCACCAGTGGGATTTTCGGGGATTTTTGACATCTTGTATAGAGAGATGTCCTTATGCTCTGTACCAATTTTCAGCTCTATGCGAATTTTGTACAGGGCTTAGGAGCTAATTATAAAAAAATCGAAATTTTGAGTTTTGACCAAATTATGTTTTGTTTTTTTTTTTTTATGACAGCTTAAAAAAAAAAAAAATGTTTTTATATAGAAAACCACATAACCTACATGTCTTTCATAGAAATTTTTTCAATCGGACTCACCGTTTAAGAGTAATACGCAAAAAACCGTTATTTTCGACATTTGACACATTTTAAAATCGCAATATTTTCTAAACCCTTGCTCGTAGGAAAAAAAGTGTCACAATGTTTTTTTTAGAGAATTACAAGGCGTATAAGCCTTTCATATACTTTTTTTTGATAGCTTCCCCCGTTTCAAAGATATGTATGAAAAACAAAATTTTCGACATTTGACCTTGAATAACTTTAAATGCGCACATGGGATTTTTGGGGACTTTTGACATTTTACTTTAATCGATGTTCTAATGCTCTGTACCAATTTTCAGCTCTATGCGAATTATTTCTGGGTTTGGGCTTTTTTATGTTTAATTTGTCTGGACTATAACTGTCGGCCTAAACTCATTCATAACGGTAGATTCCAAAGAACAAAAACAATATGCGAGATTTCGCAATATCCACGTGCATACATTTATTTATTGGGAATTCGAAAGAAACATACAAAACAGAAAACAGTATAGCAGAACATGGCCGTTTCACCAGACAGCAGCGTAAACAGTCAACACACAAAATTTTCGTGAAACTATTTAAAAATAATTAAATAAAATGTGAAGTCGTCTTTTTTTATAATCACGGCAAATGCAGAACCTTAAAGATTATTGCATTTGTCTCAAGGATGCGATCAAAGATCAAAACTTTCAATCCCAATGCCAAATTATATCACAACTAAGTTATTGCATTGAGCAAAGCAACAACAAAGAAAGTGTAATTCATGACATTTTAAGTGTCAATTTTGTCGAAATCCTCAATGACGTCATCAGTTCCCAGCTAACCGTTCTAATTTCAACTTTAAAATTAATTCGACAACTCATAAAGAATTCAAATTTTCGAAATCACAAGTTTTTGAACATTTTAAGAAGCATAGTCCGAGTGTTAATTTTGTCTATTCAAAGTGGTAGAACAGAAGAGTCGCAATTGGAATTTTTTCAAGTCCTTGACTATTTGGATATTTTATTAAAAAAGTAAGTTTTTGTTAATTTTAATGATATATGTATGTTATGATGGAATCTTTTCAGATATACATCTAAAAGCTTATCAGTCAAAGATGACGAAGATCCAAAATCAATATTCGTGTGTCTTTTGAAATTTATCGATTTGGCAAATTCTGATACATGTTTTTCGATAGCAGTTAAAAATCTTATGATTGAGATCTACATTCATTTTCTTAGCCTTGTCAAAATGCATGAATGTAACCTGAAAAACTTCGACGTTATTATGAATGTTTCGAATTTAGCGGTGTTATTCTTGGATTACCTTCATGACGAATATGTGAAAGATCCTGATGAACTGTGGCTTTTTAAAATATTAGAAATACTTTTCCGTTTTCTGGAGTAAGTAAGCTGAAATCAATATATCGTACGTGCGTATATCTTCTCCATTCCTAGATCCTGCCAGAATTCAGATAAACTTCTGTTCAAATGCTTTGAAAATATCTTTTATAAACGGTTTTCTTTTGTATTAAAGCAGATTGTGGTGAGCGGAACTTAATGTATAGTTGAAAAGCAATTATTTGCTGATAATCAACATTCACTTCCACAGGTACAAAACTCTTCAGGCCCGTTTTTAACGTTGTTCAAATGTTGTGTTTCCATACTCAATGTTATTCTTTGGAATCCAAAAATTGATAAAAGCTTCTGCACAAAAATTATCAAGAAATTCATCAAGCTCAAAGTTGATTCCAATGTTTTCCTTTTATCATCACGGTAATATTATTCCAAACTATATTTAATAATTAATAACCTATTTCTTATCGTTTAAAAGAAAAAACCGTAAATACACACAATACTCAATGAAAATATTTCTAAGCTCGCTAATTTTCCACTCTGAAAACTGCTTTACGAACAAGCATTCAATAGTTGATACATTTCTTCGAGCTCGTATTCCCAACTCGCTACTGCACCTTTCGCAACGTGAAGTTGTCAAAAATACCAACCTACTGATCCTTCTTTATGGATGTTCCTTTTTGAAGAATCAACTTCGGAGTCCTTTTAATGCAAATAAAATTTTGGAAAATTTGACAATAATTTTACAACACTCACCCTTCAAAATGAGCTACAGTGAAGTTTGGAATATTTTAAGAATTTTTTCCGTAGGTTAATTCAATTTTTGTTTGTTTACAAGACATTTATATTTTTGTTTTATGTTTGTAGTTCTTTTCAAACTTCGCCGTTTTAAATGCACTCGAGCACACAGGAGTTCATGGTATATCAGTTTGCTTATTGGAAAAGGTGTATGAAATTTGTGTCCAAAAACTAGGAGTCAAGTACCCAATAGACAAATACATGTTGTGCTTCGTGAGGGAATTTTCACCAAACACGAAAATCATAAATGAAATGGTATTTCCCTACCAATTTATTGGTTAATTTTTGACTGTTTGAAATATTTTCTTATCAGATAACCGCATTCATCAGCCAAGAGCCTACACAAACCAGGGCAACGTTTGCCAACACGATCAAGTCGAGTGAAGTGTTACCTTTCGTGTTCTCAAACAATTGCAATCAGGTCGTAAATGCAGTAAATATATTGCAGACCAAATCTCTAAGGACTGGAGATTTGGATTTTATTGTGAAGCAATGTCTGTCTGACCTGACTTCTGAGGACATCATGGTTGAAGGTGCATTTAGTTTAATAATGAAAAATTCAAAAAATGTTTCTACTGCAAGTGCGAAACAAGTGTTTCAAGTCACCATAAGACATCTTGAGGCGAAACGAAAACGTCCAGTGCATTCAACCCAGTTGTATCGCTTAATGCTTTCGACATGCGCAAGTTTAATGAGATTCAGTCTGGATCCAAATTTGGACATCAAACACAAATATGAAGCGTCCGAAATGTACTCATCCTCAGCAATATTTTAAATTATCTGTAAGTAATAAAACTAACTTTTGTATAATTGAGTTTTTTATTTCGGCAAATTTTACATTTCCGTTCTTAAAGTTAATTTTAATTTTCTTCTTCTTGTTTTTCAATCTATCAGTTTCGCGTGCCAAATATATAAGTAGTTATGATTTTTTTTTCCTGGTATATAATATAATATTTAAGAATAACATGAACGCTCTGGTGCATATATAGCGATGGTTTAAGGTGTAAAGTTGTTGACTGATTGTTGCAATTAGAAGATTAAGAGGTGACATTTACAAAATATGTGCTTTCTTTTCATTTCTATTCTCTTTTATTTCATTAAATTTGTCTTTTCTTTCTTTAATGTTGTGTTAGGTAGGTAATTTTGAAAAATCGATTTTCGAAAGAATGTTTTTAGTAGAATGTGTATGAGTTTGATTTTTTTATTTACATAGTTCTGTTCGTACAGTTAATGTTCTTTTTTATGATTTAATATTAGAAATATGTACAGAATATTTAATAAGGAAATAATTGCGTCCGAAATAGTTTAGAAGATTAAAAATAGCTGATTTCTATACAAATTATTCTAATAAGCAACTAAAAAAATATTTTAATATTTTTGTCGAATGCATTTTCAACAAATTATTTCAATAATGTAAATAAGCTAAGCGTTTAAATACAAAAATGGTGTTGTTTGTGTATTAATTCTTGTTTAAAGTTCTATTTTATTTCTAAACCCTTGTTGCAGCTATCTACTTAGTCTACTTATCCTCCTTTTTTTTTATAAATTTCTATAAAAAATTCAGTCGATTCTTTTTTAATTAACGTTTAAAGTCATGCACAATAAGTTCTTTTCAAATTCTTGCTTAGGAAATCTATAACGCACTGTAATCATTCAACATAACCAAAAAGAAAAACGTATATGGAAAAGGATAGTAAGAAACACACTTTGTTAAAAGTTCTGGGGCCCTACTCTGTAATTCGGTTCGAAAGCAAATATTTTCGAAAACGAATATTCTCTACTCTCTCTGTAATGCGGATTAGAAATCTAGTACTTACGGAATGACAAATCCGTATTCGGATTTTTCGTACCTGGCAGTGCGTTTCCGAATGTCATTAGCGTTTGAAAACGGAAATTTTGTTTCTACAAAAGGACACAAAAGGAGAAATTGTGTTGTGTTGTGTGAAATACATAAAATGTAAGTAAGGAAATATTAATTTTATTCAAAATTTAACTTAAATAATGGTGGAGTTCATGTGGTCTCATCCCGATTTGACTAGGGACGTTTGAACGCCTCGGACGCGAGAAACACTTCCAACAATTTGCCAGACAGACTATTGTTTTCTTGAAATGCGGAAGGACCACCAATGCGAGACGGTGTTCTTCTCTATTTTCTTGCTCCATCCATTTATTATGTTTTTATTGAATTAGTTATTTTTTCTTTAACAATAAATTTGAACATTCTCGTCTTCTTTGTAATTTGTTTTGATTTTTGCTTGGAAAGATCTCATGAGAAATACTTCGAGAGCCGGCAAATCTATTCTATAAATAGAAATAGTACTAGATGATTTTTCTATTTGATTCGAACATTTTACAGATTTACGAATTCATACACGAATCGAAAATCAGGGGCCGAATTACCGCTCACGTGAACGAGTGAGTGAGTCTCATCAGTGAACGAACGAACGAGTAGCCACATTGAGATGATGATATTCGTTAGATCACGTATCGTTTGAGAATTAAAAATTGTAGTAGTTTTAATCGAGTCTCGATTATTTTGAAAAAAAAAATTTGAGAGGTTTAACAAATTAAAAAACAAAAAATTGAGCGAAATAGCGAAGGCAGAAATATTAATTTTTTTTAAAATGAAACAACACAGTTTGACTGCTAACAAAAGACGAGATTGGTGAAGCTTTGGAGAAGAAAATCATGACCTTAATAAATTATTAGCTAAGAATTTCACAATAAATTAACTCAAAAAAAAAGTTCTTCCCATCAGTGAGCTCTGAGCGGTTTGTGTGTCGAATGAAATTAAGTTCGATAGCTGAGCAGAGAATTTAAAATTTTTGTACTAGAAGCTCGATACTGAACTCGATAACGTGAGAGGTAAAAAGCCAAAAGCACACAAACACACACAATTCAGTAACGTATTATTCGATAACGGATGCCAGATTCGAATAGGATTGGCTTTCGAAAAGAATTACAGAGTAGAACACCTGCCTTCTTTTTAAATTTTATCAACATAAAATACACAACAAAAGAGACTTGCTTTTCGTCTCTTTTATCCCGAAAATGCATTCCGAAGCTGCAAATACAGGGTCCGCCATCTAACGTTTTTTTCTTTTTTTCAACTAGTGCTTATTTCGTGAATGGTAACATTTAGCTAATTTGACAGATAATTAGTTTTATCCTTCCGCTGAATGAATATTTGGGTTGTGTATACGCTTGAACAACGCTGGGAAATATTGCGACACTACTTTGAAAATCATGCGATTTGACACCGTTGGACTATTATTTGTGGGGTGCCGTAAAAGATAAGTGTTACGCCGACAGGTCAGAGACAAATGATAAGGACAATATTCGTGAAGCCATTGGTGAAATACAGCTGCACTTATTTTCCATTATTAACCGGTAGGATTATATTTTCAAATAAAAAAAAGAAATTTGAGAAAATATTCAGCATTTTTTTTAAAGCATTTTCAAAAAAAAAAGTTATTTGGCGGACCCTTTAGTTGTGTAAAGTAAGAAAAATGAATAAAAACAAAACACAAAATTGAATATAAAATTTGGAATTCTCCACTTTAATTTGATTTCGCTTTATATTTAATTAATATATATTTTTATAATTTTAAATTTATTTTAATTTTTTTTTTGTTTTTGTTTACAGAATAACTAATTTACTTATTTATTGTTTAAGCGTTTTTATATAAATATATGTATAATTAAATATAATTATAGATATATATATATTTCTTCACCGCATTGCATAAGTTTTTTGCATTCTTAGTTCAATTACTTTCTAAATTGATAAGAAAAGCATTTTTAATGTTTTATACTTTGTTTTGTAAATATAAAATTAAATTATTTCACAGAGTAAAAAATCAAAATAAAAATGAAAAAAAAAATACTAATAGAAATAAAATTATTTAACTTATAAATAAATTCTTTTACGAAGAATTAAGGAAACTAAAATAAACATTCATATCATCAATTTCTTGTATCGTTTCTTTTCAGAAAATCAAAAAGGAAGCAAAGGAAAAATATACATTATTTTAATATATTTTTGTTTTCTGTATATTAAGATTACACATATTTTTGTTTATACATTTTATTAAAGTCTAGTTTAGTATATAATACCTAGAATGGTTTTATATTGAATGTAATGTGTAAAAAAAAAATAATTATGGGAAACGTTAAAACATAAATATTCTTATGAGTTAATATCGTTCAAGTGGATTTGTTTTTAATTTTTCATATTATGCGAATTTCACTTCATTTCTATTTGAATTAAATATTTTATGACTGAATACATGGTTTCTGTATACTTTTTTACGTCTTCGTATATTTTAATAAATAACACTCCCCGAGCAATGTGGATCAGCGCCACAGTTAAATGTCACGACTATAAAATTAGATATTGAACAAGAATTTCTTTTCTTTTGTTTGGACAATGTTGTGTTAATGTTTTAAAATTTTTCAATTGATTGGAGAAAACTTAAATATGAAGTATGATCATTTGCGTAAGTTTCCTTTCTCTTCATTTTGTCACAGCTATTTTTAATAAAATAATATTTTATAATAATCACCATTTTATGCACATTCTCACATTCATTTACTTTTTTTAAGAAAAACGTTTGTTTGCTAAGATTACATGCCTTGTAATTAAGACGGTATTCTGTTGTGTTTGAATGTGATTTTTTATACAAGGCCACAAGAAACACTTTCGTCGTTTCTTTATTTTGTTTTGTTGAAAAACACCGAAAGTTTAACTGAATTTTTATAAATGTAATTCGAAACTTTGGAGGAGAGAAAAGAAAAGGAAACTTCGTTCTAAGCGTACAGAGTGCATTCTATGTAGCTCGTTGGCACGAATCCTTCATCCCAACCATTGGAGCCATTTAGCCTCCGCACACGGGTCCACCCATCACCCTGATCGATCTCAATAACTTGCAATTCTTCACCCTCGTTCATAGGAATGCTTCCTTCACTTGACGCTACAAAGAAACAAAAAATGAAAAAAAAACATTTATATTGAAAAAAGGACTTTCTCACCTTCGAATGGATAAAGTGCTCTACATGTGCCGAGGGGCTGAAGCGCTTCAGCTTCGTTTTCAAAGTAGGCATCTTCACCGATTGCATTCTCATTCGCACTACCTTGACCTGAGCCGGGCAGTGATGTGTGCGATGTTCCCAATCCGCTTTCCGGACTTGCTGAACTGCTAGAAATAATCATAGAGGAATATTTTTGTTGAAGCATTTGCCTACAGATTTTCATTTGCAAGAAACAAAAGCAGAATTAAAAACTTAAAATTTGTCAATGGAACTAAGGAAGATGAATTTTATGCTAAGACTCTCAGTCCTATCGAGGTAACTGCTTGGAGATCGGTGACCTCGTCCGTAAGCACACAAGAGTTCAACAATCTTGTTGATTAACTAAGAGCTAACTCTACTTATGGTAAACAAAATAAGTGAAAAATGAAAATAATAATAATAATTTGGGAATAAAATGGCAAAATAAATTCGTTCTTTTGTTGTAAGACGACAAAAAAATTAGAAAAAAAGGATATTTGAGAAAGAGAGAGACTTAAAAGTGTACCCGTTATTATTATTATTATGGCCATTTTGAATTTGCGCCACATTTTCCTCTGAATCTGACCTGCTTAAGCTTCCAGCATCATCATGCTGATCATCACCATCATCGTTGTTATCTTCTGTACTTCCATTGGAATGTCTAAAAATATAAAGTAAAAAGATTAAATCTAATGCATTCCCTCATGTGAACACTTAAATACCAACCTCGATACTCTGTGACCATTGTGGTAAATTCGATTCGCTTGTGGACTATTATTCGCCACATGCGCACTGTTCGCCTTATCAAGGTATCCTTGGAATTTCTTCAAATCCTCATTCAAATTGGTTAGATTAGTTTCGGATGCATTGAGTTGGCCTTCAACTGTCATTGGATTACCCAACGATGGATTAGCTTCGTAGACAACTTTCATTTTCATGATGCCATCACGTGCGGCTGTTTCTTGAACAATCTTCTGTTGGAGTTCTTTAACTTTTGCTTGTAGCTTTTTGCGCTGTTGATTTGGTGGTAGATCACTAAAATCTTCCTTCATGCCGTCCGCAGATAAGGAATTCTTTTGGGATTTCATTGAAAGAAAGAGAGAGAAAGAAAAAACAAACAAATTTAAAACAAAGTCACAAATTTACTGGTAGAATGGAACAAATGCTAGACAAACAAAAAACAAGGACACACATTCGCTTGGAATGTGCTTCATTTAATGAAAAGGTGAACATATTTTGAGTGGGATTATTTTATAGTTTTACGAATAAAAAAAGGAAAAACGTGCAATTTTCGTCTATGGTAAAAAACATTTCACACTATTAACATTATTGTTTGTATTCCAAGTTTGGTATTGAACATGCGAGAAGTAACACAAATATGTTAGGACATCACACGAACACACTTCGTAACAAAATTGCACAGAAACTTGTGTCTAAGAACTTTGACTAATAAAAATGAAAACGATTCGAAAAAAGTCGGGTTATGTATGATTTATGACTGTATGTTTAACGATTGTAACTTCAACAATGGTTTATCCTTAACCAAATGCATCCTATTCCTTTTAAAAGTAGCGAGATTCGAAGCATCAGGTACGATTGTATCAATATCATACATAATTTAACTTTTTAACAAACCGTAAATATGACAAACTTTCATGAACGACAAGGCAATAAACAAATATTATTAACTTGTAGTTTCTTACATACAAAATTAAACTTAAAAAAACTTAAGATGAAATAAAAATAAACAAAAAACTTAAAAGGTAAATGTGCGAGTTGAATTGTAAACAGATTTGCACTCGAAAGGATTCAATACTATTTTTTTTTCTTTTCTTATGTTTTTATTTGTTTTTTGAAGCATACCTTCATTGTTATACAGGTTTCAATAATCTTCTGTTTCTTCGACAGATTTTTGTTTTATGATTAAATTTTTTTATATTCAGATGAGTGTTGTTGTGATGAAAGAGTAGTGTATGTGTGTTTTTTCGGTATGTATGGAAAAATTGAGTTTTTATTTTCGGAATTTTCATAACGTTACGTTATTTTTTTTAACGGTAAGCATGAAAAAGCAAGAAAACAGAGAAAATATGTAAAAATAAATAAATATTATTTAAACCAAACAAAAGAAAATTTCTGTATATTGTTAATTGAAATTGTTGATAAAACTTCAACAACGTGTAGGTTTCCTTAGTTTTGTGAGTTGGAAGGTTATACGATTAGTGTTGCGTTACCACCGAGCGTCGTAGGTTGTTTTTAATTTTTCAAAATTTACAGTCGATTAGTTGAGAAAAAGCAAGTGGAACAGTGAAGTTTGATGATGATGATGATGATGATGAATTTTGTCTAGCTACAAGTTTGCCTACAGCTATTAGAAATTCTAAGTCTTTGATTTAAAATTTTCCTACTAGAAAGAAATTAACGAATTTAATTTTAGAGAACTACATTTTGCTTATTTTGACTTTGATATGTAAAGCGTGATCCATTTCAAGGTTCCCTACTTTTTTTAAAGAAAAAAAACACAGCAAATTCAAATTTAATGGGGAATTTGAACGAATATTCTTTAGCATTTATTTTTTGAAGATTATGTCTATCAAATGTTGGCCGTTGCTACGTCGCAGATGGTCCATCCGTTGAGTCCAATTTTCGATGACTCGTTCGAACATTTTGACTAGTAACTGGCGAATGACACGCGTGATGTTTTCCTCCAAGGCCTGAATCGAAGCGGGTTTGTCCGCATAAAGTTAAAACTTTACATATCCCCACAGGAAAAAGTCTATTGGTGTGATATCACACGATCTTGGTGGCCAATCAACCGGTCCAAAACGTGAAATTATGTGCCTACCGAAGTGTTCTTTCAATAAATCAATTGATTGATGCGATGTGTGGGAAGTGGCGTCGTCTGGCTGAGACCAAATGTCGCCGAGATCACGAGCTTCAATTTCAGGCATCAAATAGTCGGTTACCATGGCACGAAAACGGTCGCCATTGACGGTTACGTTCGCACCCATTTTTAAAGAAATATGAACCGATGATTCCCAAAAACCACATCAAACCGTTGTTTTTTTTCTGGATGAAGTGGCAGTTCTTGAATCTCTTCAGGTTGTTTTTCGTCCCAAATGCGGAAATTTGTTTACATACCCATTGAGCCAGATATGAGCCTCATCGCTGAACGAAATTTGCCTCGAAAACATCGGATCTTCTTGAAACTTTTCAAGAGCCCATAGAGCAAAGTGATGTCGCTTGGGAAGGTCGAGCGGCCTCAGTTGTTGCACAAGCTGTATTTTGCACGCTTTCAATTTAAGAACTCGACGTAAAGTGTACACTCTAAGCTACGGCCGCTATATTTTCTTCAATAATGCTGGTGATGGTGTTGCAAATAGTTGCGAATAGTACGTTTAGTAGACCGATTACCTATGTTGAACATAATTTGAGCGAAGTGCACGAAACACATTCCTCACAGAACGTGAATTTTTGTAATAAAGTTGAACGATTTGTAAACGATGTTCAGGCGTAAGTCTTTCCATTATGAAATGCCAAACTACATAATTATTATGTTTTCGGTTTTTGTATTCAATTACTAAATTTTGTACCTGGACAAAATACCTATTAAATAATAATAATATGCTTATTTTTAAGGCTAATGTGAACATCACTCAAATTGTTTATATTTATATTTTGTTTACCGTTTTTTGGATGAAATGAATGAATGAAAGTGCAAACTTGCAAAAGGGAAACAAATAAATTTGCAAACAAATTAAAAAATCTGCAAGCATAAAATTAACAAAACAGAAAAGCATGGTACAACAGACATCGCCAGTGGGATTCGAATTTTATTTAAAATCCAATTATGTATTTAAGCATTCTTTAAACCAAAAATAAAAATACATATATGCTGTTTTGCTTTGGACAATCTTAACAATTTTTTAAACATTTAAAATATTTTCTTTACACAAATTTAGACTCAAAACAAAACACAAAAATGGGCGAAATATAAAATTTTGTTTTTGATTAGCGACGAGGACGAGGAGGATCAAAACAAAAAACAAAACAGAATTGCCATTAATTAACCCAGGATTTAACAATAAACGTGTTGGAATACAATAATTAATTTTGTTTAATTTTTTTGATTGTAAAGTGTAGACATTTTGTTCATATTATGTAAAAGTGACATTGTGTGTGATTTTTTTTGTACATGGAAACAAATCGACGGAGGTACTTACAATTTAATAAATTTTCGAAGATATTAGTTCCCAGTACATATAACAAATGATTTGTTATACAATTTTGTTGAGAAAACAATTTTGTTTTAGATTGCAAATCGCGGAGATTGGTTGCAATTTAGAATTGACATTGTGATTTTTATTTGTTTGTTTTTATTTTTTTAATTGTTTAAAATAAAAAAGAGAAGAAAATAAATGTTATATTAAAACGAAATTATAATATTTAACTTAAGTGCTATAAGATTGGATTATGGTCGAAAGCTGCATGTGTACAAATTTACTGGAGATTTATGAGTTCGTAGTGTAGATTATTATTATTTTTTTTTTTCATTTTGCAAATGCCCAGCTTAGCCTAGTGAAAATTTTGTTATGAGGTACATATTGTTGTCCAATTAATAAAGCTTAAGTGCGTGTTATTTGCATACTCAAGATACATGTTGTTAAAAAAGAAAATTGGATCCATTTGTGTTTGAATCGTCAACGTAAGATTGAACATGGGTATTAAGTAGCAAAAAAAAAGAGCTGATAGGTCTTAAACACTTTCGAAAAGTATAAAATCCGAACGATAAAGACACTTTTCTGTAATGTAACTTGTCTGTATTTTTAGTGCGAGATCATTCCGATCCCAGTAAAGTTTATGGGTCATTTCAAGGCATGGACTTGGTTTATAGTGCAATTAAAGGAAAACAGAAGAATGAAATAGAGAAATGCAAACTGCAACCACTTAAACTCAGCATCTGAAGTAAGAAAGCCTTATTTATTTTTATTATTGAAATTTAGATCGTATAAAAAAACAAAATGTGGGTTTAGGTCAATTGAGCTAAATTTGGTCTTATTGTAAGTACAGGTTGAACAGACGTGAACATATCGGATGAGTGTTGTCTAAGTCAAATGGCTGCAGGAGGTAGATGTTCGATTTTATTTAAACTTACATATGTTAATCTACTTCAAGAGGATGAAAATAGCTGTCAGCTGAAAATAACTGCCTTCAGCTGCCAAACAAAGTTTATGGATCAAACTGGAAAACTGTTTTGAGAATTAGCCGAGCTAAGGTTAGGTAAGGTTAGGTTAAAGTGACTGCAGATACAGGATCCACACACTTAGGCCAAAGAAAAATTTCCATTGTGATACGGAAACCACATGAATCTAGAGAATTACTTCTTACTAGTCGCACCATTTTGAGCGTTTTATAAAGCGAAGAAGATATTTAATATCCTTGTTAGCTAGTTCACTGGGTTTATCATAAAAATATTCTCCCAGATGAAGTTTGGGTCTTAATGAGAGATCAAGGCATGTGCGGAGCAGCTGATAGATTGTTTCTTCTTCTTTTTCGTCCATACAGCTCCTGCAGAAGTCATTTGAGGCTACACCACGTCGTATTGCATGTCTGCCTATAAGACAGTGTCCCGTGAGGAAACCTGTTAGGTTCCATTTTTAGCGAGTTCATGGCTCTACAATTTCCTGTGATGTCTCTGTGGCCCGGCACCCAACAGAGGTGAATATTAAATTGCTGCGACATCTCCATAAGAGATGATCGACAATCGAGAGCCGTTTGAGAGTTGGTTGAGACACCGTCGACTGTCAGAGAAGATGCGGATATAAGAAGTTGATATCACGTCTTCTCTTAGCCAAGATAGAACCTCTTTGATCGCCCAGCATACTGACAGCAAGCGCATATAGACCGCACGACCTCTGATAGTTACAAACGATGAGTTTGACATGACCTTGATGCCAACCCCCATCGCTTGTTACAGGCGGTGGACCTGGAGGCTCTCGCATGACTTTGAGGAAGCCAGCCAAGAGCCTCAGTTTCAGCATCTGCCAACGGTGAGAGGTAATCGTGCCATCGATATTACTCCTATCAATGACCGCAACCACGATTTTGTTTTGCTCCTTGAGTACATCACTAAATGGTTTAGTGAGAGGTACCCTTGGAATGGTTTGAGTGCTGGTGTTATGCACTTTATGTTTCTTGGGGACTGGAGTGGACTCCTCCAGCTGTTCTTTGTTTTGGCTAAAATGGATATAGCCCATTTAATCCTACTGTTATGGATGGGATTACTTCCATCCCCGAATGGATAACGACGCATAACGCATAACGACGTTGGTTATAAGAGCTCCTAGATTGGGTGGCAGTCTTCGCAGTGGTAGCAGGGTCATTATTCACAACCCTACTAACACCAGGAAGACTACCTCTAGGAGCAGCTTGGAGAGGTTTACTCTCGGTGGTAGTGGAATGGCTATTATTCACAATCCTTCCACTGCCAACCTGAGGAGGCGCTGTCACCGAGCTTACTCAGCACAGAAAATTGTGTTTTAGGTGACCGACTTGAAATGAAGCAAGGTTAAGTCTAATGGCTTAAACATTTGAAGCCTCTTATAACTTTTGTAACATTTTTTGCTTGTAAGTTTAACCGCTTAAGAGGAGTTAAATGATTTGAACAACAATATTTGTAATCTTGACTTGAATGCTCACCCAAAATGCAATGGAAAACTCCACCAAAAATTTCTTTAGCGATATGGATGAATGTCGAACAACAAAATTTGATGCCAATTAGAAACTAAACAGACAGATCTTTACTTACTGGACTAGACCTGTTTATTGTAAACATTCTCCAATTATGAACAAGAAAATTTAACTTGTCTAAATTACTATTCATTTGTCGTACTTGTACAATTCCGGACGTTCTATCGTTCAAATCCTGATTGAAAAATAAAAATATCGTTTTTAAAAATAAATAACAAATTAAGGATCTACGAAGATAGAAAAGCCAACCGTGTACTTCAATATCAAGCGATTATATAAAATTAAGTAGAAATCACCGTTTCCATCGAGAAAGGATTGATATAGATTAAGGAGGGGCACCACATTTAACTAGCTCTTTACATTCTGGCTTTTTCATATCATTTCAAGGATTTTAACAACCGGAAAGTGTGGTTATATAAAACTTCGAAGTGAAATGAGCTAGCCTGGCAACATAATTCATTATTCACCTCATCTAAATGCATAAAGGGGTCGTGTAAAGGGATTATACTAAAAGAATATAGTTTTGTGAAGTCAACGGAGCTCTCTTTGACTTGAACCAATACGAGGGTGGGTCTCATTCTATATCTCACCTTATTACTTCCAAATAGGATATTCCCTAAAATCCCGCCACGCTTTTTCAATTTGCCACCACTCACTGTTCCTTTAATTGTGTGTTTGTTAAGCGGTATGTGAGTGTGATTTTGTTCCATTGAGGCATCCGGATTGGCTTTGGAGAGATCCTCAAATGGTATATCTGTTGGTATTGTGAATCCGGACTGATATCTAAAAGAAACATTTTTAATTCCTGTCCTTCAAAGCAAAAAACTAGTAACAACTTACCTTTCTATAACTTTTAAGGAATCTTGTTTTTCATTTATTGACTCGCCAGCTTTAACAATACCCTCCAAACAACTAGCAATGATAGGTGCAACGGATGACTCAACATCAGCAGAACTAATAATAAATTCTCGGATACCACGGGTTCGTTTCTCATCGAGCTCTTGTAGCTTATTAAATACCTGAAAGGTATGGAATGGAAAAGTCAGTAAAAGACCAAATTGTAAACATCCCACACATACATTTGGCAACAGGACATTAAAATGTTGCTGTTGTAGATTATTTGTTTTCTGCAATTGATTTGCGTATTCATTTTTTGCATCGTCCGATTGTTGAATCTTTGCCGTCATAATATTTTTATATCGCTCAACTTCAGCCCGGCTGAGGTTTAAATCCATATCTGCTTTCTTATAGTTATCCACAGCCTTCTCTGAGTCCTTGTATGCTTTTTCATATGTTCGCTTGGCTCGTTCCAGTGATCCTAACTGTGATTGTAGGATCTGTTGCAAATGTGTGCCGTCTGTTAAACATTTCTGTAAGGTACAATCAAATTCATTATCATTTTGAACTTCAAAGAAAACAGAAAGACAATACATACTTTTCTATCTTCGCGTAATGTTTTTGACAGCAACGTTATACCCTGAATAATTTGTAGTTGTAGCGATTCGGCGACAACTTCTCTTTGACCGGCCAAGTCTCCGATTTCTTTGAGCACATTTCGAAATGCCTGCCACGATGTGAATCTGCAAGACAAAAACAAATTTGAATAAAGGAAAGTTCGTCGTGTGTAAAGTCAGTGTTTTTGAACAATCAAACAACAAAAAAGGAAGATGCTAAATCTTCTCCGAGATAACTCTCATGCAGTGAACAAGTGTTCATTGACCCTGGGTTGTTGTTGTTGACGAACACAGCAATAAGTGTTCACTAATTAATATTTAAATCAATCAAAAGTGACGCAAAGACGAAGAGGATGGAACACGTTCTTCTGACGGCAGACTGTGCAACTTTTGCCTAACCAAGTCCATGGGCGACTTACATGTCTGTAGGCCATGTCATATTCGTTTATTTTGCACAGTGATGATGTTGCACAACATCAGACTCGGTCTTGGGCTTAGGCTCGGGAATAAAAGTGTGACTGGAAGCCAACGCCGATCCGCCCACTTGTCGCATGTCGACGCAGGCAGACGATGGGGTAAGTAATTATCTTCTAAGCTATTATTACTTGGCAATGATGACGACCAACGATATCGTCGTCGTCGACGGGAAAAATAACAACTAAAAGGGATTGCATCACCGCATCGTTCTCTGGTGGAATGACGTGTTGTCAGGTTTCTCAGCCTTCAGGTAAGGATGCTAGTGCATCGCAGATTTTATATTGCTTTTCATTCTATGGACAGACGAGTTATATGTGTTCAGTAGTGCAAACATTTAAGTGTCTTTAACGCTTTAACTTCTTGTTTAAAATATGGAAATTCATATCAATGATTTTTTTGTCGAACTGAAAAGTCAAATGAAAGTATTTTGTTCACCACTATTCCTCTCTTTATTAAGAACCTGTGGAACAGGCCCACCAAGAATTGAGTGAAAAAGGCCAATAACATTTTCGAAAGAATGAATGAAAAAAGATTAAAATTTTGCAATCCTGAAAATTGGATTAAATACCATCACTGAGGCTGCATTATACATTCTACATTCTACAAATTTAATATTGCAAGGTACTCGCTTGTACTAGCAAAAATTAGACCAACGCAGCAATGGAAGAAAATAGCTTTTATTACACATTTTGTGAGCTAAAAAAGCGTTTTCATCAAAAAATACTCCCGCTCAACAACAATGAGATAGACAACAATTCCTGCGGAAATGGGTCAACAATTTCGGCTAAGCCTTTAAGTTACAATGTCACTGAACGATGGATGAATAGAATGGGGATGTGGGAGTGGGTGTTCTAAACAAACATATTTTTGTGCAGGAACTTATTCTTCTTCATTGCACACACATAATAAGTACAGACCAACATACACGATGAATACTTGTTTGGATAACAAAACAAGAAAAACTTTTATTTCTGGGGATAGTTTTTCTCTACCGTTAGTCGTATGAGTTTTTCTTTTTTAGCTTTACTGGCCAATGAACTTTCAAAAAGACATGATAAATGTCTCTGTGAAATGAAATGGGAAAAAACATGTTTGCAATCATTATGTCTGATGCTTAGATTGTTTGCTGGCAGGATATAAGAGCAATTTGAGAGTTTATTCCCCGAAATCCTTCACATTTTCATTAACATGTTCTTTTGTCAATAAAATTCTTTCAGACGAGCTCAACGCAAACATGTTTCCAAAATGTAATTTGAAAGTTGACGGATATTGTGGAAAAGGCAGGTAAACTTCTGAATATTGCAAATTTTAAGACCTAAGACGTTACAAATTTTGTTGGGTGTGATTTTAGTGTTTATTGTACTCTCTTGGCCGATTTGCTAGGGTTGTTTCCTTATAGCATTGTCATTAAATTAAAATCGTTTACAAATTGGTGAAAGAAGTGATAAAATTGCTCAACTGACAATGGAATGGACAAGATTTGCTTTGGTATTATGGAACATGTCTGAGTTGTTCCTATAGAATTTATTATCTTAAGAGTTTGGTTCTCGGTCCAGTACCGTCACTTGCCCTCGAGCCATCATTACATTATATGATGGTTATCGTTATACCTTATCATTCTTTTTTGCACCAGCTTTCTTTATGATGTACTTAAGTTTTCTTTGACATTCATATCGGGTTTTCCAATAGGGACTTGACGAGGTTGAATTTAATTTGTGAACGCACTCTTTCACTGTAATCATCGACCAGTCATTGTAACTTTATTCAGTAAACTCAACATTTTTAGCAAAGAAAAGTACACGAACGAGTAACGTTTGAAAATTATAAAAATATTCTACCGAAATTTGGATTCGGTGACCGAAACTCAAAGAACATTAACTCCGATTTCCGGTCGAGTCCTAGTAGACACGCAATAACAAGTAGTATTTTGGCCCAAATTGGACTCAACAGGATGGTGCCACAAGCCATTTACAATAGATTTATTGAAGAGTAAGTTTGATGGGCCTAGAAGAGTCACGGGCCATGAACAACACCCGACGTTTATTTAATAGGTCGAAGCAATAAGCTTCTGATTTCAGAACCGGGACACGGACTCTTACAAACAGTGAAGGAAAATCTATTCACCGAAGCACAGGGAATTGTACCAAGATGTTTTCAAGCAGCCATTCCAACAGCTGCTGAATGTCGAGCGAACCAAAGACGAAAGAGAAGCAAGAAGACCCGGATCCAGCCTCCAGCACAGAAGAGGTAGAAATATCCATCCAAAAGCTTAAAAATAACAAGTCCGCTGGGTCGGATGGCATACCTGCGGAACTTTTTAAATATGGAGGAGGTGTGACCACATGTATGGAGTACATAGTGCGCAAGACAGGTGTGAGTGAGAAAACACTTTCTTTAACAAATACCAGCTCCTAGGCTATGCGGACGACGTAGTCATCATCGGTCGATCCAAGACAGCTTCGCTTTAGGCCTTCACAGCGATTGAAGAACAGGCAAAACAACATCTGTCCACAGCCTAGGACAAAACGTCACTGTTGGTAGCAGCAATTTCGAGGTAGTTAAGAAGTTCACCTACCTTGGAACAAACATCAATCAACCAAACAACACCTTAGTGGAGATCCGACGAAGAATTAACCTAGCGAACCACTCCTGCTTCGGCACCGAGAGTTGGACGATAAGTAAAAAAGGGGAATTGATACTGGGCACTTTCGCAAGAAAAAATCTTCGACGGATCGGTTCCGTATGTGACGATGGTGAATGGAGAAGAAGATTCAACCGCGAACTGTACGAGCTGTACCAAGATGTGGGTGTTGTCCAGAAAGCCAAGAAAAGACGACTACATTGGCTCCGCCACATCGAGCGAATGGACGACAACGCTCAAGCCAAAAAAGTCTTCTCAACGGAGCCCTGAGGTTCGAGACGATAAGGAGGACCGAACCTACGCTACAAGGACCAAGTGACTGCGGATACCAGAGCGCTTGGGTTTTGGCGACTGGAGAGTGCATGCGAGGAACCATACCCGATGTAAGTCTGTAGTGTCTCAGGCTGAGATTCTTCATGGATTGGAATTGAAAGCCGGTTAAGTACTTACTTACTTAAGTTTGATGGGCTTCTTATTTAAAAAAAAAGGGTTGGTTCGATTTAACGCCTCTAGACTATTTTCTTTGGGACTCCCGACTACATTAAGTCATTGGTTTATGCCAACAAGCACACGTTGGAAGAGCTCAGAATCATCATTGAACGCAAAATAACGGCAGTTTCGGCTGAAATGTGTGGCCGAGGCATCAAGAGTTTTGTCCAACGAATCGACCGCTGCAACCGTGCCCGCAGTGGGGTGTCAAGTCTTCTTTGGAAAACCCTTTATGTACAAAATCAGATACTCACTCATTCTCGTCATCATCCTTTTCCTTTTTCTTAGGTTGGTAGTTCTTTACTAGTCGCCTGAAAAATAGAGAGAAAACAAAAATTATGTTCCATATTAAAAATTAAAAAGTTAATAGTATTTATTTATAATACCTAATAAGCAAAAACAAGCTGTGTGGTTAGATTACAAACGAGGTTATACTTGAAATTAGATTCTTAAATGGTATGCGCCTCAAGTCTTAGGCGTAAAATTTTGAATTTAGGAGTGGTTGAATTCTAACTCATTCATAACTCATAAAGTCATAAGCCTTCAAACTAAATCAGTTATGATCAGTTACACCTTACAATGTAGAAGAAAAAACAAATCCATACATTTATATGTGCTTGCAGAACTAATGGTGGTAATGATGCCTATTAAAAGTTGTTGCAAGCATAAAACCTAATTCTGTTATTCACAAATTATTACAAATTGACATTTTACGATGGCGGTGTTATGCTGGCGCCAAGAATTTGTATTTACATTCATAATTCTAGGTGTGTCTTTGGCAGTTTATATTTATTTTAATTTATCATTTTTAACAAAAAAGTAATGATATTTTAATTGAATGTGGGCAAAATGAACAAGTGGCTTAGCAAAAAGAAACACTTTAGCAACCATTAATCCGACTTAAAGACGATGGAATTTTAACGACTAAGAAGTAATTTAATGCAAAATAAAGATATTCTTGTCTCAATTATTATAAAAATTATATTTTACATTAGTAAATTTAAATACTCGAAAATATACACTTTCCATTAATGGTCTGCAATTTTCTCGTCAACAAACACCCGATTCAACACTCAATTAAACATAGAAAATGTCATGCCAAGAAAGAAAAACACATTTTATGCAATCAACACTTAAATCAGTTAACAATAAGGAACTCCTTGAGTTTGATTGAGCCTCAAGGTCTATCATCGCAATAGACCGGACGTTCACCAAACCATGCTCATGTTATTTCATATTTAATTCGACAAAGGAACTCAATACAATCCTATTCTATCTGTTGTAATTGTAAGTGCTCAGCTGAAGACAACAATAGAGAAAAATGTATTAACAATTCTTGATGTTGTTGATGGTGTATGTTGAACCAACAACAATATCCAGCAGCTGTCTTATAAGAAGCCAAACAAGTAGTTTGAAAAGTTTATTACACTTCGGTCAAGTGCTAAGCTGGAGTTGTAACCGTCGGTCGTCGTTAATGTGCAACTTGTCGTTTTTGGTGTTTTGTCTTCTTTAAGTCTTATCCTCAACCATCAATGTGGTGATGGTGATGATGACATCGAAAGAAAAGCTGTTCGATTATTTTTACATAAAAATTATTTCTACAACAATCGACCATTAACAAGGGAGTACTCAAGCACCTTAGCTGTCTGGGAGACAATTTGACGCTAAATAAAATCCGAAGTGATAAATTATTGCATATAGGGGGAGAAGCCTCCACAAATTGGCATTTTATTTGTTTATTCTGCTTTGCTTGTATGACTAAGTAAACAAACAGTCGACTTTGTATACTAATGAGGGCTTGGGGGTATTTTGGTTGCAGTTTTTTTTATGTGCTTTGTTCAAAACACTTATTGCTTGTCTGGGGGAGTCATGTGAATTGGGGTTGAAACCCGATATTTGTTTGTTTGGAAACACAAAAGTGCAGTGGTAAGCAATGTAGGTATTACTGTCATTTTAATTGAATTAAAGGGTGCATGGTGGAGATGCCACTCGAAAGAACAAACGGCAGCTAAAGTGCTGCAAATTGCATGCGAAATTAAATTAATTCAGTGTGAATGTCGATGTCTGCCGTGATTGTGATAAGCTAAATAAGCCGATTCGTAATTGATAAATCTTGTCGGACTTATGGTGAGGTTTGATTTTTAATTTTTGAAATGGTATAACTTTCATTCTTTCAAGTCAAATTGTGCGTCAGACAAATTTTGAACTCTCCACTTTCCTTTGTATCTTATTCAAGACCAAACAAAAATTAATCAACAATCTCTTCACTTTACCTCTAAACAACTTCAAGCCTTTAAAATTAAACAGAATCAAATAATATAAGTGAAGTGAAGGATTATGGACACTTATTGTTTCATCCTCACCCACGTTATTCTTTTGGCTTGGTCGTAAAAAAAAGATACAACCAGAATTACAGGAATAATTATTGTCTGACAACGACATGAAACAGAAAAAGATGCGTTGCGAAGATTTACAAACCAAATGGCACGCGATGAAACCAGGTCGCAATCTATGTTTATCTTTATTTCCTTGCCAGTCACTTTAAAGGCCAGTTAGGGAACTCAAGAAAAAAAAAACATCGATTCTAGTTTTTGTATTCAACAAATTCAAAAGTTTCTGTTAAAACATCGAAGAGTCTATACAACCCAGTTCTCCGCTTAAGCAGATTCAAAGTGATGTTAATTTTTCGCAATTTCACTTTAAGTGCCAAGTGCAGAGGCGTCTTCAAAGTATATTGTTTAACTGACTGAGAATAAAAATAAAAAAATAAAAATAAAAAAATAAAAATACGAACAAATCTGTTTACTTGGAAAATAACGAGCAGTGTGTTACTTGATTTCGGAAACAACATCTTGGCACCACCAAGAATCTTAAATATTCTCTTTCTTACTTTAAACACTCGTTAAATTTATTTTTCCAATTAATTAATAAAAAAAAAGAAGGTGGAAAAAACCCTCATAAAATCCAACGAATGGCGATCAAAAATTCATGTCTGCTTTGAGACGCACATCTGTGGGTGACCTTGCACCAGTTTCTTTTTCTTTTTTTTTCTTTTTTTGTACGCCTGTCTTGTCTTTCTTTTATTTATTAAATGAATTTTAATAACAAAATCTATTTCTGTTTTTCCCACACACAAAAGAAATTTATTTTTATTTCTTAACCAAGTTTGGGCCTTTTTTCAATGAAACGACAAATAGAAATGACGTTGATGGAATGGAGGCCCTTGTGCTTCACAATGAAACCACCTGTGGACGTCAGCGTGTCGGAAAAAAAGGAAATCGACAACACATTACAAAGGAAGTTGGATTTTGAAATCTTTTGTTAAGCGATTTAAGATTTTGTCGCAAGGGAGTATTAATGAGAAAATGTCGTTTTCTGCTTTCAAAATATTGAACAAATGTAAGTCACAAATTGTTGGTAATGTTTAATAAAATCATAAAAGAAGGTACATTTTTTTTAGTACCGAATTTTATGAAATTATAAAGAAGATAATTGGATGTGTATGCCCTTACTCAAATCAAATTTTGTTGCCGCAAAATATTAACAAATCGATAAGAGAACACTTGTCTTCTATGGCAAATCGATAAGCTCTATCTGAAATTTTTCCTCAAAAAGATAATAGAGATAACTACTTATCATTTCTGATTCACACCTAATAGTCAATTAACCAAGCCTCGTAAATTCAATAAAGAAAAAAGGTAAAATCTAGTCAAATAAAACCAACAAATATCAATCAAACAACATTATCATTACTGAAATACTTGAGACTCACCTTAATTTTGCCGCATAATCGCTTTCTATCGCAAGCCTTTCACGTACAAAGTTTCCATATTTGTCTAAAAAATCAATACCTTTATTTGTGTGTATCGATAAGTTGTCGTACTGATCCTGAAAATAATCCAAAACAAAACAAACGCGTTATTAAATATTTTTTTTGTTTTTGGAAAAGATAAAATCAAATAGAATTCGCGTAAAAGTAAAATAACACGCAATTTCGAAAGAATGCCTGACGTTTTGAGGTACTTGTGTACAATGTACATAATTAAAAAGCAAAATGGTCAGACCATGCTTGGTTTCCAACTGGCCTTACCAATTTCAGACAACAAGACATTCGGCGCCATTAGATTAAACATTGCTCATTCAGCTTGATTCTGTTTATGAAAAGTTTACAGGGTTGCCAACTAATCGCTCATCATCGATTTGATCGAGCTACGATAGTCTTACGGATTTCAATATGCTATTTCTTACCTTCATTCTAAATAGTTGAGATTGACAAGGAAAATTGTATTAAACAATCAAAACGTACAGTCTTGGCAACAATGTTCTAATGTATTGATAGAAGATCAATTGATCTTTATTTGACCCACCTTTGGTCAGATGACGACAGACGTATGACGAACAGAAGAGAAGAAAAACCAAATTAAATAACAGAGGCGGCATAGTTGAAATGGAAGCTACGATAAATCACAATTTGTTATCGTGTTCGTTTATTGGATAGAAAAATTAAAAACAAAACTGGAATGCAGGGCATTTAAATGGATTCCTTTGTTTGTAATACAACTAGTTATTGCGCGAGCTTAAGATAATGTTAATTAAGTTTAATCAATGAGTTCCTAATCGATGATCATGATATGCATGTTGTTATCTTTTTTCCCCATTTTTGTTGGGTTTCAATCAAAAGCAAGAGCATCCCACACAACGATGACAAGACACCTTTCGAATTAGAGGTACAATATTAAGAGGGTAATAAAATCATCGTGACAAATAAGCAGACAAAATACTAAATTCAGCCATCGGGAAATGACTCAGGCTCATTTTTCTTGAAAATCGTAATCTTAATTCAATAGAATTGTGACTGTTTCTGTAATATGGTTAACATTTCGACAATTCTTTAACATGGTGACTTTACATTATGTTTATTGAAATGAAAGTTACAACGTTACATTATTGGGCACAATGAAATTGTGATTCGTTTGGATTAGGGCTTCAACTAACAAGCTTCTCGAGCCAACTCGGTGTTGGTTCAAGTCTTATTCTATTGTGACAGAGGCAGCAGCATTATTGTCAATTCGGTCAAGGATGTTCAGTCAGTCTAGCCGTTGAACCTTTATTTTTGTGGGTAGACCGGTTTCGTACAGTTCTCAGTCAGATCTTTCTTCATTCGACTGAAAAACAGCTGAATGCTCCGGAAGCTACTTGGTATAGCGGTTCTGTAGATAGTGAAAATCAATGAAACAGCATCAACTTTATTTTCATCCAAATTTGTTTGTTTTCTCTTTATACACTTTTTTCTTTTAATAATATTTGTATAACTTTCAAATATTTAATTGTAAGTCATAATACTTTAATCATTTCGAATTACAGCACGTTCCTATTTTAAATTCCGAACTACACCCTGTTTACATTTAATATTACCTCACCCAATTCTTTGGTTGAATAATATCTTTTTGTTTCTCTTGAGTTACTTAAGATTTCGCAGACTTAACAACAATTTGGCATCTAGCAACCATTACCACGAATAAGAATAAGCCTACAAGGTTGTTCGATAATAGAAACTGCAAAATTGTCAATTCAAAACATAGCGTTCATCAGTCACAACATTTCGTCATGTAACATCTTCGTGATTTAAATCGACAATGACCACAAAACTTGGTCAAGCTTTACAATCTTTTTTAAAAGCATCGACTGCAGAGGCACCCGTACGTGTAGATACCTCTGAGCATTAGAGCAAGCTCATCATTCCAACGATCACGGCCGCCGCCGCCGCAAGACGATTACAAATGAACCTTGCAAGAGATGGAAGATATCTATGGCTACCATACTTAGTTGGCACTTGACAGATATAAAATTCCTCCCACACAAATGTCCGATGCTCGGCCGGAATATTGATTAGGCGTCAACTGTATCCCGACCGCGCAGCACACTAACCCGAAGGGAATCGCAATTAAGTTGACAAGTTATGTTGCTGTATGCAACGGACGACTATCTAGCCGTGCCAAATTTGGACACATGAGTGCTTCAAAAGTTACGTCAACTTTCACTTAAAGGTGTGTGAACATCGTCTATCATTGTCATTGTTGCGTTGTCTTGTCATCGTTACGACGCACGGCGGAACGCGTCGTGTTGATCGGTTATTACGCGCACACGCGTCCATAGCATAAAATGCATCTTGCATGCATATGGATGAGTTTGACAGGTGAAAAGCACCTGTGTTTCTAACAATATAGCTTTTTTCTGATTTTCCCTTTTGTTTGCACGTCGAGGTCGATGCAACAGACATAATGACAACAACAAAGACGAGACGCCATTTAACGCCAAACGAAAGAGACAGTGAAATAGAAATTGTGGGAAATGAAGCAGGCGCAGGTGGACAGGTAATTAAAGTTATGGAAATTGTTTTGGCCAATAATACCTTTGTTTCAAGGTGCGTCAAGTAATGTACGCTTTGAATTTCAAAAAGCTATTAAAATGTCAACAAACAATAAAACTTAAATTCCCATTATTTCCAGTTGCACAAGTTTAAACATCAATAACATGAAAGGGATTCAGAAAACAGACGTTTTTAAAAGTTTCTTCTTCTAACTAAACAAAACAGGACAGGAAGTAAAAACAAAATTAAAACCAAACTGACTTATCATTTGCGATCAGCAAAACTTTTAATCAAAAACGCCCTCGTCAATTTCACCATCAACGTCGTATCGTCGTCGTCTTCGACTTGGCAAAGAAGTACATCAAATCCTTATGCATTCGTGCAAAGCACAATCCTTTCATTTCCCACTTCAGGAACAGGAAGACACTGAACAATGCCCCACAAGGCACAGGTAAACAGCTGCATAATAATCCCTTTGGATTATATGCAATGGAATACCTGACCCGATTTCGAACCGAAATTCTTTTTCTATGCCTCCGGTCGTCCTGAACAACTACAGCGCCGCGCACGGTTTAAAAAAATCGTTATCATATTGTCAGGACTCGCATATATTTCGTCTACCGCTGCAATATAACACATTCAGAGCCTTTTTCTTCTTCTAATCGATAAACGGGTTGGGAAGGAAGTCGGTAACTAAGTTTCATTTATATCCTGCCACTAGGTGAGCTATTTATAAATATGTATTTTCAACATTCAGGTCATTCGCCCGGCATTCGTTATTTATTTTTTGTTTTCTGTTTTCTGCCGTTTTTCTTTAATGTTTACCCAAAACCTCAGGTGAGGGTGGGTGCTTAGCAGAATTAAAAAAAAGATGAAAAACCAACAAAACACAAAACAAAAACGAAGGGTGGTAATTCATGTGGAAAGTGGTTATGAGAGGAGGTAGTGAATGTTGGTCGATTCCCACTCCTAGAAAAAAAAAAAAAAAAAAAAAAAACAAGAAACAGGTGAACATGGAATTATAGGTGCTGCTCTCATGCCAGTTATTTGGTCTTTGTCTGGTCAGTGTGGCAAAAAATATTGTATAAAGTATGTCTTGTTTTTCTTTTTGGTGCGGTTTTCAGGAACTGAATCTGAGTTACACCGAGTTTTTACCTACAGAAAAAAAACCTAATTGAGGATGCACTGAAGCCATACATTTTGCTTTCCTTGTCTGGTAGGTACGACGCCTGTTGTCGTTCGATGTCAAAAATCGTAGTTTACAGTTGGAAATCCACCCAACCATCAGTGAGTGTGTTGTGACAGAATGTTATCAACCACTGTCACCACTGACTGGAAGACCAATTTAATAAGCAAAAACTGTTAGTTGGTAGGTACACTGTAAACAAATTAACGTTTCGGGTAATTTTTTGAACAAGTCCCTTGAGTTAATTGCAAAATATTATGTTTACTTAAATGCTTCGAAAGATTATGACGCATTAGCTGCATACATTTCAAATTTCAAAATAGAATGAATTAACAAACAAAATATAATTTATATCGTATCAGAAAGACTTTTGTATGAAATTTTTAACCTCGACCGAATATAATTCACAGCCAGTTTTTGTAAGAAACGTGCACAAGGGAGCGAATCGTCGACGACAAAATCTAGTTGAAGAGTGGTAATATTCCATGCCTCCTAAGATACGGAAGCCGATCAGTCGGTCAAAGTATTAGTCCCGGACCTGTCGGTTGAAACACCGGTTAATCGCCGTTGAAAGCCGGAGGGAACTCAGTTGATAAGCCGAGGGAAAATTTGTTGATACACCGCACTTAGGGGTATTTAGCTCAAAAAACCGATCATAAATCAATTTTTAAAAATGAAGAATTGCGAAGTAATTTTTTTCTTGGGTATAGTTAAATACCCATGGAAGAATTTACTGTACTTCGTTTTAATGTTTATGCACCCACTTCACCACAGCTTCAGTTGAAAGTCAGCGTTCGTAAGCTTGAATATTGAAGAAATGGACTTGTGCGAAAAATCGAACGTATGAATTATTTTTTTTCCACTTTTTTTATACGGCGAGTAAATATATTTGTGATGGATAGTTCAGCAGCAAGTGTGTACTTAATTTAAAAACTGTTTTTGTGTGTATTGAACCTTTTATTTAATAGATACTAGTATTTCAATAAAAGTGTGGAAATGGGCTATTTTTTTGGTTTTTTTGTTTTTGTTTATGGAACTTTTGTTATATAATTCGGTGTTATTCGGTAACATATTTGGTATCAACTTATAGAGAAAGATCTAATTAGAGAGATAAGAAACAAATTCGGTGCCTTTAGGTGCCTAGCTAGCTTTTGTCGTCCTTAGAGTGTATGTAGTTTTATCACAATTTCAGAACAGTTTTACATAAAATAAATTCTTTTGTGTGAAGTTTCGTCTGGTTTGTGCATTTTAACTAAAAGGCAGTTGTTTAATATTATGAATGAGTGTGAAGAAATTAATTTTGATGCCAAATTGAATCACCTTCAGAGCTATTTGCTCAACAAAAAAACATGCACTGGGGAAAATAATAGAGATTTCAACTTTCACCTGAATTCGTTTTAAATAAGCTTTAAACTCTTTTAAGGGTCTTTTCAGACATGTATCAACTCATTTGCACAAACAAATATTTTTGATCGGTTTTTTGGGCTGAATACCCCTATGTGCACCGGTTAATCGCCGTTGAAAGCCAGAGGGAACTTCGTAAATCCGTTGATTAACCGATTCAAAGCCGTTGGTGAGTCAAGGGAAACCTTGTTGATAGCCGATTGAAAGATCGTTGAAGCCGGAAGATACTCAGTTGATAAGCCGAGGGAAACCTTGTAGATACACTGGTTATTCGCCGTTGAAAGACGGAGGGAACTCCATTGAGCCGTTGATAAACCGGTTCAAAGTCGTAGATTAGCCAAAGAAAACCTTGTTGATAGCCGATCGAAAGATCGTTGATAGCCGGAAAAAACTTCGTTGATAAGCCATGGAAAACGTTGTTGATAGCCGATCGAAAGATCGTTGAAAGCCGGGGTATACTCCGTTGATACACTAGGGGAAACCCTATGGGACGCACGCATACGTCGTGGCTCATCACAAATCCAAACACATGAAGTTTCGAGCCGTGAAGGAAGAAAGTCATTACCAGGAAGAAATCCAGTGAAACTAGTCTGATACCGCAGAGAAAACTATTTATGCGAAGCCCCTCCGAAACCTGGGTGCTTTTTCCAAAGAACTCTGATATCTCTCTTCCAGGCGCAATCAAGAGAAATGCCCTATGGTCCAATTCCAAAAACATGAACTGTGGCTTCTTTTGTGGGAAAGGAACATTTTTGAAGACATTATACTCTACTCATAATCTTCTGCAAAACAGACGTTATGAATCAAGATGAAATCCGTCTACGAGCCCTGGTTTTAACGCAGATGAGAGCGAAAACTTCAAGTTTTTTTGTTGACCCTAGATTACAATTTTTTTTCAGTGCACTTGTGGTCATACGCAAAGATAATTTTTTTTTTTTTTTTAATAAAAATGAACCAACAGTAATACTGCTAATATAAACTTATATAAACCTAACTGTAATTGGATAATTCTGCTTTGACATAAGGGAAGTGCCAGGCCTTATAGTTTCTTTCTTGTCTTTTGTGTAGCTCTGAAGTAGAAGTAGTTGTTTGTTTTTTTCTTCTGTTTGTTTTTCTTGAGTTTTCATTTCTTACAAACAATTTTCTTTTTCCTGTTTTGGAATTATTCAAACCGTTTGTTTCCCCCACGTATAAAACACTTGTATGACCTGGATGTGAAGTTAAAAAAAAAACCCATTTTTGTAAAGAGCATTCGAATTAACGTATATGTAAAAAAAAGTACGCAAACATGCATTGTCCCAACCATGTCTGATCCTTTGGAAAAAGAATTTTCAAAATGGTGTTGTTTCCATTTTATAGCTCCGAGCTGGGAACAAGTGTTTTGGTTGTCTTATTCCAGTATAAATGGGTGTGTGCAGAGTTGGGCATTATTCGAATAAATTGTTATTCGAATAATTATTCGAATAAAAAATTATTCGCCACTAATTTATTCACGAATAATTTATTCGCGAATAAATTATTCGTGATTTTATTCGTTATTCGTAATTTATTCGTGATTTCATTCGTTATTCTGAATGACGAATAAAATCGACTATGTACCTTTTTTCATTTGTCTGTTTAACTTCAATTTTTTTTATTTATGTACGTTTCCTTTGGAATTAGACGGATGAAGTAAATGAAGTTAAGGATTAAGAAATGAAAATGAAATGAAATCTCAATCAAATCAAAACATTTTGAACATCTCAACAGGTTCTAATGAATGTGTATATGAATCAAATCTGTGCAAAAACGACATTGACTTTGTTTAATGCAAATTTGTTTAAGTATCGTGATGACATGTACAAAGTGTGAGCCTAAAGTTGTAAAAAATAAAAGGATTCCCAAACTCGACGTCTGCTGCTCGTGAATGCTTATCCTGAAAACCCATATTCGGACTTCAAAACCGATTCAGGAAGCGAAAATGACATAGAAGTACAATAGCAGCATACACAAACAACACCAAGAACCAGAGCTGATGACATAGTATCCCAGTGTTTTGCTGAAGAAGACCGTACGCTGAAAGTCTGGTTTGCTATCCAGAAGTAAAAAGGATATTTTAAAAAATATAATACACCATTGCCTTCATCTGCATCAGTCGAACGAGTTTTTTCATAACCTACCATGATAAACTTGCCAAAAGCAAACAAACTGTTTAATTGTTCTACAAAATTTCTTATGTTCATTTTATTCGTTATTCGTTTATTCGTTATTCGAATAACGAATAAAATAATTTATTCGTCATTCGAATAAATTTTCTTCGAATAAATGAAATTATTCATTATTCGTGAATAACGAATAAAATGATTATTTATTATTCGAATGATTATTCGAATAAATTTTGCCCAACTCTGGGTGTGTGCATGGTTTTTGTTCAAGTGTCCTAGATTTCGCAGAAAAATATACCTATTTTCCAGAGTTCATCTTTTTGAATGGTTGAAGTAAGTATGACGTCCTCAACATACATTTTGGAGAGGAATGAAGTTTTAGAGGATAGATGAGATTATTGCTGCACAATGGTGGAAATGAACAAGATTACTTTAAACATCTTGAAAACTTAGAAAGCTGGTTGGGAGGGATAAGCGTATAAAAACTAATTTTTCATTTAAACTTGTCAAAAGCACTTAACATGACTTGCTATTTTTCTTGAGTTCAGTTCAAGGTTTAAAAAATATATAAACTTGAAACGTTTGAAACAAAGATGTAAATTTGTACGTGTGTTTACTTGGGGTTCGTATTTTCTTCTTTTTTATCAACTAATTCGTGAGGAAAATGTGCATTAGTTTAAATTTTTCAGCTGTTTCCAATGCTCCGAAATTCTCAACAAATAAAAACATTTGGGAACTGGTTGCGACCCAATTCTGGTTTCATTTCCAAAACAGAACAATATATTGAAGTAAGCTCGCTTCCTGTGACTAACACATCGTTTGTTCTTTTTCTTTCATTCATTAACTTGTTTATACAAAGTGAAGTTAAAAAAAAAAAACGCCTTGACCACCCAGCATATGGCACCAGGTCGATAGTGTTCATTAAATTGCATTTTTTCGTGTTGAAACCCTATCGCCCAACCGAGATACCCAATACAAGTTGAATGACACATGTGGTGCTTGCGCGTGATGTCCATTAGAACGATTTGAACACAAAAAAACCTGCGACATGGCATCAAACAAAATATATGTTGTCGTCTTCGAATCCATGCATTACATCGTCGTGTTATTTTATGTTCATGGTCCTCCGTTCTCCGTTGATGATGGCGATTCATATCAAAGGCATTTTTTAATACCACTAAACGGGATGCAATCAATTCCCTTCGCCACCAACCAGACACACACACACGAGTTTTTCCATCAAAGATAACCGAAGGCACGCCTCTGGCAGTCATACGGCATTGTGTCAACATTTTATCAGTTGTGTTTTTGTATAAAGAAGGAAAATATGTTTTCTCCGGTTCTAAAGTTGTTTTGGTGCTTTATATGCACATTGCACATCATATATCTGATGGGGCTTCCAATATCATATTCAAGCATTTTGTTCCTTTTTTTATTTTAAAATTTTCGAAAGGCTCTCTTTTGATGGCATTTGTTTGTTTTCTTCTTCTTCTTTTTTGTCAATGTATGAGAAGGGTTGCCAACAATGATCTTATTTGTTTTGACAGTGCTAATTTAATGCATGATGTATTTTGATCATCATTTTTTATGTGCATTTGTCTCAGAATGGGAGACAAATTGGTGTGCTTATGAAGGGAAGGAGTGCTGAGCAACTGATTCTGCAAGGAGTACCATTAATGCCCACAATGCACCGGAAGCACTTTTATACAAACTCTTCTTCCCATTCATTCATTATTTGTATTATTATTCATACGAGTACAAAATGTTTAAAAACGAAACAAAACATCAAAGAATTGAGGGTAGGGTGTTCGAGGGACATTTTTTGTTTATTTTTGTGGTATGTTTGTGCCCTTGGTTGTACATAATTGTCTGTGTCATGCGGCGACATCATCGGCAACTTTTGTTTCTGTTATGCAAATCATTTTTATGACTGACGGGAAAAAAACAGTCAAAAATTGACAAAGAGTGCAATTGTGGTGGGCGCATGCATTCCCATGTTTAAAATGAAACGAAGCGACATTATTGCAATGAACGTGAAACAAGTCTGTTGAACTGTGGCAATGCAATTATGATTAACGACTTTGCTCAAATATTCCGTATGCATCATCTATGTGGACATAAACTCAATGCAATAAATGTAAATAATTTATTTTCAAGCAGTCGAACATAATGTTTATTTTGGGTGGGACATCGTGTAAGTAAAAAAAAGTTCCTTAATTATATTTTAAGTTTAACTTGTTACAAATTTATGCCCATCAAGTTAGCACTACAACTTTGGAATTTAAAAAAAGTAATTATGCAATTAATTGTCGTGAATTTGTCGTAAATTTGTCGTGAAACAAAAAAATTTGTCGCGTACTTATTTTAAAAGTTAGCCCCTGGTAGTGCTAACTTGATGCGAAAGTTAGCACTACAACCCCAGATTAGCTAAACTGGACACGTAAACCGAAAACTGAGTATGCAGATAATTGTCGTGATTTTGTCGCTGGTAAGTAGCGAAACAAAAAAAATTCCAAAATTTTTTTTGGAATTTTTGGAATTTTTTTTTTAAAATGACCCCTGGTAGTGCTAACTTGATGCGAAAGTTAGCACTACAACCCCAGATTAGCTTAACTGGACATCGAAACCGAAAACTGAATATGCAGATAATTGTCGTGATTTTGTCGCTGGTAAGTAGCGAAACAAAAAAAATTCCAAAATTTTTTTTGGAATTTTTGGAATTTTTTTTTAAAAATGACCCCTGGTAGTGCTAACTTGATGCGAAAGTTAGCACTACCACCCCAGATTAGCTTAACAGGACATCCGAACCGAAAACAAAGTATGCAGATAATTGTCGTGATTTTGTCGCTGGTAAGTAGCGAAACAAAAAAAATTCCAAAATTTTTTTTTGAATTTTTGGAATTTTTTTTTTTTAAATTAAGTTAGCACTACCACAACAGATTAGTTAAACTGGACAAGCAAACCGAAAACAAAGTATGCAGATAATTGTCGTGATTTTGTCATTGGTAAGTAGCGAAACAAAAAAAATTCCAAAATTTTTTTTGGAATTTTTGGAATTTTTTTTTTTAAATGACCCCTGGTAGTGCTAACTTGATGCGAAAGTTAGCACTACAACCCCAGATTAGCTTAACTGGACATCCAAACCGAAAACTGAGTATGCAGATAATTGTCGTGATTTTGTCGCTGGTAAGTAGCGAAACAAAAAAAATTCCAAAATTTTTTTTTGAATTTTTGGAATTTTTTTTTAAAAATGACCCCTGGTAGTGCTAACTTGATGCGAAAGTTAGCACTACCACCCCAGATTAGCTTAACAGGACATCCGAACCGAAAACAAAGTATGCAGATAATTGTCGTGATTTTGTCGCTGGTAAGTAGCGAAACAAAAAAAATTCCAAAATTTTTTTTTGAATTTTTGGAATTTTTTTTTTTTAAATTAAGTTAGCACTACCACAACAGATTAGTTAAACTGGACAAGCAAACCGAAAACAAAGTATGCAGATAATTGTCGTGATTTTGTCATTGGTAAGTAGCGAAACAAAAAAAATTCCAAAATTTTTTTTGGAATTTTTGGAATTTTTTTTTTAAATGACCCCTGGTAGTGCTAACTTGATGCGAAAGTTAGCACTACAACCCCAGATTAGCTTAACTGGACATCCAAACCGAAAACTGAGTATGTAGATAATTGACGTGATTTGGTGGCTGAAAAGAAGCGAAAAAAAAATTCCTCACTGCAATCAATTTGTTTTTCAATTTTTAATTTCTTCAACTTTTTGTGCAACACTACAATAAATGTTATTGTAATACAATAAATATCGACAAGCTAAAACAAAATATTCATTAAAATGAATATGGGATGATTTTCGAAAATTTCTTAACCTAGCACTACCATATGAAATTTTGTTTCCTAAATGCTTTTTTGAACCAAATTTGTTGACAACAATTGTCGTAAGACTCCTTCTTGCCAAAAATACCATAAACAATTTTGTCGCGCCTTTAGATAAGAAGCAGTCGGCCCTTGACTGCAATCACTAAATATTACCACGTGCTAGGAAAATTTTTCTAAATTTTCAAATTTTGCAACTTTTTGCCCAAGACTATAATACATTTTGTCTTAATACAATAAATATCAACAAGATAAATCAAAATATTCATAAAAAAAATTTGTCGCGCCCTTAGTTTATGAATATGGGATGATTTTCGAAAATTTCCTAACCTAGCACTACCATATGAAATTTTTTTCCCTAAATGCTTTTTTGAACCAAATTTGTTGACAACAATTGTCGTAAGACTCCTTCTTGCCAAAAATACCATAAACAATTTTGTCGCGCCTTTAGATAAGAAGCAGTCGGCCCTTGACTGCAATCATTATATATTACCACGTGTTAGGGAAATTTTTCTAAATTTTCAAATTTTGCAACTTTTTGCCCATGACTATAATACATTTTGTCTTAATACAATAAATATCAACAAGATAAATCAAAATATTCATAAAACAAATTTGTCGCGCCCTTAGTTTATGAATATGGGATGATTTTCGAAAATTTCCTAACCTAGCACTACCATATGAAATTTTTTTCCCTAATTGCTTTTTTGAACCAAATTTGTTGACAACAATTGTCGTAAGACTCCTTCTTGCCAAAAATACCATAAACAATTTTGTCGCGCCTTTAGATAAGAACCGGTCGGCCCTTGACTGCAATCACTAAATATTACCACGTGTTGGGGAAATTTTTCTAAATTTTCAAATTTTGCAACTTTTTGCCCAAGACTATAATACATTTTGTCTTAATACAATAAATATCAACAAGATAAATCAAAATATTCATAAAAAAAATTTGTCGCGCCCTTAGTTTATGAATATGGGATGATTTTCGAAAATTTCCTAACCTAGCACTACCATATGAAATTTTTTTCTCTAAATGCTTTTTTGAACCAAATTTGCTGACAACAATTGTCGTAAGACTCCTTCTTGCCAAAAATGCCATAAACAATTTTGTCGCGCCTTTAGATAAGAACCGGTCGGCCCTTGACTGCAATCACTAAATATTACCACGTGTTAGGGAAATTTTTCTAAATTTTCAAATTTTGCAACTTTTTGCCCAAGACTATAATACATTTTGTCTTAATACAATAAATATCAACAAGATAAATCAAAATATTCATTAAAAAAATTTGTCGCGCCCTTAGTTTATGAATATGGGATGATTTTCGAAAATTTCCTAACCTAGCACTACCATATGAAATTTTTTTCCCTAAATGCTTTTTTGAACCAAATTTGTTGACAACAATTGTCGTAAGACTCCTTCTTGCCAAAAATACCATAAACAATTTTGTCGCGCCTTTAGATAAGAAGCAGTCGGCCCTTGACTGCAATCACTTATTATTACCACGTGTTAGGGAAATTTTTCTAAATTTTCAAATTTTGCAACTTTTTGCCCAAGACTATAATACATTTTGTCTTAATACAATAAATATCAACAAGATAAATCAAAATATTCATTAAAAAAATTTGTCGCGCCCTTAGTTTATGAATATGGGATGATTTTCGAAAATTTCCTAACCTAGCACTACCATATGAAATTTTTTTCCCTAAATGCTTTTTTGAACCAAATTTGCTGATAACAATTGTCGTAAGACTCCTTCTTGCCAAAAATGCCATAAACAATTTTGTCGCGCCTTTAGATAAGAACCGGTCGGCCCTTGACTGCAATCACTAAATATTACCACGTGTTAGGAAATTTTTTCTAAATTTTCAAATTTTGCAACTTTTTGCCCAAGACTATAATACATTTTGTCTTAATACAATAAATATCAACAAGATAAATCAAAATATTCATAAAAAAAATTTGTCGCGCCCTTAGTTTATGAATATGGGATGATTTTCGAAAATTTCCTAACCTAGCACTACCATATGAAATTTTTTTCCCTAAATGCTTTTTTGAACCAAATTTGTTGACAACAATTGTCGTAAGACTCCTTCTTGCCAAAAATACCATAAACAATTTTGTCGCGCCTTTAGATAAGAAGCAGTCGGCCCTTGACTGCAATCACTAAATATTACCACGTGTTAGGGAAATTTTTCTAAATTTTCAAATTTTGCAACTTTTTGCCCAAGACTATAATACATTTTGTCTTAATACAATAAATATCAACAAGATAAATCAAAATATTCATAAAAAAAATTTGTCGCGCCCTTAGTTTATGAATATGGGATGATTTTCGAAAATTTCCTAACCTAGCACTACCATATGAAATTTTTTTCCCTAAATGCTTTTTTGAACCAAATTTGTTGACAACAATTGTCGTAAGACTCCTTCTTGCCAAAAATACCATAAACAATTTTGTCGCGCCTTTAGATAAGAAGCAGTCGGCCCTTGACTGCAATCACTAAATATTACCACGTGTTAGGGAAATTTTTCTAAATTTTCAAATTTTGCAACTTTTTGCCCAAGACTATAATACATTTTGTCTTAATACAATAAATATCAACAAGATAAATCAAAATATTCATAAAAAAAATTTGTCGCGCCCTTAGTTTATGAATATGGGATGATTTTCGAAAATTTCCTAACCTAGCACTACCATATGAAATTTTTTTCCCCAAATGCTTTTTTGAACCAAATTTGTTGACAACAATTGTCGTAAGACTCCTTCTTGCCAAAAATGCCATAAACAATTTTGTCGCGCCTTTAGATAAGAACCGGTCGGCCCTTGACTGCAATCACTAAATATTACCACGTGTTAGGAAAATTTTTCTAAATTTTCAAATTTTGCAACTTTTTGCCCAAGACTATAATACATTTTGTCTTAATACAATAAATATCAACAAGATAAATCAAAGTATTTTTGGCAAGAAGGAGTCTTACGACAATTGTTGTCAACAAATTTGGTTCAAAAAAGCATTTAGGAAAAAAAATTTCATATGGTAGTGCTAGGTTAGGAAATTTTCGAAAATCATCCCATATTCATAAACTAAGGGCGCGACAAATTTTTTTTATGAATATTTTGATTTATCTTGTTGATATTTATTGTATTATGACAAAATGTATTATAGTCTTGGGCAAAAAGTTGCAAAATTTGAAAATTTAGAAAAATTTCCCTAACACGTGGTAATAATAAGTGATTGCAGTCAAGGGCCGACTGCTTCTTATCTAAAGGCGCGACAAAATTGTTTATGGTATTTTTGGCAAGAAGGAGTCTTACGACAATTGTTGTCAACAAATTTGGTTCAAAAAAGCATTTAGGGAAAAAAATTTCATATGGTAGTGCTAGGTTAGGAAATTTTCGAAAATCATCCCATATTCATAAACTAAGGGCGCGACAAATTTTTTTTATGAATATTTTGATTTATCTTGTTGATATTTATTGTATTAAGACAAAATGTATTATATTCTTGGGCAAAAAGTTGCAAAATTTGCAAATGTAGAAAAACTTCCCTAACACGTGGTAATATATAATGATTGCAGTCAAGGGCCGACTGCTTCTTATCTAAAGGCGCGACAAAATTGTTTATGGTATTTTTGGCAAGAAGGAGTCTTACGACAATTGTTGTCAACAAATTTGGTTCAAAAAAGCATTTAGGGAACAAAATTTCATATGGTAGTGCTAGGTTAAGAAATTTTCGAAAATCATCCCATATTCATAAACTAAGGGCGCGACAAATTTTTTTAATGAATATTTTGTTTTAGCTTGTCGATATTTATTGTATTACAATAACATTTATTGTAGTGTTGCACAAAAAGTTGAAGAAATTAAAAATTGAAAAACAAATTGATTGCAGTGAGGAATTTTTTTTTCGCTTCTTTTCAGCCACCAAATCACGTCAATTATCTACATACTTTGTTTTCGGTTTGGATGTCCAGGGGTCATTTAAAAAAAAAAAAATCCAAAAAAAATTTCTGGAATTTTTTTTGTTTCGCTACTTACCAGCGACAAAATCACGACAATTATCTGCATACTCAGTTTTCGGTTTCGATGTCCAGTTAAGCTAATCTAGGGTTGTAGTGCTAACTTTCGCATCAAGTTAGCACTACCACGGGTCATTTTTAAAAAAAAATTCCAAAAATTCCAAAAAATTTTTTGGAATTTTTTTTGTTTCGCTACTTACCAGCGACAAAATCACGACAATTATCTGCATACTCTGTTTTCGGTTTCGATGTCCAGTTAAGCTAATATGGGGTGGTAGTGCTAACTTTCGCATCAAGTTAGCACTACCAGGGGTCATTTTAAAAAAAAAAATCCAAAAATTCCAAAAATTTTTTTGGAATTTTTTTTGTTTCGCTACTTACCAGCGACAAAATCACGACAATTATCTGCATACTCAGTTTTCGGTTTGGATGTCCAGTTAAGCTAATCTGGGGTTGTAGTGCTAACTTTCGCATCAAGTTAGCACTACCACGGGTCATTTAAAAAAAAAAAATCCAAAAATTCCAAAAAAAAATTTGGAATTTTTTTTGTTTCGCTACTTACCAGCGACAAAATCACGACAATTATCTGCATACTCAGTTTTCGGTTTCGATGTCCAGTTAAGCTAATATGGGGTGGTAGTGCTAACTTTCGCATCAAGTTAGCACTACCAGGGGTCATTAAAAAAAAAAAAAAATCCAAAAATTCCAAACAACTTTTTGGAATTTTTTTTGTTTCGCTATTTACCAGCGACAAAATCACGACAATTATCTGCATACTCAGTTTTCGGTTTGGATGTCCAGTTAAGCTAATCTGGGGTTGTAGTGCTAACTTTCGCATCAAGTTAGCACTACCACGGGTCATTTTTAAAAAAAGATTCCAAAAATTCCAAACAAATTTTTGGAATTTTTTTTGTTTCGCTACTTACCAATGACAAAATCACGACAATTATCTGCATACTTTGTTTTCGGTTTGCTTGTCCAGTTTAACTAATCTGTTGTGGTAGTGCTAACTTAATTAAAAAAAAAAAAATTCCAAAAATTCAAAAAAAAATTTTGGAATTTTTTTTGTTTCGCTACTTACCAGCGACAAAATCACGACAATTATCTGCATACTTTGTTTTCGGTTCGGATGTCCAGTTAAGCTAATCTGGGGTGGTAGTGCTAACTTTCGCATCAAGTTAGCACTACCAGGGGTCATTTTAAAAAAAAAATTCCAAAAATTCCAAAAAAATTTTTGTAATTTTTTTTGTTTCGCTACTTACCAGCGACAAAATCACGACAATTATCTGCATACTCAGTTTTCGGTTTCGATGTCCAGTTAAGCTAATCTGGGGTTGTAGTGCTAACTTTCGCATCAAGTTAGCACTACCAGGGGTCATTTTTTTAAAAAAAATTCCAAAAATTCCAAAAAAAATTTTGGAATTTTTTTTGTTTCGCTACTTACCAGCGACAAAATCACGACAATTATCTGCATACTCAGTTTTCGGTTTACGTGTCCAGTTTAGCTAATCTGGGGTTGTAGTGCTAACTTTCGCATCAAGTTAGCACTACCAGGGGCTAACTTTTAAAATAAGTACGCGACAAATTTTTTTGTTTCACGACAAATTTACGACAAATTCACGACAATTAATTGCATAATTACTTTTTTTAAATTCCAAAGTTGTAGTGCTAACTTGATGGGCATTACAAATTTGGGACTTGACGTTTCATAAATATTTGGAAAAAACGCAATTTTACGTCATTGAAATTGCGATTTAATAATACATAATTACATCATAGGATGATCGTGACAACTTTCCATTGGAAGGCGCCAGTAATGGCTCAAGGAAGGGAAAGTACGTGCATGGCTTAAATTGAGGGTCGTAATTTGCAACAACAACATTGAGGTTTAGTTCAGGGTTTCATAAACATTGGTTCAAACGCTAAAAAAACACTTAACCTTACCGTTGCGAACCCCGTTTTTCTTTGAATGTTGAAGACAATGACCGGTAAAGCAACCACAGTGACAATTCACAAGTCTCTTATACTCCCAGTGGTAAACTTATAGTAGCTCGAAATTTTCAAAATGGATTATGAAATGCTTTTAAGGGTTTTATTTGGCCCTGTTGTATCGAACGTTGCTAATTGTTAACCCATTACAAACTTAAAACATAACGCAGTATAGCAAAACAAATTCATTCATTTCCAAGAAACGCTATGAATGGCAGTGAGTAGTTGATTGCCACAAACAACTTCTCACTCTTGTTTTCTTTTCCCGTTAAAAAAAAAATCGACAAATGAGGCTCTAAAAACATTTGTTTGTCTTTATTATTTACTTTTCGACTACGAAACAAGTTGCGAGGCCTGCGCACCGAGCCATACAATAAGCCACTTAAACGATTTAGTTTGACGATTAGCCCGTCATTATATCGAAAGTGAAAGTTTAAGTAATATTCAATAAAAGTTTTATGTCACTTTACTGCTTTGTTATTCGAAAAGCACTCGCATCAATATGTTGGAAAGACAGAATTAAGCAATAGCAGTCTGGAAGAAAGAAAAATGCGTGTTGCTGCTCACAAAATGAATCACATTCGGACAAATTGCTGCATTTAATGGTAGCAATGTTGAAAATGTTACGATATATCAAAAGGAAAAGTCTAATCAATCTTTATTTTTTTGTTGAACAGATAACCAAGTCAAGTTGTTTTTCTTTTTTTCTTTTCAACTAAAATTAACACCTTCCGCTGTTGCGTAATGGGGCCACTATACGGCAAACATGATACTGTGAATGGGATACAGTTGCAACAAATTTAATTATTTAATTAATCACTTTGGTTTAACGATTGGAAAATTGTCTGGTTGTACAGTCCTATTTTTGCCATTGTGCTGGTATGTTCGGTGGATTGCGGCATGGAATTTATAAGTTCCTCTTTATGCGCAAAACTATGTTTGCGATGCATGGAGAACTGCATAACAATAAAGACGTGATGAATGGAATGGGAAATGGGTCAAAGAAGCGAATGCTGATTTCATGCGATGCTTTTTGGTGCATTCTGGTATTTCAATGTTTCGGGAGCACAATATGACTTTGCAATGAAACAGACCGGAAATTTTGCTTCAATTTAATTAAAATTATGCTTCTTCTAAGAAATGCTTCTAAAGCTTTGTTAAATCGTACTTTATAAACAAAAAGTCTACATAGAGAAATAATCTCATTTAGAAGTGAAACTACCTTCCGAATGGAATTCCACCAGCAATTCATCATTTTCTGTTTACTTTCTTTTTCTAAATTCGTAACAAATTGTTTCGCTCATCAAATGAAGCATGACGAATGGAAACAAAAATTACTGCTAGGAAAAAGCCCTTGAAAAATTGTCCAAAGTCTAGAAGTAACTACAAACTAATTAGTAATTACCACTATCCAAACAGTTTTCCCTTTCATTAATGAACAATAAACCAAAAAAAACCCTCACACGCTATCACTTTTTCAGCAGCATGATCATCATCATCAAAACTGTATAGTCGGTTGATGATGAACCATCATATGCCTGCACCATAATGGCTCTATTTCATTGTCTAATTATATCGCAGCTTTATTTGTTGTTGTTCATTTGGTTTAACTCTCACTCAGTCCCTGATTAATACCAAACTGTCACGACACTAGATGAAACGTCAATTTAGATCAGGTCTTTTCTCTTTCAACAAAAAAACACCACCAAAAACACAACTGTCACAGCTCGATCGATCGCGATATTCAACTAATAAATGTCACATAAATATTTCACAGCAGTCAATTAAGACTTGATACGGGCGATCATGCTTAGAAAAGCAGAAAAGTGTTGAAACTGCCACTTGAAAGTGACAAATAAAATTATATTCGAGACCTCATGTTGACAAGAAACAAACAAACCTACAAAATCTGGGTGTGTTTTGCCATCCATGCTCGAATGTCTGAATTTGATAATAAATTTAATTTAAGAAACTTTTTTCTTTATGGGAAATAAACTTTGGCCACCAGTTGAACCCTGTGGAACTCCATATCATAGTCGCGTGATTGTATCGCAGACAACCCTGACCCTCGTTTTGTTCATTCTTTTTTTTGTTTTGCAACGAAAACGCACCCACGCAATGCTTGAGATTCCATTTCGTCTACGAACTTAACTACATCAAGGGGAAAAAATACTTTAATTAATTACCCTCTCAAATAAAACTCCAAATAGCTACTTGTGTGTGTTTGTTTATATATGGCAAAGGAAATCAATTCAGACAAGAAGAAAAAAGCAAAGGGCGAATTGGGGATTTTAGAGGGGAGAACAAAGATCGGAATTTCACTCGGTCGAATGTTCTGGACAATGGATTGGAACGACGATTGTGACTTTGTTCAACAAAAATCTCAGGAATTAATAGCTTCTCAGACGGGTCCGCTGATTGATTGGACAGTTGAAATTGTTGGGAAAGACCAATTGTGAGCCGATCCGAAAAACAAAAGGTCTCATAATTGACCGGAATGTATGTCGGCTGAGGTCGGTATTGTCTTTGTTCGAATTATTGTGAAGGGCGAGCGTGAAAATTTGTTAGAAACGAACTCATGCAATTAAGAAGGACTTAAGTAGCTTATTTGATTGATTTCTGATTACTTGTGAACTGGAGGGAAGCATTCAGGTAAATCGAATAGTTTGAGGCTTTTAAAATGATCAAAAACAACAAAATCTTAGTTGAAGATATTCAAATTTAAGTAAAATTACCAATTTGAAATATGTACAATAATTAATGTTTGGTCTATCTTAGATTTTCTCATATCTCATCGTTATCGATAATGCATTTTCTAGCTCCTACAAATTTTGCAATCCCATCACTTAATTCCTTTTCAAGTCCTGCGAAGCAAGCTTCAAACCATACAAAGCAATTACGAAAAAAATACAACCCCGCAACAAAGTTTAAAAAAGCAATAATACGGAGAGAACTTTGTGCATATACACTTTTTTTCAATATTTCATAACACGGCGTTTTAATGAATTAATTTACCATCCATCAACTTCAGTAACTACTTCAACACCGGAGTTCGATGCAATTACTCAGACAAAAAAATTCAAATTGTCTGAACCTAATAATCTCTACTCTCGAATATCAACTCAAGGGGTATTTTGTTGCCATCAAGCCCAACCATTATACCAAAAGATTGCAAAAAGGGTTGCAAAGTTATGGGTGCACACAAGAGTTATGTATGAAACATAAAACTGGGAAGAATTTAATTGGAAGTATCGATTTTTGGGCTGTTCCTCTTTTGTTGCCTATGATAGGTATTGCACTATAGGTTCAGGCCTCTGGGGAAACGAGAAACGACATAATGGGCAATTTCGGTGGAATTAATTGCAGTTTCGTTGATGAGTCGTTGACCTTAATGGTTCGAAAAGCAAGGAAACACAAAGTTTAAAAACTAAATGGCTCAATTTTTCTACTATCATCGTGTTAAGTTAATTGGATGGAAAAGGACGTGTTGGAATATATGTATAGGTACTCTGAAAATTCACGATGTTCCGTTTCCCGGATGCATATCCTTTGCATCTGCAGACTGCAATTGAGTAAATGGGTTCATTCGCAAAAATGGTGCAGTAGAGTGTGATGCAAAAATTTTATCTAGGTCGAGTAGCTAAAAAAGAGAACTGCCGTGCCGGTTCGAAGTTTATGAGACAAAGAGAGGGGAATTCATGCTTTTGTTTAAGTTTCTTTTTTTTAATATTAAAAGGGACAGACGAAACTTGACAAATGAAAACGTTGTTTGCAAATCTGGCCGAAACGGCTGAAATCACCGAGTCTTTTATCTGTCGTTTAGCAAAACAGCTGACGTAGCTAAACCTCCTTTTTCATAAATGATAGCAAATTTTTCGACACAAAAAGTTCGTCTACATGAAGAAAGGAAAAACGTATTTTTTTGGCTTTTGATAGCTGCTTTTTAAGCAACTTCAATTTTTGTCTAGTTTTCTGCCTTTTTTGATACCATTTTGTTCCTTTGGTTCAGGATTCCGTTTCCAATTTAAGTAGCAGATGCAAAATTTAAATGGGAGCGTGTTGTTCAAGAGGACATTTATATTTGTTTACTAAACTTTATTTTTTCCTTGAAGTTCTGACCACTTTCAGCTTTAAACAAGCTTAAAGGACTACAAAGTCGAAGACGACCACCGACCTACACAAAAGAAACATTTTAATACTTTAAAATCCTGCTGAGCACAGCTGCAAAAACACACAACTTGCCGTTAACTCCTATTTTCCAAGAATTTCTGTTTATGAAAATAAAAGAACATTGCCCCAGTCTTACATTTATATGCTGCGGTGCGATTCATGCATTTAGCATACTTCATGATGATGACGAAACTATCATCTAGCATCTACACATGCATCTTCATTTCTAACATTAAAATTTATCTCAACGAAACGATGCGAACAAAAAACCCATTGGAAATGAATGAGCATGAGCCATCCTACTTCTCACTCACACGAGCAATAATCACGACGGCAAATAAAAATGTACTAGTTACTAGTACATAGTACAACGCACGATTCAGCTACTGTCGGTCGTTGTGTCGCCGTCGCCGTTGTAGTTGTATGTATTCGATTCAATAGTCAATAAACCGTATTTTGCATAAATTCTTTTTCTTCGGATTATAATATATTCGTGTATTTAATGGATCTCCACGGGTAGCTAGGTAGTTGGTTTAATAGGTTTCTATACCAAACGTTAGATTGACCGTTATGTGATACGTGAAAAGATAGAGTCTTACCAAGAAATAAAATAACAGTATCAATTACTATTATTTTATTTTCAATTTTGTTGTCTACACACAAGATGCTTACCTGCAAAGAGATAAGAAAAATTATTTATTAGTTTTTTTTTTGTGTATAAAAATAAATACAGTAATAAAAGGTAGAATTGACAAATCTGTTCTTAAAAATGTGTTAGTAAATCTTGAGGTTATGTAGCTCTCAAAATCAAAGCTGACAAAATCTACTGATAAAGAAAAATGTTCCAGTAGTTGATTAGTGTCATAATATAACAATTTCTAACCAGCTAAATCCTTGTTTGGCAACCCTTTTTCTCAGACTATTAAGAACATAACTAATTAGATAACCTGCAATCAAACCAGACCAAAAACCCATTCAAATAGTCCAAGCACAAGAAACTCACTCTCATTCCATCAAATCAGTGTCTTATGTGGACTAATTTCAACTCAAGAAATAATTGTAAGCCTAAAGAGTGAAAAATATAAAAATCGTCTCACACACGAAGATCGTTTGACTAGGAATTTATGAACCATGAAACGGTGCTAAAGAGGAAAAAAAAAGAACTCATCATCATTATTTACGTTCTGTGTGCGTTTTTTTATTCATCGGTCGTCTAATTTTTTATTTTTATTTTACTTTTGTTGTTCGTTCATCTTCTCTGCTCCATCAGCAACTTCATCTAAATATTATTTATGTGCCACATCCAATCCATTCAAAATCCAGAGCATAGACAAAAATATTATATATGCGCTGTGAACTACTTCCGCACCGACCGACCAACCAACCGACTGACAAGACGCAAGCAGCTTAAGCCAACAGATGGCAAAAGTTTTAGCTTGTAATCATCATCAACATGCGGCATCCGAGGAGCTCGACGTCCGTCCGTCGCATCGTGTTGGTCGAGTCGCGTCTAAACTTGAAGTACAGTGCAATATAGTAATCAATTAGGAAGAGGACATGAGTTTGCTCCAAAACAAGGGACAAGAGAGGGGGTAACAACGGACCAACATCAAGGCGATCATTAAAATTTTCTTTAGATATTCTTTCTTTGTCGTTTTTCTTTTCTATTTTTTTCTTCTTTTTTTTTTTGTTCATTTCAGAAGAAAGGGAAGATGGCGTTGAACCTTCAAGATGACCCCAGTTGATACCCTTTTGGTATCGTGTTTCTCATGCTTACCTCATAGACACATCTCGAAAACTATGAGAAACCACCAAAGAGGAAGTCGAGACTTTAAAATATGGCAAAAAAGGTAAAAAAGATCTAACGAAAAGGGAATAGTTAAAGAAGCCGCCAATAAATCTCTACGCACATCTCCAATTACGATGTGCAGTTAAGACTGCCTACTAGCGGCTGCTCATTTGACTTTGTGGTCTTCTTTGAGTAAGTAAGTATTGTGTGCACACCCACAGCTTTAAACAGAGACAATGTGCATGCACTTTTGGATATATTTCGTTAAGTTTTTGAACAATGGAACAAAAGAGTTATTAAAAAGAAAATGATAAATTAGATTGCGGTTTTGTTTGTAGACTTTAATATCCCTCTTTTTTTGTTTGCTTTGTCATTTGACATTTTTTTCTCACAAAATTAGACCACTTTTCCTGTTTGCGACAAGTCAGTGGTTACGTTTCACGGAATCGACATCAACAGTTTTAATGGCGGGAGAAAAATTGTTTGAATTGCACTATTTTTAGCAGATATCAATTAATTTAGTTAAACAGATATTTTTTAATCTAAATTAGAAATGATCTACTAACATTAATACGCATTTATAAAACAGCCCTATCTATTTAGGTTTTGAGATAAGACATACTTGAGTTTCATTTTTCTTTAGAAGATAACAAGAAATAAATTACTGATATTTAACTGGTGGTACTTAATAAGTTACGACTTGTTCCACTTTCTTTAACAACTTTTTAAATTGTTTTCTTTTGTTTTTTTTTTTTTTTTTTTGTTCTTTCGCATTCCAATTTGTTCCAAGACTAAATTTTTCCAAGTCATAATGATTCAGATCACTCATTTTGTCGTTTGTTTATATCTAAATGACCTCTTAAGTACTTCCCTTCTTTTTGGGAGTAACTAGTAACAGTTGTTTTTGTTTCTTTTCAATTTTGTTCTTCGTTATATTCACATTGTCACAGTTAGTGTTTGGCTTCCCAGATTAAAAAATATGTCAAGACATCGAAGAAAAAAAACACAAACTAAATGAACTGAATTAAAAAGAAAAAAAACCGAGAAGAATAACAAAGAACGCGCCCATTGAGTGTTGCCAATAGTACGGGACTTTGCGATATATTTGAGCTTGTTTGAGTAAAAAAAAATAAAGTTGCTCAAAAATAGCTTAAAACAGCAGCTATCAAAAGCCAAAAAAATATGTTTTTAGAGAATCTCTTGAAAAATACGCTCCCATTTAAATTTTGTATCTACTACTTAAAATGGAGGAGGAATCCCGAACCAAAGGTAAAAGAAAAATCATCTTTTGCGCTAAAATGTTCAATGGTCCTAAATGGATGGAATTTATTATAAAAAAAATGCTTTTACAGAAAGGAAAAATCCTCGATCTCAAAAGTGAAAAAAAAAAATCCATACCAATCACATGCCAGTCAATCATGTCAATCAAGTCCGACAAAAACAAACAATTTTAATCTGCCCTAACCTAGGCACAATAAGTTCCCCAACAATCCGCACCTAATACGGCTGTCATTAAATACGTTCTAATCAACAATTCATTATCATATATTGCTGACATCCATGTCAGCTCGGAAAAAAAAAACAAACACAACTAAATGTAACTGGGATACCACAGGAGTATATTTAAAGACCCATCGTTTTTTTTTTGCTGACCATTTGTGGAACCGTTCCTGTGTATGTTTACAAATTATGTTATGATATTAAAATAGAAATTCCAATTGATGATGGCATACAATTTATTATTTCTACGCTTCTTCGCGATTTATCATAATATTGTTTTTGTTTTAAGCAACGTCATAAGTCATAAGTATAACACATTGTGGAGATTCAAGGCGACTTTTATTGGCATTCGAGTTAAGGTTGTTTATGTTTTTGTTTGGCAACAAATCTGTATGATATCTTTTTGAACCCATATTGGGTTCTTCGAAACACGCCTGAATCTATTGTATCCGGCCATCAACGATATCGATCGTCTGCTGAAAGCTAAATAACCGACTTTTCAGTTGCAAAACATCATCGGCATCACTAGTACTAAGGTATATAAAGTAGCATAACACAAAAAAATGTTGCCGAACCAGATCTATTCTCTTCTCTACCATGTTGTTTCTTTTCTTTCAGAGGAGAAGTCATATATGGAGCTGGTCTGGTACATAAATTTGATGCTGGATATGGTGCAGACGTAGACCTAGCTCACCTTGTATGCCGAGGCAAAAGCCGATTCGAAAACATGGCAATAGGGAAAATTGCCCAAGTAAAGAATATACGAGCACTTTTTGTGATTTGAGTCGTTCATGGACTTTGGTTGATCCAAGCAGTCGATAGTCGAGCCCGGTTGCACTCGGTTAGAGATTGAAATTGCAAAATTGATTGAGTAGTAAATGGATATGATACTTTTAAATGGTTACAGGCATTTTTTCGAGATAATTTTTTGCTAATATTTTTCGTGAGATTTCAATATATTCTGAACAACATCACAAGAATGTGAATGCTAGTTGAACTTGTCTTTTAACTTCTGGGGATGTTTAAAAAATTTGAACGAATTCAGTTAAGCGGAATAACTTAAAATTCACTTGATATACTGTGAAACTTAGCAGATACTTTTCCTTATCTACCTTTGAATCGTTAAAAGATATCTACATCTAGTGCAGAGGAATGAGGAAAATATTATTCTGTGTGACATATCTTTTGAGATCGGGAGAAAATTATTTTATAGATAGAATACCTTGATGACCAGCTTGCGCTACTTTCGGCTACAACAAAACTCACATACAAACGTCTTTATATAGCAGCAGAGAGTTATGAAAGCGAAAAAAAAGTATGTCGGTTGTCGATCCAGTATGATGGGGAAAAAGATATTTTCGGATGCAAGGTGGAATGTTGTTGGTTTCTATAAATCTATTTTCGTATTTGTACACGAATAAGTGAGAGAGAGAGAGAGAGAGAGAGAGAGCGCGAGAAGTGTGATTTCAAGGTTGGAATGTGTATAGCAATTTTCTAGCAATAAATTGGGTTATATGAAGGAATATTCGAAACATGTGTAATTTTTATTTATTGCCAATTTAATGGGGACAGATGTTGGTTTTTTTTTACTTCTAAACGAAAAAGATAAACTTTAAGATTATCGCTATGACATGGTGGAGTTAACATACACCAAATAAGCCTTCAACATCCTGCTAAACATTTCACAAACTGTTAGTGATTTTCATTAAAACGAAAGAGTTATTTACTTTGATGTCCTCCTTATATCCAAGTTTTCTGACCCATTTAACACACATTACCTTCTCAATTTAATTGAGGTAAACGGAACGAAACATACAAAAGAAAATTAAACAACATTTAAAGCTCTACTATTGAACACCATTTATCGTCTTATTTTTATAGGCTCAAATTTAACTGCTGTCCAATTAAAACCAACACTAGAAAATCCAATATCCGATTACTCCTCCAGTATTGTTTTCTTCATCCAACCTACATTGTGTTCAGGTTAACTAACGAATGGCGTAGCAAAATTACTACCTAACCTAAAAAATATCCTCAAGCTCATTTGTCCCGTAAAATACGAAACTCAATAAGGTTTTAATGTTGTTTTTCTTTATTCGATTTACAGATTTATATGTCCAAGAAAAACTAGGCACCGCACCAGAACAATGCCGAACACACGACCAAGCTCCCTCGCTTCTTCTACGGGCATGAAAGTCATGAATCGACATGGCAACAAACTACCCGGAACGAAATTACATTTACACCACCAGCAATGTTTTTTTTTGGAACTCTCTCCACTCCATAGCTTTTTATATGCGAAAATGTATTTAAAAAAAAAAAAAAAATTAAATGCTAGAAAAAACAACGCACGCCCTCACAATTTAGCTCTTGATGGAGCCACGAGGAGAACTTCAGTCTCGGATTAACATGGTAATCGGCATCACGCAGCTGGAATTTCAAAACAATGCACCCACAGTACCGCAGTCCAAATGGATATATGGAATCCAGTCAATCTCGATGGTTAAATTCGTGAAGCAACTGACCCTCGCAGTCACAATCAGTCTAGCTATCTGGTCATTTGGCACGTGTTTTATATATTTCAATGTACACTCCATACAGAAATAGAGACAGACAGTTGAAAAAGAAATGGGGTGCCACCGGGCAATGCATTGAACTATATTTTGTTTATCAATGCTGCACGGCGATTTATAAATGTTTTGTTTAGTTCATTAACATCTGTTGCCCCTGCCTGTCTATCTGCCCAATTACTAAAGGAAGTTGCTTATACAACATTTCATTAACTTTCGACTTCTCACTTCTTTTTGTTGTTTTTTTTTCTTTTTTTAATAAAAATCCAAACAAAAATGTACACATTTCTTTTAATTTTTGTTTAACCGACACGGAAGCCGTACTGTGAGGAGAGAAAATTATGGCTATGATAAATAAAAGTTTCCAATGAATGTTTTATGGCCAAGAAATAGTTTCACGCACTTTTCTTTGTGAATGTAAATGTAAAATGTTTATTCATCAGATTGCCTCTGGACTAATGACTCAGAAGAAAAAGATGCTCTACGGGATAGAAGATTACAAAAATCATATATTAATCATTTTTGTAAAAGAAAAGTGAAACTTGTGTTTTCAAATGAAAAATTAAAATTTTGATATATTTTTCGATTTAATCGATAAGCTTGAAAGTGAAATTATTTTTAATGAAAAATTTGAATTACAATGGACGAGCATGAGTTTTTAATTTACATACCTCGTCATCTCAACGAAACTTGTTTGATTTAATTATAAACAAAAGACTGTCGGGTGAAATATTTTAAGCCAATAAAGACCACTGAAATGTAGTCTTTTGAATGGAGATTAAATGGAGATTTTGATGATTTTGAATAGATTAAACTGAAAATGAAAGTAAAATGATTTTGAAAGTATGCCAGGGTGTCGAATGCCATAAAATGCTATTTTATGAATTTTGCATAAATGGAAATCAAAATGAGAAATGAAGATTAATATAGATTATGACGTTGTATTCGAATTCGAAGCTCCAGATTCTAGGAAATATTCAAAAATGGCACAAAATTTAGTATGAATCACCTGGATGGTTTTTTCATGATGACATTATGTTCGTATATGTTTTTTTATGAGGGCGTCGCGTCGTCATGGATTACACATGCGAGTTCCCATTTTATTTAAAACTTGTTTTTTTTTAGTTGTAAAAAAATGAGGCAACACATAAAAACTGAAACTGAGTTATTTTTGAAATTATGACAAAACGATTTTTTTCTTGTTTAGCAATTTGAATAAGGAAATATCAAATACTTTAATTTGCTCTTTCAAAAAATTGCTAAACAGAACTGTGTTGGAAATAATTATTGATTACAAACTTCGTTTTTTGAAGTGCGTTATCTGCCAAATCAAGTATAGAAAACCATTCAGGGTAAAACTGCAAAACTATCAATGGATTTGCAGCTTCCGAAGGCTACATGTTGCTAAACCAGGAAAAGAGGCCTGGAGTTGCACTCACGCTTAACAGCCAGAAGAGAACGTGAGACCAACGGCTTCTTAAAAAGGACTAAAAGGGTTATCGCAAAAGAAAATAAAGTCCGAAAGTTTTGGTGAAGATGATGAAGACAAATATTTTTCTTTCCGCAACCAGTAAGTCCCACAGTTTTTTGAGTAGGCGACTTAGGTGGTAAAGTTTTTTTTTTTTTTTAAATTAAGAGGAAATGGTTTGGAGTACACGACATTTGCAAAATTGGGTTGATGAATATCAGTATAGTATACCTGTTTCTAAAAAGGATAGGTACTAGGTACCATCTGAACTGAATCAACAAAAAAAGCATAAGTCTCCTTAAAATAGCTTTCAAGTTCTAGTACGTGACTGTTTGAAGCAGTAAACAAATCGTAAGGTACAGTGTTAGTTACTACAGGCCAGGATAGTCAACCGTAATAGGGTAACGGCACCAGTCTCCGGACAAACATACCCCAGTGTCCGGACGATTTTGCACTTAATAGGGAATAAAAGAGAAAATAAACACAGAATTTGCAAGAAACAACTAAAAAACATCAGTAAAACTTTTCACAATCAAATACGAAGTTTCAACCTGATCGAAGATAAACGAAAAAGTTATGGGTCGTTTAAGCAGCAGCCGCTGCTGTTTTGCTATTTTTTTAGCAAAAAAATAGTGGCAGACCTTAGAAAAATTATACTGGGAATTGTTGATTTTGTGCTATCTTGATATCAAATGGAGTTTGTTTCAATGAGAAAAAATAAATTTTGCCTTTTTTACTCGAATTTTTCAGTGTCCGGACACTGGTCCCAAATATAGCGAAAATATCCGGACAACTCCCAGGTTATATTTTATTTTTTATTTTTTATGTTCAAATTCTTTTTGAAACGTTTAATTTCCTTGGCCAAAGATTTCTTTTGTATCCAGAATACACTGTTTGTTAATTGTTACTATCTAAACATTACACACCAATGTCAACAAAAATGACCCTTGCGAGGACACTTATAATACCGCTTATAAGCTATGGTTGTCAAATAACTTCCTATATTTCTTTTGAAACTAAAAGAAAACTAAATGTAGCTTTTAATAACATTTTTCGTTATATTAATGGTCTCAAGCGGTTTGATTTCGATCATGTATCAGGTTATGCAAAAAACATTCTCGGCTGCCATCTTGAATCGTATATAAAATTTTGTAACTTGAACTTTTTGCACTCGATTATTGTTTCCAAGGAACCAGCATATATCTATGAAAAAAATCAGTTTTTCTACATCGTCACGTTCATTATGATGTTTTGTTTTTGTATCTAAAAAATCAATAACATATTCTCAACTTTTCAATTTTGTTTAATAATTTTGTTTTTTTGAAAAAGGTTGCCTGTGAAAATGGAAAATAAAATAAAATTTAAAAATTCTGTATAGCTTAATTATTGTTAAAAACCTACTATTGTTTCGTGTATAATTCTTTTACAAATTATAAATCTTAAGATTTAATGTAAGAGATGATTGTTAATAAAATGAAATGAATAAAAATTTGCCCCATATCATCCCTCTAAAAGATTTAAAACGAAAAACAACAATTTTGTCTCCGATCGTCCGGAGACTAGATTTCAATCGTCCGGAGACTGGGTAGAATTTTTGTTCGGATCTCGGAATTTTATTATCATTATTTATCGATTATAATCGATGAAGAATATCCACACTTTAAGGAAATATATTTCTATTTACCGAAGCCTGAATATGGGAACTATTAAACCAATTTCTTTTCTCCAGTTTTCTATTTATTTAAAAATAATTTATTTCTATATTGGCATATAAAAAAACACAAAAAGACCCCAAATATATGATCAGCATGACGTTTTACGTTTCAGCCCTATCAAAGGGTTATGTGCACAAAAAGCAGTTAACATGAGTCAAGTGTTGAAGGCTTCATTCCTTTTCAGGTAAATTTTGGAAACAAGAAACAAAAAACAGTTGACCTTGGAGAATGTAAGTATAACAAATACAAATTCCATTCCATGCGCCATTTAGGCGACGAGTGGTGAAGTAGGTTCGAAATCGTCTGGAGACTCTGTTTTGTTCGTCCGGACACTGGTCGCAATTTTTCTTTTTTTTTCGTCTGAATTAACAATGACTATTAATTATTTTTTTAAATTATTTGGATGCCAAACAATCAGGAAATAACTACCGATGCAGAAAATGGTTTCCTCTATACTCAACACTGTACAGAAAATCGGTTGAAATTCTTCTCTAATGCCTTATTTCCAATTGAATTTCAACTCGAAAGCAGCAAGTAGAACTTATCAACTTTGTCAATTTTGTTGATGTGAATTCAACTCAAATAAGCAGTTTACATTTATACCAGGACTAGAAAAGCAAATGCATATGCGCGACACAAGTTCAATTTAAATATTGTCAAACTGCTTGCAACAAGTTAAACCAGTCCCTCTTCATTTCTCATCTCTTAATTTTATCTCCATTTTAATCGAGCTGAATTAATTTTTATATTATGTGTCATTAAATAGTTTTTGCGTTCTGTCAAAGTTGTTTCATTTTTTTTTTCTTGTACAACGTAAATACTTTTCAACAGTGCAATGCACTTTTTGTAAAACCGCATATGCACTGCACATACATACATTTACATGTTACTGCATCAAATATAGCATATACAATAATTTTGCTGAGTGTGAGTTTGATTGCGTGCATTGGTGTATACGAATATATGCTGACTTTAATCGCCTACCAAGCTCCATTGCCCACAAAACAAAAATAAAAACAACCAGAAACTAGCACTGTGGTACATGGTTGTCACTTGGAGGAAATCCATTTCAACATATACTGAAAAAACATGTATCTGCTTCTCTGTGTGTTTTGTAGATTCAAAATTTAAACTTCCAAAATATGTTCTTCGGGAAAGGCCTTTATTTTTGCAGAAAATCACATATTGAAAGCATAGATCTAACAACCATGAAACTTGGCAACCATGCAAACGAAAAATCGGGCTACACATAATCGTATGCAGAGAAGAGATATACATACGACAGACTAGAACCAGAACCAGATGCATTCGCATAAATTTGCAGTATGACAGAAGAAACTTAGACGCTCGATGCCATGGCTTGGCTGGCTAACTAGAGCGAACAATGACATCGTGTCTTTGGAGTGCTTGGGGTCGGTTCTAGAGTACATCCCATCCTAGGCTTACAGGCCTATTCTCGGGCTCTAAAGAAAGACAATTTCCACGACACAAACAAAATAGACACTTATACAATACCAAAAAAAAAAAAACAACAACAACAATAACAGAAATAGAAAAAAATTGTGGTAACAAGTTGAAAACTATTTAAGATTTTTTTTAAATTTTTTTGTATGCTGATGTAAAGTTTTGTTTACCTTTTTGTAGACCAAGTACCTACTATTCTCAGAGGAGGAGGAAACATGCAAAGTGAATGTAATTGGTATTTTTCTCATTTAGAAGGTACTTTTGGTTAAGGAGAATTCCTTTTCGTAGCCTAAATTTTTGCTGTGAATAAATTGTTTACACAATCTTTTAGTCCAAACCGCATATACGAGTCAAAACAAATATTTCCAGTCGTTGCGGTTGAGCGTGGTGGGTTGTTTTGGTTTTCGGTCCCTCATGCGTGAAGGCTAACACTCTAAACAGCATTTTCGTTTGACGAAATTACACAATTCAGATTTAATCTCGGATGCCCTTATTATGACTTTTGGTTATAAGCTTTTTGCTGTTGGCTTAACACAAAGAAAATTGATTAATTACGGTTAGATACGGAAAATTGTAAAGTCACTGAAGAAAAGGCTTAACAAAGCTGGTAGGTACCCTTGAAACCAAACGTCAAAATATTATGATTTAGATATTTAAAATTCGTTAATTTGACCCAATGCATATTAAAACAAAAAATCGTGTTATTCTTGTTGTAAGAAAGAAGCTTAAAAGAGAGAGCAAAAATAAGTCAAACAACACGATCCACGCTAAATAACTTTGCTGACGGTTCATATTCTAAACTATCAAATCAACGTATTTTTTTAATATGGGGTCAAAAGACGCGATTTTCAATTAAATACTTGTTAATTGTAATTTTAAGGCCATCAGAACTTTTTCAAGTTCAAAATGTATTTGCTTTTTTTATTGCTTACAAATAAAACACAAGATTTGATGGGCAATTCGGAACCTCGAGATAATCGCTGTACTAACGAACGACCTCTTACATTTCTGCTGGAATGAGTTGCATAAAGAAAATAAAAATAACGACTCCAAATGAGAAAACGTTATCCTCAAACATTATTCTCGTTTGTGTCATTGCAGGTGTAGCCTGCAAAGCTGCTTTGAAACTTCCAATCAATTTTGAAAAATTGATACTTCTAATAGCATTTTCCACTTAAGCGCTTAACTTCAACACGTCATCGTCATGGTGACTAGACAAACGACGACTGTTAAAAACGTCTTTGTAAAACCGTTAATTATGTTAGAAATTTCGTTTCGCGTTTTCAATACCCCGAGAGAGAGAGAGAGAGAAAGAGAGAGAGAGACTGTCATGGCAGCGACAGTAATTGACACGCTGCAATAAGAATGCAAGTTTCTTGTTGTTTCACGCCGACGACCACTCCCTTGGAAATAATTTTTAATGTTTATGTTGCCGCATGGTTCCAAAAACCAGTTCGAACTTCGATGTCAATGGACACGTGATCGAGGGTGTAGCACTGTTTTGCGCGAATTCAAATACAAAGAGATTCGAATTTGAATTCCATTGTGAAATTGCTGGTCATATTTTTGCAGTTTATGACACCATTTTATTTTTTATCCAAGGTGTCTCTTAGTCTCCTCTTTGGTCTCTTGGTTAGGCGGTTTTGCATCTCATGCCAAACAGTTCGTGCCAACTTCGTAATGAAGTTGTAAGATTTTTTTTGTTCGTATCAAAACATTTTTCGGATGCATTTCATAACCCAGCTGCATGAGATGCTGAGAAACCCCATTCATTCCCAGACCAATAATGTGAGAAAAAGCCCTAAACAAGACAAGATGTTGGGTGAGATCCACGTTTATATAGTTGGTCGGGTTTACACTATAGACTGTTAGGTAAAATTTCCAAACAATCAAATATTTTTCTTGTGTTGTAAGCGATGATGATGATGGCGATGACGATGAAGTTGCGGAAGATTGTTCTGCTTGCAATTTTTTTTATTTTTGTTGCTGAGCTATTTATGTTTTGCGGAATTGAAGAAGTTGAAAAAGTGTTTGGCGCATTTTTCACCGCAGCGCAGTAAAGGAAGACATTATTTCTGGTTATTTCTATTTGGTCTATTCGTCGAACCAAAAGAAGAATAAAAAATTAAGGAATGTTTAGCAATCGTGAAAATATGAAGGAAATAGAAATGAGATGAGGGAAACTGATTGGGAATTGATTTAATTGTTAGACCTCGAGGCAATGTTTCAAAAATGTTTCTTTTTTGGTTACGTCTTTTATCGCTTAATAGAAATGGAATTCTTGAAAATATGATCTAATCACAAATGTTATCCTAGTCTGGTTTGACCTAAAAACCCATTTTGTATAATTCTTGTGTTAATTTTAAATCAGTAAAAGAAAAGAAAAAAGTTTGCCTGCCACACTGAACTTTTTCAATTGCTGACTAAAATTAAAAGTAATACCGAGCCTCACTGTCCTCCCCTACGAAAAAGCTCCGATCTACTGTACTTCTTATTATTTATATTCCCTCATTTTTTAAGTTGATCAGAACAGTTCTTCTATTGAAGTTTAACCTTTAATTTTTACGATTCAAGCTTTAATTTTGCCAAGAAACCTGATTACGTTTCGCAAGTTGGATTTTTCGAAATCCAAGAAAAAGGATTAAACTATTGAGTTTTTAAAGCAATTCAAAGTACTCGTTTCGCGCGGAAATATCCAGCATACGTTCACATTTCAATTGGAAAACTTCGACCGCTTAATGCGCCTAAGGTCCTTCATTCCAATCAAGCTCAAGTATGCACTTCCAAAGCAACCCTTGCATCGAAGAATACCCATTAAGTTATTTCATTATGTTTTTTTTTAATTTCTCACTACATCTGCCCCGTTCCTTAAGAGTTACCCATATTCCAAATGTGTTTAAAACACATGTACCAATATCAATTGCATAACGCTTTTAATCAACATAAGGATAACAGCATATTAATCTTGAACAACAACAAAAAATGCAATTTACGAAATGAAATTACAAGAAAAGTGTGTATTAATTATTTGCATTGTTTTTGTTCATCATGCACAAGGACGAAATTGCACTTTTAAACTTCTATTCAATTCAAAAACTGTCCTCCCGGGATATGTTCTCAATTTGATCAATAAAATCCAACATGAACGGAATATGAGTCATCGTTTGAATTATTTATGTTTATGCAAGGAATACTTGATGAGCAACAATTTTCCCAAACCCAAAGTACTGGCGGGCGTTTGTATATCTAAATACACATAAGAATAGACAACTTATAAGCAACTATAAAGGAAAGTTCCAAGCAAAATGCAATTTAAAAAGAAAATCGTGTTCACCCCCGCATTTATGCGCTTATTATTTCAACCCCTATTGAGGTTGGGGGGTTTTTCCCTCATTTTTATATTGTCCTTTTGTTGTTTGCTTTGCTTCGTGCTCGAACGAACAGCAGACTATGTTTAAATCCCGTCTCGTCATATCGGTCTGGTGGCGTCCTTGTAGATGACTCACAAAGCAAGCTGTATACATATTCATAGGTAAACAGATACATGTTTATGTACGTGTCTTGTATATTCATAAAGAGGGGGTTTTATGTGAAATAAGCACTCTCAAGTTGTCCTTGCCCGAATTTTCATAGCTTCTGGTTTGTTTGATCTCCTGTTCCGCTCTCAAAGGATTGTTAGAAATATGTAAAAACAAACAAAATAAAAAAAGAGATTAAAGGGGGAAACCCTTGTTGCATTCATACGCACCCGCAATTTCACAATTTTTTCATTTTTTATATGACGATAAAGAACGTTTCAAATCAAATCATTAAATAATCAGTGAGAGCATTTGACTGTTTGATGGGGCTTTGTAGAGAGTGAGAGTGGGGGATTAACGCCATTCAGACAGGGTTTCATTTTTCGTTTATGAGTTTCAAATGAATTTTCATATGGAAATAAACAAACAAGCCGAGTTGAATTCTAGGACAGCACTCTCTATAATTAGCAATTTGTAGTCACAACGAAAAGGGCGTGTTCCAAGGGTTACAATTTTTAACACTAGGCGGACTTCGCTCCTGTAGGAACATGGAAACGTTTAAGTGGTATATTAGATGTTAAGTTTTTTTTGTCAAGGATGAGTCAGACATAAGGGAACAAATCAATTAGAAGGACTTTCGACTTTTAAAATGAATTTTAATTGCATTCCACGACCTAAATATCAAGTTGCAACAAAGTATTATTGCATGCCCTGTCATAATTTTTTAACATATTTCTTTCACCTTGACTGATCAGTGATCACTGATCATAACATGACGTTACGATACGCGTATAGATCTTCACCATGAATGAAATTCGCAAATGCTAATCTCAACTTATTGTTATGGTTTGTTTGGTTTGAAGTTCGAATAAGCCACATTTGGTATTAAAATCGCTTGTTATGAATAACAAATGAGAACTAATTGATGAATAAATACATTTTTAATTTTTAATTTCACTTAACTCTTAAACATTTTATTTTAAATTATTTTTTTAAACGCAAGACATCCCCCTCAATTTGTTTTAAAGAGTTTCGGATTCGTGCATGCCGTCTTCGAAGTATCATGTACAACATTTTATTGAAATTTGCAAAAGAAAATTAAGTGAAATCTAGGTCAGTGGGTATTGATTCGGCAAAAAAAAATATAAAATACCAAATAAACTGATTAAACAACGCAACGGTACACTGAAAACATTTTGGTTAAAATTAAAAATCATCATTAAATTTCTTTCAAAAGTGAACAATCAATCAGGCATAATGAAAACAAATTGCAATAGCTTTAAGCATATCACATGCCAGAGGTACGCATATAAGTTGGACTTTGAAGTTTTAATCGATTCGTTGGATCAATCAATTTTTTTTTTAAATAAATCTTTTGCATGCGGATTGTCAGTGAAATTATGTATTTAAGGCAGAAAATTGATTTCGTTTGAATAAAATGAATTTTTATTAGATTCATCATGATTAGCTTGTGTCAGTGAGATCAAATAGAAACACTTTGTTTTTTTTTGCCTGAGGAATTATGCAAATTTTAATTTACTTATTATTCTTTTTTTTTGACGGAGTGAAGTGAAAGTGCCTTCGAGTTGATGTTTAAATTCTAAAATTATGACCAACTGGTTTTCCGTGGCTCCACATGAGCGAACAGTGTTTATTATTATTTTGCATACTCATTGAACGGTAATATCCAAAATGTTTATTCATAATCAGGATACGCAATCTTTGTATTTGTTTACAAAAATATTTGTAGTTTTTTGTTTAGATAAAAATTGTTTGTAGAGTTCGGAGAGAGTTGTTTACAAGCCAAAAAAAGCAGATTTTATGTAAGACGCCCTTTTCACTTGGGTTAAACAAGTTATAGGTTCAAAGAAGTTAATTTCATTTCCGTTCAATCAACTTTTATTCATAGCAATCAATGTGAAACAAAAGCAAAAGGCCCAGGGGCACAACCTTGAGGGACCTTCTTCATTTATCATCAGTGCGATCCACTTATCATTTGAGTTCACTTTGAGTTTAACTACCCAAACGGATATGAGCAATATTTCCGGTTTTGATGATATGTATTCCAAATTTCGATAATGATTACCCAATTAAAACCAAGAAGTGAAATTTCAGAAAGGTTATTGTATTCACTTGAAAGCTCACAAAAATGTATTTAAATCCAACGAAATAAACAAATAAACAAACTACCTACAAAGTGCAATAAGTTTTGTTTATCATCAACAATTTAGCATTCACCAAAATAAATGAATTTGTTTGGACAAAGAATTGATTTCATCCTCCCTCGCTCTCTGGCTCTGCTAAACAATCACTGTGTATAGTAATTTTGTTTCTCAATTCTTATTTGAGTGGATGCATGCATAATTTCTACACCGGAAGTATATTTCGCAACAAATTAAGATACGAGAATTATTATTTTCATAAAAGGCACGTATGAAGCCTGGCTATCACTGCTCAGTAGCTGATGTGTATAGCTCCCCAGGGCAAATCAAATTCATTGCATGAAGCCCGATAAAGTAGTTCTGTTTTTTATTTTCTTTTTTTTTTCTCCGTTTTTAATAAATGGAACGCCTTTGGTAGCGTTTTCGTTGTCATCAATCCGATTGAGTGTGAGTCTTGCGTAGCTTTCATAACTAATATTTGAGTATTGGAAAGGCTGTTTTATGTTCATTGCACTTTATGAATCCCATGTTTAATCCCTCTATGAAAGTAAAACCACATTTAATAGCCTCTTTGTCGCACCCATATTTTTGAAGCTTGAGCTTCAAACTGTAGATGCAAGAAAGAATGCAAATTTGCTCCAAAAGTTGTTTATAATTCTTTTTTATCGCATCCATATGCCATGCAACAGCAGTCTTCTTCCTGTTGGGAACTAAAAGTCCCACGCAATGTCGTCAATGTCGTTTTTTTCCATGGGCCAAACACAAGACGACATCGACAACCACAAAGATAACACATTTTGTGGCAAAACTCAATTTCGAAACAGGAAATTTGCTTTTTTGATTCTTTTTTTTACAATCTTGATAGGGAATCATCGTGTGGAAAGATGACGATAGCTTTTGCAGCAAATAAAAATATTTAAACGAACAAAAATCCTAGACGTTAGAAACGAGATGATTGTGTCTATATGATTCTGTTGAATGAATCGTCGAATCAACCGGATGTGATTGATTAGGTTCACCTCGTTTAGAGCTTATTGAACCGAGGGCTTCTTGTGTTGACGTGGCATACAGAAAATAATATTTAAAAAGTTTTATTCTAGGGGAAATACCTTGGTTAAAAATTCTGTCAACAAGTTTGTTTATTCACAACACACATTTGACAGTTTTCATGTTCATACCTGTGGACATAATTGAGTTGTCAACTTCAAATTGGACAAAATTCGAGGGTTTGTGTGAGTGGAATATGTCCAACATTTTAGTTCAAATTCTTGACAAGTGAAATAAGAAGGAATGCAGTTTTTATTAAACATTTCCCCATAGGACACTGATAACATTTATCTTTGACGTTAGTCATTTTGGGAACTAAAACTATTTTTTTTGTTTATTGTTAATTGTTTTTGCTTGATAAGAAAAAAATACTCACTGACTCATGACAGTGTTAAACCTCTGCCAATTTTGTTAAGGAGTAAAATTGAAGTTCACTTACCTGAAAGTAAACGAACGGTATTTTTTAAATATTTTTTAATTTTCTAATGAGAATAAGCAATATTCAGATCAAACATCAAAGAACGTTGCTTTCAACTTTCAACACTTCTTTTTAATCATTCAGACAAAAGCTTCAAGTTGGCAAAGGGAATCGTTGGGTCAAGAGTTTTGGCACTCGATTTGGTGGTCGTCTTTTTTCATTGTCTGTTTAATTTCGACTAGTGAATGAACTAAACGAAATGCCATTGACACAGTGGCATTGCACATCGAGATTAAAAATAAATTTTGTCTATCTATATCTATAGTTTTGTATTCATCAAGTTATCAGAAGGCGCCTAGACTGAGGTATTGTATAGTCATTAGTTTTTTTTTGCGATTGAGTTGAGAATATTTTTACCTACTGATAACATCCACAAACCCATAAAACGTTTGAATTGTTTTCACCAATTGCTTTTGCGTGTGTGCGATTTTCTTCATTCTAATTTCGTATCGAAACATTTTGGCTACCTACTTAAGTGACACATTAATGCGGTCAACATTTCTCTGGCCTAATTGGATTGTAATGACCTGAACGATGTCATTGTAATAATCACTGTAGACAAATCCATTTAATAGATTTTAAGTTGAAAATACTTAAGAACTTGATATACCTATATCCTGTATGTATATCAATTTCCAGATTGATTTATTCCTCAAAAATGTGTGCACACTAATTAACTAAATATTTCACGTTGACTTCGCTTTATTTATATACAAATTTTTTGGATAAAAAATGTGGCATATACGTTTGTACTATTCACCACATCCTGCTACTCTGCATTTCCTGAAAACCGTACATATTGTGTGGTTTTTAAATATGGTTAAGTACGTACAGTTCGGTACATTCAACATTATGAATATAGTTACGTCATTTTGCCTTCTTCGTTCAGAGACGGCCGGAGACAAGGAACGACAATCATATCAATTCGACCGGCAGGAAGAAACAGAAAATTGTCGCCACTAACAATAATGACACTCAACACTGCCACACGTCGTCGTCGTCGTCTGGAGCAGGGAAAATACAAAATGCAAAAAACAGGACACAATTGCAGTAAAAATGTGTATACACATTTCAAAGGGGATACATCACCACTAACCCCATGCTTAAAGTTTTTATTTTTGCCAAGTTTATCCCTCGTTTTATGTTCCATCTACCAGCCGATCCCCATTTTGTGGTTATGTTGTGTTGGGCTCACTAATGTTTTGTTGTGGCAACAAAGTCATCAGTTTTACTGTATTTAGACAGAAATTGTGAGTTGTCGTTTGTCGTCGCCGTTCTCGTTGAAGTCGCCGGTTGAAAACGAACAATGCAAGTAAGAGAGAAAAAAATAATAAAACAATCGCAAAAGGGTTCATTATAGCTTGTTGCATACACGCAGAATGAGTTTGGTTGAAAAATCAATCTCCCACACTTGTTTTTTTTTCCTCATGATGAGGAATGAGGAGAAGAAAGAGAAGCATGATGTTTATATATATTTTTTTTTTAGTAAAAGTCATTCACTTGGAAACAAGTTATTCCTTTGCATTTGTTTAAGTCATTATCAAACTTTTATTTCGACTTTTTCATTGTTCATAATAATTTTTTTCCTTCGTTATGTTAAAATATATTTAGGTACAGTAGGAATATGAACCGAAATGCTTTTTGTGTCATTTTTTTATTCCTTGCTGATCAAAGAATATATATTTTTTTTTAAGTGTGTAGGGTAACGGTGTCCGGAGGTCCGGACGATTTCGAACTTTATGGGGAATAAAAGAGAAACTGGACACAGAATTTGAAATAAACAATAAAACACAGAATCAGTAACATTTTTCACATACACGAAGTTTCAACTCGAATGTATAATGGAAAAGTTATGGATTGTTTAAGCAGCAGCCGCTGCTGTTCTGCTGTTTCTTTAGCAAAAAAAATAAAATAGTGAGAACTTGGAAAAATATACTGAGAATAGTTGATCTTGTGAGATCTCTCAATCAAATGCGTTTTTTTTTCAATGAAAATATAATGAACTTCAAATAACTAAAGAAATTTTGTATGTGTCCGGGGCACTGGTATGGTAGGTACCAAAAATAACCAAAATCTAGTCTCCGGACAGCTTCAAGGTTTTATTTTATTATTTTTGCTATGTTCAAATTCTTTTTGAAACGTTTAATTTCCTTGCCAAAAGTACCTACCTACTTATTTGTACCCAGAATAAAAATTTTCCATTATCACGCCTCTGATAGATTAAAAACGAAAAAAAAACTTTAAAAATTGTACATATTATCATTATTTATTCTCTATCACACAAACATAATGTTTTGAAATCAAAATCAAAATATCTAGAGCTGAAGGGAATATTTTCCTTTTTCCCGAAATCTGAACACGAGAATAATAACATCAGTTTCTTGCCTCCACCGCCACCTCCACCTTTCTATTTATTTGAGAATAACTTTTTTCTTTATGGTATGAATATGCATACAAAAACACAAAAAGAAGCCAACCAAAACCTTCCCTATCGAAGGGATATTATTTGAATGTGATGTGCCAAAAATCAGTACATCAGGCTTGGAAAAAAGAAACAAGAACTAGTTAACCTTGAAACAAGTAAGTAGGTATTTTAAATACATTAAATTGCCATGGTTTAGTTGTATAGCGTAGATAGAGAGGATATGATTAGTCTTAAATTATTTTAAGCTGTTTTTTAGGATGGATGCAAACAACTTAAAGTAAGCTTTACCCTTAGGTCGAAGAAATTAAGTGTCAGGCAAGCAGCAATCAAGTATGACGAAGTAGGTTCAAAATCGTCCGGAGACAGATCCCGATTTTGTTTCTTTTTTTTATATTTCATCTAAAATAACAATAACTTGGCAATATTTGTTTTGTTAATTAGATGCCAAGCCAAACAATCAGGAAATAATTATCAATGCAGAAAATGAATTGCTCTATACGTATACTCAACACTTTAGAGAATAAAGATATTGAGTTTTTAAGTGGAATTGTCCGGAGACTCCATTTAAGATCGTCCGGAGACTAGAACTATCGCCCGGAGACTGGTACCGTAACCCTTTTCACAATCAAAAATAAAGCACATTGCTAAACATTTCACATTCGCGAGGTACGCGAAAAACGTGAATCTCTATTCTAACACTATAACAAATGTTGAGTTCTCTTCTCTTTTTTCTAATGACAATACACCAGACACAATTTCCGTCTCCTTAATGACACAATTATAAACGAGATTCTACCAGTTAAACAAAATATGTGACTATGACACTTTTGAAAGAGTTGCATTGCTACTGTTGCTGCATTATCTTGCACATTCAATGACAAGCAAAACAATAGTGTTAGCATAGAATTGCATAAACAATAGGTTTTCATGAAAACTCTTGACACATAGAAGAGAGAGACAACCGCTTTGAAAACCAATAAAATGAAAGAAAAAAAAAACACTTTGCATTCAAGTCAACTTGACGTGAGTCTGTGAGTCCATTGTGGAGTTGAATGTGGAATGTATGGAATCGTAGCAGAAGGTTTTATTCTTACAAAATTATTTTTCATGAAATTATTAAGTTTAAAGTACTGTGAAGTGAATGAATCATTGTTGTTTATTTCAACCATTTTTGTTTCAATTTTATCTTTAAAAAAAGAATTTCTCTTGGAATTTATTCTTTTAATATGCGTAAAATCATTTTTCATACCCAAATCTCATTTCATATTTTGCAAAGAAAATCACAAAACACAAAAAAGAGGGAAAGGCAACATGACTAAAATTCTTTTGGAAACATTCCAAGCCTTGACTTGACTTGACATAGCACAAGTCAGGGGGCAAGCTGAGCAATGCCTTTTAAACACTTCCAATTCCAAGGACAAAGAGATTATATTTCAAGGAAAAGAAAAGTGGATACAGAGAATAAAGAAAAATAAAAACACATCCCACCAAGACTTTGTGGCGACATATTTCTATCGATTTTGAATTAACTTGAGCACAACATTTTCTATGAGCGTTCTTACACACATATACATTTATGTATAATTTTGTTTCGAAAACCATGGGGGGCCAAGACAATAGGACGACTATGTGGCGGTATCCTTCTCAAGCAAAAAAAAATCAAAGAGGGAGTGGGGTTTCTATGTGGCCGGGTCGTGTATTTTGTTTTCAAGGACAAGTGGATATTTGAACTACGCATTAGGTCAGGCAAGTTATCTCCCAAAAAAATATGAGTGGATTAATTTTAATATCAATATGTTTTGAGTTGACAAGTTGAAGAAGGCAACAAAAGGCTTTGATGAAAAGTTATGGGTACGACCTATACATCATTACTTAGAGACAAGATGAGTATTACATAGGTAGGTACCCCTCTTAAATGTAACGCCTCAAGGTGTTCAGCGAATAACTAAAACCTTCGACAAATCCAGATATGTATTTAATTCCATTCTTCTCATTCTGTGCCTTCAGGAATTCCATTCGAGACACGTGCAGAATTCTTCTCAACAACACTCCTTACTTAGAAACACCTTTACAGTTCATTCGTTCTGCCAATATTCCAAATGCATTCTCCATCATAACAAAACAATGCAAAAAAAATTTGTTCAATGGTTGTGAGGTTGCAACTATGTTTAGTTCATACGACAGTGGCTGTGGCTACCCCCCCTCTTGCGTCAACCTACGTGCGACAGTTTTTGTGTGTGTTTTCTTCAGAAATAAAAATGCATTCTCGCCATGCGATGGGTGCGTGTTGGTATTTTCAATTTAGTTTTTCTTTAGAAGCAGACAAAAAGAGGAATCACCCAAAACAACGAAGCAGGCGGGAGCTGACGTTGAGCTGATGTACGTATAGTTGCTCGCCGACAAAAATGTTGAGGTTGGTTAGAGGTATAATTGGGGGCGCTGAGGAATTCGTTTGGAATGCCCTCGTCTAGAGAATCATGTATAGGGGAACAAAACTGAAATTTTCCATATTTTTATTTATTTGACGCGTCGCACGTCGTCATCAATATTTTTCGGCTGGTTCTTTAAATAGACGCAAATGGCCGCCGCCGATAAGAGTGATAAAAACCGGAGTTCACTTTTTCTCTTTGGCGTGTCAATGTCGAGGACCTGAGTGGTTCGGTTTCGGTAGTTTGTTTATGCACTCATACTTTCTCCAGCACAACGCCATTAATTCTCCAAAACACTAGGTAAAAACAACGCACAAGTATCGAAAAGAAGACAGAGTGTTAGATTTTGAAAGAAAATTGAAGGAACGATTGAGTGGGATCGTTACATCGACAGAAATGGGTTCGAACTTACTTTGAGGTGTGTTTACATTTGAATAAAAAAAAAACGAATAGACAAACTCAGCTCTTCATCGATAAGCGATAAAGTTTCCTCCGATGACAAAGACTATGGTGATGGCTCTTTAAATTGTGTTAAGAGGTTGAGATTGTTTGGAATTCATTAGTTCGGCCTGGCATCGTGTTGGTGTTCTGCTTCCGAAAAGGAAATATGGTTTTCTGTTTGTGTAATCTTAGGTCACCCATTTTGTTTACAATCTTTATGTAACGATAAGGATCCAACAGTTTGCTATAACGACGGGCTGTTGAACATTGACTTGTTTGTTTGTTCATTTCTTTTTGAGTCATTCGGTTTCATCGAAACAGCGTGCTCATAATCAATAAAGTGAAACAAAGAAACTGTGTTTCTGCTTGAAGGAATAATCTCCCGCCGATGCAGATGCAATTTGAAAATTTTAACTCGATGAGTTATTCGCAAGTTCAATACACCAAAACTCGGAAAAATATCTTGATAACATCATCCGCTGTGACGGTGGGTGTGTTCAATTGAATACAATAAAACCCTGCCGTCTAGACAATAACTTACTCGGCAAGAACGATATTCAATTCACAAAAATCGATACCGACAGGTAAATGCAGGATCTCCTTCAGCTGCAGCCGAAAAGTGCCTACTCCACTTCAGATGCCGAGAATACAAAACAAAACAAAAATTATATAGGGGTTGTCAGGAAAACGTTTCAGGCTGCAGCAAATTGGATTTGCAAACATTTTTTAGTGTTGAGCCGGCTTCTATATCGATTTTTGGCCTGCCAGCATTTTTATCGTCCGCTTCGTATTTCTTCTTTTCTCTTCAAATGGAAATAATATTTTGATTGAAAATGCGTTCAAGACAAGCAAACAGTTGCTCAGGGCGTTGAATAAACAAATATTGGCACCCTCTTGGATAAATCTTATTCTTCTTCAGTTTCGTCTTGTTATTGATTGCATCATTTGACACCACACCAATGCCATATTTGAGAGTTGTCCTTTTTCTACCCTCAAAAGTTCAAAGCCATGAACATAGTGTACACTTTGACTGTACACAACACCCCATCAAGTGTGCTGACGTAAGCAGGACATCTCCCCCATATTCTCTAGACAACACCCTATATCACGATGATCTAATCTCTACGATGGAGCAGAGTGAGTGTAATAATCACCCTAGCTGAATTATTTTCGAGAGAAATCATTTCCTCGATTAAGGATGTGCGTCGAATTGGCAAAGAAAAAACTAGCCAAGTTACAGTAAATACTACCGAAACGTGCATTTCTTTGCGATTTGAGGACATCTCTCGGAAAAGAGTGAAAAATTTGGCTTGGTAACTCCCAGGAAGCTGTCTTTCTATGGAAACACTGAAGGAGATAGTAATTTGATTACTCACAAAGTGCCTCAAAGGGATGTACAATTTGTGTGAAGCTTTGCCGGAACTTTTGCCCTGCATGATGTCATATAGAATGCAGGACTTTGTAAATGAGTTTCGAATTGAGTTAGAAACCGTTTGGGATGCAAGCAAAAAGGCTTGATTAGCTCTTAAGTGGGAATCGAACTCACTATGGTTCGTCTAATGTAGTCTACGATGTAATTTTTGTTGTTGTCGTTGTTGAAGAAGAGCTGAATGTTTTTGCTTCAATTCGACTAGCGAATTCTGACTTGCTCAATAACAACCATTATTTTGAAAACAGGGCAAGTTAATGAGAAAAAAAAAAAAACTTTAAAATATATTTTACTTGAACTTTAGACTTTACTTTAACACGTCTTGTCTATTTGATATTTTGAGTCGGAATGACGCAATTACAAAATGGTCTATTCTTTTCTTTTTTGTTACCCTTAAGCTAGATGCGGACTTAAGCTCTGTTTACAATAATTATTCTTTAAGTTTCATACACACTATTTATATTCTCACGATTTGTATTTAATTTTAAAACGTTGTTACCAGATTCAACAAAAAATGTCAATTTTTCAAACGTCTTTATCAGTCAATCAAACAGCTCATCAATCAAACAAATGTAACCTGTTTGATTTGAACCAAGCTGAACATAGCATTCCTTTTAAGACAACAGGTTTCAAATTTCATTTCCAAGTAATGTCTAGAGGCATAGGAATTGCGTTGACGCAAACATGAGTCATGATGAATTCCAAAGCGTCACATTAATCGAGTTTGTTTTTTCTGCCACGCAAATTTTTAAATTTAAATTCAAGTGACCGTTATTTAAATGAACTGAAAGCTTCATCAGAAGTGACGTGTCACTCACTCGCAGTAGCAAGTCACTCGACGGAGCCAAAAATAAACAAAATATTGACTTAATAGCTCTACTCCCCTCAGTTCAGCTGATCTTTAAACAAACAACAAGTGAAATCGTCGAGAAGCCTCTCCGATTGTTTCGTAACAAATTTGCAAGTTTATTTCACTACGCTCGGAATTTGCATGAATGTTAATGAAACCAAATTCAATGGTTGTATAAAATCTGTGCTATTTGTCTTGCATTAAAAAAAACTTGTTCAAGAAATCGAAACTGAATTTCTAAAGCGAATAATTCTGCGGCGGCGGTTTCAGTTTACGAGAATTTGAGATCTAACAAAGAAACACGATTCGTAATCAGATAAATGACCTTAGAGAAGAAAGAGAGAACACAATCATAGTGATTACGCGAGCTATCTATTTTTCAACAAAAAAAAACAGCTGCAGACTGAAAAAAAAACTCAGATAAATCTTGGGAACACAACAAATTCATCGCTGTCGTCGGTGTGGTAGTCAAAGTTGTCGTTGTCAGGCTCTACCTGACTCTCAGAACCATAATAATAGCAAACAAAGAATAACAAGTACAAATAGCTCTCGGGCCAGCGATAACTACAAAAGTAGGTACAAACTACGATAGCTATACTTAAATTTATCTGCGACATAAACTGGTTTTTTTTTTTGCTATTTCAACGCCAACCATATTCAACCAGCGAGTTTTGAGTGTCGACGACGATTTTTGTGGTGGACATGAACAACCCGCACGATACCGACTGCCGCCGCCGCTACCACCACCACCATTGTAGCCGAATGAGGTGTATCCAGTTGGGTCAGGTTTTCTCACAATCCAAATGACTGATGCTGATATACGTACATATATAAGCACCTATTACTATTGCTGCTGACTGCTGGTGTGGAATTTTAATTCATTTTGAATGAAACGAGAAACTTCAAACACACGCTCAGCCGAACATATCAGAGTTTTATTGCTTTTCTATGCCCAAAGCTAAATTATTGATTATTATTAATAGTAGAATCTCAATTTGAATTGACGGTTATTTTTCTGTAGCTGCGCCTGTGTCGACCAACAAATACGTATTTGCTAATGGAACAAGGAATGAGAAAAATAAAATGGAACGGAGAATACTGAAATTGGTAAACAAAAATGGCAATAGGTCGGTCGTTCGTTCTTCGTTCGTTGTGCGACGGTTGATGATTGGATGGAACAAATATTATCCAGGAATGTTTGTTCAGACTCGGCGGAGAATATGCTAATGAATGTGTACATCTTCTCTTGGTGATAATAAGACTTCTTTGTAAATCGGGCGAATCAATAATAAACAAAACGCTCTTTTGCTAAGTGCTGAAATACGTTTCTAGAATAGTGCGCCACCAATGCCAAGTTGTTATGCACACATGTAAGTAGAGGCGAATGCATCAGTGTTACAGTTTTGTTTAATTTTTTGAATTGGAAGACTTGCAAAGTAAATAAGTTTTAAGAAAAATTTCTCTTCGAAGCTGACAAAGCTGATTGAAAATGAGCAGATTTTTAATTCCTTCAATCAAGTGAAATCACCACAGAATTGCAGCAATGTGATGCTTAACTTACACGGGCTGGGGTATACTCGTCAGTATTCAAGGTCTGTATTCAAGGCAGTTGCCCGTTGCCGAACGTCGTTGGTTCGAGTCCTACTCAGGCCAAGTTTTTATTTCATCTTTCACGGGTACTGCCTCTTGCGAAGACCTGACAAATCTTCCAAGAGTATCAATCTGTCATGAAAAAAGTGCTTCTCAACTTTGCCGTTCGGAATCGGCGTTAAATTGTAGGTCCCCTCAATTCTTCACACGCACTCAGAGAATTGTTGATGAGAGTAAGCCACTTAGGCCTTGGCTCTTCAAGAGCTGTCGCGCCACTCTATTTATTTATTTATTTTATTCAAGGTCTGTCTGAGGAAAGCACTGTAAAACTCAGTCTAAAGAAAACACCGAACTCTTTCCAATTAGTTTTCAACTTTATTTAACCAGTTTATTAACGAAATTCAGTCTTAAAATTAAATGAACGTACCAATTTTATTAATACTCTTGAATAATACTTCTCATATAAGTAAGTATAATAGCGCCATAGCCTTGAAGTGAGGGGGGCTCTCAGAAGGAGATAATATAAGCTGTTGCCACGGCCTAAGGGCGAGGGGGAATCTGGGAAAGAGCTAAACTGCCCTTTCGCCACAGCCTCAGGTGAGGGGGATTCTCAGAAGGGGCTTAAATATCCTATCGCCCAGCCTCAAAGTGAGGGGGAATTTCGGAGGGAGGTTGAATAGCCGCTGCCTCAAAGTGAGGGGGATTCTCGGAAGGAGGTAAACTAGCCGCTGTCTCGAAGTAAGGGCGATTCACGGAAGGAGCTAAAATATCCTATCGCTTAGCCTCAAAGTGAAGGGGAATCTCAGAAGGAGGTAGAATAGCCGCTGCCTCAAAGTGAGGGGGATTCTCGGAAGGAGCTACTAAGCTAGCCGCTGCCTCGAAGTGAGGAGGATTCTCGGAAGGAGCTAAATTAGCCGTAGTCTCAAAGTGAGGGGTATTCTCGGAAGGAGCTAAAATATCCTATCGCCCAGCCTCTAAGTGAAGGGGAATCTCGGAAGGAGGTAGAATAGCCGCTGCCTCAAAGCGAGGGGGATTCTCGGAAGGAGGTAAACTAGCCGCTGCCTCGAAGTGAGGGGGAATCTCGGAAGGAGGGAAAAAAACAAACAAAAAGTAATATTCGGTCAAAATTAGCAACAATCCATATTGCCCTAAGCATCATAGACCATACTCGTAGCTAATCAACTTGTAGCGGAGGGAAAACTACTACGTTTTTAGGAATAAGTTGCTCGATTTTCATACTTTATTAAACTTCTACTTCGCAACTTTTCCGTAAAAACAGCAAGTGAATTATAAAAAGATAAACAAACTTAAATTTGTGTATCCATGTCGTTGTCATGAGACCGTCATGACATATCACTTATTAAATCTAATTTACATCTTTTGGGGTTTCGGAAATTCAGCGCTGTATCCTTCCGTCCGATCTTGTTGTCATGCCACTAAAGGAGAATGAACGTAAAGCATCAAGTTCTCAAGTCTTGGACCGGTAATTGTAAATGTGTTGATTTCAATCCTACTCATGAGTACTGCCTCTTGCGAAAAACTGGCAAAAGTTTCCAGAAGTATTTTTTGTTTGAGTTCTTGGTTCTACGGAGCTTATTGGCCGAAGCCAGTTGCGTGATTCGACCTTTGGGCGTTAGCGACGAATCATTAGTGTTTGTAGTTATTCAAAAGCCATTTAACCTGTCTTGGGATATAAAAACATGGTGCAGGAACACAACTTAAGTCACCTGTCAAATGAGCTCTAAAGCTTGGGAATTGGAAATATGAGAAACAACTATCATAAACGTTGATGTGACTCATCCATCTAGGTATAGATTGATGAACTAACCACCGAAAAAAAGAACCATTTTGGAAATCCTTTTTAAGGAATGTGAAATGTCTGCATCCGATTCGATGGAGAAAAGTGACAATTAATCAAAAATGAGTCAATTGCAGGTGTGTCACTATTTGCATTCAATTAATTTCAAGCGAGTGAAATTGTCGCTCCTCAATTCTGGAGAACCCAGACAGAGGTCGAAAAATCGGCATTGGCTATTTTAGCTTTTCAGCTTGGCGTGTGCACCGAACCGTGCACTGGAAAAACTTTTGAAACAAGAACAAAAAACGAAACAAAAATCTAGTTCTCCACTTACCCAAAGTTCAGTACCCCAACTCATTTTGAATGCACGTCCTCCGCTTTTGTGCTCGTGCTGCGAAATCCCAGAATATGTTGAAGAAGAATAATCACAGAGAAGACCGAAAACGACAAACTGGTAGGAAAATCCTTCTTCCTCGTCGTTGTCGTGGTCGATTCGATGCTGTTTTGTTTTTGTTATTTGGGCAAGTCTACCCGTCTACGTCGACGTCGTAGTTGTTGTTATTTCAAAACAGCAACAACAACAAGAATCCACACACGTAACCAACAAACTGAGTGAACAGGAAAAGGAACGGAGCCGAGGATAATATGGCGCAGGTGATTTTTTCTTATTTTATTTTTATTATAGGTATTTTTTGTTATTTTATTTACTCGTTACTTGCTCTTTATTTTTGTATTCTTATTTCTCGTTCTCGCGTTTCGTTTGTGATTCAAGATAAAACGAACAAAATAATTGAATAAAAAAAATAACACAAAGATCTAAGCTGAGTCGAGTGCGAAGTGCAGAAAGAGTAATGAAAAACCCATGAGAGACAACGAGACGGTTGGTGCAGGAAGAAGAAAACCAGAATATTTTTTTTTTCTTAATTCACTTTTGTTGTATTTCTTTTTCTTTTCTTTGAATGATGATTATTCACTCTGAAAAAACGCACATATTTGTTAGATTTTTATATTTCCTAAATTTTTGACTCAATTCGATTCACTGGAAATTTTCACTTTGGGTTGCTATTTTTTCCTTTTTTTTTGTTTGGAACCGAGTTAAATTGTAAGCTTTTTGGGTTGTATATATTTTTTTTTTTCAATCCCACCCAGTCAATCGTGGGTTGGGTAACAATAGGGCGGAGGGAAAAAGAGGACGAACCCGGGTTTATCCCGATTGCGGTGAAGAATAGGGCAGCAAATAAAAGGAAAATGCACTCATTTACTCATTGATCGTTGTCGTGTTCCATTGCAATTCACACCCCTATGATAATTTTCCACTCAGGTGGATAGTCTTAAACAGGATATTCCTGGTATTTAATGTGACTTTGACACTTTATTGGATAAATATTGAAACTAATTAAATTTATTGACTTCGAATTTTTCTTTGAAAATTGGTATGATTCGCGACGCACTGCTTTTTTAATTTAGCTACGGAAAGCAATAACGACGACCACTGCTACCTTTCAATTCACTCAGTAAACTGCGAGAACGGCTGGAAACAAATTGTGCTTCATCCAATTCGGAATGATTTAGGCAACGAAACAGGGATGGGAAAAGTGGAACTTGAAGCAATTCCACGAATGAGTGGAAAAAGTAGAAGAGAATTTACAAATGGCTGCCCATTTTGTGGATTTTATTTATCCAAAAGAGACAACGCTCCCGACGCCAACGGAAAAACGTAGAGGAGAAAGTGAGAGTGTGTTTTTTAGATGGACAAAAAGTGCTGGAATTTGTTTCAATATTGGAAGAACGCACGGAATTGGCACAAACATCAATTCATATTTGTTTCGATTTTTGTTTGATTCAGGTCTTGACGTACAGGTGGCCAAACAGTCTTGGACAAATTATTTTTGGTAGGCACTTTTTGAATGCAAATAATAATTAATAAATTATTAAGAAAGAATAAAGAAACCATTCAAATGATATCCCAGGTATATGCAAAGGAAAGAAGACACATAGTGCAACGCAATCAGCAATCTTTTGTTCTGTTCTGGTTCACGACAACGGTCGCCTGTTAGCACAGATAATAAATTTATACAGATGTCTCATCCCTGCAGAAAAAAATGAAACATATTTTGCTCTTAACAGACAACGCCTTAACAGACAAGGAGCTTTTTGAAGCTTTTTTCCTTGCCTAAGTATTCATTTATGGGCAATGAGGCGAGCGAAAATAGATTTTGAATGTATTAAGTGAATGCGTTAAAGCTTTTGGAAAAAGCTTTTTTTTTGTAGCTTTCAGTTTCATATATCATTTCTCGCCATAAGGGTGAGACATCTGTATAAATTTATTATCTGTGCTGTTAGCTTGCCCAAACATATCTCACAAGAGCTACAGTGCAACCTTTTTTGGTATCAACTTACAGCCAGAAACGCAATTGAATCTTTGTATATGGAATTCCATATACAAACATTGAATGTCTGGAGCTAAAATGTCCTTTCTTTTAACTTTAGGCAGCTAGCGGCATGCCGTTCCGGAATAACATTGCCAATGCTCATCTTAAAATCCAGTTAAAATGGGTTCTCATTAACTCATAAAACCTCTTACATTCCAAGTAGGCAGCCTTCATATGATATTACTAGAATAAAAACTCGGAGTTGTATATGTATATTTTGTTTAAACACATATTATAAATAAATGCTATGTCAATGGCAAATTTAGCTTTGCCTTGATCCGAACATGTTCATGCCATTTTGTAGTTTACAACAGTGTCGACTTTATGAAGTCCTGTCGAAAATGATCTCAATTGGACAGCCTGCGAGTTCTGAATAAACACTGCCCCGGTCTCGTCCCAGCTCTCAGGAATATCACAATTTTGCAACGTATGGATCATAACATCGAATGTACAGATGCAGTCAAGTAATGGAAGGTAACTAACCGTAGCGGAAATCTGGCGCATTACATCTCGAATTTCTTGTTGGATGCGTTTGGTGTCTTTGCTGGAGGTAAGTTTCATTGGATCTGAAGTATCGCCATCACCCAGTTCAGCTTGCAGCTTAAAATCCCAACACTCGAGGACTTCTTTGGTATGTGCATTTGTGATGACCATGGAGATTTTATTCACCATGTTTTTCGATAGCCAGTCTGGGGAGAGTAAAGAACATTTTTAACTTAAACAACAATCTTGTTTGATTTAATTCGGTACCTTCAGTTTGGATAAGAATGTTTTTGAGGAATTGTTCGATTTTTGGGTCAGTAGACATTAGAATGGGCACTCCATATTGTTGGGTATTGATAAAGGTTTCTGGTGGATATATGCCTCTTTGGAAAAGAATTGAATTGATTCCGTATTCTAGAAAATAAAAAAAGCGGTAATCTGTACAGCCGGTCTATAAAAAATTGCGAAGGATGCACTCACTTAGGTATTCTGCAATGATTTGTGCCGATCCTTTGAGAGTAATGCAGTTTTTGGTTGCTTGAGATGTGGTATTCATGATTAAAATTAATTGTTTGTAAGATTTTCAATATAAAACCTTGAGAAATAAGTAAAATAAAATGTTAACAAAAGATATTTTGACCGTTATGATTTGCTTGCTGGTTGCTGTTTGTTCTTTTTGGCTGCGTTGACAGTTCACAGTTGGCGTTTATCTGACACAAATATGACGCGATTGCTGCTCCCTCTATATTTCAAGGAAAAAAAATGGTCACCCTGTTGGTTGATAGAGGAACTGTGTTTTTCTTAAGCTCAGTCTCCACTTGGAATTGTTATTCTTTTGAGGTTGCCTTTTTTTCCTTAGAAAACAATTAGCTTTTGTTTTCTCCTTTTGTGTTATGGTTTTGCTAATAACATATCTTGTCGATAAAACTATACTATGTTCCGGCAATTCCGAGACTTCAGTTTCAACATTACGGAAAGTGCCCACTTTACACATGAGACAACTACGTTTGACAGGCTTAGCTTAAAATAATAGCACTCGGACGGAATCTGCATGACTTTAACAAAAAAATATTTTAGATATTGATTGAAATTGAAATACTCTTTGCGACAGATTTAAACTAAAAACAAATGGATGCAACCATTTTAACAATGGCAAATTGTTTTATCGAACAAAAAAAAATTAACAGTATGGCCGTGTGCGAATCCAGTTAAAAAGTGGTTAAAACTTGAAGTTTGCTTAAACTTTGACAGTTCGCGTTAAATAAAATGTGTTAAAGGCCCAACTATAATAGACGGACGGGAACGGAAGCTAGCGTCAAAACTGAACGAATCGTTTCTTTCCGACTGTCAATTGCATCCGCTTACCCATAATTGAACGGAAAGCTTTCTGTCATTATTCTGTGTTTTTAGAGAAATGTCAAATTTCCGCGCGTAAATTGAGAAAGAAAAGTGAGTTTACGTCCGAAAACAAAACTGAACGAAACGGAGCAATCCGATATTATGTCTGTGACATCTGATTTGCATGTATTTGGGAATTTTCGTACGTCAACGTACGCACCCTTCCGACTATTATAGTTGAGCCTTAAAACTAGACTAGCTGCGGAGCAGGCTAAAATATGACATTAGTGGTTAAAAATATTGGTTAAATTTGTCCAATAGAGTACTGGAGGGAAACGTCAAACGAGATGACGTCTTGTCGTCGTGAAGGGCGAACAACTTCACTTGGGTCTAAATTGATTTAACAAGGAATATAAAACATTAAAGTTAAAAGTTTAGTATTTTATCTTCCTTGTTTGTTGTTTGTTAAAATGTACAAAAAAATGCCTTCTTAGTCCTTTATTTTTGGGTTTTGGTGTATAACTTCCGTCTTTTTGCACCCAATCCCTTGCGTACACTAAAATCTCCATGTCCTGAATAAAAAAACCTTCTTATATATATTAATTATTGAGATATTAAGAAAAATAACAAAAAAAACTTTCAAATTGTATGCAAATCCCGCCATTGTTTGCCCTCCACGACCGATAAATGACAGTTGAAATTGGTTGAAATTTATTAGCTGTCAAAAGGTTTAGAGCCCCATTCGCACACGGCCTATATTTAACATTTGCTGTCAGTTTCGGTAGCTCGGTTTGTTTACTTTATTTAAAAAAATGTTATAAATGCCAACTTCGAAGGCAATTTCATTCATTTTGGGAAAAATGGGAAATTTTTTTTTCAAATTTACGCAATTTCGTTCAGTGGGAACATAGTATAAAGGCCCAACTATAATAGACGGACGGGAACGGAAGCTAGCGTCAAAACTGAACGAACCGTTTCTTTGCGACTGTCAATTGCATCCGCTTACCCATAATTGAACGGAAAGCTTTCTGTCATTATTCTGTGTTTTTAGAGAAATGTCAAATTTCCGCGCGTAACTTGAGAAAGAAAAGTGAGTTTACGTCCGAAAACAAAACTGAACGAAACCGAGCAATCCGCTATTATGGCTGTGACATCTGATTTGCATGTATTTGGGAATTTTCGTACGTCAACGTACGCACCCTTCCGACTATTATAGTTGGGCCTTAAGGTTAATGTAGTCGGTATACGTATACATCGAAATAAAATAGTAATAAATTAGACGTCGAAAAACATCGGATGAAGGCACTCTGTCTAGGTCCAAGTCCAGGAAGCAGTTTTTCAATATGTTGAAAAGTAACGAAAATCAAACTTTACAAGTGCTTAGTTTTGGAGATATAGAACAGAGCTAAGTTTTCTTCAAATAAAAAGAAATAGAGTGGCGCGACTGCTCTTGAAGAGCCATGGCCTAAGTGGCTTACTGTCATCAACAATTCTCTGAGTGCGTGTGAAGAATTGACGGGACCAACAATTTAAAGCCGATTCCGAACGGCAAAGTTGAGAAGCACTTTTTCATGACAGATTGATACTCTTGGAAGTTTTGTCATTTCTTCGTTAAAGGCATTACCGGTGAAAGATGAAATAAAAACTTTATGGACACGAGGAGGATTCGAATCTACAACGTTCTGCTTAGCAGCCAACGCACATAACCACTAAGCCACGGGCACGTAGTTAAGTTTTCTTAGGAAACTAATAATTAGAAAATTCTGCGACTAGAATTCAGGATAAGCTTACCCTAGCTAACTCACATTAAAGTCAGGTCACTACTTAGGTACCTATTTTCATGCTCTTGATTCATGTAAAAACCAACGTTTCGCTTAAGAAATTTCCCAAATGGGTCCCAAAGGCTTCAATCAGTTTCCAACAACCTTGTCAATGTTTAATTTTTGTTCACTTCAGTACACTCCATAATTATAATAAAATAAACAACTTAACTCCATTGAAGCACATTTAATTTTCGATTAACTTACAATTGTTTAACAAATGCGTTAAGAGAACGTGTTTTATTTTGTCAATTTCAATTGGAAATAAGGCCTTAGCATGTTTTTTTTTTTTTCTGAACATACAAAAAATATATGTCATAAGTTTAATTTTATCTAATCGAAAAAAAAAGAATTCATATAACAATTTAAAATGAACCATATCGTCTTATTTCGTTTAATTTTATACTCGAAGTCTTTCTTGTTTTTAAAATTAAATTATTTAATTAATTAACTAAGATTATTGTTAAAGAAAATTAACATTAAGTTTTTTTTTTCTTTCAAATAATATTTTACAAAATTCTAGAAAAAGTTAAAATGTCGTGTTAAAAAAATAATTAAATATTCGATCAGTTAATCTATATTACATCTTTGGTATTTTTTTTATATTAGATTATTTTATTTAACGGTCGGTTGGATATTTATGCATTTTGTTGTTATTTTCTTCTTTTTTTACATGGAATAAAGTTTTTTTTTTAAAGAAAAATGTTAGTTAAGTTTTTAGAAAATCAATTAGATCGATCTTTCGTCATCCTCGTCGTCGTCTTCGTTTGTTTCGTCTGAATCGCTGTTAATAACTTCGTCATCGAAAGCATTTGGGTCGTCAGCCATGAAGCCATTATTAAAAATTGGAACTGTAAGAAATTTATTTTTGATTTGAAAAGTTTGATTCGGTGTTAAGCTGTGCATTTTTAAATGTTCTTAAAATAAACTACGACCCTGAAACCAAATAAAATTGTACTCCTAAGGCATCTAGTATATTTCATCTACATGAGTCTTTTTTGATTTTTATCTACCGACCGCGTTTTATAAAATAATGTTGCAAATAAAAAGAAGAGATTGTGTATATCAGCACGACAGCGGCTTTTGTTTTTGTTTTTAGGCCGTGTTAAAAAGTGATTAAAACTTGACGTTTGGTTAAATTTTGACACTAGCATGGTGAATAAAATTTAACTGCAGGCTAAAATCTGACACTACTGGTTAAAATTTTGAAGTTCCTCAAAAGAGAAGTTCATTTGAAATTATATTCGAATTGATTGTTTGTTTTCTATTTTGTTGACAGCTGTGAACTATCAATAGGTAGTGTTCGAAGACTGGATTAACAAACTGTCACAATGGTATTTTCGATCGTATTGAAGTGGGAAATTATCGATTAAAATAAAAAAAGTTTGTGAAATTGAGAATTTCTTCCATTATCATACAAGAAAATTTAATTTGTAAATGTTGAATTTGGATCTAGTTACAAAAAAGTAATTAATGGAATATAAAAAGAATAATTTTTGTGGGTAATTTTGTTTTATGTCGAGGGAAATTTAATCTAAGTAATGTCAAAAAAAAGTCCCATTTAACAAAATTCGCACAGGAAAACCTTTAAATATATGTAATCCCTTTTTAACCAAACGTCAAAATTTAATCGTGGTTTATATTTTAACCAGCATTTTAACTGAATTCGCACACGGCCTTAGAAAACATTGCACTCCTATTTTAAGCAAACCGACTATACGTATTCTTGCATTTTGAGGCAAAATCAAAGTTCTCAAACTGGCAATTTTTTAAAAGTATTTCATTAAAATTATTTAAAAGTATATGACGTCAGTACGTGTGGTACTTGTGAAAATTGCTTGAATGGGAACACTGTTTTTGTCTTTTTGCGTGACAAAATGAACATTATATTAATAAGGAAGAACTACCAGAAAAAATATAATTATTGAGAAATTTATAAGTTTTTGTATTTTTCTCAACATTTTTTAGTTTTAATAAAAAAGACTTAAAAGGGAATTATGGGAAATATTTTAAGGGCGTAATTAATTGTAATTCATCAAAACCTCACTACACTTTGCTAATTTAAGCAAACTTTTATTGTTACTTTCACCTTTTGCCACCAGAATAAATACTAAAAATTTAAATATTAAGAGAAAAAATATTTAATTTCATGCAACTCAGGGTTAGTATTAATTAAAACATCATCAAACTAAATAAAACAATTCATACAAATAAAAATGAAATTAATATTATTTTATTTGCTAGCGTTATTGTATAAATAAAATAAGTTAATGTTTTTTACAAAAACAAAGCAGTTCTTCTACAATGTTAGACTCTATCTAAATTAAATAATTTCAATTGTTAAAGTTGTTAATTTCTTATGTTTACTTAATTATTATAAAATTCAGCACTGTTAATGTTAAATTGCATATAAAAATCAGGAAATAAAATATAAGGACACATAGTTAAGCATTTTCTTTTTCTTGTTTTTTTTTGTTTATCTTTTTTTTAATATTTTGACAGTTAATGTTTTTTAAGTTTAAAATTTTGGTTTTTGTGTATTTTAATTGTATAAATGTTTACTTGTAAGCTACAGCAGCAAGACGTCTCACAACATATATGTAATATGTATTAACATTTATTTATTTTATTATTGTCAGTAAGAGAGTAAATAAAAAAAAAATAGGACATTGAATTATTTTCGAGTGCAAAATTAATAGTTATAAATTAAAAAAAAAAATTCAATCACAACAGAAAAGTAGGGAAGAAGTTTATTAATTCAAATTATGTGTCAATAACTATTTTTCTTTTAAATATTATTCGGTTTTATATTTTATTTCATGACTTGCATTCAATAGCATGGTTTTAAATATTAAAACTTGACACAGTACTTTGATTACAATGTACAAATCAGAATTGTTAATGGAACTAAAAAAATATTAAAATAATAAATAATTTTAGAACATTGATATATAAATATTAAATTAAAAAAAATAAATTTAAATCAGTCTTACCTCAAAAACATCGTTTTTGTTTTAATTTCTATGTGTAAATTAATTGAATGAATATTGAGAATAAAGCATAAACAATTTGATCGATCGGCAAACAAAATTACAGGAGAGCAGAAAATAAATAAAATAAAATAAAATTATAATTCAACTTTACAGTTTTATTTGATATAATTTTTATTTTTGTGTGTTTTCGTGTTTCATTGAATTATTTGAATTTTCTCGGCTTATAAAATATTAAAAAGATAATTATACAATACAAAAAAATATGTTTTAATATAATATACACATAAATTAAATAAATATAAATAGTTTGTGGCTTTCGGTTTATGATTAATTTTACAGTTTTATTTTTGTGTAAAAGTAAAAATTAATAATTAACAGCAGTAATTTTGATGAATAAATATTTTCCGATTTTCTTTTAAGTACAATAGACTAAAATTAAAATTAATTATGTGTTATTTACTTTTATTTGGTATGAAGTTCGATTTTCTTTTGCTTATCAATTATTTTTATTCAAAATGTTATAGTTATAATTTTTTTTCGCAAATATTCAAACATTCTCTTAAAATATATATTTCTAATTATATATATTGTGAGGCGATTCGTCTAATATATATTTATTCAAGATTTTATGTACAAGAGTGATTTGTCCGAATTCAATATGAAAAAAGTATTATTTTTTAAATTTATTTTATTATTTAGTTAAAAGAAAAATACTGTCATTTTTGTTTCATTTTAAAAATAAATTTTCGTTATTTTAATTAAATAAAAAAACTTATTTCTTTCCAGTCCATACAAAAACAATAAAAAGAAAAGGGATGAGAGAGGGAGAAGGGAAGGATAATTAAAGTATTTATTTTATTTTTTAATATAAGGTAAATATTAAATTAATTTAACAAAATTCAACAACCTCTTTCCAAAACATAACTTCAGTAATATTTTTTTAATGTTTTAAAGGAGTAAAAAATAAGCATATTGATTTTTTTTCACTATATACAAAAAAATCAAAGTAGATAAAAATTTAAAGTAACTTTAAGGGAGAGTGTGGGATGAGACTGTTTTTTTTTTTTTAAGGAAAACTTTAAATAATATACAATTTAAGTTCGAAGTTCGAAGGCGTTTCATTTATTTTATTATCATTTTAAGTATTTAATCAACTTCAAAAGAATCATTTGAATAAAGAGAGAAAAACGAGAGAAAGCATAGGGAGAACATTTCTCTTTTTTTTCTAAACTACTAAGAGAAAATAAAATACAAAAAAAAAGAGAGAGAAATGATTTAAGGCGGCCTCCAACGCGAACGTGATGCCTAGTTTTGTTTTTCTTCAAATTAATCTTCTAATTTAAAACATTTCACCGGAGGAAATAATTCTTAAAAAATTAAATATTATAGAAAAAAATAATTCAAATTCTAAAGCAAAACTATATATTTTGGAACATCATAAGGCAAAAATAAACTTTCTATAGCACCTTTGTTTGAAAGTAAAAGATTTATTTTTTCTTCTTTTTTAATAGGCGGGTGATTTTATGCTAAATTTTTTTTTACTCTGTTATAATGGAATGTAATTAAATATACTATTTTTAAATGTTCTTCTTTCTATATATATAATTAAGAAATTAATTTAAAAATTACTTTTAGTAAAAGGATAAAAAATATTAAGTATAATGCGATTTAATTTAAAGCCAATATTATTATGTTGTTTTTTTTTTGTTTTTGTTTTTAGAAAACTTTGATTTGGTTCCTTTTTTTGTTTTTGTTTTTATTTATAGCTATTTTAATTTAATAAATGGAATTTGTACTGTTAATTCGGGGGTGTTTGTTATCTTAATGATGAGTTGAGCTCGTATTTTTGGATTCTAGTTGCACTTTAATTTCTATTTTTGTTTGTTGTTGATTTTTGGTGAAAGTAAGACTTTTTTTTTAAATTATGTTTGGAAACAATCGATGCTATAGAATAGCCTATTTTAGCAATAATAACTTCCTAAATACTTTTTATCGCCACATTCTTGTTCATTGCTGTACGTACTGGGTGGCATATGGTTTACTTCCTTGCGATCGCAGCGTTCTCCGATGAAACCCACAGGACATCTATAAGAGAAAAGTTATATAAAAGTATTAATAAAATATGCAATCAATTTTCATCTTATAGTAAAACGGCTATCACTATTTTTGTGTTACAATTAATGAGAAGATACAACAGCAAACTTTACGAGTTGTACAACGAGATGGACCTAGCCAGAAGAAACAAGGATCAGAGACTCAGATGGCTCGGTAATTTAGAGCAGATGGACACTATTCTCGAGGGACGTAGAAGGAGAGGATGACCGCGACTCAGGTGGCGCACACAAGTGGAAGAGGACCTCAATCAACTTGGAGTGCAAAACTGAAGACAGCTAGCTAGGGACCGAGCTGGCCAGCGGAAACTGTTGATTGAGGCCCAAGTCCACAACGGACTGCAGCGCCCCTTAAGTAAGTAAGTAAGTAAGAACCCCCTTAAGCCTTAAATGAAAACTCAACGCACTCGAAGAGGGCGGGGTCGACTAGTACAATACTACTACTGCGAAAACGTTATGAAGGAAAAACGGCCAAAGTTCCGGTATTTTAGAGCCAATGAATCTGGGATAGACCGGTTAGGAGAGAAGAATCACTTCTTGGTAAAAATGTTGTAGTGTTTTTTGTTTGACACAAATATCCGAAAACCGAAATTTGATACGTACTATGTGTAATGTGTATAATGTATAACCTGAAAATTGTAATCATAAGCAATTACACTCAACCTAAAAAAAGCAAAACTGATCTCCTGCCCGACTTTTGAAAAATAAAAACCCATATGCAACACTCTCAGCGCCATGTCATTCGACATCAGTCATCTTACTATAGCAATTCAGAAGATTAAAAAAAGAAAAGAAACGAAACTCGATGTAATGGAGAATTAGAGATGCAACATGTGTCAGTTGCCATTTTTTCTCCGGGACCCCAAGGAAAAAAACTCTATTTCTGTCATCAAAATCTTGTGACTTATGAATATTAACATGTCAATGACTGCAGCCTCAGCGGAGATGGAATGCAATTAAATTAATATTTTCTTCCTTATTTTGACATTTGTATTAAACGATGCATGCTATGAAATTGGGCAAAGGGCATCTTTTCATCAATTTCTGAAGTAACCCAGTGTACTGCAATGCAACGAGAAATTCGCAGCTAAAAAAAAAAAAGTGCGCCACATTGTATTTCCACAAAATTAATTACGATGAAAAGTGAAATTTTCCCGGTTTTCTTGAAGATTTTGAGTATTTCAAATTGAATTGTTTATTTTCCCCCAATTTTTGTCTGCTTTGTTTTTATTGTTTATCTGTTGATACGAGCGCAGAGTTTTTGAGAAAATTTCTGTGGCAATATCGTTGCACCCACTTAGAGGCAAGTGTTATGAATCCGGGCGTGTGTGTGTTCACAGGAGAAAATCTTTTTCCATGGCCATGTCGGGATTGATTTTGGGTGTTTTGTTGTATAAATATATTTTTTTGAATCAGTCCCGGAGAGGCAATTAATAGTTCGCTGGGTTCTTGGAAAATATTGACTCGAAGTAGTAAACAATAATGTTCTATTTTTGAAAGAGTAAAAAAAAGTAATTTTTACGACGCAGAGATTAGGTTTTCATCAGTCTATTTGATGGCAAATATCTGAATCGGAGGGGGGAATTTCAAATGACATTGTAGATTCAGGGTACGTTTAAGAGTCTAAGAGACGGTGGCGTTTACAAAATGCAATTTTCGAGGAATCGAAATTGCTTGTTCCATTCTAGCTAGGTGAATACCCAGGTATTTTGGGGTTTCTTCTGAAACTTTTCACTGCAGCTAATGATTCAATATCCGTTTCTGAAAATTGTACTTTTTCTTGGATTCGATTCAGTGCTCATCATTAGTATTCTCAAGAACTGAAATGACAGGTCTCTTTGGTTTCTTGACTTCAAAACTGATTAATCAATTTAAAGCCATGCGCCCTAGACGCCTTTTATAACTCAAAAATATCGTGACGGCGCACTTGTACGTCTACCGATTAAGACAGGGATATGGTTTGTTTTTCTTGGTTTCTGTTTTGTAAAGACACACGTGCTATATGTCTTTCAGCGAATGCATTAATTTAAATCCACAAAGAAGAAAGAAAAAAAATTTAAACAGAAAAAAAGGTACATAGAGCTAATAAGGGGTAGAATTTTGGAGGTGAATGAGAAAAGAGAAGAATGATTGCACCCCATGCTCCAAGAGTTGTTTTTGTAATTATTTGTTTTAAGGTTTTGGTTTTGTTTTATTTGATTTTTGTTTTGATGTGAACATTGAATAATTGAGTGTTAAATTGAAATTTTTCAATAAAACATTTTTACAAAAAAAAAGAATAATAATAATAACTTACTCGCATGAGTAGGAACCGATTTCCTTAAAAAATTTGCAGGTGCCTCCATTGAAGCAAAATTCATATGCATCTTCTGGGCACTTTCCACCAGATTGTTGAGTTGGTACATCATACCGTGGCACTGAAAAAAAAAAATGTTATTAAATGTAAATGTATTTTTTACTAGACCTTAAAAGTAAACTTAAAAATTCTTAACACAATTTAGAAAATTCATCATTGACCTAAAATAAACACATTGAAATCGGACATGATGCAAGTCGTACTTGAAAATCAAATTTAAACAATCCCTTTACAATGTAAATACTATATTGTTTGAAATATATTGAATTTGAATACATAATCAACATATTATTATTGCATCTAGTAAAATGCAATATACTGAAAATTAATTTGAAAAAAATACAAATTTAAAACTCCCACACAACAAATCAAAATAAATATGTATAGATTTGGTTATTTATTTGATGTGATTTAATTTGAATTAATTTCTAATCGATATGCAAATTACAGAGCGTAAATATTTGTGTGTGAATATTTGTCACTTCGTTTTCAAATTCCACTTTGAGTTTTTTTTTTTTTTGTGATATGCATCATCGATAAAAAATTCTGACTCATTTATCAACATGATTTTTAATCAGGTGATAGAAAGTAATTTAGGTATCAATTAGTTGACAACCGCAGACAGTTTCACGTGAAAATAAGAGTTTTATGAATTCATTTTGAACAATTCAAGTCTTTTGAATCATACCTAGTTAAAAACGCGATGTATTCTTGAGTGAACAGTTTTCCGTTTACTACGTTACGACTTGAAGGTCTCGTATTTCGATTTAGAGACATATGTAGGTCCAATTCTTCTTTTTCAAGTTCCGGAACTTTTACTCTAATTATTACTGATATTTTAAGAAGGTAAGTACATTCAGTTCAAGTCGTTTGGTACTTAGTTTTTCAAAAATAGTTATGTACCAGAAGCACTTTTTTCAATCATTTGCTTGTACCAGCTTTTTACTTGTCTTCTTTGTAAGTTCAAGTAGCAGTAACAGTGTTTTCAATTACGAGTACCAGCTCAAGTACTTACAAATAAGTACTGGTACTTTTACAATCTCGTACTTTCACTTGAAAATACTTGGAAGCACATAGTTAAATTGGCACTTGAAAAATGACAAAAAGACGTTCTTAGATGGTAGTACGAGGAATCAGTACTCTGGTACTTGTACTTTAAAAACTTTTAATATCTATGAGTATGTAACAGCTCGTTAAAAAATTAAGTTTTTCACTCGGACTCAAACACATATTAAGAAAGTTATACTTACTAGGAAAAGCCTTTATCACTATAGCTCTCCTCTCCAGATTCTGATTTACTTTATTCTTCGCTCGGCATTCGTATCTCCCAGCATCCGAACTATTGAAAGATCTTATAATCAGTTCCGATCTCCTCCTGTTTAAATTGAAAAGAAAAAAATTTAATTGAATAAATTAATAAACAGACGAAATCTAGTTCCGAAAAGTTGACTATAAAAACTCTTTAGAAAATCTAATGAATATTTATGAATTCAACAACAATTGGATAAGTTAATGAGCAGGCACCAATGGTTTTCTGATTTATATTTTTTGTATTTTTTTTATGAATTTATAAGACAAGCTTTAACAAATTAATTAAAGGCAAATTGAATGACTGATGGATTTTCACAGGTTCCAAGACATTAAATGGTTGGACATTGTTTATTTATTTATTTAAGTAGCAGATTTTAATTTATGTAAACGCATATTGATTACGCATTTTATAGGTTTTTTTTTTAAATACTATCAACTTAAGTCATCTTAAATCTCGAAAAGGCGTATCTCCACCTGGTTTAGATATTGGATAGATTTGAAAAGATTATAGAGATAATTGTTCACAGCTAATCGATAAAATTGGGAAATTCTTATTCAAAACTTTCGCTTTATTTTAATTTATTCAGGTATGTATCTTCATAGCTTTTTTTGTGCTTAAGAAAAATATTTGCCTTTTAAATTCGTTTCGGTCTGGGAAAATTAGTCAAGAACCTGATTGAAATTAAGTTTTGAAATAATGCATTTTGGATTCCGGTTATGGAACATAGTTTTTCACTTTTTTTTTCAATTTAATTGCATCTTATGAGGGTAAGGGTTTTAAGTCAAAAAACATTTGGGACTTACTTGTAATGAATAAATTGATATAATCTCCGATTTCGATTTATCGATTTGTGATCCTTAAACCATGTAACCTTTGGCGGTGGCTGTCCTTGCACTTTGCACACAATTCGCAATTCTTTTCCATTTTCCACAGTTCGATTGCTGGCTGTTATTGACTTTATCGATGCGAGCTGTGCTGTAAAAAAATTAGAATATAAACAATGAATTGTTTTTTTGTTTTTGCCTTTTTTTATAAAAAAAAAAAAAAACATCACCCATACATGAATACACACAAACCAACTAAAACATTTGCAAGAAATACGAAAATATAACAAACAAAAAAAAAAAAAAAACTTTGCCATTTTTTGTATGCCAATAAACAAATTAGAAAGACCCGTTCCCTATAAACAAAATGAGAATACTCGAACAAAGATTCAAAAAAAAATAACGAAAATGTTGAGTCAAAAGATTATAAGAACCGAATAAAAAACTGAAAACAGAAAAACGAGGCAATGGAGACGCAGACTGAAAGTGCACCTGAGGTAAGCAATTTTGGAACTATGCCAAACATCCTTTTCTTCGCACATACGAGCATTATGTGTTTCATTTAATAAATGATTACAGATACGCTCCAAGGACTTTTTTCTAAATATAACATTTTCAAAATTAAATAAATTGTAGGTATATAAATGGAAATAAGTGAACATGCAAAGAGTCAATAAACTCATAAGTTCGATTCCAATTATATTCTGACACATGACGCAGTGAGTCATATACTAAAACTCATGCATTCATATGGCTTAGAAAACGATTGCAGAACAGCCAAAGTGACGGATTATTATGCAAAATGAGACTCCTTCCGGGTGCCATTGCCACCCATCTTCATCATCGTCGCCACAACCATATTGCTCAAAAGTGTCGACGACAAAGATGGCATCATGGCAGCCGGAATGAGATGACGATGCGGCGACATATTTTCTTTGGATTTGCACCAAGGTGACGTTGTTTCTATGGGCACAATAATGTGAATGAAATGCTATTACGGTATTATAATTCTTTAAGTGGTTGTCATGAGCGCGATACTTAATTCGCAGACACAACACTAAATGACTTGGCAGCACATGGACATATTTTTAGAATTATTTTATGTATAGAATACTTTATAGATTTTAGACGGTAGTAAAAAATACATGAGCCGCAAAAATGTATGTAGTTCCATGATCTTCTTCAGACAAAAAATGTAAAATCACAAACTATAAATAATTGTTGTTTCATAAAGGGCCACGGAACGACAAAACTGCATTCATTTGCAATAATTTATAAATAGACTTTTTGACACAAGGAACAATTTGAAATTGATTATGATTAATTTCCAACATGCTCTTCACTTTCATAACATGAAAAATGTCTTTGGTTGTTTGCCAAAGAAAAGCAACAAAACTGAGAATGTAAAACTAAGAAAATGCCCTTAGTGGCCGCCATGTTTACGCATATACAACACATATGTATATAATTTATTTGACAATTCTTCGTCACACCACCCACATTTTCATAGCAAAAATTCCTTAAAATAAAATAAATTTCAATAGATGTCAAATAATGTCATTAAAAAAATTAATCTGTGTTTTAATAATTTAATTTTGGTTCTTTTTTAAACATGTCAAGAGCTTATACGCTTACAAAAGAATACATAATGATTTAATTTTACTAAAATTAATTTTTTTGCTTTTCTATTTGTTATTTCGAATCTATTTGATTTTAACAATTTTTTTTTATTTCTTTGTTTGTTTTAATCATCAAGAGAATTAATAAATTAAATTAAGTTTATTAGTCTGGCTGACTTATTTATGTATTTGCGAAAACGTATATTCAATTCTTTTTTCTATAAAACGTCTTCTATGCGTCATTATTAGGTCGAAAGACAAAACAAATAGCAAAAGAAAGCAACGAAAAGAAAACAGGGATGTCAAGAAAACCTTTTATTTTTATAACGAAGACTTGCGTGACCAAATAGTCGAAAATGCTTGTTTCCAATCTGTCTAAGTTTTCTTAGATTATTTTAAGACAATTTTAGTCACTTGACTAGTTGAGGTCGTGTGATTTTGTTATGTGCATTCATTCGGATCGGTATTTGCCAGCTGATATTTCAGCAAAAAGGAAACGATTTTTTTTTGTTGTTGAAAATAAAATCGATGAAGTTGTAATCATAATTCAACAAATAATGAATTAATGCAATTTTGTAAGCAATTACGGAAAAATGCTTATATTTTCCTTATTGTTCGTCCTATATTACAAGGCAAATTAATGTTTTCAGGCTAAGGAGCTAATTACGGAACGATTCTATACTACCTTGTTGACACTTCCGCTAAAATATTATTCTGCCATATAAAACATGTCAATGGTGACAAAATAATACAGCAAAACAATGAAAAGTGAAACCTTCTTCACACTTCTACTCAGACCAAGAAATAATGCCCAATATTTACTGGAGAAAAAGTACTTTTACAGCTATGCTATGCGATGGATCCCTCCTTCGTTGGATTAGAAACTTTCTTTCGAACCGTTCAATGCAAGTTGTATTGGACAGATTCAAGACTGAAACCCGTATAATCTCTGGGCTGGTGCTCCAGCTACATACTTAAGTCTCTTGCACGGTATACAAAAAAGAGCCCTATAAATGATTGGTTACAGAGACATAACCAACTCATTCACCTTGCTAGACCACCGTCGTAACGTTTCGTGTCTCTCTCTCTGTTCTATTGTAACTTTTACGGTAAGTGCTCTAGTGAAATAGCCAGTTGCATTCCTCCTCTTAAATAATTCGCCCGCAATACTCGCGCTTCTACGAATGGCTATCAGTTTACCCTTGAGCCCTGTTTTGGACATACTCTCAAGTATATAGAATCATTCTTAAGCCGTACTACGCGAATGTGGTACTCCCTTCAATACTCTGTCTTTCCAAATCATTGCAATGTTCAGGAATTTAAGACCAACGTACACCGGCACCTCCTTTCCAATCCCTTTCTTCCTTTCTTAATACACTCACCGTGTCTCTGGCATAAGGGTATAAAAAACCCTTTGAGTGTGTGCTAATTATAAAAAAAATGTATCTTAGTACCTTTGTTTTGCATGAGAGCACAAGAGTCTGAAAGCAATCAAATTACAAATTTAAAAATAAAAATCATCATCATCATGGTAGGCCTGGCCAATCCATTATGTCTCCTCTCTATTCCTCCACCATATTTGGCCTTTACCGCTGTCTCCTAACATGAAATGCATCCTAGCAAGGAATCCGTTTACCGAAGAATACCATGTTTCGCGGTAGATTTAATATAGCGCTTCCGAAATTGTCCTTCCTCAAAAACTAGATGAACTTTTCCCCGTAGGACTTTTCTCCCAAACGCGGCTTAGAATTCAGAGTTCCAATTGCTAAGGAACCTTCTTAATAGAAACAATTTTGGGATTCAAAAGACCTTGCAATTTTTTTTCTGAATATATTGTTATCGGCAGCTACTACTGTACTTCATCAAAAGGAAGTTTCTGGGTCAAAAACAATGTTCATAGATTGTGCATTTGAAATTGCTTATTTGCATATTTTTTAAGTTTTCGAGGCTTTTTAATTTTTCTGTGGCATTGAAAAAAAAATGCAACAACAAAATTCTTAAGTCGCTAAAAATTACGACTATGATAGATAGGACAAACACTCATCGAATGAACAAGATCAATACAAACAAGAGTCCAATTTGACCAAATTTCTACAGTAAATTTGAAAAGTATTATTCGGACAGATAAATAAAATCAAGCAAACAAATTAACTAACTTAGATCACTTAGATCGCAAATCATTCAGTTTATTCTTAGTCATGTCTGGCAAGCCATAGGAATACTAAGAATTTTGTTGAAAATTTTTTTCTTATTAAAAAAAAGGTTACAGAAACTGTTGTATATTATGCCTAAATTGTGTCTAACCCATTTTGCTTCTACACTAATACAAACAAATGTGTGTTGACTTTGAGGACAAAAGTGTGCTAAATTGAGTTTCGCGCGTTCTTTAAGCTGTGCGTCAATTTTAGTTATTGTTTTTATTATTTTATTTGAAAATACATAATTTATTTTGAAAATGTTATGACTCATTTATTTTCTCTTTCATTTGTGGTTGAAAAACTGTTGTTGTTTTTCTTTCATCTCATTTAATTGCTCTACAAAGCTTTCTTTTCTATTTTATTTATTTGATTAATTTTTTATTCATTGGGGGTTTTTTTTTTGTTTTGTCGTCCTTCTGTCACTTTGAGTGATTTTTTCACAAATGCAAGAAAATACAAAATTAACTTGATTTTCAAATTAATGTGACTTTTATTGGAAACATTAGCATTTATTTATTTTAAGTTTTTTTTTTATAAATTATAAATTTAGCAACAACGATGAATCACAATTTTATGTATTTCTTATATGTCAAACATTTTTCGTTATGTTTGAACAGCGAAGACAATAATTTTGAAATGCTTCAATGAGTTGTCATTCAAGCATGAAATTACTCCAGAAAATCGTAAAAAATTGTGGTCATGAGTGCGTTGAATTGTCTTAAAGGGGAGTAATGATCGTTTGAGATCATTTGTAAGTTCAATTCAATTGTTTGTGCAGTTGGAAAATGAAAATGTACAAAAGTTGAAAAAAAGTTCCACATACGTCGTAGTGTACCGAAGTGGTTAACTAATCACTTTATGTTGAAAAATTGTTGTGTTTTGTTTAGCCACACCATTTTCAATGACTACAATTCTTTGACATCTAAAGTTTAAGCATTTACAAGGATAAAAACCCTGTAATTTTGGATGGAACTGCTTTTGTTCCTTAAATACATTCTACAAAATAACTCATCCAGATTTATCAGAAATTAAACAAGTTGTAAATCTTAAATTGTAAGAAATAAATTTCAACAAAAAACTTTGTGCTACTTCTGATTCAATTTGACATTTTTCTAAGAAATAAATGATTTGTTTCTATTTTCATATAAAAAATAATCACTGACAATTATAATATTCTATTTGATTTGACTATCTAAACAGACACAAATACAAATGCTAAATTGAATTGGGTGTCATATTTTATGATATGAAATAAATTTCAATCGCCATGGATCGTCAGCAATATCAATAAATCATTAACCATAAAACAAACTTAGAAAATATAGATGTACACGAAATATATTTAAACAATATAAGCCGCTCGTAACCATAAATGTTTATGCGAAATGAAAACTTAAATCGAGGAACAAAAAAAATATATCATAATATTTTTTATTTTTTATTTTTTGTGGTGTGATACTTTATTGTATTTTAGTATTTTCTTGTGGAAAATTACAACCTTTGGGGCATAAGTTTTGTTTTATGTCACCTTCGCGTCGAAAAATGTCATCGAAGGGGAACTTTTGGTTTCTATATATTTTTTTTTTTTTTTGTATGTGAGATGACATAGTAATGGAGGCCAACTGTGTGTGTCGGTCGTTGGCAACAAAAACGACAACACCAACATAATAATCGTCTTCATCATCAATGAGAGAATGACCTATATCTTTCGTTTTTATTTTGGATTGGAGGAGTGTGAACGATGACAAAAATAGATGTCATTACCTTTGGCAAATGAAAATTTATTACAAACACTTTGAACGCATTCGCAGGGTGATGAGAACGCGCCGAATGGCTTTGATAATTGTGTATATGCCTAGCATGACATTTCAGGTGGATTTTTAATAATAATCCATTCGAAATGTCACAAGTGTGAAGAGATTTAATATTCATAATAATTTTTCACATTAAATTAAGTAGTTTTTACTGAGAAAATGGATTTCAATGATGGACGATGACAAGTGCCATCGAGGCCACATGCATCATTATTGGGAAATCTATTTTTATTGCAAGTTGCAAATCGATATTTGAGAAATGAAGTAATCAAAAAAGCTATCATTTCGGGGTAATATGTTTCGTAAAACATTTTTTTATGACTTTTTGTCTAGACTCACGACTATGTGTGTGTGTCTATAACAAAGCAAAATATGTTAATATCATAAATTTCTTCGTTATTTCGGGAATTTTTTTAATTTGTTGTTTTTCAAATCAATAACATTCACCAAGAAAAAAATGTTGAAGTGTCGTCCACAGTTTGCACGGAGGCAAGACTGTTGGCAACATACCCCTTAAACACCCACTCAAACATATTCAGCACCACTATTTTTATTGATATTCTAAATTAAAACATCATCTAAAAAAAAAAGGAAAACATTTCGAGCACGAGGAAAACAAAACGTAATTTTAGGATCGACGTAACACCACCGAAATCTTAATCATCTTCACCACATTGAACCCACCACATACTATCGCTTTTGAGCACCGAAATTCTATTCGGACGATTCATCAAAATCAGCTGATGAAATGCGTTTTTTGTTTGTTTTTTTCTTTTTGATCTTATCTAATAAGAATCCGTCCCCCAAACACTCTAGCCCCAAGGTTATGAATTTGTCAGTCACACGATACAGTTTGGTAGTTTTTTTGAAATCCTAAAGTACTCAATAGATTGATTTAAAAATAAAAACACTAAATTAAATTCTAATTCTAGAATTTGAATGAATCATGTGAATCATGCGAATCACATTGTTTCTTTGTCGATTTGACTTGGCTTGGTTCTATAGGTTCGATGGTGATGATGATGACTGATCAATCGAGCAGCAAAAGTGGATATCTCTCAACAAAAGTGTTCTTTTAAAATAAAATTAAATAAAATTAAAAAGAGAAATTTATGATTGAAAAACAAACAGACAACATGGTGGTGATGTTGTATTTTTAACCTGATTTATTCAAAGATACTCAAAAAAGATACAACAACAAGAAAATTGAGAAAAATAAAACATTGCTAAAAATGACTAGACGACCTTCGATTTTGCACGTTATCAAGAACAAATTAGATTCGTTTTTGTTTTTTTGTAGTAAAAATCTTTACACTTAGGTACTTATTAATTTGAATAGATTTTTATTTCTTTTGGTTCGAAAGAACGGGACAGGGACGAATGAAGGTGGTGCTGGTGGTTTGGTAGAGTCACTAAAGTGCAATACGGCCTTCGTGGTTAGCTTTAACTTGGAGTGCTTTATGGGTTTGTTTATTTTTTCTCACGCCTGGGTTGTATTTCATTTGAGTGCATTCGTAGATTCGGGGCATAGAGCTAGATAAACCAAATTAAGTCTAAATAGTGCCTCTTATGCTTTTTGGTTTAAGGTCATTCCGCTCCATTAGGATCATTTGAACATTTTACAAAACAAATCATGGCACAATCTTTTGCGATGGAAAGTGTTTAGATCCCTTTAATTTAATTCTTCCAACTACCATCTTTCAGGCAGCAAAGAAAATATTATTCATCCTATTTGTTACTAAGATAAAAAACCCTCCTGATTATCTGCCATCGAATGATCATGAAAACATTTTAATCAAAACCAAATTTTCACCCGAATGCGCTCACCTCATATCCAACCCAATTGTAAATCGAATTAATCATGGCTTAACGACGACGACGACGATAGCAATGGCGGGCGGCAGGACGCGAAGAACAACGTAATGAGCTGCTGCAGCCACCACCACCGCCGCAATGACGACCACAACGACGATGATGGTGCGCGGGAATTCACATTTCAAAAAGTCCCACCAACACGAAAATTAATTTTCCAGCTTGGAATCGTCTGTCTGTTGGTCTGTTAATTTGGTTATATTCGACCAAAATGACGACGTTGTTGGTTCAAGTAAGTTATATAGGGACTGCAACATGCCAGACAAGATACAACCCCACCTCAATAATTCGATCGCTTATCGGCTCAAAGCCTGAGATTTATTTTATTCCGACTCATTTTGAAGCAGGATCTTTCTGGTGTTTCTTTTGCATGATGACGACGATGATGCTGATGAGGCGCTATGAACCAACAACAGCACATTCATTACAACCCACCTGGGGTAGAGAGAAAGAGTGCAGCTCCAACTCCAACTCCCATGCGCCAAACGATCGATTAAAATGTTAAGTGATTGCAACATGATTCACAGTTATTAAATGAACCTTTGAGCAAGTCGAGCGAATGGCATAGTGCGTACTTGCCAAAAATGTAAAATAAACAAATCAGAAGACTCGTCGCGTCGTTCCGTCGTCCTGGAAAGTGCCCCGACATCCATCGCCATCATTGCTGGTTTAAGCGAGTATGAGATAGCTCTCTGATGATGGGAACAGAGCCTCCAACTAAGGCTAAAGCGGCACAGCTTCTTTTGGCACCGCGGCAGACACACACAAAATGCCTGATCTGGCCCACTTTATCTGAATTCAAGATCAGCAAACCGCTCACTGCCGCACACCATCAATACAACCACCACCAGTACCACCGTCACATTTACCTAAGGCAAACTTTTTTAGAGAGCCTATATCTTAAACACGGTCCTCACTTGGCTAAAATCTGTGTGTGATTCGTGGGCCTGCGGCATCTATACGAGTGAAGCCTGGTGTGCGGCCAACAGGCTGTTACAGGTTTTATGCCCCTTTTTGCGTCTTCTTGGTGCTGTGGGGTCTCTGGGAGAGTGCGCACGAGCACTACATCTGGTTAGCTGAAATTATAATGGCCTTTCTCGTGGAATGCGCATTGCAGCGCCAATTATGTGTCACCAATCATAAAGTTCCCACAGTATACTTTTCGTTCGTTGGCCCCGTGCTTCGTTGTCTTCGTCGTCGCTCGTTGTAACGACGTCGTCGTTGGTCGTCTTCTTCGTCAGTCGTTCGGGTTGGACAATGAGAAATGGTGACGATGGCAGTAGCGGTGGCGGTGGCGGTACAGCAATCGCATCGTCTCGTCGCGGTCGTCGTTGTCTCTGTCGGCCTGCCGAAGTGTGCGGTTTTATGCGGTGGCGTGCAGATTTCAAGCTTGACTCGCAAAAGGGGCACTCAAGCGGGCAACCTGGTTTGGGATTTCGTTTTTTATATAAGAAGGTTTCGGTTTTGTTTTTACTTTTTTGTCTCCGAACCAATGTGAGAGAGTTATGGTGGCAACAGCAGGATACGCTTAGAATGCAGTTACGGCTTTGATGTTTGCCATTGGCAATCGGAGAGGTTATGCTATCATCTGATTGCAAAGTTTAGCTTTAGAAAACATTTTTCATTTGATTTTTTGATGACTTGCACCTATGTGCAGTTATTTTTTTCCCAAATTTGAACAAATTTTAAAATATGCAAAGTTACAAAACAGCTTGAAACAAGTGCGTCGCATCGCATTATGTACGCGCATTAAAACCTCACGTCCCAGACACTCGGACAAATAAACCCAACAGCAACAGAGACGAACTGGTCGACTTGTCCGCAATTTTTAGTGGAAAGAGTTTCATAAAAAAAAACACGAAAACAAAACCAAAATAAAAACCAAACATACTCGCATACATATACACATATAAAGCAACACCGCAGCGCTGCTGTACCGTGAGAACTTTTCTCAGATCAACACTCCACAGTTTATTGCAGTGCAGTGCAGTGTAGTGCAACTGCAACCAGTGACAGCAATGAGGCTGCAGCAGCTGACTACTTACTGACCATGGCACTCAACAGTTCACATTTATTTACCTATTTACTGGCTTGGCACTGGCACTGGCACTACTACAACTACTATATTACTACTGCCGCAACAACAAGCGGAGCCATTTTGCTTTCTTTTTGTATCTTTCGTGGTGCAGAAGTCAGCAGTAGTTGGGGCTTGGAGCTGCCTATAAGGCTGGTTGGTTGGCTTGTTTGGTTTGGTTTGTAGCCGAGGTTTGTTTACGTTGTTTGTTTGTTATGGCGGCGGTGGCGTCGGTGGCAGCAGCAGCAGTTACAGCTAGTGTTGTCGGCATGGCTAAGAGCAGAAACTATGAGCATGACACACGGTATCAGTGGAGGAGATCACATGGTGGTCCTGGGAGAATATTTTCCCTTTCACTTTGTGCTCAAAAAACTTGGTGGCCACATTTGTTGTTGTTATTGGTCTTATTGAACATTGAACAAAATAAGCTTTAAAACGATCAAAAACAAGTAATAAAAAATTGAAAAAAAAAATCTGCTTCTGGAACCCGGAACGACCACGACAACGAGACTTTGACTTCGACTTCAAATTGAACGACGACGATGGCGCGATGACGATGAATTGTTATGGGCTGGCGGTGATGGTGGCGCTGTTATCTGTTCATTTTTTTCTTTTTTTTTGGAATTGATTTATGTGACTGAGAGTGTCGGATTGTTGGTTGAATTGTCTTATGGCTTTTTAAGTTAAATAAATATTTATGGATTTCTAATTTTTGACAGTTGTAGTCATTATCAGTGTGCAGTGTGCAGAGTGTGTGTTATAATGATGACGCTTTTGATTGCTTTGCATATAGCGTATAAATGAGATGATATCTTCGTGTGAAATTTCGAATGCAGTTGATAATAGTCATTTTAATGTCGATAACTTTAATAACCTTATCGCATTTGTTTGGTTTTAAAGTTGAAACTACAAATTACTAATCTAAGGATTTGTCATGCTTACAGTTTAACATAGATTTATCAATTCAATGAAACGATTGATTTATGTATGTAATTATGGTAGTTGTACTTTTCGATAGCATAATTAATTTTAAATATGTCTTTTTAATCTGGTCACGTTCATTACGAGAGATACTTAATTTGGGACACTCATTTTAATGACATTTTAAGTTCGATGAATTGATGAACTGTTTTTTGGTTGTATGGGTACATTCACAACCTTTACAGTTCGTACAGTTGTGGCCTTAACTTCCATGAAAAGTTTATTGTTTTTGCTGACCCTGACATGCCCTGACCTGATGGTGGTCAGCCGGATTGTCTCCATCTCCATGGATCAGCAGGTATCAAAACCCCTGGTGGAAATCAATACGAACGACCATCATAACACTTACCGTGGATCAGCAGATGCCAAACCAAATAAAACGGACTGAAAGTCTTCACGATCGAAACCTTTTTCTGTTGCGCTGATGATTATTCGGATTATTTCAGGCTGTCTTTGATCAATATTACTAAATTAATACTATTGTATCATTCGGTAGTACTAGTAGAGACTATTTTAGTACGATGGTGGTACAAGTCTACTTATAATATTTTCCGAAGGGAGTGAGTGTGAATTGTATCATAAACTTCAATTTCGTATGGGAAAATATTATTTAGTAAAAAGCATGTGACTTCGTGAAAACTTGAAGAGTTCGACATTAATGTCTTGTAGCTTTTTAACTCTTCTCTCGTATTCTTTAAAGCGGAATGGGCTCGACTCTTCAGTAGGAATATAATTAATTTTTTTTTTTAATGTGATCAACATGTAACGCTGTTTGTTCCAACAATTCGGTTGCTAATGTGTGAACATGAACATGAACAAAATGTGGGTGCAAGTCAAGCATAACATTTGTTTTGTCTATTTCCCTCATTAATTACAGTTGGCGAGTAGTTTTCATTTTTGAGATTCACGTTCTGAACAAAACAATTTTATCTAGCGTAAAATGGAAGCGCCAAAATAACGACCAATTTCAAATGACAGGAAATTGGGCCACACAGGCTAGTTGTCTGCGATACAGAGAAAGATTGATAGCGTTTTTTCTATTCTTCAAGTGCCTATGGTTTTGTTAGCTTCAAAGGTTCGAAAAACTAAGTACACTTTCTGTTCCAAACAGAGAAAACCATATAACATCAATGAAATGAATTAATTAAACTTTAAAAATTAGAAGCTGCTTTAATATATACTTTGCCAATGCGAATTGCACTGATTTTTTGTTCGTTCTACTTTTCGTTTTGTAATTGTCGTACTTAAGATTCAATCTCACTGGTGTAAGGTGTATGGAGGCACTAGTTCTTCTCATTGTTTGTAATCTTCATCTCGCTCATTTGTTATACGTTGGGATACATTAATTAAATTCAAGAATGAAATGTGCATTCAGCGTGCAGTTGTAGCAGTATAACAAAACAAAACTAGACATTTATTTATGTTTGGATGCGAATAGGAACAAAAAAAGGAAGGAGATCGACCTCCTCGTTCTAAAGATAGATATAGATACGAAAAATAGAATTCCGCAAATGCCAACACCTTGATCAGAATGATACACCGGGAAGACAACCGCTCCGGTATCTCAACATATGTGTAGCTACTTTTTATGTTTATTGTTGTTGCTAGTGTTGTTTGTTTGCTTCTTTATTAAAACAAAAAACCCTCATCTGGCTAGCTGCTAGCCAATCAGTAGACACAACCAGATGGTGGAGATTGAGAAGCATGTAAAGCAAAAAATATTGCAACAAGATAACATTGTTGCAACAAATGAGGTGGCTTATTTTTGGCATAAGATTATGTGACTCTGAACTTAATACATAACAATTTGATTGACTGATTTAACTACCCTACGTGTTCTAATTTACGAATACATACGTATAATCAATTTAGCAATTAAATAATTTTTAAACAATGTTTAACTTAAATCTAAGGTTGATAAGAATCTCTAAGTTGACAACGAACATTTAAATTGCAACAAATTGCAAACACTAATTGATGGAATGCAACAAAATATGTAAACATCTATTTTAAGTAAAAGCTAATGAGATTTTTGCCAGCTTGTCAGCAAATTGAGTTCTTTCGATTATCTTTGTTACAAAAAAATGTATTTTGCCTTCTTGTGTACATAAATACATGTTTTCTTGCATTTTGTGTATTTTTGTGATGTTGCGATTGCGATTTAACTATAATTGGAATTTGTTGGTTATGTTTAACGAACTAAAACGTTGCCATGTAATAACACCAAAGACACTATAAAAGCGTTTTCAAACTAAGTGCATTCAGTTGTCATTAAGAGAAAGAAAAAAAATCCAAAAGACTTGTAGCGTGCGATGATCTTTGAATGAAACTAGGCAAGTAGTTAAAGATGAATATCTTTCGGCTTTGGGTGGATGATTTAATTATTATTTGTTTAAAACTTGCTTTATAAGTTAATGATAATTGTTTTAAGTTTTTTTGTGAGTCTTTGTTCAGAAAAAAAAACAATAAAGAAACAATAAAACAAAAAAAAGAGGAGGGAGGTAAGTGTAGTTTAAAGTATGATTCTACCACTGATAGAGGTTCAATTTGGGGAGATTTAGTAGAGAGGGGAACAGGTCTGCTGATTAATTAGTGATGGGACAATTCAGCTGGTTGCATGGTCTTTAAATTTCAAGTTTTAAACCAACTGCATTATGACTTAACAGAAAGAAACATAAAAATAGTAGTCAGTAGATGGGCGAGGAAGATAAAGTTTAATTGCACATGAATTTAAATTTATTTTTTTGTTTAACACAATGAAAGGGTTAGGTTTCTTTTTCCAGACAGACAAATGTATTAAAAAACCAGCAACTCATCCAACTTTGCACGATTGGAATGTAGAAAAAAGCGCAGACGAACGGAAAACATCAACTACGAACAAATTATTGCGTTTTTAGTCGAAAAAAAAGAACTTTTCTTACTCATTGTTTATAATCACATGTATCTGTTTTCTATTGAATAATTAAGTACTCAAATAAATAACTAATTTGGTTTAATTCCACCCATAACAATCAAAGCATCGGAAATGTGTTTTAAATCAAGTTATAAAAGTTTAAAACTAAATAATTACACTTCCTTTCCGAGGTAACTAAATCACCTTGCAGGCAAATGAATCATATGCTAAATTGAGTTATAAAATTTGTAACAGTTCCACAACCTACGTTTTTATCTCTAAACATTTTCTACAATGAAATCTTATCATAAACAAATCTAAATACGTATTATCACCAAACCACGATACATCTATTTTTAATTTTCTCGTGATTATATTATTTAGCTTCATATCAAAATGAAGTATCACTCATTTCATCTCGGGAGCTTCTGAACAGAAGGCATTTACTTCTATTATTGCAAACATCCGATATGACGTAGAAACAAGATGTCAATAGTCCCAAAATTTGTTTCATAATTTTGACAACAAAACTTAAACTTAAATTGCCATTTGAAAGATTGTTAACTTGGAAAAAATAAAACATTTTTCAAGATATACCCTGAGATTGTATTAAAGATAAACAAATGAAGGTGTCATGTTTATGCACTTAAAACGCAACACACGAGCCTGTCATCTCAGAAGAGAAAATAAAAAGCAACAAACACAAAAATTAATAAATATTTTTCATCTTATTCACAATAATTAAATTGAGTTTTCAAAAGTCCTCTTAGTCGGGCATTCATTTCAACGTCACATTTGCACTCAATCATGGATTTTATTTTTGGCAACGAAAGTGTTTCAGCAACAACAACAAAAAGACGAGAAAATATACATGAGGGCTCTTATTAATTTTATTCAATTATCCGGGACGTATATTAATATAAATGAAAATGCTTCAACACACAAATTATTATTATTTTGTTTTCAAAAGAAACAATAAAGTTCAATGTTGATGGGGTGTATTGCAAGTCATCACGCATCGGCTCGAATATTGCAGCACATCCTCATTTCTGGCTTTCGAGAATCGCAGAAATTGATATTAATGAAACTGTTTCCTGGTGATTTATCGCAATCCATCCTACATACAAAATATTCGAAACAGGAAATTCAGAAATACAAACATTTGAGTCGAAGAAATTGATTTTTGTGGATGCGTCAGCTATTTCCTGGCAGCATGTTGCCAGCAACAAATAGGTCATACTGTTTTATCTTTCAAAATGTTGACAAGGTCGCAACACCCTCCACAATCTAAAGGTCAACAAACCGTGTGTTTACTTAAATTAGACGCGTGTTTAAACAAATTTTGATATTTCTTTTTGTCTTTATTTGTATATAAACAAAAGATTAAATATAAATTAAATGTTAATACCTTTTATGTGACAAACCACTCAACTTCATTGTTATGCAAACAGGGTTGCACTACTTACCCAAAGATGGGATTAACTAATGATCTGCCTTTTCAGAGATACTGCGCGGTATCGCAAATTGTCGTAGCCCGCAGCAGCTAACAGAAGCAGTGGTGGTGGCGGCACCATCAACAACGAAACAAGCCAAACAATTTTACTTGGCCTGGATGGTGTGTTCTGCGTTGTGCGGTTTTTGATTTGATTTGTGGGTTTTCTCGCGGGCTGTGCGATTCTTATCTGACGAGAGATGGAGATATGAAATGTGAGGTTGGTTTTTGCTTTTGCGAAATTAAATGCATTCCAATTGAATTCTTTTTAATTGAATGGTGATTTATAGCAATCGAATGTCGATTTGGGGTTATTTGGCGAGTTCTTTTTTGGTAATGCCCGTTTTCTCGCTTAGTTTGAAGGTGGAATGTGAATATTTTTTAAAAATCACTTAATAACTTCTGATTACTAAATACCAGTGATTTTATCGGATTAGACTTTATTAATGACATGAAGACATCATTAACGTCTAAATGAATGGCGCCCAACATAAATACATCAATGATAAAAACGTCAGGAAAGATTTGTAAAAATGATGTCTGTCACAACTGGTATAATATATTTCCTTCTCAAAGAAGTTTTACAATGTAAGCTGAGCAACTACTGAAGCAGTATTTTCTGTTTGAACTTTCCTCGTTATCTCAAGTCCGACAAAGGAATATCATTCTCTTTTAGTAACTTTCAAAATTGCACCCTCTTCCTTAAATGGCGCCCAGCATAATTTCCATATACTTTACGTCTGCATATTTCCTTAAAAGTTACAATGTAATTAACAAGTCACGCAATGTTTCTGAAGGAGATGATAAATCTTATAGGCCACACGCGTACCTTACTGGCTCCAAATAGTTTGCACAAAGGCGTAACGCTCTCAGACCGACCCATATAGTCCTGGGGAAAACAATTAAAATAAACTGCCTTGGTAATTGTCTTCATCTCTGCTCAGTACATTGACAGCGCAACATAATCGTCAGCGACAGCTACACAGCAACATCGTCATTTGATCCTGTTGCTGGCCGACAATGCGTGATGATGAGATGACAATTGTTGCGGTGGTCTTAGCAAAATGTTGACTTTACGACCAGAATCATCTTCTAAAGCAAGAGATGCAATGCAGGTTTGTTATTGCTTTTGTTTTCCTACCTCTGGTTTTTCTGCATTTGTTTTTTAGTTTTTTTTTTTTTTTTTTTTATTCTTTAAAGTTTTATGGAGTTTGCAATTTTCATCCCAAATTTGGAATTGTAGAAAGCTATTTGCCTCAATCTCTTTTAGATTATCATTTGTTATTATTTACTACGACTGCTCTTTGTTTTATTTACAACAATTTTTATTTATGCAGCAGCGTCAGCGGCACCACAAATACTACGTCTACGTTGTCGTCGCTGTTGTTGTTGTTGTGGACGGACGGGCTATTAGTTGGCATAGCTTTATTGGGAACATGAAACCGGAGCCACTGCCGAAACAGCTAGCTAGACTTAAGGCTCTGATGGCGCGCAGGTAAAACGTAAAACCGCTGCGCGCTGCTTTGTGCTTTGCACTTATAGAGAGAAAAAGAGACTTCAAGCTAGGTTTACTCGGTGCCTTGGGTATCTCGTATAGGTGAAGAGATTTCGATATAAATAGATAGATCAAGTGCTTCTGGCATCTCTTCATGCGTGTGCGTGTGTGTGCATGCGGCGGTCTGGTCAACTTTGCTGATTGCGCCGTGAGAGTTAGTGTAACACTGTGCGAACGCGTTCGACTAACAAAAACAACAACAACAACATCAAGTTAGTGGCTTTGTTAGTGCATCGAAATGTGGTCTTTTCGGAATAGCTTTTGAATTACCACATTTGGCATGTCTTTAGTTGGTCATGGTTGCATCCTGAAAGTACTTCATATGCTTTGCGGTATAATGGATGGCAGATAAAACAGTTGAAAGTCGAAGGAGCAAAGTAGCAAAGTAGCAAAGCAAATCATATGGGAAAAATGTGTTCTGGTTGATTTTAGTTGAAGGTTATATTTATTTGTTTTATGGATGGTCAAGTTTTTTTCTTTTCTTTTTTTTTATTATAAAACACAATTTCAGTTTTACAGAGAAAGGATACCACAGGGTTCCACTTTCAGCCCCTAGTATTTTTAATATTTCAAAATTTGGAAGAGTGATAAGGGGGGAGCTGCCACTTTTTATTCTTTATACTTACATTTCAATTTGTATACTAGTTCTCTAGAAAACTACGCTTATAAAAAACCGTTTATTGCTTGACGTCAAACAATGTTGGTTCATTTTTCTTGAAGCACATAAAACTTTGATTTTTTGCGACTTTAGAACATTTTATGCATGTCAGAAACACCAAAGTAACCACAAAAAAAAACGTACGTGAAAATATTTCACAGTCCAAAATGGCGCCATACAAAAAACGAGTAGAACTTTAAGAAGTGTAACGACTCCCAACATTTAAATAATCTGACGACCCAAATGAATTGCACGTTGAGTTTGAAAAACATAAAACAAAGTGTGACCCGTTTTTGATGGGCACCGGCACCGGCACCTCCAACCATGAGCAATGTAACAAATTTGTATTCCCATAGTGAGTTTTGTTGTTGTCACTTTGTGTGTCTTTGGAAGCGGCGGCGGCGGCTACGGCCGGCTCGGCGATAAACTAATCACCGTAATAAACTTGTAATGGCCTTAATAACGCACATTTATACAAATTTTCGTTTGAGATAACTTTTTATGACTTTAAAGTTCTGGCTGTTTGGTGTAGTACGTTTTGTGACTTTATGAGAAACTTTGACTCAAAAGTTTACCAGACCTACCCGCTAAACTGGGTTTCAATTAAGCTATTAGGGTTTGAACGCACGAACGTTAAAAATAAGTTTAAAGTGTAGCAAAGATCAGTAAGTTGAGATAAGATTTGTTAAATGGGGACAACGTTTAAGTGAGACATGTGAATCTTTTTTAAGGGCGCGGCTTAATCTTCAGAGTGAGAAGACTTGTGAGATTGCAATTAATTTTTCAGGAAGTGTGGGTGAACCTACATAGAACGGCCTTTAATTGAAAATCAATTAATTAATTAATTGGTAGCAAGTTGAGCAAACTTGACATTCTTTGATGATATTGTCGATCTTTAAGTATAACAATGATATCAGTCCGACTTGAGTGATTTGAATCCATATTAAGTCATCAATCCCCCGATTTCGTCATCATCAGGCAGGTGATTTACATACAGTGATGTCAAGCGAGGTGTGGCTTCAAGTGGAGCATGCTATTCAAGCTTTGAAAAAAGAGAGGGACATAAATACTTTGAGGTCTAGACTAGATGTTACATTGACAGAAGTAATTGTTAAGCGCTTGGAATCAAATCAGTCTTACCAATACGTTTAATACAAATAAAATCAATCTTAACTTTGATTAGAAATTTGTCTCTAGATTGAAGTTTCATGGTCAAATTAGAGCATGGCTAACTTCCTGACTTGAGTTATAGGATTTATCGATCACAGGGGTACAGCTGAGACTGCATACTCAAAACTACCTTTGCTTTGCGTTTCGACTTCGGTTAAAACAGTTTGTTTACATCAAGTGAGTGAAGACGATGTCTGTCACAATTTTGGAAACAAAAAGAAGAACAAAAATCCCGCAAGCTCTAAAAGTAATAATTTCAAGTAAACAGAAAAAGTACTTACTTTCTCTTAACTCTGTTCTAACTTTTGTAAGGTTGTTTATGATAGGAAAATAAGATAATGATATTTTTGTGACTCAATCAGTAATATCTTGTAAAAAAAGCACTTCCTTTAACAATTCTACTTAATTTATAAATAGATTTCTAAACTTAGACAATGCTTACGTACAAAAACCACAATGAAAAACTTCTCAACAACCCGTGGGAAGAAATTTCCTTCTTATTGTTTTCCATGGCAATAATAATAATAATAATTTGAGTTTAAGTTTAAGTTAAGTAATTGCTCGATCATTTAAAGAACGCAATTTGAATTTCCGTAGAGTAAAGAAAAACTTTCAAAGAATTTGGCGCCACGAATTTTGGTAGTCATACAATTTTGTATGTGTGGGAAGCCCCGCTGGTTCTTATAACAAAAATGTATTTTTGCAGCCGTCAGATTTTATACTATGTGAATGACGACATTGCAGACCGCCCAGCCGGTTGGCGTTGCTTTTTTTTTTTTGGAACATAAACAATACTCTGTTTTCTCTCCCTGCAATTGCTGTTTTTTTTTCTCACAATGTCCAAGAATGAAAACCACTCAAATAGTTCGTTGAGTGATTCAATGGACTGCTAGCGGTAGCGGCTAACATTTCACCTCATATTTTGAATAGTCCGATTGCTTTAGTATTTGTTTACGACACAGTGAAATTTGAAATCTGACAGAAAACACCAAAAGCCGACTTGAGAAGATTCTCTGATCATAAAAACCAACTAATTGCCAATCGATGACAGACAAAATATGATCGTTTGAATTTCAACCTCTAACTCTGACACAACGATTTGGTAACGAACTTTCGCAGCAAGATCAAAGGCTGATTGCAACAAAGTTTATAATTTATAAATTTAAATAAGATCAACCAGGTGTGTGGGCAGAGGAATTCAAATAGTTTAATCTTAACAAACACAATGGACATCGAGTGTTTTGGAAAATTTATTACCACTCGATGTGAGTGAAACTGCATAAAAACAGATGTTGAATTCAATGAAAAAAAAATTGATTAATCTGTCAGGAAGATATATGTATGAATGACGAAGGTGAGGGTGTCGGCACCAGTTCGGTTGTGGCGTGTGTATGTTTTTCGAACAAACACACCACAGGTTACACAATTTCTGTAGCTCCTTTGATCTGCCCTTAGCTTTCGATTTTGTGTGGTGTTCTGTTCCACCACCGCATGGCGCCGTCATCGGTACAGTGTTGTTGGCTTAAGAAAAAATAAAGATGTGGCTTTTCGGTCTCGCACGAAAAGAAAAACTCTCTTATATAGTACAAGTTGTGGAAAATTAAGAAAATAAACATGATTACAGCGAAGAAAGAAAAATATACTGAAAGTGAAATCAACACACCTATAGGGAGAGCACAAAATATTTTGTCTGATGCTCGTACGCACTATCTCGGGAACTACTTGAAAGAAATACAGTCCTTGTCGGTGGGTCGTCTGTGCTTGTCGAAAAATTCTTTCATGCATCGTTATGCTCAAGTACAGTGGTTCAGATGACGTTCAAATTCTATTTTGTTCCTCTTTTTTTGACACATCAAAAATTATAGTCGTCTCTGAACCACTGTCTTACATTGAGCTCTATCTAAACCGAATGCATAATTTAAAGGGCCGTCGATCTATATGAACTCCTACTACTAAAAATACCAAAAAACATAAATTAGATGAGAAATATTTCGTCATGTCCTATGGGGAGACGGATGTCAAAATATGTATTCGTGCGGCAGTGGCAGCAGGCAGATAGTGCGCGATCATCAGAAAGAACGATTTGTCCTATTAATAACTCTCTCGCGCGACTTTCTTGTTGGAAATGTAAATATTTTTGTTTTGGAATATCTATGCCTAAATATTCAACACAAAATAGAGAGGTGTATTTATTTTCTTATTTTTTTCTTTTCTCTGGAGGTTTCTTTATGAAAACAAAAAAAAATACAGGGAGACATATTTTTTTTTTATTGGAGTCTCAGAGTTTTTTATGATTTTCAGATATTTAGGGTGTTACAAACAAGAAAAAAAATATTTTTCTAAAATAACCGCGAGAGACTAGACGTCTTAATTGCTTTCTATAGGGACAGACTTTTGATGTCTTATAAGCTTGAGGTGTTTAAAAAATAAGACTTAATTACTTTAGTGGTTGTAAAACAGAAGCTACAGCCGATATAATTTTCATGAAACAAGTAGCTATATTAATGAGAGTTGAGATCAAAGGAAGAGTGAAAATCTGTTTTGAGTGCGATATTTTTAGGTCTGCTATTTGGACTAAATTAACTCTCAGTTCAATAGCAACATTTCTAAATACAATTTGGAATTTCTCACTTTCTTGAAAAAAATACCCCAACTCGACAAACTATTCCCCGTGAATAATTAGCTTGTGAACTTTTTACTAAATACCAACACAGTAAATTATTTTTGCATCCGACATTCCTAAGATATCCTGTATTTCTTTTAAGTTATTTTATTAATTCACTAATTAAATCCTTAACCATGAAAATTCCCTTCAAGCAATCAACTCTATGCGGCTTCTAATTTGCCATTACCGGAAGCCCAAGCATAAATCCATGTGATAGATTCATCCTTCTCATGTTCCTTCTTTTAATTTGATATAGAACGAGTTGCATAATTGGAATACCTAAACACCCCCTTCAGGCACTTCTCTTTAGTCAAAGTACGATGATGATGATGATGATGACGATGAATTTCAATCGAAGATCATATCCATAAAAGTCCACCTGTTCATATAGGTGGCTATATAGGTTCAGGCTGACTGTTGGCTGTTATAAAGTTTCTTCATATCTTTTGTCGGCCGGAGTCCCACAGATCGGATCGCGGAGATGAGTGAGCGTGCAGCGCTTAATCGATCTTGCTCGTTGATTTGCATGCAATCGATGATGGTGATGGCGCAAATACTATAGGCATGGTATAAGAGGTGAAGTGGAATTTATTGATGAGCAGAGCGAAAAAAAAAATTCTTCTCTGATGGAAGTTGCGCGAATGCTGAAACTGGATGATGGTATTCTTGGAACTCTCGCACCAGATCGTTGGTGTCTCTTTTGTTTTGTTATTGGCGGACAGGACTGGTCATCGCTTTGAGGTAAAATTGTTGTCCACCGTATAGAGTTGGAGATGAGCGCATGCAAAGCTGAAAACGACTCCGAGGAATTCTCGTCGAAATAATATTTTAATAACAACTTTGAACCATCATAAGGTATAACAGAAGCATCATCAGAGAGGAGCGAAAATTGGAAACTACTCCTACAGTAGGTAAGTACCTGCGTTGTTTTTGTGCTATTAATTCTACCGGGCCACCCAGAGGTTTATTAGTTTTTCATATATTTGACATGGGCGTACATGATTTCGACTGTAACAAATTCTTGCTTTATAAACATGAATCTAGATTGTACCTAAGCTCTGAATCTGGGTGGTATGAGCTTTGAGCAACTTGTTGCTTAATAGTTGCTATCTGGGCCCATAGATTTTTCATACAATCCAGTTCTTATTTAGCAGGCCTTGGCAATATTTTACCAAACCATCCAACACAACATCAATTTCAGTTTTTGCATAAACATAAACATAAACGTTGCGAATCTATAAAAACCCAAATCAATAATTTTTACTTCTCCATCAACGCTGTCATCTTTAATGCCAAAAAAATTAAATTTCTGACAAAAAATTAGCAAAACATGCAAATAATTTTATCTTTGTTTCGAAAATTTTATTTTATTTTTGCAAATTTTTTCTTCTAATCGCGATTCGCACGTTCAAACTCATGTTTCTCATTATACATGTATGCTTTCCACTTGTGCAAAAATAGGAACAGACCCATTAGCCGCGAACCGCCGCGCCGCCGCGCCAAAATCAAGTGAGTGAACGACACTACGACGACGACGCGCGACATGAACGTTAAAAACATATTCCAATTTCCAAGTCGCATAGACAAAACAGTAGTAGTCTCCTCGAACATTAAATTGACGATAGCATGATTTATCACTAAAAAAAAGAACACAAAATACGTTCGAAAACATAGTTATAATGTTCTCACCAGATTTTATGTAGCGCGTGTAATCAATTTCGAAGATGAAAGTAAAAGCTTGTTGTTTCGCAGATTTAGCAGAGGTAGAAAAGATGATTTTTGTCAGTTTTTTATGGTACATTAGGATTGGATGTGTCTTGGTTGTCAGATTTTGGGTTGATTCATAATCAGAAAAACCACCACCCGTTCGTCGCCACCAGAATTGATTTTTGGCAGCTAAAGTGTGAGACAAACACAAAAATCCTCAAAATTAAATTTCAATTTTCCAAAAAGAAAAACAAAACTGTTCGAAACTAATCGAAACTGTTGACAAGTGACGTGTGACGTGTAAACGCATTATACTCGCAACAAAATGTCATCTGTGTAATTGACTTTTATCATTTTCTTTGAGAGGTTGGGTAATTGACTTGACAACAAGGTTTTGTCACTGTGTCAAGGCCTTCGGAAATTCAAAATGAAAACATTTTTTTTTGTATTGGTTAAAAATAAGAACGATCCAATGACATAAATGACACTATACGTGCACATTGAAAACAAAAACGTCACCCATTAAAATGACCACACCAATGAAATATCAATGATCATCTCTTATCCACGTATCCGTTTGTTCCACTTTGTGGACCTGAATTTTCAATTAACTTAACCCAGAGACACAGCAAATAGTGATATTCGCATTTGTAAGTTTTCTGAGTTGTGAGTTGTGTTCACGTCTGTCAGATATGTCTGTGATGAGATTATATCACAGCGACAAGTGCGCACTGCGCCATCCATGTCACACCACCACCAGCGTGGTGCCATATGGTAGCGCAATTCAATTATGTTGCAAGGTGAAATTTCGTATGATCTATACTGCTGGTGGTTGAAAAATTTCACTTTGTCGGAATAATCAAGGTAGAAGACTCATTTATCAAAAAATTGTAACTGTACATTTCGAAGTTCGCAAATATTATTTTGACCTCGTGCTTCTATCAATCTTATGGTTGATCGATCACTTACACAATGCATCACGATCCAGCTAAAAACAAACTGGCGTTCGCGGTTTAAGGTGGATTCACAATGACAAACGAGGGTGATAAGTGGGAAAATGAAAATGACGTTGTCGCAGCGGTACTCGTTTATGGAGTGTCGTAGTACGGATGACCTTCATAGAAACGCCTTTTGGATGAACACACACACATTGATAGCTCAGGAGTATTTAACATCTCTAACAGTATCTCTACCTGTAAGTTGGCTGCGTCTTTTGTTCCGCCAACTGGACCTCAACAACTTTACTAAGAAGATCGTTTTGATTTCACTCAGAGTTGCCATTTGCCTCTCATTTTGTTATATAAATTTAGACATTCTTAAAAACGTTTGTACCCAATCAAATATTTTGGGAGGTAACCCCAATGTCCAGCAGAACATGTTGCCCCAAAACTGCATTGGCAGCAACACTGCACCAGCAGCAAGCAATAACAAGTGACTCGACAACTCCAAACCACCAACCAAGTAACAAGCCATCAACCGGTAATTGTGTGGCGGTTAGGTTTTATTACCCAGCTGCTGGGTGCATTAAAGTATCTGATGTAAGAAATCATGACATAAGCGCACACAGAGACAGAAAGAGAGAAGGTTCTGCATGAGAGATGCATGAATTCAAGGTGTCAGATTAATACAAAAACGTAGTGACCACTTAGACGACGACGACTACGATCTATGGGATGTTAGTTGGTACAACATTTTTCAGATTCTTTTGGTATGGGCATCCTTAAAGAACGCCTGTCAGGACAGGAGTTCTTAAAGCAATGCCTGGAATGTCGCACAAATATTCCCATGGCGCGTAATTAGCATATGTTAACTTTGCTCCATCCAGCTCATTGCCCCTCCCCCAAAAATTGTATATCTGTTGAGTTAGGCCCACACCGTAATCGGAAGGTGGAATTCCATTGGCTAGATGCAAAAAAAAAAACAAGGAAGACCCAAAACAAGATTGTTATCATTCTGATTATTGATTACAGTGGCATTGGAGTGCAGCGTAATGTGTTCTGCAGTTTCCACCACATGATCTGGCCACACGACAACATGTAATCAAATAAAAGAGGAATACCATTGAAAACAAAATATGAGATTAATTTCTGGGTGCAAGGTGAGTAGGACTCACTGTTGTTTAATAAGTCCTTCTGGTCAGCTTGAGATTGGGATCTTGCTTCTTATCGCTCACAAGATAAACGAGGATGCTCAAAAGTTTCTGGGATTGACAGTTCCTAGGCAGCAACAAGTTGCTTACTCATTTTTCATTAAGAAAAGTCGTACGTCAGACATTGTGGCAACCAACTGACCCAACCTTAATCTTGGCCATTTAAAACAAAATTATTCATGAGCTCAATAAATATTCCTCCCACCTGATAAAATGCCAAAAAACTTGATTATTTCAAAAAACAATCCTCAAATACCACAAAAGATATTGCAAAATTTCAAGACCATGACTCACTACCAAATATATTGGAACATTACTCATCTTCAGTAGCGCAATAAAATTATTATAAACATTGTCCAATAGCTTATTCGATTTTATGAATTTCCAAACAAATTCCAAATGGCAAACTCGCAGCTAATTTCGTAATTTGTAATCATGGAATCTGTCATCGTAAATTAACAAACACCCCCGAAAATGGAACAGTCAATAACTAACGAAGCACGTTTTCTCACTTGCCACTATACTTTGAGACTTTGTCTTTGTTTTTGTTTTATTCAGAATGTTGCACTTGCATGGTGCACAAATTTAGCTTTAATAATAATGGTTGTCTTGTGTTTGTTGCGGCAGCCAAGTTAGCTACTTACCAAAACCATTTGCAACCAAACGACCTACCAACAACTGCAGCACAGCAGCAACAGCAGCAACAGCAATCACAGTATAAATCAGCTTGTGTTAAGTTGTATCTGAGCGCAAAATTCCCATGGATGGTTTTTGCATGATGGACGTTTACGTGTTGTCTCTTTTCTCCTTACGGTGGATTCTTTTAAAATTGAAACAAAATTTAAGTAATGACAGACTTGGCGGTGAGGTTGAGATACATGTTTATATGCATAACCTCCCAAATAAGTAGTGAAATGTGAATTATGTTTCGAGGTTATTTTTGTTTTCGTTTTGGAATTGAACGTTACACTGACTTTAATGTGGCTTCAACATCGATTTGAGCCCGAAATGCACAAGTGCATTGCAACAGCTCATTTTGTCCATTGTTATTGACGCTTGCGTGATACTTTGGTCAAAATACACCGTGCGCCTAGACCATACATAAATACAAACTAATGCCTGAGAAAATTCACACACTTAACTTGTCAAATGGAAATATAAGTATAATGTGCACGCAGACGTAGAGTGTGTGACTTACGCGGTCTTAACTAGATTTGCATGTTAAAACGTCAGTTGCAGCAAGTCAGTTATTAAAAACTTTTTCTTTCTTTACAAATTGTTTGTATTTGGTTGCTGGGCTGTAAGCTGGATTATGATAAAGCGAGTTTTGGCAGAGTGTCTTGAGTTGGATTTTGCTGTGGCGGCTGGCATTAGCATTGACAATCAGCATGTCTTGAATGCCAGAGTAATGTATGTCTTGATTGGTAGCTAGCAAATTGAGTGATTAATCGTGTAGTATTGGAACGTTAAGTGTTGGGATTTGGGTCAGGTTTGTTTTTGTTTTTGGAAAATTATTTGGACGACGAGAATGTAAGACTTTTCAAAATGCAAGCTTCTATTTCCAAGTTTTTTTTGAGCTGCTTTGATTTTGGCGCATGGGAGAGGTCAGACTTTAAAGCATTTTCATATTGACAGCAAGACACCAGGAAGCACTGCAGTCACCAATAAAACACTCCCAAAGAAAGTCTCTGTCTTCTCTATACATGTCACTTTGAGATGGAAATAATAAATTGAATGTCTCTATAGATATCAAGCAATGTGGAGCTATTTAACCAGACCTAGCCTCCAGTTGTATGTGCTCGATTGTCGGACAGTCAATCACCCCGTGTGCCGTTGACGTTGTCATTGGCGTCGTCACACATTCAGGCTTTAATATTTTCGCAGCAGTTAACAATAAACAAACAAGTCCATTGATTCCAATTCCAATATACCAGAACATCTCATCACCATCAGATCGTGCTCGATATCGCAGAGATGGGGGAGCATCATGTGCGCATTGTATATAGGTAGTTAATTTATATATGTAAAAAAGTTGCAATATTCGCTCATCAAAATGCCGATCAAATAAATCCACATGTGAGCGACGACCGACGACGACGTTGCAATTTGCAATGCATGTCTGCCAAAGTCATTAATAAGTTTACACTTTTCACTCCATGCGTTGAGCGTTTATGGTGATCTCAATGTATGAGAACCCGTATCGAATCGAATCGGAAGCTGTGTGAAAGATGAAAATCCCTGAAATTGAAACATTTTTACGGCTACATCGAAACAACAACGACACTCGCGAGGAAAAATGACTTAACACGGTTGCCAAGTAGTGTCAACGAAAATATGAGGAAAATCCGTAGAGTGTCGGACTCCACTTTGGACTTAAAATTCATGTCCGATCTAATGCTCAAGCTTTCTTTCATTGCAGAACTTTCTTATGCTCAAAAACCAAAAGTTCATAATTATGCTTTTTGTTTATTCTTTGAACTAATAGGATTGCCGATAGGAATAGGAAAGAGTGACAAATAGCAATCTAATGAAATTACATCAGCTTGGCCTTTTGCTTCCTATATTTTTCCCATTGTAGACACTAGGCAAACAAACAAAAAAACCTTTACCTACTAGCATATGTGCTTTGCAGCATTTTTGTGTGTCTTTTGTCGCGGACATTATTCATTAAAGTTGAAGCATTGCCATTGTGTTGCATGCAACAAAACAAAACCGTCACTGATGGTATTATATATAGTGAATGCAAATCGTTACCGGAATATAAGTAGGATGTGAAGTAGAAATTGAGACGTGAGAAAGGTTTCGCTTAAGGTTGGGAGAAATTAAAATTAAGAAACAAAGAGAAAACTCTACTGCACTGCAAGGGTATACTAATAATACTTGTGTAAAGTCGGTGCAGGTTACTGACACTTTTTATTTTGTGTAAAGCACGAGACCAAGAATATAGTGAGAACAATTTTTTGACACTTGGACGAAAAAGTGCCAATAAGTAGAGATTAGTTTGAATATCATAAGGTTTCAGTGTGAGTGTCGATTGACAGTTTGAAGTTGATCAAGGAAAAGTAGTGCTTGCAACATGTTGACATCATTTTTTATGGATTTTTCGCTTATGAAAAAACAGCAACATGTTGCCATTGGTTGAATTGAGTTCATAGATTTAATTTACTAGATTATAAAGTTAATTGCAAGCCAAGTGTTTACAAAATAAATTAATAACCCTTGATAGCTTCCAGCAAAATCCATTTTATCGCTTAACAACAACCTCTCATCAAACAGTTGTCCCATCTCGCATCAGACATCATAATTATAACCATGATTCATGTGCACTGATCTTTTGCATCTGTGTATCAAGTTCGAGCACCTCGTTTGTTTTTTGTTTCTCTACTTTACTTTGACTGAATCTAAAAACATTTTGAGAGCACTGCATCGTCTGAAATACGAGAATGCAAAAAAATGTCTCATGGATTCGCATCTTCAGATGCTACTAAGCTACACTCGGTAAATTAAGGAAAAAGGAGTCTACTTTTTAATTTTTTTTGCACAACCGATGTAATCAGGCCGAAGATTATATATATGTATACCTTTCACAGCCCATCTGTCCATACTCCATTAAAGATCAGCTTTTCCCAGATAACGTCTATAATATGGTGTTTAAATAATATACTCGCTTCTATGAGATGCGATGATATGCTTTACTTGTGCCTATACATTGTATTTAAAGCGACACAACTAGTTTGTTTCGTTTTTTGTTACTGATGTTGTTGGTTTGCTTCTAAATGTTGATGTTGTTTTGCCTTTTATTTGTGTCTACAGTAACTATATAAACTACTAGTTCTACTAATCGCCTTGATAAAATATGAGAGAGCGTTAATCGACATAATTCTTATACAGAAGAGAGTCCCAAGTAAAGCAAAAAAAAAAAAAAAACGTAATGATGTGAATACACTCAATATACGTGTATACAATGGTTGTAAACGGTCTTCACTTTGCAAAATTTGTATTTGATGTGAGATATGCTGCACAATTGATGGGTATATCAGCTTTATTTTTGAAGCTTTGTCGATTAGTCACACTCGATTAAATACTTAAAAGCGAGATAATCAATTTGTGGGATAATTATTTGTGTTGTGTTGTGTTGATTAATTAATTGGGCGCCACTTTGAACTTTGTCTGTTTGCTACAAAATGAAAGGCTTTCAAACAGGTTAATTGATTATTTCCGTATAAAAAGAGGAGGAAATAATTTGCTTTTTTTCAAAATCAATCACGTGGAACAGCTTTTTGGAATGTATTGTCCATTTGCTTGAAAATTTAAGAGTTTACAAACGCATTTTTCTAATGCAAGTTCAACTTAAAAACTTACATTTTGATGACTTTACTATTTCTTGAATTGTAATGGAATTTTTTTGACATTTTCAGAAAAAAAAGGAATGCATCTTTGAACCTTGCAAGCCAATTAACTCAATTAATTGCAAAATTGGCAACAAAAATCTTGATAACTGATCGAGTTTACTATGTTGCTGATAACCACCAACTCATACAATATGTCCACCTTCAAACTACGTTTCTCTGAAAACGAGGGCGTCGCTTTTAACAAGCTCAAACGATCATTTTACGTCGATTAGCCAAATATGACCAAAACATTGGAAATAGTTGATTGATCATTTGATAGATTAAATTGTGAGTCTGCTTGCATTACAATGACATTTTTTCTTAAAGCCCACACCAGATTGAGGGTCCAAGCTAATTGCAAAAAAACTTAAAGAACACAAAACCATTTTCAAAAAAAAATTACGCAATATGTTTCGAATGAAAACATTGTTTCCAGCCAAAAAATATAAAGAGGTGCTCCCGCAACATTGTTGACATAAAATATTGTATACATTTTGTGCGGTAATAAAGTAGGAAACGCAATTTTTCACGATTATTAGGTTGGGATCATTTGGCTCTTCAGCCAAGACGTATTTTTGGAAGCATTTCAAAAGTTTGAGAGCAAAGAAAACGAAACGTATTGGCAAACCAACACCTCAGATGATGAATATTTTCACCTGATGAGTCTGCCGCCAAACGCCAAACGCCAAAAAACCAGACATTTTGACAAAAACAAAAAATCTGTCTTCTATTTTGTTCCCCAAGAATATAAATGAACTTCTTGGTAGTATTTGTATATTTAATTGAAAACGAGGCATTGCTCTGCTATTTTCACTGATTGGTGGCTTCAAATTTCTTTTCATCTTTCATATGTTGATATGTGAGTGGTCCTCAACATGGCAGACACTTTCGACGCAAGTCGCAGCAAATGTGGCGACCGACACGACATAGTAGCAACGTCTGATTTTTTTGCATGAATTTTGAGTAATGATTTCTGTAGAAGCGCACGGGTCCCGCATGGAAATGGGATGCTAATTATAAACTATACGAGTGTGTTGAGTGTGTACTATAAAACTCACCTGAGGAAGACTAAAGCGAGTCAAGCAATAGTAGTGGGTGGACGTAGACAGTGACCCATATAATTTGTTTGTCTCTTAAACATCATAACTTTTGTTAAGTAATTTGAAAATTTGTCATTTTTCTGATGTTAAGAAACAAGTGTTTGGTTTTGGTTTATTGTAAACAAGTCGGTTTTTGAGGGATTACAATTTTCTTGCTTTCCTTAACAAGGGGAAATTCTGATACTCTTCTATAAGGGTCATTGTCTTCTTAAAATAAAGCTAGGCTCTGAAGAAGTTACCTTCTGTAATGTCGCAACATCTCAAAAATGAACTTGTTCTATAAACTATAACACATTTTAACTCTTTCACCCTACGCATGAAAATTGTCCAAGACTCAGAACACAGCACAAGCAAATTGTAACGAAAAACAATCACACAAAAAGGTAGTTATGCAGATCTACAGGTTGATTTGAAGTTCTCCTTTTAACATCTGGATAACATGTGTGTCTACATGTTTGTTAATTCTTTTAATGTTGGGAAAATACGTGCCACTGACTTGTAATCGTTAAAGGCACGTAATTTTATTTTATTTTATTATTTTTTTCTTGTTAATTTTTTTTTTGGTTATTGTTGGCGTTGTCGGCAATTTAAAGGTCAGGTAGTAGGTATAGTGGGCGCGTGGGAATGTTTTTGTTAAATTTTGTGTGCGCCATTGCAGTGAGACCAAGAAAAAAAAATTATTTAATTGGAGGTGTTGTTTTTTTTCGAGTTGAAGTTGACTGGTCTTAAGTTTAAGACGTCTCGGTAGGTACATGATCTCTTTATGAAAACAACACAAGCCGCAGGACGTTTATGACCGATCACGCCTCCGGAACACGTTTTATGTGGAAGAAACGTGATGGCAACAAAGGATCCAGTTCATATCAAGTGACAACGGAAATTCCTTCTTTTTTTTCAGTTGCAACTGGTGGGGTGGAAGTGTTTTGGGAAGGGAATTGTTTGGTCCTTTCAGAGACGTTTCTTTTCAAAAATACAAAATTCCCAATTTCCAATTTAGAAGTAAACATTTTATATACACGTTCGGTATTTTATTTGCTAATCTACAATATTTATTACCTTGCTTAAAAATTCACAAATATCATCCGAGAGTTTATAAAATTCGCAATCGTGTGCAAAAAAAAGTGCGAAACCAAAAACAGAACACTTTGATACTTTAAGAAAAAATAAATCTACGTTTGAGTTCAAAAATAGCCCAGCGCAGAATCCAGCAAGTGAAAAAGAATACTTCACCACCAGAGCAGCCATCGAATCCAGATCCAGTCGGCGCACAAGGAAAAATGCTCCAATGTTTCGAAAATGCTTTAATGTTTTACTCTTAACTTTTTTTTTTGCTGACTGGAAAATACATTGACTTTTCTCCTTGGCCATTTTCGAAAGTACAGCCAACATAAGACAACACAGCCCCAGTCTCGTGCGTATTAATGACAAAGAAAACGACGAAACAAAGTTCTTTTTTTGTATCTCTGTCGTCTAGTCATTCGATGTTTTATTTAATTTTCTTTCCACAGCTCTATCGCAGTAAAAATTGTATTTTTGTATATTTTGTTGTGCTTTGGCTGTTTTCTTTTTGGGGAAACAAACTTTTCCAGCCATCAGCAAACGTGCGAAAAAAAGACCGATCCGACCCACCGAGCTGTGTGCGTTCTAGAATAGTATATTTGAGTGTTCTCGAAATACAATATTCTTGGAATGAGTTAGTTAACTGAAATTGTAGCAGCTAGCTTGAAACGACTTGAACGCATCGAGTTCGTAAATTGAAGCAAATCGAATTCGTTCTATACCTGAAATAGATATAGGCGAACAAAAAATTAAAGAAATAAATTTAGAACTCGATGTTGAGCGGATCGCCTCAGACGAAGATTTGCTGAAGAGCTGCCAAATGTGCTCTTTGGAAGATGATAATTGTTACTGGCTGTCTTGAGATATAAAAGTACTTTTTATAGCTTAATTGTTGATGCTTGATCGAGTTGATTTATATTTTAATTATCTATTCGACGGCACATAAACAGCACTGTAAATTTTGAGGCAAGTCTGTCCCGTGATGGCCTGGGCCTCCAGCCCAAAATCTACATCTATACCAAACCGGACGCATTGTCACCTCGTGAAACTCGCGTGGATTGGTGTCGTCCCAAATCCGGCAATTTTGTATCAAATTCAAAACTTGGCCTCATCCTCATCCCAAAATTGGGATTAACTTCCAACTGCTCCAAAACCCAGTTAGCGAATAGACGATGAAGACTCCGTATGGTCGTTTGGTTTCAGTACCTGGGTCCGTTGGATTTTGTATGGGTGCAGGTCCAAATAACGACGATGACGAAATGCGCCATATTGTGGTCTGCAACAGACCAAGTTCTAGTGAGTTAACTGCATAGAATTATGCGTTTCGTTGACGAACGGGCGTCAGAAGAGCCATATTCACCAAACCTTGAATACGTTTACGTGTATTTTGCACATTATAGTCAAAAATTTAGTGCATAATTTTTCTTAAACTCATGTTTTCTGTTCCACGCATTGTCGGACTGATCTTTCATATTTTTTAAATTGTCTGTAATACGTATCCATCCTTTTTTATGGTTTGTTATCAAAGGTCAATCAAAAAGGAGATGAAATTGAAAAATACCGCACATAAATTTTTGTATTCTCCAAATCGCGGGTGTGTGGAATAAATTATTTCGGTCTGGTGAGTATTACCGGAGCGTGAAGTTAGCGAAATCCAATAAAAAACTACACATTTATTACGAACGATAAAAAAGAAGGTACGAGTATACTCCTATGGCCTACAATGTTCCTATGTTTCGTGATGTGTACACAATAGACTTAACAAAGTGCATGCAGTACATACAGTAAACATTATGCATGTGCATGTACGTATAGCGCTGCTTGTTCTTATTTTCTTGTTATTTGTCTTTATTCCGAATACAATTGCAAGGAATTAAGCAAAAAAAAAATGCGTTTTTACATTTTGTAATTTTGTCCATCTTCGCTTCTTTTTTCTCACTGCAACTTTACAAGGTTCAATTGTATATGTGTAAAACATTATCACATCGTCAGGATCTAAAGTGTTTCTGGCCTTCATTTCTCTGCTTGAAGGTAGGTTATTTTGCATGAATTAAAAAGCAAAATCTGGGTTTGTTTTTATTTTTATTCTTCTCTCCTTTTGGGGTTCTCATTCTAATTGCATATTAATTAAGGAAGTGCATGATGGTGATCAAATTAAACAATTCATCATGGGGGAAATTTATTGTTCATGTCTAGGAGTGGGTACTAAAATTTAATGAAAAGTGTTGTTTAAGAATTTTTGATTTCAATTTTGTTGGCTTTGATATTAATTAAGATAAAACAATAATAGAAAATGATGTGTTTCTGTGAAAGCAAATACCAGGTTGTGGTGTTTATGACTTCGATTGTTTAGTATTTGTTTTCAAAAGGATATGCGACACATCTTTACTTTTTTTTTCAAAAAAGAAAATTCAAAATGTTATGCAGTCGATTTAAAATAAACTAAAAATGTATTTACATCTTGCCAGTTCGACCTAAATAATTTGAACTCACAAAGTGTAAATGCATCCACAATCTTAACATTCCCACACTTAAACTACTCGCATGTCACTCTATTATCAGATGAATTTATTTCACCGCTCACCCCATTTTCCATCACTTTAATTGTCAATTATATTCAACAAATCAATAAACGTCAAATCAAATGCATCTCAATCCATCCATCGAGCGACGTTTATTTCATCTGCCAAACTGCCACTTGCGTCTAGTTAAAATGCGCTGTTGGCTGGATAAATGAATTGCACGCTGCTGCCCAATTCTTAATGTACGCTACCGACTGTATAGTTGATGCCTGCTTCTGAAGCTGTTCAGTGCTCATCTTCAGGTCAGTCTCAAGTCTTAGCCAGCAAATAATGCATTCGAATAAGATAGACGTCTGTGGACGCATGATGCCGCAAAAAAAATATAAGTAAGCAACATCCACGCATAACGACGACGACGAGCGACGCGGATGATGATGAAGAAGAAGCGTTCTACAATGCAAACAAAAATTGATTGCCACTTGAACTGCAGTGGCCGCAGTGTTAATGTGTGGCAAATTGATCGCTTATGTTTTCATTTTCGATAAATTTTCAACATAACATCATCGTGCACCGAGAGCGTTTTATTATTTTTATTTAGGTTCGTTTTTTTGTCTTTAATTTTCATTCTTTATTTTTATTTATTTATTTTGCGTCCGACATTTGTGGCTTTTGTGTGCATGGTTGGTTTGTAGTATTCGACCGATACCGACACCGACACCAATGACGACGCACGACGACAACAACGCTTTATACCCGCAACAACTGATGGCCGAATGGTGACGGAGGAGGCGGTAATATAGCGGCTGGTGTTGCGACTGCTGCGGCACAAATGTGTTAGCCAAGTGGCGCTTTGCCATCATGATAGAGATAAGACAAGCGTTCATTCATAGTTTCGATTGGAGTAGGTTTTTTCCGCATAGAGAATGACCGTTTTACGTCAATTGACATATCAAGGGTGTGTACTGTGTTTACGAGAACGAGACGATGACTATGGGTTGTTTCTGTTTGTGGTGCTGGTGCATGGTGAATCTATCTATTTTATTTATCTTTCTAACGTATGGCCGACGACAGTGAGTGAAATTCTATCTGGGTACTTTTAGTTTTTTTTTTTTTAAATTTTCGTCGTTGTTGACTCTTTTCTTTTAAAAATGCTTTTTGACTGAAGAGAAAACTAGCATGATCTCTCAACAAAAGTTTATTTTTAAATACAAAAAACAAGGGACCTACAATTCCTTCTTCTGGAACCCAATATACCAATACATATATTTAAGTACCTACCTACTTTATTATGGTTAAGAAAATAGTCGAGGATATTTTCAAATCAATTACGATCGAAGAAAAACGGGAAACAAAAATTGATTCTAAGTCAAAACAAAGTTTTCAGGGTCAGCTAGTATTCAATGAACTTTATTTGATTTACAACTTTATTTACCGCCAAATTATTGAAATCAACTTTACTAGTCAATAAATTTTATTGCGCATCAAATGCACCGTTTTATGTCTTAATCAAACTAACATCGCTTTTCTTTAACCACAAACAACAATTATACTTTAAAGAATAATTAACAAATTCCTTTCAAGACCGCAAGTGCAAGTAGCAATAACGTTTATAGTCCACATTTCTCTAGTCTAGAGCTATCGATTTCTAATAAAAATCAGACTTTGTTTATTTAAAACAAGCACAACTGCAAGTTGAAAAAGTTTTAAACTAAAAGCAGTTGCACTAGGATGCAATGATACTGTCAACATTTTTATTGCAACATTGTAGACATAAAAACAGAGCGAAGGTCGTGAGAATTAAAAAAATAATAATCAAGCCAAAAAAAAAAAATTTAAACCCAATGGCCATAAAAATTTTGCAAACAACATAAATATTCACCAAGACTTACGCGGAAAAGCATACAAGTCTTGATCTCCGCGATTTGAAGCAATAAAATCAATTATGACCCTCAGTTTGTAATAAATTTTTTTATTGTATCAGGTGATGTAAAAATTAGCATGTGAATATTATATGATACCGATCACAACTAGTTCACAAAACTATAGCAAACAAAAAATTTAAAATTCTTTCAACTCACCATATTTATCGCTCACAGCTTTTTTAACCGCCTGAATAACGTGCTGTGTTTTTCGAATTGGCTGGCCCAATATTGTGAAATTGCTCGAATCGCTTTGCTGTACAAATAACACATAAATCCGCCCCTGTTCGAGTTCGTCGCCGCGCACTAGACCACGCGGTCGCAAAAACTCCCGATAGATGTCGCATTCGGCACTCGTATTGCGATACGCGAAATTCAATCGCACATATTTTTGTAACCGGAATCCAATTTGTTTCTTGAAAACCTCCTTCACCTCGAACGTAACGGAGAAATTCGCTCGTCTTTCTCGTGTCATCGAGATGATTTTGCCCTCGAAGACGGTCGGAGCTTCGAAAGCCAGTTGCGCGGGATCTCGAGCCGAACAATAGCGACGCGGTCGTTTTCGATTGTGGTTGTGATGATGGTTGTTATTGTTGTTGTTTCTGTTGTGATGTTTTTGGTGGTTGTTATTGCTATTGAACCCACCAGATGGCGAATTCCGAAGAAAACCAAGGGGTATCCCTGAAGTTGCCGAGTCACGTCGACTGCGAGCTGCTAGCATCATTGTTCGATTGTGAGCTTGTTGCCGCAACAAAAGTCGCCTTCTGCGCTGATGCTGGTCGAACTCGATCAACGGTTGCGTAGCTTCAGGTGGCACATGATAAGCTGTGATTGCATATCGCTGCACCGACGACGACGAACTTGGCAAGAGTGTATAGGGCACAGGAACAGGACTCTGGGTGTAAGTCTGACTGTCTGTCCCCACCCGCACTGGGCTATGGTAATTTCCATTTGGTTGGTTATTGTTGTTGGTGTTGGTATGCCTTCTAAATTTATTGCTTCTCCTACTATTACTACTAAAGTCGTATGCATTCTGCTTAGTTAAACTATTTGATGCATGATGGGTGTTAAAATTTAATTGACTATTTGAATTTGGAACATTGTGGTTGTTATGGTTATTATTATAATTATTATGATTACTGTGGATGCTATTGTGGATGCTATTGTGGATGCTATCTGTGGCTGCTAATACGGTGGCTTCGTTAACAGGAGCTCTAGCTCTGGCATTGTGATTTCTTAAATCACTAAATACTGCTAACGGATGATTAAAACTATTTAAATTATTATTAATTATATTTTTATTGCTTATGTTGCTACTACTTAAATAACTAGAGCTGTCGATGTTTGTTTGATGTCTATTGCTATAACTGGGGCTCGAACTCGAACTCAGTCTATCCAGCCACCAGTTGTAATTACTGCTATCTGTAGCCAGTGTTGCCGCTGATGATATCCGCAGGGCTGGGTCTCGGCTTTTTGTATTTATTGGCAGATGCATGCTTGTTGCATTTGGGCAGTAGATTATGAGTAGTAACATTGTGACTATAGCCGATAGCCACAAATAGGACATGTGATACTTTAGACTCCATTTGCGCAATTCTCGCGCATACATGGCGTCCCGTGTGAAGCCACCCCCCGTTGCAAAGTTAAAATACGAAGAGTCCACGATTTTTATTATTTATTTTTGTGTATTTCTTGTATCTTTCAAAACCAATTGGTTTTGGTGTTTTTGAATGGTTTTTCAAATTCAGTGTTTTTTTGTTCAATGTTTGATGATCCCTTAGCAAGCAGTGACCTTGTGCCACTTTGTAATATCACCTAAAGGGCGCTCCAAATGTATATCACGGGTATGTGTAAATTGTCGTAGAATATAATTGGAATCGTGCCGATAGATGATCTTCATTGTTACAATTTAACAATTTTTATAAAAATACAAAATGTGTATGAAGTATTAGAATAACGGTGATATCCTTGAAATAGTTCTTCAGTCGATATTTTGACGGCTCAGTTGTATTTGTTTTGTCAACATTTTCAATTAGTTTCAATTATTATTGTTTTTGAGTATTTATTAAAAGAAAAAGGTTTTTATAACACAACTTGCCGGAAGCAAATTATATTGAATGGACAAGGAATTGTTTTTTAACAGAAGAGCTTTTCGTTGTTGAATTATAGGAAAGGTCTTTTGTTTTCACTTTATTGAAAGCTTTTTAAAGCGGTTTTTATGATGTAATCGGTTTTCGAACACCTGTTTAAGGGTTTCTGGCCTATTTTCAGAGTTGAGTATCTACAGAATTTTCGTTTAACTTTTTGGTTTTAAAGTTTTTTGAAGGAAGATTTGGTGTTTTCCAATGAAATTTTTCTGTTTTGTACGACAGTCCATTAAAAACAAAAAATTAATTGCACAAAACTTCTTTTCCGTTTTCGATTTTTATTTTCTTATTTCTTCAACACTTCTCAAAAATATTTCTCTCCGAATTTTCATTCACTTTATCACTTTGTGTTTTTTTCTTTTAATTTTTAATAAATTCGTTAAGGAAAAAAAAATAATAAAATATTCTTATCTTCACTCACACGCGATGGGAAAGATCTGTAAATCGACGGAAAAAATTAACTACTCGATGCGCGGATGCGTTTGAGTTTGCGTTTGCGTTAAGCGAGCGCGTATTTCGTTACTAATAGAGAAGTTGATTATATTTTACAAAACAAAAAGATTAAAAAAAAAACTCTTTCTATCTTTTTCTCACATCTATTCTAGTGTATGGGCAATGTAATAGAGGTATAACAGTATTAGTATTTTATTGCTTTAGTATAGGTTTTGTAATAATTCTATTAAATACACATTGAAGATGGATACTATACACACAGAAGTTGTAAAAATGCTCTTCATAGATACACTTCTTTTTGATGATGGGTATGATGCGCGCGGCGGTACGATACAAATGTTTTTATTTTTTTTATTTGGGGCTGCTACTGTCTGTTGCCGCTACTGCTGCTCCGGCAGTTTGCTACTATTTGACTATATGTCTTTGGACTCTTTGCCAGACACACTCGTTTTTTCTAAATTTAGCCAGGAGTAATTATAAATCGACACAAAACCAGCGACGGAGACGGTAAATTCGAAGAAAATTCAACACGACGACTCTACTTCTATGTGATGAGAACTGAAACAGCACCGTTCGTTTTCTATCCAATTATTATTATTATCTCTTTTTTTTCTATAAATTTTTAATGATAAAAAATAGAAGAGCACTTTTTTTCGAAATGAAAAATGTATGAGTTTGATTTTTGGGATCTGAATATATTTTATAGGTATGATTTTGAAAATTATTGTTTTTTTTCGATTTTTTAAAGAATAAGACAAATCGACAAAAAAAAAAAAAAACGAAGAAACCGAACAGCAGACGTTCGTAAATTTTAAAAATATATTTCGCTCGTCTATTCGTCTGCGATAGTTTTGTTGTTGTTGATTTTTTTTTTTACTTTTTTTTTAAGGAGAGCGATAAATAAATAAATAGAACGACCGTCGGGTGTTTGTTCTATCGGAGCAATAAGAGACAGTGTCAGCTTCTTTATCTTTTCCTCTTAGCAAAAAGCTGAAAGCTGGTGATGAAGTATCCAAATGTGATAGTAGAACAAAATTTGCCAGGAGACTTATTTATCTTTCAAAGAACGCCTATCTATTTAGATACTTGTCATAATCTCATATTTCATGGGTTATCAGTTTTTAGATTTTATTTTTGGGGAAATAATATTTTTCAACCGATTTTTCGTTGACGAGGAAAATTTTGTTTTTAAATAATTTTTTTTTTATTGACCGATGATGCCTTTTTTAAGCCGACGACGACGACAACGATGAAGAGCAACCAACATGCGACCAGAACGATTGACGTTTATAAACTAAATTGTGAAATTATATACAGTCATTTCAAGTATCTGAGGAATACCATCGAACATGCAGGCCAAAGCATATCATACAACAGAGAGGTTGGAATAGCACAACAGAACTGTTAGGAAAGTGAGATTAGGATTTCAGTCGGATGTTGGATTACCGGCATCGGGTGCCTTTTGGCAAAAAAGGGATATTTTCATGGGGGGTTTTAGTTTTCGGCTTATATTGGGCTCTAGGACAAGTTGTGTTTATAGTTCGATGTTCGATTGGGTGTCGAAAAACTGAGCTGTATGAGTATGATAGAGGCTGATAAGTTGGGAGAGTTTAGAGTAGAGCAAAATGTGTACGAAAATACTCTTGGATACTATATTTATTTATATTTTATTGTTGTTGTTTTTGTTGTTGTTTTATGCCTTTGCGGTCGACTTGGACTGTCACTGTCATATGAGAAATTTTTAAAACTGCGGATGCATTGTTGTTGGTTGTGCATGATCGCGCACGTCGCGTTCGGATATCGCATTTATCTACAGCTATGTTATGTTCTTGTTGTTGTATTTGTTTTCGTTTTTTTTTTTTGAGTGAGGAGCAGGGTTAGAACTTCTGTTATAAAATTTCGGAGCGAATTTGAAAAAAAAGGGGAGCAAATGCAAAATTTTCGGAGTAGATTTGAAACAAGAAGAAGATATTTACTTTTCAAGGAAATTTCTTCAATAAAAGTTTATTTGGCTATCTTCCTCTTAATGACTTCTTCTTTAGAATGCAAGATGCTGAGCTGAACTATACTCACGATCCTGGTCCCATCATCGTTAGAAGTGCTGTCACCAGTGCTTCGTATTTTTGAAATGTTTCCCAAAGCTTCATACTTCTATCTCATTAGATAAATAACTGCGAAGTAGTGGGTGTATTCATCTTTTAAACACACAAAGTACTTATAACCGCCGTAAGTAGCTGGATTTTTGACGTAGTCCAAATAGTCGTAAGATATGCAACTTACAATGAACTTTGCTGTATTATTTCTTTCATTGAATTTTTGTAAAATAGTAGCGTCTTCACTTTCTGGAGTTCATTTTCACAGCTACCAAAACATCGACCGAGTCCAAAACATTTTGATTCTAAAACTCCAGTTCTCGTAGTTCTACCCTAATTCTATCAGGAATTTCATGTCGTTGGTTGTCCATAAGCCATCGGTATTATAGTGCTTCATTGTTCAATAAAAGAGAAACAACGTCGTCATTTGATTAATATGCTTCTTCAACTGACGCTTATCACGAGACTTAAGCGAAGTAGATTAAGAACTTGACTTTTCTGGGATTTAGGGTATATATTAGAAGGTCAAAACGTTGCATAATAATACGTTTAGTATAATACTACGTTTTCATCTACCCTAAATCCAAGAAAAACTGAGATTTATTCTAAATCTACTTCGCTAAATCTCATGATAAGTGCAGTGGAAACAAGCATATAATTAGTTGAGGATAAACAATTTTATTTTATTAAATTTTTTTCAAGTAAACGGAACGTAAAGCTATACAGCTATACATTATTTATAGGTATTTAAGGTAAACAAAATTATCCTTGTGGATAAAGTGGAGTATATCTCGAAAAATCGGAGCGTCGGAGTAGATTTTTATTTTTCCTTAAAAGTGGAGCAAATTTGCTCCGATCGGAGCAAGGTTCTAACGCTGGTGAGGAGGGTGCTTTTGTGATTACAGAGACTATTGATTTTTTTTCTTATTCTGGTAAAGTGAATATCTAAATTTGTGTTGTGAGTTGTGTAGATTTGTCATGTTAGCGTTTGTAAGTGGGAATTATGTAGATAATATCACCTTTGAATGATCGTAATCCAATTAAAAGTTAAGAATGGACAATTAGCGGATGAAGTATACTTGTTGTTTTGAATGAGTCTGAGAGATAGAAGACAAGTATACTTCATACACATGTATGAACGAATTGAGTTAGGTTAAGGTACTTAAGCTAGCATAGGATTTTCTGTTCGTTTTTATTGATTCTTTCATTTGTTTACTATGTTTTTTCTTTTTTGATTTTTTCTCCGTAATAATGACTTTCTTTTGTACAGCATTGACTTTCTTCCAAACGGCTGTATGTATGTGTCATTCAAGAGGATTCCAGAATAGTTTATATTCACAATTTAGCTTATTATTAGATAAGAATATATGAGATATTGAGATTTTAAGCTATTTTTGAGTCACTTCAATTTTTGTCTAGTTTTCTGCTTTTTTTGATACCATTTTGATACCATTTTGTACCTTTGCTTCAGGATTCCTCCTCCATTTTAAGTAGTAGATAGATACAAAATTTGAATGGGAGAGTGTTGTTCAAGAGATTCTCTAAAAACGTGTTTTTAGGTTTTAAGCGATCTAAAACAAAAAATGAACTAAAACCAACAATATTTTGAGTTTAAATCCTGGATATATTTTATTAAGAAACGTTTTCTGCTCACTTTATGACGAATCAAAGTTTTTCTCATTTTTCGATTTTGGAGATGAGTGATCATTTTTTTCGCTCAAACGAAAACGACAAACGGTATTTTTGTAACTCAAAATGATTTGAAAAGAAAAAAATAGTGAGCTTTGAAAAGATACTCAATCCGACAACTATGTTCTGAGATACGGCATTGAGATACAGCGTTATAAAAGAACACTCAATTATTGAGTTTATTTAAGCGTTCCTTTAACTTCCTTTTTCTATAATATTCCCTGCTAACTTTACTGCCGCTAACAACATGAGGGTCCAAATAAATCTCTTTCTTCTAGGCTTTGCCAAACGCGAAAGGTCTGGATTATCTAAAATCTGATCATCGTACTCTGGTTCTTTCCATTTCAATGGATAAAGTCTCTCCCATATGTCAAAGCGTTCCAGAAATAATCTTTGATTCATAACCAGCTCCTCTCCGATTTCCAAAAAGGTTTCCATCTTCGAATCTAATGCTGTCCAATCAACAGCCTTGAGGTATTCATCGCCAGGATTATTTGGGTTCCTGTTTAAATACAAATTAATTTAGCCATTAGTGTAATGGTTTATTGTTACATAGCTTACCCAGTTTTAGCAAATTGTGAAAAAATTCTTGTTAGTCTCTCAACTGTCTTGTCTTCAGGATCAGTTTTTTTGTAAACTGGAGATATGTATGTGTTATGAAGCAAGTACCACCAAACATCATGATGAACTGAACAATAAGCCGTATCTCCAGTACATAAAAAGTCGCTAATACGTCCCTTACATGAGTATCGATAGTAATAAACGGGCACATATCTTGCTGCAAGGTGAGCGAATCGGTGAACCGGAAAACCAATAATTGCGTCACTGAAAAGCTTAGAATGAATTGTTAAAGCTTTTAAAATAAATATTCCACATCGAGTACCAACCTTTCCAAACGATTCAAACGAAATATCACTGCTCAAATTCTGGTTCTGGAGGTATTCACTTCGTAGAACACTGCTGACGTACTTCGATTTTTGTGAATTTCTTTCGTATTGCAGAATTATTGGCGCTTGTGTTTCCCACTCTTCGTTCAATTTTTTTGTCAAGTTTTTATCTTGGAGCATAGCTATAAAATAAAATGTGTAAAAATCAATGAGACGACCATGTACCTACTATAGTTTTTTTGAACTAACATTTTGCGATTGGCACTAATTCATCAATGGTCATACCAACAATGAGCGGTATTCTGTGGAATCGTCCGTCTTCAAAGGCTTCGGTAGGATCTTCAACAAGGAATCTTTCTTGTCCGTGATCTTTTTCGATAACTTGGAGCATGTAGTAGCCAAGGTTGTTTAATTCAGGGAACGTCTTTACGAATTCCTCAGCTGGGGTCTGAAAAATTTGGAAATACAAATTACTCAAAAAAACGGCAAACAAAAAGTGTACCTTCCTCAAACATTGCATCATATCATTGAAATTTCGAGTAGGACAATTGACTAGTTCAGCTTGCTTATTTGCCAAGTCGAATTGATTTTCCGGATATTTCTCGAGTAGTATCGGTGACGCATTCATTGCAATTCCTCTATGAAACAATCCGTTCGACATCGGCGACATCATATGAAAACCAACTGCACAACCGAGCAATGTCACTGAATCTGGATCACCTCCGAAATTTTGTATGTGATGCTTAACCCAACGCAAGGCCAGAACTTGATCTTTGAGGCCAACATTTCCAGGTGCATCAGGTGTTCCCGTGGCTAGAAATCCCAATGCTCCCAAACGGTAACCAATTGTCACAAGCACTATATCACGGTCCATTAGGAATTCTGGGTCGGCAAACGATATACTGATTGCAGAGAATACATGAAAAGCTCCTGGATGAATGTAGACAACAACTGGCTTCAGAAGAACTAGATTGAGATTTTTCGTGTAGACATTCAGACGAAGACAATCCTCTGAGTTATCGGTTGAATTGAACGGCTCTTGTGGACATTGGGGGCCATCTTCAGTCGCATCGACGATATTAGGCTTCCAGGCCTCGACTGGTTTAGGATTCTTAAAGCGTAGGTCACCGACCGGAGACTTGCCATACCGTATGCCTCGAAATGCATTGAAATCTTTTCCCAAACGAGACTTTAAAACAGCTCCACGAATTGTACCTAAACTCGTCGAGACTTCGATCGCGTTAGCGTTCCAAGAAAAAATAGCGATACACAAAACGATACAAAGAGTTTTCATTTCCAATTATAACTGAGTAAATTAAGTGATAAATTTGGCATTTATTTAGTTTTCAAGACGAACTTTAAGGCGTTCAAATGTAATTCAACTTGTTCCACTTGATTATTGTTTAAATAATTCAAGGTCACGTGCCGTACAGAGCCGTATTCAGGAGGGAGTAAGGAATTTTGAAGTTTTAAATTACTATTTGTAGAGTAAAGTGAAAACAAAAGTTTTCTCGAAAACTACAACCTACTCATTACTCATATTTTTTTTAGTAATCACTGCGGATATTCAAAATTAAGTTCGGAAATTGTCTTGTACTCGCTTTGGGCATCGCTTTTTGAATATTTTTGTTGTTGTGAAATTAGTTTCTGCTCCAAAACATGAAACGGGGTACTGTTGTATTTGTATTGGAAAATTTTTAATTTTTTTCCAGACACTTCTTTGGAAGTAAATAATTAAATGCATCTTTGAGATTCCCTGACTGATTAGTACTGATTTAATTGAGTCATGCTATAATATGTATTGCGTGGCTCGAGCGACCTGTGCTTTTCATTCAAACTGAACTAAAGCTGAAGAATCTTAAACACAGAGGCGCAAAATTATAGTCCGCTAATGAACTAGTTTAAGAGAATTTAGTGTGATACTAGCTTAAAATGACGCTTGAGTCATGTCTAAAACGTCATTTTAAGCTAGTTTCACACTAAACTTGTTCATTAGCGGACTATAATTTTGCGCCAGAGGGTTTAAGGGGCCTCATTGTTTGGAAATCAAACGTTTTCCCGGGTCTTTGTTCGTAAAGCTATAGCAGTCAACACATGCATATGTGAGAAGAACACACTCAAAACGGATCAGGTTAAAACGGTGATCTTAAAGGAGTCGCCAGGGTGGTCACTGGAGATGTGTGGCTCTCAAGATGGGAAAGGAATCATTTTCTTGGTCTTTTTAAAATTTCTGATCATCGGTAAGGTAGTTTACATAACTTATTTAAAAGTGATTTCCCAAGATGCAAACAGAAGAAAGCATGAAAGCACGTATCAGTATTATTTTTCTGTGTTAACAGCCGAACAAAATTCTATTAAGCATGGCTCGGTTCTCATTTTCAAAAATTAAAACCAAGTAGTATAAGCTTTTATTGTTGATGTCAACAAAAAATCGACTGCCATGATTGTCGTCATTAAATAAAAAAAAAAAAACAAATTTAAGGCAGTAAACCTAAATTATTCATTTTTTTAATGTTTGCAAAAAATATAAATGACTTAGTACATCCAATTTTCTTGATACGTTTACATTGCCTAACCATCACCATGGGCACATTTCACAGGTGAACCTTTGTTGACAGTTTGTCCACCTGAGTTATTGTTTACCATCATCAGGTAAAACAGAAAAGTAAATAACCATGGGAAAATTCATTCTCGACTTGGTTTTGGAAATTATCATTAGAATAGAAATGCTCAGCTCGCAGTAGCTATACGGCGATGACGGTGACCACTATATGCGATATCTAGTGTGACGCACGACGAAAACCAGACGACAGACGACCAACGACACTCTATTGAATTGATGGGAAACAAAAATCTCACCAAATTTTTTTTCCTTTTTTTTTTTTTTTTTGTTGTGAGTGGGGGGTCAAAAAGATGACGGAAATTTAATTTTGTTGGCCATCATGGGCCATGGTGTTCTTGACGCTCGCTCTGTGGGCTATGATGCGATAGCGGACCATCAACTACAGATCGGGTTAAGATTGTTACATTTTCTCTCTGATTGGTATCTCTCTCAGTGGATGGTGATGGTTTGTTTATGTGTTTATCGTTGGAATGAAGCTATGTACATTGTAAAACTTAAATTCGAGCCCGGTGGCACTTCTTGTGCCTTGGTCATTGTTAATCCATGGGAGAGTGTCATCATGAAGTGGCCACTTAACTTTTTTTTTTTCAAAAATTCAAGTCGGCTATTTTGAGGTTCATGATGTTGTTTACTCGCGTATACAGAATTTGTAGTGTGTTAATCAAACGAGGGTTATGTAGAGGTTTTAATATTTTTTTGTTGTTGTTCGTATAAACGTAAACGTTTGTTTTATTAGATAATAAAAGAAATATAATGGAACTATGTGAAATGAGTTTATGGCTTTTTAATGAAGATCTATCAAAAATCATGACAACCAGGTTAAATGTTGGTTCGCATTTTGTGTGCACACTGAGAATGTGTCCCTGGAGAATCCATATTTTCCCTTTTTCGGAACAATTTAATTTCTTTCTGAGCAATTTCGACGTTTCTTAAAGATGTTTATGTAAAAAGAAAAAGTAATGTCCACCCATCAAGAATTTTTCATTAATATTCACTTGAAGAAATTATCCAGCGTAAGACCTTTTTGATGTGTTTTAAAAGTTAGCAAATGTGTCAGGAGTTCATTTAAGTTCTCTAAATAGAAAGCATACAATCCAGATGTTGATTTGTTTCTATTTATATGGGGAATAAATGAAATGCACTCTCAAATCAGGAAATGCATGGATGAATGTAGATACCTAGACAAAGTGGAGTCAAGTTGTAGCTTAACTCAGTCAGTGTAAGTTTTTTTTTTTTTTTTATGTAGTTTCATAAGATTCAAACTTCATCCCTACATAGGAAGAAAAAAGCAAGATGATGCATGTCTGTCCTCTTTTAATGATTCAACATGAACCAGCCAATGTTCAGATTCACTGAGCAACATGCATATCAACCACACCTACTGTTGACACATAACGTCATATGTAAACAGACAAACTTCTCATATTTCCTTCAACAAAAAAAACACACCCGCACATACAATGCCAACGAAACGATTCATAATGATAACAGCTGAAATCGGAAGCCAACATCACTTCCTTTTAAATGCTGGAAGTGCATTTTGGGAGTATGTTTGTGTCCCTGAATCAATAACACCAACATCGCCCTATTTGTTTCATTTTACCACTCTGTGGATGTGCAGTTATAATAAACGACAAGGACGTCGAAGGAGTGCTAATGGATGATCAGATTCAACACACTAATTTAATTTTAATTATGTACGATTATCGTGCGTTTTTTTTTTGTTTTTTAATTTTTTATCCAAAACGTGGTTTGTATTGCAACGAATTTGTTCTTAATACGGGCAACCGGCATTGTTTTGAAGCCAGGTTTCAATGACGTTTTATGTATGTTAACAAAATTTATTAAAGAAGGGGTTTTAAAATAATCATTGTCAGTTGTCAGTCGTAAGTCAACGCGACCCCTAGTCTGTGACAAATGCAATAAAATGAGAGTTGCCAGATGCACCTGTATTTTGTTTGTAATAAAACCAATTTTGGAAGGTTAACATTTAAGTCAATTACCTTATTTTAAATTTAGTATACATTTTTTTGTGACGGCAACTCTGGTTTAAATATAATGTTGCCAATGACTTCGTTCAGCCGTGCAGTTTAATCTTTTAAGACTTACTTCCCTGAGGTGATATTTAACTTTTTTACACAGGTGCAAGTAAGAAGAATAATGTCGGAAAAGTAACAACTCTTTGTCATCTTGCGGTGGTGAAGATACCACGCACATTACACTGCCACCGTCTTTGCATTACGTCGGTCGGTCGTCGTCCAGGGCAGACGGAAGCAATTCCAAAACAAAAAAACGAGTAAGAAGCACCAACACTCTGCTTCTGTGATGACCCTTTCAAAATTTGATGAGTGTGTGAAGCTCTCATATAACTGTCTGGGTTTCACTATACACCTTTGCTCCGGTGTTAGAGTAGGATACAATTATGATCTTCACGCGTGGGTGAACGTTGCTGCCATCTACCTACCACCTTACCATGTGGTTAACAACATTGTGGTTTCCAATGTTAAACCTATTTTTTTCCTTACTTAAGCCTTTAAAAAGAAATGAAAAAAAAAAACACACACAAAAATAGGAGGGTGACGAGTAATCACTTGGATTTAACCCATTTTAAAAAGGAGGACCTGGGGGAGGATAGTTTGCTTCTTATATAAATATGTAGTCTTTAACGCAGCGATGCATCTTAAAGGTTGGTCAACCAGGTTTGTGCGTGATAATTATACAGTTCAGTTGATAGTCAACTAGGCATGAATGAAAAATTACGCTAAGTTGACGACGCATTTTTTGTTAAGACTACTAATTTTACTTAGTGTGTATTTTTTAAAGAATTTAAAGAAAGTTATAAGTGGGGCGGGTGTCCGTTTCTTTCAATTTGAATATAAAAGAAGTATTTCGACAAATTAAGATACAACTTAGGAATTGTAAAAAAGGAAAGAACCTAACCGATAAATTTTACATAAATCCTTGAAGTAAAGAGGTTTGCATTTGAACTGACGGTTTGCATTGTGATGCTTAATTTACACGGGCTGGGGTATACTCGTTGGAATCCAAGGTCTGTTTGAAGAAAGCACTGTAAAACTCAGTCTTAGGAAATCACCGAACCTTTTCCGATTAGTTTTTAACTTCTTCTTTATATAACCCATTTGTATTAACAATTTCAGCCTTAAATTTAAAAGTACATATCAATTCTGTTAATACTCTCACATATATACTACTAATCTTACATAATAAGTTAAGTACAATAGCTCCACGGCCTCGAAGTGAGGGAGATTCTCGGAAGGAACTAAACTGTCCTATCGCCACAGCCTCAGGGTGAAGGGGATTCTCGGAAGGAGGTAAATTAGCCACAGCCTCAAAGTGAGGGGGATTCTCGGAAGGAGCTAAAATATCCTATCGCCCAGGTTCAAGGTGAGAGGGAATTTTGGAAGGTCGGTGAAATTTAGGAACAATCTATATTGCCCTACGCACCAAAACTCGATGGAAATCAAGTTTTAGCGGCGGGAGAACTACTACTACCTTTGTAGAAATAAGTCGCTCGAATTTCTTACTTTATTTCAAATCTACTTGCCAAATTTTCTGTAAAAACAACATGTGAATTATAAAAAGGCAAAAAAAAGTTTATGCTAAATATATGTGTACCTGCTTATATGGCGAGGTGATTTATAGTCCGGGTGCACGGAGTTGTAATTTTTCCTATATTTTTATTTTTGATGGCTGGTTGGTCGGGGTAGTAGGGTGCGAAGTATGACTCTTCGTTGCGCCATCTTAAGATAAAAAGAAAACGTTTCATTCCAAAACTTTCTTAAAGTTCATGGAAAATATTTCTTAAGTTTGGAATTTAAAGTCAAATAGGTAAGGGTTAATTGTTGACGAACAAAATTTCTCAGAAGCAACTTCCCGCCGCACATGCTTTAGGCCAAATTTTACTCAAGCACCACATTAAGCAAGTTAAAAGTGAAAAAGTCATAGTTGCCCAGTTCACAAGTATGGACATTCTCAACAAGCGTTGGTCATACTTTCATTTTTGTTGACACCACTCCTAATGAATTATATCAACGTCAAATAATTCGCAATAAAATTTAAAGTATTTACTCCTCCACCCTAACAGGTATGAATTTGTGTTTAAGATAAGTATTCCGACGTTTTTTATGACTTCTTGTTATTCGTCCGTCATAATTAGAGGCACTTGATGATTAAGCTGGCTATCAAATCGCTGCAAAAACAAAGTTTCGATAAGAACTATTTCAAGAAATCAAGATTAATGCCATGTGATTCCCAGAGAAGTTATTGACATGGGACAGGAACGCTTTGAAACTTTTCGATAAACTTCACATTCAAGAAATATTTGCACCATGTGCATTCAAACTGATAACAGAAGAGTTTAAGTATTAATTTCCTTTGTGTATGTTCTAATAACACTTATCGAAATGGATTTCCCGTCATTACGAACCTGGTAAACTGATTTCAAACCTGTTGCATGGTTTTGCTTGACTGTAAAATGTTTCTGTTTGACAGTAAAATGTTAAAGAGCACAAAATTGAGCGACCTAAACCCATTCTAGAAAAAGTCAAAAAACGAGTAGGTACCCTAAGTGGTGGAATAAGTACTATAATGAAAATTAAACAAAGGTGGGAATAATTTGGTCGCATGTTTGACTGCTCCAATTTTTGTCCACATCGATTCCATTAAACTTAGAAACGACGAAGAGACGCATGTCTCCGCGACATTAACCAAGATCTGCCGAAACCGACTAAAATGCAGACGTTCTCGTTTTTCATTTTGGACGTTCGGTTGTTTCTACGAAATCCGAGTTCTATTTGCAAAGTAGTTCAAGCCATATTTTGTCCTACGACTACCCATATGTCAGAAGGAAGCTTCGCTGAAGTTTAATATTCCCAGAGCACCAGAACAGAACAGACTTCAAAAATAACAAAAAAGGTGGAGATGACTGTTGAAGAATGACTTATTAACTTTTGTGCGGTGGAGCAGCGGTGTTGGTGGTGCTCAAGAGACCAGAACGAAACGAATTTCGTATGCGGATACTCGCTGTTGCAGTCAAGAGTAGTAAACATAAAAATTAAAATTAACCAACAACAACAACTTCTGTTTCTGACTGTAAGGGGCAATTTTCACAACCACAACAATTGCAACCAGCAACGACATCGATGGCGCGATGCGGCAATGTAAAAAAGCTGACGATACAATGCTGAACAAGACACAAAAAAATCGACGACCAAGAAGAAGATTTCCGCTCCCTCAAACACATTAAAATGTTTAAGTCAATGCACCATTTCAGTACGTTTAAGCGTTTGTTTGTCTGTCTGTCTGACTTATAATTCTCCTCTCGCTCTTGCTCTCCATTTTTGTCTATAAAAATGAGCAACAACAAACATTGAAATTAATTCTCATTTGGTGGTCGGCGGCGAAAAGGAAGTCCAAAAGCGTCCAAGCGAGCCAACTATAGACAGATTTCATCGTCCAGATTGTTCCAAGCGCTACATTTTCGGAAGGGAATGGTAATTTCCAAGACCGTGCATTCTGATTAATTGCAAGTCCTCCAAAATTGGCTGCAGTTTGCAGTAGTTTCCGCGCGCCACCATCGTTTACCAAACCAATTGTCGTTCTTCATATATACAACAAGTTTCAAGACACATCAAGTACATGTCTATGTGAATGTTCTACGCGAGCTTGAGCTGATGTGTCCGCATGACGTCGCACTGTCTGCCATCGCCATTGCTATGGGAGCAAAAACCAAACAGCGTTGCACTCTCAAGGCCGGTTTGATGGAGCAAAAACTTGTCCACGTTCACATCCCATTTACTACATCATAGATCGACCGAAGAAGCCCGCAACCAAAACCACAGTCAATACTCGGCAAATAGCATAAAATGGCGACAAATCAGGGGTTCTCTTCAATTAATCGGCGGAGAGATAAAGTCTTTAAAATTCCAGAGCCAGAACCCATTTGGTGCTCTCATATATATAGGTTTTGCCATTTGCCAGCCAGCTTGTCTGACTGTCAGCTCAGCAATGCGGTCATCCATCTATCCAGATTCACTCAGCTGTTCCTGATGGCTTGTACGACTTGCGCGAGCCCCAGCATCACACACATAGTCAACCGCAAACGGGTTTTCTAGCAGCCATGCGCCCGTTGCGTCGCATCGCCACTACTTGCCTAGCCTAGGCACCTATCTGTCTCGTTTGATTCCTCTTCGGCCTAGATTAGGTTGGCTACATGTTGATAATGATACTCCAGACGACCAAAGGAGTTGCAATCAACTATGAAGTTGTGTGGTTGATATCGAGTGCCCCGCATCAGACAGACTCTGACTCTGAGACTCATAGTCCAACCTTAACCAAATAAAATCATCTGCTCGATTTGGCAAGGACTGACATTCTTGAAGTTTCCAGAACCGTTTTGTTTTGTCTTTGTGTCGTCAAGTCAAGTTATGGTTCTAGAGGAGAGTGGCTATGGGTTCAATTGTTTTCCCATCGTCATCACTGTCATCATTCGAAACATCATTTTGTTGCTTTCGGGCTTCAGCTTCTTTTGTAGTTCTACTCGACGATTTGGTAGAGTATTTATGGAGTTCGGGAAGATTGACTGCATTTTTAGTTTCGCTCGGACGTGGATTGTTCATCCTGTGCGTGCGTGCGTGTGACAATTGCTGTTTTGCTACCTTGTGGCCTGCCATATAAACTCTCTGGAGACATCGTTGTTAATGTCGTCGTCGTCAATATGGAATAAACTCTTCAAAGTTTATAGGAAGACCTGATTTACCAAACGCCCGTCAGTGCTTTATTCTATGGTTCAGTGTGCCTGCGCTGCTGCAGGGCTCTGGACTGTGTTATGGGAAGAAGCGAGTTACCTTGGATTTTAAATGATCAGAAATCGATTTGGAATGATGATGACGATGATCTTGTTGCAGTGTGTTCTTAGGGTTCGGTGGGTGGTTGGTCATGATGATGAAGTTGGTCTAAATGCTAGTGGCCCTTTGCAATTGTCGTTTAGCTTGGTCTGATGGGAATACTACTTTTTTTATAACCGTTCACTTCACATCAAAATTTTAATGGAAACGTTTCTTTGGAAATAATGATCGTCCCAAGGGATTTCGACTTGAGTCTTTTTGGGGGAATCGAGGCAAACTGGAAGCTGCACAGGAACACCGACTTTTGGTCTGAAGCACTGCAAACATTCGTGAAGGAGTTATCATTTAAGGACAACGAACTTTGGAACTTGAGTTTAATTAAACAGGCTAAAGAGACGTAGGTGGAACACTGCTGGGAAGATCAAATTTTGGCTGGATGGCGTAGACCAGGACGCCAGAAGGCTTGGAGTGAAATTGGATTGGGACAGGTGGAAGAACTTGCTGAAGTAGTCCCGGACCGGATCCCGGTTGTAGAGGAGATGAAGAATGAATATCTTTATCGACTGAACCGACGCACGATGATAACAAATGGGACTATTAGGAAATATGGTAGCCTTCGCGACTCAAGTTGAACACAGACTTAAAAGAGGACCGAGCAGGCTGAAGAACCTTTCTTTTTTATGATGCCCTGCTCCGACCCAAATTGAAGTTCTAAGTACTTGCACTTGGTCAAATTGTTAGTTGCTTTTCTTAAAAATTACTATGTAGTTCAATAAATTTTCTGAAGCAACGAGTTACAGTTAACGCTCCTTTTCGTGAATCATAAACATTAGAATATTTCTCACTTCATATCGCTTACCGAAAATTATTCACCTCAAAAGAATGACAAAAAAAAAATTCCCAAGCAAACAAAAAGACGACCAAGTCCTAGCATGCTTCCAAATTCAGAAACCCTTACACAAAAACAAGAAAAAAAACAGCGAAATTTATAAACAATCTAAATAAAGCAAGCATGTCGACCGCAGAGCGCCCAGAATACCTTTTGGCCCAGCTCGAACTCAGACTCAAACGACAAAGACAACGACAACGACAAGAACGACCAAATTCCAAATTCTAGGAAATCATTTACAATCGATAAAACACTTTATTGCACTGCCGGCACCGATAAAATTTAAATTAATTATGTGATAGAAGGAAGGGTGAACAGACGTCGCGACGGGACAAACGGGACCGATTTCCAAAAGATTATGTTCTCCATCTACATCACGATCCGCAATTCTGTTCTGCTTACTCTGTAGCACACGGGAGCGGGCAGGAGGTGGTGTGCGTGCCTGATTGCGTCGGGTAACCTCGAAGGATTGGGTGGCCAAAAATGATTTCATTAACACCTAACAACCGCAAAATGTAGTTTTTGTTTCTCCCCTTTTACACCGCCTTCTTCTGCTGCTTCTTTTACTTTGCGATCAATTTTCGATGAAAGGACATTTTTAATTCCTTACGGTTCTCCGGGTCCGGTGATGATGTTCTTCCATGCCATGATGATCGTATTGCAAGCCAGGATTCGAGTTCAAATTCGGGTCTGTTATGTTTGCCGCCGATTTCTATCTTTGCATGGGAGGTTGGTCCATTTCAAAATTCCTAAGAGCCAATTAATTTATAAAATTGACAGGGTAACTTTTTTGCTCGGTGTCGGTGTTAAGAGGGCGGGGAGGACGGGAGGCATTTGCAGAACGAAGGAGGAACTAATGGCAAAGGAATTTAATTTTGCGTTGCACTATGTTAATTTTTGGAAGTGAGCAGAGAGTCTATACAGCAGCCAAGTCTCACAAACACATATGCACACTGATATATGGACCACATAAGATACTTAAGGATGTGACAAAGATCTTATTATGCGATTTGAAGATCTGATAAGGCGATGATAAAATGGTAGACGCCAGATTTTAATTTGATTGAGTTTTTCTTAATGTTATTGAAGGTTCTTGGTCTGCTTTTGGGTTGGTGTTGTGGACATTAATGGCGCGACGGTGTGTCGGTCGGCAGCGGACTCGAGGCCAAAGGATCGCCGCCGCCGCCACCACCAACGACAAGTTTTGGTGCGAGATGTTATACTCTTGGGGCGCGCGAAAGGAGACATGTGATTCATGTGTGAAGTCGAATACAAACGCCTTCCAGATTGGGTTTTTTTCGATTTTTCTGTTTTTTTTTCATGTGCATATCGTTTTTATCAGCGATCCCATCTTGATTGAGAATCTTATTTCGATCTTGCGAGGCCCTCTGACAGTTTTATTGGCCAGTTTACGAGGATGATTTCTGGACTTTGTTTTGGAGGCGAGTATTGGGACGGGATTTGCGGTGGCAAACTCAAAAGACAGAAAAACTATACAGGAATATAAGGAATTCCATTAGGTCGGTTTCGCATAGTTTTAAGTCGGATGACGATCTTTTAAGTTTCCGGTTTTAATGGTAGTGTTTGAGCGCGATGGGGGGCATCACACCTGATAGATTTATGCTACAGATTAAAGGCGCCTCGCTGATTCGCAGATCAGTTGGCAAATGATTAAGTGTTTGCATTATATTTAAGCTTGCGGTTTGTTTGCTGTTTGCCGGTGGATCTCAGTCTAGCGGCCGGCATTGACCAGACAGTTAAGGCGGAGAGTGAAGATTTTTCTGTAACATTTTAAGCTGATTGGAAATTCTTGGAAATCATATTTGAATCACGTTTATCTAAATTTTTCGCGTGAAAGGTTTTTAGTTGTTTCAAGATGTTTCACAAAGTTAAAGTTGTAATTTGGTTTGTCTATAGATCCTGGCTTCGCTTTTATAAACAACTCACTCACTTATGACCGAAGAGGGCGCACATGGAATGTTGGCAGTTCTAACTCGAATACACTTTAAAAAGTTGCATTTCTTAGTTTTTGAGTCAGCTCAATCACTTCATTTTTAACTACATCGTTTGGACAGAAAGCCTTTTTTCAAATCCCAGAGTCTTTGTTTTGTTTTTTTGTTCAATCGGACATTTTGGAAGGTGTCCAAAATTGGACAACGCACAATGAGTATAACGCTTGAAAGGCAAGCCTTTAAGGCCCAACTTATTCTTGGCATTTTTTACCTCCGCAGCCAGACTTTTGTACACCATACTAACCCAAGAAGCTGATGCACTTTAGCTTACATTGTATAATTCGTTTAAAGAGTTCACTAGCGGCGGCGGCATTTGCTTTTCAATTCCAAAAAGGGTCCGGATTATTGAAGTTATTGTTACCTTAAACCGAAGGAGCTCCAACAGCAGTAGCGTAGCTGGGCAAGGCATGAATATATTGAATCAGCCGTGTGTATATATTTTTGTACCCATATTGAAAAATAAACCAAGTTCTGCAATGGAATGCGCACAGGCGACACATAATACCTTATGCCAAAAGGTGTTGGAGATTGTCTTTAAAAGCGGCGCTTCATCGCTTCATCGCAAAGATGGAATGTGAATTCGGGACAAGTATAAAACAAAAGCAAAAAGACACAAAACTGCGCCAGACAATCGATTTTTTTTTATTTCATCCTTTTTTTAGTGGTTTTGTTGGAATAATTCAGCGGGTAGGACAACGTACATAGAGATTTTGAAGTTTTTACGAATTTCCAAAAAATAACACTGAAGCATTTTGCAGTCATGAATTATCCTGCACATAAGATCGGCCTTAATTCTCAAATTTGGCAAAACCACTTGCAATCTAAAACTCTCAGAATTCGTTCCTAGAAAAAACAATGACTTATGTTACGAAACCATGAAACCCTAAGAAAATGCGAATTTCGAACCAAAAAACAAGTCAACATTACGGTTTTCAACAAATAGACATAATTCAGCTGAAAATTACAGATACAAATAATTGTTCCTAATAGGATTTTAAGTGCACTGCACCTTTGCCTTAAAAAAAGGTTAGAAGATCAACAATTCTGGTACCACCTCCCCGGGACAATTTTACGAACAAGGGAACCAAAATAACGTCACAACTCACAAGGTTACAAGTCACAGAGACCATAGAACTATCTTTAATGCGATAGAGAAAAAGTCAAAAAGATAGGATAATGAATGAACCTCAAACTCATGACCTCACAAGGAGTAAGCGTATTTACTTTTGTAGTATTGTTAAGGGTATCTAGGTATCGTTTTATGTACACACATAAACTGGAAGTGCTAATACGTTCCGGTAATTAGTTTCCATTGAACGTTTTCCTCCCATTTTCCATGTATATTTTGTATGAATGAATGAAGTCTTTACCTGGTGTCCCGAAAATGTCTCACGGTAAGAAACGAGCTGAATGAGTTCTTTTTTTTTTTTTTTTGAAAAGTTAATTGAAAGTATGGACAGTTGTTTTAAAGATAAGCAAGAGTTACTTTAAGGATGTTACCTACCTGTTTTGTGGATATTTTGTTCAGATTGTTTTCCGGGTCCTAATTGATATGTTTCCTTGTTTCCGGACTATTTGAATATGTTTTGCAAGGTGGACAAGTTTTTTTTTCCGATGTTAAAAGGAACCATGGGAACTATGTTATGGGTTAAGATTAAAGTGGCTTAAATTCTTTAAGTATTTTTGAGTGCCTCTGGATAATTGAAGAATCCATCAATTAAGCCGATTCTGAACGGTTTAGTTGAGAAGCACTTTTGCGCGACAAATTGATACTCTTGGAAGCTTTTCAGTAAAACCAACACTTCTTAAGTGTTATTTGTCATTCTCAGTTACGACAATGCTAAGCTAATTTCGAATAACTCTATGACATTTCCCTTTTCCAAAAAGATTTCGAAGGAATATCCCCCCATTTTCTTGGCCTCTCAAAGCCACTGTTTTTGACATAAAACGCTCATCAAACTTACTCTTCAATAAATCGATTGTACGTGCGCCGTGTGGCCTCTGACAATATTCTGTTGAAACCACATGTCGCCCATATCTTCCAATTCGGGCCAAAAATAATCGTTAGTCGGCTCAATTCTTTAGAACAACGTGGAATTGAATTTGGATCGTTTGCTACGGATGTCTGAATGGCAGCGATATTTTCGACCAATCCGTTGTCTCACTGATACGGAAACATCACAAAACAAATATGTAGACTCAAATATTTGCACCAAACTTGGTATTGCCCGTCTGTTAAGCTATTTTTTAGCAACTTCAATTTCATCTAGTTTTTTGCCTTTTTTGATACCATTTTGTTCCTTTGGTTCATGATTCCTCCTCCATTCTAATTAGTAGATACAAGATTTAAATGGGAGCGTGTTGTTCAAGAAATTCTCTAAGAATATATTTTTTTTTTGGCTTTTGATAGCTGCTGTTTTAACACCCTTAAAGCACAGATAATAAATTTATACAGATGTCTCACCCTTATGGCGAGAAATGCTTTATGAAACTGAAAGCTACCAAAAAAAAAAGTTTCTTCCAAAAGCTTCAACACATTCACTAAATGCATTCAAAATCTATCTTCACCTCATTGCCTTTAAATGATTACTTATGCAAGGAAAAAAGCTTTAAAAAGCTCCTTGTCTGTTAAAACGTTGTCTGTTAAGAGCAAAAAATGTTTCATTTTTTTCTGCAGGGATGAGACATCTGTATAAGTTTATTATCTGTGCTTACGACCCTGTGGAAATGTTGAGTTTACTAAATAAATTGACAGTGACAGTTCGATGAACAGTGAAAGGGCACGTTCACAAATTAAATTCGAAATTGTCAAGTTCTCGTGGAAAATCCGAATTATTTTAGTTTGTGCATAACTTTTTGAAGCCTTAAATTGAGTCATAATATTATGGTCTTGATTTTTTTCTTTCAACCTTTACCTATATGTCTGTTCCCCATTCTCATATCTTTGTTAGAGAATTCTTGTGAAGCTTACCTCCTTGAAGGAACTTTGTATACCTTTTTAAATTCCAAGAAGCTCCCAATTTAAACTAATTTTTGATTTATACCCAATTCGATAATCCGCGATGCTCTTAAGCTTGTCCGAAAAACAGCGATCTTAACATAAAACATCTAATTAATGACAGTCATTAGAATTATCTATACAAAAACGAATTCCAGCAACCAGAATTTTTCAAAATCACTACGTAAAAAAATATGATCGACCATAAACTCTGATCACAACTATCCCCATGGTGCAAAGGGTTCTTATTTTTTTTGTTGCGTCTTCTGACTTTTGAATTTAAAATGCATCCCGAAAAATTAAAAAACAAAAAAACTTCGGTCAGTACCCTTGCTTAACAGAGACGTAAAAAAAAAACTTCAAAAATTCTAATTTACTTTGGTCGAATTCAAAATGCCGCCAAAAAGAAATAGCAACGAGAAATACTAAAAATTTCGAAAACAGAACAAAACTTGAGCCCATGGGACAAGGCAAAATCGTCTGCGCGAAAAGGAATTTATTGACACCTATAAATTACGAAATTGAACACAATAACAAGAGACTGGAGGTCAGTCTCCGAAAACACTTCACATAAATGCATCCCGTGACGAAAACAAAAACAAACCAAAATCACAAAACGAAAACCCTCCGAATGGGAATTAACAAACAGAGTCCTTTTCTCATTTTAGCCCAGTTCGGGTATTGGCGGGAATGAAATCGAAGCAGAGACATCTTTTGACTTGGCCAGTAACCCTACACATGAAGACAATGGTCAAATGCATAGCAAAGAGTACGTGAGAACTCTTCTTCTGCCAGCTTATGTTCGTCCAGTTTATATTTTTTTTTGTATTCTCTTCTTGATTTGTTTTTTTTATTTTTTTGTATTTTTTGTAAGGCCTGCTGGACCGCACTCTCATGCCAACATTATAATAATCCATCGTCTCAAAGGATTCTCATAAAAATCATTTACATGAGAAAGGCGAAAAAGCGCAAAAATTCCTAAAGGCACACACAAGACAAACCCGCTTCGATTGCAAACCAAAAGCGGCTGTAACAGATCGCCAACAGCTAAAAGCAACAGCAGCAGCAGCATCAGGATGGAAGCAGAAGCATCAGAGGTCGTTTCTGCGTCAGAGCCTTGGAGCCCTTCCTTGGGCGCAATGGCCACTGGAGGTGGATGTATGGCGTCAAGATGTTGGAGATAAGATCAATGGTGTGTCGTATCAATGCCCAATAAAATTGAGAGAGGCTGTGGTTGGGTTAGTCCGTCGTCATCATCACCCGATATGTGTTGTTTTCGCTTTAGCTGTCGGATCCTTGGAATTGCTGTAGTCCAAAAAGCCGGTGGAGGCGCTGCTGCTCTGCTGGACGAACGAGGAATGCGATGAAGAGTGAAGACACTTTTTTTTGCTTTCTAAAGCGCGACTGAATAGCGGTGGAGGTGGTGGTAGTATGGTGGCGTTGGAATTCGTTTCATGTCGAAAGGGAAGTGCATCAGCATACTCGTGCAGGTTATTATTCCACCTTCAAAGGATGCGCACATTGCACACCACACACCACATTTTGCCCAGAGAGAATGATATTTAGTTTTTTGCTGGCGCTGACCAAAACATATTCCTCAGAATCACAAAAGTCTTTGCCAATGTTCTTTTCACTTGATTTCCAATTCAAATTTTTGAACAAAAAAAAAAAACAATAAATGACGACCGTGGTCACTTTTAGAGTTGCTGCTTTAAGAAGTTATCTTGTTTGCTGATCGATTCACTCTTGAAAGTTTTTATTTCACTTTTTAAACAGTGTCGGACTGAGTGTGGGCGTGTTTCGAGAAACAAGTAAAATATCTGGGTTCTTAGAAAAATAGAACGTATACTGTGCTTGATGCTGGAAACTGTCGCTGTCGGTTTGCTGAACTATTTGATAAGAAAACCTTCATAAAGCTCCTTTAGCTAGAGGCCAGGTAAATGGGTCTATAGAGGTCAATGTGGACAAGATCAAGTAAATGCTGCTGACAACAAGGAAGGACACTAAACACCTACACACTGCTTGCAACAAACATCAGCATAGAAAGATTTAACTTTGAAGTAGTTAAGGACTTATGAAGTCGAGTTCCATTCATAAACGTTTTTATTGTGCTCCAAGCCAATAATAATGTTTTTGAAATTTCTCATATGACTTTCGTTTTATTTAAAAATCAAAAGTTGTCAAATCCTTGTTGGAAAACCCTTTATAAAAAGTTTTTTTTGCCACAAGTCAAGCTTCTAAAGATCTGAGAAAACACTCAGATGCAGAATAATTGCACCTGCTCAGTCAATGCCAAGCTTGAAATGAACACAATTCATTTTTTTTCAGAAACTACCAGCTGTCATTAAAAAAAAAACTAAAAATATCGTCAATGTCATCCTCTGTCACTCTACCGCCATATAGCCAAGCCATAGTGATCGTCATCGTTATCGTCGTTATTCGCCAACCGGTAACCTTTTTATTACTCATTTTGGAGTGTTAATTGACATAGCTTCGGACGAGATTTGTGGAACCGCTCGTTTATCGATCGACCGATAAGCGCGGGGGTGGCATTGGTGTTGGTGTGTGCTTAATGTGGAATGGCGTGCGAAGAAGCTCTACTTGGCAGCGCAGCAACCGAATTAAGTGTTGTTAGCCGCGATACTTAAAGATATTTTTCATTATTGTCGTTTTGCACTGTCTCCAAACCGAATACGAATTTAGCATTGGCGATGAAGATGGGACGATGAAACGAACAACGACGACGAAGACATTGGACACGGCCACAATAAATGAATTTTAATTAGAAATTTATCGACAACATTTAAGTAAATGCGTGTTTATTGTTTATTGGGTCGTTCTGCAAGGATAAAGACGTTGATGTCGTGCCGGCTTCAATCCGAGCACAAACAGAAAAATACCAGCTGTCATCCGTAATTATTGGAAGTATTACAATAAAGAGTTTATACGAAAGAATATTTCGAGTGGGAGATTTGGAAACTCGATTTCGGAAGAAGAGTAACAATACCAAGCAAATGACGTGTTCGGAAAATTTCGGACAAAAGAATTTTAACGAAGAATTGTTCTAATTGAGACAGAAGAGTTCATTCAGGATGCACTACTATACTGATCACCAAAGGTGGCGCTACAGCCCGGGTAAGACCTGGGAATTCTAGAGCCAGTTGAGTGCCTATTAGTCATACTCTTCCCTGATCGACTCTCATCTAGTTTCAACTTTGAATATATACCTTCAAAAACTGAAAACAATGAAAGACAAGTTCAATTCAGAGGAAGGTTACAGCATACCTACTAACGGACCTTTTTCTTGCTACCGTTCCTGTCAATCAATTGAATAAGTCCGAAAACGACCTTCATCATCAAAATTCGAAACCAAAACAACTAACAAACAAATGAGGATCACCTTTAATAAACCAAAGAGTTACACCCATAACCGAACATAAGATCTAATCAAATACACTAAAGCACACCGAATATAGATAGATCAATCGTTCGCGTCCAGTAAATAAACCGCAATGCGATTTATTCAAATTCGGTCGACCTTTTTCAAAACATCGTCCCCACCAGAGTTGGGCAAAATTTATTCGAATAATCATTCGAATAATAAATAATCATTTTATTCGTTATTCACGAATAATGAATAATTTCATTTATTCGAAGAAAATTTATTCGAATGACGAATAAATTATTTTATTCATTATTCGAATAACGAATAAACGAATAACGAATAAAATAAACACAAGAAATTTCGTAGAACAAATAATATTTTAATTTTTTTAATTTTTTTTTTTTATTAAAAGTTATTTAGGTACATGGTTATTGGTTAAAGCTCCTTAGATTGGACTTCATCACTTGTCTTTGTTTAAACATATTGGCAAGTTTTTCATGGTAGCGTATGAAAAAACTCGTTCGACTGATGCAGGTGACGGCAATGATGTATTGTCCCTTTCCCTTCTGGATAGCAATCCAAGACTTTCAGCCTACGGTTTGGGAATCCTTTGATTTTTACAACTTTAGGTTCACACTTTGTACATTTCATCACAATGCTTTTACCACTAGAATATAAAGAGTCATACTTACAAAAATGTTCCATTCAACAAAGTCAATGTGGTTTTTGCACAACTTTGATTAACAGACACATTTGTAGCACATTCATTAGAAATTGTAAAGATGTTCGAAATGTTTGGATTTCATTGAGATAGGTATATCAGTGCCCAAATTTTAATTTCTTAATCCATAACTTCATTTAAGGCTCACTCATTTTAGAAATCAAAAGTACATCACAACACAACTTTCATTAATAACGGCACCAACTGCTTTATATGCAATATACCTGTTAGAATAAAATATTACTAGATATTTTTTAAATTTAATCACTTTCGAGGATACTTCAGGGGATGGGTTAAAGGGGTTTTGCATTGGGTTGGAAGGTGCTATTGCTAGGTAGAATTGGTGAATAAATTTTATTACGATCCTAATCCTAACATGTGTACTATTATGTTGATAACAAAAAAATAAACAATTTTTATTACTCTCTCCAATAATTTCCAAGATTTATCAACCACGGATCTGTATTTTGTTTTCTTTTTTCAATATATTTACATAGAATTCGTTCAAAAACTTTTTCTCAACAATAAAGAATGAATGAAGGAATTCGAGCGTCTAATTCAAAAGGAAACGTAAATAAAAAAATTTAAGAGAAACAGACAAAGAAAGAAGGAATAAAGTCGATTTTATTCGTTATTCAGAATAACGAATGAAATCACGAATAAATTACGAATAACGAATAAAATCACGAATAATTTATTCGCGAATAAATTATTCGTGAATAAATTAGTGGCGAATAATTTTTTATTCGAATAATTATTCGAATAACAATTTATTCGAATAATGCCCAACTCTGGTCCCCACGATATTAGATTTCATTCAAATTGCCGATCGCTGAGCGTCAGGTCGGTTGTTGCAGGCTTAACATCCAAACCATCGAGCCCAGCAGCAGCAACAGAATCCAACTATCTTCTATCTCCTATAGCAGTTAACTCTACCCTCCGCACCTCGTCGCATTTAACCGTTTTTGTGTCTTTCTGTTTCGTTGATCGGTTCTCGTGTAATTCTATGCTCATGATCTTGTTTCCACTGCCTACTGACGTGCGATGTCTTAATAAGTCAACGCCGCACCAGCTTAACCATCATCAGGCCGCTAAGTAATGTGACTTTTATCGAAATGCTCTCTGCTGCTGCTGCTGCTGCTGCTTTTGACGATGTTGCTGATGATGGTGGTGAGCCGCCATGGTCAGCTGGATGAATAACAACGCGAACGGAAAAATGTAGCCAGTGGCATAAAAGAGACAAGATTGTGCGAGACAAGGTTTTGTTTTATTTTCTTTCTGTTTCAGGGAGTTCATTCTAATGAGGCTTAAATTTCGTTGATTCTCGTCAATAGATTTCATCGGTTTTTAGCGGCAGCAGCGGCGGTGGCCGTCGACTACTTTTTTTTCTTGTTTCATTTCATACCATTCGCTGTTCTTGAGTTTTGCTTTTTGGGCGGGCATGATATCTTCAAAACTGATCAAGTGGAACATTTTTGTAGGATTGGATTTTGTTTACATTTGAGATGATTTGTTTAGACGGTGCGGCAACTTAAATGGCAGTTTTGGGATGGAAGCTGTAGAAAATAGCCAATACCCAGTGGATTCATTTAGACTCGAGTGACTTTTTCTATACTGTCATCGGCGCGGCGGCGAAGGAATATGACAAGAATGCAAAAAAGTGAAGTTAATAGGAATAGATTTAAGGAAGATGTTCTCAGGACTTAAAATGATATTCAGCTAACGGTTCTTATTTGAGTGACGTAGGATTAAAATAGTTTTGTTTTTGCGTCGGCGAGGGTTCTTGTATTTCTTTTATAGAATAGGATATCACATACAGTTTTATTTTGGTTGAAAACTTAACAGCTTCATTGCTGGAAGAGGGATTGCGGCTTGTTGGGCGCCAATTGGGACGAGATAGTGTGAATATCAAAAAGTCAATCTCAGCTATAAATGTTAAAGAAAAAATTGTTTGCGATCTCAAACAAATTTTACTCAAACTGTCAATTTGTCAAATCCTGAAATCCTCCGATTTCAACTGACAACAGTTCACATAATTACCGTACTTAGCAGCCAAATTCTAAGACCTCTTCATTTCAGATTTCTTATTCTTACTTCTTCACTTCTTCCTCAGGTTTCTCTTCTTCTCTATTTTCAATTCAGATTCTGAGCATAATTTCAACTTATCCCTTCGCACATGCAAGATTTCCGAATAGATTTGTCAGTCAAATTTATCACCTAAGTAAAAGTTATACAAAATCTCTGACAGGAAATAAAATTACGCACCGAAAATTCAATAAAGAAGAAAAAAGAACGAAACTCAAAAAAAGCAGAGAACGACAGAGATAGACGAAGACGTTAGCAAATTGAGAGAACAAAAAAACGATTTTCTAAATTAGGGAAGATGCAGGCGGCTTGGCCGGAAGAAACGATCACAAACAAATAGAAATTTTTCAAAAATAAAAAAAATTAATTTCTTCAAAGTACACACATATTCCCTCAGGAGAACACACAGACTGCAGAGTCAGACTTGTTTTTTTCTCCTTCTATATGTTCTTGAACAGTCAACAGCAGTGTCGCTGCTGTCGTCAAATCGACGAGGACGTCGTCGTCATCGTCTTGGTCCTTTTCCTTGTCATCATCCTACCCTTATTGTTCCCCCAAATTAAGGTTCCATTATTGTATTACCTGAAGTTAATAGAAGAGATTCCCGTTTCTTTTCAGGGATTGTGTGACAATGGGCACACGTAAACCAGAATAAGAAAAAAGAAAAACAAATGGAATTGAGAAGCCAGCAAATTGTACTTTCAAACAAGATTGAAAGAAACTCAGTCAGACTTGTATATGGATTAAGACAGAGGTCCTTAGTGTTAAGTGATAGTGTTAGGTTGATGCCAACAAACTGGGGAGGAAATAAAAACAAAATGAGACAAACAAAAAAATCCTGTGTGGCACACATAAACGAATTATGAACAAATACGGGAGCAGATGTTTCTAAGGCAAATTTGTGTGTCGCATGTGCCAACAAATAGAATATAAGATGTTGTGGACAAGAATAATAGTAATTTTTTAAGGTTTCAGAATTCAAAAATAAATGTCAATAGTGCAGTTGTTTACAAAAATTATCACACTTGTTTTTCTTGACTTATTTGAACTTGTAAATCTAGCGGAAACACATTTCCAGTCTGCTCAGGTGGAAGTGAAACTCCAAGTTCTCTACAAAAGTCAAATCTGTTTTTGAATACTTTTGTTGCTCTTTAAATTCACAATTGAAAAAAAAAAGTGGTAACCAGGTCAAATTCTTGAAAAATTAAAAAAAAAGGATTTTGCATGGTTTATGAATCATTAACATTCTTTCCGTTTAGTTGACTCCTGATCGGATCACAAAACTTGATTTCAATTACAATGACACAGAAGGAAGCCAATTACTCACCATCATGTTATACCTACCTTTTTCAAAACCAAGAACCATGTGCCATCTAGATCCCTATAAAATATATCTCTCATCCGCATCACAACTATTAATTATACACTTCTGTGTACCCTTCTCTAATGCTCATCGTCATCATACAGATTGGAAAACAGTCGGTCGTCTCTCTGTCAAAGTGAATTTCATGCATTTCAACGACTTTCCCAAAACATCCTGTGCGATCATCCGATAAACAAACTGTTAACATTTCAATAATATTCCTACCTATGGAATATCAAACGAGCAGCGTCTTCTTATTTTTTTCAAACAGAAGAGAGAAAGAGAAAAGAAATTAACCCAATATCTAAAAAGGGAACCAAATAAATTCATTCTAGCAGATGGTCATAAATTATTGAAATGTCAAAATAAAAGAACCGCCTACATCAATGGTCAATTACTGTCAGACTGCACGATTCAAACCTACACCTATACAGTGACGAAAAAGGACATTTTTGTGTAGTTCCTTGGTTATTAATATTTTCAACTTCTATTCACTTCCTCTTTTTGACGATACTCTGGTTTGCTTCTGTTTTACCTCTCCTTCACACACCTTCGAACGTTTTTTTTATTTTGTTTGAATTAAGGTTTTGTGTCTGCAGCTTTCTGACCATTACAAATGAGATTCAATTTATTTGAAATTCTTCTTTTTGTTGTCCTGCTCCTGCGTTAAATTAGTATTCCCATAACCGATTGTCCTCGGAGTATTTTGTGTGTTTCGGTTTTTTGCGCATTCACACATGAATTGGTAAATTTTTAAATGATACAAAATCAACCAACTTCAATTTTAAGGCATAAAATAAAATAATTTGTTGAAATGATCATCAAGTTCCAATAATCATAAAAATATATGTTTTCGGTTCTCACACCTTCTACTGCTCACATAAAAAAAAGGAAAGGCCACACCACAAAAAACAATTCTCCCAAGGATCAAAGATCCAACATTTTCATCCAATCAAAAACGAAAGCGACTGATTCGCGATGTGGGTGAGCGAACTTCACTCTCCAAACTCAACCAGCCAACAGATGAGTGCAAAAAATCGATAAGAAGACCTCGAAATCGAAACAAGAATACAAATCGAATTAAAAAAAAAAAAAAAAAAAACAGACAAAACACAAAATCAATCGAAACATCGGTCGGTCTGCGTTGCGATTGCGCATCCACCTTCAAGATCTGACTGCTGTCTGCGGCCAGACCAAGCACGGCAAATAACAAGCGTCTGGTTTACTATCGTTATTATTGTTGGTATACTGTTTGTGCGCCACTACCGCCGCGCCGCCACCATCACCGCCGCAGCCGCTGCCACATCTCGTCGGAGGCTGCGGTGGATTTATTTTTATGACCCATCGTTAGGACGACCTGATGAGATTTTATGTTTATTGATTAAGATATCATACAATGAAGATATACAATATTCTATTTTTTTTTTTTGTTTCCTACACTTGAGATTCCATTGGAGTTGGAGAGGAAGAAAGACAGATATCGATGATCTGAATAGTTTCATACAACAACACTGTTATTGCTGTTGCGGTGATAAAACTCAGAATTATATCATGGTTTTGTTCATTTTTACGATTGACACTGTCTGTGTGTTGTGTTTTTCCATTCCTCACACACAATTTTGGAAACTGAATTTTATAACTGATTGCTAAAGGGTTGATAATGCTGCAATCTTATGATCGCAAAATATGAAAGACAACGGAACGGCGAGTTTGGGGTAAAATATTACAAACTTAACTTTAAATTAAAGTTTCAATGTACCTTTTAATTTTTAGAAAGAAAAAACTTTGAACAGACAAGTCTTAAACTCAGATAACATGAAGAGAAAGAGATGTTGTGACCAAACAAAAGAGCTGGGGTTCGAACTTTCTCAGAATGTTTGTTTTAATTTACAAGGAAGCAGCTTGTTGTATGACTTGTTGTTCGATAAAAAACAAATTCTTATTTAGCAACTACAACAGGTGCATTCCAAAAAACTACAAAGAACAGCTCAATTCCGAACCGTCTAGAAGCGCCATTAGGCTTGTTCAAATATTATTTCTTAAAAAGCAATTACTTTATTTAGATGAAAGAAAAACAAAGTTCCGACTAAGATTAAGTGTAACTTTGTAAAACTAGAGGTGCTAAACAAAGGAAAACAAATATCGAGCTTCACGCTCAATACCAGCTCTAAATCCCATGAAATCAGCCTGTTTCGCTGTACTTGACACCCTATTAGCACAACTTCAGCATCAACTGAACCAGGCAGGCTAGCACTACAGACTCTCAACACCTTGCAAGTCGTCATCACTCGCATTCGAAGAGTGTTTGTGTTTCCGCCAGCCAGCGCTACTTCAAAACACCTAGTCATCCGGCAAGCTTGCTTTATGACAGTCTGGCAAAACAAATACACATTGCTCGGTGCACAAAGCACACAGCAGACATCAAGGATCCAGATCTGCAACATGGAGGAGACTTGTTTGTTTATTCGTTTAATTTTTTTGAGTCGCTTCTTTTGTTCTTTTGCGCTATTCGGCGAGGTTTGCTCCATATTGCGGCGGTGCGCCATCAAAATACGGACGGAAAACACGATGATTACCTACACCAGCTGAAAAACAACAGAACCAAGTTAAATACAAACAGAACACCAGGAACAGGAGGTTATGTTAAATATTTGCGCACGCGTCTGAGCTGCCACATCCGATTGCATATTTCCATTTGTGTGCTCAACGGCAAGATATCAATTTTGAGATACCTCTGTTTGCAAACTCATGTTGCACGCACTGTGTTTTGTACTCTCGCCGAACTCCAAATTAACAGACAAACAGACGGATAGACTGAGTAGAGACGAAAGAACTACAAGGTGCAACATTTTAAGAGGATTCTTGGAGGGTAATTGTCTGGTAGATGGCGATGATGCCGTGATCTTCGTTCTTGTATTCTGACTTCTGCTTAAGAAGAAGAGAAGTAATGAACTCGATTTGGAAGGTTGCAATTTTGAATTTAAAAAATGTAAATTTCAACACAATAAGCACGTAGATCTCTAAGACCTTTTTCAATCAACAAACATCAAACAATAAAAGTTGCAACAATCATTTTAGCGCTCAAGTAGCATTGTAGGCATTCTTCAACTTTCTATTAGTCATAAGTCTTAACACAAAATCAGACCACCAGCTTGTGGATGAATCAAAATAAAAAAAACTCCCCACGTTTGTCGCAATTACAACGAACATTTTATTGGCAGCAATGAGCCAAACAATGGTTGATCATTACACACTCATACTCAAATTTGAGTGCGATGCAAAAGTCGGATTGTTCTGCAGCAGTCAACATTTTCGAATGCAAGTACGGGTGGTGGTACCTGGATGAAGAGCACAGCCAGCTCAGCGCATCTTCACAGAGGGCACGCCATAGAAGTTGTCTTAATTTTTTACCAGACCACACAGAAGTCATTTATATCAGATGAAGTTGTGACTTTATAAGTCGTTCATCTCTTTTGGCTTGGTTCTCCAGCCCTGCTGTCTCCAGCATGGTGGACCTGACGGACGTAGAACCCTGTATCATCATCGTCCGTCGGTCGGTCGGTCTTCGTCGTCGTCATTCAGTCCATATCCAAAGAATTTCGTGCGATCAGTGAAACATTTTCATCTCCAGCAGGTTTCGTATTTACTTTGTTTTGGTTTTGTTTCCTCTTTTTTTTTTTCGTTGCTGCTCTTATTTCGCTTTTGATTTCCCAATCACTTTTGTACTTCTTCCCAAAGTTCAACTTGATTAAAATGTATGAACACTGGATGCGGCAAACAAGCACTGGGATAAGGCTTTTTGGGGGTGACATCATACGATAAGGAGTTTCTCCGTTTTCAGAATCTTGTCGGAATCTATTCATGCGCGCAATAAATAAGTCCGAGGCTAAACGTCTGTCGTAATCGGACGTATTCCCATATAAATGAAATAAAAATGAAAAAAAGACATGGTACTCGTTTATGTTCGACTTTTAGTTTCTTTTGGAGGTAAAAATTGTTTACGGAATTGTTGGTTGGCCAGCAGAGAGATGAGTTGAGACTGATAAAGCGAATTTCACATTTTTGGGACAACTATAAAGGATTCAAGTAATTACCGTGGGATTGCTTTGATTTTGGAGTGCTTTGGTTGGTATTTTTGTTGTTCTTTTTATATAAGGCTATGTGGATGTTGCAATAGTGAACACAAATTGGGGAAGGTCAAAGGATTGTTTTGTTTAAACTACTTCAAGTTTGACGAGTTGCAATGATGTCACCTAATTTTATTATTTTGCAAAAAAAAATATTAATGAACGACAGTAAAATAGACTTTTATCTACTTAAAAATTTATTTAAAAAAATGGGGCCTATCATTGAACCTTCCGGCACACCATTTTGAATGCATACTTTAAGAGTTAATTACGAGAGTTCGTGTGTTTTACGGGTTGCGGCACACACGAGTGTATACCCCACCCTGTATTTAGTCATTAACATAACTTTATCCTGAAGCTTGACGAAGTGACTGTCCTTTCTCCTCTTATAATTCCTAGAGTCGAAAATTAAAGTACTACATCTTAAAGCTGGCGTGTGTTCATTTCTATCTCCTCGACTGACTGGTGGAGGAATGTACTCGCCCGAGTTTTTTATTCGTAACTTCCAGCAATGAACAAAACTCTATCTAGAATATCCTTTTGCTAGAGAAGTTTTATCAGTTTTTATTCCTTTTTATTTGCTTTATTTTCGTTGCTTAAATCTTCCATCTACACCAGCCCCTACTTTCCCACCCATGTGATTTTAACGGAACTAAAAGTATTTTTTGGCGCCACATTTCTTTACAGCAACACACGAGCGTCAAGACGGCGTCTTCGTCGACTTTCGTTCTATTCCTTTTTGTGTACAGAACAGAGTTATAAACCTTCTCATCCTTGCTGCTGTTGTTTTTTCATTATCGTCGTCCTAGTCGTCGGTCGTTCCTCTAATATCTAAGTGAAAGAGTCACAGAGTGCATAAATTTGAAAAGTTTTCTCCATGAAAAAAAAATAGTCCAGAATAGGACGATTACTTGGTTTGTTGAGTCTTTTGCAAAAAAAGGACCTTTGGAAAAAGAATAAACTATCAGAGCATAAGGAAAGAATAGTTGTGTATATCCTTTGAGAAATCATAAATATTCCTTGTTGGAATATAGTGGTGCTGCTGGCGCTTCCTGACATTGACGACCATTCGGACATAGAAAAGGACACCAGATTGCATCATCTGCGCGGATAAAGCTGCGAAGGATGTTGCTGGAAGTTTGTGTGTAGGAATTTTAATATATCGTCTGGCTGGGTTAAGGGTTCATGACAGGAATTTATCTACCAAGTAAAGATTTAAGAGACTTTTTTTGTGTGCTCTGTGTTGTTCTGGTTTTGTTGATTTAATGGATGTGAAGGCGAGGTCTTTGAACTTTTGTACTAAATTCACGGAGTCATTGGTCGTTCTTGGTTAATTTAGCGCTATGGGATGGTTCATTAAAACCCACATAAAATTGGCTCGTGGCCATTTGGCGATATTATCTGGGAACGATTTTGTTTATTTACTCGAGAAACAAAAAACAACAGAGTGGGTGAGAGGATACTATATTACTCAATCTTGAATTTTCGATAGTAAACACTTGGCAAAAATGGCCTCTTCATGCTATAAGCATGTTTGCCAGATTTGGATTCCCTTGTGCCTTCACACATTTTACCTGTCATCAATTCATAATCCTTCAGGTTTTATACCTTTTCCAATTTTATTCATTTCAACTCACAAATTACGGTCATGATTATGGTGGGTCCCTGCGCGTTGCGCCAACAAACAACACCATGAATCACAAAGTAATCAGCAAAACTGCCCCAAAAGTTGTCGGCACGACCGCACACTGTTATTATTGGCCACAAATTTTACAACCACACTCTGATTAGATTTTATAGCCATGTTTGCCGCCACATCTTTTCTCGCATCGACTCGATCATCTTCACTCGAGGCTGGCAGGAGTCAGGAGTCGTTTTTTGTTTTTTTTTTTGCTGCAGACTTGATGTGCTATGTGAAAATGACCGGCATCATAATAACATATCGCCATCAACCAATGAAGCAGGTCTTTTTGGAATTTTGATGGTTGCTGGCACGGAGGCAGCAGGGGATGATGCCCAGTTAGTTCGGAGGCAGTTTTGGTCAAAATTTTAAATCACCCGGCGGCTTCATCACATCAGATTGCCCCAATTGGCACCAATTTAAAAGGTACACAGACGATTTTCGGGTGGTTGCGGCATACAACAAAGATGCAAGCAACAAGCCGCTAAGAAAAGAAATTCAAAGGAAGATGGACCCAGTTAATTTGCCAATTCGCCCAGATGCCTTGATGAGATTGTTCGGCCATGGAAAGGAGATTCAACAGGATTAACCGAGTGCAATTTGAAACGCCTTCATTTCGGGATGTCTGCAGTTGGTGGATAACAAGACACCAGGTGAGAGTGTGAACAAAAACTTTCTTCAAACCGAAGATACCTATTAAAATCCCACAGTCCTACTTTATTCACAACTTGTTTAGTCTTAACACTTACAGATGCCTCGGAATAGCGCCTTAAAATAATATGGTGGGGGGCAATAACGGGGGTGGTATCACATTAGCAACAAAATATACTTTACCTTTAGAATCAGGTCGACCGACATGCCGAGTAAACTGAACACATTATATTTTCTCATGCCATCATCCTAGTGATCTCAAGTCCTTTGGGAATTCCGCAAAACGTCACCAAAAATGGTCACTTGCAGTCCGGCAATTTTGGTGTTCCAAAGCGGCTTCAAAAGTTCCCTTTTACGGAATGATTAAATGCCACTATTACCAACATTATCCCCAAAAACAGTAAAAATGGTTTATTAGCAAGTCTTCAGAGTACGCCGAACGACCAGTCTCGGTTCATGTGAACCTATTCGGGAAGAAGTATAACCGCACCCGAGACCCTTAAACAGTCTAAAAGTATTGCCATGCGGGCGGGCGGTAGCCACATACTTATACACAAGCTGAATATAATTTCACTTTTGATGGGTCTCCCATAAGAGTAAATGTACTCTTTGGCAGCGTCAAGCCCGCCTCCCCCATCGCTTCGCTAAGATGTCCTTAATTTATACAGCACAACGAGACCTATAACAATGATGGTAGCGACGATGCGACGGACGTTCCACGGATGGATGGGAAAGGGCTCTGATGACCAACGTATATACCAACACACAAAAATCTCGCTGCCACCGTGTTTAAATTCGGGCAATCTTGAGTTCTCATGATTGGGCACATTTAAGGGGCTTGGGAATGTCTTTTATGCCCTCTTTGCCTATACGTCCGTTAGATGTCTGTCGTGAAAAGAAAACAGCGACAGCAACTATACCAAACCTATAGGTACACAGCTCAGCTTTTAGCCAAGTCGGGCACACTAACCGGGTCGAAGAGACAACGAAGACGAAGACGAAGACGACGTCGCCGCCGCCGCTACCACCACCGTTCGCCGACGACGACGACGAGGACAACAACGAAGTGATCATATTCCTGTAAGGAATTTCCAGGCTGCCCTGGAGCGAATACTTTGATCTTGCGGAATTTCGCGGATGGTTAGCTAACCCAATTAAAAAGTTAGATTTTTGATGCTGCAGATCTGTGGCTGTGGCTCCTGCTGGTGGCTGCTGAACTCAATTGAGATGAGGTGAGTTGAATTGAATTGGTGGAGTGTATGGGGGTCGAATGCCGCCACCGCTGCTGATATTATGGTTGGTGTGAGTCTCGCAGAATGAGGCTTGGTGTTGGGATGAATTTGCTGAGAGGTGGACAAGGAATGCGTACCACACATGGCGATATTTGATTGGAATTGTTTTTTTTCTCTCTCTCTCTCTCGCTCTCTATGCCTCGTTCTTTGACTTTTGGTCAGTTGGGCTTGGGCATTTGCATAAGAACCTTATATAAGTATTTAGGCCCTCTGAATAAGTCTCAACAATAATGTGAAGCAACAAAAGCGTTTTTATAATTAAATTTACCCTCAAAAGAATGTGAGGCAACTTGGCACGTTTTTTTACGGTTTTAGCTGATTTTTGGATCGAGTTTCAAAATCACGCTGGTCGCAAAATGAATACTTTGTAAGACATGGTAGCTCAGGGACTCAATGATTTTAAGTTTTCAGGGATATTTAGGTTCGGAGAAAGAAGTGGCCTTTTTATATTCATTAAAAGTTTTGGCAATAAACATTCACTCTTAATTTCCAGATTTTGAAAATATTTGAAGTTAAAAAAAAAAAACTATTTAAGGATGCCGGCCGTAGAATTTGACGACTTTATCAACAGTACAGGCGCAAGGCTTGACAATTATGTTCGAAGAATTTATGCTCTCCATTGTAATTTTTGTCGGCAAAGTAGATTTATGACTCAGTCCTCGTCAAGAAAAAAAAAATAATGTGAAAGTAGAAATCGTCACTTTGCCAAATTGCCGAAACAAGCTCATTACTTATTCCCAGCTAACCGCATTCAATTTATACCGCATCAGAATCTCGAACCCTTTGCACTTTCTCACGAGGAGTCCAACCTGAAAAAAAGAATCACCTAACCAAATTAAAAACCAAGAAATAAAAAAACAAAAAGTTGTAAAGATCATTCCGCAGCGCCTGTAATTTCCATAAATAAAACCCAAGAATCCAACAAGAAACGTCAAGAAAGGAACAAGTCAAAAAAAGAAAAAGAAACAAAAAAGTAATATGCATTCCATTTTTTGTTGGGTTCCAAGTTCCAGAGAGCTTAACAAAAGCGCCGACTAACAAGATCCCATTTATTTAAATTGCATTGGCCACAGAATTGGACCGTGCGCTCGCTCCACCCGGCTCAGGTCCGGCACCTTCACACCGCTACCGCTGCTGTTGGCTGCCAAGCTGGAACTCGGCCATCATCACTTTTGTCTTTGACGATCGTAATTAATGCAGCACAATCAGCGAGCCAGTGGGAAAGTACGAAAAGCGCCTGCGACCTGTGATCCCAATGAAAGGAATACACAAAAATTTCAAAATGAAAAAAAAAGGAACAAGACATTGCCGAAAATTTGGGAACAAGGCGCTAAAAGTCTGTGCGTTCTTCTCATCGTGCATTCACGCATCAAAGCCCAATTTTGAATTCAAATAAATCATTGCAGGAAATTTGATTTTCCCGTCGCCGCCGTCGTCGTCGATTTTTTTTTTCGGGTAAGGGCTGAGGGGTGGAAAAAAACACCGAATACCACAAATCACAATCCTCTTTCACAGATCAACAGTTCTGTCGATCTTGCCGCTCTACGGTGCTCTTCTGCCGAACGATGCCACTGCAGCAGCATCGTCTGATTGAATGAAGTGCGCGGCATAATCGATAATCATACACTTTGACCAGGCGTCAACCGCAGCAACCGCAATAATTTATCTCAATTTTGTGTCGGTTCCAGGTTACAAGTTCCTGTGCACAGTGTCGGCCGGGAGTCAATAAGATGAGAGCATTTGCGATGTGCTCATCACTTCTCGTATTCTGCATCCAGGTGAGAAGCAGACGGGATAAAGTGGTCTTCTGAGGTGCAAATGGTGCAATTGATGCCCAGACTACGCCACCACAACCTTCTTTTATTGCTGATGATGTTCTTGGTAACGGCCAGGTCCCAGCAGAAATTGGTTTCACAATTTTTGTGCTAAATCATGTCGGAATGGCTTTGGCGAAAACCGAGAAAGAATGAAATCACTTATATTGTGGTCTTTGTTTGAGCTGTGTCTGGCTGGACGGATTAAACGGAATGTTGCTGTTTCTGTCTGGGATGTGAATCGCAAACCAAGCTTTTGGAGGTTTTTATTGATTGTGGGGTTGCTTCTAAATAGGTTTCATTTATGTTGGATGATTGGTCGATTATAGAGTCGTAAAGCTCCGTGAAAGTGGGAATTCATATCACCGCATCTTTTCTCACACTATTTTTTGTATATTTGAAGAAACACGCATGTTTACCCTGTAGGTACCTCCAACTTCACTTAAAAATGTTTCGAGAAAGCAGTCAATACACCGTTAGGGCTTATCACCTGCAGCAGCAGCACCTTAACACGTTCCACGCTAAGCCCTGTAATCATTAGAGAATTCGGCAACATCTTAAACTCCCGCTTTATACGAGAGTGTGGGCAACCGGTGAAAAATTACAACCTCGAGCAGGTGGTGGCAAGAAAAAAGTATATGTCTGCCCTGTCTCCAGTTTGTGTGTTTATTTGACCCGAAAAAAAATCATAAATCCAAAGGACAAAAGAAAGCCGAAAACGAACACCACTCCATTGGATGAAACTGCTAAGCTCTTTCGGACGTCCGCCGCCGCACAGTGGTTTCAAAGTGGAAAAAACCCCCAAAAGTGAAATATTTCTTTCAGCAATTTTGATCCTATATTTCGATTGTATAAATATACAAATGCGAAATAAAAAGAAAATTATGTTCTTTTCTCACTCTGGTTCTCCATACCATCAATTCAATATTGAGTCTATTATAATTTTCAGAATTCGGAAAAAAATGGAAGCGGTTTTTATGTGTAATTTTTTTGAATGAGAATCAATTTTAGGCAAACAAAAAGTGATTTTTATGTTGAATATAACATTTTGCATTCATAATCCGTTCAATATTTCTTAATTTGATTTTCAATAAAAAAAATTAATAGCTTCTAATCAAGGTACTTCGAGAATTAGGCTTAAAAGTTGTTTATTGGATATATTTTTATAGAGCTAAGCGTTGCTAACTTTTGGCACTTACATTTTTTGTTTCCTTGTTTAATAACCTAACAACCCTGTTAAAACTAACGGTCACTTTTAGTCACTTTGATCGTGAGAACGTTTTGAGTGCAAAATCACGAGGTCTAATTTCCTTGTGAAAAAATCAGGGAAATTAAAACATTTATGAAATTTTTTGGTATGCAACATTATTAAGACTTTGCATATAAACGTGTTGAAGAAATTTCCAAAAAATTGGTTCAGCCGTTTTTGAGAAATCTAGAAAAGAGTGTTATAAACCCAAAAGGTACTACAAAAATGGATCTCTTTTCCGATTTTTTTGTTATTGAAGAATATATTTTAAATAATATCTTGGAATGCAATATCACTAAGGATAATGTTAAGTATAATTGTGCAAAATTTGAACAAAATCGGTAAAGCCGAAATGGAGATATACGGGAATAATCCAAAAAACAGCCTCAAAGTCAGTAAGGCCAGTAAGGGCTATAGATACGAATCTGAAAAAATTAGAGGATTTTTTCTTATGTATTTGGAGACGATTGAGCGGATGCCTTCATTAATTTTATCTTAAGGACCATCCTAATGTATATATATATAAATACAACGTTCGTTTTTATTAGCTTTTTTTTAATTAAAATTACAAAAAAAAAAAATTTTTTTTTTTAAGTTCAATAATTAAAATTCACAATATTTATTGAACATTTAAAATTTCAACAAAATCGGTCCATCCATTAAGTTTTTATAGGTTTTTTCCATAATGTCCATAGAATGGAACCACTGTGCGCCGGCCGCTCGTAGCAAGTCATACGCATACACAGCCGAACAATGTGTCGTAGTCATTGTCGAGGATTCGAATTCGGAAGAGGCAGCAAACAAAAAATTGATGTAAGTTTTATGCAAAAACTCGATGTTGACCCAACAACATAATGAATACTGTACAGGTGTGTTTTTTGGTTAAGAAAACAGCTCAAGAAAGTGCCCTCTGCGTCAGGATGATCAGAATTCACTTATTCAGAAGACCGAAGGCAAACATCTGCTTTTCGGGAACGTGTTGTTTGAACACAATCCAAAATGTGTTAAATCTTTATTTTATTTGCATTTTCGCCAGGAACTCAAAAAATAATGTGCGGCCGGCATAGCACGCGTCAGGTCCTTCTGGGCAAGGCAAGAGGCACCAAAAAACACCTGGGATGTCCTGTCCTGTTCAAAGGTTCTCCTTTTTCTTTTCGTCTAAATTAGGTTAATAACCTCCACCTTCCAGACTAAATTTGTGGTTGTTGTTTTTTCCCAAGTCTATCCATTTCGATTGTAAATGTATAGGAATGAACGCAGGTGATTATAGACTGCCATTAATATTTCCATTCGCTCATCGCCATCGCGCATGCTCGCGGGCAAAGTTTTCATTTTCCAAACAAACGTTTAACAACCGAAAACAAGACGTTAAGACTCAATATTGTTTCATTTTATGATTTTTTCTTGTTTTGGACTTTTTGTTGTTGTTGGTTGCTCGCAAATCTTAAAGCTAATGTGCAAAATGACGAATGGACGTTGTTTTGAAGAATGTCTTGACTGCTCGCTCAGCGCAACGCGCACACATAAAATACGTTGACTGCTGAACATTTATGAAATATTATGCCCCTCACTTAAAAAAATGAGCTTTACGACTGACGACGATGAAATGGAGAATATAACAAGGCGTATATGGGTTTGAAAAAAAAACGTTCTTAAATGTTTCGAAGCGCCATTGCGCTAACGCCACCGCTGCTGCCGTCAACGCTTTGTTTCTCGGTTCTAACCTTGTGAGGACAGGGCAGTGCGAGTTTCTGGGAAAAATCTTTTGTAGGCTGTGCCGAAAGTATAATGAAACCCCAGAATCCGAGGAGTGTGAGAAGCCGGAGAATTTTTAAGGAATTTGAAACAGTCTGTGAGACAAAAAATATTCTGTGTGCTACAGAATTTTGGGTTCATCAAACATTAAAATTGGCGTCTGCTGACAAAAGCCTTGTTTTAAAATTCAAATGTTTGTATTGTCAGTCTAAAAATTATTACAAATCATCAAACAAGATGATTCAGAAAAATTGTTCAAGTCATTTGGTTCGTTCGATGTAGGCAGCCCCGGGGCGCTCTGGTGCTTGCCACTGAACGGAGCTGTAAAAAAACTGAAAAATTTCTCTGGGTTTAGTTTCACATCGAACGCATTAGAAGAATTCTGTGCTTTTTTCCGAAATTCTCACCCCGAATAAAACTTGGGGCGAATGAGAGCGCTCCCGGTGCGAGCACTGAATACACATCAAACACGGTGGAAATGCACCGGGGCGAAAAAAAGAGTGACATCGAACAGGTCAGTGCGAAGTCAGAGCGCCACAGAGCGACCCAGAACGCATATCGAACAAACCTATTACTTCAAGTGTCGAGTTTGCGATCGTCGTCTGCTGATATCCGGTTCACTGTTTCCGGTTTCCATTTTATTATTCAAAAACTCTTGTTTCCAATATTAGGTGTTCGGTCTTTTTAAATAGGCCGTATAAAAAAAATTGAAGAATAAATGTTACTTCCGTCTGAAAAAAGTTACAAACTGATTAAAACCTGATTTTATTCTTTCCAACCCGAGTGTCTGAACTGAAAACATGATAAAGACAAAGCGATACTGTACTAAGGATAATAACAATTCCCAGTCGATGGGCACAGGGCACAATAAACTGAAACTGATGGCAGGCCGAATGGTAAGCACCAGAAGCAGTGAAAAGTGTTCAGTTAGCAGAAGCTGCAGTCGCAACAGCAGCCAAAGAAGCTGCAGAAGCAACAGTAGCGGTGGCGGTGACGACGCACGGCAGTAGATGGCGAAGAAGAAAAAGACGGGCATCAAACACAGTCAGAAGCGCTGACCTGGAGGAATGAAATGTGAAGCACGTGCTTAACCCTTTGCACCTCATGAATTCTTTGCGCTTCAGCTTTTCATCTTGTTTTATTTTTCGTTTTTTTCTCTCTTGCAATTCCAATATGCGTTGGCTGTGTTATGGTGGATGCAGGATGCTGGATGGTTGGTGGGATGGTGCAACAGTTTCGAATCATTTGAGGACTTTTCAACAACGATGCGAAAAAAAAAGATTGCTCGAGGAGGTCTCTCTTCACATCATACAATGCGCAAGAGCACATTGGATCGTTAAGTGTCTGGTAACAATTTCAAGAATTATTACCCTTCAAGTCGACCGGCCGGCACATTGCACATATCATCGCAGTGTGATCATCCTGTTGGATTGCCCTGGCGCGCGGCTATGCGGCGGGCGCAACGTCAGCCGACGACGCACGGTCCGGCAGGCAGCAAGCGTCAGCTGCCCGCAACCTTATCTTGAGGGCTGAACACTTGATTAGGTGTAGAAGTGTTTGAGCTGTTTTAAGTGATGTTCTGTCGGGCAGCCGGCTGGTGCCGCCCAAATGATGCTTTGTGCGAAATGCGGAATCTTTGGAATTTTGGGCCAAAAATTACTATGGGCACGATGCGACGCAGTGTGTAAACGTCTTTTAACGACATCACCTCTCGCTTCTTGGACCGTAACAAGTTTAACTGACTGTCGTATAATTCTTGGCATCACTGACCGTCAGCCACTAATTTTGGTATTTTTATTTCGTAATTCGAATTAAATAATTGCATACCTACCATTGTTGCTGGTGAGAGAATTCGAAATAATATTTACACGCAAGACAAAAATATTCGACAAAAGAAGATGTGTGCGTTTTTAGACGTATGATTTTCATAACACACAGAAAATATTTTCCAAAACATAATTCAGAAATAGCTGTTAAAATTAGGTACGTACCTACTAAAAAGGAAAATAGAATTTTAGGTTGAAGTAACACATTCTGACCATTTTTTGCGGGAGGTCGCTTTACAAAGGATACAAACAAATTTAGAAAAACTGTAATCATAATCAGTGCTTTTATGAATTTCTATTAACAACACACATTCCACGTTAGTTGCAAATTCCATATAATATTTTTTAAACGACTTTTCGGTGATTGTAACTGGTGAAACTACCCTAAAAACAAATCTTTTTCTAAGACATTGAAAATCGATACATTTGCGGAATTAATAAACCTTCAGAAAATATTTATATGTGAACTCTGACTTAGTACCTAACTTCAAATTTTGTTTAGTTTTCTTTTGATACCATTTTGTTCCTTTGGTTCAGGATTCCTCCACCATTTAAAGTAGTAGATACAAAATTTAAATGGGAGCGTGTTGTTCAAGAAATTCTCTAAAAACGTATTTTTTTGGCTTTTGATAGCGGTTGTTTTAAGCTATTTTTGAGAAGGTACTGAATCTCTACATGCTTTAGTTCTTAAAACAATGGAAGACTACATTTCAAATAGTATAATCGATAAAATTCGTCAGTTTTACTGGCTGAATACAATGAGATATAGTTGTAGCCCAAAAAATTCGCTGTCGCCAAAAACGTCATCAAAATCTCTTATTGTGTAGCAACAGTGGAATACAATGCGTAGCGCAACAAAATAGGTAGCTGTAAAAACTAAAAAAAGAAAACTGAAAATTTAACTGTGTTGTGAAACTATTTAGCTTGTGTTTGCTTGAAAAAACTTAAAAAATAATGGCAGGAAAGGATTGCTTTCAGTAGATCTGATGAACTGTCATATTTGTAGCCCAAAAAGTTGAAATTCGCTCAACTTGTATTACACATCAAGCTACAAGCTACAGGCTCAGCTGCACATTGTATCGCACTACATTTATTTTGTATCTTTCAACTTTGACAACGCTACAAACTACGACCACAGCTACACCATTGTATTCAACCAGTTAAGTAGTCCGGATTAGAAACAATTTAATCGATTATTAGAAATCCATGAACTAACCTTTGTTCAGAGGAAATAACGGTACATTCTTAAAATTTTAAAACCATAAGCAAATTCTAGGGTTGAAACTTTGAAAGTAAAAGCACGTTAAAAATTGTAAGATTGTAAATTGTGTAATAACAGCTTTTCGAAGAAACACAGCAAGCTTAAATAACGGGTTATCTTATACACCAACCACCAAAATTCAAGTAGTACATAATTGAACCATTATATTAAAAAGTGCGCTACCTAGTAACACGTAGATGTACTGTATTTCCGAAACTGCCGAAATTATAAGGAAAAGCAAAATAACGTTTAAAAGAAAATTGTTTATGACAATTGAAGGATTCAACACAAAACATTGTTTTTTTACCAAACATTTGCAATAGGTTTCGTCATATGAGTACTCTTTGAGAGACCACCACACAATAAAGTAAATGTCCTCTAAATAAGTTTATTATTATGTGGGTGTGAATCGATTTCATATGTGCCCCAAGGACGTTCCTCTCCAAATGATTTGTTTTCCATTTACCGCCTGTTCACATCGCTCTATTATGAGCTTATCTGTTTTCGAAATCTGGTCCGATATTATCTTTTCGCATTGTCGCATAAATTAACCATCATTTGGGGTTGATGATGACTTTTTGTGATAATGACAGTCAAGCCTAAGGAAAGAAAAAAAAACAATTTTGCCTGCTGCTCCCGTTTTAGATTGTCCCCACCGCCGCCGCCACACACATTAAATGCCACCACAAAATTCATTTTCCTCAATTTCATTCCATGAATATGAGATGAGCTTATTTGACTTGTTTTCTGTTTGGTTGCGTTTTTTATTGCTCCAACAGATTGATGGGAAATTGCGTTTGAGTTAGTATGTTTGCGAAGTAGCTGTTTGACTTTTTTTGACAAAATTTTAATTTTTGTGTCCGAGGGTGTGAAGTGATTTTTCTGGGCTACGTTAGGGGTCAACTAATTCATCTACGCTGATTTGATTGAGTGGTTTATTCTTAAAAGTAAAGATTGAAAATTTGTTTAAAATATATGATTGATATAGGATGTGAGGTTTCAGGTCAGTGCATATTGATGCCTTGAAAATGTATCATTCTTTCGGTAGGGATAGCAATTTACAATCTCTTTTAGAGACATAAATATTTCAATAAACTTTGAACTTTACATACACACAAACCTTTTAAAGACACTTCTCTGCATCATCATTATCCTTACCAACGAAAAAAAGGAAGAAAAAAAACAAGTTAAAGCAACCAGCACTGATTTGATTAGTAACAGCAACTCATTTGAGCAGAAACACATTTTCCTTATTAGAATCCAGAAATGTCCTCGATGTCCTTCTGTTCGTTCCACAATCGTACTCATAACTAAACAACAACAACAAGAACAACAATTGCGATAAAACAATATAATTTATGAGGATACAAAACTCCAACGCATATTCTTTTCCAACACTCAAACTTCTGCACTTGCCACAGGACCCAGCATCACAACGGGAAGAACCACCCCATTACGAAAACAATCACAGAACAGATAGAACATTTTGCTTAGAACACTTGTCTCCTTCGATGTGGATACGCGCAGTGCTACCATTTTCAGGATTCATTCAGAGAGACACAAAAAGTCAGTGCTAAGTACTTTGGTCGTAAATCGACCCCTAATGAACATTTCATTTCGCACGATATTTTATGATTATTTAAAAGGGGTTGTCTTATGGCTTCTCAATGTAGATATGCGGATCTGACTATTGTTTGTTTGCAATTGTCATTCTCAGTGGATATTTATGACAATCCTAATCGCTATGTCATCATATCTCATTTTGTTGTTCGTTTTACAAATCGAATCACACAGACAGTGGGGCAGCTAGAGCAGTGCGCGAGCAATGATTCATTAAGCGTTCAGCCAAATATGTACTTCTGTCATATGTGAGGCATAAATGTAAATTTTTCATATTCGCATTGTGACGAAGAAGGGGCCGGCATTTTCGGCACATACATCGAATTGGAAAATATCGAAGTTGTTCGCTAAAATATTAAATTTATCGAAATTTGCCACATGTTCAAGACCGGCTCGCATAAAGGATCAAAACCAACTCGACGCATAGTGGGTTGTTTCGCAAGCATAAATGCATTTGAAATATTTGCGAATTGAATATTGATATTATAATGCTATTAGGGGTTGAATGGATGGCTTATTCTAATTTATTGATTGTAAAGCACGGATTCGGTGATAGTATCTGGATAAGTAACATTTTCTTTTTTGGGGTGGACTATAGTCTTTTGATACGTTATTTGTCGAATCATTTGCTAATGAATGTAAGTGAGAAAGTTTTTTCTATAAGTGATTTTAGTTTAATTACATTAGGACATGAGTTTGACAATAGTTTGCTCATGGAGTGGTGTAGGATGATTTCAATACATAACAATAAATTAAAAGTGCACTTAGTAAAACCTGTCAGTATATTATCGATCATTTATAACTCTCTTCTTTTTCCACAGCTTGTAAAATACTGATTTAACAGCCGCATTGATTTTGAGTCCACGACTTCTTCCCCCACCATCAAGGTCTTTGTAGTCTAGCAAACGTTCCCCTTTTAAAGACATCTATTTTTTTTGTCTTTACCCTCGGCAGCAACGATAACACATCAACTATTCAAATCACAACCGAATAAGTATTCATTAATTCTCCACAATCCTGACCACGTGGTTAACAATAATAGAATTTGCTTGAACTTAAGAGTCTCTTCTTCACGTTCATAATAACAACCAACCCCCCTAAGCAACTCTCAGCAACATAAACACCCAACTGCCATCTCTTCAGCAATCCCCACATAAGCTTCTGTTAATTAAATTCAATCATTAAACAAAGATTAGTCCAAGGAGAATTGTCTGTCGGCCACAAGGATATGCCAAATGATTTTATGTGTTAAAATGATGATATCCTTCCTATGAGTCGGCAAAGGGTTGTTTTGCATTAAACGTTTCAATTTACATATCGTTGACGACAACTACTAACAACACGTCGCAGCTACCACTTGATTAGGTTACATGCGTATATGTATGGGGAAAGATCCTTGAATCAGATTGGATACATGAAATGATGTTGCCAATAATAATCGCAATCAAAAACACTCAGTATAACGACCGGAACTACAATCTCCATGCTTAAGGGTCCACACCATTCTTCACACCAAACCCGGATATCGTCTTCCACAAAAAAAAAGGAAATTTCTACTCGGAAAGCAGTGAAATTCGTATGGATTTTCTGATCCTTATGGGAAAAGGACATCTTGCCAGAAAACACAATGAACAAACTAACAGTTGACAGATACTTTAACGCTTCAGTTGGTTTTTTGCTTGAATTTCAATTTCATGAAAAGGGGGCTAAGGAGTTGGTATGTTCATTTGAAGTGACAACAAAAAGGGATGAGATGAAAATACGTGGACACTTGTGAAGAAAGTTGTTTTTCTTCTTCTTTGCCTTTTTTAGTTAGAGAAAATGTTGACACATTAGAATACATTATCTCGGTTTTTTCTTTGCGACAACTGCTGGACACACTGCCACATGCAGGACACGTTCAACGAAGACAGCTTTGCCAATGGATTAATTGAAAAGAAGATGGCGACAAGAGTGAGAAAAAAGAATACTTTATCCAATTATCCTTGCAGAGTTTACCAATCACATCCACAACTTACACTTCACTCCGATAGTAAATCCCATTCCATATCCCTCTGCCAAACAATCGATCGAAAAATAAGACTTCAATTTATTCCGCATGATTAGTTGCAGAGGATTTTTCCCGCTACGCTATCGCCATGAGAAATAGACAAAAAGAGAAATATATTTTGAATCCTTAATGTCCTTTTATGCTACATTTATTTACATAGCGAAGTGAATTACATATGATAATGAGTCGATTTGAATTGTTTTCTGTTCTCCAAAGTGGAACAAGGAATTTATTTATTATCTCTCGCATAAAAAATATTTTCACAAAAAAAAAAAATTGTTTGATATACGAATCTCGCGGGAGTGTTTTAACGACCTTTGTGCTGCCATTGACTGTTGAAGCCTTTTGAACCTGATAAGGACTAGGACTGCTACCGCAGACGTTACAGTTGGAGTCGAAGTCACCGTGTCGTCGTTGATTTCGTAGAAATATTTTTCATCTTCGATTTTTTATTTGAATATCGTAATTCTTGTTCGATTTTATCAATTCAATTATTTATTCACGATTGTGGAAAAAAAGAAATCGTCGATGTACGAATCAATATGATTATTTTTAAGTGAGGTAAATTTATTCAGAGAGATGAAGAAGGAAGTATCTATCGAATCGAAGAAGGTTAATGATGTTTGTGTTTCAAAATTTAAAGTCATAGAGTCAATACCTATTTTCGTATAATTCAAATTGTTTGTCTTTCTTAGAATTCCAGTAAAATTTGTAAACAATATATGCAGTTTCAGGTGCTATCATTCTGGGGGCAGAGAACACCTCAAGAGTTTTTAAATCTATTTTTTTGTTCATCATCCGTCATGAATTTTTGTTGCTTGAGAAATTTGTAAATTAAGTAAAGTCAAAGTAAGACCCAACCCTGCAGCCATAGCGCGGATAACTATACATTGTAATGCACTAATGCAAAATTGAGTACTTCCAAAAAAAATAGTTGTGGAAACTTTTTGTCTCTTTTAGTATTTGCAGTTCAATACTTTGCACGTGCGTTTAGCGGTCTCAAGTCCCGTTCGTGTGTGGTTATGTCAGGAGAGCTTTATGAAGTTCTGTGGATTATTATTGTAACCTTCGCGACGACTGGTGTTAGAAATTTTTTAAATGCAACTTTTTGGGGCGCGACGACTGCAGGGTTAACTAAATCAACTACTAAATCAACTACTGATACAAAATCTCATAAGTCGTTATGAGTTTTGCATCAGCCCAGAAAAGTTCACCATCAGTTTTCAATTCGTAACTAAGCGAAATCCTTCTGTTTAGTCAAATGATGATGAAGAACTTAAAATATTGCACTGGAAAGAAACGGATTCACAAGTCGACGCACTGCCATACGACTTTTTCGTATTTTCTGAGGGGTTACCAATCTGTGTGTGTGTGCAACTCAAACTCTGTGCAGAATACTTCAATAAAACCTTTATTACTTGATTCTCCAACAGACAAGATTAGGAAAACAGTGTTTCTTACACTAATGAATCGACTTTTACCGTCTTTACTGATGTTTCGAAAATGGTTAATGGAGTAGGGGCAGGCAGTTCATTAAGGCTCCCGACCATAGCTGTATCTTCCAAGCCGAGATTTTGCAAGTGAAAAACGCTGCTTAACAAATATATATATGATATAGCGACAGCACACGTTGACATCACCTTTTTCATTGATAGCCAGCACCAATTAAAGTGATTTCTGCTACTCAAATCAATTCAAAGCTTGTTTCTTTCTGTCGCGAAGAACTTAGGGCTCAAAGGTTAAACAACTTTTTCAGGAGTCACAATACTTAAGGGTATCACAAGGGCATTGATCTAAGTGTGACAGTAACAAAACCAACCGTCAGCCCATATAACCTAAACTAACCTATCACGAACAAGTATCGGAAACGGAAGGGTTTCTTTGGTAAATTTCCAAGGATCTATACTGGGAATGAAAGGCCCGTTAACGGGTTGGCACAAGGAAGTCATAACAGCAGTCAGCCGAGCCAGGGAAAAAGAAACAATTTTAGAGTGAAATTTTTTTCGGATGATTTAAGAATTTTTCTAATGTAGACGGTGATTTAACCAAAATTGTATGGGCTGTACAACGACACCAGAAGAGTCAAGGTCTTATAACTAAGATGGACGACTGTACTCGGGCCTTGAATTTCAAAGAGCGATTCACTTATTGAATTTCAATTTACAAACAATTTGAAAATGTGAAAATATCGCTTGCAGGTTCAAAGTCATTATTTATTTATTTATTTATTTATTCAATCTACGATTTCAGAAATCTACAGATTATGCTTATTTCCTAATATATGTACAGATTTCAATAATTTATACGTATTAATCATTTAATAATAGACAAAGAGTTTCTTTAAAATGAGATCTAGTATAAACTATATCTAAATTATTATAATAAAGGTTGAAAAATTTACAGCAATGAGAAATTGGTTCCCTCTGACCATAATTCGTAGAATGAGGATTTTCATAAATAAAAGGTCTCAACCTCAGCGACCGAGTTGGTGCATAAATATTAATTGAAGAAAGCAGAAATTCACAATCGATATCATTTGTAATTATATCCCGAATAAATAACACACTATACATTCTCCGTCTTGATTCCAGAGTCTGTATACCAAGTAATAAACATCTACTTCTGTAGGTAAGATTAACACTATTATTGGCAGAAAATTGTCTTAAAGCAAATCTTAAAAAGTTTTTTTGAATGTTTTCAATCCGATCAATTAATTTTTTAAAGTCAGGATTCCAAATAACTACAGCATATTCCAATAATGGACGAACAATAGAACAATAAATAGCTTTAAGAGTATAAGCATCTTTGAAATCACTGGAATTTCGCTTTAAAAAACCTAACATACTGTTCGACTTAGAAACAATGTAAGAAACATGTGAATCAAAGCTTAGTTTCGCATCAAAAATTATGCCAAGGTCTTTAACTTCATGGACTCTGGATAATTTAAATCCACATAAGGTGTAATCGAAGATAACCTGGTTTGAAAGACGACTGTAAGTTAACACAGAACATTTAGATAAGTTGAGACTTAAATCATTTCGCTGACACCAAACCTCAAACTCGCAGATGTCTAGTTGAAAAGCAACGCAGTCATTATAATTGTTAATGACCTTGAACATTTTTATATCATCAGCAAAAATTAAGCACTCAGATGAAGATAATATTGTTGGAAAGTCGTTGATGAACAAGTCAAACAACGGTGGACCTAAATGACTACCTTCTGGGATTCCCGAAGAAACAGTTATAGGCCTTGATTCTACGTCACCAATTTTAATAATTTGCAGTCTATCAGTTAGATAAGACCAAAACCAATTAAGGAGAGTTCCATCAAAACCATATGATTTTAGTTTTTTAAATAAAATTAGGTGATTCACTCTACTAAAAGCTTTCGTAAAGTCGGTGTAAACAACATCCAATTGGCAACGATTTTCAAGTGTTTCAAAGCACTTTTTTGAAAAACAAGCCAAATTCGTTGTAGTAGAACGGCCGCTATAAAAACCATGTTGGCTATTTGAAATAATACTTTTAATTATTGAATATAATTTATTTTTCATAATTTTATCAAATAATTTTGGAATAGTAGGTTGTTTACAAATTGGACGATAGTTTTCAATTTTCTTTCTATCACCGTTTTTGAAAATTGGATTAATGTAACCGACCTTCCATTCATTTAAGAAACATCCAGTAGAAAGAGATTGATTAAATATGAACTGTAGAGGAAAGCTTAAGGAATTAAAGCAATACTTCAATACTACCGGAAAAATTCCGTGAAAATCAGGACTGTAAGAAGCATTCAGTTCAAACAAAGCGGTAGAAACCTCTGCCAAATCACAACTCACCTCACCACAATCAATCGTTGAGACTAAATTATCTAAAACATAATTGTTCCCAGCTACTAAGTCAGAAGTATTATAAATATTTTGAAAACTATCAGCAAACCAGTTTGCAATTACATTGGAATCACTTGAAATTTCATTTTTATAAGTCATTACTGTAGGAAAACCAACAGATTTACGTTTTGAATTTATAAATTTCCAAAACATTCTAGGATTTTGCTTAAGCTCAATTTCAGTTTTATGAACATAATTACTGTAGCAAAATTTTGAAAGAAATACAGACTCCTTTCTAAGACGCGAATATTGATTGAAATCATCATTGCTTTTCGAGAGTTTATAATTCTTGAAAGCTTTATTCTTTGCATTTTTAAGTTTACGTAATCTAATATTTGACCAAGGAGGATGAGGGTTAACTTTAAGTAAAGAACGCGGCACAGAGGAATTCAATTCTCTTACAACAACAGCTAAGAAATAGTTGAAATTGTCTTCCAATTTATTACTTAAATTAAGTTGCCAATCAATTTTAAGAAATGAATCATTCAAGATACTTAAATTAGAGTTATTAAAATGATATTTGAATTTATGAACAAAATTGTAAGCATTTACATTATTAAAACAAATAGTTTTCAAAGTAATGGACATGGCAACATGGTGAATGGAATTGGAAAATAAAGGGATGCATTCAGAAACCTTCACATCAGAACAATCATTAACAAAAACCAAGTCAAGCATTCTTTGTAAGGAGTTATGAACGAAACTAACTTGAAACAAATTTAAGGCAAAGATGGTATCAATAAAATCAAATTCTTTTTCGGTTGATAGAACAACTGGTAAAACCTTACTTTCTTGTTGCATCCATTTAATTCCACCCAAATTAAAATCACCGATTACACAAACAGAATATTCATAATCAGAGTACTTAGAAATAGTTTGTTCAATATTATGCAAATGTCTTATATAAATAGATAATTGCGAATCAGGAGGAATGTAACATAGAAAAATTAAAAATTTGTGATCGCAACTTGCTTGTATACAAATACATAGTTGTTCAATAATACCATCTGAAGAATTTAAATCCAAATCAATAGCATACGATGAAAGACCATTACGGACAGCCAAAAGAACACCACCACCTCTCCTCGAACCAACATCATAACGATCGCGCCGGAAAACATTAAAGTCAGATGCATCGAATAATTCTTCATTTCGTATATCTTCATAGAGCCAGGTTTCAACAAATGCATAAACATCATACTCAGAAGAGTCCACACAGGCATAGAGAGCATGAATTTTACTTCTAAGGCCACCCATGTTTTGAAAATAAATAGAAATTTCAGATTTGTTTACAATTGATGATTTGACTCCAATTCCCCTGGTTTGGGAATTCGCGCTACTTTGGCGTTTTTTGAATTATTCTGCTGAACAAATTTTCGAACCACAGTGTTCTTTGGCCAATTAGAGCCCAACAAAGCCATATTTAGATTGGCACTATTTCTTGGAATTCCGACTTTGAAATTGACAAATCTTAAATTTGTTGCATCTTTTTTTATCAATTTGTAACATTTTATTGTTGATTCATCAATTCCATGTTTAGCAGCAACATATTTTGTTAAAGCCTCAACAGTTGTTGAAACATCAAATTTGGATACATGATACCATTGGTGAGTCACAACCACATTCAAACCATCCGCAACATCTTCACCACATACATGCATTGTATGATTATGTACAGAATTTTGTTTACTAACACTAGCAGTGTTTAAATCATTGTTGACAAATGTATGTTTGGTCGACGTCATACTTGTCGCCGTCTCTCCCGTTTGAACAAAAATTTCATTTGCATTTGCATTTGCATCACTCCTCACCTTCTCTGATAAGTTTGTTTCAACATTCGAAGACACCAAATTAGAAACTGAGGCAGTAGCTGTACATTTGTTTTTTTCTCCACTTTCCATGCATGCACTATTATTCGAGAGTGGGTATGATTTGTTATTGTCATTCACCTTAGTCATACCACCAACAACATCAAATAGTTTTCGTAACTCATTATGAAGAGAGCTTACATTATTCATTGTATTTGTAAGTGAGTTCACTGACGAGACCAGTGGTGCGTTTCTGTAACTTGGTTGAGAAGTTCTCTACTGAGTGTGACGTATCATCGACTCTACTGGCTAAACTCTATCGTTGAGAAAAAAATGTTTCTGTAAGTCGAGAAACTCACCAATTGAGAAGTTTGTGTTGAGTTGACAATTTGACATAAGAGATTGAGAAAATTTGTTTGTTTACATTAAGATTTGTGCTTATTGTTGTGAAAATTGTTAAATTAGAACTTAAAATAACTTCATATTACAAATAAATAAAACAAATAACTTATAAATATAATTATTTGCCGTGGTAATTATTTAATATGAATGATATTTTATGTATTGTTTTTTTTTTAAACGCTCATGTTCATTTATAGAATTTTTTGAGGCTCCTCCGCAAGCATTAAGCTCAACGGCTACCTCCTCCCAAATTCTTTTATTATTTTTGGCGCTGTCAACGCCGGAGAACTGCCCGCACGCCAATTCACGGTGCTCCTTCATTTTTTCCAGTAAATTGGCTTTTTGTGCTTTGGACACCCGTCCGCCAAGTTTTTTCTGAAATTAATTAATAAGATAATTCAATAAATTAATGAAAGTTAATAAAATAATAAGATAATAATGTATAATAATATGATAACAACATAATACTTACTTGCTCGGTTTCCATCTCAACTGCTTGTGATAGTTCTCACATGCTAAAATGCAATCGAGAAACTTCTCTACTAGTAGAGAATTGAATTCTCAACTCACCACACTTACAGAAACACTTCAATTGAGAATGACGTCATAGTGACGTCACATTCTCTACCAGTTGAGAAAAAACCAGTTGAGAAGAGTTACAGAAACGCACCACAGATCATTGACTTTGGCAAATAAATGAGTCATATTGAAATTGGCGCAAACAGAGCATCGAAAAAATATATTTGAATGCTCTTTATTAACCTCTTTTTGCACATCATCAGACATTTTGGCACAGATTTTATGAAATGAATTGCCACAAAAAAATCCACACACAACACCTTCATCATGGATTGCATTTTTACAAGCAAAGCACTTTTTGAGAGATGTATTCTTACTAGCCATACTAGCCATGATGGTAGAAAATAAAAATTGTAACTTTAAGAGGGAGCACAACCGTTCGCTATGAAATTACTCACAAGATATCGCAATCAGAAATAAATGACACAAATCCCTACTCTTATTACATTGCTTCAAAATAAAAATTCCTGGTAAGCAATATATTTAACTTCTAAATGAATTGATATAACATTAAATTCAATGCACAACCCCAAAAACAAAAATCCTTTTGAAGTATATTTCCGATCTCATATGGCATTCGAATTAAATTGACCATATTTAATGTGACAGTGAAACCACATTGCATGCCATCAAAAATAGACCGAAAATAAGTAAACAGCATGTCGAGAGCATGAATTTCTAAACAAAACCAATAATTCCACAACCCCTCGAATTCTTTTGTTTTTCCACCATCAAAATCAAACCACCAGCTAAGCACTTGTGTTGCAATTCGCTGTCCCTTATTTAATTTTACCGTAACAGGTTTCAATACGCGTTGACTCAGGCACTTGTTCCATCAAACTTGGGTCGGCCGTCATTCCTAGGGTGTACATGTATTGAATATCTGACAATACGTTTCTCTTTGCAAGATCGAAAACACCGAGCATTTAGAACACCATATTGATTCGATTTTACAATGTAATATTGCGCCCTTTCATTGAGTCCAAACTGAAAGTCCACTGATACTACACTTGCGACCTTGCGATGAAATGATGCTCGGTTCCGCTTTTGAACACTGAAATCAAATGAAAACTACCCCTTAATAGAGTGATATTCGAGTACCATCTGTGCACTTTTTTTCGCACTCAAGGTTTTTTTTCGTCAATAAATGAGCCCATGCTTGGGTATTGTTCGTCGGAATCGAGAGCATTTAGTTTATTGCTGATGATGGCTATGTTAACTCTGGATAAGATATATTGCAGTGGGATTTGACATAGCTCACAGCAGCATATTGAAGTTTTTGTCGTGGTGGTGGATTTTAAACTTCCAAGTAGTCTTTAATTATGTGCGCGACCACATCTAAATAGGGCGACTATAGGTTTAGCAGCCTTTAAAATATATTGACATATGTAGACTGTAAGTGGGGTTCGTCTCCCTGTCCCTAGAGTCCCTGATTACCGTTTTTCCTATCTATTCTTATCTACAGTTTACTATATGAAGTTATTTTGTTTCCAAAAAAAGTAAGGGATGTACAAGACGAATGATTCTCGGATTAAATGTGGCATCAACATATGGTTCGAGGAAGTCGGTTGTCACTTGTTAGAAAAGGAACAAAACAATTCTAACTAAGGTCATTGCATGGTTTTCGACTCGAGTTTGGCGTGGATTATTTTGTGGGACAAAGTATTAAAACGGGTGGAAAATGGATTTGAGATTTTCGTTAGTAAGAAGTGGCTAGTTTAGTAGGGTAAAAATTGTGATTTTTTTGTTTGGGAAGATCATAGATAAACAACAATATCCCATTAAAACGATACAAAATATTTTCAGTTTGAAAGAAAATAACAGTGAGATTTAAAAGGATTGTTTATGGTGTTTTTCGTTTCGTTTTGGTTTTTCGCAAGGGTAAGGTGGATTAAGAGAATGATAAAAATAAAACCTTCTAAACGAGAATTGCATTGCTTCACAATGATTTCATTTTATAAAAGACTGGACCAACCCTGTGAATGAAGCTTCTAAGAGTACGTGGAAAAGTTCTTCTCAATTCATTCGGAATCGGAATAGGTATCCTTTTAATTCCATAAACGCACTCAAGGAATTGTTGAAGAGTGTGAGCCTTGTGTAAGCTGAAAGCATCTTCATCATCATCTGTGTTTTTTTTTTCTTTTTTTCAAAGTAAAAGTTTCTGTGATGGTGTTTAGGAAGGAAACATTTGGGTCAAATGAAAGGTCCTTAACAATTCTAAAAGGGAAGAGTTTTGCAAGAATACCGAAACCGGCCTTGAAATCACTCAAAAGTAAGTGATATGTACCTATTTGGAATTTAACCAATGATTTAGCTTCCTACCCAAAAGCCAAGCTAGTACTTACCCCACAGGTCGTGCACTCACGAATGGCTCTTAGAAGGATCTTAATCTATTTGAAGTCATCTCCTACAGCTTTGATTTCTTTTACGGGAAACGCACCCGTTTCGATAATGCTATCTTGTCTTTAACTAGGTGTGGTAGATAGAATTGTTGGGTTTCTACCGAAAAAGTCCTTCAAAAACTCAGGATTAAGATACAATATTTCCTTATTGGCTTTTACCGATCGAGTCTTATTACCCTTGAGAGGTTTTCTTCACTCAGGGTAAATTTTGTAAACTGCTGCAAATTTCTTCTTATTTTCCACTTTTCAGTTCTTGTCTATTTTACCGTTTGTGAGTCATCCCTAAATTCCTCTCACCTTGAATTTGGTACATCTGCTAGTTTTAGGTAAGGCTAGGTTAGGTTACGAAGTTTGTGCACAGCGCGGAGCTGTTGCTTGCTATTCGTCCATTGTGATCCCTTATTAAAAAGGTAGCATTGATGCTCGTATAAGTATTAGTTAACATAGACTGTTTCATTTACTAACCAGCCTGTGCTATCTATGAATTTCCTCATATTTGCCATTGAGACCTGCGCCAGTTCGTCCGGTTCCCCAACAAATCTATTTCCGAAGTAACGGAGTCGATTTGTTTGGAGGCTGGAACATTCATAGAACAGGTGTTGAATGGTTTCGTTTTCCTCTTCATCCTGACAGAAATCACCCCTGCAGAAATCGGGTGAAAAGGCCCCAATTCTGTTGGCCATAATGCCAATGGCGAAATGACCTGTTAGTACACCTATCAAGATTCTCATGTTCTTTTTACTCAGTGATAAGATATACCGAGATTCCTTTTCATTAATTTTAGGCCATAAACTTATAGATATAACACGATCGTTCCTGGCCCTCCTCAATAACTCCTTATTGATCCGCTCTTTTGTATTAAGGTTTATTTTGCTATTCTTCACTTTATATCAAACCAAATATTTCGTTTTGTTTTAGTTTTTGGCGTATATTGGTCTTTAATACTTGAACATTGCAATTATTGGGAAAGACAAACTGTCGAAGAATATTCCGCATTCGCATAGTACGGGTAAGGAACGATTCTCTTTACTTGACAGTACCTCCGAAATTGGGCTCGATTGTAAACTGATGAGCATTCTTGGAAGCGCGGAATGCAACTGGCTATTTAACTAGAACACTTACCGTATAAGTAACGACAAAACAAAGAGAGACACGAAACTTTGCGTCGATTTTCCAATTCCAACGAAGTGAATAGGTCAGTCATCAATCAATCTTTTGACTCTTTTTTGTATACCATCCAAGGGGCTCAAACATGTGACTGAAGTACCAGCTCAGAAATGGAAGTTGCGGTCGAGCTAAGCCCAACGGGCTTTATGCAAGGATAGCAGACCGATGTCAGTTTTGCTATCGGCCTGCTGCACTTGCCGCACACTCTGCAGACTTGATGGATATGCCAGGAAGCTAATTAATAAAGTCGATGTCGCGAAAGCTTAACTTTGAAATGATGCAACCGAAAGTTTTGTATGTCTTCCTGCATCAGTATTCCTAAATTGAAAGTTAACGTTACCAACTGAATCGAAATTATAACGAAATGAAGTTTCTGTTCTGACAAAAAAAAAAAAAAAAACAACTTCAATTCCTCTCGTGTCGAATTTACAATTTTCAATGCATCCATTCCATTGAATGAAAACAATGTGAATCCATCTGGAAGCATTTTAGATAAGCACTCTTCCTCTACTCTATCCAAACTTCATACAGAGCACATACATTTCATGCATTTAAATCATATTCAAACACATTTTTGCTTGCCTCTTCTTGATGATGTCTGTGAAAAGTATTCCTTTACCTCCAATTTATTTCTGAATTATTGAATTCAAAAGATTTTCGAATTAAACAACAAATGGGTTTGGGTTTGGGTTTGGCTAAATATGCTTTCGGCCCCCGCATACGGGTGGATGAATAGAGGATATCCGTCAATTCGCTCATTAGTACGATTCATATTCGAAAATAACACTCTTCCAGCCTTCATCATCAAACAAAGCGGAAAAAACCAACCCTCAGCAAAAGCTGAAAACGTAAAGAACCATATTGTCAGTACAAACGAGGATTGCAATGAATTTTAAACGAGCATATGGACTAGTGGTCGACTAGCAGGTTCATTGTGTATTGTTCAGCTCGATCGGAATCCTTTATAATTCCCGCTCAATCATGAAAGGGTGTTTCGAAGAAAACATACTCAGTTAACCTTAAATCGAATGGTTAAGAATAGGTCACCCTGTTGACAAAGTCCGTATCAACATCATTGCGTGACAGATGAGGGGTGTTTCTTCAGCATACGTATTTGATGTGCGAGATTCGTCAAGAAGGGTACAGATGAATGAACCGCAACCTGTATGCAATGCAAATAACAAACACACACAGTAAATAACAACCCTCATTATTTGAACGCAATTCCTTTAAATGGCTTAAGTTAAACCAACACCTGTTCAAGTGGTATCAGAGGGATTTTCCAGCTTTAGCTCGTGCCCGAGCTCACAGCAACCCAAGGGATGATGCTAAGAACACTTGAATTTAGTATATTCTCTTTCCCATTAAAACAAAATTCGAATTGGATTTTTCCCTTGAGTTGTGTTTTGGACTCAAACTCAGGAATATGCAACGAGTGTTTGACTACATACACTATAGGATTGGTGTGATGCCCTCGGGATGATTTTCTATTGGGTATCGGGTTCAGGACCTCGGGCACTGGTTGTTCTTCGATTTGTGCGGTATTGTGTTGCGTTCGTGGTTAAAGACCGTGCATAACATGTGGTTTTTGTAGAGCATATGGCAAGGACTTGTTTCGCTTTTCGGTCTAATAATTCATTGATGCGTACCAATACCTTTTTTATGTTATCTCTTTGGTTAAACTCCCTTCTCTTGGTTCCAATTAGACTTTGTCATTCATTTAACTGGATTACGGAAGATCTTCTTTCGATTCAGATTATTGAGCAACGAACCCTGAGGCGACCACAAGAATTCGAAAATCCTGTGGTTTCTATGGAGTTTTATACATTCGGTCTGGTGTTTTTTGTTTAACATGACAACAATCGTTTTTTTTTTTCTGATTGTTTGGGTTGAGGATTTGGATTGGTCTTCGAAAATCACGGTCTGCTAATTTGAAAAAATTACGTAAAAAATGTAACACATGTGGATTGATTAGAGGGTTCAAATTGGAATAAAAATATGAAGTTCAAGAAATTATCTTAAAACGTATTTTTTGGCTCTCGATAACTGCTGTTCTAAGCTATTTTTGAGTAACTTCAATTTTTGTCTAGTAAAAAATGGTATCAAAAAAGGCAGACATTTTTGATACCATTTTTTACCATTTTGTCCTTCAATACAGAATTCTTCCTCCATTTTAAGTAGTAAATGCAAATTTTAAATGGGACCGTGTTGTTAAAGAAATTCTCTAAAAACGTATTTTTTGGCTTTTGATGACTGCAGTTTTAAAGAATTTAATGCGTAACACATTCCTTTTCAAATTTTTCAGCTACTATTTCAAATGGAGGAGTGGGCCTGAAACTAAGTAAAAACATTTCGAAAACGAAAAAAATAGGCGAAAATTGAGGTTTCGGCAAAAATGCTTTAACCACAGTAATTACAATTTTTCATTAGCATAATACCTCAGAAATACTAAGGAGAATTGTAAATAACCTCCTATTTGACTAACAACAAACTTTTTTTTTTTTTTCTACCCAGACTTCCGCTCATTTCCATAACCTTATTCAAAATGTCTAAAACATAAAAAATACAATGCAAATTTTAAACATTTTTCGAGATACAAAATCTAAAACAAAAACCAGTGAAACTTATTCACTCTCTCAACTCCTCTCACTTCCATTTCATTCCTCTTTTAGTGCTTCTAGGTGCTCCAGAAACATTTCGCAATTATACAAATTAGATTCAATAATTACACCTGAAACATATCCTTATTTCCGTGTTCTGAGTCGAAACATAATTTCGAAATACATAATATTAAATTTTCTCAGTTCCTTCTCTACAGTCCTTGGGCTTTGAAATTTATTCATAGAAAGATGCAATCTTGATGTGATGGTGGAAAATCTGCATAAACTCGATGAACAAAAGGATCTGAACAGAAACAGAATTCCTGCACGATACAACATCTCCTTTCTAACACATCCACCTTCACAATAATAAAATGTTTATGTAATTGTCTTCTCTTGAAGAAAGATGGCTCAAGTTTGCTGTTTGGTTATCACTTTCGAGAAAAATCTTGAGCATTTCAAAATATTACCACTTCCGTGATTTCGTATATACCGTAGCATTTATATATTTCTGAACTTTCTGGGAAGAAAAATGGCATACGCCAACGCTTAATTGGCGGCTCAAGATCAAGATAGTGAAAATTACTTACAGGCTTTTGCTACTGTGTTAAATGAAAATGGAAAAAACAGATCCTTATCGCGAATGAAACCAATTCTATCATAGATACGGAACAAAGTGGAGGGTTAAACGCAATTTCACGCCTTTTGAGCAAACATAGTCAATATTAGTTGTGTAGCAAGCAACCACATCCCTTAGAAGCTAGATTCTAGAGTGACATACAACAACTGAGGGCTACTGTTACTATGTCCTGTAAGAAAGTATGTGACGTGTTTACTCTCAACATGTAATTCATCAAGTTTAAGATGCTTATAGGGGTGGACAGGCTCGGACAATCGGATTGTGTCAATTGGTATTGAGTGATTGGTTTGCAAAGGATTTTTGTTACGTTTTAGTCAAAAGAATGACGGAACCATGGTGACATTTGAAAGCTAGAATCATTCGGTGGAACAAATTAGAAAGAGCTGAAAGGTCAAAGTGTTGAAGTAACCTTTTAGGAATGAAAAAAGAGGTTTAATTTAGCAATGCTTCGCGGAAAATGTCCTCAAATATGAATCATTTATTTAAAATCAATAAAAAGGATCAAAGGATGAAAAACATGTCTCTAAAAAATTGCAATTTATTTTCAATACTCCTAAAACCAAAGCGGATACTGAAAATTCATGTACGTTTCTATCGGTCCACTTAAAACTCACATATAGCATGTTTCATGCAGGTAAATGTTTACCGCCCACAATAATCAAATATCCAGGTCCACCTGGTATCTATACCTCATCAACCTCCTATGCAGAAATACCATGAGAACAAAAATGACAACAAAGCACAAAATATAGAAAAAAAAACCCAAACGCTAGATTATGTTTCATTTAAAAAATCATACATTGAAAATATTTTACCATTCAACACAAACAGCATGTTATCCTTTTATGTGCTGCTCTGCTCCTGCTGCTCTGTGGGCTGCATCAACCCATAAAGCACGCGAAAAAAACCCATAAGCAAAGCATAGCGCAGTTTCAACGAGACACTCGCACTCTGAGAGAGCCACTCGGAGAGGCAGAATCAACCTGTTTCCAGTTTTCGAAGATGAAAACAGAAGGCTAACATAACACTTGAATCCCCCCATAAAACAATGGCAGCGAAAGGAACCGCCTCTTTCGCCAACAAACTTCATCACACTGTGGGGGATGATGGAAATCTATTGTTTAAGAGAGCTCCACCCCTTGTGCCAGATGTAGACAAACATTATGGCGATACTTCTAAAATATTGGATACCTTAAATGTTCGAAAACCACCCCCGAAACAATGGGGGAGCACATCGAACAGAAGACAGAACCCTGAATACAAAAAACAGGTCTGTTCCGAAAATATGTTGGTAACTTCGAAACCAGATTTTCGAGGGTAGTAGAATGAAGCATGTGTGTGTAAGTCGCAATTGAGGGATGAGGTTGTATTGTTCTTTGAGTTCGACAATATTCTAGTTGGGAATAAAAAAAAAAATGCAAGAGGGTTGCTGAAAAAATCTACTTAAGGCAAGACAGATGGAAGCTGTGCGACAGTTCGCATTTTGATTCCGGCCCAGTAAGAAGCTTAATAAAAATAGAAAATCAACCGTGAGTGAGTTGCTTTTTAATTGGAATCTAATCAGAAAGACATTTTGTGTGTGCATTCAAAGTGGAACCATGATAATGGATAACCATCAACGTTCAGAATTAATAATCTCAGAGAATCATTCGACTTCCCCGACGAGTGTCAAGTCAACATCATTGAAACGGTCTTTTGATGTGGCTTTTTTGATGATGCCCGATGATCGAATCAAGCAGAAGCAGCAATTGGAGAAACAAGCTCGCATTGGAGACCGTCAATACCCGACGGATTTGTCACCACGTCAGCATGTCGACACGGGAGATCTGTTCAACAACAACTCCGATATTCCGGGCCGACGGTATTCTGGCCCCCAAGTTGTAATTCGATCTCCACCGAGAGTCTACGACGATCCCACAATTATCGTGACTTCTGATGTGCCCGAGAATCCGAAGAGTGCATTTACTAAAGTAAATCGTTTGGAGTCTCCAGTGCCACCACCATTGAGTCCCGATCAGCTTAGTTGCCCGTCGATGAGTCCGCCGATATCAACGACACCTCCACGTCCCAATTCTGGACTCTATCATCAAAATTTTAGACCAGAGTATCAGTTCAATGGCGCTTTCCAATCAGTTAGCCAAGTACAAGCACTTGCCGCTCAGAACCAGCGAATTAAACAGCAACTAATGTACCGTCATCCAGTGAGTGTTTCGCCCGAAGGCTTTGTATCGGCTTATCCTGGCTTTCCGTTCCCAAATCCCGCAGCACATTCGTTCGCTCCCCAAGGAGATATCGGTGGAATTGTTCGAAGTCCAGCTGCAGCAGCCATTTTATCCACCCTCATCCCACCCACGCTCGCATCGACTTTCTCACTGACCGCTCAGAATGTTTGTGCCAAGTGTAACATCAGTTTCCGCATGACCAGCGATCTGGTGTACCACATGCGGTCGCACCACAAAAGTGAGGTAGCCTGTGACCCGAATCGCAGGAAACGTGAAGAAAAACTCAAATGTCCCGTTTGCAATGAATCTTTCCGGGAGCGTCATCATCTCACCCGACACATGACGGCTCATCAGGACAAGGAAAGCGATCAGACCGCAACAGCGGGAGTTGCATCTGTTGTAGATGACTTCGCCAATCGACGTAACTCAAAGTGATCCAAGCCTTTTTTCGGATACTTTTAAGTTAGAAGACATTTCAAGGAATGTTCCAGTTGTGATATTTATTTCGAAGAGATGCAGCGGGCGTTAAGCGACGAAGCGATATGGGGACGGAGTGCAATTGAGTTGTTTTGTTTCCAAAAATTAATATTTCGTTTGAATCAGCCTTCCAAAGGTTGAATAGGTCTTTGATTTGTTCAAAACCCAAGATTATAGATAGAAAATTGAATATGACGAAAATAGTATTGTATATTTAAAGAATATTTAACTTAAATAAAGTGTTAAGGCTAATTTAAATAAAAAAGAGTAACCTTAACCTAGAACATTATAAGAAAAATCAAAGGAAATAAAACTTGTATATAGAAGAAAGCGCAAATAAAATTGAATTCCATATAAATGTTAAACAAATATTTATTTTTTCAAAAAGAGGTAATATGATGAGGGATAAGTTCGACTTAACCATTTCCAATTTCTGCTTGGAATTGCAATTTGACTTCACTCAAAAATATAAAGCCTGTGCGAAGTTTAAAACCTCTTGTCGAATCTTTGTTCTTCTTAGCGAGGTCTCAACAAAATCGTTTAAATAATTATTAAGGGCCTCGCTAAAAAACGAAAGTAAAACAAATTAAGGATGAAAATAAAAAATCACTTTAAGACTGAAAGTTTTTCTGATTCTAACTGTGAAATCCTTGTTATGGGTAAGTCCCGAACTGTTAGAGAAAACAATTTTTTTTAACAGCTTTCCATTAACCACTGACAATCTTGACCATTTGTGGCTTCTGGTTAAGGAAATTGCATAAATAAACCCATAATGAAATCTTAAAGTGTAAGAAGCGGACTTAATATGCATTAATTAAGTCTTGTTTGTTTGGTTGAGCTGTCGGGAAATTATTAAACTTTTTTCCGAAACACCAAGCTGATATCAAATTAAATTTTGCCAAATATCACACAATACAAATGAACTCTCACGGTAAAGGCCAACTGTGTGGCCAATTCGCACGATTTTTTTTTTATTTTCGCACCCCAAATTGTTTCTCTGTTTGGCAAACAAAATTTCGGCTCGCTTTGCAAAGCTACAGTATAAATTAATTTCTCTTGCACAATTTTCACTAACTTTACTTTTTGAACGATGAAAATTGAAAAAATATTTTCAAACGAAATTGTGTATTTGTATATTGATCAGCTTAGTTCATATTTTGTTGTAGTGGGAAATGTATCATTTCTTAACATTTGCACCATTTGTGATTTGAAAAGTATACATTTTGTTTTATCCTAAAGCTTCTACATTATTCCCCTCTATCGGTCAACCGGTTTGGCTGGTTAACGAAGGTACAGAAAAAAAGCTATTCAATATATTACCTTCTAATATCCTTGAATTGATAAAAGTTCGAAATAGTAATCGAAGAAAATGGATAAGAACACGAATCCTTTCTATGATTCGGAAGTTAAAATACTCAACAATTTAATAAAAGATTCAATCTTAACCTTTAGAAATCGATCTTGGAACCAAAAACTAAAAAGTTTAGATAAAGGTAGCAAGCCGTTTTGGAACATAGTCAAAATAGTTAAAAAGAAAAATACTTATATTCCAGCTTTCAAAGAAGGGACTAATGTTATGGTTTCTAGTGTTGAAAAGGCAACTGCACTGGCTGAAACTTTCTATGAAAACCATTTAGCAACAAGTAGTAGTCCGAGTAATGCCATGGTAGAATCAGTAGTCTATGACTCAATTAATATAATAAATTCAAGCCCTATAGACGGGACTCGAGTTGTTTCTTTTACTGAGGTCAAAGGTATACTCTCGGATCTTAAAACAAGAAAATCAGTGGGCTTTGATGGTATTAAGAATGTGTACTTAAAACACTTGCCAAAGACGGGAATCCAATATATAAAGCTTCTGTTTAACTGTTGTTTAAAGTTAAATTATTTTCCAAATCCATGGAAAATAGCTAAAGTTATACCTATCCTAAAGCCCGGAAAGAATGCTAATGTACCTAGCAGTTATAGGCCAATCACCTTATTAAGTTTTTTAAGCAAATGCTTTGAGCAAATCTTAAAAAAAAGAATAGTATGTCAAGTAACAAGTAATAACATATTACCAGTCGAACAATTTGGTTTCAGGGCTGGACACAGTACAGTACACCAAGACCATCTTATAACTATGCACATCAAAACAAATTTTAGAAATGGAAAAAGCACAGGAATGGTATTACTTGATGTCGAGAAGGCATTTGATACAGTGTCGCATAATGCTCTACTGCATAAACTTCTAAAATTAAAATTTCCAATGTATTTAATTAAAATTGTTCAGTCATTTTTGTCCGACAGGAAGTTTAAAGTTTCAATAAATAATTGGTACTCTGATGCTTATCTTATTATGGCAGGTGTCCCTCAAGGATCCGTGCTAGGCCCCATTCTGTATACCATTTTTACTTACGACTTCCCATGCCTAACTAACTGCGAAAAGGCTATTTTCGCAGACGACACTTGTATATTTTCATCAGATTCAATTGGTTTCAATATTTGGTTTGGCGTTCAAGTGTAAAATATCTGGGTATCTATCTGGATAAAATACTAACTTTTGGGTTCCACGTACAAGAAGTAATTAAAAAGATTTGCATATCTATCAAGATTCTCTATCCGTTTATAAACCGCAAATCTAAACTTAGCAATGAAAATAAACTCTTGATTTTCAAAGTTGTTTTCCAAGCAATCATGTTTTATGGCTCACCAGTATGGGGGAATTGTGCCACGAGTCATGTTCCCAAACTTCAAATAGCGCAAAACAAAGTTTTAAAAATGATTCTTAACCTTCCTTGGTCTTTTTCAACTGCCGAACTTCACAACATTTCTAATATAGAACTGGTATCAACAAGAATTGCTCAACTTTACGATCGCTATGCTTCATCTTGCACATTGTCAGATAATTCATTGATTTCAAACCTAGTTTTATAGTTATATACTAAGCCTTCTCTGTGATATTAATTATTAATTATTTATTTATTATTATTTATTTATTTTCTTATAAATTATTCATATATTATAAATTGTTAATTTTTTCCATTTTGCTTATATTTATATTATTATTTATTTATTTATTTATTTAATCAATTCATTTATTTCTTTATTTATTAAATTATTTATTTATTTATTAATTAATTTATTTATTTTATTAATTTTGTTATATGTTCATTTTCGTACCTGTATATTTTTTTCCGTATCTTTCTATTATTATTTATTTACTTATTTTATTTTTGTTTTTTTTGTTTTCTTTTTTTCTTTGTTATGTTTGTTATGTTATCTTTTTGTTTACAATCATTTAACTTTATTACATATAAATGTGAAACTAAAAGCTTGGTTTGAAAACAATGCTTCACCGCCCACCCTTTTCCTCACACGTACCTACTCTGCCAAATTATTGATATGAAGGTTTTTATGTAGCTTTTCCTTCTGGTCGTTTACTTGTTTCCTCATTTGCTTATTTGTATAAAAATATTATTATTATCAGTAGTAAGGTAGATTTATACCATAACTCTGTAAATTGTGCAATATAGTCTTAGAAAAATGTAAAAAATATTTCTGCTACAATAAAAAAAAAAAAATGAAAAAAAAAATTTATATAGATTCAAAGAATAAGGTACTCTTAAAAATCATGACCCAACTTCCAATGCTAAGCAGACTTTTCAATAAAACATTAAAACAGAAGAGCACCATCACAGGAAATAAATTTGTCATTGTTTTGCTGCGAAAGTAAAACGGTTATAATATCACTTTTTCGGGTGAAATTGTTTCCCACCTAAGGTGAGCAATAATTTCACCTGAAATTTGGGTGAAATTATTTCACACCTGTTTAGTCATTCCACAACTCAATTTTCAATCCAAAATTGCGCCAACACAGGAATGCAGTTTTTGGTGGAAAAATTATGTAATAATGATTTTTTGCAAATGTAATAAAAAGTGAAATTATATCTGAATTTGTGTGGGACATAATAATTTCACACAGAAGTGAAATTCTGGCCCAGTGTGAAACTGATTCCCACCTTAGATGGGACACTACTGCAACCAAAAAAAGGGAAAATATAACTCACTAGAGGTAGAATAATGACACATGTGAACGTGAAGTTATGACCCGTGAAGTTATGCACCCGTGCCAAAGAAAACTACAAAAATTGATAACAATGTGTAACTATTATATTCATAAGTAAAAATAATTAATTCTGTGCGAAATAGTTCACATCAAGTGCAAAAAAGCGAAGTAATATCCCACCATAGTTGGGATGTAACTTCAACAGAAAAAAGTTAAGATATTTCCCAATTTTTTATAAGCAACTGAACAAGTATTGAGTAAAATGAGTATGAGTAACTTAACATATTATACACTATTTTGATACATATAGCATAAACCACCTTTTTCCAGTTGTCAATAACTCATTTTTCCAATTGCTTAATTTTTGTACGCACCTTATACGTGTAAATGCATCAAATGATCTCTTCACTTTAAAAAAAAAGCTAAGGAAACATCTCAAAACCAAACACATTTTCAAGTTCTAGTTGTGGGATTGTTTCTTTTAACCTTTAATAAACTTAAATTTGTCTTCAACTTCTTAAAAAAATAAAAACATACCTTACTATCTGCTGCCAGGTATTCTGTCGGCAAGCAGAGCTGTGTGCTCGTGATCAGAAGTTTTTTCGCGAATTCTTTCTTGGGGTAATTTTTATTTTCAATTTTTTTTTTTAAATATTCAAGTTCGCTAAAATTCTTTATCTTAAAAGTATGTTCCTACACCACAGCTTTCTAGATAAATTATATTTTGCTTGCATCGTAATTCATTTTAAAACTAAACTTCAAATCAAACATCCCACCCTTTATCAACTTTCAAATTGTAGTAACAAAAACACCAAAAACAGATTTTCACACGAAAATCTGTTCATGTCCCTAATTACGTTTTGACCAAATGACTAAACGTTTGCAGAGTCACATATATAACGTTAAAGAAAAACTTTGATCGCGTGTGGAAATATGTTTCACCTTGTTAGTCAACTCGAGTAAAAGCAGTTCCAAACGTATGCAGCATTTAGTTCCACCTCGTGTGAGAGTCTGTCTAAAGAATCACCCAAAAAATCCAAGGAGCCATATCTACCACACTAATGAGCTTTCCAATGTTCGCACCATGTTGAAACAAAATTCCTGGCAAAGATATGACGACCAGCCTTATGCTAGAAAAATAAAAAAAAGGAAGCGTTTAAAATCGGAGCAATCGCGATGTGGTGTGGTTTGAATAGAAGTCATTTCCCTTGCGCTTATCCGAAAACCTTGTTGACTCTATTACGCTCGCGGTTCCCATGGGAAGAACCCCAAACCGAGTGTAGTCTAAAATCATTTTGCAAGTTCCATCGGAATAGCGTGACGAATTTTACTATGAGCGAAGCGAATTCCTTCAGGCGATTGACTGAAACAACAAGGAAGACAAGGGTGAATCTCATACTGAAATGAGGCAAATCGAATCGCTTGGGTATGTCGAACTATTTATAGGGATGAATCAAAAATCACTAAATTCAAAGATGATATGTCAATTTCCAAAGCGAAGTATCCATGATGACAAAAATGCTATAAGGAACTAAATGTAAATATGTTTATCAGGGATTTGGTCGTTGGCCAATTTATTATCATGTCGCATGCGATTATGGAAAAATTGACACCCAAATTGAACGCGTGGCCTATTGTTGGAATACGTTTTCGGCTCATTGAAAAGCAAGACAACAATGGAGCAATATAATAAATTAACTGTGTCGAATCTTTTTTTTTCAAATAAGTGATTTATTTCTTTGATTTGATTATTCAAATTTATTTCTTTTAAATTCTATTTATCGAAATTTAGACCAAACATGATTACCATAGCAGAGAGGTCGAGTATTCCGTCTGTCTGTTTGGCTTACTGCATCTACAGTATAGCGTCAAATATCACTTTATTTAATCAAATCGTAAGCAGTTCGTTAGTACAAAAAATTAATCATGTGTCGAAAAAAAATTTCAACTTTTGTCTTGCTGCATTTCTGAGAGAGAAAGCATCCATTAAAAATTACAAAACTCAATCAAAAACTGTTAAAACACCAGAAAAAGTGCATCCGGTGAAACTAAATCTCCACCAAACCAACTTTTAACCATTGTCAAATCAAACTTTCCTGTGACCAGCGCAACGCCATCATTAAATACCTGTGTAAATGCGGTGACGGTAATTGAGTGAGCACAAAACTTTGTCCTTTGTTGACAACATTATTATTAAGTCCTTTCGCGGTTCGAAATTTTAGCGAAAAACTAACAACTTCGTTAGCACTTGAAATTGTCAACTTTTCTGGTTGAATTATTATGAAAAACACAAATCCTCAAATGTACCTAATCTGTGTGTTTAAACACTTTTCGTGCAGAATTAAAACTATGCGCTCAACATCCTCCATTAGCCTTAGCAACTGTATGCGGATATACCTCTATATAAAATCATTGCTCAAGTCGTTTGTTATACGCGCACTTTTAATGTTAATTCAAAAGGGCTTCCTGTCTCAGTCCACCTTTTACACTTACCTTGCCGCAGATCAAGTTTTTGGGTAGACTCCACTCGACTCAACTCTCATTTTGGCAACAGCAGCGGGAAGTTGCAAAATTTTATTACCCGTAAGTTAGTCCTTGGAATTGCATATTTTTGCCTTGAATCAAAACAAAAGCCCTCCGCAGGACATACCTCTACCCCATTCATTTCACAACGGTAGAAAATTAAAATGACAAAGTTCAGAAGCTTAAAGTGAAGATAGAGTAACTCGTTGTTCGTTGGTTTTGGTTCCCCGGTTGGCTGGCAGGTTCTTCTCCCAATTCCACCAGAAAACAGACTTGCATGACACTTCCTGTCATTTGACTTTCCGACCAGGAAGCGTTCGTATATCATTTTTTGTGTCACTGCCATCGAGATGAGAGTACAAAACTTTACTTTGTTCCTCCATCTCTAGTTTCGAGAGCAGAAAGTAGATAGACGGAATGATACCTTCGGATTGGATGTTGAACCAAAAAAAGGAACGAAAAATTTCATTCTCGTGCTATACGTTGTGGTCTCTTTCAAATATGGCCGGAAGATGCACAGTGGTCCTTTGTTCTGTGGTTGCACAGAACAAACGTACATCTACCAATATCTATCTACCACATTGCTAAATCAATGACATGACCAGTTTTTGAAAAAAAAGTCTTCGGAATTGGTGTGGTGGACTGTATACATTTTTGTGCGTGAGCTTGTTTTTTGCACAATGCAATAAATTAAATTTTATTGTTGCTCTAATTTTCCGGAATATGTGAATTTATGTTTTGCTTCCTTTTGAAATATGCAAAGTGCATATTGCCTGGAAAGAGCCAACATATAGCCGCCGCTGCAAATCCAGCTGCCAGTGCAAATTTTTTTCCGTGTTTTTTTTCAACTCGTTTCTGACTGGTACCTACTTTTGGGACGGTATTTTGGGGGTTTAATCGGCTGGCAGACTATTTATGAACTTCGCTATATTTTTAGTATAATCGATATAGAATGGTTTTTGTGTTTGTCTTTGTAAAAGAATAGATTATAATTTTCGGATATGGATATTGTCGGGACTTTCTTTGTTCGACAGAATTGGAACTTGTACTTCGTTGAAAGAGAAAACCAATTAATCAATTTTGTTTCTGAATTTAAAATGTTATCATTTCTAACAGTTTTTGAAAAACTACGCCGAAAACAGTTCCGTCGAGACTTAACTTTCAGAAAAACCATGTCGAAAATTTGTTAAGAGACCGTGAAAGCCACCGTTCAAGAGATCAAAGCATCTCAAGTGAAACCCTAAAAACAATTTTTTCTTCCTCAAAATCTACCTCGCCTCATTCCTATACAATCAGAAACAAATCAGTTTATTTTCACTAAATTACCCAACCTAATCTATCACCTTCTTTTTTTCCTCAAATAAAAGGTGTCAATTTACCTATCCCATCGCCATCCACCAATACCACAAGCCCAACCCCACACAAGGACACAACACCAAACAAAAGCAACAACAATAGCAATGATATTTATTTAGTGTCATCCCTGATGGCACAACAGCCACCACATAAATAGCCCAAGTGAAAACAATCGCTTAACATCCCATTTAAGAGGTTAAAGTGTTTAAGCTAATAAAAATCATCCCCCAGTTTTGTATTCTAGATGAATGTGAATGCCATAAAAGGCTCACTTCGTCTCTATCTCTGTAGCAAACGGTATTCCGTCCTTTAAGTCCCTATACCTACTTTGCTCTAAGGCACAGGTCCTGATGCCGATGCGGCTTCTGTTTCAATGTTGCAAAATATTGTTGACGGTTGGTTGAGTGAAAGCCATTCGTGGTATTGTTTACATATTTTAGCCTCCAAAAAGGATTTACATTTGACGTTGTCGTCGTGTCGTTGATGGGGGATCGTTGGTTGGCATACGCATTCTGGTTAAATGAGCTCCTCGGGGTAATAAACGTGAAACAGGGAGGAGAGTGGATCAACCCTTGCACAGCCGCCGACGACGTTACAATGTTTTTAACTTGGATACAGATTGGGGTGAATTTTATGAAAATGGAGAAATTGGTTTTAGGGCCTGCGGCAGCGGCAAACACCAGCTAGCTGTGTTGTGTATATGCAAAATGAGATTGCTCCATCAATCTGCATACCTGATTCTTTAACCCAGTCCAGAACGGTCCAGCCTCCCGCCTTCAGCTATGACAATGAGTTTTTGAAAACATTTAGGATTATTTATGTTATTGTATTGGGCTGGCAGAAATTCGTTATAATAATAATAATTTTTAGTGTTGAGGGATAAAGTTGTTGGATGAACTCGGGGAACAATTGAGTTGTGGGATAAGCCAATGAGCTTCTTGTAAAAATGAATTAAAAAAAAAAATCGTGGCATGAGTGAGAAAAATAAAGTTCGTCGTCCTAAAGTATTCCACACTAAGGGTTTTGAGACCCGGAGATGCTTGGTCGCTTTTGCGAAAGTTCGGTCCTCCTTTGGGAAACCTTGGTTAGAGCATATCAAATGTCATCTACGCCTTTTCGAGTTTTGTTGTCTTAGTCGTCTTCTCTGTGCAATACTTGGTGCTTACGAACTTTCGGAAAATCTTCTCCATAATAATAGAGAAGATATCCGAAGAACTTAACTTAAGGACCGACTTAAGACCTCAACACTATTTAAAAATACTTTGAGCATAGATAATAAATTTATACAGATGTCTCATCACTGCAGAAAAAAATGAAATATATTTTGCTCTTAACAGACAACGCCGTAACAGACAAAGAGCTTTTTGAAGCTTTTTCCTTGCCTAAGTATTCTTTTATGGGCAATGAGGCGAGTGAAAATAGATTTTTAATGCATTAAGTGAATGCGTTAAAGCTTTTGGAAAAAGCTTTTTTTTTTGTAGCTTTCAGTTTCATATATCATTTCTCGCCATAAGGGTGAGGCATAAATTTATTATCTGTGCTTTGAGTTTGTGTAAAGAGTTAAGGGGGCTTACAATTTTATGCCGATTCCGAACGGCTGAGTTGAAAAACAGCTTGCTGCGACAAATGATACTCCAAGAAGCTTTTTCAGCATTTCGCAAGAGGCAGTACCCATTTGATATGAAATAAAAACATTTAAGGCAGGAGCAGGATTCGAACCCTCGCTCGCCGAGGCAGTGGACCTATTATGTTGTGATTGCATCTTCATGATTTACTTGTCCCTCATTTCTTTCTTCAACTACTGACTCGCTTTATGAAAAGCTCATTTATAAGCTGACGCGTTGTTTGTTTCAAGTCGAAACCCACCATCTTTTCATCGACTTCAAAACTGCTTATGATAGCATTCACCGCCAAGAGCTTATGATGGCGACCGACGTCCGAATTAGGGATCCCAAACAATCTCATCCAGCTGTGACGGATGACGCTTAACAATACGCAGTGCAGTGTGCAAACGGATAACAGCTCATCCGAGTTGTTTCAAACATGATGCGCAGGGTTTAGACAAGGAGATGAGCTGTCATGTGATTTCTACAACATAGTCCTGGGGCAGATAGTGCGTAAGGCAGGTGCAAGCACGGTTAACACTGTCTTCGACAAATCCACCAAGATCCTAGGCTATGCGGACGACATAGACATCATCGGTCGATCCAAGAGAGCTGTGCTTGAGGCCTTCACATCGATTGAAGAACAGGCGAAACGTTGGTCTTGAAGTGAATAAGGACAAAACAAAGTACATGTTATAAACAAGACAACTTCTCTCTACCGCCTAGGACAAAACGTAACAGTAACTGTTGGTAGCAGCAATTTTGAGGTAGTTAAGAATTCAGCTACCTTGAAACAAACATCAATCCCACAAACGACACTTTAGTGGAGATCTGACAAAGAACTACCCTAGCGAACCGCTGCTACTTCGGTTTGTAAAAACAAGTGGGTTTAAAACTTCTCACTCTATGGCGCCGAGTGGTGGACGATAAGCACAAAAGGGGAATTAATACTGGGCACTTTCGAAGAAAAATTCGTCGACGAATTTTCGGTCCCGTATGCGACGATGGCGAATGGAGAAGAAGGTTCAACCGTGAACTGTACGAGCTGTACCAAGATGTGGATGTAGTCCAGAAAGCCAAGAAAAGACGACTACTTTGGCTCGGCCACATCAAGCGAATGGACGACAACGCTCCAGCCAGGAAAGTCTTCTCATCGCAGCCCCCAGGTTCGAGACGACAAGGAAGACCAAACCTACGGTACAAGGACCACGTGAGTGCGGATGCCAGACCGCTTGGTTTTGGCGACTGGAGAGTGCACGCGAGGGACCGTATCCGATGGAAGGCTGCGATCCTTTATGGATTGAGAGTCGATTACGTTAGTAAGTAAGTAATTTACATTTTATTTATGCATAGCCTTGAAAAATTTGTCATAGACTTTTTTTCATTCATCCTGGCTTCAGATGAACAAAATACATATTTTACATAAACAGCTCATTAAATAAAAGAACCACACGCTTCCGCTGTTAAAACTTTAAACCGGAAGCTCGAAAAAGGACCACATTGTTAACTTAGCAACATTCAAAATCAAACCGAAGAATCGTAAATATTTTTTTTTATAACAGTATTTTTTTGTTTGCAACGGAAACCACAACATCTTCTCCACATATTCCGAAATAGTACTTGTTCCTTAGAAATCCGCAGTTACGTATCACTGCTGACAAACGACAAACCAACATCCGAGTTGACATGCCTTTGTGCTAAAATATACAAACCCACTCGCCTAATGTTCAATTTGTTTTTCTTTCTCTTCGTTTTGACTTCTATTACAAGTGCCCGTATGCCAAGGGTCGTCTCCCATCATATTTGCATAATCAAATGATAAAAGTCTGAAATTTTGTTTGAGAATTTTCAACCGAATACCGTTATAAAATTTTGATATACGACTAGTCATAAAAAAGAACTTTAGAAAACAGAAGTAAGTTAAGTTACTTGGAATGATGTTGGGATGAAACCGATGGAACTTGAAGATTATTCCAAGCTACCACCCGAATATGTATTCGAAATCAATTCAAAAATTATTTCGAGTCGGGAATGGAAATTGTTAAATAATTGTTTTTGTTTATTAAAACTGACAGAGAAATATACGGCGGCGTGGCGGTGCGGATAGAACGAAAACAGGAACATAAAATATAACGAGTGAGCAAACGAACTTGCCAATTCCATGGGGTTTTAAATTATTTTTTGTGCTTTATTTAAAAATAGTCTTAATTTAAAATTTTGTACAAAAAGCGAGCCAACTTATTAATAGTAGAGTCAATGAAGCTCAAAAAAGGGGGTTTTCAGAAAGTCCTCAGAAACAGCTCGGATTTTGAAAATTCTTTTTTCCAAATTTTTTGTTTTTTATATTCTTTAAAGTCTGAAACAAATCATTTGGGGGAAATAATTGCTTATATTGTTTAAACAATTTTTATATTGTTTATAAAGAGAGATCCAAAAACAATATTTTTGATAATTGGAAAGTTTAGGTTGCATTAAGACAAGAAAAAAATCATATGGAAGGGGGGGTTTATTGTCCCCCGTTTAGCCGGGAGGGGCGATCTTATAACAAAAAAAGCCTATTTTTCAAAAAAATATTAAAAATCAACGGCTTTTCACCTAATGCCGTGTTATACCTTTTTGCAAAGCTTAAAAATGCTTCTTTCATTTTGCATTTAAATAAAACTGTTTTTAGGAATGTTTCTCGAAAAATTCATCTTCAAAGTGAAAATATTGAAATTTTAAACTTTTTTTTTCAACTTCGAACTAATTTTTTTTCAAAATTTTATGTAATTAAGTACTAACTTCTTTCACAATTAAATGCGGTTACAAGTTCTTAGTGAGATCCAGAAAACCGCATGCTTAAATTTCTTTTTGTTTTCGAGAAATTAAGAAAAACCCAAAAAAACTCAGAAAATTTGGATGATATTTTGTTCTATTTATTCGAAAAAATAATACTTACAAGTAATTTTGTGAATTTTTTTCTGAGTGTTTTTAGTTTTTTCTTAATTTCTCAAAAACAAGAAGACATTAAGGCATGCGGTTTCTGGATCGCACTGAGAACTTGTAATCGCATTTAATTGTGGAAAAAAAATAGTACTTAAATACATACAATTTCGAAAAAAATTAGTTCGAAGTTAAAAAAATAAGTTGAAAAATTCGATATTTTGACTTTGAAGATGATTTTTTCGAAAACTATTCCTGAAAACAGCTTTATTTAAATGCAAAATGAAAAAAACATTTTTAAGCTTTGCAAGAAGGTATAACACGGCATTGGGTGAAAAGCAATTGATTTTTAATATTTTTTTGAAAAATAGGCTTTTTTTGTTATAAGATTGCCCCTCCCGGCTAAACGGGGTACAATAGACTCCCCCTTCCATATAATTTTTTTCTTGTATTAATGCAACCTAAACACTCCAATTATCAAAAACATTGTTTTTGGATCTCTCTTTATAAACAATATAAAAATTGTTTAAACAATATAAGCAATTATTTCCCCCAAATGATTTGTTTCAGACTTTTAAGAATATAAAAAACAAAAAATTTGGAATTTTTTTTTTTCAAAATCCGAGCTGTTTCTGAGGACGTTCTGAAAAAAAGCTCCCTTGACTCCACTATAAGTCCTTCCTCACTCTCTCGAGCAATTTTTAATTTTCAGCTTCCCTAACGAATTTGTGATTTTTTTGGGCGAGCAATGAATTTTGAATTTTGGCTCCCAACCATTGTAACTTAAATACCATCTTTCAAGTCATAACGATCCTCATTCCTCCGAGAAGTACTTTCTTACTCGCAACTACTATGTTTAACTTCTTGGTAAATTAGTTTCCTTGCATGGTGCTCGTTATTTTTTGTATCTGAAAGAATTAATTCAATATGAGTCTCACGATTTCGAGTGTTCTGTACACAAACCACGAATTTATCTATACGAAACATTTTTAGGTTCAAAATTGTACTTACTTCTGGGCAGGTGAATTTCCCAGCCAAAGTCATATTTCAAATTGTCGCGTGAAACATAAAGTGAAAACGTGCCCGCGATTAGAAGCACTTACAAAAAATCTCATTCCGCGTCTGCTATTTAGAGTTATTCATTAGCTTGGTGTTTTGCCTTATCCGTTCTGCTTTTGATTGTTGCAATGGTTTGAGCACATTTACTTGATGAACAAATGGTTTGAACAGCTAACACAACGAGTCTTTTTCTTTCGTAATTTCTGTATCAAGAAGACAACTGGAAAGAAATTTATAGGACTCATATTCTGCGAGAATTTATTTGACAGAGTTAACCCTGTTTAAGAGTGGTGTATAGGGTTTGGGGGAGTCTTTGCTTCTCGCGCGTTTACAATTGCTAACCGGTTTGTAATTGCGATAAGCACAGAAGCACAGTTAAACAGTAGAACGAGCATACCCCACAACTGAACAAACGACGACGAAGGCTTTAAGAAGATGAAGAATGAGACCGTTGAATAGAGCGCGGGGTGAATTTTTAAACGGGTCCATAAAAATTTATGGAGATGATTCAGTTATCAGCAAGAATGAATGAAAAGAATAAAACTTAATAACTGTGGTAAAAGGATGTAGGATGTTGAAATCTGACAATTGTTCATGAATGTGCTCTAGTCAGTGTAATGGGATCTGTTATTTCATGACTGAAATGTTTTTTTTTTTTGTGTTAAATTGTTTTGTAAAGCTAAAGTCTCAATATTCTAATGGGAAAGACAAAGTGAATAAAAATACTCCTTGCATATTTGAAAGTTCAATATTTCTTGATTAAATCAGAATTTTTGGAAGCTTTCAAAGCGTTATGGTTAAAGTTGAAAAAAAAATTACTTTAAGAAATCGTCTCGAAAACTTGGTAAAACTGCTTTTTCATTTTTTTTTTTATTAAATCCTGTAACCCTGAAGACAGATCGGTAACAAAGCCTCAAAATAAATTAAAAAATATAAGGTTTTATCGCACCACATAGTCGTCGGATTGAGATGAAATAAAACAAAATTCCAAATTATCAATTTTGTTTTTGAAATCATGTTGAGTTTGTTGTAAAAAAAATGTTTACTCATCTAGAAAAACGAAAAATAAGAATAAAATTGATTCGTCATAAAGTGACCACAAAATTTGTCTCAATCAAATTGATCCAAGATTTAAAAAACGAAATTTTGGCTCTGCTAATATTCTGCGGTTTAAAAGGAGTGTGCTCCAAGAAATTCTGTAAAGACGTTTTTTTTTTTTTGGTTATTGATAACTACTGTTTTAAGCTTTTTTTTTACGAAACTGTTCTTCACGAATTGAGGACACGATAATATCATGAGTTATTTCAACTCTGCAGCCTTGCAGAACTGACTCAAAACTAGACATACACTTCGTTGGGCTGGAGTCTAATATATCTAGAGAGGAGATCCTTACAAAATTCGCCATAAAGTAGGTCGACGCCTTATTCTTGAGAACACCGTGGAATTTGATTTGGATAGTTTTTTACGGACGCCGGTACCGCACCAAACTTGTTACTGCATATCTATTAGGGCGAGAATCAAGTCCGAAAATTATAGCTTACGCCCTTGAAATTGCGGTCACCGACTGCGATTTTCGGTAGATTTTTTTTTTTTAATTTGCAAACGTACGTATTTGGTCGGAAAAAATTATTTGTTTATGTAAAAAAAATTTATTTCTGTTGAAAATAAAACATAAATTTCAGTTGAGCTTTGAGTTTAATTGCAGTTGCCCGTAGCTTAGTTGGTAAGTGCGTTGGCTGCTAAGCAAAACGTCGTTGGTTCGAGTCCTACTCAGGCCAAGTTTTTATTTCATCTTTCACGGGTACTACCTCTTGCGAAGACCTGACAAATCTTCCAAGAGTATCAATCTGTCATGAAAAGTGCTTCTCAACTTTGCCGTTCGGAATCGGCGGTAAATTGTAGGTCCCCTCAATTCTTCACACGCACTCAGAGAATTGTTGATAAGAGTAAGCCACTTAGGCCTTAGCTCTTCAAGCCACTCTATTATTATTATTTGAGTTTAGTTGAAAAAAAAAAATATATTTATTCAATCGCTGTTTTCTGACTCTTCGCATAGTCTTCATCTAAATTGTCTCCACTTTCTTCACTATATACGAAGTGGAAAGATGAAAATTAAGCACCAGCCACATTTGTATGTGTTGGAATAAGCATTTCCAAAGATTAATTTGAAATCTTCTATTTAGTCTTTGAAGACGCTATTCTGAAACTACTCAAAAGTGAGTCAGAACTCTACATTGTAGTCTCTTGAGATTAAGCTCTTATCCGAGCATGACTCTAGAGATAGATAGCAATTTTGTTTGCCTTTTGAAGTAAGCTGTAACACGGAAATAATTTTATGTTTTCTAGACACCTTTTCTTCAACGAACATGGAAAGTGCTTGAAGTATGCGAGGTTGTTTTGCATTTTATTCTTCAAAGAATGGTTGTATGCTTTGCTATTTGTGGAGTTTTCAAAATATCCGTCCAAACCTTTGATGCCGCGTTTTTTCCCGATTCTCTCAACTTAATTTTAGCTGCATAAACCAATTCGTCCGCTTCCCTAATTTTGTCCGTCTTTCTTCGATTAGGTACTCCTATCGCACAATTCTTCAGATTATTTTTCGGGTCTTCCAGGCTTGGAACAGCAGTTGAGAATAGTAAATGAACTTTCTAACCAGGGTTTATTATTTTCTAAGAAGACAACTTTTCTTGTGAGAGCTTAGCAGAGTAAATAGCTTTTAAGATATTATTATTTTCTCATTTATGTTTCCGATACACTTTCCTTCCATAATGTTGAAAAGAAAGTTTTTGGTCACAACTCTTGATGATTCTGATTTTTTTTTTCTTCTTTTGGGTTGGTTCACAAATAAGAAAACACTTACGTAATATTAAGGCAAGAAGAAACAAACTGTTTTCCAAATTACTCAAAAATAATTCACTTAAAACAATTAACATAAAACATGAAATAACGAAAAAAGAGCGTATGGCTTTTTTCAACTAAAACCGAAAATTTAATCTACTCTTAATTTCGTTAATCGGAATGAATCGTAAACAAATCTTTCACAATAAGTTAAAAGAAATGTCAAAGTTACTTTAAATCCATAAATTACCGTAAAAGGCGGGCTATACTATAACAAAATACTTGCACAAAAAATATAAAATACTAGCTGACCCTGCAGACTTCGTACTGCCTCAATCGATAATCGATAACCCTCTTCCTCTATCGTTTGCATTGTTTTTTTGTTAATTCGTGTGTATGGATCCGTCTTTAAATAAATAAGCGATATAAAAAAAAACAAAACAAAATGGTAAGTATACGCCCCGTCGCCTGCGGTGCACGGATTTGTAAAACGCGAATCGGGTTGGGGTCGAAATTCTGTATGGGCCAAAATTGGATTCCAAAATTCTGTATTCCAAAATTCTGTATTTTAAAATTCTGTAAATTCAAAATTCTGTATTCTAAAATTCTGTAAATACAAAATTCTGGATTTCAAAATTCTGTATTCCAAAATTCTGTACTCCTAAATTCTGTACTCCTAAATTCTGTAAATGATAAAAGAAAAATTGTTTTGATAATGAAAAAAAGTGCGCACTTTTTTTCATTATCAAAACAATTTTTCTTTTATCATTTACAGAATTTAGGAGTACAGATTTTTGATGTTTTCTATGCAGAACCTTGAAGCGTAGATTATAATTCTAACGTAACGGATCTCTCTCCAACTAATTTGCACATTATAATGTAACGGACCTCTCTCTAACTAATTTGCATATGGTTTACATGAATCACATACCTTGATAACACATTTTGCGTTCGACAGCTTAAGTTAAGTGTTATAAGTTAATCGTGATAAATTGAATTCAGAAAAAATGGCAAATATTGAATTATTAAAATGTAATAAAGGAAAGGATCAATCGTTATTTGTTTTTTGTTTGTTTTTTTTTTTTTATAAAATGTTACTTAATTTGTTAATTGAATAAAAATTGTTCTACAGGCAATTAAAAAACCTGTTCATAACTGTGAGTTTAAATGTAGAGATTTGGAATTACAGAATTTCTAAAAGCAGAATAATGGATTTGCAGAATTTTGGATTTACAGAATTTTGAAATACAGAATAATAGAAAAGCAGAATAATGGAATACAGAATTATGTTCATACAGAATTTTTTCTTCAGATACAGAATTTTGTTCATACAGAATTTTGGAATACAGAATAACGACCCGTTCCCACGCGAATCATTTCGGTTTCACTTCGCTCCTCATGTTGCTGTTGTGTAAACATTTCGAGTTCTTCGACCCTAATTGTTGCGTATAAAACACATTGACCATGATATTGAATGAAAAAAGGATTTTTTATGATTGCTCTGAGAGTTACCGTTATGGAGCAATACAGCAAAATAATTTTTTTACATTAAAAATATCAGTGTTTAACAAAAAAAAATTACCAAAATCACGAATTCTCTATTTTCCCATTGTTTAAAATCCATTCAAAATTTGACTTGGGATTTTCTTGCTCTTCTGGAGTTTTTCATTGTACCACTCATTTTACCACAACTAATGCATTTATATGAAAGACTGCTCTTGAGATTTTTGTTTAGCCAATTTTTTTTTTTTGCATTTCAAATTTTCCATTTTTCCAATTTTTTGTTTACTTTTTCTTGCTTTCCAGTTCCCCATCACAAATTTTCCAGTTTCCCTTTGTAAACCAATGAGTTTTCCGAGTTTCATTCGAAAACCCATTTTGAAATTTTCCAGTTTTCTACTTGAAATTTTCCAGTTTTCCATTTGAAAATCAATGCATCCACAATTTCATGCAATTTTCCATTTGAAAACCAATGAGTTTTCCGAGTTTTTCATCAAGAACTTTCTATTTTTCCATTCGAAAAACCCATTTTAAACCAAAAAATTCCAAGCAAAAACTATCTTATTTCCGACCTTTGTTTGGTTTTTCCAGTTTTCCCACTCTTCCATGAGGTTTTTCCAATTTTTTTTTTCACAGAAATCATCACTGAATGTAACAGTATGAACCATGAAAATTTCACAAATATCGGTTGGGCCATTTCGGAGTCTATAAGAGACATACAAACAAACAAACAAACAAACACACTTCCATTTTTATGTATATAGAGATAGAGATGGAAAATATCGAAATTTGGTGGAGTATTTTTTCATTGACATTTAAATACACAAACATTTTTTCGATATGTACCCAACTACTCTTAAATTTTAAATTATTATTAAATACCTGCAATTGAATGTTACATTTGTTAATTTGATTATTTTAAACACAAAGCGTCATATGAAGCAATTCCTATTCCTAATCCGCTTTGCAAAGCATTTACATCAAAATTTTACAATTTGGAAAATCGAATTTTGTCCGGTTTCCTGACCCAAATACTCATATGTGCGTCGCTCGTTCGTGTACTTTACCATGAGTAAAATGTTGAGTTTTCTGAAAAAATTTACAATAACAGTTCGACGTTTCGTGAAAGTCAAGTCCTTATTGAAAAACCCGATATATAGAGTCCGTTTTTTCCACAAATTACACACTCTTACTTCCACTAAAAACATGATGGACTAATTAATATTATGATATATGTGCATATTAAATTTTATACCAAACTAAGAGCTTAATTAAGTAGTTTATTCTCTCTGCTTTTCCTTTACTTCGCAAAATACGCTATAAAACACCGGCCCTAGCCTATAATATGCTGTTTCAGCACTTTTATTAACCTAATTCTTTTTATTTTTTGGTGACTTATGATTCGCAATAATCAAAACGAAGCCCATCACAACAATAAAAACCCATTGAATAAGCATAACGTCCAAGGAGTCACAGATATTTACCTATTCAGCGGTCATTTAATCAACGCGACATTCATAACTCGTATAGCATATATGGATTTCCCTCTGAACATTAAAATGAGGAATGACCACTTAGCCAAATTACAATCTGGACCAATGCGCGACGCACGGACGTTCGCCACCAACTCACATCCACCATAATGTATGCAATTTCCTACTGTGTTCCTTTCCGAAATATGCGTCAATGACAATGGGGTCGAGGATATGTATGTTGAGGATAGCTCTATTGACATGACTAAAGTTTTCCTCTTGTCTACTCCAAAAAATTAAACCCTTGAATCATAGATCATCTTTTACTTCGCGACAGATAAATATATTGGGGCCCAAAAAACTGCGAAGTCAAACAGAAATATCCTTAAACATGATGTATGGCCGCGCTGAGCTGGTACATATGCCTAAGTTGGAAGCAGCAATGCAAAACATCGCAAAGGTAAATAGGTAAGCTAGATATAAAAGGTATGGCGGAAAATGTTGGCATGCCCTTTTTTTGGCTGAGTTTGGCAAAAGGCGGTGTTTGGGAGACAAATTCATAACACATGAAAGCTTAAGTTATTTTATTATCGGTGCCTGAATTCGTTCATTCGACTGTGCGTAATAAATCTGTGCCAAGTCACATTTGCCAAGGTCGTAATTCTTCCGGAATCGTCTGGGTAAGAATTAACTTGGGATGTTATGCAAATATGTTTGTGACAAAATTTGTGGTTGGCAAGGAATGTAAGAAAATGATAGCTCTTGGTGGACCTAACAGGAGTTTGGATGAACATTTTGCAAAACAAGATGGAAGCGTAAGGCTTTCACCGAATGACAGAAAAAAGACGAATGCTCAATTAATTTTACTTCGTTCCCCAAAACTACATCACTTTTTAAAATCCGTTGTCAATATGCATTGTATAACCACCGATCAACTGATTGACTTAATTCTCTTGTTAGTCGAAACGAAAACAGAAACCGAAAAACAACCCAAACGAAAATTCATTAATATCTAGATTGATTTCACAATGAAAACGTTATGGCTTTCTTTTCCATTTGAATAAACGACGACGGACGACACTAGACTTAAATATTCACCCCTTGCCACATTTATCAAAAACAAAACACAAAAACCATCCATATCCTTGATTTCCTCATTTTATGGAAAATGGAAATATACCTCGCAGCTAAGAACACATTCGGTCCATCAATCATACAAAACCAAAAGAAAGGACAACGACAACATAAATCATAAGTCCGATCATCATCAGTCGACAAAACATCACCATTACATATAACAAACAACACCGACCATTCCCTCAAGGCGAAACAAGTCCTTCCTGACTGCCGACCACAAAAAAAAGAAACAACAAAAAATCGCCCCCAAAAAAAACAACTCATCCTAGCACATTCCAAGGAACGAAAGTGTTAACCAAGAAATGTGCAAAACCAACTCCATAAAGATGGAGGAGATAATTGTTTGGTTTTTTCGTTGTGGCAAACAAAAAAGACAAGGAAAGAAAAAAAACAAATTCTCAAGGACTCTATATCCCGACTCCATATTCAAGGCATCTCTCGATTACATGTCCTGGCTGCGGCAATGGGGAACAAAGAATCAAGATATTCCCGAAAAGCAACATGTTCGCCGCCGCCTTAGTCCTTCTTTTTTACCGTTCCAAACGACGACCGACGACGCACGGCACGGTAGAACCACCACAGCAAGACCTGGGAACCATTGCAGCAAAATAGAGTGGCACACTCGGGGAATGGGGCGAGTTGTTTATATGCCATCATATGTGTCTTCTCTCGAAGTCCATACGGATTCTCACACATCACACATGTTTCTCTACACAAGATATAAAGGCTCTATGTACAACCCCCATTGGAGGGTGGTTGGTGGTAAAATGGGATTTATGTACAATCGACGGGCATATGTGCATCTGAAGAAGGATGAGGGCTCCATTTTCTCGCCAAGCTTAAAAAAGACTCCATTTCGATTTTTCGATAGGGCAGTAACATTGTGACACGCCTCCGAAATCCAAGTACTCTGGAGAGAGTTCCTTTTGATATTTTTACTTGGGGGTTGTTTTCGAAAATCGAACTTTCGCATTCGTATCAAGAATTTGAGAGAATTTTACTGACGGAGCAGAAGCAAAGGAATCTCTCCTCGTTTGTTTGGGAAAATGATTTTCGAATTTACTCCGGGCCAAGTTGGTCCGGACAATAATTTCGGTTTGTCGAGTGTGAATTTTATTGATGGTTTAATGCTTTCCGTTAGAAGCGGCCGAAATATGACTATCGCATCCTGTCCCTGTGACAGGACAAGGAAAAAGTTTATGTAGTGAATCGCACTTCAGTTATGCCAAAAATAAGTTCATCAAAGTATTAAACTCGTGCGGTTTGGCATTGCAGTCGTAAAAAGAATATGGATGCTGTGAAAATTTAGTGCAGTCATATTTTTTTTATATATACATATTTTTAACGTGAAAAGTTTATTGACAAGAGTGCCTCAATTTATGGGACTTGATAAACCTAAGGATTGTTAAAATTTAAGATAAACTGTGAGAAAAATCGAGACACTTAATTTGTTGCAATTTTTAAAGGTCACATAAAACTGTAGGAATTAAGGTCAGTTTTGATTAAGACAAATTTATTTGATGTAGATTGCTAAGCAGTATAAATGTGAAGAGTTTTAAATTCCAACACTTATAAGGCGAAGCAAAAGAAGGGAACAATTCCATATTTTCAGAAACAAAATCATTTAACAGAGAGAATGAGGAAATACATAGTCATATAAATTTGATTAAAACCATCTGTCTTTGACATTTAAAATCTTGTTTTACTCACATAAAATTGTTTCATTTTACAATTTTTTTTCAAATAACATTTTTCAAAAAAGTCACCTACCTACGATTTTTTTTAAACATCCTCGTAATTTTTTTTTTCGGAACAATGGTGTTATTAATTAAAAAAAAAAAAATTATATGTGTACCTATTGCTCCAAAAAGGTACCTCTCATAGAACCCTTTTTTTGTTATAAGATATTCTCGAAAAATTAAAGTCCGTATATATTGCTCAAATAATTTGCCCTATGGTCGGAGGTTAAATTTGTATTCGAGCTAAATGCCATCGGACAAAAATATGGCAACGCATTATTTGACATGCGATGGCTTACAATTTTTTTATTGAGATGTGCAAAAGAAATAAGATTACCGATTAAGACATGTAACTTCTCATATATGTGTTATTTATTGAATTGAATTTTAAAATGAATGAACTTTAGTAATGTTAAAGTTTTTTTTTATTTTCTTACACCAATGCAACTTAATAATAAGCAATTAAACATACGATAACATTTACTATACATTTCGATTAAAGATATTTAAAATCGATGAAAATCGATAAGTCTTAAGAGGGCCATCACTAATTTGTAATGTAATGTATCGACAGGAATTTACGAATGCAATCCAAGGTATGTCTTGGATTTTTTTGGGCTCCATAAAAGAACAAATTTCTGCTTTATTTAGATGTAAATGCAAAGCAAATTACGTAAATCGTGTTGTCCAGCAGCCTCTGCAATCGAAATTACAAGTTTTCAAAACATCGAGGTCAATTCCATACTTTGCCTAGCTGGCAAGGAACGGTTCAAAGGAGCATCCATCGAAATGCAGCAGATTGAATTTCCAGCATATACGAATTTATGGCCAAATTTTCATAATGGTGTAGCGGCTGGTTTGAAAATCTCTCCCAATGCAATGGATGTGGATTCAACTTGGATTGTTTAAACCAAAAGGCCCCGACCGAAGTGACAACCGACCATGCTGGTTTCCTGATGGCTGAGAAGCCAGTGCCAGTGGTTCATTTGTTAAGTGTTCAAAAAAGTAGAATAAAAAAGTGATTTAAAGATAGTGTAGGCATTTAACTTTATTACGTTTCTGTTGCTTTTTTTCTCTATTTAACAATTTGTGTCTATTGGTGACAATTCATTCATTTTCGCCCATGTTCTGAATTTCGATCGAAATTGAATTGAAATCAATTTTCAATTTCACGTGAAATGAAATTGCATGTTCTTCAATTCGATCGATTTCGAAAACTTCGAAATTGTTTCGAACTGTCAGAACTAAAGGGTCATTCATTTTTATTTTGTTTCTGAAGTAAAACATTTGCTGTTTTGAAGATGGATGCACTTTTATTGGCAATTTTTAATGAAACAAGAAAGCTGAATTCAAGAGAAAAAATAAGAAGACGAATTTTGCGAGACATATCAAATATATTGGATTTACCTGACACAATTTGAGGGTGTGAAATTTATGTAGAATTGATAAATAAAGTAAATTCTTGATTTCCTCTCTTAAGCTTTCATGGTAATTATGGTTATTATTAAATAAAGACGCTTTTTTATATGTTTTAAGGGAAATAGAACCTTTTGTAATACCTTCATCGATTTTTTCAATTCAAAAAACTTGCTGCAACCCTCTGATTCCTAGCAGAAGTAAGCTATCAAAGATCAATTGGCAATTCACAGAGATAAAAAATGTGATTTGAATGCGTTCAAAAAATGGAACAAACCGAAATACAGAACATCCATTTTCATGTTCGAAAATCCAAATCACAAAAACGAATTGCGGAACACCCAAATTCACTTTCGCAAAGTGTATTCACAATAAGTGAAATGCAGAACATGGGCGTTTGTGAAGTAAGTAAACACTTTCTCTGATGTCTTTCGGATCTTCGCCTTCAGCAATTTGAACCATCCACAAGAATTTGTTGATATCGCGAACAAATCTCATTTTTTCTATGAGATAACCATAAGCGCAACGACTTACTTCTCTTTTTGGCACATCCGCACACTTTCAAGAATCAACACGAAATGATGTTCGCCAATAATGTGTCTGCCGTGTAAACAATTTTCGGCGGACAAATCGGAAACCAAATTGTCAAAAATGAAGGAAAATGAAGCTAGTCATCGCACCACATTGTTACTCATCGCACTGCGTTACTTCATGTCGGAAAAAATTCCGAATTGTAAGTAGGAAGAATACATCAAAGCAAAACTTGTCCGTTGTCCGAAACGTACGAAATCGGACAAAATTCCGCTCCGAAAAATACCTCGATAGGGCAGAATATTTTGTTTTCAAAATATGTTCAGAAATTTGCTTGAGTTTTGAAAAAATATTTCCAAACTTCTTATTCAAAATTCTGTATCTCAAAAACGGATCAATATTAAAAATTGAAACTCAAATATGTTTATTTTTAGGACATGTTCGAACAAATACAAAATTATTAAAAAAAAAGGTCCAAGAATTTTTTTGTTTTTGTTTTTTGGAGATCTTGAAAAGTCGATTTCGGTAAAATACATGTTAGCGAAAATGTTCCAAAATATTTGCATTACACAAAATTCTTTATGCGGGATTTTCAGAAGCTTTTGAATTCGTGTACCATTTGAGAAAATTAAGCGTGATGGTGATTTGAATCGGGGGAAAATTTCACAGGGCAGATATCGTATGGAATTTTTTTTTGAAGAGACTTCTTTCGAAACGACTTGAATTTGTACAGACCGACGCAATGGAACGGGAAATCAAATTAAGTGTCAAACTGCAAACTCTATTCAGTATCTAACGAAATATAAAATGTCTGAGGGGAAAAGATAATGTTTGAAACGACTTGGATATAAGAAACCAACAAAATTCAAATTTTAAACAGTAGATACGAGTTTTAACTATAGCCTTTGTTGCTTGATATAGAATAGATAGACCGATTCAAATATTTAATTTTTTTTTAAACAAAATATTTAAAACCTCTTTTTTGACTCTTTAAGAACGGATTAATATTTATCTTTTAGTTTTTGTGTTGGTTAGAAATAATGTTAAAAAAGAATTTGTTTCAGAAAAAAACAAAAATTGGACCAACGCAACGTTCAAAGATGTAAACTTTCATATTTCACTATCCAAGAAATAAAATTATATTCGCTCTCCATTTTACTTAGGGCAGTTTGCTTACTTTGGTTTAATTGCTCTGGAAATTCTCTTTCTGTTCGGTGGATTGTCCCCTACTCATTTGTGCAGTTCGAAAATTTCCCACATGCCTTGACTTATAAATTTTTTGATCTTATCTCTGTTCTAAAGAAATGACCTTAAAGTCGCAGCACATTTTTGTCCGTTTGTCTGCCATTGTCACTGTTTTGGTTCTTTAAACGCAGTCTGTTAATCCGATTTCTCCATTTCATATCTTCTTAACACATTTAGCATTCAAACCAATGATATGCCATAAGTTGACTTAAAAATGACTCCCAACAGACACACTGCCATAAGCTCTTTAGAAGATCATATAATTGCAATCCAAAAAGTTTTCTTTTATTGCGCAACATTTCAGTAAGGATTTCGATTCACAGAGTGTCCTTATGGTCATAAAAAGTGCAAACAACTCAATCAAAGCAAAAACGTCACGTGCCGCCCATTAATATTCTCACCCAACACACACGCCAGCTTCTGTTATCAGTTTCGTAAACACTACAAGATGGCGACACGTGTCACAGCTCGGGTGGTCCTTCGCCTTCCATACCGATACCACTACCACAAATTCTAATTTCAAACATCCGCCAACAAATAAAATGCTATTAATTGAATGATTATCCCATTGGGAGTGGCACACTTGATTTGGCATCTCACCCAATTCGGAATATCATCATATGGGAATATTTGCCAACAAATCAGACACCAATCAGAAAGTCATTTATTTTGTCCACTTCGCAAAAGGAGGAACGAATTCTTTTTGTTACAACCACCTGGCCCCAGATGGAGCATCGACAAGTGATTAATCTTTTGGTGATGTGCACTTTGTGTCTACCGGAATTTGTACATCACACCTTTCTCTTAGATTTATGTTTACGAACTTTCAGACCAGAAGTAATTGAGTTCCGATTTTGATATCCTGTCAGGAAATTAATTGAATGGGATAAAGTGTCCTCAAGCTCGAGACACGTCGTTTATTATCTGCTATGATTGGAGCTTCTTTACTCTAACTAACAAAGTAATCAGAGAAAACATCAAAGATTCACTGAATACCTTGTGATGGACGGCAGGGGGTTTTGATTGCACATCAACCCTTTTGTGTTTTCGAAACACCATACACCACATGAATAACCCGGGGTTATTTGAAAATAGGCTGGCTTTTGAAATCTTTTTTAGGATACCATATGCCATGTGACGAGCGAAAAGCATAGTGATATCGCAGAAATAGGCTTTGAGCTCATTTAAAAAAAAAAATCAAAAGAATAGCAGAAGAGGCCGGGCCGGGATGCAATTTGTTGCGCATATGGTCAAAGTGTTTATTCAAATGCAAAGGATTCGGTTTCACTTTTTGATTTGTTTTCGTTTTCTTTATTTCTTCATTTTTACTTTAGAACTTTGCACGGGTGAGAGATTGGGTGTAATTTACATGAGCTGGGTCTACATACATGCCGCCGGCAATTTGTTGTGAGGTTTTTTTCTTCACTTGATTTTTCAAGTGTAAATTAGTTGATTTTGATGTTTGAGCGAAAGGGAAATATTTGATCAAGCTTCTTATTGTCTATAAATTTCTTTTTGGAATTATGAAGTATGCTTTTACTGAGGTAAGGGTGAAGAGGACGTTTTCAATGAAAATTAAATATGAAATATGTTAAGATTTCTGTGAGAGAAGGTTTTAATTTATTGATAAGGACTATAATGAGAAGTTTTTAACCATGAGTTAAGAAATGAAATGTAAGACAGGGTTCTCAAAAGCAAAAATTTAAATGGCTGATCGCGATAAGCTCGTATCGAGTGCATACCTACATCGGCTCGGATGGTATATGGTTTTGCGAGGGTATAATCCCTTCTAAGACTCAAACCAACAAGGTTGCCCTTTGAAATGGAAACACCGTGCAACACCTAGTTTACACCAGTGTACAAGCGTGAAAGCAACTGGATGCACCTTAAAGGTCTTTTAATAGGTCGTTACGAATTTGACAGTTTAAAGCGGTCGTCTTTATGAAGTGTCATCAGTCAAATTGTCTGTCATTTAATCAATCTGTTCTGCCAGGTCATCATGGACGGACTTAGCGTATTACAAATTCAAACTTTTTTTTTGTAATGGGTGTTTTATTGGGACTATGTTCTGAGCGTTTAGCCAAACAGTTACCATAGTGATAGTCAGCTGTGACGAATTTCTCTAGATGCATGGGTACGTGAACATTGAACAACCAAATTATCGAATGTAGAACACACTCAACGCACGTCGCTATTAGTCTCTTCCTTCACGGGTTTTCTAAGCCCCAGGTCTTTGAAATAGTACAAAAACCACACAGCAGTCTTCAACACCAACTGGTCAGATTCATTCCGATTTATGCGCTAATCATGAAAAAATTGACAGTTCGAGAAACGATGCTAGCATTAGGTTTGTTCGATGTGCACTCTGGGTCGCTCTGTATGGTGCTCTGGATTCGCACTGAGCTGTTCGATGTCGCTCTTTTTTAGCCCCTGTCTATCTCCACCGTGCTCGATGTGCATTCAGTGCTCACACCAAGAGCGCACTGACCAACCGACAATTAAGCTATCAAACTCGTTCATGAAAAACTGAAAGCGCCGAATATCATCGATATGGTGTGATGGTAGTAAATTCCTATTAAGAATCGATTAATGAAAGACCCTGTATAGTGTATATCGTCCTACGCCAAGAAAACTTTCTCCTTATGGTCTTCATAACGAATGAATTGAGGTCGCCTTGAAAATGCAAGCTAGTAATTTGACATTTACAGGAATCAGAAAAGTTATTGGGCAGCTGATTTCTGCCAACTGAATTTCTGCAACCGAACTCGATGAATCAGTTATTTATGAAACTAGTTACAAGTTCCCTGCCGTTTTTTAAAAGATGAAGATTGCAAAACAAACAATGACCTTTTTATTACAGACAAGGAAGTTCTCCCAATTTATGGCTCCACTTAATTTCACTTTGCAACAATCTTGCTTCATGGTTGATTTCATTTGAAAAATTTTAAATTTTTGAAAACCGCGTCATTCCATATTTATCACCAGCATCACTATTCCAAACAAACCCATTGGTATTCTCCTAACAGAGATCATGTCAAATGATTAAAACAAAAATAAAATATTTTAACTGCCAACCAAATCCACCAGGACCCATTTGTCTCTGCAATGTCTTCATTTCTTGAAACTTGCATTACCAAAAAGTTCCTTCGTTTTTTGCAGTCAAGTCACAATCACTCTCTGTTTCATAATAAAATAAAAATCAGCGATACCAAGGGAATATTACGGCATCTAAAATGACGATGACAACACACCCCTTCATTTATTGTGTAGCTTTGCGATATGCCTCAGGGGTTGAAACTGACACCCTTTGTTGTTGTTATAATAATATTTCCTTGTTCTTTGTTTTTTTTTTTTACTTCGCTCTACAAAAGTCATACTCCCTCAGTATTTCCCACTGTATAACAATAGAAAATAGAAAGACTGAAACAAAAAAAACTGATTTTTTTAGCGGTTTTGATTGTCAAAACTCACTCTTAGTTAAATGGTAAATACGATTAGGGGTTGTAATTGATTTTGCTAAACGGTGGAGCATTTACATGATAAATAATTGAATTCGAAGGAGTCAAGGTAACGTGGTTAGGGGGAGTTGATACTTATTTTATTTGCTTCTTCCTTGAGGAACTGATAAGAGCGTTGTGTCGTCGGTCGTTGTGATTTTTTATTTTGTGTTTTGTTGAAGAGGGTGGAGTTGGTGTGGTTTTTCTTTGGCTGTCTTAATCGTCATTTTTAAGCTACGGGTGTCATTAATTCTCTAATTGATCTTGATAACGGTGATGAGAAAATTCTTTTATTATTTTTCGACGTGGTGTAGCAGTTACTAATTACTTCTGCCGTTTGCTTGTTATTCTTTGTTTGAAGTGAATTTAAATATTTTATTCAATTTATGGTTTTACTTATCTTGAATTGATTTTTCTGGCTGTTTTAATGTCTCGATGTTGATGATGGCGCTAATTCGAAGAAGGAATGCTCTTTCACTTTTGACTATTGACATTTTGAATACTGAAGGGCATTTTTTGCGAACAAAGTCATTTTCAAGAGCTACCATTTGGAACCACTTAGTTTTGTGTTTTTATTGACGTTTTTTTCTGGTTATAAATCTAACGAAATACCTACATATTACAACAAATGCGATAGAGTTCAAAGGCAAAACACTACTTAAGTTGATTACTATTTCATTTTTGTCCTCAGCTTATAGAGTACAATATGATTTACAGATATTTAATAACGTCCACAGTTCACCCTCTTAATTTAGTTCCCATAAAAAAGTTCCGAGACTTTGGAAAATATCATAAGTCCTCCTATCATATATGACAAACCATCAAATAGCCAATTCACCCTATGCTTTTTTCGTAGATACAGGAGCCAGAGAACTCAATTCAATTTAGTTGACTTTTATGAAATTGACACTTTTCTTTCCAATTTCGATTAATAAATCTTTCCGAAGAACAGCACAGATATACATCGAGGACAACAACGACACAAGAAAATGTGTAAAAAATGAAGCTCCAATTTATAGCTTTAGGGCAATACTATCAACTGTATTTATTGGTTCGACGCTAGGGAGGGATGGAAAAAACAATATTACGAAAGAAAAATACTCATCTGTTCAGAGAAATACACATACGAAAAATAAAAAACAATTCGTCGATAAGTCCAAGTCCATGGACCTTGAGGTCATTCTGAAACGACACAAAGAAGGATAATGTGAAATAAGTAAAATATAATGTAATAAACTGCGAGTTCGGATGGAAACTCTTTGGGCGGTTTTACCGTTGTCTTTTTAGTCACCAAAGAGTGCACCTTCACTTACTTGTCTTAAATCATTGTAACTCAATTGGGTGGGTTTGATATTGACGAATTTAGGTATCGAAAAATCAAAGTGCAAAGGACAAGTTTTTCGCTTGTTTTGTATTTCGATAGTATAAGTGCATTCCATTTTTTTAAATGTATAAGGAATTACAGTTAATTTTTTTAAGACACAGTGAGAGTATTAGGAAGGTACCATAGAGTTCAAGAAATGTGCCTGTACATTGGTGTTGAAATTCTGAATATTGCTATAAGGACCGTGAAAGGCAGGGTTTTGAATCTACATTATGAGTATGAAAATCCCTGGAAATCCCAGAAAATCAGGTGTGAATTAGAAGTGAATTTGAAGTGAGAAAGGAGACAATACGGAGCCCTGAGGCATACCATCGTTTTTTACGGTATCCAGGCGTGAACTTGTCCAAATCGACTTATATTGCAACTTTTGAAATGTTATTTCGAAGAAGGGATCCATCGAAATTAAGAACACTCATTTACGGCGACGATATGTACCAAACTCCATCAGATCTAAAAAATCGTATTTTTGGAGTTTACTCCTTTAGAATCGATTCATATATCATATACAGGGTGTCCCAAAATTCAACGATAAGCCGGAACCAGGGGGTGGCCGTATTCATGACTGCATGGAAAAAATATATAAAAAAAAATCAAACGCCATTTTGTTTCAAATTACAACAAAAAATGTAAATTCTCAAAATAAAAAAATCTCTCTTGACATTTTTTACTACTGTGACCACAATTTTTCATTAATTTTTGATTTTATATTTTTATCAGAGTCTTAAAACATATAGCATCCTTTCCTAGTTTCCAAAAATTCCAAATTTTCAGCGGTTATTCCACGACAATTAATCAAAAAAGTTTTTTTCCATAAAATTTTAATTTTTTTTTAGTTTCAGTCCACTTTCAGTCATCGTGGTTATAAAAAAATGTATGGACACTACCATGGCGTCTTTTTTAAAAAATTGGCGCAGGTTATCAAGATTCTAAAATGGTATAACACTTTGGCTAAACTTGCCAGAAAAAGAAGTAATGCATACTTTTTCATAACAACAACCGATTTTCAAAAACTTTTTCTATTCAAATAAATCACTTCCCTATGAGTCTTCAGAACGAAGCACGTTTTATTTAGGCCCAAATATTTTCTGTTTGTTTATTTTAAATCGTCATAATGTTCATTTCATTAAAATACAAAAATTCTAAATAAGAAAAAATGCATAAGTGCCATTTAGGAGTACAAACATATTTTATTTATTTTTTACAGTAAATGTTCGAATTGTTTGCCACCTGCATCAATATACGATGTTGTTGAATTGTTTTCAGTTTCCATGAATTGTCAATACCATCTGCTCTTGGTCTTCTAGCACTTTCTTTCAAAACGCCCTTCCAAAAACTCTTGATGCACATTTATAAAAACCCGATAATCTGGATATCTTCCAACATTTTTGAACCTTTTTCGGTATATTCGAGTAGCAGAATTAGCATTGCACCGGCATTCTCCGTACACTATGTGCATGTTTACGTATCCGAGGGGGCATACGGCAATGGCATGATAAAAATGATGAAAGTTCAAGGATTTTTCAAAAACTAGTACACAATTTCGAAATCACACTTGAAATTAACACATTAATGGAATAAAACAAACAGTGGAGACAGATCGTACAAAATTTTGAAGAAAGCGCATCAGAAAACCAATTTTTCCCATAAAGTGAAGTGATTTCTCTGAACAAATTTTTTGTTTGAAAATCGGTTGTTGTTATGAAAAAGTATTCAATACTTCTTTTTCTGGCAAGTTTAGCCAAAGTGTTATACCATTTTAGAATCTTGATAACCTGCGCCAATTTTTTAAAAAAGATGCCATGGTAGTGTCCATACATTTTTTTATAACCACGATGACTGAAAGTGGACTGAAACTAAAAAAAAATTAAAATTTTATGGAAAAAAACCTTTTTGATTAATTTTCATGGAAAAACCGCTAAAAATTTGGAATTTTTGGAAACTAAGAAAGGATGCTATATGTTTTAAGATTCTGATAAAAATGTAAAATCAAAAATTAATGAAAAATTGTGGTCACAGTAGTAAAAAATGTCAAGAGAGATTTTTTTATTTTGAGAATTTACATTTTTTGTTGTAATTTGAAACAAAATGGCGTTTGATTTTTTTTATATTTTTTTTCCATGCAGTCATGAATAGGGCCACCCCCTGGTTCCGGCTTATCGTTGAATTTTGGGACACCCTGTATAGACCCCGGTATGAAAAAATTATGGATAGGAAAATCAAACATTGAAAAAAGCGTTATAAAAATTGACTACCAACGCTTTTTTTTAACTCTTAATAACTTTTAACCTACTGGATCGATTTAGATGAAATTTGGTAGTAAGATAGACTAGAACCTGCGGAAGGGCATACGGTATTTTTTAACGCAATATAAGGGGTTGAAAAGGTCACAAAAGGTTGAAATGTTAGGTCAAAGTTTGTATGGAGGTCGATTAGGTTAGAAGTTTTAAACTTATTTGTATGGCTTTTGACTAAACATAAATAAGTAAGACATTCAAAGTGTAAAAAAATTTAACCGAGGGGGGTGAAAATAGGGGGTAAAAGTTTTAGTGCCATTTCGAATCTCTTTTATTGAACAGAGATTTCAACTTAGAACGGTGAAATTTTCACACATGATACAGAATTTTATGCTCTTCAATTTATTATACTTTAATTATAACGGTAACTCATTATTATGGCCAATTAAGACATTTTCACATAAATTGGTATATAAGTTTTAATCCTATAGACTGGTTGTTGAAATTTCCATATGTCTAATCTACATGAAATAACGGTGATTTTGATACCTCATTTGTAAGGATACGTTTCGTACAAGCCTCACAATCTCGATTTTAAAATAAACATAATTACACACAAACGACCTGCTTGGTTCATACGAAATGACACATCACCTGTGGGAGAATCCCGCTATGGCCAAAATTCGATCGGTGTTTTTCGATTAAAAGCATCCTAGCGTGCGTTCTAATAATCGGATTTTCAAGATTAAGATCTCTTAAGAAGCACAAGGCTTCAGGCTTTAGTTAAATGTACAATTCAATGACATTTAATTCCATTTTATATGCAATAATGCATGATAAATGTGGGCCCAATTGAATTTTCATCATTAAATAATGAAAAGTTGATAAGAAATGTCACTGTTCTGAAAATGTAATGATGCAGTTTTGTAGTATTTTTTATTCTTTACAAAAATGTTTGTAGTAAACTACATTGATTCACTCAAAAATACGAAAGAACGTTTTAAACAAAGTTGTTGACATTCATATTGCCTACCATTAGTATTTAAGTAATATATTTTATCAAATTATTATGAATAGATGTATGAGTATATGAATTCAATTCTTTGCGATATACCTATATGTATATATTTTAGGCCGCGTTGATGAATTTTTAACCACTATTGTCATATTTTAGCCTGCTCCACAGCTGGTCTAATTTTAACACAATTTTATTTAATTTTAATTGAACTCGCACACGGCCTTAAGATAATAATCATTCTTATTGAGTGAACTCCAGTCGCGCGTCGGAGCTGACACGTACAATTTTTTTTTTTTTTTCAAAGTAGAGGTTTTTTTTTAGAAGCTTAGGAATGGTCCCCGGAGGAAATCGATATCTTCCACTTTTTCATCGCGTATAACAGCGGCTATAGAGAGCAATGTCTAGTTTTGGCATCCGTTTGTGTAAGATGACAATGGAAAACTCACACTGTTCCATCATGGTCGGAAAAAACGTAACGGACGCATTTCATGTCAAAAAAGGTTTTAGACAAGGCGATGCGCTGTCATGCGATTTCTTCAACATCATTCTTGAAAAGATTGTGTGAAACTCCAACGTCAACACCAGAGGCACAATCTTTCAAAAGTCCGTCCAGCTACTAGGATACGCTGAGGACATTGACATAATTGGAAGAGCCTTGAGAAAGAAGCCAGGAATATGGGTCTAGCGGTTAACAAGGACAAGACCAAGTCAATGCTGTCAACAAGAAGGGACAACGACGATCGACGTCTTTGAGCCAACGTCAGTATAGACAAATTTACTTCGAGGTAGTAAAGGACTTTGTCTATCTAGGATCCGCTATAAACTCAGACAACAACATCAGCGCTGAAATAAAGCGAAGAATCACTCTTGCCAATCGCTGCATCTTTGGACTTAGAAGGCAATTGAGTAGTAAAGTTCTCTCTCAAACAACTAAAATGCCACTGTACAAAACCCTCATCATCCCGGTCCGACGAAAAAGCTTTGGGCTGCTTCAAGACAAAAATTCTTCGACTGATTTTTGGTCCAGTCTGCATAAATGGAGAATGGAGGCGAATGTACGAGCTTTTCAGCGACTCTGACCTAGCCAGAAAAGTTAAGGTCCAACGAGTTGATGGTTGGGCCATGTAGAACGGATGGAAAATAATGCTCCAGCTCGAAGTCTTCGAATCCAACCAGGAACGACGTCGCAGAAGAGGAAGACCGCCGCTCAGGTGGTAGAGGACCCAAACCAACTTGTTGGACCTGGACTGTAGTGCCACCATAAGTAAGTAAGTAGGTGCGGTCTCCGAGTAGAAGATTTGTCAAATAGAATGCGCTCAAGAACTGCTGAAGTCATGACGCTGCCTGTCTTGTTTAAAAAATTTAAGCATTCAAAAACTGAATCATGCCTAAATTGTCGATGATCAGTTTTTTCATAAGCGAGAAAAGTTTTAAATGAAAATTTCTAACACAATATTCCTTCCGATTGACAAAACAAACACAAACAAAAACGCCGAATATATTTACCATCTTATTTCGACTATAGAATTATGAAAGGCCATATTTTTAATCTCATTCAATGGTTGTCAATAAAAACGAATTGACACCATAAAATCATTCGACCTCTTCTGTCGCCGCTGCCGCCACAAATTGTAATAGTGGCTTCTCTAAATGTATATCTATATTTGTTTGTATTAAGAAATAAGTTTCATTTCATCCATCAGCGAGAGAAAAAAAAAACGAAAATAAAATGATAAAAAGAAATCTGAAAAAAGTCATTTGACATCAAATAGGATTTTGGTCTTCAAATTCACACCAACATCCAAACGGAGATTTGAGAAAAAAAAACATCAAAAATAATGACTTTACGCATAAGGACCAACTTTCAGTCATTTTCGTCTTCTGCAAAAGCCATTTTGTCAGACGAGAAAATGTGTTATTCCGTGATGGGAAATATGCCAAGAGATGGAGTGTGTATTTACAGAAATATAATATGTATCTCTAAATCCCCACCACCCCTACACCCTGTTCACACTTTCCACAGAAAACCCCTATAAAAAGAATAAAAACATCATAGCCACCCAATTTTAAGGACGAGTGTGGCGAACTGATAAGCGAAAGTCCTCCAATATGTGTTCGCAGACAGTATGTGAAATGTGGGCGAGAATAGGTTCCCCATGAAAAATTCACACCAAGACGAAGGGTCGTTCGCAAGGATCCATCGGCAAGATGGAACAAACACATAATATTTTTTGGAAGCGCAAAGCCGATTTCGGAAAATATTGTTTCGAACACATTCACACATGTGTTGTTGGTGTTATGTATATTTTTTTTTTGAATTATTATTTTATATTTTTGGAGCGCCTGTCATGCGGAATGTGGCAAGAAAGCTGTAAAAAAGGATAACAGCTTGAATTTCATTTCGGCTGAGTGTCAACGGGTTAATAATTCCTGTGGTTACATTTTTGTTCACTACCAACGACTACGACGACAACTCAACTCCGAGTTGAGTCTACTCGCATATATAGCCAACAACAATCTGCTCTGGTTCTGACGCGTAAAAGCTCTCACTCAGAGAAAAATATGTTATCCTTCGGAAAAGGATTTTCAAACAAGTGTGAATTAGATTCGGGATAGTAGGAGAAAAGTGTTATGACTACGAGTGTCGAGTATAGTTGGGTGGATTTGCAAAGTGATATTTGAATGAATGTGTTTGATAATTAGGATTTTATTGCTGTGTGAGGAGTTTAGAGGGTACATGTGTGGTAATTAAATTTAAGTGGGGTTTTAATTAGTCCGTAACATCTGGGTTCTTTACCGGACAGGTGAAAAAACATGTGGATGGCCGTCGTTACGGGCGATTATAGTTTAAAATGACACATTGTCAAACAGAAGGTTTTTTCCACCACAAATAGAGTTAAAACACCCCTGCACACGGTTTTTCATTTTTTTTAGAAATAACGACAGCAATCTGTGACTCTCGTTCTCTTTTAATCCAAACAGATGAGCAAAAAACAATTAGGACTATTTTTAAGCTAATAAGAAAAAAAAATTACAAATCATCTCAACACTTGCAGATACCACATTCTTTAGTGACAAAACCGAACCATTAATCAAAAATGTCCGCGAGTTATCAGATTAATCCGGGATTTAAAAAAGAATTCAACACAACAGTTATGAGTATAACAATTCTCGGCATCGGGTATCAGGCAGGGAATGGCCGCACGGCAAACAGAAGCAAGTCCATAAAACAGTGGTAGATTGGGTTCTGGTTATCCTCTTAACGTGGTGTTTGGTGTAAAAGCGGACAACGACGACGATTTAGCCAACCAACCACTGTCAACACTGCTGTGAGATAATAATAAATGTGGGAGTGTGTCGCCATAGCTATACGAGTACATAAATAAAAGCTTGAATCCGCAGATGAAAATCCGGTCGACGACGCCCTTGCCTCCTGGTTTTCTGAACGTTTCGATTCTACTCTTGTGCTTCGGGTTTTCGGTATCGCAACATAACGCGAAACCGGGTGCTGGCTGCTATATGTTGTTGGATGGCCGGCACCGGTACGATTGCAATTATTATTTCCCACATATAGACACCAATCGCCATTGGAGACATAAGCCGATTTTCCGATTTGCGTCCTTCAACTGGGAAAATACTTCGAAACCCACCCAACAACAATCGACCAAGAGAGTAAACATCAACCAATACCAATACCATCAACCCACGCAGCCATCTTATTTTTGTGTCCAGCATGGTTTGAGTGTGAACAAAAGCTGCAATACCACCAGGCAGGACTTATTTCTGGGACAAAATCTGGTATCACGGTAAAAATTTCGGATTGTGTCCTTGCCTGGAGAGGGTCACAAGCTCACAAGTGCCATATAAATTCGACTTTGTGTAATTGTGAAATTTATTGTTTTTTCTTGTTGTGCATTGTTCCTTCGTTTTGTTAGGATTGTGTTTTGCTCTTGTTCGTCCTGATAGGCTATTATCCTTTCATTCTGTATAGGCTGATTAAAATATTGTCATTTAAGTGGTCCAGAGTGGATGGAGTTGGGGGGAATCGGTTAATGTGACAAGAGTTTTCCCTCTATATGTACACGAAAAAGGATGTTGAAAATATTTTTGATCCTGTCAGTGTCCGCAATTTAATTAGTATCCACAAATGCGGAAAATTTTAAGTACATTAAAAGAAAACAAACTTTCGGGTTAGACTTGATGTTCGTGGAGTAGAACAACAACAAAATAGTAAAAAAAGAGATGAGAATGTCCACAAAAAGAGTGTCCTGTTTCTTCGGCTTATAATTTATACACACACACCCACAGATGGAGAGGCTAGAAGTAGAGATGGTAAAAACAAAATCTGCGGAAAAGCCTTGATTCAATTTTACGCGATCGTGAACTCGTTAACACGATTTCCCTCGAATGCATTTCAACATTTTTTACCGCATGTTTTTTTGTTCGAACTGGGGTTGGTTGAGGTTTTATGCAACTCGCAAGGGGGTGAACAGCAAAAAAATAACTGAATGTAATAAAAATCATCATCAGAGATTAAGTCCAACACATTCAATGTGTGGATGGATATTGTAGAATTATCATTTTTTATGGGATAAAGAAATATGAGAATTAGATAAAGGAGCTTTGTTGACGAAACAATTGAAATAAGACTGTATGAACGGCAACAAATGTTGGTGACATTTTGATGAGCAAATAATAATCAGCGGAGAGATAAACAGACGGATTTTTGTTGACAGCATTTTGTTAAGCATAAGGAAATTAAATGAGTTTTTAGTGCTCCTGTTGTTTTTTTTTTTTTATTCACGATTATAAGGTTTTAAAGAGAGAATTTTTTTTAAGGCTCTTGCTGAACTCAAATCGTGTTTTGTTTGAAGTCTCATCGGTAAACCTGGAAAGAAACCTCGTAATGTGGTAGATGGCGCTGCTCTTTTTTCAAGGGATAGAGCATCGATAGATAGATAGAGCGGTTTAACAAGATAGAGTGGTTTAACAAGACTTTTCAAAGACTTGATGAAAAAATAAACAGTTTTCTCACATAAGTTCCCAGTTCTTTGTACTAAAACCACCCAAAACCGTAAAAGAGATATAATTCAACCAATCTGTACTATTATTCATTCTAGAATCTCTCAAACAGCAAGAGAAGACTAACAGCTTGGTAAAATTTTTCAGGTCAAGATGTAACAGTGAGGGTAGAGTTACTTACGGTCCTGGTCGGACAAAAACCTCATCCAACAAGCGCCTCCAGCTAGCTCAGTCTCTACCTTGCTAACTCAATTTTCGCATGCCAAGTTGGTTGAGGGCTTCTTGCTCCTGTTTGCTCCACCTGAGTCGCAGTCTTCCTCTTCTGTGATGTCCTTCCGGGTTGGATTCGAAAACTCTATGGGCCGGAGCATTATTTTCCATTCGCACTATATGATCCGACAATCTAATTTGTTGGACCCTAACCATTCTGGTTAGATCTATGTCCACAGCCCTAAATTGAATTCTCGTCTCCATTCTCCATTAATTTATTCTAACGGGACCAAAAATCACTCGAAGCATTTTTCTCTCTAAGCAGCCCAAACTGTTTTCATCCGATCTCGCACTATTTATGATAACTGGCATGGGTTTAGGGTTGCCAGATGAAAAAAAATATGAAAAAGGTAAAGCCTCTGATAATAGAAAACTACAAATCTTTATATATAAAATTCTACTGTATGTGTACATGTCACTGAATTCCACCTAGACGGCTGGACCGATTTGAATAATTTTTATTTTGTATGCGTTCAGGTGGCGCCTTGGATGGTTCAGATTTACAAATCAGCCAGGCAGGTTGTGATGCAGTCGGTATCTATACTGCAAGTACAAGGCTGAATCGACTTGAATCAATTTTTATATGTGTGTATGTTTGATACTTTTTATTCTGTCATATAAAAGATTTCTAAGAACTGATGAACCCATTCGGCTCAAAATTGCTGGAAAATACTGCAACCCATTTTTCTAATTTTGACCCCACCTTGTTAGATATATTTTTTGTGACCGATCAAAACAAAGTTATTCTTTTTGATCAGCTATCTGCGCCAGCGCCAGGCTGTTCAAAGCATGATTTAATTTTTTTAACTTTCGACTTTTAAGTTGAGATTCATAGTCATTCCATCGAATATCATGATTTCAAACACATCAACTAATCTTCACTTGAAATGGATCTCAGAAGCATAAACTGGAATAATATCATGGAATCTCTGATAGATTTTTTTGAATAGTAAGGTAAATAGATTATTTCAGAGCCATGTACCCCTAAAAACCATAAGCTGCGCTCCTAACAACAAACCTTGGTTCACAAATATCATACGTTCTTTGATTAGAGAGCCTGACTTAGCCTACAGACGGTGGAAAATTTTTCGTCTTGACAGCTTTCACCAACAATATACCACTTTGCGCAACAAAACTGTTCTAAAAATTCGTACTGCAAAAGCCTCTTTGTATTCTACTCATTTCAATACGTCTTTAGGAAGCAAGAAAATTTGGCAAAAATTGAAAAATGTTGGTGTTGGAAAAACATCTTGTGGTTTACCTGAAGACATAGACATCAACGCTCTCAACAATTCTTTCGTTTCTAACACAATTATCAACCAACATTTCATAGATCCCCTACAATGTTTTGAGGAGATTTTGTCAGCGCGTAACTCAAACTCAAAATTGTTTATGTTTTCTCCAATAACTAGGGGGATGTGGTAGAACCGCTCCTTTCTATCAAATCCAATGCTACAGGACGTAATCACATGCACCCTTCGTTTTTGAAAATTATTTTACCAACGCTCTTGCCCTTTATAACTCATATTTTTAAAGGCGATGAATTTAGACCAATTTCAATATTGCACTGTTTGTCAATAGTTTTAGAAAAAATAAAACGAAATCAAATGAGTGAGTTCTTTAATCTGTTCAATTTGTTAACACCTAAGAAATTGGGCTTTCGCTATAAGCTTTGCTTATAGCGTTTTTTTTTGTCGTCCGGAACTGTTCCGAACAGTTCTGTACTCGTTCTCTTGGCACAAGATGACAGTTCTTGTTCTGAATAGAACAGAAAAACGATTCCGAATTTGAAGTCAGAATCAAAAACAGAATCACGCATACATGCACACACTCGCATATACGTACTCGCTGCCATGTTTACAAATAAAGAAATTAAAAACAGTCATGTCATCTGCAATTCTTCATATGAGGTTTCACAAATACACAACCATTCAACCCTTAGAAGCAAAAAAATGTGTTTGCCTGTTCGTTTGGAATCCGGAATCGGACAGTTCTGTGTACAGTTCCGGATTACCAAAAAAAAAACGCTATTAGTGTCTCAGAAGATATAAGGAAAGCCTTAGACGAGGATAATGTGACATTTTTAATACTCTTCGATTTCTCGAAAGCGTTTGAAATGGTAAATCACGTTGTACTTTGCGAGAAACCCTACTAGCCCAGGAGCCCCCATACAAGAAATTCCCGTCATCGCGCCCACTAAAATTTTTAATGAGGAATTAAAGTTAAAGCCAAGACGAATAAGATTCGCTTGGTCGGCGTGAATTGAGTTAGCCGGAAAGGCCGCGCATACCTGTTGCAATGTGGTGAAATGTTTCCATTTTGACGGATTCTATTTTTGTTTCTTTCATTGCATGCGTCCTAGTGTTAGATGTAGAAATACCTTGGTTTGTTTGCTTTCAAGCTGCCGAAAGTATTGCGCAAACCAGATTTTTTATAAACGAAACTACTGTAGTTTGTAATAAAAACACAGTGTTTTGGGTCATAATAAAACCTTGTTTGCGCAGAACTTTCGGCAGTTTGAAAGCAAGCAAACCAAGGTATTTCTACATCTAACATAAGGACGCGTGAAATGAAAGAAACAGAAATGAAATCCGTGATGATGGAGACATTTCACAGTCATTCACGAAATTGCAACAGGTATGCGCGGCCTTTCCGGCTAACTAAATTTACGCCGACCAAGCGAATCTTATTTCTCTTGACTTTATCTTTTATTCCTCATTTAAAATTTTAGTGGGCGCGATGACGGGAATTTCTTGTATGGGGGCTCCCCACCTATACCGTGATTTTAACTTTTCATCCTTCGCAGTCAAACTCTTATTTTCTTACTTTACTGGTCGTGTGCAAGCAGTTGAAGTTAATAAAACTCTTTCCAGTTTCCTACCTGTCGTTAGCGGCAGCGTCCCACAGGGTTCGATTCTTGGCCCGTTGCTTTTTCCATTATATATTTTTTTTTTTTTATAATTTGCACACACTAAAGGGGCTTTTTATACCCTTATTATGCCAGAGACACAGTGAGCATTAAGAATCAAGAAAAGGATTTGAAAGTAAGTGTCGGTGTACATTGGTTTTGAATTCATCAACATTGCAATGACTGGGAAAGACAGAGTGTGGAAGGGAGTTCCACATTCGAGTAGTACGGCTAAAGAACGATTCTCTGTACTTAACAGTACGTCCGAAGTTGGGCTCGAGGGTAAACTGATGGGCATTCCTGGAAGCGCGGGTATTACGGTTGAATTGTTTAAGGGGAGGAATGCAACTGGCTATTTCACTAGAGCAATTACCGTAGAAGTAACGGTAGAACAAGGAGAGACATGAGACGTTACGACGGTGTTCCAATGAAGTGAATGAATTAGTGATGTCTCTCTCACCAATCATTCTTATAGCTCTTTTTTGTATACCATCTAAGAGGCTTAAGTATGTAACTGGAGCACCAGCCCAGAGATGGGAATTATACTCAAGCTTTGGACGAATATAAGTCTTATAGATAATAGCCAGATCAGATATGTTAACGAACTTTCTACAATTGTAAAACAATGTTCGATACGCATTTATGCTGATGACACCCATCTCTATTTGAACTGCCCATTAGGACTAATTGAACACTCTGCGGTCTGCATAAATGAGGATTTAAGCTTGATTGAACGTTGGTCGGTTGATAACTGCTTACTTTTGAACCCAAAGAAATCAGAGTGTCTCGTTATTTAAAAAAACAAAATAGATGTGTCTTACTTTCCAGCAATCCTTTTAAATAACTGCCCTATTGCTTACGTCGATTCAGCTAAAAATTTAGGAGTCGTTTTTAACCGCAAAGGCGCAACCTAACGTGGACACAACATATAAACAACATACATAATTGGAAAATCGTATGAAATAAATAAAATACTAAAAAGTAGCTCAGAACCAGGAACCACAAATCAGTCATACTAGCTGCCCCAGTAAACGTTGTTTTGTCATATAAATAATTTTTAAGAACAGGTATACCGATTTGGCTCTAAATTGGTGGGTAGGTATAGGTAGTTATAAGGCTATACCACAGATAATAAATTTATACAGATGTCTCACCCTTATGGCGAGAAATGATATATGAAACTGAAAGCTACCAAAAAAAAAGCTTTTTTCCAAAAGCTTTAACGCATTCACTTAATGCATTAAAAATCTATTTTCGCTCGCCTCATTGCCCATAAATGAATACCTACTTAGGCAAGGGAAAAAGCTTCTAAAAGCTCCTTGTCTGTTAAGGCGTTCTCTGTTAAGAGCAAAATATGTTTCATTTTTTTCTACAGGGATGAGACATCTGTATAAATTTATTATCTGTGGCTATACAATACTTTCTTGTCGTACTAGCTGACGCGGTAAACGTTGTTTTCATATAAATAATTTCTACGAGCTATTTTAGCTGCAAAAAATATCGCTGTTGACGTTGATAAAAAAAAAAAAAAAAAAACAAATAAAAAGAAAGTACTCAAACGCCACAGTGCGTAATGAGATGAGGATGAGGTTTGCAGGTTCAGCTAGTATGTATTTTTTTTTTTTTTTTACTACAGTAAAATCAGATAATTATAAAAACATAAATAGTTTATTCCGAAAAATCAAAAAGAAAAACTTAATCACTCCATGTCTAAAATGTCGGTATGAAAAAAGGGACATCGCTAAGTTGATTGAAATTTGAAAAATTTGGTTGTCAAACAAAAGCCTGAAATGTGCGAACAGATTTGGTGTTTTGAAATTTTTTTTGCAGAAAATATGGTTTTGCGTTTGGCGTGAGAAGGTTTTCAGTTTAAATATTATATTTCAAACCCTTCTCGAATGTGGGGAGAAGAGATATAAGGGGTTTCCCAATAAGAGGTGTTGTTTTGATATTCAAAGAAAAATGGCATTTTTTGAGATAAATGATGGGATGTTTATTTAATTACATATAAAGAGGAAGGTATGCCGTTAATGGAACACAACATCAGCCAAATGGCCACGACCACGCTTACAGGATCATATCCGTTTCATGAAATTTTCCATCGCAAAGTGGCTGCCCTATGTCCTCGATAGCCTCACGAATTCCATCATTGAGGTCTTGAATCGACGCTGGGCTGTTGGCGTAGACCTTATCTTTGACGTGGTCCCAAAGGAAGAAGTCGCAAGGTGTTAAATCACAAGATCTCGGTGGCCAATTGTGATCACCTCTTCGAAAGATAACACGGTCCGGAAACTTTTCCCGTAAAAGATCGATGGTTTCATTGCTTTTCACCATTTTTATAGTGAATTTTAATAATTTCAATGTGTTGTTGAAGCGTGTATCGTTCCATTTTTATTAATGGCGTAGTTTCTACTTGTCAAATGTCAAAAAATGACAGCTTCAAACGTGACAGCATTGTATTTCTATAAGCTAGTACCCGCTAGATGAGAATCGATTGTAGTGCCATCTTGAGATCTGGCGCAAAAGCTATTTTTTTCCCAATACCAAACTATGTAAAAAAAAAATAGCTCTTGCGCCAGATCTCAAGATGGCACTACAATCGATTCTCATCTCGCGGGTACTAGCTAGATAGAAATACAATGCGTGACAGCTACCGAAATAGCGGGCTATTCAAAATAACACCTCTAGTCCAGTCACTTTAGAGAAAAAAAGGGGTCAATCTCGGAATTTGAGATAATAAGCTGGAAACTCGTATACAACTTTATTTTGGTGTTCTAAAAGTTGTCTCAAAAGTCTCATATTATCTCGTGTCTGCGTCGTAAGTTATTCGAGGTCAAAGGTCATGAAAATTGGTTTTTGGCAATTATCTCTGTTTCTATGGTTCCAATCACTTCAACACCTATTATGAAAATTAAAGATAAGAAAATTTGCCACAACTTTTGTCCAAACTTTTTTTCTATACGCTCAACCCTTTTCGAGATAGAGGGCGGAGAGCACCCAGCGCTCAGGCATATATACTGTAATACAAGGTCAACCGTGAATCTCGGTGAATAATACCTTGTATACAGTTACTAAATTATTAATACATTGTATTAAATGATGTTATATATATATATACTAGCTGACCCGGCAGACTTCGCACTGCCTAAATCGATAAATAAAAGATCTAAACTTTTGTAGCCCACTACACAACCCACTACCCTGCTACCCTACTACCCCACAACTCTGTTAACCAGTTACCCCGCTACCCGTCACCCCACTAAACACTGCCGGATACCCAGTATTTCTACGCGCTACACGCTACCCTGTTACGCTGGCCCTTACCCTGCTTCTAACTACTCACTATCCGTCAACCCGCTATCCGCTTCCCACTACCCCGCTACCCCATCAACCACTACCCTGGCCATTTCTCATGAAAACGGCGTGGTCGATTTTGTACAAAATAATAAGAACCCATCTACGCCACTAACCGAACATTCCCTCAACATTTGGTTCTAAACACTCCACTGGTATAAAATCAGTGAGTCCTCAGCGAATTTGTATGAGATTTTTATATATCTAAGAAAACAACGTTTACTTTGTCAGCTAATAAGGTCGTGACAACTCAGAAATCTTCGTTGCCTCATGCACAACAACTTTGTTAAGGATATGGTCAAATGCAAAGTTAACGTTCTGTAGGGAAAATTGTGTTTCCACATTTGTTTCTATATCTTATGAACGGCTTGGCTGATTTTGTACAATTTTCTTAAAAACCCTACTGTAATAATACTCGAACATTTTGTCAAAATTTGATGACAAACGGCACGAACTTTCCATTTTACGAACTTTTCATTTTACCATTTCAAAAGTAATGCATTTCATTTGAAACAGTGTTTTTGAAATTTTGTTTAATCAAATTTTTTTTGCATTTCAAATTTTCCATTTTTTTTTACTTTTTCTTGCATTCTAGTTCCCCATCACAAATGTTCCAGTTTTCCATTTGAAAACCACTGCTCCTGCAATAACATGCAATTTTTCCTTTGCAAACCAATGAATTTTCCGAGTTTTTCATCAAGAAATTTCTATTTTCTATTCGAAAACCTACTTTGAAATTTTCCATTTGAAAACCAATGCACCTGCAATAATATGCAATTTTCCATTTTTAAACCAATGAGTTTTCCGAGTTCCTTTCGAAAACCCATTTTGAAATTTTCCAGTTTTCCATTTGAGAGCCACTTTACTACAATTACATGCAATTCTCCCCTTGAAAACCAATGAGTTTTCCGAGTTTTTCATCAAAAAAATCTGATAAAAAAAAAGATCTTAACTTTTGTACCCTGCTAGTACACTGCCCACTACCCTCCTACCCTCCATAGCTACCTGCTACCCACTAACCGCTACTTCTACCAGATACCCGCTACCTCTTACCCGCTCCTCGCTACCCCACTACCCCGCAACTACACTTCCCGCTTCCAAGGCCATATCTCAAAAGAAACAAATCTAAAAAAGGAAAAATATCGACAACAAAAAATGTCAAGTAAAGTTTTTTTTTCGAAGTCTGCCGGGTCAGCTAGTATATATATGTACATAACATCATTTAATACAATGTATTAATAATTTAGTAACTGTATACAAGGTATTATCCACCGAGATTCACGGTTGACCTTGTATTACAGTATATATGCCTGAGCGCTGGGTGCTCTCCGCCCTCTATCTCGAAAAGGGTTGAGCGTATAGAAAAAAAGTTTGGACAAAAGTTGTGGCAAATTTTCTTATCTTTAATTTTTATAATAGGTGTTGAAGTGATTGGAACCATAGAAACAGAGATAATTGCCAAAAAACAATTTTCATGACCTTTGACCTCGAATAACTTACGACGCAGACACGAGATAATATGAGACTTTTGAGATAACTTTTAGAACACCAAAATAAAGCTGTATACGAGTTTCCAGCTTATTATCTCAAATTCCGAGGTGAAACCCTAAAGTGACTGGACTACTCTTATTGGAGAACCCTTTATAATGTGCAACGATTCTGAATTCTTTTGGAACGATTCTGAATTCGTTCACTTGGTCTGGAAGTGAATCGAATCAAGCATCCATGCACATCTTTGCATGTATATTTATTGGAACAAACAATGTCGTGAATTTGTCTCTTTGGGTAATCCTAGTTATGCCAAAAGTTGCGAATTTGATAAAATGAAGGAGTTACCTTTTCAAGCCATGTTTAATTGGGCTGTTGGTTTTTTCCAAGAGTCTAAATGTATTAGTTTTGTTTCAACTTGGAAAATGTTTACATTTTTGATAAAACAATGTTAAACTCACCCCAAGCACCGCTTCTCATTTGGTTCTTAACATTTTCTTGATCTGACCATAACTTTTTGTTTTTTGAAAAGAATCAGTTGGAATCTTCTTCTTGCAAACAAACTTGATTCAAATAAAGAGCAAAAACTTGTTAAATGAGATTAATTTTCCTAGATATTCAGTTGAGTTGGTTTTAACAAAGTCTAATCAAAACAAGTAAAAACACTTTTTCATAACAAATTTTATTTGATAACACTTCTTGCTTATTTCTACACAACCCGGTTGAGCGCTTTCAGTTCAAAATTCATCGCTCGTATCTGAATCCAATTCTAGGTTTTCCATTAATTGGATTTGCAGTAGTTCGTCTTCAGTTAAAGGTTTCGAACCTCTGGAAACTCCTGGTTTATCTTGTTCTTCAGAAGTTAAAGGTTTCGATGTTTTATTTAGTCCGGAAGTTCCTGGTTTGTCATCGTCATAATTAATACCGTCGATTTCCGGTATTTTACCTCTTCGTCTAGGCGCACTTGGGCGAATTACATCTTCAATATCGATTACATCCGGAGGTTTGACTTTGAAAACGAGTCCTACGTCCTCCGCTGTAACCTTTTTAGGCTTCTTTACTAATCCGGAGCCACTTAGTTGTATAACATCGTCAACGTCAACTACAGGTTTAGGGATGCTAATATCAACGAATACCTCCTCCTCTTGTTGTGGAACTTCATCTCCATCTGGAATGTCCTCCTCCAGAATATCTTCTTCCAGAATGTCTTCTTCAAGAATTTCTTCCTCAGGAGCATCTTCCTCAGCAGCATCTTCTTCAGGAGCATCTTCCTCTAGGTCGCTCACCTCCAATTCATCCGCGACAATTCCTTTATTCAAATTATCCTCACCATTCTCAGTGGCTGCCAAGTCGATTTCCTCTATTACCTCATCTTCACTTTGCTTATCATCGTCATCCTCATACCCATCTGGAATTTCTGAATCTTCAACTGTTCTCGTTGCTGGAATGTACATCTTAAAGGTAAACTTCGACTTTGAAAACGATCCCGTATTCACAACTGTACACCCATGCTGAGTAGTAGTAAACGACTGACAATTGTCACCGATTACAAGCAAATCTGGTAGAGGATACAACCATAGAGACGAATCATAATCCCAATAAACTGGATTTTTGAACTTCGTTAAAGGCATCATATGTCCCTGGCAGATGAGTGTGCGAGCCAAGTGGTGGTCGACGTCCTTTTTGTCCGGAAAGTGGATTGTATTCCGCGCCAACCGAGCCAAAATGTTGTGCCGCAGAACGACAATCTGTTGAGTGCAATACTGTAAACGGCAGGGATTCGTCATCAATTTGGTTCGCGGCCAAGCGTCTAGTAAATCTTTACACAAAACCGGCGGAAGACTGTGACGTGGAAAAATGCCCGACTCAATGGGATCGTAGATGTGTGGGATGAGAATTAAATCGGTTTGTTTCTTGAGCTGATCGCAGCCCCTGGCTGCTTCGGCCAACTGCTTGAAATATGGTCTGCTGTGGTAGTAGTTAACTGACGTATTCGAGAATGGTCCCATTAGAACTATGCAAATAGGTGGACAGGAATCATAACCGAGAAAGAGTTGTCTCAATTTTTGAATTACTTCTGGAACATCTAGAGAAACATCGGACAGAAATACCATTGTAGCATCGGTATTTGTGCGCTCGATTTCTTGGAGAGCCACCGAATATTTGAGAAGCCTTTCCGAAGGCCCACCCCAAGTGTTCGCGGTACCGAAGAAAGCTCGACTACTTGCGGCTGGTTCGGCTGGAGGAAATCCCAGACCATCCACTTTGAAAATGTTGTTTTCATACGATCCTTCTGCCAGCACAAACATACCCTCGCAGAAGAATCCGGCATGGTATCTTGCCTCGCTTAGATCGACCTCAACAAATCCCGTGGGATCTTCTATAAACAACTTACCCTCAACGATCGAATTGAGTTGGCCCATGATCACAGCTTCCTTAACTTCAGTCGAAGCGAGCAAATTCTCAACATAGAGCAGTTTGAATTTCTTTTGCCCACCGGCTTTCTCTATAATCGTCGGTGAAAATAGTTCATGGCGAATTGTCTTCTGATGGAGCATGTAGTACCGTTGTTGTAGGTATTCAATTTGCATCGATACATCGGGCATCAATGAACGGGGTCTTTTATCGTGTACAAATTTTTTACTCTGCAAATTGTAGACGAAACGAGGTGACTTGAAGGCATCGATTACGTCGAATACAGTCTCATGCTCTTGTAAGCCAACGCGATTGATCTCTACAATAGCTTTGTCTATAATTTCTCGATCGATATTGGGCGATGTGATTTTGAGATTTTGTATGTTTTCGATGACGGTTGTTAGCCATTTATCGTGCTCCGAGGCTGCGAAGGGAAGCAATTGTTCGGCAAGGTATGCTGAATTCTCTGATCGAATAACGAAGCCACTTAGTTTGAATGCTGATGTGATTTTCTTTTTCAGTTTGTCCATGGTGATATGTTTGTATTTTTTGGTAATATTTTTAAATTAAACAAATAATAACAATAAACAGCTTGGAAGTGGTTTTTACTTTTAAAATTTCTTAAATGTCAATTTTGGCGCGCGAATAGAAAAATAAGGAGGTGTTCCGAATTTCTCACTCATGCGAGTACAGGCAGGTTGAAAAATTTCTACAGCAATCGACAAATTTTTAGTGCCATGCATATGTGCATTTTGTGACAAGAAGCAATAAGGAATCAGGGGAAATTAGACGTTTAAAACTGAATTTACTTAATTATAGTTACTTGATAAACATTTGATTGAGAATATTTCCTTGCTCTTTTCTAATAACTGAAATTAACTCTTGTTAAAGTGTCACATAAAGTCTATGACGGAGTTGAACTTCTACTGAAATATCCATGAATGTGAAAGGAGCTTAATAAGAAATATCTATAGTATTGGCATCACTTTTAAAATGTTGACATGTGAACTGACAAATCCAACAGCTGTTTCATGTGACGTTTAAGTGGTGATGTTTTGTTTTGAGAAATAAATTTGGATTTTTTGTTTAAATTTGTTGAAAAATTATTTGGTATACTAAACAACAATGCAAAATATACAACATTTATAATCATTTAACCAAAGCAACCAACCGTGAGTCCTCGTCAATCGTTTTCTTCGCCCTTATTCCAATATATTCCAACAAAACCAAAAGTACACAATGCTCGAAGGCTATCCCCGGAATCGGATGTTTATAGGATTAGGCATCCTAGTGGTTTGCACCATTATTATAATCATTATCGAATCATCGAAAATAAATGTCGACCAATACACGACGCAACCACAAGTAGCCATAGAAAATAATTCCACCTGCTGGTTGCGAGAAGAATACCATGTAATTGAAAAATGCCACCCGTGTACAGAGTTTGAAGTGGTCAGCAAAAGTCTGGGCGTCTGCATTCACACGCATTATAAGGAAGTGCTTAAATGCAAAAGTGGCGAAATTGTCACTCGCAGTTGTGATCGTGTGGCAGAAATCGAAAAAAGAAACCTCATAATATTTACTGTTGTGTGCGGTGCTATCGGATTCCTAAGTTATTTGGTGGTGATGTTGAGGGAGAAGGTTCTTTACAAACGAGCGCAGCTGAAAATCGAACGACGATTGAATCCACCTCTGTTGCATTAGATTATTCAAACAAAAGAACTCTTCCAAATACTACCTACAGTGTAAGCGTTAGAGAAACAAGTGTTGTGAGTAAAATGAAGAAATCCTCTGTTCGAAGTATGACTCACTTTCGTTCTCTATTTTCAGGAACACTCCAAAGGTTTTAACTGAATGAATCAATGGTCTTTTTTCTACTGTATAAAGTTAATTTAAAATAAAATTATTTATATTTAAGAGAGTTTAGACTTTCCTTTAAGAACCAAGAAAAGTTTCAAAGCATTTTCCACCTTCGATAGTTGTGATAACAATTGAACTCCTTTTACTTCGTGTAAATAATCGTTTTATTGAATAAAAACATACAAGTTTGATAACATTACATGGTAAATAAAATAATACCATTTTTTTAAAGAAAAACTAACGTTTTTCGGAATGTTAAAAAGGCAAAAAAGGACATGAATTATTTAAGTACTTGGAAACTTAACCAACAATGAAAACACATTCCGCAGTTTTGATTTGCAGGACGGAGAAAAAAAAACTAAGAATTCTGCATGGAATTGATTCGTTTTACCTATTCTAACTAATAACGACGACACGAATGACGACAAATTGATCTATAAGCTTACTTCCTCCATTCGCGAATCAAATCGGGTTCGACATTCGATGCATTGCTAAGATTTGACGACGGAACGACTTCGCTTTGTGAAATATTCGCTGACTTCAAACTATTTTCGGAAACTGGTAGCGGTTTGGCCACACCGATGCGTACAGTGCCTTTGGGCGCACCTTTGAGAGCTTGAACGGCCTGATCGAGAGAGGCGTTTTCCAAATTAATCGAGTTAACAAACAGCAAACGATCTCCAGGTATAAGCCGTCCATCCAACTGAGCCACGCCACCGGGCACTAGCGAGCGAATAACAATCAGGGTATCATTCGGATCGATGGGATCTTGATAGTCGAGAATGGAAAAGCCCAGTCCACGGTCTCCTTTCACCAACTCGATCACTTGCGGCTCCGAACTCCACATGGCCAATCCGGTGAGTGGTTCGAGTGATCTTGATTTAAGTTTTGTGAACGACTCATCTGGCCCATTGCCGACTGTGGCAAGACTTCCATCGGACTTGGCCTTTACCAGACGGTCAGAAGTTGGTAGAAGATTCTCCAGATTGTTGCTTAGCTTCTTGAGAGTATCGTCGGAAAACGGAATCAAGGTGTTCTTGCCGCGGCCACAGACCATTCGTACGTCTTGGGGTAGTTCCTTGAGAATAGCAACCACCTCAAGATGATTCATGCCGAGCAATCGTTCCCCATTGACTTCCAGCAACTCGTCACCGGATTTGAGAACTCCATTGATCCCGACCGGTCCATCACTCAAAATCGACCGGATATAATGGTGTGGTCGAACTTCTCGACCGCCCTCGACATCGACGGTTCCTTCAAGGGAAATACCCAATCCTCCAGCGGCGAATTTTTTTATCTGAGCCACGATAACTTCTACTTCGGGACCAACGATCTTCTTCCATTTTCGAAGGATGTCTTGCTCGACATCGGGTGTCAGTTCGGAGTCGGTTAGGTATTTGTGACGGGAAATGATTGCAGTGTTCTTAGCGTTGAGGACATCGCATTCCTGGACAACAAAAAATTAGATTAGATTGGGTGTCGTACTTTGCAAGAAATATGATTCAAAAGATTCAAATTTGGTAAAGAAAAACGAACGATGACGAAACAAAATAGAACTTGAGATTTCTGCTGCTAAAAAATGCAATAAAATAGCTCATCGATATGAATGTGGTGGAGACTTCTAAACAATTAATTTTTTGAATGAGAGGTTAAGTACCTTTTTCTGAAAATAGAATATCAGCGTTTGATAGTCAAAATTTTTAATATCTCCGAGCCAGTTCATTGTTAATTTCCATGTGATCTGCAGGTTAGGTTATTCAGTCGTCAAAAATTAATTTGTATCGCAATTAAATCTTAATTAGAGATCGGAGGAGCATGGTTCAATAGCTACAAATTTGTAATTCTGGTTAATGAAGTTGCCACTCATGAGTTATGTTTAGTAAGTAAGAAAGTCAACTTCCGCTAGGAATAGATTTTATTTAAGGGAAGGCAATGTGGAAGGCGTGTTGAGAGTTTAATAAAAATCATGCTCGGTTGTCTTTAACGTAGATTGTTATTCTAAGAGTATAGTTTCTGTGTTTGGGAATTTAAGTTTGTAATTCAAAGGGGGGCTTTCTACAGCTAGGAGTTAGAAAGTAAGAGTAATCCGCTAGTGAATGAGGAGAATGGAATGCGACATTGGATGTTGTCGTTAAACGGTCGGTAACAGCAGTTCGGGCAGGATCCTGGTTGTGGTGGGAGACTGTGACTTCTTCGGCAAGGCCAACATAACTTTAGCAAGTCGTTGCTTTGTTCGTGTAGAAGGACCATCCTGGAGATGACTGTTCCTTCTATGGTGGTCCACAACATCGACTATTTCACATCACACATTCTTGTGCTTCACTTGACAAATCGAAGACAAATGAAGTGAAGGTTATGTGAGATGCTAACGAAAGATGTTTCATACTGAGTAAATGGTTTTCTAGGTTTGGCTTCATTTGAAAGGGTAAAAAAGCAAGAAAGAATGCTAAGAACTAACCAAACAGTTTTGAAGACAAGAGATGAGGCGAAAAACAATCCAAAACGAGTTTTAAAAACAGAATCATGTTAGCAACACATACCTCGTCTAATTCATCAACCTTGCTCTCTGGTAAATTAACAATTGGAAGGGGAACCTCTGTGGGAATGATCTTCATCGTGTCCAAGGAATCACGAGCTGCCATGAGTTTTTTACCGCTTCCGAAAGAGCTCAGAGTTAAGGGATCATCGGCGGCCTTCTTTGCTGGCAGAGGAACAGGCGCAGGTGCATCTGGTATATCCTCTGGTGGTTCATCAGTTGGTGGTGGCACAGCAGCTGGCTTAGTTGGAATTGAGACTGTTCTTTGGGGTGTGGCTGGCAATGTTCGCGACGGTGTAGAAGGCAAGCTACTCGGGACTTGGTCATTTGCAGCGATGGCTTGCTGCAACTGGTCATACTTCGGACCACGAAGGTAGCGTTCCAAACGCAAATTCACAACCTGTCCACTCTTTTTCAATAATTCGACAGCCTGATGATTAGAGAAGCCTTGTAGACTCTGTCCGTCGACCTCGATGATGCGGTCATTCACGCGAATACGTCCACTCATATCAGCGGCGCTGCCGGGTGAAACGCTTTTCACGAAAATTCCCGACAGCTCTTCTTTTTCGCACACATAGCCGGCTATTGTGATGCCCAATCCGTTGGCATCTTTGGTTAATTCAACTTGGAGCTTCTCGGTCTCCGGGAGCTCCATATCATCCAAGTCGATTGGTGTGGCCATTTGAGGGCGCTTCGACATGTCCATCTCACCGCGATACACAAACCGCTCGTCTTCTGTAGTTGTTTGTGGGGTAGACGCTGTGGAGCTCTCGCCAAAGATCTCTGGATAGCCTGCGGCGATGAGAAAACGTTCCAGTTCGATTGGGTCTACAAGAACTCGCGATGGCACGGTCGCACATCCAGGTTCGAGTTCGTATTTTGGTTGAACTTGTTCGATTGGTCGGGCAACAACCAAGCGGACGTGAGTTCCCGATTGACGGAGCACCGAAGCCACTTGTTCAGATACCATGTCATGCAAATTAACATCGCCGATTTGAAGGATGTGGTCTCCACTTCGGAGACGGCCATCACGATCAGCCACTCCTCCTGGGAGTATGGTCTTTACAATGACCCCTGATGTCCGGGCGCCGATTATGCCAAAACCAAGACCAGTTCCATCGTTGACCAGCTCGATGGCCTGTATCTGGGCGTAGTCGGAACTAAAGAGGTCGACAGCGTGTTTTGAAGAATCAGAGACAACAGATTGCGGACGTTCCTCATCAGCACTTCGAGAGAGATCGGAGTAGCCACGAGTTTTTTTCATAAACGTTCCATGGTCTTCTGTTAGACTGTGTTCTGAACGAGAAAAAAAATTACAAACACCGTTTTTTTGTTGCTAGGGAGACTATTAACTTACCAGCTGAGCTCACAATTGGGAAATTATTGCTTGTTGGGCTGCCCAAACTTCTCGGAGACAGCTGTGCCGAAGAGACTCTTGGTGTGTCATCGCCAAAATCGTAAACCACGTCGCTAGGTACGCTGAGAACCAAATTGCCACTCACATCAATGTCGAAATCGTTTGGCAGCATAGACGGATGCTGAACCAATTGGGTGTTCAATTCCGATAGGGAATCTTGAACATGAACGATTGTTCTGAACACAGGGTCCTGTAGAATGTCCAAAATGGTCTTCAGACTCTCTGCTGTATTCATTTGCAATTTCGGATCATCGGATTCATCGATACCCTGTTTTACAGCCTCGATTTGCTGCAATGCACTTGAAATATCTGCGCTTAAATGCATTTTCAACACGAACAACTAGTGCTCCGCCCCTTTTTTGTGTTGTTTTGAATGCGTTTTACTAATTCAATTAGTGTGAAAATATTTTCAATGAACACTTTGAGTGGAGAAAATATGGTTTTCTGTTTGGTTTTTTAATGAAAATATCGCTATGTATTTAAATATTCGTTAGGTTTACTTAAGTTACAATTTATTTGCAAGAAAATGCAAGAAAAATTACGATTTTTTAATAAAAGTGTTCACGAAAAAAATCAGAAGCAGTCAACTCTATCGGAATGTTTTTTTCAATGACAAGTAGTGACAAGTGGTATGGTGAGTTTTAATGACAAAGGTGTTTTATTGGTGTGGTGAATTGACGTATACAGTGAGTGAAACAACTTCGTATGAAATATTTAAATACATTTTTCACGGAACTTCGAATATAAGTTGGACAACCAAATCCCAGTGAAATCCAGCTCAAAATAATGCCAATCTTGTGGACTAATGCTTTGTTGAATTTCGTCAATGTTTCAAATCTATAAATAATTTAATAATTAAAAAAAATTCTTCCGAGAAGAAGAATTGTCATCTGCGAGCAAAGAAACAATATCAATCCGGGTTCTGGGGCCCTATTCTTGAATCAAAAAAATAAAATATGGCATACTTTATCGTATGCGAGATCAAAAATAGTATTCTTGAACGCTTTTCGAACGCTGTCAAACGTCTCGCATACGAAAATTATCGAATGCTTCCTCTCGAGTGGTCAGACCCACTCGAGATGGAATTTCGTATACCAAAATTGTGCGATGAATACGGAATTTCATTAATCTTGCCTAGAATTTTTCAAGGAATAAGCCCTAAGATAATTATATTCACTAAAAAAAATGAAAGAACATTGTTTTTTGTGTACATACAAATCTCTAGACTCTCATTATCTCCAAAGAAGAAGAATTGTCAACTGCGAGCAAGGAAACAATATCAATCAAATGTCTTGGTTCTTGGACCACCTTCCGGTTTCTGGATTAACCAATCCCTTTTTGTAAAAAAAATTGTATTATAAGGTTTGTTTGATGTGAGCTCTGAGTCGCTCTGTGGCGCTCTGATTTCGCACTGAACTGTTCGATGTCGCTCTTTTTTCGCCCCGGTGCTTTGTATATGGATTTACCAAGTACTATCAAGAATGGTTTTTCACAGTAGCAATCAGAGAACACACATTACAAACTTATGTAAAAAACTGTCAAACCAAGCAGAAAACCATTCTTGATATTACCTGGTAAATCCATATACAAAGCCCCGGTGCATTTCCACCGTGTTCGATTTGCATTCAGTGCTCGCACCGGGAGCGCACTGAACCGCCCCAATTTTTTTCGGTGCGAGAATTTCGGAGCTGTTCGAATCAGCTGTTGCTATATAACAAAGAGAAGACAAAAACAGAGCACTACAAATGCGTTCGATGTGAAACCAAACCTAGAGAATTTTTTCAGGTTTTTGACAGCTCCGTTCAGGGTAATGACAATAACCGGAGCGCCCTGGGGCTGGTTACATCGAACGAACCTATATTCACACTCTGCCATCTATACGCGAAAATGTTCACTCGTTTGAATGCATTTTCCAATGCGCAAGGCGCAAGACATTTCACGTTTTTACTTTCGAGCACTAGAAAAATCAATATTTTCCAATTGCAGTTTCGAAACAAAGTGGAAAATTTGTAAACAATTTTATTTTCTGCAAGAATAAAGATTTCAGGAATAATAAATTTGTATATTCATCAAGTAGTGGCCCTAAAATTTAATAATGGTTATTCAACGCAATTGGAAAATTCAAACTGAAAACGGAAAGACCAATATCTTGCAAATGAGCGCAACTTCCTCTTCCGAGGACTCAAATGGATCGAATCAAACAAACAACTCTGCAGCAACATCAAATACAAATAATTCATTGTCAAAAATGGAACAAATGGTAAGTTAAAAACGAAAATATAACTTCTGTGTGTTAAAATTTGTTGGCTGGTATTTCTTAGCGGGAAAACTCCATCTTATAAATGTTTTGTAGTTCAGTTTCAACCTCATTTTTTCTTAACACATATATTCAACATTGGAATCGTGTTTCTATAACAAAATTTTCCAATAAATTTGGGGATGAAAATTTGAGCGCCAACTTCAGCTATTGTCTTGCTTCACTTATTTTAAATTTACTCCTAATTTTCAATAGAAATATGTAACAACCCCTCAAATGGCAGAAAATGTTCTTGGAAGACTGAAACAACGCCTCGGGAGTCATGTTAGTGGCCGGAAGTCTTCATCGGATGCTGCTATGCGCTCCCTAGAACTTTTGCGAATCACCATTCAGATTGCTTTTGACAAAGAAGTTGACGTTATAGCAAAAAAGTTCATCGATGTACGTTGTATAGAACAATCTTTATTAGAAAGAAAGAAGAAAGTTGTATAGTAAATTTATCATTATATTTTTGTTTCAGATGTACTTTAAGCCTGCTTTCAAAAATATTAAAGAAAACCTAGGGGAACATGTTATCACCGAAGAAATGGTAGACTCCTTAAGTTATTTAAACCTCTTAGATAGTAATTTTTTTCTATTCAACAGGCCCAAAAAATGATTTGCGCACTTTTGGAAAATTCAAAAGCTCAGTATAATCCACACCGCAATAAGCCAACCGTTGTTTTACCCCAAACTCCTCTACTCCCTGTATCATCTTCAACCGATCAGAGCAATGCCAAACCAGAAACATCAACACAAACCAATCTGGCTCTCAAGCGATCCGCACCAAAACCTTCAACCACTGAATCGACCCCTCATATTCCCAAGAAACCTACACCTACAATTGGCGCCCAACAACAGGCTACTCAGCCAAATTTACAACCAGCACAAATACAACAGCAACCAAATCGTTCCCCAAATGCGATACCACCAAGAAGACAAATCTTTTGGAATACCGCAGCCATATCAACGGACACCAATTTCGTACTTGACGTACAAGCTAACCAGGCTTTTGGATTTGGAACCGACGGAAAAGAACGATTGGCAAGTAAGCACCCAGAACTCATTCGATATCTACCCGATGGCCAAGACCGAGACTGGTTGGTGGAACAGAAAATCATTCCAGCACAAAATCGGAATTCTCGATTCTTGTTTTTAATTCACGACGAAGTTAAGACTCTCGGTCAAACTGATATCTACAAAAATCGTGAAAACTTGAATCTTTCCATATTACACGTTTTCAAAATTCCCAGTTTTATAATACAAAAAATGAAGTTGTTCTTCATAGATTTGAATATCAAGAGCCGAGGGTTAATAACGAACTCCTATTCGAACATAGCGAATAGTAATCATTTAAGGAATGCTTTACTGCAAGGTAGTTCTCAGACCGGGATATCATCGGCTGTAGCAACAGTGACTACAGCAACTAGTGCTCCGGTTGCAAGTAGTATAAGCTCTTCAAGTAGTGTATCTACATCAACTGACACAGTCAGCAATCCAGCAAAAATGAAGAGTTCTCTTAGTTCGTCACATGCTACTTTGACAGCTCTACTCACAAATAATAATGGTAGCAATGGAAGTTCAAAGATGGTGGCTGTCAATGAGTCCAAATCAAACGAAATCTGTCAAAGTGGGTCGAGTTCCATTGGAGTTGTGAAGAATGATATGAAAAACGATTAGATGGCTGCAGAAGGATTTTTCGTTTTTGAAGAATTAACAACAACATGTTAGGATAGTATTTAGGTTAGGATCTTAATTCGTAGAAACTTTTCGATATTCCTGAATTTTGTAATGAATGTTAACTTTTTTAATCTTTTTTCGATGACAAGAGAGTATGTCAACAATTGTTTAAAGAAATTGTTAAAATAATTTAAATCTGTTGATGTAATAAATGTTGCTATAGAAATCTTTAATTTCCTTGTTTCCCATTCATTGGTTTTCACAAAGAATCCCGACCTGCGGCATCTTTAAGATTTCAGTTTGTGTAAAAACTGTCAAAAATCATCCCCACTCCTCGAATTTTTGTGATTCACCCAAAAAGTACACACCAAAAATCTGCCAAATGCACAAAATTACATATGTCAAACGTCAGCAAAATTCAATGTACTTCTTATGGTTTGACAGAACTTACACACACTGCCACAAGAAATTTTTGTGGCTTATGTCGTTTTCCATTGGTCTTTTTTTGACGTTTCTTCTTCTGCCTCCAATGGAACGGGTAATCATGTATGTGTCATTCTTCAACGATTCTGTTTTCAAAACAGAAGAGTTCTGCTCTTCTCAGAAGCATTCCGTCTGTCAAAGTCAGTCCAATGGAATGGTTTCAGAAGACTTCTGGACTCTTCCGAATGCTTCTGGACGACCAATGGAAAACGACATAAAATCGGCAGATAGGGGAAATATTTTTCTCCTTCAAAAGTGACAGATTTTACAATAAGTGGCAGTGAAAGAACGAAAAAGTGGGAGAATATGGCAGTTTTGGCCTTTGGGCAGTTTTAGGGAGTAAACGAACGGACCTTATGTATACCTCAAAGCGATCTACATAATATGTCTTGAAACTTTGAATTTTTATTGAGTTTACTGAAAGTTATTGTTCAAATGAGGTCCGTTCTTTTACTTTTTCGGGAGTTTTGTAAAAACTATCCAATTCTGAGGAGTGGGGATGTAATTTTTTGATTCTCTTAAAAAGTAAAAAGATTCTTGACAGCCTTAATCTCATCAATGCACAAAATTATATCAAACGTCAACAACATTCAATGTATTTCTTATGGTGTGACAGAACTCACAAAATCTCACGCACGAAATGTTTGCGTGTAAAATCGGGAGATAGGGGAAATATTTTTCTCCTTCAAAAGTGACAGAACTAACAAAAAACTTGAGTAAAAGAGTTTTAGTGAGTTTTAGGAAGTAAAAGAACAAACCTTTGATTTCCAGCGATATGACAAACAAAATATTTTGTTTATTTTGCATCAAATTTTATTTGTTTAAATATACACAAAAGTTCATCTTGTTTTTTTTTTCAAGAATAATCGTATTAATGAAATCTTAAACTAAGAAATGCACAATCATCTGAACAACTACAATCTAACTTTTATTTTAAGAAATATCATAATTTTGTTAAAATGTTTCTTTGTTAAAGATTTTTTTGTGAGAACAAGTTGGGCCCACATGAAACCTGCCATTATGCATATACACAAAAATTACTCATTACAATCAATTCATTTTCACTTAACTTTTCAGCAAAACATTCGAGAAGAACTTACAAATAAGGAATTAAAACATGAAACACAAATAAAGCAACAATTCAATTTTTTTGTCAAACGAAAAAAAAACAAACATTGTCGTAAAATGTTAACTTATAAGGCACTGTATTCTAAAAACATTATAATCAAATTAAATAATTGTTTGTGTATGAGATGTTCATTAATAACTAAATTAAATAATTTTGACACAATTCATATAATAGTTTTATTCCTTTCCCTCTTTTGTAAATTTACCTTACTTAATTTTTAAACTAACCAAATGGCACAATAGTTATTAATTCTAATTGTATATATATATTTAAATTTATTTTTTACCTTAACATTAACTTTTTTTAAGAGTATAAACAATTTTAACTCTCAAATACAAAGACATTTTTTGATTAATAATTATTTTGATTTTTGTTCTATAACGAATTAAGTTTTCTTGTACTTTTACTATACTTATTAATGTTTTTTGTTTTTATATTCTGGTGCGCAAAATTTTGATAGAAGATTTTGATTTTCTATCTCAACTGGAACGGAAGTGTTTTAAAATTTAAATTGAAATGCAAACTTTTATAGCAAAATCAATTTTATGAGGAAGAAATCTTCAAATTTATGTTTTTAAACATCTAGAAATGTACAATTCGTCGATGGCGACATCATAAGGGTGGGAAATTTAAAAGCAACAATTCTGTTTAGTTCTTGTTAATGATTTGTGCAATAAAGTGCAAGAAAGAGTGTAGCCTATGTAATGTTTCGATAAAGAACTGTCAAGAGCAGAAATAAAATTCGCAAGAGTGCTATTATTTGTTAATAAATATAATTCATTTTTAATTTTGTCCAAAAAAGGCACATATCCAAGGGCTATGGAAAATTTGATTTATATTTTATTTTAATTTTAAATTTAACAATAACTTTTGATTTAGTACAAAAAAGGAAAAATTTGGGTTAATACAAAACTTGCTTTAAAAATTATTTGGCATCACTGCTCACATAAAAATGTTAAGTTTAACTTGGACTAACGAATTTCGATGATTATTTTTTTTTTAATTTCTTGTATGACTAATAGCCATTACATCGAATACCATTTAAAAATTTCTTGTCTGCTAACGGATTTTTGTATAACGTCTGTAGGGATGCACTTATTTGTACATCGTATTGTGATCCATCGACTGAACTTTCAATTTCCCAGGGTTGAGGGCTCAGCGTATCGATATCAGATTCATAGACATAAGAACTCGTGGGGATATTGCGGAATGTTTCGAAAAATCGTCCGATTTCGGTTGACCCGAAAGCTTGTTGAAAGCCTGGCAAGGGTTTGATGTTCTGCAAAAACAATTGATTATACAAACTAACAAAAATACTCAGAGTTAAACAACTAACCCGAATTTCTTCACGAACATCTTCAGTTTCGATACTTTTTCGTTTCGATTTTTTGCTGGGAATGAGGTCACACTCGACTACACGATTTTTCTTCTCTTCAAATGATGAACTCGTTGGTGTGCATTCAGGTGAGTAGATCCTTTTGATGATTGGACTTGGACTAAAAGCTTTCGGACTAAATGGCTTGGGACTACTTGATGGTGCTTCATTTGTATCGCATTGATTTGGCGACGATTTCTTTGGAGCATATTGATATCGGTGTGGTGAGTGGAAGCTTGGTGAATGATGATTGTTGGAGTTGAATGGAGTTCCACAGCGTTCAGGAGTTGAAAGCTTATATAAAAGAAAACAGAAACAATTTTGCAAAACATTCAATTTCTTTTTCCCAACTAAAAATCAATACATTTTTTTGTCAGCCAAGAATTTTTAATCACGCCATCATTTGTGGCATGCGTTCAAATGAACAATTAAAATCGACCGGTATACCTGCATTCAAAAGCTCACAAGCGAAATACCGTTAAATTGTCACTTCAGTTTTCTACCTCCCATGCCTGCATGAGGAAATTTTATTTCACAACACAACAAAGAATACAAAAAAATGCCGGTCGATGAATGTTATTGTCGTTGTGTGCGGGAGTACATATGACAGCGTATACTGTCGTTTTGAATGTCCTAGATTTCCAAAGCACATGCGTTACAATATTTTCTCTTCGATATTTATGTACAAATCGACGAAGATGAAGATTGAAAAAAAAAGAAATGGCAAAAATTGCAATATACGCGCGAGAAATGGAGAAAGTTGTGGATACTTTATAGAAAGATTTAAGCGAATTATTTAACTGTAACGGTGTAACATAATCATGAGTCCTTTATTACAGTAAATTCCTTTATATCTTAAATCCGTCAAATTTCTTCAAGGAAATAACTGCAAAAGGTTGATTCTAATCCACAGCTGATTATTCATAAGATTTTCCAAATTTATAAAGATTCAAATCTCCTCGGCGCCTAAAAACAATTCGCCGTACTTTAATTTGAAAAAATCAACAGGAGAATGTCAAATTAAACTGAACATTATGTATTTCAGTCTATATGCATGTATTCATATCCTTTGGGCTAAATAGTAACAGCATAAGCATAAGTTAGTCACAGTAAGTTTATCTCATTAACCAATTTCCCACACGACATGGAAATTTAATTCTGTTCTCTTACACTGTAATTGAAACTACAACTTCTGCTTACTTACTGTGTAGTTAAGGTTAGATTGCCTCGCTTGAAATGTTATTCAAACATTTCATAGTCAAGTTTAAGGAACATTATGCTTTCACTTGTGAACTATTATAGCGCTTACGTAGTTCACAGTCTAAGGAAGGACAAGGTAGGAGACGTTTTTTGACGTATTTTCTTCTTCATATTGGCCGGTCTATCGAAAACTTGGAATTTGTTTTAATATGGTTACTGCAAAAACACTTACCACTGGAGTTTGACTATCTATCCTTCGGTTGGAAGCACATTGTTTCTCGTTGAGGGTCCTTTCACTTTCACAATGTGGTGATGAAGAAGAATTTATACCCGATGAGTTTGGGCTTGGTTGTTGATCTGGGGAGAAATAATTAAAATTAAGGTTACATAGTTTATGTAAACACTTTAAATTCTAAATTTAATATATGGGGGTTTTTTGTCCTTTCAGTATCTATATGCTGGCAGATCATCATCCGAACACAGAACACTTTATCAAAAAAATAAATAAATAAATAGAGTGGCGTGATAGCTCTTGAAGAGCCAAGGCCAGAGTGCGTGTGAAGAATTGAGGGGACCTACAATTTAATGTCGATTCCGAACAGCAAAATTGAGGAGCACTTTTCTCATGACAGATTGATAGGTCTTGGAAGTTTTGTCAGTTCTTCCCAAGAGGCAGAACCCGTGAAAAGTGATATAAAAACTTTATGAACACGAGTAGTACTCGACTGCTTAGCAGCTAACGCACACTAAGCCAAGGGCACTTGGACTTTTTACAAATGGTGGACAGTTTCTTCTTAAATTTGCGCTGTTTAAATCTAACTAAAAGAACACTTCGGAGCGCATAAATCTTCCAATGGACGATATATTACTTCATTTATTTTTAGGATAAAATAATGTCACCTAAATCGAGCCTGTACTGTGAGCACAGATGAAGCCATTACTGTTGTGAGATTATAGTCACAGAAGATGATCGTACAAACGCCGTTTTCAGCAACTCGACGTCATTCCACCCACTACTTTGATAATTTTGAGGAAAGGTATTGTGAAGAACCTATAAATACTTTACCTACTCTGTGGATGACGCGAAAATCATCATCATCTCCAGCGATGAGGCTAATTTATTTATGGCTTTTGTAATGAAACGTATTCATTACATACATCAATTCCGTTTTGTTTATGAATTTGAATTCTAAATTTATAATTCATAGTTTGCTTTTGTTCGAAAATCAATAAAGAAGCAATAAAACTTTGGTTTTCTATAAATATTGATTATAAGATTTATTATTCATTTATTAAATATTATGTACATTATTTATAATAGAAGTGTCAACATTATATAACAATTGGTTTCAACAATATTTAACAATAACTGGTAGTGACAATATTTAACAGGAAGGATAATCAATTAAGTGTAACAATATTTAACAGGAACTGGTAACAATATTTAACAGGAACTGGTAATAAATTAAGTGCAACAATATTTAACAGGAACGGTTAATTAAGTGTAACAATATTTAGCAATAGTGTGAAACAACAGGTCAATTATTATCAGAGACTGAGAAAGCAGTCGTACACTTTATCACAGACTGAGACAGCGGTCGTTTACTGTAATCACAGACTGAGAGCAGCATTCGTATACTGTAATCACAAACTGAGAGCAGCAGTCGTACACTGTAATCACAGACTGAGAGCAGCAGTCGACACTGTAATCACAGACTGAGACAGCAGTCCTACACTGTAATCACAAACTGAGGAAGCAGTCGTACACTTTATCACAAACTGAGGAAGCAGTCGCAGTCGTACACTTTATCACAGACTGAGAGACAGCAGTCGTACACTGTTTTAAGTTGCTATGTCCACGTCAACTTTGGACTAGTCTGAGAGTCTTTCTATTTTATTTAGGTATTTCTACCTGTATAATTTATATTTGAAAGATCTCCGATTTTATTGAAATTTTATTGTTCCTTTATTGATTTTCGAACAAAAGCAAACTATGAATTATAAATTTAGAATTCAAATTCATAAACAAAAACGTTTCATTACATTCTCCTCCTTCTTCGGAGACGAGAACCTTCTCGTCTGGAAAGTCTTAGTAACGTCGAACAAGTGCATTTGTATGTAATGATTGTGTATCATTACAAAATCAACAAAATAAACTACATACATACTTTAAATTTGAGTGAATTAATTAACCCAAAATTTAATATCTTGTGGTTAAATTTGTATGATTTAACATTTACGTCGTATGCAGACACGACAAAACGAGTACCAGAAGCAAAATATCACTCAAAGGATAAAGAGCGACATGTCTTGCACTTCAGTCATCACTCAACAAAGCACTGTACTGATTGCAAGGAAACAAAAAAAGTCTAAGAATTACTTCTACTGTAATGAACCCCTTTTTTCGCACTCTTACAGAGCCAAAACGACAAAAGGCTTTTGCCTAGACATCAAAGGTGAGAAATTGAAAAAGAGGGAAAAAAACACACACAAAGTGAAATCTTCAGACTTTATGAAAATCAATAATGTGGAATAGAAGTAGAAATGTCAGGTTAAATTCGTTTACAGACTGATTATTTCTACTTTAATTCTTAAATTAACATTTCAGTCTGCCCATGCAAATTTAGTCTTTTCTTGAAATAAGTTATTAATCGAAAAGTTTAAAGTTCGAACTACCATTTCATGCCGTGAGTAAAAATGGCATGATTTTTTTTTGAATAATTACATTCCATCAGAAACCAATTGCTCATGAAAGTTTGCTATCAGTTGACAATTAACTCCGCAAAAACAAAACTCCCTACAAAATTGAAAAAGCTTATTATTATTTTTCCTTTCACACACACGCACACTACACATAAAACAGAAATGCTTCCTTTTCACAAAGGCCTACGGGTTAAGTTGGCATACAGAGGAAAAGTTTATTATCCTATACACTATCTAAATCTCTCATGGACTCATCATCTAACTAAGAGAAGACGACACCAATGAAAATAAAGTGCACATTCACTTTTCATATTCAAAGCTCATCATCATCAAGAAAGAAAGAAAAGAAAAAACAAAAATGCAAAAATAGTCGAGTTGAGATCGAGATTCAAAAGAATACCAAATTAACCCCTAAATACTCATATACTCTCTTCTTCTAACATAACACAAACAGAAGAGGGATGATCCTAAAAGCCTCCCACTTATGAAACTAACTTGTATAGAAACACGCTAGAAATGAATAAATGAAGAAAACGGAAAGAACAAAATAACATAGAACTACCCCAAACGACTACGCAACTTGTTGAATGCCCATCGCGCAATCAGCCATTCACCTTCAACCCCCACACAGAAACACACCACAGTCGTATAGCATTGGAATGTCTTGAAAACTTTTCAATACAAAACAAATCGCACGGATCTCCAGAGTAGAAAAGTCTTTCAGCTTCAATCCAACAACCACCACGACAAGTCAACCCTTTTTGGACTTTGAGGACACAAAAAGCTCATTTTCATATTCGCAACTTAGTTGGTTGTTCGCATCAGCTTGTCGTCGGTGTTCTTATAATACTCGATTGTCAGAATTCAGAATTATTTCAAAAGTTGAATTTTAAGCTTATTTTCTTTTCAGTTTTTATTTCTTCTTTTTTCTTTCATACACGAAAGAGTCAATGTATGCATAGAAACTTGTTGAAGATAAAGTTATTAAATTTTATCCATGACGCCTCCAATGCTCTCTCCCCGTCCCCATATACTAGGTTAGGTCGGTTTGCCCATGTTAGCAAGGGGTTTGTGTGTAAGGTTATATATGTATGTATGTACGTTTTTTGTCTACACTCTACACACATTATTAGCTAGGGTGGCTGCACGATTGTTACTGCAACCCCAAAATCCGGGTGTAATTTTTACCATGCTCTTTATTGATTACATTTGGACACTTTCATCGGGTTGATGAGGATGACGTCAATCAATCGAATAAACGAAATTGTTGAAAGAGTGTGTCTAATCCGCAGGGGTTCTAAGATGGTCTTGATATATATTTAGAAATTGACCTTTACGCTTTAAACTTTTAGAAACGGAAAGAGAGGATAATTAACTGCCACGAACAAGAAGTATGTTTTGGGCATTGTAAAAAGAATGAATCAGTGTTGGACTATGAATTTTAATTCTGTCAATAAGAATCTAACGGTCGAATTGCGTTACGGCGTTCGCGAAGAAACGTCAATAAGAACCAACCCTAAACATTGCCAATACGACAGAAGTTGATAACCATGTTGTCAAATGTGTTTAAATGAAGAATCAATGAACTCGAATTTCGAGAGCTGTCTTTAATCTGTAAATGGCTTTTAGTGTAAAATCCCAAATGCAATGTAATTTTCTTCCTTAAACAGAAACGTTTGGGTCAATCTGCATTTATGTAGTTTTTAGTAGCTCTAATTTGCGGTTCTCTTTGTTTCGTCATTTCAAAAGTCCAACTAACACTTTGTGGTACATTCGGTTGACCTTTAAGTACTCACATTTTGGACAGAGAACATTAAGTCTTCATGCAAGCAAATAATTGTTGTTGACAGGAAATGTGCATTCTTGGCTTCCCAAATAAATTTATTATTGTTTTGTCTGACTATGAATACACACATTAATAATTGTGTCAACATTCTACGGTGACAAAGTATCTAATTCATTTCCGATGATAACTCATTTAAAATGTAAATTTATTCCACTGTTCATTTAACAATTCCCCGGCATGTCGGTTGACACGAATAGAAAATTCAACACTGAATTTGGTTTTGTGTATGAAAGGATGTGTGTATATGCATAGACACTTGCGATAGTGTTGATGATGATGATGACAGACGATATGCGGGGATTTGGTTAATTGAGTTGACAAATTTCTCAATAGATTTATAGGTTATAATTTCGAATCAGTGATTTTAGATTTTATCAAGGATAAACATTTGTTTTAAGCGGCGCAGGGTCATAAGTCCACAGGTCATAAGTCCGCGCGAATTTTTTTTATTTTCACTCCCCAAATTGTTTCTCTGTTTGGCAAAAAAAATTTCGGCTCGCTTCGCTCGCTTTACAGGGCTGCTCTGTAAATTAATTTCTCTTGCCGAATTTTTTTTTGCCAAACAGAGAAACAATTTGGGGAGTGAAATTAAAATAAATTCTGGGTGTCTCTTCTCGAAGTTCAAACTTCGTTAACTAAATATTTGGACAAAAAAATGTCTTTAAGTATTGTTTTTAGATGTAAATAAATAATATCCACATCTTTTAAGAACGTTGACCACAACAACACCTTCATGCTACTTAGCTGGGTATTCTATTTTTGTTTACTTTATTGAGTTTTACAAAGAAGAAAAGCAAAATTGAACAAATGAAACTGTACACCATTGTGGACTTCTGGCTCACCTCAGTGGGTCAAAAGTACACAATGAATGGGTCATAAGTCCACAGGAATTTTGTGTGGACTTCTGACCCACTTGGGTGGGTCAGAAGTCCATAATTAATTTATGGACTTTTGACCCACCCAAGTGGGTCATAAGTCCATTGTGGACTTATGACCTGTGGACTTATGACCCTGCGCCGTTTTAAGCATTTGTGGGTGGTCGAAATCACTTAGCCTGGGAGTGGGTGTGGTGTGACTTGACACCGAAATTCAAATTTATCAAAGTCAACATTTCCAGTTCAGTAGAGTTCCATAATCTCGATTGTATGTTAAATTGCTGCAAACAAGGCATTTAAATATTAAAAGAAAACTTACCATTTGTACTTGAAACCCCATTCTCGTTCTCCTCACTCCTCCCCTGTTGACTTTCTCGATCGTCTTTATTGTATTCCTTCGTTGGAACACAGTGTTCGTCCAACCTGGTATCAATTGGAGCATTCACTGAATATTCCCCGCCAGAAAGTCCCGCACTCGGTGTAGCCATTCTAATTGGTGTGCTTCCGCATCGTGAACTTCCACTTATTCCACTATCCGTAGTCGTGCTACCGCCAGTCAATGGGGAACCAATCATTGTCATGCCCATCGACGATAATGATGGAAGATTTTGTTGTTGTTGTTGTTGTGCATAAGAAGCTTCCGGTTCTATGATATGTTGGGCGCCTTTTTTAGTCGTTCGTCCATCATCCTTGGTGCTTTGAACTTGCAACCCATTAATTGATTGAGGATTATGTTGGCCATAGCGTTGTTCAGACATGAAGGTGGCAGCTGGATGGTAGGGGTAGTAGTGCAGGTGGTGTTGTGATGCTGGTGGAGCAGTATTTCCATACTGAAAAGCACTATTCCTCACAGAGTAGTGAAGGAGACTTGATGGTGTTGCTGCTCCTTGGTGGTGGTCATAGGTATCTCGATAAGAATGATAGGCAAGTGGTGATTGACCACCACCTCCAATCATTCTGCCGTTGTAGGTTCTATCATAATGTGATGGATGATACAGATGGTGCGGAAGGGGCGTGTAAGCGGATGTAAGATGTCTTCTACCTAAAGATTCATAGCCGAGACCGGCAGCTGCAAAAGAGGATGGATGGTAGTCAGCCGGATAGTTTGCCGATGGAATATATCTTTCAAAGGCATGATGCTGTTGCTGTTGGTGCTGATAAAATCCTTCAGAAGAGTGCAGTGCTGCCAATCGTTGTTGATGTTCTTGATGGTAGCGTAGTAATTGCGGATGTCTATGTCCAGGTACCACAGTAACGTTGGGCGCCATCCGATTCGGAGGGCCACCTGAAAGCACTGAGTCCACACCAATGCGACTCGTCATGGGATGGGCTGACCCAGCGTACTCTGAGTACTTGCGAGCACTGCAGTAATCCATGCAGCAAAGGCAGTCTTATAAAATATTAGTGAGATGTGATTTTCTTTATTTTTATTTCTATTTTTACTTGCTCGTATTGGTTGTCCGTTCTGAATCCAAGCTGCACAAAATTGGCCTTGTAAGTCCAAAAGGCCGTAATTTGGACTGAGTCCTTTGAGGGTGGCCGATTTTAGTCTGTGTGTGTGACACTCCCGTTTTACACATTCATTCCACCCATTCTTTATTGATTTTTCACCCTTTCTCTTCGAGTTCCAATTCCTATATTCCTGTCAAAGGATATGCGGCTCCTCCGGTCAGAGAGTGCGGTTGGTGGTGACAAGTTTCCGCAACACTGGGAAATTGAAATTGATTTTCTTTCTCTGAGGCAGCACTTTTATGCTAAAAATCCTGGATTTCTATTTGATTTTCTCAATAGAATTTGTCCAAGTCAATCAATAGAGCTGGAGAAGATTTCAAATTAAGTTGGATTCATGTTGATTTTTGCCTAAAAATATACAAAAAGAAAAATATTTGTTTGACTTTGAAACGGAACCGGATCTATGGTATGTGTATTGAGTTTAAATATTTGAGAAAGTCGATGTCAGTTTGAATTACATTCAAATATGTACAGGTCAAAGAGTGGTGGTGATTAATTATTTAATTTTATGTTCCTTATTGTTTATTGAGTAAATAAATATTTGACACATGTTTTTGGACACAACCCATTTATAAACAGTTCAATTGTAACAAACATCGAGAGTGCAATTTAAATCAGAGCCTTTCAAACATTAAATTGACCCTTGCACAACCATCAGGATTTGGTTTGACTTTGTTTGACAGTTGCCAGAGTGAGAGAGTGAGCGAATGAATGATAGCAGTGACAGACCATCGACTAAATTTGTAATTTTTAGCAAATTTTCGATTAATATTTATTCGATTCACTGCCGTATGAAAATGTGTGGCTTCCTTTCCAATTTTTCGGGAGAACACGAGAGGGGATATGCAAAAAAGCTCTCCGATTTTCCGGGTGGAATTATTTCGAAATTTAATTTTACGAGATAATTCAATTCGAAATGCCGGAGGATTTTTGCTTGACTTAAAGTGCTGTGGGCAGGATAACAAATTTTGCTGGCATCATAATTGACTTGATTTCATTTGCTGCTGGGGGGTATCATGCGAGAAAATTGAATTAAAATGCATTTGCGAGTCCGAGTAGGTGATGAAATAGCGAGTTGGTTGGTGGAAATGGTTTCGCTGTTGAAACCGAATGTCTGGTCACGATCGTGGTTAGCCTGAAGAGGGTTAGGTTCTATTGAAGTTTGGTAAATATTTTTCAGGGGAATAATGAGACCTTTTTGTTGTGTTTTGGTAGTTGCTTCTTTCATCCGGAAACCTATACTACAGCTTTGTTTATATACAAAACATTAACTGCTCCAATGAAAATATTGCTTTAAACTCGTAAAAAGGCACTCAACAGAATGTCACTTCTTGTTCGCAACAATTTTTCGAAAAAAATGCTTCCAGTTGATTAGCCGTAAAATTTTGAAATTTCCCTAAAAAACTCTCATGGGAGAAATCACTTCAAGAAGCCAATTTTAACGGCGAAAACTTCCAAGAATTTTAAACCTCGTCACCAAGTGTCTTCATATTTCGTGTACAAAAAGGGTTTGAAAATAATTACACTTCATCAATAATTTGGAAACTTTTAGCTGAAATATTTAATTTATCCAGGAGACATCCCAAACTTCGTTTCTCTTTCTTCGTTTCGTCTTTCGTGGTAAGCACACTATACCTTCATCGTCGTTGTTTCTTATATCCATTTCCTATTATCAAAGTGAACATATCCTTCAACCAACACAACATCGCTAAAATCACTTACATTGAGTTAATTAGAATCCTTCCTCGAGCACTTAATGGCATCAACCTTGCCGTTGAATATTCCCTGGTTAAGTAGAGTTGGCAAAAAGGATGTATACACAACACATATTTATTTGTCATAGCTGTGTTTAGGCAAAAATGTCTTCATTATTTTATAAACGAGAGAAACTTGTCGTGGGTATAAAATAATCTAACGGCTGATGGTAAATAAGTTCTGAAAATAACGACATCAACGGAAGTATTAGCTTCACAAATTAGTAACTTGAAACTGTCACACTCACACACTTTCGTTCATCATGGTTAAAAAAAAATTAGTGCGAAGCCAAAGGATCGTCAAATCATATTATAAAAGGGCTAATACTATTTCTGTGGTACACTTTACGCGGCCTACAAAAACCAGAGGAGCATATACTTATTGCAAATCACACGAAAGCGTTTTTTGTGCAGATTTGCCATGAAAATTTGTAATAATTTTTACAAAACTGATAGCGTAAGAGCCAGTGGGCGGCTACCTATATGTATTTTACCAGACTTAAGTTTTCGCACACAGAGACTCTTTTACCCACCATACATGAAATCGGGGTTCACTAAGCCGAAAGTGGCGGACCCGTGTCAAAATCAGGTGAGACAAGTGTCAAATTTTGGTGAAGTGTGAAACCATTTCACCACGTCTGTCGTTTGGAAATTTTGAAAATATATCATTATTATTGTCGGAAAATAATAATGGCAGACGATTATCACGCGGATAACAGTGGGGCAGACAACTATTAAAGTGTCAAAAATGTCGAATGTTGAAAGTATTTGACCAGGTCTGCCATTGATATATTTTATTCCTCATACTCTTTAAGAGCTTATATTTCTCACGGCAGACGTTTTCATGGCGGACATTGATCAATAGAATATAAAGTATGCATAGGCTTCGGATTTCGTTTGTGACTTAATCACCAATGTTCCTGGTAAGCTAATGAAGAATCCATTCTTTATCGAACATGTTTAGATTAGTTTAAAATTTACTTTTTACAATTTTCGTTTTATTTTTACAGAACCCAATTCGATGGATGATGAAGACGAATCAGTTGATTACAGTGACTATGATGAAGAAATAGAATGATAAATTATACTTCTATGTATATATAAATGTATATATATTGTAATGTGAATAATTATTTTTTGTTTGCAGAGTACCTTAATATTTATGATTTCTCGTAATAAATCTACATTGTTATCAACTTACTTATGTAGTTCAGTGTAGTACAAACTTTAATTTCGAAAGACTTACTTTATTGCCAGCTGCACTCAATTTCGGCGGAATTAAATGCCATTCAGGGCTAAAATTTTCACTTGAGGCGAAAATAGTAAGTATACGCCAGAGTGACTTGTATTAAAAAAGGTTTGTATTTGAGAAACAATTCTTGTTGTCTTTTTGTTTGTCTGCCATCACCCAGAAAAAAAGGTCAATTTCCTTTTTAATGGGTCAAACATTTGTTTTTTTTTTTTGTAACAAGAAAACGGCTGCGAAATCTATTCAAAATGTTGGTTTTGTTAAGTAAGTGCACTCAGTATAAACCAGCGGAAGGATGTGTAAATCTGACGTAGACTTCACCTTGATGTCGACGTTTTCAATACAATGATGACAATCTTGTAAAACAGCGAAAGTAATACATCCCCACCCGACCGGAAAGCATCTAATATTTTATTATCTATTGATCAATGTCCGCCATGAAAACGTCTGCCGTGAGAAATATAAGCTCTTAAGAGTATGAGGAATAAAATATATCAATGGCAGACCTGGTCAAATACTTTCAACATTCGACATTTTTGTAACTTTAATAGTTGTCTGCCCCACTGTTATCCGCGTGTTAATCGTCTGCCATTATTATTTTCCGACAATAATAATGATATATTTTCAAAATTTCCAAACGACAGACGTGGTGAAATGGTTTCACACTTCACCAAAATTTGACACTTGTCTCACCTGATTTTGACACGGGTCCACCACTTTTGGCTTAGTGAACCCCGATTTCATGTATGGTGGGTAAAAGAGTCTTTGTGTGCAAAAACTTAAGTCTGGTAAAAAGTAAAATACATATAGGTAGCCGCCCACTGGCTCTTAGGCAGTGATGTTCCTCTACGTGTCGACTTTAATTGTCTACATTTTTCACGTCGACAATGTCAGCAATGTCGATTATGTCGACAATGTCAAGAATCATGTCGAAAATGTCAACAATAACGTCATCTCATCATCTGTCATTTCATCATCTTCATCATCATTCGATTCACAAAAATTTTCCTTTCCAGAGCAAAACCATTGTTTTTGTTTTTATAAAATCAACTTTTTATGCGCAAATAAATATCCATTCATTGTTTCATTTATGATTTTTTTTTGCCATTGTTTTATCTGCAAGGTGCAATTTACGATGCAAGAATTCCGGTTGAATGTTGAATTCCAAGTGCTGATTACTAAAAAGGAAAACTTCTAAAGCTCAAAAATTTTTTTTGAATGACTCCACTAGCACCTTCTCGGATGAGATTGACTTTGACAGCCCTAAGAGAGGGCAAATGTTAGTGAATAAGCAATTAATATTTGAAAGACGAACCTGAATATTTGAAAGACGAAGAATGCAAGAAGTCCAGCGCTCGTTGTTTGCAAAACTATTATAGTATGTAGGATTGTAGGTGTATATGTAGAGAAATGAGATTTGGTTTTCAATGTTTACACAATGACATTTGTTTGTCAAAAGCAAAACTAAGTATTAGCTCCGTTCGCGTATTTTCTGCACTAAAATTCGTAAAAAGAAACATTTTAAAGAGTGGGGGTGAAATTCTCTCACAGAAAAACAAAACTACAAAAAAGTAAGCGAACGGGAAAACAACAAATTTTACCCACATTTTAACTGTCAAGTTTTTTTGTATGATTGAAACTTTGAATTTGAATTTATTTATTTATTTGCTATTTTCAATCAAATGTGACACTTCTCACAAATCAGACCAAAGAAATTTCTGGGGCTAAAATTCGTAGGTTGGGGAAATATTTTACTCTCTCGTGAGCGCTCTCTTTTATGAAAAATTACGAAATTTTTGAGTACGCGAACAGGATTTGGTTAAATTTCGTAATTTTTCGTAAAATTGGACTGTTTTAGGAGGGTGCGAATGCGAACGGACTATTATCTTCACTGTTTTTTTTTTTTTTAATAGCGTTTTTTATTGTACAAAAGAATTGCCCTTTTTCAATTTTTTTATGTTTCATTGTCAAAAAGAATACTTCTAGATCAATTCTGAAGAGGAAAGAATTGATCTCCCAAATTTGAGAGAATTGCTCTTTTTAAAACACACAAGAAAACATTCTAACTTGTCAAACCTCTAATTAAAGATTTTAATTTGTTTATATTGCTCTACTGACCGATCAAAGTGCAGTTTTTTATTTTTATTTTGAAAGGAAATTGGAAATAATAAGAAAAAAAGTAAAATAAAAAATGGGTGTAAGTCCTTGCTAAACAAATTATATTACAAAACCAAAAAACATGTTTTATTGAGAAGTGTTCTAAGGGCAATTCTTTCAGGTTACAATGAAAAATGCTATAAGTTACGTTTGTGGTTTGTTTGTTTAGAAAAATAAATATTAGGTACGTTTGTTTTGATTTTTATAAGGGCTTGTGTTCTTACGATTTATTTTATTTGTAGATATATTATTTGTAAAGATGATATTTATTGATTTTTAAATTCTCTACACTGTCTACATTGTCTATATTGTGAATGTAAACAATAACCAATTGTTTACATTGAATTATATACGTGTAAACAATCATGTAAACAATTTTTTTAGTCTACGTGGCACATCAGGGGCGAACGCAGAAAAAAATTTCGGAGGGGGTTTTAAAAAATATATAGTATAGGGTGATGGCACTGATAGTCAGCTCTTTAACTTAATTTTTGTGTTTGCGTGGTCTTTAAAAATCCGTCATTTAATTGTTGGACGTGAAACTTAGTTTTTTCGATTTGTTGATATTTGCAAATTAGGAAAAAATACTGCTTTTTGCTACCTAAAACAAATTTATTCACTATAATTCAAATAGAAGTCGGATTCTTTTATAGTCAGCCCCTTAAATTCCAGTAGTCGGCCACGGGAGTTGCCAGTAGTCAGCTCCCTTTAGTAAATTAATTATTATTTGTTATTTATAAGCCGTTGTTAAATATTCAATGTATTAACAAACCTTTTTTTAAAAAACTGTTTATTTCTAAATAAATAAAATACAACATACAACAAATAATTAATTAAAAAAATCTTGTATTTCAGTCAAATATGTATTTTATTCAAAATAATCCAAGACCATTTCCAACACTTTAAAAAAGTACGTCCTCGTAACTTTGTTTGAAATTTGTGAATTTCTTTTTTGTGATCGATTTTCCAGTCCTTTAAATGCGCCCACGGGCTGTGTTATATATGTGTTGTATTGAGTAAAAGAGCGTACAAGATGATTCCGTCAATACGCAGAAGTCGCTTGATTCCATTGAATTAGGAAAGGAAAGGCCATCGACTTAAAGCAGTCCTGAGATTTTTATATTACTTTCCACAATCCGTTCGTTGAAACTATATTGACCACATATTAGAAAAACGTCTCGGATTGTATCCAACTACTAAGAGGTAATACCATTTATCCGGCTCACTTTTTGCAACAGCTTGAGGAGAGAGAACATAGGGAAACAAAGGCATAGGTGTCATCACTGAAGAGAAAAAGTACAGTGATCGCCTCATATTCGTTTCCATGTTGTACCTACAGTATAAAGATTTTTCCAACCTCTTGGCGACTCCTAGTTTTAGAGATAGGCTGAATGAAGTTTCATCTCCATTAAGAATCTTGAGCCACACTTGGCAAAGTATATGAGCCACTTAACAAGCTTGTGTTCTTCGGATAAACTAAAGACAGTTTCCGGTACTTCCTTTCTTTCTCTGCAATTCTAACATGGAAACGATCTTGTAGCCTACCTCGAGGGACTCCGTATGCTTCTCTGATCGGCCAATTGTGGTGTTATTTGTACTAATACGTTTGACGAACTTGTGGAATTCGCGTTTTGCTTTTTGTTCGGAACTAATCATTTTCAGAATTCTGGAAGTTAAGATATTGCGACTATTTCCCTACATATGAACAAACGAAACCTACGAAAATGAGAAAATCGAAAATGTTTGGCAACAGCGAACCATCTACATACCTATTATGACGAATTTAAGGCGAGCACGAGCTTGTTCGTCGTTTAGGGCTTCATTTAAGTATGTGTGATTTGGTGTGGCTATGATGAACGTTTTTTTTTCGTAGGTTTTGTTCGCAACCCCCGTTAGATTCGAAACGACCGATGCAATGTATTTGCAAGCAGATAAGTGAATTTTTGTATATATTCGTGATTCGTCGCAATTCCCGTTATTTGGGACCCACCAATCGTAATAGAATCATTAAAAATTTTCTTTTAACATAGTTTGGAATTTGAGTTGGAAATTTATTTTTTACCATTTCTGTATTTTTTTTTCTTTTGAACAATAATGGACATTTGTTAACTGCACATATTCTCATATTTTGGAGGGGGTTTCAACCCCCAAAACCCCTACCTGCGTTCGCCCCTGTGGCACATTACTGCTCTTAGGCTATGATTCTTTATTTGAATCAAAATTAAACTTTAAAAAATTCGTTTAGAAACGACGAAAAAGGAAAAAACGAGCGAAAAAAACTTGCGATAAAGAAAAAACACCGTGCGGGTTCAGTAGTTCAAATCAGATTAGCAGACCCTAAATTGTAAAAAAAAAACAATAATAAAAGCTTCAAATCGATACCTACCACCTTCTCATCGATGTCAAGGCCGGGTATTGCAGCGTCAATAGAGACCAACTATAGAGCGCAATGTCAAGTTTTAGCATTCCAGAAAAACTCGTCCGTCTGTGTAAGATGACAATGGAAAACTCACACTGTTCCATCATGGTCGAAAAAAAATAACGGACGCTTTTGATGTCAATAAAGGTTTTAGACAAGGCGATGCGCTATCATGCGACTTCTTCGACATCAGTCTTGAGAGGTAGTTAGCGCTCAAAATCAAACTAAGGATCACACTTGCCAATCGCTGCTTCTTTGATCTTTGGACTTAGAAGGTGGTGGTAAAGTCCTCTCACAAGCAACTAAAGTGTCACTTTACAAAACCCTCATTATCCCGGTACCCGGTCCTTAAATAAGGTGCAGAGACATGGACCATGACAACATCGGATGAAAACGCTTTGGACTGCTTCGAGAGAAAAATTCTTCGAGTGATTTTAGGTCCAGTCTGCAGAAATGAAGAATGGAGACGAAGATTCAATCAAGAACTGTATGAGCTGTTCAGCGACACTGACCTTGCCAGAAATGTTAAGGTCCAACGACTTAGATGGCTGAGTCATGTAGAGCGAATAGAAAACAATGCTCCGGCCCATAGACGCTTCGAATCCAACCCGGAAGGACGTCGCAGAAGAGGAGGACCACGACTCAGGTGGAGCACACAGGTGGTAGAGGACCTAAACTAGCTTGGTGTGCGAAACTGGAGACCGCTAGCTAGGGACCGAGCTGGCTGGAGACGCTTGTTGGATGAGGCTCTGGTCCGACCTGGACTGTAGCGCCACCATAAATCAGTAAGTAAAGGGAAATGTCAAATCACAGTGGTGTCAAACAGTTGCTGTGTCTTTGGTTAATTGGCGAAGAAATGGCAGAAATGTCATTATGAATTAAAGTGGAGTGTTGTTCACATTACATTACAGAGCTGGGTAGACTAGTAAATTTAAATGCAAGGATCAATCCAGAGCGTCCTCCGAAATTTGTAGTCAATGAATCTAACTCTACAAAGGAAAATCTACACCACCAGTTTTCAATAGTTTTTGAGAATTTCAAAGTAAAGTCTATGACAATATCAAATGACTCAACTGTTTATCCAATCAAAGAACAAACTTGAAGCTACAAGTGTACCGACTCCTTTGCGATCAAACGAAAAATTAAAAGGAAAATTATCAAAAAGCCATGAAAATAAATGAATACAATTTCCTGCAGAGCTTAAATAAAAAACAAAACCCTCACGAAGCAAAACTTTTTGCCCTCTTACAATTTCAATTCACTCAAAGAAAACTTAACAATCTAAATTCAATCTCCTCAGTCTTCACACACCCTAAATTGGCCACTTGTTGCCGAGTGAATTTTCCTTGTGCGGTGGTTATTTTTCTTTTTGCTTGTTTTTATTATTTTTCCTGATTGTTGTTTGATTTGTTAGTTAAAATTGGTCAAAGCGAGAATCAACCACCCCTACTTCCTATTTATTGAATTGCAAAGAGCTTACAAGGAGCTAAGAAAAGTGGTGGGGTAAAAGTGGGGGGCTTGTATAGAATAGCAGAGCTTAAATTAAGTGGTTATTTGTCAGAGAACCTATAGTCAAGAGCCTTCATTCATTGTTTTTGAACAAAAAGCGTTCCTTTTGTGTTTAGTCAGTTCTTATTTGTTAATCGTTTGAAGGGAATTTTTGATATTCAAATTATTGGCTATTTTTTGTTTATTAAGATCGAAAAAAAGAAAACAGAATGCATTCATTTAGAAAGACACTAAAAGTGACATGTGAAATGAAAGGCGCAACATTCATAAAGCTTCATTTTCCCCGTTTCACTGTGTATTTCACTTTTGAGGGTGTTAAATCTAGAAGGCAGTTATAATTACTCATAACGTGCAGTAAATCAATAAAACTCATTTCTTTAGCACGCGTATACCTACATAAAGGTAAGCAAAATGTGAAAGTGCATTGGGGTCAAAGGAATAGTCACTTTTCACCCATGCAAATGGCAAATCTATTGTAATATAGAATCTGGAAAGGGGTATTTTTCCAAGCCGAAATGCCCCTGGCCCAGGGGAGCGGTTCTTCACTTCGACTTTTTTAGAAATCAGAGTAAGAATATTTTTTATTTTAGTCACTTACAATGATGAAATAAAAAATTATTGGGTAAAGAAATATGAAGCTAAAGAAATAACAATATCATAAAGGCTCTGATTGAAGGTTAAAGAAAAGTTCCAGCAATTTATAATTTATAAGAGCTTCCTCGCTTTAAAATTGATACGATACGATACGATATTGATACGAGGTTGAGTATTTGATTGCAAATGTATGGATTGAAGGAACAAGATGTATTTCCGGTTGCAATTGAGGAGGAGGAATTAATTTCTAAAATTTCAAAAAGGGTGTGACTACTGTAAGAAGTGTTTTTGAGTAATTTATAACCTGATTTGCATCAGAAATGCATCTTACAAATTTTTCTGTAAGTCTGGATTGATCTCGGATCATAAACAAAATTAAATAATGTTTTTTAAGCCAGTGCATAAAGGATAACCACTTTTAAGTAAGTTTTCCTATAACTGTTCTACAAAAATCAGGACCTTTTTTAGTTACATTTCATTGCGTACGTGTTTTTCCAATATAAAAGTTGTCGATTGATTCCTCATTAACTTTGGGATACACTTTTGTGTACATAAAATTGGTCTTTTTTGCTCCTGCAAAATTTCCTTTATCTCTTTTTAAACTGACAATTATCACAGTTAAACAAAAAGAACTTTGTTAGGAGTAACCGATTTAAAATTAATTTTTTTGAACCAAATGGTTGTCTAACGGACAATTTTCTTTTAGTCACACACAACCCATACTGAAAAAACACACACACACACACACACACACACACAATTCCGACAACGTCTAACTAAAAAAGCACACACAACAAAACCTTAAGCCATTGAAATAAATCTATAAAGGACATTTTTTTGCAAGCCCCTTGGTTAGAACAGCGAACGTAAAGAAGACATCACAACAAGGACTAAGGTATAATCCTTTTTTTTTTACAACGCGCGTGGCTAGCGTCATTGCCGAAATTAATCAATAAAAATGAGTAACGTACGAATTTGTGGAAAAAAATTACACTTTCGTTCCTAACTTGACTTTAAATGTTTTCAAACTTCAGACTATAACTTACCATTCAAAAAGTGTTGATGATGTCGATGATGACATATGGAAGGATACGCTTTCGGTGAAAGAAAAAAACTTTCCCAGTATCTAGATGTATAAAGAAAACGCGCGCACTAAGGATACGCGCCCGAAATTTATCGATGTGATATTTAGACGTTTTTTTTTTTATTGTTCTCCTCTTTTGTAATCCATCACTCAAGAGTCATATCGATTTTGTTTTTACAAGATTTAATTTTGCTTTTAACACACAATATTTTTGAACATTGTATACTTGAATATTCTTTTAAACACTATATGGAGTCAAAGATGTCACAGAATGAAGGACCTCTCGAAGGAAATGAGACGCGAAGACTGAAAATGTCATTATACGAAAATTCCGCACACATGGATTTTTCACAGGGCACCTATCCAAGTAGAATAGGAAGCCTTTGGTATTTTCATTTTGTTTTCTTCGCTCTGACAACGTTCGTCATTTGCAAACGAAACCGCACACTAAAATTTCGATCGGGTATATTGAGTTTTTACATTTCGGGTCAAAAGAACGAAGCTTTTTTTCGCTTTTCCAACCCTCGAGTAAATTTCTATACCGCTAGGACACTTTCGCGAAAAGACGACAGAGAGTGAGAGAGAGAGGGAGAGAGTTAGCTTTTTGTGCTCTGGCTCTGGCGAAAGCAGGTTGAAAATGAAATTCACACCAAAACAGAGAGGTTTGGTATTGAGAGCGACCGAATCGAGACGCATTTTGTTTGTCTTGTGTGCATTGATAACGAAATATGGCTCTATTTTCATTCAGGCCAAGAGAAATGCCGTCAAATTTGGAATGTTATAAAGAGCGAGAGCTATAGTTCACGTTTAAAGCTCAATTATATTCTCTCACTGAAAAAATACCTACATAAGAATTCACTTAACCGCTCTTTTGTTTCAAGGAAAACGGAATTCCCACAAGGACAATGTTAGTATGATGATGAATATACACGTTAATAGGAAGGGTGGTTGTGAACGCGCTTTTCTCATTTTGTGAGTTGTTCGTCTATTTCAGGACTGTACTTCACTTCTTGATGTACGAGTAAATGTAAAAATGAAAAAACCAAATATCGATTAATATCCACGGGTGGTGGACCGATTTCATTAAATTTTAACTTTTTTAGGATTTTCTTTGTTTTAACAAAAAAATCCGCTTAGATTTCCAACGTTAATCTGCCACAGCCTCAAAAACTCCTAGGGTACCTGACGAAACATAAATGACCGTTATTTTTTGAATTTGTCAATATTGTTTTAGTTTTTTTACTTATGACTTGTGACTTATGGGAAAGCAGATAGGGTTGATTGAGTTATAAACAAGCACCGCGAAAAGCTTAAAACTGAAAAACTAAATTTGATAGTCTCTTGATACATTTACAAAACCAATCAGCACATTTTTTCAGAGTTTCTTAACAAGAAAATAACGTTAGAGAGCAAACACAGTTGACAGATCTCGAAAATAATTATTAACTAATTATTGGAGAAACTTCTGCAACTTCTGAGTCCAAAAATCGGACTGACCTAGAAAAATGTTATCCAAATGAAATATTCTAATGGATTTTCTGTAAATGTCAAATTACTACACCCCGAACCGAAGCCTGTAGAGACCATCATGGGAAAATCGTAGTGGAACCACTTTCAGTGCTGAGCCACTTTTCCAAGCTGTATAAGGCGAGCGAAATTCCGCCAGCTATACAGAACCATTTAATTTGGGTGAAGCAGACCACCAATTCCACCCACCCGGCATTGACGATGTGAAGATAGCGATGTCTTAACTTATGTCGAACAAAGCCGCTGGAGCAGATGGCCCAGCCGCCAAACTGTACAGAGCAGCTGGAGATGATTTCGTTGGACCAGCTCATCTGAAAAATTTGGTCGGAGGAAAGCATGCCCGATGAATGGAACCTCAGCATCGTATGCCCGATCCAGCTACTAGGATACGCAGACGACAATAGGTATGTATAATGAAGAAAAACTGGATCAGAACAGCACAGAACAGCACAAGTCAATGACAACTGTCAGTTTCTTTTGACAGTTTCCAATCAGCTGTTAAATAAAAAATTGTGCAAGTCAATTAAAATTGAATTAAAATTTTATTTGCTTAAAGGACCATGGATACATCATCAGGTTTTTGTGAAGAATTTTTACTTGAGGGTATGAATATGATGGAAGCTTCAAGCAGCTTTATTTTCACTTCCTCGGAAAACTCGTCAACAGAAAGCGATGATGATACAGATTTAATATGGATTTGGTATTTTTCCATTTTCAAACAATATTTTTTAAATTCATAAACAAAAATTTGCAATTGAAATTTTGACATTTGATATTTGGCACTTAAGCTACATCAGGAAAAAAGTAGGGGCAGAAAAAATTGTACTAAACTGAGCTGAACAACTTCATGGAACACAAAATGACATAATATAGAACAGTTTGGGGCAAGGTTTTTCCTCATGGAACACACAAACGTGTAATTTTTGGATCTTTTCTGTTCTTTTCTGTGCGGAACAGGTTCATTAAACAGACCTAATGACACAATTGGAAGAACACAGCGTGGTGTCAGATGGAGCGTTCGTGAGTCTTGATACGGAGGCCAGGAAGATGGGTATAGCGGTTAACGAGGGCAAGACCAAGTTAATGCTGTCAATAAGAAAAGACAACCAACATCGACTGCTTGGAGCCAACGTCAGTATAGACAGATCTAACTTCGAGGTAGTTAAGGACTTCGTCTGCATAGGGTGCGCTATAAACTCAGGCAATAACACCAGCGTTGAAATCAAACGAAGGATCACTTTTGCCAATCGCTGCTACTTTGGACATGAAGGTAATTAAGTAGTAGATAATAAATTCCTGTCTCGAGCAACTAAAGAGTCACTGTACTAAACCCTCATCATTCCGGTCGTAATGTATGGTGCAGAGACATGGACCATGACAACATCCGATGAAGACGCTTTGTGCGAGAGAAAAATTCTTCGAGTGATTTTTGGTCCAGTCTGCATAAATGGAGAATGGAGACGAAGATTCAATCTCGAACTGTAAGAGCTGTTCAGCAACACTGACCTTGCCAGAATAGTTAAGAGGTCCAACGACTTAGATGGCTGGGTCACCTAGAGCGAATGCAAAACAATGCTCCGGCTCGTAGAGTCTTCGAATCCAGCCCGGAAAGACGTCGCAGAAGAGGAAGACTGCGACTCAGGTGGGGCACACATGGTGGTAGACGACCTGAACCAACTTGGCGTGCGAAACTGGAGACTGCTAACTAGGGACCGAGATTGCTGGACTGTAACGCCACCCTTATGTTGGTAAGCAAGTGCCAAATTACTTATTATTGGACAGAAACCTGCATGCATACCTACTCATTTTCCAGAATGCAATCGAGAGTTTTGGGTTCATAATTTTTTTTGCTTTCCATATAGAAATTGTAACTTTCGTTTTTGACCCAATTTCAACTGCCTTTATTTCCATATGACAAACAATAGGTTTAAGAGTAATTTTCTGTTTGGCCTAAAAAAAAGCATAAACTTAACGCCGAGCTCTAGACTTCTGAGATATTTTCTTCAAACAACATTTTTCAAAATAGGTTTATCCAGTAACCGGGTGTAGGTATAAGCTGTGCTTATAGTTGCTAATATTCTAATCAGTTTGAATCGTATTAAAAACTTAAGAAGTAAACAAATAAAAGCTGTTAAAACTAAGAACCAGGCTTCTTGCAGATTAAAAAAAATAAAAATTCATACAGCTGTACATAAGGAATGAAACAAAATACAAAAAAAACCAACTCAATCGATACTTTTTTCCGTTTAGTTGGAATTTCATAAAACGGCGACGCACAATCACATGATGTCCTTTGGTCAATACTTCCTTCGTTTCAATGGAATTTCTCAAACCAGCCCGCCTAGTGTTTTATTTTGCTTTTTTTTCTATTCTTCTCAGTCTTCATTAGGCTTCTGTCTTTTTTTTTTGCCAAATGTGTGGACACTCTTATTAAGCATGGAGCTCTCAAAAGTTCAACTTCATTCATTTAAATTTCATAAATATTGATTTCTGCACTAAGGAGAATCAAATTCCAAGAGATATTATTGTCATCTCCTTTTTGTGTTCTCATTCTGTAAACAAAAAAGCTCAAAAAATCCACGTGGTTCATTAAGGTGTATATGTTTGAAAGCGGGGCTCTAAATGGTTTGTTGTTTATGATAAACAATAACCTCATGAAATTTCCAATTCACATGTTAGAGCTATGTCGTCACAGAGATATTTTAAATATACATATTCAAAACTTGAATGTATGTGTGTACATATATTATTGCAAGTTGACCCAAGATTAAGCCGACAAAGTAATGTCAAGCGACTTCCTGCTGCTATTGAATTTCCATAAGATGCAAGTCAAAACCGAATTCATTGGCGGACGAAAACGGAACCGGAAATTGAATTGGTAACGGAAATTGATCAAATTCATAGTTTTTCTTAAGAACTTTCCTTTCATTTTTGTATGCGCCTTGTTTCAGAATTGGTCGAATGAGAGTTAATGTTAATGTTGCAAAAATGAAATCATAGGAGAGCAAGTTACACGCAGGTGCCATGTCAGTTAATACGAAATACAGACAGCGAGCTTTTACAGCAATTTTTTTGCACCAAAAACAGCGCTGATGGAAAAATAAATCAATCAAATATGGGCTGCTCTATTTGTTTTTTTTTTTTTTCATTTCTATGTTGAATATTTTCTTCCTAGCTTTGGTATCAGGGTGCAAAAAGCTCCAGAGAATGACAAAAGTTCTGAAATTCGTCCCTCTTGAATTTAGTTAAATGTTACGTACTTTAAAATAGCCAAAATATAAAGCGAAATCTTTATTTTGTATTGGTTCACTATGGCGAATACGTGTTATTTTTTTTTCCTGAAGCCTAGGCAGTTAGAAATGTCTGAAAATAAAAAAAAAAGTCTACTGGTTCCATCCAGGATCGAACTGGAGACCTTCTGCGTGTAAAGCAGACGTGATAACCGCTACACTATGGAACCACATATCTAACTGGTGACTAATGGAAAATAAGACTTTTCAGTTTTTCACCCCAACTATCATCAAAAGTAGCATGCGATTTTATTACATGACAATCCTATTTCATCAAAACAAAACCAGCTGATGTGGTTTTTGACGTTTCAATTCACAAATTTCACCACACATCGTAGAAATTTTCACACCCAAATTATTCAAGACGGAATAAAAATATATTTTACAAAAACAAGACCCTAAAAAACAAACACATGTATATTTTGTAAGGATTTACCACAAAAAAGACCAAAGACACAACATCAAGCAGGATTATGAACTTCCTGCTAAATTTTTTCCGTGCCATTGTTGACAAAATGTTACAAATACTATCGATTGGCCAAAAGACCATCAAGAATAGTTTGAGTATTTATGTAAAAACAAACACTGGAACGACCCTCACTGTTGACTTGGATCCGAAATGGGACATACAGAATGTCAAGGAATTAGTTGCTCCACAACTTGGCCTGCAGCCGGATGAAGTGAAGATTATATTTGCCGGCAAGGAACTTTGTGATTCCACAACAATTGAGGTAGGTTCACCAAGAAAATTATATCAAATTGAGGAAAACTGAAGGTTATGTGTGGTGCTAGGAGTGTGATCTAGGTCAACAGAGTATATTGCATGCAATCAAGACAAGACCCCGTCAAAGCATCATCGGCGAACGGAAGCTTGAATCGCCACTTACTGAGGAAGAAAATCAAGAAGAACCCTCAAAGCCGTTGTGTGAAACGCTTGTTGATCTGCAGCTTCAAAGTGAAGATAGGGTAAACATCAGTGAAGAAAGTAAGTTTCCAAAGACAGAACTTGCCTTATTGTTGATAATTTCTCAACTTAACATTCCCAGATCGAGAACGAACGCGAGCTCATTTCTTTGTTCATTGCTCGCAATGTTCTAAGTTATGTCGGGGAAAGCTAAGAGTCCGATGTTCGCTTTGCAAAGGAGGTGCATTTACTGTACATCGAGATCCAGAATGCTGGGACGATGTCTTACTGGCGAGAAGAATTCGGGGTCACTGTGAAAGCAATGAAATTGCATGTGTCGTAAGTTTGAAACCACGCAAAATGTGTGTTAATAGATTTTCTCAAATTTTAAATTCATTAAAGGACAACGAAATCGGTGATCCACCTTTCGCCGAGTTCTATTTCAAATGTGCCGAGCACCCGTCTGGCGGTGAAACAGACTTTGCCGCCCCACTAAACTTAATTCAAGCCAATATTAAGGATGTTCCTTGTCTAGCCTGTACCGATGTCAGGTAAGTTAACCCTTAGCTTCTCATCTTATCGGTTTCTTAATAGTTTTGTGACTACAGTGAAAACGTTCTGATTTTCCCCTGTGAATCAAAGCACGTCACGTGTATCGATTGCTTTCAGCACTACTGCCGTTCGCGATTGATGGAAAGGCAATTAATACTTCATCCCGAGTATGGCTATACCCTGCAATGTCCAACTGGCTGCTCTGGATCGTTTATATCAGAGATTCATCATTTCAAATTGTTATCCAAGGAGGAGTATGATAGATACCAGCGTTTCGGAGCGGAAGAATATGTCTTACAAGCCGGTGGTGTATTTTGTCCACAGCCTGGCTGTGGTATGGGTCTTCTAGTCGAGCCAGATTGTAGGAAGGTTACTTGCGAGGGTGGCTGTGGGGTGAGTTTTGAACTGTTGAATTTTCAAAACCGTTAAATTACCAAGATATCTGTTTAGTATGTGTTTTGCAGAAATTGTCGACAAGGATACCATATCGGAGATTGTTTGCCAGAAAACCCAACTGTTATAAATGGTGGGAGCTGTGAATATGCCGTTGATCCAAATGTTTGTACTTGAAGTTTCCTTATCGAGCTATTTTAGTAATCGATTTAAATTCTAGAGAGCCGCTGATGCGCGATGGGATGAGGCTTCCACAGTTACCATCAAAGTCTCGACAAAACCGTGTCCCAAATGTCGTACTCCGACGGAGAGGGATGGTAAATGAAATGTTTAAATATAAAGAAAACCTTTTTTAAATTCGAATTTGTAGGCGGTTGCATGCACATGGTGTGCACACGAGCCGGTTGTGGTTTTGAATGGTGCTGGGTTTGCCAAACTGAATGGACCAGAGATTGCATGGGAGCCCATTGGTTCGGTTAAGGAAATTATTTAGAGAAGTTTATTGTTCCCAATACAACGAACACTTCCACTACATGTGTATTAGAGGCGTTGTTGTTAGCTTGAATTGATCTTAACTTATATATTTTGATAAAACTAATATATTTTAAAGAAATTAATTAGGGCATTTCTTTTTGACTTGTAGACTTCCCGCAGTCTTTAAGAATTCTGAAAACACTTCAAAAATTCTAAAGAAAACAACAACTGTTTAACAGAGTTTTTTAATCTTGTTTAAATTCAAAATTTAGCATCGTCAACAAAGTCATCATCACATTCTAATTCCAAGTTCTTTTCGGCATCTAAGATCGCATGTAAGGACGCGCTGTCATCGTCACATTCAATTTCTTCCAGTCGCGCTTCATATTCGTCCTCCATTCGACCAGGCTTGTGCTTGTATCTTTTCTTAGCCATTGCTTCGTCAAAATCGATAATGTACCTTAAATAATCGGAATAGCCTTCCGGCTTTTGTGTCATGTACTCCGAGTTTACCGGGAATCCGATAACTTCTGGGACCATAAATGCAAAGAGCCATCCGACAAGTGGCGTAGTTCCAAATGTATAACTTGCTTCTTTGTGATAGAACAAAAAGCCATCCAACTCGGGGCAATTGTTCTCCCAAAGTGGAAATTGCTGAAAGCCTATGGATACACTCGTCGTGTTTTCAAAGTCATAAAATCTCGTACACACAAATGCATAAGTGTTGTCTGGACTAATCTCATCGTAGCTATTTTCAGTAAATTTGGATGTCAGCCAAAAGAATCTGAATTCTGCTTCACAATTGACAAAATCCTGCTGTCCAAATGTTAGTACGTCGAGGGTGTAGAACGTTGATTTCTCATCGACATAAACACAATCAAGCATTGTGACGTCTTTCTTCGAACCGACATTGCCTGGCAGCAGTGATTGGAAGGTATCAATCAGCCTACCGGATTTTGTGTACATTTCTGTGTAACCATTGCATGCAATGACCATGCACCGTTGGCCCTTGGGACATGGAACTAAGAACCAGTCATTGATGTTTTCTGGCTTTTCCTTAAGCCATTCTGAGAGTTGTAGTTTTGCATCGATTTGATATTTCTTTTTGAATGTCCTAACTCTGTGTTTGGATTTGGTCGAATGCTTGGCGGTGTTTGTTAGAATTTCTTGGAGGTTTCTCGATTCATCTTGGAAAAGCGAACGTTTGAGTTTCTGTTCCTTGAGCAGTTGCTTGCGTCGGGTTTCTTGGATGTCGGAACGGTTTTGGGATTTATAAAGATCCGCGTATTTTGATTCACAATTTTCCATTTAAAACTTGTGGCTGTTTTTTAAATTTATAGAAGTCTAAAAACAAAATATAAACAAAATGTCAGTTGTCAGTCAAAGATAGGCAAAACTAGCATGATATACTTACTGCTCTCTTGACACAAATGTCATTGTTGTTAAAGTGCTTCCTATCTGTCTATCATTTAAGGGTGTCATTACATGCTCTTTGTTTTTTCATATGTTTTGTGGCAGCCAGCGCAAAAATAATTTCTCGTAAATGCGAAACAGAAAAGAAACCTTTGTTAGGCCGTGTCCGAATTCAGTTAAAAAACGGTTAAAACTTGACGTTTGGTTAAATTTTGACACTTCGCATTATTTGACTAGCTGCTGAGCAGGTTAAAAAATGACAGTAGTGGGTAAAAATTCATCCATTTTTAATTTTTAACCACAATTCATCCAATTCGGACACGGCCTTAAACAAAAAAAAAATGACGGGGACTTTTCCTAATATGGTAATCTATATAAAGGGGAACATAAATAGGTAGTGCAAATTTCACAGACGTCCATGTTCATCTTAATTATAATCGGGAATAGATTTTTTTCTTTCTCTAACACATAGGGCCAGTTCGTTCACGCTTGATCATCTTTAATCAAGGATTATTCCAGTTGATAATCATAGAATTCGTCTGAAACATGAGTCATTGTGTTATAGCAGACATAATTGCAGACATTTTTGTTCCTCTTTTTTTCGCAGTTGCACAAAGGCTCTTTCTATAAGGATTTACCAGGTAATATCAAGAATGGTTTTCTGCTTGGTTTGACATTTTTTTGACAGTTTTTTACATAAGTTTGTAATGTGTGTTCTCTGCTTGCTTTGACAGAAAACCATTCTTGATAGTACTAGTAAATATACAAAGCAAATGCTGACACTTTAGCGTCAACAAAAACTAGTATATTGGTATCACTTTATTATTTTTTCAATTTTGGTTTTGCATCCAAAATCCAAACGTCAAACGTCAAGCTTTTTGATTTTTATGTGAATCCCTGCAAAAAAAACCCATATTTATAAAATTTGCACCAACCAAAAAATTACTGAAAAAAAAATTAAGGTAAGCCCGGGAAAAAGATAGCCCAACCCCATTTCTCCAACAAACCAAAACATCTGGCGCAAACGGATTGAAAAGTTTACAAACTTCGAGTTTATTCAACGCCATAGGGATATGAGCTACCCGCGTAATTTCGACACTGAACTCAGCAAAAACCTCTCATGGCTCCTAAGACATGGTGCCGTCAAAGAGGGACTACCCATAGCCTCCAATGGATTCATCCCTCTCGAGGCAGTTCTGTCGCATCGTAATCTAAGCAATCGCTATACCGCCGAGGACATAATGCGTATCGTAGAAGCTGACTCGAAAAATCGATACACCGTCACCACTTGTCCCAGTAGCAAAAAACTCCTTATCAAAGCCAATCAGGGTCATTCGATAGCGGAGGTTTCAGAATTGAAATTGACCAAAATTCGTCATGCATCGGAGGTTCCAATCGTGGTACATGGAACATTTTACAAGAACCTCCCGGCTATTAAGCGACTTGGCTTGAAACGAATGAATCGGAATCATATACACTTCTCAGCATCCGACAAGCTTAAGCCAGGAACTGTGAGAGTCAGTGGCATTAGACATAATTGCGAAGTTCTGATCTATCTCAACACCGAACTTGCCCTTAGTAAAGGTGTGGAGCTCTATCGCTCGGAGAACAATGTGATATTGAGTCCTGGTGTAAATGGTGCTATTAGTTCAGAGTTCTTCGAGAAAGTTGTTGATCGGAAGACTGGAGAAGACATTGCCTTTTAAACTAACACATACACATATATCCATAAATATACTCAATTCGTTGTTCATTTAGTGCCAAATATTGTTATACAATATTTAATTGTTAAAGTAGTTAAAATTTGCTTGGGGCAATCGTGAAGTGATCAGTGCCACATGCAAAAGGAGATAAATGTAGATAAATTGTTCAGACAGCTGTTTTCCATTATAACTTTTAACGTAGTTGTTTTTTATCGAATTCTAGATAAGCGACAAAAAATAAAATGACTGAAAACGAAGCAGAATCAACGGTGTCAGAGCAATCATCGGAGGTCAACACAAGCCAGACAACAGACACTGAACGAGAGAACTTGGAATGTAAGATCTGCCATCAACCATTCGAGACTCTGCAAGAGGTCCTCAAACATGAACTGGTAACACATTCGGCCGCCAAGAGTGCAAGAAAACAGCCCGTGAATCAATTGAAGCGAAGAGTCAATGCTGTTTTGAAGACAATCAACACCGAAGATGAAAAGAAGTTCCGCAAGCGTTTGGGCGAAGACATCATGGATTGTGCTTGTGACATGGAATTGAATATTATATTTAAAAAGTACCTTATCGATGACGATCACCTTAATATCATATATTCGCGTATTTATACAAGTTTACAAAAGGAACTTGACAGGATAGGACCGTACAAAATAGAGCCCTACGGATCCGTAGCTAATGGACTGGCTTTGAAATGTAGGTTCTTAAAGTATAGTCAGACAATTCAAACAATGTATTTCTTTCCTTTTTTTCAGCAAGTGACATTGATTTACATATTTCCCCGACAACAACCAAAATCGACGCCAGCATAGCCTACAAAAACATCACACGAATGCTCTACCGCAGCAAACAGTTCTCAGACATAGTGCCGATTCGCAAGGCACGAGTTCCAATCATCAAATGTGTTCACCTTGCCACAGGCTTCAGCCTTGACATCAACACCTCCGAGCCATATGGCATACACAACAGTGAATTCATCAACGAGCTCAACCAGACTGATAGTAGAATCTACGAACTAATGGTGTTCCTCAAAATCTGGTTCAAAAACATGCACATTTACGGTGCATTCAATATGACCAACTACTGCCTCCTCACTCTAATTATATTCTATTTGCAAAACAGTTCCCCGCCAGTTTTGGCTTCGGTCAAGATTCTGCAGCGAAACGCTCCAAAGCGTATGATCAATGGCATTAATTTCGGCCTGAACTCGCGGTTTGTGCCATTGGACAAAAGTCAACCTATTCTTCAATTGATCAAAGGCTTCTTTGAATTCTATAGTACCTTGGATTTTGGTAAGATCATCATTGCCCCATATTTGGGTAAAGCCATCAACAAAGAAACATTCCAAACCAAGGCATTCAAATATCCCGACTATGAAGCACAGTTGCGGATGTTATCCGAAAGCCAGGGCGAACCTGCAGAAGAACTCAAAACCAATTCAGCTATGTGTGTGCAAGACATGTTTTGTCTCAACATCAATATCGCCAAAGGTCTTTCCGACACTAATGTCCAGTACCTAAAGAAATGCATCGTCATGGCTCACAAAAAGTGTTGCCAGCCGAACTTATCTCCAAAACTACTTTACAAATCATTGTTGGTCGATATAATCGATGAACTTGGTCAAATGTTCCCAACTACCGTAGAAGTACCATTGGCCGTTGGTGATCCATTGGTGCTGGAGATAGTGCCGCGAAAAAATGAATTAAAGGCCCTTGCCAAATTTGCAGACCAGCCGATAAACCTGAACAAAATTTGGGCCAGAGAGTATATTCAAGCAATTGAGGACATCCTCACGAAAATTTACAAAATTGACATGACAATACTATTTCCGACAGCGAATAGGAAATTCAAAAAAATTGACGAATCTGAGGAGCTACCGTTGCCTTGCAAATGGTCGATTACTTCGTCGGTGGATTTGTGGTCGGGACGTCAATTGTCACGGGGTAATGTTAACTTTATGGAGTGCCAGCTGGCGCAGACGGAGAAATTACATGCCGAACGGAGACAGCAATCGAGTTTTGCGGTGCAATTCAAGGGTTTCATTGCGATATCCATGAACAAGGATTACAACCTGCTGCGTATTGAGGTTAGCAGCAGTGAAACGTTATGCAAAAAGAATCCTCTGCGTAAGTTCTTTGGGATCTTGAAGTGTACCCTGCAGAATTTCAATTTGAAGCACAGACTCCACCAACTGGAAGGTGAACAGCAACAGAAACAGACATAGAAGACACAAGTAACAAAGACGACAGACAGATGCTAAAGCTTTGTGATAAGTGTATTTCAATTAAGACTTTTTTAATTAGAGTTTTTCTTATAAGAACATATTAACGTAGGGAAACAAAAACGAGTCATTGTCACTCAACTATTAATCCTAGCTTTTGAATCGATGTTTTGGATGTCTGAATGATTATGTCTAGAATCTTAAAATCAAAATCTTCCTATACCTCGTGTCCCGTCGGGACCTTTTAGCAGCCCTCGTGATTTGTTTTGTAATCAAGGGCATAAAAGTTCCCTTCCAAAAAGAGCTGACTCCTAGTCGTTAATTTCCAGTTCATTTTATTTCTATAAAAATCGAAGGCCACAGATCTTAATGCTCTAAAGTATATTTTACACGTAGATATTTTACATTATTGTCTACTTTTTTTTTCTTTTATAAACAAATAAAGAAACGAGGTAATGGAATGTTGGGATTTGTATTAAATTAATATAAAAATCAATTTTTAATGTTTCCAACTTTAACTCAGACTATATTCAATTTTATTTATTATAACGTTTGTTATATTCTGTGTAAATAAAATTTATTTGGCACCAGAAATTGTGTTTATAATTTTGTCTTTTTCGCGAACCCAGGAACAATTACAAAATCAGTACATCTGTTGGGGTTCGAACGTCATAAAAATACAGAAACCCCCTAGCCCCAGCAAACAGAAACTTAAATTAAACAACGACTGTATTCTTTATCTTCTTTGTTTGTTTTCATTTTTTTCTGCTGAATGTAAACATTGACTCTTTTTATCTGGTCATTCATTTTTTGGAAAAGAATCAGTAGATCTTCGCAAACAATTTAAGGCTATTGTCTCGGATCTGCACTTGAAAAGTTAGGTTCCACAGAGTCCTTATAACTTACTCACTTAAGGTGGCGTTACAGTCCGTTGTGAATTTGGGCCTCTATCAAGAGTTTCCGCCAGCCAGCTCGGTCCCTAGCTAGCTGTCTCCAGTTTTGCTCTCCAAGTTGGTTGAGGTCCTCTTCCACTTGGGTGCGCCACCTGAGTTGCAGTCTTCCTCTCCTTCTGTGTCTCTCGGGAATAGTGTCAAAGGCAGATTTTTGCTCGATGACCTTGAGCCAGCGTTTTTACTTTCCGATAAAAACTCCGAACTTCATTCCTGCTGTTGGCTCTATCAACATCCTCGATCTGACGATTCTCATGCTCCCTCTTTTTTCTCTTGAGAAGCCTCTCTCCTCTTTTGCTCGTAAGGCTCACGAGCAGCTCTTGCAGCGCGGCTTTGTATGCCTCTTGCTTGGCTGCATGGGCCGGGGATTTCGTTTTGGTGGCTGTGTGAAACCTAGCACATTAGAGGCGGCATCTCTAACTGCTTTCTGGCATTGTTGCCACTAGTCTACGATACTTGATGTTGGCGGCATAGGACTTCTTATTCTTAAGAGGTTACTTGACACTCGATCAGAGAAGGATCTGGCGATTGCAGCAATTCCTTGTTTTGGCCGTTGTCGGGACATTCGTAGCACTACCTTAGCTACGATGAGGTAGTGGTCCGAGTCGATGTTGGCTCCTCGGAAAGTTCGAACATCCAGAATGCTGGACATGCCTTCCGTCGATCGCAATGTGATCAATCTGGTTGACGGTTGTTGATCACGAGATGCGGGAACCATGTACTTGCTACCACAACATTTCGCCCCGCATCAAAATCGATCAGCCTGAATCCGCTGTCGGAAGTCTTGTCGTACAGGCAGTGCTTTCCGACTGTTCCACCAAAGATGTCCTCTTTTCCCAGCTTTGCGTTAAAGTCAACGAGGACAATTTTAATATCATAGCTAGGACATTGCTCATATGTTTTGTCGAGGAGCTCGTAGAACTCGTCTTTGGTGTCGTCCTTTTTCTCTTCTGTGGAGCATGAGCGCATATTAGGCTAATGTTGGCGAATTTATCCTTGATTCGGATCGTCGTTATGCGTTCGCTTACACATTTGAAGCTCAAGACTTTTTGCCTGAGTCTGCTTCCCACGACGAATCCGCATCCAAAGAGTCGCTTTTGTTGCTCTCGGTAACAATTACCATAGTAAATGTCGCAGTTTTTCATCCTACTTTTGCCCGGGCTATAGCGGTAATGGCTTCTTTGTAGCAGTTGAGGGTCTCCGCTAATTGTTCGGCAGCACGCGATCTATTAAGGGACCTAACATTCCACGTGCATATCCGAAGTTCGTTGACCTTAAAACATTTGCATGGATTGTCATCAGTGTATCCGTCCACCGTCCATTTCCGAGGCCTGTTGTTGCTTCGCAACTAGGTAATAGCGTTTTTTTTTGGTAATCCGGAATTGTACACAGAACTGTCCGATTCCGGATTCCAAACGAACAGGCAAACACATTTTTTTGCTTCTAAGGGTTGAATGGTTGTGTATTTGTGAAACCTCATATGCAGAATTGCAGATGACATGACATTGTTTTTAATTTCCTTATTTGTAAACATGGCAGCGAGTACGTATATGCGAGTGTGTGCATGTATGCGTGATTCTGACTTCAAATTCGGAATCGTTTTTCTGTTCTATTCAGAACAAGAACTGTCATCTTGTGCCAAGTGAACGAGTACAGAACTGTTCGGAACAGTTCCGGACGACCAAAAAAAAAACGCTATAAGTGTTTTTCTACGTAGTCGGAAAGGCACCCCGACGTACAACCCCCAACCTGGAGTACCAGGCACTTGATGTGACTCCAAGTGCAAGACCCTCTGGGCTTCAAATAAGTCGAAGTAGCCCATAAGGGTGTTCACCAAGTAGTTCGGCGTAACTGGAACTGAAGACGCCACCGTTGATTAAAAAAAAAAGAAAATCATTCGCTGCCGTCGCTCGGTGGGAGTGTCTTGGTGGGAACGCTTCTTTGTTGGGGGGTAATTAGTAGCAACAGCCTGCTCCTTCACTGTTAAGAATGAAAATAAAAGTGAATATGAAAAATAATGACACTAGGAAATAAAACTGCTCTTATTTACTATTCAAAATAATTATTGGTAAATTTATTTCGATTAATTTGCTTAAAGCACAAGTTACATTATTAGTTTTCTCTTGTTGTTTAAAACATACACTTGGTATCACTGAACATGAGTATTTTGTTTTTGTAAATTTTATTCAATTTCAATTTTACCAAGTAGATGTTCGTTTATTGTGATATACATGCCCCGGCCTTTCTCTTTTCAAATGACAAAAAGGCACACAAAACTCTTCTTACAATATTTACTATAAGCAAAATACTATTTAATAATATTAAATATTTATTTACTTAAAAGTTAACTGAGGAATTTAAAATTCTTAACATTTGAAAGGACAAAGAGTGAGAAATTGTTCGTATATACTTTTTTTTGCTATGTTTTTATTTTAATTGTAATCACAGATTGCGCAAGTCTAATGGCTTGCCCATTAATAGCTTCTTCTTGTTTATATTTTTATTTACTTTTTTTAGAAAATTGGCCTTAATTTTACTTTAAACTTTTTTAATTAAAGTTAAAACTGTACAATTTGGTTTAAAATGTTTGTATTTGGCAAGCTTGTTACGTTTATCTAAAAAAATAATAGTGACTTTTTCTTGGATTTTTGGACCACTTTTTAACGGCAAAATTAAAGGTTAAGTTTGAGGTTATAAAAATGGGGGAAAAAACACTGGGGTTACTTTACTGGGGGAAAATTGATTATCCAACGAAAAACTAAATGAATCGCATCACGAAAATCAGCTCTCTTCCTAACCAGCAGGAGCACGAGCAGCAGCATGACGATTCTTCGAACCACCCTTACCACACGAACAGTACTTTTTCGCCCCACCATCCGACACACAGCTCGAGTCCGAAGAGTACGAATTGAGACGACTTATACTTCCGGTTACCTCCATATTATCCGTTTCAACTGTATACCGTACAGTCGCTTCAAATAGTCCGCTATTTGGCTTTGTTATAAAAATTATTCTATAAGTTTCCGTTGTTACATTCGTAGTTGTATCGATACCGTGCAATGCTCGATAGGCGCTCTGCACCTCGCTCAAACTCAACACAGCGCAACGATCAGCGACGCTGCCATTTTTGAATTCAGCAACATAATCGTTGATGTAGTTAATAGAGTATTTGGCTATTTTGGTGACTACATTTGATCCCTTGTAGATGCTGGTGTAGGGAATACATGTACACCAATGGTCCTCGATTCCGGCATCGTCACACGAACGACTCTGTGGCACTGGCTCTAATAGTGTTTGGCACTTGGGACATCCCTGACTAGATTCCGATTTATTCACGACTCTACCAGACAGATCTAGAATATGTTTGAGGGTCATATGAAGATCGTAGGGATTGGTCAATCGATTTTTATTCACACTGAGAGCATTCACAAATTGGGGATGAGAATTTTTCAGATTTGGCGGCAGCCAAATGAACATGAAGGGCAAACGTTCTTCCAAATGGCCAGAGAGAAACTTTCTCGTTGGTCCAAAACGCATCCCGTGATCACTGAAAAATATCACAATTGATCGATCGAGAATTCCACGTTTGGCAAATTGTTTTAAATATTCCTCCATTTTCTCATCCATCGACGAGCAATCACTTATGTCATTGTGACTGAAAGTATTGGCCCAGAAGAGTCCGAAGAACGGATCGTCACGATAGCGTGTTGCCAATTCGAGGGCATAGTCGTAGATGTAATCTGCTGAGTGCTGATAGCCAAGACAGAATATTAATCCTGATTTTAATTTATTTGGTAGATTGTGTTCAGCACTTATTAGAAATGGTCGCAGATAGTAGTCCACTGGAGGCTTTTCAAAGCCTAGTTTTAGGTAATTGAAGGTGTTGATTGAGGACTCGTCTTCGGCGTAGGCCGTGACATAGCCGTGCTCTCGAAAGCTCTTCCACATGAACGGACATCGATCGAGAGCGCCGAGTTTGGTTGGAGCACATTTGTCGAAGGCTACAGTTTGATTGTAGCCAGTAAGTATTGCCATAAGGTTGGGGAATGTGTTGTCACCCATCTGAAATAAAATGAGTTTTTAAGGAGCAAATATGCAACATTGGACGCCATTCGTAGGCATTGTCTTACCTTATTATATCCACTCATCTCGAACCATTCATTATCGTACAGATACTGGGCAGTCTTTGGCATGGCTCTGATCAGATTTATCCTCGAAATACTATCGATTCCAATCATAAGGACACTCACAGGTTTCTTCGTTTCTGTATTGGATTTCTTCCAATCCTCCAATCGCTTGCGGATTTTCGCACGTTCCGGCATCATCGGATGGCCATTGATGTAAGTCTGTTTCTTTTTGCTTTTGCATTTGACGATTATATTGTCAGCGGTATTCGGTAGCTGAGCAGAGTTACGAAAACTCATACATTCGCTTAGCCTAAAGGAATTTTCAACACCTAATGAAATGAATTTACAAGACTTCACATAAGATTCTTACCCAACTTCCTGATCGGCTTTTTCACCGCCAGATTTTCTCTCTATCACTTGGTAACAACAGTCCAGCTGTCCTCCCGATTTTGTATAGTACTTAACTTGGTCTTGATTTATAAGCAAATGATATTTGCCCGTTGTCGAATTAAAGGCCACCCTGGTAAGAGGTTTACTCGTCGAACATGGTTCGTATTTTTCGCGTTTAAAGTGTTGCATAACTTCCGGTGTATATGGATCTATACTTGGCATTTTGCACTTGTCGCTCCATACCAGGTATCCTGATGGAGGAGGTAGAATAGTAGTTGAATTATTTGAATAAGATGAAGAATTAGAGATGGATATATTGGTTGTAGGTGTGGTTGCTGTGGGAACAGCTTTAGAATTTATAGGTCTATCTAATTTGGGCATGGCAGTCGATGGTTTGAGTTTAATTGGAATTGATTTTCCACCCTCGTTTATCGTTGTTGATCGAACTTGTCTTGTTGTCTTTTCTGCCGGACTGAGAGTAACATCGGCACCAACCGAATCGGCGGCGGCGGCGGCGGCGACGACAATAGTGGTTAGCGCATCTATTGTCGGTTGTTGGTGCTCTGCATTTGCAATTTGTGCGAATATCTTTAAGGCTGTTTTACGTTCAGTTTTTGTATTCGTTATGATTTCAATATTTGTTTCAAATTAAAAATTACAAAACACATTTTACAAGTGACGTTTTCAAGAAAATCCATTTCAACGTAAATTCAGTGCACAAACAATGCAAAACATGCAAGAAATTAAACATAAATAAAAAACGTCATAAATTTATTTGAATCATTTTGAAATTTAAAAATTCTTACCAAGCAAACAATATTTAAAATTCGCGAATAAATAATCAAGCATTATGAAAATAAGGAAAAAGCAACAATGGTAACGTGAATAGATTGTATTTACAAGAAGCGTGTGTTTGTTTGTTTTGGTGGAAGATTTGGGTGATATTAAGTAACTGATTAAAATTAATGGTAAAAATAATAAATTTATTTACATTTGGGATTAGAAGCACATAAAAAGACTGCTCGAACTCAAGTGTGCTGTTCTCTAGAGAATTCAGTAAAAAATTATTGCAGTTTCGAACATATTTCTTTTTGTTTTTATAAAAAAAAATGACGAAAATTTTTATTTTAAATTCTTTTCTACCTTTTTTTTTCAATTGTACGGCTTCGTCAAAATGGCGCCCAATTAATTATGTACTTTAGTTAGTGCGTTGATTCTTCATTTAAGGGGTTCACATTCATCAAGAACAACATCTATCGTATTGGCGGATTTGTATAATGTGAACACCGCCTTAATTCTAAATGACATTTCTTCGCGAACACATCCTGCAGACAACAGCTGTTTGACACTACTGTGAATTGTCACTTCCCATTGTTTTTGATTATACAACCTCACTTTTTTTTAATTTTAATTTATTGTTTTAAATAAAATTCGAGGTCGTATCTTTTCACCTCTTCTCTGGACCTTGGTGATAAATTTACTTAAAGTCCCAAACCCAACCATACCCTAATTCAAATCGATCATATTCAAAGTCAAATTTCAAATGCGAACATTGAACAAAGAGGAGATACACATTACACTTCATACTTCATATTCATACTTACATCATAGTGATACTGTTCTTTCAGGCTCTCCGACATACCAGCTTCTGCCAAGTAGTGAAAAACGCTGCTAAACATATATCTATCAAGGGGATATCACTCGCAGACATCACTTTATTCATTGATAGGTAGGCAGGCAAACAGCAATAACAGCGATTTCTGCCAATCAAATCAAGTCAAAGCTTATTTCTTCCTGTCGCGAAGAGCAAAGGTTCTTGGTATGCATAATAATGTAAGACTCTGCTGGGTTCCCGGTCACAGTGGTGTGCCGGGAAACGAAAAAGCGGATTAGCTTGCAAGAGAAGGCTCGGTACTTGATCCCTCTCATAGACCATAACATCAGAATCCTTCCATGCGAATTAAAACGAAATATTAGTAACAATATCATTCAAAAAGCAAATGATAGATGGCAGTTGCCCGTAGCTTAGTTGGTAAGTGCGTTGGCTGCTAAGCAGAACGTCGTTGGTTCGAGTCCTACTCAGGCCAAGTTTTTATTTCATCTTTCACGGGTACTGCTTTTTGCGAAGACCTGACAAATCTTCCAAAAGTATCAATCTGTCATGAAAAAGTGCTTCTCAACTTTGCCGTTCGGAATCGGTGTTAAATTGTAGGTCCCCTCAATTCTTCACACGCACTCAGAGAATTGTTGATGAGAGTAAGCCACTTAGGCCTTGGCTCTTCAAGAGCTGTCGCGCCACTCTATTTATTTTATTTTTATTTAGATGGTAACTCCTAGAAACCTGCGGAACAACAGGAAACTCTGGCCGAATTACGACAAGAAAAGATCGGACAGGAGCTTACTTCTTAAAAAACCCTAACTGAGATCCCTCATGGCCTCATGTCATAAGCAATCCCTCCCAGGCAATCGCCTACTGAACTTTATCAAGTCATCTAAATGGCTCGACGAACCATAGATTTCATAGGTCAAACAACTTTTTCAGGAGTTACAATATTTTCGGGGTATCACAAAGGATCTACATTGATCTAAGTGTGACGCCAGCAATACCAACTGTCAGCCCACATAACCTAACCTAACCCTAACAATTTCGGCGCAGAATATTGAAATAATATACACGCACCGTACATTTGCACAAGAAATGCGAAGGTGGCTATTTCGTGTTTGCAACAGCCAGCGCCACCAATTCTACGGATTGGATGTACAAACACAAAATATAGCCGTTTTTTTGTATTTTTGTGCTGACACAGTTGAAGGGAGTGTAAAAATTGCATCCGTGTTTACTTCGTTGAACTTGAAACAAATAAACCGGAAGGAACTCATAACTCGTTTTTACTTGTATGTGTAATCAATCAACGATTTGAAAATCCCCACAAAAAAACGTTGAGATTGGAAAAAAGCCAACCAAGGTCGTTGGAAGATTTTATTGTTAACAAATTTTATTTTAACTATTCACAATGCCATCGCATCACCGACGCTCCATCCTAGGTACGGCATACGACGATTACTGTTTATATGAATACCTTCATCTTTGTTAATTATGATAATAATCTTCATAGCCCAATGAATCATTGAGAGACAAAAAAAATGCTCATCAATTGCTTGTGGTTTGGTTGGCATGATGAACATCACATTGCAGATGATTGGAGATCTACTATCAGATCGTATTAGCGCATTGGTCACGACCATAAAAAATAGTCTCTATGATATCATTATTGAAAACAAACAAATTAAGTAACAATTTTAAAACTATTCGTGGCCAACGGGAAGGTAAATCCAAAAATATAAAGAAAATTATTAAGAAAAAGCAGAAGATTAAGTTATAAAATGAAAATAAAATACAACTAAGAATGCAGTTAGTAGGCACTTATGTTAATGCCAGCGAAGTTAATATTTTGTCAGTAGAATGTTAAAAATATTATTAGTCGGCAACTGCAACGCAATCAACTCAACCAGCTACAGCTACAGTAGGTTATGTATTCAGCCATGACCCCAGCTACGCTCTGTTCTCAATAATAGTATTTTAATGTAGTATGTACTTTGCAGAGTATTTATGTATTTACTTATATAATTTTCATGAACAATTAAACCTTCAACCACTAAAACTATTCGAATAGAAAAACAAATTAAAATTTTTGCCATAAAATACAGAACTCACCCTTCATTCCAGGAACCGTCGAATGGTGGGTTACAGGAATCATATCATTTGAATTCCTATTTATTATCATTGAATTTATATAGAACAGAAATAGGAACGTCACGCCTAACAACACAACAGCCCTTTTTCGTCGGCTTAATAAACTATTTACAGAGTTGCCAATCGAAGGCTTTTTACAGTGTCGCAAAATATTCTTGTTGTTGTATCTGTTTTTGACATTATTTGGTGTGTAATCATTTTTGAAATTCAATTTTGAATTTCCATTATTCGTAGAAGATTTATTGGATGATGCCACCGCCCACGAATTGTCTTTGTCGATGAGAATCTTTTTCTCATCGTCATCTTCGTCGTTGTCGTGCTGGTGCAGTAACGGCTCGAGAACACTATCGTTACTGCCGCTGGAACTTGAGGTGCTCATAACTGCTGGTCATTATTTTGTTATCTAAAAAATTGGAAGAAAAAAATGTGCATATGTACATAAATGTGGAGGAAACAAGCTGTTCAAATTACATGATTACAAAAAAGTGATAAAGAGTCATGAGTGTTTTCATTTTTTATGTGTTTTATTGCTATTACTATATTAACACTCTTAATATTAAAGCGGACACATTTATCACATTTAGAATCTAAATGCGAGTCGCCACAAAGCTAATGGCCCTGAAAAGAACTGAGATAGAACATGTCCACCGCGGCCTAGAAATATTTTTGTTTCCTGTTCAATAGATGTTTTTCTTTTGACGAAACAATTTATATAAACCAAGACTTCAACAAAGAAAGACTGTTCCTTTAGTTTTATCTGAAATTCAAATGATAAGGACTAGAAAATGTATTCCGCTCTTTTGCATTATGGTAGAGGAAATGGAGTTTCCGGTCTGATCCATAAATAAATTTATCGAAATGTAAAAAAAGAAACAATAAAACTTTATTATTTTAACCATGAGATCATGCTAATACAAAAAGGACACAATAATCATGAATAGAGCAAATAAGACGTCAAAATTGTGTCCCTATATGCATTATGCACACAGCACACTTGTATAGCTCTTAGCCACAATTTCTTAAGCCTTAACTACAAAAAGTGATGAATCATTTTCCTTATTCTATGAATTGCTCAACTGCTAAAAACAGTTGTGGAAGAATAAAAACATCTTTTCATTTTTCAATTGAATTGGATGCGAATACAGACAATTAAAAAGCAGTTAAATTGCTGAAAAACAAGCACTCAAGTTTGTGTTTGTCAAAATTCTATCAGCGGCCCATGTTTAGTCCCAATTGTCACACGCCATTAATACATATAATGTTCTTTACTTTATTTATAATCTTAAATTTTAATTGTTAAATATTTTAGGGCGTCACGCATATTGTTTAACCTAGTTGTACGTGCCAAAATTACATTGCATTTATATTTTTTTTTCTACCTACCTATTTCTGCATATATTTGCAATTAATTAATGACAAGAACTGGTTCAAGAATAATGCAGACAGCAGATTGTTTTTTTTTTCAACTCCGAGGTAAATTCATCACATGTAAACCGGTGTAAATTCTTTGTTTACAATTTAGTTTTTACTACTCAAGCTTCAGAAAAAGTAACGAACAAACTAGCAATCGCTGGTTCCAATAAATTAATGCTAATTGAAATGTACCTAGAAATAAAATATCAACAAAACTAAAAACAACAACAAGCCAAATCAAATGCAACAATATTAGTAGGTATTTGTTTTTTGTTTTTTCTTTGTTTTTTGTTTTTTTTTTGTTCTCGAGTCGTGCATGGTTGTAGATACTATCATGCATCGAACATCACCTTCACGATATTTACTCAAATTCAATTTCGCTTTTTCACAAATCCATTTGCATACCTTAGTTACAAATCACATCAACTTTTGTTTCTTTCAAGGAAAAATTCGGCTCCTACATTAGTCATTGGAATAAATCAAGCGTTAATTGAAAAATTGAAATTTTCGCTTAAACAAAAGAAGTGGTCAAGCTTGTCACTCTAAACAGCCCAAGCCCTACAAAACAAAACACTAACATTTGACTGGCGCACTGTCATCACAAACGATCCTGAATATCTCTGCCGGAAATCAATCAAACACACATAATTTGGTATCTTGATTAATCAGTGTCAATACTCGATAAATCGAGAGTAATCTTTTAGTCACAAGTTATCTCACAGCCGTCTTTCACTTTCATTAAGAATTCAATAGCATATAAAGGGGAGTTTAAGGTTTTTTTTTTGTATGAGTATATCGAAAAACACCACTTTTCAAGGTCGTTGTGATCTTGTCATTAAGAACAATGTTCTCAGCATCAAATTTATTTATTTTCAACACAAAATTTGATCAATACAAGAAGAATTATTTGCCGCGCATGAATTTTTCCGCTATATAACACATTGCGCGTCGCGCGACTTCTATTTTAGTACAAAAATAAAAATAAACTACAAGCTGGGTAGTGGCGGCAAAGGCGACTGGTGGACTGAGTAGAGGCTATAGCTAATTTCAAACTAAATTTGCCTAAAAAAAGCTTTCTACAGAGTCAGGCGCTTATGCAGAGAATGTTTTCGTAGGGGAATAAGTATTTGTTTTATGCGTCCTCAATGCCTTACACGGTAAACACTTGTGGAAGAGTTGAAGAGTGTAATGTGACTTTTCTTACAACCAGAAGAATTGCTACTAAAATTCAATGTTTTTTGGCTTGTAAGAAATGTGCAAAAACGAATCAATCCCTTCTTTGAATGTCTGTTGTCTGGTCAGCTGTTAAATCGTTTTGTACGTTATAATCACAACAACAGAAAACTCACACGTAGTATATGTGTAAAATCCGTCTTCAAGTATGTGTAAATCCGTCTCCAAAAAGAGATTCAAGAGAAATCAATCCTTCGAGAAAAAAATTCAATTTCTTTGTGAAAGAAATGCGTTTAAGGGAAAAAAATTGCCACTTTTACGTCACGGATCAATTCTTGGGTTGTAAGAAAAGCCACATAAGAAACTCGGACCTTGGTTCTTCGGAGCTTGTATGCCACCCTATATAAAAGACCTCTTTTCAATCAAGGGTAAGGCCAAGCTGCTAAGGACAAGAAAGCAATATCGTTTCCTGATGATGGTACCAGTAGAAGCAGTGGTCAAATGTGCCACAAGAAGTTATCTCAGAGTTATCGATAGGTGTTTTTGAGGTAATATGAAGTATCTACTTTTTCATCACATTAAATTCATCCTGATGCCATATCAAATTCATATTAACCTTTCTGCAACTTAAATTCACCTTTTTGCACCATTTGTTTCAAATTTTATATGCGACAATAAAAATGTAGGTACATCCAACATCCCCCCAGTACTACGCTCCTGAATTATGTCAACGATCATTTTGCTGAAGAGAGATCCTATAAAGGGAAGGGGTTAAAGAAATATTATTGCAAATCCGCACAAAAAATATAAATGGACATATACTTAAGCAATACGCGCGCAAATCTCTTGCAGCATAATTTGCAGCTAATGTTTAATTTTTTTAAATGTAAATGACAATAATTATAGCAGAATCTGTATAAACAAATCAGTGCCCGCCAAATGAGGCGGGCGTTTTAATTGCCTTTCATTGTTATTGTTGTAATCTGCAATCATGAGTTTAGTGCAGCTGTTGCATATTGTTTTGTTGATTAGGAAAAAAAGGGCAGTTTGTTATTTTTTTTGCTGATTGTTGATTGTGAGCAAATATAAATAAATATAACGAATACGGTATACCAAAACGTTTGAATTTGAGTGATGGTATTGATTTTTGTGCGATGATGTGCGAGTAGTTGCGGCAACTGATTATTGTTATGCTAATTATTAAACTTAAGTTTTGTTTGATTAATGTTGTTTTTTTTTTTTATTGTTGTACGTATGAGAAGAGCCTTGGGAGTTGGGAATATTTTCTGTTGTCTTCGGGGAGTTTTTACGTTTGGGTAAAAATTTATTTACTTTTTAAACTCTAAGACGTCTATATTCAAAATGGAATTTTAATGTTTGTGTGCCAATGAAAAAAAAAGTAAGGTGTCGAACTGTGTTTAATTGTTAATATTTTGTGGTCTTGAGGCAAACTCAAGGGAAAATATGTTTTGACTAGTGTTAGGTATGGCTATTGGCGCAAAATTATACGGCCTTATTACCGTACCCGATCGGAGAAAAATTCTCTCCGATTCGTACAAATTCTACGAATTTTCTACCACCGTATACTTTCGGACAGGTCAATCGTAGAAATCTACGAAAAAATTTGAAATCTACGTTGGAATTTCAAATTGAAAGCGACGTTTCGCGATTTAATGCGATGCATCGTAATTTGTTACTTACTGTTTTCGTCCGATTGTCTCCGAAACAAAAAAGTGTCGGAACTAAAAATATTTTATATAAATATAAATCAGAACAAAAACATAAAATGTAAAAAAAGAGCCAAGTTCTCTTATGTGCGAACAACACTGTGTAAACAGTTAGCCACCAAAAGTAATGAGATCTAAAAGAACGCCAAGTTCTGACATGTAAAAGTGTTATATTGAATATTTTAAATCATAGAAAATAATACAACAATATTAATAGAAAATAGAAAATAGTTCGGATGAAAATTTACAAGTTCACTGTTCAAGTTTTAAAATTTAAAATGTTATTAATCACGCTTCAAACAAAAACTTGCCAAGTGAACTTGTAAATTTTCATCCGAACTATTTTCTATTTTCTTTTAATATTGTTGTATTATTTTCTATGATTTAAAATATTCAATATAACACTTTTACATGTCAGAACTTGGCGTTCTTTTAGATCTCATTACTTTTGGTGGCTAACTGTTTACACAGTGTTGTTCGCACATAAGAGAACTTGGCTCTTTTTTTACATTTTATGTTTTTGTTCTGATTTCACATCTTTTTGCAAAGTTTTTTTTTTATGGAAGCATTATGCAAACTTTAACAATATAATTGCTCTGCCAATTTATAAATAAATAATATGTAGGTTAGACTGGCTGTCTAGATGCCGATACCACGCCCCTAAATGGAAATAGATTTTTTGTCTCATTTTTTTTATGTTTTTCAACCAAAACCTTACAAGAATTCCAAATTTCAACATCCTACGACCGTTTTAAGATAGTGGGCGGAAACCACGCCCCTTAATGAAACCAAAATATTTTCCTTATATTTTTCCTTATATTCAACCAAAACCCTGTAATAATTCCGAATTTCAAGATCCTACGACCAGTTTTAGAAAAGTGGGCGAATACCACGCCCCCTGAATGAACAAATTGAAATTTTCGATTTTTTCCTTTGTATGCACCCGAAAACCTACCACTGTACCAAATTTTAAGATTCTGCCATTGTTAGAAGTGCTTCATAATTTTGATGATCAGTCAGTGAGTGAGTCAGTCAATTACGGTTTTTGAAATTTTTACTGTTCAATATCTCAGGTAGTAGTGGTTCTACAAAATTATTTTTTTTACAGGGCCTTTGTGCCCATGAAGTAAATACGTAATTCAAATTTGAAGCTTCTAACTCTATGGGTTCAAAAGTTATGGGGGGTTAAAAATGTGCTTGAGTTCGATCCTGTAAAAAGGGGGTAGTGCTAGAACTTGGCTGGGCACTACCGTGCCCTTTGATTTATGTACGAATCGGGTACGGTGAAGGAAATAAAACTTCCGATCGGACATTCTCCGATCGGGTACGGTAATAAGGCTGATAGTTCGCTAATGAACAATTTTAATAGAATTTAGTGTGAAACAGGAGCTTAAAATGACGTTTTAGTCATGTCATGACCCAAACATCATTTTTATAATCCATTGAGAAAAGAAGGATGTACAGAGAGTGGAAGCAATTTGAATTTGCCAGCAAATATAAAGAATCTCTATATCTAAATCTAGTGGAGTCAATGAAGCAGCCCCATCCACACATCCTGTTATGCATTAAACGGTTTTGAAAGCAGAAGCTTCATTTCAATGATTCATTTTGAGCTCCTTTTTTCACTCTAATTTGAGGTTGATGCGGATGCCGATTCGGAACATTCAAGATTAATTCGGTTTATTAGCGAGCGAAGCGAGTGGAAAAAATTTTGCCCAAATGAGTATCAATTTGGCGTGTGAAAATATGGGGTGCGAATTTTATTTTTAAAAAATCGGTATTATTTCACTTTGCCATAGTGAAATAGGCCGAGTGCGAAAATTCGGTGTGAATTCGGCGTTATTGCACAGCACCGAAATTTGCATTTTACTGCGTAGAAAGTTAGTTGCAAAGCTTGGAAAAATTCAGATATGTAGTTCTCTAATCTATAGAAAAGCTGTGCTTCTCCAATGGACACTAAACAGCTATGTATATGAAATGCGTGTTCGCCCAGACTCTTATCATTGCTTCACCACCAATTAAAAATAATATTAAAATAAGTTAACTTCAACTTAACGCGGGCAAAGCCGCGGGTACCAGCTAGTACAAAATAGGAAATAGAAACTACATACAATGTTTCAAATACCATTTGATATGACAACAACGCTACTGTCATGACTTTCGTCACAACTCTTTTCTTTTTTCGTATTTCTATATTTCCGCTGATTACGATATCATTTAAAAATATCGAAAAAAACACACATTCATAAAAGTAAGGATACGGATACAGTTAGAAATGAAGTCAGAAGACAGAATTAACCTTCAAGGAACATCTAACACTCATGTCATCTTGGAAGAAGGGTATTTTTAGAATCAAGAGGAAGACTGAAGACATCACATTTTCAACATTGAAAGGAGCTTGTTTTTTTTTTGTTATTTGCAACCATCTTAATGCTAACCGATATTATTCTTCTTTCAAATAAAAAAGAGCATTTTAAAGATTTCAGTTTGTGTTTGTTATTCACATAAACTTCCTCCTGGCAAGTTGATATGAGGACAATACACCATCCAAAAAAAACCTACATAAATAAAAGTTTAAGAAATATCACAATAAACAGAAAATCGCTTCATATTAAAGTCTTATCACTCACTTCAAACATACTCTTACTCTATCTACTTTCTCATCAAAGCACATTTTACACAAAAAAAAGGACTTTATAATCGATGTAAATGTATCGAGCGAAGGATAAAACTAAATAGGTATGTATACCTACTGCTACTATACGTTGAAACTTTTGCAATTTTTTCGCAATAAGAATGACTGTGGTGGGTTGAAAATCGAGTCGTGTACAAATGCGAATCGTTTCTATTTTCTTGAATCAAAATACATCATCTTGTTCTCGTCACTCACCAGTAAGTAATATTTAAAAATTTTACAGTTTTTGTAACATTTATAGGTAATAACTTTAAATTCTTTTTTTTCTTCGTTTCCGTTAGCAAAATACCGCACTTCCACGTCAATCCAAGTGTGTTTATATTCTGATTCTCATTTTCTCAATGGGGGAAGGAAGGACACTCAAAAATTGAGTTTTCTGCAGAGCGGAGAAAAAGGACATTGAAACTGAACTGAGTCACTATTTTTGTTCTTACTCTCTTGTATCATCTTCATCTGTGTATTCAATACAAAAGTGCTTACACTTTATTCTAATTTTGAATGGTATATTCATGTTTTTTTCGAGTATTTCGTCCTTTCTTCAGAAGGAACGCATTTAGAAATGTCCTCACACTTTTTCTTTTAAATACGGTCCCTTGAAAACTCAGCTTAAACATGTTTGAAATTGAATTTCAACATTTTATTTACGATTTTTTGATACATTTTGATGGCAAATGGCAATACTAAGATGTAAACCATGAATGACTTAGGTACTCACGTTTATAAGGGTGGAAAATTCTTACTCCCTCAAGGGTGAGTCGTGAGTGTATGTTCGTGTTGTGGAGTAAAGTAAAGGCAACTGTATGCCGATTTCACCCTCGTTCCTAAAATTGCATTTTGTTATAATAACTTTTCTACCCCTTTTTTTTTGCTCGTAAATGTTATTAATAGTCCAGTCACTTTAGAGAAAAAAAGGGGTCAATCTCGGAATTTGAGATAATAAGCTGGAAACTCGTATACAACTTTATTTTGGTGTTCTAAAAGTTGTCTCAAAAGTCTCATATTATCTCGTGTCTGCGTCGTAAGTTATTCGAGGTCAAAGGTCATGAAAATTGGTTTTTGGCAATTATCTCTGTTTCTATGGTTCCAATCACTTCAACACCTATTATGAAAATTAAAGATAAGAAAATTTGCCACAACTTTTGTCCAAACTTTTTTTCTATACGCTCAACCCTTTTCGAGATAGAGGGCGGAGAGCACCCAGCGCTCAGGCATATATACTGTAATACAAGGTCAACCGTGAATCTCGGTGAATAATACCTTGTATACAGTTACTAAATTATTAATACATTGTATTAAATGATGTTATATATATATATACTAGCTGACCCGGCAGACTTCGCACTGCCTAAATCGATAAATAAAAGATCTAAACTTTTGTAGCCCACTACACAACCCACTACCCTGCTACCCTACTACCCCACAACTCTGTTAACCAGTTACCCCGCTACCCGTCACCCCACTAAACACTGCCGGATACCCAGTATTTCTACGCGCTACACGCTACCCTGTTACGCTGGCCCTTACCCTGCTTCTAACTACTCACTATCCGTCAACCCGCTATCCGCTTCCCACTACCCCGCTACCCCATCAACCACTACCCTGGCCATTTCTCATGAAAACGGCGTGGTCGATTTTGTACAAAATAATAAGAACCCATCTACGCCACTAACCGAACATTCCCTCAACATTTGGTTCTAAACACTCCACTGGTATAAAATCAGTGAGTCCTCAGCGAATTTGTATGAGATTTTTATATATCTAAGAAAACAACGTTTACTTTGTCAGCTAATAAGGTCGTGACAACTCAGAAATCTTCGTTGCCTCATGCACAACAACTTTGTTAAGGATATGGTCAAATGCAAAGTTAACGTTCTGTAGGGAAAATTGTGTTTCCACATTTGTTTCTATATCTTATGAACGGCTTGGCTGATTTTGTACAATTTTCTTAAAAACCCTACTGTAATAATACTCGAACATTTTGTCAAAATTTGATGACAAACGGCACGAACTTTCCATTTTACGAACTTTTCATTTTACCATTTCAAAAGTAATGCATTTCATTTGAAACAGTGTTTTTGAAATTTTGTTTAATCAAATTTTTTTTGCATTTCAAATTTTCCATTTTTTTTTACTTTTTCTTGCATTCTAGTTCCCCATCACAAATGTTCCAGTTTTCCATTTGAAAACCACTGCTCCTGCAATAACATGCAATTTTTCCTTTGCAAACCAATGAATTTTCCGAGTTTTTCATCAAGAAATTTCTATTTTCTATTCGAAAACCTACTTTGAAATTTTCCATTTGAAAACCAATGCACCTGCAATAATATGCAATTTTCCATTTTTAAACCAATGAGTTTTCCGAGTTCCTTTCGAAAACCCATTTTGAAATTTTCCAGTTTTCCATTTGAGAGCCACTTTACTACAATTACATGCAATTCTCCCCTTGAAAACCAATGAGTTTTCCGAGTTTTTCATCAAAAAAATCTGATAAAAAAAAAGATCTTAACTTTTGTACCCTGCTAGTACACTGCCCACTACCCTCCTACCCTCCATAGCTACCTGCTACCCACTAACCGCTACTTCTACCAGATACCCGCTACCTCTTACCCGCTCCTCGCTACCCCACTACCCCGCAACTACACTTCCCGCTTCCAAGGCCATATCTCAAAAGAAACAAATCTAAAAAAGGAAAAATATCGACAACAAAAAATGTCAAGTAAAGTTTTTTTTTCGAAGTCTGCCGGGTCAGCTAGTATATATATGTACATAACATCATTTAATACAATGTATTAATAATTTAGTAACTGTATACAAGGTATTATCCACCGAGATTCACGGTTGACCTTGTATTACAGTATATATGCCTGAGCGCTGGGTGCTCTCCGCCCTCTATCTCGAAAAGGGTTGAGCGTATAGAAAAAAAGTTTGGACAAAAGTTGTGGCAAATTTTCTTATCTTTAATTTTTATAATAGGTGTTGAAGTGATTGGAACCATAGAAACAGAGATAATTGCCAAAAAACAATTTTCATGACCTTTGACCTCGAATAACTTACGACGCAGACACGAGATAATATGAGACTTTTGAGATAACTTTTAGAACACCAAAATAAAGCTGTATACGAGTTTCCAGCTTATTATCTCAAATTCCGAGGTGAAACCCTAAAGTGACTGGACTATAATGGAAATTGAGATTGAGAGACTAGTTCAGTTTAATTTTATACTTTTATTCGCTAGCCAACTGCTAACTGCAGCACCCCCTCCCATCTGAGTCGCCTAGAAGATAAACAAAATATAAAACAATAAGTTCTGATCCTGCGTAATAAGAAGAAGCGAAATCCTCTCAAAACTATTTTTGTTATACTATCGGAAGGTAGACTTGTACATAAAAAAAATATGTGTAGGTACAATAAATTTCCGTCATGAAAATACAACTTTGGCTTGGTGCGGTGCAATATTGATAAATATGTTAATGTTTCATCCGTCACGCAACAAAACACGTTTCCGTAAGCCTACATACAAACCAAACGGATATAGGTAGAGGTACAATTACAAATTCAGGTCGGGGCGTCCTCGTTAGATTGAGAACTTTAATTTTAATATTCAATGTCAGTCTACTTTAATTGCATGTTTTTCTGTTAAAAATGTATAAGAGAAAGTTATTTAGACCTATTGTCCCATGGAAATAAATTAAAAAAAAATATTTTCTTGCGATTTTCCAGAGTCTCCGGACGACTGAAAATCGAGTGTCCGGACATTTATAATTAAAAACTCAATATCTCTGTTAAGTATTGTTATTCCTGATTATTTGGAATCCAAATAATTTAAGAAATAAAAATATGAGTGCGACCCATGTTGTCCACACGCCTAACTTCCCAGAGCGATGCGTTCCGTTGTAGTTGTACACGCACGTTTTTTCAAAGTTCATTTGAATAACAGTGGCGCCTATATTACTCCTGAATATTTTAGTTTTCTATTAGTGAAAGCATTTTTCTAATCGGATTAGAATTACCACCGTTTGGTGGGTCAGCTAGTAATCAAATATAGACTATGATACTCCTGAATTTTGTTTCTTTTTCACACTAATTATAAGATTTTTTGCAAATTAATGCAGCAATTATCTTAATTTTCATTATATTAGGGTTGTCTTAGATTTTTAATTGCCATTAAAAAACCGCCAAGCGGATTTCGCTCAAAACCTAATCAACTCTTAACATCACAATACCGCGTCGAATAAGACCAATTTCATGACAATACGATGAGTGGTTCGCGACATAATCGAGCCGAAAAAACGTAATGCACATACGCACATACAAACACACATACATACACACAAACATCATCATAAAAACGGTTGATTCGGATTCTAGTGACCTCGAAACATGGAGATATGCAAAAATTGGAGATTCACAAAATCGGCCACATTACAATAATTTCCTCTGAGAAGTTAATAATTCCTAGTTATTGTTAATTCGGATGAAATTGACAAGTTACAGGATCTTGTGAATAATCTTGATTCAACAAACCTAATGTTAATCGGCGACTTTAATGGAAGAGTAGGATTATCGCAGAACAAATTCAACTATAACTTGGATACAACTCGTATTTATTATAATAGAAAGTCGAAAGATGAGACATGTGATTCAAAAGGAGCCAAAATTTTGGAACTAGCAGATGCGTTTGATTGCCACCTAATGAATGGAAGCTGTGAGGGCGATAGTAAGGGTGAATGGACATTTATCCGTGGAACAGCGTGTTCTGTAATAGACTACTGTTTCTTATCAGGAGATTGGCTTTCCTTTTTTGACGATTTTAGAGTAGCAGCAAAAACATTTTCGGACCATATGCCCTTGGAGGTAGTTTTTAACTTTAAGAAATCTCGATCTGAAGAAACTGTTTTGGAACATAAAAGACTTCTCCCAAAATTACAATGGAAAAACAGCTACCAAGAATCATTCAAACTAAATTTAGATCGCGAAATTGAAAATTTGATAACTTTTAACACATCAAGCAATTTAAGTATAGAAACTTTAACCACCCTCATCAAAAAAGCTGCACCCCAGAAACCATTGGGGAGGAAAGTTTTCACAAACAAACAAAAATGGTTTGACGATGATTGCTTGAGTGCCAGAAACGTGTCTTTTTCCTTCTTGAAATTAGTAAGATCAACCAATAACATTTATTTCAAATCTCTCTATGCTACGGCCAACAAAAACTTTAAAATGCTTTGCAATAAAAAAAAACTTGCTTTTGACCAAGCAAACTTAGAAATTATAAATAAAACAAAATGCTCTGCTGAGTTTTGGAAAGCAGTGAAATTTGTGAGTGGGAAAAAGAATACAACATCATCGTTCATTCATAGTATAGAACCACTGAAAAATCATTTTATGAATCTACTGAACGCAACCCAACTATCTCTTGCTTTTCATTATGCAGCGCCTTTAATCTTGGATGATGTGTTAGATGCGCCTATAACACTAACTGAGGTAGAAAATGTTATTCAAAATTCAAAACATGAAAAAGCGCCTGGAGAGGATAGGATACCGTTTGAGTATTTTAAAAACGCTACACATAATTTCTTGCAGCTTCTTACCCTTGAATACAACAGAATTTTCGAAACAGGTGACGTTCCTGGAAGTTTTCGAAGGTCGATCATTTTCCCTCTACACAAAAAAGGAAACCTTGAAGATCCGGCAAATTATAGAGGAATTTCTTTTCTAAATACTGCGGCTATTATTATTTAACCGGCTCAGCGAATGGGTAGAAAAAAAGCAAATTTTAAACGAATGCCAAGCGGGGTTTAGAAAAAACCACTCGACAGTCGATCAGATTTTTTGTTTGGTGAATATCGCAGATCTATATAAAAAAAATGGGAAAAAGCTGTACGCCTTCTTTGTCGATTTTCGCTCAGCTTTTGATACAATCCCCCGAGAAGCGCTGTTTTACAAGTTGTACAATTATGGCATTTCAACAAAAATTATAACTGCAATTAGAGCCAGCTACGAAGAAAATGTTGCGAGGGTATGGGATGGCAATATCCTTTCGGACGAGTTTGGTACTTCGATGGGCGTGAAACAAGGATGCGTGCTCAGTACTCTTCTATTCATTTTATACATTAATGACATATTTGATTCGGTCAAAGGAGGAATTGTTGTAGATGGGGAAAACATATCCGGTTTGATGTATGCAGATGATATCGTCTTTCTTGCCGAAACCATAGACGGAATGCAGTTGATGATAAACAGACTAGAACGCTATTGTAAAACGTGGAGCTTAACGGTGAACCTGGCGAAATCAAAAATGATGATTCTGAGAAACGGTGGTGGCAGGTATTCGAGAATGGAAAAATGGGTTTTCGAGGAAACACAGATCGAAATAGTCAAGGAATATAAGTATCTTGGAATCTTAATCACCTCAAACCTTAACTTTAATAAGCATCTGCAAGCCAAATTGTCGGAAGCTAAACGTGCTATGTGCTCAGTTTGGAGAACGTGCATCTACAAAAAAAGTATTTCTCATGTAGCGAAGTATAAAATTTTCCGGACAGCAGTCATATCTATCCTCTTTTATGGAGCTCAAGTTTGGGGTTATCTTTCCTTTGAAGCAGTAGAAAAGTTCCTAAGATTTTTTATTCGGAGTTCGTTTAAGTTGCCAAGCAGTTCACCAAACTATATGCTTTACCTGGAAACAGGGATAGCACCGCTGTTTTTAGACACGCTCAAAATACATTTTGACTACGTAGCAAGAGTCATGGCGATGGATCATAAAAGGATGCCTAAACTGGTACTGATGAAAAGGGATCGGGTCAAAATTCTGGCTTCAAAATTCTGCTTTTCAGAATTCTGCTTTTTTAACGAAAATTCTGCTTTTCAAAATTCTGCTTTTTTTTGTCTGGTTTACAAAATTCTGCTTTTCAATATTCTGCTTTTCAAAATTCTGGTTTTCAAAATTCTGGAAATTTATATTTAAAAAAAATTCTGCTAATTCTGCTTTTTTTTTAATAGCCACTACTCGTCCTTTGCATTTATCTATTTGAGCATGCCCAATTATAGTTTTTACATTTATTTAACTTTTCAAAATAAAACATATATCCATCCACGCACAGCTTTTCTTTTCCTTTATTAGATTTAACAAGTGAAACGTTCATTTTTGCTTTTTAATAAGAATAACACACTATCACGAAGGGATAAGAAAAGACACTAACCATTGTCTAAGACCCTGACTAAGTTAAGAGAGCAAAAATTAATTGCGTCTAAACATCTCGCTTATTCAAGCGAGAGGATAATTTTACAAAATTCTGGAAATAATAAAAATAAGGTTTGGAAAATATTAAAAAGCGCGCGCTTTTTAACATTTTCCAAACCTTATTTTTATTATTTCCAGAATTTTGTAAAACAGAATTTTGAAAAACAGAATTTTGAAAAGCAGAATTTTGAAAAACAGAATTCTGAAAAGCAGAATTTTGAAAGCAGAATTTTGAAAAGCAGAATTTTGAAAGCAGAATTTTGACAAAAGAATTTTGACCCCGGCAGAATTTTGACCCCAACCCTGATGAAAATGATCAATTCTGGTAGCACTTGTGTTAAAGAGTGGACAAAAATAGCAAATGATTGTTCGATAACCTTATCGATATCGGCCAACGGAAACCCTCAATCAATCAAACAAAAATTTTACGAACTGCTCCAAAAAACGGGAAATTTGACCTATGATAAGTTTAAGAACGAAGCAGCATCCTCGCAATATCGAGCCTACTACATCAAATTGAATCATTTCTTAAATAGCAACACTTATTTTGACGTTCAGAGCACTGCTGACAGAATCAGGACAATATTTACAGCCAGAGGTGAACTCATCGATTTGAATTTTATACCTCATCGACCTGAACTACCACTGTTGTGCGATCTGTGCAATTTAAAGGTACGAGAGGACGTTTTTCACTTTCTCGGAACCTGTCCAATATTACGAGAGTTTCGAAGGCATTACTTTGGAGTCGATTTTCTAGACCTAACGGAAGCAATCAACATTTTGAATGGTGACAGAGGTTGGGACATACTAAGTAACTACATCACAAGCGCTTCTCGCTACAGATCCTGCATTATACAAGGAAACTTTTAAATTATTAATACACCCACACAAATAATTATTACATTTTTGTTTATCTTCTATTATATATATTGTACAGTGTTTTTCCTTTTCTTTAATATGTAAATAATAAATTAAATTCAAATGTCAATCTGGTAGACGGCCTCGGCCAAGCCACTCAAGACTAAGTCATACTTTAAAGGATTGTAAATTGTATATTTTTGAAGTCAATAAAACTAACTAACTAAACTATAAAAAAAAAAAAAAAATCGGGAACAGTCTGCGGACGATCAAAACAGATTCTCCGGACGATTTTGAACCTACTTCACTACTACTCGCTTGAATGGCGCATAACTCTCCTGTTTTCCATCTGAATTTGTATTTGTAACATTTACATGTTCCAGAGTTCCAGGGCCAATTACTTTTTGGTTCCTTGTTTCCAAAATCTACCTGAAAGAAGCCTTCAACAGTAAACTTATGTATATTGCTTTTTGTGCACATAACCCTTTTATAGGGGTGAAACGTAAAAAGTCATGCTGATCGTCCATTTTTTTTTTTTTTGCATGCATGACAATATAGAACGACGTTATTTTCAAATAAATAGAAAAGAGGAGGAAAGAAACTGCTTTTATTTTTTTCATGCTCAGGTTTCGGTAAAAAGGATAATATTTCCTTAAATTGTTGATATTTCTCCATCGATTGAAACCCAAATGATTTTAAAATATTGTCTGACAAAGAATAAAAATAATGACTATAACATTTTAACATCCTAACAAAAATTCTACCCAGTCTCCGGACGATTGAAATCTAGTCTCCGGGCGATCGAAGACAAAATTGTTGTTTTTCGTTTCAAATCTATTAGAGAGATGATAAGTAGAAAATTTGTATTCTGGATACAAAAGAGCACTTTGGCGCTTTGGCCAATGAAATTAAACGTTTCAAAAAGAATATGAACACAGAAAAAATAGTAAAATAAAACCTTGGAGCTGTCCGGAGACTAGACTTTCGCTTTCGCCCAAAACACTGAAAAAAATTTGATTTAAAAAAAATTATCAATTAAAAACTGATCAATTATCAATTAAAACTGATACGAAATTGTTGGCAGGCATTGTATAGGTTGAATAAAATAAGCCGTGAAAGCTTGTAAATGATCCTAAAATGTTTTCACCTGGATTATGTCAAGCTATGCATCATAGGAGTGGAATAATGAGTCCAAAGAATAAGTGATTTGCAATGAGTGATTCTAGCTTTTACATTAGATGCTGATGATTAAATTTGGTCTAGAACATCTAGAACATCGGTGTTAATTATCCTCCCTTGTTGACAGCACAAGCTTACTGTTGCTGTTGACCTTTGACCTACCACACTACATATTAAAGCGCATAGTACATTTTGTGACAAAACCTTACCTGTTCATAAAAGCAAAAAAAAAAATCAATGTTTAATGAAGTACCGACAGAGTAAAAAACGAATAACTAAACTATTAATTTTATTATTCCTTTTTTTTCAATTGCTTCATTATCACAATTATTTCAATGCTTAGTTTTTTTCTTGTCAATAACGGTTTTATCACAGATACAATATTTCTTAGCTTCTGAATCTTCAATACATTTTGAGTCGTCGTGATACGAGTCCAAACGACTTACACTATCAATTATTTCATACAACTTCAAGTCCTTCGAAAAAGTTACACTCGCTTCGAATTTTCCCTTTTGAGCAGTAAATCGTAATCTATAGTGTTCCATTTTATTAGTGCTGTTAGAATCTAGACTACTATCAAAATCATAGCGCTTCCGAGCTGATTGCACAGTTTTCATTTTGAGACGAGTACAGCGAGGAAAAAATTTACCCTTTTCCAGAAATGAGTTCAAATGCTTTAAAACAGCATCAATAGCATTCAGCACAATTTTATTCTTCTTATCTACATCTTCGTATGGAATGCAAGTACACCAATGTTCGTCGATAGATATGTCCTGGCACGATCGTTGATCAGGAACTGGATAAAACAAACTCTGGCAATTGGCGCAAGAGTATGCCTGCGGAAGTTTCGACGTTCTACCAGACAATTCGAGAATGTGCTTCAATGTCATATGGAGATCATAGGGATTTGTCAACCGATTTTTATTCAAATACAGTGCTTCGGTTAATTCTGGATATTTTGCTCGAAACCAATGGGGAAGCCATATGAAAACAAATGGCAATCGTTCCTCAAGGAAGCCCTGTCTCAGATTTCGCAATGGTCCGAATCGCATCCCGTGATCGCTTAAAATAATCACAACAGACTCATCGAGAATGCCGTGCTTGGACAATTCGTCAATGTACTTTACAATGCGGGTGTCCATGGTCATTGGGTCATTGAAACTGTTATGACTAAAAGTATTTGTCCAGAACAGCCCAAAATATGGTTCGCCTTTGTACCTTGTTGCAAGTTCGATAGCGTAGTCAAATACATATTCGGCTGAATGTCGGAGTCCCAAACAAAATGTCATTCCCGACTGTTTTTTGATTTTGAGAGTTTTTTCAATTGCCAGCATGAACGGTCGATGATAATAGTCAACGGGGAGTTTACTAAATCCCAATTTGTTAAAATTGAAGGTGCTCATACTGGTTTCATCCTCACTGTAACTGGTGACATATCCGTTATCTCGATAGTACTTCCAAATCATATCGCAATTGCTTAATCCATCTGCAGATTTTGGGTTGCATTTTGAATATGCCTTAGCATTGTTGTATCCGGTGAGGAACGCCATCAAATTGGGAAAGGTGTTGTCATCAACCTGGATGGCGGGAAAAACAAAAGTATTTTTTCTTATAGTAAGAGTAACAGTGTCTACAATTTCAATTTAGTCGGTGCAATTAAATAAAATAAAATCTTTTTCGCCTGCCGATTTGCTAAAATTAACTTCTCATTAAACTGAATGAATTGTGTTATCTCTGTACTCACAACGGTTATCGAATTGATAACAATCTCTATAACTTCCTCTTTACCCCTAAGTCCATTGAACGACCAAATTAAAAGTTTAAAACTTCCGATAGTAAAAGATAAGCATTAATTGACATCAAATGAACATTTGGGGAAGCACCCACAAATTCCTTGAGAACTTTTACAAAATGCTTTAAAGCAGCTTACAAATTAGACCAAACACAAGGAAAGGTACACCCCCCTAGTTTCTTCGATCAAGACAAATATTTGGGTATTATTTTAGACAAAAAATTGAACTGGAAGGCGAAAATTGATGGAAGAGTAAAGAAAAATATTCTGTAGCACTTTTTACTTGCAAAATTGCAATAGGTTCAAAAGGAGAGTTTTCCCCGAAACCTACTAGCTATGTATGTCGTCTGGTGGTTATAACTACACAAGTTGGTAAAATTAAATAAACACATAAAAACCCAGCGATTAACAGGACTGTGCATATCGGGAGCACTTTGCTCGATACCCCCTCTAAAACGGTGGCGCCCAACTCATGCGCATTGCTTAGAGCAACCTCTCATCACATCAGATACAACACTGCCACACTCCTTTTTTTTAGAAAATGTCAGATCTATCCCTGATCGCTTCGACTACGAGTAGGTATACCACCTCTAATATGGTATTTGGATACATTTTCTAGATTTCAATTCTTTCAAGATCCTTTTAGGAAGATTATTTCGGAAAGAGCTGACAGAACAGTTCAATATTCACCTCATATGCATGCCAGGTCACAGAGACATTCCGGGGAATTGTAAGGCTGATGAACTCGCCAGAAACAAGACACTTATGCATACTGTCAGAAATAGACATAATCTAGGGACACCACTTGCTAATTTCAAACGTTTACTTAAACAATATGCTCTAGAATCAACCAATTCTGTATGGTCACAGGAAACATTTATGGCCAAGCAAAATCTGAAGCGGTCGTTTAAACATTTGTTGCCAAGTTATATTATTTTTTTGTTCACGTCTGCTTATTCAAATCAGGAAGTGAAGTAATTACGTGGCTTTGAGGACATTTCATCATCGTTCTTTATCGATAATCAAAAATAATTAAACAAAAATAAAATTACCTTGTTATAGCCTTTCAATTCAAACCAGTTATCTTCGATTAATCGACTGGTTGTCTTCGGCATAACTCTCCGTAAATTGAACTTCGATACACTGTCAATTCCCAACATGAGCACGCTTATTTGTCGATTAGGAAAACTCCTATTTCGAAATGACTTCAGTCTGTCACGTATCTCTGGCTTTTCACTTATCAAACTAAACGCATCTTGCTGAATCTTTTTTTTCTTGTTTGTTGTCTCACAAGTAACAATCAAGTTCTCAACATCCTGGGGTATCACATCACCATTCAAGAAGTTCACACACTTTTTCAATCTAAACATTAATTAAAATTAAGTCAAGGACTTCTTCATACTAATGGTCATATAAATCATTGTTTACTTGAAATCCTTATCGACACGTTTGCCACTACCGGAACGTAGTATCGCCTGATAACAACAAGTTATATTTGGATCGGCTAGCTTATGTTTAGCAGTTTCGTCAATTTGCAAACTGTACGAACGCATGTTCATATCATAAACGATTTTCGTCAACGGCGATTCTTTTGAACACGAGGAGTATGTTTTCTTCTTGAAAATTTTCATGGCATCTGGAGTGAATGGATCGAGATCTGGAATGCGGCAGTGTTTGTTCCATACCAAATACCCTGCAGGAATAGCATTAGGATCCACTGGTGCCGTAGTCGTAGAGTATGTTTCATGATATTCTAAGGGAATATTAAAATATGGCCTAAATTTTATTCGTATTCTTTCTTTTGTGGGCTTGTGTGTCTTACCTTCTTTTATATATAGGTATGAATCAAATATAGAAAAGTTTGCCTCGATTATAAGAAATACAAACAGTAAGACTACCGTGATTTTTAATACATATATTGTTGAATATTTTGATTCTTTGAACATGGTCTATGAATTGGGGTTTAATCTCGTTTTCCACTTGCTGGGCGGACGGTATTGTTCATCTCACGCAATAAAATGATGATCACTGCTTTCTCAACTATCCTTTGTTTGAATGAAAATTGTTTGCATAAATTAGGGATAATGCTATCAAGAGCATATCGCTATCACAACAAAACACTCTGCACAACAACTCACAACTAATTGGAAGTTAGTTATAAATTAGTTCCCCGATATGAGGAAACCCAAATACTATATCTACGTTCGCTAATATTTTATCTTATCTTCATTAAAACGAAAGGCTTTAATATGTGTTATTAAACAAGAAATTCAAATAGTTATATTTGTTGTTTGTTTAACAAATATGATATTCTATTTAATTGTCTAAGTGTTCAATGCTCTAGATTGTGTACTAACCATTGAAGTTTTTTTCAAGAATGTGCTAAGCTATGAGATTAAATTCTCAAAATTCACAACTATCCAATTTGGTTTGTAATACAGTCTGTATCGAGAAATTGGTTCATTTAGTTTTAATTAATATGAAGTGGCAAAATAGTAAATAAATACAGTCGACTCACGTGAATTCAAACCTGCCATAGTTCGAATCTAGCTTAGGACTCAGTTATAGCTATCAGTAAAATCCATCATTAAAAATTTTGTTTTGCTATTTTGAATACTTTAATCTTATATTTTGAGGAAAATTTTGATGAAAAAAGTTGAAAATACATTTCGACTTTTTTTTCAAAACAAAACAATGCATTTAGTGTTTAATATTATTAACAAATCCATTTTATAAATTTTACTGATGAAATTTCATTTTACTGAACGGCTGACTGCCAAATGTCAAAAAAAAAAATTCCATTTCGTTTTACTGATGGCGTTTAATTTTTTTACTGTTCCGGTGCCATCATTAAAAAAATTACTGAGGGGATGAACAGTAAAAACGAAGTTGTTTGCGGCGCGAAGGTGTAAATTTACTGATAGTTATAAACGCTCATCAGTAAAAAATTTCAGATTCCGAATATTTCAATTTTTACTGATGGATTTTACTGATAGCTATAACTGAGGCCTTAAATAAAAATTTATTACAGTTCCCTACTAAATCTCTTTATATGTGGAACTTAATCAATATATTTTTATGCACTTGGTAACTCCAATGGAAAAATCATTGCTACGTAACAAAACAACGCGTTAATTCGAAGTCATCGGCGCGACGTCAAACACTCGACAATTCAAAGTCGCAGTTGCAGTTGTGTTAACGAATTTTCTCCCAAAAATTTCGAACTATTTAACATTTCAAACACTCAATTTGCAATATTTAAGAGCCGTTTTATTCACTATTACTCACTTGCAGGAAACTCTCAAGTTGACCAATTCTATAGAGTTGAGAACACCTTGAATGTCTCTCAGGACATATCCCTCAGATATTTTTGACAAATACTAAAAAATTTATTTTCTTCTTCACCTTAGAAGAACACGATGGATGATTTTTACAACAATAGTTTCTCAAAATACATATGTAGTATGTACATATATTAAATTGGAAATAATTTTTGACAGAGATTTGAAAATTTGAATTTGAGAGGAAACCCAGTTTTAAACTGTTTTTATTTAAAAATTACTTTAAGTCCAATGCGTTTTGCCCAGATACGACAGTTGGGATCATCAGTTAGATGCTGTCGTACCTTTCTAAGACACAACACTTAGTCGATGACTAGCGACGAAAATAAAATTTACAACACAAATGTTGAGAATTATATTTTTCTAGAAGAATTTTTCCAAATTCATTAACCCAGGAAGTTGAAAAAATCGAAGTTAACTTGAGAATTAAGAATCGAAACTTTCGTTCAACTTGTAATGTAGAGTCCTCTAAGAGTCCCTCGAGCTTCGAATTAACGAAAGGCGACTCTAACAATTTAAGAAGGTGCTACGATTCAAGCTGATTTAAAACTCAGTGCAAAAAAATAACACAACGGACATATACACAAAACATAAGTATGTATTTAAATGGCTCTATTTCCCTTGCCCGGATAGTAGATTTATCAAAACATATCTCAATTCCCAACACAACAATGGACCTTAAGTCAAAAATTTATGATTTTCACTGAATAATAAGAAAGTGTATGTACTTATAAAAGCACACACAGAGAAGTAAGAGCAATTTAACAAAGACATTTTTATTATTCTCATTCGTTCACTTGTCGTTGGTCGATGTTTAATTCAAATTAATCGGTGCACGGAAAATTTTCGGATTGAAATTCCTTCAGAAATGTAACCGTCTTAATTACTTCCTACAATTTTGTCCATCTTGTGATTTGAACACATAGTTGCTTTCAACATTTGGATGGAGAAGAACAGGAAGTCAAAAGATTGCAATTCAAATTAATTCAAGCGAATGTCAGATTTAAAGAACGGGGAATTACGGTTAGTTTGAATAAGGTGTAAGGCTTTTTGGAGTTCTAACTTCTGAACAACTTTACAAACAAGAACTGAAGTGCAGCTCCTAATAAGATAAAAATAACGACAAGTTAACCTGAAGCCCGAAGTGTTGTTAAATGTAAACTAACTAACTTAACAAAACGATGACTGCCAATAACAAATATTTTGTGATAAATGTACAAGCGTGATGTGCAAATACAAAGTAAAGTTTTTTTTGTTCAATTGTTTTATATCACCACTTGTGCAATCATCTGTTGTCTTAAAACTTTTTTGTTTCTTTTGAAAACTAAGAGTAAACATGGGACAACATATTAAACCTGCCTCTCAAAGCAAGCTTCATTAAAAAATAATTAAATAAAGGTCGAACATAGTTGCATTCTTTTACATAAGGTGGATAGGTTTCGTATAATGAAAAGCGAATCGAACATGTTGTCGAACGAGAAAAACAATGACGCTAAAAGCTAAATTTATGTATATTTTAAGTGATTTTTAGGTCAAGTCAGCATAGCTTAATGGGCTTGTGTCAGTTTTATAGGCTTAGAACGTCCTAGTTTCTTTCGGTGTTTTCAATTGGCAATCCTGAGTTGAACTTGAATCCTCAATGTCAGTGAGGTTTGTTGTGTTTGTATTATTTGCATAAAATGGCTATACAACAGTCTTCAACTGTTTAATAGCACTATAATGAGCGCATCCGCTTGAAGCCGTTGCAAAGTGTTCGATAGGTAATGTAGATGTCGCTACTCAATTTTCGCTAGACGAAAGTTTGTATAATACAGATATACTTGTTTAAGGCGCGTTTGCTTCTTACTTACTTACTTAAGGTGGCGCTACAGTCCGGGGTGGACTTGGGCCTCAACCAACAAACCTCTCCAGCCAGCTCGGTCCCTAGCTCGCTGTCTCCAGTTTCGCACGCCGAGTTGGTTGAGGTCGTGTTCAACTTGCGCGCGCCACCTGAGCCTTGGTCTCCCTCTACTGCGTCTTCCCTCTGGGGTGGATTCGAAGACTTTACGGGCCGGAGTATTGGTGTCCATCCTCTCCACGTGACCGAGCCATCTGAGTCTTTGGACCTTCACTCTTTTAGCTAAGTCAGTGTCGCTGTACAGCCCGTACAGTTCGTCGTTAAATCTTCTCCTCCATTCACCGTTTATGCAGACAGGACCATAGATCTTACGTAGAATCTTTCTCTCGAAACGGCCAAGTGCGCTCTCATCCGTTTTTGACAAGGTCCAAGCTTCTGCACCATATAGCAGGACGGGGATGATGAGGGTCTTATAGAGCGTCACCTTAGTTTTTCGGGAGAGGGCTTTACTACTCAATTGCTTTCTTAGCCCGAAGAAACAGCGATTAGCAAGAGTTATTCTACGTCTGATCTCGGCGCTGATGTCGTTGTCCGTATTGATAGCGGAGCCAAGGTATACAAAGTCCCTAACTACCTCGAAATTATATGCGTCTATCGTGACGTTTTGTCCAAGACGTCGGTGTTGGGTGTCCTTTCTAGATGACAGCATATACTTTGTTTTGCCCTCATTGACCGCTAAACCCATTTTTTCAGCCTCTGTCTGTATACTCGCAAAAGCACTATTGACATCACGCTGTGTTCTCCCAATGATATCAATGTCATCAGCGTACGCGAGTAGTTGCACAGACTTCTGGAAGATAGTGCCTCTAGTGTTGACGTGGGAGTTCTGCACTATTCGTTCCAATATGATGTTGAAGAAATCGCATGACAGTGCATCACCTTGTCTAAAGCCTTTTTTGACATCGAAGGCGTCGGTGAGGTCGTTACCGACTTTGATGGAGCAGCGCGAGTTCTCCATTGTTCTCCATTGTTCGTTTGCTTCTGCTTTGATTTATTTCAAATCCAAAATGAAAACACAATCACTCACTTTTACAAGTTGAACACTTCTTAAACTGTCAAATTGATCACCAATAGTTTTAATTTTACATCAACCGGAAGACGCTTTATTTTTTCGAATTAACATACAACATACAACAAACCTCCTACAATTTCATAGAAATTAAAACTGCCTGCAAATGTTCTTGGTCATAGCCATCGGTTGTTAGTGTAACAGAACATAAAAAACAGATTTATTGTCAAATATAGAACTTTCGCAAATGTTTTGTTTTGTTTGCTTTTATTTATTTATTTATTTCAAAAAGCACAGCGAGTGGATTGGAAATTGGAATGACGACGCCGAGTGTGCATAGTAAAAAAATTGAAATTTGCCTTTGCCTAGTCTCGGATTTTCAACAAAAACCCTTGGCGATATCAAAGTTCGCCGTCATATGTTTCACCAAACTTTCCATTTATTTTTATTGGTTATACGATAGCTTTTGCCTGTATAGAAGTGGTTAAACGAACATTTCATTGTTTTTTTATTTGTGTGAAAAATTAATAAATTGTAATAAAAAACGCATTTTGCTCGCAAGATTAAAATTTTAACCAGCTTCTTCATGATTCGATCAGAAAAAAGCGATTGAAGAAAATCGACTGTGCAATCGAAGAGCTTCGATCACAATCGCCATTCGCAATATGAAATAATGTAATCGACAATCAATGATCGAAAAAAGTCGATCAACGATTAGAAAATCGACAATCGCAATCGGGGCCTGTATCTTTTTATCACTGCAGATTATCTGAAGTGTGTAGGAAACATATAATTTTTGTGTGCAGTTTTTTTTGCCTGAAATAAAATATTTGCAGGAATTACGAGCCTTGGTCGGGAGAAACAAATGAAACAATCCAAAAACTTTTTTTTACAAATGTTCTTTGACGGTTCTCGTTTACATAATATTTGTGCTTAAAGCTGAAATGAAAACTCTAGTTTAATTTGAAAAACGAGTTGAAACCTGAAATCCAGTCTGATTGCATATTTGCGTAGACTTTAGGGTAGATTTTGAAAAAGAATGGATTATTTGAAGGGTTGGAAAATTAAAGCCCAAACGTTGCCCATACTTGTCAGCCAAAGCAAATATTTGCGAAATGTCATCATCAGAAATAGTGATGTACCATTTACAACTGATATTTCTTGGTCGAGTGGGCTATGATCATGGAACTTTAGCAGGATATTTTTCATCCAACAGCCGATTGCTGTTTAGCTTTGGATTCATATCCATTTCTCCTTGCCACTACCTCAAATGCTATTATAGTATGAAACGATTCCAAAACGACCACCAAGGATTCAGTTGGGTGGTTCTTTGAGTATCATTAACTCGAGATGTGAAACTAGAAATTAACCAGCGCCAGACGCTTTTGTGGAGGCTTTTACTCAAATATTGACAATATTGGCCGACAAAAACGTTCATATTGTTGATTGGCCACAAACAAAAAATCAAATCAAAAACAATCAAATAACAAAATAACAATTGACAATGTTCACAAACAAAAAGTAAAAAAGCGTATTAAATAAATAAGTCCATTAAAAAACACGTATACGCCCGAGTGTACAAATGGATGTATATTTGTTTGTTTGTTTTTATGTCCAGTATGGACTCCTCAACGGCACAACAGATATTTACGACATTTTCATCTTAAGTAATTTTATGTAATCGGAGAAAAGGATTGAATGTGTGCCACATAAATGCTCAGAGTCTCAATGCAAAAATTGATGAGTTTCGAAATCTATTCATAGGATCGCGTGTGGACGTGTTATGTGTTTCTGAGACCTGGTTTAAACCTGGGATAAGTGATATTGTGTATGCGTTGAATGGTTTTAAGATTTTCCGAACTGATAGGCAACATAATGGTGGAGGGGGTGTTGCTATTTATATTAAAAATAACATATCTGCGAGATTTGTGTGTTCCTCAAATCCGGGAGATGATATCGAATATTGTTTTGTGGAGTTTATGAATGGTATTAAAAAGACCTTGTTAGGCGTCGTTTACAGACCTAATAGCCACATAAACCTTAGACCTTTCTATGGAGTTCTTGAAGACATATGTTCCCCTTTCTCCGAAGTAATAATCTGTGGTGATTTAAACTGTAATCTTCTCGTACCGAACGCTTTTTAAAGTTTTACTCAATCTTTATATTCATTAGACTTATATCCTGTGAACACAACAACACCTACTCATTATAGAGTAAAGTCGGGTATCGTGGACCACTCGGCTAATGTGGACCACCAGCTTTTCTCACTTCACACACATGCTACCGAGGTAAGGTTACCCACATCACTTCGCAATAAGTTCAAACACACCTCAGTGTTGTTTCAGCTGTCGAGCTATGCTTGTTGCGGAGGTGTGCGGAAAAAAAGAAAATCGAAGGCTCTGATCATTAATTTTTTGTAAGTATTTGTTATTTTTTTTGTACATACAAAGTTCTTTTTTTATAATTTCACTTTTGAATATAATAAGTGAATATGTGTTTTAAAGTGTGTATCCATCAAATTAATTAGAAAATGGGTGGATTTTTTGTAAAAAAAGGTTTCTTTTAAGAACGCACAAGTTGGGTAATTTGGACCATGGGATTTGGTCTAGTGGTCCAAATTAGCCGCCAATTTTACTGTATGAAATGGAAATCTGACATTTTATTTTGGAGCCACGAACTTTGTGCCGGGTGTGAAGAAAAACTCTTTATTTGTGAATATTGTTCACATTGAACTGAAATTTATGTTCCTTTTTATTTTTCGGGTAATATGGACCAGGTGGTCCATATTAACCCCAACTTTTTTGTTTTGTGGTTTTTGACTATTTTTACTCTTTTATTTTTTTTATTTTTTTTTATAAAGTGAATTTATATTTACTTTCATGTTATTTTATTACTTTCATGTTTAGAATGAACTGACTTTTTTTCAAATAAATGAGTTTAATAAAACTTACATAATTTGTGTTTTATTAGCAAAAATATGAATGGGGGTCCATAATACCCGACTTTACTCTACCAGCACAAACGAGACTCTTTTGGATCTTTTCCTTGTAAGCGATTTAAACAACGTTGAATTTTATAGCCAAATTTCTACTCTTGTGTTTTCAAAGCATGACCTTATCTTCATGACTTTAAAAAGTGATCTACATGCTTCACCATCGACATATTGCTACAGAGATTTTAGGAGTATAAACTTTACCCTCCATGGGGTAAGCCTTGACGTGGCGGAGCGGCTTACGGTAACTACTACTGTGATGCTTAGAGCTATGCGATCGCGAAACTTGTTTTCGCAGCAGGGCCTCCCATGGTCGACAGGTCCAAGCGGAGTAGGCTGTTACTACTAATTACCCCACAACGAAGGAGTGTTCCCACCAAGGCACTTCCCACGAGGGACGGCAGCGGATGAATTTCTTTTTTGGAATGAACGGTGGCGTCCTCAGTTCCAGTTAGGTCGAACTACTTGGTGAACACCTTTACGGGCTACTTCGACATATTTGAAGCTCAGGTCGTAAAAGGAGCGGTTTTCCGGCTTTTGTACTTGGAGTCACATCAAGTACCTGGTACTCCAGGTTGGGGGTTGTACGTCGGGGTGACTTCCCGACTATGTAGAAAAAAGTTAGTTGCGAAGCGACAACAGGCCTCGGAAACGGACGGATACACTGATGACGACCCAAGCAAACGTATAAAGGACAACGAATTTCGGATATGCACGTGGAATGTTAGGTCCCTTAATGGACTGCGTGCTGCCGAACAACTAGCGGAGACCCTCAACTGCTACAAAGCAGATATTACCGCTATCCAGGAAATGCGATTGGATGGACCGGGCGAAATGAAGATGGAAAACTGCGACATCTACTATGGGGATTGCTACCGGGACCAGCGACTCTTTGGATGCGGATTCGTCGTGGGAAGCAGACTCAGGCAAAAAGTCTTGAGCTTCAAATGCGTAAGCGAACGCATCACGACGATCCGAATCAAGGCTAATCTCGGCAACATTAGCTTAATATGCGCGCATGCCCCCACAGAAGAGAAAAAGGACGACACCAAAGACGAATTCTACGAGCTCCTCGACAAAACATATGAGCAATGTCCTAGCTATGACATGAAAATTGTCCTCGGCGATTTTAACGCAAAGCTGGGAAAAGAAGGCATCTTTGGAAGAACAGTCGGAAAGCACAGCCTGCACGACACCACTTCCGACAACGGATTCAGTCTGATCGATTTTGCTGCGGGGCGAAACGTTGTGGTAGCAAGCACCTGGTTCCCACATCTCAACATCCATAAAGGTACATGGAGATCTCCTGATCAATCAACCGTCAACCAGATTGATCACATTGCGATCGACGGGAGGCACTTTTCCAGCATTCAAGATGTTCGAACTTTCCGAGGAGCCAACATCGACTCGGACCACTACCTCGTCGTAGCCAAGGCAGTACTACGAATATCTCGACAACGGCCAAAACAAAGAAATGCTGCAAGAAAATTCGACGTCGGACGGCTACAATCGCAAGAGATCGCCAGATCCTTCTCTGATCGAGTGACAAGTAACCTCTTAAGGAGTCCTATGCCGCCAACATCAAGTATCGAAGACCAGTGGCAACATTGCCAGAATGCAGTTAGAGATGCCGCCTCTAATGTGCTGGGCTTCACACAGCCACCAAAACGAAACCCCTGGTTTGACGAAGAATGCAGGCAGGCCCATGCAGCCAAGCAGGAGGCATACAAAGCGGCGCTGCAAAGAAAGACAAGAGCTGCTCGGCAGCTCTACGAGCAAAAGAGGAGAGAAGAACGCCGGCTTCTCAGGAGAAAAAAGAGAGAGCATGAGAAGCGTCAGATCGAAGATGTTGAGAGAGCTAACAGCAGGAATGAAGTTCGGAGGTTTTATCGGAAGGTAAAACACCTGGCTCAAGGTCATCGAGCAAGAACCGAAGCCTGCAGAGATCATCAAGGGAACATCATAGTAGAGCCGCAGTCAGTGCTGGGGATTTGGAAAGACCACTTCTGTAGACTGTATAACGGCGACGACGAACAAAATCCCGCCGTCAGACAGGAGCCTTTTATCATACGCGATGACAGCCAACAATTCCGTGAACCCGACCTAGAAGAAGTGAAAACAGCAATATCACGGCTGAAATCCAACAAAGCCGCTGGAGCAGATGGTCTAGCTGCCGAGCTGTTCAAAGTCGCAGGCGACGAGCTAGATAGGAGCATGCACCAAATCATCTGTAAGATATGGTCGGAGGAATGCATGCCCGATGAATGGAACCTCAGCATTGTTTGCCCGATCCTGAAAAAGGGAGATCCTCTAAACTGCGCCAACTACAGAGGAATCAGCCTGCTTAACATCGCCTACAAGATCCTCTCTGCCGTATTATGTGAACGTCTGAAGCCTTTCGTCAACAATCTGATTGGTCCTTATCAATGTGGCTTCAGGCCAGGAAAGTCTACCATCGACCAAATTTTCACGTTGCGGCAGATCCTGGAAAAAACCTATGAAATGCAAATCGATACCCACCACCTCTTCATTGATTTTAAGGCCGCGTATGACAGCATCTACAGAGACGAACTGTATAAAGCTATGTCTAGCTTTGGCATCCCTGCCAAGCTCGTTCGCTTGTGCAAAATGACGATGGAGAACTCACGCTGCTCTATCAAGGTTGGCAATGAGCTTACGGAATCATTCGACGTCAAAAAAGGATTCAGACAAGGCGATGCACTGTCGTGCGATTTCTTTAACATCGTTCTTGAGAAGATAGTCCAAAACTCCACCGTCAACACCAGAGGCACTATCTTCTATAAATCTGTTCAACTTCTCGCGTACGCCGACGATATTGATATAATGGGAAGAACACAGCGTGATGTCAATGGCGCCTTTGTGAGGATTGAGACAGAAGCGGCTAAAATGGGTTTAGCGGTAAATGAGGGGAAAACGAAACGAAGTACATGCTGTCTTCGAGTAAGGACACCCAACATCGACGGCTCGGACAGAACGTCACAATAGACGCATACAACTTCGAGGTAGTTAAGGAGTTTGTCTACCTAGGCTCCGCTATCAACACGGACAATAACACCAGCGCTGAGATAAGACGAAGAATTACTCTTGCTAATCGCTGTTTCTTTGGGCTAAGAAAGCAACTGAGTGGAAAAGCCCTCTCTCGAGCAACTAAGGTTAAACTGTACAACACCCTCATCATCCCTGTCCTGCTGTATGGTGCAGAAGCATGGACCCTAACAAAATCGGATGAATGTGCCTTAGGCTGTTTCGAGAGGAAAATTCTTCGGGTCATCTTTGGCCCCGTGTGCATTGATGGGGAATGGAGAAGGAGATACAACAGCGATTTTTACGGGTTGTACAACGACATGAACTTAGCCAGAAGGGTCAAGGTCCAGAGACTCAGATGGCTCGGTCATTTAGAGCGCATGGACACCAATGCTCGGGCCCGGAAAGTCTCCGACACTATTCCCGAGGGACGCAGAAGGAGAGGAAGACCGCGACTCAGGTGGCGCACACAAGTGGAAGAGGACCTCAATCAACTTGGAGTGCAAAACTGGAGACAGCTAGCTAGGGACCGAGCTGACTGGCGGAGACTGTTGATTGAGGCCCAAGTCCACAACGGACTGTAGCGCCACCTTAAGTAAGTAAGTAAACTTTACGAGTTTGGAGCATGAAGTTTTCCAAATGCCTTGGCAAAATGTTTATTCTATGGTTTCTTCTGATGAACAGGTAGAATTTCTGCAAGGTAATATTTGTATGCTTTATAACACTCATGTACCGCTTGTGACAAAAACTGTAAAAGTTCAACGTCTTTGCTGGCTTACCACTGAAATTCAAAATGCCATAAACCGTCGTGATCTCGCTTACAAGAGATGGAAAAAATTCAAATTACCCGAATTCTATGAACAATTTCGCTCTATGCGCAACACAGTAAACTCAAAGATACGACTTGCTAAAAAACAATACTATTCTAAGCGCTTTGATATCAATCAACCTCCATCAGTTCTTTGGAAAAATCTGAAAGAATTAGGACTCGGACGGAACAAAATTCAAGACCTGGAGTCGGTTGATCCTGATGAGATCAATACCAAATTTTTAAAATCTCAAAGGCCTCCCTCGTCAACAATAACTATACCTCGTAGTAATTTCGATAATAATTTTTTTCAGTTCTCAAGTATTGATCAAACGGATATCGTAAAAGCTGTACTAAGTATCAAATCCAAATCTGCAGGTCTGGATGATATTCATCCACTTTTTGTAAAAATAATTCTCCCACATATACTGCCTGTATTAACTTATGTTTTAAACAGTATTTTATTATCTTCTTGTTTTCCTGCTGTATGGAAGATCGCGAAAGTTGTTCCTATAACAAAAACTCCCGGTGGACGACAGAAAGAGCCAAAATAAAGGCCTATATCAATATTACCATACTTATCAAAAGTCATGGAAAAAATCCTCCATTCTCAACTATCTGTCTTTTTAAAGACAAAGAATCTCATTTGTATGAGCCAGTCTGGTTTTCGTCCCAGACATAGTTGTGCATCAGCATTGTTAAAAGTATCTGATGATATTAGGAAAGCAATGGACGATGATTTTGTAACTTTCCTAACGCTCTTAGATTTCTCAAAGGTGTTTGACTCCGTCGATCACAAGCTTCTAGTATCCAAACTTATAGACAAGTTCAATATTTCAATAAATGCTGCTAATCTGTTACATTCATATTTGGCTCAACGAAAACAGACAGATCAAAGTTCTTAGACATTTTGAGTGGAGTTCCTCAAGGATCAATCCTAGGTCCACTTCTCTTTTCCGCTTTCATTGACTTGCCTCAATGCGTAAACAACTGCAAAATTCATATGTATGCAGATGACGTACAACTCTACTATTCTTGTAAACTGGGACTAATTGAAGATGGCGTTGAAAGACTCAATTTTGAACTTAAAAATATAATGTGTTGGGCTGAGAAAAATGGCTTAGAATTGAATCCTAAGAAATCAAAATGTCTGGTAATTTATAAAAACAATCTTGATACGAGCTATTTTCCAGTTGTTTCACTTGGGTGTAATGCAATTGAATATGTTGAAAAAGCGAAAAACCTTGGAATTATATTTAATTCATTACTTAGATGGGACGAACACGTCCGGTCTACAATCGCGAAGGTGTATGGATGCCTTAGATGTTTGTCACAATCTAAACATTATACACCTATGTCAACAAAAATGACCCTTGTAGGGACACTTGTAATACCGCTTATAAGCTATGGTTGTCAAATAACTTCCTATTGTTCTGTTGAAACTAAAAGAAAACTAAATGTAGCTTTTAATAACATTTGTCGCTATATTTATGGTCTCAAGCGTTTCGATCATGTCTCAGGTTATGCGAAAAACATTCTCGGCTGCCATCTTGATTCATATACATACACTAGTCAAAACAATTAAAGGAACACTTGAAAAAACTAAAAAATGGAGTGGTTTTTTATAAGGCTGTATCTCAGAAGAAAAAAGTCGGATTTAAGTGAAATAAAAAGTTTTTCAAAGGTTGTCATTTTTTCTTTTCAAGTTATTTTGAGTTAAGAAAGTACCGTTAGTCGTTTTCGCTTGAGCGTAAAAAATGTTCACTCAATTTCAAAATCGAAAAAAAAATTAAACTTTGATTTATCATAAAATGAACGGAAATTTTTTTTCAATCCAACCAATCTAAGATTCAATTTTAGAATTTTGGTGGCTATAATTCACTGTTTAGTTCAGATCGCTACGATTTTTTTTCTAATCAAAAAATGGGTTTACATGCAAAAACACAATTTTGACTTTGGATCCTAATAACTCTGATAAATATTAACTTATATTACAGAAAAAATCAAAGCAGATTTAACACAACACAACACAAAAACATTTTGAAAAAATAAAAATATTGCTTTTTTCAATTTTTTCTATCAATTTGAAAAAAGGTCCAAAATACGCATTTTTCAACTTTTTCATAAAAACTACCGTTATTTTGTGGTTTTCAGTGATACAACTAATCTGAGGCTTAATTATTAAAGCTCATAAAATTTCCTTGATTTTGGTGAAAATTTCACATCAATACGATAAACCGTTTCTCTGTTTCGATCAATCAAACTTACGAAACACTTTTTTTTCAATTTCAAGGAAAGTTTTGTCTTTTCTCTTTTTCTGTTCTTTTGAATTTGTTTATTTTTTTATTTTTTTTTTATTTTTTCCATTATCATTATGATTATTTGAAATTCGGACGAATTTTCACCAAAATCAAGGAAATTTTATGAGCTTTAATAATTAAGCCTCAGATTAGTTGTATCACTCAAAACCACAAAATAACGGTAGTTTTTATGAAAAAGTTGAAAAATGCGTATTTTGGACCTTTTTTCAAATTGATAGAAAAAATTGAAAAAAGCAATATTTTTATTTTTTCAAAATGTTTTTGTGTAGAAAATTTGACAAATTTTTTAAATCTGCTTTGATTTTTTCTGTAAGTTAATATTTATCAGAGTTATTAGGATCCAAAGTCAAAATTGTGTTTTTGCATGTAAACCCATTTTTTGATTAGAAAAAAAATCGTAGCGATCTGAACTAAACAGTGAATTATAGCCAACAAAATTCTAAAATTGAATCTTATAGCGTTTTTTTTTTTGGTAATCCGGAATTGTACACAGAACTGTCCGATTCCGGATTCCAAACGAACAGGCAAACATATTTTTTTGCTTCTAAGGGTTGAATGGTTGTGTATTTGTGAAGCCTCATATGCAGAATTGCAGATGACATGACATTGTTTTTATTTTCTTTAATTTGTAAACATGGCAGCGAGTACGTATGTGCGAGTGTGTGCATGTATGCGTGATTCTGTTTTTGATTCTGACTTCAAATTCGGAATCGTTTTTCTGTTCTATTCAGAACAAGAACTGTCATCTTGTGCCAAGTGAACGAGTACAGAACTGTTCGGAACAGTTCCGGACGACCAAAAAAAAAACGCTATTAGATTGGTTGGATTGAAAAAAAATTTCCGTTCATTTTATGATAAATCAAAGTTTAATTTTTTTTTCGATTTTGAAATTGAGTGAACATTTTTTACGCTCAAGCGAAAACGACTAACGGTACTTTCTTAACTCAAAATAACTTGAAAAGAAAAAATGATAACCTTTGAAAAACTTTTTATTTCACTTAAATCCGACTTTTTTCTTCTGAGATACATCCCTATAAAAAACCACTCCATTTTTGAGTTTTTTCAAGTGTTCCTTTAATTGTTTTGACTAGTGTATAAAATTTTGTAACTTGAAGTTTTTGCATTCGATTATTGTTTCCAAAGAACCAGCATATCTCTATGAAAAAATCAGTTTTTCTACATCGTCACGTTCATTAACAATACTACAACCAACTTTTAAATCCGTATCATCCGAACGTCAGTTTTTCGTTGGCACCGTCCGGTTATGGAACTCTTTACCCCTAAACACAAGAAGACAGTATTGCGTGATTTTTATGTTTTGTTTTTGTACTTAAAAAATCTATAATATATTTTCAACTTCAATTTTGTTTTGTGATTTAGTTTTTTGAAAAAGGTACTTAAACAGTTGCCTGTTAAAATGTAAAATAAAATAAAAGTAAAATAAGATTTTTAAAATTTTGTATAGCTTATTTATTGTTATAAACCTACTAATGTTCGTGTATAATACTTTTACAAATTATAAATCTAAGATTTAATGTAAAAGATAATTGTTAATAAAATAAAATGAAATGAAATGAAGTACAGTGGTATTCAGGGATGATTCCTACGAAAACATAGATCCAAAACATTTTGTCCAATTGTAGACTTTCATTAACTCGAGATGTGAAACTAGAAATTAACCAGCGCCAGACGCTTTTGTGGAGGCTTTTACTCAAATATTGACTATATTGGCTGACAAAAACGTTCATATTGTTGATTGGACACAAACAAAAAATCAAATCAAAAACAATCAAATAACAAAATAACAATTGACAAGGTTCACAAACAAAAAGTAAAAAAGCGTATAAAATAAATAAGTCCATAAAAAAACACGTATACGCCCGAGTGTACATTTTCATTGCATCCTCATATAAAAATGGATGCATATTTGTTTGTTTGTTTTTATGTCCAGTATGGACTCCTCAACGGCACAACAGATATTTACGACATTTTCATCTTAAGTACAGTGGTATTCAGGGATGATTCCTACGAAAACATAGATCCAAAACAATTTGTCCAATTGTACACTTTCCCATTACTGCACTATGTTTAAGACCTGCGAAGTCCCTTCCCATGCCAAGAAAACTTAGCCTAACCTCAAGTTTCTCGTTTGGGCTGATTGTAGTTCTAAGATGAGTGCATTTGTTTTTAATTAACGGAGTAACTTATTTCAGCAAACAAGCGTTATTTAAATCGCTCATTCGAAAATAGTTTTTGCAGTCTTTTTCTTCCAAGAGCGGAATTTCTCGAACAAACCGTTTTTCTGTATCATCGATTCTTATTTCTTTGCGTTCATTTTTAATTAATTTTTTTTTTAATTCATCATAGTGTGTACCACAGAGGAGATATACCTAGAGTCGCAACTCAAGGCATTTTGCTCGGTTCGATCTAAAAATTTAAATTTGATAAAATGTCCATATTAATGCCAATGTGTAGGTTTCTCAATGCATTTCAAATGGGCCGGAAACCGCACCAATACATTTGCATTGATATGGACTTACACAGATTCACGGACACAAGAAAAGAGAGTAAATTGAGAGACTCACATAAAAATTTTTGGACGGTGATTAAAAAAAAAAAGAGAACGAGTTGCGATCTAGGTAATACCTCCTCCCTCTATGGTGTGTAGTCTGAATGACCGTTTTGGAATGATGAAGTTATGAATGATGAAAAAAATGATAGTGGGTATGGGTACCTTACTTAATTTGTCCGAGACAAGGTCTATGGGGTGCGCTCGTCAATAATAATCGGTACTATCGATTGGAACGTTTACAAACAGAACATTTAGTAATTTGTTACCATCCTTATTTGACACAACCGGCTTTTAAAGAAATTCAACTTGCACAATCGTCCGTCAGTTGGTTCTTGCTTCTTCAACCTACTGTACCTCCTTTTTCTTTTCTTTTTTCATACGAATTCTGTATCCTTAAAAAATTAAAAATTAAAACAATAAATTCTTAAATTTATTAAATAATTCACTTTATTTGCTCAATAGTCATTACAATATACTTATTAAATGCATACGATTTTTTTTGTTTAAAAATTTCCTGTTTTTCAATTTTTAAAATTTTGTAAGTAAATTATGCAAAATTATGTTTTAAGATTTAAATTATTACGAAAAAATAAACACATTTCAACCTACCTATATACAGTTTTGTGGAAAATTTATTAAAAAAAAAATGTAATCAATAAAAGAATTAAATTCTGTTTTCAAATAAGTTAAATAAAATTACATAAATTGCAATTGTCTGCATCACTAGGTCAAAGGGTTCAAAACGAAAAAAAAATATATTAAATAAGACAGACAAATAAATTCGTTTTAATTTGAATTTTTATATCCTTTGCTAGCAAGGCGCCAATTGGCAATTTTAAGTCTAGAATTTTACTTATAGAATTAACACATTGAAAACTCTTATTTGAAGTTGAAATGAAACGCTGGTGGTCGCCTGTCGTCTAGGTTGCTGTACGACCGACAGACCGGGCGTTCAAATGTTTCTTTTTTCATGACGTTGACTTTTTTTTTATTTTCGTAACAGAAATGTTTTACTTCATTTCCACAATGGCAAAGGGGGTTGCTGCGGTAGGAATTCGGCTGATGACGAAGCGGCAACATGAACGGGGGCGGGACAACCTTAAAAATAAAATTCAAATGAAAACGTTAGTAAAATTACAAAAATGTCTGCTGCCATATTTCTATATGACTTACGACAAACAGAACAGGTCTCTTCGTCTGTGCCATCACCGCAGCCGTCACGACCTGAACAAACAATGGCTGTCGATCTGCATCGTCCGTTGCTGCACCTGTGCGGGCAATAGGCATTGATTCCGGCACTGCTGCTCTTAGAGCTTGCATCCTCGACCACAGCAGCGGTGAGCATTCGGAGGAAGATATTCGGTACAGATCGTGATCCACAAAGATGTGGTGGCTCGTCACTGCCATCCTTGCACGAGATAATTGCATTGCAGTACTCATATTCTGGCAGGCATTCGCCACTGTTGCAACGGAACGTGTTCGGTGGGCATTGGCCACTTTCGGTCCTTAAGGAATTGCATTCGAATTCGTCCTCTCCGTGTGGGCATTGTTTTCTGCCATCACATAGTGCGGCACGACTTATGCACCGGCCACTGTGCTCACAACGGAATGATTCTGTCGGGCATGTTTGGTTAAGTCGTGCATTAAAAGTGCATTCTTCGTCGGAAGCATCTGTGCAGTCTGGGCGGCCGTCGCATACGAAGAACCACGAAATACATACTCCACTCGAGCGGCACTGTTTTTTTTTTTTTTTGTGAGAAATTTAAACCATTAATTTTTAATTTGACAAATCGCTTCAATGCAATGTGGTTGCTATGTGAGAATGATTGGAAGACTTACCTGGAATGTTCCAGCACTGCAACCTGTACGTTCGGCACTGCATTGTGCCGCTGCTGTTGACTTCGATGCACAGTCACATATTCCTTGATCGGAACAGATGGTATTTGGGTCAGACAATTGGCACTGCTTGTCGTTGTTGCATCGCAAACCTAGGGAAACTGGACCGTTGCCTAGCTCGACACGTTTGCGCACTGTAAATGGCAAAAAGCAAACATTGGGGAAATGATTTGACAATTTAAGGCTTCGCTTTACCTGGCTTCGAAGTTGTCGAGAAATCAGAATATACCGAAGATAACGTTGTCGAGAAATCCTCCTCGAGCGACATGAACGGTTTCAAAGTTGTGGCCACTGGAGCAGCCGGTTCCATAAGAGTTACTCGACTAGCCAAACCAAGCATTGTTTGAGTGGTAATCTCCAAGATATCAGGCACTTCAGTTGTTCTACTGTCTTCACTGCTGCTTTCTGCACTGAATCCTGGGGTTGTTTCAACGATCAAATTGTCAGACATCAACTCTTCGTGATCGTTTGGAGACACAAACGACAAGTCGAAAGGAAGCTCTTCTGGAGTGACGACCTCAGGGCTCTCAATCAAAGGAGCGGATGTAGTTAAATCAGATTTTGTACTCATGAGCAAGTCCGACAATATTGATGGATAATATGATCCTGTGGCTGGTGCTGGAGTCTGTTCACTTTGGACAGTTTCTTCGGCTTTAAGGTCATCGACTGAACTCTCGGGCAGTTGAGTTCCGGATCCTTCTTCTTCGTTTTCTATTAGACCACTCAAAATACTCATCACGGATTCGTTTTCATTGAAATCACTGTCTCCAGAGGCTTTCAAGTCATTTTCCAGATTCTCTTGGAGCAGAGGCTTGTTCGTGGTGACAGGAGAATCCTCCTCATTGCTAACTTTATTGTCAACCTCCACTGGTTCATCAACCAAATGATGATCTTCAAACTGTTCAAATTTTTCAATTTCACTCAAGTCAGGTTCAGCAGCGGCAACAGGTGTGGCCAATGTTTCACTCTCTGGTGTTTCTTCTGTAGCTACTTCGAGAGGCACGTATTCAGTGGCGGCAACAAGTTCACTTTCATTGGCATTCGCTCCAGATTGCGTTTCTTCTTCGTGTTCTTCTTGAGCAATAGCCACTGGTAGATTATCATTTAAATTTTCTGCATGTGGCATTTCTTGCGATTCGAAAGTTGGGTGGACAGGTGATGACGAGTCGTGATCAGAATTTTGCTCAATATCAGATCGAACAGTTGTCGCTGAATCGATTTCTAATAGTGATTCTTCATGTTCGTGTTTTTCATCTTCGATTTGTTCGGCTTTCAAATCGTTTTCTTTCACCTGATCATCGGTTGGTTTTGATTCTGGATTCGTTCCAAGTTCGTTATCACTTTCGATTTTCTCATTTGAATCACTAATCGCATTCTCATTGCTGGAAATTGGATTTTCGTTTGATGCCAAAGGTCCGTCACCTTCGATAGCCTGAGCAGCGACAGCGAATATTTCACTTGGCAGAGGCTCAGATTGGCTAAGTGGGTTATTGTCATTGGCAATAGCCGAAGGTTCGGCGCCTTCAATAATGTTTGCCAAGTCATGCTCATGATGGATAGCTTCTTCGTTTGAACTTTCATTCTCCAAAATAGTTTCTCTGATTGGTTTTTCTTCTTGTTTTTCCTGTGTTAACGGAATTTCATCGGAGGCAGTTAGAAGATTTTCACTTGATGATGCTTCAGCAGAGGACGAACTAATTTCTGGCTTTGGAACCTCGATTTCATTAACTTTTGAAGGTTCAGCAATTTCCTGAGATTCTATAGCTTCTTCTCCTTCTTGGGACTGTGGTGGACTTTGTGGAACATCTTGAGCCAAACTTTGATCGCTGTCCTGAGGTTCTGAGAATTCACTTTGCTGAACATCTTGAAGGGTTGTTTGAATTGTTTCTGTGAGTGGATTGGAAGATTCTTCTTTAACTGGGATTGGATCATTTTGTAAAAAGCTTTCAGTTGCTACTTCAGTTTGATCTTGAACAACTTCTGATGGGTATTGGTTTGTTTCTTTAACTACTGTTTCAATAGTTTCTGGCTCCTGAACATCATGATTTTCAGCAATTTCAGTTTCAGGTTCTTCATTATCAATCAAATGAGGAGTAGTGTCTTCTAACTTCTCTTCCGGCAGAGACATTAACTCATCAGGTGCATTAACAGACTGCTGTGGTTCTTCTTGAAGAGTTTGCAAAGCTTCTTCTTCACTCTCTTGGACCGGTTTGTCAGTTACAATTTGTTCTTCCTCCTGATTGTGCAACTTATTTTCTTGGTTATCTTTCTCGACAAGGGCTTGAACAGCTTCTTGAAGCAGTTCTTCGATTGTTTCCCTATGTTGCTCACTTTGAACAGCTTCTTGGTGGTGGCCTTCTTCAGCAACTTCTTGTTCAAGCTCGATTTTTTCAATAAGGTCTTCATTTTCTGCGGAAATTGCTAAAATATTGTTTTCTTGGTCAGCTTTGTTAACTTCGATTTCTTGTCCAGCAGAGGCTGGAAGACTAATCTCTGGAACACTATCTTCTTTCAAGTCTTCTGATGGTTTCTGTTCATCCAGTGAAGGCTCATCGCTCTCACTTATAGCCGGTGTTACATTTTGGACAAGATCATGTTGCTCAGTTAAGTGTTCGAGTGCGATCTTTTTGTCGTCATCTTCTTCTTCACTTATATTCGAAGACTCTTCTTCTTCCTTGTTCTCATCAATTTCATGACCAATTTCTTCATTCGTTTCTGCTTCTGACAAATGCTCGGTGCTTGTTTCATGAAGATCAGCCCCTTGGATATTTTCAGCATTGGAATTTTCATCAACCACTTGCTCATCTTCAGTCGATTGTTGGGGATTTATGTCCTGTGGCTCCTGCTCTGGTATACTTGCTTCTTGAGCAATTTCTTCTTCAATGTGATTTTCTGGGACAACTTCTTCAGATGTCATTGGGTGTTCGTGACTTTCAAGGGTTTCCTGTTCTAAATTATGGGCTGGAACATTAACATCTTCACCATTATTGATTTCCAGAGCTTGATCTTCCTTTTCAGCACTAGAGCTTTGGTTAATAATATTATTCACACCTTCTGCTTCTTCTTGAGAAACTGAAGTGTCCTTATTTTCTTGAGAGTTATTGGGGACTGATTCTGCACTGATATCTGTGTGTGCTTCATCAACAACTGCCGCTTCCTCTTGACCATGGACATCTGAACTTGGCCTGTAGTGTGATTCTTCCATCTGACCACCTCCGTTTGGACTTTCTTGTTCAGATGATTCGTTTTCTTTTTCTACAGCTGTCTGTGGTAAATGTTCTTGTTCTGAGACGTGGTTCGCTTCAAGTGGTTGTTCAACATCTTGCTGGATAGTTTGGTCTTTCTCAGGTTCTTTAGATTCGAAAGGAGTTTCTAATACCTGTTGGCTGGCTGGGGATTCATTTTCTGGTAAAACACTCTCAGAGCTCTGTTGATCAAATGTATTCTGTTCATGCAAGAGTTCATTTTGTTCTTGTTCCTCATGACCTTCATGTTCTTCTTGGTTCTCATGTTCCTCAAGTCCCTCTTGTTCTTCATGTCCAACATGTTCCTCATGTCCCACATGTTCTTCATCTCCCTCATGTTTTTCAGGTTCTTGTTCCTCCTGTTCCTCATGTCCCTCATGTTCCTCATGTTCCTCATGTTCCTTATGTTCTTCATGTTCCTGTTCCTCATGTTCTTCATTTTCTTCATGTTCTTCATGTTCCTGTTCTACATGTTCTTCATGATCCTTATGTTCTTCAAGATCCATGGGCTTAGCTGTCTGTTTTTCAATGGTTTCTGACGGTTGTTTAGTAACTGCCTCCTCATTTTGTTCTTCAGCCATTGGTTGATTGTCAACTTGAAGCTCTTCTGGATGTGCTGCAGCTTCTTTATCATGTTCAATGCTGGCTTCACTTTGTTCATTATCTTCTTTTTCCACAACTGTATTTTCGACAGAAAGTTCCTCTTTAATAACGTTATTGTGTTCGAAGGGTCGTTCAGTTATATGCTCTTCAGAAACTTCGCTTTCCAGTTTCTCCTCATCAGCCTCATTTTCAGCAAGTATTTCTTGATCCTCTGTAGATGATTCTGACTGGCTTTGAATATCTTCTTGTTTTTCTGGCTTTGTTTCAGAATGCTCAACTTCCACCGACTGAGGATTCTCTTCAGATAATTGAACACTTTCTGGTAAGGATTCTTCCTCTGAGACTTTCTCGATTGCGGGATTCTCTTCAGACTCGATGTCGTTATGAGCTAATATTTCACTTTCCACCTTCGTTACTTCATTGTTTCCTTGAACTGGAACAATTGGAACTTCTTCAGCAGGATCTACAGCTATGTTCGGAATTTCTTCCGCTTCTTCTTCATTCATACTCGTCTGATCTTCATTATCAATTTTATATGGATAGTCATCGCTAGTAACTGCTTGTTCTTGGGCAATTTCCGAAGGCAACCCTGTCGTTGAACTTCCCACATGATAGTTATTTAGCACATCAAATCCTTCATTATCAGCTGACAAATCTTCACCACCAGCTTGTTCACTAGATGAACTGATTGATAGTTCCGGCAATTTCGTGAACTCAACTTGATTTTCGGTAGACGATGGCTGGTCGATTTCGTCATGATTGACTAAAGCAGGTTTACCCTGGGTTGATTGTTCGTAATGAGATATTAAATCGATTGGTGTGAACACAGTTGAAGGTGGGGTTATCAATGGCTTGAAAGTAGTGCTTTGACTTAGAACAACTTCGGGTTCCACGGAACTGTCTTCTGGAATGCAATTTCCTCCATATTGCTTAGCTGGCGCTGTACATTGGCAACGTCCAAATAAATTTGGGATTAGGAAATCACAATGGCTTCTTTTGTCGTTCATTTGGCAATGGGCGTGGCTATAACAAACAGCTCCTGGGTGAGCAGCTAAAAGGAAAACAAATGAGCAAAAGATTGTTATCATCCAAGTTCAAAACGAATTTAATTTTTTATAGATTCAATAATAATCATGTTCGATTTTCATGGATCAAATACTCTGACAGAACCTAAACCATCTTTGCTCAACTGAAGTGTCAAATTACGCTTGGTTATTTACATGAGTTTAAGCGTGGCTTGACAACATAACGTCATTATGACAAGTAATGGTCAACAAGCTGTCAAAATAATAAATGTCAGACGGGCAAAATGTAAACCAACGCAAATTCTATTTTTGTATTCAATCGAACGTATCGAATTTCTGAAACCCTCAAACTTACCATCTGACAACATTGTACAACTTTTATTTTATGAAATGTAACAAAGTTGGTTTTGTCTTCTTAAATCTAAAAATAGCAATCCAAAAAGACCTGCAATAAAATAGGTAATGATGGAAGTTTTTTGCGGTTTCATCGGGCATGTCATTCCATCAAAAAGAAGAAATAAAAAAATATGTCATTAAAGACGCAAAATAAAACGACCGTCTCACATTCCACTTCTGAAGAGTTGAGGCTTTCCAGAGACCTACCAACATACTTGTAGATAGTACTGCCTCTGTTGTGATATGTGTGCATGTGCAGTGCACCTGTGCGAAGATTCTAACCACCTGACCCACATTTGTTGTTTGGTGTTCCCAAAGCAATTCTCTTTAGTAAACTAAGTCCCCTACTCAATTTACTTGAATGCCTTCAATACCAAAACATCGCTTCGTGTTTGGTGCTACGGGAATAAATCTGCGGAAAAAATTCCCATAAGGTGCTATCCCCGTGCGCCAAGCATTCTCATCCCCATCGTATTCCCTTATCCCCATCGCTGTTGTGCGCATTTCAACAGTTGTAAGGAATTTAAAGAGATTAAAGACGCTTGATCAACTTAAACATTAATCTATCTATAGCGAAGACTCCCCAGACTCAGTGCGTCGTCGTCGTCGTCAGCAAGAGGCATAGGCATTATGATGAAGAAAAACTTACACCGTGTACCGTTTGTTACTTTTTGCAATATGATCGTACTTACCGATCGAGCAAGTGAAGCTGTACAGACTAGAAAAGTAGGGAACAAGAGACTGCAGAGAGAAAAAAATATACAAAATCAGGCCAGACAATCTGACGTGCGCGCCGCCGCGCCGCGCTGGAGCGCACCATTCACGCGAGACGGGATTCCTTCCGACTTGGTAACCTAGTCGATCAATCGTTGTGTGTATCAGATCGTTCACTCCGCCTTATTCAATCAATGCGCAAAGGCGATATACTATTAGCGATGGTCGTATTCCCATGGTTACACAGTGTGCACGTCATCAGCAGCGAGGCGAACGAGCGATGGCAGCACTTGACTGCAGCTGGAGCCAGAGCTATACACATATTAAGCTGATTGACGATTTTCAATTTAATGAGAATCGTTCGTTGAATTGGAAAGCAATGCGTCTCCAGTCTGCAGTCTCGATTCATCGATTGGTGTTTTCGTGCGCTCGTGGTCGATCGGTGAGAATCGATAATGAGATGTGATCCATCCGACAATGTGATGATTGGTGGGAGAAAGGGAATACACAACACAATTTCCTAATTGACGTCGTCCAATAATTACTCAGTGGCCGACTGCAAAACGGACAACCGATTCAAGCAATGTCGGAGACGCTTCGATGTGGGATAATTTAACAATGGGCGCATTGCACGCAAGTGATCCCCAAATATAGTCAATGGGGTCGCGTTTGGAAGCGAACAAGAACGCTGCAACAATCAAAATCAACGATTATAGTTTGTGGTGGAGAACGGAGAGAAACTGCCTCAGTTCTTCCATACTTCCTCGCTGACAATTGCATCAACGTGTCCCGTTGTTATCCCGGAATTGAACACTTACTGCGCTGTAATATGGATTTTATTTAACTCGCGCGTGTATATTGCGCCCGCGCCGCCACACAGTGGGACGACCCATAGCAATAAATAAAAAAATCAAATGTAATAGCGGTACTTTTGAGTGATTGGTAAGTCATCACAAATGTATACAGGTTCTAACTGCATCAAAATTTTTTGCATTGACCAAATAGTTCAAAAGTTATAGAGCGGCAAACATTGATAATTTTTATTTATTTTCTGGTGTTGAAAAGTCAAGTGATTTTAATTGCATTTCTTATTACTCCCTTAATTTTGAGTGCGGTAAAAAATTAATTTAACTATGGATAATAACACTCGTCAAGGTATTTAAATTCATGTTTAATAAAAAATATATGTTTTTTGTGTTGTGTGTTCTTTTTATTCGTGATTTTCCAAGGGTGGGTAGAACAAAAAAAAAATAAAATATTTTTTGACTTTAAGTAAGATTTTCTTTTTTAGGCCCAAAATGGCCTCTGGGGTTCTTATGGTTTTAAACTCAGTAAAGTGTTCCCTAAATGAATCAAGAAAAAAATCTTGCCCCAGTTTGCCCCAAGTACTTAAAATCACGATTTTTAGGTTTAACCCCCTGTGTCAAAAATGGCCAAATTTTCGAAACGTGGCTTGATAGTGCGATAACAAGTAAATTTGACAACGTGTATTTAAAAATTCAATAACTTCATGACTAAGAAGCGCCGACAGAAGAGTTGGAGGCTCAAATAAGGGAAGTTTCTAAATTTTGTTGCCTCAAGGTAAAGCAGAAGTGGGAGCTGTCTTGTAGAATACTCAATCGGTTCTTGAGCGCTAATGAATGATGTCTGAGTTCTTACCTAAAGCTAAACTTGATTGCGTAAGTGATAACATCAGTTTAAAAAAGAATTAATCCTTAAACCAAGATTATTATAACATTTAATCGATTTAATCCAAAATGATTGGTTTGAAATTATCATCTGATCCGCAGTTGTCACATTTCCGATCAAAAAGTACACATGTATCAAATTATGATCGAGATTTATGCCAATATTTATTATTGAATGATGCAGATCTTAGTTTTCCCGTAGAATTTAACCCGGACGACTTAAATTATACTTCCGAAATCGACAACGAATAAAAAGTGCTGTCTTTATTTTGTTATTTTCTTTATTGTTTGTTTATTCAAATAATAATGTTTATGTATCACTGACATTGTTAAATGTATTTTTCATAAACTAAAATTAAGTAAAAGTTGAGATAAAAATAATAATAAAATGAAAATCCTAAAAAAAAAAGTTCGCTACTCAACTCTTTTAACTAAATTTTAATGTATTTCCTTGCTAAAACTTTTCCATTTATCTGGTTTTCATGTTTAATTCATAGATTTAGGTGTAAATAGACGTCTTAATGCAATTTCACCAGGTTTCTATCACTTAAAAACAAGATATGAGAAATGCCGATTTTCCCATACATTCGTCCCACTGTGCGCCACCGCCGCGGCCGGTACGGTAGAGAGAACAAAGAGCACCTTGTTGCAGCTAGGTTAATCATGTGTAGTTTTTGCTGGACATACCGAGTTAGACATTCTTGCTGGAGCAATTTGGCCAATGACGACGACCGACTATGGCCGGCAGGATAAATGCACCACACCACAAAGTCGACATGGACGTCGCGTCGTCGCCGTTGATCACCGGCGGCGCGGCGTTACCTGCTATCGCAAAGATTTATTCAACCGTATACTTTCACAGTACGCCCCAGCTTTAAAAAGGTACTTTCACAAAATTGCTCATAATGTTGTGCCATTGAGCGCACTTTTGCAACTACGCCTTGAAATCCTAAAGAATATATACAGCCACATCTTTATTGGATGATGATGATGTTGATGATTATAATCATGATCATGATCATGATGATCGAGGTTGGTCTTCCACTAAAGTCGCTGACTGGTAGGTTTGTATAGGTATCCCTTAAATGGCGTGGAGTTTGTTATTTACAAATAATCAGTCTTTGCCTGGGAAATCCCATTAAACTGCCGTTAAGGATTGAACCAAACAATCATCTCGATGAAACAACTATGGGAAAAATACTGATTATTGTGTGTGATGACGATGAGGAGTATGGAATTGAGATATGATGTGAGATAGCTTTTAAAGAAGCAATCTTTTGGCTATCAGAGATCAAGAAATTATTATGTCTCATTTTGCAGTGAATTATTTTGCTCTTGTGAAGTTTTGAACGCAAGGAAGAGTATGGAGGTGCTTCTCAACCTTGTTGTACGGTATTGACATAAAATTGTAGTTTTCCTTCATTATTTACAGAACGCACTCAGAGGTGCGTTCTCTGAAACACAATATTCAATTATAGTTTACAATCGTCAACTTTTTGTCATTCTGAAACACAAATAGGTACGGAAATAGGCCATGTCAAAAGTGGATGAGGACTTTTAACTTCAGTTCCTTCCTTCCTTCCTTCTGTCTTCTGTAGAGGACGACCACAGATAGAACACACAGCTAGCTTAGAACTCTGGTTGGAACCGGACGAAAGTAGCGTTAACCGAACTAATAGGGATATGCCTTGAATTTTAGTCAATTGAATGAGGTTGACAATGAATTGAATGCTCCAAATCTCTCTGAAGAAATTGGTCGTTAGCACAAATTGTTCAGTTCTTATAGATGTTAAAAAAGAGGCAAGCATTTTAGTACTTTCATTTAACTTTGAACGAGCAACTTTTTCTATTCCTTCATTAATTTTTAATGAGATGTTTTAAATCATTGTTGTGTCAAATTCTTCCTGCCGCAAAAGAACAGTTACCTAAATCTGCTCAAAGGATCGAATTGCTTTCGTTTAAAAACAAAATCGTATAAAAAATTTTACGACTTTTAATTTTCCAACATGCCGTAAGATAAATAAAAATGGCCCAACAACTATTTTCATAATGATTCCAATAAAATGTGAAGGATAGTTATACAAATTGCATCGACGACGGCGGCGATGAGTGAACACAACCACCATCTTAATGGGATCTCACCTTGGGTATGCTCACAATAGATCGAATTCCGTTACAAATTTATGATTCTAACGACGACGGACGGATGAACAGGCGGACAAATGGACAATCGAACAACTAGAGTTTTAGCCTTTGGACATGTTGAATAGACAACAAGATGTTATGGAATTTCCGTAGGCGAAATGACCACCACGATAAATCAATTCGCTTGCGATTTTATATGCATGCCCTGCGGCGGGCGGCAGCGTGCTGAATAAAGAGCTTAATTGTAAGTGTGCACTCAAAAGTCACATAACTGTCGAAAGGAGTTCGTTTCAAAAATTCAAATATGAAAAGAAAAAGAAAATCCACAAGATCGCCAGACAACACAAAATTTTATCTTAATGCTGCATTAGTGTCCAATTATAACAAAAACCGTAAAGGTGCTCCAACCAACGTAATTATTATTAAAACTGTACATGTACATTTATTTTACGAACAACAACTCTGAGTATGTACATGTTGTACCTACTCATATGTATGCAATGCATTCGAAGAGTGCATTAGATTGTTATGCTATCCTCTGAACCAAACCCATCATTAGCAAATAATACTAAAGAACAATCTTAGGAGGTATATAGCTTCTTCTTTCTTCTCATTAATTATTAATTCGGAGGAGACGAAATTAAAGCCTGTTGCGCTTTTGTAGGAAACATTCAATGCAGAGCAGATTTTTTCTAAAGATAGATTCTTGCATTTGTTTCGAGATGCAATGAGGTTACTTTTTATCGTCATACAGTGAGGCAGTATGAATGCTTTTCGAAAACTTTTACACATTGTTGTGAAATACAGAAAAGGAAATGAAATCGCAGTACTTTCAAATTTCTTCAATTTATGGTCAGTTTCATGAAGCACTTTTAAACATTTACCAAGGCTTTAGCCCGGTAGATGGTATTTTTTTGGTCTCACCAAGCACCTTTACATATATCAAGCTTAACACCTTTATAACCTAAATGACTATTTTAGGCTCACTTAGTTTTAAAAGTGTCATTGAAAACGTCATCAGATGAGGTTAAAGAAGTGAATATGACAGCTGATAATTTTGTTCTGTAACTATTCTGTACGTTTAAAATTTTAAAAAGTTTACCGTTTCGATTTGCACTTCTTGTCATTCATTTTGACAGATAATGCTTTTCCATTTGTTCACACACACACTTCCCTTATAACCGAAAGAAAAACCCATTTTATTTTCACAGAGATCTGAGGAGTACTCAATTTAAACAAAAAAATCCCTGAAATTTCCCATTTTCTTGGTGAATTTAAAAAGTTTTATACCCAATTTCATAAACAAACACTAAAAGTACTTTTAGCAAAAATCTTTTTAAATTTTATCAAACCCTTAAAACTTTTGAGTTTCACCAACTTGAAATGGGAAATTTCAGGGAAATTTTTGTCAAAATTGACATCCTCATGAAAATTATGTGAGAAAAAATGAGAAAGCGTTATATACACTTTTTAAAATATTCAATGACACTTTTAAAATTTAATGAGTCAAAAATTGCCATTTAGTTTTAAAAAATCCCATTTTACGGCTAAAAAGCCTGTTTAGTGTTTAAAAGTTGTTCATGAAATCGGGCATTAGTTGTTAGAATATAAATAGTGTGAATGAAACTTAAGAATAATATTATTGTAAATAGAGCTTTAGAATAAGTCACGAACCACATCTAACTTAAGGGTACAAAAAAAAGATGAGAGTACATATATAATACATTATTTTGTAACACAGTACACAGAATACAAGGTATTATATTGCGCATCTGTCAGAAACCAAAATGACAGAAGTGAGAAAAGGTACAAAAAGAAATTCAAAAAATTTCAGATCCATTGTCAAATTCGTCAAGGGAAAAAAAATGGCTGATATTTTAAGTAAATGAGACAGACAGAGACAGAAATCTAAAGTTTTATTCTTTTCTTTTAACTTTTCTTTTATTATGACATTTTGGATCTGAAATTTGACATAATATGCGCGAACTTGAGAAGAAGAAAATCGGGAATATAATACCTTGTATTCTGTGTACTGTGATTTTGTAATTGCGTTATTCCGACTCAAAATATTAAACAGACAAGACGTGTAAAAGAAAAGTTCAAGTAAAATATATTTTAAAGTTTTTTTTTTTTAACTTTCCCTGTTTTCATCTCAGAAGTGGGATAATAATAATAAAAAACATGGAAAAGCATACGCGATCTTAACTTGAAGTGAGATGGCACGTGCGCTCACAAATGCGGGAGTGAAATTCCTTTAGACAGCAAGCATCGCACAACTTCGCCCTCTATGTGAAGAATTGGGGTTGTGTTCGACGAAATCCGTGGATGATACAGAGGCGGGCGTTTTGGATGGCGCATCCGAGGAAAAGACTGGAGCGCCCGATCCCGAGGTCACATGAAAACATAGCTGTGCCCAACGATGGTGGCCCCGTCACCGCCTCGTATAGACTGGTATAACTAGTAGGTACTGTTGGTGAAACTTCTGCAACTTCAGTTCTTACTACAAAAACTGCTGTCTTTTTAACCGATGATGTACATAAAACTTCTGCTACTAATTATTCTGATGTAACCCCAACCAACGATCATTGTGCTACCTGAATAGATTATGCTTTGCCCACTTCAGTCTCTCTACCAGTGCCTGAGAACAGTGTTGCAGCTTCCGCTTATGCAAATATTGAGCTGGAAATAATATTATCTAAAAAAACAGAGAGTGTTGCTGCTACGAAAAGAGGTGGAACTTTTTCATGACCAGGTCCAACAGGAGATGTTTATTGATTTTTCCATTATAAACTCGATCAATCGGTTTTCTGAAGACGACTCTTACGACGCGTCGTAAAGAAATGGTTTTTCGACTTAAAAAACACTTTCGAAATAATGAACTGCAATGACTGCACCAAGTTTGTCTGTGCGCGTCGCTTATTGGACAGTTATTTATCCGAACTGTTGGTGCTTATGGATACTTTCAAGAGAATTTGTGGAGACACCAACAATTTTATCGAGTCAGACCGATCTGTAACAGCTTTTCGAATCGCATTACACCTACATGCTACATGCATAAAGTTTAAACAATTCTGGAATTCACATTGAAGTCTACACCTATCTAATTTATGGGAATCATCAAGAAAAACAACTGAACTAGTTGATTTAATTAAGAGTATAATTCTCAGCATTATATCCTCAAACACCAATATTATCTCCAACAAAATTAACTGGCGTGGCCACATGCATCGACTGTAAATATTTAGAAAATGAAATTCAAACCCATTTTCGGATCAAAGTTGTGGAAGGTTTATCGACCTGTAGCGTGAGTTGCTTTACAACAAGATCCCACAAACATGCCATAACCATATAACACACGACAAAATGAGAGCACGAATTCCGATTTAAAAGAAATTGCACCACATTCAAATTTATACAATTTTTGCCAATCGCATTTTGAGATCAGGAATAAGATATCAGTTGGAGGGAAATAAATTTAAACTTTCTTTCTCAGGCAAATCACAATGCAAAGGCTTAACAAGATCAGCTTTTTTTATTGGGTGGTCATAGATATCAGTGTTAGACTGAGTGGAATTTGATCTAACCAAGGCCCCTTGATTTTTCTTTTTTCAGAGCTCTCTTTTTGTTAAACATCGACCTCCAATGAAAAATGTTTATCGCATGTACTGAACAGACTTCATTTCAACACTTATTGCGCCCTAAATCTCCTATAAATTGCAATATAACCCTGTTAGTGACTAGCGGATTAACCTACACTCGCGGATTAAGGAAATACAACAATTACTTATTCCAAGTGAGCTTTCAAATTTAAATGTTTCCTTTTTTCTATTTCTGTGTCCGTTGATTCAGAAGCAGCGAAATTTTTCCCAATCTTTCGACTATTAAATGTAGGTTAAACAGAATACGAATAGATACATTCGGCTTTCGTTCTTTCTTTTATTTTGTTTCTGTTTCTCTTAGTTTTTCGGTAGTAATTATTTGATGCTAACTTATCAAGTTGAATATACATATTTATCGATAGGATTAAGTTCACTTTCATTTGAAGAATTTCTATTCTATTTTGCTTATTGTTTATTTCACCAGAGATGTGGCTACTGAAATCTGAAATACAAGAAAAACGACATTTTATTTGTGAAGGTCGTAAATCATCTCAGAGTTTTGATTGCCTCGAATTTGAATTTAATCCTCTGTAAAATCAGTGAATTCTTAAATCACTATGATTAATGTTTATATTTTTTTAATTATTTCACAATTTTTTTTGTTAGTATCTGATTGTAGGAAAAATTAATCGCTTGACTCATAACACAGGTGCTCGAACCTAGAAAGTCGGTGAAATGGTGATATGCTCAATTGGGTCGAACATTAATATTTCTAACTGTGTTTGATATTTTAAGTCAAATTTTGATTTATCTTAACGTAGTTCATAGTATACCGACATGGAAGCTTCAAAATAAAGAGCTGAAGTGAGATTTGATGCTTGTATGCATATTGCGGACAGGTGCAGACTACTGTACGACTATTATTCAACCCGCTCATGGTCAACAGACAGAGTCATGTACTCAATGACTCATTGTGCTATTCGACGCCAAAAAAGAAATAGGGACGTTTACATTGAGAATGGATTTTGCACCTTTTGGACCCAGTATTTCTGCTTGGAACACCGTACATTAAAAAGGAAATCACGAAAAGGCCTTGAGGTTCAAATGGATCCAAGGAAGATGAGGTTTTGAATTTGCAGTCGAAATGTTGTTAGATCAAGAAAATGTCTCTAAATGCTTAAGAGTGAATGACGTGAAATTAAAGAGCTTAAGTAAGGTTCCGGTTGATTTTCAAAATTTGTTTAATGACAAATATATCAAGCTTGTGCAGCTTTCTTTTTGAATGTCTTCTTCACATTCAACAAGTCCCAAGTGTTATCAATTAGGTAAATGGAAAAAAATAACAAGGTGTGTACCTAAAGATATTAATAATTAATTACAAAAATGACACAAAAGTCGTTACGTATTCAACACCTGTCTTTAAGATTCGATAACAAAAGAAAACCCTCACCGGGAGGCTAATTACCCGTTTTTGTGTACACAGTTGATAAACGTTTCCTAGCGTCAAAACACGACCAAAGTACAAACGCTATGCTTCTGTTCTAGCATATATCATGCACTTAATGCCAATCAATTAAATTTCAATTATCGAGTTAATGTTTACGTATACAATACCTTCCTATAATTCACTCGTACTTCATAGTTCATACATCTTATTGTATTCACTTCGACAAGCTTACAAAAGCTACATTACCTGCCTCTTTAACCAGGTCTTTCGAGTGGTGATTAATCGTTGACAAATCGTATAAACGCGATTAAACTGTCACCACACGCAATGCCACAAAGAACAAAATGCCAACAACAATCCGATCACATTCGCGTCCAGTTCTTAGCCTATAAGTACGTGTGTCGGATGGATGGTGGCTGTTGGCGGCGGATGGATGGACTAGAGAAGAGTGGACTGGAATGGATGGAACGCAATCACTGGCAATGGTGTTGTACGACATGGACTGGACGCAATGTTGGACAAAACACCAGCACCACTGGAGCGCAACAGTGCGCGGCATAGTGCGGAGAACCATGCCAGAGTCAAGAGACTAATTTCGAACATTTATAATGTATGTAGTACCTGCATATTTATATGTAGATACTCGTTGGTAACTTGTAGATGACAGAAAAAAATATTTACGTAGTAGAGAAGATAGTCAGCAAAAGAAGTATGCAGCTACTTAATTGAATTGTTTGTGGCTAATGAAAGTTATTTTGTAATGAAATAACGTGTTTTTGATTTTTTGTTTAGGTATTCTCACTTTGCTATCAAAGAGTTGTCTTTTTTTTTAGAATTTTTTCGTTTCGCTATGCTACCCAACACGATGGATTCTTTTCAGTTAACATAAATATTTTTGCTAACTAACTTGAGTTATTCGAGTTCTTTCAGAAGAATGCTAGGCATGTTAAGGCAACTTTATATATCTAAACAGGGATCTTAACGACGACACGTGATTCGCAACTAATAGGGTAATTATTTGAAAATGAAGTGCTTGCGTGGGTATTGAATTTTTGTTCGGATATTCTCGGTTGAAACTTGAAATTTAGTGAATTTTTGTAATTGCTTTAAGAAACGCCTTGCGGAATCAAATGTTGGATGGTTAGGTTTTGAAACGCTCCTTAATGTTACCTAACCTTAAATTACATATTTGTTTTGTACCAACTTGATCCAAAATCCTATTTTATTCCCCGCTTGATTTTCTTTTGACAATACTTGACATTCCTATCGTCCTTTCAATGATGAAAACCAATGATAGCTATATCTGGCCTCTTAGGCCCATTTGCTCATTCGGAACATAAATTTATGTTCTACATAAAGTTCATGTTTAGTTTTTAGTATGGAGATTTTATGTAGAACTTATCGAATTCCGGAACGTCACATATAAAAATGAAAACTTTAAGTTGAACATAAATTTATGTCCCGAATGAGCAAACGGGTTTTAGAGGCCAGTTATAGCTATCATTGGTTTTCATCATAGAAACACATCATTGGTTATAGCAATCATTTAAAATTTCAGTCAGGATTTTTTTTCCTGAGAAGTTGAAACACAAATCATTGGAATTGTACAAAATTGAAACGCAAATCATTGGAACGATTTGTTTCATTTTTTGACATACATAATACAATCAGCTATTCAGGGTCCATGTTCTGTAACTCTCACATCGAATAAGTTTTCGCATAAACAGTACGAATCAGAACAAAACTACGATGGAATGGTTCGAAAATCTCTTTTTCGCATTCAACTGTTTCTGTAACTTGTTTTCACTCGATCAGGAATATAATGAAATGAAATTATTGGAAATCCTGGAAAAATGTGAGCAAAACTGTGTCTATAACTCTGAAGTCGAAATAATTATTCGATTTATCTGTCAAAATAACTCTCAAGCAAGTGAGATAATATTTTGAAGCTGAATTTAAGCTCGTTTATTGTTTTTACTCGAACTATAAATAATTTATTTATTTTTTGCGAAGGAAATAAACTTTTTAAGAATTATAATTGCACTGCGTAAATGTTTGGCATCATAAATTTGTATTTTTCACTTTCAATGATTTTGATTTTCTAAGGGCGGTTTCATCCACTGAAAGTTAAAGTCAACTTTGGGATTTTTGAATTTTTTTATTCAATCAAAGTTTAAATTTATGTTGTTTGAACAACGATAGCAACTTAGAGGTGCTTCCACCAATGGCTTTTTCCGTCAATTCCAGCCAAAGGCTGGAGTTATAGCTATTTCACGGGTGCCAAGCCGATCATCAGACTCCTTTATTAGTGGTGCTGTCTAGTTATTTTTCATATTAATCGAAAAACTTTTTGAGTTCACTTTGGGATTTGAACCTAGACCAGCTAGTTGTGAAGCCAATGCACTACGCATTGCGCTAACAACTCCGCTGATTTTTGGTTTCCCATTGCAGACTTTTGTTTTGTTTATCATTTGCAATGAATAGACGCATTTTTACAAGCTCCTCAAAGTTTGCTGTCTTGTTCCGCTTTCATTTTTTCTAATTTCCTATCTGTGTGTCACAACAGTTCGGTGCGTACACCAAGGGTTTAGACTTTAGATTATTGAAAGTTTTGACACTAGTCAGTTTATTTGTTATAGTTTGTTTTAATTTTCAACTTTTAATTTTGAACTCTTGAGTTAATCAACTTTACATTTATTCAATTTTCAAAAATAGAACAAGCTGAGAGAGAAAAACAGAGATTGTCTCTATTTTTTCAAAAGTTGAAAATGAAAGTCACAAAATTGAATTCAAATTTGAGTGAACAAAATCGCCCTTTAACTGTCACTGTGACTGGAAAACTGGAAATTGTAATTTTCACACAGGCTGTTTTCGCATCAAGTTATAGCATTGACATATTATAATATGGACTGCTAGTTGCCAACTTCACGTGTGTTCAGCGTAAAGAGCGCCATTGGTTCAGGTTGGCCAAAAAAAGAACGATTCCAGCTGTCAAAAATGAACAAAAACAAAAACATAAACAACGAGGTCGCTGTGCAGTGTTACCGCAGGGAAAAATATTTTCGAGTCCAAGATGCTTGAAAAACGAGTCCACGTAAAAAAAAATTAAATACTTTCAGAAATCATTTTGTTTTAAATTTTTAACATACTTATTTGTGTTCTGCAAACAAAAAACGTTATAAAAACGAGTCCCCGAGCCAAGGAAGAAACAACGAGTCCATTTTCAATCTTTAGAGTCCATGTGGTAACACTGTCGGTGTGAATTCAAACATATTTTTTGGGACTAATTTGGCCGCTTCGAACCAATGGCGCTGCTGTAGCTTGTACCTTTTTTCTTCTCATGAAATGTATGGAAATGACAAGTGACTAGCAGTCCATATATATTATGTCAATGAGTTATAGACACAGTTTATTTTCCAAAATAGAGAAACGTTGGAATATTGTGTTCCACCTTGAATCGAATGGGAAACTTTTCGACCAAGTTACAGAACATGGATACTGGCCTCTTAGACCCGTTTGCTCATTCGGAACATAAATTTATGTTCAACTTAAAGTTTTCATTTTTATATGGGACGTTCCGGAATTCGATAAGTTCTACATAAAAACCCCATACTAAAGATGAACTCTATGTAGAACATAAGTGTATGTTCCGAATGAGCAAATGGGATTTAGGGGCCTGTTATAGCGATCATTGAAATCCATCAGGAAAATTGTTTGAATGGATATTTAACTAAGTTTTCTTTTTTCCGTACGGAAATTCGTTTTCCGAACAGCTGATGGATTTTTGTCAAAAAATGAAACAAATCGTTCCAATGATTTGCGTTTCAATTTTGTACGATTCCAATGATCTGTGTTTCAACTTCTCACAGTTCCAATGATAGAATTACGGCAGGAAAAAAATTCCTAACAGAAATTTTCAATTATTGCTATAAACGCTCATCAGGAAAAAATTTCAGATTCCTCCTGTTCCAATTTTTCCTGATGAAAACCAATGATCGCTATAACTGGCCCCTTATTGTTTTATGTTTCATTTTCATATCGTTCCACGGATAGATTTCTGTCAGAAAAATTATGCCATCTCACTGAGATCTCAGAGATCTGGATTTTTTAAGTGGAACAAATAATTTTAACTGAGAACTGAGATTTTTTTCTGAGACTTCTGAGATGAAATTATTTTGGATTCTATTTCTTACTCAGCTATTTAGATGTGACTGACATATGTACAGCAACAATTTGTAAGGTTACCATTATATCTCAATGAAAACTGAGAATTATGTTCCACCAAATGATTTTGTCAGTCAGTGAAAGTGACATTGAGATCTCAGTGAGATATTTTTAGGTGGAACTGGCCTATTATCCGGTTGAATTTCAATCAGGAATCTCCTTCACGGACAGAAATTTTAATTGATAGCTTTAAATGTTCTTCAGGAAAATAAAATTCTGATTCACTTTTTCCTGATGGATTTCACTGACCGCTATAACCGGCCGCTGGGGGATAGAAACCACTGATCTTGTCAGCTTTAAATTTTAGTAGCTTCGTCCGGTGAGTGATTGAAAAGAATTCGACATAACACAACGAATCTAAGAACGAAATTACATTGAATTCATGGATTTTAAATGGGCTGTTAAAATAAACGTTTCAAGGATAGTTCTTCCTTGATTTTATCACTAACTACTTGTTTCCGATCTAAAGAATTCGATGAAGGGATTCTTCTCGACGAAAAAAAAACAACAGAAAATGTCTCACATATAAGTTACTTTACTTTTTTTCTCACATGAAGATCTATAATGGGACATTGGGACCGCAACACCACGTTCTCGCTGACTGAATTTTATGACTCCACCATTGGCTACATCAATAAATTCTGCTATGAGTCGTAAACGTAACGTGGATAGTAGTTGACATTCCTTGCATGTATTTCCCGGAAATAAACAATGTGTGATTTTTTTTTTGCTCACATTTAGACGAAGGTACAATTTGATTATTCTGCGATATTTCTTGTTTTGTTCTTTTTTTCCCTCACTCGGTTTAATTTTTTGTACTTACTTGTTAATATACTCGTTTCAAGTATCAAGACAAGAACTGGATGAAATGAAAGTGTGTCAGTGACAGAGATGTGTTTGGAATGGTAATTCTTTCGAGTCTGCCTTTGAAGAGAGTATTTCTGTTTCTGATGATGGGAATGAGTCATATTATTGCACCTTAACAGCTCACCAAAGGAATTTATGTTTTGTTTGGAATGCTATGCAAAGAGTTATTATGCTTCTGCTACTTTGTATCCCAACTGGGATATAATGTGTTATACACTCACGGGCATAATTATCCACCCACCCAGGTATTTGTGAGTATTGCAAGTTTTGTGGAAGTTTTTTTTTAGTCAACGAGGATGTTTAAATTGAGGTAAATTGAAAATGAAGGTTAAGTGCCAAAAAAAAGTGTTTTTCTTGAGTGCATTTCTCACTTCTGGAAAAAATCACATTTGATAAAACTTGCAATATTCATTAAAACCCGAACGGGTGGTTAATTGCGCCGGTGAGTGTATTATATAGAGAACCTATCAAACCATAACACTAATATCATAAAGGTTTACCCTATGGGACAATAAAGATGTGAGCCTTGTTTGTGCTCCGTTCATCTTGTAAGTCTAGTTTCTAGCGACTGCATGGAATATTGTAACGTACATGCTATAACGTTTGATCAGATATGCTAATGGCGCCAAAGTGCTCAGCCTCTTTGCCGTCACCCGAGGCAGATGAATCACCAACATCGACATGTCGGGTTGGCTACATAACATTGCTTGTAAGCCGGTACTCGATTAATCCAACCACAACTCTGTTCCAGTTAGATTGATGCATGCACTGGTTTTCCAATTTTTCCTGAGGCGTGTATTTATTTATTCATTCATACGAAAGTGAAGATATTTATGTTGATGATGTTAGATTAACCGCACAAGAGGCGACACTTTGGACACTCTCAAAACGTGAGTTGACTGGGCTGCACAACTCAAACATGGTAACCACACTAGTCGTTCGTTAGGTCAGGAACGTTCAATTTCTGGGAAATTGTGTGCATCTGTCAAAGTGACGTAACGTAATCTGTCCTTAGTCATCAAACGTATTCGCAAATGTTAAGAAACAGGTGGTTTGCAAACTTGACTGACGTTTAAGTTCAACTCCATCAATGGCTACGTTCAATCACGTATCGGATAGGCTATCTGAGATACCCGTATCTGGGATATCTTTTTGGACGAGACAGGTACCCTGTATCCAGATAGCTGTCAAAACATCTACAAAAAAAAAAAAAAAAACAAATCAAACGCTTGAGAAAAGGGAATTGTTTATGGCTTTGAATTCGTCGGAAAACATCTTCAGAGTCATCTAAATTATAAAAAATATTGTTAAAAATAACATCCATAGTCATTTTGTTTATTTTTCTTTCAATTCTCTTCTAAATTGGAAGCTGATAAAATAGCGCGCCAAACAATACAAGACAAAAAATCATGTGTTGATCAGCTGATCACTCGGATACCCGAGGTATACCAAAAATTCTCAGATACCTTTGGATTTTTTTTTTATAGAAAATGGTTCATGTATTTGCTATTTTTTACTATGGATTACAATAACAAAAAGCTATCCGATACCTTTTGGTTACGTGATTGAACGTAGCCAATAACAACTTTCTTATAAGAGTGCTAACACTATTTTTGCGGCACACTTTACACGAGCTATAAAAATCGAAGGGTCGTAAATTGCATATCAAATGAAAGCATATTTCTTGCAGATATGTGCAGTGACTGTATATCATTTAAATATTCGGTACGGAAATTGTTTAAAACAATAAATTAAAATTGTAAAAAGTGAGCTTATTCAAACAAAAGCAATTGGAAATAGCAAATCACAGCGTTGTCAAACAGCTGTTGTGTGCAGGTTATGTTCGCAAAGAAATGTCAGAAATGTCATTTAGATTTAAGGTGGGTTCACAGTGGGATTCACATTCAGGGATGTGACTTTTTTAGAAATTGTACGAAGTAGTTTTGAACAAAAAACGCAGTAGAATTCATTTTTTCGCAGTAGATTTTTTTTCGTTTAAAGGTTATGAAAATGCATACATATATATGCATATAAGTTCATTTGTAACAAAATTTAACAAAATTCCTTGAAACATAACGAACACAAATAAATAAATATGAAACTTAACAAACTAAAAGTTTTCAAATTCCAACTAAAACAAATGTTCTCAACAAAGTAAGTATATATGGTTTATCTAGAGACAAAAAAGGCCATAACTGAAAAATCTTTGAAACATCTCTGATTTTGAACATTTTTTTTTTCCAAATGTAAGTTTTTTCAGTAGTTGAAATGATAAAAGTGTAGTAAAGCTGACTCAACTTGTTAAAATTAAGTAAGATTTTGCAAAAATTCTACGATAAATTTTCAATAAAGGTTGACTAGGTTGATCTTGTAGGCGTATGAAGCCAAATAATGTTCTTTTTTTATAAAACCTATAAAGGGTTTCTCAACCCTTTGACTTGACAATTTGTTAACGAGTAACAAGCTAAAGAGTAACTGCGAATTATAAAATTTTTCTACCGAAATTTATATACCAATCGATCGGAAATCCCTCCAAGAATTTGTGTTTGACAAAAAAAAGCTCACTTATTTTTCAAAAGAATGTGTTTTTCTATTATCCGGTTGAAAATAAATTTTCCTGAACACCTGTATTCTGCCAAAAAATTGGAACGAACCATTACTATGACTTGTGTTTCAAGTTTGTACAATTCCAAATTTTCTGCCAGGTTAAACTTCTGGCTGGATTTTAACCATAGGCAAATTTTTCGATGACAGAAGTTTTTAATAATTGTTATACCTAACACACCTGTTTTTGGCCGTAATTCTCGTTCTTGAAGACAGCCAATAAAAAGTGTTAAGTTCGAAAATTTGTATGTATTCGCTGTGTGATGTTGCCGTGTCACTGAGACACTCGACAACAACGGTTAAATCAAAATGTCGAAAATATCGCAGCCATTCAGGCATCCGTAACAAAGGATCTAAATCAGTCAGTTGCATGCGCCATGTTAACCGATTATTTTTGGTCCAAATTGAGAGATAAGACCTTAAATGACATGTGGTTTAAACTGGATGGTGTCACACAGCATACGGCATACCTAACAAGCTATTTGTTGAAGAGTAAGTTTGATGAGCGTGAAAGAAATGGACCAGTCGATTGGCCACCTCGTTGTGCAATTAACTTTTAGACTATTATATTCACTATATTCAAGTTTTTCAAATATCTCAAATAGTTTGCGTTTTTTTTTTTAAGTTGTGAAGTCCTATTAGAAAACACGATATTTCAATCTTCTATTTGTTTTTTTTAAGTTGAAATTATCTAAGCTTTTTTCTTAAAATTTAATTTGCGAAAAAATTCACTTAAGCCTAGTACGCTGATCGCGCTAAATTTTAGCTCACGAATTTCTCTCCAAACATCAGCTAAATTCCCGGCTAAATTTTGACACAAGATTATTTTGGAGACTATGGAGAATGATTTTTAGGACACAAACAGTTTGTTCGGGTACTACTCTGAAAGTCTGAAACTTACAAATCCTATCATTTTAATTTTTTTTTTATATGGAGTATTACAGATTTTGAGCTCAATCATGTCAATAGAATCAGGCAGTAAACAAACAAGGCTACAGAATTTGTGTCAAAAATTAAATTATTTACAAACATTAGGTTTTGCTCCTTGGACGATACCATTGGTAAGTCCGGTGGATTGTATTGATTATGCGGCATGGTTCGATTTTGGGGAGGCAAATAACTCATGGTGATTTAGGCGTTTCACACCACATCTTCTAGAAGCATAAATCCTGTGAAAGTTATGGCCATAGTCGATAATCCAAAGGCCAAAAGAATTATGAATGGAAGAAACAGAACTAGGAAGCCTATAATTACACTTAAAGCAGCCAAGGGATATCGGGCTGCGAGTTGGATTGTCTTGTCAATTAGTTCGTAGCCACCCCAATCGTAGAGGAGTCTGTTTCCAGCGGTCTTGCACTGGCCCCATAGTCTGTTGGCACTATCGATTAGCATCTGTGCTAGTTCTTCTCTGGTGTATTCCTGTTCACTGTTCATTTCGGCCCAGAATTTTCTTAAAATTCAATAACTTTTTACAATTATTTGAAACATAAAAGAAGCAATTGTTCTTCAAGAATCAAGAAAATGTTTGTTGTTGACCTTTTTGCTATAAAACAATCTTTCATTTTGGCTAGTCAGAGGCAAATGAAACAATAATGTCAAATAATGTCAAAATTTAGCTCTAGAATAATGTACCGGACATTTATTTCACTAGCTAAATTTTGACAAATTTTGATTTTTGATTATGTAGAGTTACGAAAAAAATAAAATATTTTTAGCTAGAGCTGCGTACCTCTTCGCTAAAAAGCTCAGCTAAATTTTAGCTCCGCTAAATTTTGGAGAGAATTTCGTATGGAAGCTAAAATTTAGCTCGATCTGCGTACTAGGCTTTAATAAATAATATTTCTGTTACTATTCCAATGTAAAGGTATGTTGATTATATAATTAGTTTTTATTATGGATTATAGAACTAAGCAAGGTTTTTAATATTCAATACCATACTAAATTGTTCAATGTAAAAAACACATTTTGTGGTAGCATTCCCTGTCCTTCTGCAATTGGGTTCGACTTTTTTTTATTTTTCAAGTCAAACATTTTTTTTAGACAATACAAATGTTTCGCCAATTTTACAACAATCTTGGATAATTTTTTATTCCTCTAATTCCTTGCTAAGTAAAAAAATATTTTTCGAACGCAAAGCGCAGTAGATTTCAATTTGGTGGCAGTAGATTTTATTTGCGAAACAATTGCAGTAGATCTACTGCAATTGCAGTAAAGTCCCATCCCTGTTCACATTACGCAAATCCGTCAACACGACAGAAGTTGATAAACATGACATTGAATGTGAATCCGCTTAAATAAAGAAAAAGGGTCGACTCGTATTTTTAATAGAAAAAAAGTGTGTTTCATAAAAAAGATAACCTAACCTAACTACAGTGACACGAATAAATTTCTATCCCTGCCTTTGTTACCCTTTATTGACATAACCGTCATGGAATGTGTAAACAGTTTCAATTCACGTCTTAACTCAAAGCGCAACTTTGTTGTCACATGAATATATCCATCTCCTCATAGTGGTAATATCTCAAAAGTATATTTACACAAATGATTGATGATCATAGCATCCAAACAGACGAAAGACGAAAAGACGAAATGGGCATCTTAATAAATAAGCATGCGCTGCTCTTGTGCAGTCAAATGCTGTTTGCTTGCATAGGCGAGAATATGATGATAGAAATTGAATCACTTACGTCCAAGACATGTATGCTTCCGGAACTGCAAGAATCCCTCGACGCAACGGCAAGCACCATCCAAACAACTGCTGTTGGCCACTTTCATCGTGCACTGATCGGCCAAAATGCAATCCCCGCCAAGTAGTTGAGCTGTGGAAGAAGTAATAGAAAAGAATTTGTTGTGTAAGCAGACATTTAGATATTCTTGAAAGTCACACAAGGTTCCACTTTATGTTTGCCCAACAATATAATACAAAACGTACAGAACCTATAATAAAATGTGGCCGGACAAATATTGAATGAAATGGACGGATGAATGGTTCTGGAGCCCGATGCTGGATGCTGGCTGGTATATAATGCTGAGTAATGTGTGCGGATCGGATAGAGAATTCTATGGAATGCATTTCCAGTTATAGCAAGATCACTATGGCAAACATCAATTTACCGATGGCCTGGTTACCGGGCATCCAACTCATTGAAAATTTCGGTAAGCAGAAACGAGAGAGAGCATGAGGACACTCCTATATCGCCTTCACTAGTCTAATTACTAATGCAAACATTAGAAACAAACTGCCAAAGGCGGATGCTAAGCATTTCTGTTTTCAGATGTGGGATTTTAAAGTCATCGCGGACATAGTATACGTTTTATTACGTACGAGCTGCGCTACATCTTGTGCGAGATTGCAAAGAAGGTGCCACTTCCAGCATAACCATATTTTTTATGGATGGCAAAACGAGGACACATGCCATCAAAGTTATTCAGTCAGCAAACATAAAACCTCAGAATAACAACAGGCCGAACGGACCAACATACAGAATGGTCAGAAACATAGAATTAAAGCGTTCAACTTCACTGCATCCATAACCATTGTATTATATAAGCCTGTCAGTTGTTGTTGTTGTGGAATCTTAGAATAAGAAAGAATAATGTTCTTTATACTTACATGACAAACAAGTCGATACGTTGTACTGGACAAAGTATGGCGCGCACTCGCAATATCCATTCATCGAACACGTACTCCCTTTTATGAAATCTGTGCAGTCCATGTCATGTTGACATTTAGAGCCCAAACTGCTGGCCAAGCAGTGTTCGAGGAGGGCGGCTAAAACGACGATCAGGATCTGCAAAGGAATGTAAGTTAAAATTAAATTTATTTTGATGTGTTAAAAGGTTAATGGACATGTCAACTAGTCCTATTAGAAGAGTTGATCAAGGAATCGAGTCCGAATTTAGATTTCGATCCAGGGATATGGTGGATCTGAATCGAAAGATTAATTCAAGTATATTTTCGATTCGATTCAGCTCGTTCAGTGGGATCAAATCGATAATTCCGATTAAACGGAGCTAAAACCTGATTCCATTCCGATTCAATTCTATCCATGAAAACGGGGTAAATTAGTCATTTTTGGAACGCCCGAAGCACATTATCAATTCAAAACCCTTCGTAAAAGTGCAACGGCCATAAATTTAACAATAATCTTAATTGAAAAATAAATCTCAATCCAATTTGTTCCAGGAACACGAACATAAACATTCGAGATTCCCTGATATGAAACGATGAAGATGCCATTCACTTTATGTTGGAAGTACTCTTCAAAGAGAAAAGACAATCCAATTAAAAATTTTCAATTTGTGTTAATTGAGTGGAACGAATTAATTTAAGCGACAATGACAAGACTTTTTCCACAACTGAGAACCGAACAACCGAGAACTTAAGGAAGAATAGAAAATTCTCTTCGGCTAAGGTGGTAATCTACTAAAATTGCAAGTTGAATAAACCATCATCATTAATTTCACCTGTAAAATAGTTGTGCAGCAGCAACAAGCAATTTCAGCAAAAGACAGAATGTTGAAGCAACACAAAGTGAATGGCTGCATTAAAAGAACTGTGTAGAGAAATACGAAGGCTTTAACTAGACTAGAACATTGCTGATGTTGTCTCTATAGGGTGTAAGGTTTGTCTGCCCCAACTTCTTTCTTTCCTTATCTGATCTTTATCGTAGCTCACGAAACAATTTCGCTTCATTTTGTCATTTTTTTCCGTAGTCTTACAAATCCCTAAACTCCGAGGAGTCGCGCAAATGCACTTCGCCTTTATAGCCTTCGCGTCGAATTGGCTGTCTGTTCTTTCCATTCAGATTCTGATAAAAAAAAACCTCACAAGAGAAGAGGAAAGATATATTGAAGATATGTATCTTTGAATATATAAAACTTGGAACTTCTGACTGGGTTTGGGGAATGCCATCGTCAGAACCTTTACATTTAGGTTTCTTGCCAATGCACTCTCTGTCATCTAAAGTGAACCTCTAAATCTTCTGCAAGAGTGAACAATAGGAAGAGAAAGATCATGTTACATTCACACTTGTGGTGCACACGGTGGTGTGGTGTGGTGTGGTAGTAGCTCACTTAGATACATTAACATCATCACCCACCTGTAGCTGTACCTTTAACTGGCCACTGCTGCGCATGCTACTGTAATCTCACGGAATCGTATTTATTGCCCTATACATGGCAGAGATGGGGATGAAATTGCAGTTAACTGATTTACAGTTAAAATATTCCCATGGCAACAATTCTATATTGGCATCTATTTTGCAAGATGAAGAGGTCTTGAGCTTGAGAGTGGGCAGGAATGAAGGTTTTTATACATTTAATTCGCTTGATTGGTCAGAGGAAGGCAAATTTGTAGCGTCGAACGTGATTTTGGACCGCATCACTCCGGTATGTAATAGAGAGAAAAAGTGGGGCCCAACAGTGATCCCAAAACCGGAAGACGCAGCATTTTAAAAACAAAAAGAACTCTGAGTTTTCAACTATAATGGCTGAAACATAAAACACGCTCTAACTTCGGCTTCGACAGACGTTTACGAGTTCAGCCATAGGGATTCAATGCATCACAATGAAGCTTCGACCTCACGTTTCGTACGTAATGTTACGTAACGTGACTCAAAACGGAAGCTCTAGTTCAAATATGCTGAACATTTACTTTATCTGACAGCTCAACAGCTGTTAAAAAAAGTACACAAGCAAAATTCAGGGAAGGGATGATGATGATAATGGAGGGAGACCTGTCATTCCAAGCAAACTCGAAGCGGATGCATCGCAACGACGATGCTGAAATGTGTTTGTGTTTTGGCCATTAGTAGCCCAAAGTGAAGTCATGGATTTGGATTGAATTTATTAATTTAATTAACTTGAGGTATTTTCATTTTCAGAAATGTTCAATTCTATTCAATCTAGAGATAATTGATTTAAGGTTATAATTAAATTAGATAAATTACATTCAGATTCTTTCTTTTTACGGTCGTTTGTAACAGACTTAAATACTTCGGCACATTCAAATGGCTGTTCGAATGGAAAGTTTCTATTTCTGTGCACAAGTGTCAACTATCAAAGCCGTCGTTGGTAATTTTGTGCATGCGTATGCCATTGCATAAATATTCTCTCCGTTTCCAGCAGAAGTAGAAGTCAAATTCCAAAAATGAAGACCCAAGACAACGCAATGCCAACCGTGGTCGAACCTGTATTTTAGTCACCTTTAGTCAATAGCAGAAAGCAAGTGAATATGCTGACGATTTCCCAAGGATACTGGCTATTGCATCTTCTTCTTACCACTGCATCGTTGCCACATGCAGAGAACTAGCCACAACGGCTACAACGATGATGATGATGACGATGAAGAGTGACACAAAGAACTGTTGTTTTGCTGCCGCATTCTTTGCGTATTTGCTTTTTGAATCATCTCTGAAAATGGACACTAGGAATGGATTGGACAAGAAATGCTGTCGCTGTGTGCTTTTGCGGTGGCAAGTTGCAAAAGTCCACATGACAGCATGCTAAATATGAATTCGGCATCTATTGAATGACACACAAATGTAATCGCTGTAGAGAGGAGTGTTTACGCTTTGTCTATTTACCATTTTCCATTTTCCATCCTTCCTATCACGAGAACTCGTTGTTGCGTTTTATGAAAAAAAAAGGAAAACAACGTGCCGTGTAAATCTGCTTCTGCATTTGCAACACATATTCTCGAGCAAGGCCACTGCCACAATCATTATGTATATGGCGTGTCCAATGAATGATAATGCTCGACCTCTTTTTAAGTGTGTCTCCAATCAATATATTATTTTGGTCATATGAGAAAAAGAAGGAACCAAAAGCAATTAATTCATATATTTGAATAAATAATGCTTAATTGGATGGATTCGTGCATAAGAAAAGAACTGTGATTCAATAGCATTGCCGTTAAGAACTGTCACGCACATCACGTATCACGTTATGTTATGTATTAAAGTGGCGTTAAGGCATTGACATTGGGCAGCAATTAGGCAATGCTTTCTCGCACGTCATTGTCATGTTAAAAGTCATTCAATTAATTTGATTGAAACTGTAGTTGCATCAAAAATGAACAAACTTGAACTTCTACCAAAGTACGTTAAACATTTTGGATTGGTCTGAAAAAAAGCAAGTATCTGTGTTCCCTTTTTGGCTTGTGTGCAAAAGCCAGGTTCCCATCATATCAAAATTCACAGCATGATATGCCGGATTCGGAGAACTTAAAAGACAACTTTAATTGTTTCAATAAAATAGAACTCAATTGTTAAATTGATCATTAAAGATAATTCTGCGTTTTCTGTCCTCCAATTGTCTTGAGTCAAGCAAAAACTTAACTTCTTCATGATAAATTTAGTTTGCGAAAAAGTACCTATCAACAAATCACTTCTAAACAAGAGGATCCTGATGCTTAAACTATGCCCTCATGTGTTTTTTCGTTTATTTTGTTTTTTCATGTTTCGTTAACAGTCGTCAAGTGTTGTTGAAATTCAATTTGTGCAATTTATCATGCGATTCTTATTTGACCAACGAAAGAAGAGAAATCATTTGATGATTTTGCTATCCCTTCGAGTGATACGACACTGTCTACAGTGAGTCAAAAAGTGTTTGGAGTCAGTTTTAAACTTTCATACTTCTCCCTTGGATTGGGAGTAGTGCTAATACACTCGTTAAGAAAACGGATTCAACACCAATTCTGATAGGAACAGGAGCAATTGCTAAAACATACTACTTTTCTTGAAGAATTAATCATTGACTAACCGTACAATCCAACCCATCCGAACCGAACACGGCAAACGTAAAACAAAGCCATGCGTTGATCTCAAATCGGATTGCATGTCTTGCGTTTTGAGTTGCAATGTTGTGTGCTTTTTCAAAACGAAAAAAAAAAAAATAATAAGCACTTCCTCGCATTAAATCATTTTTTGATTATACAGTATCCGTTGTATCATCGTTGTCGTCGGCTTCAAACTAAAAATGATTAACAAAACGAAAAACGAATTCTCAGAACAGTTCGCACTTTAATGCGTTCGTTCACCTCTACTTTGCACCAGATTCTCCTTCTTATGTGCATTTTACGTATACATCATCCAATCGACATTAATTGCAGACCTCCGTTTGTGGCTTGGCTGGTTAATCCGACCTCACGATGATCCTCCGAGGGCATTTATTTATGAATAGCTCCAACCAAAGCATCATTCACTCACTCTTTACGATGTGTACAAGGGAGTTGTCTTATTTTCCAGGCGCAAAAAATAACCACTTGTTCCAAACAGTAATAAAAAGAGGCTCTTTTGGAGCGGTGGAGATCAATGGAATATGCTTCGACGATTGGTACAAAGGCATCTCGGAAATATTTCTACGTTCATGTGTGAATTTTTCACTTTTAACTCTTCGAGAGTAATAATCACTTAAACAACAATGAGGCAGAAAAAATTTGCATGTGGCGAAAGATCTTGAATCAATAGTTGTTTGATTACTTTTTGATCATCGCTCTCATAAGCTGTCACTCATTTGACAGGTCATAATGTCATTACGAATCTGTTAAATGCATCAGGAACTTGTCACTGTGTGAATGGCGTCTTAGAAATCGAGAACTGTCATCTAGCGAGGTCTTATAAAGTTTTAAGGCATCTTAGAAACGGCAAAAGTTATATTCAAGAAAAGTAAGTAATGAATTTCAAGTAACAAAAAAAACTCAAGTAACTTATATAACCAAACCCCACTTGCAGCACCTTGCTTGTTTGCCAACCTGAAATACTCACAAGTGTTTCCTCTCCCATACCATTACATCAAAAAGCGCATTCCATGACCATGAAACGTAATCAATACCCCTCAACACACAAATATACAAAGCTACATATTGTATATGAACGAGAAAATACAACATGCTACTTCTAATAACCTGAAAGATATATTTTTACCACGAGATAGCAGTACATGCACGCAAAATAAACAGGCATTGCAGCGGATTTAAAAAATAAACACTCCAAACCCAAAGCCAAACTCCATTCAGAGAAGCCGAGTTCTAAAATCGAAAATGAAAGAAAAAAAAGAACTTGGTTATAAAATCTGTGCGAATGAAGACGACGAGAAAAAAAAATCTGCTTAGAGAAGATGCAAATGCTGTCTTTCTAGATTTCGGGAAAATTGCTGCAGTCTACCGCTCCATCCCGAACCCACTGTATTCGCACAGAGCTGTCAGTAGATTTTCGCTGCCACGGCCATGTTGCTGTGGTGATTTTACCTTTACCTTGTGTAAACTATCATTACAGATCAGAGTGTTAGTTACGTGATACGTTACATATTTTCTGATTTCGAGAATTAATAAAAATAAACAGAAGCCATCGACAACACTGGGCAGGCTAGTGGCAACTAGAGTATAAAGGATAACAAGTTGCAGGTGTAATTGAAAATTGACTGTTGTGGCTTTAAGAAAAACTTTTGGCCCTACAAACCTAACCTAACAAACCTAAATGATAACTTTTGAGAAAAATAATCATCTTCACCTTTAAAACTAAGAATTTCAATGCCCATTCCATAACGCGTGCCACAACAAATCATCAAACAGAATGTACACACTACACACCACAATGTCTCCACTGCTATTGTTTTTGTCGCTCATCATCGTGGTTAATGTGTTGATGATGATCATGATTACGATGATCGGATTAGAGAAACATTGTAGGAAGGTAGGAAAGGTATACAAAAAGATACACTTCACATTAGCGGTTAAGTGCCATTGAAGACCCACTTTCATCTGAAAGTGTTGAGAAGGTGGAAGGTAAAATGTGTCAGTATTTAAGTGAAACTTTGGGTGAATTCTAAATATGTAGTATAATAAATTGTTGGTTAAGTGTTCCATGAAGCATAAAGAAAAATTAATTTGCTTTATGTTTACTGTTCATACTTTCAGGGCCAGAATTCTTTTTATGTTGGGTAGGAGCGGAACATGAAAGAAAATTATTGCAAATGCATTCGCTTCTAGGGTGGGCGAAGCATTATTGTCGGAACTGTTTTTATGGCCATGTTATAAATCTTTATCAAACTATTAAAATATGCCCCTCAGATTCTACCGCTTTTATATTAAAAGGGCGGGTGTAACCGCGGGGCACAGCTAGTAAAAGGTTTAGGTACACATGACGGACGTTCAGCATCACTCTCTCCTGCTGTGTTCATATTCTTCTTGGGAAACCACACTTTTGGGTTTTTTGTTTGCAATTTTTACACCCATAATGCTGAGGGGAAAATAAGCTAATGATTTGCAGTGCATGTGCAGTGAGGATATGATGACTGAAATGCTTCATACTAAAACTAATTAAAGTTCGGCATGTTTTGATTGAGGATTTTAATACTTCTTTTATTATTGTAATTCAGAAAAGAAGAAATGTTCGTATGTATTATCAAGACAAAAATCGTGAAGAAATCCTAATTGCGGTCTTAAAACCGTTTTTATACGTCCGTCGTGTCTTGTTTTATTGGTGTGAAGTAAAAACATGATTAGACTGCTCACTACTTAGCAGACACTTACAAATCAGATATTTCCCTTCGAGGGGTCAGTTATATTATAGCTCTTGGGTTAGGATTGCATTATTGAAACCGATCATTGGAATCATTCTGGCAGGTTGGTTAAAGGAAGTATTGATAGTTTCTGTCAGTGATAAAAAGTTTGTATTTGAAATCCAGTCGGATATTTTTTTCTGTAAATGGAATTTAAATTTATGAGATTGTAAAATAAATCAGCCATTTCGACACCTTATTAACATAACAACAATTTATTTGATTACTGTATCTTTCTCAAAGATCTAGAAGAGTCTCGGGCCAAAAACAACACCCGGCGTTTCTTTAAAAGGCCGAAGCAATTAGCTTCAGGTTTCAGAACCGGGACACAAGCTCTTCGAAACAGTGAAGGAAACCTAGTCACCGAAGCACAGGGAATTGTAGATGTTTTCAAGCAGCACTTCCAACAGCTGCTGAATGCGCAAAATGTCGAGCAAGATAATGACGAAAGAGAAGCAAGACCAGTCAATGAAGACCCAGTCCCATCCCCCAGCAGAGAAGAGGTAGAAAGAGCCATCCAAAAGCTAAAAAATAACAAGTCCGCCGGGTCGGATGGCATACCCGCGGAACTCTTTAAACATGGAGGAGGTGTTTTGATGAACCGCATGCACCAGGTCATCACCAAAGTGTGGGAGGAAGAATGCATGCCCACTGACTGGTCGATAAGCTCCATATGCCCCATCTACAAAAAAGGCGATCCGATGTTATGCAAAAACTACCGTGGCATATCCCTGCTTAAACGTTGCATATACAAAATCCTATCCAACGTACTGTGTGAGCGTCTTAAATCTTTCTGCAGCACAATAATCGGCACGTACCAGTGTGGCTTTAGGCCAGGCAGAACAACGATAGACCAAATATTCACACTGAGGCAGATCCTGGAAAAGACCAACGAATTTCAAGTCGAAACTCACCATCTTTTCATCGACTTTAAAGCTGCTTTTGATAGCATCCACCGCCAAGAGCTTATGATTGCGATGTCTGAATTCGGGATCCCAAACAAACTGATCCAGCTGTGCCGCATGACACTAAACAATACGCAATGCAGTGTGCAAATGGGTAACAGCTCATCCGAGTTATTCCAAACTTGCGCAGGGTTTAGACAAGGAGATGCGTTGTCATGTGACTTCTTCAACATAGTCCTGGAGCAGATAGTGCGCAAGGCAGGTGTGAGCACGGAGGGCACTATCTTCAACAAATCCACCCAGCTCCTAGGCTATGCGGACGACATAGACATCATCGGTCGATCCAAGAGAGCTGTGCTTGAGGCCTTCACAGCGATTGAAAAACAGGCGAAACTAGTTGGTCTTGAAGTGAATGAGGACAAAACAAAGTACATGTTATCAACAAACAAAGCAACATCTGTCCACCGCCTAGGACAAAACGTCACTGTTGGTAGCAGCAATTTCGAGGTAGTTAAGGAGTTCACCTACCTTGGAACAAACATCAATCCCACGAACGACACCTTAGTGGAGATCCGAAGAAGAATTACCCTAGCGAACCGCTGCTGCTTCGGTTTGGCCAAACAACTGGGTTCAAAACTCCTCACTCGAAAGACAAAGTGTCTGCTATACAAAACTTTGATTTTACCAGTCCTACTCTACGGCGCCGAGTGCTGGACGATAAGTAAAAAAGGGGAATTGATACTGGGCACTTTCGAAAGAAAAATTCTTCGACGGATTTTTGGTCCCGTATGCGACGATGGCGAATGGAGAAGAAGATACAACCGAGAACTGTATGAGCTGTACCAAGATGTGGATGTAGTCCAGAAGGCCAAGAAAAGACGACTACATTGGCTCGGCCACATCGAGCGAATGGACGACAACGCTCCAGCCAAGAAAGTCTTCTCATCCCAGCCCCAGGTTCAAGACGACAAGGAAGATCGAACCTACGGTACAAGGACCAAGTGACTGCGGATGCCAGAGCGCTTGGTCTCGGTGACTGGAGAGCGCATGCGAGGGATCGTTCACGATGGAAGACTGCAGTATCTCAGGCTGAGACCCTTCATGGATTGTGAGCCGGATAAGTAAGTATCTTTCTCACTAGAGAACTGAGAACAACATAGGCAGGTAAATATTCAACCAACTTATTTTCATCTGTAAAAGCGACTTTGAAATTTCAGTTAGATTTTTGCGCGATTGATGAAAATGAAGGACGAAGAGATCAGAGAACAAATAAAGTAGGTACTGCCAAATAAAAATTAGAATAAGTTGGTAATTTTATAGCGTAATTTTTATCCGTGATTCTGATTTTGATTTCGACTTCAAGTTCGGAATCAATTTTCTATTCTTTTCATAACAAGAACTGTCATCTTTTGACAGGTGAACGAAGTGCGGAACGTTTCTGAACGATTACGGACGACAAAAAAAAAACGCTTCTCATTTATAATCAGTGATCTTTCATAAAATGAACTTCATTCTCATTTGTTCGGCGTGGATGCAAATCAAGAGGATTTTTTTTTAGTTTTTAATTAAAAGAAAAGTGTTTGTTACCAGGCCTTCTGTTTCCAAGAAATCGAAATGCTTACTATAAAATTTATTTTTTGTTTTACAATATGATAAAATGTCTGTATTTACATTATCATAAAAAAAAGGTTATTACTTTCAACACCCCATTGAAAGGTATTACCATCATTAATTATAATTTAAGGTGTAAGCCGCAAAGAAAAGGTTATAAATTTTAATCTTGGCTATAGAGTGCTTAAAACATTTTAATGCCCATGGGAATTTCGCTGAATTCCGAGAATGGCTATTCTTTGATGTGAAAAATTTTGTTTGACCTATAATGTTTGCCATTTTAGCCGCAAAGCATCTTAATTTATTCTCGAAAATTGTGAAGAACATTTCAAATAAATCTTTTGAATAATAAGGTTGTCGGATGTTATAAGAGTACGCAAACTAAGTCACGTATTTTGACAGTTTTCAAAGAATAGGTTCTTGACCTAGATCTTCTTTTATGAAAGAACACAAGAATAGAATAAATACAACATCTGATAAGATATGAATTCATAAGGGGTTTAATAATAGGTAACAAAAACTAACAAGTATCTAGGTTCTGAATTCATAGGGAGTTAAATAGTAGGTTAGAAAAACTAACCAAATATCTAGGTTCTCATCTCATATAATTTTATGAGTCTAAATGAGATTCGCAAACTTTCAGCAGCTAATGAATTTAAAGTGCTTTCTTAGCGATTTATTGTTATTATTGGGGTTTTAAGAAATTTAGTTTTATCATTATCATAAACGATTCATGGGCGATTTTTTTTTTTTTTTTTTTAATAAAGGAAGTTTTGTTGGTCAGATCCAATTAACCTACCAATGAAGTAGAAATGTTTAGCTAATTTTCTTATTCGCATTCGGTCATCGATTTTTGTATTTTTTTGATTTTGTTGTTGACAGGTTATGATTTACAGTTATGGTTTTTATGTTAAGTATGTTTTTTCTTGTTGGCAGACAGGAAACATAGCGACTAGAAAGACGAATATCGTTAACATCTACTTTTTTTGATTACAAGTTGTCTGCTTTGAATTATTTCGTGAGAGCTTGCATTTCTCTAATATTGGTAACACTTGTGCTTAAGAACGGAAAATTCTCTGTGCAAGTGGCATTCATTAATTTATCATTCACCGAAGGTCACCCTGTTTAATTCTTAAAACCATTGAAATGGGTAACGGCACAAGACTTCGAACAGATAACTTTTGTTTTGACTTTAAATGTTAATATCTTTTATTTTTAGTGTTTCATTCAAATCTTTAAATTTTTCTAAAACTATAAATATTTCTCAGTAGTTTGGTGTATACATAAATGAATTGAAAGTTACTTATAACATCAATAATTTAAAATGATGAATTCTAAATAAGGGCGATTTTCCGAAGTCTCCGGACATTAGTCCTAGACTCCGGACGACTGAAAATCGAGTGTCCTGACATTTCCAATTAAAAACTCAATATTTTTTTTTTTTTCTGTTGAGTGGTGAGTATAGAGGCACCCATTTTCTGCATCGGTAGTTATTTCCTGATTGGCATCCAAATAATATAAAAAAACAATTCCTAGTTATTGTTACATATTTCAGACGAAGTATATACAATTAAAAAAAAAAAAGTCGGGACCAGTCTCCGGACGATCAAAACAGAGTCTCCGGAAGATTTTGAACCTACTGTTTTTAGGGGAGTCAATGAAGTAATTTAGGTCAGAATTTTTTTACTGTGAACCGATTTGCCTGAAATTTTGGAATTAGGCTCGTCTTACCCTTAACTTCAAAAGTGAAAATGATTTGAACTGCGGTAACACCCTGGGGGTGGTTGCCACCCCTTCTCGGGGGTGAATTTTTTTTTCAAAATAACCTCGGATTTCGATAGAAGGCCTAATTTTAAGCAAAAAATCTTCTATAAAGTTTTCCAAAAAATCCAATACTTTTCAAGTTATTGGCAATTGAAAATTCGAAATTTTTTCACGTTTTTCATCGGTTTTTTGCAAATATCTCCAAAAATATACGTTTTATTGAAAATTATTGAGAGCAAAACTGTAGCAGGTAAGACAATGAACAATTTGGTTTCTTATAAAGTATTCTAAGTGCAGTATTAAGCTAGATATTAAAGATCAAAGCCGTTTTTTACTTTGTCTGAAATTTAATCGATATGGTCAATGCCATCTAGCGGTGAGCAGATGCATTTTATGCATTCTAATACAAAAGGGTTTCATAGTGCTTGAAATAAGCTTTAAGATGAGCACTATTAAAAGTCTTTTGCACGTAAGATAAGTGAGCTGTATTGCAAATAAGGGGAGCATCTAATGTTTTTTTTTCTTTTAAATCAATGGGTTTCTTAAGTGCCATATCCACCAAAATTAAAGTTAATTGTATTCTGCCTTGAATTAACTTTATTATGAAGAGTTTGATAGATAGTATCAGTTTGGCTGCTTCAGGACACATATTTTTTTTTAAAAAACTCACGATTAAAAAAAAAGCGAAATTTCAAATTTTTAAAAAAACCACTTTTTTTCATAATATCTCAAAAATGACGACAGATACGTATAAAAGTGTTGTGATTAAAAATTTAGGTATTTTTCTGACTAACAATTTGTTTTTTTTTTTTCTGTCAAACAAAAATTGACGGAGATATGATTGTTTAAAGAGCGCGTGACAGCGCAATCACCTCTCTTAAGCCCTTTAACCCTTCACCGTTTTGAATTTTTTTTTTTAAATATATATTGCAATGAAGGATGTTGTAGCTCTCTTAAATACCTTTACAATGGTTTTTTATAAATTGTGATAGCATAAAAATTGAAGGAGTTATGGTCTAAAAACTTATCATATTTTTTTTCTACTTAGTACTTAGTAACTGAAAATTTCGGTGTTATTATTGCGAATTTTCAATTGCCAATAACTTGAAAAGTATTGGATTTTTTGAAAAACTTTATAGAAGATTTTTTGCTTAAAATTAGGCCTTCTATCGATATCCGAGGTTATTTTGAAAAAAAAAAAATTCATCCCCGAGAAGGGGTGGCAGCCACCCCAGGGTGGTTCCGCAGTTCAAATCATTTTCACTTTTAAAGTTAAGGGTAAGATGCGCCTAATTCCAAAATTTCATGCAAATCGGTTCACAGTAAAAAAATTCTGAGGTCAGGCAGTATTTTTCGCTTCATTGACTCCCCTATTTTATCTGAATTTGTATTTGTAATAGGTACGTACATATTCCAAGGTCAACTAGTTTTTGTTTCTTGTTTTTAAAATCTACCGGAAAAGGAAGGCTTCGTTCCTTAACTTCTCAACTGATGTATACTGCTTTTTATACACCTAAACCTTTGATAAGGGTAAAACGTAAGAAGTCATGTTGATCGTCTACCTATTTGCTTTGTTTTTTTTGTTTTTTTGTAGGTATGCATGCCAATATAGAATAACGTTATTTTCAAATAAATAGAAAAGTGGAGGCTTTATTATTCCCATGTTCAGGTGTTGGTAAAAATGGAAATATTTCTCCATCAATTGACACCCAATTGATTTCTGACAAAAAATACAATTTTAACATCCGAAAAAAAATTCTACCCAATCTCCGGACGATTAAAATCTAGTTTCCAGACAATCGAAGACAAAATTGTTGTTTTTCGATTTAAATCTATAAGAAGGATGGTAAGTGGAAGATTTCTATTCTAGAAACAAAAGAGCACATTGGCCAAGGAAATTAAACATTTCAAAAAGAATTTGAGCATAGAAAAAAATAATAAAATAAAAAAAAGGAAAATTTAATTTTTCTCTTTAGTTTTCATTATATGTATACCTATTTTCATTGAAACAAACTCTATTTGATTTCAAAATCGCACAAAATCAACTATTCCCAATATATTTTTCTTAGGTCTTCCACTATTTTTTCCCTACCTATTAAGTGAAAATCGTCCGGACACTGGGTTCTGTCCGGAGACTGGGTCTTAAATCTTAAAAAAAAAACTACCTACGCAAATAATTCTAACTAATGATTTAAACTTTAAGAAATTACAAAATTTACCATTGCCGAGTCATATTGATTGTAAACCTATCTCAAAACGAAAGGCGTTTACATTTTGAAATCCAGAATTGTTAAACTTTTGGTAACCCCAATTTACTTCGTCTTCTTATATTATCGATTTTGCTTCTGATTGCAAAACTTTCGACTGTCTCCAAACGTACACTTAAAAACGCTGCAGTAGCTGCAGCAAATAAAGTTTGAAATTAATTAGCTTGCAGTCCTTCCCAATTCTCAAGTAGGTACAAATTTGACCTCTTTTTTACCGAATCGCGAACAAGTTACCGATCAAGCAAACGATTCTCTAAAAGTCGATTAATGTAGGAGTAAACAAATAAATTATTCTCCTTGAACCTGCAAATTAAATTGCACTTTGCAAATTCACTCCTTTTAAGTGGAACCACAATCTCGATCCACACATTCTACATGCCCCCAATAAGAATTGTTCACGCTTCAAAAAGCATTACCACCATGGCACACATTAACTGTATGCCCTCAGCACAAAAAATAAATAACCCAAGAACTGAAAATAAATTACCAAACAATTTATTTCAATATACCGCGGTTAGCATCGTTAAGAGAACCATTATCATCATCTTCAAACTGAAGACACCAAACAAAACAAAACACAAAAAAAGTTATAATAAAACAAATAAACACTATTCAAGTATCCACACTTACCATCACTCGATTAGCCGCAAAGAAGGTCTTCTTGACAAGTCTTATTCTCGTCATATTTTCACACACAATTTTCAGTATCTCGCTTTATGTAGGTAATTCTTCAAATTTTCTGTCTGGATCGCACTTTTTTTTGAGAAAGGTCTTGCAAGAGTTCAAAAACCCGTCAAACAAAAAAAATCTTTATGAGTTCACACACGGTAAAATCCGAAACCAAGAAACATTTAATTTATTTGGAAGTGGAACCTGATGCTGTTAGAGCCGGCTTTTTCGAAGACTGCGAAAGTTATAACTTCTTGTTCAGTTATGAGAGATTTTTACAACTTTTTTTGTAATGAAACACATTTAAGGCATGAAGTGGCTATGATGTGTTTTTTGTTTTAATCTTACACACGACTGTATTATCCTGCCAGTGTATCTATGAGATGAATTTGAGTCTTTTTAGGAGGAGATGAAGAAGAATTGCAAAATTCAAAACCGAAAAACACTCGCGACCACGACACGTTTTGGACAGGATGACGACGCACGACGAGAGGACCAAAAGCGTTCAAAGGAGAGCCAGAGACCGCTTAAGGTATTAATTCTATGATATGCTGCTGCAATTGCATCCAACGGATACACATCAAGAAGTGACACTAGAATGGATCGTGTGTGTACGAGTAGCCACTCAAAAAGGTTCGTTCTTCGTTCCAAGTGGGGTTTTCTGCACCGTTATAAAAAAGAATATGGTTATACTATCCGCCGCCGTTGATGCCGCAAGTCTTCTTTATATTTAAACAAAAATAAAAACAACAACTAGAAATTCTCTTCTCTTGCAGATGTTGATAATTTTTTGTTTATTTGCAGATACAAAATTAATTCAATCACTTGGTCACTGTTTTAAATTGACGTTGCAATTTTGTATGAATTTAAATATGAGAGGCAGGAACCTGCTTCCTGATCGATCGATGGATGAAGAAAAATTGTGACAACGGAGCAGTTCGTGCGATCGAAATGATGGTCAGAAACCAACTGAAGAGGACCAGACCATCAACGGACTTAAGAACTTACTGAGCCGAAGAATCGAAATACCATGTTAACATATACCTCTCTAATATCGAGTTGAGCTGTAATATAGAGTGTGCCTCTGCCTCTATCTTCTGCTTTAAGTTTGCTGCACTGCTGCTGTTGGTAAATTAAAGAGACAGTTGCCCATACCCAGCCCCATATGAATGTTATGTATGCGAGCACCGCACAACCTGCTGCTTGCCCCGGCTTCTTCATTCAAAGTCAGATCCATAGCCCAAAGTCAAAGCCAAAGACGAAGACGAAGCCGCTAAAAATACTTATACTCGTAGTGAGTTCCCTTGTCCGACACCGTACCACCGACCGCGCTGCGTCACCATGATCTTGTTAGTGTGCTGTGCTCTGCTCTGCTTCTGTGCGGCTCTTCCCGCTTTTGCAATGGTCTCGTCTGGTCTCTGGTCTGTCTTCTGTCTTCAACCGAAATCGAGAGACCTCAAGGCGAATTGGAAAAAGTAATAGAAGAAGTGGATACTTCGACAACGAAAACGATATGTATGCGAAGACGATCGATGCGATGAAAAGAAGGGGTTAGCATAGTCACTGGGTAAAAAGAGCTACGAAACGAAGAACGGTGCATAGTTAGTGGGATTGAGGCTTACTCTCGCATTCGGTCACTTCACATGCAAACACACATTCAGAGAAAGAAAGAATTAAGAAAGTCGTCGTTGGTTCTTTCTTTTTTTTATTTGACTTTAAGTTTTTGTTTTTTTTTTTTTTTTTGATTTTATGAATTTTTGTGTTGCCTCTTCATCTTCATCTCAATTTTATTTTTGCCGCTTTTGCTTGCTGATTTTTGTTTTACTTTTTTTTTCGAACAATTTCCGCCTTCTCCTGTGTGAGATGTACGAGATGATGATGCTCTTGGATACATATCCCAGAGGCTGTTCCACTAAGTAGGCATTTTTAAGTACCTTCGCTACATACTTTCATTCTAATATTATCGTGCAACGAAACTGTGTTGCAATGGTGGATGCTGCTTTAAACAGGGTGTTGGTCTTGATCTGATCAATTTTTTTGGGCGGTTCCAATGCTACTACCCTAATTAAGATGACCCCATAAATATTGTTGCAGGTTGGTTGTTTTGTAAGAGAGAGACTTTCTATCACTAAATTAATGAGTTTTCGCCAATGCACTCAGTGCACTCTTTTAAAATTACATTTTTAATTCTTAAGGTTGACAAGTTGGGGGTGTCACTACTCACAAGTGAATGTGGGAGCTTATGCTTGTGTTGACACGTTTTGTTAAGTGATCAAGTGGCAAAATTAAACTCTTCCATAATTCAGATTTGAATCTTCTTGTTAGCTCGAACTATATCGACTTAAAACTATGCATGTAGTTATCTTAAAAAATTGTGATCAAAATTATGTTTGTAGGAGAGCTGAGTCAATTGTGTGTGGTGGATTAGAGGATAAAGAGGGAAGATCAAATTTCAGAGGCCAAGGCAACTCTACCGTACTGAAATTGTTTTAAGGGTGGTGGGATCACAGAGGTAAGGATTAAAGGACTATGGAATCAATATCAATCAATCAAAGTGAAATAACGCAACTACAACTTTTATTTTACCTAAATACTGTCAAAATCTGTGGCTGGGGCACTCTACCAAGCACATTAGAATAGCGAGTGAGTTAATTCATTTCTTTCGGTCCTTATATACTGAATTTTACAAATTTAGATCAAGTAGACATTGACTTAACTGTCATTATTTCAAAATTTGAATCATTGTACACATTAGGTCCGTTCGTTTACCCCATAAAACTGCCCAAAACTATCCAAAACTGCCATATTCTCCCACTTTTTCGTTCGTTTACTGCCACCTAAATTAAAATCTGTCGCTTTTGAAGGAGAAAAATATTTCCCCTATCTGCCGATTTTAGACACAAAAATTTCTTGTGGCAGTTTGTGTAAGTTCTGTCAAACCATAAGAAGTACATTGAATTTTGTTGACGTTTGACATAATTTTGTGCATTCGGCAGATTTTTGGTGTGAAGTGGTCGTTTAGGTACTTTTTGGGTGAATCACAAAATTTCGAGGGGGGATGATTTTTGACAGTTTTTACACAAACTGCCCAAAAAGTAAAAGAACGGACCTACATATTTACTTAAATGTCATTATTTGAAAATTTAAGGAGGTACAAGATGGGTATGAAGAATTAAAGCTAAGGTTATACCAGGAGGGTATTGAAAATATTGTTCAGTAATTATAAAAATATATTGTTAAGAATGATGGGTGACTACAAGTTCTTATTTGCAACAAAGGTCCTGATCCTGGTTTAATAAGCAACTGAACTATTGTCGTTTTCCATTGGTCTTTTTTTGACGTTTCTTCTTCTACCTCCAATGGAACGGGTTATGACTTATGATGTATGTGTCATTCTTCGGACGATTCTGTTTTCAAAACAGAAGAGTTCTGCTCTTCTCAGAAGCATTCCATCTGTCAAAGTCAGTCCAATGGAATGGTTTCAGAAGACTTCTGGACTCTTCCGAATGCTTCTGGACGACCAATGGAAAACGACATATGTTTAATTGTGAATAGCTGTCATTCACACTTCCATTCAAATTTGAAAGAAGGTAAATTAATTTGAAAACGAAAATTCGATGCAATTGATTGCGGAAAAAATCGTGACGTTGCATCCATTTCAACAACAATATTATGTAGGTTGCTTTCGACCATGCTGAAAAAAGCCTATGCAAACCACAGAACGGACAAAAAAAAAACATTTAACCAACAAAGAATAACCCATGCATATTCTATGGTCAAAGATAAGATGTCCAAGTAGAAAGTTTATCACATCGCGCTCCATTGAGTGTCTTTAAGTTTTTCCTCATCTGTGAGTTTTTTTTTCCTTCTGAGATGACCGTAAGGAAGATGTTCCTCTTCATTCATCATCGACAGTGTATCTCCTAAGCACAAAACATTAAAGTCGATAGTGCGACCAAATGTCATGCGGCACTAACAGAGTGCGCAAGTGGGTACACACGGATTTATAAGTTCCATTTGGTTTTGGTTTTTGGCTTTGGTTTCTGCAGCGAATTGTTGTTGATTAGGATTGTCATGTGAAACGCACAGAACATATTACAACAATTTCACCAAACATTTGCGAATATCTTCACTTTGATTGCGATATGGATGTTGTCGGAATTTTTTATTTCTTTTTTAGCAAATTTGTGGTTTATTTGGTATTTGATGGGGCACTTCTTCTCACCCATGACTGACCAGAAACGCAAAGAATCCAAAGCTTAGCCAGTTACCAGCAAACATTCTTTCTTTATTGGGGATAGGTAGGTATAAATGAGTGGATGAAAGATGCGACCCAATTCCTGCGAATAGCTGCGCACTGTCAGTCTGGAGGACCATGGAATCTCAAAACTCAATCTTAGAACAAACACCAACACTAGGTCAACACACATAACTTGAGGAGCTTAAAATAACATTGATTGTTTTTATGCTATTTTGCGGGATGACTGAATGACCCTTGTATTTGAATAACAGTTTGCATACTTATGCTATGCCATTTTGATGGTCTGTCGTTTATGAACCTTTGCGAAAGGCAAAAGAAGTAGGTTTCATGGATGTGTCGGCTTGAGATGGAAATTCAAGTGGATATTTGGTTCGTGTGAATTTGTGTTTAAGGTAGAACTTAACATATTTAAGTGGAACTTTCTTTTACTTGGCTACTTGGACGAATCAAAAATTTAGGTGAGTAATGAATGATCGACAGTGAATTTTTTAGCATTTTCCAAGTGAGCTTTGTCTTACTTCGACTAAAAACACTTACATTGTCATAGCTTATTAAGAGTCTTCCTAATTTTGAGAATTGATAGAGGCCAATCACCTAAAGCGTCATCTGTCATATCGGCTGTCATTTTTTTATGGTTTATCCAATGCATGAGTCTGATTTTCGACAAAAATTGAACGGACTCACAGCATAAATGACAAATACAAAGAAAAAATGTCACTGCTTTGGAAGACAAGTCTCTACTTTTCAGATTAGCTGTCATTTTTATCCAGATGAACGCTTTCGCAAATGTCAAAAACTATACGAAACCCTTGTGACAGTTATCACAATCTCAACATAAATAAACGTCACTCCATGCAAATTTTGAAAACGAACTATACGTCAAATTTTAGAACAAGCTGTCAAATTTGTCTATTGGACAGAACCCTTCAGGTTGATATATATTCGCATGTTTTAATGTATGACTTACAGTTAAACTTTTACTTACCATGGACCTTAAATCCGACAACGAAGCATACACAAAAGCAAGTTAATAGTCCCCGATTTGTGATCATAAGTCGTGATTCGTGACTAATTTGTTTATTCACTCAACAAAAAACTCACTAATAAACTGGCTTCATTCATGCCGAAATTATCAATGAAACCGTTAAAATGGAAAGCAAATACTATTCAAAGCAAACAAGCCTTCTTCTAATCATAATCCAAAACTCAGCCTACCCAACAGCAACGTTAACCATTCTCCGTTAGTGATCATGTTATGACATTTTTTTTTTCTCCCAAAACATTCAACTTCAACCAACCAAACAATAAGATAATAAGATATACTCATATCAATTTTTCACACCCATCATCTTTGTAGATTGTGTTTGAAGATGAATATAATAATACACCTAATGACTGATGGGGAACCAGCCACTTTGTTTGGGTGCATCAAACTTGTGCATTAACATTGTTTCCTCTCAATTTTTTGTTACTTCATGTGTCAAGTTAGACCAATTTTCCACTTGATTCTCCCTCTCGGAAGATGGCTTAACAGAATCAACACACAAAAAATGCCCCAACACAATGGCCATCGTTTAGTTTTAATATAGGAAAAACAACAAAAAGCTGGGTAAAAATAAAAATCAGATTCACAGAGAATAGAGAGCGAGAGCACACAGACCCAAAAAAAAAATTACGACAAAATGGAATGGAAAGAAGTTGTGAAAGCTGTATTCTCAAAGAGGTCAGAATTTCCAACTTCCACACCATTCCACTCAGTTTTTCCCCAAACATTTCACCTTATTATGCTTGCATAAATGCGTTTTTGTCCTACACAACAGCATTTGGTGGAGCCGGTGGCTTGCCGTGGGCTTACAGTTGTTCTGATGTATACCGGCCACAGTGCAATCCACGCATAAGCCAAAACCCAAGAACCTTCAGCTTGGCTTATCATATGGTCGCCGCATTCAACCTCTCATCGTTTCATCTTGGCGATGCGATGATGGCGAGTGCACCGCATTTTCCTTAGAAGACGCGACGACCATCGAACTTTTTTGACGTTATGTAAATTGTAAATGTAATCTCTGCCTGTCTTATCTGTCCTATGTTCAGCTCGGTATTGGGATTCTTTGGATTGGAACCTGGAACTTCCGTGTTATTACTTTAATGTTACAAGGTTCTGGTGGCAAGGTGAATATTTCTGTTTTGGTTGGTCGTTCCTCTTCAGTGTAAGCGTAGCTTAATAATGCATATATTTTATTGGGAAGAGAGGATTTGAAAAAAAAAAAAAATATGTTGCCGAAAATTAGGCCGAGGAAGTTTTGTTGTTCCATTAACACAGGCAAAACAGCTTCTCAAGTTAAAAGAACGGGACTCAAGGAGCACATTCTTTTTTGGTTGTTGATGGTTCACGAAATTAGGTTAACATTGAAGTTAATTGCGAACGTCACTTATTAATGGATGTCATTTGTGTAAAGTGAAATTTTTTGTTCTCGTGAACCTTCATTTAGGTAAATTTGGATTTTGATTATTGGAAAAGAGTTATCGTGCAAATCAATCGTAATTAAGAAAATAACCCGTGACTAAATATTTTAAGATTAGTAAGAGCTTTCACATTTTTTGCGCAAAATTGTTGGTTTCATTCTTTTGAGCTATCAATCAATGTGACCCTTTGATCCGTTTAAGAATATCGAAAAAGATATTAATCAGTTAACAAACGTCATTTTTATTGATTACAAATGTCATAGCTATAGTAAACGAGAAATAGGGCGCTGATTAATGCACTCAAACTATCAAACTTGACGTCTGTGTGAAAATCTTTGAAGAGTTCCGAAAAAATAACAAATTCAAACCGTAATAAACGATTTATTTTATTAGTTGTCCTGAATCGTTCGGAACCATTCCAGATGATTCTGAATTAGTTCACTTGGCAAAAGATGACAGTTCTTGTTTTGAAAAGAAATTAAAATCGATTCCGGACTTCAAGTCGGAATCAAAATCCTAGTCACGCATACGTGCACACACTGTGATGTGCTTTTTAGTTTCCAGCCGAGGTTTTGATCGCCGATCTCACCAAGGTCTTATTGATGAAACACGAAACTTCAATTTTAGGTCTTCTGACCCCTTTGACAAGCTTTATTAAGAATACACCTTGCACCATTAAAGCTTAATATAAATATATGAATAAGTCATTTTATTATTGTTGCGGTCTGGTCAGAGCTATCGCTATAGGACGGAGGTGGGTTGCTGTCCCGATATGTTTTGACAGGTACTTGGATGAAATCGGTATGATGCGGTGATCGGGGGTTAAACCTGCGGGCTGGCAGGTACAAGGTACAATGCCCCTTGTGGCATGGCAGGTATGATGCCCCGGGTGTCACTGATCGGCAGATATAATGCCCCTGGTCGCACGGATCGGCAGGTATAATGCCCTGGTGGCATGGATCAGCAGGTATGATACCCCTGGTGGCAAGAATCGGCAGGTACCAACGCCGCTGGTTCCAATCAAAAACGGACTATGACTTCAATTTTGAAACCCCTTACCGTTGATGGGGGGAAGTTCCAATTATGAAATGGTCGGACCTTTTCAGACTAAATCTTTGACCAATATTACTAGGTGATACGATAGTATCATTCGGTAGTTGTAGTAGAGGCGATTTTAGCACTATCGTACTAGTCTATGTAACGGGTGATTTTTTAGCTATTTTGGTTTTGGCAACACTGGTTTTGACAGCTGACGTGTGTTTAGTACCTTGTGTCACTGTCAAACAGCTTCAGTTTGGTTTGCAATTTAACCATGGATCGTCTTACAAATGAACAACGCTTGCAAATTATTGAATTTTACTATCAAAATTCGTGCTCGGTTCGAAATGTTCATCGCGCGCTGCTTCCATTTTATGGTCGGCATTCTCGACCTTCTGAGCAGTCTATTCGGAAGATTGTGACCAATTTTCGCACCAAATTTACTTTGTTGGACATTAAACCACCAACACGTTTACGTACTGTGCGTAGTGAAGAAAATATTGCGGCCGTATCAGCTAGTGTGACAGAAGACCGCGAAATGTCGATTCGGCGCCGTTCCCGCTACCGAGCGATGATAACAAACTTTTTTTTGCCCGAAATGGAAGTTCTTGACTTGCATGATATGTGGTTTCAACATGACGGTGCCACATACCACACAGCACAGCACGCGAAACAATGGCGCAATTGCGAGGCGAGTTTGGTGAACAGTTAATTTCACGTTTCGGGCCGGTCAATTGGCCGCCTAGATCGTGCGATTTGACACCATTAGACTATTTTTGTGGGGGTATGTCAAGGCTAATGTCTATAGGGACAAGCCCGCTTCGATTGACGCACTGGAAGCCAACATCCATGCATTCATTCGTGAGATACCGGCCGAAAATTGGACTCAGCGGATGGGCTACCTGAGACGCAGCCGCGGTCAACATTTGCATTAAATTATCTTTAAACATTAAATTGCAAGGTTCAAACTATCGATTCAAATAAATATTTCATTCATTTTTTCGAATTTTTTGTGTTTTTTTTTTTTTAAAGTTCTAAACCTCTTAAAAAATCACCCGTTACTTATAATATTTTCCGAAGGGAGTGAGTGTGAATTGAATAACGAAGTTCAATTCTGGATGGAAAAGTATTTGATATGAAAAAGGCATGTGATTTCGTTACAACATTTGCACATACATGTTCACGCCATATTTACAAATAATGAAACTAGAAACAATGTCATGTGACAATGTGACATCTGCATTCGAGATTTTTCACAAATAGAAGAGTTCCGTGTACCATCAATTCCGGATTAGCTATTTTTAGTAAGCCATTCTTTAGTTGACACTTAAAAGAGTGCAATAAACTGAAATCATCGATTCAGGGACCCAAACCACTAAATAAAGCAACGAGATACTTTTATCTTTAATGCCAAAGCCAGTCCCAAAGTAAGCCTTAGTTCCAACTGGAATTTTATCTCAACAAAAATAAAACATCGTCTGGTGATTTTCTAACAATTAAAGTTTTTTTATTAATTCATCGATTAAAGAAGATAACCACCATCAAACAAAAATCAACAATAACAACAGACTTTGTAAAGACGACAATAAAAATTTCTCTTCTCCGTTATTATCATCTACATAATCAGACTTAACCATAGCCAATAGTCTACATTTAAATTTTCACTTTTGCTTAGAGCAATTTATCATTGTCCATCCATCAACATCTTGTTTTTCTCTTCTCCACTTAGAATAGGAAATAAAAATTACCATACTTACATCTTTACTATAGCATTCATCAAACAGATATGGCCCCAGCTTCTCGCATTTCTTCTCACTTTCCTTTGAACCATCCGCAAATTGATGCTTATCTATTTTATTAATTGTCATTTTACAAACTTATCGCTGTTGTAGTTTGTTAATTTTCTAAGGAAAAAAAATTAATTCATAAAAAAACACAATAAAGCGACGATTAGACCTTTTTTTCATTGGACTATCAAAGTCTATAGAAATAATCAAAGTGACAGTTCAGAGTTACTCATTTGTCACATTAAAAACTTCACTTTTCATTGGCCGTTATTGTGAACGCGTATCTCTAGGAAATCTCGTCTCCAAAATGTAGACGTAAAAAACTATCAGACAGGGCCAGGTCCCGCATTAGAAAGTAATACAGGGACGTAGTTTTAGAAGGCACTCTAGTTTCCATTTCTAGTTGAACACGACTAATTCAACACCATGATGGTGACATTTTCTTCATTACCAATACATGAGTTGCTGCAGTCACTTCTAACTTATTCTAATACAGACCTCTAGCATACGCCTCTGAAAACAATCGAAAAAGGAGAGATAGAAAAAAAAGCAACGAGCACCTGTGACACAGTCTTGGGACAACTAACTTCTTTTTGTCTGATCAACTAGATTCTACAGAGTGAGAGGCAAATTTAGATCATGTTCCGTACACAGTCACTTGAACAAACGCCATCCATACCATAGCCTATATGGAACTTGAAAGGCTCTATAGACCGGACGGTTAAGTGCTGTTCCACTGCACGATATAATAATGGAGGGCAAGTTCAAGAGTTGCCCATAGTGCCAAAGAAGACGAAGAAGGTCATAGCGTAAAAGCGATGGACAAACGTAGCATAAACCAAACTATTTCTTTAACAACTTTATGGCTATCACCAGCAAAATGCTCAACAATGCTGACTGCTTCTTTGCTACTCATTGCACACAGCATGCATATCGGTGCAATTCGATGTATGAAAAGAGAATTTCCGCCTCTATCTGGGAAGGGAATCAAAAATATTTCACAAGAAAGTGACTTGTTAAAAGTATAATGCTTGCACATTTTGCACAGTGGTGCCTTTGATAAAGTGAGGTAGGTTCTTCTGTTTGTGGTGTTGTTTTTGTATACTTCAAATACCCGACTATAATGCTTCAAATTTCTGAGATTCTCGCCATATTGAGAGTCCATTTAAGATTTAAGTGGAACACATGAAAACATCATGTTGCCACTTTTTATAAGCAAAGGTCCCACTGCATAGCCATCATAACAGTGCGACATGTGCGCGATGCAAAATTTATGATAAGCCTTCAACATAAGCCAGATTAAACTTAATTTGGAAAGCACAAATGTAACTGTTGTTAAGCGCAGATTTTACTTTCAGATTGAAATTTTCTTTTTGGCTTTTGTTTGCTTAACGACAAAATAATGCAAGGAATGCAAATTGTGTTTGTTATATTTTTCGAAATCGGATTAATTACATAAAAAAAGAAACGAAAGCATTGATGAAAGTTATGGTTATCTGACTGCAACCCACTACTGGTCTTGGCTATAAGCTCTGAGAACTATAATCAATTTGCTTTGATTTAACACAAAGAGCTCAAAAGTGCCCACTTTAATTAACGATTTATTCAACAAAAATTCTTTTGCCAATCCACTCACTTGTTGTCGATTCTAGCCATCAGCTTATGCGTGCCTTCCGCTTGGCCCGACAGTTGCTGATGATTTGCACGACTTTCGTTTATGGCTGTTACAGTTTTAACTTCAACTTTATGGGTCAATGGTTTGATAGACAACAAATGGTGCCTTAATACGCCTTTTTTTGCTTTTTCAAGTCAAATGTTTATTCTTTATTTTGGAATCCGCAACAAAGAATTCCGCGACTGGCATACTAAATAATTGTGAACTTTGAAGCTTAGGTTTATTTTTGCTATAAATAATTATGGGTTCTTTGAAAGAGGCTTCCACATCGAGGTCATTTCACAAAAGTATAATGATTTGGTTTCTGAGTCAGCTTACTCTTTGTCTCGAGAGAAGTGTTTTGACAAGCATTTAATTTTATTGATAATTGGTTGGGATGGGACATCCCGTTTCTAACTTTAAAGAAGGAATGTACCTATAATAATGCAAATACGACATCATGGACAAATTCACAGTTTATTGAAAAGATTATGATGGATCGGTTGTGCGAGACGTCAGTGTCACTCAAACAAAAAAATGCCCAAGAATACTTTACTATTAACCAAGTTTTGTCAAAATGGAACTGGAAGATGTGTCATTTTTGTCACTTTTCAATGAGACAGACAAGATAAACAAATTAACTTTCCTCTCAATATCAGTGCTATACACAATCTGTCAAAACATATGTCGAACTGTCAATGCCATAAAACTTAGGTATTAAATTTCTTCTGTTTGAAACTTAACACTTGCCAACAATAAGACTTTCTCTAAACCAAACTCAAACCGAACCCATCAACAAAAATTATAAATGGGTCCACGAAGCAGGTTGTGTGATTTTTTTTTCCTAACGCGTCACCGAAATAGAACCTCAACTGAAATTTTGCACAAAACATTCAAATCTAAGCTTTTATGCCAAAAAAAAAGAAAAAAACAAATTTTAAACCACCAAACCACAAAATAGACATTTACTTTCTTTTCACAATTATCCAGCTCTCTGGGGCGAAAATTGAAAATAGAAGTGTGCACAAGTGGGATGCGTTGCGTATAGCGTATGTGTTGTATGTATAAACGAAGCGCGATCGCGAATAGTTTTCGCGCATTCTTAGCCATTTTAGGATCAATTTGGAGCCTCTGGGCATTTTGCTGATTGGCGAAGCAAATTAGAAAGGTATTTTAGTTAGTAAAAGGTACATTTCATTGTTTGGGCAACCTAAATCCCGATTCGAGTGGGAGATCTGTAAAGTGCTACATAGGTGTCTAGCTTAATTCTTTTTCGTTTTCTCATTCGTTTTTGAATTTGCATTTATGTACATTTCCTTGAAGCTAAATGATTTATACACCTGTTATGATGAAGATTAATTTCGTGTGATTTTGATTGAGCATAGCAACGCGAATTTATTTTCTCTTTGAGAAAGATTAACAAAAAGTCAATGGTGTAAAATGGAGTTTGACAAATGAGAAATGACTTATATTTACGTATGTGTCGGATGAGATGGATCAGATTCTTGATAGTTTCTTGAAAGATGAAATGTCAGTTTGGCTCTTGAATTCAAAATATGACAAGTCATGTTGTTTGACATGAAATTTGTCTTTTCTACGTATAAAGCTGACATTTACACAGGGTCCGTAAATTGCTCTGTTTCGTCAATTTTCGCTTTTTACGGACGAAAATTTGACATCGAGTGGATTTATTTATTTTTCTGAAGAGAAAGTTGTCGATTTTAAGTAATTTTTTCTTGTAAGTGTTTATTCGTTGTATGGCCAGCAAAATTCGAAAATTATTGAAAACGAATAACAGATGTTTTATTTTGAAAGATGCTCCCGTACATATCTGTCCATTATGGGTAACTTGCCTACATGACAGTTCGGAAGGGAGCGTTTCGTTCGGTTCTGACACTAGCTTGCGTTTGCTTACGCTAAAACAGAAACACGTTTCGTCTGCGTTACGATACACCCGTTTCAAATTTACTTTGAATGACAGTTCTCTCTCCGTCATCATCATCCCTCCAAAAACAAATTAATTTTGTTTGTGTTCTTTTTTTTAAAGCTGCTGATCTGTCAGACAGATGTTCAGCATATTTGAACTGGAGCTTCCGATTGGAGTCTCGTAACATTACGTAGGAAACGTGGGGTTGAAGCTTCATTGTGATAGTATGAATTGAATTCCTACGGCTGAACTCGTAAACGTCAGGTGAAGCCGAAGCTAAAGCGTGTTTGTGATTTAGCCTTTAGAGTTAGCCCTTTACAAGTGGACAAATGACTAAAACTCATAACATTTTGACGAATATCTTGATTAAAATAGACATGGTCTTACAACTGTTGATTTCTTTATTTTTATATTAGTAAAGTGCTACAGAAATTCGTTTTTTTTTAAATATGAAATCTTTTCAAACATCACACGGTATATTCAAGGTTTTTGTTTGACATTATTGCCTTAAGAGGACCATTCCAATTTTGGGTTAAATTTTTATAATTTTTGTCTTGAAATATTTTTTTGGCGATCGAATGCTTTCACTTTTTCGGTTTTGTTTAAATCGACTTGTTTTGTAAAAAGAAAAGTCGTCTTTAAAATAAAAATAAAAATAAATTGAGTGGCGCGACAGCTCTTGAAGAGCCAAGGCCTAAGTGGCTTACTCTCATCAACAATTCTCTTGTTGCGTGTGAAGAATTGAGGGGACCTACAATTTAACCCCTATTCCGAACGGCAAAGTTGAGAAGCACTTTTTCATGACTTTTTCAGTTCTTCGCAAGAGGCAGTGCCCGTGAAAGATGAAATAAAAACTATGGTTACGAGTAGGAATAGGACTCGAACCTACGACGTTTTGCTTAGCAGCCAACGCAACCAACCACTAAACGGACACTACGTCTTTAAAGTTTGGTAAAATTTTTGTTATTCATCGTGTTTTTGAAGTTTTGCAAAACCATAGGCATAGGGGTATTCACGATTCGGTGCAAATGGTCTTGTATCGTTGCAAAAGTGTAAAAGTGTAACATCTTCTTGCACTAAAACAACAAAATATACAGACTACAATAATTTTTCTACACTTTTGCTACACCCTTACCCTGTTGCAACAGAAAAATACAATGGTGTAAGATTTGTCTGGTGTAGTTGACAATTTGGAAGCTGTCATTCTCTGTCACAAATGCTTGGTTTTGACATTTTTACTCCAGTGTTGTAATAGATTAGAAAAGATATGTTCACGATTTACAGCGGATCGTGAATCCCCTCATGTTTGATTTCTTTCTTTCCTCTCCAAATGAACCGAAGCTCTTGGAGAGAAACTATTTAACTCGTTATTTCGGTAAAACTGATACATGTAAATAATTTTATGAACCAGTAAAGTAATTCAAAATGCTTATTTTTTAGTATTTGCTGTTTACGAATTTAAATTTAAAAATGATGCGCCTTAAAATATGTAATCAAATACAACTACCTTAGACATAAACCCTTCCAATAAGTCCCTCGTTAAAACTCTTAATAAATGCCCCACAAAATGGGGAATAAAACCTTCAATTGGAATTTGGAAACAAAAAGCTTTGGAACATTGGAACAAACAATCCATTTGGTTTTTTTTTCTTTTTTTCAGCAAATTAAAAAGAACCGGCATATGGGATTTCGGGATTTTAAGGCATAACAAAAACAAATTGACTGAATTGAAAATTGATTCATACTGCCGTACGCCGTTGCTTGTCGTCTTACCGTTACCATCCTTCACCATCCGTCCCGCTGTCTTTCCATTCGTCAAAATATTTGAATTTCTTTTTTCTATTTTAATTTTTATTTCAGCCGTAGTTCGTTTAGTTTCTTTCAGTTTGTCATTGTCAGTCTGTCGTTGTATTCGTTTGGGAGTGGTTGGTTATTCTCTGCGTGCTGTCATCGCCGTCATTCTGTGAAAGCGTATAATTTTTGTTTTCTTCCAAATACCAACAATTATTGTTAACTAAACTACCGGTGTTTGCATTTTATTGTTATTTAAGAGAAATTCATAACAAAAACAAACTTAAAGGTAAGAAATTTTTTTCCTGCCAACCAATGTCTTGTGTGTATAATAGATTTTGTAAAACCTTGACGATTTCACCAAATCCCATCAATTGAAAGTGTAAGCGGTATTCTGGTCAGCCGTCGTCGATTGGTAGTTGCATTGCTTGGCATAGCACACGTTTGCTGGTTGAAATTTATACACAAAAACATTGACTTTCGCTATGAACTCTGGACTAGACTAGTGGCTTTGGGTTTTCTTTGACTTATGAGGACGGTTCATTATACCGAATTCATGAATCCGTAAATACTCTAAATTCTTGCTCGTTCTTCGTTGAATAATAATTTTGTTGTTTTTTTTTTTTTTTTTTGTTCCATCGGTGGGCTTGTCTTTGTTAAGTGTTTATTTATTAACTTAACAATCAAAGATCGTAGTCCAAATTCGACTTCATTGTATATTTTAATTTTTGGTTAGGGCATAATTAACCAGTTTTTGTACATATATCGTATATGTAAATGTCATGCCATGTTGCTTGTTTGTTATTTTAATTTTTGTTAGAAAAGGAGGGAGAGAGTCAAACAGGTAGAGCAAGAACCTCAACAACAAATTAAATTTTTGTAGATGTCAAAGAAAATTCATAAAGCTTTTAATTGCATATCGTGATTGTATGTGCAAAGAATAATTCCATTCAATTCTAATGGGAATGGAAAATCGTAGCATAAAAAGCTTTTCTAATTTATGCAAATTTGTCAAGGTAGGTTTCTCCATTATTAATTTTGAAAAATACAATTTTGTGATGGTATCAAATGCTTGTCACATCTCTTGACATAATATTTTTTTCCATTCTAATCATATTCTTTTTTTTCTGACTGATAAAATACCGTTATGGATAATGTTAAAATAAGATAACAAAGAACCAAATAATCAAGCAAACAACAAATTTAATTTGTTTTTGTTATGACTTGCGAGTTGCGAAATACCTACATCTTGTTGTGATTAGACTTTGCTCTCTCCAGATAAATATAAAACCATTAACTGGCTTTTTTTTGCCAAAAATTAAATGAATGCATAGGTTTATAAACAGATGTTCATTTTGACTTTTTTTCAAATAAATTAGCATTTGAAGTGAATGTTTTATTTGTATAATCCAACAACGATCAACCACAACTCCTTAAAGCTCAAGTTTTGACTTTGAAAGATTTAAAGAAAGGTTGTACGTGCCATCATGTCATTACTGATCAAACGCAACTAAGTTAAAGTTTTTGGTTTTCATAATTGAAAATGTGAATTGCAGTTTCATAAACATTTAAGCAAGTTATATTTGTTGTGTTAACCCTGAGGCTCCACAAGAGTAAAATCCAATCCAACTTCTCTTCTGCAATCTCATCCGCAATCCAGTGTTTTTTTTTTTTGACTGGGCATATTATAAGTTTGTTCAATAAAAAAAGTGTAGGTTAGAACAGTACAGAAAAGTGTAGAACAACAGATCAGCACAGAAATGTCAGACAAGTTAGAACAGTCATCGAAACGTCATCTGTGAAAACTAAAATCAGAAAAAAAAACTTCCTGCATTGTTTTCTTCAACACATGTTTGAAAATGTAATTTTTATTTAAGGAATTAGATCTTTAAAAAATCAAACAAATAAAAATTTACTATTTTATAAGCAAAATCGAAAAATCTTTCATTATTGCCTTAATTGAATTAATTCACTTAACCTCAAAACACAAAACAATAACAAAGACAAATAAACACTAACACTTTGACAGTTGTCATGATTCTGTTCTAGGTTACTCTTCCTCAAAAGCAAGTACAGAAAATCCTGTTCTTTTTTACGCTAACCTACGCTAAACTGTTCTAAAAAAAGTCATTGGACAGCAAACTAGAACAGTCTAGCACAGAAAAATTCACATTGAACAGGAAAACCTTGTACTTTTCTGCCCAATACAGTCCAGCACAGACTCATTGAACAGACTTTATGTCTTGCCATCAGCAAGTAAATGTGTCAAAAAGTCTGTGGAAAATGGACGCTTAACACTACATACAACACAAACGTCAAATTGATGACTAGATTTTGATCCGCTCAAAAAATCCAGACTGGATCATGGACTGGATGTTGGATTGTTGGTCTCTATTGGATTATCTGATGACAGGCCGATAGTCCTGTCATCGGAAATGTTCAATGGAGACCCCAAGTAAGAATCAAATAGAAGCTTCGTCTTCAATGAACAACAACAATTTGGAACTAAATGGTTTCACTTAAGAGTTCTGATTTTTTTCTGTTTCCATATGTCGTTGTGATTTGAATTATTATAATCAACCCTAATTTCTTTACATTGACGGTTTTTATTTTGTAACTAGCTGACCCGACGGACTTCGTACTGCCTCAATCGATATAAAAAAGACCTACACTTTTGCAGCCCGCTAACCCACTTCCCGCTACCCAATACCGTCATCCCGCTACCCGTCGCCCCACTACCCCGCTACCGTGGCCGTATCTCATGAACGGCTTTGTATAAAATACTTAAAACCTATCTAGCCACTACCCGAACATTCCATCAAAATTTGGTGCTAAACACTACTGACTTATACAAAAGTAGTGAGTCCTCAACGGATTTGCATGAAATTCTTATGTACATAAGAAAACAACGTTCAGCTAGTAAGGTCGTTCCAACTCAGAAGCCTTCGCAAGCTAATGAACAACAACTTTGTTTAGGATCATCATATGGTCAAATGTATAAATAACTTAACTTTTCCCGAGTTTTGCGCTTAGAAACACATTTAGCGTTTCATTTTTATGTATAAGATGGTATAACGAAAAATTCCAGCGATTGTTTTCAGTGATGAAAACCATTTATATCTTACTTCCACTGCGTTAGCTTTATACCAAATAGTCAACAACATCCTTTAAGCTACCATAGCAATCATTCTGTTCAAAACAAAGTCCAATTCTTTAAGAAATACACATTTAAAACATAAATACATATGTAGATAGAATTAAATAATAGCAAAAGTATTTCATTAACCATCAATCCTAATCAAAGCTTTCTTCTGTCTAGTGTTTCGTCTACGATTTTTCGGCTTATCTCAGAGCACAGACTTAGCTATTAAATGTTATCAATTTGGCGAAAGCAAGTGAGGTTCTTTCATTGTTATTTAATCGTGGGCGGTGTTCTCCTATCAGCGATTTAAGCTGACTAAATTGTTTGAATATAAACAATCTATAGGTATATGTCTCAAGTTTTAATCTTAAAAATTGCGATTTGCAAGTTAAAACCTAACTAAATCGAAAACGAGAGTATAAAGGGCACATATCTGAGTATTCCCTACGAAATGATTAACCGAATTTCACTTTACAGAGGTAAACACTTACACTAAGGCTAGGTTCTGGTTAGGTTAGGTTAAAGTGGCTGCGGATAAAGGATCCAAACACTTAGGCCAAACTATACACAAAACACACCAAATCCAACAAAACGTTATTTTGTTTTTCCCGGACACAAGTCCATTCCTCTTATAAGGCAACATACCCCGAAACCGGCACGATACGATAAAAAGTTATGTTCCCTTGTCGGTTGCAATAAACACATGGGGTTGTATAGGTTATAGGAGCAAAACACACCGAAGACCGAAGGCAACAAAAAATCCACAATAAAATGTCAGCACCTAAAATTATACACCGTTTTATGAAGTAACACACACCGCGGGGAACAAAACAAAAAAACAGAAATCGACAAAAAAAAACGTGTCAGTTATCAGTTTATCACTGTTATCAATCAGTATAGCAGCAACACACCCGAACCCGACAAAGACAAAACATTTTGTTTTTGTCGGCTTCGTTGTGGGTTGGAATCCGACAAGATTATTTATCGAGCGACAAAAAACAACGGCGCAAAATTATAGTCCGCTAATGAACAACTTTAGTGTGATACTAGCTTAAAATGACGTTTGAGTCATGTGATACTAGCTTAAAATGACGTTTGAGTCATGTCTGAAACGTCATTTTAAGCTAGTATCACACTAAAGTTGTTCACTAGCGGACTATAATTTTCCGTCATTGTCTTGGGTCTGTTTTCAGCCTAAAAGCGATCAGGAAAATCAAAAAAGAAAAAACTTGGCTCACATTTGTCGGTCTGTTTTTGTTTGATTTGAGAGGCAAAAGCAAAAGTATATCAATCGACGACGAAACATTCCAAGTTCAAGTATATTTTTCGTGCAAACAACTATTTCTTCACTTATGTTTCCTACAACACGAATTCATTTCTTTTGCTGCTGGTTTTTCATTTTCCGTACCAGATTGTCATTTGACAAAAAAAAAGAACGAGATCGTTGAAACCATCAACTTGCTTAGAAGCTTCAAATAAATCCTTTCTTGCGAGACACACTGTATTAAGCATCATCGCAATCGAATCGAGTTAAAAAAGCTTTCTTGAAGCACCACTTTTTAATAGTCAGAACAAAAACAAAATTGGAAAAGCCTTCTACTTTCCTCATCTCAAAAGCTAGAGAGGGAAAACTAGTTCAGCTCATTTATTGCCTTTGCCTTGCATAACATTAATGACTGATAAAGAGCCATATAGAAACCGTTGAATGACAGCCCATATGATTTTTCTTTTTCTTGTCTGTGTGTTGTTTGGTCTGATAACAAAAAATTCCGGAGCGATTCCATAGTTCAGTCCTCATAATTCTGTATTAAAAAGTAGACTCGTTTATAACGTTCGTAGTAGAGCGTACCGTGCATTTACAATAATAATTTCTAATAATAATTTGCAAAACTAAAAACCAAACACGTCATAATGTCGAAATTCTTGTCAACATTTCAGATGGCAAGCAAAATCAAATGTGGACCTGTTGTCGATATGCTCGGCGATGAGATGACTCGCATTATCTGGAGCTCCATTAAGGAGAAACTAATTCTGCCTTTCCTCGCCATCGATCTGCATACCTATGACTTGGGAATGGAAAACCGTGACAAAACCGATGACCAAGTGACCATCGATTGTGCTGAAGCAATTAAAAAGTACAATGTTGGTATTAAGTGTGCCACAATCACCCCCGACGAGAAACGTGTCGAGGAATTCAAGCTGAAAAAGATGTGGAAATCGCCGAATGGAACAATACGTAATATTTTGGGCGGAACAGTTTTCCGTGAGGCTATTATCTGTAAGAACATTCCACGTCTGGTAACTGGTTGGGAGAAACCAATCGTCATTGGGCGTCACGCTCATGCCGATCAGTATAAGGCTACTGACTTTGTGGTCCCTGAAGCTGGAACTTTGACAATGATATTCACTCCAACTAATGAGAAGAGTCCGGCAATCAAGAAGGTCGTTAACGAATACAAAAGTCCTGGTGTTGCTCTTGCTATGTACAACACCGATGAATCGATTGTTGACTTTGCCCACTCGTCTATGCAATTCGCCCTGGCCAGGAAGTTACCACTCTATCTCAGCACCAAAAACACCATTCTCAAGAAGTACGACGGACGTTTTAAGGATATCTTCGAAGAAGTCTACCAAAAGGACTACAGGCAGAAATACGAGGAAGCCGGCATCTGGTATGAGCATCGTCTTATCGATGATATGGTGGCCTATTGCATGAAATCCGAAGGAGGATTCGTCTGGGCATGCAAGAACTACGATGGTGATGTACAATCAGATTCTGTTGCTCAAGGTTTTGGTTCTCTTGGTTTGATGACCTCGGTGCTTCTCTGTCCAGATGGCAAGACTGTCGAGTCGGAGGCTGCTCACGGAACTGTTACTCGTCACTACAGAATGTACCAACAAGGCAAGGAAACCTCGACCAATCCGATTGCTTCGATCTTTGCATGGAGCCGTGGTCTGCTCCATCGTGCCAAATTGGACGACAACACTGAATTGAAGAATTTCGCTGAAACCCTTGAAAAAGTTTGCATCGACACCATTGAATCTGGATTCATGACCAAAGATCTAGCCATTTGCATCAAGGGAATGAATAATGTGCAACGCAAGGATTACATGGAAACATTTGAGTTCATGGACAAATTGGCCGAAAATTTGAAAGCTTCCCTCAAGCAATGACTCGTATCGAGTGAACAGAGTAAATCCCATTTATAAGAAGGCTTAAAGCAGCGCTGGCGCGAAGATGTTCACTACGTTGTTAGTATTTTAATAGACTGCACTAGGTTGACACTCTTCATCGTCAATAATAAATTTTTTATATATTTTGTGGAAGAATAAAATATATTTGTTTATATTCTATTTCAAGGGTTTTGGTTTAATTAGGCTTCCGTAAGGGAAGGTCAGTCTGAAGAGAAGCAAAATCGTTTTGCTTTTTCATTTTCATCGATTTAGTTACATGGAACTGGAAATAGTTTTTCACTCAGACGTTATGCAACTTAGCTGTGAAAATAGCGATTGAACTGTCTGAAGAACATTGAATGCGTAAAGTACACGAAAAGAGATAAGACTTTATACGAATGAATATATTCCACGATGTTGTGCATAAAGTACACGAAAATGTGTTGCTCGTAGCTAATTTTGCAAAGGGTAAAAGATAATTGAGTGCAATTTAAAAATATTTTCTTTACTCCAAATACGGAATGTTTGCATATTGACGAGTAGCAGTGTTTGCTAATAGGCCGCTTTGTTGACTGAATAATGGACGAAGTTGAAATCAAAGGTCAGTCAGTTCAAAAGGCAAGCGTAAACATGAACATTTAATTAAGAAGATAAGAACCCACCCTTTAAGTTAAAAACATTAGCCGAATGTATAAACCGTGTTTGTATCAGCTGTTCTCTGTGAGAAATAAAAACAATGGAACTTCTTTTTATGAATGCAAAACCGCAAACGTGTCGATGAATCCTTGGAAGTGTGCATTACCGTTTGACATGAGCCACCTACTCAAAACAATGTGCCAATAGTGTAGGTAAAAATGAGCTAGAGCCCAAAAATTGTGTGCAACAAAATTTACACTGAAAAAAAGATTTGAAAGGGAACTATCAACATTTTACTATAATTTGCTCATTCTTATAGCTATTTTTTGTTTTTGTAATCCGGAATTGGTACACAGAACCGTCCGAGTTGTTTCTAAAGGCTGAATCACAAACACGCTTCAGCTTCGGCTTCGCCTGACGTTTACGAGTTCAGCCATAGACGACGTTCACATTGGATTCTTTCCTCCGACTTATCTTGACGTCTATATGTTTTTTCTCTTTCGCACTTGCTAGTGAGAAAAAGACAACAAAGTGAGGCAGGATTTTCAAACCAAACTAAAAATTTATGGATTTTTTTTGACATTTGGCATATGGCGTCAAATTTATTAGGCCAGTTCCACCTTACAACATCTCACTGAGATCTCAGAGATTTTTTAAGTGGAACAAAAATGAGAAATGAGATTTTTTTCTGAGATCTCTGAGATGAAAATATTTTGGATTCGATTTCTCACTTAGCTATTTCGACGCGACTGACATATGTACAATAACAATTTGTAAGGTAACTATTTTATCTCAATGAGAATTGAGAATTATGTTCCACCAAATGATTTTGCCTCAGTCAAAATGACATTGAGATCTCATGTGGCTTTTCTTACAACCCAAGAATGATCCGTGACGTTAAAGTGGTAATTTTTTTCCCTTAAACGCATTTCTTTCACAAAGAAATTTAATTTTTTTCTCGAAGGATTGATTTCTCTTGAATCTCTTTTTGGAGACGGATTTACTCATGATTGTACACGGATTTTACATATATATACTATGTGTTTGACATTTCTGAGTTTTCTGTACAAAACGATTTAACAGCTGACCAGATAACAAAGACATTCAAAAAAGGGATTGATTTTTTACACGCCAAAAACATTGAATTTCAATAGCAATTCTTCTTTGTTCTATGAAAAGCCACATCAGTGAAATGTTGTTAGGTGGAACTGGCCTATTGTCAATTTATGACAACTATAAGACGTCAAAGTGAGTCTGGAGCGTTCACACTACTTTTGTGTTTGAACACGACAGATTGGCCTTACTTCAAAATAAGTCGGCGGAAATAGTCCAATGTGAACAGCGTCATAGGAATTCAATTCATGCTATCACAATGAAGGTTCGGCCTTACGTTTCGTACGAAATTTTACGTAACGTGACTTCAAACGGAAGCTCTAGTTCAAATAAGCGGAAAACACAAAGCTGCTTTGTTTTCCGCTATATGCTGAACATTTGCTTTGTCTGACAGCTCAACAGCTGTTAAAAAAAGTACAAAAACAAAATTCATTTGGGATGAAGATGATGGAGGGAGAACTGTCATTTTAGGCAAACTCGAAGCGGGCGCATCGTAATTCGTAAGTCGAAACCCAGACGAAGCCGAAGCTGAAGCGTGTTTGTGATTCAGCCTTTAATGGTTGCATGTCTATGTATTTGTGAACCTCAAATGCAGATGTCACATTCAGCCCTATCGAGGTAACCGTCGGAGCGGAATTTTCTCCGATTTCCTCCGAATTTTGCTTCGAGGTAGATCTCCGACAGGCAAAGTGTCTCCGATTCGGAGGAAATCGGAGAAAATTCCGCTGCGACGGTTACCTCGATTGGGCCGATTGTCACATGTGTGCATGTTTGCGTGATTCTGTTTTTGATTCCGACTTCAAATTCGGAATCGTTTTCAGAACAAGAACTGTCATCTTGTGCCAAGTGAACGAATTCAGAATCGTTTGAAATGGTTCCGCACGACCAAAAAAAAAACGCTATTATTTTCCATGAAACCTAAACTAGTAATTTCCCTCCGAAGGAAGGACTAAAATCTCAATTAAATTGCAATGGCGCAAAATTATAGTCCGCTAATGAACAACTTTAGTGTGATACTAGCTTTTGACGTTTGAGTCATGACTGAAACGTCATTTTAAGCTAGTATCACACTAAAGTTGTTCATTAGCGGACTATAATTTTGCGCCAATGATTTTTGATTCAATACTCCTTGCAGTTTTTCGCAGTGCACCTAGGAATATCCGCATACAACATTTTCCAATAAAATTGCCTCCAATGTGAGTGTTTTCCACACTTTTTGAATTACGAAACATTTGTTGTTCTGAAATTCTACGGCTTCTTTCGAAAAGAAAAAAAGCAGGTTGATAAATAATAATAAGGTTTACCGTGCGTCCTATGTTAGTTATAGTTTAGAGGGTGGTTAAGTTTAAAGCATTCAAGTTCGTATAGTGAGGCAATTTAGTTGAAATCCATACAGAGTCGCGAACGGTTGGATATATGGATTGCATTCGCAAGCACCATTGAATTTTCTTTACAAAAAAAAAAACAAACTTGAAAACATCCAGTTTTGCTATGAAACAGTTTTCTCAAAATACTAACTTTAACACATTCGAAATCGTTGTTTTAATCGGTTTCATATTTTTAACGGTCGTTGAGGACGCTAAATCAGCTTACTCGGGCAACAGTCATCGGGATTTGGATATTTGCAGTCATTGGAATGGCAGGAGACATTTTCTTGAACTTGGAGAACGGGGCGATTTATATGCCCGCAACGTTACAACTTCAGCTTATCGGGTGGGAATTTTAATAATTGCCAACTACATACTCTCAAATTAACGGATATTTTGTGATTGAAATGAGATGTTCTAACGGTTTATAAATGAATATTCATTCTAGAGTACACTGTATACACCTATAAACATAAGAAATCGCACAAATGACATCTGGTATCAATGTAACTTGGAATTGGTCACTTGTGCGGAATGCGTAATTCGGATAACATTTACGTACGTCAATTTTTCAAAGACATGCGAGAGAATCACTAATAATGGCGTAGGTGGTAAGTCGCCTACGATGTGTCCTTGCGAGCATATACAATTTTCTGAACCGCCATATGATACGACTATATCGGGGCAGGAATTTTGTGGCGATGGGAAGGTGTTTCGCAGCAAGACAAGAACGTTGCTTTTGAAATTTTTCTATCGTGCCACAAACAGTCACATATTCACATTGCAATATTTTTCCGAAAGTAAGTTTGATTTCAAAGCTGAAGGATGAAGAGCATTGAATGCGTTTGGAGATTCCACGCTTTAACGTAAAATTAAAAAAAGAAAACTAACATCTTGAAAAGAAACGTTCCCACAAATATGCAAAAAGTGTTCTAGTGTCCTTTATTTTATGTCGTTTTCCGTTGGACGTCCAGAAGCATTCGGAAGTGTCCGGAAGTCTTCTGAAACCCTTCCATTGGACTGACTTTGACAGACGGAATGCTTCTGAGAGGAGCTAAACTCTTCCGTTTTGAAAACAGAATCGTCCGAAGAATCACACATACATCAAAACCTGTTCCATTGGAGGTAGAAGAAGAAACGTCAAAAAAAAGACCAATGGAAAACTCCATAAGTTTCCCATTTTTTGTTGTTTCAAATTTCGTAACTGTCATTACTCATTAGAATTTTTAAGACCAACCATTAGATAACTTGGTCCCTTCTTCTAAAAAAATAACTGTTCGGATTTCTGGAAAAATCCAAACCATTTTAAACCCAACACACCACTAAGTGGGTATGTCGTGTGCTAAGGTTTAAGGCAACACACGAATTGGTAATTCAATTGCAACCCCAAATCGATATCTCCGTAATCCCATTTTAAAAGTTCAAAGCAAACGTAACAAATGCTCTTAATCCGATAAAGTCTTGTCTTTCACACCGAGTTCAATTTTGCCTTCTTTATTTATAAACATCCAAAGGAAATGTCAAAATAATAAGCGGTTCACCAACACAATCCATCGTTAGCAACTACAGCCAATTCATGCCACAAATCATATCAACACCGTTCTTCCCAATGTCATATCCCCGTGACTATGGAATTGAGCATATTCTAACTTGCGAAGCAGACAATTGTCAAGTTCGCTTGGAGTTCACAGACTTCCAACTGGGATTATCGTCGACTTTGGAGGTTATTTTAAATTGATGAAGCTTTGTTATCATAACCTTGAATTCTTGTACTTGACATTTTAAGGTTTTCGACTCAAATGGCCAAATGTTAGACTCCTACGCTGGTGAGCATTTCCGTCCGCCGATTATAATAAGCAGTGGGAAATCACTGTTGCTGCAATTTCGTGGTAATGGTGTAACAGGATCTGGGTTTAGGGCAGAAGTTACGTTTATATCGGCCAAACAGCTCAAGGATCAACAATTATTGTTGCCGAATACAGGTGAGATTCGAAACGATACAAATAATGTATGAGAGTGAGATTCCCTTCACATAGATTGTGGAGGAATGGTATCAGGACCAGGAGGTGCAATAACAATGATGAACATGATTGACAATTCAACGGATGTAAGGCTGTACGATTGCATTTGGATAATTAAGCCGGGGAATAACTACATGATGATGAAGACTCACATATCACTGAGAGTGGAATCATTTTATGGAATGGCCTCACGTTCGGAACTCACCATTCGTCAGGGAACCACTTCCGATGCGCCAGCAATTGAGAGTGTAGTCTGGCCAAATAATGGCATGAGTCATGAAAACCATATTGTGCCAATTTTGACAGGGTATTACATCCGGTTGAGGGGTGTGTTCGGAATGTCATCGAAACTGGCGATAGTCTATAGTGTCTTTAATTATTTAAGTGAGGTTAAATATGACAGAAAAACTTGAGAAGGTCTAATTTTCTTCCCTATACAGACTGCTATATTGGATCAGAGTTTTTGTGCAATAACAATCATTGCATATCGATTCGCTTGCATTGCGATGGATTTGATCATTGTGGCGATGGCAGTGACGAGCCGGAATCATGCGAAGAGGATTGGGCCCATCTACAAAACGATCGACGATGGTATTCGCATAAGCCAAATTATTACTTCCCCAAAATGGAACAATACCCGGATTTGAAGACAGCTACAGGAATATTCGTAATGAGTACATTGGGGATTTTTGCAGTTCTCTCTGGTTGGATGGTAATTCTGTACAGAATGGGCGTGAGGGCTAGACATCAGCGGGAGTTGCAGAATCATTTGCAAACTATTAGTGAGCTGTTAGGTAAAAAAAACTGAGTCCAGTTGGCTATAATAAGTTAATGTTTGTTTGTCTTTTTGTTTATCAAAAAGATCGTCAAGAAGAACTAACGACAGATGAACCACCAGACTATGAAGCACCACCAGACTATGAAGAAGTTATTAAAATCGGTATGGAACAGGAAATTAATCATGAATCTCGTCAAAGACAGAGGAGACATCGCCGACATCATCACGATCCATCAAGGTTGCTCCTTTGAATATTTTTACCCGAATATTGAACCTAAGATTTATTTATACATAGATCACGAAGTAGGGGAAACAGCAATCTTCCTCAACCAATTGTCCATGTGTTTGGCCCGTCAACCTCTTCGGCTGCATCAGGGTCAAACCAAACAACCAACACCGCTAATCCGACCGAAAATCCAATACAAGAGCTTGCTACAAGAGTTTTAGCAGCGACTGCGGCTTGTGGTAAGCCGAAAACATCATCTCATTCATAATCGCATTTTAATTAATTTTAAATAAGATTCCCGTTTGCAGAGCCTGCAGAACCGGGTTCAGAGAGGCAACAATGTAGGTGCTCGACGGGTAGTCAACCCATGGGGAATGCAACGAGCGCAACATCGTTATCCGTTGGGGGTGAACTACCCACTACCTGCTCGGAGCTCCAGGTCGGCAATCAGCAACGTCAACAGCAGCCAAGCTCTTCGGGCACGCCAACGCAGTTTGAGGAATGCTCTAATGAATTTAGAGACGAATCCCTTAACATTTCCTTTACCTTAGCAATACCGCAAACATTAACAGGAAGTGATACAAGTAAGTATTCACATACAAATTGCGTTGGGCGCCATCAAGAAATTCCACGGAATTTTATAAACTTTTCTAAAGAATCACAACGTCCAAAGAGTAACATCTGCACTGAAAATACTTATCTGAAGCGTTCCTGGGTTGTTTTCAACAATGGTAATCAGAATTTCAGAGTTCAACGCCTAAGACATACCTTTTCTTCTCCTGAAACATTCTTAAATGATTTCCTACCAGCCGAGTCCCTAAACTACGGTACCAATTTACCAATTGACAGGTTTGTATATAAACCCAACAATATTCATTTAACCCTTTAAACACGTTTGTCAATCTTCTTATGAAGAAACTCATACCTTAGCAATGCAAGTATTTTCGGATCCGAACTATCCAGAGACCCATCACCAATGAGTGACCAGCATCATCAAATTGCCACAACTCCAACAACAAATCCATTGGACATGTTCAAACATGCAATTAGAGCAAATTGTATCTCCAGTCAATCATCAGACTCAGAAAAGGATGTAAAATCGAACTCAAAATCTACCAATAGCTCTGAGACAATGGAAAAGCCATCTTGCAGTCATTACAAACATCGGCCAACATATAGCAGTGGAAGTATTTGTTATGATTTTGAATTAGAAACAATTAATCTGAATGAAATGCATAAAAACAATTCTGAAATGGAAAATTCGGTATCGTGTTTCGGAAATATTGATAGTCGATTTCGAGTAAGTAATAAAAAGCGAAACAGCCAATTGAGACGTCACATTCGGAGTAAATCATTTACGAATGTTGGCAGTCGAAAGAGGCCAATACGATTGAGAAGAACTTCATCGGCCGATTTGCTACTGCAGCGTTTGACGCCGAAAAAGGAACGTTCAAGAATTTACTTAATCTAAAATTTATACAAAATGTCAATAGTTGTATGTATTTTATTATTTCTGTCAGTATTTCTTTGGAGCAAAAAATTTAAAATGGCAATGCCTAAATTTTACTAGTGCAAATACCTAATATAGCCGTTTCCTATGTAGGTAGGTCAAATGTATTCTTAAGATGAGAGTTATTTAATGTTTGTATATTTTATAAGAACATTGTTAGTTGAAATTATTAATAAATAAGATAATTAAATACAAACGCGTGTATAAATTGAAAAAAATAAAACTGATAGTAATGATAATAAATAGGTACTGTTATTTGGACACACCGATCCCAGACGTCATTTATCTGCCCGTTTTAGACCCGTAAATAGTGCGTACATCTGCATATAGGGTATAGGGAAGCAACAACTGTGAACTGTTCCGTTCTTTATTATGCGGCCACACAAGCAAGTTCTGGCTTGCCAGTAGCCTACATATATTATTTGCCAAATCTCCATCGGTGTACTTGGCGTGACGTAGGTGGCAAGCCACTTGCTAGTCAACTTGCTTGCAAGTTCACATTTTTTTTTCATTTCAACGATTTTTTCAAGCTCACCTGCTTTTAACATCAAATTTTGAATTTCGAAGATGTCGGCAACAAAAAAAGAAATCAAAATCCTCGCTTCAACTAATATTCTAATTTAATTTTGTTCATTTTGATGAATTTGGCAAAACCTGTCAAATTACTTGCCTTTTTACTTGCTCGTGTACCCGGCGGCCACACGAGCAAGTTCTGGCTAGCAAGTTGGCATACAATCAAATATTTTACTCACACATTCAAACTTTTAGTACTTGCTTTAGTACTGGCTGGTCAACTGGCTAGCAAATTTTCCAGCCAGTAAAACGAGCAAGTAAATCGGCAAGTAATTTGACAGGTTTTGCCAAATATATCAAAATGAACAATATTAAATTAGAAAATTAGTTGAAACGAGGATTTTATTTCTATTTTTGCTGGCGACATCTTGGAAATTCAAAATTGGATGTTAATAGCAGGTAAGCTTGTAAAAAATATGTGAACTTGCTGGCAAGTTGACTAGCAAGTTTTTTGCCACCTACGTCACACCAAGTACACCGATAGAAATTTGACAAATAATATATGTACGCTACTTGCTGGCCAGAACTTGCTCGTGTGGCCGCAGGGCAGTGTTCCCAGGTTTTCAAAAATAAAATCCCCCTTTTTTAACACCAAAACACTTATTTTTCCTCTTGAACGAAAAAAAAATCCCTAATTTTCCCCGAAAAAAGTAACTAAGATTTTCATGTAATTTTTATAAAATTTTATTGTTTATTTTTTCATACATATTCATACAAAAAGAAAAACAATTCAAAAAGGGGACTTCAGTATGAAAAAAACATTATTTTTTTATGAGTCCCATCACAATGGAGTTGAATAAATAATAACTTATGTCGTTTTCCATTGGTCGTTCAAAAGCATTCAGAAGAGTCTTCTGAAACCATTCCATTGGACTGACTTTGACAGACGGAATGCTTCTGAGAAGAGCAGAACTCTTCTGTTTTGAAAACAGAATCGTCCGAAGAATGACACATACATCATAACCCGTTCCATTGGAGGTAGAAAAATAAACGTCAAAAAAAAGACCAATGGAAAACGACATTAAAGAAATACAATTCAGAAAGGTCACTTCAGTTTATAAATACATTGGCGCAAAATTATAGTCAGATTTTAAGAAAATTTAGTGTGATACTAGCTTAAAATGACATTTGAGTCATGACTGAAACGTCATTTTAAGCTAGTATCACACTCAAACTGTTCATTAGCGGACCATAATTTTGCGCCATTAGTTCTTTGTATAAGTTGAAGAAATATAACAAGTACAAAAAGTAAATACATACTTTAAAATAAATAAACAAAATTTTTATCACATACATATGAGTTTATGTTATTATTTGTACATGGAATTGTTATGTACTGCAAGACAATCTTTTTCAACAACAAATTCATAGCAACTATCTTATTTAACCCTGCGGCCACACGAGCAAGTTCTGGCCAGCAAGTAGCGTACATATATTATTTGTCAAATCTCTATCGGTGTACTTGGTGTGACGTAGGTGGCAAAAAACTTGCTAGTCAACTTGCCAGCAAGTTCACATATTTTTTACAAGTTTACCTGCTTTTAACATCCAATTTTGAATTTCCAAGATGTCGCCAGCAAAAATAGAAATAAAAATCCTCGTTTCAGCTAATTTTCGAATTTAATTTTGTTCATTTTGATATATTTGCAAAGCCTGTCAAACTACTTGCCGATTTACTTGCTCGTTTTACTGGCTGGAGAATTTGCTAGCCAGTAAAGCAAGTACTAAAAGTTTGAATGTGTGAGTAAAATATTTGATTGTATGCCAACTTGCTAGCCAGAACTTGCTCGTGTGGCCGCCGGGTAAGTAGAACTTTAGTTTGCTATACATATTTCACTTAAGGTGGAATTAGATGTCTTATTACGAAGTTTTGTGAAACGTTGTATGGGCCATATTCTTGTGTATGAAGTCATAAGGCTTTATTTTGAACTATTGACAATTTCGAAAAAATGTTTTGTTTTTATTAAAGTTTTAAGCTGTTTTCCCCTTTTTTGGATTTTTTCCCCTTACTTATTCCCGTCCCCTTTTTTTCCCCTTTAGCTGAAAAAAATCGCCAAAAATGGTGATTTTCCCCTCAACCTGGGAACACTGCCGCAGGGTAATAGCAAGAGTAGATTGACAGTCTGCTTGTAAAATTGTTCACGACTAAACGTGTCAGTTGATATAGGGTTGCCATTTGAGAACATATAAAAATACAAATGAACAAATTCTTAGCAGCGACAAACAAATATTTTTTTCTTTTGAAAAATCGATGAGGAAAACTTTTTCATCCAGTGGTTTTCAATTTTTAATATCTTACACTAACGTGAATCAAACTTGCAACGAAAAACAAAGAGCGAATGTGTCTGAAAAAAAGTGTGAATCTTCTAAAAAGAGAACATATGGCATCCCTTACTTGACATCAAAGATTTTTAATGTCAAACAAAAACCTGAAATTTAGGTGTGAACAGATTTCAAGTTTTTGAAAACTGACAGCTGAAAACAGCGTTTTGCGTCACAAAATTGTTGAGCAATCTGTTTCCAGCACAAATATCCTTCTTACGTTACGTTACATCACACAATCCACTCGCACGTTGTGGAAGATGTTGCTTGTAATTTTTTTTTTTTTTTAACAAATGTCAACCGTGCGAAGTTTTCGTTTTCATTAATCGAAGAATTAAAAGCAGAACCACAATGGCGCTTTAGGCAGACGCGTGCGTCGTTGCGTTACGTTGAGAAATCCTCAAAGCGCGCTTCTGTCAGAATGACAAACAGCTGATTGAAATATTCTATCTGTTGTCAAAAAAACATTCAATTTGTAAATTTCAAAGAGTTAAAGAGGAAAATAAAATAAATAAATAAAATGGAAAATAGGATTGAAAAAGCGGAAAAAATTATTAAGATCTTCGAACTATAAACGATGACGTTCATTTCCAAGCTGAGCTGGCTGCTGCTGGAATTCGTTTAGTTGTAGTCGACTTTTCTGCAACTTGGTAGGAAAAATGGAAACAATTGTAAACCTCAATGGAAAAACCTTTTAAATTGCCTTAGGTGTGGACCATGCCAGTCCACCGGACCATTGTTTGAACAGTTGCCTGCCAAATACCCCAAAGTAATATTTCTCATGGTCGATGTGGATCAATGTCAAGACACTGCCGCCGCTCAAGGAGTTTCTGCGATGCCAACATTCATCTTTTATAGAAATAGAGTAAGTTGGTTTTATGAGTCATTTATTGTCCAAGTGAAGTTTCAGATAAAATTTAATAACTATAGACAAAAATCGATAGAAAGCAAGGTGCCGATATTAGTGGTCTGGAGGCCAAGATTCAACAGCACATCGGACCGTCAACCGGAGAAGATTCAGGCGAAGATTATGGCCAAGGATTGGTAATCGAACTCGAATTTTACTGTTCGTTTTCCGATAAATTGTTGTCTTTAATTTCAGATGGAACTCAACACATTCATTTCGCAGCAACAATGCGAATGCCTGAACGAAGCCGATGACCATCCAATGTTGCATTGCTTTGAACCGAATGGCGGATACCTGAAATCGGACTGTGATGAACAGTTGATTCTTTCGATCACATTCAATCAGGTGGTTAAGATTCATTCATTGAAGATCAAAGCACCAGCCCATTTGGGTCCCAAGGAAATCAAGCTGTTCATCAATCAACCTCGTACGGTGGACTTCGATATGGCTGAGGCTTGTTCGTCGGTGCAGGATCTGACGTAAGTTGCAGAAAACCAAATTCATTCAAATGTGTATGCTGTTTCTTTCTTATTTAAGATTGGCTCCCGAGGATCTGCAAGGCACTCCAATAAAGCTTCGTTATGTAAAGTTCCAGAACGTGCAGAACATTCAAATGTATGTGCGCAACAATCAATCTGGCGGCGAAGTCACCCAGCTTGACTCACTGGCTTTTATTGGCTCACCCCTGATGACTACGAAAATGAGTGACTTTAAGCGCGTCATTGGTAAAAAAGGAGAAAGCCATTAGATCAACAACAGCGCGGCGGCCGTCACCCCAATTTAATATTTATTTGTATTGTTCCATATTCTTTTTATAAAACAAACAAAATCAAAACAAAAGAAACTAAACAAATGAAGATTTACGTCCTTATCTCCTTTAATTCGCTTGTTATCATTGTCCAGGCTTTTTCGGCCTGTTTCTGGGTATAGTCGGGACTCCATTCCGACGAGAATACAACATTTGACTTTTCAATCACGATTTTGTTGTCAACCTGATTGGCTAGTCGTTTGCGTGCTTCCTCCTCAGTCAAACCATTCCATTCGGCAATACGACGAACAGCTTCTTCGGGCGAAACAAGCATCGACCAAACTTCATGGCATTCGTTTTCCCAGCCAGCTTTCAGGAGAACAGCTGCTTCGATAACGATTATCTTGGTGCCACTACTCTCATAGGCTAACTTGATGCGGCGCTTGACTTCGACCAGAAGCTCGGGCCAAACAATCGCATTCAACTTATCCAATTCATCTGGATCTGCGAACACAATTGAACCGAGCTTAACGCGATCGATTGTCTTATCACTGGCCACAATTTGGCTACCGAAATGCTCAACAATTCTGTTGTAGCACTCTTGTCCGGGTTCGTAGATTTCATGGGCGATCTTATCACAATCCATGACATAGGCCCCCAGTGCAAGGAGTCATTGAGCCATCTTACTTTTGCCAGACGCAATGCCACCAGTCAGGCCAATAATATAAGGTTTAGCGGGAAGATGTGGTCTTGGCTGAAATATCCAAATTAATTTTAGTTTGGATTCTTTATTTATTTGCTTACCTCTTTTGGCTTAATTCGGGTTCCGAGAAGATCGATTCGCGAGTTACTCGAACTGACTTTCAACTCCTTAACCTCATCATCACAACAATCTTCGACCAGTTCTATACAAAAGATTTCCAACGGTTTTAGACCTTTCGCCGCTCGCAGCTCATTGACTTTGTGGCCACCACGAAGTGTTTCTTTACTAACAACAATCATGTCCATGGCGGGATCTGAAGCGGTTGGACCAAACGGATCTGATATGGCAACGATATCGTATTGCAGTGTTGAATCAATTTCGTGAAGGAATTTCTTTAAATCCTCTATTCTCTGCTCGACTGGAAGTATTAGTTCGGGCAGTCTCTTTGCTACGGATTGATAACAAGATTAAATCAACTTCATCAAACAAGCCAGATCTCTTTCTACTTACTCTTTAGCATGTTTTCATCGGTTACTCTGACTACTCGACGAAGATGAATTACCCGCCTTCGAGATAAGATTACTCTCGCCACTCGGTCGATCTCCATCGCCCATCGACAGCGATCTGGAATTCCTCTCCTCGCCGACCAAAAGCTGTATAAAAGCTGTATGACAGCGACGCCGCTGTTGCCGCGCTGAATGGCATCCTTGGCTTTTTGATAGCATTCGGTCCGCAGCTGGCAATGGTGGGGGGGCGTAGTTGCGGGTCTCTTCGAACTCGGAGGGCCAGCCGTTTGGCCTCCTCCGGCGAGAGCGACCGGTGACGCTGTGGGGATTCGGTTTGTTGCTTGGAATGTGTCTTTTGAAAACTATTGGCTTGGTTGTTCTTCAATGTCTTCTGGTCGTCTTCCTCCTTGAGCTAGAACAAAACAGGACAATCAATTGACTCTTGGCCCAACAAATGCCAATCTTACCATTTCATTCTCATTCCTGGCCTTCTCAATGAGCACCTCGTGGTTTTCCATGTTCTTCATCAATATATTTGGCAATTTGCAAAGATTCACTTTCTGACCCATATTGCAGCCAATTGAAAACAATTGTCGCGCGGCTCTTGTTTTGGTGGTTTGTAAATAATCTCGGTAGGTGTGTTTCAAATTGCTTTTTTTTTTATTTTGCACCAATTATCGGAAGTGTTCAATCCAACACCGCCGCCGCCGTCGTCTTCGTTGTTTTAACCTTCTTCATCATCGACGTTTGCATTGGGCTCGTCTAGAAACTATTTTATGACCAAGAAAACGAAAAGGTTTTGGAAGCTTTCTTAAAAAATCGAATCATTACATACCCTTGCATCATTTCGTTCTTGTGAAGTCCAATTGATAGAAGAACAAAACCACATTCTTGTTCTTGCAATTCGCCAAGGAGATTTCATGAAACTGGCCATTCAAAACAGCAGTTCCGGAAAATGCAAGGGCTGGTTTCTGGAAAGATGGTATCTTCATATAAAATTGATAAATTAAAACTGAATTGAATTGAAATTAAACTTACCCTCAGTCTTGGATATCCATATTCTTCACAGATTTATTCACCAATTCAATTCAGAATTCAGACTGAAAAATCACAAAGCACAAACAATTTATTTATTTAAACGTCAGAAAGCGCGCAAAAGTTCAACCAAGTTGAACTTTTTTTTTGACAGATGGTGGCTTCTTTACGTTTTCTTACGTTTCCTTACGTTTGTCAAAAAAAGCGTACGTAGGAAAAGCGTCATTGTGTGAGGTTACACAGATTTCCTATAGCTGAACTTTTCGCAGTTGTCAAAATCGACGGCAAAGCGCCATTGTGTTTCTGCTTTAATTTTGCATCGCGTGTGAGGTTATAAATCGTATTTTTTCTGCTTGCCTCAGTTTAATATTAATTCCTTCAATCAATACAAGAATTACTGTATTATTTATAGAAAATGTGGCCACGATTTGGAATTAAAATTGGCAACAGTACACTCTGCATAGCCACCGTTAAAGCAGATGGTAATCCCGAGGTAATAGCCAACAAGCAAGGTGACCGCGTCTCACAAGCTTGCCTTCTTGTGGAGGGCAACGAAATCGAATGCGGTTTGACGGCCAAGCAGAAAATGTCTTCGAAGCCCGCCTCCTGTGTCTCCAACAGTCTGCAATTCTTTCTCTCACAGTCGACACTGACTCCAGAAAAAATCCAAGATGCTTGCAAGTACATAACTTGCTACTACAACGAGACTTCCAAGGAATTCGAATTGAAGTCAAAAGGCGACGCAGATAAGGAAATTGTCACCAAAATATCTCCGCATGCAGTTTGTGTGAAATTCTTCCAAGCCGAATTCGAATTAGCGCGTCAGTCGTATCTGCAAGAGTTTCCCAAACCATCAGTTGTTCTTTCGATTCCAAACTACTATCCACAAGAATCGTGGCCAAGTCTAGCGGCCGCAGCTGAAGAAGCTGGATTTCATGTGGCGCAGGTCATTTCCGAGATGACAGCAGCAGCTCTAGCCTACGGAATCGGTGAAGCCCAGGCCGATGACTCAGAACGCAAGATTGTCCTCTGCATTAAAAGTGGTGGCATTTACAGTCACTTCACACTGTACGAAGTCACCGGGGGCCTGTATACTCTGCTCGAGGAAGTCGGTCCATTCACGATTGGCGGCAACCAGTACACGGAAGCCCTCGTAGAATTTGTCTGTCAAGAATTCTACAAGAAATATCGCTTGGACCCGAAGGAAAGTCGCCGTTCCATAGCCAAAATCCAAACAGCTGCTACCAACTCCAAGCACGTTCTCACCTCCTTGCCGACTACGCAGATCTACATTGATTCACTGATGGACGGTGTTGACTTCAGCATGCAAATGTCCCGAGCCCGATTCGAGAGTCTCATCCAACCGGTGATCAACAAATTCATGGCAGTCCTCAATGAGGCCGTCGAAAAGCTATTCGCCGACAATCAAAACACAGTGTCGAAAATTGATGAAATCGTACTCCTTGGCTCAACCATGAAGATCCCCAAAATCCAATCGGCTATCACCAGCCGCTTCCCAGACGCAAAGATTCATTCAAGCTATGCTGCCGATGAAGTTGTTGCTATTGGCTGTGCTCGCCAGGCGACATTTTTGCTCGATCCCGAGGGACAAGATCTAGTCGATAAGGAAGTTTGTCTCTTCACACCGAGCGATTTGCACATCTGGCATGATAACGCCGAAGACAAATTGAAAGTTTTCCTCAAGAAAGGTGCACTCCTGCCGAGTGTTGTTGTTGTCGAAGTTGAGAAATCGAATAAGGACGTGAATTCAGATGATGGCGAACAAACAGAAGTGTTTCATGTTAAATGCGATGATGCCACACTGGACTTTAATTTGAAAGCAACTGCAACGCCCGAGGGGCTATTCAAAATTGAAGCTAACGTCGACCTTAACGAGGACGGAGTGACAAGTTCTATAAAACTTAAATGTTTGTAAATACGTTTCACTGTTTAATTTTCCTTTTTTTTTTAATATTTAAATAAATGTATTTAAAATTAGTTGATTAAAAATACGAGGTTGTTGTTGTATTGCATTACATTCGGCACAAGTCTCCAGTTACAGCTACAAAACAAAAAGCCCCTTCCGTAGGGTGTGGTACATCTTTTAAGAACCTCTTTGCCTTCGGATGAGAAGGATCTATAACCATATGGTTTTGCATGTCAACGATTTGGACCAATTCATGTAGAGAAATGAGTTTTTCTATCGGTACTTGTAAAAAGGGTCCTAGAAGCTCATCATTTAAGACATAACCTGCCAGCAGCATGACATAGTCATTGCGAACACCTTTCATATCGATACAGTCAGTGTTTATTGACGAGAGAAACTTAACCCATTGGCGTCCCCTTTGACGATCGGAATGGTCGCTTAATCTGTCAACATTGGCCTCTGCTATTTTTAATAAAAATGCAAATTGTTCATCCAAAACCTTGAGTTTTAAAAATTGGTCAGACATAGATCACCTTTTAAGGACACACTTTTACCTTTGAAACATTGCGCGTATCAGGAGGACAGCCACCATCCTCATGGAAATCGCATGGCTTTTTCGCCTGAGGTGGTGTGACTCTAATTTCTGGGACCCCGCGGGGATTCTGAATGGAAGTAATATTGGGAAGTGGTCCACTAGGAGGGGCTCTGGTAAAAGGGTGCTTGAGTTCACCATAATTCAAACACAGCGTCAGCATTAGAAAATACTTGTTCCTTTTTTCCCTCAAGGCGGCGGCATTATATGAGGCTTCGGTGAGTTTACGATTCCATTGGATAGCCATCTGTTGCTGGCAACGATTTGGGAGCAAACAAAACAACTCGTCGAACAAAGAACTTGAACGAAATTTTGTGTTCAAGAGCAGCCTTTTTTCATATGAAACAAAAAATTACCAATAGTATTGAAATTCCAAATCAATTGAGTCCGTTTCTTTCGTCATAGGAATAGCCATTCTTCAAATGAAACACAATTTTTAAGAAAACACGAAATTTAATTTTCAATCTTTCAAATAAAATAAACAACTTCAAAAGTCTAAAGCTGTATCGCTAACTTCGATCGCCTTCGTTTTGTAGCTCTTCTCAAGCTTACGGAGAAATTCTTCGAAAACAACCACAGGCTTGAACATGCCAGTTTTCTTGAAGTCCTTGATGCGACTCTTATCTTGTGGGGCATCTTCTTCGTTGCTCTTCTCATCGAACAGATTGATTTCCTCCATCAGCGACACTATCGTGGGTACATTGGTCGGATCGAATTTCGATGCCAAATTTGCATTGAATGGAACACACAGTTTGCCAGTGCTGGGATGAATGCAAAAAGGAGCTTTTAGCAAATGGTTGAATCCCTTTGTCACGTTAATGTCCAAACGTGGATACAACACAGCCAATTGAATTTCCTCGACGATGTTTCTCATTTTACGTGTCCAAATTGTCGACGTTGCTTGGCTGCGCATTGAATTCACAAAACGAGTGAATGCAGTCCAAATCGCCTTCGAGTTTGTTCCTTCATGCTTCTTCAAGTGTGCATCAACATCTTTGCGAGCATTCTCGTCGGGAATCATCTGCAGCAGCTTGCTGATGCCTTTGGCGTTTCCGAAGAGATTTTGATCTTCGAGAACGATTTCTTCGAACATCGGTTCGATAATCTTCAATGCTCGTTTAACACTGTGGTGCATTCGTTCGCCGATAACTGCTCGTACACTACTGTTATTGTCACCACTCACTGCATGACTGACTATTTGCATATACTCGGCAACAGCTGAACGTCCTTTCGAGTCCAAATGTCGAGCGCTGTGATCGCATACCCAACAATGGATACCACGACGACCAGAGAATACCCATAAAATGTGTTCGAAACCGAAATCTTCGCGCAGAGCGAGGTCCAAGATTTTACAGGCAATTGTCATGAATTTCCAACATTTAATGCACACGGCAGCACCTTCACAGCAGGTTCGTACGTCATCGTAGTCGGTCATATCGATATCGAAGACTAATTCGCGTTGAACGGGGACCATGGCCTTGGAGGACATACGCAAAACTGCTGGTCTAGAATTATTAATAGGGCGTTAGGAGAAGAATAGAAGAAAGACACTGAGTTTATTGTAAGGAATAGTTGTTCAGTTGGGAACTGGTGTTTGAAATCTAACACGCTCAGATTACCAAGAACATGTTCGAGCTCAACAGAGGACAGGATCCACACACTCAGGCCAGAGGATGTGATACCACATGAATCAAGGGCATTACTTCTTACCAGAAGCTTTGAGCTTTTTTATAAAGCGAAGAAAGTATTTAATATCCTTGTTAGCTAGTTCACTCGGATTATCGTAAAAATATTCTCCCAGATGAAGTTTGCGTCTTAGGGAAAGAGCAGAGCTTGTGTAGAAAAGGTGAGACTGTTTCCTCTTCTTCTTCACCCATGCAGCTCCTGCAGAAGCCATTTGAGGCTACACCAAGTCGTATTGCGTGTCTGCCTATAAGACAGTGTCCCGTGACACCTATTAGGGAGCTAATATGCGATCTGCTTTGAGATAACAAGTCTTTCTAGTTAGTGGCTGCGCCTGTTGGTAAATTATACCATCTTGAGCTTGCTATCGTTAAAGCTGTTTCTTTCCGCTTGGAAGTACAATGGTTACGGAATGAGAGGCTTAGATTAAGCCTTCTGAGTACACACCACTACCAACACCATCATTTGTCTTGGATCTATCTGTATAAAAATGAATGGTTCTGTCTTCCAGGAATTTTTTGTCTTCCCATTCGGCTCTGGATGGAATGGAGGCCTTGAAGTTTGGGGTTTTGAAATGGTGCAGTCTATGTACTTTGGTATAGAACCGAAAAAGTTCAAAATGTTCAGAGGTTCACATTGTTGTTGGTCCATTGAGAGGAGGCGTTGAGCTTATAGCTGTACTCGCTGCCACTTGTTTGCTGAAGATGTGTAGGGGTGTCAGATGGAGGAGAATGTCTAGCTCCGATTAGGGTGTGGTTCTCAATGGCCCGCTTATGGAGACATGCAGTGCTGGTGTTATGCACTTTGTGTTTCTTTGGGACGGGAGTGGACTCCTCCAGAGACCTTTGTCGCTTTGACGTGGAGTCGCAGCTGGTCTTTGTTTTGGCTAAGATGGATTTAGCCCACTCAATCCTACTGCTATGGATGTGATTTCTTCCATCGCCCAATGTTGCACCAGGGGATTTAAGTATTTTCATCGCAAAATGACTTTGCTCCTAGATTGGGTGGCAGTCTTCGCAGTGGTAGCTGGGCCATTAATCACAATCCTTCCACTACCGACCTTCCAACAATGTTTCCACTAGTAGGAATTCATGTTTTAAGATGTTATTTGAGAAGTAAACACAAAGCACTCATTCAAACATTTCCCCTTTATGGTTTCTCAGAATTACACCCAACTTGAAAATAATACTCACTTATTTTGCATTACGGCTCCAATATCAATTTTCATCGGATTTCGACTGCAAATATCCTTTTCCATCTGCGATTCGGTGTCGTAGCAGAGATAACGAATGTAAATATCATCCCCCAAGGTGAACGAGATTTCTCGATTTGAAAATATTCCTGGTTCAGCTACAAAGCAGAGAGCAACAATAAAAACAAATACAAAATCAAATACACCAAGAAAACATACACAATCCATAGGAGAGCCATCGATAAAACGGTTTGTGTGGAAACAATCGCTTGTAGTACACTGGAAGCATATCCGGCAAACTGCTAGGATCGTATTTGGGCAGGACCTTAGTATCACCATTCTCCATTGTTTCCTTCATGGTTTCGAGTCTAAACAAATCCCAAAGCAAACGAGAGATGCAACAAAAGAACACAGAAATTCACAAAAATCGTTTATGTACAGAAGTTTATTTTATTTAAATTTACTTTCTATTGTATATGAACAGCTAAACATAACACTACTTAATACACAACTTCTTCACATAAAATCGGAAAATAAAAATACAAAAACACAGTTATTATTTTTTTTTGTTAAATTTTTTATGTTATTTTAAGACTTAAGTATAGGAAATTGTTTAAAAAATATAGATCATCATCATATGTATCTTATGTGTGTACGTCTGTGTGTAGAAACAATATATATATATGTATATAGAGTTTGTTTAGTTTCGCCTATATTTGGCCATGTTTTACTGAGACACGTTCGAAATGTTGTTGCTTTCAATAATTTCACGCTACTGTTAGACGAATGTCCTGCATTTTGTTGTTCTGCCAGAGGTATTCCTTTTGCTTGGACGGTGACGTATTGTACAACGTCACCGATGCGATGTGTTTGTTGGGCATCACCTCGAATATGATGTCCTGGTAGCCATAGCAGAAGGTCGAACCAAATGGATTGGCGGTGTTGGTTGAGCTGGCACGATGCAAGACAACTGGCCGTTCGGAAGGTAGCAGCGATGAGCTGATGTCGTCCCATTTCGAGTATGCCGTTATCGGGACTGATTGTGACGACATTTGTTTGTCTCCATCGAGAACTTTGTCTGGCTTCAATTGGAACTGGAATTCGCATCGATGGTACATGTTGAAATTAAAATGACCCGGATAGTTTGTGTGCAGGATGAATTTTTTGCAGGTCTGAGTGCGCGCATCGAAGAGGATGTCAATGCCGAGGGTGAAGTAATTGAAGAATATATCGCTGCGTTTGTTTTGCGCTTGACGATTCACATTTGACGAATGGATCTTCATTTTGTCTTCGCTCTTGAAGAAGATTCGGTTCGGAGCGCCTAGATTCATGGCCACATCTTGACAGCTATCGCCAAATATGATTTCTTTTGTGAAGCATTGTCTGCGAGGTTCGAGGGCACGACCAGAGCCTTCGGTGAAGAGTTTAAGCTTGAGACCACGCGTCATTCCCAATGGATTGCGCAACACAGAAGCCGACTCAAGGTGGAGTTGTCGATTGTAGCAAGACAATGGCAGAGGCGGAGGTCTGTTCTCGGCAACATTACTGCCAGAATAGAGGGACATCTTTGAGACGACAGGCGAAGCACCATTGAGGAACACCAACGAGCCCATCCCGTGAGCATGGCCAGCTTGAAGTTTACTATCGACGGGAAAATAAAAGCTTAAGCCTCGGAAATGTAAAGCAAATAACTGCTTGGCCGCATCATAGACGCCTGGATGTGTGGCTCCAAAGGAATGCTCGATTTGTTCGATTGAGGGCAGCACTTCGGGACTATTGAAGAACACCCCGCCGTACTTGAGCTTCACCAGCTTCATGCTGAAGACCTCGATTGTTTTGAGTCGTTGAACAACTGGATCGAATATCAATCGGATGCCGTCTTGAGGCAGATTAATGATAATGTCCACGCCCAACGGATTTGTGTCCGAATAAAGAACCTGTACGCCCTTTATAATACCAACTTGAGATTGTATTATGGCAATGGCTTGAGAGAAATGCATGCCCAGGACAAATTCCCAGCTATCACATCCTAGTGATTTTTCGGGAACAACTTCCAAGTCGAGCATTTTCTCAGCCGAGTATTATTTTCTGGTAGGGTAAAGATTGTACGTGGGGTTATCTGAAAATTGCATACATTCCAAGATTATTACCAAGTCCCAAAATGAAAATAAACAACGATCATTAATATAAAATGTCGATGATTAAACGGACGAAGAGGAGGAGGAGGTTGTGGAGAACGACAGACGACTAGTATGACGAAGAATTATAAGACTTACCCAGCGAGTGGCCTCTGCCTGCCTTGTCTCTGAGTAATGAATAAAATTTCAAAGAAAATTTCTTTGTTTAAAAACAACCACTGCAAATCCACAACCAAAACAAAATAATAATTCTCTGCGACGCAAATTCGTTTTTTTTTTTCTTCGTTCTTTTCTTCGTCTTTTTTGTTGGAGAGCGCTTATGAAACTTGGGATTGGGAATTTCTTGTTCCTGATTAAATGTTTATAGCACTTTGTTATTTTTTATGATTTAGTTGATTTATTGGAATTTTGTAATTGAGATTTGGTGGTGTTTTCCTTGAAACGAATATTTTGTTAGACTACAAAAAAAAATTAATTATTTGCACTTTTTCTCTTGTTTTTCTTTGTCTTCTCTGTACAAACGAATTATTTGAGAGCAAACTGAACTGACAGCCAGGTGACGGAATGCAGAATCCACAAGACGAGATCCACTGCACAGATACGATCCACAAACAAGACTTTTTCCTTTGCATTTGCTTTTTTATTGTTTACAAAAAATGTTTTTATTTCATTATCAATAATAAACATTAAAATTAACTGTGTTTTTGTATATTCAATTAAATATTTAAAATTTAATAAACTCGAAATACTAAGGAGTGCATTTGCTACTCTAGAATTACGGGTTTCTTCCCGTTTCTGTTAATCTTACAGACAGATGTTAAAGCAATGCAGATGTCCATGAAATCAAATCCAATATTTACCTTAGATGTTTTCCAGTGTTAGTATATGTATCTTTTATCGATTATAGTTAAAAGAATTAAATAAATTAATAATATCCCCAGCAATTTCAGGCGGAGTTGAATTCGCGCGCTTTAAAATTTATTTGACATTTGTTTTCCGAGCTTCTTTTTACCTATCTCACCGCCATCTACGATTCAAAATTCACAACTTATCTTAAGCTGGTAACAACAGGATTAAGGCACTGAGCTCAGTTTTTTGGATTAAAAAGTTCTGATAAATACTAATTTTGCAGATTTCTCTGTTCTTTTTACTTTGACCACAGATAATAAACTTATACGTCTCATCCCTGCAGAAAAAATGAATCATTTTTTCCCTTAACGGACAAAATCTTAACAGACAAGGAGCTTTCGGAAGCTTTTTTCTTTGCTATAGTATTCATTTATCGGAAATGAGGTGAGCGAAAATAGATTTTGTATGCATTTAGTGAATGTGTTAAAGCTTTTGGAAAAGACATTTTTTTGGTAGCTTTCAGTTTCATATATCATTTCTCGCACTCGCCATAAGGGTGAGACCTGAGACAAAATTTTCTTTTTTTTTCTTGCACCGTCTTAAGAAACCCAAACGTCGCACAAATACTCATTCCGCAAAATGTGGATGCACATATCGAGAATCTCGAGATGTTCGGTCTCATTGATGCAGGTGGTATATCTCGCTTTAACTATACAAGACAGCGTTTGGTTTTCGAAGCCTTAAACTCTGCGCGGTTTTTTATTCCCCATTGTACAATGCTGTTTAAGTCAGACTTTAATGAGCTTATCATATTTTGCCGTTGCAGTTCCACATCCGAAGAGGAAGGATTTGAGTCTGGGAACGAATAAGAAAAGCTAAGGGTACTATCGTCCGCAAAACAATTTATTGGGTTAGGCCGTGTGCGAATTGGATGAATTGTGGTTAAAAAATAAAAATGGATGAATTTTTAACCACTACTGTCATATTTTAACCTGCTCAGCAGCTAGTCAAATAATGCGAAGTGTCAAAATTTAACCAAACGTCAAGTTTTAACCCATTTTTAACTGAATTCGCACACGGCCTTATAAGTTACAGACAAGAGATCATTAATAAAAATGAGAAAGAGGGTCGGAGACAAAACGGAGCCCTGTGGCACACCAGCATTTATTTTGTGGGTTTCAGACTTGAACCCGTCTAATACAACTTGTATAGAACGGTTCGAAAGGAAGTTCGAAAGGAAGGCCGGTCATTAAGAAGCTTTCGGTCTTCGAGATATTTCTTGAGCTGATAGTTTATAAGCTAACTGTTATGCAGCAATTTTACATTTGTCATAAGTATAAAAATGAATAAAGTGGTACATCAACCACAACTATGGAAACCACCGTTTCCATTTTGTTGCCGTCTCGGTTCCTGATGACATAAATGTCATCGGGGAATAACCCCAGCCATCCGTCTAGTACCATGGCACGCTAGCGACACGCGGCTTAGCTCGTCGGAATTAGGGGGGATCTTGGCACCAGACGTACAGGAACCGGAACACAAAAACATAAATCGTGCCAGAAAGGGAAAGGACAACACAAAACGAAACATGGACATTACTTTACCTTCACTCTGGCCGCGCTGATGTTGTTGCGGCGGCGATAGCCCACCCTTCCATGGAGTCCCGATGCCGTATTATTTTGAATAAAATTATAATAATTATGTAGATAACAAGAAGTTAATTTTAATTAACAATACAAAATAATATCTATCCAATTAAAAAAGAATAAAATATCACTGTTATTTGAATTTCAAATAACATACATTGTGAATGTTTTTCTTTATACTAAAGGCATCCGTTCAAAGCTTTCACCATTCAAAACCACCGTACCTCGCATTCAATAGACTAGACATCTTCCCTTAATGAGATATAACTTATTGGAAACACACCGTCCGAACACTCTCTATCGCACACTGTGCAACAGAACCTAGAGTCAGTCAGAATGTTTGCTTGAATGCAATAAAAACAATAGATGTGTCCACAGCCGATGTGATGTGGCAACGTTGGCCTGTCACCGCAATAGGCACAAATTGTGTTCAAATTTAATTTCGGAGCCTTGAGAACACCTTTTGTGGAAGTAATCGAGCTTCCGAAAAGGCTTTTACGGATTATTCTTTGAATCTTGTAGAAGTTTATAACAGGCAATACAAGTCCGAGAAGTTCCTTTAAATAATAAATAATGATAAGGAATTCACAGAAATATTATCTTCTCGGCTTACCATAAATCCACCCCAGATTAACTCCCGTGTCAAGTACTTGTAGCCTATTTCTCTTCTTTGATTCGCCCTTAGACTTATATAGTCGATTCCAAGCATAAAATCAATCAGTGTTGGCTTCCTACCGGATTTCAAGAACCGAAAGAAATTCAAGACCGAAAGAACCAATGCAATATTCTCGCCCCATTCGATTGCCTTGCGAACCCAATCTCTGCTGGCTAGTCTGTATTCGGCGTTACTTTTGGCATATTTTGGAAGAACCGTCAATGCAAAGTGCAGTACAAGGCGGGATATAGTTAAGCTTTCGGGATCGTATGAAAGAACTAGCAGTTGTTGACCAAATGTGGAACAGTGTTTACCAACTGAACCCAGCCATATTGCGGATTGGACAATCAAGTCGACCTCTGGTTGAATTTTAGCAAAGAAAATTGGCTAATCAGAGCGATATTTTATTAATTCTTATTTTTTTATTTGCGACTAGAAAGGTCTTACCGAAATCGCCTGAAGATTGCTCAGAAGGCTTTCTCTTATTTGCCGGGTTATATCCTTGTTAAGGTAAATAGAATCCAACTGTAAGAGAAAGACTGCCTGCCATAAATCGCAAAACATGGCTAAAATAGAGGTAAATTACCTGGTTAACTCTGGGAACGAAATAATTATTGGGAGAATTGTCCATGTTTTGGACAAAAACAATTAAAAATATATCGAAATTTGTTGATTCTCTCATCCAGTTGAAAAAATAAATGACAGCTGTGTACAACAGTGATGCCAGTAACACGTATTCTCAGCGAAAATATTGCTCTTAGAAAAATTGCAACATTTGGCGTTTTTCTTTTTTACCTCCGAGCAGATTAGACCAGATCACGGATGTGTCAAAAAAAAATCTATGTTTCTTTTTTACCTCCGATATATCGGAGCTATGAATTTTCATGCTCTGAGCTAAATCTATTTGCTCATTTTTTAATTGTTAAAATAATAATAAGTAAAAAATTACATTTCAGTGCTCAGGTCGGGTCAAACCACATTTCTCACAAAGAAGACTGAAGAGCTTTCTCGGGTGTCATTTCCTTTTAAATCTTTTTGTATTCAAACTTTGGGCTTTTGGTTCGTCCATTAGACCATTTGTAGATTGTTATCTTGGCAGCACTTTACAAAAAAGTCAACAGTCAATCAACTGTCACTTTGACAGCTTTTCGCTGTATTAAAAAAATTAAAGAATCGAATTGTCTCATGTGGAAAAATAAACAGAGAGCACTAAACTAATTCCATAAATATTTATTTAACAACAAATCTTTTATTGAAAGTTAAATCATTAAAATGAGCTCGCCAACAACAAAAAACAACGCCACCGATATTAGTGCTATAAAACAGCGCAAATCGTCAAAAGCCAATATGACAGCTAAATCATCAAATCTCGACACCCGTGCCGAATTGGCGGATTTAATAAAAAAGAAAGCTGAAACTTCGGTAAAATCTAATTTTAAAAATTCATAATAACTATGTACTATGTAAATATTCTTTAGGAACAATTGGCTAGTCTAGAACGACAAATTTACGCATTTGAAGGTTCATACTTAGAAGACACCCAGCTGTACGGCAATATCATTCGCGGTTGGGAGCGCTATTTGGTGACAAACAAAGCCACAAACTCAAAAGCGGACAAGCGAAATAGAAAGTTCAAAGAAGCCGAACGCTTATTCTCAAAATCCAGCATAACTTCAATGGCAATATGCAGTCGTAAGTTATTTCCAAACATCATTACGGGACAACCATTCTAATTGAAATATTTTGCGTCTAGCTGAACAACGACAAAGTGAATCAGATTCAATTACAAATGAAGATTCAAGCGACAACCAGCTTACCAATCACAACACAACAACAGCTCACGATGGAGCAACGTCAATTAAGAGCACCGGAAAGGATGAAAACGATCGTAAGTCTCTTTAATGCTTCTGATTGACTATTTTCCTAACAAAAAAAAACTCTTCCCCCACAGTTGAGGGAGGCACAACCACTCCAATAAGAGACGGAAACAACAAGGACCCGGCTACACCCAGTGGAAGCGCCAAGCACAAACTCAATTCCAGCAACTCTAACTCTGTTTCCAAAGTAGCTCGAATTATCAAAAAAGCGAGACATCGTTAAAAAAAGACTTGTTTCAAATTAAATAAAAATAATTGAAAATTAATATTGGAATAAGCCACATTCCTCGACTCAACATCTCTCATTTCTAAGAAATAAACATTTCTCCTAATACACAATAAAACTTAAAGGTTTTCCTTTTCCATTAGGGACGGGTTGATTTCGACAGCTTGTTTCTCTTAATTTATGTCAAAATATCGTCCTTTGCTTTTAATCAGTCTCTATCTTGGAAAAAGGGTTTTTCAATAGCGGAGGATAGGGAAGGGAAAGGGGCAGCAAACGACGCCATATATTTTCTCGTTCTCTTGACGTTTCTCTTCAGTAAGGTTTGCCATTTCATCATGGAAAGGTATACGATCGAACAACGTACGCAAATTATTAAAATTTACTACCAAAATTCGGAGTCAATAGCCACAACTTTAAGAGAACTGCGTCCAATTTATGGTCGACATAATCGTCCAGTTAGATCAACAATTCAACGTTTAGTGGAAACTTTTGAATCCACAGGCTCAGTGAACATTCAGACAACACCCGTACGTCAACGAAACGCAAGATCTGCCGAAAACGCTAATCGTGACAGTGTGCAGCAGAAACCAAGGCAGTCAATTCCACAGCGTTCTCAACAACTGGGTATCGCTCAGACAACATTATGGCCAATTTTGCGTAAGGATTGTGAACCGGATTCAGCTACAAATGAACGTTCAAGTGACAACAAGCTTACCAATCACAACACAACAACGGCTCACGGAAAAGAAACATCACTCACATCACATCAAGTTAAATATTGATCCCTTTTAAAAACAGTTGTATTGACTCAATCTATTTTATAGAGCAACAGTGAACCGTCGGAGCTTCTCGGTCGCTATAGATGCAACTATGAAAACTGTACAAGAAGTTACAGCACGATTGGAAATTTGCGAACACATCTTAAGACCCATCGAGGTTTGTTTAAAAACAGAAAAACTGAACTAGAGTAGCTACAATCATTGTTTGCATTTTCTTTTTGAATTTAGGGGACTATCGATTTAAATGCAATGAGGAAGGATGTGGAAAGGCTTTCCTCACTTCCTACAGTTTGAAGATCCACATCCGCGTTCATACTAAGATCAAACCTTATGAGTGTGAAGTAGTAGGATGCGATAAGGCATTTAACACAAGATACCGGTATGTATTGATTTGCGCACTAATTAATTTACATAAATGTTTGATTTTTGTTATTTACTCCAGATTGCATGCTCATTTGCGTCTTCACAACGGCAAGACATTCAATTGTGAGCAATGTCAGAAATGTTTCACCACTCTTAGCGATCTTAAGAAGCACATGCGTACTCATACCCAAGAACGTCCATATCGGTGTCCAGAAGATAGTTGTGGCAAGGCTTTTACAGCTTCACATCATTTGAAAACACACATCCGAACGCACACCGGCGAACGCCCATATCCTTGTCAGGAGGACAGTTGCCAGAAATCATTCAGCACCTTGCATAGTCTTAATTCACATAAGAAAACCCACCAAAGACAGTCTGAACCGCGCAAAATGCGCAAACGAAAGTCTAAGCGCTGCAAGAGTCCCAATAGTCTGACGCATTCATGCTCTCAAAGTGAGAACGAAAGCAGTGGTTTTGTGGATGATAGCAAAGACATTGAGCCAACTTTGTTTCAGCAGCCGGAAAATAATAACATTAAAAGCGAATCAATGGAAACACCACATGCCGCTAAGAAAACCTCGCAAGCTCTCCAACTTGCCTATGCGTCTGAGGAGGAAGTTCCGGCTCACGGAAAAGAAACATCACTCAATTGCGCCGAAAAGGACGAAAACGATCGTGAGTCTCTTTCCTGCTTGATTGCATATTTTTCTCAAAAATCTAAAACCTCTTCCCCACAGTTGACGAAGACTCAACCACTCCAACAAGAAAGGGAAACAACAAAGACCCGGCTACACCAAGTGGAAGCGCCAACCACAAAATTAATTCCAGAAATTCCAATTCTGTTTCTAAGGTAGCTCGAACTATCAAAAAAGCGAGACATCGTTAAAGAAATTAAAAATATTTTATATTAAAAAATAATAATTAATTTATATTTATATTGGAATAAGCAACATTTCTCGACTCTTTTCTCCTAAAAAACAATAAAGTAGATTACCAGCATGATTACAAGCAGTGTTGTTATCATACCGCCAATCATGACGTACTTGTCCTCGACAAATCGTCTCTCGATTAGTTTCATTGTATGGTTTGACAGACCTAATGTACTGCCAATGGCTAGAATTCGTCGGTGGGCACCTTTTAATGTTTCGCGTTGGTTTATTAGACTTCCCAGAATACTGCTGCCTGTTGAAAGCATTTCATCTACACCGGTATGTGCATTGTTTAGGGAGGTGTTGTGTTGCAGGGCGAAATCGATATCAAGACAAGTTTCTTGGTTTGAGGTAAATCTGTGATTCAACAACTGTTCCCTTTCGTCGATTTCAACTTGGCGTCGTTGTTTCTTCTGTTTGTAAACTTCAAGGGCATTCTATTTATTTAGAATACAAAAATATTATGGTAAGGGATGTTCTTATGATGGATCAAATCAATGTTAACCTGTAAGTGCCGAATGTCGTACTTCAGTTGGTCTATTCGCATTTTTGCGCTTGGTCGTTGAGTCACTGGAACTTTATACAGCAACACGTCTAGCCGATCGCAGTTTCTGTATGAAAAATGTAAGCTCAGTTTTTTTTTAGGTTTAAGCGGAATAAGAAACTCAGTTCTTACGAATTAACTGTTGTAATTTTCATATGAATTTCATTTTCGATGGTGGAAAAAACATTTGGTGGAGCACTTGCTAGAGTTTGGAAACTCTTTTCGATTTCTTGAAGAACTCTATTTGTCTGGTGATAGAGTGCTTCCATGTCAGAAGTTATTGGTTTCCTTACTTAAGAATACAAAATAAATTAGTGTTTCCTTTTTTGAAAATTTAGTTCGAGGTTTAAGTTTATTTTTGTGTGACGTGTTTCCAACGTATGTTTTTTTGATGTTTAATTTGGGTGGATTTTCTCTTGCAAAAGTGCACTGCAAAATGTCAAAATTCAGAGGCGTTCACAATTGTATAAATGACAAATTGGGTTTCATTAACAATAACTGGTTTGGGAAACTTTAGTTTGACACTATTTTTATAGTTTAATGGGCTATGGCGTTTTTAATTGGCAATCTGGAAGTTAAAAAAAGCATTCTGATGTCGTTTTCTATTGGACGTCCAGAAGTCTTCTGAAACCATTCCATTGAACTGACTTTGACAGACGGAATGCTTCTGAGAAGAGCAGAACTCTTCCGTTTTGAAAACAAAATCATCCGAAGAATGACACATACATCATAACCCGTTCCATTGGAGGTAGAAGAAGAAACGTCACAAGAACAAGAAGACCAATGGAAACCGACATGAATGCAAAAATTGGGACAGTTCTGATTCTTAAAAGATAATTCCCTTCTGATTTTAAAACCAGAATGCTTTTTTTAGTTCCAGATTGCCAATTAAAAACGTCATTATTGTCGTTCAGCTGATTTGTTGTACAATTGATTGTCATTTGGAACAATTATTAAATCAACTGTCAAAAAAATTCCGGATAAACGGGAGAATTTCGTATAGCACTTTGTTGACATTCTTTCAAAAAGTTATGAAAATAAAGTTTCAGTCAGTTTAATAGAGTTTAATATTAACTTCTTAAAATAAAATCTTACATATATAACCACTATTGTGACTTCCGCAAGATTCGATCACAATCAATGACATTTTTCGTAAGAGAGAATTTGTGTGGGAGTTTACATGACTGCTCTCTCTTAAATCGAAAATTTATTTCATCAACATTATTCACAACGAGTAAAACGATCTCGGTTCTCGGTGCTTGATCGATTTTAATTGTCATTTTTTTCCAATCAGACTTTTCCAAACCAAAAAAAAAAACTGAATTTCGATAGAAACAAAAGTGATAACTCGGTTAAATCGCAATTAACTCGAAGACACGAATAAAACCGCGATCGAATTGGTCCTCAAGATCAAAATGACAGAAATAAAAATGGAAAAATGTGATTTGGTAATGGAATCGGTTCCTTCTTCGTCGTCGTTGTCGCTTACTTCCCGTTCATCATATCTCACGAAAGGAATTAAAATCGAGGACAACCACAGTATGATATCAACCGCAGCATCGGCTTCCGCTAATAATAATTCACTATCGTTTCTGCTCAACGACGATCAAACCATAGAGAGTTTGGAAAATTCCGAAGTGATCAGCAGCAGCAACACCAGCGATATACATTCATCGAGTGACTCAGCATTCGAGAGCTTCCAGATCAGTGGTATTGGCGATGATCTGCTGGTATTAGATGTTGCCGATCTCGAACACGACCGTCAACACCAACTGTCACAGTCACAGGTGCCACAATTCTTAAGCTTAGACGATTTAGGTTCCTCAACAGACACCTATCATAGCAAAACCGCCGAACCCCTCTATCATTCGTTTGTAGCGTCCCCTCCATCGTCTTATATGACTAACACTGATAGTGGCATATGTCTGAATTTCGAATACGAGTTCCAAGATCAACAGCTGGTACAAGTCCAACCTCCGATAACAGCACCATCAGCAGAACAATCCACTACCATTACTAGCCAAATACCTGGTATTTTGACTACCTTGTCCCCCCAGGGTAGTGCCAGTGACCCGCAATCGTTGTCAATAGTCGAATTCGATTGTGGCAATAGCGGCCAGAAAATCAATGGCTGGGATGACTACAGTTACCCACACTCGAGGTATGCGCTCTCGCCTGCATTTCACACCTACTCCCTGCTCCAAGAGTTGTGTGCCTTTGCTGCATTGCTTGCGCAAGCTCCCCCGCGCCCGCCTCTTGCAGCTCTGTTCGATCGCATATTTAAGTACCAAAAATACACGATCCACCAAATTCTATAATTAAAAAAATAGTCTATAGTCTTTGTAGAAAGTGGACGATGCGAAAGCCAGAGATTGTGTCGTTTTTTTGTTTTGTCCTTAAAAATTATTGTACACCTAATAATAATCTTGATGATGAAGAAGAAGCTTGCCATGTATAATATGTATCCATCAGGTGGGAATCGCAGCCACCACATGTCCATAGACATAGCTAAGAGCCTCACCCACGCAGAGTGTTTTGCTTGCTGCTTTGCCGCTAACGAAGAGCGTTTCTTATTTTCTTTTTAAACATTTTTATAGTTTTATACTCCCAAGAGAAGCAAGTCTTTTGATTTCTTCGCTAGCTTTAGACCTAAGCGCGCTGAGTGTTGCTTGTTTCCTTGCCCGCCCGCCCGATTGATCGAGCGAAAATTTTATTATTTATTTTATTGCTTGAGGCACTTGTGAGGCTAGCAAAAAATAAAATACTATCATCGCTAATGATTCTTCTCTATTTTGGGCGAATTTCAAATCATAAAAAAATGCATCCTATTTTTAACTCTAATACCGATTAAATTTGTGTTTATTGCTTATTCTCCCTTAAATGAATTTAATTAATTTTTTTCTTCTTAAACAAATCGATGTGTTGCCAAATTAAATGCTAGACAACAAAGCGATTTGTTATAATTTATAGTTTACGTTTGCTGTTTGCTTTATAGAGTTAACCGACGCTGCTTTTTGTATGTTATTTAGAATTTTCTTTAAATTTTGAATTTATGAGTGATTTCGATGATTTTTAGTTGCATCGAACTTGACATTCAGCCTGATGAAATTTCACTATGCATACACCCTGGTGCACTTCACAAGTTTAATGCGGAACCACCAACTCATGCAACTCTTACAATCGAGGTACAGAACACAACAAAGAACAGAGTTTCTCTATACCATTCTCTTTCTTTCTTAATCTCATACTAGATGGTGTTGTGTGCATTATTATAATATAAATAATAATCGGAATGGTCTAAAATAATCCAATAAACAATAATTCAGTGTTTTGATTGAGATGCACAAAAGATATAAAATGTATATAAATTAACTGTTACGCTGTAAATATTAGAAGCAAATTATAACTATTGCTTAACAACTCAAACTATTTCCCCGGCTTAAACTACGTCTATTAAGAGCTCAAACGATTGGGACCTTTACGATAATTATGTGCTCTTTATGTGCTAATTATATTATGTGTGAAGTTCGCGATCTATATTTATAGAGATTTCGTATATTACTACGGATGCAATGAAAATGTACACTCGGGCGTATACGTGTTTTCATAGATTTTTTAAAATTTTAAAATCTTCTTTTTCCTTTTTGTTTGAGAACCCTACGTTTTTTGTATCAACTGTTGTCTTGTTTATTTTTAACAACCCCAAGAGTAGAGTTTTTGCTAATGACGACGATGGGTCGTATGCAAAATGATGAGATCAAACTCTTTACTCACTTTTTTGAGAACTTTTTTAAGGTGGTATAAAAAAAAAATTACTAACCGAGTTTGATCTCAATTTGTGGGTTCAATCTCAGAGGGATGAGATCGACCTCACAATGAAAGCTCGCCATGAGATTGAGCTCATTTTCATATGCAAAAAGATGAGAAATCACTTGGTTACATGAGATCGATCTCACAAATTGTTAAGCATTGCATTTCTCGGGCTCAGTTCACTTAAAACTGTCCGAGTTTATTGTTAATTATGTCGGACAGAGAATTTATAAAGAAAGAAGCGGTATCCAATTGGTGATGATTTTCGTCGGTTGTATCGGTTTAGTGAAGAAGGTGTGCGATTGTTGACGGAAGAATTGTTGGGGCCGAGCTAAGAAACACGGCTGCTCTCACAAACCAAGAAAAAATAGGAATCTTTCTGCGATACATAGGGGACCCCGGGTTCCAAATTGTAGTTGGTGAAGACGTTGGAGTTCATCAATCAAGAGTCTCTTGAGTGGTGCAGCAAGTTTCTGCAGAAATAGCAAGCCATGCACAGAATTGGATTATATTCCCACATACTGTGGAAAAAAAATACAAGAACAAGAACCGCAAAGGTTATGGAGCAGGAAGTAGGAGTTTCCTTATGCAATTGGTGCTCTAGATTGCACTCATGTCCGTATGACGAAACATTTGAGCTATCATGAGTAAATTAATCGTAAAGGATACTAGGTTAGGTTAGGTTAGGTTAGGTTAAAGTGGCTGTCATGGATGTTAAGAGACACACTTAGGCCAATCAAAAGGCCCATTGTGATACCACATGAATCTAAAAAGGCTATTCTTCGAAGCTCATTGAAACCAATTAGAGTTCCTTACGAAACGTAGAAGATTATTTAAGTTAATGTGTTCGAGATCGTTTAGATCATTGTAGAAGTATTCCCCTAAGTGGATCCTCCGTTTATGAGCAAGAGCAGGACAGGTGCAGAGGAGGTGAAGAACTGTCTCCTCCTCCTCCTCATCCATACAGCTTCTTCAGAAGTCATTAGAAAATACGCCCAGTCGCGCAGCGTGTCTTCCAATTAGACAGTGTCCGGTAATGACACCAATTAAGGAGCTTATATGCAATCTGCTTAGAGTAAAGGATACTACTCCATTCCATTAATGTTCAAGCTTCATGCAATATGGAAGAAAAGTTAAGAAGTATTAAAGTTTGCTGGCTAGTTATTTGTTTGGTGGTGATGTCAATTCCAATTTGGCTTTGATAGGATCTAATTATTTTGAGCACAGCATCACTCTTCTTCGCCTTATGAATAGGCAACAGCGATTTTTCTAACAAAATTTTATTGGCGCAAAATTATAGTCCGCTTATGCACAATTTTAAGATAATTAAGTGTGAGATAAGATAGTCTTAAAATGACGTTTCAGTCATGAATAGAACGTCATTTTAAGCTGGTATCACTCTAAATTCTCTTAAAATTGTTCCTTAGCGGACTATAATTTTGCGGAATTGTTTTTAAGTTCCTTTTCTAAGAACTTAATACAATTTTCTAATTCACTTTTTATAAACCTATGTACCATTTTCACTTTCAGACAACATGTTTTTTTTCACACGCTTCACATAAAGTATAATCAAAACTAAGCCACGAAAAGAGCTTTGAGATCGATCTCTATTTCAACGAGTAATTTTTGTTTGTTTTTTTTTGCATACAAATCTGAGTCTGAGTCCGTCCTGCTCGATCTATCTCACAGGTGAGTTCAAGCTCGTCAGCTCAGACTCTGAGCTCTTGCTAATCTTTTAGAATATGACCCGATGAGTAAGCCGAGTTAATGACTCAAAGAACCGTCCGACTGACTTCTTGATGGCCGTTTTGCAATCGTTTCATACTAGAATATCATATGAGGTCGTGGCAAGAAGGACTGGATATAAACCCAAGCTTTAAAGCAATCGGCTGTTGGATGAAAAATATCCGACTGAAGTTCCATGAGCATAGCTCATTCGACCAAAAAATATCAGCTATAAATTTTACACCTCTATTTCTGATGTGATGATCATTAACCTGACACTTCTCAAATATTTGCTGTAGCGGACAAATTTCAACGTATTGTCTTTAATGCTCCAAGCTCCAATTCTTGAAATAATGATTTTTCTAATTCTTTTTCAAAACCTACCCTAAGGTCTACGCAAATATGCAAACCAAAACAGCCGACGGAAAACCCAATTTCCATTCAACAAGAACATCAATAATCTTTTATTAAATATGCAATCAGAAAACCCTTTTTAAAAATTACAGTAGAGTTTCTATTTCAGCTTTTAGCACAAATGTTATGCAAACGAAAATACCGTCAAATAACATTTCTAAAAACTTTTTTTTTGATTGTTTCATTGAATGATGAAAAAAAAATGATAGTGTGTAGCTTACTTTAGGAAAAATGATGAAAGATGAAGGTTAAGCTATAAATTCATTAATTTAAAAGCGTATCTGAACTGTCCTCGCTGGCCCAGCTTCTCATGGGTAAAATAAAGTCAGTTGTCAAAGACCAGAAATTATAAATTTTCATCCTCAGAACACTTCCTTAGAACTTTATCTATAGATATAAAAATGAAATCCTGTTCGTGTATGACCGAATAACTCACAAACGGCTGGAAGGATTTTGCTATTTTTTTTTTTTTTTTGTTCGTGTTAGTCTTGAGATGGTTCTTAGGGAAATTTTTTTAAAATTATTGCAGGTGCATTGGTTTTCAAATGGAAAACTTAAAAAATTCAAAATAGGTTTCCGAATGTAAAACAGAAAGTTCTTGATGAAAAACTCGGAAAACTCATTGGTTTTCAAAGGGAAAATTGCATATTATTGCAGCAGGTGCATTGGTTTCCAGATTGAAAACTGGAAAATTTCAAAATGGAGTAGCTCTGAAGGGCGGCGAGACGAAGTTCGCGGGGTCAGCTAGTATTTTTATAAAAATCAACATAACTGGAGAATTTTTTTTGGTGGAAGGTGTTTTTTTTTTTGCTGGTGGTAGCCCATCGTATTGACGACGGACAATGGCTGTGTAGTGTCCAGGTTTCTTGTCTGAGTGACTATGACGGGCCACAAGTCCTCTCGGTATGAAATTACACCAACCAGATGCATTTTAGTTTTAGTTGTTGGATCGTCGATAGACAGTGGAAGTTCCTTCAATTCAAGGGAAAATCTTGTACTTCAGGGCCATCAGTACATATTTCAAGAAAGAAAATATTATATCGAGGGTGGAAAATTTAGTTTTATATCGAGGGTGGAAAATTTAGAAAGAAAATATTACCTGAAATGTACAGTATTGTATTTAACACATTATTATGGTCTAGGTTTCATTGAATTCGGTTGAAAAATATAGAAGTTGTGGTAGCTTAGTATTAAGGTGGCATAATTTACTATAGCTGTGTTTTATTGGGAACTTAGCTTAGCTTAGCAATAGGAATGCCAATAAAACGCTATAGTCAGCTTTGAATTAAGTTTCGTTCACCAGAATGTCAAAAATCGAAATATTCCAAACGCCATCTTTACACCTATCTGAAACAATTTTTTTTACATTGAGTTGCTATGGTGGAAAACTATTTTCTTCAAAAGGTTTTGAAATTTGATAAACGAAAAACACAACGAAAAACTCAAGTGTCGAATTGCTGAAACCTTATCTTCAGGAAATTGCTAACTAAAATTGCTAACTTATTTTTACTTAGCTTTCGGTTGTTGTTGTTTGACATGTAATTCCTATTGCTAAGCTGAGCTAAGTTCCCAAAAAAACACGGCTTATATAAAAAAATTGATCAGCACAAAAATCGCGAACTTCACACATAGTACATAAAGAGCACATAATTATCGTAAAGTTCCCAATCGTTTGTGCTCATATTGGTTTGTCCACTTAATAGACGTGCTTAAACTCCAATAGATCTCTTTACTAATCTGATGTTTTATTGGTATTGGGATATTGCTTAGTCTAGTTTTTAGGCAAAGTTAAAACAAACCAACAGTTTGTTATACAAGATTCTTAGATTTGGACCTATCAAATACGTTGGGGCCTTCCAGGAAGCATACGCCCCAACGACAACGAGTCGGAGTAAACGGGGCTCTAAAAGCAGTCTTAAGCTCTAGCTGTGGCAGAAGTTGAACTATTTCAAACTCTCTGCTATAGTTCTACATCTTGTCAAAGCTATTATACTAAATCGAAGTCAATTCCATTATTTGGTCTTGAAATGTAAAACCAAAACTAACCGAGTTTCAATACCTTTAATATAATATCTGTATTTTCTACACTTATGCAAATACATACACATAATCAGAAGTGTCGGAAGTTGAGAGAAGACATTTTCCTGAACCTCACCTCACTAATCTTAACTCAGCTCACATATTAACAAGGAATAATACATATCAGTTACCTTGCTTGAAATGAGTCTGCACCTGCATGATATTTTTGTAATAAACAAATTTGTATAGTTTAGTTTAACACTAGGCAACGCAATGAAAACCGTTAAATATTGATCCCTTTTAAAAACAGTTGTATTGACTCCATCTATTTTATAGAGCAACAGTGAACCGTCTGAGCTTCTAGGTCGCTATAGATGCAACTATGAAAACTGTACAAGAAGTTACAGCACGATTGGAAATTTGCGAACACATCTTAAAACCCATCGAGGTTTGTTTAAAAACAGAAAAACTGAACTAGAGTAGCTACAATCATTGTTTGCATTTTCTTTTTGAATTTAGGGGACTATCGATTTAAATGCAATGAGGAAGGATGTGGGAAGGCTTTCCTCACTTCCTACAGTTTGAAGATCCACATCCGGGTTCATACTAAAATCAAACCTTATGAGTGTGAAGTAGTAGGATGCGATAAGGCATTTAACACAAGATATCGGTATGTATTGATTTGCGCACTAATTAATTTACATAAATGTTTGATTTCTGTTATTTACTCCAGATTACATGCTCACTTGCGTCTTCACAACGGCAAGACATTCAATTGTGAGCAATGTCAGAAATGTTTCACCACTCTTAGCGATCTTAAGAAGCACATGCGTACTCATACCCAAGAACGTCCATATCGGTGTCCGGAAGATAGCTGTGGCAAGGCTTTTACAGCTTCACATCATTTGAAAACACACATCCGAACACACACCGGCGAACGCCCATATCCTTGTCAAGAGAACAGTTGCCAGAAATCATTCAGCACCTCGCATAGTCTTAAGTCACATAAGAAAACCCATCAAAGGCAGTCCGAACCGCGCAAAATGCGCAAACGAAAGTCTAAGCGCTGCAAGAGTTCCAATAGTCTGACGCATTCATGCTCTCAAAGTGAGAACGAGAGCAGTGGTTTTGTGGATGATAGCCACAGCCTTACAAATGAGTGCAAAGACCTTGAGCCAACTTTATTTCAGCAGCCGGAAAATAATAACATTGAAAGCGAATCAATGGAAATACCATATGCCGCTAAGAAAACCTCGCAGGCTCTCCAACTTGCCTATGCTTCTGAAGAGGAAGTTCCGATGCCATGGTTCGACACTGGAGTACTTGCCTCTAAGCCAATTGTTCCAATGGCCAGAGTTACGCCAGCATGTGTTGCGCTGCCGACAGCTCTACCCAGCTTTGTTGATTTGCCAATTTCAAATTCAAATATAGGCCCAACTCTCCTTCCTCCGGAGAAGCTAGATATTATGCGAATGGAATCACAATTGCCATACCAATCATCATCGACAAATCCAATGGAAGATATCAAAATGGAGACCAATGTAGTTACGAATTTTGAAATAGGCCAAATGGAGCGTCAAGCAGATCAATCCTCATTCATGAACGCAACAACAAATTACGCTGTCAGTAATAACCAGTTAGTTAATCAACAGTCCACCAATATGGACATTGATTCATACTTTGTTCCGTTTGATCATTCCAACAACAACAATAACCAGAATTTAAATTCTGCATCGACAGCCGAAGCAAATATCAATAATTATCCAAATTCAACGGACAATCTGGAATCACTCTTGAAGGAGACTGTGCCATCTTATCCCCAACCAGATCTCGAAACCGAATCATTGCTCAATGATATTTTGATGGCAATCGAAGGTAACCAAAAAGTATTTCCACCCGTCGTCGAGGAGGATCAAATTAATGATCCAGCAGCTTCTGAGAAACCACCAACGACCCTCAAGCAAATAACAGCAGATGCTGGAATATGCAGCTGTACTAACTGCAAATGCGATCAAACCCTCGGCTGTCAGGGTGGCTGTTCCAATGAGAAAGCATGCCACCGCAAAAAATCCGCCACATGTTTGAACTCGAACAAAAACCGTGCAACAACATCTTCAACTTCAAATTGCTGTCAAGCAAAACAGCCAGAGCCACCTCAGATTCAAACAAGCAGCAATTGTTGTGCCGAGAAAAATCATAAGGCCAATATGCCACCGCCTCCACCAGTAGCAACAACTGGCTGTTGTGGCGATAAGAAATCCCAAGTTAACCAAAACATTGAAGATGTGGCCATGCTAATTCAAAACCTTGCTTCCATGGGAACTGGTGGTGGGGGTTGCTGCTCTGCACAACAATCCCCTCCAATGCAACAATGTGGAGGATCATCATCTGCTGCAGCTCCACCAGCTACAAAGCTATCATCTGGTTGCTGCAAAAAACCCATTCGAGAGCCCCCGGCTCCTCCTAAAGTGACAGAAGTGTCAAAGAACTCATCTTGCACATGCAAATCGCCAGCCGAAGGAGTTGCCAACGGCTGTTGCGTTGTTATATGCATGAAAACACTTCAAGCTCTGCGAAGATTGCTCACTCGCAAGAACATTAACCTCATGTTGTGTCCTAATCAAGGACAAGCCAGTGGTGTTGCCTCGCAGTAAACATCATTCAATATCCAACCAAAAAGCAAAGAACCAAAGAATTTTACACTTTGAAAAGATAATATAGCCAAATATGTGCATTTTAATGCTTTACTTTGTCTATAAACGCAAACTACACTATCGTGTCGTTGTGTCTGTTTTTTTAACGCATAATTTTTGTTTTCGTTTTTGTTTATCGATTTAGATTTTTATTTGTTGTTATGCTACGAAGCCATATTAAATAGTTTATACTACCAACCGTTGAAACGCTTTATGAAAATGTTTTGTAAGCAATAAATGTGTTAACTGCGCTAGATCAAATTTTATGTGCAATAAATGTATTCAAGTAAATAAATGCTTTTGTTTTCGATCTCAGGAAAGTTCTTATCAGTGGAGGGAGGGCGTGATGTCTTATCGTTTGTTTTGTTACTTAAGTTTTACTTTCATTAGAAAGGTGGCAAGAAGTAATAATGAAAGCCATTTCTTTTGATAACCGAATTCACAAAGTTTATTCATTTTTATCAAAACCATTGCCATTTGATAGAAAGGAATGCCTAACAAAGTAGTGTCTACTTATCATACTTATTATATTCATAGATTTTATTAAATGTAGTAATCTGCTTCTTAGTCCTCGCCAGCTGGAATTGCATCTTCGAGACGTCGAATAAATTTAACTCGGATTTCAGTGAGATTGTCTCCTTTTAGTTGATCCTTAAAATTGCAAGTAAATGAAAATAAAAAACTGTTTCAAAGAAATATCTTGCTTTTGTCAAACCTGCACAAACCAACATTGGACTTCTAATTGCACCATTTCGAGTGCACCTCGAATACAACCGCACAGTATCGCACTGTATCGTAAGTTGGTCAAGTCTGGTGGCAATTCAACAAATTCTGTCAATGGATTTGATTCGAAAATCAACGAAAACTCATCAGAGGCAGCAGACCAATTGGAAATAGTTGGCTGAACGCCAAGATAGATGCGGAAAGCTTGTTGAATGCGATCCGCTGTTTCACGCATCTCCAGACATCGAGGAGCCGAAGTGCGAGCAAGAAAGTCCTCAATCAACCGCATACCCATGTTGTAGCCAATTCTTTCGAGGTGTTTGTTCACATCGTCGACGTTTTCATGATCGCGCAGCATTTGCGTCACAAAGGCCCCATAAGTAAGCGTGAGGAACTCGGCATTCTGGCAAAAGGCAGATTAGAAAAATAACAACAGTTCAATTTTACACACACATCAGTTTACAAACTAGGACACGAGTTTATTCTTAAAGCTATGATTGATTATAAAAGTAATTTAAAAGTGTCTCTATTTAATAACGGTAATTGTAATGGTGGGTGATTGATGTTGGTGGGGAGCAATTAGTTTCGGCTGCGTAACCGGACGACTTGGCATCGAACGAGAACTGTGATGCGATTGGGAGTTGCTCTGCTTTTCGGGAACACCAGGCGTAGAATGAAACCGGCCACCCTCACCTCGAACACGATTCATAGCGTGCCTGTGCCGCGATTCATGAAGATATTTTGAGCGTTCTTTAGGTATTCTACTCTCCAGTTTGGCTCGAGCCTGTCTGCGTATAAGGATGCGCTTGTATTGCTTTGCATTTACATATAAAGGTTCTTCCTCAACTTCGGGCTTGGATTCTTCATCTGCCGAGTTGGTTATCGTGCCAACATTCGATGTTTGTTGGGCATCCATAAGTGACTGGGAATTTGTGTTAGTTGATGTTGTAACCGATTGAGCTGGGTTGTTTGAGTTCGCTGCCGTCTGAGGCATTACTATTATTTGTGGTTGAGCATTGGTCATGTTTTGTGAATTGCCAGCCGGGATTTGAATAAGCTGGCCATTGATGTTGATTATTTGTGGTTGAGTGGCAGCCGATGTTGCTTGATTAGTGTCAACAGACATTGCTGGTTGATAGAGGAATGTTTGGCCATCGGGAAGCTGGACCAATTGAACTGGCTGCGAAGACTGTTGGGGAGTGGATTGCAGCATAAGTTGACCTCCTTGCAACGGAATTAGCTGTTGCTGGCCCTGGTGAACTTGCTGACCCAGAATAAGTTGCCCACCACCGTTTGGCATTACTGGTATTACTTGCAGCTGAGCCGTTTGTCCACCTTGGGTAAGTTGCCTTATTTGCTGCTGTTGAGATTGATTACTTTGGACTTGATCATTGGTGCTGGAGTCTTCCATTTTGATAATAAACTGTTCGTTAGTGCTGGAGTTTTCCATTAATGTTTCGATAAGAAATTCTTTTTATTTTTACAATTATCTTTTGATTGAGAATCCCAGAACGAAGTAGGCGGAGGCAGTTCACTAGAAAATCGAAGTAAGCCGATGAGGGTGACCAGTCTTTTCTTGAGTTTTAAATATAACAAATTTCCAAAGGCTATCTATGGCTAAAAGAATCTTTGGTGAACTTACCACTTTCTTGGTATCTAATCGAGAAGATTGCCGGGACATTTTTAAGATGGAATATGAAGCAATTTATTATTTTTTTCAGCAATTGAAGATGCTTTTTTGTTTTTCTTCACGAAACGAATGAAGTTGGGATGCAAATGACGTTGACATTAAGAAAAAAATGGTGGCGGAATGAAACAAATTGGGAAAATTTTTAACGATAACAGCGCCACCAACATGTGAGATTCAAAAAAGAAAAATAATTTTAGTTAATTACTATAATTATTTTTATGCAATTAATAAATGTGATTTTAAGTATTTTTTTTCAGACTTTCGATATTCATTGAACAAAAATACATGAAACATGATTGAGAAGAGAATCTCGTTCTGCTAAGCCTACCCTGTAGGTTTGTGGAATCAGCTGATTTTCCCTGTTTACAGCTGTGCATGAAAGGAAATCAGCTATTTTTGTCTTTTCGTCGAAGTCTGCACAATTATTTTCTTGTAAATCACACTAAATCACGAAAAATACATAAATGGTGTCATCGTTGCCTAAGCCGATAGTATTCAATGTAATGTTTTTTTCACCAGTAGGAGGCACTACAGTAGCTTAAGAAAGCCGATGTCAAACTTCATTTGTTTATAAACAAATTCCGGTACTGCAAATATAAATAATTACAAATTTGTTGAGCATTTCTTTCACAAAACATTAACTTCTCAAATTTATCAAATGCATAACAGATTTGATGAAATTACAATGTAATTCCAAGCCGCACCAACACGATGCCTCTTCCCAAATACGAAATTTTTTTCTACATCAGTGTTTATCTGCTCTTTCTTGCCCATGGACTGGTCAAACTTTTTAACACAAAGAACAAAGTCCTATCAATAGCCAAAGAAGAATTCAGTGAAGGGTGGGTATGGATCGGTCGCCCCCAGGACAACACAAATGCCGAATTCGAATACTTCAAGGACTATCTTTGGAAGAACGCACATTGGTATGGAATACATCTTACTGTTTGCGAGTTTTTCAGAATTTTACTACCTCATCTAAGGAACTATGCCCATGCTTTTGTGGGATTTGCCTTTCTACTTGCCACCTTCGAATACTATTCTTTGGTAGTGATCATCCTCGAGCTTGCCTCATTTTATGTGATATCAAATTTTCGATCGAAATCTTTGACATGGATCATTGCGATAAGTTGGATGTGTGGAATAAACTTTATAAAAAATAGCAACGAGCTGTACGAGTTGCTCGGCTATCGAGAGTACTTCGAATTGATTATATCACTGGCCTGGTGTGTTCTTAAGGGCTTAAGTTTTAGCTTGAGCAGGATTAAGGATGAACGCAGTGAAACGTACAGTTTGGGCAACTTTCTTGGCTACACATTGTATTTCCCGGTTTTTGTGCATGGACCATTCATGATTTTTGATCGCTATGTAGCATTTACGAGACAACGACTACTACCACCATATAATGTTCGCTATTCGCTTCTTTTGAGGAGGCTTGTGAAAGTATCCTGTTGGCTGCTTGCCCTTAACTTTGCCTTACATTTCATATACATTCATTACATGGAGACGGATTTGGATGCTGTCAGATTGCTACACGACTCCTATGGGCTGTATGCGTTTGGATATTTTATGGGACAGTTTTTCCATGTCTTCTATGTTATCACCTATGGCCTTGGAATCGCGTTTGCCTCATTCGACGGACTCAACCCACCGAGGCAACCAATTTGCATAGGATACATTAATTTCTACTCGGACATGTGGAAATACTTCGACCAAGGACTTTATGAATTCCTCTTTAAGCACATCTACGCCGAACTCTGTACAAAGAACTCATCGTCATATAGGAAAATGTTCTCGGCATTGGGAACATTTTTCTTTGTCTACATTTGGCATGGTTACTATTTGAACATTTTGATTTGGAGTCTCTTGAATGTGGCTTGTTTGATAATGGAGAAGCTTTTGAAGTCTATGGTCGCATCAAGTTGGTACAAATCAAGAGTGGCACAGAGGCTCAGTGCAGCAAATCAGCAACGACTCTATGCTGTTTTGGGTACACAGATATTTATTCCGTCGGCGTTTTCAAATTTCTATTTCTTCAGTGGAGAGGAGATTGGAAATTACTTTATGCAGCTTACTTACTGCAATGGGTTGGGATACTACCTATCCATAAGTTTTTATTGTTATTGCCTGTTTCAATCGTCTGAATATATTTGTAAACTGACGAAGAAGAAGAAGACAACCAGTAAGAAGCCCGAAGCTATCTTGTTTTGGCCAAAATCTTGTCAAAAAGAGATCAAGTAAACCTTATGGTATTGCTTAGATTATACACCCCTTTCTATTTTTGTATTTTTATGGTTCAAATAAAAAAAAATGTTGTTACATAAATGGAGCTGGTTTTTTACTTTAGATAAATTTGTTTTAGTGCAAAACTCCACCGTGAACACCAGAGGCACTATCGTGTACGCCGATAATATTGATATAATGAGAAGAACTCAGCGTGATGTCAATGGCACATTTGTGGGAATTGAGACAAGCGGCAAGAATGGGTTTAGCGGTAAATGGGGGAAAAACGAAGTATATGCTGTCTTGGAGGAAGGACACCCAACACCTACTATACAATTTCGAGATAGTAGAAAAGTGTCTACCTAGGCTCTTCTATTAACATGGACGATAACACCAGCGCCGAGATCAAGCCAAGAATAACTCTTGTTAATTGCTGTATCTTTGGGCCAAGAAAGCTATTGAGTGCCCTCTCTCGAGCAACTAAGGTAAAACTGTATAACACCCTCATCACCGCAGTCCTGCTATATGGTGCAGAAGCATGGACCTTGACAAAATCGAATTAATGTGTCTTTGGCTGTTTCGAGAGGAAAGTTCTTCAGGTCATCTTTGGCCCAGTGTGCATTGATGGGGAATCGAGAAGATACAACAGCGAACTTTACGCCAGGAGGGTCAAGGTCCAGAGACTCAGATGGCTCGGTCATTTAGAGCGGATGGACACCAATGCTCCGGCCCGGAAACCTTCGACACTAATCCCGAAGGACGCAGAGGGAGAGGAAGACCGCGATTCAGGTGGCGCACATAAGTGGAAGAGGACCTCAATCAACTTGGAGTGCAAAACTGGAGACAGCTAGCTAGGAACCGAGCTGGCTGACCGAGGCCCAAGTCCACAACGGACTTCAGCGCCACCTTAAGTAAGATTATTTTTCATATAGGTAGTTAAATGTATTGTGAAATAGACAGTTGAAAAATATTAGGGGCGGTTACAACTGACAAGTTATTTGAAATTTTGTCTTGGCTCAAACGCAATAGAAAAATACTCCGAGATATTACAATGCTTAGACATGAAAAAACGGGGATTATGATGGTTTTGTATGGATGAGCTCTTGGAAACTACAAACGAGAATAAACTTACCTACTATCTGAAGATTGTTCATAACAATATCACAAATTATATGCTGGTTCAATTTTGAATATTTCCGCGGCGAAAACTTAACAATTCCGCACAACACAAACAGACATACCGATTACCATACTATACTCTTGCTTGTGAACTTGTTTTGTTATGTTCTTGTTATTTCAAAATAACTGTATGTTTCCAGTTTCCCGTTTCATGACGCCGACGAATCTTCCATAAAAGTGCTGCCATACTCATATTATGATAAGACTCCTCAGTCCTCCCTTCGTAAGTGGTGCCATTCTCTACTTTTTATAGAAGGATCCCTTGCCAAGGAAAAAGTTCGATTTTTTCATTCGTTATTGTATAGCAAGTTGATTACAATTATTTAAAAATAATTATTATTTCTTGGCCTTTTATTTGAAAATGAAGATAGTGTTTAGAGATAAGAGCGTTTAGAGTGGAATATATTGTTTATTTTTTGCGTTTCTAAAATTCTATACATGGTAGATCAATTTAAATATGCAATTAATGGCGTTTTTAATTGGCAATCTGGAAGTTAAAAAAAGCATTCTGAATGCGTTCAATTGGGCAAAAGTGACAGTTCTGATTCTAAAAGAAGAGAATTCCCTTCTAATTTTAAAACAAGAATGCTTTTTCAGATTCCAAATTGCCAATTAAAAACGCCATAAGAATAAGAAATCTCTGCACTCATTCATTTCAATGCTTCTCATTCTCGTCACTGAAGCGCTAGTTCAGTTTTGCAAACGTCAATTTTGACGTGTAAACAAAGCACGTGTGTTCCGTATCCACTGCTTTTGGTTTTAATAATTTTTTTATATTTCATGCTCCGGGAATAATTTTTGTGAATTTTACATTTTATTAAACATTAAAATATTTTTAACAACACAAAATGGACATTGTTAAAGAAGTCTTAGAAAAACAGCAACGAGAACTTGACAAATACAAGCCGATAAGTGTTGAAAAACATTTAGAAGTTCGACTGGATGTAGGAATGATGTTATGCTCGGATCCAAATGATTTGGACGAAGATGAAATGAAGTAAGTTATATTTTAAATTAATCTGTATTTCATATTTAACTTTCAATATCGCTTCATAGAAACAACAAAGAAAATTACTTAAAAGAACTAACGAGGGACAACACACAACTTTTGATCAATGCTATTTGGGAACTTCCAACAGAACGTGTCGATGAGTGTATAGTTGCCAAGTTACCGGCTCCCACAACAGTACTCCCCCGGCTTCGAAAACCTCCAGGTCCGAAACCACTTACCAAGTGGGAGAAGTTTGCCAAAGAAAAGGGTATCAAAAAGAAGAAGAACGACAAGAAGGTCTTCGATGAAGTTTTGGATGTAAGTTGCTTTTGTGGGTTTTCTAGGAATCCTAAAAAATTTAGCTCTTCTTTAGAAATGGGTACCCACATATGGTTTTAAACGCGCTGAAGCAGAGAAACAAAGAGATTGGGTTCTCGAAGTGCCCAAGAACGTTGACCCCGACTCTGATATGTTCCAGAAAAAGATTGATCTTCGTTCGGAGAAGGTAGCCAAAAACGAAATTCAGCGAATGAAGAACATTGTACGAGCCAAAAAGCAAGAAGTACCTCGCTCAGGTTACCTTGGTGCCGAAGCGGCATCATCGAAGCAGCTTTTGACGGCTGTGACGGTAGCAAAATCATCCACAGCATCGGTTGGTAAATTCCAGGATAAACTACCGAAAGAGAAGGAAGCCCGTGGTATCGGTGTTAAGGAACTAATTCCTGGTGCCAAGCGAAAGGCTTCACATTTGGGCGAAGTACCGGAAAAAGATGCTAACTTAGACCTTATCAAGAGTGTACTCAATAAGAAACCCAAGTTCGATGTTGAAAAGGCTATTTCGCTGCAAAAGAGCGAAGCCAGAGCTGAGTAAGTTTGCAAAAAGTCAAAGCTTATAGTACTTTTTCAAAAATATGTATTCTTTTTAGACGAAACAATCAGGAAGGGGACGAAGGTGGTAAGAAAAGCAAAAAGAGGAAAGGCGGTGGTAAAGGTAGCCGCAAGGCTGGCAAGAAGCCTAAAGGTGGGCAAGGCCAAAGAGCGCCAGGCAAAAAGACTTCCGTTGGTAGAAAGAGACGTTAACCAATTAAGAACATACAAATTTTGATTTAATTTAGTAAGTTGTATAAAATAATAAAACATTTCACAAACACGAAAAAAAAACGATCTTCCGTCTATACTCTGTAATTCACATTTTCAGTATGTCTATTGAGATATTCGCTAACGAAAACTCTCAAAACTTTGTTGAAGTTCCTAATGGACGGCCAGTGCAGATTCTCGGCATTATCATCGGCTGTATGCCATTGCTTGGGGAATGGTATTGAAATTATATGAAGAATTGGAACATCTGTAACGAAAAAGAGGTTTCAAAATAAATGAACTGTCAACTTTAAACTCGAAGTAACTTACTTTGTTGCAAAAATGGTCGATGATCATCGTCAACGTAACTAGACGCATATTTTCGCATAAACATGAAATTATTCCCTTCCAATTGCTTTTGTTTGCCGAGTGAACGTTCAATTTCAGCCAGTGAACTGTGTAGGTTTTGGGTATTGGGATAGAAATTAAAGAATTTCGAATTTGCAGCACCAACCAAGTCCAGAAGCACAAGTACTTTCTGCAAAACAATTCAAGAATTTGTAACATCTACCCACCAAGACAAACTTATTTTGACTTACAATTTTATCAATATTACGGATCTGTTGATTACTCCGCAACATTGAAGTCGATTCACTTAGTTTCCTGGCTAAATGTCGCGAGCCATAGATAGAATCTTGTTCGTTCCAATCCAAAAATGCTTCTTCTCCGTCAAAAAATATTAACTGGAAACAATTTTTTATGTTTGTTTTCAAATTTAAGAACACAGACGTGTCTTACCATCAAACCAATATCCTTTCGTCCTTTGATGTTCTTTAGATAAGTCGAAAGCGTTTTCACTACATTCATCATTACAGCACATGGAACAGCCGAATCTATAGCACCAACGAAATTGGGGTCATCCTTAAAGTATTTACTATCGTAGTGGCAGGCAAGCGTGAGGAATGCATCGGCGTCTGAATTGTAAGTTGCTATTATATTGTAAAATGTCAAATTTCCGAATATTGGAACTTTTGATGAGAACTTGTCTATTTCTGTATCAAAACCAAGAGATTGCATTTCTCTACAAAACAAAAATAAAACAAACAAATTAAATAATGATGAGCCAAACCGGTGATGGTGACAACCATTACTTTTCAATGAAGCCACGTACTGCGGTGTGGCCTTGACTGCCCACTACTCTCGGAACTAAAATTTGAGATAAAACATCGTTAAGATGGGAATTGTCATCGGGGTAGTTGAGCTGGAACGTGTTGGTTGTCTAAGAAAGAAAGTTAGATTTCGCTGTTAAACACAATTTTGGTATGTTGTTAATTTATTTGTTCAACAACTAGTTGACTTTTTTTTTTATTACAAAAACGGTTTGATGTTAATGTCACGATTTTCTTTGAATGAATTTGAAAATGCATACGGTGGTATGGTATTCGTAAAATAAAGTAAAGGTGTATTTGTGGTTCAACTCAAATGCATGTACATTTTTAACGAGCAAAAGACATGTCCAAGCTTTTTGAAATAAATAAAGAGATACAAGTTATGCCCAAGCTTGAATTTAACTTCACAGTTTGAAGAGATTTTTACTTTCCTAATCCGTTTTTATTGAAATGATTGGTAGGTAGGTAGAAATGGCTGTCCTACTTTCGTGCGCTGAGTGCACCGTTTTGATACCATACCTCATGAGATTCTAAAAAATGGGTTAGGGATGATGTATGTTTCGCACGTACAATCCTATATACATAATGTAGTATTATTCTCCTACACTACGGCCATTTAGTTAAGGGGGGGGGGGGGGCTAAATCAACTTTTTAGTATATTGAGGTTTGAGATCATGTCTTTGATCTTGAATTCTGAGAGTTCCTTAATACCATTGAAGAACTCTCTACCTAATTGGAGTGCTCTTTTCCTAGGCCGGACAATGGCAGAGAAAGTCTGGGACTGTTTCTTTTTCATCCTGAACCACAGCTACGGCAGAAAGTGTTATAATCGTATTTCCAATTTTGCCGCATGCTCCCCTAAAGGCCAGTGCCCTGTGCAAGTTGCAACAACCCTGGCTATGTTATGCCCTTGTTTGGAAATTAAATTGATTGATTTTGGTTTGTTATGGCCGGTCCAGATTTTCCTAGATATAACGTAACTGGTTAAGCTATTTCACCTATGGTTTGCTTTTGATGTGTATTTTGTCAGGATATTACCCTTCACAACTCCAAGAGGAGCATATACTCTCACCGCCAATGAGTTGTGATCCTTGCCTAGCTAGCTCGTCTACCTTCTCATTTCCCTCATAGCCCCTATGGCCCGGTATCCAGATTAGAGTAAGGGGCCGGTTATAGCTATCAGAAAAACGGATCAGAAAAAAAAATCTTTTCCAAATTTGACTACTCAAGAACTTCATTTGAGCGGAATATTTATGCAATTCGACGAACGTTTATTTGAAATATTTTTTTCAAAAAGAATTAAAACATTTATGACCAGAGTATATCTAATAATGAGTAGGGAAACTCTTTTGAAAATGTAGTAGGCACTACTACAACCATAAATTTTCGAAAAAAACACAACAAAAATGACATAAGTGAAAAAAGTCTAACCAATTCCTTATGTAAAACTGCCTTAGCAAGAAGAAATAACTACACGTTCATCACTTGCTTCTTTCCCTTTTTCACTAATAGACTTTCAAAGGCGGTCCGACTTGAATATTATTTTTTGTTTCTTTCAAATAAAAATCAATTCGTTGTGGAAAACTGCCTGCGCAAGAAGAAATGACTACACATTCATCACTAGCTTCTTTCCCTTTTTCCCTTATAGACTTTCAAAGGCAGTCTGACTTGATTGTCATAAATTAAAATAAAAAATTATTTGACAAAAAAGCTTATGTTGTTTCCCTTTCATTCCTACAAGTTTCTCATTGGCATCTATTTCCAATATCTGTGTGAAAATATGTGTGAATCAACAGGTGAATTTTTCTGAGTTTCCCTACTCATTATTAGATATACTCTGTTTATGACCGCATTTAATTAGAAAATTGAATTTAAATTTTTCTTCTGATGAGATTTCATTTTTCTGAACAGCTGATTGTAAAAACTTCAAAAATATTCCATTTCGTTTTTCTGATGTGTTTCGATTTTTTTCTGTTCCGATTACATCAGAAAAAAAATTTCTGATGAAAAAAAATAATTCTGATGTCATAAAATGAAGCGTGCAGCCTATTTCTTTGAGTCTCAAAATACTGCAGGATACCTAATATTTAAGGAAGAGATCAATCGGAAGAAGGTCCAGGATGACGTTAGGTGCATCTGTTGGACAGGACTTAATTGCCCCTGATATCCCAACGCAAGCATTTCTCTGCACCTTTGAAAGTTTGTTTACTATGTAAGCTTTGCTGAAAGCGGGCCACCAAACAATGGATCCGTAAACAAGTATCGGTCTTACAACCGCTGGCGCTGTGTATATCGACTTCATCATTTTTGACTTGGGTCCCCACTTTTTGCCGAAGGTTTTGTTGCAGGCGTAGAAGGCAACGCACGCCTTTCTCACCTAGTGTCTAGTATTACGCCCAGATATTTAGCACTGGAAGACAATGTTAGTGATTGACCGTGGTGGTGCTTTGATTTTAGTGAAATGAAAATGAAACAGGAATAACCGTTTAAAATACTCATCAAAACAGGTAACCTTACAGTCGTTTCGTTACTAAAGCAAATATACCGTCATATAAAAAAACATACTTTTAAAGTCACACTCATATCTTTTATGCGAGATAGTGCTGAATATTTATTTATTCATTTATGAATTTATTCTTTAATATGTGGCCAAGCCTTTGAAAATTCTACCTCGCCAATCGGCTGGCAAATAAAAAGGATCTCCCAAAGCCCTGCCAACAAAAAAATGAAACAAAATCTGTCTTTGAGTCATTTTAAGCTTCTTCCGCATTTCAATTACTATTGATCACAGTCAATGCCGCAGAAAAAAACAGTTTTTTGTTTGTTTCTGGTTGGCTGGTTCTCTATTGACGTGAAAGTGGACAGCTGAAACTATTGCTTATATACAAATAAAATAAAGCTGCTTTTGAGATCTCAATCAACCAGTCATCATGAAAAAGTAATGCATATAGTTAAAAATGAGAAAATAACTAGTTCGCTTATTTAATAACTTTATTCCATTTAAAATTTCGCCAAATATTAGAACGAACAAAAATAAATAAATAAAAAAAAGCAATAAGGTTTATCTGCTAAGCTTTGATTGTTGGTTCAGAAGACCCATTCTCACAGCGTCAATAATTAGAATAATCACAAATTCATTACTTTGACAACTCACCGTAATCAATCATTTCGCTACACAAAATAGTTAATTTATTTCAGAAAATTTAATGACACTTTTTTGTATGCAGCTATTATACGGGTACAATACCTGAGCATCGGCATAGGTGAAGCAACAGGTCCCAACGAAGGCCACCAAAGTCAACAGCACATTAGTTGGAATTTGCATTTCAGATTTTATTGTTTTTTCTTATCTCGAACTTCTTGACAAAACATAAAAATATAACAAACCTATAGCGCGGGTCTTATATTTTTGAATAACGTCATGTAACCAAACCGAATGACGAAGACAATGCAAAATGATTATTATTATGGTCAAACAAAACGGAGAACGGGGCCAAAACAGAGAGAGAGTGTGTGCACAAACAACCAACTACCGGAAAATATTGCCACTAACTGAGGGAACTATGTAAAACAACATTGCTTCGATGTGGCTTACGGTCAACACTAGTTGACTTAACACTCAGTCAAAGCTATTCTTATTCGTTATACTTAACCACAAGCCCACATGAGAGCTTAACTATGACGCAGTCATACTCATTGCCCCTATGATGATACGTAAATAAAATGAAACTGAAAGTCAATGTGCGGTTTTGATGAGCTTTTATCTGAACGGTGCCATAGCAATGATGATGTGAATTTTGTGAAGCACCAAAACCCATGTAATCAAATATGTTATTGGGGTTTTGGGGAGGTGATTCATTCTTCCTTGAGTATACGAAGGATGAAACCGCCAACACGTAGTTTATGGCGTGTCGTCTGTGGTAGTGGGTTGTAAACATTACCTACTTGTTGTGTTTAAAATAAGTGGTGCAGTCAATTTAATGTGAACGTAAATTTTGTTGTAACGTTCATGTCTTAGAGTGATGTAGTTCAAATTTAAGTTAGTATGTTTTAAGCGGTTAGAATCTTCTTGTGACGTCATAAACCTCAGTTAAAAATATTACCAGTTATGATTTACGACCGTGTGCGAATTGCGTTAAATTGTGTATTAAAACTTGACATTTGGTTAAATTTGACATTTACTGGCGATTAAATGTGTTAAAATTTAACAGCAGGCTGAAATACTACGCCAATGGTTAAATCTAACCGACAATTTAAATCTTAACGCAATTCGAACACGGCCTAAGTTAAAAAAAAAAAATTAAATTTGGTGTTGACGTTTTGAATTTTCATTTGAATCGTTGAATGGGCCCATTCACTAACGTAGTCACTACGTAGTCACTACGTAGTCAACTCATTCTGATTGGCCAAATACAACTAAGAAATGAGTTGAGATTTCCCCTCCGACGTAGTGTAAAAATTTTGACTTCAAAGCTAGTTGACAGATTTTGACATTTCATAATCAGCTGTTGAATGAGAAACAAAAATTCAATTTCCAATTTAAACAAAATTTAAAATGAAATCAATCGTACAATTTGACAATATTAATTATCTGATAGGGTCTGAAGACGAAATTTATGTAATCAGATCTTATCAGGTAGTGTTTTTTCATAGTACCATAAGCAAAACAAGACAACATTTTTGATTTAAGTTCTCTAACCTCAAATCACAAATTCACAAACGTTTCTTACTCCATATGTTCATAGTCCAGGCATTATAAACATTTTAAGAAACAATCTGGGAAAAATTTCCTAGCTAGCTGAATTTTCGTATACACTTCTATTACGGTGTTGTCATGAAGATGTTAAAAATTGATGTCGATATCGTGCCAACTGAAAAAGTTATAAAGGTCAAAAAGTCACGAAATTAACTTTTTCGCAAATATCTCGCGACCTATGTAAACATAAAAATTGGTCGTGAAATTATCTACAACGCTGACCGTAATAAAGGTGTATACAAAAATAAATCTCATTAGGAATTTTTCGGCAGATAAAACCTTAAGTTCCTGAACTATCATTATTTGACAGTTTCGTTTCGACTAGCTTTGTAGTGCAATTTTGCATTCAGAAAGCTAGTTGAAAATCAACTACGTAGTGACTAGGTTAGTGAATGCGCCCAATGCAACTTCATTAAAGAAATATGAAATTTATAAACAAAACCAAAACTAAGAATACATTTCTTTACTTACAAGAGTCTCTTCGGTTCACTATGACGTATACGTGTTCTTTTTTTACAAAGTTCTTGAACTGAAAAACAAAGGAAGTTTCCACCACCTTTCCTCAAGGTATTTAGAATAAAATGGTATGATATTCAGCTTTCTCTATTCCTATCTTTATAAAACAATTTTACGTCACTTGAATCGTATACACGTGACGTCATCACAAAATGCGGAATGTCATACTATTATATTCTATATACCTTGACCTTTCCTGATTCCTGATACCACATTCGGTTTTAAATTCAATCCTCTCCATTCATTTCCAAATAAGCCTTGTATCATCTTCCCTCTGTATATTTCTATCGTTTCCGTTTAAAGTCCAGTGAGATTTTTTTGCATTATATCAAGGCCTTTGTTATTATTTATTATCAACACACAAAACTTTTTTGAAGAATCACCTAAGCGTATGCAATGTTTAAGAAAAATGTTAGCTTTCAAAGTTATTTCAAACCTCTCGTTTAATGTTATATTTTATAAAAAATAAAAATTTGTCCGTCTGTGTAAGATGACAATAGAAAACTCACGCTCTTCCATCATGGTCGGAAAAACCTAACGGACGCTTTTGATGTCATAAAAGGTTTTAGACAAGGCGATGCGCTGTCATGCGATTTCTTCAACATCATTCTTGAAAATATTGTGCAAAACTCCAACGTCAACACCAGAGTCCGTCCAGCTACTAGGATACGCAGACGACATTGACATAATTGGAAGAACACAGCGTGATGTGAGTGGGGTGTTAGTGAGTCTTGACACGGAGGCCAGGAAGTTGGGGCTAACGGTTAACGAGGGCAAGACCAAGTAAATGCTGTCAACAAGTAAGGAAAACCAACATCGACGTCTTGGAGCAAACGTCAGCATATAGACAGATTTAACTTCGAGGTAGTTACGACTTCGTCTACCTAGGATCCGCTATAAACTCAGACAACAACACCAGCGCTGAAATCAAACGAAGAATCACACTTGCCAATCGCTGCTTCTTTGGACATAGAATGCAATTGAGTAGTAAAGTCCTCTCCCAAGCAACTAAATTGTCTCTGTACAAAACCCTCATCATCCCGGTCCTAATGTATGGTGTAGAGGCATGGACCATGACAACATCCAATGAAAATGCTTTGGGCAATGTCTGCATAAATGGAAAATGGAGACGAAGATTCAATCAATAACTGTACGAGCTGTTCAGTGACACTTACTCAGCCAGAAAAGTTAAGGTCTAACGAATTAGATGGCTGGGTCACAATGGAAAACAATGTTCCGGGCCCGTAGAGTCTTCGAATCCAACCCAGGAGGACGACGCTGAAGAGGAAGACCGAGACTCAGGTGGAGCACACAGCTGGAAGAGGACCTGAACCAATTTGGCGTGCAAAATTGGAGACAGCTAGCTAGACACCGAGCTGGCTGAAGACGCTTGTTGGATGAGGCCCTGGTCCGACCTGGACTGTAGTGCCACCATAGTAAGTAAGTAAGTGAGTCATAATTCATTTGCATGCATAGCCCCCGATCACGAAAGTCGATTTTCTAATCGATGATCGACTTTTTTCAATCATATCGATTGTCGAATACATTGTGAATGTGTGAATGTTGATTGAAATCGAAGCTCTTCGATTACACAGTCGATTCTCTTCGATCGCCATCGATGAAGAAGCTGGTGGAACTATTATTTTTCGAGCAAAATGCAATTTTTTTTTTATAATTTATTAATTTTCCACATCGATTACGTAACACAATACTAAACATGGAAACCAATGGAACCAAACAAATTTATTTGATTCGATGAATGATGAACAATGATCGGGCCCATAATTCTCCAATTTTCTTTTCGGGAACTTAATTCGGATTAAATTCTTCAAGCCATCTAGCCAAACAAATTTTAACAAAGTAGACCAAAGCGAAATTCAAAGACATTTCCCTTCACCCCAAGGGTTGCTGAAATCTTGAAGAATCAAGTTTACTTGAATTAAAATACCTGTGCTTGTGTCGGGACTAACCTCTTTCTTTTTATTTCTTAAATCTAAAGTGTGTATTCTATAGCAACATCTTTCGTTACTTATCAATATCACATCGAGTCTTAATAGTTATTCCTTAAATATCTTAAAACTAAACTAACTAATTTGCATGATTGGACGTAATACTGCAGTGTTATGCATTTATGCAAATTGCCTTGAAACAAGCAATTTACAAACTACATTTCAAACATTTCTAAATTTTTACCTACAGAAACATTTTTGTATAATTCTCGATAACGATGCAATCTGTTGAATGCTATTTGAAGAGCTGTTTTGCCAAGATTGTGGCAATTCGAGGACATACTTATTAAACTTAAACTGAATTCACTTATTTACATTCTGTAGAAAACATCTGAGACTAGTTGATGGCTAAATTGATTAACCTACTTAAAACCTTGGCTAGCAAACAAGACCAATCAAATTGACAAAATCTAGTAAATGCTTGGTAATTTTTCGCTTATAGCCTCGAGGAAAGTCTAGAATTAACAGAACGACGGAGTATACTTGATTGGACTTCACCTCGTGTCGAGGCTCTTAAAGATGCCCCAGTTTGGGTAGATCGGACAAAGTGTTGCACTTTACTTTTTTCAATGTCTGTGATCTCGTCATCGATTTTCTTCGTGAGACATGGGAAATCCCAGATTCGTTGTCCTAGACCGAATTGCTCTCCATCGGCCATGGTTTGGGGCAGCTCGTGTCCAAGAGTTTCGGGCAGAAGAAGACACAAGGAACCACCAACTATACCCAAAACACCAAGAATAAGCAGTGGCAAGGCTGGACTGATGTAAGCAAGATAGACAACAAATGGAGCAATGATGCTCGCCACATAGCCCATGATGTGAATAAAGGCAACACCTTGAGCTCGAACAACTGTTGGCAATAGCTCTGCTGCATACTGCAATCCGATGTTGTAGGAAATGTTCACAAAGAATCGTCCAGCTATGGCAAGTGCTGCAGAATATGGCCCAATCGGTACGGTAGTTGCTAACAGACTGAAAATACCACTGAGGATCATAGTACCACAAGCCAACCATCTTCTACCCCATCTGTCCAAAGTCAATGTTAGCATAGTATCGGCGGGGAATTCGGTGAATGATGCAACGGTGAAAGTGAAGAATATGTTGAGACCAAGTGAGCCAACGTTTCGGACGTGTCCATCGAAGACCAATGAAATAGCCATCCAAATGACAATCAGCAGAAGAGTGATGCGTCGCAGTCTGGGAGTTTTGAAGAGGTCCAACACTGAGTATGATTTGTGAGCATTTTCTTCTTGTTGTATCTTCTGACAACTGTATCGGAAATCTTCGTATACTTGAGGGGATACTTGTTTACCGTTAACACGTTCAAGTTTCTTGAGAATGGTTATAGATTCTTCAATCCTTCCTTGGGACACTAGCCATCTATTAAAATTGAAATTCAGTTAGGTACGTGTTTAAATTTCATTAGAAATTTTGAAATCTTACCTGGCTGATTCGGGCACGAGAAGCGGTGTCAAAACTGCTAGAAGGAGAGGCGCAGATGTAACAATTGCTAGAAGTCTCCAATCGGCTAAGAAATAAGCTATCCATGGGAGTGCACAAGCTGCGCCAGTGAAGAATAACGCAATTGACATGTTGGCAACAAAGGTTCTCCATTTAGGTCCAACGTATTCCAAAACTGAAAATAAATGTACAGTAAATGAACTATCAAAATCTGCCATAAGGTGAAATCGAGATTGCGACCAAAATAATCAAAATACAAACATAAGCTGGTGCTTTCTGTTTGAACTTTAAACCTTGATATGTTCAATAGAAATAAACAACGTATTTGCGTTAAGCTTATAATTTCATGTTGTTCAATTACGGTATCCGCATAACATTATTGACAAGCGGTTACGGAAGCAAGTGAGCTGTCATGTGAAAAAGGTGATCTGAGCAAAAGTCATCGAACTCAGCATCGAATTTTAAGCTTTTTCTTGTCTAGATACTTAACCAAACATTTTCGATCGCATTTCGAGGCCATTTCTTATTGTTATTTTTAAATTGTTGCACATAGCATTCAAACTTCAACGCGAAGTAATTACCGTTCATTATTGGTTCTGTTCGATTTCCAAACTAGCCCATCCCTTCGGGGTAGAAATAACTACGTATAACCGTAAGTCAGTGTTTTATTACAATATCCAGGCTACCCAAATATCTTTGTGATTACGAATTATTATTTTCGTTCCATAAACACAAATACAATCAAACGACTCAACGTTCTATAATTGGCAATACGCACCGTGAAAAAATAGACAAACAGAGAGAACAAGTCCAATGTCATTGCGTCTTTTTAAAGCCAGTTAAATGCAGAATATACCCACTGTCCACGTTCAATGCAACATTTCGACTGGATGATGGCCAATGTTTGACATTCACACACTTAACATAAAGTGGTTATGGCTTTTTTGTCAAACGTACGTTCTGGCATGTTTACAAGCACAACATTGCAACATTAGTTTGATTTGCGTGCTAATTAAAAGAACACTAACATTGAATGTCAAAACTTCTTTAGTTCTGTTTGAAGCTATTTTTTGTATCGTTTAAACGGTTGAACGGTGGCCTTAAGCCTTTACACAAAGAAAAAACAAACTAATGATAACAAACCGAGCCTCAAGCGACAATGTTCTATACTAATTATATATTTATAACAATTTAATTAATGTTTTAGTTAATATTATCAGTCTCGGACATCTGGCAGATCTTGAACAAGTTCAACTTGTCTAATTACTCATAAAATTTGTATATCTGTCGAGTGCAGTCAGGTGTTGCAGCACCATTAAAAATGCGAGAATTCATTTGAACGGAAAAACAAACATTGACAGTTACTTAGTGTGGAAGCCTCTTAAACTATAACTAATATTTTTCTAATTTGATCTTAATTTAATAACATGTCATAACTTCTAAGGTTTATTAGATTGAAAATGTTGCCATATGGAGACTAACTAGTGTGAAATATGTTAATAAAGCTGTCTACACTATGCAACGAATTAATTACACAGAATTTGCATGTTAATTCATAAGGGATTTTCAAGGCTAAATGGTAATTGCAACAATTTGCTATTGAATTTGAATAACTAGTGCTAATTTGTGATTTATTTAATCACAAACATAAAAGCATATGGAATAAATTATTTAACCCTGAGAAAGTTTGGTTTATGAAATATTGCATTGAATTGGGAAATTATTTAATTTTTGCGGATATCGTATTCAGCTTTCTCTGCGATGCTAAGAACACTGTTATGCACATTACAAACATGTAACTCTATGAATTATTCTTCATCGGACAATTCTATAATGAAATAATTGGATACGTTCCCAAGTGGTGGAGTGGTACCGGCAAAACATGTTTTCGATTGATATCGATATCTGATGAAGAGGCTGTCAGTAATTCAACTGAAAATCATCAATCTCCTTCTCGATTACACAGTAAATGCATAAGTTTACTAAGTAGACTTCTTAAACATTACCGCTCAAACTATGGAACTGATAGCATGTGAGTTGTTTTCACCGCCATGCATTTTATATCAATATTTATACTGTCACGCAAAAGTAGAGCAGTTTAATATCCCTAAAGCTTATCTTTGGGAAAACTTGCTCTAGCCTAAAATCAGTGAGTTGTTACCTTAAATCATGCAATCGATGACTACATGCTGGTATTATAATAATCACCTAATCATATCGCTGCTACAGTAGATACTTCAGCGATAATAGTCGCAATATTGACCTATGAAAGAGTTGTCTTTTCTATTAACTGCATAGAGGACAGAGGTGAACACGCAAACATTATTTGAAGGGAGGCACATCAATTAATCACCTGGTTAAATAATTCAAACTGTCATCTAATACCTCAGTATGGGCCTCATGAATTATGCGGAACTTTAATGCTGTATAAGTTCATACAAGTAGGGGAGAATGGGTACGAACGTAATAATTTGTACATTTTGTACCATAACTTTTAAACCAAAAGATATAACAAAATAAAACAACACAAATACATTAATTAATGGACATTTGGCTACCAGTTAACACTGATTTGCCATCCAACTTCATCCTATGTCCGAGTGTATGCTGGAAAAAACAGGTGAAAGTCGAATGTAACAACCGTCCTGCTTGTCGAACCGATTGTAACACGATGAAAGGACGATTGTAACAGCACATAAAAATGATAAAATAAGAAAAATATTGGTTTAACTTCTAATATAGCTCTCTCTCTGAGAAATAATATCACGACATGGTAAATTCAAATTCAAAATGGATTCTAGAATAAGAAAAGCTTGACAAGATGTTGATCACTAACATCGCTGGGGAAAAACTCATCATCCCCGAAAAAAACTGGATTATATGGCAAAAGTCCGGATACTTTGACACGATAGACGATAAACGGCGTTCTCAGGGGAGTCTTGAGTTCTACAAACAAAACGACTTAAGCCCCATTTAGACGATAATTTCAGTTTCAATTTCAGTTGAGCAATCAGTTAAGCTTTCAGTTAAACGTATATGTAAATGCTCGTTTAACTGAAACTAAAACTAAAACTGATGAAACTCCCATCAGTTTTCACTTTCCCTAACAAATTTAGATTTCTTTCAAGTAAAATGAAAGCTCAACTGAAAGTCGGACTGAATGACGATGACGTCTAAACTGAACTGATAACTGATCGTCTAAAAAGCCTTTGTAACACTTCGAGTTGATTTGCCATTTTTTAAGACTTCCAGCCCTATTCTGCTATTCATCGGGGGGAATTTTTGTTCAATTTTCACTTCACACTATCCCACTATCCGTTCGAATCGAATCTGGATCAGTGATCACTTATACCAAGATTGGAAAGCTTGATGTCAAAGTGACATTTGCCTACAAGCTAAGGGAGCAGGTTAGCTGAAACAGTATGCGTGTAATACAAACTAAAGGGGCAGGTTAGCTGTAAGAGTATGCGTGTTTTTGTAATAAAGATACAGTTGCCTACATAATAAAAAGAAGTTAGCTGTAAGAGTATGTGTGCATGAAAAAAATAACTTTTGCGGTATTTGGAGGGTAAAACGTAGGAAGGTTTCCAATCTTGTTATAAAGTGATCACTGATCTGGATTCCCCTTTCTAATGTCAGTAATATCGATAATACAGCGCGGTATTCTCTTATTCATGCGAACGCATTCATCCTATACAATTCAGATCCGCACATTGTTGCGGGTTTTTCCCTTAATGGATTGTCTGTCAAGTTGGTGGTCTACAAAATGTAAGTGAAGATTGATTTATTTGTATAAACAAAGATTATTAACATTTTAGGGGCAGAACAACAAATAGTTTACTGCAATTATTTCGGAAATGAAATTAAATCCAGACATTGCAAAAAATAATACGAAAAGGCCACCAGAGGACCTTCGACAATTCTGAATCATCTTAAAGATAGGCTTAACTAACCTTCTGGGTCCACCGATGAAGGATGTTGCGGAATGGAAGAAAAATGAATCAACTTACGTTTCACCAGGCAGTTCCATAATGTGTTTTATTTTTTTATTTTCTAACATTCCTGCGAAGTATTTTGTTGGAATGTTCTCTCATCAAGATGTTTGGAAGTGGAAAAAAGTTCAATGCTGTCCATATCTTAAAAAAAACCACTTAGATTCATTTGAAAGAGGAAGAGATCAAATATCAAATTTAGGTAAATTGTTTTCAGTTTGCAAAAACAATATGTTTTATGATTTTGCATGAAGCAAGCTGTTGACTTGAAATGTCAAATTGGTTTGGATAATGTAGTTCACCCGACGGATAGCAGAATGTAAAGGCAGTGTTCGCGGGAATCGAAAGTGAATCGAATGGGTGAATCGAATCTACGATTCACGTGGATAGCAGAATAGCGCTGTTCGTCTGCTGTTTTTATTGTGATACCTATTTTTTCAAAGCATACCTCGGGAGGTTTTTCTTGTTGTTTGTCGTGGCATTTAATACTGCCGCGATGGAAGTCGTGATAATTTATTAATTGAAAGTTCCTACAATATTCATTGAAGATTAAAACACGAAACTGTTACCTTGGTGTTATTAGGGTGGGCGTTTGTAACAAATTACAAAAATGTGACAACTATCCACATCTCATTTTTTATATTGAATATTAGATATATTTAAAAAAAAAAAAAACTGTTGGGTCGATCACAAAAACTTTGAATAAAGAAAAAAATGAACTTTAATAAGGCAGTTACCACTTTCTTAAAAAAATGGTATTCGAAAAAATACAACAAAAAATCACAAAAAACACTTTCAACAGGACCCACATTTTTGTGGGTATATTCAGGATCGAATTGCCAAGATTTATATATTTATAAATGAATGTATACAGTCCCACGGTTTTGTTAAAGTTCAGTGTTACAACCACCCCGTGTTATTTTCGTACCCACTCTCCCCTAGATAATGAGTAGATACTTACTTGCTACTTATAAGAATGAAAAATGTAACAGTTTGAATTGATAATAAATAAAAAACAATAATTCCATCACTCCCCTAAGTCTTACCTAATATGTACATCATGGTGAAGCAATTATCAAACGCGAATCCAACTAAAAATCTCATTAAAGCAAACTCCCAGAAATTGCCAGCAAAAGCTGTCCCAACGCCAGCTGCAAATCCAATCAAATTGCACCAAATCAACGCTGGAATTCGTCCAAATCGATCTGCAATCCATCCAAACAACAATCCACCTACAATAGCTCCAACGAAAAATATCGATTGGGCATATGTTGGCAGAGCGGCTTGGTCACAAACCCAATTCTGTTCGGTGGCAACAGTTTCATATGGTACATCGGAAAAATCATACGACCAGCCTTGTTGGCATCCAACAATTGGCCATGATGGATCGGCCACTTTGATCCCCTTGGCCAGCAATTCGGTATAGTTTACCGCATACATGGAACACTTGCTGTAGCCATCGCCTTCACGTGGAATGGCTAGTGCCAATCTGAAATAAATTTAAGAAATAAACAAATCAATTAACACTTTTTTTTCTCTATTGATTTCAGTTAAATGTTTCGCATATTTGAATATGAAAATGTGGATAAATAGAATCGTAACAGGCGCATTTTCTCATCCCATATTTGCATACCACTTAAAAATGATTTAAAAATGATAATCGTGACTCAAACTCAATGCAAGTTATTGATTTTAAATGATAACACGATCGCGAAAATGGTGGAAATGTGCGATGTAGAGCAAAGTTCATTTTTTTATTTCACCATGATTATTCCAAATGACAAAGGATTTTCAAAACATTTTGTTTGCCTAATGAAACTTTTAAGTATCGTTAGCACCTTTTTTATCACTTATCGTGGTTTGAAGATTACACTATCAAACCAGACTTGTGAAATAAAATCCTATTTTGAGATGTATGAAATCCAATTTTTCATAATTTTTAAAGCCAATATTTGTTGTTTTTTAGCAACAGGAATCAAACAGTAACTTCTTAAACCAAACAAAAATAAGAAATTGTGTAAAAATTTTGCAAAAAGCAGTTCTTTTTACCTGTGTTCTTAAAGTCTGTATCACTAGATGGCATGCCAGGCGGTTTTTTAGATGAATTTTTCTACATTGTGGCGGGTAAAAATCAGATAAAATTCTTTTCAGGACACAAGCAACTCTTGTTATTAATTTTAGTTATAGTTTTCAATGGTTGGCAGAGTGGTTTCTTACTCACTAACTTAAGGTGACGCTACATGTACGGGGTGGACTTGGGCCTCAACCAACAAACCTCTCTCAAACTAACTCTGTCGCTAGCTATAGCTATCTTCAGTTATGCACGCCGAGTTGGTTGAGGTCATCTTCAACTTGCGCGTGCTACCTGAGCCTTGGTCTTCCTCTACTGCGTCGTCCCTCTGGGGTAGATTCGAAGACTTAACGGGCCGGAGCATTGGTGTTCATCTTCTTCACGTGACCAAGCCACCTGAATCTTTGGACCTTCACTCTTTTAGCTAGGTCAGTGTCGCTGTACAGCCCGTACAGTTCGTGGTTAAATCTTCTCCTCCATTCACCGTTTATGCATACAGGACCATAGATTTTCCGTAGAACTTTTCTTTCGAACCGGCCCAGGGTGCTCTCATCCGGTTTTGACAGGGTCCATGCCTCTGCACCATATAGCAGGACGAGGATGATGATGGTCTTATCGAGCGTCACCTTAGTTGTTCGGGAGAGGGCTTTATACTCAATTGCTTTCTTAGCCCGAAGAAACAGAGTTATTCTCCTTCTGATCTCGGTGCTGATGTCATTGTCGATGTTGATAGCAGAGCCAAGGTAGAAAAAGTCCTCAAAATTATATGCTTCTATCATGACGTGGGTGTCCTTTCTTGATGACAGCAGACTTGTACATTGTTTTGCCCTATTTAACCGCTAAACCCGTTTTTTCAGCCTATCTCTGTATACTCGCAATATACTGTCCCAATGATATCAGTGTCATCAGCGTACGCGAGTTGTTGCACAGACCTCTGGAAGATAGTGCCTCTATAGTGTTGACGCAGTAAGATGTTGAAGCAGTCACATGACGGTACATCACTTTGTCTAAAGCCTTTTTTGACATCGAAGGCGTCGGTGTCGGTGAAATCGTTACTTTAATGGAGCAGCGTAGCGTGAGTTCTCCATTGTCACCCTACTCAGACGAATGAGTTTTGTAGGGATGCCAAGACTGGACATGGCATTATACAGTTCTTCTCTATAAATGCTGTTATAAGCGGCCTTAAAATCGATAAAAAGATGGTAGGTGTCGATTTGGAGTTCTTGAGGTTTTTTCCATGATCTGGTCTAAAGCCACACTGATGTGCCTATATGAGTTTGTTGATAAACGGCTTCAGACGTTCACATAATACTGGCAGAAAAGATCTTAAACGCGATGTTAAGGAGGCTAATGCCTCTATAGTTGGCGCACTTAAGATACCTCCTTTCTTCAGGATCGGGCAAACAATGCTGAAGTTCCATTCATCTGGCATGCTCTCTTCCGATGAGTTGGTGCATGCTCCTTACCAGGTTATCGCCGGCTACTTTGAAGAGTTCGGCAGTGATGCCGTCAGCTCCCGCGGCTTTGTTGTTTTTAAGCATAGATATTGCTTCACTTCTTCAAGGTCGGGTAGACCGAAATCTTGGCTTGCTTCATCTTCATTGAATAGTTCATTCTGCCTGACAGCGGAATTTGATTCGTCATCGCCGTTGCACAGTCTACAGAAGTGGTCCTTCCATATCCTCAGCATTGACATTTGACTGTGACTCTACTACGATATTTCGTGCTTGGTAAAGAGTGGTTTCTAGTTTAGTTCGATAGCATGACACATTTTTGACACAATTGCCGCCATCAAATCTCACGTTCACGTTGTTCTTACGTTTGCATATACTATACTTGAATATATTTGTATTTAATTTGTCATAACTTATAAGTCAGAACCCATTAACAAAAGAGATCATAAAAAATTCATGGGGTCAATCTAGTTCAATTACTTTTCATTTAATAATAATGCTCACGCTTTACGTCATTTAACATTGGGTACCAAAGAATAACATTCATTCATAACTGAAAACATTGCGAGCCACTGCTATACCAACAAATATAAGAAACCATAGAAACACTACAAAAATGAAATGTCGGTCTCTAACCACGGAAGCTCTTTTTCAGATTGTTATAAATGTAATGACTCAATCAAAATGTGTAATTGCCGTCATAATAGTAAAAATTAATTACCTTCTCGACTTCAAGGATTTCAAAGTAACGATTGAACCAAAAAGTATCTCTATTCAACTTAAGTTCAATTCGAATCGTGTTTCAATTATTGAATTTTCATTCAACGAAAGAAGTTTTTTATTTATAATATTTAGATGATAATGATAGATCGAATAGAGTAAGATGCCTTCTTAGCCAGGTAACCAAGGCCAAAGTCAACTCTTTATAAAAGGTTAAAAGCAAAGTCATAATAATTGAATAAAAAGCGTGTAAGTGCCGTATAACACAACAACTGACCCACAGTTTTATGGAGTCTTATCGTAGTGAACTCACGTCGACTTTTTTTCTTCTCTTGGTTCATGCTTTTAATCGCTGTCGATTCATAGAACCAAGAATTTATAAAATTATAATAGTGCACCAGCTTTAGTTGAATTCAAATGGGTGGTATCTATGGGAGAATCAGAATTACATAAAAAGTGAATTGTAGCGTACATTGGTGATCTTGCTGGCTAAATAAAATTATACCGCTATTAGTGGTTTGCTTTTTCTTGTTCGATAGTTGAATCTCAAGGCCTGAATGTTCGATTTAGCAGAACTTTTTTAAAAGCCTGTATTCAACTGCACTGAGTTTAGTGCATATTTTTCTTAGAGTAGGATTGTGGTACGATAGGTTAACCTTAAACTTAAATACAAAAGTTGTGAAATCAAAAATCTGTGCAGAATCGATGAAACTATTCATTAACGTTAAAAATATGGCATAAATTTAAAACTGTTCTTGTGATCGCTAAGAGACGTCATGTACTTTGATTGACGTGACACAAACTTGGGGTCATTTTTTTATTTAGTATAATAATAAAATAAAAAATTACATATGTATTTAAAAAGAAACAAGTCCATAAATGTTCTTACAAATTAATTTGCAATAAACGAGTCGCAATAAACTTGCTCAATATTTTTTTACTGGTCAAATGCATCTCAAAACTAATTTGCTTACAACCATTAAACAGACGCAGGTTAAGTCAACTTTTCTGACACAAGTCTTGTAGGTAGATCAGATTTCGCTACACGTTTTTATACTTTGGAGAAAAATATGTTTGACATTACAAACAAAATGGTATGGAAATGTATAAATGTCAATACCATCATCTCAAGAAGATGGTTGAAAAAGTTGGCACAAAATTGTAATATTTATGTATTTGAACAACGATGGTGCTTCCACCAATGTATTTTTTCCGTCAATTCCTTTGTTTGGCTGGGGCTATAGCTATTTCACGTGTGCCAAGCCGATCATCAGACTCCCCTATTAGTGGTGCTGTCTAGTTATTTTTCATTTTAATCGAAAAAGTTTTTGAGTTCACATTTTTGGGATTTGAACCTAGACCAGTTAGTTGGAAAGCCAATGCACTACGCATTGCGCTAACAACTCCACTGATATTTGGTTTTCCCTTTGCAGACTTTTTATTGTTTATCAATTGCTATGAATAGACATGCACTCCTTGGAATTGACGGACGCAGCCTAACTGCAGTGTTAAAATAACACAAAAACAAATTATAACAAAATTATAATAGACTGGCATGACAGCTCCAACGAGCCAATGCTCTTAAATGAGATACTTTTCACCCTTATTTTGAGTTTCGCCCGGAAAATCATTCCCCCGGAATATTTTTGTTCGCCCGGAATTTTAAAAGCTATAATTGTGAGTTTCACCCGAATAGAATTTCACTTCAAACTTACATAGCTTACGGTTTTCAAGGTTATCAGTTCTTTTCATTTCATTTCAAAAACAAACATTTAAACAGACAAAAAATGATTGCCCAGTGTGTTATCAGTGTTTTGAAAACGTCGACGTCAAGTGAAGTGAAGTCTTTATAAGTTTAAATAAATTGGATTTTGATTTTGATTTTTGTTTTCTATTTGAAAGTTGAAAAATAAATAAATGAAAATAGATGTTGAACGAATGAAATTCGTATCGTTAGGTATATTTCTTTTTTTTGGGGCAGTTTTAAGATAGTAGAAAAATCAAATAGAGAATTTGATCAAGTGACATACGATTGGATGTTTCGGCTAAAGGATTTCGTTAGATTCACCCATCCGCTTGTTTGTACTGAATGCACTCACACACACACAAAACCCACAATTTTGAATAGATTTCTTGTCCGTTTTCTGTTATAAAGGGTTTTTCAATAAGGGCGGGTAGATGTGATTCGAAGCCCAGTCAGCGAACAAACGGCGTTGTCTATGGTCCCGACTCAAAATTCACCAAGTTGAAGTCTGCGAAAGGCCGAGTTCTTGTGCACGGCGAGGAATAGACTGCCTCGGGTTCTGCTGTACACTTTCACGGACCGCGGCGATGTTCTCGGCGGATCTTGTGTTCATTGAACGTACGGTTGTTGACTTATTGTTAGGGCTCAGTTATAGCTATCAGTAAAATCCATCAGTAAAAATTTTGTTTTGCTATTTTGAAAACTTTAATCTTATATTTTGAGGAAAATTTTGATGAAATAAGTTGAAAATACATTTCGTCTATTTTTTTCAAAAAAAAGAATGCATTTAGTATTAAATATTATTAACAAATCAATTTTATAAATTTTACTGATGAAATTTCATTTTACTGAACAACTGACTGCCAAATGTCCAAAAAAATTCCATTTCGTTTTACGATGGTGTTTCATTTTTTTACTGTTCCGGTGCCATCATTAAAAAAATTACTGATGAGATAAACAGTAAAAACGAAATTGTTTGCGGCGCAAAGGTATAAATTTACTGATAGTTATAAACGCTCATCAGTAAAAAAGTTCAGATTCCAGATATTTCAATTTTTACTGATGGATTTTACTGATAGCTATAAGTGAGGCCTTACTGAACCGGTCGTCTCAAATTTGGCCACCAAACTTTGAAGAGTCGACTGTGAAGGGTCACCACACGTAAAATGGGCGCAATGCGTGCAACGTTTGCGTTAACAAACATTCATTCTGATAATAAAGTTTTATCATTTGAACGTGCTGTTCAATCGTGTAACTTCCCATGATTATTTGCAATAAGCGACTGAATAATAAACAATAGATTCGACAGATGTCACCGAAACAAAATGTCCGCCATGGGGCGCAAAAATCTACCCACGCCAATTGAAAAACCCTTTATAACATTATTTTTAGTTCAAACGATTATAAATGTCAATGTTTTATTACGCTCTAACTGATTGCTGGCATAAGGAAAATCTTTCGATTGTTGAAAAAAAAACAAGTATCTTTTATGGATGTTGGCACACAGACAAAAAGACAAAAAGAATTGTTTCTCAAATTCAAATCTTTTTAATACAAGTCACTGTGGCGTATACTTACTTTTTTCTAAGTGTTCTTCTGTTCGCCTCCTAAATAAAAGTTAACATTTTAGCCCTGAATGACATTTAATTTTTTTCGCCCGAAACTCACAATATGCGAAATAAAAAAGGGATATTTTCGAGTGGAATGCTGTTCATGTGAAACTCGCAATAGGTGTGATTTTTCACCGCTTTTCATAACAATAATTATTTAAGACCATTTATGAGGTTTGAATACCTATGAGCATAAATATGATGTTAATGATTTGAGTTTCGTTAGCTAGTGCGTCTGAAATGGTTATGGCATTGAAAATGTCGGGACGATTCTTTTTTTATATTAAAGAATTGGTGGTCTTATCCTACCAACAAACAGCATTTCAGAAATGTGCATTTTTCAAAGCTTGATATACATTTTGAAGCGAGAAACTAAACCCTATAATCATTTCCTTATGTTAACTGTCACTAACAATTTAAAGATCCAAATACGGTTATATAGCCTCAGTTGTTTGCATTGGGTATGTCCATATTGTATGTAATGTAGGCGTACATAACACATAATCTTTAAAAAAAAAGCGAATAGAGTGGCGTGACGAGAGCTCTTGAAGAGCCAAGGCCTAATTGGTCTACTCTCATCAACAATTCTGTGTGAATTAAGGGGACCTACAATTCCAAACGGCAAAGTTGAGAAGCACTTTTTCATGACAGATTGATATTAAGTTTTGTCAATTCTTCGTGTGAGGCAGTGCCCGTGAAAGATGAAATAAAATCTTTATGGACACGAGTATGACTCGAACCCCCAACGTTCTGCTTAGCAGCCAACGCATGGGCAATGACTACTCAAACTTATTTCTAGAATGTCAGCGTTAATATTTTATAGCTAGCTGTAAGTAATTAAATTTTTTAGTACGAGAAACGATAATTCAATATTAGAATTAGAAGACGTAGGTATGCACTTATTTTTATCTCCGCTGGTGATATATACATACACCACTCCCAATCCCAAGTCACTTCTCAAAATCAATTCAATAGCAAAGTTACGTATTAAATTATATCAACAAATTTTCCAATGCAACCGAGTTAGCATTGTAATAAAAACAAATAAACTGACTACAGGTAACAATTATTTGAATTATTACAAAATTACACCGTGGAATGTTTGAATTCTATGAATTTTAATCTGCATCGATTAAAACAATTTTATTAAAAAAATAAAAAATGTTAGATAATTTTCCGAAATATCTGAGAAATTAAGAAAATATTTAACTACACCAAAACCTATTTTCAAGCCATTTCATGACGCACCTTAATCAATTAAAACAATTTGCAATTTTTTTGAATTTTCTTATTTATCGTCTTAAAAACCTATTTGCCAAGTGGTCACATGTAATCACAATATGCCAAGTTAACTCTTTGTTAACAGTTTTGAGCTAGGTTAAAAGTAAAGTCAATTTATTTTATTCAAGTTCTTACCATTATTTTCAACATGAAATTAAACAAAACCTTCTGAAACGTACCTATACACCGTATAATATGTATACACGGTGCTACATAGCAATCAATCATTAATCGTTGGAGCAAGAACAATGCCTCCATGGTTGCCATTGAAAGAATCACAATTTACTATCATGAGAAAAAAAACACTCGCATTCGTATAGATACTTGTTGGTATCCGTTGGAGCCTTTTAAACACGTATCTAACAAGCTATCTGTGCTTAATAGTATAGCCGTATGCACCGGCTGCTTTGAGATATATGTTTGCTATTCAATTGGGTAGCAAATTTGCCACAAAATATCGAATCAATAGCGCAAACATCAAGTGACATCAAAAATAGTGTCTATAGTTATTTTAAATCCATGTTATGTCTTTGACAAGGTATTAGAACAGAGTAGGGTATTATCTTTGCTTCAAATGAGAACAATAGGTTGGCTGGCAAAGTCGTATTTGCTGTCTTAGCTATATTGCCTCTGAATGTGATAGGTCGAAGAGAATACGTTGAAATGATAATTTTGACATTACTTCACCCAAAGCATTTCCGTGTTGAACGTTGAAGCGGAACTAACAATTTCAATCGGAAGAAGATATAAGTGAATTAATTATGACTAAGATTGTATGACCTTAGAACTTACAGATTGAAAAACAATTCTAAAAAGATTATTATTAGAAAGAGTAAAGTTGTTCACATGGTATTTTGGAGTTTCAGGGTGGTTTAGGGTTTTGAATGGACCACAAATGGACACACAAAATTTCAATATGTTGGTGGCCATTAATTGAAATGTGATTGACTTAATAAAACTTTAAATACCGAATCAATTGTTATTTTTCTTAAAACTATAATGTTTACATTTGATATGTACAATTTTATAAATCAATAGAAAAAATGACATACCTATCGGTCACATTCAAATGATCCAATTCAGGAACTTTACACCAATGCTCCTCCGGCACAAGTGAGATAAAAATTTGCGAGAAATACACAAAAGCAACGAAAAACGCAAACGGAATCATGCAGAGGAACAAGAACTTCTGATACCAACCAAATTCACCGACCATTGGCAGCAAATCATCAAAATCAATCAATGGTTTTTCTTGATCGCCATCAGTCGGTGGTGGTATTATAGTTGGCAGAACTTTCAACGTTAGACAATCATCATCGATGCCTTTTCCCTTTTCACTTTCAAATCCGCCATTAACAAAGGCCGAATTGTCTGAGATGTTATTCCCAACGTTAGCAGCTGAGGCTGAACAATTGGCCTTGACGCTTGGAGGCGTCAGACCACTATTCAATTCCTGGTGCGGTTTCGGAGTCATATTACAATTTAATTTCCGTTAAATTGAGCACTTGGTATTATTTAAAATTGTGAAATTAGCACGTTTTTATTTTATTTAGGACTAACCAACGAATACTTTGACGATTTATGTTTTCAAGGATTTATGGCAAATTCCCAAAAGATTTCACTAAGCAGTTTAAAATTTGTATTTGTAGTCCTCGTTTTATAGATGCGGACTACCGGACGCTCTTAAGTTAACTAAGTCTTGCCAATGTTCTCCTTGCCAATTTATGTAAGCTGCATATAGCTTCTTGCTAGAGTGAACTGAAGTAGCTTGGACTTGAATCTCAACACTCAAGAATTGCTTACCAGCACTAACAGAACATTTATCAGGTAAACAGCTGTTAAAGCTGAGCGTGTGCACGGTTAAGCCAAATGCTGTTTGCTTAGGTTCGAGTTGTCCGAACACCAACGACGAGCGGCGGCGGCGGTCGACAACACGACGACCAACAACGAATTGTATAAAGCTGAGTCTTATTCAAAAGCTACTGCAAAAATACCTTTGAGTGGGTAATTCACATGCTGCGCTTTGAAGTAGGTATAGGCGTTACAAATTAATATGGAATACCTAGGCAAACATCAATTGTATGATTTGCGAACAAGTACCATTTGAAAATCTGAATGAATTTCGGTGAATCACCCCTAGGAGCTTTTAACAATTACAGCTCTTTGCTGCTTCTAGTTTGTTAGAGGGACCGGTATATATCAGAAGCACCATTCCAATGCGGTGTTTTTTTTTTATCTTGCAGCTTCGTATCTTTAATTGCTCTGTGGGAATCTATGAAGTGGAAAGTCTATTATTAGCGTTGTTCGTAGTGGCAGTTATCAGCCATTGCCACCCGATATAGTGTCTGTTGTAATTTAAGTCTTTTGTTCGGATATGTGGATATTTGCGGTGGGATTGAGACTGCACTTGACTGCCAGCAATGACACGGGATGTTGTGGTGACGATTAGCAGTCAATTAATTTGAAAATCAACTGCCACAAGGTTCTTGAACTTATACATAGATACTTAAGTACAGTACACTACAAACTTACTATTATTTGGGTCAACAAAATGCTTGCCGTTTGCTGGCAGTTGATGTTGATTTTTAAGTGAATTCTGATTTAAATCGAATCAAGTCATGTGAAATTAAAAATTCAGCTAAAAAATGTTAGCCTTCAATTCAGCTGTCACCAGACGCAATAAATGTTTTATGACAGATGTGAAACGAAGCTGTTACTTAAGATAAATTACTAGAACTCGTTTAAGTGTTCAAACCGAAAACGAAAACAAAAAATAAATATTAGGAATATATTTCAACTTAATTGATAATATTTCCTCTTCCGGCAGTTGATCTAAAAAACTTGTCCGCTTAATATGTCTATTTCTGTCACTTATAAAATTGTATTCAAAATTTGTTGCAATTAAGTTATCGAGAGGTGTTAAATACCTTTAATCGTCTTGAATTTAAATAAAATACTAAATTTATGGTCATATAAAGCTTCCTAAATAGATTGAAAGGAATTTAAGTGGTGTTATGTAGCTTTTAATCTCGAAAGTCGCATTTGTCTTAAAAAGGGTACAACTATTTTATCATTAAACTATTAACATTATACTTGATAGCCCAATGAACTTCATTCCATTGAACATATTCCGAAAATGACATTCTAATGACAACTAAAAAAGGACAGGAATTTTATTGCGTTAGGAAATGTGTCATAAACACAGTTGTTGTGGGTGGATACCTCCAGCGACTGCCTTGGCCTTGTGATATGTTAATAATTTTAATTAATACAAATTTTAGTGCAAATTTTTTCTTACTAAGAACATAAATATGTTTCGCGGCAACTTAAAGTCAGTTTATGTGGTTATGTTACGATAAAATTCGGAAATGCAACTCTTATTGCGTATTTAAAACAACAACATCCTGGGTGCAATGAATTTCAAGGAAATGTGAAAAGCAGAAATATTTTTGCGTTCAATTTGAATTACGTTTTATTAAAAGCTTACGTAACGTTGCATGTTATGAGTTAAATTAAAATGTTTCCGTTTGTAAACGCAAAATCATCCATACCTAGGTATACTACCAGTTTACTAACTTCCCATAGTTATAGTAATGGGGCCGATTTTGTGAATCTCCAATTTTGGCATATCTGCATTTTTCGAGGTCACTAGAATCCGAATCAAACTATGTCTGACGGTTACTTACTTACTTACTTACTTAAGGTGGCGCTACAGTCCGTTTTGTGGACTTGGGCCTCAATCAACAGTCTCCGCCAGCCAGTTTGATCCCTAGGTAGCTGTCTCCAGTTTTGCACTCCAAGTTGATTGAGGTCCTCTTCCACTTGTTTGCGCCACCTGAGCCGCGGCCTTCCTCTCCTTCTACGTCCCTCGGGAATAGTGTCGAAGGCTTTCCGGGCCGGAGCATTTGTGTCCATGCGCTCTAAATGACCGAGCCATCTGAATCTCTGGACCTTGACCCTTCTGGCCACGTCGTTGCACAACCCGTAAAGTTCGCTGTTGTATCTTCGCCATTCCCCTTCAATGCACACGGGGCCAAAGATGACCTGAATAACTTTCCTCTCGAAACAGCCTAAGGCACGCATATATCCGATTTTGTCAAGGTCCATGCTTCTGCACTATACAGCAGGACTGGGATGATGAGGGTGTTATACAGTTTTACCTTCGTTGCTCGAGAGAGGGCTTTTCAACTCAACTTTTAGAAACAGCTATTAGCAAGAGTCTCGGCGCTGGTGTTATTGCCCGTGTTAAAAGCGGAGCCTAGGTAGATAAACTCCTCTACTACCTTGAAGTTGTATGCGTCTATTGTGACGTTCTGTCCGAGTCGTCGGTGTTGGGTGTCCTTCCTCGAAGACACCTTATACTTTGTGTTCCCCTAATTTACCGCTAAGCCCATTTTTGCCGCTTCTGTCTCAATTCTCACAAAGGCGCCATTGACATCACGCTGTGTTCTTCCCATTGTATCAATATCATCGGCGTACGCGAGAAGTTGAACAGACTTTTGCAAGATAGTGCTGAATGTGGAGTTTTGCACTATCTTCTCAAGAATGATGTTTAAGAAATCGAACGACAGTGCATCGCCTTGTCTGAATCCTTTTTGGACATCAAAAGATTCCGTAAGCTCGTTGCCAACCTTGATGGCGCAATGTGTGTTCTCCATCGTCATTTTGCACAAGCGAACGAGCTTGGCAGAGATGCCAAAACTAGACATAGCTTTATACAGTTCGTTTCTATAGATGATGTCTTAAAATCGATGAAAAGGTGGTGGGTCGATTTGGAGTTCATAGGTTTTTTAAAAAGGTTAAGGAATTTTTAATAGGAATGAAAAATGTGAATGTAGTAATTCGTCCTTTAAGCATGAAAATTATGATTATCTCGCGAACCACTCATATTAAATTGGTCTCAATCGACAAGCAATTGCTATTGCTAGATTGAGAACCGATAATTTTTCAGCGAAGAGATGAAAGTATTCATTTATTCATGAAAGCTATGATCATTTAAAAAAATTATATTAATCGATATTATATTACTGGTCAAAAAATTGGTTATAAACAATTGAAAATGAGTTAAAGCGGATATGAGTTACAGCGTCGATGGAAATATGGAATAACTTTGACAGATTTCAACCGATTAGCGTCATCGAACAAATTTTGGAAAGTTTATTGCATTACAATATAAACCATGAATCGGTTCACGCCAACAAAACTCGCATAAAAAGTGAAAATGTTCATTTAATGTAATTGTTCGGTTGTTGGAACCCAGCGTGCATATCAATTTCAATTTATTCAAATATTCATGGATACATTATTTATTAAGACTAAGTCTTTTAAAACAACACATGTTATGTCGTTGGAAAATAATATTAAGTTAAATTTAAAGTTAAAATAACAATTAAAACTAAAATAGCTAAATTAAAGTTGATGTATGTTTTATAATTTATGACGTGTGAATTATTTCAAAACAAAATAAATACAATTATTACAAATATGCTTTAACGAGGGGAAGGATTGCTTCTAAGTTGACTCGGACAAATGTTTGAACAAGATGTTTTTGATGACATTAAAACTTTCGTTGTGTATAGATTGTTTGATTTGATGTGGCAAGGAGTTGTAAATCTTTACGGTGTGACAAAGAAAAGGACGACTGGTAGTTAGGAGAGAAGTTCTAGGCAAAATGATATTGAATGTGCGCTGAGACCTGGCGAACGTAAGATAGTCATACAGATATGTTGGTCTGCGGTACTTTATCAGCTTAACTAATAGCAAAAGACTACGGTAATCAAGATATGTTCGAAGATCACAGCCTAATAACAGGTTTTTAAAGTTAGACACATGATCATATCTCCGTAGGCGGTATACATATCTTATAATTGAGTTGAAAAAAAGGTGCCAACAACACGCGGTGTTCCCAAGCGGTCCCCCATCTAAGTACTAACCGCGCCCGAAGATGCTTGATTTCGGTGATCGGTGACGAGAACCGATATTTTTTTTTTCCAAAATTCATTTTTTATTCATTTTCTCTTATTACTACTTAATACTAGACAAAGAATTCAAACTAGCTTATTCGGCCCTAGCGAGGTAACCGTCGGAGCGGAATTTTCTCCGATTTCCTCCGAATCGGAGACATTTTGCTTGTCGGAGAACTACCTCGAAGCAAATTTCGGAGGAATCGGAGAAATCTTATAATTTAACTTACTGTTACTGGCCCCAACCGGGCACTCTAAGAAATTCAGGGTTTACTTAAAATTAATGCCTTTCGGCCTATGAAATATTTTTTGTTTTTTATTTTTAACTTTATTTGTTTTTTCTCGTTAGAAAATTTTTAAAAAAACTAAAACTAACAACTACTTACAAACTAGAACAGCCACAGCAGCAAATCTAACTTTTTTTTTTATTTTTTTTTTTTTTTAACTTTTTATTTTTATTTCTTTTTTTTTCTCTTTATTTTTCTGTATTTTTTATTTGTTGTCCTTTTCAATGTGTGCCACCATGCCTACTCTACTTAAACCTAAACCCAAAACCCTTAGACTAAAACAAGTATACAAGCCGGCCAAGGCTTAAAACCCCACCCCGACTACCCATTATCAAGTGCTGACTGAAGCCACAAGAACTGGTGCTCCTGTTTCACCCTATCAATTCGGTCCCGTTCGGACACAGCCCTACTGAACCGGAGGAGCTCTGCTCCGTCCTGTGCGAGGACGTCTTGATGGTAAAGGAGCCGCCGATCGACGCACGGTTCTCCGCCTGACGTGGTAGATTAGCGGGATCGCCAATCTGTCCTGTATCAGACCGCATTTATCTAGGTGGAGGAATGCCTCTGGTGGAATGAAGCCGCTCGAGCGTGCACTATAAAAATATTCGTCGTTCGGATAGAACGCCCCAAAGATCAAATTATTCGTCGAAGTCATAGCTCTCGCAATGTGACCCCGAATAAGTGTTATCACGAAATTGTCAATTCTGTTAATCCGAGCCTCGTTGTACAGAACCTCGTTAGAATAGTAATGTACATAAGAAGATTCCGGTGTCCGATACAAACCGAGACAGCGCCGAAGACACTGCCTCTCGAACACCCGAAACTTCTCCATTTGAGATGGTGCAACGTTGAACCACACTGGACAGCCATAAACGATCATCGGCCGTATGAGGGCCATGTAGCAAATTACCTTCACTCTGGGGTCAAGCCGACTGCTGTAAAACAGCCGTTTCGTCAGAGCGAAGGCTCCTCTGGCCTTAGTCAGAGCAGCATCTATATGTCTGTCGAAATACAGATACTGGTCCAACCAGATACCGAGGTACTTCACTTCACTTTCGCTCGTTAATCGCTGTCCGTGAGGCCCGACGATGACCATCTTGCGCCAATTCTTGCGCGTGGCCCCGGCCAACGAGGTCCGGAACAGAATTGTTTCGCATTTCTGGACATTTATTTTCAGTTTCCAGTCATCGCAATATCGCTGAATCTTCTCGAAGTCACGTTGCAAGAGAATTCTAATGACTTCGACCTTTGGGGACGAGAACCGATATATTCATCTTGGTATGGTCGTTATCGTCAAAAGTATTGCGATCGTTTTGAGATTAAAAATTACACTATGCATCGCTTAGCTTCGAATTTCGAGAACCACGGGTTTGAAGCGTACCGTCCACATTTAAATCGACCACTTCCTCGAGTTCCTAGTCTATACGAGTTGTAATAGGATATTTCTGATTATAAACCGGTAAAAACTCATAAGTTTTGTTGATAACAGTTTGATTTGTTATAAACAATTGAAGTTATTTATTTTATTACTCTCCTCTGGGAAGTTAGTCGTGGGGGTCGCACTCATGTTTATTTATGCAAATACTTACTTTTATTTTTTAAATAGAACCAGCAAACAGATTTAAATCATGTTACCAAGTTGTTGACCCATAAATCGTCTCCAGTCAGTGAATAAAAAATCCATTCAGTTTTGTTTTGTTTTTTGTTTGTTTATATAAAGAAAACTTATAGTTTATTGGCTTCTCATTAATGAAAATTGAATTGAACAATTCTACAAACTAATATTTACAATATCTCTTATTGTTTGTTCTGATTTTCTTAACGTACACAAAGTACTCATATTTATACGATTTTCAAAATTGAAAATAATAATAAAAAAAGCGTGGCAGAAACATCATCATTACATTTACATTACCGTCGTACTATATAATTTTTATTTACCACATCTGTGTGTAAGTGTCAACCAAATAAAATAATTAACAACTTAAAAAGAATATTTATAGAAAAAAGAAAGAAATATACATTTATGTATGTTGGTGATTGTTTATTTACTAATAGTTATCTAAATTGAATTAGTTGTAATATTTTGTTTGTCTGTTTACTTATTAATTTTGTTTTATTCTTAAATTTATGATGACAAAAATATTAATTATGGTTTCTGTTTATTTTTATTTCTTATTTAACATTTTATGTGTCACAACATTATCTGAACGAATTTATTTAATTTTTTTTTCTTTAAATTTATGTTAATTATTTTTAGATATAACTTCAGACATAACCACTCATCCACACAAACAATATATAGATTCTGCAATGCTTAATGTATTTTTAAAATTAAAATTTAAATAAGAAATTAGAAAAAACAATTTAATTGATTTAGGTATTATTGTTTTGTGTTAACTTATTAATATTGCTCTTGATATTATTCTTCATTCTTTGCAAAACAAATTCATTTTCATTTGCGGAAGTTTTTCATGAATGTTCGTTTTAGTAATTTCAACTGAAAAAAAAATACATATTTACATACGTTTCATTAATTGCAATTAAACTTTAAATATTGTATCAACATAAAACTAAAAAGGATATTTTTAAATTAAAGTTTTTGTTGTTTTGATTTTTATTTTGCTTAACAGGTTCTCTCGAAAACGTGAAAACATCTAGTCATAGGTACTTTCTTCTTTTGTTTTTATTCTTTCTCCTAAAGATAATAACAATTTGTTGATCTAATCTGATTTTTTTTTAACTTTTATCTACACACTATAATAGTTATTTTTTACTATTTCTAATTTCAGCATGTTTCTTTTCTGTTTAGTAAAATATTTTAAGGGTGTAGCTTATTCAAATTAATAAATTAAGATGCTTTATCAGCTGGCTCTTTTTTGTTTGTAATTTTTAATAAATTAGCATAAAACTATGTTTAAGGCTTAAATAAATATATATTTATTTATGTACTGCATATATCTTTAATATAATATTTTTTTGTTTGTTTTTGAATATATGGTGATTGTTTTATGCAAAACTTTGTTGTTCAATCATAAATAGGAGTTACATTTGATGTAACTTTATATATCGGACAATATATAGGAAATTGGTTATTAATAATTTTTTTTGTTCTTAATCACTAGATGATCTTAAGAGAGAAGACGAGAGACAGAGAGAAAGAGAGAGAATGAGATGTGATTATTGAAATATGGATGTGCATTTTATTCAGAATATAAAAGAAAATTGAGTAATTTTGTAGTTTTTAGTTCTTTTTTGTATTCGCCCCAATCAAGGTAACCGTCGGAGTGGAATTTTCTCCATTTTCTACATTTTGCTTGTCGGAGAACTAACTCGAAGCAAAATTCGGAGAAAATTCCGCTCCGACGGTTACCTCGATGGGCCAAATAACTACTCTTACTCATGTTTTTCTTTAAAATTATTTTTTTATGAAACGATCGTAGTGTTTGTTTAGTTCTTGCTTATTATTTAATAACAGATGCTTTTTTTTTTATTAAAAAGGTATGTTACTTATGAGAGTATGAATCATCATTGCTAGGATCTAACTTTTATCAGGAGCCTTAAACGATTTGTTTTAACGGTCTCGTACAAGACAAAACGAAAACAGTAATTTGTATCTATGATTACAGAGTTAGCCTTCCAATTTGCATTGTTTTCATCGCATCGCATCGATCTTTGTTAGAAGACCGTTGGGCATAAATTCGTTTCGTTTTCTCCTGACTGCATTAATCTAATCTAAACACTCTTTCGCATACAACCATATTTGAGATATTTAAGAGTATTATTATAAATTAAGGGGAAGGGGACGATTTTTGTGATGAGTTTTTGGAAACTCGTCAACTTTATGGTAAAATTTAATCGATTTTTCTGTTGCATGTTCCGAATATTTGAACAAGGAACAACTAATCAAATTTTCAAAACTGATAAAAAGCATACAATTCTATAACAGTGTTCAAACAAATTGAGCGCGTTATATATGTAGAAATCCAGCCATTCATTTGAAATTCATCAATCCACTGCCTCATTACATTGAGAGTTCTGAATTTATCTTTGACTGAAATTTTACTTTAATTCAGCAAAGAAATTTGTGACTGCATGTAGTCTCGACAAGTTTTAGACATCTGGCCCTATCGAGGAAACCGTCGCGTCGGAGCGTCATTTTCTCCGATTTCCTCCGAATCGGAGACATTTTGCTTGTCGGAGAACTACCTCGAAGCAAAATTCGGGAGGAAATCGGAGAAAACTCCACTCCGACGGTTACCTCGATTGGGCCAGATGTCTAAAACTTGTCGAGACTACATGCAGTCACAAATTTCTTCATGGATTACAAGTAAAACTCAAACACTTTCGAGGGACCGATTACCACGAAGCATTGAAAGGAAGCTAAGACAACTGCTTTTTAACAGACTTATTTTAGTTTATTGAGAGAAAGACATATATTTATAGTCTTAAGGTTGATATGCACAAGAAAAAAAGAAGCCATTTATTATAAAAAAAAATCGTGTCAAATTTCCAGAAAGAAAGCCTTAAGGCTAGTTGCACACACACCGGTTTTGAACGGCCAGTATAAAATCGGCCGACATTTTACCGGCACACTCACTGGATTTTTACCGGTCTAACAATCAGTTGTAGTTGTAGTAGTATGTACCTTCAACAGGTCCGTTGTTTTTTTGTAAAAACTGTCAAAAATCGAGGAGTGCGGATTTTTTGTGAGATGCACATTAGAGTTTTAAAACAGTCTATTGTTTGCAAGAATACGAATACGTCCACTCAAAAAGACGACATCTTTGACACTTATGAATCGATTCTCCCATAAAGTAAAAGAACACTTGACAGCAAAAATCTCCCAAATGCACAAAATTTATATCAAACGTCAACACAATTCAATGTACTTCTTATGGTTTGACAGAACTTACAAAAACTGCCACAAGAAATTTTTGTGGCTAAAATCGGGAGACAGATGAAATATTTTTCTCTTTCAAAAGTGACAGAACTTACAAAGATCGAGAATAAAAGAACAGAAATGTGAGAGAATTTGGGAGTTTTCGTCAGTTTTAGGGAGTAAAAGAACGAGAGCAGTCGAATGGAATGGTCGGCAAAAAGTCGGTGCTTGTGCAAGCGTGTATTAAATCATGTACGCCACTACTTCCCGATACTGCCGGCGATACAGTTGCAGTGGACGGCCGCTCAGCGGCACCGATCAGAGGTCGGCGTGTGTGCCAGATCCCGTTCCCACATGTGGTTCACTATTGGAATTTGAACGACCGGTATAAAATCGGCCGTACAAAATCGGTGTGTGTGCAATTAGCCTTTTCCTTAATAACAAAAACAACTTCTTTTTTTATTCCTTATAACTGTGCCTGTCCAATCATAAAGCATATACAACAACCAAATGAAAACATTGCACTCTCGAACAGGTTTGTATTTTGTTTTTGTTTTTTTTATGTACAAAAGAAGAAACAATAAAATAAAATAAAATTTTATTTCTTTTTTCAAAAATAAAGTTTTGAAATTAATATTTTTCTTAAAAGACAAGTGAAGCAATAAAAAAAAATAAAGTTTAGGCTTTTCTTTTACGGTATTTAGCTATTATACAGTTTTTGTTTACTTTTAAGTGTAACTTTAAACATGGAATGAAGGAACATTCTTTATTTTATTCAGTATCAACAATTTTACTACTTACGAATATTGTTTTATGTTAATTATAGAATTTTATCGCATCATGTTATTTAAAACAACATTTTTAGCGTTGAACAATAGTAATTCTAATTAATAATCAAAAATTAAATATATATTTATATTCTACTCGTAAAAAGATTAAACGCACAACTCTTAAGATCCACTGAAGAAGGCGTGCGTGTCATCGAATATTGTTACATTTTTTTTTATGAAATTTTATGTTTGTTTTTCTAAAACTGCGCTGCATGAAACTGAAAATTAGATAAGAACAAAATTTTGTTTTGTTTATAAGCTATGTTTTGTGTTTACATAAATACATAATTAATCTATCTATTTGTTTATAAATATTTTAAGAACACTTTCAAGATACATAAATGCAAGCTATTATAAAAAAAAAATTATATAATTCGCAAACAATTAAAAATTAAGAAAATAGAATAATAAATATGCATGCAGTGGTAACCACACATAAAACTTCAGCCTCTGTAGCTGGTTTTGGACTTTCCTTTCAACGCACTGTCGTCGAAAGCGAAGAGAGAATAGCTGAAATTCCTGCCGAGGAGGAGGAAACATTTTCACACCCACAACAACTACCAATTATTATTGTTATTTTTCTGATAAGCCGACGAGGACGAGGACTGGCGTCGATGTTGTGAGAATTTCTGCTGCATATTTGAGCCACTATTACTACCACTACTATTGTACCTATTGTCAACGTTGGTTGCGGTGGCGGTGGTGGAGGTGGAATATCGAGAGGATCCATGCGACGAAGAAGATTTCGATTTATGATGCGAGGAAGACGAGGAGGAGGATGATGATGCTGGATAGGGAAGTTTTGGCGAACTACCGATGCGATCGTTGTCAGAGTCAACATCATCATCATCGTCGTCGTCGTCATCATTTGATTCTCCGAACAAATGGCTCATATTACTGCTGTTGTAACGGTGTTGAATCTGCAAGATTTTGTGGTGCGTTTTTGTTTTTTTTTCGCACACAGGATTTGATTGAGTGTTTTTGATTTTCTTTTTGTAATGAGAATTGTTTATGGAAGGGGGGAGAAGTGAGAGTTGCTGTTTTAAAATTCATTAAAGCCATATCCCGAAGCAACTTTGTGGAGTTAGAAAAAAAGTAAAAAATATATAACCATGTGCCTTGTTCTGGATAATCGAGACCGTGGCTTACAATCTACTGGGGATAAATGTTTCTGTTTCTTTAGATGATGTCCAATGGCCCAATTCCATGTTAAGTTCTGTCTATTATTTTTTGTTTTATTGTGAAAAAGGGAACTTAGTGATTTAAATGATTAAGTGTTAACAAAAATTGCAATGAACAACGTGTAAACGTGAATCCAATTACCACTGTTAATGGGTTATGCGTTATGCCCTTAAACATCCTTAAATATGAGAGTGTTAGAGTGTTGTTAATTAGAAACGAATATCCCATCAACCTTATAGAATTGAAGACATTATAAATCCCAAGAGAATAATGTGACTTTTCCCGACAATTCGTTTGTGTACTGACACGTCTTAAACAAAAGACATTGATGTGTTCCCAAACGTAGGTAGTTCTGCTTTCAACTAAAAAGTACCGGCCGGCAGTTAGACTAATCTAATCGTAGAGTTAGTGTTTCAACCGCGTCAAGTACAATCGACAATTTCAAACTTATTTAAACACAACAAAATAAAAATATCTACATTCTTCTTTATTGCAATTGACGAAATGTAAGTATACATGAGTGTGACTTTGCAGCATGTTGGAAATGAGTACAAAAAATCGTTTTCAATAAAAAATGGAATAAAACAAAAATCAAATCACCAAAAATATTGTGTTACAACCAAATATTAATGCCATATTTACACATTTATAACGACAACACCAACAAACGTTTGCATTGAGAACATTTACATGCAGAGAACCAACAAGTGTGTGTGTATTTGTTTTATTTTAAATAAAAACTACAAACTTACCTTATTTGATATTTGTCCTTTTGACGAAGAACTCGTTGATGAGGAAGTTAAAGATGTTGGGGGATATGTTGGGACCAGGGAATTAGCGGCTCCCGCACCTCCACCATTACTGTTGTTGTTGTTGTTATTGCCATTCATCTTACTGTGGTCATGAGTGCTACTACGTTTCTTTTCCCTCTCACGATCACGATCACGGTCTCTATCTTTCTTTTTACTACTACTACTGCTGCTGGTGGTGGTATTACTGCCGCTGCTACCATGATGCTGATGATATCCACTTAGGCCCTGAATACCACCACTTCCTCCACCTACCATCATTGTCTTTTGCTGTTCCATATTTCCGACGCTGCTGTAGCTACTGTCGAGTTTGTCTTTGGAAATTTTGATCTTGAGAGGGGGTGCCGAAAGACCGGCCGATCCGTCATAGTTTCCACCGCCCATTGATCCAACTCCTCCTCCTATTCCACTGCCAACGCCCATGGGAGCACTTATATCACCAAGTATCCTGTCCTTAGGAATTTTTATTTTGAATCCCAGCGGTGGTTGAACACCACTGACACTAGATTCGTTCGATGCATTTGATAAGTTAATCTTGATTTTGACCGGTTCCGAAGGTTCAGAAGCTTCGCTACCTCGTTCCCGATCTTTGTGTCGGTCTTTGTCCTTTTTATGTTTTTTGCGTTCCTCCTTATCCTTGGACTTGTCTTTCTCCTTGTGTTTGTGTTTGTCTTTTTTCTTCTTTTTCTCGAGTTTTGATGCCGATTCCACAGCACTTTGGTCTTCCATTTTGATGACCTGTTCGGAAATAACTTGTTCTTCTTTGATGGCCGCAGGTGGATTGCTCTGAAGAATTTGTTCGGGCAAAGTTGTCATGGTCGGGTCGAAAAGTTGCATTGAATCCTGGTATTCAGATTTGATGAGTGCATCAGTCGTCTTGATGAAGCCACTACTTGTCGAACAGAGGCTCTCCTTGAGAAGGCTGCTAACCAGGTCGGGGTTTGTTTCGATACCATTGACAACTGTCCCGCCAGGGAACGTTGAACCGGTGGACGTTTTGTGTGATGATGGCGGGGATGTGGGATTCATTTCGATTTTGCGAATCTTCGACTCTCGAAGCATGAGATCTTCTTCCTGCTTAATTTCCATACTGCTTGATGGACGTTTGACAACTCCTGTTCCGTAGTTCGTGGCTCCATATGGCGGTGGTATCACAGAGACTTGCTCTGGCTTTGGTTGTTTGCCATATCCCGGTGGTGGTTGGTTATGCTGACGTGAAGTAGCGATTGCCGCATTCATGTCCATCATTGAAGTGGAGGAAGACGAAGATCGGTTCTTTTCCTTTTTAGGTGTGCTTCGTTCCGATTTCTTCGGACTGTCACGACTTGAGGTTTTATGGTGACTTGGCATTTTGCTGCCTCCGTTATTTGTCGCATTCTGAGGCATCTTTTCCATGTAATCAGGACTGAAGATGGACGATGGCTTAGACGACGACGATGGCGGAGGCTGATGTTGAGGTGGTGGCTGTGTCTGCTGAGTCGAAGAAATGAATCCTTGTGAAGTACATTGAGAATATTTAGGTGGTGAACAAAGCTCCATTTGGTCGCTCTGTTGTTGCATTTGGGGCGGTTGTTGCTGTTGCTGCTGTTTGTTATAGGTATCCTCCACTTGCTGCCTTGAATATTGCAACGGATGCTGTTGCATCGAGGAGGATTGAATGATTTTCTGGGGATTATAGGAAGACTCGATTATTGGCTGTTGTTGCTGCTGCTGCTGCTGGTGGATTAGTTGTTGCTGTTGCATTTGGACGGATAATTGTTGATCGTATTTGCTATTGCTTATGCTAGTAGTTCTACTCGGGTATGCTGTTGGGTACATTGAAGACGGAGGAGGAGGTGCTTGGGTATTATTTGGAAGTTGAGAGTTGTAAGGTCTTAGCTGTTGCGCTTGTTGTTGCTGTTGCATAACATTTTGTTGCAGCATACTGCGGGTCATATCTACTCCAACGTTTTGCGATGATGTCGGGGGATATGATTTACTTGAAGGAATTTTATTCGGATCCATACTCCTTAGGTTGGGATCTTTGTGCAGCATTCTACTGCTGCTGCTGCTGCTGCTACTCGACTCTGATTTGGACATAAGTTTATGATTTGGAACAACAGCAGGTGGATTAAGTTGAGGGGGAACTGTCGATCGACTTGACGATTTGTGGTAGTTGGGGTCGTGCGCCTGAGGCGGTGGTCTTTGGGGAATTTGAGAAACCGGCGCTATAGATGGTCGATTCTGTGAACTCGACGATCGTGATGAAGAACCAACTGGCGGTGGCTGTACAGGTGGTTGCATTTGCTTGCTACTGTTGTGGCCAGCCACAGCTGGATATGGTTGTTGGGAGGGATCTCGTTGTCGACTAATTGCAGGATACGGTTGTTTGTGCATAACCGGCTTGTGTTCTATTAAAACAAAAAGTTATTTAAATTGCAAAAGATGAAAAGCAAACAACAAACCTCCAATGTCGCCTGATGGTGGCAAGATTTGCTTGGAATGATGATGCGACGACGAGGAATGATGTGGTCGATGGTGACTAGAATGCGATTCCGATCGCCTTGGCGGCTGTGACGATGACGTTGGAGGTGGCAACTGCTGCTGTTGCTGTTGTTGTTGTTGCTGCTGCTGCTGCTGGAGTTGTTCTTGTTGTTGCAACTGCTGATACTGTTGCACCTGTTGATCCATGGTCATACCGCCACCATTAGACGTTGTGTCGGTTGGAATTGAAGAGTGATATAGCTTCAGCATATCACCCATTTTCCAATCTTCTTGAGACTTTTTATCTTTGCTAACGGCCCTATTACTGGCACCTTGCGCTAGCGCTTTGATTGAATTCAATTTAGACTTCAGTCGGGCTGGACTTTTTTCGTAAATTGCAATAAATTCATCGGTTAGTTGCTTCAATAGGTCCATGGTTACCGTTTTGTCGACATAATGAAACCAATGCTTTCCTTCTGTCGATTGAGGTATCTACATTTTTTTTTTTTTGTGTCGAGGATTGGTTTTTTGGTTTAATCTTTTTGATTTTCTTTTGAAACAAAGATTTTTTGTATATTTACCTCCCATCTTGACCATTTGCAGGCTAAGTAAATGCAAAAACAGGCAACAACTGTTGGCCTATACTGTAAGCACATCGAGGTTAAATGAAGACTGTTCGATGCGAGGAAGTACGATGTTTGCGCCAGGTCTTTGCAGGCTAAAAATGAAAAGACACAGAAATGGACAACTTGTGGTTTAATGATTTGTTAAACATGGTATGCAAAAGTAAATTTAATATGAGTTTTCGGTTAGTTGGTTCAATCCTAAGGACCTCTTATAAAAGTTTTCTATTTACAGAAATTGGTATAAAGCTGGAGTGGAAATTGAAGAAGTTATTTCAAAGATCCAACCAACGTACTGTGTGAGTCTTAAACCGTTCTGCAACACTATAATCGGCACGTACCAGTGTGGCCTCTTAGGCCAGGCAGAACAACGATAGACCAAATATTAACACTGAGGCGAATCCTTTCCAGGATTCAAGGAAAGATTCAAGGACCAAGGAATTTCAAGTTAAAACCCATCTTTCCACCGAATTCAAAGCTCCTTATGAGCTAATAATGGCGATGTCTGAATTCGGGATCGCGAACAAACTGATCCAGCTGTGCCGCATGACGCTAACAATACGCACTGCAAAATGCGAATGGGGAACAGTTCATCCGAGTTGTTTCAAACATGCGCAGGGTTAAGACAAGGAGATGCGCTGTCATGTGAATTCGTCAGTCCTGGAGCAGATAGTGTGCAAGGCAGGTGAGCACGAAAAACACTATCTTCAACAAATCCACCCAGCTCCTAGGTTATGTTGACGACAAAGACATCATCGGTCGATCCAAAAGAGCTGTGCTTGAGGCCTTCACAGTGATTGAAGAACAGGCGAAACTCGGCTTGAAGTGAATGAGGACAAAACAAAGTACATGCTATCAACAAACAAAGCAACATCTGTCCACTTCCTAGGACTAAACGTCACTGTTGGTAGCAGCAATTTCGAGGTAGTTAAGGAGTTCAACTACACCGGAACCAACATGGAGATCCGACGAAGAATTGCCCTAGACATTTTCTGCTGCAACCGTTCCGGATGGAAGGCTGCAGTATCTCAGGCTGAGATCCTTCATGAATTGTGAGCGGGCTCTTCAAACATTCAAAGAAAAAAGGATTTTACACGCCAAACGAGGATATACAGAACTTAATCCCATCCAGGAAAAATTGACTTTTGTAAAATTCTCAGCACTCTCCTTGCTTCACATATGGACATAATTAGTTTTGTTTCTGTAAACACTCTTTACTACCTGAGGATTGAAGCGTTATTGCCTAATTAAAGGACGCGCTAATCCTAGCGCAAGGGAACAAGTAAAAGATTCAAACTGTCGTAATTGTAATTACTTTTTAAGCAGAAAAAACTGTCGTCGAGGGACCTAATTATTTCCAGGATATATTAAAATTCCTTGTTTACGTATCCGATACACGGGCAACAATTTTGATTTGGAATTTGTTTATAAATCTTCTTTAAAATACGCCACATATATACATTTAACTGAGATCTAAGCAATGTTTCAGGGTATTTAGATGTTAGGTTTAGGAGTAGCTAATGTTCTTTAATATTTGAAAGAACCATGCAATCTTTAATTCAAATTGCCCCTATTGCGGCGACAGCTCTTGAAGAGCAAAGGCCTAAGGCCTGAGTGCGTGTGAAGAATTGAGGGGAACTACAATTTAACGCCGATTCCGAACGGCAAAGCTGAGAAGCGTTTTTTTTAATGACAGATTGATACTCTTGGAAGTTTTGTCAGTTCTTCGCAAGAGGCAGTACCCGTGAAAAATGAAATAAAACCTCTATTGGCACGAGTAGGACTCGAACTTACGACGTTCTGCTTAGAAGCCAACGCACCTAGCCACTAAGCCACGAACACTACGACACCTACCAAATCTAAATATGAAATTCTATAAAAAATTTAAATAAAAAATTAAAAGAGAATTAAAAAAAAACAAAACAAAAATTGACATACATTTACCTTTAACTAGATGACATGTTTTCACAACATGCGTATGGGGATGATCTATGGCCACATCGAAACCCAAGGTCTGCAAAAGAACATTCTCGTTGAAGACCAAGTCTTGAGCTTGTTCATTGTAGTTAGCATCTGGCGGTGCTGTCGGAGGCTGAGTCTGGCATTTCTGTGAAGCTTTAATCACATGTTCAAGCTTGCGAGGCTGTTCCTCGACTTTTGCCGCTAGAAACAAACTCGCCGATGCAATGCCATTACGAGAGAAGTGCGTAAACGAATGGAATGCATAAAATCTATGCATATACACGATTGCTGTGTTGATACACAGTTGAGATCTATGAAAAGACAAAACAATTTGTTATTGAATACTACGGCTCATAAAAAAGGCCATAACTTACACTTGCAATCGTTGACCCATTTCTTGAATTAAATAGGCAGTCATCTGGCGATATGAGAGTTCCTGGTCGGGACTGATCCCATGCCGCCGACTTGGGGAGTTCGCCAATTGCTCCGATGTGAAATACCAAATGCTGTCCTTCTCCTTGACTTCATTGCTTGTGACGCTACCGCTTCCGGAGGACGATGAAGCCGGAGGGAGTCCACTGCTGCTGCTGTTGTTGCCACTTCCCAAAGACGCATTTATGGTAGCCATTTAGTTGGTTGTTGTTATCAACTACTGCCGCCGCGTTCAAGCACTATTTGTTGATTACACAATAGTTGCGATTCCGTGAAAGATCGGAAAAATCGAAAGAAAACAAAACCAAAATTGAGTTCATTCAAATGGAAGGAAAACAAAAAATAAAGGACTGGCGAGACGGGTTCAATGTTCACTTGTTTGTCAGAAAAATTATTATGTCGAGTCACGTATAATTGTTGCAAAAGAAATTACAAATTTAACGACTTTTTGATTGGGAGTTTTCTTGCAGTTGATTTCCTTTTTTGTCTGAATCCTAGATTCTATCAACTTTTGTTTTTGGACTAGCACCAGACACAAAAACACTAGGCACGCGGAGAAGGGCTTTTTGTTTTGGTTTGCAGTTTGTATTAATTACTTTTTGTTTTTTTTCTTTTGTGTTTTCTGTACTCACTTTCCCCTTCAAAACGATTGTAGCGCCAGTATTTAAACCAGGTATCTACAACAAAACAAAATTATGGGATTTTCCGTTTGATGCTTTCTCCCATTTCATTTTTTGCTGTTTCAAACGATTAGAAAGAGACAAATAGTGTAGAGGTATGCGAATTTAGGTGGATGGGGAAAAGGGAAATTGGGATTCGTTTCCTTCATCTTTTTTTTTTTATTGGTTCGTTCACAGCAAAAAATGAAAAAAGCAAATATGTCAAGAAACTTAATGCGATGTACTGCATAACATTTTTTATTTTTTTAGAACCTAAATTAAATAGAAAAACAAAAATTTTGCATACATGTTTTGGAGTAGATGGAAAACTTTCGAAAGATTCTTTCTTTTCGGAATTTCCCTTCTCTGTTGAGCGAGCATTTATTCACACGAAATTTCTTTTCTTTTTTTTTTTTTTGGTTTGGTTTAGGTCTTTATTCTCGCTATGAACGACAATGATGGGCAAAGGCAGACGCCATTTATGAAAAAAATTTCACGTAAGCTCCGAGTTTTTGGTTGGTCGCGGAGTATGGCTCTGGATATTTTCACTTTTTTAGCGATTCGGCGGCGGTTTTAATTTGTAATTGTATATTAACGAGTTAATATCGCATTAGAGCGTTCGGTTTTCAATTGAATTAAAACAATTGATGTGAGTTTAATGTGAGAAATTTAATAAAAAATTAGCACTTCACAGAAAATGATGTTGTATCCGCAAGAATGGCCGACCCACAACATGAAGGGAAATTTGTTTACGTCAGAATTTGCTATAATTACTTGAGTGATATTCAAAATGGCGTTCGCAAAAGGGTATTTTTGGCATTAAGAGTTTTTGTATGTAGTTTTTTGGCGTTTTTGCTTAAAAATAGTGTTTTAAAAGTTCAAATTCAATTGTTAAAATGAGTAAATTGTAATTATTAACCCCTGTTGGTACGTGAAAACATCAAAAGTGGCTAAATGTTAAAAAATTCTTAGGAGGCGCTTACATTTGTTTTGGGATATTTTGTATATATACCGCGTTCAGGTTATTAATAAACGAAATTTTGTTAATTAGTAAAGTAACGTTTGCGTTTTTATTTCTCAAGTTAAAACAATTTATTGCAAACAGCAAGATGCAAGAATTTTAATTACTTAAAATGAAGTTAAATTAAATAAATGCAAGCATTCAACTCTGTAGCCAGTAGTCATATTATGTGAGTCTGTGACTCAGTTGTAAGCTAGTTGTATCGTTGCGATTTCTGTGTCTGAAGCTATCCAGTTTCCATACTCGCACAATTAAAACGATTAAATTAAAATTTTCACTTGGAATTGATTTTACCATTCCTTAACAAGTGTTTGTTCTTCCTTAAAAAAGCAAACATCCATTATAGCAAAATTTCCCATTTCTGGAACAGTTCATGTCGGGCAATGCCGTGTTGTTCAAAACGACAGTGAACACATCCCTCTACCAACAAGAAGCCCCTCACAATTTTCACAACAAAAACCTAATCGCGTGTGTCGGTTGTTATCGGTCAGCAATTTTCCACAAGTTAATTGAATTTCTATCAATTTATTGAATATAAAAGGCCAAAAAAACATTTCCCTCTTGAAAGATCGAAATAATGGAAAAAATCACAGTTCTCCAAACGCGTGAACTGCCCTCTAAACATAATTTATTCGATCACGAAAAATTACGCGAGCAACTTCATGTGGAGATCGAAAAAAAATCCAAGGCTTGCTCCAATCCAACTTACGAGTGCTCCATACCTCGATTAGATGGCTATGAATTTTGCATTCGCCACATTCTCAAAGATCCAAGAGCACCCTTTCGACCATGCGCCTATACCTTTGCCAATGGAAAGAAATGCCCTCAGGCGACTCCCAAACATGACACTAAAAAGGATCCATCACTCACCACTTACTGTTTTGAGCATAGTCGCCTATCGCAATTGACGACGACACGAAATTCAATTGGCAAACTGAAACAAGTGGAAACCAATGAAGTTCTCTTAAACAGTTTGTCCCATCATTTGAGTATTGAGCCGTCGTCGCCGCCACCACAAACGTTTTCCTGTGAAGTTGATGAAGAAATTGATGTTGTTTCACCGAATATCAGACAATTTGGTGAGAAAAATTCAATGCTAGTTTGTTAGGTTAGGAGAGTTTTTGATTGCTTGTTTTATTTTTCAGTCAACTATGAACAAATATCAGATCTTAACACTGTCAACAATATGATCAAGAAGAAGCGCCGAACTCTCGACTATGCATCAGACAGTTCAACAGACGTCGAGCCGATAACCTTGCAAAACACATCGAAGGGACATGAATGGGATATATCAGACGACGAAAGCGTTGATTCGCAAGATGAAGATCTGCTGAAGTGAGTAATGATGATTTAGTGGAAACATTTAGTTAATTTAATGCGTTCGTAGGCATGCAGGAATTTACACAAATGAAGAAGCTCTTGCGATTTCAAAGAAGAAACTCATCAGTCTTCAAAATCTGTACATGGAACAGATAAATCGATTGCATCATATTTTGAAGGAGAAACGTCGAAGGTACTTGCACGCAATTCGCAAAGAGAGGGAGTCATTATGTAAGCTTTTTTCACTCTTGTCTCCAAACTCATGAATTTATTCATGGTTTGATAAGATCCTTGGTTAACCAACCATTTGCCATTGTATTCCCGCAGGCAGCATTCATGAACAACAAAAACGATCGCCAGGCGAGCGCAGTTTGTATGAGAAACTCAAAGCTCTCAATCACTACCATCGACGCCATGGCATCGAAGCAGTATTGCATAGAAAGTTCAAAGAAAAGCGTTCCAAAACCAACGACGGCTATGTGGCGAAAGGCCTGCCTTTTGTTAAATGCATTTTCACCGAAGGTGGCGTCAAATGCGGCGAAAGAGCCATGCCCAGCTGTAAGTACTGTCGTAAGCATATTCTCGAAGATAAGAAGCAAATACTCTTCCGTGCGTGTGGAGTTGAAAAGAGTGGTGTCGTCTGTCAAGAACCAGTACCAAATATATTCGATGATGCTACTTGTGTTTTGCACATCAGCATCCCATCTAAGAAGCAATACATCCAGAAGGTAAGTTAAGAATTCTTTAAACTTATTCCTATCAGTCCATCCTTTTTTCCCTAACATTTTGTTGTTGTCAGTTGAGAAGCGTGAAGCAAGTCGAGCAAATCGATTTCGAAGAATTTGAATAAAGTAAAAAAACTTCATGCAAAATAAAAACTTTTGAAATTTTAAGAAATTATCAATATTATCCAATATTAACTTATTGTTCACGTTTAAAAAAGGTAAAGCGTTAAAGGATAAGTCTTCTTTTTAAACGGACATTTGTGTTTTGTTCATGTTTTCATTTGCAGAAGTACGAGTCGGAGACCGAAGAAGACGACGAAGACACGTCAACTGCTGCAGCTGCAGTTGTAGAAGCCACAACAACAGGAGTTAATTCGTTATTTATTAAGTCGAATGATGCCAGCGACATTGCTAAGGAAGAACCAAACTCGACAAAACTAGATACTTCCGTTGAAATCGATATAGTCGAGGAACCAAATAAAAATGTCACAATTTCTCATGATGAAAAGTCGAGCGTGGTTGAGATTAAAGATGAACCAGCCACGGAAATAACTCCTAGCGCTGACAAAGCTGCAACTGCTGAGACAAAAGTGGATATCGTACCAACTGCAACTGGTTAAACAAAGTGTTTTTGTAAAGACGGTTAAATTTAAGGCTTAGTAGTTTGTAATCAGTAAATTGTTTTTCTTGTGTTCATGCGGCGCAAATAAAATATTCTATTAACATAATCAGTAAAAATGTGTATTGCTTACTTAAGGTGGCGCTACAGTCCGTTGTGGACTTGGGCCTCAATCAACAATCTCCGACAGCCAGCTCGGCCCCTAGCTCCCACTTGTGTGCGCCAATTGAGTCGCGGTCATCCTCTCCTACGTCCGGTTCCTCGGGAATAGTGTCGAAGGCTTTCCGGGCCGGAGCATTGGTATCCATCTCCATCTGAGTCTCTGAACCCGTAAAGTTCGCTGTTGAATCTTCTTCTCCATTCCCCATCAATGCACACGGGGCCAAAGATGGCCAGAAAAACTTTCCTCTCGAAACAGCCTTAAGGCACATTCATCCGATTTTGTCAAGGTCTTGTCAAAATCACGTTTGAAGCTGTCGAGGTATAGCATATTTTATCTTTCCTGCTTTACCAAAACACCAATTTCGGTGTAGGTAAAAAAGATTCATTAAATGAACATAGAGGCGCAAAATTATAGTCCGCTAATGAACAACTTTAAGGGAATTTAGGCCGTGTGCGAATTGGATGAACTGTGGTTAAAAATGGATGAATTTTTAACCACTACTGTCATATTTTAACCTGCTCAGCAGCTAGTCAAATAATGCGAAGTGTCAAAATTTAACCAAACGTCAAGTTTTAACCCATTTTTAATTGAATTCGCACACGGCCTTAACTGAATTCGCACACGGCCTAAGCGTGATAATAGCTTAAAATGACGTTTGAGTCATGTCTGAAACGTCATTTTAAGCTAGTCTCACACTAAACTTGTTCATTAGAGGCCAGTTATAGCTATCATTGGTTTTCATCATTGAAACACATCATTGGAATTTTTCTGGTAGGTCGGTTATAGCAATCATTGAAAATTTCTGTCCTGAAATTTTTTCCTGCCGTAATTTTATCATTGGAACTGTGAGAAGTTGAAACACAGATCATTGGAATTGTACAAAATTGAAACGCAAATCATTGGAACGATTTGTTTCATTTTTTGACATAAAACAATCAGCTGTTCAGGAAAATGAATTTACAACCGGAAAATGGAAAAACACATTTTAAAGAAAAAATAAGAGTGTAATTGAACTTTTTTATGTCAATAAAATTTTTTGGAGTGATTTCCGATCCCAATCGATCGGAATTTGTACTTCTATTTAAATGAAAACATATTTAAATATCCATTCAAAGATTTTTCCGGATCCATTTCAATGATAGCTATAACCGGCCCCTTAGCGGACTATAATTTTGCGCCAGAGATTTTAGCAACTTTCTGTGCATTTGTAGAGGATAAGTTATCCCTGGACACACTCTCCCATGCTTGATGAGAATTTGATGTATGTAAATGCCGCTTTAACCTATTCAAGTAAAAAATAAATCAAAAATCTAAACTGGCGATGGCGACATCTCAATAACCATATCTTCAAATGAACACACCCTTAAGATACAAAAACCCACATACAAAACAAACACACCTTTTCAATAGCAGCAAATTCCAGGCTGTCAGCAAGCCACTTGACTGGAATGGCAAATGTCACTCGTTCTTGGAAAATTTATAAACAAGCAAAACACGTGTGTCTATTTCACGGCGTTTCTTTTTATATAAAATAATTAAATTTACAATTTCTTTCCTCAAATAATTGCCTATCGAAATCATGACGAAATTTGTAGCTTATTTCAATCTGTGTCCGATACATGATACCAAAGAATTTCTGGGCCTATCGCCCGATAGTGATAGTGGCAATATCATAGCAACTATTGGTCGGAACATAGCCATCGTGATAAAAGTAAGTGAATTGAAGGAGATATTGATGAAAAAATATAATATTTAACCGTTTTTGTCCAAAGATATCAACACAAAAGCAAATGCGGAGCTGGTCTATGCTTGAAAAGTTTACTTGCAAAGTTGTGTTCGATCAGAAGAGCCAGCAGTACGTTGGAGTCATTGCCAATCGATTTGTTAGGCTATGGGGTGAAAATATCAGTGATATCAACAAGTGCAAGAAACTCAAGGTAACAATATTCGAATATTTACTAGAGTATGCCTAACATTGCTTTTCCATACTCTTTGTAGTTCCACAAGAACATTGCTGACTTAATTTACACCGCCGATGAGGCTGTAATTGTTTATGCCGACGGAACATGTGAATCCCTTTCATCGGGTATACAATCCAGAAAAGAGCATGCATCTGAGAATCTTCAATTCGAAATGTTATCAACGCTACCAATAATCGATCCAAAAATTGTCGATTTTCAAAATGGGCGCAAATTGTTGGTTTATTTCCAAAACGAAGAATCGAAACCAATGCAAATGATTACAAGAGAATTGGATCTGACTAATTTGAAGCCAGTTGGAGATCTTAGGAGCCTGATGCTGCAGAGACCAGGAGGAGGAAATGTGTCTGTTTCTGGATTTGCCATAATTGAAACTGAAATATCACCGGCCTTGTTTACTATTTGTAAGTGTGAAATGCTAATATTTAATTTCTTGTTACTATGTCCTGTTCGTTTTTAAGGGAACGATGGAAGAGTCTTTCTGGGAAATTTCGTCGATAACTTATGGCATCGAAATTCGCCTGGTCAATTTGTGTCGATGTTTAACGACCTTAGAGTCGACACACCTCTCACGATCCTTGGAGTTTCAAAGCATTGTGTTGCAATTTATGGGGCCAATAGCACCCAAGAAGGTGGCTCCTTACTCCTGTACAACACACAATTCAAAGTCATCAAAGCCAAACAATTTTTCAAAATCTTCTTCAACCACTCTCGCCTGTGGCTAGCTGGGTCCAGTATACTTCTGGCAATGGGTCAAAACCTATCGGTGGCTTCCTTCCAAACAAGCAAAGAAAACCTCTCAGATTTGGTTGGTTCTCAAATATCAAATGACTTCACACAAAATGTTGCCGCCGAGTTTGTCAACGAAGAAGAGGATCTTGAGGAAAATCTCCGTTTGGCCGAAATTCAAAAACCGTCGAGAAAGACGTTTAAGAAAGACTTACCCATGGAAGAAGCGAAAATTGCAGATGGTAAAAAAGTACCTTTTCAAGACGACTACAATTTCAACAGAGAACTTAGCCGACTAATCAGTCAAAATGTTCACGTTGAACTAGTGCAAGCAGATTCATTAAGCGAAGACTTTGATATTGACACAATGGCCAATTTCAATGATACAGGATTTGCAAGTGAAGAAATACAGATAATCGCAAGACAAATGGAGCAATGTGGGGCGAGTGAACACGAAATTACCGAAAAATTACTGTCGGTGTTAATCAAAGCCAATCTGGTGGAAGATATCGCCGTGTGTCTGCGAAGATATACGAGTATATCGGAAAGAATTTTAGTTGAAACACTAAAGTATGTCCTGCAGGGTTTCAAAATACCCTCGAATGATTCTGTTGGCGAAAAGCCCTTAACTAACGGAATACATATGGAAGTTGACATTCCTACCGAAATCGACAGCGAATTTCCAAAACTTAACCTTTTGCAAAGCACCTACGAAATTAAGAAAGTCAACCATCGGCATGACCTTATGAATATTATTCTTTCGTGTTCCTTCGATATCCCTACAATATCGATCCATATTGCCAGGAAAATCGATTATGATGAAATTTTATTGATGCTGGAATACCTCTACACACTAATCACTAGTAAAACTGACGTTCTCGAGGAGAGACCCGACTGCCCGGACAAAATTGACGAAGATGTACGGATCCTCAGATGGTTTGGCGTGCTTCTAGAAACACACTTTCAAAAAATGACTTTATCGAAAGACGAACGTCTTTGTGAGATATTGACTAAATGGAATGGCGTTTTTCTTGGATATAAAAGACAGATATCTGAATTGCAGAGCACCGCCGCTGCTTTGTATAATATTGTTAGGAAGAAAGAAACTATCAAAGAGAAGAAATATACAAACTGGTATTCAATCGAAGAAGTTCGATTGTATTGAATAGTTGTTTCCGAAGTTTAGGCATTAAGTTGTAGATTTTAATATAAATACATTAATGTAAATTGTTATTTAATAGTGAAGTAAAGTGCTTTTGATCCAAAATCATCAAGGTCAATGAAGTTGTTTCGTTTTTCTTTTGAATATCTTTCAAGGATCACGACATCATGAGTGAAATGTATGTTTTCCACTTTTGCATTTTTTAAAGATTGGCCCTAGTTTATCAGCTTCGTTTACTAGAAATTTAAAGAAGGAATCTAAAAATGTCCGAAGATTCCTATGGTATTGTGGATAATGGCCTCACTGCAATAACACCAGCAGTGCCTCTGACGTGAAGGTATAGTCCGTCTGTCAGTTTCTAGTCCTTTTTTATGTGTTCAGGCCTGATATATGTATTTGTTTGCAGGTGAGGTTAGGTTTCGGGGGCAAGATCCCCCCCATCCGACGAGCTGACTCCGTGCATCGCAAGCAGGCCGCGTCCCCGGAACCTAGCATTCTTTCCGTTTCCTACCCTAGTATCCCATTCCTAGCTTCCTTCCTCTCCAAAATCTGACTTGTCAGATTTTCCCCAATGCTCCCCTCCTCTTGCCACGCAACAAATTGGAAAAAAGTGCTTGGCAACCTCTGCCACAACACGCCTTTCGGGTTTGGACTTGGAGTCCAAAATTGTATGAACGAGCATTTCCACGTTTCTAGTTTCTAATTTTCTATTTTTTGTTGTTCCACAGACCTGGGCCTATATTACAATAATAGCAACAAAAACACTTGATTTCGTTAAGTTGCGATGACGATTTACGATATTCGTTATTTTTACGATATTGCGTTTCATTTACTACTACATTCATTTCTGACTTCTTTTTTTTCTCTGATGACAGTTTCTTTAGTTTCTGATATTTGTTTACGGAATCACATCCATTTCCATACTTATGTCGTTTTCCATTGGTCTTTTTTGAGGTTTCTTCTTCTACCTCCAATGGAATGGGTTATGATGTACCTATATGTAATTATTCGGATGATTCTGTTTTCTGCTCCTCTCAGAAGCATTCCGTCTGTCAAAGTCAGTCTGGACTCTTCCGAATGCTTCTGGACGTCCAATGGAAAACGACATTAAACTTAAATTTAAACACCACTTTACAATAAGAAATAAGAAACAGCTGAGGGGAGGGCTCTATACTTCGTAAATCCAAACTCAATGGTCTCAGTATTTGCATGACCAACCACCTCTTGTTGAGTGATGTGATTGGGATTAACGAAAACTTATTAGACTGGGTTCCTGAGAGGTTCATCGACAATCTACACTGATGGCTCAAAAATGAACACTAGAGTAGGTGCAGGATTCTAGTAGTAGTAATAGTCTGCCACGAGCAGTCTATCGCGGTGACCCAATTAGCGCTGGGTTGCGCCGTTTTGATACCATAAAAACTCGTTTGACCTATTTAAAAGAGCTGAGCTTTTGTTTTGAGTTCGCTAGCTGGCGATCTCAAGTTCGCAGAATTGAAACAATCAGTTAAAAATACGTCTCAAGCCCACTTTGTTGCGCTTAGAAAGGAGATCAAATCTTTGATCCTCAGTTCGAAAAGTTCATTTAGGTCATTGAAATGACTTTCCCAATGATTTGGCTCTCGTTTTGGCTAGGGCAGGAAACTTACACAAGAAGAGAAGATCCCCACAACTACGACAGGCCAGTGTCCAGTGCATGTTGCAACGACCCTTGCTATGTCTTGCCTGGGTCTGCAAATAAGGTTATTAGTACGGGATTTGGCGCACCTACAGCCATATCCTTCTAGATATGATACAGTTGGTTAGGCTACTCTCTGTGCTTTGATTCAGCGAGAAAAATTGAGAAGATCTTGTGCTTCATAGCACCAAGATGATTGTTAACTCATTCCGCGAGTGAGCTATGAAGGGCTGATCCTTGCCTTGCCAAATCAAAGCTTGTTTCATGCTGCCGCGAAGAGCTTAAGGTTCTTGGCGCACAGCACAACATTAGACTCTGCTGGGTCCCAGGCCACAGCGATATACTAGGCAATGAGAAAGCCAATGAATTAGCAAGATTAGGGTCAATGCTTGACGTAAGCCAAGCTCAGCTAGTTAGCACCCCTACCTGTTATTTAAAACAGGAAATCTCAAAAAGAATAACTATCAAGGCCGATGAAAGGTGGACGTGGAACCTTCTTGACACCTGCGGCACAACAAGAAAGATCTGGCCCTGTTTTAACAAACAAAGAACGGAAAAAATTATGCAGCTACTCAAGGGATCACTTCGATCTCTTGTAAGCATAATCACCGGACATAATCTGTTAGGTTATCATATGAAAAAGATGAGATTCAGTTCAGATGATCTATGCAGTGGATGCGGTGACGAGGAGGTGCATGAAAACACTCCGCACTTTCTGTGTCACTGTCCCGCACTTTCCCATCAAAGGAAGAAACTGCTTGGCAACTATTTCTTCGGGGATTTAGAAGAACTCTCTAGTACGCCAGGTACTAACATTCTGAACTTCGTCAAAGCCTCTAAATGGCTTGACTAACTGAACACATAGGTTTTTCTTATTAGCTTGAGTATAGCAATACTCACGGGTATCACAATGGATCTGTATTGATCTAAGTGCGACGGTAAGGACATAACTGTCAGCCCCTAAACCTAACCTTGCCTTGCCAGCTCGTCAGCCCCTTCATTGCCCTCAAAGCTAATGTGACCCAGAACCAGGTGCAGAATTCTACTCAGAAAGTCTCAACCTCGCTTATTCTTTCATGCTCCCATAGCAGCATCTTCCAACTATGGCCTAGATACGATAAAAAAAGATCCGACAGGATTTTAATTCTTAATAAACCCTCTTTAATATCCCTTATTAGCAGTGGCATATTATCCTAAAGGCAAACTAGGCACGTGCCTAGGGGCGCGTCAACAAAGGGGCGCACGGGCGCAGTATAATTCTTACAAGTGGCAAATAATGAGAGTTCATACGTGTGGTTGTTAAAATAACAAACTTGTGAACTCAAATTGCACTTGCATCTTTGGTTAAAATAAAAATCGGTCCTGAGCAATTACTCTTAAAGTACAGAGACAACTCGGTTTGCCAACTCGGATATCGACTTAGCTCTCTTCTAATTTTGTATGCGTTTTTGAATAGGTATTGATTTTACTTGTTGTAGGGGCAAATAACCTAATGATCGAAGTTCATCAGCGGATGGCAAAGATTTCGACGGATTTAAAATCCAATTTTTCTGCTTTTTAAGTTCTTTCTAGAGTTGCCACCCGGTTTGCATAAAACCAACTCGAGTTAACTTGGTTTACAAAATTAACGTTGCGGCAGATCATTAATTAACCAAATTCTTAAGATCTTTCGGACAATACTATAATAGATCGCATGTTAACTAATAGCGTTTTTTTTGGTCGTCCGGAACTGTTCCGAACAGTTCTGTACTCGTTCACTTGGCACAAGATGACAGTTCTTATTCTGAATAGAACAGAAAAACGATTCCGAATTTGAAGTCAGAATCAAAAACAGAATCACGCATACATGCACACACTCGCATATACGTACTCGCTGCCATGTTTACAAATAAAGAAATTAAAACCAATGTCATGTCATCTGCAATTCTGCATATGAGGTTTCACAAATACACAACCATTCAACCCTTAGAAGCAAAAAAATGTGTTTGCCTGTTCGTTTGGAATCCGGAATCGGACAGTTCTGTGTACAATTCCGGATTACCAAAAAAAACGCTATAAGTCTCTTTTTCCTTGGCCCCTATTTCAACGCCTTTTTTTAGGCGCGTTGCAGCGATTTTGGTCTATTCTACGAGATATTTCCATATAGGGGCGCCAGTGAGATGCTTGCCTATGGCGCCCTCAACCTTTAATCCACCACTGCTTATTAGTATAATAACAGGGCATAACATACTTGGCTGCCATAAAAAGAAGATGGGGCTTACCGATGATCTTTGCAGTAGCTGCTGCTGCGGTAATGAAGACGAGCATGAAGATACTGCTCATTTTCTCTGTCACTGTCCTTCGCTCTGTCTTACTTAGTAGAAAACTCTAGGCAACTTCTTCTTTAACGAACTAGAGGAACAGGAAGTTACAATACTTCAAGGTATCACAATGGATCTACATTGATCTAAGTGTGACGGTAACACTACCAACTGTCAGCCCAATAAACCACACCTAACCTAACCTGAGAATACATATTGCGAGTTTCTTGATGAATAAATTCCTCGGCTTTGACAATTCAACACTGATAATCGTACTTCAAGGACCCCTTAAGTCCCATTTCATCTCGCGTTTTGGCAGGACTTGAGATCCGTATCTGCTCTCGACGTAGTTACTACATCGTGAGGTCTTCGATTTAAGAGCAGTCCAATGCCCAAGAAAGTTGCTTAGTCCAGACAAAAATTATGATTTTCTCTGGATTTCATCCTGAATTCCTTAATATTATCTCTAAAGAATTACTTTCTATCATTTTCTGCACATAGCCTCATCAAACACTTCTTACCATTCATAATTCATAAAAAGCTTCAGCTCCAATAACCAATAAAATTCAAGAAATGTTTCATCTTGTAAACCTGTTAATTTTCACCATGATTCCCATTTTACCTACTCATCCCATTTATCCTTATAGGACTAATGATTTGATTGAAAAATTAATTGCATTTGTAGAACTTCCGGTGTGACAACTTAAATCTTACCAAATATAGACTCAAACCTCCATCACTATGTACCTACCTACAACAAAAACAAAAGAAAAAATAAATCTTCCAGAAAAAGATTGGCTCAAGAATTTGCTGTTGTGCATCCAGCATCCAAGTGGAATGTAGTTTTTGTACACGCGCGAAACTGTACCCTTTTATTGAGCACACCAACAGCGCGCGTTCCGCCAAACTTAAACCAAACCGAACCAAACCAATACAAACCGCAGCTATCAGCGCAGCGCAGCATACCAGCATTTCCCCCTTGAGAAAAAGAAGGACCTGCCTGGCAACAACAAGTTTTTTCCGAACATTTATAAATCTAAAAATAAAACCGACAGTTTAAAAGATATAAATAAAATTTTCCAAAAAGCAAATAAAATGAGATACGAAAAAGGCAGAGACATACAAGCGCGCGAAATACAACAACAACCATACGAGCAACTAAGGTCCATCATGAGTTGCAATAAAAGTTACATTCTCTGATGCTGGTTGCATAAAACTACTCCTTTCCTTAGGACAACGACTACGATGCTACCAAAAGGGGCAACATTTTTCATCAACCAAACCGATACTCTTCCCGCACCCATATAGGACATTATCTTCCCACCTTGTCCTGCTATAAGCTTGCTCTGGCAGAGTCTTATTTCTCGTTATTAATTTTTTTTTTTCTCAATCGAACGACATCAACCGGACCGGACCGGAGAGGTCCGCGCATAAAATCCGATTCGCATAATGGCTGTCGTCTTCTGGCCAGGCTTACGTACTCTGGTACGAAAGATATCTCCTAAGCCTGGTACATGCCCACGGGTTGAGGCTGATTTCCTCTTTCCGCCAACGCGCTCGATGTGTTTTCTCCTATCCAAATATAACCTCGTAACAAAGCCCAACATCTTAAGGCCATCACTGCATCTGAGAAATACCAATTTATTTAACTCCTTTTTTATACAAAAAAAACCTTTCTTAACGACGAATTGTTGGACTCCTGGTCCCAACTCCAAGGTGTAGGTTAGTCGCCAAGTTCAAATGCACATATACCGGATTCGGATTGTGTGGGGGCATTTACATGGGACTCCACGGATGCTGTGCTCTGCAGCCAAGCTGATGTCCTATACACGCAAATGCATACAGTGATATCCGATTATATCTCATCCGTAGGAGAGACTCCGTCGTCGTCGTCGAGGAGTTGACTCGCGCTGTGTCTTCGTTAAGGTTGTCCAATGAACCAAACCAAAGTGGAAGAAGACAAAAAAAAACATAAGAGTTCAACCATCATCAAGACAACACAAATAATGGAACAAAAAGACAAAAAAAAAGAAACAATAAACAATCTAAAATCTCTTAAGGAACAAGATTCTTGTTTCGGTTACATTTTCTTTTTGGTCTTTCAATTTGAGAGGTAGGTTTCATGTACACGATCGACCACGACCAAGAACAAGAAAATGACAACGACACAACGAGAACGGTAGATCAGAGCACGAGTATGAAGATGATGAGGACTGGGATAAAAGGAGGCCCCTTTGGCTGGCTTATACCTACCAACCGACCATGAGTCGAGTCGACGTGTCTTCAATATAAATGGCTTGAACTTAAGAACTTTTAACGATCTTTTAGAGTTATACGAAATTAAACTGGTTTCCATAGTTTCGATGATAAAACTGAGAGGAGAAAGATACATTACATAGTTTGGGCCATAAAGAAAAAGTGAGGCAGATAAATGATCAGAGTTGAAGTCAGAATGGCTTTTACATACTACATTCAATTCTATATACGGCAACATACATAATTCATCGATCTGATGCTTAGCCAGATGAAATTACTCGGAATGGGGTGATCGGGTTCAATGATACCGAACTTTTACAACTGACGAAATTCGTGAAACATAAAAATTCGCCCCCTTAAACTTCGAGCTAGCGCTCATATTCATCTGGGAGTCTTTTATCGTTTGGCTTCGGGTAATGAAATAAGATTCTGAGGATTGACTTTCTAATTTTTGTTCACAATGTCCGCTTGCAGTAAAAATCGCACTGGAAAAAACCAATGGTCCAATAATTTCATAAACAGTTTATCTAACAAGATGACGAATATCTTCATTTGCTAGAAAAAGGAATATATGCGAGAAATGAAGAAAAATTTGAACAGGTTGTTACGTCACAATGTAGTACTTGTCAAATCTGTTTGCAAAAAAAAATAAAGGCTGAATCACAAACACGCTTCAGCTTCGGCTTCGCCTGACGTTTACGAGTTCAGCCATAGGAATTCAATGCATGCTATCACAATGAGGCTTCGACCTCACGTTTCGTACGCAATATTACGTAACGTGACTCCAAACGGAAGCTCTAGTTCAAATATGCTGACCATTTGCTTTGTCTAACAGCTCAACAGCTTTTAACAAAAAGTATACAAAAACAAAATTCCTTTTTTTTTTTGAAGGGATGAAGATGATGGAAGGAGAACTGTCATTTAAAGTAAACTTGATACTTGACGCCTTTGCATCGTAACGCAGACGAAGTCGAAGCCGAAGCTGTTTGTGATTCAGAATTAAAGGTTTTGTTGACGCGCAGTCAGTTACTTTAAAGCCCTTAATTGTATTATTTTTGAAAATATTTAATCAAATTTACTTCATAGTTGTGTTTGTAACGAAATTCCCAATATCTGACATGACAATGAAGAACTGTGAACCTGTACATGCAGCTCCATTCCATTATGTGAAGTTATTAATTTTACCGATTAATTAGAAAAACATTATAGCTTTGTTCAGCGAGAAAAAAGACAACAAAGTACAGCACAGCTTCAAGAGAACACTTTGAAACAAGTGAAAACACTCAAACTTTTGACAAATGAAATTTGTCTCATTTGATCCTGTCCTAAACTGTTCCAAAGTGTTCTAGACAGACTCAATGAACACCAAACCAGAACAGTTTGGGACAGAAAATGTCTCAATGAACACCAAAAAGCTGTACTTTTCTGTTCCAAACTGTGCAGAACAGTGTCACTGAACACACCTAATGAACACCAAAAATTTGCAAACTGTGTGCCAAACTGTGCAGACCAGTGGCGCTGAACATACCTGTTAAATAACCGTTAAACGAAATCATCATTATCTAAAATAGGCCTGTTCTACCGGACTTCGGCTCACTGAAATATCGGAGCACTCAAAATATCTCAGATGGGATCCCAGTCTTTTTATGATTTCTCTGAGATACCTAACATTGTTTCCCTTCCGATTTTTCAGTCAGTCATTTCGGCGTTGTAGCATGGGGAAAAGTTTGTTTAACGTAACCATCTTTGACTTTGAGATCGCAGTGAAATTTTGTCAGGTGGAACGTGGAACTGACCTTATGTCTCCAGTCTCCTAAGGGATTCCAGTTAATCTAAGTTCAGTTACTACTTATTAACTGTTACAAAATCACCAAAGATTTTGATGAGATCATCATTGTAACGTAAAGTAAACGTAAAGTTTTTCTTTTCAATTATGTTTAAACTGATATTTCAATTCAGATATTTAACATAAATAGGTTTTAACAGTGACAAGAATAAAAGTAAAAATTACAAGCTTCTTGATAACTTTTCCACATGTTGCATAACGATTACGACCTTCTTCTCTTTTTTATGCTATTCTATTCCAAAAGTGTCTATAGCATCTAGTTCTCACAAAATTAAATTCTTGACGACCATTACCATTCCTATATGCCAACCTGTCTCAATACATATAAGAAATGTAAATTTGTCTCGTTAAGACTAACTTAACTGCAAATTGATTTTATTTTCGTCAATTTTTTACGCCGCTGCTGCCGTCCGTCGTCGTATCGATTGTACTGCCTTCATAACTGATGCAATTTCCCATTTCTTAGCTCTCGCGTACATGTTACAGTTTCAGAAGCCCCAAAAGGAATCGCGACTCCGTGTCCAAGTCAAACAATGAGTTGGTACACTGATTGTGTGCTGAATTCGACATACATAAAATAATAAATGGATTTCCATACTCCTCCTTTGAGCTTCCTCATTGTCATTCAAGTCATACAATCACAATCAGATCTGAATTTCCAAAAGAGTATTATTACCTACATAAAACTGAGCGACTGCTGTTCACTCATAATTCATGAATTTCGGTTAATTTAAATTCATTGTTTAAAGCCCCATCATCATCATCATCTTCATCGACGACCATTTATACACCAACACTAAAACAATCAAACAAAACCATCACGATCGCATGCGAAACTGTCCGAAATACAAAAATACCAATCAGGAAAAAATTTAAATTCTATCGAGGGCGTTCTGAGTTCTGACACAGTCCATTTTAGTACAGGTGCGTTTGTATAGAAGAGTGCTTGTCAGTTTGTTTTGGGACAAAAGACAAAAAGTCCAAAACCCAAAAGCCATTTAAAGCTGTAAAACAAATTAGATCCTTATCCGGTATAAAGTATGTGTCAGAGTCAGAGAACTATGTGACATATGTAAATCATTTTATAGGCTCAGCTTGCACGTATTCGAAACGAAGCTACGAAGCAGCCCAAATATGCAAAGTATTGAACAATGATCGAGCGAGCTCTGTTGCTGTCAGAGTTCTCAGATACCTATACTTCAAAGTGTAGCTATGTATAGTAGGTATGATGTGGATACAAAGCAAGAGAAGTTAATAAAAGCTGACTTTTACCATATCCAACCACTCTAGATTTTTGGTACATGCGTTGTCGGCTGTCGTGTTGTCTGATCACATTGAATACCTGTATTCTTTCTCTTATATACCTATCTTTCACTCCTTTCTGAATATATTGTCGTGTCGATGCCTGTGTAGAGTTTGTTCGTTTTTTTTTCGATATATTGTGGGCCCCCGAAGTGTATAAATAAACAGACGTAAGGCAACAAAAAATATAATAAGAATTCAAATGAACGCAGCGTCGGCAACGGACAGCGATATGATGGTGGTGATCATTTTTGTTTAAGCCATCCTCGGCACTTACCGGTTAAAATCAAGAAAAAATAACCCCCGAGATACAGGTTCAGGTATGCACACGGATTTGGACAAGAAACCACTCAAATACTCCAGCCACCACCACCGCCACTGATTTATACCGATTTATGATTGCCACTTTGTAAAAGTTGTCCTCTATTTTGTTGGCAATGGTGTTACCGGATATTTTCAAAAATAATTTTTCTATGGTTTTGTGTTTGAATGTTACCAATTTGCAATTTCCTTATAATTGTTTTTATTTTTTTTTTTACCTTAATGGCAAGTTCACTTCCGCACCTCCTCCGGTAAATTGTGGGTAACATTGATTTGATGTACCTAATTGAGAACGTGCGCAGAAGAATTTTTATTTTTGCCAACAATTTTGGTAGAGGGGGTGTTTAACCCATGAGTTTTTGAAAAAAAGATTATTTAATAGATCGGCCTAGTCTGAGTTTGTCACTGAGAGCAAAACTAAATTCGGAACCCTGTTTGCAGAGATCATAATTCGATAACCTTGCAAACATATTCAGTGACATATAGACCTTTGCTGTTCTGAATCATTTGCTAGACTACCTGGGAAATAAGAGTGAGTATGATTTGAAATCAGGGAAATGTTTCTGAACGCAGAAGTCTCTAAAAATTATTTCTCAAGTTAAACTTCTTTGTAGGCGATTTAAGGGGTAAATATGTAGAATGTAGGTTAGGTTAGGTTAGGTTAAGCGGGCTGATAGTTGATGTTGTTTCCATCACACTTAGTTCAATGTAGATCCATTGTGGTACCCAGAAGTGTTGTAACTTCCTGAAAAAATAAATAACCTATGAATCATGTGGTTCGTTTAACCATTTAGAGGTCTTGACAAAGTTTAGTAAGCTTTTGCCTGGCAGTTCTGATAGTTCCTCTAGTTCATTGAAGAAGAAGTTGCCTAGAGCTTGTTTCCTAGTAAGACAGAGTGAAGGACAGTGGCAGAGGAAATGAGCAGTGTCTTCATGCTCGTTCTCATCACCACAGCCTCTACAAGGTCATCCGTACTAAGCCCCATCTTCTTCTTATGGTAGCCGAGTAGGTTGTGTCCTGTAATAATGCCGATAAGGGATCTTAAGGAAGGTTTATTAAGGCTTAAAATCTGATCGGATCTTTTCTTATCGTATCTAGGCCATAATTTCCTGGTGTTAACACAGGTTTCTAGGAGATTCCATCATATATAATAACTTTACACAGTAAGATAGAATCTTTTTAGTTAGAGATTCCATCTGTTATTGGATTTATGAATGATGATTTTACTGACGTTATGTTTCAGTTCACATAACGGGATACCTATATGATGGTCTATGAGAGACGGTTCCAGTGTAGAGCCTTTCCTTGCAAGTTCATCCGCTTTTTCGTTACCTAGCACATCACAGTGGCCAGGAACCCAGCAGAGTCTTACGTTGTGCTGTGTGCCAAGAACCTTCAGCTCTTCGCGACAGCCAGAAACAAGCTTTGACTTGATTTGGGTGGCAGAGATAGCTTTTATTGCTGCTTGGCTATCAATGAAAAAAGTGATGTCAGCATGTGATATCGCCATCATGGATATATGTTTAGTAAATATGTAAGTAAATTATAAATTTGACAATACCTTTCCGACATGACATAACAAGAAAAGGACAATACTTGACAAGACTTGGATATGCCAAGAATAAGTTTTGCTCGAATCGTGCATAAACTTTACTTTCACTAATTTTTCTTCATCTTGACGCGTTCTGCGAGCTGAAATCAGTGTTTTAAGCACAACACTTTCAAAAAAATGTTGATCTACTTTTCAACACTCCCCTCACCATCTGTCATCTTATTTGAAAACCACTCTTAAATCCGGAAATCTGGTACCCCAAGCTAGGCCGTGTGCGAATTGCGTTAGCAAGTGTGTTAAAGCTTGACGCTTGGTTAAATGTTGACACTTCGTGTTGAATAAAATGTGTCAAAATTACACTAGCCACGGAACAGGCTAAAATATGACTTAAATTTAACCAGTATTTAACGCACTTTGCCCAATTCCTTAAATAAAAACCAAACAAACATTGATTTCTTCCTTTCTGTATTTCAAATTTATGTGGGTATGCACAAGTATGCACGTAAACATAAAATTGGTGTTGGCAACCATATCACAAGGTAACTGTCGGTTGGGAGAAAATTATTCGTATCTCTTGAAAGCAATTTAAAGAAAACCAGTTCTAAACGTTTTCAGTCATTTAGGAATACCAAATTTTCTATACTGCCTGTTTTCCCTCTGTTGAATTATATAGATGGAGCATGGAGCAGAAGCTGGGGGCTGTCAAGCAACATCATTGACTTTTTAAATCCACAGTCTACATACCTTTCCATTGGACTTAAATATTATGTTCGATGTACATATACATAAACACATATGTAAGTCAACAGCATCATCAAAAGTTTAAACACACACGCCCGCGTTTGCCTGATGAAGTCAAAAAAAAGTAAGAATTCAACAAACGGCCAATCGATTCATTATGGAAAAACAAAGTTTTAAACCTTTACTTATGTATGTATGTATATTGATGCTTTGCTGGTGCTCTAGCTCTGCCGTTGGCTTGACTTTATGCTTGGGGTTATTAAATGCGTGCGTGTTTAATTTTTCTTACTTCGTGATCATTCGAACTCGTTCTTTATCTATAGCTTTGTATGGACGGGTTCCAACAAAAAGTTATTTTGAAAGCATTTACACATTTCCACAATTTTCAAATTACCGACTAATCGTTAATGATTCAATTAGATCATCGTTTATGCCGACAAAGTGTTATACATATAATGGTGACAAAGCTGTTGAATACCTAATTTGGAGCAGTTGCAAGCCTAGCTCATGAAGGAGAACGAAAATTGTTACATGAATAAATGATTTTGTTTACACCATACTCATGTATGCACTTAGAACTTAAGTAAATAAAACTAACGACTTCATCCCCATTTCAAAATTGTTAAATCACTGCAAAATGGCTGACCCTTGTCGTCCTATAACCTACACCTACACAACTCTTGTCAATGATTAATGGAACAGCAACAAAGATGTATTGAAACCCTAATGCATTACATCCAATACCAAAAATTTTTTTCTTTCAAAATTGACTTTAAGAAAATGACTTTAAATTGTATCTCCTTTGTAGTATTCTCCATCAAATTGAAGTTCCCTGAGGTGTAAGGATAACCGAAACCAAAGTTAAATTAAATCCTGAAAATAAAACCCGAACTACCTGTTTCGTTTTTATAATAACTACACAAAGGGTGCAAACACTTTCAAATTTTGAAACCCTGCGTTGAAACAGGATTTTTTGTTGTTCTTTTCTTAAAGGAAGGGTGCACATGATTTAATGTTATAAAATAATATAGGTACCTAACCTACATATATGAAAGTAAGGTAAGGAATTTTCAACGTTGGACCTTAGATAGCAAAGATTTACTTCTCAATTAAATCGGCTTGTTGATTTGTTTTCAACGCTTTAAGGAACAACTGAGTTCATTTTGTTGTTAAATTTGTTCACATAACCATTAAGCAAAGGTTAAATCAAAATTTGTTATGAAATTAACATACTTATCTTATAAATACGAAAAATGCATTGAAAAATAACTTAAAACGTTGTTGTGCATTAGACCACGAAGGTTGTAATGATGCATTTACTGCATACATTACTAATTCCAAAATAGCTTGAAATATACCAACAAAATATTATTCATATCGTACCACCTGTATGAAATTTTACAACTCGACTTAATATAATTCACACCCAGTTTTTGTAAGAAATGTGTATAAGGGAGCGAGTTGTCGACCGTCGAGTGGTAACATTCCCTTTCTCCTAAGATATGGGAGCCGATCAGTCGGTCAAAGTATAAATCCCCGACCTGTCCGTTGAAACACCGGTTAACCGCCGTTGAAAGCCGGTGGAAACTGCGTTGATATGCCAAGTGAAACCTGGTTGATAGCCGATTTAAAGATCGTTGATAGCCGAAGGAAAGTCCGATGATAAGTCAAGGGAAACCTCGTTGATATACTGGTAAATCACCGGTTCAAAGCCGTTGATGATCCAAGGGAAACCTTGTTGATAGCCTATTGAAAGATCGTTGATAGGAGGAAACTCCGTTGATAAGCCAAGGGAAATCTTGTTGATAACCGGTTACCAAGCCGTTGAAAGCCGGAGGAAACTCCATTAATACACTAGGGGAAACCCTAAGGGTAAAGGACGCACGCATGCGTCGTGCTCATCTTTAACTCATCACAAATCCGCACAGTATATGAACAACAAGGAATATAAGAAGGTTTCTGATTTAGTACGACATAAAGATTAATGTGAATTGTGAAATTCATGTCCAGGTCTAACAGATTACAAGCTGACCCAGCAGACGGTGTTTTGCAATATTAATGTTAATGTTCGGAATTACTAATAATGTCACAAAACAACGTTTGCTGGCTCAGCTAGTTAGGCATAAAAATTGACGGGCTTATTGGTTTCAAAATTATGTACTTTTCCTATTAACTTTGGGGGGGGGGGGGGGGGAAGGGTCCATAAACTTGCAACTAACCTTTGTTGCACAGTACATTAGATTCTTGTTAAAATAATACGGTTACCACATATGGGGCTGATACTTTCCATGAGGCTTGAATTACACTGCACTCGAGTTCCGCAAGGGTCCGGTATGTGATTTTTCCTGTGTTGATCTTACACAGGTAAAACACAACAACTTAATCGAAGTCAATGCTTCGACTCCAAATGAAAACAGTTTTCAACTTAAATTTTAAGCAGTAAAGTAGACATGACATCACCAATATAATTTATAAAGCAAAATAGGTAACAGAAAATAAATTCAACAGTTTCAAGCCATAACTTTCATGCTCCGGTCTGAAATTCTAAGTGTTTACAGTTTCACACCTGTTCAACATTCGACTGCCCACTCTATCAATCTAATGCTTCTCAGTAAAGGTTAAAGTAAGGCTGTGAAATAAATTGTTTGCATTTTTAAAGGAGTAAGGTATCGTCACCGCCGGTCAAGATCGCCACCAATGCTGTGTGGCGATTCGTTAATACAAACACACATTGATATTCGATTTTTGTATGACGTTGCCATCGTCTCTTGCCATCATCGATCTTTCAAGCTTTCCGATAAAAAAAGACAGAAAATTAAAAGACAAGAGAAACTACAAAAATTCAAGTAAAAAAATATCATTATCTGCTCCTTTTAATTTTGTTATTTTTTCAGCCCAAGAGTTCATCCGCATTTCAGATATTTTAGAGAAAAAAAAAATACTGTTAAAAATAACAAAAATAAACCTTTCGAAATGTACACCAAAAAATGCCATCACATCCACACATCAATCTATATACAAAATGATTTTTATCATTCACCATCTTCATCGCATCCCATTAGATATAGTAACTACATACCTTAAAAAGTTGAGAGATTTTCGCCTCACATATACCTACCTGTGTCAACATCAATCTATATACTTATATGAAGGAACCTTCAAACTTATATGTCCATCAGATACTCTCACATTTATTTATTTAGATGGGAGTAGGTAGGTACCTTAAAAATAAAATTAAACAAAAAAATAATAAAATTTAAACAAAAAAAAAATCTGTACATTCAAACTGATTTTTTGTCTTTTATTCGTTGCCGCTTGCTTACAACCCTGCTGCTGCTGCTGTCCATTCCTCGTGTTATTCTTACGTTTTTCATTTTTTGTATTATTCTGCCTTACCTTTAGTCTTTTCATTTGAAAAATTGTTTAATGTTGAAAACTGGTTTCTCTCTCTCTTTCTCTTATTCTCTTAACTCCCGCATTTATTGAAGAAAATAAGAAAGAAAAAAATCAATAAAGGTAAGATAGAAATTAAGAAAAAAAAAGATACACCGACTCTGAACCGGCCAAGACTTCACCTTTTTCCATTGTATAGCCATACCTGTAGATAGGTACAACAGGTAACGAAATACACGAACAAACAACAACAACGACAACAGCGACTGAGAAATGAAATACAACAGAATGATAATGAAAGAAAAAAAATCTTTCTCGTCGCACAGGTATGGAATCACTTCGAGAATTGATCTGGAGCCCGATCGAAGTCTTAAAACCGAAACTAAAATTAGTCTAGAAGTGTTTGGCGTTGAAGGAAATACCAAATTAAGTGAATCCGAGCATATTGCCAAGTTGTATATTTATTTTGTCTGGGTCCGGATCTTTTTCACTTGAGAGTCTGCAACATCATGGTTACGGTTTTTTGTCTTAAATTTCTTTCACTTTTTTTTTTTGTTTTAATTGAGTCAACATTTTCTAAGAAAGTATTTTTAAAAGTTAACGAATTTTTAAGTTCGATTTTGTACACTTGCTTCAAATGTACTTTAAAAATAAACCTATGACGTTATCATTTACATATACAATTCGGGTGAATTCAAAATTCGAACATCCGGCTTCTCTGATTTTTTTTTTGTTTAAACAAATTTAAATAAATATTTAAAATAACGACCGTATTTTTTTCGCTAAAAAAAATACCTTTGTGATAAAAAAAAAGATTTAAATTCTGTAAATTGTTTATTCCATTCACATTTAAATTTTTGTTGTGTTGGACACTTATTACAGAGTGACCTCGTGTAAGGTAAGCATTTATTTTTAATAAAACTTTTATTAGCGCAATTGTTAAATAAAGATCACACCACCACGTGGTATTTAACTAACTTATAAGCTTTTCCTTCTGGGAAAAAACGTTGACGCGTTTATTCGGTCTGTAAAACCAGAAAGTATTTAAAGTTACATTCCTTATGTCTCTGTAGTACTTGCTGTGTGTACAAAGTAGTGGGGTTGTTGGACTTCCTTATTGGCTTGACCGCTGAATGATAGTCGTAATCGTAATGTAACTACGCGATCAGTCATCGTGCTTGTTAGCTTATTTTTGTATTGAGGACAAAGTGTTGCTATTTTATTTGATTTGTCATATTCTTAGTTTTTGTGGATGGTTGTTTTTGCATGCTAGATAGTTTGATGCGTCATGGAGTTGTTTTTGAGAATAGAGACAAGTTTCATCTTAAAATGTTTCTAATTTGAAGCAACCTAGATACCAGTAGTACGTGTACGTATATAATTTTTCAACTTTGAGTTTGCTGGGAAATAATTAGTTATTGCAAAATTGATTTCGAAGTATATGTCGATATTGGGTTTGGCTTAGCGGATAAATCTAGCTTACGAATCAAAGGCGTTTTAAACAAGTCGTGATTTTACTGCAATTTAAACTGTTCCTTTCTCTTCTTGTTGGTATCGCAATATTTCTGATATTATTAACAAATAAAATGAAGACTTTATTCATTTTTTCTTATTTCTAGAAAGTTAACTTCTTAAAGATGAAATATACTTATGTCAATCTAAATGCACTCAAAACTGAAAAATAAGAACAATATTGCGGGTTCGACTGTTATGCTTTTTATGTATTTTACTCATTGATTTCTTATGAAATAATCTAAGTAATTTCAACTTGAATAAGGCGTCCTTATAGAGGCTTCAGATGAGTAAAACAATTTAGGTATATTTCCTGATACTGTCTTCAACCATCTACATCAATCAATACTTACCTCAAAATACGTTAAACAGGCGTGGGATCGTGTAATCTGTTTTTTGATAGTTGAAAGTCAAATTCAGACAAAAAAGAATAGAAAATTGACTGTCAACTATCAAGTATCAGCTTACACGATTCCATCCCAGATTTAAGTGTGCAAAAAAGTAAATATACTGATTAAAGTCATACAAATTTCTAAACCGTCAAAAGTCAATGGCGCAAAATTATAGTCCGCTAATGAACAAGTTTAGTGTCACACTAAATTCTCTTAAAATTGTTCATTAGCGGACTATAATTTTGCGCCAATCTTTTTTCTTAATACCTGCTGCTTCACATTACAACAGCAGTGTAAGACTTGCATAGAAAACAATCACTATATCCCATTTATACGGTTCAGGGCTTTTTTGCGAGTTGTTACCCATTACAAAAGTCAAATTGCAAAAGTTTCTTTTCAAAGCTTCACAAAAAGACTACTCCCCTTCTATGCACTTCAAATATTTACCATAGGCACATCACATAATTTCATTAATTGGATTGAAAAAAAGTTTCGATATTTCCTCTCCTGGGTCTTTTGTTTTACATTTTTCAATTGGTTTGTGGTTTGAAATTGAATTAATAACTCTCCAACATAGAAGCGCTATTCCCACGCAAGCTACTTAACTCCACGAGTATTATGATGCATTCCAACCAAACAGTTGATGTCTTAAGAACTCTGCGGTTTTGCTTATGTTAGCAGTTATCTTGATTTCGCCTAGCAATGATTCTATTGCTCTTTTTCTTTTGTTTTCCGATTCATTAAATTAGAGAACAATCAACAATTAAAGTACCCACGCATAGTTGAATGAACGCACTCAACCCACTCAAGGTGCCACAATAAGAAAAACATCAGCCGTCAGATTTTGTGCTTTTTTATTTTGTAAAAATATTCTCAGTTCATCTTTAATCGAAATGACCCCTGAAAAAATTCGAATGGGGTAATATAATAAAACAACGCCCAACGAAGTATAATTTTTGTATGATAACAACAATAGCATTTGCAGGCCCTTTATCATGAGAACTCTTCTCTATTCTGCTTTGTTTTGTTTTTGATGAAACTGAAAACACAGAGAATTCATGGTTGACCAAAAAGTAAAACTGAATAATTTCATCGTTCCAGTCACTTGACCAACCGAAACATCTTAAGAAAATTCCAACTTACCTTAACCATCATCACTAGAGGAAGCAAAATGTACTTTTATTTATTCACTTATAAACGAGACTAATATCCGTCGTCAGTGGGTTTTTGTCCTTTGGGTTGAACTAACAGTTTAAGCGTAATATCTTTTTTTTTAAGTTTTAATATAATAATTCAAATACGACAATATTTAAATTCGTGCTATGGTTCTCTTTGGTTATCTAGCTGTATGAGTGAAATATAACGTCATAAAGCTAGCTTACCGAAGTTAATATTAGCGCTAAGACCACAACAAGAAAACCTTTTAGAAGCTTTCTGAACTAAATGGATCTATAAAGGATGAAATCTTGAAAGGTAAGAAGTCACAATAACAATAACTACTTTATTTCAATTCTATAATAATTAAGCTTAAGAGGAATATATGGAATCTGGTAGATCATGAGGAAGGTTTCAATTTTGTTTTTTGACACCTCCTTACATTTATTGCGAAAAGAAGATAAGAAAGACAAGGACGTACAAAAGTGCTTTTGTGGAAAAATGCACTGTTGCATTACGGCTGCCTTTTTGTAGCAAAAACAAATAAAACATGTATTTTTGTCAAAATCCAAATATATTCGTTTGATTCATGCGTTGGAACTTAAAGCTCAAGGCTGTATAGTGCTATTAAACTATTAAATAAAATTTAAGGTTCGCAGCTCAGCTCTTTCGTTTGTGAATAAATATTACGCAGTTATTGTTTTAAAATGCTTTAGCGCGAGTACGTGAAAGTGTTCAATATATTTTTAACATTTATCAATACAGTGATCAAAGAAAATTTGGTATAAATGGTTTTCGTCATCGTCGTGCTGCAAGCACGCCATTGCGGCTGACGAGCTGTTCGACTGTGTAAGTACAACCTTACACTGAGGTGCAAGCTTGAAGGATCTGCTTAAATTTGGCGGATAAAGAGCAGTTTTTCTTGAAAACTAAATGCTATGTGAAGCCGAACTTTAATTACTGCGAAAACTATTCAAATGATTTTGTATTCTTATGAAAAAAAAAATAAAATAATTTTTGGAATTTTCGATTGAAAAAAAAACGATAGTGCGATAGCCTTTTAAGAGCCAAGGCCCTTAGTACGAATAATACTCATCAACAATTTCCTAACTGCATGTGAACGCGCACGGGACACGGGTTAGCAATGTTATGCTTAGTCGAGAAAAAACTTTTTTCATAACGGACTAATAAAGGGTTTTCCAATAAGAGGTGTTATTTTGAATAGCCCGCTATTTCGGTAGCTGTCACTTTTGAAGCTGTCATTTTTTGACATTTGACAAGTAGAAACTACGCCATTAATAAAAATGGAACAATACACGCTTCAACAACGCATTGATATTATCAACAAGACGGCGGCGGCGCTACGCCACACAAGCAATGAAACCATCGATCTTTTACGGGAAAAGTTTCCGGACCGTGTTATCTCTCGAAGAGGTGATCACAATTGGCCACCGAGGTCTTGTGATTTAATACCTTTTGACTTCTTCCTTTGGGGCCACTTGAAAGATAAGGTCTACGCCAACAGCCCAGCGTCGATTCAAGACCTCAAAGATGATATTCGTGAGGCTATCGAGAACATAGGGCAGCCACTTTGCGATTTGGTTATGGAAAATTTCATGAAAAGGATATGGTCCTGTAAGCGTGGTCGTGGCTGATGTTGTGTTCCATTATTAACGGCATACCTTCCTCTTTATAATGAAATAAACATCCGATCAATTATCTCAAAAAATGCCATTTTTCTTTGAATATCAAAATAACACCTCTTATTGGAAAACCCTATACTTCTGGAAATTTTATCAGTTCTTCGCATTGATATGATTAATTTAAAAGTAAATTCAGTTGTTTCCAAATCTCATGTAAATAAATAAATAAATAAATAAAGTGGTGCGACATCAGCTTTATCTCATCATCAATTCTCTGGAGTGCGTGTGAAGAATTGAGGGGACCGTCAATTTAACGCCGGTTTTGAACGGAAGCACTATTTTCATGACAGATTGGAAGTTTTGTCAGTTGTTCGCAAGAGGTGAAAGATGAAATATAAACTTATGGGCACGAGTTGGATTCGAAGCCACAACGTTCTGCTTAGTAGCCAACGCACATAGCCACTAAGCCATGGACACTACCCATATCTCATGTGCCAATGCAAAATTGATTTTGTATCACTTTCTTACCAAAATGTAGAAAAAAATTCGCTTGCAGCAAATAAAAAAAAAAAAGCTTTAACCTTTCGATCCTAATGCCCAACCCAATGATTTGAAATTGCAGAAAACGGAGTACATAGAGACAATCATGTTTTTCGCAACTGTTGAAATTGTTTAAAGTTATTTATTGTTCGCACATCGCACGATCACTGCTATCACCTCAATTCTATTTTTAAGGTTCCATAATTCAATATGGATATTTTGTAAATGTAAGCTTGTACATTCAATTAGTGAAAGATCGAACTCTTTGGACGTATACACATACACAAACCTATATATCAAGGCTAGACTTGCCACAGATACACTAGAAACGAGCTACCTACTTCAGAGATAGCTTAATTTTAAATCAAGCGAAAATCGTTACAAATATAGCAAAAAGAGAAAAAAATTATAAAAACGAGTTTTCTTCGAGGTTCGAGCGCAAAATAAAAAGCCGAAATGAATTTTTAACTTTCAGGTTAATGTGCTCTGAGTTACGTCTACGTGTAGACTGTAGCCTTTCCAATTCATAGGCATCTTTGATTAGCATGGACCGGTGCTGAAATGCGACAGTCCAACTGAATTTTAATTTTATAATTTCCATTTAAATTTAAAAGAAAATAACTGTTTGGTTTCCCTCTGTATGAAATAAATGTATGTAGTTAACAGATTTCACATTCATTTTCTGGATGAGAAGATTAAGGAAAGAGCGCTAATGATGTAGTGCAGACAGTTTTTCCGTTCTTCAAAAAAAAAAAAAATCAATTTCATGATAACATTAGAAGTCAAGTGGATATCGTGCGAACCATAAGTAACCATAGCAAATTAAATCTACCTTACGGCAGGGACGCAGGTATAAAGTAAACGTGAGCCGTGAGGCTTTTATATAACCACGAAGACATTATGAATCAACCATGGTCAAACCATCATATCATCTACATCAATTCAAATGGAAGACAGGATAATAAATTGAGTTGAAGAAGAATTTGAACTCGCTACGACCGACGACGACGCCAGACACATCCGCACCTTTTCATACATACACACATTGAATTCGGGAAATGGACGAAAGATTTAAGTAAATGATGTACAAAAACAAAAAACATAAAAAAAAAACTCCAAAAGAGATAAAACCGAGTACATATTTGTGAAAAATAACGACCCACGCAAGATTTTGACAGCTCATAATCATGCGAAATGCATTTGTTAGACATACACTCTGCTTGTTGATTGTTAAAAGTATACATAGGTATATAAGTGGAGGTGAAGAGTGGACACGATTTTAAATTAAAATGAATGAGGCACAAAAATAAGTTAACATTAAAAACAAAGTTGAATGCTTTTAATGTTGCGTCTCTACATTAAAACGCACTTATGGCTATGATTTATCTCATCTTGGATAACGGTATGAAATGTTCCACAAAGTTAAATGCCAAAAAGCGTTGAGGTTGACCTCTTGCTTTAACAAAATGATATTTTAAATTTGGAGGTGCTTGAAATAAACTTGACGAATTAATAAGAACTAAAAAAAAAAGCATTGAACCGTAATAATCCTTTGTTTAAAGCGGTTTGAATTTTGAAAAATTACAATTTTCTTGTGTTGGAAATGCAGATTTAAGAATTGTACTTTATAGTTATAGGATTAGAAGGAGGAGGTTCGTCATCGTCGTCCTACCATTAAGGATCATCAAGTTCTTAAGTAGGTATAGACAAAAAATATATCTTTTTGCAGAAGTCAAAACTAAAGTAAGATAGACGAATAAAAGTAGATACTTTTCCAGGATTTCTCAGTAACTCATTTATTAACACTACGAAGCCAAAGATTATTTCAAATCAAAATAACAGATTGCAACATTTATATTAATTCTTTTTCAGCTGCTGCATTAATTTCCTTGTGCCAATCCAAGTTCATTTTTGTAACGGATTCACCACGCTTAGCAGCTGCCTTGCCACTTCGAATCATTACCACACAGCCGATAATGGTTAGCAAGATCATAACATTTGCTATACTAATGCGCATGCGACTGAAACAACGTTCCATCTCACCATAACTGAAATTACATATAGAATACATTATAGAAAAAACGACTTTTGTATGTTTTTTAGAATAAAAAAAAATATTTGCAGAAGGAATAACGGAAATACATAATTTATAAAAATAATTAACTTATAGCCTGGGAGCTGGTGACAGTTAAACTGCACTTAAAAAATTTCACTTATTGATGAATACTATAGGTACAATATGAGCCAGAGCCGGTGTGCCAGGATTTATCCTGGCAGAAATATTTTTTTAAACAATATTTATATTTCTAAATTTAATTAGCAAGATACCATTTTATTGCAAATCTTATGTACTTTCAAGAAAGTCTGGTGTGCCAGCCCTTCCCGTGGCAGAAATGTCTGACAGACCGGTTTTAAGTTCAAAATTAGGGGTTGGGGTCAAAATTCTGTATTCCGAAATTCTGTAGTATTTTAAAATTCTGTAAATTCAAAATTCTGTAAGTACAAAATTGTGTATTCCAAAATTCTTTTCCTTTTACCATTTACAGTAACAAAACGCACTTCTCCCCAACTATTTTGCATAATATTATGGTTTACATAAATGACATACCTCGATAACACATTTTGCGCTCGATAGCTAAAGTTACGTGACATACCTCGATAACACATTTTGCGCTCGATAGCTCAAGTTACGTAAGTTAATCGTAATATTAGGGGAAGTCAGAAAAATGGCCAATACAGTACATTTTCGATTAACGCAACTCTCGATTCACGCAACTCCTCGATTTTCGCAACAGCTGAATTTTTAACATTTGTTGACGCAGTAATCGCAACTCTTCCTCCAAAATTGACTCGATAAGTGCAACTTTTGTTCTTATTCTCATATCTCTATTTTCTCAGATTCTTGACTATGTTTGTTTTTGTCTTTGGCAGTTATTTTACCGCTACTTTTGAACGATGGTATGATTATATTATATAATTGCTGGTTTTCTGATTTTTGCTTTAGATCTCAAATTGAGCGTACAAATTTGTTACTCGGTTATTGCAACAACCTCGGTCAGTGCAACCACCCTTGTTTTAATTAGTTGCGATAATCGAGAACGTACTGTATTAAATTTTTAAAATCCAATAATACTGTTTCTTATATTGTTAATTGAATAAAAATTGTTCAACAAGCAATTAAAAAAACTGTTTATAACTGTAAGTTTTAATGTGGAGATTTGGAATTAAAGATAAATTATTTCTAACAGCAGAATAGTAAATATGCAGAATTAAAAAAAAAAGAATACAGAATAATGGAAGAGGAATACAGAATCATGTTGAAATAGAATAGGAAATTATTAGAGATGCCGCGAATTTTCGGCAACTATTCGGTATTTTGCCTATTCGGCCAATTTTTTTGATATTCGGTATTCGGCCGAATAGTACCTACACCAAATATTCGGCCAGCCGAATATTCGGTTGAATATCAAAAAATGGGGAAAAAAGATTGATTTATTTATAAAAATGTTTTCTTTTTATTAAAAATAAATTTAGTATTGAAAATCTACCAATGGTAAATTGTGGTGAATAGATATTACTTTTTCGTTAGCATTTCCAGCTTCTGAAAAAAGTCTCTCACTATGTACAGTGTACCACTAGTACCGAGAGGTAGATTTTAGCAACTGATGTCAAATGGGGATACTGTTTTGTGTTTGCTGACCGCCAATTGTTCATCCATCCAATCTTGGCAAACAGTTGTTAAATAAAGTCGCTTTTGCTCAGCGTTGCCACGAAGTGCCCGAACGGGCCATTTGGCCTGCTGTTTAGCATTTTGGCCCTTTGCCCGGGCCAGTTTGAAAATGGCCCCCAAATGTTTGTTTTTGAAGTTTTGACATATATAAGAAGTGCTGCATAAAAGCTGAAACGTTTTACAAAATTAAATATAAATATATCATCATTCTACCGATGTTGTTTCACCTCAAACAAATAACCATAATTAAAATATTACTGAATTCATTCATTTCGGAATAGGCTATCGTATTAGTCCGGGAGGCGACCGTAACCTACTTCATCAGCAGAGTGGAAAATTTATTTTATTTTTTTATAGGGCAACTTGAGTAACTGTGGAAATTTTATATCTAAACCAGCGGCTGAATTACGACATCCGTTATCAAATAATACGTTACTGGGGTCGAATAACGGCATCAGCGATCGAATAATACAAGACTGAACTGTGTGCATTTGGCACTATCTATAACGTTATCGAGTTATCTATCGAGCATCTAGTACAATAATTTTAAATTCTGTCTTCAGTAATGAAACTAAATTTCATTCGACACATAAACAGCTCACTGATGGGAGGAACTTTCTAAAAAACAAATTAAAATTTTTTCTTTGGGTTATTTTATTATGAAATTCTTAGCCAATAATTCTCGTCTTCTGTTAACAGTCAATATGTGTTTTTTCATTTAAAAAAAAAATTAATATTTCTGCCTTCGCTATTTGGCTCAACTTTTTGTTTTTTTTTTATTTGTCAAACCTCTCAAAATTCTTTCAAAATAATCGAAACTCGATATTCGATAAGAACTACTACAATTTTGAATTCTCAAACGATACGTGACCTTACGAATGTCATCATCTCAATGTGGCTACTCGTTCGTTCGTTCACTGATGAGACTCGCTCACTCGTTCACGTGAGCGGTAATTCGGCCCCTGATCTTATTAATAGAATTTAGATAAGATGTGATAACTCATTATACCTTAAAATATGTTGTCATCAAGCCATTGAATTTTCAATTTAATAACATCTACATTTTAAAACATCTATGTACTTCTTTTCAATATCTACTTTGCCTTTTAAAATTAAATTGTTTCTTTTTCTTGTTTCTCAAATTGTTTTTCCTAATATATTCTCTATATTTGCCAATTCTTAATTTTCTATAGCTATTTGTTGTTTAATTTGATACATATTTTTGTCCTCCAATTTGATTTCCTGTTGCCAATTTGTAAGTTTTTAATATCCTTTTTACATTTTCATTCTGATTTATAATAACCATTTAAATATGTTATACATATTTAGAAAATAAAATCGAATAAATTTTGGAATTAAGTTTGTCGTCCTGTTTATTTCTTTTTTTTCGATATTGTTAAAGAATCCATAGCTGCGATCAATTATCAATTATTTAATTTAAAAAATAAATACGCATATATAAAAATGTATTTTAATTTTTTAAGGATCGATTTTAATTTTAAACATTTGGCCCGCTGTTTAGTCAAATAGCCCTCAAAATATTTCGAAGTGGCCCGCTTTGCTTTTTTCTTCGCGGCAACGCTGTTTTGCTTTCAACAGACGTTTTTTCAATATCGTTGTCAATTCGGTATTCGGCCGAATCATTATTCGCGGCATCTCTAGAAATTATAATATGGACTGTATTTAAATTTTTTGGGTTCACTAAAGGATGTTTTTTTTCGAGGTATAGAACTTTAAGTTGGCATAACTTTTCAAGACGGTGACCGATTTAACAGCTGTCAAGTGATTATTCTCAGTTTGGTTTGGCAATTCATCATGAATAGACTCACGCCTGAACAACTCTTGCAAATTGTGCAATTTTATTTCGAAAATAATGGTTGTGCGGAATACGTATCGCGCACTATGTTTACTCTAATTGATAACTCGTATCCCCACGCCGTACGGTGCGTACAGAAGAAGCTATTGCTAATGTAGAGCGTAGCATTGAGGAAAACCCGAATGAGTCCATCCGCCATCGGTGATCGGTATAGAGCCATGATTACTAATTTTTTCATTCCTGAATTGAACAATCATAATGTCCAGTAAATGTGGTTCCAACACGACGGCGCAACATGTCACACAGCTCGTGCCACAATCGATTTATTGAAAGACACGTTTTGTGACCGCCTAATTTCACGTTTTGGACCTGTGAATTGGCCTCCAAGATCTTGTGATTTAACACCGCTTGACTATTTTCTGTGGGGTTATGTAAAGTCATTGGTCTATGCGGATAAGCCACAAACGCTTGACCATTTGGAAGACAACATTCGCCTTGTTATTGCCGATATACGGATATACGGCCACAAATGTTGGAAAAATTCATCGAAAATTGGATGACCACATTGGACTACATCCGAGCTAGAATAAATAAAAAATCATTTCGATCGAATATTCCATCGTTGTTTTATTGCAATTTAAAGTTCTATACCTCTAAAAAAAAACACCCTTTACCAACTAATTGGTCTGTTCTCAAATTTGACACTCAATATATTATTCTTGTATGCAATGCAAGAGGATAAACCCTGGCAAACCACGCCCATATTGTACCTATGGTTAAATAGTATTGATCCTTATGCGAATCCCTTAAAGTCCAGTTTTACTGTCATCGGCTCCCCGTCTATTACATTAGGGAATATGTATGTTTGCCCTCAAATCACACTAGTATTGGATGTATGTTTGTACTAATAGAACTCCACAACGGCTGAACGAGATCTGGATGAAATTTAGCACATAGATGTATTATAGTCTGGAATAGCACATAATCTACTTTTTATTTCAATAAAAAAATGCAGGTACGGTTCCCGTGGGATTTGTTTTAATTTTGCATAGAGCAAAGGATCGAGATGATTTTGCCCATAGTTAGTAGTAGTTTAGGGGTCAGAAAATGACAAAGGCTATTTTTATCCCGGTTATCGCGGGTAACACCGCGGCGATAGGCTAGTACTAGTACTTACATAAATTACTTTTTTCGGTCTTTTATACTCATAAGTTTATTTTTCTTTTTCTTTTCGAGAATGATATTGGGTTGTTTTTTGTAATTATTGTTTTTCGAGTTATTATTAATATACATACTTCTTAACGTGATTAGGGTTAAAATTAAAGTTTTCGATTGTCATAAACATAATGTTTGAAATAATACAAAATAAATAAATAAATAAATAAATAAATAAATAAATAAATAGAGTGGCGCGAAAGCTCTTGAAGAGCCAAGGCCTAAGTGGCTTACTTAGAATTGAGGGGACCTACAATTTAACGCCGATTCCGAACGGCAAAGTTGAGAAGCACTTTTTCATGACAGATTGATACTCTTGGAAGATTTGTCAGGTCTTCGCAAGAGGCAGTACCCGTGAAAGATGAAATAAAAACTTGGCCTGAGTAGGACTCGAACCAACGACGTTCTTCTTAGCAGCCAACGCACTAACCAACTAAGCTACGGGCAACTGCGAAAAAATACAAAATACCTGTTTTAAATGAAACAGAAGCACACTTTACCCTTTAATCTACTTCTATCTTACAGGATTTGTAATTTTTTGTTTATCTGTCATCCGTTCAGACTTCAGACAGACAAATTCGCAAGTTTAACCAATAAACTTATTTACAAAGAGTTAAACTGACAAAATAGTTTCGATTTATGGATTACAATGAAATGGAATCTTACGTCACATGGCTAGGAATTTGGTCAATCGATTTGTATTTGCCAGTCCACACAAGAAACCTTCTTTCCCAGCTGTCTGGAGAATGGTCTCTTAGTTGCTGTGATTGAACCGAATTCAAAGAGAAGAACTTATGATGAGACAGGAATTTTCTAGTTCTCAAAAGATTGATTAAAGTCCTTCCAATCATCTGTAGAAAAATAATTTGTGATACAATAGGATACGATTATGAAAAAAAAATGAAACTCACGATTGAATTATAAAATTTAGGGAAAATGTTAACAAGAACAAAAAAAAAATCTTTTTCTTTAAATTGGTTTCTTCTGTATTCTTGATTTAAATTTATTAAAAAAGTGGTTCGGGACATCAACTTACTACAACCATATTTTTGTAGTATGTGATAAGTTCGTTACAAACAAAAAATAAACGTCAAATGGTTTATTTTTTGTTTTTATTGTTTTTATTTGTTACTGTGTCAGTTTATTTATTGTAGTAGTTAATATACAGCAATTGCACACTCCCGATTTATGAGCTTTGTCAGCAAATCATGTTCAGACATTATGGTTGCCTATGGTTAAAGGGTGCAAATGAACGGAAACGGAAACTCTGAGTGTCTCTGATGAGGAAAGTATGGAGGCACGGTAAGGCTTTTTCATTTTTAATCCAAACTCAAACGAATTATTCACAGTTTGAGTTCTGATGATGTCTGCCTTTTAGATATTTTATCTGTCATCTGCGTGCGATTTTTTCATGCATCCTTTCCGGTGATGCATTAACTTAGAATTCAGTAAGAATTCTTGTACAACATAAAAATGTAGAAATCTGTGAAACAGGCTCTTTGTAAGTCTAACCAAATATATTGGTTTGTAGTCAGTCAGTTTCTTTCACGAGTTTTGAAAATCTTGTTATTTGTTAAATACACAACCTACTTTATCTTAAGATTAGAAGAAAGTTATTCTTCATTACCTTTGAGGATCAGCGCCGTTTTGGAGCATATAAAAACATAAATATGTTATTATGTATATATGCAGCCGAATCTCGACAATAGGCCAGTTCCACCTAACAACATCTCACTGAGATCTCAATGTCACTTTGACTGAGGCAAAATCATTTGGTGGAACATAATTCTCAGTTCTCATTGAGATAAAATGGTTACCTTACAAATTGTTGTTGTACATATATCAGTCACGTCAAAATAGCTGAGTGAGAAATCGAATCCAAAATATTTTCATCTCAGAGATCTCAGAAAAAAATCTCAATTCTCAGCTGAGATTTTTTGTTCCACTTAAAAAATCTCTGAGATCTCAGTGAGATGTTGTTAGGTGGAACTGGCTTAATGGTTTCACACAACACTTACTTACTTATGGTGGCGCTACAGTCCAGGTCAGACCAAGGCCTCATCCAACAAGCGTCTCCAGGCGGTCGGTCCCTAGCTAGCTGTCTCGCCAAGTTGGTTCAGGTCCTCTACCATCTGTATGCTCCACCTGAGTCGCGGTCTTTCTCTTTTGCGACGCCCTTCCGGGTTGGATTCGAAGACTACGGGCCGGCCGGAGCATCGTTTTCCATTCGCTCTACGTGACCCAGCCATCTAAGTCGTTGGACCTTAACCTTGATTGAATCTCAACTCCATTCTCTCATTCTTAGCAGACTGGACCAAAAAAGAATTTTTCTCTCGAAGTAGCCCAAAGCGTTTTCATTGGAAGTTGTCATGCTCCATGTCTCTGCACCATACATTAGGACCGGGACCGGGATCATCCCGGTTTTGGTTTCACACAACAAAGAACAAGTATTATGACAAAATAAATATATTTGCAGCAGGCTAACAAAACATAGGGTAAACCAATAAAAATAGATACATTTCGAGGATTTCTCAATAATTCATTTCTACACAATGTGAAGCTAAATAATCAACAATTAAATTTATATCCAACAAAATATAGACCGTTTCAAAATCACTTTATAGCTTGTTACATTTATATCAGTTAATTTAATTTCCAGTTAGGATAACGTTCTGTACTTAAATGATAGTTATTCTGATTTTGTGTTAGCTGCCGCATTATATTGCTTGTGCCAATCAATGTTCATTTTCGCAACGGATTCACCACGATCAGCGGCTCTTTTGCCACTTATAACCATTATGACACAGCCGAGAATTGTTAGTGCTATCATAATATTTGCCACGCGAATGCGTATACGATTGCGGCATCGTTCCATTTCGGTAAAACTGAAAATAGATTATAGATAATATAATTTATTAATTTTTGTAAAAATAAACCATATTTAAGGAAAATATAAAAAAACAATGTTTGTTTTCAAAAAAGCTGTATTATTATTTTTGTTTATTAGGCCTTTTTCTTTTTTAGCTCTGAGCAGGGTACGGAGTAGAGCCTGAGCTCATCGAGCTCGGTCTGAGCAGAGTTAGCTCAGACCTTTCCGAGTTAATAAAGAAACAAACCTGAGCACGGAACTGTCACACATACAAAAAAAATTGAAAAAAAAATTATTTTCTTTCGGAGAACAACTTACTCCGCCCGCCATTTCTACCGTTTTAATTTTTTTTTTTCGCATCATCTCAGTCATGATAAATGAACAAAATACATGAAGTTGGCCGCGCTCAACTTTTTACTCCATCTACTCCATCAATTTTAACCGAGCTTGTAGATCGCGCTCTGACCATGGTCTGATCTAAAAAATAAACAAAAGTTGAGCGCTCCGATATGTCTGAGCTACGGGTTTTTTTTTTGACAGCTCCGTACCCTGCTCGGAACTAAAAAAGAAAAACGCTTATTGATGTTTGTTCTACATATGCAGACCAAGTGGCTTATATTAATCGACAATTCCTTGAAGGAATTGATCGGGGCTACAATTATTGTACACTTATTTCGAACGGATGAGTTTACCAGTACTTTTTCCATGCAATATAATACTCTTGGAAGCTTTATCAGTTCTTCCAAAGAGGCAATAGTGGGATTCGAACCCAAGCCAGCTTAAACCACAAAACCGATAAGCCACCGGTAAGTAGGTAGGTTAGAATGGCTGTTTTGGGCAGTATCTGCTCAGGAAACAATTAGCGCTTTATTACGCCGTTTTGATATCATAAAACTCGTGTTACCTAAAACGAATAAATTGTAAAAATACACACTATAATGTGCATAATAGAGATTTGGAGTGTTTAAATCCAATTGGTTTTGTTAAGATAGAGAATCAAGTTCTTAATCTTAATAATGAGAGTTCGCTAAGCTCGCGTAGGAAAGGAGCACCCAAAGCCATTGTTCTAGCATTTTGAATGGCAGGGCACTCACACAAAAAGTGCTGGAGTGTTTCCCTTTGGAATAACAAGTTTCATGGCATGTTGTCCGACTGGTCCTTGCAAATGGGAACTATCCTGCCAATGTCTGACTTAGGTTTATTCTGTAGTTCCTTGGTACGTTTCTGGTCGTAAGTGGGCCATATCTGTCTCGAGATAGTGCAGTTAGTGAGATTTTGTCAACAGAGGGGGATTAGGATGAGTTGTCGGTTAACATTGGCCTTGAATTCTTGTAAACTGCAATGACTAGGGAAGGAGTGTGGGAGAGAGTCCCACATTCGCGTAGTACGGCTAGCGAACGATTCTCTGAACATGGCCCTACGATCGAAATTTGGCTCGAGGGTGAACTGATGTGCATTGCTTGGGGAGGAATGCAACTGGCTATTTCACTAGAGCATAATACCGTTGAAATAACGGTAAAAGAGGATGAGGCATGAGACATTACGTCGATGTTCAAGTGCCGTAAATGTCTCAACGATGGTATTGTCACCGATCATTTTAAATGCTCTACTCACTGGAGCACCAGCCCAAACGTGGGAATTGTACTCAAGCTTTGGACGTATATATTGTTTTGTAGATGGTAGCCAGATCAGAAGGGAAAACAAATCTTGCATCGTCTTAAATAGCCTAAGCATCTTGCGGCATTTTTGGCGACATCGCATAGGTGATCATTCCACAAGAGGTGGTCGGTGATACACATACCGAGAATCTTGAGATGATCGGTTTCACTGTTGCAAGTGCCACTTATGGACGGGAAGGGGGGTTAATCTCGCTTCAACGATACAAGACAGCATTGAGTTTCGAATCATTTTCGAGCTTTCATTAGTTTTTGTTAAGAATTTTCTAATGTCGAATTAGTTACTACCCATGTCGTCGCCTGCAGTCACCCATTTTTAATTTACTTGTGAAAGTATGTACATGCAACATCAGCGATAAATACTTCAGAGACGTTTTCTGGAATCTAGTTGCCGAACTCGAATTTCGTGTAAAAATCTGTGCAAATCTGTCTCAGAAATCCACACAAGTTAAAGCCAGACAAATAGACGAATCACTGAACATAACAATATGACAAGTTAAAGGTCTCAAGTTCATTATTAATAATATACCAAACATTGATAACGTATATGTATGTATATAGTGAACTAGGTGAACAAATTATTTTTCAATGTCAAGTGTTTGAATACAAAATGTTTGAGTTTAATGAAAACAGAAGCATACTCTACCCTTCAATCTATTTTTATCGGACATGCATGTGAAATGTTTTCTTTTTTTTTCCATCATCTGTTCAAAGAGACGAATTCGCAAGCGAAACTATAACCAATAAAAATTATTTCACAATCAAACTGACTAGCGGATTCATGGATCTATGAAATGGAATCTTACCTCACATGACTGGGAACTTCTTCAATCGTCTTATATTTGCCAGTCCACACAAGGAATCTCCTTTCCCAGTTATCTGGAGTATGGTTTCTTTGTTCCTGATATCGAACCGAATTCAATGAGAAAAGCCTTTGAGACAGGAACCCTCTAGTTCTTGCAGCATTTATTAAAGTCATTCCAATCATCTGTTGAAAAATAAATTGCGAAGCAAATAGAATGGAATAGAAGATTTTTTTAACAAATGAAAAATGAACTCACGATTGATTAATTCAATAATAATTTGTGGAGGAAGTTAGATCTTAAGAATTTTAAAAGTAATAATAAATTATTATACAACTTATTTCGGCGGTATATATGTTATTTAAATTTGTTTCTTCTGTTTTCTTTCTTTTATTTTATAAGTGCGGCTCGGTCAGTGTCGTGCTCCACTTAATTTAAAATTTTTGACAAACGCCAACGGTGGCACGTAACGTGTGGAGACTTTTATCAGCTGATCAAATAGCGTTCACAGATGAAGCAAAAAATTGTTTTTCGTATTCCAAATAATTATTTGTTTTAAACATTTTTTTTTTCAGAAATGGATAGGTACTAACTTTTAATTTGAATTGATGAACTATAGTGCGAGTTCTGACTTTAGTAACTTTAAATACATCTCCGTTTGTTACGTTTCTTTTAAAAAGAGATGAGACATGCTTGTGCGCTATTATTTCTTATACTGACGAAATTCATTTACAAAGCCATTGACAATGCTTTCAAATGCTAGCCAAACTGGCTCAAAATTTTATTGAAAAAAATAATAAAACTCTTAACAAACACTTGCTCCAATAAATAAAAGAGCTTCAATTTAAAAGCAACCACTCAAAGTCAATATTTCTCTTTCAACTTATACAAAATTTTATTATAGAGCCCCAGCCTGGAAAAATGCTCTACAGCGTGCGTTGAACGCCTTAAATGATCGATCCTTTACAATGTCTTCTACATTGAGTTCCGATTGAAGAACACGCAACTGTGGACAAAAACAAATAACCAATAAAAACATTTGAACAAAATAGGCCAGTCATACCTTTCGTTGTTCGGATCTAAATTTCTTATCGACTTCAAAATCGGTTTCATTTGAGTCTCTTGCTTCTTTCAATTTCTTAACAGATTCTGCTGCGACTAAAATGCACCGTGTTATTGCCTCCTCCCGCTGTTTATGACCTACTTGAAGTTTCCCATACAAATCATGACAGGTTTTTTCTGAATCAACTTGTCCCTTAAAGGATTCTGTTGGCAACGATGTGTTTAGGGCATAGATGATCTTGTCGTCGAGATCTCTCATTTTCTTTAGTGCTTCCTGTGGATAAAGTCAAAGTGCATTTAGTTGAAGCCGACAAGAGGTTAGCTCACCGCATTTTAATGGCAAGATATGAACACAATAAATACCTGAAACTGCAAGAAATCATTGCAAGAATATGATATTGCCATGTTTGTTTTTATCCAACTGAACTAATTTATTTACGTTTGCTTAATATTCTGAATAGATGAAAATAAAAATATTTTGGAGCAGCTTAAATTTTTTATTCTTATTTTGACATAACGCCTAACCTCAAAAAATTGTTTCTAATGCCATATTCCAATAAATGTTCCGTTTCTCAAAGAGAAACTATCCTAAGGGGGTGTATGCACTTGTTTTTTTTCAGTTATCTTTGTGAAATTATTTTTATTGAGTGACTTTATTTTTTTAATATTGAGTTTTTTATTCGTGGTGATACCTTATGTATGGATAAAAACAACAAAAATACAAAAAGTGACGTTTGGTTTATTCAATTGGCAAATTATATTTTAAATGCATATCCTTGATTGTAACACCATCGATATTAGCCAGTGCACCTAATACTATCTGCGTTGCATCTTTGATTTTATTAAAATCATGCAGTAAATTCATTATTTCTTTTTTGTTTTCATCTTGATTGTGTATCATTTCAGTCCCAATTCGTTGCTGTAACTTGTTCAACCTTTCCTGAAGCTCGTCCATCGGGAAACCATTTTCATCCAGCTGTTTCACTTCTGACATTCCGAAAATCTGACACTAGCCAATTTTTCCAGTCTCCGTTTATGAAAGGGAAAGAATTTCCTAGTCTCGTTGCAAGTTCTTATACTCGCGTGTTGTAACTTTCTGTGAAAATTTGTTAAATCTGACCAAGGTAATAAACGAAATTAACAAATTCAATTACTGCTTTAATAAATACTTCAAAAAAATACCTGCAATTCAATGAAAACACGAAATCAGTAATAGAAATTGAGTTTTCTCACTGAGGGGCTCATCTACATGGGATGTCGCTTTCAAGATGGTTGCTCTGGAGACTGGAGGAAATATGTGTGTTTGTATGTGTAGAAAAAAGTGACAGTACTCGTGCTGATTTTCTGACTGCGCTTTTTTCCTGTGAAAGTTCTATGAGTAGCCGTCGTCGTGTGTTCAAATAAACAAATTAAAAAAAAAAACTAATTTTGTATCTTAAAAATATTGCTTGAAATTTCCTTAGATCTGTTTAATCAGAGGCAAATTCCTTTTCCAGATGTCAACCACTCACAGGCACCGATACAAAAATGTTGGATTAGATTCGACGGAAATGCGGCGTCGACGGGAAGAGGAAGGCATTCAAATCCGGAAGCAAAAACGTGAACAACAGTTGATCAAACGAAGAAATGTCGATGTCCCGGTCAATATGGAAAGCGAATCAATCCAGGTAAATGTCCTTTTTCAACTGACAAATCTTAAAACTGCTATGACACCCAGTTACTCGTTTTGCCACACAATCATAATGACCCAACGTCACTTGTGTGAGGTCAAAGAAACTTTCTTTCTGCAAGGTCATTTGTTGCAAATGAAAGTAAATGTTGAAATTCGTTGTTTATGTATTCATTTTCCTTGTCCCTTACATTAGGAAGAAGAAATGCAAACGCAACAAGATCCAATTATCAAAAAAGATATGATTGATCCTCTGTACAGTGATGATGAGAGCGTTCAGCTAATAGCAACTCAGAAATTTAGAAAACTCTTGTCAAGAGACCCTAATCCACCGATAGAGGAAGTCATTCGAAACGGTATTGTTCCACGTTTTGTGACGTTCTTAAGAAATAATTCAAATGCTTCATTGCAGGTGAGCTAGCTTAAATCTTTCAAAATTTTCTTGTACCTAATCAATTTTTATTTGTTTAGTTTGAAGCTGCATGGACTTTAACGAACATTGCATCGGGCACATCGCAGCAAACTAAAATTGTTATAGAAGCTGGAGCTGTTCCAATATTTATTGAATTACTTTCTAGTCCCCATGACGATGTTCAGGAGCAGGCTGTTTGGGCTCTTGGCAATATTGCAGGTGATTCGTCCATGTGCCGGGATCACTTGCTTAATTCTGGCATACTTCCACCACTTCTGCTGTAAGTATCAACATTCAGAGAAAAAATTCCTTAAACAATTCTCTTTTGATCTTCTTTGCAGAGTTCTGAGCAAAGAGGAGCGCCTCACAATGACTAGAAATGCAGTTTGGACCTTATCGAATTTGTGCCGAGGAAAGAATCCACCTGCTGATTTTCAAAAAATCGTCAAAGGCCTACCGACATTAGCTCGCCTTCTCAATCACAACGATCCCGATATTCTCAGCGACACTTGTTGGGCCATTAGCTACCTATCCGATGGACCAAACGATAAAATCAAAGCTGTCATCGATGCAGGCGTTTGTCGCCGATTGGTCGAACTTCTTATGTATGTTCCAAAAACCAACAACAACTAACAAATTTTACTAAATTTAAATTTACACCCATGCATACATTAAAGGCATCCTCGAAACAACGTTGTGACGGCTGCCCTACGTGCAGTTGGAAACATTGTCACTGGCGATGATATTCAAACGCAAGTGATTTTAAATTGCAACGCATTACCCTGCATTCGAGCATTATTGAGCTCCGAACTTGAAACTATCAAAAAAGAAGCCTGCTGGACCATTTCGAATATTGCCGCAGGCAATCGCGACCAAATTCAGGCTGTTATCGATGCTAATATATTTCCAATTCTAATGAGCATTCTGCAAACGTCGGATTTCAAAACAAAAAAAGAAGCCGCCTGGGCTATAACAAATGCTACCAGCAGTGGCACTGCCGAACAGATACGATACTTGGTGCGTTTGGCTGAATTTGGTTCTTAAGTCAAAATATATTGATTTATCTTATTTTTGAATTAAGGTTCATGTGGGCTGTATTCCGCCAATGTGTGACTTCTTAACGGTAGTCGACTCTGATATCGTCCAAGTAGCACTGAACGCTTTAGAAAACATACTCAAGGCCGGCCAAAAGATTACAACAAGACCTAATCCCTATGCAATGATGATCGAAGAGTGTGGAGGTTTGTTTCTTTTTTAAGAAAATCGAAGTAATTTCTCACATTTCTGTTCACTTTTAAGGGCTCGACAAAATTGAATACCTCCAGTCGCATGAAAATCGTGACATCTATTACAAATCCTTCTACATTATTGAGCAATACTTTGGCAATGAAGAAGAAGACACCCGCGTTGCACCCTCAGAGGAAAATAATCAATACAACTTTAATCCCGATCAATCAGCTCCTCATGGTGGTTTCAACTTCTAACCCAACTAATCGAATAAGAAATTTTATAATTCTTCGTCATGCACACGTCTACAAAAACAAAAAGAATCGAAAATCTTTTTGCAAGATTTTTTTCTTAATTTAAAAAATTAAACAAACAGAGTTTGGAGGGCGCTTTCAAGATCGTTTGCTGCAAGCGAATGTCCAAAAATAATCCTAAAAACACGAAATTAACAAAATGCAGTTGTTAGGCATTTACAAGTTTTGTTATTGTTTTATTTACCCCTCGGGGTTTTTTATATGAGCTAACGATTTGTCTTGATTTAAAAAAAAAAAAAAAAAAACATACTTTGCTTGCTTTTTTTAAAAAGTAGTTTCTTGCTCGTGTAACGATATTTCTATTATAATTTTCAGTTCTTAGGCCGTGTGCGAATTCAGTTAAAACTTGACGTTTGGTTAAATTTTGACATTTCGCATTGAATAAAATGTGTTAAAATTTCACTAGCTGCTGAGCAGGTTAAAATATGACAGTAGTGGTTAAAAATTCATCCCTTTTTAACCAAGATTCATCCAATTCGCACACGGCCTTACTTAATTTGTTTTGTTATGTATAATGTACATATTATTAAACATTTAACCTTACCTATGTATATTTTTAATTATTGAATTTGAAATTTATTTATTTTTTCCTTATTTTTCCAATATTTTTTTTTATTGAAAAAGGCTATATTAATTAATTTAAATTTTTAAATATATGTATACATTTATATAAAGAAAAATCTAGCCGTATTCATGCAAGCGCATGCTCATTGACAACTAATTTTAAATTTTATGAGCTGAACAATGTTTTGATTGGTTGTTGGGCAAAATGGAAAACAAGTATTTGGTGGGGAGTTAATTGCAATGAATAGTGCTAGATCAAAATGAAACTAAACACAACCGAATAAACAAAAGAAAAGGTATGTAATTCCTCAGAAGAATTAGAAGTGGTTTTTATTTGGACAAGCAGCACTTCCAACAGCTTCTGAATGCGCATAAAATCGAGCGAGCCAATGCCGAAAAAGAAGACCCAGTCCCAGCCCCCAGCACAGAAGAGGTACAAAGAGCCATCCAAAAGCTAAAAAATAACATGTGCTTAGATGGACCACATGCACCAGATCATTAACAAAGTGTTGGAGGAAGAATGCATGCCTACTGACTGGTCGATAAGCTCCATATGTCCCATCTACATTCAAAAACTACCGAGGCATATCCCTGCTTAATGTTGCACAAAAAATCCTATCCAACGTACTGTGTGAGCGTCTTAAACCGTTCTGCAACACAATCGGCACGTACCAGTGTGGCCTTAGGGCTTAGGCAAGGCAGAACAACGACAGACACTGAGGTAAATCCTGGAAAAGAACAACGAATTTCAAGTCGAACCCACCATCTTTTCATCGACTTCAAAGCTGCTTATGATAGCATCCACCGCCAAGAGGTTAGGATGGCGATGTCCTAATTCGAAAACCCGAACAAACTAATCCAGCTGTGTCGCATGACGCTAAACGATACGCAGTGCAATGTGCAAATGGGTTACTCATCCGAGTTATTTCAAACATGCGCAGGGTTTAGACAAGGAGATGTGATTTCTTCAACATAGTCCTCTAGCCGATAGTGTCCAAGGCAGGTTGGTAATAGTTATTCATGTTTTTGATTGCGGAAAATACTATCTTCAACAAATCAACCCAGCTCTTAGGCTATGCGGACGACATAGACATCATCGGTCGAGCTGTGCTTGAGGACTTCACAGCGATGGAAGAACAGGTGAAATTCGTTGGTCTTGAAGTGAATGAGGACAAAACAAAGTATATGCTTCTTCTTCTTCTTAGCGTTCCTCTCCGCTCCGGAGGTTGGAAATCATTGATGATAGACTATTTTTATTTGTGACTCCTCTTATAACATGTATTGTGGGAAGGTTCAGCCAGTCTCGTAGGTTTGATATCCACAGCATCAACAAACAAAACAACATCTGTACACCGCCTAAGACAAAACGTCACTGTTGGTAGCAGCAATTTCGAGGTAGTTAAGGAGTTCACCTACCTTTGAACAAACATCAATCCCACAAACGACACCTTAGTGGAGATCCGACTAAGAATGACCCTAGCGAACCGGTGCTACCTTAGTTTGGCAAAACAACTGGGTTCCAAACTCCTCAATCTAAAGACAAAGTGTCTACAATACAAAGCTTTGATTTCACCAGTCCTACTCTATGCGGCGCCGAGTGTCGGACGATAAGTAAAAAAGGGGAATTGATACTGGGCACTTTTGAAAGAAAAATTCTTCGACGGATTTTTGGTCGCTTGGTTTTGGCGAGCGACCGTTCCCGATAGAGGGCTGCGATATCTCAGGCTGAAATACTTCATGGATTGTGAGTTGGTTAAGTAAGTAAAGATGCAATAAGAGAACCACATAAATTTTCTAAGCAATAAATGAATTTTATTCAACAACGTCCTTAACATCTTTTGATTTAGATCCTACGACTGTAGTCAAAGTTTGTCTTCGAATTTCGAAAAGAATCAAAGAGAGCGCACAGCTTGTGTTTAGACTTTCCACACCAGCAGCAAGAGGAATATGAAGAAATACTCCATTATCCCCCGCACAATCAACGAAACTGTAAACAAACAAGATATGAAAAACCAGACCGTTTAAAATGAGACAACTTACTCATAAGCCGTTTCACTAATTCCATGGGTTTCACCGCCAATGATTATCACATAATGTGCATTTCCACCACCGATTTCAGAATACGGTTTGATTAATTGCTTTTTCGGATTCGAGAACTTATAATTTTTCACTTTGTCCAAACTACTCTCAGCGGCAAAGGCGTGAAATTCCTCAGGAAGATGATTCAGTATTACATTCCAGTCGATGTCATCTTTGATTTGTATGCGAAATTGAGCACCACAACCTCCTCTTAGAGCCTTTGTTTCCCAGGGATCACAGCAACCTTTCAACACAATAACCTGCTGACAAGGCACTGCAGCACATGTTCGTATGATGCTTCCCAAATTATTGGGTTCACGAATGTTATCACAGATAACTGTAATTGGCAAAGTCTCATCTTCTGAAGGAAAGTTTAACTTCTCGTCGGATGGACGCTCAAAAATCGCCAGAAGACCAGGCGGTGTGGTAAGTGTTGACCAAATCTTTAAATCATGCTGCGGTACTTTGTAGATTTCAATGTTCTTTTTCAAAGGAATAAGACTATCGCTTATAAATTCTAATTGCTCCTTTTGACTGAAGACAATTGTCTGCAGTTTAAGGCCGCTGGATAGTGCCTCTAGAATAAGCCGTCTACCTTCCATTATGATTTGTCTGTTCTTTGTCCGTCGTTTACTGGAACGCACAGATGTCAGGAGATTGTTTAATATTGGATCATTTAGCTTGAGCTTTGTATAACTTAATTGAAGAGTTTTATCTTCGATTATTGTGGGCTTATAAGTTTTCGCATTGAATTTCTCCTGTTTGACAACTGGAACTTGAAATTGAGGTGGCTTTTTGTACTCTTTCGATGTGGTATTACGTACCCGTTTTGGGACATTTTTGAGGAGTTGTCTTGGACTTGGAGCAGTTGCAGATTGAAATGATTTGGACGAATTTTCAAAAAGACTAGTTCCTATATCGAGAGCAGTTTCAACTTCCTTACGCGTCTCCTCATCGGGTGTAGGGAAAGATTTTTGGGTTTGCCGCACTATGCTGCTGGTAAAATTCCTTGTCAGCAAGAGCAATTGTGTTGAATTATTACTGAAGTAAGTTTTTTGTATAATATTTCTTATTTGGTTCATTATTACAATATCTTTTTGCCGGAAGATTATTTGTAAAAATAAAATAGTGGTAGCATGGAAAATGGTACTTCAATCAGCTGTTTGACGAAAATGTCAACACGCAATCCCGTAACGCAGACATCTTTCAATACAGCAATAAAAATGGCCGCCAATGGTTATATGAGACGTGTTTTCGATATCTCATACGAAATCCTCTTGATTTTATATGGCTTTTAATCAATCACCCAAATATATTTTTACATTTTGGATTGAACCTTTCAAACCTGAATATCAAGTACAAAGAAAACCATTGCATTCGATTTTGTTTCTATGGAGAAAAAACGGAAAACGTTAATATGAATACTGCATTTTTTATGGTAACTTTATAGATTGATAAGTTGTTTTGGCAGCACTGTGCTTTTTCAATGAAGCCAATTCATTTACGCAACATGAATTCATAGCGGAAATACGCCATCTTGATTTTCTTCAATAGAGTTTTTGTGTATGAATTTTTTCAATCGAGTAAGATCTGGAAAGCGGACAACACCATCGTATAGAGAGAAAAAGGATTGGAAGAGTGATTTTTTACCATCCATCACTCAAATAAATAAATAACAACAGTAGTTGAGTCCCTCAAATAATAACAACTATAAAATCATTATTCAACAATCAACGCTAAAACAAGGATATCAAATTGAAAATCCGATTGTGAAAAAATGGCAGACTCAGAGAAGATACCTACTGAACAACAGCAACCATTGCAAGACGATTCGCAAGTTGACGAATCGGGAAATCAGCCTCAACCAAAGCCGGCTGCGCCGCCAAAAGAAGTTATTGGTAAGTTTTAGGCTTAAATCTTTAATTTTCATTAAAAAAAAAACGCTCCAAATAGCTAGAAAAAAATTGGGGTTACGCATTTACCGGCGGCGGGCGGCCACATTTTTTTTCTCACGTATCGATTTTTCCGAAAATAAAAAGGACACCGCCATTTTGTTTCAATTCTAATGTGATGTGATTATACCTATCGAGGGGGAGGCTGTTTCTATTCCATTTGACCGGCAAAACAACGAGAACAATTACCTTTGTGGTTTGATTACATTTTCCGAGTAATGTTCTTGTTGGAAAAGTTGTAAAATAGGTTTTGTATTTTGTTCTCATTGGGTTAACAAACAAGATGAATGGAATATTTTTTTTTTTTAAACCGGTTATGAAGGCCTCACAAAAAAAATAGCCCGTCCTTGGATTTACATACGTGAACGAAAAACTACATTCGATATCGTTAATTTTATGCAAACTAATAAGAGCAAAACAAGTTGTCTCTCAAAGATCAAAATTGAGAATTTAACTGCGCTTATCATTCACTATTAAAGAAAGCATCACTACGAGTTTGACTAGTAGTAATAGAATAATTTAATTTTTCTTCCATAGCCACTAAAGTAAGTGGAACAGTCAAGTGGTTCAATGTGAAGAGTGGCTACGGTTTTATCAACCGCAACGATACTAAAGAAGATGTATTCGTTCATCAAAGTGCTATCGCCAAGAACAACCCAAAGAAGGCTGTACGATCCGTAGGCGATGGTGAGCTTGTTGAGTTTGATGTAGTAATTGGAGAGAAAGGAAACGAAGCTGCCAATGTGACTGGTCCATCTGGTGAGCCTGTACGTGGCAGTCAATTTGCTGCCGACAAAAAACGTACATACCGATCATATCGTTATCATAGCAATCGTCGCAATCAACAACAGCGACGTAACACTAACAATGCTGAAACCGGTGACGAAGGTGAAGCCACCGATGGTGGGGCACCACAGCAGCAGCAGCAACGTCCACAAAGGAATTACCGTCGTGGCGGTCGTGGCCGTGGACGTGGCTACAATAACTACTTCAACGGACCCAGAATTCAAAGACGCTCGGTGAATAATCAGAGCGGCGGCGATGGTGGTCTCAGTGGTGGTGAGGGTGGAAACGAAAATGTTGAATCCAACGGTCATCGAGGAGATGGTCAGGGCGGCCAGCAACGTCGTGGCGGACCACCAAGACGTTTCTTCAGACGTAAGTTCAACTCTGGTAATCGTGGACCACCAGGGGGTGGACGTCGTCCCCGCAGCGAAGACGGTGGTAATGAAGATTGTAAGTTTTTTTGATTCTATTTGATTATTTCAAATTCTCAATCGAAACTTCTTAGATAACCAAGGTGGCCAAGAAGGAAACGCCCAGCGTAATCCTCGCACTCGACGCAATCCCCGAAAACAAAACAACGGAGGGGGTAACTCAAATGGAGGTGAACAACAACCTCAACAGCAGGTAAACTAGAGTTAAAAAATCGATGTTTTTCTAAATGAAAAATATTACCAAACCAATACATTCCATTTCATTACGTAAATCATACCAATATTCCATTATTAATTAAACAAGCATTCAAATGTCAAGCAAATTCATCCGAACTGTGTCCAATTCATAGTCGTAAGTCCATTCCGTGTGTGTAATTCATTGTCGTTATTGTTGAGAAATAAGAAAAGTTATCGATGAAAGCAATAGAAACATCTTAATATCTAGGTCCTTGCGTCTACTGAATTGGCCGGCCAGATGGATCAGCTTAAGAATTAATCGACCCATACATAAGTAAGATTAATGCACTAATATCAAGTAAAAAATCGCGTTTCCCTTAGCTTTTATTTTTGTGTTTCTTATTATTTACTTTTTGTTTCTTTTATTTTTTGGTTTTGTTCCCTCCGAAAATGTTGTAAATCACAACAGCAGGACGCTGGTCAACAAGTGCAAAACACAACAACCGAAAGTTCTGCATAAATTCAAATTAAATACAAAAATGCATTACAAAACTAATTGGAGTCTTATTTAGAAAGAAAAGTGGTACCCAGCATCGTGTGTATTTTATATTTAATTCTTTTTCTAAAATCAAGCACCTGATGGACTTTTTATTTACATAATTTGTTTTTGTTTTAAATTTTTTTTTAAAGAAATCTCTTTATATATTTATTGCTACTTTTTTATTTTTTAAAAATTTATTATACAAACATATAAGATTTTTTAACGAAAAAAAAACAAAAAACAAATCTAAATTTGTGTGTAATGCATTCTTTGTGTTTTATTGAAAGACTAGAAGAAAAAAATAACATCAGTCTTTTTCGCAAGTTCTTCTTCAACCTGTTTCCAGCAAGAATCTATCAGTTAGCCTGAGTTAAATTAAAACAAAAATCAATTATTATTTTAGATCTATTTGTGTGAAATATATTACAAGAAAAACAACAACTACTAATGCAAAAAAAAATGTATCTATTCTATTGGGTTTACTACTAATTTCCTTTGTTTAAATATGACTTGATTTCATTTTGGGTTTATATACGATATTCATAGACATAGTTTACTCTGACAAGATTTAAGAATTAGTTGTTTCCCTTCCGACGACTATTTCAAGTCGCAATTCATAAACATAAACAAGAGTGCATTCTCTATGTATTTATCATTACTATTTTTTTGAATTTGGAAATCACAAATTATTGATTAGAAACAAATATATACCACCATATTCCTTAACCGGGTAACTGAAATTTAAAGAACATTCAATTTTAAGGGATGTAATCAACACTCAATAATATCCTTTTTTTATACACTTGATGTAGAAAAAATAAATTTGAATTTAAGTGCATAATACCATGGAATGGTGAAGTAAAACAAAACAAAAACAAATAAAAAAAAACATGTAAAATACAAAAATTGGAAAATAAAACAAAAAAATTGTAAAACATGAACACCTTGGCTTATTATTTTGTCTCTTCTATTTAAAGCGGTATTTTACTCTCTAGCCAATTCGTTTTTTGAATTTTCCTTTATCGACAACATTTATTTCTCCTGGGATGGACAATTATGCTCGAGCTGTACTAATTCCCTTGATGGCATGAAGTTTTGATTTTATGTCCTATGCCATTAAACAAAAATCAACTTGTTCCCCTTTATGCCAGAGACACAGTGAGTGCTTTAGGAAGGAGGAAAGGGGTTGGAAAGGAGAGACGGAGTGTGGAAGGGAGTTCTACATTCGCGTAGTACGATTCTCTATACTTGAAGGTACGTTCAAAGTTGGGGTCGAGCGTGAATTAAATTGATGCGACATTCCTAGAAGCGCGAGTATTGCGGCGAATTGTTTAAGGGGAGGAATGCTATTTCACAGGAGCACATACCGTAAAAGTAACGATAGAACAGGGAGAGACACGAAACGTTACGACGGTGGTCTAACGAGGTGAATGAGTTGGTTATCGGCCCTAGCGAGGTAACCGTCGGAGCGGAATTTTCTCCGATTCCTCCGAAATTTGCTTCGAGGTAGTTCTCCGACAGGCAAAATGTCTCCGATTCGTCCGATTCGGAGAAAATTCCGCTCCGACGGTTACCTCGCTAGGGCCGTATGTCTCTTATCACCAATCATTCTTAAGGCTCTTTTTTGTATACTGTCCAAGAGGCTTAAGTATGTAGCTGGAGCACCAGCCCAGAGATGAGAATTGTACTCAAGCTTTGGACGGATATGAGTCTTATAGATAATATCCAGACTTGACGAGGAGACAAATTTCTTGCACCGCCTTAAGAAACCCAAACATCTTGCGGCATTTTTGGCGACATCGCATTTGCGTTCGTTCCACGAGAGGTGAATATATCGAGAATCTCGAGATATTCGGTCTCATTGATGCAAGTGCCATTCATGGACAGTGAAGTGGCAAGGAGGTATATCTCGCTTTAACGATACAAGACAGCATTGAGTTTTCGAACCATTTATTCCCCATTGTACAGTTTAAGTCTGAGGTTAATGAGCTTTTCATTTTTAGCTGTTGAAGTTTCACATCCGTAGAGGAGGGGTGTGAGTCTGAAAACGAATAAGAAAAGGTAAGGGTACCATCGTCAGCAAAACAGTTTATTGGATTAGAATTAACAGACAAGAGATCATTAATAAAAATGAGAAAGAGGGTCGGACAGCAAATAGAGCCTTGGGAGCTTCAGACTTGTATTAAAAGGTTCGAAAGAATGTTTCTAATCCAACGAAGGAGGGATTCATCGATACCGAAAGCACGCACTTTCGATAAAAGAGCAAGATGTCAGACTATCAAATGCGTCTGAAGTATCAAGTGCAACAAGCTTACTTTCTCCAAAACGATGTAAAGACTTGTTCCACTGTTCGGTGAGATAAACCATTAGATCACCAGTGGACCTGTTGCTGCGAAAGCCGTACTGCCGGTCATTAAGAAGCTTTCGGTCTTCGAGATATTTCTTGAGCTGAGCGTTTCCATGACCTTAGAAAGAAGGAACGTGCAATCGGACGATAATTGGAAAGATAAGTTTCTAAAATGAAACGTAGGTATCGCAAATCATTTTAAGAGGAAGAAATCCTTCCTCAGTTCTACTAGAAGAGATTTGATCTTTTCGTATATCATTTTAAACGAACTTTCGAATTTACGCATAAAGTTCAAATGACAATACAAATACATCTTCGATCTAGGTTCCCATGTGACCGCGTAGATTGCTCCTTAGTTGACGGCTTTGTCCAGGTTGAGTGAGATACGCTAATTTCTAACCCTGGAACTTTAGAATCACCGAATAAGACAATGTCGCGAGCTGCACAGATTTCCATTGCTAGATAACAGAATCCAATTGGCACATTCAGCTGTCCTCAAGCGGCGGATTGAAAAACTAAAAACCGTATCAGACACGAACGTTGCAACGAAAATCGCTGTTTTTTATATAAAATAAAAATAACATGTATTATGTCTTACATAATCGAATTAATTTTATCAGTAAAATACAAAAATATATAAAATTTAATAATAGAAATAAAAAAGGCAAACGAAACTTAAATTTTGAGTGAACTTTGAGCTCATTTTTAATCGTTGGTTTTAAGTAGTAAGACTTGATCAGTTACTCGTGCAATAATCGGTTCTAGTTCATGTGGCCTTATATTCTTTTCCCATAATTGTCTCAAGGCGTTCTCGGCCGTATAAATGACTTTTTCTAAAGTAAGATCAAAAATATTAATCAATTTTGTGTGTGCAATCAAGTGCACGCAACTTACCATCATGTATCCGTTCGGCGGTTAAAGAAAGCAAAATTATAACCTTTTTAACCAAAGGTGTTATCGTGTCGCAAATAGCGTGTAGAGCTTTAGCAGCTTCGCCATTTATCTAAAGGAAAAATAGATCAAAATTGGATTTCTCATTGACCAAGATGATTCAAAGGTTTACCTCATTGAGATTTCCAATCAAGACAACATGTCCCTCCTGAATTGTTTTTTTGTACGTCTCAATAAGATGCCCATAATCATGTGTTTCATCAATGGCAGTAAGGTCCATATTACGAACTAATGAGGAGTCACCTATAATATTATAAGACATTAGTATGAATTTGAATAATTTGGATATTTGTTTAGCTACCAAAACAATTTGATGAAGTCTTTGCTATATCGTAGATTATTTTATCGGCAATGTGTTCTTTATGATGCACGAACAGAAACACTGCAGGCTTTTCGCTGTCATTGTTTAAAATATCTTCGTTGCCATATTTTAGATGGGCCCAGAGACTATCGTCTTCCATGGGGTATTTACGCTTCAATTCATCAAAAGAGCATTCCTTTTTCTGTTCGCCCATTTTAATTTGTGCAGATTGTTCCCGACCAAAGATAGTAGACAAGGAATAAAGAATCAACCAAATAACAAAAACGAAAGGAAGAAATTTTTTGAACTTCCATATTGAAGGTGTTTCGACAACTTCCGCAGATTCTAGCACCAATGTGTTTCTCGATTTATCTCTTAAGGAGTTATCAAAGTCACTTGTTCCTTTAGTAGAATTATTGTGTTTTATTTTGGATTGGTTTCGTTTTTTTAATTCTCTCGTCTCATGTGAAGCATTTATTAGATGTTCGGCTGACTTATGTATGTCATCTGCTTCAATTGATTCATTACTATCTGAAAATTCCTCCTGGGACTCGTAATGACTTGCTGGAGATTCTCCTCTGTGAATGCTAATTCTGCCCGTAATTTTCGGTGAAGATGCCATTTTTCTATAAATTAATTAATGAAATAGATTACAAAATATTGAAGTTGAACTTTTAGTACTTGTTTCAAAATCCTACGGCAAGATGAAGGGCTCAAACGACCAAGATTATGATATATGAAACTGGACACAGCAACAGCACCGGCTCAAACGTCGACAAAAATACAAAAATATTGCATTCCAATTTCCAAATCAAAACTACAAAGCAATAAAAAAGAAAGAGTGAAGTGTTCTCAATTGAAACATGTGCACACACACAGAAGCACTAACGAGATGACGATGACAATTTGCCGACTAAAGCGAGTCTCGCTCATACACCTCGTCTGCACTAGGTATTTATTTTGCAGCATTTGTTTATTTCTTCCAAATATTTTAAAGTGAAATATAATGTCATGTAAATGGCGAACTTAATAAAAAGCAATATAAGAAGTTAATATTTCAATTCCATTGCCAATTTTTGTCATATAACACATGAACTACATATTTTCACCATCAATGTTTTTCTTAACAAACAAAATCGTTGAGTGTAGACATCGACAAATCTGTTTCCACCACAATATTCTTGTGGGAGAAAAACAAACACAAACAGAACTAGCTACAGCTCTATCATTTTATCGAAAAGTCAGACTGGTAAATTTTACGAAAAAAATTTCCATTTTAGACCTAAAATTTATTATTTGCATTTTTTGGTGGATTCAAATTAACTAAATTACATTAAGTCCTCTTCAAAATGACGGGATTTTCTCTTAAACTTAAATCGAAAAACGGGCAGTACGTTGTGAGCGACTTGGATGCAACCACAACAATAGGCGATCTGAAAACAAGAATATCACAAGTTACGCAAATCAATCCATTATTTCTCCACATATTGATAGGTTTTCCTCCAAAAGCACTGGATTTATCGCAAAATAATAATTGTATCACTGCAACTGGCATCTCTAGTGGCGACACACTAATCATCGAAGAAAGAATTGTCCCGAGCATAGACGAAGATGCTGCTTTAGCTCGAAGGCTGCAAGACGAAGAAGATCAAGAAATGCTATCAACGCCTGAATTGCAAAATCAAGATCCCTCGAGTCCGTTTACTGGAATTCTTTTGAAAAAAACCGTACCTGCTGATAATTCATGCCTCTTCACTAGTATTGGCTACGTTCTGAATGGCAAAGTGTCGACGGACTGTGGTAGTTTTATGAGAAAAATCATTGCTACTCAAGTGGCAGCTGACCCTGAATCGTACAATGACGCGGTTCTGGGTAAACCCAATGCCGAGTATTGTGAGTGGATTCAAAAGTCGGAATCTTGGGGTGGTGCCATCGAAGTGGCAATTCTTTCGAATTTCTATGGTGTCGAAATCGATGTTGTTGATATTCAGAATTCAATAATCAATCGTTTTGGAGAGGATAAGAATTATGGATTGCGGGTGTTTCTTTTGTTTGATGGCATTCACTATGATCCTTTGTACATGGAATCAGCTTCGGTTAGTATTTCTTTGTTTTATCACTTGCCAGGTTCAGTCTCTGATTTCATAAGGAATATTTATAGGAAGACGTTCCAGCTACAATGTTTCCAATCGAAGAATTGGGTGTCTACCACCAAGCCGAACTTATTGCAAGAGAAGCCAATTCATCCCGTCAGTTCACGGATGTAGAGAAGTTTTCATTGCGTTGCATGCAATGCGATGTCATGCTCGTTGGCCAGGTCCAAGCACAACAGCACGCCAAATCCACAGGCCATACAAATTTCGGGGAAATTTGAGTATACACCGTTGCTGTCATTAACCTCATTATATTTATTTTGGTACTCGTTTTAGTTCTTATTTAATAATAACTTGCTTATTTTTTGAAGGAATCACGAACCACATTTTTGAAGAATTTTTTTGAATTTATCTGAATACATATACAAATGTATTTTATTTTGTTGATTTTTATTAACCACATTTATCATGTACTTATTTTTGAATGAACAAAAAAACGCAAACGCAATATTCAGTTTAATAAAGAAGAATTGTGTTATGAAGCCCATGGTGGTGTCATTGGCGCTGGGTTTTGTAGGTACGACATGACAACTGCACTCACGCTTAGCATGAAAGATGACAAGACCTTTAAAGAGAGAAAAAAGGTTTTAAGAACATTTTTTTTCCATTTCTATTTGTAAAGAAAATGAAAAGAAAAACAAGGTACATTCAAAGGCAAATGACTAAACTCTTGGGAAGAATTTGTTGACTTTAAAAAAGTACAACAGCTTTTAGTTGAACTGTTCTATCTGTTAAAATTTGCATTGTTCTAATCTTCACATGGTTATTTCGTTTCAAGAACTTTTTGTTTTAACTAATCCAATTGCATTTCATAAATTTAGCAATACTAAACTGAGTAGCTGCCTTTCTATCATCGGAAGTAGAAAAACATGAAAACAAAGAGTTATTAATGAGAATACCATCCAGTGATACAAAATCACGATTTAGAAAAAGAAACAAAACTAATTTGTTCAATGAATATGCAACTTTTCTGTCAGAAAAACTATGCATGCAAAAATATACAATCGGCCCAATCGAGGTAACCGTCGGAACGGAATTTTCTCCATTTCCTACTACCGCGAAGCAAAATTCGGAGGAAATCGGAGACAATTCCGCTCCGACGGTTACGTCGATTGAGCCGGAAGCCGGATATTGTTGATAAAGAAACAAAATAAAAATTATATGTAATAAAAAGGTAAAGTTTAGTGTTTAAAGTTTTTTTTTTTGTAGAAAAATAATTGCATAAATTGTTAAAAATAGCCATCATTGTGTAAGAAAATTATAACAAACAATAAAAAATATAAATATTTTCCTCAACTCAACAATCGTTTTATTCAAAGGTTTTTGAGAATAAATACCCCGCACATAGATTGATTTTATTGGACTTTGTGTTTCCTTATTGTAATAATAGGCTATAATCGCAAGAGATCGCCAGGTCCTTCTCTGATCAGGTGTAAAGTAACCTTTTAAGAAGTCCTATGCCACCAACATTAAGTATCGAAGACCAGTGGCAACATTGCCAGAAAGCAGTTAGAGATGCCGCCTCTAATGTGCTAGGTTTCACACAGCCACCAAAACGAAACCCCTGGTTTGACGAAGAATGCAGGCAGGCCCATGCAGCCAAGCAGGAGGCATACAAAGCGTAGTTGCATAGAAGGGCAAGAGCTGCTCGTGAGCTCTACGAGCAAAAGAGGGGAGAGGAACGCCGGCTTCTCAGGAGAAAAAAGAGGGAATATGAGAACGGCGACGACGAACAAATCCCTGTCAGGCAGGAGCCTTTCATCGGACACGATGATAGCCAACAATTCCGTGAACCCGACCTAGAAGACATGAAAACGGCAATATCACGGCTGAAATCCAACAAAGCCGCTGAAGCAGATGGTCTAGCTGCCGAGCTATTCAAAGCAGCAGGCGACGATCTATATAGGCATGCCCGATAAATGTAACCTCAGCTTTGTTTGCCCGATCGTGAAGAAGGGAGATCCTCTAAACTGCGCCAACCACAGAGGAATCAGACTACTTAACATCGCCTACAAGATCCTCTCAGCCGTAATATGTGAACGTCTGAAGCCTTTCTCCAACAATCTGATTTTCACTTTGCGGCAGATCCTGGAAAAAACCTATGAACTCCAAATCGATACCCCCACCACTTTTTCACCGCGTACGACAACATCTACAGAGACGAACTGTATAAAGCTATGTCTAGTTTTGGCATCCCTGCCAAGCTTGTGCAAAATGACGATGCAAAACTCTCGGTGCGCCATCAAGGTTGGCAACGAACTTACGGAATCGAGTACGCCGATGATATTGATATAATGGGAAGAACACGGCGTGATGTCAATGACACCTTTGTGAGAATTTAGACAGAAGCGGCAATGGGTTTAGCGGTATATACATAATGTATATGCTGTCTTCGAAGAAGGACACCCGACACCGACGGCTCGAGCAGAACGTCACAATAGACGCATATAACTTCGAGGTAGTAGTAGGAGTTTGTCTACCTAGGCTCCGCTATTAACACGGGCAATAACACCAGCGCCGATATCAGACGAAGAATAACTCTTCGTAATCGCCGTTTCTTTGTGCTAAGAAAGCAATTGAGTGGAAAAGCCCTCTCTTGATCAACTAAGGTAAAACTATATAACACCCTCATCATCCCAATATGGTGCAGAAGCGTGGATCTGTTTCGAGAGGAAAGTTCTTCGGGTCATCTTTGGACCCGTGTGCATTAATGGGAAATGGAGAAGATACAACTACGAACTTTACGGGTTGTACAACGACATGGACCTAGCCAGAAGAGTCAAGGTCCAGAGACTCATATGGCTATTCCAGAGGGACGTAGAAAGAGAGGAAGACCGCGACTCAGTTGGCTCACACAAGTGGAAGAGGACCTCAACCAACTTAGAGTGCAAAACATTAGATACATTAGAACCGAGCTGGCTGTCGGAGACTGTTGATTGGGGCCCAATTCCACAAAGGGCTGTAGCGCAACCTTAAGTAAGTTTCCTTATCCCTAATAAATACACTATCTAGGAGGAGCACGGCCCAGCAGTCTTGTATTAGCTCTTGTTGGAAGACACTGTTGTAGTAGGAGTATCCAAAGCACTAACTAATCTAACCTAAGTTCTTTGAGACATTTGCGAGTAAAAAATGGAAACTCTCTCTCGTTAGTTAAGGGTCCATTGTTTTTCAATTTATGTCTATTGGAGGATAAAGGATTTCTTGAAACCCAAACAATGTCTTTGTAGCATTGTATAAACTAACTGGATAATTATTTGTGCAGAAACTTAAAACGCGGTGGCCTTTAGACACCTTGATTTGATAGAAAAAAGTTATAAAACATACCTGCTTCGCATCATCGCTAACTCTTGAACTGGCAAAACTAATGCAGGAACAATACAATGCAAACCATGCACACCATTTCAGTTTCATCATAAGACCGCACATGGAAAATATCATTCCTTAAATTTAAATTTGGGTCAGTGTTTTATTCGATTAATAAAAAAGCTGGGAACAACTAAATTGCACTTACCAAGAATGTTCATGTAGTCGGGCATCAGGTCTTCGCCATTGCCTTGTGCTTGGTTTTGGGGTTGTTTGTACCGAACAACTTTGTCTTTACGTCGTGGATCTACAAATGCACTCATTTTCTATCAATTTTAAATGGAAGTTACAGTAATATGATAAATAATTTAGATTTAATATTTCATTGACCAAGAAGATGGAATGCAAAGTGAAATCCGTGACTGTAGAAAAAAACATGAAACGTCAGAAGGCCATAGAGCATTTAGCGATAAGATAAACTAGTGTGCAATCGAGTCTCGAAGTTGAATTTGAACAAATGACGTTTGTTTAGATCAGTTCATGCTTCTGAAAGGAAGTGAGGACATTTCTCCGTGCCATGGTCACCATTTGACCTTTACTGTTATTTAAAAGCGAAGAATTGACTGGCTTCTTAATTTTTCTTAACGCAAAATAAAATACTTTATTTAATAATTGTTTGATCATTTTGGCGAAAAACATTCCTCCGACCAATAGTATATTTCATTCTTTACTATTTACATATACATCTTAATATAAATTACTATGATTATCATTTAGGTTATGTTTTCTGTTTAATTTAGAGACAAAAGTGAATTCTACATAGAGCATAAGAAAAGAAGGCCAAAATAAAATCAAAAATCAGTAAAAATAGATCTTAAATATTTGTTTACTTGTTTTATTATAATTTTTGAAATGTTTACACAATAAAATCACAGTCAGAGAAGTGGGCAAATGAACTTTTCTCCTTCCTAAACTAGAGGTCATTGACATTTTGCATGAAATAAGGTACGACTAAATCATAAACAAACTATGTCCTTGTTTACATGAAAAGCCCCAACAACTCCTTGTAAAAAGAAAAATTAACAAAATTGGACAGGAAATCTCTCGCAAAATAATTATACATAAATGGTGTTTTACAGATTAATTAGTTTTGTTGTCTATTTTACATTTTCCAAGTGCAGGTTATACTTTTAGTGTTAATATTAAATAATAAAAAAATATATATAAATATACTTAATATTTTTGTTTATAAACATAATTTGCTATATAAATTGTTTAAACTAATCAAAAATAATTAATATTTCTTGCATGCATGCTCTTGAGTAAATAAATTATAATAGTTTCCATTTAACTTGTTTCTTTCAAGACAAATGTTAAGCTACTGGATACTTAAATGACTTCAAAGGTTTTAATTGAATAGAACCGTATTCGGATCTTCATTGTCCATTTGCTTAACGTGTCTGAGGACATCTTTTTTGGTAATAACACCCAGTAATCGTCTGAAATTTAACACACAAAGTTGAGATTGTTTTGGTTGATCGATTATATTTATCTTACCCGTTATGCGTAACCAATGTTTGCCTTAGACCAAGCTTGCGGAACATATCAACAACAGTTTCCATTGGAGTTTGATCGGTCACTGTGATCGGTGCCATGTCTAGAATTTTCTTAAGTTTCAATGGTGGTGGGCCCAGATTTTGTACTGGAGTTGCTGATGTGAAGAGCACAACTGAGGCGTTGTTAATTCCCTCAATAAGTCGCTTGGCATTTCCTACATTTCAAGACAAGGTTAGGTTAGGTTGAAGAGTCAAACTAGTTTAATACAATTTACCAATATATTTCTTGAAACCCAAACAATGTCTTTGTAGCATTGTATAAACTACCTGGATAATTATTTGTGCAGAAACTTAAAACGCGGTGGCCTTTAGACACCTTGATTTAATAGAAAAAAGTTATAAAACATACCTGCTTCGCATCATCGCTAACTCTTGAACTGGCAAAACTAATGCAGGAACAATACAATGCAAACCATGCACACCATTTCAGTTTCATCATAAGACCGCACATGGAAAATATCATTCCTTAAAATTTTAAATTTGGGTCAGTGTTTTATTCGATTAATAAAAAAGCTGGGAACAATTAAATTGCACTTACCAAGAATGTTCATGTAGTCGGGCATCAGGTCTTCGCCATTGCCTTGTGCTTGGTTTTGGGGTTGTTTGTACCGAACAACTTTGTCTTTACGTCGTGGATCTACAAATGCACTCATTTTCTATCAATTTTAAATGGAAGTTACAGTAATATGATAAATAATTTAGATTTAATATTTCATTGACCAAGAAGATGGAATGCAAAGTGAAATCCGTGACTGTAGAAAAAAACATGAAACGTCAGAAGGCCATAGAGCATTTAGCGATAAGATAAACTAGTGTGCAATCGAGTCTCGAAGTTGAATTTGAACAAATGACGTTTGTTTAGATCAGTTCATGCTTCTGAAAGGAAGTGAGGACATTTCTCCGTGCCATGGTCACCATTTGACCTTTACTGTTATTTAAAAGCGAAGAATTGACTGGCTTCTTAATTTTTCTTAACGCAAAATAAAATACTTTATTTAATAATTGTTTGATCATTTTGGCGAAAAACATTCCTCCGACCAATAGTATATTTCATTCTTTACTATTTACATATACATCTTAATATAAATTACTATGATTATCATTTAGGTTATGTTTTCTGTTTAATTTAGAGACAAAAGTGAATTCTACATAGAGCATAAGAAAAGAAGGCCAAAATAAAATCAAAAATCAGTAAAAATAGATCTTAAATATTTGTTTACTTGTTTTATTATAATTTTTGAAATGTTTACACAATAAAATCACAGTCAGAGAAGTGGGCAAATGAACTTTTCTCCTTCCTAAACTAGAGGTCATTGACATTTTGCATGAAATAAGGTACGACTAAATCATAAACAAACTATGTCCTTGTTTACATGAAAAGCCCCAACAACTCCTTGTAAAAAGAAAAATTAACAAAATTGGACAGGAAATCTCTCGCAAAATAATTATACATAAATGGTGTTTTACAGATTAATTAGTTTTGTTGTCTATTTTACATTTTCCAAGTGCAGGTTATACTTTTAGTGTTAATATTAAATAATAAAAAAATATATATAAATATACTTAATATTTTTGTTTATAAACATAATTTGCTATATAAATTGTTTAAACTAATCAAAAATAATTAATATTTCTTGCATGCATGCTCTTGAGTAAATAAATTATAATAGTTTCCATTTAACTTGTTTCTTTCAAGACAAATGTTAAGCTACTGGATACTTAAATGACTTCAAAGGTTTTAATTGAATAGAACCGTATTCGGATCTTCATTGTCCATTTGCTTAACGTGTCTGAGGACATCTTTTTTGGTAATAACACCCAGTAATCGTCTGAAATTTAACACACAAAGTTGAGATTGTTTTGGTTGATCGATTATATTTATCTTACCCGTTATGCGTAACCAATGTTTGCCTTAGACCAAGCTTGCGGAACATATCAACAACAGTTTCCATTGGAGTTTGATCGGTCACTGTGATCGGTGCCATGTCTAGAATTTTCTTAAGTTTCAATGGTGGTGGGCCCAGATTTTGTACTGGAGTTGCTGATGTGAAGAGCACAACTGAGGCGTTGTTAATTCCCTCAATAAGTCGCTTGGCATTTCCTACATTTCAAGACAAGGTTAGGTTAGGTTGAAGAGTCAAACTAGTTTAATACAATTTACCAATATATTTCTTGAAACCCAAACAATGTCTTTGTAGCATTGTATAAACTACCTGGATAATTATTTGTGCAGAAACTTAAAACGCGGTGGCCTTTAGACACCTTGATTTAATAGAAAAAAGTTATAAAACATACCTGCTTCGCATCATCGCTAACTCTTGAACTGGCAAAACTAATGCAGGAACAATACAATGCAAACCATGCACACCATTTCAGTTTCATCATAAGACCGCACATGGAAAATATCATTCCTTAAAATTTTAAATTTGGGTCAGTGTTTTATTCGATTAATAAAAAAGCTGGGAACAATTAAATTGCACTTACCAAGAATGTTCATGTAGTCGGGCATCAGGTCTTCGCCATTGCCTTGTGCTTGGTTTTGGGGTTGTTTGTACCGAACAACTTTGTCTTTACGTCGTGGATCTACAAATGCACTCATTTTCTATAAATTTTAAATGGAAGTTACAGTAATATGATAAATAATTTAGATTTAATATTTTATTGACGAAGAAGATGGAATGCAAAGTGCAGATTAGAAATCCGTGACTGTAGAAAAAAACATGAAACGTCAGAAAGCCATAGAGCATTTAGCGATAAGATAAACTAGTGTGCAATCGAGTCTCGAAGTTGAATTTGAACAAATGACGTTTGTTTAGATCAGTTCATGCTTCTGAAAGGAAGTGAGGACATTCTTCCATGCCATGGTCACCATGTGACCTTTATTGTTATTTAAAATGGAACAATTGGCTGGCTTCTTAATTTTTCTTAACGCAAAATAAAATACTTTATTTAATAATTGTTTGATCATTTTGGCGAAAAACATTCCTCCGACCAATAGTATATTTCATTCTTTACTATTTACATATACATCTTAATATAAATTACTATGATTATCATTTAGGTTATGTTTTCTGTTTAATTTAGAGACAAAAGTGAATTCTACATAGAGCATAAGAAAAGAAGGCCAAAATAAAATCAAAAATCAGTAAAAATAGATCTTAAATATTTGTTTACTTGTTTTATTATAATTTTTGAAATGTTTACACAATAAAATCACAGTCAGAGAAGTGGGCAAATGAACTTTTCTCCTTCCTAAACTAGAGGTCATTGACATTTTGCATGAAATAAGGTACGACTAAATCATAAACAAACTATGTCCTTGTTTACATGAAAAGCCCCAACAACTCCTTGTAAAAAGAAAAATTAACAAAATTGGACAGGAAATCTCTCGCAAAATAATTATACATAAATGGTGTTTTACAGATTAATTAGTTTTGTTGTCTATTTTACATTTTCCAAGTGCAGGTTATACTTTTAGTGTTAATATTAAATAATAAAAAAATATATATAAATATACTTAATATTTTTGTTTATAAACATAATTTGCTATATAAATTGTTTAAACTAATCAAAAATAATTAATATTTCTTGCATGCATGCTCTTGAGTAAATAAATTATAATAGTTTCCATTTAACTTGTTTCTTTCAAGACAAATGTTAAGCTACTGGATACTTAAATGACTTCAAAGGTTTTAATTGAATAGAACCGTATTCGGATCTTCATTGTCCATTTGCTTAACGTGTCTGAGGACATCTTTTTTGGTAATAACACCCAGTAATCGTCTGAAATTTAACACACAAAGTTGAGATTGTTTTGGTTGATCGATTATATTTATCTTACCCGTTATGCGTAACCAATGTTTGCCTTAGACCAAGCTTGCGGAACATATCAACAACAGTTTCCATTGGAGTTTGATCGGTCACTGTGATCGGTGCCATGTCTAGAATTTTCTTAAGTTTCAATGGTGGTGGGCCCAGATTTTGTACTGGAGTTGCTGATGTGAAGAGCACAACTGAGGCGTTGTTAATTCCCTCAATAAGTCGCTTGGCATTTCCTACATTTCAAGACAAGGTTAGGTTAGGTTGAAGAGTCAAACTAGTTTAATACAATTTACCAATTGCCAAATTTAGATCCCTTCGCAAAACAAAACCAACCAAATATTGATTCTCTTTTGACACCACAACTGGATACCCATTGTGTTCGGTTTCTTTGAGAAGAGACTCAATATCGTCAACAGTCATTGAGTCTTGTGTTATTACTGATAAAGTTTCATTTCTCCTAAAAACAAAACACGTTAAACTGAAAAAAATTGAATTTCATTTCTATGAACTCACTTTGGTTGCATAACATCAGCAGCTAACGTCGTGTGAGCGAATTCGTCTTTGCTGTCCAAAAACGGATAGCCGTTCAATGCAATATGAGCATCGTAAATACCCTATTTCAATTGAAGGTTTAAACAAGAAATTTTACACGATTGTCAATATGTACCTGTCTTCCAAGTGCGTCTCCAACCCACTTCGATGCCATAGCAGCTGCCATTAACGGCACAATATAGCCCACTCCTCCAGTCAACTCAAACATAATGACCACAAGCGAAACCGTCATTCGAGTGACACCTCCCAGGACAGCAGCAGCGCCTACCATTGCATATAGTCCGGGGGTTATAAGATTATTTCCAGTGGCACATTCACCCGTAAAGAACCACAATGTTGGATAATTGTAAGCCAATTGCTCGACACCTTGAATTGAAGAAGTATGTATTTTCAAATCATCAGAACAGAGACCCACACAATACCTATTCCAACAATTCTTCCCATAATGGCTCCGAGTAATAGTGAAGGAATAAACAAACCACAAGGAACCTTCATGCCAAATGTGAACACGGTCAGAGCAAGCTTCAGGAAGAATGCCAAAAGAAGCAACCAAATAGCTTTGTATACACCAGGACCAGGTTCGGCGACTTCAATTGACGACGCAAGACCACTCGTTATATTATGGCGTGTGTAATCGCTTTAAAGAAATCAATTTGAAAATCTGTACGGATGCGAAATTAATCAAACGAACTCACCATAGAGGATTGCTATCATTAGCTCCACACTGACTAAAAAGCAAATAAATCAGTTCGTTCATGTTCATCCGAGTATAAGGATTCGGATAGCAAATAATGCCTGTGACCAGAGTTACAACCAGAACTTCCATCACTGGGTATTGACCCAATTTACTGAATTTCCTATATCTGCACCACCACAAATTGGCTTTGATAAATACTGTTCCAGTTATTCCCTGCAAAAATTGAAAACCAAATTACCATTCAGCAATTCTTTTGTGCTTTCTCAAAGTACCCCCAAAACGCCAAGCAAGACAAATGGTATCAGTTCGAAGAAAATCCAAGGTTTATTATACTCGACGAAGAACAACACCGAATGCTCATTACCAAATGGTGTTATCGACCGCAAAACAAAAGCAGCTATCAGAGCACAAAAGAACGATCGCCAAAGTGTTTTCAATGGGAAGTAATAGGAAACTTCTTCCAAACTAAAGAGTACTCCACCAATTGGTGCAACAAAAGCCACCGATACACCAGCTGCCGATGCTGCCGAAAGAATTTCACGCTTTTTAGCTTCGTTTCGACCATATTTGGGGAACAGATGAGAGAATATGTTTCCTATACAACTTGCGATATGAACCATGGGACCTTCTTTGCCCAAAGTAAGTCCAGCCGATACGGATAGCATTAGGCCGACCGATTTGATCAACAATGTCCATTTCCCCAGATAGCCGCGAATTATGAAGCCCGATAGGATGGTCTTAATTTCGGGTATACCCGAGCCACAGGCATAGGGAGCGAACATTCGCACAAGCGATGCACTCAGCGATGCGAATAATAGCGCCACCATTATGTAGAATAGATACGAGACTATGTACGATCCTGCTCCGTTTCTCGATCGTCCGAATATTTCAGGCCAGGTTTTCCACTGAAATGAAAATTTTTATGAATCTATTTGTGAGGAAAATCATAATTCTTACCGATGTGCAATTGCCATCTTCGAAGACACTTTCCTTCGAGGGCCAACAGCATTGTTCTCTGTTGAAATAGAAAGCTTGAGGACATATGCCGTGCTTCAAATCGGACATCCAACTGGCACCGATGTCCACCATACCGGCAACCAAGCCTGCAGCGATGCCCACCAAAAGAACACAAAGCCAACCCGACCAAGCATCATGTGCTCCCTGCATTAAAAAATCAAATAGTTAAATGTTTTCTTTTGGATTAGAAAAAAAGTATTCATTACTTTGATTAAGTCCCAAAGTGAGTCTTGTCGCTTCTTCACAATATATCTGTGTCGCATGCGATCTCTAGCTATATCTCGCTGCCAGTCTATTGTGTGAAAGTCATCGTATTGTCCGATGCCGGGTATATCTTCATGGGGTTCTATAAAGATCGTGATTAAAGAATAAATAAACAGCACAACAAAGAGCTATTGGCAATGTCTCACCTTGGGAACCATAGAATGAGATTGCTCCTGGAAAAAGTATAAACAAAAATATTCATGAAGTATTTGTATTGAGAACAAAAAAGATATTTAATTTCAATGCCAAAACTAAACTATGTCTTTTTCTATCCATGATCTCAGACCGGTCGACGTGTGCTTATTAGATTCAGTTACTTTTGAATGAGAAAAAATAACAAGCTCTGCGAATTGCACAATTTACAAAAGCGATAAGGTCGTATGCACTGTTATATGGTTAGAAGTTCTCAATTGAGATAAAGCAATTTTCGTTTGGCGAGTTTAAAACAATTTCACACTTTTGTATCGATATATCTACCAAACGCAAACATTCATAAAAAGGAACCTCACCAAGACCTAATTAGTCGTGAACCTGTTGGGATAGTGAAGAGACAATACTCACCATCTGGATCGTTGTAATCAGTCCCAAAAGCACTATGAGTTGGCACATGAGATCGATCCATTCCTGTAGTTCGGCCAGCGGCGGCGGTGATGTTATTTAAATTCGTGTTTGAATTAGCTTCGATTGGACTTGTGCGTGGTGTGATATCAATCATTTCATCATCATCTGCAGCAGCAGTTAGTGATGTTGTTGTCGTTGCAGCCAATGGATGTTGCTGTTGAATGTCTGCCGCTGTGTTATGTCCGTTTGACTGAAAATGTAAAAACAACGACAAGCCAATTTGGCGATTTGTATTTGTATTTGCTTGTGTTGATTCGATATGAAAAGAAGTTAAGCGAGATAAAAGGAAATTAATTATTTTATTTGGGGTTGTAACTTTGTACTCTAGGTACCCCATCCTCGGGTTAATAACATCTGAAGCGTGTTGGTTTTGGTTTTATGGTTGTTCTGTTTCGGAGAATTATAGAATTGATTCCTATTGAAATGATTAAGGACGTGGTTTAACAATAAGAGATCAGTCGTATAAGCATTTACGGCTTGTACGGCTATCAAGAGGTTCATTGATTTACTCGTGTAATTTACTTCAGTTTTGTCGTTATATGAAACCAAATAAATGTTTTATCGTTCAGAGGATATCATTAAGCTAGGCGCATTTTATGTTTGGTCTTATCAATTGAAGAGCCATGGGTGACACGATCATAATGATCTTTCAGAGAACTCGAAGTGGACGGTAGTGTAGGAAAGTAGGTAGAAATGGCTGTCCTATTTCCGTGTAGTACACAATTAGCGCTGAGTAAGCCGTTTTGATGCCATACCTCATGAGATTCTTAAAAGATTTAAGAATGGGTTAGGAAGGATGTATGTTTCGTACGTACAATCCTATGCATAATGTAGAATTATTCTCCTCTACTACGGCTTTTAGTTTAGGAGAAATAAGGGGTTAGAGGGGGGGCTAAGCCACTTTGAGGTATTGAGGTATGAGATCATGTCTTTGATCTTGAATTCTGAGAGTTTCTCAATACCGTTCAAGAACTTTATGCCTAAGTGGAGTGCTCTTTTCCTAGCAAAGGCAGAGAAATTGTTGAAACTTTTTTTTTCATCCTGTTCCTCGCAGCTACGGTAGAAAGTGTTATGTGGTTTACCCAATTTTGCCGCACAAACACAGTTTCTGTGCAAGTTGCAACAGACCTGGCTATGTCATGCCTTGGTTTGGAAATTAAATTTATTGATTTGGGTTTGTTAAAGGTGTGCCAGATTTTCCTAGATATAACGCAACTGGTTAAGCTATTCCACTTATAGTTTGCTTCTGATGTGTATTTTGCCATCTCTTTCGTCAGAATAAGAATTGTGTTCAAGCAGGGTTGTTGTTTGAGACTTTAATTTTAACCTTTAAGTAAGATGTGTCTATAAATGGACTCTCACTCTTAAACCATCTTCTCTTAAACCATCTTCAAAGCAACCTTTAAAATAGATATCAAACGTTGAAGATATCTTACAAGTATTCCTAAATCAACATTAAAAAATAAATAGAGTGGCGCGACATCTCTCTTGGCTCTTCAGAGCCAAGGCCTAAGTGGCTTACTCTCATCAACAATGCTCTGGGTGCGTGTGAAGAATTGAGGGGACCTACAATTTAACGCCAATTACGAACGGCAAAGTCAGAAGCACTTTTTCATGACAGATTGATACTCTTGGAAGTTTTGTCAGTTTTTTGCAAGAGGCAGTGCCCGTGAAAGATCAAATAAAAACATTATGCAGAACAAATCTCTTATGAGTGGAAGCCGTTTTGAAATTCTACAAAACAATCTGAACAATACAACGTTTGATTGAATGTTAACCCTAACGATCTGTAAACACATGTGTTGAGAATAGTTTATTCCCCTCTATAATGATATTTGAATGAAGCAAAATGTTAAAATTTGAATCAGTTTTCTTGGGCACGGAAAAGCAGCAACATGAGTGATAACAGTCGGAATAAAGTGTTAAATAAGTCGGATACAATTCTTGGGCAAAAAACATCGAAAGTTTATTGTTTCTTGGCTAAAATAAGATTTGTTATAAGTTAGAAGTGTTTAATTGATCTAATGACTGATGATGACTAATCAATGTAATGTGAGACCTTATCTAAGGAAATCTATCCTTTGGAAGTAAAACAAATGCAAGTAGCATATGGGGTAGCTCATCAATCCAAGTGACGTGACTGCTTTGCTTTTCTCAATCAGCAAACATATCCCCTCCAGTTCACTTTACTAATATCGAATGCACAAAAGAGTAAGAAAGTGGTAGGTACAGAAAGATCCATTCATATTCTTTTATATGATAAATTCTCTTAACCTGTTACCTACCCAACTAACGACAAGTGGAGGAGATTGTGTGAACATGAACAACACACGTAATATGATATCGAGTTTGTCGAAATTTGAAAGGAAGATCGCTTGCGATGCAAAATGGGGCGTTATTGTGTCGAATTTACAATTCGATATCCATTTACGTCTTACCTTTTACAATTAAAACATGTATGTAGATATCTAATGAATATCTTATACACAAAAACTTAAGGCACAAGAAAATAACTTGAATCAATTGATGCGATTTAATAAATATTCCAGAACCATTACAATCATCGGCCTGTATATATCTTGCTTAATATGGTTCACTTACCTTTTTTAAAACAGATTGATATGCGGTGATATAGTTATTTCCCTCAGCAGCGGCTGCTCGATTACCTTTTAGTGGAAACTTTTCCATACTAAAAAATTTGTTTTATTGATGCATTTGTTATAAATGCCCCAAAAATGACAATTACAAAATGTTTAATTGTATAATTTTGATATTCTTTGCTAGTTTTTTCTGTAAATCAATCAATTTCCTAGAACATTTTCCTTTGCTTTTCCTTGATTTTGTTGAAAAAATTATTTCTATTCGACAAAAACAACAATAGAGTAGAAGCAAACAATGGAAAATTGTGGATTTATTTTTTTTGTGGATTGGAATCTGCTATTTGGTTAATTGATGATTGTTTGAGGAGAAAGTATTGTTTATTGTGATTGAGAATGTACGTACTTAGATTTAAAATAGAATGTTATACTAATAAATAAATTATTTGGTAATTTTTTTTTGCTAGAAAATTTTTGTATAGAAACTAGTGACGTGCTAACTTGGAAGCAAAGCCAAAGGGATGACAGTTGTGACAGCTGGTTGTGACAGATTTGGGTTAACCAGACTTGCTGATGGGCTGAAAATAAGGATACATAGGGTATGCTTACCGAAATTACAATTATAAAACATACATCAGAATTCTACAAGAAACATTAATATAATTTGGATTTGGATTAATAAGAAATAACTTCTTTAGTAATCATTTGATCAAATCATCAGTTAAATTTATGCCAACCTAGCGAAACAGTTCATATTAATTTGGAATTGATGAAATCTACGTTTTAATTAATTAATACGTTTGTTGACCTATGGCTTGGATTTGATCCTGAAGTGTGAACTGGTCCGGTTCTAGCTTTTATATCATGATTAGTTTTTCTTACCAACTTATTGAATATCAATAAAGTAACGAATTTTATGTTCCGACATGGTAAAAATACGACTCTTAATTGTGGTTAAATATTCCTCTGTCTAAGTAAAAATTGTTTGCTTGGCTTATAGAAAATAAATACAATTTAAACACGATTAACTCATATTATTGAGAAATTCAACAAATAATCATCAACAAAATCAACAAGAAACTTACCCTAAAAATGTTTTCATGTCAGCATGTTCATAATAAGCGTTTTCGGATAGTTTTCCGGCATAGTTCCCCGAAAATTAGAGTTGGGGTTGGGGCACCAGTAGGATGGAGTAACATGTTGCAAAAATTATTGCTCAAAATAATAAAAATATTTAAAATGAATTGAAAAATGCAAACCACTCATCAATGAAGGTCTTTCGATACTATAAACCTTAAATTTTTGTGCGTCGATCCAACATCCTTATCATGTGATGTTATGAACACAAAAAAACACCCTTGAATTCTTATGACGGGATTAATCCACGTTAAATATTCAAATTTCTTCCATTCAATAGATATAAACAAAATCACGTTTAATACACCTACACCACCATTCTTTTACCACAGGTTCACAGATCCTATCAAGCAGAAATGAAAATGTGCGTCTCACAACCTCTAATAAAAAAGAAACAAAAATACATATTTGCATTTGGCAAATGAAGTTTTATTATATCCAAGATAAATAAATAAATGAGACTTCATCATTCTTTCACCTGCAAAAAAGAGCACTTGTCACAAGCAGAATGAAACAAGCTGTGACGACGAATTAAAACATCCCCCATTGTTAGTTAACATTTAAAAGAAAAATGTAACAATTCAAATGAAACTCTTTTACTGGCTGATTTGCGGAACATCACAGAAAGGGGTGGTTAGTGAAGCACATTTTAGAAAGTCAAACTTTCGGTGTAGTCGAGGAAATTAAGTCATATCAAAATCATATATTTTGTCTGGTTAGCTGATACTTATACAACTGTCTGTTCAAACAAATCATCATGGACGAACTCAAAGTTCAAATGGATGTTCCGTAGACGGTTAGAAAATTCCATTTATGAGCCAGCATTTTTATATTTTCTACTTTAGAAAGCACATTTTCTGTTCAATAAATGCAAACTTCTTTTAACTATCTGCAAACATCGAATGAAAGGTCGTTTAATCTGGCTGATTTAATTTAGGAACCTAGACTTTTATTTTATCCAATATTTATCCTGACATTGACAGTGTCGTGGGTACCGCTATTGGCTTTGTATCGATGTCACTAGTATAAAAGAACTCGACAAATCTACGATTGCCAACAGTTTACTACTTGCATTCAAACCAAACCAACATATCTCTCTCAGTTAAACAAAGCGAAAATGGTTAAAATGGCTATCATCTTCCTGGCTATAGTTGTTATCTGTTTAGGATTCTCAGTGGTGGCATTGCCGACACCAGACGAGGAGAGATTTTTCGATAAAGAAGTATAATTCTAAGCGTTATCTTGTTTTGCCAATTAACGGTTAATCATTGTTTGGTTTGAAATCCATAAAATATTTTTTTTTTCAGTACGCTCGTGAGCTGATCAACTGGCTGTCAACACTACAAGCTCCAGTCGCAAATAATCCTTGCAAATATTATGGAAACGGAGTCTCTGGAATGATGAACAAAAGGAATTCCGAACTAATAAATTCCTTGTTGAGTCTACCTAAAGGCATGAACGACGCTGGAAAATAAGTTTTATTTTGTTTTTATAATATAGTCAATTGTCCAAACACAAAATATTCGATCAAAATTTAAATACATAAAAAGTTAACCAAAAATGTGAAAAGATAACATTAAATTGTTGTTTCATTTGCCTCCTTTAGCTTGAGAACAAGGAGACTACTATTTCAAATTCTGGGAGACATAACCCCAATTTTAACGGTTTTATCTCTTACAGCATAGGGAAAATTGATCTTCCCACGTAAATGAGATAGACTTGTTATTCGTTACAGAAACATAATAATGCATCGTTTTAAGTTTTATACTCCTAGACTAGAAAGCAGGGGCCTGATTATGCAATTCGCGGCGGATCGTTTTCAATTCGACCTATCATATTTGACTAGCGTCGTATTTTCTTATTAACGAATTCGTTGCGCAGCGAAAATATTTGTTCCAATATTCTAGTGATTTGACACGAAATTGAACAGTTAATAATATTAAACTCTTTCACCTGTGAATCCGCCAAAAAAAAGCTGTCGGATTCCAAGTCGCCAGGACACATGATGACGTTTCAAATTTGCCTTCGAATTCGTTAGTTGGTCGAATTCAAAACGAAGAAGGCGAAAGCGAAAGCAATAATTGAAAAATATCAAACTCGCTAGCAAACCAATCCGCCGCGAATCCCATAATCAGGCCCAGGTCCTTCTGCGTCTCATTCCATTTCTATTAAAACCTTGCCAAAGATGAAAAAAAAAACACATTTTTGTATTTCTTATGTATTGAAAAATATCAATAGCTATAATTTACATTTATAAAATACTACTACATGAGTTCACAAGCTTCATCTTCGGCTTGTAGTCACAAGATTTTATACTAAATTTTTGTGTGTGAACGTTTATATTTATCTACGGTCTCCTTTAACATTTGTTCGAGGCTGATTAGTACGCGCCACACGATTAGTCTTTTGTTGGACATTTGTCTGCCCTGTTATGCCTCCAATTGGTTTGGATGAATCGGCTGTAGGCAGGATTCTGTTTTGTTGGGTTGGAAGTTTTTGTGCTTGCCCGGCTAGTGAAGTGTTGTTTGGCGTTGTCGTAGGCACTGTCAGTGGCCTGATTTGAACATTTGGATTGCCAACTCCATTATTTGCAGCACCATTATTGGACGATAGCAAAACTTGGCCTGGCATATTCATTTGCGGGTTGAGGACCATTGGCATTTCTGGTCGTTTGGGCTCGCTCATATTGAGCTGTTCATTGAATGTAAGACAGAATTCACCCATTTTAAGGATATCTCCATTTTTACCTGAATACAAAGTTAAGCAGTGGCGCCAAATGGATGCATAGCCTTTGGTTAATTTGACAATATCGCCAGGTTGAATAAGCTTGCCGGGTTCATCCCAAATTGATACATTTATGCAGGCTGTGGGATCACCGACTTTGAAATTCCGAACTTCACGATTTTCCTTTGTGACTGTTGCTGTTCCGATTTCGAGCACTATGAAAATGACGTTGATGTTCTTCAACCCAGGTTTGATATCCTTGATTGCTATGCATTCATTGTTGTACATTTTTTGTTTTATTTATGTTCAAGACCTTTGTCCACCTTCTTTATTGTCAAATTAATCTACAACTGAAACAAGAAACTAGAATAATTCAATTTATACGACAGCGGCAGCCAAAAATGACAAATCACAGACATTTGAAATGCGTTCCAGGGGTGAGATATTTATCTGATCTGAAGTTTTATTTTCTTTTAAGTCGCCAACAGATTTATGAAATTAGGCCGTGTGGATATTGTGTTACAAAGTGTGTTAAGACTTGACGTTTGGTTAAATGTTGACCCTTCGTGTTGAATAAAATGTTCTAAAATTACACTTGCTGCGGAGCAGGCTAAAATATGACAGTAGTGGTTAAATTTAACCAGTGTTTTTAACGCAATTCAACAATTTTAAAACGTATTGGGCATTGGAATATGTAATGCAAACGTTAATATTCGACAGAAATATGTGATTGTAATACGTCACATGTGTATGAATCTCGCAGAAAAACTACCAAAGAGAAAAACAAAAAAACTCTCCTCATCTTATTCCCAGTATAAAATACAATAAATGCGATGTGTTTGATAAATATCGATTCCACAAAAGATAAAAAATAGATAATAGAAAATAAATAATTTTTGGTCTTCTAATAAAAAAATAAAGTGATACAGCCGTATTTATAAAGATTCCTTAAGAGCGCTCTTAGAGGTTTATTAGTTAAGCATGCTTAAATATTTTAATTGACATTTAATCAAGGTTACTTAAATTCTTATTTATAATCAACATCTGACAATTACTTAACTAAGTGACATCCCTGACAAAAAAGTAATAGAAACAACAATTCTATTACAGAAAACTATTACGTTTATCGGTTTATGCTGTCAAGTTGAAGTTTGTCAGTCGTCAGGTTGTTTTATTTCTTGTTGCACAAATCAAAAATTATTTAAATGGACAAAAAAAATAAAAGAAAAAGATCAGAAAATTGGGATTCCTCAGACAAGGTAAATCAAGTTTTTCTTATAGTCCATGAACAAGTTAATGATATTTTTTTTTTCACAGACTCTTCTGAGACAATTGATAGAGGAAAAAATAGATGTGGTTGAAGACAAAAACGTCGACACAAATACTTCCAAGAAAAAACGGGAAGCTTGGAATGAGATCCTCTCTTCGTAAGTGTCCTTTGAAATAAATTGATAAATAATTATTTGTTTTTTTTGTTTATTAAAGCTTCAATGAATGCAGCCACACTAAACGTGACGTGCAGCAAATCCAAACTCAGTGGCGAAATACGAAAATGCACGCCAAGGCAAGAGTGTCGCTGTACAAAAAGGAAAAAAAAAAAAAACAGGAGGTGGGCCACCGCCAAAATCTCCTGATGTGGAGGACGAAATTTTGATGTCCCTCATACCAGAGGAATTTATGGTGGACAGCAACGTATACGATTGCGATGATATTGTCCAAGTGGAAGAGCCTTCACCAGATATTGATGACGATTTGGAGATCGTTCTTTCAAATGAACAAATTCCTGGGGGTCAATTCTGTAACTGTGAAGTTGTGAAGTGATAAAAATAATATCATTTGATTTTTCACAGGAGGTTTTCATTTTATCAGTTCACAATATCACAAAATGCGATTCTGTAACTCTTTGTGAAAAAATGTGTACTAAAGTGTTCTAAAAGGTGCTAAATGATAAATGCTGTCAGTTTTTTATTATTGTCAGGAATAATTTATTAAATTAATTATAAATAATAGGCACCGTACTCAGCGGAGGTATTTGTTTTTCAATTACAATATATTTTGTTACATTTTTTTATCTAGGAACGATGGAAGGATCTTGTAGCATTCGCGCCTTAGTGGAATCTGTTAGAGAAATCGACCGAAGGGCATTTCATATTTTGCTAACCAAAACAACTTTGTTTGCGTCTTATAAACGACGCAATAAATAACTATAAGCCAGTGAGACAGTGGTGATATACCGTGTGATGGACAATTATATAGCGCGTTGCTTTTTTGGCCTTTAAAACGTGGTGTTGCTCAGGAATTATTGTATTCCTTATCACATACGTCTGTGAGTCACTGTGTATCAAACAAAAAAAAAAGAAAAAAAAGGTTTTTACATTATTCTGTTTTTAAATATAGAAAAATGTGTTTTTAAAATAAAAAGTCTTGTCTTGTTTGTCCACAAAAATAAATAATTTATTTTAAATAAGAATTGTAATTTATCAAACCAATCCCTTATCATTAGAAAAGTCTAATTATGCTTCAAAAAACTCTTAACAGATTTTTTGGGCTTCTAAGTACTTGAGCGTATGTGAATTGCGTTAAAATGTGTATTAAAACTTGAATTGAAAAACAACTCGTTCGTTGGTCTTACTAATGTGAATAGTAATGCTTTTGCTCTTCTTTTCACTCGTCCATTTAATCTTTTCACAAAACAATTCGTCTGTGATAAAAATATAGCGTTGTGAAAAAAATTTGACAGCTTTTTTCATTTTTTCACAAATACAGAATCGGAAATAGTGTGAAGCTGTGATAAAATTTATCACTTCACAACTTCACAGTTACAGAATCGACCCCCTGAAGAAGCATCGAAAGAGAACGAATGTGTATGAAACTAGTTTTTATTATTTGTTTGAATATTTACCTACTAACTTTCCTCTACTCATGATTTTTCTTAGACAAATTTGAATATCACTCCCAGTACCACCACCAAAAAACAAAAACAGGATAAAAGAAGCAAATTGACAACAACGGTAACAAAATTATAGTTTAACAATGTCGCAGACTACTTTAAAGAACAATTTTTCCTTTTAGGGTGAAGATCTATATTTGGAAGTTGCTATTAAGGCAAAAGAAATAGAATCGGAGCTAATTCAAAGAAAAATTTTGGTAGAAATTGACAACCTGGCAGCAGATGATAGAAGAAAGGAAGAGGAACACCAACTAAGGATGCGTCATATGGAGGAACAACACCAACTCCGACAAAATTTAATGAAAAAGAATGGAGTAAAAATGGAGTAAAAATGAGAATGGAGTAAAAATGTGTAAATATTATGACTGAAAAAATTTTGTTTTGTTTAATTAATATGAAATGTGATATTTTTGTTTTGTTTGTTTAATATGAATTGTGATATTTTTGTTTTGTTAGTATTGTAAATAGTTACTTTTTTATGTTTTCTTTTTTATTCAATGATAATGACTTGTGCCTGAAAAAATATTTCTTTTTATATCAATAAATTGAATTCTTTCGTTTGAAATAAAAAATGTTTTATTTTCTTAAGTTTCTGCTTTCTAACGACAAAAAGGGAAGAAATAATCGATCCATGATTATAGGTTATGTTTTATTCCAAAACTAATTATTATGATTATGATCATTAAAAACTTGTTCAATCATCAGTCTACGTGAGATATTTGAAGAATTATTTGTTTGAAGTATGTCTTCACTTTCCCCGAAATCCTCGGAATCGATAATTTGATCTTCCAATGGATCTAAGAACAACAGAAATTAGTATGTACAATTGAAAATAATAAAAAAATTTGAAAAAAATGAAAATTACCTGAAATAATATCTCCAAATTCAATAGCAAGGTTATGAAGAACAGCTAAGGCAATAACTGTGGTTTTAGTTGTTTCTAGAGAGCAACGAAATCCTGACAGAAGAATTCTAAACCGACTTTTCCAAACTCCAAAGCATCTTTCGACTGTATTGCGTGTAGCTATTTGAGCAATATTATAACGTTCTTCTGCAGCTGTTCTTGGATTAAGAATAGGAGTATATAGGATGTTGGAGCAAGCATAACCGCCATCTCCTAATAAAATGCCTTTGAACTCCCCACTATCGAATCTCTCTTTTATTCGACTCTCTCTGAAAATTCGAGAGTCGTGGGTACTGCCTCTCCAATGACATACAATGTCTCTGATCTTTAAAGACGAATCACAAACCACTTGTGTGTTCAAGGAATAATATCCTTTTCTGTTGACGTAGAATTGACCTTGTATGATTGTATGATGATTAAAGAGTTGTTTTCAAATTATATAAAATCGAAATACCTGCAGGACCACTGATTTTGGGAATTCGTATATGGGTGCAGTCGATTGCACCAATTACATTGGGAAAGCCTCGTATACTCCTAAACCCCTCCATTATTTTTGTTTGTTCCGACAACGATGATGGCATTTTGACGAACATAGGTCTTTTCATGGCCAATGCCTTTGCAACTTTCTGAGTTATTTTGCATAATGTTGGCTGACTAAAACCGTGCATATCCGCCCCATCGTCCTGTATCTGAAATAAGTGTACCACGTTTTTTCGAAATAAGACCCTTAAACATAGTAATTGAATATGGTACCTCATTCCTTCCCCAATACCTGATGGAAGCCATAACTTGGAGATCAGGATCAATATGGCCACCCCTGTTAGAACCATCTAAGTCAGTTCGTACTAGGTCGATTATCTTCCGCATATTTGATTTGGAGAATCGGTACCTCATTCGGAAAATTTTTTCATCCAAATCCATTGGGTTCAAGCGAGGTCTGTATATTTTCGCAGCCCTTCTCCTTATTCTTAGCAATCTTAAAACATTTAAGTCGTTCTGCACTCTTTCGTATTCCATTTTTTCAAAACTATATTAACCGCTTTATTTTAATTTATCTTTATAAAAAACGCTAAAATAACCAAACTGAGAAACTAGAAAATGTTTTTTTTTGCAATCCCATTGAAATGTCAATATCTAAACAGGCTTAATCAACCTTTAAACGCAAATTTGCTCGTTTAACTTAAGACACCTTTAATCAACGTTGCTTAAACTTTGAAATTGATTATAAATAAGGATCTTGTACTTAAAGCCTGCTCAAAGGTTATTTAAAGTTAAGAGACCTTTAAAATTTGATTATAAATATGTATGATATTTTCTAGTTTGCAAATCTCGAAAACCACATGCTACGAAATCTCTTATTAGAAAAAGGTACCAATTACCTTGTGGGTACACCCCAAATTCAGCACATAAGCAAACCAACATCATCTGTATTTGTCCCACTCTTACAACTGTAATCAGCTGATTTCCGGCGAGCGAGAGATTCAAATATTTTTTTGTTGGAAGTAGGAAGGAGGTAAACAAGAAATTTTCCTTTTGTCATCTACAAGAATCAGCAGCAGCGACAGAAAAACTCCAACGACACGCGAATTTTTTTTTTAATCATACCAAAAACGTTGCTCTAGAATAATATCCACCCCATCTGCCATCATACATTTTCAGTTCTCGACCAAAAAAAAAAAAAATGTATTAATTTCATTAATTCGCTTAAGCGAATTAAACTGTAATTCTAAAACCCCCTTTTCCAAATCAATTAAAATTTATTCTTCCTTCGACTTTGCTATACATACGAGACGGACACGAGAAAAGATTGAAAATTATAAATAAAAAAAGGAAAAAAAAATTACATAAAATCTAACTGCTTGCGAAAAGAGAAGTATGGCTGTAGATCATCTGAAAATCAAATTCATCGGAGTCCTACGCGAGGACAATACGGTCAACATGAACAACCTGGCTGGAATTTTGCATTGCAAACGACGTCTCGAATGGACACGCGAATGGTTGCGGAAGAATCAAAACCAATTCACTGCTAAAGAAAACATTCTCAAAGATATTCAATTCCGCAGCAATGAAATTTACCATTTGAATTGCTTCTTCGACATCACGGAGAAGCAATTTCGATTTTTAGTCAATAAACTGGGACCACTGATTACAAATTACCAGCCACATCGCAAGAAGAAATTCTTTAGTGCCGAGGAACGTCTAGCCATAACGCTGAAATATTTAGCTACAGGTAAATACTTTTGAAAAATCAAATTATTTTATCTATCGATGTTCTTGGGAAACCATCAAAACATTGGAGCATGGTGGTTCCTGTTTCTAGTCCTACTTTCGGGGGCCATATTTGATATAAGACAAAAGTTGTGTGCACATTTTTCTTGTGCTGAATTAATCTAATTTCTTGCCTTGGACCTGCAGAATTTTTGATTTTAGTTTTTCTTTCCATTTACATAATGAACTTTGATCTGGAATTGAGAAAATTAAATTATCTAAGATGAGAGGGGTGTGTCCTTTTCTCCAATCTTCGTCGTTGTCATTGCTAGAATTGGACGAGATTTGCTTTTGCTCAACCCAACAAAGCTTGACGTGAATCACGTCACGCATACGTTTTTTTCTTCATCGAAAAAAATTCAACAACAACAAACCAGTCCCAACTCAACAGAGAGATAAATAATGACTTGTTAGACCAAACGTTTGTTTGCCTTTTTCGTCGTCAGATATTAAAAAAAAAAGTCTGAATCCAATTTAATTAGAAAAAAATCGATCGGGATCATAAACATTTTTCCAAGGGATGGCCTTTGTTCGATTGTGATAATGGAGAGGGTTGATTTTTGTTCACTTAGAACAGGGCACTCTAGAGTCATTGCAATGCATTTCAGTGTAGATATAGCATCTGCACTTTAAAGCTCATTTTTTTCCTGTTGCAAGCTATCGAGATAGAGAAAAAATCTTTATCTGATAAATGGCTTTCTGTTTTTTGTATTCATCTTACGTTTGTTTGTTGTGTTTGAAGTAAAATTGTACTATCGATACTGAGGTTAGTATTTCGTCAGGTTATTTAATAACAACGCACAAGTCAGAAAAGAGCAGATTCTCGTTCTCGCATACAAGTTGAGGTGGCGATGTTTGCTTGTGGATTTTTTGGTTCATGAAATGTGTGAGGTGTTCGTGTTGTTGTGTTTGTATCGAACGGACAAACATGGCCACAAATTGATTAGGATTTCAATATTTTTTGTTTTGGTCAACGGATGTTAGAATTGAACTTTATTTATCAATTTTTATACTTCTAAAAGTAATTTTGAGGACAATTAGGAACAAAGGCCCTATGTCGGTTTTGAGAAATATTTTTCAGTCTCTTCCTGTTTTTCCCATTAACCCTTCACATTCACGAAACAGTCTCCTCTAGTGCTTTAAGACTGAGGAAATCGGACTGCAAAGTCTTTCTCTTTCGGTCATAGTAAAATTCTAAATCTACTAGCTAGAACTAGAACCCTCTGACTACACGTTACCTACCTTAAACTTTGGTAAGCAATTTAATGTTGAAATTCCAATAAGACAAAATTGGAAAATTAATAGTCCTATAAAGGATTTTGACATCACAGTATACACTGATGGTTTCAAGGTGGAACTCGGTGTTTCTTCTTTTTTTTCTTTTAGATGTAGCGTATTTCAAGCTGAAGTTCTAGCGATTAGACAAGCATGTAGGATTCTAAAACAAGTAGTCAAATCTGAAAAAATTACAAAAAAGGTAGCAATCTTTATTGATAGCCAAGCAGCTATCAAGGCTATAAACAGCAACCTGATTAAATCCAGAATCGTTAGAGATTGCAAGCAGGAGCTCGCAAGTTTTAGCTAGCCAGGGCACAGTGACTTTCAAGGTAATGAAATCACTGATGAACTGGCCAGGACAGGATCAAAAGTCAGACAACATGCCATTGAACTTGGTATTCTCCACAACGAATTTGGTGGAAGCTGTAGAGATACAGCGCAAAGGGAAACACTCCAGCACTTTTTGTGTGAGTGCCCTGCCATTCTAAATGCCAGAACAATGGCTTTGGGTGCTCCTTTCCTACGCGAGCTTAGCGAACTCTCAAATATTAAGATTAAGAACTTGATTCACTATCTTAACAAAACCAATTGGATTTAAACACTCCAAATCACTGGGCAGAGGTTGCCCAGAATAGCCATTCTAACCTACCTACCACCTCCAACAGTGGTTGCCTTTTTAAAGCATGCCGCAATCCATTGCAATCAAGAGTTCTCCGTTGAGGAGAAGACATCTTTTGACGAATTACTCCTTCCTTGTTACAGCTGAAGTAACTTTAAGGCTCTGATTGGTTTCACCGTCGATCAATACGACACTTCTACTAGAGATAAATTATTCTCTTCTACACACCTGTTGTTGAAGATCCATTGTCATGTATTCAGAATCAAGCGTCGTCAAACTCTGGCTTCCTGGCAAAGCTATAGTACTTCATATCTTATCAATAATTTTCTCCTCAGCTTACAATTTGAATTGCTTTAATAATTCTAATCCTAACCTCTCTTTCAGGCGAGTTCCACTCATGTAGAAACTACTGTTTCCGAGCATCAAAACCTGTGATATTAAAGATGATCGGTGACATCTGTATGAATATTTACGAAACACTAAAGGATCATTTCATTTCCACCCCAAAGACTGAAGAAGAATGGAAAACCATTTCCAACGCGTATTACAAAAAAACTCGAGTTCCAAACTGCATTGGTAGTCTAACAATGAAACACATAACCTTCAACAAACATCCACTCAAGCAAAACGACACCGAGGACACATTGATATTCACCGGCATCGTAGATAGCAATGACAATTTCGTTTATGCCCATGTCGAACCTAGTCCAAATAATGGTGAAAAAGTTTTCGAATCATCAACAATCAAAGGCCTAATAGAACAAGACCAGCTGAATTTGCCAAAACACCCTGACACCGGACCAAATTATTTTTTCGTCGGCCACGGTGCCCTGCCAGTTAAACCGTACCTCTTGAATACTCTTAAGTATGTTCCCTACAGCAGTAGTGAAAGTTCCAATTGGTTCAATTATGGTAGTCCTGAATACGAATATTGCTATGCCATGGATCGAGTGGAATATAATTCGGAGAGTGCTTTGCGAATGCTAACCAACATTTTCCCAATACTTTCGGCACCGTTTCGCATTGACAGCGAGAATGCAAGAAAAATCACACTTGGCTGTGTTGCCTTGTATAATTTCTTGCGGAAGACAGAACGCTCGTTTTTCAAGAGTTCGGAAAAAATCAAATGCGAGGAGGAGTGTGTCGTCGACGATGAGGAAGAACTCAAGGAACTCGAAGAGAACAGTCCCAATATATCGGATTCGATGTGCTTAAAAGTTCTGCGAAAGCAATCGGGCGATGATGAGTTGGCCGACGTCGGACGAAAATGGCTAATCGAATACTTTTCCGATCGAAAAAATCAGATTTTCTAAGATGCGGCAAATTCCTCTATAGATTAACAATTTAAAGCAAATATATTTATACGTTTATATATATGTAACCTGCACTATATATAAATATACATATATTTACGTTCGTGTGTACTCGCTATCTTCCACCTTGATAATTGAGTTTGTTGGAAATCAAATAACTAGTTGTTTTATTAATTCTTTTTTAAGTTCTTTATTTATATACAATCATTATATTTTCAAAACTTAGCGTTTAAAACGGAGGAGTCAATAAAAAAATGGAATACATTTGAATTTCCAGTATTAAAAAAAGCAAATTCTTTTTTAACTAATGGAAAAACTCACACTTCTTATATTTACTGTCAGTTTTGGGGTCTTCTGCACTTAAAATCTCTTCAGAGCAAAGGTATTCTGGAGTTGAAGACAATTTTCCGATGGATTTGGCGTGTAGAACAAAATTCTTCACTGTTCTTATTTGAATTTCTCTTACTGGTGTGAATGTAAAATTCCCAATTAAAGCAATCCAGTAACTTGTTTTCGCTAGATGTTCAGAAGTTTCTCCACTCTGCAGCAACCAACCTCTTCCTTCGTAAATGTCTCCTTGGCTGTTGACCAGAAAATTGTATGCGATGTCATCGGTGTACATATTGTGGACATCCTGAAGTGTGCGCACAATGTTCTTGCATTTCGGCTGAAACATCAATACAAATTACAAATTTTCTTCGATATTCTTCAAAATATTGCTTACTTTATTTTCGCACTCATCGGTTTTGGTGTCGGTTAAGATTATATTTGTTGCTGGTAAATCCAGCTTACCGATTGGATCGATAGGCGGTTGTGCCAGCCACTCATGACGAGTTACCATTTCAAGACCAAGGCATGGTAAGTTGGCAGTAGCATTTTCCTTGCACTCGAAAATGACCAAGTCTGGTGGATCACTGCTAGGTTTTGGAACACCTTAATTTGAAAACATATCAATACAGTTTAAATAAAATAGGAGATTTGCGCTACATACTACTCGTGTTGGAGAATAAAAGAACAATGTGATAAATGCTAAAACTTGCTGTGCCTAGAAGTAAAAGGCATATGAGAACGCTAGTTATCCGCATTGCAATGCGATCTGCCTTGTGAGAGGGATCAACTTTCTTTCCAATTCCAACAGGCTGTACTAAACAAAAATTCCTGTCTCATAACTAAACCGTACAAAACATTGATTAATAAGAGCATTAGGAATGGAAGAACACAGACAATGGGTTTGGTGTTATCTTTTGTGCGATATCTAACTAATGATTAATCTAGAATAGAAGGATGGCAATTTTTATTTATGAATAGATTGAAAGCCTTTTTTATCTATCGTTCGGTTTATCATCGATAGCGTTTACCATTTTCAATCATAAACCGTTAATATCCATAAATAAATGGCCAAATAAAGGACTACGTATGATAATCGTTTATTTTAAATCGTTTATGTTACGCTGCGTTTGAGTTATTTACTTTAATGGCACTTTCCATTGGTTTCACTCGGGAAACCACTCATTCTGAAAACCAATGGAACAAGCAAAACTGCTTCTACTCAATAATGACGTTTTGTGTTTGTGTGAGTGCGAATTAAAGATGATGAAAAGAAACCATCTACAGCCGTAACTATATCCATATTTTATTTTGTCACTTATTAATGCATGAATTTTATTTTTCACTATTTTAATTTCTTTTCACTTTCGTTTTAATTGAATAATTCCTTAGAAACACAAAATCGTTTCAACAATTCTAAAAACAAAAAACAAATTAAAATGCGTCAAATTGACATTTTGTTTTGACTTTTGATTTATGCATGTATTTGTGCTTCTTGAGTGGATTCTGACTTCAAATCCAGAAGCAAAATTCTCTTCTCAGAATTGTCAGAAGTGTCATTTTCTTACCAATGGAACGGTTTCAGAAGACTTCCGGATGCTTCCGGACGCTTCTTTTCGTCCAATGGAAAGTGCTATAAGAATTTAAGCGGAAACTGACTTACGTTTTACCCTCCGGAAACCGCAAATTTTATTTTACCGTTATCTCGTGTATGTGAATAAATGAGAAAAAACAGCAACAAAAATGAGGTGGTTTGCTCAAGTTTATTGAGATAGTACCTATTCGTAAGAACACGCATACTCTTGTAAACTTGAACCATAGCTTGTAGGCATTTTCATTTTGACAGCTTGGTTTCCCATCTCCTTTTAAACTCATCTGTGGTTATTAGCGTTAGCTCCGTTACGCTACAATACTTCGGATTGAACTTTGAGTGACATCCGTCAACTAATGTGGCTTTTCTTACAACCCAAGAATTGATCCGTGACGTAAAAGTGGCAATTTTTTCCCCTTAAAACCATTTCTTTCACAAAGAAATTAAATTTTTTGCTCGAGAGTTGATTTCTCCCAAATCTCTTTTTGGAGACGGATTAAAGCGGAAAACACAAAGCTGCTTTGCTGTTAGCGCTGACTCCGTTACGTTACTAACTTCGGTTTGAACTTTGACAGACATCTGCCATTTTACTTAATTTATTTTTATTTTTTTCGATCAATTTTTCTCAAAAATTTAATTTTTTTTCATTTTTTGAAAACAAAACCGACAGCTGAAGTAATAAGGAAATAAAATTCAAATAAAATATTCACACAAACAAACAAGAAAACATGTCGGTGAGCAAATTCATATGAAAAAGTAGAAACCATTTCTACTTTTGCTACAGCTTTTGAGACGTTACGTTAATGTTACGGGGTTCTTCAGTATGTCAAATTAAAGTTTGAGCAACAAAGCTGCTTTGTGATAGCTTGTTAGCAATTCCTATGCTTGAACTTTATACGTCACTCAACGCTAACAGCAAAGCAGCTTTGTGTTTTCCGCTTTACACATACTTGTACCTACACGGATTTTACACATACATATACTACGAGAGATGTCAAATCTCTGAGTTTTCATTGTTGTAATTATCATGTACAAAACGGTTTAACAGCTGACCAGACAACACAGGCATTCAAAAAAGGGATTGATTCGTTTTTGCACATTTCTTAACACGCCAGCTTTGCCTTTTCGGTATCAATAATTAAAACCAATAATAAACATGGACATGAGACAAAAATTCAGAAAATTGAATTAATTGGCAAACTAGCAAGCGCAGCTTGTTTTGCAAGGAGATCAAATCTTTGACCTCCAGTTCTGAGAGCTCATTGAGGTCGTTGAAGAAGGACTTTCCCAATGTTTTGGCTCTCGTTTTGGCTAGGGCAGGACACTTGCATAAGAAGTGAAGAACAGTTTCCTTTTCTCGCTGGTCTTCACAACTACGACAGAAAGTATTGTGGGGGATGCCCAGCTTAGATGCGTGTTCTCCAACAGGCCAGTGTCCGGTGCATGTAGCAACGACCCTGGCTATGTCTTGCCTGGGTCTGCAAATAAGATTATTAGTACGGGATTTGTTGTAGGTGGGCCATATCCTTCTAGATATGATACAGTTGGTGAGGCTGTTCCACCTGTGGTTTGATTCAGCGAGGAAAATTGAGAAGATCTTGCCCTTCATAGCACCAAGAGGAATCTTGACTCTTTCTGCGAAATGAAATGATACTAGAAAGAAAAACTCAAATTGACAGCACATTTAGACATCGGGGACCTACCCAGAATGGCTTGGCTATTTATTTAAGTTAATATTTTTGTGGAGCAAATACTGTGGAAAGGTATAAATTAATCGATAATTCAATAAGATCTTAAAAAACATGGCATTCCCTTTTTGTTCTTGTTAAAAATACAACGATATTATCAAACAGCGCAATTTTATTAAATAAATTGTTTATCTTTAGTTTATACACACACATGTGTAACCGTAGAAAGCAGTTACTTGATGAGTAATGGCACACGAAGTGTTATCAATTGTTTGTGTTTCTACTCCATTCGGGCCATTTTTTAATTATTGCGTAGAGGGAATCCCCTGGACTGTTTGTAGAACTAAATTGTCTATGTCCAAATACTTTGTAATCTGCTGAAATTTTTCCCAGACGAACACCTTCTGCAATCAATTCTTTTGTTATACTGATCGCCTCTTCACTTGGTTCCTCTGAATCGAAAATTCCAATAAAAGATATGCCAAGACTATCAGCATTTTGACCCTTAGTATGTGCTCCAACCTTGTCCCAGCCTCTTCCCTCATACACGTTGCCATCGTTTCCGATAAGAAAATTGTATGCAATATCGCTAAAACCCATCACGTCCATTTGTTGTTTTTGAATAATCTTTAGCTTGTGTTCGCAGGATGTCTGAATTTATAAGAAACAAAAGTAAATCACAGTTTAAAAAATGTCATCGTTATTATACCCTGTTTCTGCAGGTTGCTGAAGCTGTATGACTTATGATGACTTTCTTAACTGGAACGTTTAAGTCATCGATAGCCCCATCTGGTTCCTGAGCTTGCCAATCCGATTTTGAAATTATTTCTAATCCCGAAGCTATCAAGCACAAAGCAAGGAAAACAGAAATTTTCAAAATTGATGTCATCATTATTTTTTATTTTGTTGTTTAGTTTGGAGATCTCTGAACTGCACTCGGTTAACACAAAATTTAAACTGGGGTTTCTTGTGCTTAAACATTTCATATTGATGGGCATTTAATCATAAAAGTCTTATCAGTCGTTTCATCTTGGGGAATCACAGTTCTTCACATTCATTTTGTGAATAGAAGTGTTAACAATGACTTTTGATGAGTGGATCTTATTTAAACACAATTTTTTGCTAATTATGTGTTCTTCATTATAAGAAATAGGTGCGGTGTAGTCATAATTCATCTTGTTGTAAACGTATTTTTTAAAACCGACCGAATGTTGCAAAAATGTTATCCCGTATTGGCAAAGAGATAATCTCTCATAAGAAAAGCTGCTTAAGACGAGTTATTAGATCCCAAAGAAACGTCTAGTTGGGAGAGGTGTAATCTCGCTTCGCCAAACACCATTTATAACCTGTGTTGTCGATAGTATACGCCATTTATCAACCGAACTCCCGAAAGCGTTTTCAATAACCCGCCGAGACGGGAAAGCCTTTTATTGAAATTGGTCTTCTCAGGATCCTGCATATGGACGCAACTGATACAGTTTAGGCGGTGGAAAATTAAAATCTCCGGCTATAATCTTTCTTCCAAAAAATGATTCTTTAAAAATTCCACCGTTACTCTGGTTTCCGTATGCTCCGATGTCCACCGAAGTGAAGGTGTAATTTTCATTACAAGAGGCAAGAAGCACAATTGAATTATGACCCTTGTAGTTTCAGTATTCCGAAACAGCACCAGGAGGACATTGGATGTTAAAGTGTTTGCCGTCTATTGCAGCAACACAGTTATGCAAATTCCAGAAAAAATCGGATGCGATTCTCCTCCAATCGTGCTGGCTGGGTTTGGGTTGGGTTAAATAAAAGGGTATAAGATGATCCCACAGCAAATCGTATGTTTCATAGATGATGCTTGCTACCGTAGAGTACCCTATCCGAAACATCCAAGCAAGCACTTGTTATGGAACTCCTTGTGAAAGGTACCTAACCAATATTTGAATGAACTGAAATGAATGGAATATTATTATGAAAAGAAGCCTACAACAATACCAGTCGAGCACTGGGTTCAATTGGCTTCCTCCAGCACATTTTCTGCAAATAAGGTTCAATCAGTGCTCGGAGGATCTAAAAAGTTCCGTGAGACATGATTTTATAAAAATGTTCTGGATCCTTTTCCTTCATAAATTCAAAGTTTTGGGTGTCTCATCTCGGGCTAGGTTTAATTCGCGAACCCACCAACGTCTTTTTGAGTGTTGTTGTTCTTCTTCTTCCAATTCTTCTAAAAACGTGCCGTATGTGTGCTATTACACGATGAAACTGGTTGCGTGCAACTTTTCGAACCCCATAAGTGCAAAAGAGAAACAAAATTCGAAAACACGAGACGGAAGAAAATCGACTCGTGTCGCACGGGTAAAATTTTCCGTGCAACACTTTGACGTCTCTCTTTGCTCTTTTCTGTTTTTTATTTTACTTTTTTGACGTGCTTTCGTTCTGCAAAATAAAACGTCATTGATTGAACAGTAGTTGTGGTTTTAAAAATTTGTGGGAATTTGAATTTGTGGTGAAGAATCGAAGCCAGTCCAAATTTGCGGCAATATGAAATATAAGGCTGTCGAATGATCCGACATCAAACATCGTGATACAATATTAAAGAAGTTCATTAATCATTAAGTTACCCTACGTCGCGTCGTTAAAGTAAGAGATCTTGCGATGTGGTTGACGCAAAATGTTTACATTGAGTTATTTAAAGGAATGGACGTGCGTTTCTCTGGAATAGACTATCAAACATCGAAATCAGTCGAAAAAGAACAAACGCAAGAAGGAGGACCCCTGCAATATACAATTATCTCCATAATTTGACAAGCACTGATATTGTTTTTCTCAACTTTACTATCGAAAGAATTAGAAACGTCCAACAAAAAATCGAACCAAAATAAGAAGTTTAGTATTTTATTATAAAATTTCATTCAATGCCCAAACGAACGACTGCCAACGAACAACAAAGCAATCCGGGAACCTGAGGCGCAGCTATTCATAGAATGGAGCGTTTGAACCTTCGCAATGGTCAAACAAGAGAGGATGCAATTTCTGACTTCGAAAAGGAAATGAAGGAAGGGGCTCACATCAATGACGATATTGATATTCTAGGGTCGCCAAGTCCAGGACAGTAGATGGTGGCCGAGGATAATTTGGTTAATATTGAACCGGAAGGTGTATCATTTTCATAGGGGAATGATGTTAAGTCGCGAAGCTGGTGGAGAGAAATTTGAATTCAACACCGAGAGCATACATAAAATCAGAGAAGCGGTACATAATGTCGATTGAAAAATGAAAGGCAAGAATGAAACTGTTGTCAAAGTTGAGAAGAACGAAGCAGAGGAACAGGAACAAGTTGAGGACTATTTTAAATCCGAAGACGAGTTGTTTCGGTTGCAGTTTCTACTCCAGTGTAGTTTCTTCTCCAGTGATAGTTTCGGCTCTAGTTCAACCTTCCACAGCGGTTGCTACTTCTAGTTTTGAATGAAGTATGTTGAGTGAATTGAATAAAGTAATTTCGTGTTTCATTTGCAAAGTAATGAGTTTTAATGTTCGGACCTAGCCAAATACAAGAGTTTCAATAAACTATTGAAATTTTAAAATTGACGTTTGGACACATTTATATTTACTACTAGAACTGATTACACACAATAAAGACAACATAGTTTTCTATTAAGCTTGGTTGATTTCCGATTCGAAGAAATTACTCCAAATTATGAAACAGCCTTTCCATCCATTTCTTGTTTAGAACTATCTAAAAAGAAAACTCCTGTTAATGTTTTGTTTAAATAAAGGTTTAAAGATAATAATTACCTTTGTATTTGGCAGCGTTGAAAACCCAGTTGGTCGGAGGAGAGTTCACACATCATCGATACATATTACTACTGCCGAGGTTCTCGGACCAGTCCGGGAATATGGAAGTTAAGAACGAGGAAGATTGCTACAAAAAGATTCAGGGATTCACACTGAAATCAAGATTTTCTTATTGTCAAATGTCAATTATAACTAACTGAATATATAAAATATAAATACCTCCATCATCTTGGAGAACTTCTTCAACAGTTTTTTGGAGTTGATTGATGAAAATGTTTAGTTCTCAGGCGTACCTTTTTAAATCACAAAATTTTTGAAATTACTTGTCTAATAATTATTTGACAGCTAGTGACACCGAACGGTTACTAAAAGAGAACTGTCAAATTAGTTTCATGAAACTAGTTTCAACGTGTAATACCAGTTGAGAAACAGGATAGGATAACAAAGCAGAATTCGAAGATGTTGCATGAAACTAGTTTCATCGTGTAATAGCACACTTTCTAAACGCAACAAAGTGGATTTGAGGCGCACTCAAAACTCAGTATTATATATAATCCCTCTTTTAACTTTATAGGTCAAGCGAGTATTTTATGGTATCAAAACGGCGCAACTCAGCGCTAATTGTGTCACCGAGCTAGACTGCTCGTGGCCACCATTTCAATTTCAACTACTACATACTATCATTTCAGATTAATTTTTCTATAAATATGAAAATAAAAAGTAAATATATAAACACACTTTTTAATTTTCTTTACTTTTTCGACCATTTGGTTTGGTATATATTTTTGCATAGTACATTCGCAGACATCCGGTATTCGGTATCCGCTGAAAAAACCCACCGGATATTGACAAAATGACAAAGGCTAATTCTTGGTATGATGACCAAAATACGCCTGAACGAATACTATAAAAGCCGTCCATTTCATGTGGTTCAACGGAAATCGACATTACATTATTATTTGTTATGTAACAATAGGTCCGTTCGTTTACTCCCTAAAACTGCCCAAAACTGCCATATTCTCCCACTTTTTCGTTCTTTTACTGACACTTATTGTAAAATCTGTCACTTTTGAAGGAGAAAAATATTTCCCCTCTCTGCCGATTTTAGCCACACAAAATTTCTTGTGGCAGTTTGTGTAAGTTCTGTCAAACCATAAGAAGAACATTGAATTTTGTTGACGTTTGACATAATTGTGTGCATTTGGCAGATTTTTGGTGTGAAGCGTTCTTTTACTTTTTGGGTGAATCACAAAATTTCGAGGAGTGGGGATGATTTTTGACAGTTTTTAGACAAAAGTAAAAGAACGGACCTAATATTTCATGTTCGTGAATTTATAATAAACAATCCCCTTGTGTTTGCCACCTTAAATATGCAAGAAAAGACACGTTCCACAATTTAGATTCCAATAAACTGCCAGATGCAAACCCGTTGATTTAATAGTTTGCAAGAGTGGAAGTCAACTGCGCCCGTAACTCCAACAGTGCTAACTTTTGCATTAACTTTTCTGCAAGAAAAATACCAATTTTTGTCAATAAATTTACTTTAAAGTAAAGTTAAAACCATTGACAAGTTTTCTTTATTGTTCTTTTCTAAACGAAAGTGTTTTTTCACGGTCTATTTCGTATTAGAAAAAACGGGCTGCCAAACATTTTCTTCAACTTCCTTCCCTTCGACAAAGGAATAGTAAAATCTATTGGTCTCTTTCTTTCTTAAACAAACCACTAAGCACGAAGAGAAAAAAAATAATACAACAAACACTCGTTAAAAAGGTGACAAAAAGTGACAGCTCGATTTTTAAGGTTATGTTTTGTGAGCTCTATCGCTATAAGATTCCAATTTTCATAATTTCCACCACATAACTTTATCTACAAAGGAAATAGAAAAAAAAAAATATAATCCTTAAAGAGAGTTTCGGAAAATACAAAAGACTTGTTAATAACCGAATATACAGAACATATAAAACAAACAGTTGCAGCAAGCAGCCCCAAGAAAAAAAAATCCTTAAAATGATTATAAATCTCAAAGTGAAGACTCTGGACTCCCAAACACACGAATTCAGCATTGATAATGAGGTAGGTCGCTGGGTAAAGTTGTCAGTAATCTGCAATTAAATCGATATTTTGAAGAAATTAATTTTTCAACAATGTACATAGGTACGTGATTAGTTTTTTTTTCTATCTGATGATGAGTCATATCACGAACCAACCTAATATACACAAATGGCTGTCGGAGGAATTTTGGCTAACCTCTGGAAAGGAATAAAATTGCATTTGCATTTCTATAAAATAAGTCAGTTGTTGAATTCACTGCACAGCACAGTGAAAAATGTTGCTGCATATTTAGAGGCATTGAGCTAATTGTGATTGTCCACGTCTGCAGCGACCAGCGACTCGAAATTTCTAAAGAAGAATAAAAGGGTTGTTTTGGTTTTTCGATAACTTGATGATTAGATTCCTATTAAATGGGATTTTATCCTTTGATTTCTCAAACTAAAATTGTTTATATATTCGCTAACCGTTCGTATCATATTTGTTTGCAATCCGTGATAAATTCCACTAATTAAAAATATCCGTTGACTTTGGTTTCCTTCAGATAACAATAAGAGAATTTAAGGACAAAATTGCCGAGAAGACGAACATCGCGGCGGAGCAACAGCGTATAATTTACTGCGGACGTGTCTTGGCCGATGATAAGCAGGTCAAAGAGTATGGTAAAGTTGCACTGAACTTATATCCCTTCTCGATGTTTTAATTAATATAATTTACGTGTTTAGATGTTGACGGCAAGGTCGTACATGTTGCCGAAAGGCCGCCGCCATCATCAAGAACTACTACGAATACTACCAGTAGCAATGGTGGTGGCGTTGGAATTAGACGTACAGACCCTCGAGGGATGCGTAACTCACCCTTGTTTAGGGCACTGGATGGAATGGTTGTTGGTGCCATGGCAATACCAATGAATGCTGGAGTTGTAAGAATGCGCAACAAAATCATCTCAACGAATTCACTACAACTAAACTTTTTGTTTCAGCAAAATCCACAGACAACTATCAATCCTCTGACATCCTCTAGCTCGTCCTTCTGCATGAATAGAATAACTGTTGCAAGGCACATGTTAAACTGTGCTAACAATATTGCTGCTTATTTGGAAGATCCAGAAAGGGTAATTATACGAACACAATCCCTACAGAACTCCAATATTAAAGTGTCCATTTCAGGGACTGAATAATACATCACTTGACATACTAGCTCAAGGCCGCTGGACTATGGAATCGACTGTCGTCGAAGTCGGCATCACGGACATTCAACAAAACCAAACTCAAAACATTGTTGAGGCATTGCAAGGTGCTGTATCGGCAGCATTGCGTCAAAATGGTAATGCCAATGTTACCGTTCTCCAATTGCCAACGGTTTTTAATGGATCCGAATCATCCGACACCGATGGCCAGTCTTCGAACAGTGGTGCTAGCGATGCGAATTTATCAGTTTCAGAACCCATGGACGAATCTACATTGGAGGGAAATACCACAAATCCTGAAGCAGATGATACTGCTCCCGGCCTCGATAATACGACTGAATCAAGTCCTCAAATTGACGATAACGTTCCAGCAGCAGCTACATCAACACCAAATGCTGGACAAAGTCCAAGTCGCCAGAGGACCGGAACACATGTACTGGCTCAAGTAATACAGCAAATGCGAACTGTACAAGCACGCTTGAATCCGTTCATTGATCAGTACTACGAGCTGTTGCAAAACGAACCAACATTCGAAGAAAATGTAAGATTAGGTTTTTATATGAAATTGCCTGGACTTGTTTAATTTTTTTGTTTGAAATGTTTTCAGGACACTACAGGCCGGGAAAACTCCCAAAGACTTTTCGATAGAGTCTCCGAAGCTTTCCATTATCTCTCGCATGCCCAGCATGCTATTTCTGATTTAATGCTAGACGTCTCACGGCCAGCACCACGTTTCCTATGTTGTCGTCCAATTTTGGTTGAACAAAGTGGCTACGTTAGTTCAAACAATTACACTACCTACAGTCCATCGGGCAATGGGCCCATTACAATTCAGACTGGATCAGCCACTCCAAGGCAACAAGCAACAGCTGCAGCAAATTCTTCAACACCGGCGGCTACAAATGCAACACCACCTGCGGCTGCTTCAACATCGGCAGGCGCCGATGATTTGCCGGACAATGGCAATAATGTAAGCGTTGAGGACCCACCTGTTACACCACCATCCACTCCAGCAAATGCTCCCATCGGGGCAGCTGGCGGACAGACAGCATCGTTGCCCATGCAAGGCTTGTCAGGTTTGTTTGCATTGTAAATAATTTAACCTTTTTCTTGAAAAGCGGAAGTCTCCTAAGTTTGCATCTGGCAAAGGGTCAAATGATAAACCACATTATATTTTGTTTGTTTATAGATGATAATGAAGTTGAGGTAGTGGTTGATCTGCGTCCAAGAACAGTTTTTATTCGTATGTAGATTTTTATTTTTGCTTGTTTGTTTGTGAACGTGTTTGTGGTGACTAATCTTATATTTAGTCATTTTTTCTTATTTAATTAAACAAAAAACTTTCCTATTTTTTGTTAAAACCGCAGTACAAAGTTAAACTAAGGCTAGCTTAATATTTCCTTTGGCTTGCTCGATCACAAGGTTGAAACAAAAATTGTGACACCTCTGTTATTTATTATTTCTATTCTTCAGCTAATCACCAGCTTCAAGTGGCCCGACTTATCCAAGCAGTTGTCAATTCAGCTCCAATCGATGCAGACTTTCATGTTCAAATCAATGCTCCTAGCATCCTTTCAATCGGTGTACCATTGAATGCATCTGCACGGGCCCAAGCTCAGCAAGCTTCCGCTACAGCAGCATCCAATAGTACTGAATCGTCGACACCAGCTGCTGAGTCAGCAGAAACTTCGACAGCAGCATCGGCATCAGCCTCAACCACATCCTCATCCGATTCGAATTCCAATTCCACTTCGGCCGGTTTGAATCAGGCACGAGTCGATACCACAACACACCCAACCACATCGACTCAAACGCGCTCAACAGCTCGTCCACAAGTCCAAGTTGCAAATATTCCATCGGCTTGGAACAGCCGTGTGATACCAGCAAATATGTTGTCATCGTTTGATAGGTATGTAACAGGAACCTACATTCATTTAAAATCAATAAATTTTCCCATTGCGTTCGAATAGATTTTTGCCCTGCAACAGCCATCACATTCGCGACTCGGAGTCGCGTGAAAACGGCGCCAACAATAACAATAATAGCATAAACCAAACATTTGCCCCGCCACGTGTCCAAACTCGTGTCTTACGTCGTGTCCGACGTCCGAACTCGACATCTTCGCCGGGTAACTTGGACGGACTGGCTTCAAGCACCGCTACGGCACGATCGCCATCGCCCTCAATGCGCAGTAGCAGTGGTGGTAGAGCAACAACATTAGTAAATAGATTAGCTAATTGCCCAGGTGGATCGAATCACAGTCGCAATTGCCTGCGAAATCAACTTCTTACGTTTATCGGCTCGACAATGTTTGATGGTTTGCCCGTTTCCGAAATTGGCATGTCGGCAGCCGTCGAAAAGGCTATTCAATATTTAAATGAAATATTGATCTTCTTGCCGCAGTATGATATGGAAGAATACAATTCGCGGGCTTCGGTCGAGAAGCTGGTTCGCACGAGTGTTCCTCTGATAATAAACCTTATCATTGACACCAGCGAAGGATACAACTTCGAGACCCGCTTAAATCAGGAATTGAAAACCTTGTTCGACCGATTGTTTGGAATTCTCTTTGTTTGCGTTGGACAAATGAATGCTGAACTATATTGGGGACAGATTAAAAATGTCGTTTTGCTGGCAATACGTAAACGTAAGACAAAAGAAATCTTGGTACTTTTGTTTCGAACCTAAGCCTTTGTTTTAACTTTTACAGGTTTTAAGGGAGAGGCTCTGAGTTTCTTAAGTATTCAGATAAAAGACCGAAATTCCGATTCTGTCACCGCGCCATTGCTTGAAGACATAAAACGATTTTTGGTTACGAGGGACTCTACAAATAAACCATCATCAAATAATGAAGTAACGGTAAGATTAAATAGACTTTCAGAAAATATTTGAAAACACATTTTGTTTTGATTTTGAAGCCAATGGAAACAGATGCAACTGCAGCGGGATCTTCGTCTTCAAGCAACAGCCATTTTGAAATGTCGACTCCACCACCTCAGCCAGAAGATGAAATTCCGCCCGTCATTGTTGGCAGCCAAACATGGCATAGAAACTTCCCAGCTTCTTGGCTCCCAGTTATTACAAGAGATATAAGCCTACATCCACGAGATAATGTATGCGCAACTAAATTCCTAGAAAGTATACAAACATTTAACAATTTCTTAAAGGTTCCACAGCCACCATTCTCAGATGCATACATTTCCGGAATGTCAGCCAAGAGGCGCAAACTCATCCAAAGCACGAAACCACCACACGATGTTAAATCGCTTCTGGCAGAATCTGTCCGACGTGCTATCCAAACAACTGGTCTTCAAAGTCCATCCTCATCGAATCCTACTCAGAGTGTGGATGAAATTTCCAATGCGATTGCCACAGACACCACGGTGCAAGCTTCATTCTGCGAAACTCTACGAACCGGTGTAAAAGAACGCCTCAAAACCGACACTGATTTCAACGCAGACAAATTTCCACACACATCGAAATATTTCAATAAACCTAACTAATCAATACATTTCTGCACACTCACTACAATCATACAAACAAAAAAAATTAATAAAAAAAAAATATTCACAATTTAGTAGATGGACACAAAAAGGAACTATTTCTTCCATTCGAGGACGAACGGATAAACAACTTTTTTGGGAGTAATTGTTTAATTTTAGCCCTGTTAATTTTTCAATCGGCAAATGTTTGTTCTCTATTTATGCAATTATAATGATTTTAAATTATTTGTGGGTTAAATATTTTTTTGAAACAAATTATCGAAGTTAGGTTAAATAATTGTCAATTGTATTCCAACTTATACGAAGAACTAGAAAGCTGATAGAAATACAATTAAATGCTGTATCCTAGAACTGTTTTTTACTCAAATTTTGTGTTTTTCTTTTTTGTTTATTTTTAATATTTTCTTTGTGTTTTGGTTTATTTTGTTTTCTTTTTGGAAGAGCTTGTTTGTTTTATTTTGTTTGAGTTTGTTGTAAATTTAGCTTCATTAACATTTTTTTAAACTTATTGTTGCTTTGTTTAAACAAAAAATAAAATTATTACATATTTTTGCTGGATAATGACTGAACATTAGATTCTGTTGGACGTGATTACAGTTTAAGAAACATGAATAAAATTATATAAACATTATTTAACAATAAATTTGTGTAATAATAGCAACCACTTAACTTTAAATGAATAAAGTAATTTAAACAAAAAATATATAACCACATTAGTTGTTCTTTTTTCTCGTTTGATTAATGCAATCAGGCAGATAGCAGATGATCGAATTAACGGAAAACACGATGGGCAAGATACAACATCCATTTGTATTTATTTTTGAATCCTCACAACAGCGCACATGATCATGGTCGACCAGTCAAATACAGTTTTTAACCATCATCTGCTCCTCACCTCATTTAATCTGCCCTATCGAGGTATTTTTCGGAGCGGAATTTTGTCCGATTTCGTACGTTTCGGACAAGTTTTGCTTCGAGGTATTCTTCCGAAGTACAATTCGGAATTTTTTCCGACATGAACAGCCTTATTACCGTACCCGATCGGAGAATTCTCCGATCGGAGAAAATGTCCGATCGGAAGTTTTATTTCCTTTACCGTACTCGATTCGTACATAAATTAGTGATGCGTACCGACGCACTTCTTTGTTGTTTTGTGAGTTAAAAAATATTTTTAGTTCCGACACTTTTTTGTTTCGGAGACAATCGGACGAAAACAGTAAGTAACAAATCGCGATGCATCGCATGAAATCGCGAAACGTCGCTCTCAATTTGAAATTCCGACGCAGAATTCAAATTTTTTCGTAGATGTCTACGATTGACCTGTCCGAAAGTATACGGTGGTAGAAAATTCGTAGAAATTGTACGAATCGGAGAGAATTTTTCTCCGATCGGGTACGGTAATAAGGCCGGAAGTAACGCAGTACGATGAGTAACAATGTGGTGCGATGACTAGCTTTATTTTCCTTAATTTTTGACAATTTTGTTTCCGATTTCTCCGCCGAAAATTGTTTGAGGAATTGTTTGCCGAACATGCTCGTTTGCGTTATTCCCTACACGGCAAACACATAATTGGCGAACATCATTTCGTGTTGATTCTTGAAAGTGTGCGGATGTGCCAAAAGGAGAAGCAACGTGCTCTCTCACGTTCAATCTGAGTGTAAAAAACACAAGTTATTAATGAAATGGGTTACAAAATTTACTTAACAAGATTTTACCACCATCAATCGAAAATGTAAAAAACGTTCCACATACGCCATAGTGGCCGAAGTCTGAAGAACTTGCATATTCTTAAGAATTAGGCTCCAGGAAATAAGGCCACCGAAAAACTATGAAACCATCCCCTACACGGCGAATTAATAGCGCTCACAAGCATGTTCGACAAACATGTTTGTCGTTTAGGGCTAGCTTAAATGAAATAGGACCGCGACGAAGAGATTCTGTTGGTTGGAAAAAGGTAGCTTATCATCACTCAGAGAATGATGGCTCATCTGAATCAGAATGTGATGAAAACAAAACAAACGAAACAACCACCCCTTCAATAAACAGACGCATGCCAGCCCGGAACAATTTCTCATCTATTCAGCCTCTGAGGGAACAAGTTGAAAAACAAAAGCGAATTTGACATTACAAATTAATGATGGCCCTCTTAAGACTTATCGATTTTCATCGATTTTAAATATCTTTAATCGTAATGTATAGTAAATGTTATCGTGTGTTTTATTGCTTATTATTAAGTTCCATTGGTGTTCCATACAGTGCCTTGCATAAGTATAACCGCACCCGAAAAAATGCATTTAAAAGAAAACCTACAATAGGAGTGACTCCTTACTATTTTTTTATTGAGTTGCATCACTGATCAAGCAAATTGAGAAGAAAATGGTGTTTAAAAATTAAAAACATATTTTGATGTATTGCAAAAATATAACCTCACAATGCAAATCTCTTTGAAGCTGCATTCAGTCAAGTGCTTTCAAATAAAAATTAACAATGCCACGTGGTACATACGCATTTAAGCGAAATTGAAAAAGGCAAAATCTTGGCTTTTCGGTCAAGCGGCCTAAGTCTTAGGGCTATTGGAAGGCGAATTTCACGATCGGATCGGTCGTTCGAAATTTTTTAAAACATCCAGAATCTTATGGGACAAAAATAAGACCCGGGCGTCCGCAGAAGCTGACACGTCGCGACAAGAGGCGTTTAATCAATGCTGCATCCAATTCGGTGCATTCTTTGCCGGAATTTCGTAACGAATTGGGTTTAGGAGTTTCGGTTTCAACCGTTTCTCGTGCTTTAAAAAGCAGTGGAGTGATTGTTCGGGGCCAGCTCCTAGCTCCAAATTTAACAGCAGCCCACAAACAAAAAAGATTAGAATTTGCCCGCCAAAACATAAATCGGGATTGGAAAACTGTAAGTGAAAAGAAATTTATCAAATGAAAAGTTTTGAAGTTTGATTTGATTTTTTTTCATACAGAATTTATCATTTAGTACTTTTTAGTACAAACAAGTTAGAGAATCGCATAGAGCGAGTTTATGAAAGGAAAAAATGAAAAGTCTCTGTGAAAACTAAAATGATAAATTTTTTATCATTTCACATTTTCACAGATCGGGAATTGACCCCCAGATGGTTTTAGCTGATATTGGCACGATTTGAGGAAAGAGAAAAAGTTTTTTTCCAAGAGGAACTTTAGTGCGTGGCAGCTGTATGGTTTGGGGGGCCTTCTGCGAGCGTGGTAAGGTTGCACTTGCCTTCACCTCTACCAAAAATCAACTATCAATCAATTTAGAAACTATTACATTACATTACATTACATTTCACAGTACTTCGCACATAAATGTAACGAACTACAGACACATAGCAGCACTGGTGACTGAGACCATCGGCTGGGACAGAACAATACAATACAACAGAGAGAGACAGATAGACACATAGAAAGAAAGCACACATAACAGAAACCTACGTGGCTCAGAGGAGGAGACTTAGATTTGTATTGTCTCATGTTATCGCACAGGTGGCCTCAGATAAGCTGGCGATTTTTGTAGAAAAAGAATGCTGCTGAAGCTGGGGTTTGAACCCGCAGCGTTCGGCTTAGCAATCCACTACTCTATCCTCTGAACCATGGCCACCTGCCTTCACCTCTACCAGAATGAACAGTTCTGACTACTACACTTCGGTCCTTGAGGAGAATTTGGTACCTTATTTAAGACGATTTCGCCGAGTTGAGCATGTCTTCCAGCAAGATAATGCCCCAATTCATGTAAGTCGCCAAAGTTTGGATTGGTTCGAATCGAAAAACATTAATTTGATGGAGTGGCCGTCACATTCCCCAGATTGCAACCCCATCGAAAATCTTTGGGGAATTTTAACTCGCAAAATTTATGCCCATAATAAGCAATTTGCTAGTGTTGCTGAGCTGCGAGAGGCAGTTGTGACAGAATGGAACGCTTTAGACGACTCCATATTGAAAAATCTAGTTAATAGTATTCCAAAAAGAATTCTAAGATTGGTGGAAAATAGAGGCAACAAAATTGCATATTAATTTTTTGTTAAAAATGAACTTAAAACAAAAAACAATAAAAGCGGTTATATTTTTGCAATACATTAAAATCTGTTTTTTAATTTTTAAACACCAGGAGAGGAAATAACGGTACTTTATTTTCTTCTCAATTTGCTTGATCAGTATGATGCAACTCAATACAAAAATAGTAAGGAGTCACTCCTATTGTAGGTTTTCTTTTAAATGCATTTTTTCGGTTGCGGTTATACTTATGCAAGGCACTGTATATGAGAAGTTACATTACTAGTCGATAACCTTATTTCTTTTGCACATCTCAATTAAAAAATTGTAAGCCATCGCATGTCAAGTAATGCGTTGCCATATTTTTGTCCGATGACATTTAGCTTGAATACAAATTTAATCTCCGACCATATTTGCGTTGCGGAAAAGTTTCCACTCCGAAAAATACCTCGATAGGGCCGAATTTCGCACTCCAACGCTTCGGACATCGTCGCGTCGTCGTGTCGTTTTGTACAACAGAGGCCTCGCCAATATCTAGCTAGACAGTTCGCCTCCAATTCAACGTTGTCCGAGAGTGTCACATCTCCCCCAGTTCTTGAGCGCGTCAATGATTCCATTGGGCAAATGAGTCCTAAAGGATCTCAACATACATAAATCTGCTGGTCCAGATGGTATCCCCGCTATTATTCTGAAGAGGTGTTCTTCCACGCTGGAAAAACCCTTGCGTAAGCTTTTCCATCTATTCTATTCTTTCCGCTTTCTCAGCAACAGATCCACTGGTGATCTGATGCTTTATCTCACCGAACAGTCTGGAACAAGTCTTTACATCGTTTTGGAGAAAGTAAAATTGTAGCACTTGATATTTCAAAGGCATTTTATAAAGTCTGGCATCTTGCTCTTGTATAGAAAATGCGTGCTTTCGGTATCGATGAATCCATTCTTCGTTGGATTAGAAACTTTTTTTTCGAACCGTTCAATACAAGTTGTATTGGACGGATTCAAGTCTGAAACCCACGATATAAATGCTGGTGTGCCCCAGGGCTCCGTTTTGTCTCCGACCCTCTTTCTTTTTTTTCAATTCAACATCAGCTTGTATTGAATGTTGATTTTCATTTCATTAAAAAAAAAAACACACTTCGGGAATTATTTTTTAGGTTAAAAAAAATCATCAGTTAGTTTTAGCAACTTCACTTTCTTAGCTTATTAAATGTATAATCTATACCCGTTGATTTCATTTAAATGTTCGGAATATTTTGGGAGCTACACAGTTTTACGCAAAAGACCAACGAAATTTTCAATGGGAAACCTAGCCTTAACCTCCTTAACTTGTAGACCTGGTGGCAGAGATTGCTTGATTATCTCAGCCTTCTCCTTGTCGGGCACAACCAAAGTGTACAGGAAACGTGAGCAACGAATCTTGAACTTGGTGTTGGATGGGTTCTTCTTTATTTTCACAGCACGCGCATCTGAGCGACGAGCTGTGTTTAAGAATTCTTTGACTTCTTTGATTTCACGCGGCATTTTGCGTTAAATTTGTAAAAATTTAATAAATTTTTAGCAGCACGATGTGAAATTCAACTTAATGTTGACGTTTCCACGTTTCTCATTTTCATAAATGATCTCTTTTCTGTAACTTCTAATCCAATAAAATGTTTCGCTGACGATAGTACCCTTAGCTTTTCTTATTCGTTTCCAGACTCGCATATCTTCCTCTTCGGATGTGGACCTGAATCGACAAAATATGATAAGCTCATTACACTTCGACTTAAATGGCCCATACACAGCAGGCAGAACACCTGTGTGCACATAAAAAAAAAGGAATGTGAGTGCAAAATCTCCACAGACATCACACCGATCGTGACACACACACTAAAAATCGAAAAGGTCTGATTTTTACTCACACGGTTTCAAACACTAAAAATGTTGCGCACACCAGCGTTAAAACGTGATGTACCCCGCTCAAGCAACTGTCCATGTGTGGCACTTGTATCAATAAGATCGAAAATCTCGAGATTCTCGATATGTGCTTCACGGACCACCTCTTGTGGAATGATCAAAAATGCCGCAAGAAATGTCTAGATGATGCAAGAAGTTTGTTCCTCCTTCTGATATGGCAATCATCTACAAAACGTATACATACGTCCTAAGCTTGAGTACAACTCTCACGTCTAGGCTGGTGCTCCAGTGAGAGTGACGAACTTAAGTCTTCTGGACAGTATCCAAAAAAGAGCATTCAAGATGATACCATAGTTGAGCCATTAACATCTCTTGAACATCGGTGTAATGTCTCATGCCTCACCCTATTTTACTGATACTTCAACGGTATATGTGCTCTAGTGAAATAGTCAGTTCCATCAGTTCACCCTTCAGCCCAACTTCGGACGTAGGTACTGTCATGTACAGAGAATCGTTCTTTAGCCGTTTTACACTAATGTGGAACTCTCTTCCACAAAGTGCCTTCCCCAGTCATTGTAATATTCAAGAATTCAAAAGAAATGTTACATCCTCTATGTCTATGCTTTCCCTAATACTCGCACTGTGCTCTTGGCATAATGAAGAAAGCCCTTAAGTTTGCGTTGATTATATACACAAAAATTTCGCTTTTATGTCATACGAGTTTTCTACCCCACTCAAGTTTACCAACCTTTATTTTCTGAATGCCTTCAATTGGGTAAAAATTTCAGTTCTGATACTGAAAAGAAGAGAATTTCTCCTCTGATTATAAAATAACAGACTGCTTTTTATAGCTTCCAGATTGCCATTAATCTACCACTTCTTTTTATTACAACGCCAACGGTGCGTTTCCAATCATTCATGGCTACGATAAATAACTCATAAAGGAATTCACTTATATGTATACACCACCACAACATCAAGTATCGAAGACCAGTGGCAACATTGCCAGAATGCAGTTAGAGATGCCGCCTCTAATGTGCTGGGTTTCACACAGCCACCAAAACGAAACCCCTGGTTTGACGAAGAATGCAGGCAGGCCCATGCAGCCAAGCAGGAGGCATACAAAGCGGCGCTGCAAAGAAGGACAAGAGCTGCTCGTGAGCTCTACGAGCAAAAGAGGAGAGAAGAACGCCGGCTTCTCAGGAGAAAAAAGAGAGAGCATGAGAAGCGTCAGATCGAAGATGTTGAGAGAGCTAACAGCAGGAATGAAGTTCGGAGGTTTTATCGGAAGGTAAAACAGCTGGCTCAAGGTCATCGAGCAAGAACCGAAGCCTGCAGAGATCAACAAGGGAACATCATAGTAGAACCGCAGTCAGTGCTGGGGATTTGGAAAAACCACTTCTATAGACTGTATAACGGCGACGACGAACAAAACGCCGCCGTCAGACAGGAGTCTTTTATCATACACGATGACAGCCAACAATTCCGTGAACCCGACCTAGAAGAAATGAAAACAGCAATATCACGGCTGAAATCCAACAAAGCCGCAGGAGCAGATGGCCTAGCTGCCGAGCTGTTCAAAGCCGCAGGCGACGAGCTAGATAGGAGCATGCACCAAATCATCTGTAAGATATGGTCGGAGGAATGCATGCCCGATGAATGGAACCTCAGCATTGTTTGCCCGATCCTGAAAAAAGAAGATCCTCTAAACTGCACCAACTACAGAGGAATAAGTCTGCTTAACATCGCCTACAAGATCCTCTCTGCCATAATATGTGAACGTCTGAAGCCTTTCGTCAACAATCTGATTGGTCCTTATCAATGTGGCTTCAGGCCAGGAAAGTCTACCATCGACCAAATTTTCACGTTGCGGCAGATCCTGGAAAAAACCTATGAACTCCAAATCGATACCCACCACCTCTTCATTGATTTTAAGGCCGCGTATGACAGCATCTACAGAGACGAACTGTATAAAGCTATGTCTAGCTTTGGCATCCCTGCCAAGCTCGTTCGCTTGTGCAAAATGACGATGGAGAACTCACGCTGCTCTATCAAGGTTGGCAATGAGCTTACGGAATCATTCGACGTCAAAAAAGGATTCAGACAAGGCGATGCACTGTCGTGCGATTTCTTTAACATCGTTCTTGAGAAGATAGTCCAAAACTCCACCGTCAACACCAGAGGCACTATCTTCTATAAATCTGTTCAACTTCTCGCGTACGCCGACGATATTGATATAATGGGAAGAACACAGCGTGATGTCAATGGCGCCTTTGTGAGGATTGAGACAGAAGCGGCAAAAATGGGTTTAGCGGTAAATGAGGGAAAAACGAAGTACATGCTGTCTTCGAGTAAGGACACCCAACATCGACGGCTCGGACAGAACGTCACAATAGACGCATACAACTTCGAGGTAGTTAAGGAGTTTGTCTACCTAGGCTCCGCTATCAACACGGACAATAACACCAGCGCTGAGATAAGACGAAGAATTACTCTTGCTAATCGCTGTTTCTTTGGGCTAAGAAAGCAACTGAGTGGAAAAGCCCTCTCTCGAGCAACTAAGGTTAAACTGTACAACACCCTCATCATCCCTGTCCTGCTGTATGGTGCAGAAGCATGGACCCTAACAAAATCGGATGAATGTGCCTTAGGCTGTTTCGAGAGGAAAATTCTTCGGGTCATCTTTGGCCCCGTGTGCATTGATGGGGAATGGAGAAGGAGATACAACAGCGAACTTTACGGGTTGTACAACGACGTGAACTTAGCCAGAAGGGTCAAGGTCCAGAGACTCAGATGGCTCGGTCATTTAGAGCGCATGGACACCAATGCTCCGGCCCGGAAAGTCTTCGACACTATTCCCGAGGGACGCAGAAGGAGAGGAAGACCGCGACTCAGGTGGCGCACACAAGTGGAAGAAGACCTCAATCAACTTGGAGTGCAAAACTGGAGACAGCTAGCTAGGGACCGAGCTGGCTGGCGGAGACTGTTGATTGAGGCCCAAGTCCACAACGGACTGTAGCGCCACCTTAAGTAAGTAAGTAAGTATACACCGCCACTACAGCAAATACAAGATACTCGAAATGATGAGAATCAAGGAGAACGAAGAAAAACGATTCTTTCTTCAATTGGTCGTTTTTAATCGAATATTTTTGTTTTTTATTGCAAAATTCAGTAGAATTTCACACAAAGCTTTATTGTTAATAAATATTAATAAAAAAAACATAATTCATTTCAACAATTTGCAAGCTGAGGTGTGGGTCAACTTACTTTTATTCAAACTTCTTTGTCTCTTAAAGCGCCATAATGAGAGTCAACATTATTTTGTTCACTTCTGTTTATACCTTAGTCATATCTAATTTTTATACCGCATCATGTTTTGATCGTCAAATTGGCTGTATAAATTTAAACATTTCATAATCGGCCACTCACGTACCTGTTGGTGACGTATTTAATTTTAAAGATAAATTTACTATGCCAACAAATTTAAAAACAGAACAAAAAACTTATCATGACTAAATATAAAACACATTTCATCAAAATAGAAAATTATCCAAATTGTTATTATGAATTTTTTAAACCAAAAAATCGCGTGGTCAAAATTATTGCTTGTTTGATATCCAAAAGGTCAAGTGTATTGTGGCGCCTGTTTAAAGCAATGAGCCTTTAGAATTTTTTTCATTGCAGGTGTTGGCGTTTTAACAGTCAACAATAAACAAGAAGAAGTCATTCTAAAAATAAAAATCATTTGTTTATTTTTTGAAAAATAAAAATAAACCAATAATTGTCATCATATTTAATATTTAAAAATTCCTTAGTACTAATATTAATAGACACGGTGATGTTATTTATATTCACATGACATGAAATAAAATACTAATTAAGATGCTTGTGATGAAATTAATGAAGCTCATTCCACATAACTTTAGCACATTGACTCTAAGGTATTTCTTGGAAAAATATTGTTTGTTTATTTGTTGTTTTGTTCCTCTTAACTTTGGGCAGTGACCATTTACAGAAAAACAACTGAATTGACATTGAAAATATTAACACACTGTCAGTGTTTGGAATAATAGGTGTTTGAATGTCTCTTACTGTTTTTCCAAACCATAATTGGAAATTATTGAAGCCAAGAAAATACCTTTTTCTAAATCTACTCATTTTGGAAATGCAGAGACACAAAATTTTCCATTCAATGATACTACAAGAGCGAATACCTACAGACTCCCGCTGCTGGCGCCTGAAATCTCAGCCAATTTATTAAGACAGTTTATCGGACGCATATCAATTATGAGCCGTTGTTAATCATCCTCAACGTGCATTTCTTAAATCGGGCGTGCGGAAGTCATGTTATTTCAACGAACAGATATGCTATCACATTAGCACGACTCCGTCTCAGTCTCGGTTGCTAATTCCCAACAGTAGCCGAACAGCCATCAGCAAAGATTTCATCACATCCAATTACCATGATTGATAGAGGCTGATTAAGGGTTACCAGATAAAATGGTATTGAGCCAAACAATCATTAACTACATTAATTAGATTTTCTTGCAAGCAAACAATCCAAATCTATATGATTCTGCTATTGACAAAAGACTAAAAGGGTAACCCCATTCAACACACTTCTCCAATCCAAAACAAAAAAGGAAAACCAAGCACCAAAACACACACTCCCTCTCATGGTTTACAAGTCACAGAAAAAAGAAGGACACAACGCAGCGCCCTACTTCAGCAATCAGCGCAGAGATGGATTATCTTGTTTAGATTTAACTCAGCACATTCCCAATCCCAACGACCAACAGACGACGACCGACATCCAGTCACCTTATACTCGCATTCCAATTGCCAATTCCCATGCTCCTTCGCATTCTGGCTCATACAATTTCACGGCATGGCATGGGCACTGGCACTGGCACAGGCCACAACATTAGCCGTTCACATTTCAAATTGAGCTAAGTGACGTTTCTCCATTTCTGAGCATAAATCATTTGGAAATTTTCATGCCCAGCGAGATAACCGCGCTGATCCGTGCCGTGATCCACGAGCCTAGGAATGCCACGATATGGTAGATGGCGCCTGGGCGCCTTATTCCTGTTTAATTGCCTGCATTCGCATTCATTTCCAATTGCTATTTGATGACGTACTTAGAGGAACAGACGGAGCACGAATATGCGAAGACACGATGTTAAGTTCTGACTACTGGCTGATGCCCCTGTCATGTGCTACTAGGTACAATTTGATATTGCGTCCTTCCTATGGCTTTTTAACATGATGGTTGTGCTTATTACTGGGACTGATGGTGGCTGTCTGTCCATCATTCAATAGTTTTGTTCTAGTGCACGAGATATGTCCCAACGCATTGTAAGTAGTTTCTTGTATACATCGGCGAGATTAACTAAAAATAAAACAACAACTGTTTCAAGAAGGGTTTTTTCTCCATTTGATTATTCTTGTTAATTAAATAGGAAAATCTGCGCATTTTTGAATGGAAATCAGCTATCAGACGTCAGAAAACAATTCGTTGTGGAATGCTGTCGTCAGCTAGGAATTTTTTTCGGCAACAAAGCAGACGCCACTCGGCAAGGAATTTTAATTTAGTCAATAAGTTAATTAAAAAATTCCAGGGCATATCGAGTCAATCGGTCTTTACGTAAGGCACAGACAAGAGGTCATGCTTTTTGAAATTCTTCAAACAGAAAACAAAGGGAACATTAATTAACAGCGTATCTTTGGCGAAAATCAGTTAAACATCGTTGAAGAAGGAGAAGGATTTGTAAAATGAAAGGATTTGACGCCCCAACCTCGCATATTCCTTCATGCCTGATAGAAGATTTTCAGATATTTATTTTGGTTTTTGAGTCGATGTAGGTACATAAGTTGCCTTGGAATTATGAGGGCCAGAACAATGTCGGAGGTTAAAAAGTTTCAGCTGGAGGCTCTTTTACAACCTTACCTACCCTTAATCAAAATAGAACCCATACTGCAAATAAATCAATAATATTTCTATTCAAAATTGAAGAGCTAAACAGCAAAGCAAAAGCAAGATTTTTAAATTTAACTTTTGGAAAATCATCAAAATCGTATGAGTCATTAGTGAACAAACGCTTCATCTGGAATCAGAAAATCCAAAAAACTTCCCATTATTCATGCAAAAACTAGCCAATCCAAATCACAACCTCTCAAAAACCCCTAATCGACCATAAAAAGAGGGGAAACTAATTTTAACACCCAAAAATTATCAAACGCATTCGCGTATACAATCTAAGTGTGAATTCCTTTGGTCACAGAGCGGGGATGTCATTTCTGATTGGCGACTACACGACAACTTGTAAGGGAAAAAAATTAAGATAGTCACAACAATAACATACGAAAGCAGCGCTACTCTGCTGCCGCCCGCTCAAGATGGATGCTGGAGTATCTCGTTTAGAGAATCGCATTTACTCTCTTGAGATAAAGTGATCTTGGCGATATGCCTCTTTGACTTTCTTGAGAGACCAAACATATGTTAACTGAGACTGAAACTCAGAGCGCATTTGCTATATTGAGATTTTTTTTTTTAAATCAATGACGCCACTGCTGGCACTGTTTCCAGCTCTTCTGAGACTGAGGCATAGAGTTGCCTCAAAAGTCACAATCTCAAGTGGAGAAAAAGCAACGACGACAACGAACGGACGAGCGATCGACGACAAAGATGACGATGCTGCTGCTGCTACTGTTTCTGATGAAGTGAATATCGCGGTGATCGTTCAGGAGAGGACTCTATCATGGTTCTTTCAATGAAAATCGTTATCGTTTCCATAGTCGAATTCAAACCGTAGTCGTATGCAGACGTGAATAAATCTTCCTCTCTCACGTAAAGGACTTTGAGCTATTCCTTTTTTATAATTTCAAATTGCAAAGCGACAAAGACTTTTCCGTTGTCTTAAAATTACATTTTAAATTATTTTGGCGAATTTCGGTTTTTCCTTGGTTAATGATCGAATTCGTTTGATTTTCGGTGATCGTTTCGGAAACTCCAAATCTAAAAACATCTGGTGCGAGTGTCCTTTTTTTCGAAAGAAAAGTTTTCGGAAAATGATCTGTTTTAGATCTGGAGTGATTAGTTTGTGGATTTTTGTTGCAACAAAATTTTGAATGTTATAAACGTGTGCAACTGAGGGGATTTTCCCCGAAGAATATCATTTGAACGTGTCTCGAAAAAATTTTAATCTTCTTAAAAAATCAAAGATAGAAATATTGAATGTGTGCAAAACACTGAAGTTCATGTGATATAGTGAAAATTTAACTAACTGCAAATAATTTTTTGGTGTTTTGAGAAAAAAGTTTAAATTTAAAAATCCACAAAATGGACACATTTATGATTATTTGGAACATAGCCTCGCTGCATTGTGCTGCGCGACCAGAAATCTCACCGTGCACTTGCGAACCGATGCTAGTTCAAAATCGCATCGAACTATCATGCGAGAAAGTCGATTCGTTTAATCAAATTGTCGATGCGCTATCGGCGGGCAAATTTTCATCGAATTTAACAATAAGTTTGCAAATATCTTACTCGCAACTGGACGATCTTGAGATGCGATCGTTTTCTGAAATGAAGCTTAACATGATCAAACTTCGAATGATATCCGACAATTTAAGGTACAAACTTTAATTTAAATAAAATAATTAATTTTTCTAGCAAAAAAAAAAAACGGTTTTTTGAGTCTTTGTTTCTGATGTAGATTGTTTCTTTCAAGGAAAGAATGCGGAGAAAGCGTGTATGGTGTTTTGAACGAACAAAATGTACAACAGAAATGTTAAGACCTTATCACTGAATGTTTAAATTTTTGTTGTTGTTCTTTTTCGTTATTTTGATCTTATAAAGTCACAGAGTGTATAGCTATGCACGAATTTCTTTTCGAAGTGTAATTTTTGTAGATGTATGTAGGTTTGTAGATTAATTTATTGAAAAAGAAACTGATATAAGTAGTTATTGTTGTGATCAGAAAAAGAAAATATATAGCGGCGGCCCGCGGTGGGGCATTGTTTCTCAAATGAATTTCATTGTGATTTGAAATAATTTACCTCAAAAATTATGTTTTCTTTGCAAAGGAGCACCGACCATCAGATGATTTCCATTCGAAATTCCATTGAAATTTATATCTGATACACAATATTGTAAGGAAACAATCACCCCGTTGTTATCAACATTGTTTTTTTTGTTGTGATACGTGTTTTTCTTTATTTTTGTTTTATTTGCAAATACGTCATGTTATGATAAACGTTTTTTAAAACTCAATAAAAATAAATAAGCCGAGGTTTAACACCTCTAAATCGATACTAAATTAATTGGAGATTAAAAAACGATTGCCTAGTAATATTAAAATATAAGCAACATGGTTACATGTAGGCAATTTCGCTATATAATTTCCTAAATATAAATTGAAATATTCAAGGAAAATGCAAAAATAAAAAAATAGGAATAAGGAAAAATGTTGGCGTTAGTTTGTCTAAGAAAATTGAAACTTAAAAGTTCTATTTGTTAACTTTGTAAAAACTTTGTACGAATTTGTAAAAAAATCAAAGTGTCATCTTTTATAAGTTGGAGTTGGATATAATCCTAACAAATCTGTCAAACGACGAAGTAACCTCATTTCTTTTGCGAAAGTAGCTAACACATGTCAGAATAGCTAATGTCGTTTTCCATAAGACGTCCATTCGGAAGAGTCCAGAAACCAGAAGTCTTCTGAAACCATTCCATGACGCTGTTCACATTCGACTATTTCCGCCGACTTATTTTGAAGTAAGGCCAATCTGTCATGTTCAAACACAAAAGTAGTGTGAACGCTCCAGACTCACTTTGACGTCTTACAGTTGTCATAAATTGACAATAGGCCAGTTCCACCTAACAACATTTCACTGATGTGGCTTTTCATAGAACAAAGAAGAATTGCTACTGAAATTCAATGTTTTTTGGCGTGTAAAAAATGTGCAAAAACGAATCAATCCCTTTTTTGAATGTCTTTGTTGTCTGGTCAGCTGTTAAATCGTTTTGTACAGAAAACTCAGAAGTGTCAATCACGTAGTATATATATGTAAAATCCGTGTACAATGTGTAAATCCGTCTCCAAAAAGAGATTCAAGAGAAATCAATCCTTCGAGAAAAAAATTGAATTTCTTTGTGAAAGAAATGCGTTTAAGGAAAAAAAAATTACCTCTTTAACGTCACGGATCAATTCTTGGGTTGTAAGAAAAGTCACATGAGATCTCAATGTTATTTTGACTGAGGCAAATTCATTTGGTGGAACATAATTCTCAATTCTCATTGAGATAAAATAGTTACCTTACAAATTGTTATTGTACATATGTCAGTCACGTCGAAATAGCTGAGTGAGAAATCGAATCCAAAATATTTTCATCTCAGAGATCTCAGAAAAAAATCTCATTTCTCATTTTTGTTACACTAAAAAATCTCTGAGATCTCAGTGAGATGTTGTAAGGTGGAACTGGCCTAATTAATTTGACGCCATATGCCAAATGTCAAAAAAAATCCATAAATTCTTAGTTTGGTCTTTGTAATCTATATTATAGTAGTTTCAGCCTAGAGAAACGACGACAGCGACGCGTGTTTTACTAACCAGAACTATTTATGTCGGTACTATAGTTCCCATGAATAACTGCCAGCGCCATCGACGAGTAAAGTTTCCAACTTAAAATTCTCGATGCTGAAAATACTATTAGTTGTATATACAAAGGTTTGGTTTTAAAATCCTGCCTCACTTTGTTGTCTTTTTCTTACTAGCAAGTGCGAAAGAGAAAAAAACATATAGACGTCAAGATAAGTCGGAGGAAAGAATCCAATGTGAACATCGTCCATTGGACTGATTTTGACAGGTGCAATGCTTCTGAGAAGAGAAGAACTCTTCCGTTTTGAAAATAGAATTGTAAGAAGAATCACATACACAACATGTTGATGTACATGAAAGCAAAATGTCAAAAGATACGTCAAATCAAATTTGTTCAATATTTTTATTTCGAGTCCTTTGAAACTGTTGAATTCTTAAATAAATAAAAAAAAAAAAAAACACTCAAAAGGGTCAGAATGAAATTTAACCCGTTACATTGGAGATAGAAAAAAATAGGTACGTCAACAAAAATACCAATGGAAAACGACATAAAACAACTACCGAAACATCATTTTATACTTTTTTGCCTTTTGGTTTCTACTTTTTTTTCATTTTTTTTCAATCTGCCAGTGGAGCATTTTACCCATAAAGTGTAACAGTCCTAAAATTAAAAGCGATTTTATTTGGCAATTCGGAATTGTTCTCCAAGTCGAAATCAAAACTAAACGTTTTGGATTAGGTTTTAAATTCATAAAGTCCTCAAATGGGCAAAAGCGAATTGTGATTCTGAAAAGGAGACAATTTTCTTTTGAATTTGAAAGAGCCCTGACACATACCACATACCGAACTAACCAAGTTGGTATAAACTTGCCTAGTGTAATTTTTGTGTCACAACCACATATTCATTTTTCGGATTTCCTACAAGCCAAGAAAAAAGATGTGTTCTGTTAATAAAAATCGTTAACTGCCGTTGGTTTGCTAAACAAAATCGTTTGAAGTGTCAAAGATGGAATCCGTTTGAGATATGTAGTTGAAATCATTTCAGAATGCGTTTTCGTTGATCTGTCAAACAAGAATTAAAACAAATCCACTCTCTTTAGCTACATCAATAGGATTTCCTTTAAAGTGTAATCTCTATTTTCATTTAACACGGGAATGTATTTCATTCTAATGTTGCTGCCACTAAAAAAATTGAAATAAACATAAATTCTCGATTTCAAAATATTAACAAACAAATCACTTTGACAGATAAACACTTTCAACTCACCTCCTAGAGATGAGTTAGGAATAGTTATGAATTGTAACTAAGTATTTGACATTAATTTTGCACTAAAGAACGACTTGATGACGTAATATTCGTTACGAATCGATATTGTTTGTGTCTCAGAACGATAAATATCTGACGATGGTAGAATATTGTTATTAACAGAACGCACTTACTGTGTTCAATTGGAATGAAAGATTGACAGTCGTCAAACGTCAAGTCAATCACCGCTGGATTGCGGAAAAGTAACGCTTCAGTCATATTTTCGGATCGAATATCTATATCACTAAGACTGGAATCGGTGGATGAAATGTAATAAATTCCATCAATATCTCACTAAAATCTCAGAGCCCTAAAGTCCTTGAAATGGAACAGACGGTTCTAACTGAACGCTCAGTTTTTTTTCCAGATTTAACAGACAAAAAATTTGAGGATCCGATTTCGCTCAATCGACCATTTTGACGTTAGTTCACTTATGAATCCGACAATTTCTTTCCACGAAATGATAGCTCAGCCTAAAAAATTGAGCTATTAAATAAATAAGTCTTGAAATTTTCAGTTCATCTTCAAGGAACTCTGAGTCTCCTGAGCATGTTAAACCGAAGCTATACAAAATAATGCTGTCAGACAATTTTGTAAGCTCTTCATCCACAGTTTTGACAACTTCTTTTAAATGTTGACAACTGGGACAACTATAACAGTAGTTAAAAGGTACCTATACAAACTATAATTTAAGACAAAATACCCAGAAACTCTTTATTGTTGATAGACAGGTAACCTGTTTTTCTACAACAAAGAACAAGAATAAAAAATCGATGTAACTCGATCAAAACAAAATTCAACTGTAAAACTTAATCATTAAACTAAAAAAAAAAACAAAAAAAAAAACATTAACGTCTTATCATCCCAAATGTGCATCTTATAGGTGATAAAGAAATCGTTTTTTCGTATAAGCCGAGTCTGTTTAGTTTTTTTCTTGTTTCTTTAGTTTTATCAATGAAATATTTCCAAAGGTCATACATCCATCTTACAAAAAAAAAAAAACCACAAACACAAATAAACAAACAAACCACATACAGACGTAGGTGCCGCCTGAAAGGATTCTTATCGTCAACTTTGGTGTGGCGGTTAGAAGATTACTGATAACAGAAAATATATTCATTGTCGTAATCACTGACAATTCATTCAATTAAGAAGGGACCGTTAGAGAGATGTTAGAATATCAAAAAAATTCAAAATGGCAACAAACAGTCTTTGTAGCCGGTAAATGCTGGTTTTTCTGTTCCATAACAATATCGCGTCTTATTTTTTTTTTTGTGGCTACAATCTCGATAGAAGCTTTTGATTATTTTCAAAACTTGTTGTGAAGAATTTTCTCGGAAATCAAACAATACTGAGACACATCGTGGATCCTTTTTTTTCTGCGGGTGTCATTTTTGCAATGACGACAAAATTTAAATGGAATACCGAATCAAATGCAAATACCGTGTCATCGATACTCAAAACATCTTCGTTCGTCGGAGGAAAACGGGCGGCCGCGGTTATCTCTAGCTATTGGGGCTTTTTGAGATTGCAGTCGTTTAACGACCACTTTGACATTTTTACGATTGGCGCCAGCAGTATTATTTTTTAATGGTGATATTATATTTTCTACTTATTGAATTAAAATTGTTGTTGTGCGTGAACCATGATGACGACGTGTATTTTCCCTCTGTCCCTATACCATTGATCGAATGAGTACAATGAGATGTGAATAGACTAATCAGGCATCTTTATACGCAAGTCCACGTGATAATTAAAGCGAATATTTTGTTATGGATTTTGCACAGAATCCGTCCATGGATTGCATCTTTGTTTGAACGTTGTATTTGCAATAAATTCCTTGTTGCTTTTTTTTTGCGGAAAGTTATGGTTAGCTATAACTGTGGCCAATGTTAATAAATTTAATAAATCACTGGGTGCGTAAGCCGAGCTCCTGCCAGTCAGATTTCTTGAAATCAAGTGAATATTTCAAGTGAATGTTTGTGTATTCATTCTGGATTTCGTTCTCAATTTCACACTTATCATCTCTATCTTAATGCAGAAGCCAAGCTTATAATTTCGATTCGACTCGCTTGTCCCATTATAATTCAATTAAAATAATCAGCAAATCATTCGGCAATATTATTTCCCATGTCTCAAATTTATAAAACGATAAGTGCTTTTAAATTTGAGCTTTTATTTTCGATTATGAGGATTGAGATAGTAGAGTTACCATCATGAACTTAATAGGTACAAAGAGCATTTGTATGACTTGTCCTTGCTTTTCCTGTTAGGAGCGGTTCACAGCTATACATGAACCATTCAATTTGGATGAAGCAGGCTATCAATTCCACCCACCCAACATTGACCAAGTGAAGACAGCGATATCTAAACTTAAGTCGAACTAAGCCGCTGGAGCAGACGGCCTAGACGCCGAACTGTACAAAGCAGCTGGAGATGAATTGGTTAGGAGCAAGCACCAGCTCATCTGCAAAATTTGGTCGGCAGAAAGTATGCCCGACGAATGGAACCTCAGCATCGTATGCCCGATCCTCAAGAAAGGAGACCCCCTGAACTGCACCAACTACAGAGGTATAAGTCTCCTTAACATCGTCTACAAGATCTTGTCTGCCGTATTGTGTGAACTTTTGAAGCCTTTCGTCAACAACCTGATAGGTCCTTATCTTACCAGTGTGGCTTCAAACCTGGAAAGTCCACCATCGATCAAATATTCACACTACGGCAGATCTTGGAGAAGACCCATCAGGAACTTCAAATCGATAGAGACCAACTATATATAGACCAATGTCTAGTTTTGAAATCCCAGAAAAATTCGTCTGTTTGTCTAAAATGACAATGAAAAACTCACGATGTTTCATCATGGTCGGAAAAAACCAAACGGATGCATTTAATTTCAAAAAAGGTTTTAGACAAGGCGATGCGCTGTCATGCGATTTCTGCACCATCATTCTTGAAAAGATTATGCAAAACTCCAACGTCAACACCAGAGGCACAATCTTTCAAAAGTCCGTCTAGCTCATAGGATACGCAGACAACATTGACATATAGTTGGAAGAACACAGCGTGATGTCAGTGGACCGTTCGTGAGTCTTGAGACGGAGGCCAGGAAGATGGGTCTAGCGGTTAACGAGGGCAAGACCAAGTTAATGCTGTCAATAAGAAAGGACAACTAACATCGACGTCTTGGAGCCAACGTCAGCATAGTAAGATATAACTTCTACTTAGTAAAGGACTTTGTCTACCTAGATCCGCTATAAACTCAGACAACAACACCAGCGCTGAAATCAAATGAAGGAAAGCTCTTGCCAATTGCTGCTTCTTTGGACTTGGAAGGCAATTGAGTAGTAAAGTCCTCTCTCGAGCACCTAAAGTGTCACTGTATAAAACCCTCACTATATCGGTCCTAATCTATGGTGTATGGATGACATGGATCATAACACAGTCGATGAAAACGCTTTGGGCTGCTTCAAGAGAAAAATTCTTCGATTTATTTTTGGTTCAGTCTGCATAAATGGAGAATGGAGACAAAGATTCAATCAAGAACTGTACGAGCTGTTTAGCGACACTGACCTAGCCAGAAAAGTTAAGGTCCAACGACTTAGATGGCTGGGTCACGTAGAGCGAATGGAAAATAATTCTCCGGCCCGTAGAGTCTTCGAATCCAACCCGCAAGGACGTCGCTCCTAGAAGAGGAAGACCGCGACTCAGGTGGAGCACACAGGTGGTAGAGGACCTGAACCAACTTGGCGTGCGTAAGCGGTTCATCTATATAAAATTTTCATCGGATTTCCTACCGTTTTTGGGTTTCCTACGTCTACTATCTCGAAATTGCTGAAGTGCGTTCTATTTGTCGTTCTGAAAAACAAATAGTTACAATTCGTAACGAAAGTTTCGTCAATAAGTCGTTCTGAAATGCCCGGGATTTGTTCTTTTCTTGTTTGACAGATCAACAAAAAAGCGCTGAAATGGTTTTAATTATCTGAAAAGGTGAACTATTCAAAACCAACGACCAACGAGTTTCGCTTCTTCTTTAATCGCTATTAAGGCCGGAAGCAAAATTGATGATGTAAATCGCGTAGCAGGAATAGCCTAGTTTTCAGTATTGACAGCTGTCTGCCAAACTATCTGCTACTTGACTACGTTGAAGGACCCAAATGGAGATGGATATTGGCATATCAGAATTGAATTGAATTGAATTGTTTTTTAAGAATTCACCTAACTCATGCAATCATTGAAAAACTGCCCACCAAAAACAATTAAGTAAATCTGCGTGGTCCTTGGGCGAAAAAAAGATGATAAGTGATGCACATCTAGAAATGTTCCTGTATAAATTGTTGTCATATTTCAAGCAATTATGCCGATAAACAAATATCAACGTATTATTTACAACAGAAAGCAAAAACTAAGTAGTATCATGTTTTTGTTGAATTGTTGGGTTGATCTGTTACTGTTTGGTCTTTTGTTTTTATGTAAATGAGGAAGTTACTAATTCGTAAAATTTCCAAATCAAATTCAAACAATTATTTATTTATTATTGTATTTTGTTGTGCCTTGCCGTTGTCGTCGGTCGGTTGGCTGTCGATTGCGATTGCGAATGAGTCTACACGACTCTTAACTAAATTCAATTAGTCGCTCATCTTTGACGAAATTGACGGCTGACGAGTTGGTAGCAGTGATGGCGGGTGACCGACGCCGACGAAGCGGTAGTGGTTTCATGGAACTTTTGCGCATTGCTATTCCTGATATCTTCGCTTCGTTGAGGAAAAAAGACGAGCGACGACCAGCGATACCACTTTACTGCAATTGCAGTAGATCTACTGCGTTTTTCGCAAAAACAAAATCTACTGCCACTAAATCCAATCTACTGCACTTTTTCTTCTTTAGTTATTATAATTTCTTTTGCTTCTGTGACAGAGATTCCTTTTTTAACTTGATTGTTCTCACATCATTCAACGATTCAGCATGCTTTTCATGCACGTCGACGTCTCCTTCTTTAGTGTATGGATACTACATATATAGCATGTTCTATTTTGTTTTGTTCCTCTCTGTACAGAAATATTTAGGCCGTGTGCGAATTGCAATAAAATGTGTATTAAAACTTGACGTTCGCTTAAATTTTGACACTGCGTGGTGAATAAAATGTGTTAAAATTCAATTAGCTGCGGAGCAGGCTAAAAAATAACACTAGTGATAAAGTTTTTCTAACGTTTTAACGCAATTCGTACACGGCCTAAGATGTGAAACTTGTGGTAGATGGTTCTATGCAATTTTACCAATCATTGATTGCTTCCCTGGCATAAGTTGCAGTAAAGAAAAGATAAATTGTATTGTCAGTGGAGGGCATTATTTAGAAAACAAGATCTTTCATGGAAATATTATGATTGTTTAGATTGCTTAAAATTTTAAATTAGATGAAATCAATTTTCTGGAGGGAAAATATTTGCAGCATTTTGTGAATATTGTTATGCTCACTCCCGCAAAGTAGTGCTGCTGCCTAGAGAAAATCTACACTAGTTACCAGTATAAAAACAAAAACAAGAAATAAGATATATCTTACTTCAGTTGAAAACATAATTTGAAAGAAAATGATGAAATATAACAGTTCGTTGCTAGAAACCATCAGATTATACCCTGGATTAAGCGAACATTTTTAAAATTTGAAAAACTTGGAAAACTCATTGGTTTTCAAAGGGAAAACTGCGTATGAAATTGTAGGTGCACTTATTTTCAAATGGAAAAATGGCAAATTTTGGATTGGGAACTCATAAAACTCTGCAAGAGCACGAAGAACTTCAAGACCTAAAATCAAGTTTTTGTATAGAAAGGTGCATTGGTATGTTTGTATGTCTGGCCGGGACTCTTTATCCGCTCAATCCTCAATGAATTTTTCAACGAACTTTGCATTTTACTGCATGCTTCAATGAAAGTAGAAAGTTAATTGCAAAGCTTGGAAAAATTCAGTTATGTAGTTCTCAATTTCAATTGGATTCAAGCAAATCATTTTGCATATAAACAATACATATCTGTGTGAATCATAATTATTCTGGGGCTGCTCTGAAGGGTGCCGAGACCAAGTTCGGTGGAAAATTTGTTGTCAAGCTAGAAAAACTTCATATCTTTGAAATTGGAAATATCTGTGTCTTATCTGATCGCTTCATTATGGTAAAACGTGATTAGCTAAAGATAAGTAGATATAAGCAATGAAATAGATGCATGCTGTTTTGCTTGTATTGTTTGACCGGTATAGACTCTTACGCCGCCCAAAGTATTTAAAAAAAAAATTTACAGTAAGCATAGCTTATCCGAGGCATGGTTCGTGTGAAAATAATGGGAAAATCTTACGGGAAAGTGGACTAATGGAAACAATACATTGGTAGTCGAAAATTATACTTTTTCAGAAATTGCTTTTCTAACGGAACAATTATTTTAGTGAAAAATTCAAAAATTCCCGAAAACGAGTTTTTTTACATATTTCTTTTAGATTTTGATTTTTGAAGGCAGGCAAGACGAGGTTCGCGAGGTCGGCTAGTTTAATATATTTTATGTATGAATATTTATGTTTAAGTTTTTCTTTTTTGTGAAATAAGAAATCTACTGCGAAAAATGTAGATTTACTGCATTTTTTCAACTGTTTCACTGCGCAATCCTACTTTTGAAGTGGCAACACTGGCGACGACGAGTGTTTATTTCTCCGAAACATTCATATATTGTCACCACAAGAGGACACTCGACGAAGACCCTCTACGGACACACTCGCTTGCAAATTATGTATGATATCTTGGTATATACTAGCTAAGAGTATCTTATCACCATGTATGAGGAGATTGGCAATTGAAGTGTTTTTTTTTTCGTAATGGGAATGAAATGTGCGATGCCGGGAAATTTAGTAGTTCTATACACATGCGGAGCAAGAAAAGATCGACTAGATCCAAAAGTGAAATATCAGCATTGGTTGTTCGTCATCGTGATCATGTATTGAAATTATATTCGTTCGTTTATCGAACCGAGCAGAGGTAGGGGGCGCTGCTAATAAAGAAATGAAAACATCGTCATCATCAACGTCGTCGCGGTCGGTCGTCGGATCAACATTCACTGAACTTGATCAGTTTTAATATAATTGTCACACGACCTATTTGGCCTTTGGCCTTTGATTGATCATTACAATTGATCATCATTTAATTTGCGTTCAAGAAGAAAATATATTTTCTACTGAATTTGTGGCTCCGCTGTTTCAAATGAATGAAGAGAATTGACTGCATTCGAAAAGTAAGAGATTGGAGAAAATAAATGATATGCGTAAATTGTTTAAAGATGACGGAATGTGGCCAGAAATTATAAGACTTATTAAAGAACTAGACACTAACTTTTACCCACATCAGTTCATGGTTTAATTTGCACATTAAAGTATCTGTTTTTTAAGTGGCGCCCAACGTGCCAACGTCTTACTGCAAAGATTTTAGTATGCAAAGTGTCAAAGATGTGTCATTAAAGTACTTCGTAACAAGCAACAAATTGGCATATTTTTCATGCATGTTAATCAAATTCCCAACTGCTTATCAATCACTTTTTCAGTGGTGTAAGAGACTTAGGTTCGGTTAAAATTAAACTTTCCAGTTTTAAAAATAACCAAGATATTCGCTTATGTCGATCATCAATCTTATATCCTTGTTGGGCTGTTGCATAATTTTGCATGAATTTCGTAATACCAATTTCCACAAAACACATGGCGCCTATTAAAGGCCTAGTCTACAAAATAAAATTAATCCTGAAAGCGCCGTTAATTGGAAACATTTAATTTGCATTAAAATTAAAAATAGAACCCACTCTGATTTAAAAATCAAGAATTCACCATCATCGCCTTGCCAAGCTCTAAAAATAACCCCAACCGACACGGCTATCAAATGCCATTTGGCTGTCAACCTGCAAGACGTAGCGCCAGCAATTATGTAAAAATGCGTAACGGAATGTGCCTGTGGGGACAAGGAAGAGTGACTCTGATTACTAAGGAAATCCCTTGCAGAGCAGCCAATCTTTAATGCAAAAGGTGTTTACAAGGAAATGAATAGATAGGTATCGTAGGATGAGGCGGTGTATATGAATAATGCATTTTGCATAAATTATTATCATTATTTCTGAGCAAACAGGTGACATTTCGACATGTAGGTTCGAGATTAATAATATTGTCAGACAATAATGATTTACCTATGCGATAACACCAATTGAAGCATCCCAAAAACCACTGTGAATAACCTAGCAAACCAACTTACACCCTCCACATCTTAATCACCCAAAACTTTTTTTAAACAAAGACAAATAAGCATTACCATCAGTTTTAATAAACTTAATTGAAAGCAACCTGTCATAAATGTCATTTTCAAACTCAAATGGTCTCGAGGCGAGTGCGAACTTAATTAAATTTTCAATTTGTCAACTTGCAAATTCAGTTAAAATTAACATTACTAGACACTTAAGAAATTATTACACTGACAAATATGACAGAGCGGGAGAAAGAGAGTGAGATCATACCATCCTTGTCAACGTCTTTACAGAAGCTATGCAGAGCGAAAGGTCAGCAATCAATACAACAGCATTGCTACTTCTATATTTTCCGCTGTTTCCCTTCCAATCCCAAACAAAAATTGACAAGTACAATTAAGTGCATCGTGCATCAATTGTTACAAGCGAAGCGTAAATGAGTAACGTAAGCGTAAAGCAAAGAAATACCTCTCTGTTGTTTGAACAAACAAAATTGATTAAAGATGTTCATTCCTTAGCCCATTAACTCTTCACAGAGTGTGTCTTCATTTAGCTAAGTAATTGACTTAGAGCATGAGATTAAAGATGTCAAGTACTTGGCGCCAGGCGTCATTCACTCGCTTTCGATGTTGTGGTGGTATAAAACCATTTCAAATTACGCCGAGCGCCGCCGCCGCCGGCTGCTCCGACAATCGAAGTGCGTTTGTTTTTATACTTGTTCTACAAGATTAAACCCGATTAAAGTATTAAGCACTTCTGACATCTGTCTACTGTGTGGAAGTAAGAACTAGCAAGACGTTTTTGTTTTAATTTTAATTAATCAGTTTGTTTATTTCCGTGGTATTATTGTTTGTGATACTTTTTAGTTTATTATTATTGTTGTCTTTATTTTTGAGCGAACATTATCTGTTGGCGAATGGAAAATTTAGCATTTCCAGGTCTCACTTTGCAACAAGCTGGTTTTGATTGATATGTTTGTCCTTTTTGATTGTCAAAAGGACTTAAGGCTTGATCACAAACACGCTTTAGCTTGGCTTCGCCTGACGTTTACGAGTTCAGCCATAGCAATTCAATGCATGCTAACACAATGAAGCTTCGACTTTACGTTTCGTACGTAATATTACGTAACGTGACTCCAAATGGAAGCTCTAGTTCACATTTTCTTTGTCTGACAGCTCTGTCATTTGTTTTTGCAGGTATGAAGATTATGGAGGGAGAACTGTCATTTGAAGTAAACTCAAGGCGGGTGCATCGTAAAGCAGACGAACCTGAAGCTGAAGCATGTTTGTGATTCAGCCCTTACGTGCGTTCTGTTAATAACAATATTCAGTTGAATTTAATGGCGTTTTTAATTGGCAAGCTGGAATCTAAGAAAAAGCATTCATCTTTTAAAATCAGAAGTGAATTATTTTCTCTTCAGAATCAGAATTGTTACTTTTGCCCAATTGAACTCATTCAGAATGCTTTTTTATTTTCCAGATTGCCAATTAAAAACGCCATAACTATCGTCGACTATATGTCGTTCTGAAATACAAATAACGTAACGTAACGAAAATAACGTCACTAAATCATCCTGAAACGCATTGTTAATGTGTCAAACAGTAACGATTCGCAACTATTGCTAACTCATCTTTAGCATTTCGAAATCGAGAATTTATGTTTAGTTCAGAATATTTATTGCAGCAGGATAAAGTGGAATATATTCCCGTATTAAGTGAAAATCGATGAAATATTCTTAAAGGAAATTCTATTTTATGTATAGAGGGTGGATTTTTTTCTTGTTTGACAGATCAACGAAAACGCGTTCAGAAATTATTTCATCGTATTCCAACTATGACACTTCAAGGATTTTTCATTGTCTTTCATTTCCAAAGTGATGTCGCAATTCTATGTCTTTAAACAATTTAATGTAAAATGTACCCTGCTCTGTCCATTTTTTGACAGATTAGGTTTTACCCATTAAGTCGGCTTATCATGTTCGGGATTTACACGGAAACAGCTTATGTTGTACTGATGCTGTTTTTAAAATGGATTTTTAATGATTCCATAGCAGTAGCAAATACAAACCTCTTGAAATTCTTGGTATTATACTGCGATCAGTTCCTGACATGAGGTCGCTTGGGTATGTTTGTCTGAAGATAGGAACTTGTTGATTTCTATTTCATCGAAAGCTTTGTTGATTCCAAGCCATTACGAATGGTCCGATTCTTTTAAGTCTTAAGTAGAATTCACCATCACAAATCCTTACATCTAATATTTTAAGCGCTAGTCTTGATTATGTAAATTTTTTCATTCGAAAATAAACCGATGATTATTACACAACCGTCGCTAATTTAAATTAAATACAAAATTAAGGAGTCACTCAAGTCAAACACTTACCCTAGATTTAAAATTCTTGCAAATCTCTCAACTTACACAGACGGTGTTATCATAACCACAACAACAAACACCTCATGCTCACGGCTTTCTTTGCTATAAATAAACATCCTGATAAAGTAAATAAACAAGTTCACGCATTGACACTTCAAACCAGAAAGAGAGACAAGAAGTTCATGAATGGAAATCATTTTCAGATGAATCACTTCAGCGCCACAATGTTTAATGTTCATAGGTTCTTGTAGGTTCAGCAAAACACCTTATCATAACAATAACAATTATTATTTTTTACAAAACAGATAGCTATCTGAACTGACGAAAACAAAAACATATCATTAATCTACTTTGTTTACTATATCGTAGGACTATCCCAGAGATGCCTTTTCGAGGTCTAACGAACTTGGAGTACTTGGGATTGGCTGAAAACGATTTAGACGAAATACCGCGGCATGTACTCCATCATCTACCGAAAACGTCAACACTAGATTTGGGCAAGAATAAAATCAAAGCAGTTCTGCAGGACGACTTTAAAGGCAATCCAAAAATAACATTTTTAATACTAGTAAGCAACAACATAGCTAGAATCGATAAAGGTGCATTTCCGACGGAAGTGAAATCCTTGCACTTGGGGCGAAATCAAATAACCACCTTGAACGGAACTCTTTTGGAACTTCATGATCTTGAGTCGCTCTTCATAAACATGAACAATATTCAATCTCTCGAAAACGAATTACCAGCCTTGCAGAATCTCAAATTCATACTTGCCCAGAACAACAGTCTTGAGAAACTGCCTCAAAGCATGAGGGACATGCCCAATCTTGATTCGTTGTTCTTTCAAAACAACAAACTAAAGTCCTTGGATGGTGTGCTGAGAAATGCCAAAAAACTCAAGGAATTCAAGGCCCACAACAATCAAATTGAGTACTTGGCCCGAGATGAGTTTCTCGAGGTTGAATACTTGGAAACAATTGATATGGCTTACAATAATATCAAGTCCCTGAACAATTCGCTCTTGCCAATGAAACGACTGATTAAGTCAAATTTTTCATTCAACGAAATGGAAGAGTTTTCGATGAATGAAATTCGAGGCTTGGAATATTTAAGGGAACTCGATATCTCGTACAACAAAATTCAAAAGCTAACTGGCCGACAGGAGAATCGAATTGATCAGCAATCGTTTTTGGTTGAATTGTATTTGGACAACAATCGATTGAGATCACTTGATGGCGCCCTAATGGGTCTGAACAAGCTGAGAAAATTAATGCTGACTAACAACCAAATTGAACGTATAGATCCGGATGACTTCATCGGATTGGAGAGTTTGGATACTTTGGATTTGTCTCATAATCAGTTGCTGACTTTGGAGGAAACTTCAACGGTAGGCTTGTAGTTATCTCTTTCACCAGTGTTTTACTAATTGTTTAAATTTTTGTCATTTCAGACGGTTCTTCCATCACTTAAGACAATCCGAGTAGCCTACAACAATCTGACAAAACTTGAAAAAGATTTCCACGGCTTACCAGTGCTTTGTCATGCAAATCTAATGCACAATCAAATCACCTCAGTGTCAGCGGATCTCGTTTCGAAAACGAAATGTTCCAATCATGGTGTTCCGGGAAAACTAGAAATATGGCTTGAGAGTAAGTTTGTCGAAAAGGGTCTAAATCCTTATAAAATAACTTCTTTTCCGTTTTGCAGATAACCCAATAATGTGCGAGTTCGAACGTGTAAACGAGCTTTGTCCAATAATGTCATCGCAGGAAGCACGTATCCGGGGCAAGTCGCAATGTTACGAAAACGACCGTGAGGTTTGCAGTGAGACCCCTCTGCTTCTACAAGCGACATATTCAGATAATCTTCCATTAATTATCAAATCCGGTCAAATTCTGCAGTTTGTCGCTGTGCCTCTAAATCCGGTTCCCTACAATCCCAAGCCAATTAAAAAGGTTGATCTGTTGCCAGCCATCATATCACCGAGCAGTTCGCAATACATCAAAGCAGCTCTACCCGCTGCTCCACCTTTGACAAGTCTACTAGCTCCAACTTCGGCAACATCAACGACCACAGCTCCATCGACTACAACCACCACCACCACCACTACCACAACAACAACAACAACAACACCACCACCACCCACAACCACCACCTCCACTGAAACTCCTATTCCAATAGAAATAGAACCCATGACACAAAAAGAGTCTCCATCAATCCAGATGCCATTAAAACATCAGGATGATGTCATCCAAGCTGTCATACCACTGCAAAATCCAGACTTCCAAACGGACTATCCAACTATTGAGTATGTTCCTTTGCCAGAAGAAGATTCAGGTCAATCGAATTTCTCCGATGGCGAAGATAATTCTGTACAGGAAGTCTATTCGCCAGTTCTAATGCCTAGCTCAGAGAATTCACAAAGGCGCCTAATGCAAGAAGAACCACCGGAAACACCTTAGGCGATATGGCAGCAAAGTGACAAATAAAAGTGTTTTGTTGTGGAGTAAGAGGTAAGATGGAAACAAGAAGCGAGAAAGAAGGACGATGAGGATGTAGATGGGTTGAGGCGAGGGGAGAGCAAATGTTTAAGTTATTAATACATTTTTAATTCTAAGTTGTTTTTAGTTACAGTAATTATATTTTTATTATTATTAATTTTAATTCGTTTTATTTTTTCTACGACTTCTACTAATTGTTTTCAGTTGACAAAAAATAAAAAATTTCTATTATTTAATTTATACCCAAAAAAATTGTTAAACAAAAGAAAAATCAATTTATGTAAAGAAGCATAAAAAAAGTAGAATTTTAGGAACCAAGAGGATTTGTTTTTATCATATAGTAATATTTCGGAAATTAATGTGTGTGCATGCAGGCTGGAGATATTATTATAATGTACTTGAGAATGTAAAGCCAATCCAAAATAGATATGAAACAATGATGTAATAGTTTTAGTATGTAATAAGGACAGTACGATATTATAGTTTTGTAGGAAATAAAAAAAGGTATTTTCCAAATTGTTATGGGTTTTGTGTTTTTTTTAAACTAACAAACAAGCTTCAGCTTCGGCTTCGTCTGCGTTATGATTCACCCACCCGTTTCAAGTTTGCTTTGAATGACAATTCTCCCTCCATCATAATCATCAAAAACAGCTGTTCAGCTGTCAGACAAAGCAAAGGTTCAGAATGTTTGAGCTTCCGTTTGGAGTCACGTTACGTACGAAACGTGAAGTTGAAGCTTCATTCCTATGGCTGAACTTGTTAACGTCAGGTGAAGCTGAAGCTAAAGCGTGTTTGTATTTCAGCCTTAATCAACTACAACAGGTCTGTGGTGCGTTCTATTAATAACAATCTTTGACTATTGTTGGCTTGTCAAAATAAATAAAAATCGTTGATACAGAACGCGTTTTGGCTTGATCTGTCAAACAATAATTTTTATTTTTGAGGTTAGGAACCTACATTTTTATTTTATTTTGAATATGATTGAAAATGAAAAAAGTAAGCAAACGGGAATATATCCCATTTTGATGTTGCTGCCACAAAAACTTTGAACTATGCTCAATGGCGCAAAATTAAAGTCCGCTAATGAACAAATTTAGCATGATACTTGATTAAAATGACGTTTCAGTCATGACTCAAACGTCATTTTAACTAAATTCTCTTAAAATTGTTCATTAGCGGACTATAATTTTGCGCCAATATTTTTATTTAAAAATATAAAGAAATAAATCGCTTTGACAGATCAACACTTTCAACTCTCCTCCTAAAGATGAGCTGGGATGGAATAGTTACGAATCGTAACTATTTGACATATTAGCATTGCGTTTCAGAACGACTTGATGACGTAATTTTCGTAATGGATCGTTAATATTTGTGTTTCAGAACGACTAATACTCGACGATAGTCATCTAACACGGAATGCACGTTCGTACCATCCATAATACTTCGTTCGTTCGTTATGGTGGCGCTACGGTCCAGGTCGGACCAGGGACTCGTCCAACAAACGTCTCCAGCCAGCTCGGTCCCGAGCCTCCTTTTTCGCACGCCAAGTTGGTTCAGGTCCTCTGCCACCTGTTTGCTCCATCTATTTAATCGGATGTTGTCATGGTCCATGTCTCTGCACCATACATTAGGACCGGGATAATGAGGATTTTGTACAATGACACTTTTGCTGTTCGAGAGAGGACCTTACTTGTCAATTACCTACTAAGTCCAAAGAAGCAGCGATTGGCAAGAGTGATTCTTCGTTTGATTTCAGCGCTGGTGTTGTTGTCTGAGTTTATAGCGGATCCTAGGCAGACGAAGTCCTTAACTACCTCGAAGTTAAATCTGTCTATGCTGACGCTGGCTGTTGGTTGTCCCTTCTTGTTAACAGCATTAACTTGCTTGTCCTCCATCCATAATACTAGTCAAATGAATATAGGATTCCGTTTTCCGTGATATTCAGTATCGTTGCACAAATTCACCAACCGTTGTATTCGATTTTGAAAAGATCACCAAAGTACTAGATCACTAAGTAAGGTTGTTGTATTCGCTATGTTTAATGCGTTGAGTTTGTGGATACAATAAGCGTAACGTAAAGGTAACGTAAGCCATATTTATCAGCACAGCTTAACTAGTTATGTCAGACAGGTTTCGATTTAGTAATCTTCAATTTCTTCTGAATCTTCCTCGGATTTCAAGACTATTTTATGGATAAAATGTATCGAGCTAAGAAAAAACACTCAAAATATATTGTTTGTATTTGTATTTATTTAACAAAACATTTTAACGTTTTATACAAAGTTATCACAAATTCGTTGGATAGGACTATGATTTTATTTTTGGCTTCTGGTAAAAATAAAATGTACAACACATGCCGCTTACAACTTAGAACATTTAAAAATCCCTCTTTTAAATAATTTTACAATACACCGCCCTGGTTATGAGTACGAAAATCTAACAATCTTAAAATTTAAAGTTTTAAAAGATTTTTTTTCTAGAATTTTAATAAGAAAATGTAAAAGTGAATGAATACTTCCTAAAAAGAACGATAACCTAAGTAATAGTCTAACTTTGTGCTGCTACTGTTGTAGCACCGAAATCCTCAGTTAGTTCTTCGACTTCATTGTCGATGTCCGATACAAGTTCAACGCAGTAACGAAGTTTCTTGTTTCGCAAATAACTATTCGAGTTGTCGAAGACAGCAACATCTGAAAATTCAAATTAACGTTACAAAACTACCTATTCCATGGAAAATGGGAAGTAAAACAAACATTTTGAATTTGGTCGACAATTGATGAAACCAATTTCGTCCATTTCATTGGAATATACGGTTGCCAATGGGATTTCATCTGTTTTTTCACCAGTCTTATTGTCGATGCTGTAAATTCCGAATTTGATGTCGTAATCAATTGTACGGAATTCCCATGTAAGGAGCCGATCTACAGAATCTGCAGCCACGTCAAATTCGAGCTTAAGTTTCTTTCCTTTGTTGACAGTGGATTCTACGAAGGTCTTGCCACTGTCGTTCTCATCACTCTGTTGGGTGTACAGTTCTTTAGGAATTTTACCACCATAGCAAATCTATATAAGCAACACATGAAGATCGTTTAAGATTTTGACAGGGGATAAGTAGAGACTTACAAGTGACTTGCAATCGGGATCACCATTCTCATCCACCATATTGCCACCAAATCTCTTTGGGAATGCATCCGGGTCGACATGTGAAAACATTTGTGGTTTCCATTTATCCGATCCACTCTTGTAAATATTGATCTTGCTCATTGTGTATTCGTCCAAGAATTTCTTTATAAAGTTGAAAGCAACCGAAAATAGCCTAGGAGCTAACAAAAAAAACAAAATTGATTCAACTATCAGAAGGTAGAACATTTTGACTATTTTACCATTGACTATGTAACACATTTTGAGGAGCTCCGGATAATTGGCTTCATACTGTTTCATCATAGTGATAATAAGCTCCGCTGCAGGCCTCCAAGCATACTGTTTTAGATTGAAGTTTGACATGTCAAAGAAGACAACCAATTGCCGAGCCTGAGGACCGAATTTCTTACTACTCTCATAGCCAGCTCTCATATATCGGTCCAAAAGCAGGACTGTGTATTTTTGGAACTCGAATTTTGTAACACAATGCAGCATGCCCCACATATCCATGCCAGCAAAAGGACAAACAATAACTGAAAGGAAGTATTAAGGTTAAAATCGCCGAAGGAAAGGTTTGCAAAAAGTCTCTTTACTTGGTGATCCCTCTTTGTCGAATCCAACCAGACCTGAAGGAGTATAATCAACCAATGCTTTAGGGCAGTCCCAGTTATGAATGTTGTCTACATTCCACATGGCACGGGTTTTAAGACTCTTTATAAATAATAAAACCCAGACTTTGAAAAAGTGAAACCAAAATAAGAAAGGTGATTTGAACTTACGGTCCTTAACATTTTCTCTGCTGCTTCTACGTTCCATTTTCTGGCTGAAATGAAAATTGTACAAAATTCATAAATTTCTTTTCGATGTGAAATCTAATGCTATAGCAATGCCAAGGACAATATAGGTCAGTGAAGAATTGCGAAAATCAGTTGGATGATTTGAAAATGTCTTTCTTACCTCGAAGCCATCGAAGGAGATAGTAGTCGTCATGCTCTGGTTTGAGAACATCGGCAACACTTCGACGAAACTGAAAATAAAAAAAAATTAACGTTTTGATTTTTTTTTTCTAAATTTACTTAAACCTATTTGGTTAAACATTTCAAATAATATTTTAAATAGAAACGCCGAAATTAGTTACAATGTAAACATTTAATTGACGCATTAGGACTGGTAAAAAAGTGCAATGCAAAATTCTTTATCAGCAGATTTCAGTATCAGCAACGTCATTCAGGAATATTCGATTACAGCATTATGCAAGACCTTGATTGAAATTCATGGAAACGTGAACAAAGCGCTTTCAAAAAGACAATACGCTGTTCTTGTAAAATAGAGTTACCTCCCAGAGGAATTATCATAATTCATAATTAATATAAAAATATCTTTAGCAATCAATATCAATGGAAATTGATTTAATTGCTAATAGACATAGGTACCTATTAACATTAACATTTATAGATTGATTTGATAGTAATCTTATCACCGAAATTTCCGCTATTTGTGATGATAAGTTCTACGTAGAGTTGTAGAAAGTTGCACCTACTTCTCCAAGATATATAACTCCGATAAGAAACCAAATTTTGCTATGTATGTTTACTGTGCCATTCTATTTCAAAGTGCACCAAGCCAATAGCCTACGCCTGCCTGACCTTGCTTTTTAACTTTAGTCGAACAAAGCGCACACTGTAGCAGACGATTTGATTAATAAATAATTGCTCAAAACAGCAGAGTAATATTTGGTAAGCAGTATGCATCTCATATGGGACATCTGGTGTGAAGAGAACATATCAGATTAATGGAACCTCAGGATTTACACTCAATCGTTGAAGTGGAGACCCTCTAGAGGCAAAAGTCTTTATAACATCGCCAACAAGGTGTGTATTGTCTGTCTTATCAACAGTCTGATAGGGCTCCAATTTTGCGTAAGATACCGATCGCGGCCGCCAAAATCAACGACATTAAGAATGACGATGACATGTCAGTTGTTAGATGGTATATAAGATGTTTTTGGGAGCAAGACAAAGTTAATGCTGTAAACTTCATAGGATGCCGGGCACCGAAGTATTGGGCTAAAGCATTAACTTTAATGGATTTGTATGTACAGACTCCGCTATAAGCTAAGACAATAAGACCAATGCTGAAATCACATGAATTATCATTTTTGTCAATTGCTTTTCTGTGGACTTAGATGACAGTTGACTAGTAAAGGCTGATACTGACTGTAGCGTGTTATTCCGGACATTTTTCTAGCACTAATTAATAATCGAAATCTGAAATCTAATTCATTTTTTCAAAACTGCATATACCTACCTATGCAAACCTTAAAACCGGATTGTTAAAAGCGTTGAAACAGCACCGCATAGTGTTGTTAGCGTCATTGAAAAATCACTGAATGACAAGGAATACATCCTTGCAACGTTCTAAGATACTGAAGGAGCCCCGTACTTTCCCACCAAAGGAAGAAATTGCTCGGCAATTGGAATAATTGCTTGAACTCAGAAGAATTCTCTAGTACTCCAGTAACTAACATTTTGAACTTCATCAATGCCTCTAAATGGCTTGATTAACTGAACACATAGGTTTTTATTAGCTTGAGTAGCAATACTCACGGGTATTACAATGGATCTGTATTGATCTAAGTATGACGGTAACGACATCAGCATCCTAACCTTACCTAACATAACAAGCACTTTCAAAACCATGAGCTATTCCGTCGAAACTTGGAGTTGGGGTGAATTGCAGTATGTATCAGTATGTATTACCTGAATAACACGATATTTTTTTCTGATATTCAGAAACTCAACATTTCAAACCTAAGAAGTTATTTCGTCACTACGGCGTATACGTAACAAACAAAATCAACTGTCAGCCCCTCAACCCAACCGAACCTATCTATGCAAAGGTTTAAGAAGTAGATATCAAACATTTTAGAATTGTAGATAAAACTAATAAATTGTAAAAGCAATACAGATATTCTGCGGTGTGTTGTCTTACTTTTATGAGTAGGTATGCATCTCAACTCTCAAGTAAATGCTTCAAACTAAAGTAATTAGGTATGTAGTTTGATTTTGGACTAATTAATAACGCTATTCTTTGAAATAAAGTTGATTACTTAAGAATGATCAGGACTGGTGCATGTCCCATGCAAAACGATATCGAATCGAAAAACTAGCTATACCTAACTACACTCTAATGAAATAATGTTAATTGAATTCAAGCGTGCAACATTTCAGCAAAAAAGGAAAGAAACTCATTGCAGCGTTTAATTTCCAAACGCCAAGGCAATTATTCCAAGACTATATTCATGAAGAAAAAAAACTATTTAATTGTTCAAAACAGAAACAATTTGCACGCAGAAGAGTTTATTCTTTTCGGATAATGCACGAAAAGAAAAGTCAATAACTTGTTTCGCAATCGAATTTAAAGCAAATTTTTCATGAAAAAAAAAAACAAAAACAACAAACGCTCGAGACGAAAGTGAAATAAGACGCCAACAGCACATTTAATGAATTTCAATCGAAATCGAAAGCAAACCCAATACAAAAGCAGATGTCATCAAAAACATAAAATTTGTTTGCCTTTGCAATAAAAATATAAAAATCAACCCAACGGAAGCTTATTTTTAGAGCCGGAAAACTAGGGTCTTTTGAGGCACTATCATTAAGTTTTACCTGGCAATGGCATACTCTTAGTTTTATGAAGGTTTTGCCATCAGCATGTCAATGAATCCACGCGCAGTCGCGTCGACCACCGACCGACGAACGTCAGCACCGACATGACGATCGATTGCGTTCAGCTACAGCTAGCATAAGCGAATTGTACCGTCTGAAATTAAAATCGTTTAGTTTTTTTTTTTAATTTTCAATTTAAAGTCTTTGACCTCAAATTCGGTTTGTGTTTATTTTTCAACTTCTTGTTTGTCATTGAAGGCAAACTATTCGAATCAAAATAATGAAAGGAATTCATTGTTTTAAAGCGGTTTCTATGATTAAATAATAATAATTAGTTAACGTCATAGGTAGAACCGTTTTGGGCTTGTTTTTTTGCTGCGTACCTTTTGTCCAAAAAAGTGTGTTCATTGGGAGGTAATTTTGACCGATGAGGAATAATGGGGGTCAGTCAAGATGTGAGACTTGAATTCGTAATGGTGTTCACAGTTCTTTTGGGTTTGTTTTATTTTTATCTACAGCTACCTGAAAAGCTTGTAATTTATTTGAAGGCTTTTTCCAATTTTGGACATCTGTAACCAAGATGAACAGTTTTACCCTTGAAGTTGGGTTTATATGTTCATGATCAAGGAAACATTCATTCGGAAGATTATATTGAAAGAGTGTCAAGTTTATAATTTTATAATGCAATGTCCCTTAGTAGGGGCCCGTGGTATTGACATGTGTGCCACTAAAGTGACTCACTACTAAATCAAGTATTGACAGTGCAAAAAAAACGTCGATAATAATAAACTAATAAATTACATTTTTCATTGTAAAATCCACTTCATTAACATATTGCATATGTCATGTTTAATTCGAGTATTTATTGATCACTTAGTCACTTAAAAAAAAAATACATTTTATTATGGTATTTCAAGCTTTTTATAATCAGTGACCTATGGCCGTAATAAGGTGCTACGTAAATCATTTCAAGAACGAAGCAACAATTAGTAAATGACATGCATAACTCGTTCGTTTAAATGGCTTTATAGTTGAGGAGCCCGTGAACGTGACTTAAACCAACAAAAACACAATAAGTAATAGATGGATAAGTCATTTCTAAGCCGTTTCAAATTTTAAAGGACATAATCTTCACATTACTCTACGGCAGATCTAATAGAAGACCCAGTAACTTCAAATCGATGCCCACCACCTTCTCATTGATTTCAAGGCCGCGTATGACTGCGTCTATAGAGACCAACTATATTGAGAAATGCCTAGTTTCGGCATCCCAGAAAAACTCGTCCGTCTGTGTAAGATGAAAATGGAAAACTCACGCTGTTCCATCATGGTCGGAAAAAAACCTAACGGACGCATTTGATATTAAATAAGGTTTTAGACAAAGCGATGCGCTGTCATGCGATTTCTTCAACATCATTCTTGAAAAGATTGTGCAAAACTCTAATGTCAACACCAGAGGCACAATCTTTCAAAAGTCTGTCCAGGTATTAGGATACACAGAGGATATTGACATAATTAGAAGAACACAGCGTGATGTCAGTGAAGCGTTCGTGAGTCTTGAGACGGAGGTGGTTAAAGAGGGCAAGACGAAGTTAATGCTGTCAACAAGAAAGGACAACCAACATCGACGTTTTGCAGCTAACGTCAGCATAGACAGATTTAACTTCGAGGTAGTAAAGGACTTTGGTTACCTAGAATCCGCAATAAGCTCAGACAACAACACCAGCGCTGAAATCAAACGAAGGCAATTGAGTAGTAAAGTCCTCTCTCGAGCAACTAAACTGTCACCGTACAAAACTCTCATCATTCCGGTCCTAATGATGAAAACTTGATTTTTGGTCCTGTCTGCATAAATGGAGAATGGAGACGAAGATTCAATCAAGAACTGTACGAGCTGTTAGTGGTTAGGTCATGTAGAGCGAATAGAAAAAATGCTCGGGCTGGTAGAGTCTTCGAATCCAACCCGGAAGGACGTCGCAAAAAGAAGACCGCTACTCAGGTGGAGCACACAGGTGGTAGAGGATCTGAACCAACTTGGCGTGCGAAATTGGAGACAGCTAGCTAGTGACCAAGCTTGCTGGAGACACTTGTTGGATGAGGCCCTGGTCCGACCTGGATGGTAGCGCCACCATAAGTAAGTATTAAGCAAGTAATCTTGAAGCAGTAAAAATGAATCTTGTTCAATATTCTACCAATATTGTTTGTGCTGTTTTTGAAATTCCAACAAAAGAATTACTTAAAATTCACTTTCAACAGTCCAGTTTTTCTTAAAGTAGTAGGAATCAAAATCGTTGCAGTCGTTTTCGAAAAAAAATAATAACTCTCTAAATTATGTATGGCAAAAAAAAAACTGTTATAAAAGAAAGTAAATTGGTTCAGCCATTCAGAAAGGGCAAAGAGATGCACAGTTTTGACCTTTACCAACATTTTAATATTCATCTAATGCAGTCACCTTGATTTTTGCTCATGAATGCAATACTTGCTCTATATTCATCATAAAAAAGTAACACAAGATCAGACAATCTTTTTAATTTATTATAATGAGAATGATGTTTTTGGTTTTTGACCGACACTATAGAATAACGAGTTTGAAAAGTGTGCACTTGAGATCATACAACAACTGCGGTAACAAAAACAATCTTACACAACACCACTATTTCCTTGACTCAAGTAACTATATACATACATAATTGAACCACCAGTTGGAAGAAGGGAACAAAACCATCTGACCTTATTTTTGGTAAAGAGCAAAAAACTGTATAACTTTTTTATTTGACGATTCTGAGATTTTTGACATATGAATAAAATATTGCTCTCGACGTTCTGGGTCGGATGAGATAATTTTTTTTCTTCTATCGCTTACTGGTAGCTTCAAATATAGTAAGAAAAAGCTCGATTTTATTCCCTTCTTCCAACTGAAAATTTGAAATTCGAAATAAAAAACAAATTTAATGAAAAAAGGTTTTATTCATTAAAGACAAAGCTTAAACTTTAAAAAAATAGATATTTTTGTTAAAAAAACACGGTTTTGAAGTATTTTTTGTCTTCATCAGTAGTTTTAAACAAAAAACTAGATCGTTTCTTCTTCCAATAAAATAAAATGGTCAGTTGGAAGAAGGAAATAAAAACCGACTAGATCGTCTTGTCTTCCAATGCAATAAAATTAATTAGTTGGAAGAAGGAAATAAAATCGGAATTTGTCCCCTTCTTCCAACTTATGCTTTCAAAATCACCTGTATTTACGGTGATCGAAATGATTTTCGTTTCTTTCTTTCACCTAAAAGATGCGTCTACGTATAGAGATGACATTTGCATCAAAAAGTCAATTTTGTAAATTTTGTGTTTTATTCCCTTCTTCCAATTGGTGATTCAATTGCCTTTAGACTTTAAATTGAATTTTATGCGCAAATTGAAACCAAGTTCGAACTATCAATGGGTTTTGTTCAGAACTTACTTAAGGTCTAAGACTGAATAGGCACAATAAAAATCTCTATAACGATAGTAAACTTAATTACATGTGCCCGTTACTGATACGGAAGCAAAAGCACCAATGCATTATTAAAGGCTGGCCCCGATCTAGGGGTGGGCAAACGGGGCAGTTGCCTAGGGCGGCAAAAATTAGGGGCGGCAAAATCGATGGTTGAAAAAAATTAATGAATTTTTTTTTTGTTTTACTACAAATGTTACTACATAAGTTTGAACTTCAAATAGTCCTAGTCTCCTCTCTCTTATTGACGCAGACGCTCCCATTTTAAATGAATTGAGCGACGCATGAGGCACGACGCACGAGCACGAACCAGGCATGGAAAATACGATACAATTGTATTGAATTCGATACAATTTAGGTTTTCGGAGTACAAAAGTAGAATTTGTGTTTATTCGATACAATTTGAAAATTTGCAGACAGGACTGCATTGCCGTTATCATGTTGTAGAAAAATTTTATTATTTATTGGAATGGTCTGAACCTTTGCTATACATGTAATCTTCGTCACAATTGATAAATGACATTATTTTTTTACAGAGAATGTAAAGCATTTAATGTAGTTTTGTGCATGTTTTAATTTGATGGCGTTTAGTTCCTCCTTTGTCTTAATTTTGCTCAGAAAACGAGATGCTCTTGTTGCAGTTAGTCTAATTTTGGCCTTCATTTGAATGTATGGACTCTTTTTGTCCCGCAACTATTTTCTTGCATGGCATTAATTGGCATTAATATCAATAGTAGCCGTGTTTTATTGGGAACTTAGCTTAGCTCAGCAATAGGAATTCGAATAAAACGCTATAGTCAGTTTTGAACAGAGTTTCGTTCACCAGAATGTCAAATATCGAAACATTCCAAACGCCATCTTAACTTCTATCTGAAAGCAATTTTTTTACATTGAGTTTCTATGGTGAAAAACTATTTTCAATAATCGAAAGCTTTCAAACACCATCTTGTGACTTATCTGAAAGCAATTTTTTTTTACATTGAGTTGCTATAGTGAAAAACTATTTTCATCCAAAAGGTTTTGACATTTGATAAACGAAAAACACAACGAAAAGCTCAAGTGTCGAATTGCTGAAACCTTATCTTCAGGAAATTCCTAACTAAAATTCCTTACTTATTTTTACTTAGCTTTCGGTTGTTATTGTTTGACATGTAATTCCTATTGCTGAGCTGAGCTAAGTTCCCAATAAAACTCGGCTAGTAAAAAATGTGTGTGATACAATCAATTTGGCAGAAATAATTAAGAATTTGGCCGAGCAAAAAGTACGTGGGAAACTATTCAACTAACTAAAACTTTGATTTTTTTAATACATATATTTAGTTATTTATCTAAACATGATACCTGAATAGATATGTTTATTTTAAAGATGCAATTATAACTTTTTGTTGTTCCTTTTAATTAATGTGATTTTTGTTTTATAAGAATTATTTTTTTTTGTTTCTAATTATTATTGTTTTAAAACAAAATAATATTATGATTGAATTTGTTTTGTTTTCAAATTATTAAAGATTTTGCAGAGCAAAAACTACTTTTAAAATTATTTTAGTTAAGTCTACAATATTTTAAATACAAATATTTAATTATTTATTTAAATATTTAATCTTAATTTGCTTATTTCAAACATGAAATTATAATTTCTTGTTGTTCCTTTTGATAAATGTGATTTTTGAGTATGAACAAAATTATTTGGGGGGCTCTTTATTTTTGTTTCTAAAAAAAGTGCATAGAAAATAATTTTAGTAAAAACTTTATCAGTTTTTATACCATTGTTTAATTATTTACTTAAATATTTTACCTGAATTTGTTTATTTTAAAAGATAGAAGATTTGTTGTTTTTTTTAATTATTGTGATTTTGAGGTTATGTGAAAATTGTTTGTATTACTTTTAAATTTTGTTACTTTAAAAATTATTTTTTAATTGAAATTGTTTTTTTTTTTTCAGAAATTAATTATTATTCCTTTTTGTGCTAAAATTTAAATTAAATAAAAAATTGTATTCAAGTTATTTTTAAAAAAGAATAAAATTTAAATTTGTAAAATTTCTTAAAAATGGGGCGAATGGCTATGTGACTGTTCTTAAATAAGCTCGCTGATGATGACACCGCGACGGTGCCGAAACAATTGTACGGGTTAAAAATAAGCAAAATAAAATATAACAGTTTTAAAAATCGTTTTTTTGTATTTTATTGTTGCGTGTATGTGACGTAAAGGTGTTAAGACCAAAATATAAAATATTTAGGCCGTGTGCGAATTCAGTTAAAAATGGGTTAAAACTTGACGTTTGGTTAAATTTTGACACTAGCATGGTGAATAAAATTTAACTAGCTGCGGAGCAGGTTAAAATTTGACACTACTGGTTAAAATTTTGAAGTTTCTCAAAAGAGAAAAAATTATATTCAAGACAGCAACTGTAACATAAAAGTATCAATAAAAATTCAATAAAAAATAAATAAATTCAAAGAGACGTCACTTGACTTTAATAAAATAAAAACTGCTGCTTTTGGACTCTTGCAAAAACGAAAGCAACTCTTTTCCATGGGTAGCAATAACGATAAAGAAGACGAGGAGCTGGACGATGACGAAGATGAAGATCTTGGCAATGAAGTGGCTAAAAATAAAAAACCCCAAATGACGTGCGCTCGCATCAAACATCGGGCTGTGTTAATGGGGTTCGTGCAAGCAAGCTGGACAATAGTGTTTTCGCAGCTTCATGGAGTGAACTTACAAAACAACTTCAAGCTGTGGAGGATGATCAGTTGTTGAAGCAGTACGAAGAAGAGCTGGTCAATGCAGGAGTAAAGCCAATGTTTACGTTCACCGGACACCAGCAAGAAGGATTTGCAATGGATTGGAGTCAAGTGGCCCAGGGAGTCTTAGCCACCGGGGTTGCAAGTAAGTAGGTACTTACGAAAAATGTGCATAAAACTTTTATTGTTTATTAAATTCAAGGTGAGACATACACATCTCGTCACCACTAGAATAAGGTGGTTCATGGAAGGTTGACCAGCGTCCACTGGTCGGTCATGTTGAGTCCGTTGAAGACTTGCAATGGAGTCTAAATCAAAAGAGTGTACTGGCATCGTGTTCTGTTGACAAGACCATTCGTATCTGGGATTGTCGAGCTGCTCCACAAAAAGCTTGTATGCTTACTTGCGAGAACGCCCACGAGATTGATATAAATCTTATTTCCTGGAATCGCCATAATTGTTGTTCATTCGCCAGGGAAAAAAGGAAATCAAGGAACCTCATTGGCATGAGGATGCCGGGGGTTATTTTATCGACGGCGCATAGTGGATTCAATATATTAAGAAAGATAAGTGTTTTAAGTTAATCTTTTTTTATTGTACAAATAAAAATCAGGTATTTTTGAAAATACAACACATTTTGCTTTGCTTTTTTGTGTGTCGTCAGTGTTAGGACAAGTTGGAATGTTTGCTGCTATCATCATCGTTGTCTTCTTCTTCTGCCTCAAAATTGTATTTCTCATCCGTCCCATGTTGATCGACAATCAACAAATCCGAACCAAGACGGACAATTATGAAACACAAGTATATACCAAATATTACGAATTAATTGTCTGTTTTCTATTTTGTGGACAGCTGTGAACAATGAATAAGTAGTGTTCGAAGACTGAACTAACAAACAGTCGCAATGGTATTTTTGATCGCATTGAAATGGGAAATTATCGATAAAAATAAAAAGACTGTGTGTGAAATTGAGAATTTCATACATTTTCATAAAAGAAAATTTAATTTGATAATGTTGCATTTGAATTTAGTTACAAAAAAAATAATTAATTGAACATAGAAAAAACCATTTTTGAGGGAAATTTTGCTTTATCTTGAGGGAAATTTAATCAAAGTAGTGTCAAAAAAGTCCCATTTAACCCATTTTAACCCAATTCGCACAGCAAAAATTTTAATATGATCGCTTTTTAACCAAATGTCAAAATTTAATCGTGGTAGGAATTTTAACCCATTTTTTAACTGAATTCGCACACGGCCTTAAATAAAAAATTATCTGTTATTTTTTTTATTTTTTCATTTTTATGATTATCATTTCAATGATAAGTCGATGTATGGAAGCAAACACACATATAAGCTCACAAAACAAGTATCAGAGACATTTTGAACAAACATAATGTTTTTAGATGTTTATGTTTATAGATATCCAGAAGATTTACATTATCTGAATACGTACAATACATACATACATATATACAGTAGAAATAACTTTTCAGGCCTTTTAAGGCTTGATTTTAAAGGGCGGCAAATAATACTTTTGCCTAGAGCGGCAGAAAAGCTAGATCGGGCCCTAAGGAACTGACTGCATTTGTTTTTATTTTTCATTTTACTTTTCGCTATAAAATGACTAATAAGATTATTCGTTCATAATGACCTTGGCTGTAGTACTTGCTTTACCTACGACTATAATTTAAATTGCTTCAAAATACACTAAGCTCTAATAAAGTAAAATCAAGCACAGGGTGTAGTGAAGAATCTTGTGAACATTTCAATTGTTTTTGGAACACACTTGTTTTTGTTTTCATAAAATTGGTCACTTAATGTTTTGACTCTAACTCCTTAAATACGGTAATGGAATAATTGTGAGACCTGAGACGCAAATTCATTGTTCACGTCCATAAATCTTGAATTGAAATCTGTTTTGGCTTTGTGTTTGTGCCTTTTAATATATTCTGCACGAAATGTTAATGAAGAAAAAGACACTTGTCCTTCATGTATTTTATTTTTTTATTCAACAAGTTGGTCATTGAAGTTCGATACGTTTTTTTTCGACTATCGCAAAAATCATCAACAAGGTGATAAAAGAGTGGCTTTGTGTTTGTTTCAATTTAATTTGAAAATAAACTCAGGAATAACAATTTAACTATCTTCTCCTTTATTATGTATCTAATGGTTGGTAACCGCTGGGGGAAGACAGAGAACAAACAAATAAACAAGCTTTGCAAATATTTGGACTTAAAACCAGGGCAATTTCTATACCTAAACATGTTTATGCTAATGTATTCTGTAGAATTATAAAACACTATCGGTTCTGGCTATCGAGATTCAAGCTCAGAATAACACGTTTTGGATTCTGTTTTTAATTTTAACCGGTTTTCAGTTGAGTAATTAAAATATTTATTGAAGCGGCATGAATCAGATAACAGGTTTTTAAGTGTTTTTAATAATAATTGCGATAATTATTATCAATAAGAAGGGACAAATATTTACTCGGCCCACATGCACGCATGTACCCATTAAAACCTCATCTCGAAATAATTATAAAACAAACAAACAAGCTTTATCCCAAACATTTTGGGACATCATAATATGAACTTGCCTATTTTCATTGTCACCATATAAAACGGTGACGAACATAATTGCTTTTAAGTATCTTTGCAACCTACACATGCACCTACCTTTCTACTCACAGCAACATTCCATTTGGAGTTCATCAACAAACAGATTACATTACGGTAATGACAACTGAATCTGTCAAAGAAAATTACACTGTAATTCATGTCACTGTGTCGTGGGGTGAAATAATGAACTTAGGACCTAAGATTGCCTCAAAGCTATTTGAATGTCATAATTTGTTTGTCTAAAGTTTGACTTGAATGAGACGCAAATTAAAAACGGAAAAGTAACCCCAACAGAACTCGTTCTAAGTCAATCGCCACGAGTGTTCATAACAAACTTTACCTCACTTTATTTTACTATAAATTCACTGATATCCGTTTATATGGAAATAACAATTCAAACGAGTTTTTTTTCCAGAATCTTGTCATTCAAGAAACTTTAGATCCGTTCGCTGGTTAGTTTATACTTTTCATTAGTGTCACGTTGCAAAATAAATCAGTTGAGTATTTTTTTTTGCAACATTATTGACCTACAATATAAGTTGCAAACCAAGACTTCGATAAAGCTTGTACGATTGCCAAAAGACAGACATTTGAGCTTTTAGTTTTTCTAAGTCACCGTTGCATGCGGCGGAAAAGAGAATGACATTTGCTTAACAAAAAAAAAAACGCATTCATTTGATTCTGCAACGACTAACGACTTGTTGCCAGTAAAAAATTCAATCCTCACAAACCATTACAATTTTTTTTTTTTAACCTTCACGGCAATCTTCTCTAGCGCAAGTACCTATAATTCTTGCCATCTCAAATTATGACAGATGAGCGCGAAATTATCGATTAGTTACCAGCCTTGTTCTGTCACGCTCGAAATAATGGTGATTATCATCATCATCATACCAGAACCAACGACTTACCTTCATCAAAGCAAATCTTTGATCATCTTGCAAATCAGGGGTCTTCTTGAATTGAGACATGTCACAAAATACACCTTCTCTTTCTTCTCTGTTTAAAGATTTCTCTGCTAGTTAAACTGTCGTTAAACGAAGGATGGATGCTTTTGACACTTAAGAATCACTTTTTCTATTTGAATATTTATGATGTGACGCACACACACGAATTTTATTTTGTTAATTTTTTTTTAACTTTCTTTTGCAAAAAATTTAAATTTAAAAACACAAACTTCTGATTTTTATTGATTTTTATTGACAGGCAATTTGACAAGTAATAACTCAAACAAAAGGTGAAGCTTGAATGCGCCGCTAAGTAGTATAGAAAATTACGATGATAAAGCTGAGGGCGCCACTTGAACGCACAGAAGTTATAATAGTAAAATCTACGAACCGACTATAGGTGTTAAGAAGGTTGATAAACAAACCTTAACCAAACACAGAAGTTCTCCGACTGAAAATGAAACTTCTTAACACCGCTACCAAGACTTCAGCTCGAATTCTCAATGAGCCACAAGTGAACAAAATGTATACTAACTTTCGCTTACCTTCGACTCAGTGTTGTCGTCTTGGATTTTCTCCAAGTTTTGTACCTTTCATAAATTGTATTAAAAGCTTTTGGAAATTAGTTTATTTGATTTGCGTTTGAGTACAATAATAACTTAACTGTGGATATTCTTATATCAACGGTCGTTAAGCCATCTAGTGGACAACACCAATATATTACAGTAACACGCAATCCAGTCAACAATCTAGTAATTTTCTTTCGATGGGCAAATTATGTCAAGTTTCCTCATTTCATCCCTAGACTGGATGTTGGATTGTTGGTCTCTATTGGATTATCTGATGACAGGCCGATAGTCCTGTCATCGGAAATGTTCAATGGAGACCCCAATTAACGCCGTGTGTGAATTGAGCGAATTGCGTTAAAAATGACTACTGTCATATTTTGGCCTGCTCCGCAGCTAGTGTAATTTTAACACATTTTATTCAAGTGTCAAAGTTTAACCAAACGTCAAGTTTTAACACACTCTTTAATGCAATTTGCACACGGACACTATTCCGTGCACATTGCATTGTGCATTCCAGCAGTAAGAAATGAAGTAAGACGACAACACTGGCCGATGAAATATAAAGCTTATTGCTCAGAAAAAAAAAAAACCAAACCACAAAAACATTCACTGTGCTTTGCTGTGACAGAGACTCGTATTCCCTGGTAACTGAACTCATATTGTGGTGCTGAGCAGACGCACAATAAATGCACTGTCGGCAATTGTTTGACAGAGCTACTGCACTGGAACAAAGCTTTTTTTATTGTGTTTTATTTGTTTATGGGCCTTTAAGCGGTTGTCGGCTTTAAAACAATCATAAAAAAGCAAACACTTGTGTTACATTTCGAGCGAATTTTAAAAGAATTCATACCTATACCTACACCGACATAATTTATTTAGTAATGTAATATCTTGACCTTGGGACAGTTCATTGATATTGAAAATCTGATTTATGGGAAACGATGGGTTTATTTTTACAGAAAAGGGAAACAAAAATAAAACGAGTTTGGGCACTTTATTGTCATTTGAATATTCATCAGCACTTTTTGACTTAATGCGGATTTTTGATGCAGGGCAGAGGAAGTGAGGCCTTCAGTAGGTGAAATATGATGTAAAAGTAGATTGGAAATTTATTTAAATGAACGCCTAATGCAAACTGAATTTAGACTAAATTTAGTTTGCATTTAGTTTCAATCATCAAAGAGACACAAACAAAAATGTAGATCATGGTAATATTTGAAATAAAATCAACGTGATTGGCGTTTTTCTTTTAACCTCTGATCTGTGTTTTTATTTAGCTCAGATACATTATGTAAATCGGTTAGGTGACCGTGCAAATCGATCAAGTCGCTGATTTGACATAAATGACAGATTGGCGCTCAAGTTTGGTTCATAATTAATTCACTCTGAAAGCTCAGAGATTTTCTTAGAGAAAAAAAAACTAAAATATTAAAAAAATAGGCTAATAAGTGACAGCTGCCAGATAAAAGCTACTGATGTTTTTATAAAAATGCATACGATGAACTCATAATTTTAGTCAGCCCAAATTTAAAACCTTCATTTGTTTTCCAAGTCTTACTGCAAACGTCAAAACTGATTGCACCGTTTATCTTTAAATAACTCATTGTTATTTTATCACCAAAATACTACGTTAAAATTATTCTTGTACTTCAACAGCCGAAGCCAAGCCATAATAAATTATCAACAGCAATGAGCACATCCAATACTTAAACCATGGTTTAGCACAGACACAAACCGTTTAAGTGCTAAGATATCGATAGGGTAGTTTGCATTTCCTTGTTAAATGGTCGTTATGTTTGAAACATTGAAACAAACTCAATTCCTCTTAATTTATTTAAGGATAAAAGTCGTGTGTTTCGTAAACTGGAAGTTTTTCGGATCACTCTGAAAGCGTTCAATAGGGTAAAAGAGACAGTTCTGATTCTCAAAAGAATAATCACTATCAAAAACGAACTGTTTTGAAATTTCTTTTGACAATAACACCGCAATCGTATAATTTCCTTTAGCCATAAAAACGAAACTAAGTTAGTTCAGATTCACAGCACTTGTAAACGGCAACACGAAATTGAAAATATACTTCCTTCTGTTGATTTGTTCGTAGTTGATACACCAAAGTTTTGGACAAAAATATCAGACCGGTAAGAGAGTTGGAAGTTGGAACTGCGATTGAAAAATGAATAACATTCAAATGTGACAGTAGAACATAAAAAACAAATGGACTAGCTGATCCGACTATCATCCTTTTGTATGGTTTGAATTTTGTTTTTGTTTTTTTTTTTCTAGAGTTAATTATTGCTCACACATCGGAATAAATATTAAACATTTTTTTTAAATGCTGCTCCAAATTGATGTAGCTATCGTCGTCCATCAATTATTTTGTCTCAAAAGTCCTTAACTTTAACGTGAAATGTTGGTGCTTAAAAAATAAATAGTATTTTGACAAAGTAAGACTTTTGTACTTCAAAGAAAAAAAATGTATAAACATTTCAGGCACCAGCCGCCGATGAATTCAGAAAAATCGATTAAGAAATAAACCACACTTAGTTGTTTATTTTCCAAGAAAGTAAATATGTTTATCCCCCAGAAAGACGATCCAGTGGTCAAAGAGTTTGTTTCCACTTACGGAAAATTCTTATTTGTTTAATATAAAAAATTCTCAAATACAAGGTAATTAGGCGTCCAGCACTCATTGAATCATTGAGGTTTTTGTGATTGATGAAATCAACAGAATTTTCTGTGAATTATTATGTACTTGGCCATTTTCATCTGCAGAATTTCTGTTTTATTTCAAAATATGGATTGTTTTGTTTCAAAACACATTAATATGCTCGTTAATTCGACTGGATGTATGGCTTTCCACACAGATCATCCATCAAAAACTCCAGTGTTTGGAATTTTACAATGTTCAAAAATGCATTACTTGAATCCAAAATTTGTTCCAAATATTAATCACATTAAGCAATGAACAAATCAATTTTCCTAATTTTAACTGAAAACAAAATTAACTTTTTCTTTATTTCGTATTCAAACGTGTTAATGAAGTTGTTTTCTTTTTTAATTTAAAGCAAAACTATTAAGTTTTGAATGCTTAAAGGAATTCATTGTGTTTCGAAAACACCTTTGCCAAAAACACACCCACACATGTTCTACGTCAATTATAGCATTTGGAATACCTAAACTACTTAAATAGCCCCCAAGGCATATTATTAGGTTGGAATCTATTTTATGTAAATTAGATGAACCCGTTGAAAACTTATCTTAACACATTTAAATGCAAATTAAGTGATAGATACATTTTGCAATTATTCACATATTGGTGAGTCAGTATTACGAATTGGAGAACGGTGAGAGGTGTGTCTGAACTAAAATTATAAATTTTTGCGGCACCTAACATTTTTTCGGGGTTTTTGGTGTTTTCAATTGTAAACTGATATTATGGTAAATTCCAATGTTAGTCATGTCTCATGCGTATAATAAAGCGTTTTTACTAGCATTAAAAAAGTCGTTCTTAAGTAATGTCACAAAATGAACATAACTTCCTTCCTTAATTGAATTCCCAAAATATTCATTTGTGTAAACGCACCAAGTATACTTAAAGTCAACCAACCTAAGTTCATATTTTATACTTTTTCCACTTTCAATTCATTTTGTCAAATTTTCCATAATCATCTCGCTAACAGTCGTGGCTGCCTTTTTTACACAGTTTTTCCTTCATAACAATTTCAAATTCATAAAAATAAAAATAAATAAAAAGAAAAGTCATTCAAACACAAGAAACCTACCTTCCCTATAGAAAAATATGAAAAGTAAAAGAAGAGTGAGAAAGCTGTTAAACAAATTTAAATTACACTCGTTCAACCTTTGTTCGCCTAACCTCTGAACGTATCCATACTCTTAACGGTGTCATACACTCTTAAGTGCCCTATTTATGTCAACGATGAAGATATGTTCAGAAATATGTGATAATTGGTAGCAAGGAATAAAATTAAGTGTTTCATTTCTTCGTTCGCCGTGTTGTCGTTGTTGTTTTATTTCCCTTTCATATTCCAGGCACTCTTGAAATAACGATGCTTGGGTTCGTAGGTCCTGACGCCCGCCGCCGCCAACGTAGTCAATGAGATGAAGGAAATTTCCCTTAATGTTTTTGGAAGCCATTAATGTGACGCCGCCGCCGCGCAGTGTTCTTAGAGTAATATTCATATTTCATTTTTCAGGGTTGAATAAATGAGGCACAAGCCAGAAATTTCATAGATTCCAGGAATAACTTGAAACATAAAATTTAGAAAAAATGCGGGTTTCAAAACTCAAATCAAAATATCCGTTTCCATCCGAACTGTCAGGATGGATTAATGATCTCAAACTTTGATGTCGGATCAACTCAAATAAATTGAGTTTAAATTTTTGCAATTGCACTTGAGTGCACTTGAAATAGTATATTCAAAAATCCATTTATTTTCATTGTTGTGGGTCTCCAAACTTGAGGGCGGTCTAATGGATGTCACACACCCAATCAGTTTCGATCGCCCGCTTAAAATTTGAGATGGGAGAAAATTGATTGACAATATTGAAAATCTTCAATTGACTGAGTGAAGAGTGTTGACGCGTCATGATTTTTTGAAAATGTTGGAATACCCTGGGAAAGTATTCATCCACAAATACGTAGATGGACAAAAGTTGTTATTTTCATAAGATTTTTTAGTTTTCTTCAAAATTAGGCTACATAAACACCCCACAGAGAAGAAAGCCCTTGCTTGCGCAACCATTCGATTTGAAATTTATAATTAACTTTTGGATACAATTTTACCATTAATATTTAAAGTGTTTATAGATCGGGGGTTCATATCTAGGAACTACACGGAAGATAGATTATTTGTGTTTGTAGACTAAACATAAACAATCACGTGTATAGGAACATGGATTTGGAATGTTTTTTTTTTCGTTGTTTTTTTCATGAAAGTGCATTTGGGGTGAATTTATTAATTGTGTCGATTTATCAATGTGTTTTCTTCCTCTTTTTGGACCACATACCATAAGTGGGGCTTTAAGAAAACACACCGGCAAATTGTAGTTGATTAATGTGTTTTTAGTCATTTGATATATTCATTTTATTTTTGGGATTTGAGAAAGCTGTAAACGTGGATTCTAGTTTTGAATTAAAATTATATTTCATTTTTGCAATTTTTGTTTAACCTTGAAAAAGCAAATATGCTATTGCTATACCTAAGGTGGTAAGTATAGGAACTACAGTCCACCAATCTTCTTAGGCGACTTTGTTTGACTTGAGTCTCAATGTCAATATCACTATCTTCATTTGGTTGGTAGGTTAACTCTGATCGTCTCAAAGACTACGAAAGAAGCTTTTGGTGGAATGTGTTTGGTAAAATTTTCGAACTGCTGTCCTCTTCTCCTTGAATAGATCACCAAAAGTTCGGGTTGTTTTTATTCCCCCTGATTATAGCTGAAGACATTCCTCGTTGTATTAAAGAACTTCGTTTTGATGACCGTGATAATTCAGCACTTTAGAAGCCATATCTCTAATGGTTGTTTGCCACTTTCTATTCACCTACTTACTAGCTAGCTATCTCCAGTTTCGCACGCCCAGTTGGTTCAGGTCCTCTACGACCTGTGTGCTCCAGCTGGTGTTGTTGTCTGAGTTTATAGCGGACCCTAGGTAGACAAAGTCCTTATCTACCTCGAAGTAAAATCTTTCTATATTGACGTTGGCTCCAGGACGTCGATGTTGGCTATCCTTTCTTGTTGCCAGCATTAACTTGGTATTGCCATCGTTAACTACTAGACCTATCTTCCTGGCCTGCGTCTCAAAGCACACCAAAGCTCCACTGACATCACGCTGTGTTCTTCCAATTATGTATGTCAATGTCGTCTGCGTATTCTATTAGCTGGACTGACTTTTGAAAGATTGTGCCTCTGGTGTTGACGCTATAGTTTTGCACAATCTTTTCAAGAATGATGTTGAAGAAATCGCATGACAGCGCATCGCCTTGTCTAAATCCTTTTTATCAAATGCGTCCGTTTGGTTTTTTCCGACCATGATGGAATAGTGTGAGTTTTCCATTGTCATCTTACACAGACCGAAGAGTTTTTCTGGGATGCCAAAACTAGACATTGCTCTATATAGTTGGTCTCTATAGACGCTATCATACGCAGCCTTGAAATCGATGAAAAGGTAGTAGGTATCGATTTGAAGATTCTGGGTCTTCTCTAAGATCTGCCGTAGATTGATTATTTGATCGATGGTGGACTTTCCGGGTCTGAAGTCACACTGATAAGAACTTATCAAGGTGTTGACGAAAGGCTTCAAACGTGCACACATGCACGACAGACAAGATCTTGTAGGCGATATTAAGGCGACTTATACCTCTGTAGTTAGTGCAACTGAAAGGATCTCCATTCTTGAAGATCGGGCATACGATGCTGCGGTTCCATTCGTCGGGCATGCTCTCCTCCAACCAAATTTTGCAGATGAGCTGATGCATGCTCCTTACCAAATCATCTCCAGCTGCTTTGTACAGTTTGACGGCTAAGCCATCTGCTCCAATGGCTTTGTTCGACTTAAGCTTAGATATCGCTATCTTAACTTCGTCAATGTCGGGTGGGTGGAATTGGTGGTCTGCTCCACCCAAATTGAATGGTTCTGTATAGCCAGCTGGTCATCGCCATTATACAGCTTGGAAAAGTGATCTTTCCATATCCTCAACATTGACTGTGGTTCCACTATGATGTTCCCATGATGGTCTCTAAAGGCATCGGTTCGGGTTGTAAAACCCCTCTTCACCTGATGCAAAGAATTACTTAGAAGGAAATTTGACTTAAAGATCTCATGCAGTTGACCTCTTTCACTATATCCTATTTCCCATTAACAAAAGAATATTAAAATCACTATAAATTCAATAAATAATTGAATATTCAATTTCTGAAATCACTTGACACGAAAACATCTTAGGTTCGAGTCAATCGAAGAGCTATTTAGGAAAATTGACGGTATGCCATAGTTTCAATCACCTATTTCAAATTATGAAAACTTCTCAACTATTATAGATTAAATTCCGTTTGTATAAAATAATTGTACACATATCTGGAATTTCAGAAGAGGCTTTTATGAGGTCAATGCACTTGTGCAATTGAAAAGGACTCAAAGAAGGATTACCTTTCTGCTATATGAGAGTCATTCAATATGCATAAATATGTAAATAAACATTTCTCAAACAACATTCCTATTCATACAGTTCTCACATACCTAGGTGCTTCGTAAAGTCCTCAAATTATCTCATCATCATCGTCATATTGTTTCATTTCAATTGAAAATCTACATATATGTGTTTGTTGTGATATAAAAGAGCTGGTTTTGTTTTGTGGTGCACATGGAAATGAATCCTTCACTTATCTATCAAATCATTGAAAGGTAATTGAAAACCCTTTTTGATTGATGTATTCTTGTCAAGGATAATATTGTCATTATAAGATGAAATTGCAATCTAATTCACTGGTCTCCTTGGCTTGGACCAAGGACTCCTAGAAGGAACAATATAGAGTTATTCATTGCAGTCTGCATGGTTAATACGATGATGACACTTTCAAAATATGCAACAATCATTTGCAATCGACAAACCCGAAAGTCAAAATTACAAATGCAAACATTTCTCTCTGCATAATTTATTTGTTTGTTTAATTCTCCATTTAAATGTTGAAAAAAGTAAAAGCAGACCTCTCATTCAAGTCGTGACGTCCGTTTTCTAAATATTGACCGCCTAATTTCTGAACAAACTCTTTCACCTCATAATATTTGAGCATCTCCCAGAAAAACAATCCACTCTATTTCCTCGACACTTCATAACACTACAGACGGACATCATGTGATTAGGAAATCGTATTACTCCGAGAAGAGCACAACACTTGCCAGATGTAGCCTTTGATTTCTTTTTCGATTCCGATTGAATGGAAAACCATAAAAAAAAAGATGAGAAAATTGGGAAAAATTCCCATTTTCGAACGTGTTCATTGTCCAATGACGTCCGGTTGATAAATATTATTGAAGATTGAACCCAAATTCAAGACAAAGAAAGTTTATAGATCTTGGGGGAGACATTTCCTGTTAACACTTAAAGTGTCGGCCATAGGAATAAGAGAATCCTTTTTCAAGAAAACATTCACACACTCAAGTTTACTTTTGGGTCAATTGAATCAACTCCTTATACGAATAAGAGCTCTTTGACAATCCAAACTATGTTGCCTTTGCTCAATGAACTTGAACTGAGCCAATATTATAATTCTCTGACGACCAATTGAAAAGGACACACAATGAATGAAATTCGATATCTTCTATCCTTTGTGAAAGCAAACCCATCCTTCGACCCAACCGACATCGACACCCAAAATTCACATGGAACATAACTTTTACAACGACAAACATTGGTGTGATGGGTACTTCGACTTGGTTTTATTCAATTGTTCCTTGCCTTACAATTGGTTTTGGTGAAAAACAATCTAACTTTGCTGTGTCTTGGTAGAGACTCAATTAAATTGGATCTGAGTGCTCAATGGACCGATCGAAATAAGATGTCAGAGCCCCCACACAATCATAAACATCCGACTCAGTCCAAATCGTTTTGGCTCTCTGTCTTCATATCGATGGCAAAAAAAGGATAAGGAGTTAAAATTAAGTCCAACAGACAATGTGACATTTATTGCTGCGTTCGACCAAATTTTCAACTTGCATTTTTATTGCCGCCGCCGCTGCTGACTCTGAAGACTAAAAACGATGAAGCTGAAAAAGAAAAACATTTTGAAGATATGTAGGGCAATAGCTTGGAAACTGGCGACCGACTGGTGGAGTTTATTGGCCAATTGCCAAAACGGAAAAAATTTCGCAAAACTTACTTTGTACGGTTTTGTTGCAGATTTTCCTGCCTGCGCTAAGAGTTGTGTGCAATTACATAGATACTGTGTCGACAATTTACAAAAGGCCATCTCGCAATGACTGGGAAACTGTATGAAGAATTGCAAAGTTCACATGAAACCGGAAAAGGCATTTTTTTCTATTCACAATGGCTAACGGATCCGCGTGAACCCCTAAAACAATCGGAGTTCATTTTTGAAATTAATTAAAACTGTACGAGCCTCGCTCTGGTATGAATATCCTTTTTTTCGTTGAGTTGAGTTTTGTGGCGACACAGGATTGTATTGTTCTAGAAATGGATACTTTTTTTCATTTGATTTTTCATTTAAATGTGACCGGAGAATGTAAGCAGTGGGTGTTTGAAATGCATTAGGTCAGTTAGTTTTGGTCGCGACTATTTTACTGTCGACTGCATTTGATTTATCGAATGGAGAAGTGTTTTTTTTTTTTAGAGGGAAAAGGAAAGGAATTTGTTCTGTTCTGAAATTAAACCGATTCATCAAAAGGGTGTATGTTTCATTACACGAAACAGTCCTTTTTAAACGGAACCATTGTGAACACTGTGGCGTATACTTACTTTTTTGAGAATTCCGCAACCCACTTTTTCATTTCAAAACAGTGCTAATACAAGAATTTATGTGCAAAGACTTTTTTGGGGTTTCAATTTTGTTTCATTAATGTACATTTTTCACATGAATTTTGACAATGCAACACATTTCCTAACCAAAAGCACTTAAAAACAATAAAGCATAACCTCTCGTTAATCAAAAGTTCTCTTTTGTGTCTTCATGACAGCTATTTCATTTTTGCTATCAAATCCACCGGAAACTAGCACCATCCACGCAGTCACTGAAACATTTTAAAGTTCGCTGAGATTAAAAGGCGTCACAGCGTTGAATACCCCAACGATGAAACATTAATAACCTTAGGCAACAAGTTGCTATTTTCACTGCTAATAAATCATTTCATTGCCAACAACTCCAGCGACAAAAATACCTCTCCCCCTTTATTTAAAAACGAACCAAGCTATTTTCGTACAATTTTAAATGTTTAACTGATGAAACACATCAGAAACATCATTAAGTGATGTTCCACCGAACTTTAAGTGATGCAAGGCATGAGGAGGCTAAAAATAAATGCATTTTCACGTCTTCTTAGAAAAATTTCGCAATTGCTATTAACTTCGACCATTTGGGAAGAGTAGACACAGACATTGCGGGACATCCTGTCTAGACGGCGGAGCCGCAAACGTGCAGATTTGACATTGGTTGTCACCCTCCTTTTGGAGGAATGTTTCTATCAGCTGTCTAATTCTTCGATACTGGAGTTTCAATCGAAATTCGGCAATGATGGATCGGACACAAGACTGATAGTCCATTGGCTCTTCTTTCGCATAGAGGTTGAAATTAATAGCTTTTCTGTGACAAAGCTAAATTTTCGCTTTTTGTTTCGAGCAGTTAATGGGAATAGTTTACACAAGAAGGTCCTTTCTACGAATCATCATCTTTTGTAGAGTATTTTATTTTACAAGGACCAGAGATATACGGTTAAAACACCGGCATATGTCAAAACACTTAAAAACTTCAATAACATAAATAGTTTTATTGTGCCAAGAAAAGTTGAAACTTATCCAAAGTGTTTGGAAAATTTTAGAAAACTTTCACCATTGTTACATAGAAGAACATGGTGACGCGGCGGTAGTGTCGTCGACTACGACGACCGGTGGCGTTGGTGGATAAAGATAGAGCTAGAGCCACATAATATCATAGAAAGGTTGTCATGTTTTCTAACAAAAACAAAAAGAAAAGCAACCATCTGACCCGGCAAAAATGTGTTCTTTTGAAAGTTTCACAATATTCCACAAAATATAAATCAAAGGATGTTCGTTCTTTAAAACTTTCGGTGTAATCCTCACGACATCCAGCGAGCTCTTCCCGAAACCATGCCAGCGAATATAGAAGTTTACTCTATCTATTCTTTATTTTAATGGCAGAGCAAGCGTTGAAGTTTGTTGGTGTCAAGTAGAGTAGCTGAAGGTAAGGTAACCGAGACACGGGTTATGTCTTTGCAATGCCAAAGTTGAAGTTAAAAGTCATGTTTGTTTCTAGTATTATCACCGTGTTTGACATTTCATATTATAGAACTTTAATTAGAAGTCGGAATGAAGTAGAAATTGACAGAATTTAACGGTATTGTCATGTCAAAAGAAGTAATGTCTGGGAAGTTATAATTGGCAAACAACAGTAAAGTTGATTTTGAAGTTTTTCTTTTAGGATAACTCTGACATCAAAAGAATTGTCAGGTGGAAGACTGGTTTTTTTCGTTTGAAACTGAAGTATGAGTTATTGACTTTCCTTTTCACTGCTCACTGCTTTAGCAATGAATTTCTTCAATCGTTCAGATTTCAACTAGTTAGGTAAGAGTTCACTTGACATTTTGACAGTAAGACGATGTTCACATTGGATTCTTTCCTCCGACTTATCTTGACGTCTATATGTTTTTTCTCTTTCGCACTTGCTAGTAAGAAAAAGACAACAAAGTGAGGCAGGATTTTCAAACCAAACTAAAAATTTATGGATTTTTTTTGACATTTGGCATATGGCGTCAAATTAATTAGGCCAGTTCCACCTTACAACATCTCACTGAGATCTCAGAGATTTTTTAAGTGTAACAAAAATGAGAAATGAGATTTTTTTCTGAAATCACTGAGATGAAAATATTTTGGGTTCGATTTCTCACTCAGCTATTTCGACGTGACTGACATAGTATAGTAACAATTTGTAAGGTAACTATTTTATCTCAATGAGAATTGAGAATTATGTTCCACCAAATGATTTTGCCTCAGTCAAAATAACATTGAGATCTCATGTGGCTTTTCTTACAACCCAAGAATTGATCCGTGACGTTAAAGTGGTAATTTTTTTCCCCTTAAACGCATTTCTTTCATAAAGAAATTCAATTTTTTCTCGAAGGATTGATTTCTCTTGAATCTCTTTTTGGAGACGGATTTACACATTGTACACGGATTTTCAATATATATACTACGTGTTTGACATTTCTGAGTTTTCTGTACAAAACGATTTAACAGCTGACCAGACAACAAAGACGTTCAAAAAAGGGATTGATTCGTTCTTGCACATTTTTTATACGCCAAAAAACATTGAATTTCAGCAGCAATTCTTCTTTGTTCTGTGAAAAGCCACATCAGTGAAATGTTGTTAGGTGGAACTGGCCTATTGTCAATTTATGACAACTATAAGACGTCAAAGTGAGTCTGGAGTGTTCACACTGCTTTTGTGTTTGAACACGACGGATTGGCCTTACTTCAAAATAAGTCGGCGGAAATAGTCCAATGTGAACAGCGTCTAAGAAAATTACAACGTCAAATGTCAGCTAAAAGATCTGTGTTTAAAAAACTTGGTGACAGCCAATAGATTTAAAACGTCACACAAGCACCTGACATGAACTGTTTCAACCGCTTTTATGTTGATGAAAACAAGCGTTTGTGCCTGTTGTTAAAAAGCTATTAGTTTTTCTACACCTTTCTCAGCTCAAAGATCTAGAAAAGTCAAGGACCAAGAACAACAGCCGACGTTTCTTTAAAAGGTCGAAGCAATTTGCTTCTGCTTTCAGAACCGGGACACAAGCTCTTCGAAACAGTAAGGGAAACCTAAGTCACCGAAGCACAAGGAATTGTAGCAGCACTTCCAACAGTTGCTGAATGCGCACAATGTCGAGCGAGCCGGAGCCCCCAGCATACAAGAGGTAGAAAGAGCCATACAAAAGCTAAAAAAAAACAAGTCTGCCGGGTCGGATGGCATACCTCATATCTACGGAACTCATCAAATAAAGAGGATGTGTTTTGATGGACAACATGCACCATAGGTCATCAACAAAATGTGGGAGGAAGAATGCGTGCCCACTGACTGGTCTATAAGCTCCATATGCCCATCTACAAAAAAGGCGATCCTATGTCATGCATTCGAGGGACCGTTCCCGATGGAAGGCTTCAGTGTCTCAGGCTGTAATCTTTCATGGATTGGGAGCCGGTTAAGTAAGTTAGCAGTATAGATCTGTTATATCGTTTTATTTTGAACGCCTTGTTACATGTCAGTGTGCCTTTAAGCCTGGAAAGTGAACCATGGATCTAACAGTATTTACCATGCGTATAATTGTTTTGTAGAGACCAAAGGTCACCAACTTTCGATAGGTACCAATTTTCAATAGACTTTACGGCATCGTATACACCTTCTGATTTGCTGACACGTCAAGCAAATGGACAACTATCCTTTAGTCAGTAAAATGACTGCAAATAAAATAAATAAATAAACATTTAATAAGATTTTGCGAGTTTAACAAAATGCTCCCGCCTTTCTTTCCTTAACGGAAACATTGCAGCAGAAAAGTGTTCTTTTAGATTCAGCTTCTACAGCAGTGAATATCCGCCGTGGCGATTCCTCTTTTGATATATGTTTCTGGTCATGAACTGTGAACTCATAAATTAAACAACATAACGCATTGAAAATGACTTCAAAGACAAGGTAAAGGTACCCTCCAAATTGTGTCGGTTAAATAAATGACTGTGGCCAAGGACACAATTTAGATCCATATTTGCGAGATAAATCATTTCGCCTACTGACTTTGGGAACTTCATCGTTCGCAATGGACCCCAAGGAACAACCTCTGTCTAAGTCAGAAGCACACCATGTCGTCCTTCATCCCAGATAAGGCCTAAAATATAGGTATTCTACACTGGGGTATGTAATCTACGAATTACAACACCATTTCCATCCCCCTAAACTAAAAATGAAATTACCACCAAAGACCAGGGACTCGGTAGTAAAATGGTCGACTTACCACCACGTAATGCCCGGATAATTTCTTTTTTTCTCTCTCCCTGATTGTGTGTAGCCTTTTTCCCTTTTAACACTGGCATCTTCCCTATCCATGATATTCATACACAACATAACCCTTTAATCCTTTATTTTCCCTTTTTATTTCAACCTCGACGACAGATTATAGCGAATTACATGCCACAAGAGTCAACTCCAGCGGCAGTGGATGGCGGCGTACCGCGAGCACGTTTCCAGATCTTCGAATCTGTATGCTGTCCCCGTGTTAGGTACGTTGTGTTGGTTTTAAAAATTCAATCCGCAAAAAAAGGCACAATTTTCGGGATCGGATTCAGATTTGGATCCCAAAATCCTATGCATCTCTGGCTCGTTGCTTTTTAACAACTTAGACACTGGGACTTCCTTTCTTGACTTTTGTTTTCGAATCGACAATTCGTTGAATATACAAAAAAAAAAAAACTCTCTCCGCGTCCGGAACTGTGTTGAAATACCACGTCTCCACACCAGGAACTGGCTACGAGGTTGGTCGTTGCGTGGCATATTCCATGAAAACGTAGAGTTTGGAGTATCTCAAGCGTAGAAAAGTCGAAAATTTATGAGCAAATGTATACCTCTACTCCAAGAGTTAGTTCCAGTGGCATGCTCCGATTTCAACTTGAATTCTTAAATCCGACCGAGCACTTGAAAACTGAGAACCAAAGAGCATTCATATGTAAATTTTGAATGAATTGAATAATTTAAGCGAATACGTTGTTTCGCTTTTTAAGAATATAAATTCCCAAATAAAGGTGAACGAAAAGAGTCGGAGGTGGAGAAAAGTGGCTAATTCCAGCCTAAGCCAAGTCGATATGCCTCCAAACCGCTGCCTCTACAAAGGAATAAATTGCATTTCAGGGCTGTTGAGTTGAGTGCTTGTATGGAAGTTGATCTGTAAAGTTTTTTGGCTATATATGAAACTTTTCTCTTATGCATTTTTAGTTTTGACTGTGTTTCCTAATTCCTGGTATACAATGTAAGTTTCAAAATGTTTTTCAAATAAAATTCACAAGACTCTGTTTTAACTGAATTTAAAATGTACAGATGTATGAATACAAAGGATGCGAGGTAAATTAAGCTCAAGTTCCAGGTGTTTTCCTTAAAATGTTATCCTTTTCCTTGAATTTAATGTAACTTTGTATTATGCACAGTAGACTTAGGAAAAGTTAAGAGTGTAGTTTTTATTTCATATGAAAATGATGAATTCGTTTTAAATCTTTGTTTTCCAGACTCAAAACCTGCAGTTTATTAGTTACATAGCTCTTCGTTCCAGTTTTTGAGCTGTCCTTAATTCTGGAAACAAAACACGAAGAGTGAATTAGCTAAGTAATTCAAGCATTCGAGACTCGAAACATTTTCGAATTATAACTTGAACACTTTTCAGTGTTGCGAATGAAGAATTACCTTTTAAGGATTAAGTTAACTCTTTACAGGAAATATGGGATTTAAGAGTTACCTCCGAGGTCAAGATTAGCTAGCCCTAGACTTAATTGAGATTAAAGATCTGTAGTTTCCGAAAGAGTAGACAGTTTTTGGTTGATCAAAATTCTCCCTAACCAAAATATATTGCACATCATTTCGGACACCTGATCTCGTTTTAAAAATCACGATCAAACGCGTCTAACACAGAAATTCCTCTGCTATTGTTCCTATTCTTATTTCCTCCGACATAGAGGAAGAAGAAAAAAAAAACTATAAATATGCGTTAAGGGACAGGAAGAAATTCCTACTTAGCTGAATAGAGCAGATGTTTTTGGCCGTGAGTGCGGGGCATAAAAGAAACAGAAGGTACCTCCACACGTGCTTCTTTTACACTGCCGATCAACGCGCGCCGTCAAAATAAATCTTTCTTATAGATTTTTTAAATAGAAAAAAGAAGTCCTTTATTTTTACAGGTTTTCTTATTTGATGAAGTATGTTCTATATCAAATTCCACTTTCCTTTCAAAATGCACCTAACCAAGGTTCCGATTCGGGACTAGAACGCAAATCACTTCTTCGACGCACGAGGAAAGATCCATTTTTTTCAACAAAATTTCCTCAACGCGACACCTTAATATTTTATGTTCTTATTTCTAAAAGAAATCCATCTTAGGCTCCTTGCAAAACCTATGAAAATTCAACACAAAAAGTAACCTATTTATCAGATTTCGTTGGAGTTGCTTGCAATCTTTCATCAATCCCAACGCACGTGTCATTGAATTTATTCTAAAGATATTCCATTTCGTCCCTTTGAAATGTCTTGTTGTATCATTGTTTTCTGTGTAAAATTCAATGCAGTACGTTATTTCACTTGTCCCACGGGCTACGTGTACATTTGACAGGACAACGATTTAATTCGGTCGGAAATTGTTCGAATTACATTCACAAACTAGCAATAATAACCCACAAAGGATTAAAAATGTGCATTGTTAATGCTCGTATAGTATAGCAGACAGATCCAGACGAGGTTTTCCTCAGAACTGCGTGTCATTGTAATATTATCATCATCAGCTGTATCCACCGGTTTCAGTTGCGGGCACGTACTTTGGCACATTTATTCATTCTATCCTTCGACGTATCGGGGATTGGGCATCTGCAGAAAATTCATGTTCATACAACCAACCCTGTGTAGTGTAGATCCTGAGCTCAGCAGGTTGCCCTCATCACACAGTCTCTGTCTCTCATTTGCCTCCGGTTCCGGTATTCTGGACTTATGGCTTTTTCTGTTTTTCCTATCATGCGTGCGGGATGTTTTGTGGAAGAAATGATAAACGAATACACGAACGTGCGTTGGTTTGGTGAGATTTTCATTTAGGGTTTTTCACAATAATTTTATTTGTTGTGTTGATTAATTGCCAAACATTTAACTCCGAAAGGCAATTCATTTTTTTTTTGCCATAATAATGCCATATCAAGCTGGTGGTAGATTATACAATTTGTGCAATAAATTATCCCTAAAGGATGCTTTGAATATATTTAAGGCCCATAAAGATGTTGATTTGGAATAAGATTCAATTTGTTTACGGGTTTTTATTTTTGGCATTTAAACCTTTTTGGTTTTCTTGAAAAGAACAAGGAATAGAATCATCTGCTCAACTTTGTTTTCAAGGCTAATTGGTCCCAAGAGAGGATGGGTAGGACATTCCAACTATGATGTGTCTCAAGTAGGTACCAACAATGTGATGGGGCATGACTTCTGGCACTGCGTGAACTACGCTGACATGTTTACACGTGTAGGTGATTATTTAAGGAATGTCAAATGTCATGATTTACGACCACCCGTGTGCTGCATGGTGCTGTCATGTAAAATGGAAGGAATGCACTCGCTTGGAGACACTGGTTTTGGAAAACGATTTTTAACTTCCGGCCAAATGGAAGTCTTATGGTGGGCCTGCAGTAAAAAATTATCAACATCCAAAATGGCGACATTTAATAAATTTCTCCTAATAGGTACGAATGTTCTGTGGAATGTTTTCAATTTTTCAAAAAATTGGGACCAAGAAGGCTGCCTTCGGTCATTCGTTTTGTAATTTTTATGCAATTGAATTCCTTTCGTACCTCAACAAAGAATTGTTTACAAAAAATTACCTCAAGTTGGTAAATATATTGTTTTTTATTCAAAAGATATTTTTAGCTCATGACTGCAAATTTATACACAAATTCCATAATCCACCTGATCGCGTAATCCGGAACAAAGTGGCGCACTAAAAATTAATAGTCCCATCATTAAAATCAAATTGTAAACTCACCTTATCACGTCACGAGGAGGGAATTCATTCACAATGATTTCGAAACAGCAGGAAGGAAGAGTGGGCGATCGAATCGTACGTTTCGAGTTTGTACGTCATTGATGATTTGGTTTTGGATTTGGTTCGAGAGTGTAAACAATTCGATTGAATGATATCAAAATGAAGCAAGAGATGAATGTGTAGACTTTTTTTGGGATTGCTCAATGATTTGGTTTTAAAAATAGGAAATGAAGGCGTGAATGTTGGTTTATTCTTCTTCATCGCACTTCATTTGAAACTTGTATGACTTCGTACGACAAGAATGACCAATAAACCTCTTGTAATAACCTATTATTAGTCTTTGCCCTGCACAAACACCAACAGCACTTCTTCAGATGCTTGTATTTTTCTGCAACAATGTGCTAAATCGTTCGTAACTGTTGTGTTATTTTTGCGTACAAAATGTCACCTTTGCAACCGGATTACCAACTTACCACCCGCGATTGTTGAATCTGTCAGTTTGTCGCATCACTATGGCTGAAGCCGTCCATTGGAAATCAGAAATTCAGCGAAGTGAAAAGGAAAACAAGAGTTGAAAAATGTTCAACGACACACGTGAATTTCATAATCGGATTGCACCAGTGATATCGGTATCTTTGAGAATTATGTACTTTTTCAATCTGTTGTTGTTGTTTTATGGAATGAATGCCGCCACCAACGAGCCGCCCACAATTAAAAATACAAAGTTTGAAAGATACCGAATCGACTAAGTGAAATGTTTGAGATTTAAAAATAAAATTGGCCACGAATTGACAGCAGCAGGAGCATCTTCGGTATCAAAAAGTGAAACAAAAAACAAGAATGAAATATTTTAAGGGCTGCATGAAATGGGGTGTTTATTTTAATTTTTAGCAATTTATATGATTTTCAATTTTCATTCCTGATTTTTTACCAACGCTGAATGCACTCATTGAGGTTTTAAAATTGTGCAAGTATAATTCAAGCATTCATAATGGAACTTCTTAAGTGCTTTGGTTTTGGTTTTATTTCTCATGAAAATGAAATCCAAGGTCCCCTGATAAAATATTGATTATTTTTGTTTTTTTTAGGTCAACTGATCGCTTTTACCGAGCAAATGTGTAGCACACACACTTGTCATCGAATAGAGCTAATTGCAAGCAACAGATGGCGGCCAATGAAGAATTTAAGAGCTCTGCTTATTTTTAATTGTCTTTTCTCTGAAATATAAACCCATTAATGCAGAAACAAACTCAAAAAGTTCAAGTTCACTTTCTTACTTACTTAACCGGCTATCAATCCATGAAGGATCTCAGCCCGAGACACTGCAGCCTTCCTCGCAAGAACTATCTAGTCGCCAAAACCAAGCGCTCCGGTATCGGCAGTCACTTGTTCCTTGTACCGTAGGTTCGGTCTTCCTTGTCCTCTCGAACCTGAGGGCTGTGATGAGAAGACTTTCTTGGCTGGAGCGTTGTTATTATTATTATTATTATTATTATTATTATTATTATTATTATTATTATTATTATTATTATTATTATTATTTATTTATTCAAATCTACGATAGTTAATCCACAGATTTATTGGCCGAGCCAATGCAGTCGTCTTTTCGTGGCTTTCGGAATTGCATCCACATTTGGTACAGCTCGAACAGTTCGCCATTGAACCATCTTCTCCATTCGCCATCGTCACATACGGGACCGAAAATCCGTCAAAGACTTTTTCATTCGAAAGTGCCCTGTACCAATTTCCCTTTTTTACTTATCATCCAACACTCGTCGCTGTAGAGTAGGTCTGACGTGAAATAACACAAATTAAAAACTATGCCAAAGCGGATAAAAATTATGCGTTTCGCCTGTCTGAAAATCAGATAAGCTTCTTTTGCCCCAAATGATTAAAACGCTGCATTCCAGATTATGGACCAACTGTAGACTCTATCAGCTCAATCATAAGCCATTTATCCGAAAATTCATCTACTATATTCATGCACTCCATCAAACCACTTACACAACGTATCCTAAAATGCTAAATATGTAAGCACGTTTAATAGATCCTCGAAGTGCTGGCACGTACGCCGCGCGCCGCCTGCATGTGCAGTACACAACAGTGTACGCTACAGTGTGGATGTAATCTGACACCGGAACAAGTTGACGTGGTGCAGGAGGTTAATGCAACAAAATTATCCGCTGACTTCATTCCATTATATTGTTATCCCTTGTGTTATTATGGAATTTCCACATTCTGTTGTTTTTCAATACAACAACTTTATTATTTACAATTTTGTTGCGGCTCCGTGATTTTTATATGTGTGTATGTAAACGTGTGTGTGCTGTGCTGGCAACGACCCTTATACCACTTAAACACGATGCATTTGTGAATCCCGAAGGATTTAATAGAATTGAGATTCTCTCTTGTAGGTAACGAACGAAAAACCTTCAAGGATATAACAGTTGCTATCAATCGAAACACAAACAGTTGGATATTGGTGGTGATCTCCAAAACGATTGAGGGCATATTAATTCAACTAAGGTGCACACACACCCGACTCTCGACCCACATAATTTATAAATGTATGATGGCATGCAATAGATAGCAGCAGATATGCCTGTTTAATACGATAAGGTTCAATCAAATTGATAGCAAAATCTCCTCGCTTGTATATCCTTTCAAAGGAATATCGAAATGCGAATTCGATATCTGATGATTCCTTTTGATGCCGTTTTTGTTTGTGATAAATCGAGTACAAATCTTCTTTCTATCTTTCGATACACAGATATTTATTCTAACGATGATGTTTTTTTTTTTGCTGGTCCTTTGGCTCCTTTTTATGGTGTTTGCAGCTATCAATTCAAAACTGAAATAGGGGCGTCATGAAATAATCCTTACGGACTGTTGGGCAAACGTCTATTGGAGAAATATTTTGGTTTAAGGCAAATACTTGTAAATGATGCAAAAATAGCAACTTTATTGAGTGCCTCTTTGGGATGGAATTAACTTGGATAAATCCTTCATTCGTGTTCATGTTAAATTGATTCCTTTTGCTCTGATTGGGTGAAAGGCTATGAAGGATGTTAAGACGATTGATATGCACAAGTGATTTATGATTTTATGCAGAAATCATTTGTGGTTCGATGCGATTGGAGAGATACTGTAGGCGCAAATGGCTGCTGACTGAGAATTTATTGCTTTTTACTCGTTTTAGTAAGCTGTTGGGGGTTTCATTTCTCAAATTAAGAACGTAAGCAGTTCAAACGACTTTGAAACATACATTTTTTGACTTAGAGAGAGAGAGGCTAAAAACAAAACCTCACTGGCCTCTTAATCTATCACCAAATCAACCACGTTCTAGTTAAAAAGCGTGCCACTCAGCAAATCAACAGGAAAGAAGAGATTTCCGTCTGAAGAAATGGTTTTTAATACCAAAACCAAACTGAAGTAGGAGGCATACCTTTGTCCTTAGAGAAACAAAAGCCAAATTTTGATAACAATCTTCAACTCTTGTTGACAAATAACATCAACCATTCACTGCAGCACACACAACTTCTTCTAAACCTTCTCAAGTAAGGTCGCGCAGTCTATATAATCTCGTTTACTAAATTAAGTGATTGCCATCGACGTTTATCGTGTCATCTGCCACTCTCTGGCACTGGCACACACACTTTTTGTACCCTAGAACAATAATAATTGGCCCCGTCTTAAATTACCTTCAATCTGCACAAAACGTACGTATCGCCGTTCTCTTGTTATTTTCTTGCTGATACGAAACGATATTGGTACCCAAGGAACCGAATAAAAACCGAAATATTGGTGTAAGGCAGCGCCAACGATAACCAGGGACATGACATGCAAAACTATGCATTACCCCGAAAGTAAATATAAAAATGAGATGAAAACCATCGACGAAAAAAAAAGGAGGAAGAAACTCTATAACAAGGAAATCATTATGCCGTTTCGACCCTCCTCCGACGTTTGGCTATCATTATGAGTCCGAAATACCGGAACACATTTTGTCAACCCAGATGAAGACCTAAACGTCGAACAGGGTGTTTCTTGCATACTTTTATTTTACTTTTTGTACTTGCTCTTGTGATGTGCTTTTCAGTTTCCAGCCGGCGGCGTTTTACAAGCCGGTCTCACCAAGGTCTTATAGAAGAAACACGAAACTCAATCTAAGGACTTCTGACCCCTTTAACAAACTTTATTACGAATACATCTAACACTATTAAGGCTTAATATTAATATATGAATTAAGTCTTCTTATTATTATTGTTGCATTCTAGTCTGAGCTATCTCTACAGGACGGCCTTTGGTTGCTGTTCCGGTATGTTTTGACAGGTCCTTGGATGAAATCGGTGGGTGTCTTACTCTATGCAGCTGCGGACTGGCAGATACAATGCCAGTGGTGGCACGGATCGGCAGGTATGATGCCTCTGGTGGCACGGGTCGCCAGGTATAATGCCCCTGGTGGTACGGATCGTAGGTATGATGCCCCTGGTGGCACGGATCAGCAGGTACAATACCCCTGATGGCACGGATCTGCTGGTATAACGGCCGTAGCGATAACCGTGGATCAGAAGATATCAAAGCCCCTGGTGGCAATTAATACTGATGGCCGCAGCAGTAACCATGCCCCTGGCGGCAATCAAAAACGGACTACGACTTCAATATTGAAACCCCTTACCGCTGGCTGGTGGGGGGAAGTTCCAATTATGAAATGGTTGGACCTTTTTAGACTAAATCTTTGACCAATTTTACTAGCTGATACGAAAGTAGTAGTAGTGCCCATTTAAGCACTATCGTTCTAGCCTACTTATAATATTTTCCGAAGGGAGTGAGTGTGAATTGAATAACGAAGTTCAATTCTGTATGGAAAAGTATTTTATATGAATAAGGCATGTTACCTCGTTACACTCTACAACATAAGGACACGAGGATCCTTAAAGAATCTATTCTACTTGACAAGTGAAATTTTGTATTCCATTCAATTTGAAACACCCTGTTGACAAGTCAGAAACGAAGTGAAACACCTTCTCCGCTGACAAAAGAATGTAATTTGAGACGATCATCATATAGAACTATGATGCATTACCATTGAGCATCAGCTTAACACATCCCACTCCAAGCTCCCTATAAATAGCTGCTGTTAGTTTTAAGGAAGATATTCCACAAGAAAGGTGTTTGTCATATCGCTTCGAGCTTCTTACAAAGATAACCAACATGCAAACGAATCAGCAGGGGTTTGGTAAATTCTTAGCGAGCGATAACAATTCGTACGCTCGCTCGTGTCATACCACTGCAAACCGGCAATCAGGACGAACAACATAAAAAAAGTCCTTCACCTCGAAAGATGACAAAGATACAGAGCGAGCGATTGCATATCCGGCATGTGCAAAAATTTCCTCTTTCGTCATCTTCGAATAGTGGCGGATCGTTGTCGTTTCTTCAATTTTTTTGTTTCGCCTTTGTTGTTTGCATATCCAGACAAGGACTAAACGAGAGGTTCTTGATGAGACCACCATTGTAATTTGGCGTGTGTTTAGCGAAATTTTTGTGTTGCTTCCAACTATTCAGGCAGATACAATCTTTGCAAATCAAGTTGGAATTTTTGATGATTTGCTTTGATTTTGCGTTTTGTTTCGGAACTCATAAATAATAGAGGGTGAGTTGAAAACAGCTTGCGTGGTCCTTTTTTTTTGTGTGTATGTCAGATGTTGGCTTCTGTACTGGGGAATGTGTGTTTTTTTTATGAAATTTTGTTTATTTGTGCAAACAGAACGCAAAGGGATCATAATTATAGAGTTGGGGAACTTTAATTTGTAGTTTGTGTCAAGAGGTTGGTTTGTAAACTGGTTAGTGAGATTGGGTAAAAAAATACACCACATTTCAACATTTTAACATTTCATCGATGTGAAGAGAAGAGGGTGTGACGCATGTGGCATATGGTTTTGAATCATTTGACATTTTTTTATTTATGAATTGCAAATAATACCTTCGAGGATGCATCTTGCATTTAGAATTAGGCTGAGGGGGTGTGAAATGTGATATTTGAGATGCAACATGGGTCGAGGTTTGGTGTAACATAACTTCTGTTGCGTAACGGATCATCCAGCTGGTAAAGCTCATATGAATATCATTTTCGTTTGTGCAGTTCCATAAAATCAATCTCCGATAGAATTTGCAATTAAATAAATTTTAAATCCTGAAAATCTCTGCATTCTAAACTGTTTCCTATATTTCGCGAAAAAAAAACTTTAATTATCTCCCTGTTTTGCACAAACAAGCACTTCCCCAAACTCAAAGAAAAACGAAACTTTAAGCTGAACAACGAGTACCTACACAAACTTCAGTACACTTCATGACACCTTTGTGAGTTGCACTTCAGATCGAAAGCCCTAATCCATTAATTGGTAAACGAACATTTTCAATTTCCTAAAACTTTTCCGCCATCTCATTCCTATATCTTTATACATACCGCACTGAATATTTCTTTTTCATAAAAATAAAGGGTGGCCAGCATCGTCATTGACGTGGACTTGTGAACGGGTAAAGGGACGGACGGGCGGCCAGAATAGCAAAACCACAAGCAACGATGATACGGTGGAACTATCCTCAAAAACTTTTTACCACGATTAAGAAGCGTCCTCTCATCCTCATATAGTCTCTACTGTGCTGGTGGGTTTTTGCGATATTGGAGGTTTCACTTTGGAAAAGGAGTGTTTTCCATTAATGGAATGACTATGGAGCTTTATGTTTTTTTCGACTTGTTTTTGTAGTTAAGTTTTGGTATTACTTGCTTTTCAAAATCGATTTCTCTTGGTGGTGCCAATGCCAACAGCTATATTCAAGACTTCAACTTTTTTCTTGCTTTTAAAGACAACACTCAAATGCCAGAGGTAGTTCTGACCGCATCCTAATACCACTGACGTTGGATTATGTCAACTGATTTATTTACTAAACTCAAACCCTTCTCTCTCACTGTCTATAATTAGGTACCATCGCTGTCGCATAGGTTGCAGCTTTTCGAATACAACCCCCAAAACCTGGTGACTTTTATCACCATCAGGCAGAGGCCAATTCCTGGGCACTCAAACGGACATGCAAAATATTGCATTTCGGGGGCTTCCTATAGTTGTTTTACGGAAAGTTAATGTGCAGACAAAGTATACACTGGCTTGACAGTAAGGAAACAGTGCTGTCGAAAGAGGTGTAGAGTGAAAGCAATAGTAGTCACAAGATTATACAGTACCTACACAACAATAAGTATTTTCACAGAACGCATTCAACCAATAATAGGTATGTTTGAGTACTTGCTTATTTTTGAAATTTCAATCGGTCTCGAAAAATGCTCACAAATTTCCGGTGCCATAGAAAGAAAAGAGTTTGCTATCATTTGAAAACATTCAAGTTATTTTTAAAATAAAATGTCCGTTTGTAAAGAAAGACAGTCGTAAATACCGATAATTATTAACTCTACTTCACTTCAACTGTCAATTTGACAGTTCGAGGCAAATTTTTAGTAACGTCAACATACGACAGCTCTGTTGCAATTATTTTTTGAAGTTATCAGTTATGATGACGAAAATGAGAGGAAAAAAGAAGACACAAATCCGAACGCTAAAACATGAAGAGGGAGAGTGTTAAGGCAGTACCTAAGCACATGACAAAGTGTCACATTACGATTTGCAAAACAAAAACAACTATGGGCATAATTACCAGAGACGCGGCGGTATGGGGAAAGCCTGTAGGCGAACGATGCAGCACATAGTGCAATGGAACAACCTTTGCACTCAACCGAAAGGATTAGTGTCGGTCTGGCTCTATGGTTGCTGCTCATAATTCAGGGTTCTATCGTATATCGTTCGTGGAGTGTGAACGTGGAACTTTGCTTGGTGGTTGGATACCAACCGAATGCACTAAAATTCGAAATGCGTTGTTCGCTTTTATAGATACACCAACCCAAACCCACCCTATATAGGTACTTCCATTCAATCTGAATACTGTCACTCTACTCGTTTATGAAGGGATGAAGAAGATATATATCAATTTCAGTTCACCAACAATGGAACGGTCACAGACAGTGGCCCAGACGCAGTGCATTGCAATGCCCAGCACAAAAGGCATGCATTACCGCTAATCAGACAATCCCCCGGCTACCGTGGGAATTCTCCCTGCTAGCTTACGAAAATTTATTTCTACAATTATTGCACTACAGTCTACAACCCCTTCTAGAGCTTGTTTTTGTGGAAACAATTTGATTTTGAATGAAAAAGGGTTGTCGTTTTTTTGTTGTTGTTTTTGTTTATGTTTTTGATAGAATTCTCTGCAGATAAATACGAATCCTAATGACATTCAGGAACAGCTTTTAAGTATAGGCATTGGCGTGTTCGGGGTAATTCTAATTGAAGTCAACATCAACACCAAACGTAATTAGACCAGGTTTATGTTGGTATAGAAGGCACTTTCGTGGCTGGAAGGTTTCGGAGTTTGTATGTGCGCTTTTATAAATGTCTGCTTCTGTTTGGTGGCACCAATTGGAATTTTCGGTCCTTGGGTTTTGATCGCAAGGCAGAGGAATTATGCGTATCGTTTCATTGGACAAACGTTTGCTGCTGCGGGTTGTGCAATTATCCTTTGTTCTTTCGATTTGGGTCATTAGTGTTGTTGGGCATGGGTTCGTTGTGGGTTTTTCTTCATTGATCTATCTGAAGCTGCTGCTTTTCATGTGTGCAGAAATTGCCATGGCTAGGTACATATGTAATTATACCATTCAACTTGATTTGTATAATATAGGTCTCTTCTCTTACAGCTTACAGTCTTACACCTTTACTAATGAACGGGGAATGTCATTAGAGGACTGCATTGTGTTATACAAGTTTTGGTTTGAGCACTAAGATAAGTGAGGAAGTAAAAATGACAGACACATTAAATTTTATATTCGAAAGCAAGGAAAAAGAACCAAGAAAATAAGATAAATCCCTACCTAAGGCACTCTGACTCCTACTGTCCAATCTTCAGCTTCAGCCATTGTTTGTTTTTTGTTCCTTTTTAAACCCGAATCCAGGTAGGTAAGTAAATGGTACAACACAAACCTTAAAACACGATGCCCTGATTGGAAGATCACACCATCACAACAAGCCTTGATCGAGGCTTGAGGTTTGTTTTTATGGTTTTACGATGCACGATCGTTCGTTGCCCGTGCCAGGCCAGCCCCTAGACCTTAAAAGAGAAAAAGGCTGCGTTTGGTTTGTTTGTTTATTTTAATTTAGTCCGGTATTACACGGCGCATGTTTGTTCTCGCATGAATGAAGTGCGAAAGAGAAAGGAAGAACAAAAAGATGAAACAGAAATAAATCTCTCTGAACATGCACGGGTTGAAATTTCCTAGCATGTTTCTGACGTTCCCTCTTTCTACTCTTTCTTTTTTTCTTTGATTTGCTTTATTTCATGTTTGTATTTTGAATGTTTATGTCGTTTATGAACGTACGGATGAAATTATAATTTTTTTTTTTTATCTAAACACCTGTTGTTGCTGATTTGAAAAAAAAAACGTTGTTGATTTGAAAAAATCAAATCAGCAAAGAAAATGAAATGAAAAGAAATGTAAAATACATGCGCAGTACTAAAATGAGAAAAGTCTTCGTGTAATAACTTGCGCGTTACGGAATGTCTGCTCAAAAGAAAATAAACAAGACTTGCGCATTAAAGTCATGCGCTGTGTAATACCGGACTTACCAAAATTGTGTTTTTGACTTTTTGTTCCAGTGATCACTTTATAACAAGATTGGAAACCTACCTACGTTTTACCCTCCAAATACCGCAAAAGTTATTTTTTTCATGCACACATACTCTTGCAGCTCACGTGCTTTTATTATGTAGGCAACTGTATCTTTATTACAAAAACACGCATACTCTTACAGCTAACCTGGCCCCTTAAGTTTGTATTACACGCATACTGTTTCAGCTAACCTGGACCCTCAGCTTGTAGGCAAATGTCACTTTGACAGCAAGGTTTCCAATCTTGGTATAAGTGATCACTGTTTTGTTCCTTTTTATAAAACTGACTAAAGAGCGAGAATATTTCAATCTTGGAAGAGAAACAAAAACAATACACAAAATATGTTCTCTTTTTTGGGACACTTTCATTTCATTCATCTGTCTCTTTTTTTTCTAAAAATTTAAATAATGAAAACTGAAGAAATCTGAACTGTTCTCTAATTCTCTTCCTCTGTGTTTGTGTTTACAGCTTCAAACAAAAATGAGTTCAATTCGAACTTCTGCTCGGAGCCGATGACGAAATTTGTAAATTCCGGCACAGTGCCATGGGCGGGCGAAAAGTTGCAATTTATTATTATTGTTGTTATGTTAGAGCGGACATAGCTATGCAGGTTTATTTATTTTGAGATTGTGGAATGCAGTTCCGAACTTCCGATGGAGACCAAGTACCGGTGCATTCATCTGTTTGAAATTTGTCATCGACTGAGGCACCAAAACGAGAGGCTTTCTAGTTAATGGCCTTATGCGAATAAGTTTATTAATCACGATTTAAGGTAAAAATGTGATTCGTTAAATCTGATGACAAATATTACCAGACACTAGAGACCGGAACGGTATGAAGAATTATCGTAGAGTTTCGATAATTTTCGCTGATGAAAATTGTCTCTAAATGAGTCATTAATCTCTAAGCGCTTATTACCTACATAAAATTTCGCAATTAATATGTGAATATTGTTCGCTTAGATATGTTACATTTTTATGATTTCAGTCGATAATTTAGGATTTACGGTCAGTACCAGTATTAGCTAATACAGTGCAACACGCTTATAAGAAAGTCTGAAAATCCCGGACATTTCTTTCTTATATCCGAGTTTTTCTTATATGCAAACATAGGATATAAGAAAGAAAATTTCTTACATAAGCAACACGGATATAAGAAAAAAAATGTCTTATAAAAAACAATGCATAAAGTTTTTGAAAATTATGACCTCAAAAAAAAAAAAAAAACAACTAAAAGTTTTTATTTTCAAACGTGAGAATATTAAGCGTCTGTTTCACAATATACAGGCAAAGTCCGAGTTAAACAGCTTGGAAGATAACTAGCAAAATAGCGTTTCATAAAATCTGAGTAGAGTTAACTAGTAGTTAAAGTGTCTAGTAACTTATAGGGAGGATGAAGTGCCCTATAAAGTAGTTAATAGAATAAAAATTCTGAAAAAGCAAGGATTTGCCATTTTTTTTCAATAAAAATAGAATTTAAAGTCTGCAAAGGCAAGGATTTGTCATTTGTTTTTAATAAAAATAAAATTATAAAAAATATAAGATAATTTAAAGAAAAATGCAAAAATCTTTTTCAAGCAAAATATATTAATTTATCATAACGATATCGAGGTAAAGTCCTTCGTCCCTCGTATAAGTCTGAAAGGCAAATTTTTTTCATTTCTTCCAATAAAATGGTTCTTTTCGACACTTCAAAAAATGTACCTGAGGGTTGAATCTCTGATCAAAAAATATAGCAAATACTTCTTTTTTGATTTCATGTTTGTCAAAACATTTTTAACTGGACAATTTTTTTGATGTGAAACACAAAACTCACTAACAGAAGGATTTAACTGGCAGTTTATTTAAGTGGCAGGTAACTAATTAGAACATTATTTATACACTGTGAAAGAGACGCTTAATATAACAAAAATAAATAAAAATAAGTCTTTTCTTCAATAAGCAAAATATTGCATACCTGCACAATTAAATTCAGAGAGTAATATTATTATACAAGCTTTATATTTAGATATAGGAACTGTTTATATGTCAGCAAAATATAAAAAATAGTCTTCAATTTTTTTCTGAATGTTATCCTTAGAAATGTCTTTGAAAAGAAGTTCTTGAATAGAATCCAAACTCTGTTCTTCGTCACTATCAAAAAAACCGCTTTAGGAGAAAGAACGCTTTCAATTGCTTCGGTCCTAGTTGGCGGTGGTAGTAACTATAAACCTTCGTCTTCTCGTTCAACTAAATCTGGTTCCTCGTACCCATCTGACCCATCTGTCATCATTTGCATTTCATTTCTGAGATCTCTTTCGTTTATTTCTCCGAAACATTCTGCATTTTCAAAGCTTTCAAGGTAACGGAATTCAACATCAAATTCATTTAAAGTAGAGCTGAAGTTAGTTTCTTATATGCGTCCTTTTTTGTTCTTGAAAATTTGTAGTGTGCATTAAAATGTATTTCTTATAAACGTGTTTTTCTTATATGCGAGTTTCTTATATACGTTCAATTTCAGAGAGAAATTTAAGAAAAAGACATGGTGTTTTAGGTTGCGTTTCTTATAAGCGAGTTTTTCTTATATGAGTGTTTCTTATATCCGTAAAATACTTAGCTATATTCACCCAACAAATTTCAAAACTTCTGGACTGGATCTACAAACTGTTTTCTGAATTTTCAGCTCAGAAATAATGATTTACATCTTTGCTTAGTTAGCAGTGCCCCAAGCTGCGTATAGTGATTTAAGGTTTCTACTAAGCAACTTCTCTTTTGAAACCACACATGGCGCAATTCTAAAATTCAGATCTCGTTATTTCGGAACTATTGGAACTCAATGGCGTAGCGCGTGCCCAAATTTAGGCGTGGAAAGTCTTTTCATACACATAATATATGAACTATTTCTTACCTTGGCCAAGTTTTGTCTTTTCTTGCTTTGCCCTTGAAGGATGACGTAAACCAGGACGCCTAAAGCCTTGGGAAGACCTTGCTGAAGGAAGAAGGAGGCTGACGATGATGATGATGGGATTCGAATGCGGGGTTATTAACGTGTCAAAAAGCTAGATGGTGTTGGTTGGGTCAAGTTAAGAAAATTCGTATGAAAGAAGAAGGGGATGTCTATTTCATATCCTTTTGCCAGGAGGTGCAGGGACTTTCGAAATAGCAGAGCATGTCTTACTGGAAGTGGTTCAATGCATTAACTCATATTTGATGACTATTCATATTATTTCTTCAATATGAGCGTGGCGAGGCCTCTAACGGCTCGAGGCCGTGACTTCCACCGCCTACGCCTAGTTACGCTGTTGGAACTATGGAAGATGCAAAGAAACTGGGTTTGAAGCAACATATCGGACTTTTATTTGCTCGCAAAATAAGCCTTTTTGAAACACTAACATTTCGCGCCTTTTGACCATTTCAACTCTCACTTCTCTCTCTAGTCTGCTTTAACGCCTGTGGTTAATGTAAACTAACAAAGAGAACGCATCTAATAGCTTGTTACCCTCATTTTTTTTTAATTTGCTTAAAGCTTGCTGGTAGCTGTTGGTTCTGGTGATTTTTTAATTTGCTTAAAGCTTGCTAGCTGGTGGGTTTGAAATCAGACTGTTCATCTTACAACCTTCTTTCCCAGGAACTAATTTATACATATCTGCTTCTACCTTGTCTCAACCTTTAACAAGTATTTTTTTTGGTTTTTGATAGGTAGCTGCTGTTTTAAACTATTTTTGAGCAACTCCAATTCTTGTCTAGTTTTCTACCTTTTTTGATACCAATTTACGCAGGTCAATGAAAAATTAGGTGAAAATTTTGATGGTTTTCACCAGTTAAATTTTAAATAAGCTATAAGACAAGTAGTATGGGAGGCAGCGCTTAATTTTTAAAGTCATTTGCTCAAGGCTGAAATTAATACATATTGTTGTTTTCGACCCATCTTTGACAAAAGTGAGCGTCAGTCGCCTAGCTAGTGGTGGAATCAGAAATGGCAGCTCGTCAAAGTGGCAAAAAAATCCCAAAAAAAAAGTCATTTGCTCAAGGCCCAAAACTTGTGTGACGGTTATTTGGATCAATACAAACACAAAAACGACCGTCAGCCGCTTGGACAGTGGTGGATTGACCGTCAGTCGGGCCCATGAACATGCCAAAAAAAAATGTTTACAAAGTCATTTGCTCAAGCATGAAATCCATACAGTCGAATATTTATTCTATTTAAGTAATAAAAGTGACCGTCAGTCGCTCGTTTAGTGGTGGAAAGACCGTCAGTCGGCGTCATGAAAATTTTGCCTTTTTAGTGAATCTGTACAAAAAACTTAGTTTTTTGCTGGGAAGACGTTATGAGGAAAGGTTTGGATCCAAAAATTAAAAAACTATCAAACGAGAAGCAAAACCACCATTTTGCAAACCCCAAACCTTATAACCTTGGCCGCCATTTTGTTTTTAACGCTTTTTTTTTATTTTTGCTTGTTACTCCGCCAGTTTTCATTTTAGAGAAAAATGCCTGATAACAAAGTTATAGAAAATTTTATTTCCTAAAAAAAAAGTTAAGTAACTTTTTTCTCTAAACCTTACCGTTTAGGAGCTACAGCTGATTTTTTGGTTTTAGTGCCCTATTTTCTTTAACCGGCCATATTTTTAATAACAAAAGGAAAGGAACTATTTCCTATTTATATTCTTTTCACACAATGCACTTCTCCAATGGTTTGTGAGATAAATGCAAGAGCAAGCCGCAATTAAGTTTCTAAAGTGGCAGGTATCCCATAACTATCGTATAAATTTTAAAGGCGGTACGTTAAATGAAAAAATAACTATTTAATTACATGCTTTATATAAGGCGCGCTTTGTCTAAATGAAGTATTTGTGTTTTAATGTTCTGCCAAAACAAAGTGCTTAAGATGTCTGCCCAAACAAAGGCTTTTTCTGTTTTTTGTTTAAAAAAAATGAACCGCTTCATCTATTTACTTTAAGTGCCAAGGAAAAGTGCAAAAAACAACAATATATATTAATTTCAGCCTTGAGCAAATTCCTAAAAAAAACTCACGCTGCCTCCCGTACTAAAGCTATTTAACCCCAATAATTTGATTTTACGTGATATTTTTTGCGATATTAATATATCCACAAATAATTTCAAAAATGTAACTATAGTTTACGACTTATCTACTGAATCATTTGTCATTGCGTCGCTTGGATAAATGTTTATGGGAAAACATCAAAGTTCAGAATTTTTTTCTCAAAAACCATGTCAGATTTTCTTGAAAATGGAATTATATCGGGAACTTATATATGCAGATAAAAAAAAACGGATTTTACAGGATTGTAGACAAAAAATCAATTACAAAAACTGCATTCAAAGCTCAAAACCTCAATTTTTCACATACGACAAATATTTTTTCAAGCGACGATTTTGTCACTATTATTTGTCTAATAGGTAGGTCTGGTAAGGTATTCGTATTTGCCATTGCCTTTTCCTGTCCAAAATCCATGGTTTGATAAAGGCAAACTGAATGAAAATATTGCGTCAAATAATGAGCAATAGGAGATAGGAGTTCTCTTTCAGCGGCCGAATAAAAAATAAAATAAAACAAAATAAAATCAATACGAAGCGCTTTCTCTTCACAAATTTTAATGTGTAAGTGTAAGAGAAAAAACTTTAGCAATCGATTTTTGATGATTACGGGACGGAGAGGGTAAAGGAAAGGGACATTCCCTGTTGAGTATGATGTATGAGTTTGAGTATCAGTTTCGGTTTTGTTCGATTCAAACAAAATCCAACAACAAAACCAACACAATCAGACCAACATGAACAAAAATTGCAGACTAAACGGTGAAGTGAACGCCGGCGAAGACGACAAGAAAAAAAGAAAACAACATCGACCGGACGACGACGACAACCAGCTGAACTGTCTGCCTGTGCTTCTGCCAGAAGCAAAAGAATCGCCAGCCGGAGGAGGTGTTTTCTATAAAACTATTCGTTCGATAGCAAGTATCATTCAGTTGCGAACGGTTCGTTGTAGAGCAAGGATATACAAAAATATTCCAAACCGTGTTTATAATCATTTTTCTCTCGACCAAAAGAAAAGGATATTTTAATAAAATTTATTGATCCATTGAAAAGAAAATTCTCATTCCAAATTGCTTTGATATTCGGTAGTTTTTGTGAACGACGAAAAAGTCTCCCATCTAGTGAAAATTCGAAAATTGCAAATACAAGAAAATAAGTGCAAGAAAAATAGTGAAATACAAAAATATAAACCAAGTGACAAAACAAAAATTTGGATTACTATTGCAACACTCGCGGTTGGCCCTTACGTCAAAAGCTCAAAATTTCTGTGTGTGTTTATTCATCTTCTCGAATTCGATTTGATTCCTCGAAGCGTGCAGCATTTTTGTAGTTTTGTGTGTAAACCAAAAAAAAAAAAAAACAACAAATCAAACGGATTTTCTCTCTCAACAACAATATTCTAATTCATTATCGGAAAATGAAACTGTCATCTGATTTGTGTGAATGAATTGATTTGCTGCTGCTATTTATTTGCAAAGGTGAGTTCGACTTCTCTTTCTATCTTCCTGTCTTTGCTTCTTCTTTTTTGGTTTTTGGAGAGTTTAATAACTGTTCCTTGAAGCTTGGATATATTTGTAAATTTGTAGGTTCCTTCCTACATTCTTATTAATGATAAATAATATGCAATGCACCAACTGACAACGGGATTTGGAAACGAAAAGGCAGACAGACATACAGCCAGAAAGAAAAACTGCCAGACGGCTGTCGGTTTATTCGATTCTCGTTCTGTGTCTTTCCTTTCTACAATCAATTGAGCAGGTGTTGTTGTTGGTTTTGTTGTTTTTGTTTCGACTCAGGCGAAGTGAAGTAGTGTATTTTATTTTTATGCCTTGCCTATAGAAAAAAAGATGAAGAAAATGTTTGGTGTGTGTGCAATTATGTTGGCACAACAAATTCGGTGTCGCATGGCGACTTTTTTTTTTTATCAATTTCAGGCAAAGCCACATCGCCGCCGCCGCTTTTACTATGCTATGTCGAGTGCGATGATGTAGAAACAAAGGGTGACCTAGTCAATGGGGATATATTTTTTTTAATTTTTGTGAAGGTAGGAGAGAATAATTTCTGTTGTGGTTTCTGGGCAATTTTGTAGTTTTATGTTGTTGCGAGAAATTTCACATTTTATCATTGATTGTCATTTGTTTTGTTTGGGAAAACCCCGAAGTGGTGGCCAGGGCCATGACCGAGGTAAGGTAATTTGTGAGTCAGAGCCAGAGACTCGGAAGTAAGGTGACAAATGTTTAAGATTCTCCAAATTCGCAATAAAAAAGAGCTTTGCGAAATTATTGCATTTAATTTAAAGCTCGCATACTCATTTCAATGGCATGAACTATGAAGTATGCTTTTAAAAGAACACCCTCCTTTAAAAAAATTAGCTGTTATTTTTACCTCTACCCATATCCTGACTATTTCTATCAGGTGTGCAAGATTAAATGAAAAAAAAAAAATAGAAATTCATAGTGAACCATTATTTTGCATTCCCCTGAAGGCAATGACAATTTTCTTTCTCTCTGCTCATCTTCTCATTTCATCAACATTCTATACTTTCCTTGTCTTCATTTGAAATTCTATTGTTAAGCACAGACTACTACACAGTTCCAGCCAAAAGAAAATACAGCACAATTTGAATTTCATCCTTTCGTTTTCATTGCATTCTGCGAAAATTAAAAATAAAAAAATATTTTGCATATTTTCTTTCATATAGAAAAAAAAAAATCAAAAATGAAACAAAAGAACACAAGAAAAATATGTAGAGCTCTTTACAACTCAAATTGCAATTGATTGAGTTAACTGTTAATTTAATAAAGCAATCCCCATCCCCACGATGAGCATGATGAAGATACAAGATACTCTTCTTCTTTTCGACAGCGCGATACATTTAATCATCATTCACAATTTTCTGTTGTTCTTTTTTCTGTTGTCTTTATTAGATATGAAATGTGTAGTGGATATAGTAGAAGATACTTGTATGACGTGAGTAAAGTGGCTTAAAGTTGCCTTTTGCCTGATAGTTGTATGAACAACACACACACAACGCATTTGCTCATCATGCACACCCCATTAGAAGTCTACTCATGTTACGGATGAATGGATAGTAGTTAGTTTCATATGGAAGAAGGAAGGAATAAAAAAAAAATCATTTATGATAGAGAATATGGCAATGAGGAGGAAGTTAACCAAAAGGTGGCAAGATACATTTAGGTAGTCAAGCAGGTAGCACACGATACCTGCTGCATTACAACCAAGAACCAACATGCTGCCATATAGACACTACACAGTCACAGTGTATGTTTCGCCATGCCATTGACTGATGACGACTGACTATATTTATGGAATGATGGACTAGGCGGAGTGGGGGAATGGGAAAACGGAAATTCACACGGAAATAAAAAACGGAACAACCATAGGGCACACTTAAAATTGTATATTATTCAAGAACGAAATGCGGAAAATAAATTTCAAATCTATGTTTGTAGTTGTGCGCGAATGTAAATCATCCCAAGTCTTGAGGGCATTCAAATTTGTATGAGTATTGTTATTGCTACAGCAAGGGCTCAGACGGGCATAAAAGAAACGCGAGAAAAGACCTCCAAAGTTGCAACAACGTGCCGCCCAAGGTGTGTCATACTTCTCATAGCTATTTTATGAGATCTCCGCCAGCATAAAAATGAAATCATAATTATAAGTTGTTGGTATAACTTTTAGTAACTGTATGCCGGGCTTACCTACCAAACAACTTTTTTTTTTTTTTGCATTTCGTGTAGGGGTTGAGGTGGTTCTTCCAAATCAAGCCAAAGAGCGTGGGCATCATCTGTGTGTGTATCGTGCCTTTTTGTCTGTCAAATAGAATGATTTCAAATTAATTAAAGAAAAATATAAAAATTCATAACAACTGAAATACCTACAACACTTTCCATAGATAGAAATGTTTTGTGTCTATAGAATGCGAGAGAAGGAAGAACGACGATCTGTTATTTTTAAATTTCTGATGTAATAATAAGAAAAGAAGAATAGAATTTAAATTGGTTCTCATGCTCATAGGTACATTGTTTTCTTAATCATCCTCACATACTCAACATAAATTGCATTTCATAACAAGATCTCGTTATGTTGGCTACGATCAAGTGCAGTTTTGATAAGTCTTAGAAATGCCGACCGACGAGCGACGACCTCACCAGATCAAGTGGAACGTTATTTCTTCAAGGTGAGATATTCTTTCTGGTCTTTGTATAGTTTTCGATACAAACTGTAAACAAAAACCGCTTATCTCAGGATTAAATTGACATTGGCATCCAATTAAATTCGTAAATTGATAATCGCTATGCGTTCGATTAGTCGTTTGATCATCATCAGAGTTCGAGCGACTAATATGGGACGACCTGACGACCTAGAAACATTTTGAAATTCCGCTTTTGAACTTTTCATTAAAAATATGAAAACAAAAAGAAAATTAGACTTGTACTCGACTTTTGCTATCGTTTGCTTAACCAAGACCTCACAACACACACACAAAAAAAAGAAGAAAGCGTCAAGTTTTTGATTTGTTCGCTCTAAAATTCGCATTGCATGAATGCGCTCATTTTTTTGCTCGTTCTTCTCTATTCATTTCTCTTAGATGCTTTTGCATACAAAAAAGAAGAACTAACCTCCTCTCTGTGTTGCACTATCCATCACGTAGCAGCAGCAGCAGTGTAAAAAAAAAACTGAGAGAACTAAAAAAACTTGTAATTACTGACCCGCAACGAATTGTTGTATGTAGTCCCAAGTTTTCTACATAGTTTTGTGTCGTTTTTTTTTCTTTCATGTTGTTTGTGCTGTTTCGTCATGTGCTGTTCTGCTTTTAGGCTTTCATCCGATGAAAAGCGTGAAGATTTTCCTCATGCTTTAGTTTTTTTTTTCTTGTTGTTTGGCTCCTAAAAGTCTAGAGTTCATAATAAGATGCAATTTAACAAGAAAAAAAAGCTAAACAGAAAAACAAAACAGCCTTAACATTGCTCATATTTATGAGCACAAAACGACAGGCCAACAATGAAGAAGAAGAGTTAGAAAAAAAAAAGTTACGACTTTGGAAGCAGCTCAAAGACAATAAAATAATGTGGCCATAATAGCGAAAGCAAATCCCGTGAGAAAGCATTCACGCACATTCAACGAAATAATGACGAATAAGAAATAATAATTTTATGTGTGAAACAATGTTTTAGGTTTATTATTTGTGTTTTGTAAATTTTAAATAACTCGAGTGGAATTAAATGAAAATCATGTAATTCTGTCACGGTATGCTTTTCCATCCAGCAAAATGACTGAAAGGCGATGGACTCTGCTTTTAATTGCTGTGGGTCGTGAGAGTTTATTAAATGAAATAGTTTTACCTCATCTGAATCCATTAGGTAGGACATAATTCTTTTGGGTGGCGAGACAATGCGAATGAAAATGAAAATTGCCTTCCCTTGGCGTTAACTGTGGGAAACATTTAGTTTTATGAGTGCAAACGAGCCCAATACGATCCACAGAGATTCCACATCATATTTCCAACAATTTACAGTGTGAAGAATGAGGAAAAACGTAAGATTGCAAAAAGCAAATACCAGCTAGAAGTTTCAGCCTTCAATTTCTTATCTCAAAAGCCCCCTAAGCAACGACTGTAAAACGATTCATTTTAAATTTGTATCAAAAAATTGAATTTAAATCCAATTGCCAGCTGTGGGGCGCCATAGTATAGGCTTCTTGTAAGAATTCGAAAAATTTGTAGGGATGTTGTACTTTTGCCTTTGGCACATGTGTTAGCTTTTAATAATTATTTAAGCATCTCAATGCCAAACAGCGCTGTTGTGTGCCACCCATTCATCGATTATGCTAAAAGGGCGGCTTGTGCAAAAATGATTTATGTATGTTAATGTCAGTTGCCTCGTTTTTGCTTTGATACAATAATTCCCGCGACAAGTAAGTACATTTTTATACATGCCCTGATCCCCAAAAGCAGCACAAACAAGCTGTCAAAGCTTTTTTGTTGAATCCACCCTTATCAAGTCTGATCGAATGAAAACGTTTTGTGTAACTGGCAATGACATTGGTAACAGATGTCTCGACGGTTAATTTTTATATTTTTCCCACTTCTTTCTGTCTTCTTTGGGGACGGACGGGAGGGAATTTGAAATGAGTAATGGATAACACTCGACAAAAAATTCAGACTCATAAAATAACACATTTTATTTATTTTTGTGGGACAATTTATTTTTATTGACTTAATTTTGAAAATACAATTTTAAGCAAAATCAAAAGGTAAATTAATTTATTTTGATATCTTCGAGACTGAATTGCAGACGGAAAAATGCAAAGCTTCTCCCCTCACCCCTCTCTCCCCTATGAAGACACACACACAAAATTTTGTTTATAAATTTTGTTTTCATCGTCTTTTTCTTAATTTCTCCACTCAAGCTCCTTGATCTTTTCGTTTTTAATACCAAACCGTCTTCCCCTGCGGTCGTGTAACACAATAACAATAAAATACAAGAAAAAGAAACCATCAAGCGGTAGACATAAAACCAGACAGACAGACAGACAGACGAGTCAAATCGAAATGAAAAAAAGAGACCCAATGAGGATAAAGGAATATTTTTATGGCGAAGGGAAGAAAAACCGCTGATAAGTGTCAACTATTTTGGGGAGAGAAACAGAGAGCCACTGAAGAAAACCAAAATAACAAAAAAAATCGAATAAAATAAACAATTTGGTGAATTGGAGGAAAATTTATTTATTTCACAACGAAATGAACACGATTGACTTGGAGCTTGGAGGGATTTATTAATACCGCGTGCTAAATGGGATGTGACAAGTCTGGCAGATCTGGAGTTATTTTTTGTTTCTGTATTTATTTTCAAGGACTGGGTTTCGGGTGTCACGGTCGGTGTGAAGGTAGTGTGGTATGGCGCTTGCGGCGTTCAAAGTTCATTCAAATGAGTAAGCATTGGGAATGGGGGGCTAATGAACTTCCTTACAAAGAAATACATAAGTAGCTTTTAAATTTCAATGTTCACCCAACGGAAAATTGTTATTAATTTTAATTAGGTCTTTATCCTTGTGAGTCCTTACACATCGCCTGATTCTTCTCATTTTGGCTTTCATTAAATCCTACAAAAACTCAAAAAAACAACTCCATTTAGCTTATCAAAAAATTATTATTAAGAACTTACCAACCCTCGTCATTATATCCTTATTCCTTACACGTCAGCTTGTGTTGGTTACTCAGTCAAAAAACAAAGTGCACCTGTCAAAAGTGTTCGCATGAAGCGCTCTCTCGTGTGCATAAGGCACACATTAAAAACTCATTGCTACCCTTTCAAAAAATATATGAACCTACACAGGTGTATTAAGCCCACTCGGGGATGGTTGTTGTAAGGATACACAACACAAACCACCTACTTGGAAGTTTGACTCCATAAAGAAAAAAAAAAACATGAAAATTAAGGGCTGATGACGAACCAGGAACCACCAACAAAAAAGAAGAAAAAAAAACAACACTTGTGAAAAAAGCGCCCGTCTGTCTGTGTCCTTTTTATGATTTTTTTGGTTGTCCGTAACCTTCCATCCCTCTTGGTCAATCTGTTTTCGATTTTTTTCCATTAATTTTTTTTATAATTTCAATTGCCGTTGTTGTTGGTGTGTTTGGGGGTGTGTTGTAGTTGGCCATTACTGCTTCAAGCAGCAGGACATAGATCACCATGGACGACGGCTTATGCCACCAACAAAGCTTGCTCCATGCAGTTTGTCGTATTTTTTTCCTGTGTCTGTTTTCTTATGAAAAGGACTCATTTGTTTATTTCTCGTTGTCGTCGTCTTCTGGCTTCTTCGTCCTCGTCGTCGTTGTTGAGTAGCAAGCAGGAGGTTAATTGATGATGATGTGTATCTAGATTATGCCAGCTATCTTGGCCATATGTTTGCGGATCCTTTTTTATTATTTAAATTGCCAACTTCACGTTTCCACCCTTTTAAGCAGTTTTTTTTTGCACTTTGTCAAGGTGTGTGCCTGACCGTTTCCTGTTTTGCCAAATAAAAATAAAACCACGACAATGTTTAAAAGGGTTGAAAGAAATCAGAAGGTAGGGTAATAAAATAGCATGCTATCGCGCATAGCCAAGGTCTAGACATGAAAATAGTTTTCCCGAAAAGGGAGTTACACATTTCCACTTACTTCTCCTCTTTCACATATGAAATATTCAACGAGACTTGTTTGTACCTAGTTTTGAAACTGTGGGCAAGAGTGGAGACTCCATGTCGGGTAAGAATTGGCAAAAGTCCCGACCGACACATGCTACAAACTAAAGAAGGAAAATTCTGCGGCAATTTTTCTTTTCTTCGTCCTTTCTCCGTTGTTTCTTTTTCTTGTTATTTTTTTGGCTTTAGAAAAATTTTGTGGAAAAGTGTAAAAACACCTAAGGACATGGTAGGAGTGGTGTCGGGGGACGTACAGCAGAAAGGGTACATAATGAGGCTGCCATTGCCAAACTAGCAAAAAAAAATGACACAAAAAACAGCAAAACTTTATTTCATTCATTCTCATGATGAATGGTGGCGTCAAGGCGAAGAAAATGTTGTTGCATTTTATTTTCTCCTTTTATCCTTTTTTTTGCTTCTTCGGTTTCCCTTTTTCACTGCCAAGAACTTGGATGACATTTTCTTCTCAGTGGTGCAGTTGTGCGCTTGGAGTGTCTGCCATTTAGGTGGCGTATACTCGTCTATTTTTAAATTTTGCTGTTGCCAACACTTAAAACATTTTATTCGACAAAAAAAAAAATGAACAAATAAAATTTCGATTTTCTGTTGAAATTAACCTTGGACTGCATTTTCTAATTTTGGAATTTTTCCTTCTTTTTTTTTTTGTCTCATTTCAGATTGTCTGTCTGACTGTCTATTTGTGCATTCGTGTGTGTTCAGATCTCAACATAAAAAAAGAAAAACGTGCGAGCGAACATCGATGTCTAATTACCCGACAGCGACATCCGCGACACCACTAAATTGAAGCTGCTTAAAAAGGAGTGCTGACTGGCGTCTACGAGACGAAAAAAAAAACGGAAGGAAATCACAATTGGAATTGACTGACAAACAAGATTTTTTGAATTTCGCAAATAAAATTAATGAAGGCTGATTCTTGTTGCTTTACGGAATTTCATGTCTCGGCGAATAATACTTCCTTTTTGTCCACATCCTCTCTGAATTGAATTTTCGATGATATCGAAAACTTGTCAAAGAACAAAAATTGCAGAGTGATAAATTCACCTGCAAAAAACTATCAACTGAAAAACAAAGAAGACCTCTTAAGAGACAAATGTTACCAAGTATGGTTCAGCAAGAAACCACTGGAAGGCCACTAGATCAAGAGCAAACCGAAGAAGACGAACAGCAACACGATCGAGATCATCGGCAATACCATCAATCGACCGTTATTGATATTCCATCAGACGACAGCACCTATGTGGAGAATGCCATCACCTACAGTACGGAAGAGGAGAAAAAGTACCATGCGGATTATGATAGGTGCTGCCCGCCGCCATTGTTTGTGATAATGATATCGTTACTTGAGGTGAGTTTCGTTCTTAAATCAATCAAAATCAACATTTTTGAAAAAGCCAAACTAAAATCAAAGCGATGAGATGGAGTGCCAGAAGGTTGTCATGTAGGGCCTCAACTTTTTACAGTTGAAATTCTCGACGAAAATGACTTCCCATTGACCCCAAAAGGACCAAACAAGAAATATAACACTGGCAATTGGCCAACAAAAAACCATTTGTTTGTGGATTTCAATCGAACTCCAAGAAATAAAACTAGAGTACCTCAAGGCTTCTTAATTGCTCCTATTATATTCAATTTAATAATGATTGCTCAGTTGACTGAATTAATTTGACACATTTGTGTAAGGAAAATTGTCGTATCTCTCGACAAAATTCATCCCCAAGCATATCGAAATACTAATGTTAGTTTTCCATCCCCCAGAAGTTCCATAAGCTTAAACAGATAGAGACTTGATGTCGTCACAGACGAATTAGAAATTCTTATTCCCTTCAAACACACACACATACACCCACAAGACGCCAAGTCATTCATTACAATAAAAGTTTTATGAAGAAAGGGCAATAAACTATCAATCTATGCAACCTAAACCCTTGTCGACGTCGTCGTCGTGTTGGTCGTCATCGTCTTTGAACATAGTAAAACCAGGAAAACCCCATTTTACAAGTGTGTAGTAGTGTATAGTTACCAACAACCCTCTTTAGTCGAAGAAACTGTCTGGCATCGATAAAGTCTCACACTTATGGCCTGGAAAACAAAACCACAGCACAGAAACAATTTGAAAACTTTCAACTTGTTTTTTTTTTTCGTAGGGAGTGAGTGGGTGGTGTTCGTGTGTGTGTTTGTGTGATCGAGTATGTCACTCAACAACCCCCGTTTTTATTTTAGTTAGAGAAGGAATGCGTGTTTTATTTTTATACAACGAAGATGGAGAAAACAAACCTATTAATAGAAGGCTGGCGCTGCTGCATGGTCGTGTCTGGAAGACCATGGAGACTCAATAACCATCCCCCCAACCCTCGCCGCCACTTGTTTTATTTCCAATCAATTTATATGGGAGTGAGACACAAAATTGCTTTCAAAATGAACAGGAAAAAAAAACTACTGACAAGAGGGTTGAATTTTCCGCATTAGATTGATTAAATTTACTTCGTTTTTGGGCACCTAAGGGCTTGCCGAAGACACAAGCTGATGGTTCTTGCCGCAAGAGAACAATGAAGAACATTCGAACATCATCTATGCGAGGAAGACCCAGAGTGAGTTATCTACCCACAACTTGCAACTCATCATTGTTGAATGTATGTTGTCTGCTGCGGGCTCTGGGGCCTCATATCGTCTTTCTGATTCCTTTCATCTTGGTTTATATGGAATTCGTGTGCCCTTGCCCTGTGCTGTTTGTCCATCAAGCGAGCAAGACATTGGGGAGACATCCAGCCAGACAGACACATTTTTTTTGTTTTTGCGAGAACACACCCTTGTGTAATGGCAAGTCGACTGGGTGTCTTGGCATTTTAAAAGATTTATTAAAGCCTCCTTCCTTGGATTTTTTGCTTTTATGGCTTGAATGATGCTTTCTCATGGGATGTGTTTATTTATAAATTTTTAATGTTTGTTTTTGTTTTTTTTTGTGTCTCATTGCAGATTGGTGTCTTTCTCTACGACTACATGACCGTTGATTTTCAACCCGAACTGAATAGTCCAATATCATCGGATTCGGTGCTTATCTATCGGCCGGATCGTCGTCAGGAGATATGGCGTTTCGTATCGTACATGGTGTTGCATGCGAATTGGTTTCATTTGGGCTTCAATGTTGTGGTGCAAATGCTGTTCGGTTTGCCACTGGAAACGGTGCACGGTTCGGCACGAATTGCGTGCATCTATTTGGCGGGTGTGTTTGCCGGTTCGCTGGGTACGAGCGTCGTTGATTCGGAGGTGTATCTAGTTGGTGCTAGCGGTGGGGTGTATGCGCTGTTGGCGGCGCATTTAGCGAATTTATTGCTGAATTTTGGCGAAATGAGATATGCTGTGTCGAAGCTGGCATCGGTGCTTATATTTGGTAAGTTTTTCTTCTATTTTTTTTTTTGCAAAATATTAATCCCTCGATTTATTAATACTCCTCTGTTGAAAAGCCGTTAACTAACCATCAATATTGTTTTGTTTTTTCTCTCATTGCAGTATCATGCGACTTGGGCTATGCACTCTATTCGCAATATGTAAATGAGCCAAATACCGCACCCGCTGTATCATACATTGCACACATCACAGGAGCATTAGCTGGTCTAACAATAGGTCTATTAGTATTAAAGAATTTCGAACATAAAACCCATGAGAATCTCATGTGGTGGCTAGCGTTAGGGGTTTATACCGCATTTACAATATTCGCGATTGTATTCAATCTAATCAATACAGTGACTGCGCAAATACTCGAAGAAGAGGGTGAAGTAATGAAACAACATTTGCTTCATGATTTGGGTGTTTCGTAAAATAAAAATTAAACAATTAACATTAATATTTAGTTATTTTTGTTTTTTTCATCCTGAAGTCCAGTAATTTTTAAGTTTCAGTTTTTTTTTTATTTAATTATTTATATTCTCTCTCTCTCTCGCTCATAATTCTTTTAATAAATAGATTAACAAAAACACTCGCAAAAAATCTACTATAAAATAATTAATTTTCCTATAATAATTTAATGAAAAAAAAAATTAATAAATATATTTATTGTTTTCTTTTTTTATTTTTTTTATATAAATATGTTGTGTATATTTTTTCATTAATTTTAAGTAAACTTTAATCTCAATTAATTAATTTATGAAATTGATCCCAAAACGTGAAACAAACTGTTGTGATATTACCAAAGACTGATTTGTATAAAGAAATATGAAAAAACGTAAGTTAGTTAAAAAAAAAAAAAAAACTCAAATCCAAAAAGTTAATATGTGTAGAAAATACTTGTGTAAATATACATGAAAGAAAGTGTGTAAAATAATAATGTGAAATATTTTAATTTCCTCCTAACTTCTCGCTCTCTTCGTCTCTTCTTTTTCGTATGCGCAAAATCACACACATAAAGAAAAGAAACAAAAAAGAACAGCAGTGTGGTGGGTGGGTTTTTCTGTGTAAACACCGAGTTTACTGCAGTTCAAAGGTCACCTACTTCCCTTATATAATTTTTGTTTTGATGAACACATTTTTTCTTGATCAGTGATTTTTCAGAAGTCAAAAAGACAAGACAAAAACAAACGCTATCGAATCCTTAATTATTCGCAAGGAAGCAAACTCAAAAACTCTATTGAAATAACTTAAAACTAGTCGACAATTCAATATTATTAAATATAAATCAAACAAAAAATATAACTAAATTAGTGAAATAAATATTAAAAAATATATATCAATAAAAAACAGAAATATCTACTAAGTTTAAGGTTGTTGATAAATTATTACAAGGAAATACAAAATAATTTATGATTTTTATTGAGAAAAAGCCGCCAAATATCCTACAGTATAAATTTTTTGTTTAAACAAAGCAACTGACTCAAAAAACTAAAACTGACTCTTGAAAAAAAGGCTTAACGAATTAAAAGGGAGAAACACAAAAGAGTATTATTATTATTATTAACTTTATTTATTTGTTATATTTTTTTATTATATTATTAATATTTTATATTATTTTGTTTTGTTAATTAAAAAAAATACAAACGATGATTGTAAAAATTCAAATGAGGAAAAATACAACGAATATCTTCCGTTTCGTAAATTTTTTATTTGTTTTACTTTGTTTTTTTAATGTGTAAAAACGATATTAATGAATTATAAACAAAAAAAATATTAAAAACTTTAAACCAAAGAAAATAAATTTTATGTAAATGTAAAATTAGTCTCAGCAAGAACATAAAATATAAAAAAATGAAATATTTATAAATGTCCACTCAGAATAACATTCGAATTTTTGTTAATTAAAAAAATGTATAATCATCAAAATGTAAACAAAAAGGTCCCTTTTTCGTTGCAAACAGAAACTACTGTCGCTGATGCAAAGCAATTATAGTAACCATTAAACAAAAAAAAAGAGATGAAAACACTGCCAAAAATAGTATATGTTACAAAAGAAAAAAATCAAAACAATAAAAAAAAAATTCAATAAAAAAAACTAAATTATTAAAAAAAAATTAAATATTTTGTTTTTATTTTACTTGGTTTGGTAGTTAATTGGGAAGTCGATTTTCTGCAAGAGGTTTTTAAAGGTGCTTCCGTTACATTCGCGTTGTACGGCTAAAGAACGAATCTCTGCACTTGAGATTGCTACCAAAGTCCAAAAGATTTCGAGAAGAGTGAGTATTACCGTGACTTTTGTTAAAAGAGAAAAAAATCAACAAGATATACCTATAGATAAATGAAACGTTACCGCGGTGTTACACAGGTAAGTTGGTATACAGGGTGTCCTCTAATTCATCTGCCATACTTTGGGATGTGATGCTGTGTCATTCTAAGAAAAAAATTGTTTTGCAATTAAATCTGATTTTGAACTTTTTCACCACTTTTTGAAGATTAAAAAAAAAGCTGACCCATATTAAGATCAATTTCTCTGACAGTATTAATATTAGATTCTTCATTTTTGACTTTTTTTTTAAAGTGTAACGCAATATTGCAATTTCCTAATTTCCTTCGACAAAACGTCCCACCTTGACTACGCACCTGATATACAACTCATTACCGCTGGACATATATCAAAACTAATCCACCGTCGAATAACAACACCCAATTATCGCCCTGTATATTTACCATATTCCATACCCAGGCCTCCTACCTCACGACAAATACGACCGCTGATATGAATTCTTTTGTCGATGGTATTTAACTTTACCACCCTCATGATTCACATCCATTCACGGCAGGAAAAACTATAAGTAGAGGAATTATAAATGGGGGAATCAACTACTTCAGAGTGTATATTTACAAGACATAAAAGTCGCTTAGCGTCCACTTGTTTGCTCTTCAGTTTGCTGCTGAAGACAGGTCCTCAAACCACCGTTTACGCTGTTAAAGTGTTAACACACTAGAGCCAGAACGTACCACTCACTCCGGGGGTCGTTCATCGTTTACCTTTAGCTAATTGCTAAAGCAAAAGTGTTCAATCACTATTTACTCTTGAATCAACTCTTTCAGATAATGTATTTGTGAAATTTTCATGGCTAATACTGTTGTATTCAATGATGGTTTCTGTGAAAAAAAAATCGAAAAACCTCATAAAAGAGTGGGAAAACTGGAAAAAGCAAACAAAGATCAGATCGGGTATTTGATGTTTTTTGTTTCAAAATGGGTTTTCGAAGGGAAAAATAGAAAGTTCTTGATGAAAATCTCGGAAAAATCATTGGTTTTCAAATGGAAAATTTTTGATTTGGAACTCGGAAAACTCTGCGAGAGCACGAAGAACTTCAAGACCTAAAATCAAGTTTTTGCATGGAATTTTTAAGGTCGTTGGTTTATTTGTATGACCGGTAGGGATTAGGGAGTCTAAATCCGCCTTAGTAAAAACAAATTTTTGGGAAAATCTTACGGGAAAGTCAGCAAATAAGGGGGACAATCGAAAGCTGTTTGGAATTCTGAGTTTTTGTGAAATACATAGTTTGACACATCGGAAGAACGAAAATTTATTGAATTTTTCAACGAACTTAGCATTTTACTGCACGCTTCAATGAAAGTAGAAATTTAGTTGTAAAGCTTGGAAAAATTCAGATATGTAGTTCTCTTTTTCAATTGGATTCAAGCAAATCACATTGCATTTTAACAATTATCTGCTTTATTATAATTATTCTGGAGTTGCTCTGAAGGGTGGCGAGACGAATTCGCACGGTCGGCTAGTTGATCAATAAAAACTAATTAATCTTAAAAGTAAACAAACGTTTGGTTATCATTTAAAAATGAAACAAAGAGTTGGTTAAAATTTCGGAGTCTGGAAGTTTTCTACCCAAATGTACGTTGCTTGGGAACGACCCTGGATCCGCTGAGTCATACCTCAACCTTTGGTAAAGAGACAACACTACAAAAAAAACATTTTGGACTAACCTTTAAAACTTTAAAACGTTTAGATTGATATGATTAGGTACAAAGTGATAAGATTAGGTATAGGGCTGCTTGATATTCAATTTTAAGCGGTGTTCAATTTGTCTTGGCCGAGCAAACTTTTGACTTTGAGGTCATAACCGTAAAGTTTTTTATATATTTGCTTGATGGACAAAATAATAATAGAAAAGCATCTCTTTAATAAGTGCACCCAAAAACCCATACATTTTATGATACATGGGAAAAATCGAAAACAGTAAAAATTGAATTTTGGGTTTTTTACCTATTTAATTGTAGCATTTTTTTTTTTATAATTAGCATACACTCAAGGGATTTTTTATGCCCTTATTATGCCGTAGACACAGTGAGTGCTTTAGGAAGGAGGAAAGGAGTTGGAGATCAGGTGCCTGTGTACATTGGTCTTAAATTCCTGAACATTGCAATGATTTGGAAAGACAGAGTGTGGAAGGGAGTTCCACATTCGCGTAGTACGGCTAAAGAACGATTCCCTATACTTGAGGACGACCGAAGTTGGGCTCAAGGGTGAACTGATGGGCATTCCTGGAGGCGCGGGTATTACGGTTGAATATCTTAAGGGGAGGATGCAGCTGGCTATTTCACTAGAGCAAATACAGTTGAAGTAACGGTAAAATTGGTAATTCTCAAGAATTTGACATTACTCAGACCACATTAATGGCGTATTTTGAGTAAGGATATTGGTTAACATTAACACACTACAAGATCAGTCTGACTCAAGAAACGAAGACGGTGAACCATTTGAAGCGACGCGATGATGAATTCCATCGCAAAATCATTTTCAGTGACGAAGCTCCCTTTGTCTCAATGGGTTCGACGATTCAGAAAATAAGTTAGTGTCGAAATATAAAAATAGAAATAACTTCCTATGGAAAATTTCGCAGGGAATAAGTCTACTCAAAAATTCTGTCTTGCATTAACCAAAGAGTTGTATTGAATTTTTTTGGCGGCTACCATTTAGTCCAAAAGAAATAAATTAGAAATTCAAGGTGAGCTCCACAAAACCTATTATTTTTATGCAGATTAAAGCGAACATCTCGACGAAATTTCAATCAAACCAAAAGTGATTCCGAATTAACCCAACTCGAAGACGAATGTCGAACAACCAAGAAGAATCTTTGGACAATTCAATCAGCAACGATTTAACGATCCCTTGAAATTAGATGCAGCCTCCCAAGGGAACACCATTTATTTAGTGATCAAATGTCCCCAGGGGTCTTGGTATTTCAACATTGCGAGCGGTCATAAGCCGCGTAACATCATTATCAACCGCCTGACAACGACGACGACAACCAAAAAACGGACAGCACAGTGACATTAATGAAGCTCAGCCAGTCAATGCGTTCAAACGAATAATAAAATTAAACGAACGGATCAACAAAACATCGGACATATGTAGTTAAAGAAATCTCAAATTAAACGCGCTCGGACCACACCGATCTGCGAAACGAGTCTGAGAGATGCGCTCGGAATTTGGTAAATTTTGGCATTCCAGCTGCGATCATCAAACTGCGACAGCAAAGGTCATTACTCAAATCCGATCTGTCTTTTAGTTTCATGAATGTATAAAACCGAAAAAGGATGCTATGCGAGGATATGCGTCAATCAGTGTTCAATAAAAATGCATTCCGCAGCGTTCCAACTCTCTGGGGGATATCACAATGAAGTTGTTCGTTTTCAGATTAAGTGGGATTGAAATTGTTGCATTGGGACCTTGGACGGCTCGGCGGCAGCAGCGCCAACGATCAAATGACATTGGAACTGGTCGCCCTTCTTCTGTGTGGCATCCAATCACAATGGCCAGAGAGCCCATGTAACCGCTGACATATTCACTCAAACGTCATTCGATTTGTACGTTTCCATGTTAGGCGATTTAATGAAGACCTCTTGTTCTTTGCTGTAGGCATCGCGGGTTGTCGTCACTTTTTTACTTAGAGCGTCCAATCGATCGTCAATAATGGTGATTAAAAGAGTGCAGAGCTAAAGGCAAAGGAATGCCATATTCGGGCATGGTTGCCGTGTAATTTTTTTCTACCAACATCCCAACAGCAGAAATACAAAATGATATCCTTTCGTCAAAACACCAAAGGAACAAAACGTTTGGTCACTACAAATGAAAAAATATGAATGTGTAAAACATGGCCTAATTGAAGGACAACGAACAGCAGCTTGGCTCATGAATAGTAACTGCTTCGAATTCGTGGAATATATTTTCTGAAAAACGATTTAATTGAATGTCCAGTCCTTCGACTGACGAAAAAACGTCCCAAAACTCTCTCTGGACCAAGTTCAATGGCCAAAAGACTCCAAGAGACCATCATATCTAATTGATGCTTTATTCTAAATGCGAATGTACCCTGGCCTTAGCTCGATATACACAATTTTTTGTTGCTGTCCCAGAAGGCTTAATCCCTGCTATTGACAAGCAAACAAACATATCATAAGGCCACTGCGAGATGATCCCAAAACCGCCAATCAATGATGCGGCCGAACTGTGATGGCTTGCGTGCAGCAGCGGTCTAATCATAAGGCCACATATCGATCGATCGATTGAGGCCAATCGACTGCGATCAATGTCTATTTGCGGTGTCTGTCTGTATGGCTCCTGGTATGGTGGTTGTTGCTTTGTGTGATGCTGCTACGGCTGGACATTAATCGACCAGTTTGACCAAACCATGAGCGATCAAAAGCGCACATCAGCAAACAGATTGGAATTCTCAAAAACGAAAAAAAGAACAAAATTCGTTCAAGTTCTGGCTCAGGCCAAGTCTCCGAATTATTCAATTCATGATGAGCCAGGAACATCAATTAGAGATTTTGTGATCATTTTGAAAATGCAAAACACTTGCTCTTTTTCGAGAAAGGGGGAGCAATGGCAGAGAAATGAAATGAGATCCTCTTACAGATCTCCGATGGCTGCAGCAGCGGCTGCTGTGTTATGGCAGCGGCTGCCAGCGAGAAGTCGACCCGCTGCCGATCTCATGCCTAAAATCGTCCAAGGCATCAATTATCGGTTTTTTGAAAGGATCAATGTTTTCGTTGCCGAAAAATGAGACCATCTTCCGTTCATCCGTTGGTCCGGTCCGGTCCGGTTGGATAGAATGTAGTCGGTGGTTGAACCTGAATATTTCTTAAGGATGTGTGCTTGACTTGCGAAAGAGATGAATTAACATGCGACCAGGTGTGGTTTTGGTACAGGTGCTAGATGTACACATCTTCGTTTGGTGCGTCGTCGTTGTTATCTCTTTGTTGGTCGGGTTTCGCTTTGCTTCTCATTTTTTCTTCCGTTTTTTTAGTCTTCTTGGCTTTTTTTGTTTATATTTTTGAGAAATTAGACATGTTGCGTGCAAGAAAATATGCTCAATTTGGTAAAGGGATGCACGAGCGAAAAAAATTGAAGCTCCTCAAGAGCCAACTGTTTGCCAAGCATCATAATTATACTTAAAAAGGGATTTTGTTGATTAGACGACTCGTGCTATTGGCGTGTATAGCTGATGTGTCGAATGATAGAGCTCTGTACATTAGTTTGATCTTAGAGTGCGTCTCAGGAATACTTGCAAGGATTCATATTCTGCCTCAGTCGTTGTTTTTAATCGTAAAAATGCGGTCTCCTATTCCCTCCTTCAAGTACCAATTCAACATACACACTCTGCTGGCTGACGATGGCGATGTTATGTCGGAGTGACGCTTCCCAGCCCATTTTTGTTCAAAAGGAATTCGTTAAAGAGGCAATCAATTACTTCAAAGCTTCATGCCTCGCTAATTAATTTCACCAGCAGCTCAGACTGACATACACAAAAGCCCGTCAGCATCAGCAGACAAAAGGGCCAGAGACACAGGGGGACCCTTTCGTTTCGTCTTTCAAACGCAATTACTCGCGTGTTGTATATCAACTGCGCTCCTCGATTATGGTCTATTTTAGATCTTTGAATTTAAGGATTGGCATTCAACGTATACGCATCGCGAGATGTTTAACTCAGCATGGAACCCTTTTTATTGCTTATAGGTACTCATTTAATGCAATGCAATAAGTACACTCGTATGGAACCGTGCGTCAGTCGGCCGTTCATTGAATCAACAATAAAATTGTTTTGCTGCATTGCCAATATGGATCTTGATCATTTCAACCATCGCAGCTACAACAAATACAAATGAAATAAATAATACACGAAAATCGAAATAATTCGCGTGGGCCCCCTGCAGTTCCAGGAATCATCATCCTGCATAATGCGGTTTCAGCGTTAAATGCCTCACTAGAGTGCAGTCCTTGATCAGATATCAACAAGCCCAACTCCTTGTCTATGTCTATATGGTTTTGGGTACCCTTCCTATACTAATAGGACGAAGTTTTAGCTATCATCGTCCTCATCGTCATCATCGCCCAGCACTAGCAGCAGTCCACTGATCGAATCTTCTTCTTCACCGACAGTACTTGCTGGCGCCAAAAAATTGCCATGGCAGTGGCTTACACGATGCATGCTCAAGTACATTGGCAACACCTACTCATTTTCCCAGGATACCTAACCTATTTGCTTGCTCGCTGCCACATGAGATGACCAAAAAGAATCAAGACGAAGGTGATCGCACGGATTAATGCGACCATAAGCAGGCACACACCGCTAAGTTTCAACCTCCTCTGTTCCTATAGTTTGTTTTTGACGTTCTGACTTGACTTCAAGCTGCCGAGTGTAGCCGAAAGGCAAAGCCAAAGTGAGATATTTCTTGTTAACATTGCAACATCAGAGGTTCTGGTGTTTTGCCACCGCTTTAACTCCAATGAAATTAATGAGAGGCCAACTCTATAGCTCGTTTCTATTATAGCGCAAAAAATATTTATTCACTGCACTAAGGTCAAATTGGTCATAAATAATTGATGAACCTTTTCTCTTTCCATTTGGTTGTGCGTTGCGTTAGTCTATCTCTACATTTTGTTAATAAAGTTTTCGTGTTGGTCCCGTTTCTCTGTTTAAGTAGATAAATGTCCAACCCTGCTCTTAATTTTATCTCCTTTTTTCTGTTGGCCAATATTGTATAGATCCCTATCAGGGTGCGAACTGCTAACATTTCACTGTGAATTAGACACGCATGGATGGCAAAATGGTTGTTGTGTTTTGTGACTTTGGAAAATGAAAAGGTTCGAAGATGAATTGGACAGCAGCGATGCGCAAATAAAAAGTTTGCTTGCGTTAATTGGTCGACGCTAAGTGCATAATTAGTAGGGGATTTAGTGCCGATTTGTTGCCATTGCGGCAAGTGATTTTTCTTCTTCATTTTTGTTTGTCTATTTTCGGGAGATTAGAGATAACACAAATAAAACAAAATGACTTCTGCGTGGGTACCTGAAGGAGTTGGCAATTTGTTTTGCTTTTTTTGTGTGTTAGGGAATTTTCTAATCGGGAAAAGATTTTGTGTTTTTTTTAAGGATCCACGTCGGATGAGTTTTAAAGTGATTCTTAATTAGTATCCTAATTTTGATCTTATTATGTATTCGCTCTTCAGGACATGGTCCTTGAACCTGCAAAATAATGGTCCTCTGTAAAACTGAACAATAATTCTCTTTAAAATGAAGGACAGCACTTGATTATTATTTGAATTTTCTGTAAAAAATTTTAATCAAATTTAAAGACTGTCAAATGAACTTGTCAGACGGGTTTTTCCTGTCATCATCAACTTAGGTCCTTAAGTCTCTTTAGCACATAGGGTTACTTTGAAACTGGCAAAGGGTTTTTAAGAAATGATCTCCAGCCGCCTACAACTTTTGCTTGGTGTCATTGATTCCTCGTTCATCTCTTAACTTGCAGCGCAGCCATTACCTTTAACCTTTTCCTCCTTGTGGGTGTGAGATACACTTATAAAGTGTATTCTTCTTAAGGGTTTAGAGCTTTGGAATGGAATATAGCAAAAATTATTTCTTTAAATTGACATGCTACGTACTTTATTCGAAAGAAAACCTCCTCTGGCATTATAAACTAACCATGAATTCTGACAAGGGAACATCATAGTAGAATCGCAGTCGATGCTGGGAATTTGGAAAGACCACTTCTTTAGACTGTATAACGGCGATGATGAACGAAATCCCGCCGTCAGGCAGGAGTCTTTCATCAGACACGATGATAGCCAACAATTCCGTAAACCCGACTTAAAAGAAGTGAAAACGGCAATATCACGGCTGAAATTCAACAAAGTCGCTTGGGCAGATGGTCTAGCTGCCGAGCTGTTAAAGCAGCAGGCGACGACGTCTGAAGACTTTCGTCAATAATCTAATTGGTCCTTATCAATGTGGGATCAGACCAATAAAGTCAACCACTGATCAAATTTTCACTTTGCGGCAGATTCTGGAAAAAACATATAACAGCCAAATCGATACCCACCACCTTTTCATCGATTTTAAGGCCGCGCATGACTCCTCCGTCAACACCAGAGGCACTATCTTCCAAAAGTCTGTTCAACTTCTCGCGTACGCCGATGATATTGATATAATGGGAAGAACACAGCCAGCGTGATGTCAATGGTGCCTTTGTGAGAATTGAGACAGAAGCAAAAATGGGTTTAGCGGTAAATGAGGAAAAAACGAAGTATCTATATGCTGTCTTCGAGGAGGGACACCCAACACCGACGGCGACGGACAGAACGTCACAATAGACGCATATAACTTCGAGGTAGTAGAGGAGTTTGTCTACCTAGGCTCCACTATGAACACGGGCAATAACACCTGCGGTGAGTGTGATCAAAAGAAGAATAACTCTGAGGTAATCGCTGTTTCTTTCATTCCAGTCCTGCTGTATGGTGAAGAAGCGTGGACCTTGACAAAATCGGATGAATATGCCTTAAGCTGATTCGAGAGGAAGGTTTTTCGAGTCATGGGGAATGGAGAACAAGATTGTACAGCGAGCATTACGGGTTATATAACGACACGGACCTAGCCAGAAGGGCCGAGTTTCAGAGACTTAGATAACTCGGTCGTTTAGGGCGCATGGACACGAATGCTACCGGAAAGTCTTCGACACTATTCCCGAGGGACGTTGAAGTAGAGAAAGACCGCGACTCAGGTGGCGCGCCGACGTGGAAGAGGACCGAGCTGGCTGGCAGAGACTGTTGATTGAGGCTCAAGTCCACAACGGACTGTAGCACCACCTTAAGTAAGTAAGTTAGATTTCTGATATGCCAGGCCTGACTGGCTCGGTTTTAGTCCAGTCACTAAGCCCAATTTTCGATGTCTTTCTTAAACAATTGGCCTACGAGTGACCAATCGTTTCGAGCTTATCGGCTAGAGAATTCACATATCCCCACTGAAAAAGTTAAGCGGCGATAAATTTCTCCGTCTTGGAGGCCAATTCACGCGTCCGTAACGTGAAACTATGACTATTGAACTACTGAACGTTCCTCTCAATATCTAAATCAATTGCGGTATGTTGCTCAGTCTTGTTGAAACCACCTGCAATTCATAGTTGTTCAACAACAGTCAGTTTTTGTGGACGTAATGTTGCCTCAACTCACACTTGAGGATATTCATGGTTCATGAAAATAGGGCGGAACCAAAAGTGAACTTTATTGGTAAACAATATTCATGCGATACCTACGTATTTCGAACATTACCATGATTTTCAAAACAAATTTGCACAATTCGTAAGGGTTGTTCAGACGTCAGTCTATTCATTTTGAAATGCCAAACCAAGGATTTAAGGATTTTAAGACCAAATGTCGGTACTTCTTGAGAAAAAAAAGACAGCCAGAAAAAGTGGGCACAACAACTATTTAAGCAACCGCTTTGATTCTTCAGTTTGCTTTAAAGTTAAAGCACACTGGGTCAGAATCTGAATGTCTTTGCAGACAGTAGACGTCTCAAAAAGGAGTTAAAAAAAAAGCAAAAACACGAACCCTGAGGAATATTCTTGCTTTACTTAAACACGCTAAAATCTTTTCGGACAAAAAAAAAAAACAACGTCATAGAACATCCAACCAACCGAACCGAACGAAACGACCATTTGGAAAATTATCTCGGCCAAGGCTAAATGAAGATTTATAATAACTTGAGCACACTTCTTATACCACCAATTCATAAAAGAGCCCACTTCAATTTAATGGCAAAGATAGATTAAAATAAATACAAAATAATATTGCTCTGCCTTGCTTGCATCATCAAAGAACGGAAGGAGGTCGATCGAGAGAATCCTCAATACATTTTTTTTTCTTTTTTTTCCGCTATAAAATAAAATCTCAAAAAAAGTCAAGGTTGTTACTATTATTGTAAAACGTTACTGCATTCATCTTTTTTTTTATTGAACATTTCCTACCATCATCGCATAATCATGCAAAAAAACCAAATGAATGCACAACCAGTTTTGATCCAATTTTTGATATAATTTCAATGGCTCTTACTGGCTTTTACACTTTTTCCCTTTTGCTATTTCCGTTTACAAGCATCGTCATACTATAAAGGAACGAAGGTATCAAACAGTAATAAAAGTTAGTAATAACGGGACATGGAATGACAAAACGTAATGCAATGCAACGTAACTCAAACCAAACCTTCATATGGGAACGAGAAGGAGCACACTCTGGTGGGAAATACTTCAATGGCGGAGGACATTTTTATGCGAGCATTTTTGTCGCTGTTTCGGTTATGAGGTTTTGCTATGACTTTTCCAGGACCTCTTTTTTACTTTACTTGGATTTTTTTAAAGTTTGTTTGGAGTGATTTTTGTGGGCAACTCGCGTCGTTGCCAGACAACGGCAGTGAATGAAATTTTATTATTAAACTTTTTCTTCTCTCATGCAGCTCATATTTTGTTCGTCCAATTTTTTTCTGTTCATATATTTCGCCAGTATGTTGGTGATATTTTTTTCGATTTTGCCAAAAAAAACTCCATGGCTGCCATGTACAGTATATTGTCGTTTTTCATTCGACGTCCTCGCGCTCGCACGGAATGTGTATGAGTTGAGTACCATGGAACGAACATCTCTACCTTTGGGTATTTTAGCAAAAGTTTCTGCATGGCAATAGGCGTGAGGGTGATGTGGGGGCGTTTTTTGAAATGCGCTTGAATGGAATGAGATGCATTTGACAAACGGATATGGGGGCGCAGGTATACGGAAATCCCCGGTATGAAGTAGTTTGCATGCGGGCTCAGTGGATGCAAAGGGAAAGATTCTGTCGAATCGGTATGCTTTGTGTGCAATGAAGGTTGCAGATTTGTAGTGTGATTTAGCAAATCCTGTTCTTTGATAGCATCGGCGCGGGTGTGTTTTTTTTGTTACCCAACTTTTTCAAAGAGGAACGGTGACACGGTGTATGTGTCATCAAGAACAAAGTGAAAATCGAGAGAGTCTGAAAGAAGAGCTCAAATGTTGAATTGAATGGATGGAATTCCAAGAGGACGAGTCTGCTTTATTCAACTATGAACACAAATTCTATTGGAAATGGCTGGTTGTGTGTTTTTTTTGACAAGAATTAATGTATTTCAAGCATATGACCTCGAATCACTGGCAATAACGAGCTATGTACAAGGCCACGCCAATTAAAGCTCTCATCACGCTGAAAGGTGAAGCTTTGAAAAATTGATACCTATACTATGCAAGTATCTACTATTTGATTTGAATGGGGAATGCACAAATGAAAGTGCCTGTAGATGTCATGGGAGCGCATTAGATCTGTGTATTCTAATTGGAAGCAGAGATTCAACGACTTGGAAGGTTAAAGGCACAGATGAGTGTTGTGTAAACTGATGAATACAAATTGACTGAAAATACTACCTGTCTTCATTCGGGCTTTCATGCGATATGAAAAGAGTTAAATTAAAACACAGCTGTGGGTAGGAAAAGCTTGTGTTCTTGCTCGTGTTCATTAAATTTAAGTTTTTGAAGAAGAATTTAGTTTTTTCCTTGGCTTCGTTGTTTTTCTATGAATGGATTTTGTTGCATCCATCAGGGGTGAGGAGAATGTCCTTAGAAATAATATGGTTGAATGAGTCGCATGGATTTTTTAATTAATTTTTGTTTAAAGGCCTTGAGGCATGAAACGTGCAGTAATTGTGAAACATCACGGATCATTATTCATTCAAGAGATAAGGATATATGGTTATTTATTTAATTGGAGTTGTCGAGGGAGGGGGCGATGTATTCACAGCAGATTATAGTTTTTCCAAGCTCAGTCAGGGCGGGACTTTAGAAGGTCTTGACAGAATTCGGCTTTCTACATAAACTAACAAGAGTAAACACATCTGACGCTTGATACTATCGTAAGGTGTTTAGGTTAGCTGCCCAGATGCATCCACAACCTCGACGGACCCCTTAGTCTCGCGTTGCAGCTTGGAGAAAGCAATTTGTGTTCGTTAGCTTACCACGGTTGATATTGAAAATTTTATGTTTGATCGTTTGTCAATAAAGATGATTCCCGAAAATTTTGATAGGCTTAATTGGGATGGACAACTAGTTCGTAAGAGTAAGGGACAGCGATCAAGAAGCTCGGAGTCTAGTTATGGTAAAGACGTAAGCAAATCAACAACGGTGATGATGATAAGGAAAAGTGTTCAAATCTACTGATCATTCAAAACTCACTAAAACAAACCAAAAACTCCGCAATATAAATTACAAAATTGATGCAGGTTTTTTTGTTTTTTTGTTCGTTTAATCAAATTATCGGAAACATTTATGCCTGGCGTAATGGCTGTGAATATTAAATCACAATTCATAGAAACCCACGACCAAAACAATTCATTATTTCGTCTCGTCTTCTTTTGTCATGCTGGTTTCGGACGTCGCTTCGTCGTCGCCTTGTGTCGCAGCCAAAATATATCAAAATCCAAAAGAATCATAATATCGTCGCGTCGTATCTGCTCATAATGAAGCCACCATCAGACCTGCCTAAAAAACACAGAAGGTGCTCAATTCACGATAATAACAATAATGGTCTGAAAGAAGTTTGAGGCGCGATCGATGGAGAACCCAAATATGGAAACACAAAGGCACGACTGCGAGCGCACTCCAAAAACAAGTCGAAAATAAATTAAACGAAAACAAAACAATTCGGATCCTGTGTCTTGTCCGTCCGCACGGATCGGAAGTTAAATGGAATGCAGGCAGAATTTTTAATTGTTCTTATTTTTGTCCCTTTCACATTGACGAAAGAAAATACAATCATTTTTGTCGTGAAGGTTTTGGTGACTGCTGACAATGCGTGGCAAAGACTGTCCGAACACTCACACACAACGCGCACATGTGGTGCTGGTGCCATTACCATTACCATTCTGTGGCACGCCACAATGCCGCTGAAAATTTTGTATCGATCGATGGTCTTTGGCATTCATCTGCAGCATCAAGTAGCGGACCTCTGGTCAGCTACACGACAATCAAGAGCAAAACGAATACAGCAACGGCGGCGAAGACATTGAAGATGGACAATTGTGTGGCGAAATTCCTTAAAGTTCATTCAAAAGGACAGGTGTAACTCGGCGCCTGGACATTCACCAGCTCAACAACAACCATTGGACGGGATGAAGCTTCTGCGTGTTATTTTTGCATTGCTACGATGAGGCTGTCCAAACGATTTTTCGAACGTTAGGCGCTTTTCGTTTGCTGGTTTATGCATCAGCATCTGTATGTCGAAACGCACTGCCCAGTCGCAAACAAAGTCGTTTTGATCTTCAATGCAAGATACTTTGATGGATTGATCTCTTGTTTTGAAAGTCTGATGGACAACTGGCGCAGTTATATACTACGAACGACGAGCTCGAAAAAAAACGTTGACCGTTCCTCGCGAATACCAGCGAGTGGAAACAATGTCGCGCATCTTCAATGATTTTCAGTTTAAGCGATCGTTCTCTGTAATTCGATGAGACGGATTTTAATCGAAAGAGCGCAAATGTATTAACAAAATGCAGCCAGAAGTTTGATGGCGATGAACTGTCAACGTGAGACAGAATGGAAATAAATTTGGAGATATTCTTATGGGTTATGGGATGGCTTATGCTAGACGTTTGATCGTGATCGTCTTTTCGTTTTGAATAATTCAAGTGAGAACCCGAAAGATCCATGGTTATACTAATATCTTAGACAATTTCAGATCTATTCCAGATCGCTTTTAGATTTTACCACCCCAAAAATAGTATCCAATAATAACTTTCACATTTCCACCCCTTCAAGATCCTTTTGGAAAGAAAGAGGAGCTCTGGAAGAAAACACGATACACTTCTATATAGACGGTTCAAAGACTGACCACGGCGTTGGAAGTGGTATCTACTCGAAACAACTGAATCTCAGTCTATCATATAGACTTCCCAATCAATGTAGTGTGTACCAAGCAGAAGTAATGGTTCTTGTTCATTAAAGAACTTTGTGGGGGGCCTCTGGCCCCACATGAATGATTAATTGCAAAATTAATAACAAGAACCAAAAAAAAATAGTTGTTTAAGACTAGTTGTTAAGTCAAGCTTGTATTAAGCTAATAAATAAATAAATAAATAAATAAATAAATAAATAAAAGAGGCACTACCCTGGCTCAAAGAAAACGTTATATCTTCTCGGACAGTCAAGCCACTCTCAAATATCTCGATCTCAAACTCTCTTATAGTCAACGACTGTCGATCGTCTCTGAATGAGGTGACAGAACATTTTAACATTCACCTCATTTGGGTGCTCGCCAAAATCAGAACACTTCTGCCCACTGTTAGACAAAGACACAACATAGGAACACCACTTCTTAGTCTTACATGCAAACATCTTCTCAAACAATATGCTTTAAAATCAACAAATGCTAGATGGTCACAGGGTACCACCTGCCTAGCAACGAGACAAATATGGCCAAGAATAGACCTGAAACGGTCAAAAGGCTTGATTTCCCTGAGCAGACAAAGTATAAGCTCCACAATTGCAGTCATAACAGGACACTGCCTCATAGGTAGACATGCTATGAGGCTGGGGGTCTACTCTAATGACTTCTGTAGAAGCTGCTTGGACGATGAATAAGAGGAAACAGTCCAACAACTTCTAGGTACATGTCCGGGCCTCTCCAATAGAAGGAATACCTACCTCGGTAATCCCTTCATCGATAATACCAATGAACTGGCAACGATCGACACAAGAGGTCACTCTAATTTCATTATAAGTACAAAATGGTTTGTTTAAGTTCATGACTCTCCCATTTGAAACTTCCTAGTGGTATCACAATGGATACCCTTGAGGTCTAAGTGAGTCAACTACATCTATACAGCCACTCTAACCTTACTTATCCTAACCTTACCCTGTACGACGCAGCTATGATGATATTAAGGCCTATTTTTTGCACCAAAAGACTAAAGAAGCAGAATTGAATTTCCCATGCCGAAGAATGTTCTGTCATGATGGTCTACACCAGCCTTCCATTGCAAATTTAATAAGCCGTCCTGGCGTCCTCCAAAAAAATTCACCTCAGACTCACCTTATTTATGCAATGTTTGTTAATGCGCCAAAAGAACTTTTAAACAAATTTTTTTGTTAACCTCAACACTCATCTAACATTCTCTCTAAAAAAAAGTTTTTCATGAATTTAATTTTCTAAAACATCAAAAGCTGCACTTTGACTGTCTCACCACGGTTCCACCACATTTTACCAAGATTAGAACCTTCTTGTTTTTTTTTCTGTTTTCCAAACACTACTGCAATGCACCTTATCCTGTGTACATTAAAACTTTAGACCTCCCGAATTTGGAAAATGTTTATTATAAAAAAACTAAAAAAGAACATAGAATATACATATATCCTCTCGAAGAAACATACCCACTGCAATGCTTTGATGGTTGCCACTACTTGCCACGACTCGTTATTTGTAAAAAAATATAAAATAATCTGGTGATGTGTTGGTGAAGCATCCTTTAACATGACGAAGAACAACTGTCTGATCGCCCCATCAGGGATAGATAAGGAGATATGAAGAACATTCCATTAGAAATTCATCACACGATTTGAATTCAAAGAATTTTCTTACTGCAGATGAAAGATTGATTTATATTCCTCCTTTTGAGAATTTGGTGTTGGATAGTTCCTTTCTTTCTCGTACGTGCAGCTACTTACTTTTCTTGTTGTAAGTAAATTTGACGTACATCTCAATTGAAACCTTCGGGCAGTTCGGACTGAAATTTTAAATGCAGCTTATTCTTTTGACAGTGTTTTCAACTCTCCAACTTCATTTCTCTAAAAACCAAATCGAAAGATCCTGAATTGAAATTCCAAGAAGAGTATATCAACTCGATTGGTATATACCTAATGTTTTTTGTTTTCCTGTGATCAATTTTCTTGCAACATCATAATCGCTCAAACGAACAAGAATCAAGAAACATGTTCATGGTCGAAAAACGATACCATACCACAAATGCACCTAATAAACCTATCATTTTCGAAAGAATAAAAGAGTCTATAAAATTGTGATGCAGCATGTTCTTTAGCCGGCTTTAATAGCGTCTTAAATTAGAATCACTTCTCGCATATCATCGGTGTTTGTGCGATTGCACGCGCAAGCTGCACCACACAAAATATTAGTCGTTTTGTTTGGTTTCACTCCACTATAACTTTAGTCCCCCCCCCCCCCCCCTCTCTGATCGTCTTTAGTCCACCACCCAGTCGGTGTTTTGTATTCATCCTTCTTCTTCGTTTTCATTACGAGTGAAGCGGCAACGTGTGTCTGGGAAGCGTATGTTGTGTCTGGGTGGACCATAATGTTTATTATTTGGAGCTCGAGTTTTATTTCATTGTTTTGGTTTGTTTTTGTTTTTATTTTGGTTTGTTTCTGTGTTTTGTTGGAAAACCAAAAATCCCCGAACAGAATGGTCGATAATAATCGACGATGAGGACGATGCAGATGAATCGATAGTCGCTTCCATATAAGATTTACCCAAAGTCATGTCCAACTACAGTTCCTCAAGCGCTTTCTTGAGAAATATGTAAACATTGCAGCAGATTGCAGTGGTTACACCAAATTAACTCATCAAGCAATAGCTCCAAACTGGTCCTGTGTGTGTGGTATTCTGCTCTGGATATTATACTTTGAACCGATGTTTTATGGACTGCAAAAGATTTGAATGAGCTAACTTTCGTTTAATGAAAGATGATCACTACTGCACTCCAAGTGAATATATGAGGGTTTGCCTCTTTGAAGGTGGCCTCTTTCGGTTTGTTGCTTGTATAGAAGTGAAGAAGAAACATTTTAATGTAAGTGCCACAAGAATTTCATAAGTAAACAGTTGTCAGTGGGTGTGCGAAATTTCAAAGGAATCATTAGATCATTAAAATGCGAACGGAAATTCTGCGTTAAGGCCTACAAGCTGTTAGCAACAAATCTTTCGAAAGTAGTGTTTTTGTATTTTCGTAAGGATGTTTTGACATTCGAAATGCTTATTTTTGTTTAATTTGAGGATCTTTCCAGAATACTTTTTTGTGTAGCTCTATAATTACATAAAGTGGATGTTCCACTTCTCATATAGAGTAAGAAAAAAAATTATGTCGAATCCACTCATATTGTTTCCAATATAAACTGCTGTTAATATTCACTTCGTTCTGAACTTAAGTCATGTCTATTTAATATGATTAAATGGAATTAAATCGAATCTTTAGAGTCGTCGAACAAATTACAATCCAATTAGCACTCATAACTCATTGGCTTGTTAAATTCCATTAAATCGATGCTGCTTAATGTCCTCGGCCGTTCATTTCCATTTCGATTTAAGGACAATGAACCCTCTGGCTTGGTCATTTCCTTAATGACTTTCGGAGAAGTACCTACCAAGTACTTTTTTGTTTGTTTGAAATGGTCTGCTTTCTTGACTGTTTATTAAAACTTATAAGGAAATACCTATGTTTGTCAGGTAAGAACTTGCGTGAGCGGTTCAATTAAAGTTAGATTCATTAAAAATTATCATTTCAAAGTGATTTCATTGCTCCGACTGCACAGACGTTGGTGTTGTGTTAATTGCAGTTAACATTGCATTGCATCATTATTTTTGGCTGCAGACATAGTTTTGCTCTTTTTTTTTTTTTTTTTGCAGAATGAGCTGTTTTAGAATGCAACACGCAACACGCAAGGTCTTTACAAGTACTAAGCTAGGTATGTACTTAAGCGATTTTAAACAGGGCTGTAAATTACTTGGTGATACAAGCTTAAGTTTTTCTAATTTGGAACTCAATAATAATTACTCCTCGGTTCCACCAGTCCTTTTTATTATAAACGCTCCAAAGTGTTTAAGTTAAACAAGCGGTCGAAATCGAAAAGAACGTTTGGTTTATTAATAAGGATTAATAACAACATTACATTACATTACATTACATTACACAGTACTTCGCACATAAATGTAACGAACTACAGACACAAAGCAGCACTGGTGACTGAGACCATCGGCTGGGACAGAACAATACATTAATACAACAGAGAGAGACAGATAGACACATAGAAAGAAAGCACACATAACAGAAACCTACGTGGCTCAGAGGAGGAGACTTAGATTTGTATTGTCTCATGTTATCGCACAGGTGGCCTCAGATAAGCTGGCGATTTTTGTAGAAAAAGAATGCTGCTGAAGCTGGGGTTTGAACCCGTAGCGTTCGGCTTAGCAATCCACTACTCTATCCTCTGAACCATGGCCACCTGCGTTAATAACATTTCTTTTGAAAAAATTGCAGCGCCCGTCACCGAAACTTTAAAAAGAATAATTTTATTAGCTTTCGCAACATTTTTCGTTCATGTAAGACTTTTATTGCTCATAGCGTACCGATATGCTGCCTATAGTCGTCCTTCCGGAATCTACTTTCAAGTCCAACCATAACTGTTTCTGAGATGAGCGCTTTAAACCAAAAAAACTCGTCATTTCCAGAATGTGAGTAAAGATTTTAAAACTCTTTATTTACAAATATCGATTGCACAAGGTTTATAAGAAAATGTTTAAATCGTTCCATAGGTTTTAGAGAAACTTTTCCCTTTGCAACGCAGGTCTCTGTTGTATGTATTCTTTCTTTGTCGTTCTATCTCTTTCTCTTGTCTTAATACTATGTATTTTAGCAACTTGACAACAAGAGTACTATAATGTGTCCGGTCTACCTGCTTTATTCATTAATGTCTGTTTGCTTATAAAATTTTATCAAAATCTGTGCAGTGCAGTGGCTTAAACATAGTCTAGTTTACACTCTTCAGTTAAGTGTTTTCTGATACACGACATTCTTTGCTGTTATCAGGCCCAAGAATAAATAACACAGATGGTCTTCCGATCTGTGAACGTGCCACATATAAATATAACTGACCATGGAAAAAACATGGATATTCCAGATTTAAACCACAAAGTTTCAAGGATTGCCTTGCGACTTGTTCATGGTCATGGCGAATGCAGAGCGGATTGGGAATTTGATTCTTTTAACAAAGGGCATATCGGTCGGGATCATCGGGATCGTCAGAATTAGAACTTCCTCGCCTTCGAATTTTCCTTTCAGTATCGTCGCGTAAATTACATTGTTCACTAATTTACCACCAAACGGTTACCGTTGCATTTTTTTGGTTGGTTTATGTTTCGAAGCATGATTACTACGGAGCCAATCATTAGCGTAAATTATGCGGTGGTAAGCCAGGCATAGCTGGATAGTTTGTGGCTTTATCTGCATTTAATACGCAGTCAATAGATTTGAAGGAATGCATTGTTCCAATGATCTCATTCTTAATTATGCAGTTAAGGTCATCTAAATCTTTATTCTTTTCACTCACCCAAACCCAACCATTCATTTAAAAAAATATTTATATTTTAACCCATTTTTTTAAAGCTTCATCAAATCAAACTAAAATTCATATAGCGTCATATTTCTTAGTACCAAACAAGATACAGGGTGTGGTCTTTCAGGAATATGAAGAAAAATAAAATCTATTAAATTATTCACATCCAATTTTGAGCACTCAAAAAATTGTATGTATGTCGGTCATGCACTGCCACCAAGTTTTGTGCAGCCAAAGAAAGAAACGAATAGCATTATTCACATATATTCTCGGAAAGTTTTGCATTATGTTTCATGAATTTCTTATAGCGATGGGTAGAAGTTGACAATAGCTTCTTTCAGAATATTCTTCCTCAGAGGCTAACTGCAACGGGAGTGTCAAACTGCTTCGGGCAGAAAAAAAAACATACAACACGAAAGGAAAAATATATTTCTTAATACCAACTTCTTTTTCGTCAGAAGAAAATGTTTACAAAAATGTACAAAATGCCAATACATTCCAAATATTAAATATGGTCACGTAATCGGGTAATGTAAAAATGCAAGACGAACAAAATTCCAAGTGAAAACTACGAAAGTTATTTCCAAGAGTTTCGATAGTTTTGGTTTTGCAGTTGGTGTGTATGATGTTATATGGGATTATTATGTTATTTTGTCATGAATATTTTCGTACAAAAATGTCAATTATTCCACAATTCTTATCATCAAAAGTCTTCTGAAGCTTATTGCATTAAAAATTTTGTCACAGAAAAACAAACAAATAAATATGTCAATCAATCGCAACGATTACCCTCGCCACTTGTTCAAAATAAATTTCAAAAATGATATAAACTCGAATACCTGTTTATCTGCCGCTAAGACATTTCTATCAAAAATCACGTCTGCTAAAAATAATGCATCAGGCGATATCAAAATCAGCCAAAACCTGAGTCACCCTCGATATTTTTAAATCAGTATCTGTCAGATTAACAAAAAAATAACAATAAATTTCTCACCAAGATGCATCTGTCCGAAAAGATGAAAGAACAAATTCACGAGAAAAAAAGACAAAAATATCAACAAACCAATTAAATTCCTATAAATCTCCATTAAATAAATCTCGCACCAGCCAAGTTGACTACATTTTGCGGTCGTATCGCTGCCCGCCACCCACCGCTTGCACCCTCATCGGCCATCAGACTTGTCTGATGGTTCTACATACAATACCCGAAATTCTACATCACTCGACATGGATTTTTTTTTATATTTTTGATCTCATTTTTTTTTTGTTCTCGAAAATGAAAGCAATAATTTGTAAACTAATAAATTATTTTGTGTATTTAAAAGAAGGAAAGTCATGTTTTGACTACGTGTCTTTTCAAGTAAAATTTGGCGGCCACGAGCAATTTCCACAACCATCATCATCGCCGCGGATAGACAATTTGGAGTCCCATAGATACAGCCCGGCTGTCGTCAAAATCATCGTGGTTGTATAGTTGTCGCCAAGCACAGCCACCATTTGCGCAGATGTCTATCATTTTTGTGGTCGAAAAGTTTGAGAAGATGACATAATCATTCTTAAATTTATCAAAACCAAATCTCACTCCACCACGGAACCACCATATCGACACGCAATGGTTGTCCATTTAAGGAGACCGCACCATCTCTAAAACAAGAACCTCACCTGACACTCATCTCAAACTGTAATCGTGTGGGTTCCGTCATTAATTTCACCCAGCTTTAGAGTTGTCACCTGCCCACCCATGGGACACGAATAATATAATAATTATCATCAAACCAGAACTCTTCAATGGAATGCGAGAGAGAGAGAGACAGGAATTGTGTTGTTATTTGATTGTCCCAAAACACTCGTCGAAATATAAACATTCCAATTTGGATCTCCACAGGCAGTTAGCCTTAACTTAATTTCCATTTAAATGACCTTTGGGGTGGCATCTTGGACGTGGTCTTGGACTTGAGCTATAAAGTTCCAGGTGACATCTTAATTTTGGAAGAATATAGAAGACCCACATCGGCCCACAACCGACAATTTCAGGTGTTTTGTTGGAAGATGCGAAGATGCCATCTTCGACATGGAGCACCCCATTGAGAGGACAGGGCCGAGAATTCCTCTGGTCACTACTTAGGATTTGAATTACACTCTGGCAAAGGCGGGGGCGGTATGATTGTGGCGTCTTCGTCTGTCGGTCGTTGGCGGCGGTAGTTTTGAAGATATACGATATAAAAGTGGTTTGAATGGGATTGCCTATAATGGGAAAGACTCGACACTAAACCGTTGCTTTCGATATTTTATTGCTTGATGAGGTTGTTGGCGGTGGTGGTGTGATGGTGGTTCACAGAAATGAAATAAGAAAATCTTTAGCATAGTTTTGTTGTCTGTTTCTGGCGATAAAATTGGTGAAATGTTTAACAGGCGATACTGGGACTTGGAATGAAATTGACTTGATTTTATTTGACATGTCGCCTTTTTTTTTTTTGCGACGATTATTTGTACTATTTTGAGAGTAAAAGTTTGGTTGAAAAGTTGGGGCTAGATCTATTCTTTGATAGCTGCCCGAAATTGCATTCGAAAGGCTTGCTAAGGTCCCCTTCTTCGTTCTACCTATACGCATTACCTAGCTCTGCAGCTCTTGTTTTCCAATTTTTTCGCCAACGCCAGCGGTACAGAGGCGTGTGTGTAAAGAGGCTTAAGTAAGCAAATTTCACCTTGATAATTCTATAAATTTTAATCAAAACTTAACGCCACGAATGACTTTCATAACGTTTTTAATTAAAACCAAAGCAATAACAACTTGATTAGTTTTCGCTCCTTCAAGTGAAACAATATCTAATAAAGTTTTCCGATTTTCTTTAAAATTTCATGCAAGCATTACTGAAAACTGTAAATTCCATTGGTATTCCATGAACCATAAAGCTATGCCAGCAACTTTGAAAAAACAGTAATTCCATTCCAAAAAGCGCAACAACTCTCTAGAGCTTAATTTAGCAATCTCGAATATTACGTCCGAATGACTTTAGCTTCTTTGCCCGAAAACTCCTCCAACCAACCTTCGTTTAATTTGTTTGCTTATGTTCACACCTCAGTGCGGTTGTATTTTCATTTCTTACTTCAACGAGTACCTATACGCCCCGGTGCCCCATCTCACCGTCATTTTTATTCAAGTTAAAGAAGAAGTAACTAGCTTTGAGGTTGTTATAGTTAAAATCTTTGAGCGTATCGTTCGTTTACTTTAGTTCTTTGAGAAAGAGTAAACAGCTCAATCGTGTGTAGTTTTGGTGTTTCCAGTCTAATTAACTGAACTCGACTAATTCGATTCGATTGGCAAAACGAAGAATTCATTTAACTCGATTCGCAAAAGTCATTAGACACGTCTTGAACAATTCGTATTCGTACCCTAAGTGAATTTAAACTTCTTTAATTGTGTTATGGTTTATGGAATAGGGCATTGAAAATTGAAACAAATGAATTTGTTACAGACAACTTCAGAAGCCTTTAAATATATTCTTTTTGTTGTTGAAATTCTGAATTACTTTCAGGTATAATGAGAAAGGAAAACTATTCAAAATCTGTAAAGGATGAAATCGGTAAAAGCTCTAACCTCCTTGCTCATTTGTTTGAGTAAACAAAAGGTTCAATGTAACGAAGGTGGATATACATATCTACCTTACAAAATTATTCATGCTAGAAATGCTTTTCGCATTGTTTCTCAATTAAACTTTTTCTTTCATTTATTTTTGTGTGCTTCCTCCATAAGAACCATATTTGCCACATTAAGAAAAAAGTTGAATACTCCACTACTTCCGGTTGTTACTATGAGTACAGTTAATGGAGCATCTATCCCTTTTGATATTTGCTCAGCTGAGCATGGGACTGCGTCTATGGATACGCTGAAAACGCTGAAGCATTTCATTTTTGCCCTCATTTAAGTTGGAGCTTTTGAGGCTGAAAATGTAAAAACTTTGGCAGTTATCCTCTTTTTGTTTGTTTCATTTTGTTTTTCTCCTACTTTCTGTTACTTGCTGTGTTGTATTCTTTTATTTTGTTTGTTTTGCTCTCTTTCTTTCATTTTTGTTTGGTTGTTGTCAGGATACGTTGTTGTGACTTCGTCATTCAAACGGTTCCTTCCTTCCTTTCTTCCAGAACGCTGCGATCCCTTGACCTTGTTTGCTATATGAGTTTAAACTTTGTCAAGTTTTAAAGAATTTTTTTTTCTAGTTTTTAGACTTTTTTTCTTCTTTAGACGAGGATTACAGAGTGACGGGTGATGGATATAATATAACTCTGATCCTTTTCTATATAAAAGGATGCATAGATAAAAATACATACATAACTACATTAGAAAAAGACCCGAATTTAAATTGGGGTGTGAGGGTTTCAAAACCTAATAAAACTTGGCGAAACGATTTGAGGATATTAATTCTTTTTTTCTCTCAGCTTTCTGTTACAGAGAGGTAAACACATGTAGGTTTAGGATAGATGTTTGTTTTGTGTGCCATGTGGAGAGGGTACCATTTGGTCCTATCCAATGTGACTGCCGGCTTACAAAAGGATTTATTCATTTTGAATTCAGAGAACCTAGAACAAAAAGGGTAAAATGTATTCACAAGGTTGAAGTATTTTGTTTTACATTTTATTAGAAAAGTTCTCTGTGAAAGGCAGCAAAAAATAGCAACATTAGATTAGATTTTTAAAGTTGTGAAAATTAGAGATTCACAATTTTGGAAAAAAATAGTTTCTCGTTAAAAGTTTACAGTTTATGGCAGATGATTTTTGAAATAGACTACAGGTAGTAAATTTGGAATTTTTCCTTATGGTTGCCTCCAAAGTTTCCCTATGTTGCACCAACAAACAAAATTGCTAACTCAAATAAAAAATAAACTCGCGACTTGTTGTACTCCGCCACGAAAAATCCCCATTGAACAATACTTCCGTTGGTTTTAGTTCGAGAACGAATTTCACGAGACTTACCTTTTCTTAGAATTTACACCATGTCTTTGCCTAAATAGAATCATCAACAATTAGAAAGTCACCCTTAATCCCTTTCCGTAACTAAATTTTGCTTACGAAATAAAATAACGTCATAATAGTTAGGGGCAAGGTGTAGGTTGGGCGTAGGAATTCCGCTTAAGAAAAATAGAACTCTCCGTTTCAAAACAAACAGTTCAAAATAATATCTTCTTATCAACTCTCTCACTTCCAAATTGTGCTATTTCTTTCTTATGCGAAATTCCCACGCTCATAATATACAGAAATAAGAAAAACTGAACAATTTATCTATTCCTTCATCCTTCGTGACAAAATTGGCATTTTTGAAATCACAAATAACTTGAAAAGTTCTGTTTGTGAGAGTTCTCTTTTGTGACGTCAAGAATTCCTTTCATCACATGAATGCAAAAGAATGAAATATTAACATGGCATCAACTGATAAATGATATATAGAGAAATTTTCTTTGCTCCAAAGCACAACTTCAACCATCCAATAACTTTGCCCCAGACTATTCATCGTTTTATGTGAAATCGATTTCCTTTTGCACATATTTAAGTGTCAAAACCACTATTCCATTTTTCACAATATTCACAATTCCTCCACTGCTCCTTTTCGAAATACCAATAAATACACACAGACACAAACAAATCCTCCAAAACATTTCCCTGAAAGATGGGATATGCGATCCAACATGCATGCAGATGAAAAACACCCAATGCTCCCAAATGCGTTGCGTATACTCTAATACTCGACCATTTACATCCATCCATTTAAGGCTCTACTCTCTCTTTCTCTTGTCCTTACAACCACCCCTCAATTTTCAATTTATTTCATTCGCCCAATTGATAGAATCTATCAATCAATTGAAGTGTCGATTTATAAGCTCCTCCGCTCGTTTTAGCCAGCAGCGGAAAGAAGAGAACGAAACCAATCGACCACTATTGATGTTAATATCTATTCCTGGTTTGACGTTTTTGTTTTCAATTTTCGTTTTCTGTTTCTTTCTTCTTTTTTCGGGTGAAAGGATAAAATATCCGCCGTGATGCCTTTGGCATCGCAACCTGCACCTGTGTCAGTCAATTTGAGTGGGAAAAGAGCGATACAGTGTTATTTTTTCGTCGTTTGTTAAACTCAAATAGAAATGGTCAAAGTGTGCAACCATGAGGCATACGAAATTATTTCTGAATTGAAACAATTTTGCAGACATTAAAAACTTAAAGAATTGAAAATGATCCTCCAAATGCCACTTGTCTTGTCACTAAAAACTGACTTCCGTTCACGGAACCGAACCGTCAGCGAACACAACCTCCGCGTAACTTAAAACCTTCTTCCGTTCCTCAAAGAAAAAAAAAAAGAAAACAGAAGTAAAAAAATAATAAAATATTATTTTCCCATGCTATGAACTGAGCGCATCCCAGTGTGGCCTTCAATATATTTTTTCATTTTAATTTTTAAAAATATCGTCCGATATGAACCGCCCAACCCAACCGACAAAAAAAAAACACTATAAAAAAGTGATAAATAAAATTAAAATGGAATAGAAAATATTGAAAAAACACCGTCAAACAACAATAAATTAATTAAAATACGAGTTTAAAGTTAATATACTTAATTTTAAATTTGAATTCGTTTTAGGGGAACATTGTGGAGGCGGCACGCTGCTGCTGCCACAATTTTGTCAAATCCGAGCAGATCGGCCACACATCACCATGTGTCTTGATCGTTTTTGTTGCTGTTGTTTATATTATTCTGATCGCAAAGTGAACAAATAACCATCGGGCCATCATCAATTTGGTAAATATATGGCGGCAGTTATTTTTAAATGAGATACATTTTATTCGACAGTTTTTTTTGTCTCACTGTGTTTGCATTTGGTTGCCATATTAAGCATTAAGGTTGGTGGAAATTTAAGTTTGATTTTATTTTTGTTGAGTTTCTTTGGAGCTGAACAATGAACAAGAAAATATATTTTTGTGAATGAAAAATTATGCCTAAATGCACGATTCTGTCGACCATATAGTACCTACTAATTTTTCATCACTGAATCAAATTTTTGGAAATTGTGTTTTTTGGTGGAATTTTCGGTAAAAGGAAAGAAGAAGTTCCTTTGAAATCAAACATTTTCATATGATTTTTTCATATGGTTTTTACTTTGCCGGAAAATATTATAAATAGACTAGTACTTTCGAAGGTAGGCATACAAAGCGGCGCTGCAAAGAAGGACACGAGGACGAGCAGCTTGTTTGCTCTACGAGCAGAAAAGGAGAGAGGAGCACAAACTTCTCAGAAAGAAAAAAAGGGAGCATGAGAAGCGCGCAATCGAAGAGATAGTGGAGTGTCACAACAGGAACAAGGCTCGAAAGTCTGACAAAAAGGTAAAACAAACCACCAGGGCTTATACAGCCCGAACCAAACATCGTAGTGGAACCACAGTCACTGCTGAGGATATGGAAAGCTCACTTTTCCCAGCTTTATAATGGCGATGACAAGCAAAATTCCGCCAGCTATACGGAACCATTCAATTTGGGTGAAACAGTCCACCAATTCCACCGACCCGACATTGACGACGTGTAGATAGCGATATCTAAACTTAAGTCGAACAAAGCCCCTGGAGCAGACGGCCTAGCCGCCGAACTGTACAAAACAGCAGGAGATACTTTGATTGGGAGCATGCACCAGCTAATTTGCAAAATTTGTTCCGAGGAAACCATACCCGACGAATGCAACCTCAGCATCGTATGCCCGATCCTCAAGTAAGGAGAACCCCTGAACTACAGATGTATAAGTCTCCTTAAGGCTAGGTTTCCCATTGAAAATTTCGTTGGTGTTTTGCGTAAAACTGTGTAGCTCCCAAAATATTCCGAATATTTAAATGAAATAAACAAGTATAGATTATAGATTTAATAAGCTAAGAAGTTATTTAGCTAAAAAAAATATTAAAAATGTATTTCATCACAAAAGGGTCATGCATAATGAAAAATTATGAAATTTTTGGAGACGTTTGCGGTGGAAAAGTTTTGTTGCCTTAAAAATTCATTTTTTATTCTTTTTATATTTTTTATCTATTCTTAAAATGTCTCACAACTCAGTGACGTGGCTTTTTTTTAATATTTTGTCCAGTTTCGTCAAAAAAAATTAACAAAAACACGAAAAATGGGGAAAATTTAACAAAAGTAGGTGTGATTTATTTGGAATAATTTCTAAAGTAGAAAAGATAAAAAATTGAAAATATTTTTTTTATATTGTCGAAATGTACATAATATCACATTAATTTTTTAATTTTTTTATAAATTAATTTACTAAATTTTTTTGGAGTGCAAAGTAAAAAAATGCATGTTTTTCTTAGAATATTCTGCGGTGAACAAGATTCCAGCCCCATTTAGTTTGATTCAACAACAAAAGTATTTTTTTTATGAAAATTGAATATTTTTTTGACTCAGTAACGTTTTTAGAAAAAAAAGAAAAAAATTAAAACATATTTAAAAATGCATTTAAAAAAGTCAATATTTGTGTATCAATTATGAGGAGAATACAGCAAAAAATATTTTCAAATATTTTTTTAAATTTTTTTTCATATTTTTTATACAGAAATCAGAAACCAAAATCATTTTACGATTACCCGTTTATTTTATATTAATATTCGAAAATGGGTAATTTTTTTAGATTTTTACAAGAAAAATCGCGTTTCCTCACACACACTAAGGCACTCAGTTCAAACGAATTGAACTAGGTGGCGTTGTTTTATATTTCATTCTCTTCTCTTTCTTTTTTTTTCATAGGATAGAGAGAAAAAATTCTTCATACCAAACGTTCTCATAGAATTCGTTTGAGAATGAAAATTCATTTATTTTTTATACTATCGTTTATGATATGCAGACATATAGATAGGCAATAATTGTGATCACTTATTATGTACTTTGTAGGTATTTGATGAAAACGCTGTTTTGAATACCTGCCTACATTTGTCATATTTGCATGCATTTATTTCGAATATGGGAATGCGCGTATTTTTTGAAAATGGGTCAAGTGCAATGGCTTGAGAAGTAAAATACCTGTTACGCAATGAGGAAACGATCTTTTTTTTCGGGGTGGTTTGTGCCATTTCTTATTATTATGTAAAGGGTTTTGTTTCTTTTTTGTTTTTTGTTTTGCTTCTGTTTTTTTGTAGCAATAACATTTTTTCCTCTCGTTTCTCTATGCTGGTGGGATCGTTAATCGTAATATCCTTTTAGAAGAAGAACAAACCTGTTACGCAATGAGGAAAGGATTGTTTTTCGTGGTGGTGTGTGCCATTTCTTAGGATTATGTAAAGGGTTTTGTTTTTTGCCGATGCATCGCGATGATTTGAATTATGGTTCTTTCTTTGAGATCTTTGTTTTAGAATTATAAGAATTATAAAATTCAATCTAATGTCTAATCTTGACCTAATCTTGTTTTGTTTTTGTATAACAAAAGATTTTATTTTGCAGTAGTACATAAAGGTAAAGGTACAAAAAAATAATTTTTGATTTTGGAATCATTTTTCTTCATAATATTATTGAGGCAATCACTTTTTTGATTTTTCTATCATCGTAAAATCATGTTTGATCAAAATGTCGTCTTAAACTTTTTTAATTTTTCATAGCTTGTCAAAAAGTACCTACTTACGTCTCTTTATAGATAAATATAAAGATGAAACCAAAGAAAAATTAAAATCGTTCATCAGGAACCCAAAAAAAGAAACAATTCGAACACAAATGTCATCAAACCTCAAAACCATCATAATCCCAAATTACAAAATTTGCGAAGAAAAAAGAAAAACAAGAATTCATGAATGCTACTCCTACTCTAAGTGCACATAACATAATACGTATGTAGAATGAAGATGCATTTTTGTGTATGTCCACACCACTGTTTACAATTCCACATAGTAAATAGATACATGCGAAAATACCTCTTTTTTCATCCCTATTTTGTGGGCCTTCGTAAGCGAATCTCCTATCGCTAACTGAATTCTGAGTGAGCAGAGAAAAAAAAAAAACTAGAAAACTAGAAATTTCAATTCAAGTGGCTATGTGAGACGGGAATAAAAAAAAAGAAAGGGAAATATTCACTAACACTCGTGCATGCTTTTACACGAGCTCGGAGTTCAAGAAAAAAGGAAACCCAGTCTTAATATCGTCAACAACCTGATAGGTTCTTATCAGTGTGTCTACAGACTTGGAAAGTCCACCATGGATCAAATATTCACTCTACGGCAGAACTGGGAGAAAACCCAGGAACTTCAAATCGATACCTACCACTTTTTCATCTCAGAAAAACTCGTCCGTTTGTGTAAGACGACACAGCGTGGAAAACTCACGCTTTTCATTTATGGTCGGAAAAAACCTAACGGACGCTTTTGATGTCAAAAAAGGTTATAGACAAGCCGATGCGCTGTCATTCGATTTCTTCAACATCATTCCTGAAAAGATTGTGCAAAACACCAACGTCAACACCAGAGGCAAAATCTTTCAAAAGTCAGTCCAGCTATACTAGGATACGCAGACGACATTGACATAATTGGAAGAACACAGCGTGATGTCAGTGAAGCATTCGTGAGCCTTGAGACGGAGAAGATGGGTCTAGCGGTTAACGAGGGCAAGACCAAGTTAATGCTGTCATCAAGAAAGGACAACCAACATCGACGTCTTGGAGCCCAACATCCGATGAAAATGCTTTGGGCTGCTTCGAGAGAAAACTTTGACGAGTGATTTTGGTCCAGTCTGCATAAATGAAGAATGGAGACGAATACAGAAAAGTTAAGGTGCAACGACTTAGATGGCTGGGTCACGTAGAGCGAATGGAAAACAATGCTCCGGCCCATTGAGTCTTCGAATCCAACCCAGAAGGATTACGCAGGAGAGGAAGACCAAGACTCAGGTGGAGCACACAAGTGGTAGAGGACCTGAACGAACTTGGCGTGCGAAACTGCGAGACGCTTGTTGGATGAGGCCCTGGTCCGACCTGGACTGTAGCGCCACCACAAGTAAGTAACTAAAGTACTATCGTAGGCACTAAAATCGTATGGTATCAATTAAGTATTGACATTGACTTCACAGTACTTCGCACATAAATGTGACGAACTCCGGACACAATAGCAACACTGGCGACTGAGGCCATCTGCTACTTTGGTACCTGCTGATCCGTGCCACTAGCCAGCGGTTGTGAATTGATATTACAACGACCATCAAGCATTACTTTAAAATTGATTCAATACCTTCAAAACTCTCCTGAAAAATATATCTCAACTTCAATTCCAGAATGAATTTTTCAAAATTTAAAAAGTGCTCCTTTCCTCAATTTCAATAAATAACTTCAACAGTCTGCCAATAACCATCACTACGGAGCCATACAATGCAAAATTGAATCGAGACATCTTCATTTCGGAACGAAGGAACCGACCCTTGTCTGAATAACAAAAAAAAAACTATATTCCCGTCTTTGAGGGCTTAGAAATAATCCTTATATTCCTAGCGAGCATCAGAGTAACCGAATGTGGTATCTTTTGAGAGACTCGTATATTCCCATTCAAAATTCAAATGCAATGATATCAAAGTTCCAACAACCGCATGCATGGATAAACTGCATCTGCTGTAAGGCAACTTCATCAAAAACCACTGAACCGAAATGTTTAAGCCAAACCCCCCCCCCCCCCCCCTCTCGTCTTAAGATTGTGTTGTCGTTGTTGTATGGGTATAACCTATTCCTTCCTTATCTCCATTTTTGTTGTTAGCAGCTTTGGGCCGATTCATTCTTCTTTCATCATTGTTGGTTTACAGTACCTATATGTCTACTTAAAATTTCGACAAGAATGAACCTCCATCTCAAAAACATAAGCAGAAAGCACTCCAACAAGGACACTACAAGCGATTATGCGTGGCTAGTTCTTTTCAGTTTGAAACGAGCTCGCGTCATCTGGCGGCAGATATACGGAACTCACATATTCAATTGTTATGCTCCGATGGGAAGGGCGATCGAAAAAAACGGATAGTCCTTTTTATTTCGCAGTTTATTTACGACTTTGGCGTTAAAGTTGAACTTTGTACATTGAAATCGAAGCGCATTTCGCTTGTGGGAATAATAATGATGCAGCAATGTGTTTCATAGCCGCATCCTTTGGCTGTTACTCCTTGGTATTGCTCTTGCTTCTATATCATTGGGAAAACGTTGTAACGGAATCTCATTTCTGGCCAATTTCTGCAAACTTTAAATGACAAAAAAAAGACATCTCGCTGAAGCATGGCCACAGTCGCAGTCTAGCCTGTCTGACAGTGTTTATTACATATAATTAATTGGGTGAGGATTCTTTTCTGTTTTTGCTTCCTTTTATCCTTCATCGTTTGGTCGTGTGTGTGTCTGTTTTCTTTCTCTCATTTTTTCGCTGTTATACTGTAATGTGAAAAGTTTTAAAATTGTTTTTTAATGGCAAGAGAAGGAGATTACTTAAAACTGAATGCAATTGTTTCTTGAAAGTTTTTTCATGAAATAAATTCGCGTCGAAAGAAAAACTCTGTGTATTGACGATGATGGTAGGAACAGGAGGAACAGTTAAACCCATTTAAAAATTGGAACAGAAAACTTTTTTCCTTCTTCCCAGGGTTGATGTAACGAGATTGTGATAAATTCTGTGAGTGTTTATAAGTTGTTTTATTGTCAAACTCGTGTTTGCGATGACGGATCAAACTTAAATGTAATTTTAAATGTTGTAATCATGTCAGAAAGTCCTTGAATTGTATTAAGTTGGTTGGTATGCGTTATAAAGTTTTGCTGGTCTGTTCCAAAGAGATGATTTGCCTTCTCCATGGGGAATAGGTACGCGTGATAAAATAATACGGCTTGTTTTTGTATCTTCGCTGGTTCATGAGCTTTTTTTGTACTCAAATTATTTTTTTTTGAAAAAGTAAGGACATAAAACTTGGAAAAGAAATTTACGAAGCCTATGAAGCGGTTCATTTATTACAAACAAGATTTTCAGTGATTCGGTTCAATTATGGGAGTCCATTATTTTTCTTTTTTCTTGTGACACAGAAATATGATTTTGTAAAAGTTTAACTTTTAATAAAAATTTCGAGAAGAAGAAAATAACTCACGCTAAAATTGTGCGAGTAAGACATTTCTTAACAATTGTCGATACTGATTTTTATTCATAAACAACGATTTGCTGGACAAATTATGACAATTACAAAGTAAGTAAGCGATATGAGAGGTAGGAGACGAATTGCCATGAAGATAATTTTTTGACAAGGCTTGAACAAGTTTAAATGATGTTAAATAATGATGCTTTCCCTTTTTCTTACCAGGACGTTTCATGGTTTTCAAAAAGCTCAACTTACTTTCTGAAATTTCAATTAAACCGATCCACGAGAAGCACTTTTATCTCTTTAACAATAAACCATAATCTCCAAGTGGTTTTATCCACTTGTTGTTCAAATTCCCCTTGCCCCACACACACAGACAAGTATTGTATTCAGAACATTTGAAATTTGCAATTCCACTAAAAAAAGCACTGTGGCGTATACGTAACATTTTTTAAATTAATTATTAGAATGCCATTCGTACCATGCACTACATATAGATTTTGAAGATCTTTTTAAAAAGAACAACGAATAATCGTTCTTAGTATTACTCAAACATATTTTGTTAATTTATTAAAAAAAGAAAAATCCACATCGTTTGTCATCGCCCTACAGAAGGTGCCATTCAAAATCCAGCATTTCTGTCAGCGCCAATCGCGCTTATGTGACGTATATAATATATGGTACCAAGTGGGTACTCCAACCACAAGGTCATACCACTCTCAAACATTTTACCAGGCACACATTGAAACAACCGCAAACAAACATTTTGTCGCGTGTGGGTTCGTGTCGCCATTTCCATTTTCGGAAATAACTAACATTGCACTCGAGCCTCATTTGGAAGCTGTGTGAAAACGCTGAGCTCCACTTTAATGTGACACATTCACTTTCATTTCCATGGTACCATGGCAAGTCAGATAGAACACACGTTGTTGGACGAGGCTTGGGCGAACCACCATCGTCATCAGCATCATCATCATCATCATCATCAGGGACCAGACTCTCAGCATCAGTGAATTCTTGTGGTGCACAGGTGGAATTGGAATGTTGCAAGACCACCTCCTTTTAAAGTTATTTGACTGCTGTGTTGCTTGGTATGGAAGTGTGCTGGGATTTTGCTAAGCTGCTGACACAGCAGTCAGTGGGCGAATGATGATAATGGGATAGCAATAAATTTCCATTGCTACCTCTTTCTGTCTTAGCATCCTATCGTTGCCATTTAAGTTAGAAATTGACGTTACATGTCACTCGTTGAACACCTCCCCTTGAAGGTGCACTTGTATTAAAGTGCAAACAAGACATTGTGTTGGGAAAAGGGTTGCCGTGTTGATAGTATAGAAATGGGAACTCAAGTGCTGCGAATGGACTTTGTGTAAGCAATGATGGACGCAACTATGCATTCCTTATATTTTCACATACAAATTCTTAGAAGCAATATAAAGAGCAAGCAAGCACCCGCTAGCTGCTCACTTCTCACCCAGATGAAGATGAAGTGCACGGGCAATTAAATCCGAAGACCAATTGCTCAACATGTGTGTAATGATGACCCGACTATGGTGTTTTAGGAACTCCAGAGTCTTTTGCTCCTCAATCCTCTAGGAATTCTCTTTTTTTTACTGTTTTTTTGCCTGTTAGTTCGCGGTGGTGGGTTTTTCGTTCATCTTTCATTCTTGTTCGTCTGCGCTAGCCGCCATTAATGATGACCACTGGCTGCCATGTTGCCTGAGGCGGCTTGTGTTTATATTAACCAAGAATGGATTTATATTTATTTTGCCTCGAATGGTCGTAAAAATCTATCCACGCTCCGATTTTTAATTGCAATTCCTCTTTCCGTGTTGTTTGCACTCTTTTACCGAGACTTGTTTTTTGTTTTTTCTGTGTGTTCTCGTGTAATTCGATATAAAACTATTTGTTTATAACTTTTTTAATAGACTTGGGTGTATTTGTGTGTTAGGGTTTTTGATTTCTCGGAGTGTATTCCTGTCAGCTGGTGCTGCTACTCGGCAGCAAAACTACTTGATTACTATTATGGAGAGTGAGATAGACTGGCAGTCATAAGTGCGAGTTGATTTTACAGACTCAGTGGCGCAACGAATTGACTGCGGTAGACTTGTTTTTTTTTTATAAGCTTTTTTGTTATTGAGTTTTGTTGGCAAGGATCTATTAGGGATGTGCTTGGGGAGACGAGACTATGGGTTCGTAATTGTAGCCATTTGCAATGCGATAAATAATCGTTTGTTGTTGGTGGCAACCGACAATCATTGGAATTTAATTGGAGCTGCTACATTTGATTGCAGTGTTTGTTTTTATATGAAAACCTTTACAGAAATAGGATCTTTGTTCTTTGGTGAATAAAGGTTTTGATTTCCATATAAATATAACCTTTATCAAACTCAAGCTTCCTCCACATGAACTTTTACTTTTATCAAAATACTTTCAAAACTCATCTCAAATGCAATCCACTTCCACGTCATTCCAGCATTCCAGCTCCTTATGCTCATTTGATTCATGTTTGTTTATCCCACAATAGGTTACCAAAAACTTCTCGCACTTCTTGAGATTATCCCAAAGAGAAATATTTGTGTTTATTCACCGAACGAGCTGGTATCCACTCCAATCTTCAAACTCTATTATGAAGAAAAGATCTTCTCCCATGTGGGAGGTATATATCATCATATCGTCTGGTAGAAGTACGAGTAGATATCTTATTCCAGATAAACACCAAGAACATGCACTTCGTCGGCCCACATCTGTTGACAGGCATATGCCCCCATGAAAGTGTATCATTTTTGCTGCATTTTCAACTTTATATTTTGGTTCACCACATTTTCAAATAGGTCTCTTTGGTCTTTGGGAAGTGTTTAAAGGCTTATAGCAATATTGTGTTGAGAGTTGGGGTTTGGTTAGGAAATAGGTATTGTATGGTATGGTATTGTATGGTCATCTGTTTAGTGGAGCTTTACACTATAATCGGAAAACAAAAGTATTAACACCGACGACGACGCACGAGTGCTATAAGGTGTTCCTTGAAAGCGTTGGCGTTGAAGAAGTTTTTGTGTGGAGTGTGGTCGCGGTCGCAACACTATTAAACTCGCTATGTGACGACGACGGTGGGCACCGCAATAGAAAAGTTGGGTTATTGAACAACTTTCATTGCACCTGGAAATAAAATAAGAGAGGGCGTGAGGAATGAGAGGGAAAGTGATGTTTACACTTGAATCGGTGATGGAATGTTGATAGGTGTTCTAAGGAGGCCCATTAGGTGTGCGTACACTGTTAGCAGACGAAGTGATGAAAAAATGTGTGCCAGCAGCGATTTTTGATCAATTTTTGTATTAATAGTTTTGACATTATAACAGGAAGAAATGGAAATGTTGTTGATATTTGGCCTTATGTGCTTGATGAGTTTTCTGATTGAAGCCCCAGGGTTCATCATCAAGCATCTACAAATCAGGAAATTGACATAACCAAGACGGCTGATAACAATATAAGGGATTTAGGGATCGAAAGATAATTTAGGGTTCTTCGGAAATTAGTTTTCAACATCTTCTATATCTTACAAGAGTCTAGGAATAGGAACTGTGATGCTAGTTGTTATCAAAGGCTCTGGGTGTCATCTAAGGTTTCATCTGCGGTAAAATTCCTAGCAGGTTAGATTTTTGTGTACACCTCTTTTACGGTGCTATTATGAAGATGTGAAAAATTGACATTGATATCCGTTTATCAACATAGCTTCCCCCGGTTTTCAACGGTGGTTAACCGGTGTTTCAACGCACAGATCCGGGACTTATACTTTGACCGACTGATCGGCTTCCGTATCTTAGGAGGCATGAATGTTACCACTCTTCAACCTGATTTTGTCGTGTCGACGGCTCGCTTCGTTTTGCAAATTTCTTACAAAAACTGGATGTGAATTATATTCGGTCAAGTTGTAGAATTTCATACTAAAGTCTTTCTGGTGAATTATATTTTGTTGGTTTCAGCAAATGCATCATTACAGAAATGATTATTCTTTTCGAAAGTATAATTCTAATTTTTGATCAAGATTTCGAGATTGAAAAAGCTGTCAATGTCGTAATAACTGTTTTAGTCTGTCAATCTATTTTTTTACTATTAGAGGAGCAAATCTGATTGCCTCTTGATGCAATATTTAATGAGGCAAAATTTTAGCAATCAAAATTCTAGACAAAACTATGTACAGTATTCCCCGCTTAATTGCACTGACCATTTTGTCAGATTTTTCGGTCAATTATCCGGGTGGTTCAATTAACGAAACCCCGCTTAATTGACATATCTGTTCAATTAAGCGAAACCCGTTTAATTGCACGAGTAGGTCAACTAAAAAATAAAATATTCATCCCAGAAATTCACTCTATAAACATTTCAGTGTCAACTTACGAAAACCTGGAAAAAAATCGAAAAGAGTACACACGCAAATATGTTAAAATATCTCGTATGACAAAAAACCATTGAATTACAGGAAGGGGTCTTATGAAAAAGAAGTGAATCATTTTTCAAAGTAGTGTGAGTTTCACAAACACAAATGCATTACAACATGGCTGGCCTGCAGTTGAACGGTTAATCTCTGGGGCGCCAAGTGAAATTTGATCGAATCAAGATTATATCGATTGTGCTTCTTTTGAATTAGGTACATGGTGTTATAAAGCTCAAGGTGCACACCCACGATTTGTATTTTTTTTTTTATTCCTCAGTACATTTTCTTAATTTTTCATCCGTAATTCATCACATTTATTGCACCTTTTTGGGTGGTATTTGAAAGTGTTAAAAAGCACAAGAAATTGTACAGCACCTTACGATCACCAACATAAATAAATACGCCCCTGAATTCGAGTTTTGTTTTTGTGACAGATAAGACTAAAGATCAAGACCAAATAAATTCTATGGACAAAGGATTTTTATTTTTGAGAAATTTAGCAAAAACTTCACTATTTAAATTTGTTTTACAGATTTGTTAAATAAATTTATAAAAAATCACAGCACAGGAAAAACTTTGACAGCACATGAAAAAAATTTGACATCATCAGAAATGTTTGTTGCTTCACTCACGTACACTGTACATGTAGCTAACACCGCTTTCTGTACTTCTTATTCAATGCAAAAAAAAAAAACAAACAATAGCTAGCTGTCATTTGTTATACAGCGAACAGTACTGACAATTTTAGCGCTTCCACTAATGTCGTTTTTCATTGGTCGGTTGTTGACGTTTCTTCTTCTACCTCCAATGGAACGGGTTATGATATATAAGTCATTCTTCTTGTTTTCAAAACAGAAGAGTTTTGCTCTTCTCAGAAGCATTCCGTCTGTCAAAGTCAGTTCAATGGAATGGTTTCAGAAGACTTCTGGACTCTTCCGAAATCTGAAGGTATCTGGACGACCAATGGAAAACGACATAAGAGAATTTGTTTTTAGGTTTGTTTCATTATAATTTTTTTTCCGTCCAATTATCCGAAAAATGTCCATGTATTCAGTTTTTCTGCTGCATATTTTTAAGATCAATTAAGCGAGTAATTCAATTAAGCGGGGTTCAATTAACCGTCTAAAAAGCCTTGCTACTAATACGAAAAATTTTCGAAGCCAATTTTTTCGATCAATTAAGCGGGATGTTCAATTAAGCGAGGTGCAACTAAGCGGGGATTACTGTACCTATATATTTTGAGAATTTTTCATGCAAAATTGAAAACTTTGATTCAAAATGTTTGCTCTTCAATTTTGCTTGCTTGCTTTGTGAATTCACCTAAGGATTTCGAATCATAAAAAAATGCCTTAATAGCTTTTCAATAGCAAATCAAAAAGCCCAATCTTTCACTCTCAAGCATCTGCCTGCTCCTCCTAACATATTCTTCTGGTCTATTTCCGAGTTTTTCTTCAGTTTGAAAATGAAAACCAATTACTCATTTCCATAGACCCCGTAGACACACGTCAGGCATCGCTTACATGATTGATTAATCCAAAGGAGTCTTATTTGCAGCGAGCTCTCACTCTCTCTTAAAATAAACAAAAATAAGAAAAAGTTAAAAAAGCAAACAATTTCATATAGCTTTTGCCTGGCAACATCAACGTATGTGTCTATAAATCATAGTTTTCCAAAAGGTGCTACGGAGTTTTGAAACATCAAGGCTCAACCTTCATCAGCATATATCTACTATGAGTTGCTATCGTGTGTGTTCATTGTGCCTCTTGCACATTCTTCATCATAAAAGAATGAAGCAACAATGTATACCTAACCTGTACTCGTCCTTGTATCGAACCGGTACACAGTGTACCCTCTTGTTTTGCTTACCAAACAATTCATTTTGCTTGCTCCCCCCCCCTTGAACTTATATCCAAAAAACGCCAACTATATCGGGGAAGGGTAATCTAAGTTTTGTTTTCGAACGAAGACAAATTTTTCTCGGGGGTAGGTCTACGGTATCCATATTGTGCTGTGTTTTTTGGCAAACGAGCATCGTCGTCGTCATCATCGTTGGATTCCTTGTCGTCTCCTTATCGTGGCACTATTTAAGGTGAAATACTGCAACCTCGTTCCAGGTGAATAAGCATCGTACCATAAAATGTGCTCTTCTCTTCAACCAGAAGCACACACAAAGATCCGGTTGCAATAGGAACGGCGATGAGAATAGTGGTTTTCGTTGGGCGCCACTCGTATATCCTTTAAGAGTTATGCAACACAGTTCCTTGGCATTAACTTAAAGCTGCATATATCTCGGGTATCCATTAGTGCCAAGGAGGTGGTTGGGGGAGTTGTCTTGTATTTTGAAGCCCCTTTTGTGATAGTTCATGGTTATGCCTCCCGAGCTAGAAAAAAAAGGAATACTATGGCAAACGTGTGGCAGTTATAACAAGTTCTCAAGAAAGAATTTTCTGTTTGTCTTTGGCGCTAAATTTTATCATTTGTGTGTGTTTTTTTGGAAACCTCTTGAGAGAAACTTTCGCCTGTAAACAAGCGATTAGAGTAATAAAATCAAGAGGTTTAAATTTATTTACCCTCAAGGAATATCCTTTTCCTCACAACCAAAAAGAACGAAAGAGTGAGATAAATGCCAAAGAAGAAAATTGCAAGATAAATGGCTTCGAAAGGGTGTAAAAGGTCGATAAGGTTCTTTTGTGTTTAATATTTTTTTTTCAGTCCTGTTTTCGGCGGAGTATAGTCTTCACGTGCGGCTTAATTCAATAGAGTGCCAAGAAGTCCATTGAAAATGGAAAATAGACAAGCTAATTCATCGACATCGGCTTAAAAAGATTTATTGACGCCAGGGAGTCCTAACTTTCACGTCGGTCGTTGTCGAAAAGCTCTGTTACCGAAAAACAAAGAACAACTCCTAATTACGAGAGGCCAACCAGCACTTATACACACAAATCTCCAAGGAAGTTAATAAATTATTCATTGCGCCTTGGCTGCAGTGGTGGTGGTGTATAGGGTGGTGCCACCTATGAAACAGCCAAAAGTATGATAAATTGTTTCCAAAACGAAATATTAATTGAGAATTCCAACTTGCTCTCTCCCAAAATGGTGATTCTTCTTCTCGTTTATCCGCAAACACAGTAAAGTCCAAAGTCCTTAGTCCTATGCCCAAAGTCCAGGGCAGTCCCTTAAGGCTTGTTCGGTGGACGTGTTTGAGTTTGGACTTAGAATTTTTTGTTTGGTACAATGGCTTATGAATTTGAGGCCATGGTATTAGAAATATGAATGTAATTGGGATGAAACCTTGCCCAGAGCATTTGCGGCATGTTGAAAGGACGACTCTGTTTTAAGGACCCATGTTTGTGTTGGGGAAATTAATTTTTATTAAAGCAGATAGGTACTTGAATGGAGTGTACATTTTGCGTTTTTGTTAGTTTCGTATTTTTTTGTTTCGTAGAAAACAAAATCCACAGGACCAAACGAGATATCCTTATTTTGGAGAGATTTTGTTTGTTTTTGTTGTTGTTCGAGTTTGTGTCTAAATACCCTTGAGGTCGTTTATCTTAAAAGAGTCTTTGGGTCTTGTAACATTGACATATTTGAATATAAAAGGCTTTAGAGACCGAAACAAACAGGAGAAAACGAGAGAGAGAGGCAGAAGGAGAAAGGATACTTCATTTAATTATTTTAATTTCCCGTGTGACATTGTATCTCATATGGTGAATCTTAGATGTGCGTCATTTTCTAAAAAGCATTTGCTTTGCTCCTCTTGTCTAAAAATAAGGTTTTATAATGGTCAAGAGCTTTCGTTCTGTTCACTCGAAAGGACAATAAAAAACCCAAATTCAAAGTTACAAGCTTAGAATGATATTCTCGTAGTCCTTTTACAGAAGAATATGTCGGTCCTCTTTCTGGAAATTAGATGAAATGGCATTTAGGAAATTTGTACAAAATGTTGATGGGGCCATTGCAGATGAAAATGAATAGAGTCTATCGCTTTTATTGACAGAAGAGCAACATGTTTTTGGGGAACTGTGGACTAAATTTTTCGATGTTTCAATTAATAGAAAGTTGAAGGGTTATTCTAGTTAAAGCATTTTTTGTTGTTAAGACCCAAACTGTTGTTCAAGGGACTATTAATTTAAATCCTTTAAACGGCCAAGTTTCAGTATCGACCAGAGTCAGAGACTTATCTAATTGAGGCAGCGAAGACGAATAAATACAAATTTAAACTTCCATAAACAGGCTAGCTTTTTGATGATGCTAACCGAACAAACTTATCCAGTTGTGCCTCATGACGCTAAGCAATACACAGTGCAGTGTGCAAATGGGTAACAGCTCATCCGAGTTGTTTCAAAAATGCGCAGGGTTCAGACAAGAAGATGCGCTGTCATGTGATTTCTTCAACAAAGTCCTGGAACAGATAATGCGCAAGGCATGTGTGAGCACGAAAACACTATCTCCAACAAGTCTATGTGGACAACATAGACATCCAAGAGAGCTGTGTTTGAGGCCTTCACAGCGATTGAAGTAAAGGCGAAACGCGTTGGTCTTGAAGTGAATGAGGCCAAAACAAAGTACATGCTATCAACAAATAAAGCACCATCTGTCCATCGCCTAGGACGACTCTTCACTGTTGGTATCAGCAATTTCAAGGACAAACGACACCTTAGTGGAGATCCGCAGAAGAATTACCCTAGCGAACCGCTGCTGCTCGGTTTGGCAAAACAACTATGTTCAAAACTCCTCACTCTAAAGACAAAGTTGCTATACAAAACTCCGATTTTCCCAGCCCTGCGCTACGGCGCGGCGCGGCGGCGGGCGCCGTAGAGGATGATAAGTAAAAAAAGAGGAATTTATACTGTGCACTTTCGAAAGAAAAAGCGAGCGAATGGACTACAACGCTCCAGCTATAAGAAAGTCTTCTCATCGCAGCCCCCAGGTTCGAGACGAAAGGAAGACCGAACTTACGGCGCTTGGTTTTGGTGACTGGAGAGTGCATACGAGGGACCGTCTCCGATGGAAAGCTGGAGTATCTCAGGCAGAGATCCTTCATGGATTGGGAGCCGGTTAAGAAAGTAAGTAGGTGATTTTAAAAGGGTAACCTTAATTTTGCATTCTTCATCTTCATACATTTTTCACTAAAACAGAAAACGATTTAAATTTTGACTGTTAATATTTTTATCCATCGTAACCTCGAAAGAAATTTCTTACTATGTTTTTTTTTTTTTTAACGATAGTGTTAAGCTCTCAAATTTTGTTTCCAATGCTCAACTTGACGTTACCAAGATTAAACACATAATTTCATTAAATGGGACCTTGAACTTTTCATGGCGTGACTCTTCGGCCTTTTTATCAAATGAAATTTTATTTTTCCGACATGTCCGAATCCCCATTAAAAATCCCAACACTATTTCTGGCACACCAAATACATTACACCCTAATATTTATTCCGAAAAATGCAAATATTCTTAACTGCGCTCCCATAAACGTGTCCAAAGTGTAGATTCATTCTAATTTCCACCCTTAACGGAGCTCAAAATTGCAAATTCCTGTCCATTAAAAATCCTGGCCCCAAAGCCAAAAAAGGCAAGGAACCCCATTTTATGTCTTTTTAAATTTAGATAAACGGCCATAAAAGCAGATATTAACTCGGTATGGCATATGTGAGAGACGCTTATCCTACCAATCCGTATATCTGACACAAATTCTCTTGGCACCACCCTTTAAAAAAAAACAAATGTTGCTATCCTTCGCCTCAGCTGGCCTTAGACCAAAAATTAAATGTTTTATTTAATTCGTCCATGCAATACCCACGCAGCAGGGGCTCATGAAAATTACCATTCCAGAGCTGCCAAAGAATAACTACGACCGACGGATTGGTAATCACTTAAAATCCAAATACGGAAGCACATTGGTTCCAAGGTCAAATGCAGCATTCCAAACGAGAATAGGAAGAGAAGAAACGAGGAAGATATTAGGATACTTGCGAGCATATCAAAATGCATTCAACCGAGTTTTCAAAAAAAAACGTCGGCAAAATTCCTCTTTTTAGCATCGAAGGCGATGATGATGACTTCCATTCCATCGGAATCCCATTTGGAGCCGGGCGCTGCTGCGTTGGGAGTTGATTGTGGAATGATGATAGGCCAGCGCCCAAGGTAAATGAACTTGAAACGTTTTCTCTCGTTTTGCACAGAAGTGCACATGCACAGCACCATCACTGAGTGAAAAGAGTGCACCGGTTGCCCTAGTTCCGGGAGTCGTCGCGCTAAAAGGAATTTCCCCTACGGGATTCTAATCGAACGTTTGGTTCTTTTATGCGATCATTTTCTTGCGAGCTTGTGCTGCCAAAGTCGAAGCCAATGTGCTGATGCTGACTTTGTGTTGACGTTAGCAGCAAAGCCCATCGCAATCGCATCCCACCTGCAGTACATTTCTGTTGCCTTTGCTCAGCTGAGTTGTCTCGAGGAAATAGAAGGCCGGTTGCCAGGCATCACTTTTGGTAGCCGCAGTGCGCCGCATTTGATGCACTCAGGTAGTACCAGGTGCGCCTCGGCCTCCCCTCTGCCACCCAGAGGCAATTCAGAAGCAACGAGAATGTGTAAACTCCCATTGTGACCACGGAATAGAACACACCACACCGAGGAGGGTTGCTTAGAAGAGTTATCGCATTGTCATGACGAAATTGTATGCCAGAAGTAAGTGTATGGGGCAGGCTGTTGGAATGAAGTTTAGGAAGATCGCATGCTGCTGTCTGTCTTCCTGTTCGCCTCTGGTCACCACCAAACGTTCGCCGGCATTTCTCGTGATTTGGATTGATGTTGAATCGAAGAACCAAAGTGAATGTGTACACTTACAAGTGAAGCACATTAGTTGAATAAAGTTCAACTAATTCAAATGGGGATGCTGAAAAACAGAATATTGCAAGAGAGCTTCAGAGCACCAACACCGCAGCTCTACTGAGCTCGCATTCCAATCTTGGTGGGGTTTGCATTTTTTGCCTGCTTTCGCGCGATGATGGTCACACGTGGACGAACGAGACCAAGGCGAGGAGCACACGATCGCATCGTGGTCGTATTTAAACTCTTTTTTGTTGCTGTTGCCGTTTCGTAAGAAGTGATGGCAAAAGATCAGTGGAGCATTTCGCTTTGGGGGACAGGTGCAATGCCACGGAGTTGTGGTTTATTTAATGCAGGTTCGGTTTGGCTGGTGGAATGTTACAATAGATTGGAGCTGTGGAGCGAGAATCTAAAGAGTGTGCGCATCACGCAAGCAAAGAGGCATTTTAATACAAACATTCTTTGTAAGCCAAAAGGCAATGGCCTCGTTGGTTACAAATTCGAAAAGAGAATTGAAGAGATTTATTTTTGATAGAAAACCACTTGATGGAGTTTCAGTGTGGTTTGATGCGAATTCAATGAGACCTTGACAACAGACCTTTAATCACAAGTCCGATTTTCCAGGATTTACAATTCAAACCAGGAAACAAACCTCAAAACTATTTCCTTGTTCTCCGATTACTTTGCCACACTATATCCTCTTGAACTTTTGTAGCAGAAAACTTTCAAATTCCCCCATTAGGATTAGGTATTGGATCCCAATTTTAAAATTTTCACTTTCCAGATCCCACGGTACAAGGTACAACAAATATAATTTGGTTCACACCCAATGCTTGAGATCACCCAGGTCGTACGCATCACACAGTCACAGGTTCACACAGCAATTGATATCAATTAGGACGGCAATAAAAATGGAGGCAAATAATCGAGATGCTGTTAAGAGAAACACGTCGCGGTCGTGGTCGTCTTTAACTTCCATGAATTTATTCCTCCCGTTCAAAACGGTTGGTTCGTTGTACCTGTTCAAACACAAGTGCATCTGCAGCAACACCACCTCAGCTCCGGTGCGACTGAAATGGAACCAAACCGCCAATAAACTTGTTATTAGAAGGAGCAACATTCGCAGCGCACCTGCTCTCCCCCTGTTTTCTTTTTGTTTACAAACAAATCACTTTGTATGCAACCGTGGAAACATTTGTTGGTGAGCGCTGAAAAGCCAAAAACACCAACAAAGCAACATTAATGTTATAACATCGTCGTCATCATATTGTCATGGATGGTGATTATTTGAAGAAACTACAAGCACCAGCAGTGTCTCTAGAAAAAAAACTGCTTCATCGGCTTCTGCAGCGCTCTAGGGCGTTTGCCTAACGATTCTGGGATGTTTGCTCTTAATTATCCCCCCATTGTATTGGGAGCAAAAGCCACCGCAGTGTAGAAACAACATAGGCCTGAGTATTCTGGTATTAATAATGTAACAGTGCATAAATTCCGTCAGCAAGTAGGTATACGGCACTTTTCCAGTGCTGCACTGCACCATTAAAATCTCGTTCCAAATTGTTGGATGGCTGATACGTTGCGTTATACCTGTGCTTGTTCTATTCTACGATCGAATTGCACTCGAATCTAGAAGAATTCGTCTTTGAGTGTTTTTTTTCTAACGGGCGGACCGATGGCGGTAGATCAGGGCTCAAAAAATGTAGATTTACAATAACTCCAAGGTGAAGTCGAAATTTTGGCGAAATGAATGCGAGCATGTGTGTATTCGTTAAAAAAATAACATTTCAGTACCTTTTTTTTTTTAAACAAATCGCGTTACTTTCGTTACATCGTTTGTTTAATAACTTTTGCAATCATTAAACGTTTGAAGCGAAATATAATTCTCACGAACAATATTGATGTTCCTGATTTTAGGTATTTGGCATAATCTCGTATGGGAAGGTGCTAGAAACGTTACTGTAACGAATGCTTTGTCTAGTTTACATTATTGAACTCTGGTATTTAAATTAGTAGAGCTTTGTATAGTAATGAAGATGTGTATCAAAGTAACAATTGTATTCCACTTAATGCAGTCATTACCCGTTTTTTGAGTAACGCGAACACAGTTCGTTACAAGCCTTCAGGAAATGGAACCCCAAAACACAATGTTCACAGAAAAATTAAAGACAATAAAATGTAAGTGCCCATGAGAGTGTATGTCCACCTCCGCATACTACAACTTAGATCAGTCGGTGAAAAAATCTTCTCAGCCAAACGGGTCAGAATTGGCATACAGTTGTTGGTCTGCTCGAATTTTCACTAACACTCAGGAATTTATGAACTCCATAGATGATAGGTCACACCACGGATATTTGGACCTGTTATTTCATTTGATTCCTAATTGATCTGTCGATCTGTGTATGTTTATCATCGGGCCTTGTTTTTTTTTTGCCAAACAAAATCCGCTCGCTTCTGCCTTAGTTAGAGATTTCCTTCAAATTCTTTTATTTCCACTATGACGCAAACGAGGTTAACAAAGGTGGAGGCGGCCGACGCGATGATGGTGTGTTGATGTTGCACCAGACAGTGAATACTATGAGGCAGAACATCCAGAGGGGCAGGAAGAAAGGATATAAGAGCTGATAGAGGAGCACAGAAAAACAGACAACTCAACTCCACCAAGGTTTGCTTCGGTTGCATTTTACTTCTTCCCTCGATGATGGATATTTTCTTGGTCTATCGTTTTATCACACATATCCATCCACATCCACAAATACAGACGAAGGAATTTCCCACTGGGCGAATTCCAGTGTTTACTTTCTCATGGGGGCCGACGCGTATCAAGAACAACATTGTGCGACAAGTGGATAAGAAAAGAAGATTCTTGTGTTGTTTTGTTTTGTGTTGTTTCTTGTTGATATACACTTCAGGTGGGTCTGGTACATTGTGAGATGGAATTTTTGGAAAAAAAGACGTGAACTGGTATAAGGCATCGGAAAACTATTGGCCCTGAGAGCGATCAACACCTTTTCGTTGCGTCCGAATGCTGTTTGTTGTGTGACCGAATGAGTGATGAGAAGCATTCGCTTCCCTTTGATGGATGATGTTGGATGGAGTTGCTGATGGCGAAGCGGTGAAGGACGGTGATGCATATGAGAGCTGATAAGGAATCGAGTGTTTGTGTTTGATCGGGATTGATTATAATCTGTCTTGAATGTTTTGATAAAGGACTTCAAACAAACATAATAACAGATGAACGTTGCAAGATCTTTTAAGTACCTACCTTTTCCTTAAAACTGAGCTTCATTGCGCGACTGCAACAGAAACAAATTTAAATCTTACATCAAAACCAGTCCTACCATACAAAATGATTTCTCCTACACAAATAGTTGCATATTGCGGCCTTAAAAGCCGCAAGATATTTTATCTCTCAACCGCAAACTTGATACATCAATTCAAATTCAAAGTCGGTAATATGCAGTCGTTCGTCAGATATTTGCACACTTTTTATTTTGTGCAGCATGTTTCATTTTCAGCGTTGCCATTTAGTTTCGATCGATTTGAATATAAATTGACTGAATTCCTATCGGTTCAGCGGGGTTTGTTTCAGTCTGGGTGTGTGTACATTTAGTTTTCAAAAAATTCTGGACGAATTCTCTATCCGCTGATGGTTTTTCAGTACGAAATGGTTTTCAATTTCTGTGGTTAAGCTACCAAACCAATATTGGTTTAATGGGGGAAAACTGTATACGCTTTTGCAAATATTTTGTCGAGAGAGAAAGAGCGGGAAAAAGTTTTAGATTTTCATTTTTGTATCATTTTGTTGCATTGGCAATGTTGTGTGTTTTTAGTGCATTCGGTCTCTGGTTTGGTATGACAAATCTAATTGCATTGAAATGCAAATATAGTTCGCCAAAGCAACAGCACACTGGGAGAGAGTTAAATATCCATTGCTTTTATTCGGGTGAGGATAACCAAAATCCAAAGGATATAGAGGATACAGTGGGTAAGGCCCTAAAAAACAAAATAAACAGAAAAATGTCAATGATTCGTCTGAAACCGCAGAGTTGAACACCGCTCGTAGAAAAAAAGGAATCATTTAACACGAATGTGCACTTTAAGAGTAAATTTGTGACGAATTTAAAGACCGGTGGTGGCGGTTGGTTCGTCAACATTATACCGTTGTATCACCGAGTTTAAAAACTGACAGGCACGTATTCGTTTTGTGTGGTGTGCTGAGTAAATCTTAAACTGAACGTTTGTGAAATTGTGTTCAGCAATTGACAAACTGTGTTTCAACTTTCAACAGTAGATGAGAAATTTAATTAGGAATGTGTATTTCAAGAAATTCTCTACCTCTGGCTCTAAGGATACACTGAGCCAATAAGCTGGACCAATTTCATAGACCATATCGACATAGGGAGAGTCGACTGTATTTTCAAAGTCAAGAGAAGATACCAAGGCGTTTAAACGGCCTAATAAATTCAAAAAACGTAGAAAAAATCTTTCTTACTCTTGCACCTTGCATTCATCCAACACACTTTTGTAACATCAAAGCAAAAATGTCACCCTGTTGATCTGTTGCTTGAAACCCAACGAACTCCACTTTGTGGCTAGTGATTGCAATACTTATTGGATGACAAGATGAAATCGAATTTCACTTTTCAATCTAAAACCATCGAGCTCAAAGCTTATGCAAGCACAGATATCAATCTCTCCACAAAGGAAGTCACATCCTGAGAGATTCACATCTACAAACGAGAGGACGAATGACAAAGCCGCTCAGGGAATAGCACTTCGATTGCTTGGATCATGTAGTCTGTTGCATGCATCAGAATTGCATTACTCACCATCGAGATTAATCACAAGAAAAAAGAAGTCAAAAGATTAAATACGAAAAAAAATCTAAACTGTAAAGAAGGATCTCTGGTGAACATGACCGACGACCGACGACCGACGACGCACGATGAGGAGGATGGACTGGCATTTCATGAATTTTTCAACTACTCTGACTTCTTTTAAGGTTTGTGATCAATTTTAGGCGTTGTCACGTGCGACAGTCCCATTATCCAGTGGAAGTCAGTCAAAGCTTCCATCACCTTGTTTTATCTCCAACACTTCGCTACTATACCAAGTCGACTTGCCTTCAAGTCAATTTGCTGAACACAGCAGCAGCCCAGCAGCGGTAGCAGCACTTTATCAAGCCAACTTCTCTTTGTATACAAAACCTTGTGATGCTGCGTCCAATTCATCCTCTTACCCATCAAAATAGAATGAAGCACGTTGATGGGTGGAAAGTCTTGTTAAACATTGGGAGGTGCTATAGCGGCGCTTCCTATCCTTTACCAAAAGAAAATGGAAATCAAGAGAATCGGGCAATATTTTCTGCACGATGAGTCTCTGTATATGGAAGTGGAGCCATTATATGGCGCTACGATGCATCTCCACATGGTGTTACTGGTTGGCAAAGCATTGGCGGCGCTGCTGGCCACGGAGCGACGAGCGACACATCACATTTACAACATTCAAGCAATATTGAGGAGGAAAAGGAGAATTTTTCAAGCATTTTTCTTGTAGAAAATTCGAGTTTGTCGTCCCTATAAAATGTAACTTTCTAACGCTATAGAAATAGCTTTTTATTGGAATGTTGGTTCTAAAAGATATATCCTGCAGAAATTCTCATATTCTCTAGAGTATAAAGACAAACAAACAAAGACTTAGATTGGACTATTCCACCGCAGCGAGAATGTTTCTCGGCCATAAATACTTAAGTCGAAAGTGGCAGAAGTGATGTGTTGCAACCTGCTTCTCCGTGACAAGTGCGGTTTTTTTTATATTTCCCCAGGCGATTGTTACATACATTTTCATGGATGTACTTGTTTTTATTTGTTTTCGGATATTCGTATCTCCAAATCCAAAGACTCTTCGTCGGAGGATGTTGCGAGTATGTTGGGAGAGGCGAGAATGAACAAACGTCCTTGTCAATATCTTTTTGAGAAAAGGTTTGTGTGTGGATATGAGTGCATTTAACGAAGGCACATTGAGCAAAAAATGCTGTGTAGATACAATGAACGATTTCGACTGAAAGGACGACAAAGTTAACAAATGGACCCACTGTTTCTGTGGAAATTCGACATAACACTCTTTGGCCGTCTCAGAATGCAAACTCTGCAAAAGTTCATTTTCCAATCCATTGAAGACAGCTGAGGACTGGGATGTTTGATATTGCCTCGAAGTAAATGTATAGAGTTTTCTGGTTTTCTCTTAGAAGTGAGTGTTTTTTATTTCTTTGGAATGTTCATATCCGTTTTTGATTGAAACAATTGAGAGCTAAATTCAATTCCTTCACAGTTTCCAATTGAAAAATGACTTTGAAGCATCTCGCACTCCCTGGCCAAGCTTAATTCTCGAAACAGACAGTGACGAAATAGGATTTCAATTGAACGAACATTTCGAATTTAATCATATTATAACTTTGATTATTGATCCTGAGTTTGACTGACCAGGGATATATTACTTCGGGTGATTGGGAAACGCTATGACAAAAATAATTAAAAGTTAGTAATGACTCATTACAAATCCTAGCCATACGCTATTCTTTACAAAATATGGGTCACATCATGTGCACGTTCGGGGTATAACTAGACCCTCAAATTAGCAATAATCAGGTTAACATCAGTTGCCGATGGACCACCTTCCAGTAAGCATCGCATCGCGATTTACCGGATTCGTCCTTGATTTACCGGATTCGTCCGCGATTTACCAGATTCGTCTGCGATTTACCAGATTCGTCCACAACTTACCATATTCAACTGCGATTTACCGGATTTGTCCGGGATTTATCGGATTCGTCCGTGATTTGCCAGATTCGGTCGTGAGTTACTTTAAATTGCCCCTTGGTCCCACATTTCTACCCATTCTACGACCCTAGTTCTACAGAGAGGGAGACCATCCGAGGCGGCAGAACTAACAAATCTCTCCGAATCAACAAAAATAAATTTTACCAAAATTATTGTAATTGATAAGAAAGTTATAAATCTTGACTTTATATTAAGGTTACTGTACTCTTTAATTCCGACCCTGGAAAGACCGGCAAGCTAACCTCAGCCTTAGAACAGAAGTACATCACAAATTTAAAGCGCATACGAAAGTGAAGATGTACTACACACGGAAGATCTTCTACTTCGTCCGAAACATGAAGCAGGAGAAGAGAAAAATGTGATCTTTAAATAAAAAAAGCAATCGACGACGTGTCCTGCGCCAGCTAGTGACCGAGTTGGCTGGAGATGCTTGTTGGATGAGGCCCTGGTCGACCTGGACTGTAGCACCACCATAAGTAGGTAAATGAGTCGTTAGAAAAATCGAAAGAAGGACCAAATCGATCTCCCTAATTCTCATAACGAAAAGAAGTAGATTTTCATAAGAGAAGATAGGATTTTTGCGGGCAAATGATATTTGGGCGCAATTACAGACTTTCGACCCCAACCCATCCGACAAGATCCCGGTATTGTCTCAGATGTAAACAAAAAAATACAAGTATAGGTGTAAGGTGTTTGGTGTCAGGGATTAACTTTGTTACCTAAATACCTGCCTAGTAAAGCTTCAGCCTTGATTAAAATGCAACCGAGTTCCAGAAACCAAGCACCAAGGTACCAAAAACCTTTAACTGGAAGTTTTCCTGCAAAGAGTAAAAAGCAAATAACAGAAATCAGAAGAAGATGTGTTTTTATTACAGAAAAATTGGATGAAATCACAATTCTAGCAAACTTGTTAAAAAAATGTAAAACCTTTGTTTGATTGGTATTTACAATTTCAGGACTTAAATTTTCAATTAACTTCATTTTGGAAAAAATAAACCTAAAGGTGTACAAAAACAAATCCAACTTATTCAAATGCGAAGGTTGCAAGCGTTGCAATCCTGTTTAAATTTTTCAATTAAATTTCATGTCACACATCAAGCACAATATTTTTTGTTTGTTTATTTCTGGTTTAAGGACGTTATCAGAATGCAGTTAGTAAATCAAACCGAACGGTAGTACGAAAGTTAATATTAACCTTATCCTCGAATATGTTGCTATAAAAACAAATCGACAAACAAAGAACAACGTGAACAAACTGACAAACAACCAGTTCTGACAAAAAACAATGCTATGAATTCGAAGGACACCGTGTCCTAGTAGGGAAAATATTTCCACAGAGATTGGGTAACAAATCGCGTGAAAATTAAGGATTTACTCGAAGTAGAGTTCACCAATACTGACTCCCTCTTATACAATAAAACAACATTTTTGTGCGAATTTATTTATTTTCTATTTTTTATGCGATTTTTATGGAGAAATTTTTATTTAAACTTAAAAAAACAAACATTCATCGGTTGACGGGCAATTAAGCGATTGACAATTTTTGTATACTTTTTTTTTTGCCCCTGAACGACCTCAGATATTGTCGTTTTAAATACATTTTAAATTCGCTAGAGATAGACTGAAAATTGTGCATCAAAACAAGAACGAGTCAGTTAGAGTCTCAATTGAAAAAAAAATGATATAGTTTCATCCTTCCATGTAGTTTTGATTTTTTTTACTCATTGCGATGGGATCAGATTGTATGGGCTATGGGGCTTGGACTTAAAGTGGCAGAAAAATCCACGAGAATTAACAAAAAGGCAAGCAACATTGAACAAACTGTGCAATTCGATTTTCAAAGAGAATAAATTAGGCAAGTCAAATGTGATTTGAATCTGTTTTTTTTTTTTCAGTTTTGTTTGTTAACATGAAATATTGAATTGGTTGCATTTGGAATTTTTTCATACGATTTTGGGTTAGAGTGAAAAAATTGATTGAACTACAGAACATCCACAAATTGGATTTGTTATGCAAAACATTCCAAATTTTATTCATAACTACCGTGACTTCGTTAACCCAACAAAAAAACGAATTTTTTTCCTTAGAAAAAAACCAATGATTGAATTTAAGCTTAAAGATAGGCTTTACAATTTTTGTTTGGCTAAATCCTCAGTTCAAATTTTGAAATAAGAAAACTGAAATTCTCAAAGAGTCTCCAGTGAATACGTTCCTTGAAATCATAAGCCCCATATTGAAAAATTGCAAATTGAAAATGGAATACAGCATGTTTTGAATTATTTGTTTATAGGATAGACTTGCAGCCATCTTTTGATGGCTTAAAGCTAAGCTAAGCACAATCAACACGCTTCGTTAGTCTTTCACATCAGATAAGCCCTCAGTTAACATTAATGTACGAATCCAGCAGATATAGTCGAATAAAAGCACGAAGAGAAAAAAAAAATGCCATCGAAATAACACGATGGAATTTCCAAATTCAAGCCCCATAAATCCTCCAACCTTTGTGCATGACTGACAGCGACATCTGCTTTGGTACACACACGCATCAATGAAATCTCTCTGTGAAGTATCAAGCAACCCATAAATAAAGATAGAATCACATTTTGGTGCCGCACACCGCATCGCGACTTGATGGTGCGGATTAAATAGGTGTGTTTTGTTTTTCTCTTAAAGTTACACTGCTACACAACATGTGATACTTTATCCAAAAATCCACAATTGTGTGTCGAAAAATGTACCGCATTGAAATTTCTCTATCTCGCACAGGCTCTGCTTCTGATTTGACACCCTTTTCTAGATCCTGAGTAGTGTGTGTCTTGAAAAAAAAGCTCTCATCATATGAACACCTATGAATGGTTAAGGGTCTTAGTTTGAGTAATCAAATCCTGCTGAATTTCATTTAACAAGGTGTATTCCACTTCTGAGATTTTGTAAATGTCTTTTCTCGTCTGGTCTCCACTTCATGAGAATGCTCGATGCGAAATCTTTAATTCTTCTTTGCCAAAAGAGATAAACGACGTTAGTTATCAGAAATCAGACCAAGGACCTTTAAAATTTATCATTTCAAAACGTAAGACCTTCGTTGTGGAGAGTTCAGATTGCATTGCAGGACATCATCTATTACGGACTTCAAAAGAAGTCCCCTTTTCGATTGTTTTGCACACACAAGAAGAAAAATGACGAAAATTCAATTTACTCAGCATCATAGCTACCACAGCACGAGCATGGGTCCCCATAAAAACTGGACAGAGGAATTGAAAAACAAAGTTGAATAAATTGGATTTAGCAGTAGTCGTTGAAGTTGTCCCTGTTGTCGTTTAATATCGTCATCATCGACAACTTTTCCATTTGATTTTTCATTCTTCTTAGAACCAAAGAAAGGATAACCGATACCCAGGCCTGGACATCCTTGCCGATGCATGTGGATCTTCCTTGTGTATCAGATATTCTGTAGCCTTCTAATGCTAATAAATGCCTGGAGAGGGTTTGAGTATAAACGTTTGATAGCGAAAGAGGGAACACTTCAATCAGAAAACACACATCACAAGGAGTTGGAGAGAGTGCGTATCGTTTGACCATTTCCGGTGAGTGTTCGTTGAAAATACGAAAGAAAAAGAAAAACACCAAGAATCTGAATCCGGGAAGCCTGTTGCTGAAATCGACCCAACGTGCGTTGTGTTGTGTTATGTCTGGCCTGTCTCAGTGTTTCTGATGGACGATTGTAATGTTCGAGTATATCCTTTTGCAAATTGGATTTTATTGAATGTCTGCTATGACAGATAGATAAATCGAAAGATACCAATATCCTCTGAAAAAATATAAATGCCCATATATTCACAATCAACCAACTCATCTGCCGCGGGCGAGATGGGGAGTATAGGTACAGAAAATTTAATATTTCACGGGGTTATATGCGAAATCAGACGTCATCATCATCATCAACATCATCGTCGTATGATTTCAAAAGGACGAACAGTACAGACACAGATGAGGAGTGCCTGCAAATAAATCATGTTCGTTATCATACTCATTGAATCGATGTCACACGCATCCGAAGTCAACCTTCAATTTACCAATCAATTTTATGAATAAAGCCAATGTGAATAATAAAGCCATCGCCATCATAATAAAATGAGACGAACATCAGAGAAGCATAAGCAAAAGGGAACATCATGAAGAACAAAGACAAAGAACAATCAGAAATCCAGGACTTTGTTGATCGCCTGCGGTCGCTTATCTTTATCAAAAGGACAAGGACTTTTATTTGTAAAAGGGCGGCGGAGGAGGGAGAGGAATATTTTTCTTTCGTTCCGTGTGTTTTTTTGTTGTTTTTCTTTGATTTCTCCTTGAAATGGTTGGTCATGGTAAATGGCAAATTGTAATAGTTTCGATTAAATTGCCTTGGGGCATAGTAAATAACGCGGAATAATAAGAAGACAGTAGTCTTCTATTTCAATAAATTCCAATCATTATCTTGGAAATTAAATCAACAAAGAAGCACGATATGATACGACGAATGTGCACTGTGAGAAAAGCTTTTTGAACTTCCACATGGAATCGAATTCAAAACGAACTCGCGAACTATATTAATTTCAGCTGCAACTCACCGTATTTCCTACCAAATAACCTCGGATTCACTGTTTTTCTTCTAGCCGTTTTTTCACCCATTCTCCACTGACATAGTTATTGCTTACAGTTCACACCATGTTTTTGTCAAAAAACTAATAAAACGGCGATTTTCGAGGCTATTTTGTCCTTTGTTTCGCAAGTGATTCCTTGCGTTTGACTCAATGGTTTCTCTGCTAGATCCAGACTTCCTTGATCTCAACAAACTAAAGATGAAGCGTGCTCAAGAGTTTCTGTTGCCAAAATCGAAACATTTCGCCCGCCTCATATTTTAAAACTCAAAAAGTCTTTGGAGTATCGAAATTTTATACAGTGTAATGTTCCCTTGGTCAGTGAGTGAGAATCAGTGGCGTAGATAGGGGGGGGGGATCAGGGGGATATATCCCCCCCATTGGATCCATAATTGTTCAACATAACCAGTCGTGCCAAATAATTCAAAGAAACGCACTCTGAAATTTAGAACCTACTTCCTACGTGAATCAAGTCTTATTTGTACTCACAGGATTCCTAGAGGCTTTGTAAATTGTACATTATATATCTACAGTCTACACAAAGTCAACTTCATCTGAAAGAAATTATTAATTCGGCAAATCACCTAATATTTTGAATTTCTTTTTTATATCGATTTTTAAAAAGTATTTTTTTAACGTCTCTCACCAATTGATAATAATAGGTTAACGTGCAAGAAAAAGAGCTTCCATCCAGCTTTCCACAAAAGCCCACACAGACACAAAATTTGAAAGTTATTTAGATTTCTTCTCAACGTGTGTTACATTTTGAATTTGGTGTAAGAAACCGCCCCAAACACGCAACACACTCATCCACACGAACACAAATGTTCGCACAACTGCGGTGAAGTTAACGCGAATCCTAACGGTAACGATAACTCACACTAATTCATTTTAACCAGAAAGCAAAATGCGCTATTACCCATTAAATAAAGCATGCCTTACACAAGCGGCAGATTGACAACTATTCGTCGTAATTTTGCGAGTTATTTGTGCGAGTTATTTGGAGTGGCTTTTTTTAAATTAATTTTTTATATATAAAATTTTTCGAAGTTTTCTGTCAGAAAGTCCTCAGAAGCAGCTCGGATTTGGAAAAATTGTTTTCCAAATTTATTGTTTTTTATATTGTTTAAAATCTGAAACATTTCATTTGGGGGAAATAATTGCTTTTTCTTGTCTTAATGCAACCTATACACTCCAATTACCAAAAATATCGTTCGTGGATCACCCTTTATAAACAATATAAAAATTGCTTAAACAATATAAGCAATTATTTCCCCCAAATGAAATGTTTCAGATTTTAAACAATATAAAAAACAAAAAATATTAAAATTTTTTTTCCAAATCCGAGCTGTTTCTGAGGCCTTTCTGAAAACGCTCTTTTTTGAGCTACATTTACTCCACTATAGAATTTTGAAAAAAAGTTTAAAAATGTTTTTAAAATACACAAAAAAATTATTTGGGCAATTTATACGTACTTTCAAAAAAAAAGTACGCTGATCAGGCTTTTGTTTTTCGAAAAAATCTTATTTAAAAAAAAAAAAAAACAGCCGTTTGGGAGAAAGTTAAAAAAAAATCGTTTTTGAGAAAATTGAAACTTTTGGTTTTTGGCCAAAAAAAATTGTATGGTGGCTTCCCTAAATTTTGATCTTAAAAAAAAAAATAAAAAAAGACGAACGCGAATTCTCTCAAACCTCTAATTTTCAAGTTTTAAGTCAATGGGACAAACATTCAAAACTTTTCATATATTTTATACTAGCAGTTGCCGTCTCTCCCTCGTGCTCCGGCCAGAGGTGCGTCTTGACTTGTGCATCATGCGCGGGAATTCGGTTGCGAAGTTATTTTAAAATTGTATATTAGGCGACTCTCCCTAAGTCAAAATTCTTCTTAACTCGAAGCCTTCAAATATGTATTATGTTCCCTGTTTTAGTAAGACTTTTCACTGATGCTTTGCTCTTATTATTCGCAGCGTAACTTTGTTTAGCTTAATGCCTTCCTCGGTAAATGGACTATTCAACACAAAAAGAATTTTTCAATTTGATTCAACAGTTCCTGAGATTAGCGCGTTCAAACAAACAAAAAATTAATACTTTCTTGCCGTTTTTTCCACATTTTCCACTGATTCTTCGCTCCTATTGGTCGTAGCATAATGTTATGTAGCCTAAAACCTTCCTTAATTAATGGAGAATGGACTATCCAACTCAATTACAATTCGAACCACTAGTTTCTGAGATAAGCGCGTTCAAACAAACAAACAAACTCGTCAGCTTTATATATTAGTATAGATGTCGGAAGTAAAAATGAGCGAACTAGATGCATCCCCCCCATAGCGAAAAGCTATCTACGCCACTGGTGAGAATTCTCTAATATTTACAACTTGCCAACATGCAGCTCATGTACGGATTTTCTTCCACACTGTCCTTGATGTCCAGGCCATTCAACGTGCAAACAGCACGTATATGTCCATTGCAACAGCTTTTCATAGTCTTTTTGATCCTACAAACCTACACATTTAATTTGCATAAACATTGTACGAAATACAAAACGGAACATAAAACCGCACATTTGAGACAAACAGTCATCGTTGTCGGTCGTTTCAACTTACTGGCTTGCAATATGGCAACTTGCAGACAAAAGCTGTTCCTCCGAATAGCAATGTAAGGTATCTCGAGTCCGGACTCAATGCAACTGCAAAAGCAAGTGCCAAACTCTGTCCTGTCTAAAGTGAGGCAAGGCATACCAGTGCCATGTCCTAGAATCGTTGATGATGTGTACGTCAGTTGTTGGTATCCTAATCTTGGAACTTCAATCGAAATTTTGAATATAATGCCGTGGGTTTCGGTGGGCTCACGCGTCACTGGACATTTTAACATGGTCAACGAATATTGGTAGCACGTTCATATGGAAGAGCTATGTATGCCAAGGCAACAAATGGAATCGATTTGTTCATCGTCCGGTTAGCAGCTCGTTGTTTATGTGGCTTGCAGAGTGTAAGCTGAACTATGGCATCAAGGAGTATCAGGAACCATCAAAATTGATTCGCCTCAATAATATGTTCTTTAGTTGGAAATATGAAAACGCAACAATAGACGGATATGATGATGCTGGGAATCGCTGTCTAATGATTGAGGTTATGTTCAATACCGTTGTCTTTTGAAACCATTGTCGATAAAAAGGTTAAACTCTTTCTTGACGTTAAGTTTTGAAAATTTATAGTTGAAAAGTGCATCAAAATTATTTACACTCTAAAAGACGAGGCAAGCTGATAGGTAAGTGGTTTTAAACTTACGCCAATCCGCATTCATACTATCCCACCTAACGTCAGTTGCAGGATTTTCAGCAGCACATCCTTGCTTGAACTAAATAACATGGAATCAGTTCAAACAAATTGAAAGAACAGAAATGGTGTTTTTTCCGGAACCAAAGACCGAATTCAGCTCGTAAATAACCCCGTCCCACTGCTACCACAAATACAAGAACTCAAAAACAAGTGCAAGAAATAAAACAAGACATTTCAATCGAAACTTGCACATTCGATTTAATTTTATAGACCGAACCGAAACAGCACAACAACTTCTACAGTGGCAGCAGTCAGAAAAACACAAATCCCTCGATTCCATCTTCCACAGATGCCACACTTCTTAAGAGTCTACACTCGCCCTCCATTCGCACACAATTTTCGACAAAGATTTTCCATTTTCGGATGAATTTAGGCTTAAAAAAGAAATAAATAAAAAAAAAGAGTCGAAATAATTGTTGAAAAATAAAAATTTTAAGTGTCGGCGCCACACTCCTTGACACAATTGCTGCATTCCAATTTCAACAACAACAACAAAAAAACAACTGAATGTATGTCCGGAGGCAGTGTGCATGCGAGCATTTAATTTAAGTTAAATACAATTCTTTCCACTGTAATTTTTTTGGTTTATTGCCAATGAATTGAAGTAAAGTACTTTTAACACACATTTTTATTGCAAAGTCAATAAAAATCGTTCAGACTGCCACAACATCAACAACTCTATACTTGTATCGGCTGTCTTCTCAGCCATTCGTTGGTCCTTTTTTACGCTGACGATGACGACAAGAGCAATGACAACGACGACCGACGACGATGGAAGGATAATAAATTTTGGTATTACAAGAAAACAATGTCGGAACAACTTCATTTCGAAAACCGCTGCTGTTTGGGCGGGAGTATTTTTTCTTTTTTATTGCTTTCCCCTTCGTTATCTGTTCGAATTGGAATACTTCATGGACGGAATCAGTATGTCACTGCACTCACTGGGATACTGGGAATGTCCTTTTTTTATCTTCCTGCTGATGTGGCTGGATATTGGTGCATGCATGTATGTCAGGACATGGATTCGAACAACAAACAACATTTAGCTTGAAGCGGTACCGGAGATATTATTTCTACTACGTGTTCGATTTGAAACGGAGTTGCTAGAACAAGAATACCAAAAAAAAAAAAACCAAACACTTCTCACATATCAGCCCTACGTGCGCCCCAGGATAAAAGGACATAAATTGGATTTTCTCATGTACCCACGTATGCATGTTATGTTGTTTGGAGCATTTGAAAAATATCATGACGATCTTGTTGGTTGAGAATAGCAAATTTTTGTGAATTGTTCGTTTCATGAAAGTATTGGAGTTAAAAAAAGTTGAAGTTTTGACAGTCAAAGCGATATGAAAGTCTATATAATTTTTCGAGGATAGGAACATCGTGTTTCGTCAGCCAATCTCAAAATCTTCAAGTCCAGTGTGAATAAGAGTTCACTTCGGAAGAATATTAGCTTTGGTAAATGAGTGTAGGAAATTGAAGAAAAAATTGATAAACAGGATTCAACAACGAGGCAGTTCTAGAAGAAGGAAGTCTAATAATTCAACTGAATGACCAAAGAAAAGTTCTTAGAATTAGTCTAAGTGTAACCTTATGAGCTGTGATGCTTAATATACAAGAGCTGGGGTATACCCGTCGATATCCAAGGTCTGCACTCTGAGGAAAGCACTGTAAAACTCAGTATAAAGTAAACACTCAACTCTTACCAATAAGTTTTTAACTTCTAACTATTGACAATAATCGGTCTTAAAAATAAATACACGCATCAATTCTATTAACATTCTTTTATAATACAATTATATAAAGTACAATAGCGCCACGGCCTCGAAGTGAGGGGGACTCTCGGAAGGAGCTAAACCGTCCTGTCGCCACCGCCTCAGGGTGAGCGGGATTCTTTGAAGGAGCTAAAATATCCTATCTCCCAGCCTCATGGTGAGGGGAAATATCGGAAGGAGGTAGAATAGCCGCTGCCTCTAAGTGAAGGGGATTATCAAAAGGAAGTAATCTAGCCGCAGCCTCAAAGTAAGGGGGATTCTCGGAAGGAGCCAAGATATCCTATCGATCAGCCCTGAAGGGGAATCTCGGAAGGAGGGAAAAAAATCAAGAAAGTAATATTCGGGCAAAATCAGGAACAATCTATATTGCCCTAAGCACCATAACTCGTTCTAGTCAACTCGTAGCGGTGAGTGAACTACCTTTTACTATTGTAGGAATACGTTGTTAGAATTTTATATAGTCTAGGAGGTACGGCTACGTGTTGTTTTTATAGTCAGAGTGCACGTAGTTGTATTTTTCCATATTTTTTGTTTTTGATGGCTGGTTAGTCGGGTTAGTAGGGCGCGAAGTGTGATGCTTCGTTACAGAGCTATAGAAGGACAAACACCTGGCCGGAAACGTTGAAGTACAACGACTGAGTTGGCTCGGTCACTTCTACCACATCTTCGACTGGAAAATAATACTCCAGTTAATAAAATCTTCGGCATTGTGTCAGATGGCCGTGGCGAAGGTAGCGCGGATAAACAAACCCGCAAATTATCGTGATGGCCTCCTTAATTAAATAAGAACGAGGAACTTCCAACAGTCTCTATCATTCACACCTGCCCTGCGAAGAGTGGGTCGAGTTATTTAGAAAGTGTTGCTTTGCAATATCGAGTAAATATTTCTCTAAGCTCAAGTGCGGAAAAGCCAACCTCCGCGTGGTGCAGGGTGGAAACAAGATGACGATCTAGGCGAATGGTTTTACGCTAAAGTCATGCAGTCTTCCAGAATTGTTCAACCGCTTCGACAACTGGTGAAATGGACTGCATGACAAGGACGCCAGCGGATCCTTGTTAATCCATGATAAGAACGAAAGTTGGGAAAACTCCTATTGAAAAAGTGTAACGTAAGAGTACATATAATCAATAGAAAGACTACCATGTCTATTGAATAAGCTGGTACTCTGGGGTAGTTGGGGCCCCGTTCATTGTGTCTTAGGACCTTTGAACGCCAACTACATAAGCGGTAGGCCCCCTAGTGGGAGTTTCAGAGGGGTTGTTGGTTGTCGAGAGATTCGTTCTCGGTAACTGAGTACGTATCTCAAGCTCAGTTACATAGATAGAAAAACATTTACCATTATGGTTTCTTCATGGAAGAAATAAACTGGTACTTGAAAACATAATTGAAATTTATTATATTAAATGCGATGAAGGGATAACATCGCGAAAGTTTGATAACGATGATTTTCAAACTGTGTGATTAAGGGAGAGTATCAACTCTAACAAACAGATACCAATGTGAATGGTCACACGTCGGATAAGGCTTAATAGCTAGGTGCCGACGTAAAACTGCTCACTCCATCATTCACACCTTAAATGATCAATCGTTGAATATAATATGCCTTAAAGCTAAGAGTAAAACCTTTTTGAAATCGTCAGAAAAATTGCAATTGTATTAAAAAACAAACCTCAAACCTCTCGGAACGTCAAGTGAATCTCTATTATGTAACCTTAACAACAAGTCATGGATATTAATACAATTTTAAGAAGAAATCGACAAACAGTAATCTTTCGAATTCCCAAAAAGGAATGATAAAACGTTGAGAAAATCTTAAACAAGTTCAATCGACCGATAGATGATGAAGATGATAGAATTTTAATACTAATTTTACGAGCATTTGCAGGAGCGAAAGTACAAGACTCCTCGTTTGTTATCGGAGCAATTCCATCTCGTTGAGCTGGACTGGACAAGATGCAATGTTATATTTAATGATAACTCCCTAACTCTGTGACATGCTCTTGTTTTTTGCTTTTGCTATCATGATCCTGATCATATCCTTAACACCTACATATTTCTGTAAATGCTTGTCTTCTAGTTATAACAGAATCCAATCCAATTCCAGCCAACCACACTAACCAAAACGACATAGAAGAAGGACTTCGATGAAGAAGGCATCTTAATCATAATGCACAATAAGAGGTGAGGTGCGAGGTCTCCCATTGTTCTAAGCAACACCAAAATGTGAGAAGGATAACAAATAATAACAATGCAGTGTCCTCAGTCGTCTCGAGGTGCGGTTAGATTATAATTTCTCACAGCAAAGTGTGGGGTATAAATTTATTGTGTGATGTTGTTGAACCATCATCATTTTGGTGTAGCCTTGTATGTTTATGTTGACAAGGACACTTTACATTGCTTGCTTCTGCATTTGCTTTTTTTTGTTTCTGTTTTACAATTTAAGGATATCATTCAGAGTCAGTAGGAACCGCATCCATGTGGTTTTTTCGGGGTTCGTCCCAGAATTCGGTAGATGTAGTCCGGGCAGTGGCGCTAAGAGAATAATAAATAACCGATAAATATCTCTATCTAAAAATATCCTTCTCCTTTCTTGTCACATTTTTTTTCCTATTTGGTAATTTCTTCTCATTTCTTTTTGTCTGTCACAACGAAATCTTTCATCGTAAATTTTCAAGCAATAATAATTTCGTAGAATTTTTCAAAGGGAATAGGATTAAGCATCAGAAACCAAGCAACGACGACGACGGATGGTGATAATGATTATAATGACTCAAGGGATGGACACTTTATGGCTTTGTGTGGGAAAAACAGGTGCATTTTTGTTGTCCTGTCCATTTTATTATTCCATATTCGCTCTCGGGACAATATTGTTGATGTCTTAATAATGCTTCCTTCTTCCTGGATAATCACTTTCCCTGGATTTTCTTTTCTCGTTGTCGTTTTAATATTTACCCGAAAATGAAATTTTTGTCGTTATAGTAGGGCTTCGGTCGGAATTGATATTGGGGACACGTTTTTTCGTTCTTCTCTTCTTTACCTAGCGATAATTTTCCTTGGGGTTAATTTTTCTTCTGGTTTTGTTTTTTCTGATTACAAAAATTGAAGAGCTAAAAGGTAGGTACGTGGGTAAAAACTGTAAAGATAGAAAGCAGAACAGCACTGGAAATTGTTGTTCATGAAGTGAACTTTGAAGCAAAAGGATAACAATTTTCCAAGGTGAAGCATAGTTGACTGAATATTAATCACGTGGATGGCTAGGTACCTACACTTTAACGGGAATTTCCTCGAAACTAGATAAATAGTTTTTCCTTCCATGGTTTTTTTATTTTTCGTTTTGAATTGGATGGGGGTTGCGGTAATCAACTATGTAAATTCATGGGACCTTGAGATTTTATTGCTTTATGGTTCAATATACCTGACACAGTCGCGATAGCTACCTTTAAGGAAGTTTATCCATTGAACAGGATTGAAGAACATTTTCATTTGTTAACCAGAAGACGAAGAAAATAAACAGATTTTATTGCTCAGTAAATCAGAAATTAACTGGATGAATTGAGTTGGAGTCAATGTAGCATAAATTCACATTTTTTGGAGAAGATTTGCTCTGGTAGAGAAAAGTGTGGCAATAAATACGAAACATGACAGCTAAGATTGTCAAGAATTTCATTAGGCCTTATTGTGGTGTACTTTTGGTTTGGGGAATTGCTTGAATTATTCAAGAAGTTTACCAAGTGGTAATAAAAAGAAGCAAGGAAAAAAGTGAACATTACTCTGGTCGATGGTAGGTATATCGAAGATGTTGGGTGTTCGAAAGACCAGAAAGTACTTTGATGAATTATCTTCGAAGTGAATGAAATTGAGGACTTCCTATTTAAAGGGTCGTTTAATATGAAAGCAATCTAATGATCTGTCAGGCGCTGTCTTTTTTGAAAGAAAATTGTGGGTCCAACAAGGAAATATACCTCCTGTCAAGATACAAACATTGAAAAATTGTTTCACTCTATTGGTTTTGATGTACTTTGGTGTGAAAGGCTAAGGCTCCGGTTAATAATTGCCTTGAGAACTCTTCTTTTTCTCATCATAGCTCATAAGCTGCTTCAGATAGATGTTACCGCCGATGGCAACAAAGGGAAAGCCTTCAACGCTCTTAACTTGCCGAGAGTATTGCGTTTCAGCGGTGGTCGATTCATGTACTGTACTGCATGTAAGGTAAAAATGCTTCGAAAAGTCCGGATTGTTTAGTATAAGTACTTCTACAAGTCGGGTTTTAGATCTTGCAAAGGACTATTTCGCTAAATCTGTAAATTCAAATTGTAAGCCAGCCAATCATTGAGCTGTTATCGTGCCGTTCCAGCTTCCAGGTCATCAGTTCCCCCCAAAAAGAAGCAGAATTAATTCAGCACAATTTCAGGTATGTTCTCTGGGATAAAAGTGGGTTGAACATTTTTGGGTAGTCCGTTCAGAAATTGATCGGCTTGGAGTAGTTCAGTAACCTTAAATTTAATTTGGCATTGTCCTTCAACCTGACAGTTTTCAACAAGCTACAAACTTTGAAATTAAAATCGTCCCTAATCCTCTCTTTAAACTAAATTGCAATTGCATCAACTACATTGAATTTATTTTATTACATGAAACAGTGAATTTATTGAAATATTTGGATGGCATCAATCAAATTGAATGCTTTTCTCTCTCTCTCCGCTACAATTTCATGTTATTGTTATTCAATGGTCACTATGTCACAAGATAAGCTTGGCATATCCTTTGTTGTTGCAGGACACTTTCCAAATTGGAAATCTCTCAACATTAGCATAAGTTCAAATATTCATACTCCACACAAATTGATATTGACTACGAGTTGTTTGGTTTTGTGTGCATAATTCCCTTTGATAGGATCAATTCAACATAACACTGCGGTCCTTCGAATTAATCCGGATTATTTGAAATCACTTTGACGACACTATACAACACACGGCTACATCGCCAACACAAACAAAGGACAAAATGAATGATAAGCTCAAGAGCTGTTACTCATTACATCGCCCTCGTATAAAATGTATCCATGTCCATATTCGTGAGCTCTCGCAAGGATTGAATTCGAATTTGCATCTTAACTTAAGCGTACCTATGGCAGTTAAGTACACCAAGCTGGTATCGGTATGACGGTTTATTGATATTCCTGCTCCATCGCTTGTATTATGATTATCTGGCCACACACAATATGAGCTGAGCGTGTCCTTAAACAGTCAAAGCATGGCCTTGGTTTCAACAATGTCTTCTCGAATTCACAATGATTCAAGGCAGATTAATTATACTCTGGGAAAACACAGTATCTTGAATTTAATTGTGCGAATTTAATTAGACTTTGCGGAGGCCGGTGTGCCTCCTTACAAAATGAGGTTATGGGGTTTGCATAGCATATCAGTATATATATTATACACACGTCGAGAAGGATAATTGCAATATGCAATGAGTTTATAGTCCTGCATAGCAACAATTACACAATATGTAAATGCTGGGTCGGCCAGCGTATTGATGTACATATACCCACAAGTTCTCGTCTTTTGTCTAAATCCCCTGGTGGTTCAATTGGTTTGACTGTTAAAATCAATTTACCGACAGAAAGTCGAGAATATTATCGCATGCGATGTTTGAGTATGTACCTAACCGAATCGAACCAAACCGATACCACGTAATGGGATTTGATTTGTTTGCATGAAACCACCTAACCGAAATTCAACCGAAAGCGATGGTCAATAGCAGTTTAATTCAGCTGATCAAGATGCTCACCACCATGATGTGGTTTTGACAGCAAAGTGGTTAGGGGTTTTAGCTTAAAGACCTCAAATGCTGACCGAGCATTACATCATGCGGAGAGCGAAAAGCTGAGTATGCAGATAATTTATTTGCAGTTGTAGAAAAGTGTTTGTTAGGGCGGGTATTGAGAGAAGAAGAAGAAAATGGTTGAGCTTTCGAAACACAAAAATTTGAATAAGCAAACAAAGCACGTGAAGGTATGCTTTTCAGGTCAGTTTAGGGAAAATGTGAATATCAATATTTTTATTGGTCTAATAAAAAAATTATTGCTCATTGCCAGAACTCCACCTTTCCACACTTTGTTGAGAAAATGCTAATTTGTGCAGGCATTCCTTTGCGTACGAGTGTTTAACAGCTTCATTAGCAGCATTAATTAATGTTTTTTATTTCAACAATGCTTTTATGTTCAATTTACATAGTTTGAACACCGTCTTATCTCTACACTATCGTCGTCGTGTCGTCACAAAAAATACAAACGCACAATCGCACAACAAATAAAATTTGTGTCAGTCGATTTATGTTAATATTGACGAAGCTGAAGTTGATAAGACGACATGTCAACTCATCGTTGTTGTTTTGAAACTAAACACCAACCTATTGCGAACCTTCTTAATTTGATACGCCAAAGAATGCGCTGAGGGTACACAAGAACCTGTGTCGTCTTTCTCCGAGCAATATGCGTTGGGTCCTTTTGTGTGACTATACGTAATGTTGACGGCGCGGTACGGCGTCATGACTGCTACAGTGGGCTACCATGATTGCGGTGCATGCCGCAAATGGAATGACAAGTGCATGACAGCCTACATGCATCACTATTCGGTGCAACACTTCTGTCATCGAAATTCTTCTATTCTCGTTTATTCATTCAACAACTTTTCCCACCATTACGAGATATTGTTCTTTTTTTTTGATTGATGAGAGAATAGTCTGACACTTGTGTTTGGGTATGTGTCATTCCTAATCATGCACAAATATTTGCTTAAAGTATTGAGGGTTTTCCCAGCTTGACTCAATGGACACAAGGCAACTTGCTATGGAAGGTGGAAAAGAGCGGCATGTAGTCTAGTTATGTTTGCTTATGAACTTGTTTGGGAACTGGTTACCTTTTTTCTTATCGCGGCGAGTTTCGTCATGGAAATGCGCTTATTCTCAAGTGGGGTATTATGTCTTCGATTTTTTAAGAGTTCTCTTGATTTCCAATGGTTGTTCTGGTCTTAAGAAAAACCGCTACTGTATTAAGCATCAGTCTCGTCGATGTATAAGAATATCGATTTTTGGAACTGAGAAGATGAAAAATAGCTGAATTTTTACGATTGCTCTATTCGAACTGACAAAACTGTCAGAAAGATTCGAAGATTAACAGCACTGCTTTTTATATTTAGTGACACCTAATTCGACCGACTTGTTCTGACAACCTGTTTTACATTCGTAAAGTGCAGTTTTGCAATGAACATCCGATTAAAATAAACTCATATATCGTTATCTTGCAAGATCAGTTTTCAAGTTGCAAATTGTTTCGTGGGAGTCTGAGTTTGAATCTTGTCTCGAAGCAACATTATTGCTCCTCTAATGTTGCATTCTAATTATTCTTTTCGTCACAATTGCTGTTGCCATTTTTCTGGAAAACAATTGAATTTGATAAAAATCATCTCATGTGAACGACTCTCTACTTGCAGATAAATCACCTCTTCATGCAGTAACTGCAGCCGCAGCGAGTAATTATGCGGAAACCAAAATTGCTTTTGCAGTCAAATTACAAAATTTACGATTGTCTTATTCTGCCTTTGCCATACATAGCCGCAGGCATTGTGTTTCTACCATTGAGATAGAATTCAACTCCCAAGGGAAAATTCAACACTACAGGTATTTGGCATTATGTTACCAAACAAACGACGACGATCCATTCGAGAGTGTGAAAGATGTGTTCGAGTTGACAAATTGCTTGCAACAAAGATTTCATCGGTTTGTTCACACCAGCAACAAAACCGAAATGAAAACTGACTTGATATTGTGTTATGCAAGCGAAGGCCTTATTTTCCATGCCTTGACGATTCGATTAGATCTAATGTGAATAATTATTGTATTCACGGTGACTTATTTTTCGTGTTAATGGCACTTCAGAGATTGTTATCGGTGGCGATATGGCGCTGCTGTTGCGATGGTCGTTGTTGTTGACAAAGAAGTGGAAATGGTGTTACATTGAAGAAATCATTAAACTCTTTGAAGATTTTCCGGAAGAACGCTGAGAATTGGCTCAATGCCAGTAGCTCTTTGTACAGATTTAAAATTGAAAAAAAAAAACAACAAAATGCCCAGAAAACATGTGAAACAACATTCATGACAGAATTGGCATCGAGTTTTCAACTTTCAGAGGATCACAAAATAATTTCAAAAGGGGCAAATGTAAGTTATTAACAGAATCCATCTGCGACAGTTACAAATGTCGCGAAATTTATTTTTATTTCTTTGAAAAATCCTTCCGGAATCACTCCGACAGTATTCCAATAACAGCGTTGTCAAAAATGCTCTTTGACACATCCACATATAGCCAGATTACATTCGTTCTGTCTTTTTCCATATTTCTCACTTAATCCGCATATGAGTGTCCAGCAAATTATCCAACAACGTCCAGATTTCCTTCCCATAAAATGCAGGTAAAGGTACTTTTTTATTCAATGTGTCGGTGCCCGTGTGTGGGTGGTGAAATGGAACAAACAGCTCGGCGCGATGCAAAGTGGTGAGCCCAAAGGACATCTGAGCTCTCGGCAACACAATCTGCATCCGTTGAGGACAAGATTTTTGTGTACCATATCAGACACGGAGTAGGAAGTGCCGGTTATTCGGAGAATCTGTAGATGCAGTCAACTCCTTTTTGCATGCGACCAAACTGGATATGGCGCTGCACACGGGAAAAGTTATAAATCTGCAATGATGACAACTTTTAAATGAAATCGCTGAAAGAATGAATAAACTGTAAATGAGCGAAAATTTATGAGATTTCCTGGGACGCTTCCTTTTTTTCATTTTTGTGTTTGTTGTTGCGTCTGATGAAACATTGTTGTGTGTATTTTTTCTGTTCTGCATGTAAATTTGATTCCGATCCATTCTACAATAAAGTGGCTGAGACATATATTGTCGGGAGGGATTTCAGGTGGTTTAGAATTTAAAAACAGAACAATTCTTGGAATACATTTGTCGGAGGGAAATTTCAGATTTCAGGATATTTAAAGAAAAGAAACCAATCGAATTGGCAATTTGCTTTTTCCAAGGAAAAAGTTGCTGACAAACCATAAAAACCAGGAAAGGAAATGCAGGAATTGAAAAAAAGAAAATATTAAAGCTTTAAGTTATCTATGCATATATCGATTCTCTTGTCCAAGTTTTGAGAATATAGGTATAAGCTTAAATTTAAGTGGAAGCATCAAATGGAATACATTTAAATTTTAAATCAGAAGGCCTTAGTGTTTCCTTGAATATCCTGATAGTTCGTGTTCCACCACTCAATTTATTTATATAGGTAAGCTTACTCTATACACGCGCTGGCGTATTTTGTGAAGGACCTCGAAATGGAATGGACGTTTCCAAGACCAAAAATACAAAATAAACTTTTGTCTTTTTAAAAGAATGATGAACGCTGCCCCTAATTTACGTATGACAGGGTTCCATTTCACAATTTCTCAGGGAAGTATCCTTTTACGGCTCATTGGTCACTGACGCAACTCCTTCTTAAAGGGAGTCTGGTCAGTCTTGAAGAATTAAATACTGAATTAATTGTTATTTTTACTGAAAGAGAATTTGTCCCACGACTCCGGACAAACAAAGAAAAATGTCCTTGTCATTCGCACCAACAGTGACAACTATTAACAGAACCACAAATTGTCTGTCATCAATAACTTGAAAAGTGATTAGAAAGTGACCCGAACCCCAGCCACTCGAAAGTGAAACGAAATTTTTCACTTTCATGTATCGGTCACAGCAAAAAGAACATAAGAGGAAGAAGCGTTGGCGTTGTACCTCAATGCAAAGTGAAAAATGTGAGACATATGTTTGTCGGTTCTCCAATTTGTTGTCACCGATTTTCAAAGGATAATAAAAATTGGAAATTACCGAGGTTGACTATATAGTGGCAGCCGCTGACATCGAAATCGAAATTGAAGCAACAGAGTGAAATTGGGTTCGACAACAGCTGCACTCCAGGAAAGACATCAGAATTCGTAGTGGAAATGGATTCCTTTATCCTTGATTGTGGTTTCAGTTGTATAGAAAAGAAAAAAATCCTCTTTTGACGTGTGCCATTGGCAGCATGCGGCATCAAGCAGCGCCATGTCATCATCATCATGAAACACACACAAGTTCATACGTCATAAATATGAAATTTTACGACGACCCCCTTACCACCACAATCGATCCACCAGTTTCTCATTACACTTTACGAGTCGCATCCACTTGGTGGATTTATGACCATGATGAACTGTCATTGACTTCCATTGCTTGCTGTCAGTTTCAGTATGAACAACAGCGCAACGGTGCGGTAGTGTCGGTCAGCCGTCCATGAAATGACGCGCACCATCAGGATCAGATCCCGATATACCGATGATTTCAAGAAAAACCGCATTTAATATCACATTATATTTTTTTTTGTGTCCCTTCCTGCTGGCGAAACTCTAGCAAAGCAAAGGGTTTTTGTTAAGAATCATCCCTTTATCCCTCACATAACATTTTTATTCGTTTTCGTATCCCCAAAGTAGGAAAAAAGGGATAAGAATAAAAATCAAAAGTGCTGATCCCACAAGCAAGGATAAATCATTTTTATGGGTCAATTTATGGCAATAGCAAAAGCGACCGTCTTCTTTCTTGAATCGCTTTTGCCAGTTTTTCTTTTTTGTTCCCCAGTTCCATGCGTGATGATGGTGGTCTGCTTCCAGTTTTGTGTCCAGTGATGATGATGATGATGGTGATGGTGTAGACAGGGCAAGACAGAGAAAAAAAGGGTGAAGCATTTGTAATTTATCACGAAAGTGCATTTCGGTACATGAAATGTGTGCGCCACACTCTTTCGCTCTCGTTTGGTATATTTTGGTGGAAATGGAAGCAGTGGCGAGAGGATGTCGATTAATCATCCCAAGACAAATTCCCTCTCGTTTCCTTAATTTTCTTTTATTTTATGACTGAAGGGGCTGACGAGCGAGGGAGCGAGCCATCGAACGAATGAGGGTCCATCAACGACAGCCATATCCACTATCCCAACCATCAAAATATCAGCAAGGATAAGATCGATGACAGAGTATTTGGGTTTATGACTGTAGTATTCATAAAAAATTGCTTAATAATGTTTTGACTGCATTAAGAGTTATGACCGAAAAAATGATTCCATTTCGATCAGCTGAAGGGAGTTTTTTCTAGATGAATGGCGAAGCCGTGTGAAGCGCCATGTGGTGGTATTGAACTGGATACCAGTCAGACAAATTGTAAAGGTTCGGATGATAGTAAAAAATGTCATTACATTTGTCCTTCTATAACATGATCTATAAAAGTTCATCCTTAAACCAGATGATACGTGAGTTTCAGGAACAAGGCGATTTATTAAAGAAGTTGATTGAAGGTGAAACCAGAGGAGTTTGACTTTGAACTTATGAGGACATGAGGATAACTGCAATATACGATATTAACTCCCCAAGAAGATCCTTAATTAATTATATCATTCTCGTTTCTAGCAGTAAAACAGGTTTGAAGAAACTCTCCATCTGAGGATGCACTGAGGTGCATGACCAAAATAGAGAACTCTGAAGTGTGAGCAATTTTCATTGAGATGTGGACTCATAACAATTCCCATCTGATTAATATGCACATGAAACTCTTTCGGTGTGCCTTGGAGCGGGATCCTTTGTCCTCATTATGCTAAGTGCCATCCACAAAATAGTGTACGCGGTTATTCATCATCATAAACATTTACACAGTTCCATAGGTACTCTCGTATCTGTATCTGTTAAAAACACTCACAATATATCATGTCAAAAACCGAAGAATAACTTCCAGTCTGCCAAACTAATAACGCTTAAGAGCATCATCCCCCATCCGCTCGCACAAACTGTATTTTCCTTTTACTTCGCAATGTCTTCTTCACTCACACGTTACCCGGTTCCTGGGCTCATATTAAGTACTCGTTGTCGCAAAAGCCACAGCGAAATATTCTTCACAGAAGTTAATGAGTCCGCGTTTCAGCATATTAGACCCGAAGCCCCGTTTCTGACGTTGTCAACGAAAATGAAAATCCCCCGTGTATGTATGTAAATCTACTCTTATCTCCAGCGTGTAACCACATTTACCATCTCTGTTCGGCTGCAAGAGGTCGGGGTGGGTTTCCCTCTCATATCTCATTGCCATGCCGCCACTTCTTTTAAGTTCTCTTCCTAACTGCAAATGCATGAAGCAGTATCGGAGGAATTCCTGGATTGCATTATTGGTGCTGGTGCACAGCGTACAGCACATTTCTAGCATTCACAGTTATCATCAGGAGCAAGAACAGTGATGGTGTCTAAGTGTAATGCTGATATAGAAACGTGTGCTGTGTGCACATGTTCATTTAATGGAACTTGTTCTTTTTTTCACTTAATTTCTGACTCTTTGAAATTTATTTCATTTCCTTGCCTGTAGATGAGCGGCACAACTTCATCACTCTGTCAGCTTAAAGGACCAACGGGTCTGCACAGAGTCCGAACTGTATAAAGATCACGGCCCAGACTTACGATAGAAAATAAGTACGACTCCCAATTGCAGTATCCACTCAATGACACTTGTTTGTTGAGTTAATGATTGCCTGCATGCATGCACAGATGGGATGAGGCGAAAGGTAGCTGGAGCCTTGGAGCATCACTATTGGCTTCGAGTTTCTTCGAATGCAACTTTAAGTGTTTTTGTTTCAGTGGCAGCAATTCAATGGCGATGACGATCAGGCGATCGACGGTGATGGTTCGATTGCCGCCCAGAATACATTCGGATCAGATGTTCAGAAGCTTAGATGCTCATTGATCAAGATGCATGTACGCGTGCGTCCGATTTTAAATCGACATTGCTATGGAATTCACAATGAGGGTTACAGTGGAGCCTGAAAGTTTGGAGATCACAATTTTTCTTTGGGCTGTTGAAAGTGTGCCCTCAAGAATCGAAGGATCAATCATTTCTGATTCAACTGTTTGCTTTCAGTCGCAGAACACACTTTGAGCATTCTAACTGATACAAAGTGCGCGCACGAAATGCACAGAATCAAAATCAGGTTCTTTGGAATTTTAATTCATATCCGAGCATTCCTTCGAGGACTACAACAAGAAACGCGTGTCTCTTGCGGACAGGTGCAATCCATCGTTTTTCAGTGGTTTCGGCGTTTTTTTTTTGTATTTCCTCTTTTTCTTTTACTCGCATTTAAAAGACCGATTTTACAGACAGTCCAAAAGACACAAACTTTTTGAATAACCAAACGGAACGAGTCGGAGAGGACTGATCATCCAGCCAGCAAGAAAAAAAGACAACAACCTGTCGCGTTTATCGTTCGTTTGAGTTTTTATTTGCGCAGCGCTATAAATGCTGCTTGTTTCGATCAGCACTGAGCATTCATCACGTTCGCTTGCGACCAACGGCAACGACAGAGAGTCATCATCATTATCATCATCGAAGCCAGCATTCGTTGCAGCTTTTGGTCCTCTGCGCCAAGTCAATGATGACGACGGACGGCGACGATCAGATCAATGAAGGTATATCGTGCCTCGCGGAGGATGATATCGTGTCTTTATAATCATTCAGTTGCGAATTGCCTCCATGATGTCTGTCCGCAACCGTTGTTGTCTGTGCTGGACTTCAAGACTTTGCAAATACGCGGTGACAATTCACTTTTTCATTCGAATGTTTTTTTCTTTTGACAACTCGATAAAAGGCATATGGTGATCTTGTTAAACGAGTTATCATCAACACAGGGTGTTTGAGTATTTTGGGCAATAAATTAAATTTTAATGCGAATTTTCAACTAGGCAAACCAGAATTTGAAAGAACATCTGGTTGGATTTCATTGGTTAATGGAGGAACGGGGAACGGTGATCGTTTGAGTTTGCCAGCGGATACAATAAGAAAGTAGTGGTTGTAGAAAGGTCAAAATTCGACAGTTGTATCCTAGCTTTAGTTTAGCTTTGTAAGGGGTCCTCAAGTACCTACTTGAAAGGCGTTAATAGTAATTAAAGAGTGAAATTGTTGGACTCGTAACTCAAAACGCTGCCCTGTTTTTGAATGAGTTATGGAGTAGTGTCAAAGACCTCACCTTATTTTTTGTTTCCTACTAACTATTATCCAATGTCTTTGCTGGTCGATGTCCCTGCGAGCGATAACAGTTGACCTATTCTTGATGGTTCAAGTGGGGCCATATATCAAAACGCCCTCTAATCTCCAATCTTGACACTTGAAGCCAAAAAAATAATTAAATTCCACACAAGATAACACACAAAAAATGGGTTAAATAACCTCCAAGTGCCGCTAAACCGTATGTTGATCCCAATTTAGCTCTTCTCTTCGTTAGTATATGCACCAGTGCCACACAGGTAGATAAAACATCGCCGCAGGACCTGTCTCAAGTGTGAGTGTGGCCCGTAATAATAACTGGCCCAAATAAATGAGAAAAAGGGCTGCGCCTCGATGAAATTTCAGATAAATGAACTCAACCGTTTTGTAATTCGGTCAGACGGCACGTGGCGTTCATGATCGGGATCAAGTTGCACATCGTCTTCGTTTAGTAAACAAAGAAAGAAGAACAAGTAAAAAACGGTAACACATGATGCGATAACAATGCCGAGATATGCCGAAATATCCAAAGCATGAAAGAACAACGAAGAACTGGTGCAAGGGTTGCCCTTGTCTGAACCACCAACTGGTGCATCCATGTGCTCTTCATTCTGCCAAATATTAAACTAACTTTAAACGAAAAAAAAATTCGATCGTGATGTATCAAACAGCGGTAAACAGCGGTGGCAAAGGCGACCGAATTGGCCAATTTTGTGTAAAGATGATCGATGCCGATTCGACCACATGTTACCACTTGACATTGCCACCCCATCGTTCGGACGCTGTTGTCAGCATGGTTTTTCTTGTGCAAAATTTATTGCCCCACACACATTTTCAAGGAGAATTTGCAAACGCTAAAGGACAATACACAAAAAAAGCTGCAAACGAAACGAGTCCTGACGATGCATCCCTCCGATGCAACCAAGCATACTTACAATATGTCACCTGAGGATTTTTGTTCTTTGTTTTGTTTGTTTCTTTTTATTTTCGAAGAGAAGACAAAGTCCTTTAGGGTTCACGTTTTTTTTTTCATTTTTAATGAAGCACAGGTGAGGGTGGTCTTATTTTTACACTGCCCTCTGGTGGATACAATGATATAACAGTGACTTTTTCTTCAAGGATGACAGGTAATAAATTCGCTGCCGTCAGGTAAAATGAATTATATTTTTTTTCGTACGTTTTTATTTTTTGCAATTTATTATTTCTCAACCGTGCAGACATTTCTGACAATTAAAGATTTTATCGCACAGCCGTGTAATTAGTAAAAGTCAAAGTGACGTTTTTAGCGCATCGGTGCACTTGAGAAAATAAAAGTTATTGCTATTCTTATGAATAAACAAAAAGACAAAACAAATTATAGATATGTTTTTGAGGAGATAGTCCAGTGTTGAGGACAATTAATTGTGTCATAAAAATGAGATAAGACAAGCACAATTTTAGCACATTTCAACACAAAAGAAATGAAAAGCTTATGGAGTGAACTCAAGTGATTATTAATTACCTTTTTTCTATTATTTCGCAATGTAAATTACTAACTTAGAAAGAGATATTTCTTGTAATCAATTTCATAATGGGCGGCGTATTTTAAAATAGTATAGCAACTTCAACTAACATTCAACTTTTTAAGAAGTGAGCAAATGTAGAAATCGTTCCCAAAAAAACGGCCGCCCTTTAAACCCAAATTAAATTCCTTCAAAAGAACGAAAATTCACTCCGCCTAACCTCCACCCAAAGTATAAACAATTTTAACCCAAATTCGAATTGATTGTGTTGGGTGTGAAGTTTCCAAACTAGCGCCAAGCCCCGTGCCTCGTCGTCAGTCGTCATCATCGACATCGCGACTAAGTTCCTTTTTTTGTTTTTAACACAGTAAGCTGTTTGTAATCGAAAAATTCCCCAAAACTGTTTAAATTTCAAAACGCCCTCAATTATGTGTCAACATGATTTCCAGTTGTTTCTCTATTATTTTATGTACTCCGATCTCCGACCGACAGACTAGAGGCAACGCGACGCACAAAACAATCGACCTGGTTAAGTCTACAACATTGTTCATATACCGCCCGACATCAGCGTTAAAAACCTCCTCCAACATGATGACGGTTCTCAAATCAAACAATGCTTACGCGTGGGAAAAACAATTAAAACGGCTCTTGCCAACAATTTTATGTTAACGCGAATACAATTTGAAATTGTTGCTGTATATATTTTCTTGTTGGTTCAGCAATAATCACTCCGGTAATTGTTCTTAAAAATGAATTAAAATTAAAGACCTCCATCTACCGGCGCAATGGATGGCGTGGTATTAATTGGAACAGCCTCGTCCAGAATCCTCATCTGATAAGGTAGGACGAGATAAGGCCCTCGTAGTTATAGTTGGACGTGTACTCACAAAATTGTGTCATAAAAGAAACAGCCAACAGGGCATGACGAAACGTGCCACACCGATTGACCCATAAATCAAAGTATACTCAAAAATATTAAGCAACAAACATTATTTCCTCATCTCTACGCTTTTTTTTCTTTTCTGGAACTGTTCTGGGCCAAGAAGAGATCATTTGAATTTGAATACCCTTTATATGAGCCTGCAATGGACGGTGATGCGGTTGCGGTGGTCTCTGGTCTGGGCAGGGCAGTGAAAGTATGTCGAAGATTAAACGGCAAACGGCTACTAAAGATAGAAATCTTCGAATAAGTAATAGTCGATTGCAAAACGGTTGCTCTGAAGTGTTGAACCGAGAACCTTACTTCTTCATACCGAATAGGGCAGATGAAGAATAAGGGCAAGTTGCAAAACGTTCTCAAATGAAAAGCAAGTTTATGAAAAGTACCTAATTACCCCGAGACAATGACCAACCATTAACCCAAATAATATTATAAGTGGACGCAATAAAACATAACCCAGAGAGCTGAGAGACGCACAGAAAATGATTTCTTTAATGGTCAAATGGCAGCGGCCGACGCGGTATGCCAGTTAAATCTCTTGATTGTTAGTTTCTTCGTCTTTTAATGGTTCCCAAGCGAATTTTGCTACTCACGGGGGATTTGGCTGAATCTGTTTTTGGTTAATTTAATTACGCTTCCAGTATCACAAGCGCAAGTAGAGAAAAAAATCGTATTTAAACGACCTGAAGAAGACACTTTGAGAGACGGAGAGAAATTTTCCCACCATTAAGCGAGTTATGAACGTCTTCGTGAGACCTATGAACTCTGTCAGTTCAGAGTTCCAAAGGAGCGTCAAGATGTAATAAAAAAAGTGCCATAGAAAAGTTTCGTTGAATCGGTTTTTGGTGATGCAAATTTCTAGGTGGTGATGGTGATAGTGAGTGCAACAAAATTTCCGGAAATTTTATTCCTGAAAATGCATGTCACAAAAGTTTATGTGAATAAAAGGCGTTAAAAGTTTAATGAGCTTTAAATTTTAATGATAGAAAAGGAAAAGGCACATAACTTTGAGTTTGTTTTGATAGTGGTTTGACGGAAGACAAAATGAGAGATTTCATTTGACACTAGAAAGTGTTAATGGCTTTTCATAATGTCATTAAGTTCTCATTTCACGTAGAATGTTTTTTACTCATCATGTCAAAAGACAGTATCATGTATGTTGTTGGCTGATAGTGTTATAGCTGAAAGACGATTTTCTAATTACCGTTCTCAGGAACTGACTTTTAAAACATTTTCAAGTTCAAGGTAGGCAACTACAACAGAATCACCCCTAGTTCACTTTCCCGATAGTCATTTGAAGTGGATTAGCAAAGTTATTAACGCCTGATAGCCACCGTCACTTTCTCCAACCACAAGGAAAGCCCACCTCAATCGGATGACTTACCTATCCCAAGATGTTTGCGTTTCAATTTCTATGTATGCTTTTTGAAAAGGATTAACAACTGTCGTCGACTAACCGAATATCCTGTTACACGCAACGACCCCAACCATCATAGACACTGCCTAGCTTGAATTAGTGTCCCGCACACTCGATTTCCGTTCAAACATTGAATATTACAAGTGCACACTGCAGTAGAAAGCTGATATGACTGAAATGCATACACAATCGTCTGAAGACTGACCTTGTACGCGTCATAGAGATGACCGCATTCAAAACCACACCATGCAAGGGGAGAGCAGAGTTCATCTTCTTTGGTTGCAGTCATATTGAAACCCCACAACAGCGATACTCACTCCTTTCACCTTGCACCACTAGAACACCACTAAACCTTGTTTCCTTTTCAGCGACAACATTTCCCAATGGCCAAACGGCTCCCACGACATAACGACCACATGTCTTAGAACGCTTAAACGACCTAAGCCATATTCACAATTATTACTTCACATTTCACTCGTAGAACAAGACTTCAATCCATTTTACAAGGATTCGCCCTCCCTTGGGCCTCTCAGTCTCAGTTCACATAATCTCTCTATGCACTTCCGTTTCTATGTAGTATTCACACACGGAGTTACATGTCTCCTTATTGTTCAATGTCCACTGTCCACCGTCCATATCCGGCCACAGTGCAACATAAGCATCTCCATATAAGCTTGCCCCTTGACAATCGAACCGTTGCAACATACACAACACAGACAGATAGACAGACGAAGAGAGGTAATGCGATATCCTTTTTTAACATGACATTTAATTAGAATTCCTACTTTTACCAACTACACGACACTGAAGCGAAAGAACGAACAGAAAAACAGAGGGAAAAATAACAGAAGTCCTTCCGTCTGTTTCTATGTTCCTGTTACTCCAACCATATATTAGTACTCGAACTCGAACTCTTCTTGTAATGAATGCACTTGCCTTGTTTTTCATTGTGTCCCAAGCCCCTCGACTGGGTGTGTATATGTGTGTGCATTGGGGCAGCAAAAGGAATAACTCCTATGGAGTCAAGAATTTTCTCATAGATAACGTCCAGGCCCTGCAATATACCTAGGTATGCACTAGACGCTGATGGTAACTCTGGGCAGGCTGGCTTGCCCGAAGTCCTACAGGATAAGCTTTTTATGGGAATTCATTACGGTAAAAGGATTCAGGTTCTTTGTTAGATTCTCAAAAATTTATTTTACGTAAATGACTTGCCTTTTTGTCTTCCCTGAAGAGGGGCCTGCAGCAGGTCTTTTGGATTAGATTCACTCATTCAAAGCCATACTGCGTGTTTTATTGTAAAAAGATTTAAGAACCCTCCCATTTTGATACCCGCTCACGAAGCTGTTACATGGCTCTGTCGGTGACCATCAGACACAAAAGTTGACCTGATCCAATATTTAATTGGGTATATTGGGTGGATCATCATTTACCACGACAGCGTTTAGGTTTATAAGAGTGCCAGGAAGTTGAGTTGAATTGGGATAGAAGAGAGTGAGACAATGTTAAGGCTTCGAAATTGAATTTTGTTCAAGCGAAAAATACCCTTACCACATTTTGAAAGGATTTGCATGTTCATTTTGTTTTGTTAAGTTTGTTAAACACACTCGGTGCTGGAAATTGTTTTCGCATATTGTCACATTGATGTAATTTTTCTGTGTATTGGAAATTCAATTAAGACGATGAAACTTTTGGGACGATGTGGTTTTCGATGGAAATTTTGACACAATTGGAAATTAACTTGATTTTTGTCATCCTGATATGTTAATACCTACCAGGTCTTGGCGCTTATATACATAATTTGGAATTTTGAGGTAAGCCTTTGTGGACGATTTGAATAGGTTCTAGGCTAACGAGCTTTATCAGGAAGTTCAGAGAGTCAAAACGTGATAACATTATCTTGGCCATAACGAATTTCAACGCTTCAATCTTCGTGCTCCAGCCCCATGTTTCGTGTTTTGAAATGACCACACACAAAGGGCAAGCAACTGTACTTGACATGACTACAGTAGTGTCTCAGCTTGAAATTCTTCATACTCACTAAGTAAACACGTGATTTTGAAAAAAGTGGTTCAAAAACTGAACCTTGCGGAACCCAAAAAATTAACTAGAAATTCTGAAGACAAACTTGGGTCAACTTCAACATTCAACATTCTCCTTTGTTTAAATACAAAACAAACTTAGTATAGTCGGATAGAAAATTATAAGAGAACTTGAAAAGCTCAAAGCCTAAGAGTCAATTAGCTGTTTTTGCCCCTATTTCCAGATTGGCATTGCGAGAGTTTTGTATATGCATGTTTTGGAGATTTAAATTTACCATTAATAAAGGAATCAAACTCCAAACCAACAACAGAGTACCTGTTTCATTTTTTCCAATGAATGCTTAAAAAAGTGATTCATCAAAGTCATATAATACGAAAGTTGGAATCTCCTTTTAAGAAATTCGATAGCAACATAATGATTTTATGAATATTCATAACACATAAAGATATGAATGTTTATCAAAAACAAATTGTTACTTAAAGTAAAAAAGAAGCTTTTCCTGAGTAAGTACATATTTATGTTTGTATGTGGTTCGATTGTTTGTATTTGTATCTCTTTTGAATTTTTATTTACCTATTTGTGTAATTTGGTTAAATTATTATCTTTATTTTCCATGCAATATCAATTTCCATGGAACTCATTATGCCAGTTAACAGTAAATTGATGTTTTTCAGAGAAAAATCAAACTCCATCTCTTTCCTGTTATAATCTGTGTCCTGGCAAGAGTGGGTAAAGTAGATCGTTATTGAAGTTAAATTATATGAAAAACTCAACAGAAACAACAACTGTGGATGTCCTTTTATCATTTTTCAGTTATTTTTCTTCTTCGTATGAAATGATTTTTATTGAGTTATACATTAAAATCTTCTCAGCAGTCTACAGAGTTGATGTATCCAAGTAAATACCAGTTAAGTACTTTTTGGTTGCTATGAACAAATACTTATAGTTCGGGGAAGTAGAATAAAGAAACAAGTTGTCAAGTTGTCGTATTTTTCTCCTTGACAAAGAGTTTTTGAAATTGTTTTAGAGTCCACGATGACAACTGATATAATATAAACGAAGCAAAACGATTTAAAGGATAGTGAATCTCAAGAGGTATATAAAATAAAGTCTGACATTAAAAATTCCCTGGACTATGCTTGGCTTCTGTTGAAAACTTGAAACAGAACGCAAATTAAATAATAAATCTCGAATTTCTTTTTTTTTACATTTCAAGGTCCTGTTGCATTATCCACAAAAGGACCAAATTAATTGTCGTCACAACCAACGAACGTCGCCATTTTCATTTTCGTCAATAAAGCCAGTTATTCTTATACCTATTTGGGGCTCGATTAAATGAAATGAATTCGATGATCAGCAATTACGGGAAATTGATGGAACTGCCCTTCTTGCCAGCTTGCAGCATTGACAGTTGTTGGTGGTTCGGCGCGGTTCATTACGCTGTAGTAATTATGTGACTTTTTTGTCTATGTCAATGAATAAATAAATGTATGTAAGCTCGAGAATTAAAAAAAAAAAAACAATTTAATTTGGTAACTTCATTTGTTTACGAGTTTGTCTTTCGTTGATCAAAGACGCGAACTTTATATCCGCTGGAAATAAAATTTAAATGGAATCAGAAGCCCAAATTACAGAAAAATTATGAAATTTAATGAAAACTCATTTGCCATTGGACTTGGAATTTTATTTATGTGTGTTTTTTTTTTCTTAATTTCAATATTTAAAGTAAACATATAAAAATGTTTCGAAAAAAAACTGAAAAAAACTTTTGAAGGTTGAAATCGACTTATGAACATTGTTGTTAAGTGTCCTCTAAAAGCTGTTTCTCGCATTGTATAGCGAAGACAAATCAACAAATTGTGTCAGTCCCTGACCTTCGTATTTATCCTGTCAACATGAAGATAATTGCGTCTAATGAGCTTCCATAAACGAAAGAAAAATAACGCACATTGTGTAGTATTCGAACAACAACTCACCATGAACACTATCATGGTCATTTTCAAAAACTTTCATCATCTACAATATACACATAGCAATCAGAAAAAGAAAGAAGAAGGTATGTCCTGTGGTGCCTTTGAAAATAATAAATTACACAAAATTTACTTTCAATTTGCATTTCATTATGAGAGTGCATCCCAGTCCATGCGATACACGATGATGTCTGAAAAAACTGTGACAGATAGAAATGTTGTCTGGAAGTCATTATTTACATATCCTGTGGCGTCTAACATTGCCTTTGACTTCTGAATTGCTTCTGTACTATGTGTTCATGACCTTGGAGTTTTCAAACCAAAAGTACCTAATCCTTTTTGATGGGTAATCCTTCGATACAACGCAGCAGCCAAATGACCTTCGTCCTTTCAATCCTTTGACTACCTATAGATTTAATTGACTCGAGTGCCTCTTGTTGATGATTTGCGGCTTGACGTTTAGTTACATTTTACGAGTTTTGAATTGAGCTATTAGCTTAAGTGGCGCCACAATAATTCAAAAGCAGGCAAGGACATGGTAAACATATTTTTTTTGTTTTTGTTTTTTTTTGTTATTACCTATTGAAATTGAATTTTTAAAAGTTAGTGGAATATTTATTAAAGGAATTTTAGAATGTTTGAAATAACTCAATCGCTGCTAAGTCCTTAAAACCTCCTACTGTAAAAGGACCTCAATAACAGATGATATAAGCTTTAAGCTTCAGGAGGCGAATAACTGAGTTTTAATTGCTTAAACATCCGCAAACAGCCGCAAGCAGAATCTTAATGTTTACAATAAACACCTTAATGCATACACAATAGGTCTGTTTAATGAATCTGTTCTGCACAGAAAAGTACAGAAAAGATACAAAAAGTATACGTTTGTGTGTTCCATGAGTTGTCCATCTCAGTTTAGTAGGTACACATTTTTCTGTCCCTACTGTTTTGGTTGTGTAGCTTTGTGAAAACTATCAAATGTCAAAATTTCAAATGCCAAATTATTTTTATTTTTTCCAATCAAACAATTTTTTGAAATTATCTCGATTGAAGAGTTTTCTGAGGAAGTAAAAATAGGTCCATTCCACACTCAGTTTGAAACTGCCGAATTTAGTAATATTTGGTTATTTTTGATCAGAGTCTCTTTCCAACTTCAAAAATTGTGTAGAAGAGAGCGCTCACGAGAGAGTAAAAAATTTCCCCACCCTGACAAATTTAGCCCAAAGAATTTCTTCCGGCAGAAATATGAGTTCTGTCTAATGAGAATTTGACATACGTCAAACAGAAAAAAAAACAATCCAGTTTTGTAAATTTTTTCACAGATTTAGAGATTTAGACACTTTTTGATAGAATTTTTCTCTCTGAGAGAGTTTTCTCCCCACTCCTCCGAATCTGACAGATTGCCTAATTTAGTGCACAAAAAGTTTGGAACAGACCTAATATTACTTCTTTACTCCCAAGTAAAAATTTCTCGCAAAAATCTAAAGGGGCCGACCCATAGAATCCGTCAATCCGTCAGCGTCAATGCGTGCGTTGCTGCCAACGTATTTGCCGGATTGAACCGTCCCATAGAATACGTTGTATAATTTGACAGTCTCATTTACTTGGTGTAAAAATACTTCACAAAACTGCAAATCCGAACAAAAAATTTTAAATTAAAATATGAAAATCATGTCAGAATTATTTTTTTGCACAAAATTTTCATCATCCATTGCTTTTCCTTGTTGCTGTGGGAACTGGGAACACATTAAATTACTGCTCGTCAAATTTAGTTGTCAACGGATCAACGGACGCAAAAAGTAGAAAGTTAACCAACTCTATCCGTCGTATCCGTCACATTCGTTGCTTATGGGACGAGTTTCATAAGAACGTGTGTATTCTATTGTGCTGTCAGTTGAAAACGTCAACGCTGACGCACTGACGGATTCTATGGGTCGGCCCCTTAATAAGCTATTCAGAATCTTGTTTCCAACAAATGAAAATTTGCTTCAACTTTATTTGACTTGGAATATTTATTTAACAGCTGATTTTATTCTGTCAAAAAGATTACATAGGAAGCTGATCTTTTCTATTCTTACTTGTTCTGACACTTTCATTTACTTGTGCTGTTCTGTGCTGTTCTGATCTGGTTTTTCTTCATTAAACAGTCCTAAAAACAATACAGTGGGACCATTAGTGGTGAAAATTAATAATATTACTCAAGTTTTTCGTTATATGAACAAAAATTTACAAAATATAGACACAAACAGCATTATATCGATATCTACACAGGTGTACACTAAAGAATGAGACAAAGATGGACATTAATGCAAGTGTGAAAATAAAGAGGATTAGACTAAATGCAGAGTTCTACTAAGTTTCACATCCTTGCATTTAGGATCTATCGCAGTGCTTTTCTTTCGAAAGTGCGCATTGTCAATACCTCTTTACATTCTTTATTGTGCTGATCTCCTGCTTGCTATTGCTAAAAGTAAAAACATATATTAAGTCTCTTCTTTTTCACAGCATCACTCCAATGTTCGACATCTAAAAACCTCAAATTGCGAATTCGTAGAATATCCCAGTTAAAAAAATTCGTTTTTCTTGTGATGGTTTGCCGCCGAGTTGGCATCATCAATTCTTCATTTCGACTTCGTCTAATATGGTCAAACAAAAATTGTCTGCTAAGGCTACAAAACCCTGCGACAGTCAAATAAACAAAAAATAAAATGTTTCAAAAATTATAAAACAACAAAAAAAAGGCAACACGAAACATAATTTGTGGCGCCACTTCGAATTATCTTTGTCTTTCTCGTTAATGGTGTTGATGTTGTGGCATAACATCGCACAAGAGCGAGCGAGTGAATCGGAATCAAAACACAATAATTCTGCACACGAAAAACCGACTGTGACGATGGACCATGACCAAGAAGGTGAGAACGTGCAAAAATACCTGAGTTTTGGGACAGAGACCTTACCTTTTTGGAACAAGACAACAACGTTGAAAAAATAAAAACAAAGAGAAATACTGAACAGTTTGCAAGGGAATGAAACTATCTACGAAAATGAACCTTAAAAGCCTCAACTGATTCGAAAAAATGAAATGAATTTGGAACAAGGATTTCTTCACGTCGTCACAATAGCAAACACAATATACAAACATCCACGAAATCCTTTTTTCTTCAATAAAAAAAAAAAACAAATGATTAACCCTGTTTTACGGCCAATACACAATCATAAAGTCGGAAGAAAACATTTGAGTAGGTTAAGGGTCAATAAAAAAAAAGGAGTAAGGAAAAGTATAGGTAACCTGGAATAAAACAGATTAATATCATTTCGTTATCCTTAAAAAATGAAACTCAAACTCAAAGTCCTATATTTGTAAGTCCAATGTCCAGAGTTCGTTCAGATTGATGTAAGTATAGAAAACTTCCGACCTTCCGAGTTTTCGTACCTAGACAGAAACTCACTTGGGTTCCTTGCAGTAGGTACAAGCCTGCACGACACGGTTCAAGGACTACGAATTCGTATTTCATCTAATTGGATTACAGTTGTTCGTGTTCGTTTTTTTTTCTCTCTCTTGGGAGTACAGGGAACGTGAATGTCCATCGTCCTACAACCTACACTCAGTGTTGTCACATGAGAGCAAGAACACCATAAGGGGGTAGGGGTAGTTATAGCAAACGAAATTGGCACTCAGGAGGTGTGTCGTTCAAGTGGCACTATACGGCAGTTCTCTGATGGTCACTCTTGACATAAATGTAGGACTATCAACTGACTCTCCAGATCTATCTTATGTGTGTACACATGTCAAATGGACGACTGAAGCACAGTTTCTATTGAAGAGGTGCGCCAGCAAAATGTGATTTTCGATTAGAACGTAAAGTGTACTCAACTTAACACAGAGAGTCAACGCGGGAAGAACTAGTTGATAGTTGACGGCAAGTTGTAAAAGTCTGAAGTCCTTTATTCGAAGGTACACGTTAATTAAATGGTGTTTGTGCGTTCCTCAGCCGGAATGTGTTTATTTAAGGATACGGTCACTAAAAATGGACATATGTCTGTATGTGTTTCCACTCCTTCACATTCGAATATGTAAGATTGAGACCAGAGGTCTCTTCTGTCTAATTAATTGGTGGGGTGAGCCTCATGTGCGGATGGTGGGAATTCAACGCATCCGTTGCCGTCTCGTATTGTCGTCCAGGGGCAATTTAAGCTGCATGCATCAATTTGTTGTAGAGTCTCCAAACTGCAATCAAATCGCCGTAATGTTTGCGTGGCATTTCGCAAATTGATTTGATTCTTTGTTGACGGTTTTGATGTACTTGGATCTGGATTCTAAAAAGGATAAGTCTGTTAGTCTTACGGGTGCCTACGTCAGCGGATTTCAAACATCAAGGAGTGCATTATGTCCTAGTAACCAATATTGGAAGGTGTGCTTGCTTATGACCAAAACCGAAACAAAGCAGTCGCTCAATGTTCGATCCGAACCGATGAGAGTAAAAGCAATTATTCGATCCCGTAGAGTGTAATTAAGATGCTGCGTCGGCTTTGTGTGCGGTGCAAAACTGCAAGCATTCTGTCAAGTAAACAGAATGCATGTAACGAGATGAATTGCAATTGCGTTCTTGGTCGTGGGGAACATCATGCTGGCTGGGTGGTCTGGGAATCGTCGGAATGTCGATACGAAAATTGGAGCATTTGACCTCTTTCGATATATCTAAGGAAAAGTATGCATTCTTACCGACGCCATACTTTTACGCACTCATCAAAGGAGATTCTTGCTTTGATCAGCTGCGGTTTTCACTGGTGAAAGTTGTTAGTAATTTCTTAAAATTTGTTCCACAGCAATGCGTTCTTTCATTTTGGTGTTTTTTCTTCTTGCTCCCCGTTAAACAAAAAAAAAAAAAAAAACGGGAAAGTTTAACATTTTGAAAGTAGGCATACCATTTTTTTTTTGTCAAAAGGCTTTTAATAGTGTCGCATTCTGTTATAAAACTTAATCAGTTAATTTTTTTTCGAAAAGTCGGGTTTCCAAAAATGTAACCTTTTCCAAAGGACACGTGCCAATTCATTATTAGACCTAATCGGATATAAATTTTAAATTAAACGGTCCTTAACTGTTTGCATATTTAAATTCTCGTTTAAGATCCTTAAAGAATCAAGCGTAATATAAAAAAGTTTAGCAACCTTCTACAAAGTCTTAGGCTTCCAATACTAAACAAAAAGTGATTAACCCCATTTTTACGAGATACAATCAAATTGGTTCCACTTCCGTTAAACAGGAAAAAGTTGATTGCAGAAAAGTCGTAAATTCTTAATGGCACCCTAACCTTATTTTCTCTGAGAAAAATGCTCATGAAAAAGAATATCAATTTCCTTTTAAAGATTGTGACAAAATCCTTTGATTCAATGATTAAAAATTGTGAACAAAAAAAAAGGAATGAAGCAATATGAACATCAGAGCAGAGAACGGGATGCGGATGACACAATTCGAATTATTCTTCCCCTAAGTAGTAAGTACCTTTTTGCTTGAGAAGGAATAATTAATTGTTTCTCTTTTTTCTTCTCATTTTTACTGATCGGCTTTGTGCGTGCTCCAGTAAAGAAGATGATGGAAATAAACCTCGAATTGAAAAGTGTGTTTTTTTTTCCTAGAAAAATGCAAATACAAAATTCGACTGGGAAGAACAATTTTCAATTTTATTGAATTAAGTTGAAATAAGAAGAAATCGATAAGTTTAAATGTTAAGTTGATTTTGGTATTGTGTACTAAATTGCATTAAAATTGGCTTTAGACGTTTTCCCTGCATTTAATTTAAAAGCCATAGACCTGACGAACTAAGAAAAAATGAAGGGCGCACCCCAGCCCCAATGGCAAGTTAATTAAATCAATTAATCAACACAACACTGCACTCATCATTAACATCTCACGGTCAAGTTTAATTGATTTGCAACAAAAACAAATGAAACTTTTTTCAGAAAAGACAAGATGAAAAGCCAAATCCAATAAGTACCTACATCGTAAAAGAAACACATAGATACAAACATCAGCAAGATCAAACAAATAGCGTATTCCCACGATTATTCACGCCCTTTTTGTGTTAACAGATTACGGGCATTAAGGTCTAAGCCTTCCATAGCGCCTAGTACTAAATTCCTCACCACAAAAAATCAAAATCCAATTCCGAATCCCTCAATCAATTCAATCCGAACAAAGATTTATGAGCTGATATTGAGCTCTCTGATCTGATCCCGATCGAGCTGATCTATTGTTTTGATTTTATTCTATTCCAGTAAGCCTTGCTTTTGGATTTGGATCCTTTGGCTAGACCAGAGGCCCAGCATGATCGGATTGCACCAACTCAACTGCGTGAGATGCGATTGATGATCATCGGTTATAATATTATATGTATTATCAGTTTCGTTCGATTTTAGAAACGAAGAATATTGGTGGATGGATGGATGGAGAAAAAATTGGTTTTGAAGAGAAGAAAAGGTTAACATTGATTGGTTTGTGTTGATTCCGGATTTTCGAGCGTGGGGCTTTTCAAGAGATTCGTGGAGGTCTTAATTAATTAAATCAATAGCATTGGTAAGGGCAACGGCTTGTTGTTGTTTGTTGAAAGCATTAAACAATAACAATAGCTTCATTTTGGGTCGTTTAAAACTCCCACCTCAAGGTGCACTGATTAATGCGTTTCTGCAAACACCAATTGTATACACAAAAATATTTTTAAGCAAGATATTCAGGTTATAAATATTGGTTGCACTGCGGATATCCCGATTGAGGCCAACGCAACCTTAAACCACAAGAGACAAGATTTTACATTTTGTATATAAAATATTCTTGATTTAAATCACTCATATCCATGATGAGAATCATGGAGAACGTAGTTTTCATTTTTGTTACAGACACTGGATAAGGTCATACTTTTAAGGAAAATCATAGAAATTTGAACATTCGAAACGATGAGAATCATGGAGAACGAAGCAAAATAATCTTCGTTCAATTTTATCTATTTGGAGAATTTCCTGGCAATTCAAAAATCAAAATTTTTTGGCTTTTTAAATTTTGGTTTTTAATTTGCCGGCAGTACAAATGCATGAATACACAAGGAATGGAACTTGACATCAAATTAAAGCTCATAAGGTTTTCCAAGAGAAAATGTCTTCGTATGATCTTCAGCCCGTTCATGCAAATAACTGAATTGAAATCACCTTAAGGTATCCATCTGAAGATGACTAATCTTTTCTTATTTTGAATTGCGTCCTCTTTTAATGAAAATGTCACTCAAACAGGTGACCACCGGTCTGTGGAATGTGACCCATTTAGAATAATTTCCCTTTAAACACAAATTCATGAAAGAACGAGCAATAACGATTGAAATAAACGTTTGCTGCATTTGGTAAACCACTTTGTTCTGCTTCATTCTTATCATTATTGCTACTTTGAAAATATTCCATAACAGACCCATCCCAACACCACCGACAGAAAGGACACACATCAAGGATTCTCTAATCTATTCTCCCTTCCAGGGATGTGCATTCCAAATTCCTCTCAATGATGTTTTTATTTAGTTGTTTGTCTCTTATAGTCTGCTGCCTTAATATAGAACAAAACAAAAAACATCCTCCTGTTCGTTTTTTTCTTCCTGAATGACACTATCATCACTAGAGAAATCCATCGGACACTTAGAATAAACAGCAGGACGACCAAGCATCAACAAAAAAGTAGGTATTGATCCTGTTCTATTATTGAACCTCACTCGGGCCGGTCGGTCGACAGAAATACATTTTGATTAGTTTGTTTTTCCAACTGATAAACCGTGTCGAAGTGTTTCGAGATAAAAATAAATGTCCTTTGAGCAGAAAGCAGCAATCCGACTTCATCCCGAGAAGATAAAAATATGTACCTACCCGACCGACCCGTGTAGATAGGTCTGGGTGGTATTTTAATTGATCCGACTTCGAGCAATATTTTTGGTTTCCCAACGATGCAACTTATGGGTAGCTAAGAATTTGTTTTTGTTCATCCTTCTTCTGATATACGAAATGAAGTGTGTTCGACGATAAGTGTGGAATTTTTGTTGCCACTTAGTGTGTTAATGGTGGCACTCGGCACCCTTTTTGTTGGAAATAAAATCTCTGTCTTCTTTGGTGTCCGCCAGTCCGGTCATTCGAATTCAATTTAATTCGAAAGAAATACAACTGCCCAAATGAAGACAAAAAGAAATATAGCGCCAGATAATTTGGTGGCCAATTAAGGACCAATTTTCGGCGCTTGGCGATGGCGATGATATCATGTCATCAGGTGAGAGAGCCACAACGATTATAATCCCAAATGCCGACAAAAGGACCATTGCTAGACAACAAACAGAAATCAAAAAAAGGAAGACACGAAAAAGAAAAAACACCACCTCCTTGGCGAGTCATTTAGAACTGCCTAACGATATAATTAGGCTGCCTACGAAGATAATCACTTTCAATAAGGCGGTTTACCTTTTTGCGGCGTTGTTGAGGGTGTGTGATCGTGATGTTTAAATCGTTGAGCCATCATCCAGTACCGGACTACCGGTGGGTGGTCACACAATCGAAACCAATAAATATCCCATGCATCATGCTCATTCGCTTCTCGCTCTCTCTTCTTCAGAAAGGTATACTCGTTAAGCCGATAAAGGAAGGACTGTTTGAGAGGCGTTGGCAACAAGTTTGTTTTATTTCACCTTATAACTTGGGTGCGGATCTTGGTCCTGCGTGTGATGATCCCTGAGTCCGTCAGGAAGGCCGTCTTTCTTCTTATTTTTCTGTTTGGATTACCTAGCTTTGGATTAACTTGCCTCGGGGGTTTGATGTAAGTTGTGGAATTTTTTCCTGTGGAGGATTTTGGTCCTTGGCGTATCATTAGGACCAACCAACGTACCTATTTCTTTGTTAGGTTTTTTTCCGTTTCCTCTAATTATATGTTAATTATGAAGAGCAATTATTATTTTTTCTCCTTCCTCCCTCGTTAAGGTGTGTGGTTTCGTTTCTACTATTCCGACGTCGTCGTCGGTCCTCACACCCTCCCTCTGTGCAGAAGGTTGGAAAGATTAATCTCAACGTTTGCATGTTAGACGATGAGTAATATCAGATACTTGTGATTGCTTAATAGAAAGGCATATGAAATAAATTGTTTGTTAATTAATGCGTGTTTGCGAAAGGAAATGGAAAATGGGAAAAATAGAAACCAAATAAACAGATGTTGAAGCAGTAAATAGGGAATGTTCCTAACGAATTTTCCACTTTAACAGAAGCAATTTGGATTTAATTTTCCTAGCGACTGCTCAGCTTTCCAAACCATTTTTAATGCTCACATATAATATAAAGTCCTTTAATATCAAAGAAATTCAAGAACGGCAAGGCAAGCAGTTAATTAACTTTCCAATGTATGTACCTAACCTATCATGTCTCCCGGAAAGTTGTGAGTAAAATCGATTTCAAATTGCGAGGAAAATGTCTTTTTTGACATGAAAAAACATACGAAGAATGGTGATATCTGATATCTTACCCTTTCACTAGAAAGCATCTCGTAGAATGTCGTAAGGTTGACTGAGTTCTCCTTTTAATGTGGAAGGCAATTCAGAGCTGCTTTTCTTCTTTGAAAAAGTTTCAAGAACTCTATCCAAGATTGAAAATGGTAAAGGTTATCACTTATCACATAAGACGATGAAAGTATAGTTGCAAGAATATGCGCCAGATAAGCACCTCAATAGGATCACTACATTCTGTTCATTATTTCTTCCTTAATTCAGTTAAACCGATCTACCCCAATTTCCTTTGTTCTTCACAAAATGCAAATTACTCTCAATCCCGGTAATGAATGTAAATTTAGTTCATCGGCTTATGTAAAATGCCTTCTAAGCCGGCTTTTTATTTTGTCATTTCTCTGATCGATGTCTCATGTCACGTCACCGAGAAAATTGTTCACAAAAACCTTAAAGTCTTTAAGGATCAACAAATCCAAATCTTCTCAAGACGAATTAGAAAATTTAATTTGTTCATTCCACTCAAATGAATATTTCCAATATTGTTCCGTTTTTATGACGCCGCCATCGTTTGCTCTTGTTTTTCGGTAAATTCCTTTGCTTCACATTTGGGATAATCTTCGTGCGTGACCAAATGTTGTCCTTGGTTTAGGGATTAAACTATAAATTTGAAGAAAAGAAAACTGCTCTAATTATCCTTTTTTGGGTTTATTGAAGCTGTGTTGTACGTGCGACAATAGAATGACCGTAACAATTTTATGCCAATTATTTTGATCCGATTTTACCACAAAGAGAATAGAATAGACAGTAATTCAAAAGATTATGAAGGCGGAAGTTTCTTTGTACTCTCTGGCATCGTCAAGGATTCCATTGCCTTGCGAAGACAATAAGAAAAGCAGATCACTTCAATTTGTTTAAAAATAAAAATTCGTCTTGTTCTGCTGAAGAAAAAATGTAAAGAGCTTAAACAATCAAGGAAAAGGATGAAGCCAAAAAATTGATAAATAAGAAAAATGAAGAAGTGCAGTGAATATCTTACTTTAGCTACCACAAAAATGTCCATAAAATTTCTCAACTATAAACTTCTTTTATTTATATTTGCAAAAACATTTTTTCCTCCTTCAAGCTTTTAATTGCATCGTGTTCTCGTTTTGCTCCCAATTTATTCCTTCCTTGCTTGGTGTTTTAATTCCATGGTCTCCTATACTAATTCCTTCTGGTATAAGAAAAAAACACATTTCCTGCGAGTAAGGGTATCTTGGTTGGATGTGAAAATCTTGAGATCCTTGAAAAGTTCTTATGTCTGTATATTACATTGTTTCACAAGGCAAACACACAAGAGTAAGTATATGTTCCTAACTTTTGTGTTTAACATTTTATACCATAAAAAGCATATAAACAAGAGTACCAACATGAAGCTTCTGTTTTCAGTTTTCTGTTTACAAGTACCAAACCAACATCTTGAAAATGAAGGTAACTCTAGAGAAGTGTTATGGTTTTATGGTTAAGCTAAGGATGAATTCAAATTATTGCGGTTAAAGGAATAGAATAGAGAATAAAATTATTTTGAATTTCTAAACAACACAAAACCGACCTAAACCTAAACTAGGTTGAATATTTTATGAATTGTTGTTTTCCATCTTTCATTTTTTTTTTGGTTTTTTCTTTGGAAATGAAGAAAAGAATTAAGTATTCAGAAGGGGCATTTAGAGCATGCATATATTGTTTGTTTCTTATTGTTTTTGAGTGTTTTTAATTTAAAGGAAAACAAAGGTGTGTGTGTGTGTTTTTTCCAAGAATATTTATGCACTTGGAATTAAAACAATTTGCCTTAACATGATTTTCAAGTGATTTACCTCGTAAAACATGATTCTTGGAACAAAGCTAGACACTTGAAGGACTCACAAATTAAAGAAAAAGGCTTCTTGACTTCTTGGTCCTGGGAGCTTTAATATATTGATATTTGCGATGTTCTTTAAACCTGTTTCAGAGCAATGTGTTCCTTGATTTAAATGGTTTTTGTCTTAAATTTGTAAGCACCCTTATTCATACCTTAACTTTTTTTCTTTCTTTTTATTATCGTGTAACGAAGGAAAAAATACAACTCCGTGCATCCGGACTATAAACACAACAAGCTACCGTACCGTCCGGACTATAAATCACCTCGACTCATAAGCAGGTGACGTCCACGAAGGCAACAACATTAGTATACATATTTTAAGCGTTTGAGCTTTTTTTGTCTTTTTATAATTCACTTGTTGTTTTTACAGAAAAGTAGAAGTGAAATAAAGTAGGAAATTCGAGCAACTTATTCCTGTATGCAATAGCAGTTGTTCTCCCACACCGCTACGAGTCGATAAGCAACGAGTTACACTGCTTACGCCAATATAGATTGTTCTTAATTTTGATCGAATATTACTTTCTTGCTTTTTTCCCTTCTTCTGAGATTCCCTCCTTCCGGGACCGGGAGTCCTGAGGCGGTGGCGATATGACAGTTTATCTCCTTCCGAGAGTCTCTCTCACTTTCCGACGAGTCTGGGATATATACTCGTGCAAGTTAACCATCACAATAGAAAGAATAAAAATAATAGTAACTTTCTTAAGATCGCGATATTGTGCAGGTCGGACAAGACGTCTACCGTCTACTCGGTCTATAACTAGCGTTTTCCAGTGACCCACGACATGTTGGTTGAGGTCTTTTACGTTGGATTCCAAGACAAATCAAGCGGGTGTTTTATTTTTCCGCTTGAACATGTAAGTCATCTAATTCTTTGAATTCAACCGAAGTATAGGATACGAAAGATAAAGTGTAAGGCAGACTTATTCGTCTCTTAGAGTGATGTTGAGTTCAGCAGCTATTCCGTCTAATCAAGTGGCTTTATTGGACGTACTAAAAATTAAACAGAAACCTCACTTCATTAAAATATATTCCCACAACCGCTTTTAAATCATCTTAAACAGAAGTGGATTTCAGCTTGCCATTCATTCGATATCCCGGAAATTTATTTTCCATTAACAGCCCCACTCAAATTTGATTAAGAGACAAAATTACTGACATCTACACTTCCGAAACCAACTTCCATTTCCCCCATCAATTTTAATGCAATTCCCCGATCGCTTGTCCATCGTTTGATTCAATCCTAACCTAACCAACAATTATAATAAAATTTCTATTAAATTGACTTCGTTTGACTCGTGCGCTTCCTCTTCAAATTATTTTATCCAACTATCCACCTGTCCAATTAAATTCTCATAAGCCTAATATTTCTACACGTCTAAATATAACCAGCGACACGACCACTGCTGAAACAAAGGGAAAAAAGCAATTTAAATTTCAAGCGATAGTGGTAGAGAGTGTTGGCATATTCCGCTAGTCAATAGCAATAAGAACTCTATCGAAAAATTTAGACGAGACGCGTCCTCAACCGGAAAATTAAGCCTCGACAAATACATCTGCCCGGACTGTCTGCCTGCCTAACAAAATCAGTACGCAAGTGACTTTGGATTGTCAGCACAACCCCACAAATTCACTCATCCAAAACAATAACAACATTTAAGTGAACCTCCTCGCTTGTCAGGAAGGATCGAGAGTGTAACCGCACAGGTGGAAAGTTCTCCTCCCCAATGTGTTCATTCGCCGCATCTGCCCACACAATGTTGTAGACCACTCAATCATGACGTTCATGTATCTGACTGAATGTCGAACGACATCGACACGGTACGGTATACATACCGGTCGCTAAGATTCATGTTTTCCATCGATCACAACAGCCAGCGCACGCACACACACACAAAAAATGAAACCGCATCACTAATTTTCCACCAATTAGTTACGTAAAATTGAAATACGAAAAAGGACCATCAGGCAGCACGGACTAAAGCACGAGTCAAATATACGACCAGCGAGAGACTCTCAACCAATTTGTCTTTCCTATCCATCAAGTCAAGACGATTGACCATGAACAGATATTGGATTTTCGATTTTTGTTGTAGATAGATGTACTCGAAATCCTGTGAACCACGACCTAACAAAACCAGCTGTCCTAATCCGCTTTTCATTACCCAATATAAATGTACAACAACAGGAGGACTTACCTAAGTGTTTTTATTGAAATTTGAATCCATTCGTCGACAATGGTTTTTCGAACGGTTTCATGTGGCACGTTCTTTTTTTTGTTAAGGTTTTATCGTAAATACGTTTTTGACGAATTGGCCGGTTATCGTTTTTGGAAATCGGAATCAGCAGAAAGAAGTGTATCGTAGCCAATCTATCACACTGCGAACGTGTCATATTGTATGACATCGAAAACATGATTCTTTTTGTTTGTAAAGGCGATAGGTTGGTGGGATGATCTGATTAGCCTTGTGATCGATAAAAAAAAATGTTGACGAAATGTTTCTTACAAACATTTGAATAAGGACTGACAGATGCTTCGAAGGCTGATATTAAGGTAAAATTCAAGAAGTTTGGCATATTAAAGACAAACTTACATTATTTTCGATTTTCTCCGATTGAACTTGAGAATTAATGGGTCATTATTATAAAAGGTCTGACCCTATCCAAGATTTGAATTAAACACTAATTTTCAAAAGCTCCCCATTCACTGTTTAGTAGAGCATATGCAATGTACACAAAGTTTTATTGAGAATATATCTTTAGGGTTCGACATGCCATTTAACTCTTATGGGGTTATTTAAGAACCAAACTCACATTGACTGTGATTAAACCCCAAGCACCTGTCCTTACATTCAACATTAAACTAATTCCAAGGATTCTCCATAATCTAGATTAAGTCTCGTGCAGGGAAAAATAGACATCTGATTGAATATCTTTTTATCGTCTGTTCAAGTAAAGACAAAAAAACTCAAAAAAGAGAAAACACATGAAAGAAGTTTCAGCAGAATTCCAATAACTACTGTCCGAATGTGTCCGATGGTCATTGCAACACGAATCACACCCAAAAATCACATAATCCTTTATCGGATTAACCCCCAAAAGGCCGGACTGGCAAATATTAGTAAATCTTCGAAGGGAAAACAATAAGGATAATAATCCCTAAATAGCAATAATCCTCTGTTTAAGAGTCCATTAATATACTAAACAATAAAATCCCAAATACAAGTAGCACAAAGGTCATACAAAAACTAAGCAATAAACGTACCTATACGAGTATTTACCGCCTTTCTGTGGTTGATCCCTAAATGTTATCCTTTTTCCCTGTAATGGGGGTAACTCTTTTCAAATAGCTCAGGTAAAGGTAAGCAACGACAAACTCAAACTTCTGTACCTTCCAAATGGTCAGATAATGTTATAAGAAAGGGATAAGCATAATAAAGGATTTAGCAATAGCAAAAAAAAGTTTCAAATTTTTTGTGTGGTTGCCGCAATTTTCAATAAGTTTCCTGTGTGATATCCTTTCTGGCAAGGATTTACTTTGTGTTGTCTCATTTTTTTCTGTTTCCTCAAATTCCTCCTCCAATAGTTTGGGAGGTTTTTAATTCTTTTTATTTTTGACAAATAAAAGATAAAATCTCCTTGCTACTGCTGACCGGGACGCTGCTGCTGGCTGCTTCTGCTGCAGTCGCAGTGGAATGCATGCATATTGCCAACAAAAGAAATAGTTGTTTTTGTTTTGTATCAATATCCCTTCCCAAATATCTGGCCATAGAGATTAGGCATTGGACATCATTCCGATAACGAAGAGTTGCAAACAAAAATATACTCGGAATTATTCGTAATATTTGGCAAGGATAAAAGGAGTATTTCGAGAACTGTATGTGTTGAACGAATGTGAGAAGTTTTTAAGTGAAATTGTTTTATGGGTTATTTTTTGGATTAGAAATCGAAAGGATTTTCGTTTTGCAAATAAATAAAATTTTCGGTAAAACATTGTTAAATCAAATTGCAAATCCTTTTTTGTGGGATTTTTGGATTCTCTGTTACTGATTTTATATAGAATTGAGGAAGCCCTTGAGAAGTGTTTATTGGAGAACAGGAAAGAAATTTGATGAGTTGGGCAAATAGTTTTAGTCGGAATAGGAATTATGATTGCGGGAGATATTGGAAACCTTTTGACAGAGATCGAAATAATTTTCATTTTTCATTCGAATTTGCTTTAGCACTTTTGAGTAAAAAGTTATCTTCCGGAAAACGACCGAGTGTGCAGATTTTTCCCCCAAATTTGTTCTGATTCCAGGATTTGCTAAAAGCGTAATAGATTCGAAATGAGTTTTCGAAGAAACTTCCGTGTAATTAAGCTTTCATCATGATTGCTGCAAATACTTTCGAGAATTGTAATTTCAAAATAGTTCTGGCATGGATGTCCACCTTAAGTGATAAAAACTATAAAAGCAAACTTAACCTAAGGGCAATTCTACATCTCTCTGAGAAAATTAGAAGCAGGTTCTAGGATCGCCCATTTTCGAACATTAATTTTCTAAAGAAATCTGAGCTCTTGGAAAGACTGGCTTTCAGTGAACCTACAATTAACAACGCCCAATCTCAATGACCATTTCCAAGCAGACACAGACATCATGTTCGTGGGCACAGATACATCTCGGTCCAAGTTGACAATCTAACTTCTGACATCATTAACCCTCAAACCCTTAAAATCATGTTTTTTCATGAGGTAATGAAAATGGAATCCTTAATTTCATTTTCATTAGTCTAAGAGCGAAAAACTTTTCAAAAGTTTCAAGAAGTCGTCGCTCGTCGCCATTCTTGTCGTTCAACTTGCTTCACCATCTCCTGATTTTGTTTCACCAAAAAAAGCAGGAAAAATAAACTTTCTGAAAATTAAGGCGATGTGAAACGAATCTAAGTGGTCACTGATTCCTCATCGTTGTCGTGGACCCAGAGCACAAACTTCCATCGTGGAATACAACAAAAACTGCTAAACTTTATTCACAGGTGACCAATTTTTGCCGAAGAGCAAACCTCAAAGTGAGCACCATAGACCACACTACTGGCGGGGGCATAAAAAGTTTGCAGACAAAGTCAGCTGGTTCAGGAGAAAAGGTTAAATCATTGGATTCGGCCATTTTGAGGCACTGCTGAATGGAAAAACGATGTAAATGATAGTGCTCATGAAATTTTAGAAATCTCGTGTAACGAAGCTAATTAGTTTAGCATGAAATCAAATATTTTAATTTTGCTCGGTATTCAAAATGCTTCGCAACTTTTTGTTGCAAGTCTTATTGTCTTGGATTCTTGTCTTATTAAAATCTCTCTCACAAATTTCCCATTTCATATTTATAAATAGTTTTATTGTTTCCTCTTTTGCCTTTTCACATAAAAAGGAATTGTCATTTCCGCCGTTACGTGAAAGCCTCCATATAAGAGTGCGATTTCCTGCTGTATATAAAAACCATGCAAACATGTTCAAGTAGCAAGAAGCTTGTAGGTAGGTCTTTCATCAAAAAGACACAATTGCAATTTGTGTCTCGTGCGCAACACACATATCTATCTGCCTTATTATACAAAATGATGACCATAGTGACGTTATTTTTATGGTCCGTGTTTTCAGTGGTAGGTATGCGAACTTTGACGTTCGTCCACATTGCCATCATCACTAAAAGTAAGTACTTTCAGCTAGCAAACAATGAATGACTACGTGAGTTGACTCAACTTAAGCGCGGACCTTCCGTTCAATTACTCTGTCAACAGAGTAATTTTCCAATTGACAACGATTAAGGAAAATAATTTTCACTTAAATGAGAATGAAGATTGAGTAAAATTTAAACATAGTAGGATTTCGGAAGAAATATGAGTCAGTTTAAATTCATTCTAGTTTGAACCAGCCAAAAAGGAAAGGCTTACCGTCGATGATTGCGTTCGAAATATTTCGCAAAAGATCACTGGAAATACCTTTGGACGCTCCCCAGTCCTCATTTAAATAAAATTTTAGTTCCCACAGACGTTCTCAGTTTTAAGGTCTTCAACAGGCAATTAATTTATTTAAAACTCAAACTCGAATGAGAAACAATTTATCAAGTAACGCACTGACCCTGAATTCCATTATGAATGGGAATCGCATAAGAATAAGAATTAATGCGAAACCGAAAATCTATTACAAATTCAGTAACGCCCCCTTAATCAAGGGCGCAAATGCATTGGTGCACAATAGCACCTTGTGCGAGATCAAGATCGCCGAGGACGAACACCATAACGTGTAGTCTTTATGGCATTTCGCAATGCAATTTCGCAGAAAGCGCGATGCTCGCATATATGACAAGCCCAAGGGCTTGGAGGTATTCTTATGTTTATGGAATTCCTATCACAACTGAAATGTCCATATACACCAGCTTCAGAAAACAAGCAGAGGCTCTGCGAAATAATTAAAATTCCTGATCTCGCTTAAAGTTGATCCTGTGATCTGCATAAGCAAACGAAGCCAAACCATCAACGGAACAGGTACCTGGTGCTCCTCTGGGAAATTCTAATTTAAAAGTAGTTTTGTGTTTCAGTCGGGATGGAAAAAGAAACGATATATATTGTTTTTAATTGATACAGCATCGGTATGCACAGTGTTGCCAGGTGTACATTTTTATAATAAATGCTTTGGTTTTCTTGCAACTTCGGTCATATTTTGAAGAAAGAAAATATAGATCCGTCTGCCTGGAACCTTCCTTTGAACGTTTTTTTTATGAATCGACTTGCGAAGAGGAGATATATGCATCAGGAGCTTGTTTACTGCCCTCGCACCGGTTCGCAACTTTTTCCAAGACACGAGACGAGATTTGGATTCTTCACGAGATTGACGCTCATGTTCTTAGAATGTTGAGTTCTTTTTTGGGAGATGCCCGATGCCCATAATGCTCTCGGAAGAAGATATATTAAAATTTTATGCAAAATTCAAAGAACTCTCCGACAAAACCAACCCACCCAGAGCCAAGAGGGATATTCATTTGAAACAAATCGTCTTGTTAATGAACTCATTTGTATAACCGGGTCGAGGGGTTACCAAAGAAGGGGGAGCACCACCGAATTGTTTTAGATCCCGACGACCGACAGACGCAACGCTGCTTGTCCGCGTTTCTAATTCGCAATCAATTTCTTAGGTTTTTGCTCCCTGAAGAAGGAGATGCTGATTTAAAATATGACTTCAAAAACAAAAATAAAACTTTTAAAAAATGCCATTCGGCTGGGCGCTTTATTATTTCATTTGTTTTTTTTTTCAATCTTTATTATGGAAGCCCAGCCGGCGCGTCGAGACGTCTCTGAACTTTTGCAAAGCCACTCTGTCGTCATCTAACAAGTGATTTATGTTTGGATTGAATGGAGCTTCTTCTTTAATATTTTTTGTGTTTGGCTGAGATAAATTTAAATTGGTTCAATGCCCATCAAGTGGTTTATGAGTTTTTGTGGTTAGGTCGACATCATAACAGAGAGCGGCGCACTGCGTCACCACACCACACTCATACGCTTGTGTATATAAATTTCATAAAAGGTTTCCGACTCGACCTAGTGACTTATGTACCCGCAACATTAAATTTAATTATTATTATTGCGAAAATTTTGCTTCTCTAATGAGCTAATTAAATTACTTCCATTTTATTAGTTTATACATTTTGCTTGTTGTTTTTTATTTTTATTATTTTAATGTAGTCTGGTAGGCGTTGACTGCTTAATTGTGTTGAATGTTAATTTAAGGAACTTTTAACAACTTACTGGTTTATGGATATGTAGGCGTATGTTTGTACACTTTTAATTGTAATGAGTCGCAGAATGGGATATAGATAAAGATAAAGACAAACAACAACAAAAGTCCTAAAAATAGACATTTAATGAGACACCAAATGCTGAGAATCATGGAGAATGAAGAAAATTAATTCCATAGAAACTATAACTTTGTATTTTATTAAATTGCTTGTAACAAAATGTTTCAGGACGAGAAATAGTTCAAAAAGAGAAATGGCCTTAAATTGTTGATAATTGTCTATAGTAAGGTGGTGTCTTCTGAAATACTCATTCATTTATTTAACACACTATCGTTAATTGCTAAATTAAATAAAAGGGGTCCTAAGTGACTACCTTCTGGTACACCCGATTTGGCGATGAAAGGTTTTGAATAAGAGTATTGAATTTTACATGGTAAGATCTGTTATGAAGATAAGAAGAAATCCATTTGGCTAATCCTGGAGGAAAACCATATGAATTCAATTTAAACTTGATAATAGAATGCGAAAGTTGATCAAACGCTTTGGAAAAATCTGTGTAAACACAATCAACTTCCTATCCACTTTCTACAGAATTCAGACATTTATACAAAAATTCAAGAAGGTTTGTCACCGTACAACGTTTCTGCATACAAATATGTTGTTCAAATCATATAATATTTTTGCTGTTAATGCAAGACAGTTTAGATATAGGCCTCTAATTTGTAATATCGGACTTGTCAACTATTTTGAAAACAGGTATTATGTATGCGTTTTTCCTCATGTAGGGAATTTTCCTAGCTTTAACGACAATTCAAAAATATTACGTAGAGGCATAGCCAAAACCGTCCTAAATTTTACTTGGGGACAGTTTCGCAGATAGCCAAAAAAGTCAGTATCCACAGAAATGGGAGTATAGATGAAAGACTGCCTTAAATTACTTGCGAAAGCATCACAGATTTCAGAATTACAGTTCAAGACAATATTGTTGTAATTGAAGTTTATTGGATAAACATCAGATTTCTTTTAAGAATTGATAGAATTCCAAAAACTGTTTGGGTCCTGTTTCATTGAATTTATCCCATTTGTATAAGATATTCACTAGAAAGATCAAAAGAGAGTCTTTTTAACTCTTCGAAAAGAGAGATATAAGCAACTTTGTTCTCCAATGTCATGGAACTGATATAGTTTTTCCAAGCCATGTTCCTTCTATTACGAAGGTTTTTCAGTTCTTTAGTATACCATGATGACTGGAGTTAGTAAAGTTAAAGCATCTTTTTTTGGGTACAATTTCATTAATGGATCTCATTAAAACAAAATAAAAACTTGAGATCGTTGCGTCGATGTAATTATAGAGCGGAATTACGTAAATTATCCGAAAGCTGTAGAAAATTAGCTCTGCTGAAGTCATATTTGTGCGAGCAGTCATGAGAATAACTATTTTCTAGTAAATGCCCGCTTAAGTCAAGAATAATGTCAAGTGGGGGCTGGGGGGTGATATTTGTCTATATTAGATATAGCAGAGGAAGATTCAATAACTACTCTGCTTACAAACAGCATTTGATGAGAATACCAAACCAAGTAAGGGATTCATGAAGTTCTTTACACAGCTTACTTGTTGCAACTTGCAAGTCAGCTGAAATACTGTAGTGTCCAAACTCAAAAAAATTGTCGACTACTACGAGTCTACGTTTGGGAGATTGAAATCACATAACAAGAGAATATTATTTTCAATACCATCAATTTCTATGACATAGTCAATTGCTGCAGAAAGCTCAGTAAACACTGAGACAGGACTGTTAGGAACTTTTGAATGTCTCCAAAGGTGATTGTTGTTCCAATGACGTGTTCAAAAGAATATTGCACTCACAAAAGAACAAATTAATTATTTCTGGTATTCCAGTAAAATTTTCAACAAAAATACGGAATGGTTCCTTGAGATTTTAACAAAAAAACATATTGAAATTTGACCTTACTTCTGATTATGGGCACCTATTTCATCACTTTTCACATTTTTTTTTGGAAAACATTGTGACCATCAATGCAACTTACTTGTCTTATTTATGACGCTGCCAATAAAATAAATTTTATATCGATTAATAAATCATAAATGGTAATTTTTTGATTTATTTGTTCGATCTTAAAATAATAGTAGCTATTTCACTTTACAAAAACGCAAACACATTTATCAACTCACCCTCCAATAAGTGGATATTTATTACTTTGATAAAATGCGTTTCATTCCATTTTTAACGCTCTTTAGTTTTGAGTTCTGCGAATATTTTGAATTTTCTAACAGCTCGTAAATCCACGACTTTCAAGAAATTTAGCGAAAATATTTCCAAAAGTAGTTGAAATTTAATCAGAAAAGAAATCAACATCAACTTCTGCTCTTAACGGCCCTCACCACCATCATCGCTTTCACAAGTGCAGGGTGCAGCAGTAACAAACTGAAAAACTTACCACTTATAAAAGACTTTGTAAAGTCCACTTGAACAACAAGTAGAACAGTTTTTCCTTCGAAAGAAAAAAGTATAAAAATTAACTCCTTGCAATGAAAAATTCAAAAATTCTTAAAGCGAAATAGAAAAGCTTAATTTTTATTTAATCCTCAGCCAAGATGGTACCAATTGGCAGCAGTAGTCGTTTGTATGCAATTGAAACAGTTTCTTGCATGTGTCTAACAGTCAACAAATTGGCAACGCATCTGAAATTCTCTTGCAATTGGAGTCCGTTTTATGGTACCTCTTTACCTTAATAGAGGGGAAACACGATTTGCGCATAGGGAAATTGAACTTCATGCCCCATTGTTTTCATTTTTGACTCCATGCAGACTCTTCGATGGCCATTTGACAAAGTTGCAGCCACTACGGCAAATAACTACATCAAAAGCCGAAAGTGGAAGGAACTCAACGTGCAGGACTTTGTTTTAAAAATGTCCTCTGGGCAGCTCGACAAAAAGTCTTCAACGAAACATTATCCATCCATCCTATGTACCTGAACCACTCGAGCTCGGGTTCATTTCAGGTTGTTTAGGTGGGGGGCTGAAAAAGAATGGGATCTGGCGCAAAATTTGCACCAACTGAATGCGCAACTTTTCTTCTCGGGGATATTAAGTCCTCGGGCTATTTGGAAATTACAACGACCCGGACAATGATTTGCATTGTGTCTTGGAGTATATGGTGCAACAACAGTAACGGCAGCATCCTTGAAGTCGTCCACGCCATTTCCCTGCTGGAAAACTGGATAAAGAGCTTTGTTTCAGTTTCACCCTTTTGTTATCCTTTTGTTGCAGCTATACCACCAGTAAAACAAAAATGCTTGTGTTGTGTTGTGTCGTGTGGGAGAGCTAAGCTAAGCAGGCAGCAATGCCAGTAGCCGGAACGAAAATGGGTCAATTTGAAATCGCTTATCTTTTTGGAAGAGACGAGGAAAAGGGAACAAAATGCCTTGAGGATGGGACGGACGACGATGACGACGAACGGGTGGGCAAAGTTGTAGAAAACAATGTGTGTCGTTAGGTTGTTGCTCTTCGCAACGACCTATTGAGGATATTTTTTGTTGCTAGCTAGGATATTGTCTTCTCCAGGTCTTCGTCCATCCTTTTTAAAAAAGCAAAAGCATCTCTTCAAAATGATTGGAGTCCCGGAGTGAATGTATATTTCATTGTGGCATAAAATAAAGGGGCAACTTGTGCGAGGTGAATGCTGAAAATAAAACAAGGCTAACAAATTATTGCTTCGTCTAGGATCCTTGTAATATAGGTACCTCGCCAACCCATCAGGACAATTTTAACAAGATTTTGTTGGCCAACGAGAAAAATATTATTGCATAGTAATGAAGTCTACTTGCGGACGATGATGCTTGGTTCTTGAAGACAATACCGAGAAAAAAAACAAGTATTTCTGGTTTTGTTAAAGCTTGAAGGAGGACGAAAATAATTTGGATATTTTCAAGAGACCTGCGGTCGGTTTATTTTTGTCTGTGATTGTTTTCTCAAGTTTCGAATGGACATATTGTTTTATGGATTCCTCAAAATATCAGGGGGCCTTGCTTTTAACGATCACTCTACAATTTTTTTCTTTCCTCCTCGCCACAACGCAAACCTTACCTATCACAACAAGTTCCTTAGAACGTCATACCAAAGACCATATAACAACAACTTGTTATATGGTCTTTGGTCATACCTAATACAAATTGACCGATATGCTCAAGCTGTTGTTACATCATTTCAGACTCTCTTCCCTCCTTTCCCAGCTGAATACATTTTTTTAAGTCACAGTGTACACCATGGGAAGGAACTACTGTCTTCAAGACATTGTGCACACTATTAAACGACTTTCAACCGGGTCGTTGGCGTATGCTAAAGACGTCACGCTAATTTGTAAATTAGTCGCGCACAAACGTGCAGCGTTTCCATCGTCCGTCTGATCGTTCGCTAGTATCTAAACGAATGCAGCGAACTTCCCCAAGAGCTTATAATACCCGTCCTTACCCACATAATGGTAGATTCACACTGAAACTTAAAGTATGTGGCCGCAATTGGCACATCCGGTGCGGTGCTACTTGAATATTCCCCCATTGAGCATAATATTTAGATCGGGTGTGCGGGAGGAAGAATAACTTTTATTTATTCACAAGCCCGATACAAGACATGTTAAACAGACGAGATTTTGATTTGTGTTCCGCGCATTAAGTAGCGCGAATTAAAACACTTGTTTCTTACTTTTAAAATTAAACAATATTTATTTGGAACTATGTCCTTTATTATTGAAATACTTTTTACTAATTCTAAAAGGAGCTTAAGGCTACTATGTAGTTACAATAAGACTATTGATAAATTCATCATACAGTCGTATTTATATACTTTTCTTATCTATCTACAAGGAGACCCAAGCGTACAATCGTCTTGCTTGATAATGAAGAAGAGATAATATTCCAACATTGTATACAAACGATATTATCTCTTTTACATATGTTATCATTGTAGCGTTGTGTGCAAGACTGTACTAGAGACTAAAGATATCATTGAATACAAATAATGTTATCTTTTTTCTCAATATGTTTTGCTATGGATACTTAACTCCCCCCCTTGTTAAACGAAATCGTCCCGATTTTTCGACGCTATTTTTAACATTTCTCTTTCATAAGTTTTGTTATATGCGTCAATCTTTTTTTGTTTTTGACGATCTGTTATACATTGTATAGTTTTTATCATTACGTACGTAAATGCTAGAATAACAATCAGTGTTACAATTGTGTATATAGTTGATAATATCGGTTTTTCTTCAAAAGGAATAATTAGTTTTTTTAAAGTATCTATGTTATCGAATTTGTACATTGTATCTTCTTTAATTATTTGGTCGATGTAAGACTCTGAATTATGATTTCTTAATATAACTTCTTTAATTTGCTTATGCATGTTTTTGTATATTTTATCGTCTAGATTTATAGTATTTTCATAAGTAACTAAGTTTATACCATTAATTGTTTGATTATTTAACTTATGCTTACCGCTTAATAACATAACACCGGATTCAATTTCTAAGTCGTAATCGTATTCTTGTTTAATGTTGCATTTTGAAGTTATATTCTTTAAAAGTGGAATAAGACAATTTTCTTCTTCAAAGTTAATTTCACAAATGTTTTTACTTAGATGATTTTGACAATTTCTTGTTCTTAAATAAGTTTGGTTACATAAGGCAATTGTTTTATCTGTAATGATTTTTCCATGTTTTGAATTTAAAGGTGTTACTTTATACAATTTACATGATTTAATTAGAACTGGATATTTATATATTGTGATGAAGAATTCATCAGTTCTAGCTAATAATATTTTAGAGTACTCAAGTATATTTATTATGGGTACTTGAATTATTTCATGTTGAATAATATTTTTAATGTCATCTAAGTCTAGGCTTTCTGATAAATATTCATTATTTTTTGCTGCATTAATTGTTCTGGTCAATAATAATAATTGTTCGTACACTTGTTCTATTACTAAATGTTCTTTAAGGCTCTGACCTTCGAATTGTTGCAAAATTTGTTCAAATCTAGAATTTATAGTTTTTTGTTTATTATTGTTTTCTATGAGATTATTTATACTCGTTTCTATGTTAACTAAGTCATAATGGTCAGGATTACCAAACACATATTTGAAAGCTGTTCCTAAAAAGTTAATTGATCTAGTATGCCTAGTATGTTCTTGTAATTGGTCTGCTAAATTCTTAATTTTACTTAACCAAATTTTTTCTTCTTGTGTAGGTTGATATTTACTAGTTACGATATTTACGTAAGGTTGAAATATCGAAGTCAGGTTGGTGGCATGTAACAAATAAGTTTGTTCTTTGAATAAATACACGTCATCTGTTTGCGTAAGTATAAACTTCTTGTTTAGTAACTCAGTTATTTGAACGTTTCCTTGCCCTTCTTGGCTCTGTACAATTCCTAGTAATGTTAGGAATATTAATATTTTCGTCATCTGAAAAATGATAATTCTTTATGTTATCCTTGTGAATTTTTATTCCTTCTTTAGAGATTACAGTGTCTCCTTTATCTTCTTCTACTATTCTTGTTATGTATCTGGCGTTAGATTTCTTTCTAAGACCTGTGATTCTTATCATTATCTTATCTCCTTTTTTATACTCTCTGTGTCGAGTTCCTTTATTTAGACGTTCGATCACTTTTTTGGATGCTGAGTTTAGTTTATTTATTATAATTTCACTATTGCTATATTTATTTTGATTAAAGAAAATGTCTCTAGGTTTCAAACCGGTAACTGAGTGTATAGAATTATTTAATTCACGCACTGTTCTAAATATTTCTTCGATAAGTCTTGTTTTATTCTGAATTGTGAATATTCTAGACAGTTCAGTTATTGTACCGTTTACACGTTCTACCTGACCGTTCGCTGTCGATCTGTATACTGGAGTTTCTACTTTAGTTATGTTGTATTTCAAACACATTTGGTTCACCATTTCTGTTTTGAATCCCTTCTCGTTATCTGTCATGAGTCGTTCACATTTTGGGAAATAATTAGATAAGACCTCTTCCATAACGTCGTACAGTCTGTTTCGAGTTTCGATTTCCCGAAGGATTGTATATTTAGAATACTTATCTACTGTTACAAGGAAAGTATACTTGTCGTTGAAGTATATGTCCATATGAATGTGTGTTCCCACATGTGTTGGTATTTCTGAATTATTCAGAGGTTCTCTGATAGGTTTTCTTTCATATTTTCCAAATAGACATGCTATGCATTTTTTGTTGAAACTCTTTGCTTGTTTATTTAGATCGGGCCAGTAATATTTCTCTGAGATTTCTTGTATATTGTTACGTAACCCTCGGTGTGCTCTTTCGTGAGTTACCCTTACAAGTTTTAGTTGTTCCTCCAAATTTGTCACGTCTTGAAGTTTTCTTGGTGTGAATATAAATCTTACTAGTGGGAATTCTTTTTTTATGTTTTCACCATATTTGTATATGTTTTCAAATTTCGTATGCAAAGCTACAATCTTTTGGGGTTGTATAACTTCTTTCATCTGCCTTAGTAAAGAGTCTTTGTCCTTAAACTTTATTATGAGTCTTATTTTGTTACTAAAATAGATTTGTGTTTCGATATTATTTGTTATATCTTCAATAAGTTCGAACTGTGCAGCGTATGCATTAAAAGGCTGATTCACAGTTTTTATTATATCATTAGAAGAACTTTCAGCTGAATGTGCTGTTTCTATGGTAGAAGTATTTATGCGTTGACGTGATAATGCGTCAGCTACAAGATTTAGGTTTCCTGGTTTATAAACTAATTTTGCTCCAAAGTCTTCAATGATTCCCTTCCAACGTTTCAGCTTTGTGTTGGGATTTTTTTCTGATACAGAATATATAAGGCTCTGGTGATCGGTATATATGGTTAAGTCTGCTATACCATATATGTAGTTTCTGAGTTTTTGTAAGGACCATATGATCGCTAATAGCTCTTTCTCGTTTGTGCTATAGTTCTCTTCTGTCTTACTCAGTGTTCTTGACAAGAAGTGTATAGGTTGCTTATTCTGACTTAGTACGGCTCCAATAGCTATGTTGGATGCATCAGTAGTAAGCTCGAATGGTTTACTATAATCCGGTTGAAAAAGTTCGACTTGTTCTTTCAAATAATTTTTTAAAATTCTAATCGCTTCTAATGCTGAATCATTCAGATTTAACTTAATATTTTTACTTTGTTTTTTGTTTACTTTACCGTTATCTCCTCGTAAATATAATGTCAGGGGCTTGGCTATGCTTGCGTATCCTTTTATAAACTTACGATAGTAACCTGTAAGACCTAAAAATCCTCTCAAATCCTTTACCGTTTGTGGGACTGGAAAATTTTCTATAGCTGCTATTTTCTCAGGGTTCGTAGTGATTCTACCATGTCTGATTATGTGACCTAAGTATTCTACTTCTTCTTGAAAAAACTTACTTTTCTCATCAGATATTTTTAATGTGGCTTTATTGAGTACGTCGAATACTTGACTTATGTGCTGTATATGTTCTTCCTCAGATGAAGAATATATCAATACGTCATCAATGTAAACGTGTACGAATTTACCTACAAAGTCTCTCAAAATGTCGTCCACGCATCTCTGAAATATGCTTGGTGCATTTTTGAGCCCGAAAGGCATTCGTTTAAAATGATATTTTGCGCCATTTATAGCAAAAGCTGTTTTTTCTTTATCATCTGCTTTGATTTTAATTTGGTGGAAACCTGACTCCAAATCTAACGTTGTAAAGTACTTGGCTTTACCTAAATTTTGAATTGTCATGTTGACATCCGGAATGGGGTATCTGTCTGTTACAGTGTGAGCGTTAAGTTTTTGGAAATCAACAACCATGCGCCGTTTTGGTTTTCCTTTTTCGTCCAAACCTTTTTTAGGTACTGTCCATATGGGACTGTTATAAGGACTATGGCTTTTTTCTATTATATCGTCATGTAAGAGTTTCTGTATTTCTTTGTTTACGAATTCGTTATCTGCTATGGGATATGGATATTGCTTAACATAAACCGGATTATCATTGGTCGTCCTAATGCTTGCTTCTATAGTATCTGTAAAGGGTAACGGTCCTATGCTGTTATTAATCTTCATCAGTCTATCTATGTCTGCTTTATAAATATTATTTTCCCCAATTATGTAATTAATTTTCTGAATAGATTCGACACTGCTTATGGTAGTTAGAGTCATATTACTGAAATTTATTTCCGCGTTTAGAACTTTAAGTCCTTCATATCCTAATATCATATCAAAAGACTGAATATCCTCTAATTCAAAAAATGTTATATTTTTCTTTAATATCCTAACTACTTTCTTTGTATCTACCATAGAATAACCATGCATTGTTTTTATTTTTATAGGTTTAATTTTAATTTTTTCGCTAGAATCGCATTTTCTATTAATGTAATTATGGGTTGCACCAGTATCAATAAGAATTTTATAAATTTTCTTAGAAATAGTACTAGTTAAATTTAAGCAGGGCAACCCGTCTACTAGTTTAAATGATCTATTCTTATGTTATTATTTACCATACATTCCGTTTCATCTGCTTCTGCATATGTATTGCTGACATCGTCTCTGCGTTGTTGTCGGGAGTTATTTACTCTCTGCTGCTTGAAGTTCTGCTGATAAGATCGTTGCGGTCTGTTGTGTGTGTTGAAACTCCCGCTGTGTTCACGTTTCGCTGGTGGATTATATACATCGGGTTTGTATTGATTCCAATTTTGTCGCTGTGCATGTACAATTTGTCTCGAGTTTATCTCCATCGGCTGTGGTCCGTCATTTCTCTTGAAAGGGTTTAGGCGTGGTCCTTGATTGTGTTGCTGCATATTATCGTATTGCTTCTGGGGTTGATAATTCGTTGTTTGGCTCGAATAATTTGGTCTTCTTTCGTTCCTGCGTTCATGTGGCATATTTTTGTGGTGCTTATCTTGAGTGAGATGTAAATGCCTGTGCACATTATCATGTTCTATTCTGCGAGCAATTGCGAATGCGTGTTCTAGATCATTTATTGTAGCTGAATATAATGATCCTCTTGTAAAGTTGTCACTCATACCATCAATGAATATACGAACTGCGTCGTCGTTAGCATTTTTAATTAGTCTGTCGATTATATTCGGCGGATCACCTGACATAGTGATTTTTGATATTATTAAATTGAGATTTTTATTTATCTCGTCGTGGTATTCAGACAGTGTGCTTCTTTTTTGCGTGATGGCTTTCATCATGTCTTGTAGCACGTATAGAGGTTCTTGATTAGAGTACGTATAATCTAATCTGTTACGTATCGCCTCAAAATTAAAAATTGTGTTATAATTAGTTAACACATTCGCGGCTGCACCCTGTATTTTACTTTTCACTATAGTCAATGCTGCTGCGTACTTACTGTGTGTTTTGAAGTTTTTAATGCTGTCCATTAATCTGGATGCTTCTTCGCGCCACGACCGATAATTTGATTGATCGCCGTTGAAAATAGATAGGCTTTTAAATGCGTCTAACTGTATTTCACTACCATCTGTATATGTGGTTCTTATTTCCTCTAGCACAGGTATGTTTGGTACTATGCCTAATCCAGATTTTACTTCATTTAGTTTTGTTTCTAAATTAGTGTTTATTTGATTTTGGTTAGTTATTATTGCTGCTAACCTTGCATTCTCTGTGCGTGTGTGCTCTAGGGTTTGTGTTACTGTGTTGCACCTGGTTTCTAAAGCTTCTAATCTTGCCATTAATACTGCGAGTTGTTCCATTTTGAACTCGTGTCTGTTGTCGTCGAATTTGTGTGTTTTTTTTCTCCACATATACACTTTCACTGAATTGCTTTGCTGCTTCGTACGAAGAAGCTATATTTGTACCTGCTATGCTAGGTAATTCTTGTAACCGGTAACGCGAGTGTTCTGTTTATACTAGATTTCACTACTTGTTCCCGAGGTCCGCTCGATTGAAGTTAAAAAGTATATTTAACCTCCTGGCAGGATCGCCAATTAAAACACTTGTTTCTTACTTTTAAAATTAAACAATATTTATTTGGAACTATGTCCTTTATTATTGAAATACTTTTTACTAATTCTAAAAGGAGCTTAAGGCTACTATGTAGTTACAATAAGACTATTGATAAATTCATCATACAGTCGTATTTATATACTTTTCTTATCTATCTACAAGGAGACCCAAGCGTACAATCGTCTTGCTTGATAATGAAGAAGAGATAATATTCCAACATTGTATACAAACGATATTATCTCTTTTACATATGTTATCATTGTAGCGTTGTGTGCAAGACTGTACTAGAGACTAAAGATATCATTGAATACAAATAATGTTATCTTTTTTCTCAATATGTTTTGCTATGGATACTTAACTCGCGTTTAGTCATCCATCGATTGACCGAATCGACAACGACGACAACGTCGCATTGCTGCTTGTACAAAACAACGCATCAAGCGGGCTCTCTGCTGCATGATATAGGGTGGCTGATGTTAGTTTTAAGTAGCTCGAAATAAAATGTCCCCAGTTAACATCCCCACAAACGTCAGAGGGCTTAATCAAAGTGTTTACGGTCACGATCTGTTGTGACACATGAAACCTAATGACGAAGCAAGATCAGAGGGGAATACGCCAAGGTACTCGAGACGGTCGATGGCGCCATAATTTTGTGGTTCTTATTTTGATAGTCTAATAAATGAATTGATTGACATTGAGGAGCCGCTTGGGTGGATTGATGGTTCAGTGGCAGCAGTTGTGGGAGCTGTTTCGTGTTTAAGTAGATAATGTTGATTCGGTGGTAAATACATCAAAAAAGATTATTTTATGGATATTTTATTGATAGTGCCGTCTGTCGTGACTTGTTAGTTGTGTTTAATCCCTCGATGAAATGTGCATAATATTAAAGATGTGCGGGGCTGATTTATGATCCTTTGTTGGAGAAATCTGTTGTTAACTTTTCGAAGTCCAAAAGATAGAATAATAAAAATTACTTGCGCTGCATGTAGATACCCAAAGTTTGATCTCGATATCTGTTTAGAAACTTTTCATAAATGTTTTTAAGGTAGTAAAGAAGTAGCAAGTAGGATGTGACACAGCTTGCCGAAACGGATGTTGCAGATCTTCCAAGCTTTTTTAATATTTGTCTGGGTTTTTCTTTTTGAAGTGAACTCCTAACTACCAATCCTGCATTATTCTCTGACAGTGTTTTTTGGTAAACACCACCTTCGTTCATGAAAACTGAGCACACCGTAGTTTCCGGTACCTCCATTAATATCCAATTTTAAATCGAATCAAGAATTCATATTGCATAGGCGACAAGACTCGTCGTCATTACTCATCGCTAGAAAGAAAGTTGAAACAACAACAAAACTTGTCCTCCATGAAACAACGGCACAGTAAGAAAAGACCCTTTTGAGGAACGTGCCACACCATAAAAACCAAAGAAAAACAATAATTCGTTCCCAAGTTAAGCCCCTCATCAGACATCATACTCGCCTAAAACTCATTAAAATCACATCCGATTGTCTCCAACAGCAGTGCGAAGCTCGTCTCTTTCTTCTTCTTCCGTTTTAGCCGGCATATAAGTTAGCCGATAATTCCGTCCGGAAACTGGCTTAAATGAAATCAACCGCCACCACACCACACTGCCTACAATGGATACCATCGAAGTGGCACCCCTGCGGAACCCCTTTCGTGGTTATCGCTGGAGTATACGTCGTTGTTGTCGTCGTCGCTCGTCGTAACCACCGTCAGCCATCACGTGTGCAATATGTCGCGTAGGATCTCGCATCGCGGTGCAATTCCTGCTTTATGTGCACACGGGTGCACGAAGGAAACATAATTAATAACGTTGAAGCCGTCTGCTGCCACAGACGCTGTCATTAAGTTCCAGGGCCAACGACAGAAACTTCTTCAGGATTGGTCGGTTAGGCGGTTGCGGGGATCGAGGATCGGGAAGTTTGATTTTCATTCATAAAATAAACACTCACACACAATTTTATTGTGGATGCATGCCGGGTCGCCAGATTGCAGATATATGAGACCGACCCTCCCGGTCCGGGCGCGCTCGTCGCTCGTTCGTCGCTTCTTAGTGCGCCAAACACCAAAGCTGCATATTGCAATGCAATGATATGTTTTTAGTAAATCACGCGAAGTGTGCTTGGTATTGGTTTTGTTTTTTTGTTTTTACTCATTTTGCGGAGGTTTTATTCATTTTGTTTGACGTTTGTTTCACTTGGTGTTTTACGTTTGTCTGGCGCGGTGCGCGGTTTGTTTTGGTTTATTGCTGTGCGGGCTTGGGGATCGTTCAATTAGATTACTACTCAAATGAACGACGACGACGCACGGCGAGCGAGCGAAGCGTGTGTACATTGCACATGTTAGCGTAGGCACCTAGCCTACTGCCTACCTATTGAAAAAGTGAGTAAGTAATTTGCGGTGGTGGTGGCGGCGCAATGAGCAAGTTGTTGTTGTTGATGGTGACTCACTGTTTGGTTCATTCATGAAATCGGACTTGCGTTGGGTCTTGCGGATCCTATTCAATCGGCGGCGGTTTGGAGGTGTATTTTAGCAATACAACTTTCATAAGTAGGTATGTGAATGAAGCTCTTGTCATTTGATACCTGGGATTTAAGCTCTGGAACCGTGGCCTGTTCTTTTGAATTTTAATGTGGCGCACAGCGCAAGTGTGGTCGTAGCTCGAAGATGGATAATGTAAATGCCCACTCTGCCTTTAATTTCTAATGCTATTCTATGAGCTTAATGCATATTCAAAATGCACAACTCAGACTCGTTTGTCGCTTGCCTGGGATTTGAATAGATATGCCAGTACCAAGTTTGGAGGCAGTTCACCTAATTCGATACCGGAAGTAGCAGAGATATAGATACAGGATCGTGATGGTGTAGGATTAAGCACTATGCGAGTGGAAAATTACGTCAATGGCGCTGAAGCGAAGGCGGTTAGCAAACAGAGTGGTACGAAATCGAATTTACTTTGAATTAAAGCGGAAACAGTGTTTTAACACTTTTTTTTCTTTTTCAAACCAAAAATTAAGCATCAGGTAAATATTATTCCAATTTGCAAATGAACTCATGCGGAATCAACGCTTCAAAGAAAAATACAGAACGTAGTTGGGAAAAACTTGCCTCAAATGGCAAATCCAATTTTTGATTTTTCATTTGCATGTCATTTTGAAAAACAAAAGTGAGAGAGTATGAAAAAAGCAGCACTTCATCAGCATCAGTTCGTTATTAAATGAAAGAGCAAATAAAGGCAAATAAATATGCTAACCAAATAAGTCAAATTAAGAAAACAAGCATAGCAAAATCCACAGGATTCATACGACACTAAATATAGTTTTTGAATTTTGTGCCTGTCCAATTATTCTTGCAATAAATTTTCATATCTTTTTTGAAGCACTGACATTAGTGAGTGCACCATGCATGTGGGCAATTTTATAAAATAATGGAGGAGTGCATTTTATTTTGCGTCCTACGTCCGAAGATATGAAACTGGCCACAAAAATTAAAAAGCGAATTTCAATATTAAATTTTAAACATCACTGATCCCTGGCTGGTACCTACTCTGAATCTTTCTCTTGTTTGGGGGAACATCTCCGTCCGATATGATGTAATGCGGCTGGAATGCAAGAAAACTTAAAACCCCAATGCAAATTATGGTTGTGGTCTAAAAATCGACTAAGATCAAAACGAAGAAATGATCAATAAATCTTGTTGAATTCGAATTGGTGTGGAAACGTCCACATTGAAAATTCCACAAAGTACTTTCCGCACTTCTTTTGGCCGCAAAAAATCCTACTCTTTTTTATAATCTACTCCTTATTGTCACGCAAAGTTAGGAGAATTAAGGAGATCAAAATATGGTTTCTTTTTTGATATTTCTTACTAACACCAAATGCTGAGAATCATGGAGAACGAAGCAAAATAATTCTTCGTTCAAATCGCTTTTATTTTAAATCAATCAACTAAAGATTGTTCATGCTTCAGCATTACGCTTGGTTCTAACGAATGGAGAATGAGTTCAAAGCACCGTCTCCTCAACGGACTTGAAGCCTTATATAAGTATATAAGTTAGTTTTAAAAGGATTTTTCAAATTGTATGTGATACACACCTATCTGATTCCCATTTGTAATTAAGATCTTCAAAATCTAACCAAACTCCAATTTGTGTGTTTCGGTGCTATTCAAAATATTAAAATTATTTTTGACCAAATCAGAAAACGGAAAATTAATGAAGATGCAATTCAGCTCGAATTATTCATTAGGTCTTTTGTATCAAATTTTCCGATTCTCCACCAAAGCTTGTCCTAATTTCGTTTCTCCATTATCCTCTTCAATGATAAATTTCATAATGATGATGATTTATCTATTCCAAAAAACCCATTTCTGGTTTGTGAAAATATCGGCAGTAAATACAGATTAAGCCCTACTAATATTCAATACCCAATCAGTCCTCCAGATAGAAATGCAAACTATAGGTAACCTATTTTCGAATATAAATTTGCAATCTCGTTACTTTGGCTTTAGTTACTACAAATATAATATTTCATCATTTAGCTATGGCCGGCAATTTTAACTCCTTGTTTTATAGCTGTCGATAGTAAAGCACATAAATATTCCCGATTTAAACACTAGTGCTACATCCGCGTTGGGATAATTTCCGGTGATGTTGAATCATACGACCGAACCATTTTGGGTGTGTTCCGGTTTAATGGTAGGTAAAGTGTTATAATTGTCATCCTCCGACCGATCCTATGCCCCACGGGCTAGTACGAACATGAAGCATGAGTCATGACCCAAATGGCCTTGTGGCATTGTTGACACTGTTGAATCTTAGATGCTGGTTTAAAATTCATCCAATCTCTCTTTTGTTGTCTCTTTTGCTCATCATTCTCTGGGGGCTCGTTTTATGGAAACGAATCGTACCCTAGGAGTTTTGGGAAAAAGCCTGCTGGTAGAGATAAATTTCGAAAGTGTATACACACCTTCGAATGTTCTGCTGATGGCATTGGGATTGAAGAGGCGTTATAATTAAGATATCGCGGTATCCCCTTGATGTTGTTCAAAATTAAATTATTCCGAAAAAAAGAAGAATTATTCAAAACCATAAAAGGTAAATTACTGTTGTAATTATCACAGGACATCTACAAATTTTGCATTAAACACATTTAATGTTCGGAAATTGTAAAATCATTAATTTCGTGGCGGACATACATAATGTATGTAGATACGATTTTAGTACACCGACTACAAACGAGCGGTAATGCTTAATGTGCCTTAAACTCGATTAAATGCTGTCGCTGTTTTTTTGGTCCGGTCAGTCATGACACTGGCTGATGCTGCCCTGTGCCCTTATAGCCATTATCATTACCATTTGCTGAAATTGTATTTTTGTATGATGCCCAACGCCTCGTTTTCATAATGATGTGACATTTTTAAGCATTACATCCACTTCATAGTCGAATTGTTTTATAACGTGTTGACAGCTACAATAGACAAGTGGGTATGTGTTTGCTTATCACTTGAATGAATCATTGCATGAAATGTGAATTTAAGGTTTTAATTTTATTTTATTTAAAAACAAAATAACAAATTTTTGTTCAACAAAACAAAAAATATTTTTTTAATTGTATAATAAACAACATAAAATAAAAATTCCAAAAGGGCGTTAAGTTGTTTCCTCGAATGATATAATAAAACGCATCAATCTTGTTTAATTTACTGTTGAAAAAATTAAGTGTACTTTTAAATGACTTTTATTGTCCTTTTGGCTCTCTTAGTTTTAATTGAAGTTCGTCATTTTTTTTTGTCAATATTAATTTTATGTGAAAAAAATGTATAAAATTCATTGAGTTGATAAAATAATTGATATGACCTAAGTTTAGCAGTCAAGTGCTTTTAACGAACATATCCAAAACCGTTACTAGGTTACTGGGTACTCTACTTTTGAAAATGTATGCCAATAATTCAAAGGACATGAATAACCGGCCCTTAAGTGTAAAACAGTTCTATCGAACCTAAAACTCGGCTTCTCGGCTTTGTAATGTTCCATTTTTGAGGCCAACTGAACACTGGTGTTGTCTCAATTGCTTATATCAGGAGTCTTAAGGCCTTCCCTTCATCTTAGTTTGCGATTGCATAGGAACATTGTATATGATATCGCTCTTTTAAGGGTTTCTTAGGCTTAGTTGGTCGTACTCGTGTTCTATTTCTAAACTGTTGACACCTGTCTGACTAGAAGTTGACCTTGAAAATTGTAGATGAACTTTAGAGAACAAATCCCTGAGTAGGTATGTCGTTTTCTGTGAGTGCCTATTTGAGGTTGGTTTTGAAACCTTATTCCTCTTTTTATGTAACGTAGGACGTAGCTCTTGAATAGCCCAGCGAAACGGGATAAAAGTTTCTTCCAACTCTCGATACAGGTCTTCTGAATACGATTCTTTGAATTTCCATGTAGATTGTTGTTGACACTAAAGTTGTTAGCAAGTGTCATTAAAGTTATCTTCTGTAATCAGTCCTCTTATATTATATAACTAAAATCAAGCAAAATGTTTAATAAATCTGAAAGACAAAAAGGTACGTCTTGCCAAGTTGGATCAAATAAAAACCGAGGACCCACACAATGTCCATCTGCTAACTCCGTTTGTTGCTTCACCTTTCTTCCTTTTTCTAAATTTAAAAATCTTGGTTGCAACCCCATTCTAATTGAATATGTCATCCCTTTCAAATTTCAATTTCAATTTCACTATTCAGCCGTCTCGACGACAAATAGCCAATTCATCTTCTCCGTCTGCAGCAGAAGGAGCAACAGCGCAGAGCAAAAGGCAACCCCAGAATCCTTCAATCCTTCGGCACAAAAATGAATATTAGACGAGAATTAAGGACAAACAACATGACACCTAACACCCGGCGGCACACGACAATTCCATCACGAAAAGCATCAAATTACTTTCCAAAAGGTCGTTTTGTGTCGGTATATCGGTATGATGGTCGCTAACACTGTATATCGGTCGTATGGTCACCGACAAAAAGAAAAATTAAAAATCGTGAATATGAGCAAGGAGATCCATTTGTAAGAAATTCCTGTGCACAAAACAACATACCACCGGAATATTGGATTTCCATCATGTACCTTTATCGATATGTATGTGTTTCAATTCAACACGTCTCAAATGACGGTCTGCTCCTGCTGTGGATGTGGAATTAAAAAAATAACAGCAACAAAAAAACAATCTCCTTCCGACTGACCAAATCCTTATGCCAACAGCTGACACTATGCAAATGCCAGACTTGACTATACCTTTTAGCCCGTAAATTTAAATCAAGCAATGGTGTGTGCCCAAACTCATTTTCTTCTGAGGATCTACATACAGGACAGGACTGGAGACCACAATGACACTGAATAATAACAACGAACAAAGTTCATTTGAAATTTGATTTGTTGTTTTTTTGCGTCGTCTGTTTACTTTTTGTTTGAATTTGGATATAATTTGCATAATCTTTGGGGAAGGTATTGTAATCACGAAGAAATTTATTTAAGCTTTGATAATGGGAAAATACCTCTTCTTGTCTGCTGTTCTTGGACGATATTCCTCTGAACTCTGTTCATTTGGAATAGGTACGGGTACGCGGTCGTAAACTTAGGGTAGATTGATTTACTTTTGAGAGTGATTCTCTCTATGTCCACGTTGCATTTTCCCTATTCTTTTGTTGACCTCGATCGGGCATATCTTCAACCGTAATAGCAAGTTCTTGTACGGACCTCTTGGATGCTAGAGGAGCAGTTGCATCGTGCTTCATGGTTCCTGTGCAAATCATGAACATTTTTGGTAGTTTGTTTTGAAATAGTTTGAACTGTTTTTGAGAATATTATCGTGCTAGAAATTTAACTCGAAATTTCCTGTGTTCGTCTACACCTTAACTCTATCGCGATAAGCAACTCCATGCAACCCATTTATGATATCTATGGTACCATTTCCGGTAACGAGACATGTTTGTCCAGTGTTGACTCTGTTCGAGTAAATCTCCAATTATAACTTCGTCATGGCAATTTAGTCGTTGATTAAAAATTCATACATCTCCGTTTATCCTCTTAATGATTTCAGAATCCTGCACTACGATGGCAGAAGTTAGTCTCACTTCTCATTCGACGACACTCTACGAAATGATTTTGTGGTTGAGTTGACATGTCTCCTCTAATTGTCAGCGATTTTTCATCAAACGACTGTTCTCATTCTCCATCATATGACATGTGTGACGACCTCCGGAGGGCCAGCTGAATGTGTTCTTGTCAGTTGAACCGGAATCACAAAACCGACCAAATTGACCGACAACAACACCTACACGCTACACCGAACAATCAAAGGCCAAGTAGTTGGAAATTGCTTTAGTAATTTATCAGAGATTGGAAACTGGCTTAAAATTAATTAATTAACTGGAAATTTGTAGTCAGCGTCACATCAACAACAACCGGCACAAAGTCGGTGTGCGGTGGTAAGGTGCAGTGGCAGTAGTGTAGTGTGATGTTAAGTTCAATTTCGGAGTCCTTCATTTGGCTCACATATTTATTGAAATTCCGAGAACCGAGAGTTTGACTCGTTTTAGAATTGATGACGATTTGTCAATGTCGTGTCGTCCATGGGATTTTGTTAAAGTTAGATGAGTGTGTCATTATGCTGTCACAATACCGTCATTGAGTGAAAAGGGCTTTACATATCAGCTTCCTGCCCTCGCTCTCACTATCGGAAGGATATGGAAAGGACACGTTTACAATCCAACGGTATCATATAGGAGGTATGTGGGAGTAGTTTAGAGAAAATTGATAGATACCGATACACACACCGAGATATTAATGTAGAATTGAAATATGTCCTTTCCGGAGGTTTACAAATTGAAATGTTTGTCCAAGCTCAAGCATATGTCACATCGATTCAATTCTGATGACAGGAAATCAATAATTCGTAGCTGTAATTGACTTATTACCTGATCAATGCAAAAAAAAAATTACATTCAATCAAAATGTATGCTTTTGGGGAATGGCTGTGATTTGAGTTGGGTCCACAAATGGACTGAGGTCGAGCGGTCATCATACAAGGACATCCTGAACACACTCCATTTGTCATGATTCTTTTTATAAAGGGGGGGAATTTTATTTCGGTTTTTAATGAATTTTCAGTTTTTGAAATGGGTGGCAAATAAAAATCAACGGAAGCACACAAAAGTTTTGCATTTTGGCATTTTCAGTTTTTCGTCCTTGTTGTTGTTGCTTATTTTTCTTTCACTGTGCAATTTTTCTATTCGGAGAATGAACAATTTTATTTGGCAAGATGAATTATTGTGGAACCCCAGTTTTTCGGTTTAAGGGGGAGAGAATTTAGACGTCCTTTGTCGTTTCGTTTTCGTCGTTGCTGTCATTTTCTCTCGGTGGATAAAGGAAGTCTTTGGTTTTAATTGAAAAAGGATTTTCAAAACTAATCAACTGGAATTAGTTGGTAGATAACGTTGGTTATGGTATGGAGGATAAGCCATACATAAGGACGACAGTTTTCGAGATTTAATCGACTGCAGACATTTCATGAAAATTATATTTTAATACGTCAAAACTAAAAACTGTTAAAAAACAGCTATTCAGGATGGGGTTTCGTTTCACCTAATTTGGAAGGTTTATGTGTGAGGCAAAAGTGTACGCAAATAGGTGGATGTATAGATAATCTTGAAAGGGAGTTCATAATTATATAAAACTTTTAAACCTGGACAAAAATATGTTCGTTTTAACTTTAAACCAGGAACTGATCCTTTTCAATTTAAAATACAGTTTTGATAACAGGTTTGCGTTTAACGCCCGCGAAAGCAACATGATACTAAGGAAACTGAAACGGTCGTTCCGGAAGTCCGCATTTCTCCGATTCCATTCGTGGTTACTTTTAAAATGTGTCCTTGCTTGCATATCCTGTTTCAGAATATTTTTCAGGAAACCCTAATTATAATCGTGCCAAAAATATTGCAAGTCAAAAATATTACGGACCCACAAAAATAATGTCAACATAAGCGAATATTTGGCTCTCTCCTTCCAGTCGAACGAATCCTTCTCGAGACCCCTCAAATTCATTATCCTAAACGGCTCAGGCACTTAATGCCTGAAGTGCACCTTGACTCAACAACAAAACTACAACATCCTGGAGCACTCGTCTGGAAGTAAAATGTTAATATGTCATTAGCCACAGCGCTGAGCTCGTCCTCTTCGAACAGCGAAGAGGAGACAAAAACAGAGACTCTAGGTAGATTATAGTGTGAATATCCGTTTTGGAGAATGTACTGTTTATTTTTGTCAAGAACCTTCGAGGAACAGAGTATTGCATAACACTGACTTGGGTTCCGTTTTTGTTATTTATGTAACTCAATCCTCAAGTCGAAGGAGCACGACTGGTCGCAGTCACAGCGTGTCCTTTGCTTCTGACACACGAGGGTGCAAGGTACAAGACCTTTCTAATTTGCTCTGTATGTCAACAAAGTCATGTGTCACCAGTGTCACGAAAGCTGGTAGCACGTGTCGTTCTTGAAAAAGATCTACATACATGAATGCCCATGCATAGGTGCTTCAAAATATGATAATCCTTGATAGTAAGGCTGAACGCAGCCGGAGGTTTGCTTAAGAATCCCTAAAAATTCGTCTCGGTTGAGCTATAAATTATGGATCCAAGAACCTAGATTCATTTTTGGGATCCACTTATGCCGTATTTTAGGCGTGTTACTTGAAGTTTTATTACGGTCCACTTGGGATCAGCGAACAAGGGCGAAAGATGTTTTTGAAAGTGCGTAAATCAAAAGGCAGATGTACCAAGTGTGCATGGGGTTCTTCTAAATTTAAAGTAAAGGATGTGTTTTCGGGTTCAACTAATTATTGTTATTGAATTTTAAATTCCACTAAATTTTATTAAATTATGATTTTTATTTAAACAGGATGGAGGCTATTAAAGAGAAATGAACTATTGTTTTTTTGAGAAAAATGTTTTCATAGATTCGTCCTAATTGATGCATAATTTTATGCTCACTGAAGGCGTTGGTTCACATATTTATATATTTTTAATGGTTATTTTTATTTTATGTGAATTCATTCTTGCGTAATTTTGTGAAAATGTGTGCTGTGTCATCATGAAATCGGCAATAATTTAATGCCTATCGACAAGAGAAAGCGATGAATACTAAAATGAGACTAATATGTTAAAAAATATATTTTAATAAAATAAATGTTTGCATTATTATTTTTATTAATTTCACGAAATGCAAAAAAACTGTTTGGAAGCATTAAATTTTCGTTTGGTTTCGTGAAAACTTGAATTCTCACAATTAAGTGAGCAGCCAGATGTTTGGTAAACTTTAATTTTTTTCATTTAATTTTTTTTTTATTTTTACCTCATCTGTTTTTTTTTTGTTGTAAAATTTAAAAATGGCAAATATCGAAATAATTTAAATATTTCTCTGTTTTCTTTTCAAACTAAGTTGAAGAGAGGTAAATAGCCAGCATCATCTAGCAACAGTCGCTAAACAGTCTTCTAGCTTCTAGATCTCATAACGGTATACTTAAGCCACAAAGACCAACTACTGCAGCTTCCATATCGCTTGGCTTCAACAACTGGAGAATCTAAACGCGTTGCACGTGTGAAATATTTGATCGCTTAGGAAGTAAAGTAAAAAGTTTCAAACTCAATTTAATTTTGATACTTAATACAAGCAGTTCTTAAAAAACTATTTTTTAAATCTTAAACTACCTATCTATTCTTATACACTATCTTTAAATTAAAATTTAACTAGGAAAAGAGGCGATAGAGGTCAGCGTGGACCGTGGAGGCGGAAAGGGCAGGCATGAAAATCAAAAATTTCTTGGAAATTATTTGCTGAACGTAACATGCGGGTGACAGGAATACAATGGGCATAATTGGTTCGCTGAGATGGAAGATGAAAAAAAAGGAACTAAACGTAGATTGCGAGGATTTGTATTCAGTGAAAGCATATAGAGAAGGGAAGTACAGTCAGCTCCGTTTATTAATTAAACACGAAAATTATGTCGGCGATTTCTCGCCGTTTTTCAAGCGGGAAAAAGTTGATAATGTGGAGACGATCCTCATAAGGGGGTAAAATAAGAGGGTTATTCCAAGGCAGATGACCTTGAGAAAACTGAAGAAATCGTTTTTGGACTGACTCAATTCTTTGAGAGTGTTACTTGGAATGGAGACTAGCATGTTCAAGGAGGAGACGAACATACGAAGTGATTAACTGTTATGGGTCGAAAATTCTTTAGACCAACGTTTAATGAAGCCAAGAGCTGAGTTGGCTCTCGAAATTATATGGTCAAAATGAGATCGAAAGTTTAATTCCTTATCACGAATCACACCAAAATAGCGAATAAAAGAAACCATTGCAATAGGTTGATTCGAAAAGTGATACAGGCGAGGGAAGGAAGGCAGACGCTTACGAGAAAAGGACATAGACTAACATTTATTTATATTCGGGTCAAGGAAGTTTTTACTGCACCAAGTGATGAAACAATCAAGGTCTTTCTGAAGAAGAGAGATGTCAACAGGAGAAGAGATTACTTTTATAATTTTTATATCGTCAGCATAGATTAGTAGGTCAGAATGGGAAATTATTTTATCAACGTCGTTTATGGCAATAAGGAAAAAGAGGGGACCAAGATTGCTGCCCTGAGGGACGTCGGATGTAGCAACAGAAGGATTGGAATTCGGAAGTGCAGTTTTCAAATAGTATCCGGTAGAGACGGTTTTTAAGATAGGATTTTACCCGTGTTCAAAGCGATGGAGGGAAACCGAAAGAATTAAGCTTGGTATTAATAAAAGCCCGGGTGCCACTTTTCCATATGTCGGTCGTGCTGCCAATTAGAGTGTGTTTAATTCACGACAGCCTTGCATTTTGTGTTTATTTTTAGTTGGATTCTTCAACCAAATTAACAACTTCTACTAACTCAAAGAACCAATGAACGTTTTTTGTCATCTGATAATATTCCCAAGAGTCTTATTCCTGGCTGAAAATAAAAAAAGGAGGAAAACGTCCTCGAAAGACTGTTTACACAAACCATTGAACTGTAAAATAAAACAAATCATTTCTGATATTGCAGTATCGCCCACCACACAGCCACCGCTCTCTTTCAACCTCACTATTCACATTTCCTACCTCTACTCTGTGGTCAAAATTAATTGTAAATATTTGTTTTTCCAAATAAACATTATATCCCATTGCGGACCAATAAACATGCTTAACTCTCTATTGTGTGTACCCACAGGTGTGATAACCAGACCATAAACCTACCGCCAAACCAATTAATTGACCCACAATAACGTCGGTGTCCTTTTGAATTTGAATTCCGATAAACTACCTTTCTACCTCACTTCAAATAGATTTTAACTCTGCGGATCCTTTTTCTTTTCGAATTTGCAAACAAATATTTACACAGGTTATCAGTTTCACATGTGAATGGTCATTGGTATCTATATAGGCATGAGGGTAAGCTTGAAATTGAAAAAAAAAAATTACTTTTTCCTTCAGTTTTTTTTACTTTTTCGAATTTTGTTCTAGTTTTGATGAGTTTAGAAATAAACACAAAACCTTTGTTGTACTTCCGATTGAAACGAATATTTTTATTTGTTTATAAATTTCCAATCGAAAAGGAACAAATCCGTCTCTTATCTTCCGTCGTTGGAGCAAATATTTGTAGACCAACCCAATCAACAAGGATCAGTGAAAAGTTCCTAACAAGAATAGACACACTCGAATGCACACGCACGTATGAATACAAAAATCAAAAACAACAACAAAGAAAGCATCAATGACACACCAGGTGTTCAAATGCAAAAAAAAAAAAACCAATCCTGCAAAGATGTTATATCCTTCCGTATGAAAATATCCTTTAGGAACAAAAAAAAGATACACATCTTTTGCATCTTGGGGATGCAAAAAATCCAATCAAGGAACAGATAAAAGAAAAAGAAGGAAAGGTGAAAGGGATCATGTATCTTTCCTCTAGCAGCAGTCAATTCAGATCTCGACCCACAGTGGTCAGAGTTACTCAAAAGAGAAGTCTGATTAATTTGTCTTTTCGAATTCGAATTCATCTCAATCATATTAAATGCAATAGCCAGACAGACGGACCTCCAGGTAAGGTTGTGTGCATCAGATGGCGCGCGAGCAAAGCAAAAAATTAGCCTCACAGACGACCTCACAGCACACATCACACCTGCCATGCGATTAGCCTGCCAGAAGGTGAAATATCGACTTTGGCCACGCGATCAGGCTATTGAATTACCTTCATTCTAACAGCAACAGAGAAAAAACTAAAACATGATCCCTCCCTGAAGTCATTGTCTGATGGGTTTTTTGTTTGCCTTCGTTTTTGGAGATGGGGGCTAATGCAAGCAGTTCGGAGGAAAATGAAGTAGTTGTTTTTATTTTGTCAGGCTTTCAAGATCCTCAAAAGATAGCCGAAAGGACATTGCAAAGAGAAGCTGCCAACGAGCTAATAATCTGTTTAAACGTGCGTGATGAATGTGAAATATGATACGAATAGGCCCCAATATGCTTCAGATCGACCCAAAAAAAAGAGAGTTCGAATTGAGAAGAAAGAGGAGCAAAAAAAAAAAAACTGCAAGAAAATGGCCAATTGAGATAATGAAGAAGTGCAAGTTGGTGTCAAGGAACTCGCTCGTTGGAGGTCCTTTTTTGTTGGATGGATGCTGACATGGACACTTTGTTCGGCTGTACGCCAGACGGTAATTACATTTCGGGTGGTCCAGTCTTGCACTCGATAAATTTCGAATGAATCAAATGCAATAAACTATGAACCAAATTGTATGTAAATCATTCCACCGGGCCATCTGCGAATGCAAGATAAGACACAAGAACGCCAATTTGTCTAACAACTCCAGTTTTCTGGTCGACAAGACAAAGGATCTTCTACAAGACTCTCAACACTGCCCATAAACTTGCATCACATCATCCTCAAGCAACCAACACAATAGCAGAACAAAATCAAATGAGCATAAACATGAACTATGTGCTGCGGTAAATATTTGTGTTCATTATTCTGGCAAATTGGCATAGTTCCGGTCCAACCAGCGTCCTGGGTCACAATTGTGTTGTAGTTAGAACTGGCTGGGCTAAAATGGCCAACAATATAAACTCAGTTCGTATGATAATTCGCATCTACGGTGTTATGCTACGGATGCTCCTTGTAGAGCAGCAGCACAACACAAGGACCTCGGAATTCATTCGTTTCCCTGATTAATTGGAACATTAGAAGGTTCCGTCTGAATGAACATCATACTTATGTTGCTCTTGGGCTCTGATGCTGTCTGGTTTTGGTCCTTAGATACCAAAGTTGCTATCAGTTGAGCTAGCAACAGCTGCACAACACAGCAGAATTACACGCAGCAGTGGGGTATGGGTCAGCAAAATCATGGAAATTGTTACATCATACTTCGTTCATCATTTCATTATAGTGCCTTTTAGGCTAATTGCCTTGTCTTTTTGCCTGAGGCCATTCCCAAAAGGACGACCACATATTTCTCTCTCTCAAACTGGTAATTGCGAACGCAAGGACTTTGCTAAAATGACAACAAGGGAAAAAGAGCGTGTTCGACGGTTATAACTGGTATGGTAGTTTTAGCCATAGTGCTCCAACCAACGCCCATATATCTAGCAAATTGGAGTCTGTGGGGAAAGCGATTGCTTGAAAAAAAAGGAAAAGCAAAGCAGCACAACATTTGCAAAAACATAAAACGTTGAAGAAAATGAAAGCAAATAAGTTTGTGATTTCGCAGAATTAAAGAAATTCCTTTATGTGGAGGATAAGTTGTTTTTCATTTTTTTTTCTCTATAGAAAGGATGGTGGTCGTGTCCCGAGTCGATGTAGACTGGTGGTTTTTGTAGTTTTGAAAAAAAAAAAAAAAACAAATTGTTCGGCGCATCCCACCGCACACAGAGTGAACACACCCAGTGGGTCCTTTTTGAAGTATTCGGACTTTGGGGTGGTCGATGTGGGTTTTCGTATATCATTTCATAATGTTGGGTTTGACAACAAAAATTTGGTAAGGAATTCATTTTCTTTTGGGAATTTTTAAAAATATATTTTCAGGAAATTTCTGTTGAACTTAGTTTTTTGAGGTTTTTATCTATTTGACATTTCTTTGACATACTTTTTTCATGTTGCTGCTTTTTTTTTGTATCGTGTTTTACCTCTTGTAGCCAAGGTATGACTGCCAGTATTCCGATCTATATCAAAACAAGATTGTTCTTTATTTTTAGGAGGTCGCCAACTACTTACGAGCATCAAGTGATATCGGAGACCCAACTTCTAAAGGTCTGAGATTTACACGTTAACAAATAACGTGCCTTTTTATTACATCGAACTAGCTGAAGAATAAAGGTTCAGCGTTCAAACCAGGGGTTTCGTTGTGGTGGCCGTGTAAACTCTATTACCTAAGAGGCGGTATCTCTGATAGCTGCTTGGCAATGTTGCCACTACTTCTCTAAACTTTTTGTATTGGTAGCAAAGGACTTCTAAGAAGGGTATCAAAGACATGATCGGTAAAGGATCTAGTAATCTCCATCGGTTGTAGGTATTTGACATCGTATTTCCTCCAAGCATTTTCTTGTGTTGGTATCGATCGGGATATCCCCTAGCGAATTCCGGAATGTGGGAATCACATACTTGTTACCAAAATGTCTTGCCGCGCAACAAAGTTGATTAGCCTGAACCCGTTATCGGAGGTGGTGGTCGTGTTTATGTAGTCCGATTATTCCGAAAAAGGTTTCTTCTCTGCCCAGCTTGGGCAGCTAAGGACATTGCTCATATGTACGTCTTATGTAGGAGCTCGTTGAACCTGTCATTTTTGTCTTCATCCTTTCCCTCAGTGGGGGCGTGAGCGCAGACGAGGCTTGTGTTGGTGAATTTTACTCCAAAGACAAGAAGCTGGCCAAACCGCACTATGAGGTGTTCACTCAGTAGTTCATTTTGATGGGAACCATATAAACGTATTTTGTTGGCTTTTGATAGCTGCTGTTTTAAGTTAATTTTGAGCAACTTCAATTTTTGTCTAGTTTTCTGCCCATTTTTGATACCACTATGTTCCTTTAGGTAAGTAGTAAACCGTTTTTTTTTTTTGGCTTTTGATAGCTGCATGCCACCTGTCGAGTAAAGGAAACATGCCATAGTGGATGCATACCTCTCTCCATCTCTCTTTATGCAGCCATCAACAGGGACGACTGGCAACCACTCGAATTGGGTAGACAACAAAAAAAATCAGTTATATTATTGTTCCTAGTCGTGGAACAAATAGATAGTGACTAAAAACATTAAGCCGTTTTCATTTCAACTATCGTTGTAAATCTTAAAGCATAATCTAAAATCTGGTTTTATTTTAAGTCCCAACTGGAGTTCTTGAGATGAAAAAAAAAAACGTTACCTAAAAATAATTTATAAAACGGATCGATGGAAAAAACACTTTATTTATTTTATCGTCAAATATACCTGAACAAGCCGTAGTGGCATAGTCAGACCAATAAAATTTCTTACCTATTGTATTAAGCAGGTATCCGCAATATGAAAATTATAACACTAACCTAACCATTACTGAATTACAAAATCATTTGTAATTTATGTTTTTGAAATAAATTTAAACGATAAATACCTATACCTTGCAATTTAAGACATTTTCAACATTGTCTTTCTTCCGTATCCGTTCCGTATACAAAGATACAAAAAAAAAAGTCAATCAAACAAAAAGAAAACATGTCTTCGGCTTTTTTCGTTTTCTTCCCGAACGACCCGAACGCAAAAGGATGAAATGAACGAAATGAAACAAGAAATTAGACATTTTCAATTATGTCTATTTTGCCCATACAAACATCGAACAAATCGTGTACTTGTTCTTCTTTCCCACACAAAATTCAATGGAGAACGAAGACATATTTTTGAATGTCTTCGTTTTTTTCCCGAACTCGCGTCGTTTTATTTCGTGTATTGGTTGGTATTCAGAATTTCAGACTTCAGACAGAACAGTATCAGTATGATATGATGATGAAGTTGAAGTATGAAGTATGTGTATGATCATGATGTGTAATGTCTAATGTGTATCTCCTCTTTGTTCAATGTTCACATTTGAAATAATTTCTATATGGTCGATTTGAATTAGGGTTAGCCGTTGGTTAATTTTAATTTTGGGACTTTGGGTAAGTTTATTCTTGTTATTTGCTTCGGCGTGTGATTTTGTTTGGGTAGACACTGTCTTAAATGTCTATATGACGGTTCGTCCCTGGCCATCAACAACTTCCCAATGTGATTGGAACACAATCTTCGGTTAAGGTTCTAGGCACCCGATAATCATCGCGAGGAGGGGTAAAGTAGGAGTTGATAGAAAGAGGTTGTTGAGGACTCTTGTGTCCACTTGAATGCATCACCGTGTCTACGCTTCAAACATCAATGTGTGAGTAAGTTATTTGCCAACAATCGAAAAATCGATTTTCGTTAATTTAAAAATAATGCAAATGCTTATACAAATGAATGCATTTCTCTATAGGAGCCCACTGCCTTGCGTTGTCGACCGAATTATTTACTCGTATCTACTTCCTTCCGCACTGCCGGGCGATCCAATTCTTCAAATCAAATTCACTCCTGCATACATTTTCCAAAAGTTAATTACAGCTACCGATAAATATTAAAACAATCGGATACGAAAATCCCATTGAGCTTGCTCGTTCTCGTACACTGTGCACAAAATTGGAGTCGCCTTCCTGATGTTGCATTCGTACCGTTGTGTTCTCGACAGTGATGCGACGATATTCATGATGGACCATTGACAAATGAAGCACTTCGACGAAAGTCCTTCGATTCGGATAACATTAAAATTTCACCATTGTGAATGTGAATGAATAAGTTAGCAAACAGGATTACCTTGAATGCGAGTGTGTGTACACTTCCCAGAATACAGAGATAGGACAAAATCCTAGTCAATATAAAGATGCGATAAGATTATGTAGTCTAGGTTGTGTTGCTCTTATTGCATTAGAACTTTGAACAAGAACCAGTTCCGTGTATGAGCTTTGAAGAAACTTTTGCGAAAACCCAAAATTCAATCAAACAAAACTTGATTGCATCGACATCGGCATCGGCATCCGCATTATTCGTTGATGTTGGTGTTGTTTCTGCTGCAGTTGTAATCCTCACAAGGAAACTTTGTGTTCGGTCCGTCTCTGTGCCTGTATCGGCCTTGGGATGAGATGGCATTCCACGTTCATGTTCCAAGTCAATCGTAATTCATGACATCCAGCAATCTCTTGTACATGGAAAAACAATTACAACATTATTTCGATTTCGAGTTCGAGTTCCTTGGAGCGAGCAATCCACATTTGTTATAGTATAAAAATATGCGATATCCTTGTGATGCAATTTTGTGTCTCTGTGCGCAGATATTTAATATGAAGGAAAGGCTTTCCGGATCGGACTCGGTCGAATCAATGTTTTAATCTTTAATGGTCTCCTATTATTATTTTATTAACAAAAAACTGCAGTGATAACATGACACAATGTCCCTCGGACGTGAACGTACACTTCTATATGCAAACGAAGGTCCATATTATTGGATGGCATCTCTTTTCTGTGCCGTCATCGGCCCACGCAGCAAATGGCAATCTTCTTCTAGGCCTGTGTGTCCAAAAGTTCTGCATGTTGCTTTTGGATAGACTCGCTGTTTAATTGATATAACTACCCTGGCGGGATGTAATGGTTAAGCATAACCGATTGTTATAGTTCGCAGTGGACATGTCGTCTTTTTAACGATTATAAAGTACTTTATGTACGAGTTCTGGAACGGGATACGTAGATACATATATGCGGCATCCAGCTACGAGTTGAGTTCAGGAGAAGATTCGACCGTGCAGCAGGAGGTATTCTGGGGAATTCACTATGTTCGCATGTACCTGTTGCGTCGCCGTCATGTTCGTGTTATGCGTCAGGTTGAAATGGATTTTGTTTATATCTTAGATATCCTTGCTGAATCTGAAGGCAAGGCACGAAAAAGATAACGTCCTTGTGTGGTCGAGTTTGAGGAATGTGTTCAAGGAATTTTTTTGTTTGTTTCTTGCGCTACACATGAATGTGTTTTGACTCAGGTGTCTTTTGAATTTGACTTTCGCATACATTTCCGAACGCAGGTACATTGTAGTTGGTAAGAAGTTGCGTTGGGCAATAGTCCACCAAAGAACCGATATTGCTTATATTGTTCTTTATTCCTCAGAAAACATTTTGCAAAATATTATTGTTCAGAGTTTAGTTTTAACTGACGTTTTGTTAGCCGCCGCGACCATTGGAAGCTCTCAAACACAGCACTGGAGTTTCGTTTCTGTTTATTTTAACAGACTTTACTTTTAATTGAAGCAAGGCACCCAACAAGTCAATAGCTGACAACCTGTCTCTAAAATCACTATATTTCAATCCTTAAATCGTCCTTTTTATGTATTTTTCCAATAATCAGTGCATTCCGACATACCAAATACCAACATTTGACATAATTGTATTGCATTTTACCATTTTAAAAAACTGGGGTAGATAACAAAATATCTCAAAAACGCCACAGTCGCTCATCACAATTTCCTACAAATACTTCCTGCTTCCTCATGTTCACCTTTTCATTAAATGAATTAAACCCTCAAAGGATTTATTTTTGTAATCCTTTTATAACACCTAAGCCGTTGCACGAGTGGAATATGAAAAACTGATTTATTTCAATACTTCCGAGTTCCAGTCCCAGTCCACATGGCTCATGTGTGCTTGCTCCTTTCAATATTAAACAAAAACCCCATTCAACTGTAAATAAAAGAAGAAAAGAAAACATTTCATTAAGTTTGCTGAAAATTCAATCAAATCCTTCTTCGGTAGCGAACCGTGGCAACCTCATCAGCACCATCATCAACACCATCAGGAACGGTTAAAAGACACACCACACAGTCTATTCGCCATAGCTCTAGGAGACACCGTTAAAGAAAAAAAAAACATCTGCCATGAGTGAAATGCACCATGCAGGTGCAAAAATGCAAGCAGCAGCAGCAGTGGCAGCACACCTATCTAGGTGTTTTCGCCAGAGGCGTTGAGATCTCTGTCAACACAACGGCAACTTCAACGTCGATATACGACACACGCATAATGATCCTTCTTTAATATAAACGATGCACATTCACACATCCATTGCCACGGTGCATATCCTTCCGCAGGAGAGCTCCTGCTATTTGAATGCTGTTTTGCAAAAATATAAAGCGAACGAGCTACAAATAGGTTTCCAAAGCCACAGAGATAGACAGATACTTTTCTGAATTGTAACTGCACCATCACCATTCACCACCACCACCGTGTGTTTCATATGTTTTGTATTTGATTCAAACAGATAGGTAGATCTAAACAGGGGTTAGCAAGGAAGGGATTTGAAATGAGAATTGCAAACAATCAGTTAATGGCGGAGACGAAGAGATTCAAATTGTGACTTGTAGAAACAAGAAACAAAGCGATTTGCAGCTCTATCAGAAAATATATGGGTCGTTCATGTCATCGGGTTTAGAAAACATTCCATTGGATGTTGAGTCGATGTGTCGTGGCACATTCCAACAGGGAAATGTAATACGGGCTATTCCTGTAAGGGAATGCAAAAAAACAGCAGCTACATCTGCAATTGAAAGTTGATATCCTAGATGCATGCGGATGTTGCAGATTGTTTTGAAATTTGTCACCTTTCGTTGACGCCTTTTACTGTTAGAGATTCTTGATTAAAGTTGAGCACGATTTAGGTAAGCGCCATGATATTCTTTGATCCTTTGCACCTTTGCTTTTCTAATAGTAAAATCCCTTTTGTTATTTCGCCCTTTAAGGAAAATGTCTCTAGAAAAATTAAGATTTAGCATGACCTTAATCCAACATTGCCAAAAAAAGCCACCCCAGTCCTTTGGATTTCCAGTCCTTTGTTTTTAATTAATGCCAATTTTCAGATCGTACATTTATCAGAAAAAAGATACAAATTGAAATTTTTTATCAATTAATTGAGCAACGTGTAATTTAATCGACGGCAAAACAGCTAATTAGATGGCGCCACCGTCGTTCCTCAATCACTAATAGCCAAGAACATTATTTTTAAGTAGCAATATTGTTGTAAGATCGCAACATCAGAGAACGAATTCTAGCTTCAGAGACTATTAATTGGCATGGTCGCAATTACAGAATCACGCCAACACCGACCGGGCGGGCGCATATAGCTGCTGCAACAACGACATGCTGCTAATATTTTAGCAACCACACCGTCATCAAACCTCAACACCAACAAGATGCGATGCAACCAACATGTACAAGGAGATACGCTGGCGTTAGCATTATAGATGGTCATTGAAGCGATACCTCGTTAAATAGAGTCGGGCGAGATTTTTAGCCAAGGCGAAGGCACTTAGGGAAAACATAATCGTGACTTGGTCATTTTGCTACCCTTGGTTATTTGGTTGGCTGCTGCACCAACAGTGCAGTATTTACGGTTGCGGTCAGCGGGTGCGGCGACGACGACAACGGACGTGTCGGCATTAGCATTTCATTTCTTCTGGATGGAAGCTGCTGAATGGTCAACGAGAAAGTTGAACGTCGTCGTTGGTTGTCGTCATTGATGGCGCAAAGTGGCGCTTAATGGGATGCACAGGCACACTGCAAATCGAAGTTGTTGCGTATATTTAATGAATCGAACCTATCCCCACAGCATATCATCAAATAATTATCACATCGTTAAAGGTTGGATCATATTGATTAGATTGCGCACTTGGCATTCAAGATTATGCATCAGAAAGGCGTTCATCATTGTATGAGCAACAACAAACATGTTGCAGAGACGAAAGACTTGCTCTTGATGCTTGAAATACGAATCAGTTTGGACTGCACGGTACTAGATATTGGTCTTGATTTATGTAATAGGAATGGCACGATTAGTAGGTGATGGTTGCGAAATGAAACAATGTATTGGAAAGCACTTGAAGAAAATTGGTCAATTTAGCCTTGGGGTTGGTTTCTTTTGAATTCTAAATAGTAATTGAAAAAGTATTAACTTTGATTCTATAGGTAGATGACAGAGAATGTCTTAACGACAAAATGATTTGGCATGGTGTTTGATTAAAAACTTTGCAAATCTGTGTAATCTTAAAAGTATTCACAATAGGAAATTTGAATAGCCTGCGGACTTAATTCTTAAGACTTAACATTTTTCCTCTCCCTCAAAATATGTATTAAAAATTTATTGGTTTTGTATAATTTCTCAGCCTTCTTAGTTAATCTTGATTTTTGAATCTAGACGCCAAATCTCTATCGGCGTCTTCATTCTCCGAGTTTACACAGACGAACTCAAGCCCTGCAATCTCAGCTTTGACATTCTTTCTGTATTTTTCACGAGAGCAATACCTAGTCATGAGAAAGAGCAAGAAGAAAAGTTATAAGCAAATAGTACTCATACGCCGTAGTGACCCATTTATTTATTTTTCAACTGAAAACGTTATTTTTTTATTTTTATTTATTTTTCTACCTGTCAAATGTAAAAAGAACATGCATTCAATGAAAAGCTAAACAAATGCTAAGGCGAATTGCACCGCTTAAAAGTTTAAGTGTCAATAAAACAACAACTTCGCCATCCTTAAAAACAAAATTCACTCAAAAAGTAGATAAAAACAATTCCAAGGATTTATACTCGTATTGTCAGGATTGCTTGGCTTGCAACGTTATTGATGCCATTATTATACCCGAACAAAAGCAATTTTTCTTCTTCACACAAGTGTCAAAGCGGGCGGGCGAACTTTATTCTCTGGTAAATACAAATAAGTCCGTTTTATTGTTCCAATTTTTCTAACCCAGCTATTGTGCAATATAAATAGTCTCTCTCCCTCTGTCTACTTCCATAAAGAGGACACCATCAATAAAGCCAACTAAATGGAGTGATCCATCTCCAGGGTCACACACAAACCACGTTATACAACAACTAAACCAAGCCTCACATATGGTCGATTGACTTTGAGGCTTACGTCCAACGTCGACTAGGACTTTGAGGACGACTACGACTGCCTTAACCGTGTCTGTGTAAGCACTTTCATTTAATATAAAGAGAATCCTTGCGACAAAACCAGAGATATCCTTTTGAAGAACCGAGTTGTACCTTGGATTCGGTTTGTTATACGATTACGACCAGTGTAAAAATATACCTTTTTTGAAGGAGTATGTCTTCCCGGGAGTCCTTCTTTTCAATTTCATCGTCTTGTGATATTGTTGGGCAATAAATCAAGGTGTGTGTATGCCAACAAAAAAGTACCCAGCAAAGGTAAGAGGATTTTTCATTTCTTGATATGGTCAGATGCTGGCAAGGCCAACACAAAAACACGCACACATACAGAAGCTTTACTAAAGGTTGGCGGGGACAAATTATTTGTGACAAATCTTTGAGTAAACAAGTCTCCCCAGGGAGTTGGACAGTCGACAAATGAAAAATAAAAGAAATGAACGGATAAAAGAATTACATTCGTTGGGAATTGGTTTGAAATTGATGTTTTTATTTGGCTATTTAGTTGTATAAGATAAATGAAGAACCACAGAGAGGAAATTTACGAACAAATTAGCTTCAAGGACATTTTTATGAATGATCAGTTAATTGGGGTGATTTTGAATGTGAATGCTTAACCTCATTAAACTTACAGAATTTTATGTTTTTGCACTGCAGAGAAGTCGATTAGTCCTTCCAGGACATAAAATACGAAGGACAAAATGACACGATTTAAACATACCTAATATTAAGGTTGCGAGGAAAACAGAATAAAAACCAGTAGCCATTGAAATTTCGAACCAAATCACTTTCACATATTTCCAATGAACTGCCATTAATGCGCTTGTTCTGAATATTGAATACAAAAAATGCGATCGAAATTTATCTCGATAAAAATAAGAAAACAAGAAATCGCAATAAATGACAACTCCCTCACCAAGGCAAAGACCTACATAAAGCTACAACTTCGTGCTTTATATTTTTCTGGCAGATTGGTGCCATTGAAAATGAAACGAAACCGAAATCGGAGACCTGACAGAATGTGCAAAATTGCTCGCGCGGACCTGGTTCCCACGAGACTGAAGCTGAATTGGCCCACCTAAAGAGTGCGTTTGCGTGCCTTATGCACGAAATCGGTCCGCGACGCGAATGTTATGTAAATGACATTCACCCGCCGATTGGTTGGTGGCGCGGACACCTTCGCTGTTGTTTGGTTGCTGGCGGACGACGATGTCTGTGTCTGAGCTGATTACTCATGTGTCAAAAATGCTATGCCTCTGGAGAATAAGCGAGCGGCACTCCTTGATGACGACAATAATTTTCACGGGAGATTTGGTTTGGTTTTGTTTTGCTTTTTCAACATTTTTGCCACTTCTCACCTTCACTTTATCTCAACACCTCGAACGATTGCAGACAGATGATTTTGGGCTGCTGTCGGTTTGGTTTTATGTTAATCGATTCAAACTAAACTGAGCACATGGTTGTTTCTCTTGCTTCGTCACCTGTGTCAAGAAGCTGAGTTTTGATCAAGACATTACTCAGATTAGTTAGCAACCTTCAAAGCCGGCCAAGACTCGAAATTTCACCCTGTCTACCTCAAAGTAAAGTGTAGCTTGCAGCCAACAAAACTTGTCATCTTGCTTCAGCTTATAACTTCCACAAGAAAAGGAAATTCTTTCCATTTAACACCCATTTCCATTTAATATCCTAAATGTCGTTTTTCATAAGTTAACCCTAATATTTCGTAATGTATTTGCTTTAAAAAGTAGCCGCCGCCGCCAGCTGCTAACCATTCAACCCGAAATCTTATCTGTATCTCATTTCATTCATTCACAAACAACACGAACAACAACAAATATCAAATTAGCACGATTGCGCGTCTCAATGAAATAAATAATAAAGTTATTAAGCCCCGCAATATAAGAGATGATCTGGCTTGGCATTCATGATCAGTCAGGTTTAATCATGCCTCGTATTGTATGAATATCATAATTTCCAACAAACCGAAATGAGGGTCACCGTCAGTGTCGTCGTCGTCATCGTGAGTCGTTTCTTCAACCACAGCCCCCTCTCGTCGTCTCCAACAAAATCTACAACTCATTCATTGATTCCAGCTCCACGAAATACCCAAATTAAAACCAATATTATTTTTACCGAGAGAGGTAGAAAGAGAGAGAGAGAGAGAGAGCCCCACAACAAACAGCTGGCCCGCCGCGCCGCCAACAACAGACCAACACTTGCTGTGTCAAACCCCAACACGTGGTATACACGACCAAATAGTAAATCAAATCGAACAACTCAAGAAAGTAACAAATTCCACAGCTGAAGCCGAACGACAAAACAAACAAGCTTGTTGGGTGACTCAGCACCCACGCAGACTAATGCCTCGGGGCTTATAGACAAGTTTCCACTGCGATCGGTGGCGGCGCGGCAATTTTTCGTTCTCATACCCGGATTGCGGATTAAGGTCTCAGCGTGGCGGAGTTTCCCACGTTCGATCCGGAATTAGTTTTCCTCCAGCTCCTTGTGTCTATTATGTTGGCTTTGATGCGGAGGTGCAGTAAGCAGTATTCAGTCTTGGACACCTTCGAGCTGAATATCGATTCATTTTTGACAACAGGTTCTAATTACCGGTTCTTTCTAATGTCATAGACGGGGGAAGTCGATCGATGTTGTGTTGGAGTGGAGCAAACATATGGTATGATGTGGTTGGATTTCAGGTTAATCCGACTTCCAGTTCCAGCTGATTGTAGTTCACACACGTTGGACTGCAATCAGTATTTTTGTTCGAAGAGCGAATAACTTAAGAGAAGATAATTTCGCCTCTCAAAAAATTAACTCTTTCACAATTTCAAGTATTGATCTTGGTTGAGTAAAAGAATAACTCTTTCATTTAAATTATTTGCTTCGCGTTTCGCCAGATTTACAATGAATAGGTATTGTGCATGATCTTGGGAGTTTCAAAGTGAATATTAGAACACAAATCATCATTTGCGATTTCTACACCTATATCAGTGACAATTGACTCGGTTTCTTTGAAGTTTAAAGCCCCAAAACCCACGAATTCAATTAATAAGCACCTCACAACCTATATACTTAATCCAAATCAATTTCCAACCACTTGACTTGACAGCTCATGTCTCCTTTTGTCACCGCTGTTTTCGATTTGAAAGTTCCGAATTGGAATTTTGACACCGCTTGCCCTTCTTAAATCAGTGATCTGAAAGTTCAACTTAATTCACAGGTGACCAAATAGCAATTCCCAATTCCCATTGAACTTGTCCCAAACGCATGTAGGTGTACATCATACATTCGGTTCGTTTGCCCATATCGAAATTTGAATCTACACAAAATCCCAACCCACCGAAAAACCATTCATGGAAATTCTCTAAATTCTCTTTACCCTCCCATCAAATCATCACACCACCAGTCGCGCTACAATCCAACCAACAATCCAACCAAAATTTGAATAACAAATCTCATTTGTAGGTTCAGTGACCAAAAATTAATTTTCATTCATGCTCTGCCACTTGATGGGCCCCGTATTTGGGCATCACTAGCCCGTGTAATCGTTAGAAAGATAGATAGTCCCGAAATTAATGGTTCGTAGCTTAGGAAATAAAAAAAGACAAAGTGTAGGCGCTAAGCATATAATATCCATATAACGATTAAGATGCTGATCCGTGATCCAAAATTTTGAAAATCAAACAAAATTTAACGCACCCATCAAAAAGACGTCAAACACTTTTATCCATGTTGACGTTTTATGTTAACAACACAAAGCACTTCCTTTTTTAGCAACTCTTGTTATAATTCTTAGAGTTGCCACTTTATAAAATAAATACATAAATTTCTTGCTAAACGTCTGGCAAATCAAATATAAGAAATTGTTGCGAAGAAGATTGCTTTGTACGAATAAATGCGAGTTTTCGCAAATATATTTCCTTGTTGAATCCTACAATATATAGAATTCGATATTTCTGAATGAATTTTTAAAAAATTGAAAACAAAATTTCGCAAAGTTTTAAAATTTTGACAATTTGCTATCACGATGTTTTTAAAATCTACATTCGCATTTTTTAAAAGTTGAAAAAGCAATTTCGATGACTTAATATCAAACCAGTACGTTCTCATTGGAGAAGTCATAAAATTTTATTCAGCAAAAGACAAAATTTTCATTTAAAACTCCTAATGCCAGTTTGGGTTAGTTTCTGCGAATTTGCCAAGCGTGCTTTTGGCATTTTATGTGCTTAGAGCTTATAGGCACTGATTTTTTTGCCACTGAATATCAGCCGATGAACTTTCTTGTCTCATTTGCGAGCACTGCAAACTCTGAAAACATCAAGAATCTAAAGCAGAGCCTGCTGGCTATTAAGGCGATGAGTTATTGCAGATAAATTTTGTTCTTGTCGTTGTCGTTGTCGTCATCATATTCATCGTTCGTCGTTGTTGGTCTTGCTACGAAAACGACTGAATCGATTTATGTGATAAACAGTTTATGGCTCCATCTCAGGCCTGGCTTAGGGCAATTAAATGGACATGCACAAGTTAAACATGTTATTTAGGCGACCTTCATCGATCTCATCTTGTTTCATCCACCGCCGCCGCAATGCATTCTATTCCGAGCTGAACTATGTGGTCCAATCCGAGGTTTTAATGTCTTTATATTTCGATGTTGTCGCCGCCGCCGCGCGCCGACCGGTGTCGATGACGATTATGGTGTGGCAGAGGCAACGACACAGGGTTCCCTTTCGAGATGTTCTGGTGTCATTTCGGGTGATATTTCTTCGTTATGTGATCCGATCCTTCTTTCTTCACGCCTTACCCTTTATCAAAAAAAAAAAAAAAAAAATTAAATAAATAAACAACCCGACTGTCCTTTCAAACGACAGAGATGTCTTCTTCTTTTTTTTTATTTGAGTGTAAATATTGTGGTGGCGGGAGACGACACCAGAGATTTGTATAGTGGGAATGTGGAACGACTCGACGCGCGTTAATGAGATGACATCTCGGCTGGAAGATTTAACGAGCCTAAATAAGCAGGCATTTTCTTTCTCTTATTCAGGTGAATAAATTAATTGACAATCAGGTGGTCTTTTGAGCCTTTGGCTTTGGATCTTTGGAGTTTTTTTTGTCTTTCATTTTTTTGGGATGCTCGTGCCCACCCAGGGGCTTCGTTCTTGTGTTCTTTATTCGGTTTTGTGTAGTGCTACTCAATCAAACGGCCAGAGTCCAGCAGCGTCGCAGGCGAGGCGGTGTGTTTCGGTTTGCTTTTAATCTCTCACACCACGCGAAGGAAAGGTGAAATGATAAATTAATGAGCCTTTATCGGGTGAGGTGGGTTTTGGGTTCGAGTTCGGGCTCGTTTGCGCGATAACAACAAAACTACAACAATGGCGGTGGCGACTTACTGACTCTTACGAAGTACGACAGGAATTTGTTTTGTGGCCAAAGGATTTAAAGTTCTTTGAAAGGAGCTAATTGTAAGGTGGGGGGCGGGGGGGATTAGATGACTTTACTTTGTGATAAGCATATTGTTGTTTTTGCTGGTTTCGTCGGTGGTGTCGCTTATTATTTTCGTTGGGAAGCCCCAGCCGGTGTTTTGGTTGGGTTATTTATGGGATTCTTCTACGCAATGTGGAAGCATTTTCTAAAGCGGATTAGGGCAATCGATTCAGCATGGGTCGGCAGTATTTTTTCTCTTTTTTTTCTTACATCGCTTTTTTCCGCAAAAACCATACCTAGAGCTTACTTAAGTTGCTTAATTAAGTGGATGGAGGAATGAAAGTGTTTCTTTGATGGGGTTAAAGAATGAGGTGGAAGTTGTAGTGAAATGAAGAGATTTGGGTCTTATAAAGCGGGTATTGAATTTTTTCGAAAAGGCTTTGGGAAAGCAATTGTTAAAAATCAAGAGAAACAAAAGTTACAAAACCTTGTATGAGCTCAAAATAGATTAAAAAAGAACTATTTTTTTCTAATTAGAGTTTAAATGACTATTAAAAGTGTATACAATGACTTAAGCTTTCGCTTAATTTCAAAAAATATTGCCTTCATCTTTATAAAATTATGCCAAAAAGAAACTCTTCACTTAATCCGCTTGTCAGCGGGTTTCGGAATAAATTTTAAATCTTTTTCTCGAGGTTCCATAAATTTGACAAAGTTTAAAAATAAGAAGAATTTTTTAATCCTTCAAAGGGAAGGCTTGAGGGCAGATACACAGAGCTGCGGTATTACAAAAACGCAACCGCGTTCAAAATGACACATTAAACAGCTGAAAAAAAAATGAGAATATAAAACCAAAACAAAATACTACACCCAAAAAAAATTGCTGTAAAAACGTTCAAAAACGCTATTAATTCTACTGCATTAATTGTCAAAAGTGACCCCACATCCACTGCTTTCGTTTTAACAAGGCCATAGTTGTAGAAATTAAAAAATGAATTGTGAAAATCACAAACATATTTGTTCTTTTTACAGCTTAAAAAAAAATAAATTATACACTCTTTATTGTGAAACACACAGCAAAATTTGTGAAATATACTCATTTATTAGCAAATATAACAAGTTGTAGATGTAACTTTCATAACCTTGTGCGGTAGAAAAAGCCTTTCTTTTGTAAAATCTACATTTGAAATTGTAGAAATAACAAGCAATTCTCTTTCATTTTGATACCTCCTTGCGGTGAAATGTATAGGTATTTAATTTGAAGAAATAAAAATACATTAAATATTTAATTAAAATTTTTATTCATTTCAGAAAGTAAACAAAACATTAATAACATACATAAATAATATTAAATTAACTAGTTTCTAAAAACTTTTGTACCGTCGTCGTCAGTTAGTGAGTTAAGGTGGATAGGTGGACTGGTATAGGTAAAATGATTTAGTTTTCAACAATTTTTGCCAGATCCACAACGTAAAAACAATAATGATGACTAAAATATCATATTATATATTCACAGCATATTGAGTATATTTTTTATTCTCATCATGAATTATATGGAGAATCTCAAAAAAACGTTTTTTATTATTTTTAATTATACATAGGTAAGTTATTTGTGCCTTTATACACAAGCAATTTACTATAACTATAAGTGATTTTCTCAATGTTCAAGTTTTCTACATCACTTAAAACTCGAAAAAATGGTTAGGTTTCATAATTTTCAAATGAGGTATCTTTTATATAAGTTTTCTGTAAACAAACCAATAAATCCGGCGAGGAATTAGACAGAAGGGAGCTCGTTGTAGATTTAAGTGTTGCAGTGGAATCTTGTGACAAACAGTCAATCCAATTCTTGGTGCTAATTTCGCTTGAAACAGTGCTGCACTGCATATACTAAACAGGAAAATAATTTGACTTTATGAATGCATGAACTTATACTTGTATACATGCAAAGGAAATAGGGTTAGTATACTACTTACTTCTTTTGCTTTCCACTTTTTTAATTCATCTTCAAACTCCAATTGAAGATCTAGATCTATTCTGACTTGATGAGCAATAGGCTTCTTTTTGTTAATCCTCGACCTATCCAGAACACAAATCCATTTGATAAAAATGTCTTAAGCACAATGAAATAAACCTGAAATTACCTGCTAAAAATGGAGCCACACTTTTACATAATGTGAAATTGTTTACAATTTCAAAAGCTTCTGCGTCCAACAATTGAAGCACACTGTTCTCCTCGTTTAAAAATTCAGAATTCATTTTGTTTCAACACAGCACAGATATTATTTTTAACTAGCTTGCACTGAAACGCGAAAAGCAAATGTGAAGGAGATACTAAAAATGTTTGGCATCTGGCGTCTGGGTAACTCAAAAACGGTAAATGGTTTACAACTTTTTGTCGATTCAACAAGAACTAGTAGCAGGTTTGAATGAATTTGTTGTGAATTCCACATTTTAATATCGAAACTACAATTTGTTGTAGCCTTACAGTCAGTGATGTCGGCTGACTGCTGGGGTGGTGGTAGAATCATAGTAAATTAGTTGTGAAATCTACAACACATTGTGAGTTCCACTTTCTTATATATGTGCATTATCTGTAGATTCAACAATTTCTTGATGTAAAAATAACAAACTAATTTACTTACTTTTTACAAGTACTTTTGACAACGCGCTGTCGTTTCTACACCAAAAATATGCAGTGATTTTTACATCTTTGGTGCAAAAAGAAAAGCAATTGCAGTAAGATAAGCAATTATTTGTTAATTTTACTGCAATTGCAGTGTATTACACAAACTTGGCATTTATTGTAAAATTGACTGCCACATTTTGTAATATTTAAAGCAAAGATTTTTTTGGGTGTAAACGCAAATACATGATATGAAGGAAAATGTTCTCATCTTATACAACTGCGACGTAGACGGTCACATCCATAGAACCTATACCCAACAGTGGATGTCGACCGCACTAACAAATCGAGAGAGCAATGAATTCCCAAACCACACACAAACCGTCGAGACGCTTTAGCGCCCACGCTCTCGAATTCCCCAAAACAATCCCAAGTAGGCACATCATCGTCTTTACCATTAGTCAGTCGGCCGTTTTAAACCCTCTGACTCTCGTATACCGAGGACCATGTGAACCGGCCAAAGCAATTCCCATAACCCAGAGAAAAAGACTAAAAAATCAAACAAAACAACAAACAAAAATCAACGCACAGCCAGCACAGTCTCTGTCTGGACTGCACAACGAGATGAAGAATAATTGAAGAACCAAGGAGCATCATCATCATCAGCGGCAGTGTATCGTCACCGCAGAGATCGCCGTTCTGAGATTAAAAGCGATCACAGTAAGCGTGCGCACACTGGTCACCCACGGGGCCAGAGCACTCACAAGTGGTTATATCATATCACAAGCATCACCAGCTTCGATCGCTTTATTGGGTTAAGCTGGCAGGGATACATGCAGTTTGGCTGCACATTGCATCGGTGTTCCCACTTTATTTTGGCATAAGACTGAAACAGTTCCTAAGTATTTTTACTTTCAAAAATAAAATTTCCCTTTTTTAAGAAGTCAATAGTATTGACTCAATACCGTCGAAGTTCCACGGCATTTTTCTTGCATGGCTGATTTTACATAAATAGTGACCATACTATACTCCATTATTGACGAGGAAGTTTTCCCACTTTATTATACATGAAAAATGTAAAGTGATCCCATTTTATTTTTTCTCAATTCAGACAATTGACAGCTATTTTAAAGTGTCATCCCTTTCATATGTTTTTTTTTTTTGCAGGCCCCCCATTATCACCGATATGTCTGCGAGCCAAGAACAAAGGTATCGGTCCGCTCCTCACTCATGCCAGACCTCATGTTTGGTATAGTTGCACTAAGAACTAAACATTGCAGTGTTTTCGGTTTGGCGTCTATATGCAATGCTGTGCGGACGCAAACTCGAACGCGACCCACAATCTAAAAGACCAGAATTCTGTGTTCACACCTAAATAATTCGTTGTGGGTTTTTTGGAATTTCGTGCTTTTTCCTTCCATTTTTTTGTTTCAACTTTACTGGTTGGTATTGGTCTTGAGATCGGTTATTATTGTTTATACTCTTATTACGAGTATACCGACCGTCCGTCACCGTTCCCATTGTAGACCCTAATGTCCCCAAAGTACAAAAAGATAGAATCCCATAGATACCGATATATCCGACCTCGCCGCTGAAATAAATTGTTCTTTTATTATTTGTTTATGTTTCGTTTTGTTTTGTTCTTCTTTTGACTGCACCATCGTCATCAACATCATTGATGTATGCTCCGTACTTTGTTGTGGTTGTCCCTTGCAACAGTGTAAGCGCCTTTATTATGTGCAGTGGCTTTTGGAGTCGCGTGGGCTGGGCAATGGGCATGATGACAAAATGCATTCTCTTCTCATGCCTAGATATGTATGCACTTTGGCTATGGGAACACAGTTTTGAGTTCGTGACTTCTTAAAGGTGTAAAGGCATTTTAGAAGGCTTAAAATATTTGAGGGTGTATTTAAGGAATTTTCTTGTTTAATGTGAACTTGGTTTGCTGTGGGGAGAACATGAACACATTGTCTTTTTTAAGAGGTTTTTTTTAAGAATTTGAATTAATACCTGACATTTACCCAACCGTATTTTGGAAGCATACGTTACACAAATTGGGAAATTTAATTGGAACTTAACGGCTTGAGTATAGATTCACCAAATGGACCTGGAATCTGGATGTATTTAAGTAGGCATGAAAAAGCAACGACAAGAGCATTCATAGGTATTCGTTTCCGAAATGTTAAACCTTCGTTACTTACATATCGTTACATCACATCGAAAGTAATCTTTGTAAAATAAATTATTACTTTCCTCTCGTAACGTATGGGCACTACAAGTATAACTATTGAGTTCGGAAACAAATGTAAAAATGTTGCAAATATTATAATTAGGTATATTAGTCGTTACTCGTTACTACGAAACGAGTAACAACACTGATATAAGAGCAACGTTTCAATACAAGTTACGAAGTGAATATTCTTACTAACAAGAACATATCTACGGATCGTTACAAGCTCAATTTTCAAGACAGAAAAGTTCCAGATTTTTTTCCTCAACATAGGTTACATTCCCCTTCTTTTTATATCTTGCAAACAAAAATACCAATTTTCTGCAGCCTTTTTCACCAGGTCAACACCACCAAGTAACGTCAAAATAAATGGGAGTGGAATTCCTTCTTTCGTGAAACCCTATACCGAAGGAAATGTCCATTCAAAAAATATCAACCTACCAAAGGTCATCCCTACGTTATATCGTTACTCGTTAGTCTTCCCCTTGTATAAATTACAAAAAAGCTTAGTTTCTCATAAAAACTACGAGTTATATATTTTTTGTTGCAAATAGTATCAACTCCGATGAAATTCGAGACACATTCATGACTACATACTGTCATCGGAAGCCGAGCGAGAGAGAGACTTTCACGGTAGAAATGAAAGTAATGTCCTGCCATAAAACGTATTTTATGTCTGGTCCAGCAATAAATTAACAAACATGATCTCGACGATAAGAAGCAATTTATTTATTTCGGACACTAAAAAGGTAATATATGATTGGCAAAATCCCCTTTTTTCGGATGACACTCCACTCACGCAATAAACCCCAAAATAGGGGACCCAATTAATGTTGGCTCCCCTCCTGCTTCTAAATTACATTTATACCTAAACAAAGGTACCTACGTAACTCTAAATCATCATGCTGTCTGAGGCAGGGTTTCATTTATTTGAATTTTCGTTATGCCATCCAATGAAGAAGCTACATGTAGAGGGCGAGGCCTATAATGCATCTGGGAAAATACTTAATTGTCCATTCCATAGCTACTGTCAGGCGGAATGATAGTAAATAAAGTAACGAAGGAAGACAAGTCAACTCTGGAATCTGGGACTGTTCACTTTAGTTCCGTTGACGATCAAAAGGCTGACTCATTAACACAGCAGTTAATCACCATTTAATCTGATGCTCCATTAAGGAGTAAACAATTAAACTTTCCCAGGGAAAATCATAATTCTTGGGCTTCTTTTTGGCATCTTTTGGTTGAGTGAATGTGTTCATATAGTTGGCACAGCTTGCCCCCGTTTTCTTGAAGCTGGTCGTATATTATTTTTGAGTTCTAATGATATTGCATGCTGAGAGTCTCATGCGGAACAAACTCATAGTCGAGAAGCTGCAAATAAAAATGAAGCTGGAGCATCATCGGGGACACTGAGCTGCTGTTCATTTGCGCGATTTTAAATAAAGTTAAGATAAGAGTTGTTGTGACAGGAGTGGAGTTGATTTTCTTGAGTGCTGAATGGAGAAATATTAAATCTTGTTAACATAGTCACTCCAGCCCTGATACATTCCACTTAACTAAATCCAGACTCCCGCTCTTGGGAAAATAATTCTACAGAAGCGCACTAAGAGTATAGTTAAACTGGATGATGGCGTTTGCCAACCGCACATTGTTATTGTTATATTCAGCATATCTTACTAGGTCGACAGCATTAAAATTGATTAAAATTTCATTTGGATTTATAACTCAATTAAAATAGTGTAGTTCCATGATTAAGAAAGCGCGATGCCGCAGCCACTACTGTTTTTGACGACGAACAACGTTATGTGACTACTGAGGCTTAAGACGATTACTCCAGAGACCGCCTCCTCCACTTGTGTATACCAAAGACTTACAGTGACTATATGCAGTCTTCTGAACTGAACACGAGCCCACAGCCATTGCCATAAAACAGATGTACAATTTTCAACTGAAAAATATTAGTTTTTCGAGAGAGAGGATGGAATGAACCCCCGCAATAGCATGGGGTAGTTGCAAGTCTTAAAGCATAAACAAAACAATGTCAGCGCCACAGGGACATGGGACCGAATTCAATCTGCACGTCGTCGCCGACTGTATCTATGGATGTGCTCATTGCGGCCACCATGAAGTCATATCCCCTCGAGGACTTAGGGATTCATTCCAAAATATGCAATCAAAATATACTGTAAACCATAGTTTTCTCCAGAAATGCCATGGATACGGGTATTCTTATATATAGGATGACACAACGAACAACTTTTCAAGAGAACAAGTGCAAACCCAGAACGAGCAACAACTGCAATACTCCTATTCCAGATGAATTCTCCACAACATCAAAGATGTTGACTATTGCCATGGAACAAGTTATAAAGCAGAAACAGCAGACCAAGACAATAACTACACCATCTCCAGTTCCTGCACAAGGCGACGACTTTTCTTTGGTAACAAGTTGGTAAACTTAGTTTCATTTCGCGAAATTATTAATTTGCACTTGCAGCAGCCAAATTGTAGCAACATTAAGAAACTTGTGGGCGGGAGCATTGCATTTTAGCATCAGCATATCTTTATTCCCATTACTAATTAAACTATCATGGAAAATTAATTTTATGACCCGATTGTCGAAATTAGGAACTTCTTGGGTCTTGGTTTCGCTTTGAAAGTTGAAAAACATCAGAGATAGTTTTATGTTGTTGAATTTAAGAGCATAATTTGCGGCTTTGCGAGTTCTGATGGCGAGAAGGCAAAAGAAGGAAGTTTTTCCGAAGGACCTCGAGGAACTATTTAAGATTTTCATTTTTTTCTCTTTATATGTGGCCCAGATTGAATATTTCAATTTGAAAGAAAAACAAAGCACTGAATTGAGATCAAAAATCAATACACTTCGAATAATTGCATGCATGATTCATAAATTTTATTTGCCTCGCATCAAAGGCAAGAGTGAAATTTTCACTCTGCTTCTGCACTTCTTCATTGGAATTGATTAATTTTATTTCATTTTATAGAAAAATGTACACGTATTCACCTTTCAGTTGAAAGAAAGCCCCTGTGGAGCGCATTCTTGCCACCTTCCACTATAATTAACACATTACCCTCTTTTGTTGTACATGAGTGTGAAAAATACCCCTACTCTTACTTTTATTGTCTGAAATTCAGTCGAAAGTTCATGAATATCTTTCAAGAGAAATATGCATAAAATGCGTTTCCATCTGATCTCCTCCAGACGAACTTGCTGAGGGTTATCGGGCCGAAGTCGAGGTCAGAATGCCTGGATCGGGTGTTTTCTGATGATGATATTCCAACAATGAGGTGATAAGCTGTGATTCTTTTGTATAACGCTGGAAATGTGTTAATTCCATGGATGAAATATTTATTGAAAATTGATTTTGTTAGGTACATTTCTTGTATATATAAAAAATGCTTTAAGAGCTTTACATTTGCCTAATTTGAAGCACCGCATGTGGGTTTTGAAACAATTTCTGAAAAATTGGTTGTGGTAAGTATCACTAATGAAACTCATTCAATTTTATTCAACCACATAACCTTAACTATTCAACCACAACTCCCACCCTTAAAACAGAAAAAACTCTACATCAGCGATTTCCAATTAAATGCTCAACATTTCTAGTAAAAGTAATTATTGCAAAACTAAAAAACGATTAAATTAAATTACCTTTATCGGTTGTCCCCAAAATTGCTTTGCAAGCAAGTCTCCCTCTCTCTTTTGCTTGAATAAGTTAGCGGTACACATTCAACTAAATTCGGTAACTTTTAGTACCACGTCGTAATCGTAACATTTAATGTCCTTTTATAATGTTTTGCTATGTTCTAATTTCAGGTTTGAGAATAGAAATTGGAAACGTGCAATGAACATTCATTAAATTTGCACTTTTAAAAACGTTTCTTTCTTCTTTATGGTTTGTGTAATGATTCCATCCAACCCCCACCAACACAGCTTTAGTGGCATGTCACTTTAAGGGACGGAACAACATAAAGCTGTTGAAACCAGGAAAATGGAGATCGCAATCAGGCAAATACACAAAAAAAAAAAAACTTTTCTTTTATTTCTGAATGATTTCCAAGGCTGATATTGGCTGACAATTTAATTACGAAATGGCGTGTCAATGGGACATATCTGGGGCACTCTGGGGTGCTGCCGCTATACAGACCTACCGACCATCGCCGCCACCGCCGGTATAAAAAAATATAAAATAATAAAAATTGAGATATTACGGTGATGGGTTGATATCGGTATGAATTGTTCCTGTTCGTGCAAGAAATTAAACCAACAATTGTTTCCCATCAGAAGTATAAAATACTTTCTCCCCTTTCTCTCTCTTACTCATCGTCTGACCGCTTTGGCTGATAAATATCGTTTTTGAACAATAAATCCACTAAGTGATTTTATAGTTCTTTGGGGAAATATCAACTATTGAGCTGCACAGAAAAGAAAAATTCAAATGGAGGCCATTTATTTTCTTTTGAAAGTGAAAATGGGCTACTTTCCGGTTGATAATGGACGGCTGGCATTATTGATTGAATACAAAATATCAGACTTTGACTAAGAAATATGTCTCTTCTTTTAGTTTCAATTCAATAAGTAAATTATGTTATTTAATATTTTTATTTTATTAAATCAAATAATGACTAAGTATCTGACATACGACTATCATCGTTCTGTTTAAAAAAAACATTGTGAAATTGGACCAGTGGTAACAAGTTCAGAATTTTATCAATTAAAACAACAACGTTAGAGACGTTTAGAAAAAGAAGTTATTTTCAGTTATTCCTTCCGTCTGTTAAAATGTTTCAAAAGCAAGGGTAGACCCAATTTGCTCGCCAAAAAACAAGAACTGTGGTTTCCTCAATAACCAATCCTAATAATAATAATGAACTTCCAAAAACGAAAGAGAAAAATTAAATTTTGCTTTTTTTCATCGAATTTTTCAGTGCCCGGGGCACAGGTCGTTCCAAATATAGCAAAAATCTAGTCTCCAGACAGCTCCAAATTATTATTTTATTTTGCTGATATTCTTGCTCAAATTCTTTTTGAAATGTTTAATTTTCCTCTTATCATCCCTCTAATAGATTCAAATCGAAAAATAACAATTTTATTTTCAATCGTCCGGAGATTTTGTAGAATTTTTGTTCGGATGTTAAAACTTTATTATAATTATTTATTCTTTGTCAGAAAATTATTTGGGAGTGAATCGATGGAGAAATATCAACAATTTAAGGAAAATTTTCCTTTTTACCGAAATCTGAACATGGGAATAATAAAACCAGTTTATTTCCTCCATTTTTCTATTTATTTGAAAATAACGTTATTTTACGTATATTGGCTGGGCATAAAAGAAATCACATAGGCACGACTTTTTACATTTCGCCGCTATCAAAGGGTAATGTGCACAAATAGCAGTATTCATCAGTTAAGTATTGAAAGCTTCGTTCCTTTTCAGGTAGATTTTGGAAACAAGAAACAAAACCTATAGTTTACCTTGGAACATGTAAGTATGACAAGTACCTACAAATTCAGACAGAAAACTGGAGAGTTATGCCATGCGCCATTTAAGTGACGAGTAGTGAAGTAGGTTCAAAATTGTGTGGAGACTGGTCCCGATTTCGTTCTTTTTTTTATATTTCGTCTGAGTTATCTATAGCTAGGAATTATTTGTCCAATTATTTGGATGCCAAACAATCAGGAAATAGTTATCAATGCAGAAAATAGTTTCTATACTCAACACTTAATAGAAAAAAATTGAGTTTTTAATTGGAAATGTCCGGACACTCAATTTTCAATCGTCCGGAGACTAGAAATATCGTCCGGAGACTCCGGAAAATCTCCCTTTTTTTATAATTCATAATTTCAAATAATTAATGTTAAAAGTTATACTTTCAATTCAAAATGTGAATGAAACATTAATAGAAAACAGATATTAAAGAGACTAGTGCCGTTACCCTATATAAAGACTAAATTTATGCGGCTCTTCTTTTCATAGGGAAATTGAGGTTCTCACATTTTTTTATTAAACAAAACTTCAGCTAGACTTTCCTTTGAAATTCAAGATGCTTTGCTAAGAATCCTTAACTTTTACTTTATTAAGTTTCTGCTGTAGAAGTACAAACTTATTCTGGTTTCAAGCGATATTTCAATTTCTATTTCTCTCACGACCTCGTTTTTCTAAGCTTATAATTTTCTATTTTAAAGGGAAGTATAAACTCTTTCCTATTATATTTTCACTTTTCACTTCACAATAATAATTAAAAAGCAACACAACGTTTCGAGTTCATAAAACTGCTTTTCATAATAATTTCATCGATGATGGCTAAGTCGATGATAACAACGAACAAAAGAACAAAAGAGAGAGAAAGGATAAACGTCTCGAACCAATTTAGAAATTAAATAGATTCTCGGCTCATCAAAGCAAAAAATAAGAAATCATTATTTTTCTCTGAATCACAAGGTTAATGGGTACCTATCTCTCCATTTCAATTTGTTCGTATAATAAGGTCCTTCAATTTTTCAATAGCAATTTATTTAATGACCTTAATGAGCACATTTACTGTGCTATTATTATTATGTTATTGCCTTATTGGCTTGCATAACAAAAGGAGTAGGACGAAATTTATTTCAAAGCTAATTTTAAAATTGTTAATTTTTCAAGATTCTATAAGGAGTTGAACAAATTGATTGTGTTCAAGATTAGTGTTTCATAAAATCAAAATAAAAAATTAACTATTGATTTTTTTTTTTTTTATAATTCAGTTTGAAAATGAAATCAAACACAAGTACCTTTATTGCAGTCCTTGAAATCGTCACAACACGTTTCAGTCCTCATAAAAAAGCAAACAAAAACAAAAAGGAAATAAAATAAAATTATGAGCTTCTTGCAAATTTCATAAAATAAATTTTCAAACTCTCGTTACCAGACGAAAAGTGTTACCGACTTGTAATTTTTTTCCTTTATTCCTCATTTTATTGCAAAATATAAAATTACAAAAAAGAAACTTCCCTTTTTATTGTTATCATTTTGTCATTAAAATTATATTAGGCCACGAAAGAGAATACTCCAGCAAATCGACATGAGAGAAAAGTGCCTAAAATGTTTGTCTTATTTCTTCTACAGAGCTTGAGAGTTCGAAAGTCTGTTGCAGAATTGAATGCCAACACTCTTGACACACATAAATATAATTTTTATGTTTATTTTATTAAAATTGGGGGTTGGTTTTCTTTTACGAGTTTCGCATCAAATTCATTGGCTGTCGTAAATGTTGTTTAATTCAATTCAAAGTCGTTAAATGTAAGTTAACAAAAAGATTATTCCTTTGAAATAAAATCAAATAAAAAACAGCTTCTTCACTTAAAAATTCATGGTTGAATGTAAGATGTCATTTTGAAAAGTTAAAGCCTCAAACTCCAAGTTAAACGATTAGACTTGTTTGAACTGATTATCGGACAAAATCCTCCTCAACTACGAGAGACAATTGTGAGAACACAAATTTTTGATGTCAGTGTCAAATCTCTTGTCATTAAACTTCATGCACTTCTTTTTCATCTGTAATTGGATTCCAGGCAGTAGTTGAGAAGATATAAGTGGGATGTTTGGGTATTGTCAAATATGAACAAAAGAATTGGACTGTTGGGTCAAACAACCATCTTCAAAAACTTTCTAACATGGTCTCAGAGGTCTCGTGTCGCTGCATTCTTAAGTCAGTGATTGTTAATTACCCTCTCAGTGTACTTACAAAAACCGTTAGGAGATGAAAAGGTGTGAAAGAATTTCAATGTTTGGTAATCTGACGGACAGATCATTGGCCAGATTACAGCTGAGCTGTATGAAGACGCAAGTCTTTGATGGAATTGCTTATTTAAGTACTGTGGGAATTCAAGAAATTTTGGAGACTCATTTTTTTCAGATGGTTAAGAATGGAAAATGTAGGGGATCCCAAAAAAAAACTATTCAAATCTTACCAACTGTTAAAGGTGGTGTTCCTCTCAAAAGAGAGGGAGAAAATCTCTGAAATTCACTTTTCACAATTTTTCTTCTCCAACCTTATAGACTCTGATTCAATTTTGTTGATAAGTCAAAAGCTATCATTATCGTTACGCAAATTATTCCTGATAAGACCATAGAAGAAAACCTGATCCCGGAAAGCCCCCAATGATAGACTGATAAGCCGAAATAGTGAAACGAACAAAAAATCCCATTTCGTTTCAACTCAAAGACGATAAGCGAAAAAGCAAAAAGACGATAAGCGAACTATATATGTATATCCATAAGTAGCAAGAGATCGAATTACCTGCTTAGAAGGATACAAGTCCTTGGAGAGCTGAGGAGACAAAAAAAGATTGGAAAGTGTACACAAAGTCGTATTTAGTCTTCGCAGATTTAATGCAGAGGCCAATCCAATATGAAAGAGATCCTGATTCCTGACCAACCGACCCTATCATCTTCTAAATGGATGGAGACTTCACAAGAGACAAGGAGTATGGATAAGTACTTATGTAGAGGAACAAAAGGTACCAACGTTTCAGCTGTGTCCACTTAATATTTTCTGGAATCCTGGGGGAGACATTGACAAAGTTGTGAAGGGATTATAAAATCAAAAGAAGGAATCCAAAAAGTATCTTTACTTGAGCTTCTAATCCTCGACACGGATTGAAGCGGAGCAATAACAACATACATTATGGGTGAACTCGACGACCAACAACCGCCACCTTCTTGTTAAACTAAAATCCGCATGACACGATGAACTCAGGTATCTTGCGAACAAACCTTTATGGGTATACCAAAGTTCGTTGGAAAAAAATTAGAAAAACGACTTGTAGTCATGGCGATCTAATTGCACAACAGACATCCGAAAGATATTCAACCCCAAAAACACATACCCTTTAGCAGGATAAGCCAGCAGCGAGAAACAAGTTCATTTGCAAAGAACACAACAC